>JAHVAK010000125.1:0-5092500 GCA_019845155.1 Luehdorfia chinensis
TATAATCGTTAGATGAAAAAGCAATATCGGAATATGAGTAGATTATTATATTATATTCTCGTATTAATATAATAAGAAGAAATTTATTTGCATCTGACATTAAAATTATTCTTCAAATATATTAAACTTCGTGGCGCAACCAAGTTTTACACATGCAGGTTTCGGTGAGTATCAAATATTTTCAACGAAATATTAAAATAGACACATTTTTGATTTATTTATTAATTGTTAACATAAATATAAATGCTTATATATACATTACATTCAGTATTTTATACTCGTGTTAAATAATTAAATATTTAATAGCCTTACGATCAAACTTAACAGTCGTTTAGATATTATTTATTTTAAAGCAAAGCCCGTTATGGTTTTTACACTGCAAAAATTGCCAGACATATCCATAACACTACTTGCGACCAAGGAAATTATTTTTTTATCATTTTTCAAAAATGTATGATAGTTTTAGCGTCTTAGTTAAGACCATTATTAGACCTATTCTTTTAGATGTTTCTCTAAAAGATGTATACCTAGAAAAGGCGAAAGCTGCAGATAGTCTTGGAATATTATTTGATTAACTTTCCTCACTCACTACCTTTCCGCTAGTTAATGAAATTTACTAAGCAAACAACGCTAATTTCCCGAAGAGGGACCTGTATTACGTTGGGGAGAGGTGTTGTCTAAAGTTGAACGCCAATATGGAACCAGTATAAAAAACATAAAATATGTACAAATATTTGACTATGTTTATAAAAAAATCCGAATACTAGGTTAATGTCTGATTATAATGCCCTTTTTTTAGGTTCTAGCTGAAACCTTATGTTCGAATGGGTTTTAGATTTTCCGGAATAAAAAAGGAGCGATGTTCGTCTTCAAAGTGCAAGCTATCTCTGTGTCGAATTTCATCAAGATCGGTTCAATGGTTAAACATTGAAAAGGTAAGAACCAGACAGAGGGACAGAGAGAGTTACTTTTTCACTTGTAATATTAGTTTCGATTGTTTGAAGCTATACTAATAGGTTTTAAAAAAAATGTGGTAACTGTTTTCTTTGAAAATATCAGTATAGATATCGATATAAGTATGGATGATTATAAAGCGCTACGTGTCTAATTTCTTAAGATGTACCTGTTGCGGACGGTAACTAAACTATATATATATATATATATATATATATATATATATATAGATATATAGATATATATATATATATATATAGATATATAGATATATATATATATATATATATATATATATATATATATAATATATATAATATATACAATTAAAAGTTTATTAAAACACTCAAAAGTAGAGAGAAAACACGAATTAAGACTATCTTTTTTTAATTCGCGTTTCGTTAAAAGAATAACTTAAAAGAATACTACCACTCCATCTCATCCAATGGATCTCGTAAAAGGCGAGTAAGGAATTAAACTGCACTGTGCACCAACAGCGCATGGTGGCGATGGCCTCACCACCTATCACACCAAGTGCATTATATTGTTTTGGTGAAACGTGGATTGTGGCAGTCATCTGTTTTTGCAGTGAGTGCCCAGTCTCTGACTACCCCTTATGGGATACAGTCGTGACCTTATATATATATGTATTATTATGTTTTCTCTCATGAATCTCTTCATGTGAAAACGTAAAAGCAATAGAATTATTAACAATTTATAATTAATATGTTAGCTTAATGTACCCTGCATTCACGTGCATGAGGCTGTGTCTCCACATACCTAAAGCCACAGTTTTGATTTCGTCTTTCGACCATTGACATGATCAATCTCCTAACGCAAGTGGTTAAGTTTAATTAGAGTGCTTAATACAAATTATAGTATGTAATGCTGATAGCACAGAATATATTTCTTATTTTATCTTTTTTATAAGAGAAAAGGGACAAGATGAGCAAAACATTCACCTAATGGTAAGTGCAACATCTACCCATAACAAATGCTGTGTCACCCGAATATTTCTGGGTGGTACCACACAAGCGCTCGTCATCCTGAGACATTAGTTCTTAAGTCTCATATGCCCATTAATAATACTAGCTTTCAGTGCCCTTCAGACCGAAACAGTAATGTTCGCACATTACTGCCTCATGACAGAATTACTGCTCTGCGGCAGAATAGCAAAAACCCTTAATTCAGTTTACAACAAAATAAAGGAAACGCACTGAGTTTAGCATGAAACGCTTCACTACACTATTACACTCCCATTGGTAATGAAGGTTTATTGGTGGTGTAGCAGTAGGACGTTTTGGGCAGACGTTGCAACTGACCAACAGGTGAAAGTTTTACTCGTCTCGTCACTTTCTCCTATAAAAAGTGATAAGATAAAAATTCAATGCATCTTAAAGAATTTCTATTAAACACGACGGTGGTAATGTAATTACACGCTTATTTCCTGGTAAATTACACCTTTTTCTACAGGAAAGCGCCCAATTATCGTGTTTACAACGTAGCATTATCAGATGTCTGTGCAAATTTTCAATTAATCAACATCACGGGCAGAAACAGTAGCTAGGATATCTAAGCACAAAGAAGACATTAATTATAAAAATACTGCGATAAATTTGGTATGGCCACGAGGCGACTTTAATAATACATTTTCAACAGTATTAAAAAAAAACGATAAATAATTAAAATGAGTAAAAATTCAACGATATGGGTTCAGGATGCAGGCCAATTTATGCCTGACAGTTAAAAAGAAAGAAATTAAGTAATTTGTTGTATACTGACGTACTTCCTAAATGTATGGGGGCAATAGAAAATATTTCGCCATTTGGAAACCACAGGACTAACCGACTACCTGAGTTAGATGAGAGCTCTATCCTATAGTTACTGGCTCTGCAATGCCTACCTAGCTTGACGCATTTCTGCATAGGAATGGTAGAAACCATTACCTTTGGCGATCTGAAAACATAATACATTTCTTCTTCTTAATTAGTTTGTAAAAAGGCCATCTCTAGACAGAGGCTCTCCCTTTTCAAGGAGATTTACGTAATCCCTTTCGTATGGCAGACGGATTGGCAATCGAAGTACCAGAAACCTCAGACCTTAACGCTGCTTGCCCGTTACCACGCTGAGTATTTTAGATATGGCATAATTGAGTTTGTATGGCATTTCCCCATACTACTTTTACGACACACTTAGAATGAAATATGTGTAGCAGATTCTCTAACGCTGGTACTACAAGGCAAGTCAAAATACTATTCCCTTATAATTATTAGAATACAATATGTTTTTCTTATATTCCAATTTATTAAAAAAATGCTCATAACGCGCAGAAAGAATAAAGACGACGTATACCATGTGTTTTTAATGTGAGTGTTAAATTGTATTTTGATATTTCGCTACGCACTAAATTGTACGGTGGATTCAAAATGAGTTTTCGTATACACTAGTTAGAGAAAATGTTTGAGCCAATACCCTACTTTCATTAACACCTTACTTTTATAGCGGAGACTTATATGGCGACCTCAATTACAGCGCATTCTTTGTAGTAAAGGCTAACAGAACTGAAAAAATTCTCAAACTTGAGTAATATTTTCTCTCTAGCTGAATAGTGCTCTTTTAGAGTAAGGAGTGTTTAGTGTTTAAATAAAATTTACTATGATCAATTTTTAAAAGATTCATTAATAATATTGAGCTAATTGGCATTTTTGTAAGCAAGACATTCTATTATATCCATAAGTTTTTGAAGAGGTAATTAATCAGCCAGGGAAATAAAATTGCTATCAACATGAGTATTACATAAAAGATTCTTTTTGTGAGTGCCTGTACCGACACCCAGATGATTATATGACGCCTAGGTTAGCGCAGTGGGTACGCCGTGACTTCTACTCTACGGGTCATGAAATGTGATTCCGCACGGGATTAATATTTTATTTTTATTTATTCATTAATATCGCTCATTAAAAAAGTCTGTACCGAACTGGAGGAATGATATCGCATTTCTGTTATAATGGACGGAAAAATAAACTCGCAAAATACGATTTAACATTTGGCACATTGTTGGATTGACAGAAACTCTAAAGCATGATGACCATTTATTATGAAATTTATCGTAGCAATCGCATTATGGAGCGTGTCAATAATGTAAACTTGTAGCTTGTTGTATCATTCAGTCTTTATTACTAGAATCTTTATTAGAAGATTCTTATTAATATTGAAGATTCTTATATCATCATCATTCGCCTAATAACTGATGTTCTTACGACACCATACGGTAGCGAGGTTTTTTTCATCACCAAGTACTTTGATCCCATCTTTTTGCCACTTTATTGTATTATTTTAGCATAGCATTAACCCCCATTATAATTGTGACGCGAAAAGCAAATGTCATTTAAACTGCTGTAATAGTAAAAATATTTAATGTACGAGCTCTATATCATTATATAAAAATTAAGTAAGAATTTCTTTTTCTAGACGACATTAAACCAATTACGATATTATCAAAAACAAAAACTAAAGTTATATAGCTTATTTGTTCGAATGTAAGTATCGTCTACATGGTAAACGTTATTAAATGTATTGAAATTTGAATAATTATAGGAACTACTTTCTATTCTTTTATTTTTTTTCTTTTATTTATATTTTTTTATTTTATTATCATATTAGGTTTAAAGAAATAGTATGAAATTCCTACATTAATATTCTACATATGCGTTTAAAACATAAATAGCGTAACAAGGGAAATTTAAGTTCAAGACTTTCAGGAACCTATACGTAAAGTATTGGTTTTGGTAAATTATGTAACTTATTGCAACAATTTTTGTAGTATTATAGTAATAAATAGTATATGAAAATGTTCACTTTACATTATATTATTGCTTTGAGAAATATTATTTTGTTTTTATCAGCAACAGCCCGAAAACAGAACTCTAGAACGGAACATGAGTGTTTCGGAATTTTTTTAAAAAGCGTTTCGTAGTGATAAGGCTAAAATTAAATACTGTCCTAGTTTCCACTTTAATTTAGTTTGCATTTAGTTGCTTCTGTCTGAACAGAGCAGTCAAATAAAATTTTCACAATGAAATCGCTAGTGAAGGGACCTATTCGCTAGCTGATATGTAGGTCACCAGTAGCTTTGAGATTCAGGCAAGGCCGGAATTTCTGTGAAACATCAGTTTCAATAATTGAAAATTAACAGAGCGTTGAAGGCTTTTCGTTTGGATCTGTAATTGTTGAGGTATAATAATTACCAGTTCATTTCTAAACTTTCCGTTAAGTTTAAAAATGAACTAGTAATTATAATACCTCAAATTATCGCTGAAAATAAACCAAGTAGTTTTAGGGTTAAGGCGATCTTCCCACATATGCTTGGTTGTCACTTTGAGTCTGAGTGTTGTAATAACTTGAGTTACGCCGATGACATGATTCTTTTGAGTCCTTCGATTAGTGCGTTGCGTGCATTACTCCGGAGATGTGAAAAATATGGGGTGGATTTCTGTTTTGTCTATTTGTTTTTTGGGAGGTAGGGTCCAGGTTTCATATCCTTCCAGTTTATTTAGGTAATTCGCTATTGAAGTGGGTACATATGTATGTTTCCACAGCAGTGGACTAACCTTACTTTTCTTCTTCTGCCAGACCCAATATTTACTATCATACATAATTGTGGGGACCAGTACTCATCTATGTTCAGCAAGTTGTGCCTTTTTCGATGCATTCTGGATACCCACAAAGTTATGCAGACCCCCATATACTTCATTTTCTGGCAACAATCAATATGACCAAAGTTATAGTTTCCGTCTTATTAACTTTGAACCCAAGTATATAAACTATTTCACTTGTTCCACTCTGTCTCTTTTTATTGGAACTCTGCAATCCGTCATTCTTTCTTATCTTTCAATAACCATTAGTTTCGTCTTATTTACATTCAATTTCATCTCTTTGTTTTAGAGCACCATGCATAATATTAACCGTTGTCGTGCCACCCTTCCGCCGATGGTGTTTATACAACCTGATCTGATGACCGTCAAGTCATTCATTTTGTCTATTATTATATTAAACGGCCCCGGCAAAGCTGTTTATCTCTGTTTAACATATTTTTCGATGACAAACCGTCACTCTTGAATGTAGAGAAATATAGAAAACTTAGTAATAAAAATGGTAGAACAAGGTATAGCATATTTTTTTTATCTCACTGTTATATTTCTACTTTAACAAATATAAATGGAGATTCGACTTATGTTATTTAAAAATGTATGTAAACTAAATACAATAAAAAGTAAGCTTATCTGAATATTTTTTGTATTGTTACTAGCTGACTCGGCAGACGTTGTCCTGCCCGTTCTGGTATGTGACGCGATGTGTTCCATTTCTGAATTACATCGCCACTTACCGTGTCGGATTTTGTAACCTTGTTTTTTTTGGTTTTCCAGTTAAATTTCAGAATCTTAATAACGATGTGATTAACGATTCTCTACAGTTATATAGACGACGGCTCTTTGTATAATCATGGTAGCCAGTCATAGTCTCCGTCATCAAATTTCGTGGATAACGCTTGGAACACTTCTTTTCAATCATGCTCGGTGATAACAGTAGAAATATCACAACGGAAGCGAAAGGAAACGATATTGTAGTCGACAACACTTGGATTGTTCCATATTAGCCACTTCTTTCCAAAAAATTCAAAGGCGTATTGAAAGAAAGAAAGTGTATTCGTTGCATACATATGACATTTTCGATAATAGCATTGGACTGTTTAAAGCATATAAAGCTCGAGAAAAATTCAAAGAATTCAATAACGTTCCCTCCCCAGCATCTTGGGCGGTTAATATGTACTCTACCACAGTAGTAAGTGCCGTAGAAGTGCTCCTTTGCTTTCTAGTACTAGAGTGATCGGATTCTAAGAAATCAGATAATTGAGAACATACTATTTATTGTAATAATTTTGAAAGAAAGGGCTTTAAAATACTAATCGATCGGAGGTTTTTTTAAGTTTGTAGGGTTGTTTTTCTTCAGAAGAGATTTTATTAACGCAGAAATATAACAGTTTCGATCAAGATCTATTCACAATTTTTGTAATAATATTTAGGGAGTCCGGGAGAGTCAATAATAACATTTCTAACGAGATCCCGTCGAATGTAGAGAGATAACTTTAGACACGGTCATAAGGTCACTGACTGGTTTTAAATTAAAAAATAACTTCGACTGATTAAATTCAAAAAAAAAAATAAGTTGAGAAATAGAGAGACTAAGCTTTACATTAAGAAAGTGGTCATTAATGATGTCAGGATTATCTGCTTATTTTATTTTTTATTTTAACGTGTTGCTTCACTTGTTTCTATAAGATTTTTGGGTTATTTAAATAATTGTTTAATTATTTCGAGAAGTATTTTTTTAACATTAGATGACGAAGGCAGATATGAACAATCATTGTTCTTAATAGTATTATAAAAATGTATCCAAAATAATATCTTTGATGGATCTATAACTAACTAACCCGCATTGTTTTATTACATATATAAATAACTGTGAAGGTGTCGTGCCAGCCGCATAAAACAAGCTAAGATATAAAAGCTTGTAAGAAATCTTTATCCATGAAAGTAATTTAACGATTCAGCAAATGAAAAGTACAAGCTTTTTTATTTATTTAAGTCAGTATCTATATATAATATTTTGAATATAATTCTGGTTAATAAACGTTTTGCATTGTATTATCTGTATGTACTTTTTATTGTAATTGTTTCAAAGCAGAATAAACATGAAACCTAAAGCTTTCCCACGATTTTTAAGTTCTTGTTGTTTGACGAGTGTATAAAAAAACAAACAATTATATGAAATATAAGTAATAAATAAAAACTTACTAATTTATTTTTTACGAGTTTTAGTTATGAACTCTACTACGTGTAATGAATAGTTTTTTTTATTGTATAAAGTGACGAAACGAGCAAAACGTTCACCTGATGGTAAGTGCAACGTCCTCCCACAACAAATGCTGTGTTACCCAGAATATTTCTGAGTGTCACCACACTGCGCCCGTCACCCTGAGACATCAGTTATAGTCATTAGTGTCTATAAAATCGTACTTATTTAAATAAAACCAGATTTTACGCATTTTATCGCATTTAATTTTAATACTTATAACCCGTCGTGTCGAACGCTTTACAGCCACGCGTGTGCTTTCTGTACTACCATATGTCAGAGGAGTCAGCCGCCGAAGAAATTATATATATACGTATAACTATGACATTTGTCAGCTGAGCCCACCCGTGACCATCGGAAGCGAAAACAGCTCGATTTTATTATATAAACTAACAATGCCTTACGGTTTCACCCGCTGTTTAATTAAAAAGAAAGCTCATAAAGATCGTAGCGTGATGTTAAATAGCCAATACAAAAATAATTTTTAAAATCCGTCTAGTTAAAAATAACAAACAATCTCTTCAGAATTATTATATTAGTATAGATAGTAAATTACTATATATAAATGTTAAAATTACGCACAATAAAATCCTCAAAATCTAGTTTATAATATACATGCATAGATTCACGCCGTTTTCGAATTGGGGTATGATCACTGGTTACGATACTGACACACATCTTTCGCATCTTCTACTTTCATCAGTGTTTTCATACAAGCTCGTAGGTTGCGGGTACTTCTGACGTGGCCTTTCCTTAAAACGACTTCGATCTGTTCATGATACGAATATAAGAAATCAAAATAGTACTTAATTTTCTATTTTGTTGCCATAAAATAAATACTTTCAGCGATTATTGGAAATGTACTGCAGAAGCATATTTTGCAAGAAAACGCCACATCAAAGGTGCATCCTACATTTTCATTCTATCTATTTTCATCCGCAATTTAAATGTCTATTTTACAGTGTATTTCACTTTGTACACTATAAAGACTTCCTTTTACAAGGGAAAAGACCGTTATTGTTCAGTTTCTTTATGTCTATGTAAATGGTACAATGTTTATTTTCTTTATTGCCCACGCACAAACAAAAGTTACGTAACTGGTATGATGTAGTAGTTCATCTAAGTAATCATCATCATCATCATCATCATTTCAGCCTGTCACTAGTCCACTGCTGATCATAGGCCTCCCCCACAGATTGCCACAAAAGTTTGTAGTTCTCATTTTGAGAGGATTTTGATTTTTTTATCCGTCTGTCAAATTGTACGACACCCACGGAATAAGATAGGGAGGTACATTTTTTAAACCGCCGCCACACGGTAACTTAGTAATAGTTTTGTCTAAATAAGAAAAGAATCCAAAAATATGATAGAAACCGCAAAATCATAACCTTTTAAAATGTTTGTAAATAAAAGGCATGTCGCCATGGCATCAAAGTTGCATTAAACATATGCATCAATAGGAAGGCCTGGAGAGGAAAGGAGGGATAGACTTTTAATGGAATTTTGGTAGTTTAATTACATGTCTGTAACTACAAACATTGTTAAAGGATTAAACGCGATTTCGGTTGTTTAGTTTTCTTATTAAGCAAAGCGTTTTTCTATTTGAACTTGAAATCAGACCAAAAAAAGTAAAAGATAAAAAATACTTGAAAAGTCTAATGAAAGTGCGGTATACATATTAATGTTTATTTCCACTTCTTTGAGAGTCGTTCTTGTTTATGTATACTATTTTCGTCTTACTCGCGGTCCCTTCATTCATTATTCAGTACTTGTATTAGGTAAAGTGGTGGATTACATTAGTCTAAACCATCTAGACCACAAAGTACATTGAATTTTTATCACCATACTCTGTCCCGACCACTTTTTGAAAGACAGAACATTGCAAACATCGTAAATCTTCTGAAGCTATATAAGCTTATGAAGTGCACTTTTTATTTTCCATCTAATTTATATTCTTAAGAAATAATACCCGACACTGAGATTTATTATGTGTCTTTCCCGGACCAACTACCTCTACTCCATACAAATATTTGTCCCATGCTGGATTCGAACCCGCAATCCATTGCGCAGAAGTCAATCGCTTTACAATTGCATCCACCGAGCCGCCAAAAAAATTGGAACTATTTGCTACAATAATAAACCCTTTAAATTATAAGCCTTTACTTATTTACGAGTACTTACATTTTTACAAAGCTTTTATATGTCCCACTATCGGGCGCAGTGCTTATTCTATTTTAATACGCTTTTATTAATATAAAAGTGGTAATTAAAATATTTTTATGTATGCAAACCAGCACTTAATAATCGAACAGGTCACTCACATACATATTATGTAAAGCAATTTTTTTTTTAAAGTGTGACGTACACTATTTTTTTATCTTATTACATCTATAATTATTAGAGATTAGAGGGGAAAACCAGACCGGCAAGGACTTTTGGCACCAACTCGAAAAGTGGCAGTAGTGTTTTTATTGAATTTTGTAACTTCTGGGTATATTTGGAGTTTTGATGTTTAATATTGATAGTTTATTATGCAGCAAGTGCTCCTGAAAGTATACAGTGATTGAAAAATTCAATTCAGGACCAAAATTGTGCTTTTCGTTTTGTCTGCATCAGTCCAGAAAATCTTCAGTAAGAGTGAACTATCATTTTGCTGTCGATCGAAATTTTAAAGTGTTGCTGCTTAAAGATTGAATACTTGGATATGTTACTTGACACTGGAAAACAGTTTCTGTTTCCATTAATAAATAAATAATAATAAGCATACCGGCGACGTAGAGCCGTGGTAGCTCAGGGGCGCTCAGGGGCGCTCGCTTTAAATTTCTTAGTATGCGATTTCCACTAAAATTGTTAATTGCAATTTTAAGTGCTGATTTACTACGTGCTCGGCGGTGAAGGAAAACATCGTGAGGAAACCTGCATGTCTGAGAAATTAAAAATATTTCGAAGACATGTGAAGTCCGCCAACCCGCATTGGAGCAGCGAGGCGGATTCTTCCTAGCTCCAAAACCCTCTCAGAAATGAGAGGAGGCCTGTGCTCAGTAGTGGGACATTTATTGGCTAAAACTTTTATACCTGCGACGTAGCCATATCTCCAATGAATTAATACGTGAAGAGATAACTTTGTTTTTTTTTTATAGCATATTGCTTGCATAAAGTACTTTTTAAAATGTTCATGATAATTTTGTGACACAGTTTTCGTTAAATTGATAAAAATTAAATAAAAAGAAATGCGTTACGATTAATTTTAATGTATTCAAGCAAAAAAGACAATTTTTTTATATAAAAATCAATATTAGATACTGCACTTTTTAGTCCAATCACTTGAAGATGAAAATTTCAAAGGGTCGATTTCTGGGGAAGGCTTTTTGTCCATGCCTGAAATTAACAACTTTAGTTTCGCTATCGCTTCTGCTGGATGTAATCCCTTTGGACAGTCTAAAGAACAATTCATAATAGTATGACAACGAAATGCTTTAAAATCATCTCGTAAATCTCGCAGCCTTTGTTCTGTGTCCTCATCTCTGGAGTCGATGACCCAGCGGTATGCGTGTAATAATGAGGCTGGCCCCAAAAATCTACGCCCGTTCCACCAATAACTAGGACAAGCGGTCGCGCAGCAGGAACATAAAACACATTCGTACAAACCGATCATTTTAAGGCTGTCTTTAATACTCTGTGCATATTGCATTCGTCCCATAGGTCCTTGAGTTTTTCTTACAAGGTATGGGCGTATACTTGAATAGCCTTTGAAGAAGTGAGTCATATCTACTGCAAGATCTCTTATAACATACATATGTGGTATGGGATATAAAGTAATTGTCTTACTTTGTGGTATTTGAGTAATACAAGCTAGGCAATTCCTGCCTTGTAAGTTCACAGCGCAGGAGCCACAGATGCCTTCCCTGCACGATCGCCTAAATGTAAATGTAGGGTCCATGTCTTTTATCTTAATCATGGCATCTAAGAGCATTTTACCGCAACTGCTAACATCAATTTCAAATGTTTGTATTTTTGGCTCTTCGTTGGCTAGGATTCCTGGAAATCGATACACCTTAAAAATTCTTCTTGGGCCTATATCCTTTTGAGGTTTTATCTTTTTCTCAGAATAAAATCGGAAAACTCCCGTCAATAAAGATCGTGATTTAAACATCATTACTTATTTATAAGATAAAAAAAGTTTCAACATTGATTTTGTAAATAAAACTTTTAGTTCAAAATCTCGGAATGCATTTAAAACGTCAACATTTCAAAGTTGTCAACAAAATTTTCTTCTTAATCCATTAATTTAAAAAGTATAGTTATTTTTTATATCTTTTTTGAACAATACAAATATTTCACAAGAATTTCATATTATTATTAATTATTGGAATAAAACTTGTAGTAGTACCGCATATTTGTGGATTTATTACGTTATTAAATAAACAATAACGAACAAAATATAATGCTATTACAGGATTTTTTTAATTGTGATCTCTGCGTTGTACATTATTTTATGTTACTGTTTTGACATTATAATATAGTTTGTCTTTAAAATTAAGATTTTACTACGTTGTACTAATATGTAAATAAACTATAATATTAAAAAATCAAATCATGACAATAATCTCTGGTTATGAGGTGAACGCTACCACTGTATTTCTACATATATTAATTTATTATTCTATAGTATTTGCATACTATTTAATATAATACATAACAAAATTTTATATTTTGTTTTTAAAATGAATAAATCCGCCCACTGTGTTTCTTGCTGGTTCTACCCAGGACAGGCGTTTATTACGCATATATTTATTAGGCATATAGCAACAATATTCTATAAAGAATAAGATACTAGAATATAGTATATAAAATTTACTATTTGCCAGATCGGTTGGTGATGAAGCTGAGCGACTAGCTTCTTTGTATAAAAATTTAAAAATGTTAGTACATCTGAACAGTGAGAACACATAGCCATAGAAGTAATGTTGGTACCACTGATACACAAAATGTCTATCAATCTGTAACAGATATTTTTGTATTTGAAACTAGACAGAATTCGCGTTTGGAAGTGCTTAGTGCCTAGGCATGGCAACGGGCAATTACGCTAGTTTTAATATTGTTTATCAAGCCATAGAAAAAATATTTTTCCAAATCAGCACATCGAAGAATAATAAAAATATTGGAGGGCGAAGATCTTCTTTCTTCTCCTCCCTGTGATGTACAAGCATCATCTTTTGACCCGAATCAACTTTTTATAGATTGGGAGAATAAAATGATTTAGATTTTATAGTTGTCTCCAGATTTTTCTTTAACTCTTCTCCATTCGAGTGATGCACAAGGTGCTCATGTGGTTTTTGTAGAGATTAATTTCATTGACAGTGTAGATATATTGTAAACACTGTTGGGAAAATTAACATTTCATGTCTAGTCGCAAGCTTTAAGAAAGTCATTCAAAAATTAACCAGTACGTGAATTTATAATTTGGTATGTACTTAACAAAGCTTGAATGATTAATTGGTGCACCATTAAAAAAGGTACCCTGTTTCGTCAAATCGCACAATGCGTTAATAAACAATTTTTTTTTTAATAATTTGCTTTACGTCACTTTTCAGCTCTTACAAATTGCATACAACATTCTTCTAATTAAACTTCAACCATTGACCTCTCAGACTAAATGTATTTCATTATCAGAGAATGGGGTTAATGAAGAGGATAATGAAGATGGATACAGAGTTTGGAGCAAATTTATCAACCCGCAGAAAGCTTTCAATGGATTCATAGTTAGTCATTGCGGTTAGTAGTTGCCTGCCTGAAACGATAATATTCTTAATACAAAAATGTAAGAAGTAAAGAAATTTAAAATGTTCATCATGCATCAATTCATGTTATGTCTATAAACGCAACTACTATACTAATGTGAAGAAATCCTACTGAGGGGCAACTCATATACGCGTGTGTACATAAAAAACAGAAGCGTTGCTCATATAAATCAAAGGGTGGGCTGCGTATCCTCTTACGGGAAATAAATTAAACTGCCGTCTCTTGGGAAAACCGATTAAAAAGCTACAACAAAATAAGTAATTAAGTTTGCTAACGTTTGTGAGCTTTCTGCTTAGTAAACCAAATTTAAAATTGTGCATTTGAATTTTAAAAAGGCAATTTGTATACGTTACGTGCTTAATTCTAAAACATTAATGTATAACTTATGTCGGCGAAATAATAAAAGTATATTTTAAAATTTATATATATTTAAAATATGGCTTTTATAATTACCCATAATAATAGTTATAAAAGTACCAGTTTAATAATTAAAAAGTATTATGCCGTTGTTGACGCATAACGCTTTATTTTTTTTGTCTTATAACTTATGTTATCAACTACCATTGTGGAAAGTCATTTATTCAGTATTTTAATGTGCGCAATCTACCCTTCCAAATTTTATTTTCGTCCTATCCACAATCCCCTCGAGAAGAAAGGAGCCCGAGGTTCATTACTCAACTAAAATCGACGCAACAATTCTAAAACCCGTGTCGCGTACGGCAAATAATACCTATTATTAATTGATTACAACGCCTTCTTTTTGTAAAACCGCTAAGTAAAAGTATTAAGATTATGTCATCGTTGAAATCCTACTGGTGGTAGGATTCCTATGAAGGAATCCGTCTAGGTAGGTACCACCCCAGATCCAGTTATTCTGCCGTAAAGCAGTAGTGTGCAAACATTACAGTGTTTCGGTTTGAAGGGCACTGTGAGCTAGCGTAATCACTGGGCATATGAGACTTATGAACCTTTGTCTCAGGGTGATGGGCACAGTGTGGTGTCATACAGAAATTTTCTGGGTGACACAGCATTTGTTATGGGC
The DNA here is from genome assembly GCA_019845155.1 of Luehdorfia chinensis. Classification (NCBI taxonomy): domain Eukaryota; kingdom Metazoa; phylum Arthropoda; class Insecta; order Lepidoptera; family Papilionidae; genus Luehdorfia; species Luehdorfia chinensis. The sequence goes on from JAHVAK010000125.1 coordinate 14,711, forward strand.
CGACGTTGCATTTACCATCAGGTGAACGTTTTGCTCGTTTCATCCAATAAAAAAAAGAGAAACAAGCAGACAATTCACCGACTTTAAGAAAAGACGTCCACCGGCTCACGGGGTACGTGACAATTTTATATACGTGGCGCATCCTACTCCCATGTCCGTTATTTTTTCTGCAACCGAATCCCACAAAACAGCCCTATTATTATTTTTTTTATGTTAGAGGAGGCAAACGAGCAAGCGGCTCACCTGATGGTTAGTGATCACCGCCGCCCATGAACACCTACAATACCAGAGGAATAGCAGATGCGATGCCGGCCTTTGAGGAAGGAATAGGCTCTTTTCTTGAAGGTCCATAAGTCGTATCGGTCCGGAAAAACCGCTGGCGGCAGCAGATTCCGTAAGGTGCTTGTGCGGGGCAGAAAATTGCGCGAAAAACGCACTGTGCTGGAATGCCAACCATCAAGGTGGTGACGATGGAAATATATTTTATATTTTAGATAATGCAAATATTTAATAAGAAAATATTTAATAGTAAGTAGTTACGTGTTACTGAAGTCGAGTTGAGCGACTTTAGAATATATTTTTTTATAAAAATAAATTACGAGACGTTTACCTAAAGTTAAGTGCCACACCTCCTCATAGCATAGATATCGGTGACAGCAACTGAAAAAATAAAGCGTTTATCACCATGAGATATTGGTTCTTACGTTTCGTAATTACATTACCATTAAATTAAAAAATACGAAGATAAACAATATCATAAACTCCAAACTAAGTAGACGTGACAGAACATAAATGTATTAAAACTTTGAATCTATTTTTTTAATACATTGACATTCATAAACATGAATTAACAAACAATATTACACGCTGTTAAACAACAGCTAAGTTCATGAACAATTATTAATTAACCGATAAATATTAATTAAAAATAATAGAAATTGCACTAAAACACTGCATATTTTACTTTTCGCGCCTAAAGAAATTTCTCTGCAAGAACTTCAAAAACTAGGCCGGAAACTTTACATTTGACAACCCGAAAATATCTCACAATGTTATCATTGTGGTCGGTAATTCTCAATGGAAACCTAATGGACGCCTTAAATACCGACGGCCGAGTTGACTAATACCCTAATTTAAACTTTGTTTGTTTATAAATTAGCCGGCGATTTTTTTTAAAGCAACCCTAATAAATTTTAAAAGTAAAATAAGGGACGAAGGCGAAAAATTAATATTCAATACAGTAATTATTTTTTTTTTTCATTTTACAAATTTATGTAAGATCCTTAACATCTCATATCTATTTTTTTTATTAAAAAAAAAACGATGCCCCACAGTAGGATTTCTCCTGTGTCGTGGGTGCGTTTTACAGACATAAATTCCACATGCACAAACACCCAGACCCGGAACAACTATTTGTGGGCCATACAAATATTTGTCCCGTGCGGGAATCGAACCCGCGACCCGCGGCGCAGAAGCCAAGGGCTTAGCCACTGCGCCAACCGAGCCGACAAAATCTATGATTTATATTCACAAAAACAATGGAATTTTTTAAGGGCTGTATGATTCAAATTAAAAAATCTCCTGGCAGCACACAATATGCCTTTTATCGCTATAATCTGCGCAAACTAGGAGGGACTAACTAAAACTGAGCTTTCTATATCAAATGAAAGAAGTTGACGCGTCAGGGACCCAATATCCTTTTAAATATGTATATCTTAATTTTTTTAAAATAAACAAACAAACAAACAAAATATTTTCATCGCCGGATTCGAAAACAGGTTCCATGACTTAATTAGAAAACGTCAATCGATAAATTAAACGCATACAAGCTAACACAATATGTCATATTAATAATGATTCCCAGTTTTGTTTTTATTTTTTAATACTTTTTCAGTATGATTACTTTCTTTAAAGCCAATTATGTGAGCCAACACAGATACCCGCGCCGTAAAGAACCTGGCCTAGGTTGGAGAGTCAGAAACACCGAGCAATCACAAGACAACCTAAACCCAAAAATGAACGCAACCAAAAACAAAACACGTAGTTTTGGCATAAATTTTGACCCCTGCTGGAATTGGAACCTAGTCATAGTAGTCAGGTATCCTGACCATTTTTATTACAGATGATTATCCTCAATATTGTTGAATACGCATAAAAGTAAAATTAATGTTACAATTAGGTTTAAGGAAAATGATGTTGGGATAGAATTATAATGAAGATCTCATTATTCTGCTCCGATTATTAAAGGAAATGAGACCATAAACAAGCTGAGGCAATTAAAATATGGTAATACAGTTATTTTTAACCAACTGGCATTTCTGATTAAAAAAAAATATTATAACATCTACAGTATAATAAATGAAAACTTTAATCGAACAACTTACGTGAAGGCTTGCTTTCATCAATACATCACGTAAACGCAGTCTTATCAGCACTTCCACAAACTTAGTTCATTAGATATCAAAGAAAATCTGATAAGCCGAAATCTTTGTAACTGTACCGATACTTACACAACTTCGCTAATGCGTGACTCGCATTTTCGAAAGAGTTTGTTTAATATACTATTTTGTAATATTTTTTTGTGATGTTTGCATATTTGTGGATAATACTCATTAAACAAGCCGTGGTAGCTCAAGGGTCCATAGATTGCCACAAAAGTTTAGACCTCTCATTTTGGGGCGATTTTGTCATTGTGGCCACGCTTGGCAGGCGGGTTGGCAACTGCAGTTTATTTATTCAGATCTACCAAGAAGGTGCTGCTGCCCATCTTCTGGTTTTATTATTCCCTCTGTCGACTTTTAGGACACCCACGGGATGAGATGGGGTGGTAGATTCTTTTAAGCCGCCACCACACAGAATAAATAAAAGCTTGTTGAGAATATCTATTTCATTGCTCGAAAGTGGTGCGATTTTTATGAAAGTTGAGATGCCAAACAAACACAATTCATCTGATATTAATCCTCTATAACAAATCAATATGAAAATGAGTTGCCTGCGTACGAAGATTAGACGCTACATTGCCAGTAATTGGCCCTCCATTACCGGCCACTCACCATACAAAACGCTGCAGTGTTATGAGCTTAATTTACGCCGGTATTTTTTGAAAGCATTTTATACATTCTTTACATTGATCAACTACAGACAATATTTAGCTGCAGCGTGACTCTGTTGCGTAAAATCGTGTTCCAAAAATAATACACGTAAAGTATTTATCACAATAACAGCATGCCAATAAGATAAAGGCACATATTTGTGTAAGGTAAATTCTATATGTTCTGATTGGCAATACTTTGGAGCATTGCAAGTAGGTGGATTAAGGACATTTATTTCTGTGTTGCTTTTTACTATTTATTTTTTATTATTATGTTTTCTTGTTTTTTTTTTATTTCATTTTATTTTTGTTTTTTTTAGGACTTATAGTCACTGTTTGCCCAAAGGCTTTCACAGTTTCGCCGGATTGAAAGGTGGCAGACACTATTGCTGAGGGAGAACCGGCCTGAGATGCGGCGATATCGCGAATAACTTTGTCTGATACGCCCTTGCCGACGGCGGGGGCGTATCAGACAAAGTTATGTTGTGTGTGCGTGTAGTGCTAAGTAGAGCGCTTGGGCTTCAGTGGTCGCGTCGTCAGGGTCCTCGAGGACATGCCTCGGTCTCCTTTTTCCGCAGTAGAGTTTTGTTGTAACGCGAGGGGGTTGTATATGGCGGGTGGAATCGGCGGGAGACCAACTTTAGAAATTGGGCTATGGTAGGAAGCCCTAAATCGATGTGAAGATTAACTTTAAGCACGAACCACGGTGCTCCCGTGGCTTTGCGCATCAATCGATTTTGTAGTACCTAAAGTCGGTGAATTTGACGCAGAGAGGCATGCGCAAATACGGGGCTTGCGTATGTCATAATTGGTCGAATACAGGCTTTGTTTAATGTTATTTTAATACGAAGGGACGTTTTACTATTTTTATTTAATATCGGGTGTAAGTTTTCTTGTGTTATAGCTATTGTTGTTGTCATAATGTAAAGTGAATGTCTTAATATACGAGAAAATGACAAGTTTTTATTGTATATTTAGACTTGTCATTTTCTTCCGGAGTCGGGTTACAGTGTTTCAAGCTTTTTCTTTTCTTTTAAACTTTTCTGTGCTAATATGTGATGCGACAACAAAATAAAGAGTGGCTTAATAGCATGAGTAACAGATACTAGACTGCTAAAATCATAACCCTTCCTTTTGGCTTTGCCGAGATCGTGTTATTGTGAATACAAATTTCTACCGAGAAACAATGAAAATAATTTATTAATTATATTTATGAAATTTTGGAAGTGCGTTTATAATTACATACCTATTTTATATAAATATATTTATAATATATAAATAAATATAAATATAAATATGTTCATTTATATTTATGAACTCAGAATTTTCTCCTCTTTTCCACTTGATTCGATAGCAAAAACAACAGGACTCCCACTTTTTTCAATGTACCATCTGTCATATTGATTTTGTTCATATAAAATGTAAAACCTCAATAAACAAAATCGGATGAGTAGTTAAGGCACTATGATGGAACATCCGTAAATACAAACATACATAGACTGCTAAAACCTTAACCCTTTCTTTTGGCTTTGCCGTAATCGTCGTAGAAAAGAATAGGCTGTTTTCTTGAAGGTCCCTAAGTCTTATCGGTCCGAAAAAGCCGCAGAAAATTCCGCGAAAAGCAGGCAGTGGTAAATACGATAAAAAACCGGTCAAGTGCGTGTCGGGCCACGCGCAGTGTAGGGTTCCGTAGTCTCCTGTCACAATATACGGACTTAAAAAGGGGCTTTTTGTTTGATACTCTGAACTATGCCCAATGTTATAAGAACCACAGTATTTCGAACGTAAACATTGTTATTAATTATAGTTTAAGAATTTTTTTTTAATGTTTATTTTATTTTTCCTACATTTTAGTTCATAAACTTATATTTACTAGCTGTTTTACACAACTAAAAACTTGATCGACAAGACAAGACAATTTCAATAAAAAATTATAAGTTGGTCGACTATTAATTGTGAAATTGTAAAGTGTAATTAGTGGTGACAGTTTTCCTTTTAAATTAGATATGTAGTCCAAACACAAAAACTATATCCAAAAACAACCATTTAGCTGGCAGAGGGACACTTGACTCTAACAAAAATTTGCATAGAAAAGTGGGTATCACACACCCGCAATATTTTTAAAAGACCTATCCAATAACAACCATGAGATAGATGAGAAAAAGAATTCGTCCCCACTTTACGTGTATGGGAGGTACCCTAAAACATTTTTTTTTCAAGAATTTATCCTTCCACTTTATCAGCGTTATTAAAATGTATACTCATGACAAATTACAGCTTTCTAGCATTATGAGTCTCAGAGCTAAGCCACGGACGGACGGACAAACGGACATGGCGAAACTATAAGGGTTACTTGTTGACTACGGCACCCTAAAAACGGAATAAAACGCAAGGATCAAGCTGATTGGAAAGAAGCTGGTCGTCGAGGATTCGAGCTCCTCTTCGCTGGTCACATATGATTTAATCTGTTTAAAATTTTTGTCCTAGAGCACGCTTCGATGTTGTCTATGAGACCGTTCTTTGTAAATTAATAAACAATGTTTTATGACTAATATAAAAATAAGAGAATTACAAAAAAGAGAATACCTGCGGAGTTTCTTTCGCTTGTTTTTTCTCCTCCAGAGAAACCTCATTACTAAACGGTGAAAATGTCGTTTCACAAGTGAAATCTTTTCCACCTACCGGGTCGTATTTTGTAATTTTCTTTTTTGGTTTTCGGAATTAACTTAACGATATGCTAGCAGTTAACGAATCTCTACAGTTATATCGATGACGATACATAGGATATTAAATTTCGTGGATAACGCTTTGAACTGCTTGCCGTCAACCATGCTCAGTGATAACAGTAGAACTATTACAACGAATGTGAAAGGAAACGATCTTGTGGTCGACAACACTCGGATTGTTCCATATTCGCCACTTCTTTCCAAAACATTCAAGCCGCATTGCAACGTGGAGTATTGTAATTTTCATCTGCAGTGGATTGATTCTCGATATTGTGAAGTCTAATTGCATTACGGATTCGATGTGAAAGATTAAATCTTCTGGCTCGCGGCATTGTAAATAACACTGGAAAATCAGTTACACAATTCAAAATTACATAATGAAGCAATTATCAATTACTTTGATAACCTCACTAAGTGAACATCTTCGAAGGAAACTTACCGTTTGACTTACAAATGTAATATCGGTCGAAAACTGAATGAAAATTGGTGAAAACTCGAAAAAAATGCTTATAAATTGCGGCTTTCGTCTGCAAAGCTAGCTCAGTGGTATGCAATAAAAGCACTAAGCAGTTGAATCAGCTGTTAGAGGATAATGAAAGAAGACAGAAAAAAGAAAAAGTGTTTATTGTCAAAGAACTGTCATACATATCAAATAAAAATAAAATACGGGTACTTTTGAGGTGGCCTTTCTTTTTAAAACCTACCGGAAAAGACCGCAAAAGCCGACCTTTACCGGCTTGTCCATTCATACTCATCTCACCTCATAATTGTTTTGTCCACCAAACCATCTAAACATTCCTTTTTCTATTTCCGTATCACACTGTTCTCACTTTGTCTATCGAAGTCGCTCAAGCATTTTCATGCGTATTCTGCCAGACACAAAATTCCATACCATACATAAGTGCGGGGACCAGTACACCTCCATGTGCAGCTACTAGTGCCGGTTTAGATACGTTCTGGCTAGACTCATGTCATGTCAAGTGAATAGGGCCCTGCATAAGTATGAAGTTACCCTATGAAGTGGCCCTATTCACTTGATTTCCAGCCAACACTCTTTAATCAATCGTCGTATTTTAATATTTGATTGATTGAAGATTGATTTTGATACGTATCAGGCGTTTTAAATTTTGAATAATATTTATTTATTGCATCGTAAATATCAACAAGTCAAAGTCAACATTTCTTTATTCAATTAGGACTTATTTAAAACTCTAATGAACGTCAAAAAGAACGCCGTTTCGAACAATCAAAGAACAATCGGCAAGAAGTTTGTGGTCTTTCTTTTTTTCAATTCCATTAAATAATGCCACAATGTCATGAATTACATACATAAGATCACGACTGTATCCCATAAGGAGTAGTCAGAGACTGGGCACTCACTGCAAAAACAGATGACTGCCACAATCCACGTTTCACCAAAACAATATAATGCACTTGGTGTGATAGGTGGTGAGCCCATCGCCACCATGCGCTGTTGGGTGCACAGTGCAGTTTAATTCCTTACTCGCCTTTTACATATATATTTTCCTTTTCTATATATATTTTTGTTTTAATTATAAGGCACCTAAGTCAACTCTGGAGACACAAAACCCTTTTTGTTAACTTTTGATATTTGCTAATTATCTTTAACCGGTTAATAAATTAAAAAAATGAGATAACTAATTAAAAATCAGTGATTTCCTAGACAAGCTATGAAATACGTCCGCGTAGATCTTGGTTTTTTAAAAATACCGTGTGATATCTGGGATGGGATTTTTCGAAATAAAGAATATCCTGGATGCGAGCTATCTTTTTTTTTATTGGATAAAGTGATGAAAGGAGCAAAACGTTCACCTGATGCTAAGTGCATCGTCTGCCCATAAATGCTGTGTCACCCAGAAAACTTCTGTGTGACACCACACTGTGCCCATCACCCTGAGACATAAGTTATTAAGTCTCATATGCCCAGTGATTACGCTAGCTCACAGTGCCCTTCAAACCGAAACACAGTAATGCTTGCACGCCACTGCTTCACGACAGAATAACTGGCACTGGGGTGGTACCTACCTAGACGGAAGTGAATGAAAAATGAATTAAAGTTATTTTTAAATTGGGTTTATGTTAGATACGAAAAAGTTTATCTTTACAAATAGGTTAATGCACGATCATATGGTGCAAATTAGTTACATTCATTGCTACGCAGAAGATAGCACTGGTAATGCCTTGTACACCGGCCGTGGAAATATTTCTCTATAGATTTTGTTAGACAAAATCTCGGACTGGGGCAAACTAAATTTAGTTCATTTCAAACCCAAGAACACACAAGCTTGCGAGTTTACCGCTAAAAAGTAACCCTTCGCCGTGTCTCATCATTTTGAGAGCACTCTCCTTGTTGCCTCAACTAGTATCGGACTCCTTGGCGTTGACATATCGGGTGACGTTCAGTTCCGTGGTCATTTGGAAGGAAAGGTAAAATTGGCGTCAAAAAAGGTCGGCGTGCTCAGTAGAGCGGGACAGTATTTCATTCCGGCCCACCGTTTGCAATTTTACAAGGCGCAAGTTCGGCCATACATGGAATACAGTTCTCATCAAACGGAAGGAGCTGGCACTGGGGTGCCCCCGGGCACCATTTTGAGAGTACTCTCCTTCCATTTCCAGCTCCTTCCATTTGATCCCATCCAGCGAAGAGCGACTTGAACCGTCCAAGACCAGGTTCTTTCCGATCTGCTTGATCCACCGGCCTTGCGAAGAGACATTGCGTCTCTTTGCGTTTTTTATCGCATGTATTTTGGGGACTGTTCCGAGGTATTATTCGGAATCATACCAGCCGCTGAGTTTTACCATCGTACATCACGGCAAAGCACCAAATACCACCCACATCACATTGATGGTTGCCATTCCACCACTGTGCGATTTTCGAGGAATTTTCTTCCACGCACGACCACTTTGTGGAACTTGCTGCCGCCAGCGGACCGATATGATTTAGAGACCTTTAAGAAAAGAGCCTATTCCTTTCTCAAAGGCCGGCAACGCACCCGCGACTACCCTGGTGTTGCGGATGTACATCAGCGGCGGTGATTACTTATCATCAAGTGAGCCGCTTGCTCGTTTGCCCCCTCTTCTATAAAAAAAGGTCCTACTTAACAAGTTAACTCTAGTTTATTGTATTCTGATAAGTCATTGAAAGATTGCACCAAACAATATTCAAAGATAATCGACACCTAGTATAATGCTACTACGAGTATATTGTAGTTCCAAAACAAATAGTTTATGACCAGTGCAAATGTAAATTGCCTGTTTAATACTAAAAAGTCGATATTGACCATAATTTTAAGATTTTTAATTATTTCAAGTACCAAAATCGACTCTAATAGACTGTCATATACTCATGATGATTTAGCAAATCCCCCATTATTTAGCAATTTCCTTGTCTGTGTGACTCTAATCAGACAGATCATTTTAGTACTAGAAGAAGTGATGATAACATTTCAATACTGGTTCTTCCAACTTTGTTAATGTAACGTTGTCTAATTCAAAAAAAAAATAAAAGAATAAACATTATAATGTTGTTAATTTAGTTTTCGGAAAACCAAAAGTTAAACAATAAGTTATAAAAAATATAGAGAGGAACAAAAGAAAACCCATGGAAAAGTTATAAAAAACAAAGACCCGTGTATAAAGTATTTTGAATTTTAGTTAATTAAAAGAGCACGAAACAAAAAAAGAGGCAAAAGAGTACGAAACAGAAATCTTTACAACTATGTAAAATAAAATGCGATGATGAAATCCCTGAAGAAGTGTTGTTTCCGTCTTTTTTTTATAGGAGTGGGCAAACGAGCAAGTGGCTCACCTCATGGTAAGTGATCACCACCGCCCATGAACATTCTCAGTCTTCTATTGAAGCTTTGGAACTGAGCGGTAGTATTTATATACTATAACCGGAAGTTTGCAGATGAAACTAAAAAAAACCGACAAATGTATCTCCTTAAGGACAACTTGAAACAAATAACCACTGATAAACTACTTCGCTATCATCTACGCAAAGGATCGAAGTAAAAACATAGTAAACAATACAGTTCTAATCAGTAAGTTAGTCTAGGCTGCAAGAAATTAATAAGCATATTATGAGTTTTTTCGCATACGAAAGCACTTATTTTCGTTCTCAGTCAACAAACAAGTATATTTCTCCAGAACTTAATATGTTAAAAATGTTTTAGTTATATCATAAAACAATTGAAAATCCAGTCTTCTAATTATTTATTGGAGGGTATTTAAAGCGATGAAATTAAAGTTAATCTTGTTTTAAAACAATGTAAAACCGATACCAAAATATATATCTTACATATATACAAGATACAAGCATATATATCTCTTAAATAAAATAAAAGTAGATCGTTTCGTAATTTACTTTAGAATGTACTCGTAAATCGATTTGCATATGTATTAACATATGAATATGAAAGGTTTTTTTCAAACAATAAACTGATTTTTCACTGCCGTGTAAAACTTGAATTTTAACTAATAGCCATTTTCACTAGGACCCCAGATATATTACAATTTTTGTTTTAGACTTTATTTCTGTGTTTTGCATCTTATATTTTCATTCTTTAGATGAGCTTGCAACTGTGTTTCATGAAATATTTATTATATGAGAGACAGGTGGACGCCAGTCTTAGCGCTGGTTAACGTAAAAGTGAAATTTTTTTTTTTACATGCAACTGTACTTGATGCTTATTCTGGCAGCTGTAACTCTCCGTTCCGGCTCTTATATACACGCCGTAAAATAGTAACTGTAAGTATTGTTACTGTAACAATAAATTGAATTATTAAAAAATACAAAATAAAAATCCTGTCTGTTTAAAAAATATTTAACTGAAAAGAAAAAAACAAGCTCATCTATAGAATTTAGTTTGAGCAGTATAGAATGCACCATGCAATCTATTTTGTTAGATACCTACTTATGCAAGCATATATATATCTTAAATAAAATGTACTAAAATATAAATATAACTTGAATATTATAATATTGCAGGCGAGGATAGACAAAAAGTATAAAATATATTTGTTGTAAAAATTTTAATAGATTTTCAATTAATAACCACCACTCGGTTATTTGTTTGTCCTTGCCTACAAAATATTCAACATACTATAAACACGGGTCTTTGTTTTTTAATAATTTAGCTTATTTCAAACTATTTACTTTTACTTAGAACGAGTTCTTCAGTTAAGTATTGGTAAGTAAATAAGCTCTTCACGAAATGAAGTGAAAGCTGGCTAAAGTACTGCGACGATCTCTCTCTCTTTGTGTTTTAGGCGCTCCTTGCGAATACTAACTTTCAGTTTTTAATTTAGATTATTTATGGTTTTACGACACAATTTCCTAAATAATACAATTGCTTTTTAATCACGCCAATATAATATAATGTCGAACATAATAGTCTGTATAAAATGATATTTCACAAGCCGCGCAGTCTTTACTTAATCTACTACTGCGCGGGTACATAAGCCTGACCCTTAAAAACACAACGGAACGATCCAGTGTTGTGCTTTGAAGATTGTGCACGGCTATAGTCCAACAAAGAATTAACTTTTTAATTGTGTTGTACGTTAATAATTGTTAAATGTGCAATATAGACATAAATATATATAACCAGCTTGGCAGTGTTTTTTTTTTATTGCATAAAGTGATGAAACGAGCAACGATGGTAAGCAACGTCTGCCCATAACAAATGCTGTGCCACTCAGAAAATTTCTGTGTGACACTTTACTGTGCCCATCACCCTGAGACATAGGTTCTTAAGTCTCATATGCCCAGTGATTACGCAACTTCCGTATAGTATATTTTTTGGTAACTTCCTGATATGAAAACTATGATCATTCAGATATTTTGTTGTGATGAATGCAATGCCGCTCTATTTATTTGTTTAAGAGATTTCGCTTCGAAGTTTGAAGTCAATTTCATTGATGATTTAAAAAAAATCTTGTTTATTCTGTAGGAACAGTTTAATTTGTGACACGTAGGTTATACAAAAGTTTCATATGCAAAAATGATGAAAAAAAATGTGATCGTATCGAACTAATATCGTTAAACAGAATTGCTGTTTGCACCGTTGCTTACAAATTATAATTAACATCCATGAAACTAGATTTCCAATTTTAAATAAGTTTAATTATTTAAGTTGCCTAAGCTGACACGTGTAGGTTCAGGAGATTACCTCGCCGGTCTGGAAAATTAAATAACTTAGTTCTGCGAAATTAACTGGTGACGATGAACTAAATTTAAAATTAATTGCAGCTAATTGTTTTCCTATCCGCTTGATTCGGTTTTAATCATAAAAAAAATATTTGATTTAGTTGCAACGAAAAATTAACAAAAAACATGCATTGTTTTTATAAATATACATTAAAGGGCACGCATAAGCTTTAAGTGACTGTATAAAAATTAAATGCTTGTTCATGATGAGAGTTTCTGGATATTTAAAATATAAACTACTTTAGGCCCAACAAAAGAGGTATTATACATTTTGTTGGTAATAAAGTTGTAAATAGATACAATAGTAAAAATGATGTAATGTACAGAAACTCTTAAATTGCAGTAATTGATATTTAAATTTATTAATGTACATATTAAAAGAAATATTGGTACAAGGGCACTTTTTCTATATCCAACGACTACTCTACCTAAAAATATATCAATTTGAGGTAGGTATCAGGAACGCATATGCTATTGTAGTTCAGTACATGCCAGGGGTTCGAGTATAACCCACGATGTTATGTCTGGGTATTTTATATATTCCATCGAAGCTGTACAATACAACTAACAGTTATTTTAATGCTTTTGCTTACTGTTGAAACATGAACTACTACTAAACTAGTCCACAACAGCTAAAAGGTAACTTGGCATAAATTCTAATTATTTTTAATAATTGATTTGTATGAGATACACTGTCATTTCTGTACTTAATAAAAAATGGCTTTAGTAAATTAAGGAACTTACAATTTTTCATCTTAGTATTTACTCGTAGTAATAATTAAAGGGACCTTTATTCAGATGTACAAAATCATCATCATTATCATTTCAGCCTATCACTAGTCCACTGATGAACATAGGCCTTCCACATAGATTGCCATAAAACATGAAAGTTTTTTGGCCATAGTTGCCTCGCTTGTCAGGCCACCGCAGTTTTTAATTCCGATGTTCCTTCCATGTATTACATAAAAGATCATTAAGTCATTATTTAATGTTAAACCGTAAAAATCATTATAATTCATATATATTGCAAAAATAATGCTACTTTGAAGTTCAAACTCCACACAAACTGGGAAAAATTAATTATTCGTTTTTATTTTAATAGGCTTTCAATAGGAGTTGTTATGTTTGATTTAAATAATTAATTATTGTGACTAATCTTCTTCGGCGGCTAGTAAAATGATTCCTTGTAAGGTCGCTTCAAGATATAGTAAATATTTTCTATGATTCTGTGCTCGTTTTTACGTAAAGTAGGTGCGTAATTAATAAAATTAACGTAGATCAAATATCAAACTGTGACCTTCAAAACCGCAATCCCCCCCGACCACAGGTGTGGCATACAAAATGTTAGTAAAAAATCTTGTTTTATTCGATGCATAATATTCGCGAAACTATGAGAGGCACACAAAAATTGTGTTGAACGCCGTGCCTTATTATGCGCTGTGATAGCCATCATAGCATATTTTATCGCTTTATTATAAATTATCAAAGCAATAGTCACCTCTCAACTGGTATGGTTTCTGAAAATAGACTATATGGGATATTGATCCTTTAATTTCATAAAGCATTAATTACTGTTTTTTTTAAAAAGAGTATATAAACTTACTTTATTGATCAAGCAGTAAAGCATGAACAGAGTAACTAATTTAATACTCGTACTAAAGAAAATAACTCCGTAACGAGAGCCACGACAAATCTTTGAAACAAAACACTGTAATTTGTTGAGCTCGAATAAACAACGACTCGAGTTACGTTTAACGGTTTATTGAAGAGGAGTAATATCAAAGGACAAAGTGACTTGTAACTAAGAAGTTTCATTATTTTATTATTATTGACAATTTATTTTAATTTTTGTACGAGTATCAATCAATTTATTTATTAATTTGTACACTCTACTGCACTTTGCAGTACAAAAAAGCACATCATGATTTAATAATAAGTATGAGAAATTTTTACCAGGCAGTGTATTATATACATACACACATAAAATCGCGCGTTTTTCTCGTACAAGGGTTAGGCAGAGACCACACCACGCGGGTGGCGAACCAAGTCGCCGCTATGTTTTATTGTATAAAGTGACGAAACGAGCAAAACGTTTACCTAATGGTAAGTGCAACTTCCGCCCACAACAAATGCTGTGTCACCTAGAATATTTCTGTGTGACACCACACTGCGCCCGTCACCCTGGGACATCAGTTCTTAAGTCTCAAATGCCCAGTTATTACGCTAGCTCAGAGTGCCCTTCAAACCGAAACACAGTAATGCTTGCTCACTACTGCTTCACGGCAGAATAACTAATCCTGCGTAGGAATCCTACCACCAGAGGTACGAGTCAAGAAATTGTACCCAGTACAATTGTAATCCTTAGTCGCCTGTTACGACACCGCGGTAGGAAAGAGGTAGATGCTATTCTACTCTAGAATAGCATCAATTTGACACAAATTGTTTGTTTTCGGGTCTGGTTGTGTTGTGTTTGTCCCCGGGTTTCTGACACTGCATCCTAGCCTACTTCCGATCTTATCACATCAGTGATACATCGGGCGCGGGTAGGTTGGTGTTGTGTAAAATGTGTTTATTCAAGTTGGCATGTAATTTTTTGAAGTGCTGTTGTTAGTTTGTTATAATTAATTAAAATAAAAAATAGTAAGCAATGGACGATTTCTATCAATCAGTGATGCTGTCAATAGACAACCGGTGGGTAAACAGGGTCGCAAGGAGGAGGAAGAGTTTATCGGCCGTAAATATCAACAAAGGTTAGTGTGGCAACAAGACTATAATTTAGAGGTATAGATGATAATTCTTGAAAAGTTTATTGAAAGCTGCAAGGGAGCGTGTTTCACGGTCAAAGATGAAGCGTCCATAAATTTTCTGGTGGATTTCAATGCAGCAAATTTTTTCCACGAATATAATAATGCATATTTTCTTTATTTATGTATATATATATATATATATATATATATATATATATATATATATATATATATATATATATATATGCTGTGACTATATATACATATTAAGTTATCTGGAAAACTAACTAAGATCGTCACAGCTACGATCAATATTTACGAAGCTTTTATTTTTATGAAGGAAGGGAAGTTAACTTGCTAAGATCCGCATTCAAACTATAAAATGGTATATATTACCTAGTTTTTGAAGAGCACTGCTCGCTCTCCCTCAGTAGCGTGCACAAGCGAACTAGCACCGCCACCAGGAACCGCCACCAGATACCCTCCACCACTACAATACTACCACTAGGCTATATACATCACTGAAGTCGAGACCACGACTCAAGTTTCGCCTCAAAACGAGGCATTATCAAGCGTCCTAGACATATAATATTTTGCATGGATATCTAAGCAAGTCAACTTTCTTTCCTTCATTATAATGGATATCCGTAAAGTAACGCCTGATTCTATTAACTATATTTATATTTTTTGTACTGTTTTAGTTTGCATACATGTTATAGTTTTGCATACTGCAAAATTACCTTTCACATTTTTATAATTATATTCATTATTTTTATAATTATATTTCACATTTATCTGAAAGGTGCTGCTCGAACGAGTGTCCTTTATTTCATTATGTAAAAGATATAAACTACAGAAGTTATACCAGGTTACGCCGACTGTTTATTCGAAAGTAATGTTAAATTTTTTAATTATTTTTCTTATGACCATCTATTGTAGAAACAATATTTACAGACAGGAAATAATTAAAAGAAATTCCGAGTTTTTTTTTTGTCAAAGAGTACACCGAATATTTATTATATTACGTCGTCAGCGATCATGTACAAATTCTACTTCATTAGCGTGTGTTGTTTGCCTTAATTCCGTGCAATACCTATAAAATGTAATGCTAGTAACAGTTGAAAAAAAAAACAATTACAATTTGAATTTTGTCAGTTTACATTTTTTTATGGTTTCCTTTAAACATTTTTATGTATTAATTTTCGTGTTATTAAAATATGTTAAAAAAAGGAAAATGAGGTTGCCTAAGCCTTATTTTAAAAGCTAAATGCGCTTTCAAAAGCAAAAAACTTCATTGGGGTTTTTTTTGACATTGGCAGTATGAACGTAAACCAACGACTAACTACTAAGTGATTGTCATAGTCAGTATGAACGTAAATAATTAATGTTTTATTTTATTCAATAAAATGTATTTGTATCACATATTATATATACATATTAGCTTCGTCGCTTCTTCACCATACAAACTTTAATTATGCCAAAAGGGGTAAAAAAAATTATCTTCACGTATTAATATAAAGAAGATAGACATAACCAATGTCCTAATGGTTCTACGGACTGCAAAACCTAACGTCGCAGGATCCTAGCACAAGCTTTTAAGCTTGGTTAGAGTGGTTTACAGGAAAAAAGAGATCTATGATTATCTGGAAAACAACAATATATTAACTAGCGCACAAAAAAGATCAAAATCAAAAAATAAACATTGCGGCTTATGATTTTTATATAGCATTATAACAAATATGAACAGGATAAAACCAGTATGTGGCAAATATTATAATATGACCCAAGATTTTGATTACTTCGATCATGATTCTTTAATTCAAAAATTTAACTATTATAGTAAACGAAACAATTTGTTACATTTAATTTAGTTCTATTTAAAAATAGAAGACAAACTGAAATTTGTAGAATTAACACTAATAATAACTCTATGCAGAAATCCGACCACCCCAGGGCGGTTTATTTTCCCGTGAAGCAAGCAAGGGTAATCACTGGGAATATGAGACTTAAGAACTTTTGTCTCAGGGTGATGGGCACAGTGTGGTGTCACACAGAAATTTTCTGGGTGACACAGCAGGTGTTATGGTCTGACGTTGCAGTCATCATAAGGTAAGCGTTTTGCTCGTTTCGACTAATAAAAAAGAAGATATATATAATATATATACGAGTATATACAATGTGTCCGGGACCGTATTAGCGATAATTTAGGTACTGATTCTGCATCTCATCGCCACTCTAAAATGACCCTCTAATGGGTACTTCCCCCCATTCCCCTTCCAGCCTTTTTGTGCGTTGAAAAACTTGAAAGTGTGTGGCTCCACAGATCCGCAAATAGTCTTATTCGATTTGATACAATGTTCTTCATCGTTAGACGTCTAAAAATAATTTAAAATTTTAAAATAATTAGGTTAAAACTAATTCGAAATAAAAAAAATATATTAAAAAAAATTAAAACTACAAGTTATTGTTACATTTTCCAAATCAAGCCATTTTTGATATTAAATCGACAGATTTTGAGATAAGCAACAAAACGGCATGAAATTTATGGCTGAAGTTACTCTAGAAGATTATTGAAAATATCCCTGTCGCAAGCATGAATTACGAGTATTGAACCGATATTTATTAAAATTTGTTTAACGACAAAATAAGTTAAAGAAATATGTAAACATTTTTATTAGTTAATAAGTAAATGTCATATACACAAGAAATATCTAAAACACTTAAAATATGTGCTAAAAAATAACGCAGACGCCTATTATAGGTCCATAAGCAAGAATGGAAAATGATTCAAGAATAATATTTTATCATCAGGAGTATTTTAGTATCTTCCGGTCAGAAATAATATCAACTTTTCATTAAAATAAATGTATTTTAGTAATTTCTATGAAATGAACATTTATATTTTGTTTTCCAATTTAATGAAGCTTTTTCGTAATTTCATTATTCTGGCGTACACATTAAATTCAAATAGGGTTAAGCCGCAGATGAAATCGTGGACCGACCTAAAGTCGTTTGTTATTATTAAATCCATATTTTTATGATAAAAGATTTTATGAAATATAAAAGTAAACGCGCTTAATGGTTAAAAAAGAGTCATTTTGAAAATATCAAGCAATTAAATATTTACTAAACAATATGAAATAAATTCACGAAATACCTTATATACCGCTGCTCTATTAACATGAATTTAAAATATTTTTTACTTAATTCAACTACTATTACTAGCAACTACTAGTAGTACTAGTAGATGATGACAAACTACAATAAATAAAACGGTTGACTGTAAGAAAATTCAGAAATATTAATAATATTAGAATATGATTTATGGGATACATTATTATTTATTATACTCGTACATTGATCGTACTTTCAGTTTGACCAAAAATATTTAGTTCTTTAATTAAGTTTTAGAATGACTACATTTTTGGAAGATATAGTGTATTTGTTTCTGCATTTCAGGGTGGATGAACATTTGACAACGAAGGTATATTTTTAACATTAACATAATGTAGGACTGCAGCAACAAAAAGGCATCAGGATTTTACCATTGCAGCACAACCCTGAGTCGGATTAAAGATACCGCTATCGGAGTAAATGCAGAGCTGTTATTCTGTCGGCATCCTTAACCAAAACCAAAATCAGCATAGCAATAGGCAGCCATTAAATAACTTACAAATGCTATTGGAGCAGAGGCTTTAAGTTTTGTCGGGAAGCTTGGTAGGTGCTTAAAAGAGAGAGAGGTTATGGCGCCCTCTCAGGATCTTTTTTGGCTCAACGCTTGCCACTGGCCATGCAACGTGGCAATGCAGCTAGTTTAATAGGCACGTTTGAACCGGGAACTATTCGAGGTGGCCTTTTTGACAATTTTTTTATACCTAATGTCATTATAAATATGTATGATATAGTAATAAACACAATTATTAATACTATGGTTTATTTACACATAAAATAACTTTGAAGTAACTTTGAAAAGCTTTACAAAGTTGATTTATTGATCGGAATAATTTACTTAACTAATTTTGTTTCCATTCTATTGATTCGCATAATCAAGAAGCTTTGCTTGAAGTTTACGTGGAATTTGGATCCTCGTAAATGTGTGTGTCTGAGCCGTGCAATGGGATGTTCTTAAGTTATTGTCCTGACTTAAATACAACTAAGATAAATAAAAAAAACTTACAGCAGCTAAATTTCTTTTTATTTAAACATAACTATGTTTACGTGAAAAGGAACAGAACAAAGATATAAAAACATTATCGATAGGCATGCTTCATATAACCTTGTATTTGATGTACTCGGTGTACTACCATTGCTACACACACAATCTCCAATAGATATGTAGACACAAAATAAGATAAGTTTCTTCATTTATTTTTTGTGATCTTAAATATAGTTTTTGTTATGTTCACCGTACTATTGCAATTAAGAAATATAACAAAACAGATTATGCCTAAATTAAAAATATTGAGTAATTATTGATTATGATTATTAACCTAATATTAATGTAACTATTATGTATTAAAAAAATCCTACCATTTTTCAAAGATTCTGATAGTTTCAGTGAGTTCGTACGAGCGCAAGGTCATTAAGTAAAAAAATCTCAAGCTTTTATCTGTGCAGGACAAGTACTGAATTACGACAGCTACTTTACTAATTTTTTTATAATTATGTGAAACGTCACACATGTGATTTTTATAATTTTTCTAAGGCGTTGTAGATTATTTTACACTGCCTGCAAACGCACCGATGAAATGAACATTGGAGTTATAGTCAATTTTATAAAGATCTATAATGTTTTTTTTTTTAATTATTGACGCTGTTTAGTGAAAGAGCTGTGTTTTGTTTGTCACATCTCTTTCACTAATCCCAAGACCAAGTACGCCGTAGTGAAAACTGTGTAACCAAAAAGTTGCTACTCGTTACTAAGCTCAAATGCTGTGCATAATTGTAATAAAAGTGACGTCCGTATGATCTAGTGGTCAAACAGAGTACCTAATTTTTCCTTCGCGAGTCCTGAGTTCAAATCCCAGCGGGAGCCAATATTTTTACAAAAACACAAATTGGTTTTTGTACAAATATTGGTTTTCGGGTTTGTTAAATGGGGGGTGTGCATGTTAAATTTATCTATTATGCCTTCTATGGGTTATTCATTTTCGAGAAGGCTCGAACCATGAATGTTCATGCCAGCAAGATACATTGCCGTACGGCAAACTCAAGTGGGCGGCTTACTTTTCGCGGGTGAAACAGTAATGTTTGCACACTATACTGCTTTACGACAGAATAACGGAACCTGGGGTGATTGACTTGTGAAAGAGGGAAGATAAATATTAAGAGTTTATTTTTGTAATTTTATTCATAACCCCATTTTAGTCTTGCATTCAAAACGCATATCTACATCGTACGACACTTTAACTCAATCTTCAAATATATTTGCTATTTCATCTCGCGTCTCAAGACGAATTGAGTAAAGTACCTTCTTTTTGACGGAACGTGCCAAAAATGTTGAAATCATCATTAAGGCCCCGTAGCCAACAACGAACCCTTACAGTATCGGTATGTCTGTATCTTAGTCATAACAGTCTCATGCCCTAAATAATGGACGTATAAGTCATGAGATATTTATTTTCAAAATAAATTATTAAATTTCTTTAGTTAGTACTATCAATGACCGTAATATAGGAAGATGTGGAAATGACTTTTTTTACCAAAAAAAATAGTGAAGGAAAGAAAGTTAATTTGCTAAGATCCGCATGCAAAATATAAAATTGTGTATATTACCTAGTTTTGAAGAGCACCGCCCGCCCTCCCTCAGTAGCGTGCATTAGCAAACTAACACTGCCACTGGGAACCGCCACCAGATACCCTCCACCACTACAACACTACCACTAGTCAATACACATCACTGAAGTCGAGACCACAAAAATCAAATTTCTTTCCTTCATTATAATGAATTTTCGACAAGTAACGCCTGATTCTATTAACTATAAAACATAGTGGGAATGGATACAGGATTCAGCGTGCATATTACTGGTGGTAGGATTCCTATGCAGGAATTCGTCTAGGTAGGTACCACCCCAGGGCCAGTTATTCTGCCGTGAAGCAGTAGTGTGCAAACATTACTGTGTTTCGGTTTGAAGGGCACTGTGAGCTAGCGTAATTATTGGGCATAAGATACTTAAGAACTTATGTCTCAGGGTGATGGACACAGTGTGGCGTCGCACAGAAATTTTCTGGGTGACACAGCATTTGTTATGGGCAGACGTTGCACTTATTAACAGGTGAACGTTTTGCTCGTTTCATTAATTTATCCAATACGTGCTCTTGTCCAATTTTTACTTCAGTTCTGTCTACAAATCATAGTTTCTATATTACTTGTATTCCTCTACTTGAGCAAATTAATGTAATTAATTGGAAAAGATTTGGTTTCCTATGTACAATATCTCATAAAAATTATTGCGTTAAATAAAACGAGGCTACCAGAGACCCATTTTATTTTTTTGCAGGTGTCTGTGAGTATATTTCAATAGGCTGAAACAAGTATTATAATTTAATAAAGGGTTGTTTAATTTTGTATTAAAATGCGATTTACTAAAGCTTAAAATAAACAAAACACTGGTGAACAAAAAGTGGCCGCTGTAAAACGCATAACTTAATTGATTGCCAATTTACCACCGAGTCCCATGTGTGCAATCTACTCAGGTAGGTACTGACCGACGTGGTAAATATTTTAGGAAGGTTTGATGAATTTTACTTTCACTATCGATGTCTGTTGTAATTTTTTACTATATCAAATGAATTTATTAGAGAATAATTTAAATATATGTATTTACGATGTGTATAATATACACTCAAATTACTCGTGAACGTGACGTTTATTTTTAATGAAACGTTTACCTTTAAATCATATCTTGATAATGACTGTAAAGTCATACTTCGAACTTATACGATAGAACAAACGATGGAACAAGAAAAAGTGGTGTCAAACATTATTCATAGCATATAATTTTGTCTTACTAATATTCTCCTAAAATGAAAGAGCAAGTGATACTGATGGACATGGAAGGATAACAGCTAGACGTCATATTATAGGAGAAAGGGAAACGGGCCTGTTTAAACGTTTTAATAATTAAAATAAGATATACCGTGTGGTGGCGGCTCGATAAAAGAATACTCCCACTCCATCTCATCCAATGGATCTCGTAAAAGGCGAGTAAGGAATTAAACTGCACTGCGCACCCAACAGCGCATGGTGGCGATGGGCTCATCGCCTATCACACCCGAGTGCATTATATTGTTTTGGTGAAACGTGGATTGTGGCAGTCATCTGTTTTTGCAGTGAGTGCCCAATCTCTGACTACCCCTTATGGGATACAGTCGTGATCTTATGTATGTATGTATTATATTATATTTTTATATAATGTGTAACTATTCCATTCTTATTTTATTTAATAGATGAAACAAACTAACTTTTAAAATTAATTACTGAAAACTCGTTTAAATTACATACTTACAGTCACGCCTTTTTCCCATATAAGGAATAGGCAGAGGCAACTCATGTAGCCCACTTTGTGCACTCGCGGGAAAAATATTTTGGTTAGAGTAAAAAAATTCTTACTCCCCATTGCGCATGTGCAGTGTAGTGACAGTATTGCATATTATGGTGTTAGTACTTTGGGCCCCTAGTCAATTCGTGTATCGTACATATTTTTTGCTAGCAGGCACCTTTTTTGCTAACAAACACATCCAGACCTTTATATTATAAATGCGAAAGTAACTCTATCTGTCCCTCTGTCTGTTTTTTACCTCTTCACGGCCCGACTGCTGAACTGATCTTTACGACATTTCGCACAGAGGTAGCTGCATCCTGAAGACCGACATAGGATACTTTTAATCCCGAAAAATCAAAAAGTTCCGACGGGATATTACAAAAACCTATATCGATACGGATCATGTCGCGGGCATCGGCTATAAAGTGCAAATTTCAATGGAAAAATGAAGTTAATAATATTCATAACTAAATTAAAGTACTGTTGTCTAGTATTTCCCGCGGGATGTAGCAAAGTAGTCATTATTGTAATGGATTTCCGCAAAACAATGCCTAATTATGTTACCTGTCGAGCCATAAATTACTTTACTAATAAAACTATACTCTGTAATGACAACTACTAATCCAAAATTTCTCATTCGCGCTAAAACTTTATAATTTTTCTTTCGAACAAATACTAATATTATACTTTGTATATTTCGGAGATGTAAATCGAAGTATGAAAATACTTGTAATTATTGTGATTTACGTAATAGCTCAGGGGCTAGGCGCTCGCTTTAAATTTCAAGTAACCTGGGTTCGATTCCCGGTGCCGGCACCACTAAAATTGTTAATTGGAATTTTAACTGCTGACTCACCACATGCTCCGCGGTGAATGAAAACTTCTTGAGGTACGCTATAGTTTTTAGAAGGGTATTTTATATTAATTATTAAAACGTTTAAACAGTTTCTACAACAACCCGTTTCCCTTTCTCCTCTAATATGACGTGTAGCTGTTATCCTTCCAAGTCCATCAGTATTACTTAAGAATATTAGTAAGACATGATAAAAATTATATTCTATGAGTAATATTTTACGTCACTTTTTCTTTTTCAATTGTTTGTTCTATCGTATAAGTTCGATGAAAATACTTTATTCTGCACTATACAAAACAAGGGCTTTAAATTGAAAAAACCTTTTTGTTAATAAACATTTTGACGACCGCTTGACCGATTGGTCATAGTCAGACTCCTACGCCGCGGGTCCTAGGTTGAAATCCCCGACGGAGCAAACATTTGTGCAAAAACTAATTTTTGGTTTTCGGTTCTGGTTTTGTTGTGCATGTGAAATTTATGGCTGTAAAAACGCACAATACGGGAACAATTACTGCGAGGCAACGTTTTTCTTTAAATCCTATTATATATGTATTCGCGTTACGTAATACTACCAGTTTGCGGAAATCAATAGATGGAAATGGCTGTAATATAATATTTTGCATTAACTGTATGGTCAATTCACCATTTTAAATATGATGAACTTAAAAATAGACTGTTGTTTGGAAGCAGCGTTTAATTTGCATCTGTATCTATGAACGTCAATGCGCTTGTGAGCCGTAGATAATACTATAATCTCCGAATTTACTCGTATCCAGCAGGGTACAGTTACACGGATAATAACGATGATTGTATTGTTTTTACTTGAATTTCAAATATTTTTTTGTTCAATAACCGTTATCCATAATATGTTTATTATCTAAAATAGATTTACCACAAATCCTTGCAAAAGAACATCGATTCTTACTAAAGTTGAATCGCGAGGCTATTGAAATTAAAAAAATCTAGACGAAATCGTCGCGAGACATGCGCCTTATAATGAAGATTAATACACAAAATTTTCCTAATCTTCTTACGTTATCGTCTTGTTACCTCTTTGTTTATTAAATTCACCACTTTTAGTGGGAACCATTTCAACAGATTCATACGTTTTTCTCAATATATCTACGACTCGTGGCACGAAGCCCCATCTCTTTCAGTATCCACCTGCTATAACGCTTCTTGTAAATTCTCAGACCAATATAAAATAGTAAAATAATTGTTACCACAAGAACGATGCATGTGACGACTCTTAAGCGCTCTAGAGTCGCTCGTCTCTTAGAGTCGCGGCATTGTCTCCGCCAGCTGCGTTTTGGTTGAGAAACACCTCTTCGTTTTCGACAGATGAACGACACATATTTTTTTAAAAACATTAATGTTACCCTAAAAGGATAAAATGGGCGGACTAAATGCCAGTTGGCATTCTTTGCCAGTCAACCCAAAGGGGTAGTGAAACATTGTGGCAGATGTAAAATTCAAAGAAACGAATTAGTTGAACCTTAAAAGCTATTAATAAATATAAAATACAATATAAAAAATATTCAAAATATATTAAATGAATACATAGTTATTAATTTTGATAAATATACAATGGTACACAAATAACACAAATTTATGCACATACATATAAACTAACATATATAAACACATACATATACAGAAATACACGTAATGATTCGACATAAATTTATAAAAAAAATCCACAAACAATTTTATATACAATCTTTAAAATAATGCTCCTGTACTAACCTCTTAAAGCAGATCTTATTTTGAGCTTCTCTAATGTCATCGGGCAAGGAGTTTCAGAGGAGTGCAGCCTGAAGGATAAATGAGTTACCAACTAATTTGGAGAAGTGTAGTGGATTTGTAATCTTATAATTTGAAGCGGAACGAAGAACACTTTCATAAGTAAATGTATTGAAATTTGTCCTGAAGATAAGTAGGAGAAGTGGAATCATTTAAGATGGAGTAGAGAATATGGAGAATTCTATAGTTGCGCCTCTGTTTGACAGTAAGCCATTTAAGGCGAAACCGATATTCAGAAATATTGTCGTACTTGCGAAGACCGAAGATAAACCGGATACAGTTATTAAGAAGGCGCTGTAGTTTATTAAGACGCACTTGTTTTAAATCTGGATAACATACATCGGCATAATCAATAATGGCTACAACAGGTGATTGTACAATATAAGCTTGGTCTGAAAATTAAGAAAGTTCCTCAGACAGTAGAGGGATTGTACGGTGGCAGTGACTCTCCGCCTTTAATTGGTGACCTGTGTCCCCCAGGTTAACAAATTGTCCATATACAACTCGAGATTCCGTACCGAGGTTGAGGGGATCAATACGCCGTTACAATATACAGAGGAAAAGTCAGTAATATCAATTTTGCCAAACATTGTCGAGCTACCTACAGTAATTGCTTGTCATTTATTTGCGTTTACAGATACTGCAAAACGCGACGACCAGGCTATCAAATAGCAATCGCGTTATGGAGATCGTGATTACTGGAATTCACCTACATTTGTAGATCGTCTGCATACAGGTGGTACGAACAATCGAAAATCGAAACGATAGTTTATGGACACAGAAAATAAAATTGGAGATAATATACCGCCATGCAGAACGCCAGATCTCAGATGGACATTTTTTAATATTTTATGCTCAGTGGCAAAAAAGAAATTTTGAAAAAAAATATAAATCTAAAATTATTTTATCAACAAATTTAATTATACTTCGGTATCGGCAGCCATACGTATAAATTCAATTTGAAGAAACTTTGCCACCGTAGTCATGTCTCCACATTCACTTCATTTTGCTCCTTGTAAATTTCACAACTCCAGAAGAAGCAATCAAAAAGTTTATTACTTGTTACATTAATTTTACAGACGCTTGAATAATATTTAAATCTACCTAACATCTTTATATAAAAATAAGGTAAAAACCTGATAATTTCTCATAAAACTAAAATTGCCATGACAGCAAGGTAAATATCACTAGATCTGGAACCATAAGAAACAAAGAAAATAACTTTATTCGTTGCTACGCTCAATACAACAACATAAAATTATACAATTAACAATAAAAAGTATTAAAATTTATATTGGATTACAGCAACGAAAAGGACTCGACTCAGTATTATGCTACAGCAGAATTGCCGCAGCGCTGTTATTCTGTCAGCACCACTAATATAGAACCTACGAGCAGCTGCCAGACAGTTTAAATTTAAATGGATTTCGTAAGATAACAGAAAAACAAAAACACGAAAGATATTTTAAATGTATCACATATATAACACAAAAGTTTATAATGTATAAAAAAACTTTTCCTTCCAATAATATTCTAGGTTGAGCGTCAGCTATTTTCTTAATTTGGTATCCGGATCCTAATATAATAAATTTTGTTTTAGCTGGATTGTGAATAAGCGAGTTCACGTGCAATGCGCTCTTAGTCCCGATTATTCCTGTCTATACTATCGGAAACATCTTGACGGTGCAATGACAGATATAGCTGAAAGGTCATCAGCATACATGTGATATTAATATTTTTTAATCACATGAGTCAAATCACCGCAGTGTAAAATAAATAGGAGGGGCCCTAATATAGAGACCTTTGGAACACCCCGAGTAACAGGTAGAGGATTTGACTGAATAATACTCGTACCTGTACAAACCGATTTGCACAGCTCATCAATTTAATGTCGGCCACAGATGTAACTGCGAAACCACTTAATTGTACTATTTTTGAAGCCATAATATGTCATTTTTGAAAAGAGCATACTAATGCTAATACTGTCAAATGCCCTGGAGTAGTCAAGAAGAACTAGAACCGTCCCCTTACCTTGATCTCTAGAAGTTTGTATATTGTCCACAACATAAACAAGTGCTGTACAAGCAAGTACAAGTACTACGGCCTTTGCGGAAACCTGACTGATATTATTGAAGAATATTATGTTTTTCCAAATATGTATTAGAAAGTGCCATAACGATAACCGTTTTTGAAAAAAAAAAAACTTAAATCAATATTTAATTGAGGCCTGCGTGGGTCAGTGGTACCCGACTGTGAGAGTCTGATGTTGATGTTCTCGTGAAATTTGTCTCTAAAATGTTTAAAAAAAAATTTTTAGATGGTTGGTAACGAACAGAATAACAGCGTCAAAGTAGCAGCATAACACTGTGTTTATATTGAGAGTATATAAAATATTGGCCTGTAAACAAAACTTACTTATTAATTTATAGGTTAAATCGTAAATAAATTACTTAATTTGTGGCGTGGCGATCAGAATCTGAGGTACATAATGATGATAAAAGTTCAATAAGGGTGAGTTCATAAAAACGAACACTTGCCTCTTGCATAAGCACAGTTATCTTAATAAGTAAATTTATATTTACTTTCATATCTGAAAAATGAATAATATTGAGTTTTACTGCCTGAGCTAGTGAGCTGTCCAGACATATTCTAAAAAAAATGGACATAACGAAAATTGATGCCAATAGACAAGGTGACCAACATGTAATTGATTTCGTCGTAAAAAATGAAATAAAGTTTACGAAAACCATATTCATGATTTTTTGTTTTAACTTATATCAAATAGAATAAATTTTTATTAATTTTCTAAGCTAAAGCTAATAAGAATATCCTAATTTTCAGGAATTATACACGCTAAATATATATAATATTTTAATTATATAAATACTGGGTTTGGAAAAATGTAGTGATTTATATTACAGAGACTTCTTATACTCTGAAGACGCAGTAGATCAAATGAGCCGAAAATATTCACCCTCGAGGCATAATAACCAGTTCATATACATATAGTTTATAAGATTGTGAATTTTGCGGCCATATACAAGTAGGCATAAATAACACTAATACTTAATTCAAGTATGTTCTATAGTAGTTAGGCAAACAATTAAGCTGAGAATAAGTGGCATGAAAAAAAACATTCGTGTTGCAATTTCTGAAGATACGAGATAAGAAGCTGTAAAATTCCACGTATAGAAACTGTCTAGATGCAATTAATGTATCTTATACGGTAATACTACACATTACCCAAAACTGGATTTATAGATATTATCGCGTTTTAATTTTCTATTTATATCCTGTTACATACGGACGACTCTACCGAATGAGTCATATTCACACAATATACTTGTTTTGTCGAGACGATGGTACTACATACATAGCTATGCTAGAGTCCGATAGACAGCGCTATATTTTGGTAATATAAATGCCAAAAGCAAACACAAAATATGGACCCGATAAGTGACGCTGTGGTCGACTCTGTCACACGATGTGATGGATCATTATTCAACATTTATTATGCTATAATGTTCCTTAAGTATTAAAATTAAACTCATTTGGTTATCTACTCTAGAGAGCAGAACGAGGTCTGCCGGGTCAGCTAGTAATATATATTAAAGTTATCTTGTGACAGAAGTCAAAAGATTCCCGGGATTTAAAAAAATAGTCATAGATGACAAGTGAGTACACATATAAATCATCATAACACGTTTTATTATGCTGTGCTTACGATCACAACATAGATACTTTCTCTCTAACTTATGTTTCGGCTGACCTTACAATGTAATACACGTATATTCTCAATGTAAAGATTATTAATAACATTATCTTTGATACCAAATTAAATCTATCTGAATCGTTTTTGTAGCAATGGCTGTGATATCGGGATAATAAAATTGGAGCAGTCATCTGGGTGACTGTCCTCAAGAAACGTGTATAATTAATTCAATCTGCCTTCTTGTTCCTTTTTGCACTCAAAGAGTCCCTTATGATGCACAGTAGAAAAAGCATTTTGTTTTTAATAATGTTACTTTATAATTTAAAAGTTTCAGTGTCAGGTTGAACATAGGCCTCCCCCATAGATTGCCACAAAAGTTTGTAGCTCTCATTTTGGGGGGATTTGCCATAGTTGCCACGCTTGGCAGGCGGGTTGGCAACCGCAGTTTATTTTTTCAGATGTTCCAGAATGATGCTGCTGCCCATCTTTTGGTTTTCATTTTCCCTCTGTCGCGATTATAGCAATTATTTCTTGGGTCTGAAATTCCTGATACATGTCCGGCAGAGTAGAATAGCACCTACCTCTTTTCTACACAGGTGTCGTAAATGGCGACTAAGGTATTGTACGGACAGCCTTTATTCGTGCAGAACAACACCATACTATGCAATGCAGTTACTGATCGTGGGAACGCAATTGGGAGTAAGAATTTTTTGACTTGTACCAAAATGGCGGCGACGTGGTTCGCCACCCGTCACGTTACGTTTCCCGCGAGAGTTAATAGTGGGCTATCTGAGTGGCGTCTGCCTAACCCTTGTATGGGAAAAAGGTGTGACTGTATGTATGTATGTATGCTTAACAGACTGGTGTAGAAGTAGAGATGACACTTGGAAGAAGTATAAGTTCAGCAGTAGATTTGTAATAATTTTCAGAGATTGGTGTTCAAGGAACCCTCCAAACTCCTATGCATTGCACCTCTTTCTTCAAGAAATCTTTTGCGGTCACAGCTGTGAGAATGTAGAATTCTTTACCCCTACATATTCGACGAGCTAACTCCGTTTGTTCCTTTAAAATACTTGTAAAAGCTCATTACTTGGAACTATTATTTTATGCTTCCCTTTTTTTTTCTTTCCTAATTTCTCTTCCTGAACTTTAGTCTATTGCTTTTATCTACGAATGCCTTCATCCTGTGCTTTATATTAATTTATGTACAATGTATGTCTGGAAGAAATCGCTTAAAATAAAACCTTTTACTTTGTACATACTTTTACAACTTGTTTTGTGCTTATTCCTGTATTTGGTGTACAATAAAGAATATATTGATTGATTATAACATTACTAGTGGTAGTATTTCTATGCAATAATTCTATCTAGGTTACCATCGCAGTTATTTTGCCGTGAAGCAGAAGTGTGCAACCATTACTGTTTCGATTTTAAGGGTACTGGTAGTTCGCATAATTACTGAACATACGAAACTTAAGATCTGAAGACACAGATTTTTTTTGAGTGACACCATTTGTTATTGACAGGCGTTGCACTTACCATCAGGTGATTAATTTGCTTGTCCAGTTACTTACATCCATAAAATATAAACCGTCTCAGTGCGTAGAAGACCACGCACAGCACACACACACTATTGTAAAACACTATTCTTCAAAATTTCATCTTTATAGTGCCAATAATCTCCAAGTTAATGGCTACGACAGACGGACACGACGAAATTATAAGGATTACGTTTTTACTACAGAACCCTAGCAATAACGTAAAACTCGTGCTAATATAACGTTAATAAATTTTTATTTAGTAGGAATCGAGTTGATAATAAATTTAGATAAATTAACTTATTGTAAGATATCTAACTAGCTGGCCCGGCAAACGTCCTGCCCGTTCCGGTAAGTGACGCGATTTGTTTTATTTCTAAATTGCATTTAAGTATGAAACTTTACAGCCACATGATCACAGCGGCACCTTCCGGGTCGGATTTTGTAATTTTCTGTTTTGGATCCTGCCGTCGACCATGCACGGTGATAACAAAAGAACTATCACTACGAAAGTTAAAGGATACGTTTTTGAGGTTCAGAGGATAATAAACCTTAACTAAAATTTTTAAGCGATGATGCACACAGAGCTACATTACCATTCTAGTTTATGACTGACATGCCATAAATTCATTATGTATTCGCCGTGTTCATTTTTGTCAGTGTTTTGTTTCTGTCAGATGGCGATGTATACGGAAAATTTATGAAAAATATAATAATTCTTTTTTAGCTATATTAATAAAAAATTTTTCGACATATATCGATGTTTTAATATTTATTCTGTTATTCGGACCTGAGACAAATCCAACACCATAAAAATCGGTGCAGCCGTTCTTGAGTTTTTATAACTGTTGTAACTAATTCGACTTTGTTTTATATAATATACATTTGAATATTCTTTAAATACGCCTCTTTAATTCTTATAAAACTTTAATTATTGATAAATGTCCGGCAACTGCTCGGTAAACCTCAGGCACCATCGGACAACAACGCAATATAGTGTGGCGAAACGGCTACACAATTGTGCAGAGTTTTTTCACAACGTATATTATGTTAAAGTATTGTTACTCGTCCTTTTTTTTTCCAATGTAAGTTATGTTATTGTTGTAAATAAATTTTATATTCCACACACATTTTATTGAATTACAGGATGGAAATTAACATCACTTGAGAGTGATTTATACAAAAGTAGCTATGCCCCGCGGTTTCACCAGCGTAGAACAATAACCTGACCACACGATCGCGCCGAACGGCATGGTACCTCATGACCTGAGCATTCACAGTTCGGTCCTCCTCGTTAATATTCGGCTCTCAGCGTGCAGGTCCTTAAAGTAGTAGCTTAAAATTTTCTAGCCTATATATAGTCTTCCACGACAAACGCCCCAAACAGCAAAAAGAAACTTTCAAAGAGCAAGAATAGTTCTCATCCCTTCTTTGAACTGTCTAGAAATACTGTATAAAGAACTGATTAAGCGCTTATACAGCTCTTACGATGTTCTTCTAGCCGATTTCGACCACGGCGACAACTTCCGAATACTTTCGAGAGCCATCAACTGTGCAGGAGATATTATAGTGCCACAAGTGTACGCGCAAACACAGAGGCACTCACTCGTCCCAACTTACCCGCGCCCGATGTAACGCTGATGCGATAGGATCGGAGGTAGGCTAGGATACAGTGTCAGAAACGCGGGGACAATCACAACACAACCAGACACGAAAACCAATAATTTGTGTTTTAGCATAAACATTGGCTCCGGCTGGGATTCGAACCCAGGACCCACACTTATAAGTACGGATTAGACCCCTCTTTCTTTAGATGGTCTGGGTAAAGAAAGTACTGACTTTATCCAGACCATCTAAAGAAGGTTTTGGAAAGGTTTTGTACGGACAAAACCTGTAAAATGGTTGATGTATGACTGGTTAAAAGCTGATTAATTAGTTTTGATCTAATTTTTTCTCTTATACATCTGTCATTAAGGCTTCTCTACCAAAGTTATCTCATAAAAAAGTATTTGAACGATTTAAGTTTGTTAAAGCATTTGAAAAAGCGAAAGTAAAAAAAAGGTAAAGTTAAGTTAAGTAAAGTTTCAGCCTATAAATGTCCCACTGCTGAGCACAGGCCGCCTCTCATTTCTGAGAGGGTTTTAGAGCTAGGAAGAATCCGCCACGCTGCTCCAATGCGGGTTGGCGGACTTTACATGTCCTCGAAATATTTCTATTCCTCGGACATGCAGGTTTCCTCACGATGTTTTCCTTCACCGCTAAGCACATGGTAAATCAGCACTTAAAATTGTGGAACAATTTAAGAGGTGCTGGCACCGGGGATTGAACCCAGGTTACTATGAAATTAAAGGCGAGCACCCCGAGCTACCACGGCTACAAAGCAAAAGTATTAAAAAACATTTTTTTTTATTAAAATAAAAGATTTAATTACTAATTTGGCTGTAGAGCATTCTGTCAGAATTACGTTTTAATCTGTTAGAACATCGTCTGGTTAAGGGCTATTTAACTGCGATTTAGCAACCTATAAAGTTATAATTTTCCACAATATCTATATTATACAGAAAGAAGGTTTTTCAGGATATTGCCTTGGCCTTATAAAACTAGTGCTATAATAA
Organism: Luehdorfia chinensis; assembly: GCA_019845155.1. Lineage (NCBI taxonomy): Eukaryota > Metazoa > Arthropoda > Insecta > Lepidoptera > Papilionidae > Luehdorfia > Luehdorfia chinensis. The sequence continues at coordinate 47,572 of JAHVAK010000125.1, forward strand.
TCTTAAATTTTACCAATAAACAGATTGTATTCTTTGTCAACTTTATCATGGATCTCAGAGCTTTAGAAAGTATTCTCGCGATTCTCTTTTAAATCTTATGCCTTATGTCATTACACAAGAGAACTAGAAGCTCAGTAAGAACTTTATAGAGGGTTTTTTAACAGCTTATGAGGTTAATAAGTTTAGTAAATTCTAAAATTCAGCTAATTATGTAGATGTCGTTGAAACTCTTATAAAACTGCTAATTCAGTAGATATTTCCACGTGTATAACGCTTGTGTGCTCCTAGGGGCGCTATCGAATTAGTATTTCCAGAGATTAGTGCGTTCAAACATACAAACTCTCCATGTGTATTATAGTAGTAAAATTATTATCTTTAAAGCGCATTTTGGACATCATTTAAAAAATGAGATAAAGGCGAAACCTGAACTTTTACAATAAACAGCTGGCCAAAATACATCTACTATAATCACCGATATACAAACATATATGGACTTTTCACCCAAGTGATTTAATACTGTACACCAAGAACAAACGGTACACACTAATAAAAAAAATAACTACAAAAAGGGAAATTAAACGTCACTCGATATGATCAACTCATCTCTCATCAACTGTAACAACAAGCCGGTCTACTATCAAAATAAGGGGATATTATAAAGTGTTTTTTAGCGGTATATGCGCTAACCTGTGTCTTCTATAAATATATATTCAATATATTCAATTTGACTAAATTTGGTCTGTCCCAATCCAAAATTGAAGTTACGCTAAATTTTATTCACTTTTGAGATTTTTATTAAAAGTCCGTCTTTCTTTTAATACAACATTGATTGGTTCTTAGCGAACTTGCTTGCCGAATAGTGGATTCTGGGCTCTAAACCTAGACGAAGTCAACGTCTGTGTACTAAAAGATATTGATTTTCTGTTCCAGTCATATTGTAATTGCTCCGTATTATATATTATTATTATTATTATTCAATTTTTCTTATTACCTAAACATTTTACCGAAAACGGGAAGGTTGAGACGATTAAGTGTAGTATTTGCGCTAATATTAACGGCACTACAGCGTGGTGAACACGAGAATTTGGAATTAATTAAACAATATGATCCAACATACATATTTGCAACGGTGCAAAACACCTTCCCGAATAAGATGGAGTGGTGTATTTTCTAACGCTACCACCGCTATTCAACAATTATTATTCCTTATGTTTTTTAGGTTTGAGTTACGTACATATCTATAGATATTTGAATAAAAAATATCCAGCTCTCCGAAGGTTGTGCAAAATTTAAATAAAAATGTCAAAATCGTCGTTCAATAATATTAGGAATCCATGGAATATAATAGAATAGAACAATATCAGAATAAATTTATTTTCTCGGATTCCAATGGACACATATGGAGCATGCATACGATGCGGGTCCTTTCGTATGTTAATGCGATGGACAGCACCGTCGGAAACATATTTATGCTGATCGCGGTAAAGAGCGATCTTTTTTGTAACAATTTTATTGACTGTCAAAGACGATGTGGATTCTTCTGCTATTGTTGAAAAACTAAGTTGTACTCGTATTAAAAATGCAAGATTATTAGCAATATTATTAATAATATACATATACGCTTCGTTTGTTGTAAAAAAAAGAAGTTTGCTTTTTAATTGTTAAAACTTATCAATCTATTTACATACATAAAAACAGTTACGCCTTTTTCCCATCCCAAGGCAAAGGCCACTCACGTAGCACACCTTTCGCCTTCGCGGGAAACCAGACGTGACGTAGCGAACCACTTATTAGTAGTCAAAAAATTCCCACTCCCCATTGCGTTCCTACAAGCAATATAGTGAAAGCATTGCATATTAAGGTGTTGTTCTGCACTAATAAAGGCAGTCCATGGTCGCCTCTTACGACACCTCGGTAGGAAAGAGGTAGGTGCTATTCTGCTCTGCCGTCGTCGTCGTCGTCGTCGTCGTCGTCGTCGTCGTCGTCGTCGTCGTCGTCGTCGTCGTCGTCGTCGTCGTCGTCGTCGTTTCAGCCTATTAATAGTCCACTGCTGAACATAGGCCTCTGCTCTGCCGGACACGGCCTAATTATCTATTTCTGAGAGTATTGTATATTTATCGGATTGTAAAAGACAGTTCTTTATTGTAATCTATCAAAATGGAATACTTAGAGTAGTTATGATCGATACAAAATTAAAAACACTGGTTCGAAACATATAACATTCTCAGAAAAAAATCGGCGAGAAACTGAGGGCTCTTTTTTGAATCCCATTACAATATACGTAAATATATAAACGAAATTATAGATTTACCTTTATACCAATAAAATGTAATTCATTTCAGTTTTCAAATACTTGTATTTAAGTTAAAGATAGCTGTCGTATATTTGCTGTTCCACACTATTGATTTCATCGTTAAAACATCGTGCTTGATCGCTCACAGGACGATTTTAACGAGTATCGTTAGTTCAAATAATGACTTTACAAGGAATGAACAAAAATCAATATCGCTAATATAAACTTATACCTAATAAAACTACCACGCTGCAAAATAGACTAAACATAACAGAAAGAAATAAAATATACTTTTCATACATATATAAACTTACAAACTCTCCGAGTTTATCATTGTAGTAAGATTATTGTCTTTAAGAGCCGTGCTAGCTCAGGGGCTAGGCGCTCGCTTTAAATTTCATAGTACGCGAGTGACCTGGGTTCGATCCCCGGTGCCGGCACCACTAAAATTGTTAATTGCAATTTAAAGTGCTGATTTACCACGTGCTCGGCGGTGAAGGAAAACATCGTGAGGAAACCTGCATGTCTGAGGAATAAAAAATATTTCGAAGACATGTGAAGTCCGCCAACCCGCATTGGAGCAGCGTGGCGGATTCTTCCTAGCTCCAAAACCCTCTCAGAAATGAGAGGAGGCCTGTGCTCAGTAGTGGGACTTTTATAGGCTGAAACTTTACTTTTTTACTTTACTATTGTCTTTAAAGCGCATTTACATACCTTTGAACATAATTTAAAAAATGAGATGACGGCGAAACCTGAAATTTTACAACAAACAGTTGGCCAAAACACATCTTCATACTATAATCACCGATATACGAACATATATGGACTTTTCACCCAAGTGATTTAATACTGTACAACAAGAAAAAACAGTACACAGTTAAAAAAAAACAAAAAGCGAAATTAAACGTCACTCGATAATATTCTTTCCATACATCTATACATGCAGTCACGCCATACACACCCGTAGCCCATATTTCGCCCCCGCGGGAATTGGGGCGTGACGGGTGGTGAACCACGTCGCCAATATTTTGGTAAGAGTCCAAAAATTCTTACTCCTCGTTGCGTTCCCACGAGCAGTATAGTGACAGTATTACATATTACGAGTATGTTATTATTCTCCATCAATAATGTCTGTCCGTACAATACCTTAGTCGCCTATTAGAGCCCGAGGTATCCTCGGTAGGAACGTGGTGGGTGCTATCCTACTCTGCCGGACCTTTCGGTTAAACATAATAGAAAGTAATATAATATTATTGAACTGATTTTATTTAAATAAACTAATAAAAGGGAAGTATGCATATGATTCTACGCATTGCTGTCGCTTGACCGGAAAAAAAAATTTTTGCTCATATTATTATATATGTGTTTATAAATGTATTAATTTATTTCTTTTATACATATAATATATATTGAATACAAATGTTAAACAATGAGTCGTCCTATTATAGTTTTTTGTTCTATAGTTAGTAGCACTTGCCATGTACTTTTCACCAAGACAAGGGTTGATTGGTACAGAATGCCACTAGGCATTAAGTCCTCCCGTTGTAGTCTTCAGCTTAAGGTGTCAACAATAAAGAATAAATAAATAAATAACACTGAATTAGGAATTTAAAGCGATACTTATTGTTATTATATACACGAAAATTTATATTAAAATCAATTTGTCACTTCTGTGAGTTGATAACTTCGTAGAATGGAATATTTACTTGGAAAAACTTTTTGTTGAAATAATAAAACTAATATTTAATAGAATAATGACATGACATGAAAAACTTTAATTAAAATACCACAAATGTAACATTATAGAATTTTCTTTCGTGGATCATTATTATAAAGGTACATTTTAGGTATTTAAAAAATCTCAAATTAACTTCTATGTGATACGTAAGAGCTATGTACGTTTATCAACAACTGGTAAAGACCTAAACTGTTCTTCCGGAAAATGATCAATCAGAGCGTTCACGCACAGGAGATGGCGTGAAAGTAGGGAATCATGTCCAAAGGAAATTGATAGTTATGGGATTACCGTGAGAGTGCTTTGTGTTGACACTATTGAAATATAGTCTTTATGTTTGTATACCTTTAATTTTTGGTAAATACATTTTTGGTATTATTCGGTAATAAGAAAATGTTCCTAATATTATACTTTCTCAGAAGTGCGAAGGTCTGAATCGTATTTATCCCATTTTTGGATAAGTCGCATGACGTGGACCCGAAAATTATGAAAAGTAGATTCTCACAGACCAAGTGAAAAGGAAGCTTAGCAAGCATAAGATTTATGTAAGAAAATAAAAAGTAATATGTACTATACCATTCGCGGGAAATTTCAATATTTAAATAACATTTTCCTTGTTTTGATTCTGGCGTCATTGAGTCTAAATCTTTTGTTGCTTCTTCTAGTGACATTTCTCAAGCAATATTGGAAAGTGAAGATGAGCGAGTGCCTTTATTTATGGATTTATTTGACGACCTAGTAGTAGTTAGAATCCCAGCTGGAGACGACATTTGTGTGAAAACACTAATTGTTGCTTTTCGGATCTGGTTATGTTGTGTTTGCCCTTGCGTCTCTTACACTGCATCCTAGCCTACCTCCGATTCTTCATTTCGATTTTTTATCACGTAAGCGCTACATCAGGTACGGGTAGGTTTGGAAGAGTGAGTGCTCTTATGTTTGCGCGCATACTTTTGGCACTGTAATATATCCTGAGCAGTTGATAACTTCCGACAGAATTCGGTAGTTGTCGAATAGAAATTCTTCAGAAAATTGCCAGGAGGACAATAGTATACCTTACGTTAGCAACCACTTGTATTAGTTGAGACTTGTCCTGGTGGTTGAAATAAGTCCGGACCATGGAGGACTCCAGACCAATTTCGGTTTATCATTGCATTAATAAAAAAACGCTTGAGAATGCATTTCTTTGTATACTTTTATCAGGTCAGGGAAAAAGTTGTTTCGCATATAGTATGTATAAACTTGTAACAAAATCTCTTTGGCTGTGCTATTTGTATCTGACTGGTTTTAATAGCATTAAAAACGTTACATTTCAAAAAAGAAATAAGTCAGTAAAATGTTGTTTTCACCTATTTTTATCTGTTTTGCTTTCTGTCAAAATGAGTGAACGTAATGAAAAAAATCGATTCATTTTAAAATTTTATTAACAAAAAAGGAAAAAATGCAACGCAAGTAATTTGTGGCGTTTATGGACCTGTAAGTGTCAGTAAGAGTAGCACAAAGTAGTGGTTTAAGCGTTTTCAATGCCGGAATTTTAATGTCAAAGTTGCACCACGCTCTGGTCGCCCTGTTACGGATAAAATGGACGCCATTTTTGAAAAAGTGGAACAAGATCGGCTTACGAAATAGCTGAAGAACTGGAAATTAGGGTACACAAAAAAGCTCGATATTTGGATGCCACACTTGATCACTGAGATAAACGTAATGATGGTTCATTGATAATAACGTGCGAAAAAGATCGTCGGTCAGGCTGGACAGACTTCCAAAACATGGGTTAACTCGCAATGATGCTGTGTGTATGGTGGAATTGGAAGGGCATTGTTCATTATGAGGTTTTACCGCCGGGCAGAACCATCGATTCGGATATATACTGCCAACAACTGATGAGAATAAGCAAGAAGTTGCGAGAAAGCGGCCGGAATTGATCAATAGAAAGGATGTGGTCTTTCATAACGACAACGCTAGACTATACACATAATCAGCCACTCAGATTAAGAAAGAGTTTGGCTGAGAGATGTTAATGCATCCGCATCCAACTTCAGATTTCCACCTGTTTCGGTCTCCTCAGAATTCTTTAAGTTAACTAGTGTCAGATCCTGCCAAAAGTACTTGTCGCGTTTTTTTACTCAGACGTCCCAATACTTCAATTTTTACAGCAACGGGATGTCACTACCTTCAAGATGGCAAAAATTCATGGAACAAAATGGCACATATATATTGTAAATAAATTTAAATAAAATGTTTTCATATAAAATGCGAAGAAACTTTGTCCCCAAACTATTATATTGTACAAGTTGTATTAATCAAATTTTGAAAAGAATTTAGCTTCATTGTAGCATTATTAATACCGAACGGTTTTTAATCGAAATCGATTGAAAATTCCAGGAGAGCAGCGCCGCGGTAAATGTAAGAAGATTAAAAAAGGTTACTTTGTGTTTGGGCTTTTCGTTTGTATCTTGGCTTCTACGGGATTAACTCGATACGGTACAAACTGTTATGTTGGTTTATTCCTTCAAAAGGTTGTTTGAAATGTTCTTTAAGTTTCCTTTTAAGAATGGTAACTATAGCCGAGATAACAAATAGCTCTGCACACAAAGATTCTTTAAAACGGTTATCAAGTCTGAGTTTCTTTTACATATCTTTCCTTTTTAAGATACATTTTTTATTTTATTATTTTCTATTGCTTAACTAGCTAGGCTAGCTTTAACTCAAATTGAGATTTAGTTAGGAGCTTTGAAATATCAAATTTGCAAAATCAGTGAATAAATACCCTTTTTCAAAAGTACAAAATAACCGAACGAGTTTTAGTATAAGCCTGTTTTGCTAAAATCATACAGCTTTCATTTAGTTCTCTTTGTCTCTTTAGGTATTATTATACATTATTTTATGATACGTATCACATCATTAACATGCGACAGTAGCGAATTAAAAAAAGAAGGATATTTTGAATTAAAACAATATTTTTTGCAGTACGAATATTTATTTGAAAAGACGATCTCTTACCAGATACACTCAGATTTTTTTTATAGTAGAGGGGTCAAACGCGCAAGAGGCTCACTTGATGGTAAGTGATCACCGCCGCCCATGAACATCCGCAATACTAGAGGAATTCCGGGTGCGTTGCCGGCCTTTGCGAAAGGAGTAGGCTCTTTTATTTTAGGCTATTTTTTATCTTTTCTTGAAGGTCCCTTAGATGAACTTGTAACTGTCATAAAATAATTAGTGTTAGTAAATTAACTACTAATCTGATTCAATGTAACACATAGGGTACAGACACAAAAACACGCTGGCTCATTCAGGGTCTTAATTACCTCTAAATTAAGGTACCTTCAAATTTCAGTATGACGTCGTAGTAGTCAAAAATAATACCGCGTACGCCCGATACACCCGCGATGTAGTGCGGTTCACATCGCCCAGAGTTACAGACACACAAGTCGACACTCCGAACAGAGGTCCGAACCCTCCGTCGAACAGTCATTAAATGACTTATTTTTACATAATAAAACATATCTATCTCGTTCGTGCAAATTTCGAATCCACCCCTTCCCGCGCCCCGTTCTCTAATTTTTGATACCGAAATGGCAAATCGGTTAAATGAAGGAAGAAACGGTTTTGATAAAATAACGGTACCGTAACTATAGAGTTATGGTACCGGTAAAATGCCGGTACAAATCATACCGGTATAAGTCCCTGGGTTTATTACCTAATGCTTACTATTATAAGTAAACGCAGAAGCTCGTATCTATTGCTGCTGACCGCTTTGGATAATATTACATGTGAAGAGGTTGCCCGTATTCGTCATAAACAGAAACTTGTATGTACACATGTAATTTTCATGACTAACCATTTTGAATATCAAAAATAAAAATAAAACTAAATCGGAATTCAGTCAAAGTAAAAAGTAAAAAAGATGGTAGCTGGTTTTACAAAGCAAAAGAAAAAGTATAAGATTATATTGGTTGACAGTAATATAAAATAATATAAATAAAATCGAACAAAAATTATAAAGTATACAAACATATTTGTTAGAGAAGCGTTTACAGCAATTAATTCCATCCTCATTTTCCATCAAATTATCTCCATGCTAAGCCTATGAAATTTCACTGTTGAAAATGAAAATGTATGTTTTTTTTATATTTCTCCGTTTCGATAATCCCAATTCGATGTCCCAAATTCTTACCTCAGCCACTCTATGTCTTTGTTCTCAATTAGCGCTGAACTGTATTGAGCCTGGAAATATATTTACTCTCTAACTCTTGGTAAATCGTGGTGATAGACATAAAATCTTACGAAATAATGTTTTAACGTTAAATAAATGCATAACGGAACATAAATATTTTATAAATTCTATTTTTAACTGACCTCAAAAAAGGAGGTGTTTCTATTTGCATCTGTATGTATTTTTTATATATGATCACGGTTATTTCCGTCAATTATGGACCAATTTTAAAAAATCTTTTTAAGACCCTTAGGTATCGTAGGACCAACAAGGATTTGTAAATATCTAAGAAAAATAGACCAACAAAATACACAGCATATAATAATACAGCAATGTCACTTTATAAAAGCATGCAATGTGACGGAGTTTGATGAAGTTGCTCGGCAGTCAGCATACTTTCGGTGGGTTTAGGAGGATTCGAACCCCAATCGAAGCCAAAAAGGGATCGATATTATTGTCATTTTCCTGTTATTCTGTCCCTGGATCTGACCCTTCTTCCTATTTTTTCGCATTAGTGTTACATTGGGTGTGGGAAAAAAACGAACAAGTGCCTCTGTATTTTTATATTATATTATTTTTATATTATACGAGTACCATAACCAAGGCACCGCAGACGGTGAGCTTTGCAGTTTACTGAACTTTTTCTGCCTAGTACCTACTACGTGAACTTTTTCTACTTATTACCATGCCAATATTTTCAAGCAGCGAATTAGAACATTTGTGTCGTATCTCAAATACTTGAAACCAAAATTTGTTTTAGTAAAGGTTTGTTATTAAATTGTACCAAAGGTATTTTCCCTGTTAATGTGTAATTTTTTAGTATATTTTATTTAGGAAGTCTGCAGTCTGTGACCGCATTCTGGATCATCCCAACCATTACCAAACATCAGATTTGATAGACCACAAATCCTTGCAAAATAACCAAGATTCGCAATGATTCGCGAGGCTATTGAAATTAAAAAATATCCTAATTTCAATAGAGAAGATGGTTGGGTACTAACACCAGATCGGATCCTATAATTAATAAAATTAAATCAAAAACCAAACATACCACTGCAATACATCAAGACACAGTTAGCTCTTTCTGCGTAGATCAGAACAAAATAATAATTAAAACCTGTAGGTACTCCGGGTTAACTATTTCATTAACTATGACATCAGGACTGAGTCCTGTCACCAGTCCTGTCACCTTAGTCCTCCCGTGGGTGCTGTAAAACACTCGACACATCGGGTTATATTTTTATAACGCGATAAAATCCGTAAAATCTAGTTTTCTTTAAATATTTTATTAATTATTATAAAATAAACGCACGAGTATATATATAAATCGATAAACGATTGAGAATTTAGATAAATAAAATGTTAACTAATGTGTAATTAAATGTAGTAGTATGACATAAGTGATGGGAATATTAATAAATTTATTGTCCTCTTAGCGACACAAAAGCCGAAACAAGAAAATGTTATTCAAATTTAAAACACAAAACAATAAAAAAGGAAACATCAAACAACAAAAAAATCAATTGATATTGCTCTGTAGGAACAAAGACAAATACGATTAAATATTTGTGTAAGCACTGAAATTTGTAATTTTGTTTGAAATCAATAACTTAAAATCTAGCGTCTTACATACAGGTAGTCTTTTAATTCGGATGATAGTAAAAAAAATATTAAAATAAGTTTTTTCTATTAAATAGCTTACTATGACATTTTAGGACCTAACCTATTAGGAGCCGCATACTGAGAACCGAACACATATCTGTTATTTTAACCGCTATTCTCTAAAGGTCCGTTGGATGTGTGGTGCAACTCGTTGCGATAGAATACGTAACACCCACATCCGCGGCAGCCTTGGTGTATGACATTTCTGATAAGCTCCAGGAAAGCCGTTTAAGGTGGTACGGACACGTACTACGAGTATGCAGACCACGGGAGTACATAGGGAATATGTGTCTGGCCTTTAAAGTTCCGGGTTCGCGGCTGCGTGGTAGGCCAACTGCGTTGGCTAGATGTCGTAAAAAACGATATGACCTACCAACAAAGTGAGTAGGATGCTCAAGACCGGGCAAAATGGAGCGGATTATGCAGAAAAGCTGACCCTGGCTATAGCCGGGATAATAGCTAAGAAGAAGAAGAAGAAGAAACCGCTATTTTCTACGCGCAATCAATTATACGTTTTTTACTGGTAGAATTCACCATTAGTGCTAGTTAGTCTGCCGTCAAACAGTAGTGTGCAAACATTACTGTTTCGGTCTGAAGGCACTTATATTTAGTATAATTAAAGCGCATATGAGACTCAGAGTTAGGAGCGCAGTGTGGTGCCACACAAAAATGTTCTGAGTGACATTACATAGGCAAACGTTGCATTTGCCATCCGACGAACGTTTAGCTCGTTTCGTCGCTACATCCCTCCAAAAAAAAACAGTACTACTCTTACTATAATAATGGTGAACAGTTTGTATGTTTGTAACTGCTAAACTCAGAAAATACTAATCCGATTTGAAAAATCGTTCTTAAATTAAATAGCCTATTTATTGAAGAAAATTCTAGGTTATTAAAATACACTTTGAACTGCTTTTAAAAACCAACAAACAATAAACATAATATAACAAAAAAATTACGCTATACAACTAATTTAAGCAAATAACAGCCTTAAGGAGCTGAATGCTGAGGACCGAACAATACTAAGAAGGGCCGAACTGTTAATACTCAGGTCAGCTAGGTTCCATTTCGTACGGCGCAATCATGTGGTCAGGTTATTTTACGCGGGAAACCGCTGGGCACAGCCTGTAAATTTATAATCATAATAACGTTTAAGATAGTTGACACAAACGATACAAAGCAATTTCAATCTAGCGAGAAAGTTTCACAAGGAAGAGAATATGTGACAAACAAAAAACTAACAACGAAAAGCTTTTAACAAAGTTTGTGTTGCGCAAAATCTTATAACGTAAATGCGTATGCAGTAAGAAGTCGTTTTTTCCGTCGCTACTTACATACGAGTATAGCATATTCGCTGCAATTATTGTAAGTAGCTGTAAGATCTCGATTCATTATGGCATTTACTAAATTATTTAAAACATTTATATAGTATATATCGTAAACTAAGAAAGCTTTAATATGATTGTAAGAATAAATGAGGTTTTTTTTTTAATTAAATAATGTTGAGTTATGAAATATTTCTCTACGAACATAGATAACACTCTTGCGGCTTCAAAACCCACTCAGTAATAAATGCCTGTGCTCAGTAGTGGAACATTTATTGACTCATGCTATTTTTAATAAATAATAAACGCACGTGATTAAAAAAACTAATTACACCTTATTTAACTCACTGAATTATGAATAAAGTTTTACTGTGACTAAATGTACTGTAACCACAAACTCACAATTCAACCATTCGTCATTTCGTACAGCGCCTAATGAACATGTTCTAACGAGGTAGAACCTCAACTATAATAAGACTAGCTTTGACGAGTGTATGGTGTTCAATGCTAAACAATTAATGACATTAATACATGTACTTCTGGCCGATTTACAACCGCAAGATATATTACAGGGATGGAATAATACGGAGGTACTCACTCATATTATTTAAACAAATATAAACATATATATACAAATCGGTTATTTACCACTGAAAGTAATATCTCTGAAATCAAAATCAATATCTCTGAAAGACCTACTAAGCGCTTGAAATTTGGCATACATATTACGTGGCATACATTTACTTTCCGGAGCCGTGGTAGCTCAGGGGCTAGGCGCTCGCTTTAAATTTCATAGTACGCGAGTGACCTGGGTTCGATCCCCGGTGCCGGCACCTCTAATATTGTTATTTTAAGTGCTGATTTACCACGTGCTCGGCGGTGAAGGAAAACATCGTGAGGAAACCTGCATGTCTGAGAAATAAAAAATATTTCGAACACATGTGAAGTCCGCCAACCCGCATTGGAGCAGCGTGGCGGATTCTTCCTAGCTCCAAAACCCTTTCAGAAATGCCTGTGCTTAGCAGTGGGACATTTATTGGCTGAAACTTAACTTTTTTCTTTATTACTTTCTATAAACACCCACTAGTAACGGATTATACGAGACTTACTACTAAATGTCCGGCAAAGCAGAATAACATCTATCTCTTTCCTACCTCGGTGTCGTAAAAGGTGACTAAGGTATTGTACGAATAGCCTTGGGAACGCAATGGGAAGTAAGGTTTTTTGACTCGTACCAAAATCGCGGCAACGCGGTTCGCCACCCGTCACGTCTAGTTTCCCGCGAGAGCGAAAAGTGGGTTACGTGAGTGGACTCCTCCTATCCTCCTATCCCTAAGATTCGAAAAAGGCATGACACATTACGCCCAGCGCAGGTCGCGTAATAGCTACTATTTTATAAAAACATATTAATTTATCATCGAAAATCCGTTGCTCCATAACCTGTTAAAAATATTTTTTGGAAACTACAAATTGTTTATATACAAAGAATGAGTTCAATAATAGAATGTAATTTTCATAATTTTTATGTAACAAAATTTTGATGCTATGAATATTTTATTCTTGCAGAATTAATGTGTTCAGCCAATCACAGCCTCTTCAAACTAGACTTAATAACCTACATTGTAAGTATATCTCCCCGTGTGTTTTACAAATGTCGTCTTAGGGTAATGGAAAAACAGGATAATGTCGTGGCTGCCAAATGACGCAGTTAACATCACAAATATACCGAAAGTAAAATATGCAACCGGTGACGAGCATCAGATTTTCTTTTTTTTTGTGCCCATTTCTAGGATTTCTCCTATATCGCACGTTTTACACTGTCTAAGGTGTGAGGCTTCTACTACTACGATCACCTAACTATTAAGTCTGATGTTAACAGTTCTTCCTAAAATTGGCTATACCGATATGTTTATGTCTTACTCCTATTGACCATAGATATATCTTCACAGTGTTCACCACGTAACAGCTTCTTCAACTTCTCCGTTTCGTCTGGTGAGTGCAGGTATCATACCACCATTCGTACCACCGCAGTGCCAGTTATACTACCGTGAAGCAGTAGTGTGCAAACATTTCTGTGTTTCGGTCTGAAGGGCACTGAGAGCGGATGTAATAACTGGGCATATAAGACTTAAGAACTAATGTCTCAGAGTGACGGGAGCAGTGTGGTGCACACAGAAATATTCTGCGTAACACTGAATCTGTTATAGGCATACGACTTACTTACCATCAGGAAAACGTTTTGATCATCTCGTCCCCTTCGCCGATAATCTACCACCCATAGTGAACATGGTAGCGGTACTGAATAATAATCTAACCCATGGAGATACCAGCTGATGCTTCTGAAGAGTCCCTTACTAAACGTTCACACTCAGGCTACTCTACGCTACCAATATAAATACGATGCTCAGGCTGCACCTCGTCTTCCGGAGAGCGCAAAGTTCCGGTCTATCCGCACACTGATCGGGTAAAACGGTCGCTTGCCGTGCATTTTTGCAATATTAGGGGACTTCGTTATAACCATAACGCCGTCCACTAGCATCTAGAGACGGCGAAGCCGGCTATGCTCTTTACCTCTCCTCCCCAAAGTACAAACTGGAACACTGCTTTCTGTCGCGGGCCGGGGTTCGCATATACGTCAGAGAGGATATATGTTCTCGATGCCTCAGCAGTCTTAAAGGTACCGTCCTGTCCATACTTTGGCTGCGCATAGACAGTGACGACCATCTTCGCGGCTATGAGTGCCTGTATAGGCCCCACAGCAGTAATACTGAAACCGACTCATCGACCACATCCAAATATATATACGTATAGTGCACAATGAATTGCTTTACCACCCTTAGGTTGAATGTCTTTATTCCGCGTTTATTATATATGAACTTAGAGCTGTTCTGTCATTCAGTGCATATTCATTAACAAAGCACAAACCACCGTGTAATCCGCGATACCATACGAAATGTTATTTGTTGTTACGTATCTTCGTACGTATTTACTTCGTACGTACGTATGCTACGTTCTTTACCGTATTTTCTTATTAATATTTATGTTTTATTTGAATAAGTGACGAAACTGCTCATAACAAATACTGTATCATCCAGAACATTTCTGGCACCACACTGCGTCCGTCACTCTGAGACTTCAGTTATTAAGTCTCATATGCCCAGTGATTACGCTAGCTCTCAGTGCCCTTCAAACCGAAACACACTACTGCTTCACGGCAGAAAAACTGGCCCTGGGGTGACCTACCCAGACGGATTATCTTAGTCCTAAAATTAAAAAAATAAATAAATGTTTATTTATTAAATATTTAAATGTCACGTTATTTAAATATATCTGAAAGGGCAGAATACGATGTTACCTATACCATCGTATTTAAAAGTTAAAAATTTATACAAAAAGATACAAAAAACTTCAGGTATAGGTCAATTCGTAAAACTTCAGGACTATAATTATCGGCATAATAGTTGAAACATTTTCTGATGAATGATAATAGAATATTGAATTAGTTTTATGTATTTCCACTATTCCCTTCAATGACCGCTAGCAATCGGCTTCTCATTGAACAAAGAAGTCGCGAACAAATATTCGTACCCCGTATGGACTCCAAAGTCTCTCTGCAATGCCTTTCAAGGGCATCTCCTGTTCTCTCATTGCGGTTATTCTATCATTGCACCAGTTCCTAAAGATTTTCAATTGGGCTTAAATCAGGCAATTTTGAAGTCCAATGTATCAGCCGAATATGTTGATGCCTTTAGAACCAGTCGCGGGTTACACTAGCTCTATGTAATCGACAGTTTTCTTGTAAATAGTAGTTAGAGAAGCTCATTTTCTGGGAAAACGTTCCAGACATAATTCAATGTTGCTGATTTTGGAGGTTATCCGCATACTTCACCGACTCTATCAGACTCGACACCCTAGTCCAAATGTTTGGAAGAATTAACCATACAGGACCAGTGATAAGCACTATAGGATGTTCTTCATATCTTGTATTAATATAACGCTAGAGATTTAATCGACCATGTTGGCTAGATTTGAAAGTCTTTTCGTCTGTAAATATTGTAGTTGACCAATCGAAAATTAAGTACTCCCTGGCAAAAAAAGCTGCTTTATGGACTGCAGAATGGAACGTAGGTGTAAAACCGTTTTCTTCATACACATGTCTCATTATTTCCCGTTGCGTGCTCGTTACTTTCGGCCGTCGACCATATCGCCTGTGATCTTTGAGAATGCTTTTTTCGCCTTAACGTGTAATCCAAATTCGTACGGCGTAACGTGACATATTTAATTCTCTAGAAATTTGACCAATGTTATAACCCACTTTACAGCCACACGATCACAGCGCCACCTACAGGCTTCTGGCACCGGAAGCATCTGCTGACAGAGCTTTATATAAATGAGCGTTTATGTATATGCTGATAAAAAAAAAGATACTAATTATAAATTGTAATTGTAAATATTATATATTTTTTTTTCTGTTTCAAACACGACAGCAATCTTATTATTAAGTAACCAAAAACGTGAAAGCTGGTTTAAACATTTCTCTTTATGTCTACCCTGACGGATGGTAATTTCACTCATACGCAAATTCCACGTCATCGCCTCATAGACCAAATTTAAATTTTATATTTATAAAACTTATAAAATCAAACTCCCTGACTCCGTTAGGCAGCGACATCTCAAAGGAATGACGCATATGGCACTCCCAAACGCTTTCTAATTTGCGAGATAATGAGACAGTTAGTCAGTAAGTCAGTTTACTAGTGTTTGATAAATTGAAATAAAATAAATTAATAAAGAAATTTACCAATAAATTAGCTGAGCTCGGTGGTTTCACTGGCGTGAAATAATGCGGACCGCACGAAACCTCGCTGACCTAGCATTCACAGTCGGCCATTCCCGGTAATGTTCCGTTCTCAACGTGTCGTACATTCCTCGAGGCTGTAGCATGAAGTTGTATAGCCTAGAACCGTCCACAATAAGCACGATTCCAAAAATAATTTTTCGATTAATATATCGCTTCAAACAAACGTTTCTGCTATTCGTGTCTTTCGTAATAATTGTTACGGTATCATTACAATGATTTAAGCAACTTTAGGCACCTAATCGTTTATTTATGGGCATAATGTCGCCTTTGTTTTGTCAACATCACACTGTATTTCATTCAAACCCAAATGTATTCTGCGTACGACCTACTTCCATAAGTAGGCGTTTGACGTCGAGGCTTTTGAGGGGTAAGTCTTTAACATTTTTATCTACGTCTGATTTGTATCTCGTGAACTTTTTCTACCTAATTACCGAGATAGTTAGATTTTTAAGCAGGATATTGGAACGCATTCGCGCAATATTATCATTAAATATATTTTTGTCGTATCTCAACCACTAATCAAAATTTGTTTTTTTTAAGGTTTGTAATTTAAGTATACCGAAGATATGTCTATTTTCAGTCGTTAAACGATTGAAAATTTTAATAAAGAAAATGTAAACTAAGGTGTATTAAATAGTGTGATATAAATGATGGGAATACTGTAAAATATTATTAAATTTATTATGCTCCGGGCACAAGAAAGCCAAAACAAACAAATATTATTTCAATTTAAAAGACAATACATTGAAAAAGGAAACATCAAACAACAAAAAAGAAACAATTGGTATTGCGCTGCACTAACAAAGAGACATGCGACTCAGCAGGCTACTACAATGAAGCCGTAACGCTGTTATTCTGTTAATGCCAATACCACGGCCAAATTCGATGACACTCATTAGAAGTATTAATGAAGAATGAAGAAATTATTAATTAATACTCACGGACCAGGGGCCCGCGTGCCAGGGGCCAGCGTTCCAGGGTCCCGAGTGCCAGGGGCTCGCATGCCCGGGGCTCGCGTTCCATGTTTGGTTTCTCCAAAACATAAATACTTAAATAAACTCCTACAAAAACCTCGAAATTCGGACTGTGTCGCGTTGATCTTTGTTGATGTTCGCGTTGCGTCGTCTAATGACCGTACGAGGGAGGATGACGATGTAAAAAAATATATAAAGAAGACGTTACTGGGATATTTATTTTCCATGACATTAATTGTCTATTGTTATCATGTTGAGTTTGACACGTAGTCTTAACCATAAGAACATGACACGTACTTTTAATCCAATTATTACAACGGGTTCTATTAACTAAGGTTTTATTGTTCGTTAAAGCGTAGACTATATTATTATATAAGACTATACGCATTGTGACCTATTTTGAAATAAACCGCGACATAATATGACAAAGCGGTGGTGAAAGATTGCCCACTTCACTTCGTTCAGAATCGTTGTTGTTGTGAACACTTTGTTGTTAATTAACTAAAACTTAACGACAGTGGAAAAATAATAACAAAGAGATGGGCAGCAGCATCTTCCTGGGACATCTGATTCAATAAACTGCGGTTGTCAACTCGCCTGCCAAGCGGGGCAACTATGGCTAAATCCCCCCTAAATGTGAGCTACAAACTTTAGTGGCAATTTTTATGGGGGAGGCCTATGTTCAGGAGTGGACTAGTGATAGGCTGAAATGATGATGATGATGATGTTGATTAGGCAATAGTTCACAATAGTATCAAGACCGAGAAGAATACGACACGTATTATACATAAAGTCACGCCTCTTTCCCATAGGGGTAGGCAGAGACCACATCTTTCCACTCGCTACGATCCTGACACACATCTTTAGCTTCCTCTACTTTTATTAGTGTTTTCAGGTCAGGCCATTCATTCTTAATCCAAACGCACTCTCTTTAAGATCTTTCAAGCAATTGTCTATAAATAGGTTAAACAGCCACGGTGAAGCCACTCATCCCTGTATAACACATTTTTCGATGTTAAACCAGTCTGTGTACGCCCCGTTTACCCCCCCACGTATTATACTCCACATTAAATTACAGTTCCAACGACTGACAGCAGTTGACGGCTTTACTTTGCATAATTCTGTGGCCGTGAGGTATTTCTGACATATCCATTGGTCGAATTTTACAATAGCCGCTGGACGAGATAGTTTCTCTTACGCTGCTATTAAACACCGATCATAGCACTTTTTGGTTATTATGGTAAATATTATATACACATACCTAACTAATTCAATTTCATAACCAATGAGTGACAGTTATAATATTTTATATCAACACAAAGCACGGCCCTTCTATTCTAAGAGTTAATAGCGGTCGTCGTCGTTTCAGCCTATCACAAGTCCACTGCTGAACATAGGCATCTCCCTTAAATAGCCACAATAGTTTGTAGCTCTCATATTGGAGGGATTTTGCCATAGTTGCCACGCTTGGCAGGCAGGTTGGCAAACGCAGTTTATTTATTCAGATTTTCCAGGAAGATGCTGCTGCCCATCTCCTGGTTTAATTTACCTCTGTCGACTTTTACGGCACCTATGGGATGGGATGGAGTGGTAGATTCTCTTAGACCGCTACCACACGGCGGTACTGTAGCACATTGTCATACTGTTATTATACTCGGACTTCCACCTTGAGTTGGAAGACTTTTTTGTTAAAATGATACAGAAAATAACATAATAATCTTAAAAATCTTGGACTTAAAGAAACAATTTGACTTTTAGTTATATTATATTATAATACTATTAATTAATATATTTTATAATAAATTGTTAATTTAGACAGTGAATTTGTTTTCAATGTTCAATTATGTATTAATTTATTAAAACTTTATTGTTTACCCTACTTAAATACAATGGGAGGACTTAATGCCAGTTGGCATTCTCTGCCATTCAACCCAGTGCTTAGTGAAACATTGTGGCAGGTGTAAAATCCAAAGAAACCAATTAGTTGAACCTTAAAAGCTATTAATAAACATAAAATACAATGCAAAAATACAATACAAAAATGCTCAAAATACATATTAAATAAATACATAGCAATACATAATTATGATTCAAATATACACAAATATGCATATACGAGTACATATAAACTAACTTACATATACAGAAATACACGCAATGATTCGACATAAATTTGTAAAAAAGAATCCACAATTGTACAGAATCAACAATTGTATCTGCAATCTTAAAAATAATGATCCGGTACTGACCTCTTAAAGCAGATCTTTTTTGAGCTTTTCTAATGTCATCGAGCGAGGATTTTAAATTATAATGATAAGAGATGGAAAAAAGATCCATTCATATTCCATAGTAAACCTAACATATCTTATATTATAACCTAACCTAACATATCTTGCCTACGGTTTCTCTTGCCAGCAATTAACATTGACGTTAATTGCTGGCGAGTGGAACCGTACGTGTCATTTTTCAAAATTTATTACCCGTATTTTTTTTTGAAAATTGATTCATTTATATAGTGATGGGAGTACTCTAAAATAGCTTTTAAATCTTTATAGCTACTTAGAATTTCTGTATAACTCATCCAGTAATAAAGTGTTCAAATGAGAATAATTTATCAATAATTCCATTCCATTCCAAATTTAAATTCATCAATCCAGACTTGTTTCAAGAAACTTTAACAAAAGGCTTTTAAATTTAACTTTAAAGTTCTATCGCAACTAACTCTTTACTGTTGTGCGTAACCAGAGGATGTCTCCAATAAATTGTCTTGTGACACTAAACTTAAATCTTACCCTTTTAAAATAGGCAACATGGAACTTTATAGTTGTTAGCTTAATATTTTTCAGTATTCATAATTTACCTTTTCCATAAGAAGAACAACCGAATAATTCCTGGCCCAAAGTCAAAAGGTCTTTTGCCCATTCGTAGACTTGAACTTGTCCAGACTTTTTCTTGACTTTCGTAGTAAAGGCCTATCACAGAGTGGTGAGGAATCAATTGTGGTCGACATTGTCTGTGTATGCGGTAAGCGGCAGCTTGGTATAAGCACCGAAATCTTTCTAAGGTTTGCTTGTGTCAGCGTAAACGAGGTTTAAACAGATTGGACTAACATCGAAAAGGTGTTAGACAGGGGCTGTTTAACCTGTTTAAAGACAATTGCTTGAAATATTTGAAAGAGAGTGCGTATGGATTAAGAAATAAGAAATAATCAGACTGTCTAATGCCTCTTATATGCTGATGATCAGGTTATGTAATCATCATCATAGGAGGAGTTGCAGGCGATGGTTAATATAAATATAAAAGGCAAAAGGATAGAAACGAATGCAAGTAAGGAAAAAGAGTGGAACAAGTGAAAGAGTTTATATACGACTGACGAAAAGTATGACAGTGATATTGAACGAACAGTGTTGGCAGCAACCTGCCAGATCGGGCGGCCTGATCTGGGGAGAACGTCTCCTATCGGTTATCTTTTAGATGTTGTATATATAGTTCACATCTCAGAAACTATCATAGCGCGATTATGGATGTTTGAGATATTTCTTGAGCTTCTTGTGTGGCGACATAGTTGTCGCTACATCACCTCCCCCGCTGAGACTGGAAGTCGTAGTTAGCGTGGAGATCTTGTAACGTCAGGCGATGACGTGCAGTCTGGCATTCGGTTAAGCTGTGTCCAGGCCCTTAGTGCGTCAAGACACAAGAGACAGTGTTGATGCCGCTAGAGTTAACCTGAGGAGAGAGGTCATTGATGCTGATTTTGGCGGATATATTGCCAAGGAAAAGGGTAGCTACCCGCCAGATCGAGTGGTCTGATCTGGGGAGGACGTCTCCTCCAAATAGTAATTAATAATTTAGATGTTGTAAATACGAGTATAGTCCGCATCATAGACTTTCATAGCGCGATTATGGACGTATGGACGTAAAGAATATTTCTGATGTGGCGACATAGATGTCGCTACACTGATCTTCAATAGCTAATTGAGTAGGAAGCACGCATTGTACTGCGATGGCTGCCGATGACGTTGCAGCTGTGGTTAGGAGAAGCTGGCTGCGTTGTTCACATCACAACGGGGGTCACCAATTCGGCAGATGAAAATGCCAAGGAAAATGGCAAGGAAAAAACTTGCCAGAACGGTTGACCTGATCTGGGGATTATGTCTCCGCCCGTCAGTAATGTTTTAGATGTTGTTAATGTATTTCGCACCTCAGAAACGACTCGCTTAGGGGGTACTGGTCCCCTCCATTTATGGATGGTAGTGAATGTCGAGTCTGGCAGAAGAAGCATGAAATTAAGAGTAATGCTAAGGAAATGAGAAATTTAAGAAGTATAGCAGGAGTTACTATGATGGACAAAGTGAGAAACAGCGTGATAAAGGAACGCTGTGGTGTTGTTGAAGATATAGTGACAAAGACAAAAAAATTGATGCTTAGATGATTTGAACATTTAAAGATGATGAATGAAAGAAGATTTACAAAATTGATTTTTGAGGCGAGTGTGAATATGAAAAGCCGGTTAGGGTCGACCGAGGCTTACGCATAAAAAAAAATTCTCGGTTCTCGCCTTAGTAGCGTGAAAGATGGTTTTAGTAAATGAAACTAAAATGAAAAAATCATAATGGGTGGGTGGGAGAAAAGTGTGATGGATTTGATAGTGTGCAAGGAAGGTTCGACGATGACAGAGTAAATCTTGTGGTACACAGGTTAGACCATAAAAACATCCACTTTTATACTAGAGATAAATGATTTTGTGATTGTGGATGATAGATTGAGAAAGAAAATGAAATTAAATAAGCAATAATGCTAATTCGATACAATATTAATATGACTTCAAAATGTAAATAACAGTCAGCTGCTTACGAAATATTTATATTTTTTAGTTTTTAGACTTTCATCTGAGCCATGGTAGATCTAAGGTTGGCCACTCGTTTTAAATTTCGTATTACAACAGTGAATTGGCTTCAATCCCCAGTGCCGGTAGCGCCAAAATTGTTAAATACTATTTTAAGTACTACTACTAGTAGTACTATCTTAAACTAGTACTACTAGTAGTACTAGTTTAAGATAGGAGCACTCTTTCCGGCTAGAAATATCACTCAAAATTGTAAAGACCTTTGCCCAGGAGTGAGACTATTATAGGCCAATAGTTTGCGTAAATACATTTTTACCATATTTTTTTTTTCATATTTTAACTAAATAATTATTGGGACCATTGATAAAATGTTAACTTTCATTAACAAAAAAATTGCGGGATGATGTCAGACAATTTTACATTAAGAAAACTTTATCGTTTTCAATATTCACTTGCATAACTTTCATATTTTCATTCTGAGTTTTTCAAATCGTGCACGTACTTGATTGACTTTTTAATATAGAAGATAATCTAATCTTTGATTATATAAGGTTGCTTTCCGTTTTCGATAAACTCCTAGTGCTTGTCGCTGTGACGTCTTTTGACATTTATGGATTAAGCCACAATTGTTTTCTGCTCTTTCTTCGTGATTCTCTTTAAAAATTGTTTTTTTTTATATTGATTTGTAATATATATGCAAGGTACACATATACAACGTTTTCAGAGATCTTAATAAAAGTTTTAATATGTATGTCAGTTAAAGATACACAAATCATTCTCTTAAAGTGCTAATTTAGCTCATTGTAAAACATTTAAATTTAATAGAAAAAATACTAAATAAATAAAGCTATACAAAAGTTAACAAATCTATACTAGATGATAAATTAAGCCTGTGTCTAATCTCATCTAGCAGTCTAGAGTTTACAATCGCGCTAAATTCTAAACTATTGATTCCATTAAACATTTAAATTGGAACCGAAATCTTTAATCTTATTATAAATGGTTAAAAATAGTGGAAACATGTAATTACTAAAAAGATTTATCTGCAGCTACAGCTGTGATAAAAAGTATAAAAGTAAAAATATAGCCAACAATAGTCACACTCCACACGATCTACATTCTTTGTTTGTTCTCGATTTTTCAATTTTTTGGAACTGTAAAAGTCAACCATGCTACGCGCTGCTTCAAATGCGCGTCGACAGATTACAAATATTTTAATTTATGTACAAGAACACGTGTTAAATCAGCACTTAAAATTGTAATTAATAATATAGTGTTGAGGGCAGGTCGAACTAAGGCAACTCAAACGGCTACTTTGAGTTTTGCTTATAAAATACTTGCTGATGCCCGCGACTTCGTGTTCGTGGAATAAGGTTTTTAAATATCCCTTGGGAACACTCGGGAAAAAAAAATTTGTCCGTTTACAGAATGCAAGCTATCTCTGTGCCTAATTTCGTCAAGATCGGTTCAACGGTTGAGCCGTTAAAATGTAACAAACAGAGGGACAGTGAGCGTTACTTTCGCATTGATAATAATAGTATGGATTTATTTTTATTTGATAAAGTGACTAAGCGAGCAAAACATGCACCTGATGGTAAGTGCAACGTCTGCCCATAACAAACGCTGTGTCACCCAGAACATTTCTGTGTGACACCACATTTCGCCCGTCTCTCTGAGACATGAGTTCTTAGGTCTCATTTGCCCCGTGATTAAGCTAGCTCTCAGTGCCCTTCAGACCGTAACACAGTAATGTTTGCACACTACTGCTCATTACTTTTCGCGGAAGAAAAACTGGCCCTGGGGTGGTCACTACCTAGACGAATTCCTACATGGAGGAATACTTAAAATTAAGATTCTATTAATTTATTTTATTTCATTTAATAAGGAGTTTAAATAAAATAGGTAACGGATTTAATATCATCGCTAATTTAGCTAAAAAAATCATGGGATTAATATTCAGTTTATTTATAGGTTTGAATGTATTATGTATTATATAATGTATTTATATTATGTATTATCTCCGAAAGAGTAGAATAGCACCTACTACTTTCCTTTCTCTTGATGACTTTTATTCGTCCAGAATAACACCATAACATGCGATCCTGTCACTATACTGCTCGTGGGAACGCAAGGGGGAGTAAGAAGTTTTTGAATCATACCAAAATGGCAGCTACTTCGATAGTCACCGTCACGTCTCCTTTCCCGCGAGGGCGACGCGAAAGTGGGCTACGTGAGTGGCCTCTGCCTACCCTTTATGTGGGAAAAAGAAGTGACCGTATGTATGTTAATCAATTTATTTATAGTAATACACTATAAATAAATTAATATATAAATTTTGATTTAATTTAAGTTAGCACCTGTCACACATTTTTCAACATCAGTGAGTTGCCTGGCAGAGAATGCCTTATGGCATTAAGTCCGCCCTTGGTAACATTTGTTTAGGTGTAAAGAAAGTATTAATAAATAAATATATTCATTGGGGTAAATAAAAATTATATCACAGAATATCGTAACTATAATAATTACTAAAGTATTCAAATTAATTTGCAAATCTACTAAATTATTTCAATACTATCATCTTTTGTCTACTCTTAAATATTTTGACGGCTACAAATTAGTACTTGATTATTTAAAAACTTTTATTGATATGCTTACCTATTCCTTTTTTCACTATATGTAAATGACATAGGAAGTATACTGAAAAATAGTACTCTATGCTGTCGATACTAAGATATTTACAGTAGTTAAATCTATAAGTGATTGTTACAATTTACAAAAAGATCTTCTTGCCTTGCCTTGCCTGTGTGATTATTGTTCTGTTAATCAACTATACCTTAATATTGAGAATCGTTACGCACTTACTTACACACGCAATATCCATAATTTTACATTTCACTACAGCTTGAATAATACTATTATTAAAAGAATCGACTTCATTAGAGATCTTGGCATTATGTATTCCGAGCTATCGTTCAATCTTCATATAGACCATCTACTTTGTTAAGCATTTCGTAGTTTAGGATTCATTTTAAGAATCAGCTAACCCTTTAACAAAATCACCACGTTAAAAATTTTCTATTTCGCTTTTGTCCGTTCAACCCTAGACTTTTGTAGTACCGTATGAAATCCCTGTTATCACATACAAATCAATAGAATTGAAAGAGTACATTTTTTTATCAAAACACTCAATGATCGCAGTAAAATTACCGATGAATCATATCATAATTCATTGCGTAGATATAATTTGCTTTGTCTTTGCAACAGACGTATGTTGTCTGATATAATTTTTTTATCTACAATATTAAATAACTTAATCGATTCGATCGAATCGAAGTAGATTTTCCCTTTTTGTTCATCCGCGTTTTCACAAAAGATATTTTCGTAATTCTTTCTTACACCGTTCCAC
Source organism: Luehdorfia chinensis (assembly GCA_019845155.1). Taxonomy (NCBI): domain Eukaryota; kingdom Metazoa; phylum Arthropoda; class Insecta; order Lepidoptera; family Papilionidae; genus Luehdorfia; species Luehdorfia chinensis. The sequence continues at coordinate 72,890 of JAHVAK010000125.1, forward strand.
TGACACATATAATAAAGAATTCATTATTATTAACTTACTTAACAGATCTCTCAATACACTAGTTAAGAGTAGATTTAGCTAATACATAGCGTGAAATTGATGTCTGACTTAACTTTTTTTATTTATCGAACAGAGATATTGTATTCTTTAGGTTCTTGTTATCTATAATTTGCGTCTTACCACGTAACCTTGTTTTTTCATTTAACTAAATCATCTTATAGGCACTGTAGGTCTATGGTTTTAAGACAATTGTTTCATAATTTCTTTTTTTTGTACATGACTGTTTGTTGTCAAAATAAATTAAAATAAAAAAAAATACTTTTTTGCCAGTAGATCATTTAACTGATTCTTTGATGTATAGCTAATAATTTTTTTAGACCAGCAAATCATTCATCTGATGTTAAATGTAACATCTATACTTATATTAAAAATGGAAAGTAACTCATTGTGTCCCTCTGTTTCTTTGTTACCTTTTCAATGTTCAACCGCTGAACCGATCTTGACAAAATTTGGCATAAAGATGGCTTGCATCCTGGAGACGGACATAGGATACTTTTATTCTGGAAAATCAAATTGTTATCACGGGATATTTAAAAAAAACTATATCGAACGAAGTCGCGGTCGTCATTAAGTCTGCCTATTACAGTTGCTGTGTCGCCCAGAACAATCTGTGTGCCAACGCATTGCGCTCGTTACCATGACACATCAGTTCCTAAGGTTCATATTCCATTTAATTACACTATCAGCTATCACTGCCCTTCCGACTGTAACACAGTATTGTTTGCATATCACTACTTGACGGTAGAATAACTAGTACTGCGGTGGTACTTACCTAGAAAGCATCCTGCATAGGAATCCTATCACCGGTAAAAAAAGTTCTTCTTCTAAAGGCAGAATAATGGTATTTGGATAGTTTTAAAAACTATTTATCGTACTTGTTTTAATTTTTTAATGTTATGGGACCAACGTACGTGTGAAATTTAACAAATCGTTATGTATATATTCTTCCAAATACAATTTTATAGCTGCAACTTTCCACTACGTTAAATTTTTTACATTTTTCCAACGTGGAATGAATATTTGACGCCTCGCCGGCGGCGCATTCATGCTGAATTGGATGGCAGTTGATATGGAACTTTAATAACAGAACAGTGTAAAAATTTTTAAGTAAACGTTTTTTAAAAATACAATTTGAAAATTCGTTATAAAATTAAATTTTTCTTCTTAGCATGTAATTTTTTTTATAAGTAAAAACGTAAGTATTTTTGTAAAATGTGCCACTGATAGGCAAATATCTCCCCTGATTTTTTTTAAGGGTTTTGTAGCCTGTAAAATCCACCGCGCTGTTCCGGTACGGGTAGGCGAACTTTAAATATGTCAATTTTTTTTATCAAGGCAACATTTCCTCTCAATGTATTCCTTCACATTACTAACTTGCTGAAATAATAAAATTATAGTATCTTATTTATTTTATCTTACTTTATATATTGATCTGTACATTCATATAAATATCTCGGCGACGTGGTTCGCCAACCGTCACGTCTCGTTTCCCGTGGGCGCGAAATGTGGGCTACGGATAGCCACTTTGCTACTTTGAATGTTCGACCAAGTGGAAAGAATGCGGCATCACCTCTCATGGACCCTACACAGGTCGAGGGTTCCTGAGACCAGTAGAGGCCGTAGGGCGTTGGTGAACTGGTTTTTGCAAGAATGAATGAATGCGTGACTGACTTTGATTGTGTGAACCCAAGACTCCTCTGGGTAAAGTTTTAAGGTTAGCCTTACTCACACCTTACAAGATACGAGTTGGAACCTCTCCTCAAAAGCCCACAGAGAGAGGCAGGAGCTTTGGGATAGCATGAAAGGTGTTTTGAATAAATGCAACCAAAATGAAAGAATAATAATGCTAGGCGATTTTAATGGGTGGGAGTGAAGCGTGATGGATATGAAAGGGTGCTGGGAATGTTTGGCGATGACAGAGTGAATGAAAATGGGGAAAGCCTGCTTAAAGTATGTTTGGAGTGAAATCTTGTGGTAACAAACACCATGTTTGAACATAAAAAGATCCACTCGTATACTAGAGAAGAAGGAAGCCTGAGAAGTATTATTGATTTTGTGATTGTCGATGAGAGATTGAGAAAGAAAATGCTAGTCACTCGAGCATACCACGTTGCCGACATCTACACAGATCGCCTTCTAGTGTTGAGCCGAATAAGAGGTGTCTTTAAGCGATAGCGACATCGTTTGCATGAACCTATTAGTGTTCTAGGGCGCTAGATCTTTTGAATCTGCTAGAGAAAGGTGTGATAGAGGAATTTATAAAAAAAACTGATCGATAAGTTTGATACGTTAGATGAGGCATGTGAGGTTGAAGAATTATGGAAGCTTTTCAAGGAAGGAATCGTGGAAGTTACTATTGAAGTGGTGGTGTAAGTAAGAGAAAAAGAGGGTGTTAGAGAAAAAGAGGGTGTTAGTGAGAGAAAAAGAGGGTTTAAGTTAAGGAATGTATGTAGAGGTGCAAAAGGCAGTACCTGACAAAAAGAAGGATTGGTTGGCAACAAGAGCCAAAGAGAGAATACAAATAGCAACGAATGGGGATGTAAGCAAGGCAAGGAATGAATATAATAGGTTGTGATAAAAGAGGTCGTGGGAAGAACGAAAGAGAATGATAGAGATGAGTTTGATAGGAGATTATCTGATGACTCCGAAACAATATAAAGTTCTTCTGGAAAGCAATAAGAACAACCAGGGGTAAAAATACGACCTCGAAATAGGACAAAATCACAAACCAGGATGGAAGTATTGTGAGAGAAGAAGAATGCGTCTTAAAGAGATGGAAGGAATATTTCGAAAAATTATTTGAGAAAGGGGAATGGGGCTTGTACTTGCATGTGCAAGCCCCATTCGGAGACATTAATGAAGAATGCAATTCAAGAGATATAAGTATGGAAGAGATTGTGGAAGCGTTGAATAGTATGAAATTCTGCAAGGCTGCAGGTTATGAAAGAATTACAGTAGAGATGCCGAAAGCTGGACAGGGCGTGGGAGCTAGTCAGCTGTACTGGCCTTTTAACCTTTGCTGGAGGAGCGGCAACGTATCAAGAAACTGGTGCAAGGCCATCATCGTTCTGCTTTGCAAAGGAAAAGGGTCGTAGCAATACTGCAAAAACTACCGAGGCATTAGCTTGCTCAGCATTGTCGGCAAAATGTATGCAAAAGTTTTGTTTAAGACAGTGATGAATGAAACTGAAGAGAAGATATGGGATGTACAAGTGGGATTCAAAAGAGGAATGGGATGCCTGAAACAGGTCTTTTCCTTACGAAGCATAGCCGAAAAATTCTTGGCTAAGTCAAAAGGTCTATTGCGCATTCGTAGACTTGGAAAAGGCTTGACAGAGTCTAAGCAATGAATAGTTGTGGACGTTGTCTTTGTATGGGGTGAACGGCAGCTTGATACAAGCACTGAAATCACTCTATAAGGATTCCAGTGCTTGTGTCAGGGTAAACGAGGCTTACACAAACTGGTTATGATATCGAAAAAGGTGTTAGGGATGTGTGGCATCGCCGTGTCTGTTTAACCTATTTATAGACAATAGCTTGAAAGATTTGGAAGAGAGCGCGTTTGGATAGTTTGAATGATCTAACCGTCAATTATGGTACAGGATCAACTTTTCATCACAGGTAATAACTCGACTTAAAATCCCTTCATTATTGTGCCGGTAGAGCAATGTAACGCAGCAGTCGATGCGTGTTTGCTGGTTTACTTCACTCAATTCATGAGGTACCCACCGTTCAATCTTTTTTACTTTTCCTGTTTAATTCAAGTCGATTAAAACAGTTTTATCACTCACAGCGAAGTTTGCACCAACTCTGAAATGGTTTGCGGTGGATCCGCTTCCACAACTGCCGACTTGTTCTGAGGGTCGAAATTTCCAGAACGAAAACGTTGGAGCCAAAAACGTACCGTGTTTATTTTTGAGACACCAGCGCCAATTACACCGTTAATCCTTCGAACTGTTTCTGCAGCACTGCTGTCACGGTGGAACTCGTAAATAAAACGATATTTCAAGTTTTCCATTGTGCGAGATCAGCGACGCCAAAGAAAAAACTAATGAGGAAAAAAACAAATGAATGACTGTTTTCGAAACTCAGATACCAGCCAGACCAGCTAAATAGATGTATAAATTTGAATTAGGAATTCTGAACCAAAGAGGATATATTTCAGATCAAAGTGGCCAGTACGATAAAACGCCAATTTCATATGTAAGTTTTTCAATTGTAAGTTATAATTTCATTTAGTAGCGATTTGTAGTATGAAAATGGAACATTCATCATTTTTAGATATATTTAAATTCTTGCAAAGTATACCTAGTATTACACAATGTATGATAAAATTTACTGTGTGTTAATCGACCGACATTTTAACATAATTCTGTAAGCATTTTCCCAGCTAAAAGCTAGCACTAGAAAACTCTACAATCCCTGCAGACGACGTTGACAAATGAAAGTCACCAAACGTATGAAGGCGACAGTTATTTACAGATAAACGAATAAGAGACGGGATTGCATCTACTGTGCGAAATGAAACAAAGGTCTAAAACTTAGATCATGTTTACAAAACCATATTGACCTAAATACGTTTGGCATTTAGTTACCGCAGTTTTTAAAGACAATCAAAAAATCTACAAATTATAAAGTATAGTTAAGGACAGGTAATGGCGTCGTGCGTAAGTAGAGTGTAGTGAACTCGTGCCATTTATAACTAATCTTTAGGATTTAGGAGAAGGTTAAGGGTTGACCAGGTGAAAGAATATTATTGATTATAAAAAAAATATTATGGTACGTTTATAGACACATTACAAACTTAAAATTATAGAATCTTTTATAAATATATTAAACTTATATTATTATTATATTACCTGTTAAATTAGTTGGAAAAAATATTTTTTTTCGCAACTATCATTAAATAGACTACAATAATAAAAATTACAGTTTAAAATGACGTCAAAAAATATTCACTAAAATACTAATTGCATACTTATGCTAGACACTGAAACTTCAAAATTGGATTTTTAACCATTCTGTATTTAGTATAATATATTTTATAACGATTTAAATAATCCGTAAACCATTAATATACTCGTTTTACATTATATATCCTTCAACATTGCGTCTTTTTTTGAACACAGTTATTGGATTGAGTACGTTACAGTATATGATACAGCGTATGACAACGTAGCTGTAAACGCATTTTCTATGACAACATGTAAAAATCCTATGATAATGATAAAAAGGGCTTAACAGATAAGTTAGTAGGTTAGTTTTATGCGACGTAAAATAGTAAAGTAGTGGTAGAAAGAACCGATGTCTCGTGTTTAAGAGCACAGTGTGATATTACACAGAATGTGCTTCTGGGTGATGCCACATCTGTTGGTATGGGTAGGCGTTGAGCTTGACTAACCATCAGGTGAACGACTACCTAGTCTCGTCACTTTATTCCATTTATAAAATTATTATTGGAATTTTGAAGACTTATCCAACATTACCTCACTTAATTTGAGTTAATTTTTGTTTCTTAATTTCACCACACCATTGTAAAGCAGTTCATAAAAAATTCCTTTTTTCCTTATTTCATTTAATCTATAAAGTCAAGGTAGCATCCAAATAGAGTTTTACTGCTGGTAGAATGCAGGAATCCGTCTAGGTAAGTACCACCGCAGGGACAGCTATTCTGCCGTTAGCAAAAGAGTGAATACATCAAAGTGTTTTGGTCTGCATGGCAATGACAGCTAGTGTAATTACTAGTCATATGAGACTGAAGAACTGATGTCTTAAGGGAACGAGCGCCGTATACCATACATAAATATTTTGGGTGCCACAGCATTCGTTGTGGGCAGACGTTGCAGTAACCATCAAGTGATGGTTTTGTTCGTCTTGTCCCTTTCTCCTATAAAAAGAGTAAAATGGCTGTGACTTGTTTTTGGATTTTTACTTGTGGTAGGATTTCAATGCTTGATTCCGTCTAAGTAGGTACCAGTCCAGCCCAGGGTCAGTTATTCTGCCGTTATGTGGTGTGTGGGTGACAAAGCATATATTATGGGCAGACGTAGCACTTACCATCAGGTGACATACCGTCACCTCCCCGTCCTCGTCTCTTCACATTATTCAATAAAACAAAACAAGTTTTATGTATATTATGTTATTTAGTGTATTATAGTTGTAATTATCAACTCATGCTATTTATTGAGTATGACGAGTAACGTCCCACAAACGAAAGATATAAATCAGAGGTTCCCAGACTTTTTCCTCATTGACCACTTTCAAAATTTAGCTGGTTCCAGTGGACCCCCTGCAGCTACATTTCTACCATATTCCCAAAACTATAACTAACTAACGCATTTTTTGTCACGCCAACGTAGACCCCCGTTCAGTCTCCCGTGGACCCCTGGGGGTTCACCTGGACCACTTTGGGAATACGATGTTATCAAAATTAATGTAGTCGTAATTATTATGTGATAAACTTAATAAGTGTGTTTCATTAATTAATCAATTTAATGATATATTAATCTATTAAATAATCATTATGTGACTAGCTAGCTACTATGAAAGAACATCAGATTATTTTTACGTTTATCTGTTACAAGCCGGTAAGGGTCAACGTAGCCGATGTATCACGATCAGATCACCGACGTTTTAAAGAAAAGTAAGGTGAAACGTACCCGCAACCAACAAGCGTGTATGAAAGCGGACATGTAGAAATAGTAGTAGTAGAAGAAACGAAAAATATGTCTCATGGATCGTAGCAAGTGAAAAGATGTGGTCTCTCCCTACCCCAATAAGGAGAGTCGTGACTCTATGTATGTATATCTGTTAATAATCCTAAAAGTTTATTTTTTAGATCCGACGCTTGTCTTATGTTTGTCTTTCTATTATGTTTACTTTATCAAATCTGATATGTACCGAACGTCTTTCTAGCAAACATACTACTAAGATTTAATCCATTAACTCAGTAATTATATTGCGAACTCGACATCGCTTGTTACTAACTATTAGCATCTGTTAGTGTTTCGTGTTATGTGTTTAACTAGTATTATATCAACTACGAGTACATACAGGACTTATAATTAGATGGCCAATCCACCTGCTAAGAGTTGAGTTGCCCCAATCGAAATAACGGGAAGTTGTTCTATTTTAAGTCAGCATAAGCTCAAAATTGGAGTGCATAAAAGATTATAAGATACTTTATAATTATTAACTACAACCGAGTCGTCGTATATAACGAGCGGTCGCCTTTAATTTAATTATACACAAGTGACCCGAAATCGATATTCGGTACCAACACAACTAAAATTGTTGACAGAAATGTATAACGCTAATGTGCTCGAAGGTGCAAGAAAACATAGTGAGGAAACCAGCATATCGAAACCATAAAATTTATTTCGACGAAATGTCAAGTTGTCGAATGCTATTGTTGGTAATATTATATAAACTTATAAGTTCACATACTCGATCGTTTTATATCCTATTGAGAATTCACTATACTTTACAATCCTAGACAATAGTTCTACATTGTCTTATACTATGTTCATTTTAGCTGTTCTCTTTAGCCCACTGTTGAATATAGGTATTTTCCAAGTCAGTTACTATCTTCTTCCAATATTTAAAAACAATAATGTTACTGTTTTTTAAACCAAAGACTTAAGTCTTTGGTTTTTTGGTCTGTTAAGTCCGATTAATTTAATTTTCTGATTTCCGCCTAGGTAGATACCACCCCAGGGCCAGTTATTGTGCCGTGAAGCAGTAGTGTGCAAGCATTGCTGTGTTTCGGTTTGAAGGGCACTGTGAGCTAGCGTAATCACTGGGCATTTGAGACTTAAGAACTGATGTCTCAGGAAGACGGGCGCAGTGTGGTGTCACACTGATGTTCTAGTGACACTGTTATGGGCGGACGTTGCACTTACCATCAGGTGAACGTTTTGCTCGTTTCGTCACTTTATACAATAAAAAAAATAAAACCTGTTCATTATGAATTTTTAGAACAGTTCTATAACTAAATTTTCCTGAATAAAATAAACATCGCACTACCGCGTCGTAATTACTGATGACAGCGGTCGTAAACCCTAACAGGGTATCAAGTACAGCTTTAATGGTAGCACTTTAAATACAATTTGTTCTAGATGTTTTGAAACAGCTGTTAAAATTGTTAATATTATGTTCGTTGGCCCGTTTTACAGATAAATGCAAATATGAAATATAAAAAATCTAAATATCTAAATATAAATATAATATAATAATCTAAATCATATAAATGCTCTATTATGAATTAAACTATAAAATATGACAATTACAAATAATGTTTTAAATAACGAACATGTATTTGAAAGTACCGTGCATATTCGTCAACATTTAATTCTATTATGCTTATGCTATCTCTCATCACAAGTCCGCTGATGAATATAGGCCAAAACACAGTACTAGGCGACCAGTATCCAACCACTTTCTGCAAAACGATGCAAATCGTCGCCACATCTTATTGGGGATTGCCCTACACTGCATTTGACTGCAGATCTTTATTCCCCAACGGTTACCGGTTCTACAAATTCAAATTGCATTCTGATCTTAAGCATGCTGATCATTAGGTGAATTTTACTTAATTTAAAATATACTTAATTAAAATTACAGATAGAAATTATTTCATAAACCACAAGAATTTTGATCACCATCTTTTGGAGTAGTGGTAATACAGAAAAATATAACAAAGTAATTATTACTCTATTAATCAACTGATCCTAGTATTAGAGAGTTTACTCAAGCATTACGACTGACACTACGACTACTATCAATTGCAATAGAAATTATAAAAAAAAAGGTATTGTTCGTAACACTGGTGGTAAAATTCCTATGCAGAAACCCGTGTAGGTAGGAACCACCCCAGGGCCAGTTATTCTGCCGTGAAGCAGTAGTGTTCAAACATTACTGTGCTTCGGTTGAAGGGCACTGAGAGGTAGCGTAGTCACTGGGCATATGAGACTTAGAACTGATGTCTCAGGGTGACGGGCGCAGTGTGGTGTCACACAGATGTTCTGGGTGACACAGCATTTGTTATGGGCAAACGTTGCACTTACCATCAGGTGAACGTTTTGATCGTCTCGTCACATTTTACAATAAAAAAAAACTTTATGTTTAACGCCTATTATTGTTGTTTACACATTTTGGAGATATAACGTTTTATAATTTTTACGATATTAATTATTTCTTATATTTATACGTATTTGTATTATATTGAATGCATTTGATAAAACTAAATTTATGGATTTTATCTCTGTAAAGTGTAACTATTTATAAACGTTGTGAACACTCAACAGTACCCATGAAATGTTATAGTTAATCCGGAGTATCTTCCGCTTTTAATTATTAGTTAAAACTAATAATTAAAAGCGGAAGTCTGACCTACACAAAACAAGTCCTCTCGTGACTATGGGTCGACCATCGAAACGGGTTATCAATTGTTTAAATTAAACGTGATGAAATCCCTAAATGTTTTAGTGAATTATAAATTTTTGTTAAGTTTTATAAAGGTCGAATATTTTATACCGTCCGAAACAGGTACGTATTTAAAGAGAATATAGATATTTTGTCTTTCTTTTCTTTTTTTTTTAATTTTTTAATTGATCATTAATAGATGAAAATTAGACAAACAAACCGACCGACATTCTATGAATATGGTATGGCATAGTAAATAAGACACACTCAATAAAACATTTAGTTGTAAAAATCTTATGCAGTGGTACGATAGTCACACTCTGCACATGTTGTGGTTCCCCTAAGCGTACTAGACACACCTATTTATTTCACGTTCCCCGTAGCATCTATTCTAACTATGGCCAGAACTCAGTCAGAATTTTCGTCTTCAAACTTATTTTTCGATTAGAGCAAATTAACTTTAGCTTCTGCATTCATAAAACTTACGCAGGTACATTAATTCCTGCATTAATTATTCATACATTGGTAGTAGAATTCCTATGCAAGAATCAATATAGGTAGGTACCACCGCAGGGTCAGATGTTCGCCGTGAAGCAGTAGTGAGTTACTGAGTTTTGGTACGAAGGGCACTGAGAGCATAATTGGCATATGAGACCTAAAAGCTGATGTCTCGGGGTGACGAACGCAGTGCGGTGTTCAGCCACAGATGAAGAAGATGAAGAATAAAGATGATAGTGTGTTAGTCCTGAGAACACTAGAATAGTAATTTAGAATAAACAACACAAATTTATAAAATTATAGTAAAGAAAACCAAACTATAATATAATACATCAAATTCAAGAGTTAGCTTACAACTAAAACTCATTTTGTGTCTAATGAAATGGTACTAGATCAGCATAGTGTAGCGATATTTAACCAAAATGCTGATTCTCAGTTACTGATCTCATTGTGTATGGCACTTCGTTGCATTATTCCAGCAGTGTACTATATACGGACTTATGATAATTTTAATATAACATCGCAGTTACTATAATGAAGTTTGATTCCCACGTCACCAAAGCATGGACACCTCGATTCGTCGCAATATTGTCCCTACCAGTACTCGTTTAAACAGTTATCTTTCTACCAATCATATTGAAACAACGTCCAGCGATAGATACTCCTTAAATTTTTTGTAAGGTCCACAAAAAATTTACGTTTAAAAAAACATACAGAAAAGTATCATAGTTGACGTTTATCACTTATATCCCAAAGAGAAAAGATCTGATCTAAACCCTATCCGAGAAAATGATTGCTTTTCAAGAAACTACATAGTTTGTTATTTGCAGAATTGAAAGCTTTTGTAAAATATTTTTGTTCGACATTTAAATTTGTAATTTCTGACTCAAGCAATCTTCATAAAACCTATCTCTAGTAGAGGTAATTATGGTTACACTAACCTTTGTGTAATTTTAGCGTTACAGTGAATGTGGAAACCACCCTTTGATATTAATTTGCTTTAAAGCTACTGATATAGACCTGTAGCGTAAATATTTAAAAGGTTTTTGATGAAACAATGTTGTAAGACTTCACTTATAAAATCCGTTTTATAGTATATTATTTACTTTTAGGTACGAGTCGTATATATGTTAAGGTAAATCTTAATGTTAAGTTAATAACGTAAAAATTAAACGTAAAATAACGTAAAATAATAACGAAAAAGTTCAAAAAAAATATCTTCTCAGCGGTCTACAGGCCTACATGCAGAGGCGAAGATTATTTAGGTACTAAAAAAACTAATATTTGTGATTGAAATTTATTAAATTGACATGAACTACAGGCTACAGGCCCGGACGATAGCAAATTCCGGGTCTCTAATACCACATCTGATATTTCGGCCAATATTACAACAGAAGCAGATCAATACAACAAGTACTGATAAGGGCTTCACTCTTTGCGCTGACTATTACAACTGTCTTACGGAGGTAATGACTTTAGTAAGTAAGAAAGATGCCTCTATGAAAAGAGGAAATCAGTTTAACACATTAGTGTTAAAACGAAATAGCTTTATTAAAAATGCTTGCTACGTTTTGTATTTTGTGGTATTAATATTAGTTCTCAACAAGACAGATCATTATTCCTCATTGAAGAACAAAGAAAGGGCCTGTGTTCCACATTAATCACTTGTCACCAGACTTCTCTGGTGAACTCTCTGGTCTCTTTAGTGAACTTGTGTATTAATTTGAAAAAACTGGTATAACGCTGCTTCAAAGCGAATGATGTATAAAGCGCTGCTATTCACGACAATAAAAGCAAGATTTAACCATCGCTACCTCTTGTAATTACAAATTGTAATTAGCCGCTTCGTGCTGCATTGTATTCACGAATAAGCAAGATAACAGCCTTCCATAATTAAAAGCTGTTCAGAGTGTACAGTAAACGTGTATCACTCTTATGCACAAGACACAGAACATCACTTATAATTTACGTATATATTACATATGATATGTTTTTATGTATTTTTAATTAACAGATATTCTGTCCAAATTCAATTACATTACCGATATTTAAGAAAAACTTTTTTTAACAACCCACGGTACGAACTCTCATGACTTGCTACTACTATTATCATCATCATCATCATTTCAGCCTATCATAGTCCACTGTTGAACATAGGCTTCCCCCATAGATTGCCACAAAACACGGCCCTGAGCCACCTGCATTCATCGACTTCCCACAAAACCGTGCAGGCCGTCGCTCCATCTCGTGGGGGGTCGCCCTACACTGTGTTTGCCGCTACGAGATTGCCACTCGCGAACCTTTCTTCCCTAACTAAAAATAAATAATAATCTTACGTTGTGTATATACTTCATTTTATAATTTGTTGCAGATGGTACACATTCTCATTCAATTATATCAAGAATTAAAATAGATACTGGCATATTTCACAAAATTATAAAATATGACACATAAATACCCCAAAATTCTTCACATGATGTCGCTGAGGCAACGCTCAAAGAAAATGTTAGTGCTTATACTAATATTTAAGACTATAAACTCCAAATATATTCTAAAATGTTTTAAGAATATTAACGCAAAAAAAGCTGTTGATATAATTGGCCTCATTTGGGCATTATTTTCAATAACAGTTTAAAATCTATGACGTTTGCTGACTTAATGAAATATAGCGCTGGTCATATCCCTCCCCAGGCTGCTATTAATAAATTCAATCGTCGGACTCAAGTAAGTGTCAGTATACCTGCCATTTTAGAGCCAAATGACATAGCTCGTGACAATGGCAAAAAGCCTTATGAAATGGTGCTCATTCCCTGGTAAAATGAACGCACTTTGGTCTGGGATGAGACTTGTGTTGACACGTTAGCGCCGCCGCATGTTTCGGGGACTGCTCGCAAGGCAGGCGCTGCTGCAGCGACAACGGAGTCTATAAAGCGCCGCAAATACATATTTGTGCGATTTGGCGTGGAGACCCTCGGGCCCTGGGAACCAGACGCAAGACCTTTGTACAGAGATATCTGCCTGCACCTGGTTACTATTTCTGGTGACTCAATAGTGTCAGTAACTCATCCATGGCACAAAGTAAACGTTTTTACAACAAAATACCCGAAAGTGCACAAGGTCTTCCAACCCGTAGGTTCAATAAGATTATTAAACAAAGACTTTAAAGGGCTATTTTTTTTATTTTTTATTATATGATTTAAAATAAAGGTTACAATAGGCGGACTTTATGCCTGTAGGTATTCTCTGCCAGTCAACCAATGGCGTGGTGAAAATGCAGTGGCAGGTGTATTATTTATTTATATAAAATACTTATCACGAGAAAAAATGTTAAATGAAATAGATTGCATATTATATAAGTATACGGATAACGGTTTTGTAATCACTATGAAATAATATTATTCAGTTTCTAGAAAATATTCCTTAAAGAGTTTCTTGATGGAGTTGTTCTTTCGTATCTTTCTAAGAGCTATTGAAGCATCAACAGTAAAAGAGTTGCCAATAAAGTAAGTGCGGTGTTGAGCAGTGGTGAACAGTTATCTTAAGATTAGATTAAGAAAGAAAAACCCTATCATGAGTTAAAGAAAGGTAGTGAAATTTGTCCTGAAGATAAGAAGGTGAAGATACATCATTTAAAATGGAAAAGAGACCAAATAAAATTCTAAAGTGACGCCACCGTTGGACATTAAGCCATTTAAGGCGAATACGATAATGGGAGATATGGTCATAATATTTACGAAGACCGAAAACAAATCGAATATACAATTGCTCTAGTTTGTTGAGAAGATTTTGATTGAGGTCTGGGTAACAAACACAAGCATAAGCTTTGTCTCTTATGGAAGAAAGTGTTTTAGAGGATAGAATGATCTAAAAGTGGCAAAGACTGCAGCTAATTTCATTGACCTGTTTTACCCAGATCATGGTATTGTCCAAATGAAGGCCAAGATGTATAACAGAATCAAAATACCATTGCAATGAATAGAGGGCAAACTTAAAAGATAGGTTTTTACAGCATTCTCGCTACCTACGATCAGACCTTGACATTTCAAAGGGTTGACCAAAATTCCGAAACGCGATGATCAGTCATAAACGGTTTTTAAGTCGTTATTCAGTTTCGTTATTGCGTTATGTTGTATCCTGGGATCGGGTGGATGTGGGATGGGGGTGATCGCTGTCAGGCTGTTTCTAAATACTAATTTCTGATGTTTTTACATATAAATATACGAGTATATATATTATGTTCTTTTATTATTTCAATAACAAAAGAACATTGAAAAAGAGAATGCCTGCGGATTTTTTACCTGTTTCTTACACATAGATTAGCCTCTCATTAACCTCTTTAAGAAACGACAGTAAAGATTATAAAAAAATATAACATAAAATTTGACAAACGAAATCTGAATTTCTTACGTCAAAGAATAAATATATTTCTTTTCAATTAATTTCTTTATCAATATTTTTTTTAATTCAATTTAAAAATAAAATGCGGTTTAAAAGCTATTAATTTGATGCATTAGATAAGTAATCTAGCAAGAATCTTACGATTCCTTAATTTTGGAAAATACAAAGAAGAACAAAGTGACAACAAACCAAATTAAGTAAAGTTTAAGGCATAACCACATTTAAATAATAACAAAAACTATTAGCTCTTTTTTAAAATACGCTAAAACCATTTTAATTCAGAGTGGCTGAGCTTTACAATCATTTGGTTAATGTATCCCTTACAAATGGGAATTCTGAAAGGAAATATATTGGGTACAAAGAAAGGTTCAAAAGCCACTAGTAATTGATTTTAAGATTTCTGTGTCAAACTTTGTTTAATACATTTCGAAAGCCTTTGACAATTAAGTGTAACGTTACTTGCCCTCAATAAATAAAGTATAGGTGGGAGACTTTAATGTTTGATATACGAGTACTTATTTCTTCAATTTTAAAATTTTTTTCCTGTAAAATTTTTCTTCAATTTTAAGTGCTGATTTGCCACGTGCTTTACTATCTCCAAATAAGTATAAAGTAAAAAGTAAAGTTTCAGCCTATTAATGTCCCACTGCTGAGCACAGGCCTCCTCTCATTTAGGAGAGGGTTTTGGAGCTAGGAAGAATCCGCCACGCTGCTCCAATGCGGGTTGGCGGACTTCACATGTCTCGGACATGCAGGTTTCCTCACGATGTTTTCCTTCACCGCTAAGCACGTGGTAAATCAGCACTTAAAATTGAAGAAAAATTTTACAGGTGCTGGCACCGGGGATCGAACCCAGGTTACTCGCTTATTATGAAATTAAAGGCGAGCACCAGGCCCCTGAGCTACCACGGCATTTGGAGATAGAGCGACGATAATTTATCTTCGATAGATAACAGTTTCGAAGCTATGGATAGTTTTCTTATGAAAAACGTCTGTAGATGGACATGGATAAAACAGAATCTTTGTGTAAGTTAGAGTGACGAACGAGCACGCAATACAAATAATAATATGTGACAACTGCGATCCGCAGGAAAAAGAATAGAAAATACTATACCCATCCCAGCGTGAGCTGCGGCGAGCGCCTCATACTTAGGTTTGTATGTATAGGTGTATCTATATAGAGTCATTGCGGCTCACTAAGCGTTACAGATAAACATTCCTTGTCTGACTCCCCATTGGCATACCCATTGGTTTAGCGGAAAAAAAACAACTGGTGTTTATATTCTTTGAAACTAGATTATCGTCAATGTCACTATAGCAATTGCCGTTCGCGAGTTTTTTTTTATTTTGCTTAGAGATTTTGCTATAAATCTACGTCTTCGGGGAAGTTAAAAGGAAGGAATTTTTATAGTGTTCATGGAATGAAGTGTTACTGTTAATAAGTTCTTATTGTTGAAGACTTTTGCTAATTACACTATTATGCTCTGACGATATTTTTGTTACGATGCTTTTAAATTGTGAAATAAATATTTACATGCAATATAAAGATAGTTAAAAGAATAAAAAGTCTTTGTCGAAGACAATACGATAATAGGACGAAAGTTAAAACCAGGAGATTAAAACCTTGCATGCAAGGAATCTCCGGAGGAGGGGATCATACCTCCACCAACGAGAACTGGACCTGGCAACATATAACGCACGTACGCTGATGACCGACGAGAAGATCTTGGAGCTGAAATGTGAACAAGTTACGCTGGGATATTATAGGATTAACTGAAGTCCGAAGTTAATACGGCGATACCTATTCAACTTCCATACAACTCGTATTGAGGAAGCGATAGAGCGAAACCAAGCCTCCAAGGTTTTTGCCAGAGATCTGATTGCCGGAAAGAGCCAAATCTGACTAAGTAGAGGACCGGGAGCGGTGCAGTCATTTCCCCTAGACTTTTGAGTAAAATCGAGAGATTATATGGAGCTGTACACATAGTCGTTGGAGCCATACACTAGTATGAGTGACGACTCAAGAGTAAAACTAGTTCGACACTAATCCGATTTATAGGCAGAAACTTTACTTTTTACTTTACTAATTCGATGATATCCCGGACGTCAGTCTGAGCGAGATTGTTTTGGCTCTCAAACAGTTTAAGAATGGCCAAGCACCGTTAGACCCCCAATAAATGGAGCGACACACTCATCTTAAATTATCTGTAACCGATGTATTACTCCTGGGGTTGCAGATAAATCAGGATTGATGAGTAGACACGGAGGCACACCACATAACTAAACCCGGAAACCCACAATTTGAGTCCACATCGTATTCTTCAATTTTCGACAAACTTTAGATATCGATAACGATATCTTTTGGACTAAGTTTACTGCGTTAGGTTTCACACCTAGACATAGTATTTCAAACGAGCTGAGTAGCATAGCAACAGGTTATTTAATAATATTTATTATACGCCACCAACAAGATATACATCTTATGTTTAAATTCACTATACGGTTATACTACTACCTTACTCTACACTATCGTATTTTCTAGTCGCCATGGCATGCAAGTATGATATAGAAGAGACAATTTACAAAAAGGTCACAAACAAGCAAACAAAAATATTCTAACCAACACAAAAATTCCAAAACACTTTAACATAAAATGACACAATGTGTTATGACTATAATAAGCCGCCAAAAACGAGCACTGGGATATTGAAATCTAAAGCAAGCTATACATGAACACATATTTTGGGTTGAAACCAGGAATAATCATGCTCCTTAAGAACATGAATCCACATGAATACTAATACAGTCTTATCATCATTTCAGCCTATTACTAGCCCACTGCTGAATCTAGGCCTACCCCATAGATTGCTATAAAAGTTTGTAGGTCATTTAAGGGGGATTACTTCATACTTCCCACGCTTGGCAGGCGGCTCGGCAACCACAGTTTAGTTATTCAGATGTTCCAGAAAGATGCTGAGGCCCATCTCCTGACTTTTATTTTCCCTCTGTTGACTTGCACAACATCCATGGGATGAGATGGGGTGGTAAATTTTCTTAAGCACGCAAGGCAGTTTGCTACATATAAAAGTTTTGTTAATTTTTTTGTATAGTCTATCGAAATTCATAGTTGCACGTTACAAATCTATAGAAACAGTGAAAACTAATAATTTAATACTTCATTAATTTCAAAAAAACTTTACGCGACTGAAATGAATTTTAAATATAATTTCATATGTAATAAAAATATTAAAACGGCTCTTAATACCGTGTTCATGAATAGAGTGAATATTAATAAATGACTAAGAGCCTTAGACGCTTTAAAACAACAACGAACTTCTGAACGTTTACTAATTACATTAGAAAGACTAATTAAAGTGACTTCAGTTGTGAGAGAATAATTAATAAGACAATTTAAACGTTATTAAGTTTTGTTATGAAAAAAATGGTGAGCGGAAAACGTTATCAAAGTTATTTAAAAGTGTGATACAAAAGAAAAAATATTTAAAATGGAAGAAAAACTCTTGGCGCATTAAAGCACTCTAATAAATGAAACCTTTTTCAAAGTTAACTACCTTTAGATAAAAATAACATTTATGTTCGTTCTCCTAGGCGGTTTGGAACTCATCAACTGTGCAGTAGATATTATAATGCCATAAGTGTACGAGGAAACTGAGAAACTCACTCGTCCTAGCCTACCCGCGCTCGATATAATGCTCATGGTGCGTACAGTGTCAGAGACGGAGGTAATCACACATGCACATATGTTGGCTCCCACTGGGATTGGAACCTATGACCCGCAGTGCAGTAGTTAGGTACTCTGCCCACTAGGCCACACGGTCGCAAAGTAAAATGAATGTCGCATTTAACAGAATTTTCAGTTTATTTTTTAGCATTAGTTCAAGCTAATGCATGGAGGTGGGGATCTATCTAGTCGCAAGGATGTATTAGGTATATTATTAAATATATTTTTCATAAGTGTGGTGCGTTAGGATAACCAATATATTTATTTATTTTTCTGTAAATACTTAATCATTAGTCAGGAATGTTATTTTAATATGATTACGGAAAAGAGGCGAGAAGTAACGGGTGCATGAGAATAGTCACCATTCACCCAGAATTTTCAATTTATCTCTTGTATTTTAAAGATAATAAAATAAATTATTAAATAAATAAAATATATATTATACCCGATAAATAAAATAATATCAAACACTGATTTAAAAAATCGACCAAGTGCGTGTCGAATCACGTAGAGGGCAATAACGTGAAATTTTTATTTCATTATACTTCTCGAAGGCACTGAAAAATAAAGTTATTTATTCGGTCGTTAAGCCCAAATAGTAGCGTGTAACCAATAATATCCCTTATCTCTAAAACTACACTACAAACAGACTGTTTTCGTTGAAAATATTTTCTAGGTTCTACCGCATTAATTTTGATTAGAATTTTCCTCCGCACAGTTGAAAATGTTAATGGGGGACAGGACACACTTTTTACGACTTTAGAAGCGTATATCTCAACAACTAACGCTTAAAAAAAATTGTTCTTTTGAAATTTTCGAGACCTATGCAACAATACCTCATTTGCACTTAATTTGTTTTCAGTTACATGAATGATGTACTACCCTATTTTTTTTTATTATTTTACTACACCATTGTATAGCGGTACATAAAAAATACCTTTTTCCCTTAATGTGTTTTAGTCTGAAGGGCACTGAGAGCTAGTGCAATCACTCGGCATATGAAACTTAAAAAATGAAGTCTTGGGGTGACGGGCCAAATGTAGTGTCAAGATGAAATTTTCTGAGTGACACAACATTTGCAATGGACAGACTGCACTTACCATCAGGTGAACATTTGGTTCGTTTCGTCACTTTATCCAATTTAAAAAAAGACATACTCATACGAGTACTGACGACCGACCCTGAAAAGGGTCGGTCGTCAGTATACTATGGTACCTAAAATAGGTCTATACTATGGAACCCTAAAATAGGTCTTCGTTGCTAATAGACGTGTTTTGTTTAATTATGGAAATCGTATTAGAAAAATTAAAGCAGAAGGTATCGGAAACTCAGAACAGGCAGTACCTAATATTACTTTAGAATAATTCTAAGGGTTTGTTATCCCTTTCTTTTATTTAATCTCGTGCCATACTGGTACCATTGAACGTTAGGAAATTTAATTACAACGGTTACTTTTTTGTTTAATGTTTTTATTTCCCTTGACTTTAACAGTTATTTAGTAAAATTCTATCATTTTAATAAGCTTTTCTTGTATACATATCAATCTTACACGTATCACTTTTGATTTTGTTTTCACCATGATTGATGGAACCTAAAATCATAAATTGATTCAATCGAATTTAAAAACAATGTTTGAGCATATCAACATTAGAGATTCGTTGATCGCTTCTTCTTAAGATTCTAATAAGAATCAAGTACCAGAAGGACACCAGAATTATTATTTTTTTTAGTTATTATTATTTGCATTATTGTTTTCAAAGTAAAGTAATTTATTCATGTTTTAGAAAATAATGTTATTTTAATATTGGCTATTATATTTGAGTAAATTTTTGATAGAGATTCAATGTTATTTTCTAAACATATTAAATTGCCTTTTTATTGTAAATAATAATAAATATTCAGATAAATCATATAAATAGATTACCACTGATTTATAATGCGTCATACGCCTTATCCCTCATCAGCTACAGACATCAGTCCCTGATGTCTGTAGCAGGCACTGACGCTTAGTTTAAGTAGATGGACACTTAGTTTAAGTGAGTTAATTTTAAACCAAGAATCATGGTATCTTTCTGTCATACTTCGATGACGATAGCATCTTTCATTAATTACTAGAATGTTTTTCTTATTGAGTCGTGAGCAAGCCTGATGTTCGTTATTGTGCAATTTACGTAGTGATAATGAAAATGCTTGAGTGAATGCGTGAGTGCGTTTATTAATTAAATTATCGCCTCTGTTTCAGTATGATTTAGAGAAAGTACTTAATTACCTATGTCCTATTTACTAAAAATAAAGAATTTAGAATTATGTCCTCTTCGTAATGTGCGGCGCTGGCGTCGATGCTTCCTTTAATATCAAAGCCGAATTTAGGGTTTTGAAGTCAAAGGAAATATATATATAAATGCGGCAGGAATATTGGAAATTTGGAAGAGAATTTTTGCACACCATTTAAATACTTATTATCATTAGTTACATGGAAAAAAAATGAAAGCGTTATGCTTCAACTGGGTTATGAGAACAAAGTTTAACATCATCTTTTTAAATTGTACTTACTGGTGGTAGAATTCCTATGCAGGAATCCGTCTATGTAGGTACCACCCCAGGGCCAGATATTCTGCCGTGAAGCAATAGTGTGCAAGCATTACTGTGTTTTGGTTTGAAGGGCACTGTGAGCTAGCGTAATCACTGGGCATTTGAGACTTAAGAACTGATGTCTCAGGGTGACGGGCGCAGTGTGGTGTCATACAGAAATATTCTGGGTGACACAGCATTTGTTGTGGGTGGACGTTGCACTTACCGTCAGGTGAACGTTTTGCTCGTTACGTCACTTATACAAGAAAAAAAATGATATTTTAACCCTGATTTCTGTGAAGTAAGAATATTAATGCATAGAAGATGATTAATAGTGAAATAAATAAAAATAAACTATTTTATATATATTCTTGGACGTGAGAAATAAAAAAAAAACCTTGGTCAAACATTTGACACTGTGGTTTCTCTGAGTGAAAGAAAACTAAAGCATAAAATTATTCCCTTTTTTTGGAGGCGTTTTTATCCATAAACTCTGACTAACGATGCCACAACGCGGCAGACTAAATACTATTGCGTGTATAACAATTATCCTTTCTATAGTTGACCGCGTTACACTTATCTACAACGGAATTAGCAGTACAATACACATTAAACATTAAACAGTACAGAGCTCAATGGAACAAATAACAGTGTAGCCTGTAATAATCGGTAATGTGTGTATATAAGTAACATACGTATATTCACGCCCTTTTCACATATAAAAGTTAGGCAGAGGCTATACATGTAGCCCACTTATCGCTCCCGCGGGAAACGAGAAATGACGGATGACGATAATTTCAGGCTATCACTAGTCCATTGCTGAACATAGGCCTCACTCAAAGATTGCCACAAAAGTTTGTGGCACTCATTTTAGGAGACTTTGCCATAGTTGCCCCGCTTGGCAGGCGGGTTGGCAACCGCAGTTTATTTATTGAGATGTTCCAGGAAGATGCTGCTGCCCATCTTTCGGTTTTCATTTTCCCTCTATCGACTTTTACGACACCCAAGGGATGAGATGGGGTGGTAGATTCTCTTAAGTCGCCACCATACCATGTTAGTACTAGTAAAAAACCCTGATGTCGACGTTCTGATGTCATAGTTAGCCCGAGGTATCTTCAGCTTGTTATTATTATGTTTGGGTCCGATCAGACGCAGAATTAGTGTGTCTTGAAATCTTGCAATATATTCTTTTTATAGAACGGGCGGATTATGGAGCAAAAGAGCAGGCAGCTCACCTGATGGTAAGTGATCACCATCGCCCATGAACATCCGTAATACAGAAGGAATTTCGGCTGCGTTGCCGGAAGTTTCAGTATCCTTGGTTTTTGATTTAATTTTATTAATAATATAGTCCCAAGCTAGTGGTAGATGATCCACACATGTGTCACATACTGCAGACTTCCTAAAGTGTCGATAAAGCCTAGTTTAATCAAGTAGATTAGCAAACCTTGCAGCAGTCTTACTCTGCGATCTGTGTTGTTACAAACGCGACTACATATCATTTATTTATTAGATTTTTATTAAATTTACTACTAAAATGGATTACCTTGTCCTGATGAATAAATTGGAGATGGATAAATTGTTTACACGTATCCAATATCGCACCAATATCGGTAACGTTCTCCTTTAAACAATTCTTGATCCATTTATAATGTTGACTTTAATCCCGTACACAATGAGTTGTTCACTATTATTAACCGACTCCAAAAAAGGAGGACGTTCTCATTTCGTCTATAAATATATACAAACAAAATGAGAACGTCCTCCTTATTTTAGATAAAGTGATGAAACGAGCAAAACGTTCACCTGATGGTAAGTGTAACGTCTGCCCATAGCAAGTGCTGTGTCACCCAGAACATTTCTGTGTGACACCACACTGTAATTTTTGGACACTACTGCTTCACGGCAGAATAACTGGCCCTGGGGTGGTACCTATCTAGACGGATTCCTGCACAGGAATCCTACCACCATTTTTTTGTTATTATATGTTCGGGCATAATTTCTTTGCTTGTGAACCGATTTTAATAATTATTTTTTATTAGAAATATATGAAATATATGTTTTCATGTCATTTTTGTCAAGTTCTGATGGTGAGATGCATGAGAAAATCATAAAACTCTTTAATTCGTACTAGCATGTTTCAAGCTGCGTTAATGTCGGTTTTTTGATTAAATAATTATTAACACTTTAGTTTCTTTAAGTCTTAACAGGGAACCCGTGCTAACGTAATGCTTAAAGAGATCAATGCATTAGAACTAAATGTTTATATAAAATTTCAATAATAAAAGAACATCGAAAAACTTACTAAAAAGGGGATACCTGCAGAGGTTTTTTTCGCTTGTTTCTTCTCCGTGAGATTCTTGTTCAGATGAACTTCAGAAAGAACTGTTGTTTCTAGATTGATAAATAAATGACGTTTGACATTCTAAATCTGAATTTATTACGTAATATAATATACATATTTCATTTAATTTTATTAATAAAAATATGAAATAAATAAATGCAAAATTTAACGAGCACCTAATGCTCAAACTACTTGCATATCAACAGTTATTTAAGTACATCTTAGTTTAGAGACAGGGCCTATGACGCAATCGGCGTTCCTGTCATTTTTATATTTTATAAAAAATATGTCATTGATTACTTATCCCAATAAGGTAAAAATATTAAATAGAACATAGTAAAAATGTTACGTAGAGAAAGTTAAGGTAATCAATCTGTTAACGTCTCCTGCTATAACAGAGTACAAGCAATGTTCCTTTTAGAACTCGGCTTATGTTTGTCTTCATCACACAAACAACAGTTCGCTTGTATAAACTGTTCTTTAGTATACTGATGTAAATTAAGATACGACATCGTCTTTTCATGTTGTTAATATATGTGTGCAGTCTATACCTCGGTTTATTGTTGTACTAAACTTTGAAATAAATTCTAACACAGAACTTTTGCACAAGATTTCGCTTTCCAACTTGGTTTTAATTAGAAACTTCATCATGATATGAAACAAAAATTTATGCTCTTTTTGATCTTATTTTGATAGTTTGTTGTTGAAAATTCTTATGTACCATCATTAGCACAGGGACTTAAAAACTAAAACTAAACTTAACTATATTTAAATTAATTATTTTAAAGTGCAGGCTCAATGTCACTTGTATTCAGTTTTATGTTTATTTGCAATATGATGAATACTGGTATTAAGGAGTACAAACACCGTTAATCACGCGAGTGGTGGTAAAAAATACTATTATTTTTTTATAAATATCGTAATTTTGACTACGCTTTTTGACTTACAAATGGAACACATGCCACAGTTATATGGTGGTTCACATATACATACATACAATCACGCCTTTTTTCCATATGCGGGGTAGGCAGTGGCAATTCAGCTAGCGCACTTTTCGCCGTCGCGGGAAACAGGACGTGACGGGTTATTACTCCCAATTGTATTCCCATTGATATCATAGTATTATTCTCTACAGACAGCCCTACAATACCTTAGTCGCCTATTACGACACCTCGTTAAGAAAGAGGTATGAGCTATTCTACTCTGCCGACCGACTTATTTGGATGTATGAGTGTTCACAATGTTTAAGAAATGTGTATACGTATTTGAAAAAAGCTTTATAATGACGCTGATGGTCTTTGGAGCTCGCCCACAGTCTATGCACTACCTACGCATTATAGCTTTGCCTACAATACAAATTCACAAGGTTATGAATACCATTTTTATGTCACGTACGACCACTTTGTGGAATTAGCTTCCGCCAGCGCTTTTTCTGGATTGATAGGACTTGGGGACCTACAAGAAAGGATTATTTCTTTCTCAAAGGCCGGCAAAGCATCTTGTATTGTAAATGTTCATGAGCGGCAGTGAACACTTAACATTAGATGAGCCGCTTGTTTATTTGCCGCATCTTCTATTAAAAAATAAACATATACTTCGAGAGCGACAAGCACATAACTCGTCCAAGCCCCTCGTGTTAGGCATTACCTCATGTAAAAAAAATAAAAAAGGTCTGGCGTAGTAGTGATGGTTATTCGGCAATCAATCAAAAGCCATGCTACTTCCTGTTCTTTCCCTTAGGCCCACTTGCGTCATACAATGGGTTAAAGGAATAAGTCAAGTGTTTAATAACTCCGGTTTCAATATGGAAATCGTTAACTCGTTATTTATCTTGCTCCTATAAAAAGTAACCCTGGGGTAACCGCGGCAGCGACGATGTACGATACACCACAAACAAACAACTATTGTTCCTTTCAATTGTTCGTTCTTTAATAACCTGACAAAATGTAAACGAATTTAATAAAAGCGTCTCACTTACACTTCCGCTTCTTTTTTGTGTAACTGTCTCATGTTCTGAGGATCTGCATTCGCTCCATGTTTTAAATGAATTGCCTGCACGATAAACAAAAATCATGGCACATGGTGGTCGAGTAGTATAACTCTACAACAAATTCGTAAAAACGGTAGAAAATCTGAAGGCTGTCTTTTAAAAATATTAAACAAAAAGTGTTAACCAGGGTTAACCACTTAACCCGCCAAAATCAGCGCGTTAAATATTTATATTTTTAAACCAGAGTTTAACTCGCAATAGCGCAAAACAAGTT
This sequence comes from Luehdorfia chinensis, assembly GCA_019845155.1. Classification (NCBI taxonomy): domain Eukaryota; kingdom Metazoa; phylum Arthropoda; class Insecta; order Lepidoptera; family Papilionidae; genus Luehdorfia; species Luehdorfia chinensis. The sequence continues at coordinate 98,190 of JAHVAK010000125.1, forward strand.
AACGATTTAACCCAGAGTTACTACTTAACTCTGAGTTAATTACGCTAATCCTGTATGACGCATATGACAACCACGGGACGAAATTTCCCGTGGTTGTCATGTGCGTCAGATTCTACAACGGCGACGCGACGTTTCCACAAACGGTGAGCTACGGGTGAATTTTTGTATATATCTAATTCTACAATACATGTGACGAAATAGTTATTTCGGGAATGTTTCCGAATCATCGTTTTAGAAATAATACATCCAATTTGAATGTATTATTGTACTCCTCTTCATATTGTACTTAATTACCTATGAATGTAAATTAGTTTACTGATTTTTAACACACACGATCATTAAAGAGTCCTTAAAATGAATGATTGGATAATCCAACTTTCCCTTCATACTGGAGCGAATGGATTCAGAGCGAACAAAATCACGTTGAAAAACACTTTTTATATAACAAAAATGCTTTTAAGTTATTCTAACATTGGCGTTATTAAAACGTTGGAATCTCGTAGGGCTGATTTAACCGTTGAAAATAAACGCGATCAGTTCAAGCTAAACGAAGTTTAAGCGTTTTACTGAGTTCAATGTTACAGTTTGCATTTCATCAACATCAAATGAACGCAGTTAAAGCTAAACGCGGTTCAATTTCTGAACGCCCAATTTTCGGCGTTTAGCTGCTGTCATTGTCAATTGCACAACTACGAGTATATAAACCCAAAAAATATTTTTATTTCGTATTGTTTATTGTTTGCATACCTATTTAACCTGTGCATAAAAACAGGCGTTAGATATCGTAAAATTCGAAATATCCTTCAATAAATATAATCCAAAGAAATCGATGAAATCGGGTTTTAATTATGTTAGAAAATTATAAAAAAGTTATAATGAAACGACCTTACAAAATTAGGTAAATAATTGAATGGACTCCTCCGTTTGGGATATACAATTATGTGCGACAAATGCTGCGGATTATGTCTAACGCTTTTTTGGAGATTGATGATGTGTTTAGTTTCACTCTATGGTAAAGATTAAGATCAGAATAACGATCCATATAACGACAATTACCCTTCAGCTTTAAAAGTATAAAAATATAAATTCAATGTAAGTTTTTTAGAGTGTGTTTGGATTAAAAATGAATGATTTGACCGTCAAATGCCTCCTATACGCCGATGATCAGGTTATATTAGCATCATCGGAGGAGGAGTTGCAGGCGATGGTTAATATTATGCATGGTGCTCTACAGAGCAAAGGAATGAAAATTAATGTAGATAAGACGAAAGTAATGGTTTTTGAAAGAGAAGAAAGTATGTCGGATTGCAAAGTTCTGATTGAAGGAGAAAGAGTGGAACAAGTGAAAGAGTTTGTGTACTTGGGTTCTAAATTTACGAGAGACGGAAAGTATGACTGTGATATTGAGAGAAGAGTATTAGCAGGAAATCAAGTGAATGGGGCTCTGCATAACTTTATGTGTAGCCAGAACGTATCTAAAAAGGCACGTCTGGCTGTACATAGGGGAGTTCTGGTGCCCACACTTATGTATGGTAGTGAATGCTGGGTCTGGCAGAAGAAGCATGAAAGTAGGATTAACGCTGTGGAAATGAGAAGTTTGAGAAGTATAGCTGGAGTAACTCTGATTGACAAAGTGAGAAACAGCGTGATAAGGGAACGTTGCGGTGTGGTTGAAGATGTAGTGAAAAAGATAGAGAAAGGCATGCTTAGATGGTTTGGACACGTAGAAAGGATGAATGAAAGGAGATTGACGAAACAGGTTTATGAGGCAAGTGTGAATGGAAAAGCCGGTAAGGGTCGACCTAGGCGTACGTATCACAATCAGATCGGTGAACTTTTGAGGAAAGGTCACGTTAAAAGTACCCGGAACCGACGAGCGTGTGTGAGGACGCTAATGAAAGTGGAAGAAGCTAAAGATGTGTGTCGGGATCGTAGCAAGTGGAAAGATGTGGTCTCTGCCTACCCCTATGGGAAAGAGGCGTGACTGTATGTATGTATGTATGTAAGTTTTTTATTTAATAAAACGGTGCCCCACGCTAGGATTTCTCTTGTATCGTGAGTGCATTTTACAAACATACTGTTCACGTACACAACACAACCAAACCTAAAAAACCAACAAATTTTTGCACAAATGTTGGCTCCCAAGCAATTGTTGCAACCCATGGCCGTGGAGCTCCGGGCTTTTTATTTATTTTAATGTTCATTACAAATTTAATTAGCTAAAAGGTCACCGTTAAATTTTTAAAAAACATTAAAATGTTATTAAAGGCCGAAAAAATATCGTTTCATTTGAAACTTGACACTAACTACCTCAATTCGAATATCTCAAACACCTAAAGAGTGTAAAAAGATCGCAGTCATTATTCTTTGTCAGTGTTGTCTACAGGGGTAGGTATTGAATTTCTGTTTAAGGAGTATTCACCCAAAAGCTTATTTACCGTAACATAAATTAGTTTAACACTTATATTATATTAACATGCTTTTATTAGCTTGGCATGTATGTAGATAACTAACAACTTTCAATAAAATTTTCACCCACTTCCAGTCGTCCGAATAAATTGAAAATTTGCGTACGTATTAAGAACCGATGACAATATGATACTTTCATGCTGCGTATTACTGTCTGTGCGAAAAACAGAATTCAATTAAATCTAGTGTTCAAATGGCCTTTCCGATGGACTAGGAAAGAGCTATGAGAGGATGGGCTAGTGATACTGGAGAAGAAGATTAGTATATGAACGAATGTTTCTTTCATGATAAGAGCAAAGATACTGAAATTTAGGAGTTAAGTAGGAAAGTTCAGTAGAAGACGTCAGAATACAATAAAGGGTAGGTAGTGAATTAACCGCAACTTTGCTGGAGAATAGGCAGCCTCTTTAACGAGGACCGATAAATAGACATGTTCATACTTTCGAAGATTGAAAATTAATCGAACTCTTTTATTCATAAGACGATAATATTTGCTGAGATCTGCATTGAGGTCATTATATTGTCCTTTACCGCCGAGCACGTCGTATATCTATTGTAGGTGTCGTGGTATGTAAAAAATGATGAGTGATTCGACAGGGTTCGAGCACGACTTCACGTACATACCTATATGTATATGTGAAAATTCTAAATTTAAGTGTAGATTATATGGTAACATTTATTAACATATCCGTAAGCAGCATAATAGTTCAACACCGTAAGACTACAAGATTTGTCTAAACCAATTACGAATTTCAAATCGAATGAACATAACAATAACCTAGAGGATATTCTGAGCAATATGATATTCATGTTGTTAAACACCTACACTTATAAGAAAACAAATATGACAGTACTAAAGATTATTGCAGATAAATAATTGCGCTACGGATCCAGTTTACTCGACAAATATTTTGGCCTACAGAAATTTTGATTACTGTTCTTCATAAAATTATGATTTCTCCTGTATCGTAGGTGTGCCACAGGAGTAGCATACTGGAGTTATCATACTACGGGCAGCGTGTATTTCAAAAAGCTAGTATGTGATTTGATGTATTCTTTTTAAATAGATTACAGCCTTAAACGATATTTCGGAATAATCACAGCTTTCACTGAGTTTCGCCATTTTATGCTGCAGCACAGATTTACCGTTTCTATACACATAATTCTATTATCTTACTTATATTCAGGATTTTCATAAAATTTACGTTTGAGAAAAGATGCACTCAAGCATAAAATGTATCATCAAAATTTATCTAGTGATATTCTTCGTTCATAATTTTGATTAAATGACATTTACTTCCATAAAATACGATGAATTCTCTACACAGGTCTCACTCACTACAGGAGAGAGAAAAAATTATATAGATGAATAGGCATAAATCTGTCGAGAAATAGCTTGCTGGTACAGTGTAAACGAGTACAACATGCTTTGCTTGCTGACTATCGATTGAAGAGCCAGACATTTCGGGCGTTCCCTTATTGTCAGATCCATGGTTAGAGTGAGTAGACTGACCTATTTTCGTTACTAAATAAACAGACGAAAATGTAAGATGTAGGTACATTCAATCAGAGTATGAAATTAAACATCGAATAAAATACCGCTAGTAAAATTATATTTTATGATGTAAATACATTTTATATAAAATATTATTAAACAAAAAAGTGATCAAATTGATAAAGAAAATGTTCTCCGTATATATAAAACGGAAATTACGATGACAACGTTTTAACTATGGAAAGACGTCATCCGCATATTGTATTGCTGTCTTATATTTATCGCAAATTGGGTTTTATTATGGAATAACTTATAATAATATGTCGAAGGATAGTCAAGCAAATGATCTTTAAATAAATAGAAACCTAGAACCAATAACTTGAGAGTTGTTTAAAATTATTGCCTAATTTTAAATATTGGAGGATTGTATGCTATTCTGTGATTTGTGATACGGATAGCAACATTTTTTTATCATTAGTCAAGAATTCATTGAAAAAATCGTAATAAATGTATCTTATTCTTCACAAAAAAACAACCGTAATTACACTTATATATGAATAAAATTTTGTAAAGTGTAAGCTAGGAAGCTACAAGTTAATTTTTTTTATAATTTTTTTGCAGTCAGATGTCTTAAAAGCTTCTTAACCTAACAAGAATGATGGTTCACAACTGTTCTTGATTTTCTAAACGTTAGCCAGTAGAATCCGTCAGGAATCAATACTAGGATGCTCTTTATTTTTACACGACCAATGTCTGTAGTGAAATAAGACACTATGGATGCCACTTCTATGCCGCAGGTTTTTTCCCGAGAAATTAAATAGTTTCTACGTGATATTAAAAAACCTACGTAGACGAAGTCGCGTGCATCAGCTAGTTAATAATAAAGATCGGATAATGACATCTCATTATATCAAAAACAAAACTTGCGTTGAACCCATGCAAGTCTACTTACTGATGGTAGGATTCCTATACAGGAATCAATCTAGCTAGGTACCATCCCAGGGCCAGTTATTCTGCCGTGAAGCAGTCGTGTGCAAACATTACTGTGTTTCGGTTTGAAGGGTACTGAGAGCTAGTGTAATCACTGGGCGTATGAGACTTAAGAACTCATGTCTCATAGTGTCACACAGAATTGTTCTGGGTGACACAGCATTTTGTGTGTGTGGTGACATTGCACTTAGCATCAGGTGAACGTTTTGCTCCTTTCTTCACTATCTCCAGTAGAAAATATACTAATCTACAAAGTACCGGGTTCTAACATTGAAAATATGGACTGTATATTGAGTCAAAATTGAGTAATAAATATAAATGAGAACCAGGTAAAACGTGTGAATAAAACTTATGACCTCGGTTTACGAATGGATGACAGTCTTCTCTTCAAAAATCATATACTTGAGCTCACACATAATTGTATTTAGAGGCTGAAAGTTCTGTACCGTGCGTGATTTCCTTTGTAAAGACTTACGCATTAAATTATGTGAGCCGCTTATTCTATCAAAATTTGGTTAAGCTAATGTAGAATATGAGATCACATTATTTTCTAAGACAGAGATTAATACGAGTACAACGTGTTCAAATGCATGCGAAAGACTAATTTTTAATATTTCGCCACGTCATGGTGTTCTCGCCACTGAGTCGTAGGTAGATTTATATATTACTTTACAAATTATATGACATTTAGCCATGTAAATTAATAACACGTTTTTTCTTTTTTTGAGTGGGTCCAATTTAAAGACATAAATTACACATATACAACACGACCGGACCCGAAAGCTTACGATTTCTGTTTTTGCACAAAACGATGGAGCTTCGGCTAGAATTCGAACCTAGAACCCGCGGTGTAGAAGTCAGAGAATACCACTAGGCCACGCGGTCGTTTTACATTACATTAACAGATGCAGATGGTCATTTTATATTAATAGGTGCAACAGTACTGCTAATAATAGGTGCACGATTATTTTGCAATGCTCTCTGTAGCAATTTTACACGTTAAACAAACCTACATTTTCTAGAATGTGAGAATTTAGTTAAACTATTGTAAACGTTTTCGTATTTATGCACATACTCTTTGAAATGAAATCCCACTTCCAACTAGGCTAGTGAATCATCTTAGCTTACCGTGGATTACCGTATCATAGATGGGCTTGCGATGAGACTAAGATCAACAAGATATTATTTGTCATTTATGTTTCAAGTTGTGATATAACATTTACATTATGGGTTATTTTAGTTATGCTTGCTTGCTATAATTTTCAGAAAACAAAGTGTATACTCAAAAGGTTATACCTACTTCTGCAGTTATAATGTATACATACATTTGTGTGTGTGACAGTTTAAAGTTACGTTTCTTAACGATCGAAAAACATCCGCTGAGGTTTAAATGCAGATTCCACAGTAGCAGTAATCCTTACTGGTGGTAGGATTTTTGGTGCAGGAATCCGCCTAGGTAGTTATTCCGGCAGTGCCAGTTATTCTGCCGTTAAGCAATGGTGTGGAAACATCACTTTCTTACAATTTTCAGGGCACTGACAGTGTTATTACAAGACATTTGGACTTAAGAACGGTGTTACACAGAAAGTGCTGCAGGATGTCACCGCGAGTATTATGGGCAGTCGCTGCACTTACCATCAGGTGAACGACTTGCTCGTTTTGTCAGTTAATTCCATAAACAAAGCATACATTATAATATAAATACAAGAAGGTATTTTTGTAGAGATATTTGGATAGGTAAACGATCACCTGATGGTAAGTAATCACCGCCGCCCATGAACATCCGCAATGGCAAATGTTTGAAAAAAAGTAGGTTCTTTTCTTGGAGATCCCTAAGTCGTATCTGTCCGGAAAGACCGCTGGCAACAACAAATTCCACAAAGTGGTCGTGCGAAGCAGAAAATTCTGTGAAAATCGCACAGTGGTGAAATACCAACCACATAGGTGATGCTGACGAAATTTTGAAGTTGTGCCTCAATGTTCAGTGGTGAAAATCAGCAGTTGGAATGAATCCGGAACACTTCCCATGTTACAGGCGACAAAGAATGTAAAAAGACGCAATATCTCATCGCAAGGCCAAGGGATCAAGCCTATCAGAAAGAACTTGGTCGTTGGTCGTCGACGATTTAAACCGCTCTACGTTGATTTTCTTCAATTGGGTGAGAGATGAGAAAAGTATTCCATGTGAGGCTGAACTTGCGCGTTGTAAAGTTGCAAGCGATTGGCCGGCGTGAAATACCGGCCCGCTCTATTGAGCACGCTAAGCTTTCTAGTATGACCTTGCCCTGAAAATTAACAGCGGAACCGAATGTCGCCCGATAAGTAAACGCCAAGGATTTCGGTACGTAGGGTTGAATTGAACTAAATTTAGACGGCCCCATTTCAAAATTCTGCCTCACAGTCGAGACTTCAGACACTAATTTGTTCCGATACTCGGCAACGTGTTGCCGAGAAATATTAGCACGGCCAGTGTACAATCACCTCATCATCTGCATAGCAATTAATGTATCTAATTTGCAACATACTCGTAGAGATATCTTGCATCCTGGATACGGATATAACTGAGAATGTGGAATATGGGATATAATTTTAGTATTTAAGTACGTCAATTATCCACTATAATACAGATGATTTCCCAAATATTACTCACTAGCTGATCCCGCTACTTTGTCCGCGGATATAGGTTTTTAAATATCCCGTGGGAACTATTTGATAACGGAATAAAAATGTATCTTATGGCCGTATCCAGGATGCAAGATATCTCTGTCCCAAATTTCGTCAAGATCGATTCGGCGGTTGAACCGTGAAAAGGTAACAAACAGACAGAGGGACAGAGAGAGTTACTTTCGCATTTATGATATTAGTATGGATATAGAAAGTCATTATTTTATTTATTGAATTTATTTATTATGACACCAACAGCATTACATACAAAACATTGTTTCAAAGCATCAAATATAATCTAGCTATATTCTTATATTAATGCAAATTATAGGCGTGTACAACATTCGTTTTATAATGAAGACATGTTATTACTTGTTATTTACGATTGCATTAAAATTACAATTATTAACAAAATTAAAAAAGTGCTAAACTTCTACTACACTACTACTATATTGACTAAGACCTATGATAAGAACCACTAGCACTAGAAAAACATTTAAGAAAAGTGAGAAAGTTGTGTAAGTTGTTCCACAAGGCTGCGTGCTTCTTCTGCATACTGCACCAATCCTGTTTCTTCTGCATATCAATGATATGTTACAAATTAGTAACATTCATTGCTATGCAGACGACAGTATTGGTGATGCCTTGTACACCGGCCGTGCTAATATTTCTCGGGAACACGTCGACGAGTGCCGGAACAAACTTGTGTCTGAAGTCGAGATTTTGTTAGACAAAATCTCAGACTGGGGCCGACTAAACTTAGTCCAGTTTAACCCAAATAAGACACAGGTTTGCGCGTTTACCGCTAAAAAGAAACCCTTCGTCGTAGCACCTCGTTTTGGAAGCACTCTCTTCGTTGCCTGAGCCAGTATCGGAATTCTTGGCGTAGACATATCGAATGACGTTCAGTTTCGCGGTCACTTGGAAGGGAAGGCCAAATTGGTTTCTAAAAAGCTTGGCGTGCTCAGTAGAGCGGGACAGTACTTCATGCCGGTCCACTGCTTGCAACTTTACAAGGCGCAGGTTCGGCCTCACATGGAGTACTGTTCTCATCTTTGGGCGGGGGCACCCCAGTGCCAGCTCCTTCCTTTTGACCGTATTCAACGAAGAGCGGCTCGAATCGTCGAAGACCAGGTTCTTTCCGATCGGCTTGATACACTGGCCTTGCGAAGAGATGTTGCATCTCTTTGCATTTTTTACAGGATTTACAACGGGGAGTGTTCCGAGGAATTGTTCGGAATAATTCCAGCCGCTGGTTTTCACCATCGCACTTTGCGGCAGAACACAAAATTCCATCGTCACCACCTGGATGGTTGGCATTCCACTACAGTGCGTTTTTCGCGGAATTTTCTGCCACGCACTACCACTTTATGGAATCGGCTGCCGCCGGCGGTTTTTCCGGACCGATACGACGAAGGGACCTTCAAGAAAAGAGCCTATTCCTTCCTCAAAGGCCGGCAACGCACCCGTGATTCCTCTGGTGTTGCGGTTGTTCATGGGCGGTGGTGATCACTTACCATCAGGTGAGCCACTTGCTCGTTTGCCCCCTGTCCTATAAAAAAAAAAAGCCGGCAATGCACCCGTAAATCTGATATTGCGGATAACCATGGAAGGCAGTAATCGCTTACCATCAGGTGTGCCATTATCTCGTTAGCCCCCTCTTCTATAAAAAAACAATGCAAGTCAATCTAAAGGTATGCTGTTTATTATTTCATTCATAATTTAGACACCTCTTACGATATCTTAATTTATATATGAATAATATTTTTTTTATAATCATCATCATCATCATTTCAGCCTATCTTAGTCCACTGTTAAACATAGGCCTCCCCCATAGATTGCGACAAAACACGGTCTTGAGCCACATTCGAGAGAGCATCCATCGACTTCCTGCAAAACAATGCAGGTCGTCGCTCCGCGTTTGCCGGTACCAGGTTGCCACTCGAGAACTTTGCTTCCCTAACGGTTATCGGTTCTACTAGCTATATGGCCGGCCCATTGCCACTTCAGCTTGCTTCATTTCGCTTCCTAATGATTAGGACTATGTCGGTTACTTTAGTTCTGCTGAGGATATCATCATTACGGATTTTATCACGCACGGAAACCCATTCCATAGCTCGCTGAGCAATTCTGAGCTTCCTTCTGCGGCCCGCAGTGAAGGCCGACCACATTTTATAATGCTGTGATGAAATATTATATTGCTCGATAAGCTATAGTTTAAGATTTTCATTTTTTTTATTAGGTAAAGTGCCGATAGTAGCAAAATGTTCACCTGATGGTAAGAGCGACGTCCGCCCATAACAGACTGCGTCACCCATCAATCTGAGACATCAGTTCTTAAGTCTCATATGCCCAGTGATTACACTAACTATCAGTAGCCTTCAGACCGAAACACAGTCATGTTTACACACTACTGCTTTACGGCAGTATAACTGGCCCTAAGGACCACTCCAGTCCTACACTTAGGTACCAACCTATCTAAACAGATTCCTGCATAGGTATCTTACCACCAGTGTTCATCAAGTCTTCATCAATATTCAAATAGATTTTTCTAAATGTATACGTCATTTGGTTCTAAAACCAGTATTTAAATAAATGTAGTTGATAACATGTGAATTACTTCATTCAACAGAAACGTAAAAGACGGGGAAAATTTAAACAGGGTAACTACTATGTAAGACTATAATAAGAACAAGATAAGAATCCGTTAAATTTGGTGTGATATAAACATATATTCTCAACAAAATATAAAATCATAATAATATCTGATTTCAATTTCTGGTTCTTAAATTGTTTAACGATGTTATTGGTTTATATAATAATAATATAATATCATGTACATACATAATTATGTACGATTTTTATTTTTATATAATTATGTAATTTTAAAATAAGAATCAGTTTGAAAATAAAATCCTTAATTTAATGAAATACTTTATTTTAAATTAATTCTTTCCCATGTCAGTATTAATTTCATTTCCTCCGCCTATTTCTTTCTGTATCTCACTAAAAGTCTTGCCTTTCGTCTCTGGAATACAACAATAAATGAATATGCAAGTAATTGCACAGACTCCACTAAAGGACCAATATGTCAAAGCAGGACCAATAAGGATTGTGAGGGCCGAAAAGTACTTTGTAGTAATAAATAAAGAAAAAGCGGTGAACATTAAGCTAACTGTGACGCCAACAGCTCGTGCAGGACCGTCGAATAATTCAGGTATCAATACCCAGATCAGTGATCCAATTCCTAAAAGAAAGATAAAAATGTCGCTTAGTTGGGTACAAATGTTAAACTATGAAAAATGTAGGCAGTATTACCCATACTAGTTGTAAGGTCTGGTAGTGACTGGTAGTGACTAATAACAGAGCTATAAATAGACATCGGTATGTCTGCAGCCATGTGACTCAGTCATCGTATCCTGAGACCTCCTCAGGCGCGACTCTTGGATTCAAATAAGAGAATAAGTAAATTTTTATACAGTCCACAAATGACTAATCTGGTTATTTCTAATATTAGAAATACTTTCTGATGCTGTATTCGATCTTTGTCTTTTAAGTGTTTAAATAAGTAAAAGCCAAACGGACAGGAAATGTGATGACGAGTGAGTGAGTCTGCGTTAACAGTATGGCGTAATGGCATGCATACCTGAATGCTACGGTCCTGTGTTCGATTCCCAGCCGTAGCCAACATTTGTGCAAAAACACAAATTGTTTTGGATCTGGTTGTATTGTGCATGTGAAATTATGTCTGTAAAACGCACCCACGATACCAGAGAAAATCCTACTGTGGGGCTTCGTATTTTAAAGAAAAAGAACAGTGACAACTATATGTATATTGTTGAACATCTCTTAGATAGGAGCACCCCTGGGCAGTGACCAGGGTGCATATTATAATACAATTGCACCCGACAGCAGATTACTCCCTAATAAGATGCAGCCGATGTATTTGTATTATTTATTATAAGTTACACCTATTATTTCGTTTTCTCTTATGTCAGTTATAATTCCGTTTGAATGAGAATGGATATGAGTTTCTCGTTCAATAAAGTAAATACGATCTTGTAGATGATCTTTAAGACTGACACGCCTATAGTCTTGGATCTGCTCGCCTATCTAAATCAGGTAGGATTCCGATGGTATTTAACAGTTTATGATAAGTACTCAATAAAAATTAAGAGACAATAATATTCAGGTAATCAATTACAGATAAAATTATAATAATACCTGCACTGTAGCAATAAACTACTATGATTAACGATATTAGAGGGAGGTAGTTCATGAACCCAGAGACTTCTTGTGTGTACTCCCTTATTTTAAAGAACACGCCTAGTCCAATCTGAAAACAAAGGTTCCAATAAAAATAAACTACCCATGCCAGTATCTCTTAATGGATACAGTTTGTCAAAATCTTTAGCTATACTAATCACAAAGTAGCTTTAGAAAAAGGATGTATTAATTAATATACACAGTAAACAAAACATCTAAAGACAATTGGAACTTTGTCATATGCACGATAAATATACCAGTACAGTAAGAGCCAGGGTTAAATAAATAGATATTGACGCTGACTTGACCATATAAGCAAAATATGTTTCAGACAGTTGACAGGACAGTGTTGTCAGGAGACTTAAGCATTTATGCTAAATCCAAATCCAAAATCACTACTATTTTATTTAGCTGATGTTGTAATACTAAACCTATGAGACTAGTAGGCAGATATAGTGACAATTCAGCTAACATTATCCATTTTACCACTACTTAATATAAAAATGCGAATGAAATCCTCTGTCTGTTGCACGTCACAAGGCGCGAAATGGCGTGAGATAGTGCTTTATACCCGTCAAGCGATTTGGCGGTCTTTAAAATACCTCTATCACAGTTATTTTGCACTTATATTCTAATTTTATTTTGAAAAATCATCTAATATTGCTACTTTGAAAAAAAAACAGTTAAAAAAATTTACATGGAAATTTTACATTTTTTAGAGATATGGTCACGATAACTCCCGAAAAAATTGACGTATAGAAAAACCCGGTTTTTTTATCGTGTCCAGAATTTTATCTACTGTTTTCCTATTTCATAATAAAAGTCTAGCACTAGAAGTTACGAAGAAAAATCATTTTTTCTTATTGTTTTTATCTGAAATAGAAATAACTTGAAATATTTGAACCTAAATAAGATATTTTTTTCTTAAGAGTTAAATGAGCGTCGTGAGACTTTTGTATTTTCCTAACTTTTGTTACCTTTTCCCGGTTCATCAGCTGAACAGATCTTGACGAAATTTGCACAGAGAAAGCTTGCATCCTCGAGATGATAATAGGGGTATATGGGTAAAGGTAATAGGGGTTTTATCTCGAAATATCAAATAGTTCCCGGGATATTTAAAAAATGTTTATTCGCGCGGACGTAGCCGCTGGCATCAGCTAGTTCTTATTCTGTATTAAAATATATTATACTGTATTTTTATACTGTATTATTCTATATCTTACCATTCCAATTAGCATGCCAACAAGCGATGAGATCAGTATATGTTTTCTCTGAAATCTGTCAGTCAATAGCGTCGTGCAGAAACTTGCAAAAAGTTGTATCAAACCTATTACCATCGATGCCAGTTCCGGCATCACGTTTGTTTTAGTTGACACCAAAATCGTTTGTAAATAATACGAAACAGCGTTAAAACCCACTAATTGAGAACACGCACAAAATATAATCGATTTACTTAGAGATTTAAGCACAACTCGATTCTTCAATAGCTTAATTTTATCGATTTTTTCGTTGTTCATCGATTTTGCGTAGATGGCGAGCTCTGTATTAGCGAGTTGCTCCGAACTGCGGAGGGTTTTTAACACATCCATTGCTTCTTTGTGTTTTCCTGAAAATGTATGTAAAATGACTACTTTCACTAACATTAAAAATTAAGCTATGTTATACAATCGAGCGTTAGTTTAGAAAATTAGTTACAGTATGAGATGGAAACAAAATTAATTTGTAATCTAAGATACGCATGCTTGTATTTAATATTGCTGATGTTCTACAAAGCTATTATTTGAATGAGTGGACATTTCTTGTGACTTGTCGTGTCAATGTTACTACCAAGCATGGCGATCAACCTATAACAATTAATAGTAAATTAGCAGAAAATTATATAAATATAACTGCAGGAATCTCCTCGGTTACGTAGTTATTCGGCCGTAAATCTGTGGTGTGCAAAAATACTGTGTATTATTTGTTATGAAAGGTACTGAAGCTAGTGTAACTACAAAGCAAAGTGTTGGGCTACAACGAGTTTTCGAATTAAAAGTCCTCGGTGAGACTGTAACTGTTATCGGTAGACGTTGCACTTATCACCATTTGAATTTACTCGTCTCATCACTGACGTAAGCAATTTGGGTCTAGATCTGTACCCATCTTTAGACTTCGTATCTTAAGATTACAAATTTAAATATTTGTGAAAAGCAAAATCTTACCTTTGGAATACAGAAAGAATGGGCTATCGGGCAAGAATAATAGTGGAACACTTGTAAGTAAGATTATCCCAGCAAACACTTTACTGAACGTGTCATATGAAGTAAACGGTCCGATTGACAGTGTTAGCACTATGCCCAAAGATGAAGAAATCTGCTGAATGGTGCCAATGGCACCTCGCATATCTTTCTGTGGAAAAATTATCGAACTTCACCTTCTATCATAAGTTATCATCGGCACAGGACTAATCTTATACAGTGCTGTTATCGACGTAGGGACGGAGGCGCTTACTTATCCTAACTTTCGCTTAAGAGGCGCTATAGCGAAAACAAGACGAACGATGTAAATGTAATTATTCAAGAGAAGATGGGTCAAAGAGAACAGAGAAAAGAGTGCCGAGAAATCTTTTAGATAAAATTTATGAAGACAAGATAAATATTTTTTCAGAATCCCAACTTAATATCACTTCAAATTAGTAAAAACGTGCAACAGTTTTTCCATAGCTTAATTTTTTTAAAACTGTTTCATAACGTATTAATAAATTATTTTACATATACATATTTTTATACTTACACTAGCGATTTCTGAGGTGTAAACAGGAATAACAATAAATAGAAACATATCCGCTATGCCAATACACGCACGCCCCAGTATTAGCAGCCATACATCTTTAACAAAGATGAAGAGGATGCTTACGATTATCTTGGGCACGCAGGTAAGTAACACGCAGTATTTTCTGCCAATGCAGTCCAGTAACATACCCAGCAGTAAGTTTGCTGGAAAAAAAAATGAAGTGTAGTGAAGTATTTGAAATTATCTGATCAGAATAAAAAACTATTAAACAAGGCTACAAAAGTATTGAACTGAAATACATGTTGCCTTATTTTCAAGCAGTATATCATAATCGTTTTACAACAGCCTACTACACCAAATACTTCTGCGTCTTGCTGTAAGAAAGATGATGACAAGTAACGGCCGTTATTATTTTATTTTTAATTGCAAATGTAGAGCTTATGTACGAGAGGTGACTAAAAGGTTCTGAGCCTTAAAATATCTTTCAATTCCTTTTCTTGGAGTGTTTAACTTTTTACATTTTTGGCAGAGGGATTTCAAACTGGTTTAAAATAAGTTGTGTCATTCTCCTCAGAATAATTATCTATCACCAGTCGCAAGTCCTTTTCTAAATTACTGAACAGAAAGAAGTCTCTAGGAGCCAACTGTGGACGACAGCGAACATGATTTTTTTCTTCAAAGCTGGTGCATTGTCGAAACTTTTCCGCTCCCTTTCTTATTAATTATTAGACATGCATTTTTTTTAAATATTTGGCATTCAATGTAATATTTTAGGGAGGTAATAATTAGATTTACGATCACATGAACGTCCAAGGGGCTAAAAATAAGTCTTGCCTATGTGTTTACCTATGCTCCCATCTAAAGACCGGAGAAATGTAACTCACTGCCGCCATCGGCTTTACTGGACCGATACGACTTAGAGACCTTCAAGCGAAGAGCCCATACATTTCTCAAAGGCCGATAACGCACCTGCGATTACTCTGGTATTGCGAATGTTTGTTTACTCTCTTAAAAAGAGAAATTATTCAGTCCGGTAAGGGATAGCAGTACTTTAGGTATTTCTTTTTTGCTAATAGTACTAGAATCGCCAACCATGTCTATAAAATTTTATGATTACGGCAAATGCTTGTAACCTACGAGAAATCAATGTGTTATTCTGATCAAGATTATGAATATTAACTTACTGAATACACTGCATAGAAATCCTATTGAAACAATCCATGATCCTTCTACTTCTGTAATGGGTCGATACAGAGGGGTCTCAGTAGTCCTCAGCTTCACGAGTACCGGAGATGGCCATGCCAAACTCATGCCAGTAGCGAGCACGCTAAGATTTACTGAAGAAAAAATAAAAATCTTAAAATACTCATTTGACAATAACAATTAATCCATCCAATCCATGACAATAACGAATTTTATCAGCGAAAACGTACAATAATCACAAACGCACTAATCAAATGCGCAATAATCAAAAACGCTTAACGTGCATCAAATTTGTTAATATTGATAGCGACGTGATTGAACTAAAACTTACAATAGTACTTCAGGCACAAAACGGGATAGATTAAATTAAACCAAATTAATCGATTTTAACAATTTATAATATGACGTTTCGAGGTATTTGCAGCACCCATAGTCATGAGGGAACTAAGACCATAGTTGAACCTTAGTTTTGGTACGATTTACACATAAGGAGCCTGCAATGTGTTGAAGTTTTGCAGTGTTAATCTTGACTTTGGATTTAATTTTATTAAATATAAAATCACAAGCTGGTGATAGTGCTCGGCCATCTTATAATATAAAATAATCTTATCATAAAAATAAAATAAGTATAAGTAAATTTCAACAGACTTGCAAATCATCATTAGCAGGAATCTTCTTTAGCAACGATTCTATTATATATATATTTAGTCTATATTACTGTCCCCTCTACTTGGAATGAGTCGCATCGTTCTCCCCACAATGTTCAAGAATTAATATTCACTTGTCTAAAGTCGCTACGTGAACTATTCAGGGAGACTAACATTTTGATACTTCCGTGGTTGTTTATTTTTGAAAATATCATGTACGTACGGAAAAACATTAATTTATTTAACAAAAAATTGACTGTATCCTGTAGAATGGGTCGAGGTGACACGCTATGTTTAGGTTGGCTAAAACTAGAAAGTCTTTTCTTAGTAGACAAATAAAGTTTTATATTAAAATTCCTAAAAGTGTAACACAAAAATCGGACATGGATTTTGAAAAACTTATCAAGAAGACATTATTAGATAAAGCGTATTATAAAATAGATCATTATATAGAGAACAAAGATGTGTGGAAATAACTCATACGCTGCACTTGCAAATCCCCTGGCTACTAAATTTATGATGTATTTTTTTTTTGTAATCTCTAAATGACATTATGTAATATGGCATCGGAAAAAGAAAGACCCCAGAGTTTCTTACCGGTTCTTCTCTGAGAAGGTCATTTTTTGAACCGGTGTAGATTTTGACGTTCATAAGAGCTTTAAACAAGCCTAAATTCAATAAAGAAATTTTGACTTTGACTTAAACCTTTTAATATAATTGATTGCAGTATAAGCCTTTAATCGCAAATCACTAGTATTTTTGCAAAATCGAGAATCATAAAAAATGTGTAAATAATGGAACGATATAAACTAACTTACTTTACACTAGATCTATAAAACTGTTACAGTAGAGTCAAAAATATCCTACAAAAATATTCTTATCCTTACTTTTTACGAAATTATGACTTTGATTGTGAAACTTTGAAATGAATTAAATATCAAAAATATCATAATAACCTACCTAACGAATTAAGCAAAACATGATAATCCCTTTTTTGGTGTTAAGTATGTTATTTAATTCCAAAAATTAGATAATGAAGTATATACTTACCAATTAAAACAACGACATATTGTCTTAAGGATGGCGATTGCAATAACGACAGCATCACAGAAAAAGTCCTTTAAAATTATTCCCCTTTTTTAAATCCGAAGACCTTTTGGTTTTTAATAGTATTTGTCAGTGTTTTGTTTTAAGTATTGTAAATGTTTTTATTATCTTATTGCGTTTTAATGTTTTACTAACGTGTATAACCTAAATTTTAATTTATAGCCTCTTAAAACGGTCGAATTATACCGCTGTTAGAAGCAGACTGGAAGAAACGCACGTTTCATACGTGCAATCTCATATATTCTACGACTGCAATCTTTCTTGTATTGGTTGTACCTTATCAGTTCTGCTTTACCATAGTTATGAGCTTAGTGGTCAGTAGCGCATTTATTGTTAAACCTTTATTTGTAAAGTTAATACTCGAATACAGAAAGAAGTAAGTACCGTTATAACCCTCGCCGATATAATAATTTCGTCAATACGATCGGGTGGATATCGAAATAAGAAGCACAGTAATTTTTAGCAGTGTATTTGCATCATGTATTTTTTTTCAGCACACAATTTTTTGTTTTCCTGATTAAAATGTACAGTGAAAGTCCTTGCGTTTTAGGACCGCATCGAAACCTTCGTCCAAAATTATCATATCAGGAGGTCATCATTTATCGTAATCTATTTGCTTACGCTCTTATTTCCAATTGGCAATTATTCTTTGTTTTGTATATAAGAGAGGCTTAATGAGCAAGCGACTCACTAACAACAGAGGAATTGCGGTTGCATTGCCTGGCTTTAAGAGAAAAATAGTCTTACTTACATCACATCGGTTCGGAAATACTAAAGGCTGCAGCAGATTCAACAAAGTGGTCGTGCATGGCAGATTTTTTTTTAAAAGCGGGCAGTAGTGGAATGTTAACAAGATGATTTGGATATAAATTTGAGGTATCCAATCATATACGATAGCGAAACTCGGCAGCTGGAATTAATCCGAATCATTTCTCGGAACACTATCCGTGGTAAATACGATAAAAAATTCGAAAAGATGCCAGTTATTTTTGCAAGGTTAGTGGATTAAGCCTATCGAAGAGAATTCGGTCGTGGATGAATCGAGCCGCCCTTCACTGGATTCTGTCTAATCGAAAGGGATGGATCCAGAGATGAAAATAGTATTCCGTATGTGGCCAAACTTGTGATTTATAAAGTTGCAAGAAATAGGTCAGCATTAAATACTGCTCCACAATAATAAACATGGCCAAACACCTTATAGGGCAATTTGGCCTTGCGTTTCAGGAAACCGCGGAACTAAAAATCACTCAATATGTCAACGCCTGACATTGTGCTACTAGCTGTAACAACAAGGTGACTACTCTCATAAAGAGTAGATACGACAAATGGTTTCTGTTTAAATTTACACATTTTTTTATAGTTAAAGTGATGAAACGAGCAAAACGTTCACCTGATGGTAAGTGCAACGTCTGCCCAGAACAAGTGCTGTGTCACCCAGAACATTTTTGTGTGACACCTCCCTGTGTCCATCACCCTGAGACATCAGCTCTTAAGTCTCATATGCCCTGTGATTACGCTAGCTCACAGTGCCCTTCAAACCGAAACAGTAATGTTTGCACACTACTGCTTCGAGGCATAATAACTGGCCCAGAAATCCGTCTAGGTAGGTACCACTACCTAGACGGATTTCTGCATAGGAATCCTACCACCGGTGAAGACTTCAGTAGAGGCAACATATAAATAGCAGTTATCACTTAAATTTTGACATTTATTTCGAAATCACAGACAGTCGCCTTATTCACAGACAGACATCACAGACAGACGAAAACGGATCTGGCAATATATATATATTTTTGCTGATTTTCTATCTAATTGGTGAAAATGAACATCATGAAATGGTTAACAATTAAAACTATTCTATAATAAACGATTGATTGATTATCGAAATGAGGGCTAAAGTTAACGAGTTTATGAAGTCAATGTACGATTATCAACGAAATGAACGCGGTTAAGTATATCCTTTAGTACACACTTAAAGTATTAAAACTCTTCACTTATTGTCAATAAGTCTTGGTGCTAATAGTAACTGAAAAAAATTATTTCTTTAATAACTAATAAAAAGCTACCTAATGCTCTATGAGAAAAGAGGTTTTTTAAAAAAAAAGCAATAGTTATGATATTGTATTTTTATATTACATAAAAAAATATTTAGCTATCAACGTAATCAAAACCAAAGCATTTTATTTTTAATTTAAACCATTCATCTCAATACGATAATTTCCACGATATGACTTATTGGTGATAGATATTCGGTTTCAATATAACAACATTTATGGTCGTATTAGAAATACTCGTACATTAGTATAATATTGACATATATCAACAGACTATTCAAAAACTTCAACCGAATTTTTAAATAGTGAAACCTCAATAAAGATAAACTGATAACATGCTTGTTAACACACCTTTACTTAACTTGTTCGTATAAACTTTTGCTGTTCTATTGATACATAATAATTAATAATAAATAAACCTAAGATTACAAATGATTTAGGAAGTTTGGCAATATGCATTATGATGAAAAAAATGAACAGAATTTAAATTTCAATATAAATTATCAATTGCTCCTTAATTTCATGCTTAGTATCAATCCTTGCGTTCTTTGTGATTTTTATTTATTTTTGAAGAAAGTGATGAGACGGACGAGCAAATCGTTCACCTGATGGTAAGTGCAACGTCTACCCATTACAAGTGCAAATTCTGTGTCACCAAGCAGTTTTGTATATCACCTTAGTCACACTGTGCTCGCCAATCTGCGACATCAGTTCTTTAGCCGCATATGCCTAGTAAGCTAGCTGTCTGTGCAAGTCACAAATATCCATGTCTCATCAGAATAATTTCAGCTTTTCCACTAATAAACATTAATCTTCCCCCATAGATTGCCACAAAACACGGTCCTGAGTCACCTGCATCCATACACTTTCCGCAAACCTGTGCAGGTCGTGTCATTTCCATGTCTATTTGTTTTTAACTTGTTAATAGCAAAACTCTATATATGTAGAGTAAAATACCTTACTTTACTACACTTGTATCTTTGCCACCCCGATCGTATTTTCTACTAATTTTATTTGTTTTCGAGATTTTATTACAAGACTTAAATATAATATTGTTGAATGTACAGCGAAATAAAAAAAAATCCAAAAATTAAAATTGAACTTAAATAGTAGTTTATATTAAACCAGAATTATAGACAGAACATATTTACAGAGAGAACTATTTGTTTGATTGTACTAGATTAACTGTACACATATTATGGCTGGTGATACAAGAATTTATTATATGTGTTACATTGAAGTTTATGATTTCAATAAAGATTACAAGTTTAATTATACAAAGAGCAATATAATAAACTGATATATACAATAGGATTTTTGGATAAATGAAACATTGTAGACTTGATTCATAAAGGAATCTAAAGGAAACGATTAACTACGAGTATATTATATGAATATAAAAAGTCATTTCTATTATTTTTCTTTCACTGCAGGCCGCATGGAGGCTCAGAATCGCGCAGCGAGCTATGGAACAGGCTATGCTCGGAGTTACTCTGCGAGATAAAATCCGTAACGATGTTATCCGCAGCAGAACTAGAGTAACCGACATAGCCCTAAGGATTAGCAAGCTGAAGTGACCGTGGTTAATCTCGCGTTGCTCCCCACGGAGCACGGAGAGACAGTTTCGGGGCTCTGGGCCCCCTGACTGTGGCTTTCAACGCCGTTTGCTACTACAAACGGGTCTCTGGAGTCCGGTTTTTGAGACCGGAGTGGTATGCGGCCATTTGAGTGGCCGGGTAATGTGGCTTCTTCTTTCTTCTTTCTTGAGGCTTCGCTTTTTCACGCTGCCCTCTGCGTGGTACTAGCCAGCCGGGTGGGACCCCTTGCGGGGAGGCCCAGCTAACGACCAGCGAACACGCGGCGACTTAGGCTTCACTGCTGTTTAGGAGGTCCCTAGGGACCCCTAAGGCGTCTGGAGGGCGCGCATGAAAGGGCGCTATGTCCTTTATGTGCGCTCTTTAAGCTCTGACTCGTCGGCTCGCTGGAACATGTTTCTGGCAAGTCGACCGATGAAATCCTCGAGACTCTCGATTTCGAGGTCTCGATGGATGGTGGAGTTCCTCACATAACGCGGCACGTCGACTATGGTTCGTAGACACAGGTTTTGCTGGGTTTGCAGGGTTCTCCTGCTTCCAGCCCCTGTGAGTGCGTACCACGCCAGCGCGGCGTATGTGAGGCGGGATCGAAGGTAAATCTTATAGATGCCGATCTTCACTCGTAGCGGGAGGGATGACCGAAGCACTGGCTGCAGCTGGGCTCTGGCGGCGCATGTTCCTGTAAAAATAATTTTGATGTGAGGTTTCATAGTCAAAGCGCGGTCGATAGTAACCCCTAGGTATTTAACCGAGGGGGACCACGCTATGGGAGTGTCGTTCATCTTTAGGTTGGCAGGTGGTTGCACTCTGCCAAAGATGATCGCTTGGGTCTTCCCGACATTAACTGAAAGCCTCCATTTGAAGAGCCAAGCGGAAAGGGCGTCGAGAGCTCGCTGCATTTTTACTGCAGCGAAATCCTTTTCAAAGGATGAAGTGATTAATGCCGTGTCGTCGGCATAGAGAGCTAAGAGGGCACCGCCCTCTACGGGAATATCATCTGTAAAGCGGGAATAACAGGCGGGCGACAGGCAGATTCCTTGCGGGACGCCGGCTGCGGCTGTGTGCTCTGCTGAGAGGTAGTTTTCGACGGCTACTCGAAAGCGACGGTCCTGTAAAAAGGAGTGAATCACTTTGACTATTCGTCGCGGGATCGTCGGCGAAGTTGATAGCTTGTATATCAAGCCATCGTACCAGACGCGGTCGAACGCCTTCTCCATATCCAAGAATACCGCTACCGCGTGCTCCCTCTTGTTACGGAGTGCAGCACTCTGGATAGTTGCAGCGTTGTAGAATGCGCCGCTCTAAAACCGATTTTTCGGGTCGCGGGCAGATGTGCGGCGTGAGATGGCGCAGCAGCAGCTTTTCGAACACCTTGAAAATGCCAGAGAGCAACGTTTTAGGACGATAGCTCTCCGGTTTTAGAATGTTTATACCGGGTTTAGGCAGCATAATCACTCGTCCGACTTTCCACTCGGATGGATAGTGGCCGGTGCGGAGGATACCGTTGTATAGGCGCGTTAGCGCCGCAACGGCTCTCGGTGGCAGGTTGCGCAAGGTGGCATTGGTTGCGGGGGTCTCCTGCTGGAGGTATGTGGTCCTGATTGTGGATCGAAGTCGGACCAGCTAGCTGACAAAATGCGCGAGGTCCTCGCTGGTTTGAACGTCCGCATCAGACGTTCAATTAAAACGGGCGACGTCCGACTCAGGGACCTCGACGACGCCGTCGACCCTGCAGAGATAGCAACCGCAATTGCCGAGGCAGGAGGTTGTTCTCTGGAGGACATTAAAGTCGGGGAAGTCCGCCGAACGCCCACCAGTATGGGGACATGCTGGGTTCGATGTCCGGTCACAGCGGTCCGCAAGATTGCGGCTATCGGGCGAGTCCGTGTAGGTTGGGGGTCTGCACGGGTAGACGTGCTGGAGCCTAGGCCTATGCACTGCTTCAGATGCCTCGAGAAGGGACACGTTGGTAGCAGGTGCCCCAACGGAGTGAAATCGGGCACATAGCGAAGCAGTGCACCGCATCGGCCCTGAAGTGTTCACTTTGTTCGGACCTTGGGCGCCCTTCTGGCCACAGACTGGGGAGGAGGTGCGCTCCGCCCCCAAAAAAAGAAGGGAAAAGGATAAGCAACCCCCTCTTGCTTCTTCTCGCGTGGCGGAGGCGGCGGCACCAGTTGCCGGACCGAGCTCGGCTTCGGACATGGAGGTCGTAGAGGCCTAATGTTCCCGCCCCTCACCACCTCAACCACTGCCGCAATACTCAGCATCTGCTTATGCAGACCATTGCGGAGTGGCGCGTTGCCCTTGCAGTGTTGGCGGAGCCCCACTTTGTTCCTGACCACTCTCGGTGGTTCGGCGACGATGCGGGCTCCGTAGCCATCTGCTGGTGGGGTGGAGAGGGTGCTCCACCCTGCGCCCTGGCCCTGGTGTGGGCAGCAGGTTCGTTGTCACTGCTTGAGAAGCTGCCTCATTTCAGCGATCATTGCCCGGATGTCCGCCCTTAGGGGAGGAAGAGACCCTTGGGTGGTCGCCTGGCGTGATGATTGCTCGAGAGCGCTTTGGATTGAGGCGGTTATCCTTCGGCTGAGTTCGTCGACGTCCTCAGCGTTGTGGATGGGGCCGGGCGAAATTTTCGATTGGAGGAGGCTACTGAAAGCCTGCCAATCGGTGATTCGGCGCGGTACGGGAGGCTTCATCTTCGTTATTTGCCCTGGCAGGATTGCCAGGACTGGGAGATGATCAGATCCCAGGTCATCTGGGAGGACTTCTTCTGTGAGCGGTGCCGGGAGGCCTCGATGGATGATTACATCAATCACGTCGGGTAGTT
Organism: Luehdorfia chinensis; assembly: GCA_019845155.1. NCBI lineage: Eukaryota > Metazoa > Arthropoda > Insecta > Lepidoptera > Papilionidae > Luehdorfia > Luehdorfia chinensis. Next base: position 122,279 of record JAHVAK010000125.1, read on the forward strand.
GACTTGCATTGCCTGGGTAATGGGTCGGCATTTCGGGGCCGCTGACAGCATAATTGCTGTCCTCGGCGTCGTCGAATATGCGCGTCCCATTAGGGCAGTTTCTGCAAAAGTTCCAGCCCTCGTGTTTGCTGTTGAGATCACCTGCAATCTGAGAAGCAATGTTAATACTAAGAAGCAAATGAATGTCATTAGTATCTGTCATGTTTAATGGCGGCTTATATGCCGCGAAGATTCTTGTCGCTTGGCCCGCGAATAGGACTTCAATGCCTAATGCGTCAATAGTGACTAGATTGGGAGTGGCAATGGGTTGGTGGATGGTTTTTCTCCTCACTAGTACGGCGAGGCCTCTATAGGCTCGTCCGGTGGGAGAAACTTGATCCAGGCGGTAGGTTATGTAACCTGGGAATCGGGCTCGGTCTGAGGTACGCAAATGGGTCTCAGAGATGAGCGCTATGTCGACGTCTTGCTCTGAGAGCAATGCGCGCAACATTTGCGCTTTCCCGAGAAGGCCATTCGCGTTCCAGTGGATGAGTCTGAGTGGCTTATCCATTGGTGCTCAGTAGCTTGGAGATGCCGCTAAATATCACCGGGAGTGGATCCTTCTCAGTGCTTAGGGCCGTGAGCACGTCTTGCAGTATTTTTACTGCAGACGCAATGGCCTCTTTGCGGGCCGCGGATTGCGGCGCGGCTTGCGGCGCGGTGTGCGCGGCGGGCGGCGCTTTGGGCGCAGCCAGTGGCGCTTTAGGCGCCGCTGAGGTCACGGTCTGTGACTTTGCGGCAGGCAGGGGAGAATTTTTCTTCTTCTTCCTCTTCCTCTTTTTTTTCTCCCCTGTGGCTGCACTACGCTCGGTTGGTCCGTTTGCGGGAGCCATGAGCGTAGCTGAGTGTTGAGCGGCGTCGGCCGTAACTGGGGCGGCCTTGTTTTTTGGCTGCGTTGTGAGTGCCAGGGTACCGGCTCTCTTGTTCTTGATCTCCTGCTGAAAAATAGGGCAAGAGATGTTATTGGCGGTATGTGCGCTTGGTGCATGGTGCTCCTTTCGGCCGGGAGGGAGTACGAGAACCACGAGATTCTCTCCTCCTTCTCCAGCTTGGTGAGGTACCGCTGTATGTAGCGATACTCGTCGTCGTTGGTCGGCTGGAAGCGTACGCCTTTCCCGTAAGGGCGGGCGTTAGGCCTCCTGCCGAGTCCGGCAGTAATCTGCCTAAAATGGTGCGCCCAGTTAGGTAGGCGCTCCACCACTAAAGGCGGGTACTTAGGCTTCGGTGCTTGTTTTGCGCCGCCGGCCGTGGCTGGCGGTGCGTTGGATGGGCCGGCTGTCGCTGGCGGCGCGCTAGGCGGGTCGCCGATCGCTGGCGGCGCGCTGGACGGGCCGTCAACTGCCGGCGGTGCGCTAGACGAGCCGGCGACTGCTGGCGGTGCTGCGACTGCGGCTGTGGTTGCAGGCTTCTTTGAGGCCACGGCGTATGTTACCGCTGCGGCTGGCCTAGGTGCCTGCAATTTTGAAATTTGCGGGGGCGCGACATCCATCTGCTCCACTGAGGAGCAGGAGGAGTCGCGTCTAACCCGCGGGTCACGCCGCTTCCAGTTTGGAGGCGTGAGTGGTCTTGAAATGAGACCGCAGTGACGCTTCTTATCTTCCTCGCTGTCGCCGGCCACTGGAGGGCAGCGGCGACGGCGTGCGGTCTTCGGCGTCGTTGGGGGTGGCGGCAGCTCCTTGTCCTGTAACATAAGTTCCAAGATTTTTAGAGCGATGTCTGGCTGCGTGATTCCCAGTGGCCCAAAGCTCTTCGCTTGCTCGGGGTATAGTTCGACTAGCGACTTGAGTCGCTCGGCGATCGGGTCCGCTGCGGCTTCCGTGTCGGAGTTCTTCCTTGAGCGCGCTGAGAGGTCTTCAATGTCCTGGCGAGAAGCAGGGTTAGTTGGCGCGGCCATCTTCGACCTGCGAGGGTTGTCGGACGACTGCGGCGGACTGCGTGCTGGATTTTCTGCGTTGCCGCGACCTTACAGATTGGCCGCGCACATCCTTTAACCGTATTCTTTCACCCGATATCGGGTTTCCGTACACGGCAAAAGTTTAGCGCTACCTCACTGGGAGTCAATAGGCTAGGCGTTCCCCGCTGCGCATTAAAGCACAGTTGACGGTTTAAAAAGTCTCACACAGAGTGTAATTCTAAATAAATCGTCAGGAGCAAAGTAGGTCCGAACGGCACGAGTGCACTGAAGTGGCAATGGGCCAGCCATATACCTCGGAGAACCGATAATCGTTGGGGAAGAAAGGTTCTCGAGTGGCAACCTCGTACCGGCAAACGCAGTGTAGGGCGACCCCCCCACTAAATGGAGCGACGACCTACACGGTTTTGCAGGAAGTCGATGGATGCAGGTGGCTCAGGACCGTGTTTTGTGGCAATCTATGGGGGAGGCCTATGTTCAACTATGGTAGGCTGAAATGATGATGATGATGATGATGATTATTGTTTTGGTTTCTAGTGAATGGAACAATGAAAGTTATTTTTTTATAATTTTTAGATAAATAAGATTATAATAAAAATATTATAATTTTTTTAAAATAGATGATAAAGTGTACTTTCTCGGGTCTCGTAACTATGGTGTTAGTGTATCCTTATCTATCAAAGCGCAGGGCCACCATTCTGCGTTAGCACATCACTGCTTGAAGGCAAAAATAACTGGCACCTACGTATCGAGGCGAGGCGATTGCATAGAAATTCTGCCACTAGTTGACAGTTCGACAGTTAGCGATAGTAAGTCGGTTTAAAGGGCACTGAGAGCTAGTGTAATCACTGGGCCTATGAACCTTAAGAATTGATAAATATATAAATAGATACATAAAAATATAATATAAATAATGGTGATAGGATTCTTACGCAGGAATCCGTCTAGGTAGGTACCACCCCAAGGCCAGTTATTCTGCCGTGAAGCAGTAGTGTGCAAACATTACTGTGATTCGGTTTGAAGGGCATTTAGAGCTAGCGTAATCACTTGGCATAAGAGAATTAAGAACTGATGTTTCAGGGTGACGGGCGCAACTAGTCTTCTTCCGAGCCATCTATTGATTCGGATTGTAATTATAAAGAAAACATATTAGGCGAGCATCTCTGCCTTAAATACAAACTATATAATAAAATATGTAATTTAAATACAATCTAATATTTATTAAGAAGTTATTCTCACGAGAGAAAAAATAAGGGTTAAGGTACGTAAGAAGTAAGGCTAATACATAATCATATATATTGGAGATTGGATGGAGTGTAATTACCATTATTAGGCTTAGCATTTCTGAGAGATCGAGTAGATAAGTAGTATATGGGTGCCGTGTGGTGGCGGCTCGTTAAAAGAATACTACTACACCATCTCATCCAATGGATCTCGTAAAAGGCGATTAAGGAATAAAACTGCACTGTGCACCTAATAGCGCATGGTGGCGATGGGCTCACCACCTATCACACCAAGTGCATTATATTGTTTTGGTGAAACGTGGATTGTGGCAGTCATCTGTTTTTGCAGTGAGTGCCCAGTCTCTGACTACCCCTTATGGGATACAGTCGTAATCTTATGTATGTATTTATCAGGAAGTATGAGAATTTCAAAAAATGTTTTCATTAAGCATTTCATTACTTTGAACTTAAGAACATAAACATGTATTTGGAAAATATAACAATAATATTTTAAGCTTTACTTCCAAATATTTAGTTCCAGAGAAGTAATAATGGACTATAGTCCGAATATAACTATTTTCTTATGTTAGTTTAGAAGACACTGGAGCATCAAAGTTATTGAATGAATTGTCTCGAGTTTTTTCAAAACACCCCAAGCTAGGATAAATGCTGTGGTGGGTTTCTACAGAAAACACACCTTTACTGAGTATTTTTTTTTATTTGATAAAATGACGAGACGAGCAAAACGTTCACCTGATGGTAATTGCAACGTCTGCCCATAACAGATGTTGTATTACTCAGAACATTTCTGTGTAGCACCACACTGCGCCCGTCACCCTGAGACATAAGTTCTTAACTCTCATATGCCCAGTGATTACGCTAGCTCTCAGTGCCCTTCAAACCGAAACACAGTAATGTTTGCACACTACTGCTTCACGGCAGAATAACTGGCCCTGGGGTGGTACCTACCTAGACGGATTCCTGCATAGGAATCCTACCACCAGATAAGTTAGAATTTATTTGGCGATATAGTTTCTCTAATGGTTGGTAGTTTTTATAGGTTAAGTTGTAGTTTACTTGAAATACTAATGTTAATCATACCGATCTTTCTGTTACTTTTAATTTTGTTTTAATAAATTAAATCTGGCATATAACGAAACTGTTAACTTTACAAAACTTTAAAACGCCAAAAAGAACAATATGTATGTTTTATTCTAATGATGGTTGGCGAACTATAACTACGGAATACGATTCAGGAAAAAAATCATATTTTATGAAATAAATATTTTTTTAATTGGAATATTTTGAAGCATTTCTAAATGAAATACCATTTGTGTGATTTTATATTTCTCATTGCTTCAAACTTACTTTCATAAACTTCCATCAGTTTGATCAATGATTGCTTCAAACAAAGTACCTTAGTTCCTGCAGAGGCTGCAAGACTTTGATTTATTCCTCACTCGTTTCCTGGAGACGAACAACTATTATGAACTCACAGAATTAGACAAACTGATAATGCTGTGATAAGGACGATGATAGACACTTTAGATTAACATTACTCCCACACGGCTTCTTCATTCTTTATGAAGAGTCTTGTAAGTTATGGAATTTAGGCAATTTTTTTATTTTCCGTCCTTTTAGCGTCTAAAATATCCTCATCAATTAGTTTTTAAATCAGTACAACAACAGACATAATTACATACATTATGTACATTATTACGAAAATGACTAAGAAGAAAAAAAAATCTTTAGGAATAAGGATTTCTTCCTGGTTCATGCTGGGTGTATTTCTTCCCAAAACAGAGGCTTTTTTTTACTCGTATATAATCCGCGTGTCAATCTTTTATTATATCTCTTCTTATATCTATTGCATTGAACGGGATAAAGATATTATTCATTATCCATTAAATGTAATAATAAACTTTCTCAAAGAGCATACATTCATATAACAGACGAATAACTTTGGATATATATTTTATAAATATTTTTGTATCACTCTATACAATGATTTGGGGTATACAAACAATTATAAGCAGAAATAAAATAAAATCTTTCAATGGAAAGGAAAAAGATGATGTTCGATATGCTTCGAAATTATAATTTTAATTTCAATCCAGGATGCAAAAACATATTAAATACAAATTTCTTTCTAATTATAATTCATACTTAGAAAGAAAAAGGTATTGTTTTTGATATCACTATTTTAGTGAAAACATGGAAACACGCATCTCAACTATTCTACACTATTCAAAATAATTAAGATCCGTGCTTATTAGCAAATTAGTAGCTTACAGAAGTTAACTGATCTGAACCATTTATCAGAACTGGCAGTATGTAAACTATTTATTGTATCTCCTTACTGTATATGAAAAAGTCAGTCAAAGTAAAAGTCAAAATTTCTTTATTCAGTTTAGGCTTGTATAAAGTTCTTATGAATTTCTAATATAATGCCTTGTGAAGTCCACCAACTTGCATTGTTACAGCGTGACAGACTCTTCCCAGTTCCAAAACCCTATCAGAAATGAGAGGAGGCCAATGCTTTTTTTGGACTGATAGTCACTATTAGCCCGAAAAACTTTCACAGCTTCGCCGGATTGAAAGTTGGCCGAACGCTGACAGCGCTTAGTTATAATGTGTAGCGCTAAGTTAGCACCTTTATAATGTGTAACTAGAGCAAGGGTACCCGATGGGGCAAGAAACTCCTGCGACGCTTCTAGTCATAATAAAGATAAGAAAAACCAGCCTGAAGGGTGGTATCGGGAATGATTAATGTGTTTGCTAATAATGATTGTGTATGTGTGTGTGTTGAGAAAGTGAGAGAATCGCGATGGGTTGAGTAGCGGCATTTGCAACCAGGAGGGATATTATGCTTGGAAGTTGACTATAGCTGAGACTACGTGTTGATACTGTATACCTGCGGCGATCCTGTCCTTGGGCTTACCGTTGGTATCCCTGAGTGCCTTTTCCAGTTACCGTTAAAAACGGCGGCGAAGCGACTAACTAGACCCAAGTCGCTCTAATCGAAAGGTCCACTCGCGACAAGGGTGGTTGGTATGTTCGGCGAAGTCGCGAATATAATGGACGCGGGGTTCGAGAGTTTTTTCCATACGGAGGGCGGAAGGTTTATCTGAAATACGATTCTGGGCGCGGGTGCTTGTCTGACCGTGGGTCGTTTGGATTTTGGTGCCTTGGGGCAGCCGAGGAAATTGGCGGTGTGGCCCTCTGTGTTACAAAGAATATATGAGGGAACATATGCTAAGAGTTTTGTCCTTTGGTCTAGGACAGTGGAGGGTGGCGTGTTCATGAGGAGATAAAACGAGGAAGAGAAAACGAGGAGATATGATAAAGGGTTTCTTTTTAGCGGTAAACGCGCAAACTTGTGTGTTTTTGGGTTAAACTGGACTAAATTTAGTCGACTCCAGTCCTGAAGTTCAGACACAAGTTTGTTTCGGTACTCCTCGACGTGTTCCCGTGAAATATTGGCACTGCCAGTAAATAAGGCATTGCTAATGCTGTCGTACGCATAGCAATGAATGTTACTAATTTGAAACAAATCATTGATTTTCAGAAGAAACAGTGTTGGCGACGTTATCTATGAGTTTTACCGGTAAGACGTAATAATCACATTGAATTTTAGCGCATAGGAATTGTTCAGTGGGGCATTAGCTAAAATGATTAACCTTTTAGCAGATGATGTTGCAAAGCAGAAGAGTAGCTTCCTGCCAGATTGGCTAGTTTCATCTGTCGAGGACGTGTCCTCCTACCAGCAATCTTTAGATGTTGTATACGTACTCATACTATCAGTATCTAAAGAGCCTCGATGAAACTTCAATGGGGCGATGTAAAACGCATGAACTATTTCTTCAGCTGCTTATGTGGTGGCATAGATATGTCGCTATACTCTAATTATTATACAAATCAACATTATTTCAGGATTTTTACTTACAATATTTATCTCGATGTTATCTGAGAACACTTGGGAGAAAGTGACAATATGACAAAGACAGGTTCAAGAGCTATCATTTTTTGATTAAGGATTTCTTAGATCCTCATTTAATTTAATTCCCTTACAAGGTCTTAACTCCACTTTATTCGAGAATAAGGATACGATACTTTTACAAATAGTATAATTGTCAGTAAGATATTGTAACTGTAGAGACTTTTGAGTATACTGAAATGGCTTTTGATATTGTTGGAACTTAATAAATTAATAAGGCAGAACCTAAAAGTTGTTTACTTTTATTACGTTACTAGTCGTGTGCCCAATGAGATTTCTCATCGGTAATAACTCAAGAACCATCCGACTTTACTTAAATTTTAGAGGTTCGTGGAAACCTCCTCTCCCCGTACCTTCTTTTTTACTCTTAGGTCGCGGCGAGGAATTAAATCCCCGTAAACAAATAATGCCGTATTGTGGTGGCCTAAAAAAATCCAAACCAAAATCCCTCTCAAAATGAGATCAGGGAGGCCTATGTTCTTCGGTAATGAACCAGTGATAGGCTGAAATGATAATGAAACACTTTATTTGGGACTCTTGTGTGCCAAAGAGACTTACTTTTTTAACACACTTTGTCCCTCTGCTTAACTCAGATCTCCTCCTACTTCTAAGAGGGTTTTAGAACTATGAGGATAACACCACGCTGCTCTAATGCGGGTTCACATGTCCTCGAATTTTTTTTTTTAATTGTTAGTTATGGAGGTTTTCTCACGATGTTTTCGTTTACCGCGGTAAATCGACGCTTAATTACGCATTTAAAGGATAATTTTAAAAACTTCTTTCTCGGTGCTAACTTTCGGTATAATAAACTCTTATGCAAAATTTCGTACTTCTAAACCAATCATTACATCAAATTTGATAGGTCACAAATGCTTGCAAAAGAACACCGATTCCTTCCAAGGAGGATTCGCGAGGCTATTGAAATTAAAAAACATCCTTATTTCAATACAGAAGTACTACCACCGGCTTGGGATTTTTTTATTAATATATTATATAATTTAAAGGTGAAGGTACCCCGGATTAACAATGACATCAGGACTTCTGTCACCTTAGTCTCCCGTGACCATGGGTGCTGTAAAATAAAATGCAATAAAATCCGTCACACCTAGTTTTATTTAAACCATTAAGACATCTGATATCTAGATTTATTATTCTGTGCACGTATAAGCTATCCACATTATGTGACGGTTTTGAATTGAGACTCTCTCACATTTTGTTGGGAAATCAGTCTCATACGACCTCACTTAAAAATGCCCGCGCCTCCCGTTTACCTCCTGTTTTAGCGAGCGTCAGCTTCGAATATCAATATCAAACAGTCCGCGAGTATGGTGTAGAGTGCATATCTTCCCAACAATCACATCTATCGGGAATGCAAGATAAAGTTTTTTTATAAACGTTTATTTCAATAAATGGTTTTGACTTTCAAGATTTTCTTTTCATTAATTAATTTTTGAATTCATTACAAAAGGTCTTCCTTCTTGAGAGAGGGCTATATCCAGCAGTTGTTTATTAATACGCAAATACAATCGCGTTTTTTTTCCATTTTAGGGGTAGGCAGAGACCACACCCGCAGCCTACTTTTCGCCCCCGCAGAAAAGAAGACGTGGAAGGTGGCGATACACGTTGTCGCCATTTCGAGGCAAAAATGTTTACTCGCCATTGCACTCCCACGAGCAGTGTAGAGACAGCATATGATATTATTCTACACAAATAAAAGCTGTCCGTACAATACCTTAGTCACCTCTTACGACACCTCGATACGAAAGAGAAAGGTGCTATTCTTCTGTGCCGGACACTTATCGGTTAATAATAGGTTTAAATACATACATACATAGAGTCTCGCCTCTTTCCCATAGGGGTAGGCAGAGACCACATCTTTCCACGTGCTACGATCCTGACACACATCTTTAGCTTCCTCTACTTTCATTAGTGTTTTCATACAAGCTTGTCGGTTGCGGGTACTTTTGACGTGGCCTTTCCTTAAAACGATTAGGTCTGATCGTAATACGTTCGCCTACGTCTACCCCTACCGGCTTGCCCATTCACACTCGCCTCATAAATGTGTTTCGTAATTTTCTTTCATCCATCCTCTCTACGTGTCCAAACCATATAAGCATCCTTTTTTCTATCTTTGTCACTACATCTTCTACCACACCGCAACGTTCTCATATTACGTGGTTTCTCGGTTTGTTCATCAATAGGTTTACAATAATAATAAGTGTATTTGGTACCAGTAGCTCTATCTACCACCAGCATTATCCCCAAACATCTCAACCCTAATCTAAAATGACTGTCCCTCAAAAACACTCTTTATATTACCGTACAAAAATCCGCAATGTTAAATACATGCCCAATTGTGAGAAAATTCATGCATAGTTGAAAATTATTCAACAATCTTTTCATCACTAACAGCCTAAATACCACACACTGCATATGAGCGAAGCAGAACCTCAAAATTATGTAAAATAAAAAAACAAGCGGAGAAGAAAGTAAGTATTGTTCCTGATGATAATAATAATGTTACGATTTGGCGCGATGATAACAGTCTATTATTCTCCCGTACAAATACAGACTTCCTCGTTATTCTTAGTTTTTTTTCTGTGACTTTAATATTTTTATATTAACTTTATCATATTGTACATATTATCGAACAACCAGTACCTAAATGTAGAGAATGTGCTTTTGAATGGCTATATAAAGTTGCTTTTGATGCCCAAAGAAGTTCCAGCGCTTGTCCCTGTCAATTCTGCTGACATTGATGGATTAAGCCACAATTGTTTTCTGTTAACTCCTATTTCTTGTCTCACTTCATGATTTAGGTATAAGGATAATGATTTTTTTTATGTTATATGGACGACATTTATGTGTGAAAAATCTTAATGATTTCGTATATTTACTCGAATACATTTAAATAAAACCAGATTTTACGTTTTACGTTAAAAGTACCCGCAACCGACGAGCTTGTATGGAAATGCTAATGAATTGAAATGAGTGACCGGATCATGTCAAGTGGAAAGATGTGGGTCTATGCCTACCCCAATGGGTAAGTTGCGTATGTATGTTTACGGACTTTATCGCTTAAAAACCCGTAAAATACAACTTCCCTAGGAAAATCCTACCTATTTCAATAAAACAAAACAATAATCTACTTATATTCACAAAATTAATACAGAAATTATGTAAATAACCTCTGATTAACTTTTAGTGTTACTAGTAATATTTATTTGCTTATTTAAACTTTATTTGCACTAAAGTGTACAAAAAGGCGGACTTAATGTCTAGAGGCATTCTCTACCAGTGTACATATTAAGGGTGCTTAGTAAAACAACAATTCGATTTAAAATTGCACAATAACTAAATACATACATATCCATACACATACACATGCATATATATATATATATATATATATATGTATGTTTACGTATACACCGTAATTTTTAAGCCGTTCTGGAAGAAGAAAATACCGAGACAGAATCAATAGTAGAATCGATTACTGAAGTTTAATCTTACTGAAAATGAATATAACTGTGTTTAATTACATGGATAAAAAATAAAAGTTGACCTACAGTTTTTCGAATATAAGCTTAGTACTGTCGCAGTGTTCTAGTGGGACCGCACACGCACCGGCCGAGTTCAATAGCCCGTGCGAATCAGCTGATACCTACACTAACACAACGCTCGGGTCGGACACAATATACCTTTCTGCGTACATTTTATCATAAATATTTATTGAGAACTCAATTGGTAAGTATTTATTAATTGAATACATTTAGATTTGTTTGATTATTAAAAGATGCGCCAGACTAGGAATATTTCTAAGTCGTGAGTGCGTTTACAGAAAATTTCCAGAACCGAAAATTAAAAATTTATGTCTTTACAAAAACGTTGGCTCCGGCTGGTATTTAAACCCAGGGTCCGCGTCATAGTATTCGCAGTAGAACGTGTTCCACTAGACTACTCAGTCGTCACGTAACTGAGTATTTACTCCAATTTTCTCTTCTTTCTTACACAAATTCAGGATCGTCGGAAAAACTTTATTTTGTGTTTTCTGAGATAGCTACTTTCGTGACAAAAGAACATAGGATAAACTGACAGTGTCAAGTGCACTTTTTAGTATTCTTTTTCTTAAAAAAACTATGATCTACTCTAGGATTTCTCTTATATCAGGCACAAACACTCATACGCAGTACAATTATCTGTAAGCAATACAAATATTTGTCTCGTGCGGGAATCGAACCCGCAACCCATAAGCCAATCACTTATCCTCGGCGTCCACATAACCGCCCAAAAAAATGGAACTGTTTGGAAAACCTAACAGAGTTTCGTTTTTCACAAGGTTATTTGCCAAATAATTTACACTACCCTGTATCGGAGCAATTGCTTCAATTATGTCAACCTTACTCGATACACAAAAGTGCTTATATATCTTTTACATTTCGTGTAAGTTTTTACTCTCATGTTACATGTAACAGCCTAAATTTGTAACATTAGTTCTCCTACTTTAATACACTTACTACAGACTTATTTTCTTTACGAAAATTCCGTAACACAAGAGCGACGACACGCTGAACATCCAAGGTCAAATTCAGTGCGACGTTTTGAATGTGAGAAACGAGTTCGGCGAGACGTTTAATATGACGCGAAAAGTACGCAATATATGTACTTAGACAGAAAGGCAAAAAGAAAGAACTATGTAACAAATCCGAACGTCACGAGACCAGCGGGCAAGAAACATACGAAAATGTTAAATAATCAATGTGAAATAAAAAAGTTAAATCAAATTTTAAGAATAATATTACGTATTCTCAAAAAAGGTAAGCATATTTTACAATCCATATTGGCCTCGTCTGTAAAACACTAATGGTAAAGTGCCTCTGGAATCTTGATCTGCGACTTACTGTGCTACGTTATTCAACACTTTGTAAAAATAATTAGATCTATGGCATTTCAAATCTACCGTAGTTTTTTTTTTATAAAAGGTGTAACAAAATTTAAACTATAGGTACCTTGGAGAAACACTTTTTTTAAATTAAAAAATAAATAAAATATCTACGTACTATAAATATTTATCCGGTACAAATAATTTCATTTAACAAACTTTCGAAATTTGTACACAATACAACCATGCCCGAAAACCAACAATTTGTGTTTTGCACAAATGTTGCCACTCGCTGGGATTCGAACCCAGGACCTGCGGCGTAGAAGTCAGGTACGCTAACCACTAGGCCACGCGAAAATAAATCCCGTGCTTTCTTTATTGTTCTGAAAGCGTAGATAAACTATAAACTTTAAATGTTTAAAAAAAATTTGATCAGTTTTTATTTCAAAAAGAATCGTATCTTAAAACAGAGAAGTCATAATAAAAAAATTGCTTTTAGCAAGATCAGTAATCTATACGCTCGTCTATCTTCAATATTGAAATTGGTTTCTAAATTAAAGAAGAACATTTCAACTATTCTTTGTTAATCATTTTAAATTGCGATTTTACATGAGAAGAAACAAACCGGTTTATACCGGCCTAGTCTGACGACAAGCCCCGCGAGTGTTTAAGAGTGTGTTGAGAGCAATTAGTCCTATTAATTGATCGTAATACAAATTAAATTATGATTTTTACAATAAAGTTTTCACTGTCTGTACCAATAATGTCATTTACGCATTTACTCGTTCTAAATAATCAGAAAACTTACTTTCAAAACTGCACTAAATAAAATAAAATGGCGAATTATTAAAACGTTATTTTTGTTTAATTATCCATGAAAAGTAAAACAGATATTCCTTTGTTTATTAATAATAAAACATTCATGATATCATTACCAAAAGAACAATATTTTAACAAACTATTAAGTTATAAAATTGCAAATTTACAATATTTATAAATATTATAGTTATTTGACTGTTCACGGAGCCGCTTGTAGATGGCACTGATGCAGTATATTGCAACATTCTGGTTGGACTAAATATAACTATTTATGCCACTAGTTAGGTCTAGACAACATACTTCTGTTTAAGTTTACAGTGAGCTCAATGCCCATACAAAAAATATTGGTACCTCTACATGTATATTCATTCTACATTGAATCTTGTCAGATACGTATATTATTATGTTACGAAAAGTTTTGAAATAGTTTGCTAAGATGGCGCTTACGTTAATTATCTTTTCGTTATAAGCGTATTCATTTCACTTTAAATGAAATCGATTCCTATGGAGTAAACTCCAAAATTAAACCAAATATTCAGATAATTTTTAATAATAAAATATTATTTCATTATTTTATTTTTATCAAATAAAATTATTCTAGCTATCGAAACAGTGGTTTTTGGTAAAAACGTTAGGTAGAATTTTAGTAATAATATCGGTTAATTATTTTATGCGTAAATAAAAATTGTAATAAACCATTTACACTATTTATACAACTGATTGGAATTGAAATTAACAAAATAAATATTTAGTTAAGTGCATACCTGAATTGTAATAACTGTGCAAACTGCTTTCTGTTTGGTTGTAAACATAAACGAGCACGTTTTCGCAAGGTTTCTTTCAAATGATTTATTCACACTCACAGTATCACATCACCTTTTATCACTTTTAGCATCCACAATAGGCCGTTTAACTGACTAAATTCCGCGCTTCTTCCGTATACACAAGTATTTTTATTTTTATTTAAGTATTATCACAAATAAAAGTGCATCGAAGAACAAATACGATTAATAAAAAGAAATAATAACCATAAGCACTAACTGTGCATTAAAAAGTTCAGAGCTCACACGTGACTAAGTCACTTATTTACCTATTTTTGGCATTTTGCTGTTTTACGTTAAAGGTGGCGGGGAGTGACTTCGCCTCCAATAGCATCGTGGACAACGCGTGAAACGAAAATGTTTTAAACAGGGCTGTTTCAAAAAGATTTTTAATTATTATAATAATTTTTTATCACTGCTGCTTTTATTAATCTGAATTTATTTTTAATATTGCCAAAAGATTCATTGGATCGGGTATATTAATGTAAAAGCTCTAAAATCTCTTTAACGTCCCATATATTTTTTTCGAATCTTCTGAATAAATAAACTGCGGTTGCCAACCCACCTACCAAGCGTGGCAACTATGGCAAAATCCTTCCAAAATGAGAGCTACAAACTTGTGGCAATCTGAGGGGGAGGCCTATGTTCAGCAGTGGACTAGTTATAGGCTGATATGATGATGATGATGACATTTTTTTTAAATTTTGAAAACGTCCATTATCACATTGCTTAACTTCTGACTACTTTTATATTCATAAGAATAAACGTACAACCGCATGGCCCGCATTATCATATACAATTGCTAGTTGCTCCTTACGTTGGAATACATTTACTTTCGACTCATATTTCCGTTACGATAATTGAAATACGCGGATACGATAACGTTCGTGAAATATTTAGGTAAAGCGAGCCACCCAATGTGCAGTTGCAATTATTGCACTGCATCTACGCTTACGTTAGCTCGTGCGAAAAAAATATTTTTCGCTCGAGCTAACGTAGATGCACAAAACCGTTTTTGTTTAATGTTGTGTCATGTTTAATTAAATTTCGAAACTACACAGCCCTAGGGCCGGGAGGGGATATACAACAGCGTTAAACGTCGCAGTACTCAGTGTTGCCAACTTAGGGGTTTTCCTTCCAGATGGGGAAGAAAATATGGTTTTATAAATGTAATGTGAAATGTTTATAAAATGTATGATTTAAAAAAATACAGCGAAGCTGAGAAGGATTCTATTGTAATGGAAGAAATATTATTAACACATACACAATGTACATTTAACTTTTAATGACAATCAGTGATATGATTATTATTCTTATTACATTTTTTTTAATTATTGTTTTCTAGGATTTATACTAATGGAATTATTGATTATTCAATACTAAGTAATTGTATTGTAATAATAACCATTGATGAATATTTTGATACTACTTTTACTGTTATGCCCTATCGACAACTTTTTTGTTTAATTTAAAAACTGGCATACAAAAACTAAATAGTAGACAAACGTCTACACTGCCGACATACACTTAGTTTATGTTTTTTAAATGTTTAGTTTAGGGAGTTTTTAATGTCTTTAAGGGTAAAAAAATTCATGTGTTGGCGACAGTGACAGTGCTTTAGTTGGTTGGTCTATGTGGTCGGTCGTCACCTATAAGTCTAAGGTCATTTGGTCGCGCTTCTGTTGTTGAATTATCGCGAAGAAAAGAAGTCGTAAAGTGTATTCTATCTAACGTCACAATATCTAACAATGGTACAGGTATACGATGTTGCTAACAAGAACCATTTGACTGTAGGTTTATTCTCATGAACAATAAATTCGTAAGGTGTTACGCATTATGATCGTGAATGTGTTTAAAACTGAAAAAAATCCAGAAGCCAGTTTAATAAGCCGTGTGTGTCGTGCAAAATGGACTGTATTTCGCAGTTTATTTGGAACTTGGTAAATAATGTTATGCAATGAGTATCGTCCGGCAGAGGCTATCCCAGGTACGAATAGAGTATTTTTATTCAGTGTAGATTATTGACGTAGTACTTATTAAACGGATTTTTTTTTTAAATTGAAGTGGTTCGCAAATTTCTTCAGTTTTATGTGCCAGAATAAAACCCATGGGGCCTTTATTGTAATAATTTTATAAAGTACGAAACGGCGTATGAAAATCTGCCACCCAGTCTCATTTGGTAGGTATGGTAAGTGTCATCCAAGGGAAATATTGAAAAATCTTGGACGTCCGGCCAGATGGCGGATTAACCATGTCGAAAAATGTCAGAAAATTCACGATCTTAAACGCTTTTTTTCTCCGATAGCCTTTACTTCGTCGCAGGCGTTCGTAAGGACATTGACCTATCGACTGTGATCGTAATTACCTATAGACGTACGCTACCGTACATCTATAGGTACGTAGACGGGAGCTACCGCAAGTTGTCGGTTCTTTTAAAAACACGTGATTAATTTTAATTTACCAAAAAAAAGTAAATATTAAAATCTAAAAACTGATACTACCAATCGTTTCTGTAACTGAAACTGTACTAATTTTCTTCGTTTCCAGAACGATGTAAAAATTACGGTGTATATATATATATATAATGTAACCGTAAACATACATACACACAAATATTGACAGTTTCTGAACTGAAACTATGTATAAGGATTATATATAAAAGAAGTAATATAAAATTTAATGGAACTACTACTTCGCACGCAAAAATATTAGAAATTACTAATTAATTTTTAAGTAATGCTCCCAGAGTAGGCGTTTGAAACAAGCCTTGGATTTAGCCAACCGTATGTTGGTTGGTAACTGATTCCACAGTCTTACAGCGTGTGAAGCAAAATAATTATAAAGAAATAAATTTAACCGATGTTAAGGTTGCCGTGTAGTAGCGGCTTAAGAGAATCTACCTCCCTATCTCATCGAGGATGTCGTTAGCGTCGACAGAAAAAAAAAAATAAAAACTAGGAGATAGGCAGCGACATCTTTTTGACACACCTGAATAAATAAACTTAGCGTGGCAACTGTGGCAAAATCCCCCCAAAATTTGCCTTTTTTTTGCCAAACTTTTGAGGCAATATAGATTGCCTCAAAAGTTTGGCAAATATACCTATACCTTATAGATACTATACCCTATAGAGGGGAAGCCTATGTTCAGCAGTGGGCAATGATAAAGGTAGTAACGGAAAATAAGATTTATGATGTGGAATTCAAAAGTCAAGAGGACTTTAATTCCACAACCCCATCACTTTCCGTAGATTTTTACCAATTGGAAGAAGTTCCAGCAAATGTCATTGACATCCGGTAGATGGTAGAATATTAATATTTAAACTGTTAGACCGCAAATGGACGGCACGACCGTGAGCTGTGTGAGGTGTATACGCTGTCTACGAGGAGATCCTATCTAGACGTTGACGATTATGAGGCAACATGGTATTGAAAGCCGTGTGGTGGCGGCTCGTTAAAAGAATACTGCCACTCCATCTCATCCAATGGATCTCGTAAAAGGCGAGTAAGGAATTAAACTGCACTGTGCACCCAACAGCGCATGGTGGCGATGGGCTCACCACCTATCACACCAAGTGCATTATATTGTTTTGGTGAAACGTGGATTGTGGCAGTCATCAGTTTTCGCAGTGAGTGCCCAGTCTCTGGCTACCCCTTATGGGATACAGTCGTGATCTTATGTATGTATGTATGTATGTGGTATTGAAAGCGCTAACTGATGGGAGCAAATGGTGGTATTAACAAAAAGTGTATTGCTGAGAAACATAATCAATACTCTTTTGAGTATGTTATAGAATTTTTTGTAAATGAGCGTCTAACCAACTATAATCGTCGGTTATTTCGTAGTGCCAGAAACTGGGCAAATGATCACGGGTACCGGTTTTGCTGGGTTCGAAACGGTTCCATTTATATTCGGAAAAAAGAAGGACGAAATGGAAACCCGCCTATACAGATTAGATCCCTCGATGACCTTCCGAAAGTACCCGCTGATAAACACATGCAAAAGTAAGACTAGAAAAAAGGGAATACTTGTCATAATTTACAAAGTATCTACTTGTTCAATTTGGTTTAGAGTAAAAACTGAGCTTTGGCGCATAGCTCTCATAATACACACAAAACACTCAACACTACCACTATCGAAGGAAAACTTGTCGAAAATGAAGTATCTTCTAAAATTCGCTATTAACATTTACTCATTAATAATAATAATAATAATCTTCTCATTAAAAAAGCGGTCTCGTTGTAGGAATACTTGCTCTGGCATATTCCTAAATTCAGAGACAAACATGACCACTATTAACTTCTCATTCAAATTAATTCATTTAATCAATATACACTTAAATTTTACGTTTAATTTTAGATTACATTTTACATTACATTTTACACTACACTTTACTTTACCTTTTACATTACTGTTTACATTACATTTTACATTACACTATTCATTACAATTGACATTACATTTTACATTACATTTACATACACTTTTAGATTTTAACGCTCTGGCACAATCTCAATTTTATGTAATGGTATACCCTTTAACAGCAAAATTCTTTTTAGATATTTCATATACTCATAAATCTCCACTGATGATGTTCGATGGATGGTCTGTAACGATATATCGGTATTACATATTATCTTACTATTTATCATGACCACCTTAGATCTTTTAACACAGATAGATAACTCATTGAATATCAAATGTCATTATGTTACCATACCTGAAGAGTGCGGATCTGTGTTAAATAAATATCCTGTAAAAATTTTACATGTAAATATCCGGAGTATGCAACGTAACTTTGATAATTTCCTAATAATTTTTGCAAGGTTAAGTATTAGCTTTGATGTTATCATTTTCAGCGAATGCTGGATAAACGATCATTCTATTATTAAGCAAATCGAGGGATACAAATCTTACAATACGTCTAAATACATTAATAAATCGGGAGGAGTCGTAATATATGTCAATGATGTATGGTCTGCTAATGTAACTGAACTGAACATAGACGAAGCAAACGGATTAAAAATTGAAGTTCCTAATGTTCTTACAGTATTTGGACTGTATCGGTCACCATCGTTTACTAGTTCACTAAATTTTATTTCCTCTCTAGAGCATAGTCTTAATACTGTAAATCGAAATACTTGCCTTATTTTGGCAGGAGACATAAATATCAATATTATCGGCTCGTCATCTGCCGAGGGACATACATCATCATATCTCAGTCTTCTTGCTGCACATGATCTTATGCCATCCATTACTATTCCCACGCATAATCAGTCTTGTATCGATCATATATTTGTACCATCAAAAGTGCAGGCAGAATCAGTAGTCTGCCCCGTTGATCTCACGGATCATGACATTATCATGGTAGGTGTAGAGTCGGCGAGCCCAAAAGCACTTCCACCAAAAAGGACTAAATTGAAAATAAACTATGAAGGCCTTTCATCTGAAATAATGAACATCGATTGGTCCCACATAATAAATAATAATTTTCTTGAAAACGCCGTGTCCAGCTTTTCATATACACTCACCACGGCATTATCAAGACACTCTAAACTTGTTCGTTTTAGTCATTCAAGATTTAGCATTCAACCCTGGATGACCCCGGGTCTCATTCGCTGTTCAAAACACAAAGACAAACTCCATTTGGAATGTAGGAAGTCTCCTTGCGACGAATCTAAGAAGTTAGTTTATACTAGATACCGAAATTTTTACATCACACTCTTAAGAAAAGTTAAAGCAGAGTACAAACGCAGCGAAATCGCCAAAAACAAAAGATCCCCGAAAAAACTATGGAAGACGATAAACAAAATATCTCATAGATTACCCAAAAATGTATCTGTCGCGGAAGAGCTTACTAAGACTAAAAATACCTTCGAAGAATCACTGGATCAATGTAATAGTCATTTCTCCTCGATAGGACAATCCTTGGCTAATTCTATCTTAATTCGGCTTAACGAAACTCAAAATTCTCTAGCAGCTAAAATAAAGATTAAATGGTCTCCAGTGAACTCTTTTTTCATCACACCCACAGACGAAGAAGAGGTTTTCTGTTTATTACAGCAGTTAGACCTGAACAGCAGTCCAGGTCTCGATGGTATTAACAACAGAGTCCTAAGAGTTACCAGTCATTCAATCGCAAAGCCACTCGCTGCTATTTTTAATTTAAGTATAGCATCGGGAGTTTTTCCATGTGACTGGAAGACTGCAGGTGTTGTTCCCGTGTACAAAGATGGCCCAAAGGGCGACCCCAATAATTATCGCCCCATCTCTTTTTTACCTGCTGTCTCCAAATTGCTCGAACGCATCATAAACAAAAGACTGATATCTTTTTTGAATGCTAATTCTCTGATCTCAGATCGTCAATTCGGTTTCCGTCAAGGAAAATCTACTGAAGATGCAGTTACTCTTCTTACAGATATTGTATCCTCCCACCTCGATAACGGACAAAGCTGTGTCGGTGTCTTCCTAGACCTTGCTAAAGCATTCGATACAGTCTCCACCCAAATACTCTTAACAAAGATGGAGAAATACGGAATCCGCGGAAAAGCTTTGCAATGGTTTAAGAGCTATTTGTCGGAGAGGAAACAATGTGTTAAGATTGGTGATCATGTGAGCTCATTGAGCACGGTTTCTTTCGGTATTCCACAGGGTAGTATTCTCGGGCCAATACTCTTTCTCTTATATATAAACGATTTAACGTTGTTGCCTCTGCCTAGCGCCGATGTGCTTTGTTACGCGGATGACACCGCTCTCATTTTTCATGGTGAATCTTGGAAAAACGTTTGCCAAACAACTGAAGAAGCTTTGTTGATTGTATCCCGATGGTTAGGTGAGAACCTTTTAACTCTCAACACTGCCAAAACAAAATTCCTTTGCTTTTACAAAACAGACGCTTCAGCACCTCCCGATTCTTTACATGATTTAAAAGTACATAGCGATTACTGCACCACTGGAAACCTTGTTACGACGAGTAATACTTGTAAATGTCAGCATATAAATCGAGTTAACTCTATAAGGTATCTAGGTATAGTTCTGGATGACAGATTGACTTTCAAGGAGTATGTGTGCGCAATGTCTGGCCGTCTAAGAAAACTTATTCACGTGATGAAGAGTCTTCGTCAGATATCTGACTACCAAACCCTAAAAGTTGTGTATTTAGCATTGTGTCAATCAGTCATAAACTATTGTATTCTAGCTTGGGGCGGAGTGACTACTTCAACTCTTATTATTCTCGAACGGGCACAAAGAGCTGTTTTAAAGGTAGCTCTAAATAAACCTATTAGATTCCCGACTGATGATCTTTATGAAATTGCGAAGGTTCTTAGTGTTAGACGATTATTCCTGGTTAGGGTTGCAGTAGCTGTCCACAAATCCGTTGTCACCTCTGCCAACTATGGTGAGATGCTTAAGAGGAGGATTTTTAGAGTTCCTACACCAGCATCAAGGACTAATTTTGGAAAAAGATTTAGATTATACCTTTTTCCACGTATATACAACAAATTAGTAAGCTTGTCTGATTTTAAACATAGCTCGGTGAGGCAATTTAAATTCTCCCTCACAGATATCATTTTAAAATGGTCATATGCTGAGTCAGAAAACATTATGAAAACTGTTTTCTAATGACAATTTGAACTTAAACACATCTGTTTGATCCCTACGATGATTCAGTCTACAAAAAAAAAAAAAAAAATATTTTAGGTAATGCCACTCGTGCCCACACACACAACCATCATTCCCACACTCACACTCACACACATACACATGCACACACACAATCAGACTCGTACATGCTCATGGACTGAGAGTCCATATGCATATGCCCTTTATAAATTTTATTATATACTTCTTGTTTCTAGAGTTAAATCCATAAACATTTTAATTTAAATTGTTAACTACATTAGGTTTACTATATTCATTCAATAGCTTTTCCCTCAGATTATCTTTGTTAATAGTTTTGAGTTATTGTTTACTTGCCGTATTCTGTAATGGAAATCGTAGTTACTTCCCTCACAGGACAGGCATTTGCCTAGTGTGGGGGTCGGAGTTTCAATCATTATAAAGAAGTTATGGTAAAAATAAATAAATAAATAAATAAAAAAAAATAAACATAACTGTAATTTCACCATAGTAATAACCCCTTTCAAAAATCGTTATCAAATACCTAATTTGTTCTAAGTGACACGGCATTTGTTATGGGCTGACGTTGCACTTTATCATCATCATAATCATTTTAGCCTATTTGAGTCCGCTGTTGAACATAGGCCTCCCCCGAAAATTGCCACAAAACACGGTCCTGAGCCACCTGCATCCATCGACTTCCCGCAAAACAGTGCAGGTTGTCGTTCCATCTAGTGGGGGGATGCTCTACACTGCGTTTGTCGGTACAAGGTTGCCATACGAGAACTTTTACCTACATCAAATTTGACATTGTGTTACAAATTTCAGAGTAAATTATAGGCTACTGGGAAAATTAAAAACAAATATTTATTAAAAAAGTTACAGTCTGTAACGTTCCACTACTGGACACAAGTCTACTTTGATTTTTTGGAAGCAAAGATTAGGAGCCGATAAAAGTTAGTAGGTAAGTAGCTAGAACGTATCTAAAAGCACAAATAACTGTACATAGGGGGTAGTAGTGGTCGCCGCACTTATGGTAGTATTCGTATATGGCATGCAGGTTTCCTCGTAATGTTTTTCTTTACAGCCAACGACGCGGTAATCATCATCATCATCTGCATCATGGTGAACTTAGGCCTCCCCATACATTGCCACAAAACAAGCTTTCAAATAAAAGTTTAATTTCTTTTGAAATTCGACACTAATTATCGCAACTCAAATATTTCAAACGCTTAAAGACTGCAAAAACTTGGCAATCATTATTTTTTGTCTGTGTTATCTACAAGCGTTGGACGTCGGCGTTAAATTTCTATTTTATATGTATTTTACCACAAGAGCTTTTTTTAGTTTAAAATGAAATTTGTGCTCTAATGAAACTTATATTATAATTTTTTCTAGTATTTCGTCTTTCAAAATGAAACCAAATTTAAAAAAAGATGTAAATTTCAACTTAAACCAAATGTTGGGGTATTTTTTAAATAAGGACAATACACATACCAAGGGTTCAGTAATTACATACATAACATGACCGGCATTAGCATGATCACGCTGTATAATACATTTTTTTGGCGAATAATATTTCAATAGTTTTGTCCATTTAAACTTTTTAAACCAGGGAAAATTCGAACTGACCTGTCAACGTAAATTATATATGCCAATCCGTCATCGTTAAATGTGATGTATTGTTTAATTCACTTTTGTAAACTTTATTTTATTTTACAAATCTAATTTCTGAAAGCTAACCTGCCTACGTTAACTCTTGACGTAGGTGTCTTAGCTAGTATAAAGCATGTGACAAAAACCGACGCCTTCCCGTAATAAAACGTGTCTTAATTACCAAGATGCGAGATAGCGCATAATTTGTTACAAATTCTAGTTTTAAAAATAAACTACTAACAGAACAACTGGTTCGACAACCACGTGGCCTAGTTTGCACAGTAACTGACTTCTACGCCACTGGTCCTGGGTTCGAAGCCCAACCGGAGCCAACTTTGTGCTAAAACACAAATCGTTGGTTAAAACCTCGTTGTGTTATGATTGTCCCCGTGTTTCTGACTCTGCGTCCTAGCCTACCTTCGATCTTCTCGCCTCAGCGGTACATCGGGCGCGGGTAGGCTGGGACTAGTGAGTGCCTCTGTGTCTGCGCGTGCACTTGGGGCACTATAATATCTTCTGCGCAGTTGATTGCTCCCGACAATATTTGGAAGTTGTCGCTGTGATCGAAATCGGCCAGGAGAAGACAGAATTCTAACACAATTAAATTAATAACTTCTATTGACGACCGCGTGGCCTAGTGGTTAGCGTACCTGATTTCTACGCTGCGGGTCCTGGGTTCGAATCCCAGCCGGAGCCAACATTTAGTTGGTTTCGGGTCTGGTTATTTGTGCATGTGAAATATATGTCTGTAAATGATACAGGAGAAACCCTACTGTGAGGCTTCGTTTTTTTTTTAGAAAAACAGAAAACAAAAAACATACATATTTAATAAATATTGTTTGTGTGTTCATCTACTGCGCGGTCGCACATCTCATCCAACTGAAAAGAAACTTTGTACATTTGTTATTGTCACTTACATGACAGTTTCTGACATACACAATAGGTAGTAGGAAGAATTCTATTATCAGTAAATTAATTAACGTCTATATAATGTGTGTCGTCTTCAATGTGTTCGCGTTCATCCAATTGAGTTGAATGAAACTTTGTACTGATGCTGTTGGCACTTGTGCGAAATTCATAAATAAAAATCATTGTCTTTTATTTAATTTGTCATGTCAATGTGTCTTTTATGCATTTACTTACCTACTTCAAACAAATTACAAAAAAAAATCGAAATTGTTTTTGGTTACATTCTTACTGTTAGTACGATTCCTATGCAGTATACCAATACTTAATGATACTTGGGAACTGATGTCTCAGGGTATGAGGGCAATGTGGTATTACATAGAAATGTGATATTTTGGGTGACACAGAAAAATATTTTAGCATTTCAAAGCATAAAAAGGAAAAAAAATAATTGCGAAACTTTCACATTCAATACAAATGTACCGTTTTAAATAATTCGGACCAAGCTAGGAAAGAAAACTAAAATAGTGTTTGCCTGGAGAAGGGTCTCCAATAAATAATTCAGTGAATACTCCTGAAATAAAGACAAGAAACGGAAGAACTTTATATACTGTTTTTGTTCGGTCTTCTAATATTTGATGTATGTACCAAACTGGCATAATTTTGTGGTTTCATTGTAATGTTACTTTACATAAAACATGAGTATAAGTTATCTCAATTTTTGTCGGTAGACTGCCATGGCAAGTAAATAAATTAAACATGACATACTCTGTTAATCTTTTATATTAAGAAATTAATTATCTTAAGTTCCTGTAGAGACTGTTAAGCACGGGTAGCTTTCCGGGTTGCTGGAGGTTTCTTCAATTTCAATTATCAGATTACTTATCAGTTCATTAATAATAACACTAAATATTAGAAAGTATTATTATAACATAAAATGAAATTAAAACATAAAAAAATATTTTCTATTTCTATTTAGTACAGTGAATAAACATTTTATGAACTAAGCCAAGCTGAAAACCACGATATCGATGACGAAATGATTTTTCCTATCATACCTACTTGCTGCTTAATACATTATTAATATTAAATATGAAAACGCCCAAAAAAAACAAAATTTAAAAAACCTCAACCGTCACTTTTCGAATTGGCGCCACAATTCAAAACGCGTACGCGCTAACACGGATCCCTTCCTAACCTACTCATGTCCGATGTAACGCGTTGGGATAAGGTCGGAGGTAGACTAGGATACAATGGCAGAGACATGGAAATAATCACAACACAACTAGACTCGAAAACAGCACAAATGATGATTCCGGCTCAAATTCAAATTCTGGACCGGCAACTCAACTAGGCAACGCACTCGTCATAATATAGAGTCTATGTTATCGCCTCCGAATGGGTCGGTCTGTGGCACCAGGCTGGCCCGAGGCGGTCGCTCCGCGAGGGCTACGCAATCCCGCCCTGGATGCGAATTGGTCGACTGCTAGGAAAGAGCAGTGTGGTGCCCACCGAGGGAGTGGAGCTGTCCTTTCCAGAGAAGGGGCCATCCATGATAGGCGGCCGGCGCTGGTGGGGTCGCGGAGGTATGCGCGAACGCGAAACACCATGGGGTTTTAGTCGGTGTAAGTCCAACTTAACCCAACCTTGCCCTCGCAAGGGCGGGTAAGCGTTAGGAATTTCCCCATAAAAAAAACCTTTTCTCGACTTTGATTTTACAACAGACCTTGCCTAGTATTAGTGTCGTAGAGGTGTGTTAGGTTATTACACACTGTTGTGTACCTCGTTGTGTTATGATTGTCCCCGTGTTCCTAACACTGCGTCCTAGCCTACCTCCGATCTTCTTGCATCAGCGTTACATCGGGCGCGGATAGGTTGGGACGAGTGAGTGCCTTTGTTTTCGAGCGTACACTTGGGGCACTATAATATCTTCTGTGCAGTTCATTGCTCCCGACAATATTTCGAAGTTGTCGCCGTGGTCGAAATCGGTCAGTAGAACATTAGTACCTACCTACGCAGAATTCCGAAACAAATAAATTAATTAACTTTTATGTACATATATAAAAAATGTGGTTTGTGTGTTCATCTTCTGCGCGTTCGCATATCTATCCAATTGAGAAGAAACTGCACATTTGTTATTGTCACTTACATGACAGTTTCTGACATACACAATATGTAGTAGGCAGAATTCTGTTATCAGTAAATTAATTAACGTCTATATAATACGTAATGTGTTTACGTTATACACGTTGTACGTACCTACTTCAAGTAATTACAAAAAAATTAAAAATTACATTAGCTAATTTTAAAATATTGTTGTAACAGTTTATTAAATATTGATATTTTTTTTTTTTTTGGATAGCTTTTTAGGGCGGATTTCACCGTTGAAACTAAAATCAGTTCAAGCAAAACGAATTTTAAGCGTTTAACTGAGTTCAATATGTCAAGTAACACTACAGTTTGTATTTTGTCAACATCAAATGAACGCAGTCAATGCTAAACACGGTTCAAATTCTGAACGCCCAATATTCGACGTTTTAGCTCTTTAAACGCGTTTAGAGAGCTATCATTTTCAATTGCGCAACTATGTAAACACAAAAAATATTTTTAATTCGTATTATTTATTGTTTGGTACATATAGTATAGGTATGCTATGTAACCTATGCATAAAAACAGGCAGTTTGATGTCGCAAAATACGATATAAATTCAAACTTCGTCTTTCTAAACGCGATCAAAATGGAATCGGTGAAATCGGTTAGACGAAAACCGAGATCAAATGATACATATGAACTCAGTTAAGTAAAACTTGGTTTTCTAAGCATTCGGTGAAATCGGGTCTTAGTGGTACGATTCCTGTGCCGAATACCGTACCAATAGGAGGATGTTAGCCGAATTATTTTTCCTTCTATGCTGTAATTAATTTTCGTAACGTCTGATTATTTCATTAACTATAAACCAAAATGTTTATTATATATACTCAAGTCGAATATTAAACTAACAGTGGTATATATAAACAACAATTAGTAGATATTTAATTTCAGCAAATAAGAAAATTGATGAAGCTCCAAATGTAGTAACATAATGGAGTAACTTAATCATTTTCGTCTCTATTTAACATATAGTTAGAACTTTGTTAATTAATATATTACCCTAATCGATACGTACATTTGGGTAATGGACCGTAAGATAAGCTTTATATAAAATCAGCCACGGACGGCAACATTTAAATTTGACATATAATTATTTAATCTTAAAATTTCAATTATACACGCCTCTTTCCCATATGGGTAGGCAGAGACCAGCCAGTCGAATAAAATTTCGAATTAAGAGACAAGTTTTTTTTTTATAGAAGAGGCGGCAAACGAGCTGGCTTCTCAACTGATGTTAAGTGATCACCATCACCCATAAACATCTACAACACCAGAGCAATTGTAGTTGCGTTGCCGGCCTTGCGGAAAAGAGTAGGCTCTTTTCTTGAAGGACCCTATGGCGGCAACAGATTCAATGAAGTGTCAGTGCTTGGCCGAAAATTAAGTAAGAACGCTCGAAGTGACAATGATGTACGAGTAAGTTTGAGTTGTGCCAATCGAAAAAAGTTGAATAAAATTTATAATTCTTTTTTATTTATTTAATTATATATAATAAAATTAGATTAAGATTTATAAAAAATTTATACTTTACAGGTGTTTTCCAGGAAAGGCTGTGCCCAGCAGTGGATTTAGAAATATTGATGTTTACAAAATGATGTGACTGTTTTAGGTTAGTTAAAAGAATCACGCATTACTTTTTGGAAATACATTAGAGAAAAAAAAAATAAACAACAAATCTTAATGGAATTGTTTTAGTCGACAACACACAAGTGCAACGGATTGCGTCGTTAGTGTGGTCGTTACTGTGTCGTTAATGTTACGGAGTCGGAGAAATTTAATTAATTTGATCCATGATTGGTCGCTGGCGCTGTTGACAAAATGGCTCGCTTTTTCTTGCTTAGAGGTTAAGTATAATTCAAAGTGGGTATGCAGCCGGCGTTCTTGGCATTTAGCTCGAGGTTTGAAAATTGTATATTTAATAAGTTCTTACCATGATTTAGATACAATGCAAAATAAACAATTGAACAAAACAAAAGTACAAAAATCAACTATTACTTTTGTGAAACACGATTATGCTATTATGCTGCTAAACTACTGAGATTGTAAAAATATTAGAACTGCTGATAGGATTCCTATTCAGGAATCCGTCTAGGTGGGTACCACCTCAGGGTCCCAAGGGCACTGAGGGCTATTGTAATTACTGAACTGGGCCTTAAAAATTGATATCTCAGGGCGGCGAGCGCAGTGCGGTGCCACACAGAAATGTTCTGGGTGACACAGCATTTGTTATGGACAGACGTTACACTTACCATCAGGTGAACGTTAAACTCTCGTTATAAGTCTCGTTACTTTCGACGACCGCGTGGCCTAGTGGTCAGAGTACCTGACTTCTAAGCCCCGGGTCCTGGGTTCGAATCCCAGCCGGAGCCAACATTTGTGCTGAAACATAAATTGTTGGTTTTCGGGTCTGGTTGTGTTGTGATTGTCCCCGTGTTTCTGACACTGTATCCTAGCCTACCTCCGGTCTTATCGCATCAGCGTTACATCGGGCGCGGGTAGGTTGGGACGAGTGAGTGCCTCTGTGTTCGCGCGTACACTTGTAGCACTATAATATCTCCTGCGCAGTTGATGGCTCTCGACAGTAGTCGGCAGTTGTGGCCGTGGTCGAAATCGACTAGGAGAACATCATACTTTCGCATATAAAAATATTAAGTAATAAAAAAGACGTTATTAATATCGTACTTATAATTAAGTCTCTCCGTAATTACTCAACAGTGAAATTAAACAAAACATGCGATTCGTTAAAGTTATGGTTATTTCGAAAAAAGTAAAGTATTAAGTAACTGGTACTATATAACAAGACACTTAGAGATTTAAATCTCGATGTAAATCTCCTAAGTGCTCTGCACAGAAGCTGCTCCAGTACGGGGCGGCAGGCTTCACATTACCTCGAAAACATTTTTAATCTTCAGACGTCCGACCGAGCACTTTAAATGTCAGTCATTAAAACTGCGTTTAACTAGATTAAAGTTCTGGCACCGGGAAACGAACTAAGGTCACTCGCGTGATTTTAGACTTGCGGCTCCGAAACGAAGAAAAAGTAAAGAAATGCCTTTAAATGGGTTTTCGAGAAATAGATGCATTTCAACAGTAGTTTGATTAAATAAATCTAGTCACTAAACCGACTGTAAATTACCCTGACATTATAACTTTTATCTTTTAACACAGGATTTACGGATAACACAATCATGGTAGGTAATTCAGTCGTTATCATAAAAACAATTTTCACACAAAATACATCATTGTTTGTTAGTATTAGTATACAATGAATAAATTAAAATAATCGAAGTAAATTCCATAAAAGTCTTTTCAGAATTGCGGTTACCTGACACACTGAACCAAATTCTTGGGCAGAGAGCAATGGACGTTTATACCCAACAAGTGATCTCAGTTGAAAACATTAAAAAAGTTTTATGGATGTCATAATTACTTAATCAAAAAACCGACTTTCATGCAGCAGGTCCAAACATGCTTATGCTAATTTATGAGTTTCATGATTTTGTAATGGATACCATCATCAGTACTAGACGGAAATGTTATCATATGGGTGGTCTTTCTAATAAAAAATAATCATTAAAATCGGTTCATAAACAAAGAATTTATGCGCAAACATACCAAAGAAATATATATATATATATATATATACTATACAAACGAATTGAGAACCTCTTCCTTTTTATAGTCGCTTAAAAATACGAAACTTTGCAACTGGTAACGTGTTCTACCCGGCCGAAAGTTCAAGTATCATTTTGATCTTTAGTTGTTTAGCAATTATGATGTCTTCCTGCCCGATTTTCGACCACGGTGACAACTACCAAATACTGTCGGAAGGTGTAATACTGTCGAATGAATCCACAAATTAAGTGCCACTGTATTATTTATTTATTTAAGCTTTTACGCACATGTGGTACGTATGGCGGACTTAATGCCTAAAAGCATTCTCTACCAGTCAACCATAAGAAAAGCAGAGAAAAACATATTATGATAGGCGGTGCAGCGAACAATAAGAGAGAAAAAATAATAATTTATTGTGACCAAATCTATAAATATAAATACATAAACTATAAAATATATATATGGAATTATACCAACACATACCTATACACAGATACACATGTAAATGTATATATATACACATATATACATACATTATAAATAAACACACATACACACGAATAAGAGAGAAAAATAAAATTCAAACTTGCAGCGATTTTTTAAAATATTCCCGTATTTTATTTTTGAATACAAACTTGTTAGGAGCTTTTTTAATGTCAAGAGGTATATCGTTCCAGAGTCTTATAGCCGTTAAAGTGAAAGAGTGGGATGAGTAACCGGATCGGTGTAACGGCGTAAGCAATTTGAGATTACCCGAGGAACGGAGATAACAGTCATGAGAATCTCCCAGATATTGAAACCTAGATTTCAAATACTCAAGAGCACATGGATCATTTAGTATTGTGAAAAGGGTGCAGAGAATTCTCATATACCTTCGTTGACGAATAGGCAGCCAGTTGAGCTGATTACGAAAGGAAGATACATGATCAAACTTACGTAGACCATAAATGTATCTGATACAGTTATCGAGGAGGCGATCCAATGTGTTAAGATGTTGTTGAGACAAATCAGGGCAACACACATCAGCATAGCCGATAATCGGCAGAATAAGAAATTGGACAAGCAAAACCTTGGTTGAGTTACAACACTCAACAGTTTTGCGACTTACCTCCTGAATCTGTTTGCTCCATATAAAACAGCTGTCAATATACATACCGAGATTTTTTACATGTGGACTAAATGAGATAGCATTGTTGTTAAAAATAACCGATGGCAATGTCGAGAAATCGAATCTAGATATAAATCTAGAGCTGCCTATGATTATGGCTTGGCATTTGGAGGGGTTCACATAAATACCATAAACAGCGGACCAATTACTTATACACTGCAGTTCTTCGTTCAATAATGATATCGCATTAATGATTTCAGATAGTCCCGCTTGCATATATAATTGCAAATCATCAGCCTTCAGATGGTAAGAGCATTTGAGATTCAATGTGATAAGATTAATAAAAAAAGAAAATAAAAGAGGAGAGTGTATACCGCCTTGAGAAACGTCTGATTGGTGTTATGTACTCATTACACCAATCAGCTATCACTCAACAACTTAAGAGAATCTATCACCCCATTTCATCCCGTGGGAGTCGTAAAAGTCGACGAAGGGAAAATGAAAACCAGGAGATGGTCAGCAGCATCTTCCTGGGACAACTGAATAAATAAACTGCGGTTGCCGACCGGTCTTCAAAGCGTGGCAACTGGGGCAAAATCCCCCAAAATGAGAGCCATAAACTTCTGGCAATATACGAGTATGGGGAGGCCTATGTTCAATAGTAGACTACTAATAACACTCAAATGATGATGATGATAAGCACTGTTATCGCTTACCATCAGACGAGGTTTGTGGGCGTTGGTAAATCTTACATGAAAAGGGCATTTTTGTTAATGACGATTTTATATGCCAAGAATATTCTATGATAATCAGTTAACTGATGAAACTTCTCCCGTTTTAACAATGTTTTTATTGCATTATATCTCACTCACTAACTCCAAGCCTTACGCTTTTTGATTATCTAGTTAACATAAGTACGCCGAAGGGAAAACTGCCGAACCATAAAGTCGGTAGTCGTTACTAAGAGAATCCAATTACTGTCCATAATTGTAAAAATGTTATAAACAAAAAATATTTTTAAATTCTTAAGCAATGTTAGCATCTGTCGTTAATATGATTTTAAATCCAGTAAGTTTTTACAAGTTTTTGTGTCAAGTCTTTCCATTTCAAATCTTGTGAATCAAGTTGGATCTATGTAGCTTCGATGACTATCCAAAAATATGGTATCATAAAGTTGGACTGATGAAGAAGCCGGAAGTTGCTCATAGGAGCTCCTAAACTAAGCAAAATAGTTTCGTTTTGTAGCTCTCGTTTTGGGGGGATTTTGCCATAGTTGCCACGCTTGGCAGACGGGTTGGCAACCGCAGTTTATTTATTCAGATGTTCCAGCAAGATGCTGCTGCCCATCTCCTGGTTTTCATAATCCCTCTGTCGAATTTATGACACCCACGGGAAGAGATGGGGTGGTAGATTCTCTTAGGCCACTACCACACGGCAGTTTTGATTACTTTACAAAAAATAAAGGTTTGCACCGACCTCACTCCGAAGAACTATTCAGGATGAGCAACCCATAGAATTCCATGTCACACATCTCAATGACACTTCAAATATAAGTTTTTTTTTCAATGGAAAAAGTGCCGAGACGACCAAAACGTCCACCTGATGGTAAGTGCAACGTATGCCCATAACAAATGCTGCGTCTTCCAAAACATTTCTGTGAGATACCACACTGTGCCAGTCACCTCGAGACATCAGTTCTTAAGCCTCATATGCCCAGTGATTACACTAGCTCTCAGAGCCATTTCAACCGAAACACAGTAATGTTTACAGACTACTGCTTCACGTTAGAATAACTGGCCCTAGGATGGTAGCTACCTAGACGGGCTCTAGGTAGGTACCACTCTAGGCTCTACCATTTGATCTACCATCTTCATATCAATAATCCTTACCGATTACTGTAACCGACCTATAATTAAAATCGATCCGTGACTATAATCGAACCCGTTCAGCGAATAGGACAGCAACCATTAATTCCTAATTAGCTAGCACTCCATCAATCCCGTTGGCGCTATATTGGCAAAAACTCTATTATTTTTTTGAACCACGTGATTTTACTTTTACAATTTAATAAGTTCTTGAGTAATGACCTTCTACTTAAACACTAACCGCCACATGTTTTATTTTTCTAACTGTCCGATTAACCTCTCCTCGGTAACACTGAGCCGAATGCGTGTAGCGATCGAGGTCTGAATTTCCACATCACAGAAATCATATTACTGAAGTGAAGTGTGATATCAATTAGACAGTATTAATTTAGAAACTAGAATTAATTTCACATTCCAGTTCTTTGTCTGAGTAACTAATCAGAAATCAGGCATTTGCGCCAGTGCAGGACACAAAAACTTATTATATATTTTAATTAAGAAAATACCGGACTAAATCGTCATAGAGCCCTCAATATATCCATAGGTTACTATTTCAGAAATAAGATAATGGCTAATTTTGACTTCAGTTATTAATCGGAATATGTTATTGCTGTGAATAATTACAACAGATATTATTTACGAAGGATGTGTTACCGGTGAAATGTACGAGTACGATAAACAGTTTTTTATATGTTGAAAATTATTTATTATGTTAGTCGAAATATTGTCCCACGCTATCTACACACTTTTGCCACTTCACGAGCAATTGATTAATTCCACCCCTATTGAAGTCAAATGTACAGCAAAAATCCTAATTAAAGAATATTTTTATCCTATTTATATATATTAAAAGTAGTGACAAACGATTGGCCAAACTTGCATTGTTTTGCACTATCGTCAGCAGTTTCACATCAATCGTTGGATCAGCTGGCAATGAACTGTGTATTATTTACACCGGCCATAAGACCACCAAATTAATATCAGTAGTTTGACTTTGTTGGACTATAATTCCTAGATCCAACCACTGATAGGAACTTTTGCGGTTATTTTATGGAATGTTTTTCTTACAAGTCACGATGTGATTCTAAACTCCTTTGTTTTCTTGCTTCATACCATAATGTACACTTTGAAGAGTTGTTGTCCCTAACGTTCATTCAGTTCATACGGTATCCACTTTTCTAGTTAGTTGATGATAATGATAATTCTAGTCACATGAAATTACATTGTTTTATCACAGACAATGAAGTGTTTCACCTCAAAACGAGGCACTATCAAAGTGATTTTGACTTTACGACAAACAGTCGCCGAGTTACTCGGTGTCCAACGAAGTAGGATCTCAATAAAAAATCAAGATCACTTAATTTTATTTCTTTGACTATAACTGTATCCCCTATTTACCATCCAAAAGCTACTGCATTATGTTATTATATGAAAGCACGGTACTGATTCGGTCAAGCCGATCCATTTATCTGCTAAAACCATCATAGCTAAAACTAGGATTCATGTGTAGCTTCACGTATGTAAATTTTAAATTGAACTTATGTTTTACTGTCGTATGTTTTACAACTAGATATTTCGACTAGTTTCACTGACTGTTTTCGAAAATATTACGTTTTGCAAAAGCATTGCTAAAGAGTATCGTAAATTTATTTTAATTTCGGTTAGTATCTAAACATCGCATCGAGTTCTTCAGTAAAGGGAAAATTTGTAATTGAATAGGACTCTCGGGAATCTTATATAAACAAATAGCTTGTGTCGGTTCAATAGTTAATTATTATAGTATTTTCAAATAAGAGAGCATTAGTTACACTATCGGAAGGTCAGCTATTAGGTATTCTGATGATATGAAACTGATTAGCAGAAAGCGGCTATATTTTTTAACACTTTACTCTATAAAGCAATTCTGCAATCCGTCACCTATCAATCATTACATATCAATATAATCCTGAAAGTGCCCAAATTACGCAGGCCTAAAGGTGTTTCTTTTTTTTCATTTATACTATTGCAATTTTTTTTCTATTTTTTTTAAATAACGAATCCCCACAGAATGATTTCTCCTGCGTTTTGGAGACATAAATTTCACAGGCATAACATAACCTCACCCGAAAAAACGAAAATTGTACAAAAACAATTTGTGTTTTTGTACAAATGTTTGTTCCGGCTGGGATTCGAACTCAAAACTCCAACCACAAGGTCATGTGGCCGTCGAAAATTATTACCTTAACTTCAGCAACACGTTTTGTATGAGTAATTAAAATTCATGTTATTTAATTATTGATATCTAAATATTCAAAAGAGATTTTTTTATCAAAAATCTTTTTTTATTTATTTCAAAGTTATAGTAGCGTCTACAGAAGTTATATTATTAATTTGATAATATTGTAATTTGTTTTTTTTTATTATTTATAAACAAAATTAATGTAAACAAGGTTTACTTTAGTAAAATATTAGTAGCTTTAAAATGAGTGGAGGCCTGTGTCGAGTTAAAAGACATTTATACGCCATAAAACTTTTATTACTAATACCTAATACTGGTAGAGACATAAGAAAATCTGCTACCCCATTCAATCTTATGGAAGTCGTTAAAGTCAACAGAGGGAACTGCCGGGGAAATCTCATGGCTTAAGACAGGTGGACACTTCGAGGACATGTAAAATCTGCCAACCCGCATTGGAGCACCGTGGCGGACTCTGTCCGGCTCCAAAATCCTCTCAAAAATTAGAGGAGACTTGTACTCAGCGGTGGGACATTTATGGGCTGTTAATTTTCTTTATTTTTATCGACAGGTGGCGGAATATCTACCTAGAACAATATCGGACCGAAAATACACAGACTAGTGACAGGCAGCTGCGTCTAATAAGTGAGGCGTCTCGTACTACGTTCACCAATCCGCCTGCGAAGCGTGGTGATTATGACAAATCCTTCCTTCTTGGGATATATATTTTCGGTGATGTAATTGCTGTTAGCCTTCTCGGCTTCTACAGCTTCATCGGATACTGTGCTCGCGGACCAGGGGCCCGCGTGCCAGGTTTGGTTTGACCCAAACATAAATAAATAAATAATACAAAAAAAAAACAAATAAATGAAAACCTTCTTGGGAGAAGCCTATGTGCAGCAGTGGAATGTTAAGAGGCCGATAAAGAAGAAAGAACTCAACTTTTATAATATTTTCTAGTTCAGTGCGCTCAAACATACATACAGTCATGCCTTTTTCCTATATAATGAGTAGGCAGAGAACACACCTGTAGCCCACTTTTCGGCCCCGCGGGAAACGAGACATCAGGATAGCGAACCACGTCGGTGCCATTTTGATGAGACAAAAAGTTCTTACTCTCCATAGCGTTCCCATGAGAAGTATTATGACAGCATGCGGATTATTCTGCACGCATAAAGGCTGTCCGTACAATACCTCAGTCGCCTTATACGACACCTCGGTATGTAAGAAGTAGGTGCCATTCTGTCGAACACCTATCAATACAACTTTAATTATTAGAAGATTTTATAAAATAGATAGTAGTAGTATGTGAATCAATGATATTTCATAAGTATTTTACAGTTTAGTTTTGTATTACATACAAATAAATTAAATAATCGAACTGATATTAATCAGAATTTATTTTTAAATTTCTTATGAAAATAAATTATAAAGCTAGAATGGAACTCCTTTGCAGGATTTCGGCAGTGTTCCCACTGATGATGACACCACCATAGTGACAGTTAACTGGCGCCAAACAATAGCAACGAATATTGTGTCCGTTTTAAAAGGCTTAACAGCACATGTCCTGGGAGTGACGAACGCAGTGCAGTGCCACAATGGACTATAATACCTGTTATGGGCAAGCGCAATAATTTTCTGGTATTTAAATTTTAAAAAATGTTTATTACAACATACTTTCTTATACTTTGTGATAACGTAACATATGAGACTTAAGAAGTGACATTTCAAGGGGAGGGGCACAGTGTGGTATGGCTGTCCGAGATACAGAGTTTGTTATGGGCAGACATTGCACTCACGATCAGGCGAACGTTTTGCTCGTCTCGTGACGATCTCCTGTAAAATATAAACCCATTAAACAGTTAACTGATAATATAAATATTTTTAAATCTTACTCAATCACTTCTGAAACTAGTTTGCTGCTTTTATGCTCGAAAGATACTGTCTTATGTTATCTAATAATTCTTATGGAAAGCTAAATGAGATTAGTATTAAGAAATTTATTTGAAGGGTCTTCAATCCAATTATCATCAACGCGAGTTAAACATTCTGTGTATACTGATTGACGGCAAATTAGAGACAACAAAATAAAGGCGGTTAAATCGAGGCGCTCGTTTGAACAGCTAACTCAATTCTATGCAATGAAAGGACCGCGCAGTTGAATCTGCTGTCAGAGAATAATCAAAGAAGAAAGCTATTCGGGGCGGAGACAAATCCAATATCATAAATCGGTACAGCCGTTCTTAAGTTATAAATGGTGTTACTAACTCGAATTTGTTTTATAAATATTATCAATAATGTGAACGGTTTTATAAAAAATCCACACATTCGCAGCTAATCGTTTATTTATGATGTCGACTTCTTTTACATTACCTAAGCTCCCTCAATTCACACGCAAATGTACTTAACATGCGACGTACTCCTGTAAGTTTAAAAGCTTTGAAGATGCGTATCAAAGGGTTTGTCTTATAAATATCCTACCTACGGGTACTCGCTGTTATACAATTTATATGCTGATTTATGATTTGCAATATTTAAATCAAAAAATAATTGCCAAATTCTAAATTTTATTTTGTGTTCCAATCATAGTTTTACTTTGTGATTTTTTTTCAATTTTTACTAACTGGTGGAATTGTTTAATCTTCTCCGACTACTGTCATAACATTTTTATACATTAAAATTTCAGTACTTATGAAGTTATGAATTACCTGTAAAGTGACTTGACCAAAGAAACTCTCATCAAATATTTAGAAAAAGTACAAACACTATTGTTACAGCAAAATGTAGTTTATTCAGGAAATGTTTCTGGTGGTAGGATTCCTATGCAGGAATCCGTGTAGGTAGGTACCACCCCAGGGCCAGTTATTCTTGTGAAGCAGTAGTGTGCAACAATTACTGTGTTTCGGTCTGAGATCTAGCGTAATCACTGGGCATATGAGACCAAAGAACTTATATTTCAGAGTGACGGACGCAGTGTGGTGCTACACAGAAATATTCTGAGTAACACAGCATCCGTTATGGGCAAACGTTGCACTTACAATCACTTTTGCTTGTCTCGACACTTATAAAAATAAAAAAAAGATGTATGTTCTTATGCGGGAATCCGCACATTCTTATGCGAGAATCCGCATCTAGGTAGCTACAACTCCAGGGCCCGTTATTCTGCCGTTAGTAATATTTTTTTGTAAGATATTACAAAACAATATTTATATATGGTGGATAAAAATAACAATAAAATTATTTTTTCGTATTTTTTTATCAATTTTAGATATTGTTCTAGTAATTAAAAAACAAACTTTCAAATTACTGAAGTAAACATAAACAAATATGGCTACTTAGTCAGCAAGCTTGTTTTGGTTGACAAACGCTGTACTCAGTTACTTAGATTTTAACTTCGTACACACGCCCAATATATTGACATTCTGTAATTTAGCATCTAGAAATAATGGCATTGTATAGGAGAATCCAAAGGACATTGACCATTTAATTTTGTTGTTAAATGTGATTTTGGCGATCTTGGTGTTTGATTATTAGGTTTCTTTTTAACCATATGGATAATACGAGTATGTTATTCGCCTTATAGTACGCGGGTGAAACGAGTTTGATCCCTAGTGCCGGCGCCGCCAAACTTTTTCTGCAATTTTAAGTGCTGATTTACCACGTGCTCAGCGGTAAAGGGAAACAATGTGAGGAAACCTGTCTAAAGGATAAAAATATTTCGACCACTTGTTGAAGTCCGCCAACCCGCACTGGAACAGGCTGGCAGCCTCTTTCCGACTCCAAAGCTCTCGAAGATGAGGAATGAATGATTTTTGTGGCGTTTCTATACTATTATCAGGCAATTCAAAACTAAGAATGAACAAAAACGCGGCTGGTTTTAGGATATTCAAGAAACAAGTCTCATCTTCATGAAAATAGCGTCAGTAACTAATCAAATCTCTGGTACTAAGGATATTTATATCAGTGCATGTGTCATCAGGTAAGCATTTTGATTTGTGTGCTTAAAAAAACTTTATTTCACATCAACGAAATAGAAACGTCTTTTAAAATCTACTTTACAGCTATTTATTTATTTACTGACGGAATCTTACATTGTTTTTAATAATGCATACATTATTCGAAAAAAATATACTTCGATTCGCTCTCATTACATAAGACCATAAGCTTTTTGTGTCGAGTATCAGGGTGTTACTTCATTAGTATTTATTTAAACGTGAAAGCTTCTTGAAACGTAATTTAATTGTATTCGTTCTATGTTTATGTTACGTTCACAACTTTGTAACGAATGACTTAAAAGTGATCATCAACGTTAAACATTTTAAAAGTATTTTCAAAAAAGATGTTTCTGCTTTTTCTTAATTTTATTGTTGTTACCATCCTTTTGGGCTTTAAGATTTTTAGTGAATACTGTACTAGAATTTTGAGATAGAGCTGGACTTAGTAGCAGTGTTTAATAGCAACAAAAAGAGAAGTAAATGCTTTTACATTTACTTTTACCGTTGTTTTTAGAATTAAGATTGTACAGAATGTCCATGTCAATGGCAGTGATGTCCTCCTGGCCGGGGAAGTCTTCTCATACAAGACTTCAAGACACAGTTAGCTGTTGCTGCGTAGATCGAACCAAAAATAATAATTAAAAGCTGAAAGTACTACGGGTCCGTCTAGGTAGGTACCACCCCAGGGCTGGTTATTCTGCCGTGAAGTAGTAGTGTGCAAACATTACTGTTTCGGTTTGAAGGCAACTGTGAGCTAGCGTAATCACTGGGCATATGAGACTTAAGAATTTATGTCTCAGGGTGATGGGCGCAGTGTGGTGTCACACAGAAATTGGTGACACAGCATTTGTTACGGGCAAACGTTGCACTTACCATCAGGTGAACGTTTTGCTCGTTTCATCACTTTATCGAATAAAAAAAAATCTGTCAACTCAGGCCTCCCCTGTCCATGGGTGCTGTAAAGCGCTCGAAATGTCGGGTTCTAAATAGTACAAAATTAAACGCCATAAAATTTGTTTTATTTTGTCTTTCTATCATCATCATTATTATAAGCATAAAAATAATCCACTGTTGAACATATGCCTTTACCAAATTGGGAGGATTTGTCAGAACCACCACGCTCGCCAAGAGGATTAGCGATGGCACTACCAAATATCTCGTCTCGCACCCTAGATGTATTAATATCCTACGATTCGACGTTAATACCATAAAAATTTAATATTGAATTCACTGTTGCAAAGTGTTTGTGTAATATTCAAGTATTCCGTCCAATATTCTACAGCTTTAAATGCCTAAGTTTTGATTAAATTAAAGGATAACAATCTCCTTATCAGCTTAAACTCAATTCTGAGTAACTCCGTCTCTAAACTTAGTCAATATAAATAATATTATTAAGCGAAAGATAAAAGTCAATCGATGGAAGTATTTTAAGAGAAATAAAATGACGGTCTGGATAAATACTAACTGGGTGATTGTATAAAGGTAAAGGTACAATAATCGGACTTTATGCTATATGCATTCTGTACTAGTCAACCTTTGGGATAGCAAAAAAACGGAATGGCGGTACAAAAAGATGACATGGAATAATATCTGAATGAGACTTTGTTTTTAGGTGTCGTCACAGACGAAAACTGAGAAATTCAGACATGGCCATTGTGTACGTAGGTATGCCATTTTAATTTCATCGTGAGGAAACCTGCATGTCTGAGAAATTAAAAATATTTCGAAGACATGTGAAGTCCGCCAACCTGCATTGGAGCAGCGTGGCGGATTCTTCCTAGCTCCAAAACCCTCTCAGAAATGAGAGGAGGCCTGTGCTAAGTAGTGGAACATTTATAGGCTGAAACTTTTATGTAATAGCTGCGGCCATTGCTTAGCGAGAACCTTTTCGCGCAATACTGCAGCACAGACAAAACACCGCAGTTTAGTTTTTTTTATTTTATTATTTTATGATACTCTGTTGATGTTGCTATTTTTTAGTTTTTTCTTTGGATAGTGACGAAATAAAGTAAACGATCACCTGACGGTGAGTGCAACGTCTGCCAATAACAAATTCTGTGTCACCCAGAACATTTCTGTGTGACAGCACAATGCACCCGTCACCCTGAGACATCAGTTCTTGAGTTTCATTTGCCCAGTGACACTAGATCTCAGTGGTCTTCAGACCGAAACACAGAATTCCTCTGCTCAGGCGTAATCACCACGCTTGGCAGGCGGTACTAGTGATCGCAGTACCAGTCGCGACTCTCCTTAGACGCTGCTGCCCATTACCGGTTCTTATTGCCAGTCTGTAATTATTCGAGATGGTTATGCGGACTTGCTCAACGGTGAAGGAAAACATCGTGAGGAAACCTGCATGTTTGAGAAATAAAAATATTTCGCCAACATGTGAAGTCCGCCAAGCCACATTGGAGTGGAGTGGCAGACTCTTTCTGAATCCAAAACCCTCTCAGATATGTG
This sequence comes from Luehdorfia chinensis, assembly GCA_019845155.1. Lineage (NCBI taxonomy): Eukaryota > Metazoa > Arthropoda > Insecta > Lepidoptera > Papilionidae > Luehdorfia > Luehdorfia chinensis. The sequence goes on from JAHVAK010000125.1 coordinate 163,561, forward strand.
AGGAGGCCTGTGCTCAGCAAGAGGAATATTTATAGGCTGTTACTTTTATGCGGATGCCATGAGACGACTCCCTCAGACGACTCTTTCGAAACCCACGGGATTAGATGTGCTGGCAATTTTTTTAGGCCGCCTCCACATCCGCATATATTGTACATACATACATACATATATAAGATCACGACTGTATCCCATAAGGGGTAGTCAGAGACTGGGCACTTACTGCAAAAACAGATGACTGCCACAATCCACGTTTCACCAAAACAATATAATGCACTTGGTGTGATAGGTGGTGAGCCCATCGCCACCATGCGCTGTTGGGTGCACGGTGCAGTTTAATTCCTTACTCGCCTTTAGCGAGATCCATTGGATGAGATGGAGTGGTAGTATTCTTTTAACGAGCCGCCACCACACGGTGGGCATATATTGTATATATATGTAATATACTATAATTAATAAATAACAATGACAGGCAGTAGTTTCTTTTACGTATTAGATTGATTGAGTTGTATTCAATGTCCATATAATAGTGACATCCCTTAGTGAAATGTATGTTTAGCAAACGGCATGAAAAATCCCGCACAAATGACTCTTAGCTCTTTTAAGCAAAGGAAACATTATTACAAAATAGAAACACTCAATAATGTAGAATATCCTTTTTTACATTTCCTCCCTTTTAGCAGTTAAAGCCAGCGCGAATTATTATTAAGGTTGTAACGTTAATTCGAATTAAAAATATGTTGTAAATCGAGATTTTATGTATAATAACATGGTAGTTATACTCGTAACTGTTGTCTTCAAATTATCTACATTCATAGATTTTAATGTTTTTAAACGTTGAACGAACCGTGTAAGTCCTGACTGACAAAAAAAATGAGTAAAAACAACGAGTAAAGCCAAGCAGATTTCACCAATTTTAATATGTACATACATACATATAGTCACGTCTTTTTACCATATAATAATGTTCTCCTAGCCGATTTCGACCACGGCGACAACTTCTGAATACTGTCGAGAGGCATCAACTGCGCAGGAGATATTATAGTGCCACAAGTGTACGAGCAAACACAGGGGCACTCTCTCGTCCCAACCTACCCGCGCCCGATGTAACGCTGATGGGATAAGATCGGAGGTAGGCTAGGATGCAGTGTCAGAAACACGGGGACATTCACAACACAACCAGACCCGAAAGCAAACATTTTGTGTTTTAGCACAAACGTTGGCTCCGGCTGGGATTCGAACCCAGGACCCGCGGCGCAGAAGTCAGGTACTCTGACCACTAGGCCACGCGGTCGCGGTTACCATAAAAAGGGTTAGCATAGACCACTCCCGCAGCCCGCAGCTCGCTTTTAGCCCCGCGGAAAATGAGACGTGACTGGTGTCGAACCACTTCACCGCCATTTTGGTACGAACCAAAAAAATCTTACTCTCCATTGCGTTCCCACGAGTAGTATACAGTTATCAAAGCCAGTAAATTAATCATAAAATGTAATTTTATTACTAAATATCGTATCTTTGTCCTCATTACGAACTAATACATCATCATATACTTAACAAAACAACTTATCAACTTTACGCCAGCGGCGGTATTTTGTCTCAAGGCTTAACTTGGTTGGCAAAAATCGTTTTTTTATCTACGAAAATAAATTGTTTTAACATTAAGCTCGGAGCTGGTTCTGAGAATTAGTTTTTGTAATAAATTATTTCTGTATTAGCAAATATCAAATTAACAATGAGAGATAATAAACAATCTAAATAAATAATCAGGTCTGATATTAGGAAATCACATCACGTGTTGCACGAAACGGGACGTTGTCAAGTGTAAATGGTTAACAATTGAGAACATGGAGCATGAACCAATGAGAACTGTTGTGTTTCGGCAACGATATGGGGAATTGGGTTATTAATAAAGACGCTTAAGAAATATTTGCGGCGGATGCAAATTTTTATTACGTTGTTTTACATAACTTTTGAATTATATTTTTATGATTTTATTTATGCACCTCATCTTAAAAGAAAAAGGGCAGGCTTAATGCCGTTTGGCATTCTCTCCCTTTCTTCTTCTCTCCTCAACCCAGGGTATAAGGAGATTTATTGTAATAGGTACGTAAGTTAAATAAATACTTTCGTACTAATATAAAGAATTAGGCAAACAATACTAAAATAAATCTTATTAATAATAATTATGTTTCATATCATATAAAACTAATAAAATAGATAAAAGAAATAATAATAAAATTATGTGTTTCATGTCTGGCAAATAATGTGTTTGCTTTTCTGTGTTAAGAAAACTTCGATATCACTCGCCTACCTATATATACCAGTATAAAAAATTGGATATCTGCTCTCATTTGCCCACAAATACAGAAAAGGTAACCTAAAGGTATGAGTTTAGGAATACGTGTAGATGAATTTATATTTTATATACTCGTGACAAAAGACAACACGGCCCGTTTGTCACCATTATATAAAATAATATTCTAATTCAAATTAAAAGCTCAAACATTTTGGAAGAGAATCTCACGAGATAATTGAGCTAAGCGCTGTACCTACAATTTAAATGCGATTAACATCATCGTATGAAGCTTGTGTAATTTGATTATACGTAAATTACGCCAGCACGTTTTAAAGCCGTTACGTTCCAAAGAATCAGGGAAATTTATAGCTCTCTATAATCCTGTGAAATAAAACATCTGATGTAATTATAATCTCATTCATTTAATTAATTATGTTCCATTTAAAACACAAAACAATAATGTTTATTGTCTGAACGTATATCTTTTCGTTTTTACAATATTATTTATCATAATAAAAAATAATTTAAAACTAAAAAAACATTTTTATGCAAAACTAAACAAAAAAAATGCCGGTCAAATCGTCGCTGTCTACGGGCACCGAGCAAGCTTGCCGAGTGGCCAAGCTGTATCGCGAAGCTGATTCGTTGGGAAAAGTACGAGGCAGCTCTTGGGTCACCAGAAATCGTAACCGATATCTTTGTATATCGATATTATATAATGGTAGCAGATATCTTTGTATAATAAACGACACAAGTCGCATGCCAGACCACAGTACGTCCGTATTTCCTGAAAATGAGCGTCATTCGGTGAGGCCTTTTGTCATCGTCACGTAATAAGCCATTTGGCTCTAAAACGGCAGGTACACTGGCACTTATTAGAGTCCGACAAATGACGTCATTAATTGCAGCGTGGCAAGGGATACGACTAGCGCTGCGCTGGCACGCTAGGCCGTGATGACCCAGGTGGTCAGCCTCCCTACCACAACAGCAGCGATGTGGCTCAGTGATGGTCATGTAGTTTTGTCAAGTAGAGTCCCTATATTATATCCTGAAAACAGTAACCTGACTTCTCTTCCACACTCGCAAGGAAATAAGATCGCTCTGTAGAGCTTCCGCAGTTTTCAAGTAACTTTTTCTGTACTTTTATGCAGAGCGGTTCGACCCATAGCCTTTGCGAAGCTGCATTTATTGGGAATTGGTCGAACGGAACTTTAACATGCCAAGCGTCCTTGGCCTCAGTCAAATATGAAACCTCTACATCACCAAGTTATGTGCTAATAATATTTCAAACGTATTATGAGCTGATGACAATAACGCCGGTAGCGCTACCTTTCAAATGCTTACACCAAGTATTATTGGAAGGGTGACATGAATCCAGGAGTTAACATTTAAAGAGCAAATTAGAATTTCTTATTAGATCATCGAGACGGTTCAAAAGAGATACATGCATCCAAAAGGTAGAACCACGAAGCATATACGTGAAATTTAGTAAAAAAAGATAAAATTTTAGTCAAGCATAAGCCATGTGTAACATAGAGGAGGCCACAATGATTCTAGCACCCCTTTGAATCCTCTTGACAATGGGAAACTGGCATTTTAGAAAAACTAAATTTTGAATAAAATTTTCGTTTGATGGAGACGAATAATGTAGGAGGTTACCTGGTACTTCCACGAATTTATCAGACCAGGGTCTTATGATTGTGTGAACCTCTCTATCCTTTCAAAAACCGTGGCTGGGAAGAGTCTGGGCACTGTGCGAGTTCATGCGACGAGACTGCTGCCGAGCCTCTGCTAAACGAGGCAAACAAGCAAGCGGCTCAACTGATCACCGCCGCTCATGAATGCGGGTGTGTTGAGAAAGGAATAGGCTCTTTTTTTTAAGTATCCTGTAAAAAATGCAAAGAGATGCAACATCTCTTCGCAAGGCCAATGCATCAAGCCGATCGGAAAGAACCTGTTCTCCGACGACTCGAGCCGCTCTTCGTTGAATGTGGACAAACGCAAGGAGCTGGCACTGGGGTACACCCGCCCCGTACAGTACTCCATGTGAAGCCGAACTTGCGCCTTGTATAATTGTAAGCGGTATACCGGCACGAAGTGCTGTTCCGCTCTACTGAGCACGCCAAGCTTTTTAAAAGCCTTCCTTTACAAGTGACCGCGAAACTGAACCTTCATATGTCAATGCCAAGGATTCCGATAGCATAGTAGAATGCAAGCAACGCTACATACAGGAAAATGACCGAAACCGCGTTCTACCGTTAAGTGAATTGTGCTGTGAAACATCATAATAATTTTTATTTATAGCGTCATATTAAAGCTTATTTCCACCTTAATTTCGAATGTAGTATAAACCATTATACTTCCATAGGTCTGTGGGTAATCTGTGTTTAATATGTTACGTAGGTAAGTCAAGTCTGTCCCAATCCAATTTGCAACCAATGTAAACCATGTTAATGTGCTCTTATTTGGAAATTTAAAATTATATGCTATGTATTAAAAAACTATTGCCTGTGGGGAAACAATTGAATGCCTCTGTGCCTTGTAGCGTTTATATGTAAGCATAATGTAACACGTTTATTTAGAAACTTTACCAAAGGTTTCTTCTTCGATGACCACACAACAAATTAATAATAAATAATCTTGAGGTACAGATTGTACAGCATATAGTTTAGTGAAAATACATACAATAATTTAATAATAGACAGATAGGCAGTGATGTCAATTATTCTGAACTCAATCTGCAGTTAATGCCTGTTTGACTAAATGAGAGCAGGTGTGGTAAATACTCGTACTGTAAAATATTCTGACAATTATCAGGCTAACTGCTGAGTTGTTGTATGGTCTGAGTTTAAATTCCAACTGGAGCCAATATTTTTATTTATTATTATTTTCTTTAATTATTGTATTCTGTTTGCTTTCAGTTGCTAATAAAAAAATAAAGTTAAATTAAATTAAATATGAGGCTGCTTAAATTACAAAAATATCGAGAAGTTCTTCAAACAAAACCAAGACCAGAAAGTTTACTCAGAAATTTTATATTTAAAGATTATAATTAATTATCCATATTTATTATTAGACAAAAATAAATTAGAATATTTACTATTATTTTAAATAAATATTTTAATTTTACACTATTTTTACATAAAAATGAATTTTGTATAAACCTTTATTAATTGAATTGAATTTTCTATTTTTATCGTCCTTTATACTATCATCCGAGGATTGCCAAGAGAGATAAACTTTTTGGAGTTATTTTTATTTTATTACGCCAAAGAAGTATAACTTCTTACGTGCGTACATAAGTACACACGGTTTTTATCTATTACTTTTTTAAGAGCACAATTAAAAGAGTCTTATCTGTCATCTGCGCATTTTTTTAAAATATATACATATATCATATTCATATATTTATAGAAATTTCTTTATCATACAGTCGTAATCTACAATTCAATATTTGAAATAAAAGTAGAATATAGGAAAGGTAGCTACCAAAGACTAGATAATTTTAAATAGAGACTATGAAATTTTGTTTTTCCACCTTTTCCTTATTGTTTACAATAGCGTAATTTTTTATGTATAAAAAACCAAGAATTGATGTTTTTGTATTAATGTTGACTCCGGCTGTGGTTCGAACCAAAGACACGCGGTGAAATTGTTAGGTAACTGTGAGCTTTAGGCCACGTGGTCGTGGTCTTTCCATATTTCTGTGGAAATTATAAGTTATTAAAAAAGTTCTTAAAAAAGATATTCTTTCACGTGCAAAGAATGAATTATTAATAAACCAGCCACTCGACGCATCAAGATTTTTTTTTTATCAAATATCTGTAATTAAAATCATTTACGTCTCCTTTCACGAACTTTCCTGTTTATTACTTTTCTAGTCAAATATAGAACAAAACCTATTTTTGTTACGCATTGCCCCAGGATCTTGTGACTCTCGTTTGGATCGTGATTGTTGTTTGAAGTTCTTTTAATTGTTCATCCACCTTTCCATGAAATTCAAATTCATATTCAAATTCTTTATTTGCTGTAAATAGGGTAATGTAACAAGCTGGTTATTGTTATCAGATAATATGTGACTTAAACCTATTTAGCTATTTTTATGGCATGCAAAAACAATTTTAGATTTCGTAATTTTTCATAAATAATAAATTCTATATATGTACATGTCAAATTTCACTTAGTGGATATAATTAATAATTTCAAGTAATAAGAACACACAATACATAATTTTAAAAATAAATTATACTATGAAATATAAAACGAATAATAAATGTCACTCTAGTCAAATTTTAATTGATGCATCGAAAAGTCAAAGAGCGGTCTATATTTAATTTAATTTTTTATAATTATTTTTAATAAATTCTCTCTCTTAACATTTTAAATTTGTTATGTCGTAATTGTTTTATTCGGTCCGGTATTTTATTATAAATTGTCTTACACATAGCATAGCAATTTTTTTGAAAACGCTTATTCTTTGGGATAGTGTCAAGTATCAATTTGCCTTGGTTTCTCATTTTTTTTTGCATGACGTCCTTTGCTTGTAAAAACATGTGCTTATTCTGATTTACAAATTTTCCTATCTCCTATATGTAGAGGCAAGGAAAAGGATATTTTAGGCCCTTAAGCAGATCTGGAATTGCTGGAACAGGTTCGATTAGTTACCTTTCGAAGTCATCGCAGTCATAATCAACAAGGTTAGGGCTTTTCGGAAGCCTTTTAATACTTTTTCTTTTTTATTTTATATTGTAAATTATAAAATTATACTCGTATATATAAACTTAATTACACCTTTTTTATTAGCTCAATGTTTGAATTAATGAATATATCTACGTTGTTAAATTTACTACATGTGACTCGTATGGAGTTTTTACGATAAATGGTGGAATGAAACGGGATATGTACTGTACAAGTCTGGAGGAACCGATTCGAACCAAAATACTTTCAAATGTTTCTTACGTTAACATTACGTTATCTTTGAACTGATCGGACATGAAAAAGGACGAGAAACACGAATAACAGTAAGCTTTTCTAACGACCTTTCTTACATAAGTGGTCCCAAGAATTTTCCGGTCAAAGTGAACCGTAAAGATACAAGGTCTCAGTTGAGTTGTATCGCCATTGAAATGAATGATACGGAAAGAATAAAAGGGTGAAAATAATAGCTTAACACTTTCCAACATTGACCATGATTCTGTTTTTAGATTAGTATTTAAATAGACTGTAAAGATAATTATGTAAAAGCTGATAGTCCACAATGTAACTTATTCGCATGTAAACCTTTATGTCGTGAATGCGTAGTAGGCGTAAAGCATTTAGTTTCGCAACTTTTGGATAAATAGTCAAGACTTCTATCCATATAGTTAGTCACATCATTGCTATTCTGCCGACAACTAGCGTCTCAGACACAATGTTCCTGGGCAGTAATCAAATTTGTTTTTCTATGAAAAAGTGACGAGTCGAACAATTCTTTCACCTGGTGTTAAGTACAACGTCAGCCTATTACATTTATGTGTAGCACCACACTGCGCACGTCACTGAGAGAGCAATTCTTTAGACTCAATGCCCAGTTATTACACTAGCTATCAGTACCCTTCAAACTAAAACACGTTTTAACGTATGCACTGCTTCACGGCAAAATAACTGGCACTGCAGTGGTACCGACCTACCTAGACGGATTCCTGCAAAGGAATCCTATTATCACTAAACACTTATTTCTTCTAATTTATTTGATTATAATTGAATTTCACTTAAATGATTAATTCGTTTAATTTTATATACGAGTACATTCTTTTTACGGCGTTACCCTATTACCTGACAAATCGGGCTCTGGTGACCAACAGACTTGTGACGGGAAACAATATCACTAGGTGTGAGGGTATCTCGGTGCTCACCGACCAGCATGAGTATAGGCAAACCTTCCAGGAAATGTATACTAGCAGATACATCTCATGGACTCTTATTGACGGCAGAATAGCCATTTCATCTACGGCAAACCTAACTTGTCTATGCTTGTGACAGGCAGGAGCGTCTAAGGTGCGAAGTGTCGGGTACGGCGATGGCCAATCCGTGTGGCGATAACGACAGCTCACTTGAGAGAGGTCTATGTCCAACAGTGAACTTCTTGCCGACTAATGAAGTAGTAAAAACGGATTTTGATAAAAAAGAAAAGAAAAAATTAAAAGTCTAACGTTTTTTAATATAAAATCTTATCAAAACAACTCAAGTTCAATTTGTAGTAAATTAATTTATGGCGTGTAATAAACACGACACGTATTTCACGAGTAATCTCCCAGTCCCCTGTACTCCTTATCTATTAATGTTCTTTGAAGAGTTAACCCTAATTCTATAATTGGATTGGAGAACCTTCGACGTCCTACAAGAGGCTATTGTGAATTCATGAGACGTGCTTCAACTTAGGCACGTCGTCTTGTTAATTTTCTACTATATAGTATTATAATTAAGGATTGATAAGTTAATCGTCTATAACAGCTATAATAACAAGCGTTAAAGCTTATTAAAGTGTTATATATCATCATCATCATTTCAGCCTATCACTAGTCCACTGCTGAACATAGGCCTTCCCTTTAGATGGCGACAAAACTTTGTAGCTCTTATTTTTGGGGAATTTTGCCATTACAATTTGGCCACGCTTAACGTTCGGATTGGAAACTGAAGTTTATTTATATATATGTATAATATAGATGTTCCAGAAAGATGCTGCTGCCCATCATCTGATTTTAATTATCTCTCTGTAGACTTTTACGTCACCTACGGGATGAGAAAGGGTGGTAGAGTCTCTTAAGCCGCCACCACGAAAGTTTTATATATATATATATATATTTCTTATTATTTTTTTTATTTTTAAAAAACGAAGCCTCACAGCAGGATATTCTCCTGTATCGTGAGTGCGTTTTACAAACATACATTTCACATGCACAACACAACCAGACCCGAAAAGCAACAATTTGTGTTTTTGCACAAATGTTACCTCTAGCTGGGAATCGAACCCAGGACCGGTGGCGCAGAAGTCAGGTACGCTAACCACTACGCTACGCGGTCGACAATTTATATATATATATTATAGCCGTGGTAAATCAGGGACTGGGTGCTGGCCTTAAATTTCATAAAACGCGGGTGATCTGAATTCGGTCCCCGATGCCGCCGCCTCTAAAATTGTTATTTAATTTTAAGTGCTATCTTACCACATGCTCAGTGGTAAAGCCTGCATGCCTGAGGAATAAAATATTTCGTAAGGACATGTGAAGTCCGCCAACAAGCATCGGAGCCGCATTGCGGACTCTTCCTGGCTTCAAAACCCTTTCAGAAAAACAAGAGGCCTATACTCAGCAGCGGCTTATTTGTAGCCTTCTTTTTACTTTTAACTAATATAAACATTATTATTTAGTGGTGGTAGGATTCCTATGCAAGAATCCCACTAGGTAGGTACCGCCCCAGGGTCAGTTATTCTGCCGTGATGCAATGGTATGCAAACAATACTGTGTTTCGGTTAGAAGGGCACTGAGAGCTAGCGCATTTGACACTTACGAAGTGATGTCTCAGGGTGACGGGCACAGTGTGGTGTCACACGAAGGTGTTCTGGGTGACATGGCATTTATTATGGGCAGATGTTTCACTTAACATCAGGTGAACGTTTTGCACGTTTCGTCACTTTATATCATTTTTTTTATTATAGTATAATAACAATACATACAAGTGAAGTTGCGTGTTGACAAGTATCGTCTGCGGATGATTTTTCAAACTATAACTCATGGCTCTCTGATGAGTGAACACATACTTGTGGTAAAACTCCCACACTTCTCGCTTTAGTGTAACATTAAGTACTAAGATTAAAGAGTGCCTCTTTGTTTGTGCGGGTATTTATCTTTGTGAATGCCCGCGCAGACAAAGATATATATTGTGTAGATAACAATTTACGACAAACACTTGAAGTTTTCACCGCGGTTGAAATGCGCAAACAGGACATCGTGCTCTTTACTCGTTCATGCATCGTAAGGTTAAAAAATAACTAAATGCACGATAAACCTACGAATTCAAATAAAAAGAGGTTTTTATAAATCAATAAATTACTTCACCAATACACTTTTATCGTAAAAATGTAAAATTAAATATCGATAGAGACACCTACGGAAATTAAATATAACTTAAATTTCACAGTACGCAAGTGACCTGTGTTCGATCCCCGATACGGGTTCCTTTAAAATTGTTCTGTAATGATGGTTTTCCACGATTTACCACGTGCTCAGCGGTGAAGAAAACTGACGTAAGGAAACCTACATGTCTGTGGAATAAAAATATTTCGACGACATGTAGCCAACCCGCATTGGAGCAGCGTGGCGGACTCTTATCGGCTCTAAAACCATTTCGGAAATGAGAAGAGGCCTGTGCACATCAGTGGGACATTTATTGGCTGTTACTTTACTTTACATAAGAAACATAATAACAATGAGGAAGATACATCGAGTAAAAAGAAACGAAGTACGATATTATTTGTGAGAACGTTTAATAAGTTTTGGTGTAGCGCATATAAAATATCAATAAAATATAGAAGTATTCAATTTTAGAGTAAATATACATGCAATGTTAAGTACGTGTATTCAGAGTAAGATACATTGAGCGAGCAATAAATGAACGAATCTCCCACAGAATCCGATAATGAAAAGATTTTTTATCCAAATCCAAAAAAACCGCTCGCATGAACTTTACACACGAATATCGCTTAAGTAGTTACATTTCTTTACTAAAATTTCTCTCGTTTTATTACATTTCATTACAGCGTACGGAAGGGCGGGCCGTGTGGTAGCAGCTTAAGAGAATCTACCACCTCATCTCATCCCGTGGGTGTCGTAAAAGTCGACAGAGGGAAAATGAAAACCAAAGGATGGGCAGCAGCATCTTGCTGGAACATCTGAATAAATAAACTGCGGTTGCCAACCCGTCTGCCAAGCGTGGCAACTATGGCAAAATCCCCCCAAAACGAGAGCTACAAACTTTTGTGGCAATCTATGGGGGAGGCCTATGTTCAGCAGTGGACTATTGATAGGCTGAAACGACGACGACGTACGGAAGGGCAAATCCTACGCCATTTTGGTTTACTAATCCATTTATATTCTGCGTGTAACTTATTTAACTAGACCTTAAATATTATAAATATAAACAAAAATTTTACTACTGAGTTATTAACCTAATTACATTTTTATAATCTTAGGACATTCACATTATATCCTTTATTTAACATGTTTTAGTATTTTAATAAAACTAATTTTTACGGATTTTATCGCGTTTAATTCAAATCTATTTTTAACCCGACGTTTCGGGCGCTTTACAGCACCCAAAAAAGTATAAAGTAAAAGTAAAAAGTAGTTTTTTAAATGTGTAGTATTCGCGTAAATAAAAGAAAACATTATGTTATAATATTTTTTCTCTGACCTATTCTACCCCACTCCTGAACAAGGGTCTTCCTTTTTGCTCTCGATATATCCACCTCCACCTGTAATAAAGAATTTTAAAGAATTATTACTCGAGAACTCTGGGACCAAATTAGACTATGTTCCATCATGTTTTTTTCCACCGGTTCCAAAGTTATTAAAAAATGTTAAATAATATTCTTTAGAACGCTAACTATGGTGCAGAAGCAAAATCCTTGACTGTCGAAAAATTTGCATGCAAAACTTAATATAAAAAGTTCTCTGATAATAAAATATGTATATACTATATTTCTTTCTAAACAAATTCAAAAGTCCACGCGTCCAATAATTTACTATTAATAATCAATCAAATTAAACATGTGAAATGTATGGACAAACAACAAATCTACGCTAGGCTTTCAGAATTATGTTATCTGCGGCTGACAACCAGCCTGCTAAGCATGGCAACTATGGCAAAATCTCACAAAATGAGAGCTACAAACTTATATAGCAGTCAATGGGAGAGGCCTATGTTCAGCAGTGGACTAATAATTGGCTGGAATGATAATGATGATGATGATCGTCCCTAATCAGAAAAGTTGAACTGTAAATACTAAATAATGATAATGCAAAGACAATGTTTCGTTACTTATTCATCTTGCAAAGTCGTTGTTGTATATATTAAGTAAGAATCAACGCCATATTACCATATTTATTTTTCTCGAAAAAACAAACAGGGATTGCTTGTTACAAGGAAATGAAGGGGCAATAAATCACTGCGGCTCAGCTTCTATAAGAACATGGGTTATTTTCTTTGAAAAACTCGTTGATTTTAATCTATTTTTCTTTCATTGGACATACTATTTAAATAGAAACATTATTGTTTATGTAGTTTGTGTTCTTGTATTGGGACTTAAATATCAAAATAATTTAAAAAGCTTATTTCAAACAATGCTTAGTTTAAAATGTTACCAAGACTATCTAGATAATCAAAATTAAATTTAAATATCGTAGAAAATGGCAGAAGATGTTAAGCTAATACTATCAAAATGAATTTGCGTATTCAGCAAGACTCCTAACGTACTGTAACGATATACTATCTCTAATTACGTATTTTTACGTTTTAGAAAGATTTAAGATAATATTAAAAATTATAAAAAAAAAAAAAAAATGGTGGTCCAAAAAAGTTGGGAAAATATATATGAGGACCAATCCCAATAGTGAAATTTCATTATTTCCAATTTAATTTTTCTTGGCATAATATTACATAGATCAGTGCCTAAAAATTACTTTAAAACATATAAAATATATCCAAGAGACCTTATCTCTCGAAGTACTATAGAAGTTAATTAAAAATATTACAATATAAAATTAACTTCATTTGTATGGAAAATACTCTATATAGTAATTCATAATAAGGAAGTATTCGTGCATTGAAATTTTATAATCCCATCTCTAAAAACTAGGAAGTGTTCATGTAAAAATTAGTCTTAAAATTAGGTGTTCGCGTAATGTCAATTACAAAACCAATCTTAAAATAAGAAGGTGTTCGCGTATTGCTAATACCATACTATTAAGTCCGAGACGCGAGTACCGTGCGGAGGGGCATACCAACAGCTCAACATAGACGTGTGTGAGGTCGAGCATGACTCTCTATAGTATCAAGTTGCATAGTACTAATGTTCCATACAAAGATCCTATGTAAGTAAAGTATATGATAAAATGGTCTATCATTGAAGGTCTCTTGTAAGATATGATATTATAAAAATGAGTTGGAACTTAAAATTATTAAGATAGAGAATTCATTAGACTTTCATACAATCACATAAGAGAGGGTGTGGCTTTTAGCATTTCGGTGCTGGAGCTTACTCTTTCGCCCCATGTCTTAGAGCATTAGTTCTATGATACATGGTTCATACACCGGCGTCTTAGTGGCTTACTACTATGACACGTTGGTAAATTTTTTAGTTAAACAACTTTTGCCAAAGTCGATAATTATAATATAGGGGTGTTGTGAGGAGGCACCATCTATGTGATAGTCACAATAATACTTACTGCTATTGTGGTATTGTGTTTTTAGTGACGGTTATATGAATGAGTTGCATCTGATTCAATACAACTTATGATTCGGGTTGACGGAGGTTTTTTGCAGAAGTGTAGATGTTTGCTAAGACTGTATAGAGGCCCTTGTGTTGGCGTATGTCTGAGCGATGGTCGTAATGATGCTTGTTGCACCTGTGACAATGCGTCCTAGTGACAGTTGCTTAGATGTCGTTAATATAATGGTTGCGTCTTGCACTTAGTTTGGCTCACATTTTCTTTAGCTTTGTCCAAGTCGGGTCTCTCTATAACGAGACTGCAGACTGTCTGCCCTCCATGTGTTGAATAACAACAATATTAAATAAAGCTCTCAGTAAATTCCCACAAATGAATGATAACTGGAAACTTGGTGGTGGGTGAGACAAACTTGATCGAAATACATAATACTCAACGTCAATTACACAAACCCATTTGACGAATATAATAGAATGCTGATTGCCTGATGGCTGAATGATAATTATAAATGATAAATAATGGCAAAATACATCATTACAATGGTTGGTGGAGCTAATGCGTCTACTTCATGCGGATGGTAGCTGTCGGGAGGAGACTCCCAAGGCTGCAGCCGAAAGCTGCACAACGTGGGACCCCATACCCTTGAAGTGAGCAGTGGACTCACGACGTGCTCTGCGGCAAATTGCCGTGCTGACCTTGTATTGGATGTTGATGCCACACACTCGACATTCATCTGCAGTTGCAGCGGTCTGGCGAAGTGATGGCGCGTACGGAAGGCTTTACTAGTTTATTGGGCCGAGTGCTCATAACTGCTCGACGTGTGCCAAATCCATGCGACGTACATTCACGAAGACTGGACTTAGCTGTATACTTGTATGATGTAAACACGCATTGACATGCGAGACTTCGGTCTAAGTTTGTGCTTACGCACTAGCAAGAGGCCAAGCCCTCTTTTTGCTGGTTCGCCAGTGTTGCTGTGGACTACGGTCCTTGTTCCCGACTTCTTGTCCTGTGTCGGGGGGAGCGCATGGATTGAAAGGCGCTCACCGCACACGGCGGGAGTTGGAGCCGTGTGCCTTCCCCACATTTTTTTTTATAAAAATGTTGGGGGAGCGATAGCTTGTAGTGGGTTATTAATAATTTAAAGTTAATCTTATACAGGTGCGGAATACAAATCGCTTTGCAATAGATATTAAACATTGTGAACCCTTTACAAGAGTATAGGGAATAGTAATTAATTAGTATTAGTACACTGTCTTGGACTTGCAGCTTCTCTAGTGAATAAACATTTTTCCATGATACACCTAAAAGAACAAGTTACTAAAAATAAACACAACGTAGATAAAAGGGTCCTACCTATGACGATCACAATTAATTAACATATATCATTCAAATGGCCTAGAATGAAATAACCTTTAGAAAAGATCTTGAAAAAGATTAAGTCTATTTTCTGGTCACGTAATTAATTTTATCAACGTGAAAGTTGAATAGTTACAGTACCAAGATTCATACCGTGGAATGTACCGTGGAATGAAAACTAGGCTACCGTCAAATACAATTTCCACAGATATCATTGCAAGAGATAATTAAATTAACGTTTGATAAGACTGTCAGTAGTGTGCAAACATTACTGTATTTAGTGCGAAGGGCACTGAGAGCTAGAGTAATCACTGGGTTTCTGAGACTTAAGAACTTATGTCTCTGTGCCATGTGCCAGACACCATCTTATCCGCTGTTCTGAAAATTTTACATGTCTCAAAGTTTTAATTGTCTTGAGAGTAATTGAGTGATTTTTCGGACTCTTATATTTTAATAAAAAATGTTTTCTTTTTGTTATAAATTTATTTTATTACAGTGGCTATCGCTCTGGGTACCGCTCAGAATATGGTAGGACCTTCTTGGTGATATGATTCCTATTCAGGAATCCGGATAGTGCCGTACCACCACAGTGCCAGTTATTCTGCAGTCAAACACTGATGTGCAACACAAATGCTTGATAATGGACTTTTAAACACCGTCAGGGTCGGAATAAACACACTTGCTAAAGTAAAATTAGAGAACGCATGCACGCACAATAGTCGTTGTCATTTCAGCCCATCACTAGTCCACTGCTGAACATAGGCCTCGCCCACAGATTGCCACAATATCGTGTAGCTCTCATTTTGGGGTGATTTTGCCATAGTTGCCACGCTTGGCAGGCGGGTTGGCGACCGCAGTTTATTTATTCCGATGTTCCAGCAAGATGCTGCTGCCCATCTCCTGGTTTTCATTTTCCCTCTGTCAACTTTTACGACACCCACGGGATGAGATGGGGTGGTAGATTCTCTTAAGCCACACGCACAATATGCTTTCAAAAAAGCTTTGTAATACACAGCCTACTAGATGTAACGGACATTTCGCATCAGTTGTTGTCGGGAATCTTTCACTGGTTTCATTGAATGGAAATTTTTCCAAAAAAAAAAATTCTAGGCAGGTAAGTCCAACTTAGTCAAAAAGATATACTCAAAAATCCGACTAAGTTGCGTTTAGAATTTTAATAAACATGAATATAAATTTTAATTACAAATATTCATCACTTTTTAGTTCTACGAGTAGGTACTCATCACCTGATGAGTTTTTGCAGTATTAGATTTAGTTGTAACAGTAAAATCAAAAAAAGTCGACTAAGTTGCGTTTAGAATTTTAATGAACATGAATATATATTTTAATTACAAATATTCATCACTTTTTAGTTCTACGAGTAGGTACTCATCACCTGATGAGTTTTTGCAGTATTAGATTTAGTTGTAACAGTAAAATCAAATAATAACTATCTTAATGTACTGACTCTCAACTCACATAAGTCGACTAAGTTGCGTTTAGAATTTTTATGAACATGAATATAAATTTTAATTACAAATATTCATCACTTTTTAGTTCTAGGTACTCATCACCTGATGAGTTTTTACAGTATTAGATTTAGTTGTAACAGTAAAATCAAATAATCACTATCTTAATGTACTGACTCTCAACTCACACATCTCCAAATAAATAGTTATTGTCGCCTAAACTGGTTTTGCAGTCGCTAAATGTTTGAATACAAAAGGCGTTTTAAAACTATGAAACCTTCGTTCTTCATTAATACTAACATAAAACGACCTTACCTATTAAATGTTATGTATAATTATTAATACAAAACGCGCCTTCAAACTTAATATCACAGATGAATAAGTAGTGCCTTTGATTTCAGTTACTTATAATACACAATATATTATTATTATTAACAGCATAAAAAAAAACGCGAATGATTATGTAATAAAACTAAAATAATTTTATGTTAGGTAATAAGCCGTGTGGTGGCGGCTCGTTAAAAGAATACTACCACTCCATCTCATCCAATGGATCTCGAAAAAGGCGAGCAAGGAATTAAACTGCACTGCTCAGAGTTTCTCTGCGAGATAAAATCCGTAACGATGTTATCCGCAGCAGAACCAGAGTAACCGACATAGCCCTAAGGATTAGCAAGCTGTAGTGGCAATGGGCCGGCCATATAGCTCGGAGAACCGATAACCGTTGGGGATGAAAGGTTCTCGAGTGGCAACCTCGTACCGGCAAACGCAGTGTAGGGCGACCCCCCCACTAGATGGAGCGACGACTTACACGGTTTTGCAGAAAGTCGATGGATGCAGCTGGCTCAGGACCGTGTTTTGTGGCAATCTATGGGGGAGGCCTATGTTCAACAGTGGACTATGATAGGCTGAAATGATGATGATGATGATGATGATGAATGTGACCCAAGGGAATAAAGAGAATGAAGCGGTGTAGATACTAAATTTAATGTATTATAAAATAAATAAACTAATATATTCTTAATTTTCCTATTACTATCTAACACCGTAATTCTAGTGAATGAAATTATAAGATAATTTTTATTACAATATAACACAAAATTGTTCTGGATTGCAATACCAGCCGAAGCTAATATTTGTGCTAAAACACAAATTGCTGGATTTCGGGTCTGGTTGTGTTGTAATTGTCCCTGTGCCACAGACATTGTTCCTAGCCCTCCCCCCTTATCACATGAGCGGTACATCAGGCGCGGATAGATAACAACAAGTGAGTGCACTTGCGCCCCTAAAATATCTCTTACGCAGTTCACAGCTGTCGAAAGGGTGTAGTAGTTGACGCCGTGACCGAAAATTATCCAGGACAAAATCACTACAGTACTTAACATAAAACTGAAATTAATTTAAATAAAATTAAATAGACAAACTAAATTAGAGCCAAGATACTTCAAGGAGCGGCTGTTCGCCTCAAATTTCATATCGCGGTAGTGACCAGATTTCGATACCCGTTGTCGCCACCGCAAAATTTATTAATCGCAATTTCACAATTTAACGTGCTGATTTGCGAAGTGCTTGGTACTATGAAATAACGTCGTGGGGCAACCTGAATAGGTTAAAAATATAACACAACATGTATGAAGAGACAACACTAACCGGCTCCATATCCCGCCGATAATTTTCATTCATCAGTAGTGGGACATTCATACTCGTAAGTTGTTTTACTTTAAATAAGTATATTATTTATATGATACTTTACAATAATTTATTTATTTATGAATTTGTAGTTTCTTTTACAAATATTGAAAACAAAGGGCGAACTAAATACCTTTAGGCATTTTCTGCCTGTCAACCCATCGAGTAGTGAGATTTTCATGTAAGACAAGTAATAAAATATTTATGACACACACCTAAAACATAAAATTATATTTTATTAATTATAAATAATATTCTTACTATGTATTTAATATCAAAGATGCGTGCGTGCGTGGGTGCGTGAGTGTGTAGGTGTGTGAGAGTGAGTGCTTGGTATACTGTTTTATATATTTGTCTGACATAAATTCATAAATTGAATAGTAACATTTGGTATTTAGTATTTAACAGAGTTTCTTCTTAAATGTTATGTCTTTATCTATAGTTTTAAGCAGTCTGGTGTATTTACTTAAATCCCCGGTACCGGCACCATTGAAATGGTTATGCTATTTAAGTGCTGATTTACTTACAATTGCAGAACCACGTGCTCAGCGGTGACCTAAAACATTTCGAAATAACCTGCACGTCTGAGGAATAAAAATATTTCGAGGTCATATTTAGTATGCCAACCCGCATAGGAACAGCGTGGCGGACTGTTCCCGACTCCAAATTCCTTTAAAAAGTGAGAGGAGGCCTGTGCTCAGCAGTGGAACATTTATAGACTATTACTTTGCTTCATCACAAAATTGCATTGACTCTTGTGGAATTCTAAATATTAAAAGTCGAAAGGAAGTTAACAAACATTCATATTAAAGTATCGAGCTCCACGTTATAAGCAAATTTATTAGAAATGCAAACCAGAAAAATTTAATCTTGAAGATTACCTACATTAGTATTACATTCGACTTGCTACGTATAAAATTGAATACATTTTCAAATAAATATATTTATTTTAATACGTAACAAATGAAAACCGTACTTTCAATTTATATTTGAAACTAATATTCTGTAACCTATATGTTTTAGAGTCTAGGTTGTTTTTAAAATTGTTTTAAATTTTGCTGTAAATAAAAAGAGAGGTCGTTTTCCCTAAACGTCGAAACTGATATCCCGGGTGGATGAGCGCAGTGTGGTGCCATACAGAATTTTTCTGGGTTTTCCCATTTAATGCACTTACCATCAGGTGAACGTTTTGCTCGTCTCGTAACCCTCTCCTTTAAAAAAACAATAATTTAAGACAGTTCAGACCTTGTCAAGTAGAGGAAAATCCATTTGCATTTGGAAACATTTTTTTTAGTTAAATGACTGTAATGTAGCTCTACTGTCCTCACTTATGGCGATAAATGAAGGATGGCTACTTCTTAAGTAGTTGCAGTGTTTCGAAAAAAATATATTCCACTTCATTGTGTGATAATATGAAATTATTATTAACAACTAGAGTATGTATAGCCTACTATATTTTTGATGTAGACTGCTACTCAAATAAAATGTTCATCAGTTGAAAATGAGGATATTTATGATGACGATAATTAAAATTTAAACTTATTGCGTTATCCATTATTTTATATATAACAAAGTGATTTTTATTGGCAATTTTATTTTTTTTTTATAGGAAAGGGGGCAAACGAGCAAGTGGCTCACCTGATGGTAAGTGATCACCACCGCCCATGAACAACCGCAACACCAGAGGAATCGCGGGTGCGTTGCCGGCCTTTGAGGAAGGAGTAGGCTCTTTTCTTGAAGGTCCCTAAGTCGTATCGGTCCGGAAAAACCGCCGGCGGCAGCCGATTCCATAAAGTGGTAGTACGTGGCAGAAAATTCCGCGAAAAACGCACTGTGGTGGAATGCCAACCATCCAGGTGGTGACGATGGAATTTTGTGTTCTGCCGCAAAGTGCGATGGTGAAAACCAGCGGCTGGAATTATTCCGAACAATTCCTCGGAACACTCCCCGTTGTAAATCCGGTAAAAAATGCAAAGAGATGCAACATCTCTTCGCAAGGCCAGTGTATCAAGCCGATCGGAAAGAACCTGGTCGTCGACGATTCGAGCCGCTCTTCGTTGAATACGGTCAAAAGGAAGGACTACTACTTCTTCATAAATTTCAATACATTTATGAAGAAGTAGTAACGAGACGAGCAAAACGTTCACAGTATATATCAGTTCTTTAGTCTAATAAGCCCAGTAAATTCCCTAGCTCTCAGTACCCTTCACACTGAAAAACAGCAATGTATGCACACTATCGCTTCATGGCAAAATAACTGGTCCTGCTGTGATACCTACCGAGGCAGACTCCGGCATAGGAATCCTACCACCAAAAATATTTATCCATAATTTATATTTCTATATGAAAAACATTACTATCATTCTTATAGATATTGCGTTTATTTTCAAATTTCTTTTCAGTAGAAAGACTGCCATGTAGCGATGGCGTTAGAGAATCTGTCATTCGATTTCATACCGTGAGAATCATAAAACTCGCTTAAGCATGAATGCCAGAAAAATTAGATGGCTGTTTTAACCACATCAGATACAGAGTTTGGAATTGAAAGTTCTATTTAAAATGTCAATGTCAAATGACACTACAACATTTGACTTTTCTGGTGGTAGGATTCCAATGCAAAGATTCCGCCTAGGTAGGTACCACCGCCAGTTATGCAGTGCCGTGAAGCAGTAGTGTCGGTTTGAAGGGCATTGGAAGCTAGTGTAATCACCGGGCATATGAGACTTAAGAACTAATGTCCCAGGGTGACAAGCGCAGTGTGGTTTTCTGGGTGGAATAGCATTTGTTATGCGCAGACGTTGCACCTAATGGTAATCAGGTGATGGTTTTGCTCTTCTCGTGACTTTCTCCAATGAAAAAAAAAACAGTAACAGTGTCATTTGAGACTGCAACTCTTTTGAACACTTTCCAACACTTTCCATCAGGTGAGCTACTTGATAGATTTGTCACTTAATGACAATTAAATAAAAACACAAATATTAGGTAAAGCACAATTAAATTAAAACAGAATCATTAATTAAGCGCAATTAAAGAAACATAGGCATCTTCCGAAATCCTTACCATAAATAATCCTCCAAGGATTTGTAATAATTACCCCGCTTGATAGGGAAATTGGCGATTGTCGTACGAGATACCACGCATCTTAGACGCAGCTGCCTTTCACTGATTTCTAATATTTCGGATCTAACAATCTAATATTTGACATATGTGGTATGTACTTCCATAACAAACTCTTAGTCGACTAATAGAACATCCATCAAATATAGTGATTACTAGCAGTGTGTACTAATATGTATGTATGTAATGTGTAAATTACTATCTTATACTATAAAACATGGACAGTATTAAATCACGGGAAATAAATAGCTGTATTTTCTAGCAAAATCAATTAATATGAATACTGAATACGTACAACTGAATCCCTATAAAATTCCATTACCCGTATTCGTCTTACTTGATAATGTTCTCAAAAGTCTTAACTTGTAAACTCGTTAATTAATTAAGAAAACATTCAACATCCCTGATATTGTTTACTCAACTTTAACTAATTTAACCATGTATAGTACATTATTTTTGAAGATCACCTATTTAAACCGTTTTCTCATATATAACTGATAAAAAAAGCGTAAAATTATAGCGTGGGCCAAACTGCCATCACCTTCCATCTGACCCGTAGCCCACTTTTCGCCACGCGGGAAACGAGGTATGAAGGGTCACGAACCACGTAGCCGCCATTTTGGTACGAGTCAAGACATAATTTTTTGAGTCTCATATGCCCAGTGGTTACACTAGCTCTCAGTGCCACTTAAACCTTAGAAAGTCTCATATATCTATCATCATCATCATTTCAGCCTATCACTAGTCCACTGCTGAACATAGGTCTTCCACATAGATTGCCACAAAACACGTAAGTGTGTAGCTCTCATTTTGGAAGAATTTCGCCATAGTTGCCACGCTTGGCAGGCGGATTGGCGACCGCAGTTTATTTATTGAGACGTTCCAGGAAGATGCTGCGGCCATCTCGTGGTTTTTTTCCCTCTCTCGACGTTTACGACTCCCGAGGGATGAGATGGGGTTGGAGTTTCTCTAACGCCACCACCACACGGCAGTAAGTCAAGTGCCCTTCAAACCGAAAAGTTTGCACACTACTTCTTCACGGCAGAATTACTGGCATTGCGGCGGTATCTACTTAGACAGATTCTTGTTTAGGAATCCTACCACCAGTAAAATAGCTGAACATAGAACTGAATAGAACATAGAACCAAGACAGCAGCATTTGCCACTAACAACTTGTTTGGATACGGAAATATGGATTGGCGATTTCGGTACCAAACGCTCTGAGACGCTACGCTAATCATTGTTTTTAACAGGAATTGTCTTCGTAGGTTTATCTATACGGCGAATAGACTAGATTAGCTGGAGGATATCTATTTAGCCCGAACCTAAATTATTATATCACCATTTACAATATCAATATAATATCGCTCTACAATGATTAGAGCAAATAAAAGAAATCCATTCACTGGCAACAAACGGCAAATCAAGATACTTCGTGTGGGTTCAGAGCACGACCCAAGAATAACGAAGAGAATTTATTTATCATTTTCGATCATGTTGCGTCATTAAGTGATGCAAAGGGGATGAAGGGATTTATATTCGCCGATGTCTTTATACAGCGGCTTTTTCACGAAAAAAAAATTATTTGATTGAAAAGAATTATTTGAAAAATTTTTTTTTAGATATTTTGTATAAATAATGTAGTAACAATGGCTTTACCTTTTCATGTGACTTTTTTACTGTTTTAATGTTTCTATTTTTTAGTGGATATAACGTCTGCCCATTAAAGGGTATGTCCCCCAGAACATTTATATGTGACACCACGCTGCGCTCGTCACCCTGAGGCATCAATTATTAAGTCTGATATGCACAGTGATTACGCTCTCAGTGCCTTTCAAACCGAAACACAGTAATGTTTGCAGACTACTGCTTCACGGCAGAATAACTGGTTCTGGGACGGTACCTACCGAGACGGATTCCTCCATAGAAATCCTACCACCAGTAATTGCATAAAAGATGTTATTAATGTTATATTTATTATTATCAAAGTATGTTCTATGTGTACTGAAAGAATAGAAGTAGAAGCAAATTACTGACCCTAAAGAGGGATCCCTAAAGAGATCCTAATGAGGGAGTGTGGTTAACTACACACATTCAAAATGTCTAGGGTCACACACATTTAAGCGAATTAAAGTTTTCTTAAAATGATTATATTTATTCTTTTTGGTTTTAAAAAACGATTCGAGTGGGTGGGGACAGAATTCGAAAGTTGTTGCCGTAGTCGAAAGTGGGCCAGGAGGTGAAAATATGTAAAATATATTATAGAAAATATATTTTAACATATTATGTTGAAATTATTACATATAATTATTTAATCAAAAAACCGACTTAAACGCAGTAGATGAAGCTCTAGAATTTCATGATTCTCTCCTTTAGAAAAATAAAACATACGTCATTA
The DNA here is from genome assembly GCA_019845155.1 of Luehdorfia chinensis. Lineage (NCBI taxonomy): Eukaryota > Metazoa > Arthropoda > Insecta > Lepidoptera > Papilionidae > Luehdorfia > Luehdorfia chinensis. Next base: position 187,369 of record JAHVAK010000125.1, read on the forward strand.
AAGTTAATATTAATAATATTAATAAGTTACTTCCCTCATCGTATTTTTTTATCAGACATTCAAGTTTCCTTTCACTGCCATTCACATAATAAAACATAATTAAGGTTTTTAAATTGTAATAAACAATTTTTGTGGCAACAAACCCAGGTACCAAACCACTCTCGTACTATAAAATTTAAGACGAACGCCGGAGTCGCGCCACCACTGCTCTAATTTTTATATTGAACAAAGAAAGAAAAAGGAAATGCTTTGATATTATACATAGATGCGCCCTGCTATTCAGCTACGGCTACGATCATAAATCACTGGTTTAATTCCGTGTAACACATTCCGTAGCGTAAAAATGAAAAGACTGCATCTGTACGATATATCGCATTGCACTTTTTTAATTTTTTAAAGAATAAAGTGACAAGACAACAAATCACTCGTTTCGTCACTTATTCCAATTTAAAAAACCGGTCATCTGATGGTATGCGCAATGTCTACCCATAACAAATGCTGCTTCACCCAGAAAATTTTTGTGTGACGACACACTACGCTCGTCACTCAGTTGTTCTCAAGTCTTATATGCTAGTTACTACACTAACTATCAATCCTTGCTCTCTAAAAACACAGTAATGTTTGCACATTACTGCTTCACAGCAGAATAACTGACACTGAAGTAAATAGTTTAGTTCGTATTTTGTTTTGTGTAGATGCGAAAACAAACACACAATTAGACGCTTAAATCTTATATAATAGTATAAGCAATTGTTTTATTAGCTCACGACTTTCTCGACTTATCTTTAATTTAAGGAAATTATATATAATAAAGGAAAGACTGTTAATTTGTTAAGATCCGCATACAAAATATAAAATGTTGTACATAACCTAGTTTTGAAGAGCACCGACTGTGGGAGGGCGGGATATGGAATGGGTTTCCGCAAAGTAAGCCTGATTCTATTAACTAAATTATATATTACCACGCTTTTTTAAATATTTCTCTTATTTTTAAGGATAATTAAAAGGAGGAAGGAATTAAACTGCACTGTGCACCCAACAGCGCACTGTGGCGATGGGCTCACCACTTATCACACTAAGTGCATTATATTGTTTTGGTGGAACGTGGATTGTGGCAGTCATCTGTTTTTGCAGTGACTGCCCAGTCTCTGACTACCCCTTATGGGATACAGTAGTGATCTTATGTATGTATGTAATAAAAAGTTGAATGTAAAACTATCCAAGTCCTTTTCAAGTGACAATTCATTGTATACACACCGGCACTATTAGCGGAACTTTAAAAAAGGCAGAGTATAGAAATAATACCATGTATAGGTACACCAGTATCTCATGGCATAAAAAAGATAAAAAAATAGATTTTCATATGGCAATGTCATGAATGTCAAATGTCACCTGTCAAGTCAAAGTAAGAGATCTGTTAACCGCTGCTGAGAGATTTTGTGATCATCTTCTTGAAATTCGTTGTTTTTGTGAAAATGTCGAAAAAGCCACTTCTATCTCAAGAGAGAAATATTGTTTTCAATTTTTATCGTAAAATAAAGGAAGAAGAAGGTGTAAATTAAACTCAATCAAGGTGTAAACGAAAAATTTAAGGCGCATGGTAGAGTTGACCGGTAAGCTGGACTGAGTTGTTTTGATAATTTTATTTTATTTTATTCTTAATTGTGACTTATTTAAAGGGGTTTCCTGTACTACTATACGGCAAATCGTAGCTGAGGGCACATCGAATGATAGTGTATTTTCTACGCCTGGTAAAAAGAGGAGAGGGGGGATAAAGAAAATCAACTTGAATAGTTTCGATTTACAGTTGATTAGGAATAAAGTAAAGGAATTCTATACAGTTCGAAAAGAAATTCTAACATTAAAGAAACTATTACAAATTCTTCAACAACATATTGATTTCAAAGGAGGGAGAGAATCTTTCAGGTAAGGAAAATATTAAGTAATAATCCCTCTCACTCTCACTCGTAAAGAAGAGGCCTGCGCCCTGCAGTAGGACGTATATACACTGATGATGATGATGATGATGAATGACTAAGCTATCGTTTGAGTAACATGATAAAGGTTATTATTTTTTACAGACTTATACTTAAGGAGATTGGTTTTAAATATGTTAAATGCCAATCAAAAAGGACCATTTTCATGGAAAGAGATGACATAAAACTACAAAGATACAAGTTTTTAAAGCGTATAAAGGAAAACCGCGAAGCTGAATAGCATAATAAATTGGATGTGATTTATTTAGATGAAACTTACATTTCTGTTTATATTCTGTAAACAAATGCTGGATAAGCAAATATATTGCAGGTCCATCTAAAAGTATTTCACTTGGAGCGAAGTGAATCATTGTAAACGCTGGTGGAAAAAATGGCTTTGTACCAAATTGTTGTCTGGTGTTCAGGTCAACAGGTGTATCTGCTGACTACCACCACAATATGAATAAGAACAATTTTTCAAAATGGGTGACAGAGAAGCTAATTCCAAATCTGATAATACTTTCACTAATTGTTATGGATAATGCTAGTTATCATTCTGTACGTATGAACAAACCGCCGACACAAGCCAATCGTATCGGTGATATAAAATAATGGCTCCGTGCAAATTATTTACATTATGATGATCTTTGGCGTAAATGTCAACTACTTGAAGTAGTAAAACGAAACATATCTGCGCCCTTATATGAGATAGATGAAGTATTAAAATCGCACGGTCAGGAAGTTTTAAGGATTCCACCTTATCATTGCACATTGAATCCCATAGAAATGATTTTTGGTATAATGAAGCAAAAAGTTGCTGATTAAAATGTAAATAGGCCTGCAAGTGACATAAAAGTATTAACAGAACAAGCTTTCTCAGAAATTGGTGCAGAGGTTTGGCGATCATGTTGTGTCCATGTAAAGCAGATTGAAAACAATTTCATCAAGCAAGATAGAATAATTGAAATGGTTGTTTTACTATTCTGGATTTAAAACTTTTCTTTAACAAGTGCCAAAAATGCCCTTTCAGATTCATATCCGGAGATCTTGCTGGCCACTCCAATCACTGTTATACCCACATGGTTTAGATATGCTTTTACTGAGCGAGCACTGTGAGCCCGTGCGTTATTCTGCATCAGAATAAAGCCGTCACCATTACAGGGGGTAAATGGTACAACATGTTCTTCTAAAATATCCATGATGTACCTATCAGGAGTCATATTCCCTCCATCGACCATCACTAACTCCGTGTGAGCTTCCGTATTTTACACCGTATTTTAGAAATTAGTCTGAATGTGTCGTTCTCCTTTACGACTCCATATTCCAGCGATCTGGTTTAAGAGCACTCTACACTCATCAGTGAAAAGTGCCCGCCTCCATTGGTTTATGTGCCGATGTACGCGTGCAAAGTTTAACCGATGTAAACAATGGTGTCTCACAAGTTTTGGAGCTTTGTCCACTTCTTCAAATCATTTGCAAACTGTACGCTCGCTCACTCGCACTCCTCGCAAAACTTCAATCTCAATTCGGGACTGCACAGCCGTTACCCGCGTGTTCCTGCGAGCGCGAAGTTCATCGAATTTATCCCTCCTCCTAATATGTAAAAAAAAATTGAACCAAAAGTTGTAGAGAATTTAGTCCTCTACAATATTGATAACAAATACAAACCCGAAAGCGAAAAGCGATAAACCCATAGGAAACGAGATATTTGCAAAGAACCGATTTTTATGACCTTCGATTTTAAAAGTCGCGTACTATATGCAGGTTTTAAGACAACTTTTAGGATGTCAAATACAAGTTTATACGACTTTATAGCTGTGTATCTCAAATTCCGAAGTGAGCTTACTAAGATGACTGGACTATCCCTCTTTAACCGAGGGACTATTTCAACCGAGAGACAACAGACGATAATTTTAAATTTACTTTAACATACAATGCTGTTTAATTTATTTTTATTGCTTATCTCTGATGAAGTTTTCTTTAATGGGTACGAAGTTTTCAGGATAGGAGGGTGTCACTAGAATTTCTGAATCTTAAACCTTACTAACTGTACAAACATGTGTAATATAAAAAAAATCTGAAGCGACAATTTAACATAATTAGGGATTAAACGAACTTACTTTAAGTGAAGGTCTATCATAATTATGCGAAGCCCTTCCTTCGAAGAGATTAGTTATTAAATAAATAACTTAATATGTATATACACTATGATGTAGACTTTGAGAGTTATAGGGAAATATTGTCGTTGGGAAAATTAGCTTTACCCAACGACCAAAACTCTAGCTACTAATAGGCTTATGATGCTTATAAGAAACGATAAATAATATGTTACAATTTTTGCTAAATATGCTGCCATAATATTATAATATATACAATATTTATAAGATGTTGTGTCGGAGAGACTGGGACTACCACAACACAACCATACCCATAAAATCAACATGTTTTTAGTCTCCGATTTGTGGACTCTGATCAGGGCCCGCGGTGTAACAGTTGGGTAATCCGACCACTAGCCCACAATTTTTAAGATGTTTAAAGTTAAAAAAGCGGGTTATAGCCATACCATGACTAACGGTATAATTTTTTAACCAGACGGTTTTTATTTAAGACGGCGTCTATTAACTTTTACAATAGCAGCCTATGTTCTTCTTCTTCTTTTTTGATCCTGGCAATTGGCTACCAAATTGGGCAATTTTTGCCAATGTCGAGTAACATTCAATTATAATAAGGACTGCGGTTCGTTCGACAGATGATTAATCATTTAAAATGATTTTAGACTTTCACTGAAGATTTGTTGGACTGATGAATGGTAATGGGGATGACGATTTGCTGGACTGTTAATAAATCGGAAACCATAAATTATTTTTGCAAGATTTAAATACTAACATTTTTACAAATTCTTAACATGTACTGTTCAGTCTTACCTGTTACATGTCGTATCGTATAGGTTCTTAAAACTAATCACAGTAACATGGTTTGTTTTAAGACGAGGTATGGTTAAGGTCATGTATCCGAACCAAAAAGGTAATAAAATATATTGGAGGGTATTTGTAGGGGGGAATCGTCGAATGTGCAAGGATATCGTAATGATTGAACTCAGTAATATAATCTAATTCAAGCATAGTTATGTGGAGTGTATCGAATTTAAGATTCGATTTCTATTGTGTTAAACGAAGGTGAATCGGGGTAAGTATTTTAACCGTGTACGTTGATGTTAGTAAGAACGAGTACATCCAGATTTCAGATTGAGAATACTCCTTTTAAAGTAACGATTTTGTAGTAAATGACGAAGTATTTATTTCTAATAATTGAATTGTCGAGTGAAACACTTGAATGATTTATTTCAAACCCAAAACAGTGACAGTGAGTACCTAATGGTATAAAAACTTGTTAATTTAACGTGTATCTTAGTAAGTTTACGGTGAAAACCTGAAGTCGTGAAATATATTTTTATGCGTTCTGAACTTTTTTAATTATTTCAAATATTTTGTACCACAAATGATTTGTTCTTTTATTTTAAATATTAGCCGTGGTCCGATTTCCGGAGCTGGTACCACTAAAATTCTTAACTGCATTTTTAAGTGCTGAATCAACACGTATTCTGCGGCGAAGGCAAACATCTTGAGAAAACCTGCTTGTCTGAGTAAAAAAAAATATTACGAAGATATGTGAAGTCCGCCAAACAGCATTGGAGCAGCGTGGTGGATTCTTTCCGGCTCCAAAACCCCTGACAGAAACTAGAGGAGGCCTATGCTCAGAACATTTATAGGCTGTAACTTTATTGTTTTTGCTTTTATTGGTCTTGTTGCTTCAATTCTTATTTTGTCTTTTTGCGCTCAATATAATCATTTGCATTTTATTTTAATGCTAGCTGTGTCTGGCGAATCCACCCGCGTAAAATAAGCCAACCATATGATTGCGCATTAACAGTTTTACCCATCTCGGTGTTCGATTCACAGCATGCGGCTAATTAACTCCGTATTATAACATATTATACATTAAGCGTTAAAAAAAATTACATTCATACATTCTGAACACTGCAACATATCGAATAAATCACGTCAACATGCTACCAATCATCCATGCTCATATGTATATAAAGGACGAGAACGGCTAAATTAGTTACTGTAGATCTTTTGCACATAAAACCGTGTTGTTCGTTTGGTAATGATCTGTAAATCGTCGTCGTTCTCGTAATAGGGCTGTTGTGGGAAAAAACTAGCTTTTCAAAGATCTTTCTAAATTTGTTTAATATGGAGACTGGACAATAGTGTTCAATTCTATTTTTGGATCCACTCTCATGTATAGGTATATTACGGCTTCTTTCCATTTACTAGGAAATGTTTTAAGGATATTCACTGACATACTAAAAATAGTTGAAAGAAGCTTAGCTAAATGCTTTTTAGCTATGAGCTAAATTTCTGTATAAATTAGGGAGGTATGCCATAGCTACCTGACCGTTATTAGCTTTGAGCGTATTTAATAAGCGAAAAACTTTTTCAACACTGAAGTGTACATTGTTTATGATGTCATCGGATTCAACATCACGAATATGTGAGCAATCTTATGAGGAAGAAGGCTTCAGGAAAACACTTTCAAAAATATTTAAAAAACAAAAAATTATTAAAACCAGAACATATATTCATTTCATTTGTGTATGATTCAGTACCTAAAAATAATGTATTAGGGTATACAGAATTGCTACGACGTAAAGATTTTAAATAGGACCATAGTATGTATTTAAGAATCTTTGTTGAGAAAACTTTAAGCGTAAAACAAAGAAATTGTTCAAAAATCCTCCTGCGAAGCGTGAGGATTTCGTTAAGGACTGCTTGGGCAAACTTGAGGCCTACGTCCTTTTTATAGGCTGATGATTTCAAAATAAACGCCAAAAAAGTGTAAACAGCTCTTTATAAACATGCTTTTGCACAAATGTTTTATGATTACGTTTTTAGAATATTTGTCTGTCTGCCTGTCTGAAAGTTTGTCCATTCGGCCGTTCCGAAACGGCTGACCACGGATTTTAAAGAAAATTTTTTAAATTAAAACAGGATTTTTAACTAAAATCGTGTATATTTCATTTCGATATGTTGCAGTGTTCAGAATGTATGAATGTAATTTTTTTTTAACGCTTAATGTATAATATGTTATAATACGGAGTTAATTAGCCGCATGCTGTGAATCGAACACCGAGATGGGTAAAACTGTTAATGCGCAATCATATATATGGTTGGCTTATTTTACGCGGGTGGATTCGCCAGACACAGCTAGCATTAAAATAAAATGCAAATGATTATATTTAGCGCAAAAAGGCAAAATAAGAATTGAAGCAACAAGACCAATAAAAGCAAAAACAATAAAGTTACAGCCTATAAATGTTCTGAGCATAGGCCTCCTCTAGTTTCTGTCAGGGGTTTTGGAGCCGGAAAGAATCCACCACGCTGCTCCAATGCTGTTTGGCGGACTTCACATATCTTCGTAATATTTTTTTTTACTCAGACAAGCAGGTTTCCTCAAGATGTTTGCCTTCGCCGCAGAATACGTGTTGATTCAGCACTTAAAAATGCAGTTAAGAATTTTAGTGGTACCAGCTCCGGAAATCGGACCACGGCTAATATTTAAAATAAAAGAACAAATCATTTGTGGTACAAAATATTTGAAATAATTAAAAAAGTTCAGAACGCATAAAAATATATTTCACGACTTCAGGTTTTCACCGTAAACTTACTAAGATACACGTTAAATTAACAAGTTTTTATACCATTAGGTACTCACTGTCACTGTTTTGGGTTTGAAATAAATCATTCAAGTGTTTCACTCGACAATTCAATTATTAGAACTAAATACTTCGTCATTTACTACAAAATCGTTACTTTAAAAGGAGTATTCTCAATCTGAAATCTGGATGTACTCGTTCTTACTAACATCAACGTACACGGTTAAAATACTTACCCCGATTCACCTTCGTTTAACACAATAGAAATCGAATCTTAAATTCGATACACTCCACATAACTATGCTTGAATTAGATTATATTACTGAGTTCAATCATTACGATATCCTTGCACATTCGACGATTCCCCCCTACAAATACCCTCCAATATATTTTATTACCTTTTTGGTTCGGATACATGACCTTAACCATACCTCGTCTTAAAACAAACCATGTTACTGTGATTAGTTTTAAGAACCTATACGATACGACATGTAACAGGTAAGACTGAACAGTACATGTTAAGAATTTGTAAAAATGTTAGTATTTAAATCTTGCAAAAATAATTTATGGTTTCCGATTTATTAACAGTCCAGCAAATCGTCATCCCCATTACCATTCATCAGTCCAACAAATCTTCAGTGAAAGTCTAAAATCATTTTAAATGATTAATCATCTGTCGAACGAAACGCAGTCCTTATTATAATTGAATGTTACTCGACATTGGCAAAAATTGCCCAATTTGGTAGCCAATTGCCAGGATCAAAAAAGAAGAAGAAGAACATAGGCTGCTATTGTAAAAGTTAATAGACGCCGTCTTAAATAAAAACCTAAATAAAAGCTATTGGTTCCTAAATATCATACAAGACACCGCCTTTATTCCACGTACCACAAACGAAAAAAAAATTATGCAAAAAATTCCACTTTATGTGGCACAGTTCAAAACTATAAACTGATTTGGATATCTTTAACCTAACTAAGAACTGTTTGAAATATGAAGTTACAAGAATAAACAGGGCATAACATATTCATGCATTGGCACACAACTCACACACACAACAAGACTCACACATAGCCATGTACGCACCCACCCATGTGTACGTACACAGTCACACACACACACACACACACACACACACACACACACACACAACACACACACACACACACACACACACACACACACACACACACACACACACACACACACAGACACACACACACACACACACACACACACACACACACACACACACACACACACACACACACACACACACACACACACACACACACACACACACACACACACACACACACACACACACACACACACACACACACACACACACACACAACACACACACACACACACACACACACACACACACACACACACACACACACACACACACACACACACACACACACACACACACACACACACACACACACACACACACACACACACACACACACACACACACACACACACACACACACACACACACACACACACACACACACACACACACACACACACACACACACACACACACACACACACACACAACACGCGCGCGCATTCTGTTAACATTGTTTAAAAATGGTTTCATAAATCGTATAATCTATCTCTATCTCTATTGGCTTTACTGTTAAATATCATGTATTGTAAGAACTGTATATACAACGCTATATGGTTATCTAAATAAATAAAATAAAAAAATTGATAAACTGTACTTACCATTAAAAAATCCGATAGTGTTCGGAAGTTGTCGCTGTAGTCCAACGTTATAAATATTATAATATCGTGGCCCACATCGTGGGCATCATACAATTTGCCACATAAATTACAAATTATGTAGACCCATAAATGTTAAGGAAAAAAATGTTTTTCGGTTACACCTTAAACACGTTTTTTTATGTAATGACGAGACGAATAAATCGGTCATTTAATGGTTAGTGCAACTATAACATAACCTTTGTTACCCAGAACCTTTTTTGTGACACCACATTGGGCTCGTAGCCCTGAGACATCAGTTCTTAAGTCCTATATGGCCACACCAGCTATCAATGACACCAAAACATGACAATTTTTGTACACTACTGCTTGAAGGCGGAATTACTGACACTGTTATACCTACCTATATAAACGAATTTCTGAATAGGGATCCTACCAACCCTAAACTAGTATTTCGCTGAAGAATTAATAAAATCAATCTATTTTGTTGTTTAACTAAAACATTGGATGTATTCACAAATCGTTTTTGTATTAATCTACATAATTGTGGCAGGCGTTTTTTCCTGGACTACACTGATAATGGAAGACTGTTATCTTACATAATGTTCATGAAACCAACGATATTCTTACTTAAGCCAAGATATTATTGCTGTAAATGGAAGCAATTTAAGCACAATTTGCTTTGCAGTTTATAATTTTAAAAAGTTTCACGGAACGGTTTTATTTTATGCCTCCAATGTATTGATGTGGAAGTTATACGGATATACCACTTTTTTATACAACAAGTGAAATAATAGTCTTATAAAAAGCTCTTATGGATTTTAACGTAACGTAAAAATATCATTCATCTAATCGCATCTCACCTTTTTAACATTTTTTGATGCGCGTAAATAAAGGAAGAAATGATTATAATCTCTCTACCTTGTAAAGAATTACAAAAGTTTGGAAAATCTAAAAGTGCACTTCTCATGACGCTCATTTGACTCTTAAGAAAAAAAATCGTATCGTCAAATATTTCCAGTCATTTCCATCTAAGACGAAAACATTAAGAAAAAAATATTTTTCTTAATGTTTTCTATTATTAATTTCTATTATTATTCTAATAACTATTAGTGACTTTTGATATGAAATACAATACAATACAATAACAAGTAGATAAAATTCTGGACACGATAAAAAAAAACCCGATCTCGATACGTCAATTTTTTCGGGAGATATCGTGACCACATCCCTTAAAAAATGTAGACGTCCACAAGTCAAATTTTTTAAAAATGTTTTTTTTTTCTTAGTAGCAATATTAGATGATTTTTCAAAATAATTTTAATGAATTAATTTAAGTGGTTTCTTCAAAACTAGGTAATACACACCATTTTACATTTTGCGTGCGGATCTTAGCAAATTAACTTTCTCTCCTTTACTACTACGTTAAAATCCGTCTTAGTGGGTACCAGTTATTCTGCCGTCATGCAGTAGTGTATAGACATTACTGTGTTTCGACCTGAAGTGCACTGTAAGCTAGTTTAATTACAGGTCGTATGATACTTGAAGTGATGTCACAGTGTAACGAGCGCAGTGTGCCACACAGGACTTAGCAATTTAATATTTTGGGGTAACACAACATTTATTATTCATTTGACAAACGCCAAATCAGTTCGACCAATTGATCGTCTCATTCATTTCTTCCATAGAAAAATGATACCGTGGTTGTCATCGACTAAGGGGAATGTCACGAAATACATAGACAGGTGACGGCAGCAGCGTCTAAGATGCGGGGTATAAGTTACCCTGATCGCTAATCCGTCTGCCAAGCGTGGTGATTCTCCCTTATTAATAGGATAGATAGATTAATAGGATTAGATAGATTAATAGGCTGATGAAAAAGTAAAATCCACGTCTGTCTGTAATTACAAAAAGAAACGCCAACATTTAAGTGAAAACGATCGACTATTTATACGATTCCTAATCATAAATTACGGTTTTTTGAATTTTTGTCTGAGTGCTTGAAAGTTTGTCTTGAATAGGCTCCGAAACGGATCATCATCATTTCAGCCAATCAATAAAATCAATCTATTTCAATCTAAATCAATCAATCACTAGTCCACTGCTGAACAAAGGCCTCCCCCATAGATTGCCACAAAAGTATGTGGCTCTCATTTTGAAGGGTTTTGTCATAGTTGCCACGCTTGGCATACGGGTTGGCAACCACAGTTTATCTATTCAGATGTAAGAGGAAAATGCTGTTGTCCATCTCCTGGTTTTTCATTTTCCCTCTGTCGACTTTTACGACAATCACGGGATGACATGGGGTGGTAGATTCTCTTAAACCGGCACCACACGATCAACGGATTGAAATTAACATTTTAGGGATTAAAAAATGAATTTTTAGGACCAGAATTGTAATGTTAAACATCTCAAGAGCCATACATTCCTCCAAAATTCACTAGACGGTGTCGATGATCTGGAAGTGGGGTACAACGTAACCCAAGATGCCAACAGCTGGTCAACTTTATAGAGAAGAAGGGACATTTTAAGATGAAGGTTTTTTTCCAAAAGCGGCGCTACATAAAGTGGACCTGGATGAGCTCAGACGTTTCCACAAATAATAAAATTTTATACTTAAAAGATTAAATACAAAATGGTTAAGCCTTATCGCCTTAACATTAAGTTGGATTGTATTCTAATAAAACCTTGACCAGTTTCGTGTAAAAATGTAAAATATATTGTCATTACTTTTTTAGTTGTAACATACAAGGCTATAAGTATTCCAAAAATTATATAAAATTTTAAAATTTCACTCCACAAATGGTCCGAATTATCTTTATATCGTAAAAATTACCATTTGCAATTATTTTATCGTTATTACATCTCGATATTAATCCTAGCGGTAATCCGTTATCAGCAGAAACTCGTTAGTCGGGTTGTTCATAAAATCCTTCAATTCACGACTTCAAACAAATTCCGAGCAAGCTCGTGGAATGAAATATTCATAACAAGTCACAGAGTAAAATCACAAACAGCTATTACTTTTACGAAAAATAATTCCTCGCCAAAGTATTCCTAGCAAAGTGTTTTTTGTGTTAATGAAAATTATTATTTACTAAGATTAGTTCATTCCTACTTATTATTATATATATAATAAAATAATGATTATAATTTTATAAAATATTATTTATACGAAAGTCTTCGTTGGCTTGTCACTTTTTATTCCGGAAAAACGCATGGTTCTTGTGGGATAGATCTGGATCGTAATTCTGTAATAACCTCTTCATGATAAAATAGTTGAAGGAATTTTGATGAAATTGAGTATTTTTCAAAGTCAAAGTATCGTGTCTTGGTCTTAAAATAATACACAGGATACTTTTTATCCCGGAAAACACACACAGTTCCAGTGATATAGATGTTTAGCATATATGTGTATGGGTGACGAGTATGGGGCTGGTGTCGCAAAAGAAAACACGGTACTTTTTTGGTACTAACGTTTTGGTTGTGGAAATTTCGACCTTCTGAACCAGTCCCGTGGAGGGCCGGAGACCAAAGTGGATAATGAAGAATTAAAGGCTCTTGTGGAAGCGGATCCATCGCAAACCACTTCAGAGTTAGCTGCAGGTTTCGCTGTGAGTGATAAAACTGTTCTAAACCACTTGAAGCAAACAGGGAAAGTAAAACAGCTGTGAACGGTGGGTACCTCATGAATTGAGTGAAGCAAACCTCAACCGGCACAATAATGAAGAGATTTTAAATTACCTGTGATAAAAAGTGGATCCTGTACGATAATCGGAAGCGCTAGTCGCAATAGCTGAACCCTAGAGAACCAGCCAAATTCTGCCCCAAGCGAAAATTTACACAGAAAAGGTTACTTGCGAGTGTTTGGTGGACTAGTGCCGGTGTCGTTAACTACTGCTTTCTAAAATCTGATCAAACGATTACAAACCATGATGGAATAACTAGCTGCTAAACAACCGAGGCTGGTCAATCGCTCTAGGCCACCGCTGCTTCAGGAAAACGCTGCACAACAGACGGCCGCTAAACTAGAGGAGCTGCAAATGAATGTCTGCGACATCCAGCGTACTACCCGGACCTTGCTCCAACAGATTACAATTTTTTCCGGAATTTGGATAACTTTTTACAAGGAAAAAGATTCATCTCCGATTAGGCAGTCCGAACCACCTTCAGAGAGTTTATTGATACTCGCCCCCATTTTTTTTTTAGTTAAGGGATCAATGAACTACCTATAAGATGGCAAAAGTGCATAGATAACCATGTTACATACTTTAATTATACAAACAAAAAACACTTTATATTCCTCGCGTACAAAACGTCAACTTCATATATAAGTACCTAATATATAACACAGTGTAAAAAAAATATAAATTGTTGTTGAATATAAGGATCAATTTTTAAACGACAGTTTTCTATATCTCTTGAGTAACTAATATTAAACCATTGATTTACAAATGTTTAGTTTTGTGTCTAACAAGGCAATCGGATCAACCGCTAGCTCCTTCACTATAGTTTTTACTTTACATGATGTTTATTTACAAACTACAAAACACTCGTACTGCTATAAATATTGGTGTAGATGTATTTTAGATATCACAAATAAAAGAGATCAAGAAATTAAACAAAAAACTCATAAAGTTTATATGCATAAAGGCTGGGGGTAAATTGGGTAGGTCAACACAATATTAACATATTGGATAACAATAGGTTAAGGTATATAAAATTACTATTTTACCCTACTCCGCGGCCTAGTAGTTAAAGGAACTCACTTCTACAAAGCGGGTCCTGGGTTTAAAATCAGAAATACGCTCATAAACTGTTCAATACTAAAAACTGTCGAACTAATGCTGGACTGCACTCCCCGTTGCGAAGCATGCTGCAATCGTACAACGACTATTTCACTATCATAGATATTTTAGCTACCGCTCCCTTTTTTTACAAAAAGAAATGAAAATATTTTTAAAAAAATTAACTATAAAAACGTAATGTAATAATCTAGGAAGTCTTAAGTATAATAAAATTTGATACTTGTTATGTACAACCCATAGTACTTAATATTTGGTATACGGTGTTGAATGTGCATATACTTTCCGTTTTCAGTTTTTATTTCAAATATGTGTTAACAACAACAAATGTACAAATTGTTTGTAAACCTTAATAAAATAAAAATAAAAAAATAAATACCAGCCGAAACGAACATTTCTGCAAAAAGACAATTCGTTAGTTTTCGGGATTTGTTTGCGTTGTGCATGTAAAATATATGTAAAACTGTAAAATGTTGTGTAGGCTAGACCAGTGATGGTTGACCACGTTTTTGGTTATAATTTGGAAAATAAAAACTATTGTCTAGGTGGCAATGAGAAATATCGTAATCTTTGACAAATTTCATAGTAAGTTATAAAGTCAATTTCTAAGTGGATATTATTAAATATAACCGGAATATTTTCCGTTTTAGGAAACCTCTCCGAGATGGTCACCCTGTCCCAATGCTGAGGTAGGTAGACTAGTCGACTGGGCAAGGTTAGCTTGAATTACGTAATGAAAAAATGTTACGTGTAATAAAAAAATCACAGAAATATTCTGGGTGACACAGCATCTGTTATGGGCAAACGTTGCACTCATCATCAGGTGAGCGTTTTGCACATCCCGTCACTTTATCTAATTAAAAAAATACATTTTTTTATCAAATATACTCTTAATACAGGGTAACTCGATATCATCTTACGGAGTTTCTGCCCTCGTCGTTTTTCTTTTTTATGTTCTCATTTTTTGTAGAAATGAAAACAGTTAAAATTATATATTGAATATAAAGAAACCCAACTGCACAGTCTTGCAAAACTTTTTTTTTATTTGATAAAAGTGACGGAACGAGCAAAACGGTCACGTGATGATTAGTGCAACGTCTGCCCATAACAAATGCTCTGTCACTCAGAAAATTTGTGTGTGACACCACACTGCGCCCGTCACCCTGTGACATCAGTTCATAAGTCTCATATGCCCAGTGATTACATTAGCTCTCAGTGCCCTTCAGAACACAGCAAAGTGTGCAAACTACTGCTTCACGGCAAACGAAAAAAGACGTTTTCGGTGACGGGCGTGGTTTGATTCCATACAGAAATGTTCTTGAAAAACCAATAAAATCCATTAAAAAAATCATAAGTTTTACAGACTTCGTAGACGGGTTTCTTCGTAATTTAATCAATTATTTTTATCTCAAACTTTGATTTTTTTCGTAAAATAGATATTTTTAAAAAATTGCAACAGCTGGGTTCATAGACATCCAACCCCAATACCTAATTGACTTACCAACCCCGAAAGGAGTTTTTCAAAAATTCACTAAACTAAATTTATTCTGTAATGAAAGTAAAATGTCAATGGCAATTTCAAATTAAGAAATTAACTATAAATTACAATGTAAGAACAAAAAAATTTGTCGTAAAAAATACTGAGGTATCTAAATCATTAATACTGCGCTCTCGCTGGCAGTGAGGCATTCCCTTGTCTCGCGTTCGGTGCGAATGATCGGTCAAGCAGCAGGCTTTCTTTGAGTGCTGCGTTGATTCTCTCACTCAAATCTGTATGTAGTTAGGAGCAATCTACCAACCAACCAACTCTGGTCTGCCCTAATAAGTCTGTAAAACGCATTTATAATACAGGGGAAATCCTAATGTGCGACGTCGTATTTTTAAAAATAAATAAAAGATATTTTTTCAAAACTGATGTCTTATGGTAATGAGCACAGTGTGGTGTTACACTAAAAGTGTCACACATTTCCACCCCGTCCTCTTAGTCTCGTGTATTGTCCGGTCTAACGATTTTTATACTATTTGCCGTAGTTTCTTTATTTTTTGGTTTTCTTTATAATCGTTTTTCTTTGTTAGAAAACAGTGCGAAGTTGCATTTGATAAAAACTTTACAACTTTAAAATAATCATAGATCAAAGTTTAAATTAAAAACTTAAATAGAAATGTTGACTAAAGACAATAAGAAATAGCAGACTCTTTGATACAACTTTTAAATTAATTATTTTAACTATTAATGAGTAATTGCAATATAACGCTTATATTTAACTTACGTACTTTGTCACGTTACGTACGTACGTACGTACGTTACGTACTTTACGTACATATTCGGTAAACGACGACGTGGCCTATTAGTTAGAATACCTGAAGTTGCTTCTATTGGTTAGAATACCTGACGTTGCGGGTGCTGGGTTCGAATCCCAGTCGGAGCCGATATTTGTATACGAATTGTCCGTTTACGGGTCTGATTGCCATATTTGTCCTTTTGTCGATGGCACTACATCCTAGCCTACCTCCGATCTCAGCGCATCAGAATTACATCGGGTACGGGTAGGTTGAGACAAGGGAGGGCACATGTATTTGCTCGTACACTTGTGGCACTATAATATCTCCTGCGAAGTTAATAACTTTCAACAATATTTGATAGTTATCGCCGTGGTTAAACATCGGCCAGGAGGATAGAATAATCATTTCATTTTACTTTTTTACAGAAAATATAAATAAAAAGCACCTCATTTAAAAATGTAATTTATGTATCTTAATACAAGAGATACTTACGCTAGTTATAATGAAAGGACAGAACTCATGCATGGTATTTCTTTTTGAAAACTTACAACGACACTCACACATAACTTTCAAATTATCATAAGTTCTTGATATTAAAAAAATTGTAGTTAACAGAGTATTCAATACATATGAATGAACCATTTTAAGCCTAAGGTATTAACAGTCAAGATGAGACTAATGGAATATTTTTCAAAGTTGTCCCTCCTAAGTTCAGCACATTGTTTACACCTCTATGATGTTTATTAGGCCAGGCTTGCAACCAAGTCATTATCATCACCATCATCATTTCAGCCTATCACTAGCCTGCTGCTGAAAACAGGCCTCCCCCATAGATTGCAATAAAAGTTTGTAGCTTTAATTTTGGGGGGATTTTGTCTTAGTTGCCACGCCTTGCCGGCGGGTTGGCAACCGTAGCTTATTTATTCAGAAGTTCCAGGAAGATGCTGCTGGTTTGCCCATCTCCTGCCCATCTCTTGGTTTTTACTTTCCCTCTGTCGACTTTTAAGTCAACCAAAGTGAATACTTACATAGATAAGTGAGATATTGATATAATAGACTAAAGTTAACCTTAACTTACATATTATGAGATTGATTTCCGTATCGCTGACTAATTTATTATTCTATGTAGATATTTTATAGATACGTTTATGAAATATATAATAGAACTATAGTGTATAGAACTCTTCATCATCATCATTTCAGCCTATCACTAGTCCACTACTGAACATAGGCCTCCCCTATAGATTGCCACAAAAGTTTGTAGCTCCCATTTTGGGGGGATTTTGTCATAGTTGCCACGCTTGGCAGGCGGGTTGGCCACCGCAGTTTATTTATTTAGATGTTCCAGGAAGATGCTTCTGCCCATCCACCGTTTTTTATTTTCCCTCTGTCGACTTTTACGACACCCGTGATGTCACGTTTCTCGCGGAGATAAAAAAATGGTATACGAGTATGCTCTCTACCTACCCCGTATATGAGAAAAAGGCGTGATTATATGTATGTTTGTATGTAATTAATTACATATTTTTTAATACAGAAGCGATTCAATTTTGATAGAAATTGTTCGCATACAATATCAAATTAAAAATGTACATATAAATGCAACTTTAACAGAATATCGCGATTCCCATCTGTTACTGAAATCCTTACTGTCCCAAAAGAAATAAATAATTCAACACATTGCAGTTTAAATTACGTTCAGCTCTGGAACTAAATTACAAACTGAGTGAAATTTTTGAGACCATAAATAGTTCAAACAATTTAGAAAGGATGTATTTTATGACTACTTAATTCAATATTTCATTGTGTTCTGCAATTTAAATGAATACCAGCTGTATTTATTCTTTATTTCTTTTAAATCTTATCTCTACGTTACAGAATATATGTACATATACTATCATTTTTAATTATGGCACCAGTTACTTTGCTTCTCCGCGGTTAATAAAATTTACGTGTTGAAAATAAAAAATATATTTATATTGATGATTTTGTGTAGTTTACTATTAAATATTTGTGCGTTTAATTTTAAGTTTTATAAAATTACTAAAGTGGTAACAATTTTTATTTAATTTTTAAATACGATGTATAAATCAACCACAGTAACTACTCACGGCTGTCTCCTACAAAAATGCCACAATTTACAACCGCTAAGAAATTCCGAGCGTTTACGGACAAAATTAAATATTCAACGAATGTCGCGACTTAATTTGTTTTCTTATAAAGAAACTATGCTTGGAGCTTATTTCTTTATTTAACTTCCAAATTTTTTATTTAGCCATAGATGGAAAAGACGTTATCATTCCATTTCAGATAAATATTAAGGCATACGCTTAGAAAAGAAATGAGGATCATGTCATAATAACCACGCGTTCTAGACCATTTTTTATATATATCCTAAAAATAATTCTACGTCATTAAAAATAAAAAATTAACGAGTAACATTTTTCTATTTATGAATAAAATTGACCTATCTTTCTTTTCAATGAAAATTATAACAATATGCAATTAAACATGATTCTAAATTTTATTGCGATACATTGAGAGACATGTAAGTAATTTGTACTGATAGGCAGCAGCATCTTTCTAGATCTGCATCTGGATAAATAAACTGTAGAAGACAATCGGCCTGCCAAGTATAGTAAAAAATTAAACGCGATAAATTCCGTAAAATTAGTTTTATTTAAATGTGTAGTGTTCGCATAAATATAAGAAATCATTATGTGGCAACTATGGCAAATCCCCTCTAAACGAGAGCTAAAAACGTTTGTGATAATCTATGACATATGTTCAGCAGTGAACTAGTGACAGGCTAATCAAATAATTCCTGAGATCTCCCCCGGGATCCTTTTTAGGGAAAATTATGGTGATTATCGTTTTTAGACCACGGCAACTATTTTCGAATACTATCTGTATATAAACTGTCAATTGCGCCGGGGATATTATAGTACCACAAGTGTACGCGCAAAGACAGATCCATTTATTCGTCGTAATAAGCTACAATCGTAATTTATAATATTTATAATTTATTTAATTTATATTTTTCTTAATAAAAACAATGCCTCACAGTAGGATTCTCCCGTATCGTGGGTATGTTTTTCAAACATAATTTTCACAGGCACAACAAAACCAGACCCGAAAACCCACTATATATTAATTTATTAAAGATAAGACTCAGTATGTTAAAAGTACCCCCTTTTTCATCATCTTTTCAGCCAATCACTAGTCCACTTCCTAACCTAGACATGCAGAACATAGGCCCCTCCATAGATTTCCTCAAAAGTTTGTAACTCTTATTTATGAGGGGATTTTGCTTTAGTTACCATGCTTGGCAGCCGGGTTGGCAACCACAGTTTAATTATTCAGATGTTCCAGGAAGATGCTGTTGCCCATCTCCTGGTTTTCAATTTCCCTCTGTCGACGTTTACGACGCCCACGGGGTGAGGTGGGCTGGTAGTTTCTCTTGAGCCGTACCACCTTTTGGTAGAAAAGGTTGCAAGGTACTCCTTAAGGTTATTAAATATTAAATCCCATTTTTTTTCCTAGAAACAACACAATTTAAAGTTTCAAACACAGCGTACACCAATAAATTCTTAACGCCGGCGGCAGTGCTACAGCTAGAGTAGCGGCGAACTCGTTTACAAACCACACTTCGATTTTGTCCGTGGGTAACTTTTAAATTTATTTTTAAAATACAAAATTTTGTATTATATGGTAAGATAGCTATTCAAATTTATAAAACTTATATTAAAATCAAATACTCAATTCAAATAGTAATATTCAAACAGTCAAAATAAATTAATAGTAAGTCAAATTTAGAAAGAATTGTCTGCTATGAATGCCCGGCAGGGAGGGAAGTTAGGCCACACACCCCGGCATCCCACCGGCGGCCACTTCACCATAGGAAAACAGAAAATTTTAGAAAGAGAGAGACAAGTATGTCGGAGGCGTTAGCTAACGCACTCTTAGCGGCCCAGGCGGAGCAACCGGAATTACTCCGGTCGCTACTAATCGCTCTGCCGTCAGTAGCCTCAGCTTTTGAGGCGCTACCTAGGCCCCCCTCTAGGGCCTCATCCTCGGGCTCCGAGATGGAGTTCGAGTCTTCCTCGTTGCCCTCGTTACCTCGTTGCCACGCACCGGCCGCGACACCGGCGATGACACCGGCCGCGACACCGGCGACGACATCGGCTTCTTGCTTGTGCAGAAGTCTAAAAAGAAGCGCAAGAAGCGCGCCTCGCCCACACCCGACAGTCACGCCAAAGCTGCCAAAGCCTTGGATAGTACGCCAATCCCGCAACCGCAGGTCATCCCATCAGCCTCCCAAGAGGTCCCCGCTGCTTTACAGCAGGCCCTGCTGCTTCACAGCAGGCCCCCGCTGCCTCACAGCAGGCCCCCGTTGCCACACAGCAGGCCCCCGCTGCTTCACAGCGCAATTCTTCGCAGTTCGCTGCTCAATCCAAACGGCCACCGCCTATTTTCATTCGGGCACTAGACAGGTGGCAGGAGTTAACATCGGCCATGTCCAGGCTTAAATACACTGCCGTCTCCACCTCAAACGGCATCAAATTGCAGGACACCTCAGAGGTCTACCGACAATTAACCCGCTATCTGACAGATAAAGGTGTGTCTTTCCACACCTACACTCCAGCCGATGAGCGACAACTTAGGATAGTTCTCAAGAACCTACCTAAAGAGATTAGCGCAGAAGAGGTCAAAAAAGACCTCATCGCCTAAAATCTCCCCGTCGTCGCTGTACACCGCATGTACAGCGGGCGCACTAAGACGCCTTATAACATGGTGCTTGTCGCACTTGACAGCTCCCCCGCAGGAAAGCAGATATTTAATCTGCGGACCTGCTGCAATCTCTCTGGGCTCTCAGTTGAGGCCCCTCATAAGAATGGCCCTCCCAGCCAATGCCACAATTGCCAATTATACGGCCACACATTGCTACGCTCGTCCCAGGTGCGTCAAGTGCCTAGGCGACCACGCCACCATAGACTGTCCTCGTCCAAAGGACAAAGCACTTCTAGCCTCCTTCGGCCCACCTGCCTGCGTACTATCCAACGCAGAAGGCCACACGGCTAACTACCTCGGTTGCCCGAAGGCGCCAAAACAAAAAAGGCCTGCAGTTAAACAGGCCCCCACACAGAAGTACGTAGTACCCCCCCCCCCTCCCCACCACCCTCCGTATGGAGGCCACTTCCGACCCGCGCAACCCTAAACGCGCCTCCCCCGGTCGCTATCATGCGCAACATACCGGCACTATCAGGCCGCACCAGTCGCACCTGTCGCGAGCCGACCGGTCGTCGAAAGCGATCTAGACTTAGTCTGTCGCTTCGCCACCGCCTTCAACGGAGCCGACATCACAGCTCTCGCCACGGCTCTCCGGAATACCAACAATAATCCCATTGAGAGGATCGCCGCTACGATGCGCTATCAAAGCGTGATTAACGCTATTGTAAATTTTAGGGCTTAAAAATGACTCACATAGGCAGAGAGAAACCGCGCTCCCTTAACGTAGCATTTTTAACGCTAACGGTATACAAAACCAACACGATGAAATCTTCAATTTCACTCGCGACCACCAAGTCGACGTACTACTCGTGCAAGAGACTTTTTTGAAACCGCACACTCGCGATCCCAAAATCGCAAATTACAACATCATTCGGAACGATAGAGTTACCGCTGTGAAAGGCGGCACTCTTATCTACTACAAAAAGTCCTTGCACTGCGTGCCAGTCGTCACACCGCCACTCAGCCATCTTGAAGCATCGGTCTGTCAGTTAGCCATGACCGGCCACTCCCCCATTACTATCGCGTCTGTCTACTTACCATGTAGAAATGACGCCAAAATCACACGCAGCGACTTCGAAGCACTTCTCTCCCTCGGGAGCTCAACTATCCTTGCCGGCGACTTTAACAGCAAGCACACCCGGTGGAACTCAATAACAACCAACCCGCGTGAGGTGGCCCTAGAGTCGCTGGTCGACCTCCTCGACTTCGACGTCCTGGCGCCTACAATACCGACCCACTTCCCGCATACACTGGGACACACGCCGGATGTGCTTGACATAGCCGTTCTTAGCAACATCAATTTCGCCATCCGTGATATAGAGGTGATCCACGAACTAACATCTGATCACCGCCACGTTCTACTTCGGCTAGGACCTTCCGTCCAAGCCTCACCACCCAAAAAAACAGTAGTCGACTGGCAAAAGCTAGCCGAAAAACTTAAGCAAACTTCTCCGCACCTTGATGCGATTCCATCCACCATCAATTCAGTCGGTGACACGAACCTTGCGTCTCATGCACTTACTAGGCACATCCAAACTGTCGTCGAGGATTCCTCGAGACAGGTCCCAGTGGCGGACGACCACCGCTGGGTCTTGCCTAACGACATTAGAGACCTAATGAGGTGCAAGAACGCAGCTACTCGCGCTCACAACTTACATCCTACCGTCAGCAATAGAACAACACTACGCACCCTGCAACGTGAGGTCCGAACACGTATGCAGGAGCTCAGAAACGATCGGTGGGATAACAGTCTCATTAACATCGAACCGTCTCACCTCGCCTTCTGGCGACTTCCAAAATCACTAAAAGGAGGCACATCCCGTTCAATGCCCCCTTTAGTACGACCCAGCCAACTGCCTGCCTTCCTAAACGAAGAAAACGCAGAATGTCTAGCTGACAGCCTAAAAACTCAATGCTCCCCAAGCACCTTACCGGTCGACTCCGCCCACGTCGCGTTAGTCAACAGCGAGGTCGATCGGAAGGCTTCTCAACCGCTCCGCGATTCCATACCGCCGGTTAACAGCACCGAAATAGTCTATTATTAAAAACCTCCGTCCGAGGAAATCTCCCGGTCTCGATGGTATCACTAACACAATAGTTAAGCTCCTGCCTACTACCATCATTCAGCTATTGTTATTAATCTACAACGCAGCTCTGGCCAACGCAAACTTTCCGAACATCTGGAAAGAAGCAGAGGTCGTAGGGATTCTAAAGCCCTCTAAACACCCGTCCGATCCCACCGCATATCGGCCTATAAGCCTCCTCAAGGCTTTAGGCAAGATATGCGAACGCCTACTTCTCGCCCGCTTAAGAGACTTTATGCAGTCTCGAGGGATCCCCATCCACGAGCAGTTTGGATTCCGTGCCAAACACTCATGTACCCAGCAGGTGCACCGCATAACGGAGCACATTCAATCCCGCTTCATACGCGGGCTTCATACCGGAACGCTCTTCTTCGACGTGGCGAAAGCCTTCGACAAGGTCTGGCACAACGGGCTCATATACAAGTTATATGGACTCGGTGTGCCAGATTGCCTCGTACTCATCATACGAGATTTCTTACGCAGTCGAACCTTCCGCTACCGCATCGAGGGGGTGCGATCCGAACCACATCCCATCCTAGCCGGCGTACCACAAGGCTCAGTCCTAGGTCCCATGCTCTACACCCTTTTCACGAACGACATACCGCACACCAGCGGCGTCGAACTCGCCCTCTTCGCAGATGACACCTGCCTCTACGTGTACGTAATCCAGACACTATCTCTAAACGCCTCCAATCCGCAGCCCGAACCCTCGGGAACTGGTTTCGGAAATGGAGGATTGAGGTCAACCTCATCAAAAGTGCAGCCATGTACTTCTCGCGGCGCATAACGCCGCATTTCCCCACCATAGAGTTATTCGATCGTCCAATCCCCTGGGAAAAGACAGTCAAATACTTAGGCTTTTAATACTTAGGTTAATTATTATACTCGAGACTCAGCTTCGGTCCACATATTAACCGAGTAAGGAACCGAGCGGCGTTCGTCCTCAGCCGATTACATCCGTTACTAAATAAAAATAGTAAAATGTCCCTACGTAATAAAATTACACTTTACAAAGCCTGTATTCGGCCAATTATGACATACGCTAGCCCCGTATTTGCGCATGCCTCCCCGCGTCAAATTCACCGACTTCAGGTAATACAAAATCGATTCATGCGTAAAGCCACGGGAGCACCGTGGTTCGTGCGTAATGCTAACCTTCATATCGATTTAGGGCTTCCTACCAAAGCCCAATATCTAAAGTTGGCCTCTCGCCGATACTTCGACTCTGCCGCCACGGACCCCAACCCACTGGTTGTCAGTGCCGCCACATACAACCCCCTCGCGATACACCAAAACTCGACCCGCGGAAAAGGGAGACCGAGGCACGTCCTCGAGGACCCTGACGACGCGACCACTAGGGCCCAAGCGCTCTACTCAACACTACACAAACACACATTATCACCATCATTCCGCCCCCGCCGTCGGCGTGGGCGTATCAGACAAAGTTATTCGCGATACCGCCGCATCTCAGGCCGGTTCTCCCCTAGCAGTAGTGTCATAAACAGAAGCGTCGCTGGAGTTTCTTGCGCCATTTCTTCTCCAGCGGAAACGCATTCCAAATTGGTGGTAAACTTATCTTATAATAATCATGGTATTAGTAATGATAGTAGTAGTAATATTGCCCTCCCGATTGCAGTAACTGACCGAGCCGAGGCCGGCCCCCTTGGGCACCCTCGAGTCTGTTACTCTCGCGAACAGGATGACGGTCCAAGCCGAGGTCCCCTCTCGGGGGCCCTTGCGCCAGTCATCCATAAATAAAGGTTTCGGCTAAGCGCCCTCAGCGCTATGCCACCTTTGAATCCGGCGAAGCTGTAAAAGCCTTCGGGCTAACAGTGACCATCAGTCCTAAAGAAAAACTGACTGACAGACGACGCACAGCCTAAATCAGTGGGTCACAAAAATTTTGTTCTATAACAGGAAAGTAGGCACTAAGAAAGTATTTTTGAAAATTTGTGTTTAGACTGCTGTTTATAAATAAAAGTCCGTTGTATCAGCGTTTTAGGAAATTCCGTTATTGTGTAGAATAATAGTTTTTTTAGATGCCATGCCAGCATAATATGCAGAACTACTTAAGACATTGCCTGGCTATCTTTTGTGGAAGGAACAGTACTACAAGCAAGTAGATGGTGTGGCGATGGGCTCTCCAGTATCTCCCATCGTCGTTGACATTTTTATGGAAGACTGAGGAGAAAGCCCTCCGTACTACTCCTGTAAATCCAAGATTCTATAAGCGGCACCTAGATGATGCTTTCACAATTTTACCATCACATAAAGTAACTGCATTTTTAGACCACCTTAACTCCTTAAACTCTAAAATTCAATTTACAATGAAGTTAGAGGCAAGTAACTCTTAAGCTTTTCTGGATGTTTTAGTAATTCGGAATCTTAAGAACACCTTGAGTCACACTGTGTATAGAAAAAAGACCCATACTAATTGAAATGGTGGATCTCGCCACCATCACCATCCTTCAAAGTTAGCTACCGTGGGTAAATCTTTGTTTCAGAGAGCACAAGGGTGACAGTAAACACCTCGCCGCTGAGCTACACCATGTCAAGTAAATTTTGCAAAACAACAGGCTTCGAGTTCCGCGCCTTCGTCGCAGTGACCGAGTGAAGGCGGCCACAGTCGAGCGTGTACCTCGTGTAACCTACTGTTCTTCCATATGTCAGAGGAGTCACGGACAAGATTGGCTATATCTTGAAGCGAGCTTCTATAAGAACATTTTTCAAGCCGCCGAAGAAGATAAGTCAGTTTTTACCATCTGTCAAGTGTAACATCCCTCTACAAGATGCAGGAGTATACAAGTTAGATTGTGAATGTGGTCTCTCTTACATAGGGTAAACTAAAAGATCCATAAAAACCCGCGTTAGGTAAGGTACTTCGGGTTAACTATGACATCAGGACATCTGTCACCTCAGTCCCCTATGACCATGGGTGCTGTAAAGCGCATGAACCGTCGGGTTATAAATAGTTTAAATTAAACGCGATAAGATCCGTAAATAATAGTTTAATTTAAATGTGTAGTATTCGCGTAAATAAAATAAAACATTATAGTATAAACCTCTAAATTTTGAGAAAAGTCGAATAGTTTCTGTGATGTTGCTGATGGGAAATCCTATCAGACACATGGCTCTTTTATCTGTGCAATCAAAATACACCCGGCATTTGATTTATTCATCTAGGCGCTACGCATTACCTCAACATTAAGCAATAAGTAAACACAGGAGTATGTTATCTGTATCACAAATAACAAGTCGGGTAAAACAAATGTAATAAAATATTAACAGACACGAGTAGTTACAACTGATGTTGAAAGTTTTCCAATCCAATTACCGAGTTAGCGGTTCAAATTCTATAAGTATGTTTACAGGAAGGGTTTCCAAGTGTGCTCGATAAAAGAGGTGGAAAGCGAATATACAACAAATAAAATTTAAAAAGTACTAGCTGTTTTATTAGCTATCTGACGTTTCAGTTATCTGAAATTACAATCAAATCGAAGGTCTTTCCTGAGTTTTTTATAGGGTAAAGGCACGAGACAAGACTGATCATCATCATCATAATCATTTCAGCCTATCACTATTCCACTGCTGAACAGAGGCCTCCCCCATAGATTGCCACAAAAGTTTGTAGCCTGGGGTGGTACTTACCAAGACGGATTCCTGCCTAGGAATCCTACCACCAGTAAAGTGAGTTGGTCACAATGGCCAATTTTGACAGACAGATTTGCGATCACATTAGAAGACTTCTTGTACCCTAGACGCTGTTGTCCGGCCGGTTTGGTTGTCTTCTTCTAAATTGTTTTGTATTGATATATTTTTGTGTTGCCTCTTCTTCTTTAGTAGGTACATTTTTTTGTTATGTTATCTTCTAATTAGTCACAAGAAGAGAATTAGTCTAGAATTAAGTCTTTGACAACACAGGCGAATATGAACCACCCATCGGTTGTCCACGACGACGGCCTGACCTCGCAATCTTATATAAGCAAATCCACCCTGCTGTGGTGAATCTCGACAGTATGAAGAGTATCCTGTGTCTTGGGCAAAGATACCCATGCCTGTGATGATCGAATATATCTTAGTACAGCAACTGTTTTTCACGCGCATTTGTTATTTAATGCGCCGCTAGTACTGGAATGTATTATGTCTTAACGAATTCATGCAAGGCAGGATCTTCATTCGGGTTCGGGTTGCCGAATTCTTAGCACTGACCGACATCATTTGTCAAGCAGCCACAAAAATATGTGGGCATGGTATAGTCCATGTTTTTGCCCTTCTAAGCTAAACTATAACACGCACTAAATAAACCTGAGTTTTGAGATGAAAAACTCTCGACCTGATATCATGCCGGTTAAAAAATACTTGTCCTGCAAGAAGTTCTTTTAAAATTTAGTTCTGCTTAGGGTCAGTAGTAAAATTAATAAGTCGCAAACGTATGCCGTGTACAGGCGATCACCGAGACGTAGATACGCGGGACGATAGAGATGTTGTTCGTTAAAAGTCCTGAGGTCAATTCACACACCCGGGCTACCTTCAGCATTTTAATATATTAGTCGGACCAAAATTATTTCTTTTAGTTTATAGGATCCCTGTTCTATAAATAGATTTTTTTTTTAATATTTTCAATTCAGAGATTTGAATTTTCTACAGTTTTATTATATGTATAGATTCAGTTTACTGCTATTCTGATACAAAATCAGATATATTTGCTGTAGTTTGTTTTTATTCACGCTTCATCGAAACGAGCAATTAAAACGATGCAATCCCTCTGTTACTCGTAAAGCATTAAATCACTGTCACCCTCACGTGTTTGGTGACTTTCATCTATCAACGTCGTGTGCAGTAATGGGGTAGAATATTTGTGCTTTTAGCTACGAAAGTGCATGCAGAATTGTCTTAAAATGTTAGTCGATATTTCCCTTAATAATAAAACCTAAATTTACACGTACCAGAAAATGACCTTAATTTTATAATACATATCGTAAATTACTTGATCGTGAAGATGAGATACCTAAGAGCTTTTTTAGAACTGATTGTCACTGATATAATACTATACCATTAACATTATCAGGATTATTATTAACTAAATTTACCACCAATTCGGAATGCGTTTCCGCTGGAGAAGAAATGGCGCAAAAAACTCCAGCGACGATTATGTTTCTATTGCTAGGCCGCATGCGACGGGATGATACGCCCTCGCCGACGGCGGGGGTGGTATGATCGTGATTGTGTTGTGTGTGTATCGTGTTGAGTAGAGCACTTGGGCCCTAGTGTTCGCGTCGTGGATTATGCGCAAATCCACGGGAGCACCGTGGTTCATGCGTAATGTAAATCTTCACATCGATTTAGGACTTCTTACCATAGCCCAATATCCAAAGTTGACCTCCCGCCGATTCTTTGACTCTGCCGCCACGCACCCCAGACCATTGATTGTAAATGCCGCCACATACAACCCCCACGCGTCACATCAAAACTCGACTCGCGGGAAAAGAAGACCGAGTCATGTCCTTCAGGACCCCGACGACGCGTACACGAGGGCCCAAGTGCTCTACTCAACACGATACACACACAACACAATCACGATCATACCACCCCCGCCGTCGGCGAGGGCGTATCATCGCGTCGCATGCGGCCTAGCAATAGAAACATAATCGTCGCTGGAGTTTTTTGCGCCATTTCTTCTCGATTTTGTAGTACCTGAAGGCGGTGAATTTGACGCGGGGAGGCATGCGCAAATACGGGGCTTGTGTATGATATAATTGGCCGAATACAGGCTTTATATAGTGTAATTTTATTACGTAGGGACAGTTTACTGTTTTTTGTTTAATAACTTCCGAAACGATTGTTGTCCGAAACCAGTACCCGAGGGATAGTCAAAAGGCATGGCATCGTCTACGAAGAGGGCGAGTTTGACGCCGCTGGTCGGCGGCGGTGCGGTATGTCGTTAGTAAAGAGGGTGTAAAGCACGGGACCTAGAACTTAGCATTGTGGTACGCCGACATGGACGTGATGTATTTCGGATCGCACTCCCTCGCCGCGGTAGCGGAAGGTTCGACTTCTTAGAAAATCACGTCTGATTAGTAATAGGAGATCTGGCACACCGAGCCCATATAACTTGTATATGAGCCCGTTGTGCCAGACCTTGTTAAATGCTTTCGCCACGTCGAAGAAGAGCTCTCCGGTAGGAAACCCGCATATGAAGCTGGATTGAATGTGCTCCATTATACGGTGCAAAAGTCGAGAAGGCTAACAGCAATTACATCACCGAAAATGTATGTATATACAACATTTTGAAACAGCAGTATTCACAAAGCTCAATTCTTTTTCATCAAAAGTGTCCCCTGAAAAGGTTTATCTTACACCTTTGATACAAAACATCTATTCAATTTATTTTTATGGAAAAGCTACCTGCGTTTAATAACAATAAGCGCTGTGATTCTTGTGTTTTTGTAATATCGTAATTATTAATAATAAACAATTTTGTTAATAAGTTTAGTAGGAGTAATTACTATAAACGAAGAAAAGAGTCCAACACTCGCGTCAATCTTAGAAAATTCAAATCTACCGCACCGTATGATAGAGTTTTGAATCACTTAACGAAATGATAACAATCCCTTAATTAACCTAGATTGTATTCCGGGGTAACTCCTGAAATGTTTTTCATTATAAATTTTATATCAATCTTCAAAGTAAAAGTAGAATAGTAAATTATCTTAAATATCACTGCTTTAACTTTTTGATACTTTGTAAAAAATACAAAGATTATTTATATATTACAATGAGAAACCGCAAGAATAATGATTCATTGTAATGTGATGTCCTTCCGGCCAGTTCTAGACCACAGCAACCACTGAATACTATCGGAAGATATCAATGTATCACACAAGGTAGGGTAGGCAGAGGCCACTCACCCCACTTTTCGATATCGTGAATAATTCAAGGATTTTAGGCAACATCCTAAATTCCTTATATTATCCTCGATTGCTCTGGTATCGCGGATGTTCACGGGCGGCGGTGATCACTTATCATCAGGTGAGCTGCTTGTTCGTTTGCCCCCTCTTATATAAAAAATATCTATCGATACATACTGCCAACATTTATGCATAAATTCAATCATCAATCTGAATTAGTGAAAATCTTTGGCAGCTAGTGATAGAACATATTTCTAATAAATATTTTAATATCCCTATGATAATAACTGTTTCGACCTCTGCGATTCCTTCCGTCGTATGCTGTATCATAGGTAAAAGGGACAATTATAATACAACCAGATCCATAACCCTATATTTTACATGTTGCACAAACCAGTGTCTGAATCCTGTGATTCGGCTGGTATTCGAATCTAGTAGGCATAAGTTGCGCTGACGAATTAAACGTTTACAATGATTAATATAGTCAAATTCAGTACTTACGCAATAACTTTAGAATTTCAACAGCAAACATCGCTAATCCTTACCAATATTAATTTATGTAGATATGTATGATTTCATCAATTACTCAACCAAACTAGTAACTTTAACTGTCATTTTCGAAACTGACTGTTCAAAAACATCTGTAATTGTTAATGTCTTGATATTTGACTTTGAGTTCTTTGAATGAATTGGAGTTCAGTTTAATTAGAGATTGATAAATATCTGTTAGATACGAATTGAGTTAGATACTTTAAACCACGAAGCCTCTCCAATAATTTAATCCATAATTAATTGTATTGGCTTCGTATTTCTGGGATATTAGAAAAATTGCTACCGATAAGATCACAATGGCAGAATTAAAGGAGGACTATGCCTAATATAAATCAATGCGCCACGACACACGTGACAATATTTTTGTACACGAGTTTTGTTAAATGTTCAGTTTTGTGATGATGTTTAATGTTTCTTTCTGTTTGTCTGTAAATACATTGTTTACTTGTATGTCTAGTGCCTAATTTTTTATATATTTGTGTCTGTGGCGTATTTCCGCAATAAATGTTTTCTTTCTTTCTTTCTTTCTTTCTAATAGTCTCAATAAGACTTGGGATGGTCTTACCTCTACTTATAACGCCAGTTGTCTCCTAGTGAGGTTAAGATTCAAGATGAACTTGAAAAATAAGAATGTTATTTCTAACGTAAAGACTGTGCCGGTTGTTGCTGGGAACACTGAGTTAAAAATTGTCGACGAATACCAGGGACAAGTTTTCCGATAGAACTAATTTATCAACCAAAAGGTGGAACTCATCTCGGCTGGATAGATTTATTGAAACTGCCTTACGTATTCACGTATATGTCTACTACGTCGAAATGTAGAGACAAAAGTCTTTAATCGTTGTTTGTTGTCAATAATAATAAGCTGAAGTAGCCATAGGACAAACACATATGCCGTAGACCTCACAACCGTTATACAAAAATATGACATCAGAACGTCTGTCACCTTAGTCTCCCCGTGACCAAAGCGCTCGAAACGTAGGGTTATATACAATAAAATTAAACGCGATGAAAACCGTTAAATCTTGTTTTGTTTAAATGTGTAATTGTAATGTGTATTCGCGTAAATATAAGAAATCATTAAATAGACTTCTGTTTCTTTATATGCTTTACCTTATAAAATATCTACAAGAAACCAATCATCTTATTCTATTAATTAGTATCATCTTACCTTATTTTATACGTAAATTTACACTGAATACAGTTAATAATAACGTTCTACTTATAAATAATGTATTTAACAAATTTTAAACCCATTATTTGAGCGGAATTGTTACTTCGAAGAAATGTTCCAATCAGTTGCTTGATAATCCATGATACCTGCGAATAATAATAATAGAAAAATACGTATTAAGTATGCAAACTCGCGTAGATAAACTATGTTACCCCTTAAATGCTCTGACATAAGAAATTTACTTATAAAATTAGGTCGCACATGAAGTACGTAAAGGTGATGGTTGAATACAAAGAACGTAAGTGTTGTTAAAAAAACATAGACTACGTTATAAATAAACTCTTAACTACGTGAAACTGCGGTTTTGGGTGAGATAAATAAAGCAGCAGTAATGATCTATTTAAAACAAAGTCGCGTTAGTAACGCTGTTTAAAACTCAAGAGCGCCTGGACCGATTTTTATGATGTTGGTTTTTTTTAGGATTTGTCTCCGTCCAGAATAGCAGAATAACTATTAAAACATTAATAGTTAATCACAAAAAAAAATATGTAGATAATTCATTCACTCATACATTTTCCGTATACAATGCCATCTGTGACACCAAAGAGTGTGACACATGGTAGAAACGAAACTTATATTATTTTGTAAGCATGACATTTCAATTCTATTACAATAAATACTTTTTATTTGTTTCTGTCTTCGTTCATTATCCTCATACTGCTAATTTTTTCGAGTTTTTACAAATTTTCTCTCAGTTTTCGACCGTTATTGCATTTGTATGTCAAACGGTAAGTTACCTTCGAAGATGTTCACTTTGTGAGGTTATCAAATTTGTGATGGATAATAGCTTCATTATATAATTTTGAATTGAGTAACCAACTTTCCAGTGTTATTTACAATACCGCGAGAAGTAATGCAATAAGACTTCTCAATATTGAGAATCAATCAACTGCAGATGAAATTTACAATACTCCACGTTGTGATGCGCCTTAAATGTTTTGGAAAGAAGTGGCGTATATGGAACAATTATTTCCTATACGGCAGAGGCCCCTTACGTAGCCCACTTTAGGAAACGAGATGTAACAGGTGGCGAACTACGTCGCCGCCTTTTCGGTACTAGTCAAAAAAAATCTTTTTCCCCATTGCATTTCCATGAGCAGTATAGTGACAGCATTGCATATTCTGGTGTTATTCTGCACGAATAAAGGCTTTCCGTACAATACATAAGTCGCCTCTTACGACATCTCAGCATACATAGCGTATTGTTGTTGTATGTGGTCGCCTGGTGATCGAAATGCGACAGTAATTCATAACTTTTTTTATAAGTTTCAACGTTATTGAGGTTTGAGTAATTATATGATGGCAACATTCTAAAATTTCAAATTTCAAATTATATGGGAACAATCTCTACTCTGTTCCACTGTTTGACCACAGATTAGTATGTTTGAGATTGACAGTATGAACAGAAGCAAACGACAGACTATTACGTGATTGACATTGTCAGTATCTACCTAAATAATAAATGTTTTATTTTATTCAATTACATGTATTTGTAACACATATTTTATATAATTTTGCTTATTCTCCATACAAACTTGAACTATGCCAAATCTCACACTCCTTCGTGCGCGCAATATGCTTAAACAGTTTGTAATAACAAAATAACAGCTTCTTACTCACAATGCTCATGAAAGTGTATATAAAACTTATAAGACAATAATTTTTTTTTTTTAAATCTGTCTGTCTGTTTGTTCCGGCTAATTTCTGAAACGGCTGGACCTATTTTGACGGGACTTTCACTGATAGACAGCTGACATTGTAGCGGGTTGCGTAGGCTTTAAATGAAACCCCCAAAATCCGATCCGATTACGCGGGTGAAACGGCGGAGCACAGCAAGTCTATAATAAAGCTGGTCAGTTTGTATGTTTGATCACGCTTATCTCAGGAAGAACTTATCAAATTTGAAATGAAATGAAAAAATGTTTTTGCATTAAATAGCCCGTTTATTGAAGAAAGATTAAAGGATAACAAACATATATACAATTTCATGCCACAACTTTAAGGTGCCGCAACGTGCCGCGCACTGAGGACAAACCGTTACCGAGAAGGGCCGAACTGTGAATGCTCAGGTCATAAGGTATCATGCCGTACCGCACAATCATATCGACGGCTTATTTTATGCGGTGAAACGGGGCTAAGCTTTCAATTCTAGAATAAAAGCTACTAGTAGTAATGCAGATAGATTGTCACGTAGCGTATCAGTTATTGATACCTTTTAAGTGACAAATACTAGCCGGACTGGAACTTGATCTGCTGTGGGTATTAGGCTAGCCAAAACTGAATTCTTCGATAAAAGCACTTTCATTTTCAAAAAATTATAAATATGCCATTCGAGGTCTGGTTCTGGTTTAACATCGAAAAATGTGTTAGACAGGGATATGTAGCTTCACCGTGGATGTTTTACCTATTTACTGAATTGCTGGAAAGATTTGAAAGAGAGTGCGTTTGGATTAAGAATAAATGATCTGACCTTCAAATACCTCCTATACGCAAATGATCAAGTTAAATTAGCATCATCGGAGGAGAAGTTGCAGGCGA
Source organism: Luehdorfia chinensis (assembly GCA_019845155.1). Taxonomy (NCBI): domain Eukaryota; kingdom Metazoa; phylum Arthropoda; class Insecta; order Lepidoptera; family Papilionidae; genus Luehdorfia; species Luehdorfia chinensis. The sequence goes on from JAHVAK010000125.1 coordinate 221,994, forward strand.
TGGTTAACATAAAAAAAGCAATGCATGGTGCTCTACAAAGCAAAGCGATGAAAATTAATGTAGATAAAACAAAAGTATAAACGATAGTATGACGGATTGTAGAGTTCTGATTAAAGTCGGAGTACGACAGTGATATTGAGCAAAGAGTGTTTGCGGGAAATCAAGGCAGGCCCTTGATTTCCCGCAATAACTTTTTGTGTAGCCAGAACGTACCTAAAAAGGCATGACTGGTCAAAGTGTGAAATTGAAAAGTTTGAGAAGTATAGCTGGAGTGACTTTGAGGGTGTGGTAGAAGATGTAGTTTTTTTTTTTATTATTTTTTATTTAAAAAACGATGCCCCACAGTAGGATTTATCCTGTGTCGTGGGTAGGGTGGGTGAGAGAAAGGGATGCTTAGATGGTTTGGACACGTAGAGAGGATGAATGAAAAAAGATTGACGAAATAGATTTATGTGGCGAGTGTTAATGGGCAAGTCGGTAAGGGTCGACGAAGCCAAACATATCACGATGAGATCGAAGTCGTTTTAAGGAAAGGCCACGTCAAAAGTTCCCGCAACCGACGAGCTTGTATGAAAAAACTAATGAAAGTAGAAGAAGCGAAAGATGTGTGTCAGTTTCGTAGCAAGTAGAAAGATGTGGCCTCTGCCTACCCAATGGGAAAGAGGTGTGTATCTATGAATGTATGTTAAAGTCTACATCTTAATAATAATTTAATCTCTTTTCGTTGTTTGTTTTTCGTTTTCGTTACATATCAAGTTCTCTTGTGTCCGAAATTTGTGTGTATTTATAGGAAACTAAGTTTCTCTAAATTTTCCATTAATAGTTATGGCCACATAGACACGTTAATTTTTAACCGCATAATATCGCCATAGTCAAAAACGGTGTGGAGGTTAAACCGCCATTAAAATACATCAGAATGAATAAATCGTAATAGATAAATTATAGAAATCTAAGCAGAAAATGTCGACTATCGACGAACTACGTGACAACTTACTGACCCTTAATGATACTGCAGATATTTATTAAATAATGATTAATGATTTTTCACTTTAAAATAAAGTGAAATCATTCTAATGATGTAAGGCGGCATGGCGGTACCTAAATTAGTTTATCCCGAATCAATCCGCCCTGATTACTCAAGTGATACTGGTACACGCGCGCAAAAGTCACCTTCTTGACAGTAATTGGAGTACTATATTTGACCTGATTCCAAATGCCGCTGGGAATAAGTCATTTTAAGTGATTTTAGCCTTTGTATAAACGTACATCGTTATTCGTAATCTTCTATTATTAATACTTATCAGTTTATGTCAGTAGTAGTTACGTCACAATAGCTTTGGTATATTATAGAAATTAATGTTTTCTTAAAAACAAAAATACTCATTTATCGTAACTATACGCAATAATAATAAGATACAAAATGTGTATCCACTACTCACACGCACGCACGTACCCAGATACACAGAGACACACATTTATACTTATTAGCTTTGAATGACCTTCGATATAGAGGCCGTTTCCTTTTTCCTATGCTGGATTCCGTCTATATGAGTACCACCGCATTGTCGAGTTACTCTACTGTCAAGCAGTAGTGTGAATTATTACGGTGTTTCAGTGTAAGGCACTGTAAGACAGTGTAATTAAAGGACATATGAAACTTAAATTTATGTACTAAGACGACATAGTTGTGAGAGTGCTATAGGTTTTAATATCTAAACGACGCCTGCATATCAAAAAAGAGAAGAAGAATAAAAAATATTATGGCTCTACATATGTTCTTTAGATAAGGCTTTGACTACTGGGGCGTAGACCATGGATTTGAATCCCATCATACACTTGTGGCACTATATCTCCTTATACTTGAAGCACTTTATATCGAATATGATGAAATCGATCGATGCAAGTTCTACTATGACGTCTGCAGTCTGCAGCGTTGCTCTTCAGCGTCTTGTACTGATTTTGCATGTAACCTAATAGACGAGCTAGAACGAAGTCTACCTTGAAATGAAGCCGCAACTATAGTAAGCTTGATTTGATGAATGTATGGTGTTCCCACGATCAGTATAGTGACAGCATAGCATATTGTGGTATTATTCTGCACAAAACCCTAGCCGCCTCTTACGACACCTCGGTAGGGAAGGGGTAAGTAATATTCTACTGTGCCGAACACCTATTGGTTTTACATAATAAAAGTCTATAATAAATGTATCCTGTTGATGAAACTTTAGTACAACAAATTAAGAATGTTGTATCAAACAGTCAGTATGTATTGTAATGTAGCGGAGTAGTCAAGTTTTAATTTTAGGCCTTAAGTAAGGTCGCCTAGAGGTCGAAATTCGACCGTAATTTATGAAATTTTCAAGTTTGAATGTTATTGAGGTTCTTTTGTCAAAGAGTTTATCTCTTTAAGTCAGCTGCGAACGTATACAAATAAGTTATTAGCGAGTATTGTTTGCCGTTATTCCCCGCAATACCATAAAGTTTTAATTTTGACGTTAGTGACTATTATGTAATTGATATTGTCAGTATGAACGTAAAAACGTAAACTTAATGTTTTTTAACAGATATTATGTGTAAATTTAAGCTTTCTCGCTTTTTCTGCATACAAACTTTAACTATGCCAAATCTCACACTCCTTCGTGCAATATTCTTAAAAAGGCTAAAAGTTTTCTCCTATATAGAAGATACCTTACTGAAATATCACCATACTTGAGCACATGAATATAATGCAACAGTACTAAAGTACTAAGCCGCGATCAATCTCCATACCTGTATATCTGAAACAGCAGACATGCCTATATATAAATCGACCTGTTCGTATTTAATGCAATTTTATAAGGGGGTTCCATTAATCAATATATCAGAGGAAGTATTTAATTGTATAAAAAAACAATCGTAAAGCGAATGAAAAATATTGTTTACGAATTTATGTATACTAATTATAAACTGATCGTCACAATATGTAACACAAAACAAGTACGATAAAGCTATTTTTATTAAAAATAATACTTTTTATTACTTAAGGTCGATGTTACACCGAAAAAACGACGCGTGCCGCCGGCGAGCTGTCGCTTCAAAAGCTTTATGCATGAAAAATTTAACCTAAAATAAAAGGCGACGCCGATAAAGAATATAGAGCGGTTGATTTCAGTCTGTCGACTGTTAGCACGCTATTGGTTAATTATTCGTGTGAACGATGTGTGAACGCGACAAGTTTGATGAATGTGATAAAGTATATTTTGATTTAAAAAAGGATTATTTCAAAGCCAAATTATACACCATAAATTTGTACAGAATTTATATTTTAAAAGCTTTTAACGGGAAAAACAATCAACGTAAAAACAAAATTTTTACGTAATAATTATAAACAGGTTATAATTAAAAAGAGACAAAACATCCGACTGCAATATCCTATATCGTTTAAGTTATATTTATTTACAATATTTTATTATTTGCTTAAGCAGTTGTCGAACAAAAAACATTGAATGGTGCATTCTGCACTTCGGTTTTTTTTTCGATCTCAATATACAAACTGTTAATACTACTTTGGTTTTTACATAATAATTTAGTTTATATACAAATATCGCATTGCATTGCGTATCCTTTTCAAAACAAATAAAGTCTGTTATTATTATATTTATAGATTTAAGCCGTGTAGTGGCGGCTCGTTAAAAGAATACTACCACTCCATCTCATCCAATGGATCTCGTAAAAGGCGAGTAAGGAATTAAATGGTGGCGGTGTGCTCACCACCTATCACACCAAGTGCATTATATTGTTTTGGTGAAACGTGGATTGTGGCAGTCATCTGTTTTTGCAGTGAGTGCCCAATCTCTGACTACTCCTTATGGGATACAGTCATGATCTTATGTATGTATGTAAGTAGATATATTTTTCCTCGGCTCATACTATTACTGATATGCACGGGCCTAAGCCAAGTGCGTATCGTTGTGAGGTGGTTGTGTGGCGTTGTGCATTAAGTTGTGTGGTGTAGAGGCCTATATGCTGGATTGTGTAGTAGTTGAATTCGTGGTGCTGAACTCCTGTTCGGTTTGTAAGAACTAAGAATAAGGTGTTCCGTTCCCGCAGTAGTGGGAACGAGGTATAAAAATGATATATAATAATAAGAATAGAGTACTTCTCTGTGTAATTCCAAATCTGTAGACACCTGCATCACTTACTATGTCATTGTCTCTAGCTTACTGTTGCCGACCAGTTAGGAAGCCCTAACCTCACCTTTACAGGCTGGATAAGCAAAGAAAACTTAAAACGATTATATCAGGCGTTAAAACAACTTATAATGTTATCTGCTTGAGATTTTCAAAATTAATTTACTAAATTGATCTTGCAATTAACATCAGTTATTTTTAATGCCATAAATATTAAAGACGGAATAATAGTTACCTGCTATAAATCCTAGAGGTAATAGTAAAATTACTTTGAATGATGCTTTATCCCTTTACTAAGGCGCTGTAATTTAATTCAATTTGAAATTATAATTGCTCTTTCGAATTGAGTTTGATGTTAATGATGAATAATATTGTAGAGCTAAAGAATAATTTACATTAAATGATTTATTTAAGTATATTTAATAAACTCTCAAATTCATGTTAGGAATAAAATCAATTATTGTTTATTAAAATTATAGAAAATTAAACGTAATTTTATAAATGTACAAGAAGAAAAGCGCCCCCTTTTTAAAGGGACCTTAAAATGTATAAAGATTAAATATAGTACGTAAACTTTAACTAATAAAGATGGTTTTGAACAATTTTCACATTAATGATATGCTTATATCGCCTCAATGCCGTCTTCTAGGCTTTACAACAAATTTAAATTAAATTAGATTGGCTTGGTTTTATTAATTTTACATCATATGAAACTTAGGACCGACATAATATTTCATAAAAATAAAAATAATTAGTGCCGAACTAATCAGAACAAAAAAATATGTCTGCTCGAAACAGTGAGAAATTATTTAGTGAAGACACTTCACAATATTTAATTATTTTCTTTACTTTTGCCTCATATTACGATTTCTCCCGTATCGTGAGTGCAATTTACCGACATAAAGTTCACATGCACAACGCAACCAGCCTCGAAAACCAACAATTTGTGTTTTTGCTGATTATACATACTCGTATATTGACTCCGGCTGTGATTTGAGTCCAGAATCAGTGGCGCAGAAGCCAGGTAATCAACTACTAGGCCCAGTCGTCAAACTCTTTAAAAGGCTTGTGCGGTACGATTTAATAATACTGTTCTATAAAGTTTACCGCTCAAAAGAGACTGACTTTATAAAACCTCCTTAAAAGCCTGATGTGCAACAAATAATTTATCTTTAAGCAAGGATTTGTGGCCTATCAAATCTAAGGAAAGATTGGGATGGTCCAGAACATGGTCACAGACTGCAACTTCCTAGAGCGTCGATGTTTCACATCAGCTTTATGTTCGGGTTTTATTGATCTTTTTGTTCAGACACCACATTCACAATCCAGCTTGTATACTCCTGCATCTTTTAGAGGAATGGTATACTTCACAGATGGTAAAAACAGACTTTTCATCTTCGGTGGCTTGAAAAATGTTCTTATGCTTGTTTCAAGATATAGCTGATCTTGTCCGTGACTCCTCTGACATGTGATAGAACAGAAAGTACACACTCGACTGTGACCGGTTTCACTCGGTATATATAACAACTAGTGATCTAGTAAAGAAACACTCTGAAACGGTAATACCATCTTTTGCCAAGCCACCGAAGTTTTATGGGTTGACCAAAATACACAAGCCAAATGCTCTACTACGTCCAATAGTTAGCCAGATCGATTCACCAACTTATAACTATAGATTGGCTCAACATATAGCGAAAATTCTCTCATCGCTCTGAGGACACAAAAGAGCACACACTAAGGATTCATACCATTTTGTCAATGAGATTAAAGATCTACATCTTTTTTAAATGAAACTAATTTTTACGGATTTTATCGCGTTTAATATATAATATTAAACGCGATAAAATCCGTAAAAATTAGTTTCATTTAAATGAGTAGTGTTCGCGTAAATATAAGAAATCATTAGATCTACATCTTACTGACCATAAAAGTATGGTCAGTTTTGAAGTCCATTCGCTATTCACCTACCTGCCTACAGGAATAGAATCCATCTCCGTAGTATCTAGGAGGCTAGCGGAGAACAACATGCCGGCATAGTGTGCAGAACTACCTAGACATTACCTTACATCTTGATATCTATTATGGAAGGAAAAGTAATACAAGCAAGTAGTTGTTGTGGCGATGGGCTCTCCAGTATTTTCCATTGCATAATTACATCGTACCGTACAATGTTTAATTCTGATGATAAATTTCAACTCAGTTCAGTTAACAGCCACTGTATTACAAATGTTCATCTAAAATCTTCTTTATAAAATCACAATCCAAGAAAATAATGAAACTGATTTAAATGCAAAGCCTTCTTATACTTATACATGACACGCTATACGCTTAAAAATGTCTTACGAAGATGCCTCTAAATCTTGGGCCTCTAAATTTATGCAGTTGTCAGCATATTTATAAATATTACGTATTTAACGAACCTTACGTACTTAGCTAAACATTGCCTATTTAATTGCTTTAAAGGAAAAATAAATAAAACTACCAGCCTATACTGCAGTGAAAAAAATAGTTAAATTTAGTGTAACTGGATTCGATATTCTACAATATTTATACAACCTTTGGGTTTTTTTCGACCTTGTTTACGTTTTAACCAGTTTTAGTTTATAGCAATGCACTTCTGTGCGTACACGTGAGTTTATGAAATTTTAGTAATAATTTTAAAACATCAACAACTCAACCGCAAACCGCTGGAAGTTCTATTCTTATTTTTTTAAATTGTTGTTAAAAAAATGCATGATGCGATAAAATAAAATCTTTACTGACTGTTAAAATAACTATAAAACACTATGCACTGTCTAACTATACCGATAAAATGCAAGAAAACACTAAAGTTTATTTTAAAACCTCCATACCAGAACTGGTGTTGAACCGGAATCGGTTACATAGTACTAAATATTAAGCCTTTCAAAGGAAGTCAAATAAATATCGATTTTCCAGGTACATGGCATCGCACTTCCTCTATATCCAGTGAACAAGAATGCTTTTAAAGCCTTTGAAAAGTATAATGTAAATATAAAATTTTATGATTAAATTTCGTATGACTTGTAAATAAGAAAATAGTAATAAAATTTTGATTGTTCAATTTTTTTGTTAGTTCCATTCATATTGTATAAGTGTACGTTTTTCTATTACTTATTAAAAATATCGATGTTTTCTAAATGCTCAAAATGTTTCAAAACTAAAAGCAAAGTAAGACAACAATTGGTTTATAACTAAACAATAATATTGGGGGCCATTTTTTGTTTGATAAGTGAAAAATAAAATGAGATACATTTCTTTTAATTACTGTAAGAAGTATTAAAGTGAAATAACATTATTGAGGTAAAAACTTAATCAATGTTTTTTTATAAATAAAAATATTATAAAATTATAAAACTATTTTATAAGAATTATAAGAGATTTTTTAATCTCTTATAAAATAGTTTGTAACTGAGAAATTATTGTTCATTAAAAATAATAGATACAGCCGAAAAGTTCCATGGTGGAGTAAGTTTCAAATAAAATTAGTTTCAATTTTATCTACAGTTTCGCATGATATAAGCATACATACATAAAGTCACGCTTTTTCTTCATATAAATGGTGGCAGAGGCCACACACGTAGCCCACTTTTCACCCCCGCCCGAAACGGAAAGTGCCGGGTAACGAACCACGACGCTGCCTTTTTGGTACGGGTTAAAAAAACTCCCCATTGCATTCCCACGAACAGTATAGTGTCGTAATATTATTTTAACTACTTCTATATATAGAGAATCCAAGTATATATCACGATTTCACTGGTATATGCGTTTATTTAACTATTTGAAGGTGCAGTACATTACAAATTAACGCCTAGGAGAATATCTGATAGTTTTGGAAATTGACTGTTAAGTTCTGAAAGTAAACCTGAACATTGTTTACGATCTAAGTTACCAATCAACATAAAATTCATGGATGTGTATTAACTACGTACAAGCCGTTTTATTACCCTGCGCGTGTTTATAGTTATTTTACTATTTTTTCTTGAGTTCGTAACTAAACGAAAGCGTTGATTAAATTACAAAATTAGTGAAAAACAAGATAAAATTGTTCGTAACAGCCGTTCGATACAAAATAAATTGAACTAATGCTGCAGCTGTATTTTAGTAAAATAGTTCAATTCTTACTTTATTTATTTAGGTTAAAATAGTAACATGCAATATACCACTTACTCAAGTTCAAATTGAAATGAACTTATTCCGGCTGTTTGTTTTATAAACCAAAGAATAACTACCGCCCTTATTCACAAAATACAAGTTAACTACACCAATATAGTTTCTCAAAATTGTGTCACTATATATTGTAGCAAATATGAACAAAATGCAGTCAGAACTTTCTCTTAGTCGCTGGAACAGTGAACTCTTTTGTGACTAAATTATAAAAGCCTTTGGGCCTCTGTGTGAAAATTACACTGCTATATCGAGGAATTCCCTATAGACTTTAACCTGCATACCCAGAAGATTGAAGGCACAACAAGTACGACTTGACACAACTAAAGTAAAATACTTGATATAGTGCTTCAAAGTGAATTACCTTACCACTTTTGTAATAACTATATCGTTTTGCAATAAAATAACGTGTCGTTTAATCCATAACATGAAATTAGACAATCTTTTTAAAATTCTTATTGTCTATGCAATAATAAGAACTAATCAAAGACTATCATGGAAAATATGATCTGTGGTTGCTATCATAAGTCTTAAGCTGCGTTATGACATTAATTCAGACTTGTGTTGAAAACATATTGTACCAGTATGTAAACCTATTTACAGGAAACCGTTATTCTGTCGTGAAGCAGTAGTGTGCAATCATTTCTGTGGTTCAGTCTGAATGGCACTGAGAGCAAGACTGGGCATATGAGACTTAAGAACTGACGTCTCAGAGGGCGGTCGCAGTATGGTGCCACTGAGAAATATTCTAAGTGACACATCATTTGCTATGGACGGACGTTGCACTTACCAACAGGTGAACGTTTCGCTAGTCTCGTCCCTTTCTCCACTAAAAACATTTGATTCAAAAATCTAACTGTAGTAAATTGCGCTAAATTTTGTTTACTTCTGTTATTTCCATGTAAAGTGTAGCTATTTGACTTTTAAGCCGTAGTGGCTCAGGGATCAGGCGCTCGTCTTAAATTACAGAGTACGTATGCGAGCGACCTAGGTTTGTGCCCCGACGCCGGCACCTCTTAAAAGTTTCTTTGCAGTATTGATTTACCTCATGGTAAAGGAAAACATTGTGAGAAATGACGAAAAACATATTTAAAGATCATGTGAATTCTGCTAACCTGTATTGGGTCAACAACATTTCAAAATTTAAACGAGGCCTGTATCCAGCAGTGGACAATGAGAATGTTACTTTTTTGCACCTTGCCTAGCCTGTCCACTGTAAAAATACTCATTAGATTTGTAGATGTATTAGTGTGTCACTTATGTTGTGGAAAAACTTATTGCAAATGATTAATTTAATAACTCTTTAATGACAATTTATTTTTAAAATATAGCAAAGTTTTAAACAACGAACAAATAAATTTAAAATAACAATTAGTATTTTTACGCAGTAATAATGGGTACTTACAATCCGGCCGCAGTCAATGCATTCCTGACGTCTGTCATTTATTATGTATTTATCATTAAATTTAGCGCAAAAATATAACATTCATTGAATTTATTGTAAGTTACATCTCTAATGATATTTTTCGTTAGAAGGGCAAGTAAACGATAATAATATTTTTATCCCAAATTATTCGCCCCTTCAAAGTCAGAACGTCGATTAAACCACCACCTGACAGGAACGGTTTCTCTAAGCGACCGAACCGTAACTACTATTATATGATAATATTAAACAACTTTTGAAAGTCTTTAACAAGAACGATCAATTATATTTCAATAACACAAATATACTCGTATTATCAGTCAAGCGCACGTCACATCGTTACGACTACCTTCAGATATTCGAATGTGTCCAACTCGAAGGTCAGTGAGTTTAAATAGCTGTACTGAATATCTTGGTTTGCGACTGTTTACAAAATATTGATACAATCAATAATAATTATTCTGAAGACATAGACGACCTGAAGCAAAGAATCGCTGCTTAAGGGAAGTGGATTCGGCGATATACCGGGAGCTAGAGTCTACTCTTCGAGAGTGATCAGAAGAGGCTCTATAAATCCTTGGAGCGACCAGAGAATTGTGAAAGGGATCAAGGACCGAATCAGGCCAAAACCGTCGCTGTTGGTCAGAGCCCATCAATCAAAGCGAGGGCCCTTAGACGGAAGCTGTGGCGAGTCAGTGTACAACTATTACACCTATGGACCCCGTCATCTTAACACTGGACGACGCAGCTGAGGCGGCCTGTAGAGCCCCGAACTGGGAAAGTTCAGAACTCGACGGGCTGCATCACTACTGGCCAAAGGGGTTCATAGTATGTCACGCTGTGCTTGCTCGTTCAAGACAGTTCCAGAACGCTCTTGACCAGATGTCACTTCTGAGCCTCTTCACTACTGGAATTACTCACTTGGTTCCTACAGATCAGGTTACCAAAAACCCAAGTAAGTATCGCCCCATAACGTGTCTCACCACTATATATAAATCACTGACATCCATTCTGAGCGTGAGAATGACTCGACATCTAGTCCTGAATCTGAGTATCGCCCGCACAGATTTAATGACGAGGCAGCGGATGGACCAAGGAACCACTTCTCATTCACGCGGTCATTGGCAAGGTACTTATACGCAGGCGTCGGAACTTCTCTCCAGCCTGGATAGATTACAGAAAGACATTCGACTCGATGCCTTATACATACCTAAAGAGGGTCCTCAAATTGTACTAGGTTGATTGTACTGTAAGAGACTTCCTCGGGCAGTGTATTTTGTACTTTGAATTTTATACATCATCCTTTGTCATGTAGGCGAGCGGATGACGGCTGCGGAAAAGGGTACGAAGGGGTATTTTCCAGGGTGACTGTTTGAATCCGGTCTGATTTTACATATCTCTAAACCCTCTCAGAATATTACTGAAGGGTTTCGAGAAGGGATTTCAGCTTTGGAGGGGAGGGCCAAACGTGACCTTTTCTATTTGGATTACCTCCAATTGTTCGCCTCTAAAATCTCTCTCTCTCCATCTGACGGATTTGCTTAAAACCACTTGTGATTTTAGCAAGTCTATCGGAATGAAGCTGGGGACAGTTAAGTGTGCGGTCCACCAAATTGAAAGGGATAGGGTCAGGCACTCCGAAGGTATAGATTTATCTATTTCTGTTATCATAAGGACCCTTTCTGAAACATGCCGATACCTGGGTATGTCACAAAACATCACAATTATCACAATACATAAGAATATTAATCACTGTAACAAAAAAAGTCATGTTCATAGTGTAAATACCAGGAACATGCACAAATTAATAATGCCAGTTACTCGACTTCACAGATTCAGTAACTATTTCATGGGGCAATGTATACGTTTTTACAAAAAAGACAAAGACTTTTAAGAAGGATTATTATAATATTAAGGAATACATAGATGATAATAACTTCTGGTAATGAGGTGATCGCTGCCATGCTATTTCTACATCTTTATAATAATGTTGTTATTGTATATTATTTTTAATACGACTGAAAAAAAAATCGGGCGTGACAAGACATACGCATACAACGCTTGCGTCATACCTGTCCTCATATATACATTCGGCATACTCAGATGGACTCAAACTGAATTAATCGTTCTGGATATCAGATGACGTCCCACATGACATGATGCATCATCCGAGATCGTCGGTGATGAGGTTGTGTCGTTTTCGGTTGTTTGGCGCTTGCTAACTCTGAGTATATGCAAAGACATAACCTAGTAGCCAGGATTCCCCATCAGGAGCTCGCTCTGAAGTACGGCCTCGTGGATAGAAAACATCATTACTATAAGTACTTGCCGGAGGTCGTGCTCGAAAATGACCGTACCAGGCTCTGTTGGGACCGGACCATCAAAACGGACAGGACTATTCTTGCGAATAAGCTTGTTATCGTGCTGATAAAATGGGTGCAGTCGAGAGTATTTTTGGTCGACATTACCATTCCATATGACGGGAACCTCGTGAAAAACGAAACAGATAAGAAGACCAAGTATCACAATATACAGCAATGATCGAGGAAGCCGTATACAAATTAGATTTCTACCGATGTTTTTAAATAGTATTTCCGCACCAATCTTTTGAAATGTAATTGTAACCTTTTGAATTGTTTGTTATTTATGTTATCGAATCTTGACAATAACTTATATATACTTCCTATGGTGAGTGACGTAATCCAAAGACAATAACTGGGATAGAGATATTGCCCTCTTATGTGACAATGCACCACATATTGATTCCCCACCGAGTATAGATGAACGTGTCACTGTCCCGCAATGACCACTTACCTGTTTCACTACGGCCAACTGGCGACTAACGTAGTTGCCGAAAAATAAAAAATAAATAATATGCGGAAAAATATTTGATTAATAACTACGATAAACGTGTAAATATATTCGCCACATACTAACCTTAATCGAAAGGGGTGTTTAAGAGTAGAATAACACCTACCTTTTTCATACCGCGCCGCCCTAAGACGGAGGTATTGTACGGACAGCTTTTCTTCGCGTAGAATAACACTATGCAATATATTGCTCGTGGCAATGCAGCGCGGTATGCAGATTAAGATCTTTTTTGACTCGTACCAAAATGGCGGCGACGTGGTTCGCCCCCAAAGTCTCGTTTCCCGCGAAGGCGAAAAGTGGGCTTCGTGAGTGGCCTCTGCCTTCCCCTTATATGGGAAAACAGCGTGACTGTATGCATGTATCTATGTATGTACTAACGTTATTTTCCTGGCTAGTATTCACGCTCTTTCCTGAAGATCGTAAATAACACTTTTGTTATTTTCGCTTCAAATCCCATTTCAATTAAATACATTTGCAACACAGAAGTGTAACGGTTTTATCGTTTCCGCGGGTCCTGTAGTCGAATCCCAGTCAGAGCCAACATTTGTGTTAAAATACAAATTGTTGATATTTTGGTCTGGTTGTGTTATGATCCCGTGTTACTGACACTGCATCTTTTTTTAAAGGGGAAATGCCTAATTTTCCTAAATGTCTGATTTAAATACGTCATATTATCGGAATTGACGACCGGAATAGGCCACGCCTAGTGGTAGGTGTACCTAACTTCTACTTCCAACAATTGTACTTAAACACAAATTGTTGGTTTTCGGGACTGGTTGAGTTGCGATTGTCCCAGTGTCTCTGACACAACATTCTAGCCTACCTCTGACGTCGTTAACTCGGAAGCAGGTAGGTTGGGACGAGTGAGTGCCTCTGTGTTTGCGCGTACACTACGGCACTGTAATATCTCCCGCACACTTGATAGCTTCCGAAAGTATTTGAAAGTTTGCGTCGTGGTTGAAAATTGGCCAGCAGGACGGAGATTATTATCGGAAAAATGTACTTTAAAATTAGTATAAAAATTTTATAAATTTTTATCGTATTAGTTATTCAAACATTTTTATAAACAAAATGTATCAATTGTGAAAGTGTGTACCGAATAACTTGTATGATTGTCCTGTATTTCTAATTCGTAATTTCTTTATGCATCATCATCATTTCAGCCCTCTACAAGTCCACTGTTGAATATAGGCCTCCGCTATAGTTTGCGATAAAAAATGTTTCATCTCATACTCATTTTTTATTTGACAACTATCTTAGATATCTTGAAGGGCCACCTTTTTCTTTGATTTTACATTTTGTTCAAATATATCTGACGTAGTGCCCGCATAAGAGAATATATCGAACCATTTTATCCTGCAGCGTCGTAAAAAAAGACCAAGGGACTCTACACTATAAACCTAAGAATAATAGCAATATAAACAAAAAATATAATGCGGCTTCCGTCCACGGACCCGCTAATTCTAATTAAACTACATTAAGAATGTCGTTGAAACAATTAAGCACATTAATTATTTTCCCCTATTCTTTTTTTTAATTAAAATATATTTCATTTGCATTGATGAGACAAGGGATGTTGTTAATTCCGAGAAGAGAGGCAACAAAAGACGGTTTTTTTTCTTTTAGGAGACATTCTATTTATTTATTTACTAAATTCACATAAATGACAAATTGTAGGTATATAGGCGGACTTAATGCCTAAGGCATTCTCTACCAGTCTACAGCGAGGGTGGTTCAGACATAGAATGAGGTAGTTGCAGTTTATCAAAAGAAAAAAAAAGAGAAATAAGAACACATACATTGTGTGTATACTATAAAATAAATATATACCTACATAACCTAACAGAGTAATAAAAACATACATATAAATATTATATAAAATTAAAAAGTGTGTAAAAACTAGTGCTGAGACGTACCAACATTTTTAGAAGCAGTTCCCGAACTTTCATCTCCCACTATATTAAATAATTAAACGGGATGATAAAGACACAATTTGTTATATTTAGATTAACATTCAGGAACCTTTTGATTAAAATACTGCTAAAGATACTATAGATTTAATTTCATACATTTATAGCTTACCTTCTATTGTACATAACCTATCGTTGTGACTTAACTTTTGCAATATTTTACATAACCAACGGTATATTACTTCTGAAGTTGTAGATAAAAACAAATTCATTTTTATGATACAATAAAATCCCTCTTAAGCAAAAGCACTTCACCGACAAATTAATTCATTCTATCAATCGATCTGAGAAAAAGTTTTACGATATTTTTTAATACCGCAAATGAAATATTTTATTACTTAAAAGCCTATGTTCAATAGTGAACTCAGGCTGAAATAATGAACAGTTAATGCATTCGTTTCTAATGAAGCGGTTCACGAATGCGGGTTAATGTACCAACAATGACTGAAAAAATTGAGCTAGTCAAATATGAACACGTAGCACTTCGTCTTTATTCACAGTTAGCAGAACTGTTTTATACTGTGGGCAGTATTACAAAGCTTAAAACAAAGTTGTCTTTTGAAAGGCAAGTTGTGGCAGTGACTTGTTTCCATCCTAAATTTACGATTAAACAATTTTTATTAGTTCACATCACGGTAACGTTTGATTCATATAATGTCGGTTTCATGGATTTGCACACGCAACTGTAGCCTATGGATGTTACTATTTTTACTTCAGTTCTATAATTCCAAATCTTTCTATGCGTAGAATTACAAATTTACTGTTTGCAATTGAACAAGTTTGCAATCGATCAAGTTTGCGTTTTTATATGCGGCTATTCGTTTTTTGTTCATCATCATCATCATTTCAACCTATCTAGTCTACTGCTGTACATACCCCCCCCCTTCCCCCCCCCCTATAGATTGTAGCTCTCATTTTGGGGGGAATTTGCCATAGTTGCCACGCTTTTTTTTTCGCACTGGGTTGGCAAACGCAGTTTATTAATTCAGATGTGCCAGGAAGATGCTGCTGCCCACCTCCCGATTTTTATTTTCCCGATGTCGACTTTTAAGACACCCACGGGATGAGATGAGGTGGTAGATTCTCTTAAGTTTTTTTGTTATTTTATAGTAGTCAGTTTACAGTTGTCGTAAACTGGCTACTATAATAGAGTACCTACTTATAAATCTAAACCTAGTTGTCACCGCTGTTGTTAGATAAGTTTTTAATTAATTTACCAAAAATTCTTTAATAGACCGTTGCCGGTTTTAAAAAAATTAAGAGATTTTTTATTATAATCATCACGCTTGGCATTCTGCCGTGAAGCAGTAGTGTGCAAACATTACTGTGTTTCGGTCTAAAGGACACTGTGAGCTAGCGTCATCACTGGGGGACGGGCGCAGTGTGGTGTCACACAGTAATGTTCTGGGTGACACAGTATTTGTGTTGGGCAGACGTTGAACTTATCATCAGTTAAACTCGTTTCGTCACTTTGTCGAATTAAAAAAAGACTCATCACACCTTAGACGCTGCTGCTCTACAACGGTCGTTGTATTTCGGTCTAGCATTACGCCATGGTTATTCCGCCATCTAACAATGACATTATATTTTTCTGGCATTTCTTCTAGTCGACTCTTACGACACCCACGGAATAAAACGGCCTGGAAGATTTTATTACGCCACCACCACATGGCAGTTTTATCAAATATTACTTCTTCAAATACGACTTCATATAAATATTTTGCAATGTTCACACTGACAATACTGTTATTTCCTCTTTCTCTTTTATCACAGTCAGCGAAGATAATACACGCAATTTACCGTGCTCCTCCTTATTTCCGTACTACCTCAAACATTAATTTGTTTTAAATCGATGTCCCACACTCAGATTTCTCCTGTATCGTGGGTGCGTTTTACAGTGTTGCATTTCACATGCACAACACAACCTGGCCCGAAAACCAGCAATTTGTGTTTTTGCACAAATTTAATTATTTAACTATTTTAAATTTAATCACAAATTTAAATCAAAAAACTATTTTCAAAGGGTGACTTTAAGTGCAAACAAAAACAAGTAAGCGGATTGAATTAATTATTCGCGTTCCTGAGACTCCTATGACTGGCTTAATTTTATTATCTCGGTAGTACAGTCGCTTAGACTGTAGCGACTAGGATTGATAAAATTGATTGTGTTTGGTCGCTTCAAGTTAATTTTATTAAATCAGATACCAAGCCATGTCCTTGCTTGTACATAAATATGTAGAGAATAAAGTAAGGGAATACTCCGACCGAAGAATTGTTCGGAATCATACCAGCCGCTGAGTTTCACCATTGTACAGCGCGGCAAAGCACCAAATTCCATCTACATCACCTCGATGGATGGCATTCCACCACTGAGCGCTTTTCGAGTAATTTTCTTACACGCACGACCACTTTTTGGAACTTGCTGCCGCCAGCGGTTTTTCCGGACCTATATGACTTAGGGACCATCAATAAAAGAGCCTGTTCCTTTCTCAAACGCACCCGTGACTCCCCTGGTGTTGCGATGTTCATGGGCGGCGATGATCCCTCAACATCAGGTGAGCTGCTTGCTTGTTTGCCCCCTCTTCTATGAAAAAAAAGCTGAAGGTTGTGAGTCTGATTAATTTTTATTGATACATTGTTATTTACTAAAGGCAATATTGCTCAATATTGCTATAAAGTTTGCTAGTTACTTTAATATGCTACAACCACAAGCTCTCGGTTAAGAAAATATAATGCATGTCTTTAAAATATAAAAATACGTACACAACGCGGCAGTCTATTCCCGACATTAAATTATAGAATATTACATTACCAAAATGGCGGCGAAGTGGTTCGCCACAAGTTTCTTTTATCGCGGGGGCGAAAAGTGATCCACGGGTTATTTATGGTTTAAGTTATGGAAAATTTAAGTATTACAAAGTTTTAAGTTTAAGTACATACAATCTTATACTAAATTCCAAATTTTTATATGTTCTCAAGAAAAAAAATATTACAACATCTATTACTACGATACATAACGGTCGCTTTATCTGATGTCGTTATAAACGGACTTGTGTTCATAGTAATTTATATGAAGACCAAAGTGACAGGTGTGCGTAGTTCGCTGTGAGTGGTTGGTCGTTATAAGCGAAGTCGTGTGAAACTATATTTGCTACTAGCTGTGCCCCGCGGTTACCCGCGTAAAATATTACCTTACAAATATTTATATTCATATCTTCTGAACCCTGCAAGATATCGAAACGGAGCATACACAAAAAAATTTGTTAAAATTCCTGAATTAATCTCTAAGATTTTCATAGAAATCCCTTGAGCCGTTTCAGAGAGTATTCGAGACAAACTCTCAGACAGACAAAACTTCTTAAACTCACTTTTGGTTTTTATTTTGAAATCACAGACAGACACTTCAATTTTATTGTTGCTATAAATGTATTTTTAATTTATTTTTATTTTTTTTAAAAAACGAAGCCCCACAGTAGGATTTTTCCTGTATCATGGGTGCGTTTTACAGACATATATTTCACATGCACAAACAACCAGACCTGAAACCAACTATTTATGTTTTGGGCAAATGTTGCCTCCGGCTGGGATTCGATCCCAGGACCCGCGGCGTAGAAGTCAGGTACGCTGACCACCAGGCCACGCGGTCGTCATTCTAATTTACAAAACGCTTTCACTACCGATATTAAACATTTTTAACGCCTATTTTTATAAAATGCACTGGTAAAGGGATTCCAAGACACACCTGGTGTGGACAATCGTTCGTAAACAGTACTATGTTTTGGTGTGAAGGGCACTAAAACTAGTGTGATTACAGGACATACGAGACTTGAGAACCGATGTCTCATGATGACGGTTGCAGTGCAATGCCACACGGAATTTTTCAAGGACGTGAACTTAGAAATAGACTCTATAGTTACGCTTCACGAACTGGAGTCGGACCACCGTCCGGTCATTTTTAAGCTGGGCCGGCCAAATGGTGAGGTCACACAGACCAAAACCATTGTGGACTGGCGTACCCTCGGGGTCAAACTCGAGGCTACGTGCTCCCAACACTTGGATGAAATACCAGATATTATCGACTCGCCAGAGGTAGCCTGTCGAGCGATAAAATCATTCTCAAGTCATCTCAAAACAGTCGTCGGAGAATCCTCCCGGACGGTTACGGTGTCGAGCGATCGACGCTGTAATCTACCGGCGGACCTCCGACGCCTGATTAGAGAAAAGAACCGTGCGGCCAAAGCGCACGACAGATATAGAACAGACGCAAATAGACTCAGACGGCGCCTCCTACAAAGGGATGTTAAAGAGCGCTTATATGAGTACACTACAGATAGCTGGGACACTATGCTTGGAGAAATCGAGCCGTCGCACACTGCCTACTGGCAGTTGGCACGATCTCTCAAAGCAGAGCCGGTCTCACCCATGCCGCCACTTATTAGATCGAACGACAACTCGCTCGCCTTCGACGACAGCGAAAAAGCCGAATGCCTTGCAGACAGTCTAGAGAGCCAATGCACTCCGTCTCTCGCGTCTGCGGATCCCGACCACCTGCAGCAGGTGGCCGCGGAACTCGAACGCAGGGCTGCCATACCACCAGTGGGCGAACCACTGACTCCAGTGACTCTCGACGAAGTCACGAAGATTGTTAAAAATCTTAAAAACCGATCCGCGCCCGGCCTCGATGGCATAAACAACAGGGTGATCAAATGTCTAACTACGCCGCTATTGTGTCTGTTAGTCAGTATTTTCAACGCGCTCCTCTCCAGCTGCTCCTTCCCGGACGACTGGAAGGAAGCGGACGTTATAGGTATTCCGAAGCCTCACAAGCCGAAGAACATCCCGTCCAATTATCGCCCAATAAGTCTCCTCAACTCGATGGCCAAGATTTATGAGCGAATAATCCTTAGTCGATTAAAAGACTACGTCCTTAATAATAACATCCTTCCAGACGAGCAGTTCGGCTTTCGCCCCGAACACTCGTGTACCCATCAAGTGCACCGCCTAACGGAGCACATATTAGAAAACTTTCACGACCGCCCTAAGCCAGTAGGCACAGGGGCCTTATTTTTCGATGTCGCAAAGGCATTCGACAAAGTCTGGCACGACGGCTTGTATTACAAGCTGTATCACACAAAAGTGCCGGACAGACTCGTGAACATCATACGAGCCTTCTTGTCCAATCGCCTATTTCGCTTCCGGGTAGAGGGAACGCGCTCCTCAAGCCGCCCTCTCCGTGCGGGTGTCCCTCAGGGCTCATGCCTCTCTCCACTCCTTTTCTCGCTATACACTAGCGATATACCAAAAGACCCTAAAGTCAATCTTGCGCTTTTCAGGCAGATGACACGGCCCTGTATTATTCCGATAAGCACAAGGGCCGCATAACGATTCAGCTCCAAGCCGCAGCCGATCGCCTAGGCGAATGGTTCCGGAAATGGAGAATAGAGGTTAACCCCGAGAAAAGTGTAGCAATATACTTCTCGAGGGGCACGCCTAAGCCCGCTAGACGTTACCACACAATCGGCAACAATCAGCTAGGCTCGATCACCCTGTTCGGACGCCCTATTCCCTGGGAAAAGAGCGTCAAATACCTCGGGGTCACGTTAGACGCAGCGATGTCGTTCGCTGATCACATTAAGAACGTGCGTAACAGGGCGGCTTTTATTGCAAGCCGTCTATATCCGTTAACTTGCTCTTCAAGCAAAATGTGCTTAAGACACAAACTTCGCCTCTACAAGACATGCATTAGACCCGTAATGTCCTATGCATGCGTCGCGTTCGCACACGCGACGGGCAATCATATAAAGAAATTGCAGACGGTGCAAAATAGATTCTTGCGAAGTGCCACCGGAGCCGGCTGGTACCAACGCAATGTCGACCTTCACAGCGACTGTGAAATGCCCGTACTCTCTGAACACTTCAGAGAAGTATCACGGCGGTTTTTCGAAAAAGCCGCGGTTCATCCAAACCCGCTGGTGGTTAAAGCAGCGAATTATCGATCTAATAAAAACGCGACCGAACGCAAACGTCGACCGCGAAATGTGCTAGACGACACGGAAGTCTCAGCACTCCCTGACCACGATACGGTCAGCCACGATCCGAACAACACTGTACACACAGTTAATAGTTTCAACATCACACGCACAACGTCGCGCGACCGCCGTAAAGAGCGGCGCGCAGCTATCGTTAATAACACCGCGTACACCAGATACACCCGTGTTCCAGGGCGGTTCTCACCGCCCAGAGTTTCCGACACACAAGTCGACAGTCCGAACGGAGGCCCGCAGTCTCCCTCGGACGGTCATTAGATGACTTTATACAATAAATTTATGGAGATATTCACTGTAGCGCAAGCACGCTAGCGAACGCAACGGACCGAATTTAGATGTTTAGTAGGAGTCTTTCTATTTATGTATTTATGTTTGGGTCAAACCAAACCTGGCACGCGGGCCCCGGGCCCGCGAGCACAGCATCCGATGAAGCTGTAAAAGCCAAAAGGCTAACAGCGATCACTTCACCGAAAAAAAAAAAAACACGGAATTTTCCAACTCCAAGTTCCTGATGATACTGCAACTGCTTGGCCAAGTGTTGGCACTTACAATTAGGTGAAAGTTTTGCAGTCTCGTCATTGGCTTTAAGGTATACTTATATATATTAAACTTATTTGTATTTAATTCACTATCAAATAAAAGTCTATAATTTCAAATGAAAAATCCTTTCAACCGTATAACCTTTTTTGAAGTGAAAACTTCTTCGGAAACGTTGTGATTTGAAACTCGAAACGGAAAAGCGACACTAAAACTGAACAAACATCCATCCATAGGACTTAGCCTGCAAGAGAATGAGATAGAATGCAGTATACAATGTTTCTTATTATGTTTATATTTTCGAATTCGTCCAAATCTTCAATTTTTTCGTAGATTGTGTTGTGAATAGCTCGACAATAAGATCAAAAATAGTATTTGGCGCTGTATTTCAAATATATATAATGATCAATTCAAAACCAAATCCCTCGTGTCATTTGTTGAAATTGAAAACTTGGAGTCTGTGTGTAACATGTAATGAAATTACAGTACAGAATAAAATGTAAAACAATTTTGAAATATAAAAATTATCCTATTTCTGATAATCTGCATTCGTCTCATTCTCTCGAAGTTTAGTTTTCTGAAGATTTCACTTCTCCCGCGTGTGAACTGCACGTGTTTTGTTTTTAAAATGATTAGGCGTTCTCCCTTATCGTGAGTGTGCTTTACAAACAAATATTTCACATGCACAACACAGCCAGACTCGATAACCAACAATTTGGGCTTCTGCACAAATGTCGGCTTCGGCTTGGAATGGCTCCCGATTCGATATCAGGAACGGCGTAGAATTCACGTACTCTGTCCACTACGCAAAGTGGTCGTCAAAATCTGTCGGTGTGGTTCTTATATTATCAGGAAATAGCCTAATGGTTTAGGTTACGGACTGCGAAACACGCCATTCGGCTATTGTCGTAAACCATCTCCTAGCACAAGCTTTTACGCTTAGTTCGAGTGGTTAACAGGAATATTAGTAATGTTAATATAGCATTGCTAGTATTCTTTAAATATATATATACATATATATATTGTTAAGACAGTTAATGTCGTTACGACCGTTGCGTTAGGAAATGGCGAATTTAACTCTCGCGTCATTAATTTAATAAGCCATTGAATCCTCGGATGTATCGGGCGACAAAATTGATTGACGTGAACACAATCAATACAACCGTTTTACGATAAGGTAAAGTAAACCTGTTCAAGTGTTTATAATATGTGGTTCAGTGTTTTGTTAACCTGTCTCATTGGAAAATGTGTTTCCGTCTTGATTTTGCTGTGCTTATTCCGAAAATTATGATATTTGCAGCGGAGCAGATATGATAGCGTGATCATTATTATTTTCCCCGACTTGAAAAAGACAATAGTCATACTATAGTTCTTACTTTTTCAAAGTTGGAATCAAAATGTGGATGCACAACATGATAAACATTGCTTGAAAATTAAAGTAAAGTAATAATTTTTTTGCTCTTATAAATATTTCACGGGGCAACATAAGTAAAATAAATAATTAAAATATATATATTAACAATTAATCAAGAATATGGATGAATGTTTTTTTTTAATTTGCAACATTTAAGTTTCTGAGACGGCCAACTTTATACAGTCGAATTCCTTCCGTTGGCTCCTACCATTTTAATCTCAACGCGCCATAAGTATTCATCGTCGTCGTTTCAGCTTATCACAATTCCACTGCTGAACATAGGCCTCCCCCACAGATAGCCACAAAAGTTTGTAGCTCTTATTTAGGAGGGATTTTGCCATAGTTGCCACGCTTAGCAGGCAGATTGGCAACCGCAGTTTATTTATTCAGATGTTGCATGAAGATGCTGCTGCCCATCTCCTGGTTTTTTCATTTTCCCTCTGTCGACTTTTACGACACCCATGGGATGTGATGGCGTGGTAGATTCTCTTAGGCCGGTTGCGGCCAAAAGTATTATAACTTTAAAAAAGTATCATAATTGTAGACTCGGTTGGCGCAATGGCTATGTAATTGTCTATTGCCGTGTATGTCAGGAGTGCAATTCCCGTATGGGACATGGATGGTCGTGCTTGTGAAATTTATGTTTGGCATCTTTTTTGTTCATAAAAAGCTATGTTTAGCTGTCAGTATTAGCTTATATTATTAGTATTATTAGTAGTAATATTATTAGTATTATTTATTATTTAGCTGTCAGAATATGAAACATGATTTACCACAAATTTTTCTGTTTGACTTCTACAAAACCGTCATCGGAAGGTAATGAGCCATTTTAGACTGTTCGCATCAATTATCCTTTTTAATAAAATTCAATAAATATTTCTTTTGCAAGTTGTACAAAAGGTAAAGAAATTGCATTAGTAGTATGTACAAATCTTCAGGAGAAACATTCTAAAGTAAGTGATGACCAATTTTCGGCCACGCCGCTAACCTTATAATTCTGTCGGAAGCTATCAACTGCGCAGAAAACATTATAGTGCCACAAATTTACGCGCAAATACATAAGCAGTCACTAGTTGTTCTGTCTCCGATGCCGGCACCTCTAAAATAGCAGAGTAATTGCAATTTTGAACGCTGCTTTACAAACAGTTCAGTGGTGAAGGAAAATATACAGAAGGGATATAAATATAGAAAGAAAACCTGCATGTCTGAGGAATAAAAATATTTCGAGGCTTTTTAAGTCCGCCACCTCTTATCGGAGCAGCGTGCACTCTTCCTGGTTCTAAAACCCTCTCATAAATGAGAGCCTGGAGGCAGTGTTCTACAATGAGACATTTATAGGCTCTTACTATACTTTTTATAAAAGTATTTGTTTTCTTTGTGCACACGATTTTTTTCTTTATGACTACATCAGTCATAAAGACTGTGAGCCCGAAGGCTTTCACAGCTTCGCCGGATTAAAAGGTGGCAGAGCGCAGAGGGGGCTTAGACGAAACCTTTTTTATGGATAACCAGCGCAAGGGCCCCCGAGCTTGGACCGTCATCCTGTGCGCGGGAGTAACTGACTCGAGGGGGTCCTCAAGGGGGCCTCGCCTCCGTCAGTTACTTCAGTCGGGAGGGTAATATTACCAATATTGCTATTATCATTATCGTTATTAACTAAATTTACCACCAATTGGGAATGCGTTTCCACTGGAGAAAAAATGGCACAAGTAACTCCAGCGACGTTTCTATTTATGATACTATTGCTAGGTGGTTTTCACCTAGCAATAATATCATCATCAGCTGTGATGCGACGCTATCGCGAATAAGTTTGTCTGATTATACCGCCCCCGCCGACAGTAAGGACATAATCGTTATTGTGTTGCGTGTGTATGTCGCGTTGAGTAGAGCGCTCAGGCCCTAGTAGTCGCATCGTCAGGGTCCTCGAGGACGTGCCTCCGTCTTCCTTTTCCGCGAGTCGCGTTTTGGTGTAACGCGTAAGGGAATTGTATGTTGCGACACTTACGATCAGTGGGTTGGAGTTCGTGGCAGCAGGGTTAATGAATCGACGGGATGCCAAATTTAGATATTGGGGCTATGGTAAGACGCCCGAAATCGATGTAAAGATTTACATTACGTAGAAACTACGTTGCTTCGAACGAATAGAAAAATAAATGCGTTACTTAAATAATTAATGTTTATGATGTTAACATAGATGCCAATTTTTAATTCAGAAAATATACAATTTGTAGCACCTTAAATGCGGCATTGTATATTCTGTAATCCATACAGTTACAATGCGGTGTGGGGGCTTAAGAGAATCTACAACCTCATCTAAACCCGTGGTTGTCGGAAAAGTCGATAGAGGGACAATGAAAACCAGAAGATGGGCAGCAGTATCTTCCTGGCACATCCGAATAAATAAACTGCGGTTGCCAACCCACCGGCCAAGCGTGACAAAAAAACGAGGCCAAATACCCCGTAAAGGAGAGCTACTAACTTTTGTGGCAATCTATATAGGCCTCCCAGCCTATGTTCAGCTGTGGACTAGTATACGACGACGACGACGACGACTGCCTGCAAGCTATCAATCATAACCTTTTGAATATATGGTATAATAGGTTATACTGATACCAAGAGACAAAACCTTATCAATAACCAACACATCGAAAATCACCAAAAGTAAATTCATATGTTTTGCAACTACCGTGTAGTATAATTATATAATAAATTTGAGGAATACTAACTATTTTGAATAAAATCTCAAAGGACTCTTAAAATTCAAATAAGAACAAATTAAAATCAAAGTGAATAAATCTAAGCAATTAACTGGCTTTTAAACCCGCTCAATTATCTATGTAATAGATATACCGCTTGAAGGTAATTGTCTAAATAAATCGAATGTTTTATAACATCGTCGTTTACACGGTCAAAGGTAAAACCATCAATTAAAATTAATAGCCCTATCACAACGACCCTTATCATAAAGAGTAAATTTCCTTATCATATTGAGCATCATGTCGTAATAGTTTGACATTAATCTTTGAAATATAGCATTCTACAAACAACATCATAATTATCAAAACATAAATTTTCTACGGCTTAGCATGGGTTTCTATCAAGTTGGAAGGATATATAATCGTTACGCTTGACATGCGAATTAACGCTGTATCAAACGTATTACCACTTAAACGTAGCTCGTCTTAGCAAGGTTTTGATATTTTACATATAGCATATTTGTAAATATTATTATTTGCCAGGCAGTACTTGACCTAGTTGCCTTGTCTGGAAAACATGTTAGAGTACTGGGTAAGCGCTCACGGCCTCCAGAGCTGCTGTAAGAGCAGGAGGCTCTTTCACACATATTAGTATACTAAACCTTACATTTTCTTAACCATATTCCGCATTCCTTACGCCAAGTTTTTTCTACCTATTTCTTTTCCCTTCCTCTCCGCCAAGCCAATGGTTGTCCTGCCGACGGCTGCGTGGCTAACGACCGAGCCTAGTCGGTTCTGAAACCGGGAGACCCCAGATTAAGGCTCCACGTTACGTCATGCACTAATCAAAAAGCAGAAGCCTGAAGCTGATAATATATGCTGGCATTCTATGAGAGTCTCCATAATGTACTAGAATGAAGCGTGTCTCTGAAGCGTATATTTAAGACACTTCTATGCAGAATTCCGTCTAGGTGGGTACCACACTAGGGCCAGTGTTTCGGTTTAAAGGGCACTGAGAGCTAGTGTAATAACTGGGCATGTGAGGCTTAAGAACTGGTGTCTCACAGTGACGGGCGTAGTGTGGTGTCATACAGAAATGTTCTGGGTGTAACAGAATTAGACCAACATCAATTTTTCTACCATCAGGTGAACGTTTTACTCGTTTTGTCACTTTATCCAATAAAATAAATTGTAACGCCTCTAAAGGCTGTGTTTGGATACATTCCACCATTAAGAGCTTAGTTTTTGATGTCTACTGATTTCTTAGTGCGTTTTGCATCATGCATGAGAATAATAAACAAATCTCATCTTTACATTTAATTGAACGTGCGGGTTATAAGAATTTTTAATCCATATTTCAAGCTCAAAATTACAAAAACGTTATCGCTCCTGAGAACTGATAAAGCATGCCTTACTTGTCAAATCTCTGGTTGCTCAACATACGAACCGCAACGGTATTATTCTATTTGACGCTGTTATTCATTTATGGACACAAGGTAACGAAGAAGCAGCGAAGAAGTCTCTAAATAAAAATATATTAAAAATAGTGTCAAGAAATATTATTCTGAACCGTTAGTTGTCTTAAAGTGCTTAACCTGAAAACGTTACAATCGTTTATGTTAAAGAGATAACATATTTAATATTCGTTAGTAGACACTGTAATAACCACGAAGAGAATTCTCTCTAATCAATTCTGATGTAAATTGTCGTTTTCGGTTGCAGTTTAAATTAATTATAAGTTTCGAGTTTTCCATCATTAGTATTAACTCGTTTGTCCGAGAATTAGATGGAAGGATTAGATCGTTTATTAAATTTATATTTTTGTTTTATTATAAAATAACTGATAATATTCCGACGCAATATCAAAAGATCAAAAGTTCCGTATGATTGCAGTGTCCGTGAAAAGAAATGAAATGAAATGAAAATTCTTTATTTTTGGACGTAAAAAAAAAGTAAAAAGTAAAGTTTTAGCCTATAAATGTCCCACTGCTGAGCACAGGCCTCCTCTCATTTCTGAGGGGGTTTTGGAGCTAAGAAGAATCTGCCACGCTGCTCCAATGCGGGTTGGCCGACTGCACATGTGTTCGAAATAATTTTTTTTTTATTTTTTTATTTCTCAGACATGCAGGTTTCCTCACGATGTTTTCTTTCACCGCCGAGCACGTGGTAATCAGCACTTAAAAATTGCAATTAACAATTTTAGTGGTGCCGGCACCGGGGATCAAACCCAGGTCACTCGCTTACTATGAAATTTAAAGCGCCCAGCCCCTGAGCTACCACGGACGTAACGGCTTTTGAACGTAAGAAATATATATTTCGTTTGTCAAACATAATTTTATACAATCTACCGCCGTTTCGTAATGAGGTTCCTCTGACGGAGAAGAAACAGGCGGAAGAAACTCCGTAGGAATCATCTATTTTTTTATTTATTTTTTTACTTTGTCAAAAGTACATCCATACTTATATTATAAATGCGATAGTAACTCTCTCTGTTCCTCTGTCTGTTTGTTACATTTTCACGGTTCAACCGCTTAACCGATCTTGACGAAATTTGGAACAGAGATAGCTTGCCTCCTGGGGACGGACTAAGGATACTTTTTATCCCAGAAAATTATCCACGCGGACGAAGTTGCGGGCATCAGCTAGTTATAAATATATTTACAAAGAACAGTCTCATAGAAAACCAAAGCACGCTCCCTGACAAAATGTTATGCAAGTATTAATAACAAATAAATAAATGTATTGCAACTCAGCCTCCACCAACAGCCATCGTATGACGCATGTGGCAGCCATCGCCCTCCTCAAACATTTCAAAGGGAAGTGGACGACCCGCCACACGACGCCGCCGCAAGCAGAGACATTAAAGCGAGCATGATATACTGAAGTCTACCAAACAAATTAACTTTACTCAAATTATTGTCTTTTACTTTACAGAGCGTACTTTAGTGTTCCACAAGACAATTTACATTTTACAATTACAAAACCTAAAAATACATATTACGTAGCTGCTTACAAAATAACAATCATATCTGTTATAGATTACTTGAATGTTTCCCTGGATGGATACTTTCCATGTGTCCTTATCATTGAAATTATTATTATTATTATAATAAGTTTTGGAGCACAAACTTACTTTTTTTACTTTATTTAGTCTAAATTTCGGATTATCTAGTTTATTATAATTTCTTAATTTTAAATTATGATTGTCACTCCTCTTCGGAAATAGTGATTTAAATTTACGTATATGCATAACGTTTTCATAAATATATTGGCAGGTAAAAGTTAAAATATTAATTTCTTTAAACAGTTCCCTTAGCAAATCACAAGAGCGGCAATAACGATAAAAATACGGTACTATCAACAAACTCTAATTTATCGTTTTGCAAAACAATATTATTTTTTAAACTTTATGTAATGCAAATTTAACGTATTTCGTTTTTTTTTTTTGGTATTTAGAGCGAAATTGTTTGCACGGCACCAATCTAAAATTTTATTAAGAGCACTATTTAGGTCATTAAAGTTCTCAGTTTTTCGATTGACCTTAAATATCAGTGATGTATCATCTGCAAACAATACTATATTTGTAAGATTCTGGACTAGGTATGGTAGATCATTTATATAGACTAGAAACAAAAATGGCCCCTGAATAGACCCTTGTGATACACCCATTTACTTGAGAGCCTACTGAGTATGAACCATTAATCTGAACCATTTGTATCCTATTACTAAGATAACATATAGTCATAACTGTGCGATTTCGTAGAAACTCTCGTGTGATCGATTTAGTGATAAGTACGATTTAGAAGTAAGTAGTATGAAACAGAGGTATTATTAACTTTCTCCATAGCAGGTTTGTCGAGGGGTGTCGGCGTAAAAAAATGTTCCACTACAGAACATTTCCATGTGGCACCACACTGCGCCCATCCCCCTGAGACATCAGTTATTGACTGAAACAGTAATTTTTGAACATTATGCTTAACAGCAAAATAACTGGCCCTGCGGTGGTAACTACCTAGTCGGATTCCTTCATAGGATTCATATCACCAGTAAAATATTTTATTGTGGTTAAAAACTTTGTATGTATTACTGGGATCAATATATGTATTTACTTATATCTTATTTGCACAGACAATCAAGTCCAAAAGTGTTTAGCATAGTTCTCCTAGTAATGAAGTCGATGTTTTTGGGACAACAGATTTTAGGTGCCGATGTGTTTTCGACATATTACGTCACAATTTTCTGGTTTGTAATTTCGTTCATGTCTTCCAAACACATAACATTTTTGAATAAAGAGGCAAGTGAAGGGCATTTCTTACAAACTTGCTGTCACGAGTTTCAGAGTAATTTCGAAGATTAATTTTATGTAACTTGTAAGAAAGCCATTGAACTATTGATCGTAAAAATAAAAATGAGGATGCTTAAAGACTATTTAGGTGATTCACCATTGCCATGATTCTGAAATAAAAACAAAACTGTTATCTATTATACATTTCGATGAGTAAGTAGCATTAATCATGTTCAGTCTATAGAAAGCTAACATAACACAGCTCGCAATAAATGTTAAAGAAAAATGTGCCTTTAGGCGAAGGTTTAGGGTTGTGTTTGAGTAACTTATTGGGCAGCTTAAATAAAATTACGATGAAAAGACGATACTGGCGGTTCATATTTACAACGACGTGATTGATGTTATCTTTAAAATAGTAAATAAGGCTATGAAACATTACAAGTGAATTCAGAGCCTTCCCTTCCTTTTCTTTCTTAAGAACAAAACTTAAAAACAGAACAAGTGCTTTTTCTTTTGCAGGGTGTTTAAAATTCCGTTTAAATGATTTCTACCTATATCGAAGTATAACGTCAAAAAATGACCGGTTAAAATTGGTTAAATCTCAAAGTTAGCAACGCTGTGTCATCCAGAACATTTCTGTGTGGCACTACACTGCGTACCTTACTTCTTACATATCATAAGTCTCATATGCCCACTAGCTCTCAGTGGCCTTCAGACCAAAGCACAGTAATGTTTGCTCGTTACTGCCTCAACGCACAATAACTGGCCCTGGAGTGGTACCTACCTCGACGAATTCGTGCATAGGAATCCTACCTACCAGTAATACAAACAATCGAACACCACAAATACTTTGAAATATTTTCTTAATATTATCGTCATTATCCCGTACTACTGCCGCCCAAATTGCGCTATGAAAAATATTTTCCTAATTTAGTTGATTTTTTTGTACAAAAATAAACGATTTTTTTTATTGGTTAAAGTGACGAAACGAGCAAAACGGTCACGTGATGGTAAGTGTAACGTCTGCCCATAGCAAATGCTGTGTCACCCAGAAAATTTCTATGTGACACAACACTGCGCCTGTCACCCTGAGACACGAGTTCTTAAGTCTCAAATGCCCAGTGATTACGCTAGCTCTCAGTGCCCTTCAAACCGAAACACAGTAATGTTTGCACACTACAGCTTCACGGCAGAATAACTTGCCCGAGGTGGTACCTAACTAGACGGATTGCTCCATAGAAATCCTACAAGACAAAAACCATAATTATAAACGTTACCTGTGGCAATTTAACTTGCCTGTACTGTTATCTGTATCTGTTCCCAAAAACGATTAATTAAACTACCAACACGAAACTTTTCTTGCGTTATACGTTTTTACATCACACAATAGAAATATAAATCCTTGAACCAAAACTTAATGATTTATTACTAAATTTTCAGTTCCTGATGTATAGAAAACGGAAAAAATTAAAATATTGTATGCCTAGTTTGTGAATAGCAAATTTAGAGCTCTTATAAAACGAAATATACGAAACGTTTTTGATTTTTTCGCTTCTATATTGTACTAATTACTGCAAAGTAACTTTTAATTATTGTAACCAGCTTGTTTGTAGATAGACTGTCAGAATATTTGAACGCAATAAACTGGAGACTATCTAAAAAAAACTGTTATATTCGAAATTTGAGTGTTTATTGTGAAGCCTGCCAGTTTCTAAAGTAATTCAATTTAATTTGCTTTTTGAATACCCACACGATATCCAGTTTCGAAGTAGGATTCCATTGGATGTGAATAATGTTTAATAATTTTATGAACATACAATTGTAGATAATAAACATCCATACTCAGGTTCACCATGAATATGATGTTATATATCTTTATATTTCTCAGGAAAATATTATAATTCTTATAACAGTGTGATTTCAAAGACATCTTAAGACATTAATAGCTGTCATCAAAATTTTACAAAAATTTAATTTATTTCTTGAAGACGGGGGATCGACTCTGTTATCAAGTCTTGTTTTCATAAAAACATAATTTAATAATTAAATACAGAGTAAACTAACTTTCACATTCATCATTATAATTTCATGATATATAGAGTCCACTGCTGAACATAGGCCTTTCCCATAAACTGCATACAAACACGCTCCTGAGTTACCTGCATGCATCTACATTCCATAAAAACCGTACAGATCATCGCTCAATGTCTAGTGGTGGTCAGTCTTCACTGCCTTTGCCGGTACGAGGAGACACTCGTGAACCTTTCTTCCTCATCGATTATAGGGTCTACGAATTTAATTTATCACTGCTACCACGTTCCCTTCCGTAACAGTCGTCTAAGGGCGACCACTCCTTTGTTCATCTCTCATAGTTAGTCGACCGTGGTAAAATGTGTTATAGCAGCGGTATACGATTGCCATAGAAAGCCTTTTATCTATAAATGACATTTGAAGTCTATCAAACGCTTCGACGGGTTTTGAGCGACATTTGAAATCGTAAAAGTCATCGCTCGAAAATGAATCCATTTTTCAATGAAACAAAATTTAGCACGTGAAAAACGTGGACGGAAATTGAAACATTCGTATTTTACTTGTAAATAATCGTATTTTTTAAATAAATTATAACTGGCCAGACTCTCAAAAAATTGTGAAATCTAAACTAAAATCTGAACTTAATTTAAAAAAATGCTTCAACCAATTCAGTCGATAAGCATCAGACGGGCTAACGATAGTCATCGATATACAAAGTAAATGGTTTCATCAAGCCCACCTAAAATATTTACGCCCATCCCTATCAGTACCAGAGTAGATTGTACCCTTGGGGCGCGGTCTTAAAGTGGCAATCAATTATGCGATGCGTTTAACAGCGGCCACTTCCAGAATTTTGTTTATTTTAACTTGAATTAATCTAATTTTTATTTCTTAAAGTCTAAGTATCATTGCGTTGTAAAGATTACAAAAAGATAAAAATAAAGATATTACTTTCGTTATTAATCCTTATTAAACGTAACAATCGAAAAGATTAATGGTTTTACCTTTTTTTATTATTTATACAAACATTTTATTTATGAACTATTATTGGTTGCTAGACCATGAAAACATACTCTGATATAGAAACAGATTCTTAAGTTATGCAACACCACCACAATGTAGACTCTAACTTTTTTAGTATCAATTAACTCTGAATATCACTGTCAAATTTCGCGATATATCTTAAAATTCTATCTAATATTTGTTTTTGGACTATGCATTAAGTTATTGAAACTTCTTCTATTTACATGATTAGCTGTTTATATATTTATTTATACACTCGGTAAATAAACTGCCGACCACTTAGTCTAGTGGTTGGAGTGGCTTCGAAACCGTGGATCCTGGGTTCCAGTCCCAGCCGCAGCCAACATTTGTGAAAAAAATTAATTGTTGGCTTTCAGATATGGTTATGTCGTAAGTGTTTCCCTTTCTTACATCTTAGCCTTCCTCTTATATATCTATCTTTCGCGTGAGCGTTGTCAAATCATGTTGTAATTGATCTCGTGTCTCTGACACTGCATCGTAGTCTACCTTCTACAATTGATATTACATAATGAAATCTTCCACAAAATTTAATCACAAATAAGTAATGCTAATGCTGAATGAATGTGAAAGGACAACACGCTACACGTTTTTCGATATTGAATAATACATCCAAAACTTAACATTTTCGTCGATATTGATACACTTATGGAGTTTTCTTATATCCCGGTATTTTGGGTACAATTTCGTAAATGTGTGTGCTATATTATGCGGCTTGTCTATCAAACCACAGGGAAAATTATAAGCCCATTTACATCCGCCCTCAGGATATTTTAGATTAGATCTTCTGAGAATACTCGACTGTAATTTCTTGTATAAACGTTTCACGAGCTTTTCAGATTACTTTACTTAGTGGACTAGACTGTAATTATCGTAATTAAAATAAAACATAAATATCACGTACATAATACATGATGATATCCTACAGGCCGATTTCGACTGCCGCGTGAACTTACGAATTTTGTCGGGAGCTATCAACTGCGCAGGTAATTTTATAGTGCCACAAGTGTAGGCGCGAAACACAGAGGCACTCAACCATCTCGATCTACCCGCGCTCGATGTAACGCTGATGTAGGATTCCTATGCAGGAATCCGTCTCGGTTGGTACCACCGCAGGGCCAGTTATTTTGCCGTGAAAGAGTAGTGTACAAACGTCATCAGTATCAGCCTATCACTAGTCCAAAGCTGAACATAGGCCTCCCCATATATTGCCACATAAAATGTTGCTCGCAGACAAATATTTAACACCAAAGGTTTATGAAACTAAATGCATTTTCTTTAAAGGTGAATACCGCATGCTCTATGTAGGAAATTTATTATAAAAAATACTTAAATAAAATAAACAAGTTTAAAACAATCTGATACTACTGATAAAAATCAAGAATAAGTAAAAGCAAAACAGTCAATAATATTGTGTTATTTTTACTCAAGGTATACTGAAATTTTAAAGTATTCACAAACTCATTAAGCCGATTTATTGACGTCAATAGAAGTTTTGTGTAAGTCTTTTAAAAAACCAGTCTTCAGTGAATAATGTAAAGAAGATTTGCAAAAATTTATCGCTACAGTTTGTTTTTCAATTTCAAAATAAAAACATCGCTAAGGAAACCATGACTTTTAAGTATACTTTATAACGAAAATGGTTTCAAATAAGCTTGGTAGGGTTTTGGAGCCGTGGGGAGCCCTCATGCTTAATTACAGTTTGGCGGCCGGAAATTTAAATTCCTGTAAATATTTTTATTTCTCAGACATTCAGGTTACCTGACATTATTTTTCTTCGCCACCGGGCACGTGATGTTTCAAGGTGTTAGTATCTATTAATTGGGTAAATATTAATCAAAATGATTTTCAATTATTTCAGCTTGGACAAACATTTTTTTTAAGAATGTTGATAGCTGAAAAAGATAAATAGAATTTAAGATAACATAATATTCAATCATATATGCAGTCATCAAATAACTTAGTTCCTTCCTTACTTCCGTAATTAAGGAAAGCTTTTTTATCAGCAACAATCTATTTACTAATCAGACCACTGAATTTTCTCTTTTCTTGAAAGCTTTTAAAAGTTCAAGACTTCTCTGATATTATATGAGTCTAAGAAAATATTTTATTGCGATATTACAGACAGACACTCCAATTTCATTAATTTGTTCATATTTACAACACAATTTAAAATAAGTATTCACAGTTAATGAAAAATATGTAAACCCAAACCAACTTGCCTATAATAATAACTAATAACCCTACAATTATTAAATAAATAAATAAATTTAAAATTGTTAACGACAATTTCCCAAAGTTTGTGCCAACTGCTATGAGTTAAATACAACATTTATCCACAATATTCAATCAATGACATACAGATTTCTAAGATATATATATATATATATATATATATCGTGTAGCATTCAGTGCCCACAGACTTAACGACAAATATTTGATATAATTTCGGTGATTTTTTCGCTAATAGCCGTCGTGGCTTGTACAGCTTCATCGGATTCGGATAGCTGTGCTCGCGGGCCCAGCCAGGTTTTGTTTAACCGAAACTTATATACATAAATAGAGCTTCATAGTACAGCTGAACTCGCGGGCCAGATGAAAACATTTTAAAATATCGTCTCTTAGTCATACAACGGTCATTTGCACAACAACGCTATCTATTGATAATGCTAATTAACTTTGACGGCGAAAATACGTAATTAACTATTGTACTTTATATAAATTACATTCTTTGTAAGAAAATATAATATTATTTTTTCATTTTCTGTTTCAGGTTCAGGTGTTCGTTTAATACTATAGAACTTTATTTTACATCTTTTGTTACCATTTCTTAGATAACTTAATTGACTCATTGCCACCATTAAACAAATTCGTAAACTTCAAATACTCATAACTTTTTACAGAATGAACCGATTTTAATAAAACAAAGACTAAATCTTACAGGAAGATACCCTTTATAATTGTACGTAATTATCGAGAAATGTCGACTGCGTGGCGTAGTGGTTAGCGTACCTGACTTCTGCGCCAACGGTCCTGGGTTCGATTCCCAGCCGGAGGTAACATTTGTGCAAAAACACAAATTGTTGCTTTTCGGGTCTGGTTGTGTTGTGCATGTGAAATGTATGTTTGTAAAACACACCCACGATACAGGAGAAAATCCTACTGTGGCTTCGTTTTTTTTAAAAAAAAAAATGTAAGTACCAAGTTTTTTTTTTAAATTATTACTTTGGGCGTGATGCGTTAACAAACAGACAGTCAGACAGACAGATAGACAGACAGACCGACATACAGATAATTCTAAATATGATAGAAATGTATGTAATGTAATGTGTAATGTGCAGACACGTCCAGTTTACACTTTTATTATATGTATAGATTATTTTGTGATATCAAATTAAAAACTTTTGTTTCTTCCTTTTAATTTTCAATAAGACGTAATATAAGTAGATGAAGTATTTTTTGCGTCAAATATAAAAAATGTAATTACATACACTGAAACTACTACAATTTAGCAGCTTAGCACATAGCTCTATTTTCATAAGATAGCTTGATAAACTTTCTATCCATTTATAAAATATATTTTAAAAAGACAAAAGCAGTTTTTATAAGTAAAACTAACGTAATAATTCTGTATACAAACTTGAAGTTCAAAAATGACGATTCTCACATTTTAAACACGTTCCATCTAAAAAGTGTCTCCTTTTTACTTTGCTCAATTCGACTTTGGACGCGAGATGAAATAGCGAACAGATATGAAGATTGCGTCTGAGTGTAATCTATCCACTTTGTAACTACGTGAACAAAATATACGGGTTGAATATGAAAAACACTGGCTTAAAATGTTGAAAATTCTACTATATATCACACATTAAATATTGCAATCTCACATACATACATAGAGTCACGCCTCTTTCCCACTAGGGTAGGCATAGGCCAAATCTTGTCACTTGCTACGATCCTGGCACACATCTATCTCTTATTCAACTTTTATTAACGTTTTGCAGAAGTTCGTCGGTTACAAGTACCTTTGACCGTTCCTTGACCGTCTCCGATCTAGACGTGATTCGATCGCCTACGTCGACCCTTACCGACTTCCCCATTCACACTCACCTGTTTCGTCAATCTTCTTTTCTTCATCCTCTCTACGTGTACAAACCATCTAAGCAAACCTTTTCTATCTTTGTCACTACATCTTCTACCACACCATTACGTTCCGTTATCAGGCTGTTTGTCACTTTGTCTATTAAAGTCACTCCAGCTATACAATCACACACAAACAAGTAAAAACGTGAGAGAAAATGAATAGTTTAATACTTTATGCACTAGTATCCTAAACCCATATTTACTAATTTTTCATATTTAAAATTATTCCATCCAGATTATTGCTAAAATAAAAATTAAGCACTTCATTCCAATCATTTAGATCTTACAGGATGCATAGTAATACGAGTAAATGCACTATTGTTCACTATATATGCTGATCTAGAAGGGATTCGCCCTAAACTGTGTAGATACAAAGTTGCCACTCGAGAACTATTTAATAAAATAGAATCATGGGACAAATGACCAAAGTATGAAAACCTCATTGTAGTCTTAAGACTACAATGAGGTTTTCATACTTTGGTACACTTAAGTGTTACGTCAAATTTTACGTAATGTTGTACCTATCATACATATTTTACCTGGTGGTATAATTTATATGCAGGAATCCGACTAGGTATGGGCCGGGCCAATTATTCTACCGTAGAGTAGTAGTATGCAAAGTTTACTGTGTTTTGGTCTGAAGGGCATTGAGACCTATTTATACTAGGACTATGAGACCTAAGAACTGTTAACTAAGGGTGACGCCACCTGGATATGCACCTTATCGTCAGGTGATCGCTTTGCTCGTCTCATCACTTTAATCGGTAAAAATATATTGGCAAAAAAATCATGACGTTTAATTAATGGGGGCAGCGTCTAGTGTGCAAGAAGAGTCTGGTACTGCGATCTTCAACCAACCTGGCAAGTGGAACCCCTTTCGTGAGGTCCATGTCCGGCAGTAGACTGATTATGATGGTGTTGATGACGATAAATCACCCCTTAAATAAAAAATACGACAAAACATGTAGAATATTTCTACTGGGCTGCTGTAAGAGCTTGTTTATTAATTTATTACTGGCTTAATAGTTAATGTAACATTAAAAATTTTAATCAAAATTTTAATGCGATGTTATGTTACCTCCATTCCTATTGACTAGTCATTGATGTAGTGACAAAGTATTAAGGTAATTTAGCTCCTACCGCAACTACTATGCTATGCTGACTATGCGACTGCCGAATGACAGAAGCCAGTAATTATTGTGTAGAAGATATTTTTTTATAAGTGTACGCACAATCACAGAGGCACTCACTCATCCTAATTTATCCACGCCCAATGTATATAAGTGAAACTCATGCAATAAGAGGTAGGTTACAATCGCAACACAACCACTAGGCCTCGAGAATGTCATGCATGCATATCTACAATTAATGTTAGTCAATAAACAGTCAACATTGCTTATACACAACATGTTATATTATTGTATTTTAGTATTATCTTACTTTTACTACTACCACAAACTAAATAAAAACTCTTTGCTAGTTCACAACAAAACAAACGTTAAAAATATTTTTCTCATTTGTAGATAAAAATGGAGCATGTTTGTAAGCCTAACAATGGTACTAGACCGTGTATATCAAATATAAGGTTACGTAAAACATGCCTATTGTTAATATATTTTTATGTCCTTTTTTGTTCTGTAACATTTTTCATCATTATAAACAAGGAAAAACCCCCACATAAAATTATTTGTATAACAAAATAAATAAAAAAGAATTTGAAAACAGACATAACGGGAAATGTATTTTTATTTCAGCATATAATTTAAGAAACAATCGCAATTTACAGATTAGATTGTAAATTAGTATAAGGCGTGTGATTCGGTTTGAATCTACCAGAATATGCCAAAGGTAAATATGAGGACAGGCCATGCCCCAACATCATGCAGCTGTTATCCGCTCGCCTAGATGACAAAGAATCGTACGCCATTGCCTCATTCACAGCTTGAGGAAGTCTTTTACTGTACAACTCGCGCACCCTCTTAAGCCATGAATGAGGCACTGTTTCGAATG
Organism: Luehdorfia chinensis; assembly: GCA_019845155.1. Classification (NCBI taxonomy): domain Eukaryota; kingdom Metazoa; phylum Arthropoda; class Insecta; order Lepidoptera; family Papilionidae; genus Luehdorfia; species Luehdorfia chinensis. The sequence goes on from JAHVAK010000125.1 coordinate 260,816, forward strand.
CCTTAACATAGTCGATTCGACGGTTGCGGATGCGTGGGGTGGATTGGTCACCCACGGGGAAGCTAAGAGGAACCCAATCGGCCTGTGGCACCAGGCTGGCCCGAGGCGGTCGCTCCAAGTGGGCTGCGCAAGCCCACTCTGGATGCGAACAGGAGGACTGCTGGGGGAGCAGTACGCTGCCCTCCGCAGCCGAGGTGGAGTGGCAGGGGAAGAGGGCTGTCGGTGTTGCGTTGCCTCTTTCCCTGTCCCCCGCGGCTTTGTCGGAGCCGCGCCGTAGATGCGGCGATGGTGGGGCCGCGGAGGGAGATATATATAATGTCGGTGATGTAATTGCTGTTAGCCTTTTTTGGTTTTTACAGCTTCATCGGATCCTGTGCCAGGTTTGGTTTGACCCAAACATAAATAAATAAATAAACTCCTACAAAAACCTCGAAATTCGGACTGTATCGCGTTCGCTGCGTGCTTGCGCGATTTAGAATATCTCAATACGATTTTAAGTCGTCTAATGACCGTCCGAGGGAGGCTGCGGGCCTCTATTCGGACTGTCGACTTATGTGTCGGTAACTCTGGGCGGTGAGAACCGCCCTGGAACACGGGTGTATCGTGTGTACGCGGTGTGATTGTCGACTGCTTCGCGCCGCTCTCTACGGCGGTCGCGCGTCGTGGTGCGTGTTATATTAAAGCTATTAACTGTGTGTACAGTGTAGCCTGGATCGTGACTGACCGTATCGTGGTCAGGGAGTGCTGAGACATCCGTGTCGTCTAGCACGTTTCGCGGGCGACGTTTGCGTTCGGTCGCGTTCCTATCTGGTCGGTAATTTGCTGCTTTAACCACCAGCGGGCTTGGATGAACCGCGGCTTTTTCGAAAAACTGCCGAGATAATGCTCTGAAATGTTCAGAGATTAAGGGCATTTCACAGTCGCTGAGAAGATCTACGTTGCGTTGGTACCAACCGGCTCCGGTGGCAGTTCGCAAGAATCGATTTTGAACGCTCTGTAACTTCTTTAATTGATTGCCCGTCGCGTGATCGAAAGCGACGCAAGCATTGGCCATTACGGGTCTTATGCAAGTTTGTATCTTAAGCACATTTTGCTTGAAGAGCAAGTTAGTGGATATGCGGAGGGAGAGAAGTGTAGGTGTAGCGTTGCCTCTCTCCCTATCCTCCGCGGACGTAATGTGGTCGACGGCGGAGCCACAGACCAGATCCGCTGCCGGGGCCGGGAAGACTGATGCTTTTGAGTGCAAGTCTCCTAGCCCCGCGGCCTCCGCGTGGCAGATTCGGGGGGGTTCATTGCGCGCACAAAGGGGGGTCGTGCTGGAAGGTGCGTCGTGTTTGCCTCCACGCGTTGCTAGGAAAGTGAGAGGAGAGGACGTGTTCTCACTCGAGGCGGAGCGGCAAGCGCCGGTGGGGTCGCGGATGTGTGCGCTAGCGTTCCCGTGGCCGTCCCAACATGCGGCGAAGGCGGAACACCATGGGGTTCTAGTCGGTGCAAGTCCGACATAACCCGTCCTTCCCCCCGTGAAGGCGGGTATCCGTTAGGCATTTCCCCAAGTAAAAAAGACTAGATCGATGTAACGCTCATGCGATAACATCGAAAGTAGTCTAAGATTTAGTGTCAGCGACACGGGAACGATTACAACATAACCAGACCCGAAAACCAACAATTTATGTCATAAAACAAATGTTAGCTCCAGTTAAGATTCGAACCCAGGAGCCGCGACTAGAAGCTAAGTACTTACTAGTCTACAAGTAACCAAACTATACATATACTTAACTGTTACACAGACAATGAATAATGACTGCCATTTTTAGGCTTCCGAGATATTCGAGTTGGATGTAATTAAGGTCAAGCTTCAACGGAAACTATATTTTCTCGTCATTTTGAAACGTTTTTAGCCGTGAAGGTTTCTAAAATATCAAACACTTTTATTCTTATTTTATTGGATAAAGTGACGAGGCGAGCGAAATGTTCACCTGATAGTAAGTGTAACGTCTGCCAATAACAATTGCTGTGTCACCCAGAACAATTCTGCGTGGCACAACTCAGCACCCGTCACCCAGAGACATCAGTTCTTTAGTCTCTGGGTGACGGGTGCCTGACAGGTGCCGGACGCCTGGGGTGGGGCCTACCTAGACGGATTCCTAAATAGGAATCCTATCACCAGTAAAGTAGTTTATTATTAGTTAAACATTAAAATAAATAAAATTATTGAATTGTGATGACAATTCACGAACAATAGGTTCGTGAATTGGCATCACAATTCAATAATTTAGGTACTTTGAAAAACATTATCTATACTTAAAAATCATGCCTCTTGTTTTGCTATGTCTGAAATATTATCGGCATGATATGTATCCTTATCCTTATCATTCATCCTTGTCATGCAGTTCAGGACGAGATTTGTCTGAGTATGATAATGACTTTGACTACAAACTGGGATATTAACATTTGATCAATAATTAAGATAAACTATCGAAGTTTGTTGAAATTAATTTACCAAAACCACGTATTCAGGCCTTGATGTAATTACTTCCGCCTATTGAATCCAATGAATACTCGAGCAAAGGGTAACCGCTGTAGTTATTATACTTATGCAACTAGTAAGTACGTTGGTGAACGCCGAAAATAGTCTATACCGAAGAATTTATTTATTCATTTTATTTATCTATACTTTATTGACACCTAAATAGGTTACAATAAGCGGACTTAATGCCGTACGGCATTTTCTCTCAAACCTTTGCTAAAATTGAAAAATGTGTGGTATAATTTAAATTAATAATACACAATTTAAAAAAAAATATACATAAATAATAATATATTCATATATAACTTAATTTCATACAGTCACATAAGTCAGGAAATATACATGGAAGTGAGCTTTAGGAATCCCGATGAAGATAAATTATTGTTTATTAAACTAAACATTACACGAAAATCAATAAATTAAATAGTAGTGGCAAAGGCCATGTATATAAGATAGGTGGATCAGCATAGCAACTGAAGGGGAACTAGGCATGATCTCACTAGAGAAGACACGCTTGAGGCGGCGCTGAGCACAGTGCATCAGATTTCTACCTGAACGGTTGTTTATACTAAATTAAAAAAGGAAAAATTTAACTTTGTGACTCGCCGGAGTTCATCCAAATAATCCTAATTGTCTTTCCAAAAATTTCTCTCCTTCGAATATTTTTTAAGCCGTAAAACCGTAACTTTAGTTGTCTCAATGTAATTTTATCAGGTATTATTATGTATAGTGAAAAGGTTTCTTTTGAACTGATACCTTAATAGTTTCTTTTTCTTCAGTGAATATAGGATAACATTATATAATTTTTGATTTTATTTTATTATTGGATAAAGTGACGCTACGTGCAAGACGTTGATGGTTTGGGTCAAACCAAACCTGGCAGGCGGGCCCCTGGCCCGTGAGCACAGGATCCGATGAAGCTGTAAAAGCCAAAAAGGCTAACAGCAATTACATCACCGAAATTATATCACCTGATGGTAATCACGCAAGCACGCAGCGAATGCGACACAGTCCGTATTTCGAGGTTTTTGTAGGAGTTTATTGAGGTATTTATGTTTGGTCAAACCAAACCTGGAACGCGGGCCCCTGGCTGGTGAGCACAGAATCCGATGAAGCTGTAAAAGCCAAAAAGGCTAACAGCAATTACATCACAAAAATTATATGTCACCTGATGGTTTCAGAATCGATTCTTGTGAACTGCCACCAGAACCGGTTGGTATCAACGCAACGTAGATCTCCACAGCGACTGTGAAATGCCCTTAATCTCTGAACACTTCAGAGAATTATCACGGAGGTTTTTCGAAAAAGCCGAGCTTCATTCAAACCCGCTGGTGGTTAAAGAAGCAAATTACCGACCAAACAGAAACGCGACCGAACGCAAACGTCGCCCGCGAAACGTGCTAGACGGCACGGACGTCTCAGCTCTTCCTGACTACGATATGGTCAGTCACAACCCAGACCACACTGTATACACAGTCAATAGCTTTAATATAACACGCACCACGACGCGCGACCGCCGTAGAGAGCGGCTTGCAATAGTCAATAATAACACCGCGTACACACGATTCACCCGTGTTCCAGGGCGGTTCTCTTCGCCCAGAGTTACCGACACACAAGTCGACAGTCCGAATGGAGGCCCGCAGCCTGCCTCGGACGGTCATAAGACGACTTAAAACATTTAAGATATTCGAAATCGCGAAAGCACGCAGCGAACGCGACACAGTCAGAATCTCGAGGTTTTTGTAGGAGTTTATTTATTTATTTATGTTTGGGTCAAACCAAACCTGGCACGCGGGCCCCTGGCATGCAGGCCCCTGGCACAGTGTCCGATGAGCCGTAAAAGCCGAGAAGGCTAACAGTAATTACATCACCGAAAATGTATATCACCTGATGGTACATGCAACTCCTGCCCATAACAGAGGTTGTGTCACCCAGAACATTTCTGTGCACTACTCCGCGCCCGTCACCCTTAGACATCAGTTTTAAGTCTTATATGCACTATACACTAGTGCCCTTCAGACCGAAACACACTAATGTTTTCGCTTTACGACAGAATAACTGGCTCTGGGGTGGTAACTGCCTAGACAGATTCCTACAAAGGAATCATACCATCAATGATTTGGTTGACTTCACGTGTCCTCGAAATATTCTTATTCCTTAGACATGCAGTTTTCCTCACGATACTTTACCTTGGCTTTACCGCTAGTACGTCGTACACTTAAAATTTCGGAACAATTTTAGAGGTGCCCACGCCGGGGATTTTAACTAAGGATAACTAAAAAGCACTCGTGATTTATAAAATTTAAGGCGAGCACCAGGCCCCTGACTTACCCCATGAACTTGTATCAATACTAGTAAGATAAAACGGCTTCTAAAAATGTTCTAAATGAGGGAAAAGGTTATCTAGGATATATTTTAACATTACTATTGCCGACCAAATACAACGATAAGTAACCCATTTAATGGGATTTATTTTGAAGGGCGGACTAGATAGGGACAATATTTTATCGAAAATATAATCAGATCGTTTATTGACCGCTGCTTGTTTACTGACAAAATTAAATAAAAAAATATTTTATGTTATCCTCCAGAACGGCCATGCATTTTTAATGTATGCAGTTTTAATGCAGGGAGTCGTGCCATACAGCAATAGTCCGAGTGATAGAGCGTTTATTATGGGCGGACATCACCTCCTCCTATTAAAAAAATAGTATTAACTCATCTATCATAAGATAAAACTGTAACTGGCGAAGTCTGTACGTAGGAGATATTCCAGAAAAACTAATATGAGGGTTATCATCACACTACGATCCTCAGAGCGATTTCTTTTAAATTAAACCGCGAGACGCGATGTTTATAGACGCTAATCTAATTTAAAAATGTGTTGTGTTGAGTTTGTGTGTTGGACGCGCTAATATCAAGAAGTACTTATCAGGTTTGAAAAATAAGTTGTCATTAGATAGCCCGTTTCTTAAGAAAGATTATAGGCAATAAAATTTCATCCCACAACTTTAAGGTGCCGCACGTTGAGAACAGAAAGTTACCGAAAAGAGCTAAACTGTGAGGTCGTAAGGTACTCGTACCATGCCGTACGGCGCAACCACGTTGTCGGCTTATTTTATGAAGGTGAAACCGCGGGGCTCAGCTAGTAGTTTATAATGGAGGGACTTAATTCCTTTTTGCCTTCTCTGCTAGCTAACCTGAGCGATAGTGATATATATATATATATATATATATATATATATATCACTATCGCTCAGGTCCCTATATATATATATATATATATATATATATATATATCACTATCGCTATATATAGAGGTACAAGCTATTGTCCAAAACATCACAAGAACGTAATCTGATTATATCACTGACAGACGGCGAGAGCTCACTGTGCTCTATAGACAAAGCTTTGATGACTGTTATTAATGTCTCATTGCAAGCGGATTGGAAGCAACTGATTCCTAAGAAATTTCTTAGGAATCAGTTGCTTCCGCTTCTTCTTCTTTTTTTTTTCGAATAATTTACCTGTAAACATTAGTACACTGATGACTATAACTTCTTTTTAGAGAATGATATTTGATCATTATCTTTCTTTATCCAGTGGGCACATATCTCAATTATTATTTTCTTCTATTTGCGTTAGCATAATTTATATGTATTCTATATACATATTAAAGCGCCGTGTTAGTGCAAGGGCTAGTTGCTCCACTAAAATTTAATAAAACGCGTATGATCAGAGTTCGATACCCGGTGCCAGCTGCAGGAAACCTGCATGTATGAGGAATATAAATATTTCGAGAACATGTGAAGTCCGCCAACCCACATTGGAGCAACATGGCAGACTCTTCCCGGCTCCAAGCCCTCTCAAAAAATGAAAGGAGGCCTATGCTCAGCATGGGACGTACAAGTTGTTACTTTTATACATATTAACTATGTATCGAGACCTAGCAATAACTGCTGGTTGTTACCGAGGAATTGACGATACGACGATTTCAGAAAATAAGTTTGAGCAATAACATAAATAAAGTATAAATTATATGAACTGTTTTATTACACAGACAAATTACAAACAGCTACAATTTTATCTTCATCTTCAAAATAAAACAGTTCTATGACAAACCATACGCATGAAGCCCAAAATTAAGCGTATGAATTAAGCGTTTAAGTGAGCAAATTATACGCAATTCACAAGGCGATGTTAACCACATTTAAAAGAAGCCGTGCAAACAGTGAATCAAAAGACATCCTTAGAAGATAATTGTGCTAATGAGGATCCCTTTTGAATCAGCCACATGAATTATAAACAGCCCCAAAATAATATTTATTATATGGCTGTTTTGTAAGTGTAAATTGATTGGGCTATTCATTTCATCAGAATTAAACGATATTGGATATAGGCCTCCCGCCAGTCAGGAGGATTTGTAAAACCCCGATTAGCAGACAGTTTAACGACCGTATTTTTTTAAGAAAGTGTTTCCCTGATGGTAAGTGTAACGTCTACCTATAACAAATACTGTGTCATCCAGAAAATTTCTATGCGCCACACTGCCGTTGTCCCCCCAGCTGAAACTACTATCACTTTCGTCATATTCAACTTATATGAGTATGGTTCACTGTTAGTTTATGTCGCTGAACTTCTATACGGTATACTTAACTCTAAAAAATCTATAATATGTTTTATAATTGGAAATATCCCACCATTTTTTTATAGAAGAAAGTCAAGAGTCTGTCTATAACAAATGCTGTGTCAACTAGAATATTGCTGTGTGACACCACACTGCATCCGTTACTCTGAGACATCAGTTCTTAAGTCTTATATGCCCAGTAATTTCACTAGCTCTCGGTGCCCTTTAAACGGAAACAAACAAAGTTTCACATACTACTGCTCCACGGCAGTGTAACTGATCTTGCGATGGTACTGGCTAAATGGATTCCTGCCCAAGAATCCGTCTAGCCAGTAGTATGTTAGAAATTTTCAATGCCTGACACCTTAGACGCTGCTCACACACTCTTGTGCCCAACTCAAACTGCACAAAACACGGTCAGTAAAATTTGATTATATTTTACATCATATTAATAAATAAAGCCGCTCGTTAAAAGAATACTTCCACTCCATCTCATCCAATGGATCTCGTAAAAGGCGAGTAAGGAATAAAACTGCACTTTGCACCCAACAGCGCATGGTGGCGATGGGCTCACCACCTATCACACCAAGTGCATTATATTGTTTTAGTGAAACGTGGATTGTGGCAGTCATCTGTTTTTGCAGTGAGTGCCCAGTCTCTGACTACCCCTTATGGGATACAGTCGTGATCTTATGTATGTATGTATTAATAATTGTAGTCATTCTTACATTGCGCTTACAGTTATATATTATTAGTTCTAAATATTGAAATTTTACTTATGTAAAAATTATAATGTTTTATTTATCTGTTCATGCAGAGGCAAAGGAATCATGTCAAAATTTGTGTCCCGACAATAATGTTTCGCTAGAAGCTTACTAACAAAAACTATAGCCTATTCCTATTTATTTATTTATTATTATCAAATCTCTGTACACTTACAGTTTACATAAACCAACGCGTGCACAGATTATTTTATGATTTACAATTACAGTCACATAAAAACAAATAGGCATACTTATAGAAAACTTTCTTAATATTATAATTAAATATGTCGGCGTCTTTTTGTTGAGCGAGCAAAGTATTAACTAATTTGAGTGCTCTATAAGACGTCGCTTGTTTTGTAGCGGCGCAACGCGCCGGCCGCAGTGCGTACACCGGTCGTTGCCGTACGCGCAAGTACTGCTGGGGTGCATTGATTTCGCACCGCGCTAACCATTCCGGATTATCGACTTTGTTGCCACCTATTGTTTCCATCATATAAGTTAATAGCGCCATCTTTCGCCTCAATTCCAGTGTATCAAGCCCTACCATACCGATCACAAAGATGGAGGGAAACAAATACGGATAGTATCCATATTTTTTTTTATACAAAAAACGAGCAAATTTACGTTGTATTTTTTCTATACACAGAGTGTATTTATCCTCATGTGGATCCCATACAATCGCGTTGTACTCTAAACTGTTACGTACATATGCATTGTACAGCGCGGTTATACATCTGCAGTCAGTAAAGGAAGCAGATTGCCTCATTATGTAGCCCAGTGCTATTTGAGCGCGCTTGCATATGTCCTTTATGTGTGCATTGAAATTCAAAGCTGTATCAACAATCAGACCTAAGTCCTTTATTTGCGAGCAGCGACGAAGGGATGAACCACACAATATGTATTCCCATTTGATGGCAAATCGAGATCGGCTTACAGTCATAACTTGACATTTAGACATATTAAACTCTAATTTATTTCGAGAACACCACTCCCGTACAGCATTTATGTCACATTGAAGAGCTTGACAATCCCGAGGATCATTTATACCTAGGCACAGCTTAAGATCGTCGGCGAACAGTAAGCATTTGGCAGTTTTTAATACTAAAGGGAGATCATTAATCATAATTAAAAATTGGGTAGGTCCGAGGTTACTTCCTTGACTTACTCCCGATGATACATTATAACTATCGGAACATATGCTCCCTAATTGCACATATTGTTTTCTGTTTGTGAAATAATTTGAAAAAAATGACAGCAATTTAGGTGTAAATCCGAACAACGAAAATTTCTGCAAAAGTATAAAATTATCAACTTGGTCAAATGCTTTTTTTATATCAAGATAAATGACATCTACTTGATTGCCCCGATCCATTTCATCGATGCAATACTCTGTAAAGTTAACAAGATTTGTTAACGTTGATCGTCCTTTCCGAAATCCGTGTTGACTATCAGATAGACGCGAGTGAATTTGAGTTATTATTTTTTGATTTATTATAGACTCAAATATCTTACTAAAAACTGACAGTACTGCTATGGGTCTATAGTTTATTATGTTAGCGCAAACATTATCGCCTTTAGGTATAGGAGTCACCCTTGACGTTTTCCAAACATATGGGTACGTAGTCAAGTTAACGGGAGCGGTGGAGGCGTTTTTAAAAACTAAAATAAAACTAGGATATGTCCGTTCAGAAGCTCATGTACTCTAACAATGAATCTTATTCTAATACATGTTTTATTCAGAGCTAATTATCATTTTGCTTACATAGACATAGCTCCATAGGCCACACACTGTGTGCATAGTCAGCAACAGTATCTATGCACGTATTTGTATGACTCTATGTGGGGTCGAATCCATGACTCTTCCCTCCTCAAGAGCGAAATTATCGGCATTTTCAATAATCCGATTATTTCGCCCAAAAACACACAATTTATACTTAATTATAATAATGATACAAAATGTAAATGACAGAATAACATACAAAATAATTGTTCCTAAACTAACACTTTTAATGTCAATAGCACTTGCACTTTCACTCCGAAAGATTTTATTGAGTTTCACTAATTGTATCATTTGTTTAGTTTCGTCAAGATTTATGTCTTTTAAACTTACTACGCTGAAACTATGGGGCTTCGAAATCTTTACTTCTGGTAAGTTCGTTATTGGGTAAATTCGGTAATTCAGGCTTTCCGCAGAAGATTGGTGGTATTGGAAATGCATGTTTCCAATTTCACCTTCACATACATTGTCGTCTCCTGTGATTATGTAAGTACCACACAACGATTCGTGAGTGACGTCATTGCCGCACCTTCTGGTAAGTAACCTATGATTTTTTACATAGAGTATCCAGCTTTCATGGCTTATCCGTTGGATCTTGAGATCCTCAATGTCGACAGCATGCTGTTCGCAGGCATCAAGGTTGGGCAGAAACTCCATGAGTTGTTCAACGCAGCTTTGCTCCGTATGTGGCAGCACATCGTCTTCGTTGCACAGGAATTGATCATCTGATGCAATTTGTTTACAGGCTCTCGAGACTGGCAAGTACTCTTTTTCCTTCACCAATAGGTATGGATGTTTTGGAATCACTATAATAGTTTTGTTTGCAATAGTCATAGGCAAGGAGTAAATTTTAAAATAACCATATGATTTATTTCCTACTAAAGGGACCTCTAATATAAACGTGATCTGGTTTTCTTTTATAAAAGCCTTAACCTTAATACAACTTTCTAATTTAACTAAGTTCTTTTCGTTTACGGGGTATAACAAATTTTCAGTTATCGCAATTGATTGTAATAAATTTAACAATTCTGTGGAGTTAACAATTGCTTGATGCAGAACAGATACCTTACTAAGCGCTAATGCAGTTTCGATTTCTCCTAGTATTATGTTAATAGTTCTAAAATTACTTAAAACATGTCAAACATGCCTAAGACATAGGTAGAATAAATGGAATTCTCTTCTTTTGTTACTGTAATTTTAACAATTCTCTCAATTCTCTTTAAACGTTCATCTAAAATTATGGTATTGTTATGTAAGGTTTCGGTACTGTTTATAAAACTATCCAAGATTTTGGAGACCAATGTAATTTTCTTATTCGTTACTATCTGATTATCGTTTAATTTAGAGATCAACGAGTCATATCTGAGGGCATCATCATGATCCAAGTTTCCAGTTATAACTTTTATCATAGATCCGAGTGGGTCAATAATGCCTCTTTTAAATCTTTTTGATGGTACAAGTTGCCGGAATTTTTCAATAGTTGCGTCACTTAAATACCCTACTTGTGTTCGGATACCTAAAAATTCGTGGCTATATGGTTTATTAACATCTATCAATGCAATAAATTCTTTATATTTTAATACACTAAATTCTAGGTCTCTGCCTAAGCTTTCTAAGTTAACAGTCTTTATAATACGCCACTGGTCTATCTGCAAGGAAGCATGACCTTGTTTGACATGCAGGATTCCTGGGTTCTTTTCAAGTTTTCGAAGTTGAAGGGCCCATGTTTTCTGGACCATCGTCAGAATTATCAGACACCACCTGCGGAGGACGTTTCATATTTTTAATGGGTACTGAAGTATTTCGATTGCCAATCCTAACGGGAACTACATTTCTTTCTACATTACCTTTAACAACAGCTTTCCTGTATCGCGGTTTATCCTTACTTCTTCTAGTGTTAGCTTCCTTAGCGTATATAACGTCGCCTATTCTAAAATGCCTATCTATTTCACCACCTTTTTGTTCCCTCACATTTTGCTTTTTCTCAAACACCTTATCTGATATGTAATTATATAAATATCTAGTACGTTTAGCGTGGTCTTTCACTAACTGTTGGGTGTAACTTTTATCGAAATCCGTGGCAAATGTTGAACTAGAATCGGTATGGCCGAAAACGATTTCGAAAGGAGTTAGGCCGGTTGTACTATGTATAGTGTGATTATAAGCCATAACTGAGTAAGTCATTACAGCCGCTGCGTCTGTACACTTTCGTTCATATTTAGCCAATCTGTATATCTTACTTACAATTATATTGTGGAGTGGAATCTTTCTATTATGCCTGTTGAATTCGGGTTATTGGGAGTAGTAATATGTAGTTGTATGTTATACATAGTCATTAGTTCTTTTATGAGGTCGTTATTGAACTCGCTACCGGGATCGGAAGTAATTTTTTTAGGCGTTCCATATATTGAAAAATATTTAATTAGAGCTCTTACGATTTCTGGTGCAGATCTGTTAGAAATTTCGATAGCTTGACCTAATTTGCTAAATGCGTCAAACGCGTCTTTTATCGAAATCCGTGGCAAATGTTGAACTAGAATCGGTATGGCCGAAAACGATTTCGAAAGGAGTTAGGCCGGTTGTACTATGTATAGTGTGATTATAAGCCATAACTGAGTAAGTCATTACAGCCGCTGCGTCTGTACACTTTCGTTCATATTTAGCCAATCTGTATATCTCTATAATTGTGGAGTGGAATCTTTCTATTATGCCTGTTGAATTCGGGTTATTGGGAGTAGTAATATGTAGTTGTATGTTATACATAGTCATTAGTTCTTTTATGAGGTCGTTATTGAACTCGCTACCGGGATCGGAAGTAATTTTTTTAGGCGTTCCATATATTGAAAAATATTTAATTAGAGCTCTTACGATTTCTGGTGCAGATCTGTTAGAAATTTCGATAGCTTGACCTAATTTGCTAAATGCGTCAACTAATGTTAAGTAGTAAATAGCTTCAATTGAGAATAAGTCTATGAAGACTTCTTGAAAAGGTGCATTCTGGGTTTGAGTTAATTGAAGCAGGGGTTTGATGGGTTTTCTATCATACTTCATTTTTCTGCAGGCATCACAAACATTAAGTACTGCAGCAATCGTCACTTGCATATTCTGCCAATAATAATTTCTTCTAATTCTACTCATCGTTTCTTTTATACCTCTGTGACATGTCTTTCCCTCGTGATGTTGCAGTATAATTTCTTTCTGTTCTCTCTCATCCTCGACATATACAACACGCTCTGTGCATTCAACAAACTCTACCATTCCCTTTTTAAATAACTGTGTAATAGTTTTAGAAAATTCTTTCCTGTGCTGGATATTTTCAAAATAAATGAAGTATTTAGTTTTGGGTTTAATGTACTCCTTTAAAAACTGTTTAATAAGCTCTTCATAATTAAGAGGGGTGAAAACCTCGAGGACCTTTTGCTTATCCCTGGATAAATTTTTTACTTGTACCTCATTTTTGTGCCAGCTATAAACCAAAATTTGATTAGGTTTTGTGTCAATGGCTTCCTTTAATATAGGAATGCCATCAGATTCTAGATTTTGTCCAGAATGTACCGTTACTGTGCTACTATCAGTAGATAAAGGTGGGAGAGGATATTTTGTATCCATTTCTAATTGATCTACCGATATAGTGGCAGATGTGTCGGTTATGGTTATAGTCCTAGAGTCATCGTTGTCTTTAGTTGTCAAGTCTACAATTTGGTCAGTTAATTCAGTTAGGTACTTCTGTAGTTTTTGTTCTTTTATGTCCACGTTAACTTTCATCGATTCTGTGTCATCTGAGTCTATAGCATTAAGTCTAATCCGAGAGAGGGCGTCAGCGTTACTATTCTGTTTTCCGTTTTTATATATTATATCGAAGTCGTACTCTTGAAGGCGTAACCGCCAACGGGTCAACTTACTATTGGGTTCTTTGAGGGTAAAGGTCTGTGATCGGTATATATTGTGAACTTACGGCCATAGAGATATGGTCTGAAATGTTTCACGACCCATATAATAGCGAGTAGTTCACGTTCTATTGTACTGTATCGAGATTCGGTGTCGCTGAGAGTTCTACATGCGTACGCAATGGGTTTATCAGATCCTATTGGCCCTTGCGATAAGACTGCGCCTAAAGCGACGGCAGAAGCGTCTGTAGTCAGTACATAAGGTTTGTCTGGGTCCGGGTATTGGAGTAAAGGCGCATTCGTTAGAAGTTCTTTGCACTTTTGTAATGCCTCGACATAGTTCTGGTCAATTACAATTTTATTCCTTTTTTTAAGGCATGCTGTAAGAGGCTGAGTGATTTTTGCAAAGTCTTTTACAAAGCGTCTGTAATACCCGATTAGTCCTAAGAAACTTTTGATTTCGGTGGTCGTCTTTGGAAGCGGATAGTCTAATACAGCCTGAATCTTGTCGTTGTTTGGTCTTAGTCCGTCTTTAGTAATAACGTGTCCTAGGTACAGCACTTCTTTTCTCATAAATTCTGATTTGTCGAGTTGTACTTTTAAATTAGTCGATCTCAGTCTGTCAAAAATAGTCCTTAATTTTTGTAAATGCTCTTGGAGACTACTAGAAAAAATAATTATGTCGTCTAGATAGACTAAACAGTGAATTCCTTGGAGGCCTCTTAGGATGTTATCCATGGCTCTTTGGAAGGTGGCTGGAGCTGTCTTCAGGCCAAACGGCATTCTAAGGAATTCATAGTGACCGTTTTCTGTACTAAATGCGGTTTTTTGTCTATCGGACTCATTTATCTCGATTTGATGATATCCACTAGCTAAGTCCAAAGTCGAAAAGTATGTACTTTTACCTAATTTGTCAAAAATGTCAGTTTGGGGTTTAAACTGGGGTTATTATTGGGTAAATTTAATAGCGGTGGTTTATTCGAAGGATTTCCATACATCTTATTACGCAATGTATACTGCTCATGGAAGTTAACTTCTTCCATGACCACACTCAAGGCCGCTTCTAATGTACTGGGTGCCTTTAAGCGAACAATACGCACCATATTCTCTGGCAAATTATACAGAAATACATTTAAAGACGTGTTACTGTAAATAGTAATTTTACTACTCTTTATATTCTGATCGTTTAATCTATTTACTTTAGATATTAAAACACTACGAACGGATTGAATACGATTACAAAAATCTAAATAGGACTCGTTGTTTCTGATACGCAACCCTTCAAGCTCGATAGCTACACATTCTTCGCTCCTAGGGTCTCCAAAATGTTGAATTAATAATTCTTTAAAATCTCCCCAGGAATATCTTCACGCTCGCTAAAGAGCGCTGCCGCGTCGCCTACGAGCCTACTCGTTATCGCGTACATTACATACAAGTTTTGTTCTTCGGCTCCCCTATATTTATCTAATATATACTCGCATTTCCGAATAAAAAGATTTAATTGGTGCTTATCGGCGCTGAATACGGGTATAATTTTGAGCATTTCGTTGGGGATCATCTTAATTTGCACTTGTCCTTCCATTTTTACAATTTTATTGCGTATATTAACAACGGTAAATAAAAAGTTTAACACAAAAATACAAGGTCACACAAAAATATAGTTGAAATAAATGTAAAACAATTAATATAAAACACATAATATCATATAAAAGATTCTGTAATAAAATTATCGAACAGACATACACTAAAATTATAATTTATATTAGTTGTTATCGCTTAGTCTCTACCGAGAAAGCTGTTATCGCTCCACCATGTACGGACGCGCTACCTATCGATTTGTTCCTACTCTATTTCTTTAAGCAACTAATTATTAAGTTACGGTATTCTTAAATATAAGTTTCACAGATTTTTATGCAAAACCAGATAACGTTATATGGCAAGAGGTCTGATTGCAAATATAACAAAACTATAATATGGCAAGGAAAGGAAGGTGAAAATTTGGACTCACCAGCCGGCCTTCGTCATCTTCAGCTGCTCTCCACTTGACAAATTTATTTCGGTTCGCAAGATCGCCTCGATGCGCGAACGCGCAAACGATTATACGTATTTATTCGCGAACGGCGCAAGCAAATAGCGATCCTACCGGCTGCGCCAGTCAAGTTAACGGGAGCGGTGGAGGCGTTTTTAAAAACTAAAATAAAACTAGGATATGTCCGTACAGAAGCTCATGTACTCTAACAATGAATCTTATTCTAATACATGTTTTATTCAGAGCTAATTATCATTTTGCTTACATAGACATAGCTCCATAGGCCACACACTGTGTGCATAGTCAGCAACAGTATCTATGCACGTATTTGTATTACTCTATGTGGGGTCGAATCCATGACTACGTTGCCGTTTGAAGCGCAAGATTAAATATATAAAGCAGAGGTTTTTCGAAAACAGCGATACAATCTTTGACAATATATGTAGGTATGGAGTCAGGTCCAGCCGCTGAGAAATCACGCAATCCTATGATAGAGAATGTAGAAAATCTCTAAGGTTTTCTTTGGTATTAAACATAACAATAACCATGTGTACTTTCTGGATGTTTTGAATATATAATCTAAATAATACAGCTTTAGCGCGAAGTAATCTTGGTTTATAGCTTACATAAATATCTCACGATTGAGCAAAGAACTCCTCCCATTTCTGAGAGGGTTTTGGAGCCGGAAAGAGTTCGCCACGCTCTCCAATACGGGTTGACGGACTTAACATGTAGTCGTAATATTTTTATTCCTCAGACATTCAGGTTTGCGTACTATTTTTCCGTTCACCGCTGAGTTCGTAGTAAATCAGCACTTAAACTGCAGAACAATTTTAGATATAGATATAGACAATGCCGGCACTGGAGATCGAACTCAGGTCACTCGGTTACTATAAAATATAAGGTAAGCACCCGGCCTTTGAGCTACCACGGCTTAGCTTACAAGCTTAACATTTTTATGTAAGTAAGTGACTAGACGCGCTAGTTGCTCATCTGATGATAAGTGCCATACCTGCCCATAACAGTTGCGTTGTACAATAGAACTTTGCATTTGTAATTCATTTGTAGCATTGCACTGTGCTAGACACTACGAGACATCGGTTCCTAAGTCTCCTATGCCAATAAAATACAGTTATGTTGCATATCACTGTTAGATGCCAGAATAACTGGCACTGCGGTGATACATACGCACCTGTCTAGGCTGATTCCTGCATAGGAATCTCCCAGTTTAGATTTGAATTTCTGAGATAAAACAGTGTCGATACTTGTCCGGCAGAGTATAATAACATCTACCGCTTTCTTATCGACGTGTCGTAAGAGGCGACTAACTATTAAGCATTGTACAGACAGTCTTTTTTCGTGCAAAATAACAATTATATGAATTGCTGTAACTAAACTGCTACGAACGCAATGGCGAGTAAGTATTTTTGACTCAATTTGTTCCCCACCCGTCACGTCTCGTTTTCCGTGGGGGCGAAAAGTGGGCTACGTTATGTTGCCTCATCTACAAAAAAGGTGTGAATGTATGTATATATAATAATACATACATACATACATTCACACCTTTTTCCTAGATTCTTTATTAAATAAAGAATCTAGGATAGGATCTTTATACAACGATTTTGCTATAAGACTTAATGTAGGGTAGACGATATAGCTTTTCTGAAAAAAAAAACATCAGAGATTGTTAAAAGCGTTGCCCCAAGAACAATACAAGTTTCAGAGAAAAAGGAAGCCAAAGTGTAAAACAAATAACGTGTATAAAGGCGCGGAAAGTTATTTTCACTGCAGTGACATGACAAAAAAATAAAACCTTGTAGCCGGAATATAAATTACGCTTTTGTATAGAAATATCAAAACAGTTTGTTACTGTTCAACAAATAAATATCTTTACAAGTCGAATGCAAAAGTTATTCTTCCCACAGTAATTAAGTAAAAACTACGAAAAAATATCTATAAGTACATATAAATAAAATTGTAGTGTCTGACTATAATTTCGAAATAAAGACGTTTTACGACTTAATCTCATATGGTAATTAGTAGGTTATCAACACTCAAAAACGTCAACAAAAATGCAAAAGTTATTCTTCCCACAGTAATTAAGTAAAAACTACAAATTCAAGCGTGGTGCCACACAGCAATATTCTAGTTGACACAGCATTTGTTATAGACAGTCTCGTGACTTTCTTCTATGAAAAAGGTGGGATATTCCCAATTATAAAACATGTTATAGATTTTTTAGAGTTAAGTATACCGTATAGAAATTCAGCGACATAAACTAACAGTGAACCATACTCATCTAAGTTGAATATTATGACGAAAGTGATAATACTTTCAGTTGCAATGGAAAACAAATACAGATTAAGACGTCGTCTTACGGACGATCTGTTGCCGTATTTGCCTACTAAATGTAAATATTTTATAGAAATTCTACTGGAATGATGTCAAATTCTGTCTCGGGATTGATCGAATATTGAAACCCGATGTTCCTGAATTTGCTTAGCAAGGTTAAGGTGCATTTTAGAAACATAATTTCTACCAGAAACGGTATAGAAATGTAACAAAAAAATATGAATTAGTATAACGAAAGTAAATGTAAATTAGTTGTTGCGTGACATTAAAATGTGTGAGGGATTACTTAAATGTTAACACAGATCATGTGAAACACCAATTTATAATATATGTTGAATGTATTTTGGATAGATAACGATAAAACGCATATCTCTAAAATGAACTGATCGTGCTTAAAACATGAATTCATTATAAGCAATATACTCGTAGTTATTAAGAAAATAGATAGGATAAAGATCGCTATTAGTATTTAATAATATACTCGTTGGTTAAAATTAGAAAAGAACAAATATGTTATGAAGAATATTCAAAAACGAATACATTACTTATTATTAGAATTTTGCAGTATTCCGATATATTAAATAAAAAACTGCACCTTTTACGCTGCAGTAATTAGAATCAACAGACTTCACTCGTTCTCAAGATATTGTTTTCCTCAAACATTTTTCAGAATTCCATTCTTTCTACGCAGGAATCCGTCTAGGTAGGTACTACCCCAGGGCCAGTTATTCTGCCGTGAAGCAGTAGTGTGCAAATATTACTGTGTATCGGTTTGAAGGGCACTGCGAGCTAGCGTAATCAGTGGGCATATGAGACTTAAGAACTGATGTCACACGGTGACATCAGTTCGCAGGGCGCAGTGTGGTGTCAAACAGAAATGTTTTGGGTGACACAGCATTTGTTATGGGCAGACGTTGTACTTACTATCATCAAATAAAAAAAAGTCTTTCTCCATTGACAAGCACGTACTAAATCAATAAGATAAATATATAGTTAAAAATAAAGTTACAATAAACAATTTTAGTAGTGTCGGTACGGTGCATAGAGGCCCACGGGACGAGATGGGGTGGTAGATTCACTTACACCGCCACCACCTATATACATACATACATACATACAGTCAGTCAGTCAGAGACCACATCTTTCCACTTGCTACGATCCTGACACACATCTTTAGCTTCTTCTACTTTCATTAGCGTTTTCACACACGCTCGTCGGTTGCGTCGGTTTAGCGTGACCTTCCCTCAAAAGTTCACCGATCTGATTGTGATACGTACGCCTAGGTCGACCCTTACCGGCTTTTCCATTCACACTTGCCTCATAAATCTGTTTCGTCAATCTCCTTTCATTCATCCTCTCTACGTGTCCAAACCATCTAAGCATGCCTTTTTCTATCTTTTTCACCACCTATATAATCTTCGGTAATTATGTATTAATATTAGTAAGCGGCAGATTCGCGCAGGTTCATTCGAGAACACATAGTAGCCTCATGATATTAACACTCCCACTTCTTTCCCTCTTTTTCCCTCTACGTACCTAATTTTTGTTACTGAAATTGTACCCTCGTGAACTTCATGACCGCTCACTCACTCACTTTAATTGAATTGTACATTATACATCATTACCAAAAATAATTAATGAAAAATATCGCCGGGCCCCTAAGGTACCAACGATATTCTTTTAATACTAGAACATGTATGAAAATGAAAAGTATTATTTAGTTATATGTCTACATAGCTGTAGATGTATACATACATACATAGAGTCACGCCTCTTTCCCATAGGGTAGGCAGAGACCACATCTTTCCACTTGCTACGATCCTGACACACATCTTTAGCTTCCTCTACTTTCATTAGTGTTTTCATACAAGCTCGTCGGTTGCGGGTACTTTTGACGTGGCCTTTCCTCAAAACGATTTCGATCTGATCGTAATACGTTCGCCTACGTCGACCCTTACCGGCTTGCCCATTCACACTCGCCTCATAAATCTGTTTCGTCAATCTTCTTTCATCCATCCTCTCTACGTGTCCAAACCATCTAAGCATCCCTTTCTCTATCTTTGTCACTACATCTTCTACCACACCGCAACGTTCTCTTATCACGTTGTTTCTTAGTTTGTCCATCAAAGTCACTCCAGCTATACTTCTCAAACTTTTCATTTCAACAGCATTAATCTTATTTTCATGCTTCTTCTGCCAGACCCAACATTCACTACCGTACATAAGTGTGGGGACCAGTACTCCTCTATGTACAGCCAGTCGTCCCTTTTTAGAAACATTCTGGCTGCACATAAAGTTATGCAGGGCCCCATATAATTTATTTCCTGCCAACGCTCTTCGTTCAATATCACAGTCGTACTTTCCGTAGATGTATATGTTCTCAATATACTATTTAAAAGGCTATGACGGAAATTACAATATTACTGAAATAATTGTATTATATACGCCATCATTCACGTTGATAAAATTATTCTATACGTGATTAATTTTATTCGTCAGGTCGCGTCGCCCTAATTCGTTTAGTCGCGCTAAATAAATAGAAGTTGAATATTTTATTTTCTGACACGGTGTACGGTTTTCTATCTAACGACAATAAAGACTGCTTTACTTAATTAATAAAGAAAAATATTTTTTTAAAAGTGTACTGTATTTGAATGTAATTTTTAATTTCAAACTGTCAATTACAAACACGTCACAACCAGACCCGAAAATAAACAATATATTGTCATATTGCTGAATGTTGGCTCCGGCTGAGGCAAATAAGTCTTTAACTTAGCATAATGCTGCAGAGGCTGCAGAGCTGGCTTTTAGATAGAGCATTGTGAAGTATAGCTTCACTGAAAAGTATATCCAGCCATAATCTTGGAATATACTCGTACTATATATAAATAAACTGCGGATATCCCTCCTTGATATGCTCAGATGTGTACTAACATATTATTTTCAAATTTTGATCAATACCACATAAAATCTTACGCCTTCTACTGAGAATATATCGTATTTTTCCAAATGTATATTTAAACCAAGAGCTGTTAGTGGATGCAAATACAAACCATTTGACATAATTCCGCTTTCACGTTAAAGCACTGTATGTTTATATGTACTTTATCAATATTCGTATTCTAAGCTTATGCCAAAGATAACGTTTTACTGTGGTGTGGAAAATCTTATGTATCTTTAATAAAACTTACAACAGTAAAATATTTTGTACATATTTCAAGGAAAGCGCGGTTTTTAGTTATTTTGTTTAATAAGCGGGAAGAATTCGTCACGTCGCGAGTTAACAACATAGCCACCTATTTTGCAATGCAAAATATTTCCCACGTTATTTGTATATCCCATTACAAAATATTCCCATAGCCACACACATTGCAAAGTATTTTTTTATTTCTCAAACATCGATTGACATTTTTTACGATGGTCTCCTTCACCGCTGAGTAAATATAATATTATTATACTCGTAGGTAAACCAGTATCTTATGGCAAATCTGGAAATAAAATTTTGTGGTGTGCAATACTGGGAAAATTGGATTAAACGATCTTGATACTGTTTAATTTTAAAGTATGTCTAGTTTTATGAACATGATGTATATTAGTTATGTGTATGAAGAATGTTCTTATACATCGGGTTCTTACATAGGAAAATGTGTCATGAAAAATAAATCAATCGTAAATTAATTTATGTACTAATTTTTAATATATAATTAATTATACAAATAAGTTATCACCACATTCAGAACTAGAAAAAGATTCCAAGAACTCCACTTGCATTTCTTTTTCTTCATCAGATGATGAAGATGAAGAGGTATTTATTATAAATCGCTCTTCCAGCATTTAAATTATTCTTCTTAACTACTCTTGCTTGATCAAATTGTTGTCAATCTCCTTAACATGTAAACAACATGATCGCCAATTTCTGAGAAAGCTTGTTCTGTTAATACTTTTATGTCACTTGCAGGTCCATTTACATTATTTTTATCAGCAACTTTTTGCTTCATTATACCCCAAATCATTTCTATGGGATTCAATGTGGAATGATAAGGTGGAAGCCTTAAAACTTCATGACGGTGCTATTTTAATACTTCATCTATCTCATATAAGGGCGCAGACATGTTTTGTTTTACTGCTTCAAGTACAAATATTGATGTTGACAAAATGGCAAAATGTTGACATTTACGCCAAAGATCATCATAATGTAAATCATTTGCACAGAGCCATTCTTTTACACCAGCGATACGATTGGCTTGTGTCGGCGGTTTTTTCATACGTACAGAATGATAACTAGTATTATCCATGACAATTACTGAAGGTCTTCTCAGTTTTGGAATTAGCTTCTCTGTCACCCATTCTGAAAAATTGTCCTTATTCATATTGTGGTGGTAGTCAGCAGATACACTTGTTGACCTGTACACCAGACAACAGTTTGGTACAAAGTCATTTTCTCCACCAGCGTTTAGAATGATCCACCTCGCTCCAAGTGAAATACTTTTAGATGGACCTGCAATATCTTTGCCTTGATTCAGCATTTGTTCATAGAATATGAACCGTGAATGTAAGTCTCATCTAAATAAATCACATCCAATTTATTATGCTCTTCAGCTTCGCGGTTTTCCTTTATACGGTTTAAAAACTTGGATCTTTGTAGTTTTATATCAATTCTTTCAATCAAAATGGTCCTTTTTGATTGGCATTTAACATATTCAAAACCAATCTCCTTAAGTATAAGTCTGTAAAAAATAATAACATTTATCATGTTACTCAAAGAATAGCTTAGTCATTCATCATCATCATCATTATCAGTCTACATACGTCCTACTGCAGGGCACAGGCCTCTTCTTTACGAGTGAGAGTGAGAGGGATTATAACTTAATATTTTTCTTACCTCAGAGATTCTCTTCCTCCTTTGAAATCAATATCTTGCTGAAGAATTTGTAACAGTTTCTTTAATGTATTTCCTTTCGAACTGTTTAAAATTCCTTTACTTTATTCTTAATCAACTGTAAATCGATACTATCCAAGTTGATTTTCTTCTTCCCCCCTCACCTCTTTTTACCAGGCGTAGAAAATACACCATCATTCGATGTGCTCTCAGCTATGATTCGCCGTATAGTAGTACAGGAAACCCCTATAAAGATGTCACAATTAAGAATAAAATAAAATAAACTAAAAGTATCAAAACAACTCAGTCCAGCTTACCGGTTAAAAAGTTTATTTCGCAAATGGTATGTACAAACTTGTATTTAAAAAAGGCTGTACTATTTATATCTCGTTGGTTTTGATGACATTGAAAAGTTTACATTTCAAAAAAGAAACAAATTGGCAAAATGTTGTTTCCAGCTATTTTTCATTTGTTTTTCTTTCTGTCAAAATGAGTGAATATACTAAAGAAATTCGATCCATTTTAAAAATAATTGATATATATATACGAACTGACACTGCAGTCAGTAAGAGTAGCACAAAGTTGGTTTAAGCGTTTTCAATCCTGGACTTTTGATGTCAAAGATGCACCTCTCGCTCTGGTCGCCCTGTTACGGATAAAATGGACGCCATTTTTAAAAAGTGGAGCAAAATCGGCATATCAGTAGTTACATAGCTGAAGAACTGGGAATTGACCACAAAACAATTTTGACGCATTTGAAAAAAGCTGTGCACACAAAAAAGCTCGATATTTGGGTGCCACGCGAGTTCACTGAAAGAAACCTTATGAACCATGTACTCATTTGCGATTCTTTTTTGAGACGTAATGAAACCGAAACGTTTTTGAAGAATTTGATAACTGGTGATGAAAAGTAGATCACGTACGATAAGGACGTGTGAAAAATGTCGTGTTCAAAGGTCGTTCAAGCTTCACAGACTGTGCCAAAACCCAAATTAACTTGCAATAAGGTTATGTTGTGTGTATGGTGGGATTGGAAGGGCGTTGTTCATAATGAGCTTTTACTGAAGGGAAGAACCATCAATGCGGATCTCTACTGCCAACAACTGATGAGAGAGCAAAATGTTGAGAGATAGCGACCGGAATCAATCAATAGATCGGGTGTGATCTTTTATCACGATAACTAGCTAGCTGGACCACACATATCTTTAGCCACTCAGCAAAAATTAAGATATTTTGGCTGGAAGGTGTTAATGTAACCCTGACCTTACTCCTTCAGATTTCCATCTGTTTCGGTCTCTTCAGAATTTTTTAGCTCAGAAATCCCAAAATTTCTACAATAACGGGATCATGTCACTACCTTCAAAATTGCAAAAAGTCATCGAACAAAACGGCACATATATACTGTAATTAAATGTAAATAAACTTTCAAGAAAATGTATTGAGTTTTCATATAAAATGCGAAGAAACTTTTCTCAACCTTATAATTTTAAATAATATTTTCAAATTCGGAGATTGAACTCAGATAAAAAAGCCGTAATAAGTTAGAGGACTGACTTCTCGCCTTAAGTTTGATAATGCGCAAGTTCTCTGACGACTCGCATTAGAGAAGTATGGCTGGTTCTTCTCAGGGAGTGTCTCAAAACTTTTACTTTCTAACAAACTTACTCTTCATGATACAGGAGAAATCCTAGTGTGGGTCATGATTTAAAAAAATACTGTCATTATAGAAACCAAAACAACGGAAGTCATCTCCGCAATCTATAATAAATCACTTTCACAGTTTCCGTAACTTTTCACTTAAACTCGAGGCAAATTGTAAATTGGGTTGTGACTTGCCCGTTTCGTTTCAAACATTGTTCATAAGAGTATGTATTACCCGTACATAAGAGCAAAAATTTATTTATTTTTGCCTATATTCATATTAACGTCTGCAATAGGCTTCAAGTCAACTCTCACTAAACTGTTGCAATCTGTTTGCGTAATATACGCGCACGACTTGCTACAGTTTTAAATTCCAAAGTTTTGATTATATCAAAACAACAATCCCTTTATTAGCTTATATTCAATTTAGAGAAACGCCTTCTGAAAATTATTTTAGTAAGTGGTAAAATTCTATAGCTGCAAGTATTTTTTATTTAACTTACTCTCACAAATTATTTATCAGAATATTAATTAGAAATACTTTACCAATTTTTATTGAATAAGAATGGAATAGGCAATCCTTAGGACCAGTTGTTTACTATATTTATTATGTATAATGGTCATATTCTTTGCTCGCTTATATAATAAAAATCTTTCAGGAAGAGCCAATTTTAACAATACTATTTTTTTTTATTTACATTGAATTTCTCCTGTATCGTGAGTGCATTTTACATATAAATTGCACAAACTAGCTGTAGGCCATACAAATATTGATTGCTGCAGAAATCATATCTGCGATAAAATAACACAATAGAAATACTCATAAATAAGACTTATTCACAATTTAGCAAAAATAACAGGCTCTGCTCGGGGTTTCTCTGGTGGATAAGATTCAAAATGAAGAAAAAAGAAAATCGGCCTTATTGGCGCCTATTGGGAGAGGCCTACGTCCAGAAGTGGACTGCCGCAGGCTGATGATGATGATGATGATGATACTCAGATCCACAGTGACGTTGTTGTCAGTCATTCCCTGTTCGCAAAGTGGATGTGGGAGAATTTAGTAACGAATTTCATTGAATTGAATATCAATAATATTGTTCTTATATATATACGAGTAGCAATACTGAAACAAAAGATTGTGATTGGATTCAGAAAACTGTTAAAAAATCATATTTATGATTTCTGATGTTGTTAACCCACTCAAAAAAAACAAAATCATTGCAGAACTTTTACTATACTTAGTATTGACAATATTAAGTAATGTGATAGGATACTGTTAATGATATATAGTGAGAGACTTTATTACAAATTGATTAACTCTGCGCGTGTAATAGAAGCCCATGCAGTGGATTACTCTCCTGTATAAGGCAATATAAATCATTGCCCTGTGAGATTTAATTAAAGACGGATGAGAGAATATCTGTCGAACGTGTATTGTTTCAGAAACTGAGTTATACTCTGAGAATCTTTAGCTGAGCAGAAGTTGTTCTGCGCGTATTAAAAAAGAACGAAATGTTGATAAAACTTTCGACGAATGGAATACTATTTTTATGACTGTAAAACTCACCCACAATAAAGGAAAAATCCTGGAGCAACGCTTTTTAAACTATCTTATAAAAAAAGAAACATTTGTATTTTTATGTTAACGATTTTTAAGGTCTATCAAGGTAGTTAGCATAAACAGTAATTATTAACGTCTTGTGTAATAAGTCTGAATCTAAATTACTAGTGGTAGGATTTTTGAGTGAGTGTAGTTACCACCGCAATGCCAGTTATTTCACCGTGAAACAGAACTGTGCAAACGTTACTGTGTTTCAGTCTGAAGGACTCTGAGGGCTTATGTAATTTGTGGGCATATGAGACTTAAGAACTGACGTCTCAGGCTGACGGTCGCAGTGTGGTCCTACATAGACATGTTCTGGGTGTCACAGCATTTGTTATAGGCAGACGTTGTACTTACCACCAGGTGAACGTTTTGCACGTACCCTTACAGGTGTATTGGTAATCACAGTATCAAACACTTCATAACAAAACTTAGGTCGGACATAATTAATATTGGTGTTTTGCTAAAAATCGTAGGTCATAAGATTTTACAGGCATTTCCCTTTAATTGTCTTTTACGACATGCACGGGATGTCAATTTTAAAGCGGCAGCGAAGGAAAACATCTTGAGAGATGATACAAAAACTACATATCATGTAGAAAATATAATACAATTGCCACAAAAAAAATCAAATATATTTTCCCATTAAAATATCGGTATACATTTCATTGAATTCAATATTGCTCTGATCATAAATTAGCAAACAAATTGTATAAAATAAATACGCGTGGGTAAGAAGATATTGATATAGATACTCTTTGATATTCATCGTCAAAGCTTTTAGACATCGAAAGTACGTCATAGGTTAAGATTATTTGCGTATAAATTGAAAACAAAGATGACGTCATAAATAAACAGATACGAATGTGCGCACAGCGTATCAAGTCGTACGCATAATTGATAATAATTTATATACAAACCACGAATAAAAGGCAGTGTTTGATGTAAGAACGTTATTTCATTGCGTCATGGCTTGATATATAATTCACTTTGTTTGGTTTTGCAGTTTATTGTTTATATATACTTGTTATAAAACTTACAATGAAATATAATAATTTTCGTTGGTATTGATAACTTCATTTTTAATACACATATAAACCATTACTCCAACAAATAGTGCGTGCGCCAATATACGTATTGGCGCACGCACTATTATTTGGAGTAATAATGGAGTAGGATAGGGAAAGGAGATATTATAGTACCACAAGTATACAAATATAGAGGCAGTCGTCCCAGCCTATTCGCGACTGGTGTAACGGTTATGCGATAAGATCGGATGTAGGCTAAGATTCAGTTTTTAAACCAAAACCAAACCAGAGAAACACGGGGACAATCACAACACATCTAGATACAAAAATCAATTAAAAGCTAGGATTCGCACCCACGACCCGCGGCGTAGGAGTCAGGTACCTATATAAGTGGGTCGGCTTGACCAGGGAAGTACCACACTTTCACAGAATATCTTTGTAAACCATACTCTAAGTTTCGTGTAAGGAATGAATAAAAGAGACCTTGATAACAGTAGCGACATCTATGTCGCTACATGTGAAACTAGAAATAGTAGAGACGTTCTCCCAAGATCACACCACACGATCTCAGGTATTTAGATAAATTTAAGAACGTTGATCCTTTAAGTTCGATCACTGTGATTGGTGAAGCATCATTGCTTCATTGTAAATAATTTTGAGGATTTAGGTTTAATTTGTATCTCTCGCAATACATATTTTTTTAAATGATAAACTCTATAACTCTAGTATAACGCAGTGCCCATAATCCCGAAACTTTCTGATTTTCACTAAACGTCGTAAAGATGGCGCTAGCAGAGTAATTATCTGGTACATAATTGGCTGAATGATTTGGATGCGTTCTTCACATGTGTAGGAAAAGTTTCCCGCGCTTTTCATAAAAAAAGAAATTTTAAAAACAAAAAATAAACTATTATATGGAGATCGATTTGCTCCGCTAATACATATATACGTAATAATTGAAAACTCTATAAATTTTCATAAATTATACAAATAACGCCATTCCATTATTAATTGTGGTGAATAATTCCGCGTGCTACAAGATTATCGAAGATTGAAAATAACTTGAAGAGATATTCTTCGATTACGCCGAAGCTGGTCAGCAGCCAGGAGCACCAGAATACCTGGAGACGATATTTGCTATAAATCTTTAAAATTGGATTGCGTGAAGGTACTTGGGCAGTTTTATCACATACATATTGTGGATATCCTAGTGTTTTTTGAGAGTTTATCAATGAGTTGTCTAATATCGTGATCAGCCATAATACTCGTAATTATTTATAAGGATTGATAAAAATTTTAAAATGTTATCGTACATAAGTACACGTAATGCTGCTATTTACACGCCGTATCACTAGTGATGTTTCAGAACGCAAGATCACAGTGAATTTTTCACGGTGATGTTATTTATCACTCACTTCTAACAGTCATCCAATTATTATATTATCATCGGTCCATAATACGTTTTGTTTATTAGTTGTTTCTCTGTTAAAGCTGCTAAAACAAACTGGGTCTGAATAAGTTTGTTAACTTTGAAACCGACCAGCGGATCTTGATTCAATGCAGTATAAGCTAAACCACAAATAACAAACACGTTATGTTCTATATTATTAATACGCGAATAGCAAACTTTGTTCCCCTTTTTAACCATACTGCATTCACGAAGGAGTATGCGATTTGGCATTTTTAAAGTTTGCATGGAGAAAAAGCGAGAAAGCTAAAATTCAAATATAATATTGTTACAAATATATTAAATTGATTAAAATAAAACATTCCTTATGTTCGTTCATATGTCAATCATATAATAGTCTGTCGTTTGTTTAAGTTCATACAGCTAATGTCAAACACATAATAGAATGTGGTCGAACAATTGGACAGAGTGCAGATTTTCGCTACAGAATTTGAAAATGTTGCCAACAAATAATAACTTAAACCTCAGTATCGATCAAAATGATTTCATAATGAATTATGGTCGAATTTCGACCACAGGGCAACCAGTTTGTATAACTACGAGTAAGTCAAGTTCATCGTGGCGTTTCGCATCTGTTGCAGTTCATTTAAGAACAACTTGCAATATGTAAGTAATGTAAACATGTCGGCTCAGCTGGTCCAGTGACTAAGCGCTTCTGCTTCGACGTCGTGGGTTCGGTGCCTGTGGTCATTTGTGTATATATATTTTTTTTATTAAATAAAGTGATGAAACGAGCTAAACGTTCACCTGATGGTAAGTGCAACGTCTGCCCATAACAAATGCTGTGCCACCCAGAAAATTTCTGTGTGACACTACACTGTGCCCATCACCCTGAGACAGGTATAAATTTTAATCTATGTCTGTAAACGTACCTACGATACAAGAGAAATCCAAGTTTTAGATATAACTTCTCGTCACTTCGTCTGTAATAGCTCTCGTGTCAACTTATCTTATAAGATATTATAACCTCTATAAAACTTATGTAGCGGGTCCAGGTTTTTATTGTAACGCGTAGAACAATGAGTAACGAAGCAGTCGTCAAAACCGAACTTTGTTAGGACTCATCAATAGCCTTATTGTAAATATGAACACAACGAAAGCCGTGTATTAAGTCAATGGGGACACTAATCCCACTAATTGCTGGTGGACTTATGACATTTTTTATAACAGTTTTCGACTACGACAAATGCTCCAACTAGGTAAGGCCACCTTGGAATCTGCTGTCGCTAGCGGTTTTCCAGGCCGACACGATTTAGGGACCTTCAACAAAAGACCCTTTCCCTTTCTCGAGAATTGGCAACGCTCCCGCAATTCCTCTTGTATTGAGGATGTTCATGGGCGGCAGTGATGATTTACCATCAGAGGAGCCGCTCGGTCGTTTACTATAAAGAAAAAACATTTCGAAAGGTTAACCAATTCCTATTCGGAGTTTGTCCAACAAATTTCAATATTTAAATACAATAGTTTTTAAATAGTGCTTGTACTCAGTGATGCAGTAATCCTTCATTGCATTTAGTATACAGAACCTCAAAGTCATTCAGCGTGTTATGGAGAAAACTAAGTATGCTTGGAGTTCCTGTGTCAGACAAAATCAGGGACATAAATATCCGCAGCAGGGCCAACCTAATTAACATGGTCTAAAGTTTAATGGCGATAAGCCGGTAACTAAATTCGTAAAATCAAATTCAAACGCCTTATAGAACAACGTTTAAGTAGACGGAGCGGTTTAGATAATAACAGTATTAAATTTTTTTTAGACTGATCGTAATGGGCGAGGAAGTAAGGTAATGGCACGTACTCGTACGTGCTTACACATTAACTACAAGACATAGTATACGTATATTTTATTATAATGTATTAAGATTATATAATCTATACGAGAGAGATAATCTAAACGCATTGGAGCAGCGTAGGGGTTTCTTCTTAGCTCCAGTGGGACATTTATAGGCTGAAACTTTACTTTACTTTTATATATAATTAATATATATACATTATAACTGGCCAGTGTGTACGGACAGTACATAGGAGATATTTAAGAAAAATTAATATGAGAGGTAGGAAAGAGAGATAAGAGCCAAAACAATAATCTTTAGAATTTTTGTCTGTCTGTCTGTTTGTACACGCATCGCGCAAAAACGACCGCAAGAAATAATGCGGTGTTTTACAGTTATATCACTACAAGTCTAACTTAAAATCTGGGGCATGTTTTATCTTGATACGCCGTCTGGCAGCCAAGTTATATCGGAGGTAGAAAACACGGGGACAATCACACCATAACCAGACCCGAAAACCAACTATTTTAACGCCGACTGGGATTCGAATCCAGGACCCGCGGCGTAGAGGTCTGGTAGGCCACGCCTAGTAGTCAGAGTCGGTCGTCTATTAATTAACTATCTGCATATCATAAGTTATATCTATATATAATAAAGCTGGAGAGTTTGTATGTTTGATCGCGCTAACCTATTGTAGGTATAGATTAAGCTGGTAAGATTATAGGATTAAATTTCAAGCTACAACTTTAAGGAGCCGCAAGATGCACGCTGAGAACAGAACGTTACCGAGAGGGGCCGAACTGTGTAACTGTGATGTAGTGTAAATTGTATATTAACACTAAGATGTATATGTTACGTCTCTAAACCGTGTTATAATGTCATAAGAGAATATATCACTCAATGTCCTCCCATTAGTGGTTTAAAACTGACAAATTAAAATGTGGATAACTGGCTATAAGATTTCTATGTAATTCACTACCACAGAGTCAATAATTACAAACACTACTGTGTTTAGGTCTGAAGGGCGCTAGTATAATAAGCTAGTATAATTACTGGATTAAGAACTGATGTCTCAGGATGAAAAGCGCAGTGTGCTGCCACACAGAAATAATCTAGATGACATAGCATTTGTTATGGACAGACATTGCTACTCGTAATACCATCAGGGAAACGATTTGATTGTCTCGACATTTTCTGATACAAAAAAATCGTGTCATCGCAAAATATCTATTCCAAATAGCTAACACTGAAATATCTACACATACACCATCGGGGAAGCGGCTCACCTGACTGTATGTGATCACCGCCGCCCACGTACATCCAGAAGGACCGTGTGGGATCGAATTTTATTCACAGAGTATCTTGGGCCCATTACCTATTCAATTGTTGCTTGGGTTATCAGAGAAATAATTTTTATTTAACAATAAATTTACTTTACTATTGATACACTTAGAGGCAAGAACACTAAGAACCAGAGAGAAAAAAACACTATCTGGTGGCAAACGTCTAAAGCTATAATGTGGCCAGAGATATAATGAGATATAATTTACGATTTATAACAACAGTCCCTAAGTCATATCGGTTCGTCTAATTTTATAATATTTGCGAGATAGTCTCAAATTAAGAAAGGAAAAAAATGTGGTGGTACTGGTAACTGAGAACCGCTTTAAACACGTCGTATAGTATCCGTCCGTATATCGTATAGTCCGTCCAAAATCACTGAAGTCCAGCTTTGTGGCACTAAAATAGCGTGACTGTAGATAATGTATATTTAATTACAATTACTCGCGGCCGCGAAATAACACTTTTTTATATTATTTTTAATAATGATTTTATAATATTAATAATATTTATAGTTATATTTGCGTTATAAGTGACGTGATGTCATTTGCTGCCAATCAGTATGCTCTAAAGATTTAACCTGTGTCGGGTACGCAAAGTAATTGGATTAAAGACCCTCACATAACTTTATTAATACATTTATCTCAATTTACTGGTCTGGTCCTAAATAAGATTTAATGAAACAATTTGTGGCGATACACATATTTATACATATATACATATTTTATATATAACACACACTTCATAATAATTTCATATCTTATCTTACAAATAAAAAAAGTATTTACAAAGATCTTTCATCTTGCTCACACGTCTTCTTTAGAGAAGACGCTTTAAGAGGAGCACCGCAACCGGCGTATACTGGCCCTCATGAAGCTGTGGAGAGAAATGAAAAAAACATATAAAATCAGAATAAAGGGCCAAGTCGTGACGGTATCAGTAGACCGCTTAAAACCAGCCTACACACTGTCCGATTCCAATGATCCCACTCCAACTCCATCTCCAACTCCTACTCCTACTCCTACTCGTAAATAGCCTCTGTGGAGTATTACGTCACTGCACCGCCCACATGTTTGCCGATGACCTTTGTACTCTGAGCGCTAGTACCGAGTAGAGCGCTAGTAATCGCAGAAATGTGTCGCCGGGTTCAAGAGGATGCGGTAGTTAAATGGTCACATGATAACGGCATCATATTAAACGCTGACAAAACGAAGATGATAATTATTCACTCCCCGTATTTACGTTCTATTGATAATCCGCCTCCTCTGATTGCACACGGCTTTGATTGCTTCCATAATATAAAAATTAATTGCACGTGTAATCTTATTGAAAAAGTTAATTGTATAAATTACCTAGGAGTAAAATAGATACCTCTTTTTCCCGGGATTCCCACATAGATATGTATGCAATACGTATGTAGAAAATTAAGATTATTACTAGAATTTTTTTATCATTTAAGTATTAAAGTCCCATTGCCAATACTAAAATGTTTATATTTTGCACTAGTGGATTCCATAATAAGTTACGCTCTTGATTGATATGGATTAACATTTAAAACATACATAGATAAAATAGAATCATTGCAAACAAGACTTTATAAGTTAAATAAAAAGACAAAGAATCAATGTAAAGGAGACTAAACGATATAAAATATACCGGCTAGCCTGAAACATAAATATCTTCTACTTGTAAACAATCATAGTAAACAGCATCGTTACACTAATTTGGTGCAACATAAAACTGGTACAAGGTCAATGTCCAAAGGTAAATTTGAAATACCCATGGTACAAAATTACTATGGAGATAGAACGTTAAAAAAACGAGTTCCGTACTTACTCAATAGTTTAGCCGTAAATTAATTGTATTAATATAACCGAATTTAATAATTTATAAGCTATGTTTATATAAAGCGAGTTACCTGCAGTCAAACTGTGTAAGCAGTTTTGCGGGGCATGGTTTAAATGAAAGTGTAACTTTTTATGAATAAATATATTACATACATACATACCTCCTCCTATCCCAAGTCGGACAACAACGACCGGCAAAACGACTCGTTCTCTCGCGAACGGTACATTTCTCGGATTATTATCGCCCGTATACACGGTCTCTGGAGGGGAGTGATGTGGTGATTCACATATTTATACATATTTTATATATAACACACACTTCATAATAATTTCATTCATTTATCTTAGTACAATACACTCGCTCCGCCGCCACAGTTAGCTTACTACGATCGCAATAATAATTTTTAATTGTTTAGTGTTAAATTTATTGCTTCTTTCGTGCTTGTGTTTTTGACTGTTTATCTTTCTGTATACCTGTTAAAGCGCCTGCGTCTTCCGTCCAGGCAATGTTTACGAGTGTTAGATTAAGTTAATTTTAAGACAGGCTGTTAATGCTCCTTATGTTTTATTATTTACCCTCGTTGTCATTCCATTTTATTACATAGTAAGAATCGTCCGAAGTTAACATCTAGTTGCATTATTTTAAACCTTTTCCCAATTAAAATCCTTATATACTCCCAACATGGTCCTTCGAGCCGGATATAATATTATAAGAACCAGAATTTGTTCTATAATATCGTTAAAAGAGGAGCTTTTTTGAAAATTATATTTGGATTTCGGAAGCAGCAACGTAGATATGTATCAATTAGCAGTAATTACGTGGTGTAAAAGTTTGGATTTAGTTATTTAATTTTCACCCAACGCTCTAATTAAGGTACTAGTATTTATTGTAAATCACCGGACTTATAAGGTTAGTTGCATTTATTATTATATACTGTTTCAATCGATTATCTTAAATAGTTACCTATTTGCATTGTGGTTATCATTAGCAAGTTTGTAATGCTTTGCAGTAAATAAGACAAAAATGGTATTGTAAAAATACAGTTAGCAGTAAAGCTACATTATTTTGATTATTTACATTAGTCAATCACTTAAAATAAAGCTGTGCAGTAGGAATCTAATCGTAGAAATAGTTGTAGCATGAAGGTAAATTAAGTTATTATATACCTTAGCCTTTATAAGTGTTTAAATTAAATCCCACCGTAATAATAAAATAATAATAGTGTAATTATAGCACTGGACGATTGTGAGATTTATTTTCTAGGCAAATTATTAAGTAATTAGTATATAGAACATTGATAGAACTAGTTATTATTTGTGTACCAAGTATCTTACTATTTCACTAATTGATTAATATTTTCGTGTGAGTACCTACATATTAAGTGCGTTGTGTAGTTAAGTACTTACATAGCACGTCGAAGTTAGCTTATATACATTTATTATTGTATAAATTCCAGGTCGAACACTCTCGTCTTCCAGAATGACCGAGGAAAAGGAGTTGATTAAGAAGCGAGGCAGTTTTAAAGGCCGTTTAACTGCTTTTATCAGTTACTTAGATTCGCTGACAACACCTTTACAAAATCATGACGCGACGGAATTGCAATTGCGTATGGGTAAGCTGGATACATTGTATGACCAATATGATGAGGTTCAGTTACGTCTGGAATGTATTGTCGATAAGCTCGACATACAATTAACGGAGCGTTCATGCTTTGAATCTCAATATTACAAAGCGCTAGCCAAAGCTCAAAATTTATTAAGTGATCATCATAAAGCTGACGAGTCGGCATGTAGTGACAAGTGTTCTCGGTCCAGTAATCACAAACTTGTTAAGTTGCCTACTATACAATTGCCAAAATTCAGTGGATCGTATGAGAACTGGTTGGAGTTTCATGATACCTTCAATAGCCTTATTCACTCTAATGACGAGATCGATGAAATTAATAAATTTCATTATTTGCGCGCGTCTCTGGAAGGGTCTGCTGCTGTGATCATTCAATCATTTGAATTTTCTGCCAATAACTACACCGTGGCATGGAACGTTTTGTGTGAGAGGTTTAACAATAAGAGATTGTTAATTCAGAATCATGTTTCAGCCTTATTTAACATCGAAACTGAGAGTCCTCTGTCACATTAAAACGTTTAATTGACCTGTTAAGTAAAAACCTACGAGCATTGGAATCTTTGGGCGAGCCTGTAAAACATTGGGACACGCTTCTTATCTATATAGTTACGCACAAATTAGATCAGAAAACCTACCGTGAGTGGGAGGAGTTTAAGGGTCGTCTAAATAAAGAGGAATCCCTTACATTCGACTTATTTCTTCGGTTTATGCGTAACCGGGCTGATTTAATCGAAACGTTAGAGATGTCGCGTAACATTAATTCGGTGTCGAATAAGTCGAATCTTAAATTAAAGTCCATGGTTTCGGTACAGCACTCATGTAACCCCAATGAAGATTCACCTAAAAGCTCCTGTCTGAAATGCAATGGAGATCACAATTTAGTCAGTTGTCCACAGTTTCTCGCACTCAGTAACGAGGCTAGATTGAAGTTACTTCCGTCTTATAAGATTTGCTATAATTGTTTTAAAACAGGACATTATGCGAACCATTGTAAAAAGCCAGGTTGCAAATTATGTAAGCGCCGACACAACACTCTCATACACGTCGCGGGACTGAAGGTAGGTGAGAACGTTCGTAGTGTAAACAATCGCTCTATAGAGAGTGCAACAAACGAGACGCACTCGTCCATGACGCCTGCCGCAACCACTGGTGTAAATAGCGTAGTGTTATCTACGAGCGTCGCGCATCATAGCAAACAACAAGACGTATTATTATCGACCGCCTTGATTAAAGTGCTAGATTGCAATCATGTTGAGCATGTCGCCCGCGCAATATTAGACAGTGGTAGCACATCCAGTTTTATAACGGAGACTATGCGCCAGCGATTAAGTTTAGATTACGTAGAGATAGATAGGTCGATTTTGGGCATAAATAACGTGACTTCTTACGTAGGCAAAAGGTGTAGTGTATATTTAAAGTCATTAGATAATAGTTATGCTGCTAACCTTCATTGTTTTATTTTGCCATCTATTACCGGTAATGTACCAAGTCGCGAATTAAACTTGTCGGATCTTAAGCTACCGTCTAACATTCTCTTTGCTGACCCCACATTTTATAAACCTGCCGATATAGATATTTTAATCGGTGCTGATCTCTTTTGGGATTTGTTAGGGTCACAGAGAATTAGGCTAGGCAGTGATCAGCCCGTGCTGCAGGAAACCAGGCTAGGGTGTATAGTCTCTGGCCCTATTAGTAATAATCATGCTGCATTTTCGACTATAGTAAAGTGTAATTTTGCCAATACTGAATCTTATTACGATGATGATAAAATTAACGACGTTCAAGCCGATTTAACACGTTTTTGGCAGTTAGAAGAAATAAGTTCGAAATCATCTTATTATTCATCAGAAGAAAAGTTGTGTGAAGATCATTTTGTTAAAAATACGTCTTGTCTCGCTGATAGGCGTTTTCAGGTCCGCTTACCACTCAAACAAGATCCTGTGCTTTTAGGAGAATCATTTAAAGGAGCTACGCGTTGCTTATTTTCTTTGGAGCGTAGATTAAACCGTAAACCGGACACCAAACATATGTATTATGATTTCATGTCTGAGTATCAGTCACTAGGCCATATGACTCTATGTGAAATACCTCATTCGGGTAAAGGTTATTATTTCATACCACATCACGGAGTGCTACGTGAAAGTAGCACTACGACTAAGCTCAGAGTGGTTTTTACTGCAAGTTTCCCTACATCGTCAGGTATTTCTTTAAATGAGATACTGATGGTCGGTCCTGTCGTTCAGGACGATTTGTTGTCGATACTCTTACGTTTCAGGCAGCATAAGTACGTTTTGTCTGCCGACGTGCAGAAAATGTATAGATGTATAAGCGTGCATCCCGATGACAGGCGACTACAGCAGATTGTCTGGCGTGACAATCTCGGTGATTCTGTGAAGAATTTTAAATTAAACACCGTCACGTACGGTACGGCGAGTGCACCATTCCTTGCAACGCGCTGCCTTAAACAACTCGGTCTTGAGTGTAAAAACAAAGACATAGCTGAAATCATAATGAACGACTTCTATGTTGATGATCTGCTTACAGGTGGTGATGACTTAGATGACGTTAAATTTATTCGTCAAGAAGTCACTGCTGTATTAGCCTCTGCTTGTATGCCATTACGAAAGTGGAGATCAAACGAACCTGAACTACTGCCAAAGCTCGCGCAAGCATCACCAAATTTAAATATTGGATCTTGTGAGCCAAACAAGTTGTTAGGTCTTGGTTGGTATTCGGATTCGGATGAGCTTCACTTTCCATTGAATTCATTAATTCCCGATGGCAACAGCAAACGTGGCCTGCTGTCGGTAATTTCACAAGTCTTTGACCCCTTAGGTCTTATGGCTCCGTATGTCATCACCATGAAAATGTTGATGCAAAGATTATGGTTAGATAAGCTTTCATGGGATGAGCCCCTGACTCCAGACATTCAGAAACGTTGGTATGACATCATAAAATATATGCCTATTATAAATAACATTCGCATTCCTCGTATGGTTATTTGTGAGTCATACGAGGTGCTACAGTTACATATTTTCACTGATGCGTCTGAGCGCGCATACGGTGCGTGTGTTTATGTTCGAAGCATCAATACCAAGGGAGAGGTTATGATTCGATTATTAATGTCTAAAAGTCGTGTAGCGCCAATAAAACCGATAACAATACCACGACTGGAGTTGTGCGGTGCCTTGGTAGGGGCTCGTCTTTATGAAAAGACTGTGCATTCGCTTCGTGCTAAGATTGATCAGGTCTGCTTTTGGTCAGATTCCACAATTGTCTTGGGATGGTTACGAATGTTACCTAGTAAACTTCAGCCTTTTGTACGCAATCGAGTTGCTGAAATTTTAGAAAAGGTCGGTGATCGTAAATGGAGACATGTCCCAACTGATAAGAACCCAGCGGACCTAATATCTCGTGGTGTGGATATTAGTGTCCTGCCAGGTCTTGAGTTGTGGTGGTCTGGTCCTGATTTTTTAAAGCATGACTCATCAGAGTGGCCTTCTCAGCCTAACCACGTTGAAATATTGCCCGAAATTCGTCATAATGTTTCATTAAATGTTAATTTAATTAATACTGAAATTAGTGAGTGTTTTATCGATTTTAGTCGTTTTTCGAATTATTTACGCCTTCTGCGCACCGTTGCCTACGCTTTGCGATTTATAAGATCCTGTAAGAAACAGGTCTTTACGTCTCTATTTTTAACAGACGATGAACTAAAAAACGCGTTAAATATCATAATTTCGAAAAGCCAAAACGATTCCTTTCCGGAGTATAGATTACTTTTGAATAATCGCAATTTCCCTAAGAAAAGTCCCCTTATTAAATTTAATGTGTTTTTGGATGAAAATAGAATAATGCGTGTCGGGGGTCGATTAGTTAATTCAAAATTTTCATATGACAAGAAGCATCCTATAGTTTTACAGTCCACTCATAGGTTCACGAAATTATTGTTTGATCATGAGCACAAAAGGTTGATGCATGCCGGTCCACAGCTACTATTAGCATGCATTAGGGACACTTATTGGCCCATAGGAGGTCGAAACCTAGCGAAGACATGTTATCATAAATGTCTGCGATGCCATCGCATGAAGGGTAAGATCTTGACCCCGCTTATGGGCAATTTACCAGAGGAGCGTCTCCTTTCAGGTGGCTTTCCTTTTGAAAGCGTGGGAGTTGACTACGCGGGTCCCATTATGAGTGCCTCTCGTCAGGGTCGCGGTTGTCGGATAGTTAAAGTTTATATTTGTATTTTCATCTGCTTTACTACTAAGGCTATGGAGTTAGTAGGTGACTTAACAAGTAACAACTATTTGCTGGCATTACGCAGATTTATTTCTCGAAGGGGTAAACCAGTCAATATTTATTCCGATAACGGAACCTCATTTGTTGGTGCATACAATGATTTATCTAAATTCTTAAAAAGCAAATGCAATTTATTGAGCGAAAGCATGGCCAATGAGAACATTAATTTTCGATTTATTCCGGCATATACTCCTCACTTCGGTGGTCTCTGGGAGGCGGGAGTCAAGTCGACAAAACATTATTTGCTTAGAGTGTTGGGCAATTGTCACCTTACTTATGAGGAACTTTACACTACACTGACTCAGATTGAAGCAATCTTGAACTCTCGACCCCTCACTCCGCTGTCTTCAGACATATTACATATACTCCTTTATTATACTTTATTCCTACACTATATCGCCTTCTTTCTTTCTTTTGTGTGTGACTTTATTTGGTGTAAATTGTGCCGTATATTATAAACATTAAATTCGGACTAGAACCTTGTTTATTCCGGTAACGGTTAAGAGGTAGCCCACTATACACACTATCACTCACACCCATAAAGTTACGTATTTTATAAGATTTATAATTATAACTTATTTTTACTCTTATTAAAACAACTCTATGGCGCTACACTCTTGTTCTACTGGTCGTGGATTCGATTTCCGCATGGAACAAATATTTGTATGACCTACAGTTATTGGCCGTGTGGTAGCGGCTTAAGAGAATCTACCACCCCATCTCATCCCGTGGGTGTCGTAAAAGTCGACAGAGGGAAAATGAAAACCAGGAGATGGGCAGCAGCATCTTGCTGGAACATCTGAATAAATAAACTGCGGTTGCCAACCCGTCTGCCAAGCGTGGCAACTAGGCAAAATCCCCCAAAACGAGAGCTACAAGCTTTTGTGGCAATCTATGGGGGAGGCCTATATATAGCAGTGGACTATTGATAGGCTGAAATGACGACGACGACAACGACGACAGTTAATTGTTCCAGGTTTGGGTGTTTGTCTATATTTAGCTTTAAAAAAATAAGTCTTTTAAAATATGTGTTTATTAACCTCGCCCATAAATTTAAAAACCTATATGTATATGCATACGTATATATACACAAAAAAAACTGTCCGAAAAGCGATTACCTGATAAAAAACATTGTAATAAACTTTTAAATTCCTATTTTCATAACACATTACGCCAATATATAACCCTGTATTTTAGTTTTATAAATCTTGAGTCATATCTGTAAACCCGCTTTGGAAAACGTCCATAAAGAAAATATTATATCAAACTTGTGACCCGCCCGGTTTCGCACGGGTGCAATTTACTAATGGAGAAAAAACTATTAAATATATTAATTTCATAATAGTCTCTAACCCCAAAGACTTGACAGACTGAACGTCACATTTTGTTTCATTCAGATTTTAATTCTAAAATAACATTCCCTTTCCGACATTTCCGGTGAATAAAAAAAATTCTCTCATAAAAACCTTGTCGTGATAATTACAAAAACAACAAAAAAAAAGTCAGCCAAATTAGTCGAGCCGTTATAAAGTGATTATCTTATACATTCGGCAATTTATTTTTATTTATATAGAAGAAGAATAAACATTTATTGTAGACAAGACATGTTGTTACATTAAAAGTAACAACTATGGAAACTTAATAAAATAATATATTTATCAACTTTTATCATTAAAAATATCAAACAACATATAAAGTTTACGAAAATCATAATTAATCTATAGCAAAGAGCATATAATCTAAGATAATTTCAACACGTAAATCTTGCAGAACTAAAAATAAAGATAATTTAATGGAATCGAAAATCAAAATGACGAGACTCTAGAATGAGAGCCATTCTTCTTAACTACGACACGTACTTTTAAGATCGTTTTTCTAACAAAAGTGCCGTGGAAATAATTGCTGAGAACTTCCACGATTACTTTAAATCGTCTTTCATAACTCCCTACAATCCTTTAACGCTTTCTACCATTTTCTACTAACCAGCTTCATAACGACAGAATATGTAATAACTAATATTTTTAATCATCATCATCACCTGTCACTTATTCACTTGTTATAGTTGTATATATATATTCACTCGTTGACTAGTGATAGACTAAAATGATGATGATGAATGATGATCTCCTGTTTTTAATTTTCCCTCTGTCGACTTTTACGACTCCCACGGAATGAGATGGGGTGGTAGATCCTCTTAAGCCACCACCACACGTTTAATGATTTAGTATATATTCGGGATTATACTATTAAACGCGAGTTGCGGTTGTTATTCGTATATTCCGCTACGGACCGCGTAATTAATTATTATCTCTTATTTAAAAGCACTTTAATTATGCTTTCAAATGTAACCATGAAACGTTCAGAATTTACTTGTTTCCTTATAAGGACTCTATTCGTTTGTAAAACTTCACTCTATTGAAGAACTCGATACTGAGGGGGCTTTAGATACTTTGATGGTGGACGAAATTCAATTAAATTTATGGTTTCTATTTGCTTCATCATCATCATCATCATTATTTCAGCTATTATTAGTCCACTGCTGAACATAGGCCTCCCCCATAGATTGCCACAAATGTATGTAGTTCTCATTTTGAGGTGATTTTGCCATAGTTGCCACGTTAAGCAGGCGGGTTGGCAACCGCAGTCTATTTATTTATATGTTACAGGAAGATGCTGCTGCCCATCTTCTGATTTAAGTTTTCCCTGTGTCGAGTTTTACGACACCCAGGAGATGAGATGGGGTGGTAGGTAGATTAGCAAACCACAATACTTTTATGAAATTATCTGTAAGTATTTCAAATATGATTTTATCGTGTACAGCTTTTAAAGTAAAGGTGTTGCATTATTACTATAAGGCAATGCAAGTTATTACAGCTACCAAATAAATAAAAGATAAGCCCTAATTAAGAATAAAAAGAAAGTTACTGATGAAAATAAACGTTTTTTTTACTGTTCGTTTTCTTGAATGTGTCCCTTACTGTACTTTTACTGTTTTCTTAAATTTAATTCAGTGACGAGAGTAGCCTTCCAACAGTAACATAGTGATGTGAACACTGCTCACCTAGCATAGGAATCCTGACAGCAGTAAAACATTTTCCATTTCTTATTTGTAAAACACTTATTTCTTAAGTTTCATATGCGCTGCCCCTTACTCGTGTGTCACCCGGACCGTTTTCGGGTGACACCACACCGCGCCATCTTCCTGAGGCATCAGGTCTTCATGACGACTTCTCTTTCCCTATACGCTCAGGCACTGCTGTAGTACCCACGACGACTTCCTGCATAGGAATTAAATGACTAGTATATCTAAACTGTATCTGAATTATGTCGCTACGGAATTAAAAATTGAATATGACCATAACAATTATCGCTGAAATAGTTTTCCCTGGTATACTAAGATAGTACTCGTATATAGCTCTTGTATAATTTTGGTCGCTATTAGTTAATAAAGATACGGGTCACGTTCTCGTATCCTGCAGAGGTAGACACAAGAGTATGATTGACAGCTCCGTAATTATACTGAAGGTTAAATGATATAGAACGTAATTTTTTTTCTGTTTAGATTATTAATTTGGACACGATTTCGAGCGAGTTATCACCTATTGGTAACTTTTACACTATATTTAGATCGATTTCTACCCCACGTCGAAATACACATAAAAGGAGACAACTGCGGTATCAGAGGAGAGATAGATGATTTTCTTTACAGGAGAAAGTGACGAGATGAGCAAAATGTTCACCTGATGGTAAGTGCAACGTCTGCCCGTAACCAATGCTGTGTCACCCAAAATACTTCTGTGTGACATCCTGAAACATCAGTTCTTAAGTCACATATGACAAGTGGTTACACTAGGTCTCAGTGCCCTTCAGACTGAAATACAGTAATGTTTGCATAGTACTACTTCACGGCAGAATAACTGGTCCTAGGCGGATTCTTGGATAGAAATACTCCACTATTGAAATCCACAAAAAGTTATTGTCGTATATGTAAATTTAAGCCTATAACATAATGTTAAGTCTCTGAATATTAGCTGTAATCACCATTCTTAACAAGTAGATTTACAATATTACAGAATAAAAAGCCTTGACCTTCTGCCCATCACGGGCCTGTGTATTTTTAATTGTGCATGACAATTTTCGAGGACCTGGAACAGACAGAGGGTTTTTTTTTCACGCCTCTATTATACTAATATCTATCTAATCTATTATATAATAATATAAAAAAATTAATAATTATTTCATAGACAAATGATAGCGTATTACAAAATCGGTGCTGTACTTCACGGATCTTATTCATTTAATTGAGGAAACAAGACAAAGGCTAATATCAAAATAATAATAACCCTTTGTATAACATTTCGCTAAATATTATGAATTAAAGAAGTAAAGTTTGATATTAGTTACTCTAATTATATAACATCTAATCATCTAACATTTTATTTAGACTTTTATTAAACAATAAAACAAAGTGGAAGAAATTCATATCCATTAATAATGAAAGACGGCGTTGTTCAAACATAGGACAGCACTATTTCTGCTAATGTACTGGAACCGGCATCAGTAATGTTTTTTTAAAACCATTTTCATTAACTTATTAAAATTTTCATGATGATTATTTTAGCGACAATCTAGCTGCTCTGATCATAGACAGACGACCACGACTGTACTCTCCTTCAGCCACGCCAGCCAGGTCGAATTTCGTCCATTGGGACCAAATAAATTATCAAGCGTTAATACGAACTGGAGTAGTGTTGAAGTATTATTTGTACAA
Source organism: Luehdorfia chinensis (assembly GCA_019845155.1). Taxonomy (NCBI): domain Eukaryota; kingdom Metazoa; phylum Arthropoda; class Insecta; order Lepidoptera; family Papilionidae; genus Luehdorfia; species Luehdorfia chinensis. The sequence continues at coordinate 305,055 of JAHVAK010000125.1, forward strand.
AATTAATAAAAGTTACTCATTGAGCACAATACAGTGTTTCGTTCACTGAAGCCAGAGTAATTACAGGGCATATGAGGCTAAAGAACCGACGAAAAGAGCTGATGAATGCACGTTTCGTCATTTCGTTTTATTAAAAAAAAAACTTTAATACCATTACAGACAAGCAAAGTATCCTAATAATAGCAGGAAACTAAGAGACGCCACAATTCTATACAAATTGCTACATTGTCCCTTGCTATCCGGAAAGAAATTGTTTACGTATCTTTTCCAGGTTATTATATCACCATGTAACGACACTTACTCTCCCTCATCAAAAACTAATCTCAGCCACAACCCTCCCATTGCCACACTATCTAGGGTATATAACATAGACCGTATCGATATTTTTGAGAAAGTGTTTATTTTGCACTCAGATATCAATACCGAAATATAATGTTTCAAATACGGTTTCAATTATATTTTTTCCTTTATCGTTTCCACTGTAATATCACACATGTTTTTTATTTTTTTTTATTGTATAAAGTGACGTAACGAGCAAAACGTTCACCTGATGGTAAGTGCAACGTCCGCCCACAACAAATGCTGTGTCACCCAGAATATTTCTGTGTGACACCACACTGCGCCCGTCACCCTGAGACATCAGTTCTTAAGTCTCAAATGCCCAGTGATTACGCAAGCTAACAGTGCCCTTCAAACCGAAACACAGTAATGCTTGCACACTACTGCTTCACGGCTGAATAACCTGGGGTGGTATCTACCTAGACGGATTCCTGCATAGGAATCCTACCACCAGTGAATTATTATAATAACTAATAACTTATTTCTCATTGTATTTTGTACTTAAAAATGTTATATAATATAGATACTATAAGGAGCCATATTATAATTAGCTGTTAACTTCGGAAAAGATGTTATAGCGGCATAAGTGTACGCACGCGCAAAACACAGAGGCACTTGCTTGTCCTAATTTACTTGCGCCAGATATAACGCACATGCTATAAGGTCACAGGGTAGGCTAGGATGCAGTGTCAGTCTCACACGGGACAATCGTAACACAACCACATCCGAAAATTTGTGTTTTTTAAATAAATGCTCATTTCGGCTGGGATTTGAACTTAGGACCTGCGGTGTAGTTGTCAGGTACAAGCCGACGCGGTCGTTATTTATTAATTAAGTCTTTAATTATTATTTTATATATGAAACAACTTCCAAAACTAATTGCAACTCCGTTTCTGTAATCGAGTTAATACCTTTAAATTAGCGTGCAGTTGAGTTGCTTTAGTAATATTTCCGTGACTTATCGCCAACCCGCTAGCTCGGCATGCAAACACATAATTGTATATGAAAGATTGTAAAGAGTTCTCTATCACGCTATATGGAAAACGCTATATCACGCTATATGGTGGCAGTCGGCGGTCGGGTTGTGATTATGATTAAGTGGGATGCATAAAAAATTGCAGTTTCACTATGTTACAATTGCTGCGCCTCGCAATTTTACCCGAAATAAAATAAGTCGACCAAATGATTCCATGCCGTGTGGTGGCGGCTTAAGGGAATCTGCCACCCCATCTCATCCCGTGGGTGTCGTAAAAGTCGACACAGGGAAAATAAAAATCAGGACATGGGCAGCAGCATCTTCCTGGAACATCTGAATAAATAAACCGCTGTTGCCAACCCGCCTGCCAAGCGTGGCAAATATAGAAAAATCACCCCAAAATGAGAGCTACAAACTGTTGTGGCAATCTGTAGGGGAGGCCTATGTTCGGCAGTGGACTAGTGATAGGCTGAAATTATGTTGATGATGATTACATGATTGGACCGTTTGCCACGGTAGATTGCTGATCTGATCATTCACAGTTCGGCCGTTCTTGATAATGTTCGGTTCTTAGCGGTCCGTACTCGAAGTTTTTTTAGCGTAGAACTTTTCTCAATGTTTTTTTTTAAATCGGATCTCAGATTTAATGTATTAGGAATGTAGGAAAATGGTACAGAGTCCTGTTACATGTACCTGTTACAGTTTGTTGTTTATTGTAAAGAAGCTTGTACTGAAATATTTTTTATCCCTGTAGTTCAAATAAAGAAATCACATACTGTTAAATAATTATAATAACATGATAATAAAAATGTGATCTGTTGGTATTAAATAATCAGATTGTGTAACATTACTGCTTTAAGTATCAAAATGTCTAAATAATATTAAATTATAGCCTTCTACTCATACCTATTTTAGTGATAAAAGAAGAAGTAAAGTAACTGTCAATTACAGTCAGTTACACTGTTACGCACAGATCTTTTCTGATTCTTTATAGGAGAATTTTGTTGGACATGAAAATTTCCATACATATTTTCATTGGCAAGCACAAGCAACACTAAAAATTGTCCGACCGAGATCTTGAAAATTCTCCCATAATAAGCAGCCTGCTGACAGCCGTGGTAGCTCAGGGGCTAGGAGCTCGCTTTAATAGTAGTTTTATAGTACGCGAGTGACCTGGGTTTGATTCCCGGTGCCGGTACCACTAAAATTGTTAATTGCAATTTTAAGTGTCGATTTACCACGTGCTCTGTGTCGAAAGGAAACATCGTGAGGAAACCTGCGTGTCTGAGGAATAATAAATATTTCAAAGACATGTAAAGTCCGCAAACCCGCATTGGAGCAGCGTCCAAAACCCTCTCAGAAATGAGAGGAGGCCTGTGCTAAGCAGGCGACATTTACAGGCTGTTACTTTACTTTTTTTTAAAGTAGCATTAGTTTTATATGTTAATCGAATTACTAACAGAAAGGATTTCTATTATAGCCCTTATCGGCAACAACACTATTCTGATTTTTGACTATAGTTGTATGTGTGTTGTACTTACTATCGTAGGTCTATGGGCCATATGGCCACTTACTACACCACAGTCTATTCGTCTACCCATACTACAATAAAAAAATACTTCCAGTGTTCCTCGTAATAACCATGTATCTTAGAAACCCAATTCTTATCTATTACTAATAAAATCTTTTGAGGTAACAATTTTTTTTATATTGTAGCCCGTAATCCGGCGGAAGAAAACCTTCTTTGTCGTAAGGCAGGCCACGAATATATTGAGGATCACTGATAATTCAATCATTTTATCGGGAAAATAAGTAATCCAACCAACTTACTAATTTCAAACACACCGATGCTGAAATTCATTGATTAAACCAATATATAGAATCTCTGACGGCGACAATTATTTGATTTTGTCTTATATATGAATATATGATGAAAGATTGCATTTTCGTACCTTTTAATTTACACATTTTAAATAACTTAAGTCGTTTTTTAGTGTGTTTCGTTTATGAACATTTGTTTTAAATTTGTACTAAATATCGATGTTCAACGTATCATCATTATCATCATTGCAGCCTATCACTTTTCCACTACTGAACATCATAGGCCTCTCGCATACACTCCTGAGCCACCTGCATCCATCAACTTCCCATAAAAACGTGCAGGTCGTCGCTCCATCTACTAGCGGGTCGCCCTACTCTGCGTTTGCTTGTACGCGGCTGCCACTTGATAACCTTTCTTCCTCAACGGTTGGGATATATGCAAAGTAATTAATAAGCTTATATTTATTCCATATGTGTTAATACATAGGCGTTTTTCGACGATGTTCTTTTTGATAAGAATTATGTGACGGCGCACATCCAGATTCGCCATCCTAGTTTTGTTAGTCAAAATTATCATTTATTTTGTATAACCCAAAACAGTTAAACAATCGGAGTTGTGGAAACATTTATACAGACTAAAAGTTACAAAAGGACCGGGAAAATGTCTATTCTCCGCAGATTTGACAATAATTACTACAGTTCAAATAACTTAAACAAATCTGCAAAAAATAAGGCAGTCATTATTCTTTGTCTGCTATTCGTATTTTATTACAAAAGACATAATTTTTTTAGGTAATGAAGATCTTAATTTATGTTGTTCTAGTTAACTACATCCCGAGATTGCAACCTTTTTTGGAACAAAGTGACGAGACATGCAAATCGTCTGCTCATAACAAATGCTGTATCACCCAGAACATTTCTATGTGACATCACACTACGTCCGTCACAGTCACAGAGACATCAGTTTTTAAGTCTTGGTCAAAGTTGGACTAATTAATATTTACACTGACTATCAGTGCCCTTCAAAAGAGAAATACAGTAATGTTTGCATACTACTACTTGACGGCACTAAACATACTACAAAACAGTTACTCAGACGAAACGCTTGAATTAGGCAACTTCAATGTTCCCAATAATATTATTAAACAATTATGTGACTTATGATAACATTCGACAATGATTTTAGATTAAACGAATATCATTAAGACATCCCTAAATGATTTTTTTAAAAGAAAAACTCCCTCTTGTTTTTTGTTCTTACCAAAACAAAGGAGTATTGTAGACGTACTAAAAAATTAAAGCGGAAAATGCTGAGAAGAATTCCATTCCAGTCCATTATTTAAGTCTATTCAAAGTAAAATAAAAAAATATGATTTGATTGTAAAAAATGAAGTGATTGCTAAAAGTGCAAGTTTACAAGGAGTAACTGATTTAATATTATTTAACTGATAGACTTTTTAATAAAAATAAAGACTCCGATTTGATGGACCAACTAAGCAGTCAGGATATTTTGGTTGTAATGATCTAAATTACCAATATTATTATTACGATTAAAATATAAATATTTAATGTGGTTGTTAGTCTATATTCCTACAATAAAGATGTTTTAAGTATTTTTATGCAATACTTCGATACCCTACCGTTAGTGCCTTTCAGCAGCTATATAAGAAAGTAACAGATGTATAAATTAAAGTAAAATATTAAATATAATGTGATCCCATAAACTTATGAATGATTAAAAGTAGCTCGTTTGCTTTGCTAACACGGGAGAGAGCCACGAAGAGCTGGCCGTGCGAAAGGCGACACCAAGGCTCACGCCCGCAACACGCAGCGTCTGGCTTTATGCTTTGTTTGTGATCATGGCATTTTATCCTATATATTATAATATATCCATATATATTATCCATATATATTAACCCCGAATTGTACACGTTTTAAGCTAAATGGGACATTGTTAGCAATAATATTCGGGGATTAAAATCTCGCTCGCCTGCGCCACCTCCCTTGATAATTTCCGCTTTTATTATGTTACGTTGGAGAGAACTAAGTGGTTGCTATTCCCGATGAAGTCACAGCAAGAGAAATTTATCATTAGGCTCATAGTTGTGCTCACACGATTTTAGTGAGAAATGTTTTTTCCATCCCACCAGCTGCATCCCAAAAAAAAGGAATTCCCCCATGTTATTGTCGATATTCTGGCAAACCCCGCTGTAATACTGTGCGCTGTTATTTAGTTAGATTTTTGAAGCCGTTACCGCAAGTTCTGCTGAATTATAATTTACTAGCCGATGTCCGTGTCTTCGCTCGCGTGGATATAGTTTTTTTAAATGATCCGTGGAAACTATTTGATTTTCTGTGATAAAAAGTAGCCTATGACCGTCTCCAGCAAGCAATCTATGTGCCAAATTTTGTCAAGATCGGTTCAGCGGTTAACTCTCTCTGTCCCAGAGAGAGTTACTTTCGCATTTATAATATTAGCATAGATTTCAGCTGTTGACACGTTCTCCTTCTACAAATTTCGTTGGTTGGGAATTTTTTTTCCTTTACACCAATTCAAATTTTGAATAGCTATCAAGCATTGCTATAACGTTACCAATCGTTTAAGGTCCTCTCCAATATTTTGTCCAATATTCCTATAAAAGTCTTTTGCCAGCTTCTCCTGATATATTTGCCACAACACTGCAGCATAAAAAGGGCACAAAATACCACCAAACGACAAACAGATGACGCAAGTGATGTGGACAGTCACCAACGCTTGCTTTAACCAGAGCGTCATCACAGTGGTTGTCATTATCAAATAAGTGTTGTAAGTACTATACTTACAACACTTATTAGCACCATATAATTGCTGTAGCATTTTTGGAACAACTCTACGTACTCCAGTATCAACTCAACAAGTTGGTTATTTGTCATTTATTAAAATTTAAGATGTCACGTAATTTAAATATATCCGAAAGGGCAGAAATATTTTCATTACACAGATCTGGATACAACATAAGAAAAATTTCGAGAGAATTAAATATATCACGTTTCACCGTACGAATTTGGATTATACGACAAGGGGAAGAAGGCAATCTTCAAGATCACAGGCGAAGTGGTCGACGTCCGAAAGTTTTCTTTTATTGGATAAAGTGACGAGACGAGCAAAACGTTCACCTGATGGTAAGTGCAACGTCTGCCGATAATAAATGCTGTGTCACCTAGAACATTCCTGTGTGCGCACCACACTGCGCCCGTCATCCTGAGACATCAGTTCTTAAGTCTCATATGCCCAGTGATTACACTAGCTGTCACTGCCTGCAGACAACAGCTTAATTGGCCTACGGTGGTACCTACCTAGAAGGATGGGAAATAATGAGACGTGTGTAGGAAGAGAACGGTTTTTTACACCTATGGCCCATTTTGCAGAACAATTGGTTACAATCTTTACTTTGCAGAAAAGAGCAGTCCGCGCAATCTACAATATTCGCTCTCGTAATTCACGTAAACTGTTTAAAGAAAACAATATTTTAGATATAACATGCCAATATATTTATGAAAACGCATGTATGTAAATTTAAATCACTATTTCCGAAGAATAGCGCCAATCATAATTTAAAATTAAGAAATTATAATAAACTAGATAATCCGAAATTTAGACTAAATAAAGTAAAAAAAAAATTATGGGTCGATCTACATGTATTTATAATAAAATTCCAGAAAATATAGTTAATCTAACAGACTAAATTTAAAACTTATATTAAAAAAAAGTCTGTGCTCCAAAGCTTATTATAATTTTTATGATTATTTCAATGATAAAGACACATGGAAAGTATCCATCCAGGGAGACATTCAAGTAATCTGTAACAGATGTGATTGTTATTTTGTAAGAAGCTACGTAATATGTATTTTTAGGTAGGGATAGGTAATGACAATGTAACGTTTTTATAAACAAACTTGTAAATTGTCTTGTGGAACACTGTAAGTGCGCTCTGTAAAGTAAAATACAATAATTTAAATAATGTTGATTTGTTTGGTAGACTCGAGTATGACATGCTCGCTTTAATGTCTATGCTTGCGGCGGCGTTCCCTGCACTTCCCTTTGAAATGGTTGAGGAGAACGATGGTTGAGGAGAACGATGGCTGCCACATGCCTCACACTTGTGAACAGGTTCTATTGGTGGAGGCTGGTATGCCCGAGCTTACGATTTACTTTTATATTAATAGAATTAATCTTGACTTAGATTTGAACATGGAGCGTGCTTTGGTTTTCCTGAAAACTATTCTTTGTAAATTTAATAATAATGTATTTTTGACTGAGATGAAAAAGGATTTACAAAAAATAGGATACCTACGGAGTTTCTTTCGCCAGTTTCTTCTCCGACAGAGGAACCTTATTACGAAACGGCGGTAGATTGTAAATAAATGACTTTTGACGAACGAAATTTATATTTCTTACGTCGAAAATAAAAGAATTTTCATAATGATTTCTTATATTTACGCGAACACTACATATTTAAATGAAACTAATTTTACGGATTTTATCGCGTTTAATTTGGTTATTTATAACCCGACGTTTCGAGTGCTTTACAGCACCCATGGTCACGGGGGGACTGAGGTGACAGATGTCCTGATGTCATAGTCAACCCGGAGTACCTTCAGCTTTTAATTATTATTTGTGGTCCGATCTACGCAGAAAGAGTTAACTGTGTCTTGAAGTCTTGCAGTGGTATGCTTGGTTTTTGACTTAATTTTATTAATTATAGGATCCCAAGCTGGTAGTAATACCAACCATCTTCTCTATTAAAATTAGGATGTTTTTTAATTTCAATAGCCTCGCGAATCATCCTTGGTACGAATCGGTGTTCTTTAGCCAGGGTTTGTGGTTTATCAAATCTGATGTAATGGTTGGGATGATCCAGAACATGGTCACAGACTGCAGACTTCCTGGAGCGGCGATGCTTCACATCAGCTATATGTTTGCGGGTTTTTATTGATCTTTTTGTTTGCCCTATGTAAGAGAGACCACATTCACAATCCAGCTTGTATACTCCTGCATCGTGTAGAGGGATGTTACACTTGACAGATGGTAAAAACTGACTTATCTTGTTCGGCGGCTTGAAAAATGTTTTTATGGAAGCCCGTTTCAAGATATAGCCAATCTTGTCCGTGACTCCTCTGACATATGGTAGGACTGCAGGTACATGCTCGACGTACAGTGACCGAGTGAAGCCGGCCACAGTCGAGCGTGTACATTTTTAATTAAATTCAATCAAATCAATCGAACTCAAATTAGAAGAAAATACGCTAAACTAGAACAAGATACAACAACAAATGATATTTCGTGTGGTATCGTGGATAGAGATAAAGCACACACCACCATGTAGCTGGTTTTGATTGCATACTGTGTGTGCTATGATATATCAGCTCTCAGTTCAAATATAATATAATGAACATGGAATATAGTGAGTTATACGTCACTGATGTCATACAGTGGTGACAGGAGTACTTAACTGTCATTTTAATATTTTAAACGAAAATAGCCATTACCTTGTAGTTTTGTGGCGTTCAAGCGGGTTGTATTGACATTCAACCTACGGGTGGTAAAGCAATTTCAGCCTTGTGATTTCGTCGTATTTATTTACCAATGCAAATGTGCCTTGGTCATTGCTCTTGTTCACATACTTGCAAATATATTTAATAGATCTAACGCTATTGCACATTCATACGTGAAAGTGCAATAGCTTGAAAAAATTTCTCAGGTGAACGTCGACGTTAGGACAGTATCCATCTTCTTCCGTTATCGTTTGCTCGACCAGTGCTTTGGATATCTTTTAGAATACCGGCCGTCCTGCATGCAAAGAAAGTTTCTGTTTGATGCCCCGCAAAGATCTGTGTCGTTAAGACGTCAAAAAATGTTGAAACCACGATGACCACGCAGTGGTAGCTCAGGGGCTAGTCGCTCGCTTTAAATTTCATAGTATGCGAGTGACGTGGGTTCGATTCCCGGTGCTGGCACCAATAAAATTGTTAATTGCAATTTTAAGTGCTGATTTACCACGTACTCGGCGGTGAAGGAAGACATTGTGAGGAAACCTGCATGTCTGTGAAATAAAAAACATTTCGAAGACATGTGTAGTCCGCCCACCCGCATTGGAGCAGCGTGACGGATTCTTCCTAGCTCCAAACCCTCTCAGAAATGAGAGGAGGCCTGTGCTCAGCAGTGGGACATTTAAGGGCTGTCAGCACTACACTACGATGTTCAGGAACAAATAATAAACCTAACTCACTGTCGAATAACTCATTTTAATAAAATTACATTCAATACTTATGTTTTTCTAATGATCAAACCATATCGCGATTAGAAGTAATAGTGGCGCCACCTAGTTCGTCTACTTATCAAACTAATCTCTGCGTAGATGGCGTTAGACGTTACATTATTAACAAACAAACTTAGACATTCCGCCCACCAAAGTACTTGTTCTTTATAAGTACTTTAAAATAAGAAGAAATAAAGCTAAGACTATATAATGCTAAAAAGGCCGCCCACCGTGATATAACAAATTGACAACATATCAATTACAGTTTAAAAAAAATAAATAAAGCAAAGAACAAACAGATAACAAAAAAATAAGACTATATACTATGATTAGCTATCTTAGGTAGAAAACACAATCTATTATACGCTCGTTTGAGTAGACCATTCTTGGTTTTTATAGTAACAACACGTGTAATATTGTCTTTTCCTGAGTGCTTCTCTGCAATTGTACCGAGTAGCCACTTCGCTGGTGGTAGGTTTTGGTCTTGGATTATGACAACATCGCCGATTTCGGGTTCATGCTGACTCTTTGTCCATTTATAACGTTGATTAAGCGTCACCAAATATTCATTAGACCACCGCTTCCAAAAATCATTTAACATTTTCTGGATAAGTTTCCATCGCTGCAGGCCGGTGATATGGCTCCGAGAGTGATCTTCGTCAGGAATAACAATTAAAGGCTCTCCAACGAGGAAATGACCAGGTGTGAGCGGCAAGGGATCATCTGGATTGTCACTTATCGGATATAATGGCCGAGAGTTCAGGCATGCCTCAATTTGTGTAAGTAATGTGGACAACTCCTCATATGTCAAAGTACTATCTCCTATAACCTTTTTAAGATGCGACTTTGTGGAACGCACTCCAGCTTCCCACAATCCTCCGAAATTCGGTGCTAGAGGCGGGATATAGTGCCATGTTGTTCCTTCGTTGGCCAATAATGTGCTGACTTCCTTAGGAAAATTGGAAATAGCCTTATTCAACATCGTTCTCAATTCCTTATCGGCGCCAATAAAATTGGTGCCGTTATCGCTATACAAATCTTTGCAGTGCCCTCTTCTGGACATAAATCTTCTATAGGCTGCTAAAAATCCTTCAGAGGTCAAATTTGAAACTGCTTCTAAATGTATGGCGCGGGTCACCATGCAAATGAAAATACAAATGTACCCCTTATATGATTTTGACCCTCGCCCTGGTGCGCATTTTAATTTTATGTATCCCGTAAAATCAACTCCTGATGATCTGAATGCTCTCTCAGGCTTCAGTCTAACTGTCGGTAGTTGACCCATAAATGGATATCTCCTTTGTTGCGAGTACCTGATGCATGTAGCACAATCTCTGTAGCATTTCTTAACGTGTTCTCTGGCTCTGAGGATCCAAAATTTTGATCGTAAATAATTGAGCATTGCAAGTGGACCGCCATGTAATGTTTTTAAATGAGCGTCTAAAATAATTAACCCTGTGAGATGACTTGCACCAGGCAATATCATAGGATGTTTCTTGTCAAAACTTTCTTGAGATTGTTCGGTGCGACCCTGAACTCTTAGAACACCATTTTCGTCAAAATTGGGGCAAAGAGTATACAGTTTGCTAGACTTTGGTACTGTTCCGTTGGACCTTAGCTGCTTAATCTCATCTCTAAAATGTAGTCTTTGAGTTTCTCTCACACATACTTCTAAAGCCTTATTCATCTCTTTCGGCGTTATGTTTTCCGGAATTTCTCTTATTTCTTTTGGTATCTTCCATAATAAAACTCTTTTACAATAAGATAACACTCTCAATAGCCTTCGTAAATTAGAAAATTTTGTCCAAAAGAATTCTTCCTTTATTTGAGCTATAGTATTAAAGGCTTTAACGGATCTTTGTTCTTCATTAGTTACGAAGTCCGTTGGATCATTTGTTCCGCCCCTCTCAATCTCCTTCAACCATTCCGGACCATGCCACCATATGTCATGCCCTTTTAACTCTTTTGCTGATATGCCTCTGGAGGCACAATCTGCAGGATTTTGCTTAGTATTGACGTGATTCCACTGATCTCGATCCAACATTGTCAAAATCTCTGAGACTCGATTGCTGACAAATGTTGTCCATCGACTTGGCTGTCCACGAAGCCATGCTAAAACTACCGTGGAATCAGACCATGCGTATAGATTTCCTTTGGGGATGTTAAGAACTTGTGATACTTCAAAAATCAACTGAGCTGCTAAAAGTGCAGCGCATAGCTCCAGTCGAGGAATAGAAATTTCCTTTTCTACCGGCGCAACTCTAGTCCTAGCTGTGACCAAATGCACTTTAACACAGCCCTGATTATTGACACTCTTTATGTAAACCGTGGCAGCAAACGCAGCTTGTGAGGCATCAGAGAATACGTGCAACTCAACGTAGTCCTCACGTTTAATTTGTAGCCACCTCGGGATTACAATGTCTTTTACATTACTCAGATCTTTTCTAAATACAATCCATTCCATTAAAAGTTCTGATGTGAGAATATCATCCCAAGCCAATCCTGTTTTCCACAATTTCTGCATAAAAATTTTAGCTGTAATTATCACAGGTGCGATCCATCCCAATGGATCGTATAATCTCGCTATATCTGATAATACTTTCCTTTTTGAGATGGGCGTATCTGATTCGTGTAATTGATACATGTATTCAAAATTATCAGAGTTCTTATTCCAAGAAATACCCAAAACTTTTACTACATTATTTTCCTTAAAAATAAATGATTGATTTGAGCCTTGCTTATCTGTCTTTATATGATTAAGTAATTTTTCACTATTAGTGCACCACTTTTGTAACTGAAGTCCTCCAGCATTCATCAGTTTGTTCAATTGCTCGTAAATCTCTATTGCTTCCTCCTCTGTTTCCGCACCCGACAATAGGTCGTCCATGTAAAAGTCCTGTAATGTTATTTTGGCGGCTATTGGGTATTTCGACTGCTCGTCTATCGCCAGTTGTTGTAGGCATTTTACAGCTAAATATGGTGCACATGAGGTACCGAAAGTTAACCTAGCTAACTTGTAGCATTCTATTGGTTTGTCTGGATCGAATCTCCACAAAACTCTTTGATAGTCCGTATCGCCATCATGTACACGAAATTGTCTGTACATTTGTACTATGTCCGTTACAATACAGTACGGATAAAGTCTCCATCTCATCAAGATATGCCTTAGATCCTGTTGAAGTTTGGGGCCCACTATAAAACAATCATTAAGTGAGACGTTATTGGATCCTTTGCAAGATGCGTCGAAGACACATCTCACCTTCGTAGTCTCTTTATCCTCTTTTATCACAGCATGATGAGGTAGGTATATTGCCTTTACATTATTAATATTCGGATCAGAAACCTTAACCATATGCCCTTGTTGAATGTAATCTTCTATCACTTTCTTGTACTCGTCATACAATGCCGGATTCTTTCTTAATTTTTTTTCTAGTGATTTGAATCTCCGTTGCGCAATCTCTTTTGTTTCACCTTCAAAACATTGTGGATCTTCTTCCTTGAATGGCAATCTCACTACATAACGTCCATCGTTATCTCTTGTTGTAGTCTTTTCAAAAAACTCTTCACACTTTCTCTCGTCTTTAGTCATTTTCCTTTCGATGCTTTCTGGCGCTCTTTCTATCTCCCAGAATTTGGTCAACAGTTCGTCTTCTTTCACTTGTAGATAGAAATTTATGATTCTAGGATTTAGCTCCTTTCCTTTCTGAACTCTGCCTGATAATATCCAACCCAACTGCGTGTTTTGTGCAATTGGGCCACACTCGGATGGATGCTTCTTTAACCCTTCTAATATGATCTCACTTAGAATATCAGCGCCCAGAATAATATCAACCCTGCTCGGTACTCCAAATTTCGGATCTGCCAGTGATAAATTCTCAATTTCTGGCCAGTCCGTGATAATGGTTGTATTATTCGGTAGAAATGATGTTAGTGTACTCAATACAAAGGCGTTCACTGGCATTGAAAATGAATTATATCTTGACTCAAGTTTAAATGATACCATACTCTGTGCTCGTATCTTTCCGTCGCCTACTCCAGATATAAGACCGTTTACTGAGAAACGTTTGAGGCCCAAGGCTTGCGCAGTCGCTTCGTTTACAAATGACGCCTCGGAACCTTGATCGATCAGCGCGCGTACTACTTGATTATATCCATTGTTTGATTTGACATTGACCACAGCTGTAGCCAATAACACGTCTCTCTGTATCTCCTGCGAATAGTGAGCAGAGATTTTTGTCTCTCTCTCATTAACGACCTCTTTTTGCTCCTTCGACTCGTCAGATCTTGTTTCAAGGGGTCGGTCAATATGCAACAAGGAGTGATGCCTTTTACCACAACGTCGACAGCAAGTTGATTGTCGGCAAAACCTTACAGGATGATTAGGTGCGAAACAGTTGAAGCACAGTCTCTTTGATTGCACAAAATCACTTCTTTCTTTGGGAGACTGGGTACTAAACTGTTTGCACTGAAATAACATGTGTGGTCCAGAACACATAGTGCAGGCGTTACTTCGTACGTTATTCACAGCTTCATTTTTTTCAACGGCGGAATGAAATACCTTTTGCTTAACTACTTGCTTAGTTGGATTGATCATCTCCAGGGTCCTGAAGCGTGTCTCTAGAAATTTTGTTAAATCTATCCAAGTGGGTAAAGTTTCGGACTCTGCCTGACTAACATATATCTCCCACTGCTTACGAGATTCTTGATCAAGTTTAGATACAACTATAAAATTGATTATAATATCCCAATTCTCAGTCTTAATACCTAAATTGCTCAAAGATTTTAAGCACGCAGTGGTGGTATCCAAGAGTTGCTTCAAACCTACCGCCGAATCTGCGACTATGTTTTTCTGAGCAAAAAGTTTTTTCATAATTTCGTTAGTATTGTATCTCAAATTGTTGTATCTTTTTGTCAAAAGTTTCCACGCTTCTGTGTAATTAGTTTCTGTAGTAGAAAGATTTTTTAAAAGGCTAGCAGGTTCACCCGACAGACTGCTCTTTAGGTAGTGCAATTTCTGCACCGGACTCAAATTCCCATTTTCATGAATCAGAGACACAAACATGTCGTAAAAAACTTGCCAGTCATCATAGCCACCTGAAAACGATGGCAAGTTGATGCGAGGCAATCTCACTTCACAAGGAGATGTCATGGCTGATTGAGAGGTGACACTAGTCAGTTTTGGCATTGTTGGTAGAATTCGCTTTAAGTCTTCCTTTAATTTGACCTTATAATCCAAGTAGACTTCCACAAATCTGTCGAAAATTTCCTCTTTAAAATAAGATAGTTCTTTTTTATTCTCTGCTGTGACTTTTGACGTTATTTCAGAATGTTGTTCAAAGAAGACTGTATATAATTTTTCTAAATGTTCTAGTCTTGCTTCAATAAAAGATTGCGTGAGTCTATCCTTTGATGACTTCTTATAGTTTCGGAAAGCCTTCTCCAAATGCTCTAACTGATCTTCTTGCTTTAAACAATTTGGCTCCATCTTATATATTGATGTCATTAAATTTATATTTAATATTTACTCTCAAAATTCAACCCAGAACTATATCCGTAACTGTGTTGTGATTCTATGTTAAGTTCAAAGTCACTACAAATATTTTCTAAGTCCCGACTCAATCCTAAAACTTTTACAAGTCCAAGATCAATGCAAATTTTTCTAAGTGTTTTTAACTGTTATCACAAATATTCTGTCCTTTTTAACACGAATAACGAATTTTCACAAGACTCGACACGCACTTTGATTTTATCACTGATAGTCCACTTCTTAATCCACGATTCAATTCTTCCCTGGTTTCGGCACCAGATGTCAGCACTACACTACGATGTTCAGGAACAAATAATAAACCTAACTCACTGTCGAATAACTCATTTTAATAAAATTACATTCAATACTTATGTTTTTCTAATGATCAAACCATATCGCGATTAGAAGTAATAGTGGCGCCACCTAGTTCGTCTACTTATCAAACTAATCTCTGCGTAGATGGCGTTAGACGTTACATTATTAACAAACAAACTTAGACAAGGGCTGAAACTTTACTTTTACTTTTACGATGACACCGTACTATCAGGTGAACGTTTTGTTCGTCTCGTCCGATTCAAAAAAAATCCGATAAAAAAAAAGTCCAACACTCATCAACAGTTTCGTACGTGGTTTTCCTACCTAGCTACTACCGATAGAGGTGTGACTTGGTCGGCAGACATGATCTTTGTCTTATCCATGTTCATCTTAAGATCTACTATTGGTCTATTACCTACACTATCGATCTCATTGAGCACAGTGGGACCATCGGATGACTTTTCTAACACCTGCGAGACACTGCGAGAGACTGATGGTAGACTCCTTTAAACTAAAGCCTCCTCTAGTTTTTGAAAAGCTTTGTTTTAATTTTTACTGGTGGTACGATTCCTATGCAGGAATCCATGTAGGTAGGTACCACCCCAGAGACAGATATTCTGCTATAAAGCTAGTGTAATCACTGAGCATATGAGACTTAACATCTCACGTCTCAGAGTGACAGGTGCAGTGTGGTACCACAAAGAAATATTCTGGTGGGTACAGCTTCTGTTATGGGCAGACGTTGCACTTACCATCAGGTGAACGTTCTGCTCGTTCCATCACTTTATCCAATAAAAAAATTAACAAAATTTTCCGAACAACGTAACTTGTTGCAGTAGTTCTGCTTTTTTTCATGCCAAATTTATTTGAAAGCTTAATTTTCTGAGCCTATACATTGTATATATGGCAAAGACTAAGTGAAGTCACGTAGCCCTTTTGTCTGATTTTACACAACCCTCATCACTCGTTTTACTTTTGACATGTTACAATAGAACTTAGTCTCTGACATAAATCTAACAGTTTAATTTGTAAATATTTTAAATGAAAGCATTATTTTTTTTATAATTTTGAGGGTTTCTCATACTTGCGTTCTGTTGTCTTAAAGATTTTTAGTAAATAGAATCTTTGCGGAAATTCATTAATGTATAGGAGAGATATAGGTTCAGTAAAATAAATATTATACGAATAATTGTCATTTTCGATTGGCATTTTAATTTTCTACATTGATAAATGCTGGCATATGTACTATGTCATTTTTATTTGCTTGTCTTGACAACATTATTGACAAAATTTAGTTACAGAACACAAAATAAATATTGTATTTTTTATTTGTAATGTTGAAATTCAAACGGCATCTGTCATACACTATTTAGCATAGTATTATTCTTAGATAAATGAAAGGTATCGCTGCTCGTTGCGTCGAGCGCAGCGAAACCTATCATTGGTGGATTGAAAAGTACTCGGCCTAACACATATCCATTCAATTCTAAAAATCAAATCTACCCACATTATTTAGTTCAGTTCAGACTAGTTCATTGTGTGAAGTTCGAAACGTGTGCGATAATTAGTTGTGATTTTATAAATTTATTAACAAAGTAATCGGTCATAATTTCCGCGAATGGAGCAAATCGAGCAGCGTGCCGTCATTAAGTACCTCCATAAGAAGGGGCTATCATCAAAAGCCATCCATGATGACATGGTCAGTACATTAGGCGATTGTGCTCTGTCATATTCATCCGTCAAAAAATGGATAGCAGAATTTAAGCGTGGTAGAGAGAGTGTGAAAGATGAACCCCGCTCTAGAAGGCCTTCGACGTCAACTACTGACGAAAATTTTAAAAAAGTACTTGATTTAATAATGGGAGACCGCAGATTAAAAATTAGAGAGATAGCCGAGATTATAGGCATCTCTTATGAACGAACTCAAAACATCATTGTCAACGAGTTGGGTTTCCACAAGGTGTCTGCGAGGTGGGTTCCGCGACTGCTTTCAGTTGAACAAAAAAGGACGCGATTGACTATTTCACGCGACTGTTTGGAGTTATTTGAAGCGGATGCAGATGATTTTTTGAATCGTTTTGTTACTATGGACGAAACATGGGTTCATTACTGTACACCGGAAACAAAACAACAATCAAAACAGTGGAGAAGACCTGGTTCACCACCCCCTAAAAAGGCTAAGTCGATTTTGTCGGCAAATAAGGTGATGGCTTCAGTATTCTGGGACTCGAAAGGTGTGATTATGATTGATTATCATGAAAGGGGTCAGACTATAAACTCTGATTACTACTGCACCTTACTACGTCGTTTACGAGAGGAAATAAAAGAAAAACGTCGAGGAATGCTCAGAAGAAAAGTCCTGTTTCATCAAGATAACGCCCGTGTTCACACGTCAGTACAGTCAATGGCTGGAATTCACAACTGTGGCTTTGAACTGTTACCGCATCCGCCGTATTCACCTGATCTGGCACCATCAGACTTCTTTCTGTTCCCTAACCTAAAAAAGCACTTGGGAGGTCAAAGATTTTCGACAAACGACGAGGTCAAAGCAGCTGTAGACGCATATTTTGACCCTAAGGAAGAATCATTTTTTTTAACGGTCTAAATGCTTGGAAGGGGAGGTGGCAAAAGTGTATTGAACTTGATGGTGATTATGTAGAAAAATAAAAATATAACTGATTTAGTATGTGTTTATTTTCTTGGTTAGGCCGAGTACTTTTCAATCCACCCTCGTATCTAAGGTATTATTGTTTTTATTTTACATAGCCTTGTTGGTTGGTTTTAGGGAGTTTATTTTCGTAGTGATCATATCCTTTGCCTTCTATAACGTCATCCCTTTTCCATTTCTATAACCTTCTAGCAAGCACAGAAACACTCACTCGTCGTCTCCTTTCTGTATCTGATGTAACGCCCGGGAATGTAAGATCGGAAAAAGGGTTTGACGTTATGACACAGAAGCAGAGTGTTCACAGTACAACTAAACCAATAATGAGTGTTTCTCACATATATTGACTTCTGCTGGGATGCATACTTAGTACCATGGACTCAGCAGACTAGTGCCCTAAGCACTGAGCTACGCAATCGACATTTTTGCGTTTTATTTTGACTTGTTTGCAATACGGTAGCCGTATTGCAAACAAGTCAAAATAAAACGCCGCAATTTTATAAATTTTTATTTATCTTACAAGATGACCAAGAATAATATTATTAAAGACGACAATAATTAACAATGTAAACTAGTTCTATGCTTCCATATAAAAATTACTTGACTTATTTGATAATTCAGCCAGATTTTACGGAACGTGTAACAGACAAGCACTAACGAGGTGAAACCGCAACTAAATCAAGGTAACTTTGATGTATTCCATAATACTTGCATTAAATTATATTCAGTAACACACATTCAGTACACGACTGTTCCATGATAATTGCACTAACATATATCCAGACATAATAAATTAATAGAAAAAAAAATACGGGCCATTAATCACTTTAAAAAGGATAAATATAAATTCAAATTTCTTTGATATTAAAAGAGGGGATAAGAGTGTGATTCCTTCACACACCTGCGATTTAGCGGATTCCACGTCTTTAAATGTATAAACCCTTCACTTTTACCACGATATTATTCTCTAACGTTACGAGTAATACGCTTATTTAGGTTCGAAGCAAAATATAATATATGTAATATACATGAAACAGATATAATTTATAACGGTTGAGGTAGTCTAGGTTTCGCTCATAATAAAGCGAAATTACTCGAAACATTATTATAACGTACAATAAAAGTACACATTTTAAAAGCCAAATAACGCATTTATAACAGACGCTTATCACCCGGATGCAAGTTACTAATGAAGAGAATGAGAAGTGCACTTGGCAAAAAATATTAAGAATGTTTATAAATATGAAACTGAACGTCACTTTTTTATGGAGATTTTAATACAAAAATATCATTAAAATTTCCGACTTTTTCGGTGGATTTTTATCCAAAATATTGTTTAATAGAAATTTTCCTGACAATTACGAACAATAAAAATCAACCAAATCAGTCTAGCCGTTTTGTCCGATAATTTTTCATATATAGAAGAAGAAGATAGAAGATGGATAGATATTCTTACCACGTCGTTCAATGAAAAAATCGGAATGAGGAAACCGGCATCTAAGTACAAAAAAATATATCGAGGAAATCTGCCGACCTGCACCAAGGTGACATTGTAGACTATGCAATAGTTACTTTGTCTTTTACTAAATTAAAGTTTGTTATTGACATTAATTTGTTGCTGATTATAACAAATTCATCAAAAAAACAGTAACATGTAACATTTAATAGTAAATGCAAATGCTCAACAACAAAAGACTTTCAACTTTCCTCGAAACATTTTACACCCTAACCTCAATCCCACCCTATGAATGCATTGAGTACAGGAGTTTAGAATGCGGTTCTGCTTGCAAATTGCAAACGTATCGAATCTTACCAGCAGTAATAGTGTAGCTCGTTTAACACAGCCGTGTTCTTAACACACGTAGGAATTGTGTGTTGAACAACCTTCAGACGCGAGGTGCCTATCGATCCAGACTATAAATATAAATTTGAGATGTGAAACGAAATTTATAGTAATAGAGAAGATATATTAGACGTGGCACTAGATAGAGGAGGACTTTTGGTTTTAGTTATAAATGTGAAAGTAACACTCTGTCCCTCTGTTTTTTACCTTTTCACGGTTGAACCGCTGGACCGATATCCACAAAATTTGGCACAGAGAGCTTGCATCCTGGAAATGCTCGTGCACGAGAAAATTAACACCACCACCGGGAACCGCCACCAGAAAAGGGTATCTGTTTCCACGGAAAAAGGGTATCTGGTCGCGGTTCCCGGTGGAGAACAACAGTCAGTGGAGAGCTCTGCGACAGTCAGCCGCCGAGCGACTGTCAGTAGTGTATATTGCTTAGTAGTAGTGTAGTTGTAATGGTGGAGGGTATCTGGTGGCGGTTCCCGGCGGCGGTACTATTCAAAACTAGGTAATATACACCATTTTATATTTTGCACACATTACTGTGTTTCGATTTGAACGGCACAGTGAGCACAGCTAGCGTTATCACTGAGCATATATACATAGACTTAAGAGCTTATGTCTCAGTGTGATGGGCACAGTGTGTTGTCACACAGAAATTTTCTGGTTAAGACAGCATTTGTTATAGACAGACGTTGCACTTACCATCAGGTGAACGTTTTCTCGTTTCATCACATTATCCAATAAAAAAGCGGATCTTAGCAAATTAAATTTCTTTCCTTCAACCTAAATTACGTAACGAACGTAGTTGCGAGCATCCGCGAATATTTTATTCATCATCATCATCTTCGTCATCATTACAGCCCATCACAAGCAAGCTGCTGAACAAAGGATTCCCAAATAAATGTTCATACTGCGTGACACTGAGTTATTTTTTTTATAAGTAATTGACGAGAAGAGAAGCCACTCACATGATGGTGAAAACCATACTTGACCATGACAGTGGCGACATCTCACCATTACACTAGCTTCAGGGTCGTTTAAATCGAAACAGAGTGGTGTTTACCACGACGGTGGTACCTACCTAGGCGGATTTCTGCATCAAGAATCCTACCACGAATAAAACCTGCATGTCTTGACTCTTCACAACACCCTGCAGGTCGAAGCTCCATCGCATTTGCCGTTACGAGACCACTCTTCCCTTTTGGTCCAACGAAAGGAAAATATATAAATTTAAATTTTAAATACAATTTCGTTAAAAACAATCAGACACTTCAAGTTTAACAATTAAAAGTTAAATTGCACTTAAATCTTCGGAATTGCCCATAAATAATTTTATAAACGGAGTTTCTTGATAAGTTTTGGTACTTGAGATTATAAGAAAATATGTCCAAAAATGAATCGGGGTGTTAACTACTTCTATAAATTACTGTATTTAATGTGAAACTTGAAATTAATTAGTTTCAAAAATTTATTAGTAAAAATATATAGAAAAACTTATCTTATTTTCTTGTGCTCAATAAGTATTTGGTGGTTATTTCATTTATCTATTTCATTGTCATCTGAAAAAAATATATGATTGTCTAATATGATTATTACTCTAGTTCCAGGATCTTCAAAATACAAAGACTTCGCGTAATATTATTCCATTATTTTTACTCCATTTTTTCCTTCCATTCTCTATTCGTTCCTTTTACTTTGTTTTTGCTACACCGATTAATGTCTGCTGTTTTCTTAACCGATTTTCGGCCATAGCGACAGCTTTCAAATACTGTCAGAAAGCTATCAACTGCGCAGATAGGTTAGGATGCAGTATCAGAAACACGGGGACAATCACAACACAACCAGACCCGAAAACCTACAATTTGTGTTTATGCACAAATGTTGGCTTCGGCTGGGATTCAAACCCAGAACCTGCTGCGTAGAAGTCAGGTACACTAACCACTAGGCCACGCGGTCGTCAAACAACCTGCAATATAGGTATGTATGGTAAACTTTAAACTATAAAAACTTTTTCTGAAACCATTTTTACATAATGACAATTTGATTACGTCCGACTTTTAAGTGGTAAAGCCACATGTGCCAGGTGGCCCCGCTCTTCCATAACATACGTATTAAGATGACAGATATATAAAAAAAAAACATTATTACTGCAATGCACATTTATTGTCCTTTTTAATGTGTGCATTTCAAAATCTAAGCCAAAGCCATAGAAATTCAATTCGATGAAAATTAAATGAGACTCTCCACATCATTATAACTAAGATTTATCAGCCATTCGGTCATTAAGATTTTACACTGATAACATTTTTCTGGATAAATGTGAAATG
Organism: Luehdorfia chinensis; assembly: GCA_019845155.1. Taxonomy (NCBI): domain Eukaryota; kingdom Metazoa; phylum Arthropoda; class Insecta; order Lepidoptera; family Papilionidae; genus Luehdorfia; species Luehdorfia chinensis. The sequence goes on from JAHVAK010000125.1 coordinate 327,176, forward strand.
ATTCATTAACAATATTATATATATGACTGAAATGAGAACTGGCTGAAGTATATATAATTTGCTTACTGCCAATAGCTGACAAGTAGAATAAAGTAAGTAGAAAATCTGTAAGTCTTACAGAACATCACTTTCGATAACGATCTTTGACCTCTTTCTAGATCAAAGATCTCAAGAAATTTAATTTTTGATGCCCCACCCCAGATTGAAATACAATAAGTTAAGATTGATTGAACGAGAGCTATATAGACTCGCTTTAATGAATAACCTGATAAAACGTGTCTCAGAGATTTAAATATCCAAGATATTTTTCTGATGCGGCTGACAGTAGCGTCAAGTTGCTGATTCCAAGATATTCTTTGGTCTATTACTATTCCTAGGTAATTGAGGTTACTTTTTGTATACTAGGGCATAAACATCTACTATAGTGTTGTCAGTTAATACAACTGTGGATCTTTAAATTTAAGTCGTAGTTAGGCTGACTTCTATTACTCAAAGCAAAACAAACATAATTAGTCTTAGATATATTTAGTGTAAGTATAGGGGTAGTTTAGTTTGAAGATGGTAGTAGAATCACTATAAATAATAATGTAGGTGGGATACACATTTCGATTAAACCGCTAAACCGTGCAGACGTCTGATGCCAAGCCTGTGCTGATGCTTAGAAATGAAAGAAGGCCTGTGTCTCCTTTCATTTCTTAGAGGGTTTTGGACCCGGGAAAAGATCGTCGCGCTGTTACAATGCGGGTTTGGGGACATCACATTTCTTCGAAATATTTTTATTCTCAGACTTACAGGTTTCCTTCAATGTTTTCCTTGATCGATGAGCACGTGGTGAATCACTTAAAAAAACTGGTTTACTGTTGCCGGCACCGGCTATCGTACTGTATTCGGTGGTAAAATAGATGTGGTGAACAGCTTTTTTCAGATATATTTTCGGTGATGTAATTGCTGTTAGCCTTCTCGGCTTTTACAGCTTCATCGGATACTGTGCTCGCGGGCCAGGGGCCCGCGTGCCAGGTTTGGTTTGACCCAAACATAAATAAATAAATAAAAACTCCTACAAAAACCTCGAAGTTCGGACTGTGTCGCGTTCGCTGCGTGCTTTCGCGATTTCGAAAATCTTAAACATTTTAAGTCGTCTACTGACCGTCCGAAGGAGGCTGCGCGCGTCCATTCGGACTGTCGACTTGTGTGTCGGTAACTCTGGGCGGTGAGAACCGCCCTGGAACACGGGTGAATCTTGTGTACGCGATGTGATTATTGACTATTGCGCGCCGCTCTCTACGGCGGTCGCGCGTCGTGGTGCGTGTTATATTAAAGCTATTGACTGTGTGTACAGTGTGGCCTGGATCGTGACTGACAGAATAGACCGGACGAAAACAAAAAGGACGCGTTCGGGAGGGGTTTATTTTAAAAATAAAATTTGGGAAACTTGCGGCGACAAAAGAACCAGTAGTTCATCTTATGGTAAGCGATCACTGTGCGCCAGAGACGACTACATCAATGTTATCCCTCTGGCGTAAGATGAAATGCCTTGTTCCCTTATGAACCCGGTTCTCAGCCCTCATCATATAAAATGTAGCAACGTTAAGTTACTTAACAATAATATTCTATGAGACGGTAGTCCTTCCCCGGTCAAGCGTACAAAGTGGCTCTAGCACGTTATATTTCAGTTACAGGTTAATGCAGTGACTGGTCTTCTAAGTTTTAATTCTGTTACTATTAGACTATAAAATATTTTAAAGTGTCAAAAAGTACCTAGAGAAGAGAAATGAGAAAACCGCCGATCGATTTTTGATAAATACAAAATAATATCAAGGCTTTTTCAAATTCAAATTCAAATTCTTTATTTGCTATAAATAACTTTGGCAAGACAGCTTTGTTGTCATACTCTGAATTTGTGTTATGATTTCATACAATTTTGTAATAGGTTTGTGGTAATGCTCCATATTAGTCTTTAAGACATCAGCTTTAATTCGTGAAATTCTTTTTCATACTGTTTATTCTATGTTATTGGCCCTTAGATGATTTAATTTATACTGACCCAACACAATTTCGATTATGGTTTGGATATAAAATAAATTAAAAACATTTTGGACAATTGGATATTTTTTGGATTCGATCTGCACAAGTTTTTAAAACCACTGCAAGTATTTAAAAATCAACTATTTCATGGAGATTAAAACGGCATACATTTTTATACATATTACATACAATTTTAATTAATTATAGAACTGTACAGATAGACAAACAAAATAAATATAAATCTTGTTTCTAGATTTATATTTATTTTATTTATTTATATTAGTAAAATACGTCTAATGCAATAAACTTTCAGTGTTTTTTCGGTAATACGAAAATTCAGACGACATGCAATATAAAAATTCATTGGCTTTTTCTTATTTGCAGCGGTCCGTCGAAGTCAATATTGGATAGTAAATATAATCAGGCTGTTTACTAGTCGCATGTAAGTTTTGCCAAGTAAAATATTCTTATAGCTTATTTTGTATACAAAAAGGGTTATTGAAGATAGAGAGTGAACCAAAAGTATAAAACTGTGAAAATTCCACAGCTCCAGTGCAATCTAAGTTATTACAAATTATATTATTAAGTTCAAATCTTATAAAAAGATTTACAATTTTCAAGCAGCATGAAAAATCGATGTGTCATGATGGCTTAAGATATAAACAAATATTTAACATCTTTATTTTCTTTGTGACTAAAAATATTTGTAAGCTTTATTTCGGTATGGTGGCGCCATAGAACACCCTCAATAGAAGTCACATGTTTTTGTTCGAAACACATTCCGCAAGTAGATCAGTGGGACGGGAGAGCCACTGCCGGCTCTGATTGAATAGCTTAGGTCATAACATAAATCGTCACTCAGCTAGTCATGTACCATTGTTGACGCAAACAATTTTGGAGTATCGAATGTATCAGTTGCAGTTTTGTGTGTTCAAATATGTACTTTGGGCTTTATGTATTATTTTTATATTATATATGAAACTGAAGTATGATTAATAATCTACTATATTAAACTGACAGCTGCTAATCGTTATCCACTGCTGAACATAGGCCTACCCCATAGATTACCACTGTGCTCTAATTTTGGAGGATTTTGCTGTAGTTACCACGCTTGGCAGGCGGGTTGGCAACCGCAGTTTATTTATTCAGATGTTCCAGGAAGATGCTGCTGTCCATCTCATGGTTTTTATTTAACCTCTGCCGACTTTTACGACCCCCACGGGATGAGATGGGATATTGTCAATTTGTAAAATAAAGTTGCCATATAGTTTAAATATATGTTTACATACATACATATGTTTGTAACAGTGATTGTTCCAGTTCAGAAGTAATTCAGCTGACTTGCACAAAGTTATTGGGAACATACTTAATTTTAAAAATGATAACGTCCTCATGGCTGATTTCGAACACAGCAACAACTTCCGAATATCGTCGGGAGCTATCAACACCGCAGGAGATATTATAGTGCCACAAGTGTAAGCGCAAACTCAGAGGCACTTACTCGTTCCAACTTACCCGCGCCGGATGTAACGTTAACGCGATAAGATCGGAGGTAGGCTAGGGTGTAGTGTCAGAAACACAGGGATAATCACAACACAACTTGACCCGAAAATCAACAATTTGTGTTTTAGCACAATTTGTGTTTTGGCCCCACAACAATAAGGAAATTGCTTAGTTAAAAAAAAGTGTTTTGATTCACGACGTTATAAGTGAGCGAAAATGTGAGAGATTGATGTGGATCCTTTTGTCACAACACTAGTTTTTTTCGTCATAAACTGTTAACTCAGTAAACATTAATTTACTCCAATGAATTATTAGTTACACTTTAGCTATTTTATGTAAAATAATTATTTCAAAATAAATAAACAAAAATATACATCACAATGAAAATTACGCTTGTATGACGGTTAGCTTTAAAAAACGATACTCAACCCACGATTTTTCCTAAACCGTGGTTGCGGTTTACAAGAATAAATTGAAAAACACGAAACACACTTTCAAACACGAAACTATTAGTAGCTCATACAAATATACGTAACATAATTAAATCAACCCCGAAACCAACTATGACCACCAAGCCGTCGAATTGTCGACGATACTGAACGCGTTCACAATTTAGAACATGTATTTATCCTATTGACAAAATCTTACAACACACATTGTTAATACATATTTGAGATTGATGTCATTTGATTAAACTCCATCATTATACATGGGAATGACGTTTGTACATTTCAGGCTCAAAGATCTTTAAAACATTGTACAATTTACAATTTTGTTTATATAAAAGATGGACGATTTGGCCATAGACGTCGTCACGATATCAAAATATATTATTGATTGAAATTAATTAAAACTGTTTTAATTGTATCACGTTTACGTTTATTATAATTGTTTATGTTGGCATTTGTTGTATCTATCGTATTTTATATAACTAAATGTATTTATAAACATCCGAACCGGACAAGAATACCACAAAATAATAATTATATATACTGGTGGTAGAATTCCTATGCAGGAATCCATCTAGGTAGGTACCACCCCAGGGCCAGTTATTATTCTGCCGTGAAGCAGTAGTGCGCAAACATTACTGTGTTTCGGTCTGAAGGGCACTGAGTAGCGTAATCACTGGGCATATGAGACTTCAGAACTAATGTCTCAAGGGGACGGGCGCAGTGTAGCACAGCATCTGTTATGGGCAGACGTTGCACTTACCATCAATATACCAATAAAAATATATATAAATATAAATTTTGTTCATAAATTTATGTAATTTTTCGATCCCTATCTCTATTAAATAGAGCGTGAATTTTTAATTTTTCACACTTTGTATAGTCATACTTTACACGAAATTTAATTTAAAATTATCAACTCTGATGATTGAACTGATTACTTGTTCGATGAGACAATTTTAGGACTGTCGATAATTGCGGCGCATCCTTTGTTGTCAACGTTTTAAAAAACAACGAACATACATTAATATTCGTATTTCTTTTAAAAAAAAAGAGGGACTAACTAGCGAAGCCACGCTCCTCACATGCAATGGCCACTTTAACAACGATTGTTTCCAATTAATAATTTTTAAAAAAAATATTAACATAGCGTTGAACAGGTATACTGCCTTTGATATACTATACTTTTTTGACGGCTATGTGGTTTCCGTCGATGCCTGCTGGGATCTTCGGACCACTGCTTGATCCGGAGTAAAGTGCCTATCATGTGCCCATTGCGGTCGCGATTTGCAGGCTGCCGCCGTGTGTGGCACTTCAGGTCAGCGGAATGGGAAGGGATGCGGTCTTTCTTTGCATCCTACCCATGGGGGCAGGTTTGCTTCTCGCTGGATAGTCCCGACGTCGTTGCCAATTCTGTCGCCGATGTGGTACTTCAGGGAATGGAACTCTTCGTTCCATCCTCTGTGGTGCCCATCGGTGGTAGATCTAAGCCTTGGTTTGGTGGCACCTGCAAAATGGCATCTCGCCAAAAGCAGCAGTGTTACCAGGCCTGGGTTAATGCATCGGCGTCTCGGGATTCAAAATCTAGCGATTTTAAGAAGAAGTACAACTCTGCCTCCAGGTCCTTCAAAAGAGTCATTGCTGCGGCAAAGTCTGAGCACATTGGCAGAATTGGTGAGAAACTAGTTCGTCTTCCTTCCGGAACACTGTAACATAGCGTATTTCTTATATTATAATTAACGTAATTAGAATGAACCTTTATTACACTTAACTGAATAAAATTTAAATAAAAAATATTTGTATGTAAATGTAGGACAAACATCCTCATTTTATTATTAGTGAATGACGCGCGGAGAACGAATTGTGTTAGAACCGGTTGCATTTTTTTCCTTCGGTCAGCCGGGTCTTGGCATCGTGGCAGACTAACTTCACCTCGCTTAGCAATCGGTCGTAATATTAATTAACAACCGGAAACTATTGATTAACTGATTTCTAAATCTAAAAGTTATTGTGTTCCCATACTGGGAACACAGTAGGGGCTGGAATTACGCAGACACATACTCCAGGCTGAAGAAATATCAACCTGAGCGCTTGCCCGGAATTTGGCCGCATACCACCGGTGCCAATAACAACTGCAAACCACCTGCGCTAACAAGGATCCAGAAGCCAGTTACCACATCCTGGAATCTAGCTAGAAGAGTGGGGTATAACTAGACTGAGACTTAGTGTGTTCCTTAGGCCGGACTGCGACCCTCTTGTATTTTTTTTTGTTTAATTATATGTTATCTCGATCTTCCTACTAGTTTCTTTTATATATATATTATTTCTTAATTTGTTCACATTATTAAAACGTGACAATGGCGCCCACAACGTGTTTTTAAGGTATTACACTCAGTCTTAGTACTCATTTTAGCTTTGTTGCCTTGGTGTCGGATGTACTCGGTGTGTCGTTGCGTAGTTGTAAAGACGATTGTGTTTTACTTCAACTGGTGTAACCGCTTATAATAATATTTTACCTTTTAATTCGTTTTTAAAGTTTTAACGGATGTACTTACAATATTTTTGTTCTTGGCGTAGTACACAAGTTGAAGTAGTATAAGTAATTTTCCTTGTTTTACTTATTATATTTTTTTTTAAGTTCACACCTTCGTTCTGTATCAAAAGTTGATTAATTGTAACAGAACGGAAATTGCTTTGGCTATTACTTTTATCGTTTTTATTGTTTTGCATTATTATTGCACAACATACCTAGGAACACTTGCTGAATAATTTTAAATCTTTTGCACAATTTAAATTAGTTTTTTTTTATTAAAATGGCTTATCGAATAAAATTCTTATTGCTTCAAAAATCTGAATTAATGTATGAAGTTGCTATACGAGGAGAATCTCCCTCTGACAAAGTAGAAGGTTTACGGCGTCAAGTTAATAAACTAACGCAACTATATCCATCTGATGAAATACTTGATTCGGTTTTCGATTTCTCAGAGGATATTAAAGGTTCTCAAGACAGTTTAGAAAAAGTAAAAAATTATCTTGAATCTCTAACTTCTAATTATGATGATGCACTTTTCAATCGTATGAAATCCCTCTTATATCACTTATACTATAGGCTACAACGTATTCAAAAACCCAGAAAATCTGATGACCTGAACTTGTTATGTACAATAAAGTTAAATTTCAAATCTTATTTTTCGGCCTTCAAAGCACTAACCAAACCTAACGGTAACGATCCAAAAACGGTTCCCTCTACCACTACAGAACTTTTAGACGAACCAAATCTAGCGGGTCTAAATATTTCAGTTACTTGTGACCGACCTAGTAAAACTAGTGACTTAGTTAAGTTAAAATATGATGATAAATCCTGTGTTCGTTCTTTTATCCAAAAGCTAGAAGAATTCCGTGTCTCCAAAGCAGTCTCTGAGGAGAAAATGATAGTTTCTGTTATTGATATTTTTAGTGGTGACGCACTCCACTGGTATCGTAATATAAAAAGCAAAATTCAAAATTGGAGCGATTTTATATTGTGTCTTAAAGAAGATTTTGATATCATTGACTATGATTATCGTATGTCATTTGAGATACGTAATCGTACTCAAGGAGGTGATGAGAGTATCACTATTTATTTTTCTATAATGGAGGGTATGTTCTCTCGACTAAGCACGCCTATGCGTGAAGAGAATAAACTCGAAATTCTCTTACATAATATTCGGCCTTGCTATTCAACGATTCTTGCTGCTAATTCCAATGTAATTTCAATAGACGCACTGCGTACATTATGCAAAAATTATGAACTTATCAGAGCACGCGCGGACCACTTCAGAGAACCTCCTTTGGCAAATCCTAGTACATTAGCCCCTGAGTTCAGCTATCAGTCTAATAAACGTAAGAACATTAATTACCAAAATAATGTTTATGTTCGTAATCGTCAATATAATCAACCTAAGCAGTTTGAACCTTCCAAATCTTCTCATCCTTCTGCCGATCTAAGTGTTTCCGAAATTTCTAAACACAAGCCTTATTGCTTTCGATGTCGAGTAGACACTCATTCTATGAAAAATTGTACGGCAGAAAGAACTATTTTTTGTTTTAAGTGTGGAAAGCAAGATTTCCGAACGCCTGATTGCCCGAACTGTAATCAAAAAAACTAATAACTGAAAATTGTGTTAAGCCAGTAGTCAACAAATTTAATAACTCGGATTGAAATGATTGGCTATTGACCTTAAAAAAATATATTTCTCATAATCGCGCTTACACAATTTTCAATTCGAAACCGAGTATGGATCCTCGTCCGTATGTCAAGATAAATATCCATCTTAGTAATGATTTTCACTTGTATGGATTACTGGATTTCGGCTCCGCTGTCACTATTTTAGGTAATAACTTTTAAATGAGTTTGATCTTGTTCTGAACGCTGAGGAAAGAATAACAGTACTACAGCTGGCGGGCAGAAGATATCGTCCCTTGGATATATTCTGCTACCGGCGACTTTTGAAAATAAATTTTCCTTGATCAAAGCGCATGTTATACCTAAAATTCAGACTACTTTAATTTTGGGTATAGATTTTTGGAATAAATTTAACCTCTGTCCAAAATATTTAACTGTATCCGAAAACTTGTATGAATGTGTGATCCCGGTCTATCTGAAGTTTCTAATGCACCTAGTATTCATCTACAAACTTACGAAAATCTTGATAGTACTCGAAAACAAATAGCAAATGATATCATTAATAAATATAAAGTAATTTCATTTAGTGACAAAGGCTTAGGCAGAACACATCTGATTAAACATCGCATTGACACAGGTGATGCCGAACCCATCCGTCAAAGATATTATCGCATGTCACCGGAAAAGCAACGTATAATAACGGAACAGGTTGATGAAATGTTAGCTATGGACGTCATCGAACCTTGTGAAAGCCCTTGGTCCTCCCCAGTTTTAGTGGTTGGGAAAAAGGATGGAAAGCCTAGGTTTTGCTTAGATAGCCGAAAATTAAATTCCGTGACTAAGAAGGATGCGTACAAATTGCCCTATGTCTCTGAGATATTAGATAATTCGCGTGACGCACGATATTAAACTAGCTTGGACTTATCCAAGGCCTTTTGGCAAACGCCAATTGAAGAAGTGGACCGCGAGAAGACTGCCTTTTTTGTACCTTGTCGAGGCACCTTCATGTTCAAAGTAACTCCTTTCGGCCTAACAAACGCCCCGGCTACTCAACAAAGACTAGTTGATCTTTTATTTGGTCCTGATTTTGAGCTTAAAGTATTCGCCTACCTAGATGACATAATTATAGTAAGCAAAACATTTGAGGAGCATGTCTCATTGCTTCTTCGAGTTCTCGATAAACTAAAATCAGCAAACCTTGCTATAAATCTTGATAAGTGTTAGTTTTTCAGAAGTCAGCTTCGGTACCTCGGCTACGTCATTGATGCCCATGGCTTGCGAACGGATCCAGAGAAAGTAGAAGCAATACTAAATTACCCAACTCCTACTAACAGAAAGGAGGTTAAACATTTCCTGGGAACTGCTTCCTAGTACAGGCGTTTTATTCCACAATTTAGTACTATCGCAGGTCCACTAAATAAGCTTACGTCAACAAAAAAGAATTCCCCACCTTTTGAGTGGACACCAGATGTCGATAAAACTTTCCTAGAACTTAAGTCCCGATTAGTACAAGCGCCTGTTTTAGCTTGTCCTAATTTCGAAATTCCTTTCGAGGTACACACCGACGCCAGTAATTTTGGTATTGGCGCAATGCTTGCTCAAACTATCAACGGGGTAGAACACCCAGTCGCTTATATGAGTCGTTCTTTAACAAAGCCGGAGAGGAATTACAGTACAACAGAACGTGTAGCTCTCGCTGTACTTACCGCTCTAGAGCATTGGCGATGTTACTTGGAAAGTGATAAGAGTTTTACGGTGTTTACGGATCATTCATCGCTTAAATGGTTCTTATCTCTTAATAATCCCACAGGACGTCTTGCGAGATAGGGTATTCGCCTGTCTTCTTTTAACTTTCAGATTAAACATCGACTGGGGAAAGATCATGTCATTCCAGACGCACTGTCGAGAGGTGTGGCTGTTGACGCCGTTATCAACAATGACGCACCTAGTACAACAAACACGGAGGACAGTTGGTATTGGAAATTTTTTAATGGTTATCAGGATTCCCCAATTAGTTTTCCAAATTATAGGGTAGAAAATGGAGCGTTGTACCGTTACATGAAGAATAATAATATACTCAGTACTGAATTTGCCTGGAAAGAGGTAATTCCAAAAGATCGTCGTGAGGAAATTATTTTTCAATGTCATTCGGAGCCTACCGCTGCACATTGCGGCGTGTTTAAGACATATAAGCGCTTAGCACTTCGCTTCTACTGGCCTGGTATGTACTGTGACGTTGTTAAATTTGTATCTTGTTATAACACTTGTCTCGCGCATAAACTTCCTTCACATAGTACATTGGGAAAGATGGGAAGACCAAAAGATATTTCTCGCCCTTTTCAGCTTATTTCTATGGACTTGATTGGTCCCTTGCCTAACACCAGAAAACAGAATCAATACATCTTTGTAGTCACTTGTGGTTTCTCAAAAGATTGTTTTCTCTTTCCACTTCGTAGAGTTACGGCAGAGCTAGTATGTAAACATTTAGAGAACGACGTTTTTCTTGTACATGGTATTCCACAGACTGTCGTCCTTGATAACGGCAGTCAATTTGTTAGTCATAAGTTGGAAATAATACTCAAAAAATATAAAGTGCCAAATGTGCACTTTACACCTAAATACACTCCACAAATAAATACAGTAGAGAGGTATAACAAAACAATTCTCACTGCCGTCTCCACTTTTGTTAATAATGATCACCGAACTTGGGACTGTGTCGCCCAACGTGGGGCATTGTCGCGTTTTAATAATGTGAACAAATTAAGAAATTATATATATATAAAAGAAACTAGTAGGTAGATCGAGATAACATATAATTAAACAAAAAGAAAAAAAAATACAAGAGGGTCGAAGTCCGGCCTAAGGAACACACTCAGTCTCAGTCTAGTTATTCCCCACTCTTCTAGCTAGATTCCAAGATGTGGTAACTGGCTTCTGGATCCTTGTTAGCGCAGGTGGTTTGCAGTTGTTGTTGGCACCGGTGGGATGCGGCCAAATTCCGGGCAAGCGCTGAGGTTGATATTTCTTCAGCCTGCGTATATGTCTGCGTAATTCCAGCCCCTACTGTGTTCCCAGTATGGGAACACAATAACTTTTAGATTTAGAAATCAGTTAATCAATAGTTTCCGGTTGTTAATTAATATTACGACCAATTGCTAAGCGAGGTGAAGTTAGTCTGCCACGATGCCAAGGCCCGGCTGACCGAAGGAAAAAAAATGCAACCGGTTCTAACACAATTCGTTCTCCGCACGTCATTCACTAATAATAAAATGAGGATGTTTGTCCTACATTTACATACAAATATTTTTTATTTAAATTTTATTCAGTTAAGTGTAATAAAGGTTCATTCTAATTACGTTAATTATAATATAAGAAATACGCTATGTTACAACACGTGCGTTCTGGTCCCTCGCCAAGGCTGTCCAAGGGAATTTCTGTCAGCCATCACTACCATCTCTGCACAGGGAGGACAACTCGCTGGCCCGTGACGCAAAAGAGAAAGCCGATCTTCTAGGTTCTCTTTTTGCGTCCAACTCGACTCTCGATGACAGGGGGAACTCACCGCCGACCATCCCGTGCAGTGAGTGCTCTATGCCGGACATCCGGTTTTTTCAGAGCTCAGTGCGCAAAGCACTCCTCTCCCTGGACTTCCAAAAGTCGAGTGGGCCCGATGGAATTCCCCCTATTGTGTTGAGGATGTGTGCTCCAGAGTTGGCACCGGTCCTTACGCGTCTTTTCCGGTACTCCTACTCTCTAGGCGTCGTCCCGAAGGCATGGAAGACAGCTTTTGTGCACCCGATCCCTAAGAAAGGCGACCGCTCAGATCTGTCCAACTACAGACCGATCGCCATCACCTCCTTGTTCTCCAAAATAATGGAATCCATTATAAACTACCAGCTCTTGAGGTACTTAGAGGAGCACCAGTTGATTAGTGACCGCCAGTACGGCTTCCGTCGGGGTCGCTCAGCTGGTGATCTTCTAGTGTAGCTCACTCATCGATGGGCGGAGGCAGTAGAGAGCACGGGGGAGGCCCTGGCAGTTAGTTTGGACATAGCGAAAGCCTTTGATCGGGTCTGGCACAAAGCGCTTCTCTCGAAGCTTCCTTCATATGGGCTTCCCGAGAAATTTTGCAATTGGGTCACTAGTTTTCTCACAGACCGGAGCATCAAGATCTTAGTTGACGGTGCATGCTCGGAATCCAAGTCTGTGAACGCTGGTGTCCCACAAGGCTGTGTGCTATCGCCAACCCTGTTTCTTCTGCATATCAATGATATGTTACAGATTAGTAACATTCATTGCTATGCAGATGACAGTACTGGTGATGCCTTATACACAAGCCGTGCAAATATTTCTCGGGAACACGTCGACGAGCACTTGTGTCTGAAGTCGAGATTTTGTTAGACAAAATCTCGAACTGGGGCCGACTAAATTTAGTCGAGTTCAATCCTAACAAGACACAAGTTTGCGCGTTTACCGCAAAAAATCCTTCGTCGTATCACCTCATTTCGAGAGCACTCCCCTGGCTTTGCGAAGAGATGTTGCATCTCTTTGCATTTTTTACAGGATCTACCATGCGTGTTCCGAGGAATTGTTCGGATTAATTCCAGCCGCTGAATTTCACCATCGCACCTTACGGCATAACCTCAAATTCCATCGTCACCACCTTGATGGTTGACATTCCACCACAGTGCGTTTTTCGCGGAATTTTCTGCCACGCACTTGCACTTTATGGAATGTTCTGCCGTCAGCGATTTTTCCGGACCGATACGACTTAGGGACCTTCAAGAAAAGAGCCTATTCCTTTCTCAAAGGCCGGCAACGCATCTGCTATTCCTCTGGTATTGTAGGTGTTCATGGGCGGCGGTGATCACTTACCATCACGTGAGCCACCTGCTCGTTTGCCTCCTATTCTATAAAAAAAAACTAATATTTGACGTTTTAGGTTTTTATCAATATATAATTGAAAACCACGAAATTTTTCTAAGTATTTTGAATTTTTGTCATTTGATTACATTATTAGAATATAGGTCAAAGAAGTGGTCGCTACTAAAGATCACTGGTAATTCACTGAAGTATTTCAAACACCGGGAGCCCTGTATACGGTTTCTATTGGAGGTTGTTTCCCAAGGGCGTCGTAAGTAAGGGACTGAAAAACGTCACGGATATTAAGAGATGGTGAATAATCATCTCAAAAATAAACGGCCGGAGTCTCACCATTAGATAACAGCAGATATTTTATATACAAACACAAGTTTTATTTATTTTTTGAACTTCAATGCATTGCATAATTTATATACACAAAACAAAAATGATAACAATCAACGATAACTATCACAACGAAAAAGTTAACAAAAACCGCAACGAAAGCTTTTGTATGTAACGCGAACAGAGATAGCGACGCCATTTCGCAAAATATGTTTATTGCTGGAACGAACTTCAATTGGCCAAGACTCATCAAAAGACGGGAGGCAGCGTCTAAATTATGACGTTTCTGGTATAGGGATCTGCAATACGCTGTGATATGGTGATAACAGTAAAGAGTTCTTGAGCAAGGTCTTTACCCAGCAGTGGAATAATAATATGCTAATGATTATGATGTACATTTTATTCAAGAATTTGTGTATTCAATTTTTTATTGTATATATTTTTAATTGTAATTCAAGTACATTGTGCCTACATATTAATTTAATTAGTAATCTTAATAAACAGTACGCTTGCAATTATTCTTACATCTTAAATAAGATTTAAGTAAAACAAACCTTATTGTATTCATTCGATGTACGCCTACAATTTTTAATTGAAATTAATCAAGCATTACAAGACAATAAATAAATAGTTAATTGCACTTAAGAGTTGGCTATAAATAATTTTAGTTTCTTATTACGTTTAAGAACTTAGATTGTTGGAAAATATGGCGAACAAAGAATTGGAGAAATACGAGTAACTACTTCAATAAATCACTGTATTTCTTACGAAGCGTATAACAAATTATATTGGAAACGAAAACTTTTTGTAATAGAAATGATAGAACACTGTTTTGTTCCATTTATTTGACTGTTAATCAAAATAATTTTATTACATTACATAGAAATGTCTCCCAGGGCACTCCTGTGCCTCCTGGTTACAAAGACTTACATACGTATGTATGCGTTTTGCTTTTCGTACCCGACGCAGGTTAAATCTTCTGTGCATACTGTTTAACAGTAAATGACATCATGTAGCTTAAAACGCAAATTAAATATAAAGTAATAGTAAAATATTTTTTTATTATAAAATTATTACTTAAAATATTCAAAATAATATAAGTGTAAAAGTATTCTGCGGCCGCAAGTGAGTGTAATTAAATATACATACATACAGTCACGCCTTTATACAATATAAGGCGTAGGTAGGCAGAGACCACACCCATAGTCCACTTTTCTCCCTCGCAAGAATCGAGACGTAACAGATGGTGAACCACGTTGCCGCCATTTTGGTTTGGGTCTAAAAATTCTTACTCCCCTTGCGTTCCCCCGAGCAATACTCGTATAGTGACAGCATTGCATCGGCTGCAATCACGGCGGTCTTAGATATTACACCGATTTAGCACTTTCATCCAATTTGTGGACTGCTGACGCCACCGGTTTTCAAAACCGATACGACTTAAGGACGTCGAACAGCCTATTTTAAGGCTGCTAAAATAAATTAAATACTATTTTAACACAACAGGCCAATGGCAATGTTGTGGTTTGAGGGTATCATTCGAAAGGTAATTTCATTAGCTTTCAGGAATTTTAATTGAATTTTACTTTTATAACGAGACGAAAGAGAAATTAAAGAAAAAGACAGGGTATGTACAAATTTGCAAATTAATAATTTAAAAAAAAAACTTAATAAATACAAAAAAAGTTCTTAAAACCTAGTGTTACCCCCCCTTGCCTTGATAACGGCTTCCATGCGATCTTTCATGGACCTTACAAGGATCGCAACAGCCTCTTGGGGTATTTGTTCCCACTCTTCAAGTACCGCATCTTGGAGCTCTTGAAGAGTGGCTGGAGCTGGATCTCGAGCTCGCACGCGCCGTTTTAGGTCATCCCAGAGATGTTCTATTGGGTTAAGGTCTGGACTTCGTGCTGGCCAATGCAGAACAGGGATATCGACCTCCTGTAAATAATCCCGTACAATAGCCGCGGTGTGGCAACGAGCAATATCATGCATTAACATGAATCCATCACCGACATAACCAGCATACGGGACCACATGTTCCTCCAGGATTTCAGTAATGTACCGACCAGCATTTAATGACCCTTGCCCATGGTCCGGGCAACCCCGAGTCCGGGAAACGCACACAAGTTCCGTTTTCCCGTCGACGGAAATGCCGCCCCAAAACATACACGAGCCACCCCCGTATTCGACGGATTCTTCGAAGCAGGGTTGTGTGAACCTCTCCCCCTGTCTTCTGTAGACCCTGTCTGTCACGTTTGTCATTGCAGAAGAGACAGACCCTCGTCTCATCAGAGAAGAGTACGGTCCGCCACTGTTCTAGAGTCCACTCGCAATGATTGCGAGCAAACTCTAGGCGATCTCTGCGATGCTGTGCAGTAAGTTTTGGACCTTTAGCAGGTCTATGGGCTGTTAAACTCTTTTCGTGTAACCTTCTTCTTATCGTAGAAACACTCACAGATGTTCTCCGATTTGATCGAAGCTGTTGTTGCAACTCAACAGCATTTGTAAAACGGTTTCGTAAAGATGTCGTAACGATGAAACGGTCATCTCTTTCTGATGTGCACCGTTTTCTTCCAGATCCCGGTTTTCTAACATAACCACCAGTCTGCTGAAAACGTTGGAACACCCGTCGAACTGAACCCGTGGGACAGGTTCAACTGTCGAGCAACGTCACACTGCCGCATCCCCGACTGCAATAGGGCAATCACTTGAGCGGCTTCTTCAGAGCTGGTGTCCATCTTTACTTGTTCTAACTTGAGTTACTTGTTCACGTGTGTTCACTGCAAAGTTTAAATTACGACTGGCCCATATTTCATCCAAATCGACCCTTTTATACCCTTTTTAGGTGGTGTAACTAGCGTCCTTACTAACGAGCATTTGACAGTGTTTATTTTTGACGCTCTATAATGATAAATGTTTTAATGATTTCATGATTTTTTTTATTAATAATGTAAAGCTATTCAAATACCCATTGTAGATTGTAGATTGTAGATTGCAACGGGCCGGTTTCCGCAACTCCACGTCTAGCGCGTATTTTGCGTGTAGGCAGGAACATTGTGCTACTCGAGCAAACCAAGCTCCTCCAGAAATCGCAGCAGGCCCTTGATGTTCCCCGCGACCTCAGGGAGCGGTCTCGGCGAGCCGAGATGCTTGACCCGGTATAAGGCGACCGCTGGGCAGTCCAGTAGGACATGGGCCGCCGTTTCGTCCGTCTCCATACAGGCTCTGCACAGAGGGCTGTCTGTAACACCTAAATTAAACAGATGTTTGTTAAATGATCCATGTCCAGTTATAGCACTACTGATCGTTCTGATTTGGGGTTTATTCAGACGAAGTAGCGCCTTGGAGATGCGACTGTTGATAACGGGCAAAGCTGTCTTTGCCTGTCTGCACTCTAGGTGGTTCGCCCAGATTTGTACATGTTGGCTCCTAGTGCGCTTGCAGACTAGCGAGCGAACATACCTGAGGGGAAGTGGCAGTATAGGTTCTGGACCCACAGCACACTGGTTAGAGCCTCCTCGAGCAAGTTCGTCGGCCGCGTCGTTGCCCCTAGATCCGCTGTGTCCCTTAATCCATTGTAGGGATATTTCATTGAATTGACATACCTCATTTAATTTCTGGTAGCATTCGTAGATGAGCCCTGAATTCATAACATTGCTATTGAGGGCCAGTAGTACCGCCATGCTGTCGGAGAGTATTCGGATGGAATAGTCTTTTACCTTCCTTTCAGCTATAGCCGATGCTGCGTGAATAATGCCCATACACTCTGCCTGAAACACTGTATTGTGGGCACCGAGTGGTGTGCTTATTTGTATATTTAGGTCCTCTGAAAAAGTTCCAGAGCCTGTACCTGACCCGGTTTTGGAACCATCTGTGAAGATTCTAAGTTCCCTAGGGTTTAGTCCTTCAGTACGTTGGTCCTCGTGTAATTGTATTTTGTACTTCTTGTCGAATACAAATTGCTTTGGGATCCTATCATACACAGCCTGTAGAACGGGCATTTCTGCAAACAGTTCTGTAAGTATATTGGTATGTGGGATCTTGTTATTACTCCAGAGATTCAGTGTTTTGAGCCTTATGGCTGCCAATGCAGCTTTTCCTTTTGCATTGCCAAAAGGTGATAGTCGCTTTTTTGATTTTGTTTTCAATATTATTGTTCCAGTTTAGTTTGCTGTCCAGTATGATGCCTAGGTATTTTACCTCTGATGACAGCCGTAGTTCGGTACCGAATAAACTGGGAAGATGATATTTATTCAGTACTCGTTTGTAGGTATTCAGTATATCAGAGTTCTACTATAAGTAGCGCCGCCTGTGCAAGGTCACAGACTATACTAGCTTGTTTTCCTGAGAGTAATATTGCTAGATCGTCTGCGTACCCTATTGTGTAGAAATGGTTTACATTTAGTTTTGTGATGAGGTCGTTGATGACTAGGTTCCACAGGAGCGGTGACAGCACACCTCCTTGTGGACAACCTTTCGCTATTTTAACTATTTGTCTCTCACCTGCGATGCGCACTATACGTTTGCTTAGTGCGTTTATAATCCAGTTCGTTAAGGTTGACTCCACATCATGTTTGACGAGGGCATTACCTATGCTGGTGAAGTTGGTTTTGTCAAAGGCTCCTTCTAAATCAATGAAGGTTCCTAGACAGATGTTTTTCTGGTTAAGGGCTAACTCGATCTGGGTGACTACCCGGTGGAGTGCCGATTCTGTTGATTTACCTGAGCTATAAGCATGCTGATTGCTATGCAACGGTTTGTATAATACTCGTAGTGCCTTTCCCCTCAGCTCCCTTTCACATACCTTTTCCAAAGCTTTCAGCATAAAGGATGTGAGGCTGATAGGTCTGAAGGATTTGGCATTTGTATAGTCACTTTTGCCCGGTTTGGGGATGAAGATTACTTTCACTTCCCTCCAGATTTTTGGGACGTATCTATGCGCTAGGCATGCTGTCATAATTACGGCAAGTACCTTTATAATCAGTGCCCCCCCCCCCCCCACTGAAGAAGAGCAGGGAAGATACCATCAGGTCCTGCCGCTTTGTAAGGTTGGAAACTGCTTATGGCCCATTGTAGTTTTTCAACTGTAACCACATGTTGGGCGTATTTCCAGTCTTGGTCACTAGGAATTATGTTTTCCTCTTGCCAGTCTACTTCCTGAACCATTCTGCATCCTGGAAAGTGTGTCTCCAGCAGGATGCGTTGCGCTTCAGCTGGTGAGGAGGTGTATGTGTTGTCGGGTTTGCGAAGAGTGTCAGGCCCTGAGATTGTTTGTTGGGTCAGAACTTTCCTTACCCGGTTTGCTTGTTCACAGGATTCTATGTTCCTGCAGAATTTGCGCCATCCCACAGTTCGTCGATACCTGATGCATTTTTTGTACTCATACTTGGCCTCTTTGTAGGAGTCCCAGTCTTCGTCAGTCGATGTGTTCATTGCCCTATTTACGGTTTTTCCTGACTTTTTTCCGTTTGCGTTCTAGCTCAATCCCCCACCAGGATTGCTTGCTAGATTTCTTTAAGGCGTCAGTTTCTGGACATGCATTGTGGTAGCTTTCTATCAGAATATCTGTTAGAACCGTTACCTGTTCTTCTATTTTGTATGTATTCTCCAATCTGTCGATTTCAGTAAGCCCCGCAAGCTTGGGTACTAGCGTTTGTATATATTTCGCCCGATCCGTCTTGCGGGGGTTACGTTTTGGAGGTATTGAGGAAATATTCACCTGTAACTCGAATCGAATCCATCTGTGGTCTGAGCATGAAGCCTCATCGGAAACGTGCCAGCCCTGGATGGATTTGGCCACGCCTTCGGAAGCGAGCGTAAGGTCAATAATTGTGCGACTTCGTCTCGTTACGAATGTTGGTTCACAACCTATATTTATAAGTGTTAGGTTTGTTGTAAATAAATATTCAACCAAGGTTTTACCTCTGTCGTTGCTTGTTTCCATACCCCATAATGGGTGGTGTGCATTGGAGTCGGTACCGATGACAACCTCCAGTCCGGTCTTTTCACAATGGTGAACCAGCCTGGTTAGGTCGTGTGGAGGTGGTGTGTCTGCCTCCGGCATGTATGCCGAGGCGACGACCACATTCAGTCCCGCTGTGTTCTGAATCCTTAAAGCAAACAGGTCTCTGGAACAGAAATCTGTTAAAGGTTGTGCACTAATGTTATTTGTAATGTAGATACACGATCTAGGGTTGTCGTGATCGTAAGAGCAGTATAACTTACCTCCTAAATTAGAGAGGCTCCGTATGCGGCCGGCCCTGATCCACGGCTCTTGAATCAGGGCTATGGCCGTTTGCTTTGCCTCCACCCACTTGCGCATTTGAGCCGTCGCAGTTTCGCTGTGGTGGAGGTTTGCCTGTATGTTGTTAATTGGGTACGAAGGGCACGCCATCGCATGATGTGTCCCCTTCCCCCCCACCTATGTTTAGCCCTGCCAAAAGGCCCTGAGTCAAATACCCATTTCAAACATACCAATATTTATATAAATATAATTCGTTTCTAGCCATTACAGCCATTTTTCGCGCAAATTCAGAGAGGTGCGATTTTTGTGACGCTGAGTGTAGTACTCGTAGTAAAGCGCAATCACTGAGCATATGACACTTAAGAACTTATGTCTTAAGGTCGTTAAAGATACGAAGACCGATATGAATTTTCTGTCTCTAGAGAAAGGCTGAATCTGTATAGAAAAAAAAAACAAAAACCTTGCATATTTATAATACGAGTACGATAGTAATTAATAATTATTACTGTAAATCAAAGATTAGAATCCCTAGTCATCCCCTAATCCTATAAAATTAGAATATCCCCCGAACAGAGAAAATTGGACTACCGTAAATACCAGAAAAAAACTTGTCGTCCCTAACAATGACGATACAACCATCTGAAACATATCAGATTGGTGACCGGCAGCACCGTTTAAGATGCGATATACTGGGATAAGAACAGAAAAGTTTAAAAAAATCTAGTAAGACTTTTTCAAGCATTTGATCTTCATGCCAGTGTATGTGCCAAGACCATGATATTTTTCAATATGCACCGGAATGATAGGTAGTAGGCATGTAACGTACTAGAAAAAGAGCGAATGAAACTCAGTATACGTGACTGAAATGTCTTTTAGGTTTCACAATATATTAGATATATTAGAAATTTAATTAAAAAAGGTAGGTACCACCCCAGGGCCAGTTACTCTGCCGTGAAGCAGTTGTGTGCAAGCATTATTGTGTTTCGGTTTGAAGGGCACTGTGAGCTAGCGTAATCACTGGGCATTTGAGACTTAAGAACTGATGTCTCAAAGTGACGGGCGCAGTGTGGTGTCACACAGAAATATTCTGGGTGACACAGCATTTGTTGTGGGCGGACGTTGCACTTACCATCAGGTGAACGTGTTGCTCGTTTCGTCACTTTATACAATAAAAAAAATGTATATAAACAATTATTAATGAATCAATATTAATTATGAACAACGCTGCACTCAAACTCGACCTTGAAATATTACTCTCTAGCATCCGAAGAAGTTTCACTTCAAAAACAGGTAAGTAACTTATGTATATTTAGAGTTGTCGAAACTATTATTAAGTTACATTTTGTTTGGTTTCTACTTGAGCTAGCGATATATCTTAATTATATTGTCAACCGATAGTTCGGTTTAATTTAAATTGACGCTCCATCTATTAATTACGACGAAGATATACTACGATGTTAAGCTAGAACTAAATTCAATAAACATCCTTCCTCTACAGCGATGTCAAGTCAATCACATTAAAACGCAGTCTTTGCAGTGTTAATTAAAGTATGTCATGTTTATTTTCAAATACTACTTACTTCTTCAGTATGTAAGCAGGATCCACACCATAGCGAAACATATTTACTGGTGGTAGTATACCTACCAGCAGCAGGAATCCGTCTTCGTATCACCGCATCATTATTGTTTGAGGGGCACTTTTTTTAGTCTTTCTTTAAAAAAGCTCGTTCAAAGTTGGAAGCCATCAAAACGGTAGGCGAATTAGTGATACCAGTACCGGACGCTTCGTCTACCGCGACTTTTTCTGAGTCTTACGAAAAATATGAGACCGTGTAATCGATATAAATATCGGTCATCACAAATAATTTAGGTACGTATTTTTAATTTATTTTAAACAATTGAAACCATTTAATTTTTGGTTGGTATTCTTTTTCAGAGATTTTAATAATTTTCCCTTCCGTTGATATTTTACATTCATAAGAAAATGATTACTTTTTACTGTTTATTGTTCTTTGTACAATAAATCTCTTGATTATAAGAAACAATTTCGACCGATATTTCATATTTCTATGGTTACATTACAGCTTTGAAAATATTAGAGGCGGCGTTGGAGAATCCCAATCCCATTAAAGCCTCACCAATTAGGTCTCGTAAAAGTCGACTAAGGATAATGTAGGAACAAAGTAATGTCATCCGATTGATGATGTTATAACTATCATTATTCCACAACTACATGCGAAACGTCTAATACTGCAATTGCCAATCTAAGAGTGGTGATTACGACAAATCTCCTTGGGTCAAGTTCGGAAAGACCTATGTCCAACAGTGGATTTTTATAAGCTGATGAACAGAAATAATCGAATTTCACTTTTTCTTTTGTATATTTTTGATATTGATGTAAAGAAATGATTAGGGAAGTAGGTTTTAGGAAATTGGCACTTTTGTATAAGTATATCGCATAATGCCATTAACTAATTGTATCCTAACCTGCCCGGTTTTACGTAATATGTTTACGAACAGAAAAAATAATTAAACTTAGAATTAAATATATAAAACACTTAGAATACACCACATGATGTAGTTTTAACAGTTACTATGAAGGAAAAACTTTTAATAAGCAATTAAAACCCTTGTAATAGACCATAGAAATACACAATGCAGCGAAAAATACGTTAAGAAAGACGATGACGAAGAAGTCACACAACCGTAGACACGACATGAAAACAAGTGATAGATGAGTGACTCAACGACTTTTTGGTTTTTAGATTATGACCTCACAAGGTATCTCTTCGTCGTTTTAGGTGAACGAGGTCGTTCATTTGTGTTTGCAAATCTTACTAAAACTTATGGCACAATAAACTAATATATCGTGCGCTAGAAGGACCAACTACTGCCAACGAACGGTATGTCGAGCGTCATATGACGGCAACGGAAAAAGGTACTACGCAACTGCCCGCCGAATCACAGTCTGAATACATAAAGTAGGGCAATATGCCTTTGATCTTTCGGTAAATGCTGACAACGTCTAGCTAGACAGTATCGCGACAGTGCATGGCATCAGATGACTTAAAATATTTAAGATTTTCGAAATCGCGAAAGCACGCAGCGAACGCGACACAGTCCGAATTTCGAGGTTTTTGTAGGAGTTTTTATTTATTTATTTATGTTTGGGTCAAACCAAACCTGGCACACGGGCCCCTGGCACGCGGGCCCCTGGCCCGCGAGCACAGTATCCGATGAAGCTGTAAAAGCCAAGAAGGCTAACAGCAATTACATCACCGAAAATATATACAGTGCATGGAGGTAAACAATAAGAGTTGTCACAAGTAAACAATATCTATATATTTTTTTATTTCAAAGTAATATTTAATTTTATTTATATTCGGCGCATCTCTAATTCATTTTATTTTGTAAAATAATATCGGATGAACTTCGATAAATAAATGGCTTAATGATATTGATTTTTCGCGAGCGCGACGTGACAACTCTTCCACACAGGTCCCATACTGCTGTGACCAGAATGAGTCGCTACCTCGCCCCACACTTACCGCACAATTGCTCTGTTTAGACGGCTTCGTCGCCCCTTTGCTATATTGCGCTATTCGTTACTGTCAATTTTCATAATATTCTTTTAATGAATTGTTAGCGCCAATTTAGATTAGCTGTGAACCTTCCAGAGAACTAGACTTCTATACTGATATATTAGTCAATCTAATTTACTTTCAATAAATTAATGAATTGAACATATAAAACTACAGTATAAATACTCAATAATAAAAATAACACATTTACGTACAATAATTTTAATGTTTATTTCACTTACAAATATTTTGTATTTTTTCCTGTATACAATTGTCGTAACATTACTTAGAAATTACATTGTATTCTATCATTCACATTAAATAGTAATACTCATCGTAATTATAACATTAAATCAGACCCACATACAGACTAAATAATCTATAGAACCTTATTAAATACTTCGTATGAAATCAACAATCGAATTTTACACATTCGGTGATGCGAAATGATGATCACAAAATATGTTAAAAATACTGCACTCACCTCTCTTGTACGGTCGCGGGCAATTATATATTTTGATGTATAAAACACTTCCAATGCAGTTTCCAATGCGTGGCCCGCACGTTTTAATTGCAATCTAAATATAATATCGATATATTTATTTTTTAATATATACCTAATAGCTATATTAGATATAAGTTACTGGTAGAAGGAAGGATGCCAGAATCCGACTGGGTAGCTAACAACCCAGGGCCAGTTATTACTTGAAACAATCGTGTGCAAATACTACTGTATCCTGGTTGGGCACTGTGAGCTAGTATAATCACCGGGCATTTGAGATTTAACAACTGATGCCTCAGGGTGACGGGCGCAGTGTGGTGTCGCACAGAAAAGTTGCGTGACAGAGCGTTTGTTGTGGGCGGACGTTGCACTTATCATTAGGTGAACCTTTTCCTCGTCTCGTCACTTTATCCAACAAAAAAGTGGTAGGAGGGTCCACCAGACTGACTGATGGCATACAAGCTGAATGGTAGTGCATACTTGGTACTAGCGCAATGCTAGCTGGTACGCCATCAAGCAATGTGCAAACACTAAGCAATTGAAGGACACTGCTAGTGTAATTACAGACATGATAGATAAGAACAGATGTTTCAAGGTGAAGAGCGTATTGCAGTGGTAGCCGTGATCAACTTTCCCATCCCTACATTTACTTCGGAAAATATTGGCAAAAATACATATATACTCGTAAGTACATACAGCCACGCCACTTTCCCATTTCGGTAGGCAGAAAACTCATCTTTATAGATATATATAATACGATCCCATATTTCGCTTTCTACTTTCTTTCGCGTTTTCATACAAGCTCGACGCTTGCGGGTACTTTTAACGTGACCTTTCCTTAAATCTGATCGTGATACGTACGCCTGGGTCGACCCTTTTCGGCTTCCCATTCACACGCGCCTCATAAATTTTCTCTAGGTGTCCAAACCATCTAAGCATCCCTTTATCTACCCTTGTCACTACATCTTCAACCACACTGCAACGTTCCCTTATGACGCTGTTCCTCACGTCGTCCATCAAAGAACTTCAGCTATAGTGACAACATTTGGGGGAGTAAAACGAAATCATGGTATTTGTCAATCGATTTGACCCACTTTTTTGTCTTGGTTCATTTCAAAGTAAAGTAATGTTGTCAAATTAAATGGTGAACAGTCGAGATAGATTCATATTTTATTGACCTCTCTTGCCTATTAATCTACTGGGGAACCCCAAAGATTCCATACATTTGATTTAAAAGGATAATAAAGCCCTGAAAATTAAATTATTGAAAAGGGAACCAATGTTTTAAATAAATTCTCTAACTAAATACGTTACATTTATTATCATAACTCGTTTTCATTTCATTGATATGTTGTTACATGTTCATCAAACAAAAATTTTAGCTAAATTATAACTTTACATAAAAACAAAGCAATACAAATATAAAAAGCGTACACTTGGTTAAGCCGATACACTACTTTTAGCTAATAAAAAAGCGAATAAAAAAATTAGACTATTATTATTATTTACAAACTACAAACTACATTGCTGTTTCGGTCCGAAGGGCACTGAGAGCTAGTGTAATCACTGGGCATATGAGACTTAACTGATGTCTCAGGGTGACGGGCGCAGTGTGGTGCCACACAGAAATGATCCGGGTGACACAGCATCTTGCAGCATTGGCCAAAGTTGCACTTACCATAAGGTGAACGTTTTGCTCGTCTCGTCACTGTATCCAATGAAAAAAACCTAAACCCAATACTTGGCAAGTCGATATCTCAAGATTTTGAGAATTAATAATTATTACAAAAACAAAACTATTTATTATTTTTTTGTTAATAACTTAGTATTAAAACACATTATATATCT
Organism: Luehdorfia chinensis; assembly: GCA_019845155.1. NCBI lineage: Eukaryota > Metazoa > Arthropoda > Insecta > Lepidoptera > Papilionidae > Luehdorfia > Luehdorfia chinensis. The sequence continues at coordinate 352,698 of JAHVAK010000125.1, forward strand.
TACAAGTACAATAAGAGAGGGGAGGGGGAGAAGATATCTGGAATTGTCTAAGTTGGTTAGGAAACGCTGGATGTTGGACAGAAGCGACTCAAGTTGATATATATAATCAATCTATGAACGACACTAATGTTCAGCAATGTCCTTGCTAAAGGCTATTATAATGTCGATGATTAAGGAAATTAGATGATATCAATATTTCATACTTTGTAAATATTAGACCAGGACAGAGTTCACGCAATCATTTAAAGTGCAAAAGTAGGAATACATTATCATACACTACAGACTCGATCATAATAAATTAATGACATAGCTTATAAAGAAGTTTATTCAGAAATTATACCGTTTGACACTCTAAGATTCAATGTGTCGAAAGCCACAACTTGTAACAAACAAGTGTTGTTGTTAAGGCTTGGAAAACAAACCCACAATCAACAATTAATACAGTTGCCACTTTTTACATTCAGCGGTCAGCTTAGCTCTAATATTTTTAAGCCATTATAATTATTTTAATAATATTACAGCATTTCTTATAATCACATCCAAATAATCGTCAGCCGTTCATAATGTCTTATGAAAACTCATTACAATGAATTTCTGTGGACGACATAAACAAAAATGTCTGTATTTGCAGACAAAGGAGTATTTTAAGAAAGGTCCGCTCCAAAAGTATATTTTAGATATAATGATGAACTTCCATTTTCTTAGGTTAATTCAGTGCTGCCAACGTCATCAATCACACAATATGTTACGCAGATCTTACAATTTTATGTTGTTGATGCTAATGTTGTTAGCATTGTTCGGGTCCAAGCCCGTTAAGCGATTCTCAAATGTTGTTCATGTCGTACAGAACTTGGGCAATGGTTCTGGAAGCTTCTACGGTGCTCAGTGCTATCGATGCGAGATGAGCTTCATAGGGACGTAGTTGCCTAATAAAAAAATATTCTTTAGATATACATACAGCAAGACTTACTCTTCCTAACAAGATGAAGACAGCCAACGCCTTTTACAGAAACAATTGGCTGTATTACTATCTCAGGTTTTACAATGTACACACAGTAGTCAAGCGTGGAGCAAGTTATATAGAGATGTAGGTATCAGCAGATTCTCTCTCTGAGCGTCTGAGCATTACTAAGTTCAAACTCGAAAGCGTGAAAATAAATCTAGATATTAAACTTTTGCTAAAAGTAGACGGCTGCAAGTAATTCAGAGTCAGTGGGGAGACCCATGTTGCCCCTCATAGTTTCAAGGATTACGTAAGAAATAAATGAAAGCTATTTTTTTCTAATCACATAGCACACCATTGTAACTGAAATCGGGAGTTTTTATATAAGGCCACTTCGTTTCCTTAAGGTGAAAAACTTAAAAGAAAACTTACCGCCGTCCTGTATTGGAATATATGACAATATTTCGTAAAATCAAAGCCGCAGTCAACCGTATACTCTTCGTTACAGGGCCTTCATTTTCATCCTGTTACATAAAAACGTAAAATTATAATCGCTGGACACTGTAATACTCATACAGGTGACAGTACCACAGACAAACAATCAGAAATACCCACAACGAAAGAAAAAACATGCAAATACATATAAAACATATAAATAATGCAAATGTGTCGGGCAATATTCTAAAATTGAAAAAGAAACTTGTTACAAAATACAATTTTTTGGTAACACCGCAATGGCATATAAACGAAATATAATGCAACATTTCAAAATATGACTATCGAAAATATAAAATTATCCAGATTTCATCAAAAACTTGTGTAACATGCAATATCTAAAATTATCATATAGTTTCACACATCGTTGTTGTATTTATGTGAACTTCCACAAACCACTCGAAATAAACCACTCGTTGCCTTTTGGCGATGTACAATAATTTTATTTAAATTTTTAGGGACATATTTAACAATTAGTTGTCCCGTTGCAAATAATTATGTGAAGACAGAGTTGTCAACGTAGAAAAAATATCAATAGTAAAAATAAATTTGTGGCGATGTTGTCAACTGTCTAAACTTAGTAATAAGGTGCATAAAAACTCAGTACTTATTGAGGCAAAGCCATTTTCTTCTATAAGGGAAAAGGTTGGACGCCTTCAAACATGAATATGCTAAAAAACGTCTAATACTTTTAGAGTCCAGCAAAAGAGGAACACAAAACAAACAGCAACCAAACTTCAACAGCTAAACAGACGAACACATAAGCACAAAAGTGTAGAATCTCTGCGCGCTCAACCTAATAAAACCCTTTAAACGAATTTCACATCAGTATTTTCTTCTAGAAAGTATAGAAAATGATTAATACACATCGTTTTACTTAGCGAGTCTCTCTGTTGGAGCTAACACGTCACTATAATATAATGCGACGACCCCGCACTATATCTCCTGCGCAGTTGATATAAGATAGAAAGATATCATATCACGCTCAGACACAAATTACCGGTACATGTTCTTATTGTCGAACTCAAACAATAAAACTACTGACTAGTCGTCTAATGTTTAACAGACAAAAAAAATAACTTAAGAGGTGAGTGAGAATTCACTAGTTCACAAAATTAAAAAAGCGTTGAGCGCGCATCGATTAAAATCGTGTATCTCACCAACTGCTCCGGCGTGCGACTGAGTTCGGCCCTGTGCTGCACGCACACAAACATACACGTTAGTGACGGCATACGCAAGTGCTACGGTTAGTGTAAGTATTGTGAGCTACACACCAAGTATGTTTCATAAAAAAAAATTAAGAACTTATTTACGATAGGATATGTGTGATCTCGTATTTTATCAAATGGTCTAATCCAAGCCTACCCAAATAATTTTTCAGTCGTGCCATAACTGTGATTTAATTTCAGAAAGCGGGCTAACTTTCTTATAACGTTGACTACTACTATAGTGATAATAAATAAAACAGTATTGTTATGTATTCTATATGTAACAATAATCCATACAAATGTTATAAATACGTATGTAATTCTCTCTATCCCTCTGTCTGTTTGTTACCTTTCACGCCTCAACTACTGAACTGGTATTGACGAAATTTAGCAGAGTTAGCTTGCATTTTGGAGACGGACATAGCATACTTTTTACGGTTAGTGTAAGTATTGTGAGCTACACACCAAGTATGTTTCATAAAAAAAAATTAAGAACTTATTTACGATAGGATATGTGTGATCTCGTATTTTATCAAATAGTCTAATCCAAGCCTGCCCAAATAATTTTTCAGTCGTGCCATAACTGTGTTTTAATTTCAGAAAGCGGGCTAACTTTCTTATAACGTTGACTACTACTATAGTGGTAATAAAGAAAACAGTATTGTTATGTATTCTATATGTAACAATAATCCATACATATGTTATAAATACGTATGTAACTCTCTCTATCCCTCTGTCTGAACTGGTATTGACGAAATTTAGCATAGAGTTAGCTTGCATTTTGGATACAGACATAGCATGCTTTTTATTTCGGAAAATCAAATAATTTTCACGGGACATAAAAACCTATATCCACGCGGACGAAGTCGCGGGCATCAGCTAGTCATTTATAATTCCAAAATTTTAACTGTAATAACAGCCGTTTTCTTTCTTCGTCAAGATCGTGATAAGACAGTAAATATAGCAAATTTACTGTTGGTAGGATTCCTATGTAGGAATCCGTCTAGGAAGGTACCACCTCAGAGCCAGTCATTCTGTCGTGAATCAGTAATATGCAAACATTACTGTGTTTCGGTTTGAAAGGCTCTGAGAGAAATGTCACATGTGAGACTTAAGAACTGATGTCTCAGGGTGACGGGCGCAGTATGGTGTCACACAGAAATGTCCTGGGTGAAGCATTTGTTACGGGCAGAAGTTGCACTTACAATCAGGTAAACGTTCTGCACGTTTCGTCACTTTATTCATAAAAAAATATTGTAATTAACATTTTATTGGTACTATGAAATGTAATGCGAACTTACTTAACTGAGCTACCAACTTTAGGATCATTAACAAAAAAAGGATCACAAAATAAAAAGTAGTTATAACGATACTTAATAACATTCCATTTTTAAAATAAAAGGGATAGAAAAAGTTCATGGAATAAAAATGACGTAAGTAGCCAATTTGTAATGTTATGTTATATTGGGTCGGGGAAAAAGTCTTTTCGCATATAGTACGTATAAACTTGTAATAAAATCTCTTTGGCTGTACTATTTGTACCAGGCTGTTTTTGATGACATTAAAAAGGTTACATTTGAAAAAAAAAGAAACGTATTAGTAAAATGTTGTTTCCAGCTATGTTTCATTTGTTTTACTTTCTGTCAAAATGGTGAAACGAATGAAGAAATTCGAATCATTTTAAAATTTTATTACAAAAAAGGAAAAAATGCAACGGAAGCACGGAATTTTTTTTGACGTTTATGGACCTAATGCAGTGTCACTAAGAGTAACACAAAGTTGGTTTAAGCGTTTTCATTCCGGGAATTTTGATGTCAAAGATGCACCTCGCTCTGGTCACCCTGTTACGGATAAAATGGACGCCATTTTTGAAAAAGTGGAGAAAGATGGGCATTTCAGTAGTTACGACATAGCTGAACACTGGGAATTGACCACAAAACAGTTTTGACCAATTTGAAAAATGCTACACACAAAAAACTCAATATTTGGGTGCCGCGAGCTCACTGAAAGCTAATGAACCGTGTACTCATTTGCGATTCTTTATTGAGACGTAATGAAACCGAACCGATTTGGAACTAACTGGTGATGAAAAGTGGATCACTAACGCACAAGGACGTGCGAAAAAGGTCGTGGTCAAAGGTCGGTCAAGCTCCACAGACTGCCAAAACCCGGGTTAACTCGCAATAAGGTGATGTTGTGTGTATGGTGGGATTGGAAAGGCGTTGTTCATAATGAGCTTTTACTGAATGAAAGAACCATCGATGCGGATCTCTACTGCCAACAACTGATGAAAATAAAGCAAGAAGTTGAGAGAAAGCTGCCGAAATTGATCAATAGAAAGGGTGTGATCTTTCATCACGACAACGCAAGACCACACACATATTTAGCCAATAAAAAAATTAAGAGAGTTTGACTGGGATGTGTTGATTCATCCGCCATATAGGTCTGACCTTGCACCTTCAGGTTTCCACCTGTTTCGGTCTCTTCAGATACTACCAGGTTAACATCAAGAGAGCACTGCCAAAACTTAATAAGTCCGAAAATTTTTACAGCAACGCAAGCAAGTGCAAGTGCGTGTGTGCATGAACTACTTTCAAGATTGCAAAAAGTCATCGAACAAAATGGCACATATATACTATAAGTAAATGTAAATAAACTTTTAAAAAAACTGCGAAATAACTTTTTCCCCAACCCATTATTATGTGGTAGTTCGCGGATCAGCGGTTAAGACTATAGTGTGTAGCCCACAAAGAAAGTGACATAAAAAGGGTTGCTACAATTGATATATTACTCATATTCATCAAAGTATTAAATTTTACTCACATAAATCATTTTAATAATATAAAAAATTATAAAAATACTTAAAACTGCTGATCTTTTATGTATGTGGTATTATATTATGTGTATTAGGAGAAACCTGGAGAAAATATCACTCATAGCGTAGAACTCAATAATAAATAGTTAATTTTTTATTTGCAAAACATGTCACATGATATTAATTTTATTATAAAACATATCACACACTGATATATATTTTGATGAGCATGATGATTTTTTTTACAATCGATCAACAGCTTTAGAATGATTCCGGAACATTAACATTATTATTATGACGAGATTAAACTATTCAAAGTATTAAACTAATTCTTGAATGACAAATGTTTTAGTCGTCGATAAAAAAAAATATTGTTGCTTTTGATAGGCAACTAAAAACCAAACCTTAAAGATCTACGAATATTATTAATAAATTGGTAAAAACATCTAATACCAAATTTAATATAAATCCTTTGACATTACACTTATATTTGACATACAGTACTAAAAAAATGTGCGTACAAGACTCATTACCCCCTTTGTGGAAGAGAATAGTTCCGTCCATACATCTCATCTTAAATGTGTATGTATGATCGTTCCAGTCTAAAGCTAATTTGTGAAACAAATCCTTGATAAAACTTGCCTTGAAAAGCCAGAGCAAAAATAGTTTAAAAGTATTCCATAAGTCAGACACTGTAAGGTTGAGACTGTTCGTTTACATTTTCACAGTTTTTTTTTTTATAATTAAAGCGAGGAAGGAACTATCTGTTATAAATACTAAACGACCCTATTGCGATTTATAAACTTGGTCACCTCGGGCTCTAAATATATTATTCTAATCTAAATCGTCTCACCTTTCTCATATTTAACATATCCTTCTATACATATAATATACCTTCACCATCACGAGTCATTCCACTGGTGGACATTTAAAATTCTCCCAAGTTGTGAGAATTTGACATTTGGGGTATGCGATTTCCTGTTACATCTTTTAGTCGAATTCTACTGCCTAAATAACGTCTCATCTACACTCATAATATTATAAATGCGAAAGTAACTCTGTCTGCCCCACTGTCTGTTTGTTACCTTTTCACGGTTCAACCGCTGAACCGAACTTGACGAAATTTGGCACAGAGATAGCTTCTATCCTGGTGACGGACGGACATAGGATACTCTTTATCACGACACATCAAATAATTCCATGGGTTATTTAAAAAAAAACCATTAGCTAATCTTTTTATAAATAATAAATATTGCTGTTGCGGGCCAACTTACCATTAATTCACGAGGATTGAACATATCGGCGGCGTGTTTGTTGAGAGCAGCGAGGGCCGCGTTGGGGGGATATCCGAGCGAGACAGGCTTGCTGGCCTCCGCTTCGGCAGCTGCGTGCCGTCGCGAGTTGAATATAGCTTTCAATGCCTGAGGACAATGTTTAAAGTTGAAACAATCAGGCGTTACTTTGCAGAAATCCAGTATAATAAAGGAATTAAATTAATTTGCTAAGATCCGCAAACAAAATTTAAAATGGCATGTATTTTAAATGTATTTGGTAACGACAGTCAGCCGCCGAGTGTCTCGGCGGCTGACTGTCGTAGAGTCAATATCACTTGATAATGCCTCGTTTTGAGGTGAAACACGTATCGTGTTTTCGGCTTCAGTGGTGTGTATTGCCTAGAGGTAGTGTTGTAGTGGTGGAGGGTATCTGGTGGCAGCTTCCGGTTGCGGTATTGGTTTGCTTGTGCACGCCGTTGAGAGAGGGTGGGCGGTGCTCTTCAAAAACTAGATAATAAGGTGTGGACTACAGAATTTGTCTGCAGTTTCTGTTGATAATCTAATAATCGGTAAAGCGCCGTGGTACCTCAGGGGCTTCATCGTGCGTCTGTTTAATAAACCATAGTTTTTTCAAGATACTTTGAAACGACCAGTGACCATGAGGAACAAACAGATATCTACAATTCTGATGGGAAAATATATTGAAGTGAACACCAGAAGATAGGCAATGAAGAGCCGTGGTAGCTAAAGGGCCGGGCGCTCGTCTTAAATTTCATAGTACGCGAGTGAACTGAGTTCGATCCTCGGTGCCGGCACCACTAAAACTGTTCAGCAATTTTAAGTGGTGATTTACCACGTGCTCAGTGGTAAAGGAAAACATCGTGAGTTCGGCATGTCTGCGAAATAGAAATATTTCGACGACATGTGAGGTCCGCCAACTCGCATTGGAGCAGCGTAGCAGACTTTTCCCGGCGTCAAAACCCTCTTAGAAATGAGAGAAAAGAGGCTATGACTTTACTTTTTTTTAATCGGTTGTTGGAAATTTCATGTCGCTCGGAGAAGCTCAAGACTTATTATTATTGAAGAAAACAAAACAAGTCCAAAGACTATCAGTGAAAATATAGTATTTGGGACTATTGGCGCCAACTCGAAAACTGGCGATAGTGTTTTTATTGAATTTTGTTATTTATTATAATATTTGTTATTTTTCCATCGCGTCCAGTGGGTGTCGTAAAAGACGACAGAGGGACAATTAAAACCAGAAGATGGACAGCAGCATCTCTCTGGAACATCTTAATAAATTAACTGCGGTCGCCAATCGGCCTGCCAAGCGTGGCAACTATGGCAAAATACCCCAAAAATGTAAGCTACAAGGTTTTGTAGCAATCTACTAAAGTACTAGACTTTCCATATAAGGGGTAGGCAGAAGCCACTCACGTAGCCCAATTTTGGCCCATGATGTTTCCAATGTTCCTAATGAAACATATCACTGATGCAGAACTTAGTACTATTCCAGATGCAATTTTTTCACGTCTAATTAATATATTATGTAAGATTAGTATCAATCTCCAATTTTCAAATAAGACTTAAAATTTTGTAACAATATCGACAGTAAAATGATTATTCACTTTTGCTGAAGGTTTGTTGGACTTATGGAGACAAAACGAAAAACACAATATCGTTCTTAAGTTTTCCAGTCACTATACTTCCGAGAGAACATCATCGTCATCATTTCAGCCTATATCCACTGCTGAACATAGGCATCCCCCATAGATTATCACAAAAGTTTGTAGCTCTGATTTTGGTGGGATTTTGCCATAGTTGCCACGCTTGGCAGGCGGGTTGACAACCGCAGTTTATTTATTATGATGTTCCAGGAAGAGGCTGCTGCCCATCTTTTTGGTTAATTTTCCCTCTGTCGACTTTTACGATACCCACGGGATGAGGTGGAGTGGTAGATTATCTTAAGCCGCTACTACCCGCTAACGCCGCCCATGAACATCCGCAATACCAGAGGAATTACGGGTACGATGCCGGCCTTTTAGACAGGAACAGGCTCTTTTCTTAAAGGTCCCTAAGTCGTATCGGTCCGGAAAAACAACCAAAATTCAGTGTTTTCACTTACGCGTTCTTATGAATATTCGTCATCTCTCCTTAAATCGTCCCAACTTTCCCGTATTCGATTTAAGGGATTGTTCAGTTGAGATTTAGGGACAAGAGCACAGTCCTAATACATCCAAGCCTCGAAGGGCAAAAATTGCATAAATTTATGTCCTCTTGGCCGATTTATGCAATTTGTAACATTGTCGAAAATTAGTAACTGCATAAAAGATATAGTACTGCTAGAGATGTACGCGCAAACGCAAATGTGATAAGATCGGAGACAGACTAGGATGCAGTGTCAGTGCACACGTGACCCGTGTAACCTACCACAATACAGCAAAATCCGAATACTTAATTTGGGCTTTTGCACATACATTGGCTTCGGCTGAGATTCGAAGGTCTAGAATCGCAGGATTCGCGGCGTAGAAGTCAAAGAAGTCGTAACACTGCTGTGATTCCTATGGGGAGTGATAATGACATTGCACCTTATCTGAGCATATACAGTTATATATTATATAGTTGTTTATAGGTCACAACGATTATGTGCCTTAAGATAGACTGGTTCCTATTGTACCCACCCTAACTTGTAACAAAAATACTCACAGCAGGCGTGCAGTGTTTGTCCGTCAGATGGTTTAACAGGGCGAAAGTCTTGCGCGGGACTCTGTCGCAGTCTAACCACATGCATGGCGCTTCTCCACCAGCGGTTGTTGGGCAGTGGACACGAGCGGCGTGTGAGAATACTTCCGACGCGCTCACGAATGATCTGTGAAAAGGTACATACATACATAGATTCACGCCTCTTTCCCATAGGGGTAGGCAGAGACCACATCTTTCCACTTGCTATGTTCCTGGCACATATCTTTAGCTTCCACTACTTTCATTAGTTTTTTCATACAAGCTCGTCGGTTGAGGGTACTTTTGAGGTGGCCTTTCTGTAAAACGATTTCGATCTGATCGTAATAGATGATGTTGTTATTATGGTAGAAAGTGAAGAGAACTGATCGTAAGTGCAACGTCTGCCCATAATATTTGCACTGTCACCCAGAATATTCAATTTCAATGGTTCTGTGTTAGCGCGTACACTTGTGGCACTAAAAAATATCCAGCGTAGTAGATAGCTTGCTAATAAATAATAGGAGAAAGGGACGAGACAATGAAAACATTCACCTGATGGTGAGCGCAACGTATGCCCCTAACAAATGCTGTTTTACCCAGAATATTACTCTGCGGCACCACACTGCGCCCCTCACCCTAAGACATCAGTGCTTAAGTCTCATATGCCCTGTTGTCACATTAGCTTCCATTGGCCCTCAGACCGAAACACAGTTATTTAGCACACTACTACCTGACGGTAGAATAAATGGCACTGCGGTGGTACACAAGAAAATCAGCCGTTTCATACGAAATAAAATACCTCCTCGTCGAATTTTTTTTTCGGATTTCAGAGTATATTACATCGCCTAAGCATTTACATGTATTGGTTGCACGTGTACGTAAACACGTGTTATAATATTTACCGAGCACCTTGTCTTCATTCAGACAGATATATTCATTTAGTTCTATAACAATCTGCCAGGGAGGCAGGGGCAATCCTAGTTGTTGGATCTGCACTGGGACCTGGCGACCCCAGAATAGGGCTAGCCTTACTCAAACATGCGGGGCTCTATTTGGGTGGACAGCATCTTCCCTAGCTACTCGTGGGAACGCTTTGCGGAACTCGAATTTATTCAAAAAAAATTCTTACTTTCCACATCCTCTCCAATGACATATCCAAGGAGTGTCGTCCGCTGAAATTGAGGTATGCGTAGGGGCGGGTGGCGGTGTTAATGTCGGCTTCGGTGTTGCTGGTTTCTGCAAATGGAGCTATGTTTTGAATAGTCTTTTTCATAAATTAAACATAGTCTGTACTAGGAGAACTGCCGATGTCGTAAGAGTCAACGAAGGGAAATTTCAGGAAAATACCAAAACCTCAGACTGCCGGACGATCAACCATTTCAAACATTCCAGTCTTAAATATGGTAACGAGCCGCAGCGTTTAAGGTGCAAAGTATCTGGTACTGCGATTGCCAATCCGCTAGTCATGAGTGACGATTACGACAAATCCCAAACTGGAGAGAGGTCAAGTCCAGCGATGGACTTTGGCAGTCCGATGAAAAAGAAGTTTGTAGATTTTGACTAGGTGTATAGAAGATATAGTGTGATAATGGAAACGTTTCCATGCGGTTCAAGGTCAAGTCTACAATTTAATTCGCATCTAATTATGGCCAGGACACTCAGCACATGGTGTCCAACCAACTATTGTTAGGTCAGCGAAATCATAATCGTACGAGTATCACCATCAGGTTCTGTTCAATTAATTGCTGGTCAGAGGCCTTTACTAAGTTGCAGTAACCGATGCTATTGGTGATCTTACTACCAGATATTTCAAAATGAGAGCTACTTTGTAGTAATCTATGGGGGAGGCCTATGTTCAGCAGTGGACTAGTGATAGGCTGAAATTATGATGATGATGATGATCTAAAAAAAGGCATTAAACGTTGTAAAAACAAAGCCATTTTATTCAGAATTTCGATCGATCATCATAATCATGACAAACGTTAAAAAATCCAATCCTGAATACATGATCGGATAAAAACAACGTTTCTCAATAATGATACATAATACGAAATAAAAAAAAATTAAAAAATTGTATTGGCCTCACTTCTGTAACTGGCTGATTGACGACCATTTCCTTGTCACCTATTTTAGTATTGCCAACCATCACCGGCTGCCGAGTGATCACTTGTCGCATGATTGGTTGTTGCTGTTTCTTTAAAAAATACATAAATAATTATAACGTAAAAGAATATTCATATTTTTTTTTATTGGATAATAAAAAAAGGCAACAAGCTCCGGCTGTTGTTGTAACTTTGATGTTGTAACTTGTGCTTTTAAACTATATCGAAAAAATAATTATTCCGGGTCTAGGGGTTGGTGCATGTGCAATTTTGTTCGTAAAGCACACCAAAGATAATACAGGAGAGATTCTAGTATAGGTAGAAATCCAAGTATAGGGAAAAAAAAAACAAAACAAAAAGCGTTACGCCGATAGGTGTCCGGCAGAGTAGAATAACACCTACGTCTTCCGTACCGAGGAGTCGTAAGAGGCGACCAAGGAATTGTACGGACAGCCATTATTCCTGCAGATTAACACCATAATATGCAATGCTGCCACTATACTGCCCGTGGGAACAGTGAGTCAGATTTTTTTTGGCTCGTACCAAAATGGCGGCGACGTGTTGCGCCACCCGTCACGTCTCGTTTCCCACGAGGGCGATAAGTGGGCTACATGAGTAGCCTCTGCCTAAACTTTGTATGGGAAAAAGGTGTGAATATATTTTTCGCTCTCGTAAAAACATGTTGGTTATTGTAATGCAAGGGTATACAGACAACTATAATTTTTTTTGTTTTTTTGTTTAAGCTGTATTACATGGCGCCATGTAACTTACCGGACTGCTCTGTATAACGCTGGTCTTACTGTCGCTCTGCGGTACCGCTGCTTGATTCGCTGGAGTCGTGACGTTTCCTACTTGACTCCTCTGAGGCTGCACTACTCTGTGCACACCGGGTTTCATGGGTGCGTTCATTATAATCTGCTGGTTGTTCGACACGGCGATAATTTGCTGGTTGCCTTGCATCAGTTGTTGATTGGCTTGAATTATTTGTTGGTTTCCTTGAATTATTTGTTGGTTGCCTCCGATCTGGTTGTTCGTTGTTGTGTTCATGAGGGCGGGTGGTTGTTTCTGTGACACAACCATTTGTTGGGCTTGTGGAGGATTGACGATCTGCGCTTTGTGTGGTTGCGGTTGCGTCGTTATTATCGGTTGCTGGCTTTGTGTGATTTGAGGCGTATTCTGTAGACGTTGCAATACAAATTAATTGACATGTAATAAGTTTAGTTATTATACGACAAAACTGAAATTGAAATATTTTTACTAGGAGTAAAAACAAATAAAAATTGTAAGATAAACAGTAGCCCGTTGGCAGAAAACACTTAGAACTTTACCCTTTATTAAAAAAATCTACGTCGATTAACACTTACAAATACTAGCCATGTAAATAAAAATAATTTACATAGTTCGAGAATTAATACCTACGGGCTAATATTTTTTACTTGCAATACCAACTTAAAGTATAGTCTAGATGTCGCTAGTATATCAGATACAACTGTCATGCATTGTCAAGCATTTTTAGTCACAACAGACGTAGTAATAACATTATACACATGCATTATATTACAAAAGCACAATTATAAATGTAATATAGACCATTATGAACACCATTCCACCAAGTAATTTTACAATCGTTACACAAAAAATATACGAAAATACTTTATATGTGCTGAAGTTTTGTGGTTGTAAGCATTAAAAGATAAATTCTCAGTATTTAAAAAAAAAACTTTCTACGTAGCCTATACTAAATAATTGCTACAAAAAAGTATTGAGTACATCTCTAGATACAAATTCACATAAAATTGATACGACTTATTAAATGCCACGTAATATATTATATTCATTTATAAACATGCTCAAACACTACTACAGAAGCACGTACTGTTTCTACAGAATCTACGGAACTACGGTCAAATTAGGGTGTATGTTAACCTGAGCGATGGCCGTTTTGACCACAGTGATTGGCTGGGAAGTGCTCACTAGCGTGGGTTGACTCACAATCACCCTCTGTGTCGACTGTATTACTCCCGTGTTCTGCGCACGGAACACATTTGTATCGATCACATATTTGTATTACGATTTTTTGCGGACCATACCGATAACAACACAAGTAATCTTATTTTTTTTTAAATAACTTGCTTTATAAAAGCCAGTATTAAGATCATCACAATTAAGTTTATAGTGTTAAATTACAATATTAACCAATTCCTAGTTATCCGCAATGGTAATGGTAATTAAAGCAATAAAATATATATACATTAGAATTAGACAATATTAAAGTAGAGGTTACCTCAAAAATCACTAGCTTTTAACAAAAAATATTATTGGTTATGTACCAAAAATTAACGTTGTAAAAAGTGCAACATGAAATGTGTGCTTAGAGCGTAAAAATAACTTTAGAAAGCAGCAGTAAGTTAGACACAATAAAGGCGACAGGTGCTAGAAAAGAAATGATTGGTATGCTGAAAGTAATTGTTAATTAAAACCCATACAAATGGAAATGATAAAAGGAAAATATAAGCTGAAAAGAATTTAGTGACAAATTTCTACGGGGTATTTAACCTGTATAATTTGCTGTTGCGTTATCGCCTCTGTTGCTTGCGCAATAAGGCTGTTTAACGTCGCCTCGTCCAAGCCCGCAGGGTTGTTCACCTTTTATGCGCAAATTGAAGGGTGGTAAATCTTTTTTAATTTATAAGACAATCTTATTGTTATATCACTCCGACTGGATACTTTCATAAATTAATACATGTAAACTTATGAATAATTTTAAGGGAAATATATGAACATATTTATCATAACATAAACGTAATAGAAACTTTTCGTGACACACAAATAATTTAAATCAGAAAAACGTTCCGTTTCCTACTAAAGTTCTATTTTGCCATGAGATAACATCATAATATCATACTTCCAAAGAAACGATATCATTCCATTGCACAACAGACATACAAACTTACATACGTCGGGTTATTATTAATTCACAGCTGGAAAAAGCCTCTCGTCGAAATTATCGCTACGCTTGGCAGGTGGATTGGCAAACCAGAGGTCTGACCTTTTCAGTATAAGCCATCAGACGGAAGCTTTTTAGTGGTGGTAGGATAGATATGAAGGAATCAGTCTAGATAGGTACCAACGCAGTGACAGTTATTCTGCCGAGAAGCAGAAGTGTGCAAACATTGCTGTTTCGGCCTGAAGAACTCCGAGAACTCGTCTCGTCATATGAGACTTAAAGAACTGGTGTCTCAGGGTGACGAGCACAGTGTGGTGCCACACAGAAATAATCTGGGTGACACAGCGTTTATTGGCAGACGTTGCACTTACCATCAGGTGAGTGCAAAGTTGAAATTCAAAATGAGATATCGTAGCAATTTTCTTACGCCGCCACATGGCAATTACACCTTTACCCCTTCGGTTCCCTAAAGGATTGGCTGACCCAGAAAGTGAATGAAGCGAACTGGAGAATCACACTTTGCAAGTAGACAAATTATAATCTACTAGATGATGCCCGCGACTTCGTCCGCTTGGATATAGGTTTTCTAAATATCTTGTGGGAACTATTTCATTTAATAGGATAAAAAGTATCATTGGTCTGTCTCCATGATGCAAGCTATCTCTGTGCTCACTTTCATCAAGATCGATTCAACGGTTTAGCCGTGTCGCATTCATAACATTAGTATGGATTTGAATCCTATAATGATCTTAACATTCAGCTTTTTAATTATTTTTAAGTTACCATAAAAATTAATTAAAATAACTTTAATTTATTTCTGTCATGTAATGTTTATTTCTTTATGTAAATAAAGTATCTACTCAGATTCACAACTTTATATTTCGTTTCTTGTAAATACCTCTACTAATAAAAGATTATTTGTACATATAACATAATTCAAACTTAGCTAATGATATCTATCTGTGATCATAATTTTAACAGATAACAAATTACCGTAAGAGTTAGTGGCCCGCCTCCCGTAGGTCCCTGGACTATTATAATGGTCTTCTGCATCATACTGCCTGGAATATTCTGGGCTATGTAACTAAGTCCTCCTAAAACAATTAAATAATGAAAAAAATATTAAGATGTATACATAATAAAGATAAACGTGTTACGTGTTATGGACCGATGACAATACAATTGTTTCATACATAATATTCTCGATGTCGTAAGAGGCGACTAATTTATTGTTCGGACAGCCTTTATTCGTTCAGAATAAACCATAATATGCAATGCTGTCACTATACTGCTCGTGGGAACGCAATCGAGAGTAATAATTCTTTTGACTAATATCAAAATGGCGGCGACGAAGGTCGCCAGTCGCGACTCGTTTCGCGCGGGATCGCAGTGGCCACGTGTGTGGTCTCTGCCTACCCCTTACACGGTAAAAAGGCGTGACTTTATGTATGTATATTCTCACCAGGTTCATCAGCTCATTGCTGTTCAAGCGAGTTTTTTGTAAGTTTTTAAACTATAATGCGATTATTTAAATTAATTAGATTAATAATAAGATTAATAATGATCAGCCAGTTAATAGTCCACTGCCGGACATAGGCCTCTTCCAAGAGGGTAGTATTTGTCTTTGTCACTACCTTCAGCAGTCTGATTGGCAATCGTGCCGCATACCTCGCCTGTCACCGGGCTATATAAGTCGGGTATTTTTGGAGAAGGTTCTTCTATCGGAAGTTATATTTTCCTTTCGCAGACTCTTATGACATGCACGGTGTTAAACGGAGACGCAGATTTTTTTATGCACCCACCGCACGGCTAAATGTTCGTGATCTTTGATATTACTTAATTTCTTAACTTTTTCAATATTGTTTAAGCCAAGATAACAAAAAACTTTAATTATACCTTGAGAGCTTGGTGTTGTTATAATTTGCATCGGCTGCTGCATGAACTGTGTCGCTTGCGAAGACATTGGTTTTTCTGAAAAAAATAGTAAGCAAATACTCTAAAATGAATGGTATCACAAACATTTGTAAGAGCAATGTTATAACTATCAGAGTTGGAAATAATAGTGAATTGATATAAATTACAGCAGCGGCATTTAAAAGCAAAATTGACTTTAATTTTTATATAATCCGTTTATAAAATCAAAAACCAGTTTTATCCCAAATAGAAGAAACTTCGTTTACTGAGCTAGTTGTATATAAGCACACTTATTCATTGAATCAACTCCTAATTATTGTTACTTATTCATAAAAAGTTTTATTTTTTTGGCCAAGAATAAAATAAGAAAACCTTTCTGACAATAGAATATACTAAAATTTTAAGTAAAAATGGTAAAAAGTGTTTATTACAAACTGGTCCGATAATTATGGGATTTGATAATTTCAATAGGTAAAAAAAGTAAAGTTTCAGCCTATATATGTCCCACTGCTGAGCACAGGCCTCCTCTCATTTCTAAGAGGGTTTTGGAGCTGTGAAGAATCCGCCACGCTGCTCCAATGCGGGTTGGCGGACTGCACATGTCTTCGAAATATTATTTTTTTATTTCTCAGACATGCAGGTTTCCTCAAGATGTTTTCCTTCACCACTGAGCACGTGGTAATTCAGAACTTAAAATTGCAATGAAAATTTTAGTGGTGCCGGCACCGGGAATCGAACCCATGCCACTCGCGTACTATGAAATTTAAAGCGAGCGCGTAGCCTCTAAGCTACCACTAGGTATCACTAGGTAATATTTGTTCAAATAACAACGTCTCTGTGACCTAAATGTCTAAACAGTTCTTTATTTATTTATTTTAGGTTTCCCAACATTGGATACATTATACATTTTAATAATTAATTACAAATGTTACAATGCAAACGTTACAACTAAATGCAAATGTAAACGTTCTAACAATTATATCAGTCATTAACTACAAAATTTACGAGAATTAAAGTAATAATTAAAATACAAATTAAATTTATTAAAAAATTTCAAACGTTTAAAATCGTATTTTAGTATGAACTTTTTGAACTTATGCAAAAACCTGCTTTAATCCAAATCAGTACTTTTAGACGAATTGTAAATTCTACAGAGTCTTGGTATCATCATCATCATTTCAGCCTATCACTAGTCCACTGCTGAACATAGGCCTCCCCCATAGATTGCCACTCAAGTTTATAGTTCTCATTTTTGGGGGATTTTACCATAGTTGTCAGGCTTGGCAGGCGGTTTGGCAACCGCAGTTTATTTATTCAGATGTTCCAGGAAGATGCAGCTGCCTATCTCCTGGTTTTATTATCCCTCTGTCGACTTTTACGACACCCACGGGATGAGATGGGGTGGTTAAATAGATTCCTTTTGGGCAATCTGCAAGGAGCATTCAACTAAACTGCGTCAAACAAGACATTCTATTCTAAATGCGCGTTAACCAAATGATAAAAAAAAATCTAAAAGATTTCATCTACTGTACGCAAGTAAAAATGTACAATACTATCATTATATCTAGGAAGAAAGGTAGTGAAAGAAAATAAAATAGGTGGTAAAGAAATTGGAGGCTTTCCAAACGTTTTTACTGGTGGTAGGATTCCTATGCAGGAGTCCGTATAGGTAGGTACCACCCCAGGGCCAGTTATTCTGCCGTGAAGCAGTAGTATGTATTTATGTGCGTATGCATCTATTTATGTATGAATGTTTAATTTTCACCCACTTCCAAACGTCCGAATTATTTAAAATTTTGCCCACGTGTTATGGACCGATGACAATAAAATTGTTTCATATATAATATTCTCGGTGTCGTAAGAGGCGACTAAGGTATTGTTCGGACAGCCTTTATTTGTTCAGAATAAACCATAATATGCAATGCTGTCACTATACTGCTCGTGGGAACGCATTGGGAGTAACTATTCTGCCGTGAAGCAGTAGTGTGCAAACATTACTGTGTTTCGGTTTGAAGGGCACTGTGAGCTAGCGTAATCACTGGACATATGAGACTTAAGAACCTATGTCTCAGGGTGATTGGCAGTGTTGTGTCACACAGAAATTTTCTGGGTACAGCATTTGTTATGGGCAGACGTTGCACTTATCATCAGGTGAACGTTTTGCTCGTTTCATCACTTTATGCAATAAAAAAAAACGTAAACGCCATAGAAAGGATTCCATAATACGCTATTATATTGTAAGAAAATCAAATTGTGCATGTCGTCTCCGCCAGGAGTTTACTCTTTAAGTGAGATTGTCAATGAATATACAATAGGCAAAGGGGATAAACGAACGCATCTCTTAAAAGTATGAAAACATGGATATAATATTATTCGTAGATTCGATAAAATATTAAATATTAATCATATATGTTGTGTTGCCATCTATTGTCATGCACATATATTAATTACGGTACGAATGTTACGAAACGTAATTTAATTTTTAAATATTATGCTTAGATGGCACTAATATTAAATAATTTTTCATTTTTAAAAACATAGCTTTTTTGTTAACGCTCGATATCACATCGTAATCGGGGCCAGGAGTAAACTCCAAACAGTTATTATCAAAATAATAAAATATATTTATAATAAATGAATAAAAAATAGGTAATTAAATTACTTTCACCTTGCAGAATTATCTGACCGGATTGCGACGCAATAATATTTTGGACGTCCATTGGTTGAACTTGCAGCATAGGTTGTTGAACTTGCAGAGTTGGTTGTTGGACCTAAAAAATCATTCAGATTTTAAACAAATTGTTGTTATATTTGTTATAACGTTAAACAAAGTATGGTAATTTTGTTATAATTCTAATCAATATTTTAATAAAACATACAACACACAAAGAAACACAATAAAAAATAAGTTGTTATATCAAAAGGTATGAGAGCATAATGAAATATAATTAAAATTAGAATAATGCAATTATTTGCATGTTGCAACTAAACCAGAAAAAATGGTATTATTAAAAACTAAAAGCTTACGAACCTGCATTGTAGAACCTTGCATTTGTATAGTTGGTTGTTGAACTTGCAGAGTGGGTTGTTGAACTTGCAGGGTTGGCTGTTGAATCTGCATAGTTGGTTGTTGCACCTAAATAATATTCGATATTCATTGACATAAGAAAAGCTTTACAATAAGTGTGTGAATATTTATTTAGCAAACAAAACAATACTAAACATAAAACTACCGACCTGCAGCATCGGTTCCTGAATTATTACGGATCCACTATCAGAAGTCCCTGGTACTAAAAGTGAAGGTTGCATGACTTCAACTGATTCCTGCTTTGGTGGTAGCTATTGATTGTAAAAAATATTTTAATTATCATTCTAGAAAAGTCAGAAAAATTCAAGTACACTTTTTCAAAAATTCTAAAATGATTATAGATTTAGTAGTACACTTAAATAGAGAAAACATCGCACCATAGATAAATTACGACTAATTGCAAAACTAATTACTGGTAATAAAACATAGTAAATTCGATTTTTATCCCATGGCGTTGAAAATAGAGTATAACTAGTCTAAAAGCTGAAGATATACAGATAATATAAAAGAGAATATTGTGATAATATACATGTATATAATGCCATGTGTATTTATATATAAGTATAACACGACTAAGATGTGACTACATAACAAACTAACTATAACACAAGATGACGTAAATTAGTTAAACCTTGGCGCGCAGAGTTCCCGATAGTATGACTCCAGCAGGCCGCTAAAGTATGAACAGACATAGAAGAAATTCAAAAACTGTATTAGTGTATTTAAATTAAAATCCGAAGACGAAACAAGCATTTAAATAGACTAATTTTGACTTGTCTCAATAATGTCTAATAGTTTAGGCGTTTTATCTATGGAAAGGGCTGAAACATATAGCAATACCAAGGAATGCCATCGTAATTGTCGCATTATAATTGAACATCATGGATGAATATTTATAATTATTTTATTATATTTATAATTATTTTATATTGAACAAATAATGCTAACCAAATCTTCCTCGTCTTCTAAAGCTGATGCAGCGAGAGCAGCGTACAAGTTTGCCGCCGTCTTGGAAACACTCTCTTGTGGTGAGTTGTTCTATAAAATTATTATTTATTCATTTATTCTTTATTGTTTACACCCATAGAGGGTTAGAATGGGCAAGAATAACCTAATGCCTTGTGACATACTCTGCAATTAAGTGCCTAAGTGACAAACGGGTGAAAAGGCCTTGAAGCCTTATTACTGGAAACAAATTTCTTTATATAGACACAAATTTTCGACCTGAAAGTGAACCAGCTTTGGTCTAGATCTCTCTGTTGCTCACTACACCTGAATATGTTGGAACTGCTAAAAGTGAAAGTAAATTAACGGCCTCCAGTCGCTTTGAGAAGCCTTAACGCCGATAGGTGTCCGGCAGGGTAGAATAGCACCTACCTCTTTCATACCGAGATGTCATAATAGGCGACTAAGGTATTTTACGGACAGCCGTTATTCTTGTAGAATAACACCATAATAGACAATGCTGTCACTATACTGCTCGTGGGAACGCAATGGGGAGTAACAATTCTTTTGACTCCTACCAAAATGGCGGCGACGTGGGTGCCACCCGCCACTCGTTTCCCGCGGTAGCGGAAAGTAGGCTACGTATGTGGCCTCTGCCTTCCCCTTATATGGGTAAAAGTCTTACTACATAGGTATGTATTGATGACACTACGCTACTCTAATATAACCCATATTTTTAGAATTCTTATGCAGGAATCCGCCTACTGGTAGTAGTTTTTTTGCAGGAATCCATTTAGGAAGGTACCACCGCAGTGCCGGTTTTTGCCGTCAAACGGTGGCTGTGTTTCGATGCGTTCGGGTAATTACGAGGCATATACGACTTAATAACCGATGTCTTAGAGTGACGAGCAAAGTGTAGTGGCACACAGCATTTGTTATGGGCAGACATTCTAGTTACCACCAGGTGAAAGATTTGCTCCGCTCATCACTTTCTTTAATAAAATAAAATTACATGTCATAAATTTTTCATAAGACTTATCAACTTTTTTTTCATTAAACTAAATACATAGACTAAAACATAATAATTAACCACAGAAAATGCCGACTCTCATTTTTTTTGGATCGCTAGAATGATTTTATAGTACTCTGGAGGTCGCTGCTTCATTTAACAATTCTCAATTGACATGAAAACTTTTTTTTTAATTCAATTTTCACACAATACCAAAAAGTTTTCGATCGTCAAATTGTATTGCAACCATTCTTTCGTTTCGGTATACCGTAGCATCGGACAAAATAATCACATAATAGATCGAAATAAATAAATTAGGTTCAAACGCCAAAATAAAACCGATCCCGAAAACTACCAGAGTTACACAACCTGCAATACCGCAAAAACCAACCAGCTATAGTTTCTCATCGACGTTACACTTAACAGATACACTATATCTAATATAACTATATAAAATAGATCCTGGAGTTGAGAACAAATAATACTTTTGGTTATGATTCGAACCCAACACCCACGTGGCTCCAACATAAAAGTGTCAGGTATCTAACCAAGTCATGAAGTTGATAAAAAAGGTTAAAAAATAGTGCTTTTTGTCCGAATTACTTGTTGCTATTTATAATAGGTAAGAAAGGGTTACCTCCCGTTTTTCTTCAATCTTCAGCTTTTTGGTCGGTGGCTCCGTATACGAGTGATCCGTCACCACCGTTTCTATAATCTGATCTTTGTCGCTTTTTACAGACTGAATAACGCTTTGTTGCATAATTTGTCCCCCTTGGACGATATTTTGACCGTCGTTCTTAATTTGAACGAACTGGCCGTGTTCGTTCTTAAATTGAATCATTGAGCCCTGCAACTGATCGCTCTTGAGCTGTATTATCTGTCCCTGATCGTTCTTAATTTGTATCAGCTGCCCCTGTTCGTTCTTTATTTGGAAGTATGGACTTCCCTGCGACACCAATCCGGAGTCAGCGTTGATTTGAATGATAGGATTCGCCTCGGATTTCACTTGGACTATTTGGCCGGTTTCGGTGATTTGGATTGTTGGAGCGTTTATTTGCGGGCTCATTTGGACGACTTGAACTGGTGGGTTAGATTTCTTCTCTAATAAATCTGCCAGCATTTTGTTTTGTGCAGATTTCTGTGAAAAAAAAAGGTGTGATCTTTTTATTTATCTGAAAATAAAAACTAAAAAGGCTGTAAAAGTAAAATACGGTACTTACTATGGTCAATTGTGTCTGCTCATCCATTTGAATCTGCACGGGTTCTTCTTTTGGAACTGAGAAAAGAAGAATACGAGTTGCCATATAACAGATTTTAATACTTTAAATTATTTTTAAACCAAATCATTTACCTAAAACATCTTCGGCCGTATTGATAATGACCTGTGAAAAAAATAGAAATGTCATTGAGTTCTTACATTACGCATCACTGACAATATTAGGGGTAAATTAAAAAATGATTCTGCAACTTAGGGCGTTTAAAAGTAATGTATGTCAAAAAACAAATGATCAAAGCAACAGCAACTTCAATAAAACATAATAAAATATGCACATTTCTACCTTATCTCCTTGCAATGTCGGCGTGTTACAGGCAACACCACCTGGCGTAATCGTCGTACATTTTATCAGCGCTTCTGGATCGACATCCATTCCCTGAAATTTGTAAGAAATTATTAAAATTCACTTCATAGAAACAAATTATTTTAAGATTCTAAGTAGTTAAGGTATGCATACAATGTTAAATATTAGATGCTAAAGAATCAGTCAGTCATTCAATTGAACAACATTAAATAATTACTAAATAACTAACTTAGGCGAGGTATGTGTCACATTTTTAACAGTGTATATACATATACCTACATACAGACACGACTCTTTCCCCTTGTAGTAAGCAAAGACCACTTCTTTCCATTTGCTACAATCCTGGCACACATATTTCGCTTCTTCTACTTTTATAAGCGTTTTCATAAAAGTTCGTATTCGATCTTGATCGTGATAGGTGATACTACTTACGTGCTGATGATGATGATAATAATATTGATGAAATTAAAATTGATAATATATTTATTACATTTCTGACAACATTATTTTCGTTAATTGATTAAAATATTACGTATGCGCTTTTGACTTTGATGGACAAAATGTGGAACAGCGTGTTAAGGGAACGTTGCGGTGTGGTAAAAGTTGTAGTGACTAAGATAGAGAAAGGGATGCTTAGATGGTTTCGACACGTAGAAAATGGATGAAAGAAGATTGACGAAAGATATTTATGAAGCGAGTGTGAATAGCCAAGCCGGTAAGAGTCGACGTAGGCGAACGTATCACGATCCGATCCAAGTGGTTTTAAGTAAAGACCACGTAAAATGCAACAGACGAGCTTGAATGAAAACACTAATGAAAGTAGAAGAAGCGAAAGATGTGTGTCAGGATCGTAGTAAGTGGAAAAATGTGACCTCTGCCTACCCCAATGGGAAAGAGACGTTTTCCTATGTATGTCTGTATGTTTTTTAATTATAGAAAAATTTATAATGACAATCTAAATAATATGGTGCAAAGTCAGGAAGAGCTGTACTAACCGTTACATTGGATTGAACAAGTACCGTATTTGGTGTTGAAGGTCCCACGACCCTTTGTTGACTTTGCTGTCGTTGTGCTACCTATATATATAAAAAATGAAATGTTATATATTACACAAAGAAAAGCATTGCAATTTAAATTATCTGCTCCGACTCTTAAAGCGACCCTTTTGTTGTCATTGGCTTTGATGAATGAAGCCATTATATGTGTAGGAATGACTTTAACATCAATTTTAAAAAGTTTGCAATGAGTCTCTCTAAATGTAAGTATGCCGATCGGAAGGTACAGACAAAAAAATATCACAGAAAAGAACCCTAATATAAATATTTAAAATCTTGTTAAAATTTGGATAAATATCTGTGGAGATTTAGCTCTCTTCTACATAAGATTTTGATACTCAGGTCACAGTAAGGACAAAACTAAGTCCATAAATCCTTGCAATGGCAACACTGCTACCGTCAATGGTAGAAATTGGTATTCAGAATCATTTTAAATTAAGAACTTTTTGACATAAGGTAAAAATTATATTTGTGCTTAGGTACTTTTCTATAATGATTTTTACTGTATATTTTATTAAAGCCTATTTATCTAACAATGTTTAAATAAAACAATACTATTGATAATGAATGAATAACTCTCAAAAAAAACTGGAAAATAATTATAGAAATTTATACTTTTTTTAATTAACTAATGTTAGATTTATCGTTTATACTTTATTAAAATCCGAGACACTACCACATAGTTTTACAATTACGTCTAATTTCAGGTATAGACAGTATAATTACTTATTTATCAATATATTGATCCTAAGTAAACAAGATTAAATATACAGATTAAAATCAATTTTATGTCAAAGTTGCCATGCTAACGACTAAGCTTGACCAACGCATGCGGTTTGTCAACAATCAAAAACTGTTATTTTTAATTTGTTAGTTGACTACGTTTATAATTCATGCCAACTACAATTTTCTGCCAATTACACAATTAAAAAAATAATATTCAGTCTGACTTTCTTTCAACAACGCATGCATGTGTGTTATTTTGCTCTGTAATTACCAACAAAGAATACAATCTTTTTACCGTGAACTCCTGCGATTCCTTTGCGATAATCGACAGTTTGATACTAAAATTATTTAAAAAATTTGTATATTTAAATATTACACAGAAAATATTGTGCCCAAAATTCTACAGACATCGGAAACGAAATTTAATTTCTAAAAATGTACGTTATCCTATCTTATATCGTATCGTATGAAAAAGTTACTATATCACACCTTCATTTATTTAAAGACAGACCGACAGATATGAAAGATGTAATAATAGATGGATTTACTGAAATCTATGTAATTTAGTGGTATTTTTACTTTACGTGACGACTTCGTCGGAAGAGACTCGCGAATAATATTGAATTCTTCCTAGTGGGAGTACGATGTTTCTGCCATTCGCAACAGAGACAATTTTCTGGTACACTGTGAATAATATTAAAATCGCCCTAATGGTCGTACGATTTGTCTGCCATACGCAACAGAGACGATTTTCTGGTACAAATTCACGAACAATTCCACGAATAATGTATGTTTTAAACTGCGTTAAGAGATTGGTCATTAATTAAAAAATAAATAAAGCATAGACCCATGGTATACTCGTAGAGCACTCTACAAATTAAGAAAATATAATCAGTAAACGACAAGCTAATTTATAATATAAGGAATTAAATTTTGAAGTAGAACAGAAACCTATTCATTAAATAAAATTGCTTTTGATATGAAACATATTTTTAAACCCAAAGTAATCTGTCAAAAAATATACAACTTCTCTCTATTTGTACACGTCATATTCACAAGTTCATTATCTAATCTTACATAAAAAATATAAAAACGAAACGATAAATCCCTACATAGAAAACACACAAAAATAATGTTCATAAAGTCAGGCTATTAGTGGTGTTAGTATGCACTTACTTGCGGCTGTTGTAGGGCGGGGCTTACTTTGTGCGCGAGCAAGTGCTTGATGAGGGAAGTGTTGGAGGCCGCCGCGTCTAGTGCCGGCGCGACGGACTGCGGAGGAGTTTGCGGGGCAGACTGCTGCGTACCGGAAACGTACACAATTCCATATCTCTTTTTACTGGTGGTAGGATTTGTGTGCAGAACTCCTGCCGTGGAGCAGTAGTGTGCAAACATTACTGTGTGTCACTGGGCATATGAGACATAAGAACTAATGTCTCTGGGTAACGGGCGCAGTGTGTTGCCCGCACAGAAATGTTCTGGGTAACATCGCTTTTGTTATGGGCAGACGTTTCACTTACCATCAGGTGAACGTATTGCCCGTCTCGTCACTTTATCCAATAAAAAAAAATCTCTGCCGCCTCCCTATCTATTGATGTATTCCTGATAGATTTGTGTCGGAAGCAACATTTGTGCTGAAGATATTACAGTGTCATAAGTGAAAAAGCAAACTCAGAAGCACTCAGACTTCATAACAATACAATTTGTTTTTGCTAAAATGCTGGCTGCGGCTGGGAATCAAATCGAGGAGCAGCGGCGTAGAAATCAGGTACTCGCACCACTAGGCTCATCACAATTACACATATAGTGTAACGTGATTCTATCAGGAACACACACAAACACCCACAACAATATAAAATTATTTATTTCTTCCTTCAATATAGTCATAACATAACTATGAACATTTTATAAAAGTATTACACATACGAATACTGTGAGAGACTGGTGCCTAAACTAGGCTTTGCGCCTGTATTTCAGGACACCAGGTCTCCGCGCCTAGGCAGTCATTACAATACTTTAACAGTTTATGATACTAGGTCATAGTTATAATCTACATTGTTTGCTTTAACGCTAGCTTAAAATTATATAAGGTAGTGTTAGTATAATTTAATTGTGTGTGTGTATGTGCGTGTGTGAGTGTGTGTGTGTGTGTTAAGTTAAAGGCAGTTAATCCCAGCCTACCTCAAATCTCAGTGAGTGCCTCTGCATTTGTGCGTACATTTGTGGCACTATATCTCCTGCACCATAGATATACTCCGACAGTATCCGAAGTTGTCGTTGTGATCGAAAATCGGCCAGGGGATATCATCTTCTATTGTGATGAATGCACTTTGTTATATTTCTGCTTGCTTGTGAGCAAATTACAAAGTTTTTTTTTATTGGATAAAATGGCAACACGAGTAAAATGTTCACCTGATGGTAAGTGCACCTTCTGCCCATAAAAAATGCTGTGTCACCCAGGAAATTTCAGTAAGGCACGACATTGCACCAGTCAGCCCGAGATATCAGTTCTTAAATCTCACATGCCCAGTGAGACACTAGCTCTCAGTGCCCTTCAGGCAGAAACAATGTTTGCACAGTACTGCTTCACGGCAGAATATCTGGCCCTGGGGTGGTGGTTCTTACCTAGACGGATTCCTGCATAGGAATCCTACAACCAGTAAAGTTTTGAGCAATAGAGCTTCTGTCAATTATATTTTTGATCAATAATTACCTTTCGTTATTGGCATATATTCTTCCATTTTCACATCTGTTGTTAATACGAAACATGAGAATACCATACCTGAGGTTGCAATACTGGTTTAACTTCCACGGCGCCGGGTTTGTTGGTCAGTTGCGCTTTCAAAATTGGCGATGCTGGTCCTGTTTATGAAAATAAATCAAAAAGGTACATAGAATAAATCATTTTTCTACAGAATACTACTACTCATTGGATATAATGCCGTTTATTATTGTGCTCCGTGAAAATGGGGGAGCAAGCTGTAGTGTTTGAGAAAGAGTCATGGTCTTTTTAATACTTTGCCTAAATAGCATTTGTCATTCTATAGCACGCCGGGCATTATATACAACGCCTAGGCATTGTATAGAATTACGACTTTCCATACATTGCCGGTAGCATATATAATGATTAACAAGGCAAGGTTTAAACTATGAATAAAGTCCCTTATTCATAGTTTATATGCGTATATAGTTATATAGACTAAATGCGTTCCGACATCAATCTATAAATCATTATCATCTTTATCATCGTTACCATCAACAGCCGAAGAACAGTCCACTGCTAAGCTTGCCACACAAGCTAACTAAACACTGCTAAGCTTCCCATGTACAGGGGATTTACCGTAATCAAGGGCTTAGCAGGCGGATTGACAACCGCGTGGCATAGTGGCTAGAGCTGACTAACACGCAGCGGGTGCTGGGTTCGAATCTAAGCAGAAGCCAACATTTGTGCAAAAACACAATTTGTTGGTTTCCATTCTCGCCTACCCCCTATCTTATCGCTTTTTTTCCTCCTCACCGATTTTCGAACACGGCGACAACTACCGTCTATGTCTATGTCGGAAGTTATCAACTGCACAGGATATATTATAGTGTCACAAGTGAACGCACAAACACAGGGGCACTTACTCGTCCCAACCTACCCGTGCCGGATGTAATGCTCATGTGATAAGATCGGAGGTAGACTAGGATGCAGTATAAGAGACACACGGACAAACACAACTCAATCAGACCAGAAAACCTACCATTCGTATTTTGCACAAATGTTGACTCCGGCTGGTACTCTAGCCACTAGGCCACACGGTCATCCTTTTTTATATGTTTTTTTTTATTGGATTGAGTGACGAAACGAGCAAAACGTTCACCTGATGTAAAGTGCAGCGTCTACCCATAACACAAATGCTATGTCACCCAGAACATTTCTGTTTGAAAAAAACACTGCGCCCGTCACCCTGACACATCAGTCTTTAAGTCTCATATGCCCAATGATGACGCTAGCTCTCAGTGCCCTTCAAATCGAAACACAGTAATGTTTGCACACTACTGCTTCACGGCAGAATAACTGGCCCTGGGGTGGTACCTACCTAGACGGATTCCTGCATAGGAATCCTACCACCAGTAAAGGAATGTATGATGTTTGATTGTAAATTGAGATAAGTTTATAAAGAGTATACAAAGAGAGAAAAGTACAAACCGACGGGCGGATTGGTCCGGTTCTGTGCGTTCCTCGAACGTATTCCTATATACACCTGTTGAGTTTCCCCCGTCGCTATGGTGACCGTATTAGGACCCACTGTGCCGCCGAATACGGTTCTGAAATAAAAAGTTATAAGACAAGAATCGACTAAAGTATTATACGCCTTCATCATCATCATCATGATTTCAGCCTATCATAGTCCAATTCTGAACATGGGTCTCCCTTAAAGATTGCCACCAAAGTTTGTAGCTCTCAATTTGGGGAGATTTTGCCATAGCTGCCACGCATGGCAGGCGGTTTGGCAATCGCATTTTATTTATTCATATGTTCCAGCAAGATGATGCTGCCCATCTCCTGGTTTTTTTCCCTCTGTCGACTTTTACGACGCCCACGGGATGAGATGGGGTGTTACATTCTCTTAAGCCGCCACCACACATCATACGCCTAATTAATTATCATTCAAAGAAACAACGAAAGCACCGTGGAAAACAGTGTGCATTGAAAAATTAAACTATCGTAATATAAATAAGCCGATAGTTGTTCGACGAAGTAGAATAGCACCTACCTCTTTCCTACCGAGATGTCGTAAGACGTGACTAAGGTATTCTACGGACAGCCTTTATTCGTGCTTCTGTGTTATTCTCACCATAATCTGTCACTATACTGCTCGTCGGAACGTCGGTATGTACGTACACATACAGTCACGTATTTTTCGAAATTTGTAAAAATTATTGCTTGCCATTTAACAAAAGAAATGAATTTAAGCTCAATCAAGTCCGTGGCAGCTCAGGAGACGGACGCTCGCCTTAAATTCCATAGTACTCGAGCAACCATCATTTAAATAAAAAACATCTATCTTCGATGTCGAAACTAAAATTAATTCATATTGTAATCATTTTTTATATATCATTTCAATAATAAAAAACAATGAAAAATAACTAAACAACAGGATACTTGCGGAGTATCTTTCACTTGTTTCTTCTACATACTCTGTAAACCTCAAAAAGAATCGTACCACCGATAGTAAAAAATACATTTGACAAACGAAATGTGAATTTCTTACGTCAGAGATTTCCTTTCTTTGCAATTTTAAGTGCTGACTTACGATGTGGTCGGCGATGAAAGAAAATATCGCGAGGATACCTGCGTATCTTACAATTAATAAGTATAATGATTTCTTATATTTACGCGAATATTACACATTTAATAAAACTAAATTTACGGATTTTGTCGCGTTTAATTTTTAAACGAGTTTTTTTTGGTTTTGATTTATTAATTATAGTATCCCAATCCGGTGGTTGATAGACCCAGAACACTGATTCCTACCAAGAATACTACCAAGTACTGATTCCTACCAAGGATGATTCGCGAGGCTATTCAAATTAAAAACATCCTAATTTCAATAGAGAATATGGTTGAACGTGAAGTTCACCAACACGCACTAGAGCAGTGTGACCAACTCCTCCCGGTTCCACCACTTTTCAAAAATAGAGAATAAACCTGTGCTGGGTCTGTTCCTACTATTTTAACCGCCTTTAAAAGAGGAAGAAGCTCTCAATTCGTCGGAATATTTTATTTACTACGTTTAAAGGTAATTCTTTACCACGTGGACCGATTTCGATGATTTATTTTTATTAGAGAGGAGGTACAGAAGGGGTGGATCCATGTAAATTTTGTCAATTCCTGACGACAGGATCCATGAGAAAATCAACAAACTTTTAATTTAATTACTTAATAATTACACAGAGAGCCTGCAAATGTCTTCAAACTTATTATATGTTTACTAGCTGGCCCGGCAGGCGTTGCACTGCCCTTTCCGATAGGTGACGCGATGAATTTGATTTCTGAATTCCATGTAAGTATGAAACTTACTGTAAGTTGGAATAGGTGGTTGATCATTAGATCCTACGAGTTCATTGTTGTAAATGTTCATCCTTGAACATTGGTTCCTGGTGGTAGGATTTCTATGCTGATTTATACCGCCGCAGTGCCATTTATTCTTCTATGAAGCAGTAGTGTGAAAACATCGCAGTGTTTCGGTCCAAAAGCATTGAGAGCTAGTGTAATTTCTGGGTATATGACATTTATCTAACATCATATGTTCGTAACATACCTAACAAGCCTTGGAAAGTGCGCGGGAGCAATAACACCTTTCCTCCCCAGCTTTGTACAACACGCCAGGTACTGGCGATACAGTTCAGCGGCATCGCAAGCGCTGTTATCGTTGGACGGCAAAGGCTCGTACGTTGAACGGAGCCACGCCTGTGCGAAGTGTTCGTTCTCCTGTCGAATGATATTTTTTATCATTCATCTTTTTCTACAGTCTTGTAGCCTCTTGATGTATCAAACAAGAATTCTAATTGTGTCCATTTCAAGTCAGTCATGGAAAAGACTTGTTCAAATGCAGTTAATGAAACCTGTGTATTTTTACTTCAAGCTAAAATTATGGTGGAATATATATGTATTATAATACACCCCAGGGCCTATTATTCTGCAGTGAAGCAGAACTGTGTGAAAGACACTGAGAGCTAGTGTAATTACTGGGCACATGAAACTGACATCTCAGCGTGACGAGCGCAATGTGGTGCCACACAGAAACGTTCTGGGTGACACAGCATTTGTTGGTTGTTTGGGCAAACGTTGCACTTACCATTAGGTGAAGGTTTTGCTCGTCTCGTCACTTCATCCAATAAATAAAAAGCACAGAAGTTTGCAATTAAAAATTCTGTGTGACTGTCACTGTTATGGGCAGGCACTTACCATCAGGTGAACGACTTCTTCGTCTCATTACTTACTTTCCAACATAAAAGTATACCGTTAATAACATTTCACATTCACATCAGAACTTTTTTATAAAAGCGTGTTATACGAAACAGTAAATTTATAAAAATAGCATACCTGTACAGTACGCTGCTGCATATGCGACTGTTGTATGGAGGAAATTGGGGTCGTCGGTTGTGCGATCTGCGGGGTCGGTTGTACCACCGGCGGGGCTGGGGGCTCCGGGACTGGTTTCGTCGGCTGGCTCTGGTATGGTTATAATTTCAGTTATGGTTCAATAGTACGAACGATTTTTACAAGTAACAATATAAAAAATTAATTATAGATTTTAAAATTTTCTTAAATCTGTCAGGCTAAGGATTTATTATTTTATTTATGAGGATTACCAACGATTGTCACATTGTTACATCAATTAAAAAAAAATATTCTCAATCTAAATGTACAATCACCTAATTAAGTAAGGTAATCATAGCATTCCTACAGGTTAAGGCTACAATAAAAATACATTTGAACGTATCATTAACAGAAAAAAAATCGTTAAGATCAAAGATGCATAGTGTATGTGTGTGTACATATGTGCGTGATTATGTGTACGTATGTTAGTGCGTGCGTAATTTTTGTGTTTCTGTGTTAACATGCGTGTAACAGTTAACCAATTACAACATGTTGCCACAACCCGTTTTCACGGTTTTTTTAAACTCAAAAAAAAAACTAGTTATGATATTGAAATTAAATATGTACAGATTATAAATATCGCCTAATTTTGTATTTATTTCATGATAAAATCTCAAAGGTACTTAGTTTTCACAAATCGTAAAACACACGTACCATTACGATTTTTTCTAGTTTATGTTAATTATCTACATATCCAACACTTTTAATAAATTGTCTCACAAATACTTCACTAAAAGCAGGAATCGTAACTTCTGAAAGCCAAAACTAGATGCAGCTGTATAACGCAATAACAAATTAGAGGTAGGCAAATTAAAATGAGAGGTTTCATGTTTACAAGTAAGCAGCGCTTAACGAGTGAAATTGAAAATACATAATTTGTCCAACTTTTACGATTGGTGGTAGTGGCTGTGGCACTCACAATCGGTGGCGGTGGCACGTGTTCCCGCTCGGTGGCAGCCGGCGCGCTGGGCCCGCTCACGGTCTCCACCACACGCATCAGTATGCAGGCACGTGGCCCATAACTCTGCGCCTGTGCACACGCAAACACATTTATTTAAAAAAAAATTCTCCCAATTAGGATTTCTCATGAATTGTTGGTGCGTTCCAGCCTTTATTCGTGTGTGAAATATTGCTATTTAAAATAAGTATATATAAAATTGTTTACTTAGTTTATTGTAATTAATTTAATTAAAAACATTTATGTAATCAAAGTGTTTGGAAAAGCATAATTTCATTATTTAAACTGTATAAATCGAAACAAAGAAGTTGATGTTACACGTCATATCCGGTAGTCAGAGGTGGGACAGAGTGGGGTTGTTCTTTACTGTGTATTTAATGGCTAATGCCGCCTGTAGTGACTCACTTTGTTTTCGAGACTTGCGAGAGACGCTACTCTGCTCCCTGTCGGTTCTATCTGACTCTGAGTACCTATAACCTACACATTACAGGTAAGTATTTTGGAAATCATTTTTTATTAATATTTGTGTTTAGTAAGTAAGAAATACTGTATTAAATTATCCTAAATGTCTAAAATGAAATAAAATTGTTTTTGATTGGACACTAGTATTTTAATTTAATAAAAGTAGATTTTTTAAATAAATATTAATTTTAGGTATGAATTTTTTTTTTTTTATTATTATATAAATAGCTAATTTCTGATACGTGCATCATAAAACATGCTGCTCATGGGAACGCTAGGAGGAAGAGCTTTTTGACACGTACCAAAATGGCGGTGACGAAGTTCTCCACCCGTCACGTGTCGTTTCACGCGGAAGCGAAAAGTGGGCTACCGGTGATCTCTACCTATTCCTTATATGGGAAAAACTCTTGACTGTAAAAATATATTAAATGGCTTCTCCATAATCCTAGTAGTAAGAACGCCGGCAAAATTTCCTTTAGCTTAGTAGCAACACCTGTATCTACGAGTAGACCACACAAGTATTACTATGTACATAGATACATACCTCCACAGTAACAAGCGACACGAGAGTATG
The DNA here is from genome assembly GCA_019845155.1 of Luehdorfia chinensis. NCBI lineage: Eukaryota > Metazoa > Arthropoda > Insecta > Lepidoptera > Papilionidae > Luehdorfia > Luehdorfia chinensis. Next base: position 386,664 of record JAHVAK010000125.1, read on the forward strand.
TATAAGTCCGGGCACACGAGCGACAGCTTCCGATGCGCGATCTCCCAACGATGTTAGTGCGTACACGCATTCCAGCGTGCAAACTAGCACCATTATATCGCGTAAAGTAAGAAGGGCGCAGACATCACTGTATACCTGTTACAAAACAAACCAATTGAAAAGTTGAATGTATGGATGCGTAGCGACATCTTTGTCATCACATTTGAAGCTTAGGAAATAGTTCAAATGTTTTACATCGTCCTTTTGAAATTTCACATGATCTAAAAATTACTGGGTGGAGGAGACGTCCTCCCCAATTCAGACCACCCGATCAACCTTTTCCCTTGCCTCATTTTGTTCAGACTAAAGGCATTACATTGAGATAAGTTAATAAGAAATTTCTCACGGAATGGGCAGTCTTCCATATCCCATACATACACTATGCACTATGCTGAACAATATAATGATATCCTTCTGGCTGATGTTCAACGACGGCGACCACTTCCCAACAATGTCGAAAGCTATCAACTGCGCAGAAGATATTATAGTGCCATAAGTGCACACGCAAACACAGAGGCACTTATTGTGCGGCCAATGAGTCTTGGACAGTATGAACTTTGTGCAATGGCTACACTTAATTTCCGAAAAGGCGTCGCTATCCCTGTCTACAAAAGCTCTGGGCTATAAAAGCTTTCGTTGAGTCTTTTGTTAATTTTTTTAGTTAAGTGTAAATAATTTATCATTACATTAAAGTTTAAATGAATAAATAAAAGTTACACTTGTAAAAAAAACTGCCGTTATCTGAAGGTGAGTCGAATCGAAAAGATTTTTTTTTGTCTTATAATTCTTTTTTGTTATCGCTCTATGCTCTTAAAGCGTCTTGGTATTCTTTTAATTATTTTCTGTCAATTGGTGTTTTGCCAATTTTAAAGTTTGTGTTTTCGAACGTAAGTCCAAATGCTAGCTGGTAGTAGGCGTTGATATATTTCAATCCGAAGACTTCCGAGACTCATATGCCCCAAAATATACGAATCAATTACGAAACGTCTATTTGGTAAGTCTTACATTGAAGTTAGACAACAATTACTGACCTTGGCTTCCAAGGCTTTTAACAAAGCATCTTCATTAGCCTCATTTTGTGCCAGTTTGTTAAGAAGTTCTAATGCAGCAAGTACTCTTGCGCGATCTGGTGACACCAAAGCTGACTGGATGGTTGACAAGATATGCCGGGAAATGAGACATGTAGCTGGATCCTATTTATGGAAAAATAGAATTAATTATAATTATTATATTAACAGACCGTCGTTTTTAAGACGCTTTTATCAGCTTGTCGTGTATTTATGTAACTATTTATGAAAGTAATGGTATCTTTCAATTCAATTTTCACGTACTTCCTAACGTCTGAATAATTTAAAATATTGCACACATATTAAGGGTCGATTACAATAAAATAATTTCAAGACAGTGGCTCATAGGATCATCATGTCATTGTTTTTTTTTAGTACAATTTCTTAACCCGATGTAAGGAGCACTGAAGCTAGTGTAATTACAGAGCATATGAGACTTTAAAGCCAAAGTTTCATGGTGATCGCAGTGCGGTACTACTCACAGAACTTTCCCATGCAAAGTTTTGGGTAACACTGCAACTGTTGTTAACTGTTAACAAGCGTACCACTTACCATCAGGTGAACATAGTGCTTGTTGCATCACTGCCATTACACTTAAGACAGCAGCAGACCAAGACGTTTATGTTTGAGATTGTTAAACTGGATAAAATGGATATTCTACGACAGAGATTATTTCGGGATTTGTCAACTTATACGATACGTATAGAACAAGACAAGCAACAATTCTTCAAACCCTTATTTGCTATAGTTCCCTCCCTTGGCAGATGGATTGGCAAAAGCAATATAAATGTTTGGATAAAACAATGACTTTATGCAAGATAGTGACGACACGAGCAAATCGTTCACCTGCTGCACTTGAGCATAACGACCACCCCATAACAAATGCTGTCACACAGAACATTTCTGTGAGGCTCCGCAGTGCGCTCGTTCCCTGAGTACTTTAGTCACTTAAGCACAGTAATTACACTAGCTATCAGGGCTCATAAGACCGACACACAGTAATGTTTGTACACTCGAAAAATCGCCAAAATCGAATCACGAAATTAATAGACGGTCCCTAACGTTAAGTATTATTTTTAGAGATCAGCGTATGTAGAAGACACAGGTGTCCTCCGGGTATTTCAGTTTGCTTATGCCGTATATCATCGTACCCGTTATCGAAGTCAAGCTATCATCCTTGAGACGTCTTGTTTTACGTGGTCTGCTGTTTTACTCAGTTATACATAGGTTTCATACTGAGGTGTTTCAACCCTATTTTCTGTTTCTGTAACTCGTTACCTTGCTCATTATTTATGAAATTAAAAATTTTCTAATTCACTGCAGCTTACCTTGATTATCAATTCTGTAGAGACGTTTCCGAGTGTGTCCAATCCACTTTGGCGTAAAGTGCCAACCCAGCAATTAGAACAGAGTAAGAGAAATCTAAAAGAAACCAAAAAGTGTGGTTTAGGGAAAATATGTATTTCATGTATAGAACTATATTTAAACAAAATAAGACGATTCTAAACTACCTACTAAGCAATGTACATTAAAAGATAACAACTTATGTTTTGAACATCAGAATACTTAGATAAATATCGACATAAATTTTAACTGAGCTGTAAACTTATTCTATAGATTTAATCTAAGCGTTTATTTATATCCATAATTTTAAAATAAAATTGCAGTCTGCCTGTAACTTTATAATACGGTCTGTCTGTAATGTTGTTGTGTGTATTTATTGTAAGGTTTTTATACTATTACTGCTACAAATTGTTTAATAAATGAATATAATGTTAAGACTGTATATCTATCTGTTTTAACATCTATAAGTTGAATCCCACCATAAATCATAAAATTTACTTTAAATAATAATAGATGGTAGGCCATAGACAAACTTGTGGAATTTGTTTCTTTATGACATCTCTTATGCTTCCAGAGCTATATCCTTATAATATTATAAATGTAAAAGAATATGAAAGCTTATACGTTTGTTTGTTTGACGTTCAATTACGTTCAAATATCTAAAGAAATTTTAATGAAATTTCTTTGACAAAGGCCAAAAATATAAAAAATCATTCATTTCTGAATTTTATTTTACGCCGAGCGAAGCGGGCGGGGAACAGCCAGTTAATTATAATTGTGTTGTGTATGTGTGTAGGGTTGCCAACCGTACTCTAGAAATGAGTATCGTAATGTTTTTCATGTACGAGTAGATGTACTTCATAAACTGTAACTCTAATATGAGTATGCTAAAATACTCTTTTTACTTGAACTAACTTTTAAAAAAACGATTTACAAAAACTAAACATATATAAATAGACAGTAGGGATGAGGCGTTTTAATGCTACCAGGTTTTAAAACCAGGGCTACGGTTCAAAATAGGGCGCCCTGGGACGGGCAAGAAATACAACTGTGTTGAAATTTTTTTTTAACGGTGATGTTAGCCTTTCTGGCTTTTACAGCTTCATCGGATACTTGTGTTGAAAGTATTTTTACTGCTTAGCCCGCGTACTGGCGATGGAGACTAGTTCGTGCCGTTCTTACTTTAATACAAATAAGACACATTATTGAGTTTACGAAAGTATTTTAAATAATAAGTATAGTTATGTTTAATACATTCAAGTAAATATTTTGTTTTCGTTTTTAGGTTAGTTGAAAGACTATTTAATGTTTAAATAAATTTTTTATAGTTTCCTTTAAAATTTAGTGTTTAAATAAATTAATAAAACTATTTTTTTATATTCACTCTGTGTAAATTTTATGTTATTGTAAATAAGATGATATTTCGTACGCGAGTTTATTGAACTGTAAATAATAGTGTGTTAATAAAACAGTTTACATGTTTGTATGGATAACAATTAGATATAAATAATAATATAAATAGTTATAAATAATAAAATGTTCACAAATCTATGAACATGGCTCCTAAGAAAAGTTTGGCTTGGGAAAATCAAAAAGAAACTAAAAAATTCTTAAAACCATGAAATTATATAAGAAAAAAGCAAAAAACCAAACAAAATAATAAATAATCCATGAACAAACACAAAATAAATTAAAATGTTTAAACTACGTCTGTTAATGCTAAACTACCTAATGACAAAATACCGTAATAATACAAAACACTGTTAGCAGACCATCCTAAGCCTGTAAAAAATTACTCTGTAATTTTAATGGCAACTCTATGTGTGTGTAACGAACAACAAAATATGCGAAGTAGCGCACAAGTAGTCTGAAATTAAGTTCAAATAAATACCTTATTAGCGTAGTATTTTTCGCCAAATGCTGAACATTTTCTTCGTGAAAGGACAGCGAGCGTACAATCGAGGCGATCTGCAGCACCCGCTGAGTGTAGACACAGCCTGCGCCTCCTGGCAACTCCGGTGCAAAAAGTTGATTCTCCTCCGATGGTTCTGTCACCCAATCTTCTAGTATGTCCTGTTTTTGTAACATCTTTACATTTCAATAAGCTTGAATGGAGTTCGCTTTTAACACCCCAGACCGCCTTATAAAGGGCACACACGGTTTCCGTTAGAAAATAAACCGTGATATATGGGTTGAGTGCTAATCCTAGTAAGTGATGGTACACTGGTATGTACCATCACCTACTAGGATTAACACTCAACATCGATGTTTCGATGACATTGAGGAACATTGACATTTCTTGACATTTTCTGAACATGACATTTCTTCAAGAAATCAAAAATATAAGTATTATAAAAACAAGCTTATTGCCGTTCTGTCTGAAGTCTATGGTTAGATAAGTTTTTTATTCATCCATCATTTGATTATTCTTCTTCTTTTTTTGTTCCTGAAAGTTAGCTACCAAATCGAGCCAAAACCAATTACGAGTAATAATTTAATTATAGCAAAGACTTCATTTCGATCGGAAGTAAATTGATAGTAGACTGAAGATATGCTGGACCAACGACAAAACAAAAATAAGACAAAACTAAAACTACAATTTTGATCTTCAATTGAATTTTCTACACTCACTTTCACTTTCACGAGCAGAAATTACAAAATTCAATAAAAACACTACCAACACTTTTCGAATTGGCGCCAAAAGTCATTTGATTGTTCATTCGCTCAGTTAAACTATAACACCAAAACATTCGATGTTTGAAAATATCGAAATTTACTTAATGATATTGACATCGATGTCAACATCGACGTTTATTCAATATTGCTTATCAAATATTTTCATGGGAGATAATTGCCAATGTTGCCAAGGATGGCAAACGGATTGGCATCTGTATAGATTACATAAAAAAGAGGCTGACTCTTGTGACAACGACCACGGATCAAAATTGGGTCATGGATTGTTTAACGTCGCTCTTTAATCACTATTTATATTTAAACATTATGTTAACATTCTATTTACTCTTTTTAAGAGTTCGAATTATAAATATCCAAACTGATCACCAGACCATTAGACATCAACTAAGAATGTGAATGGCAGGAAATACATTTTACTGGATTCCATCCTGTGCAGAAGATACAGGAAATCCTAGTTTGGGTCCAAATTACGTATTTGAGTGTCCCGAATTATGATTATATAACATATTACTTTCCTTTAGGGACAAGATTTTTTTTATAAAGGTTTTGTAAAGGTTTACTCCTGTGTCATAAGTACGTTGTAAACATACATTTCACACCCATAAAATTTCCAAGTAAAAGGAACAGAACATTTATTTTTAAAAAGTAATAAGACATACCAAACTGCTGTCCTCAATTATCTTCTCTAACTCCTCATGCCCACCCTCCTGCATAAGACAGTCAGTAAGTGTGTTGTGAGCCGCTAAGGCTTGCACCATAAGCTCGGGTTGTTCGATGCCAAGTTGCATGAACTTGCTCTCGTCCGCCAACTCTTTTGCTCCTCCTCCGCCTGCTCGCATCTGCCAGAATTCGTGAGGATAGCGGCCCCGCGATTCATAATATGAACGGCCTATTGTGTCTCGAAGGCTTACTGTGAAGAAAGAAAATTTCGGTGAGAAATTATATCCAGCTCGAAGGACCAGCAATTTTGTTGAATACAATCTGATTTTTTGTTGAATTGATGAATGATGTTGTGTTGAATACTGAATAAAATCACTTTGTCTACAAAAAGTTTAAAAATTGCAATTTATATATGAAAGCACCCACGCTGAGTGCTTATTACTAGTAGATATACAAAAGACAGCAAGAACATAAGACATAACTAGAGTTTACTTTACATTTTTGTCTATAAGCACTGAGAATTAACTATTGAATGACTAACTGATCCAGTATAAGACTATTGATATTCTTAATACTTTTAAGTTTCTATGTAAATGCAATCCAAAATGTAAATCGACAACTGTTACTTTCTTTTACTTTTTTTATGTATTTAAGTGACGGGACGAGAAAATGGTTCACCTGCATGAGTAACGTCTGTCCATGACAATTGCAGCAACACTAAAATTTTTTTTGCAATGGATTCCTAAAATCCTAATGCCACTTTTACTGGTGGTAGGATTACTATGCAGGTATTCGTCTAGATAGGCACCATCGCAGAGCCAGTTATTCTGCCGTGAAGTAGTAGTGTGGAAGCATTACTATGTTTCGGTCTGAAGGGCACTGAGATTTAGTGCAATCACCAGGCATATGAGATATAAGAACTGATGTGTCAGGGTGCCGGGCGCACCACAGAAATGTGACACAGCGTTTTTTGTGGGCGGACATTACATTTCACATTGTACAGGTGCACATTTTGCTAGTCTTATCAATGTCTTCTATAAAAAAAAAACAGTACCATGACTACATTTTCTATACATCTACACTTTACACAAGTCTATGAATTCTGTTTCGATTAAAATAAGGTTAAATATGCATGAATTATTTACTTACAGTGATTATAAACACCAGCATGTGCCAACAAAAAGTCCAGTATATGTGGGGTGGTACTTAAAGGCAGCCGGTTTGAATGATCGGCGGCTAGTACAGTGCATACGTTGATGGCGAAATCTTGTTCATTGGGCATAGGCGACAACAGAGACAATGTAAGTCGCTCTGATGGGCCCGCAACTCTTGTCACTCCTGTACGAAGCGCCTCGCCTGATGCTATACAAAAAAAACAATATTTAATAAAACTACTCTGTGTGAAAATGAAAATCTACCTTCATTCTCATTAATCATTTCCTCATTTTCATTTCATGTCGTATGTCGTAAAAAATTATTAAAAAATTACTTAGGGGATAAGCCAAAAAGACTCATTTCCTCATATACCAGAAAAAATGTAACACACACTACAATAATATTCTTGATCATCTCTACAAGTAGTTATGTAAATAAGGTAACAAGCCGAATGGGGTGAAAGTACCCATCAATACAAGTAAATTTTACTATAGAGACAAATACAAAAACGAACAAAAAACACATTTTTTTTCGTTTTTGTACTTATCTCTAAAGTAAAATTTACTAGTATTGATGTTCTGTACAAAATTAAGTAACTACTCGACCAAAACATATGGAGCAGCTGAATTTTTGTACTATTTACCAAACTCATTGTATATAAATAAAGAATAGCTTCCTCTAAGAAATTATGGGAGATCATTAAATAATAATAATAATAACTTTAAAAAGCATTATTTACCAAAGAAAACATAAATAATTATTAAACCGGAACTAAAAAAGGCCTATAGAATAATGATAATTATAAACACTAACTTTTCAATTTAAACTGTAAAGTAATCAACATATTTATCCTACTTTTTTTTTCGTTATAATTATTTAAAAAAATATATGGAGAAGGTAGATTACATGGTTGATTTGATACCTATTGATTTGGGTAACCTAAATGAATAGGTAATCTTATGAAAAGCATAAGCAAATGAAGGGGTGATGCAATCTCTGATGACGGATATCGCACCGTAAACGGATACTTAGTGGCAAATCAGAGTCAGAATAAATTTATAAGGTTTCTATAAAACCCTCAAAAGGACAAATAAAGCATTTTATTCAACTTCAATATCAAAATTTACTTGAAATAGTAACTACCAGACTAGTAGCAAAATATTTCTTTATCTTAAAATTTACAGCAAAACCCCCACCTAAGTTTCTAAGATAAAGACAGAAGGGTAAATATGATGATAGCTATTATATTTACCCGATATGTATGTTCCGCCGCCAAATGTTATGCGTGGCATTCCTCCGCCGCGACCTCTCCTTGGATCTTCATCTAAATCATTGTCATCATCTCGGCCAGGAGGACCCTTGGCTCTCTCATATCTACACAATTTTTACATTGTTTATAATTTAACAAATAATTTTATCACATGAGGTTTAGAAAAGAAACCAGTTAGCTATCAAATAAACTAGGTTGCTCTATTCAAGGGTTTAGAACATGAACATTTGTATACTATAATAAAGTAACTAATAATCACATAAAGTATGATATATAACTCCTCTCAAATAACCTTTAAATATAGATTCTCCTTTAGTGGTAACTTTTTTTTAATTTCCTCACTAACAAAATATATAATGTAATGGAGAATAGCCTTCTCTCTTATTATTATTAGCTCTATCTTATCACCAAAAACCTAGTTGTTTTCTTTCTTATAAAAAAAATTGGATGTTTTGGTGTTAATGAATGTAAACACAAAATGGGATGCAACCATATTAGTACTTTTTAATTTATAATTTATAACATTTTTAATTTATATTACTACATATGTTCATTAGAAGTTACACTTCTTTGGTGTTATGAAATACTAATATTTAACTTGACTACAAATGATTTATTAAAATAACAAAATATGGTTGACACAGTTTAAATTCAATCAAATAGTGAAATTTAAATGAACCTTAAAGTAACAAAATTAAGGGTGATTTAAAATATAATTTACTGCCTAAAATTTACAATCTACCTTTATTTACATCATGTTTCAATATCTTGGTAGAAAAACTGTTCAGCTAAGCAGTGCTCAGGCTATTTTCATCCAATATTGAAACAACAGAAAACAAATTTTAAAACAAATAGTTAAATTTGGCAATTTTAATAAGCTCTAATCACACAATCAATATACATTCAGGTAAAAACACTTTAGCTATTATCATATTATTAACTAATTATGATATGTTCACTTACATAGACCCTTAACAGCCTACCCATTCACAATCTGTTTCAGCATACTTCTTTCATCCATTCTCTCTACATCTCCACACATCACATACATCATCTATCGAAGATATTTAAAGGTACACATCAAAGCACCCACAACCAACAAGCTTGTATGAAAATGGAAGAAGGAAAAGATGTGGTCTCTGCCTACCCCAATGGATAAGAGGCATGACTCTAAGTATGTATGAATGTATGTATATTAACTGAAAATATATCTGAAGTTAAAAAAAACCTCAATGGATCCAAATATCTAAAAGTTGAAAGCTACTGCAGATTACATGAAATTTAACAATTCATATAGATAATAAATAGTATCCCTGAGACTGTCACTTTTTATTTTAATTTTTTTTTTTTATATTATGTTATGTCAAATTTAGAGAGACTTATGAACTTATGTCTCAGGGTGATGGACACAGTGCTGTGTCACACAGACAATTTCTGTGTGACACAGCATTTGTTATGGGCAGATGTTGCACTTACCTGTTGAATGTTTGCTCTGTTCATCACTTTATCAAATAAAATAATAACTTAACTTAATAAATATGTCTGAATTGTAAGAATATTAGTTAAACAATTTCAATAACTGACTGATTTCACCTTCATTCACACCTCAATTTCTTTTTTTTTTTTGTTAATTGTGTAACTGATCAATTTTACCTATCATCATCATCATAATCACAAAATCAGAATTCAAATTCATTAAGTAAATTATTTGTGGAATACATGAGTAATTTTAATAAGAAAGTTTCACCAAAACACAACAATTGCACGTATAATCTATGTTTTTACTTACTTCTCTAAATACATTCCATAAATCCTCCTCAACAGAGTTGACCCATTAACACATGGATGTGGGAGTCTCAATGGTCGTAAAAATGACTCCCAGGTGTCATTCTGATTTACCTGAAAATAGATTACATACACTTTGTTTAAATTGAATCAAACAATTCAATATATTAATGTTGTAATAATTCTTGCTAAAAATAATAGTTATTATTACTTAGTGGTACTGCTGTTGCCAAAGTGCATGGCAATTGTGGCAAATAGTAGGACTTAGAAGTACCTCATGTCCAGCAGTGAAATCTTTATAATTTGTTAAAAGTGATAAAAAAACACTAACCTTGCCAAGCCCTCCACGCTGTTGAACTAAAGAGTAGAACAGAAATAAATCTATTTCAATGCCATTCACCACCGGAATTTTATATGTGATGCTGAAAGTAAGAATGGAATTATTTCAAAATAAACAAAATGATAATATAGATATCAAAGCACATCTGTGTGTCATGGGTAAAATTTTAAGCTATTATACTCGATTATTACTTTTTACTGTCATTGAACTGCTTTAATTCCTTCAGAAATGTTTCTTTATCTTTCAAATAGTCTTTCGACTTTGTATTTATTTGAGATTTTGCCATTTTTACGAATTATATAGCGGCATGCGATGTATGGTTAGTATTTGTAAAATAACACTTGCACTCAGTAATCAAATTTACGGATAATTAACAATGCTTTTCCTAATCACATAGTCATTCATTATTTTAATAATACTTATAAATAAATGAAATGGGAAACTTGTTTAAAAATAAGATTTTTTAACGTTTTTGACATTGACAGTTACAATACAAGCGTAAAAGCTAAGCGACGCGTTCCACAGAATAAATTAACCTGACAGTGGCAGTACGCAGTAGTTATTTATTTTATTACTAGCTGATGAACGCATGTTCGTACGTCATAGGTTTTTTGATTGAAATATTTGATTTTCTGTATTAATAAGTATTCTAAGTCCGTCTACAGGATGCAACTTATCTCTGTGCCAAATTTTGGCAAGACCGCTTCTTTAGTTGAGAAAAGTTAACAAATAGACAGAGGGACAGGGAGCGTATTACTTTTGCATTTGTTTGTAATATTAAGTAGAATTAAGAGAAATATTTAAGCTGCCATGAACGAAAATAATGATGACCAAATACTAATTAAAGCCGCGCGCATAGCGCGTCCCCTCACCGGGGTCCTTTTGTTAGTTACTCATAATAAAGGTTTCGGCTAGGCACCCTCAGCTCTCGGCCACCTTTCAATCCGAGCGAAGCTGTAAAAGCCTTCGGGCTAACAGCGACCATCAGTCATCTCCTTTCTCTATCTCTTTTATCGCTATGTTGTTTGGTATTTTTTTTTTAGTGAATAGTTGTTAATTTATACTTTCCGTTATTTTATACTCTGTATACCTGTTTTGTTTGTTCAGAAGATAGCAAGAAATGATTATTATTATTATAAATTTCAATTTGGTAACGGGCCACGTGGTAGCAGCCTTAGAATTCTGCCCCCCCCCCCCCCCTCTTCCCTTGGGTGTTGTAGAAACCGACGGAGAGAGATGCCTTAAAGGATACCTGGCTACCGATAGATGGCGGAATAACCATCTCAATATTGTCAGACCTAAAATATCCAGACCGGTTACGGGACGCAGCGTTATAGGTGCGAGATGTCTGCCCCTGCGATCGCCAACCCTAGCGTGGCGATTTTGGACACATCCTCCTAATGAATGGCAAATTATCATGGCCCCCAGTTCCCGGTCGCCCATTATTCCCGACCAAGGCGGCGGTTATGGAGGCAAGGTTATGGTTATGGTGGGGCAAGGGGTGCTAAGAATCTCCGGGTGATGACAGAATTCCACAGAACATAAAACCTGGCGACGTACAATGAACGAACGCTGTGGCAAGACGCGAACCTCTACGAACTCGGAGAAAAGCTGCTAAGAATACGATGGCACGTTGTAGGGTTAAGTGAATTCCGCATAGACGGGGAGGACAGTCTTACCTACAATCGGGTCATCTCCTCTACTTTCGGGAGAGAGACAGCCTTTCCCAAGGCGGAGTAGGTGTTCTGGTCAACAGGGTCCTCAGTGACAGCATTCTCGAAATCTCCAGTGTGTCGACCCGAGTAGCATAGCGATGTGCCTAAGCTGTCTGAGAGATATACTCTCATGATTGTACAACTTTATGCACGAACCTCGACACACTTAGAGGAAGAAGTCAAAGCTATGTACGAAGATATAGCCAGGGCCTTACACAACACCACAAAGGCCCACTACAATGTTGTCATGGGGGGCTTTAACACCAAAGTGGGGAAACATACGGGCGTTGAATCGATTATAGGTTCGCACGGATTTGGAAGTAGGAATCACAGGGGGCACATGCCGGTAAACTTCCTCAAACGGGAAGGGCTCTATTTGATGAACTCATTTTTTCAGAAAAAGCCCTACAGGAAGTGGACCTGGCGAAGCCCCGACTACGTGACAACAAAAGAGATTGACTTCATTATGACAAAAGGCACATATTCAGAGATGTCTCAGTGATCAACAGGTTTAACACTGGAAGCGTTCACCGACTTGTTCGAGGTTATCTGAATATTGATTTTAAGCTTCAGAGAATCCGTCTAATGCAGTCCACGCTCCGACCGAATACGCTTCAAACCGTAGCAGGTTCCCAACGTTTCCAGTTGGGACTAAAAAATCGATTCGATGCCCTGGAACCCACCGAGGACATTAACGAGGACTTTAAGAGCGTGGTTAACATCATAAGGGTTGAGGGAATCAGATTTTGTAGAAGGCAGCAGACGGGACTTTAGTCAAAGTTCTCAGTTGAGACACTCCAGCTTATGAAGAGGAGGCGTGAGACAATAACATCTTAGTCATCAGAGAAGGCGGCACTAACGAAGCTCGTAAGGAAACTACGACTAACGTCGGAACCTACGACGCTCTAATGCGCTTCGTATTGGTTCCTGGTGGCGGTGGTAGTTTGCTTGTGCACGCTACTAAGGGACGGCGGGCGGCGCTCTTCAAAAACTAGGTAATGTACTCCATTATATATTTTACATGCGGATCTCAGCAAATTAACTTCCTTTCCTACATTATAATGGATTTCCGCAAAGTAATGCCTGATTCTATTAACTATGTTACTATTTTTGGTAAGTTTAGCGTTGTTTTTTAGTTTTTATTTTAATGAATAGATAAACAAATAAAACTTGTGTTCGAAATAAATAAACAATCTGCCATTATCTAAAGGTAAGTGGAATCGAAAATGTATCTTTGTATTTTATAGGTGGTTTATTTTCTGTGTTTCGGTATTAGTTTTCTTCACGAGTGTAAATGCGCGAATGTTAGACCTATGTTCAGAGTGGCCACAATTCACCGGTCGCGGCATTCTAGCGACTAATGTGGTGCCTGTGACTGCCAATGTCATTGTCAGGTGTCATTCTTTAGTCAATGTCAAATAAGTGTGATAAACGTGCTGTTTATAGGTTATTAAAGTTTTAATTTTGTGCATTATAAAATAGAAATAATGGTGAAAAAGAAAATAGATAATCGTATACGCGTGATGATTGAGAACGGTGTAAAACTGGGGCACCGCACTATGTTTCTTCTTGTAGGAGACAAAAGCAGAGATCAGGTATTTATTGTTGATATTGTCTTCGTTAATAAACAGAAGTTATAACAACTTCTGTTTATATTATAGCGCTCAGAGACGGGGTTAGTCGCACTGGACGAATATTTGATTTTTTTTTATTTACCATCTTTTTATTCGCATTTAAAACGACGGAACTCAATGTTACTGTTTTCATCTGTTTCATATTAGAGTAAGACTGATTAAAGATGCCTTTTCTTTGATAGGTTCCTATTTTATATGACATGCTTGTGAAGTCAACTGTAAAGTCAAGACCAACAGTACTTTGGTGCTATAAAAATAAAGATGAGGCCATTAGCAAGTAAGTCTTTTGTTTTCTTTTCTTATAAAACTATTTATTAAGATAAGCAGCTATAATACAGCTGAATCATCACTTTGATGTAGTTGTATTACTTTACTGGTGGTAGCATTCCTATGCAGGAATTTGTCTAGATAGGTATCACCACAGGGCCAGTTATTTTGCTGTGAAGCACATTACTGGGTTTTGGTCTGAAGGGCACTGAGAGCTGATATAATTATTGGGTATATGAGACTTAAGTACTTCGGGTAATGAGCTCACACTGCAGTTCCAAACAGAAATATTTAGGGTCACACAACATTTTATAGTTAAAGTTATCTCGGTTTTTCGTAATAGTGAACAAATTACACATTTTATTATTTATGCGGTCATCATAGCAGAGATACTGCCAAATATATTCTTAATATACTAATACAAGTGTAAGACTGAACAGAGTGAGTAGGTTAGGACAATTGATTGCCATTGTTTACATATGTATATACTTGTGAAAGTATAATATCTCCTCTACTTACCTCACTTAAAATAGGTCAGGAGGACATTCTAATTTTTCAGCTTAGATGTGTCAATAATCCATCATATAACCTAAAATATAATTTTAATAATTTCAGTCACGGACGCAAAAGAGCAAAGAAAATTGCAGCGGGGAAGTTGGAAGTATCGGAAGAGTCCTTATTTGATTCATTCAGAGTGGCTACAACCATTCATGGACGATATTACTCAGAGAGCCATGCCATGCTTGGGCAGACATATGGTGTGTGTGTTTTACAGGTGATTAGTTTTTTTCTGAAAACCTTTTTCATCATTTAACACTTAATCTTTAAGGTTTCATATTTAACCAAATGCAATAAAAATTAAATAAAATATGTAGTGCCATTCTTGACACCATAGTATGCTTTTACATTAATGCCTTTTCCTTCCAAGTCTGACACCTTGAGCAAGGTTTAATGTTTATATGAACTGTTCAGAAAATAATTTCTCTTCATCTCATTGCTGGATGCAATTAGATACAGGCAGTCCTCTTACTTACTGCATGTTAGGTTTTCTACACACGTGACAGAAATCGAATCAATGTGAGTCAAGAAATTTTTTTTTATACATTTTCATATTATACCCATTGGTTAAGTTCTGCAAGGAAGTATGAGTACTTTAAGTATAAATAAAACTGCCTTTATTCTATTAAAATATCGTTTATTACTGAAAGTAAATTCTTACAATAATTATTTATCATTATTGGTATGTACTAATTAGCTTATAATTTTTTTTAAATAATTGAAAAATTATAAATTACACCATCAGATTGAAGAAACTATTGATGCTAGATTGATCATTTTCTTCAAAAATTTTCTTAGCATTCTCCAAACTTTCAAAGGCTGCTAAAAGATTTTCTAGCGAAAACTTTTTTTCAGTGTTAGCACTAAAAGATGATATTTCTAGTTATTCTATTGCTTGCTTCTGTGGCTGTGTCGGAAATCGAAACAATTGATGTTTGTGATCTAATGTCAAAAAATGTTTGATGTAACTGTAAATTACTTGAGTTGAAACAACATAACTGGAGGAATCCGTCTAGGAAGGTACCACCCCAGGACCAGTTAGTTTGCCGTGAAGCAGTAGTGTACAAACATTACTGTGTTTCGGTTTGAAGGGCACTGAGAGCTAGCATAATCAATGGGCACATGAGACTTAAGAACTGATGTCTCAGGGTGACGGGCGCATTGTGGTGTCACAATGTTCTGGGTGACACAGCATTTGTTATGAGCAGATGTTGCACTTGCCATCAGGTGAATGTTTTGCTCGTTCCATCGCATTTATTAAATAATATTAATAATATTATAAATAATTATTGCAAATAAATCGGAATTGTAATAGCTTCTAAATTGTCATGAATCATCATGATGTTTCTAAAAATATTATATGCTTTTCCTATCTAGGACTTTGAAGCACTTACACCTAACTTGATGGCTCGGACAATAGAGACAGTGGAAGGCGGAGGTCTTATCATCTTCCTTCTTAAGACAATGGACTCGCTGAGACAGTTGCATTCTATTAGTATGGACGTTCATTCCAGGTACTTATAAAGATAGCGAATATATTTCTTAATATATATACAAAAAAAAATTGTAAATGTTTATATACAATAAAATAATGCCAAAGTAGCTGATAGGTGTCCGGCAGAGTAGAGGCGAGAGTAATGTCATAAGAGGCGACTATGGTATTTTACGGTCAGCGTTTATTCGTGCAGAATAACACCATAATATGCAATGCTGTCACTATACTCCTTGTGGGAATACAATTTTTTTAGACTTGACTTACTCTACCAAAATGGCGACGTGGTTCGGGGACGAAAAGTGGGCTACGTGTATGGTCTTTGCCTACCCATTAAGCGTGATTGTAGGTATTTATGTATGTATTTCAATAGCATAATAGATGTTACCAATTTGTATTGAATAACTATGATATATATATTAATACGTGAAGAGAAAACTTTACCCCTTTTTAAGCATATTGCGCGCACGGAAGAGTGTGAGATTAGGCAAAGTTAATGTTTGTATGGAAAAGAACCAAAGTTAATATTTAGCTGTATAAACAGTATTGGATTAACTTGGGTGACATAATAGTCCTGAAAGACTGTCACCCAGGTGAACTCGACTCAACTCAACTAGGCTTTGTGGATGTGACAAACAAAATTATTTGTCGTCTGGAAATGTCATCAGCCCTAGTGAGACGCATGAAGTGGAAAGGCGAATCGGCGGAAAGAATTGCGTAACTCCGGATTTACATAAGACGGGGCAATACTGTACTTAGCTTGCAAATCAATAAACTTGAATATTGTCTGTCCATGTTGGTTTTTGTGTGTCTGTTGTTTATTGGCAATATTTACCTAAAATTGTATTAACAACTAAAAAAATTTGTTTGATTTCAGGTTCAAAACTGAGGCATATGACACTGTGGTCAATCGATTTAATGAGCGTTTCTTACTTTCCCTCGCCGATAATCCTCGTTGCCTGGTGTTGGATGACGCACTTACTGTATTGCCTATTTCTTCAAAGACAGCTCAAATTGAACCAGTTGATGTTGTACCTGAGGTATAGATTGTATTAATATGTATTTTAATCATTTAGTTACATACTAATTTTCTCATCAATATCAATATATTATTGCACCATGTTGTGGCGGCGTGGGAAACTGTGCTCAACTGATGGAAATGCTTGAAAAATATCTTGGCTTCTAACAGGTAGCATAATAAACATCTTACAGAATGCCAAAACGAAAACACTTATCGGTAACTGGCAGTAGTGGCCAAGGTACGACGCCATCAATGCTTCGTTCTTGGTATAGACCTAAGTCTAACAGTGACAGTATTATTAAAAGAGATATTAAAGGTAATTTAAAATAAGTCATTAAGCCGTCAATCAGAAATGTGCAAACATCATTGCGTTTCAGTGTAATTACTGGGTATATGAGACTTAAGCACTGATGTCTCAGGTTGCGAGTGCAGTGTGGTGCCACACAGACATAGTCTGGACATATACAGAATTTGTAATGGAATGTTGCTCTTACCATCAGTGGAACAATATGCTTGTCTCGCCACTTTCATCAATAACAATACTTAATAATAAACTGGCAGAAAAATCTCAGAAATTACTATTTTGTTTTTATATATAGTATTATATTATCTACCATATATATTATAATAATTAATTAACCTAATACTATATACATTTATATAAAGTTAATGCACCGTGTGGTGGCGGCTTAAGAAAATCTGCCGTCCCATCTCAAAATAAACTGCGGGTGCCAACCCGCCTGCCATTCGTGGCAACGACGGCAAAATTCCTCCAAAACAACTTTTGTGGCAATTGATGAGGGAGACCTATGTTCAGCATTGGACTAGTGAAAGGCTAATATGATGATGATGATAAAGTTAATATTCGATTTATTTATTTAGTATATATGTATATATTCATTTCAATTTGTATAACATAAACATCATTCACCTACTTCATTCTGTATCTGCACACCCATAGGTTGACGGGTAGAGAATGCCCGAGGCATTTAGTTTGCCTATATACATTGTGCGCTATGTATGTGAAGTTAAATAAAAAACGTACTTCATAAACACACATTTGAATGTCTAAAGGAAGTTCACACGTCAGCTCGAATGGATTAGCTTCTTTCTGTAGATCTCTTGATGAATGGGACCTGTGCTCTATAGTAATCATTATTCTGGGGAACTGTTTTCTTAACACTAAACCTACCAGAGCGGACAAATGACTGCTTTTGAGACTAATGAAAATTGTTAAAAGTAGAATTTTGTAATAGTCGATAAAATATTTTGTTTAGATTGACATCATATCTTCTAAAAGACTATACCATAGAAATATGTGTGTGCGTGTGTATATATATATATATATATATATATATATATATATATATATATATATATATATATATATATATATATATATATATATATATATATATATATATATATATATATATATTCTATACATGCATACATGCATATACATATATATATATATATATGTATATGCATGTATGCATGTATAGAATGTCGGTATATTTAGTGTTAATGTCATTGTTTTTGGTTTAAGTAGATAAAATATGTTCCTATTTAAATCCCAGCCTTGTATAGTTCTAGGCCTGAATCCTTTCTATCGATATATCATTATATTAATGTATGCAACTGTTCACTTCTAGCGAGTTAATCCTAAGCTGACAGAATTAATAACATCTCTGTCGGATTCTCCACCTGCGGGCCCTTTGGTCGCTCTTTGTCGCACGTATGACCAGGCTACAGCACTGGTCGCGCTCATAAACACGCTCGCTGACAAACAATCAAGGTATTTCTGATTATTTATTTTTCCATTTGATATTTGAATTACATTTAAAATTTTCTTTGTATTGAAGCTATTATAATATAGAGTAATGTCATCTAGTAGCATAAGAAAGTCGACCGACCTCTTCGACCCATAAACTCAACTAAGGGAAATGCCAAAAAAATGTCATGGCTGATCAATTCAGATACTTGAACATGGAGCGTGCTTTGGTTTTCCTTGACACTATATATATTTTTATTATATATTTTTGACTAAGAAAAAAGAGGATATCTACGAAGTTTTTTTCGCCTGTTTCATCTCCGTCACAGGAAGCTCATTACGAAACGGCGGTAAATTATATGTATATTTATGTCGAAAAATAAAGGATTTTCATTTCATTTCAATGTCTTGTATTTTATAATTCTCCCTTGCCTGTCATGTATGTCCATTGCGGACTTCGTCCAGGCTGAAAAAGAAGAATGAATAGAAGATATGCTTATAATATCCTTATGAATACCGTGTATTTATTTTGATGAATACAAAGTGTTTAGAACTTTTTGTATCTTGTATCCTTTATTTTTTATTGTATAAAGTGACGAAACGAGCAAAACGTTCGTGGTAAGTGCAATGTTCGCCCACAACAAATGCCGTGTCACCCAGAATATTTCTGCGTGACGCCACACTGCGCCCGTCACCTGAGACATCAGTTCTTACGTCTAAAATGCCCAGTGATTACGCTAGCTCACAGTTCCCTTCAAACCGAAACACAGTAATGTTTGCACACTACGGCTTCACTGCAGAATAACTGGCCCTGGGGACCTACCTAGACGGATTCCTGCATAGGAATCCTACCACCAGTAATTATATTATGTGCAGTTTCTAACTTTTTGTGATATGGACCATTGAAGTATCAGTATCTAATCTATATCTTTATTTCCCAGGCCTCCACATTGCTTGACAGCCGCTAGAGGGCGCGGTAAGTCCGCTTGCCTGGGGCTCGCAGTCGCAGCGGCTGTTGCTCTGGGCTACGTCAACATATACGTCACCTCGCCACACCCAGAGAATCTTATCACACTTTTTGAATTCGTCCTGAAAGGGCTCGACGCCTGCCTGTATCAAGAACATATCGATTACAATATTGTGAGGTCTACTAATCCTGACTTCAAGAAGGCAATTGTCCGAGTTAATATTGCGAGGAACTCGAGGCAAACTGTGCAAGTGAGTTTATTTGATATTTATAACCATTCAAGACAAATTAAATCGTGCAATACTACTTTTAAGGGCACCAAACGCTTTCGCCGCCAACGCCGTGTGGTAGCGGTTTAAGAGGATCTACCACCCCATGTCATCCCATGGGTGTCGTAAAAGTCGGCAGAGGGAACATTAAAACCAGGAGATGGGCAGCAGCTTCTTGCTGGAACATCTGAATAAATAAACTGCGGTTGCCAACGAGAGCTACAAACTTTTGTGGAAATCTATGGGGAGGCTTATGTTCAGCAGTGGACTATTGATGGGCTGAAACGACGAAACGACGAAACGCTTTCCCACAATAACGTGTATCTAAGATAACTGGATTGACTGGAGATCGGATCACGCTCCCACAGAGCAGCTAATCTTGTCGATGCTGCATTTCATATGTTCAAGAACAACTCGATTCTGGCAATCGGGCATTCCATAGTCTTTAGTCTTTAGATGTGTCAATCAGCTTTTTTTCCTCATTAACAATGTAGTTAATAGAATCAGTCGTTACTTTGCGGAAATCCATTGAAATGAAGAAAAGTCAGTTAATTTGCTAAGATCCGCATGCAAAATATAAAAATAGTGTATATTACCTAGTTTTTTGGAGAGCACCGCCCGCCCTCCCTCAGTAGCGTCCACAAGCAAACTAACACCGCCACCAGGAACCGCCACCAGATACCCTCCACCAACCACTACAATACTACCACTAGATAATATACACCACTGAAGTCCACACAGAAATGATCTGGGTGACACAGCATATGTTATGGGTAGACATTGCACTTACCTCCAGGTAAAGTATTGCTTGTCTCTTCACGTTCATCAATTAAAAAATCTTAGAATGGAATCCGGCAAAGTAGAGTACCACCTACCTCTTTCCTACCGAGGTGTTGTAAGAGGCTACTAAAATACTGTATGGACAGCCTTTGTTTGTGTAGAATAACACCATAATATGCAATGCTGTCACTATACTGTGGCTTCCCGCTAGGGCAAAAAGTTGTCTACGTGAGCGGCCATGCCTACCCCTTATACGGGACAAAGGCTTGAGTGTATGTGTGTAATATATAGCTCAAAATCGATTTTAACAGTACATCACTCCGGACGACCACTCGCTGCTCGCGGCCGCGGACCTCGTACTAGTTGACGAGGCGGCCGCTATTCCCATCGCGCACGTGTCGGCCGCGGCACAGAAGGCGCCACTCGCGTTGCTCTCGTCGACTGTGTCGGGGTACGAGGGCACGGGACGCGCACTGTCGCTCAAACTGTTCGCTCAGTTGCAGACCGAGCACAACGCCCCGCCTCCGGTGAGTTGAACGCACACTTGCACACTAACTTTATTTGTTTACTAGCTGTGACCCGCGGCTTCAATCGCGTATAAACTCTGAACACTTCAGAGCATTATCACGGCGGTTTTTCGAAAAAACCGCGGTTCATCCTAACCCGCTGGTGGTTAAAGCAGCAAATTACCGACCAGATAGAAACGCGTCCGAACGCAAACGTCGCCCGCGAAACGTGCTAGACGACACGGACGTCTCAGCACTCCCTGACCACGCTACGTTCAGTCACGATCCAGCCTACACTGTACACACAGTTAAAAGCTTTAATATAACACGCACCACGACGCGCGACCGCCGTGTAGAGCGGCGCGCAGCAGTCGACAATCACACCGCGTACACACGATTCACCCGTGTTCCAGCAGAGTTACCGACACACAAGTCAACACTCCGAATGTAGGCCCGCAGCCTCCCTGGGACGGTCATTAGACGACTTAAAATCATTTGAGATATTCTAAATCGCGCAAGCACGCAGCGATCGCGACACAGTCCGAATTTCGAGGTTTTTGCAGGAGTTTATTTATGTATTTATGTTTGGGTCAAATCAAACATTGCACGCGGGCCCCTGGTTGGTGACAAAAATTACATCACCGAAATTATATATCACTCGCGTAAAATAAGCCGACTTACCACATGATTGCGCCGTACGGCATGGTACCTCGCTTATCTGAGCAATTAACAGTACGGCCCTTTTCGGTAATGTTCGGTTCGGTGCGGTATTTTTTTTTTGCGAGGCACCCTAGTTCTTTTTCTAAAATAAAAGTAGCATAAGTTGCTTCTTCTAAGATCAGCTATCTGGCCACATCGGCCAGTGGAGCCGTTTCGGAGATTACCCGGAACAAACAGACAGACAGACCAGACAAGAATTTAAAAAAATGTTTTTTTCTCACACACACGAGTACGTACTTTCATATGCGTTCAGTAAAAAGCTGTTTTAACATTTTAACATTGTAAACAGATACTTTAATTTTATTTATTTGTATATATAAAGAACATCAAATGATGAGAGTAAAATCGTCTAATTTAAGTGCAACGTTCCAAAAATAAAACATTTCTGACGCAAATATGAAAATGAGTACTTGGTCAGAGAAGAGAGAAAGAGGGATCTATGCCGTATACGTTGCTGTGCTCGATTTTGATTCTTTATGAGTCATAGTATTTATAGTATTTTTTAAGTCTTATAGTATTTATAAGATTTAAGGAAATCTTAAAAATACTATAAGGCTTAAAAAAACTCTTTCTTCTCTTTCTCCCTCTCCACTCCCTCTGTCTCCATTCTCTCCATATACTTACGGAATCGGAATTTCACTACGGAAGTAGAATGGTGGGATTGAACTTGGTAGTCGACGTCATATTTTGCAGTCCGTACCCTAAAACATTCGGCTATTAGCGAGGTTACGTATTATTTACTCACACACACGTGTGACATCCACTATACGTCGTAAAACCTCGAAACTTTATGACGCTCACAAAATATTTATTTTTCAGATAAAACTTGACGAGCCGATTAGGTATCGTACTGGAGACCCCATAGAGCAATGGTTAAACTCGCTGCTGTGCTTAGAAGCGCCAAGCCCGTCGCTGGGCGTGGGCGCCCCCCCCTCCCGCGGCCTGCGAGCTGCTGCGCGTCAACAGAGACGCGCTGTTCTGCTACCATCGTGCTGCGGAAGCCTTCCTACACCGCCTCGTGGCTATATACGTAGCCAGCCATTATAAGGTAAGTCTCTTCACTAGGACTGCAATAAATATATCTGGGCCTTTCATTTGTGCTTGACAATGGTCCTCCCGTGACAATGGGTGCTTTAAAGAGCTCGAAACGTCGGGTTATAAAAATAGTAAAATAAAACGCGATAAAATCCGTAAATCTAATTTAAAGATGTTTATCAATATTTTGTACTTTTACTAACTTACAATAAAATATCATTCTTAATGATTTTGGATACTTCACAAAATAGGTTTTACATAAAGTAATGCGACGTAATGTGTAATTTCGCTTACATGTTATCTCATTTTATGCCCAGTCATTGTATATTCAAATGTTTTCAATTTTGGTTATGTTAGTAGATGATTTAGCCTGTGTTATTTTTTAAAATTGTCTCGTTTGTCGCGGTGTAGTATGATCCCCTTTTTTTAAAGCTAGCTTGAAGATATGGCAAAATCTAGCAATTATTCTATTTCGAGATTTCAACTTTACCACCGGTGACAGAATGCTTTATGTATTAAAGTAAATACGGGGGCAATCACTTGTTCTTACCTTCCCATATCCGAAGTAACACATATTCTTTAACATTCTAACACTAATAACTACTTATCCAAAGCCAATACCATTGACCTATTCTTACCTTCAATCCCATGGCTTTATCTTTATAAATATAATGTGTACAGGCTGAACAATAAAACGTATGTATACTAGGTGGTAGTTAAATAGGGTAACAACCCAGAAGGTGATGGAACACATCAATACAAGTATCTTTCACTATGGGGTCAAATACGAAATGGCACAAAATTTGATATAACATTAAATACCTACTCGACCAAAGCTTAAGGAGCTGCAGAATTTTCTTTTTATATTTTTTTATTTTAGAAAGGGATGAGGCGAATACGTTCACCTGATTGTAAGTGAACCGCCCATATCAATCCTGTCACTCAGAATATTTCTATGTGGCACCACACTGCCCCAGTCCCCCTGAGACGTCTGTTCTTAAGGTTCATATGGCCAGTGATTACACTAGCTCTCAGTACCCTTTAGACCGAAACAGTAACGTTTGCACACTACTGCTTCACGGCAGAATAACTGGCCCTGCGGTATGTACGTATCAACCTACATAGACATTCCTGCATAGGAATCCTACCACCTATTTTCAGTGTTACATCTCCAAAACATTTAGACGTTGAGGTTGCTTGTATATGTTCCCTCTTGTTATACTATTTACCACTATTTACATTTTGTATATATACATCTTATGTTCTATCTTTTTTCTATCTATCGGTCGGGTATCTTCGGCTGTTACGTCTCCCAGTCGAGTGGCATCGTACTATATTCAGATATTGTATTGCTTTGTGGCACGTGAACATAACGCCCTCTTGTGTACTAAGTTTTTTTTTTTTCATTAAAGTGACGGAACGAGCAATACGTTCACCTGATGGTAAGTGCAACGTCTGCCCATAACAAATTCTGTGTTACCCAGAAAATTACTGTGTGACACCACACTGCGCCCGTCACCCTAAGACATCAGTTCTTAAGTCTCATATGCCCAGGGACTACGCTAGCTCACAGTGCCCTTCAAACCGAAACACAGTAATGCTTGCACACTACTGTTTCACGGCAGAATAACTGGCTCTGGGGTGGGGTGGTACCTACCTAGATGGATTCCTGCATAGGAATCCTACCACCAGTGACGCTAATATTTGCCATTATTATTTTTTCCACAGAACAGTCCAAATGATATTCAACTTCTGGCAGATGCACCGGCGCATTGCCTGTTTGTGCTTTTGGCTCCAACCCCACCGAAGGCAACTTCGATGCCGGAAGTATTATGCGTCATACAAATGTGCCTCGAAGGAAACATTTCTGATAAGTAAGTACTGTCGCGTGCACTAGCAATAGTTATAAGGTTTAAAAACACAAAATATAAGACCACTGCAAGACTTCAAGACACTGTAAGCTCGTTTTGCGTAGATCGGATCAAGTTTAATAATTAAAGCCTAAAGTAGTACATATTAAGTATGACATCTGGGCGTCTAACACCTCAGTCTTCCTGTGACCATGGGTGCTGCAAACCGATCGAAAGGTTAGGAATTTAAAAATTAAATGTATGCAATTAAGACTGTAATATTGTTGTATTTAATTTGTATTTGTTCAGCTGATGGGTGTCCGGCAGAGTAGAATGGCACCTACGAGTATCTCTTTCCTACCGAAGCGTCGTAAGAGGTGACTAAGTTTTTGTACGGCCTTCATTTGTGCAGAATAACACCATAATATGCAATGCTCACGTCACTATACGGCTCATGGGAACGCAAAGGAGTCAGGATTTTTATGACTCGTAACAAAATGGCGGCAACCCCTTAAATGGGAAAAAGGCGTGATTATATGTATGTTTTTGTGTATTTAATATGTAATATTCGCTTAAAGATAAAAAATGATTTGTAATTTTTCCACACACATCTATAAAAATAACACTTACAGTTAACATTTCAATATAGGACAGTGCGCGATAGTCTCGGCCGGGGACGCAAAGCGGCCGGTGATCTGATACCGTGGAACATTTGCGAGCAATACGGCGATAAGGATTTCCCCAAACTGTCTGGAGCAAGGATCGTCAGGATAGCCACGCATCCATCTTATCAACGGGTATGTTATATTTACTGCCGTCTATTTTTACAGCCATTTGCTGTGGCTCATGGGCTTTTCAATTCAAAGAAAAATCAATAAAAAAAACTTTATTAACCATCTGAAACAGTAGAATTTAAGACTGGATATCTAATTGGCAGTTATGATGATGTGTTTATAAATGAAATAAAATGCAGTATGGTGGCGGCGCAAAACTACCATCTCCCTTCTCCTTCTTTCCTCTCCTCTCCTCCCTTCTCCTCCCATCCTCCCCTTCTCTCACCCCCCCCCCCCTCCCATATCTTGTTTGTCGTAATATCCTGTGGACTCCGAAAAATAGCGGAATAACCATCACAAATATGCGAACTCTAAAAGATTGAAGAAGACAGTCTATATTGCCAATCTGCCAGTCAGCATGGCTATTACGGCAAATCCTTCTTGATTGGGAGACTATCATGTCCAGCAGACGCACGGTGCACTCCCTGGTAGAAAAGATTTATGACTGATAGGTGTACGGCAGAGTAGAATAGCACCTACCTCTTTTCTTACCGAGGTGTCGTAAAGGTGACTAAGGTATTGTACGGACAACATTTATTCGGCAGAATAACACCATAACATGCAATACTGTCACTATAGTGCTCGTGGGAACGCAAAGGAGAGTCAGATTTCAGTTCAGTCAGATTTGACTCGTACCAAAATGGCGGCGACGTGGTTCGTAACCCGTCAGATCGTCTTCCCGCGAGGGCGCAAAGTGGTCTGCATGTGTAAGCCTCTGCCTACCCCGTATATGGGAAAAAGGGATATGTATTGATAACTGATAAAGCACCTTACAATGGGCTACTTTTATATTTGTTTATGTTTTTTTAATGCGTATTTATTCAGATGGGGTACGGTAAGAGAGCACTTCAGCAACTAGCCGCTTACTACTCCGGTGATATTCCGTGTCTGGAGGAAGAGGCTTCGGACGGCGAGGAACAGACAAACGGACAACGAGACACGCTGCAAACGGAAACCATAGTGCCCAGGTAGGAAAGCTGTGATAAGAAATGCATAATTAATTATGTCAATGTATTTTCATCCTTTGTAGTCTTGTGCTTGAATTATTATGTTTTCTTTTTAGTCCAGAAACTTTTTATGCTAAGGATAACAAACGAGTGTATATGATAGTAAGTAGTGTGATATAGTTTAAAATTAGGAAATAAAAAGAAATAGGTAGTGTAGAAATCAAATACGTTGTGTAGAAGTCCTTCGAAATGCAATGCAGCTTGGCGGCACTGGATGATGAAGACATAATTGGACTTTTGGCTCCAACTCGAAAAGTGGCGGTAGTGTTTTTTATTTAATTTTGTGTATATTATGAGTATATAACATGCGTATGTGAATGTTTAATATTATAGTAAATTATGCAGCAAGTGCACGTGAAAGTGTAGTGGAAAATTCAATTCAAGAACAAAACTAGGCTCTTCGTTTTGTTTCCATCCGTCCAGCAAATTATCAGTAAAAGTTAAATATCATTTTACTATTGATCGAAACGAAGTCCTTGTTATAATTAAATGATAGCAAAAATGGCTCGATTTGGTAGCTGATTGCCAGGATCAAAAAAGAAGAAATATATTTAACTAGCTAAAATTTTGCTAGTAATAAAGCTATTTTTCGAGATAGAAGTATCGTATGTCCGTCTCCAGTATGCAAGCTATCGCTGTGCCTAATTTCCTCAAGATTGGGGTAGCGGTTGAGCCATGAAAAGGTAACAAACAGACAGAGGGACAGATTTATAAAACTAGTTTAAGTATGGATTACACTCATTCGCAGCTGCGGAATAACTCTTTTTTTAAATCATTTTTTAATATTTTATGCGGAGCGTTTTGTACACAGCGGGCGGGCAGGTAGGACAGTAAAAAGTGGTGGACAGCGGATGTACAAAAATTTGCAATTTGAAAATGTGTTAAAAAATATATAGGTAATAATAATTGAATGAGCGGCGCGTACAAGTATCATATAGATAGAGAGGGTGGAGAAAGACCAAAAATAGACGTTTAACAAACGAAATTTATATTTATTACGTTTTCTTTTTATTTCATTTCAAACCTGTCCATATACCAGTTTCGGTGTCAAACAATTACTGGTGCTGTGCAGAACCGCACAGCCCTCGTCACGATGAGACATTTTTTTTGTTTTTAATTGCATAATGTGATTAAACGAGCACAACGTTCACCTGATGGTAAGTGCAACGTCTGCCCATAACAAATCTTGTGTCACCCAGACAATTTCTGTGTGACACAATGCCCATCACCCTTAAAAATAAATTCTTAAGTCTCATATGCCCAGTGATTACGCTAGCTCACAGTGCCCTTCAAACCGTAACACAGTAATGTTTGCACACTACTGCTTCACGGCAGAATAACTGGCCCGGGGTGGTACCTAACGAGACGGATTCCTCAATAGAAATCGGATGATCTGACTGATGGTAGCAGTAAAACACCGTTTCCTAACTCTCATATGCCTATGTCACATTACACTAGCTTCTCATTACCTACTTTCATAATAAAAAGCAGAGTCATATTTACGAAGAGTCTGAAATTGCAATCGCCACTTTGCCAGCAGAGCGTAATTTCCTCCTAACTTGGAAGAAATCCATGTCTGGCAGTGGATAGTTTTTAGGGTGTTAATGTTTTGTAATCTAATGTAATGAATTTACAAATGTTACCATTTCCAGAACGAAACCGCCAACTCTTCTGAAAAGGTTGACAGAAGTGAGGGCCGAGCATTTGGATTACTTAGGTACAAGTTTTGGACTCACCGAGGTGTTGCTCAAGTTTTGGAAATCTCAGAAATATGTTCCTGTTTACTTAAGGTATGTTGTTGTTCTGTTGGATCTGTGAGGTGGTTTTGTCGTGCCGTGTGGTGGCGGATTAAGAGAATCTACCCCCTATCTTATCCCGTGGGCGTCGTAAAGTTGACAAAGGGAAAATTAAACCCAGCAGCAGCATTTTCCTGGAACATCTGAATAAATAAACTGCGGTTGCCAATTCTCCTATTAAGCATGGCGACTATGGCATAATTCCTCTGACTGAGAGCTACAAACTTTTGTGGCAATCTATGGGGGAGCCCTGTGTTCAGCAGTGGATTAGTGATAGGATGAAATGATGATGATGATGATGATTGTATTTATGGAACAAACGTGCAAAAGGCTCACCTAACGGTAAGTGATAGCCAACGCCCATGAATCCGACATACAAGAATTGCGGGAGCGTTTCTTCCGGCTTTTGAGAAAATAGTAGATCGCTGATGACAACAGATTTCACTAAGTGTAAAAAAACCGCGACCGCATGCCCTAGAGTACCTGACTTCTACGCCACAGGTCCTGGGTTCGAATCCCAGCCGGGGTCAATTGTGCTAAAACATTTTTTTTTGTTTTGTTTCTGACACTGCATCCTAGCGTTATAATA
This sequence comes from Luehdorfia chinensis, assembly GCA_019845155.1. Taxonomy (NCBI): domain Eukaryota; kingdom Metazoa; phylum Arthropoda; class Insecta; order Lepidoptera; family Papilionidae; genus Luehdorfia; species Luehdorfia chinensis. The sequence goes on from JAHVAK010000125.1 coordinate 415,831, forward strand.
TTTAAAGCGAGCACCCAATCACTGAGCTAAGAAGGCTCTTAATCGGAGAATTAATGTGTATGTGCAAAATGAACAAGTTATTTTTACAAAATTTAAATTTAGTGATACTCTTATAGTTATAGTTTTGTTAAAGTTCTCTAATGCAAATGCAGCCTTTTGTCCGCTCAAATTTTAGAATTCATGTAACTGCAGAAGGGTTTGAGAATTACGATGAAAAGACTTTACTACTGCATAAATTTGTCCACAATTCACGTCAGTCGTCATAGTATTCAGTCTGCCAATAGTCCGCTGCTGGACATAAGCCTCTCCTAAGAATGAAGGGTTTGCCGTTATCACCAAACTTAGCAGGCGTATTGGACGTCATCGTACATCCTCTCTCACACCTTAAACGCTGCCGTCACTCTCCGGTCCGGATATATAAAGTCTATTTGTATTTTTTATTAGAGCATGTGACGAGACGAGCAAATTGTTCACCTGATGCAAAGTATGCCCATAAAAAATACTGTTGACATCAGTTCTTAAGTCTCATATGCCCAGTGATTACACTAGCACTGTGCCCTTCAGACCGAAACAGTAATGTTTGCACATTTCTGCTTCACGGCAGTATAACTTGTCCTGCGGTGCTACCTATAGTCCGGCCGCTGAGAGAATGCACATTTGACGTCTAACAAATTTTCGTAGTTTTAGAGTGTACATTTATTGTAAATTAACGTAATTGTATCATTTCTTGTTTTAATTAGTATCAATGTACTGTTAAAATATTTTCGTCGTAATGTGTTCGCCGCTACAAAGTTATAGCATACATTCGATAACGGACTGTCAAATGTGCATTCTCTGAACAGCCGGACTTTAGACGATATGTAGTCCACATAGGAATCATTTTAAAATGAGATGGGTAATCTCCATTTATTGGGCTAGGCGCTCGCTTTAAATTACATAGTACGCGAGTGACCTGGGTTCGATTCCCGGTGCCAGCACCACTAAAATTGTTAATTGCAATTTTAAGTGCTGATTTACCACGTGCTCGGCGGTGAAGGAAAACATCGTGAGGAAACCTGCATGTCTGAGAAATGCAGTCTGCCAACCCGCATTGGAGCAGCGTCACGGATTCTTCCCAGCTCCAAAACTCTCTCAGAAATGAGAGGAGGCCTGTGCTCAGCAGTGGGACATTTATAGGCTGAAAGTTTACTTTTTTTTACACCCATGAGACGGTACTATTTGTATATTTAATTATGTTCATTTGGTTAATTGCCCAGTCAAAAAGCGAACGATTTAACCGGCGAACATTCGTGCATAATGCTTCGTTCGCTTTCGGAGAGTGCGTGGCTCGCGGCGTATAGTGCCGACTTCAGGAAGCGCCTGTCGAGGCTGCTGTCACGGACTTTGAGGAGGCTGCCCGCCTCACTCGCACTCAGCGCGCTGCTTAATGACAACATCAAGATTGATAAGCCGGGTAAGTTAATGTCTGATTGCATTTGACCCTGTTTATTACTATCTCCGAAATATTTAAATTAAGTGTCGTAACAGTCGATAGAGGGAAAATGAAAACCAAGAGATGTGCAGCGACCCGCCTGCCAAGAGTGGCTACTATGGCAAAATCCACTTAAAAAAGAGCAACAAACTTACGCGTTTTGTGGCAATCTATGGAAGCCTATGCTCAGCAGTGCACTAGTTATGATAATGGCATGTGTGTTTTACAGGCAAATTTTACACGCACAACACCAACGTGCGTTTAGGTTTTTGCACAAATCGTTGGCTCCGGCTGGGCTTGGAACCCAGGACCCACCTTAAATGTTAGGTACTCTGACCACTAGGCCACGCAGTTAATGAAAACACTTGTCTGTTTGTTACCTCTTCACGGTTCAATCGCTGAACTGATCTTGATGAAATTTGTAACAGAGATAGCTTGCACCCTGAAGACGAACATAGGATACTTTTTATCCTGAAAAATCAAATAGTTCCCACGGTATTTCTAAAAAAACCTAAATCCACAGTCACAGGCTAGGTAGTAACTAATGACAGTCATTTGCAATTGTTGTAATTTGGTGAAATTGTATAATTATCTATACCGATAAAAAAAAATTAAGTATCTGTTTGTAATAACAAAATAACAGCTTTTTACTTAATACTTATGAAAGTATATACGGTACTTGTACGACAAAACAATGTTTAAACGTTTTGTCTGTCTGTCTGTCTGTCTGTTTGTTCCGGCTAATCTCCGAAACGCTTGGACCGAATTTGACGCAACTTTCACTGACAGATAGCTGATATTTTAGCTAGGGTAACTTAGGCTACTTTAATTTTAAAAAAATTATTAGGGTTACGCGCAAAAAAATTAAAATCTCAAAATCCGATTCAAATAGGGAATATAATATGTATATAATCGATCGGGGTCGGCTTTTTAACGCGGGTGAAATCGCGTGGCATAGCTAGTTATTTATAAGAATTGTACTGGTCCTCGTTTCAGAAATAGTTTAAATAATAATGTCACTTCTCGTGATAAGTCTTCAAACTACCTTATTGTCCAAGTAAAAATTGTCAACCACGGAAGATATATTTTACATAATAACTAGCGGACCCAACAGATGTCCTGCCCGAACATTGCCTTTGCCTAGGATAAGAGAATACACAAAATAGGCAGAGTAGAATAGCACCTATCGAGGTGTCGTAAGAGGCGACTAAGGTATTGTACGAACAGCCATTATTCGTGCAGTATAATTTGCAATGCTGTCTTTATACTGCTCGTGGAAACGCAATGAGAAATAAGAAATTTTTGACACATACCAAAATGGCGGCGGCGTGGTTCGCCACGCGTTTCATATCGTTTCCCGCGATGGTGAAAACTATAAATATTTTATGTCAATAACTGGATTCGTTTATATTGTGAACAGAGCCATTTTATTTATACGTTCTATGGTCAAAATTCGAGCGTAACTCATATTTTTTACAGTTTGAAGGTTACTAAGGTTTAAGTTATTATTTGTGGGCAACATTTTTAACATGACGACAATCTCTTCTCTGAGCGACCATAGACTATTACATATATACCATAGGAATTACATATATATACTTTTTTCCAGCACTAACGAAGCAGTTGATATCGGAGCATGCGTCAGGTCACGACCTGTCCCGGCTGGAGGCGTACTGCCGGCAGCAGGCCGACTACCGGCTCATCACCGACCTCATCACGCCGCTGGCTCACCTGCTGTTCCACACTCAGGCCCCTATTAAACTTGATGCAGTGCAGCAGGTATGTTTTAGATGACTTATTAGTGAACTCTTAATAGCAACACATGCTTTGTACTAGTTTTTCTAATAAAACATTTCAAAGTAAAACTTAATTCATCATCATCGACATCATCATTTCAGCCTATCACTAGTCAAAAGGTTTTAGCTCTCATTCAGGGGGCAGCGATTTTGCCATAGTTGCCACGCTTATCAGGCGGGTTGACAACCGCAGTTTATTTATTCAGACGTTCCAGGAAGATGCTGCTGCCCATCTCCTGGTTTTTGTTTTCCCACTTTCGATGTTTACGACACCCACGGGATGCGATGGGGTGGCAGATTCTCTTAAGCCGCCATCACTCGACAATGAAAAGTAACAGCTTACAAGAAGGCTTGGAGCCGGGAAGAGTATGCCACGCTGCTCCAATCCGGGTTGGCGGACTTCACATGTCTTCAAAATAATATTATTTTTCGGACAGGCAGGTTTCCTCACGAAACTTTCCTTCACCGCGGAGCACGTAATATATCAGCACTTAAAGTTGCAGAACAATTTTAGAGGTGCCGGTACCGGAGATCAAACTCAGTTCACTGAGGTACTTTAAAATTTAGCCTCTTTTTATGAATTAAATAAACCTACCGATGATGTCTTATGACACTGACAGGACATTAAACTGTACAATAGACATTTGCTACCCACAAAAAAGTATCTTTGTTAAAATTTCGAACTGAACGTATGATGGACATGTAACAGTAAATTTGCGCATAGAGCGGGAGGATGGCATTTAAGAATGAAAAAAAACGTTCTTGACAACTCTTGAGCCGGACAAAAGATACTTTTTATTCCGGAAAATCATAGAGGTCCATTTTCAAAAAACGTTAAATTCAGCTAGTTAAATAATTCTTATTTCTGCACTCCTCCTCCATATAAACTTTAACTATACCGAACCTCACTCCTCCATGCGAACAAAATGCTTAAAAAGAGGTACAAAGTTTTCTCTTCACTTATTAATATATAGATGACATAACAGCCACAACATTTTTTCAGGTTATATTTGTTGCAATGGGTTTCCAAATGAAAGATGTCGATGACATCGCAAGCGAACTTGGTCTCCCCGGCTCGCAAATCCTCGCCAAATTCTACGAGGCGTGCAAGAAGATAAATACTGCCATCAACTCCGTTATAGAAGCCACGGTAGCTAAAGAGATTGGGATAGAAGACAAAACTGCGGATGTTAGTACAGACGGACCGGTGAAGCAAAGTCTAAACGAAGAATTGTCGAAAGCCGCGAAGGTACTTTGTTTTGTATTTTTGGGTATCGTAGCTTGGAAGTTTAGAAATAAATGAGTTTGGCTTAGAATTTATTTTATTTCCATGAATGTTTTTGCAACAATTATTGGAGAATTTTAAACAACACAATAGCTGACGGTCACCTTTTGTGGACAAAGGCAAATCAATATTACAGGTGTATTGAGTGCTTATTACTAGTATACTGCTGAACATAGGCCTCCCATAGATTGCCACAAAAGTTTGTGACTTTCATTTTGGAGAGATTTTGCCATAGTTGCTGCGCTTGGCAGGCGGGTTGGCAACCGCAGTTTATTTATTCAGATATTCCAGGAAGATGCTGCTGCCATCCATCTCCTGGTTTTTATTTTCCCTCTGTCGACTTTTACCACCTCCACGGGATGAGATGGAGTAGTACATTCTCTGGTTTTTTTTATTGCATAAAGTGATGAAACGAGCAAAACGTTCACCTGATCGTAAGTGCAACGTCTGCCCATAACAAATGCTGTACCACCCAGAAAATTTCTGTGTGACACTACATTGTGCCCATCACCCTGAGACATAGGTTCTTAAGTCTCATATGCCCAGTGATTACGCTAGCTCACAGTGCCCTTCAAACCGAAACACAGTAATGTTTGCACACTACTGCTTCACGGCAGAATAACTGGCCCTGGGGTGGTACCTACCTAGACGGACTCCTGCATAGGAATCCTACCACCTTACTACTTCACGGCAAACACACACGTGGACATAATGAAAAAACTATATCCAGCAGTGAAGTGTTAAGGTCATTCTGTCTTTCGTCGTAATGAAGATAAAATAATATAATCGCGAAAATATTTAATCTTCTAAGTTCATTTGTTGATTACGAATATTTACCAATAATTAAATCGATGCAATAGATCTCATCATTTCAGCCTATCACCCTCATCCATGTCCCTCATAGATTGCCTCAAATTTTGAAGCTCCTATTTTGGATGGAATTTTGCCATAGTTGCCACGCTTGGCAGGCGGGTTGGCAACGGAAGTTTATTTGATTAATAGATCTCGCCTCATGGGTGGGCATTTTTCAGTGCTTGCAGGCTTATGATTAGCAGGGGATCGGACCCAATTATGAACGGTTTTCTTTTCTAACTGCCGCACTCAGAGATGTTGAATTATTACTTAACCTTCTTCTTAGGTTTGAATTTAGGACATTCAAAATCCAAATAAAAACTTACGATTTAAATTCGACACCATGGCAGCCAATCAAGTCTGCTTATAACATTTAAAAACGTGACTTGATAGTTGTTTTTTTTTTAACTTTTTTTTAGGAATTGGAGCGCAAGCAACGGAAGGAACTGTCCCGTCTGATGGGTGAAGACCTCACTCAGTACCGCATCAAGGGCAGCGATCTCGACTGGAATCAGGCGTTAACCACGTCTAAGCAGAAAAACCTCGTCTCTGTTAAGAGGTAAAATTCATACATTTTTGAAGTGAAACTTCTTAGGCGGCGATTCTGTAATTGGGCGAAAATTGAGTAGTTTCAAGGACGCGTCACGTTTAGGCACATTTTGTTACATGAGTGAGGAAAAAGATATAACGTAGAGAGCAGACAAGAGGAGGATATGTGTTCAGCAGAGTAGAATAGCACCAACCCGACGTTTCTCTACCGAGGTGTCGTAAGAGGTCACTAAGGCATCGTAGGGACAGCCTTTATTCGTGCAGTAAGCTCCCGTCGCGTCTCGTTTCCCGCGAGGTCGAAAAGTTGGCTACATGAGTAGCCTCTGCCTGCCCCTTATATGAGGAAAAAGCCTGACTGTATGTATGTAGGTAGGAGAAAGAGAGGTATACATTGTATGTCTAATACAGTTTTTAATAATTATAATTTTTTGCTTGTGATCGCCATAAAACAGCGCTGCTATCTATATTATTTCTTACACCTTTATACCTGCTACTTATATTTTCCGAACCATGCAAGATATTGAAATGAAACATACAGGAAAATTTTACTTAAAATTCCTGTTTTAATCCCTAAAATGCTCATTGAAAGCCGTTGAGCCGTTTCAGAACCTATTAGAGACAAACTTTCAGACAGACAGATTTTTTTAGTAATGTAATTTATGTTAAGGCTTTACAAATTGCAGTTCTCTTTTAAATTTTGGCGAACTTAATGCCTAAAGGCATTCTCTTAACAGAAATAAACATGAAAAAAATCCTATAGTCAATGCTCTTAACACTGTCCCGAAAATTTGAACTTTTTTCCTGCTTAAATATCTATTTTTTTAAATATTTATGAAAACTTACTTTTTAGAAGTTAAGTTTGAAGAGTTTGTAGAGTTTAACAAGAATTTAGGGTTTTAAATAAAACTACTTTTTACGGATTTCATCACGTTTAATTTAAAACTATTTTTAACCCGACGTTTCGGGCGCTTTACAGCACCCATGGTCACGGGAGGACTGAGGTGACAGTTGTCCTGATGTCATAGTTAACCCGGAGTACCTTCAGCTTTTAATTATTATTTTTAGTCCGATCTACGCATAAAGAGCTTACTGTGTCTTGAAGCCTTGCAGTGGTATGCTTGGTTTTTGATTTAATTTTATGAATTTAGGGGAAAATAATGTAATTATTGTAATGGACTCACCGACCTGGATAATATTAAATAAGTTTATATGTACTCATTAAAAATATTATTTTTCTATTTTTCAGTGGTGAGAAACGTTTGGGCGACGACAGTAAAGAAATAGACGACTTGATAGAATCCCACTCCAACAAAAAGAAAAAAAAGAAGAAACATGTTAGAAATTGAAAAAAATAAATATCCTTTATTTTAAATTTGTTTTTTCGCTGCGACCTCAAAATGTAACTTACATAGACTAAAAAATGCATACATCTCGTAATATACATACATCGTAACCAAGTGGTTTGCCCGTCTGCAGCGAAGCCCAAAAAGAGGGTTATGTTTTTTATAAATAAAAAACGCATTAACAAAATTTAAAGTATACGAGAGTACTATATGTACAATTTTGGCTTCCACGCGTCGGGGCTCCCGTAGCTTGAGACCCCGTGTCATTGATACGGCTGATATGGCGGTAGCTACGCCCCTGATTGTAGCGAAACATGCCTGAATTGATGCAGTGTATTTATTGGATACTTTTTTTTGTAAAAAAATATATTGTACTTCTGAATATTGTCTTAAATGATACTTTTAACTAGTCGACATAATTATAAAAACGACAGCCCGTTGACCGATCCATTCTTTGCATTCACTCGGATACTGTTAGCATACTGGTAGTTTTTCCCTGTTTCTTGATTTGATTGTTAGTTATTTGATATTGACGTTTTGTTTCAAATTGTTTGTTTTCCGTTCTGTTTGTACGGTTGCTTGCCAAATATTAGTATTATTTCTCTAAGTAATCTTCCAAGTTCTCCGCGTCACGCTATTTAATTAATTTTCAGTATATCCATCTCCAATAAATAACCCTATAATCGTAAAAGAACGAGAAAAACAGTTTGGGGCAAGTAAAACTACACATTCAATAATAATTTCTATAATTATTGTAATATAAAAAAGTGTTGGTAGTTATTCAACCCTTGGAATAGACAATAGATATTTCCTCTTAAACATAACAAATATGGAGGTGCGAGGCCTCTGAGGCCGCAGGGCGAGGCCACGACGCTCGTAAAAAAATATTAATTTGCTTTTTAACCCGACCGTTGCGCGCGGACAAGCCTCCGGCCCGAGAGCCCGTCGCACCGCACATACTTCTATACTTTACTTTTATTACAATATAATGTGATCTAAGAAAAATAATATTTTCGTCTAACGCCCGGAATGCGGACGATTGGTAAACAATTTTATACTATAATTAGTTTGTCTCTTAGTTTATACACTCGCTAGTTATAAAAGAAATGCGGGCGTTCGTCCCGCTGCGGCGGCCCGGCGAGTCCCGTGCTCCGGACTGGAGTACACACGTCCCCGAAGTGCCATCAACAACTTAGCTCGGACACAAGCCAACTGCGTACAAAGCTGCGGTCGATCGGCTTTAGTATCACCCAACCAGCCTCTACCAACTATTATCGAGAATAAAAATATTCACTACGAAACATAATTTAGAATATCGTTATTACCGTTAATTATTATGCGTTTTATTAATTTTCACTTCACTTTCACTTCTCGGGATACTTTTAATATTTAATTAATTAACAAATATAACAAATCTTATTGTATTGTTGTAATATCGAACATTTTTATAATAACATAATATTTAACTAAATTTATATCTTAACCTATGATAATAAAAAATAATGGTAAAATTAAAATTTATTTGTCATACCATGAAATAGTAAAAGTATCCCGTCATAAAGTCATTTGGCTAAGCGAGACGTTATTGGCTCTATTCGTGTTCAGGACCAATGTCCGTTGAAATGAGTGATTCAAGTGTTTATACATACGGAGGTACAGTAATTGAGAAGGAATTGCACTTAGGAAAGGATTTGAGACTCTTGGCACTTTATCTTACGCTATATAACTTGTTTGTGACATCAAACTAGACAAGAAGATTAACTAAATGAAAATTTAGAAAATAAGGCAGAAGGTATGAAATTTTCAAGCTACTCGAATCGTAAATGAACGAAGATGCGCGCAGAAAAACAAGACACGAACATTGAAGAAATATCGAATACACTTATATAATTCGTTCTACTTTATTTACTTTCACTTGTGATATTATGTATTTTAAAATATATACTTTAAAAACGTCAAGAATTTGAACTTAGTGTACGTACTTGTGTGAAGCAGTGTACAGCGTCAGGTCGACTAGTGGGGACGTAGGGTAGGTTCTCTATACATCTTACTACTTATTTACTTAAAGACACGAAAGCGAATCCACTAGACCTTATTGCCACGCTTAATTTATTGCTACGACATATACATACTGCTCTACATATATTATACAATAATTTAAATGTAAATATAATCAATAATCAGTTACAACATCCAATAAAACAAAATATGTTAAAACATTATTGCAATAATTTACACTATAACTCAGAAAAGGGGTTCTCAGTTTAAACAATCGTAGTCTTTTTACAATATGTGCAGTTTGTTACAGTGCGTGAGATTACGTGTACAATCTACGGGGCCATCTATAATGAATTCATTCATTGAAAGTAATGAAAATACATCTTAACCGATTCACTCTTTTTCAAAACATCTGCGTCCAAATGAAATTGGAGGTTGACCGATTTCTCACTAAGGCACAATTTAAGTTTCCACTTTGAACTTTATTTAACTATAAAATAAACAAAGTCAATTCCCCTCTTGTGACGTGAGGTAACCGCGCTACTTACCCGTTGTAATAGAATGTGACGTAGAAATTGTAACTTGGAGCTTTCGGCAGGCTTCAAATAAGAACTTATAATTATTGCATGTACATATTACAAGGCATTTTAAACTAATTACATAATTCATATTAATTCTATTTAAAGGCTGCTTTTTGCGTTTTGCTTACTGTTGTGGTGTATTGTTAATGTGTTCATTTTAAATATATAGGCATTAAAGTTAACCTCAAAATACATCTTTAACGTCGATTAAACATTTAAGTAAATGTAAAATTATCTTTGGTATTCCATTTAGAATCATGTTATTGAGGCGCTTAGATATGGCGAGCTTAGGGATTTCATGAGTCTCTCTAGTTCTTCATATAAAAAACAAGCAACTTTTCATCAAAAGGCTCATGATATTTGGTCCTCTAACGCTATGATTGATGATTTTTTAAATATTGATAATTTTTTGGATAATAACAAAAATATACTTTTTTAAGGATATTTTTATATATTATGAAGTAATAGAGGCATTAAAGATGGCGCTACTGAACCTTTAAAAAGCGCGCGAATTTGCTTTTTTATAATTTATAGTACATTATCAATGTTTTTTAATCCCTATTTAATGCTCGCCACTTGTGGTATGAAATATTATGCCATATTACTATTTGTATTGCTGTGTTAAAATATAGTCTATGTACCTAACTATCGTATACAAGAAGCGTGTTATTGTTTAGTAGCTTTCACACTGCGCGACAAATATTGTAAGATATGTTTAAAGATGAAGTTTACCCAAGTACCATCTTTTATGGAACAAATGTTAGTAACGTGTTCTTATTGGTTATATATGATACGATTTTTGGACAGTGAAAGATATAAGTATTTGAAAATAATTTATATTGATTTTGTGATATTTTGCGACGGCGTGAAAGCATTCTTCGTCATCTTCGTCATATTTTATGGAAATCGTGCATACAAAACGCGCAAAGGCCAAGAGAGAGGAAGAATCATCGTAAGTATTATAAAAGTTGTGGCCACATTTAATTAATGCGAATAAGACAATATATTAATGTAGATTCATCATAGATCATTATTGAATATTTTTCCTGTCCTCACTTTTGCTTCCAGTTTATAAACGCAATATCGAGCTTGCAGCGATCCAATACTGGTCAACGACACATAAACGACTAAATATCCGTTATACGTACGAATTAATTGATATAGGTTGGCAAAACTGGTGTCGCGTTGCTTACGAATTCTGTATGTTTTTATATACGCATTGCTATCCACTTACACGGAAGCACTTAAAACGACGGCAGTGTTATATTTTGACATATTAAGATCCCAACGGCACTATACACGCACATTTATACACTTCATTAAAAAGGCATTGAATTTTAGGTTTTTTAGATGTTCTCATGATAAAACAAATGTTCTAATGACAGGGGGTAGATAATCTCAAATTGTGTTAAAAGACAATATAGTAATATTTTACCACTAAAGTAATGGAAATATATGTTGCGTTATTTCTCTCTTTTAATTGCCTTTTAGTCTGAACAAAAATATGCATGTCATGAATATCATTTTTCTCCAATTAGGCAACAGAGTTACTCATAAAAGCATACTGAGTTCATAATACCGTTATTACTATTTTATTATAACCCTAAAGTGACTGCAAGATACTTGCTATAAGGCATTGAGACTTATCTGTGTAGAAAAATCAAGTCATTGCATAAGCAACTTGCATTTATACTGAGCCCTGAGCAATGAGACCTTCATACTTTTGTTTTTGATGTTTTAAATTTTCTTATTAATAATATATTTTCGGAAGCATTGGCCTTTCGCTAGCCAGGGCTATTAAGATACAAAACAACTTATCGCCATAAGATTTTCCATCAAAAGCTTTTTCCATAATGGACATAAGTCATTTTGTTTTTAAAGGCAATCCGTTGGACATATTTCGACTGTAGTGTAGATAACAGCAAAATTGACAAAGGCAATTTATTAATTACGATTACTAATTATAAAGCACTATTTTATTCGAACACTACGTTATAATGAGGTAAGGTGTTATCGCGCTTAGAACCGTCACATAGAACCTCAAAATTGACCATTCACTGTCAAACCTGCTTTTATGTAATAAAAATAAGACAAAATAAAAGGAAAACCAGGAAAATAAATGACGAAAAAATATTCCATACATAAAAATTAATGTATTCTATTATCAATAACGTAGGGTATAGTTACACAAATAATAAAATTAGAGGAAAACAAATTTATACATATTTCTTAACGCGAATATAAAAAAAAAACAAATTATACATACTATCAACACAAGATTCTACTTAAAAAAAGAAAACAGTTTTTTTTACAATTTCCTAAAACAATCGTCTCTTAACGTTCTCCCAACCAGCGCTCACTTATCATCTTAATATTATTAATTGTCAATAAAATTTGGCGTCGATTTTAGGGAACATACAGATGATTGAGATTTAACTCAGTTTTCGTCCGAAGACCGTCAAATCATAGTACACATGAGCGAAAAATTAATTCTGATTATCCTCAGGTACCTAATTGACGTAATTAAGTCGAACGTACAACAACGTTCTTAAACACTTGCTTTAAATACTCTAGTTATACGTACATTGCGTTCATATTGCAATTCAAGGACACTTATTTAGCTTCGTCAACGGTACCTTACACAGATATAATCAAGGATCACATGTTCTATCTTAAGCTTAACAGTTAAATAAGCAACAAAACAAAAATGAAAATGTATACCAAGGCAACGCTAAACTAAAAAAGTTAACAAAAAAAAATAGAACCATTTACATGCATGCAAGTTTTCGAAAGACTTTTATAATTTAAAAAATAATAAGCCAAAATCGAATGTAACAGGCCGAAATAAAAAAATAACAGAACATAAAAAACAAAATTCGCGGCATTTCTAAAACATTGTTCCTAAACGTCACATGAGTTTTGGCGCAAAGCTTTAAAAATACCGCTCTCAATACCATTTAAGTAAACTTCGCGTTGTGTGCAATACAATTACACGCAGTCGTAATACATAATCAATTAAATAAATATAAATATTTGTGCGAACCGTAAGTACTGATTATCTACGAACGAAATACATGTGATGCTAGTTTTCCTCGTTACGGACAACAAACATAGTTAAGTAGAGAACGATTGCGCTGGCTCGACGCTCTATTATAGCAGGTAACTAGCGTAGGGTAATGCAACCGAACCCGCGGGGCGTCGCGGCATCGGCCTAATCTACACTAAAATATACTAACAACTGAACGCTGCAAGCTCCTCTACCGATTAAGAACATCCGCACTTTTGCGATAAACGAATTCACCTTAAAACAACGTTCCTTTCACGCCAGGCCTCGTACTCCACACACGCACCCACAATACTTTCTTACCCAAACTTTATTATATCTCCTTGTCCGCTTAATTATAAATATAGTTTACATATAAATTAAAACATAGAGTGAAAATTACACATTTCTTATAAATTACTATGTACAAGGCATCTCGCTTCTTATTAACAACGTCACGACATTTGTATTTTGTCCAAGTTTTAGAGTCCGCGGAGGCGTTCCCGGCATTATAACACGGTTCACCTCCATGACCTAAACGTTATAAATTTAAAGCACTCCGTCGATATATTATCCTGACGTATAAATCTAACACCGAATTAATAATATCCATCCTACGATCCACTCAGCGTCCCAAATCTAACCCCGTCACGACTACCATCTTAATAAAAACGTTCATACAAAAACCTATCTGGCACTAATATGTATATTCATTACAAAATGTATAATATATGTATTTACAATCACAACATAAATTTGATAAACAACCGAGAGAAATATAGATATTGGTGTTACGGCGTTGTTTTATTTCCGGTAGTATAGAAACTGATAATGCGGCGATGCTGAATTGTACTCTTTACGGATAATTAAATTATATTTTGTTTGCACTAAGCCTTCGAACCGGACTATCTACTCAATTTCAAACGCATTTGTTCTGGACTGTTCTGTTTTGTTTGAAAATCTCGCTTCGGCGTAGGATTTTACACGAAAACAAATCTAGCGCTGCCCTAAAAATAATATTATTGTCATTCCAATTTTTTTCTTCAACTTAAAACAGAAAAGACTTGTCCATACAACGTTACCGCACTCATATTATTGATTTCTATTATTACGCTCATCTCAAAAAACCTACTCGCTGATATGTATAATAAAAAATTGTGTACGTGATGTATTCTTTGCTCAATCATTGTTCTGTGACTACTCGAAATTTTAGGAACAGTTTTCTCGCGCTTCTATTTTGGACACTCATCCCGTAATAATAATGTTGAGATTACTATGAAACAATGTAAGTAATGTTCAATTCAAATTCAATAAAGAGATTACCTTCGGCGTCACGCAAATATCGACTTTAAATTCGATTTTAAACGTCTTCCGATTTTTTTAATGATACAAGGAAACATACTGCAACTATTTGTGTTCAGTTAATTAATTTAACAATAATCAGGAGAGTATTCATTTATGCACTCAATTTCCGTCTCCGAATATTTTAATGATATATAAATTGATATGCGTCACAAGAAATCGATATTATGAATTAAGAACCAAAAAATAGATAGAGAAATAGATAGGCTTATTCTATTTCTACTAACATTAATCTCGAATTTCAAACAATAGCGGTAAAACGGGCGTCTGTTTTGAGGTGACTTTACGGTAGTACAGTTAGCCCCATAAAGCAATACTGTTCAAAACTTTTTCTACAATATTTGCGTGATACTGAAAGCGCACTAAACCAGAAAATTGTTAAGGCAAATTTAACGTGAAGTACTAAAAGTGTTCCCATATAAAGTGAGATATTAGTAATATACTCGTTTGGCCCACACGCTCAATAATATTTTTTTCTCGTATAACTCCCGATACACTTAAACACGAAACAATTCGTATATGTGTTCCCGACGGTACAGTTTCCATTGATAGGGTAGATACTACAACGAAAAGGATACTTAAGATATGATAAAACCTAACGCCTAGATATTTTACAATGTCAGCTCACTAAAGCGCAGTGAGCCGCGTCGCTTTGCGATCGAAATCTATTTACAAATACTTTGTTACAATTTACACAATTTTTGGTCATCGTTTTGGGAAGAGAACGAAGCGCTAAGATCGAAACTCGATTTTCAATCGATCTCATCGTATTCTTGTTCCGTTTTGGTCACAACTATTATCGGAGCATATACTTATTTTTATGCAATACATTGGAATAAATCAACCAACAATAATAATACTCAACTGATAATTAAAACCAAGCGCGTATTTTTTAATTATTAAAATAGAGCTTATCGTATATGAAATAGTTTATATTTTCGCGTTTTCGGCCGAAATCAAATAATGAATCATTAACAATTTTTCCTTAAAACTGTAACAAAAGATGACTTTTGTTACATTGCGTGCACGATGTTACATTCCGAGTAACTGTATATTTACTTGAATCGTTTACACGAATCCTAACACTTGACAATCGTTCACAAATACACTTCGAATTGAGTAAAGCGCAATCCGATAAATTATTGCTGTATTTCTTGCTTTTCAAAGTTAAATTTACTTTATATATTAAGGTTTTAAAATCTCATTTGTGAATGTGTGTCAAAAAGTTATCACCGTTCATTTTGTTTTATATTCCATGAATTTCTTATTCGTAAAATGTTATCGATTAATCAGATTTTTCCACAAAATCCATATACAGTGAAGAGGCTTAAATAATCTAGGTCGCGTGATTCACACGTATTATGCGTCTTCATCATTATGAAACATTTACCAATTCAGCGTCGCAATTTCAACTCATTGACCAATTTAATCGATTCCCAGTTCACTCCAACCCACTTGGGTAAAATTTGAAGCCATACAACAACACAAATGTATAAAAATACTCAAAAATATATTATTTGTACACAAAACCGCATATCTATACCAAACAATAAACGCTCTACAATATTTATATGATAAAAAATTTGAAACCTTTATGCAACTTAAGCGTAACATATTTGTAAAATTTTGGTGTTTTCGAATGTTTTATGGATTATGTAAGTTGAATGGTGAGGAAAACAACACTAGATGAAAATAATTAGCTATGTACACAGCTTGAGAAATAAATTTGAAACTTTAAATTAGTATGTGTAAATAAAAATATTAAATTGACAAATTCTTTTATTGTATTTTTTTTCTTACATTCACGAACGAAATATGTTTAGCTAATACAAATATGTATAGTGAAAATGTAAATAAGCCGTTCAAACTAATTTCTCAAATTACGGATGCGTTCTTATTAGAAATTCCGATAATATACGAATGCATTATAGCTGAATATTTTTTTCTTTATTTCCAATAAAGCACCAATCTACACATTGTGAGCGATCATACTATAAGTTCTCTAGTTTTAGAAGTCTATAATTATGATGCATTTTCATTTCTCAAACTGTGTACATAAATACAACATCCGACACTGACTCATCGGAAGTTTTAAAACAACCGAGATTGGAGTACTCAATCTTCTAAAGGATCACTGCAAGAGTACTTAGAAACACCGTAAGCCTGTTACAACTGAACTGTGTACGATGTGGTAATCTATAAATACAGTGTAAAATACCGGCAAAAGTATGAAGTTCGCCGGAAACACACGATGTGCAACGTCGCTGAATGTGAGGTCCGTCAGAAATACAGTGCGTACGAAACGGGTATAGTGAAGTCAGTTCGAAATACACTGCGTATGGTCCGATAGAGGTATGGTGCGCACCGTGTGCGGGGCGCGGGGAGCTTCGAAGGGAGGCCGCCGGGCGCAAGGGGCGCGCGCCACTTGGGGGGCGCGAGGCGCGTTAGGGGCGCGCAGGGGGTGGAGGGCGCGCGGGCGGCGGGGGGCCCGCGGTCACTCCCGCGGCGCGCTCTTGAGCAGAGCGATGGCGTGCCGCACGTATTGCACCAGGTGCCGGAACGTAGAGAACAACGTCAGCGGACCGCATTTGCGATCCACTGCTATGAACAGATCTGTAAATAAAACGGATTGTAATTAACAATGTTAACAGATAAATCTTGTATACATATATTTTGGTTTAATAATAAAATATGTAAAAAAATAACAAGCAAACGGGAATAAATGTTCCACTGCTGTCCCATTTATGAGAGGGTTTATGATCAAAATTTCTTTATTTAATTTACAAATCATTTCTTCATTTCCTATATTGGTTTAAAGCGTTTATATAATATGATATCATATGATTATGGCTCTTATATGAATGTCAAAATCTACACCGTTTCGAATAATAAGACCTTATCAGAGAAGAACCAGCAACACCAGGGTCTTTTTTTCAATGTCGTATTACGTAATGTCATTCATTAATTACATTAATTAAATTATTGCATCATATATTTGGTAGCCAGGGGGTTTGCAAGTGCAGATTACCAGTTATTTTCTCACATCTTTATCCTCCATATAACGATCTATTTTTTTAATACATACATACAGTCACGCCTTTTTCCCATAGGGGTAGGCAGAGACCACATCTTTCCACTTGCTTCGATCCTGACACACATCTTTAGCTTCTTCGACTTTCATTAGCGTTTTCACACACGCTCGTCGGTTGCGGGTACTTTTAACGTGACCTTTCCTCAAAAGTTCACCGATCTGATTGTGATACGTACGCCTAGGTCGACCCTTACCGGCTTTTCCCATTCACACTTGCCTCATAAATCTGTTTCGTCAATCTCCTTTCATTCATCCTCTCTACGTGTCCAAACCATCTAAGCATGCCTTTCTCTATCTTTTTCACTCCATCTTCAACCACACCGCAACGTTCCCTTATCACGCTGTTTCTCACTTTGTCAATCAGAGTTACTCCAGCTATACTTCTCAAACTTTTCATTTCCACAGCGTTAGTCCTACTTTCATGCTTCTTCTGCCAGACCCAGCACTCACTACCATACATAAGTGTGGGGACCAGAACTCCCCTATGTACACCCAGTCGTGCCTTTTTAGATACGTTCTGGCTACACATAAAGTTATGCAGAGCCCCATTTACTTGATTTCCTGCCAATACTCTTTTCTCAATATCACAGTCATACTTTCCGTCTCTCGTAAATTTTGAACAAAGGTACACAAACTCTTTCACTTGTTCCACTCTTTCTCCTTCAATCAGAACTTTGCAATCCGACATACTCGTACTTTCTTGTCTTTCAAAAACCATTACTTTCGTCTCATCTACATTAATACGCTTTATGTAATTATGTCTTCTCGACAAGGTTTTTGAAATCTACATCAGATTTTTGCGTCACACATTTAGGAATTTTATTATAAAATTTTGTAGATCAACTAAGTCTTCCTAGTTTTTATTATCATGTACTGTAACTTAATCCTAAATTTGACTATATAAATAAATCAAGGCCCTGATGGTAAGTGGTCACCAGGGCCCATAGATACATCCTCGATTATAATGAAGATACTGTGTATGTGGAAACAATTGTCAGTCATGATGGAAATCCCTATTGCACGTCATTGGATCTATAATTCGAAAAGTGGGCCCCTTGAGTGGACTCTGCCAACCCCTTATATGGAAAAAGGCGTGACTGTATATAGGCATTCAGTCTCCATTTCACGTTACTTACCATACGAACTTTATACGTATTTGAAATCTTTTTGTCCTAACATAAACATATATATTATGCCATTTGGTGGCTGTGCAACCGATAGTATTATATTATCCCGTGAGTGTCGTAAAATTGGACTAATGGCGACGGCAGAAAAAATCTTACGGCTTCTGACAGATAGAGGATACCATTACGCTAGACATAATACATAGATGGACATTAATTACAGGTGACAAGCAATTAAAAGCTGTGTAAATAGAAACGAGGTGGTCCTTTTTGATTGGTTAGACATTTACGCATAGACTAGGTTTGAGCAATCAGAACGTTGCTTAAAAAAAAAGTAAAGTTTCAGCCTATAAATGTTCCACTGGTGAGCACAGGATTCGTCTCATTTCTAAAAGGATTTTTGGAGCTAGGAAGAGTCTTCGAAATATTTTTTTTTCTCAGACATGACGGTTTCCTACGTTTTCCTTCACCGCCGAGCACGTGGTAAAACAGCACTAAAAATTGCAATTAACAATTTTAGTGGTGCCGGCACCGGGAATCGAACGTTTCTTATTACATAAAAAATTGTAAGCTGACTTCTCAAATTTCTAGTTACATATACTTTGGTCCTTGTCGGGTCTGATCACACATCCCGATTCACCCTTGATCGGGGTACCGAAAGTCCCAATTTTTCACTAACCTCTAAATTTATCTAATTTGTGTAAGTTTTATTTTGTTTCTTGTACCATTGGTCTCATACCATTTAAAAAAAGTGACAGCTTGTCATATTTAGGATATAGGCTTGTCATATATAGGATATAGATCATATTTAGGACGGAAGGTAAAAATAATCGGAAGTTTGGTTTTCAAGTCGGAATAGCTACTGTGGCAATAACAAACAGGTTTTTGTGAATCATCATTTATTTTTATCGGTACCTACTAGAAACAAAACAAATAAAACTTAAAACTTAAAACTAGATAAACCTAGAGGTTAGTGAAAAGTGACACGTCCCGATTCACCCTTGATCGGGGCCGATCAATGGTGAATCGGGACGGGTCACCAGACCCTTGAAAATTGGGAAGTCCCGCGGAAATCGGGACGCCTGGCAACGCCGCCGGTGGCGGGATTCCTACCGTACGGGCAGTAAACAGATAGAGCGCGCTCACCTTGATTGGGGCGGAGGCGGCAGAGCGCGTCGGCCTGCTCCCACAGGTCGTGCGCCACGTACAGGAAGGTGTAGTACTTGGTGAGCTGCAGCAGCGCGTGGTGCGCGTGCGCCGGCACCGAGTGCGCCAGCGAGCAGTAGCCCGAGGAGGCGGACGCGCCCGACCCCACCGACCCCACCGAGCCGGCCGGCGACGGCGTCGGCGACAGCGGCGACACGGACTCCGCGCACGCCGGCTGCGCGCAAACATTTTTTTTTTATTTAGCGTAGCCGCTTAATATAATCTACCACCCCATCTGATCCCGTGGGTGTCGTAAAAGTCGACAGAGGGAAAATAAACACCAGGAGATGGGCAACAGCATCTTCCTGGAACATCTGAATAAATAAACTGCGGTTGCCAACCCGCCTGCCAAGCGTGGCAACTATGGCTAAATCCCCCCTCAAAATGAGAGCTACAAATTCTATGTTTAGCAGTGGACTAGTGATAGGCTGAAATTATGATGATGATGATGATGATGATGATGAAGTGCATAGGTTCAAACACAATCAGCCAAACTGTGATACAGTTTGTCGGCAGTAGCTCTCGTGGTCACGACATTTGTCCACTTATTTATACTAAATATGTATAAATATGAATTTTTTTCTTTCTTTCGTTTGTTTTTATTGCTGCACCTCATCGAAATCTCACCACTCCATGGGTTGACTGGGAGAAAATGCCTATAGTCATTAAGTCCGCCCTTTGTATCCTTTTATTGTAAAAGAAGCAATAAAGGTTTCAATAACTAAATAAATTATTATTGAAGACAAATCAAAAACACTTTTTTTCTTAAAATGAGAAAAATAATCTTATTTAACTGATTGAGTGATTACTGACGTAATGGCAAGAAGTGTTTTCTGAGGATAATCTTGAGGCTTAGGATCGTGACCATTATGACTACATAGTGTATTAATAATCGCCACTATTTTCTGTAACTGGCGGCTTGTAACTATTGATGCAAATAAAGATTCACAGAATCTCTAATTTTATGATCCGCGCTTTCCTTCCACATTGCCCGCGACAATCTGCTCATGCATGTCCAAAAAAAGGATAAAAGCAATCCCGCCGTATATACTCGTACCGTAAGAATCGATCCAATCATTTTCGTAATTACTGAATTCATTATGAAACAATCTTTTAATAAAGAAATGTCAAACGAACCTTTTGTTGATATTCCTGAACAATCTTGTTGTATTCTTTCACTTCACGGTTGTACATTTTGAACATCCGCAGGTACAACAGCGCTTGGACTCTGAGACTGAAACCAAAAAGAATATATATATATCAATTTAGTTATTTTAGATAAGGTATAACCAATTTATGCAATATTACAACTTAAATATTGTTCAAACGATTTAGTATGTTTCGAAAATACGGTGACAGCCTACAATTGTCAATTATTAAATATTATTTAATCAAAAAACTCCAACAATTAGCTTATGCAAATTTAAGTTTCATGTTTTTCTCATGGATCGCTAGATCTCATGGACGCTAGAGGTTCCTGTGTTTAGGTTGGCCAAAACTAGAAAATCTTTTCTTAGTAGATCCATAACATTTTATAATAAAATCCCTAAAAGTGTGACTCAAAAAAATACCAGAATTCAATAAACTTGTCAAGAAGACATTATTTGAAAACGCGTATTATACAATAGATCATTACATAGAGGACAGAGATGTGTGGAAATAACTCTTACTCTGCACTTGCAAACCCCCTGGATACTAAATTTATGATGTAATTTTTATGTAACTCATAAATGACATGTAATATGGCATTGATAAAAGAAAGACCTCAGAGTTTCTTGCAGGTTCTACTCTGAGAAGGTTTTTTTTTTGAACCGGTGTAGATTTTGACATTCATAAGAACTTTATACAAGCCTAAATTTTGACTTTGATCTCACCATCAGAACTTGACTAAATTAGTATGGGACCAACCGAGTATAACCAATTCAACTAAAAAAAGAATCATTGAAATCGGTTCACAATTGCGAAGATATCGCGTAACATACACAAAGAAAGCCTCCTCCTTATTTGAAGTCGGTTAAAAACGTTAGTAGTGAGTTCAATTCGTTGAGACAAACAATTTTTTTTAGCATCAGATTTGGTTATGAAATCGAATTCAGAATAGTATTTAAAGTGTAAAAGTTTAAGTCCCTAAAACACTAAAATAAAATAGACTAAGTCAATAACTTAACACTCACCTTAGTATATCGAGCTTGCTAAACGTAGAACTGAAAGTGGAATGCGGCGAGGCGCGGAACCTCTGCGGCATCGAGTGTATCGACTTTATATACTCGATTGTTTCCCGATAGATAGTGAAGGCGCGTTTAGTATCAAGTTCCAGTTCCAGCACTCGACCGGTCAGAACGAAGCACAACACCGACTCCAAGTACAGCATAACGCGAGCTAGGGGCTCTTGTTCTCGTTCCGCAGCGGTTCGAACACGCGCCGCTTCGCTCAGGTAGTACCTGTAAAGATAATCAAAATTTTGATAATAATACTATTTATTTCAATGTTTAATTGTTATATGTTGTACTAGATAACCCGTGCGAATATTTCGCACAGTATCGTAATCATGCGCAGGTGACGCCATCTACCTTCTTTAACACTATATTTACGAAGTCAATTTTATGCTTTAAATTCTGAACCAATAAATATTGTTCTTTAGCGATTATATATTTATTTTTAATGATATTATACAGCGAATATATATATCTAGAAGTTTTATCTGAAACAGGCTGATGTTCAGCAGTGGACTGGTGAAAGGCTGAAATGATGATGATGATGATGACCTATATTTTATTATATCTAGATGTTGTCTACGAATTCGTAATATACCCGTTCCGTCCCGTCCGTCAGTGCCCGTAATAGGTTTAAAGAATGTAAACAATTCCAACCGACAGCTGTCGTGTATGTTAGTTGAACCTATTGTCAACAGATGTCGCGTTCTACTAATTGATTAATTTAATATTATAATATTTTTTCTAACGAAAACAAAAATTTTAAGACATTTACTAATTTTTCGTCATTATAGGGGAAATAATAAGGTATGAAATAATATTTCATACCGGAAAAAAAAAATACTTTTGAGAAATAAAATACATATATACTCCCCGATTCACAAATGATATATATGTTATCGTGAAAATTAAAAATACTTAATACTTAACATGAATTCTGACTTAAAATAGGAATGTAGATTTATAAGTGACTGGTCAGATGTAAGAATATACGCAAACTCTTGTAATTAGTAAATAGAAAGTTAACATGACTTTAAACTTGAATGATTCAACGATTTTATATAGTTTGTGTGGTTGTTTTTTAAGCCTTATCGTCATCATCAT
The DNA here is from genome assembly GCA_019845155.1 of Luehdorfia chinensis. NCBI lineage: Eukaryota > Metazoa > Arthropoda > Insecta > Lepidoptera > Papilionidae > Luehdorfia > Luehdorfia chinensis. Next base: position 438,849 of record JAHVAK010000125.1, read on the forward strand.
CGTTTCTGCTTATCACTAGTACACTGCCGAACATACCACAAAAATGTGTAGCTCACATTTTAGGGGAATATGCCATAATTGCCACGCTTGGCAAGCGGGTTGATAACCGCAGTTTATTTATTTAGCTGTTCCAGGAAGGTACCACGGAACCCACGGATTGAGATGGGGTGGTAGATTCTCTTCAGCCTTCAAGCTAAGCTTATATCTAACAAATATAGTAAAACACTGACTTGTGGTCACGTTCTTCATCCGACAGTGCGTCGGCAGGCAGACGTTCAAAATACGAGTAGTATATGGGAGTCTGACCAACTGCGGCACGTTCTGTCGTCACGCTGGCTACTTCACCGCCCTGATAATAAAAATAGCCATTTGGTAAAAGTTTTTTTGGATCACGCATTAGTATGTGCGTATGTGCATGCAAGTATGTCCGTGTCTGTCTGCCTTTCTGTTTGTTTCCGAGTGTACGAGTACATGAGTATCACCATGCGTCGAGTGTCCGCGCGTGCGTGATTGCGTGAGTGCGTGCGTGCTTGAGTGAGTCCGTGCGTGCGTGCGTGAGTGCGTGCGTGCTTCTTGCGAGAGTGCGTGCGTTCTTCTTGCGGGAGTGCTTGCGTTCTTCTTGCGAGAGTGCGTGCGTGCTTGAGTTAGTGCGTGCGTGCTTCTTGCGTGGGTGTGTGCGTGCTTGTGACAGCGCGAGAGTGCGAGCGTGTTTGCGTGAGTGGTGGCATGCGTGAGTGCGAGTGTGTGTACATGTGTGTAGGCACCTGGTCGGTGGGCGGCGTGGCGGGGCGCGGGGCGGGCGCGCGGCGCGGCGGTGCGCGCTGCAGCACGCGCAACGTCTCAGCGCGCAGTCGGCTCAACGGCACGCGCACTAGAATGCGCCCTCGGACACGTCGCTCCGTCACTGCGAAAACATAACATACATAAGTTTACGCCTTTTCCCATATAAAGGATACGCAGAGGCCACACGCGGGGCACACTTTCCCACGCGGGAAACACCATGCGACAGGTGGCAAACCACGTCGCCGACATTTTGGTATGAATAAAAAAAACCTTACTCCCCATTGCGTTCCCAAGGTATACTGACAACATTGCAACAGTGTTGTTCTGCACAAATAAAGGTGGTCCGTACAATATCATAAGTCGCCTCATACTACACCGGTTCTATTCTACTACCTCGGTGCTATTCTAGTCTGCCGGATACCTATCGGCTTAAACAATACACCACACTATTTATTTATTTGCACAAAAGTGTGCAAAAAGGCGGACTTAATGCATAATCTCTACCAGTCTACCTTTGGGTTGAGCAGATAATATGTTAAGGGTGCTTAGTGCTAACATTACTGTGTTTCGGTTTCAAGGGCACTGAGAATTGTAATTACTGGGATTATGATATTTAACAACTGATGTCTCAGGGAGACGGGCGCAGTGTGGTGTCACACAGAAATGTTCTGGTTGACACAAATTCGACAAAAAGTCACAAATTCGACTAATTTAAATCTATAAGTGGAATATACATAAAAAGCTTCAAAGTCTTACGAATACAAGTCGGTCTGATAGACATTTTTATTAAATTCATTAGACACTAACCATTGGACGAAGCTTCCTCCATCCTTTCGGAGCCCCGACCAGATTTCAGCCCGGAACCAACATCTGCTTCAGCATATACGAATCGCTCCAATGCTATTTTGTCGTCTGGTAACCGCTCTAGCGATGTCTTGTCGCCCGGTAAGCGCTCCTTGGACTTGTCGGCAGATAGTCGTTCGTGCGACAGTTTGTCACTAGATAATCTCTCTAACTTATCCCCTGAAAATCGATCGATTGACATCTTTTCACTCGATAGTCTTTCACTTGACCTTCGCTCTGAGGATAGCCGATCATTTGCTGAAAGCCCGACACCTAGCCTATCCGTCGATAATCGGTCATTATTTGACATTCTGTCTGAGGATAACCGATCCGAAGGTGTCCGATCGTTTGACATCCGGTCCGATGGTATTCGTTCCGAAGGTATCCGATCTGAAGGTATTCGATCGTTAGGTATCCTCTCCGCTAAGCGATCATTCGACATTCTCTCCGACAATCTGTCATTTGATATTCGATCGTTCGTCACCCGTTCAGTTTGGAAGCGATCATTGTTTGTTCGATCGGGCAATCGCTCTGACCGATTATTAGACGTCCGTTCCGATCGATCATTGGACGTCCGTTCTGACCGATCATTGGACATTCGATCCGGTAATCGATCTGTTTGTAAAAGGTCACTAGACATTCGCTCATTTTGAAAGCGATCACTCGATGCACGATCGGGCTGCAACCGTTCATTCTGTATTCGATCCGAAGGTATGCGGTCGTTTGACGTCCGCTCCGTCGGTCGGTCGGGAATTCTCTCAGCTGAGCGGCGACGGTCGGGCCGTTCAATGGACATACGCTCCTGTATTCTTTCATTTGCTATTCTTTCTGCTTCTCTTCTTCTTGTTAATGTTTCAGGTTCCTGTGGAGGGGAGACTCTGGCAATGGCTTCTTCGTTACGGCGTTCGTTTGAACGTTCGCGATGCCTTCGATCTTCGTCATCCGCGCCTGACTCCGGAGCGGTGACTTCGATGATCGTCACTTGCCCTTTTCCCTTGCCACCCTTCCCCTTGCCCCCTTTGCCACCTTTTCCTCCGCATTCGTCGCCTTTTTTAGGAGTGAATACCTGTAAACAATATATATTCAAATGTTAGTACGAGTATTTATATGTAATTATTATAAAACTTCATTGTAATATAATATGATTACACATTGTTTAAATATATATGTTTTATTTTATTAAACATGATATATTGGAATTAGAGTTAAGTGTTTAATATCGTTTTACTGGTGGTAGGATTCCTATGCAGGAATCCGTCTGGGTATGCACCATCCAAGGGCCAGTTATTCTGCCGTGAAGCAGTAGTGTGCTAACATTATTGTGTTTTGGTCAGAGAGCACAAAGAGCTAGCGTAATCACTGGTCATATGAGCCATTTGGCGGGCGCAGTGCTCTAGTAGTAGTAGTCTACTTCATTCCTCGGTAAAAGAATACATTTTGTCTCCTTTAACAAAACTTGTAAATTATCTTACACCATTACCACACGCCAAATTCGAAGTTTAGATGATACAAGACGAAGAATTATAATATAATAATTAAGAACATACATACATACAGTCACGCCTTTTTGCCTTATAAGTGGTAGGCCGAGGTTTCGTTACCCACTTTTCGCCCTCGCGGGAAACGAGACGCCATTTTGGTACGAGTCAAAAAATTCTTACTCTCCATTGCATTCCCACGCGTAGTATAGTGACAGCATTGCATGTTATGGTGTTATTCTGCACGACTAGCTGTCCGTATAATACCTTGGTCGCCACTTACGAGACGTCGGTAGGAAAGAGGAAGGTGCTATTTTAGTCTTCTGGTGCTGTTCTACCCTCTCTCTCTGTCTTCACCTTTCGGAAAATATGCGTCTTGGTGTCCTGCAGGGCGTGGTGCTGCGGCGGGTCGGGCTCCACGTCGCTCTCCGGCGGCGCGGGCGAGGCCTGCCGCTTCGGGGGCCGGCCACGTTTCTTCTTCACGGGCCTCTCCTCCGAAGTGCGGGGCTTTGGGGGCCGGCCGCGTTTCACGGGTGCGGTTGCCGCGGGCGCCGCTGCGTTTGGGGCCGCTGGGGACGCCTGGGGACGATCGAATCGTGTAAAGTGTGTTGTGTAATAGAGATTGCCGAGTGATGGCGGCTTAAGAGAATGTACCACGTCATTTCATCCCGTGGGTGTCGTAAAGGTCGACAGAGGGAAAATGAAAACCAGGAGATGGGCAGCAGCAAGCAGCAGCAGTTGCCAACCCGACTGCCAAGCGTGGCAACTCTGGCAAAAATCACCCCAAAATGAGAGCTACTAACTTTTGTGGCAATCCATGGGTGAGGCCTATGTTCAGCAGTGGACTAGTGATAGGTTGAAACGATGATGATGATGATGATGAATAGAGACTACACGATTTTTTTTACAAAAAGCGATGCCTACACTAGTTTTATCCCGTGTTGTGGATGCGCTTTACAGACATACATTTCACATGCACAATACAACTAGATAAACAATTTGTGTTTCCGCACAAATGGCTCCGGCTGTGATTCGAACCCGCGACGTAGAAGTCAGGTACTCTAAAGCCACTAGGTCACACGTTCGTCATCAGTATAATTTGGATATAGACAAATATAGTTAAATACATCCGAAACCAAAATAAGCTAATACTTCCAATTATCAAATTGCAACTACGAGTATTAAATTGAGCACTCACCACACGTGTGTTAAAATATACAATAAAAAGTAAAGTTACCGCCTAAATATATGTCCTACTGATGAGCGCAGAACTCCTCACATTTAAGAGGGTTTTAAAGGCGGGAAAAGTACACCTCTCTGCGCCCGTGCGTGTTTGCGGATTTCACGTGTCCTCGAAATATTTTTATTTCTCAGACATGCAGGTCTCCTCGCGAATGTTATATTTCACCGCTGAGTATAAAAATTGCAGAATAATATTCAAAGTTCCGGCTGAGCTACCACGACTCTTAAAATGTATTCAAAATACACAATAATTCACCAAAACAACAATTCACCAAAATAATTCACCAAAACACCAAAATTACAATATACCAAGTCGTTTAATAATATGTCTGGAAACTGCTCGGTAAACCTGAGGCATCGACAGAATAACAGCGCTGTGGCAACTCTGCCATAGCATTATGCTGAGTCGACAGCCTTTTCGTTGCTGCAGCCCAACGTACGTTTGTAAATGTGATACATCGTATCTTATTGTTTACTTATTTTTTGAATTGTTAATGTATTGTGTTATGGTATTGAATAAACTTTTCTTTCTTTCTTTCTTTCAAAAAGTAGTAAAAAAAAAAGTTTCAGCCTATAAATGTCCCACTACTGAGCACAGGCCTCCTCTCATTTCTGAGAGGGTTATGGAGCCAGGAAGAATCCGCCACGCTGCTCCAATGCGGGTTGGCGGACTGCACATGTCTTCGAAACATTTTTAATTTCTCAGACATGCAGGTTTCCTCACGATGTTTTCCTTCACCGCCGAGCACGTGGTAAGTCAGCACTTAAAATTGCAATTAACAATTTTAGTGGTGCCGGCACCGGGAATCGAACCCAGATCACTCGCGTACTATGAAATTAAAAGCCAGCGCCTAGCCCCTGAGCTACCACGGTAAAAAGTAGTAGGAAAATAGAAAAAAACTCAATGTTTTACAAGAAAATTAATAGAATTTCTCATGTCAAAATGTTTCTATAGTATGATTTTTTTTTTAATATAACGGCTGTAATTACGTTTAAATTCTATGTTTCAAATAAATGATAAAAAAATTGTCTATCTCTTCGAATTTGTTAAAATTTATTATTGTCACAATTTTGATTACTATGATTATCTTACTATGATTAGATTATCTAGTTACCGTGTTTTCTAATAATATTTAACTTCGTTTATAATATACACATATTATATAAAATATTGGAGTGCTCTAATAGATTTCATTTTGCGTAAATAAGGTCTTTTTAAATCACATGAATCAATAATCGCTATGACATTTACTCTGTAAAATTTATGAAACATTCAAAGGAAACTGTAACATTTCTGTAATTTTGACAACTTTCTCCTCAAAGTCTTCCATGAAAATGTCAGCAACAATGGGAGATACCGGGGAGCCCATCGCCACACCATCATTTGGGCAAACAAAAAGATCAGTAAAAACCCGCGTAAAAGAACATATAGCTGATGTGAAGCATCGCCGCCCCAGGAAGTCTGCAGTCTGTGACCATGTTCTGGATCATCCCAACCATTACATCAGATTTGATAAACCACAAATCCTCGCAAAAGAACACCGATCCCTACCAAGGATGATTCGCGAGGCTATTGAAATTAAAAAACATCCTAATTTTAATAGAGAAGATGGTTGGGTATTACCACCAGCTTGGGATCCTATAATTAATAAAATTAAATCAAAAACCAAGCATACCACTACAAGACTTCAAGACACAGTTAGCTCTTTCTGCGTAGATCGGACCACAAAAAATAATTAAAAGCTGAAGGTACTCCGGGTTAACTATGACATCAGGACATCTGTCACCTCAGTCCCCCCGTGACCATGGGTGCTGTAAAGCACTCGAAACGTCGGGTTATAAATAGTATAAAATTAAACGCGATAAAATCCGTAAAATTAGTTTCATTTAAATGAGTAGTCTTCATTCTATGATTTATCATACATTTAAAGTATTTGTAACACACTTGTCAATAAATAACTAACTTCTTCCTTAATGCATCTTGAGACCGACTACAAGATAACAATTATAGAAAATAGTGTTGTACGGTGTGTCTATAGAAACAAATAGCAATTGTACCGTGTTATGAGAGCGTGGGGTATCTTCATCGCTGGAAGCCGCAGAGATGCGGTTAGCGGCCGATCTCCTCCGCCGCAATGCACCGGGTGATGGAGAAGACGCCTCTGAATCGGATAACTCCGATATTGGACTCTGCAAACCAAGAAATAAAAAATATTATAGTGTGATAGTTTGTCATTTAGAAAGATTTCATTGCTTCTTTTAAATGGCTAACTAACACTAACAGCACTAAACACTCTTAAATTTTGACTATACGTCTTAAATTGGCTCCCTATGAATATAAATCAAACTTTCAAACATTTTAAATATATCTGACCTCTAAAACCGTCGATGTAGACGCTATATTTCCATGCAAAGCACCGACCGCTTGCCATAGCCTATCCTTAAACCTCAAGAACTCATGAAACACGACAGTCCTATCTGTACAGGGAATAGTGTTTAGACATCGCTCAAAATTAATAAGACAGCATCGCAAATTGTTCTTCAGTATTGCTAGATTTATCCATTTCTGATAAACACTTTCATCTCGTTCATTATTTATGTTTCGTAGGTGTGTTATTAGGAAATGTAATGAATTCCCCTCCATTCGGTCAGAGTCTTCGTCGAACTGCATTGCGATGAATCGTGCACTGCGCTAGTTCCCAATGTAACAACAACATGATAGTGAGAAAGGTAGAGGCAAACAGAGACTAACGCTGAGTCAGTAGCCTTTTACGGCGAACTGTTTATCTTTCGTAACTGGACACCTGGGAAAGGGCGAAGTCACATACACTCAGGTGTGGGTGGTATAATGAATTGGAAACAGACAAATTTCAACGCAAGCATAGCAGTTAAATATTAAACTAACACACAAAAAAAGTGATTGTCTTATTATCCTACAAAAAAAGTTCAGTATTTTATGTCTTTAAGAGATGTCGCCGAAAGTGTATGTGCAAATAACGAAACGTATGTTATATATAAACAAGTGCAAGTGCTGTGGTAATCCTTATTTAACCCTAAATCTAACCTAATCTTGATCCTAAATCTCATGTATCCCTAAAATCCATACTTTTTTATGGAAGAGACAAGACGAGTAAAACGTTCACCTAACGGTTTAGTGCAACGTTTGCCAATAAGAACACACTACTGCTTGACGGCAGGATAACTGACACTGTGGTAGTTACCTATACCCTACCTAAACGGATCACTGCGCAGGAATCCCGAACAGTCGACAATCCTATGGGAGAGACCTATGCTCTGGCTGAACTGAAGATGATGATGCTTGTACTGACTTCATCTAGTGCGCGTAGTTCTACTCGGGTAAAATTACCTTTGAAAAACTTTATTGAGCTAGTTATTGAACCTTGAACTTACGACACTTCTATATTAATAACCTATCAAAAAATTATTTAAAAAACATCGTTTTTAGAATTTTTGATTGTCTGTCTGAAAGTTTGTCCCGAATAGACTTCGAAAAGGCTCAACGGATTACAATGAAAATTTTAGGGATTAAAACTGAAAATTTGGCTTCAATTTTAGTGTATGTTCCATTTCGATGTCTTGCAGAGTTCAGAAGACATGATTATAAATTTGCTATTATACTTACGCGATGGTCTCAAGGAGCCGCACGCTGTGACCCGAACATTACCGAGAAGCGCTCAGGTCAGCGAGGTACCATGACGTACGGCGCAATCATGTGGTCGGCATTTTTCAAGCGAGTGACGCCGCGGGGCACAGCTAGTTTTAAATAAATATAAAAGCGATAGTGACAACTCACCGGTTTCCCCTTAACATCGGCGAGAGCGTGTCTCAGCTCCTTCCCGGTGTCGTAAGCGGCATGTTCTGGAGGTTGCGCCGGTGGCGGAGCAAAGTTGCTTAAGCTCCAAGACGCCCTCTCCGCCGGCTGAGCGGCTGGAGCGGGCGTCGTCGCCGCCGTAGACTCAGCGGATGAAGACTCCGACTCGGAATCAGAGGGCGAGGATTCGCTTCCCGAACTCGGACTACCACCGGAACCGATTGGGGAGAGGATTCTGTAAACGTTCGACTTTATATTTTATTTGATTAAAACAATTTACATTGTTGTAGATTCTACATAGATATAATTTTACTGTCTTTAGTGATACGCGAAGTATGTATATATGAACACAGGAACGAAATTACAGCTATTCCGACAATCAAATAATTAATATAATGTATTGAAAGTTGATTATGCGCTATGCGCAGAAGTATTTTTTTTTTTTTAAATCTATGCACTGAACGGAATAAGTTATGGAAAGTAAAGAAAATATTATACGAATGTTATAATAGTGATTTCAATACTAGCCGATAGGTGTCTGGTAGAGTGGAATAGAGCACCTCATTCCTACCGAGGTTTCGTAAGAGGCGACTAAAGTATTGAATATTTTTTTTGATTGGTACCAAAACGGCGGCGAAGTGGTTCGCCACCCGTCACATCTCGTTTTCCGCATGAGTGGCCTCTGCCTACCCCTTAAAAGGGGAAAAGGACGTGACTGAATGTATGTATGTTTCAATACTGATGTTTCTGAATCAATCGTTACACGTGGCCCGATAAACGTGGCCATAAAGAACAATATACGTCGAAATGATTACAGCGAGCAGTGCGCACGTGCGCTAGAACACGTGCCCACAATGCCACGCAATTTACAGCTAAATGTTACCATTAGGTTATAAATGGTATTCAGTGAGTGACTAACAGAATTTTGATAATTTTATGTAAAGTTACTTAAATATAAATCTTTGAAGTTGAAACTTAATTTTCGAAAATATACTTTCGCTTCCTCACATTTTATTTTGTTCAATGCAAATACGAAATATATTTAAAACAAAGTTCACGACTTACGGTTCCAATCTCGTAGTGGTGGCAGCGACCTCATCGTCACTCTCTGACAGACCCAGGTCCTTGTTCACCACCTCACTGAAAAGACATCCCGAACATCAAAGTCATGAGTCAGGCCTAAATAAACTTTAATAGGTCAAAGCGGTCTAGTACTGCCTACTCCCTCACAGGGAACCAGCGTAAAGTGATGAAATGAAATACTAAAGAAAATTATAATTTCTTCAACATTCTAAATGGCGTTTGTCAAACCTAATTTTTTTTACAATAGATTGTAAATTGTAAATTGGAACCATACTACAAAACGGTGTTAGAACACCGTTTAGTCGGTGTTAGAACACCGTTTAGCAGTACGGTTCCTCTGACGGAGAAGAAACAGGCGAAATTTTGTTTGAAAATTTGAAAATTGACTTTGACTGACTCTCCTGCTTCACGGCAGAATAACTGGCCTTGCGGTAACGGATTCCTGCATAGGAATCCTATCAGCAGTAATCTTAGTTAAGAATGCAAACTTCAGCTGATCAGCTTCCTGATCACATGTATGACGCATGTGACAGCCATCATGATCACATAATAATAATAAGTAGTACCAACCACAAGTGTTTCGGGTTTTGATTTGAAGCGACACTGTTAGCTAGTGTATATGAGACTTAAGAACTGCTGTCTCAGGGTGACGAACGCAGTGCAGTGACACACAAAGCTGCAATTGATTGTTTTGGATGACAACTGTTATGGGCAGACGTTGCACTCACCATCAGGCGAGCGATTTGTTATCTACTGACTTTCTTCCATCCATACTAATGCAAACTAATATTATCCTGTCTTGCCTGTTTGTTACCCTTTCACAGCTCAACCGTAGAACCGTTCTTCACTGAACTCGGCAAAGAGATAGCTTGCGTCCTGGAGGCGGGCGTAGGATATTTTTATTTTACTTTTTATTCCGGAAATTCAAAGAGTTCTCACGGCTAATTTTTCTTTTAATAAAGAAAAATTTAAGTTAACGCGAAGTAAATGATAATAATATATTTAATAAAATATCAGCATAACGCGCTGAATCTCGTGTGGGCTCGTGGGGATTCGCACCCATGACCCTCCTCCGACCGCTTGGCCGCTTGGCCGTGTGATCGGCGGTACATTTTTAGATCAAAGACAATACTTACGGCGAGACTGAACTCCTCGAGTTAGATATCCGGTTGTCGAGACCTGTAAAGAAAAAAAAGAATTTTGTTAATAATTACAAAAAAAAACCTAGAGATTTGCTCTTATACTGAATTACTAAGAAGATAAAATGGGAGCAGGTTTAAACGTTCGTATATTTATAATAGTTATTGAATTACTTTCAGTGAAATGATCAGTTTCTATTTTTTTACGAAATCACTATATTAATGTTCTTTTTATGTAAACTGTGTATTGGATCCATCTATGATTCTTCAAGGTGGTTATTAAGCCACAAGTCGAAAGTCGTGACATATTCCGAGCATTGCCTTAGTACTTACACACCTACGAGATGTGACGGCTTGGCAGATTAGTTAGACTTGTTCTAAAACAAATGTTTCTCGTTTGTTTACAGCGCTTGAGATTTTCCTTCGATCGATTATGCAGGCATTGTAAGTGAATTGAACATGGTTATATATAATCGTCTTTAGCATTCTTAACCTACTTATTAATTCATATGTATATTCTATATTGTATAAACATATAATTATCACCATTGGACAATTACCACTATTCATAACATTTTAGGGAGAAAGGTATGCCGTAAAACGGTAAACGGTAAAACAAGCGCTACGTGGGATTATAATCCTGTGTCAGCGCGAGGTGCATCACCTGCTATTGCTTAAGTCTTTACTAATTAAGATCTTCTTCATGTAATGTCGTTTATTTTTCTTCTTTTGCGTGTGATAATAAACTGATATTTATTTATAATTAAATGAATATTAAAAAATATGATTTCTTCAGAGCTAGACTCTGATATTTAAGATCTGGCAGATTTGTAATATTCCTATTTCTTCCGGATGCAAAAAGATATTTCGCATTCAAACTTTTATGACGCCCAATTAATTGTTTGTTGGATTATTTTATGCCGCCATCAAACGAGACGACTCTCCTTGTAGTTAAGGAACGCCTTTTTTACAATTATTAATTTAATAAAAAAAAATATTTTTGTTTGACACGACAGTCGTTGGCAAAAAAAGTAATATTAATATTAAGACAAGGAGTGCCCAATATTTATCATACTTTTTATACTCAAAATGTTTCTTAACTTTTTTTATATACTTATTTAAAAGTCTTTATTGACATGACAATGCACGTTTAATTCACGGACAATTCTTACACTTCTTGACTTTTCTCGTGCATTCGATAGTATAAATACTAACCTCCTATTAGCTAAGTTATCTTACTATGGTCTGGATTGTCAGTCGGTTAAGTGGTTTGATAGCTATTTAAGCAATCGTTCTCAGTTGGTTAAGTTGCTGAGGGATAATGGCTCCAACTCTTTTTCTGATCCGCTAACAGTAGATCGCGGCGTACCACAAGGTTCTCTTCTAGGACCACTATTATTTATTATTTATGCAACAGATCTTGCAGAAGTGATTAGTCATTGCAAATTCCACTGCTACGCAGATGACGTTCAGCTATATATATCCGATGTCCCTAGCAACATCTGTCAGGCAGTGTCAAAAATGAATGAAGATCTGAACAGAATAGCGGAGTGGTCAGAGAGGAATTCACTTATGCTTAACCCCCTGAAATCTAAATATATAATAATAGGCACTAAAACTCAGATAGCAAAAATTTTAAACAATAATCCTGTCGTGAAAATAATGGGTCAAGATATCCACCGTGTAGATGAAGCTAGGAATTTAGGTATTACATTTGACAGCTGTTTACGTTTCGAGACACATGTGATGAACTTGGTACGTTCTTGCTTTTATCGGCTCAAAATAATTTACAAAATACGATATCTCCTCTGTACTGAGGTTAGGATTGCACTATGCGAGTCGCTTATATTGTCTTGGCTCAATTATGGAGACGTTATCTTTGGTCCGCGCCTGCTTGAAAGAACAAGACGCATGATACAAAGGGTTCAGAATGCTTGTTATAGGTTTTGCTATGACATTCCGTCACGCAGTCACATTTCACCACATTTAAACAAAGCCTCTATGTTGAACATGGAATCACGTAGGCAATTACATCTTGGAAGCTTGCTGTTCGGAGTCATCAAGTTTAAGAAACCCGATTATTTATACTCCAAACTTAAGTTCTCTCATTTTGGTAGTAGATACAGTACCAGATACATCCGTTCACAACTCGCATATCACTCACACAAAACCGTGGCTTTTAAGGGCAGTTTCCGCTACCAAGCGACGAAATGCTGGAACAATATACCACCCCCACTAAGAAACATAAACACAATATATACTTTTAAAAAGTTTTTTAAATGTTATTTGCTCGAAAAACAAAAGCTAGGTATTCCTAAGCATTTCTCGTAGGTGGCGGTGTTGGGAGGGAATATGCATTACACATTACTCGCATTTTACAAGCACATATTACTTACCTATTATATTTAATAATTTATTTATAATTGCAGATTCTTTTGTAGTATTTTCCTGTAAGTATTAAACTATGCTCATGATCCTTATATCTAAATATATCGCTTGTTATATACACTGCGTTTTTATATTAACAAAAACACCATCAACAATATACACTTTAAACATGCATCATATTTATTTATTTATTTTTTACCCTCTGGGTTATAGCTGAAAATCAGTGCTTGTTCATTGAGCAAAGATGCACTGAGCTATGGCCTTTTTGTGTCACTGCAGCACACGCTATCTGAGATGTCTTTGTTTCTTTAAAATCACCTACTTTTTTCTTCTTGATATTGTTTATTGTTTATTTGTATGTGTAAATTGTATCTGTGTTGTAGTGACCAAATAAACGATTTATCTATCTATCTATCTATCTATCTAAAATACTGATCTTAAAACGTCTATTAGGTGCAGTCGTCTAAAAGAAATGTTATTAGTAAACAAGTATTTAATTTGCAATCAACATAAAACAACAAGATGGCCGCCCTTTTAATACCTTTCAAACCACAGCGGCGCACTCATTAACCAGTGACAACGTTTGCTTAGAGCTCCGTTCATAATAAATATCCACTCATACAATCACAGCATTACAACAACTGTGCTTTTACACCTTATAGCGCAGACAAATAAAGACCATTTTGGTACAATTTCAAGATAAATGCACGAGTAAGGCGTAATGTAGACAATCGAGAACATGTGCCTTATCTGTTAGTGATAGAGGTTATTTTGCAGACATTGGAACATTCAACTAAATATAACAGGCACTGCAAACTGTTCAACATTTTTCGTATCTTACTGCATCGTAACAAATTGCCTTTTTGTTTAATAAGGGAATGTTTTTTGAGCTTACGTACGTAGCTTTGTAAGTGCATACAATTTTAGGAAAGGGTCTAATGTTTACTTGGGCATTGAGTAGTAGTGTAAACATTACGCACATGATGCTGGAGTGGTTAGTAGCGAGTTCAGTTCCCGGTCGATACCCTGTTGACTTTGACGGTCTACGAACTTCACAGTAAGTGACGTGAAGATGGTAAATCAACAAATCTAACAATTAAAAATTCCAATTTCAAAACTTCTAATGAGAAGTTTAAATAGATACACAACAGACGGATAAGAAAAGCTACCGCTGTAAAGATGCTTAAAAATTAAAGCGAACAAACCGACTGCAACATCCTATTTAAAAGATAAGAAAGGGAAATAAAATATACGCAACCGTGGAAAAACAAGAGTTTTCCCCGGTAGCGTCTCGTCGCGCCGTAATAGATAAAAACTTTCCGAGACTTACTCGTATTAGAATAGCGCTGACGTCATTATCTCGTGAAATGGTAACCGCATTCGTGCGTCCCACCCGTGCGCTTTTGGAAAGACTAGCAAAGGGTAAAATTTTGTTTTACATATTATACAGTAATAAATTGGGTAAGGAGGTATTTAATAGATTGTCTAGTTGTTCTTGGAATTGAAGTAGATGAGTTTTGACGTAGTCATAGATAACTAAGAATTGAGTACAGACAACGATTGTGACATTGAAGTCACATTTTATTGTTTTATTTTATTCTTTTAACATTATTGATTATTATTTATAAATTAATTTTTTTTTTAAAAATATATATACTACACTAGCCGTGTGGCAGCAGCTTAAGAGGATCTACCACCTCATTTCTTCATGTAAAAGTCGACAGAGGGAAAACAAACAACAAGAAATGGACAGCAGCATCTTCCTGGAACATCTGAATAAATAAACTGCGGTTACCAACAGGCCTGCCAAGCATGGCATCTATGGTAAAATCTCCCCAAAATGAGAACTAGAAATTTTGGGGGCAATCTATGTTCAGCAGTGGACTATATGATTGGCTGAAATGATGATGATGATATATTATGCCAAATAATTGCTCGCGAGTTGTTGACATTGTCTTATTTCAATTTATTCTAGGACAGAATATCAGCGTTGCAGTAACATTGTTTCTGTAGCAATATGCTGAGTCGGTTGCCCTTCGGTTGCTGCAATCCAGTGGACACTTCCGTTTGTGTTAGTTTAATTACCTCTGGTATATGCGTGTCTGTTTGTATGTGTGTGGATGCGACTGTACTTGTATGTACTTGGAAGTATCTTATTAATTCACACTATTTTTATATTTTTATTTTATTTTTTTTGCTATTCTTTATTAAGTACTCTTAGGTTTAAGATGCTTGTATTTACTTTTTGTCTTTAAATATTTTTCTACAGCAGCAAATAAAAAAGTCCTTTCTTTAATGGTAGTGTAACTCTTTCCTGACTTAATTAACTAATAATACCGTTAATGCTCAGCTCCTATAAGAGCTAGCGAAATTTTTAATTCACTGAAATGAACTTTATTTTGACATATGAAGCTCACTCATTGGTTAATGGGATCAAATGAAACCGATCACGAAACCTGAGTTACACAGTAGACCCCATGGGCATTCACAGTCCGGCCCTTCTCCAATCGGTATTGTTCGGTTCTCCGGATGAAGGCCGTAGTATGAAGTTTTACAGTCTAGAACCTTCTCCAATAAACGGGTAATGTAACGCGAAAAAAAATTTTTGAAATCGGATTCGTATTTTCTGAGATTAGCACGTTCAAACTTACAAGTTCTCCAGTTTTATTTCAGTAATATTAAGTAAGATGATGTTTTCCTGACCGATTTTAGACCACGGCGACGACCTCCGAATAGTGTCAAATCAACCTTCTTCTTACCGACTAAGAGGCGACTAAGATATTAAGTACGGACAGCCTTTATTCGTGTAGAATAAAACCATAATATGCAATACTGTAACAATACTGCTCGTTGGAACGTAATGGGGAGTAAGAATTTTTTGACTCGTCCCAAAATGTTGGCGACGTGGTTCGTCCCCTTCCATTCGTCACGTCCCATTTCCTGAGGAGACGAAAGACTACATACCTCTTATATAGGAAATTTATGTACGTGGTTCTGAATAGATTTTGTTTTTAGTAGACTTTAGTTTTATGAAATACAAACTGAAGACGAAGTATGCTCATCCTACAGGTCGTTCAACGACTTTCAAAATAAATACATTAAGATCTAAATTTACTTATGCCTAAGTAAGAATAGGCTTTCTTTACACAGCTTTCAGCCCTAACCTCCGAGTGTCACGCTTTACAGAGCTGTGATAGCAACGACCTGCGGGGTCGCCGAACTCAGGGGTCGCGGCGGCCTCTGTTAGCCAATAACAACCTTTATTAAAGATCCTCTGTACAATATATAGTAGAGTAGTATATAGATAAATTACAGTAAGTATTACGTGACCGTCTAACACACATTCGGATTATTATTTAAACTAACATGATATACGATAATTATTTAATTAAGAAGCCGACTTCCAAGCAGCAGCGGCATACATGCTTCTGCGAATTTAAGAGTTTTGTCATTCATCCCATCGTCGGAACAGACTTCTTGTGGGAGCACCCTATGGTTCTTTATTCATTACAAAAAGGGTACTTCATATTAAAAAAAAAAGAATCATCGAAATCGGTCCACGCGGTAAATAACTATCACCGAACATACAAAAAAAAAAGATTCCAAAGAATTGACAACGTCTTTCTGTTTTGAAAACGGCTAATAACTATATTTTTTTTTGTCTATACAAACTATATTGATATATAGTTACAATCACATAAAACCAGCTCTTTTGCGATGTAAGACTGTAATAGATCAGGACTAAGTGAAATATAAATAAAGAAAAGGAGAGCCGCGGTAGCATAGGAGCATGGCGCTCGGTTAAAATGTCATAGTAAGCGTGTGACCTAGCTTCAATTCTCGGCAATGCAATTTTAAGTGCTGTTTTACCACGTTCTCGGCGGCTGAGACATCGTGAGGAAAACTTCATGTGAAGTACTCCAACGCGCATTGGAACAGCGTGGCGGATTCTTACTAGTTCCAAAACCCTCTCATAAGGAGATGAGACATGTGCTCAGTTGTCAGACATTTATAGGCTGTTACTATATTTTTTTAAAAGGGCCAACCTTTCGTGGGATACTAAGAATACCCAAGAGTGAAAATAAAACATCATCGCCCATCAACGCAGCGTCGCGCCTGGTCCTATCAATTTATTATGTTCTATTTAAGTCTAGGCATATTAGATATTATACATAGATTATTTAGTCGCTCGTCCGCGTCGAATGACGGCGAGGAAATGTAGATATAGTCCAGTGCGACATTCCCAAGACGGCTTAAATTAAAATTTAGAAATAATTGACTTTTTTTTAAGATAAAAGTAGTTTTGTTATAAAAAAGTATCCTATAACATTTTCCGTGACAAAATGTGCTTAAATTTAATGTATTTGTAACACATATTGTATATAAATTTTAGCTTCCTCGCTTCTTCTCCATACAAACTTTAACTATGCCAAATCTCACACTCATTCGCAAGCGCAATATGCTTAAAAAGGGGTACAACAGTTTCTCTTCGCGTATTAATATGTAGAAGAAAAAAATTACTAGCTGACTCGCCCCATCTTCGCAAGGAAGTTTTTGTTTTGTTAGCCTGTATAAAAACTGCACCAGCTCCTTTTACACATTTAGTAGTAAATGTTCTTAAATCTCTGCAAGTGTTTATGTCTGAAAACTTTTAGTTTTGGAGATATCGTGATGAGTGTTACATCGCTTTCATATATAGATAAAGATAAAACGAAAAAGACCGTACCGTAGATAAATGCGTACAAATTAATGCGAAAAACTTCCAGCATGAATGTCCAGTAAGAAAGATGATATTACAAAGCATGTCTTGACTGGAGCATTATACAGAAAGCTTTATTCAGTTTGATAAAATATGTTAGCTGTTTGACTACATTAATAGTGATACAAGGACATTATGTCGGATGGCGCAGTGGTTAAAACTAAGAAATATCTATTGGCTTACAAATATTTTTTGACGACCACGTCGCCTAATGGTCAGAGTACACGATTTCTACGCCGTTGGTCCTGGATTCGATTCTAGCCAAGATTTGTGCAAAAACAGAAATGGTTCGTGTTCGGGACGGGTTATAGTTTTTCACTGGTGGTATGTTTCCTATGCGGGAATTCGTCAAGGTAAGTAATAAGTACTACCCCAGGGCCAGTTATTCTGCCGTGAAGCAGTAGTGTGCAAATATTGCTGTGTTTCGGTCTGCAGGGCATTGACAGTTAGTGTAATTACTGAGCATATGAGACTCAAGAACAAGGGTGCAGTGTGGTGCCACACAGAAAAGTTCTGGGTGACACAGCATTTGTTTTGGGCAGACGTTGCACTTACAGTCAGGTAAACATTTCGCTCGTTTCATCGGTTATCATAAAAAAAAATTGTGCATGAGTAATTTGTTTCTGAAAAACGCAGTCGTTTTCTTAAGACAATAAATATATGGATCAAAATATTACACTAAGACAGCTAGTAAAGTAATTAATATGAACAGAAATATGATGAATTGTTTGAACTCGAAAATAAATCTGACAATATCGTATCGTTTATTTCGTAACAAAAAAAATATTACGGTACAATAATAATCGTTAAACAAGCTCGTACCCACTGAACTGGAACCCAACGTAATGATATTCTATACAATAAGATGATAAAAATGTGCTTAGAATGTTTCATCAATCCCATCTTTCGCCTTAGAATGCATAGAAATGACGTAACAGCTCACGTTTTCTGGTCAAGTGGCCATGTTTTAAAAACCAAAACTACCTCGTATGAATGTATATAGGCTGCGATTTGCATGCAAAAATCACAACGGTATCATTGTGACGTCAAGGATTATCTCGCTATGCGATCTTTGTCCGCTACTCTTTAAAAACTATTGGCTGCGCTACTTCTGATTTAGGAGCATGATTTTTAAGACCTTCGTTTTTGTGATCGCTTACAATTCATCATTATCATTTTACTGTTGGTAAGATTCTTATGCGAGAATCCGTCTAGGTAGGTACCACCCCAGGTCCAGTTTATTATGTCGTGAATCAGTAGTGTACAAACATTACTGTGTTCCGGTTTTAAGGACACTGAGAGCTAGCGTAATCACTGGGCATATGAGCCTTAGGAACTGATTTCTCAGGGTGACGAGCGCGGTATACAGAAATTTTCTTGGTGGCACACCATTTGTGAAGGGCAGACTATGCACTTACCATCGGGTGAACGTTTTGCTCGTTTCGTCACTTTATCCAATAAAATAAGTGTGTGATCATCCGTAACGTTATAATATAACGTATCGTTTCTACTCGATTGTGTTTTTTGGAAGAATGATCACAAATTGAGATTGCTGAATCCGGCTGAGGCATTAAGAAACTTTGATACGACAAATCTAAAGTTCACTTTACAATCAATAAACATAAGGGAAGGGTCAAATGCTGCTCTCGGACTGACTCAGGAATTTGAACCATAGATAAAATGAAAATCAACTGTGTCCTGGGATCTGGGAGCCTAATCCGAGACACATAACAGCGGGTAGGCACGGTGTCTGTTACGCTAATTTTACTAAGAACTGTTAGTATTTTAAAACTAATCATGGCTGTATAAGTGATGACAATATATGGAGTTATAAGGATTTTTTTTTTCGAGGTAATGTTTCTTCACGGGGAATTTAAGAAACTGCATGCTTACAACTCAAGTTCCTTGAATAATAAATACGATACGCTTCTGATAGCTTATTTACAACAATACGATGGTTGTTCATTAACTGTAACAGAATGATAATTTAATCAAAAAGCCGACTGACACGCAGCAGCTTCGAACATGGTTATGCGAATTTAAGTTTCATGATTTTCTAATGGGATCCATCAGAACTTAGTCAATTTTTATGAGACCTACTGTAATAAACAAAGAATTATTAAAATCGGTTCCTAAACGAAGAATAAATATATAGGTACAGACGAAATGTGAACCTCCTCCTTTTTTGGAATCGGTTAATGAAACATTTTATAAAAAAAAGAAACGTTTAAACTGTGCACGAACATATAAACATGTATGTGTGTAGCGACATCTACGTCGCCACATGAGAAGCTCAAGAAATATTCCCATACGTCCATATTACTAGTCGGAGGAGACGTCCTCCCCAGATCAAACCATCCGATCTGGCGGGTAGCTACCCTTCTCCTTGGCAATATCATCCGCCAAATGTGTCATATATTTTTTATTAATCAGATACGTCATTCAAGGTTTGAGAACTAATGTTTGATTTTTTTAGTTGTATTACAACTCTCGTTTTACAGCCAGTCTCAGAAGTCAAAAAGCAGTAGGTTGCAAATGAATATATTCTGAATATGGAGATATTCAGAGCAAGTCTAACTATTTAAATATTTTTATTTAAAAAAAAGAGTACTTTAAGCACACTAGGCGCAGAGCGATCACGATGCGTCGCGGTCATACATAAACCATAACTTGTAATGACATTCAGAGCATATCTAAGCACTCGCTATTTTCGTAAAAACTTCAATCATACTAGGCAGTGACAGATCTCAATATGTCGCGGTCGCTAATGGTGAGAACGCTGCGCGCTGTTACGAATCGTATACAATGAGCTTTACGCTTCACGTGCGGTCCGATCGCGCAACTGTTTAAGCCAGAGGAAGTCTGGGTTGCCAGCATAAATATTAAATTCTGTAAACAGTTATGCCACATTGGAATCCATAAAATATGTTTTTAATCAGTATTTAAAACAAAAATAATTATGTGTAAATGACTGGCTACTCATAGTTACGATACCACGAAGAGTATATTTAATATAGAAATATAATTACAATATAATCATCAGTATTGGTGTTTACGTTTTTTTTTATCACAAACAAAAATATAAAAATAAAAAACTAAACATTAACTAAAAATACTGTAAGAATTGTATTAAATAAATTGATCAAATACATGTTTGTAGCATAAGATATACCATAGCACAAGGCAGAAACTTCCTAAGATGGCAACATCATTAATGTTACCGTCGGCCGAGCGTGCCTATTCTTTCGTCACTGTGCTCGTAACTAATGCTTAGGCCTTTTGTTTATGTGAATAAAAGCAATAAAACGAATGTCTTTCTCAGAAAGTACCCCGTGTTGCGCAAAAGGGGTCGATGTATTAAACTGGCGGTTTTTGTGCCACGCCCTTTTGTTTTATGTAAACAAGTAGGCAGAATAAAGCCCAAATTTAAGTTTTTTTTTAAACTTCTCAAGTTTCTAGCATAATTTTATTTTAGAACAATCCTTTGACAATGGATTGCAGTGTAAAGTCACCCGAGACTTCGGAAGAGGTAGGCTTTGTTTTGCTAATTTGTTTGCGGTGTTTAGCAGGCAACGGAAAATGGGGAGCCTGTTTCCTTACGGTCCTTGCGGAATTAAAACGCAACTTATTGCTTTCTTGTATTTTTAGCATTTTTAATTCCGAAAGAACGTCAAGTTGTTACGAACCACATTTATTTCTCAAGGTAATAGTTTCGGAATTTTTTTTCTTTTAAAATGAACGTACAAACGTACGAATGTTTACTGGACAACGGCTGTATAGCAAAAAAGACGAATGTATAAGCAAAGACCGTTTAGTATTAAAATTGACAAATAAAAAAATCCCAGAAAATTTGTTTAATGCTTTACTTGAATATGTTTAACGTAACGTAGCGAATTCATTCGTCATTAAATGAATCTTTAGTGTAAGAAAAAAAACTTGAAGTTTTTAGCTTACAATCGGATTATAGTCGAATGTATCGATTAATGGCGATCCTCAATTATTTTTAAGTAACTTATCAAGAAACATTGTTTAAGGACAATATAATAGCAAAAACGAATTAACAAATTGACCCAAAACACACAATATTGAACGAAGTTAGACTAACACAACGTATCATGAGCGGTTATCGAATGTGAACCAAATACATTTTTGTATAGGCCCAGATGTGAGATGTGATTACGGGGAAGTAACGGGGAATCTAAAAAGTGGCAAAGGGGAAAACCTAAACGATGAGTTAACGGAGTAAATAAAAAAAATAAACAATTGTGTTAGTTAATTGAATGGGCCATTGAACTTCCCAAGAACTTCTAATAAAAAGAAGTACAAATATAACACAAGAACAGAAGATGAAATTAACACCGAAAAAATATCGCATATAAGATTTGCTCCTGGTCGATTCGAACACGGCGACTACTTCGAAATAATGTAGGCAACTATCAACTAGCATGCAGGAGATATTACAGTGCCACAGGTTTACGCGCAAATACAAATACGCTCACTCCGTACTAACTTATCCGCATCAAATGTAATGTCACCCTAAAACACCCCTGTGTGGCACCACACTGCCCCAGTCACCATAAGACATCAGTTCTTAAGTCTCATATGCCCCGTAATTACACTAGCTCGCAGTGCCCTTTAGACCGAAACACAGTAATGTTTGCTTGCACATTACTGCTTCACGGCAGAATAACTGGCCCTGGAGTGGTACTTACCTACACGGATTCCTTACACACCGAAAGACAACAATTTACTAAATTGTCCATAAAAAGAACATAATTTAATAGCAACTTGAAAGGTAAGAACTGTGGATAAGTCCTGGAAACTCGGGGACCTACAGTGGTCCTACACATTAACAGTTTTATGAACCCCGATTTATGCGGAAACCGTCGCGTATGCAGGTAAAATTACAGAGCATTCAGTGAATAAAACTAGCCGAGCGGTTTTAATTGCTTCTTAGGAATTGTGGAATAATGGGAGTCGCTCATTGTGTGCGATGCGAAGTCGCCAAGGGAACATAGAATTATAGACTTTATAGTCCTTCTGCTAATGGTTTTGATGTGGGTATTTTCCATAAAACAACAGTTACATAGTAAATATACAAGTAAGTAGTCATGGTCTGCTCTTTTACAGGCATAATATAGTAGTTTGTAATTCTAGCACTGCTGGCCTCCTTTCAGTTTTGAAAGGGTTTTGAAGCTAGGAAGAGTCTCCCACGCTGATCCAATGCGGGTTGGCGGACTTCACATGACGACGAAATATTTTTTATCTCTCACAATGTTTTTCGACACCGCCGAGCACGTGGTAAATCAGCTTTAAAAATAAACCCAAATCACTTTCGTACTATGAAATATGTTGGTGTTGATTTAATAAATATACCTATGTATATACACGTGATATTAGTATGTAAGAGGCATTCGTAGAATTATTAATGATGGAGTTTCAACACGCGATGACAAAGGAAACTATTAGACAAGAATTTTTGTTTCGTTTAGCTTTCACTTTTTATTAACTAACTGACTTCAATCCCGCTGAAACCAGCTGAGACCGAACTGTAAATCTGCCGATCTTCCTAGCCGATTTTCCACTACAGCAACAACTTCCGAATACTGTCAGGAAACTATCAATTGCGCAAGAGATATTATAGTGCCACAAGTGTACGCGCAACACAGGCACTGCTCGTCTTAAACCACCGATGTCCGAAAAAACGCTACTGCGATGAGATCGGAAGTAGGCTAGAAATTTAAAATACTCAAGAAAAAAAAACTGACTGCAAAAATATCATTACTATTTTTTACTTTCTGCACAAAGTTGCCAAAGTGTTTATTACATACATAAGATCCCGACTGTATCCCATAAGGGGTAGTCAGAGACTGGGCACTCACTGCAAAAAGAAATGCACTGCCACAATCCACGTTTCACGAAAACAATATATTTATTCAAATAAAAAAATTCAACAACTCTCACTTCTGCGTATAATGTAAGAAGGGAAGAAAGTATGACGGATTGCAGTGTTCTGATTGGAGGAGAAAGAGTGGAACAAGTGCAAGAGTTTGTATACTTGAGTTCAAAGTTTACGAGAGACTGAAAGTATGGCGGGGATACTGAGCGAAGAGTGTTTAGTGGCATAGTGGAAATCAAGTATATGGGGCCCGGTATAACTTTATGAGTATTAAGAACATAGCTAAAAAGGCACTTCTGCTTACTGGTCCCCACACTTATATTTGCCAGTGAATGTTGGGTCTGGCAGAAAAAGCTTGAAAGTAAGTTTCAGAAGTATAGATGGAGTGACTTTGTTGGGCAAAGTAAGGAACAGCGCGATAAAGGACCGTTGCGGTGTGTATCAGTCATTTTTAGATTGGATAACATACGGAACCGTAAAGTAGTCTTTCACTGCGGGCCGCAAGAGGAAGCTCAAAGTCGCCCAGCGAGCTTTTGAAAGGATTATACTGGGTGTTTCACTGCGAGGTAGAATCCGTAACGTATTCGCAGCAGAACTACAGTAACCGAGATAGCCCCAAGGATCAGCAAGCTGAAGTGGCAATGGGCCGGCTGTATAGCTCGCAGAACCGACAATCGTAGAGGAAGAAAGGTTCTCGAGTGGCCCTCTCGAGTCTCGTACCAGTAAAACATAGTGTAAAGCGACGACCCTATACTATGTGGAGCGACTAATAGCAGGTTTTGCTTTTGGAGGTCGATGGATGCAGGTGGCTCAGAGCTGGGTATTGTGGCAATCTATGAAGGATCGGTACTTAAAATTTCAGAACAAATTTATAGGTGCCGGCACCAGGACATCGGGTATCGAACTGAGTTCGCGCGCATACTATGAAATTTAAGACGAGTGCTCTGAGCTTCCACAACAACTACTATAATTAAACAGCCGAGGCTTTTTTTTTAATAGTAGTTGTTGTGGAAGCTCAGATTTGCAGGACGTTGCACTTACTTACTATCAGGTGAAAGTTTTGCTCGTCTTGTCACTTTCTACTATACGAAAAATACAAAATACTGAAACCATCACAGAAAAAGAACAAAGGTAGGTTGTAAAATTTCACAGAACAGGAGTGACCTAGGGTACTTCCTTATAGCTGCCTTTACTATTTTTTTAATTGCAAGTTTAAGTCATAATTTGTTAAGTTGAGAAGAACTGACGTAAAGGCAGTGCAATATCAGACGCCTCTCACATCAGACACTGCTGCTCGTTATCGGTGTTTTATTTTTTACGTCTTGATTATTTGAGATCACTATAGCGCTATCCGTCGTAGACCACTTGATTTTTGTGGCGTTCCCTTAGTCGAGTTTCACAACTCTCACCCCATTTTTTTTAACTCAAGCCGTAAAATATTCGAGTTCGATTCTTAATCATAAAACTATTCAGTCAACCCGTGAGCAGATTTAGTTGTAGTTGTAGTTCATTGCATGCAGTTTATGTAAACGACTCCACGTCGCTTCTTTTAATGGTTTTCAAGTCCCGAGTCAATATTATATACAGGAAATCTACTTTAAAAAGTTGCTGTGACATGTTGACCTTAGTAATAAGTTTGAACATGAGAACAACGTGTCAAATTTAACTACAAATGAGGCGCCTGACCCTGGCGAATGCTAATTAAACGTATATTTATGACGTTAAGAGACAATGCGACGCTAAATTTGCCTCAGATACGATCGTCGCCCAAACGTGTTAAATCGTTACGCACGGGAACGTGGAATCATGATTTTGACAATTTTTTTAGTAAAGCTATTAATACGCCATCAACGACAGAGCACGCCTAAAGCTATGAGATAGACAGACGCATTAACATAATAACAAAAAATATATTTTAACAGTTATCGAGTTGACAAAAACTTAAGCGCACTCATTCGTCCACACTTCCCTGGATATGATGTTAAGCTTAAAAGGTATACTCACAACAGCAATAAAAATAATAAATAACATGCGTTGTACAAACATTAGTTTTTGACTAGGAACACAAGAGTCTGCGACTTAATGGAATAGACAAAAGATCATATTTTTGTTATAAGCGTTTATTTGTGACACCTATATCCAGCAATAGGAGTTCAAATTTTACTAGGGCTATAGTACTTTTCAAAACAAATTCAACGAGCCCAAACACGATGGAGCTATCTTGCTTAGTTGAAGAGTGGTAAGATTCCTGTGCAGAAATCTGTCTAGGTAGGTACCACTGCAGGGCCAGTTATTCTGCCGAGAAGCAGTTGAGTGCAAACATTACTATGTTTCGGTCCGAAGAACGCTGAGAGCTAGTGTAATCACTAGCGATATGAGAATTAAGAACTGATGTCTCAGGATTACGGCCTGGCATTGGCCGCGGTGCCACACAGAAACGTTATCGGTACATTTACCATTAGGTGAACGATTTGTTCGTCTCGACACTTTTTTTCAATAAAAGAAAGAGTTCTTGTGGCCAACCATATTATTGCATATTCACCGAAGCTACACAGGTATGCCAAATTTTAACTCAATCGGACATCGGAAAGCAGGTCAAAATTGACTTACATAATTTAAACCGGAAAGACATACGAAGAAAGCAAGTCAAATAAAAGCTTGTAAAAATAAAATGAAAGACACAGTTAGAACCGACTTAAGAATTGATTTCTTTTCTTAAAGTTTTAAATAGGAGGAATGCGAAAACTATAGTGTAAGTAAATAATACTTTTTTGCATATGACTATAATTATTTCAACTTTAAAAAAAGTGTAAATTTAAGATAAAAAATAAGAAAGCAGTACCTTGTGGGCAAATATTACTGGGTTTCGGTATGACGGTCATATGAGACTCAAGAATTGATGTCTCAGTGTGACGGGCGCAGTGTGTCGCCATACAGATTTGTTATGGGCAGACGTTGCACTTACCATCAGGTGAAAGTTTTGCTCGTCTCGTCACTTTCTACTATACGAAAAATACAAAATATTGAAACAATCACGAAATAAGAACAAAGGTAGGTTAGGTCCCATCCGTCCTTTACTTCCCCATTGCTGCCATTACAATTTTTTTATTGCAAGTTTAAGTCATAATTTATGACGAGCTCGGCGGTGAATGAAAATGTCGTCATAAAAACTTGTTCAGAAAAAAATGCCATTAACCGATGAAACCAAAAACCGCTTAAACTTTAGAGGTAGCTTATGCCCAACAGGACATAAGCCAAGGACAATGGAGAAGGACATTTACAGGCGTTTCTTTAATCACAATACTCGTAGATACCAGTAAATGGGCAGCAGCGTCATCCTGGAACATCTGAATAAATAAACTCCGTTTGCCTACCCGACTGCCATGCGTGCCAACTATGGCAAAATCACCACAAAATGGGAGCTAAAAAATTTGTGGCAATCTACGGGGAAGGCCGATGTTCAGCAGTGGACTTGTGGTAGGCTCAAATGATGATGATGATGATGATGATGAGATTGAATCTACATATATTTGAGAGTGATTGGTTCTTACCACAGATATCAGGCGGAACTTTTTAAATACTTATGTTATCTGTGATTACTATACTACTCAATAAAGACATTATATTAAATCAATAAAGCGATCGCGCGAAACGGCAAAAATGTTTAATTATATTGGAATCCTATTTCCCCTTAAGAGAGCTTATAAGCTGTAACGATTTCCCTAATGAACATAGCTTGGGCAAAGAGGCGATACAGGGAAAATCTCAGCGTTTTACTTTGATCTTGTAGTCAGAAGGTTTACGGCGGTAATAATAGTAAATAAACTCGAGGCTTAAATGTGTATGCCACTTTCTAAATAATTCTGCGGCGCCGAAACGTTCTCTTTCGATCACAAAAATTGCATATAGCACATTATTACAACCTCATCTTAAATCAATGCTTTATAGGGTAAGTGGAATTTTAATTTAACGACTCACGTAACATAATGTTTATATGCATTTTAATATCGTTTTGTTCGTATAAGTTATACGCACTCGCCTCGTTATTACCAGCTATAAAATAATTTTTATAACTTTTATTTATCATTTTTTTAACTTTTATTTTATATATATTTTTTTTGTTAATATTTCAAATATGTATGAGTTTATTTCACATGCACGCATAGTACATTGAGGAAAATATATATATTCGTAAACGTTTTTGATTTATGTTTTCAAAATCTTATCAAATTCCATACAATCATAGTATATTTCTTCGTCTCAGTTGCAATTAACATATCTGGAAATAGCGTAAACTTACAATGTTTCAAATAAATTACAGGGTATAACAATTGTAATTATTTTCCCAAAACGTTGTCTAAAGACAAAGACACGAGTTTTAAAGTCGAAACAAACCGTAAATGAAGTCGCGGCCCAGCAACACATCGCCGCACTCTATCAGCTGCTGCAGCAACGTTAAACGATTCTGGTATCCAAAATCCGACGTCAGTAATCCCAACATTGTCACATCTTAACACTCACTTTAGGTTAATAAATTATTTAAACGACGGTACACCACGAGGAGAGCTGGAACACTGCATAACAAATATTGGAACACACAACAAAATACTTTGGAGTTATAGCGCGCTCGTGTTTTGGCGCGAAGGGGCCCCCCACAGATGTGCATGCGCTGGCCTCGAGTTACGACTGCGCCGCGTCTTCCGAAAGCTATTAAAGATGGACAGGTGGTGACAAAGAGACCCTACTTCCCCTCTATTTACGGCACACGCCTGTCGACTCATCCGCCGATAGATCGAACAACTGACGCGACTATTCATAATATATAACTCGTAACGACTCAGATTCTTAATGGCATTATACTATCAGTTTGGACATTTTAAATATAAACGGGCAAGTTTGAACAAATTTATGCAAATTATGTGAAATTATTTAAGTGAGTAGTTATTCAATTATTTTCAATTTCCCACGACCTAGGCAGATACGATCACGCGGAAATAAGATTGGGATCGTGAACTTGAAAATTGTACCAAAAATCTATACTGTAATAAGTTTTTTAAAGAACTCGCAAATTAAATCTATAACAATAGTTTCATGGTATAAAGTGCATGAAGTAGTAGGTACGCGGGGAGAACGCCCGTCGCTATTATTACTCGGGACGCGTCGGCTACGGAGGGGTTGAATCGGGGTTTGATTATTCTCACATCAACATGTTTGCATTTCATCGATTTCCACCGTCGAGACGCGTTTCCATCGCAATAATAAAAATAATCAACGTGTACATTCGGGCGATTGCAATCGAATATAGACACTGATGTGTATGAATGTACGAGACATTTATAGACGATCTATTGATACGACTTGTAAAAACGAAAGTGAATACACTAAGAGCTGAGTTACATGCCTAAATATTGAACGGTGTGTATGAAAAATATCAGTGTAGTATGCAGCTGTTTTAAAATTAATTTCATACGATTATTTCCAAGGACGTCAATCCGTATCACGATCAAAGAATACCGGACGTTAACGTTTACTATCGGGATGCTCACGTAAGTACAGTCACCAGAGACGACGTACGAACGTCACGACGGAACAGCGCGCGCGAGTGTACTGACCGCACGCGCCTTTCGGACGGACGTCACTCGATGCACTATTAGGCATGCATCGCGTAAGATTAACAAGGATATACCAGTACAAATTAGTCTCTATTTTGTTTATGTCAAAAATTCACCACTATAAAATATGAAAGAAATCTGAGAAAAATATATTTATTAGTCAATTTTAACACGGTGAACCGGAAAGATACTTGTACTTAAGATACTTATAGTTCACAATGAACACAAGTTATATTACTTTTATATGTGAAGGGTAAATTTGGAGTATTTTTTTATAAACGTATTTAATAGTTTATTATCATTATATTTGCTAAAATCTACAAACTACATCATTACTAAATCTTCATCAGTTCAAAAGACAAAAACTTCAAAATATTGTCAAAGATTAGTTAGCCATTATAATAGTGACTCATCTGATCAATGCTCACCACAAAAAGCCATATAGAAATCGCCATCAACGGAATTTCCCGATACGGCAGTAGCTTTGTAGCCTAGGAACATTAATTAGTCATATGGTGTATAAATCAGACGTCGAAGCTTCCTCGCATACCGTGCAGCCGCAACGAGTGACGGCGCCCATTCTATTTCCAGAGCCCGCGAGCAAATGGAAGACCAAAGTCGAGCATAAAACGATAATTTTTACGGCGTTGATACTCTTTACAATTTAATTTGAAAGTAATGTATTAGTGTATTTAATTTATCAAAGTGTGATATGTTTAGGTGTATAGATAAGTCAAATAGGAAAATACTTTTAAACGTACGTCTTGGAATTTCGTGCTATTTATTTGTATTTATTTATTAGTAAGTTGATATTCCGTGAAAGCGTGGTATTTTCCCAGCCGAGCTTTATGCTGCAGCGAGACTCCTTCACGTAAAATAGTATAAGTAATTTCCCACTACTGAGCGCATTATTGAGAGGGTTTTCCGCGTCTGTGTCCGCACGCTGCTTCAATGCGTGTTGGTGGATTTCACATTCCCTCGAAATATGGCATGCAGGTTATGGTAAACGCGGTAAATCGGCACTACTATAGGTCACTGGGGATGGCTAGTCACTCGAGCACTATGAAATTTTTATAGCGAGCGCTCGGCCCCCAGCTACCACGTCCAACAGTAGAATTCAAATATACTTTTAAAACAAAACTCTTCTTACTCTGATTCCGATTGACTTCTTTATATTCATCATCATCAGTCTCTATGCAGTCTGCTCAAGAAGGTAACCTTTTACCCAGGACCGGTAACACGCTGCTACCCATAACCGGTCCAGATAATTTGGATCTGTCATATTTGAGAAGGTTATTTCGCCAACAATCGGTGGTGTTAAATTATCTTACGCAGTCACCACACCACCAGTGCTTTATATTACTGTTAACTGTTTCGGAATCTCAACTTATATCATAAACATAAACATACACTTGAAATCGTATAATAAATGAGCCTATTCAATTTAATTAAATATTCAAATCCATTTATTGGCTAACACGTCGTAACCGGTAAAACTAGCCCATCTTTACGATCGGTTTCGAATTGAATCCATTGTTTCTACTTCGCCGATAAGCGTAATGTAATGCATGTAAACCTCGTAAAGCAGTTCGCGGCGATATACGAGCGGGTTTTGTAAAAGTCTAGGTGCCGAGGGGCAGCCAAATACCACCTGTTCGCCACCTGGCATGGAGAAACATGTTGCTATACAATGCGCCCCTCGCTTTATCGCCGTGGTCGTATTTGAAGAGAAATATTTTAAACGATTATAAATCGTAATATTAAACAAGCTCTTTATTTTAATGGACCAATAAATAAAATCTATATTTTTCTTTACAGATATGTTAATCATAATCTCACATAAATACCTCTAATAAATATTGAAAGTCTAGGTAAATTTGACATAATTATAATCTTTGTTATTAATGGTTTTTTCATACAATACACATCACAAAAAGCTACTAAATAAACTTAGGTTCATTTCGGAGAAAGAAAAACATGTCATCAATCAAATACATAATTACATTTATACCCTTTTACGGTGACTGGAATCCCAGATACGTGTAACGCTTGTTGGCTATTCCGCGTAACCTGTAACTTGCGCGAATTGTCTATACGCATTAAACACAAATAGATTCAAGGGTAACGTTAGTAAAGATTATAACAATAGACTGCCAATATTTTTCATCATTTCTCAGGGTTCACTGGCAATTAATTCCACTAGGCATTAAGTGCCGTTGGTGTCGTTCAGAGGGTCAACAGAGGGAAAGTTAAAGCCAGGGACATGGGCAGCAGAATAAATAAGCTGCGGTTTCCAACCAGCCTGCCAAGCGTGGCAACTATGGCAAAATCCCTCAAAACGGGAACTACAAACTTTTGTGGCAATCTACCGGGAGGCCCCTGTTCAGCAGACTGGACTAGTGATAGGCTGAAATGATGTTGATGACGATAATTATAACCCTTGGCTAAGGTTTATAAATAAGGAAAATAATCCTCATTTTTAAAATAAGTCGAAAAACTATTTTATAGAGACATTTTTAGAAGATCTATCTTTAAGCACTCTTGTGCTTAGACCTCTTGGTCTTATTAGTTGTAGTTACATTAATACCGGGTTAAATATATTTAATGGATGCCGATAAGTCTAGCTCTAGAAGCGGCTACATCCTCATTAAGTTTAGTTCAAAACTATTAATCATTTTTCAAAACATTTGGCCAACATTTAGAGGCCCGTTTGGAAGCAGGATTACCACTTGGCTTATATATTAATTATATGTCCCATTCCATTCAAACTTCTGTATGAAATAATTCTTAAAAAACCAAATATGGCTAAAGATAAAAATTTGTTGTACGTAATGGCATGATGAGGGTCCTGGTTCGAACCCTAGGCGAATGAAACATCAGTTACAATATTGCAGCTTTCAATGTATGTTGCCTGTCTTTCGAAAAGTTACGTCAGTGTTTGCATGTATACTTTTGACCATACTCGTATATATCAATGCTTTTGACCTATAGTGACGGCATTACAAGACAGCTTTAAGTAAAACCGTAGAAAAAATTCCGTTATCGGATTTGGTCCAAGGATCATGTAAAGAGTTTCCGTGTCTGTACTTTTACTACACGAGGAACAACAATGAAAATGTGTTATTGAAATTCCTTTAAACGCAATTTTCGTCGTTGAAATCGTGAACTGACGTATCGATACGCGCGTGGTGTGTGGAAAGATGTTTGACACTGCAAAATAAGATTAAATAACCTAAATGAAATTTAGAGATAATTATATTTAAGACGAACACCGCGAAGGACGCCCATCGACGTCCCTCACTGAAGAAAATGTGAAAAAAGTTGAAGAAGTTGTATTGGAAGATCGAAGAGTGACTATCAGGCATGTAGCTGAGGTCACAGGGATCTCATATGGCAGCATTCAAAGAATCCTTGCGAACGAATTGCATATGAGAAAGGTCTCCGCGCGTTGGGTACCGAAAATGTTAAACGACGAGCAAAAGAAGAAACGAGTCGACATGTCAAGAGCAAATCTCGAAAAGTTCCAGGCAGACAAGGATAATTTTTTGTCACGTTTTGTGACCATGGACGAGACCTGGATCCACCATTTTGATCCTGAAACAAAACAACAATCGATGACATGGAAACGATCCGATGAACCGACGCCGAAGAAATTCAAAGTGTCAAGCTCAGCAGGGAAGGTTATGGCGTCTGTTTTTTGGGACGCTGAAGGAATAATCATGGTGGACTACTTGGAAAAGGGGGCCACTATTACAGGCTCCTACTATGCAGAACAAATAAGAAGATTGCGGGAGGCTATTAAGGAGAAAAGGCGAGGCAAACTGCGGGCTGGAGTGCTGTTCCATCAAGACAACGCACCGGTTCACAAAGCTGCAATTGCCATGGCTGCCATTCAGGAAGCGGGCTTTGAGCTGGTGGAACACCCCCCCTATTCACCAGATCTAGCCCCCAGCGACTTCTATCTCTTTCCACGACTCAAGGAACACCTCCGAGGCAAGAAATTTGACGATGATAGCGACGTGATGGCCGCGGTTGAGGACTTTTTTGAGAGTCAAGATAAAGATTTTTTTTCTAAGGGAATTTTAGGATTAGAAAAGAGATGGACTAAATGTATAGACTTGCTAGGAGACTATGTTGAGAAATAAATTTATTTATTTATTTTATTCATTGTGTTTATTATTGATTATCATTACTTTTGGATCACCCCTCGTATTACCTTAAGTCGCTAATGGATGGTTCCTTTTTTATTCTGTACAGTTTATAACGTATTAAAGAGATTTGCACAAGGGATAAACGTTAATCAAATTAACTAAGAACTAAGACACTAATAGACTGGACCGTCAGCAAAAAAAGCGATGTGTTAGAATGATAACATTGTGCCTCCGACTCGAGAGAGGCGGAAGAGATTGATAAGTGACAGAAGATATTGGCGTTCTGACGTCGCCTTTTATGTGGCTGTGAATTAGTGAACATGCACTTTCATAGACAAGACATTTTACTATTCACAGCGAAATGAACCTTATCGACTTGTACAGTACAATAGTATTTGAATAATGTAATTATTTGATTGAAGGTATGATTCATACGTACGAAAACAAACGGACTTGTACATACATTTACTGAGACAAATTCATTTTGCAGTAACTGTCCCCATGTTCCTTCTGTTAATGTTATAGGCCCTAAAGCTCTGAAAACGCTAGTAAAGATAAATTGCAAAACACCACTGATACTCCTTGAGACGTAGAGCCATAAACGAAGTTAGCAATTGTTATATGCCTTTCCCGGTTTGAAGAATTAATTAAAATTTCAATACTTATGTTAATTGGTGTATCTTTAGTGCTTCAATAGCAATCTGTTGTTTTATACGAACATCTATACAAATAAATAAAATTGGAGTGTCTGTTTGTAATAACAAAATAACAGCTTTTTACTCAATAGCTAATGAAAGCATATACGGCACTTACAAGAAAATATTTTTTTAATTTTTGTCTGTCTGTTTGTTTCGGCTAAT
Source organism: Luehdorfia chinensis (assembly GCA_019845155.1). Classification (NCBI taxonomy): domain Eukaryota; kingdom Metazoa; phylum Arthropoda; class Insecta; order Lepidoptera; family Papilionidae; genus Luehdorfia; species Luehdorfia chinensis. The sequence continues at coordinate 472,918 of JAHVAK010000125.1, forward strand.
TTCCGTAACGACTGGACCGATTTATATATATATATATATATATATATATATACAACCACTATTTATATATTAAGATACGTTTTCTCCGACCTGCACTGTTTTGGACTTGGTGCAGGTTGTTTTTTTTATTGGATAAAATGATGAAACGAGCAAAACGTTCACCTTGTATGTGCAACGTCTGCCCATAACTAATGCTATGTCACCCAGAAAATTTCTGTGTGACACCACACTGTGCCCATCACCCTGAGACATAAGTTCCTAAGTCTCATACTCCCCGTGATTACGCTAGCTCACAGTGCCCTTCAAACCGTAACACAGTAATGTCCGCACACCACCGCTTCACGGCAGAATAACTGGCCATGGGTTGGTACGAGGGGTGATCCAAAAGTAATGATAATCAATAATAAACACAATGAATAAAATAAATAAATAAATTTATTTCTCAACATAGTCTCCTAGCAAGTCTATACATTTAGTCCATCTCTTTTCTAATCCTAAAATTCCCTTAGAAAAAAAATCTTTATCTTGACTCTCAAAAAAGTCCTCAACCGCGGCCATCACGTCGCTATCATCGTCAAATTTCTTGCCTCGGAGGTGTTCCTTGAGTCGTGGAAAGAGATAGAAGTCGCTGGGGGCTAGATCTGGTGAATAGGGGGGGTGTTCCACCAGCTCAAAGCCCGCTTCCTGAATGGCAGCCATGGCAATTGCAGCTTTGTGAACCGGTGCGTTGTCTTGATGGAACAGCACTCCAGCCCGCAGTTTGCCTCGCCTTTTCTCCTTAATAGCCTCCCGCAATCTTCTTATTTGTTCTGCATAGTAGGAGCCTGTAATAGTGGCCCCCTTTTCCAAGTAGTCCACCATGATTATTCCTTCAGCGTCCCAAAAAACAGACGCCATAACCTTCCCTGCTGAGCTTGACACTTTGAATTTCTTCGGCGTCGGTTCATCGGATCGTTTCCATGTCATCGATTGTTGTTTTGTTTCAGGATCAAAATGGTGGATCCAGGTCTCGTCCATGGTCACAAAACGTGACAAAAAATTATCCTTGTCTGCCTGGAACTTTTCGAGATTTGCTCTTGACATGTCGACTCGTTTCTTCTTTTGCTCGTCGTTTAACATTTTCGGTACCCAACGCGCGGAGACCTTTCTCATATGCAATTCGTTCGCAAGGATTCTTTGAATGCTGCCATATGAGATCCCTGTGACCTCAGCTACATGCCTGATAGTCACTCTTCGATCTTCCAATACAACTTCTTCAACTTTTTTCACATTTTCTTCAGTGAGGGACGTCGATGGGCGTCCTTCGCGGTGTTCGTCTTCCGTCGATGTTCTTCCCAACTTAAACTCCTTAGCCCAGCGTGCAACTGTGGAATATGGAGGAGAAGAGTCCCCTAATGTTTCCACCAAGTCGCTGTGTATGTCTTTGGTAGACATTTTTTTCAAGCAGAGGTATTTAATGACAGCTCTGATTTCGTGTTTTTCCATTTTGATGTTCACTCCTTGACAGTCCGTATTCAAATGAATGTAGCTCCCGGGAATCGTGGCCTATTTATATGATTTTTTTTCCCTGAACTAGTGGTTAACTGAGTAAGTGACTGAAATTTTTTTGTATTTTTGTGTGCACTAGAAATAACTGATTATCATTACTTTTGGATCACCCCTCGTACCTACTTAGACGGATTCCTGCATAGGAATCCTACCACCAGTAAATCTCATAGCACATGATATAATTTGTGAGATGTGCTATGCTCAGACCGTTGAAGATATCGTCCATAAATCTTCAACGGTCTGAGTACATCACGATGACTCGAAGTGGTCCCAAGTCATCGTAAAAGCACCGACAGAGTGACGGGCAGTGAGTACGCCCCTGGGAAGAGTTATCGTTAGACAAGCAATGAAGGGGCCACGGTTGCGTTCCGAACGGAGATTCCGTGGTCCCTCTTCAGCGCTGATGGAGACCACCGAGGGGTTTTAGACGATAAAAGGGATACTCTTGCAGGATTGACTCAGTTATAAAAAGGCCGGTGACGGGCCGCATCGTTTAGTACTGCGATTTCCAAATGTCGTAATTAGAGCAAGCCTCCCAACTACACTTGTCTAGCAGTAGGCCATTAGGGACTGAACATTATCGATGGTGATGAAAAATACACAGGCTCGTGAAGCCTGTACACGAGCACGCGGGAATTTTTTTGTGTTAAGGTATAAAGCAAGATAACGCATTGGATATATGCAACAGTAAAAATGCCTAGCTTTTATTTCAAAAACATTCGCTTGAAAATACACGCAAATGTTATCGAATATTATTCATTGCAGTTTGACGTTATGAGTAATTTTAGTAATATAAAAAAATAGGACAAATTTAGTAATATATTAAATAAATTAATGACAAAAGCGGTCCACACTATAGCCAACGTTGTACCGAGAGTGGGGGGTATTCTCGAATGAATTTAGCTGCGAACTCGCAACCCCGAATAACAATATTACCCTGCGAAATTAAAATTGCTACGCTTTTCGTGCGTTGCGCCTATTTGGTATAAACGTTCAACTCGATCACGTTATCTGACCCTCCGTAATGAATTAGAGACGTTAAAGAGTTTTCTCGTTATGACGCTTTGAAGTTATTAAAAAAAAAAACGATTTTCCCTAGTACGCAGTTCAGAAGCCAATGTAGTTATTTTATTGTTTTTCATTTCAGATTTTTATAACGTTTTAATCGAAGAATATTTTTAACATTGGTTAAATAAAGTTACAGTCTATAAATGACCCCATCTTATTTCTGGGAGGTATTTGAGGCTAGGGAGAGGCCAACTTGCTCCGAAGTGCCAGTTAGAGCATTTCACATGCAGGTTTCCTCAAGATGTTTTTCTTCACCTCTGATCGAGTGGTAAATTAGCAATTAAATTTGCAGAGAGAGCACCGAGGATCGAACTCAGGTCATTCGCTATGAAATTTAAGATGAACGCCCGGTCTCGGAGCCACCACGGCTAATATTGGTAATAATGATTTTATCTATATATAAAACCTAACGCATATAAAATAATAAAATATAATTAAAAGCTTTTATATTTTAACGATTACATTAAACTAAATATTTGATATGCGAGAACTTAATAACTAAACTGCATAACTTATTGTTTATAAAAATTATTAGGACACTAGGAAATTAATGAACATCCAAAACTTTTTGATTTTACGACGGGGTAAAAGTTAGTCTTAAGTTTACTATCTACAGGATTTAATCTAAAATCCTTAAGTTTTGAGTTGTATACATTAAGACGTACCGTCAGACAGAGAAGACTAAATATCTATTTTATTTATTTGTAATTATAACAAAATTATTACTAATAAATTTATAATATTAAAACCAAGTTCCAGGAAAATACAAGTAAGATTGCCGCAGTAGTGTAACAAAGCACTCCCTTAACTTGGTAAAACATCTTCCCTCAGGCAACTCGGACGAACAGTAACATTAATAGTCTCATACAACCGAGACCAATCGTGTTGCAATGTCAATTTTACCGTGTTATACCGCCCCTCGTCCGGAGTACGGGGGGAGGAGCAAGGTCGGTGCCGCAAGCAACGCCACCGCTTATTGATATACAATTTATAACAGCATAACACTTTCGCAATGGATGGGGTTCAGCGTGAGAACGAAATATGCTAGCTACGAGGTCGGGTAATCAATTTGAATTGTTGTTAGAAAACGATTTATTTAACTAAACAGGAGTTAAGGGTACTTAAATAGTGCACGTAAGAGAATTGGCTAAAAGTCTGGTTGTTGTACAACAAGATGTGGGCTCGGTAGGCACAGTGGCTAAGCGACTGTTTTCTGTGCTGTGGGTTGCGGGTTCGATTCCTGCATAGGAGAAAAATTTGTATGGCTTAATGGTTGTTGTTGCTGGTCATGGTGTTTGTGTATGTTCAATCATCATAATTATCATTTCAGCCTATCACTAGTCAACTACTTAACATATGTATATGATATGAACAAGTACATTTTTTTTAACAAAATGTATGTTGTGTGGTCTCTTATTGATTTAGTTGACGACCGCGTTGCCAAGTGGTCAGAGTACCTGACTTCTAAGCCGCAGGTCCTGGGTTCGAATCGGGGTTGTGTTGTGATTGTCCCTGTGTTTCTGACACTGCATCCTTGCCTATCTCCGATCTTATCGCATTAGCGTTACATCGGGCGCGGGTAGGTTGGGACGAGTGAGTGCCTCTGTGTTTGCGCGTACACTTGTGGCACTATAATATCTCCTGCGCAATTGATAGCTATCGAAAATATTCGAAAGTTGTCGCCGTGGTCGAAATCGGCCAGGAGAATATCATATATCATATCATTGATTTAGTTGTAGTCTGCAATTTTGTTTAAAACAATATTTTTTCTGTCAGTTTTAAGATAAGACGAATAACAAAACAAAAGTTACTACTGAGCATACATCAAATTCCTTTAGGTTGACGTAAAATGTCGCTGCACGTTCGGAATAAAGAAAACTATATATGTTAACTGCTTGGAGAACGAAACATGATACTTCCACGCTTATCTCTTTGTTTTCAAAATGACATAGAATGCACTTTATTGAAATATCAACCAGCTCAGGAAATATTAGTGTTGTAAAGGCAGCCGTATATGATACGTAGAAGCATCATTCCCCCTCCCCCTTTTATCCCGAGTCTCGTAAGAGGTAGAAAGATTAAGCGTTTCATTACACGACGGAAAATCCGCAGCATACTTCTTTTGAAGAATAATCCTCCGGATATATGTCCTACGTTATCGATATAACTTCATACTATTTTGGCAGACAGTACATACAGGGGACATAAAAGAAACAACGACTTTAACAATTACACTGCTGTTCCCATCCTGCTGTTGTTTTAAGGGAGGCCTATATATTACAGTGAGCTGCGGTGATGACATGGTGATCAAGTTTTAAAAATTACACCATGACTGAGGCAGCTCGTAATTGAAACACGGCACATAGTCATGCCTAAAGATTGAAATATAAATAGATCTCCATAAAATCAAAGACGCCACGTATGGCTTCTGGAAAATTTCTTGAACTTTACAATGTTGGTTTGTAAGCACAAAACATTGGAACGGGTAAAATGTTTTTTTGCTTAATCATAACAATTTACAATAAGCGAGTATGTTATTGATTCTCAAGAATCTCATATCAATAGAGAATGTCAAATATAATAAATCTCAGCGTTTTTAAAGAGCATTTTCAAATTCTCTTTACCATCAAGACTTAAAGCCGCGAGCGTTCTGAACTGCACTAAGACATAACCGCGAAAAAACGCCGAAATAAAACACCAAGTGACGACAAACTTGGACAAAGAAAAAAATTAGTTCTCAACCCGGAAGCGGAAAGAGCGACGCTTCGCCTTCAGCTTTCATACGCCATCATTTCCACTTACCTCCGTATAACGCTAAAACCGACAATTCTCAATGAAGTAAAACCCTAAAACTGTACAGATTGGGTTCAGTTTGAAATTACGCAATTCGGTCATTTTACTATCTTAAAAACACGATTTATTGTACAAGAAATTAATTCTTATTGCTTTGTATGCACAATACACATTGATTTGGCTGCAAACTTAAGTTACGATGTTATTTTATCGACGTTGCATGAGCGTTGTTGACGTCCTTGTGAATCGTTATTCAAATTTTATAAAGATTGAACAAAGGGAAGCGTTTCAACAAAATTGTCATCGTTACTAACATTGTGGCTAATTTAGTATTTTGAATACTAAGGCATTTAAAGGTAATATACGTTGACATCTTCCGGGTTCTTTCAGAAGTCTAGTCTAGTCTAATGTAGTCTATATTATATATGACATGTCTATATAATGTAGGATATATTATAGTACCATAAATGTCAACTGAAACATATGAGCACTTTTGCTTGTGTAAAAAGTTCGACTCCTTATATAAATTATGGTCATTTTATAGTTCTCAAATTAGACAGAACTATGATTATAGAAATTACAATGCACAACGACTTAACGCTTTCGTAATAGTAACGTTAGGATTGCAGCCTGTCACTATTATGCTACCATTTGTATCTCTTAAAGTTAGACGTAGACCGAGAGCTGCGTTACAATATTTCTTTGACAGGTTCATACAAAAGTTAATCGATTCCCACCGTACACGTCACATCAATGCAGTCTTCCTACATGCCATCGGCAAGAATTCAACGTAATGGAGTGACGACCCGTCCCCGAAGGCTGACGGAAGGCGAGCCGCGCCTTGCATGCTAATGCTACGGCCCGCATTCGAAGCCGACCCTACCCTCTTGCCACGCGCACCGATAATCGCACCGTTTGTGACGACCTCGCTAAGGGGAACTTCCTCATGTTGTCGTGAAATGGCCTCCACTTTTTATTTTTATGTCTGTGGGTCGTTATTCGATATAAAGTGATATTGCGCTTTTAATACTTCATTTTTGTTCTTGTAGTATTATCAAGTGTACAATCATCATCATCTCAGCCTATCAACAGCCCCCTGCTGAACGAAGGGGTCCCCCACAGATAGCCAAAAAAAATATGTAGCTCTCATTTTGGGGGGATTTTGCCACAGTTGCCACGCCTAGGAGGCGGGTTGGCAACCGCAGTTTAATTATTCAGATGTTAAAGGAAGATGCTGCTGCTCATCTCTTCGTTTTATTTTCCCTCTGTCGACTTTTAAGACACCCATGGGTTGAGATGGGGTGGTAGATTCGCTTCAGCCTTCAGATTTATTACATGCCTGAAGAATTTAGGTACAAAAGTCGATAGATTTTTTCAGGTATTTAGAAAAATTGATAGTTCAATATATAAAAATGCATTGAAAAATAAGTAGACTGAAGTGTAAAAGTAGGTTCCAAACACAAATAATGTCGATTTCTTTATCAATTAAATATATTATCTTATATTTTATAATCTATATATAATATCTTTATAATATATTTAAGACGCGGATCGGAATAACAATTCCTATATAGGCGAAAAAGACCCAGGGAAACGGTTCTAGCCACTTCACGTATCGATAAATGTTTCGTAGGTACGACCTAAAAGCCTTTCTTCTCAAACTTACGCGCCGCCTATAAAATAAGGTTCGATTACGGAGCGGTTACCTCGAAAAATATATTGCTTGATTTGTTGTTTGAAACGTTAACAAAATATATAAATAAACCGATGAATTATGAGAGGTTTAAGAGAAAATGGAAAAAACTTAATAAGAATCTCTTGGTTTTGCGATCATAGTACTAGTCGCCGAGGCGAAGGGTTCGAATCCGAGCCGAAGCCACTACTCGTATAATATGTGCAACTTTTAAAGAGAAAAGTGCCGTACACTAGAATTTGTCCTGCAACGTGGGTGTGTTTAAGCGACATATATTCCACATACACAAACACCCAGACCCGGGACAACTGACTGTAGGTTATATAAGTATTTGTCCCTTGCGGGAATCGAGCCCGCGACCCATCGTGTACACTTTTGGCACTATAATATCTCCTGCGCAGTAGATAGCATTCATCAGTATTCGGAAGTTGTCGCGTCGCGAAATTCAACAAATAGTCACAGAGACATCATTCGTATTTTGGTACAAGGCCACTGCCAGTGATAGCTAATGGTAAAAATCCACAATAACCTGTACAATTAGTTCCATTTATTAACGTGTATAAGTAATTTCGAACATATTCTCAGTGTTATAAATTCCGCAATAAGCACAGAGACATAAAGCGTTTTACCGCTGCCTCAGATGTCTACAAAAAAAGGGAAATAACTAAAGAGAGAGTGGCGGGCCCTTTGCAAACGATGCCCCACTCAAGGCACCCGAGCCCCTCCTTTGTTCCAGCAAGATTCAAGATGCGCAGTATCTGTTGAGACACTTTGCACTTGCTACCTTTACGGTGTTTGTTTCGAATGGACGCCTGATTAAAAAAAGTATACGACTAAAGAGTTAGAATCACTTTCTCAAAGGATATTCTACGAGTTTTAATGTCAGTGAACTTACTGCTTTTTTCCACGAGACTTATGCCCAAATATAAAAAGCCATTTTTAACTATTAATAGTTTTAACTATTTCCAGAAATCACGTGAATAATATTTTGAATCTTAAGGATGAGTTAGAGGTAAAGATTTTTGTACAAAATAATAAGCTAAAACGTTCTTTGTGAATTTGTTACTGCCAAAAACATAAATTTTTACCTTAAAAACCGTCTTTGTAAAATTTTAGGATAATACAATTTCGCTGAACTAGAGATCTGCGCTCTTCCAAAGCACGTTAATTACTTTCGTTTTGACGCAATCTGCGAGATTGTGAATTATTTGTTATGCTATAAAAACAAATCGTGTAATGTAATTACTAAATTAATCCATTTATATTTTATAGCTTGTGTTGCATTTAACAGAATACATTATTTGAAATAAATCAAAGGAAATATAGAAATACATAACTGAAGCGCGTGAATAGCTTTGGTTTGGAGTAGAGTTCTTCAATTCGCCGTGTGTTGACGGCTTAAGAGAATCTACCACACCATATCATCACAGTTGCAAACCTGCCTGCCAAGCTTGGTAACTATGGCAAAATTCCCCCAAAATGTGAGCTACAAACTTTTGTGGTACTATGGCAGAGGCCTATGTTCAGCAGTGGTCTAGTGATAGGCCGCAATGATGATGGTGATGAGAGTTCATATGACTTCAGGTTCATGTAGACTAATCGACTACTGGAGTATATTTTAAGCTTTATGTCACAGTTGCTGAGTGGTTAACAGAAATATTAGTAATAATAAAAACAGCGAAAAGGTGGGATTTCCAAAAGCTGTGAAATTTCAAAGTTAAAGTGAAACCCTCCCCCGTCGAGCATCATTTGTATTTTTAATTATTGATATTGTTTAGACAAATTCGCTCGCTCGGGTTTTTAACTTGGAATAATGAACTGAATTGTGCGACAATTCAATTCATTATAGCATTTATTTCACTAGCGACAGTGCCCGTTTCATTACACACACAGAGTAATACTTCGCGGCAGAATAACTGGAACCGTGGCGAACCTCTGTTTTGGTATCCCATCACCAGTGAGTCTCTTTTGATAGACATGAACAAATGAAGTAAGAACTGATTGTAAGATTCCTATGCAGGAATCCGTATTAGTAGGATATAATAACAGTTATTATACATTATTATACTGTTATTATTATATATTATAACAGGCTCTTTGGTGGTACCCAAGAGCCTGTTATTTTGCCGACAAGCAGTAGTGTGCAAACATTACTGTGTTTCGGTCTGCAGGGCACTGAGAGCCAGAGTAATCACTGGGCATGTGAGACTTAAGAGCTGATGACTCAGGGTGACGAGCGCAGTGTGGTGCCACTCCGTAATGTTCTGGGTGACACAGAATTCGGTATTAGCAAACGCTGCACTTACCATTAGATGAGCGTTTTGCTCGTCTCGTCACTTTATCCAATTAAAAAAGATGCATTATATACTACAGATTAATAATAAATTTACTTAATGCAACTCAAAGCGAACACGCTTTCCAACCTTTTCAATATTCTATGCAGCGCTTTCAACGCCTGCGTGCATCCAATAAACTGAATCGGTGAGCATCAATACATTATAGCGGTTGCAGTGCGGACCGGCGTCTGCTCTCGAAATAGACGAATCTACGTTAGCGTACACCGTAGTAGACGTAGACCGTAGCGGCGAAAGGAGGCGCCTCCCCTAGCGAATCTCCAACACCAGTCAATAGATGGCGCTACACGATAAAATTACAACATAGAGACAAGATTTACGTTTCAATTTTTATCGAGTGAAACATCTCGGTTCCCCATTAAAAATTTACTTATTGTATTACTGTTTTGTATGTACTTATTGTATTGTAACAATAGCAACAAATGTCATATTTTGTCAGTCCTTTATAACTCACTAGCGATCCACCCCGGCTTCGCACAGGTAGATAGATATTAGAAAGATAAATTAGTACTTTATTTGGACAAATAGAACAACAATAATCCCTTCACTAACATTTTTTGTAGCGACTATGCTCATCGGCGGCTCTGCAACTGCAGCTGGTCAGGTACGATTAAGTTACCAAAATAATATTATATTTATGGGAACATAAGCCATGACAGTTTAGTGGCGCAAATGGAGCCACCTCGATGATGCCCAAGTCGCATGATACCGAGCGGCCGCTGTATTTATTATAGAGCGTTTCAAAGTTTTAAATTAAAAAAACAATACAATTACAATTAAAAACCACTATGCAATTGTTTCTAGTTTACAAAAAATTAAATGAGTAGGTAGGTAATTAATAGAACAGTCTAATCGCGCTTAGCGCGGGCGAGCGTATGGTTGTGCGCTAACATCGCAGCATTTTTCTTACTTTTAGCATTTTTATACCCGTCGTAACTTCTAAACTATAGATCCGATTCGAATAATTTAAAGAGTAATTTACATGTACATAATCAACCTTGATTATAAGACTATTTTGTAGGATAAGTATTAATATTGTGATACGAATGTCATCATCTTTCGATTCTACCCGTGTTTTGGTTATTGTGACTTAACTATAATAGTTAGACATATAGCCTCGCGGACTTTTTTGTGAGTAATGGTGAGTGCTATGAAAATATAGTACATTATTTTATATATCATCAATAGTTTTTGCAGCGCACTGCCAAATAATGACTTTTATTAATAAATATTTGATACTAGTTTAGATTATATGCAAATTATAATATATACATACATTATGTACCTGTGTAGAAAAGTTATGTAGAAAAGCAACCATCGTTCAGCGATGGCACCAAACTAGTAATGACTTCTACGCCGCGGGGCCTGGGTTCGAATTCCAGCCAAAACTAACATTTGTGCAAAAACACAAATTATTGGTTTTCGGGTGTAGTTGTGTTGTGCATGTGAAATGCAGAATAGTATCAGGCGTTACTTTGCGAAAATCCATTATAATAAAGAAAAGTAATTTAATTTGCTACACCATTTTTATATTTTGCATGCGGATCTTGGCAAATTAACTTACTTTCCTTCATCATGTGAAATGTGCCTGTAAAACGCACCTAAGATACAGGAGAAATCCTAGTACGAGCCATCGTTTTGTTTTTTAAAGAAAAAACTGCTTTCTTGAATCGTCAAGAATAAGAACGTGTTCAATTTACTAATACATAAAAAACTTGTTAAAGTATTCAAAATTATATGCAATGATAAGGCGCAGGGTGAATTCGATTAAATTATTAAGTAGATGCACATACAGAGCTGCTGTCATTTACTTGTACTATAATGCGATATGAGAAAAACCACGACAAATGAAATATTTTTTTACAATCCCGCCATAGATAGGATGGTCTTTGTAAAAACATCTTGCAACTCCACCAATAGTAATCTTTGCAATTCCTTTAATCGCTGCAAAAAAATCGCAAACTCTACGACGATCATAAAATAAAGACATAAAGGTGCGTTTGCGATAACATACCAAGAACCCCAGCCATATCGCGGAATAGGGAAAAACTGCAAAAGTAACAAAAACGATAAAACTATTTAACGCTACGCTTAACGATCGCTCGTTAGTGGAAACGAGCTACTTAAATCGACAACTAAACGCTATTTATATAAACAGAAATATGTCTGACGTTAAACGCCAACATGCATTAATTAAAAGTCAACGAAGAACAGTCCAGAAAATGTGAGTTAGCTATGTTCTTCTGTCCGATTTTACGAGCACGGCGACAACTACCTAAGATGTCGGAAGATATCAACTGCGCAGGAGATATTATAGTGCCATAAGTGCACTTACTCGTCGCAACCAACTCGTGCCCGATGTACCGCTCATGCGATAAAATTGAAAGCAGGCTAGGATCCCGTATCAGAGTCACAAGGATAATCACAACACAACCAAACTAACATTTTGTGTTTTTGCAATAATGTTGGCTCTGGCTGGGATTCTAACCCAGAACCCGCGGCGTGGTAGTCTGGTACTCTAACCAGTAGCGGTCGATTTAGATATACTCGTAGAATGAATAAACTTCAATTTAAAGCGGACAAAGGGAATTAGAAAATCTTATAAGATAATGATCTCTTTTATTTACGGGAATACTATACATTTAAATAGAACCGAGTTAACTATGACGTCAGGACATCTGTCACCCGTGACCATGGGTGCTATAAATAGGGTCGGGTTATAAATAGTTCAAGATGAAACGCGATAAAATTAAAACTAGCTTATTTAAATCTTATAAGAGTTACAGGTGGTAGGGATCGTTACAGGAATCCGTCTAGGTGGACACTGCAGAGACAGTTACTCTACCGTCAAGCAGTAGTGTGGAAACTTTACTATGATTCGGTACGAGTCAATAAATGATTACCTACGGGGAGCAGTATAGTGACAGCATTGCATAATATGGTGATATTCTGTACAAATGAAGGTTGTCTGTACAATACCTTAGTCGGCTCTTACGACACCATGGTAGGAAAGAAGGTAGGTGCTATTCTACCCTGACAGACACCTAACGGCGTCGATAAATGGTGTGTATTTATGAAAACTGCCGGAGACTAACTTCTATAGCAAATTCATTAAAGGAAAAGACGATATGGTAATGCCTCAACAAAATAGACCGGGTATATTAGGATAGTCAACTTTATCTTGACGAGATAAGTTTGCAGCGAAGTGTCAAAGAAATAGCTGGAAACTTTTCAACCGGATAACCTAGTAAAGTGCATGAAGTTACGTTGAGCACAAAGACCGCGTTCAGGGCAATCCATAATCATAGCAAAGCAACGGCCGATTCTTTAGCTTATGTTATTAGTTGCCAGCAGGTGACCGGCAGAGTAGAATAGCACCTACCTCTTTCCTATCGAGGTGTCGCGACCTAGGTATTATTGTACAGGCAGCCTTTGTTCGTCCACAATTACACCATAATCGCTCGTGGAAACGCAATGGACTAAGAATTTTTTGAATCGTATCCAAAATGGTGGCGACGTGGTTCGCCACCCGTCACGTCTCGTTTTCCACGGGGGCGAAAATTGGGCTACGTGTGTGTATATGTTTTAGTCGTGACAGTTTATGTGACTAAAAATCTTGGAACTAATCTCATGACTTCTACATATCTATAACACCTAAATTATACACCTAATTACATTAGGCGTCGTATCTTTACCTAGAGTTAAAAATGCTCTTATCAGTTCAGTAATTAATAATTATTCTTACGAGTTAAATATTTATTTTAATTTATTTTAGTCATGTATAGATATATTTACACTACAGTATTGTTTGTTTAAAATATTATATAAAAGTTTATTCCCATATTACTTCAACATATATATCATCCTATTAGATATAGTTATTCAGTACCTGTCATGTCCATACTCGGGTCTAGATTTATAGCAGTATCGAATAGGGTCACCATAGAACAGGATCTGTGTAATACTTTCCCGTTTTTATTTATTTATGAAAGGCTTTTCTTATCGAAACTCAAAAGTAAAAATACCAAAGATAAATTTGTGATTTCATCAATATCTGTTCAAGGGGGTATTTTACTTATGTAATAATAATAATTTAAATTTGCACGCGAGTCTTACTAGCGTTCAGTTTCGTTGTTAAGATAAAGATACAATTAAGAAATTTTCAAATTAATTTGATAATACATTACACTAATTAAGTTTAATTATATTTAGAGTTCGTGTATTATATGTCCCCGTACCAGTATTTCCGACGTAGTAATCCTATTCATAGTCCCTTACGTTATTAGCAAGAGAGCAAGGTATAACGTTGGCCACACGTCCAATGCTGGCTACACTTCGTTGTAATAGTAGGTAAACGATATTGATGTATACCCCGGGTTAATGGACACTTGCGTTCCGTTTTGATCTCCGCCCGACCGCAATTTAGCTAAGATAATAGGCAAGAGGATATTGTTACAATGCTTGATCGTATATTCCTATATATGCCTTAGTTTGTAAACAATTTACCCTTCATCGTGTTGCCATATTAAGCTTGAATACTTTATTGCTACTATAGTGTGAAATAGACAGGTGAATATACAACAAGTTTATAATACACTTTGGTGTATGTTTTACATATGTAGGTCTGGATTGGGGCCTGAAATAGCCCTGGGCGTTTAAGACGAACTGAATATCTACTCGCTAATCGATCTAAGATGTCGGTTTCATCGGTATTCGGTTCGAATCTCTATAATTATGAATAGTTTTGCAACAATAAATAGTTTTCGGATTTAGAAGTATATGTGACTGACGTTGATTCTGCGTCATTTTGGCAGAAGCTTTACCTGGCCCGCGTTTGAGTACTCTTCTTAGAACTCAGTTAAAAACACAGACAAAAACTTTTGCCCGTGACTATTGTACCAAGTTGATTTCGTTGTTCGTCATCTACACAAATAAAAAAAGGGTCTGTTTGTAATAACAAAAAAAAAACTTTTTACTCAATGCGTACTGAAAGTATTTACGGTATTTATAAGATCAAAACAATTCTTAAAGAGTTTGTCTGTCTGTGTGTTCCGACTAATCTCCGAAACGGCTGGACCGCTTTTGACGGGACTTACACTGGCAGAAATGCTCATATTATAACGGGTACTAAATTTAATTTTAGAAAAATAATTAGTTCCGCGAAAAATTAAAACCCCATACTCTGATTCAAATAGGGAAGTATAAATGTGTACCATCGATCGTAGCGGTAAAACCGTGGGTTTTGTTGTAATCGTCGCCGTGTTTCTGACACTGCATCCTACCCTCCCTCCCTCCTGCATCTGGCGTGGGTAGGTTAGGTCAGAGCTTGGGTCTCTTGCGAGTACACTTGTGACAACAACAACATCGGCTGCGACCAGGTGGTCATCAATCGTTGGTTGCACAACAATCTCCCCATTCCGTCCACTCTCCTCTGCTTTTATTCTCTCCACTACTCACCCGTTACACAATGATCATCTTTCCTCCTCTACAGTCCCCTCGCCTTCTCGCTTTACATTTCACACTGTTCGTTAGGCTCCCCCCACAATGAAAGCGCCGACGCGCCCGCGCTACGCGGAGCGGCAAAATAAAACTATAGCGCTATCACACCGCACCCGCTTTTCCCTAGAAATGTGTTTGCGCAAATTTTTTTGGGGTACACTTGGGGGCCTAACACATAGATTGTAAAGTTTTGTAAGAAAAGCTGTGAAAACAATGTCATAAAAAAGATAGCTAAGTTTAATTCTTCTTTTTTTGTACAATAGTTCACTGGTGCCATGTATTTTTCACCATCAACAAGAGTTGACTGGCAGAGAAGGCCATAAGACATTGAGGCCGCTCATTCACCGTTAGTCAGACTTGACTAGCAGAGAAAGCCATAAGCCGGGGGGTTACTCTTAGTTTATGGTATTAATCAATAAATAACAAATAAAAATAAATAAAAGGACATAAGAATAAATTATTACACAATGTACTAACACGATGCAGGGTTACGTTACATAAAGAAGCTCCATATCAATTGATTTAGTTATGTACATCGAGAGTGTTTGTCTATTTTATTTGAGATATATATGAAGTCTGATTACACGTACGATAAAAAATAATCGATTTTTTGTAAAGATGATATTAGAAAGATCGTTTTTGAATAGAATAGCAATTTCGGATACGCATTTGATATCGCAATAAAAAAAAACACGTTTTGTTTCCTTTTTCGTACCGTACTTGCGGTTACTGCGTCTAAACGGAAAATATTGGGCTATTGTAAAGCAGAGGTTTAACGTTGCCAGGTTGCAATGAACAAAAATGCTTTGCGCATTTCGCGTGTTTACATAACGGTTAATGTTCGTACTATTGTATTCTTAAATTACGACATACCGTAAAAGGTTTAGGGTCACGATAGCAACTTGTAATACTATGTTTTTTTCTTATCAGCGACGGTAGTTACATAGCTTAAGAGTTTTGAAGCCGTGTGGTGGCGGCTTAAGAGAATCTGCCACCCCCATCTCATGTCGTGGGTGTCGTAAAAGTCATCAGAGGGAAAATGAAAACGAGGAGATGGGCAGCATCTTCCTGGAACATCTGAAGAAATAAACTGCGGTTGCCAACCCGTCTGCTAAGCGTGCTTCTATAGCATAATCCACCCAAAATTAGAGCTACTAACTTTTATGGCAATATATGGGGGAGGCCTATGTTCAGCAGTGAGCTATTGATAGGCTGAGATGATGATGACGATGATGATGATGAAAGTTTTGAAACGTAAAGAATTAACTAAACACAATTCTCGTTATATATGTATTCGTCTCTCCCTAGACGGGATGATTTATTGTTATCGCGAAACACGGTAGATATAAGCAGTAAGACGCTTTTTTATTGTAGAAAGTGATGAGACGAGCAAATCGCTCACCGGATGTCAAGTGCAGCGTCTGAACATAACAAATGATGTGTCATGCAGAACTTCTCTGTGTCGTGTTACATTGGGCCATTCACCCTGAGACATCAGTTCTTAAGTCTCATTTGCCCAGTAATGACACTAGCTGTCAGTGCCATTCAAATCAAAACACAGTAACGTTTGCATACTACTGCTTCACGGCTGATTAACTGGCACTGCGGTGGTACCCACCTAGACGGATTCCTGCATAGCAACCAGTGAGCCACCAACGTGGTGAGCCATAAAGTTTGTTAGTGTTAACTTTTTGACATATTATCACAAAGGTCTTTTGCACAAGCACAGTCCGAAATATAAATGGATTTTAATGCCACAATCGCTGCGATGACGAAACAATATTAATCATGGACCTCTTCCAAGTGTTGATTTAGCGATATCGCCAAGTATGGCAGGCAAATTGGCGATCATAATGCCACCTACCTCGTACCTTTGACGCTGCTGCCTGTCACTGGTGTAAATATTTGCCTGGTATATATGAGATTGTATTTCACGATCTGTCGGCAGCTACGAGTATTTGTGTCTTTTCCCTTATCGATTATTACAACAACCACAGTAGGAGGTGCCGCCACCACACGGAAAATCAAAAGAAATTAGAATACCTACTCTACACAAAAGCCTGTTACTACTCAAAGATATTCAGTTTATAAACCAATGGCTCCAAATAAATATAACATTATTTGTTTAAAATATCTAAAAGCAACGCGCTTAAACAATTACTTTCACTAATGAAATTCCCTACGCCCGCAAAACTTCGCTTAGTTACATTACAAGCTTCATTATAACATGAAGCCGGGAGCGGAGATAACCGATTAATTAATTATTCATTTTATCGTTATGAAGTATCCGTAACTATCGATAGTAATGGCGATAACTTTTATGTTTTAACGAGGCGAAACTTATTGATAAGCACTGGTGATGTTCCGAAATTGAAAAAAAGTTGTATAACAGCATAAACGCAATACATAAACGCAATGCACAGCGTCAAGGTTGTATAAAAATAAAATGTTTTTTTTCTCAAACCTTATTTAAAAAAAAGTAAAGTAAGTAATGACAAATAGTAAGCAATTATATTACTGTCATTGTTTTTACATCGTTTTTTCTATTTATCGAATCTCCGCTTACGGGAATACACAGGATAATTCCAGATATTCTATGAGCTATTCGAGCATTGAAGGTGGATAGCGTATGAGCTTTTACTTTAGGCCTTTTTTGTCCTATTCTTTTGCGGTCTCTATAATGTAAAATATGATCAATTACATAAATACAATATGAAAGAAGTTACAGTTATATCTATACTGATAATAAAACTAAAGTTGTTTTTGGTTTGAACGCGCTAATCTCTGGAACTACCAGTCGGATTCTTTTTGTATTTGATAGCCCGATTTTCGAGGAAGATTATAGGCTATCTACGAGGGTGGATTGAAAAGTACTCGGCCTAACCAAGAAAATAAACACATACTAAATCAGTTATATTTTTATTTTTCTACATAATCACCATCAAGTTCAATACACTTTTGCCACCTCCCCTTCCAAGCATTTAGACCGTTAAAAAAAATGATTCTTCCTTAGAGTCAAAATATGCGTCTACAGCTGCTTTGACCTCGTCGTTTGTCGAAAATCTTTGACCGTCCCAAGTGCTTTTTTAGGTTAGGGAACAGAAAGAAGTCTGATGGTGCCAGATCAGGTGAATACGGCGGATGCGGTAACAGTTCAAAGCCACAGTTGTGAATTCCAGCCATTGACTGTACTGACGTGTGAACACGGGCGTTATCTCGATGAAACAGGACTTTTCTTCTGAGTATTCCTCGACGTTTTTCTTTTATTTCCTCTCGTAAACGACGTAGTAAGGTGCAGTAGTAATCAGAGTTTATAGTCTGTACCCTTTTCAAGATAATCAATCATAATCACACCTTTCGAGTCCCAGAATACTGAAGCCATCACCTTATTTGCCGACAAAATCGACTTAGCGTTTTTAGGGGGTGGTGAACCAGGTCTTCTCCACTGTTTTGATTGTTGTTTTGTTTCCGGTGTACAGTAATGAACCCATGTTTCGTCCATAGTAACAAAACGATTCAAAAAATCATCTGCATCGGCTTCAAATAACTCCAAACAGTCGCGTGAAATAGTCAATCGCGTCCTTTTTTGTTCAACTGAAAGCAATCGCGGAACCCACCTCGCAGACACCTTGTGGAAACCCAACTCGTTGACAATGATGTTTTGAGTTCGTTCATAAGAGATGCCTATAATCTCGGCTATCTCTCTAATTTTTAATCTGCGGTCTCCCATTATTAAATCAAGTACTTTTTTAATATTTTCGTCAGTAGTTGACGTCGAAGGCCTTCCAGAGCGGGGTTCATCTTTCACACTCTCTCTACCACGCTTAAATTCTGCTATCCATTTTTTGACGGATGAATACCATGTCATCATGGATGGCTTTTGATGATAGCCCCTTCTTATGGAGGTACGCTGCTCGATTTGCTCCATTCGCGGAAATTATGACCGATTACTTTGTTAATAAATTTATAAAATCACAACTAATTATCGCACACGTTTCGAACTTCACGCAATGAACTAGTCTGAACTGAACTAAATAATGTGGGTAGATTTGATTTTTAGAATTGAATGGATCTGTGTCAGGCCGAGTACTTTTCAATCCACCCTCGTAACATCACGACCCTTTTTAATTAAACGTCGGGAGAAACCGCAGCTAGTCTATAATACATGTCTTAACATTCATAAATTATTGTGCGAAAATATTAAAACTGTATCGTAAACTAATATGTGTACGATAAGACTAGTACCAAAGTTCATATATGGGACAAAGTAACATTCTCTGAATGTCCCACTACACAGCAAAGGTCTCTCCGTATTCTTGAATGGGTTTTACAGACGGAAGGAGTCCGTCAAACTGCGGTCTTTCGGTTTGTGCATGGCGTTCGTGGTTTAATCGAGCACGTGGTAAATTATCGCTTATAATTGCAATTAGCAATTTCAGTGGTGCGGCCACCGGTGATCGAACTCCGGTTGGTCCAGTACATTCGCCGTTATCGCGTTATCGCCCTTGAGCTAATAGTACCAGAGTGACCTAGGTTCGATTATCGGTATCGACACCACTATAACAGTTACGTTACTATGCCTCGTTGTAGGATTTCTCCAGTATCGTGGATACGTTTTACAGAAATAAACTCAAAACAGCCAGACCTGACCAGACCAACAATTTGTGTTTTCTCACAAATGTTGGCTTAAGCTGGGATTCGAACACTGGACCCGCGGCGTAGAAGTCAGGTACTCTGACCACTAGGCCATCATCATCATCCACTGTTGAACATAGGCCTTCCCCATAGATGAAAGCTTTGCCAAGCGTGGCAACTATGTAAGATCTCCCCAAAGAGCTGATTGATGATTATAAAATATTCGTTATTGACAGTCTCTAAATAATGTACACTTTAAAAAAAATACACGAAAGGTTTTTTTATTCAATGAATTTTACATTCTGCCAACCCTATAGTAAAAGAATTAATAGAACACTAACTTTACGCGGGCTTTGAGTATAAAAATAATTGCGTAATTGCATATTTTAAAACTCTGCAAAATATTGCAAAAGTGATTAAAACACATCGACATCAGTTACAAACAGTAAAAAAAATCATCGGCGTGCCATTAAATAGCGAACCGAAGCAGCATTAAAAAAAAATTACATACGTTTACGTCCGAACATTAACGTTATGTATGCTACGAGTATTAATGATTGCATTTGCCTTAGTGCTTACTGACGATTTGGACTGAAAAGCGAAACTCGTGGATTACAATAAAGATATAATTATGATACCTAGATATAATTTCTGATACTATAACTAGTAAACAAGTAATTGTTAATAATAAACATAAAACTCTTTACCTGATTACATTCAAGTTATATTTATGTATGTTATAGCAGTGTGGTGGCGGCCAGACAATCTACCACCTCGTCTCTTCCCGTGGATGTCGTAAAAATCGAAAGTAGGAAAATTAAAACAGAAGCATCTTCCTGAAACGTCTAAATAAATAAACTGCGGTTGCCAATCCGCCCGCCAAGCGTGGCAGCTATGGCAAAATCCTCTAAAATGAGAGCTACACACTTTTGTGGCAATCTATGTTCTGTTATTTATTGGCTTACATTTGATACCAATATTGTTTAAAATATGAAAA
The DNA here is from genome assembly GCA_019845155.1 of Luehdorfia chinensis. Lineage (NCBI taxonomy): Eukaryota > Metazoa > Arthropoda > Insecta > Lepidoptera > Papilionidae > Luehdorfia > Luehdorfia chinensis. The sequence continues at coordinate 493,505 of JAHVAK010000125.1, forward strand.
CTTTTTTTTTTCTTCTCTTTTTGATTCTTAGGCGCCATATTTAAATGTTATACCCTATAGCATTTTCACGACTGAGCCATTTAGGCTACCGGGCATGCCAAAAAATAGACATACATACATACACTCGACAAACATTACCCTCCTCCTGTGACCAGTCGGGTAAATAGAGCGAGTGCAACTTCATACACGCGATAGAAGTGAAACTTATACATATTAGAAGATTCTTTAAAATAAAAATATATGTACAATAATTAACAAAAATATAACTCACAGCAAAATAACTGCTCAGTATATTTTAAAAATATATTAATATTATTATTTATTTTATTTTTGTATATTAACAAATATTAATAAATGGATAATATATTAATTAAGAGAAATATTAATTAAGAGTAACAATCTTTTTCACGAAAACAGAGGGTTATTGAACCGAGAAGTGTCTGTCGCGTACAGTGGGCGTTTGAAACTTATATGTCCTTATTTTTTTATTTCTTAAACACAGGGACTTCCGTCATGATGTTATCCTATACCGCCGAGGCATATATATTTCAACAAACAATTTTAGTAGTATCGACACCGATGATTAAATTCAGGATGTTTGCGTGGTATCAAATTTAGGAATTTAAATCTCCTCAATTAAAATAAACCTTGTGCCGTTTGCACAGAAGAGACAATAAGTACAATTAATTAAACAGCAACATAATCCCACGCGAAAATAAAAAAAACCAATACTTCCATTTGCAGTGCCATGCTTTCATTTCAACGATCCATTCTGCCGTCGAATACAGCAAAATAACGGACCAGCGTTGTTCTCAATCAAAGGCATTTAAAAATTCTACAGTCTTATATATAGAAAAAAAAGTTTAGCCGGACAAACGGGCGGCGACGAACGAAATTCACGTAAACTGGCCAGTGACAGTCACAAGGTCCGATAGATTTTTTTTAATTCAATCTATAACTGCCACGACTGTTAACAGAGCACGGGAATGCTAACGAAATTGACGTTTTAAAAACTTTTCGATCGTCAGCGCTATTTCTTTTTTTTCTTCTCATGTTTAATGCACTGATAAGGGCTTTGCTTTACAACGCGTTAAGAATATAATTATGACCGCAGATACTTCCACAAATACGTAATAAGTAACTGCGGTCCTTACACCGTTCGATAGCAAACGTCGAGTGATAGTACATGAATTAATAATGTTTTTGTTTACCAAAAATCCTTATTTAATTAAAAGTAAACTTCATCAAACTATATTAAAACGACACGAATAAAATCATAATAACACAAGCAATACAACATGCAACTAAAGTATATTATTCACAATCCGCCGGCTATCACAGCAATGCGCCGCGCTTTTTTAATCTGCGCTCTCGAGTTTTTATTTTTCATTCGCCACCGCTCGCTTGCTGACGAGTTGCTCGTAGTGTTACCAGGTATGTAGCAATTTGCGGGACCGACGTAAAAGCTATTCAATGCAGCCATTAAAATATGACAAAAAGAAACATTTTATTTTTGTGTTGTGGGAAACCATCATGATCTGAATAATTCGGCTTGCTGCTGCCAAAATAATACGAAAAAAAAATGTTTTATGTTTTAAAAATAAATGTATCATATAATTTATGCTACTATTAGGCAAAGGCAATCAAAATGCAATTGAATATTGTATCAAAAGTCTCATGCATAACAAGGACTCAAACAACTACATAGCCAAAATTTGCGTAACCAGTCAGCCGCTAAGTTAAGCGGCCTATTGGACTTCGACCTTAAGACATCTGCCCGATCTTCGCTATAATCAATATCATATGTGAGCCATTTTGCGTAACGCAAAATTATTTTAAATAAAAGCACACTTGGTTATTAAATCGTTAACGAGATAGTAAAATTAAATAGCTATTGGTTTAGTGCTTATTAAAACTATTAATGAGACTCGTATTCGTAAGTAATAATGTCAATAGGAAAAATAAATATTCTAACGCTTTTAATAATATATACATATCATCATACATATTAATATACATATCAGTCTCTCATTCGTTCCTTTTCCCTACGATAGGTAAAAAATAGAAATAACTTTAGTTCAAAAAAAACTAAGAAGCTGTAAAGGCCTTCGGGCTAACAGTGATCATCCGCTTAAACAAAACACGCTTCAACAGGAATGAGCTAATGATCCTGATGGGAATACCAGGTCATAGTAATGAACTTACTGTGCTGTCATAAATTTCAAATAATTCGAAAGTGGAAGTGGTTGAAAAATTGAATTGAAAGATCCATTATATTCACACATGAATACATACAGGTCAAGCTAACAAAAGCCTGTTAATAAAAATCAAAACTCCTAATATGTAAATATAATTGAAGAAATAAACGCAACTACTATTTGATTTTTTATTTTGATAATACAAAATTGGGCAAGGTCATTCGCATAGGCCTAAGGACATCCTGACTGGTTTTACAGTGTATTCGTAAAAATGCAACACGGGGAAAGATTATACACATGCTATCCCCGTTAATAATTTAACAGTTAACAATTATAAGTATATACTATCCTATTCAGATTTTCAGCCGGTAGGTGTCCGGCAGAGAAGAATAGCACCTACCTCTTTCCTGTCGAGGTGTCGTAAGAGGCGACTAAGGAATTGTACGGACGGTATTTATTCGTGCAGAATAACACCATAATATGCAAAGCTGTCACTATGCTGCCCGTAGGAACGTAATGTGGAGGAAGATTTTTTTTTACTCATACCAAAGTGGCGGCGAAGTGGTTCGCCACCCGTCACGACCTTTGCCTACACCCTTATATGGGAAAAAGGCGTGACTATATGTATGTATTTTCTTTTACAGAAGAGGGGGCAAACGAACAAGCCTCACCTGATGGTACAACATCCGCAAAACCAGAGGAATTCCGGGTACATCGTTGGCCTGATGTTGATTATAACATGACCACACTTATTTTTTTTACTTTAAATAAAAATAGATGACACCGACAAACACTACATCTGATCTATCATATTAACTGAAGCGATGTCCACCTACATATGATATAGATCGGTGCATTAGGAAAAAGGAAAAGAATGAAAATAATGGTCCTTTGGCTCACAGTACCAACGAAACGCACAAAGTCCTTCACCCCATAAAGATTTATGCCAAAATAAACAACATAATATAATTTATACAATCAGCGCTTAACACAAATCATGAGACCGCCGTCGCTGCGTACGTACATGCTTTTGTCAGTCCGTATTCATTATTATTCAGTTAGCGACAGCAGTATTTTCGCAGCCGCATTCACTTTATGAGTTTATTGCTGCGAGACAGCGACAATGTTGCTAGCCTCGGTAAAACTTTTTCAATGAAGGATACTTAATTAATCCGTTTACAGCTCTACCAATACCCCACGGTATCAAATTCGGACAAGTATGCGTATAAAGCCTGAACTTACTAGTTAAACTGGAATGACATTAAATTTGCGTTTTGCGTGTGCTGTAAAAAATATAGTATATCAAACATCTTCCTTGCTTGGCTTAATTAACATCACCACCTTTTTAATAATATAAAAATTAAAATTAAAATTTAAAAAATACTAATTAAATAAAAATTAAAATAAAATTAAAAACCTATCGAGAAGCTTAATATTTATAAATTTAGCACGCCGAGAGTTTTTTTTTTATTATAGTCTAAATACATAAAATGACTTCGCTTTGTAGTAGTGGTATTAGAAAATCTACCAACCTGCTGATCCTGAACCTAGTGTGCTCCAATCTCTTACCGACCGATAGCGGTATAACCATCTTCAATACCAGAACGGTAATAAACAATCCGGTGAAGGAAAGCAACATCAAACTGACAGGCGTACTACGATCACCAATTGGTCTAACAAAGAGTTATGATTACGCCAAATCGTTACTATTTCAGGGAGCTTTATTTCCAGCAGTGGAGTGTTTGCTAGCTGATAATCTTTTCACTATATTGAAGCTAAAGAGTTTGTATGTTTGACCTCCTTAACCCAGGAAATACTAATCCGATTTGAAAAATGAGTATTTAAATAATATATGAATTGCGAGTAGATAGCCCGTTCCCATTAAGATGCGGGGCTATAAAACTTCGGGGTACTGCTACTGCTACTGCCTTAAGGTGTAATGAAATAAAAGCGATGCACATACTACATTAAGACAGTAAAGCATGTTTCTGAAAATAATATGAACTACATACATAGGAAATAGTTAAAAACTTAAATATCAAAATATTAGCACACATTTTAAGAAACCATTAAAAATAAATATCGCCTTTTGAAGTGGCAAAAGCTGGCAGCATTGGTAGGCGCGATGTGTATTCATTAAGCTTTGTTTTATTTAAATAATTAATTTTCCACGTCGCCGTCAGGTGGCGCTGCCCAACGATCTGTAAGCGCGATACGTGTAACGGCCTGTTAATATTACATTTCTGCTTTTATTTAGTCACAGTCGGCCTTAACGCGGCGGAATGAAATGAATTCTATTTTTATACAAAACTCGAAAAAGTTTTCGATAGGGTTTGTTTTAACGTCAATTATAAGTTTTAATGGATTATGCAAATATTTAGTTTATTTTGTAAACAAATCTATTTTGACTCAGCGATATTTAAATTAAGACTAAGTAAAAGGTATTTCATAACACGATCTTCATTAAATAGAGATGCTGTAGCGAATATTTTATCACGTAGCGAGTCGATGGTCTGCTAAAACTTATATAATACAGACGACGTTTGTTTGACATAATATTCTTTATGTAGTTACAGCTAAGGGTCTTGAAACAGTATTCCTGCAATAATTTTTTTTCGGACTTAACATAATTATTTTTGTATTTTTATTTATATGTTCAGTCATATACAACTTAGAATTTGTTTAAATAATGCCACAGGCTATACCTCTAACAAACATTCAACATTATCACTAGACAAACTCGCACCTTTATTCAGACGTCAATTAAAGAGCTCGTGCCACTGATGTAGTCGAATTGCGCTAAAGCATCGATGTCATTAAAACAAATTGTGCCCTGCAGCGTTGCTTCTCGCTATAGTTCGATTTCGCGCAGAAATTCCTTGATTAATTCTTTTATTTTAGCTAACAAACTCGATTAGATTTGCCCGATAGTTATCTGGAATATCGTCTATTACAGAGGTTTGTTTTGGTACTACAGAAAGTAGGATTCCTATGCAGGAGTCCGTCTAGGTAGGTACCACCCCAGGGCCAGTTATTCTACCGTGAAGCAGTAGTGTGCAAACATTACTGTGTTTCGGTTTGAAGGGCACTGTGCTGTAGCTAGCGTAATCACTGGGCATATGAGACTTAAGAACCTATGTTTCAGGATGATGGGCATAGTGTAGTGTCACACAGAAATTTTCTTAATGGCACAACATTTGTTATGGGCAGACGTTGCACTTACCATCAGGTGAACGTTTTGCTCGTTTCATCACTTTATACAATAAAAAAAAACGGTTATATGTACATGAAATAAACAATATATAGTTTTGCGTATGCTTTCAATATAGTCTAAATTGGAAGGGAAGCTGGTACAGCAATGACAATTGCCAGGTGGCGAAGAGTTTGACTGTTGACGTTTGAAGAGTTACTTTTAGTAGAATTAACTGAGTTTCACTGTTACACGACACAATTTTATTTTATTCTAGCTGATCGTGTAACCGTATGCGCGACGTTGTTCAAAGTTTGCTGTTCTTACAGTGAGGCCAATTTAGAAGTTTTCCCCCTAGCCTGAAAGAATCTGTTCAACGAATAAAACTAGCTTGAATTCGATTTACGTGTTTAAAAACAGTGTAGAAGTGGATGCACTGGGTTCAGAATTTGTGAAAACTTATTTCTCAGTCTCTTATATTATAATCGAAATATTAGCTAAGCGTTATTTAAATATATGTATTTTTTTATTGGATAAAGTGACAACACGTGCAAAACGTTCACCGTATGGTAAGTGTAACGTCTGCCCATAACAGATGCTGTGTCACATAGAACATTTCTGTGTTGTGGCACCAAATAGCGCCCGTCACCTCGAGACATCAGTTCTTAAATCTCGTATTCCCAGTGATTATACTCGTAGTAGCTCACAGTGCCCTGTAGACCGAAACACAGTAATGTTTGCACACTACTGCTTCACGGCAGAATAACTGGCCCTAGACGGATTCCTGCGTAGGAATTCTAATGTATGAGTCCTCATGTAGCTTCCAAAATGTAGACAAAATTATACACCAACGAGATTATCAGTTCAGGTATCACGCTTTGACCATTTGTTTTAAAGTGATCATGAATGATAGACGTTCTTATGATTAAAACATTTTAGTGATTATAAATACCTCCAGAAAAAAAGTGGGAAGCCTAATGTGTGACGGAACACACATTAGGCTTCCCTCTTTTTTTTTGGACGTCCAGACGTTATTTCAGTACATTAGAATACCGTTGTTTACATATTTCTACATATAAATAAATAAGCAATGTAAGGAAATATCTGTTTAACTACGAACTTTAAAATTTGTCTGCTCCTATAACGTAAGCCTTTTGTTAGTCTACTTCCATGTTGCCTCTCTACTTTAAATAGCCAATTAGTTATATAAAATTGTACAACAAAATTCATAAAATATTCAGTGAAAAAAGTCACAGTTGTTAGCAATACAATCTTATTCAAAGTGGTTTCTCATAGAGCGTTCAGAGGCGGTCGAGTTACGAGCCAATTAGCGAGCGGCCGTGGTAAACACTTTTTATCGTGGTGCCTAGAGGACTGATATTTTAGATCCCGCACTGGGGAGACTCGAAATGCGGACCGAAACTGTCGAACTTCGATGGCATTGATTCGCTAAATTGGCTATTTTACATCGAACGAAACAAATCGCTAATTAAGCGATCGTGTTGTACATTTTAGATATCGGAAACGGGAATGACATAACCGCATCATTTACGCCTACTATTGAATGAACTGCTAAGGTTAACTATGCGATGTTCAGTAATCAGCTTTTTATCATCTGCCAACTAGACGCACGGCGAGTTTACTTCATTTTGCTGAGAATTCGGAGCCTAGCATTCGGAAGAAGCATTTTGCTTCGTCGTTTATAATACGTTCGGCAAATGACTGGAATCATTTGCCTGCATTAGTTTTCCTGTCTGATTATAATGTGGGTGTCTTCAATAAAGGAGTGATATATAATTTCGGTGATGTAATTGCTGTTAGCCTTTTTAGCTATTACAGCTTCAGCGGATACTGTGCTCACGGGCCAGGGGCCCGCGTGCCAGGTTTGATTTGACCCAAACATAAATACTTACATAAACTCCTACCAAAACCTAGAAATTCGGACTGCGTCGCGTTCACTTGCATGCTTGCGCGTTTTCGAATATCTAATAAAAGAGTGAATACGCTTTTTCTAACCAGTGCGTTTACCATCCGTAACTACAACGCCAATTACCATCAGGTGGGATCGTAGTTAAGCTACTAGCATAATATAATAAAAAAAATTGGGTGAAAGCTTAGTCCTTTTTTTTGGAAATAATTCTGATCTTCAATATTTACTTTCATGAATAAAAGTTCCATTAAGTGCTTCAGTTAAATCTCTTACATTTCTAACGTAAAAATGTCCATTAACGAAACCCCTAAATATATAGCATGCGAAAGTAACAACAAGCAGTATGTCGGATAAGACAGTCCACTGTGGATCAATTACGCCTGAATACCGACAGAGTGTATTTCGCGATTCAACAACATAATGACGGATTTGAAACACTTTATACCCGAGACCGTTACAAGAGATTCTCATTTTGTCATAAAACAACTACAGCGATTTACAATTATTTAGCATGACAATTATATTTGATATAACTTATTTTTTGGATTTGATCGTATTTATTTTTCATTATGTAGATCGGACCAAAACATAGTAAACTAAACATCTCAGTCCTGATAATTGGTGTTGTGAAGTGCTCGAAACGTTGGCTTATAAATAGTAAAAATAAACGCGATAAAATTAGTATTATTAAAGGAATCGCGTAAATATAAGAAATCCGTATTAATATTAAAGTTTTAAGAATATGTTTAATGTAATGTAGTGATGTTATAAAACGAGTTAAATAACCCAAAGTTATTGTTCCATGAAGTAGTTTATTATTAACACTTGTGATTATTGGCCAATCCCACCGAGAGGTGGAACTATATTTTCACTCACACTTGTAACAGTTAAATACAATATTTTGCGGAATTAGTACATTTTTTGTCTCAGTGGTAAGCGTCAGTGGTACTCGGCCGATGCGTTATAGGTCTACGGTTCGGTTCCAATTTAAGCTAAAAATTGTGTCAAATTTGTTACAATTTAGTATCACTTTTCGAATAATCAGCACTTAACCATTTCTCCGATATTATCGCGTTAGCAACACATCAGGTACAGGAAGGTAAAGACGAGTGAGTGCATCTGTGTTTGTGCTAACTCAAAGACTTACGTCATTATAATACATCATACGCAGATAACAAATGACCGTTTTTGTTTATCCCCAGGATGATATCGCCAATGGTTAAAATTGACTAGGGGATATCATAATTATGGCTGAACGATCAAAAAGTTATCTGTTAAATCTGTATTCTTCCGGATTCGAATCAGATTCAATAAAAAAAAACTTATCCTCATAATAACGATAACCTATACTTTCTTCAGACAGTGACAAAGAGTAAGTCCCCTTGTATTTATGTCAATCGTCCCGGCAATATATTTTCACGTAATTCGCCGACTTCCACGGCTACGTGTTTCCAAAAACAAGCAAATAGAAATTCTAAAATAGTGTATTAAAGTATAAATATGGGTTTCAAATAAACTACATTCCTTTCTAAAATACTTCCCCACATCAACCGCCAATTTAGCATATGAAAAAATGCATGTGGTAGGGGGTTCCTATGCAGGAATCCGTCTAGGTGGGTAGGTACCACCGCAGTGTCAATTATTTTGCTGTGAATCAGTAGTGTGTAAACATAATTGTGTTTCGGATTAATTCTGTTATAATTCTGAACAGTTGAACGATTAGCTCGTCTCGTCGTAGCTCGTCTTGTCCTATATCTTCCATAAAAAGTACTTTATTAAGCTGGAACTAATACAAAAATTCAAAGCACTTTAGGCTTAAATAAAATTTTACATATCCGTAACACTATCTAAAAATATACACAAATAAATTTTAGTACTAAACATAAATAACACTTACCGGGTTTTGTTAGAGGAGTTTTGAGATCGTTGTTCGTGAGCTGAGGATTTTCTTGCACCTATAAACAAATGAATTTATAATCGATCACTTTATTTTGTACGAAACAGCATTTCATCACCATACTTTGAATATAACCGCAAACATTCGAAATTATTAAAGCTGACTACATAGACTAAAACACGTTGCTTTTAAAATATTTACGCTTTATATGAAATCGCTCTGATGAAAAGTTGTCATTTTGAAGACACATAAATTTGCGAACGTCGATTTGTGAATAGGATAATGATCATCACAGACAATACGCAGAGGCCTTAGATTTATAAATCGCTTTTTACTACGACTTTTAATACTAATGCAATGGCATTCGTAGATGTTGTATTCGTGACCCACAGACAAAGGCGACCGAGGCGATAATATCATTATTATAAATCCATAGAACCATATCTAAATGGATGAAAATTTAATATGCAATATTGAGGGATCTAATATCGTACATTAAAAGATCTGGAGGTCTATTTTATAAATCGATGTTGATCACGAAACCAACCAGAGTTACACAGTAGGCCCCCTGGTATGTTCACGATAGTGCCAAAGCAAATGAAAGTATAATCTTAATGTTATAAAACCCTAAATTGCTTGTGAAACTATTTTAGCTATCGTAAATAGTCGAATATGTACGAGATTCATAGATTACCGAGTAACCGCCCGTCATATTGGTGAACAATGAAGAAAATATAGGTTGATTGAATTAATTAAATAAAACAAAACTTGCTTTCATCTAAGAATGATTCGTGAGAGGATATAAAAGTTTTTTTTTATAATATACTCGTACATACAACTTTCATTCAGCATTTTTCGTGTTCTCTACTCTCACGAAGTGTACTCGAGTAACAAAAGAAAGTATATATTTCAAGACATCCTTTCGAAAGAAATTATTCTTAAATTTCATTCTAAAAGTACTAAAGATAGTATTGCAGCACAAGAAATTTTCATAGCATGACCTGTAAGATGGTTCACGTTTAGTTATCTATTTAAATCAAAATTATAGAGGTCTGCCGATGTGCGCGCATCACGCGAAAACAATTGTATAGATTTGGATATTTTTTTTTAGTTTTACTTCTTAAACACTTGGTACTAATCTAAAATTTGGCACAGATATAGCTTGCATCCTGGAGACGGACATAGAATATTGACCCGAGAAATTAAATAGTTCCCACGGGACATTTAAAAACAATTATCCGCTCGGACGAACTCGCGGGCATCAGCTAGTTATAAATAAAATTTTAGCTACAATAGAATTACATCGATATGAATATAAAGCAGATAATTAAAATAGTAGTAATCAAGTTATTAACGACCGCGTGGTTCAGTGGTAACCGTGCTTGCTCGCTGAAGCTTGGGCATTGGGTTCGAAGCGCATCCAAAGCTAATACTTTTTCATACGAATCAAAGTTTTCGGTTTGGAGGTCCCGTGGATACAGACGTTGAGGAAAAATGATGCCACGGTTGTTGCGCAAATAATGATGACTCTACATCTCGCAAACTTTTGGTTGTAAAAGGCGGATCCCCGCCAAACAGATTAATTGACATAAGAGTGCTCATCACTTTGCGGTATTAAGAAACAAATATTATGCATGTATATTTCAACACTCACCTTGTTAGTGTAGGGGTTGAAGATAAACTTGTTCTCGAGTTCTTTCCGCGGCGTTGCTGCTATAACCGATAACGGGGTAGGCAGGGACTTCATTTCCTATGTAAACAAAATTCATCATTCAATTCAAAAGTAAAAAAAAAATGTGTAACATTCATCATCTTATGTATGCATTGTATGATAGCGTTGCCTAGTGATTAGAGTACGTGACTATAATGCCGCAGGTCCTGAGTTCCAACCCAGCCGAAGCAAATGTGCAAAAACACACGTTGTCGGTTTCGGTTGTGATTATGTTGTGATTGTCCTCTTATTTGATAATAATAGTACACGCAACCGACGAGCGTGTATGAAAACGTGAATGAAAGTAGAAGAAGCGAGATGTGTCAGCATCGGAGCAAGTGGAAAGATGTGGTCTCTGCCTACCCCAATGGAAAAGAGGCGTGACTGTATGTATGTATCTATCTGATAATGCATCCTAAGACCACTCATGAATTTTATCGTAAGAGTAACTCTATGTTTGCGCGCACAGCTGTGACACTATAATATCGCCTGCGCAATTGATAGCTTCCGACAGTATTTTGAAGTTGTTGTCGTGGTTGAAAATCGACCAGGAGGAGTATATGGTTATGAATTTTATTTATATATAGTTATTTTTTATTGGATAATGTGACAAAACGAGCAAAACCTTCAGCTAATGGTAATTGCAACGTCTGCCAATAACAAATGCTGTGTCACCCCGAACGTTTCTGTGTGACACCACACTTCGCTCGTCACCGTGAGACATCAGTTCTTAAGTCTTATATGCCCAGTGATTACGCTAGCTCTTAGTGCACTTCAAACCGAAACACAGTAATGTTTGCACACTACTGCTTCATGGCAGAATAACTGGCCAGGAGTGGTACCTACCTAGATGGATTCTTGGATACGAATCCTACTACCAGTAGACTGTATTAACTGTAATCATTTCATCATCATCATGCTAATTTCAGCCTATCACTACTCCACTGCTGAACATAGGCCTCCCTCACAGATTGCCAACCTGCAGTTTAGTAGTTATTTGGTCAGATGTTCCAGGAATATGGTGATGATCGCCTCATCAACAGGCGATGGTCCAGGTTTTTATTTTCTCTCTGTCGACTTTGACGACACCCACTGAGATGATATTTATTAATAATTTATTTTAAAATTCCTGTGAGTGACTCATTCAAATGCTACCTAAATATCTATTTACAGAAATTGGTAATGTTTTCGCTAGAAAATACAAATTTGCTTTTAAATAGAATGAAAAAACTTCAGAGTTCCGGATCGTTTACACTTCGAGACATTAAAACATTTAGGATTTAAGTACATTACTTTGTAAGCACCGAGCAAATAATCGCTGTAAAGTCTTGAAACAATAAGGAATGAAGTCGCAAATCGGTACTTATTGCCAAAGTTGCAAACAGTTTGGTGCGCCGGGAGATTGTGTCTCCACGCTCGAGATACCAGAACGGTTCATAGCAATTACGGTGATGTGGTTACGTGTTTCCTTCTTTAGATGGAGGTAATTATTTTGTCCGAAAGTTCTATTAGGAGGATATGCAAGGACATTAACGAAGGTTGCGAATTACGACGAAAGTCATTATTAATTGTGGAAGAGTTTTCTTTGAATACTATGAAATTGGACAAGGCATTGCAGCGTATGACAGAATTACGAGCGTGGTAGCTAGTCAGCTGTACCGCCTTTTTAACCTTTGCTGAGGGTGCGGCAACGTACCAGGAGATTGGTGCAAGGACGTCATTGTAGCGCTTTAGAGGAAAAGGGTCGCAGCAAGACTGCAAAACTACCGAGGCATTAGCTAGCCAGCTCAGTATCAAATTTGTATATGAAAACATGATGGTTCAAAAAATTTAAAATTTCTGTGTGGCACTACACTGCGCTTACTGAGACATCAAAGTCAAAGTCAAAATTTCTTTATTCAGTTTAGGCTTGTATGAAGCTCTTATGAATATCAAAATCTACACCAGTTTAAGTCAAAATTTACGTCAGTTATCAAATTCTAAATGCCCAGTAATTAATTACACTAGCTATCATTGCACTTGGTAGAGGAAAACACAGTAATGTTTTCACACTACTGAATGGTAGAAATATTGACACTACGACAGTACCTACCTAGAAGGATTCCTTACCACCTACAGGACTTAACTGATGAGAAGCAGCAGCATTTTAGGCACTTTAGGTTATATTACCATAGTTAATCCATGATGGATTACGGCAAATCCACCCAACTTAGGAAAGGCAATGTATGTATTGATGATGTATGTATTTATGTATTGATGATGATGGCATAAAGTTGTCGCTACTATAATAATATTATATTTTATCTGCAAAATATGCAAGATAAACAAAAAATATTTTTAATTATTTTAAATACATTTTTTTCATTAGTTTAATTACTATAACATGTAACACTTACCTTTAAAATACTTTCTATTGGCGGTTGACTGCTGTCGATAGAACTCTGAAAACGAAATAATAATAAGAAATAGAGAAAAATAGAAATATACTTAACATTTATTTTACTCGCTTAACCATACTAATATTATAAAAGCGAAAGTAACTCTCTCTGTCCCTCTACTTGTTAACATTACACGGTTCAACCGCTGAACTTCTTGGAGGGATTGAGGATCTTGACGAAATTTGGCACAGAGACAGCTTGCATCCTGGAGACGGACAAAGGATACTTTTTATTCCGGAAAATAAAATATGCGCGGACTATGCGCTGGTCTTATATTAATCTATTTTAAAAGTTTCTCGTGTAATATTTAATTATTGTACAAACTTTCATTCTTTAACATTCCCTAGAGGAACAATTAAGAAGTATCTAGAAAACTGGCACAACCATTCTCGAAAGACATTTTTTTTTTGCAATAGGGGTAATGACGAGATTTGCAAATCCTTCACCGTGATACTGATATACATATACACTACAGTACACTCCTCCTGCACACTACAGTAGCAGTTACAAACAAAATATAGAACTGCCAATAGCTGCGTGGCAATAAAACAGTAAAACATCTTGCAGAAATAGAGATGCACTACTTCATAATAATATACAATTAACTAGGTATATTAAATCAAAACTTAAACGTTTAGAGTGTTAAGGTATTTCTTTAAAAAATGCAACGAAAAGCGATTTCTTGAGAACGTTCAAAACGATATATTCTTTGTCGATACGGATTGGAGATCAACACATTGAAAGGTTTGTCTCATGCGGGAACAGACTATAACTGCTCCACCGAAGTAACAGCGTCGTAAAGTACAAATTTGCGAGCGCATCTGTAAAACTATTTTTACGAGAATACAGCGTCCTTAGCGAGTGGTGCGATTAAATTTAGGACCAGTTTATGTGTGGCTGTTGTATGATTTACAGGTAAAATTCAGTTAAAGTATGGTATTGTTCGCTTAAATGTTGTTTTGCCATTTACAGTGTACTGACAAGTTGCTAATTTTATATATATAAAAACTTTTTCTTATAAGAACGAAAAAGAAAACGAGCAAGCGCGCCTCATGCCTGAAAGAAGTACGCCTCTTTTCTAGAAGGTACTTAAGTCAAACCGTTCGTGCTCGCAGATTCAACAAAGTGATCGTGCGAGGTAGAAAATTAAAAAGCTGTACTAGTCGTAATGCTTTAATTGAGGATCTTTTATTTGTATTCTTTGATAGAACGAATAATTAAGAAGGCTAGTTTCAGAAGGAGGCTTAAAAATACTGAAATTGCTTTTAATTGTATTCACCTACATTGCTTACTACGTAATTATGTTCATATTACTAACCTGTGGTTGGAAGCCATTGGATATTCGAAGTGGGGGCGGTCGATGTACGGGCGCCCCTGTAGAGTTGAGGCTCTCGCTCTGTAACAAGGATGCACTTTGTATCTTGCTCTTTATATATTGTGAACATTCCCGTACACTTTGACTTCATAGATCCTGTCCATAGATTGTTTTTGTTTATGTAACAGGACTTTGTAAGTAGACTAGGTTCAGTGGATTGATATTTATTATATTTTTTTCGTATATTAAATTTTTCTCTCCTCTAGATATTAGATTTAAAGTAATTATTTATATATGTTTTGTTTAATATAAAAACAATTAAATGTATAAGATAAACAAGGTAACACTACAAACTCTTCACAATGTCAGCCATATGCAAGGTAATTTTTATTGCGAACGTTAAGCGTGTTTATCGTCGCGTATGAAATATTAAACTTGTAACATTAAATACGCTTTTTAATAAAGTACTTTTAGTGATTTTTTTAATTATCATATCTCATGAACAAGTCATTTGTCGTTATACAGAAAACTTTATGTAAGATGTGTTATTATTTAAACCGTATAATATTTTAAATGATTAAATAAAGGTAATGTAAACCACTACAATCTAGGATCATTCATAATCCATACTAATATTAGAAATGCGAAAGTAACTCTCTCTGTCCCTCTGTATGTTTGTCACCTTTTCACAGTTCAATCACTACACCGATCTTGATCAAATTTGGCACAGAGATAGCTTGTATTCTGGTGACGGCGTAGGAAATAACTGATTTTTACTCCGGAAGCACAAGTAGTTCTCACGGAATAAAAAAGCTATATTCACGCGGAAGAAGTAATAAAAAAAAACAATACTTTAAAAGTCTAGATGTTATTAACGTTGTATTCGAAGTTTAAAACGTTTCAAATTTGTTGAACGAACTTATTACGCCCTGAGGTTCCCTTTAAATTAAATAACAAGTTTGTTAAGCAGCCTCAATTAGCCAGTACCATTATATTAACTTTGCACGAAAAAAAAACAAACATAATATCGAAAATGCTGTGTACTGGGAGTGAACTCCTTTAGAAGCAGTTTGAAAATTGAAAGTTGTAGCAAACTCAGCGAGGCGACGGCTCACTTAAGCATAATTTAGCGGGGGCACGGCGATTTCATTATAAAATATGGTTATACAAAGATGTAGTTGGCGAACTAACTTTAAAAAATAACTTTACACGAGTTACGAGCTACCATGAAGTCGATTTCCAAGATCACGCTACAAATTGAATGAAGTGGTACGGAAGCTTAAACGACAGAGAATTGTAATTAATATTACCAAAAAAATTTTTGACTGCCTCGCTACTTGTAAAAACTAGTTCCTCAGTGAAAAAGCTAAAATAAGGCTTCCAACTCTCAATTTGTATAAAAGCTGTTACTAATTATATTTACGATTTCTTATACTTCATGATCATCATCATCATTTCAGTCTATCATAGTCGACTGCTGAACATTGGCCTCTCCCATAGATTGCCACAAAATACGGTCCTGAGCAACCTTCTAATATTAACGCTAATGCAATAATAATACAGTCACGGGAAGGCCAGGACTCCTGCCGCGGTCTGTGCTGTAAATCGACGGTGCTGTAAGGCGACGGAAACGTCACCATTATGGTTAAACCTAGACGATACAAAATCCGTAAAGTTTAGTTTTATTTTACAAATAAATATTTTTAACTACGATTCAATATTGAAATTTTCTGAATTCAAAATCACTGGGCGGGCTTTAATTTAATGCTTATTTTTTGTACATTATTATCATCAACCCCTAAACAGTTCACTCCATGGTACAGATATCTCTTAAATTGCGAGTATTTGCTGTTATCGACACGCGAGGTAGGTAGTATGGCGTTGGCGGTAACAGACTCTTCGTAAATTATTCGCTGTGCTGCCGATTAGGTTTCTAAATTATTTAGGTATGGTTTATTCGTAATAGTTTATTACGTCATCTGTCGCAAAGCACAAGATACTTTTTAGACAAATACTTTCGTCGATTTTACTTTGTAAATAATCAGTCCAAATTAGGTTAAACTTTTCATTTAAAGATACTTTAATCCAATCTGCGTATTCCAACGCGTAATGCGTAATTTATAATAAGTTATTCTAATGGCAAGTTCCTCTCGTGGCCAGCCTGTCCTGTCCGCTGAGTCCCGGGTTCATATCCAAGCCGTACGCAAAACACAAATTATTAGCTTTACATGTCTAACCTGTACTGAGGTTGTCCTGTATCTGATTGGTCTATTTACATTACCTATATCGAGAATAGAAAAGTGACGACGTGACAGGAACTGTATTTAATATCTATAATCCTTTACAGTGAACAACGTCTGGTTGTTACAAAAAGACTTTAAAGTTTTCGATAAAGGTGAAGAGATCGTCATTATTATTCAAGTAGACCTATTAGTTTAGGTTTAGGGTCTGAATATCATCTATAACACACATACACAAATAACAAATAAAGACCTTGTTGTAGGGATAGGGCGGTCGGTGGTGGACGCGGCCGTTTTGTGGAGCGTGTACCGGTTTCTTGAACTCGCTCTCCCGACGGGACGTGTGACCTGCGAAAGAATATTACTGATAAGTTTCAAAGTATTCGCCATTCAAAAAAAAAATTTTTAAATATTTTTAATGCATCATGAGGTTTCTGTGTAGATTTTATTAATGCATCTTTTTATGGAAAACCGTGGCAAAACAAGCAAATCGTACGTACTACCCATACCCATAATAAATGCTGTTTGAATTTGCCACCCAGAACATTTCTGTTTGGCACAACACTGCGCTCGTCAATCTGAGACATTAGTTCATAAATCTCAAATGCCCAGTAATTACACTTGCTAACCTTTCACACCGACAAACAGTAATGTTTGCCACTTCACTGCTTGACGACAGAATTTCTAGCACTATCTATACGAACTTCTGTAGAGGAATCTTACCACTAGTTAATGATGTTAATGTATTTTTTCCATACTGCATTGATATGAAATTACCTTATTAATATCGGACTATCCAACTATTTGACGACCGCCTAGTGGATTCGATTCTCGGCCGGAGCCAATATTGCACTAAAACAAATTGTGGGGTATCGTGTTTTGAAACCAGGGCCCGCGACTTATGAGACAGGTATTCTGACCACTAGGCCACGCGGTTGTTCCTCCGAGTAAGGTTTCAGAAACTTAATTCTGTTATAATTTAATATAATGGATCATTTTATATAAAACTCAATAAAATGGTTTAGTTATAATCTTACTTTAGACTTACTCACTTTAGTGCCCTGTGGTGGCGGCTCGTTAAAAAAATACTACCACTCCATCTCATCCAATGGATCTCGTAAAAGGATGAGTAAGGAATTAAACTGCACAGTGCACCCAACAGAGCATGGTGGCGATGGGCTCACCACCTATCACACCAAGTGCATTATATTGTTTTGGTGAAACGTGGATTGTGGCAGTCATCTGTTTTTGCAGAGAGTGAAAGCAGTTTCGTGGCTAAATCGTTCGCTACCAAAATGCTGCATTAAGTCAATTAAAAAGCAAAATATCCTTCCTTACATGGTTGCTCTACTTGAATTAGTTCAGTCTTAAATGAAATGGGTTAATATTTTTCTTTGATTGTAAATATAATAAAATAAATTCAAAGCTGTAAATGTTTTCTGCTGGATCACCTGCAATAGAAACTATTACGTTACGCCCTATATAACGAGGCTGAGATTTTATAGATTAATAAAAAGTGAGATTCTCCTAGTTGCGGGCGCGCCAAGTCACGAGATCATAAGGCACTTTAAGTCTCGTATAACTGTACGGGGTGGTTGCGCCCGACACAGCCCACCACCCTATCCCTCGGGACGCCCGTGAGGGGAACTTAGGGTAGGTGTTTAGCTGGTTTATGGAGATTGCGAACAGGACAAAGGAGTCGGGAGCTACCTACGATATGCCTAGATTGCGGCTGATCCGTATACACTCCGCTATGTTTTTAATAGCTTTTCCAATTTCCGATACAGACTGTAGAAAATATTAACAATATATCTTTTTCGAGACGTAATCTCACTATGTAATATCATTCCGGAAACTTTAATATTTCTTACCATTACTCATCGTTGCTGCTATGAATATAATGAAGCAAAATACTACACCTACCGATTTCAGTTGCGTAAAATGGAATTGTGTTTCCTGACTAATATTGATATTACGACTTAAGCTTTCAAAAGAAGATTGGATATGAAAGCTTCAAATTTGGTTAGACATTAGAAATAATAAGTTATTTTGACATGGTTTTATTTTTTACCGACTTTAAAAAAGAGGAGGTTCTCAATTCGTCTGCATATATTTTTTATGTATGTTCGGACATAACAACTTTGTTTATGAACCTGTTTTAATGATTTTTTCATACGACATAAATTTGGTCATGTTCTGATGATGGAATCTATGAGAAAAAAAATCAAGTAACTTGAATTCGCATAAGCATGTTCGGATGTGCTTCGTTGAAGTTGGTTTATTGATTACATAGATAACGTTTAACTTTTCGGTAAAGTTGAAACTAATTCATGCCATATCGATAAAATTATGAGGATGGTAATATAAGCGATATCTAAAAAAGGACCAATAAAATGAGGCCTTACAAGCGACGTGGCTCATTCTTAGAAGAGGCACTTTGGTGTGACATCAACCAAATTACGCGTCCTTTGATTACCATTTGCTTAATTTAGTTGAAATTTCATAGAAACGCAATAGACGGACAATTTTACCATTTTTTCGGTTACCAGACGTTTGATTTTTACTGCTAATGAAATAAGTGAAGCTGGAGATTGTTGTTAAATGTGTACAAGTTATAAATTAAGATTAAATATTATTAAGCATCGCTTTAACTCTCTTAACATTAAAACATTGTAATATTTTTCACACGATGACGACATAATACAAATGTTATTTGTGTATGGTGTGTCTGTTATTTTTATGCGTAATGGAATGTACTCATACATACATAAAGTCACACCTTTTTCCCATATTTGGAACAGGCACCACGTAGGATTTCTATGCAGGAATCCGTCTAGGTAGGTACCACCACTGGGCCAGTTATTCTGTCATGAAGCAGCAGTGTGCAAACATTGCTGTGTTTCGTTTCGAAGGGCACTGAGAGCTAGCGTAATCACTGGGCAAATGAGACTTAAGAACTTATGTCCCTGGGTGACGAGCGCAGTGTGGTGTCACAGAAATAATCTGTATGACACAGCATATGTTATGGGTAGACGTTGCACTCACTTTTATACAATATATATAAATAAAAAAACACCCCGGAAACGAGAAGTGACGGGTGGTGAACCACGTCGCCGCCATTTTGGTACGCGTCAAAAAAGTCTTACTTCCCATTACGTTCCTACGAGCAGTATAGTGACAGCATTGCATATTATGGTGTGGTCGCCTTTTACGACACCTCCGTAGGAAAGGGGTGGACGCTATTCTACTCATACACGTATCACAATGGAACATTAACGTAAATATTCGACCACAATCATACTACTCAATCTATTTAACTTATTTTTCAATAAATATATTTCTTGAACTATCTACGAAATGTAGGTTTCGTAGTAGTTCCGAAAGACGTTTTACCGATCATTACTACCTATTTTATTTTACTATAATTTCCAGTAAATCTATATAAAATAAGTTTCGATTTAACATTTTCAGGTAATCTCGCACACAAGCAATATCGATTCCTAAAATCGAGAGACTATCTGATAAGGTTTATTGGATTAAAAACTAACCGTACGTGATTCCTTACGCGGTCCAATTACAGCAGGGCTCGCATTTACGTGTGATTGTTCAATTGAGTGTTTCCATTACGCGGCTACGTCTTCACAACCGCTAACGTGCCGCCTACAAGATCCTATCACAGATCGAATGTCGTTCAGCGATTAAAATTACTAGCGACGACTTATATTTGTAACATTGCCATTGATTCAGTTCAGTTCTACCTGTGGTAGGATTTCTGTATATTTCACGAGGTACCCAGTGGCAACTATTCTGCCGTCAAGCAGTAGTGTGCAAACATTACTGAAGGGCAGTGATAGCTATTGTAATTATTATGTAAGTAACATGAAGATAGTTATATATATACAGCCACGTCTTTTACCCACATAAGGTGTAGGCAGAAGCCAATTATGTAGCCCACCGGAATCGAGACGTGACGGGTGGCGAACCGAGTCGACGACATTTTGGTACGAGTCAAAAAATGTTACTCCCCATTGCGTTCCCTCGAGCAGTATAGTGAACAGCACTGCATATTATGGTATTATTCTGCACATATAAAGGCTATCCTAATAAAAATAAGAGAAGCCTAAGGTATTGTACACCTTAGTCTTCTCTTCACTTCGGTAGGAAAGAGGTAGGTGATATATTACTGTGGCGAACACCTATCGCCTTCACGTTACTTAATGCGTGAAACTGACCTTTCCTACGATATTTTTGGATAAATAACACGACAAATGTTGGAAGGTCGCAGAGTGCGTTTGTTTGTGGTTGCTATAAAATATCCTGCGGAAATGACAACTTCTAATTGAAGATGCCGCTGCAGTCCAAATCGGCTAGAATTATAATTTTATTTGCGTTAAAGAAAAGAAAAGTGTGACCGTGTGGGGGCTTAAGAGGCTTAAGAGAATCTACCACCCCATTTCATCACATGCTAATCGTAAAAGTCGACAGAGGCTAAAATAAATCCAGAAGATGAGCAGCAGAATCTTCTTGGAACATCTGAATAAATGAACTGCGGTTGCTAACGCGCCTGCCAAGATTCGCCACTATGGCACCCCAAAATGAGATCCACAAACTTTTGTAGCAATCTACGGAGGAGGCTTGTGTTCAGCAGGGGACTAGTGATAAGCTGAAATGATGGTGATGATGAAAAGAAAAGAACTCCGATAAAAGGGATATACAAAAATTTACTAAGGTTCATTAAACATGTTATGTGTGCCCCATTTTTTTTAATTACTTTTTTACCGCATCGCCCGCCCTCTCGCTTGGTCACGATAAAGAAAACCAACATTTTGAATATATAGATCTTGGCAGATTTCATTTGTTTCTCGACCGTAACGGATTTGATAAATAACCCCAGACTATAGTAACGATCGTAAAAAGAACTGCATCAAACATCTTAATGTTTTATCTTAATGTTTTATGCAGCGCGATAGACAAGCTGTTTCCATTTCAACTGTACAGACCTGTTGATGTTGCACAGCGTGAATCCAATACTTTTTTACATTATCAGTTGACAAATATGCGTTTATTTATAAGTCGACAAACAGGCTATCGGTCCACCTGATCGGAAATGGACATTGACGCCTCAGTACACCCACAGTAGTAAATACTGTTTTCCATTTAGACTAACTTATTACTAGCTACAAAAGATATCACTTAATCAATTAGGGTAGCAAACCTCTGATGTATAATAAATCATTTGTTACAATATTTGATGCATTATGAAAACGTTTTTCATACTGATGTAAAACGAAATATGTATATAATACTGTGGATAGTTTAGGATATATATTTATGTCAATGTATTTTTTTGCCGTGTCACTCTGAACATTTCTGTCTGGAACCTCACTGCGCTCGACATCAGGTCTCAGGGTGACGAGCGCAGTTCCTAAATCTCATACGCACACTAGCTAACAGTGACGTTCAGACCGAAACACAGTACTCAATTTGTACACTATTGTGGTGGTACTACGGTGAAATAACTATTACTGTTGTGGTATCTACCTAGACGGATTTCTGCATAGGAATCCTACCATTAGTGTAAGTAGTATTTATAGACTATTATTTTTAAACGGTTCAATAAAATGATCTAACGCACTTTCCAAAGCTATAATATTATCACGTTCCATAAAAGGCATGAATAAAAGTACACAAAAGGATAGACACAATACACACACGCGACATCTGGAAAGATAACTACCCTTAACGACATATAGTACGTAATAAATCGTGTATTCCAACATCGTCCATATCGACCATTAAACTATGTCGACGCAAAGTACGGAGAATAAAAGTTATGCAAAATGTTTAAGATATATTTGAATACGTAATTTTACTACAGCAACGCTGTAAAGCGACATCTACAGGTAAATAACTCAAGCCGCCACACAAGCAAGTTTAATGCTCAGGTGGACAAAGAGCCTTATTTAGTTTGCTCATCGCAACTACTTATCAAGATTAAACAGACGTATATAATATTGCAACAAGGATAGAAAAACATCTGCCGATAAATTCATACTAATATTATAAAGGCGAAAGTAACTCTCTCTGTCCCTCTGTCTGTTTGTTACCTTTTCACGGCTTAACCACTAAACCAAAGTTGACGAAATTTGGATTTTTTTTTGAAAATTTAATAGTTCCCACGGGATATTTAAAGAAACTATATTCAGGCGGACGAGGTCGCGGGCATCAGCTAGTATACTACAATGTACAATGATGTACGATGACTGATTTTGAGCAGGAAATGATACTCTGTCTAAGCTTTAGCGCAATCACCTTCCCGTGTGATGTGGAAAGTGCGGTGATATGTAGCTCTGGTTGTAATGTCAGAGACAAGGAGACACACAACAGTTCCAGAGCCGAAACATAGTCATCATAATCAACTAAACTCATATGAATGTACATTTCTGAACCTAGGTCTCAGCCCTAGATAAACACACAAGAGGTTAACGTCTATAGTTCGACGTACAAAATCTGATATTAATAAAACATACCTATCCATCTGTCCGATCGGATTTCACCAATGAAGCCATTAACATGATATTTGTACAGATTACAAATAGTAACTCTGATATCAATTCTCTTGTCTCGTCTTTGATGTATCGTAATTTCAAAAGGTTTTGGAGTTACACAAATTTCAGTCCGTGATAACCGTGATTGTTTATAAATAAACTAAAAACCCCTGAACCATGAGGCCTTATCATCATCATACACTTCTGCCCGTAAATAGTGCTATGCCGGATATAGACCTCCAAGTAGGTAGAATTTGCCTTAATCACCAAGCTTTTAAATTTCATGGTACGCGACCTGAGTTCGATTCCCGGTGCCGGCACCTTTAAAATTGTTCTGCAATGTTAAGTGTTGATTAACCACGTGTTCAGTAGTGAAAGAAAACATCCTGAGGAAACGACATGTGAATTCCGCCAATCCGCATTGAAACTGCGTGGCGGACTCTTCCCAGTGAACGTCTTTCTCGTTTCGTCACTTTATACAATAAAAAAAAATCTGATGGTAAGTACAACGTCCGACAACAACAAATGCTGTGTCACCCAGAATATTTCTGAGTGACACCACACTGCGTACGTCACCCTGAGACATCAGTTCTTAAGTCACAAATGCCCAGTGATTACGCTAGCTCACAGTGCCCTTCAAACCGAAACACAGTAATGCTTGCACGCTACTGCTTTACGGCAGAATAACTAGCCCTGGGTGGGTACCTACGTAGACGGTTTCCTGCATAGTTTCATCAGTTGATCCAATAAAAAAAATTCTGATGTGTAATTTGTGCATGCAAATATCTACTAAATTATTTCAGATTTTTATCTAAAATGTACACAAAAAACTTGTAATGATTATTTAGTTAATGTTTGAAGATGAATTCCTAAAAATTATCTATTCATTACATTAATTTTGTTAGTATCTTTTATGCATCATAACTGTTACTGTGCTCTGACAGCACTATGTGAAATTATAGACATGAAGATCGATTGGATTGATTTATAAATTTATCACACAACATTATAGTCGTATAAAGGTAGTCGCAATGGAATATTCGCAGGTGCACTGACCGTTACGGAAACTACTATGTCAAAGACGTGTCGTAAAATAAAGTCGCCATTAAATTTACGTCTCGCTCTTTCGTCTCATTTAATATATGTTTATTAACACTAAAGATTTTAATCTTAAACAGTTAAAGGGATAAATAAAGCTTTGCTTTTGCTGACAAGAAACAATATATTTATAGCATGCACTCTTACTATATCTAATTTGACCCATATCTAAGTAGAATTTTATTTATAGTTATTTCTTACGTTTTAAAGTTTCTCGCATAAGCGGGCTTCACTTTCCTGCTTTCTTATTTTAGTCTTGGCTGTCGTTGTCTGCTCTACAAAGACAGAAATTACAAAAAGAATAGGATTCACAGTAGTAATACTACCTTATAATATATAATTATCAATGGCGTCATATCCGTAACTAAAACAGCTTACGCATTAAAACTAGCTTGCATAACAGCCCACATTAGCGGTGATAAAACACAATGATAATCCATTGATGGTAACTGAAAAACAAACTCAATTTCTATCGTCAACTGTGTAGAAAGTGAAATCGAAGCCACCCCCGGGTTCGATATCCCGGAGCGCGGCGCGGGGAGCTAGGCCCCCGAGAACAATGGCGCCCGCTGGGCAACGACACGCGCACACCTGCGGACGTTGACACGTGCGCCGGCGCAACTCGCGCAATACTCGCCTCTAATTACGGATTGCATGCGAATAATAACTATTGCTTACAATCCATTACTGGCCATACACTGTATAACAAAACGCTTTGAACAGATCTCCATGAATACACCTCACTGAAAAGGCTTAATAAACATAGTTGATATTCACAGAGTAGAAAGTATTATTCTATATATGCAGTATATCGGGTAACGAACTAAAGTTCTCAGACTTTAAAGGGGTTTATTAAAATGGGACTATGTGCATGACAGTAACATACAAAGGTTGAAGACCTGCCGCTGTCATGTTAATAACACCTGTCGTTTAGATTGCACAAGCAGATATAAGTACATCGTATTTTTTTGCAATACGCACTGAGAATTGCAATTTATACAATTGTCAGGAAATAGTTACTAAGATACCGTAGAGATAATTTAATTAAATTATAAATGTTGTCAAGATACAAACTGGGAATTTTCAATGGGAATGTTAATTTGTAATGGAATTAAATTAAAGAGTTTAAGCTGGTGTTCGTTAAATTGATTAACTTCTGGAGGAATGGAGGTCAGCCAATAATTATTTTAAGAGTAAATCGCTACTAAAGAAACATAATTTAAAAGGTCGTGATGATGACCTCGTGGCCAACGGCGACACCTTCGACTTTCCTTATTACGTAGGTACTTTCGTAAGCCGTTACGACTAACCATGTGACTGATAGCTTCTATCTGATGCTTCAAGACTTAGAACTTAATAATATTTAAATCTTCGCAGTCGTGTTTAATAACAGCATAGATACGTTAAAATAATTACAATTAATAAACATTGCATTTTCTGAGAACACTAATGCGTCTGTTCTTGTGTCTACTATACACCGTAAATGATTCATTATCTACATTAATAAAGCGCTCTTTTTCCTTAGTTTGAAAAAGAAAATCAAAATGGGTCGTGATGTTGTGATCTCTGTTCCAGATAGCAAAATACCAACAAAGTTATCTTAGATTTACTTCTGCTTTAAATTTTCTATACTTTAGTGTGCTTACAATATGAAATTAATGTAAGAATTAAAAAATT
This sequence comes from Luehdorfia chinensis, assembly GCA_019845155.1. Taxonomy (NCBI): domain Eukaryota; kingdom Metazoa; phylum Arthropoda; class Insecta; order Lepidoptera; family Papilionidae; genus Luehdorfia; species Luehdorfia chinensis. Next base: position 519,747 of record JAHVAK010000125.1, read on the forward strand.
AAACAATATTAATTTGATGCGATATTAGCATATTAAAACAGTAAGTTTCAGTAAGTTAAAGTTTATGTGAGTTATTGGATGCTCGAAATGTCGACGCAATGGCTTGAGGGCTTTAAAGTTGCAAACAGGAACAACAAGTATGTGTAATTGTAAAAGTGCGAAATAACATAGTTTGAACCTTTGTTTGTGAGGGCATATCCAAGATTAATAGTGATTTTAAGTTGATATTAAAACAGCCTTAAGGATGCCTTGTGGTGGCGAAAGAGAATCCATCACTTCCATCCATCACGTAAGTATTGCAAAAAGTTGACTAAGAGAAAAGGTGGGAAAATCTCGAGGCCTTCGACAGATGGCGGCATAACCACCTCAAACGTGCCAGACCTCCCAGACCAGTGGCGGGGAGCCCCGAGGAACCTCATAGAATATCGTGGAGGGATTTGCAGCGATAGCGTATCCGCTTGCGACGCGAGGCAGATAATGCAAAACACCCAAGTTGAGAAAAGCCTCTTTTTAATGACGGCGTGGCCTAGCGGACAGAGCATGTGGCTACTGCGTCTGCTTACTTTCGAAACTGGATGTGTTATGCATGATAAATTTATGTACACACACACACGATACAGAACAAATTTTAGAGTGGAAATATCGCTGGGCGGCACAGTGCAGTGAACTATACAGTGATTCAACAAAATTCTGTAAATGTAAATATACTGTGCAAATTTAAATAATTTAAATTGCTAAAATATTACAATGTTCAACTACTGGGTCAACGTGCCCCGCATATCGTACGATTATAAATACATGTCATGAAAAAAAATATCGTTGGATCTCATAAATTTTAAAATATAACTTATTTATTTTAGATTTCAGAATACGCCTATACAAAGCGGCGATAACGTCAAATTCCTACTTGGTTGCGTACCTAGACTGTTTACCGGTCGACGATGCTGCAACACTTTTTTTAAGTAAGAAGGATTGATGTCGAACGTATAGTCTATAAGTGAAAACTTGTTCATGGTTCTGTTGTTGACTACACTAGTTTTACTCTGTATAGATTTAAGTTGTAAATCTTCCATGTGACATATAAATAAATAATTCAATGCTCTACCAATCATAAGTGAACACTGCGGCCCCTGACACGTACATCCATAAAAGTAAAGTAAAGGAACAAACTATAAATATCGCACTGCCTTATATCAATTCGATGAGGGTTTTTAGAGCCACATCAAGTCCGCCACGCTGCTTCAATACAACCTGCATTGGAGCAGCGTGGCGGACCTTAAATGCCGTCGAAATACTTCATATGTTTCTTAACGATGTTTTCATTCACCACCGAGCACGTGGTAAATCACGTTAGAATTGAAATGAACTATTTCAGTCTTGCCGGCACCGGGAATCGAACTTAGGTTACTTCCCTTACTTTAAAATTTAATACAGCGTCTAGCCCCAGAGCCCCAGAGTTACTCCACCTCTACCAGAGCTCCTAATTACTATCGATACTCAAGAAAAGTCAAGATAATGTTGCGAGTTTTGTGTTCTTGGTTGCTTCTTTCCGTTCGAGCTGACAAGTTTAAATGCATATGTTACAGAGTACTTAGTCTATGTAGCAGGTATATCGGCAGTCTCTACACTTGGCTTTACCACGTAAATTACAGAATTGATTAATAAATTTTTATCTCATAATTTGGTTTATGTTTTAACGATGAATGTCACAAAAATACAAAATATGTATCGCGTGGAAAATGATAAGCAAATACGGAAAAGAATGTATCGCACGTTGCTTTTGCCCGACACAAGGTTGCGGCGACGCGAAAAACAAAGAGGTCAATGCAATCCGCCACGGCACAAGGTGAACACCTTCGCAATGAGGAACTACAGCGGAGGTTACAGTTCGTGTATGTATATTCGTCTTATATATGTACGTTTCATAATCCCATTAGGGATAGGCAGTATCCAAGGACGTTAGTGTCACATTCGAGGCTCCTCACAAACCATCGAAAGTTTTTCCCTCTTATCTAATACTTTCTTTTTGTAATATAATGTACAGTAGCAGCCAATAAACGGCACATTGCTGACCCCCACTGTTGGTTTTGGAACCGGGAATATACCACCACGCTGTTGCCGGGTAAGCGGACTTCAAATGTCCTCGAAATATTTTTATCCCTCAGATATGCCGGTTGCTTTACGATGTTTTCCTTCACGCAGCACGTGGTAAATCAGCACTAAAAATTGCAAAACAATTTTAGAGGTGCCGGCTCCGAAAAACCAGCTCCGTTCACTCGTGCGCTATGAAATTTAGGCGAGCGCCCGGACCCTGAGACGTCATGGCCCTTTCTTTAAGATATCACTAGTAATATTTCAGTCCACTACAAAAATACATGAAGGACACACGCCGCATCAGTATTGTATCGCCTTAATCAAGTACTCTATTATATATCAAGTGGTTTTAGATTAGCGAGATAGACGCATTCGCAATTTAGCGCGTTTGGATAATCAAGCGATGGCGATCGCGTGCTTGTTTAGTTGCATATATTGTCTGTACGGATTTTTTATTACGGTCAATTCACGGTCAAACCGATTTAATACTATAATTTTTGTATGCCTATTAGTTGCTATTTACTAATATAGTAAATAAGGATTATCTGCAACCACACACAATTGTAGAGGTTCTATTACACGCTTGACAAAAACTACTTTGTAACCTTAATCGTTATAGGATTTCTATGCAGGAATATATTTAGTCAGGTACCACCGCATTGACACTTATCTACCGTCTAGCAGTATTGTGCAAAGGCTCATGTGTTTCGGTACTTACGAAGTGATGTGTCAGAGTGACGAACGTAATGTGGTGTCGCACAGAAATGTTCTTGTGAAACAGCACCTGTTATGAGCAGACGTTGCAATTACCATCAGGTGGACGATTTGTTCGTCTCGCCATAAAAATCTAGTTGCTTCGTGGTAATACCAACCTGCTTACGCCATACGCGCATTACAGGGGTAGATTGTAAGTAAGGAGTTAGTACTATTTTTTTCCGCGTACATCGGTCAATAACATCCCAAAGGAGGATAAATTTTTTCAGAGTTTTGTAAAATAGTTTTAGATAAAGTACTAATAATTCGTAAGTAGAACATCTATTAAATACTATTACACAACAATGCGTTTTAAGAATAGAATATGTTCTACTTGCCCTCTTCTTAGTACAGCAATTTCTGTGACAGTTGCAAAGTAGACAACCCTATTCTTAAATACTGTAAGATTGAGCACCGCAATAAAAACGTTATACGTGCCAACTTTATGCCAACAATCAACAACTTTTATATAATAAAGTACATTTTGTATGCAGATGGCCATCCGCTCACAACGGGGCTCGGCTTGCATAGAACAAGTCCGCAATGTTTAAGCTAGGAATATGTTTTCAAGGCGATTACAACTCACGACTTATAGACGCGTCCGTGCTTGGCGTGTGTACATTGTTTTGTAAAATTCTTGTGAGAACTTAACGCCAAATATTCGTATCGTTTTACACTTTATAGTAAGGAGTAGTAACGAAAACAACTGGGCGGTATAACTGGTAAAGTTATTGTTTTGCCATGTCTATGGTCTGAATAACCGCTACATGTTACTTGCTTGATTTCTATAGTTACTGATGCAATTTCTTTGTCTGTTTGATTTAAATTAAGTTATTGTATTAACATTTATGAAAATTTGTACTATCAAATTTAAAGAAATAAAAGCGCATATTAATAATAGACAAAATAAATTAGAGTGACCGGCTATAACAATATATAAAAAAAATTGTTCAAATCTATTCGTTTTCATTTTCAGTCTCAAATTTCTTTTACTAATTTTACGCACGATAATATATTTTCATACAAAATAACAAATTAGTAAATTCGGTATAAGAACGACATTCAAACGTTGTATTAATAAATGCATATTGTAAATTTAACGAGAGCACCGCGGTTAAACATTCCGCTATATGTTACCTACATTTGATTTACCAATCGGAGTAGTATTCACGAGACTGTTCTCGAAAAACGTTGTTTTGAGTATAAATATAAAGTATTCACAAAATAGTTTTCTAAGTATTATTAATTAAAAAATCTACATAATTAAGGTTTTTAATTAATTAATTAATTAAAAATTAACTAAACATTTCTATCATTTGGCAAATTTAACATTACAATATGGTTGTATGAAGAAATGAAAAAAGTAATTGTAAGAATCAAATTATCTGACAGTTATCTGACAGCCCTGCTTCCGTCTCTTAGGCGACAGATTTGTATGCCGACGGACAGCAGGCAGTTTCAAATTATATTTAAAATTTTGCGTCCATAAGCTTTGCAATATAGATAAAATAGATTTGCCAGCGGGCTATGGTACTTAACATAGGTTTTATTTATAAAATAATCATTTTTTTCACAACACTTAAGCTTAAGAGGCCATATTGAGGTAAGTTACCTATTGTGTAACAACTGTGACTAACCTTTACTTTTAATTGTTTGGTTGTGATTTTCACCCCAGTACGACAAAGATTACCCTCGTTGATACAAATTGTTATCGTCGGTTCCCGTCACTCACCACACGAAAAAACGCTAAAGCATTATGCCAGTACACAGCGGAATGATCAGATTAGCTGATTCATACACCGCGGTTCTTGAGTTAGAATTCGAGCCGGATCCAACATTTCTGCAAACTACACAGGCCAGTTTAAATACAAATTGTTGTGTAATTATCATATGAAGTAGCATCGAGCGTTAATTGAATTTAATAAATATGCAGTTCGGAGCCTAAGTTCATTAATATTAGATTGACGTAAAGAATAATAATGATTATGTGCTCATTACGAATGGTTAAAAAGAGGTCACACGGAACTTTTTTAGTTATTCCCGGACGAGTCTTGGATTCCCCAATCCAAGTCAAGTATGGTTCTACCACGTATAATAATGCATTATTTATTCTAATGAAAAATGATAAATTTATTCATCACAATCATTACGAAAAGAAATATTAACAAAAAAAAATATAGATCATTTTTTCTTGTTCTTTTAAATGGTGTGAGTGGTTACGATAAATATAGATCATACACTACTCATTATATCGTTAAATATCAATACAGGACATGAAAAACTGTGTTCATTATAAAATAGTCATTAAACTAAATAGGCAAGTTAACGATATGCAACGATCCCCACATAATACAACATTGTCTGTTGTAATTTATAAACTAATCGAATCTACGGCAAAACCCATGTATAACAGTTAAGCTTTAATCGACTTTGTGTCCACTGCATAATGTACACAAGTATTACATATAAACATTAGCACGTGCATGCGAGTTTAAATACTTAATTTATAGGTAACAAAGAATCATAACATGAATTTACAAAGTTATGCAAGTTGACTTCAAAAAAGCAATTAATAAAAATCCAAGTTATTTAATAGAAAAAGCCTTAAATATGTCTGTCTCGGTTGCGTCGTGAGGTGGCAGCATAAAATAATTCACCACCCCATATCAATCCACGTATGCCGTAAAAGGAGACAAAGAGAATAATCAAAACTATGGGCAGCAAGCAGTATTCAACCATCGCCACTTTTTCTACAGCCTGTGTTAGTGATCAAACAACTGTACCGTGATGTTGCGTAGTAATTAATGGACTTTTAAAAACAGCCAAGTTGACAACTATATTTTTTCATGAATAGTGAACACTGTCTCTACCTGTAACATTATGTAGTTCTAATCCCGTATTAGTTCCCAATGTTTGGCTACCTTTGCGGTGGGTTAATAGCCACGCGGGGATTTTAGGCACACTTGGCCGCCAGATGTGCGAACCGATATCAGCTTTTAACGCATCATACTAGTACATTAAATAATGCATTAACAAATAAAGTGTTGCGTTAAGAAATTTCGCCTCTTCGTATTTCTTACATTTTTAGAAGATTTTATATCGCATGGCACTTCATTCAACAATTAATAAAGAAACCAAAAAAAATCTTATAAAAATACTTAAAAACGCTTATCGCACCGAAGGTAATTAGAAACAGGCTGTGCACGTCGACTGTCTTAATTAACCAAATAGCCTTTTGGTCACTTTTTTATCCCGAACACCGATAAAGAGGAAGAATTGTAAAATATGAGTAAGGCAAAGCCAAGAGGCATGTAAGTTAGGTAATTAAAGAGATTTAATATTATCGGTCAGACATTTATGGGGTTTTATAGCTTCCGGTACCAACTAGTTAAATAAATTATATTTTCAGTAAACATTAACGTAATAGACCTGCGCATACGCAGATGCGCTCACTGCATTGCCCCTAATCTTTCTTGATAGATAATCGTACACTCATAAAATACTAATAAAAAAGACTGATTAAATTAATTTGTTAAGTTAACGACTTTGATGGTTTGTATTCGATATTAGTAGTGGTGTTAGACATTTGGTGAGGGTTCTCGGTGGCGGTATTAGTTTGCTTGTGCAAGCAGGCGGGCAATGCCCTTAAAAATTCGGTAACTGCTCACCATGCGCACCAAAATGAACTCAAATCTAAATCATTTATTGTAATAGATTTCCGAAAAGTAACACTTGATTTTGCTAATAAATTACGTAGTGTCAAAGATACATGAAAATCTTACACAATTTGATGCCAATGTTATTTGTTGTTTTTACAAATAGACTTAGAAATTGACGAAGATTCGGCCTTAAGATGTCAACGTTATTAAGCAATTTTAGATTAGAATTAATTTAAGATAGAAATTTATTTATAATCTAACAGAACACACAAAAATAAGAAGATTACAAAAAACCCGAAACTTAAATACACCACATTGACTTTTTCCAGCACAGTTTGTGCACAGATGTGTGTGCGCTGCAATTGTACAAAAAGGCTGTAGCTCAGTCCACAGTGTCCACAGCGCTTTCGTGTATATCTGTTCAGGTCAGATTCAGTAATTGATTTTAAATTAACTTCCCGAGGAGCTAGAGACTTGAAACTGTAAACATAGCTTAGAACTGGACGACAATTCTTTATTAACTCGCTTTCTTACAGTTCGGTACAAATTTTGCAATTGATTATTAACTAACTTTATACTTTCAGTCCGTTTTAAAAACGTGGTATATAAAAAAAGGGTTTAAAAGATTGTTTTATTGCGATGTAGGTAGGTATTGATGTGTCGATTATACTCTTAAATCGTTTTTATTGCCTCAATAAATATTTAAAAATGCAGGAAGATTGAGAAACTCGTAATGAACTTCATATATTATTTAGTCTTAGTTGTTTCAAGGATTATATAATATATAATCAAAAATGGAGGCAGTCACAGCGATGCTGTCTAAGGGGGTATCCTTTTTCAGTACGACCAGTTTCTTCTTCCACCCCTCGTTTTTTTATGTTTGTATTTGGCATTTTGCGTTGTCGGTGTCAGAATCAATTCGCGAGCATCCCTGGGAGGGTCGTACATCACGCTATCCTCCCGGGGCGCGCCTGATACAAATACACAACGAGTGACCCCTGCGGAGGTCGCTTCCACTAGAAACAGTTATGCCACGCCTTTGGAAGTATTTTATTTGAGGTATACTAGATGGGTGAATGGTTGCTATGAACTAAAAAATTGTCGATTAAGTAATTACCGATAAGTCTAGACTCTGAGATTTAACGAACCTATATAACAAGAAGATTGAAAGTGTCAAGTGTTCATGAATTGAACAGTAATTATAAAAAAATGTATTCAATTTACGGTACGTTAAAGGCCTTAACTAAAAAGTATATATATTTAGTTATTACATTTAATTATTTTAAAAAGCCTACGATAGAGGGAAATAACAATTATTTTGGAATTATTTAATTTTTTTGTAAGTGTACGTTAGAATGCTTTTGGCCCGGCGGCTTTCACAGCTTTGCCTGGAGACTCGCGATCGGGACGCCCGCGAGTAGGTATATGTTTTATTTTTTTAACTTTAATTTGTTGATTTTATAGGAGATAGTCGAAAGACGATGCGAGCAAAGCGTTCACCTAACGGTAAGTGCAATGTCTCTCTATAACATATGTTGTGTCACCCGGAACATTTTTGTGTGGCACTACACTTTGCCCGTCCCCCTAAGAAATCAGTTCTTAAGTGGCATATGTCCAATAATTATTCTAGCCATCCGTGCCTTCATCCAGAGAATTTCACTTCTTTATTATAATTTTTAGCATTATAGGTTTTTTTACACTTTTTGTATATTATTTAATAAGAATGGTTGGTGCCTAAATAAATGGAACATTACAAATGACCAGATGAACCAACAAAAGGGATAATTTAGCTTATATCAACACGTTCGTGAAAATTAATAATCATTTTGTAAGAAATAAATGTTATTTTAATACACGGTTACGAAAGTTTACAAATGGATGGTTACGATCAAAGAACGCTAAGGTGCCATCTAAATCGCAAGCAGAACCGTGACACAAAGCGCCTTATCTACCCGGTGTGCTATTAGGGTGGCTTAAAATGAGCGATTCTCATAAATATTTTATTCGTTAGCACTAAATCACCGCCGGGCGGCCAGAGTTATTAAAATTACGCCCGGATTTTATACGTGCGGATTTTCTGGAGCAATTTAATGTAATTGCGATTTATATAAATGGTATACAAGTGAACATTTAATGGAAGGATAAGGGATAATTTGATTAATTATTACTATTTATGTTGTGTTTATAACTCAAAGCTATGACTCAAGGCTACTCGTATGACCCGTTCAAATGGAGTAGACATCGAAGACTCCTCCAGAATAGGTATGTCTATCGTTTTTAAAAATGTTTTAATTTTTTAATGAGAAGTTGAAACACCATTCAATGTTTTTTTTCTTCTGTAGCTTACCTAACTTACTTCCTATATACTATATATATGTATATACATCATGTTGCGTACATTATGCCGGCATTGACACTCGGAGACGAACTGCTATATATGTGAAATAATCTTAATTGTAATGTAATGTAATACTAACGTCATATAAATGTTTAAATCTTGCTACAAGTAATTTTGTCGCGTTTACATTTTACATGAAATTATTCAAATGAACAGTGATAATGTCCTCCTGGCCGGTATAGTTATTTCTGGTCTAGTCTGGTCTAGTCTAGGTCTGTAAACAAACCTACGGTACAGGAGGAATCCTAATGTGACGTTATATTTTTTTAGTATAAAGACGAAAATGATAATTAAGTGGAAATTTTAGTTGCAGACAACTACACTCAGCGTCACAAAAATCGCACCTCTCTGAGTTTGCGCGAAAAATGGCTGTGTGTCAAATGCTCGTTAGTAAGGACGCTAGTTACACCACCTAAAAAGGGTATAAAGGGTCGATCTGGATGATTTCATATGGGCCAGTCGTAATTTAGACTTTGCAGTGAACACACGTGAACAAGTAACCCAAGTAAGAACAAGTAAAGATGGACACCAGCTCTGAAGAAGCCGCTCAAGTGATTGCCCTATTGCAGTCGGGGATGCGGCAGTGTGACGTTGCTCGGCAGTTGAACCTGTCCCGTTTTTCAGTTCGACGGGTGTTCCAACGTTTTCAGCAGACTGGTGGTTATGTTAGAAAACCGGGATCTGGAAGAAAACGGTGCACATCAGAAAGAGATGACCGTTTCATCGTTACGACATCTTTACGAAACCGTTTTACAAATGCTGTTGAGTTGCAACAACAGCTTCGATCAACTCGGAGAACATCTGTGAGTGTTTCTACGATAAGAAGAAGGTTACACGAAAAGAGTTTAACAGCCCATAGACCTGCTAAAGGTCCAAAACTTACTGCACAGCATCGCAGAGATCGCCTAGAGTTTGCTCGCAATCATTGCGAGTGGACTCTAGAACAGTGGCGGACCGTACTCTTCTCTGATGAGACGAGGGTCTGTCTCTTCTGCAATGACAGACGTGGAAGGGTCTACAGAAGACAGGGGGAGAGGTTCACACAACCCCGCTTCGAAGAATCCGTCGAATACGGGGGTGGCTCGTGTATGTTTTGGGGCGGCATTTCCGTCGACGGGAAAACGGAACTTATGTGCGTTTCCCGGACTCGGGGTGGCCGTGGGCAAGGGTCATTAAATGCTGGTCGGTACATTACTGAAATCCTGGAGGAACATGTGGTCCCGTATGCTGGTTATGTCGGTGATGGATTCATGTTAATTCATGATAATGCTCGTTGCCACACCGCGGCTATTGTACGGGATTATTTACAGGAGGTCGATATCCTTGTTATGCATTGGCCAGCACGAAGTCCAGACCTTAACCCAATAGAACATCTCTAAGATGACCTAAAACGGCGCGTGCGAGTTCGAGATCCAGCTCCAGCCACTCTTCAAGAGCTCCAAGATGCGGTACTTGAAGAGTGGGAACAAATACCCCAAGAGGCTGTTGCGATCCTTGTAAGGTCCATGAAAGATCGCATGGAAGCCGTTATCAAGGCAAGGGGGGGTAACACTAGGTTTTAAGAACTTTTTTTGTATTTATTAAGTTTTTTTTAAATTATTAATTTGCAAATTTGTACATACCCTGTCTTTTTCTTTAATTTCTCTTTCGTCTCGTTATAAAAGTAAAATTCAATTAAATTTCCTGAAAGCTAATGAAATTACCTTTCGAATGATACCCTCAAACCACAACATTGCCATTGGCCTGTTATGTTAAAATAGTATTTAGATTATTTTTTTCGGATGTGCGATTTTTTTGACGCCGAGTGTATATGCAGAAACCACGAAACTAAGGACTAAATATTTGGAAAGATTATAGAGATTACAGTGGTTAGATATGTTAGTATTTGTTTCATAATACATGTGTGGTGGCGGCTCGTTAAAAGAATACTGCCACTCCATCTCATCCAATGGATCTCGTAAAAGGCGAGTAAGGAATTAAACTGCACTGTGCACCCAACAGCGCATGGTGGCGATGGGCTCACCACCTATCACACCAAGTGCATTATATTGTTTTGGTGAAACGTGGATTGTGGCAGTCATCTGTTTTTGCAGTGAGTGCCCAGTCTCTGACTACCCCTTATGGGATACAGTCGTGATCTTATGTATGTATGTATGTAAAAATTAAAACGATATTCTTTTGTTTCCGAACAGCGCAACACATAACAATGTAATTGCGTTTACGAAACCCGTAAACAAATCGGAGTGTTGTAACATGTTGCAGAAACTGAATAAATGTCAAGGGTGACTATGGCGCGTCGCACTAGGACTACGCATGTAGACTGTAATGACTGACTGACTGACAGCTGGGGTTGCCAGCACCGGAGCACCGGATAGAAAAAGAGCCGGAAATCGCTGTGTTTGAAGGATGCTTCGGTAATGTCGCATAAAACAACTCGCAATCGGTACTACACTACTATATAAATTAGTTTTTTTTAATGTTTTTGGTACGGATATAAGCAGAACGTTCAACTGTTCATCCGATACAGTCCATTCTAGTAGATGTTAGCTTGCTTAAGATCTCTGCTAAATGCTGCCACTATACACTTGTAGATTATACATTTATATACTTGAAGAGTACTGTTTTTTTTATATAGAATAGGAGGCAAATGAGCAGGTGGCTCACGTGATGGTAAGTGATCACCGCCGCCCATGAACACCTACAATACCAGAGGAATAGCAGATGCGTTGCCGGCCTTGAGAAAGGAATAGGCTCTTTTCTTGAAGGTCCCTAAGTCGTATCGGTCCGGAAAAACCGCTGACGGCAGAACATTCCATAAAGTGCAAGTGCGTGGCAGAAAATTCCGCGAAAAACGCACTGTGGTGGAATGCCAAGTAAAATTAAAATAATTTTATTTTGTAATATTTAAACCCCGATGTTTTCGAGCGCTATTTTATCAGGCACCCATGGTCACGGGAGGAATTAAACGCGAAAAAATCGGTAAAATTTCTTTTATTAAAATGTGTTGTTCATTGTCTAATTTTGTCACGCTTAAAATCCTCCTTCGACCTGAAATCGCTTACATCTTCTCAATTTATATTCATTTATATGGCAAAAATCCCAAAATGTCCAAAATTGTATAACAATCTGCATATCTGAGAAATAATAAATGACTCGACGACATGTGAAGTTCGCCAACCCGCATTATAAACCATGTAAAAAAAATAAAATCAATGGGACGTTTATAGTTTGCAGTCTTTGCTTTTTATTTTCCATTTATGTAAAGTTCATTAGTTAAGAAGACATACAAGAATATTAAATTTGGTAATTGTAATGAGTAGTATTGTAAGTACCTAGTAGTAGTATTTGAAAGGAGGTGAGTGAGAATAATTTATTATTTTATCAAAATTAGCCACCGCAACTCAGTACATCATCGTACGCAAGTGACCTGAAACTGAACTTAAGGAAAACATAGTGGGGAAACCTGCATGTCTGAGGAATAAAACATATTTCGAGAATATGTGCAGTCTGCCAAACCGGATTGGAGCAGCATGGCTCGTCCAGGCTCCGAGAAACGAGAGGAGGCAGTGAGCCTGCCGTGGGACGTTTATAGGCTGTTACTTAACTTTTTTATAAAAATTTGCAAGGGCAGGACTCTTGCACTCAAAAGAAAGTAAAGTCGGATCAATACCATACGACATTTTTTTTTCATTGGATAAAGTGATGAAACCAGCAAAACTTTCACCTGATGGTAAGTGCAACATCTACCCATAACATAAACCTGTATGAACCACACATAAAATGCTGAATCACCCACTACACACTGTGCCCATCACCCTGAGACATAAGTTCTTGAGTCTCATGATTACGCTAGCTCACAGTGCTCTTCAAACCGAAACACAGTAATGTTTGCACACTACTGCTTCACGGCAGAATTACTGGCCCTGGGGTGAAACCTACCTAGACGGATTCCTGCAAAGGAATCCTATCACCAGTTAAAACTTACTATACTGGATATAAGAATTCTATTTTTTTATTTCTAATCATCATCATCATCATTTCAAGCTATCACTAGTCCACTGCTGAACATATGTCTCAACCATAGATTGCCACTAAAGCTTGTAGCTCTCATTTAGGGGGGATTTTGCCATAGTTGCCACGCTTGACAGGCGGGTGGGCAACCGCAGTTTATTTATACAGATATTCAAGGAAGATACTGCTGCCCAAACACAATTCAAAATCGGTTGTGTAAGGGAATGGAAAACCGTTAACATAATATACAATCAATGTCAGGTTGTCTGCATAATACTGGATATAACTTCCAAACATGATTGTGTACTAGACTGGATAGATGATGAACTAACCCTAGCCGATTTCGACCACGGCGTCAACTTCCGAATCTGAATGTCGAGAGTCATCCACTACGCAGGAGATATTATAGTGCCAAAAGTCTACGCGCAAACACAGAGGCACACTCACTCGTCCCTACCTACCCGCGCCCGATGTATCGCTGATGCGATAAGATCGGAGATAGGCTAGGATGCAGTGTCAGAAACACAACCAGACCCGAAAACCAACAATTTGTGTTTTAGGACAAATGTTGGCTCCGGCTGGGATTCGAAACCGGGACCCGCGACGTAGAAGTCAGGTACTCTGACCACTAGGCAGCAGTATTGTAAAAAAGTATTTCAATGCATTTTTCCCTATTAATATCTCCATATATTTATGTATTATTACTTAATATATAATAAATAGATCGATAAGCGAGCAATGTATCGGAGCTGAAAAGTTAGCTGGCTTATCAGCTCGTTGAAGATTTTTATTAACATTTAAAAGCATTTAAAAGACATTATAATTTTGTTTAGTAAAAAAAAATTGTTCTTTACGTTAGTTGCGAATAAATTAAATGTCATATACAATAATAATCCAATTACAGTTAAAGATTAAAAAAATATATATATTTTATTGTAAAAAAACATTATTACAACTATACGTCTTCTAATACCAGTTAAGACCGAGACAAAAACAACGATCTCAACATATTACTTTAGTAGTTTCATATTGTCTTCAAAGTGGTTGTTAAATTTGTAACGGCACTAACGATATCCTTAACAAACTGAATGTCAACAGACAAATTGAGTGCTTAACTGAATAGATACATAAATTGCGATATACAAACAGGTTAAATGTATAAAGTAAACAGCGGCACAGTGGATATATGAAGCAGAAATAAATAAATAACTTTTGACCAAACCTGCACCAACACAAGCTTTTGGAAGAAAATTATAAAGTTTAAAATTCTTACTTTACTAGTAAGCAGAAACAAAGCATAACAGATTAACTCTAAAGGTAATGATGTAAACAACACAACGCGCAAAGTAATATATAAGCAATATACATCAACGTATTACTTTATAAATACAAACTTTTTTAATATCTAGTCACTGCAAAAATGACTTTCCTATTATAAAGTTGACATTCTGTAAATAAAAGCATTTTAGAGCTTATAACAAAAAATGCCCAAAAAACAGTATCATAGTACAAATGGGACAAAGGGGTCAATCATTCCGCTTCTCATATTCACCATGCCTTCACCCTTAATCCAGGAACCCGCATCGTAATAAGGGTAAATAATGCATGCGGCTACTGTGACGCTTCATAACTGCCTCCGCTTTTTATTCAGCAGCTTCGGCGGAGACGCTTGTAAATAAATCGAATTTATAAAAAAAATACTCGTGAAATATATAATAATTGACAAAAAAACATTATCTTTTTTTCGCAAAAACGTATTTGCACAGGAGTTTGTTGTACTTCATTTTCAAATTTGCATTGCAACGACCTTTTACGCATTTAAACGAAAAAATCTATAATATGATTACAGATTCTTTAAATAATTGTTTGCTAATTTTTGCAAATCAAAAAGGTCGTATTTAATAGGTATAAAGTAATTCTTTATTCAAATTAATTCAATGTGTATACATACATGATAAACGATTATCAGGATAGACTGAGTATTTGACGAACACAACATTAAAAAACAACAAATATATTGTAAAAAAAACACATAGTAAATATAAATAAACAATTCATAAAGAATCCGAGAATAGACAGAGTACGACGAATATGAACAAAGTAAAAAACAATAAATATACAAAAATATAGAATATATAAAAATAATAAATATAAAAATATCTATCGACAAAATCGTAAAAAAACCACAAAAATAGGATTACATTGCGTAACGTTCCAACGTAATAGGTTGAGTTTGCATAACTTCAGCTAGCATTGGATATGTCAGTAAAGCTGGTGGAGGGATTCGTATGCAGGAATCCGTTTAGGTAGATGAACCTAGCCACCGAAGTACCAGATGCTCTGCCGTTGAGCAGTAGTGTGCACACATTACTGTTTTTTGGTCTGAAGGACATTGATACGGAAACACATGTCTTGATTTAATAAAAAAGTGACTGTATCCTGTAGAATGGGCCGAGGTGATGCTTTAGGTCCTTGTGTTTAGGTTGGCCAAAACTTAACAGTGTGAACAAACGTTGCACTCAAGTGAACGATTTGGTCATGTCGTAACTTTCTTCTTTAAAATAGAAAACTTTTCCGTAAACTAGAGCAATAATACATTAATACAATTGATTAAATTATTGAATAGAAAGACTTTTAGAACTTAATAAACAAAAGTTGAAGTATGAATAAGTGACAAAAAGTAGCGTGTAGCTAGTTTTCTACTGCGTCCTATTTCAATCCAAATCCCACGAGACTACATTCACAACGTCATTACGGACACAGTAATCGAGTGACGAGTCAATTTGCGAGCGTGCATCGACGACAGCAGTATGCTCTTGTCAATGCCCGCCCGAGCGATTTGTTCGGGAGCAGGGCTGCCATAACGCTACGATCCAATTATTACAATATGGTGTGATAGTTTCAATTGCATACACACAGCTAGTAGAATATATAAAATGATACTAACTGTTGTAATATATTTACTATTTAATTTAGATATTCATTCCTGATCTAAAATTCCTATTTTTCTTCACAAACATACAAAATACTTACATTGAGTCATAAAAGTTAACAATGCATTTAATATCAGTCTTTACAATAACTTTTTCTAACTAAGAATACCAAAGTAAAATACTGAAACTGAGCTCATCGAATATATAGAGAAAAAATATTTAAAGAATACATACATGAAGAATACATATCTAAAGAAAGAAATGTTGAACATTATTGATCAGATTAAGTTGAATAAAAATAAGGCAAATAACATAATTTGCCCTGTAGTGGCAGAATAAGGGAATGAGTGTCTGTTCAGTTCAATTTAATGAGAAGTCAATGGATATACTCATAAGTTGTTTAGGCATGTGCTTGGCTAGAGATATAAGAGCATATAATTTTGATGACAATAACGATGATGATATATCTAATACAGTTAATTTTTGTGGACAAGGGGAGTAAAATAAAAAGATGCGGTCGTGTGAAAATGATCAAAGTTGCTAGTGCAACGATACACAGCCGGATTGTGATAGTTATATGCGTGAATGCTTGCGATAATCGTATTGTTGATGCTTGTGGTAGTTGTAATGTCGATCCTTGAGACTAACTTGTCGTCGATGCTTGTGGTGTTCCTATTATCAAAGCTTATGATAGAATCCTATGGTCGATGATTGTGATAATCCTGTTATCGATGGTAGTCCAATCGTTGATGTTTGTGATAGTTCTGTTGTTGCTGATGTCTCAGTGTAGAAAAATAATCTAATAGTTTTGTTTGATAACCAATTATAACTAAAAAAAATACTACGTTTAAACACGTAGAAACAGCTATTTCGATTAATTTTTATCACACAATAAATAAATAAGATTACCGAAAACCTGCGTGTTTATTATGTATACTGCAGTTTCCTTGGCCTTATTCTAAATAAGTTAACTTTTACTATAAGAGAGCACGTAGCGCTTATTGTAGGTAACTATGAATAGAATAGTTTGTAGTAATTCTGAAGTAGGTAGGTTCTAAAATTTTATGAGATTCTGACCCACATTCAAAATAACGTCGAGACTCCTTTGTACGAAGAGAAACACAAGTACATTACAAAAAATATTAATAGAACAGTGAAATGATTTCACACTTTTAAGTTTCCCGTAATGTTCGAGGAAAGGAAACGCAGTTTCCCTTCTTTGCAAATCGTGAAATGAATGAAAAAGAAGGAACGGACGAGCTCTTTGTGCAATGGAAACGACACGGCTAGTAAACTGTTACTACTGCACTATATTTAATAGAATAAAAAAGGTAAATCCATTTTTCCTGCTTATACCTCAATGCCGTTTTTCCTCTCTACTGTGTGTTGTTTGTTATTTGTATTTTGCACTTACTTGTACCAGTTTGTGAAACATTACAATTCTGCTTTCTTTCTGTAAGACCGATATTAGTTGTCATATTATTTAAAAGACTAGCCAATCGAGTTTCGTCCCAACATATTGATCTACACTGTTTATATATTGATTTGTTTATATATTGTCTGTGCGATGCTTCTTTCAGCGGCTCACTTTTAGCGTGAGACTGAACAACTTGTTATTTTAGTATTTAGCGTATATATGTTAAATGAAGAGAACTCATAAGCAAACTACTTTATTTTTTATGTATCTAAGATCTGTTAATAGTTTGGCATTTATAATGTAAGTAAAAAGTACAGAAAGATTTTCTAGTGGTGTATGAAAATGGTATCCAAGAATTATCTTGAAATACTAGAAGAATATTATATTTATTACTAGAAGAATATTATACTTTGTGAAATCGAAATATAAATCGAGAGGTTTAACTACGAAGTACATCGTTTTGGTCTATAGCTTTAACGTACCAACATAATTTATGACTCAGTTGAAAATGAATGATTCATTACCATAGACAATGATATAGTTTTTAATACGTTACGTTTTTACTGATGTGTTTGTGACTATTTTATCACATATTTAACTTATCTATGTTTCTTATATTTTTTTTGCTATTTAGGCACATATCCTGTGCTGGAGTATCCATTTGGGAGGGTTTCACTCTAAAAATTTGCTTTTACACTTTCCGATTTTACAAACATATATACAATCACTCCTCTTTCACATTGGGGCAGGAACACAAGGGCAAGAAGACTTCCTTCCATTTCCTTCGATCCTGACACACATCTTTCGCTTTTTCTAATTTCATGAGCGTTTTCATACAAGCTCGTCGGTTTCGATTTTAGATAATATTATATAGTACAAGATCTATGAAGATGCTCCAATTGATACCTCACTTATCCGTCTCGACGAAAGATAAATGAAGATAAGTTTAGAAGATATGAAAAAATAAATGAACATATTACTTTTTAAACTGGTAGATCATATCCTTTTATATACTTCCCCGTAATCGGTTGAAAAGTAAATACAAGCTAACTACTCCATAATATTTTTGAGATAAGAAATTGTGTGTGTGTGAGATAAGAAACCAAGCGAACCTTGCGGCCCTGTTCTGTTTATCATCGCCGCGCATCAAACGGCAGCGGAATGCAACGTACGCACACAACGACGCGCTTTCGAGCGAACTCGTTAACGGAATTAACCGGAGCATTCACATGTCAAATCGTAACTGGCAACACTAAAAACCGCCCAACTTCTCGGCGAAGTTGACCAAATCATGTCAAGTTTCGTACAGTGCGTTAACAACAAACATCAACATTATTTGGCTTGTCGTCTGGTATTGAGTTGCAAGACAATAGGTTTCCGAAATCAACCGCCTGTGTCGACCGCGTGGCGTAGTGGTTAGCGTACCTGACTTCTGCGCCACCGGTCCTGGGTTCGATTCCCAGCCGGAGGTAACATTTGTGCAAAAACACAAATTGTTGCTTTTCGGGTCTGGTTGTGTTGTGCATGTGAAATGTATGTTTGTAAAACGCACCCACGATACAGGAAAAAATCCTACTGTGGGGCTTCGTTTTTTTAAATACAAATCAAATAGTTAAATAACGATTACTGTAAATAACAACTTATACTAAAAGCACTAAAACTCCATTACTAAGGAAACTAATTCAAACAAAATTTTCGTTAACGAAAACGATTGCAACGTAAGCTGCCGTCAAGAATGTGGAGCTGTTTATACAAGAGTAGTTAGAAGCCTTATATATATTAATGTACAAACATACAACGGCAGGTGCCGTGTACGCGCATAAATTGCCGGTTTGTAGATACATTAATACAGACCTCACGCAGAGCAAGCCATATTGAAGTAATTTCAAGTTGTGTTACTTAATAACTGGCTACATTTCCTACACCAGTTTTATAAAAAATCGAGATTCGTTGAAAATCGGCGCATTTCGTATCCAACGGTTCGATATATATGGGCTACTACGTAGAGTTGCGGGTTCGGTTTATAATGCAGCAGGGGTTTAAAATTTTTTTTTTTTGCAATGGAAGACCTTGCCAACTCATAAAATATTAACTTTTTCATTTTATTTTTTTTGCAGTACACTTAGGCGCGGAACACACCTATTTAGATTCAACGGAACACTTGTGTTCCGCGAAACATAGTTTAGGAACCCCTGCACTACAGAATAAGCTAAATTTATTCCCGCAGGGAATAAATGTTTGTGACCCAAGATAGTTCCGGATATGGGCGTTTGTGTATGTGTAATTTTCGTATGAAAGTCACCCACAATACAAGAGATTTCACCGTTCATTTTGTTATCAAACTAGCGTCTCATCTGGTTTTATAATAAGAGAAAGTGAGGAGTAGAAGAGTGTAGCGTCTATGTCGCCCCATGAGAAGCTCAAAAAATATCTCTGATGTTAAGTGTAACACCCTTAAACGTCAACAACTGCCTATAGCAAATGCTGAGTCATTCACAATATTCTGTATGGCATCAAACTTCGCTCGTCAAATCACAGACATCAGTTCTGAAGTTATGGTTCAAAACAATTAAACCTTTTTTTTGTTAATATTGTTTTATTCTTACAAAACGCCGTATTGCATGTTGTTTATTGAAATTTTCTTCCCCTAAAGTAAAACAGGAAAACAGCGTTTAGTGTATTCCGTGATAGCATTGAAATAACTCAAGTCGCGTGAAATAGTGGTGAGCAAACAAGGCGTCCGCCGGTGGGGCCGATAAGGCGCCGGTGTGAGTTAGTAACGGTTATACGATAGTATTGTGGCCATCTTGATACATTCTGTCGGATGTGCAGTTGTTGTGGGAAACAACCAACTAAATTTTATAATATATCCGAGTGCGCGATACGATATCCTATAGTTGGAATATTGCCAATTTAAAATATGTTGTAGAGACAATAGACAATACTGTTACTGTGAGACCAATAATACTTGTTTCATATGCCCTGATTTCAATTTATAGCACAAGTCAACAGTCGTGTCACACTTATTAGTGAATTATTAGTGATTTTCAGATCTTGAATGGAGTGTGACGTTAAAATAATCTTGGTAGTTAAGCAAACGACTAACAAATGGCAAATAAAAAAACAATAAAGTCACTTTCGTGTTATGACAGTATCCAGTATTTTAAATATGCTACAATACAAGTCGATTCGTTCATGCTGTTATATAGTAAATTATTATATATGAAACCGGATTTTTTTCTAATAAAATATATCATGACGCAAAAGTGTTGTTTGTTGTATTGTTGTGCAATTTAATTTGTAATTATCTAGTGCACACTACATTGTCACCTTAGCCCCTTGCGTTTAAATTAGAAATATGTATGCTAACATTATTTCGGTCGTTGTGCGTTCAATTATATTTGTTTACACAAAAATGTAGGTGTGGATAAGCTTAGGGAGCATTAAATGTTTTTTATTTTGGAATAAGTGCAACGTCTGTCCGTAATAAATGCCATGCCACCATGTACATTCCTGTGTCAACCTTGAGATATCAGTTCTTAAATCTCATATGCTCTGTAATTGTATTAGCTATCAGTATCTTTCAAACAAAGACAGTAATGTTTTCACACTACTGCACCACGACAGAAAAACTGGCACTGCGGTGGTATCTACCTAGACGGATTCCTGTATAGGAACCTTACCACCAATAAATTTGTACCTAAACCATAATCGTAACGTAAGAGAATCTACGACACCACCTCAGCCTGTTGAAGTCGTGACCGCTGACGAGCAGTAGCCAACATCGCGCTATTTAAAGTTTCTGATATACGGACTATATAATAAATAATAACTATCAGCAACGTCTAAAGAAGATTCGAGGAGATGTCTTCCCCACATCAGTCCACCCGATCTGGCGGAGTAGCTACGCTTTTCTCTTGGCATAACATCCGCCAAAGTTACAAAATTCCGCATGTAGTACTGAACTCCAGATAATTGATGAATCACAGAACAAGAACTCTATTATTATTTATTAAAAGTGCTGTTTGTTGTCTTACTTTTCACAGATACAATATAAAAAAATATTTGTCAACAGAACTCAATCAGAGAGTTAGACTATGCCACCGCAAAACCTGTAAATCCCGATAGAAAGGCTCCATGCCGATTGCCTCCAAAATCCGTTTAACGTTTTCAACATAATTGAATTTCTAGTCTGCAAACTGACGGGGACTGATTTATCTTTGTAAATTGACGTATAGACACCGAGAATCCGTCTGATAAAAAAATACATCTTTTTTGGACCTTTAGCCTTTAAGCACCAATAGTCTAATGGTTTAGGGCAGGGCTGCGAAACATAACGTAGTAGGTTCGAGACTGTCAGCTTTTAAGCTTAGTTGGAGCGATTATCAGGAATATTAGTAAGGTCAGTAGCACTGACAGTTTTCACTGTTAAAAAGACCTAACAAATTAAATATTAAAAGATCAGCCTAGCATTAGCGAAGTTGATAGTTCTATGACTATGATCTTTAGGTTTTATGTAATTCACCGACTATTCGGAGCGTTTACTGCAATGTCTCGGATGCGCTGTTACCATGATAGCCACAGCTACTTGCCAGCAAATTTTACACAACAGATGGAACATCGACTTCGTAACATTCTTATAATATTAATACAAGACATTCCCGTGTCCTGTAAATACCTCCACAAAGTACCACACTAATGTCTTCCAGCTGAAGCAACATAGAAGTAACTATTTGTAAAGATTACTTGGAAGGTCGAAAATTACCCCTGATACGAGGGTGGATTGAAAAGTACTCGGCCTAACACAGATCCATTCAATTCTAAAAATCAAATCTACCCACATTATTTAGTTCAGTTCAGACTAGTTCATTGTGTGAAGTTCGAAACGTGTGCGATAACTAGTTGTGATTTTATAAATTTATTAACAAAGTAATCGGTCATAATTTCCGCGAATGGAGCAAATCGAGCAGCGTGCCGTCATTAAGTACCTCCATAAGAAGGGGCTATCATCAAAAGCCATCCATGATGACATGGTCAGTACATTAGGCGATTGTGCTCTGTCATATTCATCCGTCAAAAAATGGATAGCAGAATTTAAGCGTGGTAGAGAGAGTGTGAAAGATGAACCCCGCTCTGGAAGGCCTTCGACGTCAACTACTGACGAAAATATTAAAAAAGTACTTGATTTAATAATGGGAAACCGCAGATTAAAAATTAGAGAGATAGCCGAGATTATAGGCATCTCTTATGAACGAACTCAAAACATCATTGTCAACGAGTTGGGTTTCCACAAGGTGTCTGCGAGGTGGGTTCCGCGACTGCTTTCAGTTGAACAAAAAAGGACGCGATTGACTATTTCACGCGACTGTTTGGAGTTAGTATTTGAAGCCGATGCAGATGATTTTTTGAATCGTTTTGTTACTATGGACGAAACATGGGTTCATTACTGTACACCGGAAACAAAACAACAATCAAAACAGTGGAGAAGACCTGGTTCACCACCCCCTAAAAAGGCTAAGTCGATTTTGTCGGCAAATAAGGTGATGGCTTCAGTATTCTGGGACTCGAAAGGTGTGATTATGATTGATTATCTTGAAAGGGGTCAGACTATAAACTCTGATTACTACTGCACCTTACTACGTCGTTTACGAGAGGAAATAAAAGAAAAACGTCGAGGAATGCTCAGAAGAAAAGTCCTGTTTCATCAAGATAACGCCCGTGTTCACACGTCAGTACAGTCAATGGCTGGAATTCACAACTGTGGCTTTGAACTGTTACCGCATCCGCCGTATTCACCTGATCTGGCACCATCAGACTTCTTTCTGTTCCCTTACCTAAAAAAGCACTTGGGAGGTCAAAGATTTTCGACAAACGACGAGGTCAAAGCAGCTGTAGACGCATATTTTGACTCTAAGAAAGAATCATTTTTTTTAACGGTCTAAATGCTTGGAAGGGGAGGTGGCAAAAGTGTATTGAACTTGATGGTGATTATGTAGAAAAATAAAAATATAACTGATTTAGTATGTGTTTATTTTCTTGGTTAGGCCGAGTACTTTTCAATCCACCCTCGTATATTCACATTTTTATCTAATTTCGTGTGGTGATGGATTCAGAGATTCCATTTCCTACCTCTTTTCGTGGCTGTTGTAAAGTTGACGAAGATAAATAAATGCTCCAATAACTTCGTGGTGTCTGATAGATGGCGAGACAAATCGCAAATGTTCCAGAGAAAAAACACAGATTTTGCCGCAACTTGTAATTTTCAAAATGACTGGTACTCACCTAATCGAACTTAATTTTAATCCCTAGTATGACGCAATATTTCTCCCAGTGTTTATAATTTGAAGAAGCAAAGTCACACTATGAAAACATAGACGTTAATCTCATAGAGCACTGCTTCAGATTGGATGAAGCTTAGAGTTGAATAACGAGAGCAACCGCAAAAGTTCCTTCGAACCCTATTTGTTGACCACGCACCCAGGACTAAAAGGATTAAAGGTCCCGTCGGTCAAGCTGAGATCCATTTTAAATTTAGTATTCACTTTATTATCTGTTTATTTGACGATTACTAAGCACGTAGGTAAAATTGAATTTGAAATTAGTTTAACCATATGCACAAACGAATTAAGTTATAGAATAGCATGTTGACGACTATTTCGTTAATTCATTCCGAAATTAACTTTTCTCAATTTTGTTTTTGCGCAGGAAATTATTCGCGGTATTATATACGATATATACTACGAAAAAATATCGTAAACTGGAAGTGTAATGGTGACAGTATCATTAATTTGTAAAAACTTCAAGCCAATATAAGCTGGCGCATAGTGACGTAGTATGTGCCATAGCATGTGCCATGTGGCGGCGTTATAAGAAAATCTGCCACCCCATCATTGTCGTGAAATAAACTGAAGTACAATTACTTTAAGAAATCCTAATAAAGTCTAAAAAGAGGCATTTTAAGTATCGTTCACAATATTAAGAGAAAATCTAAGCTTCGTAAGTCTAAGTCTAAGTTTAAGTCTTCGTAAGCTTTCTTCTTAGGAGGTGTCAAATGAGACCACAGAGCCTTTAATGATATTTTTAAGAACTCTGGCCAAACGATTGTATTTTATAGTTTACAGTAGTTACAACTATTTATCGAAAGAAACCACACCAAAGTTAAATATGTTGTTGGGAACATTCGCCTCAGGCGAGTGCGATGTCAAATTAATAGCTTTATTGTTGGCGTAAACAATACCAAATATATCACATTGAATGGTGGATAAAACCAAACACCTACGACTCGCACGCGAGATATTTATACATTACTTATTTATTTACTGTTTCGATTATTTCTAGTTTATGTAACGATATCTGAAATGGGAAACTAAGTAATGTTATCCCTTTTTTTTGAAAGATATTTCCAGCCTTTGTCAATATTATATGGGGTTTTTGTAATAAATGAGATAGATGAAAAAATTAGTTTTTTCGTGAAACGCCAGGGCCCTCAAACCGAGCACTGAGAGCAAGCGTAATCACTGGACATATGAACTTAAGAACTGATGTCTCAGGGTGACGAGCACAGTGTGATGTCCAACACTAATGCTCTGGATGACACAGCATTTGTTATGGACAGACATTGCACTTACCATGAGATGAACGTTTTGCTCGTTACGTCACTTTATCCAAATTGATAAAAAAAAAGAAAAAGAAAATAAATTTGGCGATACAAGCCGTATTACGTTTCAGTAGTATCGGCAGATGTAATCTATTTCAACTAATTTTATCTCAGGAACGAAGGAATCGCACAGATGTCTTCATCAATGGTTGAGATTAGTATTGAATTAAATTTGTAGGTAATTCTTTTTCACAGATAATTATATCAACAGTAGCGATCGCAAAATCTCTCGCAAATAATTATTAAAAAATGGACAAAAATTAAGTCTTAGAGAATGTAGGTGTGTGTATATGTGATGCAAGGAAATATTTACTCGAGGCATTTTACAAATATAATTGATAGTCCATCAAACGTCTAGAGCTAAACTACACATCTTAAACCGGTTTTAATTAAACCCCTCCTCCGGGAGGCGAATAATCGTAAAGAGCCCGCGATAGCCTCTCTTAACGCCATGTCTTACAATTATTTACTCAGCGCTGGATATCATTATTACCGGTTTTTATAGGGGTAGCGCTTTTATGGCGGGAGCTGTTCTCCACGACCGTTACTTTGAGATATTAGTTTGTTAGACACTGCAATCTGATGGAATTACATAAGTTGCGTTTTGTGGCATGCTTAAATTTCACTTGCAAATTATGGAGTGAATATTTGATGCAAAATTTAGATGCTAAAATAAACATTTTGTTTTATATAATATATCAACGCAAATAAATTACTTTGTTCGTACGGATATAACTAATAATAAAGCTATTATATGAATTTCACCCAGTTTCGCAAGGTTTACCACTTTTACTGTGTCTGATTTTTTTAAATAGATGATTACAATAAATTTCAACTATTTTATGATTAAACCAAATTTGAATGGTTCATAATAGATAGTGGGCCAAATGACAACGTTTTTGTTTTTTTTGACAACGAAATCATTAGGAAACTTGTCTCGGCTTTAAAAAAGTAGGGTCTAAAACGTCTGAAGTCCACATTAATTACAAATAATAATCGATATTTGGTCGATTTCCAGAATCAGAAGTCGATACTTTTTATTTTAAATTTGGCCGAAATGAGAAACGCTTTCGGTAGACTTATTTTTAAGTAAGAAAATGTTTGTATATTATGATTCATTTTTTGTGATTTCGCCAATCACTTGTGGAAAGATATAGAAATATATAAATTTCTTGATTGTATGAATATCGATATGCTGCGCTAATGTAATTTAGTATATCAATTATACAATAGAAGAAGAATATATATATATAATAGTATTAGATATATCGTTGCGACCCTTATTTATTATACGGTGGGCACCTCAACTCGACACGGTGGAAGGGACGCGGCGAAAAACGGTAGGAGAAAAAATTCAAACGCGGGACGGGGTCCCCCAAATTATATTACCTCGAACTTCTTGTTTGCAGCGCTCTCGGCTTTCAGAGTTACAATAATGGTATTAACCACTTAACTTGAAATCCGTAGAACAATAAGCCAAACGAATAATAAAAAATTAGTTTTATTACTTATTTCCGTATAATATTCTGATATAAAAATAATAAACATCTTTATGAGGACTATTTACCGTTAATTACACGTGATGACGTGACTTAGGCCACGTAAGAAAAACTGCCAACCGATCTTATCACGTGGGCCTAAAATACTCATGGCTTCAATACTGAAAATGCAATACTGACCCAGACATACTATAGAGATATTGGATGTTTACTGGTGGTAGAATTTCTGTGCAATAAGTGCTAAGGGCACTGAGAGCTTGAGTAATTACTGGGCTTATGAGACTTAGGAACTGATGTCTCAGGGTGACGAGCGCCGTCTCGTCCCACACAGAAATGTTCTGGGTGACACGACATTTGTCATAGGCAGACGTTGCACTTACCATAAGGTGAACGTTTTGCTCGTCTCGTCACTTTCTTCTATTAAAAATAAGATAGGCACACAGAGGCAGATCGATGCCCGACAGGAGCGGCTAAGCTGGAAATCTGCTTGGTGATTACGGCACATCCACCCTTTTTGGGAGAGGTCTATATTCACCAAAGGACCGTTACCAGACAAATGAAGAAGATATATTTATATCAATTATGAATATTTTATTACATTATCCAGTCTACTTTACTTTAGATACCATTTTTCCATTTCGATACCATTAAGAACAATTATAAAAAATACATTTAAGTAATCGGAACTATTCATCGTCGGAAGTTGGAAATAAGGATTTCAATAACAAATAAGTACTCGTATAAGTGATGGCACACAAATTTAACAAAATAATTAAAAATGCGTCGCATTAATAGAAATAACAGCAATGCCCGGAATGAGTCCGCATTGATCTTAGAATTTCTATACAATCAAAAACTTTTAAAGTTATTACGAACTATGCGAATATACAGGAGGAAAAACTACTTACAACGCAAATTCAAAAATTATAGACTTCTATTTTATTTAGGTGTTTTAAATTTAAAACCATTAATGGTCGACTTTTATATTTCATTACACACCAGAAAAACAAAAAAAAACGTAAACTATGAATTTACATCCAACACACAAAATGTCCTTGTATGTAAAATAAACATGTCTGTGCCAGAATGGAAGGCCACAGAATAAAACTGACTGATTAGCAATTATGCAAATCCGATTTAGAGCGAGACGATCGAAAAAAAGTCGGGTGTCCTTAAAGACACCTGAAAAAATTGAAGATTCGCAGCGGCCTGCGGCGCACTCCGACCGCGTATCAAATAACTTAGCCGCTTTTGTTATGGTAATGCCCCGTCGAAATTATCCGTTCCGCGTATAATCTCGAAAGAAATAAAAAGTTCGCATTGCAACATAAAAGCCCGCTTTATTTTCGGCTTCACCTGAAATCTATACCCTTACCGAGTCTTTACGTTGATAATAAAGTCAAGGAACTTCTATAAATAAACAATCTATTAATATGATAAATTAATTATTTACTAAATTCATTTTTAGTCTAAAGAATCTTCTAGCGTTCATAGAACGAACGTGACGTCATATGTCATAGGTAACCTTTTAAGTTCATTATGTGATAGCTAATGACAAACGTTAATTTGTTTTATGTATATATGTATAACCGAACCTAATGACTTTGAATATAATTAAAACTTCAAAATAGGTCCCTTTGGTGTAGTTAGATTATCTATGTATGCTTCTGAATCTAAATCTATGAGAAGCCATTATCTATTCTGCTCATTTGCCGTATTTATAAGACAGCCTTTTCATCTCTAAGGACTTATAGGTACTGAGAATGTGATTTTAACTCCCCATTCCCCCGTTCTTCGTCACCGCACCCCGCCCGGATAAATCCGAACAAAATTAAATCGAATTTCTACTCGAACGAGTTGGAGAATCTTCGGGCCCTTTGAGAACGGAATGTCCGTTATACGGGAGACGATCAAACGGATGGCCGTGTCGCTCGCAACTCCCATTATAGATACATGTTCGTTGAATTGAACGTTTGTTTGTATTTGGGAATAGAAAAAAAAAAATAGCAATATTGCCGTATTTTACCACTGTTTTCACACAAATAACCTTTTACCAAACAAGTCAGCGAAGTCAGCGATAGTGCAACAAAAAAATATCAAAATTACGAAGGTAATTTTTTCCTATTCTATCCGTAGAAGAATTCATCTACTCAGAACATCAAAAAATAAATTCTGCAGAAACGAAGCCATTATTAGTCGAAAGAAGTTGTAATGCATCAGGAACGGGATGGTGATACATTGATAATTTGTATATTGCACAATTGGACCTACTTACGCAAAACAGAACCAATCCACACAATGATAGTTTTGAGAAAAAGCTGCTTTGTTTAAATTGTGTAAAGAAACTGTTTATTATTTTTAATAAAGTTCTTCACATTATTGTATAAAATACTTTGTTCTTTGTCAATAATAATTATTGGTTTTCGAAACCAGATGCTGAGTGAGCAAGTACCCTGACCGCAAAGACCGATCTGTTTTCTATAAAACTCATCATATAACACAACAAAGTATATTACGCCAAGGCTTCAAAATAAAATTCACATCATAAGATAAACAATCCCAAGAGTGTTTAACGAGTCGAGATTCGCCCAGGTTCGCCTCGGAGCTAACTGTATGATAAAGGCGCTCTCGCAGGCGAGTAAGTAATCGAAGAACGGAAATCGAATAACATAGAAGAATCGTCACAAAAAAGCGTGTTTTAAGCTAATTTTTGTCACATTAAGATGATGTCCTCCACTAATATCACATTTTTTTTTATTTTAGATACTGATTAGTTTCGAACTTTATCTATAAGTTCGATATTACCTGGAATTGGATGAAAATGGAGTCACATAGAGGGACAACCATCTTTAATATTAACAATATTTGTATTAACTGTGCCGTGTGGTTGCGAAGTAAGAGGAATTCAAGAAAAATATTATAGCGGATTGATAGCGATGGATGTAAATTGATCAGACGGGTGATGCGCAGCAGTGTTTAGAATTCTAGGGAGTCTGGTACCGCAATCGCCAATCCATCTGCCATGCATGATGTTTACGGCAAACACTCCTAATTTGAGAGAGGCTTATGTCCAGTAGTAGACTTTTGACACGCTGATAAAAAAGTTCAACAATATAATGTTGCCCCTAATAGACGATCTTTAACACGACGACAGTGATTATATGATGGGTGTCAAAATACCACACAATTTGTATTTTCCACAAACATCGGCATCAGAATCCAACCAGTGACGAAAGCATCACAAGACTTCATAATAAATGCTACTGTAACACAATATATTTAGAAAAGAAATAGGAATATCGAAGCAACGACAGAGCCAATAATATAAACATGATATTTGATATCTTTACATGATACATCGATAATCTCCTTGATTCTTCGAGAAGTGACCTTTAAGAATAGCTTGAATGTTACGTACGGTAGGTTAAAATACAAAAGTAAACGGTTTTCCAAAACTTCGATTGCTTCCATTGAAAAACTATTTATGACGTATTCTTTACGTACCACGTTTAGTATATAACTGATAGTTATTATATACAACTGGAGTAGACATTTAAGTAAGTTAAGTGATTAGTGAAATAGAAACAAAAAAGGAGCATATGAACTGTGGACACCCTACAGATAACAAAAAATCTAAAAGTTAATCAAGAGAAACAAAATAATATGGCTGACAGCGGAAATAACCCAGAACATAAACGTTTATTTTTTTACCAATTATATTTTTAAACCTCTATAATTTAAAAATTGTAAGTTATATACATTTATTCATAAATAAAAATGTACTTTGTCTCTCGCTCACTTACATGGACAACAATAAGCTCAGCCCATGAGGACCGTTGCAACTTCGGTTTGTGGCGTTTCATTTTATCTGAGTTAGATCCTCATCTTAAACGTGCGTTAAGAATCTTTGCTTCAAAAATATTGATAGTCTCATTCCGTCCGTTACGAAATAGTCCGTAAAAGAGCAGAAGGATATTAGTAAAAAAAAAAATTAGCTGTGTTTACAGCTAATTTATTTTTTTAATGTATAAATTATACAGCTAGTAGTAATTTAAACAATACAACTAATAGTAAAATGTATTGTTCTTCTATTTAAATAGATATAAATACATAAAGAGTCACGACTTTTTCCCATTGCGGTAGGCAGAGACCACCATCTTTACACTTGCTACGATCCTGACACACATATTAAGCTTATTCTACTTTCATTAGTGTTTTCGTCGGTTGCGGGTACTTTTGACGTGGCCTTTCCTTAAAACGACTTTAATATGTTTGACGGTGTTTTTTTTCTTGCCTATATAATTTGACAGGCTTGCCGACATTGAAAGCGCATCATTTCACAATGTATTTGTATTACCTCTGTTTTGTTAATACCGCCATACGTGTTCTTCGCGTAGTACTACCGATTTACTATTAAGTTCCTGTTTTGGCGACATCCGGTCAATACCTAATATAGAATAAATTATATATAGTCACACCTTTTTTCCCATATAGGGGGTAGGCAGAGGCTATGTAGCCCATTTTCGATCTCACGGGAAACGAGACGTGACGGGTGGCTAATAACATCGCCGCCATTTTGATACATCAAAAAAAATCTGACTCATCGCAACGTTCCCATGAGTACAATTCAACGAGGTTAGCAGCGTTTTCATTGTTTGTCATATAATTTTCGAGTTACATAAATTTCAAAATATTGGCATACATTGGAGGCTCAGTTCGTAGAGAATAAAAGAGTATAATATATCAGTTATTAATAGTCAACGTTAATGGTTATTAAAAAAAAATGTTTACTACGATTGTAAATGAAGAATACAATTAAATTTTTTTGTACGTTAAACGGGTCAGCAAAAATCTAAAACATGCTCGCGTATCTTAATATTGTTACAGGTTGAACTTTTGACATTTGATTGTAAATTTAATAAAATTGCTTCATATTTTCATCGACGTTGCATGAAATTTTAAATTGCAGTCTTAATGGACTACTTTTCATGATAATGATAGGCTTATTATGAAATATTACGTCAGTGAAAAAAGTGGACCACTCCGACTCTTTAATTTTCTTACGTTTAAATCTTTTCTTTTCTAAATCTCTCAATCAGCTGGGTGCCAGTCAATGTAAGAAATATTGAAAACAAATACGAATAATTTATAGTTTTAAATATACTTGAAGGTGGTTTGTGTATTAAATTTTGGTGACAATAAATTCACACAAATTACGTATTGTTTTTTTATAAAGAATAACGGAATAACACAAGAAATGTTTCTAAATATCATAATTTCAGCCTATCACTAGTCCACTGCTGAACAAAGGTCTCCCCTCAAATATTGGCACAAAAGTTTGGAGCTATCATTTTAGGGGAATTTAGCCATAATTGCGCTTGGCAGGCGGGTTGGCAACCGCAGTTTATTTATTCAGATGTACCAGGAAGATGCTGCTGCCCATCTCCTGATTTTTATTTTCCCTCTGTCGACTTTTACGACACCCACGGGATTTGATGCTGTGGTTGATTCTCTTAAGCCTTAGATAGATATATAGATAGATATTCACACACAAAAAGGAAGCAGTCTTCTTTAAAAACAAACGTTAGTACCTTTTAATCGTCGACTACTCTATAAAATAGCACAGGGTTCATAGATAAGTCGTGGTACTCACATGGCGCGGGACTGGGTGGCTCCGCACAGATGCCTATGGACTTGCTGGGATCGTCGAGCAAAGTCTGCGCGAGATGGTAGTCGCCGAGCTTGATCTGAATCTGCTGGCTGACGCGGTCCCTGTTGCCGGTCACCTGAAACCGATTTTCTAGTTAGTAACGAGGTCGCGTGTTGGCGTTGTAAGAGAAATCATCACTCTCGTCCCGTGGTTGTCGTACAGGTGATTATGGTCATTTTAATAAGGAATTAATATTAATTAAATACCACGTCACCGCCATTTTGGTACGAGTCAGAAGATTCTTACTCTCCATTGCGTACCCACGAGCAGTATAGTGACAGCATTGCATATTAGTGTGTTATTCTCCACGAAAGGCTGTCCGTACAATACCTTAATCGCCTCTTAAGACACCTGAGGATGTGCTATAAATTAAAATAATATCATTATGTTGGTAACGAGTATTGCTAAAGCGAAATAATTTAGCTTGTTAAAACATGGAAATTAAAAGAATTTATGTTTTAATTTTATTATTAATTACTGATAGAATATAAATATGTATATCAAATGAAGTAAGGACATGCAATGTGTTTCAAAATCTAATATACGAGTATAGAGCGTCAAATGTGAAATTCGTTACCGTTCCCCACGGATGGAAAAGCCCATCCTAGCACGGTCTTTACGTACAAACGTTCATTTCCCACGTGATATAGTTCAGTTATATGCCTACGTAATAGTCTAGTTAGCGTTGAGTTAGCCCGGTAGCCCGTACATGTGGGAGTCGGAATTATTGTTCAGTGAATTAACAGTAGTAGTAACAGTATAACGAATAGTGATTTCAATCATGTGTTTAATTTGGTAAATTAATTAAAAAAATGTGGCCACGTTTAAAAGAAGCAATATTATTTTATTTATTCTTTACCAGCGACCCGCCCCCGCTTCGCATGGGTTCAATTTACTAATGAAGAAAATGAGAAGTACGCTTTGATAGCAGAACTGTCAAACTGAACGTCACACTTTTTTGTTGTTGTTAAAAAACATGTGAGAGCGGAACTTTCAAGCTGGACGTCGTTTTTCCAGTGGATTTTCAAAAAAAATTCTTTCATAAGAACCTTGCCCCGACAATTACGAACACAACAAATTAGCCAAATCAGTCGAGCCGTTCTCAAGTGGTAATCTTTCATACTTGCGGCAATTAATTTTTATTAGATAGATAGAAGATAGATAGATTTATTGTTAACACCTTGAACTATGTGTTATAATGGGCGGTCTTAATGCCTTTTGCAACTTTATTTATGTTGGGTAGGTCCTAAGCTCGTGAACCTCTGAACCAGTTGCCCGAAGAAGCTGTAAAAGAAGCTAATAGCAAAAACTTCACCTATACAATACAATACATGCCTGTTAACATTCCCCACCAGTCAACCCTGGCTGATGGTGGAAAATATGAAGTTATAAATACAACATATTAAAAAATACAAAGACAGATAAATATGTACTAATTAGATACATACGTAATTACGCAGTACACATTTGGGTACGAAAATACAACGAACTCAACTAACATAAAAAGTGGCAAAAGTATGCAATCAAATTCGACATGATATTTTTTCCTAGTGAATATTCTCGGACCACTTTTTAGGATGAGTTCTTATTGTGCTTACATGCTAACGTCCGGAAGGCGTAATTAATGATATATGCAACCTCATATAGATGTTTTTGCGTATTAATTAACGTAACGTCTTCTATTGGACTAAGGTGAAGCCTTATTAAGAGTACATAATTTTTAATCATATAGCTACTTAATGTTTTCTTAACATTAATCCGAAGTTCGAACCCGTTTTCCATATCTCGTAATCTTAACTAATTGGCAATAAACAACGCTAACGACTAAGACTTAAACTCGTTAAAACGTGCACGTGTACATACAAACGAGCAGCAGCATCTGATATCCGGTGCTCAATGAAGTCCATAGGTTCGCTACATACTTCTGTCACAGTTCCATGTATAAAGAGATAGCTTTGCACGTGCTTTGGGCTTGTCTGAGACGTTATAAACAGTTTTAATGTAGAAGTATATTATATATTTTTAAAGCCACGTAAATTATATATTTTTTACGTTAAAAAGAAAGACAGTAACTTAATGTCTATCGGCATTATCTGCCAGTCAACCCATGGCGTAGTGAAATCTAGTGGCAGGTATAAAAAATATTCCTAGGAGAAGGCCAGGGCCAGGGCCAGTTATTCTGCCGTGAAGCAGTAGGGTGCAAGCATTACTGTGTTTCGGTTTGAAGGGCACTGTGAGCTAGCGTAATCACTGGGCATTTGAGACTTAAGAACTGATGTCTCAGGGTGACGAGCGCAGTGTGGTGTCACACAGAAATATTCTGGGTGACACAGCATTTGCTGTGGGCGGACGTTGCACTTACCATCAGGTGAACGTTTTGCTCGTTTCGTCACTTTATACAATAAAAAAAAAAAAAAATTAAATATATCATCTTTCTCTTCTCTCGCTATTCCTGTAGTAA
This sequence comes from Luehdorfia chinensis, assembly GCA_019845155.1. NCBI lineage: Eukaryota > Metazoa > Arthropoda > Insecta > Lepidoptera > Papilionidae > Luehdorfia > Luehdorfia chinensis. The sequence continues at coordinate 554,339 of JAHVAK010000125.1, forward strand.
ATTATGTATTTTTGAAGAATACTAGCAGTGCTACGAGGGTGGAGAGAATAGAGGGTACATAATCACCATCAAGTTCAATACACTTTTGCCACCTCCCCTTCCAAGCATTTAGACCGTTAAAAAAAATGATTCTTCCATAGAGTCAAAATATGCGTCTACAGCTGCTTTGACCTCGTCGTTTGTCGAAAATCTTTGACCTCCCAAGTGCTTTTTTAGGTTAGGGAACAGAGAGAAGTCTGATGGTGCCAGATCAGGTGAATACGGCGGATGCGGTAACAGTTCAAAGCCACAGTTGTGAATTCCAGCCATTGACTGTACTGACGTGTGAACACGGGCGTTATCTTGATGAAACAGGACTTTTCTTCTGAGCATTCCTCGACGTTTTTCTTTTATTTCTTCTCGTAAACGACGTAGTAAGGTGCAGTAGTATTCAGAGTTAATAGTCTGACCCCTTTCAAGATAATCAATCATAATCACACCTTTCGAGTCCCAGAATACTGAAGCCCTGCAAATAAGGTGATTTATTTGCCGACAAAATCGACTTAGCCTTTTTAGGGGGTGGTGAACCAGGTCTTCTCCACTGTTTTGATTGTTGTTTTGTTTCCGGTGTACAGTAATGAACCCATGTTTCGTCCATAGTAACAAAACGATTCAAAAAATCATCTGCATCGGCTTCAAATAACTCCAAACAGTCGCGTGAAATAGTCAATCGCGTCCTTTTTTGTTCAACTGAAAGCAGTCGCGGAACCCACCTCGCAGACACCTTGTGGAAACCCAACTCGTTGACAATGATGTTTTGAGTTCGTTCATAAGAGATGCCTATAATCTCGGCTATCTCTCTAATTTTTAATCTGCGGTCTCCCATTATTAAATCAAGTACTTTTTAAATATTTTCGTCAGTAGTTGACGTCGAAGGCCTTCCAGAGCGGGGTTCATCTTTCACACTCTCTCTACCACGCTTAAATTCTGCTATCCATTTTTTGACGGATGAATATGACAGAGCACAATCGCCTAATATACTGACCATGTCATCATGGATGGCTTTTGATGATAGCCCCTTCTTATGGAGGTACTTAATGACGGCACGCTGCTCGATTTGCTCCATTCGCGGAAATTATGACCGATTACTTTGTTAATAAATTTATAAAATCACAACTAATTATCGCACACGTTTCGAACTTCACACAATGAACTAGTCTGAACTGAACTAAATAATGTGGGTAGATTTGATTTTTAGAATTGAATGGATCTGTGTTAGGCCGAGTACTTTTCAATCCACCCTCGTATCAACTTTATATATAATATTCCTGTTAACCACTCTAACTAAGCTTAAAAGCTTGTGCTAGAAGATGGTTCACGACAATAGTCGAATGGCGGGCTATCCTTATACCATTCGGTTATTGAGTTAAAATGACTGACAATTTCTTATCATACGCGATGCTAATATCGTATCTCTGTACATATTATGAGCACAATATGAGAAATTGTGTAATATAAAAATTCATCTCTAAAGATCATAAGAATTCGAACGGCAAATGCCACCCGATTAAATTTTACTCACGTTTCAGAAATAGAACATCTGACTACAGAAATATATTAAAATATAACAAATCGGGCGTGACATTGCTGTATCGCGAGATATTGCAAATGTGTAGTATTGAAAAATGTTTGCTTTTCAAATAACATTACATAATCCCTTTTATAACGTTTAGTTAGCGCTCTAAGCTCTCATCAAACAATAACATTATTAGAATAGATTATTTTTGATGATTTATCGATGATTCCTCAAGTCGTTCTGCCGTGAAGCAGTAGAGTGCAAACATTACTGTGTTTTGCTTTAAAGGGCACTGTTAGCTAGTATAATTACAGATGATATGAGCCGATATTCGAGGAACCGATATTAGAGGAAGACGAGCGCAGTGCGGTACTGCACAGAACTTTCCAATTGAATTTTCTGAGTGACACAACTGTTTTTAGCCAAACTTGTACTTACCATCAGGTGAAAGATTTGCTCGTAAAATACATCACATAACACATAATTCATAACAAACACATGATTTTAAAATAATTCAAAATTATACAACCCTATAAGTCTTTTAATATGATATATAGTAAACCTTCCTACAATAACCTATACCTCCCGCCACAACGGCGCATACGTAAGAACAATTCGACCTACATAAGTGTATTGGTAAACAGCTGTTATTGTGTACGTAAGTATGCATACGCGACAAGGCCGAACGCGCATCGACGCCGCGGGTTTCGCGTCCCAAATAAACCGGCCCAATGTCGCGCCGGTTGTGAATCATCGCGTACTGAGTACGGAGCCGCCGTCGCTTCGATTCATTCCATATTACTAGCTGGAAGTGTGAGTCTTTGTATGACTAAGTGTCTGTGACCAATGTTGATCATTATAAGGAATTGTTCACGACAGCAAGAAAGTACGCTTTATGTTAATATACGATACGCTCACTTCAAAGCAATATATAAATATATATATGTATTAGAGCTTAAGAGCTTACTTGCGTTTTTAAAGCTAAATTAACATGCAGTCGTGTAACGTAGATCAGATCAACACTGCATTGTCTTACATTTTAATGTTGGTCTACTTAGTTAATAGTGACAGTTAGGTCTGAATCATCATATAATTATGTTATAAATGTGGTGGTTAACCAGGAATAGTCATTAGATGTTACAAACATTACTGTGTTTCAGTTTGAAGGGGCTAGAGTTATCACTGGGCTTATGAGACTTAAGAACTGATGTCTCAGGGTGATGATCGCTGTGATGCCACACAAATGTTCTGGGTGACGTATATAAATTATTTGTTATGGGCAGCAGATGTTGCACTGACCATCAGATGAATGATTTGCAAATCCCGTTACATCCTTCTAAAAAAAAATTGGTAGAGGCAAACGAAATAATTAGAAAAATAATCACACCTCGTTTCGATTTTGTTTCTAAATTACATAAGCAAACAGTGTAATATGATTCCAGTTATTAATGCAATCAAGCCTCGTCAATGATGAAGAATTTACCTCTATTGTTTCTTCCAGTGACACGATGATAAATACTACACTTAAGAAAATTAAAACCCAATAATAACAATCGACATTTTTAAGGCCATTTAAGAATTCATCGGATCATGTCCGTTTGTAAAAAGAAAGTGATTATCATGACCATGATCACTTTAAAATGCAATAAGAAAGTAATTCTACAACGCAAAAAGCAAGTCAAGTTATTGCCAGTCAATTTCATGAGTTATAATAAATATATTAACTACTAGCTGAAGCCCTCTACGACGTCCGCGTGGTATTAAGTTTTTAAAAAAATACCACGACTTTTGGCGCCAACTCAAAAATTGGCGGTGTTGCTTTTATTGAATTTTGTAATTTCTGTGTTATTTTTTTTTTATTTTATGTTTAATAATATTATGCAGCAAGTGAAGTTGTACAGTGACTGAAAAATTCAATTCAAGACCAAAATTGTACTTTTCGTTTTGTCACCGTTTTCATTTCATTCCATCCCAACAGCCCAGCAAAATTTTATCTCCATCATCATTCATCAGAAAGAAAATCTTCAGTAAAATAGACGACGTTGAATGTAAGTTTTGAAAGTAAGTTGAATTAAATAGACAACGATGGTGTTATTATAATTAAATTATTACACAACATTAGCAAAAATGGCACGATTTGGTAGCTAATTGCCAGGATCAAAATAGAAGAAGAATAGAAATACCGGGGAAACTCTTTGATTTTCCAGAATAAAAAGTATCCTATGTCTGTGTTTCGGATGCAAGCTGTCTCTGTGCCAAATTTCGTCAAGATCAGTTTAGCGGCTGAACCGTGAAAAGATAACAAGCAGGTAGTGGGCACATATAGTTACTTTCGCATTCATCATTTCAGCTTATCATTAGTCCACTGATAAACATAGGCATACATTGCAACAAAAGCTGGTAGCTCTCAATTTGGGAGGATTTTGCCATAGTTGCCACGCTTGGCAACCGTAGTTTATTTATTCAGATGTTTCAGGAAGATGCTGCTGCTCATGTCCTGGTTTTAATTTTCCCTCTGTCGACTTTTACCCGCGGAACGAGAATGGGGTGTTAAATTATGTTAACATTATTGTGTTTCGGTCTGAAGGGCACTGAGAGCTAGTGTAATCACTGGGCATATGAGACAAAAGGACTGATGTCCCAGAGTGACGGGCGTAATGCGCAGACATTTTTTGGGTGACACAGCATTTGTCATAGGCAGACGATGCACTTACCATCAGGTGAACGATTTGATCGTTTTGTCACTTCTCTAAAGCCGCATTAATAATATTAAAGTATGTCCAAGGTGTAGATAGTGTATATAACTATTTTCTATTGTCAGAAATTCAGTAACAGTTACAGTGTTAGAAATTTCCCTAATCAAAAACTAGTAAGCCGTTGTTCATTCTATAATAAATCAGTAATACGTTCGTCATACTTTTGAAAAAGCTTGCCCAATCACAGTGTATTTTAGATCGAGCAGTGACTAAGGCGCAGTAATACGCGTCATGTGAACAAGGGTAAGCAAGATTAAGATCAAGGCGTTTACTTTGTAATGTTTATCTCAATACGCTTCTGTATTTTTTTGTATTATTTTCTTACTTTTTAAAACATAGCACCACACTAGGCTTTATCGCACCTGAAAAAATAATCGTTAGGCGTAGGGCCTACATTTGACTTGTGCGGGAATGCCACCTGAGCCACTGCGCTAACCGTAAATTTTTAAGAGCGTACAAATTAATAGAATAAGAGAAAAATGTTGGAGATTTAAATTATGAAAGATGGACGGATATTAACGAAATGGCTTTGTTAGGTACTTGATAAGAGCAACGATAATAATTGAATGCAAATGAAAATGAAGATGACTTTTCAATATCGTAATTAGGTCCATCAATTAACCGATAAGGGATGCGAAAATCACGTAAACAAACTCATGAAGCCCCCACGTTATTGGTTTCTATGTTGATAATAAATCTCGTACGTGTGTGACACGCCCCACCTCGTGTCAATGCCCCGTTGACAGTGGGGCGCGCGGCGCCGCCGCATAGTACAGGGTTGCCAGGTGACCGATATTCCACAGAGTAATTCGGTCCAATTCAGATTAGTTCAGCTGATCAGTTACAGCAAAGTAAGTTAGTATACATACAGTCTATTTATAACATGATAAAAAGACAATTTTTTTTCGGGTGGAAGGTGACGAAGCAAGTACTTCGTTCAACTGATGGTAAGTGCAACGTCTGCCTATAACAAATGCAGTGTGACCCATACATTTTTGTGTGGCACCAGACTGCGCTCGTCACATTGAGACATCAATTCTAAGTCTCATATGCCCAGTAATTACACTATCTATCAGTGCCCTTCAGACCGAAACACAGTAATGTTTCCACACGACTGCTTGATGGCAGAATAAGGTGTATACGGATTTCTGTCATGCACAGGAATCCTACCAGCCGTTATCTTTTTCGTAGCCGTCTTGATATCTAACGAGGAGACAAAGATTATGCTGTTACTCGTATTTCGTTTCCTCTAAGCCACCACATTACGCGTCACTTTCGATCAGGTTGTAAGAGAACTGAAGGCAGTTTATTATAAACATGGGACGACGATGAAGAATCAGAATAAGATCAATAAGCAATCTATTTTCGAAAAAGTTTTTTTTTCTTGAAAAAAAACTGTCGGCCCATTATGTAAAATCTTTCGCATCGTATTCATTGTCACGAATTCCACATTTACAAACACCCAAATCCTGTTACAATTATATGTAGACCATACAATTTTTTTTACGTGCGGAAATTGAAGCCGCTGCCCGAAGCGCAGAAGTTGACCACTCAGCCACTGCGCCAGTGATAAAGTCTGTTTAAATTCCGTGTTGATATTTGAATTCATGATGATTAAAAATCGTTAAAATAAAAGAAGCTAATACCGCATCTAGAATTTAAGACTATCGTTCAGAGCACTCCAACGGAATAACACAAGCTGCCAGCAGAGCAACCAGAGTGGCAGAATCTGCAAACAAGCAATTCATCGTAGCATATGTACAGTCATTGTTGCAATGAATAGAAGTTTTATACCTCTTTTTTATGCCCTTCATACTGTTAGACAAGTGGATCGCGGCGGTCTTTCGAGTATTTTTACAAACTTTTATTTAACTTGCTTTCTTGTTTATTATTTAATGTTTATTTGTACACACATAAAGAAATATGTACAAAAAGGCGGACTTAATGCTACAAGACATTCTATGTCAGACTTCTTGACCTTCGGTTAAGTAGATTGGATGTGATGGCTGACAAATCAAAAAAGAAAAAAAATAGGACAGAAATTTACAAAAAAAGGATACTACTATTACTGAATACTACTATACTACACTAAAAAAAGGATAATAATAATAAGTAATATTTATACAATATACAAGATTTAAGATAGACATATGTATAGACATACATATATACACAAATAATTTATTAACATACAATACATATATAAATGCGTACATAGATAAGATACACATACAATAATATAGCCAGTTTCCGATTTCAAATCTTGTAAGTAAATTGTGAACTACTCTCTGATGTCCGACTAAACTAAAATTTCGGCATACCTATGCAGCTTCGGTGACACTGCAATAATATGGTACCATGGAGCTGGTGTAACGATGGGCCGTAGTAATTCCTCAACAAAGAAAGGTAGCTCCCTCATGTTTGGGCCCGTTGCATTTGTTATTACACATACTATAGTCCTAGTGTCCACTACTGGACATAGACCTCACATGTAAAAGCTAATAATGATTTTCGTTAAATCTAAATATTTCATCAGTTTTCTTCTACCATTTTTGCATAGTATTTCTTATATTTAACGACATAGGTACTCGTTGGCTTTAATTTCAAACAAAAGTTAAAATCAATAATTGTCGCGTTTTAAAAATGAAACATAAGCTTACAGCAATTGCATAAATATTAAGTGTATACAGAACAGAAAGGCAGTATTCTTAAATAACACCTAACTAAAAATATACGATCATCTATTGACAATACGGTTTGAAATGGGTTCAATGCCCTCAGAACCTAGCCTGTAATAAAAAGCCGAAAGAGAGTACGTAGAAAGAGGGTGCGTTAATAGAGAATAACGACGGACACAATACAATGAAATTTATTAAGAGTACGACGATAAAGGAAAATCAAACAAAACTAGTACCGTCGTAGTGATGAGACGATCACAATAGAAATTTACGTTATAGGATAAACATATAATGGTCTGTCTATACGAGTGTATAGCTTTCCGCGAGGCAGAACACTGTTTAAGTTGCCTTCGGGAGAGAACCCTGCTGGCACTGTAAGCTAATTTCGGGTAGATCAGATCAAAAATAATAATTAAAAAGCTGAAAGTACACATCAGGTCTACGTTATAAACAGTAACTGTTTACATGAAACGCTATAAAATCCGTAAAATTTGTTATATTAAATGTATTATTTTTTGCTTCAGTGTAGAGTAATTAGCTTAATGACCGCCAACATCGCTGTAAGCCTGTCAGTAATGATATATATAGGCCTCGCAGTCGCTCGATTAGATCCTAGTAATGAGAAACATAGATTTATGTTATTAGAAGTAAGTGACGAGACTAGTAAGTCGTTCGCCTGACGGAATTGCCACGCCTGCCCCTGCAGTTGCGGAGTCACCTGAATTTGCAAAGCTCTGTGTAGTATACTTCACTTCACACTCGTCACCGTGAGAGACCGGCTCTTAAGTGTCATATGCTCTGCAGTTACAAAACCGAAACTTAGTGCACCAGTTACTTGATAGCAGAGTAGCTGGCACTGCAGTGGTACCTACGTATTCGGATTCCTGCATAGAAATTCTACTAGTAATCGATAGCAATCTCTACTACTGCTGGTAATTTTAACAAAGCAAAAACAAGGCTGCGTGTTTTTTTAAATGAAAGAAAATGTCCCAGAATAAAGTTTGCATTTTACGAAAAGAGGCTTTTGCTGAAATCTGAACCCAGATGAGACAGAGCCGTGGTAGCTCAGGGGCTAGGCGATTGCTTTAAATTTCATAGTACGCGTGCGACCTGGGTTCGATTTCCGGTGCCGACAATACTAAAATTGTTCATTGCAATTTTGAGTGCTGATGTACCACGTGCTCGGCGGTGAAAGAAAACATCGTGAGGAAACCTGCATGTCTGAGAAATAAAAAATATTTCAAAGACATGTGAAGTCCGCCAACCCGCATTGGAGCAGCGTGGCGGATTCTTCCTAGCTCCAAAACCCTCTCCGAAATGAGAAGAGGCCTGTGCTCAGCAGTGGGACATTTATAGGCTGAAACTTTACCTTACTTTACGTTACTGAACCCAGACCCTTAGACCTACAGAATCCGCAAAAGGTAGGCAAGCCGCAAGATAAGGCGAGTCGTCAAGAAATGTACATATATTGGTTAAAGTATGATATCAGTACTTAAATTTCGGTTAAAATACAATGTTATGTAATGAAAATTTGTAACAAAGATATCAATAATCGAAATTCTTATGTCCGTAGACATGTTATTAAACTTTCTCTGATACTAGTCACATCAGAAGGCGTCATGTAAAGATAACTGATTTAAATAATACAATTATGTAGGCATACTTTCGTTGGATATTTGAGAACGAGTGGGGGCGTTGAGTTGGTGGGGTGGGGTGGACGTCTAGACATCGCTTTTGCTCAGTACTACAATACTCTATAGTATATTCGCATTGTGCCCTCATTGTGCCACAGCAACTGAGCGTTGCCTCCTTGCTTATCGTTCACAATTTTGATTAATGACCTGCTAAATCAACCACAATTTGCGGCTTTTTAAAAATTCAATATAAAATTACTGGGGACGACATTTTCGAGATTGTTGTGATTTATTACTGATCGAGTATGATTATTTATTTGAAATGTGTTCTTTTATTAATTACGGCGGTAACGACCATGATCGAGCGACCACAATTATGTTTATGTTCTTTATCTGCGATCACAATGTAGTGGCATATTAGGAAAATCTATCGCCATATATCTTCCCGTAACTTTCATACGAATCGTCAGAGAGTAATGACGTGCACAAAAATGCCATCCTACGACAGATAAAAATGCCAAAAAAGTGTAACCCGAAATGAAACAAAACGAAAATATTTATTTTTCAACATAAGAAACCTTTATTTATTTTGTCAAACGTAATTTTTTTAAATCTGTGATAGATTGTAAAAATGATGATTTGTCGTTCCGTAATTACGTTCCGCCAATTTCGTTTATTTTCATATTATACATAAATTATCAATATACAAAGATCTCTGTTAATCAGTCAGAGAAAGTGTCAATCGACGCACGCCAGACGTACGGAAGCACGTTCCATAACAAAAAATATAAATCTATATTGCAACTATAAGCAGGCCAGCCTCGACAAACAGCACCTGTTCACAAGTACCACGCGAGGCAGCCATCGCCCCTTATTAAATGACCAGATCGGTGATAGGCAGCAGTGTCTTATGTCTAGATACGAGGTGGTCTATGATCACTAATCCTACTTGCCAAACATAACGGCTAATCCAGATACTTCGAAGGTGGAAAATGTCCATCAGTGGAATGCTTAGAAGCAAACCCAATACGTACATGACCATCAACCCTTAGAAAATCAGAATTACCAAAGACATATCACCATACCGTTGGTGATTCCCAAGAGAATCGTCTGATCGGTAACGCAAAAAAATTACCAATGTCAACCCACTTTTATTGGTGGTAGAATTTCTCCTTCGTCCGGGTACCACCGCAGTGCAGTTATTATCCCGTCAAGCATTACTATGCAAACATTAGTGTCGGTGTTAGTTAGTGCAATTACTGGGCAAACACCATTGATCATGGGAGAACGTTGCACTTACCATCAGTTCAACGAACTGCTCGTCTCGTCACATCATACTATTCAAAAACTATTATTACATAACCTACTATTATATATAGATATACTAGTATATCAGAAGTACCGCATTACTTATATGTTGCCATGAGGCTTTGGATTACGTTATGCGTTTGTCCAAACATGTGCCACTAATAGCTTGTGCCTTATTTCTATAGCACGATTAAAATGTAGCAAAAGTCCAAACTACGTGCAACCTCGATATAACAAATCGGAGGGGAACAAGAAAATATTCGTAATATCAAGTAATTCGTTGAACTGAGGTTTGTTATGTTGAGGTTAGATTGGTCTAAAATTCGTTATAAAGAGGTAAAAGAATAGTTTTTATTCACCTCAATATTACGTACTTATCTTGTTATAGCGAACAACTTCTACTAATAAATGATAACACATTTTCATCAATTCATTTTCGTCATCATTACTATATGTATTTGAAGTATTTGAAAACAACAATGGTTACTTTACAAACAAAAGCGTGTCGAAACATGTCGAGACATGAATCACATTATAAGATTAAGAGTTATATTATTGGTGGAAACTTTATATAAAGGTTTTGGGTTGGCAAAATTCGTTAATTAGAGGTATGAATACTTTTTCTTGATAGTTGAAAATTCGTTATAAAGAGGTTGTACGCAAAGAATGTTCGCAATGTAAAGGTATATTTTTGTTTCTGAAAGCAAATGTAAAGAGCTGCGATAACACAGACAGCTGTATCAATTTATTGCTCGTTGTTCCAATAAAAAACGATATGGTTTTCACGGAGCTAGCATCAAAGCCTCATATTATACGTTCTTGAATACAATTTTTTCCAATAAAAGAAAGTAACAAATCAAGCAAACCGTTTGCACTGGTGGTAGGAGTCCTATGCAGCAATCCGCATAGGTAGTTACCACCCCGGGACCACTTGATCTGCCGTAAAGCAGATGTGCGCAAACATTAGTATTTTGGTGTGAAGAAAATCACTGGGCTCATATGAGACTTGAGATCTGATGTCTCAAGGTGATGGGCGCAGTGTGGTGTCACACGGAAATGTTCCGGGTGACAGCATTTGTTATGGGCAGACGTTGCACCTACCACCAGGTGAACGTTTTGCTCCTCTCGTCACTTGAATCAATAAAAAAAAACCTGTTGGTCAGTGCGACACCTACCCATAAGTTATGCCGGTTTTCAGAAAATTCAATTGCGAATTTTCTGTTGTGGCAAAAGGCACTGCCCTCACGTGCGACATCGTCTGCGACGTCTATATCTAGTTTGCCACTATTGCTTAGCATATACTGCACTGCGAAGGTATTGAGATGATGGGACAAATAAGTATCTACTGATATGGTTATTAACAGTGCAATATGGCAATTACATTTTCTCGTCAATTCATCAATTATTTGTCGACACGTCCATATTCTACGGATGCCATAACTGGACATAAACAATGACGATTTCGTTCAAAACTTAATTTCAAACAATCCGAGATAATGAAACAGACGATTCGAATGGAGACATTGATTGCCAAAAAGACTTGGGAACAAATTACCTAACAACTTCGCAGCTTACATTTCAATGCCGATATTAATTGAATAAGTCATACAGGAAATAAAAGTTTGAAATGAGCAAAACACATGATCAATCTTTTAGGGCTTATAACTGAAGCACTTATTCTTTTTGTCGTTAAATCTTTAAATGTATCTGTATATATGTATTGTATGAATATTAATTATTTGTGTATATGATTATTATTTGTGTATGTGAATTATTAGAAATGTTGTTATTATTATTATCATTATAATAGATTAGTTTCCATTTTTAGTGTTTAGTAGTTTTTTTTTTTGTAAATTTCTGTCCTTTTTTTTTCTTTTATATTTTGATTTGTCACCCACTGGATGTAGTGTTACTACCTACTTGACCCGAAGGTAGACTGACAGCGATCGCCTTGTAGCATTAAGTCCGCCTTTTTATACATATTTCTTTTGGAGTGTGCGAATATACATTAAAAAATAAGTTGTCAAATTTCAATTACTTCAACAAATGATTAGATAATAAGGGGAGAAAACGATGTAATAACTAGTAAAATAATATTTTTAATGTTTTCACGAAATTTCTTTCTGTTCACTGGTGGTACGATTACTGTGCAGGAATCCGTCTAGGTAGGTATGTGGTATGTTGGCAGGGTCCCGGGAACGCTTACGCACACATCCGCGTCAACATTGACGCCGGCCGCCATGAGCAGCCCCCTCCTCGGGAGAGGACAATTCCTCCCCACAATTATACCAAACCTTAATTACATCATCCGTCTCTGTCTAATATCGAAATTTCTGGTACTGCGATCACTAATCTGCCTGCCAAAAAACGGCAAATCCATCCAACTTGGTAGAAGCATATGTCCAGCGGTGGACATATACTGGCTGATGGTTAAGAAGAGATGCCATGAACTCAGCGTCTTAAATACCAGGGCCTCATAAAACCCAAGGCACGTAAAAAAAATCAAAGCGCAAGTTAATAAATATGAACAGTAAAACAGTATGCGTAAAAACCTGAGATTTGTTTACGGAGCCCTAACAAGGTCAGACAAAAACTGGTATGGTTCGAATAACAACAACAACAAAAAACCTATGTCCACTTACCGTTCGTGGCAATGCATGTCGAATTACGCAGTATATTAATTACACACTTACGATAATATCGGATTTAGGCTAAAATGTAGTATAAGAAACACAGGGAATCACAAGACCTGAAAACTAACAATTTGTGTTTTTAAACAAATATTGACCCCGGCTGTTATTTAAATTCAGTACCGGCGGCGTAAAAGTCAGATATTTTTACCGCTAGTCGTCAAAAGGTATATAGAGGTAATAAACGATCGGTCATCTTGCAATAATAGTATGGGTTTATAGGGTGTCAGTTAAACATTGTAATATAAATAGTAAACATAATAAGTACATAAATGAGGACTAAACCCTGAAATTAAAGCTAATATGGACAGGTTTCTAGGCATGATTAGGCTTTTTTTGATACTCAAATAAAAAATTTGGTAATAAAATGTCATTTTATAATTTATATACTCAGTGTCAAAGCAAGAACAAATATTCGTAATTATTAATTGCGCCTGAACAAAGATACGATCTATTGCTGCTATTAAAATAAAAAGTGACTTTGACATTCTACAACGCGTCGCTTTTTAATGAAATGAATATATCACAATTATGAACAACCATTGTTGATGCTCATCTTGTTAAATAATGCTGCCCCTGCCGCGCGCTGTAATTTCCGCCTTATAACTTTGTTAATAAGTTCCAAAAGGTTGGCATTTTGTAATTAGAATAACAAAATACATGCTTAAATATATAACCATAAAGTTAAAGTTTGCTTGACATTCACTGGAATTTATCAGTCATGAAAATGAACGGTTTGAGAGTCCAGGCTTTGTTACGGATGAACAGTTGACGTCCGAAGCTAAATGAATATCAGATGACTTTACTTCATCTTCGTTACGCCGAAAATAAAGGTGAAGTTCATTCGAAACATAATATTATTATTGTTACATACCCTAGAAACATTAAAATATTACCTACCACGTGTAGTTTGTCTGTTGTTTTTGTTTGTCGTCTTCATATTGACTAGTCATTTCACGATATAGATTAGCTTTTCTAATTAGATCTACGGTCATTTTATAAGTATCTTTACAGAGAGTACCAATTGATAAAGTTTTAATTCAACATTATATTATATTTTTATCAAGCGATTACTGTCCTTTTTAAGGCAGCACTTAGGTTCGTAAAAAGCTTATTACGTTTGAGTAAACATCACAAACCACTTATCGTCTTTTTTTAATTATGTCTAGATTATACAATAAAATCACTTTCATTAAACGCTACATTTTAAAATAATTCATAACTATTACATAAATTGAGTTTTGCCATAAATTGAGCCATTGAGTTTTTCTGCTATCCCAAACGTTGGCTAGTATAGAATGCATATAGCATTAAGCCCGCCTATTGTAACTTTACGTTTATGGTCAATTAAGATTAAATAAATAAATAAAATCTCAAAGCGGTAAACAGACGAAGCCCATGAAACACCGCCGTACAAAACATTATTTTAAGCGAATCTCACACGATCGTCGTATTCGCGGTAAAGACAATGCGAAAGAAATCGCAGTGTGAAAAAAAATGTAAACATAATTTTCTTTTAACTCCGCGTCTATTATATTGTCTGAAGCACTGATTAAGGCTTGCAATTAGACAATTAGCGACAATCGACTAACGATTGTCGTCACTACGTGCCAGCGATGCGGTTGGTAGATGTCGTATCATAAAATATGCACTTCGCAGCGTATTTTCTCATAGGCCATAATGTGGTGACTGTGGCCCTTCATTATTGAAAATCTACATAACTATAAATTTTCAAATCAATTATGGCAACAGAACATGAATTATGTTTCCTGTAACTAAGCCGACAACTTGAAATATTTGTATCATTGTCCCAAATGACCCGTAATTCTTAACAAAATTCTTTAATAAGCAACTATATTTCTTAAGACTTATGGTATGAACGTTTAAGTAACTCCTAGAAATAAATGTAATAATTATATATTCTTATAGTATTCAAACGATTTTCACACGTATTCACGTCCCAATAGTGTAAATAAAATATTAAAACACATAGTAGTCAAAAATTAAATACATTTCCATGTAAAAAATGTATAATAACTTAGCATATGCAAGCAAAACATGATTAAGTCATTCCCACAGTTTGTCAAACTAACGAGTACGAACTAATAAAGTCTATCAAAATGTACATAAAAACGCTAGCACCTTTGACATTCCGCTGTTACCCGCAAACGAACATGATAACTGCTCTGAAACAATAAATATATCGAGAGGAATAATCCATGATCACTTTGTTTTTATACATCCTAAAAGTTGCTTTAAGAAGAACTAACTGAACTGGGAGTAAGTAAGGAAATAATTAACTCTATGAAAGCGTTAACTATCTTAGACCTGACTAATTTGCATTGCAATAAATGCATTTAAAATACCATTACAATTTCCCCTTTTGCTTTTAGATTCGTGCTTTGGAAAAATGCACGAAGACGTATTTAATTCAGTTCAAGTCACCTTATTATAAGCAGATATTTTAAGTAGTTACACGTTACGTTCTTGAACACGTTTCCAAACATACACAATATAAAATATAATCATCATGGCAATCTCTTAGACTAAATAATCATTAGCGTTTAAACATTCCACAGCGGGAGATAAGCCTGGTGGTAGGAATTTTATTCATGAGTCCGTCTAGATACATTACCGAGTTTCAGTTTGAATGGAAGTGTAATTACTGGGCGTATAAGATTTAAGTCTCATGGTGATGAACGCAGTGTAGTGCCAACACAGAAATGTTCTGGTTGAACAGCATTAGTCATGGGCGGATGTTGCACTCACCGTAAGGAGTGCGATTTGCTCGTGTAGTCAATTTCTTCGATAAAAATTTTTTAAAAAAAAACAGTACCTCATGCTAGGAGTCCTTCTGTATCGTGGGTGCTATTTTAGTGCTGTACCAGCACCGGGAATGAAAACCAGCTCATACCCATATTATGAAATTAAAGGCGAGCGTCCTGACCCTTGAGCTACCACAACTCAATAATAATAATTTCCATTAATAACAGCGTTTTCAAAAGAACAGGTAAATAAGTCCTTGTGACCCAATTCTCTATTAAGATATTTATTTAAAGTAACAAACATAATAAAATATTTTTATTAGGCTATAAATCCCATAAATATTTCACTAAAATTCATGTGCGTGTTCCAAACCATAGAACGTTTCATGAAAACCTAGATAGAATGATTACAATCTAAATTGTTTAATGTATGAAACGCTACGATTTACCTAACACTACTTGACCGCGTCCGGTAAAAACAATCATACCCGTATACATGATATACTGTGTACAAATAAAAAATACGGTCGAGCGGCGATGCGTAAATAGTGTTTACATTGAATAACAAGTTCGTGCCGGCGGCGATTCCGTAGTTTGCACAACACACGGTACGCTACGCTAGCCCCATCTATCGGCACGGACAGATTCACTGTTGCGACAAATTGATTTCTATTCAATGTGCTGATGATGTACTCTTGACCGATTTCGGGTATAGAAGCGCGAATGTTCAGTCGCTGGATGTTAAACGATAGCTTAATATAGGATAAATCGTGCTGCCTGGAGCCTCATAACTGCGCATACTACCAATTTATTTGTTTAATGAGATGCAACTCTACAAACATTTGTTGTTCAGTATGACAGGTTTTTTTTTTAATTATTTTATTTTATAAAGTGACGAAACGAGCAAAACGTTCACCCGATGGTAAGTGCAACGTCCGCCCACATCAAATGCTGTGTCACCCAGAATATTTCTTTGTGACACCACACTGCGCCCGTCACCCTGAGACATCTGTTCTTAAGTCTCAAATGCCCAGTGATTACGCTAGATCACAGTGCCCTTCAAACCGAAACACAGTAATGCTTGCACACAACTGCTTCACGGCCGAATAACTGGCACTGGGGTGGTATCCTACCTAGACGGATTCCTGCATAGGGAATCCTACCACCAGATCATCAGATCACAGGTGCTCTGTGATCTGATAACCCCTATTGATATTCTACGAGAACTTGCAAAGAGCGTGTTTTTAATAGTATGCAGGTAGAACTAAACAAATTTAATGTTTATTCCGAGTTTTTTTTTATAATTAGTACAAATTTAAAAATATTCCAGTATAGTACGTACATTTTACAAACGCAAGTTACAATTATATATCGAGCCCGCGACCTGCAACGCAGCTTATAGCTAAGCCGCTGAGCAAACTGAGCCGCTAAAAATCTGAATCATTACAAAGTAACAATCGTATTTAAATATAACCAATTGCATAACAAAGATTTTATCATATAAGGTACTCTGAATTTTAAGAATCGATACAAATTAAAGTACACACATATATACGATAAATCTTAATCCCGTTCGAAGTAAGCGGAATATAATTAACGAAATGCCAGGGATAATTGACAGCCCCGAAAATAACGCAATAAAGCTGTTGATACACAGATAAGATGAACGTCATCACTTCAAAGGTCGTTTCCTTTTCATGTCCTATACTGATTGCTTCCGGGGCGCCGCAATAGCAATGTGTTAAAGTGACTTTGACATTTCCTCGGGCTTTTTTCTTCGACTTCCTAAATGTTTCACTCCGTTATCATTTGCTACTGAGATGAGATATCGAATAAGAGTAAATTAAGCAAATATGGTATCACTTTTTCATTTCTAGCGAGGATCCCACTCGCAGAAATAGCTATTGTATACACACATAATAAAGCACATAAATAAAATTGTTAACATGCAAGCTATATAATAAATTAAGTGTCAAAATGTTTTTCGTACCATATTTTTTTTTTATTTAAAGTTTATTTTCTTTCGGTATCTTGTTATACAATTTGTTGTATCTCATCATCATCATCATTTCAGCCTATCACTAGTCCACTGCTGAACATAGGCCTCCCCCATAGATTGCAACAAAAGTTTGTAGCTCTCATTTTGGAGGGATTTTGCTATAGTTGCCACGCTTGGCAGGCGAGTTGGCAACCGCAGTTTATTTACACAGATGTTCCAGGAAGTAGCTGCTGTCCATCTCCTGGTTTTAATTTTCTCTCTGTCGACTTTTACGACACGCACGGGATGAGATGGGGTGGTAGATTCTCTTAAGCCGCTACCACACGGTACACATAATATTGTTGTATCTAACTGAATAGTATATAGTACGAAAAACGTCCACAAAAATAATCTTTCGAAAGCCTATTGTATATTTATTGCACGTTATTCATTTATGCGCCTGTGGACGTGGCATTGAAACGTAATGCGGTCTTGCGCGATCACCGTCAATTTGGTCCACATACCTCAAAATCGTGTTTATATTACGACATTGAATCGGTCCATTGATTCATTTCAATGTGGTCCACTTCTGGCGAAATACTTACGTACCAATTAATCTAGATAAAATTCACAAATTTTTAACACATGAAACATAGTGCTAAAAATAGACGCGTAATATTTAATAACGTACTACTATCCATCTTAATATTAAGTTATGAATAACTAAATCAAGTAATTTCAAGACGTGAAGTCTGCCATCCCGCAAACATGGCGTATTAATTTCCAATACTCTACAATAATAGAAGGTCGGTCACAGCTCAAGGCATATTATGTCGGTTATAGATTAATAGCGATATATTAATGCGTGAAGAGAAAACTTTGTATAGTTGTTAGTGTTTATAAATTTAGGAGTGCAGAAAGCTAAAATTTATATTCAACATGATATTCAACATGTGTAAATTTATATACAATACATTGGGCGAGTAATTACAAATTGTGTGAAAATTCAGAAACTGAAATTATAGTGGTTTTGTCATTGTCTGTGATAGAGGGTTAGTAGTACAAGCAAGTATGATGTTTAGGACATTTGTCAAATGGATAACAAAGTTTTTGTGCAAGGGCTATGATTGAGCACAGTACCCAGTCAATGTAGCCTATAAAAACCTACACCTTTGTGGTAAATCAAGTTTTAAATACGTAGTCGCTCTTGAATAATAAAATGGAATGCTTCGTTTCCAGTAATTGGGTATCCGATGCTCAGCCCTCATCACAGAAAATCAGCAGCCTTATATGCTGTTTTTTACGCTGACATTCTGTGAAAGCGGGATCATTTCCCAGTGGAGCCGACCCTTCATGTACAGCTAATACTAACTGCAACAGTATCTCTTCTTTGATCTCTGATTCATGTTTCTATGTCCCTGCCTTGTTTTTTTAGTAGTACATATTATTTGTTTTCCAGATCAGCATTAGATTGTTTTCAATAAAAAAATTACTGCAGTTAACTAAAACCATATGAATATACTCTAAAGAAAAGAGTTGCCTTTAGTTACTGCAGATACCAATGTTATGTTTTTTTTTATTTAGTAGGTTCTGAAGTATACATCTTCAGGGGTTTTACAGGTAAGGCGAGACCCGCAAACACGAACACAATTTTTAAAAATTTCCAACGAGCAAATTTAGAAAAAAAAATCCCGCTGGGTTTCTTACTGGTTCTTCCCAGAACAGGGCATTTGCGAACCAGTGTAGTTAAAAAAAAGAAAAAAATTACTTTCAATAAGTATTATGTAAATAAGCTATATTGAATAAAAAAATTCTATTCTATTCTAGAAACACAATCGCACTTGAATTTTATTTTTAGTATTTATATTCATAACTTTTCCTTTACGATATCGCTTTTATATTTAGATGGAAAAAACTATTCATCATATAAATCACTCAAATAACTTCCCATAACACTAAGAAAAACACACAAACTATGTGCTAGAGGTGGCAATTATTAAAACCACGCAATTAAATACAAAAAATTTGCAACTACTCTGTCGCTATTTCGCGTACAGATACTATCGTTTACGCTCGTTCAGATATAATATATACGACAGATGCAACCCCAGAACACGTAACTTATATTGTATTTCAAGTTGTCGTGGTGGTAAGTTTCTATGAAGACTGAACAGAACTAAACTGTTCCACCGTCAAAGATCGCGTGATCGTTCGCAGTAAAAGTGAAGTACGTAGTTTTATAGTAAGTCGCACGTGCCTCGCGTTCAAATCGGGCACTCGCTGATACCTTGGTAGCCGCCGCTCATTTGGTTTAATGAGATCCGTGATAGTGGGTCGCGACGGCCTTGTGACATTCGTCGTTTCGACTGTCAACCGTGTCGAGGAAGACCGTGCGAGGTTGGTCGGAACAATGTCAGAAGAGTTCGGGGCCGTCGGTTGTTTACGCTTAAAAGTAGATAATTACTCTCGGGTCGCGTCGCGGGGAGACTGCCGAATGATTCAGCAGCTTAATAATAACAAAGATACATAAGAATGATGAGAATGTGTCGCTTGGCAGACATTTCAGCGGATCATTTCTTTGTTCCATTTTTTTCATTTAGTGATAATTTTGCAAGGATAAACAATAGCGCCAAAACTGTAATCAGCTCCACTTAAAAGTTATCTTAAATAACATGTCAGGGATGTGAAAATGACAAACATTGTCAGCTGCATTCCGCATGTTGTTTCTTGATCTGAAATGAAAACGTTTATGAACGACCACCGCAAATGGTTCAACGCTGACGCAACTACACAGACATATTCCGTTATTAAAAACTTCGAACAAAACACTAATTTCCCCGCGTCAACCGTTTTAAACCGTACTTAAACGATATTAACATTACATGTACCTAGCCGTTGGAATAGTTGCAAGAGCGAAATGCACTCTACAATAATGTTTCCAAAGCGGTTGGCTTATCACAGCTGGCTGCGTTGCCACGACCCACTTTGTGATACTCACACAAAGGCAGGTAGTATGTTAGGGAGAAGCGCAAACCGGAAACTGGCCCCAATGCTGTTGGAGCTAATTTTGTGGTCATATTTATTACAAATATGTTTATCTAGTATACTATTCTACTTAAAAAGTCACAGCTTGTTAACCTCATACCACGAGCATCTTCTCATTTAATTATCTTTTTTTCCTCTAAAAGCGAAGACTAAATAGAAACATAACATTTTCTTGCAAAAAACATTAAACCATTTATCATGGAAGCACTAAGATTGTGAAATTGAATTCATGTTAAAAAAACATCTAACATCAACCTTATGTATATTATAATGGTTCATTATCAAATAAAAACTCTCAAAGGTAAAAACATTATTAGCTTACTAAAGAAAGATTTCTTTTGTTGACTGCAGACAAAACGGTTGCATTTTAATTTCAACCACCGTTGAAAGACAAAGAGCCGCGGCACCTCGTAAAGTAAAGACACGTACGCAAAAGCACCGGGTTCGAAGTCTTAAGATATCACACAAACATATACACTAAACAAAATTGGAATAAAGATTTAACTTGTATACAGGTTAGAATAACAGTATCTAAAAGCATACGAGATTTTGAACTCGAAACAGTACACTGCGTCCAAAAATGCTCCATATTCTCACGTGTTAAAACCCTTTTTATCATACATCACATTAATTATTCCAAATTCAGGGTTTACTTAAGAATTCGGTATGCTTATAATCAAAATATTCAAATACAATATCACACTTAATGTCAATTATAAAAACAAATTAAAGTAGATAGTGCCAATAAAATACCATTTTGTAAACATATAACAGTATTAATTATCTATCGATACAATGCATATGCAGCACAAGCATCGTATTTTCATCGTATCGCCCACGGCTATTTACATAAGCTGCGTTATCGGTTGCCCATCGAGCGACGTAAATAGAGCGCCTGTGTCGTGTAACTGAGCATTAAAAACTTTATAGTTGCGGACCGAGTAGTCTTATTTATGTTAACCGAAAACTTGACGAGTGCTTGCAATTTTTTTTTAATATCTGATATAATGACGAATCGAGCAAAACGTTTACTTAATGGTAAGTGCAACGCCCGCCCATAACAAATGCTGCGTCACCAAGAACACTTGTATGACACCGCACTGCGCCCGTCGCCATGAGACATCAGTTGTTAAGTCTCATATGTCCAGTGATTACGCTAGCTTTCAGTGCCCTTCAAACTGAAACACAGTAGGGCAGACCGGGGTTGGTTGGAGACTGGGGTAGGTAGACTAGATGCTCCTAACTTCTTGCAGAGTGAGAGAATCAACATTGCACTCAAAGAAATCCTACTGCTTGACCGATCATTCGCACAGAACGCGAGACACGAGGAAATGTCTCACTGTCAGTTAGAGCGCGATATCAATAATTGGGATACCTATGTAGTTATTCATCAACACATCTTTTTTGTTCTTACATTGTCATTTATGTCAAGTTCTTACAAACTTAATTTGAAATGGAAAGTAAATTATAATAAAAGATATACAAATACGTATTATGACTGGTATGCAAAGCATTTTTATTTAGTGAATTTTTGAAAGCAAACGCCCCGGTCCGGGTTGGTAGGCCAATTGCGTATTGGTTGACTGAATAAGACCCATATGTTCCAATTTTTTCGAAAATATTTATGGTTTACGAAAGAAATCAAAGTTTGAGATAAAAAATAATCATTAAATTATAAATAAACCCATCTGGGAACAATTCTGCAAAAATGTTTTTATTGGATAAAGTGACGAGGCGAGCAAAACGTTCATCTGATGGTAAGTGCAACGCCGGCCCATTACAGATGCCGAGTCACCAAGAATATTTCTGTGAAATTTTTATTACACATAAAATTTTGTCATCCCGTAATTCAAGCCAACCTGCAATAGTTGACTAGTCTACCTACCCCGGCATTGGGGCAGGTTGACCATCTCGGAGAGGTTTCCTAAAACTGAAAAAATCCGGATTTTATTTGATAATATCCACAAACCTTTTTTTATAATTGACTATGAAATTTGGCACAGTTTAAAATATTTCTCATTAACACCAAGAATATAGTTTAAAAAAAAAAATGATAACCAAAAACGTGGTCAACCATCCCCGGTCTGCCCTAATGTTCGACACAAAATTACGGGCCTTGGGGTGAATTGCAATTACAGAGCATATGAGACTAAACTACTTATGTCTCAGTGTCCCAGTCAGGCAATATCATCATCTTGCTCGACCATCACTTAACACTTTCTCTGCTGAGTGGCCACAACGTTAAGAAGCGAATCGCGCGCCTACGTGTTGTGTGGAGAATTGTCTCAGTAGCCAGTCACGCGTTTGCGTTGCAAAGTTGCGGCTCAGTATTTATTATCTACTTTGTTTGCCTTTATTTCCATGGCGAGGCAATAACTGTCAACACATCCTCACGTGACCGGCAGCGACAGTGTTTAATAATTACATTACAAAATATAGTGTGCAAGCATTGTGTTTTAGTTTGAAGAGCACTGTGGCTAGTGAAGTTATTGGGCATTCTACATAAGATCACGACTGTATCCCATAAGGGGTAGTCAGAGACTGGACACTCACTGCCAAAGCAGATGACTGCCATAATCCACGTTTCACCAAAACAATATAATGCACTTGGTGTGATAGGTGGTGAGCCCATCGCCATTGGGCATTCTAAGGCTTAATAACTGATGGTCCAGGATGACGAAGGCCATGCAATATCACGCGGGACTTCATTGAACGCTCTGCCTTGAAGTTTGAATAAAAATAATATAATAATTAATTATCACAGAATTGACAGGTTATAATACACTGTAAAGAGTTCAATCATTCCGACTTAGAAGTGTATTGTGAAAAGCTGAAACAAATGACGTGAGTAGTGAGTGAAAAGTGGAAAGTTATATAACCGAGCCAACTAAAAGAAGGTTGCCAACCTTCTTTTACTAATGGACGCAAGCACCACCACGACTGAAATGAAAGATTTTCGATCATACATAAAACCATTCACGACGCTCTACATAACCAAAACAAGTCACTAATATTTATTATTAACGACTGTAGATAACTAATAATCTATATATATAAAAATCGATGTGTGTATGAATGTTCCCTAGACTCCAAAATGGCTTGAGCGATTTTGATGACCATTTAAGGCAATCTTCATATTAGCCAACGAGTGATCCAGTGTTTTGTAGCGATTGGATCAAAAAATTTCTTTTGTTATTTAATTGGAATTTTGGGTCAAATTTTCCATACAAATTAATACAAAATTAATTCTTTTCTTTAGTAAAGGTCCTCACTGTACCAATAGATTTTCGTCACATGACAATCCCCACACATCCACTAGAAGTCATCTGGCTATAAACAACTAGTGCTACCCGTGCGAAGCCGGGGCGGGTCAGTTAGTTTATAATAAACCTGTTACGCTCACAACACCTGCTCCGATTAACAAACAACCAATAACGTAGCGTGGCAATCTTTGCTCTCGTCGACGTTTGGAGCGACAGTTCGCATATTAAATACACATTCGCGGGATGCATTTAAATTGTACATTAGCAAAACCTGTTATCGTAACAAGCCATTAGAACGTCAATTAATGAGACACGCTTCATTAATTTCAAAATATAGTGTTGAGATAATATGTGCATTTATACATACAGTCAAGCCTTTTTCCCATATAAGGGGTAGGCAGAGGCCACTCACGCAGCCCACTTTTCGAGACGTGGCGGGTGGCGAACCAAGTCGCCGCCATTTTGGTACCAAACAAAAAATTCTTACTCCCGTTCCGTTATGCGTTTCGGAACCTTTTCGTGACAAATATTCTAAAAACTGTCATTTATGATTAGGCATCGCATGAACAGTAGTTTTCAATTAAATTGTGGCATTTATTTTGAAATCACAGACAAACACTTCAAATTTATTATGGGTATAGATTGTTAATTTATTTATCATCAGCCTATTAACAATCCACTACTGCGCAAGGTCTCTAGCAAGTTACGATTTTACGTAACGAATTTTAACAGGATGGTTTCTATTTTGGAGTTATAATCAATCATAGATTACGAATTTCTTACAACACTATAATGTTTCAAACGTCGTGAGAATGGAGTAATTAAAACGAGAACCCCGCAGAAGCAGTAATATTAATTTATAAGATTAACTCTTACTTTAATTACTCTTAAGACCTCTTAAGTAGAAGTAACAGAAATCAAATTTCCCTTTGAAACAAATTTTACATTTGCTTTTCAATATAACTCCGAGAATTCATGTTCAAACTTTGACGCTTATTTAAATGGGAAAGTTTTTGTAGGCAGAGATCAGTATCCCATTTTATTAGAATTAGAATCATTAAAAAGGGATCAGAGCAGAATAACAGTCAGAACCTTCAATCTTGGTACATCGCGACTATTTATTTTAAAAGTACGCTAACGCCTTTAGTAATCCAATCTTATTTTGCAATACGACTACGACAAGCAAATCTTTTGTTTTATACCTCAATGTTAGAATCATGTAGAATACTATTAGCTTTACGGGCAATATATCAACGTCCATTAAAAAATATTAAACATAGTTTTCAGATATAATTGCAATCATTTGGGAAATGCAGTCCTCTTATAGCAGTAGTAACGTTTTCAAATTGGTTGGCTTATCGCAGCCGCCTGACGCGACCCAGTTTGTGATGCACCGCAGTACAAAGCATATACAAACACCCACGCGTACACACCCGTAAGCCAGACAGTGCTGCTTTTAATTCTGCGTCAAATGTACGCAAATAATTGTTTATGCGTTACGTTTAGTAATACATGGAATCTATTTGATGTCTTCGGGCGACAGGCGCAATGTGGTGCTGCGAAGTGTGGTGTCACACAGAATTGTTCTGGGTGACACAGCATTTGTTTTGGGCAGCCGTTGCACTTACCACATGTGCACGTTTTGTTCGTCTCGTCACTTTCTAAAAATAAATAAAGTAAATAAGTTATTTGTCATGTATCGGTATGACGCCAGGCTAAGCCATTTTCAGAGTGGGTCTGGATTATACACATTTGATAAAGTGAGACAAAATAATTTGGCGTACCGATCAAGTGATTTATATCACATTATTACACGAGTAGTATTATAGAAGTATATCGTCATCGAAGTTCCTTATGGAAGTAGTTGTGTCCGCGACATTGACAGTAGTTTTAAGCAACAACCTTGTCAAATTATTATTTTTATTATTGGTGACACGACGAGAAAATCATTCACCGGATGGTTAGTGTAAACGTCTGCGCTAAGATATTCTGTGTGGCACCACACTGCGCCGGTCACCCTGAGACATCAGTTGTTAAGTCTCAAATGCCCAGTAATTAGGTTAGCTCTTAGTGCCCTTCAAACCGAAACAGTAGTTTTGCACACTACTGCTTCAAGGCAGAATAACTGGGTATATATGTACTATGTACCACACATACCTAGACTAGATTCTTACAACAGAAAAGGGTCTATATTGTGAAAATTAAAAATAGACACTTTTTTGTTTATGTGTGGATTACACCAAATATATATATGGACGATTACACCAAAAGACCTGTTTTTATAAACTGGTAAATATTGTGTAAAGAATTATAAGATATTGCAGAAGCAACTATGGTCTTTCAACCCGCCAGACGTTTACATCTATTCTTAGACAAATGTAAATTATTATCAGACTTAGACAAGTGTAACTTACAATACACCTCTTGTATTCTACCTACGTTAATAAAGGCGTCTAGTCAAATCAGTATTTGAAGTAGCTCTCATCCTTTCCTCTTTAATTTAGGCATCATTGACACAAGTAGTGTACCTAAGTGTAATAGGCGTCGGTTAAACATCCACTGGGCCGCAAATAGGAGTGTTAATGATAAACTGTATACTTACTCTGACTGGCGCCGGGAAGAGCGACGAGGCGTCCGGTTCGGCGGCGTGCGCGTGCGACATCTGGTGTGCGCGAGCTTGGCGCTCGCGTTCACGGTCGCGTTCGCGCTCGCGCTCGCGTTCGCGACCCGCCCACGCACCGCCCGCGCCGCCACCCGTCCCACCGCCGCCGCCCCCGCCCCCGCCCCGGTCCCACTTGTCGTACCTAAAAGTAGAAAAAAACATTGTAATCTTGGTAATTTGTAACTCAAGGACATACATTAATGTTAAAAAGATAGAATTTTGAAATAGCCATTACATAGATGCATACAGTCACGCCTTTTTCTCATATAAGGGGTCGGCAGAGGCCTTTTACGTAGCCCACTTTTCGCCGTCGCGAGAAACGAGACGTAACAGGTGGTGAAACACTTCGCCACCATTTTCGTTGGAATCAAAAAAAATCCTACTCCCCATTGCATTCCCACGAGTAGTATAGTGAAGCATTGAATATTATGGTGTTATTCTGCACGAATAAAGACTGTCCGTAAAATACCTTAGTCGCCTCTTACGACACCCTGGTAGCAAAGAAGTAGGTGCTATTGTACTCTACCGGACCTATCCGCTAAGACCAGTAGCCATTAAGAACTCAACCATCGACCACTCTAACTGCAACTTACTTTATCACAACAATAAATAGTTATCACTATAAAGCAGTATTATAATTGTAAAGGAGAGACTTAATTTGCTAAGATCCACATGAAAAATGTAAAATGGTGTGTATTACCTAGTTTGGAAGAGCACCTTTACTATAATGGATTTCCGCAAAGTAACTCCTGATTCTATTAACAGTATTGTAATTATAACGTGAATGTTTATTAAAAGGTAATAATTAAAAAAGTAAATATTGATTTTTTTTCACTTTCCTCATTTAGAAGGCTTGTGATCGGTAAATTACAATTTATTTTTCCCACTTTCTTAAGGAACAACTGGGAACTGTATATTTATTTTTGTAGATTACGGTAATGATTAATTAGTAATTAGCCACTGCTTGAAAATAATTATTAATATAACATAAGAATAACACTGTCAAAGTATGCCTTTAAATGTATTACTTCATAATAACACATCACAAATTTCATATTGTGTAAAATAATGATTGAAAACGTTAATTATTTTTTTCATTTCTGTTTTTTGGGCACCTTTTATCTTTATTATATAAACAAAGAAATCTTTAACAGTAGCATCAAAAATAATTCTCAAACACATCATAATAAAAATAAGCATATCCATTATTGCTCCTATAATGTCTAAAAAATAAATCCTATAACTCCACACAAATATCAACACAATCTGTAGATATGGGGAATTATAATAATAGTGGCCATGCTGGACATACCAGACAGGAAGAATGGTAAAACGGATAATGTCTCAAAACAATGTAATAGAATCTATCTGGAGAGTTGCCTATAAATGTCCCACTGCTGAGCACAGGCCTCCTCTCAATTCTGAGAGGGTTTCGGAGCCGGATAGTCCGCCACGCTGCTCCAATACCGGTTGGCGAACTTCACATGTTCTCAAAATATTTTTTATTCCTCAGACATGCAGGTTTCCTCACGATATCACGATATAAGTCATCCGGTAGAAGTCGGTAGATGCGCAGGACATATTATAGTGCCATTAGTATCAGCGCAAGCACAATCGTTTTCACCATTCTGTATTCGATGTAACGCTAATGCAAGAAAATCTAATAATACCACAAGCAGTAGTGTGCAAACATTACTGTATTTCGCGCACGGGGCCACACAGAAATGTTTTAAGTGAAACAGTATTTGTTATGGGCAGACGTTGTCCATTATAAAAAAACACGCTGTAGAAGGGTCAGATAACTAGGTGACTTCTGTGAAAACTTTTCTTGTTGCTTAAATATTGGCTTCGGCTGTGATTTCAAGCCGACAAATAACTCGGCGGGCATGTAAATCGACAAACCGCGCGGTCAAATGATTTAGCAAAAGATACTCGTACCTGTGTCTTCAGTCAGAATGCTGCATATTAAGTAAAACTAAGGACATTTGTAACAAATAGAAATAATATCTAAATACGCTAGCTGCACCATTACCATAGCATTAGTAATGTCAGTAAATTTAAAGTATATTTTCATTCGGCAAACAACGATGACCTAATGAATCAATTCAGAATGGACTGATTCAATTTCAAATGAATAATGCTACAGGAAAACCCAGTAAATGCATGAGTGCCATAAATCTTTGTTCAGTCCATAATTCAGTTGTTGCAAGCAACGTAAGACAACGCTTTAATTAACTAGCGCGCGAACCGAGTTAGATTATAACGAAAGTAATTTGGGACTTATTTCGTATTAAGCTGCGTAGCAAATATGAGTCTAAAATTTCGATGAATTGGTAAGGACAAGGTGACATTCGCGTTTTATGCTGCAAAATAATATTACGCGATGTTATTCTTTTGTTGGAGTACATTGACATTGCCATGGTAGCTCAAAGGCCAGGCGCCAGCCTTGAACTTCATAGTTCGCAAATAACCTAAGTTCGATTCCCGGTGCCGGAACCTCCCCATCGTCATATGCCTCTAAGCATGCCACTAGTGGGCATGGCACTATCGGTAGAATTTGCCATAATAGCAACCTTTGGCTCCCGCAAATCTGACTTTTGCAGTAGTTCTAAACGTCAATGTAAAAAGTAAAGTATCAGAAGCTGCACATAGACCTCTCGTTTCTGAGAGAGTATTAAAACCGGGAAGATTCTACCACGCTGCTCCAATGCGGGTTGGCGGATTTCACATGCCCTCGAAATATTTTCCATTCCTCAGGATATTTTTCTTTCACCGTTGAGTACCTACGTGGTAAATTATATGCAGAACAATTTTAGAGGTGCCGGCACCGGGGATCGAACTCAGATCACTTACGTACTATGAAAGGCGAACGCCCGACCCCTGCGCTACCACGGTTTAAGAGTTTCATATAATTGTACTCATCTAATGCATAATCGTGCTAGGATCATAAAACTCTGCGATCTCTCTTAACATGTCGTAAAATGCGACTAACGGTTTGTTGAGAACATTTATTTATCATTTTTAAAAACAGCTTCCCTTCTATCTGGAATGTAGCCAGCAAAGAGTATAATTTTCGTATTAAGTGGGATATATTTCTTATCCAATTCTAGACTGTAATGAGACGTTGTAATTTCGATTGTAAAATATTACTATTTGTTAAGAACTAGACTAAAGTAATTGTGCCTAATAGTTTATTACACGATCTGCGAAAATTAGAGTCGCAGGTTTACTATTTTGATATTACAGAATACCAATAGATGTCCGGCAGAGTAGAATAGCCCCTTCCTCTTTCCTACCAAGGTAAGAGGCGACTAAAGTTTTGTACAAAAAGCTTCTATCCGTGCATAATAACACCATAATTTGCAATGCTGTCACTACACTGCTAGTGGGACCGCAATGGGGAGTAAGAATTTTTTTTGACTCGTACCAAAAAGGCGGCGACGTGGTTCGCCACCCGTCAAGTTTCGTTTCCCGCGAAGGCGAAAAGTGGGCTACGCGAGTGGCATCTGCCTACCCCTTAGACGGGAAAAAGGTGACTGTATGTATGTA
Organism: Luehdorfia chinensis; assembly: GCA_019845155.1. NCBI lineage: Eukaryota > Metazoa > Arthropoda > Insecta > Lepidoptera > Papilionidae > Luehdorfia > Luehdorfia chinensis. The sequence goes on from JAHVAK010000125.1 coordinate 584,222, forward strand.
TTTCACTGTTGTTGTGGCCCATTAAACCTTTATTTAAAAGGGTAAGGTTGACGTTAAGGTTACTTGAATTAAAATAAAAAAGAGATTCATAATTTCTTATCAGTATCTTCATCAGCCTGTAAAAGCTCGCAGCTGGACATAGGTCGCCCCTTAACTATTTTTTTAAAGTTTACACTTTTTATTTTACTATATAAATATATACAAAGTCGTAGTAGCCGGTCAAGTCATTTCTTATTTTTTATCATATATTCATCAAGTTTTTCTTAGTACGTAAATGACCTGGAGTTCAAACCCGGTACCGGCACGTCCAAATTGTTCTACAATTATAAGTATTAGTAGTAGTTAATAAGAAAAAATCATGAGGAAACCTGCATGTCTGAGGAATAAAAATAATTCGACAACGTGAAGTCTAAAGCTACCTGCACAAAAACACAAGTTTTCGAGAGGCCACTGTCCTTATATGAGATGACTAGAATGTTCGATCCCCGGTGCCAGCACCTCTAAAATTGTTCTAAAATTTTAAGTGTTGATTTACCACGTGCTCCGCGGTGAAGGAATACATCGTGAGGAAGGACACCTGCATATCCGAGGAAAAGAAATATTTCAAGGATATGTGACCCGCATTGGAGCAGCGTGGCGGACTACTCCCCGCTCCAAAACCCTCTCAGAAAGGTGAGGAGGCCAGTCCTCAGCAGTGGTACATTTAAAGGCTGTTACTTTACTTTTTTTTAGAATGCAAAAAACATTTTCTAAAACATTTCATTATCAGTTTTACCTGAAAGATTCCTTTGCATTTGCCGTCTAGGTAGGTTCTACCGCAGTGTCAGTTATTCTACCGAGAAGCAATTGTGTGCAGAAATTACTGTTTCGGTTTAAAGGGCATTGATAGGTAGTGTATTACATTTGTGACTTAAGAACTTATGTCACAGAGTGACAGGCGCAGTCTGGTGTCACGCAGAAATGTTTTGGGTTACACAACATTCATAATGGGCAGCCGTTGCACTTACCATCAGGTGAACAATTTGCCAGTCGCGTGACGTCGTCTTCAATAAAAAAAGTTTAAATCTACGTCTATTCCTTACATTTTAATTTGCGTTCGCTCGCATATACACTCAGTGTCACAAAAACCGCACCTCTCTGAGTTTGCGCGAAAAATGGATGTAATGGCTAGAAACTAATTATATTTATATAAATATTGGTATGTTTGAAATGGGTATTTGAATAGCTTTACATTATTAATAAAAAAATCAGGAAATCATTAAAACATTTATCATTATAGAGCGTCAAAAATAAACACTGTCAAATGCTCGTTAGTAAGGACGCTAGTTACACCACCTAAAAAGGGTATAAAAGGGTCGATCTGGATGAAATATGGGCCAGTCGTAATTTAGACTTTGCAGTGAACACACGTGAACAAGTAACCCAAGTAAGAACAAGTAAAAATGGACACCAGCTCTGAAAAAGCCGCTCAAGTGATTGCCCTATTGCAGTCGGGGATGCGGCAGTGTGACGTTGCTCGACAGACGAACCTGTCCCGTTTTTCAGTTCGACGGGTGTTCCATCGTTTTCAGCAGACTGGTGGTTATGTTAGAAAACCGGGATCTGGAAGAAAACGGTGCACATCAGAAAGAAATGACCGTTTCATCGTTACGACATCTTTACGAAAACCGTTTTACAAATGCTGTTGAGTTGCAACAACAGCTTCGATCAACTCGGAGAACATCTGTGAGTGTTTCTACGATAAGAAGAAGGTTACACGAAAAGAGTTTAACAGCCCATAGACCTGCTAAAGGTCCAAAACTTACTGCACAGCATCGCAGAGATCGCCTAGTAATTCAAATCGCGCAATCATTGCGAGTGGACTCTAGAACAGTGGCGGACCGTACTCTTCTCTGATGAGACGAGGGTCTGTCTCTTCTGCAATGACAGACGTAGAAGGGTCTACAGAAGACAGGGGGAGAGGTTCACACAACCCTGCTTCGAAGAATCCGTCGAATACGGGGGTGGCTCGTGTATGTTTTGGGGCGGCATTTCCGTCGACGGGAAAACGGAACTTGAGTGCGTTTCCCGGACTCGGGGTGGCCGTGGGCAAGGGCAAAGGTCATTAAATGCTGGTCGGTACATTACTGAAATCCTGGAGGAACATGTGGTCCCGTATGCTGGTTATGTCGGTGATGAATTCATGTTAAAGCATGATAATGCTCGTTGCCACACCGCGGCTATTGTACGGGATTATTTACAGGAGGTCGATATCCCTGTTATGCATTGGCCAGCACGAAGTCCAGACCTTAACCCAATAGAACATGTCTGGGATGACCTAAAACGGCGCGTGCGAGCTCGAGATCCAGCTCCAGCCACTCTTCAAGAGCTCCAAGATGCGGTACTTGAAGAGTGGGAACAAATACCCCAAGAGGCTGTTGCGATCCTTGTAAGGTCCATGAAAGATCGCATGGAAGCCGTTATCAAGGCAAGGGGGGGTAACACTAGGTTTTAAGAACTTTTTTTTGTATTTATTAAGTTTTTTTTAAATTATTAATTTACAAATTTGTACATACCCTGTCTTTTTCTTTAATTTCTCTTTCGTCTCGTTATAAAAGTAAAATTCAATTAAAATTCCTGAAAGCTAATGAAATTACCTTTCGAATGATACCCTCAAACCACAACATTGCCATTGGCCTGTTGTGTTAAAATAGTATTTAAATTATTTTTTTCGGATGTGCAATTTTTTTGACGCCGAGTGTATATCAGAGCTTATGAAACTTGAACAGCAGCGATTGATAACGCGAAGTATTTATTTATAAATGCGATAAGTTGTTCGAAACTGCTACGGCGCGTTATCTAGCTCGCAGCGGGTTAACAATAGTGCCCCATACCAATAAATTATTAAACAAAACGTCACTGTGATTGATCACCGTCAATAGCAATCCATCCATTTATTTTTAAAAAACAAATCGCCTCGCTCAATACTTTAGTTGCGATATATTACTACAATGTTTAATGCGATACGTTCGCATATTACAATCGAACGTATTTTTGTATGCGCTTCGATTTGCTCGTCGCGTCTTACTCTGTTAGTGTCCTTGAGTTGTATATTGGAGAACAAGTTTTCACTTTGATTTATTATGCTACCAATGAAACGGTGTTTGTGTTTACTTGTACACTCATAACTTACGTAGTGGTTACGTCAAGACTGTACACGATAGTCATCAGTTATGTAAGCGGAAAGTGTAGTTGGTATCAACGTCACAGCGTACACTTCATTGCTATTATAACTCCAGCGCGTTCGGAATAAAAGCTCCGCTCGTACATTATATTATACGGAATGAGGCTGCGAACTCGTTAGACACAAAACACAATCACATTAAATACTACCGAAGTGCGGAAGATACTGACGTTAAACAAGTGGAAGGGAGTGGAACAATATTCAATAAACAAGATCGTTATCTTCATGTAAAACTTCCATGGGGTTTCTTATGAGACGCCTTCGTCTCAAACAAATCAAACTTATAATAAAAACCTCTTTCACTATACTACCTTTTGAAAAAATACATAATGTTTAAATGTGTTTAAGGATTCATAAACTGATAAAATTCAAAATGTTTCCATCTCGAAAACGAAATGTTAAGTTATTTAAATAAATAAAAGCTAACATACTAAAATTAAATAACAAAAAAAGAACAAAAGTAGCACAAGGTTAGAAGTAATTAGTGTTTTTCTCAAAATTAGGAAACAAAGCTATATAGTATTCATGATTGAATGTCCTGAATATAGAGAACAAAGGGATAGTAGAAACAATATTCAGAAGAAATAAACACCGTATTAATCAGTGCTTATCGTACAGTAAGGCCCTCTTTTATTACGAAAGTATGGAGAATAATCCGTCGGGGTACTCAGGTTATTGACAGGCATCACATAATTTTGAACAATATTATTAATGATCGATGATGGTCTCATCATCATATTGTACAACATCGCAAAGTTACTAATATTATAAACGCAGAAGTTTGTATGTTTGGATGTTAATCAATCGCGCTCAAACGGTTCTACGGAGTCCTTTATAACATATGCTATATAAGTACAAAATAATCTTCCGGCCAATCTCCAAAACGGCTGGACCGATTTTGACGAGACTTGCACTGACAGATAGCTGATATTATAGCGGTTAACTTAGGCTATATCAATTAAAAAATAATAATAAGGGTAAAACGCAAAAAAAAAAACCCCAAAATCAGATTCAAATAGAGAAGTAATTTTATATCATCGATCGGAGTCGGCTTTTTTACGCGGGTGAAACCGCGGGCACAGTTAGTTTTAATCATAAAATATGAATCATTCCTAAATGTGAACTACGGTCCGCTAGAACTTAACATAAGTGATATCTTGAAATTATCGTTTTAATTATTATCGTGTTTCAGATGGAATTCGAACCGGCATTTGGGTTCGCTAAAAAAGTGAGTTTGTTCCCCATTGACCTACTTGAAAAAACCCAATAAATAAACGACAAATAATATAGGGAAAATTTACGACCGCCGAATGCAATTATGGTACTAGCGATACCACTTTCACCGTCTGTCCGTCCGTCATATGGCGACTGAGATTTATCGTCGTAATTACTCACCGACTGCGTCGATTTAGCTCGAGGCGTCAATGAATATTTAGGAGCGAGACCGTACCTACATTGACGTTCATTACAATAGTAATCGATGTGGACCGGCATGCAACGTTTGAATAGCTCACTACAGTAAGTTCATTCCGATGATCAATTACATTACAAAATGAGTTCAGAGTAAGGATTTATTATTCGATATTTATTTTTATATATTAAAGATTATTATGATGTGAGCAATTATTATTATATGATTTATATTATATAACATTCAATTAACTGTTAGATATTGTAAGCAAGCAGAATTGACACTTAAACGATGAATATTTTTTGAATACTAACGAAAAAAACTTTGCCTTTGTTAAACTTATCAAAGGTCATTTAAAATTATAAGTAATTAGCTTTTTACAAAAAAAAGTATGAGGTCAAGTTATCGTACAGTGTCCATAAAATACGGGGAAATACACACGAGCATATTGATTACTTGATTTTATATGGACAATGAATCTCTGTAGTGTCATTTTCTCTACGGCTGCTCATCACCTGTAATGACGAGACGAAATCAATTTACTACATTACATATACGTATCTATATAATAATACGTGATTAGAAAACTTTCTACCCCTTTTTAAGCCTTATTATGCGCGCACGAATAAGTGTGAAATTTGGCTTAGTTAAAGTTTGTGTGGAGAAGAAGCTAGACAGATTTTTTTTTATTGTATAAAGTGATGAAACGAGCAAAACGGTCACCTGATGGTAAGTGCAACGTCTGCCCATAACAAATGCTGTGTCACCCAGAATATTTATGTGTGACACCTCACTGTGCCCATCACCCCGAGACATCAGTTCTTAAGTCTCATATGCCCTGTGATTACGCTAGCTCTCAGTGCCCTTCAAACCGAAACACAGTAATGTTTGCACACTACTGCTTCACGGCAGAATAACTGGCCCTGGGGTGGAACCTACCTAGACGGATTCATGCATAGGAATCCTACCAAATTTATATATAATATTTGTGTTAAATTCATACTGCCAAAGTCAAACACATAACTATTAGTGGTCAAACAGTCGCACCGAATAGACCCGTGGTGATAAAATTTTAAAATGTTGTCAATAAATAATTATTTAAACCTCAGTAAAATGTAAAACCACATTGCGGCCACTGGTAATAATAATGACTGTATGAGGTCTAAATGATGAGTTTAGGGTTCGCTACGGTTGGTAGGTATTTATGGAGCGCATATGTAAAAATATAAACACAAAAACTGTTAGGTAAAATAATAAATTTCAATGCTTATCAACATTATGTCTTTATCAAAATGCAGTCTGATTTACGTAGGTATCAGATAACACTAATGTAATTAATTAATTGATAAAATTATTGATAAAGAAAGATTAATACAAATTGTACTGATTACAAAAAAGTATAAGAAACGAGTAAATACCTGCAATCTAAGAGTATATAAATAAATTGAATACCGCAAAAAAGGAAGATGAATTCCAAACGGCGCATTTTCGTTTATCTTCAGATAAAATAACTTACAATTACTGTAAACGCACCCGACTACTACTGGCCCACCCCTCGCCTCGGTCGTTGACTCTCGCCTCATTTTTCGACTACCGAAATTTTATCAACAGAGATAACATGCGGACAACAAAATCACGATGAACTAGACGACATTAAAACAGCGACTAGTTATAATAGCGTTAGTTCATTCGTCGACTGAGTCACGTAAGGTCAGGAGCGTATTTCGTGTGTAGATGAAAAAATTGTTTTCCTGCGACCAGAGTAAATGACTACGCACACATTGGAATACTGCAGGTCGTCGACCCTATGGAAGCCCAGACAGTTGCTCTAAACGAACAGCCGCCGTTCGTAGAGGAGGCGCGGTGACCTACACGAGCGTGTGCTTTATTGATACATATCACAAACGACGATGGAATAACAAAAAGTAGCCGACTACACTTCCTGAGAATCGCAGTCTCGTTTCAATATAATACGCACGTGTTGTTACCTCTTTCTGAGGAACGTTGCCTGTTAATTAGACTGCGCATGCTCTCTGAAACCTAAAAAGTGGCGAAACGATATTTATAGGTTAAATGGTGTTTTAAGTATAACGCTTTCGAAGCAACCTCTCGATTATTGGAACTTGTTCATTGCGATCGAGAAACAGTGTACGTGAAGGCTAAAGCAGCGTAAAAATATTCAACAAGCTTCCTCGACATTGCAATTCTTTGTAATTAGCTCTGTCACGTCGGCCCTCCTTAACCGACCATTTATCAACGGCGGTCTGTTCAAAATATCCAGTAAATTTGACTTATTCAATTAACTAGGCGACTGCGTCGAAGTATAGAAATTCAAAATACTCGTAATATGCTTTAAAGGTTTTCGAAAGGTTAAGTAGTTTTCGTTGTTAATAACGAACAACGAAACAAAATAATTTTCATACTTCATTTAGCATTTAAAATCATGTTTCTTTATAGTCGCGTAATTAAGTTATTCTGAAATCCCATTTAATGCCGCCATAAATGAAGTTTGAATTTTAGAGTGCCCCTTTGTATTACTATAATAAATTTAAATAACCATTCTTATATGAATCCGGAAATACATTTGTTTGACTAATGAGTTATAATGAATAAGTCGTTTTCAAAACATTCACTAATAAAACTAGAACAAACTAAATACTTGCATGCTCTTGCTTGCGCGACAATATGAATAAATATTATAAGAAAGATGTCAACAATGCTGTTAGTGCCGGTCCGAAATAATGAACGGCTTCAACTGACGTTGCGTCATAAACTACTACAGCAAAAGTTAATAAAGCGCCAAATGCACAATCCTGGCCGTTTCGTAATAGTGAATCTAGGAAAGAAAACGTATACGAAAATACAAAGGATGACAATTTACTAACTACACGTGAACCTAGCGATATTCGTACATCAGAAATAAGACAACAAACCTGTCAGAGTATATATATCCGTGGAAGTCCAGTCCAGTTAGAAAATAATTCAGTTTTTTTTTAATATTCATGTTATTGAGCGACTAAAACAATTGAAAGGTTTTTGTATAACGTAATAGGCGTGGTAATAAACAATATGTCGTTGTTATGTTCTATTGTGCATGTTCGGAATATTGTACATGAAGAAAATAATAGCTTCGAAAACAAATATTTACGCTTTAAAACTTAGATAAGAATAATAGGGAATAATAGTAACATTAATTTTGGAGTCTACGTCTGCATTATACGGAGCGTATGAACTTAGTTTCGTCTTTTTTTATCATTTAATGAGAAGATTTTTTCATTGCTTTTAGATTGGTAAACGGCGGGTAGATTTTTGAACTGATTTTGAATAAACTACTTTTAAATCAATTTTTTTTCGCCTGCATACAGCATTAAACCACAACTTTAAAATATCTCGACAATTTATAAGAGAAAGGGAAAGTCATTTATTTGCAAAACTGTAATATTTGTAATAAAAGCTGCAGAACGCAAATGAATTAAATATTGTCCTTTTTGTAATAATATTTAATGAACAATTGAAGCGCCACCTGCGAAAAAGCTGGCATGCTGCAGCACACAGACCGGACGAATTAATTCCCGCCATTTTATAATCTGTTTAGCGACGTAATTGGTTGAATAGCCATCTGATGCTCTATTTGCTTTAATGTCGTATACAAAGTTTCGTAAAATCTTTCAATATTACCGGATTTCTGGTTAACGATGCCGAGAAATTCATTCGTCCATTGCAACGGATTTATTAGTGGTCACATAAATTTAATAGTTTCAATAGTTTGCGTTACGAAATTGACAAATGGATTCCTTTATTTACTTCTGTTAAATTAACACGGTAACGATGTTACTGAACTAGTTTCTTGGTTAATTACGGTGTAGTATTATTATTACACTTTAATGTATGAAACTTGTTAATTACTTCAGCTGTCACTTCTAAAACGACATTTCATGATAACGACAGAGAGAAAAAATTAATAAGAATATTAAATTGAAACAAATGATTTTAAAATATGCTACTGTCTAAAGCCCACCCAAAAATACACTTTTAACTTTCACACCACAAGCAATATGTAACACTCACCAAATTAAAAAAAATATGCACTCGTGTAGTACCACAAGGCGAAATTTTAGGTCCGTTCTAATAAATTATTTCCTAGTGCAAACGTACAGCGCTATCGAGTCTGCATTTACGGAATATCATGTTACAATGTATTAGCTCGGCTAAGGAGGTTGACTCCGAGCCACTTCCAATTCAGCTTATTGGATTATCTTCAGCCGAGGCGCGCATGTTCAAGGCACGAGCTATTTGCACAATAGTGAGTTGTTGACGATTTGTCAAACTAATCATGATATTACCGATATTAATTACAAGTTGCTACAGTACAATGAAAGCGCTTTCAATGAGACACAATACTTACAGGTATAATTTAGTATCGAGCTTCGAATTTTCGATAATTACATTTCGACAATTCCTTTTTTATAATATAAGACTATAAAGTAGGACTAACTTTATTAAACACAAAGCTGGTGTCCATTTTAAGAAAGGAAAAAATTTAATTAAACTAAGGCAAAAACTTATATTTCTTTAAAGAGTAGCACAGATACAATGCACAAAACAGAGTTAATTGTTTATACATCATAAACATGCAGAGCTTAGTGATTCTTCACCTTCACGAGAACTCTGTATGTTTATTTGCAATTTAGTTGTATAATTTAGAGGTGCAGTTTTTAACGTCACTTCTGGTGTCAGCGGTGTTAATTGAATGTTAAATATAAACATATGCTACCTAAAATAACAGTTTTCTGAGACAGTTAATGATTATAGAAAGGAAATGTGTTTTAGAGTCTACATACATAATAAAATCTAAAGAAAATAAGCATAAAAGTCTTACCCAACGCCTCCGTTCAAGGCGGTCACCAAGCCAGGCCTCACATAGCACATATGCATGCCAGCAATGTCTGAGCCCTTTTTATTGACACTGAACGCAATTGTAAAAAGTCCCTTATCACAAACAAATCTCTGACCTCTACACTTGCACTTGAGCTACACTTATAACTGAAACGGTTTAATCCACACCTCGCACGAACATTTTCGTCATCAATTAACTTTCAACCGATCCGTTCACAATCCATACCAGATGAGCACTGCGGAGGAAATTTGAAATTGGTCATGGTGAATGTAAATCGACATAAACCAATCATGAAGGAATTTAATTATTAAAACTCGTAACATGTATCACTTGATCACCGTAACTAATTAATATTCATATCAACAATCGTAACTGATGGACCACAAACGAAACGTCCATAAAACGCATGCATTTTAAAGTATCATACCTAAAATAGATAACCGGCGAGCGACTTTACGACATAATTGTTTTATTCTGTTGATGATGTAGCTGGGGAAAAACAATTTTGCATCGTTTTCAAACATGATATTGTCTTCAAGTATTTTACAGCACAGATAAAATATAACAAATAGGTAGAAAATGGAAAAGGAAAAGCGTACTTAATGTATCGAGACAGAGCGTACAACGCACTGATATAACAATAGATATTTTATAATATGTTGAGACACCACTCGAAAAAAAGACGCAATCATCATAATAGTAACGGAATCATTTGATATCTACACGTGACTGATAGGCATCATCGCATGCCTTAACACTTCTTGAACACATGCAAACATAAGTTAAAGACGTGCGTGTCCGATGCATATGTTTTGTAACCGCTGAGTAGTTGAAAGAACAGCATACTGAGTGTAGGAAGTAATACATGAATCCGATAATATGCAGGAATCCGTCTAGGTAGGTACCACCCCAGGGCCAGTTATTCTGCCGTGAAGCAGAAGTGTGCAAACATTACTGTGTTTCGGTCTAAAGGGCACTGAGAACTAGCGTAATTAATCACTGGGCATATGAGACTTCAGAACTAATGTCTCAAGGTGACGGGCGCAGTGTGGTGCTACACAGAAATATTCGGAGTAACACAGCATCTGTTATGGGCAGACGTTTCACGTACCATCAGGTGAACGTTTTGCTCATCTCGACACTTTATCCAATAAAAAAAAAATATGAAAGGCCCGCTGTAAATGAAACTGCTAATGATTTCAAAATTTCACAAAACTATTGTTTTGTAATAATTTATACATTTTGTTTCCACAAAGGGTTTTACTGTAAGTTTAAAGCCTTCTTAGTCAGTTCTTATACAATTGTATCAATCAAAATAAACTTAACCCACAAATTAGGCAGGAAACACTATATAAAACTTGATGGCAGGAATAATAAGACACAAACAACACAAGAGAAGAGAGCTTTAACGATAAGAATAAACGCTAGAGCCGCACCCTAATAACTAATCTCAATTCATAGAACAGCGATTGCGTATGAATTTCCCTAGAAGAAGGATATTTAATTCCGCAGCGCTCTTGAATACTTTTTCCGGGTATTTAACGGGATACTGTAAATAGGAGCAGGCTTTTTCTTATAGTCATGAGGTGCTATTACGCGGGTGTTTGGCTGCCTGATTGATCGACGATACATCAGTCGAACTTAAGAGTTTTGCGAATACAAACGATGTTGGACACAAAAATGTTTGTCATGTTTTTTGTTTTGCTTTTGAAATTAATTCAGTGCTTATAGTTTTCAAATTTAACCAAACTTCGATTTAAAGATATTATTTCTCAAAAAAGAAGAATTTACAGTGCACTTACTAGATGTAAATAGTAATCTGCAAAATATGCGGACCTACGATGATAGTAATTATTAAGTTAGATTATTTTGCAAATGTTCTAACAACTTTTTTCTGTATTGCAAGCTTTGTACCGAAGAACGGCGAATAAAGTAGTTCATGAAAATTACGCTGTGATCATATACGAGTTGAGGGAGCATATTGGGCATAGTGTTGTGTCACACGGAAATGTTTTGGGAGACACAGCATTTGTTACGAGTAGACGTTGCACTTACATTTTACATTTTGCTCATTTCGTCAATTTATCCAATAAACAAAGATAATTCCTCTTGAAGATAATGGAACTGTATCACACGCGTTCGCGGTAATGTGCAATTTAATCTGTCAAGGTTAATTACCGGTGTGTATAAAAAGAGGAAATTTTCTATTTGAGCCAAAAATCGTCTGGCCTACATTTAAGACACATTAGCCCGATTTAAAACGAGGCCGACCGATTGCTTTGTCACTGATATTTGACAAAATATTGTTAAACGAGTTACAGGAAAACGTAACGAGTTATTCGAAACAAATCAACCCGGGAAAATTAAGGATTTCCCAGATAGCAGCAATATAGCTCTCTTAAGAGTAAATAGCCATCTACTAGCTAAGGGTGTTTACCATCTTGAACTTAATCGGTATCTAAGAGCAGACGAATTATGGTATCTAATAAAAATAATCCTAGCAACCAAGACTTTGTCTAAAATTTCGGGAAACGTTTAAAGAAGACTTCATTACAGGTTTATACAGTTGGCAGAACTGAATAAACATAAAAACTTAGAGATTAACGCCATAAAATACGCAAAAACTGCGGTTTTTTAATAGACCCGTGAGAAGATCAAACCAAAAAAACGGTCGCCAGTCAATACATTCGCCACGTAGATATTAGAAAAAGCGCAGTTTATTTCTAATCGTATTGTAGAAACTTATTAAGATATTACAGAACTAAGATAGCTTCATAGATGTTATGTAACGTAAGCTTTGACTTCTTTGTTTCGATGAAGTATTTATTGCCTATAATAAAATCATAAAAAAAAAACAAGTGACGAATCCTAATACATGTTTATATAAACATTACACATGCAAAGAGCATGTTTCTGTATGTAGTACCTGGAGAATTTTGTCAAAATAAGTTACAGTAACAACGGGACTTCAGAACCGCCTCATTTTATATCTATTAAGGCTTGGGAATAATCTCAATGACAAAGAAATAAGTATGAAATTAATATCCTGACAGAAACTGCAAAACGGAATAAAGGCGTTCAAACTGTAACTGTGTACGACGACGATTTTAAAAACTACGGCAATGCCATCCAACGACCGTAAGCGGAACTAATGCCTATAAATATTGAATCGCATTGAGTACCTGTTAAAGAACAATATGGCTGTTCAAAGCGAGATTTTCATTAAAAAGATTAATCCGATTGAAGGTAGAGTACAAAATACATTTTTTCCAAATAATTGAAATAGCTAATGCACTTAAATTAATACAAACAATTTTTTATAAGCAGTTAACCCATGACTCAGATTTTATTGTAAATGGAATTCTACAAACTATCAAACTAAATAATATTCATTGTATGTACTTTAATAATTCTACGCATACGTTTTTTACGAAAGCTGTAACCTACAAATATATAAGAGATAGAACTATAATAAAGTTTGCTAAAAAACCTGATAAGTATTCAAATAAAAAATGTATAATAAAAATCGAGAGGATCCGTAAATCGCAACCGCTTATCGTAAACAATTCCCAGTTCCAGCGACCAAGTGAGCGTCATGCATGAGTCAACATTATGGACATTACATCCGTCGGATTCTTAAAATCCACGGCCGCGCACACCACTATCCGAATATCCAACACTGCAATCCAAATAATGATTTCACACGTACGCGAGGGTGACTTGACAGTGAGCGGGCATTGCCACCCAGAGCACGTTCGCTCGCGTTCGTGCGAATGCCCGCCAAAATAGAATGCACGCCCTTAGTCGTGTCGCTAGTAAAAGAATAGCAGGAGTGACTATCGACACAACCGTACGGCGAGTAACGTAGCGCGCGACTGCCGCCAGAGGGGCGGGAGCGACGACTCGCTTGCGGGTTATCGTCAGTCGTACACAGATAATGATGTCAAAAGTGGATTGGACTAATACTCTCTATGATGTTGTAAATGTTCCGAATAACAGGGTTCGTTGCAGCGTCAGCTACCCTTTGAGACCGTTGATCAAATAAAAATTTCGTTAAGAAAAATTGTTACCTTCGATGCTGTATAAATATCTGGAGTAATCAAAATTTATATCATTATTAGAAGTCATATTGATCTATTAAAGATTTTTTTCTTACTTCAAGTATTTCCTTTGGTGGGAAAGTAATTAAGAAAATGAGATGAAGCAAAATTCGATGCCATAAAAACGTACTTGACGCTTTTAGTAACAGATCTCTAACAAAGACGAAGTCAAATTCCGAAACAAGTCGAGCGCCGCGCTTCGACATCGACGATAAATTTATTGTCCCAAGCTGCGATCAGTATGTTTTAAACTAAAAGTTACCTTAAAACAAAACCAAAAGACAACAAATCGCTAAATCGTCTCGGCCCGCGAACACCATTCGAAAATTGTTGATATTTTGACGACCTTCCAAATCTGCACCGTATCGTGATTGTGTTGGAGTTGTTAAAGCATCGCCACTCGTCTTAATGCGGACGACACGTTTCGTATTCCTCGAATTATATTACGGATGAAGGCGAAAAAAATGATCGTATAACTGTTCAATAAGGTTGAGATTATTTAATAATGTATGAGTATTGCAGTCAGTTCCCATTAGGAAGATGTTACGAAGCTCTTTACGTTTTGGTAGTATCGAACAGTGAATTTAGTTTTATGAATGTGTCGGTTGGTTGGGGTTTTGTGGCTTCGTTAAAGTCTAATGCCATTTTGAACGGAAAATTACGTTTTTCTGCTCATTTGATATCCGAACGACACAAAATTCTATACGCCACTTAAAAGCAATATCGTAATCGCGAAAAACAACACCAGATCTTAAGATTCAACAAAGTTTGTATACGCTAAATGTTTATTAGGTACTTCACACCGCGTTCTAAACTCGACGCTAAAATAAACGCTGACATCAATTAGCATATGCGAGCTCTCCAGCGAGACATTGCAATGTTTAGTTGCTACAAATATGTTTGTAGACAAATTGATTTATTACATGAGCTTTTAATAGTATATACTTTAGTACAAAACTGATTGTACGTCTGTCATGAATGGCGGTAGATTTAAAAAGTCACATTTGACAAAAATTTTTTTTTCTAAACTCGAACAATTAATAAATTGCATTACTATGTAATATAAGAAGTCTATCTATACTACTATATTATTCTATTTTATCAAAACATTTATGGAAACAAACGACTAAAACTTATACAAAAATATAAACACAGACTTAAAATTATCAAATTGATTTGGAAAATATAATTGCCATACGTATTTTTGCTCCTATTAAATTGGTCGTTAACCTGGTCGATACGATGAAGGTTTTAGGCAGACAGGTTAAAACAGTAAACAACAATGAAACTAACACGTTTCAAATTTCTTCCTGAATGCGCAAAACCTGTTGACTGCACAAATAATCTATCAAACTAACATCCCTACTGCCGTCGCGGTCAAACAAGAAAATCTTCACTATTGACCATTAAGTGAATTGCACACGGATAACTAATACGCCATGACCCAAATTTCGCCTGACAAGCGTGACGTATACAGGGTTGCTAATGCTCTGAAAATTTGCTGGACTACGTGGCATGAAAACGATCAGATTGTATTAACTGCATTAGAAAGCTCAGAAACATGAAAATTTTATCTACTTTTTTTAAAGACGGTTGAAATTGTATATGAGAATGATATAAACGAACTGTGTTATTTAAATTTGTCACTATTTAGCAATCTTTCAACAACATTAACACGAATTTTATAATCGAACTGAACACTAAGAATATGCTATAACAATATTTTATTATGACTGCAACAAATGGTTTTCAAAAAAGACTAAATCAACTACTTTGTAAATTCAATGCAATACCCGCATCGGAACATTTATTTCTCACGCAAAAAGCACTTCCGGAGTATCCGGCTGGATACCGGAGACCTGGCAACCCTAGCCCCGCGTCCGGAGCGGCGGATACAAGACGATGATCCCTTTAGAACGGCACGGGGAGATTTAGGGACGCCAGGGGACGCGCGGTCACACTTTCTATAAAACTCGTGTAGCTCACGCTTGCCGAAATTTAATGCCGCCATTTTCTTTCATTCAGTTACTTATAGAAATATAATATTGGTAAACTGAGGTAGGGTAATGAAAAAAATGAAGTACAGGATATAATGAAAACTATAGCAAAGATGTTCATTCAATCATTATATTAATAAAAAAATCATTTATTTCAATTGTGGTTTTGACATCCAATTGCTGCCAGACACTTTCTCCCTCTGTAAACGCAAATCTGACTTTTGGCGTCAACTCGAAAGGTGTCGGTAGTGTTTTAATTGAATTTTGTAATTTGTGTGTATGTTTTCAGTTTTGAAGTTTAATATTGATAGTTTATTATGCAGCAAGTGCTTGTGAAAGTGTACAGTGATTGGAAAATTCAATTTAAGACCAGAATTAAACTTTTCGTTTTGTCTCAATCAGTCAAGTAAATCTTCAGTAACAGTCAACTATCATTTTACTGTTGATCGATATTTTGAATTATCTATTGTCACTCTCGTGACTGACTTGACATTGGCAAAATTCTATTGAAAGAGGCCAGAATTAAAAGAAGAAGATGAATAAACGCAGATCTTCGCTCTGTAAGCTACGTTGGCCTAAACGCTGTCTTCGCCACAGGGTTCGCTTATTCCATCAATTGTCACTTCTCCGACTGGCATAACTAACCCGTTGCCATCTATGTCTATGTAAAGGCTATATGAATTATAATTGATATACAAATAATAATAACATAAAAATAAAGGACACTAATAGCTATCTACATACGTATCTTATTTACACATCTGAGACTTTTCACTTATTTACAATTTTATTTACAGATATTAATTTGATTATTTTTTATAGAAGAGGGGGCAAACGAGCAAGCGGCTCATCTGATGGTAAGTGATCAGCCCATGAACATTTTTTTTTATCATTTGATATAGTGACAAGACGAGCAAAACGTTCACCTGTTGGTATGTGCAACGTCTGCCCATGACAGTTGCGTGTAGCACCACACTGCGCCTGTCACCCTGAGATTCTTAAGTCTCATATGCCCAGTGATTACACTAACTCTCAGTGCCCTTCAAACCGAAACACAGCAATGTCTGCACACTACTGCTTCACGTGAGAATTACTGACCCTGGGGTGGTACCTACCTAGACGGATACCAGACGAATAACAGATGTGTTGAACATTCTTATCAATATTTCCAAGTTCACTGAAGATCCAAAACGAGGGTGAATCGACGTCAGGTCGTCAGGTAATTAGTGTCGTACTTTACTTGAACGTTAAGCCACAGAAAAGACAGAGTGGACTGGCCTGCATTTAATTATATTTAGGATTGTTCGACTAATTCCGGTTTACAGGGGGCAGCTTCGGAGTAAGTGCCGCCCTGAATCCCGGTTAAATATGCACGCAAACGGCCCACCGTGCCGGGAATTGGCAGCGCAGTAAAGAACAACACCGGGAGGTAGTGCTCTCTAATGTGATTACACTTTGCACACGCAAAGGTTTACGAGTGAATGAATATCCAAGCTTGCAAATAGCGTTCCGAACGGAATTACCGTAAGTGTTTGTAGTAATGACTTTTTGTTTACCAAAACATCTATGAAAAGAAATGTGGAATCTAATTATTTTCGTTTAGTATATTAAGAAAGAAAAAATGTACTCTACTATATGGAACTTCATAGAGAACGTATTGCCTTCATAACGATAGATTTTTCCCAGGGAGAGAAAGTAAGCTAAAGAAAGGTCTCACATATTCATAGTTATGTATTAATGGCTCTTTAGCCGATTGAGATTTTTTTTTTAATAATATTTTTAACACTTTAGGGACTTTTTCGTTCTTAGTCACATATTGTATTTCTTAACATGTTAGCACTGTCTGTCATTTCATTGCAATGATAAACAATTCAAAAAGACAAAATGCCCAGCAGTGAGACTTATGTATTGTTATATATTAGTAGCCTACAACAACCGACTTTTTCTTATTAATTATTTTAAAAATATTACATACATCTTAGAGGGAAAATGGGGTGTGTTGATACAATCAATGGGACCAGTTTGAATGGCCATTATAATAATAATTTTGAGTACAAACAGTACAGCGCTCCCTATAATCATTGCAATGAACAATATCGTTTTATTGTTAAATATTTCAACCCCACCAGGTTGAAATTTTTAACAATAAACCAGTAATATAATATTGTTAGTACTCTGCAAAGAAAATTAACAAACAATTCGTTAGAACACTACAGTGATTACAGATTCCGATTCCCAAAGTCCGACTATACTAAAACTACTTCAGTGATTTGACATGATCAGAAAAAATTAATAACAGCGTGTATTATGTTAGTATTTGTACACACCAAAATAAATACAGGCCACCTATGTAAATTATTGAGAATAAAAATAGGTATTACCGTTTAAAAACTTTGTTGTGTTTCTTCGTTTTGATATTATTATTTTACTCAATATATAGACGTCTAGACGGCAGGTAAGTTAAGCGTGGCGTACTGCGCTTTTTCATTCAGTCTCAAGTATTGTCGGTAATAAATATGTCTTTTCTTGTGTGCAAAACTTACATTTATACAGTGCCTTTTTAATTTAAATAAAAATAAGGAATAGCCACTATTGTAATTTTTCATTCTACTGAGGTAACTTGGTTGTATCACTGATGGTCTTATTTAAAACAATGGGTTGTCTACCTTCTACTGACATTTAAATTAAAAAAAAAATACTATCTCTGGATTCAAATAGTTATAGAAGTATTCTGTCAATCATACATATGCTAAAGTAATTGGTTATGTAAACCTTAACACAGACATTTTTTACAGGAGAGACGAGCGAGCTGCTCACTTGATGGTAAGTGATCACCGCCGCCCATGAACATCTACAATAACAGAGGAATAACGGATGCCATTTAATTTGAAATATATTTAAAACGAAATTAAATGGCTTTACATTGAAGATGTAATAAGGAATTATTTATTGTTTATTGTTGATAATGAAGGTAATAGTGTGACAACAGCTCTCTGCAACTTTATCCTCATGAATTTGGTTAATACTTAGAAGAACAGAATAAATGTGGGTTATCTACGCAATCAGTCTGCCTGAGATGTGTATGAAATAAAACTCATTTTTTAATTGTATTCTAGCTTGAATTACCGTTAAAGAATAAAAATGTAAACTATGGCTCTATCACCTTACACACGGTACACGAATGACACCAGGATCTCGTATATACGAGGGTGGATTGAAAAGTACTCGGCCTAACACAGATCCATTCAATTCTAAAAATCAAATCTACCCACATTATTTAGTTCAGTTCAGACTAGTTCATTGTGTGAAGTTCGAAACGTGTGCGATAATTAGTTGTTATTTTATAAATTTATTAACAAAGTAATCGGTCATAATTTCCGCGAATGGAGCAAATCGAGCAGCGTGCCGTCATTAAGTACCTCCATAAGAAGGGGCTATCATCAAAAGCCATCCATGATGACATGGTCAGTACATTAGGCGATTGTGCTCTGTCATATTCACCCGTCAAAAAATGGATAGCAGAATTTAAGCGTGGTAGAGAGAGTGTGAAAGATGAACCCCGCTCTGGAAGGCCTTCGACGTCAACTACTGACGAAAATATTTAAAAAGTACTTGATTTAATAATGGGAGACCGCAGATTAAAAATTAGAGAGATAGCCGAGATTATAGGCATCTCTTATGAACGAACTCAAAACATCATTGTCAACGAGTTGGGTTTCCACAAGGTGTCTGCGAGGTGGGTTCCGCGACTGCTTTCAGTTGAACAAAAAAGGACGCGATTGACTATTTCACGCGACTGTTTGGAGTTATTTGAAGCCGATTCAGATGATTTTTTGAATCGTTTTGTTACTATGGACGAAACATGGGTTCATTACTGTACACCGGAAACAAAACAACAATCAAAACAGTGGAGAAGACCTGGTTCACCACCCCCTAAAAAGGCTAAGTCGATTTTGTCGGCAAATAAGGTGATAGCTTCAGTATTCTGGGACTCGAAAGGTGTGATTATGATTGATTATCTTGAAAGGGGTCAGACTATAAACTCTGATTACTACTGCACCTTACTACGTCGTTTACGAGAGGAAATAAAAGAATGTGGCTTTGAACTGTTACCGCATCCGCCGTATTCACCTGATCTGGCACCATCAGACTTCTTTCTGTTCCCTAACCTAAAAAAGCACTTGGGAGGTCAAAGATTTTCGACAAACGACGAGGTCAAAGCAGCTGTAGACGCATATTTTGACTCTAAGGAAGAATCATTTTTTTTAACGGTCTAAATGCTTGGAAGGGGAGGTGGCAAAAGTGTATTGAACTTTATGGTGATTATGTAGAAAAATAAAAATATAACTGATTTAGTATGTGTTTATTTTCTTGGTTAGGCCGAGTACTTTTCAATCCACCCTCGAATAGCCGAAAACAGCCGAGAATAAACAAGTTTGTTTTGTGACGAGCTCGTGTGGCGAAGTGTGTCCTGAGTTTAAATTCCAGGCGGAGCCAACATTTGTGCTAAAAATATAAATTCGGGTCTGGCTTTGTTATGATTGTCCCAGTGTCTCTGACACCGCATCTCAATCTACTTCCGGTCTTGTCGCATTAGCGTTACATAGGACGCGGTTAGGACGAGTGAGTGCCTCTGTAATTTGTTACCTGTGTACACACAGCCTCCGACAGTACTTGGACAGGGCCAGTTATTCTACCGTGAAGCAGTAGTGTGCAAACATTACTGTGTTTCGGTTTGAAGGGCACTGTGAGCTAGCGAAAAAACTGGGCATATGAGACTTAAGAACTTACGTCTCAGGGTGATGGGCATAGGGTAGTGTCCCGCAGATATGTTCTGGGTGGCACAGCATTTGTTATGGGCAGGCGTTACACTTACCATCAGGTGAACGATTTGCTCGTTTCATCACTTTATGCAATAAAAAAAGAAATAAAAACAAAAATAAGTGGTTGCCGTGGTCGTGAATCGGATTACAAGAGGACTTCATTTTCGTAGCTCCTACTTTTGCTATATGCAGTCCTCCTACCTGCATTAAGTGATCTTGTCAAAATATTCTCAAAATATTTAATTAATTTTTATATTGACGGGGCATGTTAAGCGAGATTATTCGAGCATTAGAAGGGCGTAAAATTCGCAGTGCTATTAGCGTACGGACGGCGAGCGGCGCGCTCCGCTCTTATCGCGCCACTCGTTATCGCCGGCGACGAAACGTAACGGCCACGAATACGACTTACTTTCAATTTACCGGGATGATTATTGAGCCTTTATTATCGGTACTGAGTAAGTCGATTCCATTACACATTGCCAATGTTGCTCTGCCAGTTACAACGAATGGAACACTTACCGGTACTGCTGTGTGTTTCGTAACAGACGACTGATGGGTTAACCTTTCTATATTCGCTGACTAATGCCAATTAACCTTAAGTTAGTGAAAAAATAATTACATTGAAATTAAAACTAAACACAAAATATGTACTTACTGAACTCTTACGAACGTCAAAATCTACACAAAATATATGTAGATTTCGACGTTCATAAGAGCTTGAAACAAGTCTAAATTGATAAAGAAATTTCGATTTTGACTTTGAAATAATAACGTTATATTTCGCCTTTTAGTGATCATAATTTAAGCCTTTGACTAGTCCACTGCTGAACATAGGCCTCCTCCATAGATTGCCACAACATTTTGTAGCTCTTATTTAGGAAGGATTTTGCCATAGTTGCCACGCTTGGCAGGCGGGTTGGCAACCGCAGTATATTTATTCAGATGTTCCAGGAAGATGCTGCTGCCCATCTCCTGGTTTTCATTGTTCGTTTGTCGACTTTTATCGCACCCATGGGAGGAGATGGGGTGGTAGATTCTCTTAAGCCGCTACCACTAGGCGAGCCGCTACCATACGGCTACCAAACGTCTTAAGGAATATAGAATATATGAGAAGGCCTCAAGATGAGAATGTACATATAATCTTACGTCGGCAGAGTTTCAATCCTTTGTTGTATCTACTAAAAACGATTTACCGAAACTTTCGTATGTAAATTAAAAGTTATTTTCATACAGACTTCGCATAAGGTAAGGGATTGTTTAAAGTATTAAATGAAGAAATCTTGAGATAAAGTTATAAATTTAAAATATATTAGTAATTTAGAGTCTAAAATATGTGTATTTAATTAAAAATAGTAGTCCAGCTGTGGAAGCTCGATAAGCAGTTGCTCTTTTTAACCCATTTAGTGTTAAATATGTTACAAAACTCGTTCAAAGTCGCAGGAGTCCACAAGAAAGTAATTTACCCGCTTATTCCTTGTTTATGAATCTGTTTGTAACAGATTTGCACTAGAGCCGATGGAAGGAGAGTCTCCGCTTATAATACGTGTATGCAGACAGAAGCATAGGGGGACATTGTTGCGTAACGATGCTTGTATGAATGAGTGCGTGCGTGAGTGCGCATTTATGAATGTGTTTAGACTTTGTACGGAATTCCTAGCGATGTTTCTGTATTTTAAGACTGAAATTAGCTCTGTCTGTGTAAGCTCACTAGTGTTTGGCTACGTAACAGCATATAAATGACCCACTACCGAGCACAGGTCTCCTCTCATTTTTGAGAGGGTTATGGAATCGCGAAGAGTCGGGTTGGCGGACTTCGCGTATCTTTCGAAATATTTTTATTCCTCAGACATGCTGGTTTGCACGCTGAGGACGTGGAATTTTATAGCCAACATCGGGGCTCGAACTCGGTCACCTGTACTATAAAATTTAAGGCGAGCGTCCGTCCCCTTACCTACCACGGCTAAACCAAAATTGCCAACCCTAAATTCAATATGGTTTACGTATTCTTACGTTAATTTTGATTGTATTTTATGAGTCGACAAGTAAAACTCGATATTCTCCTGACAGATTAATCAACGGCAATGTGTTACGATTTCGAACTTCAGTTGTGAACAAAGTTGATTATGGGGAGCCTATGAATATTCTATCCAATACACGCGGAGGAATTTCAGATACAGTATCAGAGGTACAACAACGAGAATATAATACATACAGGTCCGAAAAGCAATAAATTGTGTGTAGCAAAAACAGTGATTTCTATCCGAAACCACAGGATTCAAACATGGGACCCGTGGCTCAGTAGAGGTACACAGAGATATGCGGTCGCCATTTATATAATTAAACATAAATATACATTTTCCTACTTAAAAGACACGAGGACGTAGTGTAATTTATTAGCAAAAACTGTCTTCTATTAATCACAAACAGCTTATTAATGTTGTAATAACTTAAAATCACGATTCTTTAGTTGCTTTTCTTTGCGTTGCCTTGCACAATTTACGCAAATAATGGGCTAAATTTTTGACGGCTAATTAACTTTAAAACTTTGCAGCGTCAATCATAATCGCTTATTCTTTTTTTAATAAGTTTTCTTGAGGTAAATGGTTTTATTTATTCAGCTAGTTGAAGCAAACAATTAATTAATCATAATTAAGTAAAACATTGAGAAGTACTCTAAAAAGGCCTCATATAAATTAACTAATTTAACAAAAATATTTGGTTCTCGTAAATTAAAGCGTAATGTTTCTACGTTATTACGTATACAATACAAACAATATTGAATTAATGGAAGTTTTTCCTCCCTTCCCCCCTTGATTTACCGCAGGAGTTAATTTACTTGCGTCAAACGGTACAAAGTGAATGCACAAACTTACGGAGTTGCTCGCCGCTCTCACGAAGTCGGTTCGTTCTTTACATGCAGATGTCTGATTTAAACTAAAGCAATATATAAGTCGAAGTCTGTGATTATTCTGTAATCTGTATTTATGTCTGCCAACCATATCAATGATGAGTTTAAATATGATTAATTTTATTAATGTAGCAGGATTAAAAATAACAAATTACTATTTATCATAAAATATTTAATAACAATACGACATTGTAAAATGACTACGCTTATCAATCAAAGAACCACTGAATTTAGTTTGTATTTATATGCAGATAACGTTATTAACTTTGAAAAATTAAATTGTTTACATACTTAAACATTTTTTTTCAATACATCAATCTATTCTAACACTCTGACAGTTTAAAAGTGACTTATTGGCGATAAAGTCACAAGTCACAGCTTGATTACTAGCAATACATTTTTAAACTTATTTAAACATTAACTGTTTAATTTTAATTTAAAAACAACGAATTCAATTATCTTAAAATGGATATGAATGTCATAAAGCAATCGTTTGAAATGCGAAGAAAATCGATTGGAAGCGTAGTTCAAGAAAGGTCAGTATAATGTATGCACGACGACAATTACAAAAACCGCATTGTGAAACAGTTACGTATTAATAGCAGTTTGACTTACATTTTGGCATTTATATTGAAATCGCAGACGGTACGAGACGACTTCGCCTGTCGTGTTTACAGAACTAATAATTAACTATTATTCGTATTATTAAAAGCTGTTTACCACGCATATGTTAGTCATCCACCTTAGACATGGATCACTAAGAAACTATTTTTAATCAAGTAACTGACAGTAAATGTCTATATTCTCGATCGAACAGTAAGAGCAGCTTTTCAAATGAAATAATAGTGAGATGTTCATATGTGTAAGTTCACAATCTAATACTCTAAAAACGGAAGTTGTTGCTCCTTATTGCTAAAGTTCCGGAATCTGACTGTTTCTTTGTGATTCAGCAGAAAACGACTTATAAGAGTGTTAAGTGAATATATACGCAGTGTAACTAATCGATCGAAAAATACGCAGCGACAATTAATTTATCAGAGATAAAAAACATGATTTAATATTTTTTCTAGAATATATTTACATACATATATCAACATAAAAAATTCCACACTGCTATTTCTCCTGTACCGTGAGTGCGCTTTACAGATTCACATATACTGCACAAAAGTCAACGATTTGTGTTTTTACACAAATATTGGTTCCGGCTGGGATTCGAAACCCAGACCTGTGGAGTAGAAGACAGATACTCTGACCATCAGGCCTCGCGGCCGCCAAATTATGAAGTTTATTTGCAAAAACATGTTAAAAGATGATAATGATAAGGGACTATAAACACAATGTCTACTGAATTAGTAGTCAGCGTTCAAATTTAAGTTCTATGAAAACTGTTTGAAGAATTTTGTTCCTTAAAACAGTTTAAGCATTTTTTTTATAAAGTTATCGCGCCATCTATATCGATACATGAGAAGCTCAAAAAATATCGTAAAAAATACGTCCAACATCGCGCTATTAAAGTTTCTGAGATACGAACTATATAACAACATCTATTAATGGATGGAGGAGACGTTCCCCCCAGATCCGACCACCCGATCTGGCGGACTACTCTTTCCTAAGTAATATCATCTGCCAAAGAGTTAGGATTGAGTTTTTTAGTTATCAACAAATTACAATTCAAATTGAATGAACTATGAAAACAATTCAACCGTTTAACTGGTTAAAAAACAGCGTCTAAGACCAAATAAAAGATAAGAAATAACCGAGCACAGACCGCGCTGGTAAACCGGAAACAAAGACATCTGCATCAAATCCTGCAGTTATTGAGAGCTAGGGAAAAATACTCTCACCCCATCCGGCGAGACGGAAAAATACGAAGTCACTGGGATTGTTTCTCTATTCTGAACACGAAATGCAAAATATGAAATAATTATGGCGGTAAGAGCGCGACATATCGCCGCCCCTCTACCCCATCGCTACTCCCCACTTGCGACCTACCTCCACCGCCTATAGGGTTGACAGATCTTTGCAATCGTAGCACGTATGTGGGTACGTACATTTGCGCTCGTAATTCCTTGTCTTTTTAACGATTCTAGCTAAGCTTAAAATGTTATTCTAGAAGGTTCTTCACGATATCCCTATATTATTTACAAAATCTTTTGCCTAGCTTTACGCATTCCACTGACTATGCCCAAAAACAATTTGACTATTCCACCTTCTAGTCTCTACCGGGCGACGTGATTTATTTTCACATAGTATGCGCTTATTCCTCTAGTGATATTACTGGGCATATGAGACTCAAGAACTGAGTTCTCAGTGGGACGGGCATAGTGCGGTCACACAGATACGTTCTGGTTGACACAGCATTTGTATGCTGTATGTAGCTGTATGTAAATGCCTATTTCATTAAATCACATTGATAAATAATTTATCTAATTCAATTTATGATTTATCACATTGATAAATCATAAATTGAATTTAGCAACATATCATTCCGAAAAGTCACCGTTATTGCGACACACAGTAAGTCTACTGCCAGGCCACATAGTCCGCAATTTAGGGTTAACGGGCATCCACAGATTTCTATATATGTATATAAGAATGCGACCTTCTTACCTAGAAGTGCGAAAAAAGAGCACATAATTGTTAAGTGATAGATTTAAACCAGGGATATGATAAGAGACCCCTTGCCCAAAATAGTTTGGAAATCCCTGGTCTAAATCTTCCAATTTTCCAAAATGAACTGATACTTCAGACCCCCGTAGACAAATTACTTTAAAAATCCATCTCTTGCTTTTTTTCCTATTGATAAATTATTAAAAACTTTGCGGTTGGTTAAGTGAGTAAACTTGACATAATTTTGTCATCAAAATTAAACAAAATAAATAGACATAAAATTAAGTAAATATCAAAAAACATTAAAATCGCAAATAAATGTTAAAAAAATAAAAAAATCAGTGAGATGGATGAACCTGGTGACTTTCTACCAATCTAGCTAACTAAATCCGGTTCAATATTTGTGAGTTGCAGCTTTAAATCTCCGCGTTCGTTGGCTTTTAAACGGTTTCTTTGTTTTGTCAAAATGTTTGCAACCACACTCAAGCCTTTTTCGACTAGGTATGATGATGGAGAAGCGATTAAGGTATTTTTCAGCAATGTTCATCTTGTACGAACTTGTGCACGCTTATCGACTTGTTGAAAGTAACCAATGTTACTTTCTGCTGTAATATTAGTCATTCTTATAATAAGTTGGTACACGTAACACAATTTATACAGCATCTTCTTCTACCGTGAAGCAGTTGTGTGCAAACTTTACTGTGTTTCTGTTTGAAGGTCACTGTGAGCTAGCGTAATCACTGGGCATATGAGACTTGAGAACCTATGTCTCAGGGTGATGAGCACAGTGTAGTGTCACACAGAAATTTTCTGGGTGGCACAGCATTTGTTATGGGCAGACGTTGCACTTACCATCAGGTGAACGTTTTGCTCGTTTCATCAATTTATGCAATAAAAGAAACAAATCTTCAAAGTTTCAAATAACAACTTGTGTTAATTAATAGGGGTCAATTTTTAGACCTCGTTGACCCCCAAAATCAGTTGTCGTTTAGGTCGACCCCTGGGAAAACAGTTTTCGACCACTTTGGGAATCCCTGATTTAGACTATAAACAAAGTTTAAACTGCAGCACTAATATCTTATCGACTTTATTATGATGTGATGTTTCTTTTACTATCCTACTTTCAATCATGTCATATGCACCCGTGCTTTTAGATTTATTAATTCAAATTACATGGTCGAGTAAGTCCTGAGACTGATGAAGCTGCGAAAGTCTAACAACCAAAACATCCCTATAAATGTCCACATATAATTTCGATCAATTGAATTATTTTGTCAATTCAACATTTAATTTTAAATAACTCGACAACAATCGGTGTACATGATGTACAGTGAAACTGGCACTTACTAGATCGCTCTTCCAGATAAATTACGTGATTTTTTTTTAGTCTTAATTCACTTTCTAAAAACATTCATACATAATAAAAGATATATATATAAATAATTTACATTTATGACGTACTTCCCGATGTAAAGCAGACGTCTCCAAACTCTCTCTCGAGTTTTTTTTTCAACGACTTATTCAACCCGTCCCCTTCTCCCCCTCCTCCTCAAGCGTACGTGGTGCACCGTCGGCGAAATATCGCCGTCGCCACAAATGTGCCAGAAAGGGACTTGTTGCTTTATCAGTGTCACATTTTCGTGCCCGGCAAGATAATTTAATAACCGGCTACGCGTTCCAGTTTCGCACTCGCATTTTTCCACGCCTGTTCACATTGTGTTGGGACGCCTGCGGACTAGGTTTCGTCTAAGCGATGATAGATGTCAGAAGCGAATAAATGCGATGTTTCGTCTACGGATAGAATTCATTGTAATAAATAATCTTAAAAAATTATAGTATGCGTATGTAACACTAAATTTAATAAAAACAAAATTGTGCCACTAAAAACGTGTAAAAATGTGTAAAATTCAGATACAGACCAGGCCGTCAGACAAGGAAGTCAAGTAAATTGTTTACAGTAATTTATCATTGTGATATGTAATTTCTGTAAGTTTCTTAGCAAATACCATCGGACTACTAAAGAAATTATAATGAAAACTGACTAAAATTACCTTAAAGGTATATTAACTTGACTACTTTGAATAATCCAACGGTAACTCCAAACGGCTGCGCATCAATTTATGAATTCAGGTCCTGGGTCAGTTATTCTGCAGTGAAGCAGCAGTGTGCAAAAATTACTGTGTTTCGGTCTAAAGGTCATTGAGAGCTAGTAGGCTAGTGATACGATATCATACGCAGTGTGGTGTCACTCAGAAAGTTCTGAGTGATACAGCATTTGTTATGAGCAGTTGTTGTAATTACCATAAGGAATGGTTTTGCTCATCTCTGGTGGTGGGATTCCTATGCAGGAATCCGTCTAGGTAGGTACCACCCCAGGGCCAGTTATTCTACCATGAAGCAGTAGTGTGAAAGCATTACTGTGTTTCGGTTTGAAGGGCACTGTGAGCTAGCGTAATCACTGGGCATTTGAGACTTAGGAACTGAAGTCTTAGGGTGACGGGCGCAGTGTGGTGTCACACAGAAATTTTCTGGGTGGCACAGCATTTGTTATACGTTATAGGCGTTGTACAATTACGATCAGGTGAACGTTCTGCTCGTTCATCATCATCATCATCATTTCAGCCTATCTTAGTCCACTGTTGAACATAGGCCTCCCCCATAGATTGCCACAAAGCACGGTCCTGAGCCACCTGCATCCATCGACTTCCCGCAAAATCGCGCAGGTCGTCGCTCCAACTAGTGGGGGGGCGCCCTACACTGCGTTTGCCGGTACGAGGTTGCCACTCTAGGCTTCCTTTCTTCCCCATCGGTTATCGGTTCTACGGGCTATATGGCCGGCCCATTGCCACTTCAGCTTGCTAATCCTTAGGGCTATGTCGGTTACTTTAGTTCTGGTGCGGATATCATCGTTACGGATTTTATCACGCAGAGAAACTCCGAGCATAGCTCTTTCCATAGCTCGCTGAGCGACTCTGAGCTTCCTCAAGCGGCCCGCAGTGAAGGACCACGTCTCGGTTCCGTATGTTATTACTGGCAACATGCACTGGTTGTAAACTTTGCTTTTGAGACATTGAGGTATACTCGACGAGAAGATGTGACGTAGTTTCCGAACGCTGCCCAGCCGAGATGGATCCGTCGATTGACCTCTTGGTCGAAGTTGGACCTACCTAGTCGGACAATCTGTCCTAGGTATACATATTCGTCAACACCTTTGTAGCTCTCATTGGTGGGGATTTTGCCATAGTTGCCACGCTTGGCAGCCGGGTTGGCAACCGCAGTTTGTTTGTTTTGGTGTTCCAGGAAGACGCTGCTGCTCATCTCCTGGTTTTAAATTTCCCTCTGTCGACTTTTACGACACCCACGGGACTAGATGGGGTGGTAGATTCTCTTATGCCGCTACACACTTCTGCTCATTACGTCACTTTATACAATAAAAAAAAAGAAGTCTTGAGGTGGCGGCGTAATGAAATCCGCAACCGTATCTCGTTCTGTGGGCATCGTAGAAGTCGCCAGAAGGACATTTTAAAGCAGGGTTCTACTACGACCATCTGTCTTAAGAAGGCGCTCATTAACAATACTGTCAAGATCAGGAGTATGTTGTATTTAAAATCACTTAACGGTATTCGATAGAGATCATAAAAGTATACGCAGCAATCCTGACACACGTTGATTACGTAATTTCTTGTAATATAACTGTAATTTAATCCAGATTTTGTTAAATGAGGTGGAGGCAACCTATACGTTTCTTTCAAGAGCCACACCTTCCCCAAAAATTCAGTACACGGGTTGTTGAAAGACTTTAACGCAAAGCTAGGCAACCTCTCAACAAGTCGATCTTACCTACGAGTATGATAATATATGATAAGCAGAAGGTCATGTCTAACGGCCATGTCACACCTATACCGGTAGTAGATCGGAACTAAGTCGTAGTTGCCGGCCATTATGTATACTTATATGAAATAGTCCAACTAGGCAAATCAGAATTCGATCGAGAGATCAGACGACAAATTCTACTCGGCTAGACAGCGGACAACGTTCGCGAAACTCCTAACTGTTACATGACGTGCGCAACCGAAGCGTAATACTTCGCTAGGCGACATATTTTGTCGCTTAGCGAAGTCGTATGAACGACGCAACCATACGTCGCACAGCGAAGTACGGTGAGAGCTATGCTCAGAATTTCACGGAGGTAGACCTAGAGGTTACTATCCTTAAGGATCAGTAAGCTGAACTGACAATCGCACAATCGGCACATGGATTTAAATAAAATCAGAATATTAAATATGAAATTTAAGTTAATAGTTGGTACTTATACTTAAACGTCCTTATTTTAATGTAGATAAACCGGCATTCTGTATCTGTATAACGTAGTTTATCAAAAAAATCATTAAAGCAAGATTAAAAGCAATTATAAAACAAGTTTTTAATAAAAGAACTTTTTGAATGATGCCGACATCATTTTACACATTTACAAAAGAAGGAAAAACATTAAATAACAAATGGAAATGTAGGTCTCTTAAATTGCAAAGCGCCGCTCTACTATAGCGGCAAATAAGCTAAAATATTGCCATGCTTGCTCCTATGCAGTGCCGGCTGCGTAGGATGATATTTCACATGACACTCTTTTTGTCCCTATTGCCGCTTTTATTCGTCCGACTTGGAAGCTCACGAGTACTGTCAATTCGATGTACGTTATTTTTCGTCGTAATCCTTAAAAGTCCGTCGGATAATGCAAGAGGTAGTCATTTGAGTCAAGGAGCCTTATGATGTAGGGTGTATTTCATTGGGATTTATTTAATAGGCCATAAAGCGCACGGTCGTTGAGAGCTGATGCAAAATTGGCGATTCCATTGGCGGACGTGATGTATTTGCACAATGAAACTTAGCATAAACGGTAAATTTATTACCTTGACCAATTTAATCTTCAAATCTATATAGAATACAATATATATATATCGAAGTCAATGGCACTAAAAATGCGTAGGTATAGGTACTTCTCGATATTATATTTATATTTGAAGATATTCAATTAAATTTGACAAATAAATCTTTAGTTATTTTGAAATGTTAAAATAGAATCGTACAAATCACATATTAAACAAAAAAAATATTTTACCAAAATTACAAATTAAGTACTATCACTTCGAAATACGTCTCAATGAAACCATTAGCTTGAGAAACTACGAGTATAAAGCGCAAAAGAAAAAAAAACAATAGATTTCAAAATTGGAGGTTGTACCTACTTTGTATAAAATTACATTATTCCTTATTTCATACTTATTTCCTTATACATATTATAGTTGTCAAAGCAATGAAAATTGACCTTGGATAGAATCGTTATCGTAGTGCGAGCTAATGAATGCTAATGTATTCTATTTTCAGTCTTGTTTGTATGTATTACGTAAAATGTAAACTGCTTTACCTTTGCTTAGGAAATTCACATAGAGTCTTTAATGAGGAAATTTAAATATTTTTAATAAAATATTATTTCTATCTATTTGTCGTAAGTACAGGTTTAAAATTATAATAACTAAGCTGTTCCACCTATTTCATAACAGAAAAGGGGACACTCTTGCTTTCTGTATTCTGCAAATCTTATTACTGTGCCATTGGTTACATAAAACAATTTTCACCGTTGGTTTGAATCGTAAAACACAAAACAACATTTACAAAATTTAATTCCCGAGTCCAAGATGTAAATCTAGCTCGAGTTATGTGAGTCTTTTACTTGGAATAAGACATCGAGCGCAAATTACAGTCCAGGCCGTCTAGAGCTTACCGCTAGGGCTATTATAAGTTATACTCAGCACACTGACTGCACTCCGCGATATTAATCTAGGAACAATATTGTAGGTAGCAATCGCGCTAAGTCCAGGTATCCTGCCTGAGGTCGACCTGTTGAACGGCTCGTAATTTAGTGCCGCAGTAAAATGAAGACAAGCAATGAGTATTAAAACTTTCCACAAACAGAAATACAAAAAGTTATTAATGTAGAGATCAATTTATTAAATAATTTGCGGGAATCTAAAAAGGAAAAAAACAAAAAAGCATCAGAACTTTTTTTCCATCAAACTTTATGTAAGACAAAGCACAGAGAAAATTTTCTTACTTTTGTCGCCTTTTTACTTGCAAACATGGAACCAACAAAATGTTATATCATAAAAATGTTTCTACCATTTCATGCTTTTAATGAAAACAATTTTTGTCAGCTACTTTGTGCGCACTCGAGAAATAATCGCAATGTAGTTTATATAGGGCAGACCCGGGATGGTTGACCACGTTTTTGGTTATTATATATATATATATATATATATATATATATATATATATATATATGTGCCAAATTTTATAGTCAATTATAAAAAAAGGTTCTATGTGAATATTATTAAATAAAATCGGTAATTTTTTCAGTTTTAGGAAACCTCTCCGCGATGGTCAACCTGCCCCAATGCTGGGGTAGGTAGACTAGTCAACTGGAGCAGGTTAGCTTAAATTACGGGAGGACAAAATTTAATGTGTAATAAAAATTTCACATAATATTCTTGGTGACACGGCATTTCTCATGGGCAGACGTTGCACTTAACATCAGGTGAACGTTTAGCTCGTCTCGTCACTTTATCCGATAGAAAATGTCATTAGTTTTGCAGAATTCTTCGCAGACGGGCTTTTTTATAATTTAATGATTAATTTTTATCTCAAACTTTGATTTTTTTTAGTAAACCATAAATATTTTCGAAAAACAGCAACATATGGATCATTGTCAACAAACCGCAATACGCAATTGGCCTATCAACCCCGACCGGAGCTTCTGCCTTCAAAAATTCACTAAACTATAATGCTTTGCATAATAATATTAATATAAAAAAGTATGCAAATAGTATACATTTTATAATAATTTACTTTCAATTTCAAATTAAATTTATATGAGCTCGACTATAAATTACAATGTAAGAACGAAAAAGATGTGTTGATGAAAAACTACTTAGGTATCCCAATTATTGATATTGCGCTCTAACTGGCAGTGAGACATTTCCTCGTGTCTCGCGTTCTGTGCGAATGATCGGTCAAGCAGCGAGCTTTCTTTGAGTGCAACATGATGTGCTAAAGCGAAACCCGACGGTGTATTCATCAAATATTTTTTTATAACGAGTACAATTCTAATTCCTATAATAAATAAGTATTTTTAAGAAGTGACAAAAATCAAGGGAATGAATTTAAATAAAACTACTTTTTACGGATTTTATCGCGTTTAATTTAGAACTATTTTTTAACCCGACGTTTCGGGGCGCTTTACAGCACCCATGGTCACGGGGGGACTGAGGTGACAGTTGTCCCGATGTCATAGTTAACCCGGAGTACCTTCAGCTTTTAATTATTATTATTTTTTTAGTCCGATCTACGCAGAAAGAGCTTACTGTGTCTTGAAGCCTTGCAGCTGGTATGCTTGGTTTTTGATTTAATTTTATTAATAATAGGATCCCAAGCCGGTGGTAATACTGCGTAGATCGAATAAAAAAAAATAATTAAAAGCTGAAGGTACTCCGGGTTAACTATGACATCGGGACAACTGTCACCTCAGTCCCCCGTGACCATGGGTGCTGTAAAGCGCCCGAAACGTCGGGTTAAAAAATAGTTCTTAATTAAACGCGATAAAATCCGTAAAAAGTAGTTTTATTTAAATGTGTAATATTCGCGTAAAAAAAGAAAACATTAAGAGAATGAATTATCAAATACCCACTACACCATACTTTTACTCAATTATGATTAAATGATTGTAAAAGATTTATCATTATATGCAATCATGATACACACGCGCATTTAATTAGATATAGTGTCGACAGGGGATATAAAAGAAACTTTTTGCATATATTAAAACCATTGCCAGCACCTATCAATGTCAAGGTCTTCACTCACGCTCAGTACTAAGGACACCTGACACGACACCAACTTACGTAATAACTAGATGTTTCCACGCTCATGACGATCTAACTTCACAGTAAATCGATGCAGAAGGCGGTGACGGCTAATCATTGGTTATGAACAATCACGACAGTTTGTAAGAGTTAGCTTCTTTGTTTTATTGATCCTTTGTTTGAACATCGTCGTGTTTCACGAACATTTTGCAACCACGAGGAAAACGTGATTACGAGCCTATTTTTGTACGCTTCAGACTAAGGTAATTCTACGTACTACTGCTACCTAAGCTCTCAATAAACACACTCAGATTTTTATAGAATTTTATATTCACCGTTGACTTATTTATAGGACTAATTCGATTGGTTCGACGTTTGTTCATACTATCATCGAAATTATTTAATAACTCGTATACCTTTATAGACGCGCCAAGTTCAATGTCTTGAAAAGCTATTGGCTTATTGTAAATAAAGATTTTCATTATTAAGATTTAAATTCAAACTATATTGAATGCATTTACATTTAATTTAACAATTTACAGTAAACTTTATGTTTACAGTAAGGCAGTATATCTCATGACGCGTGTGTCGTACTTGTCGTTTAAAAAAACTCCAAAAATATCATGATCTTCGACGGATGGCCATTTCTCAAATATGCCAAACTTAAATTGTAATTTTTGGTACTGCAATCGCAAAACCCGCTGCCAAGCGTCGCGATTTAGGTAAATGCTTTGAACTTAGGAAAGGCCTACTTCCTGCAGAAGACTGTTTAGAGGTCGACGGTGATGATGATTGTTAGATCGAATATACCAGCTTGTCTTCAAACAACCCTGTCTTTTACATGTAGACTTAAGAGAATACACTGGTATTACTAGTGGAAGGATTTCTAGACGTAGACGGATTTCATGCAGGAATCCGTCTAGGTCTAATGCCGTGAAGCAGTAGTGTGCTAACATTACTGTGTTTCGGTCTGAAGGGCACTGATAGGAAGTGTAATTACTGGGCGTATGGGATTTAAGGATGTCTCAGAGTAACGAGCGCATTGCAATGCTACACATAATTGCTATGTAATATGATCCATGTTCATATAATATTTATTTATTTGATCTTTATTGCCAATCTTACATAAAGTAGTTATATACTCGTATAATTAATTAATGATATACATCGGCACTACGATCACAAACAGCTCCGCTTAGAGTGAAAGGCCAAGTCTTATATAAAATGCATACTGACGATAAAAGGGACGAACCGAGACATAAAGATTTTTTCCGCCATTTTTGGAGGCAACAGGAATTTCCTTTTATATTCTTTTGACCTCTTTTACCTTCACCCTCTGGACGCAATGGAGTGATGGATTATTTTACACAAATATCACAATGCAATAAATGTGTGCCGTGTGGTGGCGGCTTAATTGAATCTACCACCCCATCTATCACCCCGTGGGTGTCGTAAAAGTTGACAGAGGTAAAATCAAAACCAGGAGATGGGCAGCAGCATTGTCCTGAACGTCTGAATAAATAAACAGCGGTTGCAAAATCCTTTTGTGGCAATCCTCCAATAATTTTGTGGCAATCTACGGGGTGAGAGCCTATGCTTAGAAGTGGATTGTGATTTGTGATAGGGTGGAGTGATGATGATGATGTAAAATTTCCATAAATCATATAATCATAGAGTTTTCTTAAAAAAAGAGCTTGAGAGATTATGCGAACAGCTTCTCGTCTTATGCAACAGCGGATTGAATAACGAAACTGCGGCTCACATCGATTTCAACCTCGCGGGAATTTATAAGCTCATAACTAAGTCAATTTCCAAGCCAAGAAACCCGGTTATGTCTGCAGCGTTTTGCTTTGCTAACTAACCGCTCTTATCGGCGATGTTTAACTAATTAATGAATCAACAATATTCACAGCTAAACATTAGATGTCTGTATCGGGACAAAAACAAACTGGCGCATATTTGTTACGACAATCGTATCTAACTCCCGAGTTCTCCCCTAAACAGAAACTCTAAGAAAATTGCTGCTTTTGATCTGATTGTAAAAACCCGTAAAATCACAAATCTATAACAAAAATGGTTACCTTGTGGCACCAGCGTATGAAAATCTGCCACCCCTTCTTTTTAACCGACTTCCAAAAAGCAGGAGGTTAGTCTGTATATATTAATTTTTATTAGAAAGGAAGTACCGTAAGAGTGGTCCCATATAGAAATGTGTTCAAGTTCTGATGACGGGATACATAAGAAAATCATGGATAGTACATGTATAGAGCTGCTGCGTGAATGTTGGTTTTTTTATTAAATAATTTATCGAAAAATATTGGCGTGGTCTTTTCGTGGATGTCGAAATATCCATCTACAGAAATGCTAGACCGAGTATACAGTGTCTAGAGTGCAAGGAATTTAGTACGGAATGTCTCTGGTGGTAGGATTCCTATGCAGGAGTCCGTCTAAGTAGGTACCACCCCAGGGCCAATTATTCTGCCGTGAAGCAGTAGTGTGTAAACATTACTGTGTTTCGATCTGAAGGGCACTGAGAGCTACAGTAATTACTGGTCATATGAGAATTAAGAACTGATTCACACTGCGCCCGTCACACTGTATCAGTGTGACGGGCGCAGTGTGAAAATGTTCTGGGTGACACATCATTTGTTATGAGCAGACGTGACACTAAGCATCAGGTGAACGTTTAACTTGTCTCGTAAAATTCTCTCCAGAAAAAAACGCACAGCGAAGATGATTTCGGAAAATCGTCCCTTCGTGAATGAGTCTTATCTCCAGCAGTCGTACAAGTACTGATGAATCATCATCATCATCATCATTTTAACCAATCACTGATGATGATGATGATGTTCTCCTAGCCGATTTCGACCACGGCGACAACTTCCGAATGCTGTTGAGAGCCATCAACTGCGCAAGAGATATTATAGTGGCACAAGGGTACGCTCAAACAGAGGCACTCACTCGTCCCAACCTACCCGCGCCCGATGTAACGCTGATGCGATAAGATCGGAGGTAGTCTAGGATGCAGTGCTGACACTGTTGTGTATGTGCTGTGTTGTGAATGTCCCCGTGTTTCTGAAAACACGGGGACATTCACAACACAACCAGACCCGAAAACCAACAATTTGTGTTTTAGCACACCACCACGCGGTGATGATGAATACAAATACATATTATAACCGCTTAACGTAATAAAGGGGATTAATTAGATAGCTAAAAATCATCATAAAGACATCGATATCAAAAACCAATCAGTTCCTGTATTATTCTTCCATGACATTCTGCCAACAAAAGATCAAAGATTTTTTCTGCTCATAGATTCAATAAACACAAATGGCCTATTCGAAGAATCGTAACAGTAATAATATTTAGTTTTAATAAAACGAAGTGAGATAACAATTGTGAAGTCAAGTCGTTATCCATCTCGGTAATGAGATGCGGCGGAGAGGTCAGAGCGGTTTGTTTCTTTTTAATTTAAATTCGCCTATAAGGAAATAAAACACGGAATAAAATAAAAATTGAGCAACAACTTTATTATGTACTCCAGTAATATATTTAGTTAA
Organism: Luehdorfia chinensis; assembly: GCA_019845155.1. Taxonomy (NCBI): domain Eukaryota; kingdom Metazoa; phylum Arthropoda; class Insecta; order Lepidoptera; family Papilionidae; genus Luehdorfia; species Luehdorfia chinensis. Next base: position 621,667 of record JAHVAK010000125.1, read on the forward strand.
ATATTTTATAAATGTTTTTCAATGGCATTGTGCAATACAGCGTACATTTTATACATTGCAATATATTAGACAAGGCTCCGCGATCAGTACTTGCCCACTGAGCCGTGTGTCTAGAGTTCAAATTACCTCGGAAACCACTTTTAGTGAAAACCACGAATTGTGTATTTCCAATCTAAAAGTATTGTGACTGTGTCTGTATCTATCACATCATTTCTGAACCTGTATAGTAATTTAATATAATTTTAACCAGTGTCATCAACAGGATATCATCATATCGTGGACCCAAAGAGCCTAGGAAGTTACCGTTTTCGTGGAAGAGGTATGATATTCACATTATAACAATAAATGGATTCACGTATGGGGACGGAGGATAGATCTCCATATCAGATGTAAATACTACAGGTTTGTGCTCCGAACATGGATGTGGACACGATGAAAACAAGTGTTCAAATTCTTAATTCTATTTACATTTGAACAACTTTGCAATATACAATAATACGTTGAAAAAGGCTAATCTGGACATTTTTCAAACATGTTTAGTTGTATAAAAGCAAAATTAAGGACACGTAATGAATTAGTAACCCTCTATGTTTTTGATATTTTATCATGATCCTTGAAAAAAATTTAGTTAAGTATAGATTTTAAACAAATAATGTCGTAGTTTAAGTATTACTGAATAATTTAAATTATGCACGGCGAGTTAGCCTGTAAGTGCTAATGCAATGATAATTATAACTTAAAATAACTAAGTTGTCATACAATAACTAATGTAATCGTTGTATACAGTTGGCTTCCTGTTAATTAAAGAAATAAATAGCTTCTTAAAAAATTTAAACCGTCTATTTTGATCGGTGTTATGAGAGTTTAATCGAGTTAAGCTGTTTATAGTAAAATAAATGAAAATTTGTATTTTATTTAACTATAAACAAGTTTGTCTAATCCATGTAGTGTAATTTTTTATTACGAACTATTGAAAGATAAGTCGACTTACTTTGTTTTTAGTGATTTACCTTTACCTTAACTTAACCTTAAACATTTGTTTTCGTAAAACATAAAAGTCCATGTCTGTTTACCAAAAGAAGTTGAAAAATGGTCAAACAGAGTATGACAATTAAGGAAATATTTTACATGAAATAATACGTACTCGAAACAATTTCATACAACTACTGGAAGCCGATATAAAAAAAAATATTTTAGTGTAAAGCGTTTAGCCATTTCAATGAAAAGAACATATTTAAAAGAGTTTACAGAAGCCCATGATAAAATTCTCCGGGAATTTCCCGATATATACGCCCCTCTGCCGCCCCCAAGGCACAGACATACTTTTCAATTTTAAGCGCGATGCACCCAAACCAACAAACGGCCGAACAAATATTTGCCCAGAACACAGGGCGTAGGTGACATCAGCTTCGTGAAACGAAACAAACGTAAAATACCGACGCTATGAATAATTAACCCACTGAATGCGTGGAAACAAAAGGGCCTATATCGTCTGGCTCTCTGTAGCCGCGCGGGCAATTTGCCCGATCGGAATTGGTTTAATCATTCATTGGGGGCTTTAATGAAATATTGCGGAAAATAATTGATCGCTTCGACTCTCGTCGATGGCGGTTGACTGGCAATTGAAAAATTGAGTATTAACGATTAATACCATATGGGGAGCTAGTCACTAATCACTAGGTAGGTGTCACCACCTCAGAGGCAATAATTCTGCCGTGAAGAAGTAGTGTGCAAAATTTTCTGTGTTTTGGCTTGAAGGGCACTGAGAGCTAGCGTAATCACTGGAAATATGAGAATTAAGAACTGATGTCTCGCTGTGAGAAGTGCAGAGCGGCGTCACACAGAAATGTTCTTGGTGACACTATCAGGTGAACGTTTTGCTCGTTTCGTCACTTAATCCAATAAAAACAAAATTAATTAAAAAAAAATACTCAAAGCCTCGCTTTACCTAAGCTACGTACAATTTCGCTAATAGCAACTGATTGTTTTTTTTCTTTTATTTAGTTTGCAGGGTTTTGTTACACAGAGGCCATCTCGCACTAATCCTGCTTCTGATTACATTCTAGTCATTGAATACTTCAATAATAAAGTCTGTAGTATCCTTACCACACATCTGACATTGGGAAAGCAAAAACACAGTTTCGTTTTGGAAATACATGAAAAGTAAGCAACGTCCATACTCAATTATCACAAATTCAACCAACGTATGGTAAACCTCTTCCGGTCTTCTTAAAAGATAGACCTTCTTGTATACTGTGTACGGACTCCGTACCAGTATTCCGTTTTGTTTTGATTGACCTACAAAAAAACTGCTAAGTGTGACTCTTAAGAGCGTTTTGTCACTCATTTTATTTTACGCGTCTAAAAAACAGCACAGCTAAAATTCTTTCTTTTCTTTCTTAGAATAAAAAACGATGCCACACCTTAAGATTTCTCCGGCATCGTGGGTGCCTTATACAGATATAAATTTCACATACCGAACACAACTACACTTAAACCAACAATTTATGTTTTTGCACAAATGTTGAAATGTTGGCCCCGCCTGGGATTCGAAACCAGGACCCGTGACGTAGAAGTCAGGTAGTCTGGGTTAGGCCACGCGGTTTTGACATGCACTCAAAATCATGTAATAAAAATCACAATCAACGGACACATATCCAAAATCATAACCTATTCAATGGAATACGCATTAAATTGCTAATGGACCCCGAACACCGGCGAACGCATATCGGAGTCAGCAGACGGTTTACATAGTCTGTTCTGACGTGCAATGTTGTACGATGACTCATCAGTTCAACTACATCAGATGTATTGTAATGGCAATACTAAATTTTTATTACAAAATTTGTGTAATCAACTGTATGTTTTCTTTACAATCAGTAAAAGTATTAAAAAGAAAAACTACAAGTACAAAAAATTTAATTTTGTGCAAAATATGTTAACCAAAAAGCCACACACACCACTACGCATCGACGTCCTACGACTTAGAAAGTCAATAACTTTTTAATATTTAAATGTTATGAAAGCCCCACAACAAGTTTATTCGAATAGCAAATACCAAACTGTAAATATATGTTATTCTAATAGTCATATTCAGAGGTAATTTTTCCTTTTAAGTTATATATACGAATAACGTGACGTCTGAGTCATAGCGTGACAATACATTTCAGTAAGGACTGATGAATTGCTTCTTTATATGGCCCTCGTTAGTGTATCCTTTAATCGCCACATTAAATCAACGTATAATTACAAAGACATTAAGCCGACCGTTTTGTGGTTTTTAAATGTGATTTACCACAACTAGTAAGTACACCTTCTACCGGAAAATAAGTAAAGTAAGGTTGGAAACACCTCAACGATGGGCACAGAACTCAGGGTATCGGAGCCGGGGGTATTCCACTGCGCTATTGCAGTGAGTTTGCAGAATTCATACTCGTATGTCCTCAACAATTTTGGTGAAGCCGGCACTAGGGAACTAACTCAAGTTGGTCGAGTGTTATTAAAATTGTATGTATATACAACAACAGTTGCGGTACGTTATTGTGATTTAAAGCAAAAGATAATATGAAAAGTTTATATTCTATTTTCGATTTAAAAAAGTTGAGTAAGAAAAACCTATTTCACCCAATGCACCACTACAACTAAATCTTCGATTTCCAAATCGTTTTCATTTGAGAACGGTATAGCCACCTATTTTCTGATGGTACTGATTGTATGATGGATATACAATAGTGGATACCTTACGCAGAATACGGTGTTACATACATACATACAGGAAAAGCCTTTTTCCCATATAAGGGGTAGGCAGAGGCCACCACTCACGTATACCATTTTTCGCCCTCGCGGGAAATGAGACGTGAAGGATGGCGAACCACTTCGCCGCCATTTTGGTACGAGTCAAAAAATTCTTACCATTCCGTTCACACGAGCAGTACAGTGATAGCATTGCATATTTTGGTGTTATTCTATCGGCTAATAAGATGTTACGAGTTGTAAGAAAGAAAAGGTGCATTCTGAAATATCTAGAGATACGAACGGTCTGTGAACACAAATAAATGACAAGTCAGATTAAAGACTAATTTTAAATTGTAGCTATCAGTCGATGTCTCAATTCCCAAATGAAACCACACTTTATTCAAAATAATTAATCGCTAAAAGACAAAGTCGCACTGGGAGGTTGGGAGTGGACGCCAAGGTGAAAGGGTTCACACGTGACAGCGACGCCATACGCCATATCTAATTAAGTAATGACCGCGCTCTGAGATACCGTTGTGTTACTATTAAAAGCCATCTCTAAGGCACAATTACAAAGAAGATTTAAATTCGACAACAAATTATCAATATTACTAAACCGAGAAGAGATTTGAAAGAAGTTCTACTGCTAGTTCTTTACATGTAAAGAGGTATTCGTACTCCATATTTAAATTTGATTGTACGAGTACACTAATATGGTTACTTACTCAATGTTAATAGTAATTATTGGCAAAAGCAGCATAAGATCTCACAGGACACGTTTCGAGCTTACGCAATTGATTTCTAATTTTGTTAAATGAAAATCTATAACTGCCTTCAAAATGCAATGATAGTGAATTGGTCAATAGCGAAACAACCTCGCTATTTCTAAGAATGTTCATGGTTAAAAGTCACTAGGAATTTCTACTGTATCATGGGTGGATTTTACACACACAAAGATGGGGAGTAAACACAAAAATTGCACAAGCTCAAACACCCAGACCCGGAACAACTATCCCGTCTTAGAATCGAACACGCGAACCGTTGAGGTTGCAATCGCATAGCCAACGTGTTCAGCAGTGGACTATTGTTTCCCAAAATCGTGGTAATGATCGTCACAAACAAGTTGTTCCATAAGCAACGCAACACTAACATTTACTGCTATGTTTAAATAACAATCATTATTTTTTCGGCATCTAACTACATTATCTTTTAACGGACATGTCACAAATTCATAATTCAATGTCGCGATAGGTCATTCTGTCTGTACAAACTAAATGACTGTAATCAAGACACCATTAGACATGAGCAAAACGCGGCAATTGACGGCTTTCTTTACAACCCGGTCACCTTGGATTGTACCCATTCCCCTTCTGTTTTGTTGTTTATTTGCATATTCACGGTATAAATAAAAAGGTTAGGCAGTGTCAATAATATAACCGAGATAGGTTGCAATCGTTATGGGAATATAATGAAGGTGCCTGTTAATCACGGGAGAAATTGTCTTCTGTCGTTACGTTTGCTGTTACAAATTCCCCGCGGAAGACATATTTGTATGACCAAATTGTTGTTTATAGTCTAATTATTTGTGACTGTAGTATTTATTTCTGTATAAAATTAACACTCATTTATATTAATTATTATTATTAATTTTTAAATAGCGTTACACCCCACAAGTTATACAGAGATAGAAAGTAATGACTGCGGACACCATAAGAATAGCAAAATGCCAGTCAAAACACCCTTGACGAACATAAGAAATAATGGCAATTTTCAACATTAATTCCATAAAATAAAAAACAGATCGAAGAAATACGTAGCTCCAACATTAATTGTAAGCTTTATAAAAGTTAATAAAATGGAAATTTAGAATAAATACAATACTAAAACAACTTTAATATAGCGCAATCTAAAATAAAAATTAAACGTTTTTCCATATCCCGTTCAAACCGCAATCATGTAAAAGCGACATCGAATACAAAATCAAAACATGTTCGGTAAATACGCGATATCGAATTGAGTTCATGCGAATACAGTCGTTATATTTTATGATGAAGTACTCCTGGGCGCTTTCGATCACGGTGAAATTGTCAGAATTTGTCAACTTCGTCTGAATAGACATATAGAGGTATACTCGTAACACCTATAAAGTCCGCGTGAAAACGTAAGTACTTATCTCATCTGGACTCAATTTTTTTATAGGAGATAGAGACGAGACGAGCAAAACATTAACCTGATGGCAAGTGCAACATCTAACATAACAAATGCTGTGTCACCCAGAACATTTTTGTGTGGCCACACATTGCGCCCGTTCGCCTGAGACATCAAGGTCATAAGTCTCATATGCCCAGTGATTACACTAGCTCTCAGTGCCCTCCAGAACGAAACACAGCAATGTTGGCACACTACTGCTTTACGTCAGAATAACTAGGCCTGGGGACGGATTTCTGCAAAGGAATTTTTGTGGCAATCTATGGGGGAGACCTATGTTCAGCAGTGGACTAGTGATAGGCTGAAACGTCGACGAATGACGACGATTTACCATTCGGTCCACTCCACGGTCCGTGATTTGTATTTAATAAAACCTAATGCTGTCGAGTGTATTAAATATTAATCTTAGCAGGTAAAGTGGCTCCACTAGAGACCTGTTTGACGGTTTTGCGGGACGACAGTTAATGCGGGAAGCTTAAGACTTGTGTTTTGAGGCAATCTTTGCTCAAGTCTAGGTTTTGAGGCATTCTTTGGAAAAACCTGTTTAGCAGTCGATTTGTCATGGCCTGAAACGATGATGTTAATATACAGGTACTAAAATACATTTGTCAGCTTACCCATAACACAACACATCTGATTAGCAACAACGTGCCAAATAGTCTTACAAACTAAAAATAGACAGTAAAATCCTTCTTTTTTTAAATGACGATATTACTATATCAATTACTATACAATTTTATTAGCTGTATAATATTATTACCAACTTTCTAGATTCCACAAATCTCGGAAACGTTTCGACCTCATAACAATTAATCACGACATAGCGCGTCGTCGACGTCACGCGCCTTGCAGCGATGTTCACACTTCACCCCACTGTCCCCCCTTTCCCACGACTGATTTATGGTAATTACTCCCTACAATGGTCAACAGAAACAACAACATAATTTTCCACGTCCAAACGTGAGATAAGGAACTCGCTTCGGAGTTCTAATCGAGGACTCCAAACTTAGGTATTTTGGTGTTGATGAAATTGATTGCTTTGAGTGGATTTGGCAGCATGCGACTGCTCATTAGCCTTTACTAGTTTTAAAAGTGTTAAATCTTACATAATGACTGCACTTAACAAATTTTCGATGATGCAACACATTTCAATCCCTCTGCTTGTAGCCAAAACTTTGATGTTTAGTTTCTTTTGTAATGGAAGTAAGTGATAAGACGAAAAGACGTTTACTTGATGATACTCGTATGTAACACGCGTGCCCACAACATTAGCGGTGTTACCCAGAACTTTGCATTGAAAAGCTCTGTGCCGCACTGAGCTCGTCACCACGGCACAATCCTTCTTAAGCTTCATGTACTGTGATTACACTAGCTTCAATTACCTTTAAGCCAAAACACAGTGGTGGTGGCTCAGAGGCCGGACGCTCGCCTTAAAATTTCATAGTACGCGAGTAATCTGAGTTCGAATCCGATGCAGGCATTACTAAAATTGTTCTACAATTTTAAATGCCACGTGCTAAGCGGTGAAGGAAAACATCGTGAGGAAACCGATATGTCTGAGGTGTAAAAATATTTCGACGACGTGTGCCCACCCACTGGAGTAGCGTTGCGGACACTTTCCGGTTCCAAAATCCTGTCAGAAATCAGAGGAGGCCTGTGCTGTTGTACATTTATAGGCTGTTACTTTACAGAGGTTTTTGAAAATCATTGCGTAACGGTAGGATCTGATAGGTACCTATGTAGTCCTGGGCCTTAAAATAATATTACTATGAATAATTTCCTAACCACATAACTTGAATTTAACGTAAATATGAAATGTAGAATTTCAAATCTATAATTTCACGCAATTTACGAGAATTTAGAATGGATAATTGAAAAATGCGCCATTCTTGATATTTCTCGTATCTATAGTAAGTAGCGAGCGTGAGAACGAAGATTGGGACGTTTTTACATAAATAAACTCGCTTGCGCTACTAAAGAGAAAGTATTTATTCTCACAGCAATTCTATTTAGGTTTCTTAACAACTTCACTTTTAATATTTTCGAAGTCTACGTTGATTCTTTTTAATGCAATTAATAACTGTTGATGGTGAGAAAAACATTAGCATTTCATGAATATGAATGACTTCTGTATAATTGCAGTTCATCTATTAGTAAGATTTTGGCAAGGTTGTGTGATAAACATATGAAAACATTCATCGTAAGATGGAGATGCATACAATTTATTCAGTTTTCAAAAGTTAATTAACAGTAGTTAATATAATAAGTATAGACTGTCAGGAGGTGTATACTAACCCAGGGTTACGGTGCACTCTGCTGTCTAACGAATGAGGGTCTGGGGATCGGGAAAATCCGTCCGAATATACCAAAATCCCATAGGATGGTAGCAGCGAACTTGTTGGTACATTCATGAATTTAATGAATTTACAGCATTCATTAAAATAGTACTGGGTTGGACGCGTCTTTGTTCGCATGAATCGTGAATTGTGTTCGAATTCGTGGCAAATTCGAACCTTTGAAGATATTACGAGAAACGAAAAGACCTGTGAGACAGTTAGATCCCGGGACTACTAATAATAATTTGTAATTTCAAGAAAAAAGCTTTAGAAGTTATTCAGTCAGTTGTTCGGACAGACAGACAGGCAGCAGAAAGGCGTCTGTATCAATAAAATTTTATTTAAATTTATTTCAAAAAGTATTTCATCTAAATAAGTCTGCTATTACAAAATATTATAATATTATTATTATTAATAAAAATATTTTAAAAAATGTCAAATTTGATTCCTCATCCTTTCAACCTATCAACAGTCCACTGCTGAGCATAGGCATCCCCTATAGATTCCCAGAAAAGTTTGTAGGTCTCATTTTGAGGGTAATCGCCTTAGTTGCCACGCTTGGCAGGCGGGTTTGCAACCGCAGTTTGTTTATTCAGATGTTCCAGAAAGATGCCACTGCATATCTTCTGGTTTATATTTTCCCTATGTCGACTTTTACGAACCCCACGGGATGAGATAGGGTGGCATATTCTCTTAAGCGGCCACCACACGGCAATTGATTAACCGTTACAAAATACAACGGTTTAACTTATCAACTTAACTTATTTGGATTAATAAAAAACTGTGGCTCAAACGATGCCAAGATAGGTATTCCAATAAGACGAACAAACAGGGCTGCGGTTTAAATGAACCGCAAGTGAAAGTTTAAATGAAGTTTGCCATTCGCGCGTTCTAATTTTAAAATCCTCTTCTATTTATATATAGTAGTGGTTGCACGAAGATCCAAATTCGACCATTAGTATTTGTAACATATATTATACATTAATTTTAAATTCTGCACTCTTTATCCAAATAAACTTTACCAAATCCAAATCTATCTATCTAGAAATCTACGCCAAATCGCAAATTCCTCCATGCGCGCAATATGATTTAAAAGTGCAATGTTTTCTCGTCAGGTGTTAATATATAGATAAAAAATATTTACCACTCAGTCATCACGATATTTCCGAAACTACAAGACCTATTGAATTGAAATTTGGCCTGCGTATTCCTTTCTCAACATGGATGCATCTAGAACGGATTTTACGAACATTTACGCTGCTAAATGGGTAAACGGGCTGGTGCTGTTTTTATCTATACAGAGATATATCTATATATTTCATATCACTTACTTAACAAATATATTTAAAAATTACCCAAGTGACTCGAGTCACAAAATCTTACTCGGCTCGCATCACTAGTCCATAGGTATACTTCTTCAAATTTTAATTATATTGAATCTTAATTTATCCTACTAAAGTGAAAGGAAGTCTATAAGTGTTAGTGAAGGGTGCCGAAATCGTAGTGTGTGAAAATCTACGAACTACGTTGATAATAAACAAGATTACAATACCACCAGCTGAGCAACCGACTGAACCACACAGAAATTCCTTCTCACGGGTCGTTACTAGGGTCGCAAGGCTTTCGGGATTAACAATAACTAACATAAAAGATAATGATATTAAAAATTGCTAGATAATATATAGAACGGAAGCCAGTATAAATATTTAAAACACCTTGTGCTTTTTCACATGTATAGAAAAGAACACGAGAAAATAAAATAATACAGGGCAGATTTTACATTCTGATATCAAAGTTACACTTACAAAATAATAAGTTTATATTTATACAGAAATACAAAAAAAAAATTGACAGACCAAATTGCAACATTGCAAACTGTCCAAGAGAAAACAGAAAATGTTGCCACACTGATTACAACGGTACCGACGCACGAGTATGGTGAGGTCACCTTCTTTCTATACAATCGGTCAATTCTCAAGTGCGAGCGAGACAGGTGTGTATGCAAATAAGTAGGGATAAAAAATTAAGTATCTGTATGAATTGGTGTATATCCGCCGTGATAGAATAAATGCACCTTTTTGTGTTCCTGAGAACAGTCCAAGATTATTCGTACCCCTCTCATCCTAATGTATGTTCACTTTGTATTTTTATAACGAGAATCAGCAGTGTGCAAACATTATAGCGTTTCGGTCTGAAGGGCAATGAGAGCTAATGTAATCACTGACCATATGAGACTTAAGACACAGGTCTTATCTCAGGCGACATCAGGTCTCTGGTTGGTGCAGGAGCAGTGTGGTGCCACACAGAACTGTTCTGGGTGACACAGCATCTGTTATGGGCAGACGTTGCACTTAACATCAGGTTAACGTTTTGCACGTCTTGTCACTTTATTCGATAAAAAATCGTTTACCGTAAACTTGACAATAAAGAACTTTTCAGACCAATACATCTTGACACAAGAATTACACTACTTGTTGTATGCACATATGAGTATATTGTGTTCTGCGTATTTTTTTCTGTTACAATAACTGCAAACCTGTGTATCTCCAAATTAAACTTAAGAGAATAATTACAATAGATTTGTTTTCGTTTATATAGCTCTGCAAATCTTAGTTACGTCGTTTATTAGAGAATTATTCTTCGTCGTCATCAGCCTATCAGTTGTCCAATGGATATAGGCCTCTCTCAAGAAAAGAGGATTGGCCGTAACAGTCACGCTTTAGCCGATGTGTGTCCGGCAAATTAGAATAGCACCTACTTCTTTCCTACCAAGGTGTTGTAAGTGGCGACGCAGGTATTATTATACGGATAGATAGCCTTTATTCGTGCAAAATAATACCATAATATGCAGTACTGTCCATTTCGTGGGGGCGAAAAGTGTGTGTCAAGCGTGACTGTTTGTATGTATGTATGTCACGGTTTGAAAGCGGAGGCGGCCCGTCACCGGTTTCTGTATGGCAGATACTTCTTCTTTATGGCAGATAGTGCGACATTTTTTTTATGCCACAATGTCAGAAACGCCTGCTTATAACAAATTATGTGTCTCACCCAGAACATTTCTGTGCGGCCACACTGCGCTCGTCACACTGAGATATCAGTTCTTTAGTGTCATGTGTTCGGTAACTACACTAGCTATCAGTGATCTTACAGCCCAAACACAGTAATTTTTGCACACTTCGTTTTCTCGGCAGAATAACTGGCACTGCGGTTGTACATACCTAAACGGATACCTGCATAGAAATCCTACCAACAGTAAAAGGTTTTTGCGCCACATGATAAACAACACATTCTTATACACTACCATGACCACCATCTGGCATTTCCCAGTACACCCTGGATGGAATGGTTTGACAAATTCTCCACCAACGCCACCACATGGACAGCATAGACTAAACTTACTATTTTTATTCTAATTTCTGACTATACTCTCCGATGAATTGTCACGTAATGCATTCCGATGTACAAGATATTGTCTTTATTTTTTTAACATTTATCATTTTATTTCGTAGTGTAAAACTATCACAAAAACGCGTAGTGTACACACGTCTGAGGCAGCCTCGGCGTAAAGCTCGTAAAGCAGCAAATGTATCGTCATAAATCGTGCGGGCTTCGCTTGAAATGTGACAACGCGAGGATAGCGAATGCGTTCCAGCGGACGACGATGCAATATGAATCGAATGAGGACCGCCTGCAGCTTCCACGCCAAACAATTTTAGTGGCAAATTAAATTAAGAATTAATACTTTTGTTGAGCGGGAAATGAAATATTTATATTCTGCAATTGTTGAGATGATAAAACTCTACAAAATAATTAAATCTTTAGCTGATTTTGATACCAGCGGCATCTGTTAATGCTAACAGTCATACTACTTAACGTTATAGTGAAGTATCAGAGCCTCTACGGGATCCTTCCTGACTTGTGTCGATGACGACCTATCACAATGCATCGGGCCATTTATAATACTTTTCACGTAAAATGCGAGTCTTGACGTTTAGTTACGGAAACCAGCCCGTTACAATCAAACAATACTCCACGAACAGAAGACGAATATAGGTTTCGAAGCAAATATTGTGATTGGACAATCGATCAGTATTGGATATTGTTGCGCATTCGAATCACTGGCATAGCTAATATTTTTCAAAAGCGTAACTGTCTAGAACATGGATGTCCAACAAATCGTTCGCGATCGCCGGTTGATCTTTGACATGATTTTAGTCTTTTGACTAGTATAGTTATAAAGATGCTGTTAATTTTTATAAAAATTATAAATAGTCGATCGCCGAATAAAAAATTAATGGATAAGTCGATCCGAAACATAAAATTTGAAATCTGTCTAGGTGGTATGGTAGCCTGTTCTTTTACTTATTACTGTGTTTCGATCTGAAAGGCGCTATTAGCTAGTATAATTATAAAGTATTTGTGACTATAGAGCGGATGTATCATGGTAACGAGCGCAGTGAGGTGCCACACAGAAACGTTTTGTGTGATGCAGCATTTGTATTGTTACCATCATGTCAACCGTTATCATGTTAGCCCGTGTCGTTACTTTCTTCCATAAAAATTGTACCATTTACTGCGAACGAGTAAGTGCGGACACTAATATATGCGTAGATGACATCTTCTAATGGCCAGGAGGATGTCAATTACATCATTATAGAAATTCCTGTATCTCACAATATAAATATTTATTTAATTGTATGCGATAAACAAAATTCATTTACATACAATGCACACCCACTTATAGACAAAGTCGCCAAACGTCCATGAATAATTCAAGCTCATATCACTTGTTTTAAATTATTTTCCCGTATTGTTCAACAATTTATAGAATCAGCGAACATGACTCTTTTGGAAATTGTAACGTAACAGAAATTAAAACGGTTAAGTGTGGAGATAAATTAATATTGTTCTAGCGCGTTCCGGAAAATCCATACTTCCATATCAATATTATAAATGCGAAAATAGCTCTCTCTGTCCCTCTGTCTGTTTATTGCCCTTTCACGGCTCAACCGCTGAACCGATCTTGACGTAATTTGGCACAGAGATAACTCGCATCCTGGAGACGGATTTACGATTCTTTATATCCTTTTTATACCAAAAAATCAAATAGTTCCCACCAGATATTTAAAAAACCTTTATCCAGGCGAAACAAGTCGCGGGAATCAGCTAGTTTTTAATAAATCAATCAGCGTTATCAAAACAAAGACTATCGTTTTAAGTAGTATCAGTTACAAATAATAAAACCGGTATATTTTCTCTATCCTTCTGTCCAAATGAATATAATTTAAAAAATATAAAAATCCACCGAACCCATATCGTAAAAAGTAATTAGTAATGAAATTGACATAGGCAATAAACTGGACTTTAGTAGTCTTTATTAGATTGTAATATCGCAAAACAATATTCCTCATCATCAGTGAAATTCGACCATAATTTATAAAAATTTAAGGTTTGAACATTATTGAAGTTTGAGTAATTATTTATTGGCTACATTTTTTAAATTCTATGGCGACATTCTCGACCGTCTTTGTCTTTGGCTGTATGTATGTAAACAAACGTATCGTACAGTCTTTGCGACTGTACGATAGACAGCTTGTAAAAAACAAATACGTTTGTATTTATAAAGTATTGACTATTCGTATTCGTAATAGCTTGTTTTTAAACTTAATATGATAGTTTAAATTACAAGTTTTGACGACCGCGTGGCCTAGTGGCTTGAGAAACTGATTTCTAAACCGCGGGTCCTGGGATTCGGATCCCAGTCAATGCAAACATTTGTGTAAAATTCCAAATTGACGTTTTTCGGGTCCGGTTCTGTTGTGCATATGAAATTATTTTGTCTGTAAACGCACTCACGATTTAGGAGAAATACCATACCAACCATATAAATACCAACATCACTATGTATCGATAAAGAATTCAGTGTACATTATATTGTTTGTATCCATAAAATATGTTCGTATAATCAAACAATGGCATAAAATTATTCAATAAGGACCACTTCGTAGACATGTTTATGTTTATTTATTGCAGCGCCACCTATCGGCCAATACAAGAAACAAAGTAAATGAAATCTTACGATAGCCATGAAACAGGTAATAAATATAGTAATCGACATTAACGAGCAATATCACGAAGCGGGGCCTTGGGAGTGTTATTTTGAGTGCACGCCGCTGGTCCTAGATGAAACACAACACTATTACGTATACCGAGAACATTTCCGTATATATGTATTCATTGCAGTCACGACTTAGCGTATGTGTGCATGCGATATCGCAGCAAATGTAAACACAATTTGTAGTAGAAAAAATTTATGGCTAGTAAGCGGGGTACAACTAACTTTAGAATTTTCATTATATGAGACAATGGGTCATTAAGCTTTTTGGAGAACCGCATCCGATGTACTGAAGGTTAAGGGAAGAATAGCAGCAGGGAAACGATGAATAATGCACGTAATAGTTTATTTACACTTTTATTATTTTACTTTTATACAACTTGAAAATTACGTCTTAAGAATTTTCCACACTACGTTTTCCGCAGACTACCTTTTCATCATTTTATTATTTCAGGATTCTGTGTGTTGCTATATAACAACACGATTCATTTTACGTCATTACACGTACAACTCACCGCGACCATCGTCTGGCAAGCATTAATACTTAAATTTGATTTTTTGCTGTGAGGAATTGTTATTACTCAGTCATAAAAGTATCAAGAAATTCATTCTTGATAAGGTTTGTCTCTATTTTTGTTATTATACAATGTACTTTTTTAAAACGAATTCTATTAAAAAAAAGAGTTGAAGTGATTTTCATAAAATATGTTTTGATATAGACATATATGATTATTGTACATCAGGGGCAGTATCCTCGGATTAAATTTAACAGCACACGAGCGACCTGACTTCGATTCCCAGTGCGGGCACCGCTAAAATTATTATAATTGTAAATTGAAAGGAAAACATTTTGAATAAACCTACATCTCCGAGAAATAAAAAATATTTCGATGTCGTATGAAATACGTCGACTGAATTGTCGCAACGTGGCGTATTCTTCCCAACACTTCTCTAAAAAAATTTACATGGCCTGTGCCCTGTAGATGAGCGTTTGTAACTTTGTCTTTAGTTTAGCTTCATGTCTAGACACTATTATTATAACATGACTTTTATGTTTAAATGTCCTCTAAGACAACTTCAGAATAATGACGAAAAATATCAAATGTGCAGGAGTTATTATAATACTAATAGTGTATGCACAAAGTATGAGTGCATCTGTTCACTCGCACGCGGAGGCACATCGGAGGCAGGCGAGGATGCAGTGTCAGAGACCCTAAGCCGACAACAACACTGCCAGACCCGAAAACAACAATTTGTGTCCTGCACAAATGTTTGCTCCGAGATTCCAACCCAGGACCTGAATCACTGTAGTAAAGTACATGAAAAAGTGAGCCACGCGGTCGACTTAACGTATTACTGGTGGCAGAAATACGTCTAGGTATGTAATAGGTATCATCGCAAGACCAGTTATCACTAGTCTCTAATCACTAGTCACTAATCACTAGGTAGGTACCACCCCAGAGGCAATAATTCTGCCGTGAAGAAGTAGTGTGCAAACATTACTGTTTCGGTCTGAAGGGCAGTGAGAGCTAGCGTAATGACTGGGCATACGATACTTAAGAACTACATTTTTCTGCTCTGTCAAATATTTTGAAATCGCCTAATACAGTGTCGGTTTACATAATCGTTTTAATTTGGTAGTGTGTTTATCATTGGATTATATGCAAACGAAAATGGTCTTTGTTTTTTATATACAATATATAATATGGAGTAATTTGGTTATTTACTGAAAATAAACCAATATACCCCAAGCAAGCTGAAGTGGCAATGGGACAGTTGACATATGCACACAAAATGGCAACATCGTACCGGCGTACGCAGTGTAGGGCGACCCACCATTAAATGCGACGACCTGCACGGTTTTGCGGGAAGTCAATTGATGCAGGTGACTCAAGACCGTGTATTGTAGGCAATCTATTGCCTGTTCAGCAGTGGACTATTAATAGACTGAAACGATGACGTTGATGATGACTGAAAATATTTATAAAATAACAATCCAGTAATTTCATCCACTTTCACCTTATGTGTATATAACAACCGTCAATTTTATGATATGTTAACTTACATATGTTTTATTGCTTGCAGAAGTGAAAGTTACAAAAAGATTTTAATGAAATGGATCAAAAATACTTCCTATGTTTTGCGGTCTCAAATAAGTTCAACGGAGTAATGATTTGGTCTCAACTTGGAGACAATATCGTCAAAATAAAAAACGTAAATTTAACTGTGTATGTGTAATGAAGTATGTAGTGTACAATGCAAGAAAAGATTATTACTGAAAATTTAAGTAAAATAAAATAATTGATAAAGGGAACCATGAAACGTAAGGAGATTTCTCCGTTTAAAAAACGCATAAGTAATTGGAATGTTTCACTAATTAAGGAGAATCAATTTATTAATCTATTTGTTCCCGAATAAATATCCTTACTTTAAAGGAAATCAGGTAATTAATATGGTTTTAATTTTCACGCCGGCAACACGAATAATGAACAGTCCGGCTTAACTCGGACAGCTGGCAACACGACGTATGTTTACGACCGCGGTTCACGGCCGTAATCGGATCGTATCTGAGAAACATACAGCTGTCTCTCTTTATCAACATACTTCTCATTAGACTGGATAAGCTGTCTCTTTTTAACCGTGATTTATGATCTTTGGAGCTTTACACACTAGCGGAGGCTACTTACAACGTATACAGCGCGCCCGTGCATTGTGATTATGATGCCATAAAGCAATTATTTTATCTCGTTTGCGTAGCACGAGCATAATTTGTTTAAACTCTTAATCCTTAAAAGACACATTAGACAAACTAAATGTTTCAGCGATTACACGGTTCCTCGTTCACAGTCACTCGACATAAACATTCAGCGTGATTAAAAGTATTTCATAAAATACATATTTTCATATTTCTTCCTTGTTCTATCAAACAATGACTTGTTCGCTGCACAATTATTTCGATTCTAAGAGTGAAAGAAAACATACAGTCACGCTTTTTTCCCATACAATGGGGCGTCGGAGTCCACACCCATAACCCACTTTCCGCTCCTGCAGGAAACTAAACGTGACGGGCGGAGAACCACGTCGCCGCCATTTTGGTACGAGTCAAAAAATCTTCCTCGTCATTGCGTTCCCACGAGCAGTATAGTAACATTGCATATTCTGGTATTATTCTTCACGAATAACGGATGTCCGTACAATACCTTAGTTGTCTCATTAAGACTCCTCGGTAGGAAAGAGGTAGCTGCTATTCTGCTCTACTCTACTCTGCCGGACGCCTATCAGCTAAATTAAATACTACTGATTTTTTATTTTATTTACTACTACCACGGATACTAATGTTAAGAACGGATTATACAAATGAAATCAGGTTTAACGTCAAAAAGCATCGTACAGAAAAAATGGTGAATAACTTATTTGTCTGTACTGTACTATAGTTTTCAAATTATCAAGACGTCAGTGTCACGCCAGGCTCCACAACACGGAAATTTAGTGTGGTTGAAACCCTTATAATAAGTCACATTTCTTTTGACAGTAATAAAATATATAAATTACTACAACCCATCATCAACGGTTTAATAAATAAGTTTTTAAAAAATTAATACTCATAAATATAACGATGTCGTTATAATTCACAACATTTAATAGCGTATTAACATATCATAATATTTTGCATCAAAGAAAAAAATTATGTCTCCACGCATTCAAAAGTATATCATTACACCGACCGCGGCTACGGATTAACACGTAACAAGGCAAGCGATGCAAACGGTAATTAAATGTAGCGCTTTCACGTAACCGACGTCACCCGGCCAAGACTCGAACGGCCATAATAATTATGCGGAGCTCTGAAATACAACGCTCGGTAACGCGAATATCGCTCCTTCTGCCTCTGCGTCGCGTGTCGATTGTTAATAAAATATACATTACGGCGTGACTGAGGAGCGAAGTGATGAGCCATTAAACACATACTGCGGTGGAGGAATTGCAGTGCAGTTCCGGGTCATTGATGTCGCTGCGCGCGTCTTGCGGGTAGTCTCGGCGAACGCATTGGAAAATATTTCAAAGTTATAATTTCTTTGTATGTACTACACTGAACTTGTAAAGTAACTGCAATGAACTGAAATAACTGATAAAAGACTAATAAGCGTTTGAATTAGTTTGAATAACGAAACCTGAAGAGGGAGCCAGTATGTAAATATATAACTTACAGTTTTTATATGAGTAAATGTAATTTTTACAACACCTACAGGATAGTGGACTACGACAAATGGTGACATATTTATCTCGAACCTGTCAGACCTAAATTAATCAGGCCGGTAAAAGAATCAGCGTCGCACTAAAGCGACTGCGGAAGAATACGGAATTTTCGTTACGCTTGGAAGAAGCCTAGCAGGGTTTATTTACGGACTCATTGTAATGACGAGGAAATGTGACGAGTCACCGACAGTCTTCCTGGTGGAAGTCGATCAATTTGGTCAAGATGTAGGTGACCCATGCGAACCAAAATGAAATCCCT
Source organism: Luehdorfia chinensis (assembly GCA_019845155.1). NCBI lineage: Eukaryota > Metazoa > Arthropoda > Insecta > Lepidoptera > Papilionidae > Luehdorfia > Luehdorfia chinensis. The sequence continues at coordinate 640,577 of JAHVAK010000125.1, forward strand.
TGACCAAATTGTTTTTGGTTCTCGCATTCAGCGGCACGCAATAACGCATACGTGATGGTGAACTGCGACAGATGGTGACACAGTGGTCTTGAATCTGTCAGATGAGAAACAATCAAACCTGTTAAGTGAAGCAGCGTCTAAGATGCCAGGTATCTGATTGCCAAGCATTGCGATGACGGTAACACTCACTTGGAAAAGGCTATGTACTTGTATGTCTAGCAACCGAGTTTATTTAAGGGCCAATGATGATGATGTCCTCCTGGACGATTTCGACCACGGCGACAACTCATCACGTCTCGTTTCCTGCGGGAGCGAAATGGGAGCTATAGCCTCTACCTACAACTTATATACGAAAAAGGCGTGACTATATGAAGGAATGAAGGGTTTTTTTTTAAATATCTAATATACAAACAAAACTGGATGACTGTAAGTCAACCAAAATTAACATCGAAACTATGAAAACGCTTTTACCACCCAACTTACAACTAGATGTCGTTATTAATATAATCGGTTAACATGAGTTCAAAAAATCACAAACAGAACACGCTCTAAACGCACGCCCGAAGCGAATCATTAATAACGTATAATTGTCGGTGCCGGCGCCGGTTGCAGCTGCAGCGATCGTAGTAACAAAAAAAGCGCGGGTTATTTCTGCGGCAAGCCGACCAACAAAAACGGAATACTCACCGGCTGGACTCCAGCATCATTTTGTGTGGCCTGCGAACAAACAAACAAATTTTAACACAACTGTTTAATGTAATTCTGCTTTATGGTTTAGTAATCCGTTATGCAAATGGTGTCAAAACTTCAAAACAATTTCAAACAAATCAAATCGTACGCGAATTATCCAAAGTGCTTTTATTATATACGAGGAAGATACGCCGCAAATCAAAAATTAAACTATTATACCTTTTTGTAAAGTTAGTTCGTATTGTAAATTTAGATGATTCAAACTAATATAAAAAAATAAACATGATCCTCCATAAACCCGATTTATTTGCTATTATGAAATGAAATTGCTGTGAAATTTGCTAATATGAAAGCCACAGATAGAATAAAACTCCAGAACTCAAATTGTTGACGTCGGTGAGAATGCAGCCAAGATGAATTAGAACTGACCCAGTCACGTTTGTCGCATGCAGCCACATATATGAGGGAATCTTGATAGGCGGAGGAGACGTGGCAGGCATGACCTCGCTCGATTCTTTATGGATTGACCAAATGAAACAAATAGGAATATATAGGGAGTGAAAAGAAAACCTTTTGCCCAGGAGTATTTGTATATATCGTCGTTTCAGCCTATCAATAGTCCACTGCTGAACATAGGCCTCCCTCATAGATTGCCACAAAAGTTTGTAGCTCTCGTTTTGGGGGGATTTTGCCATAGTTTCCACGCTCGGCAGACGGGTTGGCAACCGCAGTTTATTTATTCAGATGTTCCAGCAAGATGCTGCTGCCCATCTCCTGGTTTTCATTTTCCCTCTGTCGACTTTTACGACACCCACGGGATGAGATGGGGTGGTAGATTCTCTTAGGCCGCTACCACACGGCCATATGTATATATCGCGTAATGGTTATTAAATTGAGTCAACATTTTAAAAAATTACCCCAGTCTCTAGCCGTTTACACTGCAGTTTTCTAACATTTTAAAACTGTCATTTGATATTCGACTTTTATACGAAATTCATCATTAGCCTCGGTACAGTAGGAAGGACGAAGGACCGCAATCGTCTTTTGCCACGCTTGGCGTGCATGCAAGCGATCGCAGCTTAGGCACTGCTGCCCGTCAACAGTTTGGATATCGTATGAACATAGGTTGAAGCTTGAATATTTTTGATTTGATGTTTTTGTACGAATAAAGACCTACATTATATGACTTATAATGTGCGTCAATTCCGATCAGAATACATATGCAAATTTAAAACAATATCAATATAACAGCCGTGATTTTATTATAGCCAGAAATAACAAACAATAAATTTAATTCAGAAATCTAATCTAAATTTGGCGACATCTTTATTAAATCGTGTAGATATTGTATAACTCGTAAGCAATCATGATAATCTTCGGAGTTGTAGGCGTTCCCCGATATTAGGTATTAATCGATCACTTCTCGAGAGGAGTCTTCTTATCGTTTTATCTAAGCTCGCTTTAAGTAGATTATATTTCAAAGATTTTTTTTAGATCTGCGTATATAACTTTGTTCAATGTTATGAAAGTAGGCTTCATTACACTGAGCAAAGACGCGTTAGGGCAAGAGTAGATTATGAGGTATAATGAAATTTCACATGTATTACGGTGACAGATTGAATATATATAAAATAATTTTAACATATTTTTATATCCCACACAGATAGTGAAATTATGTCGACAATCATCTATCACAATCGTAAATGACATTTAAACTCAACTCACCATAATCTTTCAAACAGCTCGCCAAGGCCATGAAGGTCATCGTTACGCCTTAGCCACCTTCTGCTTCGCCAGCCCATACTTATCCATCACCTTATCGCTTGTTATCACAAATAGCGCTGATATCGCTATGTCAAGAGCAACGTTAACAGTTTTCAAAGCATGTTTGATATGGTCGCTGTTGGCGGGATTGTTTATACTATCTGTGGAATTATAAAATTCCGAAGTGTAGGTGATAAACACTATCTTACTTTGTCTTTGGTGGGTATATATCATAGCTGCGAATGTGTTGTTTTATCTACATAGTCGTTAAGTATACTTTTTAATATTGAATGTTTTGAATAGACATCAAAGGTCCTTCACAGTAATCATTATAAAAGAACATTCAAATTTAAGTTTTACGCTGGTTTACAAAAAGATTTCAGGTAAGATCATGTTAAATATTTCTACTCCACGCCCTAATTGGTTTTGATACTGTAAATGAGCTAGCCTAATTTTTTTCACCAAGTCCTGTTATACGTATCTACTGTTTTCAATATTTCAATAGAATAGGAACTGGTAAATAGTTTTTACCCAAAACATTCAACCTTTGAAAGTCACATAAGACCGATTTTTTTCATTATATTTATTCGTTCCGTTCATGTCACAGACCTTAATAAACCACAAATATATGCACAATGCATTGCATAAAATAACAATATACACTTATTTAGACTTGATAACAGCATTTCGCTTGTTGTTGACCCACCACCACCACCACCATTTCAGCCTACCATTAGTTCACTGCTGAACATAGGCCTCCCCCATAGAGTGCAACAAAAGTTTGTAGCTCTCATTATGGGGGGATTTTGCCATAGTTGCCACGCTTGGCAGGCGGGTTGGCAACCGCAGTTTATTTATTATGATGTTCCAGGAAGATGCTGCTGCCCATCTTCTGCTTTTAATTTTCCCTCTGTCGACTTTTACGACACCCACGGGACGGGATGGGGTGATAGATTCTCTAAAGTCGCTACCAACGACCACTTTTTAAAATGAAAAATGCATTTAATATTTATGAAAAAAATTGTTGTAGCTCCAACTACTAAACACTTGCATATACATTATAAATCAAATAGAACTCATCACCATCGATAGCGCACGGACACACAACCAAAGTTTATCTAAGATTAAACTGCTCTAAGCAGGTAAATTTTGCAATACCCCAAATGCTATTTCGGCGTCTTCATAAGAAACAAAAACGGACCTCTAGAAACATACATTAAACTTTAATTTGTTCAGCACAGAGTCCACTTTCACATAACTTCTCGTTAAATAAATCTATCCAAATAATTTGTGTTCTATCAGAGAGAAGAATGGAGTTTAAATTGCTTTGATAGAATTTTGGGACAAAGACCGTCGGTATTTTACAATGAAGATTTCACGGGAAAAATGTTCGAGTGTTGAATTGTGTTACAAATAAAAACTCTGAATTTAATAATGAGTAAAGAGCGGACATCATCGCGCTTATATTAGAGAAGGCAATTTTTCTAAGCATTGCATGATATTATTAAGCACATGCTCTAAGAATTAAAATAATTATTTAAAATATATTTTGTAGAACTTGCATCAGCGACTTAATTCGTGTTTATTTTAGAATAAACATAATTTATTTTTAACTTGCATCGTTTTTTAATTTTTCCCGTTCTTACAGACAGAGAGACTGAGAACATACAATCATATGTTTAATTTATATTGATTTCTGTGAAGATAAAATATTCCGTCAGCTGCTTCGGTTCGTTTGTATGTCCCAAAACATGACAAAAGTGATTTCTGTAACGTGTTGATTCTTTCCCGTCGTATTCAATGCTTACAACTTCATAAACGACTGAAGAAATCGTTACTGAAGTCTTTAAAAATACGAACCGCAGTAAGCCGCAGCCGCAATCTGCCTGCTACTATATTATATAAAAAAAAAGTTTATAAGGAAATTATTGTTATCTAAATTATATCAGACTAAATACTAAATACCCTTTGAATTTGCTATTTATGTTAATAAACAGTTCTTAAAATAATGACGTAAACATTATCGGAAAACTGGCGGCAAAAGCTATCTGAATAAATTTAACACCACCGAATTTGTGACACACTTTGCACAGTGGCTGCCTGAAATAAATTGACATATACATATTTGTTATCTACAATAGAAAAAAACTATTTGGCGATATTTGACTAATATAGGTAAATAAAGGTGACTCATTTAAGTTATTTTTACTTAAAAAATAACCATAACATTTTTGTCATATGCACTATGGCATCTTTATGGTTATGATAATAACAATACCTGAGTTAACTTGAGATAGTTCCAGGGTGAATAAAAATTTTACTCGTACTTGCAATTTTATGCTGGATTTACCACATGGTCGTCATTAAAGGAAGCATCATAAGGAAACTTGCATGTCTGCGAAACAACAAATATCGAGGACACTTGAAACTCGCCAACCAACCTGCACTGGAGCAGTGCAATTGCAAACCTGCTTTACGAGGCTTATCGATACCGTAATGAGGTAGAACATTTAGGCTGTTACTTCAATAATCACACACTTTGATATAAAACTTAATCATAAATTAATCTTTCTTTTCTTGGTTTAACTTTCGCCCTGTGTTCTTGGTTTACATTAATGATCTGCCATATTTGGTACAAAAAATGTCTGATATAGTTCTGTTTGCCGATGATACATCATTGTTGTTTATCAAAGTTAATAGAAATGACTTAACGCTCGAACAGCCCAATAAAACTCTAGATATTGTTTCCAAATGGTTTGCGGCAAACAATTTAGTTTTAAATGCAGTCATAACAAAATGTTTACAGTTTAAAATGTTTAAGTCGTTGTATAATATCGGCGGCTCTGTTGGCGCAGTGGCTAAGCCCTTGGCTTCTGCGCCGCGGGTCGCGCGTTCGATTTCCCGCACGGGACAAATATTTGTATGGCCTACAGATAGTTGTTCCGGCTCTGGGTGGTTTGTGCATGTGGAATTTATGTCTGTAAATGGTACCCACGACACAGGAGATATCCTACTGTGGGGCATCGTTTTTTAAAGAAAAAAAAATACAGAAATCTTTTCTTACGCTTGAAAATTTAACTGTATTTACACTGTCACCACAAGTTACAGTGGAGAGCACACATTGAAAAAATAGCTCCGAAATTAAGTTCTGCCATTTTTAGCAATAAGAAAGATTAGACAGCTGACTGATGAAGCTACAGTTAAATTAGTATATTTTGCATACTTCCACAGTATTATGTCCTATGGCGTATTATACAGCCGTAGCTCGTAGGAAACAAATAATACAATTTTGCAAAAACAAGCAATTCGGGCATCTTTAATTTGGAACCTCGCGAGTCGCTGCGAGAACTATACAGGGAGACTAATATTTTGACACTTCCGTCGTTTGTTTATTTTTGTAAATATTATGTATGTACGGAAAAACATTAATATATTTAACAAAAAATTGACTGTATCCTGTAGAATGGGTCGAGGTAACACGCTAGAGGCGCCTATGTTTAGGTTGGCTAAAACTACAAAGTCTTTTCTTAGCAGACGTATAAAGTATTGTAATATAATTCCTAAAAGTGTAACATCAAAAATCGGACATGGATTTTAAAAAACTTATCAAGAAGACATTATTAGATAAAGCGTATTATAAAATAGATCATTATATAGAGGACAATGATGTGTGAAAATAACTCATACTCTGCACTTGCAAACCCCCTGGCTACTAAATTTATGATGTAATTTTTTTTTCGTAATCTATAAATGACATATTATAACTGAAAAAAGAAAGAACCCAGTGTTTCTAACCGGTACTTCTCTGAGAAGGTAATTTTTTGAACCGGTGTAGACTTTGACGTTCATAAGAGCTTTAAACAATAGGCTTGTAATTAATAAAGAAATTTTGACTTTAACTTTGAATCTTTAATTATAGTTACATCAGTCATCAACAGATCAGTCTTCAGGTAATATTCGCGCACCAAACTTTTAAAAGTATCTTTTATTAGATGGTGTAATCATTGGCCTCCACAAAAAAATTAACGTTCGAGAGATATATTTTACCATATTTGGATATCAGATTGGAACCTGCCACTGACAGTTTCGTACACTTAACTAATAATATAGCATCCAAAAATATAGTAACGTTTACTTTATATCTACGTACATACTTCAAAATTCAACACATATATCAACGCATCCGTTCAATACACTTATGTATCTTTATACGAAGTCGGCTCAAAAGCCTTTAATTTAGTTTTGATGAATTAGCCGAACGACAGGATACAAATAATTGAGGACGAGCCCCGAACGCGCAAGAAGGGTCCGACTAATCTGCAGCGGACGTATCTGCAAAATGAGAACACGTTTTTTAAGTACCCAGAAAACTGAGTTCGCTGCTCGTTTAATGTAGATCCCCTATCCCTATAGCGTATTATAACGTCATATGGCTACTTAAAGATCTCGTAAAAGCAGAATTGCCGACGTTGTGTTGGAATAACGGTTTTGAAAATTTACGCTTTTCCCAAAACAACATTTCAACACTCTAAAATATTATGCATGCAGGCATATTATACGCTGAGCAGTGTGTTTACAGTACTGTTCGTTCCTGCTTATGTGCAAATTTAGATTTTTTATATTAATGACCACAGGGTCTCGTTGGAACCAAACTGTTCAGAAACGCCCGCGGTGGCGATTATAAAGGGAGGCTAGGTTCAACTTTGTTCCAAAATACATGCTTAAATTTTCCTAAAGCAATAACTTAAGGTATTAGACTGACATGTATTTAAATATAATGTAACGTGTAACATGTTGTTAGCTTATTAATTGGGCGGCTAGTCCGTTATTAACATTTAACTATAAAGTTTACATACGTTTACGTTACATTCGTATACATACGTATACGGTTACATACGTATGCCTTTTAAGTTGAATTAGAAAGCGCGTGTGACATTTTAAGTTCGGTCTAATCGAAAGCCAGCCATTTTGATATAGTTGACTCTGAAGCCGTCATGACGTTGTTTTCAGTCACTGCTGCTTAAACAGCTTGTGTAATTTTACTACAAAGAATACTTGAGGTAATTAAACCTAGTCATAAATGGTAGAATGACCATGAATTAGAGACCGAACCTACTTATGACAATATAGAAAATTTGCAAATCTTGTACATTTTAGCTTACAGTGCACAAACAAAATATGAATTTAATATAAAACGACTCTACGTTCCGTTTAAACGTTAGGGAACGTAATCATCTTTTAAAAATGTGTGGTCAGGATAGGCGCGGGTAGCGATCAAGGTGAGCGAGAATAGTCTGGTTCAGATGGGTTTCAAATATGAATAGGTTAAACTAAATGTCCACCAAATTCATGGCCACCCTCATTAACGGTAACGATTTCCTATAACTTTAATTGTGGCCTAGCCTTTTTGGTTATATGTACATACGTAAGGGAAATACATGTTTTTTTTAATAAGCTATCGATTGTCTAAACATTACTGTCTGCCAATTCTTGATATATACGGTATACGGTTAATTTGTCAGATAATTTTGTAATCGACTACTGGCAACCCTGATCGGAAGCCAGCGAGTAATTACGACTGGGAGCTCATTAATGAGACTCGAGAAACGTGCCACAGTTAAGGCGATAAAGTGGGCGCACGGATTTACTAAATCACTACTAGATCAAACAGGTCGCAAAAACTATCTTGTGTGTATCTGTGTTATATACTAACATGTCATCATCGTCGTTTCAGCCTATCACAAGTCCACTGCTGAACAGAGGCCTCCCCCATAGATTGCCACAAAAGTTGCAGTTCTCATATTGGAGTGATTTTGCAATAGTTGCCACGCTTGGCAGGCGGGTTGGCAACCGCAGTTTATTTATTCAGATGTTCCAGAAAGATGCTGCTGCCCATCTTCAGGTTTTAATTTTCCCTCTGTCGACTTTTACGACACCCACGGGATGAGATGGGGTGGTAGATTCTCTTAAACCGCCACCACACGGTCAATATCATCATATCAGCAATTATTTAGTAACTAGGCAGAAATGTTCTATATCTACTTTCACTAACATTTCTGAGTCTGCTATGCTTAGGGAAAAGGAGACTTTACATTTTGAAAACATATATTAACAGTTGTTTTATATGTGGGCCGTGTGGTGGCGGCTCGTTAAAACAATACTACCACTCCATCTCATCCAATGGATCTCGTAAAAGGCGAGTAAGGAATTAAACTGCACTGTGCACCCAACAGCGCATGGTGGCGATGGGCTCACCACCTATCACACCAAGTGCATTATATTGTTTTGGTGAAACGTGGATTGTGGCAGTCATCTGTTTTTGCAGTGAGTGCCTAGTCTCAGAGTCACAGTCGTGATCTTATGTATGTATGTATGTATGTATGTATGTATGTTTTATATTATACGTTTCCTTGTATTTATACAAACAATCACAGCAATACTCTGGGAATTAATTTGCATCGAATGACTTCGCCTATACGCAATAATATTAATGCATTTGTGCAAGACACTGGGATGTATGACATACTATGCACGCCTTTCTATACTAATAAAAATACAGTTAATTCCCTTTACATTACTAGAGGAAGACAATCTGTTTGCTTCGAAGATAGCTAAGATATCATAACCTTTTTATAGAATTTATTTGAAATTAAGTTAGTCGATGAATAACATTATAAATGTGACAACTACCCAAGAGAGTAGTTTTTAAGTTTACCCTTGTAATAGGTGGCCAATTAACCTAAATTATCACTAATTCATAAAAAAATCCTAAATCTGAAAACGACGGTATCTATTCCTCTAACGCACTAAGTAAAAACAACTGTAGATTATTCATGAGATTTTTTTAGGAGAAAGTAACGTGACGAGAGCATAACGTATACCTGATGTTAAATGCAACGTCTGCCCACAACAAACGCTGTGTCACCCAGAACATTTATGTGTGACACCACACTGCGCCCGTTCCCTTGAGACATCAGTTCTTAAATCTCATATGCCCAGTAGTTACTCTAGCTCCCAGTGCTCTTCAAACCGAAACACAGTAATGTTTGCACACTTCTGGTTCACGACAGAACAGGACATGCGTATAGACCAGTTATTTGTGTAGCAGGAACTCCTAAACGCAAACACAGACTCCAATGTTAAAGGTTACTTAAAGGAACATTTAATTGACGCGTAAAAGAATCTGTGCAATCGATACGGCACGAGTTGCAAATATGCACACTACTGGTCAGACAAGTTTATAAAAAGTTGTCTATACGTGGTCAGACGCCGTCTAAGAAGTATAAAGCTTTAATTATGAGTATTTAATATGAAAAACTAATTGGCAAGTTAACTTTTGGCGCCAACTTGAATAGTGGCGATTGTGTTTTTATTTAATTTTGTAATTATTAATTGTTATTAATTTTCTTTTTAAAAAAACGATGCCCCACAGTACGATTTTTCCTGTTCCGTGGGTACGTTTTACAGACATAAATTCCAAATGCACAAACCGCCCAGACCTGGAACAACTATCTGTAGGCCATAAAAATATTTGTCCCTCGCGGGGTTCGAACCCGCGACTCGCGGCGCAGTAGCCAAGGGCTTATACACTGCGCCAACCGATCCGACTATATCTTGAGTTTTTATGTTTAATGTTGATAGTTTATTATGGAGCAAGTGCTCGTGAAAGTGTACAGTAATTAGAAAATTCAATTCAAGACCCAAATTGTACTTTTCGAATTCAACAAGAATTCAATTTTTAGAAGTCAACTATCATTTTACTGTCGATAGAAATTTTTCGCTGCTTGTAGATTGTATTCTTAGATAATGTGTAACTTGACACTGGAAAATATATTATGACTGTTTCCATAAATAAAAAAAAATTGGCAAGTGCAAAAGTTTTATTAGAAATATTATTTAATAATTTAGGTAAAAAATTACGGCTCACAAAGTCAATTGTTCTTTTGAGACTGAAAATATTGTCAAAAAATAACATTTAAAAAAAAAGTTTATTTTGGCAAATTGCAAACAGAATTATGATAACGTATACAATTTGCAATGAAGTCTTTCTAATAATTTACGGGAAGCGGTAATGAGAAATTATTACACCAATAGTTGGACAAAGAGCTTGAGTTCTGTAAAGCAGACAAGGTTTTTCACTGCCTTGTTTCAAGGCGCCGCACGTGTCGGCGAAACCTAAGCTCGGGGAAGTTTAGTTACCTCTTCATATAATCTGCTACAAGTTATTCGGATCGGGGTGAAAGTTCAACATACGCAGTCTACAAAATAATTCCTTTGTTAACATAAATGTGCAAATTCGTGAGAATTAAAAAAATCTGTAAAAAAAAAAGTAAAGAGTCAGCCTATAAATGTCCCACAACTGAGCACAGGCCTCCTCTCATTTCTGAGAGGGTTATGGAGCTAGGAAGAATCCGCCACGCTGCTCCAATGCGGGTTGGCGGACTTCACATGTCTTCGAAATATTTTTAATTTCTCAGACATGCAGGTTTCCTCACAATGTTTTCCTTCACCGCCGAGCACGTGGTAAGTCAGCACTTAAAATTGCAATTAACAATTTTAGTGGTGCCGGCACCGGGAATCGAACACAGGTCACTCGCGTACTATGAAATTAAAAGCGAGCGCCTAGCCCCTGAGCTACCACGGCTTTCAAAAAAAAAAAATCTGTACCATTAAATTATAGGAACCTACCTATTTAATTTGTCTAAAAATAATTATTTAAAATCTCAAACATACGATCTTTATTAACAAGCCCAAGCATCAAATACATAGTGTTATTCTATATGCGGTAATTAATAGCTTCTGTGATCTCAAATCAAAACAAAAGATATAAATAGCGATACTGATACGATGCAGTTTATATTTGCGCAAACACAAAAGGAGCTTACTCAGTTTCACATTATTTACGAAGGACCAACCCAACATGATTAGGTATATTAGCAACCTATACAACGACGACAAATAAATAAATAAAAAAACAGATGGGACTATACATGTATTGGCTTCGACTGGGTTTTGAACGGGCGAGTAAGCGGGTAATTTGTAAAGCTTTTTTTTTTCAAATTAATGTAACAAAAATTTGTTACGCAGGCGTATTAGTATCTTCTTTGAGTAATTGTTATAGGGTGTCATAAATTAAATATTTTTATTTATGAGCAATGGCAAATAAATAATCACACAAATAAATAAATATATCAATTTTTAAGTTGCATTATTTCGAACGTAGGCAAACAAAGACGACAGAATGGAAAGCGAACAGATTTATCTTACAGATTTACCTTAATATTATTTAGATAGTTATTGCCATTGTAATGTGTGTTTCATCATAATATTTCAAAAGAATTTTAATTAACATTAATTAAAGTCGTGAACACAATTGATTGTAAATCAGCCGACAGAAATAGTACTAATATCATGAAAGACATGTGAGGAGACATACTCAATATTGGAAAATGTATTTAGCCACTAACTAAAGCCCTGAAATATATTTACAACGAAGACTTGAGTATTTGATTAGCACAGCACTCGACTAGTGATAGGATTTGTAACCAACATCGAACGTTTGTTTAAATAAGCCTCGACGATCGTCAAACAAGATTAACAACGATACGCTCCAGTCTGGACAAATATTCGAGGCACTATCGATGGCTGGAACAACGCAGCCTAATTTATACGCCGCGCTCCACTCGTGTCCAACGTCGCAATATACTGCCTAAGCGCGGCTACAATACACACTGGAACCTGAACATTGTTGCATGCGATTTTTATCTTTATTCAATTAATATACAGCTTGATTTCACGTAATGCGAAACTGCGCTTCTACGTGCCCAGTTTATATTGTTTGGCAAAGTGCACACCATTTTCTCTTTGAATAAACATGATACATGCCAATTTTAAGTACGCGATGTATATTTATGGGTAAAGCGTTCAAAATGGGAAACACATTAGAGAAAAATAGTATGGCAATGAAATATTTAGCATTAATGGCCGTGCAACGTATGGTGGCAACGTAAAAAAATCAACCATTCCATTTGAATCAACGGGCCATAAAAGCCGACTAGAGGAAAATGCTTGCACAAACTTATGGTTGCGATTAATATGTATATTTATATTAATATAGACCAAGGAAAAACTTAAAAAGTAGCTGAAGTACTTTTTACACCGCCACCAAACGACCAACCATTGCTTATAGTTATATCTCCATGTTTTTTCACTCCTGGGTTAGAAACATTCTTGATTAAAACAATTACAAACATAAAGTATAAATCTCTGCACGCTATAGATATCTAGGTTAAAAATAGGCTACATAAAATGGAAGTACCTTTTTTGTCAGTCTCTACGTCCCGATTTAACTACAGAACTGGTAATGAATGACACCAATTTTTCACTCATTTTTTAGATGTGTCATCGTGTTCCGATGTTATGATTTTTTTTCGATAATATTTCACAAAAGCCATATGGTACAGTAGCAAAACCCTTGACAAAGCCCGTACTATATGTTTATACGTACTAAGTAACAATAACCTCTCTAAACAAATCCAACAATCCACGTCAACGAAGTGGCGGGTACAGATAGTAACTATATACTATATATGATATAACTATATATGATATATATTAGTTGGCTAAAACACGTTGCCCCTGTATTGCCTAGGGCCTAGACAATGAAGTTTGTTTTGACTCTATTCAGTACGCTAATTCGACAAGATAGAGACATAAACGACGTGTTGTTTGCGAGCGATTCGCTCATCCCATCTTCCCTCATGCTGCTATTATCAAGTGAATCAAATCTATTCGCGAGCAGCTGCGAAGACGATTATCGCCAACTTGTTGGTTGCGAAATTCAGCTTCTCTGCTTTGATCGCCGCTCAAACTTTCATAACGGGGACATTTACACGTTTGTGATGGATTAGTAAACGTTTAATTTCCCCCCATTGGTGTAATAGAAAATAGAGAAGAGAAACAGAGGCCTTTTTGTTCATGTACATGTCACAAGAAGGGATTATTGATTTAGGACAACCAACAATTACATAATATGCTTAAACCATTAATTATATTTGTAACAAAACTTAAGTAAAGTCTATTTCCCAAATTCTTTCTTACCGAGGTGTTGTAAGAGGCGACTAAGGTATTGTAACCTTTATTCTTTCAGAATAACACCATAATATGCAATGGTGTCAGTAAACTGCTCGTGGGAACGTTATGAATAGTAAGATTTTTTTTGATTTGTACCAAAATGGCGGCGACGTAGTTAGCCACACGTCACTCGTGTTTTCCGTGGCCTCAAAAAGTTGGCTACGTGTGTGGTCTCTGCCTACCCCTTATATGGTAAAAAGGAGTTAATGTTTGTATGAGTGTTTAAAAGAGCGGTTACATATCGCCATTGAATTATTTTTTTCGCATATGATTTGTTTTTAGTCGAAAATATAAAGAACGGACAGAGTAATCTAAAATTTAATAATAAGAAGCGTTCACGTTACATCCTTTTAAAACTGATACTTATCAACTAACCCTTAAAACTTAACATTAAAAATTTAAAAAATCGCCTGACCGCCAGGTTTTTTATATTTTTTAAATTTTTAGTAATGACGTTGGTAGATTAACGGATTCTGAAAAAACTAATTTTCATTTTTCTTATGATTATATATAACTTGTGGTCACTATATGATGACTTTCTGGCTAAAACTTAAGCATAAATTGGAACCTATAGCCTTTCGAATACGATACAATCGCGTTCACTCATATCTACGCGGTTTCGAAAAGTATTGTTTCGTAGCATGTTTAAATGAAAGTTCAAAAACATTTCGCTTTTTATATATTTAATTCCATGCGGCACAGTGCAAATAAATAAATATTATATAGGCATAGACTTAGAGCCGTAGCAGCTAAGGGGTTGGGCGCTCGCTTTCAATGAATTTCACAGTACGAGAGTAAATTTGTGCTCGATTACCAGTTCATACACCTCCAAAATTATTTGGCACGTTTAACTGCTGATTTTCAATATACACAGGTATTTCGAGAACATGACAAGTCCGCCAATTCGCATTGGAACAGCGTGGCCAACTTTCCGGCTCCAAAGCGCTCTCAATAATGAGAGGATGTTCTCAGGCGTCACATTTATAGGCTTTTTTTTACTTTACCTTACTTTAGACATAGACTTATTTCAAAACTGATGTAATAACAAATCTATTCGAATGTTAAACAAACTATACCGTTAGCTGATAATCCCAATATAAGTTTCCAATAATAATATAAAAAAGCAATTTAAAAACGCATTACTGCTGTAGTGGATGAAGCAATTCACCTAAGATTTATTCATAGACTTTTTCAACTAAACAAATTTATAGGTATGTTGCGTCAAGCGGTCTGCGTCCCGCGCGTAAATATTGTCCTAATCCCTCCTTTCACAACTATGTGCATTTAATATCCATTGGCCGTCGTCGGCGCCATTAAATCGAATATAATCCGAAGCAATCCACGTATCAATACAAACTTAGAATACAAACAGTAAATTGGATTTGTGATGCGTGTTCTATTGTTATATAAGTCATATTCGATGCTAAAATATTGAAAATACAGCGTGAAAAAAATTGTTTTCATACTGCTTTCAGTATATGTGATATATGACATAGCAATTTATTATATGGTTTAAAAAAATCTCAACTTTTAGTCCTCCATTTTATGTCAACGTTGTAAATCTAATACATTTCTTTTTCATATTTAGTGTTGCAGTATCTACAACCCTTTTTTTTACTTAATGAGGAAGGTTTTTTCACGATTACAGATTTTTTGTCTAACTACCGTCTACAATTTTTTTAATTTTTTAACACGTGCATATTGTTACCAAAATGCAGAGCCAAAGTGTAATGTTATAACTATTAACCAATAGCTTATTAATCATACTCGTATGTAACAATGGGACGTCCCTGTGAATGAAATTTCATATCAATTATGCTGTCAACCAGCTATAGGATTTAGGCCACGAGGCGAGTTGCGGAAACTGGTAGTAGTAGCCGAACCTATCCGACTGGTCGCGGCTGGCGGCGACCTTGCTCAGCTTTCGATTTCGTGCACTGTTTATCACCACATATGATGCTTTTGACATACATCGATAATGCGATTAACGAATATACAGTGCGCTCTGTCCTAGAAACTGAAGAACACAGAAATAGTATTCTCATTTCACACAAATGGGCTATAAAAACTGTTATTACACGCAAGCCCATCCATACAAAACGCACCCGCTCACCTATACAACCGTATTTCTACGTTTTAGATCCATTACGGGTAATCACATATAAGTTGGATTGACATAACGCTGCTACGCGCGCAACTTAGTCAGGAGCCATAATTTTTGCCTTATAAAAATACCTAGTTTTATAAAAGCAAAACATAAATAATACTATATAGTTTCAATTAATTAAATTCGGTGATTAATTGAAACTATTTCGGTGATTTACTTTTTTTTATTTTCGTGCTCGGCGGTGAAGGAAAACATCGTGAGGAAACCTGCATGTCTGAGAAATAAAAAATATTTCGAAGACATGTGCAGTCCGCCAACCCGCATTGGAGCAGCGTGACGGATTCATCCTAGCTCCAAAACCCTCTCAGAAATAATAGGAGGCCTGTGCTCAGCAGTGGGACATTTATAAGCTGAAACGTTACTTTTGTTTTAAATTCGGTGATAAACAAATTATGTTTTTCGCTTTTTACTACGTGTTGCAATTGATAAAATCTGGAACTGAGTCTTGCTCCTTCTCTGCAGATTGTTAATAGAAGCAAAACGGTCGGAAAACTATGGACAGGCGCTATGCTTTTCGGTTCTCTGCGTGATGGAATTTACAACAACGACATCCACATTAGAACCGTAAAGATCAGTAAGCTGAAGTGGCAATGGGCTGGTCATACCTCACAGAACTGATAATGATTGGGGCAGTCAGGTTCTCGGGCGGCAACCATAAACTGCTAAAAGCGGTCGACCCACTAGATGAAGTGAAGACCCGTTTTATTTTGCGGGTAGTCGGTGGATGCACCGTTCTTTGTGGCAATCCATGGAGGGATTATGTTCGGTAATGGACCTGGGATGGATGTAATAATGTTGATGGCTTTACTATTTAGACCAGTAAAATTATGAAAGACCCCATTCCGTAAAATAGTTTACGATTTCAAATTAAATATACATAAGCAACGTAATTTATGAGATAGTATCTAAAGCCTATTATCGGTAGAAGTTTGTTTGTTATTCTCTTTATAAAAGGAATATCCGATTCCTAAAACATACAACATATTTACGTGAGCAAAATTTTCCTTAATCCATCATAATAGGGAAAGAAAGTTAATTTGCCTCCCACAATAGTGTAAAACAAGCAAACTGTCACAACCACCGAGAACTGCCACCAGATACCCTCCACTACTACAACACTACCACTAGGCAATATACACCACTGAAGTCTACACCACGACACGGGTCGTGACCGTGATCGTGAGAAAGCGGGCGGTGCTCTTCAAAAACAAGGTGATATTCAACTTATACACAATTTTATATTTTGCATACTAATTCAAATACATATTAGCAAATTAACTCTCTTTCCCTGGAATAATTTGCATTGATGACGAAATTACTCGTGTATCTAAGACATTTTTTCTGATTGACTCTGAATTGAGGTCTTTTTTTATTAATGTTGGCATTGGCTACAAGGACTTGAGGCAAAAAGACTCACAAGTTAATAGGTAATGGATTATACTGGAATTTTGATATCTTGAAAATGTATTGTTAAGTTTACAGTAAAATAATAGTTAGTCATTACGCAAGATTTTTTAAACTAATAGAGACAAAACGACCGTTTTCCGATCGTAAATATAATTTTATTTAGTACACATTCACGGGCACTGTTGCATTATAAGCTATCAATATAAAGCATAAAAAATTAGAAATATGAATAGAAATAAAAAAAGTTTTTTAAACACCTATCACTATTCCGCATTCCATAGTGCTTAGACTAGGCAAAATAATATACTAATCTACATAATATGTGCATAACGGAGGAGTGCGATAACGGGGGAAGTCTGAGTCATAAATCCTCAAACTGGATACAAAATAAAATCTAAGATATAATGTCTAAATCAAAATAAGAATATAAGAAACACATGGACCTAATAGTTGATTTTAAAAATGAAATAAATAAATCACATAATCTCCTGCTTCCGATAGAGTAGTTAAACTAAAATTAACGAAAGTACAGTCTACAACAAATCTAAACAGGCTTTATATAAATAAATGAATTTTAAGAAAAAATACGCCACGGGAACCTAACAACCAGACGTTATTATGGCATTTTGATAAGAACAAACAGAGGCGCTAACTGATAGTAATTAAGACTATGCAATTCCGAGCTAAATAGCCGGCAACCCCGGTAATTTTCTCAGATGCACATTAAACTGTCTTATACAACAGATTGTGGCATTATTCTACCTCGCCGCAGTGCAAGTAAAATGCATAACATAATTCAGGCTCCCGGTTCGTAACAATATTACTCTCGGTATTATTAATATGAAGCACTAAACAGCGAATTGAAATGAGATACTTTAAGTATGAAAGACACTTAACATAGTCCGTGCTGCATTATAGCTCATAAAAGCTGTTGCCCTTTATGAATATCGGCGGAAAGATGTCGTCTGATGTCTGTAATATTTAATTCATTTTTTCATTCTCATTTTCATTTTTTCATTTTCAAGGCTTAGCCGACGTTTGTAAGCATTTTTTAAATTATCATTTTAGTTTATTTTTATTGGATAAAGTGATGAAACGAGCAAAGCGTTCACCTGATGGTAAGTGCAACGTCTTCCTATAACAAATGCTGTGTCACCGAGAAAATTTCTGTGTGTCACACTGTGCCCATCACCCTGAGGCATAAGTAGTCTCATATGCCCCAGTGATTACGCTAGCTCTCAGGGCCCTTCAAACCTAAACACAGTAATTTTTGCACACTATTGCTTCACGTCAGAATAACTGGCCCTAGGGGTGGTACCAGTAAACTTACGACATGCTTATATTGTGAAAATAAAAATAAATCTATGCGGTGGCGGATAATCTTGCATCCTAACCTGTTGGTAACGAAAAACGGACTAAGTACTTATTTTGTGACCGGTATAACGACATCATATATAATAATAATAACTTTTATTTAGGATATGTATATATCCATATTTTGTTAGTATAACACTTTGAAAGAAAAAAGAAAAAAATATATAACCTTTGTTAGTATGTATTAATGTTACTTAACATAAACTATGGTATTTCTGGCTGGATTCCATATGTATCGAGTTCTTATAACTCACAACTGCACAATCAGTCTTATCGAGCACCGTGTTGAGAAGGCTGCTGGGGCTATTCTTCACGCGGCGCATCAGGGAGGTTACTTTTATAAGCACTATTGTGTGAAACCTGATTCACTACAGAAACGGGGCAGACAGAATAGTATCCTAAAACCATTGTTACACTTGACACTTGACACTGACTGCTTTATGAGTACAGTTGATCAAGAGGCTGTATGTGTAGGTTTAAAGTAGTAACGTCTGAGGTGCGAGGCCAAACGTGATGATAACTCCATTCTTCCGCTTGGGAAGAAAGCTACGTCCAGCAGTAGATTTTTTTAGGTTGATTATGAAGAAGCAAAAACATTGATTCTGTTTTATTTTGTTTTTATTTTCTGTTTTCATTGATTCTGTTTTTATTACAAGTTCTGCCGTGTGTAACACACACACAGAACTTATAATTATTTTCTATACAAAGAAATAAAATGGAAGTGTATTTTTGTTATTACAAAATAACAGCTGTTTACTTAATGCTTATGAAAGGTTATATGGTACTTGTAAGAACGAAAACAATTTTAAAAATTGATGTATGTCTGTCTGTCTGTCTGTTTGTTCCGGCTAATCTCCGGAACGGTTAGACCTATTTTGACGGGACTTTCACTGTAGCTGATATTATAGCGGGTAACTTAGGCTACTTTAATTTTGGAAAAATTATTAGGGTTCCGCGCAAAAAAATTAAGACCTCAAAATCCGATTCAAATATGGGAAGTATATATGTATATCGTCGATCGGGGTCGGCTTTTTTACGCGGGTGAAACCGCGCAGGACAGCTAGTTCTTTGATAAACTGTTGAAATTAAAACTACTTCAAGTCTTCGAGTGACACAGTTCGTTTTTACAGGATCATCATTTCAGCCCATCACAGGTTTAATTCTGATTACAATCTGCCTCTCTTACACTGCTACAAAACACGTGCCCGAGCCACCTGCGTCCATCGACTTTTAGCGTTCCCCTTTACATGTTTTTAGTTAATTGAATTATAATATTTCAAAGCTTTTTACAAATTGATCAAACGGAGCTCTGACAAACATTCATTTGTACAGTTTATACACAAAGTAACCTCGCTAGGCGTCTCGGCTTAATCGGTCTCAGCAAGCAGTCAGTCGGTGGTTTTTGTTTCTCGCTGCTGACCTAAATGTTTTTCCACGTAGTCGCAAAAAGTTTTCAAGAACTGGTTAATAGATCACAAGTACCATTGTCACGGCATTGCAAACAGAGAATCCACATAAATCAGTGTAACATAGATAACTGTAATTGTTACGTTGGTATAATGAGACATTTTCTAGTTACGAGCACTCACTTTTCTCGTTGAGAACAATACAAACTTGTATCTTAAAGTGGATTTTAATTAGATACAGAATGATGCTTGGATTAATAAAAGGTTTTGAGTATGTTCACAACTTTTTATGTTTTGTATCAAATATGATGCTATTATATTGTCATAGGAAAAAAAATACATTTGTATTTTTATAGCATTGTGGCACGTCTTAAGGAGACGTGCCCCTCATTATCAGGCTACAAAGATGAGGTGAGATAGAGAAACGTTAGACTATTGCCTTAATTAGCGTGTATGTCTTAAGAGATAGAGATATAAGCAAGATACCTTTTAAGAAAAACCCAGGCATGCAATAATAAGTTTAAATTATTTTGTGGTACTTGTAGCCGACAAGTGTCCGGCAGAGTAGAATAGCACCTACCTCTTTTCTACCCAGGTGCCGTAAAAGGCGACTAAGTTATTGTACGGACAGCTTTTATTCGTGCAGAATAATACCCATAATATGCAATGCTGTCACTATACTGCTCGTGGGAACGCAATAGGGAGTAATATTATTTTTACTCATACCAATATCTTCATTTATATTTGCGAAATCATACATAAACTTAAAGCAATATTTGCGCAGAAAACTCCGCTCTCCGACTGCCGGAAACCTTCGTTAAAAGTTGACAGAAATTATAGAAAATCAAAACAGTTTATACTGAACACAAATTCATACATAAGCTAGTTCAATAAAATCGTGATGGCAACAAAATTCTTACATAGACCACGATTATTATATTTTACATTTCAACTCTAATGATTATTTCTAAGGACTAGGACGTCTAATATTTCACAAAATGATTTGCTCTGTAACGAGGAGCAATATAAATTGGAAGGAAAATTACTCAAGACTTACATAGAACTAGTTTACCTAAATGCCTCATTAAATAGTAAATCAATACATATTTATGAGGCAGATGTATCAACAATCAGTCCGAATAGAATTATCTTTAAAACTACCAAAGCCTATGAAATCAAATTAACATAGATTAACTCTAATGTTTTAGTTATGTACCTATCTTAATTAACATGAATTGTTAAGCCATGCTTATGCCGCAGAGGGTGCTTGTAGAATTATTACTGAACTATTACCTCTCACAAAGTCCATATACCTTTTCGTGAGAGGAGTGTATAAGACTAAGTAGGTATTCTGCATAATTGACCGCACGACACAATGCTCTGAGTACAAATCAGAGGGCCTCGGATTCCCAGCCGAGGACGATATTTCTACAGCACACTTTTTGATGAGTTGCTTTTCTGAGTGTGATTTATTTTGACTGATCTAGTATCTGACACTGCATTCAACTCTTTTTCTTATATTGACAACGGCGTCAACAATACGGGCGCGCAGTACCATAAGACTCCTACCAATAACACCCCTGGCAGTCTTTCAGAAGCCATAAGATTTTCTAGGCATTGACCTTAATTGTATCTCACGACACACACTACACTGCTGCTGCTAATGCTTCTGCAACCGCCACCACACAGTCACGCCATTTTCCCATATAGGCCCGTAGCCCACATTTCGCCCTCGCGGAAAAGGAGACGTGACGGGTAACGAACCACATTGCCGCCATTTGGCACGAGTAAAAAAAATTCCTAGTTCCCATTGCGTTCCCACGAGCAGTATAGTGGCAGCATTGCATATTATGGTATATTCTGCACGAATAAAGAATGTCCGTACAATACCTTCGCATCTTACGACTCCTCGGTAGAAAATAAGTAGGAGGATGATGTCGCCATGTTCGAAACTGATCATAAGGATATTATTATTATAAATATCCAGTTGCGTGTAAAAGTTTCAGCCTATAAATGTCCCACTACTGAGCACAGGCCTCCTCTCATTTCTGAGAGGGTTTTGGAGCTAGGAAGAATCCGCCACGCTGCTCCTATGCGGGTTGGCGGACTTCACATGTCTTCGAAATATTTTTTATTCCTCAGACATGCAGGTTTCCTCACAATGTTTTCCTTCACCGCCGAGCACGTGGTAAATCAGCACTTAAAATTGCAATTAACAATTTTAGTGCTGCCGGCACCGGGAATCGAACCCAGGTCACTCGAGTACTATGAAATTTAAAGCGAGCGCCTAGCCCCTGAGCTACCACGGCGTGTAATAATAAAAAATAAATTTATTGTTGCATTGCATTGTACCTACTCATGTATTTAGTTACAACTGTGTGACGTGGGGCTTGCTCATTATCTTCCTCAGTGGCACAACTTTCCCGGTCACAATGGGGGGACGGGCTCGGAGTGGGAAATTCCAATCAAAATGTAAATTTCCGTCCTAGTATTTTACATTTACGAGATTGGTCGCGGCAAACGAGATGTATCCACACCATTATTCACAATATTATTTGTTCTGTTGATCAAATGCGGTGTTTAAAAAAGTGATCGCTCAAATATTTCACGGTGTCATTACAATACTTCCAAAGTCATAGGGGACCTAAATTTCATACATACATATAATCCACACCTTTTCCTCATATAAGGGCCTACCCCGGTATGGGTACACATGTAGCCCACTTTTCGCCCCGCAGGAAAGGAGATGTGACGAGTCCCCACTCGTCGCTGGCAACAAGCAAAAAAAAAAACACTTGTCTATTGCTGAACATAGGCCTCCCGCATAGATTGTCACAAAAGAGTGTAGCTCTCATTTTGGAGGGATTTTCCCATAGTTGCCACGCTTTGGCGGGCAGGTTGGCTACCGCAGTTTATTTATTCAGCTGTTCCAGGAAGATGGTGCTGCCCACCTTCTGATTTAAATTTTCCCTCTGTCTACTTTTACGACACCCACAGGATGAGATGGGGTGGTAGATTCTCTTAAGACGCTACCACACGGTAGGCGTTAATCTGCACGAATAAAGGCTGTCCGTACAATAGCTTAGTCTCTCTCTTGCGACGCCTGGGTAGGTGGCCGGAAATCTATCGGCTAATAAAAACCTCGCGGATAAAAATTATATACAGGAATACGAATAATATTCAGTTTACTGAGTTATTACTGTATATTATTGCAAAATAGTATTATTGTAAAAAAGGGGAAGGCGTCGTGTGACGGGTCGTCTTTTATAAATATTCGCGTAAATGTAAGAAATCATTATAATGTTATATTCCAATTGGATAACTGTTTGTAATACGTTATAGTTTTAACAATAGTTCGGCAGCTGCTTCCTTGCAAATAAAACCAACTTTATAATCGGACGGGAACACTGATGCAGGTCAATTATTCCAGTCATTTGCTGTTCGCATTATGAAAGTGACCATTACAAATCATCGCACGGTGATTTCCCTTTTCTTTAATTATCACATCATGTAATAAAAAAGTTATCATCGTGACATACTTATCGGTTGTGATACAATAAATAATTTACATTATTATTATATAGATAGCTGTATTAAATATTAATAAATAAATTCAATAAGTATATCGAAACTAGTTATCCGCTGTAGCTATAGCTATGCCCTGCGACTGCGACCGCGCAGATATAGGTTTTTCATAGACATTTAAAAAACCTATTTAATTTTTCGGGATGCAAAGTATCATGTGTCCGTCTTCAGGATACAAACCTACTCTGTGCCAAATGTCGTCAAGATCGGTTCCACGGTTGAGCCATGAAAAGGTAACAAACAGACACGAGAGAGAGAGTTACTTTCGCATTTATATAATAGTATGGATAATAAAATAAATCGATCTTAATTCAAAATATTTTTAACTCAATAATCATTTATATTAATACCAAATAGCCGAAAAGTGTCTGGCAGAGTACAGTGATGTCAGAAGAGGCGTCTAAGATATTGTACGGACAGCCTTTGTAATGTAATGTTTCAGCCTATAAATGTCCCACTACTGAGCACAGGCCTCCTCTCATTTCTGAGAGGGTTTAGTTAGAGTTAGAGGGAGGGAAGACGGACAGCCTTTATTTGTGCAGAATAACACCACAATATGCAATGCTAACTCTATACTGCTCGTGGGAACGCAATCGACAGTAAGAATGATTTGACTCGTACCAAAATTGCGGAGTAGTGGTTCGCAGCCTGTCACGTCTCGTTTCCCGCTAGGGAGAAAAGTGGGCTACGTGATGTGTGTCATGTGGGGCCATGTGGTGGCGGCTCGTTAAAAGAATACTACCACTCCATCTCATCCAATGGATCTCGTAAAAGGCGAGTAAGGAGTAAAACTGCACTGTGCACCCAACAGCGCATGGTGACGATGGGCTCACCACCTATCACACCAAGTGCATTATATTGTTTTGGTGAAACGGATTGTGGCAGTCATCTGTTTTGCAGTGAGTGCCCAGTCTCTGACTAACCGTTATGGGATACAGTCGTGATCTTATGTATGTATGTATGTGACTGGCCTCTGCCTACCCCTTATATGGGAAAAAGGCGTGACTGTATGTAAATAAAAAAATCAAATGTGTTCACCCTTCCATCTGGCTGCATTAGGTAACTACTAGTAAACAAACACATGCAATTTTTATATCAATTATATTGTCTACTTTGTGCGTAGTAGTACCAATAGATGGCAGTATTGAATATACATACAAACATACATACACGCCTCTTTCCCATTGAGGTAGGCATTTTATTATTGAATATTATAAAAGAACTTCAATAATAAACTTTTTAATTTAAACTATTGTTAGCTCAATAATAAAAAAATATCTATAACTACTCCAAATTTATATGGATGACCTGCGTGGTTTTTGCTAATAGGGGATAAGTTCATATAAGTTCTTATTGTTTTCATTTATATGACAACATGAATATCAATTAAGTAATGAGAAATAATACAGCTGAAGAAACTGTATCATTTCTTTGTCTTCTAGACTACACAACTTTTTCGATTACATCGAACACTTTAACTAGCAGCTAGATAGTGTCACATACTTCACAAATTCTAGGTAGACAAAGAGTACCATTGAGCACATAAACGCATCACTATTTCACTTTCACCGGTTAAAAATTCATACGCCATATTGCCAACAACATACGTAGTTTCGACATACGAGAATCTAGTCATGATCTTGGATTAGCGATAATTTTCGGAGTAAACATATAATACTAATATTGTTGACTTGATGAATCTTTATATTGCGCACCAGCATTTTTTTTTATCAAATAATTATTACAAAAATCCTTTATTCGAACAATAAATGAAAATTAAATACTCTGATATACAGCGGCAATAAACTGCGTCACTTCCGTAACTTCTGATTTAGAGCATGTAATTCTAAAGTAAATCTGTATTCTACGACCTTATAAATAAGCAATTTACAACTTTATAGGTTTTAAAATTAAGTATGTATTTATGCGCATAAACAAATAGTCCTTTTGCCCAAAAATCTTTACGATACTTCCCGCGGCGTACAAAGAAGTAATTGCAACCCAGTGTATCCTTTTGAATTTTGAGCACGTAGTAAAATAAGAGTTTAAAAAAGAATATTCCAACGGTTATTAATTCAAGTACTTGCACCTAGAAAGATTCTAGAGGTTTAAATGATACACCGGCTTGCTTCATAATTATAATAACAGATTTCGGAGTGAACCGGTGGATGTTGCATAACTGCCCCGTGATTCTCGCAATTTTGTACTTGTAATGTGAGCATAAGCATCCTTTTTATTTTATAAAAATAATAAAAACTTTATTTACTAAATTTATAAAGGTGATTCCGAACTAGGTATGAATGCCTGTATCTCAGAAAATGTGAACCCTCTTCCACGATACATTATCACTTATAAAAAATCCTTAAAATTCCAAAATTAAAATGATAACAAATGTGTGTGTGCAAATATGAAAGGATATATCACATACATTTCACTAGTGGGAGCCGTGTGGCGGCGGCACGATAAAAGAATACTAACTACCACTCCATCTCATCCAATGGATCTCGTAAAAGGCGAGTAAGGAATTAAACTGCACTGTACACCCAGCAGCGCATGGTGGCGATGGGCTCACCACCTATCACACCAAGTGCATTATATTGTTTTGGTGAAACGTGGATTGTGGCAGTCATCTGTTTTTGCAGTGAGTGCCCAGTCTCTGACTACCCCTTATGGGACACAGTCGTGATCTTATGTATGTATGTATGTTCACTAGTGGTAGGATTCAAATGTTTCTTTCAGTCCTCTTTCGGGTCTGTAGGTTTTCTAATGATGTCTTACTTTATAGGCAGAATACTAGGGAAAAATAGTACATAAAATTTAGATTTTACGTGTCACAGGCTGTATAAAAACTCGGTGCATTCGCCTTCAGATATAAGAAAAGTAAACGCATTCAAATACATTGTTTTCCGTGTAATGTTATATACGAGGGGTGATCCAAAAGTAATGATAATCAATAATAAACACAATGAATAAAATAAATAAATAAATTTATTTCTCAACATAGTCTCCTAGCAAGTCTATACATTTAGTCCATCTCTTTTCTAATCCTAAAATTCCCTTAGAAAAAAAATCTTTATCTTGACTCTCAAAAAAGTCCTCAACCGCGGCCATCACGTCGCTATCATCGTCAAATTTCTTGCCTCGGAGGTGTTCCTTGAGTCGTGGAAAGAGATAGAAGTCGCTGGGGGCTAGATCTGGTGAATAGGGGGGGTGTTCCACCAGCTCAAAGCCCGCTTCCTGAATGGCAGCCATGGCAATTGCAGCTTTGTGAACCGGTGCGTTGTCTTGATGGAACAGCACTCCAGCCCGCAGTTTGCCTCGCCTTTTCTCCTTAATAGCCTCCCGCAATCTTCTTATTTGTTCTGCATAGTAGGAGCCTGTAATAGTGGCCCCCTTTTCCAAGTAGTCCACCATGATTATTCCTTCAGCGTCCCAAAAAACAGACGCCATAACCTTCCCTGCTGAGCTTGACACTTTGAATTTCTTCGGCGTCGGTTCATCGGATCGTTTCCATGTCATCGATTGTTGTTTTGTTTCAGGATCAAAATGGTGGATCCAGGTCTCGTCCATGGTCACAAAACGTGACAAAAAATTATCCTTGTCTGCCTGGAACTTTTCGAGATTTGCTCTTGACATGTCGACTCGTTTCTTCTTTTGCTCGTCGTTTAACATTTTCGGTACCCAACGCGCGGAGACCTTTCTCATATGCAATTCGTTCGCAAGGATTCTTTGAATGCTGCCATATGAGATCCCTGTGACCTCAGCTACATGCCTGATAGTCACTCTTCGATCTTCCAATACAACTTCTTCAACTTTTTTCACATTTTCTTCAGTGAGGGACGTCGATGGGCGTCCTTCGCGGTGTTCGTCTTCCGTCGATGTTCTTCCCAACTTAAACTCCTTAGCCCAGCGTGCAACTGTGGAATATGGAGGAGAAGAGTCCCCTAATGTTTCCACCAAGTCGCTGTGTATGTCTTTGGTAGACATTTTTTTCAAGCAGAGGTATTTAATGACAGCTCTGATTTCGTGTTTTTCCATTTTGATGTTCACTCCTTGACAGTCCGTATTCAAATGAATGTAGCTCCCGGGAATCGTGGCCTATTTATATGATTTTTTTTCCCTGAACTAGTGGTTAACTGAGTAAGTGACTGAAATTTTTTTGTATTTTTGTGTGCACTAGAAATAACTGATTATCATTACTTTTGGATCACCCCTCGTACAATGCTCTGTAGAATGTAGACATTTTGGTTTAATGCGTCCGTATATAAAAATATGTTTTCCTTTTTAAGTAAAAGAAAAATATATTTTTATATACGGACTAATGAGCATATATTTATACTAACTGTTTCCCAAATGCTTCGCTCGTCAAAATTTAGTAACGATTTTCATAATGAAAAAAGTTATTAAAAGTATCCTATGACACTCTCCATGACAAAATGTACCTCAATTCCAAATATAATGAAAATCCCTCAAACCAATTCAGCGTGATTGAATGTACTCGTAACAAACATTGAAACAAACTTTCACACTTTAATTCTTATATATATATATATATATATATATATAGCCGGGTTAGTTACACCATTTATTACTCAAGAACGGCTGGACCGATTTTTATGATGTTGGCTTTGCTGGATTTGTCTCCGCCCTGAACAGCAGAATAATTATTGAAACATCGAAAAATATTATGAAGAAAATTCAGTTTCTTATACATTATCCGTATACAACGCCATCTGTGATACATGATTTATTATTGTGTATGTAATTCTTTCTGTCTACTTTGATTATCCTCTGATAGCGCCGCTATTTATCAGCATCTTTTACGAGTTTTCACCAATTGTCATTCAGTATTCGACCGTCATTGCATTTGTAAGTGATACGGTAAGTTGCATTCGAAAATGTTCACTTTGTTAGGTTATCAAATTTGTGATTGATAATTGCTACATTATGTAATTTTGAATTGTGTGACCAATTCACCAGTCCTGGAGACGGACATAGGATACATTTGATCCCGAAAAATCAAATAATTCCCACGGGTATTTAAAAACCTATATCCACGCGGACAAAGTCGCGGGCATCAGCAATTATGTGTTATGTATGTATATATTTATTACTTTCAAAAATTAAAGCGTACTAAACTAAACCGCATTTAAACCCGATAAGACATCAGCGAACCAGTTCGAAACGAGCCTTTAATTTGACAACGACAATTTACACAGTAACTACCGCTTCCTTCATTAACATATCTATGCAGGGTTCGTGTTGCCATCACGTTCGTTGGTAGAAGACAGAAAGAGACAGCGCTGTTGCCAAGCAGACGGAATGATTGGACTTTACGATCGATGCAAATCGACACCGCATGCGACTGTATCATGACCTCCGTTTTATACGGTTGCAAAAATACATATTAAATTAACAAAAGCTTTTTTTTAAATAAACAATGTTGTTTCCTGTTCTTCTTTTTTAACATTTATTTACAGCCTATAATAAAAAAAAACACTGAATAATGCTAGAATCAATAACCAACACCCCCCATTGGAACAGCGTGGCGGTCTCTTCCCGACTCCAAAACTATCTTAGAAATGAATGGAGGCCTGTGCTCAGCAGTGGGACATTAATAGGCTGTTACTTTACAATAAATCATTTTCACAAAATACTGTCACATTAGTCTCTGCGTGTCCAAACCATCAAAACATCCCTTTCTCTATCATAATCACTACATCTTCTATCACACCGCAACATTCCACGCCGTTCCTCACGTTGTCCATTAAAATCACTCAAGCTATATTCTTCTCAAAATGTTCATTTCCACAGCATTAATCTTACTTTCATGCTTTTTCTGCGAGACCCATCATTCACTACCATGTGTATGGACTCCACTGTGTACATCCAGTCGAGCCAGTCAGAATTCATACACAAAAAGATAAGTCCGAGGCCTAATAATGAATGCTAGAGTAAATGCAATGAGTGCATAAAGTTATATTCCTAACCCCTATCAAACAAACCCATAAATCCGCACATAAACTGCGAGGCATATACACGGTAACTCAAACGAAGATCCTCAATAATGGCATTACTGAGCTGTACTAAAGGCGTCCACCGATTGTTCTCGATACTAATTGAGATCAGAAGCCAAGTACTACTACTAGCCATAAGATACACTATCGTATGGCTAGTTGCTAATGAAGGAAATGCAAAATAAAACCTGAATGTGAAATCGTAAATTCTCGGCGATTTTGTTGCACTTGCGGTCAAAATTTATATGTATAAAAAAGAATAATAATATGTATATTAAATCATATGAATAATTTTTTTTTTATTCAAAACTGCTACTTCTTTCATCCCATATGTGTTATAATAGTCGAATGAGAGAAATGTCTGAATAATCTGACATCTTCCGAAAGGTAGCGGAATAACCGTGTCGAAAAATACCAGAATTAAAATAAACAGATCGGTAACGGGCAGCGTTTTTTTAATAAAACTGCTAACTACAACCAAACCCGTAACGAATTTAATTTAACCAACGTTGGCGCCTGTTTGGATTCGAACCCAGGATTGCAGCGCAGACGTCAGATACTCTGA
This sequence comes from Luehdorfia chinensis, assembly GCA_019845155.1. Lineage (NCBI taxonomy): Eukaryota > Metazoa > Arthropoda > Insecta > Lepidoptera > Papilionidae > Luehdorfia > Luehdorfia chinensis. Next base: position 670,685 of record JAHVAK010000125.1, read on the forward strand.
GAGTTCGTCAATTTTTCCACACCATTCTGTCTGCCAAGCTTTTTGATTACAGAAAATTCTCCTTTCTTGGGAGAGGTATCGGTCCTCATACATATGTACATCATATAATTAAGAGCCTCTAAGCATACCTTGCTTCGTAGACCATCAGGAAAATCGAAGGTGGTTAAATCAGGCTATTTCATCGTTTCAGCCTAACACTAGTCCACTGCTGAACATAGACCTCCCCCACAGATTGCCACAAAACTTTGTAGCTCTCGTTTTGGGGGAATTTTGCCATAGTTGCCACGTTTGGCAGGCGGGTTGGCAACCGCAGTTTATTTATTCGGAGGACATTTCTTAAATATTACTAAAATATTTAAAATTTGCAAAGTATGTTGCTTAAAAAGCCAAATTAATTAAAAAGCTAACAGACATAAACCAGATGCACTTTATGACGCAACGTTAAAGGACAAAGACGTTTGTTGCAGAGCCAATAAAAGGTGCACACTTCATATACTCAACTGTCATAGACTTTGTCCCTAACTCAACCACTCCCGTACATACCCAAGTTTGTAAACAAGTTATCACAGTCACTAATATTTACACTACAATTTACAGCGGCATTCAAGAACACAGATTATATTTGTGAGTTTTCTCTTTAGTTCTAAACGGCAGCAGGCTACGCATTCCATTTATCGCACTGACGAAGTTATCAATCAGGTTTATAATATACCTCCCCCGGCGCCGAGCGTGATTATAGTTGTCTTCTTTAAAAAAAGGAAAAGTAAAAAATAGCAAACCATTTTAATATATTTTGTCATTATAACTATAACATTCTTAAAATGCTTTCGCATCAAATCAAACTTAATGTGAACGAGGAATCTCGGGGGCTCATGCACTCTGTGGACAGCAGGGTAGTTGGTTTTCCTCACCTTACCACTATTCACACCGAAGAAAGCTGTCAGAATTGTTAAAAACGGCATTAGTCCGTCTTACCTTAGTTTCGATCATTATTGTCATTAACCGCAAAGTATAATCAAGGAGGCCGGGAGGTGGGTGAATTCATATTGATTTACCATGTTAACTACTTGTGAATTATGCACTTCACGAAATCAAATGAAACTTAACGTAACGTAACTTATAATATAGTTAATGCCTTCTGTCTTCAAAAAACTAGGTAATGAACACCATTGTTATATTTTGCATACGGATCTTAGCAAATTAACTTACTTTCCTTCATTGTAACTTATAATATTTAATAATCTGTAAAGTATTGCTCATTTATAATCTGTGTTCATTTAAATCTGCCTTTACAGTACAATAAGTACGGGTCTATTGGTATATTTACCCACCGACAATCGCACTGATGTCATCCTGATCCCCGTGGCGAATCAAGCGTGCAACATAAGCCGCCAACATTTCCATAAAACCGGTGCAAAGCAACCGCTAAACACGGTATTTTAATAATTATACCGACCCACGGCGCAACTGCTGAGCTCTCATCTCGCTGAATAATTACGTAAACATTTTGATTACGTAGTTCACAATGAAAATGTCTTGCTTGAATCTTAGCCTTCTACTTTATCTTTTTATATCATTGTTTTTTTTTAATGAATTATTTATGTCGCTACGCCATTTAGTAATAAGTCCGTATATGATAAAATTACTATTAACAAAAATGAATTAGCGTAGACTATTTTTATGCGTAGTTTTGGTAAAATTGTTTCGCTTTCGATTCTAGAGTTTGGTAAACTAATTAGATAATTCGTTACACTAATATAATATAAAAAAAACACAATAAATTAATAAACTTTGCTTTATGTTCATACATGTTACTAAAAAAAGTAATAATCACGTGTTTATAACTTTCCACGGTAGATGATTCGATTGCCGGAGTCGCTGTCAGCGATATTTCAAGATAAGCCACTTCGCAGAGAACGCCGCTCAGAGTTCCGTTCCCACGCCACTGTGCTCATAGTGTACAGCGATTACCGGACTATTCCGTGTAATTCTTTACGATTCAAATCACCGGACTGTAAAAAGAGTACAATAATATAAGCTTCATTTTAGCATAAAATGTTTAAAAAGTGGTCGTGTGAAGTACCAGAGAGATATAGGCCGGGAGGAATAACGGAACCTACCTCAAGCGTGACTGGCGGAGCGCCGAGGTCTTCGACCTGAAAACGGCGGGCGACGTTCACCGCCTTGACCTGCGAACTCCTGCTAGCCTCCTAATGCCCTCTGCGCGCCTGATTCTACAATACATTGGCTCCCGAAATATTGAATAATGTCAATGAACCCGTATCCTCAGATTTTCGCAGACGTGTCCCCATTACGAACGAAAATTATTATAAGAATTCTATTATACTATTATTTCTATTATAAATAAAAAGATAATAATTCGTTTTATTAATTCGTGTGTAGCGAGCATGCTAAAAGGGCATTTACTTTTTATTTATTGTTTTATTATTTATTGTTGACACCGTAAACTAAAGGCTACAATGGGCTGACTTAATGACTTGTGGCATTCTCCGCCAGTTAAAGCTTAATGATGAAAAATCAAAAGTAAATAGCCTAACTTATGATATTGTGTAAATATAATCAAATACATATACATCATCATCATCATCATTTCAATCTACCACAGCTGAACATAGGCCTCCCCCATAGATTGCTATTAAAGTTTGTAGCTCTCATTTTGGTGGGAATTTTGTCATAGTTGCGTTTGGCAGGCGGGTTGGCAACCGCAGTTTATTTATTCTGATGTTCCAGGAAGATGCTGCTGCCCATCTTCGGGTTTTAATTTTTCCTCTGTCGACTTTTACGACACACACGGGATGAGATGGGGTGGTAGATTATTTTACACCGCTACCACACGCTACGTATACATATCAAAATATTAACAAATATCAAAATATAAATAAAATAAATAACATACACAAATGGATAAAAGTGAAAGAGACATCTAATCAAATCTGTAAAATGTGATCTTTCTTGAAAAAATATTCTCGAACTAATCTTTTAAATACGAGTATGTTCTTAATGTAGCTATCTCATTAGTATCTGAAGCATCCTACTGGTTGACAGGCGAGGCTCAGTCGACCGATGGCGGAAAATCTATTTAACGAACTCAAATCCCATTAACAAGTCATGGGGAGAAGTGACTCAGCGGGGTGTTATCAAGAAAGGCTTACATATAAAGTAATAACTCCGAATAACGTACATTGAACTTTATTGCGAATTATCGTTATATTTAAGCTAAAGTCGTTTTACTCAATATCAGAGTTAATTGACTACTTATACTGTCTATTTGTACTATCGTGGACTGTTTCGAATAGACACGACAATGTGAATAAATTTCGATACTTCCTGCATTACAATTAATTCGGCAGTTTATACAAAATATTAATAATGGATATAAATAACATTAATTTTATCGCGGATATCCAACATTTGACCGTGGAATAATCTGAAAACGTTTAATTTTTATAGTCTTGCTTTATCTCAAATTATCCACGACATCTAGCACTAAACACTTGAAGATTGACATCTGACCGAAGATTTATATTCATCATCTGTGGCATATTTTTACTTTACGCCGCTTATTCTCTTTGGGCACATAATTAATTGCACATGTATTAAATACTTAATAAGCCACGCTTGAGGCCAATCTTTCACGATTGCAGACAGTGACGAGACCAAAAGGAATGTCTTTCATCTCAACTTGAGCGGAAAAAATGATTTCTAACCTATAAACTAAATTATATAAGATTCAATCAAACTTAATAACAATAGAAAAAAATAGAAATACTAGCATATCATAAAAATATTATTCTTTTAAAGTTACTACCCGAAAAATAAAAGCGATGAACAGAATCAACGTTACTGTATTGCGGTGTAATTTTTTTTTAGGTAACGAGACGAGTAAAACGTTCACCAGACGGTAAGTTCAAGTTGCTGTGCTATGCTGTGTCACCCAGAACATTTCTATGTAGCACCAAACTGCGCCCGTCATCTTGAGACATCAGTTCCCAAGTCTCATATGTCCAATGTAATGATAACACTAGCTCTCAGTGCCCTTAAGACTGAAACCGTGGGTTTTCGTCCTCAATAAACAATACTTTGTATATTTAGTAAATTGTTATTTGGTTATTATGAATTACGTTCCCTCTTATATACTAAACGTTTACCAGGATCTTTAATTGGTTCCCCGAGAGCCCAGCCATTGACATAATACCAGTGCGTCAATACCCGCGCTTGACGCAGCGCGTAACAATGGTGCAGTAAATCAAACACGATTGATCACAAACCTACTTGATAAACGACGAAGCGCAGACGACCAAACAATATTCACTAAACATGCTGCCGCTTTCAACTTTTATGGATTTTCATTAGGCTATGCATGTTATACAGGTAGGATTATTATGCAGGAATCCGTCTAGGTAGGTACCACCGCAGTGCCAGTTATTCTGCCGTAAACCATTAATGTACAAAAATAAACTCTTTCGGTCCAAAGGGATATCCGAAGTGATACATTACTGATAGGTAATGTAATTAATGAGCACATGCGACAGCATTTGTTATGGACAGACGTTGCACTTACCATTAGCTTAAAGAATTGCTTGTTTTTCACTCTGTCTTGTTATTTTCTTCCATAAAAAAGCGCTCTATTGTGAGTTTTGCACACATAAAACGTACCTTGAACTGGACTCAGGAGGCCTTAAAATGATGAAACAATTTGCCTTAAGTAGTAACAGGCAGCCGTGTTTTTGCGGCAGCGATGTTATGGCCGCGTAAGAAAGTCTGCCCACCCACTAGCTCCCAAGCGTTGTTAGAGTAGACTGAGGGAATTGCTTGTAAGATCACATGATTTTGATAAGTGGTGGAATACATATATACATACATACATACAGTTACGCCTTATTCCCATATAAGGGATCGGCAGAGACCACTCACGTAGCCCGCTTTTCGCCCTCGCAGAAAACGAGACGCGACTGGTCGCCAACTAAAACGACTCCTAACTTCAGTGGTGTATATTGCCTAGTGGTAGTGTTGTAGTGGTGGTGGGTATTTCATGGCGGTTCCGGTGACGGTGTTAGTTTGCCTATGCACGCTAATGTGGGAGGGCGGGCAGATTTTTCAAGAACTAGGTAATATAGATCATTTTATATTTTACATGCGGATCTTAGCAAATTAACTTTCTTTCCTTCATTAAAATTATCTGTCGGTAATCAGCGAAATATTAAAAAAAAGTGAGGTGACGGTTCAGTAATTATTTTTCCTTCCCTACATATTCAGGGCGGGCGCTCATTCTAAAATTTCACAGTACGCAAGTGGTCTGAGTTCGATCCCCGGTGCCGATACTAAAATTGTGCTGATTTACCACGTGCTCAGCGGTGAACGAAAATATCACAAAGGAAACCTGCATTCCTGAAGAATACAAAAAATATTTAGAGAATATGTGAAGTCCGCATTGGAGCATCGCGACGGACTCCTCCCAGTTCCAACGCCCTCTCAAAAAAAATAAGGCTCTGTTACTTTAATTTGTAATAAATGTTACTTTAATTTGTAGTTTAAAACTATGTATTTATAAGTATGTAATTGAAAAAGGTCACGTTAAAGTAAAGTACCCGCAACCGACGAGCGTGTATGAAAACACTAATAAAACAAGAAGAAGCTAAAGATGTGTGTCAGGATCGTAGCAAGAGGAAAGATGTGGTTTCTCTACCTACCCCAATGGGAAAGAGACGTGACTGTATGTATGTATGTAGGTAATTGGATAGTTTGTCGGATTTAATAAATAAATAATATGTTATTTTAATCACACGTGTGATCGTCCGCGTTATTTAATCTTTCAATTCACTACAGCCAGTCATTACACGAGCCACTGCGCTTATTGAATAATGTTTGAAACGCTCGTTATACTGACTCTCAAAATTAAAAGCCAACTACAATGTTATTTTAAATTTAAACTGTTATGATTTTTTTTATATTAATTAAATATTAAATAGATTTCTCTTCTTGTATTAAAAGTTTGTTAGTAAAATTATTGATAGTTCCTTTTTATTACATAAGTTATAGAAAATAATAAATGTTCCATTGCTGAGACAGGCCTCCTATCGGAATGAATCGGAAGGAATCTCTTCATTTCTCAGTCATGCATGAAATTATCATTTGTTTCTAAACATAATAAACATAACTCAGTACTAAAACTAATATATTTCAGCTTAAATTCTAGATCATGTCGCGACCGAAGCCGCGGGGGGATAGCTACTCGTAGTTTTGTACGAGGCAAATCAAAGACAGTGAGGTCAACAACACGAGCCGGGTTTCAACTCTCACCAATAAGTGGAACAATAAAAGTAATACGCCTGAATCTGATTGCGCATTTTATTTGATTAATATACTTACCAATTGTCTGTGAACTAAATTAACAATTGTTTGATTAATTACATGTACATACATTTGTAGTTATATCAGTCTCATTATTTATTATAGATACATATATCTTTATTAATTTCACAACACAACACGCAAGCAAAATAGTTGTTTGTTGAAAAGTAATTTTTTGAAGTACCAACACAAGACAAAGAACTTTAATTCTAAAATACAAATAGATTTGACGATAATATCTAACTGTTCTTATAATAGGTAACCATAGCATGCGTAATGGATTTGGCTATGCTAATGTTTTAATAATGTATTATTGTATAATAGCAAAGTAGTGTAGACGAATACTATCATTTTAAAAATATTACGCTACGTGCGTTATTAAGTTTTCTTATATTCAATAACGAATGATGGCGTAACGTTTATGTCAATTACAAAACCTTTTTATTAAGTTGACGATATTGATAAAAACAGGATGAGTAAGGAGCTTTCTCAGAAATTATTTTTAGCCTTATTACATCTCTTATTATATTGATAAGTTTCAAAGGATAAAAAGTCGACAGAGGGAAAATTAAAACCAGGAGATGGGCAGCAGCATCTTCATGAGACATCTCAATAAATAAACTGCGGTTACCAATCCGCCTGCCAAGCGTGGCAACTATGGCAAAATCCTTCCAAAATGAGAGCGACAAACTTTTATGGCAATCTTTGGGGGAGACCTATGTTCAACATTGAACTTGTAATAGGCTGAAGTGATGAAGTGATGATAAAAGAAAAAAATATATTATTTCTTCTAATTCTATAACAGAAGACGAAAATTAATTACAATCATTATTATAATAAATAAGTGTTCCTAATCCGGATTTAACTTTAATATGTAATGCTAGTATTATAGAAAAAAAAATCTGTGTTCAATTTACACTGTCTCGTCGTAATCTCAAAATGTAAAAAATATCTTAAAAAATACTAGCCAAAAATAATATTTCGTTACCAACAAAGTTGCGTTGAAAATAAATGTTGATAATACCACATAAGTCCACATTATAGTCTGTGGTTAAACAGTCGCACAGATTAGAGATTGTCGAAGTCGAGAATTTTTAAGTTTGACTTTAAAAATTTAATTCCACTAGACTTAACTTGTTTTGCTTAAAACACGCAAAGCTCTACAAACGATAACGCAATCCACGCCGGCGTATATTCAATAACTTAACGGCCCACCGCGTTATCTAGCACATCGGTACATCCGGCGTCCCGCACGCCGCGCCGGGAACGTTGATTTTAATGACACCTTTTAGTTGCATTACCGCATTAAAGTTATACAGATAACATTCAGATGGTTTTATAAATTTTCTAAAGGATCATGTTCTCATCTGCCTAAAGTATATACATACATAAATACAGTCACGCCTTTTTCCCATATAAGGGGTAGGCAGAGGCCACTCGCGTTACCCACTTTTCGACCTGGCGGGAAACGAGACGTGACGGGTGGTGAACTACGTCGCCGCCATTCTGATACGAATCAAAAAATTCTTACTCCCCATTGCGTTCCCACAAGCAGTACAGCATTGCTTATTATGGTATTATTCTGCACGGATAATACTGTCCGTACAATAACTTAGTCGCTTCTTACGACACTTAGGTAGGAAAGAGGTAGGTGCTATTCTACTCTGCCGGATACCTATCGACTGAAATTATGTACTCTTAAAAAATAAACGCAATAAACAGCATACCAATCGATAACTTTTTAGAGAACATATACAATGTTGTTGATGTTCTCCTGGCCGATTTTCGACCACGGCGACTACTACCGAATACTGTCGGAAGTTATCAACTGTGCAGGAGATATTATAGTGCCACAAGTATACGCGCAAACAGAGGGGCACCAGGGGCTCACTCGTCCCAATGTCCGATGTATCGCTCGTACGATAAGATCGGAGGTAGGCTAGGATGCAGTGTCTGAGACACAAAGACAATCACAACACAACGAGACCCAAGAACCAACAATTTATGTTTTTGCACAAATGGTGGATCCGGCTGGGATTCAAACCCAGGACCCGCGGCGTGGTAGTCAGGTAGGTAGGTCGTCTTGGTCCTACAATACAATTTTGTTCTATGAATGAATCTATTCGTAGGTTCATCAACTGATGAAGATTTACAACTTTACGGCGTTGGTGGCGAAATGTGTCACAAATCGAAATTGTGATCTAAAACTGTAGTACCCTTTTCATTCTTATCTATAGTCCATTCCATCGATCACGAGCACATCCACGTTGGTGAAATTTAACTATGTCATAAAATATCCGGTCCGCCATACCGTAACCGGATGATGTTTCTTCGACCCAACTCGGTCAAGGTCTCATCAATATATTTAAATATACAAAGTACTCCGGAATGTATACCTGATTAATAAAATAAATCTTAATGTTATAAATGCGAAAATTACTCTGTCTTCTTTCTTGAAATAACGAAACTTCAATGGTGCCCTCGTATATCTAAACTAGGAAGTAGACTTAGCTCTGCAGCCTATTTTGTAAAAAAAATTAAAAACTTGACTAATGTTGAAACTGCCAGATTAGTTTATTTTATTTTAGGGAAATGCGACTGACGTAGAGGTGATTTTTGTTTTGCAAAATATGACCATAAGATCCATAATTATCTAATCATGGCTCTAGAGTCTCTCTTAGAGATAAATTTAAAGAAATTAATATCTTAACCTTAGCCTCTCAATATGTATATGAAAACGTTATGTATGTACATACGAATATTAATCACTTTAATAAAAGTGATGTTCTTAATGTAAATACCGGGAACAAGCACAAATTAATAATGCCAGTTACTCGACTTCACAAAGTCAGTAACTCTTTCATGGGGCAATGTATACGTTATTACAACAAAATCCCAGAAAGTGCAGTCTTTCAATCAAAAACTTCAAACTACTTATATATTAAACAAATACTTTTTAAGAACGGTTATTATAATATTAAGGAATACATGGATGATGATAACCCCTGGAAATGAGGTGATCGCTGCTAAGCTATTTCTACATCTTTATAATACTGCTGTTATTGTATTTTAATTTTAAAATGACAGAAAAAAAAATCTCGCTGGGTTTCTTACTGGTTTTTCCCAGGACAGAGGCATTTATTTGCGAACAAGTGTAGCTTAAAAAAATTACGTTCAATGAGTATTATTTAAATGATTTATATTGAACAATTTTTTTTCTATTCTATTCTATTCTCCGTCCCTCTGTTTGTTGGTTACCTTTTCAAAGCTCAACCGTTGAACCGATCTTGACAAAATGTTGCACATCGATAGCTTGCATGCTGGAGTCAGAGATATGAGACTTTTTATCTCGGAAAATAAAATAGTTGCCACGGGATATTTAAAAAACTTATCTACGTAGACGAAGTCTAGTCACGAAATATGTAAGTCAACCTCAAAGAACACATCATCCTGACCAACAAATTATTAAAAGTAGTTGGTATCTTGGCATCCGGCCCTTGTCATATATTTTCTGTGTTACTCGAATGACATCACTGTGAGCGACATCGGCATCAGGACAGCATCGGATTACTAATCTGTAAGATTACCCATATATCTCTTTTTCGACTCGATAGACTGGCTCCCATTTACCACGAATCCTCGTTGCAATTTTTAATATCGGCCAGCATAACGAAAGTCATTCCGAATTTAGATAATATTAAATGTCTCAACAAAGCTCGAGTCGTGCGGTAAGGAATAAGCTTCGTAAAAAGCTAATAAGATAGCAGATCGGAGGTTGTGGTTGCATGTGCCATTTATATGATACATATAAAACGCAACCACGATACAGGGCAAATCCTACAAAAAAATATTAAAAATTTTAAAATTTTATTTGAAGTTTGTAAACATCATAAGTGCTGTGGAAAGTCTTTAAAAATAAATAAGCATGGTAACCCTAAGAAAGTGTATACATTAAAGATCACCCGAAGTCCGCACGCCACCAGACCTGCTTGCCGTCGATCGCGTGTCGCCGGCGCGCCTCTACTTAGAAATAGCAATTAGAAGCTACGGCCCACTTGCCATACGTCCACGAGTCCACGACCCTCTACGCCAGTGTTATTCAACCTTTTTTTCAGGTGATCACATTCAATAGTTAACTAACTTTTTCAGTATTACCTGACATCAATTGACGTGAATCTTAATTTTTTACTGATAAATCCAAATGGAGTAGCGTAATGACGAATGGAATGCTGCTGAACATGAGCCTCCCCCATAGATTGCCACGGAAGTTTGTAGCTTTCATTATGAGGGATTTTGCCATAGTTGCCACGCTTGGCAGGCGGGTTGTCAACCGCAGTTTATTTATTCAGATGTTCCAGAAAGATGCTGCTGCCCATCTCCTGATTTACATTTTTCCTGTGTCAACTTTTTCGACACCCACGGGATCACGGGATGAGATGGGGTGGTAGATTCTCTAAGCCGCCACCACACGGCGAAAATTTTATACTGATTGTGGATATTTATATTGTAAATATATATGAAGATGCTTTAGAGCTGGGAAGAGACCGCCGCGATGTCCCTATGCGGGTTAGTAAATCAGCGCTGAAAACTACCAAATAATTTTAGAGATGCCGGTATCTGTTGTTAAATCAGGGTCACTCGAGCTACCACGGCAATTAACTGAGCATAGGATTCCCCACAGATCTCGGCTAAAAATTTTAATATTTATTGGCTTTACTATACTGTGTATCCAGACTTGCTGTACATCGAAGAGTGCTGGTCCCTACACTTATGTATGGTAGAGAATGTTGGGTCTGGCAGAAGAAACAGGAAAGATAAGAAAATGACTAATGTAAGAAATGAAAAGTTTGAGAAGTATAGCTGGAGTGAATTTGATCGACAAAGTGAGAGACAGCGGGATAAGGGAAAGTTGTGGTGTGTTAGCAGATGTAGTAAAGAAAATATAGAAAGGGTTGGGCAAACCGGTAAGGGTCGACGTTGGCGAACGTGTCACGATCAGATCAAAGACGTTTTAAGGAAAGACCACGTCAAAAGTAAACGCAACTGACGAGAGTCTGAAAGCACAAATGAAATTTGACGAAGCAAATGTTAAGTGGAAAGATGTGGTCTCTGCCTACCCCAATGGGAAAGATGCGTGACTCTATGTATTTATGGAAGTTACTTTATATACAAATTAAAAAAAATAACACAGCGTCTCTTCCACTAAGAAAAGCACGTCGGTCCGCAGGTTGAGTACGGACGCGATAAGCTTTCTGAGAATCAAGGACCCGTTGTTAACTTTTTATAAATCGCGAGGATTCTTTGCATTAAACAACGATTTCATTCAACTTTTTGTTATGCCAGCTATAATCTGCGCGACGTCAGGGTTTAGGATTTAATTGAGATTTTATACAGGTATGATTAATGAACACTTTGGTGATTTGTAGATTTTACATTTTTGGGATCAATAAAATAAGCATGAATATAACCTGTGTCAATAATTCATAGACTTAATGCATTGTAAAATCAATTATTTTCGGTCCGATGTTTAAATGACAATTAAATAGCAGTAATATATGTGCGCATACAACAAGAATTTAGTTCTTTTTAAACAAACACTTTCCTTTATTGATTTTTTTGACATTACATTACGTTGCCCTTTAAAAAAATTAACGAACTTAAACATTCCGCAACAGTCCTCGGAAGTATCTACGCACGTTTATTTTAGCGATTCAACAAGGATTGATAAACACCTAGTCAAAAGGCCACAGTGACCTTACTATTGTGACTTACTATTACGCAACGTATGCCCGTTGCCGTCCTTAGCAATGTTAAAAAATAACTGCATCAAAATTTGATTGTTTTAGGGGAAAAATAAAAACAAACAGCGACTGCATTACTGGTGAATTGAATCGAATCGAGATTTGGTTTTATTCACAATTCACTCACTCGATCACTTGCTTAAGCTGCTATATCGCATTTTCTTCTATTATAAACACATTATTGTGGTCTGTTAAGTTTTACTATATTTTTAATTGTGATTATGACGAATGAAGCAAAATAACAGGGTACAGTGACGTTTTCCTTGTAAATCCAAGTGAAATATGGCGTCGGCTTTCATCTACTTGGTTTTTAGCAAAAATATTATATGCACGAAAGAACGAAAAAAGCAGTAATATGTTTTATTTCCTTAGACTAAATTTGTACCGAACTACAATGATGTAATATTGCATCGAATTTAAAATTAATTATCATCGAAGAAAAAAAAATTGGATAAGTACAGTTTTAGCTTTGTAGTTTATTTGTTTTTTTTTATTTTTTTTTTAAATAACCTACGACATTCATATATTTAACATACTAAAGTAATAATCTCAGTTGAAGCTGGTTGTTGGCACCATGTTCCAACTTTCTTTACATTTGACACAAATACCTTAAGCTAAAATGGAGACCGGAAGATTCGTACCTTTCCAAAATAAACAATTTTCTATGCACTATTATGTTAGATTTATGGTAACGTAATTGCATTTATTACGGTATATTTTCTTTACAGTGATTGTATGGTACAACAAAACAGGGATTGTTGTGATGTCTCCATTTTACGAGTATACATCAAGATGTGAGTATAATATACTATTGTGAAGGAAATAAATAATTATTGTTATATTATTTGTACCAAAATTTCGGCGACGTTGTTCGCGAGCCATCACGTTCCAATTTCAATTTTGAAAATTCTTACTCCCTCGTGTCCCACGTGCAGTATAGTGACAGCATTGCATATTATGGTAACATTCCGTATTTCACCAATAAAAGCTGTCCGTACAATACCACCGCCTCTTGGGACACGTCGGTAGGAAAGAGATAGCTGCTATTCTACTCCGCCGTGCACCAATCGGTGAAGTATGCGAAATTGATTACATTGCTATAGTAAAGAACGGAAGGCACTAATAATTAAGCACTAATCACAAAATATTTAGGTTTCAAAATAAATATCTGAAGAAGTATCCACAAATTATTTATAAAAAAAATCAAACGTTTTGTTATAACATAACTAAGACACGACGTAATGTAAAAACGAAAGTATCGGTCTATGAATGTCACATTGCCTCAAAAATGAGGAGAGGCCTATCAAAAATACGGGGTATTTTTGAGAGGGTTACACAAAAACACACCATTATTCGGCGTGATTCAACTTATCCTAGAAAAAACATCTAGTTGAAAATATCGAAGGAAACAAAGCCGGCGTCTTATTTATTAATAAATACAATAAAAGTATCAATCACTTAGGGGAAAATGGGCGCCATTAGTGGAGCAACAATTTACTCCAGCCGATATTCACGCTTTGGGCGACGCTAATAAGTGTGAACAGACCTTCCGCAGGGCTGTCGACGCACTACGGTTGACAGACTTGCTGGAAAAAATGTCGGACACCGTGGGAGACAGGAAGTGGTAACGTTCGAGTGCGTGCCTAATATTGTATTGTTTACTTATTGTTTAATCGTTTTTCGTTCTCACTGACTTACGGCGATGTTGTAAATAAACGAAACCGTATGTTTTAGATGGTATTTTCACAATGTCAGACATTTAGTTCAACTGAAGAAGACGTCGACTTTATGTATGGCAACTTTGTTTTTAAAAACTAATTAACTTCGATTAAGTTAACATTTACCAATACCTGCACTAACATGACAATTAAGTTGCTATTACATAATATATTTTTTTCTGTACGGTTCTGCAATAACGTTACATATAAAGAATCTCTGAAGATAAGGCTGAATGATGAAATCATTAAAAAACCGGACTGTCCAGGCCATACCCGGGCATTTGGTTTCCCCAAAGCATGCGCATGGAGATAAGCAACCGGGCCGACCGCTGCCTGTGACGCGTACGGAATTGGAGCGAAAATAAACACGCAACGCTCTTTGTGACAGTTCTACTATTTCTGGACTTCACCTTGTCATACACAAACTCCCGGTATTTAAACTCATCAACTGTGTACGAGATGGTATAGTGAATTTGGGGCGCCAATACAATTTAATAGTTGGCTTGTAGAATATAATGTAGTATAGCGTAGTGCCAGTTAGTCTGCCGTGAAGCCAGGTTAGCTAGTGTAATTATTGGGCATATGAGTCTTACGAATTGATGACTCAAGTCAAGTCAAGTCACTTTCTTCCATATTATTTTTTACATAAGAAAGAGTTTTAAATAAGTATATGTGTAAATACCACTAATCTGTTGTACATTTTAAACTATATGTTGGATATATGTTATACCCGTTTCATTCAAATGATTAAAAAATGTTTCTATATCTGTTTTCGTAAAGAAAAGTCAATTATCACCACAACAAACGGTTAAAAAATCTACCTAATGGACAAAAAAGGTTGGGTTAAGCGCGTTAATTTTGTAAGAGCAGGGAACATATTAGGCGCCTTAGTCAACAAGTAGCGGGTGGTCCAACTCTTCCGGTCTTCATTTCGCTTCACAGTTTATCTTTCGAGCGCTTATCGCCGCCCCGAGGTATGTGAGAATGCACTGTTCCCTCAATGTTTACTAGTTATAGTTGGTACCAGGCTGCTATAAAACAATGATTTATTTTATCGCTTTTGTGAGTAGTTTACGCGATCACTTTTAGGTATTGGCGCGTGGTGCGATGGCTGAGGTAATTTAAAAACAATTAATAATGTCTTAAACTAAATTCTATATTGTCTTAATAAGTCTACGAGAATAGTTAGCATCGATGATACTTCAACACCATTTTGCAGGACGCGTAAACAATTACAACTTCTTGCGGTGGCGTTTCACGTAGGCGTGGCTGTAAAGATCACTTTTAAATTTTATTATAGAATTTTACTGGTGGTAGGATTCCTATGCAGGAATCCGACTAGGTAGGTACCACCCCAGGGCCAGTTATTCTGACGTGAAGCAGTAGTGTGTAAACATCTGTGTTTCGGTTTGAAGAGCACTGAGAGCTAGTGTAATCACTGGGCATATGAGACTTAAGAACTTATGTCTCAGGGTGATGGGCACAGTGTGTCACACATAAATTTTCTGGGTGACACAGCATTTGTTATGGGCAGGCGTTTCACTTACCACCAGGTGAACGTTTTGCTCGTTTCATCACTTTATCAATTTAAAAAAAAACTTCTATTACCATACGTTTGACTGATAGGTGTCCGACAGAGTATGTATCTCTTACCTGCCGAGATGTGTAATAGGCGACAGTATAGAGGTATTGTATGGACAGCCTTTATTCGTGCAGTATAACACCAAACTACGCAATGCTGTCACTGTACTGCTCGCTTGAAAGCAATGGAGAGTAAATTTATTTTTGACTCGTACCAGTATGGCGGCGACGTAGTTCGCGACCCGTCACTACTTGTGTGGCCTCTGCCTACTCCTTATATGGGCGGGGGGCATGACTGCATGTATATATGTGTTAATATTCGTTGAAATGGTTAAATATTGGGACCTGATAATCCAAATTACATGCTTCGGTTTAGTTTAGATTCGATTTCTCAAAAATTACACCAGTCTACCTCGGATATTTTAACTTGTGTTTAAGTTCACTGTTGGATATAGCCCTCTCGCAAATAGAGCGGATTAGCCGTAACCAAGGCGCTTGGCCGGCGGATCAGTGATTGCCGTACCTTAGCACCCTACAAACCGTCACCGGTCTGTGTAGTGTCTACACCTGTCGGAAGCTATGAGAATTCAGACTGTAACCTCAGTTGACTCATACGACACCCACGGAATGAGCTGGGGTCATTGATATATAAAAAACCACGATAGTTGATTTCAATTAAAATGCTACTTTGTGTGGTTGTAAAGTAAAAAAGTAAAGTTACAGCGTATAAATGTCCCACTGCTGATTACATTTCCGAGAGGGTTTTTGGAACTGGGAAGAATCCGCTACTCTACTCCAATGCGGATTGGCGGACTTCACATGTCGTCGAAATATTTTTTTTATTTCTCGTTAGGAAACCTGCATGTCCGAGGTTTCCTCACGATGTTTTCCTTCATCGCCGAGCATGTGGTAAATCAGCACTTAAAATTGCCATTAACAATTTTAGTGGTGCTGGCACTGGAAATCGAACACAGGTCACTCGCGGACTATGAAATTTAAAGCGAGCTCCTAGCTCCTGAGCTACCACGGTCGTGGGCATAAGATTAAATTTGTGTTTAGTTATTCGAAATTTGTGATCTTTGTCTTTATTTCATGAATGATCCAGGACGCTTATTGAAGAGATTTTTGTACGGAACTGTGTATCTTGGGTTTTTGTATATCAATGGTTTCCGTTGTCAGATCGAAAAAATAAATTCCAATTATTATATTAATAAATTATTATTCCATATAATAAATTATTATTGTAGGGAACTATGGATCTTGGGTTTAGAAAAAAATACGTGTGGAGTAACGTTTTTTACCCCACACGTTTTTTTACGAGAATTTTTCCGGTCGTAGGTGCGCAGTACAGACAAATTCTACATGCACGAACAACCCGGAATACCTAACTGTAGGCTATACCAATATTCGTCCCGTACGGGAATCGAACCCGCGACCCGTGGCGCAGAACCTAATCGATCAGCCACGGCGCTAAACGCGCCGACATACAGACAAATAATTTTATTAACTTGTAAAAATTGTAAAAAACGATAATCACAGAGACATCACAGAGTATCCATAGATATTAAGGAAACCTTAATATCTATGGATACTCGGATCGAGAAAATCTTTGTTAATTACTGACGTCATTAGCCTTTCGTATAACTTAAGTAACCCGAAAAGCTAATGACGTCATAAATGTCAATGAATGTAGTAAAACGAAAATATTACTCTCTAACCCACGCAAGAAAGAAAGTATAAGACAGTACACCGTTCTAAACAACATCGGACGCAGTTGTTATTGTGATGCAAAACATTAGATAGAATTTATTTCAGTAAATCTCTTATATTAAGAAATTAAGATAACAATAAGCATTGTCTATACAAACGTATATTAAACAAACAAGTCGTACGCGAGCGAGATAGTTTAACGTGCTCATCACAGCAAGCAGCAACGCTGTTTGAACATCAGGTAGTCTTGTGATAACACGTTCGCATGCACTTTGAATGAATTGCGAAGCAAAAGTGCAGCTTTGTTAGAAATATAGAGAACATCAATAAACCTTTTAATCCAATCCAACACAAGGAACTCGCAACCAGATATAAAATGAACGAACTAACATGATTCTGCATGCGGACGTAAACGTAGTGCCGAATTCATATAAAATAGAGATGGGTATTCCATGAAAACCATCGATATTTTATTTCCTTTGGTAAATTTGTCTCACAGTAGGCAATATGATATTTATACAACATTATTTCTGGAGTTTTAAAAGTCCATTGCCGGACATAGGCCTGTCCCTAGTTAAAAGTATTTGCCATAATCACCACGCGTGGCAAGAGAATTCGCGATCCCAGTGCATGTTAGGGTAATTGAAGCCAAGAACATTTGAGGTGGATATTCTGCATTCAGGCGGAGGCAATGAAATAGTCTTGGTTATTTCCCTTAATCCACTCTTACGAAACCCATAGAATAAAATGTGATCGTCGATTCTCTCACGCCGTCATTACACGACGTTGAATCACTGTTTGTTTCTATTTTACTATTCAATAATTAGCATAGTTTGAACTTACTTATTTATTTGTTGTGTTTATTTACGTATTAATTAATTTATTTTATATTTAAATTA
The DNA here is from genome assembly GCA_019845155.1 of Luehdorfia chinensis. Lineage (NCBI taxonomy): Eukaryota > Metazoa > Arthropoda > Insecta > Lepidoptera > Papilionidae > Luehdorfia > Luehdorfia chinensis. The sequence continues at coordinate 688,766 of JAHVAK010000125.1, forward strand.
TGTATTGCATATCAATATGCCATCCACTTTTCACCATGGCTAGGGTTGGGTTGGTAGAGAATACCACTTTGCATTAAGTCCCTTAGCCATGTAGTCTTTAGCTTAAGGTGTCAAAAATAAAGAATAAATAAATAAATGTTCTTAATGATTGTACAAACCATAGAGATATTCATAATTATGAGTAAGGGGTAAATAGAGAAAACACCCGTAGGTCACTTTTCGCCGCCGCAGGATACGAGACGGCGAAGGGTGGCGAACCACGTCGCCGTCCTTCACGCATTTATTCAGAGACACTCACTTGTCACCCTTTTCCCGAATTCATACAACTTACACACTCGTGTGTGTAATTGGCTGTCTTTCAATTTTCAAACCATATACTTAGAAAAAAGTTTATTAGTCACAGTTGCTGTTACATAAAAGTAAAAAAAAAATCTACCCATAAAATACTAACATTGTTTTGATCTTTCAAATAATTCCTCCACCCACTAAATCCTCAAATAAATGCATTTTTTTTGTATGTGTAGTACGCTGTTAGCCCGGCGGCACTGACAGCTCCGCCGGAAGAGACTCGAGAGCAAAAGGCCCGCGTAAAATGCAAATGGTATCAAAATGGTTAATAGTTAATTAAACCAAAATAATACAACTGAAGTCAGAAGCATAGATTATTTATAGATGTTGCCAATATAATGTAACATTAACTTAATTTCGATGACATACAGACAATTCCATATATCATTTCCGAATGTCGATGTTTCCGTGACAACAATATTGTGTACCTTGAACACCTAACGAGTCCGCAATCTGCAGACACCGTCGTAGTTCTCCCGGCGACTAATTTCCGATTGAATAGTACTCTGCGATGGTAGAGCTCCTAGTTTCATATCTTATATTTTCGGTTTTGATATGTTAACATATCAATAAATTTCCATGCAATGTGAACAACCGTATATATACGTTGTCTGCTATTATTTTCAATAAAAAAAATGAACGTGGCTTGCTGTCATAATTTACTTATAGTAGTAAAGTATTTTTATTATCATTCATGTATTTAAAAAAAAACATTGCCTAACTTTATGATTTCTTATGTGTTGTGGGTTACAAACAAATTTCATTAAAAAAGAAAACAAAACACGTGCGAATATTTCGTGGAGTATCGTGATCAAGAACAGATGGCGCCATCTACCTTCTTTAAAGAATGAAGTCAACTCCAGGCGACAGCTATCGGGCATGCGTGTGTAACGAAAACATAAATTTTAAGACATTTATTATTTTTTCGTCATTAGATGGAAATATAATCTTCGAAATGGAGCATCAACCATTAATTTTGATAAATTATTAAGGGAGATTAGATTTCATAACGACAAACAACCACTTTTGAGAAATAATACATATAGATAGAGATAGTATTAATCGATCTCTATCGATTCGTCTACTTGTCCTAAATTAATGTAATTTCTTTAGTTCAGTACAGAGAATTAAAAAAACATGCCACAAATTAATATAAATAAGATGACGAAAACGACTGCGATTATAAAAGAAGCACTGTATTCGATCCGATTTTTATTCAAAAATACCTGCTATAATATGCTTTAAATTTACCATCTGTCAAGTGTAACATCCCTCTACAAGATGCAGGAGTATACAAGCTGGATTGTGAATGTGGTCTCTCTTACATAGGGCAAACTAAAAGATCCATTAAAACCCGCGTTAAAGAACACATAGCTGATGTGAAGCATCGACGCTCTAGGAAGTCTGCAGTCTGTGACCATGTTCTGGATCATCCCAACCATTACATCAGATTTGATAGACCACAAATCCTTGCAAAAGAACACCGATTCCTACCAAGGATGATTCGCGAGGCTATTGAAATTAAAAAACATCCTAATTTCAATAGGGAAGATGGTTGGGTATTACCACCGGCTTGGGATCCTATTATTAATAAAATTAAATCAAAAACCAAGCATACCACTGCAAGGCTTCAAGACACAGTAAGCTCTTTCTGCGTAGATCGGACTACAAATAATAATTAAAAGCTGAAGGTACTCCGGGTTAACTATGACATCGGGACAACTGTCACCTCAGTCCCCCCGTGACCATGGGTGCTGTAAAGCGTCCGAAACGTCGGGTAAAAATAGTTCAAAAATTAAACGCGATAAAATCCGTAAAAAAGTAGTTTTATTTAAATGACTAATAACCATTTCAGAAGCTGGTAAATATTGTACTAAACAGATATAATATCTCGAGTATGAATTAAAAATATTGTAACGCGGTTGGGAAAATTTTAATTTCCACCATGTTTTGAAAAAAGAGAAGAAAGTTTTTTTAACGATTTTACGTATTTCTTTTGAACTGACACATCGTCGAAAGTAATTACGTTTGTATGATGTTCAAATTGAGAAAGAAAATTGACGCGTATCTATAAGTTGTAAATTAAACTAAACTTTAATTACTTAAGTTTTTAAGCAAAAATATTTTTAAATTCGGAAAGGAGCCTCTTAAATATGATTCGCTTTGCACTGCTGATCAAGTTTTTAATGTTTTCGGCCACGAAGACATTGACATCATCGTGCGACGTAATAACTTTCGTGTTTAATTTTGTCAATCGAATTCATCATCATAACAGTATAGGTACAATATTTTGTAGAACCTACACTTCACGTACAATAAAACGATGGTAAATATTTGATATGTTTGTAACACAACCTTTACATACCACGTGAGACGGCGACCCTCCACATTCCTATTTATGACGCGCTACATTAACATTCTAAGTTCTTAAAACGTACCTGCAACAAAAAACGAAAATGGTTAAAAAAATGTCAAATAATAACACTAGGTTAGAGACCGCACAAACAAATATATTATTACTATCAATTATTTTATAGCATGTAACATACATATATCAAGCCTGACATTCATGATGTTCCGGAAACAAGTATTTTCGTCGCCTCGGCTAGTAAAAATAAAAGATTTATAAAAGAAATACAAAAACGAATTCTGTCCGTATCATATATTGTCATGGAGTTACTTGTTTAGCACACAACAAAGCCCAATATTTCTTACCAAACGAAAATTGGACTATACCAGAGGTGCTCGAACTGGGTAGGGGTATCATTATGTATTATATATACATAAAGGTTAAGATGATCTATGCTACGATACACCATACCTAGAAAACAATCCTGCATCACACATACTTGCAGCCTTTCAGAGTCGATCGATCGTAATCTAACAATATTGAGGTAGATGCAAATCATGTGATAAAATCTCGTGTTAGCTTAATGTTTGAAGGGACCAGAAAATAGAAATTGTACATAAAACTATCCAGAACCATTATCTAACAAATGTATTTGCTAATATGCAGATCATCTTGTCCACTTTAGACAGACCCTACCGCCAGGTAGTAGAACCACGCAGAAGCACAAAAATGGGTTAGCTCGGCAGGTGAAAGACAGAATCCCTGACAGAATATCAGTTCAAAGAATCCTTCTGCTTTTGTTCAGCGACTAAAACCAAAGATATAATTACTGCGAACAAGACATCCCATCTCAGTCAGAGCTAGCAATGCACTATTTTTTTTTATTAGGATAATGTGACGAAACGAGCAGTACGTTTACCAGATGGCAAGTGCAGCGCCTGCCCATATCATATACTGTTTCAACCAGAACATTTCTGAGCGACACCACACTGCGCTTGTCACCCTGAGACAACAGTTCTCAAGTCTCATATGCCCGGTGATTACGCTATCTCTCAGTGGCCTTCAAACCTAATACAGTAATGTTTGTATACTGCTACTCGGTGACAACTTCCGAATATCATCGGAGCTCTCAAATGCACAAGAGATAGTGCTAAAAGTGCACGCGCAAACAGGGACACTTACTTGTCGTTACCTATGTAACGATCATGCGTTAAGATCGGAGGTAGGGTAGGGTGAAATGTCGGAGACACGGGGATAATCACAACGCAACCAGACGTGAAAACCAACAATTTTTGTTTTTGCACAAATGTTGGCTGGGATTCGAACCCACGACCCACGGCGCAGTAGTTAGGTACCTACCTCTAGATCACGCAATAGTAACACATATGTATCACACAGTGACCACTAATCAACAATTTTGTGGACGGTGTACTCATTTATTACCCTAGTATAATAGTATAAATAATTAAAATTATGGAATATTTGTTTAATTAACGAAATTCTAGAAAACCTTTGACAGAATCATTAGCGCCCCGGTTACAATTAAAAATGGTTTTAATTTACACGGTGAGGCGACGCCTTATCGCAAATTCATAGTCTTCGAGCCGTACCAAGCGGCGATACCACCATTCGGACGGCCTTGCTTCTTTGACCTTAATGTTTTAACGTGATATCTTCAAGCTTTGTCGCGGACGATGTCCCATAACTTCCCTTAAGCGAATTATATATGCACATCTCTTCGCTTTTGCGATCAGCAAAGAACTTGATGCAATAATTATTTTCTGCAAATTGAGAAAGAAAACTTTGAAAATGCACATCACAATTACAACAGTTTTTACCTATTTATAGGAGAAAGTGAAGAGATGAGCAACTAGATCGTAATCTAATTACTATCAGGTGTGATCAGTGTGTAATATAAGTGCAACGCGTGCTCATAAAAAATGCTGTGTCACCCAGAACATTTCTGTGTGGTACCACACCGTGCTCGTCACGCCGGGACATCAGTTCTTAAGTGATTACAATAGGTCTCAGTGCTCTTTAAACCGAAACACAGTTATGTTTGCACACTACTGTTTTACGGTAGAATAACTGGCTCTGCGGTTAAGCAGTATGAAGTATAGCAATTATTATGCATAGATACCGTCACGCCTCTTTCCCATTGGGGTAAACAGAGACCAAATATTTTCACTTGCTACGATCCTGACACACATCTATAGTATACCCAATTTACGTAATATTAGGATAGACAAAGACTTTCCGCTAGGGATAAACCCATGGTCTGCAGAGGACTGTATTGAGGCTTATGATAATGATACGAATGATGTTGTTGATGATGATTCTGATGATGAATAATTAATACTGTTTTTACAAATACTTTAAGGTACTTTTTTGCCTTTACACTACCGCACATGTAGTCTATATATTAATACGTGAAGAAAAAACTCAGTAACCCTTTTTGCAATATTAAGCATATGGCGCACACGGAAGAGTTTTAGATTTGGCATAGTTAAATTTTATATGGATAAGGAATTAAGGAATGAGAGAGCTAACATTTCTGTATTACATGAGTTACAAATGCATTAAATTTAATAAAAGTTCATGAATTTCGAACATTGGAAGACCACGAACTAGTTCGTTTAAACGTATTCAATCATCTACATATTCTATCTTCAAGGTCAGCAGAGTGGCGTTTAAAATCCATTTTAGTTGTAGTGCTGTACCCGACTTAGCAAAATTAAAAAAAAACTGTAAGTGTTCTATGTCGAAATTACGTGAGTAACGTGAATTTGATCAATAGCAAGCTGTTAATTAATGCACAACTAAGATAAAATCGGAAAAGGGCAGTCATTGCACAGAAGCTCTACTCCGCAATACAACTTAACATTTGCAACTGTGATTCAAATCTGTATGGTCAAGTGCTATAAGATTTAATGGTGCACGCCCTGAGCTATCACTGTTCGAAGTGCATACATATATACAGTCACGCTTTCCTTTTTTGGGTAGAAACACATATTTCCACTTGCTAGGATCATGAAACACAACCTTCGCTTTGACGCACAAGCTCGACGTGGCCTTTTATTAAATCGTCTCCGATCTGATCATGACACTAATACGTCCTGCTCTAAATATGTGTTTATTAAAAACGAAAGCTTAGATCTCTTTATCTTTAAGTTAATAACAATTTAACAATGGATTACCCCGTTCGTGTAGTTGCAATTTCAGTGGGGTCTGTTACATTTTCACCACAACAGAATGCAATTCATGGAATCAATAGCGGACGATATTGCAGGACAGCCAATATCGCCTGCACCCCTGCAGTTTGTGTTTGCTAAAACTACACGTTTGTCATTCACATGTCACAGACAGCCTGTGACTAAGTTTTATATCGTAGTAATGGGTTGTTCTCTTCTAACAATAGATATTCGAGATATACAAAACTTATTGGATTAACACCGATTATCGCGAAATATCTGCCAAGTGCAGATCTTTAAAAATGATCGTCCTAGCCGATTTTCGACCACGGCGACTACTTCCGAAAACTGTCGGAGGCTATCTACTGCGCAGGAGATATTATAGTGTCACGAATGTACGCTTAAAAACTAAGGCAATCTTTCGTCCCGACCTACCCTCGCCTGATGTAACGCTCATGTGATAAAATCGGATAGTCTCGGATGCAGTGTCAGAGACACGACAATCATAAAACAGCCAGACCCATTACCCAACTATAACTGTTTTTGCAGCAATGTTGGCGTCAGCTGGGATCCGAACCCAGGATTCCCGGTGCTATAAGTACTCTAATAACTAGGCCACGCGATCGTCACGAGTATAACATACTACACAAAAATTATAGTATAATTATACCCTCCCCATGTTTTGAAGTCTGCTAAATATGAGTGCACAACAGCATTCAGAGAACAATAGATAAGTACAGTAAGCGAAGATTGTAGATACTATTATATAGTTCGCCCGTCGCCTAAGAATTTATTCTTTTAAAAATATTAGCAACCTGGGGGTTTATTGTGTAACTCTGGTAGGTTTCCAACCAATGAATGAGGATCGAACTCCAAAATAAAACCGATCCCGAAACCTACCAGATTTACACAATCGATATGGCCAGGAGGTCCTGGCCATATCGATTAGTTAAATATATTACATACACCTTTTTATCACCTTTCATTGTAACTCGCAGCACTGTTACTACGACTTTGAAAGAATAAATGCGAGGGAGAGGTTCAATAAAACTGTTTTTTTATAGGGGGACGTGACCAGCTAAAATATCCGCCTAGTGGTGCAAGTGCAACGTATGCCCCACCATTTAAGTGCACCACACTGCACCCGTCATCCCGAAATCAGTTCTTAAGTTTTATATGCCCAGTAATTGCACTAGCTAACAGTGCTCTTCAAACCAAAACACAGTAATGTTTGCACACTACTGCTTCACGGCAGACTAACTGGCAATCCGGTGGTACATATCTAGAATGATTTCAGCATAGGAATCCGACCGCCACTAAAAATATATTAAACCTTTTTATCACCCGCCATTACAACTCGCAGCACTATTACTGTTTGGAAAGACTAAATGCGAGAGAGGGATTCCATAAAACAGATTTACGACCACGCAAATTAATAGAGGCACTACAGTTGGTAAGCCAGCAGTGTTAAACCAGCCGTACGTTAAGTGATAAGTTGTCACTGCTCTCTTGTACGAGCGTGGGCGTGGCGGTAGAACAACCTTTGATTTTTAAACGTTTATAAACACATTACATTTAATTAAGTAGCCAGATCTCGTAGATAAAGTCCGCAACGCCTACACAACGCCCGCCGCTGTATGGAACTGAATAACCGGGACTCGTTGAACAAGGCTAATGATTATATGCTTCCGCTACAATGTATTTGAGCGTGAACGTATCTTTTTGCGCTTATAATCTTTAAATTAGGGTAAGGTTACTTAAATTTTTAACGATTTTTTTTATAGAAATCCTTACTTGCTTTTTTATAGAAATCCATACTTGCGGTAGGATTCCTATAAAGGAATCCGTCTAGGTAGGTACCACCCCAGGGCCAGTTATTCTGCCGTGAAGCAGTAGTAAAGTAAAAAGTAAAGTTTCAGCCTATAAATGTCCCACTACCAAGGTGCACAGGCCTCCTCTCATTTCTGAGAGGGTTTTGGAGCTAGGAAGAATCTGCCACGCTGCTCCAATGCGGGTTGGCGGACTTCACATGTCTTCGAAATATTTTTTATTCCTCAGACATGCAGGTTTCCTCACGATGTTTTCCTTCACCGTCGAGCACGTGGTAAATCAGCACTTAAAATTGCAATTAACAATTTTAGTGGTGCCGGCACCGGGAATCGAACCCAGGTCACTCGCGTACTATGAAATTTAAAGCGAGCGCCTAGCCCCTGAGCTACCACGGCTCTAGGAAGCAGTAGTGTGCAAACGTTATTATGTTTCGGTTTGAAGGGCACTGAGAGCTAGTGTAATCACTGGGCATATGAGAATTAAGAACTGATATCTCAGGGTGACGGGCAGTTTGGTGTCACACATTAATGTTCAGGGTGACACTGCAATTTTATGGGCAGACGTTGAACTTACTCTTTTGCTCGTTTCGTCACTTTCGCTAATAAAAAAAAATAAAATCGAACTACTTAGAATTATCTAAATAAAAATAACAGCACAGTTCCACCCGTGATTCACACTTCTGAAAGCAACCACCACTTTAGCAGCTACGCTTATTGAATCGTTGGTTGAGTACCATGTTCTTATTCAACAAGTTGGGCTTACGACTCTGTAAGGGTAAAGTTTGTAAGCATGTAACTAGAAAATGTTTTATTGAGATATGCCGATTTAAAGATGAAACACATTAAGGCAGTCGTATTGTTACCTTGATTGTTTAACTGCTTATTTTTATTTTAATTTTAGTGACATGCTTCACTAATTAATCTTTAGTTCTTCGAAAATTCATAAAATGGACATGGATTTTGATATATAATTTTAAATTTGTTGAAGGCACAGTGTATCCTTTTTTTTGACAGTAACGAATAACAAAAACTTAAAAAAGAACACGATGATATTTGCAATTTAAATATACCGTATACTGCGAGTGGCCGCAATATTTGTCTACTGATAAAAAATGGAAGTATACGTAAAATGTCAATGTGTAAAGTTATATTTCACTAAAATATTTTACGTTTGAAACATCAACACACATGCAACTCTACCGCATGCATTGTGTCTCAAAGGTAAACAAACTAATACGTATGAACCCCCACGTAGATAAATACGATTCCGTTGAATAAACAAACTGACCATTACGTAAGATATAAAAATGCGGAGTATGCCAGTTGGGCTAATAAATATTTAGTCGACACAAATCGTAGCATGCGTCGCATAGTTACTGCAATTAGTGTTAATTAATTGCGATAGGAATGACTAAAACCTAGTAGTAGTCATTTTTATTTGAGCTACATTTTCTTTGCGCCAAAGCTGACTGAGCGATTGTATTCTATGCTGCGGGTCGCAGGTTCGATTCCTGCACGGTACAGCCACTGCGCCAACTGAGCCGATGAAAAGTATGATGATGATCATGTACATTAATTAGAGCCACCGCCATTTTTTCATTCACACAGGAGGCCGAAATAACTCCCGGCCTAATCAGTTCGACTTTGGCCCTACATGAACTTCTATACGTCTAACTCGCTCAATATAACACGTTAGCGAGCCATCCACTCTGACTTCACTCAGGTGTTATTTTTTTAAGACACGGCTTATATATTTTATTCACTTATTCAGCCCATCACAAGCCCGCTGCAGAATATTGGCGTACCGAGTTAGTTTAGAAGTGACTCTGCCATAGCGGGTGAGTTAACAACCGAAATTTATATATTTACGGGCAGATACTCCAGAAAGATACTTCCAATGTATTGGTTCAAATTTTTGCCCTGGGTCGACTTTTAAGATACCTACGGGAAGGCATGGAGTGGCAGAATCTCTTACACCGCCACCACTCGGCACTTTTTTTTAAATAAACAGTCTTTGTCGGGGATAGTTAGTAGTGAAATAGTTTCAGTGAAATAATCTAAAGACACTAACACTATTATATTAGTATATTATTATAATAACCATTTTAAATATATAGGTCATACGAAACTAGAGTAACATTTGAAATGTGTGATAAATTACAAAACGATGTATAGCAATTGCTATCTTGTAACGGAAAAAAAACCAAACGTAAATGTTAAATATAGCTATGTGTAGATAAAGTGGAGTCGCAAAGTTGTAACATTGCGCCTAGTTATTTATTACTTGCTTTATAGTTAAACTAGCTGACTCGCACCGGCTTCGCGCGGAAGTTATTGTTATGTTAAAGTCTGTATAGATAAAAACAGCACCAGCCCGTTTATACATTTATGAGTAAATGTTCGTAAAAACATTGGGTGTCTATGTCAGGAAAGAAACATGTTTGCCAAATTTCAAGACAAAGGTCTTGTAATTTCGGAGATATCATGATAGGTCAGTGTAAAATCGTTTATATATATATTGATATATCTGTTTGAGATTAATAGACTTCCACACCGTTGTTGTAACTCACCAATAGATGGTACGCAGTATATCATCTTTTATACCGATTAATGAAGAGGCAAATAAATATACACAGGCAGTTCGCTATTATATATAGAGGATAGATAAAGTATAGTTTTAACCCGTTTTATTAATTTAAACGTACTAAGACACGGCTACTGGCTGTAGCATAATAATTTGTCAGCCCGACGAACAACGAGCAACCAAGCGAGCCACGTCCCCGGCATTGTATCATAGTTTTAAGGTAGTTGAGCTATTGTCAATGATGGATGTGTGTGTCTTCAGTTCGACTGTGCTTGTTTATCTTTTTAAAGAAAGTGAAAAGACTAGAAAATTGTTCACATGATGCCTATGTGCGACATAACGAATGCTGTGTCATTCAGAACATTTCCGTGTGCACGCGCACGTCACCCTGAGACATCAGTTCTTAAGTCTCATATCCCCAATAATTAAATTAGCTATCGTTGATGGATTCCCGTATAGAACGCCTTCTATAAAAAATAATTTGCGTAATGTAAATCGTAGAGAACTATCTACGATGCTTTTTAATACGGCGATATCTTCAGATTATCAGCACTTGTCAACTACGCAAGTTGCAATGTATAGTGCCTATATCAATGCAAGATATGGTGCCTAGTGTCAGGTGTGTCAGGATCGTAGCAATTGGTAAGTTTTGGTATCTGTCGACCACAATGGGAAAGAGGCGTGACTGTATGTATATTTATGAATAAAAGTGAAAAGTAAAAGAGCCATCAACTGCGCAGGAGATATTATAGTGCCACAAGTGGCACTCACTCGTCCCAACCTACCCGCGCCCGATGTAACGCTGATGCGATAAGATCGGAGGTAGGCTAGGATGCAGTGTCAGAAGCAAAGGGACAATCACAACACAACCAGACCCAAAAACCAACAATTTCCGTTTTAGCACAAATGTTGGCTCCGGATGGGATTCGAACCCAGGACCCGCGGCGTAGAAGTCAGGTACTCTGACCACTAGTCCACGCAGAATCATGTAATAGGTATACAAAGGTAGACACTTTACTTTTTTACTTTACTAATGGTCCGGAAAATGATTTATAAATCATTAGATCTTATAAATCGTTAGCATTTATAGATTAATAGGATAGTATTACTTGCGTTATTATTACCTAGCAAAAGTTAATAGTGGCGGACCATGGATGGAATTCATATCACAATTAACAACCCACTATAATAAACTACAGGTTTTACTTACATAATTTGTAGCTCATTTATGAAAAAGAGAACAGCAGCATGTTACCAAAAATACAGCTGTTTTTAACCAAATAGCATTAACCATAGACAACTGTAGAACAACTCGAGCGGACCCCAGGGCTTTCAGATGGAGCACAAAACATCCCACTCGGGACCGTTTCAATACGAAAATAGTAACGATTGCGAACTTGGGACGTTTCACCTTTAAAGGCCAACTAATTAATACGTTCAACAGGCGCGTGGGTGCGATCGTAGTGGCTTGACATTGTATTAACTTATGTAGGCTTTAATACTTTAATTAACTATTCCTTTACATTATATCCTGTGCGTGAAATTAATTTACTATTAAAAACTTTACGGTTATATTCTACTAGAATCAGTTAGAAAAATTTGCCGTATTTGCAAAACTTTGCATCCTAGACACTGCTGCCCGCCACCAGTCTGGATAGTTTAGGTCTGGCATTTTCCTTATTCGACTTTAACGACTACCCGCCAGATGAAATGGGATGGCAGATTCTCTAATATTGCCACCGCAACGTAGTAATACTTTTGGCGGATGATATTGCCAAGGAAAAGTGTAGCTACCCGCCAGACCTGATCTGAGGAGGACGTCACCTCCAACTATTAATATTTAGATGTTGTATATATAGTCTGCATCTCAGAAAACTTTCATAGCGCGATTATGGACGTATGCGAATATTTCTTGAGCTTCGCATGTGGCGACATAGATGTCGCTACATACTAGCAGAAAATACCTGTTCGAGTAAGTAACTATTTTATTTACAAACTCATTATGCATAACTGATATATTTACAACAGTGTGCGTAAGTGGGCATCAGTATTCGTGTTTTCCAGACTCTTTTTAAAATCACTCACTTCCTCTTAAATATTATCTAGTCGTACTTCCCATTACAAATATAAATAAAACATATTAAAATCTAAATTTAAAGCTAGTTCTATGTACACATTCAACTCAACCCACACATAAAATCTCTTATCTGCTCTACGAAACGTGGAAAGTAACCTCTTCCATAGTTAAGCTTGCCATTGCACATAAATAAAATATTATTTTAATTCAGTGTTCGCAACATAAAGAATAAATAATCATTTATTTATCACGAGTCTTTATGTGAACGCTTGATGAATACAGAGAAAACGGCTCCGTTGTAGAAATATTTCCCTCTGCCGTTTATTATACCACTTCAATTAGCAGCGACTTCCGGCTTGCTGCGCAGGGTGGGGGATAGATATAATTTAAAAATATAAAATGGTTTTGGTTTCAGTTACACTTAAGTCTTTCCGTAATTTTCATCACAACTTAACGTTACTTTTTTAAAACATAAAAGATATAAGTAAAGTGTAAAGACAGAGGGAAATCAATAGTAAGAGGAAATTTCAATTGAATGTTTAATCTAGTACTAGTTTGTTGACTTGGAGTCAAGTTTTTCGAAGTACCGGTTTACATTTACGTCATAAAACACATACATTTAATGTTACAATTTAAAGAAGTACGAATTTTTAATTTCATTGGGAGACGTAAAAAAAGTAAAAATTTTCATAATTGAAATCAAAGTAGCAGAAGTATATTTGGTAATATTGGTGAGAAATATATTTTATTATAATTATAGCTTATTTTTTATTTTTAGAGTATGAATGTAGCCTCAGTTGAATTTTAATATTTTTCCTTATGAGTTTAGTCAATACATGACGAATAATAGTAATAAAAATGTATAACAGCCGTGTGGTGGCGGCTCGTTAAAAGAATACTACCACTCCATCTCATCCACAGGATCTCGTAAAAGGCGAGTAAGGAATTAAACTGCACTGTGCACCCAACAGCGCATGATGGCGATGGGCTCACCACCTATCACACCAAGTGCATTATATTGTTTTGGTGAAAACGTGGATTGTGGCATTCATCTGTTTTTGCAGTGAGTGCCCAGTCTCTGACTATCCCTTATGGGATACAGTCGTGATATTATGTATGTATGTATGTAAAACAGCCTAGAAAACCACAAACTCGCACTTCGCGCTTGACGATACGGTTTTAAATACTTAAAACTTTTGAATTCAAAGCTGGCTTTTCTAGAACTCAATGATAAAAGGAAGGAAAAGAGATCTACATACTTAAGAGCATTGTTTATAGGGTTGTCAACCTTATATATAAAAATCACCTAGGAAGGTGATTTTTTATTTAAAGAAAATACATATATTTAGATAATAAATCTGGTAAAGTAGATAAATAAATCTATACAGTGAAATAAGAGTTAATCACATTATATAAATCGTGATAAGATGAAAGAAAATTATAATATTAATTGCTAAAACTTACGTTTAATCTCAGCTAGCGTATAAACGTATACTATACATTTATTAGCTAGCTTATTCTTAAAGTTATGTACATTTTTTTAATTTTTAAATAATTAAAAGCTTTTACTGGTGTTAAAAATGAGGTTGATTTATTAGACAGCTAATATAAGAATATTATATTTTTTAAAACAATATAGCATTGCTTATCTTTGTTTAAAATGTACTACATACAATTAATAATAAATTTGTTACTACTCACAACGAAACAATTTTTAGTCTAGATGTCAAGTCCGTCCGTGGTAGCTCAGGGGCCTGGTGCTCGCCTTTAATTTCATAGTAAGCGAGTAACCTGGGTTCGATCCCGCCGGAACCTCTAATATTGTTCTACAATTTTAAGTGCTGATTTACCACGTGCTTAGCGGTGAAGGAAAACATCGTGAGGAAACCTGCATGTCTGAGGAATAGGAATATTTCGAGGGCATGTGAAGTCCACCAACCCGCATTGGAGCAGCGTGGTGGATTCTTCCTAGCTCCAACCCTTTCAGAAATGAGAGGAGGCCTGTGCTCAGCAGTGGGACATTTATAGGCTGAAACTTTACTTTTTTTATGTCAAGTTAATAGTAGACATTGCACACAACAAGTTAAAAAAAGTTTAAGCTACTTTTACAATCCACCGTAAAAAAACCTATTGTTAGACAAGAAATTATCTTTTTCTCTAAATCCATCCACTCCACGGGATAAAAGTAATCTAATGTAACAGACCACCCGTCAGCTAAAGTAACGGTAGTGTTTCCTTTAACTAATTTATTTTGATAACCCTATTCGCTGGCATATGCAACGCCAACCCGCAAAGCATAAAGGATTACGTATCTTTAGTGCGGAAATGGTTATCGAAATGGTTACTTTTAAATGTAGACCGAAAGTTGTGCTTTACGTTTATTATAATCAGCTTCTATATAGTTTTTTTCAGGGCGGAGGCACGTGTGGCAGACGAGTTCGCGACCGCAGTACAAGATATATCAAAGACGTTGCTGACTGTCACCGGACTTAAAAATTTAGATTTGGCACAATCGTTATTATTATTATTCCGTCATTTTTCGAAGGCCATGACTTTTTTTTTGTATTTCCCTTAGTCGACTAATACGGCATCCATGGGATGAGATCCCATAGGTGGTGTAGGTGGCCAAAATGTGATAAATTAATCGGGATCCGGAAAGTAATAAGCATTTTCTCGTGCAAGTCATTATTGGACCACTACCTACGTTCGGCTGTTGATTGCAGCGCCTGAAGTAATAGTGATGAAATGCTATCAGACATTTCATATTTGGAATATTGTTTGTAATCTAAACTATAATATAATAAAGCTGAAGAGTTTGCTTGTATTTTTGGTTTGAACGCGCTAATCTCTGGAACTACCAGTCGGATTTGAAAAAATATTTTTTGTATTTGATAGCCTAATTCTTGAGGACGTTTATAGGCTATTTAACATCACGCTACGATCCTTAAGAGCGATTTCTTTAAATTAACGGGGGGTAAAACAGCGAGGCACAGCCACTATGGAATAAAAGAATAAAAACACATATAATTCTGTAGACTAAGGGAGAATTATTCGACCCTAAATCAGCGGCTGCATTTAATTATTGTCCAACCTGCTATTTAAATAAATCATTCTCACCACATCAATGGTCGGCTCAGTTAGCGCATAGGCTAAGAGATTGGCATATAGACTATGCTACGCTATGGGTCGCGGAGTAGATTTCCGAACGGGACAAATATTTGAATGGTTCGTTAGTTCTTTCGGGGTCTGTGTTGTAATTTATGCTAATAAAAAGCACCCACGATACAAGAAAAATCCTTATGTGGGCACCGTTATGAAAAAAAATAATAGCTGTATATAGTGTAACTCATGTGCCATTTCAAACCAAAAATAGCAACACCGTGGATTTAAGTTGCTTAGTACGAGTACGTACTGGGTTCGTGTGCATAGTGCTTATCATCAAAAGACCCTTTTTACGGTTTACATTGCTGCTATGAAAAATTTAAATTACGAAAATGTCGTGGAAATGGATCCTTTCAATTTTTTTGTAACTATTCCACTTCAGACACGTTTTCGGTGTCAATAAAAATAAAATAAAAGACAATACACGAGTTATGTAATTTCACTATTTATTAGCATAATGTAATTTTATATTACCTGGGAAAGTCTAAAAGTATCTGTATCGTCGCTTGTTTAAAGACACTACCTGCCATAAAGTATTTCATCATCATCATTATCACTTCAGCTCATCATAAGTCCACTGCTGAACATAGGCCTCTCCCGCCTGATTTTTTAATGGATGAAATGACGAAATGAGCAAATCGTTCACCTGATGGTAAGTGCAACGTCTGCCCATAACAAAAGCTGTGTCACACAGAACACTTCTGTGTGACGCCACATTCCGCCAGTCACCAAGAGACATATATTCCAAAGTCTTATATGCCCAGTGATCACCCTAGCTCTCAGTGCCCTTCAAATCGAAACGGTAATATTTTCACACTACTTCTTCACGGCAGAATAACTGGCTGCATAGGTATCCCACCACCAGTCAGTAATGATTGTCAGTCAGCATGAATATTTTATTTTAATATAATATATTGTCTTAAACTACAAACGTACAGAGATTGTTAAAGTTTTACTGTTGTGCATTCCGTAAAATTGTAATCGTAAAGTTGTTAATGAAAAACCTAACATCAATAACATTCAAATACCTTTATTTTCTTAAAGTAATAAAACAGCTACTGTTTACTTACAAACCTTTTACAGACGCCTGTATTTTATTTATGGCACGCCTTTGTTCCCTAGGATCGTAGTGAAGGAACGTCTCTTGATTACTCTTTGACGGGACCATTAATGCTTTTTATCCTAGACTATCACGACCGGCGACAAGGCGATCTAAGAGCAATAACTAGATTTGCTACTTCTTTGTCCAATAATTGATTTTATATTTTTTCATACACTTTATTATATCCGATTATACACTCCATTAACTGTCTATTATATACCCGATCGGTGGTGATGTTGTTCATGATATAACGCCATCTCTTATCGAGTTCCTGAACTATATCATTTATAGAATAACAAACGAAACTAATCTCCTTACAATATCTCTATAATATAAAGGGGTACAAACATTATCTGTTACAACTCTTTTTAAATACGCTACATTTTTCATCGTCGCCTGTTAAATATTTTGATAATCAGTATTTATCGTTAATAAATGCAACGGTCCGAGATTCTCGAATTTTAGCCTACTTACCGTTAAATTTATTATAGTAAGACACTTATAGACAATAACTTGAAACATATAAACCGTCAACCTGAATGAAATAAGTTCTTTCATGAATTCCTAAGGTTGTAAGATGTCAACAATTTAAACATACATTTTAAACTTTGGAAATGAAACGTTTTTAAATTGTCAACATAACGTACACATATATCCATCACAGCATCAAGTTACGTTTTATTACGCAATATGGCCGCAATACGCCAGTGGCCTATCGCACTCGTAATTATTATTTTTTTCTTTTTTGTTAAAATATCTGTGTAAACACAATTCCTGTTCCATATTAGAACCCATTTGCCATAGTGACATTATATCTTTTCTTATTTTTTGTTATTATTAATTAGCGTTCATTATGCATCGGTCTTCTTTTGTGACTCTTTTATTATTTATTGATGTTCCACATTTCTGTTTCTTTTACAAATACTGCCTGTATGTTTGTGTGGGTGCTGCAAATAAACATTTATTTCTTTCTTTCAATTCATCATCAGCCAACATTTTTTTATCGCAATACACGCAATCGGATGAGCATTTATAGTAGCAGGTGACACTTTGCATTTTACTACTAGACTACCTTCTGTCTCCGGTCTCGGCATTATAAATTTCCCATATCAATAGAGCACTGTTCAAGAAAATCTTTGCCTTTTATTTTAAGACATACCGCTTGTACAGGATTCCTATGCAGGATTCCGTCTCGGTAGGTACCACCCCAAGGCCAGTTTATCTGCCGTGAAGCAGTAGTGTGCAAACATTACTGTATTTCTAAAGGCCACTGAGAGCTAGTGTAATCACTGGGCAATGAGCCTTAAGAACTGATGTCTCAGGGTGATGGGCATGCATTTGTGTGCACTTACCATCAGGTGAAAATTTTGCTCGTTTCGTCACTTTATCAAAAAAAATGTTTGTAGAAAGCAATTTTTAGGTATTAGACATTGGCTATAGCGAGAAATATGTAGGCATAATGTGAATCATTTTGTTAGTCATTTTTAATTCAAATTTTGTGCAAGAGTAGGCTGTTAAAAACACATAACTTTTAAAATGAAAAACAGGTAACAGGTGACACAAAATGCAAGAATACATAATTCCTCATAGTATTATTTAATTTCTTTCTACGTTCCACCTACAGTCCACGATACTAATAACGTATTTAAATTTCTAGTTCCAAATCTTAAAGTAGATTATGCCGCGTTTCGATCCGCCTATTCGATCTAAATCAATTCAGACTATAACCTTAAAGTATAAACATCTAGACAATGTTGCTTTCGCCGCTGCACTTCGCTGCTATATTTCAAGTGGAATTCTGAGCAGTCGATACCCTATTTTTGTGTGCGTTAGATATTAGATCCAGTTAGGATCGGAGAGCCGTGCTAGGTATTAAGGGGCTCCCTTTAAATTACATATTACCTAAGTAACTTGAGTTATTTACGAGCTATATTGGCACTAAAATTGTAACTGTGCGGTAAAGGAA
The DNA here is from genome assembly GCA_019845155.1 of Luehdorfia chinensis. NCBI lineage: Eukaryota > Metazoa > Arthropoda > Insecta > Lepidoptera > Papilionidae > Luehdorfia > Luehdorfia chinensis. The sequence continues at coordinate 707,375 of JAHVAK010000125.1, forward strand.
AGCATCGTTAGGATTCAAATTTTAAAATCATCTCAGAAATATAAAATATTCCGATGACCAACCCGCATTGTCTCTCTTTGTCGAGGAGGCCTGTGCCCAACATTGTGGCACTTATAGGTTACTTCATTAAGCGTATATGTGAATTCCAATTCCCTCTTGTCTGCTTTTATTTCAAATCTTCACTGGCTTTAGCCTCCACGACCAGTTACTCTGCCGTGAAGCAGTAGGTGTGCAAACATTACTGTTTCGGTCTGAAGGGCACTGATAGGTATTGTAATTACTTGGGATATGAGACTTGAGAACTACTCGTAATGTCTCAGAGGGACGAGTGACGTGTGGTGCGCTCAGAAATATTTTTGGTACCACTGCATTTGTTATGGGCAGATGTTGCACTTATCATCAGATGAACGTTTCGCTCGTCTCGTCACTTTCTTCAATAAAAAAATCTAAAATCATCTTTGTTGCATTGTCAATTACTACTTAGTTCCAGTACTACGTACAATAAGCTGTTTCAAAGAGCTAATGCATTCAAAATGTACAACAGTTCTCAAATACGGTTCCACTGTGAGACAGTATGTAGACCGTAACGTGTGGAGATAAAGATTATTTTACAGTAACTCCGTTAAAGCAAAGGTTTGTACATCGGACACACCTGGGGCTGCCGTCAGCTTTGATTAAACAGAATAAGTTCTTGATGTATGGCCCAGATTAGTCCCTAAAACGTTTTTAGTCATTTTTAATACTTCGGTACTTATTTCACATACATCTCTAGATGCTCTAAATTATGCATGTCTAAGATACTACTAACTAAGATACTAATGGTCGACTGTGGGAAATCCGAAAAATATCTCATGACTACCCACAGATTGCTGAATAACTATCTGAACTATAATGTGACGGCCATTAAATGCCTATAGTATAAACAATTATTAATCAATATCTATTTAAAATAACGGAAACGTTGCATGAGAACGCTGCACTCAAATTCGACCACGTAGTTTTACTTTAAAAAATCATCACAGTGTCTTCAATGCATGTGTCATCATCATCATTTCCACTTACATACAGTATGTGTAGTTCTACTTGCCTTTAAAAGCAATTCATGCCTTAAATATATCAATCAAATTCATAGTTATCGCGACGTCGCACTTTTATTATATCGCATTTAGGGTTCCCTACAAAGCAGAATCCGTTTCAGGGCGAGCGTTGAATAAGAATGAGGTCAAATTGGATCGGGCCGAGATAACATCTTTCCGATGGGAGCATGTGCCTCGTGTTTTCAACTTATGGCAAAAAACAACAAACCCTATGAAATATATGTTCGACCGAAATTGCTTAATATTTTCTTCTGAAGGCGTACTTTTTGTGTGGCGTACTGTTTTTCCTTTACGTAATTTAATCTTACAGTGATATAATTAAGATTATTTCAAGATATAATATTCCATTTCATCATCGTGTCACGAAAAGGCAAACATTTTAATTACTTTTTCAGTTTTATTAAGCATACACAACCGATATCTGCCTCACTAGATGTTATTGACTGAATTTTATTTTGTAACTCGCTGATTAAAGTTAACGCTTAGACTTTTATTTTTCCTGACAATAACTATAAAAAATAAAGAGAATTTCGTAGATACTACAGACAGCTATTTATTAAAAAAGTGTAATTAATAAAGTACAAAAACTATCGGGACAATCTATAATGTATTGGATATTTTGAAATACCTTCTAAATAGGAAGACTAAGTTATTTAGAATTCTTAAGTTTGTAGAAATCAAAAATGCGTCAAATTTGAAAGATTACCATACATTTTACAGTTAAAAGAGCACCATATATCAGTTACGATTGACTTTTGAACAAAATTCAAAATGGCTAAGTTAGAACACCAGAAAAAGTTAAGGTCTAAGTGCCTATAGCGCTTTTCAACCAAAACAGGCTTGCTGACTAAGTAGCCAAATTTGTCAATGTTTACGTCAGTAAGTTGAGTTTTTTTTTTAATTACGATACCAATACCTAAAATTGATAAAAAAAATAAGTAATAATCATTTGATTTTTATTTTGATCCACCATAGATAAATAATTTAAATTTTATGCAACAAATTACTAAATAATTTTTATGACAGTTCGATATTGGTTAAGATAACACGAATTATACTAAGCAAAATGGCGAAACAGTCTAAGTTTCTTAATTTCACACAGGAAAAACTAACTTCGAAATTCTGGGAGTCTTAACTTAGCATACTCAAAATTTTGTTTACCCAGTCACGCTCAATGACATGACTAAAATAGCATATTTACTTCATCCTTATAACGTTTGTAATATAATTTGAATTCCGAACACTAAAAATGATAACGTTCAACATAATTGTATTTGTTCACAATTCAAAATGTTATTTTTAGCTTGTCCAGACGATTGTCTGCCTGAACAATAAATATCTTCTTTTCTTTTTCTTATTTTTGTATAAACAGCCTATTTTACTGTAACACACAATTATGATATACGATAGTAACCCTAGTTTTATGCTTGTCATGAAAAAGTAGATAACAGAGCGCAGAAATTCCAAGAAAACTCGATAAGGCGCTTGTTTAAAAACATAATGGTAAAATCCACACTCATATGACCTGTGTAAAGTTTACCTTGTAAAAAACAATAGATAAATATAAATGATGTAATATGAAAACGTTATTACATAGTAGGCTTAAGGCAAATAGTACAAATAATTTACTTTTAATTTCGTTTTTAGGTGTATATATATACTATATCTTTCGTAGTTTTAGAACGTCTTCTTTATGTTGTGGTGAATTCCTATATTCAATTAAGGATTTTTATGAAACGTATTGCGTATTTATTTTTGTACCATTTATTTTTACCTTTAAGCTTACAAAAATATGGTAGAAGTATTTCTCATTTAAGTGGATATCAACACTAAAAAGCATACTAGCGGTAACCCAGCTACCATCCTTCTCTCTCATTCGTAGAATAAATTCCGAAGCTATAAAGAGGGAGAGAAGAAAAATTGTTTTTGAAACGTAAGATTTATAAAACACAAGTCAAAATTGTTTAGTGAAATGCTTTACTTGCACACATTATTCCTTTATTATCTTACTCGTATATTTTACAGTAGTTTCTATAATAATAAATATCAATTAAACTTTTAATTGGACATTTATCAAGTTCAAATATTACTTCTCCTAATTAAAAGAAAGACGGGCATTCCTCCTATGTTATGAGACTAAAATATTACAGCTTTAAAACGCTCAAGTCAGTCTGCGAATCCAGTCGGGGCAACAAAAAATAATCACTACCGATTCCGAAGTATGGCAGAAATTTGCGCCGACACGCACGCCCAAGTGAGCGGCCCCTTTATTTGACAGCAAATTAATAATTACAAAAGCAACCGGAACGCCTTAACGCAAATTCAACTCTCTCCAATGTCGACTTTATGATGTAAGCGACAAAGTCTAAAAAGTTCGTTTCCTGTGAAACAAATACTCTTATGCAACTTTAATCCTTACGAACGATGACATTAAAGCGTAAATCGAGCAGTGGAACGAAGTTAATAGGATGTAATTCATCCGGGTTTAAAACGCTGCGTTGCCGTTCTGGGTGTCGTGGGAAGGAGAGACACTGCGTTCAGTAGTAATAAGTGAGCAAGACAAACATAATTTTACTATTGCGTACAATAGTCATTAGTTGGCGGGCTGGCGGTCGCCGCGCCACCGGCGGCGTATTGTGGAGACGAGATGCGTTTGGAAACGTCCTAAGCGGCGTTTCTCATTAATTTTCAGGAAGACGTGAAATTCTCGCTCATTTCTCGCCCATCGGTAAATGGCTTTCAGCTCGTTACACGTTTTCCGAACGATGTTCGGACTGATCATTGTTTGGAAACAATGCGTTCATAAATATTTACAAACGAGCGTGCCATCGTTTCGCATTTGTTAGTTCTTCTATTTACTGTCATCGTTATATATATGCAAAATCTATCGTAGGTTCGTAGGTTGTTGTAAGTCAACAAAACGTAATACCAGTGAAATGTCTTCGCATCTATCAGATGGCGGATTTTTTTTAACTAAGAACAATAACAGGGATCGATATCGTGTTATCAATGTGGATTATTTAAGCTGACTAAAGTATTAAGCACTAAAAACAGTAACATACCACAGTATACCGGCTTTGATATGGGGTATTACTTTAGTATATTTCTGTACGTAATAGAGCCGATATGATCGGGGAAGCACCGCGCTCTAACAGAATACCAGCGATGAGTGCCTAACATTCCGCTAAGTTTCGTACGACGAAGGAAGAGCACCGGGACCTAGGTACTGGCATAGCTTCATTACATTAAAATCCTCAGGGGTGACGACGTAACATTATGATACTTCATCAACGACCGACACAGCACACGTTTGTGGTTCTTAAAATCCAAATATTTTATTTGCTATACATTATGAAACAAAAAGGGGTAAAAAAAGACACCTGTGGCTTGTAAACAGTATTATAAATGTAACTTCAAACATTGGACCTAGAACAACATTTAAGCACGGACCCTCACTATTTAATATTCAAAGTAGTCATCCTTGCAGATTTTACAGCTTCATCACTCACAAGGATCGCAGGTCTAAAGCTAGGTTCGGGTGGATTTGGAATTCAGTGCTTCTCCAAAAGGCGACAAATTCGACAAATTTAATTTAAGTCTTGCTTGATAGTAAATAGGACAAAGAACAAAGTTTATAAGCGTTGAAAGCAATTGTATCAGATAGTTCATGTTATTGTAACATAATAATTGTGTTACGTATACAATTACTGACTAGATTTCTCCCGCAGTGATACCAGCCGGATGCACGGCTGTTGTAAAGCTTACCTGAATAATCAAGACAAAAAAGTTCCTTTGTTACATGCGTTCAACAATGGTAACCGTTTCATACAAAAAAAGAAACATCGAAATATCATACGAGGCTCAAATTTACTGTTACTTTTTAGTCTTGAAATAACCATTGCTTTTTAGCATCCTTAAGCGAAACCATATCTTCATCCAATGACTGGTTAACTTAAAGAATTACCTAGAAGACGTATTTCGAGAACAAATATAATACAAAAAAATATCGATATACGTACAAAATCAAATCAAAGTGACTTGAAGTAAGCGACAAAACCAAAGAAGCCATGAGCACCTAACCAGGGGCAGACGCGATAAACTCGAGCGAGGTCTGTCGCGAGGTCACTCGATTTACATGCAAACAGCCTTTCGAGTGACGTCACTGATGAGTTTACATCAAATGTGCTATTTCTAGATTAACTACAACGATCTAGTTTTTTCTTTCTAGCTTAACGTAGAAGCTACAAAACATTAAGTGACGTTTTTTTGTATTTATGTTATCATTATCGAGGGGTACCCCTAGGAGTATGCTGAGGCCAGATAATTTTATAACTTATATTAAAAGCATGATAGATCAAAGAAAATGGATATAAGGCACACAATACTATACAAAAAAAGAGAGACTAACCAAACACTAACGAACCTATTGAAATTTCTTCACAGAGTTTTACAGTTTTCTCAACAAGCACGTATAATATATAGGGATCTGTGATTCACGTGCGAGCAATAAGCAGAAAACGTGATTGTTGAAAAACATAAATGTCGCTTACAGCCTGCCTTTAATTCAATAAAGACGTCTTATAATGCTCAACATAACAAGTATGTTCTTCTAATATTGCATTACTGCATTGTACAAGTTGCGACAATCTACCGATGATTATTCTTAAGTACATTAATAGAGCCATAAGTGCTTTAAATACTCTCTATCTTTTTATAATGTCGTTATAGATTCCGATTGTCTATAGGTGTCGGGCAGAGTAGAATAGCACCTACCTCTTTACTACCGAGGTGTCGTAAGAGGCGACTAAGGTATTGTATTTTTGACTCGTACCACAATAGCGGCGACGTGGTTCGCCACCCGTCACGTCTCGTTTCCCGTGGGGGCGAAAAGTGGGCTACGTCTGTGGTCTCTAAATAAGGGGTATTTACTTACCCGTTATGAAGAGACCACAAGGAAGAATGTATGTAAGTATGTTATAGATTCTATTAAGAATTTAACTAGTGAAAGTGTATTAAGTGTAGGCACTACACTATTACTTGCACGCTAAAATAGGTGTGTAGGATTCCTATGCTGGAATCCGTCTAGGTAGGTACCACCCCCGAGCCAGTTATTCTGCCTTTAAGAAGTGGTGTGCAAACATTACTGTGTTTCGATCTGAAGGGCACTGAGTACTAGTGTAATTACTGGGCATATGAGACTTAAGAACTGATGACTTAAGAGGGACGAGCGCAGTGTGATGTCATACAGAAATGTTCCCGGTAACGCATTTGTTATGGACAGACATTGCACTTACCATCAGGTGAACGTTTTACTCGACTCGTCGCATCATATAATAAAAAAACGTAAAAATATTGTGTACTGAAGATAATACGGTTTAATTTTAAATATAATGCGATGAAAAAAGCTCGCCAATCAAATTTCATAATACACTTGTTCCTATTACATTTATACAGCCGAAGAGAATTAATATTACAGGTATACCTAGCCAAGTGTGTTAATTTTTAACCAAATATTTTTGATATTAGTAGAAGTATAATAACACGAATTTCTTAGTCTAAGGAGAGTTAAATATTTTTTTTCATCTGACATTAATAGATAATTAATATAAATAAACATTAGAAAAACATATCAACAGCATTAAAGAAACAAAGTCAAAAGACCACTGTTTACAAGAATAAGCTCATTACGAACCTTAGGGAGCTAGGGATTCAAGCAGAATATAAATAGTATCTAATCAGTTTAGCAGTAACTGGTAAGTCTTTCAACAATTTCAACAATTTGTCACCTGACAACGCTTTTGTTAACAATTCCTGGTATACATACACACACAATTCATTATTCAAGTAAGATTATGTATTTGCGGCTGCAAGTAAACTATTGGTTCGTGTAACGATGTAATGAATTCTAAGAATGCCAGCAACAGAAAACTTTAAAAAGTCAAAGATATGTGTTAAAGCGATCAAGCTACATCGCACGCTTGTGGCATTTAAAATGAATGTGTTTATTTTTGACCTTGATGATATTACGAATACTGGTTCCAATGTTTGAAGAATTTTATTACGCAAAATGTGCAGTAAGATATTTAAAAACCTTGTTGAAATTTTTAATAGAGCAGCGGTTTTTTACCATATGTCAAAACGGTCTCTTGCTTCGACAAAATTTTAATAATGGGCAGCATTTGTAAAAAAAAATTAATTCTCATAGAAGACGTGGAAAAAGTGCAATGAAATAGGCGTCTCCTAAATTGGGAGGTTTTGCCGTATAATCGACACGCTTGACAGGCGGATTGGCAATCGGAGTACCAGACGCTACTGCCTGTCAACAGGCAGGATTATTTAAGTCATAATTGAGTCGGCTGTGCAGCTATCAATCGAAGACTATGAGATTTTTCTGGCTCTTTCCCTTAGTATCTGCCACGGGATTATGTGTGGTGGCAGATTCTCTAACGGTGCCAAACAAGGCCCATGATTAATTTACTATTTGATTAAATTCATAATACCTCTACTAGAAGTAGAACAGCGATAACAAACAGTACACAACAAATCTTTAATGTAATTATTATTATGTGTTAGTCTGTTTTTGTTCAATAAAATAAATTTATAGTAAATAAAAAAGATATAAAGTCATTCGGAAAAAATGAGTTTATCCAATAAGAAGTAAATCGAAATTTGCTAACAAACATCTAGGAATATTGCAGAATCAGATGCTTAGACGACCCTGAAGACCACAGTCTTCGTTACCAATTATTTCGATACCTGTCTCACTCTATAAACCCGAAGTTGACACTTATCAAACGGAACTACCTGCTTACACAATCTTTGATCGTAGGTACGACAAAATGCAATACGAATAAAACTTGATATTTGTTATATATGTAATTTATACAATATAAAATCTTAATTTTCTTAGTATTCTATCATGTAATCTTCGTTTGCAAACCTAAATAAATAAATAAATTCATTACCTCCATTTTTAATTAGTATGCCATCGTAGCTGATTTTAATTAAGCACGGCAACATCGTTGTTTACCACCAAAAGATGTCGTCTGACCGGTATATATTAAACTGACGTAAATGTTTTGCGTAAACAGGAAATTCCTGGCCCTCGCCTTCCCGTATCCGATGGATAAGCGACATGACTACAGGAAAGCTTGGACGCAACGTCAACGGCAGAGGAAGTCATAAGATTTCGTAGTCGCTTTATAATAGATAACCTTAGTAAAAAGGAGCTTACCTTTATGACAGGTTTTACAAAAACCTTTATATTAAACATTTAGCCGATAGGTGTCCTAGCACCTACCTCTTTCCTACCGTGGTGTCGTAAGAGGCGACTAAGATATTGTACGGACAGCCTGGATTCGTGCAGAAAACACCATAATATGCAAGTTGTCACTACACTGCTCGTGAGACGCACAAAAATGGCGGTGACATAGTTCGCTACCCGTCACGTCTCGTTTCAAGCGGGGGTGAAGGGGGGCTACGTGTGTAGCCTCTGCCTACCCCTATATGGGGAAAAAGCGTGATTGCTTCATGTAAAAATGTTATCATAAGTATTTATAATAAACGAACCGATAAGATCCATGAGTTCTTAAACGCACGTTTGCTCGACAAACAATTCGCAGCAAAGATATGAATAGATTAGTATTTAAAATGTAAATAAAAGATCGTTGTAACAATAAGAGCCCCCTCACAGGTTGCCCGGTGCCAAACTAAATTCATTATTGTGGCACGTCGACATAATAAATGTTCTCGGTATTAGGTATTCCAGTGACCTACTTACTCGGTGCGGTCTTGAATAGCAATCCCTAACATTGAATAATTAATAAGATTTTCTTTGCGCTCAAGTTAGAAATCGGCGAGAGGATAGGGACGGTGTTATAGTGTCCTGGTGACGGCGTCAAACTTATTAAGATTAAACAGAATTCGCTTATGAATTAATGGACGTTCAATTAAATTATTCCCGCTTTGGACAATGCGGTAGGAAGGCCGTCAACGTTAATAAGGTCGATAAACAAGTAAAGTCATGTACCGCAATAATAGGATCCATAATATTGTAATGTCTACACACTACTGCTTCACGTTAGAATAACTGGCCCTTGGGAGGTACATACCTAGACGGATTCCTGCATAAGAATCCTACCACCAGTAATGAATATTCATATATAAACAATATAGGTGAATAACACATATAAAATACAATATATCTTCCGCAAATAGCTGATGCCTGCAACTTTTCCCTCAAAAATACAGGCATAGTTAGGGCTGTTGCAGCTGCCAAGGTAATCGTTGTTGTCTACGTATATTAAAACTTAATATTGAACAGGAGTATCGTTTTTTTATGTAGATTACGGCCAGAAAGTAAACTAAATTGTCTTGAAGAAAATCTATGTAATTGTTTTTGCGTAATAATCACATCCATGAACTCAGCTATTATTGTATTTATAAAGTTTATTAAAAAAACTTTTTTATTTATCAATGAATAAGTATCAACATTTACAGATTAAGTAAAATAGTTTTTTTCTAGCGCACAAAGAATTTATTACATTATCACTTGTCTCTATTCACGTGTTATTAAAAAGAAACTCTTTGGCTGTGCATTCGTTGATTCAGTGAGTTTGTGTGAATAAACATAACGTTACATATAGTTCAATACCTACTACTGAGTATACAGGAAAAAAAAATGAAAATTTCTTTTTTTATGGGAGAAAGTTCTTTAGATAGTAACTGTCAATATTAAATTCCCTGAGACATCAATTCTTAAGTTTCTTATGCCCAGAAATCACTGGGTATATGAAACATTACCATTTAGACCGAAACACAGTAATGTTTGCACACTACTGCTTCACGGTAGAATAATTGGCACTGCGGTGGTGCAAACCTAGACGGACCACGAGGAAAGTGCACCCAGTCTGCAGTGTCACCCAGAACCTAGAAGAGGTTTCAGTTCAGACACCTCTTCTGAGTTTTGGGGACAGATTCTTAAGTTTCATTTCTGTATTTGCACTAGCTTCAGTGCCCTTCAGACAGAAACAAAGTGACGTTGTTACATCTCTCCTCGACGGCAGAATAACTGACAATGCAGTGGTAAACCTACCTGACAATTTAAGGCGGCCGTCAAGCTATTTTGATCATCTAACAATCGGACATGCGGCTGATTTAAAACTTTGCTTAGAGTCTACTTAAATATCGACGCACAAAGATCGCCTTTACAGCAGTTTTTGTATATTAGTCAATGTTCATTACATGAACTACCTACGCCCGGGTGGATTTAGGGTTATCGTCTAACGGGCATGCTACCAACGCCACCGCATTCCGAATAAACTCCATTTATTATTTCCGTACACTACTGGCGACCTTGTCACACAGTCGATACGCTTAAGCGCTTCGCACGCCCAGTCTACCGGCGACATTTAATACTATAAAGCCCTCCCTAATCGACTTATCTTGAAATACTAACTACTATTTTATTATTCCTTCAAGTTCTCATCATGTTGAATGCACACTGCAAAAAAATATGTATTCTTTCATCCATTCAAAAATGTCTTGTAAAAAAATTGACCCACATTGCCTTTATTAAAGTTGTATTAATTAATAGGACGGCAGATTCATGCGACAGAGCTAGAAACGTACTGGTTATAAAATTGGTTTAAAGACATAATGAAACTATTAAATCCGTAGGCCGAAACCGATTTGTACTCGTTAGTGTGTAACGAGCAGTTGCGCCACAGAATATACACAGACGGGCAAATGGGAGATAAGTTGATAAGCATGCGATATGCTCGCCTACAGATGTCACGGACGGAACACACAGCGCCGTAATGCGAAAAACCGTTATCTCTATGAAAGACTAACACTGACATATTTCTTTTTTAAATTACTCTTATTAGTGTTATGTTTAGTGAAGATAAATTTGTTATCGAAATATTCTATTTACAGATTTGCATCCGAATCAGAAACACGAGACAAAATACTGGTACATTTCAGTATATTATTTTATATGCACTTTTGAACGTTTTCTGTTTGTCTGAACGAGTTCATCTTATCAGACAGGTGACGCCTCAATTAAAAAATAAATAATGAATAGGAATCATAAACTTGAATGCTCAATGTAACAGCTACATTGTTAGTAAACGAACGACAAAACTAAACATTATTTAAAAAGTACAACACATCGCATCCACGGCCCGAGCAAGGTTAACTCTACAAGCGCATTTCAATCCGCAATGAATAAAATTTTCAACATCCTACTTCCCCCCGCTTGACGTGCCGAGCGCTTTGTAATTTTTAAATCGTAGATTATCGGACCGTAAATTAATAATTACACGCCTAATCACATGATACGTGTTGCAAAAGTATTCATTAAAATATGATGTCATAATACGCTAGTTTGGCTACAGCGACATCTTCTGGTATTCATCAGTACTTGTATAAATAATAAAAGTCTACAATGTGAACATAGATGGCATTTGCTCATCTTAGTCGTTCAAAAACCTTATTAAAGGTACAGTTGACTGCATGTCAAGCGTAACAGTTTATTGTCGATTGTATATAGGAGGACATGAATGGAGTAAAATATATGAAACAGTATTGCTATGTCAAGACTTATAGCTGCGTAGAACACCAACGGCCAGCTAGATTGTTAACGTTTGGTTCGCACGAAAGGTTCCTATGGTGTGGATCATCTTACACAATACGCTGAAAGCCGAAGAAATTAAAAATCTTAATAAGAAAGTATTACTGTGCAGGTATGTATGTAACAGCAATTATACCAACTTACTACATTGGACAATAGATTTATCGACGCTTTGCATGTAGACGAAATCGGTTTAAATCTACATATTAGTAATTCTCTTTTTTTAATGTAGCGCTTAACATCTGAACGGAAGCCCACTTAAGTCTTACAGCAATAAGATTAGAAATGGCGAGTGTGTAATTTGATACAAGATGCATGAAGAATTTTACTTGAATGAGACCATGAAACCATTTTCTGGGGAATTGGGCAATTGTCCAGAAATGGTTTCCCAGAGATCAAAACGAAACACGACAACAGTCATTTGAAGTAATGGTCAGTCACTTTTCAACCAGAAGTGAAATTTCCGTAATAGCTTGAATTATTGATATTATTTATTAAAATTGTCTATTATCGAAATAAGTTATTTTGGGTTATAATTTCTTAAACATTTCTTAAATTGATTCCACCATAAATGGTTCATATTATAAATTAAGTAATTGAACTCGAAAAGTGTTGTTCGTGTTTAAATTGAATTTTGTAATTTCTGTGTATATTTTGAGTTTTGGTGTTTGATATTGATAGTTTATTATGGAGCAAGTGCTCGTGAAAGTGTACAGTCATTGGAAAATTCAATTCAAGGCCAAAATTGTAGTTTTCGATCAGTCCAGCAAATTATCATCTCGATCATCATTCATCTGTCTAACAAATCTTCAGTATCGATCAACTATCATTTTACTGTCGATCGAAACGAAGTCCTTGTTATAATTAAATTATTATTTGACATTGGCAAAAAATAGTTCGATTTGGTAGTTTGTTAGTTAATGGATCAAACAATTTTGATTAGCATTATTTATAGAGTATTCCACTCATTCTGAAACTCAAAAGAAATCTCTATTGTATTTTTTCTGACTACTCGAAATCGAGAATAAAAATTAAACATGCAGTTTGTGTTAGTTCAATTGTTGTAGTATAATAATAATAATAATAGCAATTATTTCATTCTCCACTAATTACAGAGCACAACCAAAACGAATCACACACTTTTACTCAACGAAGTAATGAAAGGGCTCTAAAAAAAATAAGTAATAGCCTATAAATGTCTCACGGCTGAGCACAGTCCTTCAGCGGGGATTAGTTTGCCACGCTGCTCCAATGCGGGTTGGCGGACTTCACATGTCCTCGAAATATTTCTATTCCTCGGACATGCAGGTTTCCTCAGAGTGTTTTCCTTCACCGCTGAGCACGTGGTAAATCAGCACTTAAAATTGCAGAACAAATTTAGAGGTGCTGGCACCGGGGATCGCACCCAGGTTACTCGCGTACTATGAAATTAAATGCGAGCACCAGGCCCCTGCGCTACCACGACTAAGTAAGTTAACTTGATATAAATATTTCTCATCAATTCTCCATCAAAATCGTAAATAATGTGAATATTATGCCATGATTTTCCGTTATTTACATCATTACATCTCCTATAAAAATTTAAATTCATCAATGAATTTATACTAAAACCGAAACATAACTAAATATATATTAAACAGCTTCCTCTTCACATTTATTAAAATAAAATCATTGTAAACATACACTTCAAAAATCTCCGTTCCCGAACGCAAACAAATACGATTCCCGATTTTGAATGTCGTTTCCTTTTCGCGCACTATTCGCGATTGAATAAACATCGAAACAAAACAAAAACGCAAGGAGTTAAGTTTGTTACGAGGTAGAAGGCAGCGGTGACAAAGCCGGGGCCACACGAAGCGGTCACGTTCGCTTTTCGCATTCACATCGCGGGATGCACCGGTAGTATCCGGCAGCGGGACGGGAACAGGGCCTAAGCGTTCATTTAATTCAGGGTTTACATAATGCTTAATTGAATACAACGAAATTTAAAACCAACCGAAAAATTAATTTTAAGTGTGTAGTATCTAGGTGCAATGTATTTGTAAAACACTAGCAAAACCCGGCAACCGCCGGATAGGATAAAAACGTTTTCCATGAAAAAATACATATATGTTCCAATTTTCATGGTGATCGGTCAAACGGTGTTGAAGTCTATTAATCTGAAACATATATACTAACATCCATTTTTCCATAATTAGATAGATAAAAATTATATTTAATAGCTATATAAGACACGTGCATATTCGAATGTAATGTTGTGTCAAAATTTCAAAGGAATCTGTAAAGATCTTTCGGAGATTTAAGATTTTATTTGATTAATGTTTTATTTATATAGAGAAGTTTATGAATTAAAATCGATATGTAAAGGATTTAATGGACCAATCCATAAAAGTTTATAGCCATGTAATTTATTAAATCTGAATATAGTATACATATCAAATAAATCTTCTTAAAAACATATTTATGAGCAAAACCAAACATTTTTAACGAAATTGAGTACATGATATGATTAGACTAATTTTAAACTATAGTATATTGAGCATTGTGAGAGATTAATTTTTATCTATGTTTTGCTAAAACCAGACAACTGTTAACCCTTAGGATAAAGAAGCTCGTATACCGCGAATGCGATTTATATACAAACAGGGCTGCCAGGTGAAACCTCTAACAATACTTATTCCAAGAAGCGGATGTACGGCTTTAACATGGGATTGATTTAAAAGTATGTAACAACAACTGGCTTATACTAAGAATAAGGTATTGCGATGTTTTCACCCATAGAAGTCGCAAAAGACGCCAAAGTTACCTGTGAATAATATTAAATAACGACCTGTTATTTAACATACATACACACAGTCACGCTCTTTTCCCATTAAAAATATCTCACACGTATCCCACTTTTTTCCCCCGCGGGAAACAAGTCGTGACGGGTAGCGAATCACACAAAATTCCATCCCCATTGCGTTGTTACGGGCAGTATAGTGAAAGCATATTATGGTGTTATTCTGCACGAATAAAGGCTGTCTTGTGCATAACCTTATTCGCCTCTTACGTCACCTCGGTAGGAAAGAGGTTGGTGCTATTCTAATCTGCCGGACACGTAACGACTAATACGATGTTACGATTGGTTAAAAAGAAGAGTATCAATAAAAATAGTACAGCCGCGGTAGCGCGGGCCGAGTGCTCGCCTAAGCATTACATAGTACCTGAGTGTAATAACTGGTACCAGCACCTGGGGCCCGGGTCCTGGGTTCGAATTCCATCCGGAGCCAACATTTGTGCAATAACACAACTTCTTGGTTTTCGGTTCAGGTTTTGTTGTGCATGTGAAATTTATGTCTGAAAAACGTCCCCACGATACAGGAGAAATCCTACTGTGGGAAAATGAACTATTTGTGTTTTGCACAAATTTGGACTTCGGTTGGGATTCGTACCCAGAACCTGCGGCGTAAAATCGGGTACTCTGTCACTAGAGCACGCGGTCTTAAACAACCATGGTAACAAGACAACGACTACATTACTTCTAGGAAACCATAAACATGTTTGTACGATAATTTATTTTAAATTTAAACATAATATATTTTCTATTACAGTGACGCTGTCATCGTTACTGATAAGTGGAAGTTGCTTTTCGCGTGAATGTAACTCCTGGACACGCTCCCTATTTCTATCAAAACCTATAGAGTACTTACACCGCCTTGTCCTCATCTGCCCAGTAATTCCACTACCTCTTACTGGTGGTAGGATTCCTATGCAGGAATCCGTCTGGGTAGGTACCACCCCAGGGCCAGTTACTCTACCGTGAAGCAGTAGTGTGCAAGCATTACTGTGTTTCGGTTTGAAGGGCACTGTGAGCTAGCGTAAACACTGGGCATTTGAGACTTAAGAACTGATGTCTCAGGGTGACGGGCGCAGTGTGGTGTCACACAGAAATATTCTGGGTGACACAGAATTTGTTGTGGGCGGACGTTGCACTTACCATCAGGTGAACGTTTTGCTCGTTTCGTCTTTTTATACATTAAAAAAAACCTCTTAGCGCCCTACGGACCGAAACACAGCAATGTTTTCACACTGCATACTAATCTTTTAATTATTCGTTCTATCGAGTACGGAAACGAATTTGAGGACAACTGAACCCCTGCACAATAAGTACAACACTATGATATGTAGTGCGCAAATGACAACTTCCGGCAGTAGAGTAACCGGAAGATATTGCCGTAGTGTAAATCGGCCAGGGGGACATTATAATTATCATGTCGTAGCTCCTGGCTAAAATGTCCCAGTGGATAAATCTATATAAAAAATGTTATTTTTTTATTCATGTACATTGGTGTGTAATAAAGTGTAAAATAAATAAATATATAAAAATACTGAGGGAACTCTTTTATTTTACGGAATAAAAAATATCCTATGTCCGTCTACAAGAACGGTCCAACGGTTGAGCCCTGAAAAGGTAACAAACAGACAGAAGGACAAAAAGAGTTATTTTCGTACTTATAACATTAAGTAAGGATGACATAAAGCAAGAACCGTAAAGATCGCGGTTACGAATATTTGATACAAATTCATAAGCTTTCTGATATTCACACAATATTAAAGCCACAGTATGATAATGTAAGTAATAAAAAATAAGTATACAAATTCCTCTAGCAGGTAGTCACTGTTCTAACTCCTGTTAGATCAAAGAAAAATAAGACAAAATTTGCGAAAAGACCTCATATGCTAATGAAATTGCAGCCTAATTATAATAAGAAAGTTTGGGTGCTTGTTACGAATACTGTACATTCTTACCACCAGTGAATTGTACAGTACTGAACAAGTACTTTATCTGTTTATGTAAGAGATTTCAATCGATTTTTTTATGAAAGTAAGTGACGAGACGAACCAATCATTCACCTGATGGCAATTGCTAACAAATGCTGTATCACCCAGAACATTTCTGTGTGGCATCACACTGCCGGTTCCTCTAAGACATCACTTCTTAAGTATCATTATCCCTGGTAGGAATCGGAGCTCTTTTGCAAGGATTTGTGGTTTATCAAATCTGATGTAATGGTTGGGATGATCCAGAACATGGTCACAGACTAGACTTCCTAGAGCGACTATGCTTCACATCAGCTATATGTTCTTTTTTAGTTTCAGTCGGGTTATAAATAGTTAAAAATTAAACGCGATAAATACCGTAAAATCCATTTTCATAAGTGTAGTATTTGCGTAAATATGAGATATCATTATACATATAGTTATATCACATTATGATATTACTACTCACCACAAAGGAAAAATTTGCTCACACGTGCGTTAACCGCAAAAGGTAGACCTGTCCCGCAATTACTAGGTCAGTGTTAGGATGAGTACTTACTTCAGTAGGGTTGCCATGTATTGCGGCATGGTCTTCACTCGTCATATAATATTACTGCGTTTAGTGAAGGAATAATTAAAATTTATTTTAGCAGCCTGTGTTATTATTAATGAATTTTTTCGATCCGTATTTCGTGTGCAAATCTGGCAACCCTGCAACTACAGAAGGTGTTAATTGGGAAGGCGGTTATTGCGCTCGTGGTTCATTAACATGAGTCGTATGCAAGGTCATCCCCAAAAAATATGCGGCTACATGTTACGTGCCTGCCATATTTATTGGCTGTCAGACCACAGGAAGGAAATATAATTAGTTTTAGTTAATAACAAGAAATAATAAAAATTTAAATACAATACTAAAGTTTGAATGACGTCGATTCATCTGTAGGTAAAATATTTTAGGTTCAAACCGTAAGGTTATTCATAATTAAGTCATGAAACTAATCATAGCCCAACTCATACTGAGCTAGGTTCATAATGTGTACATGTCATACTGTATAAGTTCATAGACATTAATCTAAAACGTAGATTTATTTCCCATTAAAATGAACGCTGAGAATTCATGCAAGATTTTCTAAAATATAAAAACAATCAACTACCCGAATAACTTCATGCTAGGTTGAATGTAGACGAAAGAACCTATCAAACTTTCAAGACTTGAAGAGCACCGGTGTAGGGAATTCGAAAATGTGTGAATTGGAATTATTCGTTCGACACAAACTTTGCAGCTCCAGAAATTCTATGTTTAGTATATTCTACCTATAAAAATACTTTATTTTCGGGGATAATTTTTCGGCTCACTATATATATATGTATACATATGTACAACGTTATTCATAATTGGTATAACATCCCGGCACCTACCCATGCTACTTCGATCTGATAAACAACGGTGAAGCTTTAATGACAAAATTGAATACTAAAAATGTCCATACAAGACTTTAAAATAAATTGTTTTGTAAATCTTTAAGCGACCCTAACTCAGAAAGTCGTTACCCCGAACCAGACAAATTCAACGGCGTCATACTAACAGAGTTACTTCGCAGATTTCCTTTGGCTTTCCTTGAGCTTCATGTTATCCTAGTGCTGTTCTTTCGATGCCAGCTCAATGGAAAAACGCCCAATTAAATTTATGAGATCATTGCCTCGATCAGCTGTATAAAAGGGTAGTCACCTATGAGTTTTAAGCAAATTCTTTAAGTCGACATATCTTCTACAGGTATCACTACGAGGCTCGTTATATTTTTTGGGACATATACACATCGTCCATAAGCACAGCCTGCCGGGATGTATAGGATATTACGAATGACCCTGTATATTTAGATAAAATAGTATTTACCTTTTTGTTTATCTGTATGAACGGATTTAACTCGAAAAATACTATAGCTAATTAGAGAGAGAATATAACTCGAAAAATACTAAAACATGAATTTTTCTCAGATTACAACATATAATAACTCTGAGACCAAATTAAGACTGTTTCACCGGTTGAACGTATTTTCAATATATTCTGCAGAACACCAACTGTGGTATAGTAACAAGACCCTTGACTATTGAAGATTTTGTCATAGGCCGCCATATTGCAGAACGTAAGGTATGCAGATTACGGTTAATTAACTATCGGATACATAGATCGACCACCTACGATGTGAATAAAATGTTATACATACACACAATAACGCATTTTTCCCATATAAGAGGTAAGAGTTCTCTACCGCAGGAAACGGGACGGGTGGCGATCCACATCGCCGTCATTTCAGTGCGAGTTGAAATTCTTGCTTCAGATTGCGTTCCCACGAGTAGCTAGCCATCTGCACGTCAACCACTGGCTTGGCGAAGGGAAAACTCTAAACATATCCAAAAATTCACGCGAATAATGTCGCGGCTATAACTGATTCGTAAAACGCAGTGACGAGCTGTTCTGGTCAGTCGATGCTACTACGAGTAGCTTGTGTCCTCCAATGTATAACATAAAGTATGCTAAAATAAATAAGGTCTAAATTTCGTGTTACACAAATTATTGTTTGGGCAGAAAAAAAAGAGTACAAAAAGTATATACCGTTCTTTCGTTATCGTTAAGACACGATCTTTCCTGCGTGGAAATATTTACTAAAAGCAAACACACGAAAAAAGGTATATTCACAGAAACAACTTGTAGTTGAATGTTTAAGTAAACGTTGTCATGTTTAATTCCGTTACTATCTTTATGATTGTGTAAGTGTGCCGTTGATGAGTTGACAAGGTTAGCCTCGCCTCCACCACGCCCACCGGAGATGGGATAAAATAATTTACTATCCTTAGCACGCGCCTATACTTTGAACTGAAGCCAATAATTTTTTAAATAGCTCATTAATTATTATACCTTATATATAAATATTTTATAAAAATTAATTTTTTCGACACACATTAAATATTTACAGCCGAAATGTGCAGGAAAAAAGTTAACAAATTTTAAAGTATAACGCCCTGCGATTGGTTAATTACTATTAAATTTATATCCGTAATTGTTGTAGTACAGTGGTCGGGCGCTGGCCTTAAATTTCATAGTATCCGAATGATCTGAGTTCGGTCCCCGGTGTTGGCACCAATAAAATTATTCTGCAATTTTAAATGCTGATTTACCGCGTGCTCAACGGTAAAGATACACCATTGTGGGAAATAAAACATTATGAGGAAATGTGAAATCCGTAAACCTGCATTGAAGGAGCGTGGCGTATTATTTTTTTTGTTTATTGGAGAAAGGTACGGAACGAGCAGAACGTTCATCTGATGGTAAGTGCAACGTCCGCCCATAACAATGCTGTGTCAGCCTGAATATTTCTGTGTGGCACCTAACTGCGCTCGTCCTCCAGAGACGTCAGTTCTTAAGTCACATATGCCCAGTGATTACGC
This sequence comes from Luehdorfia chinensis, assembly GCA_019845155.1. Lineage (NCBI taxonomy): Eukaryota > Metazoa > Arthropoda > Insecta > Lepidoptera > Papilionidae > Luehdorfia > Luehdorfia chinensis. The sequence goes on from JAHVAK010000125.1 coordinate 727,355, forward strand.
TAGTTATTGCTATTACGCACGGAAGAAATAATTGCATGACCTGCAGAGTTACCTCGTAGATTGAGATAGAACAGGTTTACTGGTGGTAGGATTCCTATGCAGGAATCCGTCTAGGTAGGTACCACCCCAGGGCCAATTATTCTGCCGTAAAGCAGTAGTGTGCAAATATTACTGTGTTTCGGTTTGAAGGGCACTGAGAGCTAGCGTAATCACTGGGCAAATGAGACTTAAGAACTTATGTCTCAGGGTGACGGGCGCAGTGTGGTGCTACACAGAAATATTTAAAATGACACAGCATCCGTTATGGGCAAACGTTGCACTTACCATCAGGTGAACGTTTTGCTCGTCTTGGCACTATAAAAAATTAAAAAAAAAAGATTGTGTGTTAAAAATCTTACTACGGGCAACGTTTATCTACATTCTCGCACTTTATCTACGTTTATCCATATGATAAATAAACGTAAATAAGTGAGACTGGACATCAATCTTTCGTTGAAAATGGAAATCAAAAAACTGTTTGCTGCAAACGTTTATTAATACAGGAAACCTACTTTTAATACAACACAATCTGTCCAGTTGAACGTTACGCCAGCATTTGACGTTACCATCGCTACGATAAATAACATTAGTTTAAAATAACAAGCTGTTATCAATTCTACTTCCTTAACGATTAAGCGCAAATTCGTGCGAATCGTGACGAACGAAACTGAACAAGGTCGTACCAGTGTGTTATTGCGAAATTTTATGATAATGACGGCGGCGTCTTAACGACCTTGATTATACTTTCTGAAATAATTAACACGTCCATATTTCTATCATTCGTTCAGTAATACTGTTTTTTTCCTTGCCGTTCTGACGATCTAAGGGAACGCAACTACAGCAACTTTTCTTTTAAACATATCATAAAAAGCAGCTTCAGGTGTTATAAGCGCTTCAAATATAAAGTGGACAGAAACGTTTAAAACTTTTATTAAACTTTTAGCAATTTCATGATATTACATGAATAACAAGTCTTTTACTTTGTAATTTGTCTCGAATAATTGTGGCATAATTTTGTAAATCGGTTTTATTTTTAACTAGCTGTGCCCCGCGTTAAAAGGCCGACCCCGATCGAGGATACTTCCCTATTTGAATCGGATTTTGGGGCTTTAATGTTTTTGCGTTAAACCCTATTTTTTTTTTCTAAAATTAAAGTAGACTTAGCTACCCGCTATAATATCAGCTATCTGTCAGTGGAAGTCCCGTCAAAATCGGTCCAGCCGTTCGGAGATTAGCCGAGAAACAGACAGACAGACGACAAAACATTTAGAAATTGTTTTTTTCTTATAAGTACCGTATATACTTTCATAAGCATTGAGTATAAAGCTGTTATTTTGTTATTCGAAACAGACACTTCAATTTTATTTATTTGTATAGACTAGCTGTGCCCCGCAGCACAGTATCCGATGAAGCTGTAAAAGCCGAGAAGGCTAACAGCAATTACATCACCGAAAATATATAATCACCCGCCTGAAATAAGCCACATGGTACCGCGCTGACCTGAGCATTTGGCGCTTCTTGGTAATGTTCGGTTCTTAGGGTGCAGCTCTTCAACCCGGCGTCATTGAGGCAGGGTCATAATGATCCTGCATGTTTTTAAGGTGAAATATTTTTATGAAATAATTACTGTACACTACCGTGAATCTCAATAGCTGGCGATAAGGATGACCAATTCTCGCCTCGTCCCTCACTTCAATCCTGTGGTTATCGTGTAAGGTGTGACAAGTGCGTAAACCTGCGACCGGGTAATTATGACCCTGACAACGACGTTGCTACTTTATGCCACAAATCATTAAGAGCTTTTATGTGTTTTCACATATGTTTTATTATTCTTAGATCAATATCTAAAAAGGATCCAGAAGAGCGTGAGTCGTCGATTTAGCCATGTTTGTAACACTTGCCATAAATTTATATGTAGCGAACTATGAGATTTCCTACTGTAATAACTGCAGTGAAAACCTAACAAAAAATATTGATTATAATAAAGTTCCCAATGTTTCTGTGATTTAAATTCACAAGTGCCATATAGTAGATAATATTTAAGCATATTTTTGATAAAAACCTTTGGTCTTTTTTTAATATTCTTTAAAATTTTGTTCCATAAATATAAGTCGAAGAATTTAAATAAAATTATATTTAACTAATATTGTTTAACTTAGAAACCATTTCAATGGCAAGTTGGTAAGTTTTATAAATAATGAACGATTTTTCATATAAATTAGGTATTTATTTTTGAAACAAGGGAATATCAATAGATGGTAATGATGACCCTTCTCAATGATAGTGTATCTTTTTCCCGCCACAATGACGCCGGGTTAATGAAGTTATAGTCTAGAACCAATTCAAAAATAATTATTCAAATCGGTATTAGTATTTCCTGAGATTAGCGCGTTGAAACATACAAACTATACAGCTTTATTACAGATTTTTTAACGGATAAAGGACGATAAGAGAAAAACGTTCACCAGATGGTAAGTACTACTTACTGCCGATAACAAATACTGTGTCACACTTGGCTTGTCACCCTGAGACATCATCGTCATCGTTCTTAAGTCTCATTTGCCCAGTGATTACGCTAGCCCCGGGTACCCTTCAAACCAAAACACAGTAAGTTTGCACACTACTGCTCCACGGCAAAGTAATAGGCCCTGGGGTGGTGCCTACCTAGGCGGAGGAATCCTACCACCAGTATATAACCAGACATACGCATGAAATAGTATAGCCGGTAGGTGTACGGCAGAGTAGAATAGCACCTAACTTCTTCTTACAGAGGTTTCGTAAGAGGCGACTATGGTATTGTACAGACAGCCTTTATTCGTGCAGAGTAACACTGTAATATGCAATACTGTCACTATACTGCTCGTGAGAACGCAATGGGATTTTTGACTCGTACCTAATAACGCCAACCCGCATTGGAGCAGCGTGGCGGAATCTTCCTAGCTCCAAAAACCCTCAGAAATGAGAGGAGGCCTGTGCTCAGTAGTGGGACATTTATAGGCTGAAACTTTTTACTTTACTTTTACCTAATAACGGCGACGTGGTTCATGGTGGTCTCGTTTCTCGCGAGGGCGAAAAGTGGACTACGTGAGTGGCCTCTGCCTATCCCTTATATAGGAGAAAGGCGGAACTGTATGTGAATGTCTGTAAAACACACTCACGCTACATGAGAAATCCTGGAGTAGAGGGCATATTTTTTTAGGGAAAGTAAAAATCTGTTGGCGTAGTGGCTAAGCGATTGGCGTCTGCGCTATAGGACGCGGGTTCAAATCTTGCTCGAGACTTGTATTGCCATAGCCTACCTACGGTTCATGCGATGTGTTCATTTTGGTGCATGTCAAATTTATGTATGTAAAACGCATCTACGATACAAGAAAAGTCACGTTGTAAGGGGGCATTGTTTTTAAAAAAAGTTCAAAAAAAGGAGAAGGAAAAGAATTGACTATAGAACTAAACAGGGTTGTGTGCGTCCCTAGCTTTAACAGCAACTTAATCCTTAAAATTATAATTATTAATTTATTTAAAAGTACATACTATATGTTTACAAATTTCTTTTCATTACAAACAATAATAATAATAATTCAGGAAACAAAGTTAATTGGCTAAGATCCGCATGCCAATTATGCTGTGAGAGGGCGGGCGGTGCTCTTCAAAACTAGTAATACATATATATATATATATATATATATATATATATATATATATATATATATAGTATACCATTTTATATTTTGCATGCGGATCTTAGCAAATCAACTATCTTTCCTTAATAATAATGGATTACCTATACCTAATATTAAATCAAATACACATATTTTTCTCCTTTTTACGAATTCCGCTTCAGTTTCGTTGCGAACAGGAGCGTTAGACAGGCAAGATTAATCAAAAAAAATATGCAAAGAATTGACGTTACTTACTTTTACTCTACGCTCACGTATCTCCAAGAATTTCATCGCTCGACAAATCAATTCGTAGAATCCACAGATAGTCAAATACGATTTCGACACGTTCGTCGGCTCGCCTGACATTTCATTATTACTTATTCTTACAAGAAAATAAATTATTTTAATAGTATATCGAAGAAGTGGCTAGTAGAAATAACAATAGTCGATTGTTAAATTTTGTCGTTTTAACATCTTTTCGGAAACTCCAGGTCAGTTTAAAAGACGGATTCTGTAAACTGTATCCAAGTCTTGAACTAGTCTGACCATGTTCAGTTTTTACATGTTTTCTCAAAACCCGCCAGACCCGAAAAAATTTATGTTTGTTCACAAACGTAGGCTCCAGCTAGAACTCGAGCCCAAGACCGTGACAACTTTGATTTTAGATTAGCTTTTTCTTTGTAAGGCGATACCTATCTCTTTCCTACCAAGGTGTCGTAAGAGGCAACTAAGGTATTGAACGGACAGCCTTTATTCCTGCAGAATAACACCATAATATGCAATTCTGTCACTACTGCTCGTGGGAACGTAATGGGGAGCAAGAATTTTTGGATTCGTACCAAAATGCAACGACATGGTTCGCCATCCGTCACGTATCGTTTCCCGCGAGGACGAAAACTGGGCTACGTGGTCTCTGCCTAATCCTTTTATGGGGAAAAACAACGTGATTATATGTCATGTAACATCTTTGTGTAATAGGTTATTGCCCCACCATCATATCGCTTAAATCGTTCCATTATATATGGATAGGTATGGATATGGATGAGTCTCTGTATTGTCCCGAACGTAGATAATTTTCCGAAGATAGCCGACCCCATACGACTAAAAGATGTCAACAAAATCTTAATCGGTAACTAAATAATTACTTTCGTAATAAAGTATATGTGCTACCTTAAAAAAACCAAAACTATAACCATATGTATCAACTGAAATAAACAAGAGGACTTAGATGATGTATTCAACCAGTCTATAAAAGTAAAGAATAGATTAAATGCAGTAGTGTGCCAGCATAACTGGTTTCCAGTTTGAAGGGTACTGTAGCTAGTGAAATTTCTGAGCAAATGGAATCAAATATCGAGCTTCTCAAAGCCACTCAAGACTCATGCAATTCGCAGTGCTGGGTAACACAACTGTTGTGGGCAACAGCGGCTCTTACCATCATCATCATCATCATCATTACTTACGATCTGCTCGTCTCGATGCTTAATACCATACACAAAAAGATATTATATTTTTATAGGAGTGAGGGAGAAGACGAGCTAAACGTTCACCTGATGGTAAGTGTAACGTCTGCCATATAATGCCATTACAAATGCTGTTTCACACATTTCTGTGTGGCACCGCACTGCGCCCGTCGGTCTGAGAGATGCCCAGTAATTACACTAGATCACACTCGATTCAGACCGAAACACAGTAATGTGTGCACACTACTGCATCTCGGTAGAGTAACTAGCCCTGCGGTGGTATCTACCTAGACGGATTCCTACATAGAAATCCTACCACCCGTAAATAAGAGAGCTTGCTCTTGCCTAATTTAGATTTTAACCATTTCAATTATTAATTCCCAGACAACAAAGAAATGGTCAACCGATAAATCACAAGTTTTACACTAAACGTGTGTTCAGCAAGAATATCGAATGACTGCAATAAATTAGACGTTTAATTACGTAACAAATCGGCCACGGGAAACAGCGTGCACGCGAGATTTCACCGTTTGTGTAATAGTATAATAATCTGCCGATTTGCAAGTCTACCGCTCGCAACATCGTCCATCAATACAAATAAATAAAATAGATGTGCCGCTCTGCGATTTCTTTACATTATGTAATGTCCATATAGATATATAGAACTTAAGAGCTACTTAATCTCTTAAGTTACTAACATAGACTGTAGATAATTCCTAAGACCATCTAAGTTATTGTTTTATTTCCATATCTTGAAATGTTCTGAACATGAATTCTAAATTAAAAAAAAAATCTAATATCCACACGAACGACCTACGTCATTCCGCACTTTCTTGCCTATGCTGATAAATTTTCCTTGAACACACACAGGATAGTAGTATGAATTTTTTGTAGTAACTGTGTCTGTGTCGTCATCATCATATCCGTCTATCTCTAGTACATCGCTGAACATAGGATTCCCACCATAGATTGCCAGAAAAGTTTAAAGCTCTCATTTTGGGGGGGATTTTGCCGTAGGTGCCGCGCTTGGCAGGCGGGTTGACAACCGCAGTTTATTTGTTCAGATATTCCAGGAAGATGCTGCTGCCCTTACCTTCTGATATTCATTTACCCTCTGTCGACTTTTACGAAATACGGGATTAGATGTGGGGGTAGATCCTCTTAAGCCGCAACCACTCGTACCATTGTGTACCTATCTTGACTGACTGAATATCTTAGGTATGTAAATTGTTAATTAATCAAAGGTATGTAAATTGTAAAATGAGTTTATTTTTAGTCGTTTACCTTCAATGGACAACTCTTTAAAGGCGTAAAATTTTATAGTAATTATCTTCCTTAAAATTTTTAAGCATGTTTAGCAAGGTGGAGCTTCTAAATTCATTAAATACTAAAGTTTAAATTTTATAACTTTTCTCCGATGTTTCTGCACCGACTTGGATAATAACCATTTCCTTGGAAAGCAGTCGATAGGTGTTTCACGTTTTCTCAAAACGTACTTATAAATGTAATTGTTTTAATGAAGTTTATTTTGTCAAAACAGTCAGACCCGAAAACCATCAATTTATGTTTGTTCACAAACGTAGGTTCCAGCTAGAATTCGGGCCTATGACCGTGACAACTTCGATTTTAGATTAGATTTTTCTTTGTAAAGCGTACCTTTGTATAGGTGTCCGGCAGAGTAGAATAGCACCTACCTCTTTGCTACCTCGGTGTCGTAAGTGGCGACTAAGGTATTGTACGGGCAGCCTTTATTCATGCAGAATGACTTACATTGTTTTCCCATAAAAATATGTTAAAGATCTAATGAATCGTTTCGGAAATGCGGTTTTTTTGATGCTTGTCATCTCTAAAATGTTACTATTAACTTATTTTACTGCTAACATACTATATATACTGGGTATATTTCTATTATATATAATGCTAGTAAATGATAAGCTGGCAGATTAATAGTTAAACAAATCGTTATAAGCTCACAAGTAGTTACTAGTACTAAGTATTCACGCAATTTAGGAAATCTTTATTTATTTAGGCGATTTCAATACCTACCCCTAAAGATTTAGAGTCAATACTCTGTCAACACGCACTGTTCGTAGTTTTCACAAAAGTTTTTGGAATTAATATTTTGATTCCTTTTTTACACATACACTGAAACCGATTCACGCTGTAGCTATAATTAAATGTAAAAGAGGACTTGGAATATTTCTAAAAAAAGTAAAGTAATAGCCTACATAGCACAGGCCTCCTTCTATTTTTTAAGAGGGCTTTGGAGAATATTTCTGCATGATACCATTGTTCACCGCGTGCTCAGCGGTGAAGAAAAACCTCCGAGAAAGAATAAAATAAATAAAGTATTTGGAGGACATGTGAAATCCACCAACATTGGAGCAGCATGGCGGTCTCTTTCCCAGCTCCGACGCCCTCTTAAAATAGAGTGGAGGACCGTGCTCAGCAGTGGGACATTTATAGCTATGGAACTGCAATCGGCAATACATCGGACAAGTGCGATGATTGCTGCAAATTCAGACAACTTTAAATGCCAACCAGCAGCGAATTGTTTCTTCTGTTCTTTTTCTACTTTATCCTGTGAAAAGTCCACTCCTGGACATAGACATTTCCCAAGCAAAGAGGTACTTGCCATAATTTAATAACCAGCCTTGACCGGTGAATTGTCAAATCACTGTACCAGACATTCGCACCTTAATCGCTGCTGCTCGTCCGGGATCCGGATAATTTAAGTCTGTCATAATTGGGATTGAATGCGTAAGTATAATATCCACAGCAGAACTAGAGTAACCAACATAGCCCTCAGAATCAGCAAGCTGAAGTGGCAATGTGCCAGCCATATGGTTCCCGTCGGGCAAGAAAGGTTCTCGAATGGCAACCTCGAATCGAGAAACGCAAGTGTAGGGCGAACACCCATTAGCGAAACGACGACCTGCACGATTTTGTGGGAAGTAGATGCAGGTGGCACAGGACCGTGCTTTGTGGCAGACTATGGCGATCTTTGTTGCGCAGTGTACTTGCGATGAGCTAAAATTATAATGATGATAATGATAAGTAATTCCGCTATCAATCGTAGGCCATGAGATTTTCCTGGCTTTCTCTTAACCGTATTTTACGGCACCCACGGGATGAATAGGATGGCAAATTCTTTAACGCCGCCACCACAAGGCGGTGGAATGTCATGCTTGTTTTGGTAACAGTGGTTTAGTCTCCCAACAAATTATACCTGAGATATGTTTCTATATTATTAAATCGCTTAAAGTGAAACGCGTCATGTGTATGCAATAGAGATATAATAGTATTTCGTGCATGTCATTCAACACAAATAATAGGTGACGAGTGGCACGCAACGATTAACACTACAAAGTAAGAAAGGCTACTTAGTGGAAATAAAATATTTTGAACAGAACGCCTTCCGAAACGGTCATATTATAACATCACGGACACGGACTAAGGAGCACGACCTTTCACTTTCTCTGCAGAAATATGCGGACGCATTTTTTTTGCTACGTAACTAAAGTCAAATTCAACAGGCAGGTCAATGCTTTCTGCGTCACTAATATTAATATAGGATATGTAATCAACATTATAGTCATTACAGTATATCGTGCTGTTATTGAAACCATATTTTTAAATAATTATTTTATCAAAAAACCGACTTCCACGCAGCAGCTCCAAATATGCTTATGCGGATTTGAGAGTTTGATGTTTTTCTCATAGATCCCATCATCAGAACTTGACCAAATTTATATGGGACCACCTCTGAGGTCGGGTAATTTAGGGGCAATAATCAGGTAAATCAGTCCACATGGTAAAGAATTAACGATGAACATACACAAATAAATAAGAAAAAGATTCCGACATATGGAGAATCTCCTCCTTTATATATAATAATTCTCGATAAAAAGTTGATGAAATGACGTTGTAGCGACATCTATGTTGCCACATGAGAAGCTCAAGAAATATCTCATACGTCCGATATCGCGCAATTAAAGTTTCTGAGATGAGAACTAATATACAACATCTAAAGATTTCTGGTAGGAGGAGATGTCCTCAGTCATCCTGACCACCCGATCTGGCAATATTATTATCGGCCAAAATGTGACGTTTTCTAAGTTATTCTTTTCTAACTTTTTTTTATAAAACAATGCCCCAAACTAGGATTGTTACAGTATCGCGGCTGCGTTTATTTCACATGCACAACACAACCAGACCCGAAAACCAACCATTTGTGTTTTTGCACAAATGTTAGTCGACTGTGACTCGAACCCAGGACCTGCGGCGCAGAAGTCATAATTACTCTACTACTCTGGCAACTAGGCCACGCGGTCGTCAATGGTATAACATTTGAATAATACTGCTACTAACAAAACGTTTGTCAGGCACACGCCTCACTTTTACCGTTCGACTTCCTGAATCGATTAATTACGACACAGCGCGATAAATCAGAACCACGACGCGACTTTCAATTCATAACACGTAAAAATTAATAACAACGTTAAATTTTACATTTGCGATATTTTTATTAAGCGATTTTATGATAATATTCGCCCGATTACGGTGTAAGGTAATAGCAATTTAAGTTCATTCCTGTCGTAATTTCATTATCTTAGTATTGCTATTTAAGTTATGTAAGCTTTTTTTCTTTTGACCGTTTAAATACTATTCGGTCGGCTCGATAGATGTAGTGAATAAGCGATTCTGCGCTATGGGTCTCGTGTTCGATTCCCGCCTGGAAAAAATATTTGTCTGACCTACAGATTGTCGTTTCAGTACTGGATGGATTTTACAATAAAAACAAATGTAATCCATGCACCAAACTAATATAATTAATTCGAAAGTAACTGAGACTGTTCCGTCTGTCTGTTTGTTACATTTTTAATCGACTTCAAAAAAAAGAAGGTTCTCAATTCGATTGTACTTTTTTATGTTTGTTGCCTCAGAGCTCCGTCATTAATAAGCCAATTTGGATTAATTAGAAAGGAGGTATCGTAAGGGTGGTCTGATATAATTTTGGTCAAGTTTTGATAATGGAATCCACGAGAAAATCATGAATACATAATTATCACCACTCAACCGTTGAACCGATATTGACGAAATTCGGCACAGGGATAGCTTCCATCGTGAAGACGGACAAAGGGTTTTTTATTCCGGAAAATAAGAGTTCACACGGTATTTTTAAAAAACTTAAATCAAAGCGTCCCGGACATTAGCTAGTTTTCTATAAAACTAGTATTTTTCTTAAATGCAATACCGGAGAGGTGTAACTTTTGCAGTAAAAGTTAAATGACAAAAGAAAATATATGTAAATATATATATGTGTGTGGTAGCTATAGTGGTACTACAAGGGCACTCGCCTTAAATTTCAAAGTACGCGAGTGACCCGAGTTCAATCCCCGGTGCCGGCACCTCTAAAATTGTTTAACAGTCCACCAAACCGATTTTTTAAAGAACTTTAATAGTAATGTTTATGTGTGCATTGAATGGTAGAAATCATGTACAAAGAGCGACTCGACCATCCCTCATGTATTAGTTTAACCCAATATGGAGAAACCTCTAAAATGGTACTGGTAGTAGGATTCCTGTGCATGTGGTACCATCACCTAGACGGATCGCCAGCGCCAGTTATTCTGCCGTAAAGCAGAAATATTCTGGGTGACGCAGCATCTGTTATGGGCAGGCGTTGCACTTACCATCAGGTGAACGTTTTGCTCGTCTCGCCACTATATACAATAAAAAAAATCTAATAATAAACGATTTCACATATACTGTTTTTCACGTTCAGCTTAAGCCATAGAGTAGATTCGGAATGAACGATTAAAACGTAAATACTTTCACCGATTTGTGGAACTACAAGCTACATAGAGCAAGACGACATAACGTTGCGCTTATACCGTCCCAGAGAGTGACCTACTTCAAACCGACCGCGTACCACTGCAACGTTCCAATTATATAAGTCGCAACCACTAGAGCAAACTTTCAACTCCACGATACAGATCTCCGGCGATGAAGCAGCGACAACGGTTCGATAGTGACGGCCACTTTTCAAGATGGCGCATTGATAATACATTTAACGACCCTTTTTCGGATGTAAATCAAATGGTTCATTCTTTTACCTTTATATGTTTCAGCTGGCTTAAAACAAAGTCTTATTATTACTATTTTACATTTATTAAAATAAAATAATTTGAAGATATTCCGAAAATAATAGTCGGAACGATCTGCTGAGACTTTTTTATAATCTATTTCTTATTTTAACAAGTTTCTGGGATTATTTTTTATGTCTTATTATCAAATAGAAAAATGTTGTAATGTTAGACGTGTAACACATCGCCGCCTACATGGTAATAAGACTAAGATGCGCTTTGATCACTACTAAAGCTAGTGTAATAACGAAGCATAGAAGACTTAAGAACTGATTTATTTATTATTTAAAATATTGTATACCTTTTTAACCTCTTTCCTACCGAGGTGCTGTAAGGGGCGACTAAGGTAACGGGCAGCCTTTATTCGTGCAGAAGCACACCATAACATGCAATGCTGTCACTATACTTACTGCTAGTGGTAATGCAATAGGGAGTAAAAAAAATTGTCTTGTACCAAAATGGCGGTGATATGGTTCGCAACCCGTCACGTCTGGTTTCCCGTATACCTTAATTAAAAGGGTAAAAAGAGCGGTCTTAATGGCTATTGGCATTCTCTGCCAGTGCACTGACGTCTCACGGTGGTCTCTGGGTGGCACCGAAACTATTATGAGCAGGCATGGCATTTTCAATCAGGTGAAGCTAGTTCGTCTCGGCACTACCATTAAAAAACTTACGTTGTCACTATTGAATAGTATGATGAACTACGAGGTAATCATCTGTTCGGGAGTGAGTCCCCATTATTGGTTATTCGGTTCTCGTCACCCACCGTATGAAAAGTAACAGCTTAGTTACGAGGGGTGATCCAAAAGTAATGATAATCAATAATAAACACAATGAATAAAATAAATAAATAAATTTATTTCTCAACATAGTCTCCTAGCAAGTCTATACATTTAGTCCATCTCTTTTCTAATCCTAAAATTCCCTTAGAAAAAAAATCTTTATCTTGACTCTCAAAAAAGTCCTCAACCGCGGCCATCACGTCGCTATCATCGTCAAATTTCTTGCCTCGGAGGTGTTCCTTGAGTCGTGGAAAGAGATAGAAGTCGCTGGGGGCTAGATCTGGTGAATAGGGGGGGTGTTCCACCAGCTCAAAGCCCGCTTCCTGAATGGCAGCCATGGCAATTGCAGCTTTGTGAACCGGTGCGTTGTCTTGATGGAACAGCACTCCAGCCCGCAGTTTGCCTCGCCTTTTCTCCTTAATAGCCTCCCGCAATCTTCTTATTTGTTCTGCATAGTAGGAGCCTGTAATAGTGGCCCCCTTTTCCAAGTAGTCCACCATGATTATTCCTTCAGCGTCCCAAAAAACAGACGCCATAACCTTCCCTGCTGAGCTTGACACTTTGAATTTCTTCGGCGTCGGTTCATCGGATCGTTTCCATGTCATCGATTGTTGTTTTGTTTCAGGATCAAAATGGTGGATCCAGGTCTCGTCCATGGTCACAAAACGTGACAAAAAATTATCCTTGTCTGCCTGGAACTTTTCGAGATTTGCTCTTGACATGTCGACTCGTTTCTTCTTTTGCTCGTCGTTTAACATTTTCGGTACCCAACGCGCGGAGACCTTTCTCATATGCAATTCGTTCGCAAGGATTCTTTGAATGCTGCCATATGAGATCCCTGTGACCTCAGCTACATGCCTGATAGTCACTCTTCGATCTTCCAATACAACTTCTTCAACTTTTTTCACATTTTCTTCAGTGAGGGACGTCGATGGGCGTCCTTCGCGGTGTTCGTCTTCCGTCGATGTTCTTCCCAACTTAAACTCCTTAGCCCAGCGTGCAACTGTGGAATATGGAGGAGAAGAGTCCCCTAATGTTTCCACCAAGTCGCTGTGTATGTCTTTGGTAGACATTTTTTTCAAGCAGAGGTATTTAATGACAGCTCTGATTTCGTGTTTTTCCATTTTGATGTTCACTCCTTGACAGTCCGTATTCAAATGAATGTAGCTCCCGGGAATCGTGGCCTATTTATATGATTTTTTTTCCCTGAACTAGTGGTTAACTGAGTAAGTGACTGAAATTTTTTTGTATTTTTGTGTGCACTAGAAATAACTGATTATCATTACTTTTGGATCACCCCTCGTAAGTTGGTGTTTTGTTGAGCGCGGTCTTTGTACGGTGCGGCGTGACACTGCCACATAAAAATTTAAGCCATTTAGTAGTGGTAGGCTTCCTATTCAGGAATCCTTGAAGGTAGGTACGACCGCTGTGCCACTTATTCTGTGCAAACATTACTGTGTTTCGGTTTGGAGGGCACTGTTAGTTAGTGTAATTACTGGTGTAATTGTTGGGCATGAGACTTAAAAACTGATGTCTCAGAGCGACGAGCGCAGTGTGGTGCCACACGGAACATTTCTGAACCATACTGCGCTAGTGCGTTCATGCACAGCATGTTATGGGCATTCGTTGCACTAACTATCAGGTGAAGACTTGGGCGTATAGTCACTGTCTTCCATAAAAAAAAAGTTTATTATTGTTTAACACCCACGATCTCATTAACACAAAATTGACTACAAACTTTAATCATTTAGAAAAAAAAAAACTATTTTAACTAATCAGCGAATAGCTATCGAAGGTTAAGCTATCGCTATTAAATAATGCCATGTTTATAAAAAAATTACTTGCATCAATACTCGTAGCATGCTAGAAACAAGTCCAGTTTAAATGTTTACATATAAGTTACAAAATACCAATTCAGGGTCAAGGCGCGGTGAGCTGCATAAAAATTGTTTACTTGGCAGCACTCGGCAATGTGTTACGCGTATACTAGCGATATTGAATCGTCTTCAGATATAAATGTTGACATGAAGCAATATAGAGCACGTCGATCGCTCGTACTCAGCAACTTGACATTCTTTTTTCAAACGATACTTTCGATTCGAATCCAATTAATCTCTATTATCGAGTACCAACCACTGATAGTGATTCCGTTGTCTCATGAGTTTTTTGTTTATTTCTATAGTGAATAATGTGAATGAAGAAAATAATACATAATATGCAAGTAGACCTTTAAAATTCCGTAAAAAACACTTTCGGGCCGGCTAAAACGTTGCAGTTTTCATCTCTTATGGGAAAACAGAATCCTACAAAAGAGTATATTGTATGTTTGCGATGGCGTCTTACGTATTTTGGGCGTTCACACAATTCAGTAATAATACAACTTTAATTACGCTCCATTTTAAGTGACATTACTAAACACACATAATTATGTGAACTTTACGTATAGTGCTGTTTAAAGGCGTTAGCATAACGCAATTAGCAATATTTTGAATCCATATCCTAAATCAATATTGTTACAATAAATAACCATTCAAACCCCCAACTCCGTCAAAGCGTAACTCCGTTGATTTTACGTAAACTGCGTAGTATTAATTAAGGCGAGGGTAATTTGGGTCGCCGGCCGCTTCGCACATATGATCTCTGATCGCCTAAGTTTAATACACACTCAAACTGGTCCCACTCTCAAACTATCGTAATCAGTGCGACAATAGTTGCGAACAATGGACCCCGAGCCCGGATTTGTTTACTGACAAAGGAGCTTAGGGCTGTTAAGAGGCGTCTATTGCGATATAAGTTATCAATATTCAAAGGTGTTTTACTTCCTGCTGTGAACGAAATTCTAAAATAAAAATCTGTTATTGTGTCCATGCGCATGACTATGACGTACCGTAAATGTCATCAACTGTAGTAAATCATTTTTAATTATAAGAGATATAACAGATTAAATTAGAATTAATAATTTTTTTCTTTGGGCTTTTGGTGTACAGAGAAGACAAAAACAACCTTCAGAGTCCTTTACTTCTCTATTTATAAAAAATAATGAAATATTATATACGGAAATTAAATTTCACACTGAATGTTTAACTACGTTTTACTGGTGGTAGGGTTCTTATGCAGGGATCCGTCTAGGTAGGTACCACCGCAATGCCAGTTATTCTGCCGTCAGGCATCAGTGTGCAAACATTACAGTATCGGTCTGAAGGGGTACCTGATAGCAAGTTTATTATTGTTTAACACCCACGATCTCATTAACACAAAATTGACTACAAACTTTAATCATTTAGAAAAAAAAACTATTTTAACTAATCAGCGAATAGCTATCGAAGGTGAAGCTATCGCTATTAAATAATGCCATGTTTATAAAAAAAATTACTTGCATCAATACTCGTAGCATGCTAGAAACAAGTCCAGTTTAAATGTTTACATATAAGTTACAAAATACCAATTCAGGGTCAAGGCGCGGTGAGCTGCATAAAAATTGTTTACTTGGCAGCACTCGGCAATGTGTTACGCGTATACTAGCGATATTGAATCGTCTTCAGATATAAATGTTGACATGAAGCAATATAGAGCACGTCGATCGCTCGTACTCAGCAACTTGACATTCTTTTTTCAAACGATACTTTCGATTCGAATCCAATTAATCTCTATTATCGAGTACCAACCACTGATAGTGATTCCGTTGTCTCATGAGTTTTTTGTTTATTTCTATAATGAATAATGTGAATGAAGAAAATAATACATAATATGCAAGTAGACCTTTAAAATTCCGTAAAAAACACTTTCGGGCCGGCTAAAACGTTGCAGTTTTCATCTCTTATGGGAAAACAGAATCCTACAAAAGAGTATATTGTATGTTTGCGATGGCGTCTTACGTATTTTGGGCGTTCACACAATTCAGTAATAATACAACTTTAATTACGCTCCATTTTAAGTGACATTACTAAACACACATAATTATGTGAACTTTACGTATAGTGCTGTTTAAAGGCGTTAGCATAACGCAATTAGCAATATTTTGAATCCATATCCTAAATCAATATTGTTACAATAAATAACCATTCAAACCCCCAACTCCGTCAAAGCGTAACTCCGTTGATTTTACGTAAACTGCGTAGTATTAATTAAGGCGAGGGTAATTTGGGTCGCCGGCCGCTTCGCACATATGATCTCTGATCGCCTAAGTTTAATACACACTCAAACTGGTCCCACTCTCAAACTATCGTAATCAGTGCGACAATAGTTGCGAACAATGGACCCCGAGCCCGGATTTGTTTACTGACAAAGGAGCTTAGGGCTGTTAAGAGGCGTCTATTGCGATATAAGTTATCAATATTCAAAGGTGTTTTACTTCCTGCTGTGAACGAAATTCTAAAATAAAAATCTGTTATTGTGTCCATGCGCATGACTATGACGTACCGTAAATGTCATCAACTGTAGTAAATCATTTTTAATTATAAGAGATATAACAGATTAAATTAGAATTAATAATTTTTTTCTTTGGGCTTTTGGTGTACAGAGAAGACAAAAACAACCTTCAGAGTCCTTTACTTCTCTATTTATAAAAAATAATGAAATATTATATACGGAAATTAAATTTCACACTGAATGTTTAACTACGTTTTACTGGTGGTAGGGTTCTTATGCAGGGATCCGTCTAGGTAGGTACCACCGCAATGCCAGTTATTCTGCCGTCAGGCATCAGTGTGCAAACATTACAGTATCGGTCTGAAGGGGTACCTGATAGCAAGTGTAATTACTGGGAAATGAGACTTTAAAAACTGATGTCGCAGGGTGACGAGCGCAATGCGATTCGCCTCAGAATTGTTCTGAGTGACACAAGATTTGTTATGTGGGTAGGTGTTGCACTTCATCAAGTGAATTATCAGGATTTGTGTCACTTTTTTCCATAAAAATTGTAAAATTACATTATCTCAAAAATAAGCACACCGTAATTGAACTTATTTTGGACATATCTTAACAAATACATCAATCACATTTCTTTTACATTGATTGGAACACCCGTGTCTATGAAACTCAAAATCGTTACAGGAAGAAAACATCCGAGTAGTTACTCGTGCGTGCAAGCTATATGTTCTTATATATACTTACTTACTTATATATTTAATAGTTACACCGGCTGGTGAAACTCGCGTGAGGAAACCGGTTTTGACGTTTGTCAATTTGTGTGCGACACACCTTCACAAATTAGTTTTTGTACTGGTAATTAAACCGAATGGTAAATGTCGCTAAGTAAATAAAAATACATTTTACCACGTTAATTGTCGTATTACGGAAGCCTTCTGATCTACTACAGATTATAATTGCTCATTCGGAGACTTTAATATTTCCGCAGTAAATGAATATAAACTAAATCCATTACAAATTTCATATTATTTCTGTATAAAATCACCTAGAACCCGTACATGACACTTCACAAAATTCTTCACTTTTTGATGTTATTGTGCAGTTATACTAAATGAGTTGTCCAGGCTGCCCTTGTGAATAAAATTAGATATCATATATTTTTTATAACCAAGCTCAGGGGCTGGGCGCTCGCTTTAAATTTCATAATACGCGAGTGACCTGGGTTCGATTCTCGATGCCGGCACCACTAAAATTGTTAATTTCAATTTTAAGTGCCGATTTACCACGCGCTCAGCGGTGAAGAAAAGCATCGTGAGGAAACCTGCATGACTGAGAAATAAAAAAATATTTCGAAGACATGTGCAGTCCGCCAACCCGCATTGGAGCAGCGTGGCGGATTTTTCCTAGCTCCAAAACCCTTTCAGAAATGAGAGGAGGCCTGTGCTCAGCAGTGGGACATTTATAGGCTGAAACATTAACCAACTAGCTGATGCCTAAAAATTCGTCAGCGTGGATTTAAGCTTTAAAGATCTCGAGAGAACTTCTTGATTTTACGGGATCAAAAGTATCTTGTGACTGTCAGGATGCAAAGTATCTCTTCGCTGAATTTCTTATAGATCGGTTCAGCCGTGAAAAGGTAACAAACAGTCAGAGGGACGGAGAAAGTTACTTACGCATTTATAATATTAGTATGGACGACGTTGGTGTTCACAGGTATGTTTGCAAAAAGAGGCATTGCTAATCTCTACATTCCCGTGTCCTACAAGTCAACACAAGACCTACGCATTTATATAAAAGGAGAGTCAAATACAGTGTTAGATATACGAGGCCAATCACTACTGTCTTCCTCAAAACTAGAATAACGAAAAAGCTCTGCAATCTCAAGTGACAATGGGCCGGCCATACAGTTCGCGGGACTGATAACCGTTGGAGAAGCAAGGTTCTCGAATGGCAACCTCGTACCGGCAGAGCTACTCGTACCACTAGATAGAACTATGGCTTGCATGGTTTTGAGGAAAATGATGGATACAGGTGGCTCAAGACTGTGTTTTTGGCAGTCTATGGGGAAGGCCTGTTTTCTCTCTCAAGTCTACTGCCGGACTTGTGAGTGGCTGAAATTATAATAATGACGACAAATATTGTCTGCGACTTAAAATTTTAATGTAAGACCGGTAAGCTAATTAATTGGTCGATGGAAAAGCAATCATTACAAGGTAAATGATATTTTAAAAATAATTAAACGATGGTGTTTCTTTATTTTTTAAACTCACGATGCCTCCCGTTACCACTCAGCAAGGGGTAAAAAAGATTTAAAAATTGCAATTGACAACCTTAGTGCAAAGCCCAGGTCACTCACCTTCTATGATATTTAAGACAAGCACCAGGCCCCAGTGCTACTACGGCTCTATACACGAAGTCGATTATTATTTCATAATTTAAATGGTTCATATATGTAAATTCTTCTTTCTAAAATAAGTTAAAAATACAACAACACATTAGAATATACACTTCACTTTCACCATTTTGCACGTTGCGCTTAAACACTTAATCATCAAATATTTTTTCTCTACTATATTATCTTAATATAAAATAATCATCTATTTTGGAATTCAAAACATATTACCATATATTCTGCTAACTCAAAACTATAAATAACCATACACATTTCCTCGATTATCAGGAGGCGGCGTAACATGCGAAACTGGTTTATTCACGGCGCATATTCTAACATTTTTGTCACAAATTGAGGCCGAACCTAAAGAGATCAACGACTCGATAAAACAACATCGAATGCGCTGGCTAAAGTAAAATTAATAAATAAGCAGATCAAAAGGAACATTTTTTGTGACAGGAGAGCAGCGGAAGACAAGGGGAAAGTAGGCTAAAAAACTCAAGTACAACAATTTTACAAAATCAACGGACGTGAAATAGAAACAAAACAATGAATCAATCGCACGGAAATAGAATGCAATATCGTCTCTAAGAGATATTAATAGAATACGTTCATTCGAGAATTAGAAAATAGCACACTCACATACTGTTTGGGGTGAAGGAGAGACAGATTTAAAGCGATATTTTTAAAACACACGTGAGGCAGTCCCTTAACTAACGATAACCAAAAAAACCATTCGATAAAGAAAAAAATATAATCAAATAATCTTACGAGGGGTGATCCAAAAGTAATGATAATCAGTTATTTCTAGTGCACACAAAAATACAAAAAAATTTCAGTCACTTACTCAGTTAACCACTAGTTCAGGGAAAAAAAATCATATAAATAGGCCACGATTCCCGGGAGCTACATTCATTTGAATACGGACTGTCAAGGAGTGAACATCAAAATGGAAAAACACGAAATCAGAGCTGTCATTAAATACCTCTGCTTGAAAAAAATGTCTACCAAAGACATACACAGCGACTTGGTGGAAACATTAGGGGACTCTTCTCCTCCATATTCCACAGTTGCACGCTGGGCTAAGGAGTTTAAGTTGGGAAGAACATCGACGGAAGACGAACACCGCGAAGGACGCCCATCGACGTCCCTCACTGAAGAAAATGTGAAAAAAGTTGAAGAAGTTGTATTGGAAGATCGAAGAGTGACTATCAGGCATGTAGCTGAGGTCACAGGGATCTCATATGGCAGCATTCAAAGAATCCTTGCGAACGAATTGCATATGAGAAAGGTCTCCGCGCGTTGGGTACCGAAAATGTTAAACGACGAGCAAAAGAAGAAACGAGTCGACATGTCAAGAGCAAATCTCGAAAAGTTCCAGGCAGACAAGGATAATTTTTTGTCACGTTTTGTGACCATGGACGAGACCTGGATCCACCATTTTGATCCTGAAACAAAACAACAATCGATGACATGGAAACGATCCGATGAACCGACGCCGAAGAAATTCAAAGTGTCAAGCTCAGCAGGGAAGGTTATGGCGTCTGTTTTTTGGGACGCTGAAGGAATAATCATGGTGGACTACTTGGAAAAGGGGGCCACTATTACAGGCTCCTACTATGCAGAACAAATAAGAAGATTGCGGGAGGCTATTAAGGAGAAAAGGCGAGGCAAACTGCGGGCTGGAGTGCTGTTCCATCAAGACAACGCACCGGTTCACAAAGCTGCAATTGCCATGGCTGCCATTCAGGAAGCGGGCTTTGAGCTGGTGGAACACCCCCCCTATTCACAGATATCCCCAGGACTTCTATTTTCACAGATTATAAGAGAATTCATTATGGTTCGTTTTTGTAATCAATGTGATTTTTTTTCAAGATTTAGATAACAGATGATAAATGTTTAACTATACAGAACGAGAATAAACCTGTTAATCAGCATTGTTTAAGTTTACTGATTTTACCCTTAAATGAACTTTTACAATATGTGTTTTCAAGATATAAAAATACATAATTCGTTTTTGTATGTTTGCAAGGATTTAACAAACTAAACCCTGTTAATCAGCTTAATTTTGATTTACCACTAAGGAAAAAAACCTAGTAACAACACACATTTTCGCATGAATATACAACCAAACGTGTCAACTACGTCAGCCTCTTTTTAGCATCACTGTGGACCGTTAAGCAATAAATCGCTTGAAAACCTAGCACATTTTGTATTAATTTATGAATGTAATGTTACCCACTACAATGTTACCGCTTATAACAAACAAATATTACACTGTATACATAATTACAGATTGATGATTTCTCAACAATCAATATTTAAATGTCTATATATTAATATAATAAATTACTTTTAAAATGTTCATACAAAGTTATACTCTTTATAATCTACGTGCCTAGAAATACTAGGTAAGTATAAGGATATATTTCCATATGTCGTCTAAAACAAATGTTGCAAGCAGTTTATAATTAGCGATTTTTAAACATATAATTGTGCTTTATGCCGAAAATACATAGTCATACAGCAACGTTCAAAACAGCGGCGTACATTTGAATTCATTCTCGCCTTTTAGGTTGCCTATAAGACAATTCGGTCAAAGACCTTGTCTCTCTCTTTCCAATATAAATTCTTATAATCGATACTTAATAATATAAATGCCAAAATAACTCTCTGTGTCCCTCTGTCTGTTTTTACCATTTTACTATTCAACCGATGAACCGATCTTGACAAAATTTAACACAGAGATAGCTTGCATTCTGGAGACCGACATAGAATTAATTTTATTAATTTTTTTTATAATAAATCTATATCTACGCGGACGAATTCGTGGGTATCACCAAGTAATATTATAATGTGAAAGTTTGTTTTTTGCCACTCGATCACGCTCAAACAGCAGAAAGGATTTTAATCAAATTTGGCATAGTAGTACATTTTGTCATGGAGAATATTATACAATACTTTTTATAACATTTTTTTGTCATAATATAAATCAATCATTTCTAAATTTTAATTTATACGTGCGAAGCAGGGCGGCGAACAGCTAGTAGTGATATATTTCACCCAAACTCAAATTTGATACGTGTAGTGTAGTCCACATAACTATGAATGAGTTTAAAAAATTAACAACTAAAAATTCATATCGTCTACACAGTGCAAACACTCTGGGATTAACAGTAACAAGTGTTAAATATTACTTACATTGCATAAACTTGTAGTTCAAAAACTATAGTAGCACGCTTGAACAGAAATGAGCTGATGATGCTGGTGATCTTAGTAGAATACCAGGTCCATAACACATTTAAATTATTCAGGCGACTGGAAGTAGTAAAAAAAATAATTAAAATAACAGGCTATAAATGTCTTAATGCTGAGCACAGGCCTCCTTTCATTTCTGAGATGGTTTTGGAGCAGTTGGAGCAGTGCGTGTTGGCGGACTTCAGATGTTCTCGAAATATTTTTATTTCGCAGACATGCAGGTTTCCTTGCGATGATTTTCTTCGCCGAGCACGTGGTAAATCAGCACTTAAAATTGTATTTAACAATTTTAGTGGTGCCGGCACCGAGAATCGAACCCAGGATACTCGCGTACTATGAAACTTAAGGCTAGGGCCTAGCCCCTGAGCTACCACGGCTCAGTAGGTTTAAATATAATCTTATTACATTGTTAGTTATATACATATAGCATTCACCTGTATGGTTAAGCTAAAAGCGTGTTAATAATTTCATACCAGGGCAACATAAAGTAGTGATATACAAAGCTACGCCTTGTATAGGAGAGGGCGGCAAGGATATCTGCGACACCTGGCCTAGGCTCCACGTTGGTATTGCAATCGATGAAATCGTCGTATTATTATTAACGTTGTACTAGGAGCAGATCTATACAGTGTTACACTGAGTCATAGATCGTCCGCCGTTATTGAACCGACCCAAAACAAAACGAATTCATATACATACATTGTTCACACAGTGTAAACACACATATTATACGTTCCGGTTAGCCGATTTACTTGTCCTCAATTAATTTTTTTTAACAAACACAGCCTTATATTCAGAGTTCACAGCTGGCCACTACCACATAGACCACTACCAAGTACTGAGAATTAAATAAAGGAAGTAATAATTATTCAGTTATCATATTAAAAATAATATTTTACTCATGAACAAAAACAATACCGAGAGTATTTAAATTGCTAAATAAGTTTAAATTGAATTAAATTAAATGCTGACGAAACTCCATAATACAATTATTCATTCGAATGAACACAAAACAGATCTTTGTAGCAAGCGTTTCAAAAAATTATGCAAAATCTTAACAAGCTCGCATGCTAATTTAACAACTTACATGGGTATATTCCATTTACCGGCCTGTCTTTAAACCGCCTTCATCGCAATCAGTGAAACAAGATTTTTTAAATTTTTATAAATTTTATGAAATCTGACAACAATTTCTACACATTATACATACATACATACATATATAAGATCACGACAGTATCCCATAAGGGGTAGTCAGAGACTGGGCACTCACTGCAAAAACAGATGACTGCCACAATCCACGTTTCACCAAAACAATATCATGCACTTGGTGTGATAGGTGGTGAGCCCATCGCCACCATGTGCTGTTGGGTGCACAGTGCAGTTTAATTCCTTACTCGCCTTTTACGAGATCCATTGGATGAGATGGAGTGGTAGTATTCTTTTAACGAGCCGCCACCACACGGCACATTATACGTTACATATATACGTATACGTTACATATATAATATATGTTACATATTCTTTGTGGCGAGCACGTTGCATTATTAGGGTCCTTTCTCCGGAAACAGTTTCATTAGATATCACACCGAACTTATTTCACGGAATGACTTTCCACACTGGATTAGATACTGGCACGAACCTAGCGACTATTTTTGACAAACATATGATAGTCGTAAGAGTCAGCCATCAAGCTAACTGCCTGTTTAGTCTCGGTTACGAATCTCAGCCGTCAGCCATCAAGCTAACTGCCTGTTTAGTCTCGGTTACGAATCTCAGCCGTCAGCCATCAAGCTAACTGCCTGTTTAGTCTCGGTTACGAATCTCAGCCGTCAGCCATCAAGCTAACTGCCTGTTTAGTCTCGGTTACGAATCTCAGCCGTCAGCCATCAAGCTAACTGCCTGTTTAGTCTCGGTTACGAATCTCAGCCGAAAACAATATTCTTGCAACAAACAACATATTATTTTCTGCTCGCATAAGCATTTCATCCGGTACGGGAAGTAGAAGATGAGTTTTTGTTTGCAATAAAACTTAAGATACTATAATATATGCTGCGCAGGTGACATTTCAGTTAAACGGTAGTAAAATCGATCAGTTAGTGAAAATCAAAATTAATATATATATCGGCGCAACCACAATAATTCTTTCACTATAAGAATAATTTGATTATTTTAATGATTTCATAAGCAATAAAGTAAAATTAAAGTTAAGGTGTTATTTACAAAATGGATTGCATTCAATACTTAACCTAAAACATAATTCGTGCAAGTGTTGCGTGCCCTATAAATACGGTCGTACCTTCCTATGACGCAGTAAAAGCCATAAGGCTAATTGCATACACACACACAAAAAAAAAAAAAAAAAAGCGCAGACACATTCTCGCTTGAGCCGTTGCACAGTACAGACCTCTCTGGTAGGTCGTTACTCTGCCAGATTACTAGACGAAGTTTTGGAAGTCTTATTGTTAAAATGAGTGATCACGAAGTTAACATCAGTGACGTCAGCTGTGCTGACGTCACGCCTTTTAAAAAAATCTACAAAGACTAATAATCCGTCATATATAATATAATAAGAAAAGAAAAATAATATAACTGCTCTGTATGTGTAAATAACTGGCTAGATACTTGAACACCAACTTTAGGTAATCAAATTGACACGCCTTTTAATAACCGCTTTCAGCTATGTAACCGAGTGGTAAAATACGTTTAAATAAAATACATCTTGCTGCCTTGGAGAAATTTCCGGCGCTCTGTTTATTAGTCATAAAAACAAACAACTCTCTAATATGAAACCTAAACATATCTCAAACGGAAGTTGATATTTATATGATACTGCAATCGATTCCCGTATTTACTTTACCTGCCCTTAAGCGACTTCTATGTTTAGCCTTAACGACACAAGGCAACTGTAAAAACATTGATATTAGGTCACTTCACACGTGGGTAAAGAGGTGCCTCATTTTATATCTAAAATTCAGGCATTTATCGCAGCACGTTCTAATACGAAACGCTCGTGTGAATCGGCGCTTAATTTACATCTGTTCAAACGTATCCTCAACCAACTGTTGAGTTGCGAGCTGAAAATATACTCACGCCGAACTCGTGTTGTGTGAAGGTGAAGGGTTGATTGCCACCAAATTAACGTTTTTGTTCACGGATTAAATAAAATTTATGTGGAAGTTTTAACGACCACTTAATTTCATCATCAACATTTAAGGTTAGAACACTATCCTGATCAACTGTTACCTAATTAATAAGGCGCCAGTAGCGTAAGTTCGGGGAACGGACTGAAATATGACGTACATATTATATATATCGACTAAGGTTTGGGTCCCGGGACGTCTCGTGTCTCGAACGCCCGAGACTTTTCGTAATTTTAGTTGTCTCGAGTCCCGGGACTTTCGGGTCGAGACTCGTGACGAGACAAGGTTGTAGAAATTAATAATTTTTATTTTAAAAGCCTATTTTATTAAATCAGCAAATAAGTCGAATTAACTGTGTTAGTTGATTAATTAAAAGACTGATTTATAAGTCTCTTTTATTATTTATATTTAGATTATTTAATTTTTAAACAAATCTGTGATTGTGAGAATTAACAATGTTGTGATTATGACCAATGATTAGATACTAGAATTACTAGATAATAGTAAAGTTAATAAGATTAGTTAGTTATTAAGTAGTATGATTTTTAACTAAGTTCGTTTATTAACAATAAGATTTAACTGCTTTAATCTGTGTGTGATTAAAAGAAATAAACAAAGCAATTATTAAGACTGAAATTAACGTTAAAGTTATTAAGATTTAATTTTCTGTTTAATAAATGTTGATTTTTACAAAAAAATGCCTTTTTTATTACGTTTCACCAGAAATTAACTCAATTAAAATCCTTCAAAAAAGGGTTACCCCTCTTTCCAAATTCCCAAACCCTAATATCAACAATGCCATTTAACAAAAAAAAATTATTTACTTTTCTTTACCATAGAATCTTAACTGTGTGGTGGCGGCTTAAGAGAATCTACTACCCCATCTCATTCCATGGGTGGAGAGAAAATTAAAACCACAAGGTGGGCAGCAGCATCTTTCTGGAATATCCGAATAAACTGCGGTTGCCAACCGGCCTGCCAAACATTTGTGGCATCTATGGGGAGGCCTATGTTCAGCAATGGACTAGTGATAGGCTGAGATAACGATGATGATGATGATGATGATGATGACAATCTTTACAATGTAAAAAAAACAACAACCTGACAAGGTAAAAGCTCACCTGCTGGTAAGCGTGATGTCTGGCCATAACAAACGCTGTGTCACCCGAAATATTACTGTGTACTGTGTTCTGGGAACCACACTGCGCACGTCACACTGAGGCATCATCACCAATCATAACGTGACCCATCTTATAGTACAAGCATCTATACTTAGTTGGAGTGGTTAACAGGAATATTAGTAACGCTGACATTTAATAACATTCTAAAATACTAAAGGGGTAAAGTAAAAATTAGTTATGCCCACATTGCATCGATATTTTTTATTTTAACTTTTTTTTTAATTTGGCTAACAAAATACATAATTGAACATATATATTTTATAGCTTTTTTATGGCCTCCTACGTGAAAGGAGTAAAAAATACAACAATAACTATAAATTCTGAGAAATTTGTAATCTAAATACAAAGTTATTGTGACAATCCGGTTCGTATCGCCCAAGGATGACATCCGGTTCGGTCCCGTGCCACGAGCAACACATGCGTGAGACAATTATTTGTGGGGATAATGGATGTCATGTGTGCTCTTTAACCACTAAATCGTTATAAATTGTGGCGTTGATCCATTAGTTATGGTAAAACAAAATACACGTAAACTACGTCTTTTACATTTGTCCAGTCGTTCGTCCACTCCATAATACAATTAAAAAAGATTTATTTACCAATGGAGGATAAAAAAATCACTACCAGAACAACACTAATGATTGCAATAAACAGGTAGTAAGTTACAAATAATAATTAGTAGTGCGCCCAGTTGAGAGACTTAGATGAGATTGATGTTAGTTGTCCAAATAAGAGATGCCCCTCGTAAAGCTGAGGTGAATGAAACTGAATTTTCCCCTTCTATTATTAGTTAACGGCACTCCATTTTTTCTTTACGTGACACGTCTTTGGAAACTATCTGTAGTCGCAGTCAAAAATGTACACAGAGTGAACATTTTAACACGGAGGCGTGGCGCTCGTTTTAAATTTCATATTCCATAAAGTGACGAGACGATGCAAAACGTTCACCTGATGGTAAGTGTTATGACAGATGCCTGTCACCCTGAGACTTAAGTTCTTAAGTCTCATATGCCCAGTGATTACACTACTGCTTCACGGCAGAATAAGTGGTCCCGGGGTGGTACCTACCTAGACGGATTTCTGCATAGGAATCCTACCACCAGTAAAAGTGGTTCATAGTACGAGAATAACCCGGGGTCGAACCCCGATGCCGGCTCCGCTTAAATTGTTATTTGCAATTATTGTCACTGGTATACCACGTGATCGGCGGTGATGGCAAACATCGTGAGGACAACGTCTTCGATATGAGAAGTTTGTGAGCCCGCATTAGAATAGCGTGGTCGACTATTCCCGACTTCAAAACCTCTAAGAAATGAGAAGAGGCCTGTTCCCAGCAAGCAAGGACCTATATATATTTCTTTAAAACCCGACTATAAATGCCATAATAAATTCAAAACTTAAAAAAACTTACAATGAACTTGATGCTTGACTACAGGTATAACATTGACCATTCTAAAAAAAAAATACATAGTTCATTATGTACGAGTAGTTACATTTGCATTCGTTGACATTGTTAGTATGTTAAGTCATTACCTCCTTACTACCACCAGTTACGCTGTGAAACTATTTAACGTCAGTTTAAATGCATACGTTTTATGTGTCGTTTAATGTTGCCAAATAGTCGGTAACTACGAACAAAACTAATTTAAGTTAACCAAACTATTTAGCTAAATTAACAAAAACAAGTAACCCCTAATCTTATTGAGTTGAATTATTAATCTGTGTGTGGCATATTTATGATTGTGGTGGAAAACTAGACCGATAAACTAGTCGAAGATTAAAACTAAACTATTGACTTCGTCCTAGTCACTAAGTTGTATTACTTAATTAAATTCCAACGCTGTGATGGCATAATCGATTTTGTGCCGGAGCAAAATTACTTTAGAATTAAAGACAATATGAAATGCAATTTGAAATTTATGAAATCCCATTACCTTTGAATTACTTCATTTGATTTGTACTGAAACTTCAACAAGTTTCTAACCACCGTTGAACAAGGCTATAAAACTTTTAATAACTTTAACATTATCTATAGATCTTATGAGAAAACGAACCATAACGATCTTGTAAGATAGTAGATTTTTTTTAATTATTTACTTTTAAGAAACATCAACTAAAGTCATTCTTAAAATATATTAATAACCTTACCATTTGAACTGGCAAGGTACGCTGGAATTAGATATTTAACGATAACCAAAAATATAGAATTGAACTTCATGGCCCAATACAGTGTTATCAAATTGAACTGCAAATCAAATATCCAGGAGTAACATAGCAGGACTGTCAGGGCTTCCGAAGACATAGTTAAACGGGGGGCGGGGGGCGTGCCAACGCGGCCAACAGAAACCCGATGTTTGGCTATTTACTGCAATTATTTGCGGATTTCTTAATAAAGGAGTTTGCGATAACATTGTTGGATAGAATTTTACTATTCGCTGTTCGTACGATAGGAGCGCAACCTTCTCTACATGCGTGCGATATTTACGTGTTAAAGTTACTTGAAGTAATAAGAAAGTCTCGAATTCCTGTCTATTAAGTTTTATTTGATGACTGAGAAATAATATATACATACAGTCACGCCTTTTTCCCATTTAAGGGGTAGGCGTGTCGTCGACTTATACCAAAATGGTGGTCAAAAAAACTTATTGCGTTCCCACGAGCAGTAGAGTAGCCCGTAAAATACCTTAATCGCCTCTTACGACACTTCGGTAGGAAAGAGTAGGAGCTATTCTACTATACCGGACACCTATCGGATAAAAATGTAACGTAATATAATATAAAAGAAATGTATAATAATTTTTAAACTTGATAACAATATAAAAATTATACTACTCCTGATACTGGTGGTAGGATTCCTATGCAGGAATCCGCCTAGGTAGGTACCACCCCAGGGCCAGTTATTCTGCCGTGAAGCAGTAGTGTGCAAACATTACTGTGTTTCGGTTTGAAGGGCAGCTTCGGCTTGAGAACTAGCGTAATCATTGGGCATATGAGACTTAAGAACTCATGTCTCAGGGTGACGGGCGCAGTGTGGTGTCACAAGAAATGTTCTGGGCGACACAGCATTTGTTATGGGCAGATGTTGCACTTATCATTGAACGTTTTGCTCGAAAAAAAAGTCTCCATTCGTCTCATTCTCTCAAAGTTTAGTTTTCTGAATGTTTCACTTTTACTGCGTGTGTACTACACAATGTTTTTTTTATTACAAGAATATGAAGAAACAAAGAAATGTAAAAATATTGCGGCGTGTTTACAATGTATTCTAAAATACATTGTAACTATATAAAAACTACAAACATATTCAGCCGAAGTTAACGCTGACGAAGTGGCTTAAACGTTTCCTACGTAAATTTTAACAATGGAATAATTCGACGTACATACTCATAGGTGAATAAACTACAATCGTCTTATTGTATTGCAATGGCGACACGCTTTTGCGATCAACTACTCTAACGTTAATGTCCAACTTTAATCAAATAGGCCGTCCGTTGTTTGACGGCTGCAATGGAATAAGGACTTAAGAAGCAATCACGTTATACACAATGATTCATAACTGTACAATCATATAGCCCACGCATACAGGTACGATTGTATGAAAAAAATTGCATGACCTCA
The DNA here is from genome assembly GCA_019845155.1 of Luehdorfia chinensis. Lineage (NCBI taxonomy): Eukaryota > Metazoa > Arthropoda > Insecta > Lepidoptera > Papilionidae > Luehdorfia > Luehdorfia chinensis. The sequence goes on from JAHVAK010000125.1 coordinate 757,404, forward strand.
TTTTGTGTGCTAGAAACTGAGAAGGAATGAGCGAACCCTATTCCAGTAATTACAGGCAAGTGTGTTCGTTGTGTTTTGTTGCGTTTGCGTAGCGCCTGTATTACAGCAAAATCGCTTGCAAAGATATTAAGATCTAATGTACGGTCGGCAAAGAAATTAGCATGAGTTCCTTAAGGCTGTATGTTGATGATGTGATGTGATGATGATGATGTTCTCCTAGCCGATTTCGACCACGGCGACAACTTCCGACTACTGTCGAGAGCCATCAACTGCGCAGGAGATATTATAGTACCACAAGTGTACGCGCAAAGACAGAGGCACTCACTCGTCCCAACCTACCCGCGCCCGTTGTAACGCTGATGCGATAAGATCGGAGGTAGGCTGGGATGCAGTGTCAGAAACACGGGGACAATCACAACACAATTAGACCCGAAAACCAACAATTTATGTTTTAGCACAAATGTTGGCTCCGGCTGGGATTCGAACTGACTTCTAAGCCGAGGGTCCTGGCCCTCGGCTTAGAAGTCAGGTACTCTGACCACTAGGCCACGCGGTCGTCAATGTTAACTCAATACAAGAGCTATTTGTTGCAATCATAACGGTGGTCTGCCACATATTATTTTAATTTTGTATCTAGCACTGTTAACACGTTTTAACTATGGTGGCCTGCGTGTTTTGACGAGTCGTCAAATAAATATAATCAAAAGTGTGTCTAAGTAATTAATATGACGCTTTTCACATTTAGATGGGTCTGGGAAGACGATTCGAAACACGAAGACAACGAAGAAGCCGTCAGACTGGTCGCTTTGTGTGATCGAAATGGAATTTGATAATTGGTAACATTTGATATTCGGCTGGTTCGTTGACGTCATTAAAATTACATGTTAAACGAGGACGAAGTATTTTATTCTGCGTATAATTAAAGTCAAAGCCTAAACGTGCAAGTTCTGTGTACAGGGCTCCATTTTTGCGAGGATCAAGGGTAAAGTCTATTTATATACAAAAGAAATACTATTCCACTCAGCTTTTATTCCTGTTATATCGGGGAAGCTGCCTAGCGTAATGCTTTGACTAGCCTATATCCATTAAAAGATCTACATGAATATACTAGAGTGGATTTCATCATCATCATCATTTCAGCCTATCTTAGTCCACTGTTGTACATGGGAGGCCTTTGTATATCCAATAGATACACGGTCCTGAGCTACCTGTAACCATCGACTTCTCACAGAGCAGATTTAACTGACAGATTCAAACTACGCTGTATGTAAACAATTTCTCTCGATAACCCAATTATAACCTGATATCTTTACAGAAGAGAATGTAAAAAATATATATCAGCATTTAATTGTAATAAAGCATTGAACAAAGGCCGTGAACTGCGAGCACATCTCCAACTTGCGCTTTGATATCGTCGTGACGGCAGAATCACAGCAGAAACTTGTAGAGATGGCGAATAGTCTATATGTTTCTTCCCGACTCGTTTATTTATTTCGAACTTAAAGAAAAAGTAATTCAAAATCGACAGCAACGTAACACTAGCATCATTTACCGTCGTTTTTGGGACTCTTAAAATTGTCCAAGACTCTACCACCGGGCAGACAGAGAAATTAGACAGAAACTACTTGAAAAAACAACAGGATTCAGTTGGGCAGCTTAAGTTTTTTCGTCACCCATATCGTCATGTTTACTTAACTACGGCACAGAAACGTAGACCCTACTATGTCACTAAAGTCGCTCAGATATTAATTGAAACAGCTTATGCTTAGAGACTTTCCTGGCAATTAAGATTCGTAACGAAAAAAATCGTAAGGGTTAGCAACATAGCGTTTCGTGTTGATAAAGTGGCAATGATATCGACGCAGCTGTCGCAGAATCGACTAGAGTCTAGAATGAAATGAATTGAAATTACTTGACTAGATAAAGTGGTGATCGTTCAAAGTAGGCAAATCGCACGCTGATTATGAACGAAGTCTTTACAAATACTAGTTAAAGTGACAGCATTTTCATTGCCTAGTTTGCCAGTTTTTGGAATAAATATATTTGCTTATAAATATAAGCACGTTGTTTTTTTTATTTTGGTCGCTTTTTTAAAATATTCAAGAAATAATAATTTTTGGTTCTCAAGTCTGGGTCAACTGTAATTGTCGCGTGACAACGGGCCTTTATCCGATCTTATCGCATGTGTTACATCGAATTCGTGAAGCGCCTGTATTTACACTAAAACTAACGGCACTATAATGCACCTGCACTTGCACACGGGGGACATGGTTGAAATCGTCCAGGCGAACATCATCATCATCAATCATAATTCCTATAGTTGTCTTACTTGGCAGGCGGATAGGTAACTTCAGTAAAAGAGGCTGCATAAAAAAAGTTCCCGTTCAGCCTCTGGTTTATTTGATTCCTCGGTCCGTGTAGATTACCCTGATGGCTCTTACGCCGCCAGCACACTTTGCCTTCTCTTTGATAACGAAATACATATATAGAATTTTATAGTACTTAGTGACGAGCTAGCAAGTTCACCTAATGATAAGTGCCACGCCTGCCAATAACAGTACAGTTGCAGAATAATCAATAATGTTTAACAGCAAATTCCTGTGTGACACTAATACCGTAATGCTTACGCAATTCTGTTTGGCGACGGAATAATAGTCACCACCACAGCCTGGCACTGTAATACCATGATAACTGCTGCATAGAAGTCCTAGCACCACTTTACGAACATTCGCATAGGATAAACCATATAATACTAATTAACTCACTCAAAACAAGATTCGTCGTTCAGAATCGTATCGTTCAAGACAATACATTTATACAGGCAAATATTTATATATACATGTTTACGAGTATATCTATTTAAATATCAGCGTTTACTATGGGACAAATTTTGTTTGTCCTCTTAACCTATTCAAACCCATAATATCTATATCAACATGCCCAACAATCTAAATGATAACCGGAGTTCGTAGGGGGAGAGATCTGCGCCCAATACAAACACACTTAATATTTGTTCTTACCTCGAATCCCGTCGCAGTCGGTTAATGGCTAGTCATATTTAAAAGGCATTACGTAACGGACAGACGATTGTATAATATTGTACAAAGCTTTATCTATTTATTTTGCGTTCCTAATCAACTGATTGATATTACAAACACGGTATTCAAATACGTGTGACAATAATTTAGTTGACCAAAATAATTATATATTTTTATTAAGTTTACTTCCAAGTGACATTTCGGAAAAATCATTGATTACGTACAAACAGTAATGTTTAATCCTTTACAAAAAATTATATATTTCATGTAAAAGATATTGTTATGTACGTTAGTTTTATTGAGTTTGCCGATAGGTGTCCGGTAGAGTAGAATAGCACCTACCCTATACTATATCCCTACCGAGGTGACGTAACAGGCGACTGAGGTATTATACGGACAGCCTTTATTCGTGCGGAATAACACCATAATATGCAATACTGTCGCTATACTGCTCGTGGGAACGCAATAGGGTAGTAAGAATTTCTTGATTTGTACCAAAATGGCAGCGACGTAGTTCGCCACCCGTCACGTCTCGTTTACCGCGAGTGTGAAAAGTGGGCTACGTGAGTGACCTCTGTCTACCCCCCTATATGGGAAAAAGGGGAGACTGTGTGTATGTATGAATATTTTTAAATTTAATTAAGGTTTATTAGTCTTTACTAACATTAATGACATCGTAAGTAAACAGCTATTTTGTTAATAATATCTTGTTTAATATAATAACCAATAAAGTAATAATTTGTGGACCAGACATTATTTTCCCGGATGTCCCTGGCCTCTACGGTAGGTAGCCCTTATATAAGGAAAAAGGCGTGACTGTATGTTTCTATGTAGTTAAGTTAGGCCTATTAACAGTCCACGGCTGGACGTGAGCTTTTCCCAACCAGAAAGGATTCGACTTAATCGACACGCTCCGACAAGACACGACCGGCGGATTGGCGATCACAATTCCAGACGCTTTACACCTCAAATGCTGCTACTCGTCACCGGTCTTGGTATTTTACGTCCGCCATATTTGAGATGATCGTTCCACCACCAGTCGAAGGTGTGTCGAGGCTGTGTGTGAAGGCTGTGCTGGATGGACAGAGATGCTAGGTTTTTTTTTATAGCAGAAAGTGACTAGACTAGAATGTTCACCTAATGTATATAAGTGTAACATCTGCCCATAACAAATGTAATATATAAAACACAGTAACATTTGTACACTACTGCTTCACGGCAGAATAACTGGCCCTGCAGTGATACCTACTTACACTGATTCCTGCATAGGAATCCTACCACCAGTATATGGTTATTGGTGAATATTCCTCTACAAGTCGAAGGTTCTTTTAGTAGAACTTCCTTGGATGTACGATATGGTGTTTTATTCGCTTATGCCGCCGTCACAAGGAAAAAGTTAAGAGCTGTCTGTCAGACGAATCATAAAGGTTGTAACAACTGGGCTTAATTTACTTAAATGCACAATTAAAAATACTAACTTCAATTGAAAATATAAAAAATTCAGTTAAATACCGTTAAAATTTTACTTTAGCCCAAATAAATCCAACTGCCATTCAGAAAGCATTGGAAATTTCCGTCGAAAATTATTAATGGATTCAGAGACACGACTATAAAAATGTGTGTCAAAAGTACCAAGATGTTTTAAGAACCTTTAAATGCTTTGATGGACTATTTATTCTATTTGTTCAAATCTCTAACTTAACTTTAGCTTAGAGTAAATAAATTTACATGGGATTAAGAATTCTTTTTGACTAGTACCAAAATAGCCGCTAAGTGTTTCGCCACTCGTCACGTCCCGATTCCCGCGAGGGCGAAAAGTGGGCTACGTGAGTGACCTCTGCATGACTCTTAAATGGGAAAAAGGCGTGACTGTATATATGTAACTTTAGCTGCATTAATGTCTCCTATTGAAAGATTTTCTTCACTCAATAATTGTTTTTTAGTGTAAAGTAGTAAGAAACTACAACATTGTTAGTCACACAATTAGTACACTTTCACTCCTTAAAAGACTGATAATAACTATTATATTAAATTAGTCAATCATAGAGCCGTAGTAGCTAAAGAACTGATGTTCTGGGCGACACAGCATTTGTTATGGGCAAATGTTGCACTTACCATCAGGTGAACTGTTTTGCTTGTCTCGTCACATTTTCTAATAATAAAAAAAGGCAAATGCTTGCCTCAAATTTCATGTGATTGACCTGAGTTCAATCCAAAACACTGGCAGCTCTAAAATAATTCTGATTTATTTCATGCTAAGCAGTGAAGAAAAATGATCATTGTCTGAAATCTGCCAACCCAGAACTAGCATAGTGGACTGTTCCTGGATCCAAAACCCTCACTAAAAAGTGAGGGGGCTTCAGCTCTACGGTGGGATGTTATTAGGATATAGTATACATATTTATCCTTATAATAAGATATATATACTTATGTTACGTTTTTTAGACATGTATATTGTATAAAAAAAATGTGGTGGTAGCCTTAGAAAATCTACCGCCCCGTCTCATTCCATGGGCAGCACTACCTTCCTGGAATATCCGAATAACTAAACTGCGGTTGCCAACCCACCTGCCAAGTGTGGCAACTATGGCAAAATTCCTCCAAAATGCGAGCTACTAATTGTTGTGGCAATCTATGGAGGAGGTCTATGTTCAGCTGTGGACTAGTAATAGGCTGAAATGATGATAGCAATCCAAGGTTTATAAAATAGTTGAAATAAATGATAACCAATGTCAAAAACAAAACCTTCTAAATCATTTGAATATTCTTTCATTTCATTGTTATAATTCAATCAATCTAATTTCTTATATTGTTCTATTACATTTTCGTATTTAACTAATTGATACTTTATTTAAGCACATAATTCATTACTGAATTTGGCCAAAATTAATGTCTAGACTGCCACTACCACTCCGAAGAGGAGTTGAACCACTCTTACAAACAAAAAACTTTTAAATAATACATAAACAACTTGAACAAAAACTATCAACTCAGGTCCTCAATAATGCTTTATCAAACTTTCACAACAAAGGTTTCATAACTCACCTAGCAATATTACCAAACAGGGAGTGTTAAAATTACTGCAGTGCCAGCACAATGCTGTAGTTAATTATTCATTAGATAAACAGTTGACCTCATGCTGCTTTCAATATATAAATATATTTAACAATAGTATAGGCGCATACTGTTTTATTTACATAGGTACTTTAGAATATGTATGTCACTTACATACACTTGCCCTCATTTACTGTTTCAAGTGTAAATGTAATCTGATAAATACTCTGTTGTTTTTAAAATATGAGCAAAAGATGTTGGCAGTTATGACAAAAGTTTTCTATATTTACATTGATTTAGTTTAGCAAATTATATGTACAACATTCAAACAAAAAGTACAAACATATAATATATTTTTTTAAATGTTGTTCCACACTAGAATTTCTCCTATAGTATGGGTGTGTTTTGCAGACAAATTTCCCATGCACGAAACAACCAGGCCTGAAAACCAACAATTTGTGTTTTGGCACAAATGTTATCTTTGGCTGGGATTGGAACCCAGGGCCTGTAGTGTAGTTGATAACTAAAGTTGTTGGTGAATATTCTAAAATTATCAGTAAACCCTCTGTCTTTAAACGTCTGACCTTTATCTTTTCATACAGTAAAGTAATGCATATTCTGTTGACATATTGGATACCTTCGTTACAATGTAATGCCCTAAAGAAGCAGTAGGACCTTGACACACCCATTTAAGTCAGAGGGTCAAGGCTTCTTAGTTGGCAAAAATACTGAAAGAAACCAGTTTGGAACTGATTATTTTAAAACTTATTTTAACTATAGTAGTACAATTGCTATAAGTAGAAAGGCTGTAACTTTTGATTCTGACTAAATAACTAAATTAATTAATAATGAAAACAACCTGTGGATTATTCATCAGGCTGATGACAATGCTATATAACTAAGGGATGCCCCATAAGGGTTAGAGCAAAATGACTAAGATGACTTAATGACTTAAGATTGGTATTGGAAGATTAAAAATGGCGGAAAATGACATTCACTATACAAAAATATTGTACAAAAAAATACTTCTTATATGCATATTTGGTGTTGTTTGTTTTGAAATGTAGATATTTTATTAACATAGCTCAGTCTAAAAACGAAAATGTTTGCCTTTTAGATATTACCTCATTACATAATAAATAACAAAAAATATATTTTCAGATACAACAATATGATAATTAAGTTGCGAGTATAAAAACATTTGTTTTATTACTTTAAGAATTTTCAAAATCCTTGCTGCATTAGATATAAGGTTGAAAATAAATATGTGATGTGAAATGTATATCCTTATACTACAGAAATACCACTTTTTATAAGTTTAAAAAAAATCAAAATTAATTTATCAATGAACTCACACTCAAACTCAGTTTTATTTTGTCCATACCTACATGTGAGTATTGACTGAAATATTTTGAGATCTATGGTTTAACCTATCCTTCGTCATTTTCAATCTCATTAATTAAGTACATACAAACAAACAGTCACACTGCTTTCCCATTGGGGTAGGCAGAGACACATCTTTGCACATGCTATGATCCTGACACACATTTCCCTTCTTCTGCTTTCATGAGTATTTAACCGAGGAGCTTGTATGAATAGAAGCTGTTGATGTGGCCTTTCCTAAAACATCTTCAATCTGATTATGATACATTCACCCATGTCAATCCCTTACCAGCTTGCCCATTCACACTCACCTCATAAATTTGTTTCATCAATATTGTTTCATCCATCCTTGCTATATGTCCAAAACACCTAAACCATTCCTTTCTGTAAGTAGGTATACTTCTCTCTTGATTAATTAATAGGCTTTTTGAAAAAAAAAATAGAAGCAATGCCTTTTTTTGTCTGTCAGCAGCATAGACTTAATGTAAACCCATTTTTTTTAAATCTTAAGTCTCCATGACAAATTATTTTGAACATGTTTAATTGTATAAAAAATCAAGTACAATTTAAGTACTCATGAATTAATTGGCAGTCAGAGATTTATTAGCTTTATAGTATGTGTTATCCTTATCTGACATTTCTACTACAAGTTAGCTGACCCAATTTTGACAACATTATTGTATTATTTTAAATACAAAGATTGATGATGCCTTGTGTTTTATTTATGTTGTAATTCACATGCATTATTCATACTTCATAAGTTGTGACTTCTTTTCTAAAGAATTATTGACATGGTTGATTTCGACACAGCACATTTTATTCCATGATAGGATTTTGTTATTTTATATGAATATTGAACATTGGCCTCCCCTATACATTGCCACAAAAGTGGTCTATGATAGGCTGAAATGATGATATGAATATTGAATAAAGATCACTCAAAAAAATTGTCATAAACTAGGACATTAACTACTGTATTGTGGTTGTTTTACAGGCACAAATTGCAAATTAAAGTACTTACAATTTTGTTTTATTACTTTCATTCCAACACAGGTGAGCAAAGTTTAAATGATAATTACACTAAGTATTTATTATACTCTTATTAAGTACACAAATTTACCCTTAATGACAGAAGTTTCCTCACAATATTTGCCTTTGCTGACTGCTGAGCAAGTGGACAAAATAACTATTATTATTAAATCCCAAAAAATACTTCAAACAAATTTATAAAGTAGTTTAGAACAGTAAATAGAAAGAGGTATATATAACAAACCTAATTTAGAATAAAATATAATAATGTGTACCAATAAAATAAACTTTACAGAAAGTATAAATTTGATAACTTTAGATAGTTAATATATTAAATAGAGTATAAGGTAACATAAACTTTTCTTTTAAATTGAAAATTAATAAATGAAGATTTGAATTTCTTGATTTAGTAATGAACAAGAATTACACCTGATGTAATAATAAACATTTTATTCTAATTAAAAAATAATTATCAAAATCCAAGAGGCATGGCCCTAAATCATATTTATCGGCAATAAAATGATAAGTAAATCAAAAGTTGCAAGGTAGTTCATAAGAAACACAAATTATAATAAAAATTATCAAATTACTATCATATTATAATCATATTTAGTAATAAAAAGTAATATGACCAAATTCCCATTTATATCAGAAATTTCTAAACAATTATTGAATTGTTCTAGTTGTTGTTGAGTAACCAGTAAGTACAGATAATTGTCTCTGCAAAGCATTGCAAGTAGTAAGGCAATTATAGTTCCTCTACTTATTCAATAAAAGACAGGTAATAGTCATATGTGGTCACAACAGCCGTACAATTGGTCTTGTAGAGCGCTGTCTCGCTCGTGAGCAAGCAAACAGTATCTTGCTATCGCTCTCGCTCCCTTCACTCCATGGATAAGAGAAAGTAACAAAAGAGAAATAATACATCTCAACCTTAAACTACAGCCACTAGTCGTATCCGCTTTTATAATAAACACAACTTAATATTATGAAACTTTTACACAATTATAATTAACGTATTTCCTTCATAAGAGACAACAAACAAACTATGAAACTTAACCTATTCAGCGTAATGTGTAAATTAATTCGTGCGTTATTTTCATGAATAGACTATCATGTAATTAATAACGAAGAAAGTTTTGTTTTCATAGCCAATGCAATTGATAAGTAAAGTAAACAAAAACAGCAAAACTAACCCTTTCTTCATGAGCCACCTCCGATGGCCCCGGTTGTGTTAGGAATGTTCCAATGAAGAAAACACTCATCCATTTTATGAACACGCATCAATGATCACAATTTAAATTACTTATGTTTGCACTACTTGTCACAATCAAAATATAATTCCACTATTCGCTGCGCTAAACGTAGACGTCATTGACAAACAACCGAAATGACGAGCTATTGCACGGGATCACATAAAAGACGAGAACACTGTATATTTTCAGAGCCATTGCATCGATATATCACAATTCTTATCACTTGACGTTATAACATTACTAATCACATCGTCTAAGTCTGTTATTTATAAAAATAAAAATGTACAAAGCAAAAATTACTCGTAGACAGAAGTCGCGACGTTGCACACTCGTATAAAACGTACGATTTCTTTTTAACACACACACATGCAAAAGAAGTAACAGATAACAATGCCCTACTTCAAATAAGCATTTATTGTTATGGCAACACTGATTTAATTTGTAATACATAGGTTTTCAAATATTCGTTTAACTATTTAACATTTAAAAGACACAATTATACCTTAAAAATAGATATAGTCCAACTTTTTAGATCTATTTGAAGAAAATTATGTAAAACTATTAATTATTTTTAGTGTCAATTAGCATAAAAATTAGGTAATTTTTATAATAACAGCAGAGTTTATAACAAAAAAATAAAACTTTGGGTAGGTATTGGAGCTCGAAGAGTTTATTTCGCAAATAAAGAAGTATATCCATAATGCTTACCATCATCGTTAAACTGGTGGTTAAGGTAAACACTTACAGGTTTGATTACATTGATAACGATGTGTAATACAATCAGAAGCAGATTTAAGTTAGATATGTATAGACAGCAATGAAGCGACTTAGGTCCATTGCGATAAAGCGTCATAGGCCCATTGAAATAACGCACCTGAGGCCCATCGCTAAAAAGCGCCCTAGGCCCATTGCAGTGAAAGGGCACCTCTTGTACCGTAATAGTTTTATCAATACATTGTTATTAGTTTCAGTGATTGCTTAACAAAATAATTGTCAACTTTGAAGTCAAACAATGTTGATCTGCGCTCCTTAAATATTGCCGCTCTATGCCTTCTTCCCGGGCCTCGCGGACATAAGCCTAATCCATCATTAGGTAATAACATGACATTCTTAATTCTTAAATTCTTATCATCTTTATCGATTGGACACATGGTACGCTTTTCTATGCAAATCCAAAACTTAAAAGTGTAATTTTATTAACTGTTGTAACCATGATTAATTATAACATTGTATTAGTGTAATTTTTCGCTGTATCTATTAATTACACCCGAGCAGTTCTTGCACTAAATAATATTTTGACACACGATTGATTGACTGATTTGATGTCATGGAAGCAATGTGTGGGGATACTCCATACCCTTTGCAAGAAGTCACTACACGGTGTTGACGGGAGACTTGAACGCAAAGCTACATATGAAGAAAGACGATGGCATTTTAAGGGGAAATTTGGAATAAAACACCGGAAACCAAAAAACCGCTGACTGACTTTATGTAGAAAGAGGGGTAAATGAGGAATACCTTATTTATACAGAAAGTAAACTTTAAACCGGGTTCATCCGCCCGGATAGTTCCTCTATAAATTAAGTTAACTTAATCGTAAAACCAAGCGACAACAGTTCAATGTGATGTCTCTGTGATTACGAGAGTGAAAACCGGCCACGCTAAGTGTTCTTAACTCTTATATTTTATGTTATAAACATATTTCAGACTATATTTTACTGTCGGCATCCGATTTAAAATCCAATATAAATATATTACTGTCCGAAAAACCTCTGCAAAAGCTATTTGATAAAACTGTGTAACATGTCCATTTGTTTTCTTTGTTAGTAGGAGTTACTAATACAAGATTGTTGGCCCGCCTTCTGAAACTGAATGATAGTTATGCCATGACCGAATTACGGGTTAGGCAACCTTGCATTGCAGAAGATCTAGTCTGCAAGCTACTAGATTGTAAAAGCTGCAATATAAGCAATATTGCATATTGACGTCAATGGCGAATACTTAACTCAACTTAAATTGATTACATTTTATACACATTTTTTTATATACATGTGTAACAAATAGACATTATAGCAGAATCGCCGAAACTCTTAAGAATAATGCGTAATAACTTCACAGAATTTTATTATATATATTTTTTATTACCTTTTTTTAATTAAATTATGAATTTTAAGTTTAATGAACTGTTACAAATAGTAATAAGGAATTAAACTGCACTGTGCACCTAACAGCGCATGGTGGCGATGGGCTCACCACCAATCACACCAAGTGCATTATACTGTTTTGGTGAAACGTGGATTGTGGCAGTCATCTGTTTTTGCAGTGAGTGCCCAATCTGTGACTACCCCTTATGGGATACAGTCGTGATCTTATGTATGTACAAATAGTTGTTGATAAAGTAAGACGTTAACAACTACCGAACTTGCGCCGGCTTAACACGGATGTTATTGTTATGTAAAAGTCTGTATAGAGGAAAACTGCACCAGCCCGTTTACCCATTTAAGAGCAAATGTTCGTAAAATCCGTTCTTAGTGGGTGTCTATGCTGGGAAAGGAATATGTATGCCAAATTTCAAGTTAATCAGAGATAAATCTTAGTTTGGAGATATCGTGATGACTTAATGGTAAATCGCTTTTAAATAAATATTCGAGATTGACAAAAACTATGCCTCCGAAGAGCTAAGCCTTCAATAAATACTGGACAGGGCCAAGGGCAGGATTAAGGTTAACAGCCGCGGTACGACTGCATTAATCTAGGAACCTATAATTTTATTCTAATATGTGTTGCAAATGCATTAAATTTTATAAAATAAAACATTCATTATTTACGTTATACTGACAATGTCAATCACGTAATAGTCTTTTCATCTGTATATGTTCATACTGCCAATATCAAACACGGTAGAGATTGTCGCCTTAGAATTTTAAAATGTTGCCAGCAAATAAATAATCAAACCTCAAAAAATACGAATAACGTTCGCATTTCATTTCATTCGGCGGCATGACTTAACCAAGCGGGTGACGACTAGTCACGGCCGAGACTACAACTAAAAATAGTGCTGCTCGTTTAGCACAACCCATATTATTATTATGTCAACAAAAAGTTTTTCATCTTCATCATCATCATCATTTCAGCCTAACACCTGGACTAGCCAGTGCATCGGCCTCCCCATGGATTTGTTACTCTCATTTTCAGGGGATTTGTCATAGTTGCCACGCTTGACAGGCAGGTTGGCAACCGCAGCTTTTTATTCAGTTGTTCCAGGAAGATGCTGCTGACCCATCTCTTGGTTTTCATTTTCCCTCTGTCGAATTTTACGACACCTACTAGATAATGGGGTGATAGATTCCCTTAAGCCGCCACCACACGGGAACGATGTTTTTTACCTTAATTCTTATACTTATTATAGTGATTAATTTTTTTACTGCTTTGCAGAGTGTAGTAGTTTTTATCCAGAACAACTATGTATTATTTTAAATTGCTGACATACTACTAGTAACGGTGAAGGGTTTACAGTAATTAATAGGTTTCTCAAACCCTGGTACTAGGCGCTGCAAAAGTCATTCCCATACATTGTGAGAAATTCCAAACGCGTCAGTTAATTAATTAATTAAATAAACTGCTCTCAGGAACGCCATGGGGAGTAAGAACTTTTCCACTCGTATCAAAACGGCGGCGACTTGGTTCGCCACCCTTTACGCCTCGTTTCTCGCGAGAGCGATAAGTGGGCTACGTGAGTTACCTCTGCCTACCCCCTATATGAAAAAATAGCGTGACTGTATGTATGTATGTGTGCGTATGGATCATACTTTATCATTGTGCAAGCCAACATTTATACAGTAGGGAATTAACATTAAAACTGAATTGTACGAATGTTCGAAAAGTTGTTCCTCTCCTTTACTGTAATGGATTTCGTTTATTCTGTCACCCGAAAATTTTTTTTGTTGTGAACCTCAACGGTTAATTTAGCAACTGCGACTACATATTCATTACACAGATAAAATAACTTTTCTAAAAAAAAAATACCTCGTAAAGATGAGAAACAAACTTTAATATATCAATATTAGAAGGTAATGCTGTAAATCAGAATGTTTTATTTTATATTAAACATTGGACGCTACAATCTTATTTAATTTTAGGGTTAGAGAACTTTTGTTACATTTTTATTTGAATATCAATTTTTTTTTTGTTATCTCCAAATAATGAGATAAAATTAAACTATCATCAAATCCATGTGTAAACTCATTTTACACATGACCGCAATTATACTCTCATCCCCTCGGAGCAATTATTATAAACATAGTAATATTATAAAAGCGAAAGTAACTCTCTCTGTGTATCCTACTGTTACCTTTTCACGGTTTAACCGCTGAACGTATCCAGACGAAATTTTGCACAGAGATAACTTGCACGGACGACGGACATAGACATACTTTTTATACCAGAAAATCAAATAGTTCCCACGGGATATTAATAAAACCTATACCACACGGATGAAATCGTGGGCATCAGATGGTTTTTGTCCGAGTTCATTCCTAATTAATAAAATTAAAAAAGAAAAATATACAACTCTCGTTGGTGAAATCAGCTTTGGCCCATTTTTTTGACAGATGGGTTGGTGGATTGTTTGTTTTTTAAGGTATTGTTTAGGAATATTAATGAAATGGCAGCACTGTAAATAAGTAATAGTTTTATTAGAAATTAAAAACAAAATTCCTTATACTACCTAAATAAGGCACGACGTTACCAATCAAACGTAGAATACGACGACAACTATATCACAAAGCGATGCGAAACATTTACTAAATTAATAATTTGTATATCATTATTAAAAAAAAAATCAGTCACTATACAAAAACATTTTCTTTTAATAAAATTATGCAATTTAGAAAAATTGGATCCATGTTGTTTATCACGTTTCGATATGACGGAATGAAAATTTAAGCTGTGCAAGAGCAATAACTATGAGACAGGATTTGAATTTTGAACTTGATTACAGAAGCCATACCAAAATGGCGGATTAAATCTACATTACAAACAGTAAATATACTCTGCAACAAAATAAATATTCATTTATTATTTCAAGAAATTAGGTAAAATACACAAATTTTAACAGCCTGTTTATTCGAAACATCACACTAATCTCAGGTTATATATCAGTTTTAGTACATCTACATAAAAGTGCAGTGAGGAACCAAGTTAAAAAATTGTATATATTTATTCACTATAGAAGCATATTTTAATTGGTAGACAGCGGAAGTATAACTTTATGAAGCCTTAAGTTATTGATTAGGATATGGTATACAGGCCTGTCAAAAGTGGATATGTGATATTAGTAGCGGAGCTCTTAGGAAAATTTTGAAATATATTTTATACTGTTATATCAAACTTTACATAATATACATTTATTTTAAAGTATACATATACATACAATTTGTACACATCGCAGTATGGATAAGTGTCGATGAGGAATAACGCCATACAATTTTTTATATATTTTCATGTTTTGTTACGAAATATGTCAGTGTTTTGTGCGTATGTTACAGTTACAGCATTGATGTATAAGAATTTATTGTTAGATCTGAAGCAATAATACAATAATATTACAAATACCTAAATGTTTACAAATCTCTATTCAAAATGCAAAAATGTCTTATTCCAAAATAAATTAATTGCCTAGAAGTCGGCCTTCTTTAATTACACACTTAATTTTTAAATAACATAGTAATATAATTAATTTGTATATCTTTGTACCAAATCATGATTCAGGTGGAAATTTGGAATTCTGAATAATAGCGAAGACAGATGAGTAGAGAGCGTGGAGTGATATACAGAGATCGGGGTCGAAATTGGAGATCTTTTCATGCCTCGAAAAGTGAATTCCATACCCCCAGATAAGGACATGAACAAAATTTTCACAAGAAAAATTTTGAATGTCTAATGAATTAGTGTTATTTTTTTTAAATAATTTTGGAATTTATAACAATAGATTGCAGTGCAAAGCCAACAAATTTGTACGATAAGATATTAATACGCTTCTGAATTACATATTTAATACAAAACATCCATTATTCAAAATGTATTGTCAAACCTAAAATAATATGTAGTAAGTTTTTTTAATTGTTTGTTTTTGGTATTATACCTTCCTGTATACTTTAATACAGACTAAAAATCTATAGAGGCATTAAAATCCATAAAGATAAATGGATAGGGTCAGAAATGTGAAGGAACATAATTTTCGTTTCTGACTTTTCCTTTGCGCATGCGCTTTTAGTTTAATTGTCTTTGTTTTATTAAAAATACACTTAGTAGATTTGGTCACCTACATTTACTTATTATCTCTATTAAAAGTTTCACAGAAAGGGGACCGAAGATAAAATACAATACTGTCAGCATCACAATTGCCGATTTTCATTAACAATAAACCAGTAAAAAAATCTATCGCATCAAAGCTGTATACAAAAGTTCTAAAAGACACCCGAGTTTCGTTTATCAGTCAGTTGTTACAATAACGCTAGATTTAGTTTAGCTATTAATAATTCAGTTAGTTGGGGCCATTTTGACCTTAATGTTGGCACAAACATGAATGGTCAGTAGTGGTCGATGTCCGCAGTTGGCGCCACTGAGTAAACTGACGGTGGTCTGAAATGAAAGAAAATAATTAACCGACAAATTGATTTGTCGCAAATATAATAGATTTTGCCTGTAAATCCACAGGTAGACAAAGACCTCTACCAAAATAGCGTAATCACCTCGCTTTTTTTAATTGCGTAACGTGACGAAACGAGCAAAACGTTAAACTGATGGTAAGTGCAACGTCTGCCCATAAGAAATGCTGTGTCGCCCAGAGCAATTCTGTGTGATACCACACTGCGCCCGTCACCCAGAGACATCAGTTCTTAACTCTCATATGCCCAGTGATTACGCTAGCTCCCAGTCCCCTGCAAACCTATACACAGTAATGTTTGAACACTACTGCTTCACGGCAGAATAACTGGTCGGGGCCTGGCGGGATTCCTTCAATCCTACCACCAGTACACCACGTCCATCCTACTCCCACCACGTAATAGTTTTTTTTTTAAATCAGCTTTTTAACCATAGCGTCATCTTTTGACCAACATTCAGAAACCATCTGTACACGATATATTACTCTGGTCTTGGTCTTCCCGTATCCAAGCGAAGTGTTTTCGAAGAGGAAAGGTTAGAAAAATGAGACAATCAAATTACATATATAACTGCAGCATTAATATGCAGAAATCCGTCTAAGGGCCAAACCATCCCAGGGCCAGTAATTTCGCCGAGGGCATTACTGTGTTTCGGTCTAAAGGGCACTGAGCGCTAGTGTAATTACTGGGCTTATGAGACTGAAAAACTGATGTCTCAGACGGACAGGCGCAGTGCTGTGACACAGGAATATTCTGGGTGACACAACATTTCTTATGGACAGACGTTGCACTTACCATGAGGTGAACGTTTTGCTAGTCTCGTCACTTTCTCTTATAAAAAAATCTAGTCGTGTAAACCATTCGTATACAAAACCCAAAATACACAGTTCCCTACAAAAATCACTTCAAAAAAGCGTTCTCGATCGATCAAAACATAGAAATAATGACAAACATTCAAATCCCGAATAAATCAACTCAAATTTAATCCCCACCCGGGGTGGGTACCCCATAATGCAGCTTTTTAAATTAAATCTACTTTCGTTACTCTACGTTTTTAAATTAGTTGCTAATTTGAAGCAATAAAATTTGAAATTAAATTACGAAGTTATTGAGTCGCTGACTGTGTGTCTAGTCTGTATATCTGACTGTTTTTTGTAAGTATATCAAAAGCCAATAATATGAGTGTTATGCAATAAATAGTGATTTCGGCTGCGATTCGAATTAAGGATCAAAAAGTCATAAAGCAAGTACGATGGTCGCAGGGCCACGCACGTCCAATGTGCGGTTCCTACCTAAGAGCTCGCCTTGGCGCTGGTAACCGCGAAGGTCTGGGTAAACCAGACATTCTGGAGTCTGCCGCAGTCACTGGACGTGGTTCAACCACTGGCACTGCAAAAAATTGAAAAACACATGTTTATATCTGCAACCGTTTTAATTTAGGGGGGAAAAAGTAAGTGCTGATAAATCTCCCTCTGCTGAGCACAGGCTTCCTCTTATTTCTGAGAAGGTTTGAGAAGCCGGGGTCGCGGACTTCACATGTTCTCGAAATAGTTTTATTCCAGATGTTTCCCTTCATCGCTGAGCACGTGGTTAAATTGCAGAACAATTTTAGAGAGACCACATTTAGGTCACTCGTCAACTATGAAATGTTAAGACGAGCGCCAGACCTGTGAGTTACCACGGCATTTAGGAACAGCTCCGTCTTTAATCATTTATAGATAAATTTACGGCTTAAGGTAATCTACCACCTTATATAAGCCCGTGGGTGACGTAAAAGTCTACAGAGGGTAAATGAAAACCAGAATTTGGATAGCACCATCTTCCTGGAACATCTGTATTAATAAACTATGTGGCAACTATTGCAAAATCCCCCCTTAATGAAAGCTACGAACTTTTGTGGCAATCTATGGGGGAGGTCATAGACCTCCATCAGCAGTGGACTAGTGATAGACTGAAATGATGACGATGATGATGATGACCATTCTAATAAATAACAAAATGTAACTGTTTAAAAACAAACCTACATTAACAATCATAATTGATACTGTGCTCTGTCTTCTATAACGAAATGGGTCTATTATTTAATAAGAGGCCTGAAGAAGTACAATGAGATGTACTAAGGTAACGGCTAAAGAGATTTTAATGAAATTCGGCACAGAGGAACATTTTGTCATGAAAAATGTTAGACGATACTTTTTTTACGATAAAAAATATCTAATTTACAATTAAATTTTTAATTTACGCCGAGCGAAGCTGGCGAGTAACGGGTAGTATTTTATAAATATTAATATATATATATATATATATATTAATACATTCTACAGAAAGTGTAGTTTCGTACAATTTAAGATTTTGAACTGATCAATAATTTTAATTACAACCAAGACAGTGTGTACAGTAACAGAGTTGGAATATTTTTAAATTATATAATTAGGAATGAATTTGATTGTAAGGCCGCTATGTTTTATCATAAACAGATTTGTGTTGCGGAAATAATAGTTAGAGGAGAGAACTCGTTCTTATTTCCCTAAGTCTATAATTGTCATCTGCACAGGACAATAATACAGAGAGACAGACAGAACAAAAAATAAGTAAAGCGTAACAGTGTGATAAAGAACTATGTAAACTAAGAGGCACGCCTTAAAGTTCTATCGTATGCCACAATATAGAAGAAAGGGTTAGATAGAGTGTTGGAAACATGGAATTATCAACAGGTATATTAAATTCTGGCAAAAACATTGTATTCTTAAGTTACCTGCTGCATTCTCTTTAAGATGTTTTTTTTGCAGTTGTACAATGAATCCTAATATTGTGAAACCATTCTCGGGGTATAACAGTTCTCGAGTGTTAGTACATGGTAGGTCTCACAATAAAATGACGCATTCTGCCTTATTTTGTATGGTATTAAATAACGATACAAGCGAGTCGCCGAGCAGATGGTAAGTACTGTTCCCTGCGCTACCTAACAGTTGCAGTGTCACCCAGAACTTTAAATTCTTGTGTGGCACTGCACTACTCTCGTCACCCTAAGACATCAGTAATTAAGTCTCATATGCCCCTCTAATTTCTTTTTTTTAAGAGGGGGTAAACGAGCAAGCGGTTCACCTGTTTGACTGCGGTTGCGTAGCTGAGTAAGTAAGCAGTGCTTAGACTCTTTTGTTGAAGTCGTAACGGCCCGGGAAAACCGTTGGTGGCAGATTCAATAATGTGGTCGTGGGTGGCAGAAAATATTTTGAAGGGCGTACAGTGATGGAATGCCTAGCGTCAAGATGATGCGAACAGAATTTGGCAACTCGTGATTATTTAGCTGCAGTGCCATTTAAACCGGACCACGGGCCTTACAGTTGGACAATTAGCAACTGCAAGCATTCTTCGCGTGTATGTTGTTTGAACTGACGAAACGATTCGTAGTAAAGGAAACATAAAATATTCACAGTTAATTAGTAAAGTCAGGTCACGCAAAGTGAAGGTAATTTTATTGTATACAAACATAGACTTTAGTCTATTCAAAAAACCGTGAGGTAAAAGTTAACAAACAGCATTGTAATGCTACCAAATTATAGAGTACAAGTTTAGTGCGAACATTTCCCGTTAAAATATGACGTTTTGTCATCGATCGGGTTATCGCCAACTTTACTATCCATCAACTTGTTGATATAAGAGTACTGTTTCCAGATAATTATATTTAATTCTGGTTAT
The DNA here is from genome assembly GCA_019845155.1 of Luehdorfia chinensis. Lineage (NCBI taxonomy): Eukaryota > Metazoa > Arthropoda > Insecta > Lepidoptera > Papilionidae > Luehdorfia > Luehdorfia chinensis. The sequence continues at coordinate 777,528 of JAHVAK010000125.1, forward strand.
TCCATTGTTACTTTATTGTTTTTATTAAGTATATTGTACTGTTATTGTTTCGTTTTGGTTATTTTGACATTATAGTTTGACAAACATTGTTGAATTTGTTTATACTTAGTCTCAAGCTGAAATGAATAGACTATGCATGTTGTATAACTTTATTAAGAATTTTAGACGTGAAATATTTACTTTTAATATACAAACCTGCGACAGGCCTCTGCGTCGGACCAGAAGTCGGCCTAGAAACACGCATTTGAGCTGCACTCGCTACAGAGTAGGGACGCGATGTAGGCGGCTGTAATTATTTACCACAATCTTATTTTTATTTATTACCTAATATTTCTTAAATTCCAAAACCTCCCAAACATTCATTAACCCAGAATACCAAACACACAAGACAATTAACACTCAATGTTATCAACGATAATTAAAACAATAAATCACCAACACAAAGTAAGTTTATCATCATCATCATTTCAGCCCATCACAAGTCCACTGCTGAACATAGGACTCCCCGTAGATTGTCACAAAACACGGTCCTGAGTGACCTACATCCATCCACTTCCCGCTAAACCGCACAGGTCGCTGCATCATCTAGTGCGGGGTCGCCCTCTACTTCTTTTGCCGGTACGAGGTTGTTAATCCAGAATGTTTCTTTCCCTAAGATTATCGGTTCTACGAGCTATATGGCCGGCCCATTGTCACTTTTGCTTGCTGGCCCTTACAACTATGTCGGTTAGTCTAGTTCTGCTGCGGATATCATCGTTACGGATTCTATCTCGCAGAAAAACACCGATCATTGATAGCATTTAGCCGATAAGTGTCCGGCAAAGTAGAATATCACCTACCTCCTTCCAATTAGAAGTAATTAGAAAAACCCAAAAAAATATCAAGAGTCGGTCTCTCTCACCGAATCTCAATCAAAAAATAAAATATAAAAACGTAAGGATAATTTAGGTAGTTCGGTAGGTAGGACCACCGCAGGGCCAGTTATTCTGCCGTGAAAGCGGTAGTGCCAGAAATGATCTGAGTGACACAGCTTCTGTTATGGGTAGACCTACTTACTATGTGGTGAACGTTTTGCTCGTCTCGTCACTTTATCCAATAAAAAAAAACCTTGTTCTACATAGTAACAAATACGCTGAAGGGACTTATAACCCAAATAGATTAGATAAATAAAATGTTTCCTATTGAAAGCAGTAACTCACTGGCATATAGTGATTCCGCATAGAAACCGGCACTCCGCTACCGCCCGAAGTTCGCTCCAGACGCGCGCAGCTGCACGCACGCACACAAACAAACAAGCAAGCACCGATTGTTAATCACGTACACATATGACTAATGAAGAAAAGACAGCTTTGGTCCAGAAATATACGGTGAATATGATTTATTTTTTGTTTATTAATTAATTACCTACAAGAAATAATTCTATTTAAATTTAGAGTTTATTGTTTAACACAATGATTTCTTATATTTACGCGTAGACTGTTCATTTTTTAAAAATTACAAATTTTATAACGTTTAATTTAAACTAGCTATTATATAGTATTAAAGTAAAATGAAATTCGATATAATCTGTATTTTTTTTCTTCAATTTAAATTATTGTTTCTTTACCAGATTACGGCAAGTCCAGAACGCTATGATTTACAGATGTTTGTATGTTCATCTATTCCCTTATAGATAGTAACAATTGAACTATTTTATAATAGTACTAATAGTTTTTGAAAATCAATGAAAGTTATCAGTTGGATTAAGAACGCGTCGATTATTTGGAAATACGCCTTAAAAGTACTAAATCGATTCTTGAGATAGCGGAATTTTACCTATTCATGCATATATTTCTGGACGATCCTTTATTAATATACTCGTATAGTGTTAGAGTCAAACTTCAACGAATAATTTATGGGATTCTAATTCGTATATAAACTGTTTTAACATAATTATAATGATTATCTTTAATGATTTCTTATATTTACGCGAACACTACACATTTAAATGAAACTAAGTTTACGGATTTTATCGCGTTTAATTTTTTATTTTTTACTATTTATAACCCGACGTTTCGAGTGCTTTACAGCACCCATGGTCACGGGAGGACTGAGGTGACAGATGTCCTGATGTCATTGTTAACCTGGGGTACCTTCAGCTTTTAATTATTATTTTTGGGTCCGATCTACGCAGAAAGAGCTAACTGTGTCTTGAAGTCTTGCAGTGGTATGCTTGGTTTTTGAATTTAATTTTATTTATTATTGGATCCCAAGCTGGTGGTAATACCCAACCATCTTCTCTATTGAAATTAGGATGTTTTTTGATTTCAATAGCCTCGCGAATCATCCTTGGTAGGAATCGGTGTTCTTTTGCAAGGATCTGTGGTTTATCAAATCTGATGTAATGGTTGGGATGATCCAGAACATGGTCACAGACTACAGACTTCCTAGAACGACGATGCTTCACGTCAGCTATGTGTTCTTTTACGCGGGTTTTAATCGATCTTTTTGTTTGGCCTATGTAAGAGAGACCACATTCACAATCTAGCTTGTATACTCCTGCGTCCTGTAGAGGGATGTTACACTTGACAGATGGTAAAAACTGACTTATCTTCTTCGGCGGCTTGAAGAATGTTTTTATGGAAGCGCGCTTTAAGATATAGCCAATCTTGTCCGTGACTCCTCTGACATAAGGTAGAACAGCAGGCACACGCTCGACTGTGGCCGGCTTCACTCGGTCACTGCGACGTAGGCGCGGAACCCGAAGCTTGTTGTCGTGCAAAACTTGCTTGACATGTTGAAGCTCTAACTAACTCTAAAATTCAATTTACAATGGAGTTAGAGGCAAATAACTCTTTAGCTTTTCTAGATGTTTTAGTAATTCGAAATCCTAATAACACCTTGTGTCACACTGTGTATAGAAAAAAGACCCATACTAACAGATATTTAAACGGTGAATCTTACTATCATCCATCACAGTTAGCTACCGTGGGTAAATCCTTGTTTCAGAGAGCACGAGGAATCTGTGACAGGAAACACCTGGCCGCCGAGCTTCAACATGTCAAGCAAGTTTTGCACGACAACAAGCTTCGGGTTCCGCGCCTACGTCGCAGTGACCGAGTGAAGCCGGCCACAGTCGAGCGTGTACCTGCTGTTCTACCTTATGTCAGAGGAGTCACGGACAAGATTGGCTATATCTTGAAGCGCGCTTCCATAAAAACATTCTTCAAGCCGCCGAAGAAGATAAGTCAGTTTTTACCATCTGTCAAGTGTAACATCCCTCTACAGGACGCAGGAGTATACAAGCTAGATTGTGAATGTGGTCTCTCTTACATAGGCCAAACAAAAAGATCGATTAAAACCCGCGTAAAAGAACACATAGCTGACGTGAAGCATCGTCGTTCTAGGAAGTCTGCAGTCTGTGACCATGTTCTGGATCATCCCAACCATTACATCAGATTTGATAAACCACAGATCCTTGCAAAAGAACACCGATTCCTACCAAGGATGATTCGCGAGGCTATTGAAATCAAAAAACATCCTAATTTCAATAGAGAAGATGGTTGGGTATTACCACCAGCTTGGGATCCAATAATAAATAAAATTAAATCAAAAACCAAGCATACCACTGCAAGACTTCAAGACACAGTTAGCTCTTTCTGCGTAGATCGGACCCAAAAATAATAATTAAAAGCTGAAGGTACCCCAGGTTAACTATGACATCAGGACATCTGTCACCTCAGTCCTCCCGTGACCATGGGTGCTGTAAAGCACTCGAAACGTCGGGTTATAAATAGTAAAAAATAATAAATTAAACGCGATAAAATCCGTAAACTTAGTTTTATTTAAATGATTATCTTTATTAATAAACAATAAAAAGCTGCCTTTGAAACCAAATGGATGCAGTTAACAATATATTTGACGAACATGTTTCATGATTTTTTATGCCATTTTTCATAAGAAATTTGCTGAGTCATGTATCAGAACCTTATATATGTAATAATTAAGTTACAAATGTGTTGAGAAATGAGATTAATGGCTTTAAGACATCTATCATTAATAAACAAATTAACACAAAGTACCGACACCATTATTTTCTAAAGTTATTTAGTTGCTAATTTCATACCCAAAGCAGTCAAACGAAATCGAATTAACTACAAATAAAAAAAAAGCTTTTTGTTATGCAATCTAAAATTATAAGTAAAGTTTAGAGTTAAATCTTTAATAATCATGTGCAATTCTTAAAGACAGAAATAAATAATGTTGTGATGAAGGTTCTTCAACATGGCGGTTTTGCAACCACAGTTTTTTATTCAGCCATTCTAGCAAGAATCTGCTGCTCGTCTCTTGGTTTTTATTTTCTCATTGTCGACTTTTACGACACCAACGGGATGAGATGGGATGGTAGATTCTATTACGCCGCAATCACACGGCGAGATGTTTTATTAAAAGAAAGAACAAAATCGGTGCAGTGAAAATTCTCCTCTACATCGTTCGCAGACGATTAACATTATTATACCATACTGAAATTTGTTTATTTTAACATTTCTGTGTGGCACCTACACTGCGCTCGTCAACCTAAGAAATCAGTTCTTACATAGATGGAGAGTCCTCCATAGGAATGCTACCACCAGAATGGTTTATTTAAGAATTGTTGTCCCGTTATTTTCATAAGGAGGAATTTAGAATAGAGTAATCGTGTGTATTATTTACTTTTTAAAGAGGGCCTGCAACGGCGCTGCACATGCAAAATAGCAACCACCAAAACCCAACACTACTACACAATTAATGTTCAGGAGGTCTATTTTGTAACTTATTTTGGCGTATGAAGCTCATTCATTGGTTAATGGGATCAAATGAAACCGATTCACGAAACCAACCAGAGTTACACAGTAGACACCCAGGTAATATGCACCACTAACACGAGAATATGACATCAAACTTATTCTACCTATTACACATTTTTAAGGCTATTTGCAGATCTTGGCAAACAATTTTTTGTGTCTTTACCATTATTGATATAGGTTTTCGTAAAAGTTACGCAAAATTGTATTAAAAATATTACGGTGAAACAGATAGGCATACCACCGGAGAAGATATGAGTATTATTTTTATCCATTTATTAATAATTTCCCGCGATTGCGAAAAGTGGGCTACGTTAGTAGCCTCTGCCTACCCCTTATATGGGAAAAAGGCGTGACTGTATGTATGTATGTATGTATGTATATAATCCTTTTAGCAAGCCTTTAAGCATATTGCACGCACGGATGAGGTGTGAGATTTGACATAGTTAAAGTTTGTATGGAGAAGAAGCAAGCAAGCTAAAATTTATATATAATATGTGTTACAAATACATTAAATTGAATATATTGAGACATTCATTATTTACGTTCATACTGACAATGTCAATTACATAATAGTCTATCATTTGTTTACGTTAATACTGCCAATGTCAAACATATAATCTGTGGTACAGAGTAGAGACTGTCGCCAACATATAATTACTCAAACGTCAGTAACGTTCAAACTTAAAAAGTTATGAATTACGGTCGAATTTAGACCAGACGGCGACCACTATTTTATATAAATTTACATCCAAATTTGAAAATTATTGGATTCATTTCATAACATGACATTCTTGATCTTTTAGTTTAGTTAGCCTAAAATATGCCTATTCATTCTTACTGTTTACTATAAAGTTATCAAGATCATATTCGTCTTGAATGACCGATGCCGGCAAAGAATGCAATTCCCTAGCTGTATGGAACTACGAAGAAAATGCTTTGTACGCCACCAAGGTACTATAAATAAGCAGATCAAATTGTATGCGTCCGTGCGTCTAGTATTTCAATAGCAAAACGGGGATGGAGTATTTAGTTACTACTCAAAAGCACAGCCATCCATTAGCAAGTATTTGGTCCTAACGTCAGATCGCGCTACACGTTTGAATGATAGTTTGACGAAATTCCTCGAAGACGAGATCTAGCTATATCGATTCCTTGTCCCGATACACAACTAATGTATTATTACCATCGAAAATGTAAGTCGTTTTGATGAATTAATTACAAATATATAAATAGAGAAACAAGAATTGCTGTTTTATAGTATAGGATGGTAACACTGCAAGCCAATATCAAATAAAAGCACATGTAACCCATACGCAGAATTGTGAGTCGTATAAACCTGTTCGCTCACATCTCTCGGTGCGACGAGTTGACTCTGAGGTCTATCGCGTCGCAACGTTTCCGTTCCTTGCCTTACTAACGTGGGCACGGAAGGTTTTTGAGTCTGCTTGTCTTTTTCATCAGGAGGGTTCTGAAAGTTATAGGATATTTAATGCAAGCACAGATCATGAGGTCGACATCATTGTTAAAATTTCCAAACGGTGAGTGGAGTCGACTGGTTATTTCTAACAATTAGATGCAAAACGGGTAACTAAGGGGCCGGACGCTTACATTAAAAAAAATCACCACTGAAATTGTTATTTGCAATTTTGTGCTCGGCGGTGAGGGAAAACATCGTGAGGAAACCTACATGTCTGAGAAATAAAAATATTTCGACATGTGAAGTCCGCCAAACCGCATTGGAGCAGCGTGGCAGACCCTTCCTGGCTTCAAAACCCTCTCAGAACTGAGGGTGGCCTGTGCTCACCAGTGGGACATTTATAGGTTGTTACTTTACTTTTACTTTTACGGGTTATCAAAACAAGTATAAAATATATATAGTATGAAAGGTTATTAAAACTGATAGGAAGTTTAAGTAATAATCTGTCATGATTAGAGCATGCTTAGCTATAGGTTAATTCAGAGAATCCTAATCCTTTTTGCCAAGTAGACCACATGCCGATTTTCTTGTTTTTCACACACCTCATGAACATCATGAACCCTAATTCACTTCTGTTGTGAATTAGGGTAACTCCAAAAGTCGTAAATGACCTCCCCAGACGTCGATTTCGATTTGCCACACATGCCACATTGAGTTGCAGCAGGTTAAAGTGATATTAAATCGAACCACAATTATAGTTTGAAAATCCTGAAAGGAACTTTCATAAACTTTAGCGATTGAATCTCTTATCGGGTCGGATCTTATAGTGTTGAGAGGAATGAGATGACTAAATTTCACCGGATAGTAAGAGCAAGCAGAACTTCGAATTGGAAAGCTCTTTGCGGCACCGCACTGCCTTCGTCACCATGAGACATCGGTTCTAAGTCCCATATGCCTTAAATAAAATCATAACATATGTACAGTCACGTCCTCATTCCATTTAATGAAATATCTCTCTTTCACATAATTTTTAATAATATGTTACACATCGTAAATGATGCAACGACTTCGTTTAACATGTCCCAAGAAATAAATAAAAATTATTATTATTAATGGCATTTCTAATTAACCGAAGCAAAACCACAAAGTGTAATATCACGTCAATTTACTGCCACTTTTGTCTAGAGACTAAAAGATATACTCAGTTTCTTGAAATGAAGTATCTAAATGGTGAATGTATAATTATGATTAGATTTTTCTTGACTCTGGGCGTAATTTAGTTGACGAACTTGTAACGACATCTACGTCTTCATGTGAGAAGTTAAAGAAATAGCTCGAAAGTCCTTCATCGCGCTATAGAAATTCCATTGATGGTAACTATATTTTCATCATGCACAAAATCTAAATATTACTAATAAGAGAAGACGTCCTTCCAGATCAAGCCACCTTATTTTCTAAGCACCTTCATCTAGAAGTGGCAAGTGTCTATAGCGAGATTGTAACAATTGCATCTGGAACACTGCTAAGTTCCGGATTAGTGATATGTTTCGTTTGGAACATCGTGTCAGAGTTATTTATTAGGATTATTAACTCGAAATATTTGAATCTCATTGATGTTTCAGAAAAGTCCGGTTCACTTTTCTGTTCACTGAAGAGCTAAACATATCTACCTCCATCTGCGAAAAATTAATTGGCGAACTATATGGGGGACGTTTTTTTTTTCTTTATAAGAAAAACGATGACCCATAGTGGGATTTCAAGTACGCATACCTTTAGGTCACGTTACACGTTACATGTAATGTAATTAATGTTAGACAGTGACAAACATAGTCGTGTTATAAATTCCAAATTTGCATGCGGTCTTTGAGATTAATTTAAAAAAAAAATTAACCTGATCGACAGCCACGGTGTAAGAGTCTCTGCGTACTGGCGGTGCAGGGTGTGCTATTTTCGCTGGGTGTGAGATTGCGGGGTGCGTGAGGTGAGTGGGGGCGGTGGGAGTGGTGGGACTCAGCGCAGGGGTTCGAAGCGTAAACCCCCCGTCGCACCATCGTTACGTCCCACTATTGTTCTCGGTGCTGATATGCCACTTGGATTGGCGCCTGTAACAAAGTATAATTTCATATATTAGTTATGTGCAAAGTACAAACATTTGATCTTTTATTTACTTATTTGTGTTTATATTAATGCTACAATAAAGATGTAAAGATTGTATATTTGAATGCGCTAATGTCAAGATATACTGAACAGATTTGAAAAACTGGAGCTAGGATTCCTATGCAGGAATTCGTCTAGGTAGGTACCACCCCAGGGCCAGTTATTCTGCCGTGAAGCAGTAGTGTGCAAACATTGCCGTGTTTCGGTTTGTAGGGCACTGAGAGCTAGCGTAATTACTGGGCACATGAGATTTAAGAACTGATTTCTCAGGTTGACGGGCGCAGTGTGGTATCACACAGAAATGTTCTGGATGTCATAGCATTTGTTATGGGCAGACGTTGCACTTACTATCAGGTGAACGGTTTACTCGTTTCACCATTTAATGCAATAAAAAAATCTTGCATTAGATAGCCCGTTTATTAAGGAAGGTTCTAGGCTATAAAACTTTACGCTACAGTCTTAAAGAGTCGCACTCTCAGAACCGAACATTACTGAGAAGGGCCGAACTGTGTCATCAAAGAATTTATACATAATATTAATCAATCATGATTACGTAAGCTGATTCTAAATTTATTTTTTTAACGAAAGTGTGGCAACACTGCTAAAATATTGTTAATACCACTGTAGCGAAGCTTTATAATGGAAGAAAATTACGAGACTAGCAAGTAGTTCACCTGATGGTAACTGCAACGTCTGCCCATGACAAATGCAGTGTCACCCAGAACATATCTATGTGTCACTACACTGTGATCGTCACTCTGACACATCAATTCTTAAGGCTCATATGCCCAATTACACTAGCTCTCTGGCTGCTTAAGACAATCTGCCACCCCATGACATCCCGCGGGTGTCGTAAAAGTCGACAGAGGGAGAGGAGAAAAAACAGGAGATGGGCAGCACCATCTTCCTGGGACATCTGAATAAACTGGGGTTGCCAACCCGCCTGCCAAGCGTGGCAACTATGGCAAAATCCTTTTGGAGGAGGCATATGTTCAGCAGTGGACTAGTGATAGGCTAAATTGTTGATAATGATGATGAAGACTACTGCTTCACGGCAGAGTAACTGGCACCACCAGTGATTTGGCTGTTCACAAACTATAACCACCAATATCGTCAATTTTAGTTAAAGAGATAAGAGCATCTACTTACGAATAATACATCAGGATTTGCTTTGGGCTAAGTGCGAACGAAATTGTGATAACTATCTCAATTTGAAATACTTGTGCTATGCCATGGGGGGTAGCTAGTACATTATGAAATCCAACTTACTTGGTATCCTATTAAGCTCTTTATGTGAACTGTACTGTCTTAATTTCGATGTTGGCAAGCCTGTTTTTCTCGGCATAGCTGTCGGTGGTGCCATTGAGCTATATGGTGCTGAAAAATTAAAAAAAAAATTGACACTAGAGAGTTATGAATGTCATGTGATAAAAGAAATAATTATATCACTTTCTGGTTAACTCGAAAAGTGTGGGTTGTGGTTTTCGTTAAATATGGGTAAAAGTCGACAGAGGGAAATTAAACCCAGGAGATGGGCAGCAGCATCTTCCTAGAACATCTGAATAAATAAACTGCGGTTGCCAACCCGCCTGTCATGCGTGGCAAATATGGCAAAATCCCTCCAATAGGAGAGGCACAAACTTATGGCTATCTATGGGGGAGGCCTATGTTCAGGCAGTGGACTTGTGATAGGCTGAAACGATGACGACGAGGTAGATTCAGAGGCTGCCAAGGTCACCTTAGGGTTATTGTGTAAAAAGTCATAAAAGACGAGCAACCAGAGTTCATCGATGCCGACATTGCGCAATCTGTCAATTGCAGTTTTGAGTGAGGATTAACAAATAGTTTCATACAAGGGAGGATTTGTCGAAATCTCCACACTAAGATATAATTGAGTCGTCACCAATCTGAGTATTTTAGGCCCATGATTTAGTATTTCCACCATCGGTCGAAGGACAAGGAATTATCTACGATGTCACTTAGACGACTTTTACGGCACCCATGAAAAGAGATAGGGCGATTGGATGTCTTATCGCGTCGGGTCATATACTGTTGGGAGGAAGAGAAAACTAAATTTCACTGGATAATAAGTACAACCCCTTCTAATAATAGTTGAGATCTCACCCAGAACTTCGAATAGAAAACTCTGTGCTTCTTAAGTCCCGTTTGCCATGTAATGACACTAACTAACACATGTACATACAGTCACGGCTTCTTCCCTGAGCTGACACAACACACGTAGCCCACTTTTCGCCCTCGCGGGAAACGAGACGTGTCGGGTGCCAAACCACGTCGTCGCCATTTTGGTAAGTAGTCAAATAAATTCGTACTCCATATCACGTTCCCACGAGCTGTATAGCGAGCAAGTACTGCATATTATGGTGTTATTCTGCAAGAAATACCTTATTCGCCTCTTTCGTCACCTCGGTAGGAAAGAGGTAGGTATTCTACTCTGCCGGACATCTATCGGTCCTAGACTGGACGGCTGAATAACTGACACTGCGGTTATCCTTGCACAGGACTGCCTACTACCAGTGAAAATCTATTGGTTGAGGTGGCGCCACTAACCTATATTAGTTGGTGAAATCCGATTAGGCGAGGACTTCATCGCTATACTAGATCCTATATACTTGTCTGGACTTGTCTTTTCTGCCAAAATGTCTCTTTTCGCTGAATTTTTTTTGACCATTGTCGCACTATTTATAACTGTTGTATTATGCAGGTTGTAAGTTCGTTCCATCCCAGAGCTTTTCGCTTTCGTCAGGGTGTACGATTTGTCGACGGTCCAAGTCGTATATAGGCGATATTGTTGTATGTAGATTTAACATTTCGGTTTTGGAGCCCTTCTTTAGAGCTATCAGTGGCGTTGAGGCGATTTGTCCATCTGAAAATCAATATACAACAATCATTATATATACATAAATAATAACTTAATACATATATCTATTACTGTATTAGTACTTTCTAAAATTTTATATAAAGTGTGTTTCTGTATGTCGTACTGTAGTCTATGGGAATATTCTTTGTGAATTTATTTAAATGTGGCTGTATCCGCGACTTCATTCGGATTGATTTCAATTTGTTTAAAAAAGTTATTAACAAAATGTAAGTGCAGTATAAATATAAACATATAATTACTGGCAAAGAGGTTCTTTGCCAGTAATTGGTTTTCCAAATTGTCTTCACTCTGTGGTATACTGTGAGAATGTGGTGACTGTGGTGATTTTATATAGATAATATCGACTTTCAACGATATTCTGCAGAGAAGCAGTAGTGTGCAAACATTACTGTGTGGTAGCACACCGTAATTTTCTGGGTACAGCATTTATTATGGGCAGACGTTACACTTACCATCAGGTGAACGTTTTGCTCGTTCCGTCACTTTTATTAAATAAAAAAAATAGTATAATGAATATTGCTTATGAATTACAAATAAAATATTAAAACTTTTTATCATTTGATTTCATAATGTTTTATTTTATAAATGTTGGCATTCTCATCCATACTAATATTATAAATGAGAGAAAAGTTTTCACAGCTCAACCGTTGGAACCGATCTTGACGAAATTCGGCACAAAGATAGCTTGCGTCTAGGACCCGTCCGTCACGTAGGATTTTTTTTATTCCATATAGCCAGAGTTTCCAGGGTATTTTTAAAACCTAAATCCACGCGGACGTAGGCGCGGCCTTCACCTAGTGATCAATAAAAATAATATGATACCAATTCGCACCGGCGTGACTACACTTAGTGCGGCTCTGTAAAACTCTGACCGGACTGTACCAAATCTTTTTCTTATAATTTTTTGTGAACTTAAAAGTCATTTAACACTGTCTTACTTAATTTACTTTGTCTTACTTGATTTACTCTGCGGTAAGGAACTTTAGCAAAGCTCTTATATATTAAATGCAAAAACTTATAAAGCCTGCCAATGCGCATTGGAGCCAGGCAGCGGAATCCCCTCGGCTCTATTATTTATATTTATTCCATCAATAATAAGATGCTATTTAATTGTTATGTCAAGTAGTGGGACGATTGTAAGCTGTAACTTTAGTATTTTCTTTTTAATATAACGATAGATTCTTTTTAAATGTTTTGATTAATTTTTTTGTGTGTATTTCGTATCGCATCCCGAATAACGCTTAATTGTTATTCTTTCAAGTGTTGTATAAATTACTATATTATGAGAATGCTGGTTTTCTGTATTATTTTATTATCTTGATCGAGCTTAGCAAATCGTACGCCAACATTATTTGTTTAAAAAGATTATTTGTATTACTAATTTTATAACATAGTTGTTATAAAATTAGTAATACATTTTCTAGTATTTTTTGTAGGTTTTTTTTTTTAAATCGTATTGAATTGTATCAGATTTATACTGTGATATTTCCTAACTTTTTATAAGGTCGCTCCAGTGTTATCCAAGTAACCAAATTTACCTCAAAAATTTAATGAGATGTGTTGAATACCACATAAAATCCATCTATTAGTTTAGAATCCTTAGCCCAATAAACCGATGGACCCTTTCACTATAAACTATGATTTGCTTACGATCATTCGAATGTCCAGCGCTATCCGGCACACTGTCCGGAGGGCTAGAAGAACTGAATGTGCCGGTGTCCGTGCTCTCGCTAGATCCCACCATGGCCCGCTCTTGAGAACCCCATTCCTGCTAACAATTAGTATTTTTAGGTTAATAATGACCAACATGGGCGTGTGGTGGCGTAAGGGAATCCGCTACCCCATCTCAACGGGTGGGTGTCTTAAAAGTCGACAGAGGGAAAATAAAAACCAGGAGATGGGCGGCAGCATCTTCCTGGAACATCTGAATAAACAAACTACGGTTCCCAACCCGCCTGCTAAGCGTGGGAACTATATCCCCCCAAAATGAGAGCTACAAACTTATGTGGCAATCTATGGCGAAGGCCTATGTTCAGCAGTGGACTGGACTGGTGATAGGCTGAAATAATGACGATGATAATGATGAACAACAAATTTAAAACGAAGTTTAAGACATTCAATACAATGAATTTATTCCAACAGTGTTTACAAAGAAAACTTCATGCTACCCTATTAATATTGAACTTGATGCTTTGTGGCGAAGCCGTTACAACCTATCCAGTAAAAGTATTGAGGAATTGTATCACGCTTTTACCGCTTTTTATTTGTCATCTGGCTAAAATGCGGCTGCTGAACATAGGCCTCCCCCATATATAATCCATAATGGGGAATTACTGACACATTTGTTACGATTGACAGGTTCACAAAAGTACTGCTTTTGTTTGAAGGAATTGCCCCTGCGGCGGACAATCCGGGATGAACCAGTTTGTCCGCCAAAACAGTAGCACACTTGGGATAACACATTCGAAATCTTTACGACAGAACAACCCGACGCACTAAAAACCTAATAACTCCCAGAACCTGTGCTCCGCAGTGGGACAATTATAGGCTATAATGTACTTTACTATTCTACTATCATCATATTTTTTTTTATATTATAAATTTTAATTATTAAAAACTTTATACACTACACTTTCTAAAGGCTCATTACTTTTAATTTATTCATAATTCATCAATACTCACATCTTGCTGCAATGTCTTATCACTACCATCAATAAGGTTCATAGTAGCCGAGTTGATATCGATCATTTGATTATCGTCCGCATTGATGTACACAACCGTGGTGTCCATTGCGGTTTGTTTGGGCGACACTTTCCTAAACGTCGCGTTCCGTTTAGGGGTCTCTCTAGTCGGCTCTTCTACTTTCTCGTAGTTGTTCAAATTCATCGATCTCCTCTTCGCTAACAATTCCGAAACGTTCTCCATACTCTGACGCGGCACCGTTATTATTTGGTTCGGTAACTGGATGGTTTTTATAGGTGACGTATCAACTTGATTAGGCAACTGCTTATCGGGTTCAGTTGGCAAGCCTTTCCTCGCTAACGACAGCTTCTGTCGCGCCTGTTTGATTTCGTTCAACTCCTGCTTGTCGAGTGTTACGTTAAGACTATTCTTTCCTAAGTCTACCGCCTTTTGTATTCCGTTATCTTTGAAGAACGCGTCATCAGTTTTAAATGTCTCATTGAGGTTTTCCTTCTCCGCGCCGTTGTGTTTGTATTTGTTGTTTGAATAATGCAGCGTTATTGTTTCGCTCATTTCATTGGGTTTCGCGAGTTTTGGAGTATCTTTCTTGTCTGAATTTTCGTTAAGAACTTTAACTTGATCTATTTGGCACGACTCTTCTCTGGATTTTGTATAGCTCTCTGTATTTCGGATTCCAGAGTCTCGTTTCGTGAAACTGTTGTAGAGTTGACACCTTGGTCGAGCTGAGAGCAATCTCTCTGATTGTTCCAAGTGTGTGAAAGTTGCCGAACTGAATATGTTGGAGTCAGTACTGTCGGCTTTGGTTTTTGACGTATTAACAACGTATGACGAGTTGACAGAGCTGACCAAGCTCGGTGGTAATGAGTCTATTAGACTGTCATTGTCAGGATAGGTGGTCTGCGACAGAAAACTAGTGCTCATATCTTTTTCATCTAATATGCTAAGGGTCATACTCGTCATCATTGGATCGATGCTGTCGCGGCCTGACGTTGGTAAACCTGAAAAATATATTTATTATTTGAAATAAAAAAAAACATTATAAATCTCAAATAAACAATGATGATGATGATATCCTCATCCCAACTTCAACTACAGCGACATCTTCCGGTTAACAAGCAGAATTGCAATTGAACACGCTGTACTATGCCGGAAGCATTAGCGCCTCTATTACGATGCAATACTTATTCGATAAGAGCATAGCAAGAACTAAGAGGTTAGAGACACGGGTTAAATACAATTCAACCAGACCAGCAAACCATTAATTGTTTATTGTACCAAAATTGTATACGGCTAGTATCCGGTAACCACTGAATCATGAGATCGTCATCGTCATAGTTTCGGCCTATGACTAGTCCACTGCTTATAATAGGCCTCCCCCATAGTTGCCACGCTTTGGCAGGCGGATTGGCAACCGCAGTTTTGGTGTTCCAGGAAGATGCTGCTGCTCATCTCTTGGTTTTCATTTCACTGGCACCCACGGGATGAGAGGGGATCACCAGACGGAAAACAAAATCTTAAGTACGCGATCCTTATGCAACTTCGGAATTGATAATTACCTGAGTCCTTATACGACGGCATAGATTTTCTACTTTCTAGTGACTCAGCGTTGAACGTTCCTGAACTTTCCATCAATAACGAAGACACAAGGCTGGGTGGAGACATCCGCATCAGAGACTCCCCACTTTGGTACATATTAATACTACCGCGTTCGTTCATTATATTTGTTAGACCTCTGAAACAAGTATTACAGAAATTAAGTTTAATTCCTGTATGACTGCAACACAAAGCGACATCTCATACATTGTGGGGTTACGACCGACCAAAAACCGGTATAAAATCAACCAAACCGGTATAAAAGACCAAAAATCATTCAGACCGTGTCACCCGCCAGTGTAAATCTGTCGCATCATCATAACTTCTAGTTATGAATTGAAGGAAGAAATTTGTTATAACACTTCTCTTAATGGAGATTGCAGCTAAAATAAAATAATACTCGTATTACTCCCATACATATAAAGTGGAGATGGTATTTCCCTGCCATACGTGATGGTTATAGCAAGTCGTCAGTCCTTCGGAGAGCTCGACGTTGATCAGTGGACTGGTAATGATGATGATAATGATAATAATGACGATGATGATTCTGTGGTAACTTCTTTACTGTTCAGTAAGAAGCTTAAAACATATAAGAATAACTTTTATATACCATAAAAAATTCGCTAATTGTGATGCCTACGATGGGATGGTGGGTAGTCGTCTCTGCTATCCAGGATTAGTAATTATACGATTACACTCTATTGTAATTAAAGACTAGAATATCGATTTAAGTTATCAATTGAGCTCAAAAAATAGAAAACAACATTAAAATCCGAACGAGCAATAGTTTTATTAACAAAAAGTCGGAAGGCGTTTCTTTTGGCGCAAATCACTTTCACGTGGTTCCGTGCTGCACAGTCATCTATAGTAATTGTCACGAAAGTTAACTAACGATCGAGCCCGTTTTTTTTTTTGAATTTCGAATCATTTTTGAATTTCGAATCTCGTAATTACTATCGACTCGTAACACTATTGTACGTTAAGACTCTTCTGGCTTCTTTCTGGTTGCATAAAATAATTCCTTTCCACATCGATGAAGCCACTCAATTAGAAGATAATTTAATAGAACAGTAGTTCGAAAACGTATTACTATTTACAGCAACTTAAAGGCTCTGAAGATATGTTTTAATAATTTATAAATTTTGTATTTTTGAAAACAAGCTGTAACCGCAAACGTTGCCGGCGCTTATATAAAATACGAGTAGATAACTTGTGGTGATGATAACGATCGATCCAGAATACAGTAACTGACATAAACATACAGATAAAAAAGTGGCTTTGGTTTGCGCAAAACTTTTTAAGAAAGGGTTAAAAAGGAAGAAACAGCTTCAAATAAAAAAGAAAATTGAGTACAGTTCCGTACAGTTCACACTCATTAGCTCGACAACAAGATCAAAAACAATAAGTGACGCTGTATTTTAAGGATATATTGATGAAATCCAAACCATAACATTTATTTCATACTTTACCATAAGCCACTCGTGTCATTTGTTGAAATTGAAAACTTGGAGTCTGTATAAAATGTAAAATAACTTTTAAACTTGGTAACAATATTATAATAAATAAACCCTAAAATCATCCACAACCATCAACATGGTAGGATTCCTATGCAGGAATCCGTCTAGGTAGGTACCACCTCAGAGCCAGTTATTCTGCCGTGAAGCAGTAGTGTGCAAGGATTACTGTGTTTCGGTTTGAAGGGCACTGTGAGCTAGCGTAATCACTGTGCATTTGAGACTTAAGAACTGATGTCTCAGAGTGACGGGCGCAGTGTGGTGTCACGCAGAAATATTCTGGGTGACACGGCATTTGTTGTGGGCGGACGTTGCACTTACCATCAGGTGAACGTTTTGCTCGTTTCGTCACTATATACTATAAAAAAAAATCCTACTCCTGATACTCTGCATTCGTCTCGTTCTCTCGAAGTTTAGTTTTCTAAAGGTCTCGAAGTTTAGTTCACTTCGACCGCGTATGAACTGCACACATTTTTTTTAAAATGAAATGGTTGACAAATACTGACGATAGAAGAAAAAATTACAGCAGTTAAAATGTATATTTGCACGTTTTCTCTTACTTTTACTTCTCATATTTTCTAGCTCTGCATTTGTTGAAATTGTATTGTAGTGTCAAGATTTTTTCCCATATTAGAATCATACGACGCTAAGAAACAGGCGGCATTTCAAAGAAACTTGATTAATGACTTATTAAGAACGTCTCGTTTTTTTCAATAGCAACCTGAGGCACTTTCGCCATTACAGGTTCATAAAAAAACATAGATATATATTTAAAATTTAAGAACTTGTGTACACCATGTGTAAGCTAGTCGCGGTAGCCTTAGATGCCGGGCGCTCGCTTTTAATTTTTCATGATTGAATGAAGTTACTAAAACGTAGTGTTCATATTATTTTTAGGTGTTAAATCATGTAAACTATTGGAATTGTTTACTGGTGGTAGGATTTCTATGCACTAATGCGTCTAGGTTACCTACCACCGCTAGGCCAGTTATCCTACTGTGAAGCAGTAGTGTGCGAACATAGCTGTTTCGGTTTGAAGGGCACTGAGAGTTAGTGTAATCACTGGGCGTATGAGACTTAAGAACTGATGTCTCAGGTTGACGGGCACAGTGTGGTGTCACATAGAAAAGTTCTGGGTGATAAAGCATTTGTTATGGGCAGACGCTGCAGTTACCATCAGAAGAACGTTTTGCTCGTTTTGTCACTAATTCAATAAAATAAAACTTTCAAAAAAAATATAACTATTTGTGACGGCTTAGAAACTGATTTAAAATAAAGACGAGTGAGTGCCCTCTGTGTTTGCGCGTAGACTTGTAGTATAATATCACCTGCGCAGTTGATATCTTCTGACAGAATTCGAAAGTCGGCAAGGAGGACATTATAACGGCACACATCATATTTTTTACTGGATGAAGGATACCTATGCAGGAATCCGTCTGGGTATATACCGCCGCTGGGCAAGTTATTTTGCCGTGAAGCAGTAGTGGGCAAACATTATTTTCTTTCGGTTTGAACTGTTGGTACTTACTTACGTACGTACTTAGGACTGATGTCGCAAGGTGACGGGATCAAAAAATATTTTGGTTGACACAGAATTTGTTATAAGAAGGCGTTGCACATACCATCAGTTGAACGATTTGCTTCTCTCGTTACTTTCTTCAATAAAAAAGCAGTATAACATGCATGTTGAGGTTTATAAAACACAAAACAATTCAAATGTTTTTAAACATCCGAAAATCCACCAGCTTAGATATTTCCAGTTCAAAACCGGTGGCGATAAAAAAAAACACAATGGATTCCAAATATATCGAAACATCTGTTTGGGGACATCTAAATACATACTTGTTGAACGTGTTGTGCAAGTTGTGCGCCGGCTGCGACAAGTCAATGTTGATCGGTCTGGATGACACGTGTCCCGACAGCCGGTCTGAGGCTTCCGATGCCAGAGCCACGTCCAAGTCTTCCAGCTGGAAATGTGATTAGGTTTCAATTCACTAAGACTTTGTACGTCGATTATACATTACTAAACGTTACGCAAATGTCGGGACGCCGCGTGGGGACAACCCCCGAAACGTTGTGAGTAGTCATAAATAATTAAAATTAAACACGACATAAGCCGCAAATTAACTTTATTTAATGTATTAATAATGACTCATCATAATGATGCTCAGTCGTCGGTCTTTGGTTCGCAGCTCAACCACTCCCAATATTTGTATAACACACAAAATACCGGGTCTGAATGTTTTGTGACAGAACTGCACATCGTCACCCTGAGACATTAGTTCTTAAGTAAGACCGAAACATAGAAGTAGTGTGCAAACTACAATACTTCTTACCAGCGGAATAACTGGCACCTTAGACGGACTCCTGCAAAGGAAACCCTACCCAGAGTAAATAATTTACTTTTTAAATTCAGGTAGATATTAGACCAAAGCCATAAAATACGCAAAGCAATTCTCCGATTGCCGGCAGCGCAAGAGATCCGACTACGACATTTAGTCTCGTGTGTGTCAAAAGCGTGAACTAAGGTAAGGTAAGGTAATAAAGACGAGGATCGTTGTGAGGGTACAATCATAATGCGTCAGCCCGAATTGATTATTCAAATGATGTGAAATAATTTTGATGTAGATTTTTTTTTCTTCTTGTTAAAAAATGTTTGCCCTACTTCAACTGATGTTGTCCGTCATTTATTCGTCGGGAAAAAGACTGCGATCCTGTGTGAATTATATTTAACAGCATCTGGACAGTAAATGTACAGATTAGAAAACACCAGTAATGTAATACAAGCATATCACAAACTGATGCTACTGCTGCGTGCCTCTGCGTACCTCGTATACGGGAAAAAAGGCGTGACTGTATGAATGTACGAGTATATATTTTATTAGCTAAAATGGTGTTTATTTTGCCTTTGTATATATGTATTGTGAACTAGCTGAAACCCGCGACTACGTCCGCGTGGACTGAGGATTTTTTGAAATACCCTAGCAACTCTTTGATTGTATGGAATAGAAAGTATTAAACGAATGAGCCGTGGAAAGGTAACAGAGGGACAGAGAGATTTACATCCTCAATTGTCAACTCTGGTGCGCCATAGACTGCAGTTATAACCAGGGATGTTATGGAGCGCCGTAACCGTAAGCGTATCGATATCCGAAATAAAAATCTATCCGACCGTAACCCAATCTGATATAAAACTTACAAATAAATTCTGATAGGGCGGATTCTAAATGAGACGTTATGACAGGTTCGGTAACCGAGTCGCTTGCACTGATTCAGATGGTTTTTATTATTTCTATTGCATAGCCATATGAGTCAGCCATCCATTATTGTGGGATTACAATTACTAAGACAAAATGGTGTTTTTTTTTTTTAATAAATGCGTCATAAATCTAGTTTAATTTTGGACAGTGGGTATTTGCTTTCTGTGATTGTAATACCAAATTATAAACTGAAGTAAAGTCAAATCGATATCTTGTAATTATTAGTATTTTCCTTTTACAATTTCTAAAAAAATCTAGTTACTGTAACTATCCGTCTGTCCGTATCCATATAATGAGCCGAAGTTTCATATCCATAACATCCCTGGTCGTAACACTCTGGAATCTCCTGCACATTTTATAGCTTTTAATTAGTGTCATACCACGACACTAATTAAAAGCATTTTATTATTATTTATATACAAGTTAGGTAAATTATATAAATAATTTGACCACATAGTAAAAGTTACTATAATTCATGGGTACTTTTACCCCCTCGGGACTTCTTACTACACTCGGCGTCAAAAAAATCGCACATCCGAAAAAAATAATTTAAATACTATTTTAACACAACAGGCCAATGGCAATGTTGTGGTTTGAGGGTATCATTCAAAAGGTAATTTCATTAGCTTTCAGGAATTTTAATTGAATTTTACTTTTATAACGAGACGAAAGAGAAATTAAAGAAAAAGACAGGGTATGTACAAATTTGCAAATGAATAATTAAAAAAAAACATAATAAATACAAAAAAAAGTTCTTAAAACCTAGTGTTACCTTGCCTTGATAACGGCTTCCATGCGATCTTTCATGGACCTTACAAGGATCGCAACAGCCTCTTGGGGTATCTGTTCCCACTCTTCAAGTACCTGCATCTTGGAGCTCTTGAAGAGTGGCTGGAGCTGGATCTCGAGCTCGCACGCGCCGTTTTAGGTCATCCCAGAGATGTTCTATTGGGTTAAGGTCTGGACTTCGTGCTGGCCAATGCATAACAGGGATATCGACCTCCTGTAAATAATCCCGTACAATAGCCGCGGTGTGGCAACGAGCATTATCATGCATTAACATGAATCCATCACCGACATAACCAGCATACGGGACCACATGTTCCTCCAGGATTTCAGTAATGTACCGACCAGCATTTAATGACCCTTGCCCACGGCCACCCCGAGTCCGGGAAACGCACACAAGTTCCGTTTTCCCGTCGACGGAAATGCCGCCCCAAAATATACACGAGCCACCCCCGTATTCGACGGATTCTTCGAAGCAGGGTTGTGTGAACCTCTCCCCCTGTCTTCTGTAGACCCTTCTACGTCTGTCATTGCAGAAGAGACAGACCCTCTTCTCATCAGAGAAGAGTACGGTCCGCCACTGTTCTAGAGTCCACTCGCAATGATTGCGAGCAAACTCTAGGCGATCTCTGCGATGCTGTGCAGTAAGTTTTGGACCTTTAGCAGGTCTATGGGCTGTTAAACTCTTTTCGTGTAACCTTCTTCTTATCGTAGAAACACTCACAGATGTTCTCCGAGTTGATCGAAGCTGTTGTTGCAACTCAACAGCATTTGTAAAACGGTTTCGTAAAGATGTCGTAACGATGAAACGATCATCTCTTTCTGATGTGCACCGTTTTCTTCCAGATCCCGGTTTTCTAACATAACCACCAGTCTGCTGAAAACATTGGAACATCCGTCGAACTGAAAAACGGGACAGGTTCAACTGTCGAGCAACGTCACACTGCCGCATCCCCGACTGCAATAGGGCAATCACTTGAGCGGCTTCTTCAGAGCTGGTGTCCATCTTTACTTGTTCTTACTTGGGTTACTTGTTCACGTGTGTTCACTGCAAAGTCTAAATTACGACTGGCCCATATTTCATCCAGATCGACCCTTTTATACCCTTTTTAGGTGGTGTAACTAGCGTCCTTTCTTTCTAACGCGCATTTGACAGTGTTTATTTTTGACGCTCTATAATGATAAATGTTTTAATGATTTCATGATTTTTTTATTAATAATGTAAAGCTATTCAAATACCCATTTCAAACATACCAATATTTATATAAATATTATTCGTTTCTAGCCATTACAGCCATTTTCCGCGCAAACTCAGAGAGGTGCGACTTTTGTGACGCTGAGTGTATTTACCTAAATAGTAAGAAGTCCCGAAGACAGCTTGTATTTATTAAATGACGTTCTGTCGATTTTTATCCACGGCGAAGATTTCCGGTTGACAACCAAAGCAGTGTCAGCTGCTGCGCAAGAAACCATGGTGTGGTAAGCATCAGCGATAACCCAGATGCACTCGTCCTCACCTTAACGTATCGCAAGACCATACCATAATATCAATACTCGTATTTTTTATAACACGCAATTTATTCAAGAAGCTAGTTTTATAAGCTCAAAGATATAAAAAAGTGTTTAAGAGCTATCATTTTGGCGCCAATTCGAAAAGCGGCGTAGTGTTTTAATTATATTCCGTAATTGTATATTTTTAGTTTTGACGTTTAATATTGATAGTTTATTATGCCGCAGGTGCTCGTGAAAGTGTACAGTGATTGGAAAATTCAATTCAAGACCAAAATTTTACTTTTTTTTTGTCTCCATCAATCCAGCAAATCTTTAGTAAAAGCGACCATTATTTTACTGTCGAACTAAATTTTGAAGTCTTGCTACTTGAAAATTGTATGCATGGATATGTTACTTGACACTGGAAAATAGTTGTACCCACTTAGATTTATAACTGGATTACTTATTCCATAAAATTTTCAAAGTCGTTTAAAACAAATATAGTGCAAACTTTTATATAAAATGCTGTTGATGACCAGTTCAAATTAGTTATTAAAATGTTCCGTGAGCTGTCAATGTTTGATTTTAGCTCGTAATAATTCCCTCTCCAATCACACATGTTCTATCTTTGTATCGTGACATAACACGAATAGGGAAGCTTGCGATTACAAAATAGAATCCAGTATATGTGTGGGTGTTGGTATTTGTGTGCGTCGTTGTCGATATATTTACTAACATTGTAGCGGCGACTAGCGTAATATCTCCTGACTAGATTTTTACCAAACAATAAAATTCAAAACCAAACTCTTTAATCGACTAGCAACGAAGTCTACTGTAGCTAACTTTTACGTTTGTGATGCTTTAGAGAAGACAGATTTTCGAAACAAAAGAATTTTCTACTTAAATATTTTGTTCTCCAGTATTATCTCTAATGGTTTAAAAAATAATTGCCTACTAAAATAATTAAATAGAGCTTTGACACAAAAATTTATTTAAGTTTATCGCAAATAACCTGTAATATACGGTAAATAACTAGTAGACTACACAGGTGCACACAACTTTTTAAGCTTACCAATTTCTACAACTAATTCAATAATAGCAACATTTTTCCTACAAATTAAATTCCTATAGTGGGCTGGCTGGCAGCCCTTGCTGTGACACAATACTTGCATCAACTGCAGACGTCATTTGTTATTTTGTCGCGTCCATTGTTCCGCTTGTGACATTTTTAGAATACTAGAACAGATTAAAAATATTCTGCTTCGCAGGTTGAGAGGTTTAAACAAATAATTCTATGATTTTGTTGTATAAAGATAAGGTATTTAATAAAATGAAAATAATAAGGCTATTTTAAAGACAAATTAGCAGATAAGGAAATCAGCATGTGATAACGGAGAATCCTCAAAGAAAGAAAAAAAACCTCATCATGACCCGGAGGAGACATACAGCAGACATACAGTCTTACTGAAAGAAAAATCTCACACTCACAACGACAGACAGATTGCGAAGTAACTATTTCTAAAAAATCAAGACGTTTTATCAATAATTATATCAATTTGTCGACCGCGTGGCGTAGTGGTTAGCGTACCTGACTTCTGCGCCTCCGGTCCTGGGTTTGATTCCCAGCCGGAGGCAACATTTGTGCAAAAATAGAAATTGTTTCTTTTCGGGTCTGGCGTAACGCACCCAAGATACAGGAGAAAATTCTACAGTGGGGCTTCGTTTTTTTTTAAAAAAAAAGATGCGAGGCGTCTGGTTCAGATCGCTAATCCGCCTGCCAAACGTGACCGATTATGACAATTTTGGTAAAATTGCGACCTAGTAAAGCAGGGGACTTTTCACAGGCATACGATTTCGAAAGTCTGAACAATTAAGTAAGGATAACAAACGAGCATAAATGCCACCAGCTGGTAAATGTCGTTACTGTGCCCCAAAGACAATTACATTAATCCACGGAGAAGTATTACGATGCAGGTAACCTGAACAGCGTGGAATGCCAAAAACTCCAAACCCCTCTTCTCTCATCATACGAAATGCACCAGTGTTAAACTCATTGCTCATTCTTGACGAACTCATTGTTGACGACCGCGTGGCCTAGTGGTCAGAGTACCTGACTTCTAAGCCGCGGGTCCTCGGTTCGAATCCCAGTCGGAGCCAACATTTGTGCTAAACACAAATTGTGTGTTTTCGGGTCTGGTTGTGTTGTTATTGTCCCCGTGTTTCGGACACTGCATCCTAGCCTACCTCTGATCTTATCGCATCAGCGTTACATCGGGCGCGGGTAGGTTGGGACGAGTGAGTGCCTCTGTGTTTGCGCGTACACTTGTGGCACTATAATATCTCCTGCGCAGTTGATGGCTCTCGACAGTATTCGGAAGTTGTCGCCGTGGTCGAAATCTGCTAGGAGAACATCATCATCAAACTCATTGCTGGTTCCAGCTTAATAAATTTCAAATGAAACGTGGCTTTACCATGTACGTAACATATTAATGGTGTATATATTATATTATATTAGTAGAAGTTTCAAAACCTAAGAGAGATTCGAAAATAAAATAGTAATGACTATTTAAAAAGTTTTTTAAATGTTATTTGCTCGAAAAACAAAAGCTAGGTATTCCTAAGCATTTCTCGTAGGTGGCGGTGTTGGGAGGGAATATGCATTATACACATTACTCGCATTTTACAAGCACATATTACTTACCTATTATATTTAATAATTTATTTATAATTGCAGATTCTTTTGTAGTATTTTCCTGTAACTATGCTCATGATCCTTATATCTAAATATATCGCTTGTTATATACACTGCGTTTTTATATTAACAAAAACACTATCAAACATATACACTTTAAACATGCATCATATTTATTTATTTATTTTTTACCTTCTGGGTTATAGCTGAAAATCAGTGCTTGTTCATTGAGCAAAGATGCACTGAGCTATGGCCTTTTTGTGTCACTGCAGCACACGCTATCTAAGATGTCTTTGTTTCTTTAAAATCACCTATTTTTTTCTTCTTGATATTGTTTATTGTTTATTTGTATGTGTAAATTGTATCTGTGTTGTAGTGACCAAATAAACGATTTATCTATCTATCTATTCTTAAATCCTATTTTTTTGTAAAAGATGTCACGTAATAAAATACAGACACTAGCCGGCTTCCCGGCAAGCGCAGCCCTGGATCTAGAGGGGAGCAAATCGGACCACTTGCCTCGGGCGGCATTCAATGAGGCGCCAAATTCTTAAGTTTTTTTGATGTTTTTAAACCCAAATGGGCTCCCATGTCAAGATCTTGTCCCGGTTCGGAAAACTCGTAGATCAGGGGCTGGGTAAGCGTGCCAGCCCATACATATGGCCCTGGTTTCCCATCGTAGCAGGAACAACTATTACATGTTTGGAAAAGAACTGTGCAGTCAATTAAGTTTTTCCGGCAGTTCCACCATAACTATTGAGGACTACGGTTGACGATCGATATATTATTGATTAATGATTTTTTATTATAATTTTTATTGTATTTGACTAAAGTGACGGAACGTGCAAAACGTTCACCAGATGGTAAGTGCAACGTCTGCCCATAACCAATGCTGTGAGACATTAGTTCTTAAGTCTCATATGCCCAGTGATTACGCTAGCTCTCAGTGCCCTTCAAACCGAAACACATTAGTGTTTGCACACTACCGCTTTGCGGCAGAATAACTGGCCCTGGGGTGGTTTACGCAACATAATTTCATTTGAAAATTATAATTTGCGAGAAGATAAATGGATAGCATAAATATGTGTTTCAAGTCTTGACCAAAACCCGTTTCATTTTGTAACAAATGAAAGCTGACCAACAAGTCCGAGACATTACAGTTTTAGTGTAATAGTAATATAGTTTAGAAATATTACGAGATTGAGACATTAATAAATATTACACAACGGTACGATATTCAATATCGGTACAGTACCGTTACAACGGATATGCGAGGCCTGATCTCAGTTACCGGACTTACTTTCATTACCACAATCTAAAACAGGCAAAATGTCCAATTGTATATTACTACGTCTCTTGCAATAAGATTGTGTTTTTAACTAAGAAAAAATTGATGATTTGGGTACAGACGAAGTATTTTTTTTTTATTGTATAAAGTGACGAAACGAGCAAAACGTTCACCTGGTGGTAAGTGCAACGTCCGCTCGCAACAAATGCTGTGTCACCCAGAATATTTCTGTGTGACACCACACTGCGCCCGTCACCCTGAGACATCAGTTCTTAAGTCTCAAATACCCAGTGATTACGCTAGCTCACAGTGTCCTTCAAACCGAAACACATGCTTGCACACTACTGCTTCACGGCAGAATAACTGGCCCTGGGGTGGTAGCTACCTAGACGGACTCCTGCAGAGGAATCCTACCATCCGTTTTAATTCCATACACATTCCGACAACAAGCTTACATAGTGAGCGAACTTGCAGTCTACTTAGAAATTCGAGACTTAAGCAAAGTTGTTAACTGTTGTGCTTTGGTTTATTAGTGTTCTATTCTATATTATAAAGTTATCCATACTAATGCAAAATAAACTCATTCCTGTCTGTCTCTCTGTTTCTTACCTTTTCACGGTTAACCGCTAAACCGATTTTCACGAAATTTGGAACAGAGATAGCTTGCATCCTGGAGACGGATATTCGAGTAGGATACTTTTTATCCCGGAAAATCTAATAATTCATACAGTATATTTAAAAAAAACGAAATTCACGCGGACGAAGTCACGGGCATCAGCTAGTTTCTAATATATAGAACACTAAACTAGTTTTTTATGCGGTTGTATGCAGGAATCCGTGTTGGAGTGTACCTCGGCGGGGCCAGTTATTTTGCCGTGAAGCAGTAATGGCAAATATAACTGTGTTTCGGTCTGAAGGGCACTGAGAGCAAGTGTAATTATTGGGCATATAAAACTAAAGAACTGATGTCTCAGGGGGACGAGCGCGGTGTGGTGCCACACAGAAATGTTCTGGATGACACAGCATTTGTTATGGGCAAACGTTGCACTTACCATCATGTGAACGTTGTGCTCGTCTCGACGCTTTCTCCTATAACAACTAATTGTGGCGATGGAAATAGTGGGACAACAGATATTATTATTATTATTATTTATTGTAGATTATATAGTAAATCAGGTACTAAATATATTCCTTCTTACGCACGAAATGTGAGACAATAATAGTTTAATTATTCCTTAAAATAAATGCAAATATGAGTGCTTCAATTTTTTTTACTGATTTTTTTACCGCACTGTTTATGGCTAAAGCACCGAACGATTTCAAATACTAACTGTAGAGGTCAAAGACTGGGCCCATTATCTGCGTATACAATGCAAAATGCTAAACTACAATTCACACGCTGCGTTCAGTTAGTTTAATTTTTTAACCGCTAATAACATGTTTGTCGTATACAGTTTTAAATTTAGTATTTATGATAAATGCTATTACGAAAAAAGAATTTCGTACATTTATTGTTTGAGTCGTGCTTGACAATTTATTTATTATTATTTGATGCCTTTATAATATTAGTATGGATAATACGCCAGCCGGATACAAACAGTTTTAAACGTAAAATATTCATCCATTAACATTGATCCGTATCAGTGTTACACAATAACAAGCTTAATACATATTTTTTTCGAATCCTATTCTAATATTATCTTTGTTTGAAGAATACAAAATATACATACTAATAAATTAAAATAATATACATATCATGAAGAACCTACATAGTGTATAAAATAGATTAATGGTATCTTAAGTAATAGGGCTGTATTTTGGATATATTTATATATATGATTTACCCGTCAATGATTATTACCTAAAGCAAATAATATGCCTTGTGGGGGATTTGTAAGGGAATCTGCCACCCCCTCTCATCTAGTGAATGTCCCAAATTTCGACAAAGAGAAATGCCAGAAAATCTCAAGGTCTATAACAGATGGCGGAATAGCGATTTAAATGTGTCAGACCTAAAACTTTCAGGCCGGTGGTGACGATGGTAAGGTGCGAGGCCATAGCTTCTCAAACTTTTTTATAATAATGGGTGGACCATTCGAACAGTTTTAATTACGTAGGTAAGAGTCTCGTCGTTCCGTATTACAGGGTCAGTTTTTTTTATTAATTCACTGGCCCCCTACAACTTTCTAGCGCCCACTGTGGAGCGGGTCCGCCAACATTGAGAGATGCTGTGTTGGTCAAATACTTCCTATTCGGGACCAAATACTTCATATTATGACCAGTTGTGGATTATTTACAGACCTAAAAATGATGAATTAAATATGATAAATTACTTCACCTGAGGGTCATCATCCTGTACGAGGCTTCTCCTCTTCATCGCGTATTCCTTAACAGCACTACTGTTCTCAGTATTAGTATCTACATTAAATGTTTTTAGCCTATGTATTGGAATAATTGGTCCCAACGGGTTTGTATACTTGTTGTATGTTAGGTATTTGTTGTTCGACTGGTTCAGCGACGGAGAGAGCGTCATGGAGGGTGGATTGGAAGTAACCTCCACGATACTCTGGATACTCGGTCTCTGAACGCGTTTCTTTGGCTTGACATATGTCCGAGAGTCGAATTTATGTTTATCTGGCACAGCGACTTCATCTGAAACAATTAGATTTTTTTTTAATTCCTCGAACCGTTTGAAATAATATTCTCTGACATGAAATTTATAGAATGTGCTGCTAAACCCATACCTTAAGGTTTTGGATGTGAAGTGGAAAATTTAACAAATAATGTTTTCTTTTATTTACGCGAATATTACACATTTAAATAAAACTATTTTTACGGATTTTATCGCGTTTAATTTATAACTATTTTTAAACCCGACGTTTCGGGCGCTTTACAGCACCCATGGTCACGGGGGGACTGATGTGACAGTTGTCCCGATGTCATAGTTAACCCGGAGTACCTTCAGCTTTTAATTATTATTTTTAGTCCGATCTACGCAGAAAGAGCTTACTGTGTCTTGAAGCCTTGCAGTGGTATGCTTGGTTTTTGATTTAATTTTATTAATAAACACGCTAAAAAACAACTCGCGATCTAGTAAAGAAACACTCCGAAAAATTGAATCTGGACGTAAATTCGGTAATACCATCATGTGCCAAACCACCCGAAGTTGTATGGGTTACCTAAAATACACAAACCAAATGCTCCACTACGTCCAATAGTGAGCCAGATCGATTCACCAACTTATAGATTGGCTCAGCATGTAGCGAAAATACTCTCACCGCTCAGAGGACACACAAGAGCACACACAAATGATTCATACCATTTTGTCAGTGAGATTAAAGACCTACATCTTACTGACAATGAAACTATGGTCAGTTTTGATGTCCAGTCGCTATTCACATGCCTACCTGTAGAAGACTGCATCTCAATTGTATCCAGGAAGCTAGCGGAGAACAACATGCCAGCAGAATATGCAGAACTACTTAGACATTGTCTTACATCTGGCTATCTATTGTGGAAGGAACAGTACTACAAGCAAGTAGATGGTGTGGCGATGGGCTCTCCAGTATCTCCCATTGTCGCCGACATTTTCATGGAAGACTTTGAGGAGAAAGCCCTCCGTACTTCTCCAGTAAATCCAAGATTCTACAAGCGGTATGTAGATGATACTTTCACAATTTTACCATCGCATAAAGTAACTGCATTTCTAGACCACCTTAACTCCCACCACCTTAACTCCCTAAACTCTAAAATTCAACTTACAATGGAGTTAGAGGCAAATAACTCTTTAGCTTTTCTGGATGTGTTAGTAATTCGGAATCCTAATAACACCTTGTGTCACACTGTGTATAGAAAAAAGACCCATACAAATAGGTATTTAAATGGTGAATCTCACCACCATCCTTCACAGTTAGCTACCGTGGGTAAATCTTTGTTTCAGAGAGCACAAGGGATCTGTGACAGTAAACACCTGGCCGCCGAGCTTCAGCATGTCAAGCAAGTTTTGCAAGACAACAAGCTTCGGGTTCCGCGCCTTCGTCGTAGTGACCGAGTGAAGCCGGCCACAGTCGAGCGTGTACCTGCTGTTCTTCCATATGTCAGAGGAGTCACGGACAAGATTGGCTATATCTTGAAGCGAGCTTCTATAAGAACATTTTTCAAGCCGCCGAAGAAGATAAGTTTTTACCATCTGTCAAGTGTAACATCCCTCTACAAGATGCAGGAGTATACAAGCTGGATTGTGAATGTGGTCTCTCTTACATAGGGCAAACTAAGAGATCCATAAAAACCCGCGTTAAAGAACATATAGCTGATGTGAAGCATCGACGCTCTAGGAAGTCTGCAGTCTGTGATCATGTTCTGGATCATCCCAACCATTACATCAGATTTGATAGACCACAAATCCTTGCAAAAGAACATCGATTCCTACCAAGGATGATTCGCGAGGCTATTGAAATTAAAAAACATCCTAATTTCAATAGGGAAGATGGTTGGGTATTACCACCGGCTTGGGATCCTATTATTAATAAAATTAAATCAAAAACCAAGCATACCACTGCAAGGCTTCAAGACACAGTAAGCTCTTTCTGCGTAGATCGGACTAAAAATAATAATTAAAAGCTGAAGGTACTCCGGGTTAACTATGACATTGGGACAACTGTCACCTCAGTCCCCCCGTGACCATGGGTGCTGTAAAGCGCCCGAAACGTCGGGTTAAAAATAGTTATAAATTAAACGCGATAAAATCCGTAAAAATAGTTTTATTTAAAATTTAACAAATGTAAAAAAAATCAGGTAAATTTAAAAAAAAAGTGACAGTCGAAAAATATCCCACAGCTGATCACAAGCCTTCGCTCATTGTTAAGAGTTGACGATGAGATGTTAAAAGGGTGATGAGCCGGAGAGTCTCCCACGCTACTCCAGTGCTTGTCCAGTGCAGTGACATCCAAATTTGTAAGAGTCCTCACCGGTTCACGGTTTCCTTTACCACTGACCACACTGACTGATTTACCACCACTCGTCGTAAATCAGTTCACTAGTATACCACGATTGGGTAAAGAAGTTATTAAGACGGGCGCCCGACCTCAGGTATATTGAAAAATACCCTACAATGACATTAATAAATGTTATGAAATCACTCCTTACATTATGCGATAATCAAGTATGCAGACGTAAAACAAAGTGTAATTACAAGACTAATAGGTGGATGGAAGATAATGAACGAGAGAAGTTAATAAACCCATTAACTACCAGATTTAAAAAAAGGGTCTTAAGAGCTTTAACATCCAAACAAAAATGACTACAATGATAAAGATCAATTCTCAAAATTCTGTTTTTAATGCACATGTGCAGTTAACTGGTAGACGACGGCCTTCCTAAAATTCCATAAAGCAGACCTAACCTGAGCTTTACAAATATTTTTATTCTCTTAAAGCACGTCTGCATTAACGTATTTCAGAACGCTTAGTGATCGATCATCGGCCCTCAGTAAGTCCGTTGCTATGTTTCCTGTGCAGGAATATGTATTTATTCAATATGTATTTTGAGTAATTTTTGTATAGTATTTTACATTTATTAATAGCTTGTAAGGTTCAACTAATTACTTTCTTTGGAATTTACTCCTGTCACAATGTTTCTCTACGCCCTTGGTTGACTGGCTGAGAATGCCAACTGGCATTAAGTCCGCCCATTCTATCCTTTTAGGGTAAACAATAAAGTTTAAATAAATAAATAAATCATTATCTAATAATTATTCGTTTACACGACACTAGGATTTTTTTATTAACCTGTCTACACAAATCCAAAGGTTCACGCGAGTCGCGGGTACAGCTAATATTTCACATTTCGGTAAAAGAGCATAATAAAACTATAATTCCATAAAACATATTAAGTGTATTCGCTCAGCCGGAAATACACTGTTATAAAGTTCTTTTAACGAGGTATATAAGGATATGCAACCACAAAATAATATTATGATAATGCATTTAATGGTCAAATGTGCAGTTACGGCGTGATTTTTATTAACGATTCTGCGTATACTTATTTTGCAGAACATGTTCTCCAAAAACGTAATCCAGCTAGCCGCAAGCGTGCTATGTACGCAATAAAAATAGTATAAGATCTTATATGGGAAATCAAAAGGTATATTCATAACCAATAATATAATTATTTTAACACTATCTTAGTGTGTATGATTCCTATGCAGGAATCCGTCTAGTTTGATATAGCAGTGCCAGTTATTCTGCTGTCAAGCGGTTTCCGGTTTGAAGGGCACTGAAGCTAGTGTAATTAGAGGCATATGAGATTTAAGAACTGGTGAATTTGTGTGGATATTTTCTCTAGCTACTCGAGAACGCAATGGGGAGCAATAATGTTTACTCGTACCAAAATGGCGGCGACGTGGTTCGCCACCCGCCATGTCTCGTTTCCCGTGAGGGTTAAAGTGGGTTACGGATGTGGTCTCTGCCTGCCCATTGGGGAAAGAGGCGTGACTCTATGTATGTACGAACATGATGTAAAGACTTTGTTCGTCTCGTCACTTACTTTCATTTAAAAAACCACCTTAAAAATCGATTTCCCTTAATAAGCCAATTACATTTTGTATCAATGTTCTACCAAGAAATGCGTCAATTATTTGTCACTAAGTTGTGGTCACATTATACGTCATCGAAATTCAGCTGTGAGATTAGATGTTGAACTGCGTGGAAATAACAGGGAACTGGCTTAAAAACATTCGATGAAAATCCATCGGCGTTAAATTCAATGTAAATCAATAGTTATTAGGAAATAAGGATATCTATTCAAAACCCTAACATATTGATACCGGACGGAACTCCCTGTTCAATGACAAGTTAAAACGTGCGCAATAAAGTTAGCCATCAATGGGCCACGACGTCGACGTAAAAGTGAAAGCAAATATGAACGGAACGAGTTTCGAATGCTGATCGTCGCGTAGGTGCTACCACTGATCAGGTTAGTGCGTGCAATGGCACAAATTCAACGCACTCCGTGCGACTTAAATAGATATGCCAGTCAAGTGTTATAGTAAATAGAACCGACTCGTTAGTCAGTACGACCTACTGACCGATTTCGACCACGGTGACCTTTCGGTTACTAGATCTAGTGCAGGACATGTAGTGTCGTATCCTCACAAAAAGCCAAGGCACTCACTCGACCTTGGCTTTTCGTCATGCACAACCAGTACCACATTTTGTTTAATCGCTCCTAAACCTCGCGTTTGAGTAGAACTCTTTAATGGCGTCGGTCTTCCTATAAGGTCGGTCGGTTATCAAAACCATGGTCAAAACACATGACGACCTTTATTATTATCTTCTTCCAATAAACCCTGGGTTTGATCTTGGTCGGCCAACGTTTGATCATTAAAAATAGTCACTATTAAAAAAGAAACGAGGAACGTATCGAATACACGGTGATAATTACGATAAATAATCCAAGAACCAATAATTTGTGAATAATATAAATATTGCCTTCGACTTCGATTGACATTTTTTAAGCGGAGCCTCGACTAGGATAGTAGACAAGCACTAATATAACACTAAAATAATTACGTTGTCAGAAAGTAGAATCTATAAAGAATTGAATCTGTAAACTGTAGAACCAAAACACACTCAGAACGCTTGTAAAATTAAAATAATTAATTCTTAGTTTAAAAAAAAAATGGACTTTTAATGAGGTTCATCAGGTAAGTGACGAAACAAGCTAATAAAATTCTACAGGTATCAGGTTTTGTTTTAATTTTTTTAATATATTGTTGTTGCTATCTATATATTAGGGGATTTACCACTGACTCATCACGATATCTTCGAAACTACAAGAACTATTGACTTGAAATTATACTCGTACATATTCATTTTCCGACATAGAAACCCACTAGGAACGGATTTAACAATAATTTAATCCTAAATGGGGCTGGTCCTTTTTTTTCTACACAGATTTTAACAGAACATTATCCGTGCGAAGCCGGGCGGGTCAGCTAGTTATAAATATAAAAACTGCAGTTCTTGTTCGTTTTTAAATTAACAGAACATTTTTAAAAATAGACAGTTGGCGGGCTGTATAGTTCAACGCTGTCATCGAAACTAGTTTAGAGTCTACAAATAGTCTGACAAGCCACCTGTAATCGTTCGAAAGATGGTAACACATTCGAGTTGAAAGAATTTAAAAATGGAGTCTATAGATAATACGGGGCCGACCTACATTTCAGTATTTTTTTTATTGTAGAAAGTGACGAAACGCGCAAAACGTTCACCTGATGGTAAGTGCAACGTTCGCCCACAACAAATGCTGTGTCACCCGAATATTTCTATGTAAAATATACGGTTCTTAAGTATCAAATGCCCAGTAATTACGCTACCTCACAATGCCCTTCAAACCGAAACACAGTAATGCTTGCATGCTACTGCTTCACGGCAGAATAACTGGCCCTGGGGTGCCTACCTTTTCGGTTCTGGTTGTGTTGTGATAGTCTCCGTTTTCTCTAAAATTGCAACCTATCCTACCTCCGATAGGTAGAGGAAGCTAAAGATGTGTGTCAGGATCGTAGCAAGTGGAAAGATGTTGTCTCTGCCTACCCCTATGGGAAAGAGGCGTGACTCTATGTATGTATGTACCTCCGATCTTATCGCATAAGCTGTACTTTGGGCGCGGACAGGTTAGGTCGAGCAAGAGCCTATTGTGGCACTTTAATATCTTCTACGCAGTTGATGTTGCCGTGTGGTAGCGGTTTAAGAGAATCTACCACCCATCTCATCCCGAGGGTGTCGTAAAAGTCGACAGAGGGAAAATAAAAACCAGGAGATGGGCAGCAGCACCTTCTGGGAACATCTGAATAAATAAACTGCGGTTGCCAACCCGCCCGCTAAGCGTGGCAACAATGGCAAAATCTCCCCCTAAAAACTTTTGTGGCAGTCAATGGGGGAGGCTTATGTTCAGCAGTGGACTAGTGATAGACTGAAACGACGATGACGACGACGCAGTTGATAGCTTCCGACATTTGAAAGTTGTCGGCGTGCTCGGAAATCGTCCAGGACGACATCATCATGGTTATCACCATTGGACTCAAGGCAGTCCTACTGGACATAGCCTTTTGTTATAGTGTTTGTGTCGCCCAGAACATTTGTAGCATCACATTGCTCTCGTCACAGTGAGGCACCAGTTCTTAAGTCCCGTAATTACACCAGCTATCAATGCGCTTCAGAATAACTGGCACTGCGGTGGTACCAACCATGACAGAGGTTTGCATAGGGATCCTACCACTAGTAAATTTATTATTCTCCTGACATTTTGCTTTGTCGACTTCTATGACATCTACGGGAAGCTGAGGAAGCATAGATTTTCTTACATTGCAACTTATATTTTATTTTACTGTCTACTCGAAATCTGTATAGCATTTACTGCATGTTTTTAATAATAACTTTAGTAGTTTTTCAGTTACATTCTCGACTGGACAGACGGAGAAGACATTGATAGCGCATATTAAGCATATTGAGATGCTTCATCAGTTGTTAATGTGCTATATTTACTCGAGTGCATCAGACTAGACAAGAGGCGGATGGCGATAATACTGCATCGCATTATTCAATATCTTCAACTATCGTAACGCATATAAACGATGAGTTGACTCATTAATATCGGATAGTAATTAACAATATTATTTGATGCGGTGGAGATGTCTATTTGTGCTAATAATTTTAGACGAATATATTTAATGAAGTGTCTAAGGGGCGATTAAGGTATTGTATTGCACATACTTTATTCGTGTAGAAAACACCATAAGACGCAATGCTGTCACTATAGTGCTCGAAGGAACGCAATGTGGAATAAGAATATTTTGAGTCGCACCAAAATTGCGGCGACGGGTGGCGACCCGCCACGATTTCGTTCTCGCGAGGGAAAAAAAGTGGGCTACGGGTGTTGTCTCTGCAGTTAAGGTTTTATGCGATATGCATTTTCATCAAGGATGCATTTTATAAAGACCCAGATCCGGAACAACTACCTATGGGCCATACAAATATTTGTTATGTGCGGGAATCGAACCCGCGACCCGTAGCGCAAAAGCCATTAGCTTAGTCACTGAACCAAACGAGCCGACACTGAAAAATAACTGTTTAAAATGAACATAAGTTCATTATTCTTTCTCAATGTTTATGACGAACGTATAACCGCAGCATACATGGTCAACACCCGCGAATTATTTGCAATCATATCTCTATTGCAATACGTGTCATAATCTATTCTAAAATGTTTCCGCAATATGTACTGATTGCGTCTAACTACGTAGTCACAACAGAGCACACGTCCGGCCTCCGTATAAACCTTGACCGCCGTGGGACGAGCCGCCGCGCCCACTCTTTATAGATACTACTCGTATATGCGATTCATAAAACTGACGTCTCTTCAACACAGTAAATAGAAACACTCTTAATCTTAACGAAGAGCGGCTCGAATCGTCGACCACTATGTTCTATCTGATCGGCTTGATCCACTAGCTTTGCGAAGAGATGTACCATCTCTTTGCTTTTTTTCCAGGATCACGGGAAATGTTCCAAGGAATTGTTCGGAATTATTTCAGCTGCTGAATTTCACAATCGGACCTTGCGACACAATTCGAAATTCCATCGTCACCACCTGGATGGTTGGCATTCAACCACAGTGCGTTTTTCGCGGAATTTTCTGCCACGCTCAACCCGCTTTGTAGAATCTGCTACCGCCAGAACAATGTTAGAGGTGCTGACACTGGGAATCGAGCCCTGGTTACTCGCGTACTATGAAGCTATCTATATATAAATAAAAGCGAATTACCACAGACTCATCACGATATCTCCGAAACTACAAGACGCATTGACTTGAAATTTGGCATGCATTTTTCTTTCCCGACTAAGCCACTAAGAACGGATTTTACGATCATCTACGCGTAAATGTGGAAACGGGTGTACAGTCACGCCGTGTGGTGGCGTCTTAAGAGAACCTACCACCCCATTTCATGCCGTGGGTGTCGTAAAAGTCCACAGAGGGAAAACAAAAAACCAGGAGATGGGCAGCAGCATCTTCTTGGAACATCTGAATAAATAAACTGCAATTGCCAACCCGCCTGCCAAGCTTGGCAAGTATGTTAAAATACCTTCGAAATGAAAGCTACTAACTTTAGTGACAAATCTATGAGAGAGGCTTATGTTCAGCAGTGGACACAGTCACGCTTTTTTCCTATATAAGGGGAAGGCAGAGGCCACTCACATAGCCTACTTTTCGCCCCCGCTGTAAACGAGACGTGACGGTTGGCGAAACACGTCGCCGCAATTTTGGCACGAGTCAAACATTTCGTTCTCCCCATTGCGTTCCCACGAACAGCATAGACAGCATTGCATTTTATAGTGATATTCATAGTCGCCTCTTGTTACACTATTCTACTCGGTCGGACACTATGAAGTACATGTACTCGTATTTTAAATTTGTATAGAATTTTATAATTGTATAGAATTAAGTTATGAGTTATGCAAGGAGTGACTGAGGGCTGCGGGCTTTATTTTATTTATTGTTTATCTTTATTGTTTCGCTCACAAGGCGGACTTCATGTATTTAGGCATTTTCCTCTAGTCAACCCACGGAGTGGTGAGATTGTAACAATAAACATACATACATAAGATCACGACTGTATCCCATAAGGGGTATTCAGAGACTGGGCCCTCACTGCAAAAACAGATTACTGCCACAATCCACGTTTCACCAAAACAATATAATGCACTTGGTGTGATAGGTGTTGAGCCCATCGCCACCATGCGCTGCTGGGTGCAAAGTGCAGTTTAATTCCTTACTCGCCTTTTACGAGATCCATTGGATGAGATGGAGTGGTAGTATTCTTTTAACGAGCCGCCACCACACGGTAACAATAAACAAAAAAAGACAAAAAATATACTAATGATTTTTGCGGAATTGTCGTTTTCAGTAGCGTGTAGGATTTCAGTGCGGTAGAATACTCGTACCTGCCTAGGCGGATGCCTTTTTTATTGAAGCACGTGACGAGACGAGTATATCATTCACCTGGTGATAAATGCAAGATCTGCCCATAATAAATGCTGTGACACTTGTGTGTTCCTAGTGTGTTCGCGTCACCCAAAACATCTCTGTGTGGCATACACTTCTCTTGTCAATCTGTGGCGTCAGTTCTTAAGTCTCAAATTTACCATAATTACACTAGCTGGTCTTCAAACCGAAACACAATAAAGTTTGCACGCTACTGCTTCACGACAGAATGGCCCTGCAGAATAATCTACCTACCCAGACGGATTCCTGCATAGGAATCCTACCGTTAGTAGTACCCATTAAAACCTTGCAACCTGATTCGATTACTGCTTTTGATCACTTAGTCTCTCAAATACGAAATGTAACTCAAACACAATAGAATAGAAGAAAAGATATTATACATGATTAAGGTTGTTTTTCGTGGGAAGTCTTTGATTTTCCGGAAAAAAATGTATCCTATGTCCGTCTCCAGTATGCAAGCTATCTCTGTGCCGAATTACGTCAAAATCGGCTCAACGGTTGAGCCGTGAAAATGTAGCAAACTGGCAGAGGGACAGAGAGAATCACTTCCGCATTTATCATACGAGTATTTGTTAATAGGAATATTCCAAAGTGCCATTTCGTATAGCGTGACAAGTTGGGTCTTCGCAGCTGAATTGGATACAATATTAATTTCACACAAGCAAGCGATTCGGGCAATTTAGAATTTGGGGCCACGCATGTCGTTGCATGAATAGAAGTGGTCGTGGAAATTAACATTTTAACACTTCCGACGTTCTTCATTTTCGAAAATATAAAAATCTTTTAATAAAACTCGATTTACGTATTTTATCGCGATTTATATATGTTTGTAGCCGGACTTTTCGAGCGCTTTACAGCACCCATGGCCACGGAAAAACTTATTTTTTTCGAGAAAGGGACGAGACGAGCAAAACCTTCACCTGTCACCTGCGGTGTCACACAGAATATTTCTGCTGTGTAGCTGAGACGTCAGTTCTTAAGTCTCATATGCCCAGTGATTTCACTAGATCTCAGTGCCCTTCACACCGAAACACAGTAATGTTTGCACATTACGGCTTCACGGAATAATAGCTGGCCCTGCGATGGTACCTTCCTAGGCGGATTCCTGCACAGGAAACTATCGAGAAGTGTAGGCTGCAGATTGTAGATTGTTTCGACTGACCTTGTAATGCTTAGTAAAATATCCTATAAAAGTATAATAAAGTTACTTTTATAGGATATTTTATAGGACTAATTATTCTTTTCTTTTTAAAAAACGATGTCCCACACTAGGATTTCTGCTGCATCGTGGGTTTTTTACAACAACAAATTTCACATGCCCAACACAACCAGACCCAAAAACCAACAATACGTGCTTTCACAAATGATGACGCCTGCTGGGATTCGAACCCAGGACCCGTGGTGTAGGAGTCAGGTACTCAGACAAATAGGCCACGTAGGTTCTTAGTTCGAATTCCAGCCGAAGTCAATTACGATCGTTCCGCGTTTGTAACGCTTCATCTGACTCTAAGCCATCTTTCGTTACGTTACGTTGTGTTGACGAAGGTGAACACCATTAATGGCTATACCGGAATATATCACCGTGATCACAACCGTCAAGTAGGACATTATCATCATCGTTTTTAAAATAGAATTTCGCTGTCATCAAGACGATAGTGCGGTTTGTTTTCTATTCGATATGCATACAAGTCTTTTATAATTGATATAGAATAATAATCTTAGTCTTTCATAATGCCTGTCAAATGACATTTAATGTTGCTACTGGGAAAACCTAGAAAACTTCAATACGAACAAAAAATAAATAGATACTCTATAAATATTATTCGTTCCAAACTGTCATTCTTATGATAAGGTTATCCAATGAAAGGTGTATAAGATTAACCTTTTTAAAATAACCCTTATAACCCTCTCCTACGGGTTACCGGATCAGTGCCGTACAGAGATTAAACCGAAATGAGTCGTGTATTATTTTATATTTATTACTGCTTGAAGGCAGAATACCTGGCACCACGGTGGTACTTACCTAGGTGAATTATTGCATAGGAACTCTACTTACGTTCTCATCGTCTAATAAACTTGGTCATATAGGCACCTAATGATTTCTTATATTTACGCGAACACTACACATTTAAATGAAACTAATTATACGGATTTTATCGCGTTTAGGGCAATGAAAAATATCAGTAAAAACCCGCGTAAAAGAACATATAGCCGATGTGAAGCATCGTCGCTCCAAGAAATCTGCAGTCTGTGACTATGTTCTGGATCATCCCAACCATCATATCAGATTTGATAAACCACAAATCCTCGCAAAAGAACACCGATTCCTACCAAGGATAATTCGCGAGGCTATTGAAATTAAAAAAACATCCTAATTTTAATAGAGAAGATGGTTGTGTATTACTACCTGCTTGGGATCCTATAATAAATAAAATTAAATTAAAACCAAGCATACCACTGCAAGACTTCAAGATACAGTTAGCTCTTTCTGCGTAGATCGGACCAAAAATAATAATTAAAAGCTGAAGGTAATCCGGGTTAACTATGACATTAGGACATCTGACACCTCAGTCCTCCCGTGACCATGGGTGCTGTAAAGCGCTCGAAACGACGGGATATAAATAGTATAATTAAACGCGATAAAATCCGTAAATTTAGATTCATTTTACGCACATTTCACTCACAAACATACAAAAAAAATCGTTATGTATGCAAAAACTGACAACTCTCTGCTATTTTATTATATTGGACTAGCTAGACCGTGCCTAAGGCTCGTGGATTCCCTAAATAGAACATATATAGCATATTGAATAAATCTGTAATCATAATCATCATCATTTCAGCCTATAACTAGTCCACTGCTGAACATAGGCCTCCCCCCTAGATTGCTATAAAAGTTTGTAGCTCTCATTTCGGGGGGAATTTTGCCATAGTTGCCACGCTTGGCAAAGCGGGTTGGCAACCGCAGTTTATTTATTCAGATGTTGCAGGAAGATACTGCTGGCCATCTTGTGGTTTTGTTTTCCCTCTGTCCACTTTTACGACACCCACGGGATGAGATGGGGTGGTAGATTCTCTTAAGCCGCTACCAGACGGGGCATAATCTGTAATATAATAACTAATTCTTCAAGTAAAAAAAAAACAATTTTAGTTATGTCCCCAAAACATCTAAAACAAATGTTAGTGCACGCACAGCTTTGCCAAATAACGGTAACCATTCAAATATGGAAGCGTTACTGTCTTACCTTCCAACGGTCACGCGAAACGTTTGTAATACAAAACAATCTTTTGCAAAGTGCTATTGTATACAAAACAACTTAAGGTAACAATAAATAATGTGCATAACGAATAACGAGACGTATCCAGTCATCAACTTTATTTAAAAATCCAATTATTAAATGTAGATGACATACATACTCTTGTATATATAGTATACAGAGCAAGTCAAGCAATTAAATTTTTATGATAATGTTTAATGTATAAAGTTTTTGAGCCACCGTACAAATCCGATGACCATTCTTTACATTATGTACAATCACTGAACCGGTTTATTTATTTTATTTATTTATTTATTCTTTATGTACACTATGTTATTAACATTAAATCTAATTATAAATAATTAATGTACAAAGGCGAGCTTAACTCTAAAAGAGTTTTCTTCCAGCAAACCTTGGAGTGAAGAGGATAGCTGATGTGTGCGGGTAAAAGTGTACGAAGAACCAACAGACAAAAAAAAAGAAAAAAAAAAGTAAAAGTCTTTGAACTTAACAATAAATATATATAACTTATAATTGATGACATATATACATATATTTGGTACATACCTAAACAGACACATACATATATACATACATATACTAATATACTTACATATTAAATATACATACAAGCATGCTAAACAAGTATACAAATAGACCCTATTTTAATAAATATTAAAATGATTGAATAAATCTAACGCTATGCAGTGAGAAAGTAGTTAAAAACACTGTTTTTAAAAATTCCTAACGAATTACTTGCACGCATTTCATGTGGAAGTGAATTCCACAATTTGGCTGCATACACAGTGAACGAGCTACCATAACTTTTTGTACTATGTTGAGGAATCTTCAATAGGAGCGAAGTTGTTGATCGACAGGGCTTACCTCTGGGAATAAGGAACTCGAAACGTTCACGAAGATAAAAAGGATAGGAAGGATTATATAGAATATTGTACAGCATACAAAGAACATGCAAATCCCGTCGGCGACGTATTGAAAGCCATTTCAACTCAGCACGAAATTCAGAGACATGATCAAATTTCCTTAAGCCATATATGAAACGTATGCATAAATTTTGAAGACGCTCTAATACAACTTTTTACATTGAGACAATCCGATTGATAAAATAAACGACATTCAACCGGACACTATCCGTAAGTACAAGTAAGGGAAAATACTTGTATAGCTAATGGATCATTTCCTTCTGTACTTCCTATAGTTCATGGTGCATCCGTCGCGAGATTGTTTTAATGTTTTATATATCAAAACGTTTTGTTATGAATACAAAGAAATAAAATACAAATGTGTCTGTCCTAACATTTAAAACAACTTAAGCATCTGAGGTGAAACTTACAGAGGTTGCAATAAATTGGACATAGACGACGGTCAGACCGACGGACTTTCAAGTCCACGGAAATGAATAAATAGTACGGAATTTTCAAAAGTCCAGCGGACAATTTTACTTTTGTATGGGTTTATTTTGCAGAAGGAAAAGTCAATCGTACGTTGTGCGAATTATAATGCCGCCATATCGTATATATGAACACAGGTGTTTCATAAAGAATTTTTAATTACAAAACTATTTTTGGACTGCAATTTTACGCCAGCATTATATTGTAATAGTAACAAACTGTGACGGCGACGTCTTACGCGAGAATTAGAGAATGTATATAAAGATTTTTTTGATATTACGTTGAAACTATGACTACGTCGGTTGCAAGGTTACTATCTATAGTCTGCGAATAACAGGTAAATAACCTTAATAGTTTTTAACTAAGTTCGGACAGACAGACTTTATATTATTTGTAATCTATATACGAGTATACCTAGTCCGGCCATAAGTTCTGTTACAAATGAAAATGCATTTTATTTAATGAAGTAATGTAACTAATACTATTAAATTTATACCTACATATTTATTAGTCTCAGCAAAAAATAAAAAAGTATTCTATTCGAAATGGCCACCTTTGGCTTTTATACAGGCCTTTAATCTGTTCGGCCACGACTCTATGGATTTACGCACTGTTTCCAAGGGAAATTTCGCCACTGCTTGCTTTAAAGATTTTTTAGGAGACTCAATGTCGCCGTGTCGTTTAGAGCAGGCCATGTCCTCTAATATATATATATATATGTGTGTGTGTGTGTGTGTTTGTGTGTATGTATATATATTGTTTTTTCTCTTTACAGAATGTAATATTACAATAGCGTTCGTGCGAAGCCAGGAACTCATACTTCATAAAAAAACCTATATGAAATAATTAAAGACAAAACTGAACAGATAACATTTATGATAAACATAATTGTTACAAAGATAATGAACCGTGCTGTTTTGAAAGATTGCATCAACAGTTTTTGCTTCAGTGCATAATGTAAGCTCTACATAGTAATCAAAAGATGTATTTGAATTTTGAATAATACAAAACAGTTATTCTTTTTTCTACCACCAAGCTAAAACCCGATTGAATTAGAAACGACAAAAACTAAACATTTTTCCTCAGTTCTTAGAAGAATTGACTAATATTAATATTTGTAACAAAATCTTTCATCCGTCATATCTTAATCTTAATATCCTTTTCGAAAATCGTACCGCCTAGCTCAGTGGTTAGACTACCTAACTAATTCCTACGCTATCGAATCCCAGTCAGAGGTAAAACAAATTGTTGGCGTTGTGCATGTGAAATCTGTTAGTAAAACGCCCTCATTATACAGGAGAAATTATAGTGTGGGGGCGGTGGG
Source organism: Luehdorfia chinensis (assembly GCA_019845155.1). Lineage (NCBI taxonomy): Eukaryota > Metazoa > Arthropoda > Insecta > Lepidoptera > Papilionidae > Luehdorfia > Luehdorfia chinensis. Next base: position 822,207 of record JAHVAK010000125.1, read on the forward strand.
GCATTGTTTTTTAAAGAGGATACGCTTAAAACAAAAGCGGTCGTTTTAACTCTAACTTAGCGAAACATTGGATAATGAATGTCAACATTATAAGTCTTTATAGTATATAGTACTAGCTTATGCCCGCGACTTCGTCCGCGTGTATTTAGGTTTTTTAAATATACCGTGGGAACTTTTTGATATGTCCGTCTCCAGGATGCAAGCTATCTCTGTTGTTATAACGGTATGTATATATGCGAAAGTAACTCTCTCTGTCCCTCTGTCTGTTTGTTACCTATTCACGGCTCAATCGTATATATATAGTATATGTGAGTGGTGAGCAGTGTAAGCCAGTGGCACGCCAGTACTGAGTAAGAGTTAAAAAAAATTAAAACATTATAGAAATAACCTGATCTAATCTTCCTAGACTCGCTATATACTTAGAGAATAATATATATATATATTTAGAGAATAAATAATAGTAACTGCATACTATATTCTTATGTTCACGTAACATTTATTGAATAAATTAAAAAAAATATACAATGAGGCCTTTTCAATAGCAACATATAACGTGCCGTGTGTCACGTAACTAGGAAATTATTTTGCGATATGCTTAAGATAGTATGGAGATAAGTTCAATTCGCACTTATGCTAATAAAAATACTTGCACATGGATTTTTATTAACATTTTCATATCTAAACATTTAATTTTATCGAATTTTGCGATTAAATTATTTTCATAACAGACAATTTTGAAGTTGCGTTATTAAATAATTTTAATAACGCAACTTCAAAATTGAAAAAAAAATTGGGTTATATTAACATGAAAAAAATATTTTTCTTTAATAAAGCAGGAACATTGTGTACATAAGGATGTGTTTTGTAATATTTCAATTAAAATTATTAGCTCTAATAATGTATTAGTGGACATTGTATTAACTTCGTTATTCCTAAGCCATATACAATGCTAGGTTTACAATTTTTAAATACGTTTTCTTTCATAATTAATTATGTTATTTTGCGAAAGTATTTATTCAAAAGAAAATATGAACAAAATATTAATACAACTGTTCTAAATGTGGAACTCATTAAACAAACACTGATTCCTCAACTTTATTACACACTGCTACGTTATACAAATTTAAATAGTTATTTTAATGTAGCCAAGTAGTATCATAAACGACGTAAACTTTACTATCCGTTAACTAAAGTTTAACGATCCTATAAAAGTTCCATTTTAGTTAACAAAGCAGAATCCTAAATAGACACTAAAAAAAAAACAATATTTTTTACTCCTCATTGCGTTTCCACGAGCAGTATAATGATAGCAGCCGCCTATTACGGCACCTCGGTAGGAAAGAGTAGGTGCTATCCTACTCTGCCGGACACCTATAGGCTATCAATAGCAATCAATATCAATCAATTCAATATAATATGAAAAATAAACAATAATATTATTTTATTTATCATTTTAAAATGTTGTGGTTATTAAATTTTAAATTGCCAATTTACCACATTACAATAGCCCCATTTCAAACATCTTATATTTTGTAGCACTGTCTGTATTTTTCACGAGAATTATTACATACCATATACAAGTTTGGTAAATCCATACTAATTTTATAAATGCGAAAGTAACTCTCTGTGTCCCTCTGTCTGTTTGTTACTTTTTCTCCGTTCAACCGCTGAGACAACCTCGGCAAAATTTGACAGCAAGATAACCTAGCATCCTGGAGATATACACATGATACTTTTCCTCCCGAAAAATCAAATACTACTCACGGGATATTTAAGGAACCTCTATTCAGGCGGACTAGGTCGCGAGCATCAGCTAGTATTATATAAAGAGGGAACGTTCGCGTGCAGCCGCTCTCTTTAATCCTTACTTATTACTTATAATATTATAAATGCGAATGTATCTGTCTCTGTCCCTCTGTCGGTTTGTTAATTTTTCACGGCTAAACCGTTGGCCGATTTTGACGTCATTCGGAAAAGAGATAGCTTGTATTCTGGTAACGGAAATAGAGTATTCTTTATTCAGGAAAACCAAAGAGTTCCCACGTTATCGTTAAAAAACCTAACTCCATGCGGACGTACTCACAGGCTACGGCTTGTTTCCATAGTAAAAGTAACTTCTATTGATGGGTACTTTCACCCCTATTTCGGCTTATTGATAATGATGTTCTCCTGGCCGATTTCGATAATGGCGAAGACTTATGAATATTGTCGAGAGTTATCAAATGCGCAGGAGAAATTATCGTGCCACAAGTGTACGCACAAACACAGAGGCACTCACAAGTCCCAACCTATCCGCGCTCGATGTAACGCTGATGCGATAAGATCGGAGGTAGGCTAGGATGCTGTGTCAAAACACGGGGACTTAAAATATAGACAAGGGCCTTGTTCACGCCACGCCACGCCAGGGAGTTCATCCACGTGGTTACCAATAAAAATACAGACAGACCAGATACGAGTAGTGTTGTAAGATAGTGGCGTCGACCGTGTGGCCTAGTGGTTAGTATAGCTGACTTATACGCGGCGTATAAATCAGCTACGCTAACCATTAGACGGTTGTCGCCACCATATGTGCAAAACACAAATTGTTGGTTTCGGGTCTGGTTGTGTGGTGCATGTGAAATGTATGTCTGTAAAACGCACCCACGCTACAGGAAAAATGCGGGGCATTGTTTTTTTTAAATGAATAAAATAAAAAAATAGTCACAATAACTTCTAGACCCAACAAATAATAAATAATAATAATAATGTGCGTGTTGCAAAAATATTAGCTTCGGCTGGGACTTTACTACTACTTTACTGTTACCTACGGTTGTTAAGAAAGCTTCATTCTTATTTGTAACTTCCAATTAAACAGTGTGTTTTATTTATAATACTGTAATTAAATTACACTGCACACGTTTTTGAACAACTACATTAAACGTGTTACGAATAGAATTTATCTTGTAAGGAATTTTTAATTTGTGAATAAATTTACATCTCAACCGTATCATAAACAAAAATAAAAGTACCATTTTTTGTATGTCTGTACGAACAGATTTAGCTCCAGAACTACTAACTATCGAGACAAATTTTACACAGGCTATACATAATAACTCTGAGAGCAACTAAGACCCGATTTCACCTATCGCTTCGGAAACCAAGTTTAATAAAACCACGTTTTACTTAACTGAGTTCAAATGTATTATTTGATCCCGGTTATCGTCTAACCGATTTCACCAGCTCCATTTTCATGGCGTTTAGAAAAATTAAGTTTACATAAAATATCGTCATAATCTAAAACAAAAACTCGATGTATTTCGTATTTTGCTATATCAAACAGCCTGTTTTTATGCATATGTCACATAGGTATGCAAACAATAAACTACACGAAATTGAAATAATTTTTGGTTTTACATAGTTGTGCAATTGACAATGACAGCTCTCTAAACGCGTTTATAGTGTTGAACGTCGAAAATGGGGCGTTTTGAAGTATATTCGCGTTTAGCTTTAACTGCGTTCATTTGATTTTGACTATATGGAAATTGTCAGTTAAACGCTTAAACCTCGTTTAGCTTGAACTGATCGCGTTTATATTCAAAGGTGAAATCCGCCCTAGGACTATGTTGGATAATGATCGACTCGATTTGATTGTACCGAAGTACCGAACATTTTTTCAATTGCCGGCACACATGCAAAATTTTAAGTGCTGATTCGCCACGTGGTCATCGTGAGGAAACCTGCAGAATAAAATAAGATCCAGATGCAAAACGTCACTTAAGTCGAGATTATTTACGTTCGATTAACGAATCGGCGGTAGTCTATCGAAGTCTATATTAGTGATGTAACGAATATCCGTATTCGCATTAGGATTCGCGAATATTCGCATATTTTGAAACATTTGCATTCGCAAAAATCATGCTAATATTTTGCGAATGTGATTGTCATACATACTTTATATTATGCGTATAAAATTGTGAAAATAATATAAAGTAACCTTAAAAAGATTAGTATTATAATGAACTTTTATTATAAAAGATTGTTTTATGCATAAAATATCTACCTCTTTTTTATTAAAAGAGCTCAACTATATCCTACTGAGTCACTTGTATGAAAATTTACAATGATGGTCATATAATTATAAACGATTTGTAGCTCCACAAATTGTTGATCAAAAGCATGTTACATGTACTTCTGTGTTCCTTCTCATAAGTAATTAGATAGGTCATAAAAAACCACATGGGTATTCATTCATTATAAAGTGACATATAAACTCTGTCACTTTATAATGACTCGTTAAGGGACGAAGCACGTATCGAGTGTTCGACTTTGGTGGTGTATATTGCGTAGTATACCTTGCCTAGTAGCTGTAGTGGTGTTAAGTATTTGGTGGCGGTTCCTGGAGTATTTGTAGTCCGTCATGAGAATTCTCTGCAATTTCCTTCAGTTAAATTTTACGACACCATAAGACAAAACAGGATTTCTTACGCCCAACATCAATATAAACACATGATAATTTTTTCTAAAGCGGCGCGTGAGGAAGTCGTAAGGAAAATCTCCTAAATGTGAAATCTCGTCCGAGCTCCGAGCCGATTTCCGTGTCCGATCGTACATGACCGGTTTACTATAAGTTTTTCATTATTAATTGGAAGTGACGAGATGAACTACTCTCGTCTACAATTTTTACCTGATTGTGAGTGCTACGCTTGCCTTATGGGCAGCTGCGTTGTCATCCAAAACTTAACATTAGAAGGCTCTGTGTAAAACCGTACAACGCTCATCACCATGAAACATCAGTTCTTAAATCTCAGACATACATACATATCATCACACCTTATTCACATATAAGGGATAGGCAGAGGCCACTCACGTAGCCAACTTTTAGTGAAATAACGTCATGCTCTGATCTTTCAGACACTCCCCATGTTAGCAAATCCATGATAATGTCAGCCAGCATAACCATCCTTAATATAGGAATCAAATCTTTGTCAGTGACTTATGAAGCGTATCGAACGTTTATCTCAAACGATTTGGCATCCTTTGTTTATTCATACGTTTTTCGTTAGGTTCGTAGTTCGTCTTCAATAGGGAGGGGGACTAATTGAAAATATTATGTACGTACGGAAAAATATTAATTTATTTACAAAAAATGTACTGTATCCTGTAGAATGGGTCGAGGTGACACGCAAGAACTTCCTATGTTTAGGTTGGCTAAAACTAGAAAGTCTTTTCTTAGTAGATGTATAAAATTTTATAATAAAATTCCTAAAAGTGTAACACAAAAATCGGACATACATTTTAAAAAACTTACCAAGAAGACATTATTAGATAAAGCGTATTATAAAATAGATCATCATATAGAGGACAAAGATGTGTGGAAATAACTCTTACTCTGCACTTGCAAACCCCCTGGCTACTAAATTTATAATGTAATTTTTTTTTCGTAATTAATAAATGACATTTTGTAATAGAAAAAAGAAAGACCCCAGAGTTTCTTACCGGTTCTTCTCTGAGAAGGTCATTTTTTGACCGGTGTAGACTTTGACGTTCATAAGAGCTTTAGACAAGCCTAAATTGAATAAAGAAATTTATATTTTTCATAGTGACATAACTGTGAATCAATTTCAGATGGCGAGCCAACGCCCTTATAGTGATAACTCTTACTATAATGATAATTATACTACTATACGCCGTGTGGTGGCGGCTTAAGAGAATCTACCACCCCATCTCATCCTGTGGGTGTCGTAAAAGTCGACAGAGGGAAAATTATAACCAAGAGATGGGCAGCAGCAACTAAACTGCGGTTCCCAACCCGCATAACTTAATAATCTTCAAATTAGTTACTTGGCGATGCTGCACAGATGGTTGCATGTTATATTTGACTGCTCGTCGTGCAAGTCGACATAAGGAAAATCAAAATCAAGATGGGTAGCAGCATCTGAATAAATAAACTGCGGTTGCCAACCCGCCTGCAAAGCGTGGCAACTATGGCAAAATTCCCCCTAAATGAGAGCTACAAACTTTTATTCTATGGGGGAGCCCTATGTGCAGCAGTGGGCTAGTGAAATGATGATACTACTATAATATAGCTGGAGAGTTTGTATGTTTGAACGCGCTAATCTCTAGAAATACTAATTCGATTTGCATTATTCTATTATTCATTGGATAGCCCGTTCATTAAGGAAGGTTCTGGACTATAAAACTTCATGATAAGGCACGTAGACGTACGCTGAAAGCAGAACAGTGCATAACGTACGCCACAGTCAAGTGGTCCGCTTATTTTACGCGGCTGAAACCACGGTGCACAGCTAGTAAAGAAAATGATTGATCATGTTACAATGGTTTAATCGATCAAAATAGTTTAATTTATGAAATCTAGGTTTAATGCGACCTTTGCAGTGGGTTTTCAGGCAGATATTAATGGTTGGTTTTAAATCGGAGGTCGAATGCAAAATCAAGTCTGAAATATGTTTCACAGCTAAGGAGTTACGATATTCGTTTAAGACATAATTATGTAAAAGTACATTTTTCACAGACTGTACATTGAACCAAACCTGCTTAAAAATTGCAAAGCAAGATCACATATCACGGGAAAACAGCTCTTGCCGGCAAATTTAAAAGCGTCGGCGGCCTGGACTCGGGCAGTCTTGCTTTAAGCTATACCTATCAATCACTTTAGTTTTCCTTCAAATCTCCTAGTTTCAGATTATGTCCTTAACACAGAACCAAAGTGTGAAGTGGCAAGGAACTAGTACAATACGTCGCACGATAACCGATGAAGGAACGGAATACCGCAGTGGAGATCATGGTTAAGTAAACATAATGCAGTCCAGTGCAGTATAGAAACTGGAATCGTAAAATCCAAGATAGTACTAGGACCACATCCTACGTCGAAAATAAATAACCATCAACCACCTTTTCAATTCTGTTTTTTTTTTTAAATAGCCGATAGGTGTTCGGCAGACGCCGATAGGTGTTCGGCAGACGCCGATAGGTGTCCGGCAGCGTTGTAGTTAAGTTAATAACTTATTAATATTCTGTTTTTTATGAACCAAAAAAACACATTTCCACAATAGCAGAATATCTGGCCTTGGGGTGGTACCTACGTAGATGGACTCCCGTATAGAATCCTACCACCTGAATTATTAGTTATCATAGAAATAATATTAAAACTTCAATAGAGATCTTATAAAAAAACTGTTGAATCCAAATATTTCACATTTCTGGAATAACATGCATTCCCAAATCAACAATAACTAGGTTTAGTGACAATAAATCTATAAAAAATATTACCCCACCAATTACTTCCAACATAGATGTGGAAATTATGCAATATGAAGCATATTAAGGTTATCTAAACTCTTTATGTATTCATTCACATAATAATGAGGTTTCTCTCCTTGAAGGGAAAGCAGCATATAAGACTATGATCAAAATCCATCCCACTTTATACCTATGTTCCACTGTCTACTATTTATTAGGTAGAACTAATAGCGGTTACTATGATTATTTACCTGAATGCATTTGAAAATATCAGTATAAATATGTACAGTAAGTAGTCTGTCAAAAAAAACATTGTAATTATATTTCTAATTAATAAATGATATAACTTATACTTACTTTTCAGTAAATTATCTAACAGAGAATAAAGTTCTTTCTCTGATTTTAAATATTCACTGTCCTCGTTGACAGGCCAATCGCAGGAAAGATTCCACTCTATCACATCAACTCTCTGACCAGAGTCCTCTGGAACTACATATAACCTGTAGAGAAATGAAACATAGGTTTTATTTATTTGAATAAGAATTTTTTCCCGATTCCCAGTACTAAGGAATAGTCCAGTCATCCCAGGAGTCATTAATTTTAATTAAATTAAAAACAATTTAATTATTATTAAGTTTATTCAAATTAATTTTAAATATTAAAATTTAATAATTTGTTACTTTTTGTGTTTGATAAAAAAATTAAACTTTTCCCTTCTTTTATGTGCCAAATTAAACTTGGAATTGTCCAAGCGAGAAAAAAAGTTGATTAAGTAATTTTGAATATATAAAGAGAATTAAATTATTTATTTAAAGTTATAAGGGCCTGGTGCTCGCTTTTAATTTCATAGTAAGCGAGTAACCTGGGTTCGATCCCCGGTGCCAGCACCTCTAAAATTGTTCTACAATTTTAAGTGCTGATTTACCACGTGCTTAGCGGTGAAGGAAAACATCGTGAGGAAACCTGCATGTCGGAGGAATAGAAATATTTCGAAGACTCTAATGTGAAGTCCGCCAACCCGCATTGGAGCAGAGTGGCGGATTCTTCCTAGCTCCTAAACCCTCTCAGAAATGAGAGGAGGCCTGTGCTCAGCAGTGGGACATTTATAGGCCATTTTTTTTAATAAGGTGGTAAAGTTATTATAGCTAGAAGATAGACAACTTGTTTCATAGTTTTTCTTTATGGTAAAACTTAATTTACCTAAAAAACATTGCAGTATTATTAAGTAACTGTACAAAACAGGACAAACAGTAATAGTACTGTCAACAAGGCAAAAACATGTGTTATTTCCAAAACAATTTTTAATTAAATCAAGCATTATGAATTGAAAATCCTTGACAGTATATGAGAGAAATAAACATTGATTAGTAACATTTAACATAGAAACTTGAGTTTCACTACCAAAGACTAATAAATTTGTTGGTTAAATATATGCATTGCTATCAGTTTATCAGTCTTAATGTCTCATAACTTAAAAGCTACTTAATATATTGATATTTAATAAATATATATGATAATAAATGTTCTGAGTGATTGAGATTTTATTTTCTCATATTTTTTCAAATATTTCTTCAGTAGAATGAATAAAATGTGTCAAAATAAAAGTCTTGATTTAAGTTAAATGTATTGCTAATTCTACTAATGAAAAAAACTGTTAAAGAAATAAAGAAATTACTGGCTAGCATTTTAAGGTCAAGTGTAATGTCCTTCTATCTGGGTTGAATTTTATCTGAGACAATAATCTTAACTTTGAGACAAGATATCTAAAAAACTACAGACAATAGCAAAAAGCAATACGAAAAATAGTTGTTCGCAGATATTACATATAATAATTTGTTTTTGTTTGGTTATTTAGTTACTAAAATACTTTAATTTAGAAAGTGAAAGGAAAATAAACAATTTGTGGACTGATAAATCAACTATAAATTTGTATTACACAAACGAAGATAAGACAACTTAAGACATTAAATTGATCAATTTGATAAAATAACAGGACGAATGTTTTGTGCGATCTTGTAGGCGGACAAAAGTAAAACATGAAATGTTAATGTAAAGTGAGTCATCAAACAGCTGGTAAAATAGGTCTAAGGAAATGGTTTTCACCTGCAGTAATACTAAAATTAACGGTAATTATAATTGTATTTTAACCGGCGAAAATCAAATCGGAATTTTTATAATGTGTCAAATTAATACGACACATGGATGACCTAGACAAAGATGTTATTGATAAATGCAGGAAGCAAATGTTTGATTAAATAATGTACGTCACTCACCACGTCTGATCATCTGAAAAATCGAGGGAATCAACGTCGATCAGATCAGAATCAATCATATCTTTGTTTATATTTTGATCAACCTGATTCATAGTTCCTGTGTAGGCGAGACATCAATTTGGCACTTTACACAAAACACATATAAATTTCACAAACAAACTGCATTCACTATAAACAAAACTGTATATATAAATAAGAAAAATATTTAAGAACCAACACAATTTGCTCTAGAGTACCAGACAGACAAGATTAGTTTGCTTTGGAATTTGACATATCACCATAAGTGCCAAAAATGTGACGACACAACGGTAAAATCCATAGACAAGAATTTACTGAAAGCACATTATCACACAGATCACTTATTAGTACCGACAACTCTGAAGTCCTAAAGTATTTAATTACAATTAAGAGCAAATAAGAGCAGCAACTCTAATGTAATAACAGTAACTACATTTATGGTGTTATTTAAAGAGACAGAGCTTCTATTAAAAAATGCATTCAACATAAAAAAAGAGAAAAGTGAAATAAAAAATGTATTCTTTTAAAATGGCATAGAGCTGTAAATTTTCAATCAAAATGAAAATATTTATAGGAAAAGACTACAAAATAAAGACAGACTAACTTTTAGGCACTTACTCAAAAAAGTACCGGTTATTTTTATTGAATTTTGTTGTTAGAAATTTTATTATGCTACATATGCTAGTGAATGTATGTGATTAGAGAATTCAGTCCACCACCAGATCAAACTTTTTCTTTTAGTTTGTTTTGATAATTACATTCATTATTACCACAAGAAAGATATAATTAGTTATCAGTCTTAGAAGCAATTGCCAATTGCATAATTATCGACTCTTTGGTGGAATACCACTGTTAGATAGCATATCCATATTTATTACATCACTAGAATTTTGGGATCGAAACCTATCCTTTCATCAAAGTCACCAGCTTCATCATAACGATCAACTTTTTTTTGTATATAATGTACTTTTACCAGTTCATTCACTATAATCTGCTTATTTTTTATTATAGAATATACAAGCCTTTTGCACTGAAAGACCTTTCGGTGGCAGCGGTGTTGCAGTGAGAACTCTTTTTTGCAATTATGCTGATATTTGTTGAACTGTACAAACATTTCCACCAAGTGGCTTGACTGATCTTGTAAATAAGAATTAATGTTTCTACTTATTTGGGAAAATATTCATATGTTATGGTAAAAAATCAGTATTTGCGAAAAATGGTACTTACCGCGACTAATTATTTACTGCTTAACTATCTCTGAATAGTAAGAATTGAATCCAAAATCACAGCAGCATTTGACCAAGCACGATATCCAACTTTAAAAAATAATTTATAAACAAAATAAAACAAGATATAAATAGTATTTACAAATTTATATATAGTTACAAAGTTACAATAAGAAACCGCAAGGTAAATATGATTTAGAGTGTACTAATGGTATTCGTAGGTCTCAGTAAAAGAATCAAATCTGTAATGCGAGTCAGTCAGCTAGTTCAACTCATTCCTGAATCATTGTCACATCACTATATTTCTTTCCTTTTGTCTACGCACTCGTAGAGAGCACGTTTTGGTTAGGTAGTTTTTACGTTCAAAATATAAAAATGTCGTCCCATTTAAACTGGATGATAATTCGTAACAACAACGCCTTTCTTGTGAAGAAACGTAACATCAAGAAGCCGTTCAGTAAGGAGCCAAACAATGTGACTAACCTCAACTCTTACCGATACAATGGATTGATCCACAAGAAAGCAGTCAGCGTGGTTGAAAACCCTGACAGAAAAGGTTTCACAGTCGTATATAAGAAGGCCAAGGCAACAAATAAACCAGCGAAAAACATTGTCCGTCGTCCATTCAAAGCTGGTGCAAGAAGGTCTCTATTCAAGGTAAAAAGGCTACTGAAAGCTAACAATTACCGCACTGACTTGACTACAGCCACACTTCGTCGTGCATCAGCCATCCTTCGCTCTCAAAGGCCTATCAAAGCAAAGAAGCCTAAAGCAGCAGCTGCTAAAACTGAATAATTCTTGTGTAAGCTGACAATAAAACAAAATTAAAAGTTCATATGGTATATTATTTTTCATACTATAACCTTTAAATTATAACATTAGTTCAAAATAAGGAAATCTGGTCAATAGTTTCAACAGTGTTTAATTGTAATAGACTCATTACTTATTACTATTTTTCATATGAAAAGAAAATATTTATTAATCCTAATTATTAAATATTTATTTAAAACAAGGAATGAAGTGGAACCTAAATTTAAAAACCTAGCTATCTACAAGACAATAAAATGAATCATAATTCAAAGAATAGATGTAAAGTTAACACTGAATTAGTTTTATACATTTCAAATTAGCATTTCAGCATATTAGCATTTAATTATATTATAGAAATCAAACAATTGTAACCAGTGCATGTTGCCAATGATGACATATATTACAATGCAATCATCCATTGCTGGAAGGTAGCTCCAAATTCGTAATGAATGTTATTCTCATTGACAAAATCGTTAACTACTGCTACGAGTGACAACCTCATATAATTAAATGTAATCCAAGTATATATATTTCATGGAACAAATACCTGACCAATTTTGATTAAAATTGATATCATGGTTACTCAGGGCCATGTTTTGATATTTTTTAAGTTGGGTTAGTGGATCTTAAAAATTAAATAATTGTACCTAAAATAAATATTGAAAAGGCTATGCCGAGAGTTTCTCTGCAAGATAAAATCTGTAACAATGATGTCCGCAGCAGAACTAAAGTGACCAACATAGCTCTAAGGATTAGCAAGCTGAAGTGGAAATGGGCTGGCCATATAGGTCAAAGAACCAATAACTGTTGAGGAAAAAGGTTCTGGAGTGGCAACTTTGTACTGGCAAGCGGAGAGTATGGTGACACCCCATTAGATAGAACAACCTGCATGGAAGTCGATGGATGTAGGTGACAGATACCATGTTTCGTGGCAATCTATGGGGGAGGCCCATACTGGAACAGTGGACTAAGATGGGCTGAAATGATGACGATGGATTTGAACCCTGGGTGCATGGTTATATTGGCTCACTAGGCAACATGGTCGTCAAAAATGTAATCACCAGGTGCGATTTCTGTGTGAAATATTCTTGCCCTGGTCAAATGATGATCAACATTTAATTTTTTATTAGAGAAAGTGAAGAAAGAAGCAAAAAGATTTGATTCACCTGATGGTAAGTATGTCTGCCCATAAAAAAGGCTGTGTCACCCAGAAAAATTCTGTGTGACACAACACAACGCCTGTCACACTGGGAGTTCTAGTCTCATGATTACCCTAGCTAACAGTGCCCTTCAAGCCAAAACAGTAATGTTTGCACACTACTGCTTCACGGCAGAATAATGGACCCACCTAGATGGATTCCTGCATAAGAATCTACAACCACTATGTATGTTCCTCCATATGTATTTACTTAGTGTATTCAATTTATGGTAGGTAATTTATCACAGAGCAGGTTTTGAAAACAAGAGATACTGTTTAGCATGAGTAATGAGTAGTATGTAGTAATCACTGAGTCACCCATTTATTACTTAAATAATAGGTGCTTATTTTGGTTTTAATAATAAAAAACTACTAATGTTGCAAATATTTATTAATAAAACATAATTATGACTCAAGCGATAAACTGGAATATAAGATAAAACATAGAATAATACAAAAAACTAATGTTTTAGCATCTTGCATGATTTCATATTTTTAAACAACAAATCAGTCTAAATTACTTAACACTTAAAACACTTGTGAAAATGTACAGAAAACATGACTTATGTCATTAAATACATGCCCTTTATTTGCGTGTAGACATTTATTTATTTACAACAGACATTACAAAATATAAGTACTTAATTGCATAGCATGTTTTGAATATTAAATGTGATTACCAGAAGTTGCAGTAGAAATATATAGTATTTTAAATATATAGTTTTATATTGGTGTTGAAACAATTTATTAATTAGCAATTATCAATGAAAATTTTCTTAAATTTTACTAGTGATTTTTTGTATTAGTCTATATTACTGTGCAGTCATAATAATAATTGTATTGCCAGAATATTAGTCTTGTTAGTGTCTCAAACATTAATGTGGATATGATTGTTATAAAATTATTTTGAAGAGGACATTCAACTGTTAAATGTGCAAATAATTGAAATGGATAGGTTAATTATATAATATATACATAAAAAAAGTTCATAATGAAAAATATACAGTTCTCTTATGTCTGTGAGTTCTACCCTATGATATAGTAGCAGTGAGACAGATTATGCTTTAGGTATTCAGTAAATTAATCATGATGACAATAAGAGGAATTCAGCAAGTATTGGTGCCTAAATAATGCATAACTATATTCTCTATCTAATAGAAGATAATTTCGACGTTATTTGGGCAAATTGAGAAATTTGCGTCGCTCTTGTAATAGGACTCACAGCTTTGCAGAGTCAGGGTGTTATCCACTTAGATCAGTGGTTCCCATCCTAGTCTTCACCAGGGACCACTAGACTTTTGTTAATAGCTAGGACCCCAAGGACTAGACAATTCTATTCATTTGACAGTTATTAGAACTTTTAGGTAAATATTCAAATAACTTTAAATAACATTTTAATATTTTTAATCAAATTCATTAGAACAATCTCCACATTTGATATTTTTTTTTTGAAAGAAATCGTATAGATTTTTTAGCCTGGCTAAAAAATCTTTTAGCTCACGAGCTACAGGAATACGTAAAATTTTGAATCCCGGACCTTTATTAAGTTCTGGCGGACCTCTGGTGGCCCACGGACCGGGGAGCCACTAGTTTAGGCGATTGTAATACGTGATTTATTTTTGTAACAATAGTTCTCAATAGACCTATGTTATTTCCATGGAGGTAATATATAACTTATTATCTCAATAGTTATTGAACATTTGATAATGCTCCAAATATTCATTAATAGTGACAAATACTTATCGCCCGGTTTTTCAAATGTGATGTTCTAATTAAAGCTTCAAAAGGATTACAATTTAAAACGAAAACATGATTTAACAAGTTCCAGGTACAAAATACGCAGTAGACTTGAAACTAAAAGGCACAAATACTACTATACCTATAGTTATCAAAGGCACAATACACCAAAATCCATATTTTAAATGATCCATATTCAATTCCTTCAAGTTACAATGTATATGTAGATAATTATGATTATGCTTTGTGAAATATTAGAGTTTTCACTTAATCATTCGTGCTATGAAAAAAACATATTATTACATACTTTCTTCAGCAAAGTATACTGTGCACATTTATAATTACATTGTTTTTAAACATTATTTGTTTATTAATCGCATTTTCTGCAAATTGCATTGAAATAGATACGCTACTTCGATGCAATTGCATTGGCATGCAGAACACCACATTATTTTTTCAAACATAAAAACAATATATACATATATATATATATATATTTATACAAAGAAATCCTCATTAATTTGAGAGAAACAAAGTGTTTTTTAACATTCGCATATAAAATTTAAAAGGTTTGTATTACCATGTTAATACGCCCTACCGAAATAGAGTGCCTAAGAATATAAGCTGAAGTCGACAACAAACACTTAATATCCAAAAACCTAGTGCATTCTTGACTTTGGTGCCGCGCATTAACTAGCGTTAATTCTTTAATAGTGTTGGGCCCTGGCATGGGGTATTTGGTGATTGTGGCCCGATTGTGGCAGTAGTTCGCTTATGAACTTTATTTTTTTTATTGGAAAGAGGCGAAGAGAAACAGCAAAACGTTCCTTACGGAAAGTGCAACGACCGCTCAATTATGAGCGGACGTTGCGCTTTCGTGTGTCATTTATTAAAGTGCTGTCACCCAGCACATTTATCAATGCGCGCATCCCACTGATAAACTCTTAAGTCCAGTTCGTAAGCCCGTAAGCATAATGATTATACTAGCTCTCAGTGCTCTTCAGAACGAAACATACTAATGTTTGCTCACTACTGCTTGACCGTAGAATAATTAGGCCTGCAGTTATACCTACCTAGGTGGATAGGAATCTTACCCCCAGTAGTAAAAGCTATTGCTGGAGAGCGGGTGGCCGTTCAATAAATAGTATATATCAATAATAAATAATATTCAACAAATATATAATATTCAATAAATAGTATATATTTGGTGGTGATAGGATTCCTATGCAGGAGTCCGTTTAGGTAGGTAACTAGGTACCAACCCAGGGCCAGTTGTTCTACCGTGAAGCAGTAGTGTGCAAACATTACTGTGTTTCGGTTTGAAGGGCACTGTGAGCTAGCGTAATCACTGGGCATATGAGACTTAAGAACCTATGTCTCAAGGTGATGGGCACAGTGTAGTGTCACACAGAAATTTTTTGAGTGACACTACACTGTGCAGACGTTGCACTTACCATCAGGTGAACGTTTTGCTCGTTTCATCACTTTATGCAATAAAAAAATCATTGAGCTAATATATACTAATGCCCGGTCTATCATCTCAATGTAATAACACCATTTTAATTTTAGTGTAATTTAAGCCAACAAAATCTCATAAGGCCCTCGAGTTCCCATAAATCTGGGATGGTGTGTGTAACAACGTTGAATTAGTAACAAAAATGTAGTAATTTACAGAGTTCACTTCTCTTGTGCTATCCATATTCAGTTTGATAATAAATTTACTTAATTCTTATAACATCCTAGTTACCAGACATATATTTATAATTTAATTCGTAAAATTCTACAAGCTCGTTACAATTTATATTGACGCTTTAAATTGTTAAATTTATTTTTTATACAAATTACTTTTAAAATTTTATTTTATCTATCTATTTAGACACATAATCTATATAGGCACACATTCATTAACCTACCTGATATTTAACTTCCAATGGTTCGATTTGCTGACCACTAACAAACAGTTTTAATAAAATATGTATATATATATAGGGATGGGCAACAATCGATAACGGCTCCTTTTGAGGAGCAAGAATAATTATTTGCTGTTTACTAAAAAATTGCGGATACGTAGTGCCGTGGTAGCTCAGGGGCTAGGCGCTCGCTTTAAATTTCATAGTACGCGAGTGGAATCGAACCCAGGTGGTTCGATTCCCGGTGCCGGCACCACTAAAATTGTTAATTGCAATTTTAAGTGCTGATCTTACCACGTGCTCGGCGGTGAAGGAAAACATCGTGAGGAAACCTGCATGTCTGAGAAATAAAAAATATTTCGAAGACATGTGAAGTTCGCCCACCCGCATTGGAGCAGCGTGGCGGATTCTTTCTAGCTTCAAAAACCCTCTCAGAAATGAGAGGAGGCCTGTGCTCAGCAGTGGGACATTTAAAGGCTGAAACTTTACTTCTTTTTTTTTACGTAGTGCTATATTTGTAACAAATATTGATCAATAAATGGATTGAAAACTATCTCTCCTTTGTGTAAGGTTGTAACAAGATTTATGTTATGACAAATTATATTATAAAATCATAGTTACTTTACCTTTTTTTTTACTTATGTAAAAAGATGACAAACAAGCGCTTAGTCCACTTGTTGGCAAATAGTTTCTACCTAAATGCTTCTTTTAATATCAGACTTTTATTACGAAATTGTTCCAGCGCTGAGAAATGTCATAGAATATTTTTTTGAGTTTATCATAAATATTATAAATGCGACAGTAACTCTCACTGTCTCTATGTACATTTGTTACTTTATCACGGTTCAACCGTTGAACCGATCTTATCGAAATTTGGCACAGAGATAGCTCGCATCCTGGAAACGGACATAAGGTATTCTTTATCCAGTAAATCAAATAGTTCCCACGAGATACTTAAAAAACCTATATCCACGCGGACGGAGTCGCGGGCATCAGACAGAGACATAAAGCCCCCTATTAAAATTAAAAACAGTTATTATTGCTCCTCAAAAAAATGTAAAAAAATTATAAATAATCGTGGAAAGGCAGTGATATGAAAATGGTATTTAAAACTTGATGTTATTGTCGCCGTGCCAAATGTAATACTGATGTGGTGCATTTATATCATTATAAAACATTTTTTATACAAATTAAAGTAAGAACATTCTACAAATAATATATTTATAATATATTTGTAGAATGTTCCAATTGTGACTAAAAATATTCTAATTAAAACTAAAAATATTCCAACTGGATGGCGTATGAGAGTATGATATTATGCATTTTCGTTAAAAACTAACTTCTAATGGCATGAGTTTATATTTTGAAATAGTTTTGATGTGAACTGTAATAAAACTTAAAATATTACTTACTGTTTTCAGTCACAGTATTTAATCAGAACTGTTACGAAAGTCGCAATTTTGCGTTCTTACTCGAAAAAATCTTTTAGTGATTTTAAAATGTTAAGATTTGTTTGTTATGACTTTTCACATGGTTCTATTTAATACTAACAAAGTCAAGTTATTTGGAGCTTCATACAAGCAAATAGTTCTTAACACATATCTTAACATCTAACATTTGTGCAATTCATAATTTAAATTTTGTAACAAAACGAAAATGCATTACTATTAAAACTAATATTAATTAATGCTAAAGACAATGACTAGGACAATATAAGTTTATAACAACAGGTGATTCTTAAAAATAATTTGCACAATTGTGATTCTGCCGCACTTTATGTACGGCATTTTAAATTAAAGCACATTGGAATGTAACTTATATTATAAAACGGTATAAAGTATAGTGTACTAATACTATAACACCAATTCCTAGACTGACTCCTTGGACCATAGTGTACCTAGTGTAGGAAAACAATTCAGTTTCATAATATAGAAAATTTAGATAATAAAACTACCAAATAAATCTTAACAAAATTTTGCAAGATAATCCACCACTGATATAGGTCTCATATTGTATTATTTTGCACAGTTGGTATAGTTGACACGCTTGGCAGGCGGGTTGGCTAACCGCAGTTTATTTATTCAGATGGTCCAGGAAGATGCTGCTGTCAATATTCTGGTTTTAATTTTCCATATTTTTTTTTCCGGATTCTTTTAAGCCATGATTATTTTTAATTTTTTTTTTCTTGAAAAAACGATACCCTAGGAATTTATGTTTGTAACAAGCACTGGTATTTTTTGTGACAAGTGTGGCATAAATTTCAGATGCACCACACAACCAGTCCAGAAAAGCAAAAACCTGTTTTATGCTGAAATGTTGGCCAAGCATGGCGATTACGACAAATCCTATCGAGGAGAGGCCTGTGTCCATCAGTGGACTATTAATATTTTGTGAAGTAGAACAATTTTAGAAACTAAAAATAAGTATGAAGTTTTCGAAAGTACACGCTTTACAGCGAATGTACAATCCGGAGAAATATTATATTTACGATCTTTATTATGGAATTATATTGTTTTTCCACACTAATGTATATAGTCAACTAATGATAAGTCAAGTATTACTAACACTAACATTCGTTCTTAGGTTCATCGATGAATGACAAATGCACAAATATAACACAACCTACTTCTTGAAAAGCACCAAACATCAAACTGTGCGCTTAGTTGTAAAACATATCATAACTAACTTAACATTTATGACTACTTTACACTTATCTTTTCGATGGTTTCATATGGGCAATGTCGAGTTCATAATAAGTATTTCAGGCATTGTTATGTGATGTAACGTTATTACAATTTTCATCCTAGCTTTTACATCATACCCTACCTACTGACCCTGTATCTCCAAGGTGCTACTCCAATAGGAAAAACCCCAAATTCGGATGGTAATTAGCGCCTTTAGTGTACTTTTGAAAAACTTTGGATAAGATGTTACGGTCAGCTCGTGTAGAGTTTGTATGAGGACCGAGAAAGCGACGGCCCACGTGTTACTGGAGTGTTTTATGGCTGCTGAATATAGGCCTGGGCTGGCTGAAGTTTTTCGATAAAGTCGCCGGCAACAACAAGGGTGTGCTGAAATTCCTTTACCTCGGATTGTTTAAATAATCCAAATTTTAGCCCACACACAAAATATGCGCTTAGACGTGAAGGTGCGAAAACCACTATCTATCTATGCAAACTTTCCGTTACAACTTCATCTTAAAACTATATCTGAGCCCGTCCGTGGGAAATTTATAGCCTATTACTTGAAACTACTTAAACCGTCATCCCTCCAATAACCTCGATAATGGATTAGGTAATTGCCACGTCACAACTGGCACTGGTGGACTGTGAAGGCATTCGTTTTTAGCAATAAAATTTTTCAATGTTCGTTTTGACGTTTAATTGATACCAGCGGTGGGTGGCCCAAAAAGTGCGTCTTACGTGCATTGTGAGCATGCACTTTATGCACTTGAAACTTGACAAATCCATTAAAATTATTCTGACATTAAATAATTGTAAGTAACAAGACTAAAAAAATACTGTTAAATAAATTATGTCCATATTATATGTTTCGTGCGAGCAAGTTTAAACGTAGAATGAAACCTTAAGAACTCGTAATATTTCATCATATTTTAAATGAATAAAGCCAGAATGCAATGTGAAAACATTTAGAAAACTCTTTCATATTTTCTGGTTGGAATCATAAAAAATTGTAAAATTCTTGTAAGTTTAAATAAATAGTAAATTCACCACAAACATTTTAAGGTAACATGATTTTTGTACAACGCTTATCACATAAAATACTATTTTCATTATTAATTCGTCAAATTAAATAACTACTACAATTACAACAAAAAAATGTAAAATTGGTACCAGAAACATCTGGCTTGCAAGGATCAGAAATTATTTCTTCAGTTATCTATTCTGCTGACTTTGCACTAAAATAGATAATTTGATTTTAATAAATTCGTATTTATTCGCATGCCAATTTACTATCGAACGAACTAAGCGCAATACCAAATGCTTGCAACGCACATAGGGGATATCTGAAATCCATAGTGAAAACATCCTCGGAAATGCGACCGAATTGCATCACTACGTAATCCGGCTCTGAATCGTGGACAATCTGAAAGTTTTTCACGCTCGCCTGGGTAACCCTGCCGTGGAAGTTTAATACGTATGATTGTGTTTCATCGTTCCACACTGGCGTTTTGTTATGGAGCACGACTATATCGTCTAAGGTTTGGGTCTTCAATCGTTCGAGAAGGGTCTCGCTGTCGTCTTGTGGGATTATTGTGACCCGCTGGCGATCGGGCGTCATGCCTGGTAGGACAACGGTCATTTTACGAGGTCCTTTAAAGCCCAGTACGTTCGTATCCTGTAATTTTTACCCAATAATTATTAAATATTATTTAAGCAAAAAACCGAATTCAACGCAACAGCTCCATGCATGCTTATGCGAATTTAAGAGTTAATGATTTTCACATGGATCCCATCATCAGAACTTTACTAAATTTATATGGGACCAACCTCTAGTATTACCAATTCAACTAACTAAAATCGGTTCACAATTGGTGAAAATATAGCATAACATACACACAAAAAAAAATCTGTCGAATAGCAAATCTCCTCCCTTTTTGAAGTCGGTTAAAAATGTCTGAAATACGAGGGGTGATCCAAAAGTAATGATAATCAGTTATTTCTAGTGCACACAAAAATACAAAAAAATTTCAGTCACTTACTCAGTTAACCACTAGTTCAGGGAAAAAAAATCATATAAATAGGCCACGATTCCCGGGAGCTACATTCATTTGAATACGGACTGTCAAGGAGTGAACATCAAAATGGAAAAACACGAAATCAGAGCTGTCATTAAATACCTCTGCTTGAAAAAAATGTCTACCAAAGACATACACAGCGACTTGGTGGAAACATTAGGGGACTCTTCTCCTCCATATTCCACAGTTGCACGCTGGGCTAAGGAGTTTAAGTTGGGAAGAACATCGACGGAAGACGAACACCGCGAAGGACGCCCATCGACGTCCCTCACTGAAGAAAATGTGAAAAAAGTTGAAGAAGTTGTATTGGAAGATCGAAGAGTGACTATCAGGCATGTAGCTGAGGTCACAGGGATCTCATATGGCAGCATTCAAAGAATCCTTGCGAACGAATTGCATATGAGAAAGGTCTCCGCGCGTTGGGTACCGAAAATGTTAAACGACGAGCAAAAGAAGAAACGAGTCGACATGTCAAGAGCAAATCTCGAAAAGTTCCAGGCAGACAAGGATAATTTTTTGTCACGTTTTGTGACCATGGACGAGACCTGGATCCACCATTTTGATCCTGAAACAAAACAACAATCGATGACATGGAAACGATCCGATGAACCGACGCCGAAGAAATTCAAAGTGTCAAGCTCAGCAGGGAAGGTTATGGCGTCTGTTTTTTGGGACGCTGAAGGAATAATCATGGTGGACTACTTGGAAAAGGGGGCCACTATTACAGGCTCCTACTATGCAGAACAAATAAGAAGATTGCGGGAGGCTATTAAGGAGAAAAGGCGAGGCAACTGCGGCGGAGGCTGTTCCTCAGACACGCACCGTTCACAAAGCTGCATTGCTGGCTGCCATCAGGAAGCGGGCTTTGAGCGGTGGACACCCCCCTATCACCAGATCTAGCCCCAGGACTCTATCTTTTCAAGAACCCTCGAGGCATTTGACGATGATAGCGACGTATGGCGCGTTGAGACTTTTGAGAGTCAGATAAAGATTTTTTTTCTAAGGGAATTTTAGGATTAGAAAGAGATGGCTAAATGATAACTCTAGAACTAAGAATAAATTTATTATTATTTTTTCATTGTGTTATATGATTATATCTTGGATCACCCTAACTCAAAATATTCGTACGTCGTATGTAGTATGTTACTCAGCTATAAATGTGCTATATATTTTTAATAGGGAATAAAAGCGATTTCTTTTAACTTTGGATTCATGAATCTCTTATTAGGTGTGGTTAGGTTAGTATCCTAAAAATGCTGAAAGAGAGAAGCGAGCGCAGCCTATAAGGCCCCGTGGCTATTACAGACGATTTATCACTTAGTCTTAAAACATATTCTACCAGGTCTGACGATAAAAGTTTGCGGTGGGTGAAGCTAAGCCGTCTAGATGCTGTCTCTTTCTCTCGTCAGCAAGTACTCCGAACTTCCAAGTACTTCATAGCAAAACCTGCGACCGTCCACTAGAAATTTGGACCAATCTGCCTGTTTTTCAGCGAACTTTTCCTACATTTTCTAGACGTACAAGTACATGTTTAACTTTTTTAACAGACTTCAAAAAAGTAGGCGGATCTGTATTCATCTGTATGTACATTTTTTATGTATGGTCACCGATATTTTCGTCAATTTTGGACCAATTTAAAAAAAAATCTTTTTTTGTTTGAAAGGGGATACCACAAGGCTGGTCCCACATAATTTTGATCAAGTTTCGATGATGGGATGAACCATGAGAAAATAATGAAACTTAAATTAGCTCAAGCATGTTTGGAGCTGTTGCGTAGAAGTTATTATATTTAGTATTTGATGCTAGTAAGAAATCGCTTATTTAGTATCCGCTCGTTCAAATATATGCTTTTTAAAATCAATACCCAAGGCATTATAGTCATTTTAAAAATGTAATTCACTCACGTAAACAACGGCAGCCAACTCTTGCCTTGTATGTGCATGGTCATGTTTCCTCCAAGCTTTGCCATTGTCATACACAGTGAATGCCGTTCCAAGTAAATTAGAACGAAGCTTGCCCGCAAAGCTGTCGGCTTGGCGAGTCAATTCAGTCGGATCGGTTGAAATTAGATAATTTGACGTAGCTGATTTCTTACGTTTTCGGCCTGAAATAGAATGTAATAAAATAAATGTGTCCATCTATATTAATTAAAGAGGGCGTGTTTCTTGGCGGGTTTGCACGTCTAATTTAACATTTATTTTTAAAAGTATAGCTAAGTTGTGTAATTCTATGAATACATGGTTTATTTATTATTGCATTTTTTCGCTCTAAACGCAGTGAGTAGCTGCAAACAATGTACGATTATTCAACCATATACGTAAATAAAGTCTAATTGATAATTCATTATCGAAAACGCCATCTTGTATAGAGTAATGGTACTTGATCGTAATGAATACAATTCAAAATAAAAAATAAATCGTATGTTATTTTATAAGGATTTAATGAAGTTATAATTAAAACAAGGTTGAATTGAATTCCAATACTGCTATAATTTAAGTTTTCGTTCATTTTTTATTTTATACAATCTGAAAAATGGGGGCCCGACCTAGGTTATTGACTTTGAGATGGAACTTTGCAAGATTATAGTCCATCTAATGGTTTACGAACAAAATAAAAAGACCCATTAGCTAGCCAATTCTAAGAAAAACGCTTTCAAAGTTTCAGTTTCACTTTATATACTCGTATAAGGTAAGGTATAAGATTTTTTTTCGGTAGCTGTGCAGTAAGTAGCCTTTGCCGTGACGTTCTGACCTGTTGTGACACGTTCCTGCAAAATCCCATCCCAATTCAATTACCCAGGCCCCTCTCCCCGTAATCTTCGGAATCATAGTAGGTGTCAAATGAATGTGTGAGTTTGGTGACAGTGGTTCTTGGACTAAATTGTCGACATGCTATTTCTGCTTTTTTAAAAAAAAAGGAAGTTATTAATTCTTACCAGCCAGCAAGAACACTTTCTTCCCATAATCCTTTTCTAAATGCAAAAAGTATGTTGGATAGAGTCCTCTGTCCATTCCTTTGCGATCACGTGCTATCCTACATTTGTATAGAGTTCCATGTTTGGCTGGCGTTACGACAAAAGTTTCTACTGATCCTTCCACGGACCCTTCTATTTCCGCGTTCTAAAATTTCAAACATATTAATTAGGTATTGTAATAATACAATTTATAAAATAACCCGTTTAGTTTTGGTGTAATGGTTTGAACATATATTTTTAAATTAGCATTGCCACATCTATTTAATAGTTTAAACACTATTAACACACACAGGTGCACACGAACAGGTGCTGTTGGTGGAGGCTGGTCTGCTCGAGTTTGCAATGCATGTATTAATTTGTTATTTAATCTTGTATAACATTTTGTCATGGAGCGTGCTTTGGTTTGGTAACGAGACTGTTATTTGTAAATTTACTTATAATGTACTTTTGACAAAGTTAAAAAAAAATAACAAAATAGAGGTTGCCTACGGAGTTTCTTTCTTTCTTTCCTTCTCCGTCAGAGGAACATCATTACGAAACGACGGTAGATTGTAAAAAATGACGTTTGACAAACGAAATTTATATTTCTTACGTCGAAAAAAAAAAGAATTTTAATTTCATTTCAATTCACGATCGCTAGCACTTACCAAATGTTCGCTAATTAAAATGGTTAGACATAAGACGCATAAGCAGTTTTAGTTTAACAAACGAATTCCTTTCTATTAAAAAAATTTAGACGACTACTGATCAAATTCGTAGTTTCTCTTTTTTCGTTTTTAGTCCTTGTTTTTAATTTGCATTGCGTGACAAAAAAGCGCTTTTCGATAACGAAACACATACTTACACACAGTCACGCCTTTTTCCATATAAGGAGTAAGCAAAAGCCACTCACGTAGTCCACTTTACGCCCCCGCGGAAAAAAGAGACGTGACGGGTGAAGAACCAGGTCGCCGCCAATTTGTTACCAATCACAAAATTCTTACTCCCCATTGCGTTCCCACGAACGGTATAGTGATGAGCATTGCATATTATATATACGCCTGTACCTACCTACAGCCTAAACAATACCTTACCGTACCTAAAGCCTGTACAATACCTTAGTCGGCTTGTTATTTTATGCCACAATTATTTGACAACCACGTTGCTCAGTGATCAGTGGTCATACAACAACCAACTGAATCGAAATGTTTCGGATTCGAATCCTAGACGATTCCATTTGGGTGATGATCGCAGTGCAGCACCACAATTGAAAGTTTTGTGTACTGCTACTGTATTAAGGCTTGCACGTCTAGTTACTTCATACCATAAAAAAAAGTTTATATTACCTGACTTGGCGAATCGTCCCTGCGTGCGCTTTGACCCTGAAGGGGCGCAACAGCCGCATCAGCACATACATCATCCGTACTGATATCGCGGCCCATGCTGCATACAGGCACGCTTTCCACGTCTTCCTCCCCACTGCCCTCACCATCACCAATAGTTAAAACTTCGATTTGATTGCCTAATTCTAAAACAATATTAGAACACGGAGTCTGATTTTAAACACAACTTTAATACATACATACATAGAGCCATGCCTCTTTCTACTACTTTAATTAGCGTTTTCATACAAACTCATCGGTTGCGAGTATTTGTATGTAATTTAATTTTAATATCATCGTTTCAGCCTATCACAAGTCCACTGCTGAACATAAGCCTCCCCCATGGATAGGCACAAAAGTTTATAGCTCTCATTTTGGAGGGATTTTGCCATAGTTGCCACGCTTGGCAGGCGGGTTGGCAACCGCAGTTTATTTATACAGATGTACCCGGAAGATGCTGCCGCCTATCACCTGGTTTTTATTATATGCCCAGTGATTACGCTAGCTCTCAGTGTTCTTCAAACCGAAACGCAATAATGTTTGCACACTACAGTTTCACGGCAGAATGACTGGCCCTGGGGTGGTACCTAGGCTAATCATTTATTCACGCAAAACAATTTTGAAATAAATAAATAATCCCATTAAAGCAATATATTTCATTCCATTTGGTCAATTTTTAAGTCTCAAAAGTTATTAAATCCACAAGTGTTACCGTGGAAGACACAAGGACACATGGAACAGCATTATTGTGTACATTCGACTTCGGCTTCATCAAGCATCGCTTTTCAGAGTCCTTTCCCCCCTGAAAAATAACCTATCCGCCAATGAACGTTGAGGCAGAGAGGCCTTTAATTTCATAGTAAGCGAGTAACCTGGGTTCGATCCACGGTGCCAGCACCTGTAAAAATTGTTCTACAATTTTAAGTGCTGATTTATCACGTGCTTAGCGGTGAAGGAAAACATCATGAGGAAACCAGCATGTCCGAGGAATAGAAATATTTCGAGGACATGTGATCTCCGCCAACCCGGATATGAAGCAGCGTTGCGGATTCTTCCTAGCTCCAAAACGAGGGTTTTCAGTAATGAGAGGAGGCCTGTGCTCAGCATTGGGACATTTATAGGCTGAAACTTTACTTTTTTTTATCGTTCATTAGAACGAATTCAGTGGATCCCTATACTAAAAGTTACAGTTATTTGTCTATTTATGTATACTGAATAAGTAGATATCAAACAACCGATAGGTGTACGGCTGAGTAGAATAGCACCTACCCCTTTCCTACCGAGGTGTTGTAAGAGGTGACTAAGGTATTTTACGGACAGCCATATCCGTGCAGAATAACGCCATAAAATGCAATGCTGTCACTGTCCTGCTCGTGGCAACGCAACGGGGAGTAAGAATTCTTTGACTCACACCAAAATGATGGCGCAGTGGTTCCCCATCTGTCACGTCTAGTTTCCCGTAAGGGCGAAAAGTGGCCTACGTGAGTGGCTTCTACCTTCCTTTATATGGGAAAATGTATGTATGTATGTTGTATAAGACAACTCGACAATATATTAAATTAACCATTCAGTTTAGCGTTATCGCGCGACCACATTTACTTAAGGCGAACTCAGCAAATGAAAAATCGCATACTTTAAGGAAATAAATAATTAAGGTAAATTTAAAAATCTTCAACTACCAACCCTTACTAATATTTTATTATCATTGAACTGATACATACTGATGGAAACAATTTTTTTAGTTCTTTTTAATTAAAAAATAAGGATAGAAAGTATTAATAGAGTTTCGATCTAAATAAATATAAGAAAATCATTACTACAAACAAGTGCATAAAATAGTGTTTTAGTTAAAAGTAGACCATTGTAAGGATGAGTCACAATTTTATATTGAGCTAGTCACCAATTTACTCAAAATCAATACATTAACCGCGTAGCACTATCAAACCGAGACCAATTGAACCAGCAGTTAGCGTATTATTAAATGTGAATTCTGGGTTCTGATATCAGCTGAAGCCAAAATCTACGCACATCTATACAAATAAATTGAAGAGTCTGTCTGTGATTTCGCATTAAATACTTTTTCTTAATCTCATATGGTAATTTTCAGGATACGAAAATTCAAACACGCGCATTTCAATTGTCTGTCTGTCTATTTGTTTGTCCGGGCTAATCTCCGAAATGGCTAAATCGATTTAGACGAGACTTTCATTGAAAGATTGATCTCAGTTACTTCTTAACGTATAAATATTTAGTGGTACTGCGTAAACTTTAAAAAACTGTACTAATTAGTGGGTATGCGGCTAGACGTGTTACGCGTGGCCTTAATTTGTATTTTGGTCATTATAGTTCATAGCAGTTTCGATATTCCTCTTAACATCTAAATAAGTCGTTAGGAAAATTCATAGTTTTTTTTTATTGTATTAATTGATGAAACGAGCAAAACGTTCACCTGATGGTAAGTGCAACGTCTGCCCATAACAAATGCTGTGTCACCCAGAAAATTTCTGTGTGACACTTCACTGTGCCCATCACCCTGAGACATAGGTTCTTAAGTCTCATATGCCCAGTGATTACGCTAGCTCACAGTGCCCTTCAAACCGAAACACAGTAATGTTTTCACACTACTGCTTCACGGTAGAATAACTGACCCTGGGGTAGTACCTATCTAGACGGACTCCTGCATAGGAATCCTACCACCAGTAAGTTCTTATCTTTACGTCTTTACCTTACTTTCTTGTGTAATAAAGCTAGAGAGTTTGTATGTTTGAACGTGCTAATCTCTAGAAAAACAGAGTCGGCATGAAACATTTTCAAGTCGGATAAGTTTTTTTAGTTGATTGGGAAATAGTGTCAAATATCGGTTTGACTTAACTCGAAACGCGACGTAACTCGAGGACTGCCTGTATTGTGACTATCACCGGTTCGCTTATACTAAATATCATAATTTCTCCAATCGTAGCGAATAGCTGTCAATTCGATGAAGGGAAGGTGAAGACGAAACGTGACTAACACTATAATACTCGTACATCCCGCTTAGCTAGCTAACAACTCTGGCTGACATCATAATATGTCAATGTGGTCGCAACCCGCCGGGGAGGAACATAATCATCATTATCTAACAAACATCATCATACATACAGTCATGCCTTTTTCCCATATAAGGGGTAGGCAGAGGCCACTCACGTAGCCCACTTTTCAACCTCGCGGGAAACGAAACGTCGCCGCCATTTTTGTCAAAATTTATTACTCCCTATTGCGTTCCCACAAGCAGTATAGTACTCGTAACAGCATTGCATATTATGCTCTTAGTCTGCACGAATAAAGGCTGTCCACGCAGGCTTAGTCGCCTCTTACGACACCTCGGTAGGAAAGAAGTAGGTGCTATTCTACTCTGCCGGACACTAATGGTACCTAGGGTAGGATTATTATAATTCTTAATATTTTTTTTTTAAATAAAAATATGTCATTATTAATAAAAATAGTAAATTTTATGAACACTTACTCCTAAAAACAATGGGCAATAAATATAACGCGAGGAACATAATGGCTAGTGTTTAGATATTTATGTAATATAAAATATGAAGAAATGTATTTAAAATTAATACATTAGATATTATAGAATTTAGTGTTATATTTTATTGAAATGTTCTAAAATAACCAATAATCATAATCAATATAAAGTACAATTAATAATACCTATTATTGTAGCTTCATGTAAAGGTATTGTTTAAAGGAACAAATAATTGTGTATTTAACTAATTGATATTAAATTAAGTGTACAGTTATTTAAGAGTAGTTACATTATTATTCTTTTTTTTCTAAAACACTGATGGTAGGAGGACCCAGGGCCAGTTATTCTGCCGAGAAGCAGTAGTGTACAGGCATTACTGTGTTTCGTTTTAAAGAGCACTGTGAGCTAGTGTCGTCACTGGGCATATGAGATTTAAGAACTGATATCTCACGGGGACGGGTGCTGTGTGGTGCCACACAGAAATATTCCGGGTTACACAGCATTGCTATGGGTGAATGTTGCACTTGACATCATGTGTTTTGCTTGTCTCGCCCCATTCTTAGACAAATTACCTTAAAAATAAGTATTGACTGTTACTTTATTTCCTTTTTAAGAAACATTGTTAAAATATGGCTTTGTGTAAAATCTTTATATCTACTTAATATATTAGATTTCAAGAATTTTATAAATAATAGTTGTGATGAAAAAAAAGATTCCCTCTTAGAGTTTTTTTCACCTGTTTCTTCTCCATAGGAGGAATATCATTACAAAACAGTTGAAGATTTTATATACCTTGCTTTATAAAAATTTATAATCTTTAATGGAAAACATATTTCATTTACGATTCTGAACACTGATAGTATTATCTAATTGTTAATTATAATGATTTTTATTAACTATTTCAAATAAAAATATTTACATAGGTGCAATTGTATTATTTTTATATCCTTTTTACCCCAGATAACCTGTTAAGGGAGTACTTACAAGCATCTGTGGTTTTTTTGTAAATTAGTAGAACAGTTGAAAAAATGCAACACATGTGTATATGAAATGTTGAATATGTAAGCTCTACTTGCTTAGCTCGCCCTGCATTTTGAATACTAAACCTACCTTTTATAGGAATTGTAAGTATGCTATGTGTTAGCTATTTCTTTGTCACACAGAGAGTCCTCATGTTAATGCTAATAAATTAGTATTCAATAAAACAAACCTCCTTTGATATAACAGCTCACTTATGATATAACAGCAATGTTAAAAATATGATAACAGATTTTAAAATGACATGCATATTCAGGTTTTTATAGAGATCATTATCACAAGATACATTCTCATTGATACAAGGATTATAATGTGGTTGTCAGTTGCTAAGGAATACTTTACTAACTAACTTCAATTAATTGTTTTATAAATAAATAATCTCTATTCATAACTGTGCATACTTTATCTCCACAGAATTTAAAAGAAAATGTTAATCTAATAAAAAATTAAACACAATCCAATGTAAACACATCTACATAACAAATAACATTGAAATTAGCTTTAAAGAAATATAATTTACTACTTACGATCGAAGGTTGATATTCTATTAGTTTGAAGTGGAATTACTTGGTCAGGATTGACGGGAGACATAAGAAATTGCATCGGACCATCATAGCCTGTTACGAAAAAAAATGATAAGGCGCTTAACGAAAAAAGCTGCTTCACCATATACATGCAGGAAAAAATTGACAAGAGCACTACAAAAAATTAGACATACAAATTTTGAAAGATTACCGTGAAGTTCCCGAGACCGGCTGCCCGATATGGGACGTTTAGCAGAACTTACTCGTAAATCGTTGGCTTGTACCATGCCAGAATTTTGTCTCTTTTGCTTCATTTTTTGTTCCATTAACTGTCGCTGAAGTAAAAAGAACGCATAACACTGAGCTCCAAATATTGAAAATAGTAAACTTTAACTTATACATTATGTAAATAATTTATAATAACACTTATTAGAACATATTAATATCACCTGCTGCTCAATTTTTTGGTCGCGGGTATTTATTGAAGCCATTGTCAAGTATTTCACATATACTGCCAATTTTCTTTTTGTATCGTAATAATTACAGTTCTTTATTTTATTTCAGTATTAAACAGAATAATTAGTGTTAGCAAGTTCATTTTTTTGTTTGTATATCATCTTGCCTACCGTTGCCCCTAGGAGTACAACAGAATTGCCACTTAAAATAATGTGTCAAATAAAAGCTTAAAAAACGTTAACGATCTATGTAAATGTCAATAAACAAGGCTCCTTAACTTAAAATGTCAACATTGAACTCGTTTTTTTAGGGTTTGACAGATATATGTAGCCATTAGGCAGGCAATCAGAGTTTAAGTATCATTAGGATTATTTTACTCGACATGTTAATGCAAATAAATAACGTAAAAATAGCTAAGCTAGTCTCGCTGTAGCTGTATCCGTAATTTGACGGATCATTCTACCTGCATACGCAAACGAACTGGCCTAAGGCTTACAGACTCTTGTTCCGGGCTTGGTTGTTAGTGTATGTTGATTTTAAGACTATATACAAATCCTCGACACAGATGTAAATCCTAGTGTTTTTAAACCAAAAAATATCCGATTGACGGGCAATATTGCCAAAGATTTTTATATGAATAACGATGAGGACGGTCCTAGCCTTTGCATAATCATCTTGAGTATGACTATAAATGACATAAATTCATTCAAGCAAAACATTATTTTGCTGTCTATAACTACTCATAATGCACCGAAATAATTTCGTGGCTTGCGAAACCGTTATGTTAATTAAGACTATTTTCATTTTTGTTAACGAAAAATTGTAATGTTGTAAAACAAAGAGAATATAATTACTATAATAATGCATAAGAATAATATGTATCAAAAGGAAAGTACAGAGAATATAACAACTATTGAAACAAAATCATTTCTTTCAATGTATACTTACATTATTTATATCATTGTTAAGAAATACGGGTTATTATTTTTTGACCGTTCGGCATTCCGTCTGATTGTCATTAAAATCATTTGTTATATAGACACGATTAGTTATCAAATGATTGCTTTTGCTTGCTACTGCTACTGCTGGCGCATTGCTTGAGTGTGTAAATGTTGAATTAAATAGAGTGAAAGTAGGACTTTTCGTCGACGGTTGTTAATTCTGTAACTTTTGTATTACTATCGTTAATTTGACCTCAAGATACGTTTTAGGTTTACATACTTACAACATTTTTTCTTCTTTTTATTTACATTTTCTTTAAAAATCATTAACAGTATGTTTTGTACTGCGATTTTTTTAAGTAGAATAATAATTTCTCTATTCAGTCACTCGATTAATTAGTAAAGTCAACTTATAGTAGAGTAGCTTTTCTTTATGATAATCTATTTGTCCGATCTTTTGAAAACTTTTATAGTATTCGTTTTTCGATTTACCTAAAATATAAAGATGTTAAAAGCGAAATTAGAAAGTCTTTTAAAAGAAAACAAATTAACAAAGATACGGTACGTCATTGACGAAGTTGCTTTATAACATGGGACACAGTTATTAGGTTAAAGCCTTAGCATTGTGAATACAATGCCAGTGAGTTGGCGTGGGCTTAAATTAAGGGATATGCTGTAAGGCACTATACAGAACCTCCATTTAACACAACTAAAATGTTAGAAATTATTTTATCTATTTTATCCTATTTATTTATTTATCTATCCCATAGCTTGCTTTTTAATTCTCACTCAATTAAATATAATTTGTAAGTATTTATATAGACAGACACTGAAATTGAACACCTGCTTAACGATTTGCTCGTCCCATCACTTTCTCTTAGAAAAATATTAATGTTTATCTTAATGTGTATTTTTATCTAAGAATAAAAACATGCATACCTTTCACAAAAATGCTAAGAGTGATGGAAGACAAGGTTAACACTAACCTACCACAGCGGCCAAATGACCGCTTTGAGACTTTAATCAAAATGGTTAAAAGTAGGTTTTTTAATAATCCATAACATATTTTTCGTTCGTTCGATTCCCGGTGCCGGCACCACTAAAATTGTTAATAGCAATTTTAAGTGCTGATTTACCACGTGCTCGACTTGAAGTAAAACATCGTGAGGAAACCTGCATGTCTGAGAAATAATAAAAAAATATTTCGAAGACGTTTGAAGTCCGCCAACCCGCATTGGAGCAGCGTGGCGGATTCATCCAAGCTCCAAAACCTTTCTTGAAAATGAGAGGAGGCGTGTGCTCAGCAGTGGGATATTTATAGGCTGTTACTTTACTCTATATATACGAGGGTGGATTGAAAAGTACTCGGCCTAACCAAGAAAATAAACACATACTAAATCAGTTATATTTTTATTTTTCTACATAATCACCATCAAGTTCAATACACTTTTGCCACCTCCCCTTCCAAGCATTTAGACCGTTAAAAAAAATGATTCTTCCTTAGAGTCAAAATATGCGTCTACAGCTGCTTTGACCTCGTCGTTTGTCGAAAATCTTTGACCTCCCAAGTGCTTTTTTAGGTTAGGGAACAGAAAGAAGTCTGATGGTGCCAGATCAGGTGAATACGGCGGATGCGGTAACAGTTCAAAGCCACAGTTGTGAATTCCAGCCATTGACTGTACTGACGTGTGAACACGGGCGTTATCTTGATGAAACAGGACTTTTCTTCTGAGCATTCCTCGACGTTTTTCTTTTATTTCCTCTCGTAAACGACGTAGTAAGGTGCAGTAGTAATCAGAGTTCATAGTCTGACCCCTTTCAAGATAATCAATCATAATCACACCTTTCGAGTCCCAGAATACTGAAGCCATCACCTTATTTGCCGACAAAATCGACTTAGCCTTTTTAGGGGGTGGTGAACCAGGTCTTCTCCACTGTTTTGATTGTTGTTTTGTTTCCGGTGTACAGTAATGAACCCATGTTTCGTCCATAGTAACAAAACGATTCAAAAAATCATCTGCATCGGCTTCAAATAACTCCAAACAGTCGCGTGAAATAGTCAATCGCGTCCTTTTTTGTTCAACTGAAAGCAGTCGCGGAACCCACCTCGCAGACACCTTGTGGAAACCCAACTCGTTGACAATGATGTTTTGAGTTCGTTCATAAGAGATGCCTATAATCTCGGCTATCTCTCTAATTTTTAATCTGCGGTCTCCCATTATTAAATCAAGTACTTTTTTAATATTTTCGTCAGTAGTTGACGTCGAAGGCCTTCCAGAGCGGGGTTCATCTTTCACACTCTCTCTACCACGCTTAAATTCTGCTATCCATTTTTTGACGGATGAATATGACAGAGCACAATCGCCTAATGTACTGACCATGTCATCATGGATGGCTTTTGATGATAGCCCCTTCTTATGGAGGTACTTAATGACGGCACGCTGCTCGATTTGCTCCATTCGCGGAAATTATGACCGATTACTTTGTTAATAAATTTATAAAATCACAACTAATTATCGCACACGTTTCGAACTTCACACAATGAACTAGTCTGAACTGAACTAAATAATGTGGGAAGATATGATTTTTAGAATTGAATGGATCTGTGTTAGGCCGAGTACTTTTCAATCCACCCTCGTATATTGAGTTGATGATGATATAATTATATATATATATATATATTATTATATATATATATTATATATATATATATATGTATATGTATATATATATATAATATAATATACATATAAAATGACGGTAGGTTAAGGGTTAAAATTGTATTTAATACATTTGAATAGAACTTGCCCTTAATTTTAAGGAGAGTCGTAGAAAACAAGGTGGTCATGCTTGTGCCGTTAATTTTAATTTTTAGCTCGTTCTTTTAGTAGTCTGTGGTGTAAGTTTTGTATCTCTCGAAACAAATTATTATATATATGTATTCTGTGGTTAAGTTAGTCCTCGATCCTTGTGTTGTCTTTGGGTTTTAGCAAAAATGGCACCGTCTAGGAGTTTTATTGGATTTTTGAATCCGAAAACCTTAAGTACAATTTTTAGTAACAATATTTCTAAAGCTCCTTGTCGTTTTATTCATAAGTGCAATAATTGCCGTGATTATTTGACTGGCCCTGTGGTATCTTTTGCTTCATTGGGAAATAAAAATTTAAAATGTAAGTTTACATGCTGTCATTACATCACCGGGAACTATTTACCTTCTTCCATGATCACATTTAAGAGCGAAATGTCTTACGGAATTAATTGCTTTATATTTAGTGACATACTGTTTAATTTTTACTGCAACTGCGTTACCTGCCTAAACTATAACCTCTTTCTGTAGGTAATTTTGTTGCCTCTAAACATCGATTTATCCACACCACACAAAGCTTTAATGCCCGCGCTGACTACTACAAAGTTCTTGGAGTTTCTAAGAATGCTTCTGGTAAAGATATAAAGAAAGCTTACTATCAACTCGCTAAAAAGTATCATCCGGATGCTAATACATCAGATCCCGAAGCTTCGAAAAAGTTCCAGGAAGTGTCCGAAGCATATGAGGTAAACAAAGTGTATAAAAGTTTAGCTAATGTTATTTCGTGTTTTTCTGTTTTATTTTTCCAGCGTTATTATTGTAATATTAATAACATTTTTTAATTTTTTTTGTACTCTAAATTTCTTAACACAACAATGTTTAAGTTAATAATAAAAGCCAACAATATCTTTATTACCTTTGGTAATAATGAAAAAATGTACAATATCTTTATTACCTTTTGTAATAATTTATTTGCTTATAAGATCTAGATTCTAGGCATTCTGATAGCATCATTAAATTTTTGGTTCGCACAACAGACATTCACATTTGCCTGAACAGTTACTAATTATAATATTGTGGTTAAAAATTAGTACCATATTACAATTTTAGTGTTTAGTTATTGCAAAATTGAAACAATATTTTCGTCTTAGATTCTCTCAGATGAGAACAAACGTAAGGAGTATGACACATATGGGACCACATCAGAGCAAATGGGTATGGGAGGTCCTGGCGGACCTGATGGATTCACTCATCAGTGGCAGTATAAGTCTACCATAGACCCTGAAGAGTTGTTCCGCAAGATATTTGGTGATGCTGGCTTTAAAAGTGGGACCTTCAGTGATTTTGCTGAGAGTCAGTTTGGTTTTGGTGCATCTCAAGAGGTATGACTTTATATTATTATTAATTTTTGAGAGTATTGTATGTTTTTGTATGTGCTTAAAATTATAACATCATGTTTCTATTTCTATATTCTTTGTTTATATAAATGAATATTTTAATGCACTTCATCATCATCATCATCATTATTATAGTCTTGCAAGTCCACATCTGAATATGCACCTTGCCTGAAAGATCTTGATAATACCTGTATCCATCAACTCCCCCAGAACTCAACAGATTTTTGCTTGGTGTAGTGGAAAGCCATCCTCCACTGCAATTACACATGTGAATCATGTACAGTAATCTAGAATAAAGTGATGAGACAAGCAATTTGTTTAAAAGTAAGTAAAGTATAAGTTTATAAATGTCCCACTGCTGAGCACTGGCTTCCATTCATTTATGAGAGGATTTTTGATTCAGTGTTTTTTCTTAAGCCATTGAAGGTTTCCTCAAAATGTTTCCTTCACCACTGAACACATGGTAAATCAGCACTTAAAATTACAGAACATATTTAGAGGTACCTACACTAGGAAATCAAACTCAGGTCACTTGTATACTATGAAGTTTAATGTGAGTGAGCACCCCTGAGTTAATATGGCAATTGGATTGCAGTGCGCTTGTCATTGATATGATGACTAAGATAATGACGAAGACTAGAAAACCATTGTACGGTTTTCTTATGTGACTATTATTTCTAAAGAACTTATTTCTGCAGAGAAAAGATGTTTAATTCGCAAAAGTGAGCCTTTCATAAAACACATTTTTATTTTGACACCAAAATGCTTGTAAGTGCCATGGCTTATAGCACACTTGTGTGATGTCACACCTAGATTGTAAACACTCCATTTCTTCTGTGTTCTTCTTTTCGAGTTTTTGTTTGATGCAAGAACCTCTCTCAGCATCTACAAAACAACTACGCAAATAAGAGCTATTTGCCTAAATTAATCTTTGTTCCATCGCTAATGTTCCTTAATAATTTATGACTGCTCAAAATAATTTATGAACAGTGCAGATATTATTGATGAGCTTGTTGCAGAAGACAAGTTTTAGTGAAACAAATTTATGTTTACTTAGGCGTGATTGGTGTTTCATAGAATATGACGGATTGCTTCTATTTTGTTTTTTTTATTTTTACAAAAATATTTATAATTTTGCTTTTAATATAAACATAAATGTATATAATAGAATCTTCTGAACCTATTATATTATGTTAATGTCATCTTGCCATTTAAACTAGTTTAAGTGCCCTTTTAGACACATCAATGCTTGATGGCAGAATAACTGACACTGCACCAGTAGTTACCAAGATAGATTCCTGCATAGGATTCCTAACACAAATCAATCAGAAATAACTCAAATGTTTTGTTGTTAATTTCTCAGATTATAGTGTCTCTGCGATTTACTGAAGCAGCCCGGGGTATTAATAAAGACATCAATATAAATGTCGTTGACACATGCCCTAAGTGCCAAGGTTCCAGATGTGAACTCGGCACAAAAGCTATCAAGTGTACATATTGTAATGGCTCTGGAATGGAGACATTCTCTAGAGGTATGTTTTTAAATTTTAATTGTGAGTTTGTCAACATTTTGTTTGTAAAAGTAGTCTGTTGTCTATAAAATGCTGTGCAAGAAACTAATCTATTACTTAATGAAATAGTAGTAGAAATAAAAGGCATGTTAGTTCTTGAGGGACACCCAACATAAGTCATTCTTTTTATACTTATCTTTTTCAAAAAAGTGGTTGTCACTGGAAATAACCCAGAGCATAAAACTTTTATTCTATCATTTTTTTATTTTACGGGTTGCTCTTTTTATACAATTTGTGATTATTTTAGTTTGTGTTCATATTCATTTTTGTTGAAAATTCAATATTCGTATTTGAGTTTTATCTATTAAACTTTAGGTATATAAATTTGCTTATTTTTTTAGTAAAATGTATGTTGATAAATACATCTTTTCAGGTCCATTTGTGATGCGTTCAACATGTAGACATTGTCATGGGACACGGATGCTTATTAAATTCCCTTGCATTGAATGTGAAGGAAAGGGTCAATCTGTATGTAACAATTTGAAATGTATTTTATAAATAATGTCCTCTTCTTCTTCTTAATTTTAGGTTTTTTTTAATATTCCGTGTGGTAGTTAAAAATCTTGATTTTTAACAACAAATAACAGAAAGTTATTTTTTTTAAATACTTCCCGGTGGTAGTACTGACACCCTAGGAAGTCTGCAGTCTGTGATCATGATCTGGATAATCCTAACCATTTCATCAAAATTGATAGACTTCACATCCTTGCAAAAGAACACTGATTCTTACCAAGATGATTTGCGAGGCTATTGAAATTAAAAATCATCCTTATTTCAACAGAGAATATGGGTGGGTACCACCGGCTTGGGATCCTATTTATAATCAAATTAAATCATAAACCTAGCATACCACTGTAAGACTTCAAGACACAGTGAGCTCATTCAGCATAGATGGGACCAAAAATAACAATTAAAAGCTGAAGGTACCTCAGAGGTTAACTATGATGTGAAGATGTCAAAGATCTCAGTCAGTGCTGTAAAGTGCTAATAATGCAATGTCATGTTTCACAGTCCGAACGCTAATTTATAAGGCATTTTAAATTCATTATCATCATCATTTCAGCCTATTACTAGTCCACTGCTGAACACAGACCTTCCCCCATAGATTGCCACAAAAGTTTATAACTCTCATTTTGGAGGGACTTTGCTATAGTTGCCATGCTTAGCATGCGGGTCAGCAACCGCAGTTTATATATTCAGATGTGCTAGGAAATGCTGCTGCCAATCTCCTGGTTTTCACTTTCCCTCTATTGACTTTTACGACACTCTCGGGATGAGATGGTGGGGATTCTCTTAAGCCGCCACCACACTTTTTAAATTGTTTTGTTGAAATTGTGTTAACAGATATTTTTTTTATAGGTACAACGCAAGAAGGTGACGGTACCGGTACCGGCGGGAGTTGAGGACGGACAAACTGTACGGATGTCTGTTGGGAACAATGAAGTGTTCATTACCTTCAAGGTAGAGCCATCTAGTTACTTCAAAAGAGATGGACCTGATGTTCATACTGATTGTACAGTAAGTATTATTTTCGATTGTATGTTAATTCCATCAAAAATGTAATTGTATATTATAAGACCATCAAACAGACAGATAAGAATGATTCGGACTTTAGGTTTTTTTTTATTGGAAAAAATGACGAGACACGACGAGACGTTCACACCTGGTAAGTGCAACATTTGCTCATAACAAATGCTGCGTGACCCAGAACATTTCTGTGTGACACCACACTGCGCCCGACACCCTGAGACATCAGTTCTTAAGTCTCATATGCCCAGTGATTACGCTAGCTATCAGTGCCCTTCAAACCAAAACAGTAATGTTCGCACACTACTGCTTCACGGCAGAATAACTGGCCCTGGGGTGGTACCCACCTAGAAGGATTCCTGCATAATAATCCTACCACCAGTAACCACCTATAAGTTTTCTTATATTTATTCTGTTGTTAAACCATATTTCTTAACTATATATTTATTATTTTCAGATTTCATTGTCACAGGCAGTACTAGGTGGCAGTGTTAGAATACAAGGTTTATATGAAGACCACACTCTACAGGTAATTTATTTGTTAGCTATGTTATCTTTAATCGCAAAGACTAACTTTCCATGTCATTTCTTAAATCTAATCAAACCCAGAATAACTATCCCTAATCATTTTAAATTTAATGTTACATCATTAGTTAAATCAGATTGGTTTTTAGGCTTTCGTAGTAAAACCGGAACCCTTACAATTTCGTCCTGTTCATCTACCAGTTTGTCACAGCCATTTTACTTGGAGGCTATTGGTACTATATAAATGAAATTATGAACTAAGTTGTTTTTCATTTACCTCTGTACAAAAGTGTAGTGAAATAACGACATAAATAGAGTAATTACACTAGCTTCACGGCAGAATAACTGACCCTACCTAGGTAACCATTTACTGTTAAATTTACTTCAGAAATCCTACCGCCAGTAAATGATATGGTTGATATTGAATTGGCAAATTTAATAAAGCATCTAAATATTTTGTTAAATTTGTCAATTGCTTATTAACTTGACGGTGTGTCTGTTATAGAATTGTTTTTCATTTTACAGATAATGCCAGGAACGTCATCGCACACTACAACACGTTTGTCACAGAAAGGAATGAAAAGGGTTAGCCAACATGGTTATGGAGACCACTATGTTCATATAAAAATACAGGTAGCATTTTTGTATAATCAATAAAAAGTAGATCTTATATGATATGTTTAATACTAATAATAAAATTATTGTCATTAACAAACTGTGTGACCACCACTCTGTGAGGAATTTACAAATTATGTAAAACCTAAAACTTTAATTATGATTAAATACTAAGGGTATTCATAATCTTTGCAATTTGAATGCATTGCTTTCATAAACTCAAATAAATTCCCTAGCCATGGTATAAAGAACTTTTCTGTCAAATTTGGTCATGTAATTTAAAAAAAGTATTTATTATTTACTTTCATTTACGACACATTTGACAAATGCATATTTATTTCCCATATTTAAACTCTCCTGCCCATTAGCAGGCTGGATAATTGGTATAATTGAGATGGTTATAAGAAAAGCAGTTGCAGTCCATGACATTTTTTAGCATTTTTCTTAATCGACTTTCACCACATTCATGCGGTGAAATGGGGAGGCAGATGACGCCCCTACCGCTAAAATACCCAGACCGATGATTGGGAACCGAGGCCAGTGATAATGTGATGAATATAATTGTTTTCTTACTAATGTAATAAAGCTGGAGAGTTTGTATGTTTTGACACGCTAATCTTAGGAAGTACTAATTCGATTTATAAAATCCTTGGCATTAGATAGACCGTTTATTGAGGAAGGTTCTAGACTATTAAACTTCATACTGCAACCTTTAGGAGCCGCACGCTGATAACCGAACATTACCGTGAAGGGCTGAACTATGAATGCTCACGTACCATGCCGTACGCCCGCCGGGCGGGGCTTGTTTTACGCGGGTGAAACTGCTGGGCACAGCTAGTAAATAATAAATTCAGTCATGATTTAGCCTACCTTAAATTATTGTTCGATCTTTAGCAGCAATGACTTTATATATATTTTTAAAACAATTCAAGGTACCAAAAACGCTAAACGATAAGCAGAAAGCGCTAATATACGCCTATGCTGAGTTGGAGGAAGACACACCGGGTCAAATTCATGGGATCTCACGTGACAGAGATGGTAAGAAAGCATAGATATTTCAAGAAATGGAAGATTTCACCTTGCATATCGAGCTTATAGAGAAAATAGCCTTACATTTTATATTGCCATGCAATGAAAAATATGGGTTGTGACATAATATTAGGAATTTTATAGCATTTTTTACCAAGTATGAGTCGTGTGACGTTTTTCTAGAATATAACTCCGTTGCGTCCGGTTGCGAATATCAGACAAAACAATCAAATGATGCTAAATAATTCATGGTTTATGAGCTGAATTCCAATAAATAAGTTTATTTTATTATTATATAAAAATGAGTATGAAAGTTTCGTATTTTATTCAAATTATAAAATAACTATCATAAAAATAAGGAATTCAGAATGGTTTGCATTCCAAGTCACGCCTAAAGAGTAATAAATATTGCAAGAAAAAGCAGAAAAAACACTGGTGTTACTCTATTTCGATTAAACTGAACTGTCACAGGGCTCAGGTTATGTGAAAAATACTATAATACAACTATAACGGGACAAACTTTTTTTATTACTATGTTCAGTGTCCACTGCAAACAAAATTTTCGACATGAGGCTTATTTAAAAGAATTAAATTCCAAGGCTGTAGTCATTTGAAAATAATTTATTTTACAGACAGTACCAAAACTAGTAGCGGTAAAACAAATGACACGGAAAAACAAAAGATCCATGACATGAATAAAGATTCGGAATATAGCAGACGAGACAAAGCGAAAGCTTATACGTTCTTTGACAGTGTACTTGATTCTTGTCGTAATAACACTTCGATGTTCGCCGCTGGTTTTCTCATATCCATTGTTTTTTTCATATTTTTAGTTATTCTTGATACAAAGGATAAATTAGGTCTATATGAGTACATAGAAAAAAGGGACAGAGAAAGGGGGAATGACTACCAGGAAATGGATAAACCTTTAGGGTATCAAAGGGCTCTTAAACGAGAACACAAAGAGAATCCGGAATTATATGAAGCTTAAATTAAACCAATTTAAAGGGTACATTGTTTCTACTAGAGTCGGTTATAGCTGTTTTTGCAATGGGCTAGTTTCCGCAATTCCAAAGATATTTTTGACGATATAAGGCGAATTAGCTTGAACTTTATAATATGGGTGTGTTCGGTGGCCACTTCATTTATTTAATAGGGGCTGGTTGAAGAAAAATAAAACTTAGCGATCAATAATAAAAATATGTATTGCTTCGATCGTTACAGAGAGGAAAATGGGCAATACTTACAAAAATATTGCCCTTTTTCTTAAAAATAATGTATTCCTAATATTAATAATGCCATGGAATGCAACAGTGTACAATGCAACCGGATGCATTTAAAGTTGTGTTATAAAACTATCATAACAATGCTATCTTGATAGTGTTGTTACTGTTATTTATGAAATTAATTTATGTTTAAAACATGAGTTCAGTTTTTTTTTGTACATTTGTCTTAGTTTAGGAATATTTAGGGGATATAGTATGATGGTTGCATCAAATTTTGTGATATTGTCTTATTTGAATATAGAAATTATTAAATGAACTTGTTGTTTCATTCACATCCCTTTGGCTACCTTTTCCACCATCATGCTATAGTCCAAAAACAACACGCATAAGTTTTTTAATTACTTTATTTTGCCTTATAGGTCACAAGTTATAAAGAAAAAACTCTCTTTGTGAGTTTCCAATTATTACATTATGTAGAGAAATTGAGTCTATACATGAGATAATGAATCCTAAAGTAATATATTTTTATATATGCCAATGTACTTTATAATTAATCTTAAATAGTAACATACAAATTTATAATTCAATAGGGCTCTAAAACAACACTTCGAAATTGTAACTGCCTTCAAAATTATTTATAAAGTTCAGTTAGTTCTTTTACTCTACCTAAATAGCTTTCCATTATTAAGTATACATAAGTACATAAAAATATCAAACCATTTTATCAACTAGAGTATACCGTCAATCTAGCATATACATTTTAGATTTAGATATGTAAATTTCTTTATCTTATTCTGTAAATTTCTTTAACTTTTAGGAAAGACTTGTTATGTTACAACACTAACTGTGATAAATAATTTGTAAAGCATATAACCACAGGTAAAATTTCGAGTAATATTTCTACCCATTTATGGCGTTTTCCTATATTCTCTTATCGTATATTTATATTAAGCGTAATATTAATATAGCCCTGATAAGCAGTAATGTGCAAACATTACTCTGTTTCGGTTTGAAGGGCACTGTGAGCTAGCGTAATCATTGGGCATATGAGACTTAAGAACTTATGTCTCAGGGTGATGGGCACAGTGTGGTGTCACACAGAATTTTTCTGCATGACACAGCATTTGTTATGGGCGGACGTTGCACTTACCATCAGGTGAACGTTTTGTTCGTTTCATTGAATAAAAATAAAAAAATATATATATATTATATCGCATAACTTTAAAGTTATGTTGCAGTTAAGCAATCAAATAAAAAAAAACCTGTGTCTTATCCAGGCTATTACTCGGATCCGCTTTCCGATTATTATTATACTATTTCTACTTTAAACGGTTTTTGGCATTCCCGGTGGTTCCCCCGGTGGTGATTTCACTTGTTTTCATATCTAGCTCGCGTTCTTTCGGTCTGCCATCGGGCATCTCCCCTGCTACAACTGTATCAAGGCATTTCCGCCCTCGTATTTAAAATAGGGGTGTTTAAAATAGTACCGATACATGCGCACGGGAAATAAGGCAAGTGGAGTGCCACTTGAATAAACTTACTTCGCATTCTAGAATAAACTTACTTCGCATTCTTGAATAAACTTACTTCGCATTCTTGAATAAACTTGCCCCCAACTGCAGCTAAATTCACTCAGCCGCTTATGATAATTGAACTATACAGCGGGGTCAGATGATCGAAACTACAAACTAATCGTTCGTAACCGTTATACCTAAAGTAGGAAGGCAAAGTGT
The DNA here is from genome assembly GCA_019845155.1 of Luehdorfia chinensis. Classification (NCBI taxonomy): domain Eukaryota; kingdom Metazoa; phylum Arthropoda; class Insecta; order Lepidoptera; family Papilionidae; genus Luehdorfia; species Luehdorfia chinensis. Next base: position 866,611 of record JAHVAK010000125.1, read on the forward strand.
TTATGTAAACTGGGCTATTACACTTTAACGATTACAGATTAATTTGTACTTTGTAGATTAAGAGATTGTAGATTGAGTTGGTTGTAAAACTTAGTAATAGAGAAAACAAAATCAAAAATGGAGTACATGGATTGTAAAAAGCGTTTCTTGAAATTTACAGGTAAGAAAATTACGATATCGGAGCCTCAGAATCTAGTGGATGCTGTTAAAGATGCTTTAAAAAAAAAGAAAAGCTGCGGTAGTTCTTCTGAAGATGACGTCTTAAAAGAATCTAAAAGAAGCAAGGGATAATTGGAAAGGGAAGTTAGTAAATGCACAAAACTTAATGGTGTTTTGGGAATGGAAAAGTAGTTGAGATTATTCCAATTTAACTACATAACAGACGTTATTAAGTGTGGGAGGGCTTTATTTAGTTAAATTTGTCACATTTTTTTGCGAATAGTATCGATTTTACAAAATTTCCAGTCATCCTTATTTCATTAATTTCATTCAGTGCTGTGATATAAAATTAAAATGTTTCATTGATTGTTAAACCTCAGATGGCCATTCCGTGTTAGTTACGGAAGAACGTAGCTTATTATGAATATAATTATTCAATGTATTGAATACGAACTAAAGAGCTGTACATAGCCGTTAACTAGTGTGTAGGAAATGATGAATAAAAATTTTAAAATTAATATTGTTGTTTTTTTATCCTCATTTGAGCTATTTATTGTATATTTTGCGGTTAATGGATTGGATCACAAATAAAAACTAGATAATCCCATACAATACATCCCAATTATGTGCTGGTTGAAATAAACATACATTAATAAAATAATTAAATCCAGTATATTAAAATGTCATTTCAAATCAATTTCAATACAATAACAAATCAGCTGATTTGTTATTATTATTATTTATTTATTTTACACTTTATTACACACAATGTACATGAAAAAAATGTAATAAACAAAAACATTGAATAAAATGGTACAGCAATCGGCGGTCTTATCGCTAAGAGCGATTTCTTCCAGACAATGTATGTAAATGGACATTACTGAAGAAACTATTAAAGAGGGTTGCCGGCGATTAATATATAGCAATATAAATATATTATGGAATAATAAATACTAACATATACCAAATATATACTTACGTACACACATACATAAAACATATATATACATAAATATACACATACATACATACCGAAGTAGGGGTTTAAAATTAAAGCGACAAGTAGTGACTTTTGACGAGCCTTTTGAATGTTATTAAAGACTAAGCATGTTTAACTATTTATTTGCTTATAATATGGAAAGGAGTGCTTTGCACACTGAGCTCTGGAAAAACCGGATGTCCGGCACAGAGCACTCACTGCACGGGATGGTCGGCGGTGAGTTCCCTCTGTCACCGAGAGTCGAGTTGGATGCAAAAAAAGAACCTAGAAGATCGGCCTTCTCCTTTGCGTCATGGGCCAGCGAGTTGTCCTCCCTGTGCAGAGATGGTAGTGATGGCTGACAGAACATGACCCTTGGACAGCCTTGGCGAGAGACCAGAACGCACGGTCTCCCGAAGGAAGACGAACTAGTTTCTGGCCAATTCTGGCAATGTACTCAGACTTTGCCACAGCAATGACTCTTGAAGGACCTGGAGGCAGAGTTGTACTTCTTAAAATCGCTAGAACCGCCAGAATTGGCAACGACGCTGGATAGTTCCAGCGAGAAGCAAACCTGCCCCCCTCAAAGACCGCATCCCTTCCCAATCCGCCGACTTGTAGTGCCACACACGGCGGCAGCCTGCCAATCGCTACCGCAATGGGCACATGATAGGCACATTACTCCGGATCAGGCAGTGGTCCTAAGAACCCCGAGAGGCATCGACGGAGACCACATAGCCATCCGGATGAGAGGTCAGCAGAAGATCCAGCAGGGAAGGTGTATGATCCTCCACATCTGGTACCCGCGTTGGCGAAGTAACCAGTTGTGTCAGATTATATGCCAGGGCAAAGTCACAGACAGATCTCCCCGCATGATCGGTGATTTGAGATCGAAGCCATTCGGCGTGGTGGGCGTTGAAGTCGCCGAGTATCATGATATCCGCGGATGGGATCTGCTTTAGCACGGAATCTGCAGCCATTTGGATGTGTTCAATGAGTTTCGGTATCACCACTGTGGGACCTATAGAGGCACCCACAGACGTGAGGGTGGTCGTCGCTGTCTATGCATTGCCAAAGGGTGGACAGGTTCTTACCTTCAAGACTGCCGAGGCGTTGAGAACATATATCCTCTCTGACGTATACACAAACCCCGGCCCCAATTTACACAGATTCACTCTCATCCTTACACTCAATCCAAAACAGAACAAATATACACCACAAAATACATCGACATAAACACTTTGGCACCATAGATTTCGCCTGGGTGAAGAATCACGCCGGCATAGCTGGTAATGAGGCGGCAGACGTGGCGGCCAAGGCAGGAGCCAAAGCACACGTGTCACCACACTACTTCGCAACACCAATGTCCTACATCAAACACAATTTAAAAGCCGATAACCTGGCTATCTGGCAGGCGAGGTATGAAAGTGCGTAACGAGGGCAACATACAAAAAAACTACTTCCGACGTTAAACCATATTAGGGAATTAAGAGCGGTTACTAAAACTAGTTTCCACCTAACTCAGGTTCTCACCGGACATGGCTTCCACAAAGCCTATCTCCACCGATTTAAAATCACTAGGGACGACAAGTGTCCGTGTGATGGCTCTGCTTCACAGACCATCGAACACTTAATGCAACAGTGCCCCGCGTTTTGCTCCGCGAAATACGATCACGAAACGATCTGTAACAACGCCGTTCGGTCTTCCTATAACATGATCGAGCTCATGAGAAAGGAAGCACCTATGAGCTCCTTCAATTCGTTTTACTGAATTTATTGTAAATAGCCCTAAGAGATTTAACAATTTGTAACTATTAAATCTTCGCAAAACGACTGATCTAGAATTTAATTTTATTTTATTATGTTATAACTTAGCCTTAATCACAGTAGTATAAGCAGTAGTATAATAAATAATAACTAGTTATAAAATTAGCATTAAGTTATGAAATAGATTTAAAAATTGTCCTAAATATACTTTACTTTACTTTGTATACGCTTAATTTTTCTTACTACTAATAAATAATAATCTTAATTATAGTTAAATCATAACAAAAATTACTTTTTCGAAACTAAGAATATCCATAACATCTCAGTATCAAATAGCAGAGATGCGATGGTATTTCTTTCTGTGGAACATTAGAAATAAATTGTTATAAATACAAATGTAAACTGTGTACTTATTATTCAATAAACGGCCACCACGGATGGTGTACTTCTTGGTGGAAATCATAAAAAAAGAAAACCCCGGCTTCTGGCACAAAGGAATGTTCCAGCTTGTACCCCGGGTAGGAAAAATAAGAGGTATCCGCCGGAGAGGATATACCTGCGTCTCGGTGAGAAAAAGCAAGACCGGCTTTGCCGTCTCTATATGGTAGTGGACGGCATCAAGATTGGAATGTAGTCCCCTGATATTGCAGAAATCCAGCAAGCGTGATAAGGGGTGCCGTAGTTTTTTGAAACGTCATTTATTTGATAAACGTAAATGTTTCAGAAAACCTGTTTTTTTAGTAGCCATTTTCCCCAGCCCATTTTCAGTAGACAGATTTTTGACAGAATATGTTAGCGATTCACTGAAACAAATCAATTATTAGAAACGATAAGATGTCGTTACACTAAAAATTCTCATGTATCGCGAGTGCATTTTACAGACTTAAATTTCATATGCAGAAACACCCGGTTTGTATCATTATGCAAGTAATATTGTCCCGTGCAGGAATCGAACCTGCGACCTATAGCGCAGAAGACAATCGTTTATCCACTGAGCCAACCGGGCCAATGTTGGCAAGTTGTTATAAAAGTGTGTCAAAAGTGAGGACCATTTTTCATTTAAGTGTCACTGCTTCATCTGTAAGACTCTCGACATTTATAAGTAATAGACATTTCGTTGCCAAATTATCATAAAACAGATCATACCCTTAACAGACATTATTCTTATCAATTTAAATATTCTAAAATAACGCTGTGTGAATAAAAAACTACGTACACATTAGGGGATAGTGGGAATCTTCTACCACGCATGACCACTTACTCGTAGTAGAATCTGCAGTGGTTATAACTATACCGTTAATGTAAAGCAGTTCAAACTAAAGTTGAAACTACATTGTTTAATAAATCACAAAAGCACAAAAAATAATAAAGCACGTATGTATAAACGCTATTATAATTATTGTGAGCATTTTTCGTTGATTTTCTACTAACTTTAAATTTAAAGAGCGTATTGGATTGATATAACAATTTCAATAAAAAATAAAAAAATCGGGCTTTCTGTTCATCAAGTGTTAATGACAACAAAGTTTAAATTAACTGAATATAAAACTAATAAATTTTACTAGTGTTGGTAATAATAAAAGTTGGGATCTTCTTGCTCTCGTACCTCTCAGGACGGGGGCCCCTCCGGTCGGAGGCCTCTGGCATTTTGCTCCCCATTGTTTCGCTACTGGGAATTTGCTACCGCCAACGGTTTTTTGAACCGATGCGACTTTTTCGAACCGCGATCTTCAAGTAAAGGAGCCTTTCTTAATGGCCAGCAAGGCACCCGAATTTCATTTGGTGTCCATGGGTGGCGGTAATTACAATCAGGTAAGACGCTTGCTCTTTTACCCCCTCTTCTATGAAAAAAGTATTCAATTTTTTCATCCATTGGTCAATTCGACTAGTAGTAGACTTATTCGATTACTGTAAAACGAATCAGTTCATCGAACAGAATTCAGATTGAAGCTGTAGATGTAGCTAATTGGTCCATGACGTGATCAACCCGGGTGCAAATTGCGGGTAACCGCACGTAACTCAATCAGTGTTTCAAATTATCCCAACCAATGAAATCGATTTCAAAAGAACAACGTTTCTTATTACTACATCCAGAATATATTTTGATTGACTAGCATCTCTCGACTGTAATATTTTTTAAGCATAATAGTATTATTTTCACGATTTAAAAATTCTCATGAAAGTAATATTTGGAAACGTATTAATAAGCTTAATATGTACGTATCTATGTACGTACGTGTATAGATGTGTAAATACGTACCATAACTGTGTATATTCTATTTCTTTATTAGGTAAAGTGGCAAGACGAGCCAAACGTTACCTGATGGTAAGTGCAACGTCTGCTCATAACAGATACTGTATAACCAAAAATATTTCTGTGAACTGCGCCCTTCACCCTGAGACATGAGTTCTTCCCATCCAAGTCCCATTTGCCCTGTGATTACACTAGCTCTCAGCTACTCCTTTGCGGCAGTATAACTGGCCCTGCGGTTGTACATTCCTAGATGGATTCCTGCACAGGAATCCTACCACCGGTAGGATGGACACATTTTCAATAAAATAAAGTAAGCTCAAGATCTTTGGCTTCTAGGCGACGTTTTTGACATAGACTGAGTACATAACTAGCTGATGCTGATGATGATTCGTCCGCGTGGATATAGGTTTTTAAATATCCTGCGAGAACTCTTTGATTTTCCGGGTTAAAAATTATCCAATCTCCGTCTCCAGGATGCAAGCTAACTCTGTGCCGAATTTCGTTCAATGGTTGACATGTCATGACATTTTTTTTCTTTCTTCATTGTCAAGTTGACATGACATGACATGACATTTTTTTTTAGATAAGGACTAATTGTCTAAGAAAACTATCCATCCATCATTTATATCTTATCCAGTAGGTTTTGCGTGATGCGCCCACATTGGCAGACCTCTTTTATGAAAACGTAGTTTCTTAAAAATTTAATAACTTTATATTAAATAAAGATATCGTAATATATTTTTTTTACATAAAGATTTAATGTCTTTTTTTTTTCGAATTCTATCCAGTAGTTTTTGGCTGTTGCAAAGGCAGACTTCGTCATCAAATTAAATGATTAATATGACCTAAAATTAAAAACCCAGCAATAGTACATTTTAATGAAATTACCGTGTAGTAGCGGCTTAAGAGAATCTACCACCCCATCTCATCCCGTGGGTGTCGTAAAAGTCGACAGAGGGAAAATTAAAACCAGAGGATGGGCTGCAGCGTCTTCCTGGAACATCAGAATAAATAAACTGCGGTTGCCAACCCGCCTGCCAAGCGTGGCAACTATGGCAAAATTCCCCCCAAAATGAGAGCTACAAACTTTTGTAGCAATATATGGGGAAGGCCTACGTTCAGCAGTGGACTAGTGATAGACTGAAATGATGAGTGATGAATGATATATAATTCAAATAATAGTCAATTTTGAATTAGTTTTAGCACTTTCAAATCACTATGATCAATTTAGTCTGTTACAGATACTCTGCTGAACACAGGCCAGGCCTCCCCACATAGATTGCGGTTCCGAGAAACTATTAACCATCAAACCAAATGAAACCAAAACCGTGCCATCGCGGTTCTCGGTGCGAAGTTACCACTTCAGAACCTTTCTTCATTGTTTTACTAGTTATATGGCGGGTTGCTGATCCTAAGGGCGGTGTCAGTTACTCTAGTTTTGCTGCAGATATCATCGTAGCTGATTCTATCTCGCTGAGAAAGTCTGTAGAAAGTCATTAAGCATAGCACTAAGGTTTTCCTGCGACTGCGACCTGCGACCTGCGACTCTGCCATAATAACTATGTCGTCGGCAAATTGAAGGTGATAATACCGTACCTTTCCAGTCCAGTAGCTTAAAGACATCTTCCAAGCCAGGCAGTGAAGAGTTTCGGGGGTAAAACATCGCCCTTTTTGCAATTGAATCGTACTTTAGATCTGTTCTTCAAAAGAGCTTAATCGCCCTTTTTAAAGAACAAAACCGCCAGGGTCTGGGTAGAATAGGATAAGTGTCTCTGGCCTTGCGTGTACACTTGTGGCGCTATAATATCTACCGCGCATTTGATAGTTTCCAACAGTATCCGGAAGTTGCCGTCACGGTCGATGATTAATAGTCCAGGGGGCATCTTGTAAAAAGCGTGGCACACCATCCATGTAACTGAGGGATGAAAAAAATGTTTGTAAGTGTAGGTGAAAAACAGTCCATTCTATGGTAGATGGTCAAAGTGGCACATACATTTTCCTATATACATCTTCTAAAAGGAATCAAGAAGTAGTCGTAGAAAGAGTATCGTATTATGAGTCCTCTCAAGAAGTTTAAATATTGATAGGATATTTACTCATGTGATATAAACTACGATCATTGTTATGAATTTAGAACATACACGATTACGATTCCGAGTTTAGAATGTCTGACATCCAGTATTTCTTCAATTCTAATCTAGTAGCCGTGGAAGCTCAGGGGCTAGGCGCTCGCTTTAAATTTCATAGTACGCGAGTGACCTGGGTTCGATTCCCGGTGCCGGCACCACTAACATTTTTATTGCAATTTTAAGTGCTGATTTACTACGTGCTCGGCGGTGAAGGAAAACATCGTGAGGAAACCTGCATATCTGAGAAATAAAACATATTTCGAAGACATGTGAAGTCCGCCAACCCGCATTGGAGCAGCGTGGCGGATTCTTCCTAGCTGCAAAACCCTCTCGGAAATGAGAGGAGGCCTGTGCTCAGTAGTGAGACATTTATAGGCTGTTACTTTACTTTTTTTTTAAATATTTAAGATGTTTTCTTTCTAAAGTACACGTGGCTCCATATTTGTGTTCTCTTTATGCATATACATTGCAAGAACAACAAAGCAATTACACATCAGAATTAGAATTTGCTAAGCTAAAAGCAATTTCGTTGAGATCTGAGGGAACAGGTTTAAGTTCGGAGAGCCCTTTCAAAGGAACTATTCACTGTGTTATTCCGTTCTCAGATCCGATAAATTCGACGGAAGATAAGGATTCTAATAATACGACTTTCAAAGCATACTCGTATAATTCGAAAAGTACTTTACAAGAGATTTAGTTTAACGTACTTAATAGGAGAAATTATAAAACGTTAAAAACTTTGATCTTAGTTCGACGAGTTATTATACGGGACATCCAAATAGCTTTCAGATGTGCATGTTTTTTTTTTTATATAAAAACGTTTTGTTTAAGAACAAAACGTTCACCAGATGGTAAGTGCAACGTCTGCTCATAACAAATGCTGTGTCACTCAAAACATTGCACACCACACTGCGGTCGTAACCCTGAGACATCAGCTCTTAGGTCTCATATGCCCAGTAATTTCACTAGCTCTCAGTGCCCTTTAGATCGAAACACAATAATGTTTGTACACTACTGCTTCATGGCAGAATATCTGGCCCTGCGGCGGTACTTAATTACTGCATAGGAATCCTTCTACCAGTAAACCTGATGATTTATCAGAAATGTTAAGGCACATGTCTTTGGTCTTAGAGCAGTCGATGCCTTGTCCTTTCCCTGCAGCAGCTATAGTATTAAAGGTTTCCCCGTGATTTAGCTAGCAAAGATCGTCAACAAAATCCAAGTCTTCGAGTGTTTTACCTTGGACCCAAAACAATCCTCTTTCTGGTTGGCTTGTTACGATAAGAAACAGTATTTAGTTACCTATTCCTATATTTGAAATTGGTTCACCTTTTTCTTTAAAGTTATTTTTATCAGTGTAACCTCCTGTTGTGGTTTTGTTCTAATTTTACGTGCTGGTCACGTGAAGTTGTCTCACATCTGCAACCGTAAAGCTTTAGCTGCGATTTGGCTTTTCAAAAACATATACCGAGCGCTGAAAGACGCGGTTATTAGCTACATGTTTTAAAAATAAAAGGCCAGTAAAAACTTGCCTTTATATTGTATACTTACGTAAGATAAAGAAGGATTCTTCCAAAAACTGACCAGGTTCTTTGCTTACTTTAAAGGACGACGTAGCTCAAGAGAACCACTACGTAAACATTATAGAGCGCCATTTATCAAGTCCAGAGGCATTCTGCTATTAATTTCAATCAGTGTTTCAATATTAAACCGCTTATTTGAGGCAAAATATGTGGAATACGTAAATTTCTTCTATATTTGTAAAAAAATTAACAGTTTTATATATAAATTAGAAACTCTTTTAGGTATAAGTAAACAGCCCAAGTTTTTTATCAGCGAAGGAATATAATTCGGTTTTCACAATTAACGTTTTTATAACAAAAAGATTAAAAAACATTAGAAACTGGTACATTATTATTTTAATTTCACTTTTCTAAATATAAAATGAATATAAACATAATTAAAAACTAGTAACAGAAACAGAAACCTTGTTTTGAACAGTTAACCAATAATTTACAAATAATACTCGTAATAATAAAAGTACAATATTTCAATCTAGATAGGTAACTTTATTAACATTATTTACGTTTTTTTTTTCAGATATGTTTGAAAAATTCTAATTTCAATAGAGTACATGATTGGATACTTCGAGCAGCTTGGGATCCTATTATAAATAAAACAAAATTAAAAACCAAGCATACTACTGCAAGACTTTGAGACACAGTAGGCTCATTATGCGTAGACCGAGCCAAAATAAAAATAACCCGGATTAACTAGGTCATCAGGACGGCAAACATCTCAGTCGTCAGTCCTCCCGTGACCTGCTGCGTTATTGTAAAGCACATAAAATATCGGGTTATTAATAACCAAAATTAAACAAATTTTGTTTTATTAAATGTGTAGTATTCGCGTAAATATAAGAAACTATTATTAGGTGGATTGCCCATTTGTTAGCCACTCTTGCTAAGAGGAAGGTGTTAGAAATAACGGGTCAATAAATAGAAAACATGTATAGACAAGATCGTTCAGAATGACAAATTAAAGCATCGTCGTAGTAAACTTCGTCGTTCCTGAGAAATTATGCAATTGGATCTTTTCTCACAGACCGGATCATCAAGGTCGTCACCGAGTACCGGAACAAACTCTCGGACTGGGGAAGACTAAATTTGGTCCATTTCAACCCCAAGAAGACACAAGTTTACCGCTAAAAAGAAACCCTTCGTCGTGTTTCCTCATTTTGAGAGCACTCCCCTTGTTGCCTCAGCTAGTATCGGAATCCTTGGCATTGACATATCGAGTGACGTTCAGTTCTGTGGTCATCTGGAAGGAAAGGCCAAATTGACTTAACAAGGCGCAATTTCGGCCACAAAATGGAATACTGTTCTCATCTTTGGGCGGGGGCACCCCAGTGCCCGCTTCTTCCATTTGATCGCTGATTTGATGCGCGATAAGCTTGATCCACTGGCCTTGCGAAGAGACGTTGCGTCTCTTTGCGTTTTTTATCTCACACAGCACCAAATTCTATCCATATCACCTTGATGGTTGGCATTCCACCACTGTACGCTTTTTGAGGAATTTTCTTCCACGCACGACGACTTTGTGGAACTTGCCAGCGGGTTTTCTGGACCGATATGACTTAGGGACCTTCAGCCTATTCCTTTCTCAAAGGCCGGCAATGCAACCGCGACTCCCCTGGTGTTGCGGATGTTCATGGGCGGCGGGGATCACTCAACATCAGGTGAGCCGCTTGCTCGTTTGCCCCCCCCTTCTATATAAATAAAAAACAAAACTAAGGGTTGATCAGCTGCATTTTTTTGTGGTTACAATCACACTTATAAATAGATATGACAATAATTTCATTTATTTTCGTTAGGAATAATGACAGTAGTACTCGAAAGTAAAATTTTTTTTTATATAGTAACGATCTCGAATAAAAAAGTTCTGTCCAAAATAAATATTATCTCCAGTGTCCCAACGTCACTTAAAGTACCTGAAAGCCGCACTTTATTTAATTCGTCCCAACGGAGTTCATTCACTTAAAGTAAATCATTTCACTCAAAGGTGTGATGCTTTACTTCAGTATACAAAAATTTATAAATGAGATTAATTTAAAACATAATTTATTTTTTATCCATCCATCGATTTCTCGCAAACTTGGACATGTCGATCCATCTATTTGGGTCTTCGCTGCGTTTTTCGGGACACAGTTGCCACTTCCGCTTTCTGATCATCAAGACACCGAACACAACCATTTCCATAGTCCGCATTGAGACTTTGAGCTTTCTCATTTTGACTTCAGCGAAGGACCACGGCTCGGTTCCATGTTATCATATTATTTTCGATGACGGCCACAGCTACCGTATACTCTGGGAAATTATAAATTCTACAGGAGATATTATACTTGTAGTTCCCAATGTGTACGTAAAAAAAATATATTGTATAGGTGAAGTTTTCACTGTTAGCCTTCTTGGCTTTTACAGCTTTATCGTACTACTGAATTTTCAGAGGCCCGCGGGCAGCATAATTAGACTTTGTAAATACGAGTACATACTTTTAATAATTATTTTGTTAGTTAGTTTTCATTGAATACGTGTATGGATGTTTTGTTTACTTACCATATCGTAAGGGAGTCCTTCGAGTTGGACCACGTTTAACTAAAATTAAAAGTTACTTTAGTTTAATTTTTTGTTTGAGTGACTAAACTACTGGTGTATGTTTGTCTTTAAGCATAACGACGGTTTCACAAAATTAAATACTGGTGGTAGGATTCTTATGCTGGAATACGTCTAGGTAGGTACCAGGCCAGAGCCCGTTATTATGCCGATTATTATTTAGAATGTACTCGATGAATAGATCATCATCATCATCATCATCATTTCAGCCTATCACAAGTCCAATACTGAACATAGGCCTCGCCCATAGATTGCCACAGTTAGTAGCTCTCACTTGGCAGCCGCAGTTCATTTATTGTGATATTCCAGGAAGATGCTGCTGTACATCTCCTGGTTTTCATTTTCCCTTTGTCAACTTTTACGATACCCACTGGATGAGATGGGGTAGTAGATTCTCTTAGGCCGTCACCACACGGCCGAAAAATAGATGATACCATACAATTAGAATAACAGACATACTGCTAAGTTACCTTATTAAGAATAACACACATTTTTTTTTATTGTATAAAGTGATGAAACGAGCAAAACGTTCACCTGATGGTAAGTGCAACCTCTGCCCATAACAAATGCTGTGTCACACAGAAAATTTCGTTGTGATACCACATTGTGTCCATCAACCTGAGACATCAGTTCTTAAGTCTCATATTCCCAGTGATTACACCAGCTCTCAGTGCCCTTCAAACCGAAACACAGTAACGTTTGCACACTACTGCTTCACGGCAGAATAACTGGCCCTAGGGTAGTACCTACCTAAACGGATGCCTGCATAGGAATCCTACCACCAGTAATTTACACACAGTACATTTGACACAGAGTTCAGATTCTAAATATTTATTTTGTATTTTGTTACTAACTGCAACACCAACGCCACAAAAGGGCCATTTACGTCATAGACCCGCCTTAATCCTTTGATTTGTACAACGTTTGAATAGGAGGATTAGTGCGGAGGACGCAATTAGTCGCAGAACACAAATCAAGGCCGTTTACAGTGAAAGATTTATGGTATAACTTAGGGACATGTTAATTAAACTCGTATCATTGAAACGTAAATAATCGAGTCGATGTAACGATAGAAAATGCATTGCTTCATGTCATCCCGCACATGTTCTAAAAATTGTCTTAGGCAAACGCAGGGAAACTGTCGTAGTTTTTGACAAATGGCAGAAGGATCGCCAAAAAAACGGGCTACGTGAAAGCTGACTGTATGTTACAATATCTTATTATGCAATGCTACTATACTGCTTGTGGGAACGGGAAAACGGGAACGGGAACAACGGGAAGTAAGGATTTCTTGACTCGTATCAAAATGGCAGCGTGGTCCGCTACCCGTCATGACTCGTTTCTCGAGTGGGTGAAAAGTGGGCTACGGGTGTTGTTTCTGTGTACCCCTTATAGAAAAAAGGGGTGTATGTACTGTTGTTGTAGTGAGTACTAACTTTAAATCGTCATCAGTCTGTTAACAGTGCACTGCTGGACATAGGCCAAAGGACCCATAATTGCCAAGCTTGGCAGGCTGAGTGGCTTACCAGACGACTCTTGGGTGCTACTCTCTGTTACTTCCGTCAAGTGTAGTTTAAGAATTTTTATTTTTTTAATATGGTATAACAATTTATGTAATGCAAAATATGTGTAAAATGTCATTATGGAAGACATTAAATGCAAATCTAGTTATTTATTTATTTATTTATGACTGAAAAGCCTTTGAATTTTTATTAACAGTTCTAATATGTAAGAGTAGATTTACAATAGGTATATTCTTACCAATATTTTCCGTCAAGTATCAAGGAAAGTAGGTACAAGCTTTTTATAGCCTGGATCGTATAGCAAGATAAATGGTTGATCAACTTTTCATCGACTTTCTTAATTAAAATTCTACCCTTGCACTAGAATTGAAGTCGATGTCGTAGTCAAGTATGATCATTGACACAAATACTTTAATTTACGACGTCGAATAATTATCAAGTAATTTTCAAAATGAGCGCGTTTTTTCTTAATTGAGTCATAATTATAATTTAAACCATTATCACAAAAAGGACAGTTTTATAAATTTGAACTTGCAAAGCATTTCTCTTTTGTTTTAAACTGAAATAACTTACACTAATGGGTCGACGCGTAAAATAAAAGAGGGAAAGGCCGTTAATATGTTTTACTGGTAGTAGGAATCCTTTGCTGGAATTTGCCTAGGTTATTTATATAGTTTTCTGCCTTCAAGCAGTGATGTGCAAACTCAACCGAGTTTCAGTTCGAAGGCTTCGAAAACTACATACGAGTATAAACTGTATTAAGTGTTTCCTCGTCGCCACTTGTAGGGTCGTTTATTTTCTTCTTACGTTCCACTACCACTTCACTGGCTTTGCCCACGTATTAGGTAACAGTTTCACCAGTCCAACAGTTTCACCAGTTTCACAGTTCTTTCTCGCGAAGGTGTCTCTGTGCTATCCAACAGAGGAACACCCGACAGACCGACCTTGACAGCATGTGTATGCTTTAGCGCATATTCTACACAGAGCATGAGACTTAAGAACCAAGGTCTTACGGTGAGGAAGTGCGGACTGCGGACAGCTGCACAGAACTTAACAATCCAAATTTCTGGGTGACGTTGCTTCTGTTACGGAAACTTTGCAACTGAGACAAAATATCGTTTTTTTAACCAAGGTTCTCAATAGATTGTTGGTGCTTAAAACTAATATTAAAGTATATATACAATTTTGGAAATAATTTGAACTAATAACGCATCTCTTATCAGCGCATTGCTGGACATATGCTTCTCCCCAGTTGAGAGCCGAATTGCCATGCTGACACGGCGGACCGTCGATTCGGTGTGACTCCCTCCGTACATTATACCGGCTGCTGTCATTTTTTTTGCATTACTCTTATAAACACGAATTAAAGATTAATTAAATATAAATATGTCCATATCTTCTTCTTCATCAGCATGTAAAAAGTGCACTACTGGGCTTAGATCGTTCCCAAGCGGGGAAAATTTACCATAATCGTCATGCCTGGAAGGCGGGTTGACTAATGTACCAGACACTTTTTTATAGAAGAGGGGGCAAACGAGCACGAGGTTCACCTGATGGTAAGTGATCACCGCCGTCCTTGAACATCCGCAATACCAGAGGAAACACGGGGGCATTGCTGGTCTTTAAGAAAGGAAAAGCTCTTCTTCGCACACTTTGCATAATTTAGGTGTGGCATTATTTATGAGGTTAGTCTGCTATCAATCGGTGGAATCTTGGCCAACTTATGTAATCAACCAAAATTATTTCACCTTTTTTGCCATTTAAACTTTTTCTTTCCCTGTAACAGTTTCCAAAGCTATTTTTAAATATTCATGTTTGAAGTGGATTAGATTAGAGACAATGGTGCATGCTCGCTACTCATGAATGTAACGCATACGTAAGCGTAATAAAGTATAAAGGTACATATTGTCAGGGCGTAATACCTGAATTCGAACAGAATACGGTACTCTATTCGCAGCAGAACTAGAGTAACCGACATAAAACTTAGTAAAGTAAAGTTTCAGCCTATAAATGTTCCACTTCTGAGCACAGGCCTTTTCTCATTTCTGAGAGGGTTTTGGAGCTAGGAAGGATCCGCCATGCTGCTCCAATGCGGAATGGCGGACTGCACATGTCTAAGAAATATTTTTTATTCCTCAGACATGAAGGTTTCCTCACGATGTTTTCCTTCACCGCACAGTTTACTAGATGGAGCGACGACGTGCGCGGTTTTGCGGGAAGTCGATGGATGCAGGTGGCTCAGGACCGTGTTTTGTGGCAGTCTATCACGGCGGTTTTTCGAAAAAGCCGCGGTTCATTCAAACCCGCTGGTGGTTAAAGCAGCAAATTACCGACCAAACAGAAACGCGACCGAACGCAAACGTCGCCCGCGAAACGTGCTAGACGACACGGACGTCTCAGCTCTTCCTGACCACGATACTGTCAGTCACGATCCAAGCCACACTGTACACACAGTCAATAGCTTTAATATAACACGCACCACGACGCGCGACCGCCGTAGAGAGCGGCGCGCAATAGTCAATAATCACATCGCGTACACAAGATTCACCCGTGTTCCAGGGCGGTTCTCACCGCCCAGAGTTACCGACACACAAGTCGACAGTCCGAATGGACGCGCGCAGCCTCCTTCGGACGGTCAGTAGACGACTTAAAATGTTTAAGAATTTCGAAATCGCGAAAGCACGCAGCGAACGCGACACAGTCCGAACTTCGAGGGTTTTGTAGGAGTTTTTATTTATTTATTTATTTATGTTTGGGTCAAACCAAACCTGGCACACGGGCCCCTGGCCCGCGAGCACAGTATCCGATGAAGCTGTAAAAGCCGAGACGGCTAACAGCAATTACATCACCGAAAATATATATGTGGCAGTCTATGGGGAGGCCTATTCTCAACGCATACGCTAAAATGATGATGACGGTACTCTGCGTTCCGACAAACAGCATTTAATTTGTTTTTATAGAAGAGAGGGCAATTTTAAATTGAAATTTTAAGCAAGATGTTTTTTTTTATTATTCTCGACTATTTGAGAGGTAAAAAGTTTTCTTTCGATAATGACTTTTTTATTATCCTCTAATACCTGTGTTTTGCGAATATATTTCTAGATTTCCACAACTCCGTCATTTAATACTGCGAATAGCATACTTGTTGACTTGTGGGAACTGGCGGAACCGATATTTATGCAAAGCACCAATCTGGATGAAAATTTAAGTCTAGATGTATTACGACAGTCATTATTACTTCGAAGTTTCCTACAATTTTCTTGTATCTCATGCGGTAAATGCGATTATACATACATCGATTAGCATAAATTATAATTTATCCTGCACATATGAAAACTTCTGGTTGGTAAAAGGGAGATGTCGTCGTGGTGGAAAACAGGTAGGAGGACATTATTGTCATATATGTAAATTTTACAACTTCAGTGTTATGGCTTAGCTGTTCTGGTCCTTAGGCAACTGCGGGGAGATGCGGTGATAAAGCTACTACTAGGTGCTAAAGTAGGTAGTGCAAGCGCACTCCTAAATTATGTGTTGCGGAGCGCATGAAGGAAATAGGGAGTATACGTTTTAGCAGAATACCAACGTTGGCCAACATAGTGCTGAGCTGGAACCATATCGACCGTTGTTTTAGTGAAGGAAAGGAAATAAAATAAATAAGATACAATAAGATATAGAATTAAACTACAGCTCCTGACCAAGGGCCCCCCGCTGTGGTTGACCGTCTCTGACCACAGGCTGCGCCAAAAGGCGACAGTTTTTGCCTGGTTCGGTCTTTTGCTCGTTCCACGATATGTTGGTCGCTCCAAGGATTTATAGCGCCTCTTCTGATCACTCAGAAAGAGACAATTCTGGTGTAAACGTCTTGACCTCTCGGTATTCACCGAATCCGCTTACCCTAAGCAACGACGATTCTTTGCTTCAGGTCGTCTATGCGCTCCGTCAGCTTTTGCGCTATATCCGGCTGAAACAAACTTACATTTGTTTCAGCATACGTCATCCTGGCGGAGCGCACGATTTTCAACCTATTGTTGTCCGACTCGAAGCTTATCAGTCTGCCGATAAGGATATTATTATTATAGTAACACAGATTTGAGCTAGATAAAGAGCGATACTACGGTGTGGTAGCGACGTAAGAGAATCTACCATCTATCTCCCGTGGTAAATTTGTCGTAAATTTGGTATGCACTGCACTTGTACTGCATCAAGAAACTTTGGTATGTCTAATCTCAAATAACAAATTCTGACTATATTCCCTTCGACTTACCTTTGTGAGGCTTCATTGTCGAAAATGTCATTTAAAAAAAAATATCACATTCTTCTTTCCACTCACTTAGAAGACACCATGAGGATTGCATGAAGTCCCAAAGACGCTAACGTAGAAGAAATAATAAAAAAACATACAACATCATAGTACGTTAAGTTTAATGTTTTCCTTTCTAATAAAAATTTCAAATAAACATTTCTGTTTTTATTTACATTCACTTGCACCCGCGTCGCTAGTTTACATATATAATTCACAAGCTTGCGGCCCTCAGTACTATCTCACATTGTATTATGTGACCCTTGACCAAAAAAGTATGACGACCGCTGGTTTAGAGGGTGACGTTGAATACGAAAAGGAGACGCGAAACTTTTTTTCCCTTTACACATTAGCGATTTTATGTAAAGTATTGCAAATCTTAACGAATACGTAAAATATATGTATATGTAGTCTACGTACAGTGTGTAATAAAAGTATTCCATTATTTACAATTTTTTAATAATGTATTGTTGATATATACTTGTTTTATAATTCCTTTGGTTTTCTAAAATAATAGAATGCAATATCTACTATTCAATTACTGCTGCAATCATGGTAATTTTTTCTGAAGTAATTTAGGGCAGCATACTTCCTTGCAAACCATAATACTGTAGTTACCAACCTGTATGGTAAGCCAGTATCCATGAAAATAAACTATTCAGTTCATATTAACCAGTAGCACGTAATGAAACAATTATTATGATGATATTCCTTATCATTTGGCGTAATTGCCACGTTTGGCAGGCGGATTGGCGATAACAGTGCCTGATGATCAGTAATTAAAATCAACATTTACATTATATACATATTATACATTTCTTAAACATTGATCATTGTACATAAAAGTTACTCATTTTAAATATTTTACATTTCGGTATTATACAAATCTGTATCATCGAAACTAATTTATCTTGACTCGAAATTGAGTAAACACCCTCAATGGTTAAATCGTAAGGACTCTTGAGGATCAAATGTGATTTCTCAGAACTCGGCTAAATTGCTTTTAGCCTCCGTACGGATTAGAATATATTCGTACTGGTAATTGTCTTTGTTCGCGAATTGCGTGTATGTTTTTTTTTTACAAGAACTACAAACACTTTTTATTTTGGGCAATATCACTTTAACAAACTAATATTATATGAATAAATATTAAATGTTTGTATCAAATAATATTGCCACATAGCGATTGGGGAAGTAAAAGAATTTACTACAGCAAAAAATTGTCAACACTTTCTTTTTTTCTACTTTTTATACCTTTTGTACCAAGATTTCTTCAACAAGTTTGTTACAATTGTCCTTAGATTATTGTTTAACATTACTATAAATTATATTATACAGCTCTTGGTGGTACTACTCTGTTGAGTTTAATAGACACGGTGGTACGGTACTGGTGGTAGGATTCTTATGAAGGAATCCGTCTAGTAGCAGTAGTGTGCAAACATTACCGTTTCGGTCTGAAGGGCACTGAGAGCTAGTGTAATCACTGGGCATATGAGACTTAAGAACTGATGTGTCCGGGTGACGGGCGCAGTGTGGTGCCATACAGTAATGTTCTGAGTGATATAGCTTTTGTTACGGGACGTTGCACTTACGTGAACGTGCACGTTCAGGTGAACGTTTTGTTCGTCTCGTCACATTATTTGATAGAAAAACCTACGTCCGTCATTAATAGGGAATTAACACGTAGGTGTTTTCATTAATGAGGACTATATTGGGATGTTTCTTGTCAGTGATTGGGTAACAGTTTCTCTTCGCTCACTGTTCGAAACGTAGCACTGTATGTAACTAAATCATGCGTTTTAACGCTGATAGGTGTCCGGCAGAGTAGAATATCACCTACTTCTTTCCTATCGAGGTATCGAAGGCCTGTAAGGTATTGTACGGGCGGCCTTTTTTCGTGCAAAATAACACTATAATATGCAATACTGTCACTATACTGCTCTTGGGAACGCAATACAGAGTAAGAATTTTCGGACTCAAACCAAAATGGCGGCGATGTGGTTGGCCACCGTCACGTCTTGTTTCCCGCGAGGGAGAAAAGTAATCTACGTGAGTGACCTCTGTCAACCTTTGTATGTATATTTTTAAATTTAATTAAGGTTTATTAGTCCTTACTGACATAATAACATCGTAAGTAAACAGCTATGATGTTAATAATATCTTGTTTAATAACCAATAAAGTAATAATTTGTGGACCAGACATTATTTTCCCGGATGTCCCTGACACTGCATCTAGCAGTTCCTCCGAAGTTACATACATCGAAAACGGGAAGGTGAAGACGAGTGAGCCTTTCTGCGTAGTGCTTCTATTTACAGCACTAATTTTTCCATGGAAGAAAGTGTCGAGACTAGCATATCCTTCACCTGATGGTAAGTGCTAAGTCTGCCATAACAAACGCAGTGTCACCAAGAACATTTCTGTGTTGCACCACACTGCCCTAGTCACCCGCAGACATCGTTCTTAAGTTTCATATGCTCCATAATATTACACTAGTTATCGATGCCCTTTAAACCGAACAGTAACGTCTGTACACCACTGCTTGACAGCAGAATAACTGGTACTGCGGTGGTACCCACCAAGGCGGATTCATGCCAGTAAAACATTCTGCTCAGACGAAATCTCCTAATTTATAACCGACTTCAAAAACGTGGTGTGGTGTATGCCCACAACAAATGCTGTGTCACACAGGAAAGGAAGGAATATTCTGGGTGACACAGCATTTGTTGTGGGCGGACGTTGCACTTACCATCAGGTGAACGTTTTGCTCGTTTCGTCACTTCATACAATAAAAAAAAGGCAGAGCATGAGAATATTTAAAAAAAAAATTATTTTTCTACAACTGATTTTTACGCAGAAATAGACTTTTCATAAGTATGTGGGATAAGGTTTTCTTCAATAAAGTAATTTGTTGAAATAAACTGTGACTATTTATTTTAACACTAGAAAACAAGTTTACATTTTTATCCGTTTTGCTTCTCACATTCCTTATTGACCACTCAACCGTTAATTCCTGTCACCGTTTTCACTTATTAACATTCATTAAGTGCGACCTAAGCATCCACAGTTCAGCCCATTTTGGTAATGTTCAGTTTTCAGCGTGCCGCTCCTTAAGGAGCTTTAAAGCCGAAGTTTTAGATCCTCATTCTTCAAAAAATAGGCTATCTAATGCAAAAAGAAATTTAGAAATCGGTTTAGTATGTCCTGAGAGTAGCGCAACCAAACATACAAATTCTCTAGGTTTATTACAGTAACATAATTACTCGTAATATCTAACCCAAATATCAGACGACTAACGCCGGATACAATGTGCCGCCATTATTGAACTCTATGAATGCATTTCTCTTTCAGTTACTGCGAAAAGTCCTGCCACATATAATAAATATTCGTTTACGTCGGTTAGACGAAAGTATATTGCCGGACAGCTAATGCGGATTTAGACCCTTTCCGGGGCACTGTCGCCCGCTATTAGTTGTCAAATAATTTTAGAGAAAAGTCTAGAAAAACTACTTTCCTTTATAGATATCCATCATGATCTCGCTCGGCTGGGATTCGAGGGCAGAATAAATTCTACTGATCGATTTTTGACCACGGCAACATTTACTGATTACTGTCGGAAGTTATCAACTGCGCAGTAGATATTATAGTGCCACAAGTATACCCGCAAACACAGAGGCACTCACTCGTGCCAACTTACCCATGTCCCATGAAACGCTCATGCGATGAGATTGGAGGTCGGCTAGGATGCAGTATAAGAGACACCAGGACAATCACAACACAACAAGATCCTAAAACTAACAATTTGTGTTTTTGCACAAATGTTGGCTCCAGTTAGTATTCGAATCCGGGACCCGCGGCGTGGTAGTCAGGTACTATAACCACTAGGCCACGTAATATGTAGGTATGTTAATCATTGACTCATGAAACCGTCACGAAAGTGAATAAATTTTACTATCAAACAACAAGGACAAGTAAGGAATTAAACTGCACTGTGCACCCAACAGCGCATGGTGGCGATGGGCTCACCACCTATCACACCAAGTGCATTATATTGTTTTGGTGAAACGTGGATTGTGGCAGTCTTCTGTTTTTGCAGTGAGTGCCCAGTCTCTGACTACCCCTTATGGGATGCAGTCGTGATCTTATGTATGTATGTATGTAACAAACAACAATGTCTGAGACTGAGATTACATGTGTCGTAAAATGAAGTGTAGGAAAATATACAAACCTTTCTTGTGTTGCGCTCTCAGCTTCTCAATATTTATCCACTCAATTATGTATATTTTATTAAAAATAGTAGTTAGTAGTGGCTATTTACACATGGATCTTATTTTGTTTTAAAACCTCCATGTTAGTATTTCTTTTATATTGTGGTTCTCTCCTGTATAGAGACATACATAAACATATAGAAATGAACTATCCGTAAGTTATACAAATATTTGTTTCGTGCGGGAATCGAACCCTAGACCAATAATTAGACACACCTTACAGACAGCGTGACCAGATTTGGGCACCACAAAAACATATCTTGGTAGGAAAATATTTTATAATTTTTTGGAAGATAAACATTATTTTGTACTTTTCGTTTTGTCTCTATCAGTCCAGCAAATATTCTGTAAAAGTGAACTATAATTATTCTGCCGATCAAAATTCTAAAGTCTTGCTGCTTTAAGATAGTTTGATATAAAATGACGGCGCAGAAAAAGGCGAAAGAAATTCCGTAGGTTTAATTTTTTGTTAATCTTTATTTTATCTTAGTCAGAAATACAATATACCATATTCAATAATAAATATATTGCAAACTCGAGCAGACCAGCCTTCTTCAACAGCACCTGTTCACAAATATGACACATGCGGCAGCCACCGCCCTCCTCAACCATATTCAAGGGAAGTGGACGGTCCATTATAGATGTATTTATACTTGGATATGTTAATTAACACTGAAAAAAGGTTTAAAAATGGAAATGGAGGTGTACCTTAGCTGTCCTTCTTTTTTATATTGGATAAAGTGACGAAGCCTGCAAAACGTTCACCTGATGATAAGTGCAATGTCTGCCATAACAAATGCCGTGTCATCCAGAACATTTCTGTGTGACACCCACTGCGCCCGTCACCCTGAGACATGAGTTCCTAAGTCTTATATGCCCAGTGATTACACTAGCTCTCAGTGCCCTTTAAACCGAAACACAGTAATGTTTGCAAACTACCGTTTCACGGCAGAATAACTGGCCCTGGGGTGTAAAATAGCTGGTCAGTTTCGGAGTTGGGTCGCCCTTATTCTGCTCTATACGGTATGTGCTCGATGCCATCGGGTGAACGTTTGCTCTTCTCGTCTCTTTCGTTCGTTCATAAAGTCCATGTAAACATGATAACGTAATAAACATGAAACTAATAAAATATAATTTGTCGTAATCATAAAGTATTTTTTTACATAGAATGTGAAATGATTCAGTGAAATGGACTGATAATGTCGATGTGCTAGCGTGACCCGTTTCGCTTCAGTGAATCAAGTACACAGGTACTTTTAGTCTACAACAATTTTTTATTTCACTTGAATACGTAAATTACATGTACGGAGCATCGCCCGGTTTCAAATGAAATCACTGTTACTTTCAAAAATGTACAAAGTATATATTCAACTTTTAAAACTATTATACACTTTCATCCTGTTGGATGAAAATGTTTAAAAATACGAGAAGTTTATTCAAAATTTAGTTTAAAAATAGTTTATTCAAAATTAATTACAAAGAGAACTTTGCAGTCAGAAGAGGAAATGGGCCGACCACATTCTGGTGGTAGGATTCCTATGCAGGAATCCGTCTCGTCGTTTCAGCATATCACTGGTCCACTGTTGAACATATGCCTCTCCCATAGATTGCTACAAAGGTTAGTAGCTAACATTTTGGGGGGATTTTGCCATAGTTGCCACGCTTGGCAGTCGGGTTGGGAACCGCAGTTTATTTATTCAGATATTCCAGGAAGATGCTGCTGCCTATCTCCTGGTTTTTATTTTCCCTATGTCGACTTCTACGACACTCACGGGATGAGACGGGGTGGTAGATTCTTTTAAGCCGCTACCACACGTTTCCGTCCATATTCCGTATTCTGTCTAGTTTGGTACTATCGCAGACCTAGTTATCCTGCCGTAAAGCAGTAGTTTGCAAACATTACTGTGTTTCGGTCTGAAGGGCACTGAGAGCTAGTATAGTTACTGGGCATATGAGACTTAAAAACTGATGATGAAATGTTTGGGGTGACACAGCGTTTATTAAGAGCAGACGTTGAACTTACCGCCAGGTGAACGTTTTGCTCGTTTCGTCACTGTATCAAATAAAAAAAAGTGAATATATGATTTGGTTAATTTGGCACAGTTCATAATTATAAAATACATTTTTATATAGTACATACGAGTATGTGAAATGATTTATGAATGTAGTACAATTCAGTGAAATGGAGTGATAATGTCTCGATGTAGCGGCGTGACCCGTTTTGCTTCAGTGATTAGAGTATACGAGCACTTTTAGTCTACAACCTTTTTTATGTAACTCGAATACGTAAATTACATGCACGGAACATCGCAATGTTTCAAATGATTCCTGTTATTTACAAAACTGCATAAAGTGTATATTCAGTTTTAAAAAACTAGGCATGGCATACAGTAATGCCTTTTTCCCATATAAAGCGGTAGACAGAGGCCACTTACGTACCCCACTTTTCGCCCATTTTGGTACGAGTCAAAAAATCATAACCCCCATTGCGTTCCCACAAGCAGTATAGTGACAGCATTGTACGAGTATATTATGGTGTTATTCTGAACGAATAAAGCTATCCGTACACTTAGTCGTCTCTTACGACACTTCGGTAGGAAAGAGGTAGGTTGTATTTATCTCTGCCGGACATCTATTGGCTAAAAACTTATACTCAATATATTTATGTATAATGAGGGAAAATGTTTTTGTGAAAATAAAGATTTATTATTATTATTATCTATTTTATCGTAGAATTGATACCTGTTACAAGATTATGTAATTCTGAGAATAATCTGATGAATGATTATTGGTATATTATTTTTATACATTTTGATCATGTTGGTGAGTTTTTTAAAAATATCTTCGAGTTCTTAAAAATAGCTATGTGTGTAGTGAAAGCAGAGAATTTGTTTGGAATTAATTTGTTTGAACAATGGGCCAATTGTTCAACAGCATAACGCACGTAATTATACACAAAATCTATCATAAAGATTAAATCATGTATATTTTTTAAAGTGAACGGGAGTAGAAATAAATAACGACTGAAATCTCAAAAGCTTAGAAATACCCTAGTGTAGATTTCGTTTAAAGACGGAGATTGCTTTCGTAAACTTAAACTGACTTAAACTTATTACTCGTATCACTATTTCATTTATATGTAAACATTGAAATGAAAGCATTCAGCTAGCTTTGTAGAATACAAAGCAAGTTTAATCCAGTATGTAAATAGTTCACATACTCGTACCTTGTGTTCACGTTTGATTTGACTTGCCTTCAACAGGCCCGCTTAGAGAAACCAAAAAAGTTTTGAAACCTTTGTCGGGCAGCAGATGAGAAATGTAAAAAAAAAGTTTTCTAAAATTTATTCATCGACAGCTTGAATTACAAAATATCACAGTTTTTAACTCCTGTCGGTTAAATCTAAACTTATGTAGTATCTCGCCGAGGTAGCTCAGGGACCGGTCTCAAATTTCTTAGAACGCTAGTGTTTTGAGTTCACCGCATATATCACCCCATTCTTATTCACCCAATTCATATCACCCGCCACCGCTATGATGTTTAATTGTGTGAAACTGATTACCGCCTTTAGTGGTGAAGGATAACATCGCGAGACGTCTACTTGCCTGAGATATAAAAATATTTTTAAGATATATGAATTACTAGCTGATACCCGCGACTTCGTCCTCTGGATATACGAGTAGGTTTAAAATATACCGTGACAACTATTTGATTTTCCGGGATAAAAAGTATGCTATGTCCGTCTCCAGTATGCAAGCTATCGCTACGCCAAATATTGTTCAGATCGGTTCAGCGGTTTAGCCGTGAAAAGGTTTTCATAATATTAGTATGGATGCTAACAATCAGTGGAGCAGCATGGGGAACTCGCTGCTCCAAAATCTTTTAAAAAATGAGGGACTATTGATATTGTTACCTAGGTAACAATAGTCTTTAATTCTTTATTAGGTAATATTCTTAGTCTTAGTCTTAAAATAGTCTTTTATTCTTTATTAGGTAAGTTTCTTTTCTTATTTTAATTATTAGGCGCAATAAACAGTCACACAATATTGTAATGCTAAACGGGGTTTTACGAGTAATTGTGTAAACCACATACACAGTTGAGTTGTGTTACCCAAATCATGCAAATGTATATTTAGAGCATAATTAAAAAAATATATTAATACAGATATTACATATATTATGAAATAAATCGAAAGTAATATTTTTCAATATTTACAGTATCTCAGGTTATAATTTTGATCCGCTGCCAATCATATCTTTTTTGAAACGACTGATTGGGTCTATTGAAGGCAATTCAACTTGGGGAACACACCTTAAATGAATTCTGCTTACAGTTGACTACTTTAATGGTGATTTCAGTGAATTTGGGAACAAGAACAAATCAAGCTCAATGCATAGATTTTAATGCATACATGTAAACAAAGTAGAAGCATCATCTCAGTGGTTCACATTTATCAAAGCAGTCTCCACAACGTTTTACAAGAACTATATAAACGTATGTACATATCTAAGCTTTTGTGATTTCGGTAAGTTCTGAATCAAACCACCGTTTAATTTATAACCAAACTTGTTTCGTAGTTCGTAGTTTAATTTGAAAATTTATACCAACAATAATTTTTAATAGTTATAAACGGCAAAGTTTATTTGAATAAGTCATTGGGTAGAAGTTTTATAGATACTTTAAGGCATTTCTGAATGTATTGCCGTCTGGAAGTTATTTATATTTTGTGTTCTTTGCAATCACTGGTGGTTTTAACTGGTGGTAGGATTCCTATGCAGGAATACGTCTAGGTAGGTACCACCCCAGGGCCAGTTATTCTGCCGTGAAGCAGTAGTGTGTTTATTATTGTGTTTCGGTTTGAAGGGCACTGAGAGCTAGCGTAATCATATGAGACTGAAGAACTGATGTCTCAGGGTGATGGGCACAGTGTGGTGTCACACAGAGATTTTCTGGCTGACACAGCATTTGTTATGGGCAAACGTTGTTATGTTAAAGTCTGCACATAGAAAAACAGCATCAGCACGTTTACCCACTTAGGAAAATCCGTTCTTAGTGGGTGTCTGTGTCACTATGATGAGTAATACACTGTGTTATGTTTCATACTATGATGTGTTACGCACTATGATACAATACGCACTATAATGAGTCACGCCTTATGATGTGTTACAAACTATGATGTGTAGCGCACTATGATGTGTTACGCACTATGATGCGAAATGCACTACAATGTGACACGCTTAATGGTGTGTTACGCACCTTGATGTGACACGCACTATTATGTGATAAGCACATTGATATGTTTCGCGCTTTGATGTGTTATGCACTATGATGTATTGTTCATTTTTATTAAAAAAATTCAGTTTTTTTTTTTATTAACTCCTTATTTATTTATTTATGGCTTTTCTTTCTCAATAACAATCAATTTCGATGTTTAACATCTGCCGGATATTTTTTATTTATTTGTTATGAAAACATGTCACAGCAGTACTATTAATCTAAAGTCACATTTTTTTAGAGTTTTTAACACGAATATACAAATAAAAATATCCAACTTTTTCTGTGAATTTTCTAAAAAATTCTATCACGCAAACCTTGTCCTGACAATTACAAACACAACAAAAAAAAAAACAGCCAAATCAGTGAAGCCGTTCTCGAGTGTCAGTGTAATCATCAAGTAATTTATTTTATATTAATTGATTTCAATCCAGTTTATAAATATGAATAAAAAATCTCAGTTTATGCATTCGACAGAACCACCGAGAAAAGCACTTTGCCCACTCATCCTCAGGGCTCTCTTCGATGGCCTTCTGGAACACAGCCACTGCTTCCTTGGCGTCCATAAAATGTTTTCCTCGAAATTTTTCTTTTATTTTCGGGAATAAACAAAAATCGCAAGGTGCGAGGTCGGGGCTATATGGTGGGTGACCCAGCAATTCCACGTCTGACGACGCCAAATAGTCGATCGTGTGCGAGGAGGCGTTGTCGTGGTGAAGGAGGATCCTACTGCGAGGTCGTTTCGCTCGAACTTTTTCCGAGACAAGTGGCAAACATTTGTTAGTATACCACTCTGCAGTAACTGACTTTTGATCTTCTAAAACAATTGTCGCATAATGACCGGTCCTTCCGAAGAATGAGGCTACCATCTTTTTTCATACACTTCGACCTCTCTTCAATTTAGTTGGCAACTCCTCGGAAGGAAACGCCCACTGAGCAGATAGTCTTTTGGTTTCCGGGTCATAGCAATAAATCCAGTTTTCGTCACCCCTCAGTATGTCGAACACAGCTTTTGAGTCACCTCTGTTAAATCTTTGTATCATTTCACGGCACCAATCAACGCGACGGAGTTTTTGGGCCTCGGTCAAATAATGAGGTATCCACCGGGCACAAAGCTTCCTAACGGCTAAATGTTTGTGGAGGATTTTGTGCACTTGAATCATACCGATGCCTAAGCTTGTCCGAATCTGCTGATAGGTTACTCTTGGATCAGTCTCTATCATACACCGCACAACACTGATGTTATCTTCAGTCGTCGCCGTAGAAGGCCGTCCCCCACGCAGAGCATCGTTGAGATTGGTGCGACCACGTTTAAACTCATTAAACCAGTTACAAACAGTGGCCAGAGAAGGAGTTTCATCGTGAAAGGACAATCGAAGTCTGTCATAACATTCTTGTTGACTTAAATGACACTGAAAGTCATATAAAATCATACGAGTAGTACGAAAATTTTCTCGTGTTAATTTATACTGGCGTGACACAGACAAACTTCAATTTGTCGCCAAATCGTAAAACAAATGACAAATGAAAGAAATTAGTACTCAATAATATTAGCAAAGAGTTCTATTTTCAAAATTTTGACTTATTATTTTATTATATTCTTTAAAAGTGGCCAGTCCTAAAAACTATCAGTGTCGCCCTCGTATGAATAAAGGTCTAAATATGAACAGTTAACAATTAAAAGTTACTTACTTTCTGAGAATTTTGAAAATGAATTTTGCTAAGTTTGTAGATAGAAATTCAGAAATTAACTTTGTCGGTTTCACAGTAACATCTTAAAAGTTTTTTAAGTGAAATTTGTTTTAATAACATTATCATGTATATTGTAATAAAAAATAAATCGATTGGTATTTCTCTCATGTGATTTCAGGGCACAGGTGCTTAAACGTTTTCGATTTACCCTTTGAGTAAACTGATTCCAGAGACAGATTTAAACGGATTATATTATGCGAACAAAGGTAATGTTTGAACCCTATTTTGTATTATAGAAGCGAATCAAAGAGTCTTTGACATATAAGATAACTCTTTATCGTATAAAGTGAACATCACTTATAAAAGTGTTGAATGAAGTGGTTGACGAAAATGACGATTTATTTTCATATGACGTCTTTTTTTTAATCATAGCCAGTTTGCAGACAGTTATTTGACAGATATTCGTTCAACGCTTTTAGAAGGGATCTTCATTTTTTATACGCAATAGCCCCGCAAGTCGTCGCTTCATCTAGTGGAATGTTGTCCTACACTGCGTTTGCCGGTACGAGGTTGCCGCTCGAGAACCTTACTTCCACAGCGGTTATCGGTTCGACGAGCTATATGGTCGGCCCATTGCCACTTCAGCTTACTAATTCTAAGAGCTATGTTGGTTACTCTAGACGAGAAGATATGACGCAGTTTCCCGAACGCTGCTCAGCTAAGTAGAATCAGTCGATTGACCTCTTGGTCGAAGTTGCAGCTACCTAGCCTGACAATATGTCCTACTTATACATATACATAGGATCTGCGGCGTAGAAGTCAGGTACTTACCACTAGGTCACGTGGTCGTCGAGATTTAAGAACCGAGGTGTCATAATGACGAGCGCAGAGCGATGGAAAGTTTGGGACTCCGTATTACCTAAAAATGTATTCATTCCTGAAATGTAACCAAATAAATTCAAACGTATTTCAAATTATTTACATATTCATGAGATTTGGTTTTCAATCTTAAGTTAAACGAAAGTAAATGGTAAGCGTTACGACATTTAGAGCTTTTAATGCTGAAAATTACCCTTACTTAATTGAAGTACATTGCGACCTTATCTTTTATTACATCGTTCTTGTTTCTAACGTACCCAAAGGTACTGTAGTTATACTGTTTTAATTATGTTCCTGCGTTAGTTTTAAATAAGTAAGCTTTCATAATGATTTCTTATATTTACGCGGATTTTATCGCGTCTAATTTTTAACTATTTACAACTCGACGTTCCGAGCGCTTTACAGCACCCATACGGTTTGCAAGGCATTTAAGCTAGTGTAATTCCTGGACATTTCTGAATTAACTATTCGTGTTACCAATAAGAACAGCGTTTTGAAAAATGTGTGTGAAGTTTCACGTTGTATTATATGAATATATATATCCTGGCCGAGTTCTTTGAACAGTGCGATAAGATCGAAGGTATGCTAGGGCGCAGTGTCAGAGACAAGGGGATAATCATAACACAACCAGACCCGAATATCAACAATTTGTGCATTTTTCAAATGTAGTAGCTACGGCTGCGTTTAGAACGATTATGATAAAAAAAAATATTTTAAGCGAAAAGTTTTGTATCTTCTCCTTATTTAAATAAATGTTATTTGAAGAAAACTAAAACTTTGCTTCCTATTGTAATCGTAAAGTTTGAGGTGTGTAAAGGTAAAGACGATGTGGTGTTTATTAGTTTAAAACTGTAGTAGATTATTTGGTGGAAACCATGAACCAAATTGCTTGACCACAAATCTTTTGCAAAACATAAAGTTATACTTCTGTTGCGATGTCAAGACTCTAAGGAACGTAAATCACACACTACGAAATCCTTCTCTTTGTAGCTTTGAATAGCTTGATAAATATTTTATGCTCCGGTTTCCGCGATTTTTCATTCTTCAAGCGACCGTGCAACATTCTGGTATATCCGTTTTACTTACACAGTTTTCCTTGGTATTCACATTATTTCTCATAAATAAGAAATAATGTACACACCAAGGAGAATGTTTCGTAAAACTGAACCTTGAAAATAAAAATTACTTGCAACTATTAAATTTTAACAGTAGCAGGCGTCAATGGAAAATAATTGTCAGCCAAGTGAATTTTAAATAATAAGTCAACAAAGAACTAATGTTGTCTGTCTAGATAGTGTAAAATAAATGCTGTATCAAGACTTAACAATTATTAAGGACCGATGTATACTGTTCAGTGTGATATTCAGTGAAACGTCTGTGATAATTCAACAATTAAGGCAAAAAAGAAATAATTTTATTATTTTATATGTTGATCTATACGAGTTTGAGAAGCATTTCTATTCGTCAGCTGTTGCGCTGACGTTTTTCGCTTTTGTTCTGTTATGGACGGGTGTAATGTGTGCTTATTGAAATTATTTTATTTACCTAACTCCATATCTAATAGAGGTTAAGGTAGCTTTTCTTGTAACAAAACGCAGTTTGTGTATTTGTGTTGATATATTATAATTTTATGCATCTTATTTTATTAATATTCGTGGCAACTATAGAAACCAATCGCTTTCGCTCCCAATATATAAACATTGTCATATGACGCGTAGTAATAATCTTTATATACCCTTTAGCATCAAGCTTTAGCAATGTATTTGAATACTATACATAGCTATATCGTATACAATACTGCTTGAGGTAGCTCTCTACTTAACAAAACGCAAGTCCTATGATGCGATGCTATATTTTTACGGAAGCAACTTATGGCTTTTCAAATGCAACAAGTTATCGCTTACGCCTGCAACAATTAAACTTGATACGTATTAATATAATATCTTTTTTTAATTATGCTGATGTGGTCTATGCTCCTAGGCTGTTTAAAAAATTCCTGCGCACGGCTTCGTTTCCATGTACCCAAAAGATCCCATGTACTAAACAATAATAATATTTTAAATACTCGTATGAAGTCTAGGCGAGCGCTGCTTTTGGCTTGTTTCACAAAAAGAATAGTTACCAGACAAAAACCAAACTATTTATTTGATACTTTTGTTGGTGTCTAAATAAAGTAACTCCAACACTTTTGGAGTTAGAATTCCAACATGTTTTAATTTCCAGGCAAAAATGTCGATCCCAAAGCACGCATTCAAGGGCAGTTTTAAATATGCAGCAGCAAAGTGTAAACTCATAATGTAACATTTAAATCGAAAGTTAAAGAAATTACCGTTAAAAAGCGACGACGTAATTGGTCGCCGCTTTTTTAAAGCTGGCTGGGAATAATATTTTCTTTTCTAATACACTGTGTTTTAAAAGGTTATGATTTTTTATATTTTCATATATTACTTTCCTTCATAGTTAATTCCAAAAAAATGTCAATTACGTAACGTTATTTAATATATAGTATCTTTTATGACATGGTTTACGTGGAGTTCTATAGAGGTCATAAATAACTAACCTGAATATAAAGTAATACCTACAAACATTTTGCTTGTAATGTCGTTTCAATAACGAATTTTTAGATATTACTTCACATATATCAATCAATTGAGATTTTTTTGTTTTCATTAATTTGTATCGTGTCGTAAAAGTGAGTAATTGTTAAGTTTAGTTATTGATGTAACTTAAAAAAGTTTAAATATATTCAGCTAGTTTTGTAAATTTTTTGACGACTATATAAGGCTGTAGCTTTTTGGTTCTTCGCTTATTTTTATTTTCTTATCAGAGATGTGTAAGATTGTGATGTTGTCCGGAAAGTTAAAAAGTTATGTTATAAAAGAGAAGTTGCTAGTATAGAACATAACAACGCGCTATAATTAGTTGTCTCGAAGGCATTCGACAAAGTCTGGTATAGCGTCTTCTAAAGTGAGCAGTTCATTACATAAGCTCTCATAACTTTTAGCTTACATAAGCGTATTAATTAACTCTACAAATTCATAATTGTATTTAATATAAGCCCACTTGAAAACCGCAAGTATTGCTTAAAGTCGAAGGGACGCGCTCAAGAGGTTGGTCTTCAAAAGGTGAAGTGCCACCAGGCTCTGTCCCTTTCGTTCATCCTTTACAAGCTCTACACGGGCGATATCCTGAAAAGCTGACCTAATGCTATTCGCGGACACGACGACATACTATTTACTTAAGATGAAACCACCAAACAGACTTTACATTTATCTTCAAACGACACTCAACTTTACGTGCGTAAGTGTAAGTAAACTTACTTTACTTGCACTTGAACACAATATTCTTTAATATTTTTTTTTATTTATTGTCTGACATTTTTTAAACCGATGTTGCGGGGCAACGAGCGCAGTACGCATAGTGTGATGGTAGAATATGAAACCCATTAATGGGTTGTCTCTCTACAGATATTTTACAATGTGATAAAGAGGACAATGATAGTAGTAACATTAAAGACATTTATTCCGACACCTTCATCTACACAACGTTCCTTCGTTCGTTCCTTCTGAACGTTTAACGTAATTGTGAGGTTGCATATAATTCTCTTAAATTATTTAACGACCCCGTGGCCTAATGGTCACATATATACAAATGGATCGGGACTGGTTGGATTGTGTTTTTTCATGTGTGACTATTATAATATCACTACTGCGTGGATTGCTTCCGTCAGTATTCGGACTTTTTTGTCATGTTTGAAAATCGCTCCAAGGAGCATAATAAGGAATTTTCAACACAAGACTTTAAAATGATAATAATATTTCGTAAAAATGTATAAGTGCTCTCAATATTTTGTAATGTACGCAAATCTAAAACTAATTTAAAGATATTTACATGTGTTACCTAAAGTAAACAGTAAGCGAAGTCGCTTTTAAAGTCTAGAACGACCTTTACTTAATTGAGGTACATTCCAACGTTATCTTTTATTACATTACGTTTGTAACGTACCCAAATGTACTGTAATTAAAATGTTTTAATTGTGCCGCTGCGTTTAAC
Source organism: Luehdorfia chinensis (assembly GCA_019845155.1). Taxonomy (NCBI): domain Eukaryota; kingdom Metazoa; phylum Arthropoda; class Insecta; order Lepidoptera; family Papilionidae; genus Luehdorfia; species Luehdorfia chinensis. The sequence continues at coordinate 900,059 of JAHVAK010000125.1, forward strand.
AAATACTTTCCAACGTAAGTTTTAATTTAAAACTTTAAAAGTTGTAGCGACACCGTATCATCCGACAAAGCGTAAAATAAAGATTAAAAATTCAAAATTTGCGTTAGTCATTAAATTATTATACCATTCGAACGTTTACCACTCCCAATTTGTTGAAAAAAAACTATCGCCTCCAATCAGACTCAGTATCCAACCAGACTCATGTTAAGAAAACTTACTCTGAAATAAATTAAAAAAAACGCTACGATGGAAATAAAAACAAAAGAGACATTTTTTCTAAAGCTAACTTTACAAAGAATCAGAGTTAGATATTGTTAGTGTCCAAAGACATGAAATAAATTTAAAAAAAATCTTTATTTACTAAACTTTATTTGAGAACAATTCACAATAACTAGCAATTCTCTAACTGGTGTACAAAAAAGTTTCTATCTATTATTTGCAAGGATCGTGAGTTGAAAACAAACAGAACGTACAAACAAGATGTTACACAATGTTGTTTTGAAAATTCCGTAGACTAAAATAATTTTGGTAATTCTAAGTAATTATGTTTATTTTAGAATAATGAAATCTGTATTAACCTCCGGGTGTGTTTCAATCTTATTTCGGTTTTCATAGATAATTCTGTGGCACTTTTTAACATTATTCGAAAAATTTGATTCCCCGTTTTATTTTGAATTTTGTTAATAGACTTTTCTTTTGTTTTGTACAGCTTTATTACACATTCTTATTAATAAAAATAAATGGAATTGGAGTGTCCGTCCGTGATTACGAATAAAAGATGTTTTCTTAATCTCATATAGTAATTTTTAGGAAAACCAAAACTCAAACACGTTTTAAAATTTTTGTCTCTCTGTCTGTTTGTTTGTCCGAGCTAATCTCCGAAACGGCTAAATCGATTTTGACGAGACTTTCAGTGACAGGTAAAGGACTTTTCAGAGAGCAATCTAAGCTACTCTTTATTTCGTAAATGTTTCGAGTTCCTGTGTAAAATATGAAAAACTGTAGAAATTAGAGGCCGTGCGAGCCGCGGTGTTACGCACGGCTTTAATTTGCATTTTGGTCATCATTATTTTCGTTCATAGTAGCTTAAATATTTCTCTTAATCTATACTTCCATAGTATTCATACTAATATTATAAATGAGAAAGTAAAACACGCTGTCCCTCTGTCTGTTTATTACGTTTTCACAGTTCAACCGCTAAATCGATTATGAAGATACTCGGCATTGAGATATCTTGCATCCTGGAGACGGAGACGGATAGGATACTTTTTATCCTGGAAAATCAAAGAGTTCCCACCGGACATTGTATATTAGTGTAAATTTACGAAAGAGCATATCACGCCATCCACGCACGGCATGTGGTGCGTGTCGTAAAAGTCGACTAAGGAAAATTCCTTAACAAAAGTAAAAACCTCTATAGCGGAATAACCATAATTAATATCGGAGAATTTTACGGTTTAAAAATCCATAATAGTCATTAGGGAACGAAATTATGTACTATTTATAAGACGACGGTATAATAAAATAAATATATAGCATTTGTCGATTTTATTTTGCCAAGTACTGCCATTATTTCTATTCGTTGCTTTAAAATGAATTCACTGTAGTTCAGAATTGAAAAACTTCAGCATTTACTTTTAAAATCCGAACCACTTACAGCTTGGCGAAATTGCTTATATTCTATGAACAAATTTTAAACTCAGAGCTTTTTGTTCGTAGCGCAACAGCCATTAACAGCTGTGCTTTTGTAACGGTTTGAAAAGCCTTTAATCTTTCAGAAAAAACTATAAAATTAGAGTATTTAAGAATATCGATATCTCTACATGAAGCTTTTCTGAGCGGATCGCGTAATGATTATACAATTTTTTAAAAAAATGAATGTTATCATTACACAATTACTTTATAGAGCGAATTTAGTTTTGCAAAATATTTTTTCTTCATTGAGTTCTGCGTGTCTAAATTATCTTTATAATTTTTAAAGTGTTTGATCTATATTTCTTCGTCCAACCATAAAAAAATATTATCGATTCCGTAAACAATATATTTTTTTAAATATCGTGTAAAAAAACCAGTGACGCAGCAACCATAATCTGGAACATTAATAAATAAAAAGATTTGTAATACTATGTTGGCTAATTATTGTATTGAAAGATCAATGGCTGCGATTTGTCACCGCGTTGAGCTTCCACCTGAAAAGCGATCGTTGTTACATAATAGAAGAAACGACTGGCAGTTGAATAATATTGTCGTTTCAAGGGAAGTAAAGTCGAAATATGTTCACTAACTTGACACTAGACACTTAACAATGTCAGTAAACAGCGGACTTGTTGCAAACAGTTTCGATAACTAATTTTGATAACATCATTATAATGTTACTTAAATTCCAGTGCGTTATAACGGGGAAGACCCTTAACGAACAGCGAAGTTTTTAGAACGTTATATCCTCCCTTAACGAATTGTGAATTATGTTTCTAGGTTGTTGTATCTTCGCTTTAACGATTAAAGAATTTTCAAAATTTTATACGAACATTGTTTACCGTAACGTTTAGAATTTTCTCTCCGATTAGAATATTCCATAGCCTATATAAGCACATCCGTACGGCAAGTTGTGATGAGTCTCAGTTTATACGATCTACAGGGCGAATCAAGAAATATTGACAAGTTTATTTATCAAATCTCGTAATTAAAAGCAAAAAAATATACATCTATCTTCAGAATGTCGTCCAAATCAGAGCCGCAGCAGATAATTAATTTAATATAGAATTCTGAATAAAATTGATAATATGATGCAGCTCGACAATTATAAAAAATTAAAAAAGTAAGAAAGTTTATTTTATATTTTAAGACCCTGCGTTACGTACGCAGTTGTTGCATTAATTAAAGGTTGACGTAGTAACTACTATTATTTGATATAAAATATATTAGTATTCCGAAATAATTTCAACGCTAACGTAACTCCACCATTTTCGCTCTTAACTTCATAAAACAAGGAAAGTCGAAATAAACTGCGCTACGTAAGTTTTCTCTTTCAGTAAATAAGCTTTAGTGATGTTGAGATGAATGACTTGGTGTGTGGAATAACAATGGATGTGTGCATTTTTTATTTTAAGAAACGCTTCTTTTAAAAATAATTAGTATACGTAAAAAATGTAAAATTTATAAAAAGCGCCACGAAAAAACAATAAATGTTATTACTTTAATTAGTACGAGTGTTACGATGGAAACTTAATACTTTTAATTAAAATTGGCACTCTTATAGACGCCGTGAAACTTATTTACGTATTTATGTTGGGTAGGTTCTTACTCCTGGACCAGGAGGTAGATCAAGCCAAGCTCGGGGCCCTGGCCCACGAGCTTAATTGTCCGATGAAGCTGTAAAAGCCAAGAAGGCTTACAGAGGAAATTTTAACTATATAATATAGCCACCGTGAGGCGACTTTACAATATAAACTTTACTGACCCTTTTACATCACAAATAGTGTCCGTATTTATCCAGGACAAAACTGTACATACAAGGGCACTGCAGTTGATGCAGATGTCTAAAGCTTCTTCAAATGTCATCCACTACGATACTTTATATTCGTATTAATTTTAACATAGACGACTTACGCTTGTAGCTCACGACTGATGATGCGGGTGATGATAACATGATTACTTTTCAGATTTCGATCAAATCCGATAGATCAAATTCGAGCCGGAGCCAACATTTCCTAGTGGTAGTATTTCTATGCAGGAACCCGTCTAGATAGGTACCACCCCAGGGCCAGTTATTCTGCTGTGAAGCAGTAGTGTTTTCAAACATTATTGTGTTTCGGTTTTAAGGGCACTGAGAGCTAGTGTAATCACTGGGCATATGAGACTTAAGAACTGATGTCTCATGGTGACGGGCGCAGTGTGGTGTCACACAGATGTTCTGGGTGACGCAGCATTTGTTATGGGCAAACGATGCACTTACCCTCAGGTGAACTTTTTGCTCGTCTCGTCACTTTTTGGAATAAAAAAAAAACATTTGCGCAATAACACTGTTAAATTTCGGGTCTGGTTGTATTGTTATGGTCCACGTGTCTCGGTCACTGCATCGCTGATCTTAACGCATGAGCTTTATATCGGGCGCTAGTAAGTTAGAACTACTGCGTGTATCTGTTTGCGCGAACATTAGTGCCACTGTAATATTTCCTGCGCGTTTGATGCTTGAAAATCATCCAGGAATACATCATTATCTGTGCCTGTGCCTTTTACATTAATTTGACTTACATTTTTTGTTTTGGAAAACTTACAGCTAATACGTCAATAGTTACAATGAATATAGTAGAGAAAGAAGTTTTCACAACTTAGGTCATAAATTTATAATAAAGAACATACACATAACTTGTCAATGAAAGTAATTGATAAAAAGCTTCTTTCACACTAGTGGAGAATAAATCTATATTCACATGTTGTAACGTAGCATTAAAACTTCTGCATGTCCTTATCAAGTATGAATTTTGCCGATAGTTCTATTTAACTGAAGGAACATTTTTTAAAGAAGAAAAACGCGGGAGCGGCTCACCTGATGGTAAGTGATTCCGTTCACCTGTTGTGTTCCACTGCCCGTAAATATCTGCAATACCAGAGGAATTATTGCTTTGCTGAGCTTACAAAATATTGGGTTTTCTTAATGATGCCTACGTTGAGCGCGTAACAGCAAAATATTTAATAGATAAGCTAAATCCGCTATTCGTCTTCGCCAAAATTGCTTATTTTACTAATGTCAGTTTTCCTTTACCCTTGCACTTTATTTATTATCCATTTAGCAGATTTGATTAAATAACTTTCATTTATCTAGGTTATTTGGCACAAACAAATACAATATTTATTTGTTTGTGCCGTGACGTTATTTGCAAAGACCACATAACAAAGTGGGATTGAATAATAGTGTTGAATCATGAAAGACACTTTTTTTGTTAAATTACGGAATGTGGGATACAATACTTAATAAAAACAAGGATAACATACCGTTTCAGCTTGAACCGTAATAATTGCGACTTTTACATAAGCCAGATCCATGAACCAGACCAGTCACTAAATCAAATAAAATTTCATAAAATTTTGTAAACTAAACTAGGATATCCCTCACTTCAGGGTGCCTATGGTATGGTAAGTGCCCCTAGTTTTTCCACTGCGCCCTATCCAGTGTAATTCTCCTTCAGTTCTGCCTGACTGTTTGCTTAAAATCATCTTCCCATCTGCAATTATGTCTATCTCTACTTCTTTAAGAGTGTCTCCATTGACCCAAGTTGTTTCGCATCAAATGTCCTGTCCATCTCCATTTTTGTAATTATGTATAATACGTCAGAAACTGTAGTTTTGCAGTCACTAACCCGGCTTAATTTTTTGTCATAAATAATGGGTCGGTAACGAGCAGTAGTGTCTAAGATGCATAATGTCTCTACTGTAATAGCATTTCTGCTTAATAAGCGTGGTGTGCTCAGGAAAATAAATATGGTTATATTGTTGATGAGGCTAATTGATTATCTAACCGCGTGGCCTAATGGTCAGAACCTGACTTCTACGGCGTGGGTTCTATATTCGCTTGTTGGTATTTGTGTCTGGTTGTGTTGTGCATGTAAAATTTCTTTTTTTTTTGACAGAGAATGTGACGAGACAAGAAAAATGCTCACCTGATGGTAAGTGAAACGACTGTCCATAACAAATGCTGTGTCTCCCAGAACACTTCGGTGTGGCACCGTACTGCACCCGTTTCCCTGAGACATCAGGTCTTAAATCCCGTTAGTCTCAGTGCCCTTCAGACCGAAACACAGCAAGCGCAGAAATTTTCTGGGTGACACAGAATTTGTTATGTACTTTCATTAGATGAAGGATTTGCTCGTCTCGTCACTTTCTACAAAAAATAAAGGAGAAATACTAATTCATGACAAATAAATAATAATTGATCGTTTTTGCTTCCTAAATAATTTTTATAAATTGTGATGATACAGATAGCTACTAAACTCAATATCTTTAAATAGAACAGTCTTTAACTATAAACTAGATATCACAACGAAATTATAGAAATTTGAAATTTTATAGAATGATAAAAACAATACCATAGTTTTTGTTTACCCAATTTTTAATGATATATTAATATTATATTACCTAACCTTCTAACAGACCTTCACAACACCAGGGTCTCACAGGCCATTGAATTCTGTTGTAACTGATAATTATATACGAACGAAATAAATAAAGTATCATATTATACTCGTATGTTTTTCATTTATATACATTTACATTATTTATTGACAGAAATTTTGATTTATACATATATACATAGAAAAAAAGATAATTCTCGGAAATGATTTCTTACCCCCGCGGAAAATGAGACGCGGCGGGTGGCGAACAACGTCGCCACCATTTCGGTACGAGTCAAAAAAATGTTACTCCCCATTGCGTTCCCACGAGCAGTATATACAGTATGGCATATTATAGTGTTATTCTGCACAAATAAAGACTGTCCGTACACTAATCGCTTTTTATGACACCTTGATAGGAAAGAGGTAGGTGCTATTCTATTCTGACGGACACTTACACACGTCGGCTACTAATATTATAATTGTTTTAGAACCGAATTAAAATTGTTTCATTTTATGAACATTCAACTAAGGATTAATTATTATCAGTATCCTTTTACTGTGTAGTAAAAGCATTTATAGGCGTTTTTATTTAATCTTTCCCCAAAGACTACGACTCAGTATATACAACATAGAAGTAGATCAGTGTAGTCGTCAATATGACAAACTTAATGAAAATACATTTAAAATTTATATCAACGTTTCAAATTTATTATATTACCATTTTTGAAATAGCATGTCTTTCTGCTTAAGCTTTTACGAACGGTATAATTTAAAATAGTGCATAATATAATTTAAAATAACATAAAAAATGTAATAAATGTTTTCATATTTTATTTTGAGTTACTACACTATTTTTCATCCTTGGTATTTATATTTATCTCGATCAAGTGTACGAAGCGAAAATTACGATTCGCTATCTCAAAGGGTTTGGCAGCATTACAAGCATCGTACCGTAGATATTGCGCTGTCATGTCAAATTCTTTTCTATCCATTAGTCAGACATGGGTTTAATTTCGTCGGGTAATGGATACGGATCTCAAAACACATTAATATATTGTCTTCCTATTTTTAATTTTAATTTGTGTGTACGAGTATGTTATCTATCTATAACCCATTGACAATGGTTATCAGATCTATGGCCGGCCCATATCGCTTAATAACGTGTTAACTTTTAACGAAATAGCTGAAAAGATCGCGTGGTTCAGTAAACAGCGTGTCTGCCTGCTGAGTTACTATAGTCTTCAAGGTCTGTTTTGATGTTAGAAAGTTTTCTCTCTTTTAGATTAAGGCAGTGCCTTACTAGAATCAGTTCTATGATTTTCATCATTAAAAATAGTAACGCATTATTTTATTAGAAAGCTCTATTTACGTTTCTGCCATTATCTATTTTTAATTAATTAATTTGTATTACAATGAAATTTGTCAGTACATTTTAAGAGCCGTGGTAGTTCAGGGGCTAGGCTCTTTCCTTAAATTTCATAGTACGCGAGTGACCTGAGTTCGATCCCCGGTGCCAACACATCTAAAATTATTCTACAATTTTAAGTGTTAATTTACCACGTGTAACGTGTAACGCAGTAAAAGAAAACATCGTGAGGAAACTTGCATGTGTGAGGAATAAAAATATTTCGATGACGTGTGACGTCCAACCCGCAATTGGAGTAGCTAAGCGAACTCTCTTCGACTCCAAAACACTCTCAGATATTGGTGGAGGTCTGTGCTCAGCAGTGGAACATTTATAGGCTGCAATACTTTTTAACATTTGACATTAATAACAAGCAAACACGTTACAATCCTCGGGTAATCATTTAATATCAAAACAGTTTATTCAGAGCGTTATGTTAACAGTCTTGATTAATTTAATTAACCTTCAGAAGGTCTGCAAATTAATTTACGTATCTGATTTTCATTTAAAGTTGTACGAGAATATATATACCATGTTGATAACCAGAAACGGGGTAGTTAAACTATGAATTCTTATTATTCCTGTCCTTATCATTTATTTATAGGTTCATGTTTAAAGCTTTACTTTTTATACTTATAATAAATTCGGAATTTGTATCTGTGAAATCTTAAAAAAATATTTAGCACTTTTATACTGGAGTATCGTAGCGGACTCTTTCTATATTTTCGGTGATGTGATCGCTGTTAGCCTTCTGGCTTTTACAGCTTCATCGGATGCTGTGCTCGCGGGCCCGGGGCCCGCGTGCCAGGTTTGGTTTGACCCAAAACATATATACATAAATATAAACTCCTACTAAACATCTAAGTTCGGACCGTTGCGTTCGCCAGCGTGCTTGCGCTACAGTGAATATCTCCATAAATTTATTATATGAAGTCATCTAATGACCGTCCGAGGGAGACTGCGGGCCTCCGTTCGGACTGTCGACTTGTGTGTCGGAAACTCTGGGCGGTGAGAACCGCCCTGGAACACGGGTGTATCTGGTGTACGCGTTGTTATGAACGATAGCTGCGCGCCGCTCTCTACGGCGGTCGCGCGACGTTGTGCGTGTGATGTTGAAACTATTAACTGTGTGTACAGTGTTGTTCGGATCGTGGCTGACCGTATCGTGGTCAGGGAGTGCTGAGACGTCCGTGTCGTCTAGCACATTTCGCGGTCGACGTTTGCGTTCGGTCGAGTTTTTATTACATCGATAATTAGCTGCTTTAACCACCAGCGGGTTTGGATGAACCGCGGCTTTTTCGAAAAACCGCCGTGATACCTCTCTGAAGTGTTCAGAGAGTACGGGCATTTCACAGTCGCTGTGAAGGTCGACATTGCGTTGGTACCAGCCGGCTCCGGTGGCACTTCGCAAGAATCTGTTTTGCACCGTCTGCAATTTCTTTATATGATTGCCCGTCGCGTGCGCGAACGCGACGCATGCATAGGACATTACGGGTCTAATGCATGTCTTGTAGAGGCGAAGTTTGTGTCTTAAGCACATTTTGCTTGAAGAGCAGGTTAACGGATATAGACGGCTTGCGATAAAAGCCGCCCTATTACGCACGTTCTTAATGTGGTCAGCGAACGACATCGCTGCGTCTAACGTGACCCCGAGGTATTTGACGCTCTTTTCCCAGGGAATAGGGCGTCCGAACAGGGTGATCGAGCCTAGCTGATTGTTGCCGATTGTGTGGTAACGTCTAGCTGGCTTAGGCGTGCCCCTCGAGAAGTATATTGCTAAACTTTTCTCGGGGTTAACCTCTATTCTCCATTTCCGGAACCATTCGCCTAGGCGATCGGCTGCGGCTTGGAGCTGAATCGTTATGCGGCCCTTGTGCTTATCGGAATAATACAGGGCCGTGTCATCTGCGAAAAGCGCAAGATTGACTTTAGGGTCTTTAGGTATATCGCTAGTGTATAGCGAAAAAAGGAGTGGAGAGAGGCAGGAGCCCTGAGGGACACCCGCACGGAGAGGGCGGCTTGAGGAGCGCGTTCCCTCTACCCGGAAGCGAAATAGGCGATTGGACAAGAAGGCTCGTATGATGTTCACGAGTCTGTCCGGCACTTTTGTGTGATACAACTTGTAATACAAGCCGTCGTGCCAGACTTTGTCGAATGCCTTTGCGACATCGAAAAATAAGGCCCCTGTGCCTACTGGCTTAGGGCGGTCGTGAAAGTTTTCTAATATGTGCTCCGTTAGGCGGTGCACTTGATGGGTACACGAGTGTTCGGGGCGAAAGCCGAACTGCTCGTCTGGAAGGATGTTATTATTAAGGACGTAGTCTTTTAATCGACTAAGGATTATTCGCTCATAAATCTTGGCCATTGAGTTGAGGAGACTTATTGGGCGATAATTGGACGGGATGTTCTTCGGCTTGTGAGGCTTCGGAATACCTATAACGTCCGCTTCCTTCCAGTCGTCCGGGAAGGAGCAGCTGGAGAGGAGCGCGTTGAAAATACTGACTAACAGACACAATAGCGGCGTAGTTAGACATTTGATCACCCTGTTGTTTATGCCATCGAGGCCGGGCGCGGATCGGTTTTTAAGATTTTTAACAATCTTCGTGACTTCGTCGAGAGTCACTGGAGTCAGTGGTTCGCCCACTGGTGGTATGGCAGCCCTGCGTTCGAGTTCCGCGGCCACCTGCTGCAGGTGGTCGGGATCCGCAGGCGCGAGAGACGGAGTGCATTGGCTCTCTAGACTGTCTGCAAGGCATTCGGCTTTTTCGCTGTCGTCGAAGGCGAGCGAGTTGTCGTTCGATCTAATAAGTGGCGGCATGGGTGAGACCGGCTCTGCTTTGAGAGATCGTGCCAACTGCCAGTAGGCAGTGTGCGACGGCTCGATTTCTCCAAGCATAGTGTCCCAGCTATCTTTAGTGTACTCAGATAAGCGCTCTTTAACATCCCTTTGTAGGAGGCGCAGTCTGAGTCTATTCGCGTCTGTTCTATATCTGTCGTGCGCTTTGGCCGCACGGTTCTTTTCTCTAATCAGGCGTCGGAGGTCCGCCGGTAGATTGCAGCGTCGATCGCTCGACACCGTAACCGTCCGGGAGGATTCTCCGACGACTGTTTTGAGATGACTTGAGAATGATTTTATCGCTCGACAGGCTACCTCTGGCGAGTCGATAATATCTGGTATTTCATCCAAGTGCTGGGAGCTCGTAGCCTCGAGTTTGACCCCGAGGGTACGCCAGTCCACAATGGTTTTGGTCTGTGTGACCTCACCATTTGGCCGGCCCAGCTTAAAAATGACCGGACGGTGGTCCGACTCCAGTTCGTGAAGCGTAACTATAGAGTCTATTTCTAAGTTCACGTCCTTAATAATGGCTACATCGAGAGTGTCCGGCCGCTGATTTAACTGCGTCGGAACTCTGGTTGGTGTTTCGGGAGCTATAACGTTTACGTTATGGCTCTCCGCTAATCTGTACAGTATATTACCGTTTGTGTTATTTGCGTTGGAATTCCAACTGCCGTGCTTGCTGTTCAAGTCTCCGGCGAGAATAACAGAACGGCCTAAATCTAGTTAGGGATTTTAGGTCTGATTCTAATAATTGTTTGGATGGCGAGAGGTAGACTGATGCTAGTACAAGCGGCCTATGGCCGGTCATTGCTAACCTACACGCGGAAGTTTCTATATTAACTAAGTCGGGTGTATCGAGCGCGATACAGTGCAAGGACTTTTTATAGTAGATCAGAGTGCCGCCTTTCGCGGTCGCTCTGTCATTTCGGATGCATTTGTAATTGGCAATCTTTGGATCGCGCATACTAGGTTTTAAGAAAGTCTCTTGCACTAGCATAACGTCGATGTCGTGGTCACGAAGGAAATTCGCGACTTCAACTAACTGCGTCTTAAGACCGTTTGCGTTAAAATACGAGACAGTCAGAGAGCGTGGTTTAATCCTACCTATATGGGACGCCATTGGTAACAATTAAAAATTTTATTTTTCGAGGCGGCGCGTGATGTTTAGGCGCATTGATACGTCCAAATCGCGTCGATGACGTTCATGTGCTCTACGGTAGCCATGAGTCGGTCTTGAGGAGACTTTGCTTCGCGGATTTTGCGTGCTAAAGTCGAAAGTTCGGCAACATTTATGCTGCGCATGAAGCCGCAAATTAGCGAGAAATCTGCGGCGAAATTTGACGAGCCCTGTATTTTGGGCGTTGCGATTTGAGGCGCGGGCCGTGAGGCGGCTGCGCTCTTTTGCGTCATGGGCAACGGTTTTGTCCATGCGTTCGTCGCCGGCGCGGCGCTCTGGCTCTTGCTCTGCCCGGTAGTCCCGTCAGCGGGACCGGGTTTCGCTGCGGCCGGAGCGGGCGCGGGCGTTTGTTTAGGCGCGGGTTTAGTCGCGGGCTTGGGTGTTTGTTTAGGAGCGGGTGTTTGGGGCTGTGTGGCCCCGGGGCCCTTCCTACGGCCGTTCTTCTTGGCTCCCCTGCGCTTTTTACTCCTCGGCGCTCTGTTACACCCGCGGTAATTCGCGGGGTGTCCCAGCTCACCGCAGAGTATGCAGCTTGGGGGCTCTTGCGCTTCTGGCGTGCGAGCGCAATCCTGGGTGCCGTGATCCCCGAGGCATTTTACGCAACGAGGGCGGGCGAAACAATTTCGGGCAGAGTGTCCGTACAGTTGGCATCTGTGGCACTGGCCAATGATGCCCCTGTTGCGGGGTGCTTCAATAGAAAGGCCTGAAAGTCCGCAAATCGTCTTAATGTTAAAGACCTGCTTGCCTTCTGGAGTTAATTCCAGTATGGCTAGGATCAGGTCGTACGACTTCTTATTGTGTGGGTGATGCATACGATGCACCTCCAACACAGGTATGTCTTGTGACTTAAGGTCACTGAGAATGTGGCTAGTCTCTAATTCTTTAGGCAGGCCCCTAATGACTACGCGGAGTCTTCGTTCTTCCGCGAGTGAGTACGTGTGGAAACTTATATTGTTTCCACGCAAATGGCTGGTGACGGCCCTGAAATCGCTGACTGTGCTGAGGTATACGCGGATACCTTGCACTGCCGTCTGCGCCTTCGGGCACACAATTTTCTTGTTTGTCATCCAAAGTGACAGATTGTTCCATTGCGCTTTATCCTGTAGGATAATTGGCGGAGGAGCTTTGTTCGTTTGCGCCGCGGGATGCGCGGGCAGTGACTTATCTATAGTCTTGCGGCTGTTGAACACGCCCTTTTTGGCCGGGTTCCGTGAGGCGGACGGCGATGCGGTGTCCGAGTTAGGCTCGGAATCCGTTTTCGCGGCGCGTTTCTTTGCTTTGCGCGCGACGACGGTGAAGCCGTCGTCGTGCGCATTTCCGGATTCCTCGCAATCCATGTCGGATCCCTCGTCCGAAAGGGCCGCGGGCCCAACAATGGATTGCGATTCCCGGAAGGGAAGCGCAGGTGTGCTTGGTGTTTTATTGCACCCATTAGCGGCGGTTTTATTGCCTGCAGGTGCGTTCTTTACTGACGATGCCGACACGGTCGGCACGGTCTTTTTATTGCCGGCGATTACGCCTGGCATTGTTTCGCACACAGGTGCGGATGCGTCATCTTGCGCAGGTGTCGGCGCGGCCGGCTCTACAGCTGGCGATGACGGGCTGTCGGAGTCAAACGTTGCTACGCGACTCCTAAGCAGATTTTGGGTGTCTGGACGGATTCCAGAGATTTCCTCCGACATAACGCAATGGGCGTGAAACTGCGCCCAGATCTCGGGGTGCGCGGCGCGTAAAAACTCCGCGAGATGTACAAACTCCGGCGCGGGGGCACGGGGTGTCGCCATTTCGATGGTTCGAGAGGCGGTGTGTACACAAATGCAAAATATTCTCCCTACGTGAGCAGGGAGGTGTGTGCTATATTTACGTCACCTAATGCCTTACGCCTTAGGTGCGCGAGGGTGTGTACCTGGCTGTTGCCTAGTGCAACAAGCGGACACAAAAATACAAAGCCGCCTCTGAGGCGAGATATGTGTATGCACTCTACTCACGGTTTTCACCAGCAAGCCGACGCAATACAGGAACGCTTTCACGTAACTTTCACGTTCGCACAACACCACGAAGCACAACACTTCCACTTCGAGGGACTCGATCGATGAAGGCACGCACGAAGAAGAATAACCAGACACACCGCTACGGGAGCGGGTGTTGGCCACTATCCACAACTGTGACAACGGGCGTTTACAGACAACTGTCCATAACGAATATGATTTCTCAGCTTCTTTGCGCATGGAGCGCGGTCAGAGATAGGTCCGTTCTGCACCAGAGCGCGAGAACGAATCTTTTTTTTTTTTTGCGGACTCTTTCCAACCTCAATATACATAACATTCTTGAAAATATTTTGATACATATTTTTAAATGATGTATAATTTTATTAAGACAATATGTGCCTCTAAAAACATTATACAAAATTTAAAACTACTAAACAATTAAAAAAAATTTTACTTTAAAATTAAGGCAACAGTCTCATTTTGGAGGCATATTTCCACAGTTGCCACGCCTGGCAGATGGGTTCGCAACCTCAGTTTAGTTAATCAGATGTTCCAGGAAGATGCTGCTGCCCATCTAATGGTTTCTGTCCACCTCCCTCCAAAATTAGAGGTTCAACCTTTAATAGCAATCTAAAGGGGAGGCCTGTGTTCAGCAGTGGACTGATGATGGGCTGAAATGATCATGATGATGAAGGCAACAGTCCAAGATGAGGCAAATTTCAACAGTCATTTCTTAAAAAGGCGCAAATGTATAATGTTATTGTTAAGAGGATTCAAGTCACACAAAATAAACAACCATTACGACTACCGACGCGAAATAAGTGGATCCGTTCGTAAGGTTAAAAAGTTTTAAGTATTAACAGTGCGGAAAACCCTTGGGCTGTCGAGACCTTTCCGTTTCATTACGATGAACGTGGCTTGAATGCGTCGTTGTACTTTGAGACAATGTTACAGTTTCTATAGGATTAAATACTTTACGCTAATGTGACGACACTGACGTTTTTGTACAAATTTGAGATAACCTCGTATGAAAGAAGATATCTAAAATATTCAAATAAATACTTTTCAAAAAAGGAAATTAACTGCTGCTGAGCACATGCAATCGTGTTAATAATGACGCGACGAGCAAAACGTTCACTGGATGGTAAGTGCAACGTCTTCCCATTACAAATGCTGTTTCACCCAGAAAATTTCGGTGTCTCACTGTGTCACTCACTGCGCCCGTCTTCTTGAGACAGGTTGGAAAGTCTCATATGCCCATTAATTACACTACTTTTCAGTGCCCTTCAGATCGAAACACAGTATTATTTGCACACTATTGTTTCACGGTAGCATAACTGGTTTTGCGGTGGTACTTACTTAGACGGATTAATCCACAGGAATCCTACCACCAGGATATCCTCTTATTTTTGAGAAAGTTTTGAACCAGTAACAGTCCGCCACGCTGCTTCCGGTGCCGCAGGTTCCGGCACCGTGGTTTGAAACCAGAACACACCCAAACTATGAAATTTTAACGCTCGCCTTCCAAACTACTCCGGTTCTTTGTCATAGTTATGTAATTTATTATAAATAATGAATACAAAGTTCTGTCAAACAATTCGTTTTCCGACTGATCAGCGTATTATCTGAAGAATTCTGGGTTCGAATCCTTGCCAAAAGAGGCCTAATCATATCGCACAAGCTTTTCAACGGATAATTGTTCTCGGAGCACTTAAGACCCTGTAATATATCCAGCACAGATGATAACGTTAGTTTTTTAAGCACAAAATGTTGTCATTGTCGAAACGGGATATTATACTTATATCACCACCCCAAATCCATATTACGAAAATAAACCTGTATGATATCAAAGAAAATCAGAAAGCACGGCCCTGATTCGCATATAGTAATGATATCGAAAATAGCTTCCCAAGGATTCTACTTCGTGAATTCTGAATAGTCTACATTTTCACGACGGAAATACAACACTTTAGATGCGTAGCTCGAGCAAATGAATAAGGATTTAACGTTCTAGAGAATGTAACGAAAATTCTTTGTTAAATGATTAAAGTCACTGAGATACTTGACATTTCAATTGTAAAATAGTTGGCAGCTTTGTTATTTAGAAATTCAGTTCACTGATTCTGCTTAGTTTTTATTAGAACTTATTAAGAAATATAATCCGTTTAAAAACGACTCGTTATAATAAAAAGCAAAAAGATCTTTACGATTACAAGCAGTTAAAACTAATAATGTACTGGTGGTAGGTTATCTGTGTAGGAATCCGTCTAGGTAGGTACCACCGCAGGGCCAGTTATTTTGCCGTGAAGCAGTAGTGTTCAAACATTACTGTGTATCGGTCTGAAGGGCACTAAGAGCTAGTGTAATCACTGGGCATATGGGACTTAAGAGCTGACGTCTCAGGGGGACGGGCGCAGTGTGAGAAAAAGGACTATTTTTGTAAACTTCTTCATTTTATTGTATTTGCATCATTAACGAGCTGTAATTGTAACTTTGTTAGCATAAATAATCGATAAAATCTTATTCAAAAGCAAATTTACATGGACGACCTAAGTCCGATAGTCAATTAATCGTAGTCTTTTTAATTGAACGTCAAAGGTAGCGACCTATGACAAAGTTTACAAAAGTCTAGGGTTCTGCTACTACACTGAAGATGGTTCTAATGAATATACATACTCGTATATACATAGACGTACAACTCTTTCCAACAGGGTGTCAGTGACCACATCTTTCCACTTGCTACAATCCTGACAAACACCTTTCACTTCTACTTTGATGTGTGCTTTCATACCCGCTTGTCGGTGGGTACTTTTGACGTGCCTTGTCTAAAAACCTTTTCGATCTGATCATAATACGTTCGCCTACCTGGACCCTTACCGGCTTGTCCATTCATACTCACCTCATAAATCTGTTCGTCAATCTTCTTTCATCCTTTGTCTTCACGTCACTACATCTTCCACCGCCATGTTCTCTTATCACGCTGTTCCTGACTTGGTCCGTCAAAGTCACTCCAGCTATACTTATCAAAGTTTTCATTCACGCAGCATTAATCTTTCTTTCATTTTCGTTTTCGTTTAACGTCATGTTTATACTGCTAATTGTAATTTCTGTTAACCACTCCCACTAAGTTTCAAAGCTTGTCCTAGGAGATGGTTCACGTGAATAGTCGAATCTAAGTCCGTTCTCTAGATCACTAGGCTTTTGCCGCTTTTAGGTTAGGTTACTTGAAAAGTTATTATTTATAATCTACGTGAAATTCATGTCAATGACTATAAAGACAAAGAAGGTACTTATATTATGTTTGATATATATTATCAGTAATTATAATCCTTTCCTAATTATGACTAGAACCCACAAATATGACAAGCATTTCAGTGCAATAAACCAACAAATTTCAGTTTCCGTGATTATCTCCGGCCAATTGGTCAGTTTGTCTGCTGGCATACTACTTTATGTATTCGCTTTCTTAGGTAAATTTCGAGGAAACCAAAATCGATGTTAGTATATACAAAATAAATAAATAAAAGCTAAACTAGCAGTATCTGTCTTTATTTTATACTTTATAATATGTTCTTATATAGTGGTGGAATAAAAATTTCTATCACCCCATCTATATCTATATATCTCTATCTATGGGTGACTTATAAGTCAGCCTAGGGAAATGTCAGAAATGTATCTTAGTCTCCGAGAGATGGTTAAATCACCATTTCAGATGATCCAGGTTTAGAATACCTAGACTGGTGACGTGCAGCAGCATGGAGTTTACCTCGATCGCCGTACCTTCCAACTAGGTCGGTACCTAGAGGTTAACAGGGGACATAGGTCCAATAGTAGGAAAGTCATTTTTAGTTTTATTTAATATAGAGTGATTATACAAAATTAACACTATGAAAGTGTGTTCGCTTTATCAACATAAGTAATAATATACCGTACTTCACTTTTACGATATTCAAAAATACTTACCACTTTTTAAAATGAAATAAACACGTTGTTATTTTCACTTGAAGTAAATACCGGCGGCAACGACTGACGGGGTGTTTTAAAATATTCTTGACAGTTGTTCTCTAGTGCAAAATATTAAAATTAATTTTATTCTGTTACTGCAACAAAATTAAGGAAAATTCGAATTTATAATTGTCGAGCGTGAATGTTAGTGACGTAATTGCATGTCAAATGTTAACATGCGGAAATCGGTTCACAGCCAAATTTCCGCTAGCTTCAGCGTTTGTAGTAATGCAAATGCTTTAAATAAATTGTTATTAACATAGCTTTAACTGTATGTACATGACGTTTTCTAAATATGATTTTGTTTCATTGTAGTGTTATAATTTGGTCCTAGTGGTCAGAGTACCTGACTTCTAAGCCGCAGGTTCTGGGTCCGAATCTCAGCCGGAGCCAACATTTGAGCTAAAACATAAATTGTTGGTTTTCGGGTCTGGTTGTGTTGAGATTGTCCCCGTGTTTCTGACACTGCATCCTAGCCTACCTCCGATCTTATCGCATCAGCGTTACATCGGGCGCGGGTAGGTTGGGACGAGTGAGTGCCTCTGTGTTTGCGCGTACACTTGTGGCACTATAATATCTCCTGCGCAGTTGATGGCTCTCGACAGTAGTCGGCAGTTGTCGCCGTGGTCGAAATCGGCTAGGAGAACATCATCATCACATCATCATAATTTATTATTATTTGATACTCTATTTTGTATTTATATTATTTATACAAATTTAAACACTATCGTAATAGTTAATCGTCTATAATTTGATTCGTAAATTGCATGATGAAGATCATCATCATCATTCTTTCAGCCTATTAATAGTTTACTATTGAACACTGGCCTACCCCACAGATTGCCACAAACGTTTGCAGTTTATTTATTCAGACGTCCCAGAAAGATGCTGCTGCCTATCTACTGGTTTTCACTTTACCTCTGTCGACTTTTACGACACCCTTGGGATGAGATGGGGTCGTTGATTTTCTTAAAACGCCACCACACGGCAATTTGAATAATAAAGATAATAATTGAATGATACATATTCCTATTTTTTTTAATGAAAGGGCAATTTTTCTATACTTTTTATTAAAGGAAATTAAGTTTTAGTGAACATTTCAACTGGTGGTAGGATTCCTATGCAGGAATCCGTCTAGGTAGGTACCACCCCAGGGCCAGTTATTCTGCCGTGAAGCAGTAGTGTGCAAGCATTACTGTGTTTCGGTTTGAAGGGCACTGTGAGCTAGCGTAATCACTGGGCATTTGAGACTTAAGAACTGATGTCTCAGGGTGACGGGCGGAGTGTGGTGTCACACAGTAAAATTCTGGGTGACGTAGCATTTGTTGTGGGCGGACGTTGCACTTTCCATCCGGTGAACGTTTTGCTAGTTTCGTCATTTTATACAATAAAAAAAAATCTTACAGCATTAAAATTCTCCAAAAGTCTCATAAGTCGTGGCGTGAGCTCAACGTTATTCCCAAGGTTCCATTGTGCCTTATACCAAATTTCTTCACAGTTCGCCATTCACTACGTTTGCCGGTACGAGGTTGCCACTCGAAAACCTTTCTTCCCCAACGGTTATCGGTTCTACGAGCTTTATGGCCGGCCCATTGCAACTTCAGCTGGCTAATCCTTAAGGCTATGTCGGTTACTCTAGTTCTGCTGCGGATATTATCATTGCGGATTTTATCTCGCAGAGAAACTCCGAGCATAGCCCTTTCTATAACTCGCTGAGCGACTCTGAGCTTCCTCATGCGGCCTGGAGTGATGGACCACGTCTCGGCTCTGTGTGTCATCACTGGCACACACTCAAACTTCTATTATTATTATTTACTGCCGCCATTACAATAAATCCATAATTAATTAGATACGGCGTTTATATTCCTTGATGGTGGCCTTCCACGACACTATACGTTTTTTCTTTTAGGTGTACAAGTCGCAGATCATTTATTTCTGAACACCTACGTCGTGGAAAGATAGGCTAACTGATTGATTCCGCCTATCTTTTGTTCGTTCTTGGTAATCTTTTATCATCTGATTGTTAACTAGAAACCGTTATGTTGGCAGTTATAAGTTTGTTGTTAAGGAATTTACTATTTTGCAAAGCTGCTATTAGAAGCTTAATTACATCTGCATTTAAAGTAGGGACATTAAAACTAAGTATTTACTTTAATTTATTAAAATTTACAGAAAATCGCCCGTTTTCTAATTTGCATACATGTTATATAATTATTGTTTCTATATTAAAGGATTACTACAGGGTATGTGTATATTACTAGGAGGTATATCTGTTCAACGTCGTATTAAATTTCTGTAGAATTAAAAGTTCTTCAAATATTTAAATGTTTTGCGAAATCTCGCCACAAGTCTGCCCGAAGTATGCGTGTCACATTAAAACTGCGGTAATGAATTTTGTAGAATAATTTAGTTGCGAATATTAAAGGTTAAAATTCCATTTCACGAAACGTCCACAGCGAATTAAAATTTAAAATATGTTCTTCAGCAGTAAATTTAAGCGTGTGTAAACCACACTAGAACAGAGTAGAATAATATAGAATAGCAAAGAGTAGCACAGAATAGAATAGAACATAATAGAACAGATAAGATATAGAACATAACAGAAAAGAACATTATAGGATATAACAGAATAGAATCCAATCGAATATAATATCATAGAATGGAATAAAATAGATTAGAACGGAACTAAATGGAATCCAATAGTATAGTAGCATAGAATAGAACAGATTAGAACAGAAAATAAAGGAAAGGAACAAAATAGAATAGAATACTTAAGAACAGATCAGATTAGATCAGAATGGAACAAAATCGAACGGAATAGAATAGCTAGAATATGAACAGCATAACGATCGTAACTTTTAATTTAGGCACATCATGTTCCACTCAATCGGCATGTAATAGTCAATAGTTACACTCAGTTACAATTATATGAGGTTACACTAAACGCATTAAATATAGTTACACTTTTATGTCATTTTCTACACTACCTTTTACAAACATTACATAAGTCATTAATATTGTAATATTTTTTTTCTAACAGAAAACGTGTCAAAAGTTTTTAAAATAGGCCTTTTTTAAGCTATTAAGCAACCTATTGAATACGGTTGTGGCCATACAATAAGCATTCTTTTCAAATATATTTAAATTACTTTTAGGTACATATAGCTTGTCCGGATTTTGTGTTTAGTTCAAAACGTTTAGGATATTTCTTTACAAATATACAAATTCGTTTATATACATTAACCGCCGAGGTAAAATGCGTATTTTTTTAAAAGTGGTAAACCTGTCAAATGGCCCTGCTTAGCAATAACTCGAAATCATTTTGAATGTTAAATGCTTTATTAGCGTAGACTGCGTCCATAATTTGGTAACGACGATATATAACCATAATAAGCGCATAAGGAGCCAGGCATGTGGTACTGTTATCCACCAAGCTCTCTTACCTCATTACTTACAGGTTGATGATGAAGGAGAAGAACTACTATGTTATTATTATTGTTAACGAACATAATATAGATGTTATATGTTAGGTAAGTAGATAGCAAAGTAAAAAAAATAGACTATGTCTATTCATAAACTACAGAATTCCAACAAGTAAATACGATAACATCCGTTTTTTTATATAAAGCGAACTGAATTCTCGTTTATTGAACGGGAAACATTTCCAATACTCCGTATTCGTATGTGAAGCATACTTAACATAACGTAACTTGCAAACATTGTGATCATACAAGGTAAAAATTATCTGAGCGTCAGATAAACTAGAATCAAAGTTAGGAAGCGTAAAGATTTTTGTATTATTTTCACATGAGTGGGGGTGTCTATTTTTACAAATGTTGAATATTTGGAGCATTTATGAAAGAACCTTGAGCGATAAAAATTGTTAGGTGTAATGTTCTGTTCGTATTTTTTTAGTCGATTCGTAAATACAAGCGCGTCAATCCTTCAGAAACCAAGTTGTATTAATTGTTACCCTTTTGGGAAATGGATAAGAAATCCATACTTTTTCCAGCTTTCGATGCCTGACTTCTTGCAATTTCCTTCAAATAAGTCCTGTATATGACTTAAAATATTTTTTTATCCTAATATGAAAATGAGCTCCGTAGCGGTTCTCAAACATATTAATATAGAGCCGTAGTGGCTCAGGGGCAGCCTTAAACTTCATGGTACGCGAGTGAAAAGAGTTCGATTCTCGGTGCCGGCATCTCTCTCTCAAAAAGTGTGTTGTAGTTTTAAGTGCTGATTTACCACTGCTCAGCGGTGAAAGAAAACACCGTGAGGAAGTCTGCCTGTCTGAGAAATAAAAATATTCCGAGGACATGAGAAGTTCACCAACCCGCATTGGACGAGCGTGCCGGACTCTTTCGCGCTAAGCTCAGCTTATTTAAAGGTAATATTATATATTAAAATAAGATATATATTTTTTATGAAAGTTTTATCTCCTTCTTTTGAAGGCTTGAATTCGTTACGACGTTAGCCAAGCATAGCACATTCAAATTGAATAAGTATATGTATAGACGGTGAAGTAAGATACTTGCGAGGGATGAGGCATGTGTTCAGAATGGTGGTAGGATTCTTATGCAGGAATCCGTCTAGGTAGGTACCACCCCAGGGCCAGTTATTCTGCCGTGAAGCAGTAGTGTGCAAACATTACTGTGTTTCAGTTTGAAGGGCACTGTGAGCTAGCGTAATTACTGGGCATATGAGACTTAAGAACTTATGTCTCAGGGTGATGGGCACATTGTGGTGTCACAAAGAAATTTTCTGGGTGATACAGCATTTGTTATGGGCAGACGTTGCACTTACCATCAGGTGAACGTTTTGCTCGTTTCATCACTTTATCCAATAAAAAATGGTGGATATATTGTTTTAAATATATATGCCAGTACTTGACTATGACCCCTCCTGATGGTAAGTTGCGATGCATATGCAATCGTCTACAAACTATTTACTGTTTGGCGAGATAATTATATTTTTAATATACCTAATTTATGTTTAATAATTAATATATGTTTATTAGTATAAAAAAACATAAATAAAAATGGTTCTGTGTTATTAACGCACTAGCTTTAGTAAAAGTCAATGCACGCTTCTTTAGAGACACTCACATTGTAATAAGACGGAATGACTGGTTCGGGAAAATTAAAATAATGACGGAGCGTAATACCTGCATGCGAATAGGTAAACTAGTATCGCTAGATAGGTATATCAACATTATATATGACGACCGCGTGGCCAAGTGATTAGAGTAACTGCCTACCACGCAGCGAGTTCTGGGTTCGAATCCCAAGCCGAGGCCAACATTGGTTTTCGAGTTTGGTTGTGTTGTGATTGTCGCTGTATCTCGTACACTGCTTCCCTCTGATCTTGTCACGTGCACTAGAATATTTTTATAATGTTATGTAATATTTTTATTCAATAATAAATTATTCATATTAATCATATTTAGTTGATTTAAAATCTAGTTAATATACATGTTACAATGAACGGAACATGTTACTGCGTTTGACATTCTCGATATTATTACGGAGCGAAATTTGGAAATATGACTGGTACGAGTATTAATAATTTAATTACGAGTAATAAGGAATGTACAACAGCAATTCGTGTAGCATTGATTCATTTCACATCTGTGTCAAGTTTCGTATGGTTTCTAATTATTCATTATTAGTGTAGAATTTAATTATTCCTTTATGATTAATAATGTTGAATTATAAGCTTGAGCGATTTCACAATTTCTGTATCAAATTTATAATCAGTGTTCAGTTTAATATTGTTTCTAATTATTATATTAATTCTTCCGCTACGATTAATATATCACCACTACATAGTGTTAAACAAAGTCAACAGAGTGACAGTTTTATTCGGATGTTTACTAGTGAAAAGATTGTTTCAAGGGGAAGGATTTTTTGAATAAATAAATTGTGGATATTTTGAATAACTTTCAGGAAGTCGAAAAAAATATCTGAGGCATTGACGTGTGGCCGACGTTAAAAGTAATGGATAGATGGGAATATCAATTACGTTTTTTTATAAATAGCGCTCGCTTCTATAGAAACGGAATGGATAGAGGCGTGCTTTTGTGATGTGAACTAAATGTTAGAGTAGTATATAAAGAAATATTTTAAACAGAGCTTAAATCAAGTTGTAAACCAATATGCTGTTTCTTTTCTACGCACCCTATAACATAACAACCACTTCCGTGCGAAGTGGGGGCGGGTCAGCAGTTTTGAAATATAAACGTACATACATATGAATTTTAAATTTGAGCGACATAAAAAAATCTGTAATAAATTCATAATTAGGGTTGCCATAATGATAAGCCAACATGGTCATATTTCACATTTAGCTTAAGTGTGCCAATTCACTTTCACTGGGATGCTGTTTTTTTCTGCTATTTGTTTAAAGGAGATAGGGTCGAGACCAGCAAAACGTTCATCTGATGATAAGTGCCAGAACATTTGTGTGTAGCACCACACTGCGCCCGTCCCCTGAAACATCAGTTCTTAAATCTAATATTCCCAGTAATTACGCTAGATCTCAGTACCCTTCAGACCGAAATACAGTAATGTTTGCACACTACTGCTTCACGGCAGAATTACCGACCTGGGTGGTAGACGGATACCTGTATAGGAATCCACCAGTAATATACTCATTTTTTATTCAGTTTTTGTTCTTTAGTTTCAACAAATTTATATTAGTTGTATACAAGCATGCTTTGTAAGCTTTTATCTGTACCAAAAAATTATTATTATTAATATATTGTATTGATATTTACTTTTTTTTAGGTGGTTCTTTATTCACGATCGCAGACTTTGAATCAAAACGAAAGTGACAGCGTAGATTTTAAGCGATGAATATGTTAGAAAATCATGAATATTTTATGTTCGAAATGAGAAAAGAAAACCAACTAGTCTACAATTTTACACGTATTTGATATAATGGATTTTTGTAACAAATCAAATGTTACTGGATGAATGGAGAACATTTTTAAGCTTGTATGTAACGTCCTGGGTATGACTCCAGTGGAATAAATAACGATGTTTGAACGTTTTGTAATACACATTGCAATTACAATTGTAGCGATTTTCTCTGTGTATACCTACACTTGTGAAGTCCGCCAACTTGCATTGGTGAAGGACATTGGATTCTTTCCAGCTCCAAAACCTTCTCAAAAATGAGAGAAGATTTTCAGTAGGTGTGTTTTTGCACAAATTTTGACTCCGGCTGAGAACCGAACCCAGGACCGGCGGCGTAGAAGTCAGGTACGCTTACCACTACGCCACGCGGTCGGAAAAGATAAAGAATTACTAAATAGATTTGCTACGGGATATAATTCATTCATAAACTGTCTTTAGATAATTTTCTCGCCTTTAAATATCAGAAAGAACAGTTTTTAGTTTTTGTGCCAAAATATATTATTAAATTTACACAACAGACCTAACGTTTACACAGTATACACGATAAACTTGAGACATTATTGTTTATGGTTTCTAACCTGGAAATATTCCAAACACAAACTCCATATGGGAATTTTGCCAAAAATTATTCGAGTTGAATGGAATCTTTGCAAAAACTATCATACAGAAGTCAAGGTAGCTCCGTGCGACCGTATGACAAAATTCCAGCAAAATTATATTACAGTATCAACGCCATAAAGAACTCTTTCCTCAACATACTATCTTATGTTCTAAGTATATGTATGTTGTCTTGGTTTTCTATACATTCTTCGCCATATTTGTAAAACATTAACGTTGAAATGGAATCGCTGACATATACTCGTACATGTCTTTATTCGAGAGCATGATGCTATCTTTTGTTATACATATATTCTCTCAGGTTTGGAGCCATATGTTGCTATTATATTTGCTTTACTAAGCAACCGCCGCTGTTCATTTGCTAGTGAGATTCGACTGGAACTATTCTAAGTTGATTTTGTATTTCAAATGCGTCGTAAGGCGTTGATTTCCTTACATTGCAATAATTCACTGCTAATCAAGTTTCAATATAACAAACATCTCTAATAAAAAATTCTTTCGTCTCATTACCAAATATCTTTTAATTCACTATATAATTGCTTTTATTTACAAGTTACACAGTTGTACAGCCGATAGGTATCCGGCAGAGTAGAACAGTACCTACCTCCTACCACAGTGTCGTACGGGGCGACTAAGGATTGTACGGACAGCCTTTATTTGTGCAGAATATCATCATAATGTGCAATTCTGACACTATATATCATGGGAATGCAATGGGGAGTAAGAATTTTTTCTTTTTTCATACCAAAATGGCGGCGGCGTGGATCGCCACCCATCACGTACGTAGTCTCGTTTTCCGCGGGGGCGCAAAGTGGGCTACGTGTATAGTCTCTGCCTACCCCTTAAATCGGAAAAAGGCATGTAGTTACGGGGTACATGAGACTTAAGAACTGGCGTTTCATAGTGACAAGCAGATGATAAGCAGACGAGGCACTTACCATGTGAACTGTGACTTGCTCGTCTCGTCACATACTTCCATTGAAAAAAAAATCATACTTGACAACTTCTGAATATTGTCGAGAGCTATCAATGCGCAGGAGTTATAATAGTGCCACAAGTGCACGCGCATCCACAGAGGTACTCACTCGTCCCTACCTACCCGCGCCCGATGTAACGCTGATAAGATCGGAAGTAGATTAGGATGCAATGTCCGAAACACGGGGACAATCACAACACAACCAGCCCCGAAAACCAACAATTTGTGTAACAGCACAAATGTTGCCTCCGGCTGGGATTCGAAACCAGGACCAGCGGCGTAGAAGTCAGGTACTCTGACCACTAGGTCAAGTGGTCGCTTTAATATGATTGTAAATAATGTTTTTCTAGAGAATGTTTTACACTTTATTGTTAACTGAATGTATAAAATACTGAAATAGTCTACTTTGGTCACGTAACGGCTGTAGGATTAACGTGGGCAATGATTTATGTGCGAAGTTTCGTTTTCTCACTCCATTAGGCTGCTTTTTGACCTAATTGTTAATAAAAGCGGAACATTTTTTTATTAAATTATTTATATATTATGTGAAAAATGTAACGATAACTGATTTATTTTAAGCGCTTTTTATGATGATGTATTGTACCTGTACTGTTATGATGATATATTGTGTATGTAGGTAACGTAAAAACCGATTATGGCAAATTTCTAGATGGAATTTCTAGATGGATTGTGACAGTTGGCGGAAAAAAGAAGTTGAAAAACAGACAGACCGATGTCGGGCGACGTCTAAGGAGTACGGTATCTTCGGTCGCAGATATGCTTGTCCAGCGTGGTGATCACGGCAAGTCCCCAAAGCTTGAGAGAGGCCTACTTCCTTCTGTTGAATGTGAAACCGCTGATGATTAAAAAAGGGGCATTAACAATTCGGACATCCGAATTGTTAATGCCCCTTTTTTAATCATCAGCGGTTGTACTTCTATTTTTGTTCTCATCAATGACCAATGGCCCTTATTTAAAATACACCAGTGTGTTTCTAAAACAAAGTTTTATTTAAATTAGTATTTGTATTTGATATTTATAGCAATTTATTTATTTCAAGACATAACAAATAAACAATTTTTACATTCTTTAGGCGACCGTGCGGGCACTATCCCTGCCTATTCGGGATGAACGCGGGTCTTGAGTTTGAATACCAGCGAGGGCCCGGTCTGGTTGTGTTGTTATCTATATTTTGCTCGCGTAGGTAAAGACAAGCGAGAGCCTCTGTGTCGCGCGTTCACTTGAGGTACTATTATGTCGCCTACGCAGTTGATAACTTTCGACAATATTTGGAAGTATAGCCGTGGTCGAAAATCGGCGAAGAGGATATTATAATTTATATACATTTTTACTTATTACACACAAAGTATACCTGTCGTAGTTGGAGTCAAAATCACGGATATTATTCAAACAACATTAAAATAAATCCCATCTCATCCCGTGGGTGTCGTAAAAGTCGACTGAGGGAAAATCAAAACCAGGAGATGGGCAGCAGCATCTTGCTGGAACATCTGAATAAATAAACTGCGGTTGCCAACCCGTCTGCCAAGCGTGGCAACTATGGCAAAATCCCCCCAAAACGAGAGCTACAAACTTTTGTGGCAATCTATGGGGAGGCCTATGTTCAGCAGTGGACTATTGATAGGCTGAAACGACGATTAAAATAAATTAAAAATTACCGAACCAGTTGCAGGATAACTGAGTTGAGTGTACTTCAGTAAGGTTGGCCTTTGTAACAGAACAATAATGCCAACAACAATGCCAAGAAACAATAATGACATCAGCAAAATGGAAAATAAATTAATCTTTAGTGTGATTCCATTCGAAACTACTGAATATAGTAGTTCGTAGTCATATTAAAATTAAATTATAATTTTATGGTCTAATTATAAATAATAAATAGCAATTTTCAATAAAATTTTGGCATTCAATTTTATTGTTGGTATAGATTTTAATTCAATGTCGTCAGAGGTTTAGTCATAATAAAGAAAAATGTTTGTTGTTAAGGATAAACAAATTAAAATATCAGCGTTACAGTTTATAAATAAGGCTCGATTATCACGTGGCCCAGTGGTTACAGTACCCAGTTACCGAGCCGAAGGTTTTTTTTGTTGGGAGAAATTTTTGGACGAGCAAAACGTTCACCTGATGGTAAGTGGCATGTCTGCCCACAACAAATGCTGTATCAACCAGAATATTTCTGTGTGGCATTACGCCCGTCACTCTAAAGCATCAGATCTTAAGTTACATATGCTTAATAATTTATATTAATTAGTAATGTAATATACACTGACTCTTTCTTCAGACCGAAACACAGTAATGTTTTCACACTACTGCTTCACGGTAGAATAACTGGCCCTGCAGTGGTCCCTACCTAGACGGATTTCTGCACACAAACTTTTACCACGAGGGTTGGAATCCCAGTCGGAGCCAAATTTTGTGTCAAAACATAAATTATTGGTTTTCGGATCTAGTTGCGCTTTGGTTAACCTTGTGTCTCTCATACTGCATCGTAGCCTACATCTGATCTTATCACACGAGCGTTATATCGGGCGCGAGTAGGTAAGGAGCAACGACTACCTCTGTTTAAATGAAACGAATTTTACGGATTTTTTCGCGTTTAATTTTTTACTATTTATAACCCGACGTTTCGAGCACTTTACAGCACCCATGGTCACGGGAGGACTGAGGTGACAGACGTCCTGATGTCATAGTTAACCTGGGGTATGTACAGCTTTTAATTATTATGTTTGGTCCGATATACGCAGAAAGAGCTAAATGTGTCTTGAAGTCTTGCAGTGGTATGATTGGTTTTTGATTTAATTTTATTTATTATCCCAACATTATTATAATTCAGGATCCCAAGCTGGTGGTAATACCCAACCATCTTCTCTATTGCAATTAGGATGTTTTTGATTTCAATAGCCTCGTGAATCATCCTTGGTAGGAATCGGTGTTCTTTTGCAAGGATCTGTAGTTTATCAAATCTGATGTAATGGTTGGGATGATCCAGAACGTGGTCACAGACTGCAGACTTCCTAGAACGACGATGCTTTACGTCAGCTATGTGTTCTTTTACGCGGGTTTTTATCGATCTTTTTGTTTGGCCTATGTAAGAGAGACCACATTCACAATCTAGCTTGTATACTCCTGCATCTTGTAGAGGGATGTTACACTTGACAGGTGGTAAAAACTGACTTATCTTCTTCGGCGGCTTGAAGAATGTTTTTATGGAAGCCCGCTTCAATATATAGCCAATCTTGTCAGTGACTCCTCTGACATAAGGTAGAACAGCAGGTACATGCTCGACTGTGGCCGGTTCCACTCGGTCACTGCGGCGTAGGCGCGGAACCCGAAGCTTGTTGTCTTGCAAAACTTGCTTGACATGCTGAAGCTCGGCGGCCAGGTGTTTCCTGGCACAGATTCCTCGTGCTCTCTGAAACAAGGATTTACACACGGTAGCTAACTGTGATGGATGATGGTGAGATTCACCGTTTAAATATCTGTTAGTATGGGTCTTTTTTCTATACACAGTGTAAAGCGCTCGAAACGTCGGGTTATAAATAGTAAAAAATTAAACGCGATAAAATCCGTAAAATTAGTTTCATTTAAATGTGTAGTGTTCGCGTAAATATAAGAAATCATTATGACTACCACTGTGTTTGCGCATGCACTATAATATCTCGTGCATAGTTGATAGTTTCCGATAGTATTGGGAAACTGTTGCATCGAACAATACATCGTAAAAGTCGAAAGTAAAAACCATTAAATTTACTTATTAAAATTTTCGTGCAATAAATGCATTTACAGAATAATAAAGAATTGATAATGGTGTTCACGCTGCAAACAAAGTTTCGAAGTGTTGAATAATTTTCAATGAAATTTTTATGAATGAAACTTTTAAAAACGAATTTAATTGCACGTAATAAAAAGAAATTAAAAACAACTAAAGCGTATAAGAGAATGGGAGATTAAAAATACATTTTTATAATGAAGGATGCGATTAAATTCATAAAGATAACAAATGTGTAATGATAATCATCATCGTCAGTCTCTTACCAGAAACGTTAAAGAAGATACGTTTCTCCCAATTTAGGGAAATTATTATAACCGCTACGCTGGGCAGGTGGATTGGCAGTCGCAGTTTCTGACACTTCTCACTTTCGATGCAGCATTCCCGCAGTTCCGTAGCCTCCCAAAAGTAATAAAGTAAATTTAAAGCCTATTAAGGCTGAACTGGGGAGCTTAGGAGCTAGGAAGAGTTCGCCACTCTATGAGATTGTAAGGGAATCGAAAGTATGGTTGATACATGTAACGAAAAAAATTACTATATTATTAGTAAGCACGTTCCAAATTCAAAACCTAGAAGCAAAGTATTGGTTCTCGAAAGATCCGAAAAAACCTTTACGGGAAAAAAATAAATATCGTATCAACGCTATGAAAAATGGGAATCCACTCGATCGTTTATCTATTAATCTGTCAAGAAAACGATGTGGTGCAATTTGAGTGGCAATTTGAGGATCGTACGGTGTCATCTGAACGTGATGTTTGCAATATATTTGCTCTACATTTTTCATCGACATACGTTTCTGAAGATTACTATGGCGTTCGTATTGGAGGATTCTATCCAGTCCTCTTTTGTTTGCCTGAATTCTGCATATCTCACTAAAAGAGAAGTGGCTAATGCTTCGAAAAGGCTAAATCGTCGCAAAGGGGATGATGCAGATGGAATTCCTTCATTGTTTGCGTCTAAATGTGTTTTTTTCTCTTTCAACTCCACTTCAATTGATAAATTTCAATAACTCTTTAAGTTCCGGAAAAATGCACACATTGTACCCATTGTAAGTCTAGAGAAAGGAGTGACATAGAAAACTATAGACCTATTTCAATACTTTTTGTTTTTGGAAAACTACAGGAATCGCTGATATGCCCGCTAATCGTATGGCATGTAAAACATTACATTATACCCATAAAAATAAAACATAATTAAAAGCGCGCGGTCTACCTGCTCTAATTTGCTCACTTATATTGAAAACGTAACTGAATCTCTCAATATAAATACTACTGTAGACGTAATCTACAGCGACTTCACTAAAGAAGTAGTAGTAATAGTGGTATGATTCCTATGCAGGAATCCGTCTAGGTACATTCTCCAGGGCCAGTTATTCTGCCGTGAAGCAGTAGTGTGCAAACATTACTGTATTTCGGTTTGAAGGGTACTGTGAGCTGGTGTAATCACCCAAGATTTGGTCAAGCTTTCTGTATGGTGCGATACAAATAATATGCTTTTAAACGTAGATAGAAGAAATGTCTGCACATACGGTTTTCCAGAAGACATACACAAACTGACTTTCAATATAAGCTTGAAGGCAGTTCTTTGCGAGAAGTGGAACAAGTTGGCGTTATTTACAACCTTGGCGTTATTTTGGATAAAAAGGTTCTCTTCAGCGCTTATATAGACAACATAGTTACAAAAAGTTTTAAAATGTTGGAATTTGTATTAAGCAATACTCGAGATTTTAAAAAGCCTTAACTTGCGATTGTTTATTTCAGAGGCATTCACCGTAACCAGACCTGAAAATTATCTATTTGTGTTTTTGCTAAAAAAATTGCCCTGGTCGGGAGTAAAACCTGGGTTCTGACCCAGGACCGGCGTAATAGTCAGGTACTTTGAGCACTAGGCTACGTGGTCGTACATTACACTACAACTATGTTGCTTTTACTAAAACAGTGAAACAAAACTTAAAAGCAATTAAATTTGAACGGGCAAGGCCGTAATCTTCTATCATTATTCTTATTCTCATTACTTCTAGCATTATTATTGTGGTAAACGTTTTTAGATTACATGCAATCATAAACGGAATAATTGAAAATTGAATTTCAAGTAACGCGCTGAAAATAAATAAGTTTAAGGCCTTTTGTATATTGGCAGTAAAGTCATCTTTATATGTTTTTTTAATAAAACAAAATATGATATAATGACTATATTATTATATTATTATTATTAATATATTTTTTTGTCAAATGTTACCGAAACGCTTGAAAGTTTTAAGAAAGTTGCTGTTTTACCCCGTATACTATACAATAACTCGTAACAGGCAACTTGTAAACGGTTAGGAAATATAATGTAAGTATTTGGCCCAGAGCCTAATACTTCTTTATCAAACTAAAACAATTAAGACCGTTGTATAAGATTTAGTTAAGCCTCAGTCGTACCCTATTGTTTCTGTTCTGGAATTATTCCAAATACAAAGCTATTTTCATAAAAAAAGTATTTAGAGACACTGTTATTATAGATTGTAACTAACACAACAGTTGTCAAATTAATCCGAGCCATGATGAAATTTAACAAGTAAACGTATTTTTTAAGATTAAATTATATGCCATTCCTGAGTATGCTCTTGTTTTTGTGATATGATATGAAGGGGACTTCACCTCTTCTCCGAATATAAAGGTTCCTCAGGATTTTTTCGCATATGATTGTGTCATATTTATCAAATAGTTTTAAGTGTAAGTTTTTTTTTTATCACAGATCAGTAAAAACCAAATAAATACTGACTATAATAAACAGTGATTGTGTGGATTTGTAAGTAAAATTAAGTAAAAATTGATAACATGTTGTCAAATGGGCCTCTGCCAATGAAAAGGGTAGCTACCCGCCCGATCGGGTTGTCTGATCTGGGGAGGGGTCCTACTAGTAATATTTAGATGTTGTATATATAGTTCGCATCTCAGAAAACTTTCGCAGCGCGATTATAGAATGTATTAAATATTTCTTGAGCTTCTCATGTTGTGATATAGATGTCGCTCCCATGCTGAGACTGGAAGTCGTAGGTTAGCGTGGAGAACTTGTGACGTCAGGCGATGAGGTGCAGTCTAGCGTTGAGGTGAACCTGTGTCCAGGTCTTCAGTGCTTCATGAGGTATGGTGACAGTGTTGATGTCGCAGGAGTCAGCCTGAGGAGAAGAGACCCCCGCCCTTGATGACATCCTCAGTGGCTGAGAGACTAGGAAGCACGAGTTGTGCCGATAGTAGTCTAGTGCTGGGACTGCGATGGCGATGACGCTGCTGCTGTGCTGTGGTTCGGAGAAGCTTGGTTGCGATGTTCATACTAGTACCAGTTTGGCGGATGATATTGCCAATGAAAAGGGTAGCTACCCGCCAGGCGCAGTTTGGTGTCACACTCAAAAGTTCAGGGTGACACAGCATTTTTCCTCCACACCACACAGCATTTTTTCACCACACACCACACTGCGCATTTTTTGTATGGGCGGACGTTGCACTTACCATCAGTTGAACGTTTTGCTCGTTTCGTCACTTTATACAATAAAAAAAGTTAATGTGTGCCTTCATTAATTAAATTGTAATCTTTTGAAACGATGACACTTATGACCTGAGCATTCACAGTTCGTCCCTACTCGGTGACGTTTCAGCACCTCGCCTTAAAGTTTGCCCTAAAAAGGCATGAAATTTTATAGCCCATAATCTTCCTTAATAACGCGCTGCGTGGTAGCGGCTTAAGATAATCTACCACCACATCTCCTCCCGTGGGTGTCGTAAAAGTCGACAGAGGAAATAAAAACCAGGAGATGGGCAGCAGCATCTTCTTGGAACATCTGAATAAATGAACTGCGGTTTCCAAGACGCCTGTCAAGCGTGGCAGCTATGGCAAAAACTCCTCAAAAACTTGTGTAGCAATCTGTGGGGGAGGCCTATGTTCAGCTGTGGACTAGTTATAGGCTGAAAAAAAATGATGATGACTGAGAGAACTTTAAAAATCTCTTAGTTTTCATTTTCCCTTTGTCGACTTTTACGACACCCACGGGATGAAATGGGGTGGTAGATTTTCTTAAGCCGCCACCACACGACAGTAACTCATGGCAGTAACACTCAGTAGTTTGCTCCCGCAAAGTACGCGAGAGTACTTTAAGAATTTAGATGCTGTATTTGGAATATACTCGTATCACAGCTAACAATAAATATGTTCTTCAGAAGCTGAAAGCAATTTTGTCAAGATCTGGGAAATCATTTTCGGGCCTCAAGAGTCCTTACAATTGAGCCATTGATGGTGCTCACTCAATTCCGAGTAACTATAAACTCTTTTTGTACGTTTCGTATAATACGGCTACTGGAACGAAATAGAATATATACTATTTAATATGGATTTTAAATTATGGAATGGTTGGCTCAGAAAATATATCAATGCTTGGTTATACGACAATATACTGAAAATAAAGTATTCTTTTGTACTTTTATGATATTTTATTTACTTAATGGGAAAAATAAATATGTCAAAACATTTTCTACGTTTATTGTATTTATTCCAATCATTTTTAGCATGTAGTGATTACAATAATAATTCTCAACATGAAAATGGCTGTTTTGTAAAATATACATACATATGAGTAGTGTGCGACTAGTTTAATATCGTGAACCTGCGCTTAGGCAATATATTTCTCTATTGTTACATTGCAGGTTAATAAATAAATATCGATGGGTCGAAATTGAAATTAGTAGACTATTCAGAGCCGTGGCAGCCCAGGGGCTAGGCGTTCACTTTCAACTTATATATACTGGTGGTATGATTCCTATGCAGGAATCCGTCTAGGTACCACCCCAAGGCCAGTTATTCTGCTGTGAAGTAGTAATGGGCAAGCATTACTGTGTTTCGGTTTGAAGGGCACTGTGAGCTAGCGTAATCACTGGCATTTGAGACTTAAGAACTGACGTCTCAGGGTGACGGGCGCAGTGTGGTGTCACACAGAAATATTCTGGGTGACACAGCATTTGTTGTGGGCGGACGTTGCACTTACCATCAGATTAACGTTTTTCTCGTTTCGTCACTTTATACATTCAAAAAAAATACTTCATAGTACGCGAGTGATGATGTACCTGGTGAAGGTATCCACGGACACGAAGAATTTTGACGACATGTAAAGTACGCATTGAAGCAGCGTGGCGTAGCGTGACTTTTTCCGGCACCAAAATCCTTTCAGAAACGTGGGGAGACCCGTGCAGCAGTGGGACATTTATAAGCTGTTTTTACTTTACATTTTCTTAGTAGGCTTAAGTTTCATATGATCATAATCAATCTTAGTTTTTCGTTATTATGCATATATGTTTAGCATTATAGTTGAACAAAAGGAAAACGTAGTAAACTTGTCAATAGAAGCGATACGCGTCTAGCAGGTGTACTGTCAAACTGAAAGAGGTGTACTGAAAGTAAAAGCGCTTTTAGAGGAATTATGTAGGAGTTACAGTTGACATTCGATGATATTGTGCTTAAATAAATTAATTTCCACTTTGGAAATGTTTAATTCGATTAAATTTTATCATTTTATCTAAAGAAGAAAATAACGAGTCGAGCGATAAGATTAATATTATTAAGTGCACCGTCTGCCCATAACAAATGCTGTTTTACTCAGAACATTTCCGGGGGCACCACACTGTGTCCCACTTAGACATCAGTTCTTAAGTCTCACATGCCAAAAATGCCATAATTACGCTAGTTATCAGCCATTCAGACCTAAACACAGTTACACAGTTGCTCACTACTGCTTCTCGGCGATAACTAGCCCTGCCTACCTTGCCGGATTCCTGCCTTCCACCAGTAAAAACACATTAATGTTTTTTCTATTATCGACAATTACCAACGGAACTTTGTGCCAAATGATATTTTCATGGTATCTCGAGAAAGTTCGGCTTTGGATTACTTTTCGATTATTGTAGACAAATCGCTTTATGCACCATATTTTTAAGTTACTGTTTGTTTATTAGTTATTGATTTTCCACAGCGTATTTTAAAATATCCTTTATTATATTACGTATAAAATTCTTATCCATAAACCAAACTATTTTGAAAATTAATCTATAGTCAGGAGTGGACTAGTGATAGGCTGAAATGATGATGATATATAGTTATCATCATCGTTTCAGGCTATCACTAGTCCACTCCTGAATAAACGCCTCCCCCATAGATTGACACAAAAGTTTGTAGCCCTCATTTAGGAGCAAATTTGCCATAGTTGCCACGCTTGACAGGCGGGTTGGCAACCGCAGTTTATTTAGTTAGTTTGTTCCAGGAAGATGCTGCTGTCTATCTCATTGGTCTTCATTATCAGATATATTTTTTATTTTATACGGATAAAGTTTATATAAACATTGTTGGTAAGGACATAAATTTTGTTTGTTAGTTTGTTTATCAACGTTTTTTTACACAAAAATGTTTCTTTTTTATAAAATATACGTTTCAAAACGCCTTCAAACTATTTGAATGAATATTACTCTTCAATCTTCTAATTATGGGACCTAACGATGTGTAATTTATAAATTTGCCACATCTATATGCCATTATTATCCACACCAAATTCTGAACGACGGAGCATACCATGCATATTTCCATGCAACAAGAACTTTGTATTCGAAATTTGCATAGTAATGAACTAGTCAAACTTAAAAAATATTATTTGCATTCGTTTTTTCATGAAAAATACAAAATAATCTTGTTTTAATTGTGGCATTTCGGATGACTTTATAATTATTAGACGTTTCTAAGTTGATTGAAACGACTTCTGTCCTATAATTATGACTTCTGTTTTATAATTAGTTCTACTTGTTAATTATTAGTATGTTTTTTAATTTTATCGATTATTTATAATAAATAGTTATTTATGTCTTAATTGTTGTGACTATACGTAATCTGTATTTTTAATTTTGGAACTATGTGTGATGTGGCTGTGTGCTTAAATAAATAAATCAAGAATATATGGTGCATCATCATAGTTAGGTAATCACTTCTTCCATTTTCGATGATAAACTGGACATTAGCTTTTTAGTTTGTAGCTGTGACCTTATGACCTGATGATAATTTTGCTTAACAGAATTATTTCACAAGTCCATTTCAGTGGTGGTGGGAGGATTCCTATCTAGACACGCGCCTAGGCAGTGGTGTGAAAAAAAATGTAGGGCACTCATAGTGCACGTCAAAAGAAAAGGGACGAGTGAGTGCCCTTGTGTTTATGCGTACACTTGTGATACTATAATATCTCCTACGCAGTTGATAATGTCCGACAGTATTCGGTAGTTGTCACCGAATTCGAAAATGGGCTAGGAGAACATAAAATTAGTATTTAATTTTAGGGATAAATGTATCTGCCTTTTACTTCCTTACTATTTCATTTTTGTAATGGTCTGACATATTTTTTCGTAATTAAATTAAATATAACTTTAATAACAAAAAAGTGTGTCAGTCTGGATGAACTCTACTAGTACAGAAAATAGAATGTTAAGAAGAATTGATGCAAACAGATATTTGTAAATAAAAGTTTGGATGTTATTTAAAAATTGTATGGACTATACTAAGTTATCTAAAATGCCATCGACGTCTAAGTTTCAATTTACTAGCTTGTTATTCTGATAAATTAAGACAAATAACTTCAGTATTTACCTAAATAAGAGACCTATATAAGTGAATAATC
Organism: Luehdorfia chinensis; assembly: GCA_019845155.1. NCBI lineage: Eukaryota > Metazoa > Arthropoda > Insecta > Lepidoptera > Papilionidae > Luehdorfia > Luehdorfia chinensis. Next base: position 937,577 of record JAHVAK010000125.1, read on the forward strand.
ATCACTTCAGCCTTCATCACTAGTCCACTGTTGAATATAGGCCTCCCCAATAGATTACAACAAAAGTTTGTAGCTCTAATTTTGAGGGGATTTTGCTATAGTTGCTTAGCAGGCGGGTTGGTAACCCATCTTCTGGTTTTAATTTTCCCTCTGTCGACTTTTACGACACCCACGGGATGAGATAGGGTGGTAGATTCTCTAGTCACCACCACACGGCAAAGACAAGTGAATAAAAATACGTAATATGTGATTCAAAATGGACAGAAAATAAGGCCTGTGAGTTCTGTTACAAATACGGTCATGGATCACGGGTTAGAATCCCGTATGGAAAAATGGTCTGCAGATAGTTGTTCTGGGTCAGAGTGTTTGTATATGTGAAATTTACGCATATCAAGCGCACCTACGATACATGGAAGATCTGAGGTTTCCTGTGGAAGTTTTTTATTTAGGTTTCTCCAAAGTTACTAATTTATTTGCGCTTACCTAAGAGCGCTTAACTAAGGCTGGGTTGCGTCGAGGTGCTATAGCATGTGCTCAACAAACTAGAATAGAATAGAAAAGAATATTTTTTATTCAATACTGATCATTAACATAATACTCATTGAACGTCATTTTTTCGCAAATAAATGCAAACATCTATTGTGGAGTACTAAAGTATTTGTCATTAGTTGGAATCGAATCTGCGCACTGCAGCGAAGAATTTAATCGCTCGCCAAGACTCCAACTAAGCCGGATTTGGCTACCGGCTACCAGCTGAGAGGATTGACAACCAGCTTCCCTATTCAGAGATCAGTTGATCGGCTAATTTAATGAAGTGTCGAGACGAGCAAAACGTTCACCTGATTGTAAGTGCAACGTTTGCCCATAACAGATGCTGTGTTACTCAGAATATTTCTGTGTAGCACCACACTGCGCCCGTCACAGACATAAGTTCTTAAGTCTCATATGCCCAATGATTATGCTAGCTCTCAGTGCCCTTCAGACCGAAACACAGTAATGTTTGCACACTACTGCTTCACAGAAGAACTGGCCCTGGGGTAGTACCTACCTAGACGGATTCGTGCATAGGAATCCTACCACCAGTTAAACCTATGGAGCTGAGCGATAGCTTTAAATTAAATAGTATACGAGTGGCCTGAGTTCGATCGCCGGTGACGGCAACTCTAAAATAGTTCTTCAATTTATATTGCTGACGTGAACGTGGTAACCTTCTGAGTGGTAAAGGCAAACATCGCGAGGAAACCTGTACGTGTTAGGAATCAAAAATATTTCGGGGACATGTGAAGTCCGCCAGACAGTATACCATATATTTCATAATATTTATGTATAGTGTAAAAGAAAATCTTCTTTGTTTAATGTTAAATATAATCGCTTTTAATATTTTCAATAATGGCCCCATTAAATAAAATAAAAATAACTTGCACACATTCTCTGTTAAAAAGTAAAGTAATTTAAATAGACTAAAACAAAGTTCTATTATGTTTTTGCAACGTAGATTCAAGGGATATAACCACGCTCGATAAATCTGCCTTTTCCGTAATTAAATGAACAGAGCGCAGCGCGTCAGCTTTATGTTCCCCGACATTTTTCTATAGCGCGTGTAGGTCATTTAATGCCAGACATTTCTGTATACTTTGTTGTCAATATAGATTCGCTTTATAAATTGGGAAAGGAACGCGATTTTCTATGAAATCACTAAAATAATATTTTTGTTACATCATCATCAGTGCATTAATAGCCCACTGCTGCACATGTGTCTCCAAAAACCATTTCTCATAGGAGAAAATGACGGGACGCGCAAAAAGTTCACCAGATGGTAAGTGCAACGTCTGCCCATAAGAACCCGTAATACTCGTAACAACCAAACACCCCGAACATATCTGTGTGTCATCACACTGCGCCCGTCAGCCAGTAATATCAGCTCTTAAGTCTCATATGCCCAGTAGTTACACTAGCTCCCAGTGCCTTTCAGACAGCAACGTGGTAATGTTTGCACACTACTGCTTCACAGCAGCATACACGGCTTTGCTTTTATACCTACCTAGACGGATTCGTAGTGGAGGGTTAATCGCGATGTTGTTGAGGACGTGGTAAATCAGCATTTAAACTTGCGGTACAATTTTAGAGATGCCAGTACCGGGGAATGCACTCAGGTCACTCGCTTACTATGAAATTAAAGACGAGCGCCCGGCTCCTGAGCTACCATGGCTCGTTCAACCCGTAAAAAAAATTACATTTTTAATTTTATTAAGCAATGTGTATTATTTAACTTTGATACTGTTGTATAATTTCGCTTGACTGCGGGGGAATTTTTATTTTAATTCATAATGTAGGGTTGTAGAATGGAATGTCAGCCTTTAATATTCGCTACTAAATTATCTCAGTTATTCTATTACCAGACATTTAATGTAGGAGTCACCTTCATACTTTCCTCTTGCGCATATTTCAGATAAGCTTGTGGCTACATTTTGCAAAATGCTGGAATATTTGGAGAGCTTTCCATTCTAACAAAATATTAAGTTGTCTTCGGGGACATTTTATCATCCCTTGACTGAAATAACACCGGTACTTGTTTTTCTTATATAATATTAGTAAAAGTAAAGTAACGTAAGCCTTCAAATACCCGCTGTTGAGCACAAATCTCTCAATTTGTAACGGGATTGTATTATAGTTCACATACATACACAGTCACACCTTTTTCCTATAGAAGGGGTAGGCAGAGGCCACTCACGTAACTCACGAAAACAAGGCGTGACGGGTGGTGAACCACGTCGCCGCTATTTTGGTACGAGTCAAAAAATTCTTGCTCCCATTGCGTTCGCATAAGCAGTATAGTGACAGCATTACACGACGGGAGACACCTCGGGAGGTAAGAGGTAGGTGCTGTTCTACTCTTCCGGACACCTATCCGCCAGTATAATATAATGTATTTTTAAGTAATTACTTAAACTGTTATTTAATTAATAACAGTTTTAGTTAATTTTTACTTACAAATGAAGTCTATTATTTTATCTTGGGGCATTGGTACTTGTTCTACAAATAAAATTATTTTTTTACTAAATCGATCGTTATCACTTTATATAGCGCAAACATATTTCTACAACCCTGAGAGACTAAAGAACGAGTGGTTATTTTATAAGAGCGCGCAATTTGTTTCTACACTGTAAACAAAAGTGGTAATTGTACATTAAAATAAAACTACGAATTATTTTTATAACGAAAACTCTCTTTTAAAATAAAGTCAAAAATCAGTGAAATCTTTTCGCATTTACATGAAGTGGCGAATAAATAATGATTTTCAGTGAATGAAAGTAAATATTTAAAATGAGTAGTGGTCGTCCAATGGCGGAAATTCGACTGCAGTTCATTAACTTTTTATTAAACTTAATGTATTTGTAATACATCTACACTAACATCATAAATGGAAAAGTAACTTCCTCTGTCCTCCTGTCTGTTTGTTATCTTTTCACGGCTCACCGATCTTTACGAAATTTGACACAGACATAGTTTGCATCCTGAATACAGACATTCAATTTTATTCAATTTTATTTCGGAAAACCAAAGAGTTCCCACCTAAAAAACAAAAAAAAAACAAACGGATTTAACAGGTTCAAAGTTTTCACTTCACGTACTAATATAGATATGAGACAAGAAAAAAAATTATGAACTCTGTTATAGTAATGTGTATATTACAAAACGCCATTCCGCAAGCATGTCTGTGATATTACGGTACCAAATCTACTTGTTGTTATAAAACTACTATTTAGTACAGCGAGCAAAGCTACCGTCTAAATATGCGTCAAGCAATCAGCATGCTGTGCTATTGCCTGTCGTCAATGTGGTCGCTTAAATATTTGGCGACCCAGAAGCCCAAATACAAATATTTCTCATCACTGTTCAGAAATCTGCCGCAGACTGTGACATTTGTCACAGTTAACATTTTCTCTTACTATGTAACTTTATGTGTTTTTCTAATCACAAAAATTTAAATATAATAAACAAGAGAGTGGTTGAGCAAATTAGATTAATAAATAACAACTTAACAATAACTAACGTTTTTTTTGGGGCCGTATAGTATAGTTAATCAATAGTTAATCCCCGCGAATTAGTTACTTTGGGCACTGTCCTTAATACTGTTCATAAAGTTCTTGCTACTAGGCTTACTAACTTAGCTACTATGTTCATAGCTACACTTTACAAATTTGATTATTTCATCGAAATTAGTTACTATAATTTCTTCTGTGTAATTTGTTATAGAACTTATTTAATGGGGCCCCCATATATCTAAACTAGCAAGTAGACTCAGCTCTGCAGCTTATGCTGTGAAAAGAATCAGAAACTTGACTAATGTTGAAACTGCTCGATTAGTTTATTTTAGTTATTTTCACAGCATAATGTCTTATGGTATTTTGCTATGGGGAAATGCGACTGACGTAGAGGTGATTTTTGTTTTGCAAAAGAGGGCTATAAGATCTATTTATAATCTTGGCTCTAGAGTGTCGCTTAGAGATATATTTAAAGAAATTAATATCTTAACCATGGCCTCTCAATATGTTTATGAAAACGTTATGTATGTACATAAGAATATTAATCACTTTAATAAAAAAAGTGATGTTCATAATGTGAATACCAGGAACAAGCACAAATTAATTATGCCAGTTATCCGACTTCACAGAGTCAGTAACTCTTTCATGGGGCAATGTATACGTTTTTTTTTTTATTTTTTTTTTTATTGTATAAAGTGACGAAACGAGCAAAACGTTCACCTGATGGTAAGTGCAACGTCCGCCCACAGCAAATGCTGTGTCACCCAGAATATTTCTGTGTCACCACACTGCGCTCGTCACCCTGAGACATCAGTTCTTAAGTCTCAAATGCCCAGTGATTACGCTAGCTCACAGTGCCCTTCAAACCGAAACACAGTAATGCCTGCACACTACTGCTTCACGGCAGAATAACTGGCCCTGGGGTGGTACCTACCTAGACGGATTCCTGCATAGGAATCCTACCACCAGTAAAGGTTTTTACAACAAAATCCCAGAAAGTGCACAAAGTCTTTCAATAAAAAAGTTCAAACTATTTGTTAAACAAAGACTTTTTAAGAAGGGTTATTATAATATTAAGGAATACATGGATGATGATAACCCCTGGGAATGAGGTGATCGCTGCCAAGCTATTTCTACATCTTTATAAAACTGCTGTAATTGTATATTTAAAATGACTGAAAAAAAAAATCCCGCTGGGTTTCTTACTGGTTCTTCCCAGGACAGAGGCATTTCTTTGCGAACCAGTGTAGTTTAAAAAAAATGACGTTCAATAAGTATTATGTAAATGATCTATATTGAATAAAAAAATTCTATTCTATTCTATTCTATAATTACCTTATTTTTCGCAAGTGTTTAATTAAATCATAGATTAATTTATTATATTGCTTTCACTTTTTTAAGTTGAGTATTCATTAAATTTTCAAAAAAATATTTTATTTGTTTACGGTTATGAAGTATAATTTAAGAATGTCATGTTTTAAGTTTATATTTTGAAGTAAAGAAATTAAATTTTTTAATATTGACAAATTAATTAATATTGACTGTTACTTTAGATTTAATATAAATTAATTTGATCTAATGTTTAACCATTACTAAAAGTACTGATCGTGTTTTGTTAAGACATGCGAGAAAGCTTTGTGGTACGTAGTTTGCCTGAAGGCAGAACAATTAATTGGATCACTTGCAGAAATTGGAATTACGTATTATTATTGGTTTATTACGCTGAACCTAATGTCATAATGTTTTTTTATGGGTAACTGATTTTATTAAAATACAACTAAATTTTACAAATTTCATTATGAATTTGCATCTCATAACATATATCTCAATATTCTTAGTTTTGTCTATGTTGAGAACATAATAACTGACAACACTTCGATTACTGTTGCTGATCACATTTGCAGTGCAATATGATTAAAACTGGTATTTCAAACATCATCATCATCATCATTTCAGCCCATCACTAGGCCACTGCTGAACATAGACTTCACCCAAAAATTGACACAAAAAATTGAAGCTCGAACTGAGAGGGATTTTGTCATAGTTGCCACGTTTGACAGGCGGGTTGGCAACCGCAGTTTATTTATTCAGATGTTCCAGGATGATGCTGTTTTCCCTCAGTCGACTGTTACGACGCCCACGGGATGAGATGGGGTGGTAGATTCTCTTACGCCGCTACAACACGGGACGGTATTTCAAACAATACTCTCTAATAAACAATATAAATGTGTCACTGGTGAGCACATCTCTTCTCTCATTTCCGAGAGGGTTTTGGAGCGGGAACGAGTCGGCGAAGCTGCTCCTATGCGGGTTGACGGACTTCACATGTCCTCGTAATATTTTTATCCTCATTCATGCAGGTTTCCTCAGGATTTTTTCCTTCCTTTTTTCCTTAAGCGTTCTAAATCAGCATTTAAAATTGTGCCTGCACCGGGAATCCTATTCAGGTCACTCGTGTACTATGAAATCTAAGGCGAACGTCCGGCCTCTCTGCTACCCCAGCATTACTAGCAATTGCAATATCATGATAAATTGTTAGCTTTCATAAGAAATAATTGGGATATTTTAGATAGTGAAAAAAATTGTTTTGTGTGTTCAGTACGATGAAGAAGACGCTGTTAATTTGGTAAAACTAAATTTTACTGATTATATCATGTTTATTTTTTTTAAATTACTGCAATAAAACTTGAAGCATTTGGTTTCAATAAATGCGTAGTAAGGGACTTAGGTACCGTTACAACTACGTAACAGGTAAAACAGCTGATACGTTAGCTTTAATAGCGTGGGGCGTCGGGGAGCATTGGATCAGAGGAACTTTTTCAGAAACAGTAGCCAACTCAATGAATCATCCTCTTTATAGATTCCTTCGCGTCTTTACGCGAAGGAATCTATTCTAGTCTATTCCTTACCTTTGTAAGGAATAGACTAGAATACAAGAAATTCCATTTGTTTCTTAATGGATTTGGTGGTCAGTTAAGTAAAACTAAATTCGACACAGACATGTCTAAAACCAGTCGATAGCCATTTCGGGAAATTTAATTATTATACTTAGAACGATTGAAGATCGGTTAAATTACACTATTCTTCAATTCTGGGACGGATTATCTAGAATATTAAAACAAAACCAATAGGAACTTAAATTAAAAAAAAAAGATTTTTCAGTGTTTTTAGTATGTAAAGTAAAAAAAGGTTTCCATATTTACCTTTCTTTAAACGGGTACTTTGACGTGAAAGAAAGCTCTACTATGATTATTATTAAATCTGCCTGTATTTCTTGAAGTAACCTTGTTAAATTCTGTTTGTTTCAATAAAATTTGCATATCAATTTTTTTTTTTAATTTAAAGCAAATAAGATCAATGCAAAGTACTGTATGTAATGTTTTGTAACTCGGAGCCATTGTAATGAATATTGCCTTTTTATGAAATTCAGCATATTCAGCGGTCTGTAGCTCGTTAGATAAATTTCGAATCAAATAACGAATTCCAGCCGTGGTTTTACAAAATAAATAATAATAATAATAAAACCACATATAAAATATATACGTATCGCCTCAAACGCCATGGCATCTGACAGACGGCGGAATAATCTAGAAAGATGCCAGACCAAAGAAAGTACACAAACCGGTGACGGACAGCAGCATCTTAGATGTGAGAGGTCTGGCACTGCGGTCGCCAATTCATCTGCCATGCGTGGTGGGTACCACGCATGGCAGACGAACTAAAGACCTTGGAGCCTTGGTTTCGCTCTGTCGCTTCCTCAATACGAGCAGTATTGAAGAAGCGTAGGTCTCGCCGCATACATTTGGAGATCTGTCTGTTCAGTTGCCGATATGCTGACGCATCAGTTGAAGACTGCAGCCTCATTTCACGTCTAGCCTCCATGAGATTGATTGTGTGTGTGTATCGTCATGCGTGGCGATTATTATAGATTTATTATAGTTTTTCCGCTATCCCCATTTGTCTAAGTCCAAACATTATTGATATAAACCAATCCATCGCATTTAATTATATACACTGTACATGTTTTCATTGCATTCTGTAGTGGTTTTTGTTATTACACATTAAACATGAACAAATGCAAAATTAACTTTTGGTCCAATGAAAATTTTATAAAATATTTAGTCTGATGAACAGCAGTTTGCTCCAAATTATATTAACACAGTCTTGTTCGTAACGTAAATAACTTTATGAGATTGAGATAAAGTGTATACAATTTAGTGAGTGTAATAACGTCTTCGTTATGATGTGGTTAGGTGAACGTTACACATCAAATTTTTAACATAAATATTACTCTTTCACTGATATTAAAAATATCGTATATATTATTAAACATAATAATATTATCATAGTAATAGAATATTTCAGCTTTCATAGAATGTATGATTATTAAATAGGGTTTTTATTGTGTTTGTATAGGAGCACCAAAAAATCACTAAGTTTTATGATAAAGTTGTTACTGTAGCACTAAGCACGAGGGATTCGACCCACATCTACCCTAATGAGACGGAAAGGTCTCGAATTGACAGGCCAATGTTTTCCGCTCTGTTAATACTTAATACCTTTTAAAGTCACGGTCTGGTATACTTAATCTGAACAAGTATGTATGTAAGTACTCGCAATTTGTATTTCAGTTGCGTGACTTGTTTAGTTTTTACATCTTCATTAAGAGTTTTAGGTATGGTTACATTGATGGAGAATTTTATATGTCGCTGGCTTCATAATACAGTAAGTATAATTAGACTTAATATTTTTTAACTACTACTGTGAGTTGGCCTCTAAAATATTATTTAGTTTTATATTTTATTCTTTTGTTATAAAATCATGAAAAATTTATAAAATACTTGGTAACTAACACTTACCACTATCACGTATATACATAGAGTTACACATTGGAGTAAGTAGAGACCACATTTTTCCACTTTCTACGATCCTGACACAAAACTTCCGCTTCTTTTACTTTCATGAGCGCTTTCATACACTCTCGTCTGTTGCGGGTACTTTTGACGTGAACTTTCATTAAAACGTCTTCTATCGTGATACGCTCGCTTACGTCAAACCTTACCGGCTTAACCATTTCTACTCACCTCATAAATCAGTTTCTTTCATCCATCCTCTTTACGTGTATAAGCCTTACTTTGTCCATTTAATTCACTCCAGCTATTACGTGTAGGTGAAGGTGTACATGAAACTCTTGTATCGCTGTGCAGGTTTTCTGCTTGAGTTTACATGAACTCTGCTTAGTATCTGTTTTTCCTTTCGATATTACCTAAATAAAACACAAATAATAAAGTTTTAATAGACTTTTTTGTTATTTTTTCTTTTCGTTTCCCAAGTTACAGGCCATATAGCACATGATACTGTAGCGCCTGTACTATGGGTGTCATGTAATAAGGTGCACTACTGGGTGTTGTAACCATTTATTGTTAGGAGAAAGTGACGAGACGAGCGAAACATTCACATGATGGTAAGTGCAACGTCTGCCTAAAACAAATACCTAGCCTAACTACATATTTCATATACCTATTAATTATATCTTATATCATACACATAGGAATCCAACCATCAGTACGTATAAGCAGGAATAATAACGAAAGAAATTCGAACGTAATAAAAAAAAATTGAAAAACTAAGAACTTCAGTACTTCTTAAAATTAGAAACACTCCTGTAGAATGCAAATGTGGTTAATTACTATTTTGCTAAGTTAGGTGTAGAATTTGCTGACGAAATTGCAGTAAATGCTTCTCTCCTTCCACATGATGTAAACAAAAGTCCACCAATTTGTGGGAAAGAAATTGAAAGTTTTATTGAAAACCGAAAGTCGGACAGCAGTCCAGGTTGGGATGGTATATCTGCCAAAATAATAAAGGTGATTCGGCAAGTACAATAGCATCTACCTCTTTCCTACCGAGATGTCGTAAGCTCGTAAGTGGCGACTAAGGTATTCGTGCAGAATAACACCGTAATATGCAATGCTGTCACTATACTCGTCGTGGGATCACAACGGGGAGTGAGAATTTTTTGATTCGTACCGGAATGGCGGACATCGGATAATGGAAGGTACACACCAGTGCGTGCCTTTGTGTTTGCACTAATACTTACGGCTTATTATAATCCTGCGCATACTTTAAGTGAGGGTTGAATAATTAAAAGATTCTTTAAATGTTATATAATACCTTTTTTAAGGATATCTCTGAGTGAGTGACTGAGCGATTTGAGCGGTTGAGCGGAGGTTGTCAATTGTGGGCTGGGAACAAAGGTGGTTTTCTTTAAATATCATAATTTAAAGTGAGATAAATATTCTTCTCCTCTCTCAGGTTACATTTTATTGAACACTAAACAGAACAACTAAAAAAAAAATTCAACGTTTCTTTAAACTTAAAGTAACTAATTTCTTAGATTATTTTTATTTTATTAGTGACATAGTACTGGTACAAACAGCGTTACTTTAAGAACTACGTATTATTATTAAATACTTAGTTTGACTTATAGTTCTTAATTTACTTAAAGGGCCTTCCTATTGGAATTAATATTTATACATTCGGTGCACTTAAGTGTCAATGAACTGTCAAAAACTCTGCCTTCTTGGGCATAGTTCCAAAACATACCAGTATGAACGAGTACATTACAGTACTTTGCTACAATACAGCGCAAATATGTTTTCGATACACTTCAACAAAATACTTGGCTTTGTTGCCCCAGACATTTTTTATGATATTAAAGATCGAGAAGGTCGAGAAAATTGTTTATGACTGACTGTTTTAATTAAGTAAAATTAATATCTAACTAAAAAAAAGTTGTTGCAGTGTCACCCAGAAAATTACCAGCACGGTGCAGTCCAGCAGCGTCTAGGTGTGGGATGTTTCAAACAATCCACTTGCAAAGCGTGCTGATTATGACAAACCTTGAGGTTGAAATATACAGGGTCATTCGTAATGTCCTATACATCCCGGCAGACTGGGCTTAGGGATACGATGTATATATGCCCCAAAAAATAGAATGAGCTTCGTAGCGTGATACCTGTAGGAGATATGTCGACTTAAAGAATTTGCTTAAGACTCATAGGTGACTACCCTGTTATACAGCTGATCGAGGTAATGAACTCATAAATTTAATTTGGCGTTTTTCCATTGAGCTGCCATCGAAAAAACTCGCAAGCACTAGAATAACATGAAGCTTAAGGAAATCTGTTGGGAAGTAAATCTGTTAGTATGACGCCGTAGTACGGTAACATAAATTAAATGGAGAAGAAAACGTATTTTGAATTTGTCTGGTTCGGGTCAACGACTTTCTGAGTTAGGGTCGCGTAAAGTTTTACGAAACAAATAATTTTAAAGTTTTGTATAAACAATTTTAGTATTCAATTTTGTCATTAAAGCTTCATCGTTGTGTTTATCAGATCAAAGTAGCATGGGTAGGTGCCGGGATGTTATACCAATTTTGAATAACGTTGTATAATGAAAACTTTATTAATATTTATATATTTTTATTGTCTGCATATCTTCTCCTGGCCAATTTTCGACTACGGCGACAACTACCGAATACTGTCGGGAGTTATCAACTGCGCAGGAGATATTATAGTGCCACAGTAGTACGCGCAAACACAGGGGCACCCGCTCGTCACACAACTCTCGTGCCCAATGTAACGCTGATGCGATAAGATCATAGGTAGGCGAGGATGCAATGTCAGACACAAGGACAATCACAACACAACCAGACCCGAAAACCAACAATTTGTGTTTTGCACAAGTATTGACTCCGGCTGGTATTTGAACTCAGGACCCGCGGCATGGTAGTCAGGTACTCTAACCACTAATCCACGCGGTCGTCAAAGTTAAGTTCATGACTGAAAACTTGTCAGACATACTCTTATAGCTTTATAATGTTTCAAAAATTATTGTATTTATACTACAGAATATGATAACTCTGTGTTTGTTAGTCAATCTGGTTTTACTTAAACACTATTTTAAAGTAATCTTTATAGCGTGTCGTATATAGTTAATTGTAGTCGCTATTGACAATATAAACAGCGATCCATATACTCAAATGGCTTTTCATAAAAATATTTATGACAACTTATCCATGTACTCGTAAGAAGCTGACGCGTATTACAAATGCTGTTGAGTTTACGATTTTTTAAACTGTTATAAACTTAACGTATTAAACGTTTAATGTTTATTTTAACATTGATTTTTCTGACACGACATCTTTTCCTACCTCTGACATCATTGCATGAGCTATATATCAGGCGCGGGTACGTTAGGACAAGTTAATGCCCCTGTTTTTGATGTACCACTATGGCACTATAATATTTCTTGCGTAGATACTCGTAATAGCGTCCAAGAGTATTCTGAAGTTGTCGCCGTGGCAGCAGAACGGTCAGGAGTACTGATCTATTTGGGGCCGTACACTGAACTCTATTCTATATCTATATATAGGAAGAGAAAAAGAAAGAAAAGATTTTTATTTGACATCACAAAAGAATTCACGATAAAGAAGCAATAACAAAAGGAAGTTATGAAACCAAAAAAATGTGAAGTCAAATAAGTTCTTTCAGCAAATTGCGGGAGCACTAAGGTTTTTGTTGGTTATTTGTATGGTTAAGGTTGACTTTCAAATAGAGCCTGATGTTGACTTCATGGGCGGATATACTATATTATGTTATGTAGCGTCTAAGAAAAAAAATGAATTCGCTTCGCAACGACACGAATGTTTCTTTGTTTGTCCCGTATGCGTTCCCATACAATTTATTCGATTTTGCTGAAACTTTCGTAAGTTTATGTGCGCCTCCGAAAGTTTCTTAATTAGTACGACTATTTTTCAATAGGTGGCGCGCGAGTCGTATTGGGTTGTCGTCTTCTATACTTTCGCGCATCGTTCATCCGACTGAGTGGAAACTTCGTACAGTTTTTGTTGGCACTTGAGCCAAATTAATGAATAAAATTACAATAAAAAATTAAAAAAGCGATGCTTAACTGTACTAAACTGTTAAAAATGTGTCTTGCTGTACTTATATAAGAAGGGCGGCAACCGTCAGTCGTACACGTTGACATCTGTTTGTTGACTGCCTATGTACTGGTGACACAAATTTCGCCTCAGGGAATACGCGCTCTTAGCAAGGAAAACACGTTTTCAGTGACCCAAAAGGTCTCAGGAAATCAAATCAATATTTTTTATATATATTAATATGGAATAAACAACACTTATAAAACACTGGTGGTAGAATTTCTATGCAGGAATCCCTCTAGGTCTGGCTTCTGCCGTGAAGCAGTACCGTGCAAACATTACTGCGTTTCTCTGAAAGGGATCTTTTTTTTCTGAAGGGCACTGAGAGCTAGTGTAATTACTCGCATATGAGACTTAATTGCCGTGTGTTGGCGGCTCGTTAAAAGAATACTGCCACTCCATCTCATCCAATGGATCTCGTTAAAGGCGAGTAAGGAATTAAACTGCACTGTGCACACAACAGCGCATGGTGGCGATGGGCTCACCACCTATCACACCAAGTGCATTATATTGTTTTGGTGAAACGTGGATTGTGGCAGTCATCTATTTTTGCAGTGAGTGCCCAGTCTCTGACTACCCCTTATGGGATACAGTCGTGATCTTATGTATGTATGTATGTATGTATGAGACTTCAGAACTGATGTCTCGTGACGGGCGTAGTGTGGTGCCACACAGAAATGTCCCAACAAAAAAACAACGTTTTATGACATAAATAAACACATCTTAGGTATTACCAATTACAGATTCCTAGTTTTTAGGAAAACTGATAGATTGTAGTTTAAAAACACAACCATTAACTGAAACTAAATATACAATTACTATTGAAATAAATAAAAAAAAATATACGAATTACGTTAGTTTTAGTCTAATGTTACTGAAATAAATTACTCGGCATATCATAGATTAGGAACGTTTATTTAATTTAAATCTAGAATGTAGTTCTCATAAATGGGGTAATTTATCCATTTTATCACCACTTTAATAAGCTTCCTGTTGAAAAGTTGCCAAAGTGTATGTACCCCATCGTTTGAAAACATGTCTGAAGTAAATTGGTATATTAACCTTAATCTCGCACATACGAGTACATTTAACTCATCCGGATCATTGTGATCGCGAAATAACGAAGATAAGATTACTTACAGTATATAATCAAAGTGCGATAAGATTTTAATAAGAAAACAGCGGCTTAAGTTTTGCTTATAACTTGTAGCGACGAAATATATTAAGAGGTCCATTTTGGATGGAAAATCTGCGCCAAAACGCTTGTAGTTGATGACTTCTTTTATAAAAAAAAATACAATACAGCTGGTACAATGTAGCTCCAAGAAATATAATAACCCATTTAAATTTGTAGTTTTCTACACTATATACTCGTATGTACATTTATTGGTTATAAGATTAATTGGTTTTTTAACGTTAACATTTAACTAAGGAACTAGGTATCAATGTAATTTAAAAATTTGACAAAATACTCGACCCTTTTCCAAAGATGGCCAAGGGCAACAAATAATTTAACGGGCCTTCTGAAGTACGGAAGCCGTACCGCGACCGCTTCTAAATACAAAGGTGTCACCTAAAAAATACAATGCAGAACATTGTTAGACCCAGATAATATTTTTTTATGCCGTCGCTTAAAGTAAGATTTGCTTTAAATATTTAACATTTTAAAAAATAGTTACTTTTACTCAAGAAAATAACACAAAAATCTTTCCGTGTCTCAACTTTGATTCTAGTATAACTGATGCTTGGATTAATTTTACCTAGTACGATCAACATGTTTGCAAGTTATTGAAATGTTCTGTTAAGTACGCTTCACATACGAGTGAAGTTTTAGAAATGTTTCCAGTTCAGTAAACTAGAGCTTCGTTCGTTTAATAAAAAATACGATATAATCATATATACTTTTCAGTATTTCATATAGTTTATGAATTTAAAAGCTTAATGTTGAGATAACAATTAAAAAATCTGTCTTTTATTTTGCTGCCTTTCCTACGTTCGTAAAATATAACATGTACGTGTTATATTTTATTCTGTACGTACGTGGACGGTATATAATAACACCATCATCAGAATTATTTTATTTTCTTAAAGAGATATTATGTTATCATTTAAGGATGTGGTCTGAAGTAATATAAGGCAGCTAGTGATTTCTCTATAGCTGTATAACAGTAAAAAGTTTCAGCCTATAAATGTCCCACTACTGAGCACAGGCCTCCTTTCATTTCTGAGAGGGTTATGGAGCTAGGAAGAATCCGCCACGCTGCTCCAATGCCGGTTGGCGGACTTCACATGTCTTCGAAATATTTTTAATTTCTCAGACATGCAGGTTTCCTCACGATGTTTTCCTTCACCGCCGAGCACGTGGTAAGTCAGCACTTAAAATTGCAATTAACAATTTTAGTGGTGCCGGCACCGGGAATCGAACCCAGGTCACTCGCGTACTATGAAATTAAAAGCGAGCGCCTAGCCCCTGAGCTACCACGGCTCAGCTGTATATCAGTACTTTTTTGGTATTATTTGACAACCGCGGGGTCTTGTGTTTAGATAACTTGACTTCAATATCACGGGTTCGACTACTAGCCGGGGTCAACATTTGTGATAAAACACGAATAGTTGGTGTTAAGGAAAGGTTGTGTTTGCATGTGAAATTTATGCTTTTAAATGCGTTCAAATTACACGAGGTGTCCCAGTGTGGCTTTTTTTTTAAGTATTTTTTTTACGCACGGATTCGATTCTTCTTCTTCATCGGCCTGGAAAAGTTCACTGCTAGTTCACCACGCTCGACAAGCGTATTGGCAATCGCGGGATCTTAGGCGCGGCTCTTGCCAGTCCGGATAATTTAAGTTTGGCATAATTAAAATGGTTATTGCGCCATCAGTCGTTGGCCATGGGAATTTCCTGGCATTTCGCTTAGCCGACTTTTACGAGACACACGAGATAAAATGGGGGTGATAGATTACCCAACGCCGCAACCACGCGGCTAAATGTTCCACTCGTTCGTTCTTAATTAAAAGATTAGACGTTTTAAAATTAACCAGACTGTAGGTTGCATATGTAATTTACATGCAAAGGAGAGCTTAATTCTAAAAGATTTTTCTTCCAGCTACTCTTAGAGTGAAGAGTAAAGTTGATATGTGCTGGTAAATTATTGTGTACATAGATAAAACAAAAGTAAGCAGATCAAATACATCTTTAAAAGGCTGTATGTATCTTTTGATTGCATCAAAATTACTTTTTTACAGGAAAATGCTAATTTAGAGATGTATGTCCGTCAGGGTTAAGAGGAAAACATAGCAACCACTGGATCAAAAAGTATGAAATTTTGCAATTAGTATTTCTAAAGTATTATTTATTTATTTATTTATTTATTATAACTTTATTGCAAATCTTTAAATAAAAAGTTAACAAAGGGCGGACTTAATGCCTATAGGCATTCTCTACCAGCCAACCCATGGTGTGGTGAGAACTTGTACACATACATACATACATAAATACTCACATTAATACTTACACATATATATATATATGTATGTATATCAGTTGACTGACTGACTGATCAACGTACAGCCGAAACCACGGGGTCAAGAAGCATGCAATTTTGTAAAGGAGTTCCTTATGTAACGTAAGTGAGCGCTAAAATTCACACCTTAAGAGGGGAAAACAGGAAAAAAAGTTTGTCCGATTCTTCCAAATTTCTTCCACAGACGATATGTACGGTATCATAAAATAAAGATATCAAATGTAGAAACAGACAAAACAAGGAAGAACAAAGCTTGAAAGGCCCAGTAAATATTGAAATAATAATAGCACAGATTTCGATGACATCTTCTCCCGCATATATGTATAGACTCCTATAGCATATAAATAGTAGTTCTCCTTACATTGGTGTTATTTGACACGAAATTGACGGTATTGTAAAGTTTAATATGACACACAGTTCTAGTCGAAGTATCAACTGTAGCTCGCCATGATGATAATTCACGATGCAAATACGCTCTCCATACGGTAATACAACAACCGACAACCAACCGACTCTTTTAATCCAGTTCAGAAGAATTTTTAATACCCATATAAATATATAATTCTGCAACTTAGTGAAATAAATCAAATATACATGCAAATACGTTAACAAAAGGTACCGAAAACGTTACTGTTTCATTAGGGAACGGAAACGATGAGTTTAAAAAATATTTAAGCCTGGAAAACCGGGCTGATAAAGTTTTCAATTCACCTTAAACAAATCAGTTCCAAAATACACTAACGTCTATTTTGGAACTGATGATTTCGCGAAAAATTTCCTGTATTATGAAGTACCACCATGCTAGGTTTGGAAGAACAATACATTTTAAAGGAACAAACAGGGGTAGATGTGGATGGACAGTCAAGCATTAAAAAGAGCATGCTCTAGCCAGAGTGCAGAGTGTGAGAAATCAGGGGCGCAACATTATATGATACATAAAAAAATGTTAATGGTGTTGAATAACCTACATTCAAATTTGTTTATAAGGCTTTAGGGTTTCGTGAAGATGATCAAAATTTGCAAACAGCATTAAAAGCTCAATCTGACTCAGATTACTTCAATTCGTATGAAGCATAAATTCTCGACGAACCAGAAAACCAGAAGGCGGTGTAGAGAAAATAATGGACGCGATCTTCAAAAATGCCTTTTGAAAAAAAAATTCTTAGCACTATGTGGACTGCTCTAGAAAAATATGCTTTACTAAAACCATGAAGGACTGAAGCTTTAGAAAGTGAAGTTGGACATTTTATGTTAATGAAAAAAAACTTCGATGAATTTACCTTAGTGACTAATAATAATGAAAGTTAACTGACAGAGGAGCAAAAGTCAGTATACTGCGAAGAATTTAATGTATTAATACTAACACGTTAAAAAAATCTTGAATGCTCTAGGTGGGACTGGTAAAACCCATATTATCAAAGGTAAGAAGCAGCATCGGTATCGCCTTTTGTTGTCGTTTTGATTTCTGGAATTGCCGCTACGTTATTGAAAGGAAGGTTTGACTGCACACTCTGCTTTGAAATTGTCCTTTAACTTGACATTCAGTCGTATTAGCATAGAGTCCAATGTGTAATCTTTCGTAAGTATTACGACAAGCCAAAATAATAGTCTGCGATAGAAGCATTATGACATACAAGTAAGGTGTTGAAGCGTTAAATAGGTTAATCTTGCAAATAGCAAGAAATCATCATCATTTCAGCCCATCTTAGTCCACTTTAGAACATAGGCCACCCCTTTTGATTGCCACAAGACATAAGCAACCTCAAAAAACTTTACCAGTAGCTTCCAAAATTAGATGAAATTCAAGCATGTCTTACTTTTCTTCATAGCCTTAAGTTAAAATCATGAAACTTACTAAAACATAAGAGTGCATCTGAGAGTGGAAGAGTCTGCGGGTCGTTTTTTAGAACTTTCTACTTAAGCGGAAACTAGTATTCGCTACTACTAAGTAGGCGGCATGTTTGCTGTACCAAGCGAGTTATGCACAGATAGTAACTACAGTCGAAGTGCTGATACAAAAAATCGATGTATCTCTCATAGGGGAAGCGAAAAATGGTTAAGTGGAAGGGCTATGTTGACACCAATGTATGTACTGCTGGACTTCAAGTTAAGGAATTGAGTCGAAGCCACTATTTCGACTGGGCCTGCCCAGGAAATACAGTGTTTGTGCCGCATACACAGTTATTTCACAACGACGTGCCTTTTCAATTGTTAGTGGACTATTGATGCGTGTTTGCCTGTAAGCTCACCCTTGAGTGTGGTTATTCTGGCACTGGCATCCATTAAAATGACAAAGAATATTGTTTAAAAAAAATATAATTATTAAGAAGAAAGTAACATCATTATTGCAAATAAGCAGGTTGTCGTTTACATAAAATGTCAATCAATTTTAATAGTTTTCAAATAATAAAACCATTTATGTCCGTAAACAAAATTATTACTTACTTACCAAGCGAAGCGGGCGTAAGTAATAATTTTTAAGTAAAGTAAGTATATTATAGTAATTTTTAATTAGTAACAGCTAGTAATAAATAAAATAATAATGAGACAAAATAGTGTTTCGAAAAAAAATCCCATAAATATTTGATTAACACAAATACTTTGAACACAGTGACTGGAAAGTAAACAGGTTAAGAAGCCATCTTCTGTGCCATAAAGTGTTCCAGTGTCAATTTCATGTGTAAGCTTTATTTCTTCGTAGACAACACCTGTTATAGAGCTAGGTTTAATATGTGTCTACCGGACGAAAGACCCTTTTATTATATTGTTTCGTAAATTAAGTGTTTCGGTGTAATGATAACACGCCCATGGACACAGGAGACATTCGAAAGAGTGAAAGAGCCACGTTAAAAAAAATTGATCGTCTCGTCACATTCAGCTATCAAAAAAAATATAAAAGTATGGACAAAGGACTCCACTCATTTTTGAAAGGGTTTTGGAGAAGAAAACAGGCCGCTTCTCTCGCATTAAGTCCGCCTTTTTTATATTAAGCAATAAACATTTATAAATAAAAAAAAAACTTCACTTGTACAAAGTCCGATGCCGGGTCGGCCGCAAATAATACAGAAACTTTCTATTTCCCTTTCCATCACTCCCAACTTATTTTACTTATAATGAAAATAAGTATTACAAAACACAAAACAAAAAGTACGATCAGCTTGAATCCGTACCAATAATAAACAAAAAAATGTGATAGACATTTTAGTTTTTTATTAATTTTTAGTGCAACTCTAGTGACAATTATATAGAGTTTTTAACAAATCAACATAATCTTAGTAAGAATATGAGAACCATTTAAAATAAATTAGTTGTAATAATTTTACTTTAAACCTTATCGTCCCCACGATTGTTATTTTTTCTAAAACAATCCCCTACAGTAGGATTTCTTCTGTATAGTTGGTGCGTTTTTACAGACATGCACTGTGTTGTGCATGTGATATATATGTCTCTTATCTCTAATGCAGGAATCCGTCTAGGTAGATACCACCCCAGGGCCAGTTATTTTGCCGTGAAGCAGTAGTGTGCAAACGTTTCTGTGTTTGGGTTTGAAGGGCACTGTGATCTAGATTACGCTAGTAATCACTGTGCATATGAGACTTAAGAACTCATGTCCCAGGGTGATGGGCACAGTGTGGTGTCACACAGAAATTTTCTGGGTGACACAGCATTTGTTATGGGCAGACGTTTCACTTTCCACCAGGTGAACGTTTTGCTCGTTAATCACTTGATACAATAAAAAAAAACAACCAGACCCGAAAACGTAGAAATCAGATATCTACAGAGGCATCAGTATTTTTCGAATATATTACTTCTTTACTACTAATATTACTTCTTTACCAATTTTTTGATGTTGAAATGTATATAATATACCTAAAATGTATATTAATATAGTGGTCACATAATTATATTTTTCTTCAGTTAATAGCTACTGAATAACTGTATTTAGTACTGTATACTGTATTTAGATACGAGAAGGGCCGAGGTCCAGTGGGTATTTCTGTGTTTACGTAACACTTAAAGTACAACAAAATGGAAATCAACTTCTGTAAATGAACAAATTAGGACATACATATTGGACCTTACACGGATAGTGTTTCTTGGGATAGGAGAGGGCAAAAGGGATTGCATGATGAATTAGTCGAAAGAGGTCGACGTTCGACGTTGTTGACATCAGCGAGGTACTTATCATAACCATCAGTTTGTATTAAAATAACATTATTCAACTCCCATACAAAGTTCGTCCAAGAACCAACAGTCATAAATAATTGATTATTGGGCTCAAAATAAAATCGTTGTATCCATGAAAGCACATCGGCGGAAACTTCTCAAAATTTATTTATTACCTAAAATGTTTTCGACTTTTAGGTAATTCTAAATAGCCTTGATGTTCCATTATTTGGAATAAAGGGCATAAAATTAGCTAAGAATTATGACATACGTCAAACGTATGCTGACTCTTATGCGAATTTGGGCAATGTCCTATATACTAATGCGGAATTTATTCGCAAGGAATTGATATGAAATCTATGTTTGACTATATGTTAATAGCCGACAGGTGTCCGGCAGAGTAGAGTAGCACCTACCTCTTTCCTACCGAGGTGGCGTAAGAGTTGTTTATTGAAAGGACAGCTTTTATTCGTGCAGAATAACACCATAATATGCAATGCCATCAAACCAAACTGATTACTGATGAGTATTTTATTTAAATAAAAATGTCCTAACACCCTGTGCCCTAACTGAAACAATCAGAAGCCCAGAAATGTGTCTAAAGTTAGCGACTTTACTGTATTTTATTAAGTTAGGAAACAAAACAGATTTTAAACTGCTATGGAAGATTAATATACTTCATCAACAGACATCCCCAATAGACCAGCGGTTTTTTAAGCCTCAATAGTTTTAATGTATTTTACAATAAAAAAAATTATATTTTTTTGGAGTTCATTGGCTTAAATTTTAAAATATTGTTACTTACACTAACATTTTCTTTAAGTAATGCCTCAACGAAAGTAGGAGAAGAATTTAAAGATTTTGTAGTTAAAAAAGGAATATCAGTAAAATAACTTTCAAAAGCTGCAGCAACCTCATGACCAGTATTTACAAATTTATTGTTTTCCCTGTTTCACTATTAATAATACTTCAAGGATTTTTTTTTATCACTCTCTTTCTTAATTTTATTGCATAAATACAATAACTTGGATTTAGAACATGCTCTTTTAAAAGTTTTTTAAAAATCTTTAACATATTCTCTAATGTTTTGCTCTGGTTATATTATCTTTCGTTGTACAGTTCACACAACTTTTGTCTACTTCTAAGGATTCGTACTGTCGCACAATTATTAAATGTCTTCTGTTCAAAGACAAAGTTTTAGAAGTAAATATGGTATCGAATTCATTCATTAAAAGATTCAATAACATTCCATATAAAAAGTTAGTGACATCGTTGTAAGGTAGAAGGGGAAGTTCTTTAACTAGATTACTTATTTTTTCCAAGCGATACGTGTTTACAGGAACGAACACAACTTTCCTATTACTCTGTTTTTAGTGTCAGTAAGGTAATGCCCACAGTGATCAGAACTTATTTTGTTAATAATATATTTGGCCATGGTTTAATTTCAGTAAAAATATTGTCTATACAAGTGGCACTAGCACCTAGTAATTCGTGTTGGTTCTAAAAACATTAACTAGATTGTATGATTTAAATAATGAACTAATTTTAATGCTAATGGAAGAAGCTTCTAGGAGTTTGATATTAAAGTCTCCGCATATGACAACAGACTTGTTCTGTTTATTAAGTTTGAGTAAAACTTAAGTAAAAAAGATATTCTATTAAATTACTGATAAAAACCCTTTATCTTTTTAAATGTTGTTTTTGTAATTGTTTTCAAGCATTATGAAAAACTTTAGATTTGTCGTAATTTTTTGAATTTTCCAATTGTTACTTTGTACTGCCGTGTTTATGCATTGTTGTAGTAAGTTTATTTTTCGATTTGGTATTGTTCCCTCAGGTCGTTCTCAGACCCTGGATTCTTGGTTTTTTCGAAAGAACAGACTACACAAATATTTATTGGATTACAAAAATGTCTTCAAAATACTGTTTGTTTTAGTTGTAAACTAGATGGTAAGTCATGGTGTAGTAGAATATTCTGTTTTATAATAAAAAAACATACCTCTACGAACATAATTTTTTTTTGGAGATTCTATGCATTGTTTTCTCAAAGCTGGTAATACTAACGAAGCCAGATTTCAGTTATGGTTGGCAGCTCTGTACGAGAAAACGAAACCGAGAGGAAGCATCATACAATAATATCAAGTAATGTATATATATGTGACAGACATTTTGAAAATCACCACTGTTGGGAGAATGCACACTGCTTATTTTTGTATATGTGTAGTGCTGTTAGCCCGGCGGCTTTAACAACTTCGTCGGAAGAGACTCGCGAGAAGAAGGCCCGCGAGTAAGGGGTATACTGCTAACAGTTCTCGCACCTTAAATCTATGTTAGTCAAGTCTGTCCCAATCCAATTTGCTACCAATGTTAACAATAATACATACCTACAGTCACGCTTTTTCCCATATAAGGGGTAGGCTGAGGCCACACACGTAGCTATAACAATGGTAATGAAGAGTACATTACTTGGTGCATAATTTGAAAATATGAAAGTTTTTGAATATACTATGTATTGAAAAAACTATTGCCTGTGGACAAACAATTGAATACTCTTTGCCTTGTAGCATTTATATGTAAACATATGTTTTTATCAGAAACTACCGAAGGCTTCTTCTTCGATGCACATACAACAAATTAGAGAACAATCTGTACCTCAACCACATATAGTTTAGTGAAAAGATATTCAATAATTTAAAATTCTCTAGTAGACAGATGGGCAGTGATGTCAATTATTCGGAACTCAATCTGCAGTTATTGCCCGTTTGACTAAATGAGAGCAGCTATGGTAAATACTGTAAAATATTCTGACTGTTAACTGCTGATTTGAAATACCTGAGATGTCCTGGGCAAGAAAAGCAAGAGAAAATATGAGATATTTTTTTATTTATTTTTTTTCTTTAAATTATTGTAATATGTTGCTTTCAGCTGGGAAAAGAAAAATAAGGTTTACACTGAAAAGACGAAAAAATCTAAAACATATTGTCAATCAAAAAAGTGTCGTCTATCTCAAGGTGAAGGGTGTCGTTGGTAGGTTTTTTTAAAAACATTTCGGATATGTTAAAATCATTTTACGATTCAGGGATCCGTTTGCGAAATATTAAGCTTTAAAGTACTAATTTTTGTTAGATTCAAGTCTCCCCCCTGCCAGATAAATGGTAGCTGCCAACTCAATGGTTGTTTTGTTTTTGGATATATTAGAATATAAAACGAACTTAAAAGGGAAACTTTTACAGATAAGTAGGCTTTACAAGTTAACGAGTAATAGTCGACCAAAATATAAAATGTGCTTGCAGTCGTATAAATTTCATTGAAAATGACTTAGATGAAGTTGTTAGTTGCTAGTAAATATAAGTTGATGCACCATGGAAAAGACTATCTCAGTTACGACTATACTGGACTATTCAAATTAATACATGACGCTGGTTCTCAATCTTTATTACAACTGATTCTTCTTCAGTTATCATCGTCCTATGTGACAACTCAAGACAATTCAAGATTTTACAGTGCTTTTTTTACCGACGAAAACATTTATTTTATAAACAATATAATGAAATGGTAGGAGTCAATGCTTTCGATACACGTATAGCTTACAATACAAAAAACGGAGCTATTCTGATAGTATACCATACATACATACAGTCATTCATTTTTCTCATATAAAGGTAGGCAGAGGTCACTCACGTAGCCCAATTTTCGCCCCTGTGGTAAACAAGACCTGAAAATTTATGCTCGATTAAAAGAAGCTATTGATTTTTTCTTTTCTTCTAATGTAGGACATTAGACCCATAACTTAAAAACCAATTGCTTAGTCACTGCGAATGAATTACATTGTATTTAATGTAATCTAAATCCAAATCTTAAGTAAATAATTCTTTTATAATGAAATAATTATTTTATAATTAATTTTACCAAAAAGCAAAAGCATCCGTTGTGGATGCTTTGGACTTAGAATATATGATTGTATCTCGTCTTTTAGATGCTGATGGTGGTTTCCATATGCCCAATGAATTAGCTATCAATGCCTTTAAAACCGAAACATAGTAATATTTGCACACTACTGCTTCACGGCAAAATAACTGGCACTGCGGTGGTACCTACATACCACGATGGATTCCTGCATAGGAATCCAACCACCAAAGTGTAGTAGTAATATATATGTTCTACAAAGATCTAATTATGTAACTAGGATACAAAAACACAGAATTGTTAAAAGTAAAACCAAAGTTAGTTAATTCCCTAAGCAATCTGAAAAGTTAATAGCCAGTCAAAAGATAAATTCGCGTTCGACAGCACACTTAAATCTTAATTGTAGTTCAATGTAATTTAAGTACACTTTATATGGAGCGTTGCATTACAAGAAAATCAACACTATATATTTGTTGATTCCAGTGGAAATTTACCTGTGAATCTATAGCCACGTATTGGCATTGAACATTCAATTATCTTACCGTTATTAAATTTCGCCTATTCCAAATTTGATTTCTCGATGTCGCCATAACTAACGCCATTCATAATTATAGGCAAGAATCACAATGAAAGCATTGATTTTGCGCAAACATTAGTGTTGTTTTTTTTACCGACAAGTCTGAATTTTATTTTCGTCGCCTTCGCTTATTAGTTTCTTCAAACAATGCGACTAGTGATTCACCGGAAAATAATATGACTACATTTTTTACATTACTCTAGGTTTAAGCAGGATTTTATTTATATATTACAGGATTAATTTACTTTTTTACCGGCGGTATAAGATATTAATACATTAGACTTCAAAATAAACCAAAATTAAATCTTTATAGTGTCTTTTACTACGATGTATCACATATAATAGAGGTGCAGGAGGACTATGTTATTACAAAAGTCTAAGCTTGCTGAAGCGATTTTGATTTCGATCAATATGAAAAGTTATTTATTTAACAAGTATAACAATGCCTCGTTCCTATATAGCAAATGCTTTTAGTTCTTTGATTTCTTGATCACATATTATAAAGATAACACTCAGAAGTTGCTATTAAATTGTGATTTGAAATGAAAAGTTTGTTTCTTAAAACCGTCTGTAATGTTAATTCAAAATCGCAGAGAACTTTAAACACGTTGACGAAACATAAATTAGTTTGGCTTGGTATTTGATCTATTGTCACAAATAGTGATTTTCCTTTACTCAGAAAAGCGAGACGACTTTCAGGTATGTAGCTTCATCAGTAGGCAGAACAATTAATGGAATGGACTGTAGAGACATGATTGGAATGTTACGCTGAAATTGTAGTCGAATTGGTGGATTCTAGTTATGGGTTAATGACTATATTGCAACTAAATATTACCAGCATAATAATAATTATGAATTCTTAATAAATGTAATTTTTTGTTTTTTATTTATCTTTTTAATATCGTCAAAACAATATCATAAACGTAATCTTTTTTTCAAAATAACCAATGCACTCGATCCCACAGTAGGATTTCTAGTATATCGTGGGTACGTTTTACAGACATATTTCACATCCATAACACAACTTTTCAATTATTTGTCTTCCTCAAAACATGTTGAAAATTATATTCTCCTGACTGATTTTCGACCACGGTGGCAACCACCGCAGTAATACGTCTAAGCAGGTACTACCGCAGGACCAGTTATTCTGTGTTACAGTTTGAAGGGCACATTAGCTAGTATAATTACTGGGCATATTAGACAGAACAGATGTCTCAGGGTGACGAGCGCAGTGTGGTGCTACGCAGAAATGTTCTAGGTGAGTTTATTATGAGCAGACGTTGCACTTACCATTTTAATGTAAGTGCAACGATCAAAGTCTTGCTCGTTTTGTAACATTGTAGAATAAAAAAAGAGTAATAAATCAATGAAGTATCCATCGTAGTATAACATTATTGTATCATGCAATAAACGTTTTTATCGTTTTTTATACTTGTAAAAAGAATAGGGAAAATCAGTAAAAGTGTATTTCTCAAAATAACAAACCTTTAAAATATTCTCCAATTGAGAAGTCAAGTATCTCAGTGATGTAAATTACATAACAGAGAATCTTCGCCTCTTCCAATTAATTCTAGAAAGTTCAATTATTGTTCATTCCTTCAAGTTATGTCGCTAATTTATGTAATTCCTGACTAAGTTCACGCGAAATATTTTAATGCTAAGCGAAATCTCTGCCTTTTCGATATACTTTTGCAGTAATACACTTTTAAATTTAAATGACAGCTTTCTGGGAGCATTAAATGCTCTCAGAAAGCTGTCATAGTCAGTCAAAAAGATAACGTCGGTTTCTTAGATATTATAACGTATATGCAAACAAAGTTTTCGTGGTCGATTTGGACCAGAAGTGGTGACGAGATAAATAAAACATGCACCTCATGGTAAGTGCTGTGTCACCTAGAACATTTCGGCGTGGCACCACTTTCCACTCGGCCTCCGGAGACCTCAGTTCTTAAGTACCATATGCCCAGTAATTACACTAGCTGTCAATGCCCTTCAGGCCGAAACACAGTAATGTTTTTACACTACCGCTTAACGGCAGAGTAGCACTATGGTGGTAGTCTGATTTCGGTTAATTATATCAATTATACAATACACGTTTCATAATCTTATGTTGTTATATTAGATATAAGGTTGTTGTATTGTTATAAGGAAGGCAGAGTTACCTTTTTTTACACTATCTCTCGTCTATACGTTAGCATACTTTCAGAATTTTCAAACAATTCCGGAATTAAAAACTTTAAAGAAAAACATGGCGATGCATATTTTAATTATAACCGCTGGTATATTATATAGGTTATACTATCAATATAGCTCCGTTTTTTTAATAATTGTCCTAATATTTTTCTTCTTTTCTTTTAAAGCATTGACATCTGCCATACGTAGTATGATATAAAATTAATATTTTCATCGGTAAAAGGAACACTGTGGTGTTGAATTAAAACTTAATATTATTTATATAGAATAAACAACTTTCCAAATAATTTTCTCGCTACTTGATTATCTGGAATATGCGCTATAATAAAGTATGCTGGTCGTCTATATTAAATCGCCGCTCATTTGATTACTGGAATAATTTAGTAGTAATTAATATTTAAGGTGGCCCTTTTATTACCTTTTTATATTAAAAATATTGATACTTTATCTATAGCTATTATAACAAAGTAACAATACTGTTAAACATTTCTGGTAATATTTTTTAACTTATAACAAAAATTTAACCAATCAAACCGTTGACGAATTGCCTCTTAATGTCATTGAAAATTATAATTATTTTACTGTATAATCTATCGAATTCCCTAATCCTGATTATGGTCAGTAAAATAAACGATGGGTTGAATACCTGGCATGTGTTTACGTACATATCTGCCAATGCTTTCTTCTCTTTTCTTCGGATTTCTCCTGTATCGTGAGTCCGGTTACAGACACAAAATGTCCATTCAGAAACACCCAGACCAGAAACAACAATGTAGGACTTACAAATATTTGTCTCGTACGGTAATGAAAAACGCGACCCATAGCCCAGATAATCGCTTAGCTATTGCGCCAAATGACCTGACTTTGAAAACTATCATCACTAGTCTTTGTTGTCATTATGAAACTAGGTTTCACTGTCACTGATGTTCATATTTAGTTAGTATTGTAACCATTGCATTTAGTAATATATAGTCCATAATACAACATAGATTTCATATGACATCAACAACATAGATATCATCCTTGCAATTAAATTCCGAATTAGTATAATTATTAAAACAAACAGACTGTTTTAAGAGTATCTTCCCGATATCAAAAACGTCGAGCGTTGACGTTTTACGATTATTTCCAGAAGTTGTTATTCCATTTTGTTTGATTTTAAGTGTTACGTAAACACTGAAGTACTGGTCCTCGGCCCTTCTCGTGTCTAAAGACAGAGCGTAATCAATTCCAGCTGAAGAAATGTATAATTCAGTGACGACTTTAGTTTTGATTTGAATCTAGAAGTCATATCTTTGTAGGCATGAATTCTGACCGCGATATAGATAACAAAGTAATTAAGTATTATTTCGCATAATGAATTATATGAATTAGAGAACAGCATAAAACAATGGGTTTTTCCATATTGTTTTACTTCAAGTGTTACTATAAGACTATGTGTTGAAAAATAATGTACTATTGAAGTAAACCGGTATTGATTACAAATGACGTCTTTGTCATGCTAGGTTTTAGTTTATCAAATGATTTTGACGTATGAATGTTAGATTGGACACGGATACATTAATATGAACGAGTATCTTAACATTTGCGCGTTCACTCGTGCCACTATAACATCTCTTGAACACTTAATAGATTCTGACAGTATTCGGAAAATGTCCCCGTGGACGAAAATCGGCCAGGTGGACAACATCATTATTAAAGGATTCATCATCATCATCATCATTTTAGCCTATTACTAGTCCACTGCTGTTGTCCACAAAGGCCTACCCCACAGTTTTTAGCTCGCATTTTGGAGACAATTTGTCATAGTTGCCACGCCTGGCAGGCAGGTTGGCAACCGCAGTTTATTTATTCAGATGTTCCAGGAAGATGCTGCTGCCCATCTTCTGGTTTAAATTTTCCCTATGTCGACTTTCACGACACCCACGTGATGAGATGGGGTGGTAGATTCTGTTAAGCCGCCACCACACAGCAATAAATAAGAAATGATTTTTTGTTGTTATTGTATATATTATACCTTAAAGTAACGGGAGAGCATTCAACCCACGTTCTTCATAATTCGACTAAGATTAATTAAGGATTAAGAAAGATTAAATTTTAGACTTGACAGCCCAATGTTTTCTTTAGATTAAAATTTAAAACCTTTCAACGTCATGATGTGATCCATTTTTAGTTCACGCCAATAGTCGTAAATTTGTGTTGACTTAGTGGTATCAAAATTTTAATAAAAAAGAACATGGATTAAGCATAATTTGCGAGATTACCATTGTATAAATTGTTTTACCTGGTCCGGCCATAAGATCTGTTACAAATGAAAATGCATTTTTGATGAAGTAATGTAATACTATTAAAATTTATACCTATTTATTAGTCTCAGCAAAAAATAAAAAAAAAACATTATATTCGAAATGGCCATCTTTGGCTTTTCTACAGGCCTTTAATCTGTTTGGCCACGACTGTATGGATTTACGCACTGTTTCCAAGGGAAATTTCGCCACTGCTTGATCCAAAGATTTTTTAAGAGACTCAATGTCGCCGTGTCGTTTAGAGCAGGCCATGTCTTCTAAAACTGACCATAATTTGAAGTCTAAAGGGTTGAGGTCTGGGCTAGATGAGGGCCAGTCTTCAGCTCTTATAAAGTGCGGAACGTTGGTTTCAAGCCAGGCTTGGGTAGTTCGTGCCTTGTGACCAGGTGCAGAGTCCTGATGGAGAGTCCACGGTATATTTTTAAAAAGTGTATTGCTGAGAGGTTTCACAACATGATCCAAGACTGTATCTTGATACACTTTGGCTGAAGTTTACACTCCTTTTTCACAAAAATGTAGTTTTGTGACTCCTTAATAAGACACGCACCACCAAACCACCACTGACGCAGGATGATGACCACGTTGTACCTTTACGATCGATTGAGCAGCTTCTTTAGAACTGTGAGCGTACACTTTATCATTTTGCTTATTGTAGTGTTCTTCAATCGTGAAATTTTTTTCATCGCTAAAGAGGATACTTCTGTGCCTTTCAACTGCGTATCGCGACAGAAGGCGTTTTGATCGATCCACTCTCTTTAATTGTAAAGATTGATTTAGGGCATGTCCTGTATATCAACGATAAGCACCGATCTTCAGGTATTGTTTTATAATACGCGACAGAGTCCTAGCGGGAATCTTCATTTCTCGCGATAAGATTTTTTGCTTCCTAATGGGGTTTCGACGAATTCTGGCTTTAACAGCATTCACAACCTTTGTAGTTCTAACAGCACGCGGCCGCCCCGATCTTTCCTGGTCTTCGACAGAGGAAGTGTTGTTGTATCTGTTGATAGTACGACATACGAACATATGGCTGATACCAAGCTTTTAAAGAGTCTGGAATATGACCGACGGCTCCATACCCACTTTGTGAAATGGCGTAAAACCGAAAGAAGTTTTTAAAATAATATACGTGGTTCCAAATTCAAAATAATTACAAAGTTGAAAAAAAGAAAAGTTTTTATGTAACAGTATTTATGGCGAGACTAGTTATTATACTTAGGTCTTAATCTCACAAAGGGCGCGTGCAACTCAGTACG
This sequence comes from Luehdorfia chinensis, assembly GCA_019845155.1. Taxonomy (NCBI): domain Eukaryota; kingdom Metazoa; phylum Arthropoda; class Insecta; order Lepidoptera; family Papilionidae; genus Luehdorfia; species Luehdorfia chinensis. The sequence goes on from JAHVAK010000125.1 coordinate 968,552, forward strand.
CGTGATGGAAGTCATACTTATATATATATAGAAATTTGATAATAATAAAAATAAATAAACATGAATTAATAAAAATATTGGTCGCTGTAAAATAACTGCTCAGTATATATCAATAATTATTAAGTAATCGTTGAACATTACATAAGAATAACAGAAACGTTGCGTTTTTCAATTTAAAATTAATGATTTCTCATATTTACGTGAATACTTTACATTTTTTTTATAAGGTTATTGGATAAGGTGACGAAACGAGCAAAACGTTCACCTGATGGTATGTATAATTTCGGTAAAGTAATCGCTGTTAGCCTTTTGGCTTTTACAGCTTCATCGGATGCTGTGCTCGCGGGCTCAGGGCCCGCGTGCCAGGTTTGGTTTGACCCAAACATAAATACATAAATATAACTCCTACTAAACATCTAAATTCGTTGCGTTCGCTAGCGTGCTTGCGCTACTGTGAATATCTCCATAAAATTATTATCTTAAGTCATCTAATGACCGTCCGAGGGAGGCTGCGGGCCTCCGTTCGGACTGTTGACTTGTGTGTCGGTAACTCTGGGCGGTGAGAACCGCCCTGGAACACGGGTGTATCTTGTGTACGCGGTGTTATTTACGAAAGCTGCGCGCCGCTCTCTACGGCGGTCGCGCGACGTTGTGCGTGTGATGTTAAAGCTATTGACTGTGTGTACAGTGTTGCTCGGATCGTGACTGACTGAATTAATTCTAGAAAGTTCAATTATTGTTCATTCCTTCAAGTTATGTCGCTAATTTATGTAATTCCTGACTAAGTTCACGCGAAATATTTTAATGCTAAGCGAAATCTCTGCCTTTTCGATATACTTTTGCAGTAATACACTTTTAAATTTAAATGACAGCTTTCTGGGAGCATTAAATGCTCTCAGAAAGCTGTCATAGTCAGTCAAAAAGATAACGTCGGTTTCTTAGATATTATTACGTATATGCAAACAAAGTTTTCGTGGTCGATTTGGACCAGAAGTGGTGACGAGATAAACAAAACATGCACCTGATGGTAAGTGCTGTGTCACCTAGAACATTTCGGCGTGGCACCACTTTCCACTCGGCCTCCGGAGACCTCAGTTCTTAAGTACCATATGCCCAGTAATTACACTAGCTGTCAATGCCCTTCAGGCCGAAACACAGTAATGTTTTTACACTACCGCTTAACGGCAGAGTAGCACTATGGTGGTAGTCTGATTTCGGTTAATTATATCAATTATACAATACACGTTTCATAATCTTATGTTGTTATATTAGATATAAGGTTGTTGTATTGTTATAAGGAAGGCACAGTTACCTTTTTTTACACTATCTCTCGTCTATACGTTAGCATACTTTCAGAATTTTCAAACAATTCCGGAATTAAAAACTTTAAAGAAAAACATGGCGATGCATATTTTAATTATAACCGCTGGTATATTATATAGGTTATACTATCAATATAGCTCCGTTTTTTTAATAATTGTCCTAATATTTTTCTTCTTTTCTTTTAAAGCATTGACATCTGCCATACGTAGTGTATAAAATTAATATTTTCATCAGTAAAAGGAACACTGTGGTGTTGAATTAAAACTTAATATTATTTATATAGAATAAACAACTTTCCAAATAATTTTCTCGCTACTTGATTATCTGGAATATGCGCTATAATAAAGTATGCTGGTCGTCTATATTAAATCGCCTCATCGCTCATTTAATTACTGGAATAATTTAGTAGTAATTAATATTTAAGGTGGCCCTTTTATTACCTTTTTTATTTAAAAATATTGATACTTTATCTATAGCTATTATAACAAAGTAACAATACTGTTAAACATTTCTGGTAATATTTTTTAACTTATAACAAAAATTTAACCAATCAAACCGTTGACGAATTGCCTCTTAATGTCATTGAAAATTATAATTATTTTACTGTATAATCTATCGAATTCCCTAATCCTGATTATGGTCAGTAAAATAAACGATGGGTTGAATACCTGGCATGTGTTTACGTACATATCTGCCAATGCTTTCTTCTCTTTTCTTCGGATTTCTCCTGTATCGTGAGTCCGGTTACAGACACAAAATGTCCATTCACAAACACCCAGACCAGAAACAACAATGTAGGACTTACAAATATTTGTCTCGTACGGTAATGAAAAACGCGACCCATAGCCCAGATAATCGCTTAGCTATTGCGCCAAATGACCTGACTTTGAAAACTATCATCACTAGTCTTTGTTGTCATTATGAAACTAGGTTTCACTGTCACTGATGTTCATATTTAGTTAGTATTGTAACCATTGCATTTAGTAATATATAGTCCATAATACAACATAGATTTCATATGACATCAACAACATAGATATCATCCTTGCAATTAAATTCCGAATTAGTATAATTATTAAAACAAACAGACTGTTTTAAGAGTATCTTCCCGATATCAAAAACGTCGAGCGTTGACGTTTTACGATTATTTCCAGAAGTTGTTATTCCATTTTGTTTGATTTTAAGTGTTACGTAAACACTGAAGTACTGGTCCTCGGCCCTTCTCGTGTCTAAAGACAGAGCGTAATCAATTCCAGCTGAAGAAATGTATAATTCAGTGACGACTTTAGTTTTGATTTGAATCTAGAAGTCATATCTTTGTAGGCATGAATTCTGACCGCGATATAGATAACAAAGTAATTAAGTATTATTTCGCATAATGAATTATATGAATTAGAGAACAGCATAAAACAATGGGTTTTTCCATATTGTTTTACTTCAAGTGTTACTATAAGACTATGTGTTGAAAAATAATGTACTATTGAAGTAAACCGGTATTGATTACAAATGACGTCTTTGTCATGCTAGGTTTTAGTTTATCAAATGATTTTGACGTATGAATGTTAGATTGGACACGGATACATTAATATGAACGAGTATCTTAACATTTGCGCGTTCACTCGTGCCACTATAACATCTCTTGAACACTTACTAGATTCTGACAGTATTCGGAAAATGTCCCCGTGGACGAAAATCGGCCAGGTGGACAACATCATTATTAAAGGATTCATCATCATCATCATCATTTTAGCCTATTATTAGTCCACTGCTGTTGTCCACAAAGGCCTACCCCACAGTTTTTAGCTCGCATTTTGGAGACAATTTGTCATAGTTGCCACGCCTGGCAGGCAGGTTGGCAACCGCAGTTTATTTATTCAGATGTTCCAGGAAGATGCTGCTGCCCATCTTCTGGTTTAAATTTTCCCTATGTCGACTTTCACGACACCCACGTGATGAGATGGGGTGGTAGATTCTGTTAAGCCGCCACCACACAGCAATAAATAAGAAATGATTTTTTGTTGTTATTGTATATATTATACCTTAAAGTAACGGGAGAGCATTCAACCCACGTTCTTCATAATTCGACTAAGATTAATTAAGGATTAAGAAAGATTAAATTTTAGACTTGACAGCCCAATGTTTTCTTTAGATTAAAATTTAAAACCTTTCAACGTCATGATGTGATCCATTTTTAGTTCACGCCAATAGTCGTAAATTTGTGTTGACTTAGTGGTATCAAAATTTTAATAAAAAAGAACATGGATTAAGCATAATTTGCGAGATTACCATTGTATAAATTGTTTTACCTGGTCCGGCCATAAGATCTGTTACAAATGAAAATGCATTTTTAATGAAGTAATGTAATACTATTAAAATTTATACCTATTTATTAGTCTCAGCAAAAAATAAAAAAAAACATTCTATTCGAAATGGCTATCTTTGGCTTTTCTACAGGCCTTTAATCTGTTTGGCCACGACTCTATGGATTTACGCACTGTTTCCAAGGGAAATTTCGCCACTGCTTGATCCAAAGATTTTTTAAGAGACTCAATGTCGCCGTGTCGTTTAGAGCAGGCCATGTCTTCTAAAACTGACCATAATTTGAAGTCTAAAGGGTTGAGGTCTGGGCTAGATGAGGGCCAGTCTTCAGCTCTTATAAAGTGCGGAACGTTGGTTTCAAGCCAGGCTTGGGTAGTTCGTGCCTTGTGACCAGGTGCAGAGTCCTGATGGAGAGTCCACGGTATATTTTTAAAAAGTGTATTGCTGAGAGGTTTCACAACATGATCCAAGACTGTATCTTGATACACTTTGGCTGAAGTTTACACTCCTTTTTCACAAAAATGTAGTTTTGTGACTCCTTAATAAGACACGCACCACCAAACCACCACTGACGCAGGATGATGACCACGTTGTACCTTTACGATCGATTGAGCAGCTTCTTTAGAACTGTGAGCGTACACTTTATCATTTTGCTTATTGTAGTGTTCTTCAATCGTGAAATTTTTTTCATCGCTAAAGAGGATACTTCTGTGCCTTTCAACTGCGTATCGCGACAGAAGGCGTTTTGATCGATCCACTCTCTTTAATTGTAAAGATTGATTTAGGGCATGTCCTGTATATCAACGATAAGCACCGATCTTCAGGTATTGTTTTATAATACGCGACAGAGTCCTAGCGGGAATCTTCATTTCTCGCGATAAGATTTTTTGCTTCCTAATGGGGTTTCGACGAATTCTGGCTTTAACAGCATTCACAACCTTTGTAGTTCTAACAGCACGCGGCCGCCCCGATCTTTCCTGGTCTTCGACAGAGGAAGTGTTGTTGTATCTGTTGATAGTACGACATACGAACATATGGCTGATACCAAGCTTTTAAAGAGTCTGGAATATGACCGACGGCTCCATACCCACTTTGTGAAATGGCGTAAAACCGAAAGAAGTTTTTAAAATAATATACGTGGTTCCAAATTCAAAATAATTACAAAGTTGAAAAAAAGAAAAGTTTTTATGTAACAGTATTTATGGCGAGACTAGTTATTATACTTAGGTCTTAATCTCACAAAGGGCGCGTGCAACTCAGTACGCGTGATGGAAGTCATACTTATATATATATAGAAATTTGATAATAATAAAAATAAATAAACATGAATTAATAAAAATATTGGTCGCTGTAAAATAACTGCTCAGTATATATCAATAATTATTAAGTAATCGTTGAACATTACATAAGAATAACAGAAACGTTGCGTTTTTCAATTTAAAATTAATGATTTCTCATATTTACGTGAATACTTTACATTTTTTTTATAAGGTTATTGGATAAGGTGACGAAACGAGCAAAACGTTCACCTGATGGTATGTATAATTTCGGTAAAGTAATCGCTGTTAGCCTTTTGGCTTTTACAGCTTCATCGGATGCTGTGCTCGCGGGCTCAGGGCCCGCGTGCCAGGTTTGGTTTGACCCAAACATAAATACATAAATATAACTCCTACTAAACATCTAAATTCGTTGCGTTCGCTAGCGTGCTTGCGCTACTGTGAATATCTCCATAAAATTATTATCTTAAGTCATCTAATGACCGTCCGAGGGAGGCTGCGGGCCTCCGTTCGGACTGTTGACTTGTGTGTCGGTAACTCTGGGCGGTGAGAACCGCCCTGGAACACGGGTGTATCTTGTGTACGCGGTGTTATTTACGAAAGCTGCGCGCCGCTCTCTACGGCGGTCGCGCGACGTTGTGCGTGTGATGTTAAAGCTATTGACTGTGTGTACAGTGTTGCTCGGATCGTGACTGACTGAATTAATTCTAGAAAGTTCAATTATTGTTCATTCCTTCAAGTTATGTCGCTAATTTATGTAATTCCTGACTAAGTTCACGCGAAATATTTTAATGCTAAGCGAAATCTCTGCCTTTTCGATATACTTTTGCAGTAATACACTTTTAAATTTAAATGACAGCTTTCTGGGAGCATTAAATGCTCTCAGAAAGCTGTCATAGTCAGTCAAAAAGATAACGTCGGTTTCTTAGATATTATTACGTATATGCAAACAAAGTTTTCGTGGTCGATTTGGACCAGAAGTGGTGACGAGATAAACAAAACATGCACCTGATGGTAAGTGCTGTGTCACCTAGAACATTTCGGCGTGGCACCACTTTCCACTCGGCCTCCGGAGACCTCAGTTCTTAAGTACCATATGCCCAGTAATTACACTAGCTGTCAATGCCCTTCAGGCCGAAACACAGTAATGTTTTTACACTACCGCTTAACGGCAGAGTAGCACTATGGTGGTAGTCTGATTTCGGTTAATTATATCAATTATACAATACACGTTTCATAATCTTATGTTGTTATATTAGATATAAGGTTGTTGTATTGTTATAAGGAAGGCACAGTTACCTTTTTTTACACTATCTCTCGTCTATACGTTAGCATACTTTCAGAATTTTCAAACAATTCCGGAATTAAAAACTTTAAAGAAAAACATGGCGATGCATATTTTAATTATAACCGCTGGTATATTATATAGGTTATACTATCAATATAGCTCCGTTTTTTTAATAATTGTCCTAATATTTTTCTTCTTTTCTTTTAAAGCATTGACATCTGCCATACGTAGTGTATAAAATTAATATTTTCATCAGTAAAAGGAACACTGTGGTGTTGAATTAAAACTTAATATTATTTATATAGAATAAACAACTTTCCAAATAATTTTCTCGCTACTTGATTATCTGGAATATGCGCTATAATAAAGTATGCTGGTCGTCTATATTAAATCGCCTCATCGCTCATTTAATTACTGGAATAATTTAGTAGTAATTAATATTTAAGGTGGCCCTTTTATTACCTTTTTTATTTAAAAATATTGATACTTTATCTATAGCTATTATAACAAAGTAACAATACTGTTAAACATTTCTGGTAATATTTTTTAACTTATAACAAAAATTTAACCAATCAAACCGTTGACGAATTGCCTCTTAATGTCATTGAAAATTATAATTATTTTACTGTATAATCTATCGAATTCCCTAATCCTGATTATGGTCAGTAAAATAAACGATGGGTTGAATACCTGGCATGTGTTTACGTACATATCTGCCAATGCTTTCTTCTCTTTTCTTCGGATTTCTCCTGTATCGTGAGTCCGGTTACAGACACAAAATGTCCATTCACAAACACCCAGACCAGAAACAACAATGTAGGACTTACAAATATTTGTCTCGTACGGTAATGAAAAACGCGACCCATAGCCCAGATAATCGCTTAGCTATTGCGCCAAATGACCTGACTTTGAAAACTATCATCACTAGTCTTTGTTGTCATTATGAAACTAGGTTTCACTGTCACTGATGTTCATATTTAGTTAGTATTGTAACCATTGCATTTAGTAATATATAGTCCATAATACAACATAGATTTCATATGACATCAACAACATAGATATCATCCTTGCAATTAAATTCCGAATTAGTATAATTATTAAAACAAACAGACTGTTTTAAGAGTATCTTCCCGATATCAAAAACGTCGAGCGTTGACGTTTTACGATTATTTCCAGAAGTTGTTATTCCATTTTGTTTGATTTTAAGTGTTACGTAAACACTGAAGTACTGGTCCTCGGCCCTTCTCGTGTCTAAAGACAGAGCGTAATCAATTCCAGCTGAAGAAATGTATAATTCAGTGACGACTTTAGTTTTGATTTGAATCTAGAAGTCATATCTTTGTAGGCATGAATTCTGACCGCGATATAGATAACAAAGTAATTAAGTATTATTTCGCATAATGAATTATATGAATTAGAGAACAGCATAAAACAATGGGTTTTTCCATATTGTTTTACTTCAAGTGTTACTATAAGACTATGTGTTGAAAAATAATGTACTATTGAAGTAAACCGGTATTGATTACAAATGACGTCTTTGTCATGCTAGGTTTTAGTTTATCAAATGATTTTGACGTATGAATGTTAGATTGGACACGGATACATTAATATGAACGAGTATCTTAACATTTGCGCGTTCACTCGTGCCACTATAACATCTCTTGAACACTTAATAGATTCTGACAGTATTCGGAAAATGTCCCCGTGGACGAAAATCGGCCAGGTGGACAACATCATTATTAAAGGATTCATCATCATCATCATCATTTTAGCCTATTACTAGTCCACTGCTGTTGTCCACAAAGGCCTACCCCACAGTTTTTAGCTCGCATTTTGGAGACAATTTGTCATAGTTGCCACGCCTGGCAGGCAGGTTGGCAACCGCAGTTTATTTATTCAGATGTTCCAGGAAGATGCTGCTGCCCATCTTCTGGTTTAAATTTTCCCTATGTCGACTTTCACGACACCCACGTGATGAGATGGGGTGGTAGATTCTGTTAAGCCGCCACCACACAGCAATAAATAAGAAATGATTTTTTGTTGTTATTGTATATATTATACCTTAAAGTAACGGGAGAGCATTCAACCCACGTTCTTCATAATTCGACTAAGATTAATTAAGGATTAAGAAAGATTAAATTTTAGACTTGACAGCCCAATGTTTTCTTTAGATTAAAATTTAAAACCTTTCAACGTCATGATGTGATCCATTTTTAGTTCACGCCAATAGTCGTAAATTTGTGTTGACTTAGTGGTATCAAAATTTTAATAAAAAAGAACATGGATTAAGCATAATTTGCGAGATTACCATTGTATAAATTGTTTTACCTGGTCCGGCCATAAGATCTGTTACAAATGAAAATGCATTTTTAATGAAGTAATGTAATACTATTAAAATTTATACCTATTTATTAGTCTCAGCAAAAAATAAAAAAAAACATTCTATTCGAAATGGCTATCTTTGGCTTTTCTACAGGCCTTTAATCTGTTTGGCCACGACTCTATGGATTTACGCACTGTTTCCAAGGGAAATTTCGCCACTGCTTGATCCAAAGATTTTTTAAGAGACTCAATGTCGCCGTGTCGTTTAGAGCAGGCCATGTCTTCTAAAACTGACCATAATTTGAAGTCTAAAGGGTTGAGGTCTGGGCTAGATGAGGGCCAGTCTTCAGCTCTTATAAAGTGCGGAACGTTGGTTTCAAGCCAGGCTTGGGTAGTTCGTGCCTTGTGACCAGGTGCAGAGTCCTGATGGAGAGTCCACGGTATATTTTTAAAAAGTGTATTGCTGAGAGGTTTCACAACATGATCCAAGACTGTATCACTGATACACTTTGGCTGAAGTTTACACTCCTTTTTCACAAAAATGTAGTTTTGTGACTCCTTAATAAGACACGCACCACCAAACCACCACTGACGCAGGATGATGACCACGTTGTACCTTTACGATCGATTGAGCAGCTTCTTTAGAACTGTGAGCGTACACTTTATCATTTTGCTTATTGTAGTGTTCTTCAATCGTGAAATTTTTTTCATCGCTAAAGAGGATACTTCTGTGCCTTTCAACTGCGTATCGCGACAGAAGGCGTTTTGATCGATCCACTCTCTTTAATTGTAAAGATTGATTTAGGGCATGTCCTGTATATCAACGATAAGCACCGATCTTCAGGTATTGTTTTATAATACGCGACAGAGTCCTAGCGGGAATCTTCATTTCTCGCGATAAGATTTTTTGCTTCCTAATGGGGTTTCGACGAATTCTGGCTTTAACAGCATTCACAACCTTTGTAGTTCTAACAGCACGCGGCCGCCCATATCTTTCCTGGTCTTCGACAGAGGAAGTGTTGTTGTATCTGTTGATAGTACGACATACGAACATATGGCTGATACCAAGCTTTTAAAGAGTCTGGAATATGACCGACGGCTCCATACCCACTTTGTGAAATGGCGTAAAACCGAAAGAAGTTTTTAAAATAATATACGTGGTTCCAAATTCAAAATAATTACAAAGTTGAAAAAAAGAAAAGTTTTTATGTAACAGTATTTATGGCGAGACTAGTTATTATACTTAGGTCTTAATCTCACAAAGGGCGCGTGCAACTCAGTACGCGTGATGGAAGTCATACTTATATATATATAGAAATTTGATAATAATAAAAATAAATAAACATGAATTAATAAAAATATTGGTCGCTGTAAAATAACTGCTCAGTATATATCAATAATTATTAAGTAATCGTTGAACATTACATAAGAATAACAGAAACGTTGCGTTTTTCAATTTAAAATTAATGATTTCTCATATTTACGTGAATACTTTACATTTTTTTTATAAGGTTATTGGATAAGGTGACGAAACGAGCAAAACGTTCACCTGATGGTATGTATAATTTCGGTAAAGTAATCGCTGTTAGCCTTTTGGCTTTTACAGCTTCATCGGATGCTGTGCTCGCGGGCTCAGGGCCCGCGTGCCAGGTTTGGTTTGACCCAAACATAAATACATAAATATAACTCCTACTAAACATCTAAATTCGTTGCGTTCGCTAGCGTGCTTGCGCTACTGTGAATATCTCCATAAAATTATTATCTTAAGTCATCTAATGACCGTCCGAGGGAGGCTGCGGGCCTCCGTTCGGACTGTTGACTTGTGTGTCGGTAACTCTGGGCGGTGAGAACCGCCCTGGAACACGGGTGTATCTTGTGTACGCGGTGTTATTTACGAAAGCTGCGCGCCGCTCTCTACGGCGGTCGCGCGACGTTGTGCGTGTGATGTTAAAGCTATTGACTGTGTGTACAGTGTTGCTCGGATCGTGACTGACCGTATCGTGGTCAGGGAGTGCTGAGACGTCCGTGTCGTCTAGCATATTTCGCGGGCGACGTTTGCGTTCGGTCGCGTTTCTGTCGGATCGATAATTCGCTGCTTTAACCACTAGCGGGCTTTTTCGAAAAACCGCCGTGATACTTCTCTGACGTGTTCAGAGAGTACGGGCATTTCACAGTCGCTGTGAAGGTCTACATTGCGTTGGTATCAGCCGGCTCCGGTGGCACCTCGCAAGAATCTATTTTGAACGGTCTGCAGTTTCTTTATATGGTTGCCCGTCGCGTGTGCGAACGCGACGCATGCATAGGCCATTACGGGTCTAATGCATGTCTTGTAGAGGCGAAGTTTGTGCCTAATGCACATTTAGCTTGAGGAGCAAGTTAACGGATATAGGCGGCTTGCGATAAAAGCCGCCCTGTTACGCACGTTCTTTATGTGTTCAGCGAACGACATCGCTGCGTCTAACGTGACCCCGAGGTATTTGACGCTCTTTTCCCAGGGAATAGGGCGTCCGAACAGGGTGATCGAGCCTAGCTGATTATTTCCGATTGTGTGGTAACGTCTAGCGGGCTTTGGTGTGCCCCTCGAGAAGTATATCGCTACACTTTTCTCGGGGTTTACCTCTACTCTCCATTTCCGGAACCCTTCGCCTAGGCGATCGGCTGCGGCTTAGAGCTGAATCGTTATGCGGCCCTTGTGCTTATCGAAATAATACAGGGCCGTGTCATCTGCGAAAAGCGCAAGATTGTCTTTAGGGTCTTTAGGTATATCGCTAGTGTATAGCGAGAACAGGAGTGGGGAGAGGCAGGAGCCCTGAGAGACACCCGCACGGAAAGGTCGGCTTGAGAAGCGCGGTCCCTCTACCCGGAAGCGAAATAGGCAATTGGACAAGAAGGCTCGTATGATGTTCACGAGTCTGTCCGGCACTTTCGTGTGATACAGCTTGTAATACAAGCCGTCGTGCCAGACTTTGTCGAATGCCTTTGCGACATTGAAAAATAAGGCCCCTGTGCCTACTGGCTTAGGGCGGTCATGGAAATTCTCTAAAATGTGCTCCGTTAGGCGGTGCACTTGATGAGTACACGAGTGTTCGGGGCGAAAGTCGAACTGCTCGTCTGGAAGAATGTTATTATTAAGGACGTAGTCTTTTAATCGACTAAGAATTATTCGCTCATAAATCTTGGCCATCGAATTGAGGAGACTTATTGGGAGGTAATTGGCTGGGATGTTCTTCGGCTTGTGAGGCTTCGGAATACCTATAACGTCCGCTTCCTTCCAGTCGTCCGGGAAGGACCAGCTGGAGAGGAGCGCGTTGAAAATACTAACTAACAGACACAATAGCGGCGTAGTTAGACATTTGATCACCCTGTTGTTTATGCCATCGAGGCCGGGCGCGGATCGGTCACCTGATGGGAAGTGCAACGTCTGCCTATAACAAATACTGTGTCACCCAGAACATTTCTGTGTGAGACTACAATGCGCCCGTCACCCAGAGATATCAGTTCTTAAGTCTCATATGCCCAGTGATTGCGCTAGCATTAAAACAAGAATTTTAGATTTTAATTTCCCGACGTTCTATGCTTACTGAAGTTACTCAATATAAATCAAGTTCCGACGCGCTCGAAATATTATAATAAATCAAAATTAATAATTAAAAGCTGTTTGTGACCCGGGTAGGTACGCCACAACCATAGGTGCGTCAAAGCGTAAACGTGATAAAATTCGAAAAATGATTTCATTACGATAAATACACTCGGCGTCAAAAAAATCGCACATCCGAAAAAAATAATTTAAATACTATTTTAACACAACAGGCCAATGGCAATGTTGTGGTTTGAGGGTATCATTCGAAAGGTAATTTCATTAGCTTTCAGGAATTTTAATTGAATTTTACTTTTATAACGAGACGAAAGAGAAATTAAAGAAAAAGACAGGGTATGTACAAATTTGCAAATTAATAATTTAAAAAAAACTTAATAAATACAAAAAAAGTTCTTAAAACCTAGTGTTACCCCTCCTTGCCTTGATAACGGCTTCCATGCGATCTTTCATGGACCTTACAAGGATCGCAACAGCCTCTTGGGGTATTTGTTCCCACTCTTCAAGTACCGCATCTTGGAGCTCTTGAAGAGTGGCTGGAGCTGGATCTCGAGCTCGCACGCGCCGTTTTAGGTCATCCCAGAGATGTTCTATTGGGTAAAGGTCTGGACTTCGTGCTGGCCAATGCATAACAGGGATATCGACCTCCTGTAAATAATCCCGTACAATAGCCGCGGTGTGGCAACGAGCATTATCATGCATTAACATGAATCCATCACCGACATAACCAGCATACGGGACCACATGTTCCTCCAGGATTTCAGTAATGTACCGACCAGCATTTAATGGCCCTTGCCCACGGCCACCCCGAGTCCGGGAAACGCACACAAGTTCCGTTTTCCCGTCGACGGAAATGCCGCTCCAAAACATACACGAGCCACCCCCGTATTCGACGGATTCTTCGAAGCAGGGTTGTGTGAACCTCTCCCCCTGTCTTCTGTAGACCCTTCTACGTCTGTCATTGCAGAAGAGACAGACCTCCGTCTCATCAGAGAAGAGTACGGTCCGCCACTGTTCTAGAGTCCACTCGCAATGATTGCGAGCAAACTCTAGGCGATCTCTGCGATGCTGTGCAGTAAGTTTTGGACCTTTAGCAGGTCTATGGGCTGTTAAACTCTTTTCGTGTAACCTTCTTCTTATCGTAGAAACACTCACAGATGTTCTCCGAGTTGATCGAAGCTGTTGTTGCAACTCAACAGCATTTGTAAAACGGTTTCGTAAAGATGTCGTAACGATAAAACGGTCATCTCTTTCTGATGTGCACCGTTTTCTTCCTGATCCCGGTTTTCTAACATAACCACCAGTCTGCTGAAACGTTGGAACACCCGTCGAACTGAAAAACGGGACAGGTTCAACAGACGAGCAACGTCACGATGAAAAAACATCAACTGAAAAAATTGTTAAGGTACGAGAAACGCCTATCGAGATTTAAGAATATTTAATATACTGATCCCTAAAGAAACACTGTACTTTACAAACTTCCAAAAAATAGCAGATACTCTAGAAACTAAAAAAGATCTAGTTACTAGGCTTATACAAGAAATTCCTACAGAACAGTAATTTCATAAAACTGAATTATCAAACCTTTCTTAAGCTGCAACCGTTTTAGATTATTAAAATTGATGAACGTTATTTTGTTTGTGCTTTAGACACGCAACACGCAAACATTGACTTTAATTAGTAGATTTATATTTATGCAATGGAAGGATCTTAAATTTTAATAGCCATTAGCTATTGTTTTAGGAACTCTGTCAGGAAAATATTAGAAATATGTTAGAAAGAATCATTGCAAAGAATTTAACTCAATGTGGCATTACATTAAGATTTTAGAGTTAGAATTTTATTAGAAATATAATATTATAAAAATACTTTTTTTTTTTTTGTTACAGTTCAGTTATTTAATTTATAAGCTCCAGAGCTTATGAAAATAAAAGGTTTAATTTTACTATTAAGGTGTGTTTTATTATAAAAATCCGTAAAAAAAGTTCCCTGTCATATCTAACAGTCCCCTGAATCATTGTTTTAGAAACTGCTCAATATTACTTAAAGTAATTTTACTAACCAGATATCTAATATCTTAAAAAGATATTTTTAAAATATAAACACAACTGTACTGGGCGCTTTCTATGAACGAGTTATCAAGGTTATAGAGAAGCACATATTTCTGTTACCAGTAGTTTCCCGGGTTATTCAAATATAAAATAAAAAAATAAAACGAATCATATATGTTAATTGAGTTATAATATCGACTTCTTCGCTAACATTATATAAATATATAAGATAAAAACTTGATAAATTCTTATAAATTATACAAATAACGTCATTATGATATTATATGAGGTGAATAACTTTACCTTTAACATTTGCTAAGATATTATCGATAATCTAAAACTAGAGATTTACTTTGATTGCACTGAAGCCGGAGAGCAGCCTGAAGACGCAGAATACCAGGAGGTGAGATTTGCTGAAAGTCGCATCTAAAAAGTCTATACGTGATCTAGGATTCATATACTCGTATTTAATGTGATTTAGTCATTGTCAACAACACTGCAATCTATAATTTGCACCTGCCACCTGCATCCAACGTCGGTTCGTTACTTTTTTATTTATTTGTATTATTTTTTGTGGTGATATTCTCAATAAAATTACATACTATACCCGGTTTTCCTACTCCAGAAAGCATGTTAAGCCGTTGATATCGGCCATCTTTGATCATGTTAGAGGTTTTAATGATGTCCTGTAAACTTAAGCGATCAGGTCACTACTACCACTAAGTCAATCTAGGTAAGCTCTAAGTAAGTTAGTCTAAACGACTAAGGACCTGGTTCTCTTCCAGTTCTTAAGTATCCGATGAAGCTGTAAAAGCCGAGACGGCTAACAGCAATTACATCACCGAAAATATATCTTCCAGTTCTCACGTTCGCAAACGTCTGTTGGAATGTGTTACAATAACATAGTAAATCTGATTATGTTGGAAGCAATTTATGTCAACGTGATATAGTCATTGTCTATCTATAATTTAATTAATTAGAATGGTCAAGTGTCAATTTGCTAAGCAACTTAATTACCGTCAAATTAATTAGTATCTATGTTTCAAGTATCGCTATACGTATCAATTTCTAACTTTAATCAATTAACAAACTTTAATAGTCTCTATTTTACTCAGGCTTGACTCAACTTCAAAATAAACATTCAATTAAAATTTGTATGTACTTCTATGAGAGAGGACCGTCCGCCCTCCCCCAACAGCGTGCACAAGCAAACCAATACCGCCACTAGATACCCTCCACCACTACAACACTACCACTAGGCAATACACACCACTATGTCGAGAACATGACTAGTGTTTCACCTCAAAACGAGACATTATCAAGTGATATTGACTCTACGATAGTCAGCCGCCAAGTCGGCGACTGTCGGTATTAGTTTGATTGTGCATGCTGTTGAGGGAGGGCCTCCTTTTTTAAATTTTGCATGCGGATCTTAGCAAATTAACTTTCTTTTTTTTATTATAATGGATTTCCGCAAAGTAACGCCTGATTCTATCAACTATAATACGAGTATATGCGTCTCTTGAGTTTTAGTTTATTTATCCAGATGTTGCAGGAAGATGCTGCTGCCCATCTCCTTGGTTTCATTTCCCCTCTGTCGACTTTTACGGCACTCACGGGATGAGATAGGGTGGTAGATTCTCTTAAGCCGCCACCACACGGCAAATCAGCAGGCAAGTCAGGCTATCTTGAGTTAATTTACGAAAAAGTGACTCTTTATAACTTAAGGATCATCAACATCATCATTTCAGCCTATCATATTAGATAACTGAACTGAACATAGCCCTCCACCATAGATTGCAACAAAAATTTGTATCGTTCATTTTGGGGGGATTTTCCCATAGTTGCCACGCTTTCCAGGTGGGTTGGCAACCGTAGCTTATTTATTCAGATGTTCCAGAAAGATGCTGCTGCCCATTTTCTGGTTTTAATTTTCTCTCTGTCGACTTTTCCGACACCCACAGGGTGGTAGATTCTCTTAAGCCGTCACCACACGGTATATAGTAACTAAAGGATATTCGTTTTTATTGGTTAGATTGTTAAAAAATAAATTGTTAATCTAATACAAATTTAATTTTTCATAACATAATTATTAATACTTTTACCTCTCCAATTCAAATTAAAAGTAATTCAGCACTAAAAGTTACGGTGCTGATTTACGGTGATTATTTATAGACAAAAATGTTTCTTAAAAGTGAAAAATATTATGTGTCACTTGTAATAAATCCTGTGAGATTCAAAATGATGTGTCGCATTTTATACACTGCATTTATTCATTCTCATATACTGAATTTACTATAATATCATAAAATAAAACAAGTACTTGAAAATTTTAAACGTTAACATCTACAGTGTAAACATTTAAAACTATGGTGTGTAAGTGGCTTAAGAGACTCAAGAGAAGGACTCCCGTGGCTGTCCTAATTGTTAACTTAGGGAAGTGCCAGTAAAATCTTACAGAGTCTGGTATTGATGTCAGAAAAATCTTTAAGCGTAGCCAGATATTAAAGCGACAGTCTCCATAGATTTTTAATAGGATTTTGGACCGGGAGTGTCTAAGGGTCCGCCGTGCTACACCTTTGCGGGTATTTTGCCTTAACCGACTATCAGGCTGGGCTTTATCTCAGCTGAATGTAAATGCATAAATTCCCAGGAACGTATCTAATCACATAGCAATCAATTACGCTACTTGCAGACATTGGAATTTATAGGTTTGTGGTAATATTATTATTGTCATGTTGGTATATTTTAGTCTTAATTTTAGACATATATGTGGGAGAAAATAGGAATTAAAGTCACATCAATTTGATTCAACAATAATAATTTAATAATATAGCAATCATTTTATTAATTGTAAGCATAATGACCACAAAACAATTAAAAACAAGATTAAGTACAAGATTACACGTTTTTACATTACTAGTGAATATTAAAAACCAATTACATAACAACTATACAAAAACTATGTAATAAAAGCGATATTACCTGACGTCAAGGCAGTTCAGAGCACCAACGTGCCGTGTTCACCGTCGAACAACTTCTGATCCACCGAAACACTAACCGCGTGCTTTTAAAACATTCGCATCTGTCATCTCCACCTACTTCCGGTTGAACAAGTCGGAAATTGGCGCTAGTGGGAGCGATTGTCAGTAAGAATTAGTCAATTGAGTAACTTATTAATTATTTCAACCGGAAATAATAAATCAAAAGTAATCGATCTCCCACACGGCCATTCTGACGAGCAGCATACCAATGCTCGCGAAACCACAACTAAAGAACTTGTATTAATCATAAAATGATCACTTACTTTCAACATCTAAAGTCATAAATGATCAGAATGTAATTTTACAACAACTTTCATTAAAACAAACCAAATCACATGGTTTATCAAATAAAATTAACCAAATCACATGGCTTTTCAATTGAAACAAACGAAATCACATATTAGTTTAAACTAAGGTACCTATACCAATACAAATAACTTACGCCAAATCACATGGCATCTTAAAGTAAACCAAATCACATGGTTCAAGCCAAATCACATGGCATCTTAAAGTAAACCAAATCACATGGTTCAAGCCAAATCACATGGCATCTTAAAGTAAACCAAATCACATGGTTCAAGCCAAATCACATGGCAATGGTAACAACCAAATCACATGGTTGAGGTCAAGTCACATGACCGATATACTCACCAGCCAAATCACATGGCTACATTTTCGTAATTATCAAAAATACCAGTATGCGCTGGCCAGGCGCCTCCTAGCATTCAAGACAATCAAGAAAATCAAATTTTCACAATACCTCTAAGAAATCAAAAAGTTCATTTCCCATCTCGGAGGACATTAATCGTAGATTGTCATGAGAAACATACAATTCATTACCAGTATCATGTACTTTTATAGTGTATCGATCGTTATCATGAACTTGCGTTATGACGCATGGACCTCGAAATTTGCTATCCAATTTATTTATTGCTCGCGGGTTCTGTTTCACTAAAACCATATCACCAGCTTTAAATGGAACTATTTTAGCTCTTGTCTTGTCAAATTGTTGTTTTAGAGCTAAAGCCTTTTCATTTATATTCCTTTTAGCTTCGTTACGACAAGTCTCAAGGTCCAAGCGCTCAATAGCTTTCAGAATAGCAGTAATTGCCGGAGGTGACTGATTGCAACCTGTAAGAAGTTGGAAATGTGTATGACCAGTAGTTTTGTTAAATGTACAATTCTTGGCGAGCTGTACCTTACCAACAGCATCCCTCCAACCTCTCTTGGTCGTGTTCTCAACTATAGTAAAACAGTCTGTCAGAACCTTCATCACACGCTCCACCTGTCCATTTGTTCGACTCACACCACTAGCTATAAAATGCAACTCTATACCCCAATGATCACAAAAAGCTGTAAACTCTTTACCTGTACAGGAAGCCGCCTGATTACAGACAATTCGCTTTGGAGTTTCAAAAACGTAAATAAAGTCCTTTAGACAATTTACAGTAGCTATAGCCGTGAGGTTGTTTACAAGGTTTTATAAAACAAAATTTAGAAAAACCATCGATAAAGACGACAGCATATTGTTTGGTGGGTTTATTACCACTTAATTTTCCTGTCGTGTCCATGTGTACAGTATGGAAGGGAACGTTGTGTTTATCAATTGGGTGAAGAGAAATTTGCCCAGATCCAGATTGGCTCTTATTAATTTTACACGTGATACAATTATCTACATATTTGCGGACACACTTGGATATATTCGGAAACCAAAATTGTTCTCGAATTTTATTTAAAGTTTTTTCCCAGCCGAAATGCTTAAGTGAATCATGATATAGTTGAATAAGGTGCCAGCGATAAGATTTTGGAACAAATAGACATTTTTTTTCTTTCTTATATTTAGTAGAAAAAATGCGATACAACAAGTTATTCAGGAGGACATAACTAGAGGCTAAATCTTTATCTATAGTGTTATTTTTAATTGATTCAATTATATTTTTGGTTTCAGAATCGTTGTTTTGTTCCACTTCTAGCCAATCGTTATAGTTTTCAATGTTATTTATGTTTTGAGTTGTAGGGTTACGGCTAAAAAATCGGCGTAAGGGATACGCTCACCTTTTCTATACTCTATCTCAAAATCAAAAGACTGTAAATAAGCCCACCATCTGTGCACACGGGGAAGTAATTCTTTTTTATTGCGTGACGCTTTCAACGAATTACAGTCAGTAATAACTTTAAATTGCCTACCAAGAAGATAGTGTCTGAAATGTTTTATAGCCCGCACCACAGCTAACGTTTCGAACTCGTAAGAGTGGTAACGTCTTTCAGTTTCTGTTGTACGCATGCTAAAATATTCTATCACCTTTAGTGCTTGCTCGTGTCTTTGAAAGAGAACAGTTCCTAACCCTGCAGAACTGGCATCAGTATGTAGTTCACAAAATTCTGATGCATCAAACAAAGTAAGAATCGGTTCTGAAGCTAAATGATTAAGAATCTTACTTCTAGCAGAATGATGCTCAGAAGTCCAATCCCATTTAGAATTATTACGCGTCAAATTGTACAAAGGTATCATGATAAGGGAGAAATTTGGAATAAATTTTCGAAAGTATCCAGCCAAACCGCAAAATTGTCGAACCTGCTTGACGGTTGTGGGGACAGGGGAGTTAAGAAGTGCGTGGACTTTACCTGGACTAGGCCTCACTTGACCGTTGGAGACAATCCTACCTAAATATTCAATCTCTGTTTGCAAGAATTTACATTTTTTAATATTTAAAGAAAATCCAGTTTTTTTGCAAAGCGTCTGAAACTTTTTCTAAATACTCAAGACCTTGTTCTACTGTTTCGGAATGAATAATTACGTCGTCGATATATATTAAGACAAACACATCAACAAACTGCTTCAAGGCTGCATTTATGGCCCTTTGAAAGACTGAGGGTGCATTACAGAGACCAAAAGGCATACGTAGAAATTCAAATTGCCCATCTGGTGTGACAAACGCAGTCTTTTCAATTGAATCTCTGGCTACAGAGATTTGATGGAAACCAGCAGCCATATCAAGCACAGTAAAGTAGTTTGCCTTCGATAGTTTACTGATGTGGTCGTCAATCAACGGCAGTGGGTAATGATGACGAATGGTGTTGCTATTTAATTCTCTGTAATCAACACACATTCGGTCACTGCCATCCTTTTTACGTACCAACAAAATTGGACTTGCAAACGGGGACTGGCTATCCCTAATTATATTGTTATCTTTGAGATCTTTAATAAGCGATTTGACATGCTCACGTTCGGCAGGAGCAAGGCGATAAGGTCGTCTTTGAACAATACGATCAGGGTTCTTCAATCGAATATGCAACTCACCAGTAGTAACCTGTGTAACAGCGTTACCAGGAGTAAACATGGCGGATCGTGAACTTAAAATGTTATGTAACTTGTTTTGGTATTCTGGGGATATTTCTTTATTAATGTCAACTAATTTCGGGTCATAATTTTGAATAGAGTTAATGCCATAAGAATTACGTGATACGGTAATACTATCCTTCGAAAAGGTTACTTGTATTCCGGGAAGCTCAAAGAGGTTCTGACCTATTAGCAAGTCATATTGAATAAAACCATCAGAGACAAGTCGGAATTCTAATTCTAAATAGAAACTTTCTATACTGACAGTACATATTTTTTTTCGAGATGAATAAAAAGAATTGTCCCCCACACCTCTAAGCAAGGTTGTTTCGTAATCAACTTTACCCCTAACTGAATCCCCAACGCTCTCGCGCATAAGAGAGCATTCTGCGCCGCTATCTACTAAACATGAAAAATCACGACCATCAATGTGAACGGTATCACAATTATTATTTCCAACAAACAGAGTATGCCCTTCTTTTTGCAAAAGGTACAAAAAAATTCTTTACGTTTGTTTTCTTTAGATGTAGAGGCAACTTCATCAAATTAACCCGACAATCTTTTTTTAAATGCCCTAGCTTCAGACACCTGTGACAGCGTTTTGACTTACTATCCAAAGGATTTGGCTTTAAACGTTTATTTAGAATACTGTGATCAGAATATTTCGTAGATATTTTTCTTTTATAGGAATTAAGACTTTGAATCAACTGAGGTAAGTTTTTAGGTGTGAGTCTCAACAAATCAGAACACATGCGGAAATCCGACATACCGAAAATAACAGCCTCCACCAAACGTTGCTCAGTCATCTCCACACCAATCACCTTCTTTGCTAGTTCCCACTTTCTAGAGGCGTATTCACCGAGGTTCTTGGCTTGACCACTGGTGTACTCCATGAAAGCCACCAAGTCATCGTAGTACCGCGCCTCGTCTGCAAAGGTTTCAATAAGCATGCACTTGAGTTCTGTCCATGTAGTTAATACAGTATAGTTCCGGCGAGCCCATTCAGAGGCCCGACCGCGTAAGTGTTTCCTTGATAAGTTTAAAGTTTCTCTATCAGAAAGTTCAAATTCAGTTTTTAAATCGTCAATATTTTTACACCAAGTTTGAATTGTGTCCGTTCGATCATCAGGATCAAAAGCTGGTACATAAATATGTTCTAGACTACGCATTTTGGGAACCGGTTTAACTGGCTGAGACTTATGTATTGCACTAGTAGTAGATTCAACTAACTGATCCATCATTTGTTTCATCATATATTTCATAATATCAATTGGAACGAAACCTGGCCTTGTATCCTGGACGCCGCTGGTGCTAGCAGACCCGGTGTCTTCATTATCCGTAGGCTGCCCTGTCGGTTGAGACCTCAATGGCCGTCCAAGGATCGGTGAATCACTAACAGCAGCTCTCGGCAACGATGGCGACATGGTTTCGTCAGGGACACGCTGTGCAGTACTCTCTTCCGCGTCCATGATACAATCCTGAAACTATAAACATATGGGCGTAGTTTTGCAACAACAGTTGTACAGATCCCACTTCTGATGTGGGAGAAAATAGGAATTAAAGTCACATCAATTTGATTCAACAATAATAATTTAATAATATAGCAATCATTTTATTAATTGTAAGCATAATGACCACAAAACAATTAAAAACAAGATTAAGTACAAGATTACACGTTTTTACATTACTAGTGAATATTAAAAAC
Source organism: Luehdorfia chinensis (assembly GCA_019845155.1). Taxonomy (NCBI): domain Eukaryota; kingdom Metazoa; phylum Arthropoda; class Insecta; order Lepidoptera; family Papilionidae; genus Luehdorfia; species Luehdorfia chinensis. The sequence continues at coordinate 990,816 of JAHVAK010000125.1, forward strand.
CAATTACATAACAACTATACAAAAACTATGTAATAAAAGCGATATTACCTGACGTCAAGGCAGTTCAGAGCACCAACGTGCCGTGTTCACCGTCGAACAACTTCTGATCCACCGAAACACTAACCGCGTGCTTTTAAAACATTCGCATCTGTCATCTCCACCTACTTCCGGTTGAACAAGTCGGAAATTGGCGCTAGTGGGAGCGATTGTCAGTAAGAATTAGTCAATTGAGTAACTTATTAATTATTTCAACCGGAAATAATAAATCAAAAGTAATCGATCTCCCACATATATTTGATAAAGTGAACTGAGTCATCTACTAGAAGTGATATCTTTATAATAAGTTATTCATATAATTATTTATGACAGATATTTAGATGCGGCACAAAAGCTATTAAAATACAGAGTACTTTGTACTACATCGTACAAGGATGTATAATTACGTTAAATTTAAAAAATAAGTTAAAAGTGAATATCTTGAAATATATATAATGTGAAATAAGTACACCAAGTAACAATGTGTCGCACTCCGTACTGCGCATACCTCAAACTATATGATTGTTCGGAATAGTGTAAAATACAGAATTCTAAGAATGTCTTCGCAATCAGTCTATTTTGTTTAAGTATTTTCATAAGTTACTAACATTTACTAATATTTAAAATAATAAAATCTGATGAGCGTTCAAAGCTAAACTTAATACAGTAAAAATATTTACTTGTCACATTTAAATATTCAACAAATTGGCTTCAATTTAAAACTGAAGTGCAATTAGATCACAGCGGGAAAGAAATAAAAAGACATTTTAAGTCGACGCCAAGAACTTACGAAGCACTTTCTTGTCTTTACTATTTAAACTAAATGCTTGTAATTGTTCTATGTATACATATACACGTATACAAAACATATTATATTTACAGTTTGCCTCTTTGTTTTATATCCTTCATAAATATAAAAACTTATTCAAATTTGTAAAAACTAAGAAAATCAAATGAGATCACATTTACTGTATGAAGGACGTGTTGGTATTAAAAATCCCAGCAAAATCGAACTAATCTCTAAGTGAACATTTAATTTGCTATGGGCTTCTGTGTAATAAATGTTTACAATTAGCATATCAAACAGCTTTCGGATAAAGCTATCGGTCTAAGTAATTGCTCAAACGTGCCGTATCGGGAATATGTACATAGGAGTTTGTACATTATACAACAAACTTGCTTTTGTGTTTATTATTTAACTTACGATGTTGTAATTTTAGAGGATATTTTACTGAAAATTTAAAGAGTTCGTCGAAAATTAATTTTGTTTGTGCATCTACAAAATAAACGTCACCAGTAGTTACAATATACACATACTTACTGGTATTTACTGGTGGTTACTAATATTTACTGGTGGTAGGATTCCTATGCAGGTATCCGTCTAGGTAGGTACCACCCCAGGGCCAGTTATTCTGCCGTGAAGCAGTAGTGTGCAAACGTTAGTGTGTTTCGGTTTGAGGGGCACTGTAAGCTAGCGTAATCACTGAACATATGAGACTTGAGAACCTATGTCTCAGGGTGAGGGGCACAGTGTGGTGTCACACAGAAATTTACTGGGTGACACAGCATTTGTTATGGGCAGACGTTGCTCTTACCATCAGGTGAGCGTTTTGCTCGTTTCATCACTTTATGAAATAAAAGACCTAGTTAGTGGTCAGAGTACATGATTTCTACGCCGCTGGTCCTGGGTTCGAATAGGGCATCATTTTTATGTAAAGAGAGAGAAAAGAGAAACCCTTGAGACTAATTTAGAACAACTAACAAGGAACTGTTTTTGCGTTTAAAATTACGTATCAGGAGACACACCTTTCAAAAAAAAAACCATGTTTAGCAAGTATCAGCATGTTGTTATATTTTAAAGCAGATTCTTGAGATATTTATTTTTGTCTTTGCGGCAGAACTTTTTTATTGTATTACTAAGTTGACAGACTTTATCGTCTTGGTTGGCCTGCTGGCTTAGAAGATGTTTTCTTTGCCAAATTCTTCAGCCTGGTTTAGAAGTTTTTTTCAATACAAGAAGAAATTCTTACAGATTTGATATTTGTGCAGCGTATTTTAAATTGCTAAGCTAGAACAAATAAAGTGTAAAGTAAGTTGAAGAATGGATGTAACAGCGATCACTTTCGAATACTGTCGGAAACTCTCAACAGTGCAAGAGATATTACAATGACAAAAGTATACTCGCAAACACAGTGCCCCTGTACCCTGTGCCCCTTACTCGTCCTAATCTACCCGCGCTCGACGTAACTTTCATGCGATAAGATTAGAGGTAGGCGAGGATACTAGTGTCACAGTGATATTATGTAAACACTAATCACTGCTAAACATAACGTTAAACAGTGTTTCCCAACGTGGGGCCCACTCCCCACAGGGGGGCAATTTGATAGTTAAGGGGGGCAATTTAAAAATGGACTCGACACGACTTTAACCATTTCGCTTTGGGGTATTTAAATGCAATGCTAGATATCGGTGACAAATTTAACAAAAAAGGCAAATACTTTAATTATAATAGTAATTAGAGTCGTCAAGTAAACTTCGTCGGGGATTCACCGCGGAGTGTGCCGTCTGTCGCGAGGAACCCCGACGTTTTAAAACTCGCTAAAAAACGCCGTTGGCATGGCTTTGTGAAGAAACTGAAACTAAATACGCAAATGCAACCAAATGTGCAAGAAAACTTAGCTTAATGCGGATGTAGTGTTGTAAATGATTTCTTAATAAAAAAAAGAAATCGACTTGATATACACAACTTGGAGACATTAGATTAAAGCTAAGTAAATTGGTACCTAATATAAAATCTCTGTGCAGCAAACATCTAGCGCAAGGATTGCACTAAATGAATATAGAAAATCAATATTAAAATTATTTTGAATTTCATTTTTTCATTATATGTTTTGAAATTTTACTTCGATGTTTTGATAACAATTTCATAGTGATTTTTTCCTAAAACTTATTATTTATAATTCTTAAAGGAACAAAACAATTTTTAAAGGTTTAAAATTATGTATGGGGCATAAAATTTTTAGAAATGTTAAGGTGGGGCATGGCCTAAAAAAGGTTGGGAAACACTGCGTTAAACTAAAGATGTTAGATATTTAATAAAATTATCGTTTATCAAAATTATCAAAAAATATCGTAAATAATCAAAAGCTAATATTTATTCTACTTCATTTAAAAATATGGTTCATAAGACAGAAATGTTGATTTTGCAAGGATGAAATATGGCTAGAATGTACTTCTGTTTTCTTTTGCAGATAAAATTTTGGGTGTGTCACTTTGGGATTAATTACTCACAGTCATTTTATGCCATTGTATTATAATAATATTTTTTTATTGGACAAAGTGACGAGACGAGCAAAATATTTACCTGATGGTAAGTGCAACGTTTGCTCATAACAAATGCAGTATTACCCACAACATTTCTGTGTGAGACCAGATTGCGCCCGCCACCCTGAGCCATCAGTTCTTAAGTCTCATAAGCCCATTGATTACACTAGCACTCAGTGCCCTTCAAACTGAAACACAGTAATGTTTGCACACTACTGCTCCAGGGCAGAATAACTGGCCCTGGGGTGGTACCTACCTAGACAGATTCCTGCACAGGAATTCTACCATCAGTATTAAAGAGTACATAAAAATAAAGACGAAGAAATTTGAGGAATGTATTACAATTTGAATGACAAAAATACACTTTTGGTATGCAGATACTGGCAGCGATATCTAATTCCTTGTCGTTATTTGCTTCATGGTTCCGAATCTTCTTTAGTTGCTGCTCCCAAACAAGTATAAAATACATATGTAATAATTATTTTTAAAGACCTAAATTCTTTTACTAAATTTTTTTTACGAGGACAACTTTTATTACTTACTTATATGTTTAACTAACTGAATCTCTTAAAAGTAATTTCGTCGATCGTCGTCGATTCAGCCTATCATTAGTCCACTGTTGAACATAGGCCTCCCCTATAGAATGCAACAAAAGTTTGTAGCTCTCATTTTGGGGGGAATTTGCCATAGTTGCCACGCTTGGCAGGCGGGTTGGCAACCGCAGTTTATTTATTCAGATGTTCCAAAAAGATGCTGCTGCCCATCTCCTGGTTTATATTTTTCCCTCTGTCGACTTTTACGACACCCACGGGATGAGATGGGGTGGTAGATTTTCTTAAGCCGGCTACCACACGACCCTAAAGCAATTTCAAAGGAAAGATATTTTTTTTCATATAGAACCTACTTTTTAGTCGTCTTCTAATGAACATTACGATTTTTTTACAAAAGTGGGGGCAGACGAGCAAACGGCTCCCCTGATGGTAAGTGATCACCACCGCCCATGAACATCCGCGATACTAGGAATCCCGGTTGCGTTGCAGGCCTTTGAGAAAGGAATAGGCTCTTTTTTTGAAGGTTCCTTATACGTATTGGTGCGGCATTCGGTTTAAGCTTTTTTGTTTTAATATAATATAAAAATAATACAACCTCTTGGTACTAAGTAAGTACTATCGGTGGCAGGCTAGCAAGCAGTGTCAGAGACTCGAGGATCACAACATAACCAGACCATCAAAATGTTGACTCCGGCTGGGATTGAAGCCCATGGCTTGCGGCGTAGTACAGACCATTTGGCCACGCAGTCTATCATAAAATAGTAACATAGTAATGTAATGACGTTTGTAATTTATATAATGATTCTACATTTTTATTTCTCTTTTGAAAAATGTTATTTTAGTTAACAAGGTTTATCCCACGTCTGAACAGACGTGATTCAATAAACGAAAACGACGATGCCTTGATGTTTTATTTATATTCTCGTGGCATATGCGAGTGATAAGTGTACGTGAGCTTAAAAGCGCGTCAATATCTACTTTCATTTTAAAGTCATGTACGTAATAAAGGTAAGATGTTAACGCTTTAATCTACAAGTTGACAAATATATCTATTTGTGACGATTATAAACATAAAAAAGCCCGAAAATTACTAATTATTTTATTTACTGGTGGTGGTATTTCTATACAGGAATCTGTATAGATAGGTACCGCCACAGTGCCAGTTATTCTGAATGAAAGCAGTAGTGTACAAACATTGCTATGTTTCGATCTAAAGGCCACCGAGAGCATGTAATCACTGGGCATATAAGACTTAAGAACTACCGCCTCAGGGGGACGGGTGCAGTGTGGGGCTACACAGAAATATTCTGGGTGACACAGCGTTACTACGGGCGGACGTTGCATTTACTATCAGGTGGACGTTTTATTCGTCTCGTACCTTTCTCCAATAAAAAAAAAGTTTGTTGGATCTGTGAAACAATCACGGTCTCGCTGTTGGTGAATGCTCCTAACTTTGTAGAGTATCTGCTAAGATACAGATCTTGATATAGGCAGACAGTATATATAATATTATGATGCAGAAAACCGTCTAAACAGGTACCACTGCAGGGCCAGTTATTCTGCCGTGAAGCAGCACTATGAATACATTGCTGTTTCGGTCTAAAAGACACAGAGCTAGTGTAATAACAGGTCATATGAGACCTATTAACTGATGTCTCAGGGTGACAGGCGTGGTGTTACCACACTGAAGAAGAAATGCAGAACATTTCTGTTTACCATCAGAAATGTTCTGCATTTCTTCTTGTTTCAAAAATGAGCCGAATAGTAGGATTTCTCTTGTATCGTGGGTGCTCTTTACAGACATAAATTACACACGAACAACACAATCAAACCCGAAAACCAACAATTTGTGTTTTAGACTAATCTTGGCTCCGGCTGGGATTCGAACCCAGGACCCGCGGCGGAGAAGTCAGGTACTCTGGCCACTAGGCCACGCAGTTGTCAAATTTGTTATAGGCGTACGTTGCACTTAGTTTTAGTCGAACGTTTTAGTCTCGTCTTCCTCCTTTATAAAAAACGCCGAACCCCGGTCGGTACCGCTAAAAAAACTTGTTTCTTATATATCTCATTTCCCATAGTATAAATTGTTTATTGTGTAAAATGTACTTATAATACCCCAACGTAGCCGCGTGACCTCTTTACCTTCAGTAATTGCGACTCCTTTCAGCATACTACTTTGCTTGCTTTTTCCTGCACTTAGCACCGTTGAGCTAACATACATTAAGCGTTGCTCCGTTGTGTTTCATACACTATATTATTTACAAAATTGCATAAAGTAAATAGTGGCTTAATGATCCGAGCATCTACTTGTTCTTATGTTTTTTATTATAATTACTGATGATAGGTTTCCTATGTAAGAATTTGCATAGGTAGGTACCACCGCAGTGTTAGTCATTTTGCTGTAAAACAGTGGTGTAGGTTTGAAGGACACTGAAGCTAGTGTAATTACAGGACATTTTAATTAAGAACCGATGTCTTAATTTGAAGAGCGTACAGTATTACACAGTAGTTTCCAATAAAAAGTTCTGGTTGAAACCGTAACTGGTATTCCGAGAACTAAGTCTTCTTCTTATTCTTTCTATTTTCATTCTTCATAATTATTGTTATAAATTTATCATTGTATGGTCACACAACATTTTGATTCTCTTTAGTCGGTGGATCTGATTGGTTACTACGTGATTGGCTATCAATCAATATTTGGCGCTGACATAATTTGGTGGAGGGCAGCAGATTCATAGCTGAATTAACCTACATCGTGTAAGTGAAGTGAAGTCAAGAAAAAAAAAATAGTGTGATCGTGCGACGAGAAGTTAAATTCTGTGATAGGTATTATATATTTTGTGATTACTCTCATAGTGCTAATTCAAATAACGTTTATGACTTTATGTTTTTTGAACTTTGTAATAAATATATAAAATATAAATCTTGAATTTAAAGTATTGTTACGTTGTTTTGTAACAATTATCTTATAGTTAATACATGTTAGTGGCTATGTCCCTTTTTGGATTGAACGTAATGATAAATAATGTATTGTTTAGAGAATAATTGTAAATTAAAAAGTAATGGATAAACAACGTGTAAAAGCTTAATGACTTCTCTATTTCCTCGCTGCTCACATAGTTTGTAAAACTATATATGGTTTGAGAATGTTAAAAATTCATAGAAATGAATACTTTTTGTTAGCAAAACTATGAATTACATAATTTTGATTTTTATAATATATATAAAAAACTATATCAAAACAAGTGGATAATCTAAGACTTCGTCATAATTTCGCAGCATACTTCAACTTCAAGCAAAGTTTCCAATTCAATAAATGTCAAGAAAAGAAGATTAAGCAAGATCGGGCTAAAATTTGTAAAGTTGGGAACTATCTTGATAGATTAAGAAACTTATTTATCATTTTGTAGAGATTGAATTAGTACAGAGTAAAGATCAGCTTATAAATATTCCATTACTGGGGAAAATGGTATTTATGGGGCCAGGCTGGGCACGGATTGGATGACTGATCATTTATTACGATGTTTTCTTTCATCGTTGAGCTCAGCACATATTAACAAGGACACTTGCGTAATATGCAATTTAATGTGAGAACTCGGCTCCGAAAGCCATGGCAGCTCATGCACCGGGCGCTTGCCTTAAATTTCATAGTACGCGAGTGACCTGATTCTTACTGACGGGGACGGACTCTTTCCGACTACAAAACTCTCTCATAAATGAGAGGTAACCAGTGTTTAGCAGTGGGACATTCATAGGCTGTTACTTTTCTTTACTTTTACTCGGCTTCGGAGTTACCTTAGCTCTCTTTTCTGTAGCGTAGACATGAGCATGACTATTATTAACAGCTTCATAGTATTAAGCTTTACGCCAAAAAAAGAGTAAATGTCAAACATACATATTAATACAAGAAATTTCAAAATTTAAATTTATCTAGAAGAGTTTTCAAATATTATTTTTATGCTAATTGTAATGAACGAATAATTACAATAACCTTGGCAAATAAATAAAGTAAATATACAGTAATTTATGGAAGGCAATTATTGTTATATTGCTAAACACAGAAGAGAAATGCTTGAAATAGATTAAAACGTTAATGAAGAGAAATTATGCAACTATGATTTGGAAAACGGACCCACTGAAGGATGAGAAATTTGTTAGAATAAAAAAATCGACTACCACTGTCGACATAAACTAAATTTATTACTCATTGTACGTAATATACGTATGTCTATATTCTACATTGTAGAGAATACTTACTGTCTGGTCCATCCCAATACAGTTAACGTTTTTAAGTTATTGTAGTAGTAATTGAGAATATTCTGATTATCTTCTTCATTCTCCATTTTTGTGGTGTCAAGATAACAATTCTTAGGAATCTGATACAAATAATAAAACTTCTTTTTATTATTTGTATAATTTTGGTCAATGATGGCAAACAGTCAATTAATCTAAGCTAAGAAATGGTAATAACATACAATCACGTCTTTTTCCCATATAAGAGGTAGGCAGAAGCTACACACGTAACCTACTTTTCGCACCCGTAACGGGTGGCGAACAAAGACGCCGCCATTTTGGTAGGAGTAAAAAAAAATCTTACTCCTCATTAAGTTGCTACAAGCAGCATAGTGACAGCATTGCATATTATGGTGTAATTCTGTACGAAAATGGAAGTCCGTACTATGCCTTAGTCGCCTCTTACGACACCTTGGTAGGAAAAAGGTAGGTGCCATTCTACTGTAACGGTAATAAAAGATGTCAAATAAGGTTGATGATGATGTAATTTTCTGAATTGTGTTCTCCGCCGTTGAATGATGTTGAGATTTTATCTTAAAATATTGGCACGTGTTGAATAGTTCCGTGTTCAAGGAACAGCCGAATTCCGAATTGATTGATTGAAATGTAAATCTTAGTGCCTTTTTCGTCATATTATATTGATTGGTCCAATTAATAATAGGTTAATTAGTTTTTTTTATTGGGTAAATTGACGAAACGAGGAAAATGTTTACCTGACATTAAGCGCAACGTCTGCCCGTAATAAATGCTGTGTCACCTAGAACATTTCTGTGTAACGCCAGTCACCCTGAGACATCAGTTTTTATGTCTCATATGCCTAGTTAAGACGCTAGCTCTCAGTGCCCTTCACGGAAACACAGTAATGTTTGCACACTTCTGCTTCACGGCAGAATAACTGGCCCTGGGATGGTACCTACCTAGACAGATTCCTTCATAGAAATCCTACCACCAGTTAAAAGTTGCTACTTTGCTATAAATGTTATTCATTCGTTATGAGTGACTTAAATTTTTAATTGTTTGTAATATTAATTATTTCTTGAACGTAGCGTTGCAGTAGATCTTTCCGCCGTCGAAATACAACAGTAGTTAATTAGTATTATCAATAGATGGCGTTGTGACGACGTCCTTTTCTAAATAGCGCTTAACACCGAAATTCTCCGCCATTGCATGACTTAGAGATACAATTTCTTCAAATATTTGCACCTGGCCCGCAACCACAGCTATCCGTTGAAGCTTCAAAACGGCTAACAGCAAAAACACTAATGAAATTATGTATCAAATATTTGTCGACATGAATTTAGATGGCAAAGTAAGGGAGCTATTTATGTATTTGTGTAAGTTTCGTTTGAACCAAACCTGGCTGGGCCTACGAGCACAGCTATCCAAATCCGGTGAAGCTGTATAAACCGCAATAGTCTCATAGAGGGGCAAAGTTTTTATAAAACAAGATGTGCCCAAGTTTTGAGGGGAAAACGCTAACGACATATACTTATTATACACCCTAATACCACACATTTCCCGGCGCTCTTTATAAGATCCCTCTACAAGATGCAGGAGTATGCAAGCTAAATTGTGAATGTGGTCTCTCTTACAAAAGGCAAACGAAAAGATCAATAAAAACCCGCCTAAAATAACATATAGCTTATGTGAAGCATCGTCCCTCTAGGAAGTCTGCAGCTTGTGATCACGTTCTGGATCATCCCAACAATTACATCAGATTTGATGAAACACAAATCCTTGCAAAATAACACCGATTCCTACCAAGGATGAGTCTCGAGACTATTGAAATTAAAAACATCCTAATTTTAAAAGAGGAAATGGTTGGGTATTACCATCGGCTTGGGATCCTATAATTAATAAAATTAAATCAAAAACCAGGCATACCACTACAAGACTTCAAGACACCGTTAGCTCTTTCGGCGCAGATCGGACCAAAGATAATTATTAGATGTTGATGAATAGGGTGAGATAATTAAGAGATGTTGTTAATCCAGGGAACTATGATAATGATTTTCAACTGGAAGATAATAATCGAAATCAGTAAGTTTATTTAAGCAAAACTATCGTAATATTGCTAGATTATTTTAAAACTTCGTTACAAATAGAATGAAGAATACTCCAATGAGTTGAAATTTATTTTTATAGTTCAGGAAACACAAACAAGTTTCGCATAAAATAATAAATAATAGGTGTATATAAAAGCAAATCGAAAATTTTGAAATAACCCTTTAAGTTCGGTCTATCAATTTTTGTATATTAACAAAAAGCAAAAAGAAAATGTGAAGTGATGTCAAAAAGATTACATTAAAATATAACTCTGACTGAGAATCACGATTTCAGTAGCCATGTTTTATAAAACATTCCGCTTGACATTTCCGTTATTTCTATTTAAAATAGTCTAACTTTGACGTAAAAAACAGATTTTAGCGAGATCGTCTGAAGAAATGAAGAACGATTTTGCTTGCTACATAATATTATATTTATTATGCCATTTAAAGAGGCAAGGATTTCGCACTTTCTGATTTACGTTCTTTTGATGTCGATATTTGTACAGAAAAATAATTCAGTGTTATTTTAACGACTTTGTATACGGAACCATTTTAACTTTTACTTTTAGATTATTAATGACATTATAGATTGAACACGTAACACAAGTATGGCTTTCGCCTAGTTACCCATTCACGAAAGTTATTACAATATTTATTTTTTAAATGAATTATAAAGTGTTTTCATAAACGACCATTAAAAGGTAGGATAAAGGGTCGTATAAGTTACAACAGTTCACCATACATTTATAAATAAATTTATTGCAATCAATTCAAATATGTTAAATTTTCTATTATTACATTTTTTAGATGTTTTATCTTGCATACCATATAGTTAAAAACGTAGAGAGGCTATAGTGATTGTTATTGTTACCCACACTGAGATCATTTATATAATGAATATTATATTCATAGCAAAAAATAATAGAAATGAATGTAACTAATGAAAAGACCAATAAAGCAAAAGTAATTACTCCATAACATAAATTTTAATTGAATTAATCTATAATAAATTATCGATTAAATTAAAGGATTGTAAAAACCTACCAAACATTTAACAAAAAATTAAGAGCATTTCCAATAGAAAAAGTTATTATAATATTGGTGAATATTTTGAAAAATTATTGAGATAGATGTTTGCCTCTGACATACATTTATTGCCACTCCCGACGGGGTACATGAATTTCATTAATTTAATTTCCTGTAAAGCAATCTGAAATAAATAAATAATCATATTCAATATATTCCGCGGCTTGGGTGCATTTGTCTGACGTTAAACCTTACTGCTACGCACGTCTCATAAGTCTAAAAGAACTTTTATTTAACTTCCAAAAGCCTACTATCAAATCGGTCAAGGAAAAACCACAGTTCACATTTATTACTTGAATAATAAAACAACTTATCAAATTCCTTGCGAACCTAAGAAGCTTCAACAATAAAAGAATGGCATCTTTTCGTTAGCATTGTCGACCGACGGTGTACGGCCAGAGAGAAGTCAATGAACTAGGATGTTGTGTAATCTTAAAGAATGAAACGTGAATCGGTTTTCCTGAATCAATCTATTGCTCAAACAACTGAGTGAAGCTTTCGTTTCAAAAAACATCAATAGGGTGAAAACTTAAGTCTTTTTGGTCCATTTGACATGGAACTCAATAAACTTCAACTTCCACAATGTCAGACGTGTCAATACCAACTAAGGACAATCTACTATTTCCGGAGTGAAGTTTATATAATAAGGAATCAAGAATATTTTCCGGTGAAAAATCCTTTAACAATTGTGTTTGTTATAGCACAGTACCTTACGAATAACTTCTTAATATGTGTAAATTATTGAAGATTAAAAACATAGATCAGACAGTCTCTCGCAATTTTGTCTCAATTGCAAAGCTTGGTAGGCGGATTGTCGATGGCAGTATCAGACATTTCGCACTTTAGATCTAGCTACTACACAATGTGAATGTTAGGACAAATTAAATGGACAAAGCGATCATGTCAAACATCCATATCACACCAATACCGATTGTTGTTTGAAACAATACGCTCGAAGTTGTAGATAGAGCAACGACATGCAAGGTTTTGCAGGAAGTCGATAGATGCAGGTGGATCGTGTTTTGTGGCAATCTATTGGAGAGGCCTATGTTGAGCAGTAGACTTGTTATAGGCTGTAATTATGGTAATGTATTGCTGTATTACATATGTATGTATTACCTATGTGCGAAGTACACGGTGGGGGTACATTTGCCGATATTATTGACCGATCTCACACCACGGGGTTAAAAATTAAAAGTGTTTAAGAGTTACAAAGTGTAACTTTAGTTCCACAATGATTGAAAAATCGAATTCTGAATAGTTTAGTCATTAGTGTTGGATCGTTATATTATTATATACATATATCCAAGAGGATTGATTACAATTAAAACAAAGAGAATAATATTAATTACCGTTTAGAAGAAAACAACAGAAAACGTGAAGTTCTACTCCAAAAATTAAATTCTATTTAACCAACTTCATCGTAATTTATTTAAATTATTGTTTTACTGCTATACGTCCACTTCTTGGAAATTAATGTAGGAAGTAATTTCCTAGTGATTAACGAGTATTTATGTAACTATAATTAAAATTAAGAAGTGTTTGCAAAATCCTGCCAGCTGGAGAAGGATGTTTCGCAGTGTACAACTTAGAATCCGATTATGGCGATGTTCTATACAATATCATTAAAACAAATGACTATTGGTCACTTACAAAAAATCTTTTATGGATAGATCAATTTAGTAACTCATTTGAAAATGGATTGCAAATGCGTCTGGAAATGCCAATATTGACATTATAATAATTATGTAATGCTGAAAGACCTTTAATTGATGAATTCTATTTAAAAGGACGGAGGATTCCGTAACCAAAGTTGTTAAAATAACACTGAATCATATTTCTATAGAAATTCAACATCTTTTCAAACGTAAATCACAAAGTGCGAAATCCTTGCCTCTTTCAATGGCATTATAAATATTATATTCTCTAGCAAGCAAAATCGTTCTTCATTTCATCTTCAAGACCATCTTGCTTTAACAGTTATTTACGTTAAAGGTATACGACGTTAGGTAGGCCGGCATAGAAACTTAACTTATTAATTATGTAAGACAAATCCAGATAAACGAGCTGCTTAAGATGCATCATGAAATCAAACAATTTTAATTATAAGATTAATAGCCTGCATAATTAAATAAGTTTTAAACAAAAATCTTATTTTTTTTGCAAGCTTTTATTTATGAGATCTATATTCAACAGTGGACTTTATCTTTCCAACAATCCTAACACGATGGAGGTATCTTGCCTAGGTTAGGAATTGTCACCGAAGACATGTCATCGAAAAATATAAAAAGTATCAAAATTGACTTTCAGGAGTTGTACCGGAAAGACATACTTTCCGTATCCGTTCGTAAAACAAGTTATATAAAATCTAAAGTTGAAGTTCATCAAGAAGTTAGCGAATAATAAGCAATCGGTAATTTAAATATCTAAGCATTTATACTAGTAACATAGAATATTAGTAATTTTTATCTATATCATACATACTTCTATTATATTTATTTTATTTTTACATACATACAATCAAGCCTTTTCCAATATAAGGGGTAGGCACAAGCCACACACGTACCCCACTATTGGCGTGGGAAACAAGAGGAGACGGGTGGCGAATCACCAAAATAAATTTTTACTCCCCATAGCGTTCCCATGAGCAGTGTAGTGACAGAATTGCATATTAGGGTATTATTCTGCGTGAATAAAGGCTGTCCGTTCAATACCCTAGTCCCCTCTTACGACACCTCGGTAGGAAAGAGGTAGGTGCTATTCTAATATGCCGGACACCTATCGGGGACTTATTATTAATTTTACCCGCTTGATAAATCTTTGATATGAATGAAAGCATTACGTTTACATGCAATTTAATAGTTAGAAACTCTTTTACTTAAATAGCCGTCAATCCCTTTCATGCAGTACCTCTAACATAAAGCCTATTAAAGTTAATCTGAATTAAATTGTGTGGGACGAAGTAAAAAGATTTACTCTTATCAAGAAATACAGTTAAGAGTCTATACGAGTATTTGCTATTAAATTCAAGAGTATAGCGGTAAAGAAAATTAGCGCTCTGCAATTTACTGTTTCAAATTCTTCGCTAAAATAAAATTTAATGTTTGTCAATATTGCTCATAGTTGCTTTTGTAGGAGCTGTAAAGTTTCTGGCAAAAGTCCCATATGAACTTCTTGGAATAGTTCCAGGCCATCACAAACCACAAACTTTAACATCTCTTGTTTATAACATAGCGAAGGCTGTTGTATTGTTTTGATCAAAATAGTTGACATCTATGTAAGTTTTAAATTGGTCTTTCTGAGATTTAGATACGATATTCCACGTATCATCATCTTCAAAAATATTTGACACCTAGATACGACTAGGCTATTCTTACATGTGATTGTGTTTGCGTGATTCTTTTTCGAATTAATAGGAGTGAAGGCACTTATAAAAATTACGTTGCTATGTAGATAAATAGTACCGTGTAGTGGTGGCGTTGTGCTATCTTATTTCGTCTCGTGGGTGTCGTAAATGTCGACTCTTATTGATAACGGAATAATCATCTTTATTATGGGAGACCTAATTTATCCTTACCGTTGCCGGGCAGCAGCGTCTAAAGTGTGAAGTGTCTGGTACTGCGATCGCCAATTCGCCTACTAAGCCTGGCGCTTACGGCAAATGCTCCTAACTTGCGAGGCCTTTTTCCAGCAGTGGACTTTTACAGGCTGTTGATGAAGACGAAGATGAATAATACGACATGAATATTTGTGTAATTGTAGCGCTATGCTTGAATATTGACATCCGTGGTTCCGTTGTCAGGGTGTATCCTTAATTGTTCTGCGTTTATTATTAGAATGTTTTATGTTAATTATTATTTTTACTTAGTTCTTAAAAATGTGCAGTGGATATATTATAGAATAATAGTTCTAAGTGATAGTAAAAGCACACTAATTTTTTTTTAACTGTCTTTGTAAAAAATAAAATTTAATAAAATTAAAACATAGTTTAATCGTATTCAATAGCGGAACTTGTCACAATTTACAACCATGGTAGTTATACAATTTAAAGTATAATTCATATTAAATTGTTGTATAAAATGTTTTTACTATATATTAAGAATATCATTTATGAGTTTAGTTTTTTGTTTAATGACGTGTAATTAACTATATTACCTTACGGACTATGACGTGTTAAGCACTATGAAGAGATATCACTATAACTTGACACGTACTGTCATGTGTTAAACACTAAGACGTGTTACGCACTATGACCGTTACGTACAATGGTGTGTTACGCACTATGACGCGATAGGTACTATTGTGTGTTATTCACTATGATATGTTACACATTTTGATGAGTTATAACTATATGATTGTATACTATATAAAAATATTTATGTATATATTATTCTAATAAGAAAAATATGTTTCATTAACGAAACTCTGTTTCTTTTACTGCCAAATATATCTTATGGTTAGTTTTAATAATAAATTCTTTCAATAACTATCTATTTCAAAGTTTTTTCTGCCGAGCGTCTCACGATGGCCACATTTTTTAAATTCCAATATAATGCATGACATCATTTTGTCCATACCTAAACCACAATAAAAATAAGCGGACCTTTTGGCGTTTCGCTACTTTATATTTATTTTTGCTTTTATTGTAAATTTCCCCACTTGTGAGAAATTATAATTTCATTTAAAACGTAACGCATTTCTATATGCACACTAGGCAAAATGAAACACATTTGTAATATATTTCAGGCATTTGCCATTTTTGTTGAGTTTAATTTTTTTAAGCACTACATTTTACCATTTGTTCAAGGGTCAAAATCTAAAAAGTATGGAGTTAACTTTAGATCCTTTTTTAAGTATTTCTAATTAGGTATGTGAAATTAGTTTGAAATACTAAGATAGATAATGAGCTGTGGTAGCTCTGGGGCTGGCGGTAAGTTTTAGAATTTTAACATGCATTTAATCATTGCCGTCGGGCATCGGTATTACATGCTCGGCGGTGAAGGGAATCGTGGGGAGATCCGAACTTGTAGAAGAAATTTATATTTTCATTTTTCGTCGACATGTGAAGTCCCCCAACCCGCATTGAAGTAGTGACGTACTTTTCCCGACTTCGAAACCCTTTGAGAAGAGGAATAGATTATTTTTTATTCAATATAGATTATTTACATAATACTTATTGAAAGTAATTTTTTTTCTTTTTTTTAACTACATTGGTTCGCAAAAAATGGCCTGTCCTGGGAAGAAAATAATGTAATTTAATTTTATGAACTTTGCTAACTTATGGAGTTTTTTGATGTAAATTAACGGACTTTGTTTAATTGTCAATGTGACGTTAAAAAGCAGTCACATATTTTTTATGCGCTAATATCCGCAATAGGTTTAGCATACGAACTGCGAAACATGATATCGCAGGATCGAGCCCGCGATTCGACTATTGTCGTGAACCATCTTCCAGCACAGGCTTTTAAGCTTAGTTAGCATTGGGTTATCAGGAATATTAGTAATATTAATAGCATTGATGGTATTCTTTAAAAAAATACTTTGGATAAAGTATAGTGTTTCAAAACTTATCTTAACTGTTCACATGTACACTATTTCACTTGTATGTAAAAGTTCTTCTTGATAGTTGCGTAACAGAACAATAAAAAAATCGTATGAATCGTTTTTTATCAAATCAAATAAATAACATGAATTTTTCTATTAATAATCCCACACTGAATATAAGATGAACGGAGATGAATATCTTTTTATTTCATTGTAAAGAAATCTATATAATTATTAATATAAAAACAGATCGATTAAGTTATAAAAAAAGACGGAACGGTTTAGGCTTGAAAAAATTGTAACTCGACTATAACAGTTTGGTCGAGGAAACTGGTGGTAGGATTCTTATGCAGACATTCGCCTATGATGTATCACCGCAGTACCAGTCATTCCTGCTGTCAAACAGAAGCGTGCTAGCGAGATTGAATGTATGTTATAAGAAAAATTAGATTAATCCGACGTCTAATGGTGACGAGTCCAGTGCTTCATATGTACAACTTTTCGAGGCAGTTCTAGCAGAAATATAGACAGACGTGGCACAAACGTACGACATCTACTCACCACTTACATCCACTAAAAACAGGTAATTTTTGAATATATGCACTATATACGTAGACACCAATAATACAATAATATATTGGACAGTTAATAACTTGTAATAGTGATTGACTTCTAGTAGTCATCGTGGTTGAAGTTGAGCTTAAAGACAGAACCATCTGTTAGGATTACTGTTTAGATATGACTGCTATATATTAGAAGTATTCAATGTAATCCGCTAGCAGAATTAGAATACATTGGCTTAACTTTCATAGTCACTGAATTAAATACATGCGTATTATCCACACAGTAGGTACTTACTAAAAATATTTATTAATTTTATTCCTATCTAAGTTTCGCGTTAAATGTATAACCTATGTTATAAGTGCAATGTTTGTAGTGCAGTTTTTATGAATGTAGTTTTTTAATAATAATGATTATTTGATACATTCAACACTGATGCAGTCTAGGTTAGGGTGGATCCGTAGAGTTCTATTTTTTTAAATGTTAAAAACTTATCTACCTAATCACAGCATTAGTTACTGTATTCCCATATCTTTTATTTGTCTCATGATATTGGCGTGTTATTAAATCATATTTCTCGAATCGTTTTTCTTGTTTATATTTCCAAAAGTATAATATTTTCACATGTGAATACATTTTTTTTTCACATACCATCATATATCTCTTGCTTTTGTAAAATTTCCTCATTTCGGTCACGAAGACGAAGCTTATCTCATGTCTGAACAGACGTAATTCAATAACAGGAAACGTCGTCGCCTTTATGTTTTATGTATAAATAAAAGATCAAGGCGACGACGCATGTACCGGTGTACATATGGATAATGTATATGCTAGTTTTACAGGAGCATTAGTATAAGCAATTCAAGATATGATCTATGTGATGAAGATAGAATATTAATTAGAAATTACACACACCGGCACAATTAGCGGAACACAAAAAAAAACATTACTTTTCATAATATTTCATAAAAGACTGGCCAGTTATGTTACCTTTTATTTACAACTTTAATTTAAAAATGGAACATAAGGCTTTTTAATTTTTTTCAACGATTTGTTTCTGTTTACAGAAGTGTACTGTGTACTGTGTACAGTTCGCAGAAGATTTGGAGAAGTGGGCATATTTGTATGTACCGGCCAAAGCTCCAAAACTTGAGAGACACCATCGTTTACATTGGTTAAACTTTGAAAGCGAACATCGTTTTTGGGACATATACAAAAGGTGAGTGTAGAATGCTCTTAAACCAGGAAACGGGAGGAAAAGAATATGGAGACGCAAACGAGAACTATACATTCAGACTTACTTAGAATTTTGAAAATACGGTGCCATATGGGGGTGGCTCAATTATAATCCGGGGAGGGATACGTTTCGGAGGTCGTACGTAGTTAGTGATGGTCGATGGAGGGAATATGACTGCTGATAGGTACATCAGGGATATTTTAGAAGAACACGTTGTGCCATTTACCCTCTATAATAACGACGCCTTTATTCTGATGCAGGATAATGCTCGGGATCACAGTGCCCGCTCAGTCCAAGCATATCTAAACCATGTGGGTATAACAGTGATGCAGTGGCCAGCAAGATCTCCGGGTATAAATGCTATAGAGCATATTTGGGGCTTTTTAAAGAAAAGCGTTAAATCTAGAATACCACCCACCAACAACCAGAGAGAACTTCAAACGCATTACTTGAAGAGTGGAGAGCTTGTCCCCAAGATACAATAGATAAGATAATTCGAAGCATGCCCAGAAGGATGGAATTGTTAGTACGAGCACGAGGGGAAACACACATTATTAGTCATTCATTTATTTAATGTTAAAATCTTGGTAATCTTTAATTTACAACATTGTTCGTGTTCCCAAAAAATAGAGAAAAGGCTTTTTTCATTCCGCTAATTGTGTCGGTGTGAATATTATTGGAGCAAACTTGGGTCTGAAATCAAGATTTTGGTAGACAAAATCTCGGATTGGGCCCGACTCAATTTGGACCAATTAAACTCTATATACAACAAAAAGAAGACACAGGTTTGCGCGTTTACGGTTAAAAAGAAACCTTTCGTCATATCGTCTCATTTTGGGAGTTACTCACTCCAATTGTTGTCACAGCCAGCATCGGATTCTTTGGCGTAGACATATCGAGTGCCGATCAGTTCCGCGGTCACTTGGAGGTGAAAGCCAAATCGGCCTTTAAAAAGCCTGGTGGTTTCAGTAGAGCGGGAAATTATTTCATGGTGGTCCATGTACTGTTGATATCATACATTCTCATCTCTAGACGGGGGCACCCCAGTGTTAGCTCCTTCTATTTGACCGCATTCAACGAAGAGCGGCTTGAATCGGCCTTGCGAAGACTTGTTGTCAATGTCTTTGCATTTTTTATCATACGAGTATATACCACGAGAAGTGTTCGAGAAATTGTTCGGATTAATTCCAGCCGCCGAATCCCACTATCGCAGCTTACGGCGTAACTTAAAATTTCATCGACATCATCGTGATGGTTGGCATTCCACCACAGTGCAATTTTCAAGAAATTTTCTTCCACGCACGGCCGCTTCGTAGAATTTGCTGCCGCGAGCGGTTTTTCTAAGCCGATACAACTTAAGTCTACAACTAAAGTCGGCAACGCACCCGTAATTCTTCTGGTATCTGGCACTGGGGTGCCCCCGCCTAGATGTGAGCTTTTTCAACTGCTTTATTATTTTCTGAGACATAACTCAAAGTAATAAATGTATATTGGGCACGCGAAGCAAACTTTTGCGTTTGTCTTTGTAAAAACCTTATAGATTACCACCCCATAACCCAAAGTGGACGTAAATTAAATTTGACGATAATTAATTATGATTTTTTTCCCCCGACTTAAATACACATACTTATAGATCATAAGATACACAGATTGTTAGCTATTTTAAATTCAAATCATACAAACTTCTAATTTTGTTTATTACAAGAATTTTCTGAAGACAGAGTTTATCTACGATTTTTTGAGCATTTTTTATCTTGTGATATCCCTTGAACCTTTATATATAACGTAATGTTCGCTTTTTTTTTTCGTATGATCCTAAAAAGATCTTTTAAGCTTCGCTTTGTCCCTAATCTCTTTGATCCTTTTAAAAATCCTTTCTTTCTTCAATTATTTTTAAAACTCGTTAGGGCGCATAAGGTATATAATAGTATAATACTGAAATAAACATTTCAATTTATAACACATATTATGCTGGCATGTAATTAACGGACTAAATTATTGCATTTAATTAAGCAAAACTTACACACTGCTTATATTTGGCAGCGATTAGTAAAATAATACACTACCATACAACACGCAGATAATTTTAGTCTGGAAATAAATGTAATAACTGCAAGATTGTTTCATTAAGATGTTATAGAATTTCATTGGTCCGTAAAGTTTTAATGAGCGGTGCCTGTTAACATCACTTCACCTAAGCCTGAGTAAGAAGAAATATTATATTTTAACACATTATGGCCCGTTCCAGGTAATGAATGGAATCTGGTATTATATTATGTGCACTGTAACAAAATAACTTTTATGTGCTCTAAACCACGTGTACATGTAATTTTATGAAAAAAGTTTTAAATTTGGTTATCGATCGACGAAATTTGAGATTCATTTCATTCTTTAAAATGCTTATAGTTTAGTGTTTACATTTAGGTACAGGTCGTTATATTATATACATAGAGTCACGCCTCTTTCCCATAGGGGTAGGCAGAGACCACATCTTTCCACTTGCTACGATCCTGATACACATCTTTAGCTTCCTCTACTTTCATTAGTGATTTCATACAAACTTTTCATTTCAACAGCATTAATCTTATTTTCATGTTTCTTCTGCCAGACCCAACATTCACTACCAAACATAAGTGTGGGGACCAGTACTCCTCTATGTACAGCCAGTCATGCCTTTTTAGATACATTCTGGCTGCACATAAAGTTATGCAGGTCTCTATATAATTTATTTCCTGCCAACACTCTTCGTACAATAGTTCATTCGTCATACTTTTCGTCTCTCGAAAATTTTGAATTTAAATATACATACTCTTTCACTTTTTCCACTCTTTCTCCTTCAATCAGAACTCTGCAATCCGACATACTTTCTTCTCTTTCAAAAACCATTACTTTCGTCTTATCTACATTAATTTTCATTCCTTTGCTTTGTAGAGCATCATTCATAATATTAACCATCGCCTGCAACTACTCCTCCGATGATGCTAATATAACATGATCATCGGCGTATAGGAGACATTTGACGGTCAGATCATTCATTCTTAATCCAAATGCACTCTCTTTCAGATCTTTTAAGCAGTTGTCTGTAAATAGGTTAAACGGCCACGGTGAAGCCACACATCTCTGTCTAACACCTTTTTATGTAAAACCAGTCCGTGTACGCCCCGTTTACCCTGACACAAG
Source organism: Luehdorfia chinensis (assembly GCA_019845155.1). NCBI lineage: Eukaryota > Metazoa > Arthropoda > Insecta > Lepidoptera > Papilionidae > Luehdorfia > Luehdorfia chinensis. The sequence continues at coordinate 1,012,676 of JAHVAK010000125.1, forward strand.
TTCTGGAATTCTTATACAGTGATTTCAGTGCCTGTATAAAGCTGCCGTTCACCCCATATATAGACAATGTCGACCACAGTTCATTCCTCACCACTCTGTCAAGCCTTTTCCAAGTCTACAAATTCGCAATAGACCTTTTGACTTTGAGCCCTTGACATCTAAAATGTAAGGAACACATCTACAAGAAGTGGACGTAATGATTTATTTCGGCATGCTCGTCGATCAAAGGCTAATATTTAAGCCAAATATATATGCGATTGTAATAAAGTGAGCTCAAATGCTTGGATTTATAAGACGTAATACAAACACTTCCGCTTGCTTCCATTGTGCTTTATAATGCACTGGTGCGAATTTGGAACACGCGAGCGTGTCATGGAGACCCCATTACAATCTTAATTCGCAGCGTATTAAAACATTCAACGCTCCCTCACCAGATCTCTGGCATTTTCATCGCCGGCAATATCCTAAAGATGGTCTTACGACTAGCGTTTCACTTTTTTTAGTTACTTTCTCTCAGAGACTGGAGAAAAATCCGAGACCTATTATTTTTTCACAAGATCTTACAGGGCATGATTGACTCCTCTGATATTCTGTAAAACATATCTTTGTTACCGTACCGTTACCCGAGGCAATTTTGTAACTAATATATTTAGTGGGTTATTGTATAAAATTAACCTCGGCCTTAACAGCCCCTTAGTATGTGTCAAACATACAACATTAACATTTATTTCGATAATTTACTATTTAAAAAAAAAATTAAGAATTATTAATCAAATGAACAATAATTGGCAATATTGCTGTTTTATTTTTAGTTTTTAAATATTTTATACTTGCTCAACGCTGTGCCATTTTCTTTTCTTATACATGCACATTTTTTGTATTGTGTCATTTTATAAATTCAATTAATTTATCAAATTTATTGTTATGTTATTTTACTGTTGTTTCATCCATTTTAACATAATTGTTTCCTGCAATTATTCGTTAATTTCCTAATTTATACCCAAACTGTGAATAGTTTCTGTCAACAAATACTGAATATACATGTTATGTATCTGTTTTAATTGTTTGAATAGGTCTACTGTTGGTGTACCTAGTCTAATAATATAAACTCATCGCGTCACATACCGGAACGGGCAGAGGCCGGGCCAGCTAGTAATAATATTTTAGTTTAGTTAAGTTAAGTTAAGTTTTAGATTACCCGCTTCTTCTGCATACAAACTTTAACTATGCCTAATTTCACACTCTTTCGTGCGCGCAATATGATTAAATAGGGGTACAAAGTTTTCTTTTCACGTTTTAATATATAGAAGAAGATGATGAAGATATGAATTAAAAATGCTGTGGAAAACATTGTCCTCTTATTTTTTAGGCATATATTAAACTAATGTACTGTATGTGTGTGTGTACAACTGGCCCTGATTCTCAACCTGGATTCCCATCCCAGCCGAAATAGTTATTTGTGCAACACAGTTTGTGGGGAGAGATTTTTTAAAAAGTATTTCTTAAGCACCTTTTGTGTCTTTTTTGGTCTCTAAATTTTAAAAATGTTTTACTCTACCAAATAAAAGTGGCGGCTTAAGAGAATATACCACCCCATCTCATCCTGTTGCTATGGTTCAATAATATGATATGGTTCGGAACCTAAATCGCCTTCGATAAGGATGACACTGTTGGGCAATTGCTCTCTCTCGCGTATAAGAGCGTAGGAAATGTAGGTTAATATCGCAATAAAAAAGGAAATAAAAAATTTCATTGAACGAACTTTTTATTGAAGTTTTTTAATCTGTGGTAAATTAATTTAGCCGCTGAATTAGCAGTTGAAGAAAAGTGAATATATTTTGTTTACGCTTTTACATTCACTTAACGCATGCACTATAACATGTCTCCCATAAATAACAGCGTCTGGCCCAAAATCGCCAAGGATGACTCGTATTTCTCAAATATGTATAAAAAAGTGACGAGACGTGCAAATCGTTCACCTAATCAATCACTGGGCATATGAGACTTAAGAACTGATATCTCAAGGTGACGGGCGCAGTGTGGTGCCACTCCGAAATGTCTGGGTGACCATAGCATTTGTTATGGGTAGACGGTGCACTTACCATCAGGTGATAGGTATCCGGCCTCTGCCTTTATATATATATATATTACTCTTAATAGCACATACCTCTTTCCTATCGAGGTGCCGTAAGAGAAGATAAAGGTATTGTACGGACAGCCTACCTTTATTGGTGCAGAATAACAGCATAGTATGCAATGCTGTACTGCTCGTGGGAACGCAATGGGGAGTAAGATTTTTTTAACTCGTACAAAACGGCGGCAACTCGTTTCGCTACCCGTCGCGTTTCGTTTCCCGCGAGGGCGAAAAGTGGGCTTCTCGTATGGCCTCTGCATGTGAAAAAGGCGTGTCTGTGTGTATGTTTGTATGTAGTGAACACTCATCGATTAACAGTAATCAACTGATAAGGAATAATAATAAAAAAAATATTGCTTACTGAAATGTATTTATTTATTCCACAGAAGTTAAATTTACAATCCATTATTGAATTTTATATATAAGAATCATGTATAAGTGAATAAAGAATAGTAAAATTATACAATTACTTTACAAATTATAAAGGCACTCAAAAAGATAACAAAATAATGGTTTCTGTAGAAAATTAATATCTATAATCAAAACTTTAATAAGTTTTCGTACTATCAATATTCCTATTAGCAAACTATGTTTGAAAAAAAAAGTAGTCTCTCAATGAATATAACATATCTTTTATTATGTAATATTCTGTGTTGACAATTAAAACCAAAATAGCTTTAATACGCATTTGATTACTTTAACCTTATTATGTTTTATAATAAAATTACAAATAATATAGTAATTCGAATGGAATAAAGGACAGAATATGTAAGCGTTGTAAAACTCCATTTCGTCTTCTCTTAAAGAGTTTGTTACGAAGTAATCACAGTTAGAGCTCACTTATTAAATTAATTATATCTGTCGAGACCGAGAAAATCGACGTAGGCAGAGTTGATACATTTGTTCACACGAAAGCGAATTATGCTAATACTTAATCAAGCCTACTTTAATCTCAGGGCGAGTTATGTGAAGTTTTAGTCTAAAGTAAAAAGTATTTTTATAAGAAAACTTATTATTAACTTTGTTTAGTATGTGTCGTAAACTATCATCATCATCATTTCAGCCTATCACTAGTCCACTGTCGAACATAGGCTTCCCCATAGATTGCTACAAACGTTTGTAGCTCTCATCTGAGGGGAAATTGTCCTAGATGCCATGCTTGGCAGGCGGGTCGGCAACTGCAGTTTATTTATTCTGATGCTCCAGGAAGATGCTGCTGCCCATCTTCTGGTTTTAATTTTCCCTCTGTCGACTTTAAGGTCACCCACGGGATGAGATGGGGTTGTAGATTCTCTTAAGCCGCTACCACTTAAATCACTAATATTTATATGATAATGACAAAAAAAATTGGATTAAGACGATGACAGAAAACGCCTTGCGTGCTTTGCCAGACTCTGTTTCTGCTCTAAAATGTTTAACGTCATGCCCGGGTCCTTTAAGTGTGGAAAAAATTAAATAACTGTACATTTTAAAGCTTTAATGAAAGCTATTTTATTATAAATAACATACATTTACATTATATTCCATATATGCTTTTTTTCAAACTTTAATTGAGTTGATGTGTACGATTTATTTTTAGTGACATATTAAAATGCGCAATTAAAAAGCTTAATTCGATATTCAAGTTAGCATCCCCACATCACTCGACATTGTGGCCTATCTGGGTACTTTTGTTTTAGTGTTCCAATGATACTTAAGTACCTTTGATTGTTCAAACGTTCTGCATTATTGTGCCGAGCTATACTCTTCGTGACTGCAGCATGACTAAGGAAGCCTCCATCTAAAACCACCATACGATACTCTTGAAGACATAGTTCCAGCATCTATAAAAACAAAGAAATTTATAAGTTTGTAGAAAAAAAAAATAGAATAAGCAAATGCCTGAAAGTCGAAGTAATAAATTTGTTTGTCGTCGACGTACGGTTAGCAGAAGATGTTTTGTTGGTTTATATTAACTACGACGATGTATTCCGACTAACAGAAGATCTTACCTATGCAGGAGGAAACATATTCATTGTGCCAAACTGGCGCAAACACAGGAGCACACACTTGAATTCATATTCCTTTGTCCGATCTAACACTCATGCGATTAATTTTGAAGCAGTATAAGCACTATATAACTAGACCCCGAAACCAACAATTTCTTGCATATTAACTGCGGCTTGGGGTACGTGGGCCACTGACTCGCCTGTCAAAGCGATTAACAACACTCAGATCGTAATAATAGACCTTATTTATTGTTGTGATACGGCTATATTATCATAACTATAAGTGATAGTAGTCAGTTTAAAAAACGAATATGGTCAACACTATATTTGTGTTTGGGCAGAACTTTTCATGAGGTAAAAGATTAGTTTGTCTCGTTATTTTCTACAATAAATATGTATATCTTTTTTTATTAGAGTAAGTGACGAGATTAGTAAAACATTCACCTGATGATAAGTGCCCATAAGAACAGTGATCTAGTGTACCTCACTCATCAATGGGCGGAGGCAGTCGAGAGCAAGGGGGAGACCCTGACAGTTAGCTTGGACATAGCGAAGGCCTTTGATCGGGTCTGGCACAAAGCGTTTCTTTCGAAGCTGCCTTCATACGGGCTTCCCGAGAAGTTTTGCAATTCTCACAGACCATAAAACTAAGATAATAATAATAAGAATACTTTAATATTACTACTAGTGCCGAGAGTAATAAATCAACCCATTACACCCCGTTCTGAACTCACCTGCGTCATTTTATCTTGTCTCCCTTCCCAGGAAAGCCTTTCGCTATACCATGGTTCTCTTTGAGTACCAAAGTATAGGGGTTCCCATCTGTGGTAAGGATATTCCCGTCGTGCAATTAACATTGGCTGTAAAAAGAATAGTATCTAAAAATAACCACCCTACAGCATATTGACTAAAACGTGAAGTTTTTGAAGTGAATCTTTTTTGGATGCGATGAGAGATTTCTATCGAAGCAAAACGGACTGAAAATAGCGAGAGAAAAGAGAGAACTACGCTATTTACGTTACCCGGCTAGTTTAAGTTCATAATTATTATTAATCAATTAATTAATAATTGTTTATATGTTGAGCAAATATTTTACGGTGAGAAATCTTTTTGTGAATTCCTGTTCATTATTTTTATTTTAATTAAATTATAATCCATACTAATATATAAATGGGAAAGTAACTCTCTCTGTAAAGTAACCTCTGTCTGTTTGTTACCTTTTTTTCTTCACAGTTCAACCGATGAGCAGATCTAGACGAAATTTGTCACAGAGATAGCTTGCGTACTGGGAACGGACATAGTATACTTTTTATCCCGGAAAATCAAACGGTTCCCACGGGATATTTAAAAAATCTATTTCCATGCGGACGAAGTCGCGGGCATCAGCTAGCTTCTTATATTTCTTACTAGCTGATGCCCGCGACTTCGTCCGCGTGGATGTAAGTTTTTGAAATATCCTGTGAAAGTTATTTGATTTTCCTAATGAGATGTATTCTATGCCTATCTCCAAAATACAGACTATCTCTGTGCCAAATTTTGTCAAGATCGATTTAGCGGTTGAGCCGTGAAAAGGTTAAAAACAAACCAAACAAACTTCAACAGTAGTAGTATTCGCAAAAGTGTTTGTGTGTTAAACAAACATTTTAGATGGGATTCGAACCGAGGAAACATGACACACTTGTGACACACTGGTACTTTAACCCTCGAACTACGTGATCCCCGTCACGTAAAATACGTTATTTTCATAGTATTTAGTTTTAGTTTATTTGCATAATAAATGCTACTGTCTTATGATAATTAGTTGACAGAGAGTAAGTGTAGAAATCAAATTGTTGAAACTAAGGCTGTCGCTATCGCTAGTATTTAATAATAAATAATTACTACCGAATGAATAAAAGGAATCCCTTCGTAGTTTATTATTTTTATTTATAAAGATAATACAAACCTCTACAACATTTGGCGATGGTCTCAATAACCATGACTGTATGCCGGGAAACCTTTGACAATGCGAACACACCTTTTGATGAAAATAAAAAGCTCTGTTGGCTGCTACTAAACGAACTAACCTGTCAATAGTAAAAGGCTTACATTTACATAAATTAGTAACAATTATAATACAGCACTGAAAATACTAAATGGGCGATTAGTCACAAGTATGAAATAATAGAGATTAAAAATATGATATATATCCATGTAATAAAAAAAATGGTGGACGGATAGCAAAACAAACGGAACTTACTTTTGGCCTTTTAAATACTAAACCTAACCTTATCTATTCTAAGTTATATCATTCCTGCTATTATTTTTGCAGAGATTTTATATTAAACGGCATATATTACGTTAATCAGAAGAACCCGCTAACGACGCATACTGTTTCAAGCACGCCAGAATGACTTTGCAGTAGAGACAACTAATATTATCGAATATACTGGAACGAGTGCTATACTTGTTCAAAGCTGTTATTAAAATACGATAAAATCAGTGGTCACGAGTACATGCTTTCAGCATGAAATGCCGGACATAGAATTTGTGTGGCCTACCGTCTAGCTATCTAGAGTTATTCTTAAGCGAAGCAACATTACTGTATTAAGGTTCGAATATCCCTGAGAGCTACGTGTAATTACTGGGCATATGAGACTTGAGAACTGGTGTCTCAGGGAGACGGGCGCAATGTAGTGCCACATATAAATATTCTTAGTGACACATCATTTGCTATAGGGAGACGTTGCCTTGCCATTAGGTAAACGTTTTACTCGTCTCGACACATTTTCCTATAAAAAAAACTAATGTCATGTACAGTATCCCTGGTAATTCAGTAGTCATGACCATCAATAGTATACAAAAATACAATGTATCCATCTGTGACTTTCGACTTAAATGTAATAAAACTGAAGTATTAAAAAAATCTCTCTGTATGAAATCTTAGCAAGATGCTGATACACTTTGTTATCAAACGAAGGTATCAGTTATATTGGTCTGGAATAAAAAATTATCACCGTGTTCAAAATTGGCGAGGCGATTCATTCACAAATGTGTAAAATGACATACGAAGAAAATACAAGAACAAAAAAGATATTTTACTGATTAAAAAATATCTTTAGGCGACAAAGATTACATACTCGTATTATACATTGATTTACAAAATGTATGAAAATATCTTACAAGGCATCTAATCTGTACAAGAAAGAATATTGTAATACCTATCAGACAAAGTCAAGGGCACAGCCTGTAATAAAAATATATCAAAGTGAAAGTGGTTCAACTCGTTACAGCTCACGCGACTTCTGCGTTTAATTTAATAAATCAACGGAGCCGGACAAAGAGCGCTACCGAATCGCTCCTCGCTTTCGTCACGGGATAACGAAGACATTGTCTCTATCATGAAATTATTCAAGTATGGGGGATTGTAGAGTAATAAATACAATTAGATAGATTAGATCACAAAAAACTAAAATGTTGAGATTGAGGTTGATACTAAATCAGTTAAGTGGTTAAGTGAGACTGCGGGCATCTTAAATACATTACACATATAATTATATTAACTTACCATTGTTTGTCACGTGGAATCTCTTCTCCTTTTTCAACCTCAAATAATGGAACGACAAAAATCGTTTTGGCAAATACACAACCTTCATCACGTTTTTTATCACCCATTAGTTTTCTTACCATTTTTAGAAATTTTGGAGCTAAACCGTCGCTGGGTATCATTTCTATATCGGATACTATAAAATAATTTGTTTGAGATGCATTTTCTAGCGGTATTTCTTCCAACATTTATAGGATAAATCATATTGTTTTCTCGTCTAAACGTTGCAATATCAAAATTTTCTAGGCCCGAACAGTCATCGAATTTTAAATTTGGTGCAGAGTTTCGTTTATAAGACATTTTCTTCATCATTCTCTCTATTTTGTTTTTTCTTACCCACTGTATATATTGCGCTCTCGTTTTATTATCTAATTTCCTATAATTTTCCAACTTGTTTCTCAATATCTGGTCTGTTGTTATATTTGTTACAGCAGTAGGTATTTCAGTTGTCATAGAAAGCAATACTTGTTTTGCCGTTCTGATTTTTGGTGGATGACGTTTGGGATAAAACAAGTGAAGTGATACTTTAGACATACCAGAGTAGCATTGACAGAGCTGAATCATTATTTGCATTGTAATATCAAGATCATAATTAGGCACAAAAACTGAAAGACTTATGGGCCCATCCCAATATCTGGCAATTTCTACAATATGGTATATAAATTCGGGTGTAGCCTGTGTAGCATAAGTTACTGCATCATATTTACTGTGATTTTCGTATAAGCTACCTTTAATAGCATTATAAATTACCCTGTACGGTCCATTAACATCACTTTCTGGAGAAGGGTATATCTGAAAAGCGTCCCATTTAAGCACTTTTGGTAGGCCATATTGGAATTTACAAAAGCTGTAGCTCTCATTGGGTTGTATGTTTCTTAAAAATGAACCTGGCCGATATTCAAAGTCGCCTACTCTTAAAGCAGTTCGGTGATAAACCTTGTGTTTGTAAGCATATAAATGAAATATGATGGTAAGAATAATTATGAATCCGGGTATCAGTAAAATTGTCGAGTGTTTCCGTATTAACCGATAAAAGTACGCTCCAAATATTCGCAAGCATCTCATCATTTCTATTTTTCATTTTATTTTTTTAATTTTCCCTACAATTAGCATAATTTTCAATTTATGTAATGATAAGTATACATAAATACATTTATTAATGCTTTTAACTTTTTATATAATTTGGAAAAAAACACATAATTCGGAGGTTATGAGGAAAATAAGTCATTATGAATGTCATGCCTCAATAACCTACTTTTCACTGAATCTAGGTGAACTTAAAACACTGTTTTTTATCGTTTTTCAACGTTAACACGACACTGTTTCGCACTGTTTCATTTATAGAAAGAATAATTATATTCTTCTATTGAACTGTCTATCTAAGGAACTATGATATTATAACTTAAATAACAATTATTATTGAAAATATTTACTTTTTGACTGGACTGATTTTCGATTTGACAGATACTGCGCGCGCTGCCAGTGGCGCAAGGCGCAACTAAATAATCAATATAAACGCTACAGCGGGAAAAACTTACAAAGCCATGCAGAGTTATAATTCCAACATGTCGCCTATTTTTCTGCGTTATCGTATTCGCCTACTTTAGAATAGTTAGTAAAATTAGGCGTTAATTCGCGGAAATCCTTGTGGAATGACGAATTTAATCTACAAACATTTAATGATTTCTTATTTTTTTTTCATAATTTCTCATTCCTTTCGGACGCTTCCCATTTTTCATAGAGACGTCATGTTCCTGTATGGAATAATTTAAAATTAAATTTCATAAAATCTGTAAATGTTCGTATTATTAAATCAGCTATACGGCTCACTATTTACAAATTTATGTTTATACTTCAAAAAAACGTGTGATGTGGACCTTGCCTCTCTTCCTAATCAGAAGAAACACACAGTTTAGGTGGGACACGACGGGTAGTAATATCATTGAACAAACAAAACAGACATCAAACTCAAACATTAGTTTTCCCAAAATTTTACTAATTTGGTTAGAAGACGCACCTACACATCCTTTCAAATGCGATAGCTCATCGAACTCAAAAATAATCTATTAATGCAATCTATTTGTATAGAATATGCTTAGAACTAAAATACTACTTACTGGTGGTAGGATTCCTATGCAGGAATCCGTCTAGGTAGGTACCACCCAGGGCCAGTTATTCTGCAGTGAAGCAGTAGTGTGCAAACATTACTGTGTTTCGGTTTGAAGGGCACTGTGAGTTAGCGTAATTACTGGGCATATGAGACATAAGAACTTATGTCTCAGGGTGATGGGCACATTGTGGTGTCACACAGAAATTTTCTGGGTGATACAGCTTTTGTTATGGGCAGACGTTGCACTTACCATCAGGCGAATGTTTAGCCGTGTGGGAAGCGGCTTAAGAGAATCTACCACCCCATCTCATCCCGTGGGTGTCGTAAAAGTCGACAGAGGGAAAATGAAAACCAGGAGATGGGCAGCAGCATCTTGCTGGAACATCTGAATTAATAAACTGCGGTTGCCAACCCGTCTGCCAAGCGTGGCAACTTTGGCAAAATCCCCCCAAAACAAGAGCTACAAACTTTTGTAGCAATATATGGGGGAGGCCTATGTTCAGCAGTGGACTATTGATAGGCTGAAACGACGACGACGAATGTTTTGCTCATTTCATCACTTTATTCAATAAAAAAAAAAAATACTAGCTGCTATTTCCAGCCTGTGACAGATACTCTCGTTGTCTTGTCCATTTTGGATTTAAAATTATATACTAGAGCCATTTTAGATTTAAAATTATATGCTAAAGCCCATGACTACGTCCGCGTGAATTTAGGATTTTAAAAATGAGCTCTTTGATTTTCAGAAATAAAAACTATCATGTGTTCGTCTCCTGCATACAGGCTATCGCTACCTGTGCTGAATTTTGTCGAGATCGGTTCAACGGTTGTGCCGTGAATAGGTAATAAACAGATAGATGATCAGCGAAAGTTACTTTTGCATTTATAATATTAGTATGGATTTTCCTTAGACATTTTCTAAAATTGTCTACAAAAATTGTTATGAAAAATGGTAAATAGTTTTTATTATATGTGTGTTATAGACAAAACAAAAGATAATCTTTAATAATATTAATCATCGTATGGGTGTATGATTCTGTATTTGTATGTGTTCATACGTGTGTATTTAAGTTTATTTATATTCCTCTGTAGGATAGAGCCTCCTTCGGTTCTGAGAGGGTCCATCATGCTGCTGAAATTAATTGATTTTGAAGTTTCATTTCCATACCGTAGATACGACGTTAATCTATAATTAAAATTTATATGATGTTTTTTGGTCAATTTACACCACAGCGATTTCTTCTGATTATCAACTTAACTTTTATCTGCACGGGATACATAGTCTTAAAACTACATGCAAACACAGAATCACACACTTACACGAATTTTCTTTTACTCCTAATCTCTAGGCGTCGTCCAAAACTCATGGAAGTCAACTTTAGTGCACATGATCCCTAAAAAAGGCGAGCCCTCTTATCCGTCTTAATTACAGACTTAAACTAAAATAGCAAAATCGCTCATCATAGAGATATCAACAAATCCGCAGTTGACGCAAGGCTATTTCAAGGCTTCTTGTTTTTCAAGTCAAGTAGTTTGCGCTCACAGCTCTTTTGAAATCATAATTAGTCTTTTCTTTACACACAGTTAAATTTAAGTATCCAGCTTATGAATAATATCTCTAAATTTTCTAATTTTGAATTTACGAATTATCAAGTAAAATCATAATGTAAATAGTGTCATTACTCATTTATCTTGCAGCGTAGCATAGAAAGACATTTAAAAAAATTGAGCTGCAGGCAAAATATGAATTCTATTAATACATATTACAACAGCAATACATATCGATAAATAAAAAAAAAGTAAAGCACTTTGTAAGTTAGTGGGAAAAGCTACCAGTGTTTGTTAGACTAAAGGTTTTTGATGATATTATTTAGTTTACCAATAAACTACACTAGATTGAGTATATATTCACAGAGTCACGAAACGAAGAACTTGAATTTATTAGTTTTCGGGTCTTAGTTGCTTTACACTGCGGTCTAACCTTTCTACGGTCGTACGTCTATTAATTAGTTCCATAGAATACCATTGAACGTGTTTATGTTAATTAAAAGTTTGATCAAATTTCTGAAAAGATTATCTATTATGCTAAGGCTGCGTTATTTTATTTACAATTATGTTAAAATTTTCTTCTATCAACTTACTTGTCCCCTAGATCCACATAAAAAAACTGGATTTAAAAAAGTCTTTGATTTGGAAAATAGTTCAGTTTTCATTTCACCAGCCCGCTAGTTTCGTGTTTTAAAAATTGGATTTGACATTTTCTTTTAAATATATATAAACGACCGTTCCAATGATGAGATAACTATAATTGGTCTGTAATTAGTCTTGTCTTATCGAACTATAATTGGTCTTGTCTTCACTTTATACATACCTACCGTTCATACTCACTATGAACTTCCATTTACAAATTTATTTTTCATTTTCGTGATCTCTACATCTTTTTTTACTTTTCCGTGATGTCTTTTTCATTTTTTAATCATAGCCCTACAGTAGGATTTCTCCTGTATCGTGGGTGCGTTTTACAGACATTCACATGCACAACACAAAACGACGATCGCGTTGCACAACCAGAAATAGATGTTACGAGTTTTATTCATTCGTTGAGAGAAATATATTTTCAATAACTTAATATGTTTCTATAACTCATAAAGTATGAAATTATACTATATACTTCGCAAACACATAAACATAAATATTCATTAACAAGTGATAAAAGTTAATTATTCGTTGAAAGGGAAAATTTCGCAAAAGCGAGCTTGTATTACTGAGTGACAGACCACACGAACTCAATTTAAACTTTCCTTCTTTCTTGGTTCATTGCTAACTGGATTTAACTTAAAAAAAGTAATTAAAATTCATTAAACTGTTACAACTTTGCTCATAAATTGAATGAACATTTTATTATTTTCAAAGAGAGTCCATAAAGAACGCAACAATTTTTGTGGTACAAATAGACATGAAATTACGGTTACAGATATTAGTTAAAATAGTAATACAAGGAAAGTAGTAATGGTTTGCTTAAAATTTTAACCCAGATTTTTATTTTAACGAAAACAAATTCCAAGGATATTTTGATCTCAAATAAAACGTGTTTTGACAGAGGATATGAGATGACTTTAGTAAGAGTTATATTCGATTCAAATTTTAAAATTATTTTGTTTATTATTTATATTTCGGTCTCTCATCCGTTAACGTAGCAAAATTATATTAATAAAATTAAATGATTTAGCAATTCTGAGTTAAAATGTTAAAATATGTTAACATTACCAATCCATAAGAATAGTAAAAATTACACCCCACCTCTCCTGAGCTGAATGCATCAAAATAAGTAGTCGCATCCACTATGTATTGTTGATATGTTTTGTCAAACAAAACTGAAATCAATTAAATAAAAATTATATAACATGACATCTTTATAAAATTGGGTTAAAGCCTCGCGTTTTGCCAATTCTGCTTTATAGTCTACTAACTTTGCTTTTGAGTTTGATGAGTAATCACTTCCCGTAGGCTAGGTTACCACCGGAAGTTAATAATTTCAGACTATAAGCACGCTACCTTCATCAGAAGAGTTTTGGAAACAACAATCTACTTTTAGTTTTTCACGGAAAAGCATGCGAAAAGACGCTGTGCTTAATATGTTTGCAAATAAAGTACAATTTGTGAAACCACTTTATAAAAGAACGAAATATATTGATAAAGATAAAACTAAAATATTGGCTATAAATTTTGATAGTTCGATAAATCTACGTGGCGATGGTGTTTATGTCAATAGAAATGTGAATACTGGAAGTTCAAATAATACATTTAAAAACAACAAATCTATTAAATTAAAAGATCAGAAGATCACTTTACCTGGTGTATGTGAACCAAGTGTTGATAATTTAACATGTTCACGATTAAATAAATTAAATAATAATGTAAACCATAAAAGAACTTTCAAAGGACAATTGTTCTGTGTTTGAGGTTGCGAATAAGCGCAAATATAGCAAAATGGTAGAAAACGAAAGTGATCCTCAAGATAGAGTAAGACTTAAAAAAAGTAAACCAGTTGAAGTAATACGCAAACAAATAGTTTTACACAAGGTAAGGTAACAAAGTAAGGTAATGTGAGTGAAGTCTATTAGACTTTTACTCGTAATATTCAAAGTAGCATGCCATGTTTTAAAATATTTTATTGTGTTATAAATTTACAATACAAATTTTAAGGTTTCAGATACATGGTTAAGAGTTTACCCAGCTCCGACAAAACCAGGTGAAAACCCGTGCTCGGTCACCATTAGATGTGTTTTTTGCCAACTAGGACTGACCGCTGTACTTGTTATATGGAATATCATTTGGGTCTTTATAATACATTCTTTCGAAGGTTAAATACTTTTTTAAGTAATGAATTCGTAATTTAACACTATTTTCTTAACATTTTAATAAACCAAATTTTATTAAATTATAGCTTTATATCTAAGATTACCACTCCTTAAAATAAAATATTTGTGCGATTGATGATTGATGCTTCTTAAATTAATTTAAAACGTTACTAATTAGTATTAGTTGTATTATTATGATTTTAAACTTTTATGAAACTTTATTTACAACTTTTTAATAGGACCACAAGAAGTTAAGGTATTTTTAGATTTTGAAAAAGAACAGAATCAACTTGTCATTGATCTTGCTACAGAACTACGGCAGGTGAGTAAAAATGTTTAATTGTTTCTTTTTTTCCGATACACTTCTACGTGGATTCTACGTGGTGCAATTGGAAAAACACAACTTTACGGGAGAGCGGTTTACGTACTCTAAATTAGTCAAATTATACTTGAATAAAAGTGTAAAACGATGGTATCATAAGAATAAATATTATTTATTAGTTTGGAAAATAGCGTTTGTTGCATTGCACCATGTTAGTTTTTAAAATAAATTGTAACACGTAAAGCAATGAAAATACTACTTACACAGTTGACAATGTTTTAATTTATTCGTAAATTAAGAAAATAGGAAGAGTAAAAGTATGCTTCAAGTATATATTTTTGTACAACTACGAGTAGGCTAATTAAATTACCTGGCACTATTTTATTGATTTTTTACACTTGCAACAGTATACAAGGTATTCGGTTTTCGGAAGGTTACTTATTAAAATGAGTGTTATACAATGTAGTCGACAACAAAAGTAGAAACAATAAAAGTATTGTTTCTTCTTTGTTCCGCTTTCTATGACTCCGAGACCTTCATCGAGATTTTATTCAAAGCGGCTATTACAAAATTATAACTACGGTACGGCTTTACGGTTTTTATTTATTATTGTTTTGAAATTTTTTAACGAGCACAGATGGGAATATTTTTTTTTCCCACTGTGCTCGTCACCCTGAGACGTCAGATCCTAAATCTCATACAACAATTACATTGGTTGTCAGTGCCTTCAGAATGAAACAGTATTTTTTTCATACTACTGCTTCACGGCCGAATAACTAATAATAACTTATAATTTATAACAATAATAAGTAATAATCATCGGTACATATATACAGTCACGCCTTTTTCGAATATTAAGAGGTAGGCAAAGGCCACTCACGTAGCTCACTTTTCGCCCTCGCGGGAAACGAGACGTGAAGGATCACGTCGCCGCGATTTTGGTACGCGTCTAAAAATTATTTTAAAGAAACTATCAGTAAATACCATAAATATTGGTTTCGTGAGGTAATCGAACTCGCAACCTATGTCGCAGAAGTCAATGCCTTAAGCCATGTAGTCGTATGAGCATTAAACAAATATTATTTTCCATTTCCTACAATAATTGTACAATATTATTTTAGGCCTATCAATATTAATTTCCTCCTGGCCGATTTTCGACTACGGCGAAAACTTCCTAATATTGTTGGAGTAGTCAACTGCACGGGAGATATTATTCCCAATTGGATTCGAGCCCAAGACCCGCGGCGTAGCAATCAGGTTTTCCGACCACTAGGCCACGCGGTTTTCAAATATCTTTCTTATTTTATGGCCAAAGCAACGTCTGTTGGAATATCAAAATTGAAACGATAAAAAAAGGTCTCGCGAATTACATTGAATTTATTCATTTCAGTAAGCCGCGCAGGGAGCTGGTGTAGAAAAAATATGCTACACACCAATTTGCACATCTCATGAAAATGAAATTTGAATATTCTACTGAGAATTTCTTATCCTTGAGGTCCCAGTCGTCTGTTCAGATGACTCTTTTTTCCGAAAATTATTTCTGGCACTTCGCGACTATATGAACTTTTATTATATCTTTAATAGAAGTGAATATTCTTTAACACGACTGTATTTTTATTAGAGGCGACTTATTTTTATTATTACACTTACTACTTTACTTTCTTTAGTTCATATTTAGTTTAGTACTTTATTTTCATTCTTCGTCGTTTTTGTTAAATGTACCCGCAACCGACAAGATGTATGAAAACACACATGAAAGTAGAAGAAGCGAAAGTGTGTCTCAGGAGTTTGAGTTGTCAGTTTACTGGTGGTTTCCTATGCAGGAATCCGGCTAGGTAGTACCACCTAAGAGCGGGTTATTCTGCCACCCCTATGGGAAAGAGACATGACTGTATGTGTGTATGTATGTATTGCTGTTTACTCGTAACTACTATGAAATATTTATGTGGTTCCCCGAAGCCATGCCTTTATGCTAGATATGGCCGGATATATAATACGAGTACATTAGTAGTGCGCTTATTCCATTATCTCTCCTAATCTGACTTCATGATAAATCGGTAAGAGGTTAGATAAAACATCACAGGCGTATGGACAATACATGGATGAGGCACACCAGTATGTCTCGGTATTTTATATTTATAAGATGTAATAGACATTAATATGATTTCGTCTCGTTCACTAAATAATATCAATTTTATTAATAAGAAGCTGGTGCACGAGACCTCGTCCTCGTTGATATAGGTTTTTTAAATATCCCGTGGGAACTATTTGGTTTTCCGGGATAAAAAGTATCCTAATGTCCGTTTCCAAGATGCGAGCTATTTCTGTGCCAAATTCGGTTCAGCGGTTGAGTCCTGAAAAGGTAAAAAACGGACAAAGAGTCAGAGAGAGTTACTTTCGCTTATATTATATTATAGTAAGGATAGTATTGGTGGGTACTTATGTTTTATGGATTTATAGTTCTCCTAGTTTGAGTAAAATTCTTTTACGTTTTCAGATAACTCCGTTGTCACCAAAATGGCGCGAGGCCATAGAACAACGAATACAAGACGAGAAACAACTCACAATGCTCGCTGTAGGAAAAGGAGCAAAACTAAATCCAGGATTATTTTGGGATTTACCTGGAACTTTCCTGTTTTCTGTTTACGTGATGACTGCTTTAGGTATGTTTGAGCTGAAGTCATCCGCCTGTAAGCAGTAAGACTGAAAGGATTTGTGGCAATCACTACAACGATTGAGAGGAGGCCTGTGCTCAGTAGTGGGACATTTATAGGCTGCGATCGTTGTAGTAAAACTTTGAGTTTCAACTTTACTACAACGATCGCACTTAATATGTCTTTGGCCGTGGCTTCGTATTTTATTGTATTATTACATTTATTTAATTACTGAAAGCTGATTTTTCGCGAAAAACGCACTGTGGTGGAATTACAACCATCAAGGTGGTGTCGATAGAATTTTGAGTTCAGCCGCAAAGTGCAATGGTAAAAACCAGCAGCTGGAATGAATCATAACAATAACTCGGAACATTTTCCGTAGTAGATACTGTAAAAAGTGCAAAGAGATGCAACTTCTCCTCTGGCCGAGCGGAGTCCTCCTAAAACGAGGTGTTTCTTCAGCGAAGGGTTTCTTTTTTTCGGTAAACGCGCAAAGCTGTGTCTTATTTCGGTGGAACTGGTATAAATTTAGTCCGTCCCAATCCGAGATTTTGTCTGACAAAATCTCGACTTCAGACACAAGTTTGACACTTTTCGACATGTTCCAGAGAATTATTAGCACGGCCGGTATATAAGGCATCACCAGTGCTGTGACTGTTACTAATTTGCAACATATCATTGATATGCAAAAGAAACAGAGTTGGCTATAGCACGCAGCCTTGTGGAACACCAGCATTCACAGACTTGGAGTCCGAGCATGCACTGTCAACTACGACCTCGATGCTCCGGTCTGCGAGAAAACTGGCGACGTAATTGCATAATTTCTCAGGAAGCCCATAGGAAGGAAGCTTCAAAGAAGCGCTCTGTGCCAAACCTGATCAAAGGCCTTAGTTTTGTCCAAAATAACTGCCAGGTGCCTCTACCTTGCTCTCCATTGCCTCCGCCCGTCGATTAGACTAAAATAAAGTGGAAGGTCACCAGCTGGGCGACCCCGACGGAAACCATACGGGCGGTCAATTATCAGCTAGTGCTCCTCAAGATACCCCAAGAGCTGGCAGCTTATAATTGATTCTATTATTTTTGAGAATAAGGAGGTAATGGCGATCAGTTTGTAGTTGGACGGATCTGTGCGGTCGCCTTTCTTAGGGATCGGGTGCGCCAAAGCTGTCTTCCATGAGTTTGGGAACGACGCCTAGAGAGTAGGGTATCGGAAACCGTCCGAACCATCCCGTGCCAAAGTTTAAGACCGGTGCCAAATTCCAATTCCAGATTCCAATTCAAGGACCAATCCTTAGCACAACATGGGGATTCCTATCAGGCCAACTCTACTTATGGATCGCATGCGCACAAAGCTCTGCAGGAACTTGATATCTGGCATAGAGCACTCACACCGCGATATGATTAGCGGTGTGTTCCCCCTGTCATCAAGACACGAGTTGGACGCAAAAAGAGAGCTTAAAAGATAGACCTTCTCCTTTGCGTCATGGGCCAGCGAGTTACCGTCCCTGTGCAGAGATGGAAGGGATGGGTGACAGAAATTACGAAGGATAGCCTTGGCGAGCGCCCAGAATGCACGGGTTTCCGATGGAGGCGAACTAATTTCTCGCCAATTCTGCCAATGTGTTCTGACGTTGACTTGGCATTAACTCTTTTAAGGGCCTCGAGGCAGAGTTGTACTTCTTCGCTGTTAGTACGCTAAGTTCGTGTAAGACGCCGATGCGTTAGCCCAGGCCCGGTAACCGCTTTCGGCGTGATGCCATTCAGAAGGTGCGACTAAACCATGGCTGGGATCTGCCTCCGATAGGCGCCACAGAGGATGGAATAACGAGTTCCATTAGTACAACATCAGTGACAGATTCAGCAACGGCATCTAGCGAGAAGCAAACCCGCCACGGGTAAAATGCAAAGAAGGACCACATTCCATCCCGATCTGCTGACCTGTAGTGCCATACGGCGGTTGCTTGCAGATCGCAACCGTGATGAACACTTTAGAGGCACCGGATCAGACAGTGACCCGAAGATCACAGAGGAGCATCGACGGATTCTTGATAGCTGTCCGGATGAGAGGTCAGGAGAAGGTCCAGCAGATAAGGCGTATGATCCTCCATGTCTGAAACCCGCGTTGGCGAAGTAACTAGTTGTGTCAGATCATACGCCAAGGCAAAGTCATAAATAGATCTCCCCGCATGCGTGGTGGGCCTTAAAGTCGCCAAGTAACACGTTCTCTGCGCGTGGAATCTGCTTTAGCACGGAGTCTGCAGCCATCTGGATGTGGTCGATGAGTCGGTCAGGTTCGTTGTAATTGCTATGGGATATATAATAGCACCCATAGATGCTAGATAGGTCGTCGCTGTCTATGCGCAGTCAAAGGTTGGAGAGGTCCGTACCTTCAAGACTGCCGAGGCATCGAGAATATATATCCACTCTGACGTACACACCAACCCCGGCCCGTGGAAGAAAAGAGTGTTCCAGTTTGTACCCCGGGTAGGAGAAATAAGAGGTATCCGCCGAAGAGGATATCTAAAAATAATCATTAAAATCGGTTCATAAACAAAGAAGTTATGTCTGAGCATACATAAAATATACGCACGATCTGAGAACCTCCTTCATTTTCTGAAGTTGCTTAATAATTAACCTTTCAAAATAAAAGCATTCAATTATGCACTGTCATGTTTTTCTAGGCTTTGGTGCTCCTGTACCTCATACTATTTGGGGGAGAGTTTCAGCATTAATTTATGCTATTTTAGCCGTTCCAACTCATATTTATCTGAGTAAGTAAATCTGTAAATATTTTTACTACATTGTTGAATATTTGGTAACTTATCATAGTACAATCCAAGTTATGAATCCTTGTTGATTATTTTAGTGTGGAATGCAAGTACATGTGTTGTAGTAAGTATAGAACAATGTACAGAAAAATTGAAAAAGAAATATTGTGCTAAAAAGAGTACGGATATTGGGAAATCTACATTGGAAAGCCCTACAGGTATTCACAAACCTGCAGTTTTCTGCTAATCTTAGACATATAAATTTCTTACAAATTTTATATATGTTAAACATTTTCTTTTTTAAAACTCAAAGCTGAACATTACCCGCCGAGGCATTTCCAGTTTACTTATAACCTAGGGTAAGGTTATAAGTCAACAATATATATAATTATAATGAAGATATTTTGGTGTCGGCAAAATCTTTCGGCTATTACAAGAATTATTAATTACTTTAAAATCTTACTGGTGGTTGGATTACCTATGAAGGACACTGAGAGCTAGCGTAATCAATGGGCATATAAGACTAAGAACTTATGTCTCAGAGTGCTGTGCCCATGCACAGTGTGGTTTCTGGGTGATACAACATTTGTTATGGGCAGACGTTGCACTTACCATCAGGTGAACGTTTTGCTCGTTTCATCACTTTATCCAATAAAAAAAAATGTAATACAACATATAAGAATTACAACGTTTATATTTTAAAACAGACGTGAGAAAATGACAGCATACAACTGAGCATAATGTTACTTTAAAGTTACCACGGCGTTATGGAGGCCACACACGCTACCAGAAATCGCTACGATCGCACTGTACAAACTAAACTGCAACGATAAATCGTAACCTGTATGGGAAAACTGTACGGTTGGTACGATTTTTTTAGTCGAACGGAGAAATACCAAATTATGAATTAATAAGTCGCTATCGAATGAAACTGCAGTTTAATCGCGGCTTTTGAAATTGTGTATTAAAAAAATGTTTTCTACGATTGGCCGTTAATCGTTAGAAAAGTTAATTGAAATACACAGAAGTGAATTAAAACGCTTAGATTATATGAACTTAATTAATTAATTGCAAGCAAGTGATCTTTACGTAGGCATATAATACGAGTATATGCATTCGTAAAAAGTTATGTCAATCCTTTTTCAAAATCTTTATTTTTTACGTTCTCCTTTCATTAAAAAAAAAGTAAAGTTTCAGTCTATAAGCGTTCCACTGCTGAGCACAGGCCTCCTCTCATTTCTAAGAGAGTTTTGGAGCTGGGAAGAATTCGTTCTCTATTCATTAGTTCTATCTCCTTTCATTAGCCTAGTGTTAAAATACGATTTTTTCGCTTCCTGGTTTTTTTCTATTGTATGTCGTTATATAGTTTTTGTATGATAATCTAAAAACCGTGCGGTTAAAACCGTACACCGCGATCGTAGCGATTTATCGCAGCG
This sequence comes from Luehdorfia chinensis, assembly GCA_019845155.1. Classification (NCBI taxonomy): domain Eukaryota; kingdom Metazoa; phylum Arthropoda; class Insecta; order Lepidoptera; family Papilionidae; genus Luehdorfia; species Luehdorfia chinensis. Next base: position 1,034,035 of record JAHVAK010000125.1, read on the forward strand.
TGTTGTGGCTCCCATTAATCTGTATCACTTACGTCTTGTCATCGACACTGTAACATTAGATAACATAAAAAATTAAAAAAAAAATCGGTTATAGCAATAGTTCAAACTTCCGGTACCGATTAGTAAGACAAAGCGATACGATCATATGAAAGGCTCGAATACAGGATTGGAGATAAAAGTGCAGTCAAAAAATATCTTCTACCCAATACTTAACAGTAAAATAATTGTTCTGTGTCTAAAATTAGGACATCAGGCATAGGTTCACTATTAGCATTTAAGCCGTCTATTTGACACAGGCATAGGTATTGCGCTGCGATAAACCTACCTAAAAGATAATCTACCATCCCATCTCATCCAGTGGGTGTCGTAAAAGTCGACAGAGGGAAAATGAAAACCAGGGGATAGGGCAGCAGCATCTTCATGGAACATCTTAATAAATAAACTGCGGTTGCCAACCTGCCTGCCAAGGGAAGTAAACTATGGCAAAATCATCCCAAAATAAGAGCTACAAACTTTTGTGGCAATTATTAGGGAGGTCTATGTTCAGCAGTGGACTAGTGATAAGCTACAATGATGATGGTGATGATGATGATGTATAAGTATAACTATATGCCGTATGTTGTAAAAATACTTAATGTCATTCATATATTTCAGAAAGTCAAAACTGCAGTGGTAATTCGGAAATGTCGAAACAATCGTTTTTACATAACAAAATTGTAAGTAAATTTTAAGTAACGTTTTATTTAAAAAAATAACTGTATTTTAATGCAACTTCAGTTGAATACGTTGTTGTGGTCCCCTATAATATTCGACGTAATTAATCATACACATAATTTGTATTATTGAACATTAAAGTTGTGGGTTCAATTCTCGGCGTCGGCACCACTAAGATTTTTTTTTATTTCTTAAAAGTGACGGAACGAGCAAAACGTTCACCTGATCTCAGATCCTGACTCAAACATCAGTTCTTAAGTCTCATATGCCCAGTGATTACACTAGCTCTCAGTGCCCTTCAAACCGAAACACAGTAATGTTTGCACACTACTGCTTCACGGCAGAATAACTGGCCCTGGGATGGTACCTACCTAGACGGATTCCTACCACCAGTAGCATAGGTATCCTACCACCAGTGTCACCACGAGGTCTTTTAGTGGTGCCGACTAGAATCTTTAGCGGTGGATCAATATATTTAGATGACATGTGAAACTCGCCAACCCAAACTGGATGAGCATTTGGGCTTCGAGGCAATTTGGAAAGTTAAACACAATTATGAAGAAAGGATAAAAGTGAGAGAATTGATATATGAAAAGAATGTGATGTTAATTTTTTGGGGTAAAATGCAAAGATAATAAAAAAAATTAAAAACTTCACAGTGCATTTTAGGAATCTTCTGCACCAGTCACTGCATTTCATTGTCAATTACGATATACTACATATCTGGAGCTGTGCTATTCGGCGTACTGCGAAATAAAATGACGCTGGAAATTGTTATGTTTCCACTCGAGTTCACAACTACTGGCGGCTTGGAAAGTGTGAGTTTACATTGTACCGTAAAAATATTTCAAATATGTTTTACTCTTACTGTATTGTACTCGTACTAAGCTGTATAAACTGTATTTTATTTTTAACAACATTCACAGATAGATTTGAATTAGTTTAACAGTGTAGTACAAAAAGTAAGATAATGTATTATTTATTTATATTTGAAAACTGTATATAATATTTTAGTTGGGTGCATATATCAGAACCATTAAATGTATGCGCGGGTAGACTAAATTTTGCGAAAAGTGTAAACGGAAATTTGGTTGATGCAAGAGTATAAATAATCATAGAACTGCGTAAGAGTTGGCATGAAAAGTTGCAGTTGCATAATGAGACTTAAGAACTGATGTCTCAAGGTGACGGGCGCAGTGTAGTGTCACACAGAAATGTTCTGGGTGGTATAGCATTTGTTTTGGGGAGACGTTGAAATTTACATCAGGTGAACCCTTTGCTCTTTTCGTCACTATTTCCAATAAAAAAAAAATCGAATTTACAGAGCAATACTTACTGGAAATGTAAAGTTTGTAACACGACGATCGCGTAGACATGCGTCGTTACTGACAGCTATATTAGTAATCTATATAAATGAATATCGATTGCCGCATGTATGAAAGATCATCACTTGAGAACGGTTCGACCGATTTGTGTGATGTTTTTGTTGTATTCGTATTGTTAGGACGCCGTTTTTAGAGGATTTTTTTTTGTAAAATCCACCGGAAAAGTCGGAAATAAGTACGGTATTTTTATATTAAAATCTCAATAAAAAAGTGACGTTCATTTGGAAAATTTTGGAGATAGAGACATGTTATAAAATAAAGATACTTAATATTTTTTTTTGCTGTTGCGTTGTCAGTCTTCCTGTTTATCAATACATTAGTATAAGTATAAACGACTAACAGGAAATTGTCTGTGGAGGAATTTTTGAATTTATGAATACATTTTCCTTTTGTGTAATTTTATTGGTTAAAGAATTAAAACATTTTGTTGATTATTAAATTAAAACTTCTTGAGCTCAAACTTAAAACTAAGATAAACTTCGGACAGTCTACGTTTTACTGGTGGTAGGATTCCTATGCAGAAATCCGTCTAGATACTCGTAGATACCAGTTCAGGGCCAATTATTCTGCCATTAAGTATGTGTATCACAGTACACTTAAAAAAGAGATGCGACGAGTACAAGTTTTACCGAGTATCTGAGTACGGGTACCCGGTTTTATAATTGCTGCACCGAGTACTCTGCCGAAATACTCAGTCCAGTTTAGGCTACATAGGTTTAAGGCGCAAAAAAAGATTTGCAAAAACGAGCCGTTTATTTTAAAGAAAGAGAGGAGAGATCTAATGCTCGTTTTCACTAACGCCAAACAAGGCGACGGCTAACTAGGTAAGACGTTATTTTAAGCAATGATTAGCACATAGCTTCGTTTCACCAATCGATTTTTGCTAGGTTATTCCTATCTTAGGAGTAGCCTAGATTTTTGACACTTGAACACTTTCTCACTGCATGGTTGCCGTTACAATGTATTTTCTTAGATTGGTTTCAAGTTTTCGGTTTGATTTCTAGTACATACTGTAATATTGTGCTGTGAATATTTCAAAAATGTCAGATGATAAGCGTTAACACCTAGCAAACTTTGATGACGGCTAGAAAATAAAATTGATGAAATGAAATGAAAAATGGGCAAATATCAAAAACTGTCTCACATGATATGCGAACAAATCGTTTTGTTGAAGCTTGGACACAAATAACAAACGATTTAAATACTTGCGGAAGTCTAGATAAGTAGTAGTTATTGTTTACCTTTGTGTTTAGGTGAGAACGTCCAGGTTGTTAAAAATCCAAGAAACTCGAATAACTGTTTATTATTCATAATAATTCGTTATGTAAAAAATAAATTCTACAGATGCAATGGTCGAGCAGAAGCGACTGATTCAGAATATTCGAGAAGAGACACATTTATTGGTTAATAATCGCCTAACATTAGCCTAACATAAGCATTACGCACTTCCGAATCGGTGTCCTTAGGCATGACCTTAGGGTTAGTGAAACATGTTTTTGCTCTAGGCAACTCCTTAATATTTAGTGATCTGATTTAGTCGTCGTAATAAAAAAAATTAAATAATTAACGCTAATTACTTCATCATCATCATCATCATTTCAGCCTATGAGTAGTCCACTGTTGAACATAGGCCTCCCCATAGTTTGCCACAAAAGTTTGTAGGTCTCATTTTGGGGATTAGCCTTAGTTGCCACGCATGGCAGGCGGGTTAGCAAACGCAGTTTATTTATTTAATTAATGTTCCTGGAAGATGCTGCTGTCCATCTCCTAATCCTAATTAATTTGGTAGACTTTATTATATTTTGATCTCTAACACTCAAACTACAATGTCAACAAGTCAAAAATGGCAAATACTTGCCAATTATACCGAGTTATTAGTCGTGTGGTAGCGGCTTAAGAAAATCTACCACCCCATGTCATCCCGTGGGTGTCGTAAAAGTCGACAGAGGGAAAATATAAATCAGAAGATGGGCAGCAGCATCTCCTGGAACATCTGAATAAATAAACTGCGGTTGCCAACCCGCCTGCCAAGCGTGGCAACTATGGCAAAATCACCCCAAATTAGAGCTGCAACTTTTGTGGCAATCTATGGGGGAGGCCTATGTTCAGCAGTGGACTAGTGATAGGCTGAAATGATGATGATGATGATGATGATTCGGCCGAGTACGAGTATTAAAAAAATTGTCGAATAAGCCGAGTACACAATGTATCTCATTATATTGACTCATATTGCTGTTATAATGTAAGAGGGTTTTATCAGACCTAGCTGTGAGGACACCGTTACAACAGTTGGGTAGTACGAAAGTTGATTTATAGTAAAACATCTTTGATCCTTTTTAATCTTACCACCACCAACAATGGACAATTTGTCTCTTTCAATACGCTAATGTCGGCATATACATATCCGATTTAAAAAAATATTTTGCATTAGATAGACCGTTTATTGAGGATTTTAGGCTATAAAACTTTGTGCTACGGCCTTAAAGAGGCGCACGCTGAGAACCGGACATTACCGAAAAGGGCTTAAATTATTACCCAAAAGATTGACATAAGACTCAAAGTAACGAGCTTGCGAAAATGACACTACGTTTGGATATTGGTTAAAACTAAATAAAATATTTTTTTTTAATTTCAGATTAAAGGCCACGTGCGGATCCTCTACGGATTTTACGTTGAAGGTGCTATGTGCCTACTCGCGTGTGCATTAGCTAACATCAGGCGCTTCAGCAGTAGCCCGGTGGCCTGTATGTTAGAAAACTACCGATTATTTCATAGCCCGAACTGCATTGAATGCGTTAACAATGACGAGTGTAGAATGATACGCGTCTCTTAAGGTTCGTTGTGGAAAAAAAAAGGTTCCCAAGTAACGGCTTATGAAAATATGTCTTTGGAAAACATACAAAAATACTACCAAATTTTAAGAATTTGTCAATATCTTTGTAACAGTTTAGTAATTATTTGTTTTATACCATAATGTCACTATGATACTAATCGAATACAGGTTTCTAAAATGAAAGTCTGAAAATGTATGTTATTTTATTTAAAAAAATATATTATTACATAACTTTTGCACAGCGTTTGGCGGTATTGTAAGAAAAAACGCCACCGCATCTCATTCCGTGGTTTTTTTAAAAACTGACCGAGGGAATACCAGGAATATGGTTTCTGACGTGGCGTTATAATTATCTCGAATATTCTAGCCCGAAAAACACAGACTGACGGGCAGCAACGTTAGACGTTGCCAGGTCTGAGATCGCCAAAGTTAGTGTAAGTTTCATCGCTCGTTGGTATCAACCGTTTTGACGATTGGTCAATCGATAATCGATAATGGTCTAAGAGAATCTACCACCCCATCCCATCCCGTGGGTGACGTAAAAGTCGATAGAGGGAAATTAAAACCAGGAGATGGGCAGCAGCATCTTCCTGGAACATCTGAATAATTAAACTGCGGTTGCCAACCCGCCTGCCAAGCGTGACAACTAGGGCAAAACCCTCCAATATGAGAGCTACAAACTTTTGTGGCTATCTATGGGGAGGCCTATGTTCAGCAGTGCACTTGTGATATGCTGAAACGACGAACGACAATCGATTAATGACGGTCACATGAACGGATTTATTTACAAGTGTGTAAAGGACTCATACACACATATATATCTTAAAAAGAGACAGCGTCCTTGTGATCGACAATCCGATCGATCGTCTTCGATCTGTTTGCTTTGAATACTAAGCCCAGAGTTCTCGGCAGCCCTTGTATGATTGACCACCGTAATAGTTATGGTAACAGTATGCGGAAGATGTGGAGGGTTACTTAGGATACTTCTAGATCAAATATGAATTTTAATAAAAAAAATTGAAGTTATGTACACATACTCTATAGAGGTAAAACACTGCTGAAGTCTCTGTCCCGTGTTGATTTTTGGAAACATCAAGAGGCTTTTTAGAGCATTTTAGAAACAAAAATCAGTAATGGTTCGACATGATTTCGTATTTTAACATTTATCGCAGTACTAAAGTCATCCAGCGATTTTGCCATAATAACTATGTCGTCGGCTAACGAAATGTGATTGATGTACTAGCTATTGATGTAAATGTTTTTCTTAAATTGTCAAATTATGATTCATGATGACAGTCAAGAGACATAGACATTGGTCAATAGCTCTTTAAAAAGGCGTTATTATATATCTAGACGAACCCACCTTTTTGTAAAATTAGACGAATTAGACCCTGGGACCTTCTAGCCAGTTGGAACAAAAAAACGAATAAATATGAAAAGAAGAAAATAAAAAAGAATAAAAAAAGAAAACCAGAAGTATGTAATTATGCGAGAATCCATGAAAAATATAATTTACTTTTTGAAAGACAAACAAACAAAGACAAATTGAAAGGTTATATAAGCAACTCAGCTAATATAATTTACAGTTTTCCATCACACTAACGATAAAACATATCTATTTTTTTTTAATGTGACAATGTTAATGAAACAATCTCTTTAAATGAAACAAAGAAGTTAAATGATCAGGGGATTTGATAAACGCGCGTTTTTATTTTAATAACTAAGCATACTTTTTCTGCACCAAATTTATATTTTCCCATAAAATATGTTATATTATAGGATTATATTAAAGAAATCATCAATATCCTCATGATCATTTCAGGCCATCAATACCCACCCCACTGCTGAACATAGACCTTCCTCATAGATGGTCACAAAACATGGTCCTGCATTAAATGAATAGGTAAGGACAATTAAAAAGTATGAGCTTAAAGCATTCTAGTATTGGTATATAATGGAGATATTAAGTAAACAATAATCCAAAAACTTATAATAACTTGGACTAATTTATTCATAGGTAATATTAACTTACATTATGTCACACCTATACCGGTTGCTGTTGGGAACACTACGATCGAAGTTGTCGACGAATATAAACGAGGACAGATTGTCCAACTAGGTAGGTCTAGGGCTAAAAAGGGAGTTTCTCTGGAGATAAAATCCGTAACGATGTTATAGTCCTAGGGATCAGCAAGCTGAAGTGGCAATGGGCCGGCCGTATGGCTCATAGAACCGACAACGATGACGAATTACCGGAAGTAATGTTTAGAAAAGTCGTAAGAGAGTTTTAATGAATCAAGTAATCTTAACAAATAAAGTAAAATGGGGCGGAAACAAATAAATGTTAACAAATAAAGTAAAATGGAGGATGAAAATGGGCGCCCATTCACGGGATGAACCCGTGAATTTCGTAAGAGTCGACTAGGGAAAATGCCTAGAAAATCCTAAATTACCTTTAAGATTTTCTGTGTTAACTTGTAGATCTATCTCCAAAAATGCCACACCGAAAACACAAATACCGATGACGGGCGATAGTGCGAGATGTCTGGTATTGAGATCACCAATCCGCCTGCCGAGCGTGGTGATTATGGAAAATCAGTGACGATCTTGAAAGAGGCTTATGTCTAGCAGTGGTCTATTAAAGACTGACAAAGGAAAACACAATCCATCTGATGGTGAATGATTATTGTAGCTCATAGATATCGTCGATTTAGAATATGTTGTCTCCAGCAATTTTTAAGAACTTATAAAACTTAGAGAACACTCAAGAAAACGGCTTACCCCTTTGTAATGAAAAAATACTTATGATAGTTAAAGTTAACATACAGAATCCATTTCCTTTTTTCAGTTAAAAAATTTAATAAGAATATTTTCAGTTTTTAAGAAGAAAAATGAACGTGATTTACTCAGGTAGGATTTCTATGCAGGAATCCATCTGGGTAGGTACCACCACAGGCCCAGTTATTCTGCCGTGAAGCAGTTGTGTGCAAACATTACTGTGTCTTGGTTTGAAGGACACAGTGAGCTGGTGTAATCACTGAGCATATGAGATTTAAGAACAAATGTCTCAGGGTGATGTCACACAGTGTTCTGGGGGACAGAGCATTTGTTCGCTTTGTCACTTTATCTAATAAAAAAGTGACAGAAGTGAAACCTCTTTGATGATGATGTTACACAGTGTGTTACCGCACTACTTGTATCGTGTGTATGGTAGGTTAAAAATTATTATGCTGGAAACTCTGGTCCATTGTCTTTTAGGAATTTGAAAGCCACCTGTCAAAAGGTTGAGCTTGCGTTTTTGTGGGATATCGGCTCAAAGCTACCTTTATTTAATGTTGATTGCGGTGGAAGTAGATGTTATTGATATATTGTGTATATTCTTGTATTGTCATGCAATACTTCTCGGTGATTTAATGAGTATTTCAGTTTTTGGCCTTTTTTGTATATAGGGTTTTGCCATGTAATAACCCCCGTCGTTGGTTTTCAGCTGTGGTGATTTTGGAATCAACAGGAAAAGCGATCGAGGGAGTGACAGCTAATTAAAGACCGATACTTGTTACCCTATTCGCTGGACGGGTGTCGATTGTAATTATGGATCGATTATAGTTGTCGGTAATGATTATAGATAGGAAGATATAAAATGCTAGAGCCGACATCTTCATGTGGGTTTGGGAATCGATGTCTACGGTAACTTAAATTTGTAGTGCCATTGAGATGTGGGACTTAGAATTCTGCGGGTTGGTCATCCTGAAAAGTTCTTCGCAGTGAGATAGGTGCAAGCCATTTAATTTTGTAAAGTAGTGTAACTGAAAAAAAAATGTTATCCAATAGAAACGTTTATAGGTAAATTGTTAAAGTACATTATGGTGGCATAACATAACTTAGGGATTAACCTTTCTGTTACATAAGAATCTAAATCGCCCGCTTGCGACTAAGCTAAATTATGATTATTGTTATTTATTCATAAATCTTGTGTGTTGGTGATACTCTTATTATGCATTATAACCTTCACAGTGCAGACCAATGAAATAAAGTTCTATCAACTAATTTTATTACTACATCATTTAGTTATGCTGAACACCAACACAATTGGTTATCTTTTTATCCAGTTAAAAAGATAAACAATTGTGTTGGTTGTTCTTGCCGGCCAGGGGTGACGGTTGGGATTTGAACCCAGCAACCCCAATGGGAACACAGCGTCATTTCCGCTTATCACTAGTACACTGCTGAACATAGGCCTCCCCCATAGATTGCCACAAGTTTGTGGCCCAGAGGCGCGGTCGTCCTTGGGCGGTTCATTGAGTCTAAGGCGGAAGCGGCTGAAAGGTAGTTGGGAGTCCTTGCAAAAGTTCGGCGGTACTTTACTCCGCGACAGCTTCTAATCTATATTGTTGTACAATTGTTGTACAATGGTCTACAATATTGTAAGGACAGCATTAATCGTGCAGAATAATAACATAATCTGCAATGCTGTCAATATAATGCTCGTGGGAACGCAATTAAAAGTACTTTAGAAAGGTTTCATTTTGAAACGTTACATATAGAAAAGTGCCACTCAAATTTGACCCTGGAAATTTACTCCTATAGAAAGAAGTTAAACTTCAAAAATAACTTGAAAAATAAAAACACTTCATATAGTTATGTTATATATTTCCAACCAACAGTGTAATCTTTCATATCTTGTCAAGTATCTCCCGAAAGCATGTCTCTACACTTCATGTTCTATTGTGAGTGGAAATACTAGGTGGATTGAAAAGTACTCGGCCTAACTTAATGAGACATCCTTTAAGACAATAGGCCTCGAATGCATTGAACATTTAATTTATCCTGTATCATTTCTAAGGGTTTCTTTGTACAGAGATTAACTAATGTACCTTTTTAATTGACTAATGTATTTAAAACATAGCCTAATATAAAAATATAATCTTTACAAAATATGATGACTTCCTAATATTTTTGGAAAGTCGCCACTACTTTGTGCAACATCCTTGCTTTACAGCATTACATATTATATTCTGAAATAACCTGCTCGCTGATTTAAATACTGCAACATATTGTGACGACCTTTTAATAAAATTGTAAAAATAATACATTTTTTTTATTCTTTAATTAAATATTATAAAGTTAGTTACAATATTTTTTTTCGAAATTATAGTAGATTTTGTAATAAATATGGAACTTAAAAATTGGGTAATAAATTGCTAATATTTGTTAAAAAATGTATTAATATACATTTTAGATCAAAGTAGCGACTATTAACTCGTATTAAATAATACAGTGCAAATCAGTTACAAATATTTCAATCTACGGGAAAGGCCTATATTCATCAGTGGATGATGATGGTTATGATGATGATAATGAAAACCAGCCAGATACCAATAATACAACCAAAGAGATATTTTATTACTACTTTATACATACTATATTTGAAAAGACTTTTCCCCGACCTATTAAAATTATGTGAACCCTTTGCAAGTGAAAAATTATTAGTATATAAGATAATATTCGGGCACTGTTTACGACTTCTCTAGTGAATATTCTTCTCTCCAATAAAAAAAGAACTGGTTACAAAACAAACACAGCGTAATTAAGGGTCCTAACTAGGACGATCACACTTAATAATAAAACTATTATAACCTGCCTAATAAAATATAAATTTTATAACGTTCCTATGGAAACTATCGGACCCAGGGAAGTAATTTCTCTGGACATAATATTTAAATATTTATAATACAGAATAATATTTCATAAATAATTATATAATACAGCCAAAGAATTTTTCTCATTGTATAAAATCGATGTGTCAGTAACAGTAGGTGCAGTGAAGCCATTCCATTATATTTAGAGATAAAATAATTAAATATATTGCCCACAGTTTCACAGACTTCCCGATTAAAAAATAAGTTGGTATATATAATCTTTCTTTAAACAAAAACGATCTAATTTCTTTTTTTCGGTAATAACTGTCTTCTTCTTAAAATAAAATATATATAAGTATATTCACTGATAAATTGCTGGCTTTACACAGTGTGTCATAGAAGACGATACCTATTCGGTGAAACGGCACATTATCATATGGCACCGGGCCAACTCATCATTTCTATGCTGGCAAATAAATCAGACGTGTAATAAATCTACATTTTATGTTTCTGACTGTACTCTTCCGTGAATTTATGCTATATTTTTGATGTTGTCACATTAAATTGTGCTATGTGCGTTCAATTTCAAAACCTATCTGAGGGTTAGACAAAACACATATGAATCTAAGCAGTTATAGAGTTTACCAGTTACGTTGAGGAGTAGTTGACTTAGTGATACAAATAAATAATTATTTTTAAAAACGAAAATTTTGCCGGCTGAGAAGATAAGTATTTACTATTTAGCTCAAATCTATACATACATAAAATAAAATTCTAACTGGCCGATGTACGTTCATTGAAGATATGTAAGAAAATTGGTATGAGGGGTCTTTATAAGAGCATTAGAAGCCAAAACAATTATCTTTAGAGCTTTTGATTGATCTCTCTGCACTACTCGTAAATAGGATGCGCTTTTCACAGCTGTATTGCTGCAGGTCTAACTTAAAAGATGATGCTTAATACGTTGTCTAGAAGCCGAGTAATCTATAAAATGGTGGCTTTACGTAGTGGATATTTAAGAAAAATTAATATGAGAAATCTTTATAAATGCAACAGACGCCAAAACAATTACCTTTACAATTTTTGGTTATCTGTCTGTCTGTCTGTGTGTTTATACGCGCATCGCGCAGAAACTACTACACAAAATTGGATGCTATTTTTTCAGTTGAATTGCTGGAGGTCTAACTTAAAATCTGGTGCATGTTTTATGCGCCGCCTAGAAGCCGAGTTATCTATAGAGAGTTATATAAAAAAAACCTTGAGTTTGTATGTTTGTATGCGCTAATCACAGGAAATACTTAGCAGATTTGTAAAAAATCTTTGAATTAGATACCCCATTTATCAAGGTAGATTATAGGCTATAAAATTTTATGTTACAACTTTAAAGTGCCGCAAGATGCCGCACGCTGAAAATAGAAGTCCTGTAACGTGCAGGTGGAGGGACACGCAGGACACGACATGAGGTGGTCTATTGTTTGTGGAACGGCACCGCATATGCACTCTGCTTTATAGGGGTTTGTGAATCCTCACCGGACACAGTTGTCCTTGCTCCGGCCGACCTGAGTTGGAAGTCTATTCAAGCACTTCCAGGTTGGCCACGGCAGCTCGCGTCCAGGTGGGAGATTCTCGGATGGCGGAACAAATGGCGTGGGAAGCGAAATACTGTCCCACCACAGTCTAATTTTAGCCTGGGATCGATGGTCTGAAAGCGGGAGGACGCGTTCGGCTAAACTGTTTTGGACCAGTGAAGTGTTCGCGCGGGTTGGTGGACTTCACATGTCATTGGAATATTTTAATTCATTAGACACGATGTTTTCCTACACCGCTGTGCGCGTGGTAAATCAGCATTTAAAATTGCCAAATAATTTTAGTAGTGCCGGCATCGGGTATCCAACTCGGGTCACTCGCCTACTATGCAATTTTTAAGCGAGCGCTCGGCCCCTTCTTGAATAGTATTAAACTCTTTAACAAACATTAAAAAGTGTGTGATCGTAGCGAGAATATTTAAAGACAATCAATATTTTACAAAAAAAGTGTGTTGCTTACATGTAAAATAACGTTCGTCAATTTCAACATACATACATACATAAGATCACGACTGTATCCCATAAGGGGTAGTCAGAGACTGGGCACTCACTGCTAAAACAGATGACTGCCACAATCCACGTTTCACCAAAACAATATAATGCACTTGGTGTGATAGGTGGTGAGCCCATCGCCACCACGCGCTGTTAGGTGCACAGTGCAGTTTAATTCCTTACTCGCCTTTTACGAGATCCATTGGATGAGATGGAGTGGTAGTATTCTTTTATCGAGCCGCCACCACACGGTCAATTTCAATTTATGTTCGAATTACAGCTGAGCAGTTTGCCTTAGGTTAACAAAAATAATGCTATTTGCTCTGCCATGAGCAACGGTTGAATAGCGTGTTACGGAAACAAACAACTGTAGACGTCTTATTTCGTACACAGTAATGTGTTTTCGTCTAGTAAACATATAATTTACGCAGATGATGATCAACGAGTTGCTTATAAAATACAAAATTATTATTAATATAATTAATAGTTGAGGTTTTGATATCTGCATTACTAATTATTTTTTATTTCATATTTATTACTTTTACTTTACCAAACGAAAGTTTTACCGCAATCATATCGGACGTAATAAGGTTCAAGTTGATGAGCATGTTAAAAAAATAATAAAAAATAAAAATGGAATAAGAAAATAGTTAAAAGGCATTTAAACGTTTGTTTTTGTGCGTTTAGTATAAGCTAGCACACAAGGAATTGAGAGTTAGTATCAACAGACAATGATATCTTACTATACACACCGGCACAATTAGCGGAACGTTAAAAAAGGCAGAGTATAAAAAAACAACGTATATATCAAAACAAACAATAATCAAAAATGAAGTAATAATCTGTTAAACATTTTTTAACATCGGCATTAAGAAGTTTTGAATGAAATTTGATAAAAAATAAACAAAATAAAAAATCACTTTTTTCTGGCTGGAATTAATCCGAACAATTCCTCGGAACACTCCCCATGGTAGATCATATAAAAAAAGCAAAGGGATGCAACATCTCGTCGCAAAGCCAGTGGATCAAGCCGATCAGATAGAACATGGTCGTCGACGATTCGAGCCGCTCTCCGTAGAATGCGGTCAAATGGAAGAAGCTGACACTGGGGCGCCCCCGCCCAGGGATGAGAACAGTACTCCATGTGCGGCCGAACCTGCGTCTTATAAAGTTGCAAGCGTTGGGCCGGCATGAAGTACTGTCGCGCTCTACTGAGAACGCCAAGCTTTTTGGAAGCCAATTTGGCCTTCCCTTCCAGGTGACCGCGAAACTGAACGTCACTCGATATGTCGACGCCAAGAATACCGATACTGGCTGAGGCAACGAGGGGAGTGCTCTCAAAATGAGGTGATACGACGAAGGGTTTCTTTTTAGCGGTAAACGCGCAAACCTGTGTCTTCATGGGGTTGAACTGGACTAGATTTATTCGGCCCTAATTCGAGATTTTGTCTAACAAAAAGTCGACTTCAGACACAAGTTTGTTCCGGTACTCGTCAACGTGTTCCCGGGAAATATTAGCACGGACGGTGTATACGGCATCACCAGTGCTGTCATCTGCATAGCAATGAATGTTACTAATTTGCAACATATCATTGATATGCAGAAGAAACAGGGTTGGTGATAGCACACGGCACCACAGACCAGCATTCACAGACTTAGAGTCCGAGCATGCACCGTCAACTACGACCTTTATGCTCCGGTCTTTGAGAAAACTGGTGACCCAATTACAAAATTTCTCGGGAAGCCCGTAAGAGGGCAGCTTCGAAAGAAGCGCTTTGTGCCAGACTCGATCAAAGGCCTTCGCTATGTCCAAGCTAACTGCTAGGGCCTCCCCTTTACTCTCGACTGCCTCCGCCCATCGATGAGTGAGGTACACTAGAAGATCACCAGCCGAGCGACCCCGACGGAAACCGTACTGGCGGTCGCTAATCAGCTGGTGCTCCTCTAAGTACCTCAAGAGCTGGCAGTTCATAATGGACTCCATAATTTTGGAGAGCAAGGAGGTGATGACAAGCGGCCTGTAGTTGGACAGATCTGAGCGGTCGCCTTTTTTAGGGATCGGGTGCACCAAAGCTGTCTTCTATGACTTCGGGACGACGCTTAGAGAGTAGGAGTACCGGAAAAGACGCGTTAAAACCGGTGCCAACTCTGGAGCATATTCACATGGTTTAGATATGCTTGGACTGAGCGGGCACTGTGATCCCGAGCATTATCCTACATCAGAATAAAGCCGTCGTTATTATAGAGGGTAAATGGCACAACATGTTCTTCTAAAATATCCCTGATGTACCTATCAACAGCCATATTCCCTCCATCGACCATCCGTAACTCCGTACGAGCTCCAAAAGTTTTTCTGTCCCTACACCATAACTGAGCCCCACATGCCATCGTAGTTTCAAAATTAGTCTGAATGTATCGTTATCCTGTGCGTCTCCATATTCTCTGCCTTCCATCGATTTAAGAGCACTCTACACTCATCAGTCAAAAGTACCCGACCTTATTGGTTTATGTCCCAAAAACGATGTTAGCGTGCTAAGTTTAACCGATGTAAACGATGGTGTGTCTTAAGTTTTGGAGCTTTGGCCGGTACATACGAACCTATGCCCACTTCTTCAAATCTTCTGCGAACTGTACGCTCGCTCACTTGCACTCCTCGCACGACTTCAATTCGGGCCTGTAAAGCAGTTACCCGCGTGTTACTGCAAGCTTGAAGTTGTAGAAAAGGATCATCCTTCCTCGAAGTGCACTTTTTTATCCATGGTCCCTCCTCACACAAGAATCAGTCAACCGATACTGTTGAATACTGTGATGAATCGTTGAAATTGATAGCTGCAGTATGACGGCAATAGATCTGTAGGTATGACCATTTCTTCGCATTTCATCTGCCCTGACAAGTCTTTGGTTGTGTTAAATCAGGTATTTTTAGTTTATTTCAACTAAGGTGATTACTATTGACACAAAAAAATTACTTTTTACTAATATATTACTAATACGTAGAAATGAGAATTCATCGAATTTATAAATCTTTTAAATTTCACCTCAGACCGAGCTAGAACCACAAACAAATCAGTATTACTGGGAAACAGAAACAAATCCATGAAAAAAATGACTGTCGCGAAAATCTTGAAGTTGGAAGAGAAGGTGAGCAAGTTATGCTGGGATATTATTGGATTATCTGAAGTCCGAAGACAAGGGGAGGAGACAAGAAGGAGGGATAACGTTCTCTTGAAGAACTATAGACCGATAACGCTCCTGAGCCGCGTCTACGTGCTGTTTTCGAGAGTCATTACGAACCGTCTCGCAAGCAGACTTGACGACTTCCCGCCTCCCACACAAGCAGATTCCAAAAAGGGTTTTTTAGCATAGACCACATACATACCCTCAGATTGTACAAAATACCGATGAGTACACTTCCGCTATGTCTGGCGTATGTGGACTTTGAGAAAGCCTTCGATTTTGTCGAAATTTTAGCGATGCTTAGGTCACTACAGCGGTTCCGAATTGACTGTCGGTATATTGATGTGTTGCAGATCTTGTATACCAATGCTACTATGGCTATCCGAGTACAGAACCAGAGTACGAAACCGATCAAATTGCAGAGAGGTGTAAGAAAGGGCGATGTATTATCCCCGAAACTCTTTACCGCGTTGGAAGATGTCTTCAACCAGTAGCTTGAAGACATCTTCCTATAATACGGTATTAACATCAATAGCGAATACGTAACCTTACCTTCGATTTGCCGACGACAGAGTCATAATGGCAGAATCGCTGGCAGACCATAGCTATGCTCATTGGTGACCTCAATGGTGTCTCCTAACGGGTAGCTCGTAAGATGAACATGGACAAGACGTAAATCGTGTCAAACGTCTATGACACACATAAATCTTAATTAAAGGTACAACATGCAACTACTATAATACAATGCATATAAAAGGCACCTTAGGTATCTTACATAATTATTAATTGAAGATAATGCAATTAAAAACGAAATAAATCGAAATAAAACACTTTATTAACAATTTTGCACTTTTGTAATACATAAGTAAGTGCTAAGAGTGTAAAGAGTCAAAGTAAGAAAGAGGCCTAAACACTTAAATGTAAAATAATAAATATCTCAAAGAAGCATCCTTTCAGTGTTTTAGTAAAATCTCGATCAGGTGCCACTAAAAGATATAAGTTAAAAATCTTATACAGATTAAAATAAAATAATATTAATATAATTCATAGTAATTGTTCAGTATTTAAAATAATAATTAATTAACCGATCAATATTAATTAAGAATAACTCAAACATTGCACGAAAACGCTGCACTCAAATTCGACTTTTCGACGAAATTTTACTCACATCGCTTACTTAAGAAGTGTCGCTTTAAAAAAAAGATAAAGTTCTTTCCGAGTTGTATTCTAATTTATGCTTAAGTAGCAACCCGCCCCGACTTCGCGCAAATGTACTAATGAAGAAAACGAGCAGCGCGCTTAGCAAAAAATATTATGTTTATTTAACAACTTTTTGAAATTTTTAAGAACTCAACAAAAAAAAAATAGTTAAATCGGTCAGCCGTTCTCAAGTGCTTCCGTGATCTACTTTTTGGTGAAATTGGGCTTAAATATTCAAATTACATACCGTACAGCTGAAGATTACATCAATTATTCTGTAGCCGAAATAAGCATATAATTAAAAAAAAAACAATGTCTCATTTTAAGTATAAAATGGACGTAAAAGCAATCCCGACAACGTTGTCCGGTCATTTATGTACTTCACAAAAACAACTGCGTATATACGCTTTAGTTTACCTTTTAAGCACTAAGGTTTATTTTGGTTTGATTAAGAAACAATATTTATTTTGCAATTTCTAGCTCCTTCACTCAGAAAACGTATTTCACGTGCATTAAATATGACCTAAAATGCAAAAGGGTACGGACTTCGTAATTTAAAATGCAATTTGGTACTGTAATTGATAAACTTTTTTTATACAAGCCCCAGAGCTTTTGGAATTTCGCGACATTCACAATTTCGCGAGACTAGAAAAGGTGACAGCTATATTATAGGAATATTATCGGCTTTCCTATAGCCAATAGGTGTCCAGCAGAGTAGAATAGTATCTAACTCTTTCCTACCGAGGCGTCGTAAGAGGCGACTAAGGTATTGTACGGCGACCCTTTATACCTGCAGAATAATACCATAATGTGCAATGCTGTAACTATACTGCTGGTGGGAATGCAATGGGGTGTAAGAATTTTTTGACTTGTATCAAAATGGCGGCAACTTTGTTTGCCAACCGTCATATCTCGTTCCTTGCGAGTAAGTGAGAGTTTTTCAGTATTTTCTATCGCATAGTTGAAAAGTTATGCGACTTTAGAACCGAATATCTTACCAATTATTGGCTTAAATAAAAAAGTTATATGGTTACTTCTTTACAATTATTAAGTCATATCTAACAATACCTCACACGCTTATTATGAAACTTTGTTCCTCAGTTGCGTAGATTGTATGCCACCCCTATTTTTTTCCTACTGTCACTAAATCATTGTTCATAAAAAACACCATCTTTCAAAATGTAGTGCCGAACGAAATTATAAGGGTCTATTTTTAGTACGGAACCCTAAAAATGTAAATAAGCATAAGTCCTGGCTCGTAGCCAAATGACAATTTTCGATTGCTTCCCACTGCAAAACCTCGTCTTGTGGTAATGACAGATGGCTGGCGAAGGAGTTTTCAAAACAACATGCTGATGTGTCGACTCGCTTTGTTTCCATCTTCTTTGAAATTTGAAACGTAAAGCTGGCTGCAAATAATATTTTTTTTCTTTGATGTTTCTTTTATAAAGATGAACTGGTTTTGAAATAGAAATGGAACTGGCGAGAGGACATTTTTTATTCATCTTTTCATCACTGGTGTTAGGATTCATATGCAGGAATCCTTCTAAGCAAGTACCAGTAAACAAAGCCAGTTATTCTGACGTGAAGTATGAGTATTCAGTAGTGTGTAAACATTACTGTGTTTCGGTTTGAAGGGCACTGAGAGCTAGCCTAATCACTAGGCATATGAGACTTAAGAACTGATGTCTCAGTGGCGCAGTGTGGTGTAGCATTTGTTATGGGCAGAAGTGTGAACGTTTTGCTCGTTTCGTCACTTTATGCTATAATAAAATATCACGAGTACAAGTTTAAGTTGCATAGTATAAATATATATATATATGTATATATATATAAAACAATTACCGGATAAAGCTTCTTAATACACTTTTAACTATTTACAATTTTAACTAAACTATATCCGAGACATTTATATATAAATACAGTTCCAATAAAATACTTACTTATAATGACATAAGGCATAAACAAAAATATTCTCTGTCGCCAAGAGGCGACAGAATATTTTTTTATAGCATAAAGTGACGAAACGAGCAAAACGTTCACACTTCTGCCCATAACAAATGCTACACCACACTGCGCCACTGAGACATCAGTTCTTAAGTCTCATATGCCTAGTGATTAGGCTAGCTCTCAGTGCCCTTCAAACCGAAACACAGTAATGTTTACACACTACTGAATACTCATACTTCACGTCAGAATAACTGGCTTTGTTTACTGGTACTTGCTTAGAAGGATTCCTGCATATGAATCCTAACACCAGTGATGAAAAGATGAATAAAAAATGTCCTCTCGCCAGTTCCATTTCTATTTCAAAACCAGTTCATCTTTATAAAAGAAACATCAAAGAAAAAAAATATTATTTGCAGCCAGCTTTACGTTTCAAATTTCAAAGAAGATGGAAACAAAGCGAGTCGACACATCAGCATGTTGTTTTGAAAACTCCTTCGCCAGCCATCTGTCATTACCACAAGACGAGGTTTTGCAGTGGGAAGCAATCGAAAATTGTCATTTGGCTACGAGCCAGGACTTATGCTTATTTACATTTTTAGGGTTCCGTACTAAAAATAGACCCTTATAATTTCGTTCGGCACTACATTTTGAAAGATGGTGTTTTTTATGAACAATGATTTAGTGACAGTAGGAAAAAAATAGGGGTGGCATACAATCTACGCAACTGAGGAACAAAGTTTCATAATAAGCGTGTGAGGTATTGTTAGATATGACTTAATAATTGTAAAGAAGTAACCATATAACTTTTTTATTTAAGCCAATAATTGGTAAGATATTCATATCATAGCATAAAAAAAAATATTCTGTCGCCTCTTGGCGACAGAGAATATTTTTGTAAGAACAACACTGACGGGATGAGACAGAATGAAGAATTTCTTACGACACCACCACACTCCATAGTGCGTAGTACAGTGAATTCATAAGTATAATAGTGCGAAAATACGTTCAATGGTGACGTTTTTTTTTTGTCATGTAATTAAAAAACCGCCTTTTATCATAGCCATATTCTCATCAGGCAGTTTCATCGAATATTCATTTGTTTAGTAGGTGAGAGGTAAACCTACACTGTGCTTAACCATATATGACATCTAATACAGAACCTGCTTGCTCTTACTTTGACGAATATGTCAAATAAAACGTATAGTAATTAAGTTTAAAAATATAATATTTAAAAAATATATATTTTTTTTAAATTAAAAAAAAAGCTTTTACTGTGAGGCCTATTTCCAGCAGTTAACTTTAAATGTTACTAGGACTGCAGCACTTGTCAAAACAAGTCCAACGAGGCCAAACATGTCGGATCTATCTTGCATAGTTGAGAAGTTCCTATGGCCAGCTTACGGGTCCATCATTAGGTCATGGTACCATATTATTGCATAGTCATCGAAGCTACGAAAGTATGCCAAATTTTAGCTCATCCGCAGAAACATCGGAAAATAGTTCCACTTTGACAGAAGATTTGAACCGGAAAGACATACAAAGATAGTAACTTAAAAAAAACTTGTAATAATAAGCTATTTTTGTAAACATGAATGCGTGATTCGTAGATATAATTAAAAAGTTTTATAAAGATAAATAGAATTACACATTAGATAAAAACTAATTTCAAGATTCGGTTATTGAAATATTGGCTAATGAAGCTATTAGTGCTGGCACTCATTGAACTGAATATTCAATGCAGTTGACACCCATTGTATTAAAGGAAGGCATAATCTATGTTCCCGCCTATTTTCACTTACAATAGGATATTTAGTAAGAAGTTTTCGCTAGAGCTAACTATCATGAATATCTCATCTAAATTCTATACACACATATAGTCACGGCATTTTCCCATATAAGGGGAGATCATTGAGGCCACTCACGTTGACCACTTTACGCTGTCACGGGAAATGAGGCGTGACGGTTGATTATGGTACGAGTAGAAACATTTTTACTCCCCATTGCGTTCCCACGAGCAGTATAGTGACAACATTGTGTATAATGGTGTTATTCAGCACGTCTTTCCATACAATACCTTAGTCGCCTCTTAAGACACCTAAGTAGGTAAAAGGTAGGTGCTATTCTACTCTGCCGGACACCAACCTACTTGCTAAAGCTCTGCATTTAAATAATATAAAATTATTATAACACGTTAGAAGGGTTCATATAGTTTACTACATAGACTTGTTAAAAATTAGCTTAACGTACTCTTTAATTCGATTGGCGCACTACGATGTGTAAATTGAATCGATAGCGGATGTGTGCTTTGAATTTTACACAAGTGGGTTTTTTAATTAATTAATTATCTTAAAAAAAAGTAAAGTTTCAGCCTATAAATGTCCCACTGCTGAGCGCAGGCCTCCTCTTATTTCTGAGAGGGTTTTGGAGCTGTCTTCGAAATATTTTTATTTCTCAGACATGCAGGTTTCCTCACAATGTTTTCCTTCACCGCCGAATACGTGGTAAATCAGCAATTAAAATTGCAATTAACAGTTTTAGTGATGACGGCACCGGGAATCGAACCCAGGTCACTCGCATACTATGAAATTTAAAGCGAGCGCCTTGCCCCTGAGCTACCACGTCTCTTAATTTTAATTAAATTATCTTAATTTTAATTTTAATTATCTTAAATAAAACAAAATCTTCCTGCCTAATCTAATATAGATTCGAGTCGACTTCGGGATGTAGAATGTCAGAAAAATCCAATAAGTTGCCCACGCTGCCCTAATGCGTATTAGCGGTATTTACATGTCCTCGAAATATTTTTTTATGAATTCCTCGGCCATGCAGATTTTGCAACGATGTTTTCCGTTACCGCTGAGCACGTGTTAAATCAGCACTTCAAATTATAGAACAATTATACAGTTTCCGGCACGGAGAAGCGAACTCAGGTCACTCGCGCACTATGAAATTTAACACGAGCGCCCGGCCACACAGTTACGACAGCTCTAGCGGCATAAATGTTTCTAGCAGTTTAATACTTACAGGCTGAGATGAGGTTATAAGACAAAAGTTAAATTTCGTTGAGGTCAAAGTAAATTTTTGTGCAACATGAAAAATGAGCTGTGGTAACTCAAAAGTCGGGTGCTCGCTTTCAATTTCATAATACGCGTCTGACTTAGGTTCCATCCTCGGAACCGGTACTACTAAAATATTTAGATGCAATTTTAAGTAACACGCACTTGCCGGTAAAGGAAAGTATCGTGAGGGAACTTTCGATGACATGTGAAACCGTCCAACCCGCATAGGAGCTGCGTAGCGGACACTACCAGACTCCAAAAATGGTCATAATATATCCAGCTGGAATTCGAGTCCAGGCCCCATGACACAACAGTTATAGTACTTTTTTAATTTGCTTAAATACTTTTGACGCTATTCAAAATCCTGTGCAGATGACATGTGAGTTACATGATGGCACTACAATATCTCCCGAGCATGATAGCTTCCGAAAGTATTCGAAAGTGTTCGCCGTGGTTGAAAATTGCCCAGAGTTACATCATCATCATCATTTCAGCCTATCACTAGTCCGCTGCTGAACATAGGTCTCTCCCATAGATTGCCACAAATTTGTAGCTCTCATTTTGGGGAAATTTCGCCATGGTTGCCATAGTTGCCATGCTTGGCAGGCGGGTTGGCAACCGCATTTTATTTATTCAGATATTTCAGGAAGATGCTGCTGATCTTCTGATTTCAAACGTCCTTCGGTTGACTTTTACGACACCCACGGGAGCAGATGGGGTGGTAGATTCTCTTAAGCCATCACACGGCGGACATAATTTATAGTATTTTGACTATTTTTATAATTAAAACATTTAGAGATTTTTCTTGAATTTCTTTTCGCTAATGATCGCGAGAATGACTAAGAATATTTTATCTGAGCATGTAATTTGAAAGTCAAGTTCATTTTTATTCCAACTTCGAGCTCTAATGAACGTAAAAACTTTACCACTCATTTAGAAAGATTGGGTTCGGTTAAGAACCGTCGCCCGTCGCCGTGTGGTGGCGGCTTAAGAGAATCTACCACCCCATCTCATCCCGTGGGTGTCGAAAAAGTCGACAGAAGGAAAATGAAAACCAAAAGATGGGCAGCAGCATCATTCTGGAACATCTGAAAAAATAAACTGCGGTTGCCAACCCGCCTGCCAAGCGTGGCAACTATGGCAACCCCCCCCCCCCAAATGAGAGCTACAAACTTTTGTGGCAATCTATGGGGGAGGCCTATGTTGAGCAGTGGACTAGTGATAGGCTGAAAAGAAGAAGAAGAAGAAGAAGAAGAAACCCATACACAATTAGTAGCTATTAAATGATAATGTACATATTGGGACGAATCAAATCATTGATAATGTAGATGTGTTTTTAAATGAATTAAAATATCGCGAACTACTACTGTAGTAGGTCGCGACATTTTAGTACTGACCTTTTGGTTATTTATATCTAAATAATAATAATCCAAGTGCTCCACTAAAATAAAATATATTTTTTGTACAGGCATATTTATTCGATTCCATAAATTGTGGTTTCAATAGTTCTTCCATTTCAAATCAGTAATGTAATGTAATGCTATATCTATATATTATTCGCGAAGAAAAAACTTCGTATTCCGTGCACGAAGGAGTGTGAGATTTGGATAGTTAAAGTTTGTATGGCGAAGGAGCGAGGAAAATGAAATTCATATGTAATATGTGTTACGTATACATATACATAGTGAAAATGTCAATCACATAATAGTCTGCAGTTTGTTTAAGTTTTTACTGCCAATGTCAAACGCAAAATAGTCTGTGGTCATATAGTCGCACAGAGTAGAGATTGTCGCCAAAGAATTTTAAATTTGTTGCCAATAAATCATAATAAAATACATATAATTATAAATATCAGTAACGTTCAACATACACTCACGCCTTTTTCCCATATAAGGGGTAGGCATAACAGCTGTAGCCAATTTTTCACGCCCGCGGGAAACGATACATGACGGGTGGAGAATCACGTAGCCAAAAAAATATTATGGCATTGCATATTATGGTATTATTCTGTACGAATAAAGGCTGTCCGTAAAATACCTTAGTCGTCTCTAACGAAATCTCGGTAGGTAAGAGGTAGGTGCTATTCTACTCTGCCGGACTCCTATCGGCGAACGGTAATATTCAAATTTTAAAAAAATATGAAAGACGGTCGAATTTAGACCATAGGGCGACACCAAGTTTTTTTAAAATACCAAACAGTTAATTTCCATTCTTGTTTCTTATTTGCGTAATTTTATTTTCACTGCAATATACTTTAAATGTTTAATTCTTCATCATCATCATCATCAACATTTCAGCCTATCACTAGTCCACTGCTGAACATAGGCCTCCCCCATAGATTGCTACAAACATTTGTAGCTCTCATCTGAGGGGAATTCGCCATAGTTGCCACGCTTGGCAGGTGGGTTGGCAACCGCAGTTCATTTATTCTGATGTTTCAGGAAGATGCTGCAGCCCATCTTCTGGTTTTAATTTTGCCTCTGTCGATTTTACGACACCCACGGGATGAGACGGGGTGGTAGATTCTCTTTATCCGCTACCATCATACCAAAAATAATTAATCTTCAAATGCAGATAGGGTATTGTTTTTACTTCTATGTTATCAAAGCTGCCACCGGCCGTTTTACCGGACCGATATGACTTAGAGACTTTCAAGAAAAGAGCCTACTCCTTTCTTGAAGGCCGGCAACGCACCCGGAATTTCTCTGTTATTGTAGATGTACATGGGCGGCAGGCGATCACTTACCATCAGGCGAACCGCCTGCTCGTATGCCCTTCCCCCCTTCTTTAAAAAATAACCTCAATAATTTTAAAAGTTTAAATATTTCTCACAGGAAGAAATATTGTCCATTACATACTAATTCAATTAATGCTAGTACATAAAAAGTAAAGGGAAGTATGGTGTCTACGCTGTACCGTGCACAGTGCACGTATACGTATAACGTACAAATACTTAGTGATGAACTTAAATCATAATTAAATTCTATAAATTTCTATAAAATGTCCATTATTGCATTAAATCGTTAAATTATTAAGAATATATATGCAGACAAACAGGATGTACTCTTATGTCGTTATTTATGTTCGCCGACCGTGGTGCCTTCCGGTGCTTTAAAACAAACATAATAATGAATTACTTTCTTTTATGTGTGGAATACGATTTTATTGTCTATACAGTAGAAGTTAGTGTTCGGGATGGTTGATGGTGAAATTTAACCTATTGTCTGAATCCTCTACATTAATTGATTTAAGGGTCTCAGAACCGTGCAGTGTAGCGATCTACAGCGAAGGCCAGAGTTCAGCCGTGCACTTGTTTTTTTTACTTTTTTCATTCCTGTAATTCGTTCACCTGATAGTTAGGGTCAGGCTTGCCCGCGATAGTTGATGTACAGCTTTGCAGAATTTTAAGCTGCAAAGCTGTTGTATGATAATGAACTGCGCTCGTCACACTAAGACATCAGTTGTTAAGTCTAATAATCGAACAATAAATAGTAATTTAAATGAAACTAATTTTACGGATTTTATCGCGTTTATTTTTATTATTTATAACCCGACGTTTCGAGTGCTTTACAGCACCCATGGTCACGGGGGGACTGAGGTGACAGATGTCCTGATGTCATAGTTAACCCGGAGTACCTTCAGCTTTTAATTATTATTTGTGGTCCGATCTTTCTGCGTAGATCGGACCACAAATAATAATTAAAAGCAAGCAAAGAAATCATTAAATAAATAG
This sequence comes from Luehdorfia chinensis, assembly GCA_019845155.1. NCBI lineage: Eukaryota > Metazoa > Arthropoda > Insecta > Lepidoptera > Papilionidae > Luehdorfia > Luehdorfia chinensis. The sequence goes on from JAHVAK010000125.1 coordinate 1,059,803, forward strand.
TAATGTTTGCACACTACTCATTGGCGCTAGGATAACTGACACAGTGGTGATATCTTCCTAGGCGGATTTCTGCTTAGGAATCGTACCACCAGTGATGTAAGAAGGATACCTAAGTTTAGCGGGGGTAAAGAAACATATAAAGTCATACCTAGGTGCTGGTATATCTTATTCGAGTATAATAAAGCCAGAGAGTTTGTATGTTTGAACGCATTAATGGTCTCGGGTAATAGTAATTTCGATTTGAAAACTTATTACTGGATTATATAGCCCGTTATTTGAGGAAGATTTTAAGCAACTTTTTTTTATTGTAGAAAGGGACGAGAAAAGCAAAACGTTCACCTGACGCTAAGTGCAAGGTCCGCCTATTACTATTATATAATGCTAAGTGCAACGCCTATTACTACGGACGTTGCACTTAGCATTACTCTATCCTCACTATACATCACCCGGAAAAGTTCTGTGTCAAAGTCACACAATGTCTGTGTGAAAGCGGTCAGTTCTATTTTGCTGGTACCAATAAACCTTTTCTTTCTTATAGTCTCATTTGTCCAGTGATTACACTAGCTCTCAGTGCCCTTCAGACCGAAACACAGTAATGTTTGCACACTATATCTGCCATGCTCTATAACTATTTTTTATTGCTTAAAGTGATAAAACGAGCAAAACGTTCACTTGATGGGAAGTGCAACGTCTGCCCATAACAAATGCTGTGTCACCCAGAAATTTTCTGTGTGACACTACACTGTGTCCATCACCCTGAGACATAGGTTCTTAAGTCTCATATGCCCAGTAATTACGCTAGCTCACAGTGCCCTTCAAACCGAAACACAGTAATGTTTGCACACTGCTTCAACTGGCCCTGCTGTAGTATCTACCTAGACGAATTTCTTCATAGGTACACTACCACCATAAAACTAAGATACTTCATGTTACTGCTTTAAGGAGTCGATCGCGTAATTTTACGCATAAAATAATCTAGTCGTTAAACGGTGTTTTTCATGGTTGTCGAAAACAAACAGTAGTATATAATCACAAAGGACGATGACATAACGAATCGATTGTACTTCAATGATAAAATTATTGGTAGTAAACATCTAATATAGAAATAGTTACTGGACTACTCAAGGGTAATCGAAATAATAAGAACGCCCACGTCGGTCCTGTTCAAATATGATTACTGTCGAAGACGAAAGCGATTCTTTGTTTGTACTGTTCTATTCATTTCTATTGGAACATTTCTCCAACAAGTCATCATTCTTATTATTAGTTTTGCTGTTTCCTAATAAACGAGGTTATGTTCAAAAGTTCTTTTTTGAATCAGTAATCTTTTGACCATTATTCTATTTGATACAGAGCACGGTACATAGAATATTTTAAAAAAATTGCTTTATTAGGTTCACATCCGAAAAACGACAAAATTGATTCGATATTTTTTCTCTGACTCACCTTGGCTGGAGTTTACTTGCACTAAAATACAATTTATAACTTGTGTTTATTCACCGTAATTCACTTTCCAAGACACAAATGTGCCTTAAAATCCTGCAGTTGCACTGTGAATTGGTGGTTACATCACCGTAAGAGTAATTGTATTCAACTTTAATAGCGTCAGAGCGTCTAATAAAATATCTTATCTCAATATTTTCATTGTAATGAAGAGCCAGTCTGATTTATGGGTATTTCAACTATAGAATCTATTCAATGGTAACATGGTTTTCTTGGTACAACTTGGTACTTGTTACTTTTATCGGTGCAAGCTTACGTATATTGGTAGAAATATATCTAAAGAGCGCTGATCTATTAACAATACGTGTTATTGTGATAGCGGTATCGACGACTTTTGGTATCCATGGGCTTTTTTCCAAAAATGTGCTAGTAGATTGTTCTGACTGGGTTATCTGAATAATGTCACTCGAAGGGCTGTTGTTGTTAGGCTCTAGATTTAATAGCTTTGCGAAATTTTGACATTAAGTGACATTATATGCAGCTAAATTAAGTTGAAATATAGCGCAAATTAAAGTTTAGTGTACACTGTGTATTTATGCTATTGTCTGTAGAGACATTTGGGGTTTAAGCACGATGAAGTTTCCAAAACTGCTTGTTGCTGCTGATGACAAAAAGAACGGTTCAAGATTATTATTTGGCACTGTGTCAAAGTGGGATTTTAAGTGCTTTTTGCACTGAAGCTACTGAAGTGTAATTTCATAGCATATAATCTCAAGAACGGACAACGCACAGTAAAGAGCATAGTGCTGTGGTACACGAAACCTTCCAATGGAAACTAGTGAGTAACGACTTGCTCGTCACCTTACTTACAATAAAAAAAAACAATTTTCGGCGGCTGCGTGCTTGTTTGCCTCCTTCTACCCACTGACACGAAAGACGCACAACGGTGGAATGCCAACCATAAAGGTGAAGTGATTGGACTTTTGAGTTAAGCCGCAGTGTACGATGGTTAAATTTAGCAGTTAATGCGATATTAAATTCAAAGATATGCACCTTCTCTTCGCAAGGTCTGTGTAGCAAGCTGATCGGAAAGAACCTCGTCGTCGATTATTCCAGAGATGAGAACAGTACTACTCCACGTGAGGCAGGATTTTCGCTTTGTAATTTTTTTTAGTTTTCCTTACGATAAAAGATGTGAAACAATCAACAACTTAACAGCTTACCACATGGTCACGGTCAATATGTATATAAAACTTAATGCTAAAATCAACCATAACAATCTTATCACTTTTATCATAAAATAGTAATAATGAGAAAGAAAATGTTTTCTTCATAAATTTTGGCAACTTAATTTAAATACTATTTACTACAAGACTTATAAAGCTGTACAATTATTCGTAAAATATAATAGGCTTAACTAGGTCAACCTTATTAATTAATCTTTGTCATTGCCATAACTTAGTAATTCTATAAACTATATAACTTTCGGGGGCCAAATTTGGTTTTGATTTTGTTATATGTAGTTTAACGACTTTAATTTTATTAAAGTCTAATCTTTATATTCATTAAACCTTTCGTTTGTTGCAAAGTTAAATATTGAAAAGTCATTGTGCCTAACTCAATAATTACAAGAACGTGCTTAAAAGTTTAGTGACTAAATGCTATACTCTGTGGACGGATGCCAAAAAATTGCAAAGACCAGTATCTGTAACACGCAAATACTCAGCCACTGCCATGTATTTTCACGACGAAAATGTATGGAAAAAACGATGAAGAAAATGTTCTATGGAAGAAATTGTAGAACCGGCCACGCCGCGGGTCCTGCTTCGAACCTCATATTTCCCGGAGCCTATAATTGTACAAAATTTACGATGTTGGTTTTCGTATCTGGTTGTGTCGCATGAGCGTTACATCGGGCACTGTAATGTCTCCTGCGCAGTTGATAGTCGTCGTGGTTGTAAATTGGCCAGGAGGACATCATCAAATTGGTCAAATTTAACATATATATATAACACAAACATTTCGAATATTTTTATCACATTTTGATAAACGGTCAAAGAAAACATGTCACATTATTTGGGGCCAAGATTTTTGTAATTTTGTACGCATTTTTGTTTTATTACAACGTATTGGTAAAAGACACGTTGGTAACACGATAATGTAACTTTTAAAAATTACTTCGGCTACAAGAAAAAGCTTTCTGTATGATAAATTAACTTTGCAGGGATAATATATTTTGTTTAAGTGAGAATGATGATAAGTTATCTTTTTTATTTTTCGTGTAAGAGTTTTTGCTTAGATGACTTAAAGAATCGGTTAGTCAAATGGGTTAAGTCAAATTGCTTAAATATTCTGCACAAAAAAACGGTCACTCTTCTTCGTTTTCCATTGTCCAATAAAAACACAGATTAGACGAAGACACTGGAATCCGTCTAACTTACCACCGGGAGGCCAGTTATTCAGCCGTGAAGCAGTAGTGTGCAAACATTACTGTGTTTTGGTCTGAACGCTATTGTATTTATTACATATATAAGACTTAAGAACTGACGTCTCAGGGTTAGCTTTAGGGTGAAGTTTACAGCCTAAAAAACTTAATTAGTTTTGTCGATGTATGTAAAATGCTAACATAGTCCTATGGTGACTTGAAATCTTTGTAGGAGAAAGGGACAAGACGAGCAAAACGTTTTTTTTTAATTTGATAAAGTGTCGAGACGAGCAAAACGTTCACCTGATGGTAAGTGCAACGTTTGTCCATAACAGATGCTGTGTTACTCAGAATATTTCACACTGCAGCACCACACCGCGCCCGTCACCCTGAGACATAAGTTTTTATGTCTCATATGCCCAGTGATTACGCTAGCTCACAGTGCCCTTCAGACCGAAACACAGTAATGTTTTCACACTACTGCTTCACGGCAGAATAACTGACCCCGGGGTGGTACCTACCTAAACGGATTGCTGCGTTCGCCTGTGGTAAGTGCAACGTCTGCCAATTGTGTCACCTAGAATATTCAGTGTAGTACCATACTGCGCTCGTTATCTTGGAACATTAGTTCTTAATTCCCATATTCCCAGTAATTACATTATATATGTGTCCTTTTAATCGAAACACAGTAATGCTTGCATACTATTGCATCACGGCAGAATCACTATCACTCACTATACCCAGAATATGCAGGAATCTGCATAAGAAACCTGCCACGAAGTTTTTAAATGCTTGTAAGTTATCGCAACAGTATTTGTTCTATTTTTTAATTATTTAACTAATTGTGCTTAGTTGTATATTTTTCTATGCAACACAATTTAAATCTCAAAATTATTTTAAAGTGAATCAAAGATCATTCATATCGGTTAGATAATGGCTAGTTTGGTGCAGTTGTTAAGTGAGCTGCTTCTGCGCTACTGGTTACAGGTTCGATTCCCAAAATGGAACAAATGTGGTCGTTTGTAGTTTTTTGTAGTTGTGTTGCGCTAGAGTATGTGGAAACGATTAAATATCTTGGTGTGATCATAGAACACAAATTAACTTGGAGTTCCCACATACAAACCGTGTCGAAGCGGATAAGAAAGCTTGTTCACGTTTTTAAGTCATTGCGCTCAGTGGCAGATCATAACTTGTTGGTGTAAACCTACAAGGCTTTGGGAGAGTGTGTCATTGGTTACTGCATTTGCTCATGGGGAGGGGGGGGGGGGGCTTCAGCCAAGATAATCATGATTAAATCAGAGCGTGCCCAACGTGCGCTTCTTAAAGTCATATTGTCATTACCCCACACATCCCACTACCGACCTCTACCAAAAGTGCAATGTTATCTGTAAGAAAAATGTTCATATAACACATATAGAGAAACCTTTTCATCTTTACCCATCACAAATGTACACACACAAACACACATGCACACACACACGTCCAAATAATATTTATAATTAAAAAAATTAATAAATAAATGAAAAAAAAATACTAGCCGCATTTCCTGTATTTTAAATATAAACAGTAATTTTGTATTATATTTATGAACCTATAATGTTGGGGAAGACACTCCCTGCTGCAACACAGTGAAAACTAAAGCAGCAGGCAGGGATTCCATCGCAATATTTGTTACAGTTTGTATGGAAATAAAGATTTTTCTATTTGTATATCCTACAGATAGCTGTTTCCTGTCCGGGTGTGCCGAAAAAGATGCAGGAGAAATATTAATGCAGGGTCGATTAAAAATAAAGTTATTTTGAGACTGATTTACCATGTCCTAAATGTTAACTTTATCTGTTCCGAGCACAATTCCACTTCAATTAAATTAAAAAAGTATTACATTATCAAAATAAAAGTTTCAGGGTCGCGTTTCCTTGTAATCAAGAGTATTGTTTTTCCCTTCATCTTAAATGACTGATTGCTTGTTTGTAGAAACAAAAGGCTCTTATTTATTTATCCGGAAGTAATTGGTAAATTAATGGAAGAACGTTTTTTTGTTTTTTTTGTTAGAGGAGGCAAACGAGCAAGCGGCTCACCTGATGGTAAGTGATCACCGCCGCCCATGAACATCTACAATACCAGAGGAATAGCAGATGCGTTGCCGGCTTTTGAGGAAGGAATAGGCTCTTTTCTTGAAGGTCCCTAAGTCGTATCGGTCCGGAAAAACCGCTGGCGGCAGCAGATTCCATAAGGTGCTTGTACGGGGAAAATTGCGCGAAAAACGCACTGTGCTGGAATGCCAACCATCAAGGTGGTGACGATGGAATTTCGCGTGCGATGGTGAAAATCAGCGGCTGGAATTAATCCGAACAATTCTTCGGAACACTCTCCATGGTAGATCTTATAAAAAATGCAAAGTGTGCAACATCTCTTCACAAAGCCAGTGGATCAAGCCGATCAGTTAGAACATAGTCGTCGAAGATTCGAGCCGCTCTCCGTTGAATGCGGTCAAATGGAAGTAGCTGACACTGGGGCGCCTGGGCGACCCTGCGCCTAATAAAGTTGCAATCGTTGGGCCGGCATGAAGAACTGTCGCGCTCTACTGAGGACGCCAAGCTTTTTGGAAGCCAATTTGGCCTTCCCTTCCAGGTGACCGCGAAACTGAACGTCACTCGATATGTCGACGCCAAGAATACCGATACTGGCTGAGGCAACGAGGGGAGTGCTCTCAAATTTAGGTGATACGACGAAGGGTTTCTTTTTAGCGGTAAACGCGCAAACCTGTGTCTTCTTGGGGTTGAACTGGACTAGATTTAATCGGCCCCAATTCGAGATTTTGTCTAACAAAAACTCGACTTCAGATACAAGTTTGTTCCGGTACTCGTCCACGTGTTCCCGAGAAATATTAGCACGGCCGGTGTATACGGCATCACCAGTGCTGTCATCTGCATAGCAATGAATGTTACTAATTTGCAACATATCATTGATATGCAGAAGAAACAGGGTTGGTGATAGCACACCGCACCACAGACCAGCATTCACAGACTTAGAGTCCGAGCATGCACCGTCAACTACAACCTTGATGCTCCGGTCTGTGAGAAATTTATCAAATTTATTTAATTATATAACTATGTTATATTAAGGAAGAACATTTTCAGACGCAGTGTATTTTTATTACGTTTTCCTTCCCGTCTCCTTTGGGTTATGAGCAGTACGAACATATATTAGGCATAGTAAAATCGCCATATGACTAAAAAAAAATCTGCCATTTTTTAATCTAACTACACATACATTTTCTAATCTAACTACATTTTCCAATTATTTCTAATTTAACTATAAATTCCCTTTGTATAGACGAGTGGAATAGTATGTCTGGAATTGTGTACATAGAATGTCTGGAAAATAAACATCTGGTATTGAAGAAAATTACATACAGATGTAAGATTTCTTCGTTCGAGAGAATTCTTCGTGACTTCTAAATGTTTTCTTTTTTCTGGAAATAATAAAGAAACGCGGAAGTCGCGCCACATGGGTCAACATTTAATGTGTGCTATTTCACGCAGAATTTTGCTTTAGAACGTTTTCTTTGGCACCTCACTGCGCTTGTAATCAAGAGACATCAGTTCTTAACTTTCCCGTTATATTAAGTGCCGTTCAAATCGAAACATAACCACAGCTTCACTGCAGAATAATTGGCGTTGCGGTGGTACCTACTACCTACACAGGCAGATTCCTGCACAAAATCCAACCACCAGTAAAAATGCTTTCAATATAGTGACTGGCATGCGTTGCTACATGAAGTATGGTTACGATTTGTAAAAATTTGAGTAGTCTATGTAGATGTTATTATTTTGAGAAAGGGCCATTCGATTGTTTGCAGTAGGACGTGGGTATTTCAATTGCCTTTTAGCTAATGCTCTGTCCTGTTCAAATACATACAAGTTCAAAGAATGCGATACGTTATTTATTTTTTAGTGTCTCAATAAAAGATAAAGTTGATAAAGAAGTTTGATATGGCAACGTAAGCCGTATATTTTAGAACAGAATAGAATAAGACATTTTTATTCATATTATATAAAATCTACCACTGTAGAAAGAAAAATGGAAAGGACGCCGGTTAATTGACGATATCGGACTTAGATCTAATGTTTATGCTTCGCTTACATTATTACCCCTTACATACCTGCGAGCGATATAAAAAAACAAATACATATAATTATCATCAGATGATACAGAGAATTTATGATTGCCTTGGACAATACTTGCTTTAGTTGGTACGCTTGGTAAGAGTATTGGAAACTACATAATAATGTTTTTCATAAAAGAATACGGTGTTATTTTCCTCTTTAGTCGCTTCTTATCACTATTATGTGGAAAGGGATGATGGATTTTCTAACGCCACCGTCACATGCTAAAATGCAATTAAATTATAGCGAACTGCTATCAATCATAAGAAAAACCAAAGTCTCGTACCGTATTACGAAGTTTTTAAGTATATGCATCACGAGTTTCTAAACATTTCCATTCCAGTAGTGTCAGGTGGGACCTCACCAAAGAGCCTCTGCTCTTTGACTAAAAGCTATTAAGAATTTATCGGTTGTCTACTCGAAACTCTTTGTTTTACTTTCTTAGTAGGTACTTAGGCATATGTTATCGAAGTTTGAATTCCGCATGACGAATGATTTTTTTTAAATTTCATTTACAACAATTAAAGTACTTTACAAGAAATACTGAAAGTTCTTTTAATTTTATTAAGTGTAACGTAATGTTCTCGGTAAAAGCTCATCGTAAAAATATATTGCTACTGGAAGAAAACTTATGATATAGCATGAAATTAGCTCGGACAACGAGCATTTAGAAGAAAGCACTCATGTTGATTAATTCTTTTTTACTATATTGAGTTGTTAGCTTGCTACGACTTTATGGATTAGTTAATAAGTGATTGTTATATTTACGAGACTTTTTTTTTAAGATAAGGGGGCAAAAGAGCAAGCGGCTTATCATCATCACCGCCGTTAATGAACATCTGCAATACTAGAGGAATTCAGGGTGCGTTGCAGCCCTTTGAGAAAGGCGAAGGAATTTCATCATCATCATAATTTCAGCCTATCGCTAGTCCACTGCTGAACTGAAATAAAATTGAAGCTCTCATTTTCGGGGGATTGTGCCATAGTTGCCACACTTGGCTGGCGAGTTGGCAACTGCTGATTATTTATTCAGTTGGTACAGGATGATGCTGCTGCCCATCTACTGGTTTTTATGTTCCCTCTGTCGACTTTTACGATACCCACGAGATGAGATGGGGTGGTAGAGTCCCTTAAGCCCGCCACAACACTTGTTTTTTCATTTTACTTGGAGGATTATTTTTCCATGTGCTATTATTTAAATGTATTAACAAAGCTATTACTCCTTAAGTGATGTATGTAACTGTGTCATTTGCAAAAAATAAACATTTCTTTCTTTGTTGCAATTTAATGAGATACGTGTGCGAATATGCTTATGTTGTATATTTTTATGATGTTATAATAAGTACACTAAGTTACTTCATCCACAGCCAAAGTTTTGGCTTATAATATGCTGACCTTGTTTGACTATTCCATACTGATTTAAAACGGCTTAATATATGACTATTTTATATGAGGCTTTTATTACAAGTTTGTTATTTTCTCTGACGTTCAAAATGCGTAAGCAGTTTTGCAGCATCACATATCGAATACTGTTCATATGACTGGATCTATGACAGATTTGCAGCGAAGCGAAACTATCGAAGTATTCCATTCTTGAATATTAAGTAATTAGATTAAGTGTGGACAGAATTTATAGCGTGTGGCCGAACTCGCAAGAGAATTTTAAGAAGTGTTAGATGATGTGGCCATATCTTTTCCATATGTATTAATAAAGCTATATGAAAATATTACAACTCATCCTTAGCTTATGATGAGTGAATGATGATGACGGGCACGGGTTTCGAGCATAGCAATATCTTAGTCCAGGAAGGAGGTTGAAGGATTATTTTATTGTCGAATAAGTGTACATGCGGGATCAGAGGCTTTAACTTGTTCTCATCGACCGGTACCTGATAAATAATTGCTTAAGCAAAATGATTGATAGAGAGAAAATAGGTGTAAGAAAAATAAAAATAAAAAAATATAATTTTTATTACTTTTTCATTTATAAAAATAAAAATTACAACTTTTAGAGCCATTTTTTTTAAAATGATGATTGCCTCAATTCTTGTGGTAAGCTGAAAAATAGTAATAAAATTAGGAGAATAATGAACAAAATGAAATCGATATGCAATTAAAAGCCCCCAAAATTCTACTGCTCCAGGCCATCATGTCCTCACTTCTTATATTGAATAGAAATGTGATGACGTTTCTACATGCTACGAGTATTAGACCTACATCTAGACGTTAAATATTTACAACTAGAGTTTAATGATGCATCTTATCAATGAATCCTAACATTTTGTAGTGTGAATTATATAAAGGTCCAATCTTATAAATAAAAAGTCCACAAGCACCGAAAAATGAGATTTGGTAAATTTGTACATTTTTATTTTTATACTTTATACTAAACTGCATTTTTATATGAGACCTAGACGAGACGAGCAAAACGTTCACCTTATGATAAGCGCAACATCCACAACATTTCTGTGTGGTACCACACTGCGCCCGTCCCCCTGAGATATCAGATTTTAAGTCTCATGCCCATTGATTACACTAGTTCTCAGTGCCTTTCAGACCAAAATACAGTAATGTTTGCACCTAGACGGATTCTTGCATAGGAATGAGGATTCTATCAGTATAATAAATACCTAGCGAGAAACATGCCGCGTTGCTTTACTTGTGTCAGTTGCGTTACGTCGTTGTTTTGTTACTCAAAGATTGTTAAAAATGGCGAATATATAGAATAGAATAGATTAGATTATTTACATAATACTTATTGAAAGTCATTGTTATTCCTTTTTTTAAACTACACTGGTTCGCAAAAAAATGCCTCTGTCCTGGTAAGAACCAGTAAGAAACCCAGCGGGATTTTTTTTTAGTCATTTTTAAAATAATGTACAATAACATCAGTATTATAAAGATGTAGAAATGGCTTGGCGGCGATCACCTCATTCCCAGGGGTTATCATCATCTATGTCTTCTTTAATATTATAATAATCCTTTTTATGAAGTCTTTGTTTAATATAAAATTTTAACTTATTGATTGAAAGACTTTTAGCACTTTCTGGGATTTTGTTGTAAAAACGTATACATTGCCCCATAAAAGAGTTACTGACTCTGTAAAGTCGGATAACTGGCATAATTAATTTGTGCTTGTTCCTGGTATTCACATTATGAACATCACTTTTTTTAGTGAAGTGTATGTACACAAGAACATAAACTGGTTTATGTTCTTGTGTACACACAAAACGTTTTCAAATATATATAGAGAGGCCAAGGTTAAAATATTAATTTCTTTAAATTTATCTCTAAGAGACACTTTAGAGCCAAGATTATAAATAGCTCTTACGGCTCTCTTTTGCAAAACAAAAATCACTTCTACATCAATTGCATTTCCCCATAGCAAAATACCATAAGACATTATGCTAAGTAAATATATCAATATTTTATTATTTAATACTGTAAATATGTTTGTTATTGACGTCAAGTTAAAGGCATTAACTTAGTGCCCTTAAAAATGTATTAAAAAAACATTAACTTGTATAACAATGACTTACTTCGGTTGTATAAGATGAAATGGCATTTTTCTTACAGCCTCTTCCGCTATATCCAGCGGGAAGGCGAATTCTGTCATGTTCTCATTCAAGCAATCGTTGTAAGTGGAAGCCAGCTGGCATCTGTCTGACATCCCTTCTATACTATCAAGGCAAAGCCGCGATATGCTGTGTAATTTTCGCACTACCCGAGAATTCTTACCATTTACTAAACTAGCCAGATGTATTAATAAATCTCTGTTCACCTGCGAAACAATAAATTATAACAGTTACGATGATACACGTACATAAAAGCATATTTTTTCAAACAAACAACAGGCAAACACGAAGTCGTGGTAACTCAGGGGTCGAATGCTTGACTTAAATTTGGTACGCAGGTGGTCCAGGGTTAAATCCCCGGTGCCTGCACCTTTAAAATTGGTCGGTAATTTAAAGTGATGATATACCAAATGCTCAGCGATTAAGGAAAACATCGAATGAAACCTGCATTTGTAAAGAATCAAAATGTTTAGGACACGTAAACTCCGTCGGAGTAAGAAATGCCTAAGCTCAGCGGAGGGACATTTATAGGGTTTTTTGACCTCATTTATAAAACATAAAAGATTCTTAGAAAAATCTTACTTAAGTGTTAAGTGTTTCATTTACGTTTCGAATTCTCACATGTAAATTAAAATATCTCATTATTAGACATCTGACTATAATGTGAACGTGTTTTTAAAATCTATGCTTTATTTGACTCCTGTTAACTAACCCATATACATAAAAGGCGACCGCGTGGCCTAGTGGTCAGAGTACCTGATTTCTACGCCGCGGGTCCTGGGTTCGAATCCCAGCCGGAGCCAATATTTGTGCTAAAACACAAATTGTTGGTTTTCGGGTCTGGTTGTGTTGTGTTTGTCCCCGTGTTTCTGACACTGCATCCTAGCCTACCTCCGATCTTATCACATCCGCGTTACATCGGGCGCGGGTAGGTTGGGACGAGTGAGTGCCTCTGCGTTTGCGCGTACACTTGTGGCACTATAATATCTCCTGCGCAGTTGATGGCTCTCGACATTCGAATTCGGAAGTTGTCGCCGTGGTCGAAATCGGCTAGGAGAACATCATACATAAAAGGTTAAATATGATAGTGATGTTGTACAGTCTGTTTTTCGACAAATGCCATAACCATCGAATATTGTCGGAAGCTATCAACAGTGTAGGAGATATTTTTTTATAATTCTTTAATCAACAAACGGACATTTACGCAGCAGTTCCAAACGTGCTTATGCGAATTTATGATTTTCCCGTAAAAAACATTATCAGAACTAAAATTTATATGAGACCCTTTACAATACCCTCTTTATAATAAAAAAAGAATCATTTGAATCGGTTCAAAAATTAAGTTATTCTTGAACATACATATTGAATACGAATACACAAATATAAATACGAATTGAGCACCTCCTTCTTTTTTGAAGTCGGCTATAATCAATACTAACAATGCTAACGTTACTAATATTCCTTTTAACCGTAAAATCTTGTGTTAGGATGTCAATAGTCAAATGGCGGGCTCGATCCTGCAACGTCGAGTTTCGCAGTCCATACCATAAACCACTAGGTTATTGGCGCTTCGCTTATATTATAGTGCCACAAATGTACGTACATATGGCACTTACTTCCTAATCTATCCGCGTCCGTAGTAACGCTCATGCTACAACATCGGAGGTAGTCTAGGATATATTATCTGAGACACAGATCGCCACCCAAACCTACCCGAAAAACATTAATTTGTGTTTTTCCACAAATGTTAGCTACGGTTGGAATTTAAAAGTCAAGTACTCTAACCACAATACTACGCCACAAAAAAATATAATAAAGTATTATGTAATATGTCAAAGTGAGTAATTCGTTACTCTGAAATTCAATAAATAAAATAATCATAAATTACACACACGATGCGAAATTAAAACAGAAACAGCATTTTCGTCCACAAATATGTAATAACGCAAATTGAAAAAAAGATCGGCGCGTATTTTTCCATTCATTTGTAACTATATGTACGCTTTACTAACATTATTATAATGAGCCATTGATCATAATCTGACATTAATCAAGTTTTTATATCGTTTTCGGCCTTGTACACTTCAAATGATGTAAACTATATTATTTTTATAGTAGTTATATTTTTTATTAAGGAAAGGAAGAAACAAGTGAATCGTATACCTGATGGTAAATGCAACGTCTGCCTATAAAAATGCCGTGTCGTCGTTTCAGCCTATCACTAGTCTACTGCTGAACATAGGTTACCACAAAAGTTAGTAGCTCTCATTTTGCGGGCATTTTGCCATAGTTGCCACGCTTGGCAGGCGGGTTGGCAACCGCAGTTTATTTATTCAGATGTTTCCGGAAGATGCTGCTGCCCATCTCCTGGTTTTTGTTTTCCCTCTGTCGACTTTTACGGCACCCACGGGATGAGATGGGGTGGTAGATTCTCTTAAGCCGCTACCACGCGTCACCCAGAAGGTTTCTGTGAGGCACTACACGCGCTCGTTAATCAGAGAGAGAGGAATCAGTTCTTAAGTCTCATATGGCCAGTAATCACGCTAGCCATCAGTGCCCTTCAAACTAAAAGAAAACTAATATTTGCACACTACCGCTTTACAGCAGAATAACTGGCATTGCTGTCGTACTTACCTAGACGGATTTCTGTAGAGGAACTATACCACCACTTATTAAATCTTTAAGTTTTAAATTTGATTATTACATCCTATGTGATGAAATTTTTAAAGTGTCGGGACTTTGTAATTATTTTTCTGGCTCGTAAATAGACGTTAAGGTATTATGCGTATTATAATAATAATGTGAAAACTGTTTTTCAATCTCATCATGAATGTTAAAAGCCATTAAATATTATAATGTGAACATTGATATACATACATTGTATTTCAATGAATGTGAAGATAAAATAAGCAATTCAGTTCATTGCTAATTTTTGTTTGGTTATTTTGCTCACAATTGTGAGTGTAACCAAGATACTTTGTGGTACATTTTTGTAAACAGAGGTATTACATAACACGCGAATTCATCATCATCATTTCAGCCCGTCACAAGTCTACTCCTGAATATGGATTGCCACCAAACACGATCCTAGCCACTTGCATCCATCGACTTTTCGCAACACAGTGTAGGTCGTCCATTTAGTGAGGAGACGCCGCACACTACGATTGCCGGTACGAGGTTGCCAGTCGAGAACCTTTTTTACCCCGACGGTTATAGGTTCTAAGAGCTATATTGCCGACGCATTGCCATTTTAGCTTGCTGATCTTAAGCGCTATGTAGGTTACACCATTTCTGCTGCGAATATTATCGTAAATATGAGGACAATAAATAACGTCATTATATAACAATATTTTATCATCATCATCACTTTAGCCTATCACTAGCCCACTGCTGAACATACGCCTCTCCCACAGATTGCCATAAAAGTTTGTAGCTCTTATTTGGGGCATGGCAGGCGGGTTGGCAACTGCAGTTTATTTATTCAGATGTTCCAGTAAGATGCTGTTGTCAATTTCTTGGTTTTTATTTTCTCTCTGTCGACTTTTACGACACCCACGTAATGAGATGGGGTGGTAGATTCTCCGAAGCCGCTACCACACGGCACGGCCCAATATTAAAAAAAAAACACAAAAAAAACTAATGTAAAGTGTACCTTTCCATGATTAATGACATCGCTTTGCTCAAGCATACAAGCAGCAAAGCATTGTCCAGATCTGGTAACGGGCGGTGAGTTAGTGAAGTAGGCGCGGACGTCTTTGGGGGTAGCCCTTACTTTTATGACACAAGACTGCGCCATGCGAACCAGCGCATCAAGATGTCCTTGTACCTGTCATTTTACACATACACATACATCTTTTTGTTTCTCTTAAAAAGAAGATTCTGTACACTAGGAACTCCCTCACTTTAGGGTACATTTTACACAAATATAGATACGAGTATAAACCCCGAACAAGAATACATATGTAGGCCATACAAGTATTTCTCTCCTGGCGTACGACTTAAGTTTGGTTCTTCACGCATTACTCCCCTTTACATGGTAATATAATAGAATAAGTTTTAAATGTAGTAATTGATTTAATTTAAATCTATTATACCTTAGGGTCTGTGAAATCAACCATCGTTCCCGAAAAGGCGCTTGGTCGCATAGCCAGAACTTGAGTCGAAAGAGAGCACACGAACATTTCGATCAGGTACATTCTTAAACAAGAAATGAACATTTTTGTATAGATTGATTTTCTATCTTAATTTTCTTTTTTCTTCATCAGCCTATTAATAAGTTCACTGCCTGTGCAGGTCGAGGCATTCGTATAATGAATTAAAAAAATACCCACCGGGCTTCTTGCTGATTTTTCCAAGGGGAGGGGCACTTTTTTAAACCAGTGGCAGAGTAAATAAAGCAGACATTCAATTAACCACAATCAAAAAAACCGACTTCAATGCAACAGCTCCAAATATGCTTAAACTAATTTAAGAGCGTCATGATTTTCTTATGGATCTCATTCAGAACTTGACTTTAACTATATGGGACCCTTTCAAACAAAAAATGTTTTAATGTTGGTACACCACTGACGAAAATATCGGTGAACATGCCTAAAAAAATACTTAAAATGACCAATACATAGAACCGCCACCTTTTTTGAAGTCGGCCAAAAAATAATCTTTATTGAATTAAATATTATTGTATTCTATTGTAGTTGGGTATTGTTATTTTCTCACAATCTCCACACCTGGAATGGATTGATAATCGCACTTAATCTCTATAATGCTAACTTAAATGTGCACCATTTATCACTTCATAATATTCATTTACTATATAAGATTTGTTTCTGTGATCTAAAATCTTTGTTTAATCATATTGATAAATAAAGCAGACTTATTACCTGAAAATCCACATCTCGCGAGCTTGCACGCAAATGACTACAATTATACTTTATGCGGCAAATTAGTGAAAATGCACCAGTATTCAGCAAATGTATAGGAATATTATTGCAGAATACAGAACAAAAATTTGCATGCATAAAAAACCGCGCAATGCAATTAGATTGCGCGTAAATTTTAAGCCTGCAACTGAAAAAAAAACAGAATATTAATTTGTTGCTTGTCGGCAACGCTACTCGCAATTTCAATGCATTTTCTGCGAAACATCGCCTACAGCTTCATTTATAAAAAGAAATGTTTAAAAGTTTCGTTTGCTGTGAAACAATTCTTATTGTTAGAATGCTTGCTGTTTGCTTTTTTTTGCTTCAATCCTGAACATATGTGTAAATAACATACACATACGTACGTAACAGATATCACATGCATACGTAACATTATTAGTTATCGGTTGAGCATTGCTTATTTCTCTTTGTCAACAGACGGTTTATTTTTTACTTCAACATATTATTTACAATTATATCTTGTAAGCCGGGAAACCTGTAAAATTTAATAATTTCAATACTTTGTAGTCCATTACAGAATCACTGTTCTACATTAATGTTAGTTTAATTTTAAAATAATGTAATGCCTTAACTGATCTGTCGTAGCATGTTGACAAGTATGGGACGGCTTTCAGGAAAGTTCTCAATTTATATCTGAAAGTTATAAGATACACGTTTAGTTTAAAGTCCGTAAACGTTTTTAGATTTAGAAACAAATTTTAATGTCAAAACTAACATTGAAATATTTAAAAAATATTTTAAGAGCAGTCCTTAGACAAAGAAGGTGAAGAAGAACACAGTTGATAGTGTTTGGCACACATATTTTTAAAAACTTGCTAAATATTTCAAGCCAGAGGTATATTGAAAGTTCATAATTTTGTTTGCAAATTTTGTGAAGATGTTGACTCTTCCGGAAATTTATAATTGAAAGGGTTTACTGGTGGCGAAACAAAAGCGAAAATGGTCTAAAGTTTTTCATCTCTGTTTACAAGAAAGTTTTATATTGTGTAGACTAAATACTTTTAAAGTCACGTTATTGTGTTACTTTTTCAAACATTTTTTATATAAAATAAAAAACTTATAAAGTTTCTTTAACGTAACATCCTTTGAATATTTTATATGTTTATGTTAAACCTTCATAAATTCATAATGTTTTTATGATTTAATTTTTTTCCAATTTATTACAGTGCTTCAGTTCAGTGCAATAGTTCAGTGTTCAGGTATTTTTTAGTTTATACAGACTAACATTATATTATTTATTTTAATATACGTAACAAGACGATCAATTCGTTCCTGTAATGGTTAATGCCACTTGTGCCCAAGAGTTGCAATGCAACTTTTCTAATATCGTTATTCACATTTTTTGCGTTCTTCTTATACCACCTATGATATAAGATGGTTTTATTCCATAGGTCGTATTCTTTACAGGAGCATTTTTTATTAAAATGTTACTTAAAATATCTAGACCGGTATATATAATAAAAAATACAATAAGGAGTGTGTCATCCGCCGTCCAAAAGTATTAATATTTCTTCAGAAATGTCGAATGTAATAACAGCATATGTACATACGTAGTTTCGTAAATGATGTTTATGGTAAACTAGAGGCTTACTTAGCTCAATTATCTATACTATCTGTAATTCTTGTTACGCATATTCATGAAATTCGGCCAAGGCAGAAAAAAGTGCACTTCGAGCTCGCAGGAACACCCGGGTAACGGCTGGTCGATGGAGGGAATATGACTGCTGATAGGTACATCAGGGATATTTTAGAAGAACACGTTGTGCCATTTGCCTATAGGGGCATGCAGGATAACAAGATATGATGACTTTATTCTGATGCAGGATAATGCTCGGGCTCCCTGTGCTCGCTCAGTCCAAGCATATTTAAACCATGTACGTATAAACAGTGGTGCAGTGGCCAGCAAGTTCTCCGAACATGAATCCTATACAGCATGTTTGGGACTTGTTAAAGAAAAGTGTTAAATCCAGAACACCACCTCCCAACAACTTGAGAGAAGTGCAAAACGCATTACTTGAAGAGTGGCTGAGCTTGTCCCAAGATACAATTGATAACATAAATCGCGGCATGCCCCTTCTGGGATTGAAACGTTAGTTAGAACACAAGGGAGAAACACATGATATTAGTCTTTTTATTTATTTAACGTTAAAATCTTTAATTTTCAACATTGTGTGTTCCCGAAAAATAGAGAAACGAGCGTTTTTTTATTTTGATTATTTTTAATAAATTTCATAAAAATCTCTCTTAAAGTCGATGTTTAAAGATGTTTATCAGTTTCTTACTTCATGTCTGATTATTATTTGTTTCATATACACGTGATTATTTCTATACTCTGCCCTTTTTTAATCTATTCTGAAAACGCAGTAAATTTCGATAAAACATTGGGACATCCAAATGATTCAAAGAAGTAGGATTCTTGAAATAAGATATGTGACGTCAAATGAGTTTTCTCCACTCTGTCTTCGTCCATCGTGTTAGTTTGATAGATGAACAAAGTAAGTGCTTTGCTCCACAAATACATTTCATAAAATATTACTTTTCTTCTTAGGACCTAAAATGCTTCTAATAGAGAAATCCACCATATTTCTAGTTCTTTATCTATAACTGTAATATATAAATATTGACTTAAGAACAATTTAAAAAGTTGCTTTGTTAACTTCTCTATGTAACAAGATGAGTATTAGAATTAATAATTTTAATACTTATAGTATACTTACAGTATTTAATAAAATAAAATTAAACGGTCTGAGATAGCTAAGAGACTGTCTTAAATTTCATAGTACACGAGTGACTTGAGTTTGATCGCTGGTACCTTCACCTCTACAATTGTTCTGCAATTTTAGCGCTGATTTACCATGTACTCAGCAGTGTAGGAGGACGGAGGAAGGAAGGAGGAGGAGGACGGAGGACAAGGACATGTGAAGTCCGCCAACACGCATTGGAGTAGCTTTGCGTGCTCTTAGAGCCCAGCACAAAACTCTCTTAAAAATTCTAGGAGGTCGGTGCTCAGCAGTAGATCATGTCACCCTCATAGTTATAAATCACATACAATACACAACGTAGCAATCGGACGATAATCATCTATTTTTAATACCTAATAAAACTAATTTATAGAGCTATCTGGCTTCGTCTGACAAATGATAAGCCAAAATGCTGTGACAAAATTTGGTATTATTGAATATAAGCCTTCTCGTTCTGTTCACACTCCATCATAATGTGAAGTATATCATCTTCCACTTCACATTCATCATAGTTGGGTGTTATTGACTTTTTGCATCATGTATGCTAACCTACATACGTACATACATAAGATTACGACTGTATCCCATAAGGGGTAGTCAGAGACTGGGCACTCACTGCAAAAGCAAATATGACTGCCACAATCCACGTTTCACCAAAACTATATAATGCACTTGATGTGATAGGTGGTGAGCTCATCGCCACCATGCGTTGTTGGGTGCACAGTGCAGTTTAATTCCTTACTCGCCTTTTACGAGCTCCATTGGATGAGATGGAGTGGTAGTATTCTTTTAACGAGCCGCCACCACGCGCAAACCTATTTAATGGAATATGTCCGAAGCGAAGTCTCATAGCCGTGACTACATCCTGCCCCACCATATCGTGACCCACAAATCAAAGGGAATATGTAAGACTAGGCTGGATTGCCTTGTATCATATACCTTTCGTCAGTGACCTTTAATCAAAGTATACAGACCACACCTGTTTACAGTTGTTTCTAACTTTAAATAGAAGCTTCGAAAAATATGGTGTATAGTCAAAATTCTGACTCTCCCATATGGCCTGCCAAAACAATATTAGAAGGCACCCACTGCAGAATTTAAAAGGATAATGGGAAACCTACAAATATAGAGGTATTTCGCCCTAAGTGTTGGAGATCACTCCGAGAACCAGTAAATACTAGAAAGAAAGAAATAAACAAACAAATTTTATTCGTCGCTATAAATCAATACAATGGTAAACACTACATGGTAAAGACAATAAACATATAAGTACCGACTCAGCATAACGCTACAGCAGTCCTGCTGCGGCGCTGATATTCTGTCGAGCAGTCATCAAACATACAAATTAAAAATAAACACAAAAACAAAATAACATAAATAAACGGAAATTACTAGCAAGTGATAGTAAAATATATTAACCACATAGAAACAAAAGCAAAGATATATTTAGCGTGGTAGTCACAATGACTTTTTTATATTGGATAAAGTGACGAAATGAGCAAAACGTTCACCTGATGGTAAGTGTAACGTCTGCCCTAAACAAACGCTGTGTCACCCAGAACATATCTGTGTGCGCATACACCATACTGCGCCCGACACCCTGAGACATCGGTTCTTAAGTCTCATATGTCCAGTGATTAGGATAGCTCACAGTGCACTTCAAACCGGAACACAGTTTGTGCCGAAACAATCTGGCCCCGGGGTGGTACCTACCTAGACGGAGTCCTGCATGGGAATCCTACCACCAGTAAATATAAAGAAATAAGTGAATAAAAACGAAAAAAAAATATGAAAAAGAAAATTAAACATTAGAAATTGTGTAGACAATAGCGATGTTGTCCATGGTTACCACAGAAATTTATTACGTCACTCTTTAGTAATATTGTTGATAAATATCACGTTAAATATTTCCAATTTAAGCAAAGAAAACATTTTATAAAAAAAAAAGAAACAGTAATATGAGAATTGTAATTTACATTTATTTTAATATTTTCACATTGTTTTCAATATTTTTTTATTTTTCATTTTGTAAATGTGTCTTGTGTTATATTTTAAAATAAGCTTGAGATCTAATATCACGAAGAGGTCTGCAATCGCTATGACCTCAGCATGCATAATTGATATCTCAGCACATAAACGAAGATTGACATATTCATTTGTATTAACGTCTTAAAATACATCGCCTACTCCTATTTTTCTTTTAGATCCATCAGTGTCTACTTTATAGAATCCCGAAAATGTTTCTATAACTTTATGACACACGATTTTAAGATTAACTGGCTTATACTTATGTTTACGCTGATTCACAAAATGTAACTGAGGGATTATATTCTCCAGTGGGGTATTACTTTTTATATTAAAAAAAAACAATTTTTTTTAGTCGACATCTTGAACTGAAATGTATGCAATACGAATTATGTACGTAACATTTGCGTTTTCCATTTCCGAGAGAATACGGCTTCTATAATACTCACAATTGTCTACAAATTATTCGAAATGGCCCTCTCAGGTCGTTTAAATGAAATTCGGTCTTTTTGACGGCTAAAACATATATTCTAAATTTTTACTAAAATAATCTTTCATGTTTTTTCTCGCTAGTAATGAAATAGGGACAATTTCACAGACACGATTATTACGGTGAGCCGTTAAAGGAACACGCTTAAATAAATATTATAAAGGGTATTTGACTACTTTTTTTGCTAGAAAGTTTCATGGCTTTCCATACGTTTATCAAAAATGACAGACAATTTATTTTAATATAAGAAAGTGACGAGACCAGCAAAACGTTCATCTGATGGTAAGTACAAAGTCTTCCCTTAAGAAATGCTCTGTCACCAATAACATTTCTGTGTCATGACACATCAGTTCTTAAACCTCATATGCTCAGCAATTACATTACTCTCAGTGACTTTCGAACCGAAAAACCGTAATGTTTGCACACTACTGCTGCACGGCAGAATAAAATAGAGGAGATCGGTGACGGGCAGCAGCGTCTAAGGTGCAGTGCGTCTGGTTCTGCAATTGTCAATTCATCTGCCAAGCGTGACGATAATGGCAAATCCCCCAACATGGGAGAGGCCTGTATCCAGTAGTGGATTTTACAGGCCTACGAATATTGATATTGGATTAAAGTAAATCCTGCTTTAACATAAACATACCTATACTCAATTAGCATTTCAATTTTAATTGTAACTCAGAAAGTACTTCAGTTTCTCGTAAAGTTCTAGAATTACGCGTAATTATTATATATTCACGATTATTTAGTATACAATTAGTTATACTTTTTTATAGAAGAAAGAGATGAGACGAACCATCGTTAACCTGAGGGTAAGTGCAACGTCTGCCCATAAGAAATGCTGTGTCACACTGAACATTTCTGTGTGGCACCACATTACTCCGATCACCTTTAGACAATTAAATCTCATATGCCTTGTGATTACACTAGATAACAGTAACGGTATCCTTCAGACCGAAACGGTAACGTTTGAACACTACTATACGGCAGAATAACTTGCACTGCGGTGGTACCACACACCGAGACGATTCCTTCATATATATCATAGTTATTTAAATAAGGGGAGTGGCTTTATTCTCCCTTACTCTTGTACTTAGTATATTTCATTCATCATAGATTGCCACAAAAGTTTGTAGCTCTCATTTTGGGGGGATTTTGCTATAGTTGCCGTATTTGGCAGACGGGTTGCCAACCGCTGTTTTTTTATTCACATGTTCCAGGAAGATGCTGCTGCCCATCTGCTGGTTTTATTTTCCCTCTGTCGACTTTTACGACACCCACGGGATGACATTGGGTGGTAGATTCTCTTAAGCCGCTACCACACGGCAATACATGTTTACTGGTAGTAGAATTCTTATGCAACAATCCGCCTAGGTAGGTACCACTGTATTACCAGTTATTCTTCCGTAAATCAGTCGTGTGTTTACACTATACTACAATCTGTAGGCAACAGCAGTGTAGCGTTACCACGCAAAAGGAAATTCTCTAACGAATACTTTACATATTTATGCGCTGATTCCGCTTTGCCTTTTAAGGAAGTTGCTAGAAGATAAAAACTAAGTTTTTAAGTAATTTAATTTGCTTTGTGCCAAATAGCTATGTAATGACTGCAATATAAAACAGTAACTTTTGAATATTCAGCAGATCAGAGTCATTAGAAATTTACAAAGCGAATTATCTATCCCGCTTTGTAGACTTTATTCTCAAAAACGAAAAACACTCAACAGTCACATATAAATCAAACGTAATAGAACAATAATTATCAAAATATTACGCAATCCTCCAGTAACATTAAATCTACTACGTTTTTGTGCAAAATCATTAGCCGTAAAATAAATAAAAATTTAGATTTCGAAGATAACAACGTGATTTAGATGACACGAAATCGAAATACGGTCATTTTAATAGAAACTGCAACGAGAAAGGTCGTAATTTTTTTTGGATTACTACAAAATAATTCAAATAAAATAAAATTATAAATAAAAAATAACAGAAACAAGTATATGAAAATGAAGTGGACTAATTGCAAAATAATTTTAATATTGTTGGTTACATTTTTTTTGGTATCGTACTCATACTGCCAGGAACCTGAAGCTACCTCGGCTGCTACAACAATGAAGGAAGAAGAGGAGGAAGAAGAAGAAGAACCTCAAAAGAGAAGCTGCTCCATTTGGTGCTGGATTCAGAAAATTGTCATGTTTGTTATTTCTCAATTATTGAGTGGATAAAATACTAATCAATACTTGTTTTTTATATATATATTCGTAATAAGTGTCTATTTGCATTAGTGCTTTTGTTTTCTGACTATCTATGAAGAAACAATTAGATGTAAAAACATATATTAAAATAAACGAAATAAATGAATCAGTTCTTAAGTTTCATGGCCAATAATTACATTAGCTTTTAGAATCCTTCAAATCGTGATACAGTAATGTTTGCACACTATGTAATAATTTCTGTTAATCCAGAAGAAAACCTTTTTTAACTAAACGTTTTCAAAGTTATTTTAAATTGTTTATTTGATACAAACATAGTATTAGGTATTGACGACCGCATTCCCTAGTGGTACTGCTAGTTCGAGTCCGAGCTGGAGCCAACATTTGTGATAAAACACAAATTGTGATTTTTGGGTTGTGACTGTCCCCGTGTTTCGGGAACTGCATCCTAGCTTACCTCCGATGTTATCGTAGAGCTTACATTAGGCGTAGGTAGATAAGGGTGAGTGAGTCCTATAGTAATGAATCCTATAGTGAGGCCTATGTCTTTGCGCGGTACACTTAGGGCACTTTAATATCTCCTGCGCAGTTGACAGCTTCTAAACGTATTTAGAAGTTGTCCCTGTAGTCAAAACATCGGTCAGGAGGACATTATTACATATTTTATTAGATTAAGAATAATTTTAAAATAAATTTCCTTGCTCAAAAACAGAAATGCAGTGACCTGTTTTAAATGTGTTATTTTTTATAGAATGAGCATTTCAGAAACAGCAGTTTTAATTTAAATTTTAAAACCTTTCGTTAGTGAGTGACTCATAAAGTACGCTTTGAAGTTTTTAAATTGGTTTAAAAATTTTACATTGCAAAACAAGCTCATAAAACGTAGTTTAATGTTTTAAAACATTATCCTGTACCTTGTGTGCGTTTCACTGAAATAAATGGTTCAACCACTAACGCTCATTTATACAATAACTTGCTGAAACCCGCGACTACGTCTACGTGGATTTAGGTTTTTTTTTTTAAAATACCCAGGGAACTCTTTGATTTTCCGGAATAAAAAGTATCCTATGTCCGTCTCCAGGATGCAAGCTATCTCTGTATCGAATTTTGTCAAGAGCGGTTTAGCGGTTGAACCGTTAAATGAAAAAAAAGGACAGTGGGAGTTACTTTCGCGTTTATAATCTTAATATGAAAAAAAGCAAATAAAATATGTGTTTGTTATCTTCTTGTAATTTTTCTTTTAGAGACTTAAACTTTTTTGTTTTTTAAGAATTTCTTTGACGTACGGAAACTGTTAAAAGGATAAGATAGATACGGAAATATAAATATATTTATTGTATCTTTCAATTTCTACTTTCTTTTATAAATAAGCAAGAAAACATTTTTTTTAAAGTAGGCAAGTTATACATACATACATATATAAGATCACGACTGTATCCCATAAGGGGTAGTCAGAGATTGGACACTCACTGCAAAAACAGATGATTGCCACAATCCACGTTTCACCAAAACTTGGTGTGATAGGTGGTGAGCCCATCGCCACCACGCGCTGTTGGGTGCACAGTGCAGTTTAATATCCTAACTCGCCTTCTACGAGATCCATTGGATGAGATGGAGTGGTAGTATTTATTTTTGCCAGAGAGCTAGCTGATGCCCGGGACTTCATCCGTGTAGAAATAGGATTTTTAAATACCCCGTGGAATCTATTTGAACTTACGGTATACAAAGTATCCTATGTCTATCTCCGGGATGCAAGTTATCTGTGTGCCAAATTTCTTCAAGATTAGTTCAGCGGCAGAGCCGTGAAAAGGTAACAAACAGACAGAGGAACAGAGAGAGTTTCGCATTTATAATATTAGTATGAATAGTATGGATAATTAATAAGTATGGACAATTAATAAGTATAGATACTCGTAAGAACGCGATGATTCAGAAATAGCAGTGGTCAGGTAACCATTCAGTGACTATGCTTCATACAATGAAGCAAAAAGGGCTGCTCAGAGAGCTAGAGCAAGAATCCGACACGACTATTCCGACTATTCATTATATAGCAAGCTGGAGCCTATTAACGTGACTAATATTCCGATAAATACTCCAACTTAAAAGATTGTGCTAGAAGAAGATTATTATAAGATCATTATATTTTATAATAGACGGAAAGCAGATCCGAAACTGTAACATCGTATTTCGCTGACCGTAAGCTATTAGGCTACTCTTGCCAATTCATATATTTAATTGCCTATATAATATAATTATAATTTCCATTGGCTATTTACGGGCTCGTAAACTAGATGAGTACAGGAGCGGAGGATTATCATGCCATTAAAGTCCGTGACACTCAAAAAGATTAGTTCCGAATGATGCAATTGTAATGTGAAAACTGCTCCTTTCCCTACTACCATTTGTAGTCAACAAAGCTAGGTTCTCAATTAATTTCTGTTCAGTATATTATTAGATATCTTGTATCGGCCAGAGTCTAGGAGGAGTCACTGTGGTTTCTCGTGTACGCTGATGATATTATGACAATGGTTTGTGAAGGTGCTTGGAATGCTTGGAGGCGTAGGCTGGATAGCGGCTTGAAGTTTAATGGGGCGAAAGCGAAAAACATAGAGTGAAATAGTAGATACCTCATATTTATTTTAATTGGACGCTAAAAAGTCTAAAGTGGATTATTTTTAAAAAGTTTAAGTGGTGGTGACGACAAAATGCCGGTTAAGTAGAAAAAGGGCTTTTGAAATGGTAGTCGACCCTTTAGAATTCTGATAGAAATCTGATCTGATCTAGACATAAGCTATCTTCATTTATAGTAGACGATTAATGTTAA
This sequence comes from Luehdorfia chinensis, assembly GCA_019845155.1. NCBI lineage: Eukaryota > Metazoa > Arthropoda > Insecta > Lepidoptera > Papilionidae > Luehdorfia > Luehdorfia chinensis. Next base: position 1,086,651 of record JAHVAK010000125.1, read on the forward strand.
GTCGGTATAAAGAAATTGTATCTTACATTTTCATTATTAACACATGATACTTGGGGCCAGAAAAAGAAAATATGAAAGTAATGCACGTATTTTACTATAATAAAATCTTGTAGAGATGAGTACAGTCGTTAAATACTTTTGCCTTTTTGCAAACATCTTGTTTGTGTTGAGTTGCATCCGCATTCTCTGCACATGAGCTGCCATTATCACTCATAAGCTTTCTCTGATCTAGTTGATGCGCGATCTGAACTCGTTTCCTGGAAATAAAGTGAAGAGTTTTCGGTTAACCGTAAATCGAATGAAACATGAAATAATCGGCCCGGTGGAGAAGTGGATACGTCATTACTGTATATATATATATATACTTCTATGCTTTTTGTTGCGGATTCGATTCTTATACGGAACTGAGATTTGTATGAAGAAAGTTGTTCAGATCAGGAATAAATTTCTTCATACAAATCTCAGTTGCTAGCATGTGTCAGGTGCTAGTATGTGTGCAATTTATGCAGGTAAAATCCTCCCACGCACGATACAGAAGAAATCATAGGGATATCATTTTTATACAATTAAAAAGCATATTTTTTAATTGTAATTTAAAATCTATCTATATATATTATTTCTCAAAGGTGTTTTTATCGATATGAAATATCTCCCTTAATACTTTATCAATTTTTTATGCGCCATTTTGAAGATAATTTTTCCGTCTAATGACCAAAAATAAGTACATGCTTTAAAATTAATGTTTTCGCATTTAATACTAAAAAGATTGAATTAATTAATTTAATTGCCGAAAGCGTCATCTGTTGAGTATGTGTTCAACTACTATGCACGAGGGCTGTGGGTTGGAGTTATTTACATTCTTTAAAAAAAGATAGATGATTAGGATACTGTGCGAAATGTTTGCACGAGTTAGGTATTTTTATTTAATAGCAAATGAATACCGAAACGTTAAGAATTATTAGTAGTCAAAAGAACAATAGGAAACTACGGCAATAGAGTTTTTCGTTTCTCTTTCTATCAATAGCATATATCTTTATATCAATAATAATATCATATTTTATTAATTTTTTAGTAGAAACTGGATGTTACGTAATCACTGCAACCCATAGAATACATCCTCGATATGTGAATAATCTCTCTCTTTGAATTATCGAATATGAATATGATAACTAAAACGCAGTAGCGTTATGGTGTTATTCTACGCTAGTATTCTGTGAAAGGGGGTATCTTCCTAAATACAGCAGTCCGATAGAATTTAGTGTAAACTATAAACATTTTGTTTCTCATTTAAAAGCTACAAACCAAAGTGGATTTTCTATTTAACTTTGTTTTTTTCCAAATCTGACTATCAGATATGTTACTTAATTAATTCTTACCGATAGATTTCTAGATTGATTGCTCCATTTGAATTCATTATTCCAAATTTTTTCAGCACGCAAAATATTATGCAAGCTTCGTCGGATTCTTGCAATTCCACGCGTTTCCCCTTTGGATACATTTCACTAAGGCACTGATCAGCTACAACATCTGATGTTTTGTCGTGTGCGTACATAACCGATATACGTGCATCTGCACTTGCCCATAGTAGGAAGATAAATAAGGTTCTTGCTGAAAAATATAAGTAATACTTATATTTTACTTAGTAAAGAACAAACATGCACACAGTCAATCTAATTTTAAAAATGCGATTCGATAAACGTACTGGTGGTAGTATTTCTATGCAAAAGCACTTAGGTACGTACCACCGCAGTGCCAGTAATTCTACCGTAAAGCAGAGGGAAAAAATACTGCATTTTGATTTGAAAGACACTATTAGCTAGTGTAACAGGAAATATGAGACTTAATAACTGACGTCTCAGGGTGACGAGCGTAGAACAGTGCCACACAAAACTTGGCACCTGAATTTTCTGAGTGACGCCGTAATGTAATTATTATAATCAAATAATGCACTTCACATTACCACCACAGATTTGCTCGACTTGTCACTTTCTTACATAAAAACGTCAGTAGTGACGTGACCATGTGGCCAAGTGGTTAGAGAACCTGACTACTACGCCGCGGGTCTTGGTTTCTTATCACAGATGGAGCCAACATTTGTGCAAATTCACAAATTGTTGGTTTTCGAGTCGTTGTGTTGTGATTATCCTTGTTTCTCTGACATTGCATCCTAACCTACCTACGATATTATCTCATGAGCATTAAGTTCGGCACGGGAAGATTGGGACCAGTGAGTGACACTGTGCGTGAACACTTGTGGCACTGTAATATCTCCTGCGTAATTCATACCTTCCGGCAGAATTCACTATTTATTTATTTATTTATTCTTTATGTACACTATGTTATTAACATTAAATCTAATTATAAATAATTAATGTACAAAGGCGAGCTTAACTCTAAAAGAGTTTTCTTCCAGCAAACCTTGGAGTGAAGAGGATAGCTGATGTGTGCGGGTAAAAGTGTACGAAGAACCAACAGACAAAAAAAAGAAAAAAAAAAAAAGTAAAAGTCTTTGAACTTAACAATAAATATATATAACTTATAATTGATGACATATATACATATATTTGGTACATACCTAAACAGACACATACATATATACATACATATACTAATATACTTACATATTAAATATACATACAAGCATGCTAAACAAGTATACAAAGAGACCCTATTTTAATAAATATTAAAATGATTGAATAAATCTAACGCTATGCAGTGAGAAAGTAGTTAAAAACACTGTTTTTAAAAATTCCTATCGAATTACTTGCACGCATTTCATGTGGAAGTGAATTCCACAATTTGGCTGCATACACAGTGAACGAGCTACCATAACTTTTTGTACTATGTTGAGGAATCTTCAATAGGAGCGAAGTTGTTGATCGACAGGGCTTACCTCTGGGAATAAGGAACTCGAAACGTTCACGAAGATAAAAAGGATAGGAAGGATTATATAGAATATTGTACAGCATACAAAGAACATGCAAATCCCGTCGGCGACGTATTGAAAGCCATTTCAACTCAGCACGAAATTCAGAGACATGATCAAATTTCCGTAAGCCATATATGAAACGTATGCATAAATTTTGAAGACGCTCTAATTTATTGCAAAGCTCCTCTGAAGCATCAAGAAAACAAACATCTGCATAATCGAGGTGAGGAATGAGCAAAGTTTGTACCAACATTAACTTGGTATCAAAGGGCAAAAATTTTTGGAGTCGTTTAAGAGATTGAAATGAGTATAACATTTTTTTGCTTATCTCGTTTATATGTGGCGACCATGACATTGTGTTATCTAAGTGTAGTCCCAAGTTTTTCACTGTGTTGGTATATGGTATAGAAACAGTCTCATAGATCACAGGTGACAAGTTGTTAAAATCTAAGAGATTAAAAATATATCTGCTACCAATGATTAAGGCTTGCGACTTTTTAGGGTTTACCGTTAGGCCAAAAGACTTAGACCAGTCACTTATTCTAGCCAGATTTTCATTAATGCTTTCAATGGCTATATTGCATTTATCAAGGTTGAAGTGTTCATAAATTTGTAAATCGTCTGCGTAGAGATGGTAGGGAGAAGTTATAACTCGAGTAATAGCATTAATAAATACTGAAAAGAGAAGAGGAGAGAGAACGCCTCCCTGAGGGACGCCCGCAGTAATGTCACACCACTCAGATAAAACCTCATCATAGCGGACACACTGCGAGCGACCTCTCAAGTAAGAGCTGAACCATTCGGTTGCTGATGGAGATATGTTAAGAGAGGATAGAGTGCCTATGAGAATGTCAAAGTCGACTGAATTGAAAGCACTGCTAAAGTCCAATAAAACCAATACGGTGAGTAGCTTATTATCAATAGCATGGCGAATGTCTTCAGATACCTTCATTAAAGCTGTCACAGTACTGTGACTTCGACGAAAACCAGACTGATAAGGACTTAGTAAATTATGAAAGGATAAAAAGGACGATAATTGTTTATGCACAATACTTTCGAGGGCTTTAGAGAGGACTGGTAAAATTGAAATAAGTCGAAATTGCGACACAGATGTGGGATTAGAAATTTTAGGAAGAGGTATAACATGGGCTTTTTTCCAAGCCGAGGGAAACGAACTTGTTACCAATGAGAGGTTAAAAATATGTGTGATTATCGGTGCAAGTTCATCTACAATTAAAATAAACATCTGCAAAGAAAGCTCATCATCACCTATGGCTTTGGAGGAAATTGACAATATAGCTCTCTTAACATCACATGCAGTAACCTCAGTGAATGAAAAGGGAGTGCACTCTGGCATTGGTAAGCTAGACAGATAATTTAATGTGGATTGCTTAGTAGTGTCTTCCAGAATGACAGGAGGTTGTGAAAAATACTTATTTAATGCATTTACATTAATATTAGTTGAGGATTCATTAGTAGATTTACCAATGCCGAGGGTATGTAGAAACTTCCATATTTGGGTTGAGTTACAGCTACCAATAAAATTATTGATATGGCGTCTCTTAGCATCCCTACACATTCTACTGCAGCGATTTCTAAGGATTTTATAACGGGCAAGATTGTCTTCCGTCGGACGTTTTTTAAACAACCGCTTTGCTTTATCACGCTTCGCCATAACTTCTTTAATGGCCTGTGTCAGCCAAGGTGCCGGTAAATGCTTGACCTTGACGCGTTTCAGAGGAGCATGAGTATTAAAAAGACTAATTAAAGTGGAGTTAAAGCGGGAAACCTTATCATCCACATCAGTGCAGCTAAGGACAGGGGCCCAATCGATATTACGAGCATCATCCTTTAACCAATTAATATCAATACTCTTAAAACTGCGCAGAAAAAGATATTTAGATTTACGTCTCGGGGTGCGAATTTTGTAGGACAAATAAATGAGATCGTGATAGGAAAATGATGAGGATATTTGTCCGTGTGTAACAACGTTAGTGCTATCAGAAACAAGTATAAGGTCAAGAAGAGAAGGAGAATGATTGGGAGCATGGTGTGTAGCATATAGAGGTAGAGCAGTGATATTGACTGAGGAAATAAGAGAGAGGAATTTCTTACACCTTGTATCATTTTTAATGAGACATGTATTGAAGTCACCAAGAATAACCGTATGGTCATAATTAATACACAGTGATTCCAATTTACATTCAAGGGAGGAAAAGAAGTCGATATGGCAGGAAGGACTGTAATAGACACCTAATAACAGAGCTGAATGGTGAAATATGATTTCAATAAAGAGACTCTCGGCAGATCTTGAGTATTCAGAAGGCGTTTGATCTATTATCTTATAAGGTAAATCGGCACGTAGATAAATTGCAACTCCGCCTCCACCTTTACCAGTCCTGTCATTACGTATGAGCTTATATCCCGGTAGTGCATATTGTGTGGATGTAAGAGGAGGTTTAAGAAATGTTTCTGATATAAGTACAGCATCAACAACCTTATAATCAAAGCTGGATAGCATATCTGTGTAATGAGCCGGTATACTCTGCGCATTAATATGGACAACATTAAGAAAATTTTTAAAGGGAGATAATTTTGTTTGTAGTTGGTCACGTAGAAGAATGGAATCATCACTGCAAGCGCTACCATAATCAGTATCGGAAGAGCAAGATGAACAAGAAAAAAAATTGTCATCAAACGTGTTTAGCATAATAAGATTAAATATAGATACACTACACAAAATAAAATATAATTAATAAAGAATACAAACAAAAAATAAATAAAAAAATAATAATACATATACAAATAATAATCAATGGCATACCCTCAGCACTCGCCGGATTGCTTTTGAGATTAAAACAAACTATTCATTTTTGAGAAAATTATTGACAAAAACTAAACCACTAACAGTTCCTATATTAGTACAAAAACAGCTTATATTTGTAGAATTAAAAGACTATAAGGTTTCTATATAAAAATAAAAAAAATAAAATTAATAGCAATTACTAAAAAACTAAAAATCCATTCTAAAAAAAAAAAAAAAATAACAGTAGTTACCAGAAATATCGGAACGCATTTTACAATCTGTCACTGTCAAACAGTTTGAAACTGACGGCCACAAGTAAACAAACATTGACGTATAATGTAAATTGCTAAGATATTAGACGGTAGAAGTTGAACAGTAAATCTGATTACAAACAAAACATGAAATGAAATAGAATGAAAGTTCCCTATAACAGAGATTAATTCACCTCATTTTGTTATCTTCTTAGCGTGAACGCTCGATCTTGTGGACTTAACCGACACCTTTCCTGTTACTGAAGTTTTACCTTTTTCCTCACTTGATACAACCGCAGGAAACTGAGAAAGTAGTTGCTGTAACTCAGACATGAGTTCTATTTTACGACGTGATTTATCTGGCAATAGTATTATAATTTTTCCTTCTGACGTCCAGCATTGAGTAATACCAAAATGTTTGCGAGCTGCAATGAATACATCATGTCTGGTTTTTGTAAGGAACTCGGAGATTGTAATGCCGGTATTCTTGAGAGCAGTTTTATTTTTCCACACTAAACAGCGATTCTTATAATGCACAAAGCGAACAAGAATAGGACGTGTCTTGCTAGTATTTGCACCCAATCGATGGCAGGCTGAAAAATCTTCTTTGGTGATATGTGGTAGCTTAAAGTGGTTAGATAATACATTGAGAATGGACTGTTCATCATCACCATGCTTTTCGGAGATACCATGAAATAGTAGTACCTTTCTACGTGAAGCATTTTCATGTCTGTCAAGACCCAAGAAGAGGAGTTCCATTTGTGATTTAATCATAGTAAGTGTTTTCCAAATTAGACATTTAAAGTCATTAAACTCCTTAGCTAAGGTGCCTTTATCACATTCGCTGGTAGATACTTTCTGTATATTTGCTTCAAAGTTATTCATTCTTGACGAAAAATTGGATGCCAATTCTTCCATGTTTCGTGACAGTTTGGCATATATGTCCATTGTCTTGATCTCTTGTTATAGTAGTTTGTACAAAATGTGGTGACAGGAGAAGTTATAAATTAGCCAGGCGAGTGGACCGAGGGTTTAATATCACTTCTGAGCCAAATACATGAACTGATAATTACTAATTATATTATTAAAATTTAAAAATTGTAAGACGAGTCTAAAGACCTTGTTACTACTTCAACTACCCGCAAAAAAAAAAGAAAACTCACTAGTTGTCGTCGTGGTCGAAAATCGACCAGGAGCACATCACATAAAAAAAAACCTGGAGACAAAGATGGAATAGATACTCGTAAATGCCAATAATTGGGCCTTCAAATTTCTTCCCTCCCGAAGAAAACATCAAAGACATCATGATCTACTTTACGCTATAGTCCTAAATGAAATGAAAATCCTTTATTTTTCGTCGTAAGATCTATAAATTTCGTTTGTCAAACGTTATATAAGCGTATAATTTCTTTACAACCTACCACCGTTTCGTAATGAAGTTCCTCTCACGAAAAAAAACAGGCGAAAGAAACTGGGTAGGTGTTTTTTTGTAAATCCTTTTTTATCTTAGTTAAAAATACATTATAAACAAATTTACAAAGAATAGTCTCGAAAAAAACCAAAGCACTCATATTTTCTTGAGTCTCGTCTACATGTTTCAATATTGAGATAATTTGATATCGTTATGGAGTTTTCTCTTATAAAGCTAACGACTATTTTACCTTTTTTCCCAGCTATTATACATATTTTTTTCTAACTATATCTACAACTATATCTACATTTTTTTTCTAAATATAAAGACATTTTAGTCCAAACCATTCCATAATAATCAAAGTCATTCCTCGTTTCTTTGTTACGTCATATAATTCCGCAGTATTAGACAACTGTGGCATTGATTAGCTACTTTTTATACATTTCGTACCGTCGCTATCTATATTATTAATACTTAGTATATCGTGCCCTTGAGGTCTATGTGGCATAGTTTATGATTTTATTATCATAGTTCATCGATATTTATCTGGCCAACATCAAAAACATTTTTACAAAATAAGTTTTTGATATAAGTAATTTAAAGCATGTAAGATAAAATATAATACTATAATTTTTTGGATGAATTATGTTATATATGAAAATAAATATAAAGGGTAATTCGAGCATTAATTTAATCTTGTAGTAAGAAATCTTTCTGTACTTTTAGCTGAAGCCATTTCTGTTTCTTTTTTGTACTACTGATGTTGTTACCTGTTGAATAATAGATGACTTTGGGACTTTTTTAGAAAATAAATAACTTTGAAAGCAATCGTGGAATTTTACTTTGATTTAGTAAATTTATCTATAATACTTTAACCCTTTAACTCAAATTTCCTTTTAACTCAGTTGCAGACTATTACTATAGAAAAAAGTGTTCGACCTCTGCTTAAATATGGAATAGGACATGAAATATTAGAATGTTATAATACCAAGCAGTATTATGAAAATTTATTCAAAATCATATAAAAAGCTACTTTGATTATAAAATTCGACACCAATCCTCTTCAAACTACTCATCTGCATCTTTATATGATATGACATATAACTGTGTACAATCATTGAACACTTTTGCTTTTTTGCACACATCGTGATCCAAATTCATTCCGTTAATGTTTTGAGCGCAAGTTTCACCGACATCAGAAATCAAAATCCTTGGATCATATCTATGAAAAGCTTGAACCCTTTTATAATAATTCTTAATGTTAATGACACCATCGTTAGACATGATGCCGAACTTTTTGAGTACACAATGTATAATGCAAGGGATATCATTTCTGTCTATACGTAAGGGATATTTGTACAAGTTCCGCGGGTACATCTCCATCAAGCAGTCGCTGGTGATAACATCACTTTTCTTGTCTCTGGCGTAGAGTATTGATAAAGATGGTTCCGTATCCAGACTTTGTGAAAAGAATTTACTTTTATAACAGTCGATGCTTAAAACTAAATAATATAAAGTCGTGCAGATAAGGAATGCTGAAAATTATTATAAAATTAAAATCGGAATTTAACATTAATTTATTGTATCTTACACAAAATATTTCAACGAACGCGTGAGTATGTATCCCGGATTCGAATTCCAGCCGAAACCAATATGTATGCAAAAACACAAATTGTTGATTTTCTACTCTGGTTCTGTTGTGATTGCAACGATACATGGATGATTTACTCGTAAGTCCGATAATCAACTGACCGTAGCATTTTCCAATATATGTACGTCATAGATGCGCAACCTATGAGATAGTTTTCAATAGTATAGGATTCTGCTACTATACCAAAGATGGCTTTCTGTGCACTTCGAAACCAGTGAAACAAACATGATAAAACATGGTGTAAGTTGGTCCCAGAGTTATAATGCTAAGTAAAAACAATGTCAGTAGCTTTAGTATCAGTTGATGTTCTTGAGTTAAATCTGCTCGTACAGACAGGCTGACTGAAAATTTACTTCAGTTTTATATACATATATGTATAATAATTGGAAAAAGACGATAGAACAACTTCATTATTTTTTTTATTCAAGAATTGTCATTTAATATTGCCATGCTATGTGATTGTATGACATTATAAATTTTTCAATTGTGATGACGTCATTGATTATTCGTATATTTATAGTGGAGTATTAAAAGCTAAGGTAATATATATAAACCCACCGGTGTAGGCTGTTCGTTTTCTGTCAGTTAGCCACTGTTCAAGTTTTATTAAGTAGATTCGATATTAAAATATAGCGTAGTTACGTGTAGATGTCGAAATTTTAGCTACATCTACTCTAGAATAACTGTTAATAAATTTTGCACATCTACCGTGTGCAAAACTGGGCATTTGATATTAGTTAAAAATGAATTATATAACTTACATTGCATTGTTCTTTGTGGACTGTATTGCTTAACAATTTTATTTAAAGTAACATAAAACTGGCCATCTTTACAAGCGCTGGTATCGTATTCAACTGTTTGTATTGTTGGCTTTAGGCAATACCTGGGCGATATTTGTTTTCGCAATTCCACGTAAATGTTTTATATAGTCGAGGGTTTTCTCCAAACAATTGGGTATTGTTTGCGTGCAAATTCTGATAAAACGAACATAGCGTTCCTTAATAGAACAAAGTAATCAACTCCAAGCAGGTGCTGGGTTTCGTAATAAAGTCATAATACAGCCTAGTATTTTTTTAGAAATTCCTTTTCAGCAGATATTTTATCTTAATTTTCGTAAATTACACAGCTTTAATATTAACAGCTATATAATTCACCGAAAGCCGGTATAATTATAGAGTCAATGATTTCATGATTAATATTTATGTTATTATACATGATAAATTATGACATTCTTATTATTACTGATAAAATATTTTTATATTCTACGTAACTGAAAGCATAAGAAATAAAATGAATCCAGTCAACATAAGAGACAATAAAGTTTATTTATCGTTATTTTTACATATGCATTACGAGTTTACAAGTTTGCATTATAACTTCATATTAAAACTAATACTGTGATTTCTTCTTTAAGTATTGGTTGTACATAGGAGATGTTTAAGATAAATTAATATGGGGGGTCCTTAATAGAGTAATAAAAGCAAAAACAATTATCTTTAGAAAATTTAGGTGTTTGTATGTCTGTCTGTATGTTTGTACCCGCATCACGCAAAAACTACTGCACACAATTGGATGCAAGATTTCAAAGTTGTATTATTGGACGTCTAACTTAAAATCTGGTTCATGTTTCATCTTAATACGCTGCCTAGAAGCCGAGTTATCTAAGCTTGTAAGTTTATGTGTTTGAACGCGTTAATCTCAGAAAGTACATATCAGATTCGAAAAAAATGTTATTAAATATAAATAGCCCGTATTAGGAAAGATTAAAGGCTATAAAATTTCATGCCATAACCTTTAGGTGCCGCAAGATGGCATACATTGAGAATAGAACGTTGAAGGGCCGAACTGTGAACGCTCAGGTCATAAAGTACCATGTGGTTGGCTCATTTTATGCGGGTGAAACCGCGGAGCTCGGATAGTATTAGATATAGTAGGTTAATTTGTGTCTCTACTACATTTTGCTTAATGTGGTGGCGGTGTATGGGTGTCTGCCGCCCCCTCTCTTCACATTTTTTATGGAAGAAAGTGACGAGACGTGAAAATCGTTCGCCTGTGATCAGTGCTACGTTGCCCATAACAAATTTTGTGTCCTCCAAAATTATACAATATTTATAATTATAAATGCAATTTTTTATAGTGTGGCACCAGATTGCGCTCGTCACCCCGAGCTATCAGTTCTTTACACTCATATGCTCAGTAATTACACTAGCTGTTAGTGTCCTACAGACCGAAATAAAGTAATGGTTTCACACTACTACTTGAGGGCAGAATAACTTGATGGATTCCTGCATAAAAATACTATCACCAGTGAAGCGATTTAAGGAAAATGCCAGAATAATAAGATGGCCCCTGGTAGATGCCGGCCATATCTAGATGGGTTGCCGGTACCAGCCTTTAGGGGAACGAGGCGTTTGGTACTGCACTCGGTCATCCGCCTATCAAGCGCAATGATTGTGACAAAAAACATACAACTTAAGAGGTCTATGTTTTTACGAGCAAAGCGAACCTGATATTAAGTACAATTGATACCACGATGTCATGCCATGGACTGTCCACACGCTGTTAATGATGATCTATGACAAGGTCTATGTTATGATCTGGTATGTTATGAATCACTATGTTTTTGACAAAACTCTTTTTACTTTGTGATATAAAATAATCAATCATAAGTTACTCTTCCTTATTCACTTTATTCAATCACTCAATAAAGTGTAAATAATAATTCATATTCAATTTATAATAAAGTAACTGTTCCCGCGACTTCGTTTGCGTTGGTTTGGATAGGTTATAAAAATAATCTAAGTTTTATTTTGCTACTTTACCTATACGCCGTTCCGTCGAATATTGTCGTACAACACAATTTGAATTGGTCCTTGAGTAAATGTCAAAAGTTTAGACAAAAAACAACGTTTTTATTATGGATGATGAATATTATATTTACATTGTTAATTAAATGATAGTAGCGGTAAGTCTAAATTAAACTTAAAGCCTCACTGGTACGTTGTTTACTATATTAAACAAATACATATTATTTTATGAGCTTTTTCATATAATTCCCTATTGTTAAAACAGAACATGTAAACGCTGGGTTGCGTTGGATTCTATTGTTTAATTATGTATTGTTGGCAAACCTTTGATTCGGTCATGTTGTTAGTTTCAAAGGAAACACAAATGATTACGTCAGTCCAGTAATAAAAATAACATTTTATTAGAAAATCAATGTGCAAAGTAAGAAAATGTACAACCCTTTCTGTTGTTGTCTGTGTTGTATCGGTTCCGGTTCTAGTATCAGAATCGCGAAACACCGGTATTTTCGAATCCCAGGCGGAACCAACATTTGTGTAAAAACACAAATGTTTGGATTCCAGGTCTAGTTGTGTGAAACGAATCTGTAAAACGCACCCACGATACAGGAAAATCGGGTTAAAAAAAAGTAAACAAGTATCGGGATAGATTAGTACGGGAGTGACTCAAGTTCGATCGCCGGTGTCTTTACCTCTTAAATTGGTCTGCAATTTTAAGTACTGATTTAGAGCTCTGTGGTGAAGGATAAAATCGTGAGGAAACCTATATGTTTAAAGAATAAAAATATTTCAAGAGCAAGTGAAGTCTGACAACTCCCATTGGAAGCGTGGCGAACTTTTCTTAACTCCCAAGCCCTCTCAAGAAATTATGACAGGTTTCAGCAATGATACATTTTTGTTGCCTTGCTTTACGTATTTACCTTCAAGCAGTGCTCCCGGTGCAGCTTTAATTTACGCTTTATGCTCGTTGATTAAATTGAGGAATATATGATAAAGAAAAAAAAATCGCTAACTGACGTAAAAACTCGTACAACCTTACCATGTTTTATTCGGATTTTAGAAGACATCAAAGTCGACTCAGAGATTAAAAATCATCGTCAATATTGTGGTTTTATTGATAATATTTATATCGATTGCCCATATTGACAGCCCCTAAAGATCTTCTGTTTTCTTTTGTATTTAGTTTCGTAGATGTTTTTACCAAATCTCTGAATGGATATTCTCATGGATATTGTAGTTAAAATGATAATTGGGAATGTCAGTATTTACACGTTCTCATAGATATTACTCTGCAACTACAGGATTTGACTGCAAATGTTTAGTAGTTTCTACAGGTACACTAAACTTTTAACTTTGAATTTCTTTTTATAGGAGAAAGTGACGAGATGAGCAGAACGTTCACCTGATGGTAAGTGCAACGTCCGCCCACAACAAATGCGATGTCACCGAGAACATTCCTACGTGGCGTCACACTGCGCCCGTCAGCCTGAGACATCAGTTCTTAAGTCTCATATACATTATGTATATATATACGAGATCACACCCGTAGCCCACTTTTCGGACCCGCGGGTAACGAGACATGATGAATGGCGAACCACGTCGCCGCCATTTTGGTACGAGTCAAGAAATTCTTACTTCCAATTGCGTTCCCATGAGCAGAATAGCGACAGCATTGCATTTACAATGTCTTTGTTGCCTCTTACGACTGCTCGGTAGGAAAGAAGTAGGTGCTATTCCACTCGATCTCATATGCCCAGTAATTACTAGCTGTCAGTTGCCTTAAGACTGAAACAGTAATGTTAGCACACAGTAGTGCAAACATTAGTGTGATTCAGTCTCACGTCAAAGTCAAGCAGTAGCTTCACGGTAGAATAACTGGCCCTGTGGTGGTACCTACATAGACAGATTGCTGTATAGAAATGCTACCGCCAGTAATGCATCACGTAGGTTAGAATTTATTGAGTCATTTTTTAACACTACAACAGTTCGCAAAAAATCCCAGAACAGATCTGGGAAGAACCAGCAAGAAACCCAGCGGGCAATTTTTTTTTCTTTTAGTCGTTTTAAAAATGATGAAAAATTATAAAGATGTTGAAATAGCTTGTCAGCGATCACCTCATTTCCAGGGGTTATCATCATTTATGTATTCTTTAATATTATAATAATCTTTTTTATGAAGTCTTCGTTTAATAAAAAAATTACTTTTTGAAAGAGTTTTTGCACCTCGTCACGGATTTTGTTGTAAAAACGTGTACAATGCCCCATAAAAGAGTTCCTGACCCTGTAACGTCAAGTAACTGGCATTATTAATTTGTGCTTGTTCCTGGTATTTTGAACACGTTACTACTACTCTTACGTTTAACATTTGGTGTTGGAAATCTAACCAATATAATATATAACAAACCAATATACTAATTTTGAAATAGCATTATTCACCAAGTCATATAATAAAAGTTGACATTTTATCTTGAAAATCAAAGATATATCAGCAAATAACATAACATGGTTGTTCTCTACTGGGTAAGGTAAGTCATTAATGTAAATTCAAAATACGCCAATAATTCGCCGTGTGGTGGCGGCTTAAGAGAATCTACCACCCCATCTCATCCCGTGGGTGTCGTAAAAGTCGACAGAGGGAAAATGAAAACCAAAAGATGGGCAGCAGCATCATTCTGGAACATCTGAAAAAATAAACTGCGGTTGCCAACCCGCCTGCCAAGCGTGGCAACTATGGCAAATCCCCCCCCCCCCCCCAAATGCGAGCTACAAACTTTTGTGGCAATCTATGGAGGAGGCCTATGTTCAGCAGTGGACTAGTGATAGGCTGAAAAGAAGAAGAAGAGAATCTCTCTGCGGGACGCCATGCGGGAGACTGCTGATCCGTAAGAACTCTTGATATATTATTATATATTGAGATCTTTCTGCGTTTCTATTGTTCAAATGTGAAGTTAGAAGTTTAAGTGCAGAAATTCTTATACCGTAATGATGTAGAGTCCTAGTGAGTGTTTCATGATGAACACAATCGAAGGCCTTAGAAAGATCACAGAAAACACCCAAGGCTTAATATGAATTATCCCAGGCATCAAATATATTCTTAATTAGTTCAACAGCTGCATCGGTTGTAGATCGACCCCTCGTAAAACCAAATTAGTTTTTGTGAAAAAAAATATGTGAATAGAAATGTTTTAACTTTAATTTATGTAACTATGGGCACTGTGAGCTAGCGTAATCACAGGGCATATGAGACTTAAGAACTGATGTCTCAACGTGACGGGTGCATTGTGGTGTCACACTGTTCTGGGTGACACAGCATTTGTTATGGGCCGACGAAATAAAAAAAATATTTAAAAAAAATTCTTAATGTTGGTAGTACGGAAATAGGTCTTATGGTAGCGGGGTCCGATGTACTATCAGATTTAAATAAAGGTATGATTGTACTGTTTCATCAAATCAGGAAATACACCATATTCAATATTAGAATTAAAAACTATGGCTAATTGAGGTGCGGTACGCGTTTGTCGAATTTCTGAATATAAGTCCCTTTTAATTTTAAATACTTAGGTGTAAATTAAAAAAAAAACTTTTGCCGTAAAACAAAACAAGGAGTAACTTACTACAGTACTTTAAGAAAAATATTTAGCTGTTTTGTAACCAATTTGAACTATAGCATGGAGACAAGAGCATGCTCTATTACTTCGATATGAGTTTGAAATTCAATTTACAATATAAGATGCTGACGGGGTATAAACTTCTTCCAGCATATTGGAAATACACTTGTACCATTGGTGATTTACAGGAAAATAGAAGGATATTGCTGATATTTATTATTCCAATATAAATCTTTAACTTTACTCATTTCAGTTTCAATTGTAATGTTTATATTTTTGTTCAAAAGCAAAACTTATTAAAGTTAGTATTCAGCTCAAGCATTCTCACTGCTTTTGAAATTTCCCCTTTTTTTATTTCGTTAGAGTAGGACTCAAGGAGTATATTTAATAAAAAAACATGTTAAATACACAGAGGCCGGGCACTAGTTTTAAATTTCATAGTGATGTTCTCCTAGCCGATTTTGACCACGGCGACAACTGCCGACTACTGTCGAGAGCCATCAACTGCACAGGAGATATTATAGTGCCACAAGTGTACGCGAGCCGTGGTAGCTCAGGGGCTAGGCGCTCGCTTTAAATTTCATAGTACGCGAGTGACCTGAGTTCGATTCCCGGTGCCGGCACCACTAAAATTGTTAATTGCAATTTTAAGTGCTGATTTACCACGTGCTCGGCGGTGAAGGAAAACATCGTGAGGAAACCTGCATGTCTGAGGAATAAAAAATATTTCGAAGACATGTGAAGTCCGCCAACCCGCATTGGAGCAGCGTGGCGGATTCTTCCTAGCTCCAAAACCCTCTCAGAAATGAGAGGAGGCCTGTGCTCAGTAGTGGGACATTTATAGGCTGAAACTTTACTTTTTTTTAAGTGTACGCGAAAACACAGAGGCACTCACTCGTCCCAACCTACCCGCGCCCGATGTAACGCTGAAGCGATAAGATCGGAGGTAGGCTAGGATGCAGTGTCAAAAACACGGGGACAATCACAACACAACCAGACCCGAAAACCAACAATCTATGTTTTAGCACAAATGTTGGCTCCGGCTGGGATTCGAACCCAGGACCCGCGGCTTAGAAGTCAAGTAGTACAAATTTCATAGTACGCAATAAGTAAGTGATCTAGGTTTAACATCCGGTGTCTGACTAAAATTATTTATTCCAATTTTTTATGCTGATTTATGTGATCGACGGTGAAAAAACCCTTGTTAGAAAACCTGTATATCGGAGAAATATCAAATTTTGACGACATGTTAAGTCCGTCTGTCCGCACTGTAGCTGCGATGTCTTCCCGTCTGTCTGTCTGTCTGCCCACAAAAATAGTAAAAACCCTTTTAAATATCAGTGGAGACCTGTACTCACCAGTGATATAATTACAGGTGTTACTTTACTCGTAAAGATTAAAATTAACGAAGAAATATTAATAAGTAATCTAGTACCGAAATAAAACTTAATTATTTTATAGCCGAACATTTTGTTAACAAAACGTCATTGGTAAACACAGTAGGAAAGTGAATGAATTGTTATCTTCGTGTTCCGACCGTGGCACATACAAAGAAATAAGTTAATACTTAGTGTTTTTCTCCGTGTGATGAATTGTTTCACTACGTATTATTTTACCATCATTAAACATTACAATTTTTAAAATAACATTACTTATACGTTCAAATGAAAGTGGAAATATAATGCGACCTATAATATTTTTTCAAATGGTATTAAAACGTAATTCATCATTATGATTCACTCACTGCTGAACATAGACTGTCACAAAACATGGTCACACTGTCTATCTAGTGGCTGGCTTTTCCCTTAGCATCATCTGCCAAAAGAACTTACTGCATTAAATTATATATTAATCAATGTTAATTAAATAAATGTTTTTGTAGCTTACACCACAACTAAGAACTTATAATTAATTAATAACAAAAGCCTAATATCATGAATGGAAACATCTTATCATAAAATGTTTTAACGGCGAACTTTCCTAATTATAAATACAGTCTCATTGTATTTATTCAGAACATCGTAAGGAATTTTATCATCTTTGAGCTGCTAAAACTAGAATTAACGTAATTACTTCTTATATTTAAGCGAACATTACACGTTTAATAAAACTAAATTTTACGGATATTACTGTGTTTATTATAACTACTAGTTGACGCCCGCGACTTCGCTTACGTGGATATAGGTTACTTAAATATCATGTGGAAACTATTTCTTATTCTGGGATAAAATGTCGGTCTCCAGGACGATCTGTGCAAAATTTCGTCGAGATCGATTCAGCGGTTGAACCGTGACAAGGTAAAAAACTTATAAAAAGTTATGGTTAATAAAATATTTTAACTTCTATGAATGAAAATAATGATGACCAAATCGCAAATTAATGCTGCGCGCAAAGCCCCTCATTTCTACAGTTTTTCAGATTTTACGAAGGAATCCTGAATATTTCCGAAATAAAAAGTAGCTTAGATTGCTTTCAGATAAATTCCCTACCTGCCAATGAAAGTCCTGTCATAATCGAGGCAGCCGTTTCAGAGATAAGCTCGGACAAACAAACAGACAGACAGACACTCCAATTTTATTTATTTGTACAGATTTACAACAAAATTTAAAATAAGTATTTACAACTACTAAAAACATGTAAACCTAAACTAACTAACTGATAATAATACTTAATAAACCTACAATTAATTACTTAAGTAAACCAAATTTAAAAATGTAACGATATTTTCCCAAAATTTGTGTCAATTGCTATGAGTCTAATACAACATTTATCCAGATCATTCGGTCAAAACATACAGAGTTTTAAGATATGATATATCCTGTCGAACTTGTGTATGATAAAATTTTGGTGATGTTTTTGTTGTTAGCCGTTGTTGCTTATCGGATTGGGATAGCTGTGCTCGCGGGCCCAGGCAGGTATGGTTAAACCGAAACTTATATACGTAAATAGCTCCCTAACCTTGCCGTCCAAATACATGTCGAGCTGTTACCGCTTCATCGAATAGGTGTGCTCGCGGGCCAGGTGCAAATATTTGAAGAAATCGTTTCTCTAAGTCATACAACGGCGGAAAATTGCGGTGCTAAGTGCAATTCATAAAAAGACGTCATTTGCACAACTCTATCTATTGATAATGAAAATTAACTATTGTTGTCCATCGATGGCGGATAATGCGTAATGATCTTCCGCGATCGACGTTCGAAAAATAATTGGTATTACAAAAAAAAAATAAAAAACATTGATAGCAAAGGGCCAATTAATTGATGTTCTCCTAGCCGATTTCGACCACGGCGACAACTTCCGAATACTGTCGAGAGCCATCAACTGCGCAGGAGATATTATAGTGCCACAAGTGTACGCGCAAACACAGATGCACTCACTCTTCCCAACCTACCCGCGCCCGATGTAACGCTGATGCGATAAGATCGGAGGTAGGCACACACAACACAACCAGACCCTAAAACCAACAATTTGTGTTTTAGCACAAATGTTGGCTTCGGCTGGGAATCGAACCCAGGACCCGCGGCGTAGAAGTCAGGTACGCTGACCACTAGGTCACGCGGTCCAATTAATTAGCCTATTATTAATTGGACGAAACAATAAAACAAGACGAAAATTCCACTAAGTTTACATTTCAATCTATCAATTCAGAATTCGTACGTTTGCTATCCACAAAAATCCGAGTATTTAACGCGTGTCAATATTTTAAGCTAAAAACTGAACGTCATTCAACGGCGGAGAACGCAATTCAAAAAATCGCTGTTTGTTTGTCTGAGCTTATTACCGAAACGGTGTAGGGAATTTTTTAGAAAGCAATCTAAGCTACTTTTTATTTAAGAAATATTCACGGTTCCCGCATGAAAACTGAAAAACTATAGAAATTAGGGGCTCTGCGCGCGGCATTAATTTGCGTTTTGGTCATCATTATTTTTGTTCGTAGCAGTTTAAATATTTCTCTTAATCTATACATATAATAAATCTGTAAACTTAACGTATCTGTACATTTAAAAAATTTGGGATAAAAATGATTGAGGGAGGCTAAAAATAAGTCACTGAATACATTTCTATCATTTTTAGAAAAGTCTGTCTCTCTGTCTGTCTGTTTTTCTGTCTGTTTGTTTGTGAACGCATCACGCCTAAAGTACTGAATTTAATCAAAAAATTCAGTAAGAAAATCGTTGAGGGTATCTTCCTGTAACATTTACTCTATGTTTTATTAAAATCGGTTCTTTTTATAAAAAGTTACGAGTATTTGAAGTTTACGGATTTGTTGAATGTTGGCGATGAATCAATTAAGTAATCTATCTATAAAATTATGTAAAATAAAGTTCTATAGTATTAAACTAACACCTGAACCTGAAACACAAATTAAAAATAATTTTATATTTTCTTACAAAGAATATAATTTATATAAAGTACAATATTTAATTACGTATTTTTGCCATCAAAGTTAATGAGCGTTATCATTAGATGGCACATTTTTTAAATGTTTTCAACTGGCCCGCGAGTTCAGCTGTACTATGAAGCTCAATTTATGTATATAAGTTTCGGTTAAACCAATCCGGGGTGGGCCCGCCAGCACAGCTATCCGAATCCGATGAAGCCGTGTAAGCCAAAACGGCTAACAGCAAAAACATCACCGAAATTATACCAAATATTTGTCGTTAAGTCTGTGGGTGCTGAATGCTTCATGATACTCGTATATATATAATCTTAAAACTCTGTATGTAATTGATCGAATAGTCTGGATAAATGTTGTAATTAACATAGCAATTGGCACAAACTTTGGAAATTTATCGTTAAAATTTTTAAGTTTGTTTATTTATTTAATAATTGTAGGGTGATTTATTATTATTATAGGTTAGTTGGTTTGGGTTTAATATTTTTCATTAACTGTAAATACTTATTTTACAAATAAATAAAATGTGTCTGTCTGTGATTTCACAATAAAGTTTTTTCTTAAACTCATATAATACATATGAGATTAAAAAAATAATAATTTGCAGGGTACCAAAACTCAAACACGCGTTTTTAAAATTTTTGTTATTTGTTTGTTTGTCCATGCTAATCTCAGAAACTTTCATTGGCGGGTAGGTACTTTTCAGAGAGTAGATCTAAGGTACTTTTTGTCTCGTAAATATTCAGGGTTTCTGCGTAAAATCTGAAAATTTATAGAAATTTTGGGCTATGCTGGATGTGTTACGCACGGATTTAATTTGCGTTTTGGTCATCATTATTTTCGTTCTTGGCAGTTTTATACAAACTTACATATAATCACGCCTTTTTCCAATACAAGGGGTAGACAGAGGATAGCCTCAGCCAGGAAATATATATATATATATATATATATATGTATAGACATATAAACAAAATTGGAGTCTGTCTGTTATTTCGCAATAAATATTTTTTTCTTTACCGAAACTCAAAGAACACGTGTTTATAAAAATCATGTCTCTTTCTGTTTGTTTGTCCGGGCTAATCACCTAAACAGCTGAATCGGTTTTGGCGGGACTTTCAATGACGGGGACTTTTTATAGAGCAATCTAAGCTACTTTTTATTTCTGAAATATTTAGAGTTCCTGCGTAAAATCTGAAAAACTACAGAAATCAGGTATTATCCCCGCGGCTTTAATTTGCATTTTGATCATGATTATTTTCGTTCATACCAGCCAAGTTTTTCTCTTATCCATACTTAATATATATATATACATTCTTAATAAATGCGAAATATATAAATGCGAAAGAAATTCTCAGAGACAGACCCTCTGTCTGTTTTTTACCTTTCACGGTTCAACCACTTAACCAATCATGATGACATTTGACACAGAGATAGCTTGCATCCTGGAGACGGACATAGGATACTTTTTATTCCAGAAAATCTAACAGTTTCCACGGGATATTTGAAAAACCTTTATCCACGCGGACGAAGTCGCGGGCATCAGCTAGTTATATTATAAATGCGGAAGTAATTCTCGTTGTCCCTCTGTCTGTTGGTTACGAACCAATTTTGACGAAATTTTGCACAGATATAGCTTGTACCCTGGAGACGGACATTTTATCTCAGAAAATCAAATAGTTTTCAC
Organism: Luehdorfia chinensis; assembly: GCA_019845155.1. NCBI lineage: Eukaryota > Metazoa > Arthropoda > Insecta > Lepidoptera > Papilionidae > Luehdorfia > Luehdorfia chinensis. The sequence continues at coordinate 1,108,191 of JAHVAK010000125.1, forward strand.
GCGATATATAGACATATCCATGTGTAGTATATATTCACATATATCACGTATAATATATATACATATATACCACGTAATACATGTATAATATTCGCTTAAGAATAAATTGGAGATGGGCAGCAGCATCTTCCTGGAACATCCGAATAAATAAACTGAGGTTACCAACCTGCCTGCCAAGCGTGGCAATTATGGCAAAATCCCCCCAAACGAGAGCTGCAAAGTTTTGTGGCAATCTATGGGGGAGGCCTATGTTCAGCAGTGGATTAGTGTTAGGCTGAAACGATGACGATGAAGAATAATAAATTATTATGCATCTATTAGTTCTGGATATAATGAAAACAATTATTTGTAAGCTTAAAGAAGCTAATACTACGACCACGTGGCCTAGTGATAATAAAACCTGACTTCTACACCGCGGTCCTGAGTTCGAACCCCAGCTAGACAACTTGTTACTGTGTTATCATTTTCTTATCCTAATGCTTTTACTAAAGCAAGGTTTATCAAACAGATTGCCATAAAGGTGATCTTGGGCCACTTGCATCTATCGATTTGTAGTAAAATTGGACAGTTACACTACGGGACTCCACTCATGAGCACACTTACGCACAGATTTACACACAAACACTTTTTGATGATCACCACACTTTTTCACATTAGTCATCACAAAGACAGGAAACCGTTCAGGACCACTTTCTGTGGAGTATACAAAGACTCACCTACAAAGCCATTCATCTTCTTTTTTACCTACATTTTCGTTAAACTCACAGTCATATAATGAAATTAAGAGAAATGAATCTTCTTCACCGAACGCAAACGTCGCCCGCGAAACGTGCTAGGCGACACGGACGTCTCAGCACTCCCTGACCACGATACAGTCATGATCCAGCCTACACTGTACACGCACCACCACACACGACCAACGTAGAGGGCGGCGCGCAACAGTCGACAACCACACCGCGTACACACGATTCATCCGTGTTCCAGGGCGGTTCGCACCGCCCAGAGTTACCGACACACAATCGACAGTCCGAATGGATGCCCGCAGCCTCCCTCGGACGGCCATTAGATGACTTAAAATTATTTAAGATATTCGAAATCGCGTAAACACGCAGCGAACGCGACGTAGACCGAATTTCAATGTTTTGGTAGGAGTTTATATATTTATTTATGTTTGGGTCAAACCAAACCGTATCCGATGATGCTGTAAAAGCCAAAAAGGCTAACAGCAATCACATCACCGAAAATATGCATGCCGTAAAGGTCGGTAATAGTGACTGCCACTATATCAGTGACAAAGAAAATAAACTTACATACATACATACATACATACAGTCACGCCTCTTTCCCATAGGGGTAGGCAGAGACCACATCTTTCCACTTGCTACGATCCTGACACACATCTTTAGCTTCTTCTACTTTCATTAGCGTTTACACACACGCTTGTCGGTTGCGGGTACTTTGTAACGTGACCTTTCCTCAAAAGTTCAAAGATCTGATTGTGATACGTACACCTCATAAATCTGTTCCGTCAATCTCCTTTCATTCATCCTCTCTACGTGTCCAAACCATCTAAGCATGCCTTTCTCTATCTTTTTCACTACATCTTCAACCACACCGCAACGTTCCTCCACGTAACTTCTCAAACTTCTCATTACCACAGCGTTAATCCTACTTTCATGCTTCTTCTGCCAGACCCAGCATTCACTACCATACATAAGTGTGGGGACCAGAACTCCCCTATGTACAGCCAGTCGTGCCTTTTTAGATACGTTCTGGCTACACATAAAGTTATGCAGAGCCCCATTCACTTGATTTCCTGCTAATACTCTTCTCTCAATATCACAGTCATACTTTCCGTCTCTCGTAAATTTAGAACCCAGGTACACAAACTCTTTCACTTGTTCCACTCTTTCTCCTTCAATCAGAACTTCGCCATCCGACATACTTTCTTCTCTTTCAAAAACCATTACTTTCGTCTTATCTACATTAATTTTCATTCCTTTGCTTTGTAGAGCACCATGCATAATATTAACCATCGCCTGCAACTCCTCCGCCGATGATGCTAATATAACCTGATCATCGGCGTATAGGAGGCATTTGACGGTCAAATCATTCATTCTTAATCCAAACATTTTTTTTATTTTTTTTTAAATAAACTTAATTTGCCAAAAAAGCATTTCGTTAGCGGATCTTAGCTTTAGTAAGTAACTTTCTTTTCTTTGTTATTATGGATTTTCGCAAAGTAACGCCTGATACTATTAACATTCTTAAATCTACTTGTGGTAGGATTCCTATGCAGCGATCCGTTTAGGTAGGTACCACACCAGGGCCATTTATTCTGCCGTGAAGCAGTAATGTCTAAAAATTACTGTGTGTGTGTTAGTCTGAAGGGCACTGAGTACTAGTGTGTGTAATCACCAGGCATATGAGACTAAAGAATCTCAGGGTGACAATATGGTATCACTCCGGAATTTTCTGGGGGACACTGCATTTGTAATAAGCAGACGTTGCACTTACCATCAGGCGAGCGTTTTGTTCGTTTTATCACATTATCCAATGAAAAACCAATTGCCTAGAATGGCCTAACAGACACGACTTTACTTTATTGTCCATGCGGATGTTAGGAAATTAACTTTCTTTTAATTGTTGTAATGGATTTCCGCAAAGTTACGCCTGATTATATTAACTAACAACTATACCAGTGATAAAAATATAATGTGCCAGTGTATCTTGTTCGTTCACTTCTTCACGTCTTTACAATACGAGCTTTGTTACAAATAAAGCACGTATTGTAAAGCCAAGTTCAGTCGTTTTAGACGTGGAATTTATGTCTGGAGAATTTGTGGTTATCCACGTTAAGGAAATTAAGAGTATCGTAAAAATTGATGAAAAACAAATTGTGTTCATTTTTACGAGTCTAATTTATTTTATTTTGTGTTACTTAAAACTAGTTCATAAATATTAATTTTATTAATGATATTAAATTTACTGATTATGTCATTATTAACAACGTCGTTATTTCAGTCCACCTGAACATGGGCCTTCCCCATAGATTTTCTGAAACCATACTGCTCATCGCTCCACATAGTTTGGTATCCTTCACTGTATTTGTCGGTATTAAGCTCCCAATCAGGAACCTATTTTTTTAACAGTTATCGGGCTTATGAGCTATGTAGCCGGTCATTGCCTATTCAACTTGCTAATCCTTAAAGTTATGTCGGTTATCCTAGTTCTGCAACGGATATAATTGTCACGGATCTTACCTTGTAGAGAAATACCGAGCGTTGCTCTTTTCATAGTTCGCTGAGCGACTATGAGCAGTTTGCAGTGAAGAACCACGTCTTGATTCCACGTGTCATCATTAGCACTGTACCGGTTAAAATATGTTTTTCGGACTTTATGTTATACTCGACGAAAAAGATGACGCAGTTTTCCCGAAAGCTGCATTCGTCGAATAAATTTTTAGTCTTAGTCGAAGTTGGATTTCTGTATCTAGTCGGAAAGTCTGCCATACTATACATACATATTCGTCGATTTCTTCTACAGTAATATTTCCAACAACAGCGAGTATAGGTGTGACGTTAGACACGATCTTCGTCCATATGATTTAAGACCGATTGAGAGACGCTATAAAAGCCATAATGCTAAGGTAAGATAAGGATACAGTGTAGTGGCAAATGATCTTTGCTCTTAGATCGTTAGTCACACTGGCGTGCCTTTCCGATAACGCGCATCGTTGTCGGAGCTATCCATAAACACTAGCACTGATCACTGATTACGTAATTATACATAGAAAAAAATAATTAACAACAAAAATAAAATCTTAGGAGGTGATGAATAATTTGATGCTTGCGTTAAAGTGTATACTTTTATATCATCATCGCCATCATTATCAGACTGTAGTCCATCAATAGCTGAACATTAGTTATTTTAAAATTTTATTAATAGAAAAGTACCTACTTGAATTTCCATATTTTTAGCGTTCATTTAATTAAAATTGAAGACTTATGTTATACATATATATTGACCACGCAGACTAATATAAAAAAAAGTAAAACTTTTAACAAATCTTGAAATGATAAAATAATGACTAGACAGAATAGTATTCCAAAAGCAGATCATAAAAGTCGTATGGAAACATCTAATATAACGCAAATAATTATCGTTTTAAAACGTTCAAAGTTTCATAACGATAAACGCGGCTTTAAAACCGCTCGAACTTAAAAATCATCGCAGTTGTTATATAACAACGTCTATCGTAACGTAAATAGTGTGTATGCAAAGATGCAAACAAGAAATGCAAATATATGTGTGTGTGTTATTTACTTTACAATTTTTATTTGAAGCTAATTTTAAGCTTTCTTAAAATGAAAATTGTGTACAGTGTCTGTTAATTAAGATACAGGTTTTATTAAAAGCTCACATTTTTTTTTTTGGAATCTAATAAACGTCACTGCTAATAGTGATTAAATAGACTTAGGGCGGTAATCTTAGGGCGGTAACTACTTAGCATACTAATAGTCTATAGAATAGTATATTAAATGCTGTTACGAAGAACGGATAACAAAATTTAATAAAATCTCTGAAATAAAACAATGAAAATTATTTGTTTCATTAGAAGTAACAGCTAATGATTGTTCCACAGCTGGGCACAGGCCCCTATCTTATTTAGAGGTTTGTACGAGTTAATAGACGTCACATGTTGCCGAAATATTTTACAGTTCTGTGACATACAGATATGTAGGTTACGATGATGTTTATCCTTCGCCTCAGAGCACGTAGTACAATTACGCTTAAAATTGAAACTAACAATTTTTATAGTGCCTGTAATAGTAGGCAGTCTACTCTAGACGGTAGTCACTCGCTTACTATAAAATTTTAAGCGATTGCTGTGCTTCTGTGTTCTCTTAATTTCTGTTAAATTTACCATTACTCTATAATAACGCATACATAAGGCAACATTTATTCGAAATTTTGTTACAAAACTCAGTATCGGCAACTTCTTTACACCCTTTACTTTAAAACTGTGAGGGGTTTACTTAGAAGACAGGTATTTAGAAATTCCGAAGATAAGCTTAAAGCTTAAGTGATAAATGGCCTGCATTTGTTATTCAAGTTTCTTTATTAACTTCAGCTCTTTAGCATTCTGTTTATTGTACAAGAAAGAACCAATAATTGCAGATACTGACTCAACCGCTATTCGTTTCTTAGTCCGAAGACAATTTTCTACGAATTGAAACAAATTTTAATTATTTACTTAAACGACACCTATTTGTCTTTTTTTATTAGTAGCAAAGTTCTTTATTACCATTTCGCTTCATTGCTAAAGAAGAATGAAACGTTGAACATGATTAAGTGTTCATTAATTAAATACTAGATGACTCATTTTTTTTTATTTTACATGAGAAAGGGATTAGACGAACAAAACGTTGACCTGATGGTAAGTGCAACCTCTACCCATAACAAATGCTGTATCACCCAGTACATTTCTGTGTAGCACCACACTGCGCCTGTCCCGCTGAGACTTCTTAGGTTTCTTTCTTAGGTCTCATATGCCCAATAATTACACTAGCTCTCAGTGCCCTTCAAACCGAAACACAGTAATGTCGCACACCACTGCCTCACAGCAGAAGAACTTCGGGACTTCGGAATAAAGCAGACTTCTGTTGCCCTTAAAGCATTGACGCGATTTTAATATGTATTTAAAACATTCTCTTTAGTCACAAATTAATAAATAAGATAATATAATTATAAATTATAATAATATTATAAGATAATATAATTATGTTATTATTAGTTTATGGACATTAGTTTTTGTATTATAATTATAATAATAGAAAATTTTCGATTCACGACCAGATTAACAACCCAAAGATGTCGGCTGAGCAGGATATAGTAGTAATAAAGTTTGTAATTGAAATAAATATACTTTATAATTTTTCTCTTTTTAATTGTTACAGGTTATTAGTAAAGTAAGGTAAACTAAGAGTGTTTAAATGTCCCACTGTTGAGCACAGGCCTCCTCTAATTTCTGAGAGGGTTTTGGAGCCCGTAAGAGTCCGCCATGCTGCTCCTATGCGGGTTGGCGAACTTCACATGTTTCCTCACGATGTTTTCCTGAACCGCCGTGCACTTAAAATTGCGATTAACAATTTTAGTGGTGCCAGAGACGGGAATCGAACCCAAGTTCACACGCGTACTATGAAATTTAAAACGAGCGCCTAACCCCTGAGCTACCACGGCTCCGTGAGCAACACACAGTTTATTATTTTTATAATAAAAGAAGTAGTTTTTATTATAAGTTACATATAATTAGCAAAGTATATAACTATTCTATTTATATTTCAAAGGCGCAAAGCAAGCTTTCAATACAGCTTACAATCTCTGTCTAAATTGAGAACATAGTGTAGGCGAAATGTTGCACGCAAATTAGCAAGATAATACGAGATATAAAAGCTATACTTAATATTATTTTTTATTGATATTTTTGTTTATAAGAATCATAACAATGTCCTTTATGCAAAAAGAGAATGGGCAATCAACCCGATATCTTACATAAAATCTGTTGTCGACACTATAAATGGACTTGATTTTTAACATCTAGACACAAACATTTTTCAACATTTTAAAGATTAACAGTTATCCAATTTTACATTAAATCTTTAATATATATACATACGATCACGCCTTTACCCACGGGGGAAGGCAGAGGCCACACGTATCCCACTTTTCGCCCCGTGGCAAAAGATACGTTACGTATGGCGAACCACGTCGCCGCCATTTTGGTAAGAGTCAAAAAAATTCTTACTCCCCATTACGTTCCCACGAGCATTGCAGTGATACCATTGCATACTATGGTATTATTCTGCATGAATGAATTCTGTCCGTGCAATACCTTAGTCGCCTCTTACGATACCTCGGTAGGAAAAAGGTAGGTGTTATTCTACTCTGCCGGTTACCTATCGGTCAAAATAAAAAAAATACAATAGTTTATAAGGAAAGAGGTTTGGAACTTTTTACAGGTACTTTACGAAGTATTCTATAGACCTTTATGTAAAAGTCTATATTTATTAGCGACGTAAAATGCATCTTCTTTAGTATCGGAGCTTTCATCATTTCAGCCTATCAGTAGTCCACTGCTGAACATAGGCCTCCCCCATTTAATGCCACAAAAGTTTGTAGCTCTCATTTTAGGGGTTTGCAAGCAGTTTATTTATTAAGATGTTCCGGGAAGCTGCTGCTGCCCATCTTCTGGTTTTTATATTCCTTGTGTCGACTTTTACGATACCCACAGGATGAGATGGGGTGGTAGAGAGAGAGAGAGAGCTCATTCTGTAATATTCTTAAAGCAGAAATATTTTTTATGGAAGAAAGTGAAGTCTCCACCTCAAGCAAACCTTGCACCTGATGGTAAGCGCAACGTCTGTTCATAACAATCGTCGTATCACTCACAAAATTCAAGTGTAAAGTTCTGTGTGGCACCGCACTGTGCTCGTCGCACTGATACGTCAGTTCTCATATGTCCTATAATTGTACTAGCTTCTTGTTATCACCACTCTTACGAGTACTAAGTGAATTGAGGTTCGTTGCCCGACATCATATTTTATATCCAGGTGATTTGAACTTGTTTTTAAATCACCTGCCGAAACTTGTCTACGATTTATGGAATACTTCGTTAGAAGACTTATAAAAAAGACAAACCTCTTTCCTCATAAACCATGTAGTACGAAATAAGTGTTAAAGAAAAAGAAGAGCAATGGTAAATTTTATATCTAACCGTATTGTAATGAACATTCTGTCAAAGTTTCTATTCAAAATCTAATTTAATAAAGTAACGGTATCGTGACGAGAACGTTAGATATTACTATGTGAGTAAGAAATATCACCCGGCTAGCCCATACTCTTTTTGTCATTGTTTTAAACAAAAATAAAGACTATTAGAATATTATATGAAACAAAATAATATTGTGGTATATGATGAAAATTTTGACATGAACATTATTGTAAAATATTTAATAAATGGAGGATCAGAAGGATAAAGCGTATAGACAATCGACATATATAGGTTGTAGATGTGTTGTTGAAGTAAGTCTCTGCAAGTGTAGTGTAGAACAAGCTTAACTTCTTCGAGTCTTCGAGTTTCGCTGATAAGTTTCGATGACAGTTAACAATGCAGCCTGCGTTCTTGCCACAAGGAGAAGGACTTTATGATAATTTTTAGATGTGCAGTTCTGTAAATATTTTACTGTAAATAAAATTATACGTAAAAACTAAGGCTCAATACAAGGTAGTTATCAATTATACAATACATATAATATAAATATATATATATATAATATACAAGTTAAGGTTTGTATCCATGTTGATATTTATTTGTACTTTACATGCAATTTACCACCGACTATTATAAATGTTAAATTCCGTTGCATAAAATTCCGACATGAAAGCCTCAATTTCCATCAATTTTCTATTCTTTCCAATCACTTTATGCAACAGCACGTTCTATAATATTTTACAACGGTTTGTTTGAATTCAGACTATTTCCTTTAATGTTGGTGATAATACTTTGTAAAACGAGCATTTGAAGTTTGTATTTCCTTCCAATAAGGCTCGCATCTATCTTAGTGGTTTCGTAGATTAAGTGGTTTTAGTAGTAATAATATTTAATGAAACCTATTGACGGCCATATGGCCGCCGCGGTTCTTATTACGAATCCCAGCCAGAGTCAACTTTTGTCAAAAAAAAGGAATGTGGTTGTTTCTGACATTGCATCCTACCTCCTATCTTATTGCATGAGCGTTACACGTGACACTATAATATCTCCTGCTAAGTTAATAGATTTTGACATTTCTTACTAATAATTATGTAATTAAGGTATACTTAAATACATAGTATAATGCACTTTTTAATAACTAATAATAAAGCTTTAACAATGTTATTGTTGTTTCTTTAGAATTTAAAGATAACATGACATAACATCTTTAGAATTTAACAATGACATCATCCTTACAACAGAAAATTAATGACTAAACGTTGCTAAACGGCTAATTCAGTCATTTATTCAATTATTTAATTATTTTCTTATCGCCTTATAATAATATGATTCAATGAATAAGAAAATACGCTAAACTTGTCTATATTTTTGACGCTAACCTTGACGCTAAACGTCATGCAGTGGTGGCAAGAGTATTTAACTATCACATTAATATTATAAGATAAAATAGACCTTGTAGTTTAGATGTGCAAACGACATTCAACCTAAGGGTGGTAAAGATATTTCATTGTTGACTATACCAGGAATAAATAGTCCATATATTTATAATATTAGTGAAACTTGATAACAACATAAATACAGGAGCGTACCTGATTTCTTCGCAGCGGGGCTTGGGTTCGGACACAGCCTGGACCAATATTTGTGCAAAAACAAAAATCGTTGGTTTTCGGATCGAGTTTTATTTTGCCTAAGCAATTTAAGTTTGTAAAACCTACACAGTACAGGAGAATTCCTAGTCAGGCGTCGTCGTTCGTTTTTTTTACAAAGTAAAATTAATTAATTTACATCACACAAGAAAAAATATTTGAGTTTTTGTTCTGATGATAATTTTAAGCAGAGCGACTCCTTTCTGTAACTATGAAAAGTCTTACCACGCGAATCACTTCATGATCATCATCAGCCAATATTATTCCACTGTTGATCATAGGCCTCCCCCATTGATTTCCACAAAATACGGTCCTGAGTCACCTGCATTCATCGTTTTCCCGCAAAGCTGTGCAGGTCGTCGCTCCGTACAGTGGGGGGAGGGGCACTAAATGAAGCGAATGACTTACTTGTTTATGGAAGTAATGAATCAATAAATTCAAGGGAAGGTACAATTGCAGCGTCGGCGAACTCAATAATACTGTATAAATAATTAAAAAAAAAGAAAACTATCACGATTTAGATGTTTACTTCTACTGCACATCCGAATCCGAACACGATTATCAGGCTTTTTTAACACACAAAGAGGTGCGAGTTCCGATCATTGTTTTCATTGTAAAAAGACTATACAAGAATTTGCTTAAATTTGTAACAAAGAGTCGAAAATGTTGTCTTTGTAGGTTATTAATTAAAACGCTATTGGTCTCGCCAATAGCGTTTTGTATAAATTTATCGGTGAGGCTCGGCTTAGAGGTATATTTTTTAAACTTCGCAGGTAATACTAATTTTTCACACTCACGCCTTTTTCCCTATATTAGGGATAGGTAGAGGCCACACCCGTAGCTCACTTATCGCCGCCCTCTTGGGAAACGAGACGTGACGGGTGGCGATCCACGTCGCCGTATATGCATGAATAAAGGCTGTCCGTACAATAACTTATTGCCTCCTACGACACCTCGGTAGGAAAAAAGTGCTATTCTACTCTGTTGGACATTTATAATTTAAAATAAATTTTAAACATTGAAATATTTTATGGCACAGTGGATTCGATTTTCGCACGGGACAAATATTTATATGGTCTTTGTTCAGGGTCTGGGTAACACCCATGTGTAAATAAAATGTATATTTGCTAAACGCACCCACGATGCAGGATAAAATTCGGTGTGGGGCATCGTTTTTTAATTAACACGCTTTTACTATTTATTTATTTAAGCGGCAATAGTCTCCTAGCACAAGCTTTTACGCTTAGTTGGTTAACAGGAATATTAGTAATGATATATATTTTTTTATTTAAAAAAAAAACTGACTAACACCGATGTAATAAAATATTTCAATTAAATTTTCAATATTTTGAAATTTTGCACGTGTTATGGACCGATAACGAGAATACAATAATTTCATGACTATGATGTCATGAGCTCATGGCTGTTTAAGCGAGTTTTTTTGATTTTTGAACTATAATTATGTATGATTATTTGGAACAAACGAATGATCTGTAGTAAAAGTTTTATTCTTCTTCTTCAACCATCTTTTAATTTCTGTATTTTATAGATATTAGAAAGGATTATCTATATAAAATTAGTATATCGACCATATTTGGTTCCATAAAGTATATTTTTATAATGTCCGCGTGGTTCAGTAATGACCGCAGCAATCTTTTGTTCCACTGCTATTGAGCTTTAATTGTAGCGGACATCAATATTTGTACCAAAGAAAATCATTGATTTTCGGCTCTGAATGTATTTCAAATCTGTCTGACATTTCTTCTAAGATGTTAGTCGTTTAAGGATTTAACACGTTGGCGGACAGTACATGTTAAGAATTACTTCCCAAATGACACTACTTAATCTCATACATTGCCTATGGGCGTAGTGTCAATGTAGTTGCATGTAAAATGTTGTTTAGTGACAGTACGCCTATAGGCGCTTACGTCTATGGGCGTACTGTCATGTTGCATCTTAAGAAAACTACGCATAGACATTATACGCCTATAGCCGTAAACTTGATTATACAGGTAACAGTAATAAAACCAGTATTTGTTATAAAGATTTGTTTAATAATAATCACAAACTTAATCAGCCTCTTTTGTAATTAACATGTTTCTAATAATAATCAACTTTTTATCTTGCCTTTGTTGAAATTAAATAAAACATTAAAACTCTTCTAACTTTGAAAGTACGTTTACCACTAGATATTTATGATAGTAATCACAGCAACATTTTACTAACAATCTTATTTTAGTACTAATTTGAACACAATACTATAGGTCACCATAAGGTTAATATTAATTTACTTATGTAATCAGCCTTTTTTATATTCCGAAATTATCACAATATTGTACTCTGCCAGCATCATTTAAGAAGCAATCTAATGACAAAATCTGGCCTCAATAATAATTACTTTTCTTATTAATCAAAACTTATTTAAAATAAACTCGTTACAAGATAATTTAATCATCACCAGGATTTTGTAGACTTGCATGATATGGTTCAAAGCAAGATGGGCAAAGAGGAGGTTTATCGAGACAGCCCTTGCAGCGGTAACTCGTCTCCTTTCTTATCTTTTTTGTTGTACAAAATTTGCATTTTAAAAATGCAAATTTTTTTGAAGTTCCAGGTCGCGCAGGCATTTGTTCTGGCCAGTGACCATGCATTACACTCCAATTATTTTGGAGTATGTTATTAGTGCATGTCGTCGTGGGTTGGAATCGCCTGTTATTGTGAATACTGGATGTGTTTATCATGTCGCTTCCCTTCAAATTTTTGTCCAGCCCAATCATTTCCTGTATCAGTTCTTCTCGGTAGTTTATGTACGAGTACGAGCAAGAATTATTTTTTATATATTTTCTATGAAGAAAATAGGCGTTCCACACTGCAATGTCCAACATGTGAAATATTACTTTCTTGTACCATCTGATGGTTTTACGGGGACAAGAATAGTAAGATACCATCTGATCACAACGATCAATGCCAGACATGTTTCTGTTATATATATCAACTTCAGCAGGCTTTAAACGGGTCTTGTCAAATCTGTTTGAAACTTCTATGATCGAGGGATGAACTTTAGTGGTAACCATCAGGACAGGGCGTTTATCTTTCCAATTGGAAACATATACTTTGTTTTTGCGAGCCCACACATGCTCGCCTTTTTTCAATTTTTTTGTCGTAATGAATTTAGGATTATCTTTACGACTCTTACGTAAAGTACCGGTGCTATGAGTCTTCAAATCAAGCAATTTCTGTGACAATTTTACAGAGTTATAATAGTTGTCCATGAACAAATGATGACCACGAAGCAAATATGGCCGCATCAACCTTAACACAATTTTTTCTGTCTTAGAATCATCCCCATCCATATTCTGATTTGTTGTTTCCTTACCAGAGTACATCAATATATTGAGTACATAGCCATCGAACGTAGTAAGTTCATAGAACTTAATTCCGTATCGGGCTTTTTTTGACTTTATATATTGTCGAAAATGTAGCCGACCCCGAAATAGAAGCAGGGACTCATCTAATGACAAATTCTCGCCTGCACTATATATTTTTCTGAAGTTCATAGTCAACATATCTATCAATTTTACAATCTTCTGTTGTCCTTTAGCCTCCAATTCTGATGCATATAGACAGCGTAATAATTGTTCATACCTTCGCCCTGACATAGTATAGGTAAATATCGGATGATAATACATTGCTTTGGTTATAGTAAAAAGGTTCCTTTGTTTAGGACATTTTATAAGACCTTTCAGAAGACAAAGTCCGAGAAATTTCAGCATTTCTTCATAATTGGTTTCACGAAAGACAGCTTTGCGGCTATATCTTGTATGTGGTTTGTTAGTTTGGCACAAAGAGTTACCATAATTATTAGTACATATTACCAGATACTCAATGAAATTCCGTGGAAAAACTAAATGAAAACAGTCCATAACATTTTCTATGTTATCAATGTTTACTTTAATTCCAGAAGCAGCGTTATCAAAATTAAAATCAGGTATATTAGTCACCGTGTCAGACCAACCTTCTTCCACTAAAGGTATCTCTGCAGATGTCTCGGGAGCATGACTGATTGGGCTAGTAGGCTGATCAGAAATATCTGGTGAATTGGGGCGTTTATCTTGATTTACAAGCCGATCGTTTGATGATAAAGGAATTCCAGATGACGTAGCTTCCAAAACATGAAGGTTTTGGGTAACTGAAATATTCTCATTCCGTGAATTCTGTAAATCGTCTTCAGAAGGGCAAAATGTTTTATCACTATCATCCGAATCACTAGACGAAGAACACTCACCAGATGCATTACTAGCTTGTTTTCGTGGGCGGCGTCCAGCAGCATCGTCAGAACTCAACGAATCGTCGCCTGAAGGGTGGTAATCCTTGTCGGACCCGTATTCCCCATCATCAGCATATGGATCTTCACTAGATTCCGGAGTTTCAGCTTCATTGAACAATTCTAACAGCCGTTTTTGTTCCCTTTCGTACGGATCTCCAGGCGCCATCTGTAGATAAATTCATTATTAATTCAATACCAAAAAACTGCATTCAATACAAACAACCACTAATTTTAGAAGCACAATTACCTTATACAAAATTGAATTTGAATATTTCGATAAACAAAAACACAAAAATACGTCAATAACTTACCACTCGAGCCGTTATTTGCGCGCGAAAATATGAGGTGACACGAAGCCCACCGCCGACGCGCACTACGTGACTAAATGTATGAAAACATGACGCCCACGGGCGTACTGTACGGGGGGAGGGGTACCGGAATTCTGTCAATGTGTGTGTCCCTTGACGTGTTGTAGAACTATGTACGATGACAGTAGGAAAGCCGCATTACTTTTGCGGTGACACTACAACATTCTCTTCCTTGTAAAAGTATTGAAAATCAAACGCCCTCAGCCGTACTGCCGTGACACGAGTATAAACTATTACGACTAAAGGCGTTCTGTCGTATCATTTTTTACTATAGGAACGCCCACAGACGTTACTGTCCATCAATGTGATAAATAAAACAAAGTTTTATATTATTTGATTTTGTAATTAATCTGCAGTATTTAAAAAAAACTTTTAGACTTATTTCGAATTGCAGTGAAGTTTTTGTTAGTTTTCATTATCTCGGCCCTGTTCCAATTCTCTGGCCTCCATGCTTCGTATTGTCCTCGACCTACCTTAGTATGTAACGTTCCAAATGGACAGGTCTGAACTTTCACATTACACTTAATTATTGATAGAATGCTATATTTTAAGGTTACTTGTTTTTAGGGAATTTTAAATTTACAAAATAAAGTATATTAATGTTTAGTTTAGATTGTTAAATAATAGTTTGGTTGCCCACACATTCAATTTTAATACTACAAATATTCATAATATACGAGTTGTATGTCTCTAGAAAGTTATACGGCCAAGAATAATGCTATGACTGGAAATGTATTGTATGTACCTGCATTGGAGCTTCGTGTTCGATAACCTTTTAAAATGCGACGGATTCTGTGCTTTGAAGTGGGACAAATACACCTTGTTTTTGTGATTCTACTACATATGCTTTGCTGATGCGACATGGTACGGCTAATCTAACAACGATATTTTTAAAAACATTCACTTATACACCTCAGAAATGCCAGCTAAATAAATATCGAATTGATAAGAATATTTTTACCTAATGGATGTATCATGTTGCACTTGCTTCGTTACTCAAATATCTGCGCGTAGTACAAACTATGTGCTCCTTAGGAAATAATATGGGAGAGAATAATAGCCATAGTCATAACAGTCGCTGTCACCGAGAACATTTAGTTGCAAAGTTCTGACATCACGTTGCCCTCGTCACCCTAAGACATCAGTTTTTAAGTCTCATATGCCCCGTAGTTAACGTGACAGTGCCCTACATGACCGAAACGAAGAGATACTTGTACAAAATATTGTCGGCTATAGTCCGGCCACTGCGAGAATGCACATTTGACAGTTCGTTATCGAATGTACGATATAACTTTGAAGCGGTGAACACATTCCTACAAAATTATTTTACCCGTACATTAACACTAAATAAAACAAGAAAGGATATAATTACGTCTATTTACAATAAACGTACACGTTTAACTCTAAAACTATGCCAATCTCTTAAACGTCAAATGTACGTCCTCTCAGCGACTGGACTATAATAGTAATTAGACGGAAGAATAACTTGCACTGCGGTGGTACTTAGACGGATTTCAGAATCCTACCACCAGTAAAAAGTATTTTTTTTTATTTAGTATTTTTTATTCTTTATAAGATAGTAAGTGGTAACTATGGTCTGTAGACACCTCATACTCAGCGAATAATAAAATTAAAGATATAGAATTGTTTGGTACCCCTGGTGACTAAGATGGAATGCCTTACTACCAGTAATTCAGACGCCAGTTCTCGAAACTCATCATACGAAATGCAAAAATACTATCCAGGAATCCGTCTAGGAAAGAAAGGATATCCTGTGCAAAGCACAAAATAAAGTGTATTAGTACCATGATATAGGACTCGTCCTCTATCTCCCTATTGGATGGAACATATTCATAACTGCATTTTAATAATTCCACGATAGTCTTTAGAAAAGTATACTAAATGTGTGTGTGGGTATTAGTGTAGGCATGTGTGTGAATGAGCGTATATTACTATATGCATGTTTAATTCTGAATAGTTGTTTCGTTGTTACGTAATCAAGTTGTAGCAACCGATTGGAGACTTTTATTTTAGGTTCTAATTTTGTTACATTGACAAAATAATGAACAATACAAAGCTCTTAGTTGAGTTTCTCATGATGTGAGAAAGATTTTTTTTACTGGATAAAGTGACGAGACGTGCAAAACGTTCTGCGTCTACAACGTCTGCCCATAACAAATGCTCCTAAAAAATCGTCACCCAGAACATTTCTGTGTGGCACCACACTGCGCTAGTCACCCCGAAACTAGTTCTAAATATCATATACCCAGTAATTAAACTAGCTATCAGTGTTTTTCTAGTCGAAACACATCAATGTTTGCACACTACTGCTTCACGGCAGAATAACAGGCACTAAGTACCACCGCAGTGCCAGTTATTACCTACCTAGACGTGTTATTAATATTTGCCGTAACCACCACGATTTTTAAGCGGTGATTATTTTGCAACCTTATGGTATCCATAAGATTTACATGACGGAACGATAGAGTGACTAATTACAAAATTTTCTTTTACTAAAATAATTGTGAGCAAAGATATAATATATCTTAGTACAATTTATAACGGTAATAACAAATAATTCAACTTAAGTCAGTTTAACGTATAATTAGTTTCGCCTGGTTCAGGAGTACCAACAATGAAGCTAACAACAAGTTTCTTAGACATAAATAACCTTGTTATTACGTCTTAGTGTAACAAATTAAGCATGCTTGTATAATTCGCTTCAATAACAGGCCACTTTTATAGAGCATTATGAAGATCGTAAGCTTAATATCAAATTACGTTACAGTAAGGGAAATTATATGCAAATAAAGAAAGAAAGAAAGAAAACATTTATTGTGGAAATACGCCACAGACACAATTACATAAAATTAGGCGCAAGACATACAAGTAAACAATGTAACAGACAAACCGAAAGAAATATTAAACAACATCACAAAACTGAACATTTAACAAAACCCGTGTACAAAAATATTGTCACGTGCGTCGTGGCGCATTGAGCAATCGGGTCTCACTCAGCTCAATGCTGCAGTCGAGACTACAGGGCTGGTTTTCAGTGAGCCCGAAATACGTACTCGTATCACTAAAATGTAACGCTCTGCTTTTTAATCGGGGTAACCATAATTTCATATTTCGTCGATTCAGCCTATAACTAGTCCACTTCTGAACATAGGCCTCCCCAAAAGATTGCCTCAAAAGTTTGTAGATCTCGTTTTGGGGGATTTTGCCATTGTTGCCACGCTTGGCAGACGGGTTGGCAACCGCAGTTTATTTATTCAGATGTTCCAGCAAGATGCTGCCCATCTCCTGGTTTTCATTTTCTTTACGTTGATTTTTACGACACCCACGGGGTAAGGTGGTGTGGTAAATTTTCTTAATCGGCCACCACACGAATTATATTTATGTGACGAAAAACATTTGCATATTTTTTCATGTACTGTATAACGAAAAAACGACTACTATTCTAAAACTTACTAAAACGAGCTATAGCTGACTTAGACAAATTTTTAATACAGATGAACACATTAAATATCCAAATAAACACTTTTTTATAAGTAAAATCTGACAGTGCCTTTTATAATTTCTGCTGGTAACGTGATTGCCTTGTGGATTTTACAGTTATATTTGTAACAGAGCTTTAATGTTTATAAACTAATGTAAGATTTGTATTATTTTATATTTAAAATATGTTAATGACTGTAATCAGTCGTGGTTGCTCAGAGACCTGGATTCGATTTCCGGTGGAGTGCGACGAGAAGTGCTTGACTTACTACTAACTATTGATTTACTACGTGTCCGTCGGCAATGAAAGCCAAGTAGCGATGCAAAGGAAACCTTCATGTCTGAGGAATATATGACGTCCACCAACCTCCTTAAGAGCAGCGCGGCGGACTCTTTGGTGCTCTAAGGTCCTACCAAAAATAAGAGGAGGCCTGTGATCAGTAGTGAAATATTTATATGATTTAACTTTAATGACTGTAATGCCCACGAGCAAAATCAAATGCTCTACAAATTAATTAATTACCAGGTGTGCTTCGCGAGGACATTACTTTTTATAAAAATCCAGAAGCTTTTGAATTAGTAAGATAAAACATCGACAAAGTGTATCCCGTGAATTCTATAATCAATTATTAGGCGTTACTTTGCGGAAATCCATTATAATGAAGAAAAGTAAGTTACTTTGCTAAGATCCGCATGAAAAATATAAAAATGGTGTATATTACCTAGTTTTTTGAAGTGCACCGCCCGCCCTCCCTCAGTAGCGTGCACAAGCAAACTAACACCGCCACCAGGAACCACCACCAGGTACCCTCCACCAACCACTACAATACTACCACTAGATAATATACACCACTGAAGTCGAGAACACGACACGTGTTTCGCCCCAAAACGAGGCATTATCAAGCGTAATAGACTCTACGACAGACGGCCGCCGAGTCCTCGGTCCTCTGAGTCCTCGGTCCTCGGTGCACTTCAAAAAACTAGGTAATATACACCATTTTTATATTTTGCATGCGGATCTTAGCAAAGTAACTTACTTTTCTTCATTATAATGGATTTCCGCAAAGTAACGCCTGATTCTATTAACTAAATCAATAAACTGTCCATTCGCTTTAATGGTTTTAAGTTACATTTATTGAAAAAGCCAGCCAGACGGTAAAAACGGATCTACATTATTTTACCTTTATGTTAAATACTGACTTTTTTTATTAGATAAAGTTGCTAGACGAGCAAAACGTTCAACTGATGATAAGTGCAACGTCTGCCCATAACAAATGCTGCGTCACCCAGACCATTTCTGTGTGGCACCACACTGTGGCCGTCGCCCTGAGACATAAGTTAATTAATCTCATATGCCTAGTGATTACTCTAGCTCTCAGTGTTCTTCAGACCGAAACACAATAATGTTTGCACTGGACTTATTGGCCCTGGGGATGGTACCTACATAGACGGATTCCGGCATAGGCATCCTATCACCAGTACTTCTACTTTTTACTGATGGAAGGATTCAGGAATCCGTGTGGGTACTACCACTGTACCGGTTATTCTTCCCTCAAACAATAGTGTGCCAGTGAGCCAATTGGACTAGTAAAATGTATGTATAGCAATAGATACGTATATCCATTGTCAATGAACAAGTAAGTTGAAAATGCGTTGTCACTCCTGAGTACTGTAATGAAATGCCGTCTTGCCAGATTGGGTCTTCCGTTTTATACACATAATACGAAACATACAGCATTATCCTACTAGCCCTAGAGCGTACTCTCACGGTCCCATAAACCCATGTAGGTATGTATGTGTCACAGCTAAAGAGTAGTGTGGTGTAAAAGTATTACGCAGCAGTCTTTTCTTCTTCTTATAATAGTCCACTGCTGAATATAAGTCGCGAAGAGATGACGCCTTTTGGTGATGGCGTAAAAAAATCTGCCAGCCTATTACAGTAAGAGCGTGGGAATCGCAAGAATTGACTGAGGAAAGTGTTTCCTAAATCGAGATATCAGCCATCTCGACAAACGCTAGCCCGAAACACAAAAACCGGCCAAGCACCGGTATTGCGATCACCTAATAAATTTCATGATGCGTAATTTATATGGTATTTTACGATACATTACATGTTTACCGTTTCACTCTACTCGTTTAAAATATCTACATGCAGTAAAACTGCGTATGAAAACTGAAATTTAGGTGTGAAGAAGTTTATGAGTAATATCATCGCATAACCTCATATGGTGGCAACGTAGCAGGGTAATAAGTGATTAAAACTTTACAAAAGTAAAGTATGTAAAGAGAACATATACCAGGAATGGGTCTGTAGTAATCCTAGTTGTATTTTAGAACATCTCGAAAATGGCTTTACCAACGTTTGTACCTACAAGCACTTTAATATAGCTAGACTTTTCATAGACTTTATCAAAGCAATAAAAATATCATGTTATGACCACAACTGCAATTTGCTGCGCCCAGTTGAGTTTTCTCAATAAACTACACCCACCTTGAAAATGTCGAGTAAATTGTGGTTTTTACTGCTAGGGCTGTTCGTTACGTAAATTTTGTTTATTTATAAATCAATGCATTTATAATTTTAAGGTATATTAAAGTAAGTTAAAAAGCTGCGGAATATACAGTATACGAGTACATAGATTTTAAATTATTAGTAAGAATATACTAAGGGTTGAATGGAGTACTATCTGCTCCAAAAAGCCAATTAATCTAAGATGGTGAGCACGATAGAGCCTCGAATTAAATTTGTCCTTCAATTAATTAATTAAATCTGTGTTCTTTAGCTAATTTATAAAATTATTATTATCAACATCACTGTCGCTGTAATAATGTTGTATGATATAACTATATGATCAGTACTTAAATTATCTTAATTTTAGGAGTTTTGTTTGTAACAAAGACAAATTTTAAATAATTTGTAGCGAAATCTATGTCGCCACATGAGAAGCTCAAGAAATGTCTCAACGCCCAACATCGCGCTAGTAGACTTTATGAGAGGCGAACTATACATACAATATCTAAAGATTACTGGTAGGAAAAGAAGTCCTCCTCAGATCAGACCATCCGATCCTTGGCAATATCATCGGCCCAAAATTAATTAAATTATTCATTTCTTTCATCATCACGTCGATGATAATAGAAATGAATAAATTATCATTAGCTTGATGATGATAGAAATTATTTCACACTGGGCGTTTTTACCGGAGTTTTCTTCCCCGCACGACCACTTTATGTAATCACCTGCAGCTAGTGGGTTTTCCGGACCGATATGACTTAGGAACCTTCAAGAAAAGAGCCTATTTATTTGTCAAAGACAGGAAATCTACGGCCGTAATTCCCCTGATATTGTGAAAATACATAGGCGAGCCTCTTGATCGTTTGCCGAATCTTCTATAAAAAAATCTAGTGAATGATTTCTTAAATACTGTGGTAAACTACTTTTTATTGCCGGTGGAATTCCTGTACAGTAATCCGTCTAATAACAGCGGTGCCAGTTCTGCAGTCAGGCCGTAGCGTCCTAACATTACTGTTTCAGCCCAAAGGGCACCGTTAGCTAGTGAAAATACTGGGCATATGAGACTTAAGAACGAATGTCTCATTGTGACGAGCGCAATTTAATGCCACACAGAAACGTTCTGGGTGACACGGCATTTCATATAAGCGTTGCACTTAATAACCAGGTGTACGATTTATTTGTTTCGACACTATCTTGCATAAAAATATATTTATCACTTAAACTAGAGAATGATTATGAATTTATATAACACGATGTCATATTATTTAGCATAATAATGAATGAACGTAAAGTATCACTAAATGTTGTTCAATAAGCGGTATAAATGTATCGAAGTTATATCCTCTACTTCTCGTATAAAAATGTAGTTTGCCGCTCCTTCCTTGAAGGGGAACATTTGAATGTGTTTGCACAGAGTTTTCCGCTCGGCGCATTTGCTCGAACATTTTTCCTACTAGACCAGTAACTGAGCGAAGAGCGGCGGCGCAGATGACGACTAATAACATTTTGTTGACAACTCGCGGTAGTGTGAGAGAGACGACGCAGTAGAGATAATATCTAGAGCTCATACATACCCCTCATTTAATTATTAAATTAATTATTTTTCTTTCTGTCAAAAGAAGACCTTCTGCTTTTAAAATAAATATTATATTTGTGTTCTAGAAGAAAACTGCTGAAATTAGAAATATTCTAAACGCCTTAATTGTGTCAACGTATGCTTTAAAATAGTTCATATTTGTACGTCTTTTGCTACCGTTAGCGCTACTTGAAATCATGAAAGTTTGGTGTTTTAAAAATGACACATTTTAGTTTATTTTAGAATGCAAAATATCTGTTCCATGTAGTTCCGCCCACTGCTTCTGCTTTGGGCGTCGGTATAAGGGCTGCTTCGTCGCTCTGGTAGTCACTTGTGCTTCGCATCGCCTCCCGAACAGTCGGGGTGGCGTCCCGACGATACGAACAACATTACGACCGCGCGCGTACGTATTTAATACAAAATACTATCATTTATTTTTATTCCCGTGTTAGTGTGTCGATTATGTACGGTGAGTGGAGCATGCGTTTTGCGTAATTTTTATTTTTCTGTGAATGTTTACAGATATTTTATTAAAATTTTTAAAAAGTAATAGCCTTTATTAGCTTGTAATTTCATATGACTGTTGTTCGTGATTATGCGTTCGTTCTTCTGTTTTAATTACAACAAAAAGTATTATTTTTGAACATTCCTTAAATTTAATTTCGCATTTTCGATAGATATTTCTAGTTTTTGACGTTATGTACACTTATTAACATTATTTTTGACATTAACGTCAACTACTATTATTTATAATATTTTTAACTACAAATGTGGCATTTCTTCTACAATAATAATTAAATTATTGGAATTAAAATCTAATGCCGTAAAAAACCGTAGCGCAGCGCTACGATTTTTGCTTTGCTAGTTATCTACACTGCCACATGAATAAATCATGACAAGCTCGGCTAAAGGTTCTATTTATTGCTTTGATATATCATGTGTCACAACCCAATTTCTTGATGATAGCTGCTGTATTTGAATATAATAAATTGTGCTTATAAATTTCCATATTGCGGAAAGGGGGAGACATAAAACTTCATTTGCTTAAACTTTTACAATCTTAATGTTGTTTATTATCTGTTGAAATATTTTATTTCATTGCATCTAATTCTATATATAAATTCGTATTAACACGCAACTTAATTTTAAATTCGCACTATTTGAAAGGTTTTTTATGTCGTATTGATTATATGTTTAGTATCACTAGCCTAAACAAAATTTAAAAAAAGTATTACAACGCTATAACTACATTTTTATTGCATAATTAGTTCCAGGCCATAAACTTACACACCTTAAACAGCCCATTAGTCCCTTAGTTTA
This sequence comes from Luehdorfia chinensis, assembly GCA_019845155.1. Lineage (NCBI taxonomy): Eukaryota > Metazoa > Arthropoda > Insecta > Lepidoptera > Papilionidae > Luehdorfia > Luehdorfia chinensis. The sequence continues at coordinate 1,131,218 of JAHVAK010000125.1, forward strand.
CTCCTATGACATTGTCAGCAAAAGTGCTGGAAAGATCCGTAGGTCGCACTACGCGCAAAATAAATGAACTTTGAAAGCTCTACAATTTCTATATTAAATTTTTAGCTATTAAAACATATCAAGAATTCTTTTTTAATAAAAAAAATGGATACATTTTTTCTAATATTTTATTTCCACAAACATACCGACGATTACAAGTTCTATGGCAAGTCGCTTTGCCTATTAAAAATAGCGTTGTATTTATCGCGGCAAAAGAAAGCATGACATGTAATGCATAATCCATGACTGTCAGAATCTCAATTAAAAGATACATCTATAGGACTCTATTTGAAAAACGTGTCTAGTCTGATAACATCTAATCCACATAGATTTTGGTTTACTGCTCATCGATCGTATTTTTATTACTTTCATAAACAACGTTTAATGATGCCTGAAAGGTGAAAACACTTTCATAAAAGAAATATTGTTCCAAGGGTATTACATCTCAATTCAATTATTACGTCATGTCATTGAAATATGAAAAAAGTTTTCTCTTTCACCCAATGTGGTCGAGGATATTTTTTATCAAGGTCGTCGATATGCTTTCAAAGCAATGACCGTAAAATATTAATTACATTATTTTAAAAGGTGTGTTATGCATATAGCGTTACCATAATTATTTTCATTACAATAACTTTTGAACTTGTTTGCTATCGTTGACAATTTTATTTTCACAATATTTACACACGTAATTGTTTTAAATTCACTAGAACAATATATTTTTATATTCCTTCATTATTCCTTAATTAATTACATCATCTTCAACCTGATAAAAGTCCACTGTTGGATATTCGCATATTAATGCAACGCAAAACTATATCGGATGTTATGTTTATACTACTTATTTTACTGGTGATGGGATTTCTTGATAGAAATCCTTCGGGGTAAGAACCACCGTATTGCCGTGTGCAAACATGACTGTATTTCGATCTGAAGGGCACTGTTAGTCGGTGTAGTTACAGGTCATATGAGACCTTTTACTGGTGGTAGGATTTCTATGCAGGAATCCGTCTAGGTAGGTACCACCTCAGGGCCAGTTATTCTGCCGTGAAGCAGTAGTGTGCAAACATTACTGTGTTTCGGTTTGTAGGGCACTGAGAGCTAGCGTAATCACTGGGCATATGAGACTTAAGAACTGATGTCTCAGGGTGACGGGCGCAGTGTGGTGCCACACAGAAATTCTCTGCGTGACACAGCATTTGTTATGGGCAGACGTTGCACTTACCATCAGATAAACTTTATTTTTCTCGTTCCGTCACTTTTATGAAATAAAAAAAAAACCTAAGAACTGACGTCTCAGGGCGTCGTCAGATGGACGATTTGATCGTTTCACCAATTGTACTTGTTAACATACAAGTACAATTCATTACAGCACAATATAAATATTTAGAATAAAATTTAAGAAACTATTCTTTAAAATGCTTGCTAACAGTTTGTTTAACAAAACGGACAAATGACTGGAAGTAAAGTGGATTTTTTTAAGTCCATCAAGTTTTAGTAATTGCAAAGTGACAATCAGCTTAATGTGGCTGGCACGGCACTATTGCATAATTTTAAGAATTGCTTTTATTTCGAATTGAATGAATTTTAGAATCGTAATTTTATTTCGATATCATGTTCATATAATTTTGTTTTCATTTTGATATTATATTTAATTACAATAGGTTTTATTTCGCACATTTTAGTTTTTTTATATACATACACATAAATTCAAAATTCATTTAATGGTACAACTTTTTTTATTTGTCGACGAATACTAAGTTCACCTAATGGTGTTTGGCTGACATGAAAACGGCAACTCTTCAAAATATCCGAGATCCATCTTTTGTGGGATTGGAGACAGTATCTGTCGCTCTTGCTTTCTAAAATAAAGTCTAAAAAAGAGCCATAACAGACTTGCATAAAAGAGTACATATAGGTCTTATACTTGCATGACCAAGCGTCTATTATTGTCAGTAGATGCGTCGTCACACTTTGTAACTAAGATGAAATGCTACGCTACCTGTAATTGTCAACACAGAAGCATTATGCTGCCACTATATCCTAATATTCCATGAAAGCCTGGTATTTATTTGTTTGAGGCGACCCATTAAATATAATAGTTAAATACAATTAATTAAATGTCTTTTTTGTTCAACTTTCAATTTATTATCAGTTCATCTTTGCAAAATTATATAGATATTTGAAAAGTATATAATTTAAAGTTAATCGCTCGTTACTTTGAAAACATAAAGTGGTTTTTAACCATAGCGCTTATCCTGACGCTGATGACGCAGGTCGCGCCAGAATCTTGTATTTTTTTAGATCAAATGTTTGACGCCGATAGGTATCCGGAAAATTAGAATAGCCCTTTCCTTCCGAGGTATCGTAAGAGGCGACTAATGTATTATACAGACAGCCTGTATTCGTGCAGAATATCACCATAATGTTCAATGCTGTCACTAACCTGCACGTGGGAACGCAATGGGGAGTAAGATTTTTTTTTTACTCTTACCAAAATGACGGCGACGTGGCCACCCGTCCCGGTCCCGGCTCGTTACCCGCGGGGGCGAAAAGTAGGCCACGCCTGTGGCCTCTGCCTAACCCTTTTATTAGAGAAAAGGGTAAGTGTATGTACTCGTATGAATGTATGCAAATGTTTGATCCTATATTTTACACTGCATATTTGTTTTATTTTGCATACTGTAAAAGTTTCTACGAATTAATATCAGTTAATAAACTGGGCCATTACGATATGAGTTTAACAGAATATTTACAAGGCGTTTATCTGTATTTTTTCGCGAATCATGTCGACTTCAAAAATTGATTCACATTTTTCGTGGCTACTGCTACGCAACAGCTTGTTCTAATATCTTTTGCCGATTTTCGCTAACTTCCTGTTCGGATTACAAACTGTCGATCGGATATAAACTAAAAAAATATTCCGGTAGTAATACTATATTTAAAAGATAGCTATCTCTCAATATAATAGATACGCTAGCTCACAATGCCCTTCAAACCGAAACACAGTAATGTTTGCACACTACTGCTTCACGGTAGAATAACTGGCCCTGGGGTGATACCTACCTAGACGGACTCCTGCATAGGAATCCTACCACCAGTAAAATGTATGGGTTACAATCCACTGAGAGCTGCAAACGCCATTTTAAAGATTTCTGACACTGACTGATTTAAAATCGATATTTAATAAAAAACTTAAAGCAGCTTATTGGTTGTAAAAGTTAATTACACAATACAAGAATTTCTTTGAGATGAGATTTAACAAGTAACTTATTACATGGTTTAAATTTTATTTTATGGCCATTATTAAAAGATAAATGATAATTTTGATTAAATATTGTTAATCTTGAAACCTGTTCCAATACCCTCTCAGAAATGAGAGGAGGCCTTTTCTCAGCAGTGGGACATTAAGAAGCTGTCGCTATTTTTTTATTTTATTTTAAATCTTTAAATTAATAGTAATTAGTTTTACTTTCAAATAGTTTGTGCATTTTAATGATAATTTCATTATCTAAAACTAATTTTAACATCTTTACATGTATCACATATGATCTACAAATAAATATTATTATTATTATTCCTAATTAAATCTGTAAGATTAGAGTTATTTTTTCGGTAGTTATGAAATTTGTTATCATTTTCACTACAGTACCAGTAAATATTCCAAAGATGCTTAAACGGACCAACAATTAAGACCGCCAAGCAATACTCTCTGTGTGTCGTTAACTTTAAGACATTTATTTTAGAACAGGCCTTTTAGATTCACTCCCAATAGTACTTTAGAATTGTACCATGTAGGACTAGTGGGAATTTTTCAACTCACTAGTTTCATAATATTGTATAACCTCAATTCATATATTGAGACAATTTGTTTTCTTCGTAGTACCCTAAAGATTTTAAAAACTAAAACTAAAACTGCACCAGCGTACATTGTCGAATTACGATTTCGTTTGTACAATCGGCTTGATAAGATTCCTTTATTTATTATAAAAAAAAGGTAACATGTCTGACATTGAAGCCACACGGCGGCCTTCTAGGACCATATCTTTAAAGGCCGCCGTGTGGTGGCGGCTTCAGAGAATCTACCACCCCATCTCATCCCGTGGGTGTCGTAAAAGTCGACAGAGGGAAGCTAAAACCAGGAGATTGGCAGCAGCATCTTCCCGGAACATCCGAATAAATAAACTGCGGTTGTAAACCTATCAAATCAGCAGTGGACTATATATATAGACTATACAGATAGGCTGAAATGAATAAAAAAAAATATCTTTAAAGGCGAATAATATCTGAACTGTATATACAGACTGTCAAATATGTTCAATTTGTTATTCTTATTATATAATATATTTTTCTATAGTATATCTACAATTTTTTTATGATACATAAAATCATGTTCGGTGTATTATAGGCAGACGTTGCGCTTATCATCAGGTGAACGTTCTGCTCGTCTCGTCACTGTACCCAATAAAAAAAATAAAGGGGCTCTGAGAGCTAGTGTAACCACTTGACATTTGATACTTAAGAAATAATGTCATTGGGTAACGAGCGCAGTGTAGTGCCACACAGAAATGTTCTGGGTGACACAGCATTTCTTATGGGTAGACGTTGCACTTACCATCAGGTGTTGTTCTGAATGTTCTGGTAGTCTCGTCACTATATTCAATAAAGAAAAGAGTAAAGTTAAGATCCCAAATCAAATATCCCAGTCTAGTCTAGTCTTACGACGGACGGGCATAGCAACAGAAACGACTACGGATAAAAACATCGAGGCAGTGTGCAAACTGTTGGAGGAAGACAGGCATGTGATGTATAGGCAGATAGAGGAAACCCTCGACTTGAGAGCACCAACTGTTCATCGAATTTTCCACGATCATCTCATAGTACATAAACTTTGTTTACTCTGGGTCCCACACTTGTTGACTTATGAATTAAGGGAACGGTGAGTGAATTGATGTAAAGAAATGTTAAAAAGATTTGATGGCGGCCAATCGAACTATCTAAATTCTATCGTGACGTGTGAAGAAATCTGGCTTTACTATTTTGTCGTGCCAACTAAATCCCAATAAGGTATGGACGTTTGAAGATGAAGATCTACCAATGTCCGTCAAAATGTCCATGTCAGTCACAACAAGAATAATTTTTTTCTCGTTTTTTTCTCAAAGAGGGGAATATTGTCTTTTGTTGTGCTTCATAAATAAAAACTGTTACTGCTACTTGGTACATAGATGAATGTTGGCCTAGAGTTTTGAAAGCATTGAAAAATCAAAACTCCAAACTCAAGACGTCGAGTCTTGGTTTCTTCATCAGGATAATGCTCCTGCACATCGGGCCGCCAAAACTACAGACTTTTTATATCAAGCTGGACTGAAATTATTGGGACACCCTCCTTACAGTCCAGACCTACCACCATGTGGATTTGCACTTTTTCCTTGCGTGAAGAAACAAATAAAAGGACGCAAGTTCTCGAGTGACGCTGAATTCTTATGCGCGTTGGAGGTGATTTGTGCTAGCGTCCCATCAGGTTTCTGGAGCGACGTATTCAGTACATGATTCGAACATATGAGATATGTGTGTTCATGCCAATGGACATTACTTCGAAAAGAAGTAATAATTTAACAAGTACTACAAAACGTATTCAGTTTGTTTTTACTAATATTCGTGCGTAGAAACATTCTCGTGAAGTTGTTTTTATGTCAAATGCAGAGCTTTCATTTCTAAGTGTTCAAGCGTTTTGAAAAGTAAGAAACTTGTTGAAAATGCGCATGCAGTAATTACATTTACTGCTTTTAACGCTCTTAAAACATTTAAAATTAAAAACAACATTTAAAATTAGTGAATAATTTATAAAGTATTTATTAAAATGAATTTCACATTTTATTTTAATTAAATACATTAATAATGTAATTTTGTTATTCTAGGCATACTTTGTTATTATATTTAAATGTTTGTAATACAAATAACCAACACACAAAATTATGCTTACTCTAAATACCACAGGACAGCACAAAGGCCTGAAAAGTAATTTTAAATTTAAATAAGGTCCGTAATAACATTTCCAAGGGTCAAAGTTAGCTATCAGCCTCCGCAATTGCTATTTTAACTTTCTATCTACTGAGATTGTTTTTTGTGTAACGATTAAATCTTTAAAATGGATTAATATCCACTTGTATTAATGGTTATATAAATTACGAGTATATTAGTTACAACGGCAACGCAGCCAGCGAAATAAAATTCCGATGACATGTGAAGACGGCCAAGTCGAATTGGAGCAGCGTGACGGACTCTTCCCGGTTCCAAAAACCCTCTCAGAAATTAGAGAAGGTCTGTGCTCTGCTGTGGGACATTTATATGTTGTTTTACTTTTTTTAGATATTGGATATAATTCATTAAATTGCAGGCTAACAGCGGGTGGTGTGACAGCAGTATGCCGCGCGCCAGCGCAATTTTTCTGGCGCTAGCGGCTGTTCTGCTTGCATTGCAGTCAGCAAATGCCTCGTACATTGATCCTGGTTCGTGTAATTGACCTATAAATATATGTTCATTATTTTATTTAATTCAGAACTCTCGTAGATACAAACAACATGTTTTTAAAATAATTTAAATTTTCAAATATTCGGAGTTATTATTATTCTATTGTCATTCTATTATTCTTCTTTTGTCATTAAATAAAAGACATGCTATTTATATGATGGTATGTTATCAGGAGATGAAGACGTTGAAATTAATGTTCCTGAATACGACGATGACCCGAACGAATTGCAAATGCTACAGGATGTTGGAAAGTGAGTTTTATTCTTACGAAATATTCTAAATGTTTACTATCGTTAGGAGATTGCAATCATTAGCGAAATTAAACAACAACATCTTACATTATAACAGAAAATTGTAAATTTAAAAAATAACCTTTAGTTTGAAACTCTTATCATTGAAGCGCTAGCATGGATATATACTTAGGCTAGTATTCGATGATGTGGTTTCAGACGTTCGTCGCTGATCTACGTTTTCAGGCGCGCCTGTATTCGACGCGGTGGTAACTGCGACCATCGGCCTGGTGACTGCTGCCATTCGTCCTCCTGCAGATGCAATCTTTGGGGGTCCAACTGCCGCTGTCAGCGCATGGGCCTTTTCCAAAAGTGGGGGTGAATGCCTCCTTGCTTCCCCTGCAGCGGCGACCATATTCATTTTGAATTGACCGCCGCTCCATCGGATGCGACAACTACTGCGTTACAACACCGGACCCGTTGCGTTCTTCAACTTCATTTATATCCATTGCTATCCCTCATCTTTCAATTTACATCTTCTTAGATTTGAATTCGAGATTCGAATCAAAAACAGGGACCTAGAATTTCGGTTTAAGAAATATTTTTGGACCTATTATACAAAATTTAGAGTGCATATTCTGTAATAATTATTTGGCATAAATATTTTGAGCATGTTTTGTTTCTTTCGACTCTGTAATTTAATTTATGTTGTCTGATTGTGTCGAGCGTCCGCTTACGTGGTTGGGCAATCACCCAGCCTTATTGCCCAATCAGTACGCCTCGACGTCATGCTTTGCCAATCAGACCTTGTTAACTGCCCATAGCACTGGGTTCTTGGTGTTAGCATTTTGTTTAAATTTTTGTTACTATAGAACCCTACGCTCTGTTGGCAGTAATTAACTTCTATTGGAATGTATGTATGTAGAGTTAAGTAAGATAAAGGTAGAGACATAAACAAGTAGCAGCTAAAATTGGTGGTAAACTTATGTCAATAGGATGTAGCAGTCACTGCAAAATAGAAAAAAAAATTAACGTAAATAATAAATGTTCTAGTCATTTAAGAGACTAATGATAAAATAAAACTTGGTGAAAGACGCTATAATAAGCCTTTGAATAAAACAGCGCCACTTGTATTTGCGATTGGCAACTTAGATTTTAAATTTAAATTTTAAAGTACCTATTAATGTGTCAACATACAAATAAATCTTATAATAAATAAAACAAATCTTTAATGTATTCTACGCTACTCTCGGACAGGGGGTGTATGGTATTGCAGCCTAGTAGATTCTTCTGTACGTAGCTTCTTATATTGTACGTTCCTGATTGTGGAATATGGTATTATATTATTACTGATATTGGAATATGAAAATGATATATTGTATTAATAAATGTTTATGGACATTGATCATTATTTTTCTAACACTGAGACCCTTATATATTTGTATTTAACTAATAGTCGTTCTACTCAATCCAACGTTAATAATTATTCTAATTTTAGGATACTGTTTTATTTGTTACATGTGAGGAAAAACAGGTAGGAAGGTTTTACTCGTAGTAGAAGTGCAAACATTACTGTTTCGGTCTGAAGGGTACTGATAGCTAGACATACGAGACTCAATAACTGATATTTCAGCGTGATGAGCACAGTGCAGTGCCACACAGAATCGTTCTTGGTGATACAGAATTGGTTATGGGCAGATGTTGCACTTACCACCAGATGAAAGATTAGCTAATATGGTCACTAATTTTAACTGGTGGTAGGATTCCTATTCAGGAATCCGTCTAGGTAGGTACCACCCAGGGCCAGTTATTCTGCCGTGAGGCAGTAGTGTGCAAGCATTACTGCAACTGACCTTTCTGAGATCTTACCACAAAAGTATTACATTGGTCTGGAAAGTTTAAGGAACGTGAAATTGTGACTTTTGAATTTAGGTTGACACGGCAAAATATTACAGGTTGCGTACTCGTATTTACGTACTCTATGGGTAAGGAAAACATTATGAGAAAAATAAAATGTTAAGGACATGTGACACCGCTGCTTCAATAGCAAGTGGTAGACTGTCCCGTGCTCTATTACCCTCCTAAAAATGTTTTTTTTTATGGAAGAGGGGTCAAACGAGCAAGCGGCTTACCTGATGGTAAGTGATCACCGCAGCCCATGAACATCTATAATACCAGAGGAATAGCAGACGCGTTGCCGGCCTTTGAGAAAGGAATAGGCTCTTGAATCGAGGGTCCCTAAGTCGTATCGGCCCGGAAAAACCGCTGGCGGCAGCAGGTTCCATAAAGTGCTCGTGCGTGGTAGAAAATTGCGCGAAAAACGCAGTTCTAGAATTCCAACCATCAAGGGGGTGACGATGGAATTTTGCGCTGTGCCGCAATGTGCGATGGTAAAAATCACTCCCCATCAAACACTCCCCATTGTAGATCCTATAAAAAATGCAAAGAGATCCAACATCTATTCGCAAAGCCAGTGGATCAAGCCGATCAGATAGAACATGGTCGTCGACGATTCGAGCCGCTCTTCGTTGAATGCGGTCAAATCGAAGTAGCTGACACTGGGGCGCCCCTGCCCAGAGATGAGAACAGTACTCCATGTGCAGCCGAACGTGCGCCTTATGAAGTTGCAAGCGTTGAGCCGGCATGAAGTACTGTCGCGCTCTACTTAGCACGCCAAGCTTTTTGGAAGCCAATTTGGCCTTCCCTTTCAGGTGACCGCGAAACTGAACGTCACTCGATATGTCGAAGCCAAGAATACCGATACTGGCTGAGGCAACGAGGGGAGTGCTCTCAAAATGAGGTGATACGACGAAGGGTTTCTTTTTAACGGTAAACACGCAAACCTGTGTCTTCTTAGGGTTGAACTGGACTAAATTCTGCCAATGTGCTCTGACTTTGCCGTAGCAATTACTCATTTGAAGGACCTGGAAGCAGAGTTGTACTTCTTCTTAAAGTCGCTGGTTTTTAAATCCCGAGACGCCGGTGCATAAGCCCAGGCCCGGTAACACTGCTGCTTTTGGCGAGATGCCATTCTGCAGGTGCCACCAAACCAAGGTTGGGATCTACCATCGATGGGCACCACAGAGGATGGAACGAAGAGTTCCAGTCCCTGAAGCGCCACATCAGCGACAGAGCCGGCGACGACGTCGGGATCATCCAGCGAGAAGCTAACCCGCCCCCATGGGTAGGATGCAAAGAAAGACCGCATCCCATCCCAATCCGCCGACCTGTAATGCCATACACGGCGCGAACCTGCAGATCGCGATAGCATTGGGCACATCATAGGCACTGTACTCCGGATCAGACAGTGGTCCGAAGATCCCAGAGGGGCATCGACGGATACCACATAGCCGCCCGGATGAGAGGTCAGCAGAAGATCCAGCAGGGAAGGTGTATGATCCTCCACATCTGGTACCCGCGTCGGCGATGTTACCAGTTCCAGGGCAAAGTAACAGACAGATCTCCCCGCATGATCGGTGGTTCGAGATCGAAGGCGAATTTGAGGCGTGGTGGGCATTGAAGTCGCCGAGTATCACGATCTCTGCGAATAGAATTTGCTGAAGCACAGAATCTGCAGCCATTTGGATGTGGTCGATGAGTTGGTCAGTTTCGGTATAACCGCTGTGGGACCTATAGAGGCATATATCCTCTCTGACGTAGACACAAACCCCGGCCCATGTCACAAAAGAAATGTTCCAGCTTGTACCCCGGGTAGGAAAGATAAGGGGTATCCGCCGGAGAGGATATCTGCGTCTCGGTAAGAAAAAGCAAGGCCGGCTTTGCCGTCTCCAGATGGTAGTGCACGGCATTAAGATTAGAATGTAGTCCCCTGCTATTGCAGAAATAAACAAGCGTGGTAAGGGGTGCCGACGTTTTTTTGCTACATTTGTCTCGAACAGTTCGGGAATAGAGCGGACGGAATAGAGCCACGCTCAGGTAGCGACTGGTAGCGCGCGGGTGCCCAGAGGGGGATTCTCCAGCACCGGTGCTGCTGGTACCCCCCTGGGGTAGATTTTTTATTTCCGCTACCATGTTTTGGGGGAGGGGGTGGGAACGCAGGAATTTGTTAAACATCTACTTCACGCCGGTATTCTGTGAGGTCGTGGTACTTCCCCGGTCGAGCCGGCCCATTTATGCAACAACAAAAGCTGATGTGTGGCTCCACCACTGTTAAAATATGATGACGACGCTTATGCAAAATCTACACCACGGATCCGCAAAACCACAAATCGTTGGTTGGTTATCGGTTCTGGCGGTCTCATGATTGTTCTCGTGTATCGGTTACTGTATGCTAGTCTACCGCCGACCTTATCGCATCAGCATTATATCGGGCGCAGGTAGGTCACAGCGAGTGAGTGCTTCTGTGTTCGGACGACGTAATTATTCTCTTAAAAAAATGAGGCCAATGATACTTAACCTAGTTGCCTTGTCCGTCAAATACAAAAAAGTATGCGACCTCGGCCTACCGAGCTACTGCCGTCTCCTTCTGCTCCTTCCGAGATAGTTGTATCCCTGGTCTTATAGTTCCTTTCCCAACATCCCATTCCCTACCCCAAGCCAATTTCCTACCTAATCCTTTTGCCTTCTTCTCCGCCAAGCCTGGGGTTGCTGTGCCGATGGTATATATTCTCATGGGATCGCAATAGGGAGAAAAAAATTTAACTCGTATCAAAATGGCGGCGTCGTGGTTCGTCATGTCTCGTTTCCTGCGGGAGCGAAAAGTGGGCTTCGGATGTGGTCGCTGCTTACCCCTTATATAGGAAAACACTCCATTGTTTGGATATTTGTAAAAAAATTATAACTTTTTATTTTTATCTAGTTGAATAGTTGCCATGATTGATACTGGTTTGGTATGGTTATACTGGGTTAGTTTGTACTGGGGGATTGTTTCTCGTTTGATTCCTATACTGAATCCGTCTAGGTATCCAGGGTCACTCTCGTATTATGAAACTTAATGCGAAGGCCTAGTCTGATCTACGCCTTTTATGTTATATCGGAATCTGGAAGGTAAAGACGAATAAGTGTTTCAGTGACAGCGATAATACTCATGGCACTTAAATATTCTATGTCCATGACAAATTGTAGTCGGTATTGTCGAAATATTTCTCCGTAGTCTAAATCCTCTAGGAAGACATCATAACAGAAAAATGTAAACATATAAAGTATGGAAAACTCTGACTACTTTGTTTTAATTATTGAGGCCACGGTGTCCTTCACTTTTTGGCTGAATATTCAAAATTTATAAATTTCGCACGGGAATGTAAAAACTTTTTTCATGAATTTTAATCCATCTATAAAAAATCTGCGTATAATTTTGTAAGTTAAGAATTATAATAAAAAAATTCTCGCTTGATCACTTTTATTTCCCCTTTTTAAGGGGATATTACACAGCGGTAGGAATATAATATTTATAAAATGTAGTTATAATTCTCATTTCAGTTATAAAATTTGTGGCTTATCCTTATTTGCTTTAAAGAGCCACACGGAGTCTTGTGCTTTCTTCACTGGTGGTTCTTTTCGACTGGTCATCCTTCGGAGCCCTGAAGACGTGGCTGTCTTTGAGCTTGTATAGGCCTTCATGCCCTCCCGTCGATAGTTTTTCTTAATCTCCTTCTTCTTCCTCTCCCACTTTCGATTTCCTCGGAGATTACCTTAAAAATGAACATGATGTCCATATTTCGATTGTAATATCTTTATTTATTCGCTTCATTTATTTTTACGTAAGAAGTTATTCTTCTTTCAAAAATAACTCCAAAAAAATTATCTCGCGTGCCAATACTCTTAAGTTAGAAGAACAGACGATAGAATAATAGAAGATTATCTATGTATAATGATAATAAAAAATATTTTTTAAATTATAAACTAAATATCAAAGTAAACTTTCTGCTCCTTGGTTTTTGCAAGGATTTAAATTGTAGCATGAAATTATTTTTGGTAGGTGAGCAATGGTTTTCAGTAGGCTTTCTTTTTTAATTATCTTCTCGGAAGAACTAATTGACATCTTTGTATTTACTTTGTAATTCAAGCAGCCTTATTTTTAACTGACAATATGTTTTAGATTTATCTATCTTTTCAGTGTTAAGAACCTAGTTTTTTTTATTCCCAGCTGAAAGCAAAAAAATATTAATAACTTAAGAAATTAATAAAAATAAAAAATATTGGTTTCAGTTGGGATTTGAACTCAGGACAGAACTCAGCAGTGCACCACTCAATTGTATTCATATGTACCGGCATAAGCTCCGAAACTTTAGAGACACCATCGTTTACATCGGTTAAACTTGGCACGCGAACATCGTTTTTGGGACATAAACCAATGAGGGCGGGTACTTTTCACTGATGTGTGTAGAGTGCTCTGAAACCAGATCGATGGAAGGCAGGGAATATGGAGTCGCAAAGGGAACGATACATTCAGACTAATTTTTAAAATGCGATGGCATATGGCGGCGGCGCAGTTATGGTGTGGGGAGGCATAACTTTCGGAGCTCGTACGGAGTAAGTGATGGTCGATGGAGGGAATATGACGGCTTATAGGTACATCAGGGATATTTTAGAAGAACACGTTGAGCCATTTGCCCCCAAATGATGACGGCTTTATTGTGATGCGGGATAATGCTCAGGCTCACAATGCTCGCTCAGTCCAAGCATATCTGAGCATATCTGAGAGGGTTTTGGAGCCGGGAAGTGTCTGCCATGCTGCTCCAATGCTCGTCTTCACATGTGTTCGAAACATTTTTAGACATGCAGGTTTCAGCCACCGAGCTACCACTAGTATTAAATTTATTTGTATTCTTATCTATATTATAACTCAAAATATAATTATCAATGGCAGACAAGAACGATTTACCGATTAACGGGTTGAATCTCATAGGATCAGGATGTCAGAGACACAAGGATAATCAAAACACAGACTTGGAAACGTCGACTCGGACGCAAGAAAAACATTGCGCAATGAAATATAGGTAAAACTAAACTGAGCAGTTCCGTTACTGTGTATTTGTGAAAGTCGATTAATTCATCGACATATATATACATATATATGTATATACATATGTATACGTACGTAAGTATGAACTGCTCAGTTTAGTTTTACCTATATTTCATTGCGCAAGATTTGGTTATCTCATGTATCTTTCATATTAAGGTAATTAAACGTGTAATTTCACATCAGTTTACAATAAATAAATTAGCCTTTACATGTCCCAATGTAGGGCATATTGCTCTATATATTTATCTATAACAAAACTTTAATATAATCAAAAATTATTACAATAAATATGGTAGACTTTAAGTTAATTATTGAAGTTATGATATCGTTATAATTATAGCTGATGAGATCATCACACAATTTAACCATGTAGCTTTTGTAGCAAATTTTAAAAGAGGACGTAAAGTTTTGTTTTGCCTCGGGCTGGGAGTTAATTAATTTAGCAGGAATAGTATAGGTGTATCCACTTATGCACATCAATATTTAAATAAACAAACCCAAGCAAACTCATACAGTGTCTTATTGTAATAAAAGAGTGAGCTAAGACTTTAGCTCTAAGTAATGTCAATGAAATGTTTCTCTTGATGACTAATTAATTATGTCTGAAGATTTATAAGATATATAGTATCTTATCTTATCAAAAACTCTTTATCTATAGTTATGTTATGTATCCTTCAATTCAAACACGGATTGCAGGATGTACAATACTGTCGGCAAAACATGTAAGATTAACTCACCATTATCGCTTATTCATTTGTTTCAATATAGCATCTGGGTGGGTTTTAGTTCACTGTCATGTAGCTATGTACGGATACTTCGATTTTTTATATCACCGAAAATATTAAGCTTATGGCTGAGGATTTTGCCGTTAAAACCAAACTTTGACAGGTGATTTGTATCTAGCTTCTGTGGAGTAAAATCGATTGTCTTTGGATTTCATCTAGTAGATTCCCTTAGGCCTATGTTAATGTAAAGAAGGGAATAAAAATTTTCGTACAGAAAAACAGCGTTCTTCAGCGTAAATTCAGAGTACAATCTACTTTATATCAGGCGTATGTGGACTATTATAAAACCTTTGATTTCATCGAAATTGGAGCGATGGTACAGTTACTTCTACGGTGCCGGATTTACTGTCAGTATATTAAAGGGCTGCAATGCTTGTACAGCAAAACTATGATGGCTGTCTATGACTATGATTGCAAAACGGTGTAAGACGACGCATGTTTGAGGAGTAATAATAATAAGCCAACCCGCATTGGAGCAGCGTGGCGGATTCTCTCTAGCTCCAAAACCCTCTCAGAAATGATAGGAGGCCTGTGCTCAGCAGTGGGACATTTATAGGCTGAAACTTTACTTTTTTTTTACAAGATCGAATTAATAAACATGTCACTATCTCTTGATTCGCCCTGTAGCTCGTATAAATTCAAACTGTTTCAATTCATTCTCCGGACGCGCTTATATATGCCATCTTATATATAATATCGAATAATTTTTAAATAATCGATATTATATATATATAAAATACATCATAAGAAACACTTCTCTTATTATTAAGGGGAAGACATAACGTTCTAGAAACTTCGCTAATTGTTAAGTCAAAGACATAACGTTCTATAATGTCAGTAACAATACATAATATGTTCACCAAATACCTGACGTGGAAAAGCTAAAAATATCAATTTCTTTATTTTTTCGACGAATAATGAGAGTGCAAGTTATAAATTTCATACATACATATAGCCTTTTTCCCATATAAGGGGTAGGCAGAGGCTACACATGTAGAACACTTTTTGCCCCCGCGAGAAACTACGTAACGGGTTACGAACCACGTCGCCGCCATTTTAGTATGACTCAAAATAATCTCTCCGTTGCGGTTTCCCGAGCAGTATAGTGACAGCATTGCATATTATGGTGTTAATCTGCACGAATAAAGGCTGCCCGTACATTAGCCAAAGACACAAATGGTTTGTTTTCAGGTTTGGTTATCTTGTGCCTGTGAAATTTATGTACGTAAAACGCACTTACGATACAGGTGAAATCCTACTGTAAGGATTCGATTTTTTTCAAAAACAATAACAATCAAACATTCCCTTCTGTTTTTTGATATGCCCAGCAGAGGACTATAAACAGGCCGATTCAGATGATAACTATGAAAGTCGTATGCGCAGAATGGCTTGTATATAAATTTTACAAACTAACCCGCCGTGTCGTAGCGCCATAAGAGAATCTACAAACCTATCTCGTCCCGTCGGTGTCGTAAAGGTCGACAAAGGGAAATGAAAACCAGGAGATGGGCAGCAGCATCTTCCGGGAACATCTAAATAAACTGCGGTTGCTAACCCGCCTGCCAAGCGTGGCAACTATGGCAAATCCCCCCAAAATGAGAGGTACAATGACACAACGTCTCTGGCGGCCCTGCTAGTCCTGGCTACGGTAGCAGTCATGGTAATGGCGGGGCAGGGGGTGCAAATCCTAGCAACATTCAACGAACGCACGCTGAGGACAGTCGAGAAAATCTTGGAGCTGGAAGAGGTGGTGAGCAAGTTACGCTGGGATATTATAGGATTATCTGAAGTCCGAAAACAGGGGAGAATACGGTAATCCTTAAATCCGGTTACTTGTTCTACCACCGGTAGGGCGACAATCTGTCCGAATGAGATGTCGGGTTTGTCGTCCACAAGTCTCTCATTAACAACGTTGTCAAGATCGAAAGTGTGTCGACTACGATTGCGTACCTTATGCTCAGAATAACCAAACGGTATTCACTCAAGGTCACACAGGTATACGATATATCTTCAAGAAGGGCGATAACGCCCCCTTGAAGAACTAGGAACAGATATCGCTTATGAGCCGCGTCGACGTGTTGTTTTCGAGTCATTACGAATCGTCTCGCAAGCAGACTCGACAACCTTGACGACGAAACCACGCAATCTACCGCAATGTCTGGCGCATGTGGACTATGCGGGTTAAGGTAAAGGTCAGGGTCAGGGTAAAGGTTTTAATTCCGTCGAAATTTCGACGCCGCTTCATTCTCTTCAGCGGTGCCGAATTGACTGTCGGTATATAGATGTGTTGCAGTGCTTGTATACCAACGTGCGACGATGGCTGTCCAAGTACAGAACCAGAGTACAAAACCGAACCAATTGCAGAAAGGTGTATAACAGGTTGATGTAATATCCCCGAAACTCTTCATCGCTGCATTGGAAGATATCTTCAAGCTACTGGACTGGAAAGGATAACGTATTAATATCAATGGCGAATACATCACTCACCTTCGATTTGCTGACGATGTAGTCATTATGGCTGAATTGCTGGAGAACCTGAGCGAAATGCTCAATGACCTTAATAGTGTATCCAACGGATAGGTCTTAAGTTTTACATGATCGATACCGTGATGTAGAAATCAGATATTCTGATCACTAGGAAACGCAATCGTCTTTTTTCAGTTTATAGGTAGGTATAGGTGTTTATGTGTGTATGGAAATGCGGTTCAATGGTATTAACCATACATATATGAACACTCACACCAAAGACACACAGCAAATACATACACACTGACACCCATCACGCCATCATACACCTCAAGGAGTCGGGACTGGACTGTGCAGTTGTCACACTTAGATTTTGAAGTGATGTTTCTGTAAAGTGCAATAAAGTTCAGTTTAATTTTATGTTAAGTAGTTATTTTTTATGTGTACTTTCTTGATTGGCAATAAATGCTTTTCTTTTTTCTTATTGAAACTGACGTAACCGGTGTGTTTAATAAATGAAGTTTTTTTTACAATTATACGTATATAATTTACCCATAAAAGGGCGCCAATTAAAATTTTCCTAATTAATTATTTTAGACCTCTGTTTCGTCTGCTGAGTGTCTGTTGCAACTAAAAGCCATGTTTCTATAACATATGTCAACGTTTGAGTCAAACATATGTCATGTCAATCTCATTTGTTACAGTGTCACTCCGACATGCTCCCACTTAATATAAATTCGCATTTATTTCCTAAAATATTCTGTTGACTCGGTTTAGATGACAATATTTGTGAATAGGATCAAAGTCTTATATTTTTTAATTTTTTAATACAGTTATGCATAAAGCTACGGTATGTATTGCACTATGCCTTGTATTCCTTACGTCACTTGACTTTTTTATGGAAGGAAGTGACGAGACAAGCAATTCAACTGTTGATATTTCTTTTGTTGTTTTTATTGTATAAAGTGACGAAACGAGCAAAACGTTCACCTGATGGTAAGTGCAACGTCCGCCCACAACAAATGCTGTGTCACCCAGAATATTTCTGTGTGACACCACACTGCGTCCGTCACCCTGAGACATCAGTTCTTTAGTCTCAAATGCCCAGTGATTACGCTAGCTCACAGTGCCCTTCAAACCGAAACACAGTAAATGTTTGCACACTACTGCTTGACGGTAGAATAACTGGCCCTGAGATGGTACCTACCTAGACGGATTCCTGCATAGGAATCCTACCACCAGAAAATAACTAGTGTAATTACTGGGCATAGGGGACTCTAGAGTGATAGGCGTAGTGTGGTATCACTCAGCATTTGTTATGGGCAGACGTTGCACTTACCATGAGGTAAACGTTTTGCTCGTTCCGTCACTCTTATCAAATACAAAAAAAATACTACTACTTTTATTTTTTATTACTTGACGACAGAATAACTGTTTTTCCAAATATACACTGCAAAATGATATATTTGAACGTTGTAATTGTATCAGTTACATCATTCTGTTAACGAAATGATGTAGCGACATCTGTGTCGCCCCATGAAATATCTCATACGTCAATCATCGCGCTATGAATGTTTCTGACAAGCGAACTATTTATTATAAATTATACAACATCTAAAAGATTACTGGTACGAAGAGACGTACTCCTCAGATCAGACAACCCGATCTGGCGGATAGCTACCGTTTTCCTTGGCAATATCATCAGACAATTAACACTCTTACATACGAGGAAATAAGTATGTTATTATGTTATTAGTACAAACAGAGGCATGCCTTTGTGTTGTGAATGATTACCGATTTCCTTCACCTTTAATATAATAAAGTAATAAACATCTTATGTAAGATCAGACATAAGTAAATTGTGTATATACTCTTTCAATAAAATGTCTGAAGTGTAAACACGACTTAAGCTGTGGTTTAAAATACTCGACGTCTGGGATAAAGTTTTCTGGAGTGTAATAAAGTTTATATCTCGGTAATAAACACGGTAAATTAATTATGTGCCTAATGTAACAAAAATATTAAATTTTCTCAAAGTTTCCCGACAGAAATATTGTTCTAAATTAATTTTCTTGATATTAATACGTGAAGAGAAAACATTGCACCCCTTTTTAAGCAAACTGCGCCCACGGAGGAGACTTGGCATCGTTAGTTTATATGGAGAAGAAGCGAGGAATATAAAATTTATATTTATTTATTTATTCCTTATTGTATTCACACTATATAAAATAAAGGATTACTAATGGAGGATTTAATACCTACACTTACATATATAAATAGATATATGCACTTAATTTCATATACACGTAAAACTGATATATGTATAAAAATAAGTAGTCAAATTTCAGCCTATAAATGTCCCACTGCTGTGCACAGGCCTTCTCTCATTTCTGAGAGGGTTTTGGATCTAGGAAGAATCCGCCCCGCTGCTCCAATGCGGGTTGGCGGACTGCACATGTCTTCGAAATATTTTATATTTCTCAGACATGCAGGTTTCCTCACGATGTTTTCCTTCACCGCCGAGCACGTGGTACATCAGCACTTAAAATTGCAATTAACAATTTTAGTGGTGCCGGCACCGGGAATCGCGTACTATGAAATTTAAAGCGAGCGCCTAGCTCCTATATATATATATATATATATATAAATATATATACATACATACTTACAGTCACGCCTATTTCCCATAGGGGTAGGCAGAGACCATATCTTTCCACTTGCTACGATCCTGACACACATCTTTAGCTTCTACTCTCATTAGCGTTTTCACACACGCTCGTCGGTTGCGGGTACTTTTAACGTGACCTTTCCTCAAAAGTTCACCGATCTGATTGTGATACGTACGCCTCTTCTATATATATATTTTATATATATATATATATATATATATATATATATGACTTTAAAAAATGTTCTCGCACTAATCCTTTCATCGTCAGCTTATGACAAACCTTCCTACTGTCGGGTAAGGAGTTCCAAAGGAGTGTATCCTGCATTACAAAAGAGTTACTAAAGAAATCGGTGAAACGTTGTGGAATATTAATCTTAAGGTTAGAGGAGGAACCAAGAATCCTGTCATGGGTTAAAGTAAGGTACATTTATCTTTAAGATACGAACCACCTCGTAGTAGTACGTAGTAGGATCATTTAAAACAGAGAAGAGAACAAGTTAAATTCTTGAATTACGCCTCTGTGTGATAGTGCGACAGTTAAGGCGATATCGATTATCAGAGATATGGTCATACTTTCGACCACCAAAAATGTATCTGATACAGTTGTTGAAAAAGCGCTCTAGCTTGTTAGGAAGGTAATTATTCAAGTCTATACAACACACGTCTGAATTTACATAAAAACACAATTATAACGATTACAGTACTAGTACAAAAATCCGTAAAATGTGCAAACTGTGATCTCTGACTCCAGTGCTACAGTGTGTTACAGGAGTCAGTGCTGTTCGTAGTTTGCATTTAAGGTACCTTATAATTTACTACAAATGTTTACCGTGGGACATCTCTCTTCTTTCCTGAGACGTAGGCAAATACGGTGCAGCTTCTCCGTTATATCTAAGTATGATAGACTCATAGTATAGTTGCCTCACGCCTAGTACTCAGTTTGGATAAAGAGTATGCGAAGGATATTTAAAGAGGAGAAAGACAGCACTTTTAAAATTTCCAGTCTTACCATATGACTTTTAGCTGCACCTCCCCACGCTACGATACATGTAAGATATAACAGACTGGCAGAAAACTTTATAAACATGTAAGAGGAGGTCGTGATCTTAAATATATAAATTAGCTTCCTTACTCTACTCGTAACGCTTTCGATGTGACTGTTCCAAGCTAATTTCTCGTCAATCGTTATGCCAAGATACCTGATGTGCTTAACTCTTTACAGTAATACTGCCTATCGGAAATTAAGGATTTTTCGTTATGCATGGGAACGTGTGTATCTTTACTTTAAAACTAATAGATGGATTTTTAGTCTCTGATATACTGAAATATACAAATTTTAGTTTTCTCTACATTTAATGACAGTAAACTAGTTTCCAGCATTTTCGAGATCTCTCATAGTCATCTTTCTGTAAAAGTATGCACCCTGTACCAGGTCTGATGATGGAAAAGCAAACCCGTGTCATCTTCATACATCAATAAGTCAGCGCCCTCCAATTTTAGATTACAGATGTCATTGACGGACAAAAGAAAAAGGATTTTTCCAAGAGTGCTCCCCCCGAATGGGTTCTCGCCTTGTCGTGGGGGAGAGGAGGGATAGTAACCGTGGGTGACCAAACCACGATTACTAAGCCCTCCTGCCACGACAAGGCGAGAACCCAACTGGATAAGAGGAACCCGGTCGGCCTGTGGCACCAGGCTGGCCCGAGGCGGTCGCTCCGAGTAGGATGTGCTAGCCCACTCTGAATTCGAATAGGGGGACTGCTGGGGGAAGCAGTGAGCTGCCCTCCGCAGCCTAGGTGGAGTCGCGAGGGAAGAGGAGAGTAGGTGTTGCGTTGCCTCTCTCCCTGACCTCCGCGGCAGAAATGTGTTCGGGGGCAGAGCCACAGACCAGATCCGCTGCCGGGACCGCGTGGCGGAGTCAGGGAGGTTCGTTGCGCGCACAAAGGGGGGCCGTGCTAGAAGGCGCGTCGTGTGTTCCGGCGCACCTTGCTAGGAAGGAGAGAGGAGAGGAGCTGTCCTCTCCCGAGGAGGGGCCGCTGATTGTAGGCGGGCAGCGCTGGTGGGGTCGCCCGGGGAAGGATCCCTCCGTGATAACCACCGTCCCATAATCACCTGGTATACGTTAGACATTTTCCTACTCCCTTGAGGTACCCCGTAACTGCAGACTGATGTTTCACTAGTGAAAGTGTTAACGTTGACCTATTGGCTACTGTTACTTAAGTAATCATCGAACCAGTTATAAGAAACCCCGTACCCATTCGCTCCAATCGCTTTTGTGTTATCCTCGGAGAATCGGGAGGAGGAGAGAAGGAAGGATTTTTTTTAGACAGTAAAGTAATCGCAAATTAGATGAGACTTTACGTCTTATTTCGGTAAGATGTTTACTCCAGTTCATATCGTTATCAATATTCAGTCAAAATTTCTTTACTGAGCTAGTAAACGGTATCAAATTATCATTATAATAGACTGAAGGGAAAGTGTCGGAAGTCAATTTTACCTAACATTCTGGAGGTACCAACAAGCATTGCTTGGCAGTGTCATCCCATCTACTAGTTCGTTAAATTATTCCTTCTACAATACTACTACACAGACTACACTAGTTAGAAGTTAGTCGTTGTCTGAGTAATTCTGCATATTCTGCTGGAATGTTGTTCTCTGTTACCTTCCTAACTACTTATCTGATAGCCAGGAAACGCACGTCGAGTCATTTTCAAAAAAAAACTACTAACTATTGTCGCACTCCTACTATTTTTAGGACATCATATGACAAGATACGATGAAACCTTGAGCTCTATAAAAAGCGAACGGTATTGATTTTTTATTTGTTATCAGCCAGTCTAGCGTGGAATAATAGTGTAATCTATGTACAAAACTTGAGTTAACATGGAATGCAATTTGCGGAAAATTTAATATATTTTTGTATATAGAAATAATAGCCAAAAGTTTTTCAAATCATCAGAAGACTTAGCTGGTGTGGCTAAGCGATAGGCTTCTGCGCTGTGGATCACAGGTTCGATTCCCGCACGGACACATATTTGTGTGATCTACAGATAGTTGTTCCGGGTCTGGGTGTACGTGCATGCGGAATTTATATTTATAAAAACGCACCTATGAAACAGGAGACCTCCTAAAGCCCCTTCTCATATTTTTGTAAGAATAACATGTTTTTTAAATTATTTTAGTTACTTAAATCAGTAATTTCCTGCAATTAAGTTAGTTTTTTAATATTAATAATGCACATTCTATGTTAACCGTAAAATAATTTTTTAAATTTAAATTCAATCTACCAAGACTACAATACATGATTCAGTGAAATCGTACTGATTATCCTTTTTAATTAAGCTTAGGCTAGTAAGCCGGTTGGACAAAGAACAATTAATCACTTTGTCGAAAATCCCTTCGAGATTAGGTAACATCAATATAATTAATTATAACTTACGTTTCCAAGAAGTTTCTGTAACAATGGAACATAAGCATTTTTTTGTTATCGAATAAATAATTTGATTTTAGTAAATAATCTTTTTATCAACTATGAGTTAATAGTATTTTCAATACTTATAAAAATGCTCACAGTTTTTATAAAATACAGTAATAAATACTACCACGCCACCCCTAGGAGTGATTTATTTTAAATTTAATTTAAAATTAGCGTGATGCTAAATATCCTATAATGTTCCTCAAGAATTGGGCTATCAAATGCAAACAATATTTTTCTGTTCTGAATGATACTTCCAGAGACTAGCGCATTCAAACCAATAAACAAACAAACTCTTCAGCTTTATTATATTATAGTATAGATGATTTTTTTTTCTACCACCTTATCTCATCCCGTGGGTGTCGTAAAAGTCGACATAGGGAAAATTAAAATAGAGATGGGCAGCAGCATCTTACTGGAATATCTGATTAAATAAACTGCGGTTGCCAAGTCGCGTGTAAAGCGTGGCAACTTTGGCCCTAAAATCCCTCCAAAATGAGAACTACAACCTTTTGTGGCAATCTATGGGGAAGGCCTATGTTCAGCAGTGGACTAGTGATGGGCTGAAAAGTTGATGATTTATGATGTCATTGTTTAGAAATTCTTTCGATGAAAATCTAGTAAAAAAATTCTTAGCCGTAATCGTGATTTTAGACGTTTTATTGTCACGTTTTAAGACAATATTTATACCGTAATAACATTGTTAAAAACCTTTGTAATCGTTCTGCTTTAGTAAAGTAAAAAAATATTTCGAGAATAGTAATACGAGTAATATTCTTGAATCTCAACACATTGTTCCGTAGATCCGTTTGTTTTTGATTCTGATAAGGAATTCAAACAAAAATAGTGTAGTCTCAGTGTAGTTTTTTAAACATACACTGAAACTACACTGTTTTTATTTCAAAAACAACTAATTCATTATCATAATTTTAGCATGTTTTGATATTCGACTTTTCATCGCCCTTCGCTTTTTTTTACATTCCGTTTTCCATTACCGTTTTTTTTTGTCTTTGCCAATCGTTTGCATTTGTCCGTCGTTGGCATTTGACATGACTAGATGCTCAAAAGGTCACTTCGTTTTACTATTTATCTCAACAATTATACATATAATAAAAATGTAACTGGCCGTTGTCTGTACATATAAGATATGTGAGAAAAATTACTATGAGACGTCTTTAGTGAGCAATAAAAGCCAAAACAATTGTCTTTAGAATTTTTGTTTGTCGGTCGGGCTCTGTATATTTTTACGCACACCACGCAAACACTACTGCACGAAATTGGATGCGGTGTTCCAGTTTACTACTTGAGGCGTAATTTAAAATGTAGTGTATGGTTAATCTTGATACGCCGCCTAGGAGCCGAGTTATCTACACATATAATAAAATTTCTACTGGCCGATGTCTGTACATAAGTGATATCTAAAAAAATATATAAGGCGTCTTTATAAGAGCAATAAAAGCCAAAACATACGTACGGTAACGTTCTGTGAATGCTTAGGTCATAAGGTACCATAGCGTACGGTGAACTCATGTGGTCGGCTTATTTTACGCG
This sequence comes from Luehdorfia chinensis, assembly GCA_019845155.1. NCBI lineage: Eukaryota > Metazoa > Arthropoda > Insecta > Lepidoptera > Papilionidae > Luehdorfia > Luehdorfia chinensis. Next base: position 1,155,951 of record JAHVAK010000125.1, read on the forward strand.
GGTGAAATCGCGGGACTCTGCTTGTTTTGCAACTATCACATTCAGTTCAATTCACATGAACTCGAACGTCGAAGGTAAATAAACCTAAAACATCAAAGCAAACGTCCAAACAAATTAGATGAGTTTTGTAGTTGATTATATGTATTTAACAAGTTTTGTACCGGTTTATCTGTTCGTCAGTTTTTTAAATTACGGCATAATAACAAAATATACATATATACACACGCATTTATACATATTTACACATATTTTACGTCCTTTTAATATAATAAATAAATTGAAAGAAATATGTTAATATCTCTGAATTATGTTAATACGTTAGAAAACTTTGTTTAAAAATTATGTTAATACGTTAAATATATCACATTGCCGACCATCTGAAACGTTTTACTAAAAAATGAGCTGCCTCAATTTTACTATTTACAAGACAACTCTCGATTTCATACAGTTAGGATTACCCACGACTGGTTTTAAAGACACCAATACATTTGGCTGATTTTGTGGCCTTCAAAATCGCCTGATTTAAACCCAATTGAAATCTTTGGGGACTTATGGTGCAACGAAAGAAAGTCATTGCAGAGAGACTTGGGAGTCTATACGGGGTACGGATATTTGCTCGCGACTTGTTGATTGAATTAGAAGCCGATTGCTATCGGTCGCTGAACGGAATGACGGAAATATGTATTACTAAATTTTTTTTTTATTATTGGTAAAGTAATGAAACGAGCAAAACGTTCACCTGATGGGAAGTGCAACGTCCGCCCACAACAAATGCTGTGTCACTCAGAATTTTTCTATGTGACACCACACTGCGCCCGTCACCCTGAGATATCAGCTCTTAAGTCTCAGAGGCCAAGTGATTACATCACTCACTAGCTCTCAGTGCCCTTCAAACTGAAGCACATAATGTTTGCACAAGCACACTATTGCTTCACGGCAGAATAACTGTCATGGGGTGATACCTACCTAGACGGTTTCCTGCGTAGGAATCCTACCACCAGTAGACCATTAATGAACTTCTACTCAATTTCGGGCACGACTACAATTACAGTTAGTTGTTCCTGATATTAATGTGCTATTTGGGTGTGTGTAGGTATTATAATAATTCGAAGATTTTAATCAGTCAAAATTTCATCGTTTCAGTCCCTTTACGAAAAGGTAACCCTTCAGTCGTAAACCCCGTAACTCTTGGTAAAGGGGTTGACCACTGAAGGTTGACCACTGAAGTATTAGCTTAATACTGTTAAAGAAAATGTGACAGTTTGTAAGTTGTGACGTTTGTTAACGCCCACACGACAGTTTTCACAACCTGAAGCGAGGCAGTTATCGTACTAGGGGCGTAGAATTATCGTAGAAATATTATATAATTAATAATCAAATTTGACCAAAATTATCGAAATTATCACAGTAATATCTAAAATAAAAACATTACTGTGTTTCGGTTTGAAGGGAGACAAACTCGATTGAAATACACTGCAACGTCATTTATATGTGCAGAACAATACCATAATATGCAATAATGCCACTGTCCTGCTCGTGGGAATGCAATGGGGAGTAAGAATTTTTGACTCGTACTAAAATGGCGACGATGTGGAAAAATGTCTCTGCCTCCATCTTATATGGGAAAAAGACGTGACTGTAAGCATGTATGTATCTGATATACATATTATAATCCTGCCGGGTGAGTGATTTAAGACTGTAATATAGACTGTATTTAATACGTAAAAATCATTACAATGGTTTGTGGAGTGTAATACATCGATCTCGTTGAAGGGTTTTTGATGTACATGCTACAAACGGCCATATTTAATAGCTATAAAAAATTCCAAAGAAGGTTCAATATTAAATTTCCTGGTCATATAAATATTTTGTTATGTGAAAATAAGCGCCTAGTTACCACATGTAATACACTAATTAACAAAAAATGGATTCTAAATTACTGATTTTCAATAGAAGTGGTTTAAAATTTTTAGGGTTTTTTTTTATTACTTTCGATTTTAATGATTAATTTTCGCATAACAGATTTCATGAAATTTTCACTGCAAACTAGCATGATTTTAATGAAGCTACAAAGGCTTTTGAAATAAAGCAGTGAGATACTATATAGATTATACACTAAGCCTTTACGCAATGGACATGAAACACAAAATAGCGTCGACGTGAAACAAATTAACATTCTATAAATTTAACATTTAATATGCAATAAGAATGCACTGTACAATTGTTTCGCTAGTCTACGTATTATCGAATTCTAAGAATATTTTTTTCACAGTAAAATTACATGAGTGTCTGATACAGTTATTGAATCCCTTAAAATTCCTTTTTAACGATACAAAAGTTTTGGTTATATTTATACACATTTTGACATCAGAATTGTAAAATGATAGTTATTGCCGAAAATACCTAATGTAAAAATGTTTACCCTTGTAATTCCGCACGGGATACCGTCCATTAGCTATATTAAACCACGTGTATATGAATGTTATATCCTGATGAAATATTCAAACCTTGATGACATTAGATCCTTACTTTCCTAACAAGTATTACTAAATAAATTTTGTGTGAGAGGACTTTGGAGCCCACCACGCTGCTCCAATGCGGGTTGGCAGACTGCACATGTCCTCGAAATATTTATAATTCTCAGACATGCAGGTTTCCTCGTGACGTTTTTCTTCGCCGCTGAGCAGGTGATAAATCAGCCCTTAAAATAGAAGAACAATTTTAGAGGTGCCGGCACCGGAGATCGAACAAGGTTACTCGCGTACTATCAAATTTAAGGCGAGTGGCCAGCTCCTGAGCTACCACGATGAGAGGTAGCCTGTGCTCAGTAATGGGAGCATGGAATAGGCTATTACTTTAATTTTATTCTTTACTTTAAACATTTAATTACGACAATAAAAACTTGTTCTAGTACAGTACAAGACATGACCAGCTTTGAGGTATTACCATACATTTATGTATCAGACAGATCAAATAACAATTATGCCTCCAATCCATAAAGTAATGCACCACGTACTGCTGAACACCTCTCCTCATTTCTGAGAGGATTTTAGTGGCAAGAATCCCAGTTCAGTAAATTATATTAAAATTGCTTAATACGAACTCAAGTAGGTTCTTGTATTGGATAAAGTGACGAAACGAGCAAAACGTTCACCTGATTGTAAGTTCAACGCCTGCCCATGACAAATGCTGTGTCACCCAGAATATTTCCGTGTGACATCACACTGCGCCCGCCACCCTGATATATCATATCATTACTTTATTACGCTAGCTCTCATTGCCCTTTAAACCGATACAAAGTAATGTTTGCTCACTACTGCTTCGCAGTAGAATAACTGGTGAAGGGTTGGTACCTACATACTATCGAACCTACACTACCATCGAAAGTGCTAGCCTACTATTGACTCAATGATAAACACAGTATCGGCTCGGTAGGCGCTGTGGATAAACTTCTGCGCTGTAGGTTACGGGTTCGATACCAACACGCGTTGTTTCGGGTCTCGTAATCATTACTCCAGGCTAGCTTAATGAACCACCACAACCTAAATGTAAACAAATGTTTGTTCCGAGTCTTTTACATGCGCAATTGCATGTGAAATTTATGTCTGTAGAACCCACGTTGTTGCCCACAGTATTAGAAATCTTACAGCGTTTTATAAATAAATAAACTATATCAATGTATAGAAAGTTCACTTTATTCATTACCAAAAATGTGCGTAAGTAATAATAGGCTTGTGTACTTGACAGGAGCTCGATCGAATTTTGATTGAATTATCTGTGCAAGCGTAATGGGGAAGCACGCTGTTTATTTATCCGAGTAAGTGGCGCATGATCGCGGGGTTTGTTGAATTGTCTTCATTATATTTATTACGTATACATAAATATGCGTTGCCGAAGAAGTTTTTATCTTGATTTGTAGCTCGAGCAGGAACTTTTTGAATCTGAAATGAAGTAATACATAGTATTGAGTGCCGATAGTGACACCTATTCGACTAGCAGCACGAAGCTCAAAAACTTATGTGACGTCTACTTACGTGAGTAAATTTTAAGCTCACAATAAAACTGGACAATGACGCCATTGCAGCGTTACGTTTTACCTGACGTACATGCATCGGATTATTACTTTGCAATTTAGTTTCAAATGGGCTCACGGGAGCGCTGCTCACGTTCTCTTACAACATTTCTCAATGTCCATAATTCATCAGTCCAGCAACTTTTCAGTAGAAGTGATTTTACGGTCCATCGAAATTTTTAAGTCTTGCTCCTTGAAGTTAGCTACTTACGAGTATCTAAAAGTTTATACTTGGATATATTATTCGACACTGGTAAAAAGTTTAGGACTGTTTCCATAAATAAATAAAATCCACAAAGAATTTAAGCATTCCGCGCCAAAATTAAATAATAGGAAACTACTCGTAATAAGGAAATAAGTTCATACTGTAAGATTAATACTTTTTATAAAGGCGTGATACGTCTGTATTATAAAATTTATCAACTTGTTAGGATTTCATTTATTCGTGGTCACCAGTGAGGAAAACGATCTCCTCCAAAATAAAAAATAATAATATGTGACTAATATAACTTTAAATTCCATAAAATCATTTATATTAAGATATTGATATACATATTAATGATATATATATATATATATATATATATATATATATATATATATATATTGATTGATAGAAAGTAGTAACATTATTTTTGTCAGAAAACTATTTGTAAATATTAAAAATAAGCAGTTCCTCGATAGATAGAAACATTAAAACTAAGAGTAATAATATATCGATCATTTAATAAAATATATAAATAATAAAATACACAATAACACATGAATCAATTGCATGTGGTAAATTATGAAGAAGAAAAAGTCTCAATTTCGGAACTTTGCGGAAATTCATTATAATAAAAGAAATAATGTTTATTAGCTAAGATTCGTATGCAACTGCATTGCAAATTAATTTTATTTGCTTTATTCAACCAATATTAAGCAAAAAAAAGTTTCAGACATAATAAACTTAACGTCACCAATAAACACAAATATCTTGGATACAATTCTTCAGTTTGCAAAACTTATTTTTTCATTTTAAATAATGATCTACTTGATTTGCGAAAAGAATTACATGTTTGACTACTAGACAATATCGTTGAAAGAAAACAATAAGGAGAACGGCAGTTGGAAAAGCGTTTGCTTTAATTGCCAAGCGACGTGAGATTTCCAATTTCCGTTCCCTCGCGAACATTTTCATTACTCTCTACATCAACCTATTTTACGTATGTTGAATCATCTCTGTTAGATGGGTTCTAACTTATGCTAACAATCAATAATTAATTAAAAACTTTAGAAACATAGAATTGTTATAATTAATTAAACTCAACAGATATTTTATAAAATTTTTTGGCATGAAATTATTTTCCATGCAAATAAGCAGTAACTATATTATTATCATAAGTTATAGTAAATGATAAAAGTTGTATTTACTATTTAAAACAATAGTTTCGTAGGCAACATGTCTCTGTGTTATAAGGCAGACGCTTAATCTCATATTTGAAAGGATTATAGGGTCGAGGAGAATTCACAAACTCCAGTGCTAGTTAGCAGACTTCAGAAGTTCTCCAAAATGTTTTTCAGACATGCAAGTTTCATCCGAGTTTGAATCAACAATTTTAGTGGCGCCAGCTTCTGCGATTAAATATAAGTTGCCGAAGCTTTCCATTCGTCTTATACGTATATTTCCAGCAAAATGGAAATATAGACTAAAGAATTAAGGTATCACGATGACGTGCGCAGATCAGTGCCACACATGACTTTGTAATTCAAAGTACTGGGTGATACTACAACTGTTAAGGGCGTGATATTTACCACCAGATCAAGGAATTGCTTGTCAAGTTACTAAATACTAGAAGTCTTTAACTATGAGTTTTAAAGCGAATCCTTGACTTATAACGACTAAATAAATAATTAAATCCTGCCGTGAAGCAGTAGTGTGAAAGCATTACTGTGTTTCGGTTTGAAGGGCATTGTGAGCTAGCGTAATCACTGGGCATTTGAGACTTAAGAACTGACGTCTCAGGGTGACGGGCGCAGTGTGGGGTCACACAGAAATAATCTGGGTGACACAGCATTTGTTGTGGGCGGACGTTGCACTTACCATCAGGTGAACGTTTTGCTCGTTTCGTCACTTTATACTCGTACAATAAAAAAAACCTAACCGTAGGTTTTATCAAAATGTTAAAGCTTTTTTCGAGAAACCAATGTTTTATTATATACGAATAAACAAAGTTGCTCATCCAGGAGTATAGTTTAAAAAAATTATTAATCGTTTATGCGGATTGATCGAAAATTGGCCAGGAGGATATCCCTCCTAGCAAATTTTCGACCATTGTGACGACTTCCGAGTACTGTCGGAAGCTATAAACTGCGCAGGAGATATTATAGTGCCACAAGTGTACGAGCAAACACAGAGGGTCGACTCGTCCCAACCAACCCGCGCCCGATGTAACGCTCATGTGATAAGGTCGGAGGTAGGCTAGGATGCATTATCAGAAATACAGGGACAATCAGACCCGAAAACCAACAATTTGTTTGTGTTGTGTTTTTGCACAAATGTTGGCTGCGGCTGGAATTCGAACCAAAGACTAAGGTGGATGCGGATTAATAAGCAAAAGAAACTGGCAAAGTCTCTTACTACAGGAACTCAAGCTCCCATAGCGTGATATATAGCGAAGGTTCAAACTTCATCATCATCATCATCATCATCATTTAACCCCTTAACCAATCCATTGCTTAACATAGACCCTACAATCTATTGTCACAAAAGTTTGTAGCTCTTATTTTGGGGGATTTTGCCATAGTTGCCACGCTTGGCAGGTGCGTTGACAACCGCAGTTTATTTATTCAGATATTCCAGGAAGAAGCTGCTGCCCATCTCCTGGTTTTCATTTTCCTTGTCGACTTTTACGACACACTTTTTCTCTCCACAGGATGAGATGAGGTGTTAGATTCTCTTAAGCCGCCACCATACGGCAAGACACCACACACTCAATCTTATGACAGATAAATACTATGCAATTATTGAAGAAGATATCACCAAATTAGCCTTGGTTCTTTTACCACCGTTACCAAATTTTATTATTGACTGCCGCTCGGTTTGGCCAAACCTGTACACGAGTCTCCACGTAGCTAATATTAAGATTGGATTAACTAAATAGTTAGTAGTTTCATGACGGATCAATTATGAGGAATGGATTTATTTTTTACTTGTCCTAAATTTACCTACTCTTTGTATGATTTGTTTCTTTGAAATATTCCACAAACTACTAAAAAGGCACTCAAAAATTAAAAAAATAACAAATAATTTCAGTTTTACGTAGGAGTCCGTCTAGGTAGGTTACTGTTCCGATCTAAAGGGCACTGAGAGCTGGGGAAATTACCGGGTACTTATCACTTACGAGTAAGCATTGATGTCTCAGGATGCTGTGCGCAGTGTAGTGCAGAAATGTTTTGGGTGACACGGCATTTATCAGGCAGACTTTACACCATCAGGTGAACATTTTAGACTTCTCGGCACTTTCTGGTATAAAAAAAGTAAGCTAGTTGTAAGGCCATTTCAAAAGTAACCCGAAGTATAAATAACATATGCAAAAATAAAATAGTTTCACTTATAGAATGGAAAACAATATTCCACATGAATACAAACTCGATATCCAACGGAATTGCAAGGAAAACAAACAGGTGCTGTTTACGGTTAACAAGACGCAATAATGTTTTAACATTGTTCGATACGAGTTACCATGTAAACAAATACGGGCAAAAGTAAAAAATAACGAAATAAATATGCATTATAGCAATTTCCATATTAGTTTCTAAATCAGAAAAAAATAGTCAACCAATTTTTTTATTTTAATTTTTTCTGTTTAAGCCCTAGCGCACGAGTCTATTCATAACGCTGACGTTGAAATACTTGAGGGGCGGCCATCACATTCACCAGATCTCGGCCCTGGTAGTTTCTATTTATTTCCGAAATTTCATTAATATCTCGAAGGCAGGAAATTTCAAAGATCTTTTTTATAAAGAGAATAGTAAGTTTTAATCTGATGATGATGACTCCTGGCGGATTTTCGACAGCGGCGATAACTTCCAAATATTATCGGAAGTTATCAACTACGTAGGAGATAGTATAGTAAAATTACTATCCGCGCAAAAACAAAGACACACACTCGTCTTGACCTGCCCGCGACCAAACGCTGCGATTATGCGATGAGATCAAAAACTGTGTGAAAAACACAAATTAGGATAACCAACAATTTGTGTTTTTGTACAATTGTAGGCCGACTAGGATTCGAACCTAGGACCCGCAGCATAGATGTCAGATACTTCGACCAGAGGGCCATGCGATCATGAGCTTTAAAATAAGATTATTCACCTGCATAGCTAGCTGTAAGATGCTCATTCTCGCGTAGATTAGTTACATTAGTAAAAAAAAACATACTAATATTATAAATGCAAAAGTAACTCTCATTGTCGGCACTATTTATTCCGGAAAATCAAAGAGTCCCACGATATTTAAAAAAAAACCAAAATCCACTCGGACGTAGCCGCGGCTACATAAATCCGCGGCTACTAATTTATACGAGTAAATTAATTTTCACCAGACTTTGATTCTACGTTAAATTTGTATGAATTTCAAAATTCGTTAAGCTAATGATTAACCTAATGGTAACGGTAGAGTATCAGATTTTAATGAAACACCTCATCAGGTTATATGTTTATAGTATATTTTAGTCGAGCAGGAGCTTCATTTAAATTAGGACGTAGTAGAACTTTACTCATGACTTGCAATTAGGGCCATCGAGTTCTTATAAGACACCTTAGCGGTCTATGGTACGGGAAATGCAGTTCATCATCATCATCATCGTCATCATTTCAGCCTATAGGCCACTACTGAATATAGAACTTCCCCATAGGCAGCCACATCTGTTTTCTTAAACTGTGGTACAAAAAGTTACGCGGGTGAAACCGCGGAGGACAGCTAGTATTTTATAAAAAGAACAAATGCAGGGAAAATAAAAAAGTTACTTTGATTGTCATGTATGCGAAGTGTAACGCGTGTACCAGACACGTGCTTGGACTTAGCTGTCTTATCTCTTCCTAACCTTTTCTAAGCTTACACGTTTTCGTATTTCGATTTGATAGAGTATGTGACACCATATGATAAAAGGTTGGCACAAATAAATTATCTTCGCAAAACTCAAGCGAGTTATCTTAAGGTGTGGTAATTACTTCAGTCACTAAGACATAATTATTATACCAAGTATGGATATGTCCTGAAAAAAAAAAAAAAAGATTATCATGATTTGTGTTTTTAGATGAAGTTGGTCAGTTTTAATAATATAGATTAAAACTGACCAACTTCATACTTATTTGGTGATATATAAAAATAGTTTCAGCTTTTACAAGGGAATAAGAAAATGTGTGGTGGCGGCTTAAAAGAATCCACCACCCCATCTCATCCCGTGGGTGTCGTAAAAGTCGACAGAGGGAAAATAAAAACCAGGAGATGGGCAGCAGCGTCTTCCTTTAATGATATATATATGATATGAATGAATAAATAAACTGCAGTTGCCAACCCGCCTGCCGAGCGTGGCAACTATTGCAAAAACCCCCCAAAAAGAGAGCTACTTACTTTCCGTTAAGCAGTGAACTAGTTATGACGACCGCGTGGCCTAGTGGTCAGAGTACCTGACTTCTAAGCTGCGGGTCCTGGGTTCGAATCCCAGCCGGAGCCAATTGTACAATTTGTTCTTAAACACAAATTGTTGGTTTTCGGGTCTGGTTGTGTTGTGATTGTCTCCGTGTTTCTGACACTGCATCCTAGCCTACCTCCGATCTTACCGCATCAGCGTTACATCGGGCGCGGGTAGGTTGGGACGAGTGAGTGCCTCTGTGTTTGCGCGTACACTTGTGGCACTATAATATCTCCTGCGCAGTTGATGGCTCTCGACAGTAATCGGAAGTTGTCTCCGTGACCGAAATCGGCTAGGAGAACATCACATTACATCACAGTTATAGGCTGAATTGATGATAATTGATGAAGAAAATGTTATCTTAAGTTACGATACGAATGAACCGGCTGTTAAAAAGGAATAGGCCTCTAGTCATAACATAAACATACTAGAAGATTGCGCAGAAAACTTTTATTTAATAAATTATTACGATAAACATTTAGTATGCAAAAGCCAAATATGCAATAACTTAATCGTAGTTGCTGCAAGACAAAGAAATTTTTTGCATTTACTCGAAATAATTATAACTATATTAAGGAATATTGCTTTGAGTAATGAAATATCGATACTTAAAAATACAAATATTCAGAAGCCATTAGAAGATTGAAAAGAATTTTTAAATTATCTTATTTCAGAATGTAAGCATTCCAATTCACGAAGATATTTTTTTATTAAAAATTCACTGACCAAGTTTGCTACGTTACGGGTAATTACAGCTTTTTGAATATTGTTGTTTGATTAGTTTCTCGGAATACACTTTTCCCCAATATCCTTTAATGCCTTTATTTACAAGTCACAAAATTTTACAAATTATACATACGTAAAATATTGACGTGTATCTACTTTTATTTTTCAAGCTGCAAAATCGCATGTTGTTTATCTAATCTAAACTACTCGTAATATTATAAAGAGGAAAGATTTGATTTTTTGTATGTTTGGTTGTAATGAATAAACTTAAAAACGACTGAACCGATTTTAAAAATTATTTTACCTATGTACAACTACATTATCACCGAATAACATGAGTTGTACAAATGTGTATAAAAATCCGAGATTCCTACGAAAATTGCTATGATGTAACTCAAGGTATGCTCATTATAACTCATTATTTGGCGTGCGCTGCGAAAACTTTTGATGATAAAGACAATAATGCATTACATTTTCATAGTACGCATCATTACTCATAGAAAAGTCCGCGAGGCTATATGTACTCGTATAACTATTATAGTTAAGTCACAATAACCGCTTTTTATTCAAATTAGTGTATCAAAACACGGGTAGAATCGAAAGATGATTACATTCATATCATGATATTAATCCTTATCCTAAAAATAGTTTCATAGTCAAGGTTGATTATGGATTTGTAAATTCTTCTTTAAATCATTGAAATCGGACCTATAGTTTAATAGTTACGACGAGTATAAAAATGTTAAAAGTAAACAGCTCTTCGCTCGCCCGCGCTACATGGAATAGACTGAGATCTATTAATTACTTACCTAATCATATTATTTTATGTAAATTTAAAACAATTGAATAGTGGTTTGTAATTTTTTTATATATTTTTTTTATTTAAAACTACAGCGAAACTACAGTAAAAAAATACAGCGGCCGCGGTGTCTCTCGAACGCCGCGCCCGCGCCCGGCTTCATGCAACTTGGGCATCATCGAAGAGCGCGGCTCCCCGTTTGCGTAGCGGTCGAGAGCTGTCGTTTTATTTTGCTATCACGACATCAAATATTGGCTATATTTCATGGCTTATGCTCCCTTAAATAAAACATTTTTTGGTAAAATAACGTAATCTTATCTGACCAGCTGCAGAGCTGCCGATGAGAATAGTCGCTACAAAAAATGTTAGTGTAAGGAATTGTGGTTGTTCTATTTGTCTAAATAAAGTACTTATTTATCTTTCTTATATCTATCTACCCGTGCGAAGTCGGGGCGGATTGCTAGTATAAAATAAACACGTAAACCTAACCTGTAATACATATCTTATTTATCTATAAATATTCGCCAACAGGAAAATAAATTCACGGTAAAAATATTTTAATACTATTAATAGACGACTTGGACCGTTTCGCGGGAATACGATGGATGCAGATGACTCAAGGCCGCGCTATAAGTCTATCTATGGGGGAGGCCTATTCAGTAGAGGACTTGCGACGGGCTTAATCACTTCATTTTCATGACTGAGAAAAGCGTTTTCGTTTATTCATTTAATCACAGGTCATATGAGATTTAATAACTGATGTTTCAGAGTGACGGGCGCAGTGTGGTGTCACACAGAAATGTTCTGGGTGATACAACTTTTGTTATGGGTGAAGATTTTGCTCGTTTCGTCACTTAATCCAAAAAAAATTACACTTTCCCATAAATTATTAATTTCTAGTACGCCTATGCATCTACGCGTGTCGGATAAAACTCTGATATTAGCTGTCGTAAATTTATTTGTTTACTTTTGATATTTCTTCGACAAGAACTTAAATTAATGAAATTCGTGTAACCCTGTCGGGAGTAGCAATGAATTTATGTGAAAGGCAGACATCTATCTGAATCATTTTTTTAAATATTCTCCAATATTTTTATAACTTTTGTTTTACAATATTGTATAAACTTTAACAAATTGTACTGTATTACAAATATTTATTTTTAATAAATTATTTAGGAAGTATGTAGTTAAAAACATTCATAAATACAATTAGAAGCGCCATTAGTCTAATGGCTTAGGGTACCTACAGCGAAACCAGATTGTATAGGTTCGAGCCCGCTATTCGTCTATTGCCATGAACCAATCTTCTAGTGTACAACAGGAATACTAGCAATTGTACTTACGCAATTTGTATTTTGTGTTAAACTTTAAATTGAAAGCGTATCTGCTTCTCTAATTAAGTCTATTTAAAACGAAATTAGTGGGGTTATAATAAGAACTACTTTTTATATAGACTTTACGCCGTTCAGAGGATAATATAAAATGTAACATTGGATTAATCGCTAAGTAAATAGTAACTTTTTAAAATTTATTAAAATTTATTATACTATTAGAAAATTAAGCTTTCACTAAAAAATTCGGTGCTATTTTTGTGGTATCGATCTGTTTTATATCAAAATGGTATTTTGATATAAAAGCCCTATTTTAGTCTAGACTAAGTGAGTGTTCCTAGCCTGTCTGACGTACGAGTATAATACGGACCCTGAAAGCTATGCTATATACACATGAGCAATCAATGCCACTCATCTTTATAAATACAAAGTTGAAATGTCTTTATTAAATTTAAGATTGTTTAAAGCTCGTTAGGAAAAGAAATGCCGTGTGTTAGCGGCCTAAGAGAATCTACCACCCCATCTCATCCCGTGGGTGTCGTAAAAGTCGACAGAGGGAAAATGTAAACCAGGAGATGGGCAGCAGCATCTTGCTGGAACATCTGAATAAATCAACTGCGGTTGCCAACCCGTCTGCCAAGCGTGGCAACTATGGCAAAATCCCCCCAAAACGAGAGCTACAAACTTTTGTGGCAATCTATGGGGGAGGCCTATGTTCAGCAGTGCTGAACGACGACGACGACGACGACGATGGGGGACGCTTATGTTCAGCAGTGGACTATTTGTGGGCTGAAAACACAAGCAAAGGAAAAGAAAAACCACACTGGTTCGAAATGTTAATTGTAATGTTAGTTTTTAGTCATAATTACTTATTACAAGATAAGGTAAGATCAGAGTCGTAGTAGCACAGGAGCCGGACGCTAGCCTTAAATTACATAGTTCATCATCATCATTCATCGTTAAATACGCTACCTCAAAAGTTTTTCTGCAAACATACAAACTTTGCAGCTTTATTATAGGTAACTTGGCTTCTAGCCGGCGTATCAAGATGAAACATGCACCAGATTTTAAGTAATATATACAGCAATTCTACTGTGAAAACCACATCAAATTTCGAGCAGTAGTTTTGCGTGATACGCGTAAAAACATTCAAAAACCTACAAAACTTCTAAAGATAATTGTTTTAGCTTCTATAATTCTTATTAAGCCTCATATTAATTATTCTTAAATATCTCCTGTTCTATGTTCAGGCATCGGCCAGCTACAATTTTATTAGTCATAGACTACTGTATAATTGTATTTTTCTTTAATTTTTTTTAATTTACGAATGAATCATTCCTATTATCTTTTTGAGACGCGTTTTACGAATAAATGTGGTCATTTTCGTAAGGCGAATTCGACGAAGTGAGGGTAATACGGCTCAGATTTGAAATGATATGAGGGATAATGATAATGATATATATCACAATGATTATTTATAGAAAAGAGTGACAGTGCAACGTCTGCCGATTAGTCGTTACTAATACTCTTACAACAGAAACGGGATAAAAAAAATTTGGATGCCTCCATAACTCATAAATTAAGAACGCTACGTTCTAAAAGTACTCCCCGTGGTGATATTCTCTTCGTCATTTCTTTAGAAAAACACCTTCGTTCACTGCACACTTCTCAGTGTAAGAACGTTAGCAACGCTTACGCTAGTGTAATTACTTCGCATATGAGACTTGAGCATAAGCCTCCCATAGACTGCCACAACGCACGATCCTGTGCCACTTGCATCCATCGACTTGCCGCAAAAACGTGCAGGTCGTCGCTCCATCTAGTGGGTAGTCGCCCTACACTGCGTTAGCCGGTACGAGGTTGCCACTAAAGAACATTTCTTTCCCAACGGTTCTGAAAGAAAGGTTCTGGAGTGGCAGCCTGCGAGCGACGACCTGCACGGTTTTGCGGGAAGCTAATGGATGCAGGTGGCTGAAATGATGATGATTTGTAATTCGAGAGCTAATTACGTAAAGTGAATAAAAAAATAGCAGCTTATAATGTTCTCACTGAGTACATACCTCCTCTCGTTTTTAAAAGATTTTGAAGCTGGGAAGAGTTTGCCACGCTGTCCTCGGGTTGGCGAACATTGCCTCGAAATATTTTTAAACCTCAGACATGCAGGTTTCCTCACGATGTTTTTGCAGAACAATTTTAGAGGTGCCGGCGCCTGGTATCGATCAGATCACTTAGCCTCTGACCGACTACGGCCACATAAACTAAACAATTTTTTATCGTAGACTTTATATAATTTCAGTCACATTTCAAGAGAGAGTCAGTTCAACAATTTGAACGCTTTGTAAAAATTAAAAAAAATAAGAAATGCAATATTTATGTAACGACTCACTTAAATGCATTGCACCCCATCCTCGTCTGAGTGAATAACAAAAGCTCACGTCACTTGTAAACAGAAATAAGTACATTTTACATTTCGATGATTGACTTTTATATGAACAAGATCTACTTAACAAACTACATGATAGACACACTGCGTAAACCGGTGGCCCTAGAATCTAGTGTTCTAAGTGCACACTTACTTTATATAATAAAATTAGTGTGCATTTAGAAAGGTTTTTGAAAATTCACCCCCTAATGGGGTTAAATAGGTATGAAAGTTGGTATGAAAGCTCTTAATTTAATGAACTTTAGGATTGCGTGGCCTAGTGTACCTGACTTCTACGCCGCGGGTCCTGGGTTCAAATCCCAGCCGCAGCCAACATTTGAACAAAAACACGAATTGATGGTTTTCTGGTTTCGGCGGTGAATTTATGTCTGTTTTTTACAGACATAAATTCCACGCGATACAGGAGAAACTCTAGGGTGAGGCATGGTTTTTCTTAAGTGAAAGAAAGATAATTTTATTAATTTGTGCATAGTATATAATTTCTTTAAACATACTTTCCTAAATGCAGTTTTTTTTTAATAAATTTAAAGGTTTTCGAAAACATGTCTTTAAAATGAATTAAAAACCTAGAATTTAACATTTTGTTCACCTTAATAGCTTTAAATACATCGATGACAGACTTATTTTTTAAACGTTGCATGCACAAACATAATGTGCATATACATTCAAGAAAAGAGCCTATTCCTTTCTCAAAGGCCGGCAACGCACGCGCGACTCTCCTGGTCTACTGATGTGCGGATGTACGTGGGCGGCGGCGATCACTTAACATCAAATGAGGCGCTTGCTCGTTTGCCCCCTCTTCTAAATAAAAAAAAAATATTCTGGCCTGGAACTGATTTAGCGTTGCCGTATATAGACAAGTAGAAAGAATCACGTAACTAACACACTCAAAAAAAAATGATTATTAATTGTTACAACACAATACTATACGTAATTTATTTACAAAATATGCTTGTTCTTACAAAAGGTTACAGTTACTGACAGTACTTTTTTTTCATTTGCTTAAATGTGTTTTTATCGTGATGCACTCGACACTTTCTTTAAAAAAAAGGTTAATAAAAAACAGAACTTTATGGTACAGACAAAACTGTACGTATAGCTTTAATAGGTATTTATTTAGAAGGGGAAAATTAAATGTAATACCAAAATTACGTTTAACGTTTATTTTGTGCACAATCTTAACAGACATGTAACTCTACTTACATACAATTATTACTTAAAAAAATTATCACTTTATACCCTAAAAGGAATTTTGAACAAAATCCAATACTTAAATTAAGAATAAGTATAACGAGATTAAGGGTAAGAAAAAGTTTAAAACCCTTTTAGTAACTAATTTCCGCAATGTAACGTCAGATTCTATAAAATTTTAATTATCTTAATTAAATTTAAATGAATACCTTTTAGGCGTCGGTTCGATACTCTTTTATATTGCAGAATCTCTTTTATATATCTATGCGCTATATATATCTACCGCGGGCCGTATCTAATATGATGACTTAAGAATACTATTGAAAGGTATCAACTGCGCAGGAGATATTATAGTGCCACGTCTATACGCGCAGATACGAGAACTCACCCATTCTTACCTACTCACGCCTGATGTAACGCTCATTTTTTTTTGATTAGTTAGAGTGGCGAAACGATCAAAAAGTTCACCTGATGTAAAGTGCATCGTCTACCTCTTACAAATACTATGTCACTACACTGCATTGCGCCACCCTGAGACATCAATTCTTAAATCTCATATGCTCAGTGATTACGCTAGCTCACAGTGCCCTTCAAACCGAAATACAGCAATGTTTGCACACTACTGTTTCTCGGCCGGATAATTTGTCCTGGGGTGGTACCTACCTAGTCGGATTCCTGCATAGGAATCCTACCACCAGTCATGCGGATAGGATAAGATTGTGTTTTTGCATAAATGTTGACCCCGGCTGGAATTCGAACCCAGGATCCGCAGCTTGGTAGTCAGGTATTCTGACGACAAGCCTATGTCACCCGGACAAAAAAGTCTTTTACTGTGTGTGCATATAGGTTTTTGAAATTTAAGATATTGTAACGATATACTATCTTTAATTACGTATTTTTACGTTTTAGAAAGATTTAAGAAAATATTAAAAATTATAAAAAAAAAGAGGTGGTCCAAAAAGTTGGGAAAATATATATGAGGACAAATCCCAATAGTGAAATTTCATAATTTTTAATTTAATTCTTCTTGGCATAATATTACATAGATCAGTGCATAAAATTTACTTTAAAACCTATAAAATATGTCCAAGAGACCTTATCTATCGAAGTACTATAGAAGTTAATTAAAAATATTACAATATAAAATTAACTTCATTTGTATGGAAAATACTCTATATAGTAATTCATAATAAGGAAGTGTTCGTGCATTAAAAAAAAGTAAAGTTTCAGCCTATAAATGTCCCACTACTGAGCACAGGCCTCCTCTCATTTCTGAGAGGGTTTTGGAGCTAGGAAGAATCCGCCACGCTGCTCCATTGCGGGTTGGCGGACTTCACATGTCCTCGAAATATTTCTATTCCTCGGACATGCAGGTTTCCTCACAATGTTTTCCTTCACCGCTAAGCACGTGGTAAATCAGCACTTAAAATTGTAGAACAATATTAGAGGTGCTGGTACCGGGGATCGAACCCAGGTTACTCGCTTACTATGAAATTAAAGGCGAGCACCAGGCCCCTGAGCTACCACGGCTCACGTGCATTGAAATTTTATAATCCTATCTCTAAAAACTGGAAAGTGTTCATGTAATGCCAATTATAAAACCTTTCGTAAAAGTAGAAAGTGTTCGTGTATAGCTAACACCATACTACTAAGTCCGAGGCTTGAGTACCGTGCGGAGGGGCATACCAAACAGTTTAACACCTATGTGTGTGAGGTCGAGCATGACTCTATAGTATCAAGTTGCTTAGTGCTAATGTTCCATACAAAGATCCTATGTAAGTACAGTATATGATAAAAATGGTCTATCATTGAAGGTCTCTTGTAAGAAATGATATTATAAAGATGAGTTGGAACTTAAAATTATTAAGATAGAGAATTCATTAGACTTTCATACAATCACATAAGAGAGGGTGTTGCTTTTAGCATTTCGGTGCTGGAGCTTACTCTTTCGCCCCGTGTCTTAGAGCGTTAGTTCTATGATACATGGTTCATACACCGGCGTCTTAGTGGCTTGCTACTATGACACGTTGGTAATTTTTTTAGTTAAACAACTTTTGCCAAAGTCGATAATTATCATATAGGTGTGTTGTGAGGAGGCACCATCTATGTGATAGTCACAATAATACTTACTGCTATTGTGGTATTGTGTTTTAGTGGCGGTTATATGAATGAGTCGCATCTGATTCAATACGACTTATGATTCTGGTTGACGGAGGTTTTTTTGCAGAAGTGTAGATGTTTGCTAAGACCGTATAGACCGCCCTTGTGTTGGCGTATGTCTGAGCAATAGTCGTATTGATGCTTGTTGCACCTGTGGCAATGCGTCTTTGTGGCAGTTGCTTAGATGTCGTTAGTATAATGGTTGCGTCTTGCACTTGGTTTGACTCACATTTTCGTTAGCTTTGTCCAAGTCGGGTCTCTCTATAACGAGACTGCAGACTGTCTGCCCTCCAATCTGTTGAATAACAACAATATTAAATAAACCTATCAGTAAATTCCCACAAATGAATGATAACTGGAGACTTGGTAGTGGGTGAGACAAACTTGACCGAAATACATAAGACTCACGTCATTTACACAAACCCATTTTGACGAATATAATAGAATGCTGATTGTCTGATGGCTGATTGATAATTATAAATGATAAAGAATGGCAAAATACATCATTACAATGGTTGGTGGAGCTGATGCGTCTACTTCATGCGGATGGTAGCTGGCGAGAGGAGACTCTCAAGGCTGCAGCCGAAAGCTGCGCAACGTGGGACCCCATACCCTTGAAGTGAGCAGTGGACTCACGACGTGCTCTGCGGCAAATTGCCGTGCTGACCTTATATTGGATGTTGATGCCACACACTCGACATTTATCTACAGTTGCAGCGGTCTGGCGAAGTGGTGGCGCGTACGGAAGGCTTTACTAGTTTATTGGGCCGAGTGCCCATAACTACTCGACGTGTGCCAAATCCATACGACGTACATCCACGAAGACTGGACTTAGCTGTATACTTGTATGATGTAAACACGCATTGACATGCGAGACTTCGGTCTAAGTTTGTGCTTACGCACTAGCAAGAGGCCAAGCCCTCTTTTTGCTGGTTCGCCAGTGTTGCTGTGGACTACGGTCTTTGTTCCCGACTTCTTGTCCTGTGTCGGGGGGAGCGCTTGGATTGGAAGGCGCTCACCGTACACGGCGGGTGTTGGAGCCGTATGCCTTCCCCACATTTTTTTTAAACAAAAATGTTGGGGGAGCGAAAGCTTGTAGTGGGTTATTAATAATTTAATATAAATCTTATACCAGTGGGGAATACAAATCTCCTTGTATTAGATATTTTGATAAATAAACATTGTGAGCCCCTTACAAGAGTATAGCGATTAGTAATTAATTAGTATTCAGTTCAATTGCAGCTTCTCTAGCGAATAATTTTTTTTCCATGATACACCTAAAAGAACAAGTTACTATAAATAAACACAACGTAGATAAAAGCATCCTACCTATGACGATCACATATTATTAACATATATAATTCAAATGGCCTAGAATGAAATAACCTTTAGAAATGTCTTTCAAGATTAAGTCTATTTTCTGGTCACGAAATTAATTTTATCAACGTGAAAGTTGAATAGTTACAATATCATTTTATTAACACTAACCAGTCTCACTCGACTTACGATGTTAAGTTTGCAGATCCTTTGAAAATGTAGAACATCGCAAGAAGTCGTCGTCATCATCATCACCATCATCATCATTTCAGCCTCTCACTAGTCCTACAAGTCCACTGCTTAACATAGGCCTCCCCCATCGATTGCCACAAAAGTTAGTAGCTCTCATTCTGGGGGGATTTTTCCATAGTTGCCACGTTTGGCAGACGGGTTGGCAACCGGTTTATTTATTCAGATGTTCCAGGGAGAAGCTTCTGACCATCGCCTGGTTTTCATTTTCCCTCAGTCGACTTTTGCGATACCTACGAGATGAGATGGGGTGGTAGATTCTCTTAAGCTGGATGCTTAAGAGAATCTACCACCCATAATATAAGAAATAATTCTATACATTGTATTATTTTTCAACAAAGAAAATACAATCTTAAAACGCTTAAGTAAAAGAAATTGAACACATGGAAGTGCTCTATAAGTTCTATTCCACATAATACGATCCCATAATATTGTGGAGAGGAAACTGACGTTAATGTTAGCTACGTTGATGGACATTTCCATAAAAGGCTGGGAGAGTTCATTGTAACGGCGTCATATCTTGGGAAGTATTGGATGGTTTGTAATAATAGACAAAGCGGGAAGGTTGAAAATAAAATTATTTAAGACAGTACGATTCCCAAATGACATATTTTTCAGTTGTAGCTAGTTAGAACTGAAACCATAATGGCACTACTTAGTAAATACGACATTTTTTTTTCATAAAGTGACAATAATTAAACAGTAAAAAATTTAAATACTTTTATTTTTAAAAACACATGTTTATTAAAAAAAACTGATTAAAATTCCTTTTTTTGTTTCATTATTCATAGTTTTGTTATGTTTCTTGAGAGTAACCTATTTCGTAGTGTGTTTTTAATTAAAAACTTATTTCCAAAATCCATTTTAAGTAAAATTTATTTGGAACAACGTATTACGAGTTCGAGTACGTTACGAGTACGTTCACCGCATTCTAACTCTGTTAAATACCAACATTTTGCTTCATAAATAACGAAGAATTATGAATTTTAAAATAAAATTTATATACTATTAATTAACACAAAATATTCATTGTATAACATATATTGTAGCTCTCATTTTGATGTGATTTTGTCATAGTTGCCACGCTTGGCAGGCGGGTTGGCAACCGCAGTTTAGATTTTTCAAAAACATGCTGCTGCAAATCGTCTGGTTTTAATTTTCTCTCTGTCGACTTTTACGACACCCACGGGATGAGATTGGGTCGTAGATTCTCTTCTTTTTGCCCTGTTTTTGAACTTGGCACGCACTTTGAGTTAAGCACAAAGAACGCAGCTTTTGTAATTAACTCGAAAGAAGTATGTATATAATACTTTGTGTTTATTTCTGCGTTGGTGTACAATGAGAGTATATTGATTGATAGATTAATAAATAGGTATCAAAATAAATTTAAACTCAATCTTAATAAATAATAAATCAATTTCAGTTCTAAACTTTCTATTACAATTGTTTAATGTAAAGATTTTTTATGAGTGTAGATAACGAACAAATCGTTAACCTGATGCCACAACTTTTAATTGGAAAGCTCTTTGTAGTATCGCACTGCGCTTGTCACCTTAAGATATCAGCCATAGTCTTCAAATCCCTGTAATTCCAAAAGCCCTTCAAACTGAAACACAGTGGTCTTACTTCACAACTGCCTGACTTGTAAAAATGGCACTGTTTCCCAAGGCAGAACAGGCATGCTATGCTGCATTTGACCAATTTTGATAAAAGTAAAATAAAGTAATTAAATCTATGGACGTATTACATTACTTTATTACATACACTACATCATAGCTAGATTATGTCCAGAGATCGTATCATAAATTGATGTAATAGTTCTAGTTTAAAGTCAGAAACGTGAAAGAAATAAATATATATGTAAAATATAATTTCTCTTACCAAGTGGATACCGAGTTTACATTTCGTTAAAAAATATTTTCAACGATAATAACTATATGCTTATGTCAAAGTGGTCGAAAATTGCGTAGCAGGTTAGTGTAGGAGTATATATTAGTGCCATTACGGTTGTGATAGCCTGACCAAATGTGATTTCTTTTACCGAATTACCTGACAAACAGACAAGAGGGCACTTTAATATTAGTTAGCGTAATTGTAACAGGGACATTTCTAGTAATTACGTATTACTAAAATTTCGTCACAATCCATTGTGTAAATTACATTAAGGTATTCTATCTTAGAATATTAACCATCCAATCTAATATATTAACAATCCAATATATTAACCATCATAAATTATGTATTTTACTAAATAATATATAGAATAGTAAAACTATGCATAACATTTAATACTTTAAGTTTTAAATTTATATTTATACGTAGATCTAATAAAAATGAAATTTTAGTCTGAAACTGTCCATTTATTTTTTAC
Source organism: Luehdorfia chinensis (assembly GCA_019845155.1). Taxonomy (NCBI): domain Eukaryota; kingdom Metazoa; phylum Arthropoda; class Insecta; order Lepidoptera; family Papilionidae; genus Luehdorfia; species Luehdorfia chinensis. The sequence goes on from JAHVAK010000125.1 coordinate 1,178,288, forward strand.
GTAAATAAACAAAATACTAAAAAAAGCGCTTAAATCACAATATTTAATTTATGATTCTTGTATGCACTTGGGTGTCGTGAAAGTCGAAAGAAGGAAAAAGAAAACCAGGAGATGGGCAGCAGCATCCTCCTGGAATATCTGAATAAATAAACTGCGGTTGCCAACCCGCCTGCCGAGCGTGGCAACAATGGCAAAATCCCTTAAAATGAGAGCTACAAGCTGTGGTAGCAATCTTTGGGGGAGGCCAATTTTGAGCAGTGGACTAGTGATAGGCTTAAATAATGAATGATGATGATGTATGAACTTGTAATCCACATCAGTTTCAAAAAGTCGTAGGTATTTTTGTATTAATTACACAATTTGTTGCAAATTATCAAGAGCTTATTGACATTAGATAAAATACGTTAATTTCAAACTACGAGTATTATAGAGTAATTTCGTTAACTTGACTTTCTGAAGTAATAACTAAATTCCAAACTCGAAGTCATTTTGAGTATCAATATAAAGAATTATTATTACTAGTAATTGATATTTCTGAAAGGCACATTGGATATACGTGGATGTTTTTTTAAAGAAGTAAACATATTTATACTAAATTGAAATAGTCAATCTTTCCATGATGATTTTTTTTTATGACGAACAATGAAACCGTGACAATTTGTCTAAACACTGACATTTAACTATACTCATCATATCCTTTAAATATTATTATAAAAGCATTAGCCTTTACGTACACCTTTTTTTAGAAAGGAAGAGAAGGATATAGTCATGTCTTTTTCCCATACAAGAGGTAGACAGAGGCTACCAATGTAGCCCACTTTTCGCCCCCACGGGACACAACAGGAGATAAAGTATATTGACCATTACTTAATGTAAATAACTATTTTATTATTGTGGCATATTGCGTCACGAAAGTAATGAACGCGTTAAATTGGAAATAAAATTGTTAATGTAAGTTATTACAAATCGCTGTCTTCTACAATAGCCAGAAAGAGTAAGTATTCGCGAAAAGAAGATATCTTTTTCGTGGGAATCTACATTATGATATTTAAATAGAAAACTTTGTACCCCATTTTTAAGCATATTACGCGCACTGGGGTACCGAGGAGTATTAGATTTGCCACAGTTAAAGTTTATTTTTACTCGTGTTACAAATATATATAATTTAATAAAAAGTTAAATACATCCATATTAATATTGATGAAATTTTTTAGAATTTGTTTACCTGAAAATAAAAAAAAATATTAAAAGGATTACTTTTTTCCTTTTTTTACGTTCAGTCAATAAACTGTTAGTACCGGTCTCTAGTGGATTAGAGGGTAATAAATTTAAATTAACGACAAGTTTCAGCTTCGCAATCTCTACAAGGAATATAAATAAGGCTGCTAAGAAAACAGGATATTGCACCATTAATTTCACGGCATTTTTAATGATAAAGATACAGTGAAGCGAATAATTTTACGTTCAAATTTTTTTAAATAAAATCTTTAAATGTCATTTATATAGGCAAAAATCGGATGACTGTAAGTTTATCAGAAACTAGTAGTTGAAAACTTGAGGAGTATAGCAGGAGTGATTTGGATAGACAAAATGAGAAACAGCGTGATAAGGGAACGTTGCAAAATATATAGGGACAAAGATAGAAAAATGGGATTCTTTGATGGTTCCGACACGTAAAAAGAAAGAAGATTGACCAAACAAATTTATGAGGTGATTGCGAATGGGCAAGTCGGCAAAGGTTGACGTAGGCGAACGTTTCACGAACAGATCGATTACGTTTTAAGAAAAAGCCACTACAAAAATACCCGCAACCGACGAGCTTGTATAAAAACGCATATGAAAGTAGAAGAAGCGAAACATGTCTGTCAAGATCGTAGCCAGTGGAAGGATGTGGTCTCTGTCTACCCTAATGGGAAACAGGCGTGACTCTAGGTATGTATGTATTAGTTGAAATATGCATTTTTTAATGTAGCTTTATGCATGAACTACATAGTTTCGAAATTTTTAATGAAACGCTTATTACGGCGACCGCGTGGCCAAGCGTGCCGTAGTGATCAAAGTACAATAAATTATGCCATTAATACATAGATTCAGTTACACCAGAATAGAAAATTCGATTCTTTGAATTATTTCATTTTGATGAATTTTGGTTTTATTAGAAGTTACTGGAAATATAAATTGCCTACATAAAATTAAATTGAACAGATTTATGTTTATCGTAGTTTAATAGATTCATACAGATTGAGTATGATACGAGTAAAATACATTTAACAAACGAATATACTCGTAAGTCTTCTTTATTAGGCGCATGGTTTATCGATTAATTTACCTGATTAATTAGCTATACTTCCGGTCTCATTAGAAGCCAATATTTATGTAAATTATGTATACGGATTTTAGTCTAATAATAATCTGTGACGAGTCCCAGTCTCAGAACATTCAGGATTTGAAATGATATCTGAAAATTACATTTACACTTTATTCTTCCCTGAGTTCCGTATATAAGGATACGAGAAGGTAAAAACGAAAATTTCTCTGTTTTTATGCAGACAAAATACGCAAACCATGCAATATAAGCTTTGCTATACGTACGTAATAGCTTTTAATACTAACTTATGATGATAATAATATAAACAGTTTTCTAGCTCAAAAGAAACAGTTTGTCTAAACTAATCTAAACTAATATTATGAAGAGGAAAGATTTGGTTTTTTTGTATGTTTGATTGTAATGATTTAACTCAAAAACTACTGAACCGATTTAAAAAAAAAATCACATATATACAACTACATTGTCACCGACTAACATGAATTGTATTTAATTTAAAAAAAACTCAAGATTCCTACGAAAATTGCTATGATGTAACTCAAAGTATCAAAAATTTACTGATAAATGTCATTATTTGGCGTGCGCTGCTAAAACTATTGATGATAAAAAAAATGTACTACATTTTCTTAGTACTCATCGTTACTCACAAAAAAGTCCGCGAGGCTATATGTCTAACTATTATAGTTAAGTCACAATAACCGCTTTTTGTTCAAATTAGTCTATCAAAACACTGGTAGAATCGAAAGATGATGATGACATTCGTATCATGGTATTAATTCTTATCCTATAAAATAGTTTCATAGTGAAGGTTGATTATGTACATGTAAATTCCTCTTTAAATTATTCGAATCGGACCTATCGTTTAGAAGTTACGATGGGTATAAAAATGCTAAAAGTAACAAAAATGCCGCGGTGTGAGCGAACAGCCCTACGCTCACCCACCCGCACTACTCGTGAATAGACTAAGATCTATTAGCTACATATTATTATTATTTTATATTATTTTTTGTAAACTAGAAAAAATTGAATAGTGGTTTGTAATTTTAATTATATGTTTTCTTATATTTAAAACTTCGAAACGCTCTAATTTATCATTCTAACACTACGTGCGAAGCCGGGGCGAATCTCTTGAATATTATAAATGCGAAGGTATCTCTCTCTGTTTCTTTGTCTGTTTATTAAATTTTCACGGTTCAACCGCTGAACCAATCTTGACTAAATTTGGAACAGAGATAGCTTGCATCCTGGAGATAGGACATACGTTTTTTATTTCAGAAAATCAAACAGTTGCCATAAGATATTTAAAAAACCTTTTTCCACGTAGACGAAGTCGCGGGCATCAGCTAGTTATAGAATCATTTGAATTTTGCAAGATAATAAACCGTGTCGTATCGACATTAGAGAAACTGCCACCCTATTTGAGATCGTGGGAGTCTGAAAAGTCGATTCAGGGTAATTGCCAGAAAATTCTCATACTGTCCAACAGATGGTGGACTACGAATATAAATTATCTTGACCGATGGCGGATAGCAGCGTCTATAGTGCGAAGTATCTGGTACTACTATCGCCAATCCCATATTTGGAGAGACCTATGTCCAACACGGAACTTTTATCTGGCTTTTGAATAAGAAAAAGTATAATAACGAAGTGAATAAACACACTTAACCAACCTTTATATTATATTTTGCAAAATGTTGTTCGTGAGGATCGAATCTAATACTTACGCACACACAGATTATTTGTTTTCTTGCATGTGTGTATAGTAACTGTCAATAGGTCTGAAGCTCACTTTAGCCTCTGAAATTTCGTATATAGCTTAGACATTGAATTAGTTAATACTTATGAATTTTTTGACCTTATCTACGAGTATAAGAAATTAAAAAATATAAAAAATACAGACCTTTTTTGGACCATGGCTACTATAAAAAATATGTATTATTATTTTTCTATTACTATCTAATGGGAGCTGCAGTAGCTCAGGGGCCGGGCTCTCACCTCAAATTTCATAGTATGGGAATGGCCTGAGTTCGTACCCCGGTGTCAGCACCTCTATAATTGTTCTGCAATTTTAAGAGCTGATTTACCACGTACTCAGCGGTGAAGGAATACATCGTGGGGAAACCTGCATGTTTGAGGATAAAAAAATATTTCGAGTATATGTAAAGTCCGCCAACTCGCAGCGGGGCAGCGTGGCGGACTCTTTTCAGGTGCAAAGGCTTCACATAAATGAGAGGAGGCATGGCTCAGCAGACCATTTATAGGTTGTTATTTTACTATTATTATGTAAATAATCGGCATAAAATTAACTATGATTTTATTATATAACATTATTTTTAAACATTTATATTGAAAATCGAATCCATTAATGAAAGTAAATTAACTCATGACATAAGTCGCTGGTCGACCAAACATACAAAAAGCATATATATTTACAATCCATACCATTTACCACAAATTGCTATGGAGAACAGAAACAACTATGTATGTGTAGTCAGTAGTAGGTTGACCCTATGGTCATATCTATCAAAGATCTTTGTAAAAATATATTAGTTTCAGGAACACCAACATCCTGCCGACCACCTATCGAAGACAATATGACCTATATAGTTTATTATTCATGTGATTTATTTTAAACTAGTTTTAGTTTATAAGTTGTATTTAGATTTCTTGTTACTTAATAATTTCTTGTATTTACTTGATGAGGTACTAAATATCTCTGTACTACTGAGCTTATCATTGTACGGCGTTAGTACGGCGGAGACCAGTGTCAAACAAGCAGTTTGGACGCGCCTCACGTTGTGTCCCTCTTCGCACTCGGCATTTTATTTCGCCAACAAGATCTACACAGTTGAACATATGTATCCATATGCCCTAGAGAGTCTAGAAGTTTACGTCTAGAAGCAAGAGAAAGAAGTGACGCTTAACCACTCCTGGTCTTTTTACACACAATTAGAACTTGACTATGTTGATGCCTCTTTTAGAAAGTTTTCGGAGTGTAATACTCGCGGATTTTCCATTTATTAAAGATATGTAAGTGACACTTACATGCCTCATGTAACTCGACGAGAATGATACGAGTACACTCACTGTCGAATTACTTCAGTAAATTAACGTTCTTCAACGGTTAGTAATTAAAGTAATTTTTTATGACTTATCTTTACATTCCTTTTTGGTTATTTCAATTTCGGTATAAAACATAGGAAACAGTATAAAAAAATTAAATTAAACACGTTCGTTTTTCAAGGATGCACTTTACTGTTAAAACATTCTATTGTTGCCGGTTTTTTGAGGTTTCAACGCTTACCGTCTGGAAAGTATATTGAATTTCTAGTTGACACATATTGGAAATAGGAGGGAACACTTACTTGACATAAAACGTTGTTTAAAACTTTAGCTTTGCACTATAATATTGAAATACATACATACGTACATATAGTCACGCCTTTTCCATATAAGGGGTAGGCAGCTACACATGTTACCCATTTTTCGCCCCCACGGGAAAGGAGACGTGATGGTGGCCATTTTGGTACGAGTAAAAAAATAACAGACTGTCCGTCGCGTTCCCACGAAACTGTGCAAGTAGTTGCTCCATACTGTAAAGACCCTATACTGCATGCCATATCCTTCTTCCCCATATTGTTATCCATATGTGGCAAGCCCATATGAGCTACAGCTTTTGGATCAGAACTTACTGAACATACATATATACATACGTACAGTCACGCCTTTTTCCCATATAACAGGTAGGCAGAGGCTACTCAACTAGCCTACTTTTCGCCCTCGCGGGTAATGAGGCGTGACGGGTGGCGAACCACATTGCTGCCACTTTGGTACGAGTCAAAAAATTCTTACTCCCCTTTGCGTTCCAACGAGCACTATAGTGACAGCATTGCATAGTATGGTATAGTGTTATACTGTGCTGTTATACCTAAAGTCTACTTAAAAGTTACCTTTAGGTGGGCTAACTTGGTTCTGTAGGGAGTATCGTTGTATCGTTGTTACGTGAGCGATCGAAGAAGAGTTTCCGTTTTTATTTTTATTGTATGAAGTGATGAAACGAGCAAAACGTTCATCTGATGGTAAGTCTGCCCATAACAAATGCTGTGTCACCCAGAACATTTCTGTGTAACACCTCACTGTGCCCTGAGACATCAGTTCTTTAGTCTCATATGCCCTGTGATTACGCTAGCTCTCAGTGCCCTTCAAACCGAAACACAGTAATGTTTGCACACTACTGCTTCACGGCAGAATAACTGGCCCTGGGGTGGTACCTACCTAGACGGATTCCTGTATAGGAATCCTACCACCAGTGTCTGTATTTTATGTTAGAATTTTTGCGATTTCTAACACTTTTAATTTGTCTCTTTTAAAAAAAAGTAAGTTAAGAAACGAGCAAAGCATTCATCTGGTGGAAAATGCCATGCCTGCCCATAATAGTTGCAGTGTCACCGACGAGCCGGCATGGAAACGCTAATGAAAGTAGAAGAAGCGAAAGTTCTGCTCTCAAGATAGTACCAAGTGGAAAGATGTGGCCTCTGCCTACCCCAATATGAAAAACGCGTGACTGTTTGTATGTCACCCAGAACTTCGCATTTGAAAGTTTTGTGTAGCATCGTACTGCGCTCGTCACAGTTCAGTTCTAAATTGTCATAATTATGCCCTGTAATTATTTTACACTAGCGTTTCAAAAAGTTCTCCAATTTATTTTACAGTATAATTAAATAATTATAAACTTACTTAATCTGATCTTGCTAAAAATATCGCCTACTAACTAATGACCGGCATGCGTACATACAAAGCAGACAGGTTTACCTGTGCAAAATAAATAACAGATAATAATTTTATATTCCATGTATTTCGCGTACGTGCCAACAACAACTGAACAAAGTTTATTAAGTTTAACACAATTAAAGGAACTATGAGCGAACGCATAGAAGACAAACAATTATCCGATACGACGCGCGTTCCTCCGTCCGTTGTTGCAACAACTATTATTTTATTTTATTAAAGCGGAGATAACTAATTAATTAATAAATTAATTGCAAAAAGCGTTATCTAATAGTTTTAATGTTTTGAACGCACCTCATTTTGTCAGTATGTTATGTTTCATCACGTAGTATAATGCGGCTACGATATATTATGTTGACTTTTCGAAGCAAAACGTTCACCTGATGGTAAGTACAACGTCTGCCTATAACAAATTCTGTGTCACCCAGAACATTTCTGTTTGATACCACACTGTGCCCGTCACCCTGAGACATTAGTTCTTAAGTCTCACATGCCCAGTGATCACGCTAGCTCGCAGTGCCCTTCAAACCGAAACATAGTAATTTTGCACACTACTGCTTCACGACAGAATAACTGGTTCTGTGGTGGTACCTGTACCTACTTAGACGGATTCTTGCAAGAGAATCCTTCCACCAGTTAAATATGTGTAAATACATTTTTTGCCAGCTGCTTGTCAGTATAATCGTCGTAGTCCTCTTTTGGTAAATAAACTTGTTGTAAAAATGCACTGAAACGGATTGCAGACGTCAAGCAGGCTACAGCTGCAGACAGTGTCAATTATCAACTTACTTAACGTTCGCACGCTACGGTATCTTACCTAAAAATCACATAACGCTAATGATATTTCATCTACCCTGTATTCGGTGATCATGACATGTGACCAACTTGGCGTCCTTATAATCTGGAGGTAACAGCCGAGGCCCGAGAGTAAGTTAAGTCGTAAGATAATGTTAACACTACGCTTATGCCTACTACCTACTTCGAGATATTCATTCCAAGGCGACATTATAATACTCGTAGTATTGACTTGTACAAAGTATTTAACTTGTATGTCTGCGCGTGTGTAACTTAATTATATATGGACATAAAAACGGCATAAATACCAGAATAATGGCGTCGGTGTCATATTCAGTCCTAACCTTAAAACAAAACATAAATTATACAGGTTTTCATCAGCTTTAAAAAAATAAAAGATCAATTAGATATGATAAACTGCATTATAAACTACCTTTAGTGCTGCGACCATAAATAATAGGTTTTTTTATGGTCGCGACACTTTCCGTCAGGTCATAAGCTTGTATAAAAATGGCCGACCATCTTTATTCATTATAATCGGATAAGTAGTAGCAATAGAAACGCATACGCTACACACAAAGAAATATTATTTTTCTATATATAAGTTAGAAATAGGCACCCACAGATTAGAACATGCCATGTTACTTAAGCAATTCCATAGTATATGTGTGCAGTAGACAGAAGAGCTTGATTAGAAGTAACAGTAGACATATTAACAAAAGAGTTGAGAGCAGTGTTTGAAGATGAGACAGGCAAGTCCTTTAGTAGGAACTTAATTAGGTTTAGAAGTCAATAGAGACGTAGTAGTAAGTAGAGATGTATATCAAGATGTTTATTTATTCGTTCTGAGTTGTGTTTGCATATATGAGTGTAGTAGAGGTTTTTGTTTATGTAATATTGTATAATGATTTCTTTTGCAGATATGGCAGCCACCCAGTCGACGTTGAGGAGCAGAGTGACCACTGCGAAGGCAGTTGCAGCATAATCTCCATTGAAATACCTTTGTGTTTCGTTCATCAACAGGCATTGCTTTAAATTTAGCACAGTCATTTAATTTGTGGTTAAGTTTACAAGATAAGCAATTATTGAGTACAGAAAAACCAAAACTGTGTGGAGAAAATGAAGAAGCAACAAAAGACTTTGGCTTTATGAAGCCGCTTTGCTTATCGGACCTATTTGATTTACTTCCGTTAATTGTCTCCAGAACATTTGCACGTTGTTTAAGAAAATTAAAGAAATTATTTAAACGTGGTGTTTCTAGTATGCATCAAAACTCCTCCCACTTTCCAATCGTCATGGGATCAAGCTTGGTTACACATAAATAAATAATAAGTGAATCCCATGTATCTGTAGATTCTCCTAATATTTTTAACGCATTAAAATTTTAAGAGATGTTGTCAATAAGGTTACGTAAGTTCTGAGCTGACTCCTTCGACTAAGCTTCAAGACAAAATAAGCTTTTAATATGGTCATTAATCAATAACCGCTTGTTATCATATCTATCGCAGAGGAGTAAACAAATTTTCCGTTACCTTTCTCTTTACCAATTGTGCCGCATCGTCACAATCTATCCTTTCAAATTTGGATTGCACATCATCGAAACTGGAAAATAAATCTTTCAATTTAACTAACCGTAATGATAATTCCTTTATCTGTCTAAGACTATTTGGTTTACATTGTTATAAAGGATTTAAATATTTCTCAAATAATGTGACTCGCATTCTAAGTTGGCCCCTTTGTTTAACAAATTCTTTAAAGTCAGCCATTTTATGGACGCAAACTATAATCTTATGTCTAAATTGTGATACGAATTTAGATAAGTATTTCAAGTATCGTAATATATGAGAAAAATAATGAATACAAGCTCGATCGCCCGCAATATACACAGCTGAGCGATATAATCATGCAAGCCAATGAGTATTCAACGGCCGCCAACTTAAAATGAAGCTGATGCACGACCAATGTAACACACCGCGCTTGTTAGAAAGACATAAGAATACGGCACAATGTGTTTTTAAGTAAATTTTACAATAAGACTGTTTTAATTATAAAAATAATTAGTGCATTTATCGGAAATATGCTATATGCTTGACGGATTTTGCGTATTTTACGAAAATATAGTGAATGTACCACGATGCCAGATAATACCTTTGTATGAATTTCGATTCGCAACAGTCACTACAAATTGAAGCAAGAAGAATTTTAGAAAGATGATAAAGGTACTTCCCTCGGATGTCGGCTCATTCACTATCACGTCGGGGTCGCCAAAAATTGGTATATATTTTGTGTTTGAATAAATGAAAAATGCATTGATGCTCTATCTTGATGTAATATAGAAGAATCTAATGTCAAAGTTGTATCGATGATTAAAAACTAAATAAATTCATTGAAAGCTACAAAGGAGGGTGTAATTATGCTTTAACAAGCACTACAATCCAAGATTCTGAGTTCGTAACTCGGCTGGGCAGCGTTCAGGAAACTGCGTCACATCTTCTCGTCGAGTATACCGCAATCCCTCAAAACAAAAGTGTACAACCAGTGCGTGTTGCCAGTGATAACATATGGAACCGAGACGTGGTCCTTCACTGCAGGCCGCATGAGGAAGCTCAGAATCGCTCAGCGAGCTATGGAAAGGGCTATGCTCGGAGTTTCTCTGCGAGATAAAATCCGTAACGATGTTATCCGCAGCAGAACTAGAGTAACCGACATAGCCCTAAGGATTAGCAAGCTGAAGTGGCAATGGGCCGGCCATTATAGCTCGGAGAACCGATAACCGTTGGGGAAGAAAGGTTCTCGAGTGGCAACCTCGTACCGGCAAACGCAGTGTAGGGCGACCCCCCACTAGATGGAGCGACGACCTACACGGTTTTGCAGGAAGTCGATGGATGCAGGTGGCTCAGGACCGTGTTTTGTGGCAATCTATGGGGGAGGCCTATGTTCAACAGTGGACTATGGTAGGCTGAAATGATGATGATGATGATGAAATCTAAAGGAAGTCTGTTTTATCTTGCCTTGAAAAACACAATGTTTACAATCCTTTCGCCGATCCTTATTCCGAAAGAAAAAACCAGAGTAAACTAGAATCTACTGCATACATTTGTTTACAACTCATAGTCATATAGTGCGATTTAATAGCAACTATTGATGTTAACCGGTGCTACTTTAACCGTAATAACACCGGTGATCACCTCCACCGAATAATCACCGGTGAAATACCTTAAAAACCGAATATTATACTTTCCTACTTAACTAGAGTATTAAAACAAAATCTAAAAATTGTGGCTTGCTTTTTGGAATTATGTGTGTATCAGATTTGTCCTCTATATTGTAAATGTTTGGGGAATTTCTTATATTATACCCAAACAAATTAAGACGCTGGCTGTCGTCACGTGAGTTTTTGAAAATGTGTCAGGACCTTTTTGAATATTGGATTATCATAATATCGAAATGCGTGAGTATATTAACAGGCGATTCAGACGTTTGCACTTGCAACAGATTTATTAAATTTAAAAAGTAATGTTTAAAAATTTTGTACAAATATTCCTCATAACGAAGGAAAGAAAGTTACTCTTCTAAGATCCGCATGCAAAATACGACACCGCTACTACTGTCGTAGAGTCAATATCACTTGATAATGCTTCGTTTTGAGGTGAAACACATGTCGTGGTCTCGACTTCTGTGGTGTATATTGCCTAGTCGTAGTGCTTTAGTGATGGAGGGTATCTGGTAGCGGTTCCCGGTAGCGGTGTTAGTTTGCTCGTGCACGCTACTGTGGCAGGGCGGGCGGTGCTCTTCAAAACTAGGTAATATACACCATTTTATATTTTGCATGCGGATCTTAGCAAATTAACTTTCTTCCTTCATTATAATGGATTCCCGCAAATTAACGCCTGATTCTATTAAATATTCCTCCGCTAGGGCAACTTATCATCACATACCATCAGGGAGAATATTTTCTACAGCAGGGTATATAATGAATGACTGGTGCAACAGACTTCAATCTGAAGCTGATATGATCCTCAATAAAGAGCTGATGTTTCCTCAATAAAGATTCCAAATTCCTATAATTAATGAAAATAGATTGTATATTGTAGTCTTTATTTTTCTGTAAGTACGAGTAGGTTATTTAAACTTTCTAAATATCGGTTTTAACCTTAGAAAAACGAGTTATTGTTGAAAAATCTCCGAAAAACACCGGAGCCCTATTTTGTAATCTGTTAACACTACTAGTAGCAACCAGTATGTGTACTTCAGTGGGTAAATACATTTAGGTTGAATAATGTTTAGTTTACGAAATTCTGTAAACTTTCATTGTTAACAAGGAAAGGAAATTAACGAAGTCACGGGCACAGAGTGTTTGAATAAGTTTAAGCGTGGTTCCGCTACCGTATTATTTAATTTTACGAATTTTCTAAATGTTAAAATTAATCTTTGCTGCAACATCTGTAAAATGTAAGATGTAAAATGATGTTGCTGCATTGTTATGCACATTCATCTGTTTGATTGGTTTTTATCAAAAAGTTATCATGATCAGCCTATTAAAAACCCACTGCTGAACATAGAGCTCAAGAAAGAATAATTTGCCTTAATCACTACGCATGCCATGCAGACTGTCAATCGCAGTATCAGACGCCACGCATTATGCATATTTTAGAATTTTTGCAGATGTAGTCATGACTCCATGACTGAGGTTTTCTAATATTTTCCATGAGTTGACTCATACGACACCCACGGAACAAGATGGGGTGGCAGAAATATCGCCACTTGCACAAGGTGAATATCGTTAGTAACATATTGTTGTAATAATAAGGAAATAATTGAGCTCGACGTTCCAATAGAAGATAATAATTAAAAATAAGACAAACCGTTCGTCCATCTAGAATAAATATTACTTGATGCTATCATTGGGCTCTTCATAAACCTACAAGTTAAAGTAAAGAAGCCGTGGGCAAAGAGCTGTGCTAAGCGAAACATTGATAACAAAATATATTTTAAGTTATTAGCATGACAGGAATAGTAAGTTGTTTCAAAAGAGTTTTTTTGTAACAAACTTTTTTAAAATAGCTGGAATCTCTAGAAATTTAAAACATATGCTCTAATCCCACAGCGATCGCGTGGATCACGTTCACGGATTAACTATGATAAATCTACTACTTCAATCATAGTATAAAACTACTACCAACATTAAGTATTTTTTTTTTAAAAATATTCTTAATCAACTGTTAAGAAATTTTTATTTACATAACCAATTTGGTTTTACGAGGGAGTTTTCATTCTACAACCGATGCTAGTGTTCACAGGAGGCCTTGGGTGTTTTCTGTGATTGTTCAAAGGCGTTCGACTGCGTTCATCATGAAACACTCTCTTGGAAATTACATCATTATAAACATCGGTATAAGAAATTCCGCACTTAAACTTCTAACTTCATATTTGAGCAACAGAACCTAGAATGTACTTATCAATGGTACGAGTTCTTTCGGGTCAGCAGTATCTCAGGTCAAAGTATCCCGCAGGGTTCGTTTCTCGGCGCATTTGTATTCCTGATTTATATTAATGACTTACCTTACTTAGTAGGAGACAACCATGATATGGTGATGATACTCTTTGATTTTCAAAATAAATCGTCTACTTTAATATATAAAGAGGTGAATAATGCTAAAAGTATTGCATTGGTTTAGCGTAAACAATTTGCTTTTAAACGGCAAAAAATAAAATGTATAAAATTCACAACACCAAATGTTAAACTATTAGATGTTAATGTGCTAGTAAATGAGAAAGAGTTGACCCTTGTGGATACGGCTGTTTTTCTTGAAATAACTCTTGACGAGAAACTTCAATACGGCCCATATATATAAACTAGCAAGTAGACAAAGACAAATTAATAATGACGTTACATACAGACACAGTACTCTTTTATTGGGCAATGTATACGTTTTTACAAAAAAAAAAACAGAAAGTGCACAAAGTAATGTTATCAAAAAGTTTTTTTATTAAACAAATACTTTAAAACGGGTTATTATAATATTAAAGAATAGGTGGGCGATAACAAGTCCTGGGAATGAGGTGATCGCTGCCAAGCTATTTCTACATCTTTATAATACTACTGTTATTGCACTGCACATTCATTGTAAAATTACTAAATATTACAATAATTGCTCTCTGGGTTTTTTGCTGATTCTTCCCAAGAAACAAGCATTTTTTGCGAACTAGTGTAGTTTAAAAAAATCATGCATGGATCGCAATAATTAATACGGTACGATAACATTTTGCATGCTGCATATATATAAAATAATCTAAAAGATCTGCGATCAAACTCAAAATTTCACATCATTTAAATAAGAATGAGGCTGCTGTATTAGATAATAGTTTCTGTTTGTTGTCATCTAATGTGTCTCACTATAAGCATTTGTATTAAGCTTCTAGGCTCGAGCTACAATACCACCGGCGTTTGAAAAAACGGCTAAACATAATCTATGCCCAAAACGTTTGCCTGCCATTTTTGCGGAAAAATATATTTTCACTTCACTTGAGATAGTAAATGAAATTGAGTGGTTCTAAAAATAAGTATACATCGTTAAAAATATTCATTGATGTAAGTTATGGCCTTAGAATAAAGCGCATTGGGCGTTGTTTCTAAGAAGTATCAGACGTCGGAACGAGATTAAGATAGCGCTCAAACTGCTTTGAAACTGAAAAGCATTATCAGAAAGCAAAAAGTTCTCTTGTACTATTGATTAAAAAAACTATTACATACATACATACATACAGTCACGCCTCTTTCCCATAGGGGTAGGCAGAGACCACATCTTTCCACTTGCTACGATCCTGACACACATCTTTAGCTTCTTCTACTTTCATTAACGTTTTCACACACGCTCGTCGGTTGCGGGTACTTTTAACGTGACCTTTCCTCAAAAGTTCACCGATCTGATTGTGATACGTACGCCTAGGTCGACCCTTACCGGCTTTTCCATTCGCACTTGCCTTATAAATCTGTTTCGTCAATCTCCTTTCATTCATCCTCTCTACGTGTCCAAACCATCGAAGCATGCCTTTCTCTATCTTTTTCACTACATCTTCAACCATACCGCAACGTTCCCTTATCACGCTGTTTCTCACTTTATCAATCAGAGTTACTCCAGCTATACTTCTCAAACTTCTCATTTCCACAGCGTTAAAATCCTACTTTCATGCTTCTTCTGCCAGACCCAGCATTCACTACCATACATAAGTGTGGGGATCAGAACTCCCCTATGTACAGCCAGTCGTGCCTTTTTAGATACGTTCTGGCTACACATAAAGTTATGCAGAGCCCCATTCACTTGATTTCCTGCCAATACTCTTCTCTCAATATCACAGTCATACTTTCCGTCTCTCGAAAATTTAGAACCCAGGTACACAAACTCTTGCACTTGTTCCACTCTTTCCCCCTTCAATCAGAACTTTGCAATCCGACATACTTTCTTCTCTTTCAAAAACCATTACTTTCGTCTTATCTACATTAATTTTCATTCCTTTGCTTTGTAGAGCACCATGCATAATATTAACCATCGCCGGCAACTCCTCCTCCGTTGATGCTAATATAACCTGATCATCGGCGTATAGGAGGCATTTGACGGTCAAATCATTCATTCTTAATCCAAACACACTCTCTTTCAAATCTTTTAAGCAATTGTCTATGAATAGGTTAAACAGCCACGGCGAAGCCACACATCCCTGTCTAACACCTTTTTCGATGTTAAACCAGTCTGTGTAAGCCCCGTTTACCCTGACACAAGCACTGGAATCCTTATAGAGTGATTTCAGTGCTAGTATCAAACTGCCGTTCACCCCCCATATGTATATATGCAATGTCGACCACAATTCAGTCCTCAATACCCTATCATAGGCCTTTTCCAAGTCCACGAATGCGCAATAGAGCTTTTGACTTTGAGCCAAGAATTTTTCGGCTATGCTTCGTAAGGAAAAGACCTGATCCATGCATCCCATTCCTCTCCTGAATCCCGCTTGTACATCCCATATCTTCTCTTCAGTTTCATTCATCACTCTCTTAATCAAAACCTTTGAATACAGTTTGCCGACGATACTGAGCAAGCTAATGCCTCGGTAGTTTTTGCAGTTTTGCTGCGACCCTTTTCCTTTGTAAAGCGGTACGATAACGGCCTTACACCAGTCTACTGGTACGTTGCCGCTCCTCCAGCAAATGTTAAAAAGGCGGCACAGCTGACTAGCTACCACGCCCTGTTACACTAAACTATTAACGAAGTTAAAGATAGAGAATTTATGCTAGATAACATAATATCCACACTCATCATCATTTCAGCCTATCACTTGTCCCCTGCTGAACATAGGCCTCCCCCATAGATTCTCACTAAAGTTTGAACTCTTATTTTAGGGGCATCTTGCCATAGTTGCCACGCTTGAAACGCGGGTTGGCAACAACAGTTTATTTGTTCAGATGTTCGAGGAATATGCTGCCACCCAGCTCATCCCATATAAAACCGCCTTACTTGATGAAATAATCATGACATACTGGCACACTATACGCCATTTTGCTGCATGGACTGATAGCCACAAAAAGAATTATTAATAATGTAGTGGTACATATTATTTACATATAAATATTATTTTAAATGATAACTTTTTGTTACATTACATAACGAGTACCTACATTGTATAAATCTACCATAATAGCTAAATTATTTATAGTTTGTAATCGATCACAAATAATTGATTCATTAGGGTTCGAGCTGTCTATTTACATTGATAACGTTAAATTTATATTTATCAGAAACCCCCGTCAAAGTGTTAGTTTCAAGTTATACATAATAATTATCAAATTACTTTAAAAGCAAAATTAAATATTTTATAACTGCGACCGCATGGCCTAGTAATCAGAGTACCTAACCTACTGGGCAGCGGGGCCTGGGTTCGAATCCCGTCCGGTTTCGGATTGAACACACGGCGTCATTGGGATAGCTAACGACAGCGTAAAGGTTTGAATAAAAGGGTACTCTTAGTATGGTCTATAAGGCCTCCTAGAACCACTGCAAGTTAATTTACAAATTTTCCCTAGAGTCGATATATATGTCTTCGTGCTTTTAAGTACAGGAGAATGTTTATTAGTAATACTCACTGACAATGATACTTATACATTATATAAAAAATTTCAAAAAAGATATAAAATAGCATTTAATAAGGGACCTTCCCATATTTAATATAATAATAGCCGATAGATGTTCCGCAGAGTAGAATAGCACCTACTTCTTTCATATGTATATATATATATATATATATATAATCTACTATATATAAATCCACTATAATAGAGGAAATAAAGTTAATTTGCTTAGATCCACAAGCAAAATAAAAAAATCTTATCTCATAATATACATTTATCTTGTAGCGGTATTAGTTTTCTTGTGCACGCTATTGTGAGAAGGCGGGCGGAGCTCTTCAAAAACTAGGTAATACACCTATTTTGCATGCGGATCTTAGCAAATTCACTTTTTTTCTCTTTTTATAAGGGCACTTACTTTTTTTAAATCTATTAACCATTCTCACATCAAGTAAAATATACCGAAATTCATGTTAAGGTCTTTGTATAAGACAGATACATCTTTGAACTTTTTTGCCACATCAGCCTGATATTAAAATCTGCGTAAAAATTCGTTGCCAAGCGTAAATATTTAAAGAGTTTGCAAAGGAATATCAATCGAATCCATCGGTCAATCACGTCATATTTTTTAATATTACTTCTTTATTAGTTTTTCATAAATATTCGATTAAGTCGAGGTCTTAGAAGAACAATTTTAAAATTTCATTGTTTTAATTATTTTAGAATACATAAAGTTGTCGAAAACTTTCGATCTTTCCTGAGTGTTACGTAAAAATTATACGATTTTTTTTATTGATTTCAGTACTTACTGTTTATGATTATGTTATGTGGTTTAATTATATATTTTTCTTCATCCTATTTATATTATTATACCTATTAATAGTCTACTGATCATTTTACTTTTATGATGATGTTCTCCTATCCGATTTCGACCACGGCGTCAACTTCCGAATCCGAATGTCGAGAGCCATCAACTGCGCAGGAGATATTATAGTGCCACAAGTGTTTGCGCGTACACAGAGGCACTCACTCGTCCCACTCTACCCGCGCCCGATGTAACGCTGATGCGATAAGATCGGAGGTAGACTAGGATGCAGTGTCAGAAACACAACACAATCAGACCCGAAAACCAACAATTTGTGTTTAGCACAAATGTTGGCTCCGGCTGGGATTCGAACCCAGGTCCCGCGGCGTAGAAGTTCAGTTCTCTGACCACTAGGCCACGCGGTCGTTTTACTTTTACAGATGGTTTATGGCTACCCAAGACGTGCAATGCTGTGTAACAAATGCTGTGTAACCCAGAACATTTCTGAGTCGCATCGCACTACGCCGGTCTACCTGAGGCATCAATTAAGTATGGTATGCCCAGTACTCGTATATTGGCGGCTTAAGAGAATCTACCACACAGAAGGATAATAAAAACCAGGAGATGGGCAGCAGTATATTCCTGAAATATCTGAATAAATAAACTACGGTTGCCAAACCCTCTGCCAAGCGTGGCAACTAAGGCAAAGTCTCCCCTCAATTGATAGCGACAAACTTTTATGTCAATCTATGGTGGAGGTCTATGTTCAGCAGTGGACTAGATGTGATCTGAAATGATGATGATGAAGCCCAGTAATAACATTAGTTCGCAGTGACCTTCAGTCCGAAACAACGTATTGTTTGCACACTATAGCTTCACAACTGCATAGCATAATAACTGGCTCCGCGATGGTACCTACCTGGACGGATTCCTGCCTAGGAATCCTACCTCCAGTAAAAAGTCTAATGCATGTGCTGTATTTTTATATATTATTCAACATATAAAACATTTCGTCTTAAAGTTTTTTGAAATGTTTTAATATTTTTGATGCATGTGGATAAATAGGATTATGTCTAGTAAGTTAATGTTAAATTTTAACTAAGGAAGCTTGATTATCCTTTGAGTCTTTTAAGGACTGATTGTCACTATTAGCCTGATTGAAAGATGGCCGAGCGCTGAGAGCGCTCAGCTGAAACCATTATTTATGGGTAACTAGCGTAAGAATCCTCAAGAAGGAACCTAGGCTTGGACCGTTACCCAGTGAGCGAGAGTAGCTGACTCCAAAGTGCCCGAGAGGGCCGGACGGCCGCATGGTCAGTACTTCAATCGGGAGACTAAGAAATTAGTCTTTCTTATTTAAATACACTGTAATGGTGAACCCAGTACTCATGCAGGCGCGTTAACTGTCTACTCAACCTTTGTTTATGGTGTAAATTACTTTTTTTATTATTGTGTATAATTATCGTATAATCTTGGTTAAAGATAATTTAATTATATATTTTGTTTAACTAACTTAATATTATACACAATATTTTATAAAAAATTAATCGTAAAAAAAATTAAATCGTGGCAACAATAACAATGTAGGGACAGAATAACATATTTAAAAATAAAAACTTATTAAGAAAAATATATAATAGCAACACTTTAATAATAACACTATAACAAAGGTTTAACCCACACAAAGACAAAAAAACCCAAGAATGGCACACGTTGTAGGTGCATTGTCGATAATATACTGCAAACAATATAAATACTCTCTTTGTCGCTAAAACAATGGGTGTACGCAAGTGACACTCTGCTTTTCGGTTAATCTTATTTAGAATTAGCCGCTGAGAGCTTATATAGATACAATTACACATACAAACCTAATGTATCGTTCGCCTCAAAAGTAGCTATGATTAGAATAAGTCTTTATAATTTTAGCTGTATGTGTATGCCATTTGGATAAACATCGCTTTCTACATGCTTATAAATGTTAATTGCCCAACACTTACGAGCCATAGTAGCACAGAGGTTAACCGCTCGAACTTTTTTATTAATGATGGCAATTTTATATTCTAGTTTACACGGCAGCGAAGGAAAATATCGCGTAAAAACATGCATTTATTATTTATTTAACTCTTTATTGCTTCCTTTACAATAAAGGGATACAAAGGGCGGACTTAATGCCTTTAGGCATTTTCTCCCTGTTCTCCCAGTTCTGCTGCGGACTTCCTCGTCGAGGAATAGAATCCTTAACGATGAAACTCTCAGAAAAACACACAGTAAAGCACTTTCCACAGCGACTTTGAACTTCCTTATGCGGCCCGCAGTGCGGGTGTAACTATTCAACTTTCACGTTGATAAAATTAATTACGTGACCAGAAAATAGACTTAATCTTTTTCAAGATCATTTCTAAAGGTTATTTCATTCTAGGCCATTTGAATGATATATGTTAATTAATTGTGATCGTTATAGGTAGGACCCTTTTATCTACGTTGTGTTTATTTTTAGTAACTTGTTCTTTTAGGTGTATCATGGAAAAATGTTTATTCACTAGAGAAGCTGCAAGTCCAAGACAGTGTACTAATACTAATTAATTATTATTCCCTATACTCTTGTAAAGGGTTCACAATGTTTAATATCTATTGCAAAGAGATTTGTATTCCGCACCTGTATAAGATTAACTTTAAATTACTAATAACCCACTACAAGCTATCGCTCCCCCAACATTTTTATTAAAAATGTAAAATGTGGGGAAGGCACACGGCTCCAACTCCCGCCGTGTGCGGTGAGCGCCTTCCAATCCATGCGCTCCCCCCGACACAGGACAAGAAGTCGGGAACAAGGACCGTAGTCCACTGCAACACTGGCGAACCAGCAAAAAGAGGGCTTGGCCTCTTGCTAGTGCGTAAGCACAAACTTAGACCGAAGTCTCGCATGTCAATGCGTGTTTACATCATACAAGTATACAGCTAGTCCAGTCTTCGTGAATGTACGTCGCATGGATTTGGCACACGTCGAGCAGTTATGAGCACTCGGCCCAATAAACTAGTAAAGCCTTCCGTACGCGCCATCACTTCGCCAGACCGCTGCAACTGCAGATGAATGTCGAGTGTGTGGCATCAACATCCAATACAAGGTCAGCACGGCAATTTGCCGCAGAGCACGTCGTGAGTCCACTGCTCACTTCAAGGGTATGGGGTCCCACGTTGTGCAGCTTTCGGCTGCAGCCTTGAGAGTCTCCTCCCGCCGGCTACCATCCGCATGAAGTAGACGCATTAGCTCCACCAACCATTGTAATGATGTATTTTGCCATTATTTATCATTTATAATTATCATTCAGCCATCAGGCAATCAGCATTCTATTTTATTCGTCAAATGGGTTTGTGTAATTGACGTTGAGTATTATGTATTTCGATCAAGTTTGTCTCACCCACCACCAAGTTTCCAGTTATCATTCATTTGTGGGAATTTACTGAGAGCTTTATTTAATATTGTTGTTATTCAACATATGGAGGGCAGACAGTCTGCAGTCTCGTTATAGAGAGACCCGACTTGGACAAATCTAAAGAAAATGTGAGTCATACCAAGTGCAAGACGCAACCATTACATTAACGACATCTAAGCAACTGTCACTAGGACGCATTGTCACAAATGCAACAAGCATCAATACGACCATCGCTCAGACATACGCCAACACAAGGGCCTCTATACGGTCTTAGCAAACATCTACACTTCTGCAAAAAACCTCCGTCAACCCGAATCATAAGTTGTATTGAATCAGATGCAACTCATTCATATAACCGTCACTAAAAACACAATACCACAATAGCAGTAAGTATTATTGTGACTATCACATAGATGGTGCCTCCTCACAACACCCCTATATGATAATTATCGACTTTGGCAAAAGTTGTTTAACTAAAAAAATTTACCAACGTGTCATAGTAGTAAGCCACTAAGACGCCGGTGTATGAACCATGTATCATAGAACTAATGCTCTAAGACATGGGGCGAAAGAGTAAGCTCCAGCACCGAAATGCTAAAAGCCACACCCTCTCTTATGTGATTGTATGAAAGTCTAATGAATTCTCTATCTTAATAATTTTAAGTTCCAACTCATTTTTATAATATCATATCTTACAAGAGACCTTCAATGATAGACCATTTTATCATATACTTTACTTACATAGGATCTTTGTATGGAACATTAGCACTATGCAACTTGATACTATAGAGAGTCATGCGCGACCTCACACACACCTATGTTGAGCTGTTGGTATGCCCCTCCGCACGGTACTCGCGTCTCGGACTTAATAGTATGGTATTAGCAATACGCGAACACCTTCTAATTTTAAGATTGGTTTTGTAATTGACATTACACGAACCCCTTCTAATTTTAAGATAGGTTTTATAATTGGCATTACATGAACACTTCCTTATTATGAATAACTATATAGAGTATTTTCCATACAAATGAAGTTAATTTTATATTGTAATATTTTTAATTAACTTCTATAGTACTTCGAGAGATAAGGTCTCTTGGATATATTTTATATGTTTTAAAGTAATTTTTAGGCACTGATCTATGTAATATTATGCCAAGAAAAATTAAATTGGAAATAATGAAATTTCACTATTGGGATTGGTCCTCATATATATTTTCCCAACCTTTTTGGACCACCATTTTTTTTTTTTTTTTTTTTATAATTTTTAATATTTTCTTAAATCTTTCTAAAACGTAAAAATACGTAATTAGAGATAGTATATCGTTACAATCCACCCCCAAATTTTACATTGATGACTCACACAGTAAAGTCATTAGTGTGAAATTTTCACTGATTCATAGTTTATAATTCCAACGACTTTATATATATATATATAAATATATATTAATATTTTTCCCCTACCCCGGGAATAGCCGCCTCCAGCACCCCTCCAACCACATTTATCACTAACGTGATTCAATGCGAGAGTTAAGTGAGAGTATTATGTTATTTTAATAACTCTATTTTTGTAGAGTCAAATAATTGAACTCTATTTACTTTCTTAACTGATAATTAATGAAATTCTTTGTCATATAACATTATGAAATGCACTTATTTTTCATGTACTGAGTACAATGATATATATATTTCTTTCTGTTGAATGTCATTCGGTAATAAATGTGATTGAGCCATTCCGCCCTATCCCGAACCCCATTTATTTATTTCAAAATAATAATAGACAATAACAGACAATAATATGTATAAAATTAACATTTATATTATGTTAAAATAATATTTCTTCTTTACATTCTTATGTTAATGCACTGCAACTTGCATTATTTTATAACAATAACCATTAAGTCTCATATTTTAAAGGCGTACACAAGATGTAGTCGTCACATATTGTTATTTAAAATATCTCAATAAATGTATAGCATTAAAAATTCCTCTTATTTTATTTGTTTGAGGATCTGCCAAGGTATATACATTGTCAAATGGTACAGCCGCTATTATATAAGGGCCTTCATAAACCAAGTCAAACTTGCTCATAACTTTGTTTCCCGCATCAGATCTTGTTGATCTACGAATCTTTACTAAATCACCAATATGATATTTTATTAATCTGTTTCGTTTGTCAAATTTCATGTTTCGAACACGACTCGACTCTACCAAATTTTCCTTAACTTGTTGTCGAATCTGCTCTATGTTATATTTACTTTTAGATGTTGAAATGACTCTATCAAATGACATCTCATTTGGTTCGCCATAAAGAATTTCACAGGGTGTAAAGCCTGTGCTATCGTGATGTGAATTGTTATATAACTCTTCTATTTTTGGCAAAATAATTGCCCAATCTTTATGTTGAGCATGACAGAGAGTTCTAAATAACCTTCCAAGCTCTTTATTGACTCGCTCAGTGGTGTTTGGCCTAGGATTCCGAACTGTGGTATAAATGGGCTTTATATTTAATTCTCTCATCGATTCTTTCCAATGATTGCTTATAAACTGTTTCCCATTATCGGTTAATATTGCTTTAGGTTTGATTATTTCAGCATAACGTTTTACTTTTGTAACTACTGATTTAGCTGTTGACTGCTTTAAAGGATATAATCTCACGAACTTACTAAATGCATCCTGAATAACAAAAATAAATGTATATCCAAAGGTTCCGGATGCCAATGGTCCGTATAAATCGGCCATAACTATATCTCCAATACTCTCTGTAATGATGGACTTGCATGGTCCGACATAAGTTATATTGCTTTTCTTTGATAACTGGCATAAATGGCATACTCTTATTTGTTTTTTAATATCTCTAGTTAAACCTTTCCAAAAGAATCGATCTCTCACATATTTAATTACTTTGTATGCTCCTTGATGACCCATTTCGATGTGGACTTGATTAATTATGTCCTGTCTTAGAACTTTAGGTAAAAAGATCACCTCTCTCAAATCAGTTTTATAATATAAAATATCATCTCTTAAAATGAACCGTTTTAATGTTTCATTTTTATCGATTTCTGTACTATGTAATGTTTTTAATTTTTGTATTATTGCCAATGACTCTACATCTTGATTCTGATAATTACATAATGATCTTAATTTTTCCAGTAACTGAGTATTTGGCTCACTTTCTGTATATGCTATTTCTAAACTATTAGTTTTATTTTCCTGTATCAAATCACTATCAGGAGGGTATCGTGAAAGAACATCTGCAACTATATTATTCTTTCCTGAGATATGTCGTACTTCGTAATCGAACTGTTCAATATACAAGATCCATCGAGTGACTCTACCATTATAGAGTTTCATATTATTTATAAATGAAAGTGCCTTATGATCAGTCAATATTATTAGCTTATTGCCTCTTAAGTATGTTTCAAATTTCTTTAATGAACTTATAACAGCATAAAATTCTTGCTCAGTAACAGTCCAATTTAACTCAGAGCCTTTTAATGCTCTACTGTGATAACCCAATATTTTCATTTCACTGTTGTTATCGATTTGATATAACACTCCGGCCATACCCACACCTGAACAATCGGTTTGTAAATAATATGGCTTGTTAAATTGTGGATGATGCAATTGTATTGTATTAATAAATTGCTGTTTTACATTATTAAATGACTTTTGCTCATTTTCACTCCAATGGAACTTGTGTCCTTTTTTGAGTAATTCACATAATGGTATTATAATTGTACTATAGTTTGGTATGAATCGTCTATAAAAATTACAAAGACCCAAAAAGGCCCTCAACTGTTTAATCTTTCTTGGTATAGGAAATTCTTGTATCGCTCGAATCTTATCGGGATCTGTTGAAATTCCTTTTGTTGAAATAATGAATCCCAACATTCTAATTTGTTTACAAATGAACTCACATTTCTGTAAATTACATGTTAGTCCCGCTTTATTTAACTTATTCAAAACAATATCAATGTGCTCCAAATGCTTATCTAATGAGTCTGTTGTTATTATTGCCAAATCATCAAGGTAATTTACACAAAAGTCTTGAACTTCGGGACCCAATATATAATTCATTGCTCTACTAAAACTTCCCACTGAAGTTTTTAATCCTTGTGGCAAAACATTATAAACATATGACTTCCCGTTGAATGTAAACCCTGTATACTTTCTACCATTTTTGTTAATTGGAATTTGAAAATATGCATTATTTAAATCAATGGTAGTTATGTAATTAGCCCCGTGAAATGAATTTAAAACGTCTAATTGTATAGGAGGCTTCTCTGTTTCTGCGACCATTTTCTTATTTATATTTCTCGCATCTAACAAAACTCTGATAGAGCCGTCTTTCTTTAAGGTGAATGTTAATGGGCTGCTGTATGGTGTCGAACACCTACTAATGATTCCAGCGGCTTCCATCTCGTTGAGTTTGTCTTCCATTTTCGATCTATATGCATAAGGTATTGGATATGATCGAGTTACTATAGGTTCGTCATCAATCATCTCTATTTTGTGTTCATAACAGATTGCTCTGCCAAGTCTATTAGAAAACACATTTTTATGCTTAATTAAAACATTTTCAAGCTTTAGTCTTTCGGACTCCACCAATGCGGTTCCTAAATTTATATTTTGAAGAAAGTCAGAGTTATTCTGTTGTATACAATTATTATACAGAATGCAATTATTATCCCCTTTGAATGGTATGAAACAGCACCTATCCTTTACTTTAAATTCAATACCAATGTTATGGTTTCGCAAATCAATTAAAATTTTGTTTTTCTTTAGCCAATCAAACCCTAATATTAATGGCCTTATTAAATTGCTAATAATCAAAGTTTGCGTTTCAAAAACTGCTTCACCAATTTTTATAGGCAAATTGATCATTTGTTGTATTTTTGTACTGCGTTGCCCTACAGCACCTTTAATTTGCATTGCCTTCACTGGCATTATTGATAACTTGTTAGTTTTATTTTTAATTTGTAAGTATAAATACTCAGAGATACATGTAATATCACTTCCAGTATCGAGGAGCGCATCTATTTCCTTATCAAAAATCGATACTTTAATTTCGGATCTCATATTCCCCACAAAGTCCCTATTAAAACTGTCTTCGCCTTCCTCAAAGACAGTTTGCAAGAATAACTCAGTCATTGGCAAGTTTGACTTGGCTTTTATTAATTTTATTAAATTATTTATACTGTCACTATACCCTAATCCTCTTTTATCAAACTGATACTTTAAAGAAATAGGCTTTCTCAAGCCTCTATCATTTTTACCAATTGTTTGTCCAGGACGCCACCCTGACTTTAATAAAATGTTTAAAGCTTTGTTCCCTTTTACACAGTCATAAGCCGAACCGAGAACTAATCCGACCTTTGCTGCACTAAATTTGAACTAGGTTCCGAACCACGAGGTCCTTCATTAATTTGTTGAATCTCATTTATTTCAGTGCCTTTCTTCCTTTCCTCTTCTGGTTTACGCCATGACTTGTAAGATTTCTGTATATCTTTATGCTTTTGGTCATAACTAGGCTTACGCTTCTTTTCATAAGTGTAAGGTTCTCGGCCTTCATCTTGCTTTTCAATATCATCTAAATTTCTCAAAAATTCAATAGTCTCTACTATAGACTCTATCTTTGCTATCCTCCATAGTTGTTGTATATTTTTAGGATAATGTCTTATAACATCAGTAACTAATAGTTTTTCAGGTAATGGAAAGGATAGGTTATGAGCTTTTTCTATAACAAACAGAAAATAACTGACCATTGTGGGATGTGTATACTTGCTCCACTTATTCTGAACTAAGAATCGTCTTACTTTACTTTGCTCTTCCTCACCCCAAAATACTTTTAAAAAGTCTGTTTTAAAATCTTCTAAAGTTTGCCAATGTGTACTATTAATTCGAGCCCAGTATTTAGCCTCGCCTATGAGACATTCTTGTGCTATTGAAATTTCTAGACCTTTTGATGGAACCTTCTTTAAATAATTGGTGAGATCTTCCAAAAATGTGACAGGATGAATATTTTCCTTTCCTCCAAACTTCGGTTTTTCAATTGAAATGTTACTTATGTTATAGACAATATTTTGTCTAGGATCACTTATATTTGAGGTGCTCGCCCCTAACACCTCATTTTGATTGATTTTATTTTCAGATTCGCTTGTTTGATTTGTAATCTTATTTTCCAAACTCTTTATTTTACTTCCAAAATCTTTCAACACTTTTATAATAATTTTCTGTAATTTCTTGACTTCATCTTTTGCTTTTGAACTAGCAAGTTTTTTGGTAATTTTCCTTGTTTTTACCATCTTTGATAACTTTTATAATATTTAAAACTGTTCACTTAAATCACTTTTCACTAATTGCCTCTCACCTTTGAGATTTAATAAGTTCTTTCACTTTTACTTGTAATGGGTTTATTTTCTATGCAGACCTTCAAAGAAAATTACAATTTTAACGTTCAGTACCACCCCCAGACCGTCAGCCACCCCCAGCAAACAACATCCTCCAAGACACCTCTCCACTTCACGAACAACAAATTGTAGGCATAAAGCCAACTCTGATATTATCAGTTAAATATTTAATGTCATCCTGGTCACGGCACCAAATTGTAACTATTCAACTTTCACGTTGATAAAATTAATTACGTGACCAGAAAATAGACTTAATCTTTTTCAAGATCATTTCTAAAGGTTATTTCATTCTAGGCCATTTGAATGATATATGTTAATTAATTGTGATCGTTATAGGTAGGACCCTTTTATCTACGTTGTGTTTATTTTTAGTAACTTGTTCTTTTAGGTGTATCATGGAAAAATGTTTATTCACTAGAGAAGCTGCAAGTCCAAGACAGTGTACTAATACTAATTAATTATTATTCCCTATACTCTTGTAAAGGGTTCACAATGTTTAATATCTATTGCAAAGAGATTTGTATTCCGCACCTGTATAAGATTAACTTTAAATTACTAATAACCCACTACAAGCTATCGCTCCCCCAACATTTTTATTAAAAATGTAAAATGTGGGGAAGGCACACGGCTCCAACTCCCGCCGTGTGCGGTGAGCGCCTTCCAATCCATGCGCTCCCCCCGACACAGGACAAGAAGTCGGGAACAAGGACCGTAGTCCACTGCAACACTGGCGAACCAGCAAAAAGAGGGCTTGGCCTCTTGCTAGTGCGTAAGCACAAACTTAGACCGAAGTCTCGCATGTCAATGCGTGTTTACATCATACAAGTATACAGCTAGTCCAGTCTTCGTGAATGTACGTCGCATGGATTTGGCACACGTCGAGCAGTTATGAGCACTCGGCCCAATAAACTAGTAAAGCCTTCCGTACGCGCCATCACTTCGCCAGACCGCTGCAACTGCAGATGAATGTCGAGTGTGTGGCATCAACATCCAATACAAGGTCAGCACGGCAATTTGCCGCAGAGCACGTCGTGAGTCCACTGCTCACTTCAAGGGTATGGGGTCCCACGTTGTGCAGCTTTCGGCTGCAGCCTTGAGAGTCTCCTCCCGCCGGCTACCATCCGCATGAAGTAGACGCATTAGCTCCACCAACCATTGTAATGATGTATTTTGCCATTATTTATCATTTATAATTATCATTCAGCCATCAGGCAATCAGCATTCTATTTTATTCGTCAAATGGGTTTGTGTAATTGACGTTGAGTATTATGTATTTCGATCAAGTTTGTCTCACCCACCACCAAGTTTCCAGTTATCATTCATTTGTGGGAATTTACTGAGAGCTTTATTTAATATTGTTGTTATTCAACATATGGAGGGCAGACAGTCTGCAGTCTCGTTATAGAGAGACCCGACTTGGACAAATCTAAAGAAAATGTGAGTCATACCAAGTGCAAGACGCAACCATTACATTAACGACATCTAAGCAACTGTCACTAGGACGCATTGTCACAAATGCAACAAGCATCAATACGACCATCGCTCAGACATACGCCAACACAAGGGCCTCTATACGGTCTTAGCAAACATCTACACTTCTGCAAAAAACCTCCGTCAACCCGAATCATAAGTTGTATTGAATCAGATGCAACTCATTCATATAACCGTCACTAAAAACACAATACCACAATAGCAGTAAGTATTATTGTGACTATCACATAGATGGTGCCTCCTCACAACACCCCTATATGATAATTATCGACTTTGGCAAAAGTTGTTTAACTAAAAAAATTTACCAACGTGTCATAGTAGTAAGCCACTAAGACGCCGGTGTATGAACCATGTATCATAGAACTAATGCTCTAAGACATGGGGCGAAAGAGTAAGCTCCAGCACCGAAATGCTAAAAGCCACACCCTCTCTTATGTGATTGTATGAAAGTCTAATGAATTCTCTATCTTAATAATTTTAAGTTCCAACTCATTTTTATAATATCATATCTTACAAGAGACCTTCAATGATAGACCATTTTATCATATACTTTACTTACATAGGATCTTTGTATGGAACATTAGCACTATGCAACTTGATACTATAGAGAGTCATGCGCGACCTCACACACACCTATGTTGAGCTGTTGGTATGCCCCTCCGCACGGTACTCGCGTCTCGGACTTAATAGTATGGTATTAGCAATACGCGAACACCTTCTAATTTTAAGATTGGTTTTGTAATTGACATTACACGAACCCCTTCTAATTTTAAGATAGGTTTTATAATTGGCATTACATGAACACTTCCTTATTATGAATAACTATATAGAGTATTTTCCATACAAATGAAGTTAATTTTATATTGTAATATTTTTAATTAACTTCTATAGTACTTCGAGAGATAAGGTCTCTTGGATATATTTTATATGTTTTAAAGTAATTTTTAGGCACTGATCTATGTAATATTATGCCAAGAAAAATTAAATTGGAAATAATGAAATTTCACTATTGGGATTGGTCCTCATATATATTTTCCCAACCTTTTTGGACCACCATTTTTTTTTTTTTTTTTTTTTATAATTTTTAATATTTTCTTAAATCTTTCTAAAACGTAAAAATACGTAATTAGAGATAGTATATCGTTACACGGGCAACACGCACTGGTGGAAAACCAGCCATGTTTATGTTACGACCTATATGTCGGAAGATGAGGTTTGAGGAGTTTGAGGTCATTGAGCATAGTTCTAAGGTCCTCCAGCGATTCTGCTATAATACTATGTCGTCAGAAAATTAAAGGTTAGTGTATGTGTAGCTGATAGGTGTCCAGCAGAGTAAGAGCAACATATTTAAATAAGTTTCTAGAGCTATTTTCAATAATACCAACAGTCAGAACAGAGTGTGTTCTTCTTCACTATATTGAAGCCAACAAATTATATCGTCTTATATGAAAGGCTGCTCTTTCTAATAATGAAATACCCCTCGCGGTAATTTATTTCATGGTTTGATGGTTTGCATGCTACTGATGGTTTGTAGGTGGTAGTGCAGGCTGCCTATGCAGCCGAACCTATGTTAAGGAATGTAGATGATGGTGACAAAAACTATGGTAGAAATATTAAAAAAAAAACAAAATGTGTTATAACATTAACACCAGTCAAGATTATTTTAATTACATATTTACGCATACTAATCTATATTCTACTTATTTTTTTTATATTTGATAAAGTGACGAAACGAGCTAAACGTTCACCTAATGGTATGTGCAACGTATGCCTATAAGAAATGCTTTGTCACCCAGAACATCACACTGCGCCCGTTACCCTGAGACATGAGTTCTTAAGTCTCATATGCAATTATTTAAGTGATCGTGATAAATTGTTATGTTACGGTTTTGATACAGCCGTTTTAAAAATTAACTATTGTCATCTGAACTCCATTGCTCCATTGTTACTACTACTACGCTAAATTTGGGTATTATGCTTTATGGTACAGTATTATGGGCATATAACATTTTACCCTAGAGCTCTGCAAGCAATTGAAAAACCATATGTGTTATTGCCAAAAGCGAGCAATTTATAATAAAGGACTTTAACAGTCATCGAGGGAACTATATCAAGAAATAAACATATTGACACATCTTTGAATTTTTATGACAATATTACCGATGCAAAAAAAATATTAAATTTATTTTATAATAAGATACAAACATTAAAGTTACAAAAAAATTATAAAACATGAAAAGGCATTATAAAATTCCTAAGGACATTACTAAGCATTCTGACTACAATTCAGGAAAAATGTAAATCAAACTCTTCTTAGGGAGGCTTATTAGAAAATAGATAATAAAATAGCATTTTAAAGCCGAGAAAAACAAAAAACTAATAAATATCACAGATGACCATTAGTCCAAATATTGTATTTTTTTATTGTGTAAAGTGACTAAATGAGCAAAACGTCCACCTGATGGTAAGTGCAACGTCCGCCCACAAGAAATGCTGTGTAGTCTAAATTTTAGAACCGTTAGTAATTTTTTGTGCCTTGTTTTTTAATTGAAATATAAAATAAGTTTGTAATGAAAAGCATATATTTGCATCATAAATATGCATTTAAGTATTTCAAGCATGAAGCGGTAAACCTTAATGTTCTTTTCATAATGCGAGTATATTTTCTGCTTTAAAAAAGTTTCAGTGCACTTTATGCAGAGAACTCTGCTAAGTAACATATGCACCTTAAAAAACTTTTTCCAGTTCTACTTACATAAGTTTCCTAAGTTTTTAAAGACGTTGAAAAAATACAAAGATTTCTTCTACATCTTCTACATTCTTCCGGTATAGAAAACGCATCAACGTTTTCTATACCGGAAGAATCTGTAGATCATAGAAATACATTTTTCTTGCGGGACTCGAATATGCATCCCATAACGCAGAAGCCCATCGTTTAGACAACTGTGCCACTGAGTCGGCTAGTTTGCAATTTCGTTAGAGGTGTAGGCTATTCATTTGAGTGCAGATGATTTTCTGTTAATAAACGTACGTCGGTAACAAAACAGCAGTTCGAAAACACGGATCATTATGCAACCTCGGTATCGTTATTTTAAGTTTTATTTGGTATCTAACGAGTACCAGAAACCCAGTGAGGCAACTAGGTATTCAATTCAGGAGTCACAAAGCACCTCCAACTTAAGTCTTCATCCGTCTGACTGCAATCTTACATCAATAGATAGGGTTATCTATCATAAATAGCAGGATATTACCGCCAGATAGAGTGACAATCTATCCTAATCAAGGGAAAGTTGATAAACGCTAGTGGTAGGATTCCTATGCAGAAATCTGTTTAAGTAGTTACCACCGCAGTGTCAGCTATTCTACCATCAAACTGTAGTGTGCAAACATTACTGCATTTCAGTCTGAACAGTCTGTTCGGTTTGACTTAAGAACTGATGTCTCAAAGTTACGAGCGCAGTGTTTCAATGTTCTGGGTGACAGAAAATTATTCTAAAATTATTCTATCACGTTATCTTAATTGTGTTTTTATTAACATTTGTATGCAGGACGTTTAACTTTAACTGTGTTCTTGTAATTAACAATAAATAGTAAAAAGTGTGCAAACATTACCGTGTTTCGGTTTGAAGAGCACTGAGAGCTGAAGTAATCACTGGGCATATGAGAATTAAGAATTGATGTATCAGGGTGACGGGGGTGACACAGCATTTGTTATAGGTAGTCATTGCATTTACCACCAGGTGAGCGTTTTGCTCGTTTTACGCGAGTATTGTCTGTTTGTCGAATATATTTAGCAGTATACTTGTGATGATGGTAATAATAATGAAGGATAAATAGTCGGTTCAGTATCAATGCTGTTTATTTCCAAAATAAATAAAGACAAGTTTAATAAGCAGTGTGGGAACCACATGCAAACGTTTTATTCATGAAAACAAAGAAGACGAAGGAGCACACAGTTCGCTTGATGGTGGTCTTAGACACATCTCAATCAAAATGTTGATTGTTGACACTCTTTTCAAAGACGAAATTCCATCACCATCATCATCATTTCAGCCCATCACTAGTCCGGGGTTATTTACCATTGTTGCCACGCTTGGCAGGTGGGTTGGCAACCGCAGTTTATTTAAATAAAACTACTTTTTTATGGATTTTATCGCGTTTAATTTTTGAACTATTTTTACCCGACGTTTCGGACGCTTTACAGCACCCATGGTCACGGGGGGACTGAGGTGACAGTTGTCCCGATGTCATAGTTAACCCCGGTTAACTGTGTAACTGGTTAACTTTATTTAAATGTGTAATATTCGCGTAAATAAAAGAAAACATTACGCAGTTTATTTATTCAGATGTTCCAGGAAAATCCTGCCGCTCATCTTCCGGTTGTTATTTTTATTTTCGCTCTATCAACTTTAACGATACCCACGAGATCAGATGGGGTGGTAGATTCTCTAAAGTCGCCACCACACGGCACGAAATGCCACGCGTAATTGGGTCTCCGGTTCTCGTCACTGACTACACGAAACGCAGCTGTAAAATAGCAGCGTAAGCTATTTTACGATGTTACTGTGTAAGTCAAAGTCCTAATCTGGTTGTTTCGCTCGCAGTGTGTAGCTGCAGCGT
Organism: Luehdorfia chinensis; assembly: GCA_019845155.1. Classification (NCBI taxonomy): domain Eukaryota; kingdom Metazoa; phylum Arthropoda; class Insecta; order Lepidoptera; family Papilionidae; genus Luehdorfia; species Luehdorfia chinensis. The sequence continues at coordinate 1,212,076 of JAHVAK010000125.1, forward strand.
AGTGGTACAGTTATTTAGCTAGGTTTGGTGTTGAGATGTTAAGACTTCTCCGTGTTTATACATTTTGCATTTTAGCAGACGTTATTGCACCGAGAGTGTTTTAACTATTACAAACCAAGTATTTTTATCCTTCCAAGATTTTGTCTTGGCCGCGACCAGTTAGAGAGTCAGCTATATTATACAATTACTCCATTTTCCCCAAATCGTTGGCAGCCTTGTTATTTTTTTTATATTCATCCACCGTAATTTAGTAGGCCGTGAGTCTGGAACTTAAGCCAGACAAGTGTTCCCAATGTAGTCTTGCGGTCTGACGTACGTGCCCGTACTAACTTAATCGGCTTTTCTGCAGCTTTACCGAAATGTTACGTACGTCAAGGTCGCCGTGGATGTACTCTTTCATAAGTGTTAAGTGCTCGGTAGCCACGAGCGAGGGCATACATCCAACTTAGCGACTTCGTTTGCGTTGTATTATTAAGTGTGTGCTATTTTTTACTTTCACATTAATATTTAAATCCTACCTACTTTCTGTTATAAATGTATTCTGAACATGGAATTTATAGGAATTCCATTCGAAATGAAATAAACGCTTTGAGACGTGAATTCTTTCCTTTGCTTTTGCTAAAGGAATGTAATTGAAAGATGAAATCGTGCAAGATTTTCATACGTAAAATCTTTCAAATTGCTTTCAGTAAACTTTAGGACGGAGATTTTTTTTATTTATTTATTTTTGTTGTCTAAAGTTACATTAAATACTCTTTCTTACTACATTCTATTAACGTAATCAATACGATAACCTAATACTTATATTTATAAACTAATACTTTGACAATATTTTGAGATATAAGAGGTTTAACAAACTATGAACAGACAAAGACTATGACGGGAATTACAAATGTGGAAAACAAAACTGCTAAATTTATTAGTATATTGACCAGGACACGTAAATCGGGATCATCCTGAATGATGGGCGTAGATAAGAACTTTCTGGCTACAGAAAGACGAAAAAGGCCTTTTTCGTTGGTGTTCACCAAGGATCAGCTCTCAGACCCTTTTTGTTCAACGTAGTGCTTGATGGAGTCACAGCAGATATTAGGGAATCACCCCCAAATCTCCTCATTTATTCCAGAGACATTGCACTCGTTGACTGATGGACTGAAACTTGACGTAGCAACGACAGAGTGACTTGTGAGTACAGATCCCGATTCTATCAAAATAAGTTCAGAATACGCTGTAAAAACAGAAAAATTCAGATACCTTGGATCTGTGATGTGGCTGAAAAGTCGGTTAAGGCGGTTCGGGTACGTTTTACGCAAATCGGGAGAGTACATTAGGCGGAAATGCCGTGACATAATAGTAGTTGGAGAAAGATCGCGCGGTAGACCCAAAAAGCGCTAGTTAGATGTCGCTATGTCAGATATGAGAGCCAACGGACCCACCACTGAGAATGCCAAAGACCGGGCAAAGTGGAGACGCTTAAGGCGGAAAGTAAACCCTGACCATTAGCCCGGAAAACGCTAGGGAGAAGTAGAAAATTGTGGCCGGGCATTCTCCTTAAATTTAATGGTACGTGAGTTCGTTCCCCGGTACTAATACCTCTATAATTATTTGGCAATTTTAAGTGCTGATTTTTTTTTAGGACTGATGGTCACTGTTAGCCCGAAGGCTTTTACAGCTTCGCCGGATTGAAAGGTGGTATTCGGAATGCGTTTCCGCTGGAGAAGAAATGGCGCAAGAAACTCCAGCGACGCTTCTGCTTATGACAGTAGTGCTAGGGGAGAACCGGCCTGAGATGCGGTGGTATCGCGAATAACTTTGTCTGATACGCCCACGCCGACGGCGGGGGCGGTATGATAGTGATAATGTGTGTTTGTGTAGTGTTGAGTAGAGCGCTTGGGCCCTAGTGGTCGCGTCGTCAGGGTCCTCGAGGACGTGCCTCCGTCTCCTTTTTCCGCGGGTCGAGTTTTGGTGTATCGCGAGGGGGTTGTATGTGGCGGCACTGACAACCAGTGGGTTGGGGTGCGTGGCGGCAGAGTCGAAGTATCGGCGAGAGGCCAACTTTAGATATTGGGCTATGGTAGGAAGCCCTAAATCGATATGAAGGTTAGCATTACGCACGAACCACGGTGCTCCCGTGGCTTTACGCATGAATCGATTTTGTATTACCTGAAGTCGGTGAATTTGACGCGGGGAGGCATGCGCAAATACGGGGCTTGCGTATGTCATAATTGGCCGAATACAGGCTTTGTAAAGTGTAATTTTATTACGTAGGGACATTTTGCAATTTTTATTTAGTAACGGATGTAATCGGCCGAGGACGAACGCTGCTCGGTTCCTTACTCGGTTAATATGTGGACCGAAGCTGAGTCTTGAGTCTAATAGTACGCCTAAGTATTTGACTGTCTTTTCCCAGGGGATTGGACGATCGAATAACTCTATGGTGGGGAGATGCGGCGTAATGCGCCGCGAGAAGTACATGGCTGCACTTTTAATGGGGTTGACCTCGATCCTCCATTTCCGAAACCAGTTCCCGAGGGTTCGGGCTGCGGATTGGAGGCGTTTAGAGATAGTGTCTGGATTACGTCCAGACACATAGAGGCAGGTATCATCTGCGAAGAGGGCGAGTTCGACGCCGCTGGTGTGCGGTATGTCGTTCGTGAAAAGGGTGTGGAGCACGGGACCTAGGACTGAGCCTTGTGGTACGCCGGCTAGGATGGAATGTGATTCGGATCGCACCCCCTCGACGCGGTAGCGGAAGGTTCGACTGCGTAAGAAATCTCGTATGATGAGTACGAGGCGATCCGGCACACCGAGTCCATATAACTTGTATATGAGCCCGTTGTGCCAGACCTTGTCGAACGCTTTCGCCACGTCGAAGAAGAGCGCTCCGGTATGAAGCCCGCGTATGAAGCGGGATTGAATGTGCTCCGTTATGCGGTGCACCTGCTGGGTACATGAGTGTTTGGCACGGAATCCAAACTGCTCGTGGATGGGAATCCCTCGAGACTGCATGAAGTCTCTTAAGCGGGCGAGAAGTAGGCGTTCGTATATCGTGCCTAAAGCCTTGAGGAGGCTTATAGGCCGATATGCGGTGGGATCGGACGGGTGTTTAGAGGGCTTTAGAATCCCTACGACCTCTGCTTCTTTCCAGATGTTCGGAAAGATTGCGTTGGCCAGAGCTGCGTTGTAGATTAATACCAATAGCTGAATGATGGTAGTAGGCAGGAGCTTAACTACTTTGTTAGTGATACCATCGGGACCGGGAGATTTCCTCGGACGGAGGTTTTTAATAATTGACTCTACTTCGGTGCTGTTAACCGGCGGTATGGAATCGCGGAGCGGTTGAGAATCCTTCCGATCGACCTCGCTGTTGACTAACGCGACGTGAGCAGAGTCAACCGGTAAGGTGCTTGGGGAGCATTGAGATTTTAGGCTGTCAGCTAGACATTCTGCCTTTTCTTCGTCTAGGAAGGCAGGCGGTTGGTTGGGTCGTACTAAAGGGGGCATTGAACGGGATGTGCCTCCTTTTAGTGATTTTGGAAGTCGCCAGAAGGCGAGGTGAGACGGTTCGATGTTAATAAGACTGTTATCCCACCGATCGTTTCTGAGCTCCTGCATACGTGTTCGGACCTCACGTTGCAGGGTGCGTAGTGTTGTTCTATTGCTGACGGTAGGATATAAGTCGTGAGCGCGAGTGGCTGCGTTCTTGCGCCTCATTAGGTCTCTAATGTCGTTAGGCAGGACCCAGCGGTGGTCGTCCGCCACTGGGACCTGTCTCGAGGAATCTTCGACGACAGTTTGGATGTGCCTAGTGAGTGTATGAGCCGCAAGGCATCCATCCATCAATTCAGTCGTGTCACCGACTGAATTGATGGATGGATGGATGGAATCGCATCAAGGTGCGGAGAAGTTTGCTTAAGTTTTTCGGCTAGCTTTTGCCAGTCGACTACTGTTTTTTTGGGTAGTGAGGCTTGGACGGAAGGTCCTAGCCGAAGTAGAACGGGGCGGTGATCAGATGTTAGTTCGTGGATCACCTCTATATCGCGGATGGCGAGATTTATGTTGCTAAGAATGGCTATGTCAAGCACATCCGGCGTGTGTCCCAGTGTATGCGGGAAGTGGGTCGATATTGTAGGCGCCAGGACGTCGAAGTCGAGGAGGTCGACGACCGAGTCTAGGGCCACCCCACGCGGGTTGGTTGTTATTGAGTTCCTACTACGTACTACGTACCTCTGTGTGGGGGCCTGTTTAACCGCAGGCCTTTTTTGTTTTGGCGCCTTCGGGCAACCGAGGTAGTTAGCCGTGTGGCCTTCTGCGTTGCATAGTACGCAGGCAGGTGGGCCGAAGGAGGCGAGAAGTGCTTTGTCCTTTGGACGAGGACAGTCTATGGTGGCGTGGTCGCCTAGTCACTTGACGCACCTGGGACGGGCGTAATTTCTTGCTGAGTGGCCGTATAATTGGCACGTGTGGCATTGGCTGGGAGGGCCATTCTTGTGAGGGGCCTCAACTGAGAGCCCAGAGAGATTGCAGCAGGTCCGCAGATTAAATATCTGCTTTCCTGCGGGGGAGCGGTCGAGTGCGACTAGAACCATGTTATAAGGCGCCCTAGTGCGCCCGCTGTACATGCGGTATACAGCGACGACGGGGAGATTTTGGGCGATGAGGTCTTTTTTGACCTCTTCCGCGCTAATCTCTTTAGGTAGGTTCTTGAGAACCACCCTAAGTTGCCGCTCATCGGCTGGGGTGTAGGTGTGTAAATACACACCTTTATCTGTCAGATAGCGGGTTATTTGTCGGTAGACCTCTGAGGTGTCCACCTGCAACTTGATGCCGTTTGAGGTGGAGACGGCAGTGTATTTAAGCCTGGACATGGCCGATGTTAACTCTTGCCACCTGTCCAGTGCCCGAATGAAGATAGGCGGTGGCCGTTTGGCTTGAGCAGCGAACTGCGAAGAATTACGCTGTGAGGCAGCGGGGGCCTGCTGTGAACAAGCGGGGGCCTGCTGTGAAGCAGCGGGGGCCTGCTGTGAAGCAGCGGGGACCTCTAGAGAGGCTGAAGGGATGACCTGCGGTTGCGGGATTGGCGTACTATCCAAGGCTTTGGCAGCTTTGGCGTGACTGTCGGGTGTGGGCGAGGCGCGCTTCTTGCGCTTCTTTTTAGACTTCTGCACAAGCAAGAAGCCGATGTCGTCGCCGGTGTCGCGGCCGGTGTCGCAACGAGGAAGACTCGAACTCCATCTCGGAGCCCGAGGACGAGGCCCTAGAGGGGGGCCTAGCGCCTCAAAAGCTGAGGCTACTGACGGCAGAGCGGTTAGTAGCGACCGGAGTAATTCCGGTTGCTCCGCCTGGGCCGCTAAGAGTGCGTTAGCTAACGCCTCCGACATACTTGTCCTTCTCTTTTTTCCTACGGGGAAGTGGCCGCCGGTGGGATGCCGGGGTGTGTGGCCTAACTTCCCTCCGCCGGGTATAGGCAGGGAGGATGAATACCTAGGTGTGTAGCCCTAGTGCGTCCTCGTGTGGATCTTGTTTTGCACACTCGGGTGTGTGCTTACAAGTAATTACAACTACGCGTGGACTTTTGAGTCGGTCGAGTAAACCCACATTGACTAGGGCACTACCCAAGGCCAATTTCTGTGGGTTTCTTCCGATTGCGCGTTTCCCAGATGGAGAACCGCGGGCGTACAGGGCTAGCCTACACTAGTTTCGTTATCACCGTTAGGTATCCGCTAGTGTGACCACAACAGGTGGATTCGCAAATGACGTGGAAACAATTCTGGGAAATTAGTACAATACAACGAAAGTCGCCATGACTAATTCCCGGAAGGGTTGGGCGCAGGTAGCTGCACGCTTCGATCGGATTACCGGAACGGGTCGTAGCGGGGCGCTATGCGACCGTCTGGCGTAGAGCGTCGAGTGCAACTGATTATAATGCTTCGTATGAAGAACTGATTATAATCGCGTAATGGTTTCTGTAAAACATATCTGCTTTGGTTTTATTTCATAGTCTCAAAAATTCAGGTAAAGTAAGTACGAACTAAAGTTAGTATAAGTACAGATTTAAATGATTTTTAGATGAACATGAAAGAAACACACTAAGAATTAGATCATAGAAGCCGTTATAAGTTAGACTCATCTTATACCATAACACAATCAACGGAAGAGCCGTTAAAATACTTTTTTCAGTTTGAATGAAATGGCGTTAAGTAAAACGTTAGCATTCAGGCCACGTTTCTACATACTTAGGGTATATACTACAAAAAGGGTAACGATTTGCCATAATGCGTTAGAGCTATTATATAAAACTGAAAGATCAAGTTCATCGAAGACAAAAATATAAGGATGGGCTTGAGACATTTGGTGACAATTACAAGACGACAAGTAAGTTACGATTAAAAAGTAAAAAATAATAAATTTAAGTGATACTGTACCATGTGAACTACAGCGGAAAAAAATATTGTAAGAAAACGTGCATTTTTTGTAACTAAAAAACATCCGACGACAAATTGGCCAAGTACTTTAACAGCGCGACAGGCTCTTTTCAGCTCTAAAACCCTCTAAAAGAGGAGGCTTATTGTACCTTCTGTAATTGACTCTTGAGCCACGTGGCTATCGAATCTGTCATAGTGAAATTGGGTCATATGAATTGAGAAAGCTTAAAACAATATTGAAAGTTATTTCATTATGTAATTGATGTGAGTAAACATAGTTACGCTTAAATGTACTTTCCAACGCGGTCACAATTTTGCATATTGTAAAAACTCTGTGCTACTTAACTTAAGAAAATATTATTTTATTGTTGTATTCTGTTTTTTTTTTATGTTTTAAAATAAAAGTTCTTCACACTGAAAAGATAATAAAAACTAAAACATATTGTCAATTAAAAATGAGGCTACTTGAATTACAATGTAACAAAAATGGCAAACAACATAAAAAGAAATGAAAGCCTACTGAAAACTATTGCTCGCATACCAAATACTATTTCTACTTTTATGAAGTTTGAATTTAATTCCCTGCAAAAGCCAAGGGGCAGAAAGTTTACTTTGACATTTTATTTAATTTATCTGTATATATATTGAGATAGATTTTTTTTAATTGTATAAAATTATTTAATGATGTTTATGTAAACATTATTTTAATTTGTATATTTAATTACCATACATGCATACATATAGTCACCCCTCTTTCCCGACTAAGTGGTAGGTAGAGACCACATCCGTAGCCCACTATTCCCTGCGGGAAACGGGACGTGACGGGTGGAGAACCACATCACCGCTGCTTTGAGACAAGTCAATAAATTTTTACCCCCCATTGCGTTCCCACGAGCAGTATAGAGAGCATTGCGTATTATAGAATACCGCATAATAATACGCAATAAAATAAGTTATTCTCCCCAGCTTTGACTGTGTTTATATTCATGCCACGTAAATTTGTGTTAAGTTCTAGCCTTATAAATGACTTAACTAAAGCACTTTTTTGTGCCCGAAAGCAATGAAAGTTAATTTAAAAATTTATATGACGTCATATTTTATGCACTTTGTAGTCTATTATATTATGGGGTGTAAAATAATGGAAAAGATTGGGTGACATTTTTTGGCTTTCTAGATCACACATACGAGTACATGCATACATACACCACACCTTTTTTCCCATATAAGGGGTTAGGCAGAGGCTATACACGTAGGGTACTTTTCGCTCCCGCAACTAACGAGAAGTGACGGCATTGCATATTATGGTGTTATTAACATTAAAACATTTACACTAAGCTCATTCAACGTAGATCTTCGTGTATGTTATTTATCTTACAGACTTCAGAAGATATGAATATAAATATTTGTAATATACGTGGCCGTCTTATTTTACACGGGTGAAATCGCTGACAAAGCTACTTTTAAATACATAAAAGAATATAACAACAACAACTCGTATATTTGGACAAAATTGATTATTTGGGTTTTTGTCGATTAGCGCCAACGGCGCGGTGGTCGTATATATCATCACCTAGTCGACGAAATTGTGTACATGTCTAAACATATTTTAATAGTATTTATACAAAATTGTAATAAACTAAAAATGTTTATGAAAAGCTGCTTGTCTGCCGGGATTCGAACTGCCATAATTGAGAAATACATCAACCTAAAATAAAGAAGAAATTGATTTATTTTTTTCATAATTTAGAAAATAACTAATATTTCTTAAAAGTATTTGATCCTCATTATATCTATCTATTAATTCCATAAAAGGCAAGGTCACGTATTTGTTGGCGTTAAAAGCCGTTACGATTAATTACCTAATTTTAACCTCACAAAGGCTGATTCAGAAGAAAAATTCGAAATACAAATATAAATAACGATCCATGCACACCCCAATATTAAAATTGGTATTTTCAGTATTTGGGTTCTTGTCATGAACGTAATCTGCGATCTTCTGGAAACACCACTTTATGCGTCATTCCACGCTCCTTCGCTGCCGAAGCTTTGGAATATATTCCTTTAAAAGAGAGGTTTTTGAACACTATTTTTCATTATTCAGTGAGCATATTTCTTATATAGTACTTGCTTTTGATGTTTTTACGTAACTTCAAAAATGTAGAACTTAGATACAAAATTTTAACCCCAATTAAACATTTTACAAGAATTTTCAAAAATCCTTTCTTAGAGCTCCCCTATGTTATATAGGGAACTTCTTTGCAAAATTCCATGTGTCTACCTGCTTTGGCTGTGCCTTGTCTGTCAGTTAGACAGCGTTAGAGTTTTATTAAATAGATGTGTTTCTGACACTGAATCTTCCGATCTTATCTCATCAGTGTTACATGTTGCGCGGGTAGGTTGGGACGAGTGAGTGCCTCTGTGTTTGCGCGTACACTTGTGGCACTATAATATTTCCTGCGCAGTTGATGGCGTTCGACAATATTCGACAGTTGTCGCCGTGGTAGAAATCGGCCAGGGGAATATCATCGTATCATCATAATTGCGCGTTGAACATACAAAATTATAATTCCAAGTGATCGCCAAATCCTCGAAATTAGACCGTAAGCCACTAACTTTTTTTTATTGAATATAATGTATTTGTAACACATTATATATACATTTTAGCTTTTTGCATTTTTTCTCCATATAAACTTTAACCAAATGCCAAATCGCACAATCCTCCGTGTGCGCAATATGCTTAAAAAGGTGCAGAAAGTTTTCGCTTAACGTATTAATATATAGATTATTTTATTTGCCCTATAGTAACTTAAACTCATGATAAAAACGTGAAGTTAATTCAAAAGCTTAAATACGTTAATTAGTTTACGCCATTACACGACTTTCAGAGTTTGTGTTCCCACTGTAAAAGGAAAACTTTTGTAGCTTTAATAGTGGAACCGAAGCAATTAACTTTATAAGTGGAACCTGGGAGTTGAGTTTTATTCTTAATAAAAATTATTAATGCTGTTGTATACTTACTACGAAACATGTCTTTTGCTGGCTGTCTTAATTTTTTCTATATTCAGTTTTATAAATTTCCGACTGAAGATACCGACCAGTGACAGGTAAAAGCATCTAAGATGTGATGTACGCGGTGTCTGAGATCGTCAACCCGCCTGAGGAAAGGCTGTGTTATTCATTAACCTATATTTTTTTCTATTTTCTCCAAAACATCACTTTTTTCTTCATTAATGCGTAATACCGAGGCGTCGTCGGCATATTAAAAAAACTAAGATAAAAATTTCCAATACGCAACACACCAGACAACAATCCTTATAAAAGTCAAAGGTTTATACAATATCTTATCATACAGAATCATAATGTTTTTATTAGTCGGATTAAACGATCTTGGACACTTTCTGCCTTTTGATAAAGCAGAAACAGACAGACGAGAGAGCTTTAAGTTATATCGGGAAGCTTGGTAAACGCTTAAGAGAGTGGGGTGAGGTTATGATGCCCGCTCTGGAACTTTTTTGGTTCAACACTTGTCACTAGCCCTACAACGCGGCACTTCAGCTAGTTTAATGGGCATGCTTCAACCGGGAACGATTCGGGATGGAATTTTCGATAAACTTTTTTTTAAATAATGTCATTAAAAATAAGTATAAAATAGTAATTTTGCTTACCATATAGAAACCAGTAAATCGTTCAAAGAAGCCTGTTCAGTATTTTTTACCGAAAACGCTCTTATCATTTAACTGATAACACTTTTACAAATAAATGAACTTGAACTTGAACTTGAAATAAAGCGTATGTGAATATTTTATAACATAAATAAATCGTATAATTGAATCACACATACGAGTATCTTGAAATCAGGGACTGTTTATCTAAAAACGGGTTCATAACTGTTTCGCGAATCGTGCAAATGTCACGTATTCCTATTTGCTCGTGGTAAAATTGTTAATTTTGTTGAATTTAATTTTACACTCTTATAGAATAAGTTTATCAAGGTTGCTTTGCGCTCTGTAAATAGAAATTGATAAAAAATCCTCTTAAGTTATGACTAGTTTAAATAAATATGTGTGTATGAATTAAGTGGTCTAATTTCAGCATGCGAAAAATTATTAAGATTTATTTTTGATAAGTTGAATGGCACGGGGCATAGGAGACTTAAGAACTGATGCTTCATGGTGATGATTCCATTGCGAGCCACATAACAGTTTGCAATCGAAAGTTCTGGGTGACATAAGTTCAATATTCATTAAGAATCATACTGTAATGTCATCTATTAAAAATATTATAGCACAGATGATGTGCATTCCAAAATTGAAAATATGGATTGTGACGATGCGGCACAATTGAAACAGAGAGAGGAAACGGAAAATAAGTTTTACAGTTTAATATCAAGTAGTCAAAATTTGTAGTCTCAGTGTAATTCTCAACTTGCACATACAAACATGAAATTACCACCATTAAAAATAGCTCCTTTTGATGGTGAGCCAAATAAATGGCTTGAATTCTGAGACACATATGCTTCTCTCATCCACAATAACGACAGCATAGACAACGTTAATAAGTTTCATTATTTTAAATCATACCTAGAGGGTTCTGCCAGGTCAGTCATCTACTCAGTCAGTGTTTCATCGGAGAATTATCAAATTGCATTGTCTCTCCTCTGCGATAGATATGATAACAAGCGGCTATTGATCAATGAACATATTAAAAGCTTATTTCGTCTTGAAGCTCAATCGAAAGAGTCGGCTCAGAGCTTACGTCGCCTTATTGACAACATCTCTAAAATCTTAATGCATTAAAAATATTAGGAGAATCTACAGATACATGGGATTCACTTATTATTTATTTATGTGTAACCAAGCTTGATCCTATGACGGTTGGAAAGTGGGAGGAGTTTCGATGCACCCTAGAAACACCACATTTATCTAATTTCTTCAGTCTTCTTAAACAACGTGCATCTGTTCTGGAGACAATTAACGCAAAGAAATGAAATGGGTCCGATAAGCTAAGCGGCTTCATAAAGCCAAAGTCTTTTGTTGCTTTTTCATTTTCTCCACACAGTTCTGGTTTTTCTGTCCGCAATAACTGCTCAGCTTGTAAACCACAAATTATATCAGTGTGCTAAATTCAAAGCAATGCCTGTTGATGAACAAAGGTATTTCAATGCAGATTATGCAGCAACTGCCTTCGCAGTGGTCACTCTGCTCTTCAATGTCGACTGCCGTATCTGAAAAAGAAAGCATAATACAATATTACATAAACAAACATCTCTACAACATACATATATGCATCCACAACCATTACCCAAACAAATAAATCAAGAAGATAATACGACATCTGTACTAACTACTAAACCTAGTCAAGCTCCTACTAAAGACTTACATTTCTCATCTTCAAACACTGTTCTCAACTATTCTGTTAGCATGTCTGCTGTTACTTCTAATCAGGCTCTTCTGTCCACGGCTTTGGTGGAGCTCTTATAGATAGTGGGAGTCAATCATTGTTTATCACTGAGGTAGCTCAGTCTAGGATAGGTTTAGCAAAGTCAAAAAATCATCTTCATTGTGTCACTGGTCTTACCAATGCCACTGTAAACATAACAGAACACTGCAATATAAAACTAAAATCGTTTTATAATTCATCTTTTACTGTGTCTGTTAAATGTTATATTCTTCGTTTGATCACAGATAAACTTTCCTCAATGCCAAGTGAACCTTAATAGTTTAGGTATACCGAGTCGCGTGCAATTGGCTGATCCTAATTTCTATAAACCATCTGATATTGATCTTCTTTTAGGTGTAGATGTCTTCTGGGACGTTATTTGTTCTTCTCAAATGAAATTGGGTCCCAATAAACCCATACTGCAAAAGACGCATTTTGGCTGGGTCGTTGCAGGTACTGTGAAGGGTTATTATAACTTATGTCCAATCTTCATCTCGTATGGTTTGTAATTTTAACAAGCAAATTCAACAACAACTTACAAAATTTTGGGAACTCGAAAAAATGCCTAAGCTTCTCAGTGATCTAGATGACAGTAACTTCTGTGAAATACTTTACAATAATACAACTTACCGTAATAATGAAGGTAGATTTTGTGTACAGATTCCTCTTTCTGAATCTCCTGATTTGCTAGGTGAATCATACAGTATTGCTGAGAAGAGATTGTTTCAGTTGGAAAGGAAGATGAAAAATAATCCTGTACTTCATCAAAGATACCATTAGTTTATGCAGGAGTACAAGTGCCTCAGGCATATGACTGAAATACAGAAACCAACAGGCGGCGTGTACTTACCACATCACGCGGTTGTCAAGGAGAGTAGTGAGACCACAAAATTACGTGTTGTCTTCGACGCTTCCTCTAAGACCTCAAGTGGCATCTCATTCAACGACATACAGTTCATCGGTCCCGTTGTCCAAGACGATTTGCTGTCAATACTGCTGCGTTTCAGAAAATATCCATACGTAGTCACGGCAGATGTAGAAAAAATGTATCGGCAAGTGCTTGTCCAACCAGAACAACGGAGCCCCCAAATGATCTTGTGGCGAAAGAGTATTGATGAACCTGTGAAGACATATCAACTAAATACGGTTACTTATGGCACAGCATCCGCTCCCTTCTTAAGTACAAGATCCTTATTACCATTAGCTAAGGAGTGTCCAGATGCAAAGGCAGCTCAAACAAATAAAAGACGATTTTTATAAAAGGTTGCACAAACACTTCATATAGCCGGTCTTCCCTTGCATAAGTTTCGTACTAATGCACCTGCTGTATTAGAAACTAACTCAAGTTCTCTTATTCCTAAGAATTTATTATTTAGATTTGAGCTCAGAATCCAGTGTTCTAGGTCTACAATGGGATCCAATTGGCGACGTCTTTAAATTTCCATCCAATATACAACATTCATCTGTAGCATCCAAACGCCTTATACTGTCAAATGCATCCAAATTGTTTGATCCTCTTGGGCTTCTTAGTTTTTGTACAATCATTCCTAAAATATTGCTACAGAGGTTATGGCTTTTAAAATTAGGCTGGGATGACCCAGTTCCGCATGAAATCGAAAGAACCTGGATCAACTTCGTCAATGGTTTGCCGTCATTGGAGTCCATTCGAATATCTCGATTTGTAAGCAGTAAAAATCCAAGTACATTAGAACTTCACTCTTTCTGCGATGCCTCTCAAGATGCATATGCTGCGTGCGTGTATGTCCGAACAATTGATAAGTCTGAAGAAACAACTACTACCTTGTTATGCGCAAAGACAAAAGTCGCTCCTATAAAGGCTCAAACAATACCCCGCCTTGAATTATGCGGTGCCTTGCTAGCGGCGCGCTTAGTTGCCAAGGTCACGACAGCCCTGCGGCTATCTAATAATAGCATCGTTTATAGGATCGATTCTTCTGTAGTTCTTAGTTGGCTTCATTCTCAAACCCGTGATCTTAAACCATTTGTATCTAATCGTGTTGCAGAAATACAAACCTTAACCGCTTCTGGTTCTTGGAGACATGTGCCAGGAATATTAAATCCTTCTGATCTCGCATCTAGAGGACTGGATCCTAAACACGTGCAAGGTGCGACACTTTGGTGGACTGTTCCTCCATTTTTGGCTAAAAATCACACAAAGTGGCCTCCAAACATTAAGCCCACAATGGATGTACCTGAAAGGAAAACTTATAAACTAAATTCTAAAAGTACTACTAATGTTAATACCAAAACTACTTGCACTACATGCACACTAAACACTACAAATGCGATTTCTACTTCTAATGTATCGTTCAAAACAGTGAATTTTGAGAGATATTCGTAGTTCACCACTTTGCAAAGAAGTTTGGCTTATGCATTAAGATTTATATACAATGTAACGAATGTTACATCTAAACGTCTAGGATACTTAACTAAGCAGGAATTAGAACTGTCTCTGTGCTTTGATACTGAAATTAATTTATAAAAAAATAAAAGAGCCTTACCTGCAAAATCCCACGTCCTGTCACTAAGACCTTTCATTGATGACAAGGGCATCTTACGCGTAGGTGGTCGAATACAAAATTCCACTGAAACATATAATAAGATACACCCTATTTTACTAGACAGTAATCACATATTTACAAAATTATTGTTTTTAAAGAAACACAAAACCCTGCTACATTGCGGACCTCAACTTTTACTTACTAACCTTCGTCAGTGCTATTGGCCTATCTCGGGCCGAAAGCGCAATAAATAGTTGCAGTGTATTTAGAATCTTAAAAGCTAAATCTATAACCCCTATAATGGGTAACTTACCAGTCTCAAGGGTGTCTCCAAACTTCCCGTTCCAAATAGCAGGCGTAGATTTTGCTGGACCTAAGTGAATAATGAAGAATTATAGGCTATTGTAGAAGCGGATCCATTTCAAACCACATCAGAGTTTGCTGAAGGCTTCGCTGTGAGTGGTTATTTTTTTTTAATCCACTTCAAACAAACAGGGAAAGTAAAAAAGCTTGAACCTCATGAATTGAGTGAAGCAAACCAGCAAACACGCGTCGACTGCTGTGTTACTTTGCTCAACCGGTACAATAATGAAGGGATTGGAATTGGATCCTCTACGATAATCGGAAGCGCTCGTCGCAATGGCTGAGCCCTGGAGGACCAGCCAAATCCTGCCCTATGCGAAAATTTACTCAGAAAAAGTTACTTATGAGTGTTTGGCGGACTAGTGCCGGTGTCGTTTACTTCAGCTTTCTAAAATCTGGTCAAACGATTACGGCACATATATTTTTTTTATTGTATAAAGTGATGAAACGTTCACCTGATGGTAAAAGAAACGTCTGACCATAGCAAGGCTGTGTCACCCAGAACATTTCTGTGTGACACCTAACTGTGCCCATCACCCTGAGACATCAGTTCTTAAATCTCATATGCCCTGTGATTATGCTAGCTCACAGTGCCCTTCAAACCTTAACACAGTAATGTTTGCACACTACTGCTTCACGGCAGAATAACTGGCCCTGGGGTGGTACCTACCTAGACGGATTCCTGCATAGGAATCCTACCACCATTAAAATATCTATTGTCAGCAACTGCAAACCATGATGGACGAACTAGGTGCGAAACAACCGAGGCTGGTCAATCGCTCTAAGGCCACTGCTGCTTCTGGACAACGCTAGACCACACACTGCAATTAGAATGTCTGCGACATCCACCGTACTCCTCGCACCTTGCTCCAACTAATAACTATTTTTCCGGAATTTGGAAAACTTTTTACAAGCAAAAAAATTCCTCTACGATGTGGCAGTCCAAACCGCCTTCACAGAGTTTATAGATTCTATTCTACATGGCAAAAGTGCATAGATAACTATGGTACATTATGGTACATTTGATTAATAAAATCTATTTTACAAAAAAAAAGACTTTATATTCTTCCCATACAAAACGCCAATTTCTTGTGTAAGGACTTAAACATAAATATAATAATATTCTCATCACGATTTCAAACCATCACTGAAAATAAAGAAATTTAGCAAGCGGCCTAGTAGCTGCAATATAAGGTTTGTGAAAAATTGTGTTGCTATCAACTCTTAATTTTTTGCATTAGTCGCCTCCTGAACGACCATTACGAATTAAGATTGTTTTTTAACTATACATACAAATATGAAATACTTCATAATGTCATAACTTTAATTGGAGGTGAAGCAGAGATCGACAATTAAACACGAATAGTTGGTGTCTCATCATTTCACGCTCCCCCGAGTCAAATGATTTTACTCGTCGTATTATTGAAGTCCATATTTTAGGTTATCTGCTATTCAGTCAAGTTTGAACAATGTTAAATTAATTGATCTACTAGGTTTATTTCACTATGAACTAGAATGTACAGCCAAATTTTAATTGTTAAAAACGGTCTGCCGAGTGATCGCAGCGTAAGAAAATCAGCCGGAGGATATCAGTAAAATCGACTAATCGTTTGCGTTTCTTATTATTTTAAAATAATTGTTTATAATAATTCATAATTTAAATCCCAAACTTTGTGTACTTCATTGTAAAATATCTTTATTGTACAATGAATACTAATCAAGTCTAAAACTCAGTTAATATTTATTCGATAAATGACTCAAACAGCCCTCTGTGAGACCGTCAGATGCCAAGGAGATGAAATGTGTCAAAGAGATAATATGTCAAAAAGAATATAGGACACCAAATGCACTAACGTGGGACCACTGTCACAGCGGGATCGAATACAAAAGCAGTCAATAAGCATTATGTAAAGTGAACTTTGAGTGAGTCTTTAAGGTCCTTATCGAATAAAATATTCAATGAGAACCTTAATAATAGATTTAGCTGGATTGTAAACAAAGAAAACATTTTTATTTTAAATAAAAATTAACTTATATTTCCAGGTGTCAAACGGATAGATTATATCGAAAACGTTCTAAATGCGGAGCCGCAAAATCCAATATAGCAACACATCAATCACATCATATTTTTAACTAAATTGATTTAGAAAAGGTCAATATATAGGTAGATAGGTATTTGTACTGCATATTCATGTTTCGATGCAGCTTCGGGTTAATTATTAGAATTTTCATTGATTTTTATTTCAGATATTTTTGTATTAAATGAAACTTTGTATATTGTAATTATATAATTTGATCCTTTTACCAGCTGTACTTAAGTGTCATTTGAACTATAGGCTTTGGTGTAACTATGCCTAGTGGGTTAACGCATGAGCTTTATATCGGACGCGGTAAGGTTTAGACTCGATCTGTGTTTCAGCGTATACTTATAAGAATAAAATTTATAGATATAGCGCAGAAAGATTGCGGAATCTCTCGGTTAGGAAAAATTCGATGGCTTGTTCTTACGGCATGACTCGTATCACTTAAAATATCTCTATTAATATTTTAACCGTGGCCTCTCAATATGTACATGAAAACGTTATGTATCTACATGAGAACATTAATCAGTTTAATAAAAAAAGTGATGATCATAATGTAAATAAAAAACCAGGAACATGCACAAACTAATAATGCCAGTTACTCGACTTCACAAAGTCAGTAACTGTTTCATAGGGCAATGTATACGTTTTTACAAGAAAATTCGGTTTTCGGCAGTCTGTGAAGCCGACCTTTGACCATGACCTTTTTCGCACGTTGTTGTCGTACGTGATCCACTATTCATCACCAGTTACCAATTTCTTCAAAAATGGTTCAATCAAAAAAATAAATCAAAATTTCCAGATTTAAAACGCTTAAATCAACTTTGTGCAACTCTTAATGACACTGCAAAAGGTCCATAAAGGTCACAAATTTTTTTCGCGACTCGCGTTGCCTTTTAACGTGTTTTGTAATAAAATTTTAAAATGTATCGAGTTTTCTATTAGATTCAGTCATTTTGACAGAAAGAAAAATAAATGAAAAATAGCTGGAAACAACATTTTACAAATTTGTTTCTGTTTGAAATGTATGATAATGTAATATGTAATTCTTTTTAATGTCATCAAAACCAGCCAGACTTTTTCCCCGACCTAATATTTCTTAAATTGAAGCTGTAAAACGGGAACTGTAGATATGTTCTTCAAATTTAATGCTGCGTATTATGAACCTGTCCCGGGGGTATTGGCGACACACGTCAGAGTCAGTAATGTTGACAGACGTTTCCTTGAAGGGATGGGAGCACTCATTGTAATGATATCACTACTTGCAAACCATTACGGATGGCTTGGAATAATAGATGAAGCGAGGTGGTCAAAATTTTCTTTAGTTCCCTTTTATTCATGTAGAAATGAAAATGGTTTTTTCTTTCATTTTAAAAATATGTTTTTATTTATTTATTTAGTTATTTATTTATTTATTCATATATTTATTTACACTTTATTGTTTCCCCTTAAAGGATACAATGGGCGGACTTAATGCCAATGTAAAATATGTTTGTAATGTTTGTGTATACTGCAGTTTCAGTATTCATTAGTTTATAACAATATTTGAGTGAAATTATGAAAACCATATGATTTCATTATATCACTCACAATACGCGTACAACTACGTCTACCGTAAATGGCAGAGTTATTATTCAACGCCGTACACCCTAAGTGGCCTCTGCCTACCCCTTATATATGGGGAAAAGGCGTGGCGTGGCGTAAAGTATGTACTTTACTAATTTATTACATATGTAAAACTTCAAACTTATGAAAATGGCATATTTGTTTGCAATATCAACATCTTTGACGTCAGCAGAAAACTTGTTGAGTATCTTAGTGGACGAGAAAGTAAAGGCATTATTAAAGCATAACATTTAGCATAAAAAGTATGACATGTGAGAGACCCAGATGATACCGCCTTCAATTCCCTGTACGTATATAAATTTAATGGGATATTTTTATTACGGTTTCAGAGTTTCATGAGGGCCTCTGAACTGTCAAATTTGTAATGGAGCAACAAATTATTTTATTTATTGAAAATTACTCAATAGGTTCACAGACAAAAAACCTGTTAATGAAAAATCTAGCTAATAACTTAAAGAAAACTACGGCAAGCAAACCTGCCCATCTCGTGAAATATTAAATAGGCATAGGTATTATATATTTTGAGAATAACGTGCGCAAAATAATATTTTAGTAGAAAGGCCCTATATATATGTACACTAAAAATTCAAATCACTAGGCAAATAACTTCTCAAAAGATGACTCTTCTACCATTTGTCTTACGTCAGGATTTTTTTCTGGAATCAACTTTTACGACATCCTCAGAATGAGATGGGGAAACAATAGTTGGAAAAATATCGGTTAATAATTTTTATATATAATATTATATATGATATTATATTTTTTTGTTTAATATACTTTAATACACGTTTCATACCATCTCTTATTACATTCGAGAAATTTTTTCATTTTGAAAGTCCTATTAAAAGGAATGAGTAAGATTCAAAATCTTTAATATTTTTTATGTGATCATTAAATAAAATTTAATTTTGATCGAAGTAAAATAAATTTAGGCCGTAGGTACAGAAATCTAAAGTTAAGTTTATAAGCTAATTTTTATATTTTATATTGATGAGGGAAAATGGCAATGGGAAACCTTGATGTCTGAAAAAAGAGAAAAAATGTGGACATATGAATTCTACCAAGTTGCACGAGGCCGAGTGGCGGATTTTACTAACTTGTAATTCAGCGGCTTAGCACTAGGACAATTATAAGCTGCCACATAACTGATTTTATTTATATTTATTTAAAGATACTGTGCATGGGCGGCGGTGATCACTAGCCATCAGGTGAGCCGCTTTCTCGTTTGCCTCCCCTCTTTTAAAAAAAATCTGATCGGCCATTTTTAATACTTCGTTAATTATTTTTAAAGATAACTTTAAGATTTCGTATCTACATCTTTTTTCGCCTGTTAATTTACTTTTAGTATTTAAGCACTTTGTTACGTTTACCAGCACAATAATATACAGGCTTTCTCCTGCCTTGACACATAACACGAAAAGTCGAAAGTGGCACATTGGCCTGCAAAGGAATTCAAGTTTCAAAAAATATTACCTACGAGCATAAACTAAAGCAAAGTATCATATGTTCATTTTCGTAATATTAGCAATATTCCTTATATTGGCCAAAGTCCTTATATTGTCTATATGTACTTATATCCATAACGGTTAAATACATGTGTTCCTTAAATTAATCTATGGATAAGTTTATCTCTCATGTATTAACAGAAGTAACATCTTTTTATTTGGAAGTAGTAGGTACTACTAGACGACCGCGTAGTTTCGTGGTCAAAATAACTGGCTAATACGCAGCGGAGCCTGGATTAGAATCCTAACCGGAGCCATCATTTCTGTAAAAACACAAATTGGTGGTTTTCAGGTCTGGTTGTTAACGCGTCTTTTTCGAGTCGAGAATTTTAAAAGAGAAATTACTGAAGTACGTACAATTGATGACTTAGACAAGACCCGTATACGAACTTTAAGCAAGTCGTTACGAAGTTCAACACTAAAATTGAAAGAGTAAATGTCAGTCTAATCGAATAATTCTGCTTTGCTTCAATATAATTAATCCATAAGGATATTAATTGGACCTTACCCTTTAACAGATTTCTGTTCCAGAGACCTGTTTGATCTAAGGATGCAGAACACAGCGGGACTGAATGTGGTCGTCGCCTCGGCATACATGCCAGAGGCAGACACACCACCTCCACACGACCTAACCAGGCTGGTTCACCATTGTGAAAAGACCGGACTGGAGGTCGTCATCGGTACCGACTCCAACGCACATCACCCATTATGGGGTATGGAAACAAGCAACGACAGAGGAAAGACTTTGGTTAAATATCTATTTACAACAAACCTAACACTTATAAATATACGAGTAGGTTGAGAACCAACATTCGTAACCAGACGAAGGAGCACAATTATTGACCTTACGCTCGCTTCCAAAGGCGTGGCCAAATCCATCCGGGGCTGGCACGTTTCTGATGAGGCTTCATGCTCAGACCACAGATGGATTTGATTCGAGATACAGGTGAATATTTCCTCAATACCTCCAAGACGTAACCCCCGCAAGACGGATCGGGCGAAATATATACAAACGCTAGTACCCAAACTTGCGGGGCTTACTGACGTCGACAGATTGGAGAATACAAACAAAATAGAAAAACAGGTAACGGTTCTAACAGATAATCTGAAAGAAAGCTACCACAATGCATGTCCAGAAACTGACGCCGTAAAGAAATATAGCAAGCAATCGTGGTGGGAGATTGAGCTAGAACGCAAACGGATAAAAGTCATAGCCCTATTTAGGATTTTCTTTGACTTTTTCCGTAACTGAATGAATCATCGACTGACGAAGACTGGGACTCCTACAAAGAGGCCAAGTATGAGTACAAAAAATGCATCAGGTATCGACGAACTGTGGGATGACGCAAATTCTGCAGTAACATAGAATCCTATGAACAAGCAAACCGGGTAAGGAAAGTTCTGGTCCAACAAACAATCTCAGGGCCAGACACTCTTTGCAAACCCGACAACACATACACCTCCTCACCAGCTGAAACGCAACGCATCCTGCTGGAGATACATTTTCCAGGATGCAGACTGGTTCAGGAAGTAGACTGGCAAGAGGAAAACATAATTCCTAGTGACCAAGACTGGAAATACGCCCAACATGTGGTAACAGTTGAAAAACTACAATGGGCTATAAGGAGTTTCCAACCTTACAAAGCGGAAGGACCTGATGGTATCTTCTCTGCTCTTCTTCAGTGGGGGGACCACTGATAATAAAGTACTTGCCGTAATTATCACAGCATGCCTAGCGCATAGATACGTCCCAAAAGGTTGGAGGGAAGTGAAAGTAATCTTCATCCCCAAACCGGGCAAAAGAGACTATACAAATTCCAAATTCTTCAAACCTATCAGCCTCACATCCTTTGTGCTGAAAGCCTTGGAAAAGGTATGTAAAAGACAGCTGAGGGAAAAGGCACTAATAAACAAACCGTTGCATAGCAATCAGCATGCTTATAGCTCAGGTAAATCAACAGAATCGGCTCTCCACTGGGTAGTCACCCAGATCGAGTTAGCCCTTAACCAGAAAAACATCTGTCTAGGAACCTTCATTGATATAGAAGGAGCCTTTGACAAAACCAACTTCACCAGCATAGGTAATGCACACGTCAAACATGATGAGGAGCCAACCTTAACGAACTGGATTATAAACGCACTAAGCAAACGTATAGTGCGCATCGCAGGTGAGAGTCAAATAATTAGAATAGCAAAAGGTTGTCCACAGGGAGATGTGTTGTCACCGCTCCTGTGGAACCTAGTCATCAACGACCTCATCCCAAAACTAAATGTAAACCATTTCTACACAATAGGGTACGCAGACGATCAAGCAATACTAAGTTTAGGAAAACAAGCTATATATATATATATAAGCTATGTATAGTCTGTGACCTTGCACAGGCGGCGCTACTTATAGTAAATCGCTGGTGCAAGGAATACGACCTAACAGTCAACCCAAATAAAACTGAATTGATAATGTTCACCCACAAAAGGGTACTGAAGAAACATCATCTTCCTAATTTATTCGGTACCGAACTACGGCTGTCATCAGAGGTAAAATAACTAGGCATCATACTGGACAGTAAACTAAACTGGAACAATCACATTGAAAACAAAATCAAAAAAGCAACTATCACCTTTTGGCAATGCAAAAGGACGATTGGCAATCGCTGGGGCTTAAAATACTGAATCTCTGGAGTAATAACAAGATCCCACATACCAACACACTCACAGAACTGTTTACAGAAATGCCCGTTCAGGCTATGTATGATAGGATCCCAAAGCAATTTGTATGCGACAAGAAGTATAAAATACAATTACACGAGGACTATCGTACTGAAGGACTAAACCCTAGGGAACTTAGAATCCTTATGGATTAATTATATGGATATGGATATGGATGGTTCCAAAACCAAGTCAGGTACAGGCTCTGGAACTTTTTCAGAGGACCTAAATATACAAATAAGCACACCACTCGGTGCCCACAACACAGTGTGTATAGGCATTATTCACGCAGCATCAGCCATAGCTGAAAGGAAGGTAAAAGACTATTTCATCCGAATACTCTCCGACAGCATGGCGGTACTACTAG
Organism: Luehdorfia chinensis; assembly: GCA_019845155.1. Taxonomy (NCBI): domain Eukaryota; kingdom Metazoa; phylum Arthropoda; class Insecta; order Lepidoptera; family Papilionidae; genus Luehdorfia; species Luehdorfia chinensis. Next base: position 1,235,110 of record JAHVAK010000125.1, read on the forward strand.
CTCTCAAAAGCAATGTTATGAACTCAGGGCTCATTTACGAATGCTACCAGAAATTAAATAAGAAAGAAATGTCAATTCAATGAAATAACCCTACAATGGATTAAGGGACACGGCGGATCTAGGGGCAACGACGCGGCCGACGAACTTGCTCGGGGAGGCTCTAACCAGTGTGCTGTGGGTCCAGAACCTATTCCGCCACTTCCCCTCAGGTATATTCGCTCGCTAGTCTGTAAGCGCACTAGGAACCAACATGTACAAATCTGGGTGAATCACCCAGAGTGCAATCTACAAGACGAGATGAGAAGTTTTCTTACGCCTCTATCGTAAAGCGATAACACGGTATCACCCTCAGTATTTAAATGTAGAGCACAAGAGAATGAAGGTAGGTACCACCGCAGTGCCAGTTATTTTGCCATCAAGCGGTAGTGCGCCAACATTACTGTGTTTGGTCTGAAGGGCATTGATAGCTTGTGTAATATAAAATAAGCACCTATCTCTTTCCTACCGAGGTGTCGTAATAGGCGACTAAGGTATGGTTCGGACCGCTATATTCGTGCTGATCGTGGGAACGCAATTGGGACTAAGAATTTTTTGACTCGTTCCAAAATGGCGGCGCCATGGTTCACCACCCGCTTTACACTTTAATAGTAAATATTTTGATTAAAGTAGCCTTACAGCGACTTAAAGTCTGCATTTGACTATTTATCAACTGTTTTTAAACAAAAAATTATTATTTGAAACTATCTGAATAACTAAAAGTAGAAACCTTCAAATCTGTTCTATGCTGATGTAAGTTCTAATTTAGATCACTCACATAGTTCTTACTTAAATGTAACCGGAACCAGGAAAATATTATAGCCCCGAGCGAATCATAAATCACGGTGTCGCTGTAACAAGATACTTCTGAGTTACATTTATCGCATCGTTATTAAATATCGTTATTGCAAGGCTTAAATTAAATTATGACCAAACCGTTTTTCGTTGCCCAGTAGGTATAACAGTTAGTGGCGAATAAGCTTGTAAAAAGTCATACATTTAGAAATTTCGACAATGTTATTATATGATTTTCTCTTTATGTTACGTTAGAGAGACAATAAAATCATAATCATAAAAAAAAGATTATGATTTTATTGTCTCTCTAACGCCGCAAAGTTCTTCTACGCCGCTTACAGTAGAGTGAACTGGCAGAAATCGTCTCCGTAAGGAAAAGTCGTTACGCCCCCTCCAGGCGACCTTTACCTCTCTTTCTCTTTCTCTATATGTCTGATTCTGTTATATACGGCTGTATGTGTGTGTGCGTGCCAGTATCGAGATTCGAGCAGCAAGCATTTAGCGCGGTCAGCTATATAACCTCAATTCTAAGCACGTGTAAATATTATTTATGTATAATTTATAGTTCACTATTTTATATTTAATTTTTAATAAATTACTATTTTTCCTAAAATTTTATTTGAAATGTATTGATGGTTGATTGAAATTCTTACTCTACATTTTTGCTTTGAAAAAATGAAAAAAAATATAATAAAATATGCAACTTAGATAGAGAGAAAGAGAGAAAAAATGCATGATATATAATGACTAGCAAAATCTCTTAAACGACAGTATAAAATGTAACTATGTAGTTTAAACCAGCAATATTGCCTACTATTGATTAAATAGCTAATAGCACATAGTAAACAAATTCGGATCAATAAAAATCTAAGCTATCGGCGAAATGTCCCATAAAACTCAAAACAGACATAAATAATTTATTGTGGTGTATTCGTAAAATTAAATAAGGAGTTTATTGTTTTACTAAGGAATACTCTTGATCCTACGACACAAAATGTGGAAACATTTAACGGCAATACTAATAAAAGGAATCGTTAAATTTCTTAAATTTATCGATGCGGCTGTTACGGAAACCAAACTAATCTTATTGTGAAATTTGGTTTATAGAAAACGTTTTCAATAAGGGTTCCTATTTATTACAATTCGACAGACTTGACCTTGATTTAATGGTCTAATTAGTTTGTTACATTAGAGTTGATAATTTATACTGTTATCAAATCTTCTAGCCGATAGGCGTCCGACAGAATAGAATAGCACCTGCCTCGTGTCGTAAGAGGCGACTAAGATATTCGGGGAGCCTTTTTTCGTGCAGATTAATACCATAATATGCAATGCTTTCACTATACTGTTCGTGGGAACACAACGGAGAGTCATAATTTGTTTTTGACTCGTAACAAAATGGCGGCGATGTGGTTTGCCACCCGACACGTCTCGTTTCCCGCGGAGGCAAAAAGTGGGCTACATGTGTAGTCTGTATGTATGTATCAAATCTTCTTCAGTGAAGATTGGAATTGTGAATTTTGGTAGACTTTAAAAGAACCTCTAAATTAAATATAGCCTTAATTTAAATCCGCCATATCATGTTTACTCAGGCTAATCTGCTTAACCATTTTATCGCTGGTTTCTCTAGGGTACGCACCCCAGTACCCGAATGTTTGTTTGGTAAATGGTCTTTTAACAGTTTCGAATTCTTCGTATTCCTTTCTCACAGTGTAATATTTTATTTAAAAAAAAATTACAGATGTATATAACTTTATATTTATTGTGTCTATTATTATTATATTTAAAAACCGTTAGGTGACTGGCAGAGTAGAAAAGCACCTACTTCTTTCCTACCGAGAAGTCATAAGGGGTGACTAAGGTATTGTACGGACCGTACAGACATCAGTTCTTAAGTTATACTGGTGATAAAGGTACCTATCCAGGAATCCGTCTAGACAGGTATATACCACCGCAGGACTTATTCTGCTTAAAGCAGTAGTGTACAAACATTACTTTGTTTCGGTCTGAAAGGAACTGAGAGCTAGTGTAATTACTGGGCATGTGAGACATAAGAACTGTTTTCGCAGGTGTACGGGCGCAGTATTGTGCCTTACAGAAATGTTTTGGGTCACGTAACATTTGTCATGGGCAGACGTTGCACTTAATGTCGGGTGAATGTTTGCTCATCTCGTCACTTTCTCCAATAAGTAAGTCTCTTCTGCTCAGTAACTGCAGTCGCTCTCAGTGCCCTTCAGACCGAAACACAATATTGCTTGCACACTACAGCTTCAGCTAGACTACCACTACTATCTACTAGTATATTTTAGATCACGAATTTTTCGAGTTTCGATACCTATGCGATGAAGGTCCGGGCGTTTTTCTTAGTGGGCCCACGGAGTGGCAGGTTCTCAGACGCCACCATACGGCACTTAACTTTTTATTTACATTTACTAGAGGTTACATTATATTACTTTTGCTGTGTAATTGTATATGTGCAATCTATATCTCTAGTCGCACGCACGTTAAGGTAAACATCCTCATAAGGGAACGTTAAAACAAAGAAAATAGTAATTGGCAGTTTTGTTTTAATTTGAAAAAAAATATGTTTTCATTAATTTAAACAGAATTTATTACTTATTAAAACGTAATTAGTTCTGCGAAGAACCTGCGAAGATGTCGTGCAGTCAAATTTGCTCAAGCGGTATCATACAAATGCGGTGTAATATTAAATTTTAATTTTAAGTTATCACTATACCTCTTGTTATAAAAAATAAATCAGATCAGAACCCTGATAGATCGGGTATTGTTCCCGTTTTTGAGTGCTTAATGCCGTGTGCTCTCGAAATCTGCGTATTAAATTGAAAATATTTTGCATATAACTTTTTACTCGAATGTCGTAATATCAATTTTACCCTATCCAAAAAACTCTTTATAAAATATATTAAACTTATAATAAAATATAAAAAATAAGCAAAAAAAAATTTTATTTTATTTTTGGAATTCTTTACAGTCATACTTCTCTGAATGGTGTTTTAAGTCGAATAACAAACTTAAACACTGCATAAGTAATAAAATGCTTCACTACGTAAAAATTCAACTTGAATCAGAACAAAACTTAAACGAACGGGAAAAGATATTTTCGTAAAAGAATTGAAAGCTTAAGAGAATTACGGTTGTACTAAATGACCCAATGGACCAAGTTGATAGTAAAGTTTGTACAAAGGGGATGAAGTAACTTAAATTTATAATATGATGAAATCGGTTGGAAATAAATATAGTAATAAATAAGAATTATCTGTTAAATACTTTTACAATAATTGTTCAAATTAAATGTAATGTGACCTAGTTACGAATTTATTTTAGTTTTGTACCAATACAATAAAAATATGAATTTAAAGACATGACCAAGACGCCTAACTTTCTAACGCGCCACTGCGTAAAGTATTAATGCATTAATTATTCCTTAAGTAAGTAGAACTCGATGAGAAAAACATTAGAGATATTATTATGGTTAATGCGAAACGTTACTACATCACAGATACGATTAGACAATACAAATTATCCCAAGCTTAATGAATTACAAACAACCAAAGATTACAATACCTTTGCAGCTTTGTCACAGACCTGATGTCTTATCTCCGCTAAGTCAGCCAATTTTTTTTTTGTCCACAGACAGTTTCTTTCAGATTAACCTCGCCAACCTACTTAATTAATAAAGGCAAAGGAATAAAAGTTTAAATATCTTTTATATACACTGTGTGACTAAAGGTGTAATAAAGGTTCGGGTTTACTTTTACATCTAGGAAAGTTAAAGAGTTATTTCTGTATTACTCCATTTTTAAATTGAATTTTAGAATTTATGGAATTAGGGTGGTCTACCACCGGCTTGGGACCCGGTGCTATTATTAATTAATTTAAAGGATTTTGATTTAATTTTAAATGCAAAATTTCAAGACACAGTAAGTTCATTTTTATCGGAATAAAAGTCGTCAAAGATCCCAGGCCTTCTGAAAGACTGAAATGTGTTAAAAATTGTTAAAAATAAAATACTCGTAGGTAATATCCGTATAGTTAATTTTATGAAATTCCGAGTGAAGTCTTTCAACGCGTATTGGGGCAGCGTGGCAGTCTTTCCAGCTCTACAACCTTCTCAAAAATGAATACAGGCCAATGCTCAGTAGTGGTAAATTTATAGGCTTACTTATTTATATTTTTTATATGAATTACAGTGTCCGACATAAACACTATATTATAATATGTTTATAAATCAGAAGTTATAGCAAAAAACATACTCGTTAAATTTAGGTCATGCGGTAAACGATTAGCAAGAAATCATGACCTGCTGATAAAGTTCAGGTAAGTATTATGTATTTGTTCCCAACTTCGATTCTATTAAACTTATCTTCAGTTTCATCAACAGGAGAAATAACAAACTATAAGTTTTTCATAAATATTATAAGCTCTCTCTCTTCTTTATTCTATATTTGACTTAGACTATTTCTCTCTCTTTGTCTCTTGTTATGAAATATGCATATTCATGTATACAAAATGCAATTAAATACGAAAAATCCTGAAATTTACTTTGAGTAAGTTCGTGACATAATGAATAAGAATAGAACAGAATTATTTTTATTCAATATACATCATTTACATAATACTCAATGAACGTCATTTTTTAAGATACACTGGTTCGCATAGAAATGCCTCTCTCCTGGGAAGAACCAGTAATTCGTCATCAAGTCATTTTAAAAATAATATACAATTACAGCAGTGTTATAAAGATATAGACACAGATTGGCAGCGATCACCTCATTCCCAGGGGATATCATTATCCATGTATTCCTAAATATTATAATAAATCTTCTTAAAAAGTCTTTGTTTAACAAATATTTTGAACTTGTTGATTGAAAGATTTTACTTTCTGGGATTTTGTTGTAAAAACGTATACATTGTTTTACGAAAGAGTTACTCTGTGAAGTCGAGTAAGTCGGCATTATAAATTTTTGCTTGTTCCTGGTATTTACATTATGAACATTACTTTTTTATTAAAGAGATTAATATTCTTATGTACCTACATAACGTTTTCTCATACATATTGAGAGGCCAAGGTTAAGATATTAATTTCTTTAAATTTATCTCTGAGAGACACTCTGGAGCCAAGGTTATAAATAGATCTTATAGTCCTCTTTTGCAAAACAAAAATCACCTCTACGTCAGTCGCATTACCCCATTGCAAAATACCATAATATTATGTTGTGAAACTAAATAATAGTAATCTTGCAGTTTCAACATTAGTCAAGTTTCTAATTTTTTTCATCTAAGTATACTTGCTAGTTTAGATATATGGGGGCCCCATTGAAGTTTCGCGTCTAGAGTTATTCCAAGAAAGACAGTGATATCCACAAGGCTCAACTCTTCCCCATCTACATTTAGTTTTTTTGCCATTTGAAAGCAAATTGTTAACATTAAACCAATGTACTAGTTTTGAACTAGCATTATTCAACCTGTCATATAATAAAAGTTGACGTTTTATTTTGAAAATCAATGATGTATCATCAGCAAATAGTATTATATAATGGTTATCCCTTACTAGGGAAGGTAATTCATTAATGTAAATAAGGTATAAAAAGGGTGGAGGATCGAATCCTGCGGGACACCTATAGATACTGCTGACCCGGAAGAACTCGTACTATTGATAACTTTCTGCGTTCTATTGCTCAAATATAAAGTTAGAAGTTTAAGTGCAGAATTTCTTATACTGTAATGATGTAGTTTCCTGATGAGTGTTACATGATGAACGCAATCGAAGGCGTTAGAGAGATCACAGAAAACACCCGAGGCATCCTGTGAATTATTAACCGGCATCGGTTGTAGTCTAGATATCATAACAGCACAATATTCTTTAAAAAAATACCCAAATCCCTAGATCCCGTATCTTAGGTGCATTTTACAGACATAAAGTTCACATTCAGAGCCGCAAAACCAACGATTTCAGTTTTAGAACAAATTTTGACCCCGACTAGGATTCACGGCGTCAAAGTCAACCAGTCAAATTCTTTCGTATAGTGAGTGCAGAGAACCGAAACCCAATTACTAGCGTATACGTTCTTTTTCCTCAGGGGAGGCCACTGAAATACATTTTGATTGTTTATGTCTACGTGCCAATGTGAATACGTGCCGTATGGTGTGTTTGACTTCCTTGTCAATATTAAAAAAAGAAAAGACGCTTTCTATATCCATAATTTAAAGTAGATGTGGATTAAACCGTTTGCTGGATATAAAACTTAAACACACAGGAACTTTTCTGTATCAGTCAATTATTCCATATAGAAAATTGTACACAAATTCATTCTTATAAAATTCGACTCATTCCGGAATATATTTTTCTAATAAACTACGTTTTTTACTACATCTTTAATGATTCCACTTCTACTTATCTTCAGGACAAATTTCAATACATTTCTTTAACTCATGAAAGATTTCTTCGTTCCGCTTCAAATTATAAGATTACAATTCCACTACACTTCTCCAAATTTGTTGGTAACTCATTTATCGTTCAGGCTGCACTGCTCTGGAGCTCCTTGCCCGAATACATCAGAAAAAGATATTTTTTTTTCTAAAGTCATCGGGAGCATTATTTTAAACATTGCTGATAAAATTGTGTGGATTATCATAATTATATATGGCTATGTATTTATTTAATATGTATTTTGAGTATTTTTTGTATAATATTGTATATTATTTAACAGCTTTTGAAGTAAAAAAAAAAGTAACAGCCTATAAATGCCCCACTGCTGAGCAAAGGCCTTCTCTCATTTCCGAGAGGGTTTTTGGAGCTAGGAAGAATCCGCCACGCTGCTCCAATGTTGGTTGGCGGACTTCACATGTCTTCGAAATATGTTTTATTTCTCAGACATGCAGGTTTCCTCACGATGTTTTCCTTCACCGAGCGCCTAGCCCCTAATTAGTTTCTTAGGATTTTACACCTGCCACAAATTTTCACTACGCCATGGGTTGACTGGCAGAGAATGCCAACTGGCATTAAGTCCGCCCATTGCATCCTTTTAGGGTAAACAATGAAGTTTAAATAAAAAAAATACCCTAAAACATTACCGAATAGTAGTTTTACAATTCACAGTATACTATTCGAAATTTGTCACAGGAACGCACAGATGTATTTCATTGCTCGAATACTTACCGTATCCTAGAAAATTTTACCGTATTCGAGTCATAACGATTTAAGATTATTCTATCTCTGTTACATAAGAATGCATGTTGTCGTTACTCAGTTCTGAAGCAGTCGTCTTACACGGGTTCAAGTCACAGTGCTGACTTCACTTAAAAAATTGATCTACAATTTTAGTGAAAACGTGCAATGTATTAGACATAAAAAATCAAACTGTTGCATCAATCAATGTATTAGACATATAAAAAAAAAACAAAAAAAAATAATGCGACCACAAACCACACAACAACAACAATAAAGTACAACACAACAACAACAACCCAGGCCCAGAGTGGTAGACCCTTTCTGGTTCCAAATCCCTGTTAAACCTGAAAGTAGAACTGTTCTGTTCCTGTGGTAGTTCTTATAGTATATTACCAATGTTGACACATCTTTATTATAGTTCGCGTCATGGGTCATTTAGTGCCATAAATACAATACAAAATGCCATTATGAAAATCTGAAGTTAAGTATCAGTCGTAGTCGGGTTTTCATTTTAGATTTCTGCTTTTTTTCGTCGAGATATATTTGATTTTCATAGTGGGAAAAATCTCGTAAAAAAGTGGATAAATAACGTGGGTGAAATATTAATGATGTGCTCACCGCCATCTTAAGTACAAATACAGAAATATCAGATAGGTAAGAGGTAAGTAAGCAGTGGGAAAAACAATGATACCGTACATGATCCCAAGAGACTGATGACTCTTTCTCTAAAAATAAAACTCAAAAAAAAAGTAACGATGTTGTGTAAATAATGCGATGCTGAATATATTCTTGTCAAGTTTTTTTTTTCATTGTTATTTTGTATGTATGTCGAGTAGGTGCATAAAAATGTATTGTAATGGAAATAAATGAGACATGGGGATCGTTTATCTGGTGGTATGTACCAAGCCTGATCATAACAACTTCTGTGCTACCTAGAACTTTAAATAGAAAAGTCCTGCACGGCACTGCACTGCGCCCGTCACACAGAGATACATACAGTCACGCCTTTTCCCATATAAGGGGTAAGCAGAGACCGCACCCGAAGCCCACTTTTCACTCCCGCGGGAAACGAGACGTGACGGTTGGCGAACCACGTCGCTGCCATTTTGGTACGACTACGAGTAAAATTTTTTAATCCTCCTTTGCATTCCCACGAACAGTATTGTGAGAGCATTGTCAGTCGGCTCGGTTGTCTTAGTGGATAAGAGATTGGCTTTTGAGCTATAGATGCAAAGGAAATCCTCGCGTGAGACATCGTCTTTTTTAAGTTCTTCAATCTAATTGTTAATTTACTGCAAAGCAATGTTTTTCTTAATAATTCAACGCGGTTATGCACCTGAGCGTAGACCTCTTAAGCATGGTGTCGAAGAAGCAGTCAATATTCGTGACACTGGTTTGCGGTTGTTAGTGCGGGCCAGCAGTGTGACTCTATCTTAGCTCTGATTCTTTTTACACATTTCCTGTTGTTAAGCAACCAATTATGTGTAGTATTTCGCCTTCGCGGGTAACGCCACGGATGCCAAATCACGTAACTACCATTTTGGTACGAGCCATAAAAATCTCACTCCCCATTGGGTTCCCACGAGCATTACAGTGAGAGTATCGCATATTACAGATTTATTCTGCACGAATAAAGACTTTCCGTAAAATACTTAAGTCGCCTCTTACGACACCTCGGTAGAAAAGTAGAAATGAAATGAAAAGAAAACAAAAATGAAATTAAATGAAAATTATTTATTCTTCAACGTAAGAAATATAAAGTTCGTATGTCAAACTTAATTTTACAATCTAACACCGTTTAGTATTAAGGTTACTCTGGAAACAGGCTAAAGAAACTCCGTAGGTATCCTCTATTTTTTGACCCGAACCACGACGCCGCCGCAAGCAGAAGCATTTAAGCGAGCATGACATACTCAAGTCTACTGTTTTGAACTAAAAGAATTCATTCTACAGAGCACGCCTATAATCTTCCATAAGACCATTTACAAATTATTGTTTGCAAAAATGTTACATTGTAAATACCTATCACTGCATAAAAATACATTTCACGTAGCTGCTTACAAAATAACAGTTACATCGTGTGGTAAGTTACTTGATGTATCCCTGGATGGATACTTTCCAAGCTTCTTTATCATTGTAATAATCATTTATATTATAATATGCTTAAGAGCACAAACATTTATTATTATAAGTTTTAAATTTAGTTTCTGTTAAATTCACTATATCTTCCGGATTTTATTCTAAATACGTGTGTATCGACCCATAAAAGAATATTTTACTTTATTAAAATATTTATATATAATATATTTATATATATTTGTCTTAATTTTGGATTATTAAGTTAATTATTATTTCTTAATTTTAAATCATTATTGTTACTATTCTTGGGGAATAGTGTTTTAAATTTACGTACATGCATAACGTTTTCATAAATATACTGGCATGTAAAAGTTAAAATATTAATTTCTTTAAACAGTTCCCTTAGCGAATCACGAGAGCGCATATTATGGATTGCACGAACTGCTCTTTTCTGCAAAGTAAAGATTACATTCACGTCAGATGCATGTCCCCATAATAAAATACCATACGACATCAAGCTGTGAAAATAGCTAAAGTAAACTAATCTTGCAGTAGCTATATCCGTTATATGACGGATCTTTCTCACAACATACGCAGCCAAACTGAGTTTATTAGCTAAGGTATTTATATGTGGACCTCACTGAGGCATACAATCTAATGTAATCTCTAAAAATACGGTACTATCACACAAACTCTAATGTATCACTTTGCAAAAGGATATTATTTTGTACCGTTTTACATTAGGTAATGCAAATTTAACGCATTTTGTTTTTTTCGTAAAAAAAATAAAGTTTCAGTCTAAACATGTCCCACGGCACAGGCCTTCTCTCATTTTTGAGAGGGTTTGGAGCTAAGAAGAATCCGCCACGCTGCTCCAATGCGGGTTGGCGGACTGCACATGTCTTCGAAATATCGCTAATCTCAGGAATTATTCTTCAATTTGAAAAATTATTTTGCGTTAGAAAGTTCATTATTGAGGAAAGTTACAGGCTATAAAACTTTATGCTACGTCCTTGAGAAGCCGCATGCTGAGAACCGAACATTACCGAGAATGGCCGAACTGTGAATGCTCAGAGGTACGATGACGTACGGTGCAAGCGCATTTTATAATTTTATATATTTTACGCGGGACAAAGTATCTAGATACTAGCTTCATAAATAAATAAGAAAATTTGATCAGAAGCTATGAAGAACTTAAACCGTTTGACCTCGCTGAACCACTGAATAAAGTAGTCTGTAAATCCGTTTATCTGCTGTAATAAGTTCAGATTTCAATTTTCTACAAAGCTTTACTTCATAACTCTTAGCACCAGAAAATGATAATAAAGCTCGACCGGGACATAAATCATACGGCCGCTGAAACAAGATATTTTGTGCTAAATTTACCATTACTACGTAGATTAAATGAAATTATCTTCATAGTTTACGTTGTTCTCTATTCAGTAATAAATACACTTGAGAATAAAATAATTTAGTAGGTACTCAAGAATGTATAGTATTTTTATTTAAATAATTTATTTTGCTTATAATTTACATATTTTTTTGTTTATCCCGTGTGTGTTCCTACACCATTCATCCGATACCGATAAAACTTACATGAAGAGTTGTGTAAATTCATCATCATCATCATCATTTCAGCCTACCATAGTCCACTGTTGAACATAGGCCTCCCCCATAGATTGCCACAAAACACGGTCCTGAGCCACCTGCATCCATCGACTTCCTGCAAAACCGTGTAGGTCGTCGCTCCATCTAGTGGGGGGTCGCCCTACACTGCGTTTGCCGGTACGAGGTTGCCACTCGAGAACCTTTCTTCCCCAACTGGTTATCGGTTCTCCGAGCTATATGGCCGGCCCATTGCCACTTCAGCTTGCTAATCCTTAGGGCTATGTCGGTTACTCTAGTTCTGCTGCGGATAACATCGTTACGGATTTTATCTCGCAGAGAAACTCCGAGCATAGCCCTTTCCATAGCTCGCTGAGCGATTCTGAGCTTCCTCATGCGGCCTGCAGTGAAGGACCACGTCTCGGTTCCATATGTTATCACTGGCAACACGCACTGGTTGTACACTTTTGTTTTGAGGGATTGCGGTATACTCGACGAGAAGATGTGACGCAGTTTCCCGAACGCTGCCCAGCCGAGTTGGATCCGTCGATTGACCTCTTGGTCGAAGTTGGACCTACCTAGTCGGACAATCTGTCCTAGGTATACATATTCGTCAACAACTTCGATCGTAGTGTTCCCAACAATAACCGGTATAGGTGTGACATGGACGTTAGACATGATCTTCGTCTTGTCCATGTTCATCTTAAGACCTACCCGTTGGGAGACACTATTGAGGTCATTGAGCATAGCGCTAAGGTGCTCCAGCGATTCTGCCATTATGACTATGTCGTCGGCAAATCGAAGGTGAGTGATGTATTCGCCATTGATGTTGATACCGTATCCTTTCCAGTCCAGTAGCTTGAAAACATTTTCCAATGCAGCGGTGAAGAGTTTCGGGGATATTACATCACCCTGTCTTACACCTTTCTGCAATTGGATCGGTTTCGTACTCTGGTTCTGTACTCGGATAGCCATCGTAGCATTGGTATACAAGCACTGCAACGCATCGATATACCGACAGTCAATTCGGCACCGCTGAAGCAACTCTAGCACCGCCCAAATTTCGATGGAATCGAAGGCTTTCTCATAGTCCACATACGCCAGACATAGCGGAAGATTGTACTCTTCGGTCTTTTGTACAATCTGGCGAAGGGTATGTATGTGGTCTATGGTACTATAGCCTTTTCGGAATCCGGCTTGTACGGGAGGCTGGAAGTCATCAAGTCTGCTTGCGAGACGATTCGTTATGACTCTCGAAAACAGCACGTAGACGCGGCTTAGAAGCGATATCGGTCTATAGTTCTTCAAGAGGGCGTTATCGCCCTTCTTGAAGAACAGGACAACCACGCTTCTACTCCACGCTTCCGGCGTAGCGCCGCCCCGGATGACGGAATTAAAGAGCTTCTGAAGGACTACTAGTATCGGCTTTCCACCCGCTTTCAGAAGCTCTGCTGTGATTCCATCTTCACCCGGCGCTTTGCCATTCTTAAGCTGTTTGAGAGCCATACTAATCTCGCTCAGACTGACGTCCGGGATATCATCGGAATAGTGTCGGACGAGACTTGCTCTTGGGTCGTTACTCACACTAGTGTGTGGCTCCAACGACGATGTGTACAGCTGTCCATAAAATCTCTCGATCTCACTCAAAATCTCTGCTCCAGCGGAAATGACGCCACCGCTTTCGGTCCTCAACTTAGTCAGTTGGCTCTTTCCGGCAGACAGATCCCTGGCAAAAACCTTGGAGCCTTGGTTTCGCTCTATCGCTTCCTCAATACGAGCTGTATTGAAGTTGCGAAGGTCTCGCCGCATACATTTGGAGATCTGTCTGTTCAGTTGCCGATATGCTGACGCATCAGTTGAGGACTGTAGCCTCATTTCTCGCCTAGCCTCCATGAGATTAAGAGTGTGGTCGGCGAGTTTCTGGATCTTTTTTGTGCGGTGGGTCTTGCAAAACTTTGCCCCCACCGCATGGACAGTTTCCACGAGCCTCTCGTTCATATCATCCACTGTAACGCAATCTTCCAGGCACTGAAAACGATTTTGCAACTCGAGCTGGAAGCTTTCGGGGTTTTGGATAAGGGCACGAGATGGACGGAGCGTGGACTTCACCAGACGCGACCTCTCCAGCTTTACGTTCAGGTTCAATGTGCCTCTTACCATTCGGTGATCACTGCCGGTTTTCACCCTAGCGATCACAGAGACATCATTGAACAGCTGTCGTTTGGTCGTCATGATGAAGTCGATCTCATTTTTGGTGGAACCGTCCGGGCTCATCCAGGTCCACTTTCTGTGGGGCCGCTTTTGAAAGAAGGAGTTCATCATAAAGAGTCCCTCCTTCTCCATAAAGTCGGCCAGCTGTTGGCCCCTTTGGTTCCGTTGCCCTATTCCAAATTGCCCCACTACCAGCTCATCGTCTTTTTTCATGCCCAGCTTCGCGTTAAAGTCTCCCATCAACACCGTGTAGTGAGTTTTGGAGGAATGTATGGCTCTTGATATGTCCTCATACATTACCTCCACCTCATCATCAGGATGTGCCGAGGTAGGTGCGTATACCTGTATGACCTTCAGCGAATACCGTTTGGTTATTCTGAGTATAAGGTACGCAACCCTAGTCGACACACTCCCGATCTTGACAATGTTGTTAATGAGAGACTTGTGGACGATAAACCCGACACCTCCTTGGGACAGATGGTCGCCCTCCCGGTGGTAGAACAAGTTACCGGATTCAAGGATTACCGTGTCCTCCCCCTGTCTTCGGACTTCCGATAATCCTATAATATCCCAACGTAACTTGCTCACCTCCTCTTCCAGTTCCAAGATCTTCTCGTCGGTCCTCAGCGTGCGTGCGTTGAATGTTGCCAGGTCCAGTCGTCGGTGGTGGTAGCAAGATCTCCTCCTCCGGAGATTCTTCGCACCCCCTGCCCCGCCGTTACCATGACCGCTACCGTAGCCAGGACTAGCGGGGCCGCCGGAGACTAGGGGCCGTTGTGTTGCAACTCTCATTTTGGGGGGATTTGCCATAGTTGCCACGCTTGGCAGGCGGGTTGGCAACCGCAGTTTGTTTATTTTGATGTTCCAGGAAGACGCTGCTGCCCATTTCCTGGTTTTCATTTCCCTCTGTCGACTTTTACGACACCCACGGGATGAGATGGGGTGGTAGATTCTCTTATGCCGCTACCACACGGCGATTGTGTAAATTAGTACAACCATTTTACAATAGGTGACGTTTAAGTCGTATAAGATTGTGCGTTCGCGCATCATGCATCCGATTGAGTTAAAACTTTGTAGTTTTTGTTGGCTCACTAGTAATTAGTGAGCAAAAAATCATTGTTTTTTATTTATTTTGCATGATAAATGTCTGCTTTGTATACCATATATGTACCAACTTCAAACAAATTACAAAAAAAATAGACGACCGCGTGGCCTAGTGGTCAGATTACCTGACTTTTACGCCGCCGGTCCTGGATTCGAATCCCAGCCGGAGCCAACATTTGAGCAAAAATACATATTGTTGGTTTTCGGCTCTGGTTATGTTGTGCATGTGAAATTTGTCTGTAAAACACACTCACGATACAGGAGAAATCCAACTGGGGGGTTTGTTTTTTAAAAAAAAGTATACTAGTGCACTATATTGTTTTATATGAGTGCACGGCTGCGCCTGATTGAACTTGAAATAAAATTGATCTGGCGACAACAGTAGTGCCGTAGGGTAAAATTGGAAGCACGGGTGCGGGCTCGAGCGCAGCATAATCTTGTATGGCGCTATCACACCGCGCCCGTTCGGTCACTGGAAATGTGTTTGCGCGATTTACTGTAGAAGAGTTTTATTTTGACAATGTGGGGAATGCGTTACTTTTCATAGTACGCGATTGATTGATTTGATAGTTACGCATAGATTCGAGCCCAGGTGACAGAGCAAATGAAGTTATAAATAGAAATTTTGAATGTAGATCGCGAAGTATCATGAGCAAATCTGTACTTCGAAGAAAAATATAATAATTGGATGCGTGGAGTGTACCTGCCTTAGAGTGGGTTGACGCACTTGTACCGGCTCGAAAACCCGTTCAAAAAATTAGGAGTGGCCTGTGATCAGTAGTAGTATATGATTAGACTGTTAACTAATTAAAAAAAATTAGAAAAGTTTGTCTAACCCTCCATAATCAAAGAAACCAGAAAATATGAAAAGACGTGCTGGATAAAAGTACATACGAGTAGAAATACATATACCAATAAAAACGACTTACTAGTTTCTCTTTCCGCAATACAATAAGGTATAAATCAAAACAATTAACCCATAAACAATTTATTGGGGTTGCCATCGTAAACCAATAAAAGGAATTGACGGTTATTTAAGACTACGACACAAATAAAAGTTTTACAGCAACTCAAAAAGGCTGATGAAGAAGTCTTGAAACCTAATGGTTTCTTCTGATGCGGCTACAAAGAAATAATTGTAATCAATCAATTTGTCTTTATAATATTCTTCTCTGGAAACAAGTGTCGAAATGAATAAATCGTTCACCTGATGGTAAGTGTCCTTAACAAATGCTGTATCACTCAGAACATCTGCACGTCACCCTGATTCATCAGTCCTTGAGTCTCATATGTTATAATTAGCTATCCCTTCAGACCGAAACAGAGTAATGCTTGCACAATACTACTTGACGGCAGAATAACTGGCACTGCGGTGTCATCTACTTAGACGGATACCTTCATAGATATTCTGGCACTAGTAAATATTTTTGTTTTATAAAGTGACGAGCAAAATGTTCACCTGATGGTAATTGCAACGTCTGCTCATAACAAATGCTGTATCACCCAGAACTTTACTGTGTGGCACCACTGCATCCGTCTCTCTGTGCCATCGCTTATTAGGTTTGATATTTGCCCATTGAATGCACTTGCTATCAGTGCCCTTCAGACCAAAACACAATAATGTTTGCACACTACTACTTCAGCGTATAAGTCAAGACATTAACGTAATGTTACTTGGTATTATATAGTATATATATTATTGATGTATTTGATTTGACAACCGCGTGGCGTTGTCTTGGGATTGTCACCGCGCCTTAGACTATTTTCAATATTATAGTATGTAAATCGTAACTGAACAAAGAGTTTGGCTTAGTTAAGAATTACGACCGTTTCCCATTGAAGTAGGCATCATGTCGTTATATTTTAACCTGTCTGTAACTGCCTGGTATGAGATGGGTAAATCTCATAGTATAATTTTTATTAACGCTGCCTTTAATGTCCAAGACAACTTCATTTTACTTAAAAAAAAATTGGTAAGAAAGAAAAAAGAATTTGATTAATAATTCCATTTCTCCGAATTATAATTTCTACAGCAGTGACTTGAGATATTGATGTTTATGGAAACTGTGTTAAAACTTATACACAAACAACAATTAAATATTTACAGATGTTTTCTTACGGATCTAGAAATATAAAGTAAATAGGAATTATCTTATTAAATGAATTATTTTGCATCAGAAAATTATTGTAAGGAACCCTGGCAGCAAGAGTCGGGATGCTCGCCTTAAATTTTAAAGTATAACCGTCTAACACCTACCTTAGTACAATTCCCGATGCCGGGACTACTAAAATTTGTAACTGTAATTTGACCACATGTTCGAGGCAAAAACATCGTAAAAAGCCCTCGACCCTCGAAAATAAATACATACTTAATATGAATCTGCGCAATGTCATGCTTATCTCAGACTAATCTAATTATCTGTTTTGTCGCGCACTGCTGCACCTGACTATTTACTTCGATAAATATTATTTTCCTGTGAATTTCTTCTTAATAATCCTTAAAACATAATTTATGTCCACATGTAAATTAAATCTGAACTATTTTTTACAACTATAAAGTATCCTTATAGCATCTTTATTTATTTATTTGTTTTATAGGAAGCCAACATGATGATGATGACTGGTGGTAAGATTCCCATGCAGATATCCGTCTAGTTAGGTACCACCGCAGGGTCAGTTTTTCTCTAAAAGCGGCAATAGCTTAATGGTTTAGGGTACGGACTGCGAAACATGAAGTCGCAGGATCGAGATCGCCATTCGACTATTGTCGTGAATCATCTCCTAGCACAAGCTTTTACGCTTAGTTGGAGTGGTTAACAGGAATATTAGTAATGTTAATATAGCATTGCTAGTATTCTTTAAAAAAAAAGGAAGCAGTTGTGTGCAAACTTTTCTGTGTTTCTGCATTTATTATGAGCACTTACCATCTAGTGAACGTTTTACTAGGCTCATAAATCATTTAATGCAATAAAAAATTATGCATAATAAAGTAAATAAAGTAACGAGAAAGAATAGAAAAGAAAAGAAAAGCAATATTTGTAATACTTAACAATTCATGAGATGGTCTTAATTTTAGTATTAAAATAATTTATTAATATTTATAAAATTGAAAAGTTATCATTAAAAATATCAAATCAACTTTATAAACTATCTACTTAAATTGCGACGGACCTCGCTAGTCTTTTTAAAAAAACAATTAAAACTTATTAAAAGATATTTAATGTTCTCTCGAAGGTGGTTAATTTTAGAATGAATCTTATTCTATGTTAGTTATTAAAACAAAGACAATACTGTAACCGGATAGCATGGGAATCGTTATCGCTAAACTCTAATTACCGTCTAATCCGGGTGGCCAATGCTTACGTAGGCGTTATAAACAAAGTACTAGGGTTGGAATGATGTGACATAACTCCTCCCTCCGCTAGTTCGAGATTATCTGAAGGATTATCTCGCTTTTCCTTTATACAAATTTTAATCAGTTTATGCTTAAAAAATACAAATAAAAGAATCAGTATTATAACTAAAATTACAATGTTCACTAAGCTAACACTTCTAAAGGCGATTTTACTTTTGTTACTATTACGTAACTCACTATCGTTACTAAATTCACTCCTACTTTTCTGCAATAATAAATTTAGAAACTGGACATCAGCTAAGTCGATTCCATTGAGGTTGATGGGCTTCATTAGCATACTTGGCGAGTCAGTCGTTATCTTAGGTAAGCTGATTACTGGCTGCTTCAGGTAGGTTACATCCTTTCCTAGAGTCTGATGTCTTTTCAGAACATATCCTTTGATTTCCACTCTGCAACTATCATCCATTGTTAAAAGGTAAGTTCCCTGTATAATTTCTTGAGTTACTTCATTGTCGCAGAACTGACTCATTATTGTTTCAGGATATGAATAAATAATCCAACGATTTGACTGTACACGGTATATCTTTACATTTTCCACAGTTACAGGAATCGGGTGGCAGCTGGAAATGTTAGTATGAAACTGCATGATTTCAATGACGCATTTGTCGTCGATGAAAGGTGGCACGTCGTTCTCGTAACACAGGAACCGATGCTCGTCGATCTCCCGACATGACTCTGTGAGCGGCGTTGCTTTCAACCCTTTCACTAGTAAGTATGGATTTTTAGGAAGGATAAGGGTTGTCTGGCCATTTTGGAAGATCGGTAAAGGAATTAATTTGTAATAGGTAAAAATATCTTTTCTTATGAGTGGAATACCCATAATGAACTTTATTTGATTTTGTTTTATATAAGCTTTTATCTCTATAGTTTGTTCTAATTTTACAATATTTTCATATTTTACAGGAAATACTAATTTTTCGGTTTGTTCTATTTCTTTTAATAGTATCATAAGTTCATCTGTATCGACTATCGACTGATGTAATACATTAATTTTACTAAAAGCAATAGCTGTTTCAATTTCGTTTAAATGAATGTATAAGTTTTGAAAATTATCAAGAAAAATGTTATAGAAGTTAGTGACTTTAGTACTAGTTTGACGGAAATTCGATTCATTTAAAGCTTTATTTATATTCTGAATGCTTTCCTCTATTCGTATAAAATAACTTTTAGTAGAATTTGCAATATTCGTAAAAGAACCCACCATTTCGGCTACTATTGTTATTTTATTTTTAATCGCGTCCTGTTCGGTGTGCATTTCATTTATTAACCTTTCGTATGTTATAGCGTCATTATTATCTAAGTTACCTGTAATAGTTTTTATCAGAGAGCCTAAAGGGTTGAGGAGGCCTCTTTTTAATCGCATTGAAGGGAACAATTGTCTATACTTTTCAATAGTAATATTCATAGCATAATCTGTTTGCGTTTCAACGTCAGTAATATCCGAATCAAATATTTTAATATTAAAACAACTTTGAACATGCTTTTTAAGTGACCTATATCTATGTACACTTGTTTCTAATTCTTCGTAAATTAAGTTTAAATCTAAAATCTTAATCACTCTCCAGTTGTCATAGGTGACGAAGGCTTGACCTTCATTAACTGGTAGCAATCCCGGGTTCTTGTCAATCCGGAGCAGATGAAGGGCCTGGATTCCCATTGTTTGGATCACCAGAAGGATTAACCTGTGAAGGGCGTTTTATATCTTTAATAGGAACCGTAGTGCTTCTTTTATTGGTTACAACTCTAACTACATTTCTTTTAACAGTACCAGTGACATGAGCTTTCTGATAGCGAGGTTTATCTTTACTTCGTCTTGTATTGACACCTTTTATGAACACAGTATCACCTACGTCTATATCAAATTGCGATTCACCTGCACGTTTCTCTTTTACCGTAACCTTTCTATCAATCATCCTATTGGTTAAATACTCGTATAAATGTTTAGTTCTTTTAGCATGTTCCTTTACTAATTGTTGAGTGTACTGCTTATCGAAATTTACAGAAAATGTACTATTGGATTCTGTGTGTCCGAATACTACTTCAAATGGCGTGAGATTTGTTGTGGAATGAATAGAGTGATTATAAGACATAACAGCATATGTCATTACAGATGCTGCATCGGTGATTTTGTGTTCGTATTTTGCGATACGGTACACTTCGGTAATAGTTGAATGGAACCTTTCAACCAATCCCATAGAGTTAGGATTGTGCGGGGTGCTAATATGTAAATTGATTTTGTATAATGCTAGCATTTCCTTCATCAGTACATTATTGAATTCCATACCGGGATCTGAACATATTTTGGTAGGAGTTCCATAAAATGAAAAATATTTTATTAAGGCTCTAATTACCTCGGGAGTAGATCTGCTATTTATTTCAATAGCTTGTCCTAACTTACTGAATGCGTCAATTAAGGTAAGGAAATGCTTCCCTTCTATTGAAAATGTGTCGATAAATATTTCCTGGAATGGTTTCGATTGAGTTTGACTCAATTGTATTTCTGGTTTTAAAGGTTTACAATCGTATTTCATTTTCTTACACAATTCGCATGAATTAATGATGCTTGCTACCGTTTGACCCATGTTATTCCAGTAAAACGTTCGTCTTAGATGTACTAATGTTTCTTTGATTCCTCTATGGCAATTTTTACCCAAGTGATATTTTAGAACTACTTCACGTTGCTCGTTTTCGTCTTCTATGTATATTATCCTCTCAGTGCATTCATAAAATTTAACACTACCCTTTTTAAATAGTTGTGTCGTAACTTTTGAAAATTGATCACGGTGAAGATTATCTTCAAAGTAAAAGAAATATTTAATCTTAGGTCTAATGTATTCTTTTAGAAAACCTTTAATTAGCTCATAATTATTCAAAGGTAAGTGTACTTCTAATATTTTTTGTTTATCCCTAGACATGTTTTTTACTGAACATTCATTTTTGTTCCAGGTATGTACGAGTATTTGGTTTGGTTTTGTGTCTATAGCTTCATGGAGAATAAGGATACCTGCTGTGTCTACATCTTTAGCCGAATGTACTGTATGTATACTACTTTGCCCTTCGGAGGCGGTGGCAGTGCTACTATTCGGAGAGGGCATTGAATACGGAGATCGTCTACCGTCTAAAGAGGAAATGCTTAAAGTTTCAGAATCAGATGAAATTGTTATGGGTTGTAATGGTTTTATCTGTTTCCCAAGCTGTACAATTTCAGTGACAACATTATCTAAATATCTTTGTAGTTTTTGTTCCTTTTTGTCTAAATTAACTTTCATAGATACGTCGTCTTTTTCGTCTAAACCATTAATTCTAATACGAGATAAGGCATCTGCGTTACAATTTTGTTTTCCATTTTTGTAAATAATTTCGTAATCGAATTCTGCTAGTCTTAATTTCCACCTGATAAGTTTACTATTGGGCTCCTTTATAGAATTTAACCAGGCTAAAGGGCGATGGTCAGTAAATATAGTGAATTTTTTTCCATATAGATAGGGACGAAAATGTTTGACGGCCCAAATGATTGCTAAAAGTTCCTTCTCTATCGTGCTATATCTGGTCTCAGCATCGTTTAACGTACGGCTGGCAAAGGCAACTGGCTTATCACTACCAATAGGCCCTTGAGATAGGACTGCACCTAGAGCGAAGTTCGATGCATCCGTAGTGAGGACAAAAGGTCGAGAAAAGTCAGGATATTGCAAAAGCGGGGCATTCGTTAAAAGTTCTTTACACCTTTCGAAGGCCTCTATATACTCTTGGGTTATTTCAATTTTATTTTTCTTTTTCAAGCAAGATGTGAGCGGTTGTGTGAGCTTAGCAAAGTCTTTGATGAATTTTCGGTAGTAGCCTACTAGTCCGAGAAAACTCTTTATTTCGGTGGATGTTCGAGGTAACGGGAATTTTAATACCGATTTGACCTTATCATTGTTAGGCTTCAGGCCCTCTTTAGTGATTGTATGCCCTAAATACAAAACTTCTTTTCTCAAAAACTCGCACTTATCTAAAGTTACTTTTAAATTTGTTTCTCTGAGACGATCAAAAATTTTTCGTAATTTTTCAATCTGTTCTTGAAGACTAGATGAATAAACAATTATGTCATCGAGGTAAACTAGGCAATGAAGACCTTGAAGACCTCTTAGGACGTTATCCATTGCACGTTGGAACGTAGCTGGAGCTGTCTTTAAACCGAAGGGCATACGTTTAAATTCATAGTGCCCTGATTGTGTTGTGAAAGCAGTTTTCGACCTATCGGCTTCGTTAACTTCTATTTGGTGATAACCACTTGCCAAATCGATAGTACTAAAATATACTGATTTACCCAGTTTGTCGAAAAGGTCCGTTATGTTAGGTAAAGGGTATTTATCGTCTACTGTCTTTTCATTTAAACGCCGATAGTCAATAACCATTCCAAATTTTTGTTGACCGGTTGCGTCTAATTTCTTAGGTACCAAATGAACGGGCGCACTCCAAGGTGAGTGGGAATTTTGGATAACGTCATTTTGAAGGAGTTTGTCTACCTGACTTTGTATTTCCTCGTTTTGAAAAGGTGGGTGTCTATAAGGTCTTATATATGTCGGATCTTCATTAACGGTTCTTATGTTATGTTTTACTTGATTTGTAAATGAAAGTGGAATTTTCTCACTATAAAATATGTCGCGATATTCATAACATAATTTAGTAATAGCCATATGTTCTTCCTCATTGGTATGGTCTAAACGAAGCTTGTTTAGATTTTCTTTAAGAATTTTATCAATCTCGCATTCAGACATCGTCACATTTACTTCACATTCAGTATTTTCAAACAGAGTAACATTAAATGGATCTGTAAATTTAATGGTAGCCTTCTCATTAGAGATATTTTGTATGACAGTTTCAGCAAAGAAATTTTCACATTTAACTAAAGCACTGGGCATACGCAATCCTTTACTAAATTGTGTAAAATTAACTATTGCGTCTCCGCTTTGTAAGTTTGTAGGAATTTTTACGCGGGTCTCAGACCTTGGTTCTAAATTTATTTCGTAAGGTGGATTATAAATTATTTGAATTTCTGCATTAGGTGTCCGCAATATTTGATGTTTCATGTCGATATTAGCTGCCAATTTCTTTAATAGGTCTGACCCAATAAGGCCGACATATCTACCGTCTACGTCATAAATATAAAACTTATGTGGTAATTTACATTTAAATGTTTTCAATAGTGGTATAAAAATTATTTCGTTATGTACGCTTTGTGCATGAGTGCTTACGACTGTAAATGGTTCGTGATATTTAAATTTTTCGAAATATTCATTTGCCTTTACAGGACTAATAAAAGACCGACTACTGCCAGTGTCAATCAAAAATTTTGAATTGATTTCTGGAATTATAATGTGAGGTAATTTCAAAATACTGTCGGAATAATTCAAATGAATTATTTCACTGTGTCGTCGGGGGTTGTCATCTGAAAATTTACAGGCACTACATTATCTTCGATACAATTATCGGGTTCATTTGGATTTTCATAACAATAATTGTCCAAAGGAAATTCTTCTAAATGATTGTCACAGTAATCGTAGTAATTATTTTCAGAATTGTACTGAAGAGCATCTTGACAGAACGTCGATGGTTCTTCATTATAGAATAAGTCATTTGTTGTCATATTCTGCCTAATGGGCGCAGTGCGCATAGAGACGTCCGTGTCAATAACGTTTTTAGGTGGTTGCTGTGGGATGCCGAACTTAAACTGGTTAGGTTGGTGTTGAAAGCCATATTTAATTTGGTTGGGTTGTTGGTGCATGCCATACTTAAATTGATTGGGTTGCTGTTGATTTTGCATGCCGAATCCTGAACCTTGCTTTTGAGGGATGCCAAATCTAAATCCACCGCTTTGATACGGTGTTCGTGTTTGCTGGGCGAACGGATGGTTAAAATTACGTGACATCGTGTTACTTTGCTGTGGCCCAAAACGGTAACCTTGTGGAGTATTAGCGAATGTGCTAGGCTGCAAAAATTTTGGCCCTACTTGATTTTGAGGAATACCAAACTTAAAGTTATTTGACGTTGGATTTAAATTTTGGAACGCTAAGGGTTTAGAAATATTTTGTGGAATTAATTGTTGTACGGGTTTAATTTTATTGTTTTTTGCATTGTACTGTGTGAAGAAATTAAGTTCCTCTGTAACTACACTTAACGCATTCTCCAAGGTGGAGGTTCCCTTCAATCTAACGATTCTTATTAAGTCTTCTGGAAGATTATATAAAAACACGTTCAAGGCTGTGTTGTTATAAATTATAATTTTTGCAGCCTTAATTCCTTCGTCACGAATCCGTTGAACTTTAGCGAATAATGAACTTCTTATATTTTGTATTCTATTACAAAATTGAATAAACGATTCCCCGTGTTTTATTTTTAAGGACTCAAGCTCAATAGCAATACACTCTTCTGAACGGGGGTCGCCGAAATGTTGGGTTAAAATATTTTTTAAAGCTTCCCACGTCCTAACATCCGGGTTGTCGCTTAGTAGAGTCGCGGCTCTACCGATAAGCTTACTACTTAAGGCATGGAACCGATATAAGTTTTGTGCCAAATTTTCGTTGCCTCCTGAAGATGTTAAAACGTACTCACATTTTGAAATGAATAAGTTTAATAACTTTTCATCTCCATCGTATTTTGGAATTAAATCTAAAATGTCTTTTGGAATAACCGTGACCGACATATTTACGCTACTTTTACTAATCTTACGCAAATTACACACAAGAATATTATAGTCAACAAAATCAAATAAATTCAATTAACTAGATCTGACGATTTTAGTTCAGAAGATTTGGAAAAGAACGGGATATATGTAAACAGGAAGTGAAAAGGTTTACTCACAGTCTGTTCAACCCCATGTCCTCCTGGTGATTCTGACCACTTCGGCGACGTCGCAGGTCCAGCACGAGCTCTCGATTGATTTGGAAACGGATGCGCGTGCGTCGCGGGAGTTATTTATTTGGTTCGAGGATATCCGAACCTGCCGGCTGTACTAACCCTTAAACCGATTTTGGGGTCTAATAGACGTTAATGCAACAGCGAGATATATATATACGGATATCCTACCGGCTGCGCCACTTAAATTGCGACGGACCTCGCTAGTCTTTTTAAAAAAACAATTAAAACTTATTAAAAGATATTTAATGTTCTCTCGAAGGTGGTTAATTTTAGAATGAATCTTATTCTATGTTAGTTATTAAAACAAAGACAATACTGTAACCGGATAGCATGGGAATCGTTATCGCTAAACTCTAATTACCGTCTAATCCGGGTGGCCAATGCTTACGTAGGCGTTATAAACAAAGTACTAGGGTTGGAATGATGTGACATAACTATCTACCAAACAATCTACAAAGCTACAAAGCTTACAAATAACAATATTCACTCCGGGGACAAAGAATTGAATTAAGAGACAGAGAATTGGCTCATATTATAAGCCACGTTACTAATAAAAACACTCAGTTCTTGACATTTTCGCGTTAAATTGTGGAAGTTGGTAACCTTATCCCGAATCGTATGTAATGCCAATGTTCTATATGATTATATTATTTATTGCTCCCTTCAATTTTTCTTGTCTCCATATTGCATCTTTCCTCGAACCTCTGAGACTGCAAAGTTTTCTTTCGATCGATTGCTTAACGTATTCATCATGTACAATACGGTCGAAATGAAATAGGTTTACTGAATCGACGCAGACCATCTACCTTATATGCCAAGTAATTACAATAGCTCTTAGTGCCCCTCAGATTGAAACACAGCAATGTTTGCACACACTTCGCAGCAGAATAACTGGCCTTGCGGAGTTACCTTCATGGGATTCCTTTTCTTTTCGTCCTTTTCGTTTTAATTAATAATCGCAACTGTAACATTGTCTAACTTATAATAATAAAATAAATCATTCATTTATTTAAAGGAAATGTTGTTTTTTTCCAAAAAGCTTTTAATTTTATTTCGAACAAAAGTTATGGTTATATGGTTTACGTAAAATAATTGGAAAACTACAGAAATACGCTTATACTAAATGATCTAATGTACCAAGTTGATAATAGAGTTTGCACTGCATAGATAAAGTAACTCAAACTTATTATATTGTGGATAGGGTTGGCAATAGGCAAATTAATTGTATTTTTAATAAATCTCCATGTCAAAAATTAATACGACGTAATGTCAAAAAAGAAATAATTCTATATGCATGAGATCAAAAATCTTAAATGATAGTTGAACCTGTTATGAAATAGCTGAGCAGGCTATGTTCCATCTAAAAAGCTACTGGCCTATGTAAAGGATGAATGACTTTTTTCATTACGACTTCTAGCCTTACCGCAAATACTGGCTGTCTACAGCTACGAGAATTAATCGATTTGACTAGGAAAGGTCTATGTCGGCATTACATAAATTGTGTACAAGCATTTCCGCGTTTCGGTTACAAGAGTACTGACAGTTAATGTATTTTTGAAGTAAAGTATTTGAGAATACATTACTTGAAAAATACATAAAATTTGAGAAGAGGGGGAAAACGAGCAGGCGGCTCATGTGATGGCAAGTGATCATGGGCAGTCGTTGCACCTACCATCATTTGAACGATTTGCTACTAGCACAATGCTACTGTGTTTCTTGTGTTAAGAGGCAATTACTTGCAACGAAACATTTCATCATTACTCAAAAATGTACTTGTCAGAGTACCAGACTTTTACGACGCAGGTCCTGAGTTCGAATCCCAGCCTGAGCTGATATTTGTGCGAAAGCAAAAATTGTTGGTTTCGGGTCTAGTTTTGCTGTGTATTTGAAATTGGTGTCTTTAAAATGAACTCACGATACAGGAAAAAATGTAGTGTTAGGCATCGATTTTGTTAAAAAAAAGAGATGTCGGATGTGCCACTACGTCACAGTCGTCAAATCGTAGACGGCGATATTGTGAATTATGTGGCGATATTAAAGTATCATGCAGTTCACCTCACGATAAGTAGTCACATTGATAATACCCAAACGTTCATCTGTATCTATACTAATACATAAAATTATTTGTATATTTATTTGAACAGGTTTAACTTGTAATCTCTTTCATGGATTTTGATATAACTTTTTTGAAGTACTAATTATGATTCCAGAAGTTCTATAGACTACGATTTTTCAACATTTTTAATACATTCTTGAATAAATTGGTTAAATTTTAATGGATTCTCTACCACTTGAGCTGTCAATGAGAACCATCATTGCGCCACCACTTCGTATTTCGATAAACCGTAGCTAAGCTAAAGGTTAGTGGTAGGAGAGAAGAGAAGGTGCATGTGTAATGCTGCCTGTCGCGCGGGCAAATGCGAAATGCCATTCTATGCGGATTTCCTCTATGAATGCGATATTTTTTATGAAGACATTTTTACATACATACTGACTATATGTCACGCCTTTTTCTCATATAAGGGGTAGGAAGAGTCCACACCCGTAGTCCACTTTTCGCCTCCTCCTCTTCCTCGTGACGGGTGACGAACCACGTCATCGCAACTTTGGTATATGACATTTTTAACGACAAAACAAATAATGTTTTCTTTTATTTACGCGAATATTACACATTTAAATAAAACTACTTTTTTACGGATTTTATCGCGTTTAATTTTTGAACTATTTTTACCCGACGTTTCGGACGCTTTACAGCACCCATGGTCACGGGGGGACTGAGGTGACAGTTGTCCCGATGTCATAGTTAACCCGGAGTACCTTCAGCTTTTAATTATTATTTGTAGTCCGATCTACGCAGAAAGAGCTTACTGTGTCTTGAAGCCTTGCAGTGGTATGCTTGGTTTTTGATTTAATTTTATTAATAATAGGATCCCAAGCCGGTGGTAATACCCAACCATCTTCCCTATTGAAATTAGGATGTTTTTTAATTTCAATAGCCTCGCGAATCATCCTTGGTAGGAATCGGTGTTCTTTTGCAAGGATTTGTGGTCTATCAAATCTGATGTAATGGTTGGGATGATCCAGAACATGGTCACAGACTGCAGACTTCCTAGAGCGTCGATGCTTCACATCAGCTATGTGTTATTTAACGCGGGTTTTAATGGATCTTTTAGTTTGCCCTATGTAAGAGAGACCACATTCACAATCCAGCTTGTATACTCCTGCATCTTGTAGAGGGATGTTACACTTGACAGATGGTAAAAACTGACTTATCTTCTTCGGCGGCTTGAAAAATGTTCTTATAGAAGCTCGCTTCAAGATATAGCCAATCTTGTCCGTGACTCCTCTGACCTGACTGTGTATAGAAAAAAGACCCATACAAATAGGTATTTAAATGGTGAATCTCACCACCATCCTTCACAGTTAGCTACCGTGGGTAAATCTTTGTTTCAGAGAGCACAAGGGATCTGTGACAGTAAACACCTGGCCGCCGAGCTTCAGCATGTCAAGCAAGTTTTGCAAGGCAACAAGCTTCGGGTTCCGCGCCTTCGTTGCAGTGACCGAGTGAAGCCGGCCACAGTCGAGCGTGTACCTGCTGTTCTTCCATATGTCAGAGGAGTCACGGACAAGATTGGCTATATCTTGAAGCGAGCTTCTATAAGAACATTTTTCAAGCCGCCGAAGAAGATAAGTCAGTTTTTACCATCTGTCAAGTGTAACATCCCTCTACAAGATGCAGGAGTATACAAGCTGGATTGTGAATGTGGTCTCTCTTACATAGGGCAAACTAAAAGATCCATTAAAACCCGCGTTAAAGAACACATAGCTGATGTGAAGCATCGACGCTCTAGGAAGTCTGCAGTCTGTGACCATGTTCTGGATCATCCCAACCATTACATCAGATTTGATAGACCACAAATCCTTGCAAAAGAACACCGATTCCTACCAAGGATGATTCGCGAGGCTATTGAAATTAAAAAACATCCTAATTTCAATAGGGAAGATGGTTGGGTATTACCACCGGCTTGGGATCCTATTATTAATAAAATTAAATCAAAAACCAAGCATACCACTGCAAGGCTTCAAGACACAGTAAGCTCTTTCTGCGTAGATCGGACTACAAATAATAATTAAAAGCTGAAGGTACTCCGGGTTAACTATGACATCGGGACAACTGTCACCTCAGTCCCCCCGTGACCATGGGTGCTGTAAAGCGTCCGAAACGTCGGGTAAAAATAGTTCAAAAATTAAACGCGATAAAATCCGTAAAAAAGTAGTTTTATTTAGACAAAACAAATAAATTATAATAACCTTTAGCAAATAAATTATACACATTCGTACAATGGATGCGGCACGTAAAGTGGTTGCGTGGTTATAAATGCACTCTCTCTGTCCCTCTATCTGTTTGTTACCTTTTCACGGTTTAACCGTTGAACCGATCATGACCATATTTGGCACAGAGATAGTTTGCATCCTGGAGACGGCTATAGAATATATAGAATTTTTTATTCCATTAAAATAAAGAGTTCACACGGAATTAAAGAAAAACCTGTAGCGACATCTATATCGCCACATGAGTACCTCAAGAATTATTTCATACATTCCATAATCGCGCTATGAAAGTTTTCTGAGATGCGAACTATACATACGACATCTAAATATTACTAGTTGGAGGAGACGTCCTCCCCAGATCAGACCATTCGATATGGCGGGAAGCTACCCTTTTCCTTGGCAACATAATTCGCCAAATCCACGCGAGCGTAATCTCGGGTTTCAGCTAGTATCTTATAAAATATAGCACATCTATAAATAAACAATAAAACCTTGCCCTTTAATTGATTTTTTTCCGCCTCTGACAGAATGTAGAAACTTCCATTATTTAATGTTAGTACAACTAAAATATACCATCTCTGAATGCTAATTACTTTTTTCAAATTGGTATTTCATTAAGAACGATGCGGTGTGGTTGAAGATGTAGTGAAAAAGATAGAGAAAGGGATGCTTAGATGGTTTGGACACGTAGATAGGATTAATGAAAGGAGATTGACGAAACATATTTGAGTGAAAACGCTAATGAAAGTAGAAGATGCTAAAGATGTGTGTCAGGATCGTAGCAAATGGAAAGCTATGTCTCTGCCTACCCCAATGCGAAAGAGGCGTGACTGTATGTATGTATTTCATTTAAATGTATGTACTCGTATATGTAATGAAGATAAAGAACCAAAAAATTTTATATTATAAGACTAAAATTCTAAAATTTCGCATTGGGTAATCCTTTGAATAAATTACAAATTAAAATATATAAATTATTTTGGATAAATTGTATTTACGTTACTAACCATAATTTTGGATTATATATCTGAATTAAGCTTATGAATAAGCCTTAATGAAATCGAGCTAGCTTAAGGTTTTCATTACCAAAAAAACAATGAAGAACGAGCGTTTCATGGATGTGCTAAAGTCATACTACAACGATGTTCTGCAGATAGTCGTTTAAAAAAAAGAGAAAAGACTGTAAAATTCTCGACAACGTAAATACAGTCCCTTGGGTATGAAAGGACGGTTCTTTTATGGGATGCGCAGACACTTACGCGGTCTTTTATTACAAAAGGTACTTTTTAAAGTCTGGACTGCTGTTAATGTAGCTTAATGGAGTAAGTTGTACAAATAGGTCGCTAAATAATGACAAGTGCCTCATATACTCTAGCGGTAGGATTATATGCAGGAAGTCGTCTAGTGCTATCACCTCAGTGCAAGTTATAATTCCGTCAAGCTGTAGCGTGTTTCGGGCACTCTCAGCAAGTGTTATTACAGGGCGTATGAGACAGGAACTGATGTTTCAGTGTGACGAGCGCAGTGCGATGTCACACAGAAATGGTCAAGGTGGCATAACATTTGTTATGGGCAGATGTTGGACTTACCATCAGGTGAAAGATTTTTGTACCGTCATTCTCTTCCATAAAAATATATTTAAAATAACAGGCCAAAACGAAAATTCTCTTTTGTTTCTTTTTGATAACTGAATATCAGTTTCATTAAATAAAGTAACATTTTAGCAGTTTAGAAGTTTAATGCAATATAATTTCCGTCATTCTCTTCCATAAAAATATATTTAAAATAACAGGCCAAAACGAAGAATTCTCTTTTGTTTCTTTTTAATAACTGAATATCAGTTTCATTAAAAAAAGTAACATTTTAGCAGTTTAGAAGTTTAATGCAACATAATTTAACAATATATTAATAAACGAAAGCCTGTAGATTTAGTTAGTGTTTTATGTAAACAAACATAATTTTATTACCCTGTTATACACAAGGATATGGTTTACAATAGGCTTACAAATTAAAATGCAGACACGGCTCGGATCATTGGTTTTCGCTTTTAATCTACACGAGGCCTATATCCCCAAATTAGCACGTTTTCTGGTTGTAGGTATTATTTTATAATACTTCATATGTTTTGTAAATGATTTTTTTAACCATTGTGTAACGAAAACAAATTAATACCCGATCTTTTTAAAATAAACCTATTTTCTTTTTTAAAGAAAGGTATTCGTTGAGTTACATTTATAGATAGCCCTTAAACAAATCCTGTTTGCCCAAGATCCTAGTCCTAGATGCGGCAGGAACTGAGGGATTATTTCATTGAAATTCTTTATTTTTGTTTACAGTCGCACTAGTGTATAATAATAATATCCTATTATACAATTAAATTAAGAAGAATTAGAAAAACCAAAAATAAACGTTTAAGTAAATTTAAATTAAAAATTTATTTCCAACTTAAATTAGTTTCAAGCGTGTAGAACCGTTCTCGCGAGATCGTTAGAAGTGGAGACGGTACTAATTTAAAAAGGGACAGCCTATATCCCCGGCGCGTGTCACATTGCTGTGTTTCCATTAATGATAAAATCGCAAAAATCATCATTTCAGCAGTGGACAAGGTTCAGCAGTGGACAAGGACAAAGGTTGCCACCTAATTTAGTAGCTCTCATTTTGGGGAGATTTTGCCATAGTTGCCAGGCTTGACAGGCGGGTTGGCAACCACAGTTTATTTATGCAGATGACCCAGGAAGATGCTGTTGCCCATTTCCTGGTTTTTATTTTCCCTCTGTCCAAGTTTAATAATATAATTATAAATTATAATAATAGATAATATTCTTTTTAAAGATATTATTGTTACACATTTCATTGACGAATGTTGTTCGGTTTCGGTTCCCTTTTCTTATACGCATATAGCGGTAATGGTTATTGCATCCTGGTTTGCTCTTGGCCATTCATAATATCATTATATCATAATCATTTTGAATTTTTGTGTACAGGAATCATGTTTTCCGTTTGTCCCTAAATATATGAAATGAACATTTCAATATCAAGATGAAGGGTCACGACCCTTCCTGCACACATCGCATTTTATGTAATTCCTTATTTCCACATGCGGTAAGATTTTGGAACATGTTACCAACTAACACAGTTAATTTTTGGCTTCGCTGTATTTTGTAGGTTCTCATATTCTTTTAGCTTTGTACTGTAATGTTCAATCCCTTTGCTACTTTGTTTTTTAAAGACCGTTTTGAGTGTATTTCGTTTTCCATAATAGGATATAATATAGATTCTACTGTCAGTCTTTCTTCTTCCTTTCTTTACCAGACTTATACGCCACGGTTTCGAATCCCAGCTGGAGCCAACATTGTGCTAAAAACACAAATTGTTGGTTTTCGGGACTGGTTGTGTTGTGATTATCCCCGTGTTTCAGACACTGCATCCTAGCCTACCTCCGATCTTATCGCATCAAGCGTTACATCGAGCGCGGGTGTAGGTTGGGACGAGTGAGTGCCTCTGTGTTTGCGCGTACACATGTGGCACTATAATATCTCCTGCGCAGTTGATGACTCTCGTCAGTATTCGGAAGTTATCGCCGTGGTCCAAATCGGCTAGGAGAACATCATCATCATGGAACTTCTTACTTTTGCCAAGACTAAGTCCCTTTTTCTAGTCAATAACCAATACATACGTAAATACATACGTACTTACATACATACATAGTCACGCTTTTTTCCCATCGGGGTAGGCAGAGACCACATATTTCCACATGCTACGTTCCTGACTGCCTATCTCCTGCCTTTTATACAGTCACCTTGGTTGCGGGTACTTTTAAGACAGCCTTTACTTAAAACGTCTTTGATCTTTTTTTTTTATTTGATAAAATGTCGAGACGAGCAAAACGTTTACCTGATGGTAAGTGCAACGTATGCCCATAACAGATGCTGTGTTACTCAGAATATTTCTGTGTAGCACCACACTGCGCCCGTCACCCTGAGACATAAGTTCTTAAGTCTCATATGCCCAGTGATTACGCTAGCTCACAGTGCCCTTCAGACCGAAACACAGTGATGTTTAACAAATTAATAACTGGCCCTGGGGTGGTACCTACCTAGACGGATTCCTGCATAGGCACGTTCGCCTACATCGACCCTTACCGGCTTACCCATTCACACTCGCCTTATAAATCTGTTTCATATTCTTACATCCCCTCTACGTGTCCAAACCATCTAAGCACCCCTTTCTCTACCTTAGTCCCTAAATCTTATACCACACGGCAACGTTCCCCAAAGTTCACCACTGTCCTCATCTTCCTTCATTATCAGGTTTAGTTGCATTAGTTATCTACGCTTGGATCGTCTAGATCTGAATAGAGTCTACTATTATCCAATTAAATTATTAAAAAAAGGTTACTTACATAAAGATTACACCGACCAATTTCCAGACTAATTGCACATCCATAAATACCCAGACCCGGAACAACTAATGTAGTTAATTCAAATATTTGACCCGTGCGGGAATCCAATGCACAGATTTCACGCATGGCACAGATGCCAATCGGTTACCTATTGCGCCAGCCCAGCCCTTGTTTTTGTTTGAATACATAAAATTAAGTGTACTTAGATTCATTTAATATGGTTAAATAAATACTCAATCTTCACTTATGTAATCAATAAAATAATTTTATACACGTTTTTATATTATTAATATATTTATATTTGTAGACAATTATTCATAAAATATCTTTAAAAATAACTTAAGAAGTTAGCCTTTACGTTGTACAGAAACGATCAAATTGAGGTACGAAAAAGGTAATAAAATGGGTCGTAAGTGAGATCGAATGTTTCTGCCATTAAAAGTGATATGGGTTTGAAGTGTATAGTAAGATAAAGTACGGTGATGACTTTTATATCAAGGATTTTTAAAACTACTGACTTTGTAGATAGTCTTAGTAGACTTTCTAATTCTGTTTCTCCGTTGTCGATAAAAGAACATAGGATTTTTTCCTATTATTAAATAAATCTTAATGGACAATGTTTAATAAGTTGTCAATTATATTATAAATAATTTGGTGTAATTGTATTTAAAAAAATATTGTCTTTAATTCTGTTCCATGTTATAATTTATTACCTTGTATATATTTATTATCAATAAGAAAAATATCCAAAATATTCCAAAATCCAGTCTTAAGAAACGTCTAATATTGTAAGGTTTTAAAGATTACATTTCCAAGGGTTTGCATTAAACTTTCAAAACCTCAAAGGATTTTTGTTTATGTTTTGACTGTTGCAGCTTTAAAACGACTGCCGGTTTTTGAGTTAGTTATCAAATAACTGTCAAAAATGTTTAAACTACATCCATGATCTCCCAAGGAACAGTTTTATCTTCCGAAGTAATAAATGTGAAGAATATCTGTACAGTACAGTTATTATCCAGATTTAGCGTGGCTCTACCGCCACGCTTAATCTTGATGATAACTGTACCATCCGTAACTGTGAAATTATAACATTCATGATGGTATTTTAACTGGTTGTAGGATTTCCATGCAGGAACCACCCCAGTTATTCTGCCGCGATGCAGCAGTATGCAAACATTACTGTGTTTCGGTATGAAGGGCACTGTGAGCTAGCGTAATAACTGGGCATATGAGACTTAAGAACTTATGTCTCAGGGTGATGAGCAGTGTGGTGTCACACAGAAATTTTCTGGGTAAAACAGCATTTATTATGGGCAGACGTTGCACTTAATATCAGGTGAGCGTTTTGCTCGTTTTGCACTTTATCCAATAAATCTAATCTCGACAACCGTTTTAACTACTGCCAGAGTTTTCTAAATACTAATTATTTAACATTATTTAAAACTACCGAACAAAAGTACCTTTTGAAACACGAAGGCGCTTGAGAATAGAGGTTACTCAAACGGTCTGTCATTCAGTTATTGACCTGACGAGTTGTTGCATGACCTCGACTATCGATTACACTATCGACGCTCCCCAACACTTAGTAGCGTTTTCTTATTATATGTGACTAAAATATCCGCTGGGTCTATTTAGTATACGTGCAATGCCTTTTGAACTCAAAATATTTTTTTTGGATTTGGTGGTAAAGTGATAATTGCAATTTGTGTTTGGACTTACTTTCTTAAGATATAAGATCTATTCTTTAAACCAAATTATAAACTCGTCTCCAATCTGTTCATCGTAATGATAAGTTTATTCTAGCATAAAACATTTGCATACTAATTGTTACGGAATTATAAACTGAAAATTGAAATCGCAAGAAAATATGCACCTGTCTTATTGTTAAATGTAGTAAGAGTCCATCTGTGGAACGTCTGCAAAATTTTATAGCTACCGACAGATGGCAGACTCACCATATCGAAATGGATATACAGAAATTACGTATGCCAATGCGATGGCATACGAGTAAATAATTGAGTACCTACTACTCAATTATTTTAGTCTCAATTATTTATGTCATCGGATCTTCTTGGTGAGTCATGGGTCCTTTTTTATGGGATACAGTGACGAGATGAGCAAAACGTTCACCTGATGGTAAGTGCAACGTCTGTCCATAACAAATACTGTGTCACACTGCGCCCGTGCCCCTGCGACATCAGTTCTTAAGTCTCATATTCCCAGTGATTGCACTAGCTTTTATAAGGAAAGAAGAACTCATTATAATTATAAGAAAGATATATTATATTTCCGTAAGCATTAGCACCAACGTAGAGGCTCAATCGTCTTAGTCTTTACGTATCCAATGAAACTTTTAAATGATAAGATTTGAGTAAGGATCTAATTAGTAGAACGTATACTTGAACATATATATCTAACCAAGGCAATTTATGTAATGATTGAACTAATTTCGTTGTTGACTGTTAACATTCCGTAAATTGTGCATAACAGGAAAGGATCACGCTTATGCATAATACCAGCGTAAAGACAAATCATCGTGTTGCTGTGTTTAGTAGGATAAGTATGAAGAGAGCCAGAGACCCTCTCGTCGGTTACTGGCAACGAGGGATTCCATCATTTTCCTCAACAATATCCTTCTAAACACCGTCGCTTACGTAACGATTCCACCTACTTCTTTTTTTTGTCCGATTGATGAAAGGAGCAAATCTCTCACCAGTAGTAATAGTATAATCTCTATCAGTAGAAAAGTGCTTCCCCTGCCCATAACAGTTGCAATGACTTTTCATTGGAAAGTTTTATGTAGTACCGCACTCCATTTGTCACCATGAGTTAATGGAATCAGGCGTTACTTTTCGGTAAACAAATTATAAAGTAAAACAACGTTTTTCTGTGAGACAGAGCAAGTGAATGAATTTATTCCAGAACATAATTGTCATACAATCGTACAATAGTTCTTAATAACACAATAGATGGCATTACTGGTATTTTTATATAATACTAACACCCCCACTTATCAAAATAACAGATGCCCACAACATTTTACTCCAGCTAAATTAAACAAAATAATTATACTGCTTTTAAATCCTGTATTCCTAATAACTGCAAAAAATAATAATGCTTGGTATAACCCAAACCTTTAGTAAACAGGTCTGCTGGCATTTCAGCTGTTTCTAAATATCTTAGTTCAATAATTTTATCAGCGATACAGTCTTTACAAAAATGGTAGCGAATATCAATGTGCTTGGTTCTCTTATTAAAACTTTATTTTAGTGTACAAACATGGTTCTAGTTTGGAGCGTTTATAACCATTGCCAACAAGACATTCATCAACTTTCTTGTACCAGGCCCTTGAGGATTGCTTTAAACCATAAATAGCTTTATTCAGTTTAAGTACTTTATTATTATAGTTATTTTGAGAATTTGATAAGCATTCTGGTATTTCCATATAAATTGTCTCCTCAAGGTCCCCATTCAAGAATGCTGTAGTGACATCAAGATGTGAAACATCTAAACCAAGTTTTACAGATAATGCAAACAGTAATCTCAAAGTTGAATGCCTTACTACAGGCGAAAAAATCTCTGAATAGTCCACATTTTGCTTCTGCATATAACCCTTGGCTACTAAACGGGCACGGTAGCGAACACTATTATCACTGTTCATCTTTTTACGCAACACCCACTTACACTTCACTACAGTTTCATTATTCTTTGGCATATCTACTAGCTCCCACGCATGATTGTCCTCAAAACATTTAAGTTCTTCTTTCACTGCCTGTAACCACTGTTCCTTTTCTACTCCTCGTAGCGCTTCTTCCAGACATAATCCATTAGCATCATCAAACACTTCCTCCGGAATACACATATTTGACATTCCATACCTTTCTGGTTTCATTCTGATTCTGCTGGGTCTGACACGCTGCTCTGGTGAGTCATAAGCATCTTCATACTCACTAGGAACATAAGTATTATCTGAGTCATCAGATGTTTCAATCAGTGTATTCTCATCCATAGTCATTTCACTTGAACTTGGTCTATCCTTGACAATTGTATCCCCCACTGAACATGACTTTTCAATAATTGGTATACTGGCAAGTTTTTTTTCATCTTCCATGACAACGACATCTCTGCTTGTTGTCACACGTTTTGTTCTAGGGTTATATATTCGGTAACCTTTAATATCATCTGGATAGCCCACCAGTATGTGCTCCTCTGACTTTCTGTCCCATTTCTGGCGCTTCTCTTTAGCCACATGAACCATAACCTTGCTTCCAAATATTCGCAAGTGACTTATGTCTGGTTTGCGTCCAGTCCAGACTTCATAAGGAGTCTTTTCATTCAATGCAGGAAGAACAGTACGATTTTGTAAATAAACAGCAGTGTTGGTAGCCTCTGCCCAGAACTGTTTTCCTATGTTTGCATCAAATAATAAGCATCTAGCTTTCTCTATAATTGTTCGATTATTCCGTTCTGATAAGCCATTTTGTTCAGGGGTATACGGGTTACTCCTTTGGTGAATGATACCATCTTTCTTGAGAAATGAGTCAAATTCTTTGTTACAATATTCACACCCATTATCGCTTCTCAATATCTTTATTTTCTTATTAGTTTGTTTCTCAACTTTTGATTTAAACTCTGAAAAACATCGGAGTGCTTCACTTTTATGTTTAATGAAATACACATGCATCATTCGACTAAAGTCATCTATAAATAATATGAAGTATCTGGAACCAGCTAGTGATTCACACTCCATAGGTCCACATATGTCAGTGTGCACTAAATGCAGTAATTCTTTGCTTCTTGAACCTTCATTTGTGAATGGCAAACGACACTGTTTACCCTCACAGCAAATTGTGCATGATGTCTTGTCAATATCAATATTTTCTTGGAGGTTCATTCCTTCTACAGCACTTGTCATTTTATTTAGGTATTTACTATTAACATGGCCCAATCGGCGATGCCAAGTGATCCCTGAGGCAGACAAATTAGCCACGACACTATCAGGTACTATCAACTTGTACACTCCATTATTCAACACAGCTGTGGCCACCAATTCACTGTTTCTATTGTATACTTCACAGCCATTTGTCTTAAACTGAACTGTATTGCCTGTTTTTATTAACTGGCTCACTGACAATAGGTTGGTAGTCAATCCTGGAGCGCATAATACATCCTTGACTGGTATTTCAAATTCACATTTATCGGTTTTTGTAACAATGGTCACATCTCCGGAACATAATACTTGCAACCTCTCGCTGTTAGCAACACATATATCCTTAATTTTGTGATATATAGCATTTTCAATCCACTGTTCATTAGCTGTTAAATGCATGCTCGCACCTGAATCAATGTACCAGTCATGTTTGCTGAATTTGCGACTCAGAAACACTGCACTAAACGCATTACTTTGTTTACGTTGTATTTCTTTTATATTCCTACTGGTATTATCGCTATTTGGACACTGGTTCTTGTAATGACCGGGCTGTTTACACCGGTAGCATTTGACATGACTTTTCGCGCCGCCATTGAAGTTTGTTTTCGTTGCGTTCCGTTCGTTCGATTGGTATCTCTGCGCGTTGGCCATAGACAATTTATTATTTTTCTTATGTTGCCATTTCTGCGTACCGCTTGCGAATGCACTACTAACTTCATCAGATTGACCGCTTACTTCCGTTTCCACCATATCCATGAGTTTTGTTCTAATGGCGTCTGTTGTG
Source organism: Luehdorfia chinensis (assembly GCA_019845155.1). Taxonomy (NCBI): domain Eukaryota; kingdom Metazoa; phylum Arthropoda; class Insecta; order Lepidoptera; family Papilionidae; genus Luehdorfia; species Luehdorfia chinensis. The sequence continues at coordinate 1,274,895 of JAHVAK010000125.1, forward strand.
ATTTGTATGCCCGAATGTTCAATCGCCATAATCATGGGCATGAATTTTTCAGAAAGCCCTGCTAGCAATAAGCAACCGATCCACTCATCACTGATGTTAAATCCTGTCCCACTTAACTTTTGTCCTGTTTCGACTATTTGCGTTACGTACGACTGCATGGAAACACAATTTTCTAGGCGAATCGATATCAAATTACGTAAAAGAGATATTCTTCGCGTAAATCCTGAATCATCAAATAATGCCTTTAATTTGTTCCATAGCTCCAACGAAGTCTTCACGTCTTTGATATGTACATATAACGCACTATCTATAGTCATTATTAATTTTGCCTTGGTTCTCGCGTCGTCTGCGGCTTCTATTATTTTTCCGGCTTCTGGCTTGATGCAGTGCAACTTATCCTCCAGGATCAGAAAATTCTCCGCCGCGAAGATCCACTCATTGTAATTCTCCCGCCCTTTTAGCTTAGGAACATTTACTAGGTACTCGTAGTTCGTTGTCATTCTTGCAAACTTTTATTGCAAATACTGAATAACACTGATATTATCACTTTTACTTGAGAATAAACTACTAATATGAACAAAAAACTAAATACACTGGGCTGGGCCCATAACCTATAAAGTAAAACAACGTTTTTCTGTGAGACAGAGCAAGTGAATGAATTTATTCCAGAACATAATTGTCATACAATCGTACAATAGTTCTTAATAACACAATAGATGGCATTACTGGTATTTTGATATAATACTAACACAAATTATATTATTTTCGGAATCCATTATAATGAAGGGAACTAAGTTAATTTGCTAAAATACTGAATGTTGTATATTACCTAGTATTTGAAAATCACCGCCCATGGTAACGTGCATAATCAAACTAACACTGCCACCGGGAACCGGCACCAGAACTCTCCACCACTACAATACTACCACTAGGTAACATATACCACTGAAGTCGAGAACACGTGTCGCGGTAGTGCTGCGCTACAGAGGGAGGGCGGGCGAATCTTTTCAAAAACTATCACCTAATTTTATTCATACAACATTCTATTTTTGCATGCGAATCTTAGCAAATTAACTTACTTTCCTTCATGCAGAATAAGAGACAAAACTATAGTAAAAGTAACCGCCTATAAATGTCCCACTGCGAACAACATTAACACTCATAAGACGAAATAAGAATCTTTGTACTAGTACGTTTACCATTTTGAACGTCGACTTTGCTTTGTTTCTTTAATTATATTATTTGATATACGGGTTAAATGTTAATCTTAACATTTTTGCTTTACAAAGAATATATGGAACAATTCTAGGAAGGACAATTATTACATGTATGGGAAGAATGAAATAAATATGAATGTATTTTCAAGGAAAAATTATTTCCATTTTGTAGAAGTTTAGTTCTTATCTAGTTTAGTTTTTAAAAAAGTGTTTTTTTTTTCAAATTCTTTCTTATTTATCGTAATATTTTATTATTATTATTTATTACGTTCTTAAAAATAAAAACTTTCTTATTTTTTGTAAAGAGTTTAACGAAATAAAACAAATATCTGTCATGGATAAAGTGTGGGTATGTGATATAAGGATTTCATTAACATTTCCGCCTGTGGCAAGTTATTTTATATATTTTTCCCTAAACATTCTTTCGGATACAACGGAAGCCCATAAAATGCGCAAAATAAGAACAGAAGTTCAACCATGTTCAGGAGAACCGATAGCATACCGTACAGTAGGATTTCTCTAGCATTGTGGGTCAACAACAGACCTGAAAACCAACAATTTGTGTTTTGCACAAATGTTGGCTCCGGCTGGGATTCGAACCCAGAACCCGCGGCGCAGAAAGGAACGCTAACCAATAAGTCACGCGGTCGTAAAATTGCAGATCATTGACGTGATCGACAAAAATAATACTTTGATATTATTTGAGATTTTCTTTTAAAATATCATGGGTCTTTACTTTATTAAATAACTAGGTATAGGTTATCTACTCTTACCGTGGCCCTTGCCGTACATTAGAGTACATTATCTAGCTCTAGTCAATTATTGCAAGAAAGCTTTATGGCTGAAGAGCTATCGGGTTGCTAATGATATTACCACATAGATGTGATTAAGTGAGGTCGGAGACTCAATAACATAGATACTTTTAAAATCACTATATAAAGACGTGGTAGCAGCTTAGGGGCCTAGCGCTCGCCTTAAATTTCATAGTACGCGAGTTAGCACTTTGATTACGGAGTCGGAACCTCTAAAATTGTTTAAATCCTGATTTAATACGAGCTCAGAGGTAAAGGTAAACATCGTGAAGGAGACTGCATGTCTGAGAAATAAACAATGGTTCGACGATATGTGAAGTCCGCCAACCCGCATTGGAGCAGCGTGGCGGACTCTTCCTGGCTTCTCAGTAATAAGAGAAAGCCTATGCCTAGCAGTGGGACATTTGTAGGCTGTTACTTTCATAATTAAACGTTCGAAATTTGCCGCCCCAAATCACAAAAAATTGTTTTCAAAGAATCAACTGTTGAAAATACACAAAAGTAAATAAAGACAAAAATTTATAAAAAAAATATTGACAATCGCGTGTGCCCTAGTGGTCAGGAACTGACTTCTACGCTGCGGGTCCTAGGTTGGAATCCAAGCCGGATTCAACATTTACGGTAACAAAAATGTTAGTTTTCGGCTCTAGATGTATTGTGGGTGTGGATTTTATATCTGTATAAATAACGCACCCACGATACTGAAAAAAAAAGCCAAGTACAATGTATCGTTTTTTTTTTTACAAAAAATAAGAATGCTCACAATTCATCTCACTGTCGAGACCCGTAGTTTTATAAATAGCGAGACCAAAGGTGGCAAGATTTTTCAGGCATTTCCTGCTACAAAAATGCTGTCACCTCCGATGGACATCGGTAGAACCGTATTAATTTCATCGACATGTAATAACTAGATTAATGACGAACCAAGCGTGCTGCTTTCCACGTCACTGCCTAAACGGTGGCAGTTATTCACCGACCAATACCATGAATGTATTAACAAAGACATAATAAACGAAATTTTACAAATTGGAATAAATATATTCAATTAGATTGTGTAACTACGGGTTGCAAAATAAAACAGCTATAAAACGCTTGGGTTGGTTTACATTCGGATTACAGTCCAAAATACAAAGGCAGCGCTTGGCTTAAGCTACGAGGATTAGCTCGGGATTCTCGCTTTTAATCCACATCAATTTAGATAAACATTATTACATAAAGCAATGAAACTTAGTTTGAACCACGATAACGTGACATTGTGTCCTCTAATTAATAAAATACGATTCATAATTATTTTGTATATTAATACATAAGCACTTAATAATAATAATAATATAAGAACACCTATAGCCTAAAGACTAAGGGACTGCGAAAAATAACGTCGCGGGATCGAGTCATTCGACTATCACGACAATAGTCGAATCGAACGATCTCCGGACACAAGTTTTTTAGCTTAGTTGGAGCTGTTAACTTATTAGTAATCTTCTTCTTCTTCTTTTTTGTTCCTGACAATTAGCTATCAAGCCATTTTGCCAATGTCGGGTAATCATTTCATCATAACAAGGACTTCGTTTCGATTTCGACTTTTACTGAATATTAGTTGGACTGATGAATTGTGATGCAGATTAAGATTTGCTTTGATTTTCCCTCTGTCGACTTTTACGACACCCACGGGATGAGATGGAGTGGTAGAGCATAGGCCTCTCCCATAGATTGCCACAAGTGCTTACTTGTTAGCAACTTTTTACTTGCCTGATTGATGTCGGGTTATAAGTAGTTAAAATCAAACACGATATAATACGTAAAATATGTTTTTAACTACTCAAATCTTGTCTTTTCTTTTAAAAGAAGCTGCTACTGTACCAATTCGTAGCAATGTGTGGCGACGGCTTATGAATACCTACATACCATCCCATCTCATCGTTAGAGTCGACTGAGGGGAATGTCAGAAAATCTCATGGCTTTCGCCAGGTGGTGCGATGATGATGATGATGTCCTCCTGGCCAATTTTCAACCACGGCGAGAACTTCCGTATACTGTCAGCGGCTATCAACTGCCGGGAGATATTATTAGTGCCACAAGTATAGGCGCAAAACCAGAGAAATTCACTGGTCCAAACCTTCACTGCGCCCGATGTAAGCCGATGCTTATGCGATAAGATTGGAGGTAGGCTAGAATGCAAAGATGCAAAAGAGGCCCGCATTTAAAACAGTGCACTCAAAATTACGATTATTTGTTTCTCCGTAATGCTAACTCTTTACATTTTAAAATTTTAAATATTGAACCTGAAATCGTTGCATGAACGACAAACTGTAAAAATAACGTGAGGATTTTTCTTTTCAAATCATGAAAACATCCCACAACGACGAAATAAATATGAATAAAATATTTTATAGAACCAAAATAGAACAGCTTCACATTTTTTCGCAACAACTACAAACACGTCGTGTGTAATAAAGTATATCGAGTACTCGAGAGGTCGTAAGTTTGTTTGTAACAAACGTCGTTATTGCGGGCAAGTTAGTTTCAGGGCTACGAATCAAATATTTATTCACACAACAGTGGAATCACTACCATACTAGCTTCGTTCGAGTAGTCGAAAGAAAGCAGTTACGAGAATAAATGGAAAAATACTCACTAGGCATATAATTTTTTTAGTGTGAAAGGTTCTACACATTCGAATTATTATGGAATTGAATTGATCAAAATAACAATGATAAAAAAATATTCGTTGTAATAATAACTCCATTTACTTTTAAATATAAAAATAATAAATCAAGAAAACCTATTGTCAAAAAGAAGATTTTGTGCGAAGAAAGTAGGTTTTGAGGTCAGATACTTATGGCTAATAAATATTTTATGGGCCGTAGCGCAACTATATAAAAATGACGGCTGCTTAATATCAGATAAATGATTTTGCTGTATTTCTCATTTTGTTTCTTATAAAAAACGATTAAAAAATTGTAACAAGAAGAAACAATTTAACTTTTAATAGTTACGGAATTGAGTGTTTTAACAATATTTTAATTTTCTGTGTTTTTTTACACAGAAAACCCAGGCCTGGCCCTACTTGCATAGGAATCCTACCACCAGTTTTTTGGCAACTAGATTTAGTGTGCGCAAAGTACTAGTTAGATGTGTTTCGGATAGTCCGCCCCGCAACCGTTCTTACTCATTCGGTACACATAGACTCAATCGATCTAAAACCCGAAATTGGTAGCTGCTGTCGTAACACTTTAATATCCCGTATGATTACTCATTTATTGTATTCAACCATGCCCAAAATAAACAAGTAGGGCATCAACGGGTAAACAGGACAAACCACGTATAACCCGAGTTATAGGTATCTCGTCAATACTTCGTCTCATTATGAGCCTATATACATTGTTTTCCAATTGGTTTCGTATAAGCGTCTCATATAGTACACCTATAGCTCTTAAATTTGTTAAGCCTCCAGCTTGACGAAGTACAAAACCTAGAGTCCTACAGGCGTTTTTGCATTTCTCGGTGATGTGATTGCGAAACGACAAATCGGAATTCAGTCGCACCCCCAAATCTCTTACTGAATCTGTCGTTAAGCGTTTTTCCACCCATTTCGTAGTCGTAGTGGAGCGGTTCTCTTAATCTGCTGAGTGTTAATACAATATTCTTCTAATGACCTTTAGGTTATCTACAATCTTTTTTTATTATGAAAAATATTAATATTTTTTTATAAAACATCAACTTTCACAAGCACTTTCAAATTCTTTATGCTCGCTACTTATCAAACTCCTTCAAAATTTAGTTAAGTAACCCTACCAAAGTCACTGCAGGGCATGTTGCACATATTATAAAGGAAAGTTCTCGAGACTAAGTGCACCAAAACTTTGTAGAGGCAGAAAATGTACTATGAAAAGCACGTTAAGGTTGAAGTTGACAGTAAGTGATTTTAAAATTTCTGAATATGGCGTTATTTATCATAGGAAATGCACAAGAAAGAATAAAATCTTTTTCAATGTTATGAATTAAGAATACGTTATAAAACTTCATAAATCGCGTTATTATTATGTAGATAATAATGTTTTGTGTTCATGGAAGATAATGTCGTGAGCAATAATTCATTAACCTGGAGGTAAGTGCCATACCTACCCATAACAGCCGCGGGGTCACCTAGAATTTAGCTCTCGATAGGTATGTGTAGCACTTAGGCCTATTAATTATACTACTCGTAGCTTACGGTGCCCTTTAAATCGACACACTGCTCAACGGCAGAATAACTGGTACTGCACCCACCTATACGGATTCCTGAACAGGAATCTTCCCATCGGTTACAGCTACGAGATCGTTATAACAGCTCTAATTATAAGATTCCGGGATCCAAGGATCTTCTCTAGCACAAGATGATTGCTTTTAAGCATCCCTGGTCACGCGAGGACGAACGCTGAAAACGTCAAGTATGAACAGTTAAAAATTAAACGCGATAAAATCCTTAAGATTAGTTCAATCATAATGCTATTAAACAATTTAATATTATGAGAATCATGTGTTGATTCTTATAATAATACATACATAAGATCACGACTGTATCCCATAAGGGGTAGTCAGAGACTGGGCACTCACTGCAAAAACAGATAACTGCCACAATCCACGTTTCACCAAAACAATATAATGCACTTGGTGTGATAGTGGTGAGCCCATCGCCATTATAATAATAAATTAACAAAATATGAAAGTTTTTACAGACATTTATGGGTAGGAATCATTTTAATAGATTATCGTGGAGCTTCTTGGGAGGGTTATAGCTACTGTCTTTTTACACATCTAAATATTATAATGCTTGATTAGCATTAACAATTTTAAAAATACAACTTGTAAATATAACGAAAAGTAAAACTATAGAAGCTGAAACATAACTTTAAAAAAATAACAAACCAGACTTGTTATTTTTTTAAGTTGTTTTCGAATATTAACGTGCGAGTCATATGTTAATGTGTAAATAAATTAAAGCTAACTGTTACTTTTTTATCTATACGTCCAATCGAGTCGTACTGATGGTAAGATTCCCATGCAGGAATCCATCTAGGTGGGTACCACCTCAGGCCAGTTATTCTGCTGTGAAGCAGTAGTGTGAAAACATTACTGTGTTTCGGTCTGAAGGGCACTGAAAGCTAGTGAAATCGCTGGGCATATAAGACTATAGAACGAATGTGTCTGGGTGACGGGCGCAGTGTGGTGCCACACAGAAATGATTTGGGTAACACAGCATTTGTTATGGGCAGACGTTGCACTTACCATCAGGTGAAGGGTTAGCTCGTTTCGTCACTTTTTTATTATAGTTCGTCAAACTATAATAAAAGTTGAACAGTTACACTAATTTACTAGACATATTAAACATCATCATATATAACAATTACACTAATTTTGTAGACATATTACATTTTAAAGTTATTGTTCAAATAGAGCCTGAGAAAAAATTGCAATTACAGCGAGTCAGTTAGCTTAACTAAATCCTGGAACCACTAAAGGGGGAAAAGATAATTTTATCTTTGTCAATTTAAGCCATATCTTAATAATACAGTGCAAATTTACTGAAGGCCGCTGCCATGGGTGGAATAATCTCAATAAATTACATTCAGAATCCGAGCGATAATCGATAATGTCGAAAGAAAATGATATAGAAGCTGAATTTCTTTGATAGAAGCCGGACCTTTGCAATTGAACAATTATAAAATGTAAACATTCGTTTTTTTACTTAATAATGTGATCATTTGTTTTGTGTGCCTCCTGTTTCTATTCCTTCATAAAAAATATGTTCTAGACTGTGATGACGTCTTCCTGGCCGATTTTTGCCCTCGGTAGCAATTTCCGAATACCGTCTGAAATTATAACTGCAACAGAGATATTGTAATGCCACAAGTGCACATAATATCTCTATTGCGGTTGATAATTTCAATCACTCCTCATAACCTACCCGCGCGCAATGCGTGCTCAAGCAATAAGATCGGAACTAGGCTAGAGAAGCAGTGTCGGAGACACGGTGACGATCACAACACAACTAGACCCGAACACCGAATATATGCGTTTTTGCACAAATATTGGCTCCAACTGGGATATTAACCCGCGGAGTAACAGTCAGGTTAAAACAAATGTCGCGACAAGTCGTTTTAAAAACTACAACAGGTCGTGGAAACTTATTATAATAAACATGCGAACATAACTTATTTCCGTCAGAACGCCGGGAACGGTTGAAAAATAATTAACTCGAAACAAAAGTATAGTAGTAAAAACAGTAATTTGCTAATTACTACATACATACATAGAGTCACGCCTCTTTCCCATAGGGGTAGGCAGAGACCACATCTTTCCACTTACTACGATCCTGACACACATCTTTAGCTTCCTCTACTTTCATTAGTGTTTTCATACAAGCTCGTTGGTTGCGGATACTTTTGACGTGGCCTTTCCTTAAAACGATTTCGATCTAATCGTAATACGTTCGCCTACGTCGACCCTTTCGGGCTTGCCCATTCACACTCGCCTCATAAATCTGTTTCGTCAATCTTCTTTCATCCATCCTCTCTACGTGTCCAAATCATCTAAGCATCCCTTTCTCTATCTTTGTCACTACATCTTCTACCACACCGCAACGTTCTCTTATCACGTTGTTTCTCAGTTTGTCCATCAAAGTCACTCCAGCTATAATTCTCAAACTTTTCATTCCAACAGCATTAATCTTATTTTCATTCTTCTTCTGCCAGACTCAACAATCACTACCGTACATAAGTGTGGAGACCAGTACTCCTCTATGTACAGCCAGTCGTCCCTTTTTAGATACATTCTGGCTGCACATAAATTTATGCAGGGCCCCATATAATTTATTTCCAGCCAACGCTCTTCGTTCAATATCACAGTCGTACTTTCCGTCTCTCGAAAATTTTGAATCCAAATATACAAACTCTTTCACTTGTTCCACTCTTTCTCCTTCAATCAGAACTTTGCAATCCGACATACTTTCTTCTCTTTCAAAAACCATTACTTTCGTCTTATCTACATTAATTTTCAATCCTTTGCTTTGTAGAGTATCATTCATATTATTAACCATCGCCTGCAACTCCTCCTCCGATGATACTAATATAACCTAATCATCGGCGTATAGGAGGCATTTGCTAATTATTACACAAAGTAAAACGTTAAACAAAAAAGTAAAACGAAAACTTTTAAAAATGTGTAGTCAATAGAAAGCCACGTAGTCTATATTTTTACTATGCGACCTGTATCCAGGAGCACCACCTTCTGCATTGCATCTAGAGTACGGAGCGGCAGTCGCCTCAGATGTCCCGAGAGACTGTCTGTGATTAGCGTGTTTGCAGATACGGCCACGGGAATAATATCGGTCGGTACATAACCCCATTTAGCTTTCGAGGTGACCATATCGGTCACCTCTTATGCCAGGTTTAGATATTTTGTCTTCTTATATATTTCGGCTTACACAAGGTTCTTGTCATAAGGAGTGGTCATGTAGGCCAAAAATATCCTTGATTGTGCCCGATCCACAACACGACATCAAGTTTATGTATTTGCAAAAAAATTCCTGTCCGTGATGATGGTGCGGTCCCAATAACGCCTGGCACGGTCATTTTCGAGCACGGCCTCCGGCAAGTGCATATAGTAAGAAAGTTTCCGATCCACGAGACCATACTTCAGAGCGACTAGGTTGCGTCAGTGCCGATACTCAGAGTGAGTGCGGAACAACCGGGGATGACATACCTAAGCGAATCACCGGTCATCAACAAGCTCGACAGACGTCGACGATGTCGTCCTTTTGGAAGTATCTTCGATAGTTATTGGTCTGATCCTGTATCACACAGACAAAACCAACAGATTCTCCAAAGAGATCACCGAAACGTGCAGGGAGGCCACTGTGTCTACAAAAGGCTTTTAGACATAGTCGCCTCGGCAAAATACCTCTCCGTATCCTTATACGGTTTTCCTAAGCCGTCATCCGCTCGACTAGATTACAAAAAATCGTACTCCATTGCCCTATACACTGCCCGAGGAAGTCTCTTACTGAAGAGCACTTCTTTTCCTTATTGCCGCGATAGGTATCGTCGTCGTTTCAGCCTAATACTAGTCCACTACTGGTCTCTCCCATAAGTTGCCACAATTTTGGGGGAATTTCGCCATAGTTGCCACGCTTGGCATGCGCGTTGGCAACCGCAGAATATTTATTCGGATGTTCCAGGAAGATGCTGCTGCCCATCTCCTGGTTTTCATTATCCCTCTGTCGACTTTTAAGACACCAACGGGATGAGATGGGTTAGTAGATTCTCATAAGGTATAGTTGTTTTTAAATATTTTTTTTTTCTGTTTTATTTAAATCGTTTGTATGTACATGTATACAGCCGTGTGGTGGTTTAAGAGAATATATCACCCCATCTCATCCCTTGGGTGTCATAAAAGTCGACAGATGAAAAATTAAAACCAGAAGATCGGAAGGGATATTTTTTTTATGTAAACATAAACTATTAAATAAATATTTTATGAAAAGTAAAAAAAAGTAAAGCCTCTTTCTCTTTGGGATAGGCAGAAACCTTATCTTTCCACTTGCTACGAGCCTATCACACATCTTTCACTTCTTCTAATTTCATGAGCGTTTATACAACGGACTATTTTTGACGTAGCCTTTCCTTAATAGGTCATAGATACGTTAGCCTACGTCGACCCTTAACCAACTTGCCTGTTCACACACGGCTCATAAATCTATCTTTGTTACTACATCTTCCGCCACACCGCAATATTCCCTTATCACTCTATTCCTCACTTTGACCATCAAAGCTAAATAAACACTATTAAAATACATGTTTGTATACATCATATTTTTTCATCGAGTTAATATGATATTTTCTATCTCATTACGAATGGAAATAAACTCTTAACAGGTATAAAGTAAGATGAAAATATTATTCTTTGAGAAACCATTAAATATGTCCGCTGTATACATCAGCTAATTTTATCATTTCTTTTTACTTTTCTCGACAGCTCCGATGAACGGAAATTAAAAATTTAAAAAGATCATACTACGCTAACTTATTGAAATGAAAAAGAAAATAAACAAAACTCCATATGAAGGATTTAATCAGAAATTTCCATTGCTATGAATTGAATGTTGATAATGATGACTATCTTCTTTCCAAATATTCCGGTTAACAAACCGAAACTATCATCTTCGCTCGTAAATACTTGTGCTTTCCTGTAGAATTACAACAGATAATTTTTCAAAAGTTCAACAGTTTTATAGGTCAGATCAAGTATTTCCGTACGCAAGTATAACAGGTTCTAGCTATTTAAATTTCAAATAACACATAAATTATTATGTTTTATCGATAAATTATAAATTATGTTACGTACCACCACCACTTTTGTAAGCTCTCAAAGGTGACATCAAATTTGTGGAAAAACACATATTTGTTGGTTTTCGGGTCTGGTTGTATTGTAAATGTGAAATTTAACTCTGTAAAAATGCAGTCACGGTACCGGAAAAATCCTACTGAGACGCATTGTTTTTTATGTCGCACCTGTTCCATGGCGCGGCGCAGCAGTTACTAGGCCTTTAATCGTCTAAATCGCTCCATGTTACCTTAACTGGTGATAAGACTGATGTGCAGGAATACATCTAGGTGGGTACCGCAGTGGCAGTTATTCTGCCGTGGAATAATAGTGTGCAAATATTGTTAAGTTTAAGTTTGCAGGGCATTGTAAGCTAGTCTACTTAACATGGCATATGAGACTTAATACCAATGTCTCAGGGAGACGAGCGCACTGCGGTGCCACACAAAACTTTGGTTTTAAATTTTTGGAATGGCACTGCAATCAACGGTTTGATCAGATCACTTTATATAGTAAACGTAGCGTTTACCCATTCGGCGCCTTCCCACCATCTTTCGCTGTTCAGTAGGCCGTCTAACAATGTGCGTCCTATACGGTTGATTTTGACCTGGTTTTCACTGCAGGACTAGTTTTCTCTATAGGTCATCGTAGTTATGTTATGCTTTTGCCATTCTAGCCTACAAACTTGTAGAGCTGTATTTATTACTTATACCAATATTAAAACTAAAAAGTGGGTTACAATATATTATTATATATTGTATAAGGCTATTGTAATAATTACATACTATACGCTATAATATTTATATAAAATCCTATCAACTTCAATACTTTGTGTATTAAGTTGATGAGACGATAAACAGATAATTTATATTCTTTTCACGAAACGGCTATGCTTATAAAAGTTATACGAGGCGAGTGCTTATATTAACATAACTTCCTTAAAGATAATCAACAAGGTAATTTTGTTAATCTACAGGGTAAGTAGCTGTTTCTCTTTATTTAATGATGCCGTATGTTGTAAAAAACCTAAATGTGAATTTCAATGTTTGAAATTATAATATTACAAAAGTGAGGCCTCACACCCAAGTTTGAAGAGGTATCCAAATACCTCTTGTATCGTTGCTGCGTTTTACAGACATAATCACATGCACCTGAAAACTAACTACTAGTGTTTTGCAGAAATTTCGGTACCGGTCCGGATTCGAATTCAGGCCACGCGATACCTAATTTACAAAACTCGACCCGCCACTTGCAAGTGTTTTGAGGTGACAATAAGGAATTTTATTCCTCAGAGCATAGAGATAACCCGTGTCCTGAAACAAAATGTGGATGAGCATTTTGTAGTAGTGTAGATTGTCATGGCAATGAGGTCGTGAATTAATCGGATCTCCGGCCTCCGTAACTAACCACGCAAAAGGCAGCGGCGTTAAGTAAATTAAAGTAACAGCCTATAAATGTCCCACTGCTGAGGACAAGCCTCCTCTCATTTCAGAGAGGGTTTTGGAGCCGGGAAGAGTCCGCCACGCTGCTCCAATGCGGGTTGGCAAACCTCCTCCTTCCTCAGACACACATGTTTTCTTTCAAGTTAAAATCAGTACAGCACTCAAACACAGTATCAAACTCACGTCACTCGCGTTCTTTGAAATTTAAGGCTCTCGGCCACGTTTTTCAAGTAAAAAAAAAACTAATCTACACGCTAGGATTTCTCCTGTATCGTGGGTGTGTCTTACAGACATAACTTTCACATGCACAAACACCCATATCTGGAAAAACTATCCGTAGGCCATACAAATATGTATCCCCCGAGGGAATCGAACCCTGGCTGCCTATAGCGCTGAATTTATGCTACTACTGTATTTTGTTTGTTCTCTACAAATCTCTTTGTCCATTCATCAGGCCCATTTGGTCGGAGTGGTTTTTTTCGTGATAAAACGTACCTGGGAAAACGACACTTAAACCGTGTACCGGCATAATGTTCCCTTTTTTCTTAAGTAGGTGACAAAAACCGAAAACCCAAGGTTGCCGGCAACAAAGCAGTCCATGTCATTTAACCTCGGGTGTGATTAAAGTGTTTACTTACACCTTGATTCTTCATTAAAGATGGATTTACCTCAATAAAGAAATAATAAACAAAAAAGACACAAAAAGTATCAATAGCGACATTAAAATGAGTAATTTTAGCCATGAAGTATCTTTAACAAAATATAATTTGTTAGAAATAAAGCACGGTTTAGTTATCAGGATTTATCTATTTTCGTACTGGAAAAGACCGTAATAAAATACGAAACAGCTTAATTATGATAGAGCCGAGTTTACATTATTATTTTTATTACATGAAAATATACTACATTATGTTTTGCGAAAATATTTTTTTTCTACTATCCAGTTTTGCTTCCGACAATTTTCAGTAATTATCGCTCTTATAGAAATATTCTTCGAAGACATCAGGACGTATCCAGAGATGGTCCGAAGCTAAGCTACGTAGGAAGCAGATATTTCTGTTTAATTACCTAATAAAAAAGTAAGATGAGAGCCTATAAATGTCCCACTGCCGAGCACATGCCTACTCCTATTTTTAAGAGGGCTTTGGAGCTTCGAAGCGTCCGCCACATTGCTCCAATACAAGTTGGTGGACTTTACATGTACTCGGAAAATTTCTATTCCTCAGACATGCAGGTTTCCTCACGTTTTCCTTCACCACACAGCACGTGGTAAATCAGCGCTTAAAATTGCGTAACAATTTTAGAGGGGTCCGGCACCGGGAATCGAACTCAGATCATTCACTTACTATGAAATGTAAGGCGAGCGCCCGGCCTCCAAGCAGCTACGGCTCATTGCCTATTACGTCCGTGCAATGATGCAAACTGAGTTTGTAAGCTTTGTTTGCATTTTTTAGGACTGATGGTCACTGTTAGCCCGAAGGCTTTCACAGCTTAGCCAGATTTAAAGGTGGCCAAGCGCTGGGGTCGCTTAGCCGGTACCAAGTATTAAGTATAAGTTTTGGCATTGTTTGTTACTTTCTCTCGTTAATACATTTTTATCTTTATACTTATTTTCTACTTAAATCAATTTGTAGTTTCTAGCACTCGATTGTAAAAAATGTTTGTTATTGTTGTAATTCTATTTTATATTCCTACCGGGTGAATAACATCAAGCAAGCCTTATAGTATGGAAATGTAAATTTTACAAGCACTTTTGCCCATCTGGCACAAACATGAGTTTTGCGCAACAATTCTTTAATAGCAGTTTTACTTCAATATTAGAATACGTGATTTATTTTTAACTGTTTTACATATGATACTTGAATAGGTTTTTCAAATAAAATGTTATTAGCCCATTAAGCTTATGACCTGCACCTGGTTTCGCGGGTCTCGTAAAAGTCAGCTCTAAGTCGTAAACACCACGAAATGACCTGCCTTCGACAGACTGGCAGAATGAATCATGTCAAAACTTTTAGTTTCCTGACCAGCGACGGGCGTGCATAATCTTTTCGTAAATAGATAAGTCAGCGCTTAACTACGATTTCAACTGATGTTATGTGGTGATGTAGTACTGGATGGTTAATTCAAATACTTCATTTACTATTTAGTTAGCAGTAAGTAACAAACAACTGATGTCAAATCAAAGAAAGATTATGTGGCTTAAACCTATTTAACTGTTTTTGGGTTGGTGTCAAATATCAATAGGTATTTTTTTTATTGTATAAAGTAACGAAACGAGCAAAATTTCACCTGATGGTAAGTGCAACGTCCGCCCACAACAAATGCTATGTCACCCAGAATATT
Source organism: Luehdorfia chinensis (assembly GCA_019845155.1). Taxonomy (NCBI): domain Eukaryota; kingdom Metazoa; phylum Arthropoda; class Insecta; order Lepidoptera; family Papilionidae; genus Luehdorfia; species Luehdorfia chinensis. Next base: position 1,290,072 of record JAHVAK010000125.1, read on the forward strand.
TCTGTGTGACACCACACTGCGCCCGTCACCCTGAGACATCAGTTCTTAAGTCTCAAATGCCTAGTGATTACGCTAGCTCACAGTGCCCTTCAAACCAAAACACAGTAATGCTTGCACACTACTGCTTCACGGCAGAATAACTGACCCTGGGGTGGTACCTACCCAGACGGATTCCTGCATAGGAATCCTACCATTTTATTTTGTCATTACTTATTTTGCTTGTTAAAATATGAATTTATTTTGCTTTACAAATTTTTCTACTCCTAATATGTAAAGGCAACGAAAAAGTTATGAAATTGAAACCTCACTATAAAAAGTTAGGCTTACAAGATAGTGACAAAAAAGTCGCCGATGACCCGATGGATTATGCGTCTGTTTTCGGCAAAAAATACATTTTCTAGTCTACTTACCATTCCCCTCATATTATAAGTCCGTATCTAAAAACAGACTTAACTACTTTTGCTTGTTATTCTGTTGAGTTTATGTAATGCGTTCACAAATCTATTTATCTTATCACATACTTTATTTAAATGTGCTTTCTATTTTATATTTAAGTCTAGGATTAAGCTTAAAACATCATACTAATGGCTTGCTCTAGAAATTGTCCATTATATTCAAAATTTATTTCATCTATCTTATTATTTATTTATTTTTATAAGCTTTAATGCACTACTGGTACATATGGCGGACTTAATGCCTAAAGGCATTCTCTCTCAGTCAACCATAAGGCAAAACAGAGAATAAACATAATATGATGATAGGCGATGCAGCTAACAAAAAGAAGAGAATAATATATATATATATATATATTTATATATTATATATATATATAAGAAGAGAATAATATATATATATATATATATATATATATTATATACATTTTTAAAGTATTCCCGGACTTTATTTTTCAAAGCAAACTTGTTAGGAGCTTTTTTATGTAAAGAGGTATATCGTTCCAGTCAGGTATCAGTGCCAGGTGTAAGGGTGGGAGCATTTGAGATTATCCGATGAACGGAGAAAATAGTCATGAGAATCTCCCAAGTATTGAAACTTAGCTTTCAAATTAAGATTAAGACGCTTATGCTACGCTAATGAAGATTAAGACTTAGATTTCAAATACTCAGGAGCACATGGATCGTTAAGAATTGTGAAAAGGGTGCAGCATATTCTAACAAATCTGTGAATCTTCTTCTATATAAATAAAAATCAATTGCTGCATGTATGAAAGATTATCACTTGAGAACGGCTAGACCGATTTAGCTGATTTATTTGTTTTGTATTCGTAATTGGCAGGACAAGGTTTGTATACGAGAACTTTTGCGACATCAAACAGCCTGTTTTTATGCATAGGTTACATAAGTATGCAAACAACTAATAATACGAATTAAAAATAATTTTTGTGTTTAGATAGTTGTGCAATTGACAATGACAGCTCTCTAAACGCGTTTAAAGAGCTGAGCGTCGAAAATTGGGTGTTCAGAATCTGAACCGCGTTAAGCATTGACTGCGTTCATTTGATGTTGATGAAATGCAAACTGTAGCATTGAACTCAGATAAACGCTTAAACTTCATTTTTCTTGAACTGATCGCGTTTAGTTTCAACGGTGAAATCCGCCCTTAGAAAGCGGACGTAAATTTGATTTATCAGATCATTACAATCAAAATTATAATGACTGGAAGCGTTTTATCCAAAATTAATCTTCTAAACTCGAGAGAGGTAACATCAAATTTCTTTACTAGTTCGTCATAAGCTTTCGACGTAAACATTTGTACATCAGAAATCAGCTGATTTTAAGAACTTACGTTGCATTCACTAACTCCATTTTAGCTATTAGCTGTATTAAACGAATATTTGATTCTATTTGAACGACGCATATTCAGATTACTTACTAGAACCTCGTATAAGGTTAAGAAAGTTAAGGGTTTTTTGAAACATGAACAAGTTATCATCACGAATCCATTTAATTGAATAGCCTTTTTGGTTACATGTGTAATACATATGACGATTAAAATAAAATTTAGAGTCATTACTTTCTTTTTTTATTGGATTAAGTGACCAGACGAGCAAAACGTTCACCTCATGGTAAGTGCAACGTCTTTCCATAACAAATGCTGTATAATCCAGAACACTTCTGATTGGCACCACACTGCGCCCGTCACCTTGAAATATCAGTTCTTAAGTCTCATATACACACTAGCTCTCAGTGGCTTTCAGACAGAAACACAATCATGTTTTCACACTACTGCTTCACGGCAGAATAACTGGCTCTAGGGTTGTACCTACCTAGACGGATTTCTGCATAGGAATCCTTCTACCAGCAAATTTATCATTCAGTTGTTTTATAAAGTTTCGTTTTATTTTATTTTATTTAAAAAAATATTTGTTCATGTTCATATTTTCCTTTATATTGAGGTCGACACATAAAAAACACAGAAGGCGTCTCAAAACCCTCTCAGAAATGAGAAGAGGCCTGTGCTCAGCAGTGGGACATTTATCGGTTGCTACTTTAGTTTTACATACTGAACAGTTATTTTACAGTCTTAATATTTTTATTTATTTATGTTTTTTGATTTTAAATTTAATCAATATATGAGTTTCACTTCTGTCACGTGTACTCATTGTTATTTTACTACAATGTCGAAGTGTAGATGTGTGCCTATGCAGGAATCCGTCTAGGTGGGGACCACCCCAGTTCGAATTGTTCTGCCAGGAAGTAGTAGTGTGCAAACATTGCTGTGTTTCGGCTCGAAGGTCACTGAGAGCTAGCTCAGTGACCTTCGAACCACTGCATATAAGACTTAAGAACTGATGTCTCTGGGTAACGGGCTCCGTGGTGCATTTGTTAAGGGTAGACGTTGCACTTACTATCAGGTGAACGTTTTGCTGGTTTCGTCACTTTATTAAATAAAAAAAATAAAAATAAAACTATAATCAACATTTTGAACCACCAAACGAGTTTTGGGATGCCTATAATAATCAACAAAATAAAATTATGCAAGACGTTACTTACTTACACAAACAATTAATCTCCGACTCGTTGACTGCGAAATGAAATTCGGAGATAAAGACAGAATAAGCAACAAACTGAACTCGTAAAGCTTTAATTAATATGAGCCAATATTGCCACCAAAAACTGATGTATTTTGACTTTATTCACAAACATTGTGGTTATTATACGAGTATAAGCATAATTTTTGTTTTAGTGCTAAATTAATTAAAATTACATAATAACATATCTTACATCTCTGCATATATTAAAAATAGGCTAAGATTTATACCATTTTAAGTAACTAACTCTTCTCCACTGCATTGGAAGGTTTTGTTCGGATTTGATTGGATCTAAGCTGCGGGACTAAAATAATACAGCAATAACACCAATGGCGAATACATTACTTATCTTCGATTTTCCGATGACATAGTCGGTATAGCAGAATTGCTGAAGGACTTTAGTACTATGTTTACTCCATGACCTTAATAGTACCGGCAAAGTCTTAAGATGAACATGGACAAGACAAGGATCATATCTAATGGGAAAACTACACTCAAAGTTGTCGACGAATAGGACAGATTGTCCGACTAGGTCGTATGAACTTTACAACGAAAGAACATATAACCGTAGTGATTTCATTTAACTTGCTAAAAATTATTCTTATTTTAAGACAATAAACTCCAAAGATATGTAGCAACATCTATGTCGCTACATGAGAAGCTCAAATAATATTCCCATACGTCCATAATCGCGTTATCAAAGTTTTCTGAGATGCGAACTATATACACAACATCTAAATGTTACTAGTAGGAGAAGAGGTCCTCCCCAGATCAGACGACTCGATCTGGCGAGTAGCTACTCTTTTCCTTGGCATTATCATCCGCCAAAATGGTGACTCGAGTTTGTACATCTCGCAACAAGCTTCTCCGAACCACAGCAACAACGTCATCGGCAGCCATCGCAGTCACAGTACCTGACTACTGTCGGCACAACGCGTGCTTACTAGTCTCTCAGTCACTGAGGATCATCAACGGGCGGCCCCTCTTCTCAGGCTGACTCCTGCGGCATTAACACTTGTCTCCATATGTCTCGACGCACTGACGACCTGGACAGAGGTTCACCGCAACGCCAGACTGCACCTCGTCTAACTAAGATTTCCAGTCTCAGCGGGGAGTGATGCAACGACATCTATGTCGCCACATGAGAAGTTCTAGAAATATTTCATTCATTCCATAATCGCGCTATGAAAGTTTTCTGAGATGCTAACTTTATATACAACATTTAAATATAACTAGTCGAAGGAGACGTTCTCCCCAGATCAGACCGTTATATCTGGCGGGTACTGAACATCACAGTCAGCTTCTTTCAACAGCAACGTCATCGGCAGCCATCGCAGTCACAGCAATACCAGACTACTGTCGGCACAACGCTTCCTAGTCTCTCAGCCACTGAGGATCATCAACGGCGGCTCCTTCTCTCTGGCTGACTCTTGCGGCATCAACACTTGTCTCCATACGTCTCGACGCACTGAAGTCCTGGACATAGGTTCACCGCAACGCCAGACAGCACTTCATCGCCTGACGTCTCAAGTTCTCCACGCTAACTACGACTTCCAGTCTCAGCGGGGAGCGATGTAGCGACATCTATGTCGCCACACGAGAAGCTCAAAAAATATTCCCATATGCCCATAATTGAATTTTAAGGACTTTCCGTCTGTAAATATTGTGGTTGACCAATCGAAATTAAATAACTCCCTGGCAAAATTAAACCGAGCTCCTGTATGGGCATCAGTGAAATATATTTTTTAACGACTGTAGTGCAACCCTTTCCTGTGCAAATGGCGGCGAATAGTTTCAGAACTGACGTCAAATTGTTCTTCAAAATGGACCGTAAGTGTAAAACCGTTTTCTATATACACACGTCTCATTATTTCTCTTGAGTGCTCGTTACTTTAGGACATCGACCATTTTGCCTGTGATCTCGGAGATTGCTTTGTTCGCCTTCTCGTGTAATCCAAATTCGTACGGTGAAACGTGATATATTAAATACTCTCGAAATTTTACTTATGTTTTATTCCGATGTAATGAAAATATTTCTGCCCTTTCGGCAAAAAGGTCAATCAACGGATCCAACTCGGCTGGGCATCGTTCTGGAAACTCCGTCACATCTTCTAGTCGAATATACCTCAATGTCCCAAAACCAAACAACCTGTGCGTGTTGCCAGTGATGATATCCGTAACCGAGACGTGGTTTATCACTCCAGCCCACACGAGGAATCTCAATTTCGCTATGTAAGCAAGCTATCCGTAAGGATGATATCAGTAGAATTAGTGTAACCGAAATAGAAAAGATCAGCAAGCTGAAGTCGCAACGGCCCAACCGTGCTCGTAGAACCGATAACCGTTGAGAAAGTATCTGGAGTATTAAACTCGTATCGTCAAACGCAGGGTAGGGCGACTCCCCACTAAACGGAATGATGATCTGTTCATTTTTGCGGGAAGTCGATGGATGCCGGTGATTCAGGACCGTATGTTGTATCAACTTATGACTTGTGATGGGCTGAAATGATGATCATAATTGCGTAACTAACGAGCAAGTTGTAACCGTAAAAATATTGTCACATCGCTATCATACAGCTTGTTTTCTTAACACTTCCATGTTTTTAAACCTATTATCTTTTTTTATTGGATTAAGTGACGAGGCGAGCAAATCGTTCACCTGGTGGTAAGTGCAACATCTACCCACAACAAATGCTGTGTCACTCAGAAAATTTCTCTGTGCCACTACACTGCGCCCGTCACCCAGACACATTAGTTCTTAAGTCTCATATGCCCAATGTTTGCACACTACTACTTTGCGGCAAAATAACTTGCCTGAGTTGGTACCTACGCATTCCTGCATAGAAATCCTACCACCAGTGACCAAGCGCAGGTCTTGCAGCATACATCGGGAAATCTGTCTGTTCAGTAGGCTATACGCTGTCCCGTCAGTTGATGACTGCAGTTTCATTTCACGCCTAGCCTCCGTGGAATTAAGAGTGTATTCGGGAAGTTTATGATTCTTATTTGCGCGGCGAGCTTTGGTTGGGAACACTTTGCCCCCATCGCCTGGACGGTTTCCACGAGCCTCTCATTTATATTGTCCACAGTAACAAAATCGTCCAGGCATTGATAGTGACTATACAATTCGAGCTGTAAGCTCTCGGGGTTTCGGATAAGGGTACGAGATGGACGGAGCGTGGACTTCACGACCTGCTGCACCTCTCCCAGCTTTACGTTCAGGCTCAATGTGCCTCTTAGCATTCGGTGATAACTGCTGGTTTTTACCTGTCTGCTTTCGTTTGACCGTCATGATGAAGTTAATCTCACATTTTGGTAAAAGTCAATAAATTTTTCCTCCCCATTGCCTACCCACGATCAGTATAGTGACAGCATTGCATATTATGGTTATATTCGGCACGAAAAAAGGCAGAATTAAGGAACAGCAATGCCTAACTAAAAAGATCTGTTCATAAAGTTTGTAATAAATGTAAATTAAGTTTAATTGAAATGTACTTGCTTACAGTTAATATAATCGGATATAAGGTATAATCGGATATAGGTTTTTATTTTATAAGAACAACTTTAAAATTAATGATGTAGGAACTTTCGAAAACCTAGAAAGTGTAAACTTCGTAGTAACTCTTGCCGATGAAATTAATAAGGACATTAATGCCAACACCCACTTACCACCTTTTAAGAGGCACCGTTAATATCCGTTTTTGATTTAATTTCGATAATTATAAGAAGCTATAAATAGACTGACTCAGACAACATCACCAAAGAATCTATCAAATCGGCCCATTCGTCACTGGCTCTACCGTTAACTCACCTTTTCTACCGCATTCTGGAAACTTTTAAAACATCGACACAATGATCAGAGTCAGATATAGTACTAATTTACAAAAAGTGTGACCATTGTAACGTTGCAAATTATAGACCAATAGGCTTGTTGCCATGAATATATAAATTATTCTCCTCTCTCATAAATCAAAGAATAAGTACCACACTGGAAGTGGAACAATCCATTGGTTGTGGAACAAGCGGGATTTAGGAAGAGTTTCTCGACTATAGACTATATACCCACTTTGAAACTACTGATAGAAAAATACCTTGAAAGACAGAGCACTCTACATTGCCGACATTGACTATAAAAAAGTCTTCGATACAGTATCACATTCAAGTCTCTGGAAGGCGCTAATACGCTAATATGCAAGGAGCAGAGAAAGCGTATATACAGTTTATAAAACGTATCTATAATAGCAACACGGGTAGAGTTCAATTGGAAAGATTCTGCCAAAGCTTTCCCATTGAAAAAGAAGTTAAACAAGGCGATCCAATATCCCCGTAGCTATTTATTGCCACCCTAGAGTGGATAATAAGAAAGCTGGATTGTAAAACTTGCGGCCTTAACATAGACGGAAAATATAATATATATATATATATATATATATATAGGTAGGCGTGTGTGAATAGCGACTTGCCATCAAAACTGACCATAGTTTCATTGTCAATAAGGTAGGTCTTTAATCGCTAGAAAAACCGTTAAAATTAGTTTTATTTAAATATACAGTTAAAAGTTACAATTGATAAAACCTAACAACCGAACCAGATAAGCAATACATGGTCCCTATTCAATTACCAAATCAAATAAATAAAAACCAATGAAACAAACAACAATAACAAATCGGAAAGCAAAACTAAATCCATGTTCGCAACAGCCAATTCGAATGTAAAACGACCGCAAACAGCGAAATAACAAAACCAAATTGAAAACAAACAACCAATCTCGAAACAAATCCAGTAACCACAAAGCTAGAACACTTTTAAAATCTAGCGATGTATTGCCGAGGTAACGTACCAGTATACGTTGTAGATCTACGCGAATCGAACAAGCTTCTAAAGCACATGTCATCAGTCGACGATAACGCGACAAAAAAAAATTCAGTGTATAATTTTACTCATAAATAAGGTTATCACATTTTAAAACCGCTTATATAAATAAGAAAGGCAAAGATAAAACAATTATTCATCGAAAATAGGTTTATTAAATTAGTAATTTGTTATAGTGGGAACAAAAATTTATATAAATTGTTTATCTTTGCTGGTCAAAATTCTTTTGCATAGGCCAATGGATCTCGTAAAAGGCGAGTAAGGAATTAAACTGCACTGTGCACCCAGCAGCGCATGGTGGCGATGGGCTCACCACCTATAACACCAAGTGCATTATATTGTTTTGGTGAAACGTGGATTGTGGCAGTCATCTGTTTTTGCAGTGAGTGCCCAGTCTCTGACTACCCCTTAGAATAGAATAGAATAGAATAGAATAAATTTTTATTCAATATAGACTATTTACATAGTACTTATTGAAAGTCATTTTTTTTTAAGCTACACTGGTTCGCAAAAATGCCTCTGTCCTGGGAAGAACCAGTAAGAAACCCAGCGGGCTTTTTTTTTTTTTAGTCATTTTTAAAATAATGTACAATAACTGTATTACAATAGCTGTATTATAAAGATGTAGAAATGGCTTGGCGGCGATCACCTCATTCCCAGGGGTTATCATCATCTATGTATTCTTTAATATTATAATAACCCTTTTTATGAAGTCTTTGTTTAATATAAAATTTAAACTTTTTGATTGAAAGACTTTTAGCACTTTCTGGGATTTTGTTGTAAAATAAAACTTATGGGATACAGTCGGGATCTGATGTATGTATGTATAATGTAGAATAATAAATATTAAATATGTTAACTCTTGGACTACTATTAGAAGAGTAGAGTATTTCCATCTAAGCAGAATCATTTGTTCTGAAAGAATCACCAATTAAAAACCATCAGTAATGAACGTTTGCTAGTGATGTTACACTTATTGAATATTGAGGAATTGTTCGGCGTGATTTTGCATCTTGAACTGCTATCTACTACAAAACTTGTAGTCAATATACGAGTATTATTTCACAAACACTATGTAATAATAATAATAATAGTATTGACTATGCCTGTCAACATAAGAACCCTTTCCGAGGCTGAAACATACCGATACCTGGGTATGTCACAAAACTTGGGTATTGATGAGGCTGGCATGAAACAATCCGTTTGCGATTTGTTTTTTGCGCGCCTGACAAAAGTGTGTAACAGCCTCTTGTCGGGCGTGAATAAAGCACGTGCCTATAACGGTTGGGTCATGCCTGTTCTTATGTATACCTTTGGCATACTCAGGTGGACTCAAACCGAGCTTAACGTCCTGGACAGAAAGGTCCGCACTATTATGACGTCCCACAGGATGCATCATCCGAGATCGTCAGTGATGAGGCTGTACTTGCCGCGGAAGTATGGTGGGCGTGGCTTTCTGAGCGCTCTCACCATGCACAATCGCGAAGTGTGCCGCCTCCGAAATTACTTCCTGATGAAGTCCGATGAGGCACTCTGTGCGGACCTTATTACGTGTGATAAAGGGCTTACCGCCCTATCCTTGGCCGGCGAGCAATGGCAGGATCCGGCAGTGCAGAGCATTTCCGACCGGGAGACCGTATGGAAAGAGAAAGAGCTCCACGGGAGGTTCTACAAAGCTCTACATGAGCCTTTTGTAGACAAAGCCGCCTCCCTCCACTGGCTACGTTTCGGTGACCTCTTTGGGGAAACCGAGGGTTTTGTCTGTGCGATACAGGATCAGGTTATTAAGACCAACAACTATCGGAGATACATCCTAAGGGACGGTACCGTCGACATCTGTCGAGCTTGTCACCGTCCCGGTGAGTCGCTTAGACATGTTATCTCCGGTTGTTCGGCGCTTTCTAACTCTGAGTATCTGCACAGACACAACCTAGTAGCCAAAATAATCCATCAAGAGCTCGCTCTGAAATACGGTCTTGTGGATCGGAAACTGCCTTACTATAAGTACTTGCCGGAGGCCGTGCTTGAAAGTGACCGCGCCAAGCTCTATTGGGACCGGACCATCATTACGGATAGGACTATTCTCGCCAATAAGCCTGACATCGTGCTGATGGACCGGGCACAGTCAAGGATATTTTTGGTCGACATTACCATTCCATATGACGAGAACCTCGTGAAAGCCGAAATAGATAAGAAGACAAAATATCTGGACCTGGCTCACGAGGTGACCGACATGTGGGGTGGTATGCCGACTGAAATTATTCCTGTGGTCGTATCTGCAAACGGGTTAATCCCAGTCAGTCTCTTGGGACATCTGAGACGACTGGGACTCCGTGACGGGACGCTCCGTGCTCAAATGCAGAAGGCGGGATCTTGATACGGCCCGCATAGTCCGCCGGTTTCTTTCCCTTTCCCCCTAACCCTCGGCCGTTTGGTCTCCCCTGCCGAGGGCTCCCGTCTGGTTGGGATTTTAATTATATATTTTATTGTATTTTAAAGTATTGTCTAGTATATACCTTATAGTATCTTATTTATTTTATCTTATTTTATATATTTATCTATATATTCATATATATCCCAACCAGACAAGAAAACTATAGAAATACCATAATAATAGAACTTTATTTGTCTAAAATCAGGTACACTAAAAAGTTTAAAAAGGTATACAAAAGAATATAAATCTCCTTTTAGACAAAAGGGTCTAGGATTCAGCTTGGTAACACACGGTGTACACTGCTGATATTCTATCCCAGCCCGAAATTAAAAACAGAACAATAACACACTTTAATTATAATAAAAAAAATAGAACTTAGATACTAAAACAAAATTTTAAACAATGTACGTACAAGCTATATATATTTATATTTACACAGACACACATGTTTATATATATATACATATATTAATATTAATTATGGACAGACGGACCTAGGGTTTGCTGCATCAAAAGCCAGTTCCGACATTTCTTTTTAAAACAATTTAATGAGATCATCTCCCGAAGCGGTGGAGGTAAGTCATTCCAGCATTTTGAAGCAGCAAATTTATAACATCCCCGGGTTTGTGCAAGATTGCGTCTAGGTACGATAAGGGAATGGACACGAGACCTTAGTCTTTGGCAAACATTATTAGGTGCCCACTTAACCTTACTGTATAGATACGGTGGCACTTTAAATTTCAACAACGAACTCATAAAACAAGCCAGTTTTAAAGTTCTCGTGTTCCTCATATTTAATACACCTTTCTCTGCCAAATACGGTGATATGTGGTGTCGTTTTGGTATGGAGTAGCAATATCTCATGCATGCATTTTGAACCCTCTGTACAGCCCCTGCAGTTTTTTGAAAAAGACACGGTCCATAAACAATATCGCAATACTGCAAGTGAGATAATACAAGCGTGCTACATAGCTGAAAGCGCAATTTCTCGTCCAAGACATTTCTTATTTTATAAATCGTTTTAAGGGCAGCAAAACATTTACCAACTTTTTGCTGGACATGTTCTTGAAATCACAAATTTTCGTCAATCATGAGGCCCAGATTGCGAACACAGTTATAGCGAGGCACTATGGTATCACTTATTTTGATACATGGGTCGATTCGTTTCAAAAAGTTTGTTTGATATTTTGTACCACAGACAATCGACATGCTCTTGTTTGGATTAAGAATTAAACTGTGTTGTTCGGACCAAGCAACTACTGTCTCGAGATCGTGATTTAGCTCAGAAACTGCCTTTAAAGCACCTTCAATTGATAGCGGAATATGGACATAGAGTTGTGTATCATCTGCATAAAAATGAAAACGAGAAAATCTTATATTACGAGCTATATCCGACGTATAAATAGCAAACAGAGTAGGACTGAGGATAGACCCCTGAATTACTCCTTTAGAAACTGCCGCTGGCTTAGATTTAAGAACACCACCTCCACTGTTAGCACACTGTACTATTTGACGTCGCTCAGAAAATTAGGATTTGAACCAGTTGCATGCAGACGCAGAGAACCCAAAAAATTGTAATTTCTCTAGAAGGATTGGTATAGAGACGCAGTCAAAAGCTCGGGAGAAGTCTAACAAAACTAGCAAGGTACCCTTACCTTCATCAGAAGCGGTCAGAATATCATCGACAATATGTAGGAGGGCTGAGGTAGTACTATGTTTTTTTACGGAAACCCGACTGCAAGGTAGGTATAATATTGTTCCTTTCTAAGTATGGAAGCATTTGCATAAGGACACATTTTTCTACTACCTTAGACAGCGCAGGTAAAATACTAATGGGCCTTAAATCATCTTCACTTTCCACCTTAGACTTTTTCGGAATAGGTGTTATTACCGCGCACTTCCATTGCTCTGGGAATATCCCTTCTAAAATAGATTTATTTACTATAGTTGAGATAGCACTTAAAGAGTAAGGCAGAGTAAGGTTTAACATTAACATTGAGATACCATCGCAGCCAGTAGATTGAGTAGAAGATGATTTAATAATTCGTGCAATAGAGGACTGAGAAGTTTCCACGAAAGTAAAGACTGAATTCGAATTCTTATCTCTTCTATTGAACATGTCATTGTTTCGCTTGCAAGCGGAAGATGGTATGCTTTTAATAAAATGTTCATTTAATTTATCAGGGTCAGCTAAAAAATTTGGGATATTACTACCGGCATCAGGTTTTATTAACTGGTTGATTGTTCGCCACGTAGCAGAAACTTTCTTTTTATCATTATGTAATAAATGCTTAAAATAGGCGCGTTTTTCCTTAATAATCGTGGTGTTGACATAGTTCCGTAGATCTCGGTAATATTGAAAGCTTGACTCTGTTTTAGTTTTCTTAGTACGTTGACAAGCGCTATCTCGCAGTGCTCGTAAGCAGATTATAGTATCCGACATCCACGGTTTAGGAGGAGCTTTAAACGTTCGTGTGCGCACCGGAGCAAAGGTGTCTATTAAATCCAAAATGAGTAAGTTGAACATAGAAATCATATCATTTATGTCATCATATAGGAGGACAAATTCCCACGGAGTAAACTGAGCGGCGTTTTGTATGGCTATTGCGTTATTAGCAAGAGGTCTATAAGATACTAATCGAGGATTAATCTTATCAATTTCTAATTTAAAATTAATGATCACTAAGCCGTGATCACTGAGGTCATCATTATGAATAACCTTCAAAGAAGTGGGTTTCATTTGAGAACTAGTGAAAACCACGTCAAGAAGGGTTTCACTCGCTGTTGTGATTCTAGTAGGTGTGTTAACTATTTGTTTAAATTGGTATGTATCCAATAAGTCTCGAAATCACAATGGCGTATACACCTCTTTTTTTGAGTTGATACAGTTAATATTAAAATCTCCTAACAAAAGCAAGTGATCATACTTTGGTGCAAAAATAATCAGCGCCTCATTTAAAGATTCATATGCAGATGTCCAATTTTGAGAAGGTGGCCGGTAAGCAATGCCAATTGCAACTTTGATATTCTTGAGTTTTACTTCAAGCCACAATTGTTCAAGAGCGCCTACGGGGTGATTAAGTTGTTTAATTTGTAAACCTGCCCGCAGATAAGCCCCAACCCCTCCACCGCGTGTTGCTCATGGAGCATGTATAAACTTGTAACCCGAAATTGCATAATATCGAATATCCGAGTTCGGTGCAAGCCACGTTTCATTAAGACATAAGATGTCAAAATCATTGTTTCTGAAACACTCGATTAATTCATCCCATCCTGTATTGATCGAAGATATGTTTAATAAACCTACCTTTAAAAGTTTATTATTTTTTTTATTTATTACCATTTTAACCTATATAAGAAATCAAAACTATTCAAATTGCACTCAGGAAAATGTCCGATAAAATCATAACATAAAAATAAACATGTTACATATTCAATATTTGTAGAGGACATTAACAAAATTGAGTTGAATATTATTCTAATGAATATTTCAATAAACAGGGTAGAAGGAAATCCAAAATTGTAGCTTAGTTGTTCACGACCGAGGACAAAAGAGTACCTCGTAAGTGCGATGTAAAGGCCGGCTTGTACAGTTGGTAGCAAAATATTTGTAAAAGAGTAATATAAATTAAAAACTGTGTACGAAGGGCTTAAAATAGCGGCATTCGTAAATAGAACAGAATGAGTAAAGCTGGCGATAATAAAAACATAACTTTTATACTTATAACTATTAAAATGAAAATGTGTGTTATATACCTAAATATTATACATAATACGTTTCAACGGACATGCAACAAAAAAAAGTGCAAATTTTAACTTAAAACAAAACCCGTGAATCACAAAGATTTTAACTGGTTTTTTGATTTGATTTGAATAGCCGGACAATCTTTATTTTTCCGAACGAATATACGGCAATTAAAGGTCCAAGTGAAATCGTAATCCTTAAGCTTCCTGGCTTCACGAAAAATGTCGCGATAGTACGGGGTCCAATTTTCACTCACGTGGATAATGTTCTTGTCATCTGTGTGGCCAAAAGCTGTCATTTTTATGCCACGTTTTTTTCTCATAGTGCGTTGAAAAGTGTTTTTCAGATTTCGATCAAAAAATTTCATTATAATTGGCCTGGGTCTAGTACTGCCCTTTTCACCTTGAGAGCCTAAACGCCCCACCCATTGTAAATCACCTTGAGATAAAGTAACTCCGAGGGTAGCGGCTATCGGAAGAACAACGTCCGGAAGATTTTCATTACTATGTTCAGTTAACCCGTGAAGCTCCAAATTATTTAAGCGTTCGCTTTGCTCCAGGAAAAAATTACGTTCCTCCAAGACTGCTACTCTTGCTTGCAAGTTTTCAATGATATCACCAAGATTTTCCAGATCCATTAATTTGGATTCGATTAGCTCGATTCTTTCTTCCAAATTCATTTTAGTACTGGGAATACCGTCGTGCATGTCCTTCTTAACGGACTCCAGATCCTGGCGAAGGTCTTTAATATTCCTTATGTACGAGATCAATGATTTTTAACGGACTTTAAAAAAGGAGGAGGTTCTCAATTCGCCGGAATCTTTGAATGTATGTTCTGAGATAATTCTTTACCACGTGTACCGATTTCATTTATAATTTTTTTACCCCCTTGGGGATAGCTTTAGTACAAATTAGATCAAGTTTTGATGATGAGATCCATGAGAAAATCATCAAACACTTAAATACGCATAAACATTTTTAGATTAATTAATAATTAAATTATTCTGCCGGGAAGTATTATTATGCAAACATTACTGTTTCATTTCGATGGACACTGTGAGCTTGTGTAATCACTGGGCATATAGAACCTTAAGAACTGAGAGGTGCAGTGTGTTGTCACACAGAAATGTTCTGGGTCACACAGCATTAGTTATGGGCAAACGTTGCACTTAACATCAGGTGAACGTTTGGCTTGTTTCGTCACTTAATCTATTTAAAAAAATATTTTAACGCAAGTCTTTTTTATCGTCATCAAAAATGTTTTCTGTAGAGTTTAAAATTATATATATATGCATAACAATGAATACACGTCACGTTTATAACTAGCAATAACTGGCGTACATTACTCTTACATTAAAATAAAATGAAATATCTACGCATGAAATAATTTTACGTAGACAAATTATCTTTATAGGCAAACTGAAGTAACATAAAATACTGATGTAATAACACACACGCCAAAATAAGAGCGATCCCATTTAGAGGAGGGGCAGGAAAACGTGTTTTACACGTACTTACAAATTGATTGGAAATTATCTGCAAAGTATTATACATACACAGTATTTTTATAAATTTTTTAAATTGGTACGAAAGTTCGATGACAAACAAATTACATAAGTTACTTTATGTAACATAAAAATTTTTGGGTGAGATATTTTTTCTAGGCAATGGTTGTTTATGATATGAAAATAGGAATCATGATTAGTCATTTTTTATTATTCAGTAGTTAACTACAACAGTAGTTAGCGAACTTCAAAGTAGCGAAGTAACATATCTAAAAATAAAACTGCTTCATTTAGTGAATTGAAAACAATATACTTGATATTAATAGGAATTGCTAGAAAAGCAAACAGGTACTATTTGCGGTTCACTAGAAAGTGATGTTTTAATATGTTGTCATTGTTAGAAACAAGTAAACAGTCACCGGCAAAACAAAATATAGCATTAAATAAATAAACATTCTATAACAAGCGTTTTGTATTGGTGATAGGATTCCTATGCAGGCATCCGTCTAGTTCAGTACCACCCCAGGGCAAGTTATTCTGCCGTAAAATATTAGTGCCCAATCATTAATGTTTCGGTCTTCTAAATGTTCTGGGTAACACAGCATTTGTTATGGACAGATGTTGCACTTACCTTTAGGTGAAGGTTCTGCTCCTTGTATACTGCTTCTCTGTGCCTGACTGCGGGTCCTGGGTTCGAGTCCCAGCCCAATCCAAAAAATGTTGTGTTTTTGTACATTTTGAATTCACCTCAAAAAACTAACCTAGCAGTCTTAATCATACACATATAGTGTAGTAGTATGTTTGTCCGTCTCCGTTTTCGCCGAAGGCGGAATTTAATTACAGACCTAATTAAATATATACCTCTTTTGTGAATTGTGCTTAAATGTAATATTCAGAACTGCTACTTCATATTCCATCGAGGTGATATTTGAACTCAGTCATGACAAAAAAAAATTAAACCCAAAGCGAAGCCAGATAAGCGTAGTGGAAGTTGCTAGGATTTATTTACTTTTACGTAGTATGTGACTGTGACTTTACGTAAGTATGTGACTATATAATGATAAACTTTTTTTTACAAAACACAAGTAAGCCGATAGAGCGTTTCAGCATTGTCAACAAAACTTGACTTTGGCACTTATTTTGATTGAACAATCGGAACCTTTTCACCTCATTAGGAAAATGATGAATGGCTTCTGTACACCGTTTCTGCACACTGTCCAATATAGTGCCAGTTATTCTGTACTCCAAGCAGTACCGGGCAAGCATTATTAAGTTCCGGTTTGAAGCTAGTGAAATAACATATGAGACTAAATGTATATATGAAACTAAACAACTGACGTCTCGAAGGAGAGAAGCGCAGATCAGCGCCACGATAATGGAATTAATATCGTTATCATATAATATCGTTCGCCTTATCGTAAGTGCAACTTGTACCCATAACAAATGCTGTGTTACCCAAAACACATCAGTGCAGCGCTCCTCACCCTGAGACAACAGTTCTAAAGTAACACAACCTTAAGGATTCTTGCACAGGAATCTTAGCAACAGTAAATATACACCACCAACTATACATTGCACAACGTGATACTTTGCAATCAAAGTTCGATGTAACAATGGATTTGTTATGTGCACTTACCGTCAGGGGAACGACTTGCTCATCTCGTTACTTAAAACCATTAAAAAAATATTTAATCAAAAAACCGACTACAACAACTGTTCCAAACATCCTTAGAGTTTAATGATTTTCTAATTGATTCCATCATCAGAACTTGACCAAAATTATACAGGACCACCATTATCAGTATCTTCATACTAGAAGTCTTTTAAAATTGGTCTACAATTGACGAAAATACATACATACATAAAAAAATACATAGTTACGAACAACCGCCTCCTTTTTTAAAGTTGGTTAAAGATACCAAATATGATAGATACAAATATTTTGTTTTGCATTTTTCAAAACTTATGTGAAACTTTACGCATACAGTACGGAGAAGAAAATTTGGGGCTGTGGCCAAATAAACAAAGATAAAATGTATTAGAAAACCGAAATCAACTAACATTTTAACGTTTAGAATCGTAACATGGGATATCAGAGAATTACGTATTCCTCACATAAGATTAAATTAGAACGTGACATGATATTTTACAGAATAATTATAGTTGTAATATATTGATTATCGTCAGAGTACGTTTTATGAATAATATTAAAAACAAAAATATTAATTGTATAATATTTCATAATAATCATTTCACTTTTGTTGTTTTCGATCTTTCTCTCTCAATCAATGACTCTAATGTCTGACATAATTTGAGTTCTCGATACGGTCATAGCATTTTACGTCCGCGTGGCCTAATCGTCAGTTGCGGGTTCTAGGTTGGAATCCCAGCCGGAATTAACATTTGTGGAAAAACGCAATTGGTTGGTTTTTGTGTCTGGTTATGTTCTAATTGTTTCTGACAGTACATCCTAGTCTACCTACGATCTTATTGCATGAGAATTACGTCGCGCACAGCAGGTTAGGACAACTCAGTACCTCTGTGTTTGCGCCTACTCTTATGATATCACTTATCTCTACCATCTGCACCTATAAATATGTAACCTGATCTGAACGTTTTATAGAAAGAAAATAATACATATAAAATTCATAAATCATAATATAATATTTTAGATGGATCTAACATATTCACATTATGTGTGATAATAATAATTTTCTTACGATATATTAGACTAATAAAAAAATTTTGAGTCGAGAGCATTTCTTGTAACAAGAAAGGCTTAAAATTAAATTAAATTTCACCGAAATTAATTGTGCTCGATGCCATAAATATCGAAACGAACAATTTCACATTCAGTAATCCCCAGTCAATTGAACACATGTTTAAGCTTTGTGAATTGTAAAATGTTTCGAACTTAAAAAGTATTTCGTCAAAATGCCTGTGTCGTGACTATGCCTGTACGGGATAGCGTTAATTTATGTGCATCTATGCAAGCGTGCATAATTGTTGAGTGCAGGCGTTGTTCGGTGCTGGATGAATGTTCAATAATATATGAAGTAATTAATATTTAAACACTTTATCTACATAGGGGTCTGCCGTTGTGCGCGCATCACGCAAAAACTGCTGCATAAATGTCGATAAAAAAATTAGTTTTACTTCTTAGACACTTGGTTCTTATCTAACAAAAAAAAATCGTTCACCTGATAGTAAGTGCAACATCTGCCAATAAAAAATGCTTTGTCACCTAGACCAATTCTGTATAGCACCACACTGCGCTCGTCACCCTGAGACATCAGTTGTTAAGACCCATATGCCCAGTAATTACACTAGCTCTCAGCACGTATCAAACCGTAACACAGTAATGTTTAGAGACTCCTACACATCATGGCAGAATAACTGGCCCTGTGATGTACCTACCTAGACAAATTACTGCATATGAATCCTATCACTACTAATTACAATACACCGTGTAATGCGGAACATATAGCACATTTCCATGGTCTTATAGCTTGAATACCGCATCAGTATGCTAATCACCAGTAGTGGAAAAAGGCAGATATTATTATTGTATTATAAAAGTATTTGATTACAACAATATAATTACTGATAATTCTATGACTTTCAATATTGTCGATTAATTAGGGTCTGTTATCAAAGCACTGGTTTCTACGCAATAAACCATTGTTCGGAAAGGGTATCATTAACTTCGGGTGATAGATTACGGTACAGCCATAATAATTGACTGTAATTTATTAAACACAGGGGTGTGGTATATTGCAATTTACTAAATAAAGAAAACTGTAAACTTTTTTTTTACATTTAAATGAAAGTCAAAGTCAGTCAAAATTTCTTTCTTCAATTTAGGCTTGTTTAAAGCTCTTATGAACGTCAAAATCTACACCGGTTCAAAAATGACCTTCTCAGAGAAGAACCGGTAAGAAACTCTGGGGTATTTTTTTTTTATGCCATATTATATAATGTCATTTACAGATTACAGATTACAAAAAAATTACATCATAAATTTAGTAGCCAGGGGGTTTGCAAGTGCAGAGTATGAGTTATTTCCACACATCTTTGTCCTCTATATAATGATCTATTTTATAATACGCTTTATCTAATTATGTCTTCTTGATAAGTTTTTTAAAATCCATGTCCGATTTTTGTGTTACACTTTTAGGATTTTTTTATACAACTTTATACATCTACTAAGAAAAGACTTTCTAGTTTTAGCCAATCTAAACGAAGGAACCTCTAGCTTGTCACCTCGACCCATTCTACAGGGTACAGACAATTTTTTGGTAAATAAATTCATGTTTTTTCGTACGTATATAATATTTTCAAAAATAAACAACGACGGAAGTGTCAATATATAAGTCTCCCTGAATAGTTCCCGTAGCGACTCGCGAGGTCCCAAGTTAAAGATTGCCCGAAATGCTAAGAGATGAAAGATTTGAGCATGCGAATATAACTCATAAGAGAAACAAAAAATGATAAACGCAAGTAGAGTATTGCAAATAAAGCGTTCTTCCTTTTATTTGGCGGCTAAAATAGCTTATAAATAATGAACAGTGTTCGTGTCTTGTCACCTTTCAGACTAAACAAAGAACCGTGATAGCAGAGGGGCGCTTGTTTTAAATTTCATAGTCGGGCACTTCTAGTGACCTGCGTTCGATATTCGGTGCCGTCACCTCTAAAATTAATCTGCAATTTTAAGTCCTGATTTACCACCTGTTCAGCGGTGAAGAAAAAAATCGTGGGGAATCCCGCATTTTCTCGACATGCATGGGAGCAGCGTGGCGGACTCTTCCTGGCTCCAAAACCCTCTCAGAACTGAGAGGAGGCCTGTGCTCTGAGGCTGAGCAGTGGGACATTTATAGGCCTTCACTCCTTTCAACTATCTGCATTGACTGGATTATAACTGACGAAATTACTAACGAAAACATACCTTATAGAACGTGCGTTGTCACCCCTGAGGACAAAGTTAAATCCCTGTAATTAGATCTCCAATTCTCGTCACTCATCATACGAAGCGCGAAAAAAAGTGACGAGTCGAGAAAATCGTTCATCTGATGATAATTGCAATGTCTGCCCATAAAAAATATGTGTCACCGAGAACATCTTTTCTTTAATTTAATAAAGTGACGAAACGAGCAAATCGTTCACCTGATGGTAAGTGCAACGTCCATAACAAATGCTGTGTCATCCAGGACATTTCTGTTACACCACACTGCGCTCGTCACCCAAAGACATCAGTTCTTAAGTCTCATATGCCCAGTGATTACACTAGCTCTCAGTGACCTTTGAATCGAAACACAGTAATGTTTGCACACTACTTTTTCACGGCAGAATAACTGGCACTGGGGTGGTACCGACCTAGACGGATTCCTGCATAGAAATCCTACCACCTCACATTTCTGTGTGTGGCACCACTCTGCGCTTGTCACGCAGTCCTTAAGTCTCATATGGCCAGTATTTACACAAGTAAAAAGTAAAGTAAAGTTTCAGCCAATGAATGTCACACTGCTGCACAGGCCTCCTCTCATTTCTGAAAGGGTTTTGGAGCTAGGAAGAATCCGCAACGCTGCTCCAATGCGAGTTGGCGGACTGCACATATCTTTTAAATATTTTTTATTTCTCAGACATGCAGGTTTCCTCACGATGTTTTCCTTCACTGCCGAGCACTTGGTAAATCAGCACTTAAAATTGCAATTAACAATTTTAGTGGTGCCGTCGCCGGGAATCGAACCCAGGTCACTCGCGTAATATGAAATTTAAAGCGAGCGCCTAGCGAGAAATATTTACAGTTCAACAGTCAACCTGAAAGAATTTTAAATTATAAATTTTAATTATCTTTTAAATTATATACATTCATTAGGCATGCTTTACAATATTTCTATCGCCATTTTAACTCACTTAATTTCTTGTTTAAGAATTGGCATAATTAATTTAGTACTTCAGTATATCTTCTTCTAAAGCCCAATTGCTGCTTTCGGCATTAACCGATTAATTGAAATAGACAAATGAATTAATACGTCTTAAATCCAAACTGTTACGTCATTAAGCTAACCTAATTTTAGATGCTGTCTCGGCCGTTTGCTAGACTATTGAGAAGGTATCAAACGCCCGGGGGTGATGGAAAGCTCACTCACTTGTTCTATAGCGCCTGTGTGTCCTAGCAAGGGCAGGCAGCTCCGTCGGGATATCTTCACAGCAACAACTGGCACGCGGGCCCCTGGCACGCGGGCCCCTGGCACTCGGGCCCCTGGCCCGCGAGCATAGTATCCGATGAAGCTGTAAAAGCCGAGAAGGCTAACAGCAATTACATCACCGAAAATATTCACAGCATCCAGAAACATTCACCGGAGTCCGAATCGTATCACCCGTCAATAATGCATGCGGTTAAAACATAAAAGCACACCTATTGCAGTCTAAACAATACCAACGGCACAAAGAATGCAGGAACAAACAGTCTATGAAGCACAATATTAAGTTGTTTATAATAATAAAATAAATTATCGGCATTCACTCCGTAAAGCGCGGGCACTGACCGGTTTCAATTCTTGCATTGATTCCCGCCCAAATGCTACTTTTTTAATAAGTAATATTATCTATGTTTCATAGCGGCCAGTCTCATGTCATATTACCCTTGCTAATGGCGCGTGAGGTTAAGCGTACTTATGCTTTGTATTAGAATGGAATTATCCAGCAACAGTTTTTAACTGGCCAAGACAGAGGCCACAGCACAGGCACAGGCACAAACGAGATGCATGATACTTCCACTAAAGTGCTCGCATCTTTAGATAATATATAATTCTATATTTGTTCTACTTCATTTATTATTTTCTACTAGTTATATTATAAAGTAAGAAATAACGAATGTTCTGAGTGTTCGGCAATATGCCTATTGACGCTGCGCACCTAGAGGACAGTAACCTTAGTAATGATATTTACTGCATTTTATTAGTTAAATAAGTAGTAACAAATTTAAAATAGAGTAGTCACAATAAATGAGAGTATTGTTTTATATATAACAGTGTTGCACAGGCCTGGATTCTAGTTGTGGTAAGAAAAATTTGCTTGATGAGAGATAGTCGACGCAGCATTTCGTGTGGTGAATGATTAAAATTGGAGACCTGATTACTCAAATTCAGCAAACTAGTAGGAGTTACATTTATTCCCGGTTGTAGGATTCCTATGCGGGAATCCGTCTAGGTAGGTAACAATACTGTGTTTCGGTTCGAAGGGCACTGAGAAGTAGTGAAATCACTTGAGACACAAATGTAAGACTAAAGAACTGATGTCTGAGGGTGACGGGCATAGTGTGGTGTCACAGAGAAGTGTTCTAGTTTTCACAGCATTTCTTATGGGCGAACGTTACACTTATCATCAGGTGACCGTGTTGCTCGTTTCGTCCCTTTCTCCGATAAAAAAGTAAGTAGTAAGTATCGTCACCATGATTTAATCTATTTGGACAACTGAAATGTGTATATTACAGATTTGTAGGAATCCGGGGAGTTGATTGAGTTAAGTTGACATGGGGTGACATGACGTCATCATAAGCCTAATAAGTAGACATCAGAAGGATGACTACCACCTTTAATCATGATGTTTTAAGCGATTTTTTACTCGATTACTTTTCCTTATTTGTCATTATTTTTAATGATTCTTGAGTATGGTTGGTTTTTACCGTAATTGAGTGTTTAAACGTTTTATTAGCTATATGTGATTAAAGAATTGAGCTACACGTCACTTCAGCTTTGTTATTATATTTTATACTAGCGATACGCCCCGGCTTTGCACGGGTAGGTAGTTATTAGAAAGATAAATTAGTACTTTATTTGGCCAATAGAACAACCACAATTCCCTACACTAACATTTTTTGTAGCGACTATTCTCATCGGCGGCTCTGCAGCTGGTCAGATAAGACTGTTATTTTAACAAAATAATGTTATATTTTTGGGACCATAAGCCATGAAATGCAGAGACACCGCGGCCGTTGTATTTATTAAAGAGAGTTTTAAAGTTTTAAATAAAATAAAATATGTAATTAAAATTACAAACCAGTATTCAATTGTTGCGGATTTTAAAGGATTAGCAAGCTGAAGTGGCAATGGGCCGGCCATATAGCTCGTAGAACCGACAACCGTTGGGGAAGAAAGGTTCTCGAGTGGCAACCTCGTACCGGCAAACGCAGCGTAGGGCGACCCCCCACTAGATGGAGCGACGACCTGCACGGTTTTGCGGGAAGTCGATGGATGCAGGTGGCTCAGGACCGTGTTTTGTGGCAATCTATGGGAGAGGCCTATGTTCAACAGTGGACTGTAATAGGCTGAAATGATGATGATGATGATGATGATTCAATTGTTTCTAGTTTACAAAAAATAAATTAAAAAAAATCGCGAGTAGCGCGAGCGAGCGAAGGGCTGTTCGCTGACACCGCGGCATTTTTCTTACTTTTAGCATTTTTATACCTGCCGTAACTTCTAAACGATAGGTCCGATTCGAATAATATAAAGAGGACTTTACATGTACATAGTCAACATTGACTATGAAACTATTTTGTAGGATAAGGATTAATATCATGATACGGATGTCATCATCTTTCGATTCTTCCCGTGTTTTGATAGACTAATTTGAACAAAAAGCGGTTATTGTGACTTAACTATAATAGTTAGACATATAGCCTCAAGGACTTTTTCGTGAGTAATGATGAGTACTATGAAAATGTAGTACATTATTTTCTTTATCATTAATACTTTTTGCAGCGCACGCCAAATAATGACTTCTATCTGTAAATTTTTGATACCTTGAGTTACATCATAGCGATTTTCGTATAGATATCGTTTTTTTAAATTAAATACAACTCATGTTACTCGGCGATAATGTAGTTTTTGAGTTAAATCATTACAACCAAACATACAAAAAATCAAATCTTTCCTCTTTATAATATTAGTTTAGCTACATATATTTTTTCACTTTTTGGTTAACGTATCAATAAATTGATATAAGAATTTTCACTTCCTTAAACCATTATGCTAGATTGGTTTTTCAAAATTAGCAATTACAATTACAAACAGTGCGTAGCAAAATATGTAATGCTTGTTAACAGATATGAAAGGATTGTTTTCTAATGGAAATTGGTAACATTCTTCAATGATTCTTGAGTATGGGCCTTGTCTGAAATCATCAACGTCGACAAAATATTCAATTTGTAAATTGTGTATAATAAACTAAGAAATAAAACGCCTTATTGGCATCTGTGATACGTCAATTAATTCTGATTGTAATTAACACGCGTTCGTTTGCGATTTATTCGATGCTTAAATGTACACGAATGATTTTTACGAATTTCTTATGAACAGTTTTCTCCAACTTAGGTTATAGAGTTAATAAAAAAATCGTTTTAACGTATTGTTATAATTTTACCAATGGTTCGAAATTGTAAGTTTCATATTCACATGAAATTTTCAAACTTACAAGAAACACATGTCGGTTTTGCTGCATTAATTGCTCAAAACTTTTTCAGAACTTTGCAAGCAATGACAATATAATAATGAAACATGCTAGCTTTTCACAGAAACTTCTGTAAAATCTATGAATACTGGTAAGTTTCCATTATGCAGTGGTTGACTACATAATACGAAAAGTTGAAATTGTCAAACAACCAACGCGAGTAGTCGCCCTTTTTCATTTCTTTTAATATAAATTTTGATTATTATCAAGAATAATTGTTGTATTATGTAAGTTTGTGTTCTTCCATTGATAATTTTTGTTAATACGAGTACCACGTACAAAATATGTCCCATTTATACGATAACGTCAATGTTTTAATAAAATAATATACAATTTTTCTTAAAAAATTACTAACTCAAGCATGCTAATAACTTTCCTTAAATATATCAAAATGAATTGAAATCTTACCTCAAATTATTTTATTACATGTCCCATTTTATTTCCACTATTGTGCGCATGTTGTGGGTGTCGAAACCCCCTTCAAATGAAAACGAAATTTTCCTTTTAAAAATCCTTTTAACTTTTTTATTCTTTAATTAATTTTTTATATGTTTTTAACAACTATTTGACTTTAACCCACAATGTAATGTGAAGGCTATAATCAAAACGCTACCGTTCTGGTCCGATGTTAATACCCTATTATTGATATTGGGGGTTACAACCTTTTATTATTATAAATAATCTTTTAGTAATAACCTTACCATAAGTACTTGCTGGAAGCCGTCCCTGAATATGACCGCGCCAAGCTCTACCAAGGACTGTTCTTGCGAATAATCCTGATATCGTGATGGACCACATTTGGTTTAATCACGTATTTTAAAGACGCCTGTTTTAATTACTATTATTTTAAATTACGTACGGATAATTAATAATTTAAATTATATCAAAATTATTAGATTTTTTTTAATTCGAGAAAGTGATGAAACGAGCAAAACTTTTCACCTTATGGAAAGTGCAACGGCTGCCCATTACGAATGCTGTGTCACCCTGAACATATATGTGTGACCCTTTACTGTGCCCATCACCATGTCAGTTCTTAAGTCTCATATGCCTAGTGATTACGCTAGCTCACAGTGTCCTTCAAACCGAAACACAGTAATGTTTGCACACTACTGCTTCACGGCAGAATAACTGGCCCTGGGGTGGTAACTAACTAGACGGATTCCTGCATAGGAATCCTACCACCAGTAAAAATTGCGTACAGAGCCGAAAGTGTGAATGAACGAAAAAAATATAACTTGAATTGATAATAAAATTTAATAAATGAACATGGTTTCTATGCATACATACGCCTTTTCCTATGTAAGGGGTGACGACCGCGTGGCCTAGTGGTCAGAGTACCTGACTTCTAAGCCGCGGGTCCTGGGTTCGAATCCCAGCCGGAGCCAACATTTGTGCTAGAACATAAATTGTTGGTTTTCGGGTCTGGTTTTGTTGTGATTGTCCCCGTGTTTCTGACACTGCATCCTAGCCTACCTCCGATCTTATCGCATCAGCGTTACATCGGGCGCGGGTAAGTTGGGACGAGTGAGTGCCTCTGTGTTTGCGCGTACACTTGTGGCACTATAATATCTCCTGCGCAGTTGATGGCTCTCGACAGTAGACGGCAGCCGTGGTCGAATTCGGCTAGGAGAACATCATGTAAGGGGTAGTGCAGAATAATACCATAATATGCAAAGGTGTCACTATACCGCGTGAAAACGCAACGGGGAGGGACAAGGTTCACGACCCGTCACGTCTCGTTTCCCGCGGGGGAGAAACGTGGGTTACGAGTGTGATGTCTGCCTACTCCTTATATAGGAAAATTATATATTACGTATATTTAATAAAAAGGGTCCGTTAATCGAACGATTCTAAATTGGCTGTTGAAAACACAAACAACACTTTGTTTGGCCAACAGAGATTAGATTCAACTTATTTACATGTTTACAAGTTACATTTACATTACATAATATTCATGATTAGTCTATACTTTACCTATCTCATTTATAGTAATAACCTTTAACTGCCATTTAGCCATTGCCGCAATTTGTTTGTGTCAAGATGCCACATCAACGCTGTGTACCTTTATGTACATAAAATTTCACCGTACGCTAGTGTTGGATTGCAGGTGCCGACACCACTAGAATGTTGTTAATAGCAACTCAAGTTCTGTTTACCATGTGACCAGCAGGGAATAAAAGCATTGGTTATTCGTAGCTGGCTCTTCCCGGCTCGAAAACTGTCGCCAAAAATAAGAGGAGGTCTATTATAGCTGTGGATCCTTTATAGGCCGTTATTGTTCAAATTAAAAATCTTTGACATTCAATTTTTTTAATTTTTTCTAACATTTAATATATATTTTTTTATTTATATTTGTTTTTATCGCGGTTTATTTTCAACGGTGAATCTCACAACCATCCATCACAGTTAGCTACCATGAGAAAATCTTTGTTTCAGAGACTACGGGGATCTGTGACAAGAAACACATGGCCACCAAGCTACGGCATGTCAAGTAAGTTTTGCACGTCTACAAGCTTCGGGTCGCGCGCCTACGTTGCAGGAACCGAGAGAAACCGAGCGCAGTCGAGTCACGACCATAGGCTATATCTCAAAGCAAGTCTTCATAAATTTTTGTTTCGTGATTGAATGATTTAATAGTTATTCCAGCGAGAGCGAAAAGTGGGCTACGTGTGTGGCTTCTGCTTACTCCCTATATAGAAAAAGGCGTGACTGTATCTATGCACATATTTTGCTATTCGGGGCGGAGACAAATCCAACATAACAATTAAACATATATATATATATATATATATATATATATTTAACAAATAGAAATAATGACTGATATTCAACAATTTTATTGAAAACATTCAGAGAAACAATAGTACAATAATGTGGATGGTTGAAAAAACTTAAAATATGGCTAAAAAGTCCGAGTTGTTTTTATTAAATTTGTTCTATTTCCGAGAGTTGGAATGTTCAGTTTAAATATTTTAAAAGTATTGATATTGGACACTTTTAATTTTTTTCCCAAATTTTGGTTAAACTCTGGTATGTCGTCATATCGTGCAACGATGTGTACAATGCGAAGTTAATATCTAAAATTAGATTCATAATCTTTTTTTTATTTCATAAAGTGACAAGACGAGCAAATCGTTCACCTAGTGGTAAGTGCAACGTCTGCCCATAACATATGCTTTGCTACACAGAAAATTTCTGTGTAGCACCGCACTGCGGCCGTCACGTTGAGACATAAGTTCTTAAGTCTCATATGCCCAGTGATTAAGCTAGCTCTCAATGCCCTTCAGACCGAAACACAGTAATGTTTGAATACTACTGCTTCACGGCAGAATAACTGGCCCTGGGGTGGTACCTACCTAGACGAATTCCTGCATAGAAATCCTACCTAAAACTTTATGTAAATTTTATCGTAAGGAAATGACGAAAAATAATATTATATTAAATATTAATATAACATTAATAATTCTTTTTGTACTTTTTTAGTATAGTGTTGTTTTGTATTACTATACAGATTAATTAATATTATTGTTATTAAACATTTGTCGCTTTTTGCACAGTACTCTGCTACTGGATACCGACTGTAACACGCAAATGGGTCGATCAGATATGGACGACACATTCACAAAATGATGACATCATTTCATTATCAGCCTGCCGCAGTTCACTGCTGGACATAGGCCCCTCTCAATAGGCGCCATTTAGTCCGATATTCGCTCTTCACGCATCCAGTTGCTGCCAGCCGCCTTTCGTCCTTTTGTCCATCTCATGTCCACTTGGCCGATTTTCAACCACCACGACAACTACGGAGTACTGTCGGAAGCTTTCAACTGCGCAGATGATATTACAGTGCCACAAGTGTTTGCACAAACATAGGGGCACTTGTTCGTCCCAACCTACACACTGATAAGCCTAACAGCGATAAGATCAGAGGTAGGCTAGGAATTTAAACAATATTATAGCTACTGTCTGTTAGTTCCGGCTAAACTCCGAAACGACTGGATCGATTTTGATCGGACTTTCACTTACAGATAGCTGATATTATAGCGGGTAACTACTTTAATTTAAAAAAAATAATTAGGATTCCGCGCAAAACAATACAAACCCCAAAATCCGATTCAAATAGGGAAGTATATATGTATATCATCGATCGGGGTCGGCTTTTTTACATAAAGTCACGCCTCTGTCCCATAGGAGTAGGCAGAGACCACGTCTTTCCACTTGTTACGATCCTGACACACATCTTTAGCTTCCTCTACTTTCATTAGTGTTGTCATAAAAGCTCGGCGGTTGAAACCGCGTCCACAGCTATTAGAAAATAATTTCCGTACGACTACTTTGTATACTATTTTTCCGATGTTTTCCATATGTATTAATATGCGAATGCCATACAAATTATCCGAAACCCATTTTATTCAATCCGAGGTGTGAGGTCACGATGCGTCTGCTGATGATGTTTTTGTTCTCTATACGAATTGATTGACTATTGTTAAAACCTAAAAATCCATTTACTGATTTGTTTCTCGACATATAAAGCGAATATAATGATTTCATAATTATGTTGACTGCGTACAATATGCGGTTTTGTATTGATTTCCATCATTACTGCCAGATACAGGAATTACTAACTATTTCCAGAGACAGGAAACAGTGGAAAATGTTAGAGGAAGCCTTTGTCAAGAGGCACTCTGAACTAAAATACATATTGTAACTACACTAAATCGCATACATGAAAATGAAAAATGTCGAGGTTCAGGACATAGAGCTTAAAATTAAATTAAATTTATAACAATAAGATGTAATAAAAATAACTAATAAATGTTTCGAAAGTAATGGAAAGAATGTCAATATTTAGCAGCATACTCAAAAGACTACTAACATAAGTTTCAAACGAATCGTTGAACATATAATTTTTTATTATTTTATTATTTTATCGATGTCGATATACGGTATGTCTTCAGCAATTTAAAGTAGTGAATTGTCAGTGCAAGAGCCGTAGCGATCAGAGGCTAGGCCGCTATAAATAAATTTTTATTACGCGAGTTTGGTCCCCGGTGGCACCACTAAAATAATTGCAATTTATGGAGCTGATGACCCGCATGTCAGTGAAATTAAGATATTTCGACGACAAGTGAATCCACCATCCCAGATTAAAGCAGCGTAGCAGAATCTTCTCAGCTCAAAACCCTCTTCGGAATTTTAGGAGGCCTATGCTCAGCAGTTGGATATTTATATGCTCTTACTTACGCATTTAAGTACCGCAAGTTTTCGCAAATCTAAATCTGTTAAAGTACGCTTTCTAATACACAAGCCACAGATATAATACCATTACTATTGTATAAAAATACGAGAGTTGATTTTCGCGTTGTTATTCTTCTGCTCCAAAGTTAATTTATAACAGCTACCAATTTATAAGTACGGGAAGCCGCGAAAAAGGCACTCTGACTAAATAAATAATTCAACATAAATTTAGATTGATCTTATAGATATAAATATTTTTAAAAACACTGTAAATAAATTTTCTATCAAATGAAATCAACGTAGCTGTGTTTTTATTAATAACGAGAACCTCCGACTTTATTTACATACATATATATGTACATATACTGTACGTTTGACATATTAAAATGAAACCGAGACAAAGTTTTGAAAAACAGTTGTTATTTTTCTTTTCAAATTGTATGCTCATAACTGACGCTATTTGAGTTGTATTTATTTTAAAAGATGAAGAAAAGTAAGTTAATTTGCTAAGATCCGCATGCAAAATACAAAAATGGTGTATATTACCCAGTTCTTTGAAGTGCACCACCCGCCCTCCCTCAGTAGCGTGCACAAGCAAACTAACACCGCCACCAGGAACCGCCACCAGGTACCCCCCACCAACCACTACAATACCACCACTAGATAATATACACCACTGCAGACGGCCGTCTGTCGTAGAGTCTATTACGCTTGATAATGCCTCGTTTTGGGGCGAGACACGTGTCGTGTTCTCGACTTCAGTGGTGTATATTATCTAGTGGTGGTATTGTAGTGGTTGGTGGGGGGTACCTGGTGGCGGTTCCTGGTGGCGGTGTTAGTTTGCTTGTGCACGCTACTGAGGGAGGGCGGGTGGTGCACTTCAAAGAACTGGGTAATATACACCATTTTTGTATTTTGCATGCGGATCTTAGCAAATTAACTTACTTTTCTTCATTATAATGGATTTCCGCAAAGTAACGCCTGATTCTATTAACTATTTTAAAAGATTTTTTTTGTAACGCATATACTATTAGAAGTAAGTAAAATAATCAAACTGGTGGGTTGAAAATGTATGTTTAATTCTTCACCTAAAGAATATATGATAATTGTAGCGACATCTGTGTCACGACAAGAGATGCTTAAAAATAGCTTATACTTTGTACATCGCGCTATTGAGATTTTATCGCTGCTAACTATATTTACAAGATCTAAATCCTCCTGGTGGGAAAAGATGTCCTCTAAAGATTAGATTTATGAGATTATTTTACATTTTATAGTGGTCACGTAAAAAAGAAGTGGAAATAGGTAGCTACTGTGTAACAAACAGCAACAGATAGCTATCGTTCTTCAATCGCCACATATTATCCTAAGCTCCACTCATGTCCATGTTACCAAAGTAAAAAATCACTGTGGGCTTAAAAGGTTGTTTAATACCGTTTATTAAGTGACTTAAGTCTCAAGTCTCGATATTCTCGCGACTGAAACATCAGTCTCATCTCTCGCAAATACAAAAAAATCTTGGAGACTCGAAATGTTCGATACCAAGATTCCAGGAATGAAAGTTCTGATAAGAGGAAAGAACAGCTACGCTTTTCACTTAGCAGTACATTGGAAAAATAAATAATGATTTGAGATTTCTATGATTAATGATTTAATCTTTAACATAATAAGAATATTAAGTTTAAAACTACGTTATCCTTTATATATTAAAATAAAACTGATTTTACTGATTCTATCGCTTTTAATTTTGAACTTTTCATAACCCGATTTTTTGAGCGCTTTACAGCACCCATGGTCACGGGAGGACATAGTCCATTTTGTTATTTTTATATAAAATCATTATACGTCTGCTACAGTTTTTTTAACACAGGTGTTCTTAATTTGAATGACTAAGCACATAACAAGACGAAGAAGCATAAGGCTTCAATAAACAAGTTATAATACATACATACATACATAAGATCACGACTGTATCCCATAAGGGGTAGTCAGAGACTGGGCACTCACTGCAAAAACAGATGACTGCCACAATCCACGTTTCACCAAAACAATATAATGCACTTGGTGTGATAGGTGGTGAGCCCATCGCCACCATGCGCTGTTGGGTAAATCTCGCTATGACTGAAAACCTCTCTTAAATGTTTGTGACATCTGATCTAATCTATTAGACATTTTTTTTGATAAAATTTGTACTTTATTATCTTTAAGACGAACAAAAATAAAGCTGTTCAATTTTTTTAAATACTTTTTTTTGACCGTTTTTACCGTTTGAAATATGTGTATCTCAAATCGAAGTAAAAATCGCAGAACAACGACAAAGGATTGAAATAAATTAAATTCGCAAAATTAATTGAATTTATTTCAATCGTTGAAAATTTCGTTTGAGGTAACCATGTGGAAAGAGTAACACCACAGATAACCAATCCATAACGTGTCGTTTCAATTAGAATTTAATTTGTTATCGAGATGGATTCAAAAACAAAACTTCGATTTTGTTTTAAATGTACTATGAAGATGTTAATTTGTAATCGATTATAAGTCGATTACTCATGTGCCCAGTGCTCTCACTGTAGCCGTGTACAGTGCAGATGAAATGAAAATCTGTCAATCACGAAAAGCTTTACTGCAAGACTAATTATTTTTATTTATTTATTTAAAAACTTTATTGCACAGTAAATGCACAATTGGCGGACCTAATTCCATATTTTGATGTTTGGCAGCAACCGGCAGTTTTGCGATAATTCAGACTCGATCTTTCATAAACGTTAGTATGTGAAGCCAGTGGGGAACTCACGTATGCCTCAAGGCTGACAACTGCAAACTGGTGATGATAAACAGAAAAAAAAAACAAATAACTAACCAGAAATAATTAACTTGTTTTATAAAAATTTTAGAAATTCATCGGATGACATTACATTTCTAAAGAACTTTACTACAGAATATAAATTATAACTGAGAGCGGGGACACTGTGGTTGATAGTCAAATCACGTTCCACTTTAATCTTAAGGGATCCTCAAATTAATCCATTATATCTCTTGCATTAACTTCGGTGACAACATTAGGTAATTATTTTTTCTTTCCTTTTAAGTAATTTATTTTGCCGTTTTATCACTATTACATAACCTTTTGTTAAGAAAATGTTCTTTACTTAATATTTGTGAAAATAAGTGACGATATAAGCAAATAAAGTTATTAAAATAATAGACTTTTTATATTCAGCGATCAGAAACATAGCTTCTGTATGAAGTTCAATTATTTTAATAAAAATATAGAAATTATTATAAAATATTCAAAAATATTTCATTGTAAGATTTCGTCAAAAGTGGTAAAACACAATGGTTTTTGAAAAAAAACTATTCTCTCCAGACAACATACCTTCTGAAAATTCAAGTATGCAAGTATTCTGCTGTCTAGAATAACGTTACGGATTTTATTATGCAGAGAAGAACCGAGTATAGCCCGTTCCATAGATCGATGAGCGCTTTTGAGCTTCCAAAAACGACCAGAATTTAAGGACCATGTCTCGGTTCCGAAGTCATCGCAACCCAGCTCTAAGGATCTGTGAGTAAAAGAGGCATTGGGTCGGCCATATAGATCGTAGAATCGATAACCTTCGGGGAATAAAGGTTCTGGAGTGGTAGCTTTGTAACGGACTACGCAGTGTGACCCGGCACTAGACGACCTGAACGCTGTTGCGGGAATCTTAGAATGCAAATGACTCCGGTGAGGTTTTGTTTCTATCTATGTTCTATCTTATGAAGGTCAATGTTTAACAGCGGACTTGAGGAGTGCTGAAATAATGATAATGAATATTTGTTTTATTGGATAAAGAGACGAAACGAGCCAAAGTTCACCTGACGGTAAGTGCAACGTCTGCCTATAACAAATGCGTGTGTCACCCAGAACATTTCTGTGTGACGCCACACTGCGCTCGTCACCTTGAGACATCAGTTCTTAAGTCTCACATGCCCAGTGATTACGCTAGCTTTAAATGAATCTATTATTATTTTTTCTATTCTTTTTAAATTATTCGCTAGCTCTCAGTGCCCTTCAAACCGAAACACAGTAATCTTTGCACACTACTGCTTCACGGCAGAATTACCGATAGATATTACGGCCCTGGGGTGGTACCTACCTAGACGAGTTCCTGCATAGAAATCCTACCATAATAAGAGCATCTACCACCCCATCTTATTCCGTAAGTGTTGTAAAAGGCGACAGAGGGAAAATTAAAACCAGAAGAACCTTCCTGAAACATCTGAATAAATGACTGCGGTTGCCGACCCGCCTACCAAGCCTGGCAACTATGGCGAAATTCTCCCAAAATGAGGTTTGCAAACTTTTGTGGCAATCTATAGGGAAGGCCTATGTTCAGCAGTGGACTAGAGATAGTCTGGAATTATGATGATGATGATTATCATTAGGCTTAAATACATAACATATTACATAATATATAATCTAGAACCTATGCAGTGCATTAGAGCACTACATTGGCCTATCTTATGTTGGGAATATTTGTCGTTGTAACCACGCTTAACTTGCATGTTGACAATCACTGACGTCACCGGTTGTTATTTCGCCTTTGATAGGACGCTATGAGTTTTATTTAATAATCCTTAGTAATATTTTTTAAATTTCTGTTGAGATAGGGTGGTAGATGGTCCCACGTGACGTTGTTTTTAGTAGGTTCTTGAATTTAAATCAAGATAAATAAGCCCCACCATTTAAATACAGTTTTATATGCAATAAAATAGAAACCTAGATTTTAGCTAGGTTTTATTTTTAGTTTAATACATTGAAAAACTGTGATTAATATTTGTGAATCGGTACTATCGTTAAGTTTAAAATAATAAACTAAGACTTTGAAGTTAATTAGACTTTACAGATTATGATTTAAAGTGAGTATTTTCTTTTCTTGAATAATTATTGTTATAATAAAATGCTTGTGGATAATAAGCCTACGGAGTTAAAGTAAAGTGTAACCCACGTTTTAAAATTACTTCCGCGTTACTTTTAATCGCATTTGTGGGTAGTCATTTTGTCGCGTCAATTTATAGTGTAAATTAAAAACGGATTTTAATATATTATTTTTCTATTAAATTTTATGTAATTAATTCTGTTACGGATAGTAGAAGAAAATGTGAGGCCAACAGTTAGCTTTTTTTTAAATACCAGCGAGATAATTTTTCCGATATTCATATATGATAAAGCAGGAAATACGAATAAAAGAAAAGAAATAAATAAGTTTTTAAATTTAGACTATATTTAATAAATTATGTCACGTCATGTCATTAATTCATCTCGGAACCGTAATTGATGACTTGGAAAAGTCTAGCTTCTAGCGCATTCAAAACTTTTCCCCAAGAAAAGCTACGTTTTTGTTCCGGATTACGAAGGCAACTGATTCACTTAGCTTGCGAATTTAAATTCTTTAAGATATCAACGTGCATTTTCTCGCAATGATGGTCAATAAGGACAAGATAGAAAATTTGTTTATTATTACTAATTTAAATACTATTTAATTGTTAAATAAATTTTGTAAATAATAATGCTACGTTTTACGATTCGATGTAACTTTAGATATTTACTTTTAATTTTTTTTCATGTTTTTTATATAGAGGGGGCAAAGTAGCAGGTGGATCACCTGGTGGTAAATGATCACAGCCGCCCATGAATATCCGCAATATCAGAGGAATCGCAGGTGCGTTGTCGGCCTTATAATATGTCGTATAATACGGTATTTAATTTGTAGTCTGCCGACCGTGTTATAAAAATTTGCATGTAAATGCTGTGTGGCACTTTTACGTAGACGGTTAGTGTTTAGGCTTTGTTATGGTAATGATCCTAGGATACTTTTTTAATCTGGAATAAAATCAATGTCCCGAGAGACGTGACAAAGAGTTAGTCTACTTCCGATGGCCTCCATAAATATTGTGCATAATTATGTAATTTAAAATGTATATTACAAATTAATGTTATTAAAATTGTAAAAATATATATATACTGTCTCGGCCGTTTGCTAGACTATTGACAAGGTATCAAACGCCCGGAGGTGTTGGCCTACTGGAGTTGGAATCTTCCCTACCAAAACAAAGATCACTTATTCTATAGCGCCTGTGTGTCCTAGCAAGGCCAGGCAGCTCCGTCGGGATATAAGTAGGTAACCATCTACGAGCTATAAATAACCAGCTCATTGCTACTTCAACTTACTTACCCTTAGGTATATGTCAGTTACTCTAATTCTTGTGCGAATATCATCGTTACGGATACTATCTCACTAAGAAACTCGCTAAGTGACTTTGACCTAGATCAGCTAGATGGAGCGACTACCTGCACGGTTTGCAGATAGTCGATGTTTGCAGGTGGCTCAGGACCGTGTTTTGTGTCAATCCATGGGGGAGGCCTATGTTCAGCAATGGGCTTGTGATATACTAAAATGATGATGATGTGATGATTCAAAATATTAATTAGATTTATCCCTGCAGAAATCACATTTTTTTTTTCTTGCGGCCAGTACGTCAATTAATAATAACTAATAATCGCTCTGTGGTCGTAATTAGACCATAATTCATAATTTCTTAACGTTAGTGAGGTTTGCGTAATCATTTGTTGTCAACTTTTTAGAATATTACTCAGTGCGACTGTATGGCCACAGACTATTATATGTTTGACAGTGGCTGTGCAGACGTAAACAAACGACTGATTATTATTTGATTAACATTGTCAGTATGAACGTAATTAATGATTTTTTTCTTTAGATAGAGTGACGAGTCGAGCTAATCGTTCACCTGATGGTTAGTGCAACATCTGCTCATAACAACCCACACACCCACACACATTTGCTTCACGGCAGAATAACTGGCCTGGGGTGGTACCTACCTAGACGGATTCTTGCATAGAAATCCTACCACCAGTAAAATGTTTTGTTTTATTTAATATTAAAGTATTTGTAACACATATTATACAAAAGTTTTAGTTTCTTTTCCTCTAGATACAAACTTTAACAAAAATAAATCCTCCTTTGTACGCGCAATATGCCTAACCCTTTTCAGGCACAAAGTACCAAGTTTTGTGGTCTCTGCCTACCCCTATGGAAACAAGACGTGACTCTGTATATGTATGTATTCACAAAGGTTTTTAATATATAAGAAGATATAATAAATATTTGAAACGTAACGCGTTCGCTACAGAACGCCACTGAAAGAAATTCAAGAATACTCGTATAATGAAAAAATAAAAACAGTGAACATACAAAAATCTGAAAAGTTTTATTAATTTAACATGATTTGCCATTATAATTTATATTATTCATTATATATTCTTGGTTGCTGCAACACAGCAACCTTTAAATTTTTTATTTACTTAAAATTTATATTTGTTCTGTTTTTTTATTAAGGAGATGAGGAGATGAGTATGTGTAACACCGTCTCATAAATATACTATATATATTACACCGAGCCGACATAAGTACCTTTAATTATTATTATTTTCAAGCACGTACTTATTCTAGCAATATTTGTTTAACAGACTCTTAATAAAGACTAAAATTAATTGAGAAATTCGATTATTGTTAGAAACTTTAAGGTAATCTTTAACCTTTTGCAGTTCATTTACACTCATTTTTCACTCTACAATTAGTTGTAAATGGATCCTCAGTAATTTAATAGAAATTAAGGTTGCACCATTGTTTAACAAGTAAATACTTGATTTGTTCCCATGTACCTTGCCAGAAGTAACAAGGTCTTATGGAGACTAACAAAGATCCTCTTAAGTATCGTTTTATGAATTGTTATACATTACTAGGGAGGCTTTTGACATGTTGTAAATTTTGCGTAACATTGCGTAACATGGACTCTTCTTAGGTATACTTCTAAAATATAATATTCAAATTGGATTTATATTGTCGATTATTAAATTTATATAATTTCCAATATTTTAAGTACAAAATTCAAGTCTTATTTCATCGCCGGCTGTTTAAAGAAAACATTCCAGTTATTTCTAAAGAATAGAATTAACGATAGTGGCGGTACATATTTAACTATATCTTTTTATTG
Organism: Luehdorfia chinensis; assembly: GCA_019845155.1. Lineage (NCBI taxonomy): Eukaryota > Metazoa > Arthropoda > Insecta > Lepidoptera > Papilionidae > Luehdorfia > Luehdorfia chinensis. The sequence continues at coordinate 1,328,485 of JAHVAK010000125.1, forward strand.
TTTTAATATTATTTAATGATAATTTATTATTAAGAACTACACACGGCGGCACAATTAGCGGAACACAAAAAAAAACAGTAAGTTTTCATAATATTTCATAAAAGACTAGCCAGATATGTTACTTACCTATTAATTTTGAAATTTAATTTAAATTTAAATTAAATTTAAATTTAAATTTAATTTCAAAATAAATAGGTAACATAACTGGCTAGGCTATTTCCCGGTAATACTGATTTGTGGTTCGAGCTCGGTCTGAGGAGAAATTTAAAAGTTTTATAAATTCGAGAAATTCTCAGTTTTATTAGTAAAAGTTATTTTTTTCGTGTCAGTAGTCGGCACCTTAGTTGAAATAAACTTAAAATGATTTAACACCCCCGATTTATGACCACCAGAATACCGAGACGCAAAGGAGAACAATACATTCAGACTAATTTTGAAAATACGGTGGCGTATGGGGGCGGCTCAGTTATGGTGTGGGTATCTTTCGGAGCTCGTACGGAGTTAGTGATGGTCGATGGAGGGAATATGACTGCTGACAGGTACATTAGGGATATTTTAGAAGAACACGTTGTACAAGTGGTAGAAATGTTGTAGAAATATTGATTAAGTGACTTTTGAAAGGGGCTTTTGAAGGGGAATTAAAAAAAAAGGACAGTTTTCGGGTGATTATTTTTTCATTTATTTATTAACTCTTATGACGATTTTGGCAGTCTCAATCATACATACATAATTATAGTTTATTACATTACGGTTTTTTATTATGTTTTGTATTATTTTCCATATTTTATAAATCTATTTCGCTGCTACGTAAAAGTTATAAATGCTGCTTGTGAGTTTTTTTAGTGTTCGAACTTATTATTGTAGTTAATTTTAATTTTTTATTTGGTTCCTTTTTGTATCATATTTGTATCGACATCTATGTACATATGAGAAGCTCAAGAAATATCTCATAAGTCGTGCTATTGAAGTTTCTGAGTTGCGAACTTTATATACACCATCTAAAGATTACTGGCTAAAGACGACGTCCTCCCCGGCTAGCCCACAAGGCTCTCTCGGGCTGATCTAGCCCTTGCAATCTGGCGGGTAGCTACTCTTTTCCTTGGTACAACATCTGCCTAATATTTTTAATTGATTTTATAGTTTTTTATTTAATTTTTGTATATTTGATATTTGTTTTAGCCAATGTCATCGACCGAATAACAGCAACACTGCTATGGCATTATGTTGAGTCGGATGCTGTTTATTGCTGCAATGCAATGTGAAATGTAACCTTTAGCTACGTGTATATTATTCTAGTATATTAAATTGTGGTAATTAATAAAACATTTTCCTTGTTTCTGTTAACCAATGGTACCGTGCAAAGATTACTCATTGTTTGCCCTTTTAGGAAGATCAAAGTCGCGAGGTAGAATACTATACAAACGTATTCCCTGTAGAACCAGGTTAACAAACATAGCACTAAGTATCAGTACGTTAAAGTGACATTAGGGTAGCCCAAAGCATGAGTGATCTGCCAGCATGAACAGAGCAAAAGCAAATATTAAACTAAAAGAATACATTCTTAGGATATTTTAAAAATATGACTACTAATATGACTAGCTCTATGGTTTCACTGGTGGAAATTTTGCTCATGGTAGGAATCCGTCTAATTAAATACCACCGCACAGCCACGTATTACGCCTTTAAACGAACTTTGCTGTATTTCGATCCGAAGGGCACTGACAGCTACACTAGCAATAGCAGCAGTGTAAATACTGGGTATATGAACTGATGTCTCAGGGAGACAAGCGCAGGTATATGCATAATGTAGAAATGTTCTGAGTTAAACAGCATTTGTTACGGGCAGACGATGCACTTATCATCATCACGTTTTGCACGTCTCGTCACTTTCTTCTTTATATAAAAAAGAAGAGCTCATTAGTATATGGCTATGATACCTACGAATGCGTACTGTAGAGGACATAATGTTAATTTCTTTGTGGAATCATTATCAACCCTGTGAAAAACTTATAAGACTAACTGCTTAATAAATTAAATGTTTAATATTGTAAATCAATCCATCTCAATTTCAAGTTTTGATAGAAAGTATATTATAGGATATATATAATCACTCGGCATATGACACTTAAGAACTTATGTCTCACGGTGATGGGCACAGTGTGGTGTCATTTGTTATGGGCAGGCGTTGCACTTACCATCAGGTGAACGTTTTGCTAGTTTTATCACTTCAACCGACAAAAAAAGCATAACCTTGTAATTATAGTTATAAATAGATCGTTGCTCATTGGTGGAGAACCAACTTCAACAGGCTCTTCAGGAACTTAAGTCGTCTAAGGAGCAGTGGAGGCAATTAATTCAAGAAAGAGAGGACAATGAAAAATAAATCATAGAATAAATTAATAAAAATGCAACAACCTGAGAGAACTGCGAAAAGCATTACTTTAGTACGAGGGGAAACACACGTTATTAGTCTTTCATTTATTTAATTTTAAAATCTTAGCAATCTTTAATTTACAACATTGTTCGTATTCCCACAAAATAGAGAAAAGATGCTTTTTTTCTTTATTATTATTATTAAAAAAATATATTATATTAGAAACTTCCTAAAGTGGATGTTAGAAGATGTTTCATCGTCGTTTCAGCCTATCACAAGTCCACTGCTGAACATAGGCCTCCCCCATAGAAAGTCACAAAAGTTTGTAGCTCTCATATTGCAGGGATTTTGCCATAGTTGCCACGCTTGGCAGGCGGGTTGGCAAAGGCAGTTTATTTATTTAGATGTTCCAGGAAGACACTGCTGCCCATCTCCTGGTTTTAATTTCCCTCTGTCGACTTTTACGACACCCACGAGATGACATGGGGTGGTAGATTCTCTTAGGCCGCTACCACACGCCAAGAAGGTGTTTATCAGTTTGTTACTTCATGTCTGATTATTATTTGTTTTACGACCGCGTGGCTTAGTGGTCAGAGTACCTCACTTCTAAGCCGCGGGTCCTGGGTTCGAATCCCAGCCGGAGCCAACATTTGTGCTAAAATATAAATTGTTGGTTTTCGGGTCTGGTTGTGTTGTGATTGTCCCCATGTTTCTGACACTGCATCCTAGCCTACCTCCGATCTTATCGCATCATGTTACATCGGGCGCTGGTAAGTTTGGACGAGTGAATGCCTCTGTGTTTGCGCGTACACTTGTGGCACTATAATATCTCCTGTGCAGTTGATGGCTCTCGACAATAGTCGGCAATTGTCGCCGTGGTCGAAATCGGCTAGGAGAACATCATTATTTGTTTTAATTTACACGTTTTGATATACACTCTACGCGTCTAAACTAGTAAAAATACACCATAATCGGTACCCTAGTTGAAAGGATAGACCGAATGAAGCATGCAACCTCAGGATTAGAACAGCGCGACAAGCAGGAATAGATCGATATACAACATTAGAAATAAATTAAACAATGATTCTCAATAACTGGATAACAGAATAAAAAGTATATTCTATAATAATAAATTATCCAAAATTTCGTTAAATGACTGTATATTCTTATTACTACTTACAAAGCGAGTCACGTCACGGCTATCTATAAAAACAAAGGTCATTGGACCATAATTCATGCCTTGATATAAGTGGAGAGGGACGCCGCGAAGACAGTTTAAATAAAAAGGCTACATCGTCATTTAATAAGACTAATTTTACGTATTTTATTGCGTTTAATTTATAACTATTTATAACCTGACGTTTCGAATGCTTTAAAGCACCCATGGTGATGGGGAACTGAGGTGACAGACATCCTGATGTCATAGTTAATGCGGTGTAAATTCAGCTTTTAATTATTATTTTTGGCAAAAAAATCTGTAAAATTAGTTTTATTAAATGTGTAATATTTGAATAAATATAAGAAATCACCATATCGTACCAGTTTTACAAAAATATTTAATCAATGTACATTTATATATTAATTCGCTTCAGTTATGCATTTTGTATATCCGCTTCTTTGTTGTACTGTATTGAAATCCGCTGTTTAGCTCAGACTTTCTATCGAATAAATAAATGAGAGCCTTTATTTTATATCCTTTTTTATAAGAGTAATTTGTACTCGTGGTCAAAATGTACCAAAAGTCGTAATTATAAACAAACTTTAGAAATATAATAAAATCAAGTAGGTAATAATAATATTAAGAGCGTACTCTAAAACATAAAATATATCAGTTGTATATTTTTTTTTAATTTCTTCTAAGATTAATTTTTCATTGTCCTCTCCTTCTTGAATTAATTGCCGCCACTGCTCCTTAGACGACTTAAGTTCCTGAAGAGCCTGTTGAAGTTGGTTCTTCACCAATGAGCAATGATCTATTTATAAGTCTAATTACAAGGTTATGCTTGTCTGTGTCAAGTCGAATTATCAATAAAACAATTCCAAAAGAAGCACAACAAACCATAACAATATATATACAAATAAAGTCTATATTATTATTTGAACAGAATTAGAAATTCGAACAATGTTCATTTTATTGGAACGGTGTTCTAAAAAAAAATCCTATAATATACTTTTTATCAAAACTCGAAATTGTGATGGATATGATTGATTTACAATATTAAACATTTTAATTAATAAGGCCTTTAGTCTTAAAGTCCACAGGGTTGATAATGATTCCACTAAGAAATTAACATTATGTACTCTACAGTACGTATTCGTGAGTATCATAGCCATATTCTAATGAGTTTTTCTTTTTTATATAAAGAAGAAAGTGACGAGACGTGCAAAACGTGATGATGATAAGTGCATCGTCTGCTCGTAACAAATGCTGTTTAACTCAGAACATTTCTACATTATGGATAAACCACATTGCGCCCGTCCCCCTGAAACATCAGTTCATATACCCAGTAATTACACTGCTGCTAGTGCAGGTGCAGCTGCCAGTGTCCTTCGGACCGAAATACAGCAATGTTCGTTGTTTCTAGGCGTAATTCGTGGCTCTGCGTTTGTGGTATTTAATTAGACGGATTCCTACCATGAGTAAAATTTTTCACCAGTGAAACCACAGAGCTAGTGTCATATTTTTAAAATATCCGTAAAGTGCATTCTTTTAGTTCAATGTGTGCAAAGGTTTAATGCATTTGCTCTGTTAATGCTGGCAGATCACTCATGCTTTGGACAACCCTAATGTCACTTTAACGTACTGATATTTAGTGCTATGTTTGTTAACCTGGTTCTACTGGGGATACGTTTGTTTAGGATTCTACCTCGCGACTTTGATCTTCCTAAAAGATTTGTTAACAGAAACAAGGAAAACGTTTTATTAATTACCACAACATAATATACTAGAATAATATACACGTAGCTAACGGTTACATTTCACATTGCATTATTTTCTATATTGCATATTGCTCAGCATAATGCCATAGCAGTGTTGCTGTTATTCGGTCGATGACATTGGCTAAAACTAACGAGTAGACATCGGTCATTATTAACCTTTATGTAGTACCACAAAAATAAAATAATAAACTATAAAATCAATTAAAAATATTTGGCAGATGTTGTACCAAGGAAAAGAGTAGCTACCCGCCAGATTGCAAGGGCTTGATCAGCCCGAGAAGGCCTGGTAGGCTAGCCGGGGAGGACGTCGTCTTCAGCCAGTAATCTTTAGATGGTGCACATAGAATTCGCAACTCAGAAACTTCAATAGCACGAAGTTGGACTTATGAGATATTTCTTAAACTTCTCATGTGTACATAGATGTCGATACAAATATGAAACAAAAAGGAACCAATAAAAAATTAAAACTGCCTACAAAAATAAGTTCGGACACAAAAAAACTCACAAGCAGCATTTTTACGTTTTTACTTTTACGTAGCAGCGAAATAGATTTATAAAATATGTAAAATAATATAAAACATAATAAAAACCGTATTGTAATGTACTATAATGTATGATTGAGACTACCAAAATCGTCTTAAGAGGTAATAAATAAATGAAAAAATAATCACCCGAAAACTGTCGCCTTTTTTATTCCCCTTTTAAGCCCCTTTCAAAAGTCACTTAATCAATATTTAATTTATAATCATTCACTGAACTAATCGCTCTCACAGTCGACAATACTACGTACTCTTTAAAACAGCAAGTGGAGCAGCCTTAAGAAACATTTTGCAAACTAGAGGCTCCATTAACACGGGCATTTTCATATGTCTTTATCCATTAACAGACGAGAAAACTAGATAACAATAACATATTGAGTAACATATATCATAACGTAGACAATATCAAAAAACTCAATGTTAAGTTCGAGCCGTAGTAGCTCAGGGGGCCCATACGCTTATGCGTTTTTTTTCATTTACAGTACGCATGTGACCTTGGTTCGTTTTTATTATTAGCAGCATTCAAATTTTAATTGTTACAACGTGCTCCACCATAAAGGAAGACACCGTGAGGAAATATGCATATCGTAGAAATTAAAATATTTCATTATGCGACGTCCACAAATTTGCACTAGAACATCGTGATGGACTGTTACCTGCTTTAAAACCGTCTCAAAAACTTTTTCATAAATACACCAAACTGAACAAACTCGCACGACGTAATACGCACGTTTATTACGGAACATTTGTATCTGATTCGGTGATGATGAACATTGTTTTATTAAAATATCCGAAATTTCTGTTCAGATCCTGAGAAAAATGCTTTTTTTTTTTTGGATAACTTGACGAAATGAGCAAAACGTTCACGCATCGTCTGCCCATAACAAATGCTGTGTCACCCCGAACATTTCTGTGTGACACCACACCGCGCCCGACACCCTGAGACATCAATTCTTAAGTCTCATATGCCCATTGATTACACTAGCTCTCAATACCCTTCAAACCGAAACACAGTTATGTTTACACACTATTACTTCACGGTAGAATAACAGGCTCCTGAGGCGGGCGGTACTTACCTAGATGGATTCTTGCAAAGGAATCCTGCAATTTATATTAAAAAATGTCGGCCTTTAAGAAACGGGAAGCCTCTTTTCTTGTAAGTCCCTAAATCGTATTGGCCCGGAAATATAATTTCGGTGATGTAATTGCTGTTAGCCTTTTTGCGACCCGCGTGACAGGTTTGGTTTGACCCAAACATAAATACTTAAATAAATTCCTACAAAAACATCGAAATTCGGACTGTGTCGGGTTCGCTGCGTGCTTGCGCGATTTCGAATATCTGAAATGATTTTAAGTCGTCTAATGACCGTCCGAGGGAGGCAACAGGCCTCCATTCGGGCTGTCGACTTGTGTGTCGGTAACTCTGGGCGGTGAGAACCGCCCTGGAACACGGGTGTACGCGGTGTGATTGTCGACTGCTACGCGCCGCTCTCTACGGAGGTCGCGAGTCGTGGTGCGTGTTATATTAAAGCTATTAACTGTGTGTACAGTAGTCTACACTGTATTATACTGGATCGTGACTGACGGCCCGGAAAAACTACTGCCGAGTGCAGATTAGATTTTTTTTTTTCAAAAAAGACCATGCCCCAAAGTAGGATTTCTCCTGTATCATGGGTGCGTTTTACAGTCACAAATTTCATATGCACAACACAACCAGACCCGAAAACCAACAATTTGTGTTTTTGCACAAATGTTGGCTCCGGCTGGGATTCGAACCCAGGACCTGCGGCGTAGAAGTCAGGTACTCACCACTAGGTCACGCCGTCGTCAAATATTTCACAATCTTAGGAAAAGCAGACATTGTTTGGAAGCCAGTAAATTATACTACTCGTATCATGACATACATGTTGTGCAATGCATACAACGTCTGATCTACACTACAAAAAAATTAAAATGTAGATTTTAAGCACATGTTTTAACGAATGCATTAGATGCTAAAGTATTATTATTTAGGATATAGACTATAACATTATATTGTTATGTGTATAAACTTCTCTATTATATGTAAACACTAATGTATATCTCTTCTTAAAAAAAGTAACTCATTTTTTAAAATATTAAAAACATTTGATATTGAGTAAAGTAAAATAAGATAGATCGTGGGAACTCTCAAGTAATTCTCCGTACAACTTCTTATTATTCTTTTTGTATTGTTTACTAGGTAAGTAAAAGTAAAGGTCGATTCGAAAGATTTTTTGATGTCATAAAAGCTTAAGATAATGGCCGCAGTACATTAAAGTTCTCGTACATTTATGTATTTTTTCTTTTAGTAACAACAAATTAAAGTTGGAAATTGTTATTGGTTAACCCTCCTTAACTATGAAATGGTGTAATACTACAAATCATTTAAAAAAATTATTTAGTTCTGAAACATTTTACACGATGAATTGAATATTGACAGAAATGAAATAATGTTTTCTTAAATTAAACAAAATTTTACGGATTTTATCGCGTTTATATTATTGCGAACTTTTCTTAAAGTATTCATGGTAGCATGTAATTAATGTTATTTAAACATATGGATCTAATAGAGGTGGGTAATATAGGTTTTGCAAAGTAACAAATCGAAACTATATACTATATTTGATATCGGATTTTTAACTCTATATTTTTGAAACTACTAGTATATATTGACGGATGCGCATAGTTATTCACGATATTTGATACTTTACGATGATGTTGTAGTTAGTATAGGTATGTTTTCGATATCATTACGATTCTTGAAGTTAAGATATTGTTATAGAATATAATATCGACATCAAAGAAGTTTCCTTCATCATTTTATTAGGCTTAGGACTAGTAAATTATTGTTTATTTTTGTGACTCTCAATTAATTTTATTTACACATTGACTACAGGCATAGAGTTACAAAATAAATTTGTTTTATATCAATATTATCAGCCTATAAATGTCTAAGCACAGGTTCTATCATTTCTAAGAGGGATTTGGAGCCCGTAAGAGCCCGAACTGCTCCAATGTGGTTTCGCGGACTCCACGTGTCCTCGAAATATTTTTATTCCTCAGATATGGAGGTTTCCTCAGAATGCTTACCTTTACCGCTCAGCATGTCGTAAATCAGTACATAAAATTGCAGACAATTTTAGAAGTGTCGGAAACGGGAATCGGAATCGGGAAATTTAAGGCGAGCCCCCGGCCTCTGAGCTCCATTAAAACACTAAAATTAAGTCCGAAATCTAATCATAAATTATTATTTACACGGCTAAAATCCAAAATCAATGCGTTTACTCAATTGTTTGAAAGCAACTAAAAAATTAAAAATGTGTCACATGCTCAAAATTTCTTTATTCAAGGCAAAAGGTGATTTTTATAAGATTAAGGTCGAAGGTTGTAACTTTCTATACTAATCACTGAAATACGAGTAGTATTTATGTTACAATACCGCCAAAATGTTATTAACCACTTTCAGACTTAATTCATTGAATATATGATTTAAAATGGTATGGATTACGAATAGCGAGTTCGTGGCTCACTCGGTTTGATTCAATACGAACGAAACGAAACTATATTACGATATGGGGATCGGTGCGATGCCCATCACATAGAGCGATATAGTATTTCGCCCGATATCCGATATATAGTTTCAGTACAGGCCGACATACAATTTAGCGATGTTGTAGCGATATATATTCAATATTAATATATATTATTAATATATATGTATATATTATTTATTTATGTATATGTAAGTATTCATGTGTGTGTGTGTGTGTACTTTTTATTTTTATTCATGATAAAATTTATTTTATTTTAGTCTTTTATGCTGCAGCAATCATCTCACCATACCATGGATTGGCTGGTAGAGAATGCCTATAGCCATTAAGTTCGCCCTTTGTTACCTTTTTGTTTGTAGGTTTAGCAATAAAGGTTAAATAAATTAATACGTTTTGTATCATCCCTAGGTTCTAATTCATTTAGAATGTCGTGCCTTAACAAGTCTTCTATTAGAATATTTAAATATTTTATCATTAATTTTACAAGTCAATCAAATACGAAAATATATGACAATTACTTTAGCATAATTCTCAGGCTACTGCTGGATAAAAACAAGGCGTGCCACATTGCTCGAACTTAAGCTTCGCACATCCACTTGCTTTGCGCAGTTTGTCTATCCGTTTAGCCGGAACTTCTACAGTGGTCACTTGTGTGACAGATGTGACGATTCCCTCTTGAATCTGTATAAACAGAACGCGATATGGATAACATCTGTTCTCAAACGAATTTCTTTATTGCGAAGCTTGTCCAACAGGGATATATTTTATTGCTATCTTAATGACTGCGCTTGTTCTAGTTCACGTTGCGGTACGTTAAAGAATACACGGACTTTAAATATAATTTCGCAACTGGACCAATAACTTGGTTCTATGTATAAGGATCTATGTATCTATTGGCGACAGGAAACGCTCCATTGCTGCAACGACTAAAATAGCTACTGCGCTACGGGTACCATTTTATGATTACCGCACGGGACCAATATATTTTTTTTATAGGAGAAAGTGACGAGACAAGCAAAACGTCCATCTGATGGTAAGTGCAGCTCCTGCTCATAACATATACCGTGTAACAGCTATACCCAGCATATTTCTTCGTGGCAAAGTACTGAGACCTCTGTACTTAAATCTCATGTGCGCAGTAATTAGACTAGCTGTCAGTGCAATTCAGACCGAAACATAGTATGCAGAATAACTGACCTTGCGGTGGTACCCTGCCTACAATTCCTACCACCAGTAAACAAAAGGGATCCTATAGCCTTCACTTTTCCTCAACGTTTTTTTAGAAACCAAAACTTTTTATTCTTTAGTCGATCACACTTTCGTAAAATACAAAACATTTTTACATAACCTGTAATAAAATAACAATTTCTGCTTTAACTTTGGGGGATTTTGCCACAGTTGCCACGATTGGCAGGCGGGTTGGCAACCGCAGTTTATTTAGTAAGATGTTTCAGGAAGACGCTTCTGCCCATCTCCAGGTTTTCATTTTCCCTCCATCGAATTTTACGGCACTCACGGGATGAGATGGGTGGTAGATTCTTGTAAGCCGCTACCACACGGCGAAGCAGGATATGTCACATTGTAACGAACCATATTCCACAATCTATCGCGTCATAGCGGAAAACCATTATGGCTTTTCTAAATAACATTCATTAATCACATCCACACACAATGACTTGTAATTCACTAGACAAGAAAGTCTCAATAACTATTTATTAAAGCTAAAACATGTGACGTTATCAAATAAGTTATCACATAAATAATAGTAACGAAAACCTAACTTTGTCGATTGTACAAGTCTGTGAAATGTTAAGCATTGTTAGTTATTAATTGCATTGTTCATATTACAATTTCACACTTATGATCAAGCATTTCATTAACTTAATTACGAATAATTGGTGATACAAAGTTTTGGCTATTATCGACATCGTATCGTAAACTATTAGGTCAATAAGCTATTGGCCTAATAGTTTGGGGACGGTCTCCGAAATATAACGTCGCAGGTTCGTGCACGTTTTACTATTAAAATAAATAAATAAACTAGACATCTGGAACAACAATTTGTAGACAGAAATATTGGTCCGGGGCGGGTATTGAACGCGCGACACGGTGTAAAAGCCAATCACTTGGCCACTTCGCCAACGAAGTCGAAGAACTACTGTCGTGTGCCAACCCTACCATATTTTGAGTTACAGTGATTAAATCACACATCCGAAAAAAATAATTTAAATACTATTTTAACACAACAGGCCAATGGCAATGTTGTGGTATCATTCGAAAGGTAATTTCATTAGCTTTCAGGAATTTTAATTGAATTTTACTTTTATAACGAGACGAAAGAGAAATTAAAGAAAAAGACAGGGTATGTACAAATTTGCAAATTAATAATTTAAAAAAAAACTTAATAAATACAAAAAAAGTTCTTAAAACCTAGTGTTACCCCCCCCCCCCCCTTGCCTTGATAACGGCTTCCATGCGATCTTTCATGGACCTTACAAGGATCGCAACAGCCTCTTGGGGCCTCATTTGTACCCACTCTTCAAGTACCGCATCTTGGAGCTCTTGAAGAGTGGCTGGAGCTGGATCTCGAGCTCGCACGCGCCGTTTTAGGTCATCCCAGAGATGTTCTATTGGGTTAAGGTCTGAACTTCGTGCTGGCCAATGCATAACAGGGATATCGACCTCCTGTAAATAATCCCGTACAATAGCCGCGGTGTGGCAACGAGCATTATCATGCATTAACATGAATCCATCACCGACATAACCAGCATACGGGACCACCGGTACGGTTCCTCCAGGATTTCAGTAATGTACCGACCAGCATTTAATGACCCTTGCCCACGGCCACCCCGAGTCCGGGAAACGCACACAAGTTCCGTTTTCCCGTCGACGGAAATGCCGCCCCAAAACATACACGAGCCACCCCCGTATTCGACGGATTCTTCCAAGCAGGGTTGTGTGAACCTCTCCCCCTGTCTTCTGTAGACCCTTCTACGTCTGTCATTGCAGAAGAGACAGACCCTCGTCTCATCAGAGAAGAGTACGGTCCGCCACTGTTCTAGAGTCCACTCGCAATGATTGCGAGCAAACTCTAGGCGATCTCTGCGATACTATGCAGTAAGTTTTGGACCTTTAGCAGGTCTATGGGCTGTTAAACTCTTCGTGTAACCTTCTTCTTATCGTAGAAACACTCACAGATGTTCTCCGAGTTGATCGAAGCTGTTGTTGCAACTCAACAGCATTTGTAAAACGGTTTCGTAAAGATGTCGTAACGATGAAACGGTCATCTCTTTCTGATGTGCACCGTTTTCTTCCAGATCCCGGTATTCTAACATAGGTATTATAACAGTCTGCTGAAAACGTTGGAACACCCGTCGAACTGAAAAACGGGACAGGTTCAACTGTCGAGCAACGTCACACTGCCGCATCCCCGACTGCAATAGGGCAATCACTTGAGCGGCTTCTTCAGAGCTGGTGTCCATCTTTACTTGTTCTTACTTGGGTTACTTGTTCACGTGTGTTCACTGTAAAGTCTAAATTACGACTGGCCCATATTTCATCCAGATCGACCCTTTTATACCCTTTTTAGGTGGTGTAACTAGCGTCCTTACTAACGAGCATTTGACAGTCTATAATGATATTTTTGACGCTCTATAATGATAAATGTTTTAATGATTTCATGATTTTTTTATTAATAATGTAAAGCTATTCAAATACCCATTTCAAACATACCAATATTTATATAAATATAATTCGTTTCTAGCCATTACAGCCATTTTTCGCGCAAACTCAGAGAGGTGCGATTTTTGTGACGCTGAGTGTATATAAACTTGTAGTAGGTACAATGTTAATAAGTAACTGAACATTCGTTCGAAAATAATTTTCTGGCGTATTTTTGAACCATATAATAACTGCAAATAAATTACACTGGAAATTATCGTTTATCGTCATAACTTTCTTCATAATAAAAATTATATTAAAATCATACATTTTTGATTGTATTACTCGATCGTATAATGATAATTAAATTGAAGCTATAAGACCTCTTAGTTAAGAGCTGTCCTAACAGTAAAACTGTTATAATAGTAACGACAAGTTACTGTGAGACCGTGAAACAGTGACGAGATCTATTTTTCTTTAAAGTAGCCACATCTTTCTGTTACACAGAAATTAAGTATAAGTTTTCTGTTTTTTTTTTCTTGTGATGGTTTTCCATCTAGCGTCTATCGCATAAACATTAAATATAATATACATTAAACATTATATATACATCAAATATGGGAAAGTGAAAAGGAATGACTATCTTTACATCCTGCTCAAATAATACCATCTGATATTTTACATAAAAACGGCGCTGTGGTAAAGATCTGTCAATAATACTTTATCAACATCATTACGCACATTGATTAAACATATAATGTTGTTGCTCGTAATTCTCTATATCTGAGATACAGTCGGTTACGAATCAAGCAATTTGCCGTGGATGTATTAAAATCCAATTAAGGAAAATGCACACTGGCATTCAGTTTATTGGCCATATATGTAGCTCTTAGAATTGGTAACCATTAGGGAAAAAAAAAAAATTCTGGAATGGCAACCTCGTACCGACAAATGAAGTGTAGGGATAAATATAGAAACCCCCACTAGATATAGAGAACTGCACAGCTTTGCGTGAAGTCGATGGATGCAGGTGGCTCAGGACCGTGTATTGTGGCTCTTGGGGGAAGGTGTATGTTCAACAGTGGACTAGTGTTAGGCTAGTGATGATGATTCAAATTATTAACGTACGTTGATCGTATTTTACCTGACTCCATTCCGTCAACATTGGAACATAAACATAACCAAAATGTTTATCTACTTGTAATTATGACAATTATCTCGTGCTATGGACAGATTCTACAATCGTCAAACAACTCACTTCACGAACCTTGATTATATAAAGTTACTTCTTAAAAGAACTTGAATTATTAACGAATAACTTTACAATTTATAATTTATGTCAAACTCAAACTGTTTGCTATAAAATGTTTTTTAGTAAAATAATTTATTAACCGACTTCAAAAACGGAGTAGGTACTCAATTCGTCTGTATGTCTTTTTTATGTATGTTCGGGCTTAACTTCTTTGTTCATGAACCGATTTTAATGATTGTTTTTTTTCATTACAAAGTGAGTATCGTAAGGTCCCATAATATTTTGGACAAGTTCTGATGATAGAAAATCGCATAAACACGTTAGGAGCTGCCGCGTTGAAGTCGGTATTTTATTTAATAATTATTTGTTAACGAATGTTCATTATAATATTAAAATGAATAAAAAAATATCATGCATATCATTACAAAAATATTATGTTCTTGATAGAAAGTACATTTATGAAATGTTTTGTATTTAGTTAAATAATCCAAGACAGTTAATCAACAACTACAGTATTCTTCAACTGCTTAAAACAAGTAATTAATAAAAAATATGTTAAATACAATTTTACCATATTTTTTAACAATCGGACGGAATTTATCTTTCCTCGAAATTTGATTTCAACAAGATTGAAATGTTATATCAAGACTCTATGAACATTGAAAATTGAGTTTCAAAGTTTCACTTTGATTGCGACCGGGCCGTAACTATTGGGGTGAAAAGATACTTCGATATCTTCTCGAGCCTGTGTACTTGTTCGTCTGAACAATGTGTAATAATAATATCAATAATAGTATAGTAATAGTAATTTGGAGACCGCGTGGTGTAATGATCAGAGTACACCGCGGGTCAGGGGTTCGACTCACAGCCGGAGCCTACATTTCTACAAAAACACAAATTGTTGCTGGGTGGTTATAGGTGTATGTTAAATTTATGTCTGTTCTACTTTTTAATTCTTTAAAAAAACGAATGATTTAAGAATAATGTTCAGTATAAAATTATAGACATTTTGTTATTGAAGGTTTTACTTCTTACAATTACATATATAATCCTATTATTAATTAACGGAACTATACTTAATAAGTTTTCTAATGCGTGGGTTATCATGAATCAAATTTTCCAAAATAAATGCTACGTCTACATACATATTGTTACGAACATTCAAGAACGTTATGTCTTCGGCTCAACGAATAGCGAAGTTTCTGAAACGTTATGTCTTCTCCTTAACAAGTAGACAAGTTTCTAGTATGGTATACGAGTATATTCATTTTAGCAAATAACGAAGTTTCTGGATTTAAGACGAACATTGTATATCGTGATTTTTAGAATTTTCTCGACGCTCTAGAATATTTGACGGTAGATACCGGAGGGCCGGAATGAGGAGGAGGAGCCTGAATTTAGACGAGCTTCAGAATCAAGAGATAGTGACAAGTTGATTAAATAATGTTATATTTTTTTTAATGAAATATATGCATCTGTCTTCGGAGTATCGTTTTCTTGGACCAAATCTAGAACCAACGCGTAACAATATTATACCTACGACATAGAAAATAACTGTCGGTAATATACAGTACAATATCAAAGATACCTTAAAGCAAGTAGCAATTGATGTAGAAGCAACGATTATGAATCAATTAATATCCTACCAAAATAACTTAATTTTGTGACTAAGCATAAAATTATACTGAGTTAGTCGTGGTAGCTATTGGTATATTATAATGATAATCAGTTTGGATTCAGACCTTAACTGTCTTCTGAGAGTGCTGTTCTGTGTACTAAGCATGCCGTCAGATACTATATTAACCGTAAGACTCCATGTATATGCATGTTTCATGGACCTGTAAAGTGTCTTCGACCTGGTTTGAACATGTTGACTATCACACGCAACTAGGCTTGAAAGCATTAACATGTCTAATGAACTTGTTAAGATATTCAAGTATTGGTATACGCACCATGTCAAAGCATCCGATGGGCGGGGGCAACGTCGGAGCTGTATCGGTTGGAATGTGGCATAAGGCAGGGTGGTTTGACCTCGCCCGCACTATTCAGCCTTTATATGAACGGCAGTCATGATGTCTGTCTGGCTGTCATGATCCTATGCAAGAATCCGTCTAGGTGGGTACCACCTCAGGGCCAGTTATTCTGCCGTGAAGCAGTAGTGTGCAAGAATTACTGTGTTTCGGTTTAAAGGGCACTGTGCGCTAGCGTAATCACTAGGCATATGAGACTTAAGAACTAATGTCTCAAGGTGATGGGCACAGTGTGGTGTCACTCAGAAATTTTCTGGGTGCCAAAGCATTTGTTATGGGCAGACGTTGCACTTACCATCAGGTGAACGTTTTGCTAGTTTCATCACTTTATAATAAAAAATAAAAAAATGTTTGCGTCAACAACTTGAGCTATGCAGACGACATTGTTCTACTAAGTGCATTGGTTTGCGGCTTGAGGAAACTAATACAGATTTGAAGAGTACGCATACAGGCATGGGCTCAAATGTAACGTGACTAAATGTTTGCAAAAAAAAAGGGAACAGAGGACTCTGTAAATAAGGACGAAAATGCTGACCCGCAGGTCAGCTCGGCACTGCTGCGATAGACATGTCACTGTATTGCCGGGTAGAGAGATATACATAGTATAGTTTAGTTTAGTTTATTTGGTCAATTACAAAATGTTGTTTATTTATATCGGTTATCACTGCTCGAAATGAATGTAGGAATACGAAAAAATTATATACGCAGCATAAAAATTGTCTTGGTTATATTTCGATGTAGTCCAATTAATTATTACACAAATCTCACTATTATATTAAATGACAGTTTTTTAATCACACCAGTGTATTTAATGCTACCTCCGTCTTCTGGATTCCAATGAAAATGTACCTTTCTAATAGAAACTATGGTTTCTTTCGTTTCTATCATGTTCTACCTGTTTGTCGTCTTGTGTTCCTCATCAAAATGCTTTGTAAGCGAAGAAAGCGAAGCGAAAGGGGCAGTCGTCACAGAACTTTATGTTTTCTGGGAACCCATTTATAATAAGTAGTAGTGGAAGCAACTACGCAGGAAATATTATAGCACGGCAGTTGATACACCAACGAAGCCGTAGTCTTTCGTCCTAGCCAGAAGTCAACCTTTTATGTCTGTAAGAATAGTACACTTCTACAACTGGGGTTTCCTATGCTTATTAAACACATATTAAAATGAACATGTATAATTGAAAATGTCTTTAAACTTTAAAATAGCACTTTAAATAAGATACAATGACTGTACATATTATCTAAATAATAATTGCCTTGTACGTGAGGTCACATGTGAAAGAAAGAGACATGTTTAATTCAAGTCTGGACAGTACCTTATAATGCAGTAGAATGCTTTTATTTGAAACACATGATAAAAGCTTTATTTCATTGTTGTCTTTTTAGCACAGTAAAATAAAAAATTAAAATATATATTCTTTGTGTGAATATAAATAAAAGAGATAAATATAAAGAAACTTCGTCGAGATCGGTTCAGCGGTTAAACTGTGAATAGGTAACAATCAGACAAAGGGACAGTGAGAGTTACTTTCGCATTTATAATATTAGTATGGATTATCTTATGAAATTTATTTATTTATTTGTTTCTTCCTGAACAAACAACTGAACATCAAAGAAATGGTTATTACGGAACCACAGCTATGTACATTACTAGCTGATCCCCGCGGTTTTACCAGCATAAAATAAGCTGACAACACACGCGAGCTACACCTTATGGCCTAAGAGTGCGGCCCTAGTCTCTCTAGTTGTTCTCAGAGTGCGAAACATTGCGGCGCCTTAAAGTTGTGGCATAAAATTTTAGGGCCTATACATTTCCTTAATAAACGGGCTATCTAATTATTTTTTTCTAATTTGATAAGTACTGAGATGGCTTCTATGTGGCGTATCAAGATAGATACATGGAGTAGGTTTAAAATTAAGTATTAGATTTAAAGATATTTAAGTGGTGAATTCGACACGTTTGTTCGCTCATTCAGCAGTGCAATGTTGTTATTTTTTTTCTAATTGTTCCAGCACACACAGCCGAAGCCCCTTGTCACAAATATGTTAGACTTTAAATGTCCAATTTCCAAAAGATGTTTTGCGAAATAAGATCTATCGGGATTGCAATTTCTGTACGCGGCTAAAAGCTTTCTGCATAGAGTATCGAAATTGCGACCAGTTTGACCAAGCAGCTGCATTGACTACAAACCAGATTATAAACGCCGGATATTTGGGGTTCATCAATTTTGTCTTTGACGTTACAAACCCCCCTCAGTGATTTTTTTATATTGAATGCAACGCAAATATCGTTACGCCTAAGAGTTCTTGCTATTCTCTCAGATACAGAACGCGAGTAGGTCAAACTGCTCAAATATCGTCGAACACTTTAAGATGTAGCCGCGTACAGATCAGACAGAGAGATTAATATTGTTTGTCGAATAACCGTTAAAGACTGCAATCTGATAAATGATCTGAAGTTCTTTAGAATAATTATCGTTATTCGAACGTAGGCCTATTAACCAGTGTAAAACTAATGATGAATATAAATTTTATTTTTATTTCGGATACTAGAAGTTGGAAAATCTTCGTAGTATTTGTAATGAATGTCGAAAACGGTTTCTAATCGCGGATTAACAATCCGTTATATCATCTATTTCTTCTCGTTTCCTCTCGTTTTCGTTCTATAATCGTTCGAAAATCTGTACTTCTTCAATATGGTTTTATTTATAAGGAACTTAACTATAAAACACGTATTCCAAGACTGTCTCGTATGTGCTCGTTACGTGTGCGGGCTTTTTTAACGGCGTCACGAGTCTTGGAACGTTGCACATCCATTGCAATTTCCGTGACACAGAACGCCGAAACATCTCGGGCATAAATAACGGCTAAGTTTCACAACTATATAACATTTTCCAGTGCTCTATAGCCGATCAGATAATGCTCTTGTACACCTCTCCTTTATCATTTGTGGATATTTGCGATGACGATTAACACCTGTGACCGCTGCAGTTATCAACTCTGAGGGTCTCAATTACATTAAATATTTTTTCTAAGTTGGTGTTAACTGAATGCTTGCCCAAGATCCTAATCCTGGATGCGGCAGGAGCTCTTGGGTCATTCGTAGGACTGTTGTGCAATAAAACTCCTAGTATTTTTTTTACAATCGCACTGTTGTATAATAATAAATTCTATTATACAAATGAATAAGAAAATACGAATTAAACTTTAAACTATATACGTTAAGTTAATAAAAAATATAAGTTGAGGCGTATAGAACCGTTTAGCGAGATCGTTCGAAGTTAGGGCGGTTTCAATTCAAAAATGTGCGTAGAATATAGCCCCGGCACCTGTTGTATTGTTCCCTTCCATTTGACGATAAAAACGCAACACTGAGGTATTAAGAACACATTTTATTCTGCAAAATCAATTGAATTCTATAATTTGTATGTATTGATGTTCATGGTGTCGTGTTTGATTGTTGTTAGAACAAGGCATATGTAAAGTAAATCAAACGTTAATATTAGGCGGTAACAAATTCAATTGTTACTCGGTTATACCACTGTGTTTATTATTTGTGTTCCGTCTATTTATTAATCTGCTTCCGTACATTTAGTGAATATAGTAAAAGATTAGATAAACTGCAATCATAGTTAATACCAGTTTCCCAATGCCATTTGCATTGACCATTGTACCGATGTATTGTGGATGCCAAGAACTGAAACTCCAACGGGATATAAATACTAATAAAAGAAATTTGATGTGTCGTAGAGTCAATAACACTTGATAATGCCCCGTTTTCAGGTAAATTACGTGTCGTTTTTTTGACTACTGAAGTGAATATATATTGCCTTATAGTGATATGGTGGTTCAAAACTAGAATATATTACCGCTACATATTTTGCATGCGGATCCTAAAAAATACACTTTTTTTCCATATTATAATGGATTTCCGTAAAGTAATAGCTGATTTTATTAACTATGGAATATAAATATTAATATAAAAATCAGACGTTGAATAAAAAAAACCAGCTTAGCAATATATTTTTAATTAACATAATACGATGTTATACAAATGTATGGAAGTAAGCCTATTTTAATATTACACTGTTAATCAGATTTGTCGACATAGCCTACACGAGCGCCATAATTGAATTCTGCTACCATTATGTGCTCATCAGTCATGGGCATAAATATAACATAAGTCCTTCGTACTAACAATGGTATAATAAAAATTGTGATTTTTTCGTGTGAATTACAAGTTAGAATACAATTTGAAAACTACATATATATTACAAAGAATAGTATTACATTGAATTGATTTCTACACACCCGAAGAGGATGGGTGATTAAACCACGCTACATTTAGATACTGGCTTTAGGATAAGTAGAATCAGCAGCGCATAAGATGGAAGCGTAACTACTATATTTAATAAAGTCTGAGCCGAGAACCGAAGATTTAATAACGGGCAACGACCCCTTCCATCGTAACTATATAATTTTGCGAATATCTCTACACCGCGGTTCACTAATTGATTGTCTTCATATAGCGCCATCTGTTATAAACTAAAGTAAACATATATTATATAATTTGAACATTAATAATATGTAATAAAAACATACCGCCCACCAAGGACATAGTGTCCTTAATATACGTACCGCCCACCTTAAACAATGGTAATTAAAAGCAAAAAAAAAAACTTATTATTCTATTCTAACAACTACCAAAAAAAAAGTATAATATTTTATTCTTTCTCGTTTTATTTTGCGACCGGAAGAACACATAATTTTGATGTCGGTCTTTTTATTACAGAATTTTTGGTGCGAAGTGTTACTACTCTTGTGATTTTATCCAGTTCAGGATGTTTTTGTTCCACTATACCCATTAACCATCTACAAGGTGGCAAGTCATCTTCCTTTACCAAAACCAAGTCACCTATTTGTGGTTCGGGATTATGATCAGTCCACTTGTGTCTCTGTAAAAAACTGCCTAAAATACTCTTCAGACCTACGCCGCCAGAAATCCTGGACTATTTTCTGAGTCATTTGCCATCTTCAAAGAGTTCCTACTCCAGTAGTTTCGTAGTTTCTCTCAGGAATTAAAACCAAAGGTTCTCCCAACAGAAAATGACCCGGAGTTAAAGCCAAAGGACCCCGTGACTCATCGCAAATCTTAGACAACGGCCGAGAATTGAGACACGCTTCTATCTGGGTCAATACCGTGCTCATTTCCTCAAACGTAAGGGTAGTGTTTCCGATGACTCGTTTCAGGTGATGCTTCGTGGATTTGATTCCCGATTCCCATAAGTCTCCAAAATTCGGAGCATGTGGAGGAATAAAGTGCCATTTAGTGCCATTGGTAGAAAGCCAATCAGCGATTTCAGCGGCGACCGTGGACCTTTCAGCAACCAACAACTGGATTAATTCCCTAGATGCCCCTACAAAATTTGTACCATTATCGCTGTACAGGTCGACACAACGTCCACGTCTAGCGACGAAATGCTTGAATGCAGCTAGGAATCCTTGGGAAGTTAAGTCACTCACGGCGTCCAAATAAACTGCCCGTGTGGCCATGCATATGAACAAACAAATGTATCCCTTATAGGAGCGATGACCTCTTCCCTTGGTTGTTCTAATATCTATAGGACCAGCATAGTCAACACCACTCTGATAGAATGGTTTATTGAGTGTGGTAACTCTCGCCGCTGGCAGCTGACCCATTAGCTGATTTTTTGTTACGGCACTGTTCTTTACACAAGTCACACACTTGCGAACACACTCCTTGACCAGTAACTTTGAGCCAAGAATCCAATATTTAGTACTTAGATAATTTAACATAAGCTGCGGCCCTCCATGCAGAGTTTTTTTATGCGCTTCAGAAACTAGAAGTTTCGTTAGAAATGATATTTTTGGTAAGATAATGGGATGTTTTCGATTGAAATTTAAACTTGATTCCTCTAACCGTCCTCCGATTCTTAGTATATTTTGATCGTCCAAAAACGCGTTCAATGATTTTAATTTATTCCTTTTTGTCTTTACATTTTTTTTTTAAATTTTCTATTTCATCCTTAAATTCCTCTTGTTGACATTTTCTTATACAAAAATTCATGGCTTCTTCCAATTCGTCTTTATTTAAGTTATTTAATTTGATTTGATTGTTTACAACTCGCAGTTATGTATAAAACGCTTACAATAGGCTATTACTCGAAGAAGTTTAGAAAGTGAAGAATATTTTTCCCATAACTCATGTTCAAAAAGCGTATTATGCGATTTGATTTCCTCTAAATTTGTTGTTATGTTTTTAGGCCTTTGAAATATTATCGTTTCATTGTACAAGAACTGCGGGCCCTTCAGCCATATGTTGGTTTCTGGAAACTTATCCGGAGATATTCCTCTGGATGCGCAATCGGCAGGATTTTGTTTCGATTGTACGTGAGCCCAACTATGAATGTCCAACGTTGTTTGTATTTCCGCAACTCTATTGGCGAGGAATGTTTGCCACCGACTTGAATGGTTATTTATCGAGGCGAGCACAACTTCAGAATCTGTCCAGACATGTATATCAGTTTTTGATAAACCCATGACTATCGAGACCTCCAACAACAATCTGACTAAAAGCACCGCACCACACAGTTCCAGTCGTGGTATTGATAATTGTTTTAATGGTGCAACCTTTGTTTTCGACGTAACCAAACTGACATGTACATTTCTTTCAGAATCAATAACGCGAAGATAAATAACTGCTGCATAAGCCATCTTAGACGCATCACAAAACCCGTGTAATCCCATCTTTAACACGTTGGCCTTCGTGTGCAACCAGCGAGGTATTTTAACATTAACTAAAAATTCAAGTTGTGTTCGGTAAGTCAACCACTCATTTAAAATACTTACTGGCACTTCTTCATCCCAACCACCACTCGCCAACCAAATTTTTTTAATTAATATTTTCGCTAAAATAATACTTGGTGCTAACCATCCTAATGGATCATACAATCTAGAGATATCTGATATTATATTTCTTTTTGTTGCAGGTAACTTCAACGGAGGTACCGTTACTGAGTAGCGGAAGGCGTCGTCGCTGCGGTCCCTGGTAAGTCCGAGACTTTTTATAATATGATCTAGTTTTAGATGCAGGTCTTTATTATTTCCTTTTCGTCCTTCTTGTATATTCCTTAACAACTTATCACTATTGCTAGACCATTTTTGAAGCTTAAATCTACCCTTGTTTAATAATTTATTCATTTCTTTATATATCTGTGCCACCTCAATTTCATTTTCTGCACCTGTCATGAGACCTTTTTAGCTGCCAAAGGATTATATTGTATATATGGTATTGGATTATATTGTCCACCTTCATCTTTCGCCAACTGTTGTAACACTCGAACGGCCAGAAATGGAGCTGAAGCGGTACCGAAGGTTACTGTAGTAAGTTGATAATCAGTGAGCGGAATTTCAGAATTTTCTCTCCAAAGAATTCTTTGATAAGATTGTTGATCTTCGTGTACTATTACTTGCCGTGTGGTAGCGGCCTAAGAGAATCTACCACCCCACGTCATCCCGTGGGTGCCGTAAAAGTCGACAGAGGGAATTTAAAACCAGGAGATGGGCAGCAGCATCTTCCTGGAACATCTGAATAAATAAACTGCGGTTGCCAACCCGCCTGCCGAGCGTGGCAACTATGGCAAAATCCCTCAAATATGAGGGCTACAAACTTTTGTGGCTTTGTATGGGGGAGGCCTACGTTCAGCAGTGGACTAGTGATAGGCTGAAACGACGACGACGACGACATTTTCTCGATATCGGCCACAAGGCAAACAGGAAAGGTTCTCCATCGCATAAGCAGATGCCGCAAATCGTCCTGCAAGGTAGGTCCCACCATTAAATTATCGTTTAAAGAAACTCCATTCAATCCTTTACAGGATGCATCATAAACTACGCGAACCTTCGTCATTTCCTTGTCTTCTCTCACTATGGCATGATGTGGTAAATAAAATCCATATTTTTCAGTTTTATATTCGGTTTTTATTGGTATCATATGTTTAAACTCTATGTATTCGTCTATTACTTGTTTGTAACTTTTCTTCAATTCTTTATTTTTCTGCAATTTCAGCTTCACCGTATTGACAAGCAGGATCTAAATCTCGAAACGGGAGTCTTACCACATATCGGCCTTCCTCGTTGCGTGACGTGGTGGCTGAAAACAACTCCTCACAGCGCTTCTCTTCCTCGGTTAATGTTTTAATTTTATTTACAGGTTCTGCTTCTTGCTCCCAAAACTTTTTTAAAATATCATCCTCCACTAGCGAATGCATTGTAATTATGTGGTGGTTTTGAGGCTGGGGTAAAATACCGGAAAGAATCCAACCTAGTGACGTTTTTTCAGCCACGAGAGAACCCTCACGTCCCTTTTTGATACCCTCTCGGATTACCTTCCCGTATACTTCTGCTCCTAATAAAATATCTATTTTATTAGGAGTGTGATATTGTGGATCCGCTAACTGAATATTATTTAAATCAATACCATCTATCTCAACTACTTTCTTGCTTGGAAGAAAGGAAGTAATTGATTTTAGTACAAATGCCTGTACTATTATTACCGAGTCAGGATCAACAAGCGTTGAGCCATTTGTTCGGTGACGAATGAAGCTTGAGAGCCCTGATCAAGAAGAGCCCTGATCGTAAAGTATTCTCCATTGGAAGTCTCCGCCTGAACTACAGCCGTAGCTAAAAGAACTTGACTGTGAAGAGGCACCTTTCCCGACGCGTGACATGACACCACTGCTGGATTTCCAACAGATGAATCTTTGTTAACCACACTAGACGTTACAGCTAGACCTTTTCCCGTTTCAACAGAAGTATTTAAACCTGGTATACCTTTGGGATGCAGCTGTAGAAGCAGATGCAGGGTATGGTGCCTTCGTTTGCATATTCGGCACATGGTGGAATAGTGACAATATTTAGCAGTATGATTGGAACCCAAGCAAATGAAACATATTCCACTCCGCTGAATAAAATCACGTCGAGCAGGACCATCTATAGCAGCAAAGCCTTTACAATTGAATAATTTATGATTATCTTTACAATATGAACAAACAGCCGGTGTATTATTATAAGTAGTGTTCTTCCGTTCATCAATTACATTAAATGATTGAGACCCTTTTACATTTTTTGATTTTGAATCCAGAAATTCTAGCGCCCTAAACCGATTTGTAATAAACTCTTTAAATTGTGTGAAAGTAGGTAAACCATCTGAACTTATGTTTTCGGTTACATTGAATTCCCATTGGCGTCTAGTTTCTGGATCCAACTTTAAAGTAATAATATGTATAACAATTATGTCCCACGTGCTGACATTAATACCCAAGCCTGATAATGCTTCCAAGCATTCGGAAGTAGTATCTATAAGATCTTTGAGTCCACTAGCAGATTCCGTATTATTATTCTTTTGACTTAACATTTTCTTGAGGATGCTATTTGACAAATATTTTTTGTTGTTATTGCGGCCTTCCAATATACTCCAACACCTGTCGTAATTAGAGTCGGCAATGGGTATATATCTCAATATAAGTTCAGCCTCCCCCGCCAAGTGACCCTTTAAGTAATGCAGCTTTTGCACATTATCCAAAGTTTCATTATTATGTATTAAAGATTTGCACAAATCTCTGAAAGTTGGCCATTCCGAGTAATTGCCATTAAATGTAGGTATATTTATTTTAGGTAACATGACATGAGAGGACTTATTTCCTGTTTAATCAGACTCTCCCACATTTATACCTTGATAATTAGATTAGGGACATCATCACCTTCATAAATATTCCTGTAATTACATTCACTAAATCTACGAGACAACGCGGCTCTGCAATCCGCATACTTCTCTTCTGAGTATTTTAAGTATCCTTCATACTCTGACTCTCCATTAAATCCCTCCTTCAATATATTTTGAGACGTTTCGCTAAAAGCTACGACGATATCAAGCCATACGGCGAACTAAACTAACTAAGCTTAGCTTAGGTAGCTTAGTTTCCAAGAAATTATGCGAGCTAAAATATGTAAATTCAGACCTAAAACCAGAAGATGCAGTGACGCAGGGTTTAGTTAACTCTATACTGCTAGCGGTGTGAACTGAAGTATGAAAAGATGACGAAGCTACATGAGTTAAGTTAGTTCTGCTTGGATTGTGGTTGGCACTTATAACTAACTCGCTGATGCCCGCGACTTCGTCCGCGTAGATATAGGTTTTTTTTTAATATCCTTTGAGAACTATTAGATTTTCTAGGATAAAAGTATCCTGTGCCCGTCTTCAAGATACAAGCCATTTTTGTGCCAAATTGCGTCAAGATCGGTTCAACGATTGAACAGTCAAAATGTAACAAACAAATAGAGGGACAGAGAGAGTTACTTTCGCATTTACAATCTTAGTATGGATGTACATATATTGCGCCGATGACAATTTCTTGTCGCCAGTCAAAACGACGAAAGTAATAGAACGACTTCATCATTAACGACGACGACGATGACGAAAAGAGCCTACGTTGGTGTTTACAAAAATATGAGTGTAAAGTCAGACGGTATAAGTCGAAGATATTATTAGACATTTATGTAAAATTATTTATGAACAGTTAAACAAAAAAACGTGTTCATGGTATATGTGTCGTTATTACAGTCGGCTTATACTTACCAATTAAATATATATTATACAGACATTTATATGTGCTACGTAATTGGGCACAGAACTATTACATTAATATCGCGTTGAGAAATTACTTATCTCCGAATTTACGTAAGTTCAGTTTTTCGTTAATCGATCCATTAACTTATTTCACATAATAATAAAGCTCTATATTCCTGATGTTTTAAACAGGTGGTATTGTAATAAGTGATTAAATTCAATGTCTATCTCTCCACAAAAGCCACTTATGAGAATAGCTGTTAAATATTTGAGTTCTTTATGTTTTAAGATCGAAAATAACACCAAATTGCTTTAATAGTTTGTTGTACAGAACAACAAAAGATGGTTTATTAGCTAAATAACTTAACTGATTCCTCGAATGTCACAGACAGATCCTTTTGAAACCGTTTCTGTTTTATTTCATTTAAATTTATTATTACATATATTTTTTAATAACACTGATATATTAATAAATTTGAACCCACTTTTGGCATTGAAAAAAGTAATATGGATTAATGGTCGGTTCAGTAAAAATACACTGTAAGTTAAAACAATTAAAAAGTGAAACAAATTGTAGTTGGTCTAGTTTCACCTAAAAAATTAATAAAAAAGTGATTTGCTACTTTTTTGTTTGTTTTAAATACTTTTTTTAAGACTTCTACCATCATCGTTATAAATGTTGTGAAGTCTGCAGACGGTGGTCTATAAACACATAAATAGATATTCATCCATTCCTTCACACGCAATCTCACACTGACGTTCAACTGAACATGCCACAATGTCTTTTCTTTAGCAGCTTTCGACCTTCGACAATAACACGTGAAAATAATATCACTTAATTTTGGTTTGAATACCTTGTGTTAGTTTTATAATTAAACGCGATAAAATCCGTCAAAAATAGTTTTATTTAAATGTTTCGCGTAAATATAAGAAATCATTATCTTGTACAGGTTCTCTAGCTTCTATTGCAGGACTGATTCTTGTATTTATAAGCGAAGAATAATTGTAGAGAGTCTGTAGCAAACTTACGAGTATCGGTCTATAGTTGCCTATATCCTTTGGGTCGCCTTTCTTGTATATGATTATATTGATTTATTTGATGATATTTCATACAGATCATTGTGTAGGAGTTTCAAAATTTTGCAGTAACATATTGAATATTTCAGCTAGTGGTGTGGCCAATATTGCCTGTGCTGTCTTCAATGCTTTGTTTATAATGTTCGCTCTGCCTCGTCCGATACCATTGTTTTGAATTGTGGTTGTTTTAGTCTTGTATCAGACAGTTCATTAAGGACATATTATCAACTTTATGTTAATCATCGGTCGTTTGATTCGAGAAAAATATATTTTAACATAAACTTTAACATTACTTACAATAATGGTACTAATTTACTTTAAGGACCTTAGGCACTTTAAGTACTGCTAGATTTTTCGCGTGCATTTGATACAAATAACTCTATTTTCACAATTAAGTTACTATTGCTTTGACATAAAAACAATAAAATAGTTCGACAGCTATCTCAGTAATACATTGCAATTAGTCGACCTTAGGTTGCCTGATGGCTGTTTTGTTCGCTTAAGACTTACAGCAGTCAATAAAGGAGTGCCCCTAGGTAATTGTGTATCCCATTATTTATAATATATTCTGCTGATATTACAGAATGCACAAAGACCTGCAAATACCACATTTACGCTGATGATATACAAGGATACATCCCTTTTAAACCTGAAGACAGAGCTATCCGACATTTGAATGAAGACCTGCAACGAATAGCAACTTTTTCAACAAGCTGAAATTAATAATCTTGTTCTCAATCCATCAAGAATCAAGTACTTTTTAATGAGTACTAGGAAACGAATAGCTGCTATTCCATCTCAGCCAATCCCTTCTCCACTGTTATTGGCCGACCCTATTGAACGCGTGGACTATACGCAGAATCTGGGTGTGTACATGGATGCTGAATTGCGATTTAAAAAACATGTAACTGAATGTGTGCAAGCCTGTTTTTACAAATAAAAAATATTATTGCGCACACATAGGGGGACCGTGCTGGAAGGCGGGTCGTGTGTTCCGGCGCTAGGAAGGTGAGAGGAAAAGAGCTGTCCTCTCCTGAGGACGGGTCGCGAATGTGTTCCCGTGGCCCTTCAAACATGCGGCGAAGGCGGCTTTTAGTCGGTGCAAGTCCGATATAACCCGTCCTTCCTCCCGTGAAGTTGCGTTCGGCATTTCCCTACGTAATAAAAAGGTCAGGCTACCAGCTCCCGTTGCTCACACGGATAGTATAATACAATACATGTAATTTTCCTGGATTAGTGATGGAAACTGTATATACACGTTTTCGGTAATATTACTTATTATTTTATTAAGAACTTAAAAAACTTATAAAAACATACATCTCAATAATCTTAAATTCCACGCGAACGAAGCCGAGAGTACATCTAAAATATATATTAGTTTCACTTCTGTCACGTGTACTGAGCTGCACACGCATTTTTTTTTTTTCATTAGTGTACTGGGCTAATTAAATGGCACAGCAGGTAGCGAAGATAAAATCTTTTAAGTACGTCATCTTGAGACACTTGGGCCTTATCTAAAAAAAATATCACGATATCATCATTTAATATAAGGTCATTAAAGGTTTATGAAACTACGATTTTATAAGAGGTCTACTGTTGTGCGCGTGTGAGATATTGCCATTTAAATTAAGTATATAAAAAATTGATTACTTCTTTTATTGGAATTTTTTTAATTAAACACTTTGAAAAACCATACATTCATTATTTAAACTGTATAAATCGAAACGAACAAGTTGATGTTACACATCATGTCCGGGAGTTAGAGGTGGGTCAGAGTTCAGTTGTTTGTTACTGTTTATTTATGGCGAGTGCCGTCTGTAGTGACTCGCTTTGCTTCCGAGACTTGCAAGAGTAAGCTACTCTGCTCTCTGTCGGTTCCATCAGTCAGATGGATCTAAGTACCTATTACCTACATATTACAGATAAGTATCTTTGTTATCAATATTTTTTATAATTAATATTTGTATTTATTAAATAAGAAATACTGTATTAAATTATCCTAAATGTGTCTAAAATTAAGTTAAATTGTTTTTGATTGGATACAAGCATATTAATTTAATGAAAGTGAAATATTTAAATTAATTTTATTTCAGCTATGGAGTTGTATATTTTATTTTTGTATATAGACCTCGTCTGACACACGCATGACGTTAAAACTACTGGATAGATTTCGATCGTTTTTTTTTTACTTAGATAATTCATTCTTGGATCTAAAAAAAAATGTGAAGATATTCTCATCCACATTAATGTAATAAATACGAAAGTAACTCTCTGTCCCTTTGTCTGTTTGTTACTTCTTCACAGCTCAACTATTAAATTAAACTTAATAAAATTCGACACAGAGATGGCTTGAATCCAGGAGACGGACATATGATAACTTTTTTCCCCTATTATATATGGAATAAAAAGTTTCATATTAAGCAACTACCTGATGACCGCGACTTCTTCCGCGGGGATATAGGTTTTTTAAATATCCCGTGGGAACTATTTGATTTTCCGGGAAAAAAATTTAGCATATCTACGTCCGTAGTCTAAAATCCGTTAATTTTTACTCAAAAGGTTAAATATCTTAATATTGTACAAAGAAACTTTACACACGACTAGAACAGCTTTAGAGTTTGTTTTTTTCTCCTCTAAGAAGAAAACTTTTGTATATATCCAACTGAAACCAAACGAATTAACTAAGGTCTCTGGGGAATGATAGTTCATTGAAACAGTTGTTTAAGACGCTAATATCGCTTGCATTTTTTATTGTTTATTTAAATGGAGAAAGTGACGAATCGAGCAAAACTTTCACCAAACGGTAAGTGCAACGTCTGTCCATAACAAATGCTACGAGTATGTCACCGACAGAATTTCTGCGTGGCTTCACTCTGCGCTCGTCCCCCTGATATATCAGTTCTAAGTCTCATATACCCACAATAAAAATTAAATTAGCATAGCTTCCGATTGGCGGCGGTGAAAAATACACAGACGGGTAATAGCGTCTAAGGTCTAAGGCACGAGACGTCTGGTACTCCGATCACCAGCCGTCTGCCAAGTACGATGATTACGGCGGGATTCTTTGGATGGATTTTTAACAGGCGAATGAAGAAGAAGATATGTTAGTATAATTCGTATATATAAAGGATAATAATATCTATCTTCAATATTCAATCTAGTAGAAATGTACCATCGGATTATATTACTTTAGTCGCAGTATGCAGTCGAATGAAAGATACACCCCGTAGTTGCAAATTCAATTTAAAAATATCAGATATGACTTGCCTAGTTCATTTAGTTTTAAGCCTTTTTTTTAAATGAATGTTTTTGAAGAAAGTTTAAAATTACTAAATGTAGTATACATTTTATGTTGCCTTTTTTCTAATTTTTTTTGTATCCACCTTAAAATTCAGTTTCCGTGATGCTATATGTGAATTTTGTGTACACTTGTTGTTAGTATCCATATCAGTTGAGTAAATATTAGTATGTTGTTTTTAAGAATGTAAAATATGTATATTGTAAGTGTACTTTAATAAATAAATATAAGTATATTGAAAATAAACTTTCTGTAAAACATTGTTTATACGCACACTCACAAACATAAACTTCTAAAACCTTACAAAATATTATTTTCATAGGCGATTGAACAGTGTTTGATAGGTAATTATCATTCTACTGACTCAAAGTGTAAGTATATACATAAGCTTATAAATAATTCCTTTAACTTTACTCACACATTCTCAACTCAACACACTAACAATCACACACTTGACGACGGAGACTTCTAGCAAAAGTCACGTACTTTTATTTGTTCTTTGCGAAGTTACTTATTCTGTGCAATGTTATTTTAACACATCACTTTGTTCAATTCGGCTTTCGTTCCATTTAACATTTTTTTATAAACAACATATTTGTTTAAAAACAACACAATATTTACAATCATTTAAATTATCATAAAATTAAAAGAAAAATTTTGTAAAATCCTGCACGCTGCATGGTATCACGAACTACTACTGAATACTCAACCACTAATTTAAAAAATGATGTATTAAAAATGCCCTTTTGTCACTAACTGAAATGACCAATCGTGGTAACAGTTCCTCCACAAACCACGCAGGAACCCTGTGAGGTTTCACGTCGACCATTGGCCTATCCACCGATCGGTCATTTCAATCACCTTTGCGTCACGAATTCATTCAGATAATTACCTGATTTTCGTCGATATGCTCGAAGTCTCCGGTCTTCATTTAGCACTCTTTTGACCTTAGTTCTGCTTAACCCCAATTGAAGGGGTTAAACTACGGTCATTTTTTGCTTGCGGACGGGTTCCGTTGGATTCGCGTTCACACAGAACTGAACGACTGAACTTTTTCATTTCCAAATTTTCTTGAAGCTTAAAAATCTTAGTTGGCGTGTAACCGCAGCGTTGCAGAGACTCTGTCTTCCTTTTGCATTTACTCCATTTGCTTAAATGGAACAAAATCAATTTCTATTTTTTTTAAGATGCCGCAACTGTTCCTGTTTGAAAATCAAGTTCTAACATTTCTAGCCAGTATCGACTATTTAAATTAAATAACTAGTTACATATATGAGTAATGTAAGACCTAAAGAAAATAAAAAAATGAATTCAAGCTTTTTATTTTTAATAAATGTAAAATAAATGAAAATGCGTAATTTTTCCAATATTTTCGTGAATGTAGATTGGTTACAGACGTGCTGTTCTCTTTCATTTTAGTTTTGTGTTGTCTCCGCGTGCTCGCAACACTGCTGTTATGCGATTTTGCATACTTTCTACTAAGTTTTTGAGGCGATGCTGCGAAATATTCTGCCATTCCTCTATTAAGCTTCTTTCATTTCACGTATTTTAATTATTGATTGCTACGCACAAACACTCAGTTATCTATCCGCGCCCAATGTAATGTTCCTGTGATAAGGATCGGCGGTAGGCTAGTATGCAGTAATCTAAAATTGTTCTACAATTTAAAGTACTGATTTACCACGTACTCAAAACATCGTGAGGAAACCTGCATGTCCGAGGAATAGAAATATTTCGAGGACATGTGAAGTCCGCCAACCCGCATTGGAGCAGCGTGACGGATTCTTCCTAGCTCCAAAACCCTCTCAGAAATGAGAGGAGGCCTGTGCTCAGCAGTGGGACATTTATAGGCTGAATGTGTTAGACACGATGTCACTCAGAACACAACCAGACCCGTGCACCGCCAATTTGTGTTTTTGCACAAATGTTGGCTCTGATTCGGATTCGAACCCGCGGCGTAGTAGTCGTGGTCACTATTAATAATAATCAATGTATTTATTAAATGAATTTACGTATTTTATCGCAATTAATTTTAAACTATTTCTTCTAATCCGACGTTTCGAGTGCTTTACAACACCCATGGCCACGGGAAAACTGAGGTGATATATTTCTTGATGTCACAGTTAATCAGGGGTACCTTCAGCTTTTAATTATTATTTTTGGTCCGATCTACGCAGAAAGAGCTAACTGCGTCTAGAAGTCTTCCAGTGGTATGTTTGGTTTTGATGTAATTTCATTAATTTTAGGATCCCAATCCGGTGGTAGTACCCAACCATCTTCTTTTAACTGTCGCAGGTTTTTTTTTAAATTTCAATAGCCTCGCAAATAATTCTTTGTAGGATCTTTTGCAAGAATTTGTGGTTTATCAAATCTGTTCTAACGGTTGGGATGATCCAGAACATGGTCACACAGATTGCAGACTTCCTAGAGCGACGCTGCTTCTCATCAGCTATCTGTTCTTTTTCGCGGGTTTTATTGGTCTTTTTGGTTGCCCTATGTAAGTGAGACCACATTCACAATCCAGCTTGTAAACTTGCGCATCTTGTAGAGGGATGTTATACTTGACAGATATTAAAAACTAACTTATCTTCTTCGACGGCTTGAAAAATGTTCTTATGGAAATTCTTCAGTCGGTAAAATCAATGTATTGCCAAACAGAACACGTACTTAACAAAAACGAAGAACTTTTAGTTTGTTTTTCAACATTACATACTAATCTTTAGTATGTACATTTCGCCAGAAAGAAGACAATAAGAAATGATCATTAGGACTCATTTAAATGCATTACATTAACGTCCATTGTCTGCATAAATAACATTAAAGCCCTCGCTTTTTCTAAATACAAATAAGTGAAAATTCTAAAAACATTTTTCTTTCTGAAAGACTAT
Source organism: Luehdorfia chinensis (assembly GCA_019845155.1). NCBI lineage: Eukaryota > Metazoa > Arthropoda > Insecta > Lepidoptera > Papilionidae > Luehdorfia > Luehdorfia chinensis. The sequence continues at coordinate 1,362,765 of JAHVAK010000125.1, forward strand.
ATGAAGACGTAGTAGTTTAGCAGTAATTTATACCTGAGTTCGATCACCGATGCCAGTACCTCTTAAAATAAAAAAAAGTAAAGTTTCAGCCTATAAATGTCCCACTGCTGAGCACAGGCCTCCTCTCATTTCTGCGAGGGTTTTGGAGCTAGGAAAAATCCGCCACGCTGCTCCAATGCGGGTTGGCGGACTTCACATGTCTACGAAATATTTTTTATTTCTCAGACATGCAGGTTTCCTCACGATGTTTTCCTTCACCGCCGAGCACGTGGTAAATCAGCACTTAAAATTGCAATTAACAATTTTAGCGGTGCGCGCACCGGGGCTTGACCCCAGGTCACTCGCATACTAAGAAATTTAAAGCGAGCGACCTCTTAAATCTGCAATTTTAGTTCTGACTGACCACATGCTTAAAGGAACACATTTGAGCTACAGTGCTGAAGGAAAACATCGTGAGGAGACCGTCATGTCTGGAGAATAAAAATATTCCGGGGACATGTGAAGTTCGCCAACCCGCATTGATGCAGCGAGACAGACTCTTCCCAGCTACCAAAGCCCTCTCAGAAAATGAGAGAAGGCTTATGCTCAGCAGTAGGACATATAAAGAATATTTACTTTTAGTTTTTTACGCTAATTACAACTTTTAACGATTAATTTATTAAAAACTAACTGTGATAACTATTTTATACACTTTTCAATATCAAAAATATTTATTAGTTACATTCATATTTCATGATTACGATAAATATGCTCTGTTTGCGAGAGATGGCAAATGAATACGAACAGCGTAAATAAAAAAATGAAGACGAAAATATGTGCGCTAAGTAACGCATTCATCAAATTGTATAGATACTGATAGTGCCTCGCTATTAATCAATATATTCGGCAATAAGAAGACTGTGTGGTGTCAACTACAGCGAAATCTTCCAGTAACTGACAAAGGAGTGTGTTTGCCATTCGGTATTGATCATAGTGGCACAATTGATACTGTTCTTTGTGGACGCTATAATACAGGTGGCCTTAAAAGTCCTTTAAAATGTTAATAATTAATAAATAAAAAACTAATAACAATAATGAAGGAAAGGAAGTTAATTTGCTAAGATCCGTATAGGTGTGTATTACCTAGTTTTTGAAGAGCACTGTCCGCCCTCCGTCAGTAACGTGCACAAGCAAACTAACATATAACGGTAATATAATATTATTATATATTTTTTTTTAAAGAATACTAGCAATGCTATATTAACATTACTAATATTCCTGGTAACCACTTCACCTAAGCGTAAAAGCTTGGGCTAGAAGATGGTTCACGACAATAGTCGAATGGCGGGCTCGATCCTGCGACGTTGTTTCGCAGTCCGTACCCTAAACCATTAGGTTATTGCCGTGTATATATGTAATTTTCACTGAAGTCGAGACCACGACACGTGTTTCTCCCCAAAATGAGGCATTATCAAGTGTTAAAGACTCTACGACAGACAGCTGCCGAGTGAGCGACATGGTTTTTTTACTGACTGATGGGCACTGTTAGCCCGAAAGCTTTCACAGCTGCGCCGGATTGAAAGGTGGCAGAGCGCTGAGGGCGCTTAGCCGAAACCTTTATTTATGGATGACTGGCAGAAAGGCCCCCGAGAGGGGACCTCGGCTTGGACCGTAATCCTGTGCGCGAGAGTAACTGACTCGAGGGTGCCCAAGGGGGCCGACCTCGGCTCGGTCAGTTACTCGGGAGGGAGTAGCTGCCTCCTTGTACTTTCGGTATCGCAATATCGCGATAGAGACCGTTTACTGACACAATCCACCACCCGAATTACGTAAGCAGCCGTTTGCAGCCGAATTGATAGCAAACGACTACTTCAAGTATATTTAAATTTTAAGTACTAGATTTAAAGATATTTCAAAGTGGTGGTGAATTCGTTACGGTTGTTTTTTTATTCGGCATTGCAAGTTTTTTTTATTGGTAACTTAATTTCCTTTCTTTCATTATTATGGATTTCCGCAAAGTAAGGCCTGAATCTATTAACTATAATAACAGTAAGAAAAAAATTTTTATTTCGTATCAATCTTAATAAAACGGCAATATCTTTTTTGATATTACATCATCCAAATGTAATGTGTCACGATCACGGCATTCTTGTAAGTGACTTCTAAAACCATCGATGACTGCGTGGCAAGTCAGTTCTGTGTTGTTAGCCATTTCTATATTTTCCTTTTAGGGCATCAATTAAATGTGGGTTTGTGTCATACACTTTAGTTTTGAGATAAAATATCACATAAATATAAAAATCCATCGGGTTTAGATCCGGACTACGTGGTGGGCAGGAAATATGTCATCTTCGAGAGATCACTTTATTGGGGAAAAGTCGATGGGTACAGCGGTGTTAGAGATATGGGCCGTCGCTTCATCCTGTCCCTAGTGGTGGAACCAGGTCCGCGTATTGTAGCCAGGAAATTCTGCAATTCTGGTGTTAAAAAGTCTTCGATCATCGCTAAATATCGCTCTGAAGTAACTCAATCATCAATCGCGTGACCTCTGCCATCCTCAAAAATTAGTGGCCCATGATACCACGCGCTGACGTAGTGGGCCAAACTGTCACTTTAGGGTAGTAGGTGTAAAGGCTTCTGATGCTTACGATTTGGGTTTTCGGAACTTTAGTAGCGGCAATTATGTTTACTTACATTCCCATTAATATGTAAGTGCGCTTTATCAGAGAATAATAGGTTATTGAACGAAGAAAAGCGGCTAAACATTTAATTCGCGTAATTTAGTCTCTGCCCCGCCCCGCGCCTCTCCCTCTCGTCGTATGCATATGTTTAGAAATTTTCGTTTCAAAGGACTTATGGTCACTCTATATCATTCATTCATGCGCAAAAAAAATCATATTTGCATCAAACATTTGCAATTTCTAGAGTCGAGCGTATAACTCACAGTCGGAAAGTAATCGTTTCCGTTATATAACGAATGCAACCTTATTACATGTGTTGTGCTATTTATTGGTAACAGCTCGACCAGTTTAATATAAAATTTAAACTTTTTGATTGAAAGACTTTTAGCACTTGCTGGGATTTTGTTGTAAAAACGTATACATTGCCCCATAAAAGAGTTACTGACTCTGTGAAGTCGGGTAACTGGCATAATTAATTTGTGCTTGTTCCTGGTATTCATATTGTGGACATCACTTTTTTTAGTGAACTGGTTTATGTTCTTGTGTACATACAAAACGTTTTCAAATATATATTGAGAGCCCAAGGTTAAGATATTAATTTCTTTAAATTTATCACTAAGAGACACTTTAGAGCCAAGATTATACATAGCTCTTACGGCCCTCTTTTGCAAAACAAAAATCACTTCTACATCAGTTGCATTTCCCCATAGCAAAATACCATAAGACATTATGCTATGAAAATAACTAAAATAAACCATATAAACCATAAATGCCCGCCGCTGTCTGTGGGCAGCGTGCCCAGCAAACTAGCCGAATTGTCGCGCTGTATCGCAAGAATTATGCGCTGACCAAAGTACAAGCCTGCCCTTGGGTCACCAGAAACGGTAACCAGGCGTGAGCGGTATCTCTGTACAAACGTTTCGTGTCGGGCCCCCACAGCCCGAGTGCAGCCACGCCAAACGGCACAAATATATAGCCCTCGCCAATACTTTATATTATATTTACGGCGATTCATAAATTCGGCCTTTTATTATACATTCGGGTTATCATTATACATTATTACTATTACATATACGCGCTCTTTTTTTGGTTATTTTGCAGCCACCATGACTTGTCTCGTACATACTCGTACTACTGGATTGGAGTATCTGAAACGCTTTATAGGTTCATTATTATAAAATTTAGGATCGACAGTCAAACACGAACGGCAGATCCCTTAAATAAGCGTAACCATTTCACGGACCACCGAGCCAAATAATTTGACTCACCGATTGTTAGGGTCATCTTTTATTCTGGCGACCAGATTTCTTTTTTGCTTAAAAACTACCACTACTTTAGATGTATTACTTAAATAAAAAAAACTCACTTTGATCGTCCTATTAAAACCAACAAACGTTACTATCTACAAAATCTGACTAAAAATATACAGGATTATTAAAGCCACAGAAATACTTTATAACATTCCATGAGAATTTTTTTTCTCATACTTTTTATCTCTTCTATAATTTCAAATTTAAATTATTTTAAAATCTTTACACTTCTAGACTGTGAAATTAAAATAGCTAAATTATTTCATTGTTATAAAAGAGTTCCATCTTCTTGTGCCAAAACGCCTTAATATACTTATAAAACAGCGAAACATTTAACATCAATAACGGACCAAATTGGGTGAACGTGGTAATGCGTCGTAAATGGGATCCAATTTGGTTAAAAAGAAAATGGAACACCAATAAATTATATTAAAATCTGACATTTTTGTTATTCGTTCGTAAAACAATGTATAACTTTTTACATTTTAGTGAATAAGCCATAAAATATGTACATGAAGGTCTCTTTGCGCTTTAAATCACCTTAAATAGTCTCTTCATTTTGACATTATTACTATTATATTCTTGAGAAATTTTAACTCGTATTATATTCTTGAGAAATTTTAACGTACATAAACTTTACATGACTTAACTTTGTCTGGTTGTCACAGTTGACTTAACTTGAACGATGCCTTTCCTCAGCGTAAAGACTACTATTGTATTTGTTAGTTTAGAGTATAAGATTTTGTTTGAATATATGTTGTGCCAGTATCCAAAAGTAAAGGCGTAAGAAAATATTTACCTTGCCCCTTTTCATGCCAATTCTAAAAAAAAAAATATATGTTTATGCCGAATACTCTCTCTATATAGGCTCTACATCAATATAATTAATTATATTAAATGATAAAAAATCAAACAGTAAATGAACTTTGGTTTTATTGATTTTACAAGAAGGCTTCAATTGAAGGTCAGGTTTGCACAAAATTCAACCCCAAAATTTTTTTCCTAGTTGATCATTCTAATATTCAACTAATTGATTTAGAAATGTTTAAAGTTACTCAACTTAAATTTGTTTTTTTAAGGGATTAATACTCTTTATAAAATTACAAGGTGGTTACCATGTGGTGGTGGAGTATGAAAATGTTAAAGATGACGTCTTCAAACAGAGGTGACCTATCGGCCGACTAACCCTTTCATCACGTCATTTTCCACCAATAGGTTGCGCGGTGGTGGTAGGCGATTTATTGCGCTATGTCGTTAAGTTAAGGCGAAGTATGGACAGCAAAGAAAAAAGGTTTTTCTTTATCTTTACTACTCGTAGATATCGGGAAATTAAAAATAGTGTATGATAATCCATCAGGTATAAATATAATATAATTATTATTATTCAATAGAGACTTTATTCACATAATACTAGGCAATCCTTTACTGTCATAGCTGTCCGCTTGTGGAACTCTTTACCTTTACACACGACGTGCTAAGTCCCTTTTTTCCTTCAAAAACCTCGTTAAAGCTCATTACTTGGAAATTTAACTCATGTTTTCACTTATCTTTTCATTCATAATCCTTTACTGTATCATTTTTTGCTGTATCATTTCACTTGTCTGGAAGAAATCGCTTTCAGTGATAAGACTGCCTTTTAGTAACTTAAGTTAATATAGTACATAGTTTTTATTTCACTATTGATGCTATGTGGTGGCGGCTCGTTAAAAGAATACTACCACTCCATCTCATCCAATGGATCTCGTAAAAGGCGAGTAAGGAATTAAACTGCACTGTGCACCCAACAGCGCATGGTGGCGATCTGCTCACCACCTATCACACCAAGTGCATTATATTGTTTTGGTGAAACATGGATTGTGGCAGTCAGTTTTTTGCAGTGAGTGCCCAGTCTCTGACTACCCCTTATGGGATACAGTCGTGATCTTATGTATGTATGTATGTATTGATGTACAATAAATAATATATTGATTCATTAATTGAATCACTAATCACTAAACGTATTTTTTTAAAATTACACTGGTTCGCAGAAAATGTATCTGTCTTGGGAAAACCAGTAAGAAAATCAGCGGGCAATATTACATGTCGGGAATAAAAATTGTTTTTAATTTAAGTCATTCTAGAATGTTAACTACTTTTTGCCTCTGAAACTTTGAATTCGTAGCTAGTATGAGTTGGCACTAGAATACAAATAAATTCGATTAAATTTGAGGTTACTACCTGCTTATAACTTTGCTTCGTAATAAAATACTGAAAGAGTGTGACTAAAGAGTAGAGTTAAACTTAATAGAAAGAGGATCTCTTACTTATTTAATAATGACTTTAACAAGGTGTTTTCCTTAATCACTACACTATTACATTTAAGCTGTCTTATAAGGCACATATAGATTATAAAACAGTTTTAAGTTGATTTTTGACCACGGCGACCACTACCGAATACTGTCGGAAGTTATCAACTACGCAGGAGATATAATAGTGCCACAAGTGTGCGCTGAAGTATAGGACACTCACTTTCCCAAACTACTCGTGTACGATATAACGCTCACGATGAAGTGTGTGAGACACAAGAACAATCACAGCACAACAAGAACCTTGCATAAATGTGGTTTCCGGCTGGTATTTGAACTTAGAACCCACAGCGTGGTAGTCAGGTACTGTAACCACTAAATCACGCGGTCAACATTTAATGTTACTGAAATTTCTAAGTAGACACCAATCAACGCTTACCTTTTAAAGGGGAAATATATTCCAAATGAAGCATTCATTATTTCGCTTATCACAGCTTATCTAGGTTAAACATTTTTGTTAGCGACTTTTTATTAAGAATTTTTTAATGAAATCCCCGACGTGCTGTGTGCTTATTTTTCCAGAGAAAAGTAATAAAGCTTAAAGAATTTTCTTTATCCGTTAATAATAAAGATTAGTGACTTTTAAAAAGAAAGGCCGTATGGTGTTTATTTATTTATTAGATTCACCAACAATACAAGATACTAAAAAAGTTAGGTATTAAGATAAATGTAACCTTAATAATGATCAACACAGCATGCAACGATTATAATTAAATAAAGGTGGAAGAATGTTTTAGTTTGATGTTACACGGACATAAAGAGATAACTGTATAAAAGGAAAGTATGGTCAATAAGCTACGATACCATTTTTTTTAGAGATTGTTTGAATTTGAACAATGTTTCAGATACTTTACATTTCATCTTATTTTGCTACACTGTTATAAGTTTGACACTATCTTCTAACAGCCGCATGGTGCCTCAGATTTGTTTTGGCAGGTTTTACATAAAAAATATTATAGTTATTCTTTCTCGGGAATCTAGAAAGTACATTAAATAAAACTCTACACAAAAGACTATCATTGTCCATGACCGCCGTTACAAGCTTGTACAGGAATATAAGATCCGCTATTTGTCGGCGCTTACAGTCTGTTATTATATGAAGTTATTTTATTAGTCAAACAATATTTGTAAGTATGATACCATAAGAATCTTTTTGTACGCTTTCAATACGTTTTACATAAACTTTTTCCAGACATTCCAGATGACACTGCAGAACTCTAGCAAGCTTTATACTAAGAGATTATACAGCGTCAGTTCATTTCGAGGATCTCTAAAGTCTTTGATGTTGCGATTTTTGTAAAGCCAAGCATTAAGAAACTTTGCGGTACGATATTGTCTACATGTTTGTTCATTTGCAATTCTGAGTCTAGAATTACTCCAAGATCTCGAGTCTCTGTTATTCTTTAATGCCATGTGTGATGTTTACTGTATGATGTAGCATGCCAGATTGTTATCATGTCGACTGCGTGAAAAATGCATGTGGAATTTTCCTACATTGAGGTTAATTGCGTTATTTTTGCACAAGTTTACCAATCTATCTATATCACTTTGATATTTTGGGCAATCATCCAATTTTCTTACATTTTTAACTATCGTGAGATCGTCCGCAAATAAATAATACTATGAGTGTAAAAAGCATGACCCAATGTTTAATAAAAATATTAAGCAACAGACGTCCCAGACAGGACTATTGCGAAACACCAGAAAAGCTACAAAAAGGTTTGACGAATATCCTTTGACCACCACAACAGATGTTCTGTTACTAAGGTAAGAAAGTAACGAAGTCAGTACTGCCCAGATTGCAGTAACTGACCGAGCCGAGGCCGGCCCCCTTGGGCACCCTCGAGTAGGATACTTCGTCGGGAGTATAGTGTAGGATACCCTGTCAAACGCCTTGCTGAAGTCCGGGTTAATACCGTCCACAGGAACACGAGTATCAACCTATTCCATCAAGTCATCGACTAAAGCTGTCAAGTTAGTACAGGTCGACCATGTATAAATCCATGTTGGTGACCATTCAGATATGGTTTCAATTGCCGAGACAGTATTATATATACGTATATAAAACAAAGGGAGAGTAATGGCTATGTCCGCGTGAATTTAGGTTTTTTTAAAAAAATACCGAGGACTCTTTGATTTTCCGGAATAAAAAAATTTCTACTCTCTCTAATATTCTAGTCTCCAGGGTATAAGCTTTTTCTGTTCCGAATTTCGTCAAGTTCGGTCCAAGGGTGGAGCCGTGAAAAGGTAACAAACAGACAGAGGGACAGAGAGAGTTACTTTCGCATTTATAATATTAATATGTAAATAATAACATGGATAGTATAGATGTACCTATCGGAATTAACAATCATAATTTCTTTTTCAGTATAGCTGTAAAGCTTAAGGCAGTTAATACGTATTTATTATTGTACAAAGAACGCCGAAACCGCATAGCAGTGAAGAAATGAAGATTATTTTAAAATTCTAAAATACTGAGCGTGGATCCTTATAGTGAACATAAAAGAAGTCTAAACGTGTAGTTTTGTATTTATGAAATCGACGCATACTCACTAAAATGTAGTAATATGAGATGCTATCTTTGTTAGTATTGACTAAGGCTGGTGTAGGTAACGTTTTAGTAACAAATTAAATTTGTGTGTATATGTTCATCTAAAGGCTAACGACAAAATGTCTTTGATCGTTTTCACATTCATTAAATTCTGGTGCGATAATATCTTAGGTAAAAATGAACTCAACACTCACTGGACTCAGACTTGTACACTGTCTATTTAGAATATTTTAGGTATGGCATTACATGCAACCTTATGTGCAGGTTACTAGTGTGCCTTGTATCGGAGAAGAGATTTTTGTGACATTTTATTTTCGACTTTTGTTTAATATCCGACCGATATTTAATAACAAAATCTCTTAAGCTGAAAATATATAGACAAAAAAAATAACAGCATCGTATTCATCAGATTTTTTTTTATTTTAATGTTTTGGTTTGAATCAAAGCCAAAAATTAGGAAAAAACTTGTGAAAATAACATTGAAATGAAATAGTTTAACAGAATATTATTCCCCACGAAGTATGCAAACTTCTAACAACTTATTATCGAGTTTACAACTGAACGTAAAGTTTTCATTCAAACTCAGGAACTCCGCTTGACTCCACTTTAACCCTATGTATTCGTACGTACGTGCGTACAGCGTTACTCAAACGTTCTAGCAATATTTAAAAAGTAAATAATTTTTATCAAACTGTCAGAAAGCTACTAATTTACTTTGAATATAGTTTGACGCAGAAATTGTTTAACCACCAATTTTAAGATTTATTTGCCTAGTTACTTATTGTTCGCACTTAACTTCAAACAACACGAGATGATGATCACGGAATCGGTCAAGAGAATGTCAACGATTGCGACATTCTTTTCATAAAAAACCAGGAAACATAAACTTTGGGAAATATAACTGGTGGTAGAATTTCTATGCAAAAATCCGACTAATTAGGTATTACCGCAGGGCCAGTAATTTTGCCGTGTAGCAGTAGTATGCAATCATTACTATGTTTTGGTTTGAAGAGCACTGAGAGCTTGTGTAATTACTGGGCATATGAGACTTAAGAACCGATGTCTCGGCGAGCCGGGCGCTGTGCTGTATATTATTTGTGCTATAGCACAAATTGTTTCAGGTTTGAATGTCCGGGATTGTGGATGATCTCTGTTATGCTGTGACTGTGCGAGAGTCTTCCTGCTATCTTAAATATAACATGTTACACACAGTTTCCATTGCTCTGCCGCCGTACCGTATTATTACTGTGTTCCAGTTTAAAGGGCATTGCATCTAATGAACTTACTGGGTATATGAGACTGAGAATAAGTCGTAGAGACGCTAATAACAGTTCATTTATACCTCTGCTAGTTAAGTACTTTATAAATTGTCTTCATTAATAAATTTTTATGCTTTATACTACCGCTGCCAAATGAAATATCACAAATGTAACAATGCGGGATACAAATATTTCATAGCTAAACACTGCAATACGAAGTTAATTGTTGTCTAGATGTGTACCTAGTCGCCGATAAGGCAGTGCTTCTAACTAAACAGTAAACTCTGGTTTTTTCAGTTACTATAAAACAGGGATTTCCGAAGTGGTCGATATCGACCCCTTGGGATCGAAATCGGTTTCCCAGAGATCGGCATAAACGAAAACTATTTTGGGTTTAAAACCCGACAGTTGAGGTCTAAAAACCGACCTCTATATTAATATAAGTTCTTATTTGAAACTTTCAAGATACTGTGTAAGTTGTGTTACGTATACCAACTTGTTATAAGAATGACTAATATTGTTTTTTTTTAATATTTTACGTAATTTGTATTAATAATTATTTATTACACATGATATTTACTGAATTATAAGTAAAAGTAAAGTAAAATTTTGATGAGAAAATGTCAAGTTTACTCACCTTACCAACCGCAAAGTTTTTAAATTAGTAAGTATTTTGTATCAATAGGGAAAAAACTAGAGACAAGATTTTTAAATAAATTCGGCTATGGGTTTTAGCTCATTTTGGAAAAGGAGTTTCTTGCTCAAAATAGTTGGGAAATCCCTGGTTTAAACTAAGCGTATTTTTTTAAATACGTTTTCCTAGGGTGTTTCTTTATAAATGTACTAACACGCCATTACACATGTCGGTTTGTGATGGTGTTAACCAGTGATTGCCTGTGAAACCTTTTATGAATTTAGCACCTTTTTGAGAAAAAACTCCACAAAAGCTAGTTCATCATAAGTCGAATGCCCAAACCACTTTAGCGAATAAGAATAGGTATTTGAGTGCCTTTAAAACTGTGCAGCACACTAGAATATCTCCTGTTTTACAGACTTAAATTGTAAATAGAGAACACAACCAGACACGAAAACCGTCAATGTGTATTGTGATTTTGCCCAAGCGTTGGCTCCAGTTGGCATTCCAATACATTCTGTTACTATATATTATACTAGCTTATGCCCGCGACTTCGCCCGCATGGAAATAGGTTTTTTAAACATCTCGTAATAACAATTTGATTTTCCAGGATAATAAGTAAATAAATATCCTATGTCCGTCTCCAGGATGCAAGCTATCTCTATGCCAAATTTCGTCAAGATAGGTTCAGTGGTTGAACCGTGAAAAGGTAACAAACAGACAGACGGACAGAGTGAGTTACTTTCGCATTTATAATATTAGTATGGATATTCTGTTACTCTGACCACCTCGCTACGCGGTCATCTATCAAGTAGTTCAATGTAGCAACATTTACGAAATGTTTCTTCGATGTTGTGTTGCTATTTTTTCGATATGTATCGTGTGTGGAGCTGCGAATCAATAGACATTCCAAGAAATACAGTTGAAAAAAAAAATTAATATTCTGCGACGAAACACTTTAAGCTGAAAACATTTTTTATTATTTTCTTTGAGATAAACATAACTATCTGAGAATTTTTTGTACCAACATTTCTCCAATACAAATGAGGGACCTCTTGTACACTGCTGATTCTTTTTAGTTTATAAATTCTTTTTAGTAATTTTTTGTTCAGATTTTTTGCCCTTTTTTCAGTGTTTGCCTGTAAAGTTACTCTCTTTTTCTGTTTCCTCAGAATTTTATATTTATATTAATTCACAAGAATCTTCGGAAAGTATTACGTTTTTCTTCTTCTTCATAAGATTGATGCGTCTGATTTTACGTGAGACTATGCGCAGTGTTGTTGTCATAACAATTTATTCATCTATACACAGTAAGTAGGACTATCAACTATTAACAGGTCTATTATGTAAAATAATCTCATATTATTAATTGCCGTGTGGTGGCGGCTCGTTAAAAGAATACTACCACTCCATCTCATCCAATGGATCTCGTAAAAGGCGAGTAAGGAATAAAACTGCACTGTGCCCCTAATAGCGCATGGTGGCGATGGGCTCACCTATCACACCAAGCATGCATTATATGCTAGTGCACTATATTGTTTGGGTGAAACGTGGATTGTGGCAGTCATCTGCTTTTGCAGTGAGTGCCCAGTCTCTGACTACCCCTTATGTGATGTTATGTATGTATGTATGTATGTAAATTTAAACATTTGGTGATGAAATCTGTAATAGCACTGTACGGATATTGATTTTTCTGAAACCGCTTCTTTTTAGTTTTTATCTAAAGTTCATTGACACAACATTGAGTGACATTACTGTTATCATATTTAGTTAATATAATCAGGTTTATATCTTTAATTTGTTGAAGAAACAACATAATTATTAAGTTATGAAATTATTTACTTACGTAGGCAGGGTGACTAATTCGCAATATATTAAATTTTAGAGTGTAAATACTTACCAACGTATAAGTTATTGGAACAAGCACATGTTACTAATGAAAGTTTCCGTAAATTCGATGAATTTATTACCATAAGTATTGTACCATTTGTATGGATACGACAAATTGCAAGTGTTCGGGTTTAATATACAACTTTAAAACAAATTAAATGAATATATTCCAAAGTGTATAATAATAATAAATATGTTTTAAACACGTAATTATTAAACAATTAATCGATGCCTTGACTCTTGAAAAAGGAAACTTCGTACTCAGGAGGCACTTCCCTCCCACACTAATAGCTTATTTGTCGTGTACAATACATCTTCATACATATATATAATTTTTACCACTAACTCGTTACGATTTTTCCGAAACATCAAAATATTGACTTATTGACTTGAACTTGAAACATACATCTACTAAGAACGGATTTTGATGCTATTTGGTATAGTTACAGAATATACACAGGAGCAACATTTAGGATACTTTTAATTTTCATTCATCGTGCGGTTTTCTATGGGGTTCGAAATCAAAATCCCCACCAATGAGATCTACAAAGGAACGGCCCCTAGTTTCCGGCGGCCCCGCTAGTCCTGGCTACGGTAGCAGTCATGGTAACAGCGGGGCAGGGGGTGCGAAGAATCTCCGGAGGAGGAGATCTTGATACCACCAACGACGACTGGACCTGGCAACATACAACGCACGCACGCTGAGGACCGACGAGAGGATTCTGGAGTTGGAAGAAGAGTTGAACAAGTTACGATGGGATGTTATAGGGTTATCTGAAGTCCGAAGACAGGGGGAGGACACGATAATCCTCAAATCCGGTAACTTGTTCTACCACCGGGAGGGCGACCATCTGTCCCAAGGAAGTGTCGGGTTTATCGTCCACAAGTCTCTCATTAACAACGTTGTCAAGATCGGGAGAGTGTAGACTAGGGTCGACTAGGGACCTTATACTCAGAATAACCAAACGGTATTCGCTGAAGGTCATACGCACCTACCTCGGCACATGTATGAGGATATCTCAGTATGAGGATATCTCAAAAGCCATACATTCCTCCAAAACTCACTACACGGTGTTGATGGGAGATTTTAACGCAAGGCTGGGCATGAAGAAAGACGATGAGCTGGTAGTGGGACAATTTGGAATAGGGCACCGTAACCAAAGGGGCCAACAGCTGGCCGACCTAATGGAAAAGAAGGGACTATTTATGATGAACCCATTCTTCCTAAAGCGGCCCCACAGAAAGTGGACCTGGATGAGCCCGGACGGTTCCACCAAAAATGAGATCGACTTTATCATGACGACCAAACGACAGCTACTCAATGATGTCTCTGTGATCGCTAGGGTGAAAATCGGCAGTGATCACCGAATGGTATGAGGCACATTGAACGTAAAGCTGGAGAGGTCTCGTCTGGTGAAATCTACACTCCGTCCATCAAGTGCCCTTATCCAAAACCCCGACAGCTTCCAGCTCGAATAGCATAATCGCTTTCAGTGCCTAGATGATTACGTTACAGTGGACAATATGAACGAGAGGCTTGTGGAAACTGTCCAGGCGGTGGGAGCAAAGCTTTGCAAGACCTGCCGCAAAAAAAAGATCCAGAAGCTCTCCAATCACACTCTCAGTCTCATGGATGTCAGGCGTGAAATGAAGCTACAGTCCTCAACTGACGCGTCAGCATATCGGCTCCTAATCTATACGGCGACACCTACGCAACTTCAATACAGTTCGTATTGAAGAAGCGATAGAGCGAAACCAAGACTCCAAGGTCTTTGCCAGGGATCTGTCTGCCGGGAAGAGCCAACTGACAAAGTTGAGGACTGAGAGCAGTAGAGTCATTTCCGCTGGACGAGAGATTATGAGTGCGATCGAAAGGTTCTATGGGCAGCTGTACCCATCGTCGTTGGAGCCACATACAAGTCTGAGTTACGACCCAAGAACCAGACTCGTCGTCGTCGTTTCAGCCTATCTTACCTAGGGCCAAGGCATATGTCCACTGCTGAACATAGGCCTCCCCCATAGATTGCCACAAAAGTTTGTAGCTCTCGTTTTGGGGTGATTTTACCATAGTTGCCCCGCTTGGCACGGGTTGGCAACCGCAGTTTATGTATTCAGATGTTCCAGCAAGAAGCTGCTGCCCATCTCCTGGTTTTAATTTTCCCTCTGTCGACTTTTACGACACCCACGGGATGAGATGGGGTGGTAGATTCTCTTAAGCCGCTACCACACGGCGTAGAGCCAGACTTGTCCGACACTATTCCACGATATCCCGGACGTCAGCCTGAGCGAGATTAACAGCACAAGAATGGCAAAGCGCCCGGTGAGGACGGAATTACAGCGGAGCTTCTGAAAGCGGGTGGAAAACCGGTACTTTTAGTCCTTCAAAAGCTACACGGCGGCGCTACGCCGGAAGCTTGGAGCAGAAGCGTGGTTGTCCTGTTCTTCAAGAAGGGCGATAACACCCTTTGAAGAACTATAGACCGATATCGCTTCTGAGCCGCGTCTATTTGCTGTTTTCGAGAGCCATTACAAATCGTCTCGCAAGCAGACTCGACGACTTCCAGCCTCCCGAACAAGCCGGATTCCGAAAAAGCCTTTGGTACCATAGACCACATGTACGTATGCCTTGCCAGATTGTACAAAAGACCGAAGAGTACAATCTCCCGTTATGTCTGATGTATGAGGACAATGAAAAAGCCTTTGATTCCGTCGAAACTTGGGCAGTGCTACAGTCACTTCAGCGGTGCCGAATTGACTGTCGGTATATCGAAGTTCTGCAGTGTTTGTACAATAAGACTACGATGGCTATCCGAGTACAGACCCAGAGTAGGAAACCGGGACCACGAAACGAAGACAGGGCGATGTAATATCCCCGAAACTCTTCACCGCTGCATTGGAAGATCTGTTTAATCTACTGAACTGGATGGGTTACGGCATTAACATCAATGGCGAATACATACACCTTCGATTTGCCGACGACATAGTCATAATAGCAGAATTGCTGGAGGAGCTTGGCACTATGCTCAATGACCTCAATAGAGTCTCCCAATGGGTAGGTCTTAAGATGAACATGGACAAGACGAAGATCATGTCTAACGTCCATGTCACACCTATACCGGTTGTTGTTGGGAACACTACGCTCGAAGTTGTTGACGAATATGTTTACCTAGAACAAATTGTCCGACTAGGTAGGTCCAACTTCGACCAAGAGGTCAATCGACAGATCCAACTCAGCTGGGCAGCGTTCGGGAAACTACGTCTCATCTTCTCGATCGAGCCGACGGTCATATTCCAGACACTTAAAAAGCTTGGTATCAGCCGTATGTTCGTATATCGTGCTATCAACAGATACAACAACACTTCCTGTGTCGAAGTCCAGAAAAAATCGGGGCGGCCGCGTGCTGTTAGAACTACAAATTCTGTTAATGCTGTTAAAGCCAGAATTCGTCGTAACCCCAATAGGAAGCAAAAATCTTATCGTGAGAAATTTAGATTCCCGCTAGGACGCTGTCGCGTATTATAAAACAAGACCTGAAGCTCGGTGCTTATCGTCGATATATAGGACATGCCCTAAATCAATCTTTATAATTAAAGAGAGTGGATCGATCAAAACGCCTTCTGTCACGATACGCAGGTGAAAGGCACAGAAATATTTTCTTTACCGATGAAAAAAATTTACGATTGAAGAACACTACAATAAGCAAAATGATAAAGTGTACGCTCACAGTTCTAAAGAAGCTGCCCAAGTGGTCGGAAAGGTACAACGTGGTCATCATCCTGCGTCAGGGATGGTTTGGTGGGGCGTGTCTTATCAAAGAGTCACAAAACTACATTTTTGTGAAAAAGGAGTGAAAACTTCAGTCAAAGTGTATCAAGATACAGTCTTGGATCATGTTGTGAAACCTCTCAGCAATACACTTTTTAAAAATATACCGTGGACTCTCCATCAGGACTCTGCACCTGGTCACAAGGCACGAACTACCCAAGCCTGGCTTGAAACCAACGTTCCGCACTTTATAAGAGCTGACGACTGGCCCTCATCTATCCCAGACCTCAATCCTTTAGACTTCAAATTATGGTCAGTTTTAGAGGACATGGCCTGCTGTAAACGACACGGCGACATTGAGTCTCTTAAAAAATCTTTGGAGCAAGCAGTGGCGAAATTTCCCTTGGAAACAGTGCGTAAATCCATAGAGTCGTGGCCAAACAGATTAAAGGCCTGTATAAAAGCCAAAGGTGGCCATTTCGAATTGAATATTTTTTTTTATTTTTTGCTGAGACTAATAAATGTGTAGATATAAATTTTAATAGCATTACATATTCATTAAAAAAAAAATCATTTTAATTTGTAACAGAACTTGGCCGGACTAGGTACTTAGCGATTTCAAAAATACCTTAAAAGAAATTCCCAGCACCCAAAATCTGTGAGACATTCACAGGGTCATGTTATTGTAAAGTGGTTTAGTCATGGCACTCGACCTAGGGAAGCATTGGTTTTTCAGGAATATCATGCTAAAATTGCTATGATTACTGAGTGAAGAGAACTATAATCTAGGTATTTTTTTTCTTTTATTTACGCGAATATTACACATTTAAATAAAACTACTTTTTACGGATTTTATCGCGTTTAATTTATAACTATTTTTATCCCGACGCTTCGGGCGCTTTACAGCACCCATGGTCACGGGGGGATAAAAATAGTTATAAATTAAACGCGATAAAATCCGTAAAAAGTAGTTTTATTTAAATATAATCTAGGTGTTGAGGACCGAAAACCTAGTGGCCAGAGTACCTGAATTCTACGCCGCGGATCTCAGGTTCGAATCCTAGGTAGAGCCAAGATTTGTGCAAAAACAATTGTTGGTCGAATGAGCGTTATGATTGGCGCGGGTAGGTAAGAATTTGTGAGTGCCAATATACTATTTACTGCGCAGTTAATAGCTTTTCACAGTATTCAGAAGGTATCGCCGTTCTCGAGTCCAGCAGGACTTAAAAACACACCATTGACATTGCCGATGAGGTATTCTATCATAGTCCTCAGAGATGACAATGTACTTACATCTCGATACATAATAGACAATTTATCTTGTCTTCGTTTGTCTATGGGCCACAATCACCACGTCTAGTAGACGTTGTTTTTTTTTTGTCTCCGTTACTAAAATAAAAATGTATAAAAAAGTCGGTTATTAGTCAATAGTCAATAGTCTCTTATTTTACTTTTTACTGTTATTATTTATTTATTATTTCAAGTTATAAAGAGTTAAAAGAAAGGTATCTACTTCTCTTTTAACTTTATTTTTTTGAGTATTATTAATACATACAATCATAGAATATTGCCTGTACTGCTACTGTAGATAATAGATTATTGTAAAAAAATTGTAATTGTTTTCGTAAACTATAAATTTATACTTAGTTTTTTTCTTTGATAACCGCTTCTTTTCTTTAGTTATTCTTGAAGTCTCATTTACTTTTACATAAATATCAAGCGAAATAGTTTTTTTTTATGAGCGACGTGCGTTTTTAAGCTTATTTATGTTTCCTTTGAAATTATTTTTAAAATACCAGAGATGAAAAGACATCAAACAAAATTTATTAAATAGTTATTTTTTTGTGTTGAAGCATGTACAAGCTAACGTCCTATCGATCAATTCACTCTCCTTATAGCAAAAATATAGCAGATTATGTGTAACACCTCGTTAAATTGAGTTTACAAAGGGCGTAGGAGCGGCAGACTACAGATAAGTTTTATCTTTTTTTGTCCCAGCTTAGTTTCTATTTACTGTATCTTCAGCTACAAGACAAACGGCCCACTATGGGTTTTGGCCGATTAACTTCCAATATCAGCTTAAGCTCTTTTCCTATTTTCCGTTACGATATACTTATGGAAAGATATAAAGAAAATGATAAGACCAATTGCAAAGGTATTTTTATAAAAAAAATTCTTAATATTATGTAAGCACAAATGAAGTATGATAAATAGCCTATACCATTTTCGATGTCAAGCGGTGAAAATGACTATATTACTGTTCTGTGTTTTGCCGTACGGTCTCACATTACTAACGTTACATTACATATACATACACAAATACTTTTTCAGTTTGTCATCTGCAATGAATTTGCCGTGTGGTGGCGGCTTAAGAGAATCTCCTCCCCGTCTCATTCCGTGGGTGTCGTAAAAGTAGACAGAGGAAAAATGAAAACCAGGAGATGGGCAACAGAATCTTTCTGGAACATTTATAAACTGCGGTTGCCAATCCGCCTACCAAGATTGTCAACTACAGCAAAATCCCCCTAAAACGAGATCTACAAACTTTTGTGGCAATCTTTGGAAGAGGCCTATGTTTAGCATTGGACTAGTGATAGGCTGAAATAACGATGATGATGAATGAATTTTGAATGAATGAAGCAGATGGTGTGCTTCTAAATTCATCAAAAGCTTATATTTATTTTTACTTAAAAAATATTTCTACTCATTTTTCTGTTTATCATAGTAAAGTTCGTATAAATTCTCTAACAACAAAATGTAACAAAAGTGCTATAAGCACCGCTTAAAACATTTTGTCTTCAACAAAAACATTTTAGAAATTTGTTATGTGCATAATCTCAAACTTTATTTGTATTAGTCCTATAGATAGCTTTTATTTTTTATATTCAAAACTAAAATAAATACACTGGATTACCCAAATTGCTACATTAATACTTAGTAGATGCCGATCAGGGGTCGAAATTCGACCAAAATTTCTAAAATTTTTGAGTTTGTACGTTTTTGCGATTTGAGTAATTATTGTTGGCAATATTTAAAAATTCTATGGCGACAATCTCTACTCTGTGCGAGTCAATCTCTACTGTTTAACCAGAGACTATTATGTAATTGACATTGTCAGTATGAACGTAAATAATGAAAAACAATTTATTCAGTGTAAAGTATTTGTAACACATATATAAATTTTAGCTCCCTTGCTTCTTATCCAAACAAACTCTAACTAAGCATTTTACGCGCACGATGGAGTGTGAGATTAGTCACACTCCATTGTGCGCGCAAAATGCTTAAAAAGGGGCATAAAGTTTTCTCTTCACATATGAATACCTATATAGATACTACTGACATTACGGAAGCTTTCGTATGAGACTAATTTTTCACATTGTTTGGCAAATTTAATGAGCTTAATAGACCTTATTCATGTAGTGGGTCAACTTAACAGTGGTAGGATCATGCTCTCACAGAATACCAGTGTAAAGTAGTAATATAACTCTCCTACGTATTGTGTAGTGGGAAAAGTAAATCGGTGACTCAATTACTGGTACCATTTATACATATATTCCATCGTAGCAATCATTAATGACAACACACCTAAATCTTGATTTTTTTATCGACAACGACTCGCGCCTACACAACCTATCGGCGACGGACATCCTGTTCTCTCTCTATGCTTCAATAGTTACTAATAATAAGTTCAATTTTAATTGTTCCGACGAATTAAATCCTAATATACAGTCCACTTTTCATAAAAGCCTCCTATGGCCCTGAAAATATCATCTACGACTATGTGCATGTTTGTCAACCATATTTAAAATTAAAATGAAAACATGTTTTGATTTATTTCTCTCATTTATTAAGCATTAATTTAAGCATAAATCAAAATTTATTTTTAAAAATCTGCTCCGCAAATGTATTAATATTTATTATATTTTAATTAATAATAATAATTTATTATCGAACTATCACCCTGTTCGACATTGACAGACAATCCAGCCCACACCATTACGAATCCCCCCACCTAATGGAACGTTTTCCTCAAAACCCGATGGAAAAGCTCTCTAGACTATCTATATATTTTTCGCCTCCAATCCTTTTTAAATTACAGAATTAACATGAACACGATGCCTATAATTGACGTAAACCTATATGAAATTCCATAACAATTCAGTATATAACTGTATTAAGGCTAGACTAATCTTATTGTTATTACGACGTACATATTGTATACGTATTTGTGGTTTGGCTAATGTAATGGATCTGATATATTATATATCCCATTTCATCAAACCAAATATTAAATGATTAATTCACATCGAAACAGAGTTCCAAAAATAGAACTACAGGTCTTGGGAAATTTAAATAATAGATCGTGATAACATATGCAAATACTTACTTTTCCTCCTGGATAAGAATCCCAACTTTTTGCAAAAATACAAGTTGTTGGTTTTCGGTTCTTGTTGTGTTGTTTCATTTTAATTTAAAAAGTCTCTACGACCATTTCCCACTTAAATACAGCCCTTCAAAATCACTGGAACTGGATTTTTTTTTCCCTTATTTTTTGTGCGTAGCATACTTTTGCAATTTTTAGCAAACGATTCTTTTTGACGACCGCGTGGCCCAGTGTTGTTGGTTTTCGAGTCTTGTCGTGTTGTGCATGTGAAATTTATGTCTGTAAAACGGACCCACGATACAAGAGAAATCCTACCGGATTTTATTCAACGTTTGTCTGTGAATAAGTGTACTCAACTCTTACCAATATTACCAATAAATGCTGTGTCACCCAGAAAATTACTGTGTGACACCACACTGTGCCCGTCACCCAGAGACATCAGTCTCATATGCCCAGTGATTACGCTAGCTCTCAGTGCCCTTCAAACCGAAACACAGCAATGTTTGCACACTACTGCTTCACGGCAGAATAACTGGCCCTGGGCTGGTACCTACCTAGACGGATTCCTGCATAGGAATCCTACCACCAGTAAAACTCCCTAACTCCGAACATATTTCAGACTCGATTTTGCTTTCGACCTATAAATTACTGCCGAGAAAACCTCGCATTAAAGCTATAATTGATAAATGAAGCAATTTTGTTTTATTAAGCTAAGTAACATGGTCATTCATTTTCTTTACTAGCCGTGCACCGCGGTTTCCCCTACGCAAAATAAGCCGACCACTTCTCTGCATCGTTCTTTCTGCCCTGTTCGTTTCTTAGTGTACGGCTCCTTAAGGCCGAAGAATAAAGTTTTATAGTCTGGGATCTTTCATAAACGGTCTAAGTAATCATCATCATCATCATCATTTCAGCCTATCACTAGTCCACTGCTGAACATAGGCCTGCCCCACAGATTTCCACGATAGTTGGAGCTCTAATTTTGGAGTGATTTTGCCATAGTTGGGATTTTGCCACGCTTGGCAGGCGGGTTGGCACCGCAGTTTATTTATTCAGATGTTCCAGGAAGATGCTGCTGCCCATCTTCTGGCTTTTATTTTCCTTCTGTGGACTTTTACGACATCCTCCGGATGAGATGGGGTGGCAGATTCTCTTAAACCGCTACCACCGCGGGTTTCTAAAAAAAAATGGAAATCGGATTAGTCTTTCCTATGATTAGCGCGTTTAAATATCTCTCCAGCTTTATAGTAGTATGGTTATCATTATAGTAAGAGTTATCATATAATTATAACTCTAAGAGTTAACTGTATAAAAAAAATATAGAACTAAACAGAAACCACATTAAAGAAAAAGAACCTACTTTTTTCGCAAAGACCGTCAACGGTCCCCCGGCAATTCCCCTGGAGTTGCGAATATTCATAAAAGGTGGTCATAACTTACCATCGGGTGAGCCGTCTCCTCGTTTACGTGTACCCTCTCTAAAATTAAAAATCTTTCAATTATCGTATACAATTTTATATTATTTAAGCATTAAAATAATATCTAAAACCAAACTCATTTTAATTAGATCTGATATACATTTTACTGTATTAACTTTAAGCCTAGTGTAGATTACAAGCCAAACCCCTCGATACCAGTGGTGTCCGTATTTTAATCTGAAAGCTCATTGTTAACCAACAGGGATGTAATAAGAGTTTATTTTGTTAATATACTAACCAATTCTAATTTGTTTTTATAATTAAGAAGAAAATGTGTAACGTATTTATTATAAATAATAACATTATTTATTAAATGAATTGTTTAGTTAAACTGAAGATCAGCTAAAAAAAAATAAACCAAATAAACACTAAACTGAAACACGAAATTATTATATTTTGATTACCGATATCCGCTTGATACCGGTAACAAGTGTAAAATGAGAAGAGTTACGGCTTCTGGAAACCACTGTTATTCTTGTATTAACTCTTGAGAAAAGTTACAATATATATTCAAAAAAATACACATTTTTCTACATATTATGCTGCTAGAATTTTTTCAATTAAAATTAAATGTGGTAACTATTGAAACGTAATTAGTATTTAATTAATTGCATATTATTTGTGGTATTTTGCTTTGGGAATTGCCATAGATGTGGAAGCTATTTTTGTTTGGCAAGACTGCGAGTATTACTCGTAATTAAAACCTTACTTCTAAAGTATCTCTGATAAATTTTTAAGAAGTAGATAGTTTAATATATTTATGAAAATGTTATGTACGTAAATCATTGCCTCAAAATACGGAGCTGAATAGTGTTTCCACCTTTTTTTTGGAATTAATAAAAGATTTGCATTTGCCGTGTCGTGACGGCTGAATCTACCACTCCATCTCATCCCGTGGATGTCGTAAAAGTCGACAGGGAAAATAAAAACCAGGAGATGAGCAGCAGCATCATGATGATGATGATCTTCCTGCAACATCGCAATAAATAAACTGCGGTTGCCAACCCGCCTTCCAAGCGGGGCAACTATGGCAAAATACGCTAAAATGATAGCTACAAACTTTTGTTGCAACCTATGAGGGAGGCCTATCTTCAGCAGTGGACTAGTGATAGATTAAAATGATGTTGATGATTTGCATTTGAGCAAGAGTAAATTTTAATTTTAAATGCACAATTTTCCTCTTGCGGTTTGCTATATTAAACAAGCATAAATATTCCTTAAAGATAATCTCTGAAAGTTTCATGTAAGTAGTATTTACATTCTTATTTTTTGATAACACATTAGTTAATTTTTATACAAATTAATAGTATTTTTATTAGCCCCTAAAAAAGGTATTTTTGCGTACTTTATATGTTTCGTAAATTTTAAAACGTCAACACGAAATAGAATACAATACTCTATTACGAAGTACGAGGGGCATCCTAATCCTGAGAAGAGTCTCAAAACCGATGTCAGGTCGAGACCTTTTCCGCAAAACCGTGTAGGTCATCGATCCATCTAGCGAGCCGTCGCCCTACACTGAGTTCGTCGTTACCAAGATACCGCTTGAGAAGCTTTCTTCCCCAACGGTTCTACGACCTATGGGACCCGCATTGCCACTACAACTTGCTGATCCTTAGAGCTATATTAAATATATTGTTTTTGCTGCGAATATCTTCATTACGGATTGTATCTCGCAGAGAAAATAGCTCTTTACATTGCTCGCTGAGCAACTTTCAGCTTCCTCTTGAGACCTGCAGTGTAGGATAACTTTTTTCCGTATGTTATCACTGGAAACACGCAAACGGGTTAAAGAGTTTTGCTTTTAACTTTTAGGTATACTCGACGGCAATGTGATGCCGTTTCTCGAGCTTATTCAGCTGAGTTAGACTCGAAGATGCAGAGCAGCAGCAGGTAGCGGAACACAGATTTATAAATAATTTTAGAAAAGGTTGCAATTCTTCTTGCTGGTTCTCTGGATAGAGGCAATTTTCTGAATTAGTAATAGATATAAAATAACTTTCAGTGAGGTTATCTTTCAATAAGTTTTATGTAACAATCTACATACATGGATATTGAATAAAAGAATATTCTATTAGGTGCTAATATTGTTTTAGACCCTTGTCAAAAACCGTATTGATTACGAAATTGGCGGTCGCTTTATTTTGTCTCAACCATATTTATATAAGACTTTATATTCGTTATCTCTGCCTCCTAACCCTAATATAAATCACTATTATTGATGTTTCTGATATATTGAACGGCTCTATTCATTCCACTAGAATGAATTACATAAAAAAATATCTCGGACAGAACTTAGCAAATGTTTCTTTTTTTGTTGTTTCAAAAAAGATGACTGGGATTTCTCCTTTAGGCCCATTTTACGAACTGGAGTAAATTGCATATGCACAAACACCCAGGCCCGAAGCAACACAGCTGCTCAACGACTAACTTATGGTACAGTTGGCGGATTCGAAGCGATTAGCTTCTACGCTAATAGGTTATACCGTTAAAAGTATGGGCCTATTCTAGACTACAGTGAAGTTGTACAGAATCTAAACTGATTTCATTCGTAAAAAATAACTTTAATTTAATTGAATCCTGAGACAAAATCCATGTAACATACATCGTGCCCTGACTTTTATGTTTCATGATCTATCGCAATGCATTTCTCGAACCAAGGGTCACCGAATTACTATTTTAGAGCATTTTGAAGCTCTGCCCCAGTATAATTCATGAACGCTCAGGGATTTGCGATACGAACAATGCAATGTCTATAAAGCGAGATTGTTATCTGCCTCTCTATACCGGTTTTCCATCATCTTTCAGAAGCTCTGCTGTAATTTCGTGTTCACCAGGCGCTTTGCAGTTTTTAAGCTGTTTCAGAGCCATGCTAGGTCCGTTCAGACTGACGTCCGGGCTTCGATATGAAATAATAGATCTTCTGACTCGCGGCATTGTAAATAACACTGGTCAAAAAAATCAAAACTACATAATGAAGCAGTTATCAATCACAAATTTGATAATCTCATAAAGATTTCTTATATTTACGCGAACACTACTCATTTAAATGAAACTAATTTTTACGGATTTTATCGCGTTTAATATTTTACTATTTATAACCCGACGTTTCGGGCGCTTTACAGCTCCAATGGTCACGGGGGGACTGAGGTGACAGTTGTCCCAATGTCATAGTTACCCCGGAGTACCTTCAGCTTTTAATTATTATTTTTAGTCCGATCTACGCAGAAAGAGCTTACTGTGTCTTGAAGCCTTGCAGTGGTATACTTGGTTTTTGATTTAATTTTATTAATAATAGGATCCCAAGCCGGTGGTAATACCCAACCATCTTCCCTATTGAAATTAGGATGTTTTTTAATTTCAATACCCTCGCGAATCATCCTTGGTAGGAATCGGTGTTCTTTTGCAAGGATTTGTGGTCTATCAAATCTGATGTAATGGTTGGGATGATCCAGAACATGGTCACAGACTGCAGACTTCCTAGAACGACGATGCTTCACGTCAGCTATGTGTTCTTTTACGCGGGTTTTTATCGATCTTCTTGTTTGGCCTATGTAAGAGAGACCACATTCACAATCCAGCTTGTATACTCCTGCGTCTTGTAGAGGGATGTTACACTTGACAGATGGTAAAAACTGACTTATCTTCTTCAGCGGCTTGAAGTATGTTTTTATGGAAGCCCGCTTCAAGATATAGCCAATCTTGTCCGTGACTCCTCTGACATAAGGTAGAATAGCAGGTACACGCTCGACTGTGGCTGGTTTCACTCGGTCACTGCGACGTAGGCGCGGAACCCGAAGCTTGTTGTCGTGCAAAACTTGCTTGACATGCTGAAGCTCGGCGGCCAGGTGTTTCCTGTCACAGATTCCTCGTGCTCTCTGAAACAAGGATTTACCCACGGTAGCTAACTGTGATGGATGGTGGTGAGATTCACCGTTTAAATATCTGTTAGTATGGGTCTTTTTCCTATACACAGTGTGACTCAAGGTGTTATTAGGATTCCGAATTACTAAAACATCTAGAAAAGCTAAATAGTTATTTGCCTCTAACTCCATTGTAAATTGAATTTTAGAGTTTAGGGAGTTAAGGTGGTCTAGAAATGCAGTTACTTTATCTGATGGTAAAATTGTGAATTAAGAAACACTCCGAAAAATTGAATCTGGACGTTAGTTCGATAATACCATCTTGTGCTAAATCACCGAAGTTGTATGGGTTACCAAAGATACACAAACCAAATGCTCCACTACGTCCAATAAAGAGCCAGATCGATTCACCAACCTACAGATTGGCTCAGCATGTGGCTAAAGTACTCTCACCACTCAGAGGACACACTAGAGCACACACAAAGGATTCATACCATTTTGTCAGTGAGATTAAAGACCTTCACCTGACTGACAATGAAACTATGGTCAGTTTTGATGTCCAGTCTCTATTCACATGCCTACCAGTAGACGACTGCATCTCAATTGTATCTAGGAAGCTAGCTGAAAACAACATGCCAGTGGAATATGCAGAACTACTAAGACATTGCCTTACATCTGGCTATCTATTGTGGAAGGAACAATACTACAAGCAAGTAGATGGTGTGGCGATGGGCTCCCCAGTATCTCCCATTGTCGCCGACATCTTCATGGAAGACTTTGAGGAGAGAGCCCTCCGTACTTCTCCAGTAAATCCAAGATTCTACAAGCGGTATGTAGATGATACTTTCACAATTTTACCATCAGATAAAGTAACTGCATTTCTAGACCACCTTAACTCCCTAAACTCTAAAATTCAATTTACAATGGAGTTAGAGGCAAATAACTCTTTAGCTTTTCTAGATGTTTTAGTAATTCGGAATCCTAATAACACCTTGAGTCACACTGTGTATAGGAAAAAGACCCATACTAACAGATATTTAAACGGTGAATCTCACCACCATCCATCACAGTTAGCTACCGTGGGTAAATCCTTGTTTCAGAGAGCACGAGGAATCTGTGACAGGAAACACCTGGCCGCCGAGCTTCAGCATGTCAAGCAAGTTTTGCACGACAACAAGCTTCGGGTTCCGCGCCTACGTCGCAGTGACCGAGTGAAACCAGCCACAGTCGAGCGTGTACCTGCTATTCTACCTTATGTCAGAGGAGTCACGGACAAGATTGGCTATATCTTGAAGCGGGCTTCCATAAAAACATACTTCAAGCCGCTGAAGAAGATAAGTCAGTTTTTACCATCTGTCAAGTGTAACATCCCTCTACAAGACGCAGGAGTATACAAGCTGGATTGTGAATGTGGTCTCTCTTACATAGGCCAAACAAGAAGATCGATAAAAACCCGCGTAAAAGAACACATAGCTGACGTGAAGCATCGTCGTTCTAGGAAGTCTGCAGTCTGTGACCATGTTCTGGATCATCCCAACCATTACATCAGATTTGATAGACCACAAATCCTTGCAAAAGAACACCGATTCCTACCAAGGATGATTCGCGAGGCTATTGAAATTAAAAAACATCCTAATTTCAATAGGGAAGATGGTTGGGTATTACCACCGGCTTGGGATCCTATTATTAATAAAATTAAATCAAAAACCAAGCATACCACTGCAAGGCTTCAAGACACAGTAAGCTCTTTCTGCGTAGATCGGACTAAAAATAATAATTAAAAGCTGAAGGTACTCCGGGGTAACTATGACATTGGGACAACTGTCACCTCAGTCCCCCCGTGACCATGGGAGCTGTAAAGCGCCCGAAACGTCGGGTTATAAATAGTAAAATATTAAACGCGATAAAATCCGTAAAAATTAGTTTCATTTAAATCTCATAAAGGTTGAAAACCTAATGAAAATCGGTGAAAACTCAAATAAAATGCTGATAAATCGCGGCGCCCGTCTGCACAGCTAGCTCAATGGTATGCAATGAAAGGACCGCGCAGTTGAATCAGTTGTTAGAGGATATAATCAAAGGAGAAAGAAAGAAACAAACAAAGAGTATTTATTGTCACAGCAGAACTGTCATGCATACCTACAGCACGTACCTCTTTCCTACTGAAGTGTCGTAAGAGGCGACTAAAATATTGTACAGAAAGTCTTTATTCGTGCAGAATAACATCATAATATGCAGTGCTGCAACTACACTGCTCGTGAGAACGCAATGGGGAGTAAGAATTTTTTGACTCGTACTCCTGTGACGTCTCGTTTCCCGCGAGGGCCGAAAGTGGGCCATGTGAGTAGCCTCTGCTTACCTAATATGGGAAAAAGGCGTGACTATATGTATGTATGTAACTAAAATTCCTTAACGATAATGCACACAACGCCATCTGGTATTAACATCTAGTTTATGACTGACGTTATTTGCCATGTTCATTTTTGTCCGTGTTCTGTTTTTGTCAGATGGCGTCGTATACGGAAAATATATGAGAAAATGAATTTTCTTCATAATGTTTTTTTTTGTGATTTTTTGATGTAATAGAACTGTAATAGTGCAGTAATAGAAAGCAAATACTGAAGTCTATAAAATTTAGATAAACAAATTAAGAAAACGATAAATAAAAGTTAATAATTTTTTTAACGATATTGAAAATTAAAAAAAAATGTATATAAATTTAGTTCATAGCTTTTCTGACTTATCATTCGTTGATTTTCTGCGCGAATTTTGTTGTTAAAAATTCTTGAATATATTAAATCAACTCGTACATTTAATAATTTGACATCATTGCCACTTTTTTTAATAGCGTAAATTAAGACGACTGATATCGCGGAACTTCTCGAAACTGCCCTGAACATTCACAGTTCGGCACTTCTAGTTAATGTTCGGTTCTAAGCGTGAGACTTCTTAAGGCTGTGGCATGAAGTTTAATCTCTCTATTAGATAAACGAGCTATCTGATTGGAAAACAATATTTCAAATCGTATTAGTGTTTCTTAAGATTTACACTGTTTGTCTTCTAACACATTTAATATCGTTAATAGAATCAGACGTACCTTTGAGTAAATCAATTATAATGAAGGAAACGAAGTTAATATGCATTCGGATTTTAGCAAATTAACTTCGTTTCCTTCATTCTAACACTTTGTTATTAAACTCTCAATTTTGCTAGTCTGGGCGGCTTCTTTACACTTCCCCGTCCTAATGTACCTCGACCGCCAACGTAGCTGGAAATAGTAGAGCTCTCAAGAACACGGACTGATTACTATTTACTGGTGGTAGGATTGTTATGTAGGAATCCGTCTACGTAGGTACCACCGCAATGTCAGTTATTTCGGTTTGAGTAACACTGATAGCTGATGTAATTACTGGACATTTGAGACTTCAGGATAGTGTCTCAGGGTGACGAGCGCAGTGTCACACAGAAATGGTCCGGGTCACACAGTATTTGTTTTGGTCAAACGTTGTCAAACAATCTGGTGAACGTTTTACTCGTTTCGTCCCTTTCTGCTAAAAATTTAAAATTATTGGCTGGAAAGTGTGCAGCGTGTAGCTGAGGTTAGAGTTTAGAGAAGTTTGCTCTATTTACATTTTGAAAAATATATATATTTATATACAAATAAAAAATATATTTCTCAGAAATAAAGCCGCGTCAAAAGAAACATAAAACATTGTTTTCACATTATTTTTGAACACAAAAACTACCCTTGTTAGATAGTTGAAGAGATTTATGGAGGAAAGAAATCGGTCGCAAGGGGAGAACTAAAGTTCACAAAATATTTCTTTCTCTATTTCTAAAGAAGATATACGGATGAAAGATTCTATTGAGAACACAGTACTGTTCATGTAATTTATATTACAAAACACGACTTGATATCAGTAATCATACTTTATAATACTATAATAAAGTTGTGTGTTTGTATGTTTAAAAGCGCAAATGTCAAAAAATAAATATTAGATTAAAAACAAATATATGTATTAGATAGCTCGTTCATTGAGCAAGGTTCTGTGCTGCAAAGTTGTTTGCTACAACAATAAGGAGCCGCAGGCTAAGAACGTTACCAAGAAGGGCCAAACTGAATGCTCAGATCAGCCAACTAGAAAGCTGTATGGCGCAGTTATGTACGCGAGTGAAACCGCGTGGCGCAGTTAGTGGCTAATATTAAAAGAAATGACAATGACATCAAAATATTAAATGAATGAGTTTATTAAATTAACTCATTCATTTAATATTTTGATATACATTCAAGAAGTTTGTATCAACAAAAGTGAGAACAGTGCTTTTTGAAATAAATATATCACACAAAACAAATTTCACTGCCTCTATATTTTATATTTTACCAACAATAACAAAAACTCAAGAGATGATGAGTTCTTGAATGTCGTTATTAAAAAAAATGTAACAAAAAACACTGGTTCTTGAATGCCGTTATGCAACTATAATTATTTATTCACAATCATTTTTTTACTAAAATGTTCACAGTTCGTACTCTATGATAATTTGAGTTACCGAAAGCATGTGAAATTTTTGGTTATATGGAAGATTGATATGTTGGTGGACACCGACAGTATCGACGAAAGGCTTCGTTTCTACTATGTTTATGTAATATGAGGGATTATTTTAATTGATAGTGTGAAAATGATTTTTTTCCTCCTTTCCTATCTAGGAAAGTAAAACGTCTAAATACAAAACTTCATCTAAATCGAAGAAACGAAATGTATTTTTTTATTGGAGAAAGGGATGAGACGAGCAAAAGGTTCACCTGATGGAAAGTGCAACGTCCGTCCACAGCAATGCTGTGTCACTCAGAATATTTCTGTGTTGCACCACGCTGCGCCCGTCCCCCAGAGACGTCACTTCTTAAAGTCAAAGTCAAAATTTCTTTATTCTGTTTAGGCTTGTATAAAGCTCTTATGAATGTCAAAGTCTACACCTGTTTAAAAAATACGACCTTCTAAGAGAAGAACCGCAAGAATGTCTGGGGTCTTTCTTTTTTTCAATGCCATATTACATAATGTCATTTATTAGTTACATAAAAATTACATCATAAATTTAGTAGTCAGTAGGTTTGCAAGTGCAGAGTAAGAGTTATTTCCACACATCTCTATCCTCTATGTAATAATCCATTTTATAATACGCTTTTTGTAATAATGTCTTCTTGACAAGTTTGTTGAACTCCATGTCAGTTTTTTGACTCACACTTTTAGGAATTTTGTTATATAAATTTTATGGATCTACTAAGAAAAGATTTTCTATTTTTGGCAAAACTCTAGCGTGTCACCTCGGCCCACTCATCAGGACACAGTCACTTTATCATTAAATAAATCCATGTGTTTCCGAATGTACATTATATTTTCATAAATATACAGGAGTAGAGAATAAATATACGGAAGTGTCAAAATATTAGTATCCTTCAATAGTTCTCGTAGCGACTTGCGAAGACTCAAGTTATATATTGCTCGAAATGCCTGTTTTTGCAAAATGAATATAGTTTCCAGACCGGCCGCGGATCTCCACAGTAATACACCATATGACATAATACTGTGGAAGTATGCAAAATAGACTGATTTAGCTGTAGCCTCATCAGTCAATTGTCTAATCCTTCAAATAGCAAAAATGGCAGAATTTTATTTTGAAGCTATTTTTTCAATACGTGCTCCCCTCTTTAGTTTGGAATCAATAGCGATTCCAAGAAATACAGTTAAATTTCCGAAAAAAAGGTTAGAATTCTCTTAATATTAATATTATGTACCGACTTGGACATTCGAAAGTGTAGACATTTTGTTTTACCCGCATTTTACCGCATTTGGAAACAATATCCAAAGTTTTATTGGGCTGTTCCAGCGTCAATCCATTTCTGTTAACTTTAAACAACAGTGAGGTATCATCAGCAAACAGAACTACCTCAGACATATTTTGTACCAAATAAAGAACATCGATTATGTAAACCAAGAACAGAAATGCACCAAGCATCGATCCCTGAGGAACACCCATTTTTACTGGACAACCTGACGATATAATACCGTTAATCGCTACTTTTTGCTCTCGATTTGTTAAGTACGATGATAAAAGATCTAGTGAGGATCCACGAATGCCGTAGTACTTTAGTTTACGAATTAAATTATTATGCTCTACACAGTCAAATGCCTATGAGATATCACAAAACACACCGATAGTCTCATGAAGATTTTCCCAGGCCTGGAGAACATGTGTGACTAGTTGCACACCGGCAGCAGTCGTTGACCTTTCTTTCGTAAAGCCAAACTGCCTGTCGTTTAAAATTCTATGTATACTAAAATGAACGAACAATTTCTCTAGCATAATTTTTTCAAATATTTTACCTAAAGCACAGAAGTGGGACAGTAATTTGTAGAAATTTCTCTACTACCCGTTTTAAAATCTGGTAAATCTGTCACATCAGATCAAGGAAGACAGCAAAGTCAACACAGCGATTAAAAATCATCGCCAATATTGGAGCTATATCGATAATTAAATTACCCAGACCGAAAGCCCCCCAAAGATCTTATGTTTTCTTATTACGAGTAATTAGTTTCCCAAATGCTTTTACAGTATCTGCAGAGCTAATGTGATTAAATTGAAATTTAGGAATGTTCACGTTCATACATATTCTCTTAGGAATGACTCTGCAACTACTAGGATTAGGACCTAACTGCAAATGTTTAGTAGTTTCAGTACGTATATTTGAAAAAACATTAAGAAATTCATTTGCAACTTTATATTTATCTTTAACTACTCGCTTTAAATTTCATAGTACGCGGGTGGCCTGGGTTCGATTCCCGGTGTCGGCACCTCTAAAATTGTTAATTGCAATTTTAAGTGCTGAATTACCACGTGCTCGGCGGTGAAAGAAAACATCGTGAGGAAACCTGCATGTCTGAGAAATAAAAAAAAATATTTCGAAGACATGTGCAGCCCGCCAACCCGCATTGGAGCAGCGTGGCGGATTCTTCCTAGCTCCAAAACCCTCTCAGAACTTAGAGGAGGCCTGTGCTCAGCAGTGGGACATTTATAGACTGAAACTTTACTTTTTTTACTGCCAGTCTCTAAATTAATAATATTCCATGTGGCTTTTATTTTATTATAAGAAAGTTTAATTTTATTGCTTAAGAAATCAGCTTTCATACAGACATTTTTACTACCTTCCTGGTGAACACGTTATCATATTCATTATAAATTGTATAAAATAAGGTGTTAAAGATACTATCGGGGTCATTCATTATCTTAAGTCTCAAGTAATGAAACAAGCAAAACTTTCACCTGATGGTAAGTGCAACGTCTGCCTATTAAAAACGCTGTGTCACCCAGTACATTTCCGTGTGACATCTCACTGTGCCCATCATCCTGAGATATCAGTTCTTAAGTCTAATATGCCCAGTGATTACGCTAGCTCTCAGTGCCCTTCAAACCGAAACACGGTAATGTTTCACACTACTGCTTCACGGCAGAATAGCTCTCCCTGGGGTTATACCTACCTAGACGGTTTCCTGCATAGGAATCCTACCACTAGTAACAGTGAGATATTACACATTAGCCAAATTAGAGCTGCTTGGCCTCAGTTGTTTTAATTTGACTGACTATATGTGCTTAAATATATTTCACACGCATGGAGATTTTGCGAAGATCTTCTTCACCTTTACTCACGCCTTTAATTTAATTCTATATCAATGATCTAGATGCCACAGTGACTACATACAATCTAGTGGACTATGTGCTCGTTCGTTACCCTTACAAAAAAGATATTCTTGGTTTTGTATATTAAATTTCTATTATTTTTCTTGAATGGTAGATGTGGCTACTTCGTCATCAACCAACTTCCATGTGCCATTCATCTCCAAAGAAAACTTCTCTTCTTATACATCGGCTTCATCAGCATCATTAAAAACATCAACAACCTCCACTATTCTATCCTCACTTGCATCCAAAAAATCATCAAAACCTCTTAAAGACCCATCTCTCGGTGGATTTCTCCTTGGACCCACACTCTCTGCAACAACCTCCGCTTCCTCTTCATCCGCTTCATCAGCATCATTAAAAAAAACATCAACATAACCACCTCCATAACTGCCTGAGCCACCAGATCCACCGCCGTTTCCATATCCACTTCCGGCGTTTCCAGAACCTCCGCCTAAGCCGCTTCCACTATCTTTAATTGTTTCTTCAAACTACTTAATTTGGTTCTTGTACTCTTAATTTTCAACACCGGCAATTGTTAATTCTTCTTCAACTGTTTCTTTTTCAATTGTTTCCTTTTGAATTGTTCCTTTTCCTGGGCCCATAACCTCTAGAATGGTAGATGTGGCTAATGGGATCACTTTTAAACCAAAAGACACTTAAGGACTGATTAGAAAACTATTTATTTTAACTTAAACATTTTTGAATTTATTCTTGATGAAACCTAATCATTGTAAAATTTATATAAAATACAAAAGTTATGTCGGATAACTTGACATGTTACTTCTTCAAGTGATTTATACGGAATTAATAAATATGACACAATTCAATCTGAACAAATAAAACTGACATTCCAAATTTAAAGTAATTCAAACATAATACATAAACCAAACAGATCAGAGTTGACATCAAAAGAGTATGTATAATCTGAGATTACCAATCAACAATTTTATCAATCATTTGTGTCATTTTATTCTAGCATTGTCTACATCTATTATTTTTAGCATGAAATTGTGTTCTGTTATTTCACTTTGTAATTATTTGTATTTGTACTAAATAAACATCTTTTAGTGTTTGTAAATTGCTTACCTTCGAAAACTAATAAGATTTCAACAGATTCTGATTTTATTTTATAACGATGCTTAGAATACATTTAGCCACAATATGTAACTCACATATAGCAACTTTTTTGTCTTTAACTTCATCATTTAAAATATTAACATAAGTATTTTTGATGTTATTCAATAAAAACATATTCATGAAGTAGCCAGATGTATAGTGCACCATATAATTGCTAATAATATAAAATAATTGGCCCCATTCGGGGACATGAATGAAGATTGCAAAGAAAGTGATATAAGCATGGAAGAGATCGTGGAAACGTTGAATAGTATGAAATTAGGCAAGGCTGCAGGATATGACAGAATTACAGTAGAGATGCTGAAAGCTGGACAGGGCGTGGTAGCTAGTCAGCTGTACCGCCTTTTTAACCTTTGCTGGAGGAACGGCGTCGTACCAGGAGACTGGTGCAAGGCCGTCATTGTACCAATTTTCAAAGGAAAAGGGTCGCAGCAAGACTGCAAAAACTACCGAGGCATTAGCTTGCTCAGCATTGTTGGAAAACTGTATGCAAAGGTGTTGATTAAGAGAGTGATGAATGATACTGAAGAGAAGATATGGGATGTACAAGCGGGATTCAGGAGAGGAATGGGATGCATGAATCAGGTCTTTTCCTTACGAAGCATAGCCGAAAAATTCTTGGCTCAAAGTCAAAAGGTCTATTGCGCATTTGTAGACTTGGAAAAGGCTTATGACAGAGTGGTGAGGAATGAACTGTGGTCGACATTGTCTATATATGGGGTGAACGGCAGCTTGATACAAGCGCTGAAATCACTGTACAAGGATTCCAGTGCTTGTGTCAGGGTAAACGGGGCGTACACAGACTGGTTTAACATCGAAAAAGGTGTTAGACAGGGATGTGTGGCTTCACCGTGGCTGTTTAACCTATTTATAGACAATTGCTTGAAAGATCTTAAAGAGTGTGCATTTGGATTAAGAATGAATGATCTGACCGTCAAATGCCTCCTATACGCCGATGATCAGGTTATATTAGCATCATCGGAGGAGGAGTTGCAGGCGATGGTTAATATTATGAATGATGCTCTACAAAGCAAAGGAATGAAAATTAATGTAGATAAGACGAAAGTAATGGTTTTTGAAAGAGAAGAAAGTATGTCGGATTGCAAAGTTCTGATTGAAGGAGAAAGAGTGGAACAAGTGAAAGAGTTTGTATATTTGGGTTCAAAATTTTCGAGAGACGGAAAGTACGACTGTGATATTGAACGAAGAGCGTTGGCAGGAAATAAATTATATGGGGCCCTGCATAACTTTATGTGCAGCCAGAATATTTCCAAAAAGGGACGACTGGCTGTACATAGAGGAGTACTGGTCCCCACACTTATGTACGGTAGTGAATGTTGGGTCTGGCAGAAGAAGCATGAAAATAAGATTAATGCTGTTGAAATGAAAAGTTTGAGAAGTATAGCTGGAGTGACTTTGATGGACAAACTAAGAAACAACGTGATAAGAGAAAGTTGCGGTGTGGTAGAAGGTGTAGTGACAAAGATAGAGAAAGGGATGCTTAGATGGTTTGGACACGTAGAGAGGATGGACGAAAGAAGATTGACGAAACAGATTTATGAGGCGAGTGTGAATGGGCAAGCCGGTAAGGGTCGACGTAGGCGAACGTATTACGATCAGATCGAAATCGTTTTGAGGAAAGGCCACGTCAAAAGTACCCGCAACCGACGAGCTTGTATGAAAACACTAATGAAAGTAGAGGAAGCTAAAGATGTGTGTCAGGATCGTAGCAAGTGGAAAGATGTGGTCTCTGCCTACCCCTATGGGAAAGAGGCGTGACTCTATGTATAATTGCTGAGGAGAATCTACCACCCCATCTCATCCCGTGAGTGACCTAAAAGTCGACAGAGGGAAAATGAAAACCAGGAGATGGGCAGCAGCATTCTTCCTGGAACATCTCAGTAAATAACCTGCGGTTGCCAACCCTCTTGCCAAGCGTGGCAACTATAGTAAAAGCCTCTATAATTAGAGCAACAAACATTTGTGGTAATCTATGGGGGAGGCCTATGTTCAGCAGTGGACTAGTTATGGGCTGAAATTATGATAACTATTTCTTAGATTATTGTTTAGATGCACACTTAATTGACTCATCGCCACCATTGAACAATAGCCAATCCAAGCATAGGTTGTTAAAAGTGCGTCTTGTTTTAATCTTTCTTCCTAAGAAATAGATGTTATTTTTCTAATAATATAATCTAAATGTCACTAGAAACTATGAAGTTTTAATGTTAGACTATTATATTCAATTATTCTTCAATACTGAAAGTAGGTCATTTGTTGTTTACTAAAATTTGAAATGTCACGTTATTTAAATATATCCGAAAAGGCAGAAATAATTTCATTACAGAGATCAGGATATAACATCAGTCAAATTTCCAGAGAATTAGAGATATCACGTTTAACCATACGAATTTAGATTACACGAGAAGACGAAATGGTCGACGTCGTAAATTAACGAATACGCAAAGGGAAATAAAGAGACGTTTGTATGAAGAAAATGGTTTTACACCTACGGCCCATTGTACAAATTGTTCTGCAACAATTTGACGTCAGTGCTGAGATTATTGGTCGCCATTTGTTGCCGCTACAGCAAGAGGTTTCACCACAGGCGTTACGCTTAAAAAGTTTATTTGACGCATCAGGGATTTCTCAAACTTTGATTGATCAACCACAATATTTACAGACGAAAAGACCTTCAAATCCAGCCAACATGGTCGATTAAATCATTATGTTATAACATTTGGAGCGGGATGTCGGCTGATGGAGTCGGTAAACTATGCTGATTACCGCCAAAAGGAACTAGTTAACAAAGACATCAATACATTCGGCTGATACTAAGGCCTTCAAAGTTGCCTGATTTAAACCCAAATGAAAATCTTTGTGGATTTATGGTGCAACGATAGAATCACCGCAATGATTGTACAAGAGATTGTTAAAAATGCTAAAATGAAAACTTTTGGTATACGTAAGCATGAAGTTCCTTTTAAAGTCATGAATAACTTCATTATGTAGTTAAGAAACGTTAAATAATGCAACAATATAATATATTTTATATCACTATTATTATTCATACGCTTCAAAATAATTTGTCTCATTACGAATGCGAATAAACTTTAACCAGGACTAATAAAAGATGAAATATTTTTCTTTGACAAAAAACCAATAAATATGCCCGCTGAATACGGAACAAATAATTTTACCATTTCTTTTTCCCTTTTCTCGGTAACTCCGATAACTGCAAATTAAAAATTTAAAACAGATCTTGCTTCGAATACTTATTAAAATGAAAAAGCAAATAACCTTAACTTCATATCAACGGTATCGTTTAAAAATTATGCAGACAGTGATGACACTATAATATTGAATTTACAACCTGAAATAAAATCTCCCACACTTGTCGTCACTTCGTCTATCCAGCGTAGGAGTTATTGCGATGGCGTGCCGCCCTTCTTATAATGTCAAATTACATATATACATATATACTTATTTAAATACTTCTCATAAGTTTATGAGTATGAGTTTAGATGAAGTATTCGTAGACCTAACATTATTTCAAATTAATTTTTACACGATTTGTATCTGAATATATTATAGCGGTTGTATTTGCAAACAATATGGAATTTTGGGTGTCGTCTTTAGTCAGCGTTAATTTAGTTATAGTCGCTTCTATAATTTTCACATCATTATCAAAAATTTGTTATTTGTATATTTTTTTATTGAATACGTAATACTTATATCCACGGCAGCCTTGATTGTCGCGACATTTCAGATAAGCTGCAGGAAAACCGATTAAGGTGGTATGTCGGAAACATGTTTAGAGTTTCGGGCATCCGGCCAGGAAGAAGGCCTAAACTGCGTGTGATGCTCAAGATTACGCGATCTTAAATAGAGCAGATTAAGTAAAAAAGCTGATTCTATAGCCGCGTAAAAGCAACGTAGAGTATAAAATCGTATTTCTCCATTTTTGAAATTCGCATTTATTATCCGTCACAATAAGTATGATGTCACGACGACGCCGTTACTTGCTAAAATAGGAAGATTAGTTTAGAAGCAATGAGAGAAGAGATAAACGTAAAAAAGTAAAGTAAAGTTTCAGCCTATAAATGTCCCACTACTGAGCACAGGCCTCCTCTCATTCCTGAGAGGGTTTTGGAGCTAGGAAGAATCCGCCACGCTGCTCCAATGCGGGTTGGCAGACTTCACATATCTTCGAAATATTTTTTATTCCTCAGACATGCAGGTTTCCTCACGATGTTTTCCTTCACCGCCGAGCACGTGGTAAATCAGCACTTAAAATTGCAATTAACAATTTCAGTGGTGCCGGCACCGGGAATCGAACCCAGGTCACTCGCGTACTATGAAATTTAAAGCGAGTGCCTAGCCCCTGAGCTACCACGGCTCTTCACGGGGAGATAAACGTATTCTGATTAAATCATCATTATCATCATCAGCCTACTAGTAGTCCATAGCTGGACATAGACCGCTGCCAACGAGGCTGTATTCACCTTAATGGCCACGGTTGGATAGCGGATTTGCATCCACAGTATCATAAGCCTCGTACCTTACGTGGCTGCTGTCGATTGTGTATGTATTGGCGGTCTATCATTTTAACACCAGATTTACAAAACCCGTCAATTTGACGGTAATATTCTTTAGATATCACATATTGGTTTCAATAATATAATGTAGAGAATACTTATATATTTCTAATTGTTTTCTTTTATTTTTACGAAAATCCGTAAATTTGGCGTGTTAATTTATAAAGACCAATGATTGCGACCCAACAAAAATTAAATAACAATAAATACGAAAACATAACATCTAACAAATTAAAACCGTTTAACAATAATAGATGAGCAAACAAGTTTGAACTAGTTGTCAAAGGTAAGCCGATAGGTGCCCGGCAGAGTACCTACCTGCTTTCTATCGAGGTGTCTTAAGAGACGACTTGCACGGGCAGCCTTTATTCATGCAGAACAACACCATAATATGCAATGCTGTCACTATACCGCTTCCCTGGTAATGCAGTGGGAAGGATTTTTTTTTGGCTCGTACTAAAATGGCGGCGACGTGGTTCGTCACCCATCACTACTCGTTCCCACGGGGGCGAAGGGAGGGCCACGTGTGTGGCCTCTGCTGGGGTAGGCAGGTTATATGGGAAAAAGGCGTGTTAAAGCAAACCTTATCATATCACAAAACGAAAAACGATCATCAGATATACTCGTTTACCTTTGGGTGAATTCGTAGTGCTTAATTCCGTGTGGTGGCGGCTCGTTAAAAGAATACTGCCACTCCGTCTCCCCCAATGGATCTCATAAAAGGCGAGTAAGGAATTAAACTGCACTGTGCACCCAGCAGCGTATGGTGGCGATGAGCTCACCACCAATCACACCAAGTGCATTATACGAGGGTGGATTGAAAAGTACTCGGCCTAACCAAGAAAATAAACACATACTAAATCAGTTATATTTTTATTTTTCTACATAATCACCATCAAGTTCAATACACTTTTGCCACCTCCCCTTCCAAGCATTTAGACCGTTAAAAAAAAATGATCCTTCTTTAGAGTCAAAATATGCGTCTACAGCTGCTTTGACATCGTCGTTTGTCGAAAATCTTTGCCCTCCCAAGTGCTTTTTTAGGTTAGGGAACAGAAAGAAGTCTGATGGTGCCAGATCAGGTGAATACGGCGGATGCGGTAACAGTTCAAAGCCACAGTTGTGAATTCCAGCCATTGACTGTACTGACGTGTGAACACGGGCGTTATCTTGATGAAACAGGACTTTTCTTCTGAGCATTCCTCGACGTTTTTCTTTTATTTCCTCTCGTAAACGACGTAGTAAGGTGCAGTAGTAATCAGAGTTTATAGTCTGACCCCTTTCATGATAATCAATCATAATCACACCTTTCGAGTCCCAGAATACTGAAGCCATCACCTTATTTGCCGACAAAATCGACTTAGCCTTTTTAGGGGGTGGTGAACCAGGTCTTCTCCACTGTTTTGATTGTTGTTTTGTTTCCGGTGTACAGTAATGAACCCATGTTTCGTCCATAGTAACAAAACGATTCAAAAAATCATCTGCATCCGCTTCAAATAACTCCAAACAGTCGCGTGAAATAGTCAATCGCGTCCTTTTTTGTTCAACTGAAAGCAGTCGCGGAACCCACCTCGCAGACACCTTGTGGAAACCCAACTCGTTGACAATGATGTTTTGAGTTCGTTCATAAGAGATGCCTATAATCTCGGCTATCTCTCTAATTTTTAATCTGCGGTCTCCCATTATTAAATCAAGTACTTTTTTAATACGAGTATTTTCGTCAGTAGTTGACGTCGAAGGCCTTCCAGAGCGGGGTTCATCTTTCACACTCTCTCTACCACGCTTAAATTCTGCTATCCATTTTTTGACGGATGAATATGACAGAGCACAATCGCCTAATGTACTGACCATGTCATCATGGATGGCTTTTGATGATAGCCCCTTCTTATGGAGGTACTTAATGACGGCACGCTGCTCGATTTGCTCCATTCGCGGAAATTATGACCGATTACTTTGTTAATAAATTTATATAATCACAACTAATTATCGCACACGTTTCGAACTTCACACAATGAACTAGTCTGAACTGAACTAAATAATGTGGGTAGATTTGATTTTTAGAATTGAATGGATCTGTGTTAGGCCGAGTACTTTTCAATCCACCCTCGTATTGTTGTTGCAGTGAGTGCCCAGTCTCTGGCTACCCCTTATGGGATACAGTCGTGATCTTATGTATGTATGTAATTTTACGTGCAGATAAAAAGAAATTGCCAAAAATGCGAAGGCTAAAAAGAATAATATAATCAGATATTCTACAAAACTGTATAAATCAGATGAGTACGTTCTCGCAAATTTCAAATCAAAACCAAATAAAAATGTTGCAATTTTCAAATCAAAAGTGTATTATTGCTTGCAATTTTCAAATCAAAAGTGTATTATTGCTCATTCTAATCACACAAATGTGAAAATAGAAGAATATGAAAGTCGCATTTTACAACGAAGCCAAATATTGGTACTGTCGACCAAATGTCTAGAAAATATACTGTGAAAGCATGGTCTTGTAGATGGCGTCTTCACATGTTGTATAACATTTTAGATTTGGAAACCATAAATGCCTGTATATTGTACAAAGCGACCACTGGAGTAAACCTATATCTATATATAGAATATAAGAATTTTCTCGTTCAATTAGATGAAGAATTGGGAACCATCAAGATGAACAAAATACTATGTTCAATTCATTGTCGGATGTATGAAATCAAAATATGAGAAAATCTTGATAAATTGGGTTATTTTAAAAAAATCAATTAAATATAACAAGTGCGTATTCGGAAAGTGTACATACAAGATGTCAACGTGTACTTGGTATAACAACAGTAAATAAAAATAATATTTAAATATATAATTTAAATATAAATATTTAAAACCTATAGATTTTAATTATACAATTCATAAAAAAAGCATTTTAAGGTATCCGTAGACGGATTCCAGTAAAAAAAAAGGTATATAGTGAATGCCCGTAAATCTAATGTTAATATATAATTGTTCCGCCTCCTGTCAGAAACCATGCGATTTCCTGAGAATGTCACAGAATCAACTTGATCTTACGACACCCTCGGGACGAGATGGGAGTCGAAGATTTTCTTACGCCGCCACCACACGGCAAAAAGACTACATTCAGATTTTACTTAAATCATAAACATGAACCTAATGAAATAGGTGAAAACATTAGTGCCCGGGAAAGATAGGTAATATCATACTTTTTGTATATTATCTTAGTTGTAACATCAAAATGACATTTGTGATAAATGACTAGAAGAGGCTTCTGTTAAAAATTTAAATCAAAAAAGCTAATCACTTTTAAGCATATATTTTTGACCAGAGTTACACTACTATCAATATAAAGAATAGATTGTAATATCCATCAGTCGCAAATTTGACAATTGGCAGTATGACTACCTATTGCAGTCAAAGGGTTTTTTATTTAATTATTACATTCGTAACGGAACTTCCGTATTTTTTTTCATAACACATCCCTAATCTTAAAGTATAATACGAATTTGTGAGAGGTGTTACGAGCCAAAAGGACTCCGCCTCGCTGCTACAGTTTTATTTGCAAATTCCATTTTCATTTTTTTGTTTATCAAACATGCCAGTTACCTCATTGTTTTAGTCACGAAGTACTGCTTTGTGACAAAAACAATGAAAAATATTGAAAATTTAGTGTATACAATAATACAATACAATACAATTTAAATATTAAGTAATAAATTGATACATAAGAAATATGAATTAGTAAATTTAAATTTTAGTAACGTAAGGATGCTTGTAGGTACTATGTTATTCAAGACTTGATTTTTTTATCATATTACTTTCAGTAATAAAATCAATATCAGTTTTTAAAAAAATAATAAAATTATTAAGATTCATCAAGTCAAGTCTTCATCCATCTATCATAAATAAACTTTGTTAATGTTATTCATACATGCAGTTATATGAATTAAGAAGAGTTGCCATAATCACGAAGACAAAGGATTTTCTTTACATTATTGACCTATTACTCTACTCTCTCTACATATTATATATTACACTGATTAAATATTTCTTTATATAATAAAAAATCATAATCTAAATAGCTTGCTACTGATAAAAAGTTGCAGTTCTAGTTGTAATAGTCAAAATAAACCACAATCATTATAATAGATGTATTAGAAAGTTCTTATGATTTAATCCGAATATTTAGGCACTTAGTTTCGTTCATGGTCCAAATAAAAAATGTTGCGGTGCTGAATTCTCCGTAATCATCGACATTGGTGGAAAAAAAAACTAGTCGATTCTTATACATCTATTATTGACATTTCAGTAAGTTTAGATGGTGAATTTATATATATGTTTGTAGTAATATAATAGAGAATATAAATATAATAGAGAAAAGGGGCAACCACTCTTTTAGACCCACAGGTTTGTTTGACCCCATAGTCCACTTCCCAGTTCTGTGTTCTCTGTAGTCCTCCTTCCTGCCTAATATATTTTTTTTCTAAACTCATTAGATTCTACACAACCCTATTTCTACATATCATGTAACTCAATTTTTCAAAGTGACCAAAGTCATCTATGG
Source organism: Luehdorfia chinensis (assembly GCA_019845155.1). NCBI lineage: Eukaryota > Metazoa > Arthropoda > Insecta > Lepidoptera > Papilionidae > Luehdorfia > Luehdorfia chinensis. The sequence goes on from JAHVAK010000125.1 coordinate 1,406,936, forward strand.
TCTATTTACTGGTGCCAGGATGTCAATTGACAGTTATTCTGCCATCTATTGTGATTCGGTCTGAAGGGCACTGTTAGATAGTAATTACTGGTCATATTAGACTTAAGAACTGATGTCTCATGGTGACAAGCGCATTGTGGTTTTTTTTTTTTTATTGGATAAAGTGATGAAACGAGCAAAACGTTCACCTGATGGTAAGTACAACGTCTGCCCATAACAAATGCTGTGTCATCCAGGAAATAAAATGAAATGAAAAAAAATAAAAATGTCACAAAAATGTTGTGGGTAACAAAACATTTGTTACGAACAGACATTGCACTTACCATCAGGTGAACAAATTGCTCATCTCGTCACTTTCTTCCATTAAAACTAAAATAGACCACATATGGAATCAACATTTTTGAAAAACAAGTTTATTGAAAAAGACTTGATTTAAATAGAACAAAACATCCTACTTCCTGGTAGACCTACCATATAAACCTTAGATACTAGTATACAATTACGTGACTTGTGCATAAATCTCAGTCACAATAACTATTTGTGCTGCTTATTGTTATAATAATTAACATTAATTTAATCAAAGGGTATAACTTATATGACTTGTTTATAGTGATATTCGTAGTTCTCTATTGAAAACATTTAAGACTAAGATTGTTAAACTAAAAATACTTAAAGAGACGAGCGAAAATAAATACACGGTCTTATTAAAAAAAAATAAAGGTTTATAGCCTCCTTACAAAAAGATTACTTATTTTTGACACACATTTGCAGCCAAATATATACAAATTCACGGATGTTTCACGTATGTAGATATGAAATTTGATTATGACGAAAACATAACCATGTTGAAGTATTCCATAGCAGAATTTTATAATATGTTTAGTAGGTCTCATTAGCTTTATAACTATTTAGTGTTATAAATCTATCATAAGTATTTTTTTATGAATAAGCCCATTAGACTCTAATAGATAGGCAAATACTACATAATGAACAATAGGCAGCTATAAATCAGGGTTATATTGCTGAAATACTAAATGTAACATCACAATATTTAACTTGAGAAATGTTCTATGGAGATTGATAAGATTAGCTGAACCGAACTCCTCTTATCGATACTTACGGTTCAACTAGAAAAAAGGCATATTTTTGCATAGCCCAAGGAAATTTTCAAGATTACAATGTATGAAAATAGCAATATAAAAAAATATCTTATATCTATATTAAGGCTGCAAATACCTTGTGCTAAGACACTAATACTTACAGGTAAATTTTATAACCTACTGACTCACAGATAATCGATTACCAATATGGATTATCATTTTAGACTATCATTTTAGAGGTTTTTTTGAAATTAGGAACTTATTTTGTAGTTAATATACAAGTGTACTGACAATGACAAATATCCTACAAACACATCATTATATTAATAAAAGTTGAAGACATATCTTATTTTGTACAACACAAAACATTAAAATGTTCAATTGTAGCAATCGTTGAAAAATATATATGAAATTTTTTTGTCCATTAAAACAGTATTCAAATGCATTGTTAATTATACTAATATTAGTGTTAATTTTTTAAGGAAATAATAGTATTATCACAGAAAAATTAAAAATAACTATTATTTGTTTATCTAAAATAAAAATGAGTAAAATAAAAAAGAGTGACAAAAACCTAAAAATGTTTGAAAAACTTTGGTACAATGCTTTTCTTTCAGTTTAAATTACTTTCACAAGGATTTCAGCAGACATTCTTATGGTAAAGAAGAATTTTATGATGATATAATGTATAAAAAATAATAATTTTGTAATATTTATAAAGATTGATTGACCAAAGGATTGTAGAGTGGAAAACTAGCAATACTAGGATGAAAGAAACTCATCTAGCATTTCATTTTGAACACAATTATACTGGACCTTTTTTAGCTAATAATGTATAACAGTATATTGACAGTTCATATATATTTTATTACTTTTTTTTGTTTAGGGTTGCCAGATTGAAGAGAAACCTACTCGGTTTATGATTGACCTTAGATTTTACTAACATTGATATTACAATTGATCAGGAAAGCTTCTTAAATACAGAGCTAAGTCTTACAAAATAAACTAAAACTACTTTTGTGACTACAATGCAAAGAAAAGAAAGCCTTTTCTTTGCATTGTAATAAGATCATAAATTTGTAAATCAGCAGTTGAACCTTGACTTATAGTATAATACCCACATCTGGCACATAAATGGAACAATTTTCATTTGCATGGGGTGACTGACTAGAAGGCTCGGCATGCAATGTATATGGTTCCACATTAAGTCCTTTCTTTTTTGCCAATCTCATAATATAATGCTGCATTGCTAAGTCACTGAAAACGGAAAACAAGTATGTTTAAGATTTAAACTTCTCTTTTGAGTCTTTCAAAATTCAAAAATTTCTTGTTATAGTACAATTTTCTAAACAAGAATCTACACATAAAACATGTTAAACATAGATTCCTCAGACATGCGGGGTTCCTCATGATGCTTTCCTTCACCGCTAAGCATATGGTAAATCACTACTTAAAATAACAATTTCAGAGGTGATGGCACCAGGGATTACTATGAAATATAAGGCAAACACCTGGCCTATAAAAAGATAACTATTATGGACTAGAGTGTGTTGAAATTTTTTCTGCTCAAGGTGTCCAAAAAACGTTGGGAACCTCTAATGTAAAAGATTCATCTCTTCCACTCATGTTATGTCTAACACATGAGTACTCAATAAGAAAGCAGAATTATTTATGTGTACACTCTTAAAAGTAATTACTAATTGATGATCACTAATACAGTAAAAGTAAATATAGATGAGTATTATCATGTTACTTCGAACAATCAATCGGTGATGAGTGCAGATTAGTGCCATTCAGAAACATTCTGGATGACACAGCATCTGTTATAGGCAGACAATGCACTTACCATCAGGTGAACATTTTGTATGTCTTGTCACATAATACAATAAAAAATGACTAAACACCATCCAATAATCCATGGGTCATGAACAAATGGAAATCACTGGAAAATGTCATGACTTCCAACAAATGGTTAATCGACTACTTGCCACATGCCAGACTGGAAATACTCAGATCGGTGATAGGCAGAACAGTCTTAAGATGCAAGATGTCTGGTATTACTATTGACAATTAAATACTCCCATTTTGGGAGAGGCATTTGCCAGCAGTGGAGTATTAACAGGCTAATGAAAAATGACTATTAAGTTTATCAATTAAGAACAATAGGTCAAAATTTCTTTAATGACTGTTAAGTTTATTACAAGTGAGGTAGTAGTTATTGATGAAGTACTCACTGCGCTCTGATACAATAGCACCATGTACAGCAAGCTATTGCTATTGTTAATAACACTAGAAATGTAAATAAAGCCCCATAATCTGCCAACTGCAGGTAATTATAAGCCATTGTAGGCACTCTGCAACAAACAATTCAAAGAATATTAACAAGGGTTTGCTTTTTCGTATCTAAGAATATTGTTAAAAGTGCACTATTCTAATTATTAATTCAGAAATCATTATTATAATATTCGCTTAATTTGAAAAAAAATACTTGACATTACTTAGATAGGAATTAGTAGGTTTTATTTGGCTTTCATGCAACTTCGATTAATGTTAACATTTTTGTAAAGGCTAGAAGTATTATTGAAAGTACAGTGTTTCTAAGAAAAATAATTTTCGTTAAGAAAGAATTAAAAGATAATATTTTGAATAACCACTTATGAATAATCATAGACATTAGACATTATTTAATGTTAGTCAATTGTTAGTGTTGAAAGAATGTGTTGAAATTGACAGAACGGATTGTTCCAAAGAGAATCTAGGCAATTGGGAGTTGCAACTTGCCAACTGTAACATATCGCACACGCAAAGCACAACTCAAAATAACCCTTTTTTTTTAGGAATGGAAAAAAACGTTTTATTCTATTTGTATATAATATTTAAAAAATATCTAATATGTTTAGGTGTTTAATATTATGAAGATATTTATTTAATTAATGACTTATCAAATAGCAACATCACTTAATCATTTTTTTTTTGTATTTAGTAATTATGACAAAATCATTGTTTAATAATTTTACTAACTCAAATTATGTGCATACTACTGAACATTTTTCAATTTGTGCAATATTATTCTGTTTATTTTTTATTTACTCTCCATCAAAAATAGTAGTGTCTAAGTAATATAAAGAGTGTATATGTATATGTATAACAAATAACTTTGATTAGCACATCTTTAATTATAACTTCACAAGAACCACAAAACACTTTTTAAAAAAACCTATCAATCTTTCAACAGGTTGGTAACTACGGTATAAAGTATTTTATAATAATAAAATACAGCTCTTGACTTTTGGCGCCAACTCGAAAAGTGTCGGTAGTGTTTTTATTTAATTTTGTAATTTCTGTGTATATTTGGAGTTTTGATGTTTAATATTGATACTTTATTATGCAGCAAGTGCTCCTGAAAGTGTACAGTCATTGGAAAATTCAATTCAAGACCAATATTTTTGCTTTTCGTTTTGTCGCCAACAGTCCAACAAATCTTCATTAAAGTCAACTATCATTTTACTGTTGATCGAAATCGAAATTTTAACGAAGATTCGAAGATAGTATATGGCTATCGCACGAACCGTGCAGGCCAAGAAATAGGGAAATAAATAAATAAAGTGAAAGGATCATCTATTTAAAGTCTAATGTTAAAGATCAGGAACTGTCAGTGTAAATGCATTTAAGCGAGTGATTAATAATTTGAATTACTATCTAAAAGTGGCATATGCGCAAACCGAGCGAAGCCAAATAAAAAAAAAACCCCTCTTCTTTATCAAAATAGTATCTATGTGACTTTTAGTGTATTTATCTTGTAGCGCTATCAAAGAAGGGCGAAGATAAGAAGTGTAGATTTAGAAAATCAATATTTAAATCTCTACTGAGAATGTGATGTGAGGTGGTTGGCAAACCACCTGCCAAGTGTGGCTATCTATGGCAAAATCTCCCCAAATAGAGAGCTACATAATATTGTGGCAATGTATTGGGGAGGTCTATGTTCTGCAGTGGACTAGTTGTAGGCTGAAATGATGATGATGATGAGAACGTGACTTTCCAACCCCCATTGATCTAAGAAAATTTTCCAGACCTTTGCTGGAGTTCCATTTTGTACTGAATCTTGATGGCATTGAGCATCCGTACACAATTCACTTCTTTAATAATAAATGTCGCTTATTTATAATAAATAATGTAATTGTCTTTTCTTATTTTTCTATTGCATATTTTTGTCTTTATATTTTTTACTACGCTTGTTAATTTTTTTTATAATATTTTTTCTTAACTAATATTAGTCATACCATTCTAAACCCTCCTTATGCCAGCGACACAAGACTTGTATATGTGTGTAGGTGTTTTGCCGTGAGCTTTAATTTAAAGTGTTCTCACCTTTAATTCGTGAACGACACCGAAGATTTTTGATTGTTGAATGGATTAGCGTATTTATGCTTTTCAGTCGTAATTTTGAATCTCAGCCAGAACTAAAATTTATGCGATATACACATGTCGGGTCTGGATGTATAGACCTACAATTAGTTATTGTCCCCGTCCCCTATAAACGTTAATGCTTAGAGCAGTTTTAAATAAACGGACTCCTGACTCACAGGTGTTTCTTAACATTTATGTAACAGAAGGTTTGTTTTTACAGTTGCACTCGACGCTCGACGCCAGACGGTCGCATTGCGCCCCGCTACGACCCGCTCCGGTAATCCGATCGAAGCGTGCAGCTACCTGCGCCCAACCCTTCCGGGAATTAGTCAAGGCGACTTTCGTTGTATTGTACTAATTTCCCAGAATTGTTTCCACGTCATTTGCGAATCCACCTGTTGTGGTTACACTAGCGGATACCTAACGGTGACAACGAAACTAGTGTAGGCTAGCCCCGTACGCCCGCGGTTCCCCATCTGGGAAACGCGCAATCGGAAGAAACCCACAGAAATTGGCCTTGGGTAGTGCCCTAGTCAATGTGGGTTTACTCGACCGACTCAAAAGTCCACGCGTAGTTGTAATTAGTTGTAAGCACACACCCGAGTGTGCAAAATAAGATCCACACGAGGACGCACTAGGGCTACACACCTAGGCATTCATCCTCCCTGCCTATACCCGGCAGGGAGGGAAGTTAGGCTACACACCCCGGCATCCCACCGGCGGCCACTTCCCCGTAGGAAAAAAGAGAAGGAAAAGTATGTCGGAGGCGTTAGCTAACGCACTCTTAGCGGCCCAGGCGGAGCAACCGGAATTACTCCGGTCGCTACTAACCGCTCTGCCGTCAGTAGCCTCAGCTTTTGAGGCGCTATCTAGGCCCCCCTCTAGGGCCTCGTCCTCGGGCTCCGAAATGGAGTTCGATTCTCCCTCGGCACCCGAGGACCCCCGCGACACCGGCGACGACATTGGTTTTCTGCAAGTGCAGAAATCAAAAAAGAAGCGCAAGAAGCGCGCCTCACCGACGCCCGATAGCCACGCCAAGGCTGCCAAAGCCAGTGATAGCACGCCTATCCCGCAACCGCAGGTCGCCCCTGTAGCCTCCGAAGAGACCCCCGCTGCTTCACAGCAGGCCCCCGCTGCTTCACAGCAGGCCCCCGCTGCTTCACAGCAGGCCCCCGCTGCTTCACAGCAGACCCCCGCCGCTTCACAGCAGGCCCCCGCTGCCCCGCGCAATCCTTCGCAGTTCGCTGCACACTCTCGGCGGCCACCGCCTATCTTCATTCGGGCTCTGGACAGATGGCAAGAGCTCACATCGGCCATGTCCAGGTTAAAATATACTGCCGTTTCTACCTCAAACGGCATTAAATTACAGGTGGAGACCACTGAGGTCTACCGCCAGGTAACACGTTACCTGTCGGAAAAAGGTGTATACTTCCACACATACACTCCAGCCGATGAGCGGCAACTAAGGGTGGTTCTCAAGAACCTACCCAAGGAAATCAGCGCGGAAGAGGTCAAAAAAGACCTCATCGCGCAAAACCTCCCCGTCGTCGCTGTACACCGCATGTACAGCGGGCGCACTAAGGTGCCCTATAACATGGTGCTAGTCGCACTTGACCGCTCCCCGGCAGGGAAGCAGATATTTAATCTGCGGACCTGCTGCAACCTTTCGGGGCTCTCAGTTGAGGCCCCACACAAAAACGGCCCTCCCGGCCAATGCCATAAGTGCCAATTGTACGGCCACTCAGCAAGAAATTGCTACGCCCGCCCCAGGTGCGTCAAGTGCCTAGGCGATCACGCCACAGCAGACTGTCCTCGTCCAAAGGACAAAGCTCTGTTAGCCTCCTTCGGCCCGCCTGCCTGCGTACTATGTAACGCAGAAGGTCACACGGCCAACTACCTCGGCTGCCCGAAGGCCCCAAAACTTAAAAGGCCTGCGGCTAAACAGGCCCAAACACAAAGGTACATAGTACCTCCCCCACCACCCTCTGTATGGAGGCCACTTCCGACCCGCGCAACTTCAAACGCGCCTCCTCCGGTCGCGATCACGCGGAACATACCGGCACCTTCACAGGTCGCACCAGTCGCACCCGTCGCAAGCCGACCGGTCGCAGAGAGCGATCTAGACCTCGTCTGTCGCTTCGCCACCGCTTTCAACGGTGCCGACATTACAGCCCTCGCCACGGCTCTCCGAAACACCAACAATAATCCTAATGAGAGGATCGCCGCGGCGGTGCGGTACCAAAGCGTCATAAACGCTATAGTCAATTTTAGGGCATAAAAATGACTCACAACGGCAGAGAGAAACCGCGCTCCCTAAACGTAGCGTTTTTTAACGCTAACGGCTTAAAAAACCAGCGCGACGAAATCTTCAATTTCGTTCGCGATCACCAAGTCGACGTACTACTCGTGCAAGAGACTTTTTAGAAACCACACACTCGCGATCCCAAAATCGCAAATTACAACATCATTCGGAACGATAGAGTTACCGCTGCGAAAGGCGGCACTCTTATCTACTACAAAAAGTCCTTGCACTGCGTACCAGTCGTCACACCGCCACTCAGCTATCTTGAAGCATCGGTCTGTCAGCTAGCCATGACCGGCCACTCCCCCATTACTATCGCGTCTGTCTACTTACCATGTAGAAATGACGCCAAAATCACACGCAGCGACTTCGAAGCACTTCTCTCCCTCGGGAGCTCAACTATCCTTGCCGGTGACTTTAATAGCAAGCACACCCGGTGGAACTCAATAACAACCAACCCGCGTGGGGTGGCCCTAGACTCGCTAGTCGACCTCCTCGACTTCGACGTCCTGGCGCCTACAATACCGACCCACTTCCCGCATACACTGGGACACACGCCGGATGTGCTTGACATAGCCATCCTTAGCAACATAAATCTCGCCATCCGCGATATAGAGGTGATCCACGAACTAACATCTGATCACCGCCCCGTTCTACTTCGGCTAGGACCTTCCGTCCAAGCCTCACCACCCAAAAAAACAGTAGTCGACTGGCAAAAGCTAGCCGAAAAACTTAAGCAAACTTCTCCGCACCTTGATGCGATTCCATCCACCATCAATTCAGTCAGTGACACGAACCTTGCGGCTCATGCACTCACTAGGCACATCCAAACTGTCGTCGAGGATTCCTCGAGACAGGTCCCAGTGGCGGACGACCACCGCTGGATCCTGCCTAACGACATTAGAGACCTAATGAGGCGCAAGAACGCAGCCACTCGCGCTCACGACTTATATCCTACCTTCAGCAATAGAACAACACTACGCACCCTGCAACGTGAGGTCCGAATACGTATGCAGGAGCTCAGAAACGATCGGTGGGATAACAGTCTCATTAACATCGAACCGTCTCACCTTGCCTTCTGGCGACTTCCAAAATCACTAAAAGGAGGCACATCCCGTTCAATGCCCCCTTTAGTACGACCCAACCAACCGCCTGCCTTCCTAGACGAAGAAAAGGCAGAATGTCTAGCTGACAGCCTAAAATCTCAATGCTCCCCAAGCACCTTACCGGTCGACTCCGCCCACGTCGCGTTAGTCGACAGCGAGGTAGATCGGAGGGCTCCTCAACCGCTCCGCGATTCCATACCGCCGGTTAACAGCACCGAAGTAGAGTCTATTATTAAAAACCTCCGTCCGAGGAAATCTCCCGGTCCCGATGGTATCACTAACAAAGTAGTTAAGCTCCTGCCTACTACCATCATTCAGCTATTGGTATTAATCTACAACGCAGCTCTGGCCAACGCAATCTTTCCGAACACCTGGAAAGAAGCAGAGGTCGTAGGGATTCTAAAGCCCTCTAAACACCCGTCCGATCCCACCGCATATCGGCCTATAAGCCTCCTCAAGGCCTTAGGCAAGATATACGAACGCCTACTTCTCGCCCGCTTAAGAGACTTCATGCAGTCTCGAGGGATCCCCATCCACGAGCAGTTTGGATTCCGTGCCAAACACTCATGTACCCAGCAGGTGCACCGCATAACGGAGCACATTCAATCCCGCTTCATACGCGGGCTTCATACCGGAGCGCTCTTCTTCGACGTGGCGAAAGCGTTCGACAAGGTCTGGCACAACGGGCTCATATACAAGTTATATGGACTCGGTGTGCCAGATCGCCTCGTACTCATCATACGAGATTTCTTACGCAGTCGAACCTTCCGCTACCGCGTCGAGGGGGTGCGATCCGAATCACATCCCATCCTAGCCGGCGTACCACAAGGCTCAGTCCTAGGTCCCGTGCTCTACACCCTTTTCACGAACGACATACCGCACACCAGCGGCGTCGAACTCGCCCTCTTCGCAGATGATACCTGCCTATATGTGTCTGGACGTAATCCAGACACTATCTCTAAACGCCTCCAATCCGCAGCCCGAACCCTCGGGAACTGGTTTCGGAAATGGAGGATCGAGGTCAACCCAATCAAAAGTGCAGCCATGTACTTCTCGCGGCGCATAACGCAGCATCTCCCCACAATAGAGTTATTCGATCGTCCAATCCCCTGGGAAAAGACAGTCAAATACTTAGGCGTCCTATTAGACTCGAGACTCAGCTTCGGTCCACATATTAACCGAGTAAGGAACCGAGCGGCGTTCGTACTCGGTCGATTACATCCGTTACTAAATAAAAATAGCAAAATGTCCCTACGTAATAAAATTACACTTTACAAAGCCTGTATTCGGCCAATTATGACATACGCAAGCCCCGTATTTGCGCATGCCTCCCCGCGTCAAATTCACCGACTTCAGGTAATACAAAATCGATTCATGCGTAAAGCCACGGGAGCACCGTGGTTCGTGCGTAATGCTAACCTTCATATCGATTTAGGGCTTCCTACCATAGCCCAATATCTAAAGTTGGCCTCTCGCCGATACTTCGACTCTGCCGCCACGCACCCCAACCCACTGGTTGTCAGTGCCGCCACTTACAACCCCCTCGCGATACACCAAAACTCGACCCGCGGAAAAAGGAGACCGAGGCACGTCTTCGAGGACCCTGACGACGCGACCACTATTGCCCAAGCGCTCTACTCAACACTACACAAACACCCATTATCACCATCATACCGCCCCCGCTGTCGGCGTGGGCGTATCAGACAAAGTTATTCGCGATACCGCCGCATCTCAGGCCGGTTTTCCCCTAGCAGTAGTGTCATAAACAGAAGCGTCGCTGGAGTTTCTTGCGCCATTTCTTCTCCAGCGGAAACGCATTCCGAATTGGTGGTAAACTTATCTAATAATAATCATGGTATTAATAATTATAGTAGTAGTAATATTGCCCTCCCGATTGCAGTAACTGACCGAGCCGAGACCGGCCCCCTTGGGCACCCTCGAGTCTGTTACTCTCGCGAACAGGATGACGGTCCAAGCCGAGGTCCCTTCTCGGGGGCCCTTGCGCCAGTCATCCATAAATAAAGGTTTCGGCTAAGCGCCCTCAGCGCTATGCCACCTTTCAATCCGGCGAAGCTGTAAAAGCCTTCGGGCTAACAGTGACCATCAGTCCCAAAAAAAAAAAAAAAAAAAAAAAAAAAAAGGTTTGTTTTTATTGGACTTGAAATAATAATTATGTGAATTTTGAAACATTCTATTTAAAAAACTAATTTAAATGCACGTCACACATAAATGCACGTTCACATAACATAGACATCAGCACCCTCAACTATCATATTGCAACTTTCGGAGACAGGTGCTGGTGGTGTCTTTACTTTTGGCTTTTTTAAATTGCAATCTCTATTCAGTTTGGCTGCCAATGCTTCTACGTCTAGCTTCAGGCGATGATCACTGAAAATTAATAAATTAACATAATTTATTACGTATATTACGAAATAAACAATAATAAGCCCTTTTAAGTAGTAGGATTCTCCTATGCAGGAATCCGTCTAGGTAGGTACCACCCCAGGGCCAGTTATTCTGCCGTGAAGCAGTAGTTTGCAAGCATTACTGTATTTCGGTTTGAAGGGCACTGTGAGCTATTGTTTTTGACGTGTATGATTAAGATGTTGATGACGTGTAGATTATGATTAACTGTAGACAGGATTTAGAAACTGTACACAAACATTAACCAATGAATTACAAAACAAGAAGGACGCCATATCGATGTCGACGACATTCATACTAATATTATAAATGCGAAAGTAACTCTCGCTGTCACTATGTTAGTTACCTTTTCACGCTTGAACCGCTGAACGGAATTTGTCTCAGAGATAGACTTTTTATACCGGAAAATCAAAAAGTTCCCACCGAATATTTAAAAAAACCTATACACGAGGACGAAGACGGAGGTATCAACTAGTTGTCTATAGTTTGTACTCACATATATAAATACAATCACGCCTTTTTCCCATATAAGGAGTAGGCAGGGGCCACGCAAGTAGCCCACATTTCGCAGCCGTGTGAAACGAAACGTGACGAATAGCGAACCACGTCGCCGCAATTTTAGAAGGAGTCAAGAAAATCTTATTCCCATTGCGTTACCACGAGCAGTATAGTGATAACATTGCATGGTGTTATTCTGCACGAATAAAGGCTGTCCACACAATACCTTAGTCGCCTCTTACGACACCTCGGTAGAAAAGAGGTAGGAGCTATTCTATCTACTCGGCGGACACCTATCGGCTAATTGTACTTACTCTATTTTATTTCGTAAAGTATGTAAGTATTCATTTTGTTATAATATCATATTATTGATATTGCAGTAATAATACTTACACATAATTAATACGGCAGCAGTAAATACAAGCCGATACGAGACACAAACTTGCACAGGTAACAAATAAAATTATGGCTACAATTACACCTTGAAAAACTCTTTGGACTTCTAATCGGATTTTATCTGGAACATACAATAAACAAAAATAAACCAATAAAAATATGTCTCGTGACTGTTTGTGCAATTACCGCAATATCTTCTTCTTTTTCAACAGCCCATAAAAGTCCATTGCTGGACATAGGCCTCTCCCAAGTTGAGAGGATTTGGCATAATTGCCACGCTTGGCAGGCTGATTGGCGATCGCAGTACCAGGCACTTCGCACCTTAGACGCTGCTGCTCGTCACCGGTCAAGATAATTTAGGCCTGGCATACTAGAGATGGTTAATAACGCCATCAATCGGAGGCCATGCCATTTTCCTGGCATTTCCCTTAGTCAACTGTTACGACACCTGCGGGACAGAATACGGTAGTGGATTCTCTAACGGCGCCGCCACACCGTATTGTAGCTTCATATTTTTTTCTTATTGATTTTTATTTAATTTTGTTGCTCAACAAAGGCGAACAAAAATGGCGAACTTAATGCCTTTAAGCAATCTCTACCCGCCAACGCAGGATGTGGTGAGAACTTGTTCAGCAACTTAGACGTTATACGTACTTACATACCTAAAGTGCACATGAGAGAATTTAGTATTTCATTTGTAAATATTTTAATTAGTATTAGTATTTTATAATAATAAACAGCAAACGTTGTCCTGCCTGTGTTTATCAGTATGGAAGCGCCGTACGGCATGGTATGATTTGAGTATGAACGACTCATTTTTAGCCTAAATTTTACCTCAATTATCGGGCTGCACTACGATTTTTTATAACGAATTAATATTTCTTGAGATTAGCGCGATCAAACATACAAACTCTCCAGCTTTAAAGACGTAATAGGTAATAATTTAATCAAAAAACCGACTTTTCTGACAGCAATTCCTAACATGCTTAAACCGAATTTAAAAGTTTGATGATTTTCCTGAATGATGGGTGCTATCACTTGAGGACCACTTGAAACGGACTAATAGAACCCAGAACTTGACCAAATTCATTTGGACAAACCCTTAAATACCCACTTTGTAATATAAAATAATCATCAGAATCGGTCCACGTGGTAAAAAAATTATCGCTGCTCATACATAAAAAAAATCGTAGCGACGAATTAAGAACCTCATCCCTTTTTTTGAGGTAAGTTAAAAAGAACTATGAATTTTCATAACAACTTATTAAGATATTACGAGAAAAATTCAAGCTGCCATGAACTAAAATAGTACTTTTTTTCTTTTTTTTTTCCTTTTATTGTATAAAGTGTCGAAACGAGCAAAACGGTCACCTGATGGTAAGTGCAACGTCTGCCAATAACAAATGCTGTGTCACCCAGATAATTTCTGTGTGACACCACACTGTGTCCGTCACCCTGAGACAAGTTCTTAAGTCTCATAAGCCCAGTGATTACCAAAAGTAAATTAAAACTAAAAAAATTTTTAGCTATTAAATATTTTATATTTTTTTTAATAGAATCAGGCGTTACTTTGCTGAAATCCGTTACAATATAAGAGATTACAACGTTAATTTACTAAAATCCGCAAGTAAAGATAAAAATGTTACTTCTAACCATTATTTGTTAAAAAAAACTTTGTGCAACTCTAGGATTTCTCTCATGTCGTGGCTACGTTTTACACACATATTGTACATGCACAAAAACCCAGACTATCTGTTAGCCTAACAAATATTGTTAAGTTGTTGGTATATTTGGTATCGTATCCGCGACGCAGAAGCTAATCGTGCTACTGCGCCTACTGAGCCGGCTTATATAGAAAAACTATAGGAAAATAAATTAATGTGTATATATAACTGGAGAACTGGCGGTCAAGCATGCAGATTTTTGTTTACTGTTACCTTGTGTGTCATATTTTGTAGTCAACGATTCTAAAAGAAGTTTTATGTTAATAACACAATCATGAATTGTGTCGTTATAGAAGAAGCCACTGAAAAAGAAAATTGTTTTTAAAAATGATAAAAGTGACAGCTTATAATTGTCTTACTGTTGAGCACGGGCCTCTATTGAGGATATATATGAGATATATATGAGAGGATTTTGGAGCCGGGAAGAGTTCACCACGCTGCTCCGAGTTTGCGTACTCCACATGTTCTCGAAATATTCGTATTCCTGAGACATGCAGGAACTCTCACGATGTTTTCCTTCCTCGCTGACTCGTGGTAAACCAAGAACTCAGCTAACTCACGTTTTATGAAATACTAGCTGTGCCCCGCAGTTTCACCCCCCGTTTAATTTAAAAGAAATCGCTCTAAGAGCCGTAGCGTGACATTATATAGCATATACCTCAATAAATCTCTCGGCTCTCCAACAGTAAAATAATTTTTCTATTCGAACCAGTAGTTCCTGAGATTAGCGCGTTTAACCAAACAAACTCTTCACTTCATAATATTAGTATAGATAAGGCGAGCGCCCGGCCCCTAAGCTACCACGGCTCATTATTAATATCAGGTGGTCGCACAACGTTAAAAAACCTGTCACCTCATTTCATTTCGTGGTTATCGTAAGAGTCTAATATGGAAATACCAGGAAAATCATATGACCTCCGACGTATGGCGGAATAATCATTTCCATTATGGCAAACGTAAATTATCTAGACAGGTATCGAGTGGCACAGCGTCTCTGTTGAGAAGTATCTGGTACTGCTTGCGAAACATGGCGATTTCTTGAAGTCCTCCAAACTTGGGTAAGATCTATGCCCTTTGTCTTGCAGTGGACTATATAGTTATGATGATAATGCCAACTACCATCCTCGAGCGACATCTCCCGGCCGACCAGAAGTTCATAGGGACAGGATACGTGGTGCTATACGTATCAGTGCAAAACTCAGGGGTGTAAAATGTACTCGTATCCGATGCCATACGATCTGAGGAAAGATCACCGTGTGGTAGCGGCCTAAGAGAATCTACCACCCCATCCCATCACGTGGGTGTCGTAAAAGTCGACAGAGGGAAATTAAAACCCGGAGATGGGCAGCAGCATCTGAATAAATAAACTGCGGTTGCCAACCCGCCTGCCGTGCGTGGCAAGTATGGCAAAATCCCTCTAATATGAGAGCTAAAAACTCTTGTGGATATCTATGGAGGAGGCCTATGTTCAGCAGTGGACTTGTGATAGGCTGAAACGACGACGACAGATTCAGTTCCAAGGACACTGGAGAGCCACAACAATACATCTTGAACCAAATATAATGTTGCAGTATGAAACCTACTAGCAAAAAGGTCTCCACCTCTTCTAAGCTATATTTACAGTACAGTACAGTACCGTACAGATTTATATGTTCAGCATACTTCAGAAGTGATCAGGGGTAAATTTTCAGTGTAACAGCTAATAAACTTACCATTACGATCACAGTTCTCAAAATAAAACGAGTTATTTCAAGTTCTTTTATTGCGGATGAAATGATGACTCTACGTAGCACTGAGAATTATTTTCAGATACGCAGGTTCACGAAATTAGCATCAGATAAGCCGTTTGCTTATTCGCCCCATCTTCTATAATTTTATATAAACGTCTCGACAGTATACCCACAAGAGAACAGTAGAACAGCCAAAGGTGTATTATAATTACTACCATACAAGCTTATTCATTATTTATATTAATAAATATCACTGGAGCGAAGTTGCCGACTTACGCTAGTCTTCTATAAAATGACAGCTTTTATGATCGAGTGTTATAAATTGGAATTTTAACCAAAAGCTAATTTTAGTTTCATTCCTCGCTGGGATATTAGAAATAATACGATAGCAAAACTACTTACATAGTGTTATTACAGTTAAAGTTTTCCACAACACAATCTCCTACCTCACCGCAATCTGTTGTAGGAGACTGAAAAAAAATTAAAATAAGTGTTACAATTACGTCACTTTACAATTCGCTAAAATCACTTTTAGAATAGAAATTCTACATACATTTTCGTTATCAAATGGAGCAGCATCTGCGAAAAATAAAAATTATTGGTAAACATTCCCACAAGATTTCACTATCATATAGTTTAAAAAAATTAAAAAAGAGTTCAAAAACACTCACGAGCAGTTACAAATAAATAAATAAAAATAATTAACAGCATATCGATTTTTAAACTGTGTAATAAGTTGTTTAGAATGTAGTTAAGACTAAAACACAAGTTTAATTAACGTCAATAACCCTGAATAAGTACAGAATGAAATTTTATATAGCACTTTTATAATTTATTTAAATTGCTTTTAACTGAAATTGTTTTTCTAATAACTATGCTAAGAAACATAGCATCGTAGAGAAACAACAACTAATTCCATCTTTAACTGAAGACGATTTCTGTACTGTGGTGAGTGTACTAAAATAGATTGACCTCGAACCATTAGTAGTGTTCAACAGTAATGTTGATGAAACATTGTTTAGACAAATATTGAATGAAAATATCCTTAAAGATTTGACTATTAGTGTGTCGACCCAGACTGGGAAATAAATAATACAACAGCAATCTGGAGATTTTATATACATAATATAGATGCGGAGACTATAAAAAGAAAAATATTATATTTACTTTATTAGGACAAAAGGGCTATAAAGAAT
The DNA here is from genome assembly GCA_019845155.1 of Luehdorfia chinensis. Lineage (NCBI taxonomy): Eukaryota > Metazoa > Arthropoda > Insecta > Lepidoptera > Papilionidae > Luehdorfia > Luehdorfia chinensis. The sequence goes on from JAHVAK010000125.1 coordinate 1,423,819, forward strand.
ACATCAGATAATTATATACTCTTTCTTAGACAGTGATTATGAAAAAGGCTCATAAACTCTATTAAATCAGTGAGACAAATTCTCATACGATAAATGAAATCTTGTATATAGGCAACATTAATTTAGTTTTATGAATCTAATTCGTCTTGCTTATAGAATTTTGCATTATAATTTTTATTTACAATTAAAAAAATTTTTATGAAGTACCTATCGAGAACAGAAGTAATATACGAGTAGTAACGGTAAACAAGTTTTTTTGCTTCTTCCACGTGCAATGTCACGATTGCATGTTTTCCACTTTTTGTAATCTTGAATTGTTCCTCACGGGGCATGGGCGACAATATTCCGGCTCTGGACCCCCTGTTTGAGTCCGTCTCCCACATTCGTAAAGACGAATGTATGTATGACTATCACGAGCTAGACAATGTTCACCGGTGAGTTTCGGCCGGACGTGGGTGTTGTCCTCCTATGCAGAGACGAGCCTCTTCGCGCCGCCTCCTGCGCGTTGATAGTCGGCCGGGTGAGACCCTATGCGGAAAGGCCCAGCTATCGACTAGCGAGCAGATGATAATGACTACCGAACAGGCCTGCTTGCACGCAGATGCGATGCATCTGATGTGTGGTTCTGTTATGATGTGATCATTATTTGACTTAATTGAAGTGACAACTTCTTTAGAATGGTTGTGATTTGAAACTCGATGAAACGAAAAACCGTCTCTAAAAAGAGACAAACATATACAACTACAGAACTTCGCTTGCGAGAAAATGAGATAGAATACAGTACAATTTTTCGTTTTATATTTATATTTTCGAATCCGCCTAATTTATTGATTTCTTCGTAGATTTTGTTCTCATTAGCCCGACAACAAGGTCAAAAACATTAATTGACGTTGTATTTCAAATATATATTAATCAAATCTAAAACTAAGGAATTTATTTCATACTTCAGTTACCATAGACCACTCGCTTCATATGTATAAAATTTTTAAAATTGTTAACAATATTAATTTAAATAAACCATACAATTATACCGCATGTGAACTGTGCTCTTGTTATTTTTTTCTAAGAATGAATGATGAGCACATCACTTATTTATCCCGCTAAACAACGCAAGGTATCACTGAACGCAGACATTGGGGATCGAACCCAAGTCACTCTTGCATTATACACTTAAATTTTCAATACAATCAGCCTTTACAGACGGAGAGGAAAAAACACAATTATTCACGTTTTTTAAACGAACAATGCTACAACACTTTGCTCCGCCTCTCTGGCATAGACTAAAAGTACCGTTTTTTCAACCATTGCTTTTAATCTAAATGTATTTAATAGTCACTTTTTAAATAACGATATTATACCTTTCGTCTAATAAATATGAACCAAATTCATTGTTTAACAGATTTATTAAGGATTGCTTATCTATGGTTATGTTCGAATGTTGTAATCAATGTTCTCTGTGGCTCATCGTAGTAATCAAAAAACCAGTTATTTACCGACTACACCATACAACAATCGCTCCGTTGCCTACATGTATATTTTAAAAAAGGTCGCTCGGTGAAATGTTGTTAAAATTTTAATACGTATCGTTTATTTTCTTAAATTTTTTCAGTGTGGTTTGAGTTTCGTTTGCACAAATAAATCAGTGAAAACTTTTTGGTTTTACTATTAGCGTTCTATATTGACAAAATAAAAGCGAGTATTTTATATTATGTGGGAGAGACAAATATAGTGAAGAGAGGTGTGTCGCTTTGGTTCAAATTTCGAATCTAGAGTGAACTTTTGTGCATTCACGTGAAAACAGGTGTTTTGTTGCATTCTTTTAACCGTGACAAAAAGAGATGTTAGTAGATCGTAAATCGTTTGAATCGATCTCATCTTGCATACTTGAGTGATCTTCGTGTGACGAATTCCTTGGGACGAAACTGAAACGTGAGTAAAAGTATTGTTTTAGCAAAACATAATGTTAGATGTATTTAAAATACTACGTTTAAAGATAAAACAATGGTTACCTCCCTAAAACACATTAAAACTAACCATTGATTCTAATAAGAATATTTAAAAAATCTCTCGTTTATATGTTTGTATAAAGAAAAACCCAGTCAAAATGTGTATCTTACCCATTTTTATAGCTTTTTTTTAAGAATGAGAATACTGCCATTTACTGTAATTACATTTTTAAGATTTTCTACTTTTCCAAAAAATATCAGTAAAATTTACTTTGATTTAAAATAAAATTCCTTTAAAAATATACGTAAATATGTGTGTCAAAATAAACAGTTACATATTTACCTACAGAACACAAATTGTTAATTGTTAGCTCAGTGAACAGAATGCTGCATAAAATTTAATACAACTAGCATTTGCTATGTACATAAAATTAATACATTCTGATGAATTAAAGAAAGTTAATTTTGTAAAAACTGCATTCAAAATTTAAAATGTTGTCTATTACCTAATGACCACACCACCTGCAATATCACAATTGCTTGCACCAGTGAACTACTAACACCATTTGCTGGTGAACAATATTATGAGAGGGTGTGTAGTGCTCTTCAAAAACTAGTTAATACACATCATTTTAAATTTTGCATGTAGAGCTTAGCAAATAACCTTTCAAAACTTTATTTTTTTTCATTATAATGTCTGATTCCATTAACTATATTATATACTCAAGTCATATTATGTATAGCTATATCAGTAGAGATAGTGAGGTTTTTTAGCTTGAGTACTACTGCATTAACTAAAATGTTATGAAGCCAGTTACTGACACTGAATGAAAGCTAGTTTAAGTACTAAATAAAAACTATAACATATAAGTGAAGCCAAGTCTGGTTGCTAACATCTGTAGAAATCAAAAACAGTTAATGTATTTGTAATACATTATTTATAAATTTTAGCTTTCTGCACTCCTCCATATAAACTTTAACTATGCCAAATCTCACTCTCCTCTACATGTGCAATATGTTAGGTAATATGCTATTCATGTATGTATGTTTCAGATGAGCGGAACAATACTGAAAAGTCACAGGACACTTATAATACATTCCTGATGACAAAGACATACCACAAGTTTGGCCGAGTCATGCAGCCATGGCAAGTGGCAAGGTTCTGTATTCCATAGCTGTGGTAATTCTCGGATTTATTTGCTTTGTTGTTGGAGCAATTGCAGTGGGTCTACCAACATGGGGTTATTTCTATAGTTGTAAGTATTTCTTTTTATTCCATTAAATTGACTATGTACAGAAAAATCAAAAGATAGCATTGATATTTGTTAATCCTTGACAAGAAATTAAATCTTCAAATATTTAATTCATAAAATTTATTTAAGAAATGGATTAAAACAATAATAATTTGTAATTTCATTCTTTTACCGTCATCTTCTAAAAAAAATTGTAATCTTTCACTTTTTAACTAAAAATATTAATTTATGTTGTAACAGATACATTAAGTCTTGTAGACTTAAAATAACAATACAATCACATATTTCTAAACATTGATTCTAAGTAAAAGCTATAAAAGGCATTCTGTAATTATTCACAAGCATATTTAAGTTGGAATACTAACCACCTTTACATTTTGCTTGTACGCACGTAGATGCATATCAATATCAACATAATTCTTTCAGATGATTCTGACATTGCTCTCTCCGTGCAGTCATATTATTGTGAGTATTTTCATTAGAACTTACAATTAGCTTTGTGATTGCACATCTTTATGTATGGGTGGTGGATATATTATATAATTAATTAATTGTAATCAGTAGAAGTAAATACAGTAGAAACATCTCTTTGTAATTTTTGTATTTTAAGGTTGTAATCATTTTGAGGTAAAAATAAGATTGCATTATTTATTATGCATTTCTCAAAATCTTTATTCGTATTTTATTGACTATAAACTGGCACAGACTGGACTTAGTTACCTGGGAAAAACCCACGCAAAACCAATGTGAAGTACTAGTACTGCTGCAACATTATATATGTTTAAGGATGAGAACCAGAAATCTTTTCAGTGGTAAAGTTATTTCAATGTAATTCTCAGGGACAGTTGACGTCCAATTTGATTCTTTGTTGCATATCAATATAGGTGCCATTAGGTAGTTTGAGTATTAGTTTGTCTTTTACTTACATAAAAAATATTTCAAAAAGTCTTTCTTTTATCGCAATATTCTAAAAGTTACTAGGGTGACATGAATTGTAAAGTATATAAGTTGTGAGTACAGCTTGTATAATAATATTAATGTATGTTGTTCTGGAAACTTAGAGCCAGAATGTAATGACTCCAAATCTTTCCTCTTGAAAAAACTGACCACTCCTAGAATCACCAAAGCAAAAATTTTAAAATAAAAAAAATGATCATCATTTCAGTCTATCACTAGTCCATTGCTGAACACGGGCCACCCCCATAGATTGCCTCAAAAGTTTGTAGCTCTTATTTTGGCGGGATTTTGCCATGGTTCCCACACTAGGCAGGCGGGTTGGCAACACCAGTTTACTTATCGAGATGTTCCAGGAAAGGAAGATGCTGCTGTCAATCTCCTGGTTTTCTTTTTCCTCTGTCGACTTTTACGACACCCACAGGATGAGATGAGGTAGTAGATTGTAGTGACGAACCGAGCAAAACGTTCACCCGGTGGTAAGTGCAACGTCTGCCCATTACAAATTCTGTGTCACATAGAACATTTCTGTGTGGCACCACATTGCGCTCGTCACCCTGAGACATCAGTTCTTAAGTCTCATATGCCCAGTGATTACACTAACTCTCAGTGCCCTTCAGACCGAAACAGTAATGTTTTTCACAACTGCATCGCGGGAGAATAACTGGCCCTGAGGTGGTACCTACCTAGACGGATCCTAGATCTTGCATAAGAATTCTACCCCCAATAGTTCTTCATATAACATGCATAAAGGTTGTTTTAGTATTGATTCGTAAAATGGCAAAAACATGAAAAAAGTACTTGTAATTATTTGCCATATGGTGTTCAATGTCTGCCTATTACAAATGCTGTGTCATCCAGAACATTTCTGAGTGACGCCACACTGCGCTCGTCACCCTGAGAAATCAGTTCTTAAGTCTAATATGCCCAGTGATTGCGTTATCTCTATTTCATGACGTATTGCCATCTCAAATATCCATAACCTGAAGTATTTAAATTGGTGCGGGGAAGCAGTGTCAAAGCTACCAGGCGGTATTTCCGCGCTAAATGTGGCGATTATTAATTTGGTATAGGTGAAGTTTTCCCTGTTAGCATTCTTGGCTTTTACAGCTTCATTGGACCACTGATATCTACTCTTCTAGCTGTATAATCATCATAGTTACAGTCATGTCACTCTCGCGTTTCACGTGTGTCTCGTGAGATAATTAGTCTTATTATTCTTTCTAATATAAGTCATCAATTAACCGTCCGAGGAAGTTTCGGACCTCCTTTCGGGCTGTCGACTTGTTTTACTCTGTAACTCTGGGCGGTGAGAACCGCGCTAGAACGCGGTGGTCGTGTGTTTAACGAGTGAATTGTTTACATGCTGATGAAGATTCGTTATATCCTTATATTATTATAAATGTGAAATTATCATTCAATGTCGTTCAAACGGTTGAAAAGATTTTCATACATTTTGCATAGATTTTTATCGTCCAAAAATCAATCATTTCTGAATTTTAATTTACACCGTGCGAAGCTATATAATTATAAATGTAATATGTGTAAGCACTTCGCCGTAAACTATTAGGACTGTTAAATGGGAAGGCATATATTATTGTACTGCACAGTGCTTGTACAGAAAAGTTACTATCCGAGTTCAGAACCAGAGTACGAAACCGATCCAATTGCAGAAGGTTGTAAGACAAGGCGATGTAATATCCCCGAAACTCTTCTTCGCTGCATTGGAAGATGTCTTCAAGCTAGCAGACTAGAAAGGATCCGGAATTAACACCAATGGCAATGGGCCGGCCATATAGATCGTAGAACCGATAACCGTTGGGGAAAAGGTGCTCAAGTGGCAACCAAGGGCGACCTGTCACTAGTTGAGAGAGTGACAGGTCGTCACTCTCAACTAGTGACAGGGCTTTGTGGGAAACCGATGGCTGCAAGATGCTCAGGGCCGTTTTTGGGCCATCTATGCGGAAGGCCTATGTTTAAAAGTGGATTATGATAGTCTGAAATGATGAAAATGATGATGATATTAATACATGGAATGGATATTGTTATAATTCACCTACAGTGCTAATATAACGTTTAAACGCGCTTAATTGAATGAGAAAAAGGAATGGGGTTCGTTTTTTACGCGCATAAGACAACGGAAGTTGCAGGCTTGTTAAAAAACAGAACACGCCATATCATACTATATTTTATGCGATCTTTTTTCTTAAGTTTGCAAATTCTTCGGCCAGTTACGTATATAATAATCAATCAAGTTTTAATATTTACTGTTCGGATATGTTTTGTACATGGTTTACTGAATACTTAAGCTATACCCTGTTTTTTGTACGTAACATTCTTTGTCGAAGACTAATTTGTTAACAATTTTTTAAAAAAGCGAAGGAAGTCTATTTTTTTAATATTTAAAGAGACAGACAACTCGCTAGGAAAGCCGACAATCAACTCTTTCCATTTACTTTCTACGAGCGTCGGTTAATTTTCTTCGGATCGTTGTATGTTTCATCGTTAAGTAGTAAAAGGTAATTTAAGACTTCTATTTCCCATACGTTCTATTAACGCCCGAGAAAATTTTCTTAACGTATACTTTCAAACAACATGTGCACAAAATAGACATAATTTTTTAAAACTAGTTCTAAATAACTATATGTAATTCTTTTCATTACTCTGGGTTCGGGACGTTTTTAAAAATGTAATGCCTGCACTGCACGACACCACCACTACATTCAGGCTGTAGCAAATGAATGGCTCGGTCCAACCGTTTGTACCATGTTCTCACAGAATACCGCCATAAAGTTGTCGCATAATTCTATTGTCGTTCATATGGTAAGCTATGAAAATGGCAGACCCACTTACTGGCTCTGAGGTATCTCATCATAGTCTTCAGGGGTGATGATACATGTACGTCTTGATTAATTTTTGGAGAAAGGTGGTGTATATGGACAATAGTTACAATTTACCTCAATAAACACTACCATACCCGAAAACAAACAATTTGTGTTTTCAATTTTCGCGCAGAAGAAGCATGAAAGTAGGATTAACGCTGTGGAAATGAGAAGTTTGAGAAGTATAGCTGGAGTAACTCTGATTGATAAAGTGAGAAACAGCAGCGTGATAAGGGAATGTTGCGGTGTGGTTGAAGATGTAGAGAAAAAGATAGAGAAAGGCATGCTTAGATGGTTTGGACACGTAGAGAGGATGAATGAAAGGAGATTGACGAAACAGATTTATGAGGCAAGTGTGAATGGAAAAGTCGGTAAGGGTCGACCTAGGCGTACGTATCACAATCAGATCGGTGAACTTTTGAGGAAAGGTCACGTTAAAAGTACCCGCAACCGACGAGCGTGTGTGAAAACGCTAATGAAAGTAAAAGAAGCTAAAGATGTGTGTCAGGATCGTAGCAAGTGGAAAGATGTGGTCTCTGCCTACCCCTATGGGAAAGAGGCGTGACTGTATGTATGTATGTATGTATGTAATTTTCGCGCTGGCTGGTATACGAACTGTTGTCTCTCTAGTGCCGATATGTGTCCGGCAGAGTAGAATGGCACCTACCTCTTTCCTACCCGGGTAGAGGTAGAGAGGTAAGAGGCGGATACGGTATTGTACGGGCAGCCTTTCTTCGTGCAGATTAACACCATAATATGCATTGCTGTCACTATACTGCTCGTAGGAACGCAACGGAGAGACAGAATTTATATTTTTGACTAGTAGGAAATTGTCGGCTTCCACCCGCCGGGGCGAAAAGTGGACGACTACATGTGAAGCCTCTGCCTACCCCTTATCTGGGGAAAAAGGCGTGACTATATGTATGTATGTCTTTCTAGTTAGGTACTCTTTATTACTAGGCCACACGGTATTCCAATTTGCATACCAATTACTCAAATATTATATATTAAATAGCGTCTCGCGAGGGCGAAATGTGGCGAAAAGGGAGAAAAGGCGTTACTGTATGTATGTACTAACTCTAGGCGTGACTGAACAGCTAAATAAATGACACAGAGTTAATGAAGGAAAGAAAGTAAATTTTATAAGATCCGCATCCAATATTTAAAATGGTGTGTATTACCATTACCTACTTTTTGAAGAGCACCGCTCGCCCTACCACAATAACGTGCACATACGAACTAATACCATCACCGGGAACCGCCACTAGATTCCTTCCACTACTACAACACTACAACGTGTTTCACTTCAAAACGAGGCATTATCACAGACTATGGCAGACAGTCGCCGAGAGATTAACGTGATTTTATATTTTACATGCGGATCTTAGCAAATTAACTTTCTTTCCTTCATTAGAAGTGAAGTAGTAACGCCCGATTCTATTAACTATGACAACTAATTGTCATTTTTAATTACTGTTTATTTTAATTGTTTTTTAAATAATAATAATCAATAATGAAAATATATCAAATATGCTGTTCGTTATGTCTGTTTAAATTTATAAACTTTGTGGCATTACCAACATGATTTGAGGTTTCCAGCATAGAAAATTCTTTTATTTTGGTTCCCCCGATAAATTACATACCGCATTTACAGCCCCAAGTTGCACGGCGAATTATTTAGGTCACTGGATCGATTCCTGTTGGGCTGATTCCGCCTTTAAAATGATTTTGTGGCAGTTGTATTGAGTTGATCATTCCTAAAAAGCAATAATACCTGCTAGTAAAAATAAACATCACCATAAATTTCTTATTTACGAGATTGTGTATTTTACTACCTAACGTATAAGAAACCAACTGAAGATTATATTTTATGCCATTATCAATTAATTTGTTTTTACAGGTAAAAGTCACATTATACATATAACGCTAACATATGTGTATCCGGTGCGGAACCTTTAATTTCATTGTATGCGATAGATCCGTTTTCAGTGCCCGATGTTGAACCATTATAATGGTTAATAGTAATTTTTAAAAAGTATTGGATTTTATTGTTAGACAATGTAGGAAAAATCTGCATGTCGGATATATAAAAAAACATTTCAAGGATATATAAAATCTGACAACCCCAACAACAGAAGTATGGCGGACTCCTTCAGGCTCATCTTCCTACTATAACAAAGCCGGGGAGTTTTTATAGTTCAGCAAGGTACCATGCCGCGCGGTGTAATCATTTGTTCGGCTTATTTTGCGCGGGTGGAGTGGTGTACAGTAGAACTAGCCCTTCTCTATTACTATAAAAAACTGAAAAAGATTTAGAAAGCATCGTTTATTACTTCCTCAAATCGTTGGTGACTAGGTGAATTGTTTAATTTTATCAATTTCATTCTTATCGTCGAAAATTTAATTAAAATTAATATTAAATAAACTGTTAAGATATTTACCTATGACGAATTAACAGAACAAATTACTTTCGCGGCTGGTTCAACATTTAAACTTAACCGATAGAAGTCAACTCGTTTAAACGCGATATGCGTTGTCTAATAAATGTGTGTTTAACATTTAGACCCCTTTTATTTTGTAATTTTTCTTAGTCACGGAAAGCATGTCGTGCTATAGTAAAGTTTCGTGTTTAGCAAAACAGGAATATTTAAGAGTTTGATTGACATTGCGCTCCGGGAACTTAAATGAAATTAAAGCTACCATTATTTCTGAGGTATTGTGTAAAATAGTTAAACCGTGTTAATTATTTTTTACATAACACATCCGTATATAACTTCACATCCGCCGGCTTCAGAGTTTGCAACTAAAGTTCTAAATGGGTTCATCATATTTGTCGCAGAATAACAATCCCGAGTACGAGAGTGATGTGCCTTCGATTCACGGTGGCGGCACCGCTAAAAATTTTATTGCATTTTAAGTGCTGATTTACCACGTGCTCGGCGTGAAGATAAACACCGTGAGGAAATCTGCATGTCTGAGAAATAATAAATATTTCAACGACGCGAACCCGCATTGAAACAGTGTGGCGGTCTTCATTCTTCTTCTCCCCTCATTTCTGAGAGGCCTGTGCTCAGCAGTGGGACGTTTACAGGCTGTTACTTTACTTTTTCATAAAAGAATTTACGTGGTATATATCTAGTATTCATTCATACGGTTCCGATTATAATAGCTACCCTAAAGCCGACGTAATGGTTAGTAAGCACGCGTGTCTAAATGGCAAGTTGAATCAAACATTCTTTTTCTCTTCTGTTGACAATAAATGATGAAATCTATTGTCGGTTTTGTAAAGGTTTTGGGATTTCTTTTGAATAACGTTCATAATGCACCCTCTGAGAAAAGAATGTTAAATAACCTTTTTAAATTTTTGGTTGTTTTACGTCAGGTATATAATTTAATAAAACTTTGTTTTAATCAACAGGTATTTCCATAAACATGTTTCATGTCTTTAGTGTACCAGCATATGATTTTAGTATTTTTTCTATGTTCGCGAAATACGTTGACGGGCATATATAAATAATGATTAACCAAGTCCCGTACCCACGCTGCATTTAAAAATGCGGCCCGCCCGCCAAACGGGTCATTGACCTTGAGACCTTTGTGACAAAACTTGTGGGAGATGTGCCCGTGCACTCGCGCTTGTGGAGTTGTTGTTTCTTTACGGAATATATTCATCGTGCAAACATTTTCTTGTCTAGAACATTTAAAAGCGCTGCAGTGTAGGTCAACATTTTAAATAATTGGGTTGAAAACGAAATTACAAAATTAATTTATAAATTCTGATTCCAGTCCGGACGTCTATTACTCACTCTATAGCTGAGTTGGTTTTATCTTTTTTTTATTTGATAAAGTGACGAAACGAGCAAATCGTTCACCTAATGGTAAGTGTAACGTCTGCCCATAACAAATGCTGTGTCACCCAAAACATTTCTGTGTGACACCACACTGCGCCCGTCACTTGAGATTAGTGATTACACTAACTCGCAGTGCCCTTTCAAACCGAAACACAGTAATGTTTGCACACTACACTACACACACTTCACGGCAGAATAACTAACTGGCCCTGGGGTGGTGGACCTAGACGAATCTTCTCAAAAGGGCACAGTGAAAACAAACAAACATACGAGTATGTTTATAAATAATACAAGCTTACTGGTGATATTATTTCTATGCACGAATCCGTCTAGATACCAAAGCAGTGCCAGTCACTCTGCCGTCAAGTAGTAGTATCCAAACGTTACTGTAGTTTGGTCAGAAGGGAACTGTTAGCTAGTGTAATGGGCAATACCTAACGGCATCTGTTATGGGCAGATGTTGCCCTTACCATCAGGTGAACGTTTGGCTCGTCTCATCACTTCGATAAAATTAGAAACCATATTTTGGAAACGTTGGGTAAATAGAGAAAAAAGTCCGTCGCTAAAAGCGTATACTATATCTTTTTGTATGATTAAATTTAAAGTATATTAATTCTGTGCTTTATGGCGTTCTTCAAAACATTAAAACCAGAGAAATATCTACAGCTTGACGAAATCATTCACATCGACTGAGTTTGATATCTCCGCACAAGTGCTGTTATTATAGCGTATCTCAAGTTGTGTGCCAATGTACAGCAAAACACAATTTCCTGTCCCGGCTGCCAGTAATTTAATTTATCATGGAAAGTGAAGTTGTTAATTATAATGAAGCGAAACTAGTGAATCTAATATAATTTCCAATTTCTATATCGATAACTTTCGAGAATCTTCTCAATCACATACGTGTGGATCGTCCAAAACCCAAGTATCGTTTTCTTTCACTTAATTTACTTAGCTTCTGTAACATATAACTTGACTAATTTTCCCTCCCTAACGAAAGTCAGGTACTGTAACCATTAGGCCACGTCCTGTATTTCCTGAGATGTGTATTTCGCCATCTGAAGATTTTTTTAATAGGAGAAACTTACCTAGCAAATCATTGACCTCAAAACAAAAGCTGTGTAGCCTAGAACATTTCTAAATGGCACTGCACTGCGCTGCAGGTTGACCCCCTGAAACATCAGTTCTTAAGTCTCATATGCCCAGTTGTTACACTAGCTATCAGTACCCTTCAAACCGAAACAGTTATGTTTGCACACTATGGCTTCACGGCGGAATAAATGGTAATGCCGTTGTACCTAGACAGATTCTATAGGAAACCTACCACCAGTAAACAAAACCACACAAAAACATGGCATTTTCCGACCATAACCTTACGTTACCCACTGAATGAAGCGTGGTGGCAATTTTTGTAATGCCGCCGACACGACAAAACTTTACGTACTGATAACTCGTTACTTCGTGTGTATATTTATCATTGTCTGATGATTACACCTTGGGAATACGCAATTACTAGTTGCGCCCCGCGGTTTCACCCGCGTCGAATAAGCCGACCACATTAATGCTCCGTACGGCATGGTAATTCGCTGACCTGGAGGTTATATTTTGGCATATGAAGCTCATTCATTGGTTAATGGGATCAAATGAAACCGATCACGAAACCAACCAGGGTTACAGAGTTACACGGTATTTTTCGGGTCTTAGCATGCGGCTCCTTAAAGCCGTAGCATGAAGTTGTAAAAACTAAAAACCTTCCCCAATAAACCGTTTATCTAAAGCAAAAATATTTTTTCAAGTCGTATTAGTATTTCCTGAGATTAGCGTCTTCAAACATACAAACTCTCCAGCTTTATTATAGACGTATGATAAGATTATACTTATAAAACCCAAAACATAACCATACAAATGAATTTCTTAGAAGGTCATTAAAACACGACATTAATCAGTGATATACGAGTAGAATTAAAATTGAGAATCTTTATTAATTTGTCGTGTTTTAGGGTATTGAGATGAAACTGGGTCCATAACAGCGTTTTATTACAACCGACAAGCTTAATAACACCTACGCTAATAACGGCAATAGCAGGATGATATGAATACATTACTACTAAATAAATGTTTTGATTACATACATTAAATTATTTGTGTAACAAAGCATAGAACTTTCATTGTTTTATTAACATCAACGCGGTTTTTTATAGTTCTTACCAGACTGTACAGGCTTGTTTTTATGAATGATTGCTCAACGTTTGCTGTGGCGGTAAGATTCCTATGCAGGTATCCGTCTAGGTAGGTACCACCGCAGGACCAGAGTTACTCTGTCGTGCAAACATTATAGTGTTTCGGTTCAAAGGTCATTCTAAGCTAGTGTAATTACAGGGCATATGAGATTTAATTACTGATGTCTCAGAGTAATGAACGGAGTGTGGTACCACACAGGACTTTACATGAGCAGACGTTGCACTTACCATCAGGTATACGATTTGCGATTGTTGTTGGACGGAAGCGAAATGTAAAACGAAGACCGGACCCAACAAAAAATATTTGCATAGAACACCACGAACATGATTTCAGTCATAAAGTAAGCATGAGAAAACTGTCTAGATTTTGTTCCACTAAACAAGAATGGATTTTATACTGGGTCGCGATGTAAGTCATTTTGTGATTACCCACGGCCAGAGCCTGCACGTTCATATAAACGATAGTTAACAAAAAAACGAACAATTACAAATGTTATTTTTGTAATACAAATATTAAGAATACCCATAGTGATTTATAAATCGTCTTTTCGTCAAAAATCGTCGTTTTTCAAGCAAGTAATAATAATATAAGACTCATAATCTAATATTAATTATGAAACACGGTCTCGTATAACGTAATTTCTATGTACAGTTATTAAAAAAAAATTTAAAGAAACGCCATTTAAAATAACAATTTATTCGAACGTAATTTCGTATAAAAACCTAAGGAATTATGATTGCACCATTTGAAACGTATCGTTTTCATGAGCAAAAAAAAGCTGCTAAGTTTTTCTAAGAGTCGAATAAAAATCATTTACTAGTAACAGCTGCTCCGAAATTCTTTTTCATCTAAATAGTGTTGGAAGCGTAGAATAGATTACCGTTGTTGAGGTTTGCCAATGCGTATCGTGTCCTATCAATGGCTAGCATGACAATGCTACTTTTGACTGACAGCCAACGATCTTTTCTTTGGAAGTTAAGTCTGAACACAGAGGTTGCAAGGCTCTATGCACACAGATGTTTTACTGGTTGTTTGCTAGTGATACGATATACGCAGTTTTTATATCAATTTAGCATTATTTATTAATTTACATTGCTTTACATGAAATTAAATGATAAAATTCATGTTCCCTGTCGGGCGTGGCAATGAATGTATGTGAGAGGCAGACATCTATCTGAATCATTTTTCAAAATATTCTTCTATATTATAATAACTTTTTTCTATTAGGAACGCTCTTAAATAAGTATTACATTACATAAATAGGAGTTACATACTAAGAGTTGTCGCTTACACTTATATACTAGATACTAGATAAATTACATACATACATACATAAGATCACGACTGTATCCCATAAGGGATAGTCAGAGACTGGGCACTCACTGCAAAAACAGATGACTGCCACAATCCACGTTTCACCAAAACAATATAATGCACTTGGTGTGATTGGTGGTGAGCCCATCGCCACCATGCGCTGGTGGGTGCACAGTGCAGTTTTAGATAAATTAACGATAAAATTTATAATAGATGTTGTAAAACACCATCGTATTTAGGAAATGAAATGCAGGTAGTGTATTTAATATCTTCTTTAAAATCTATTTCCTGCCTTTTGATCGTGACCTCTCGGATGAAGTCGTGACCTACGTAAATTTATACCTCAAATTGTTATGTTCTGATAATTATTTGCGAAAATATTTTTTATTATTTATTACATACATTTCTTGGCTCCGTGAATATCCTTGACACATGGATGATAACAAACCCACATCTTGATTAAATGGCCATATTACATTATCCAGAAGAGTAGAATAGCACTTACCTCTTTCCTACAGAGTTGTCGTAAGAGGTGACTAGGGTCTATTTATTGTACGGACAGCCTTTATTCGTGCAAAATGACACCATCATATGCAATGCTGCCACTATACTGCTCGTAGGAACGCAATGGGGAGTAAAAAAAATATATGTATATATATATATATTCATAAAGCGTATGCAGGTCGCTAGTGGACACTTTAGACTGTATGCTCACTTGTTACTCTTGCTTACCTAAACATAACACGAAAAAAACTTGTTTTACCG
The DNA here is from genome assembly GCA_019845155.1 of Luehdorfia chinensis. Lineage (NCBI taxonomy): Eukaryota > Metazoa > Arthropoda > Insecta > Lepidoptera > Papilionidae > Luehdorfia > Luehdorfia chinensis. Next base: position 1,439,025 of record JAHVAK010000125.1, read on the forward strand.
GTGGTGGGATTCATACAAGAATTCGCCTAAATAGATAGTTCTAGTTCTTATAGTGAAGCAGTGATCTGCAAACAACACTGAAGGGCACTGGAGCTAGCGTAATTACAGGTATATGAGATTTAAGAGTCGATGTAGCATGATGACGAGCGCAGTTAGACGGAAAGTGGGTGACTCCGTAGGCGTGACCCAAGTGAAGGAATTGCTCTCGTTACTTTATTTAAAAAAAAACTTATCCATGTGCATATGACTTAAGAGAGAAAGAGTCGTTTTTTCAACCGTTGTTTTTGTGGCGCTATCAGTCTTCAAACGTCTTATTGTCCGTGACATTGATGCTAAACGAAGCGGTACGTCTGGCAATTTGTATAAGTTTGTTTAGTTGATGCTTTTCATACGATTCATATGTCAAACCTTTACTATTGTAAAGATTAATTAAATAACGTACAAAAAAATGTAAGTGTATCATTTTGTAATCTTTAAAGCTATATTCTTTTACAAACAAAGGACCGTGGTGAGTCTTTAAGAATTCGTGTGTATTTGTATCGTCAAATCCCTGGATTCGAGTTCCAGCCGGCGCCAACATTTGTGCAAAAACACAAATTGATGGTTTTCTGTTTGTGGATGTGAAATTAATGTATATAAAACGCACCCACGATCGATATAGAAGAAATACTACTGTGGGCAAAAAAAATCATACAGCTTCTAGACTATATGATGATGTATTCGTTGCCGATATTGTACGGTTAGCAAACAGAAGTTGTCATCTGTGCATAACACTGATGTAGCGAGGATAGTTAGAGTATCGTACTTCTACGCTGCGGGTCCTGGGTTCGTATAACATAAAACATAATGTGTGCTAAAACACAGTGTTTGGGTCTAGTTGTGTTGTGCACGTGAAATGTATGTCTGTAAAATGCACACATAGAAAAAACACACACACAAAATGATACAGGAGAAATCCTAGTGTGGGGCATCGTTATAGAAAACAAAAAAGAAAGAAAGTTTTTTTAATTATTAGTTTTCACTTTCCACATAAAAATAGGAGATGGGGTCAGACCAAGATTGGACAGTCGTACTGGGGTATTATAATCTTATAGTCCACTGCTGCATTGTGACCTCTATCAAGAAGAGAGGATTTGGCGTAATCACCTCCTTTGGCAGGTGGAAGAGCGATTAGGCATTAGACATGGCCTATTATTTACAAAGACCGGATGTGAATTTTTGGTTACGCATTTTTCGTGATTTTTCCTCGGAATCGGAAGCCAGGATATTTTGCAGTCATTTCCCTTTTTAAATGTCACTATACTGCTCGTGGGCGATGGGGAGTAAGATTTTTTTGACTCGATTTGATGCGATTCGCCACCCGCCAAGTCACGTTTCCCGCGGGGGTGAAAAGTGGGTTACGTGTCTGGTTTATGCCTACCCCTTTATATAGAAAGAAGACGTGGTTGTATGGATGTTCCCTTATTGGACTCTAACAGTACGTGTTGCACAAATAGGATTGATAGAAAATTTAAATAAATAAATAAAAAAAATCTCGAGAACAAAGTATTAAAAAATATGATTAACTGACGAATGAAAATGCAGAAAAAAATTTAATCAATACTTAGCCCCACTAACCTTGATAACAGTTTGTAATCGATTCTTCGTAGGACCAGGAGGAGTTCAACGAAGACCCGATTACCTTCCCTTCCCTTCCCTGCCTTCCCATTAAACTATTCTTTTTATAAATCAATTATGCCTCTTTTCGGAATATCGTCTGTAGGTGCGTAACTTTTTGAGTTAATTGTTCTTTTTAAAGCTTAAGCAGATAAAGGGCTTTTACGTAGATTACACAGATTGATCTGATAACCTATTGATTTGGGTAACCTAAATGAATAGGTAATTTTATTTATTGTTTTAGTTTACTTTAATTAAAACGATTGGATCCAATTACATTAATTAAAGACAACCTATTCATTCTTCTCGCTCACAGAACTTCATACGCAAGCAAAAGGGCTTATGCAGTCCCTGTTTTAAATACATCTATAAGTTTTTACGTACTGATAGCATTGTTTCTAGGTTTAGCCACTAAGGTATATTAGAAAGAAACATTTCCACTATCTAGGCTATCGGTTAACCGGGACTTGTTGGAATCGTAAAATTTATCGTCGTTCACTTTATGACTTATTGTTCGCTACAGTTCCTAATGATTTTACAGTTGTTCAATAGATTGACGCCACTATTCCAGTCACGACCGCCTTCTGACTATTAGTCACTTTATTCATTCAATTCCCTACTTTCAGATACAATTAATTTTCCATTATATTAATTCTACTGAGTTAATTTCTACTAATCAAATATTAAGCTTAAAGCAAAGGAAACACTTTCCCTTCTCGGTTCTTGCTTTGCTTCAAGATAGTTGGTTACAAAATATATGTAATTAAATAAAAACCAAACGTGTTTTGTATTTTTGTGCGTTTTGCGTGTTACCTACACCATCATACATAATATAAAATAAAAATACCTTTTTTGTCAGTCTGTCTATTGATTGTAAGCTATTGACATAATTTTACATAGGTGACATACGCAATAACTCTGAGAGCATTTTAGAATATGTTTCATTGTGACTGTTTCACCAGTCAGAATTCGTGAACATTATTAACCGACTTCAATTCGACTGAATATTTTTTTTGTGCTGTCTGTGTGTATCTTCGCCAATTGTGAACCGATTTCAATGATTCTTTTTTTTTTTGAATGGGTTATACTCGAGATTGGTCCCATATTTGGTCAAGTTCTGGCGATGGAGATCCCTGAGAAAATCATGAAATTCTTAAATTCGGATTAGCATGTTTGGAGCTGCTGCGTTGAAGTCGGTTTTTTTATTAAATAATACTTCATAATTATTATTTCAATAATGCAGCCGTAACAGTGCCGCGTGGTAGCGACTTAAGGGAATCTACCACCCCATCTCATCTCGTGGGTGTCTTAAAAGTTGACAGAGGGAAAATTAAAACTGAATTATTTGCAGCAGCATCTTCCTTCAAAAAAATAGCAGAGGCTAATAAATATACGATATAAGTGACAAAATAGTTTTTTTTTTAATATTGTCTGTCTGTCTTTCTATATGTATGCATATCAAGTAGAAAACCTGTCACGGCATTTAATAGGAGTGTTATTACTTTATAGTCTTATTCTTAAGGAAGGTTCAGTAAGTAATTTATTGTTATTGGGTATGGATTAGCCAAGTTATGACTATTATATATTTATGTTTGTGGGCTTTGCAACTGAATAGCATAGATTTCTATGGAAATGAAAGTTTCTTCTTGTGCTGAACATAGGTCTCTCGAAGGAAAGACGGTTTGCCGTAGTTACCATGCTTGGCGGATTGGTGATCGCAGTACCGGATTCCTCGCATAGACTCAGACTGCTGCTGCCCATCACGTTTCTGTGAATTTTAAGTTTGAAATTTTTCGAGATGGCTTCTGCCATGAGTCAAAAAAACTCTTCAAACCGAAACACAGTTTGCACACTACTGCTTCATGGCAGAATAACTGGCTCTGGGGTGGTACCTACCTAAACGGATTCCTGTATAGGAATCTTGCCACCAGTAAATTTCAATTAATTATCATTTAGGAAATCAGTAACTTTTTTTCGTATTTCTTTGTATCGACACCAGGTAATGGTCTGATTGACTGCCACGATTTCATGTTTTTAAATAACCTCGACTTTTTACATAATTGTTTATATCATAAATTGCCAAAAAAATTTTCTTAAGCCTACGTATGTGTCGTGCCATGATCCATATACAAGATGCAGAATCAGCAGTCTCATGCACGTATTTGTACCAGTCTGTGGAAGTTTGAATCCATGGTCACGTATTACTTTTTGTGTGTACTTCAATGTGACATCAAACCTACTTCAGTGACTCCCAATCCATCTATGCAGCAAAACACATTATTTCTACTCTGCATTACGTATTAATACTTCCTCTTCTGATATTTTGATAGACCATTTTGAGTATATGAGCTACCACACGGTTGTGGTGTTTGTTGGCGACTTAAGAGAATTACCACCCCATCTAATACTGTGGGTGACGTAAAAGTCGAGAGGAATAAATAAACTGCGGTTGCCAACTCGCCTGCAAAGCGTGGCAACTGTGGCAAAATCCCCCAAAATTAGAGCTTCAAACTTTTGTGGCAATCTATGGGGGAGGTCTAAGTTCAGCAGTGGAAAAGTGATGGGCTGAAATGATGAGTCATCGTCGCTATCGTTTCAGCCTATCACAAATGATGAGTACACGTGTACTTTCTTCTTCCGTGAATGGCGTCTTCGTTCTGCTGTCCAAATTTGACTTTTCACTGTATAAGAAATCTTTTACGGTTACAGCTGTCCCCATCTCTATCTATCCTCCATTGCCCATCCCCTTTGCATCCCTTTTTTCTTCAAAAACCCTATTAAAGTGACTTAGCTGGAACTGTAATTTTATACGTTTCTTAATAAGTTCATGTTTTGTCCTTTGCATTAAAGCAATTGCTTTTATCTTCGAATGCCTTATTGTGTTTTCAAATAATATATTTCCAACCTCTACTCTCTTTCCTCTCTTCGCCTATTTTCATAATATTAATTATCTGTATTGTCTTAGTTGACTGTAAGAAATCGCTTTTATTGTAATATTCTTGTATTGGTGCAATACAGGAATAAGCATAATCTCACTACAATCCCACCTCACGATTCTAACTGGAAATATGGTGTTATCTATTTTTCTAGGTCGTCGTCGTTCAGCCCTCAATTAAATAGTATATAGTGATAGTTATGATACATCGTTCCGACGCCAATTTAGTCATACGAACAGCCAAGGCAATCAGCTGTTAAAGATGCACAACACTACTGAGGCTAGTCATGTAGACAATTGACATGTGACATGTGACTCACTTTTTAATGAGGTGCAAATGTGAACAACTCGACGCCACCCGCCGCCTAGTTGCTTCCGTCGTTAGCGCGCTCTCGTTGTTACTCGTAAACACGTGACGTTTCACTTTATTTGTAGCCGGTATGAGAAGGGATTGATTATGTTATTTCGTTTATATAACGATCATTTAAAATAAACCTATCACTACACTAGTGTGATGAGTCACGATTTAGGTATACGATTTTTAAAGCATTTACTTAAAATACAGAGTGAATAAATGAATTATTCCTTTCGTGTTCAAAACCTGTTTTGCAATCCGAAACTTCTGTTCTTATAGGATGTAGGTATTTTGTTTAACACATTTCTGCTCAAGGAAAACTGCATTTTAATATTTTCATGCAATATTAAATCTGCATTAGCAAAACGTTCGTTTTGTGGTCGTGAAATGAAAGCATTGTAGCAAATTATTGTCAGTTTCTCCATCGATGTATGTCACCACTTATTGCTGGTTGCCATAATGTATCTATCAAATGTATTCATATTATTTCTGAATGTGTGAAGTTTTCGTTCTCACGGTGCTTCCGTCCTTCTTCACTTCACTAGTAGCACTTATGAGCTAAAAAAAACGCAAAGTAATTGCTAGGTAACACCTAGGAGTTACCTGTGTTTTTTTTTTTAGTTGCGTTATTTGGAGATATTTTGTGCTAGTGTACTAGATGACAAAAAGGTATTTTTTAAAATTGAAATTGGTGACAGTACGAGCAAATTGTTCATCTGATGGTACTTGCAACGTCTTCTCAATCAAATGCTGTGTAACCCACAACATTTCTGTGTGGCGCCACACAGCGCTCGTCACCCTGATACATCAGTTCTTAAGTCTCATAGGTCCAGTAATTACACTAGATTCACAGCAAAATAACTGGCGTTGCGGTGTTAATGGATGGTGGGGATACAATGTGAAATTTTGCAAGGCTTAATTATTACGACACATGTTAAACATAATTTACACAGAGGAGACTCTATTATAAAAAAGTACTGCTTACAAATGACAAACTGCTGAGCACAGGTCTCCTCTAACATTGAAAGGGTTTCAGTTGTCGCCACACGTCGTCGAAATATTCGTATTTCTAAGAAATTCTGGTTTAGTTACGATTTCATATACCACCAATGACGTCGTAAATCTGCCTGTAAGATTTCAATTAACAGTTTTGGTTGCGGCGGGAATCGAACTCAAATCACTCTCTTATTACGAAACTTAAGGCGAGCGGCCCGACGGCCACTATCAGAACTCTAGTCGTTCTGTCTCTTCTTTGTAAAACCTACATTAGAGAATTGATTAATAACGTTAAACGTTTTATTCATTTTAGCTTTTTTTTTTCAATATTTCAATTAATAGAAAATCTTTGGCATCTTCGTGTCCTTTAAAAAAAAATAACTTTAAATTTTTATTTATGGAAACAGTCTTTAAACTACACTCAGCGTCACAAAAATCGCATCTCTCTGAGTTTGCGCGAAAAATGGCTGTAATGGCTAGAAACAAATTATATTTATATAAATATTGGTATGTTTGAAATGGGTATTTGAATAGCTTTACATTATTAATAAAAAAATCAAGAAATCATTAAAACATTTATCATTATAGAGCGTCAAAAATAAACACTGTCAAATGCTCGTTAGTAAGGACGCTAGTTACACCACCTAAAAAGGGTATAAAAGGGTCGATCTGGATGAAATATGGGCCAGTCGTAATTTAGACTTTGCAGTGAACACACGTGAACAAGTAACCCAAGTAAGAACAAGTAAAGATGGACACCAGCTCTGAAGAAGCCGCTCAAGTGATTGCCCTATTGCAGTCGGGGATGCGGCAGTGTGACGTTGCTCGACAGTTGAACCTGTCCCGTTTTTCAGTTCGACGGGTGTTCCAACGTTTTCAGCAGACTGGTGGTTATGTTAGAAAACCGGGATCTGGAAGAAAACGGTGCACATCAGAAAGAGATGACCGTTTCATCGTTACGACATCTTTACGAAACCGTTTTACAAATGCTGTTGAGTTGCAACAACAGCTTCGATCAACTCGGAGAACATCTGTGAGTGTTTCTACGATAAGAAGAAGGTTACACGAAAAGAGTTTAACAGGTCTTAGACCTGCTAAAGGTCCAAAACTTACTGCACAGCATCGCAGAGATCGCCTAGAGTTTGCTCGCAATCATTGCGAGTGGACTCTAGAACAGTGGCGGACCGTACTCTTCTCTGATGAGACGAGGGTCTGTTTCTTCTGCAATGACAGACGTAGAAGGGTCTACAGAAGACAGGGGGAGAGGTTCACACAACCCTGCTTCGAAGAATCCGTCGAATACGGGGGTGGCTCTTGTATGTTTTGGGGCGGCATTTCCGTCGACGGGAAAACGGAAATTGTGTGCGTTTCCCGGACTCGGGGTGGCCGTGGGCAAGGGTCATTAAATGCTGGTCGGTACATTACTGAAATCCTGGAGGAACATGTGGTCCCGTATGCTGGTTATGTCGGTGATGGATTCATGTTAATGCATGATAATGCTCGTTGCCACACCGCGGCTATTGTACAGGATTATTTACAGGAGGTCGATATCCCTGTTATGCATTGGCCAGCACGAAGTCCAGACCTTAACCCAATAGAACATCTCTGGGATGACCTAAAACGGGCTGAGCTCGAGATCCAGCTCCAGCCACTCTTCAAGAGCTTCAAGATGCGGTACTTGAAGAGTGGGAACAAATACCCCAAGAGGCTGTTGCGATCCTTGTAAGGTCCATGAAAGATCGCATGGAATCCGTTATCAAGATAAGGGGGGGTAACACTAGGTTTTAAGAACTTTTTTTGTATTTATTAAATTTTTTTTTTAATTATTAAATTTTTTTTTAATTGCAATTTGTACATACCCTGTCTTTTTCTTTAATTTCTCTTTCGTCTCGCTATAAAAGTAAAATTCAATTAAAATTCCTGAAAGCTAATGAAATTACCTTTCGAATGATACCCTCAAACCATAACATTGCCATTGGCCTGTTGTGTTAAAATAGTATTTAAATTATTTTTTTCGGATGTGCGATTTTTTTGACGCCGAGTGTATTTTCCAGTGTGAAATAACATACCCAGTACAATCTACAAGCAAAATTACTTCAAAATTTCGAACGAAAGTAAAATGATAGTTCGCTTTGACTGAAGATTTGCTGGACTCTAATGGAGACAAAACAAAAAGTACAATGTTGGTCTTGTATTAAATTTTCCAACTACTAAACACTTTCACTAGCACTTGCTGCTTAATAAACTATCAATATTAAACATTATTTAAAAATACTTTATCTCACGTAAATGTGTGTTCAAAGAATCAAGTCTCAAGAATTAAAACGAAACTTTACATATTTTTCTACATACCTAAGGCTAAATAAGTGTTTAACCTTGTTTTGCAGTTAGCGTCTGCCCAATTTGAATTACATTTCAAATTGAATTAGTATAAATTCAGAAAATGTTACTTTGTTAACCTCTATGGTTACGTTCAGCTTATTGTCGAGTCTGTAGAGACGAACCTTCGCAATAACATTTGCAAAAGACTCTTATATACAAATCTTTACAAAAGATTTTATTTAGCTTGCTTTGTTGTTTGTCTGCTGGAAACTTTGTATGTCAATTTTTAACCAGTTCATGTTATCTGAAGAAGGAAATTTATGCATGCGTTTATACATTATTTGATAGACCTGACTTACTGCTGCAACATAGCAGCCAGAATCACTTCTTCACGAGCGAACGATGTCCATGTATTTTAGTCCAATCCTTCTCGTTTAGGCCATGCTCAGCTCATATTGTAACAACTATATTAATACATAATTAATGAAAGATCTCCGCCATTGTCATGATACTAGGTGGATTGAAAAGTACTCGGCCTAACACAGATCCATTCAATTCTAAAAATCAAATCTACCCACATTATTTAGTTCAGTTCAGACTAGTTCATTGTATGAAGTTCGAAACGTGTGCGATAATGAGTTGTTGTAGTTTGAATTTTATAAATTTATTAACAAAGTAATCGGTCATAATTTCCGCGAATGGAGCAAATCGAGCAGCGTGCCGTCATTAAGTACCTCCATAAGAAGGGGCTATCATCAAAAGCCATCCATGATGACATGGTCAGTACATTAGGCGATTGTGCTCTGTCATATTCATCCGTCAAAAAATGGATAGCAGAATTTAAGCGTGGTAGAGAGAGTGTGAAAGATGAACCCCGCTCTGGAAGGCCTTCGACGTCAACTACTGACGAAAATACTCGTATTAAAAAAGTACTTGATTTAATAATGGGAGACCGCAGATTAAAAATTAGAGAGATAGCCGAGATTATAGGCATCTCTTATGAACGAACTCAAAACATCATGCGAGGTGGGTTCCGCGACTGCTTTCAGTTGAACAAAAAAGGACGCGATTGACTATTTCACGCGACTGTTTGGAGTTATTTGAAGCGGATGCAGATGATTTTTTGAATCGTTTTGTTACTATGGACGAAACATGGGTTCATTACTGTACACCGGAAACAAAACAACAATCAAAACAGTGGAGAAGACCTGGTTCACCACCCCCTAAAAAGGCTAAGTCGATTTTGTCGGCAAATAAGGTGATGGCTTCAGTATTCTGGGACTCGAAAGGTGTGATTATGATTGATTATCATGAAAGGGGTCAGACTATAAACTCTGATTACTACTGCACCTTACTACGTCGTTTACGAGAGGAAATAAAAGAAAAACGTCGAGGAATGCTCAGACGAAAAGTCCTGTTTCATCAAGATAACGCCCGTGTTCACACGTCAGTACAGTCAATGGCTGGAATTCACAACTGTGGCTTTGAACTGTTACCGCATCCGCCGTATTCACCTGATCTAGCACCATCAGACTTCTTTCTGTTCCCTAACCTAAAAAAGCACTTGGGAGGTCAAAGATTTTCGACAAACGACGAGGTCAAAGCAGCTGTAGACGCATATTTTGACTCTAAGGAAGAATCATTTTTTTTAACGGTCTAAATGCTTGGAAGGGGAGGTGGCAAAAGTGTATTGAACTTGATGGTGATTATGTAGAAAAATAAGAATATAACTGATTTAGTATGTGTTTATTTTCTTGGTTAGGCCGAGTACTTTTCAATCCACCCTCGTATAAGCACAGATGGAGTAACCTTCAAATTAATTAAGGGTTAGTTTTAGTAGCCCTGGTTTTTTTTTTGATAAAAGTGTCGGAACGAGCATAATATTCACCTGACGGCAAGTGCAACGTCTGCCCATAACAAATGCTGTGTCACTCAGAACATTTCTATGCGACACCACACTGTGCCCGTCACCCTGAGACATCAGTTCTTAAATCTCATATGCCCAGTGATTACACTAGCTCTCAGTGCCCTTCAAATCCAAACACAGTAATGTTTGAACACTACTGCTTCGTGGCAGAATACCTGGCCCTGAGGTGGTACCTTCCAAGACGGATTTCTGCATAGGAATCCAACTACCAGTGAAGGGGTTAGGGCGCTCACCTTAATTTTCATAGTACGCTAGTGACCTGAGTTCAATCCTCGGTGCCGGTACCTCCAAAATTGTCCTGCAATTTTAAATGCTGATTTACCACGTGATCAGCGGTGAAGGAAAGCATCGTAGGGAAGGCTGCACATCTGAAAAAAAAAATTGCGGACATGAGAAGCCCGACCCACACTGGAACAGCCTCGCCGAATCTTACCAGCTCTAACGCCCTCCCAATAAACAGTGAGGGAAGGCCTGTGCTGAGCAGTGAGACATTTATATCGGCTGCTACTTTACTTTTATAGTTTGAGAATAAATATCAATGAACACTGTTGATTCAGCGTAGTTAGCTAGCGTTGGAAAGTTTTGTGTAGCGCACGTCACTATGAGACATTGGTTCTTAAGTCTCATACATACATTCACGCCTCTTTCCCATATAATGGGTAGTCAGAGGCCTCCCTCCACATTCCGTTCCCACAAGCAATGTAGACAGCATTGCATATTATGGTGTTATTCTGCACGAATAAAGGCTGTCCGTACAATACCTTATTCGCCTCTTACGACACCTTGGTAGGAAAGAGGGAGGTGCTATTGTACTCTGCCGGGCCACCTATCGGCATATGCCCTCTGATTGCATTAGCTACAGTACTTCGGTGGTGCATACGCAGATTCCTACACAGAAATACTACCACCAGTTAACCATTCCCTTATATGAATTATTTATTAGTGTATGATGATAATGTAATTTTTCTAGTATCTAGTCATAGCTAACTCTGTCCCGGTACCATAACAAAAATATTTAGTTATTCTAAATAATATTTTAAATATAGGGAGTTCTAATACTGTAGCATTTAAATAAACCCTCAACCCCTGTGCATTAAGCTTTAATACGATAATATATTGGTCGAGTTACCTGTGAGCGAACATAGCTTTGTTATCCTACCTTTTATACCGCTTACGTAATAGTCCAAATATTTGGTGCACTAATAATTCTCGTCAGCTAAATTATTTCTCTTTAGAGGGTCAGTGGACTCCTGATGGAGTCAATGTTTACGGGCGATAACAACCTCGTCGCAAACCCGTTTGTTTGTAACATGAGTGACCTTTGGAATACCAAATAACTTCATTTGTATTATAGAATATAGTGTTAAAAAGAACAATAACATTTTTATTATAAGTTAGCCATATCTGCTTGCCTGTCAATCTTTCCCACGATTATTTGAGATGAATTTGATAAGATGTTGTTTAATGTGACGTTTATTAAAAACGGTTCTCTTAACCATAGAGTATATTGCAGTTTTGTTTTAATCATACTTTCCACATTTAAATGAAAAAGAAGTGTCTGTGTGTTCTGAAATAGAATTTATGTTTTCTTAATTTGTAATTCCGTTTCACGGTGTAATATATTTGCTTACTTTACGAAATCTGAACTTAAAAAATCTCACTATGTCAGTGTTCACGTATTAATATATAGATTTTTCATAGACATACATACATACAGTCACGCCTTTTTCCATATAAGGGTAAGCAGAGACCACACCTGTAGCCACTTATCGCTTCCACGGGAAACGAGACGTGACGGGTGGCGAACTACGTCGCCGCCATTTTGGTACGAATCAAGAAATTCTCACTTTCCACCGTCCCCACGAGCAGCATAGTGATAGCATTACGTATTATTGTGAACTAATAATGTCCGAACAATACCTTAGTCGCATCTTACGACACCGTGATAGGAAAGAGGTAGGTGCTATTCTACTCTGCCTACTGACTACTGACTCTGTAAACTGTTTATCATTTGTTTCATTATTGTATCTCATATACGTCTCAAATTACATGAATTTTAAATCGCATGCGTACAAAAAGGCAGACTGCTCGTTTTAAATAGAAACAAAGATTGTTTGTTTTGTATTATTGAAGGCAGATTAACCTGGTTATCCTAAGGCATACGATTATCAACCTTTTCGTTGGCCTTGAAATTTAGAGCATTTGGCTATGAAGACCGCATCGAGAATCAAGATAGTCTTTTTCCTTATAGGAATTCCAAATAATAAATATTAAAATGCAACCACTGCAATTATCTATATGATGTGGGTTTTTGTATGTGTTTGTGACAGTGTGATTAGTGAGCGTACTTACCCTCTGGGTCGGTCGTCCACGGTTCAAATCCCAGCCGATGTCAATATTTGTACAATAAGGTGTACAGTACCAGGGCTCAAAATTGTCCAGTTTCTTTGACTTTCCATTTAACCCTGCCACTTATCTTGTCGCGAAACAAAGGATAAATGAGTGCTTCCGTGCTTTTAGAGTTGCTTTTACTTACTGCAGGGGTTCCCAAACTTTTTCTCTCCGGAATATTTTGCCTTAGCTATCTGCACTTAGCTATCACCCGTCATTATATATAAAGTAGATCTTTAAATATGTAACAGTTTTGTGTTTACTTTCCAAATTGTCGCGGAAGACCTATTCAGACTCAACTAAACAGTTTGGTATCCAGTGACTTACTGCATTATAACATCTGGCGCTAATGAAAACTTCCGGTTGTTAACCTTAAGATGTCGCCATGGTCGGAGTTAGCAGTCCGTGGTAGGCGTTATCATTATTTAATTGAAGAATGGAATGGAAAGAGAAAAATGAAGTAATATTTGCTGTAACTTATATGTATTTTTATTTTCAGTGGAGAACCCGAATTTCGACCAAGGATACTTCGGACCATGGCGCGTTTGCAAGAAGATGTTGTACAACAGAGAGAAATGCGGCACGGACGTTTCAAAGTTCCGACCATCAAGTAAGTCACGACTGATATTTTTTTGACTCTGAGGTCTTTGTTCGTTTGTTGTTTGAGCGACGGACAGGCAACTTTGTATTAATATAGCTCTTAACCACGAAGCCACAAGAACCTTATCGAAAATTATAGGTTTAAATCAACAATTTTTTTATAGTTATATATGATTTCCGAACAGTTTCTTTTATAGTTTGAGAATAAATATCAATGAACACTGTTGATTCAGCGTAGTTCTTTTTTTATCGACTAATTTAAATACCATAAAAAAGTTAAAAAAATCTTGATATATGCTTACGATAACTGTTGATCGATTATTGTAACAGCCGAAACCATTGGCCATGAAATATAGTACCGAATGACATTTAAAATTTCAAATTACTAAAGTTCATCTACAATATTCTACACACTTTAAAAAAAATACCGTTTCCTTTTAATATACTTAAGTAACATGTGAAAAATCGAATACATTACGAATGATGCTATATACAGGGTCTGTCGTAAATAATGGATAACCCGTAAACTGGAGTTGGTCCGGATGTGAAACTGTAAGAAAATCGTATCTTCTTGCCAGGCTTTCTAACCATATCAAAATGGCGTAGCCTTTTATACTTTTTTATAAATTTCGCTACTTTTTTCATTAATTCCGTTGCCATTTCATCAAATTTAGGTATTTCAGTGTGATTTTTTTAGTATTATACTCCTGAAGACGTGTATTATTTAATTTTAGGTGTTTTAACGTTAAACATTTTCAAAATCGTCATTTTAAGTTCTTTTTTAAACAATTTTTTTCTTAATGTCAACTTTTGATAATTTACTGTGAAAAAAAAAAGTACTGCGCTATAGCTGCCCATGATCTTAATAAATTGTCTAGTATGTCTAGATTCTAAAAAGATATTACAATGTGTACTTTACAAGCAATATTAAGTTACAGGAGCGAGATCAATATTAAGGTCAGAATTTTGATGTTCCAAGTATTTTTATAAATGGTTATAAAACTTTGTCATAATGATTTTATTCTACCAAGATTCTTTACACAAACAATATCGGGTCACTATTAAGGATATTCAGAAGAAAACCAGGTTAATTTTAGTAAAAAAATATTTATCAATAACTTAAACTAAATGCTCGAAGTGCCCTCCGCCGGCAGCAATACATGCTCTACATCGCCTAATAAAAGATCTTTTAATCCGACGCGCATAACCGGCTTCTTCAATTTTACTTGCTGCTACTTGAATGCGCGCACGCAACTCTTCCACAGAACTTATTGCTTCGCTGTACACTTTTTCCTTAATACAGCCCCAGTAAAAAAAGTCCAACGGGTTAAGGTCTGGCGAACGTGGAGGCCATAAAATTGGACCCAATCGCCCAATCCATCTATCTGGATATGTGGTATTTAAATGTTCCCTTACACGAACAGCGTAATGTGCTGGACACCCATCATTTTGTAGCCACATCTCGTTTCTTATCTCCTGTGGAACGTCTTCCAGTAATCCAGGTAAAGTATTTACTAAAAAATCCAAATAAATATCCGCATTTAATATTGCCGGCAACTCAAATGGACCAATGATTTGTCCGTTAATAATTCCAGTCCACAAATTTATTTTTAACTGATACTGCGATCGGTCTTCGCGTATCAATCTTGGGTTTTCAAGTTGCCAGCTGTGTAAATTGTGGAGGTTCAAAAAACCATCTTTTCGACACGTTGACTCGAACACTCGACAGTTTTATCAAAATAAGTTTGGTCTTCCCTCCACGTTCGCCAGACCTTAACCCGTTGGCCTTTTTTTTCTGGGGCTGTATTAAGGAAAAAGTGTACAGCGAAGCAATAAGTTCTGTGGAAGAGTTGCGTGCGCGCATTCAAGTAGCATCAAGTAAAATTGAAGAAGCCGGTTATGCGCGTCGGATTAAAAGATCTTTTATTAGGCGATGTAGAGCATGTATTGCTGCCGGCGGAGGGCACTTCGAGCATTTAGTTTAAGTTATTGATAAATATTTTTTTACTAAAATTAACCTGGTTTTCTTCTGAATATCCTTAATAGTGGCCCGATATTGTTTGTGTAAAGAATCTTGGTAGAATAAAATCATTATGACAAAGTTTTATAACCATTTATAAAAATACTGGGAACATCAAAATTCTGACCTTAATATTGATCTCGCTCCTGTAACTTAATATTGCTTGTAAAGTACACATTGTAATATATTTTTAGAATCTAGACATACTAGACAATTTATTAAGATCATGGGCAGCTATAGCGCAGTACTTTTTTTTTCACAGTAAATTATCAAAAGTTGACATTAAGAAAAAAATTGTTTAAAAAAGAACTTAAAATGACGATTTTGAAAATGTTTAACGTTAAAAACACCTAAAGGTGTACTTAAATTAAATAATACGTCTTCAGGAGTATAATACTAAAAAAATCACACTGAAATACCTAAATTTGATGAAATGGCAACGGAATTAATGAAAAAAGTAGCGAAATTTATAAAAAAGTATAAAAGGCTACGCCATTTTGATATGGTTAGAAAGCCTGACAAGAAGATACGATTTTCTTACAGTTTCACATCCGGACCAACTCCAGTTTACGGGTTATCCATTATTTACGACAGACCCTGTATAATTAGCTTTTACTGGCAGTGTAAGACCCATTTACCCCAAAACTTTTCAACAAAAAGATTATAATGCACTTGAATGAATGAAATTGTAAATTTTACGAGTATTTGGTACTATATGTCATATATAAAGATTTTTTCTTTTTTACTAATATATATTAATTTAATTGCCAACCCGCCTGCCAAGCGTGGCATCTATGGCAAAATCCTCCCCAAAACGAGAGCTACAAACTTGTGGCAATCTATGGGGTAGGCATATATTCATGAGTGGACTAGTGATAGGCTGAACTGATGATGATGATGATGATTTTAATTAGTGATCAAGAGTGAGTACTCACGAATGTGACGCAACTCAAAACCGATCGGAAAATATATCAATCAATCAATCAGACATTTTGTTTTAAAATGTATAATTACCTATAAGATTCTTGTAGCTTCGTGGTTACAACATCATGGATACTATTTTTGTTTGTTTGTGTTAATTGTACGATAAATTGCACTTTCACAACATTCATTCATCACAATATGGCTGTAACAATATCGTATAGCTATGAAAAAACTTAGTTATATTGATTTTTTACGCACTGCGATTTTAAGTGCTCGTAAAGAACACCAACAGTTGCGAATATTTTTACGACTTACAAACACATTATTATCGCATCTGGTTTACGCAAACATTGAAACATAATTTATTACAAATAAAAACTTATGAACATTGTACACAAGTTCTCTCATAAATCAACTAGCTGGCTGGCTTCAGATGCAAGATATTGTATGGTTGAAGAACAGAGCATGACGTTGTTATTAACCGTTATTTTAGACGCCCTTGCGTTCATTCGCTTGTAGCAAAGGCGCCTATCCTATGCAGCGAAGAAATATTCTTTGTTATATCATCAGTAATTATTAATGTTAAAGTAAGTTTAAAAAATAATTTTAATTTACTAGTGATCGCCCAATGGTCCAAATTTGACCGTAATTCATTATCTTTTATATTGAATTTAATATAAGCTTTCTACACTTATTCTCCCTTTAAACTTTAACGATTCCAAATCTTACACTCAGTGCGCGCAATACGCTTTAAAATTGAGTACAATGTTTTCTCTTTTTTTTTCGATGTAAATAAATATATAGAAAACATTTTTGTAATGAAAATGAAAAGAATAGCCGTTATTACCCGACCCTTGGCATAAATTACCACTGGTACTATGTACTTGGCGGTGAAGGAAAATATCTTAAACAATCTTTATATTTAAGAAATAAAAAAGACGACCCTATGAAGTCTGTCAACCCGTATTTGAGAAACGTGGCGGACTATTCTTGACTAAAGCCAAAGGCTAAAAAAAAGATCTGTGCCCAGCAATGGTACATTTATAATGTTTTTATTTTTTAAATATTAAAACGAGACGAGATACAGCGAGAACTCGCGGAAGTTAATTCAGGAAACATCACTTTCCTTTGTTCTCTCAGTTGATTTTTAACTTGAATTCCTATAATTCTGTCATTGACAACTTATTATCGTATTGTTTAAAAAAAATCTTCCAAATCTAGATGGAAAATATGTATTTTTATATGAAATAAAAATAATGTTTTCTTTTATTTACGCGAATACTACACATTTAAATGAAACTACTTTTTACGGACTTAAAATAATAATTAAAAGCTGAAGGTACTCCGGGTTAACTATGACATCAGGACATCTGTCACCTCAGTCCCTCCGTGACCATGGGTGCTGTAAAGCGCCCGAAACGTCGGGTTATAAATAGTTTTAAACGCGATAAAAATTTATTATATATATTATTTAATAAAATATAAATATTAATTAATAAAATATTATTTATTTAATTAAGTTGAATACCAATAAAGCCAGACACTACATTTCAGAATTTTTTAAATTTTATGCTAAGTAAAAAAAACCTCCGTAATTCGGATTACCGTTTGCGCTTACGGTTGTCAGAAAACGAAAAAATATCATAATGTGTCTTATGTGTAAATTTTTTTTACATAATAATTTATGTTGTATTATTATAATAGCGTTTGAGTTTTGCATCTTTGTTTATCTTATTATCACGTAGCGGAATTGTATGGTAATTTATTAAATGTATAAGCTTATATTATATATAACTACACTTAGTTGTGTTATGCACTTCTTTCCACGAACATGCATGGACGTGATTGTATGTAACAACGAAGCAACTTGTCGCAATATTATCTGTCTATGACTATGTCTTCGATAATGCAAAAAGTTGTTTAGGTTTTTGCTTCTCGAGTATGGTTGTGTGTGATTGTCCCCGTGTCTTTGACAATTGTCCCCGATAGTCCCCGAGTCTTTGACAACAAATTGTTGTTTTTCGAGTGTGGTTGTGTTGTGATGTCCCCGGGTCTTTGACGCTGCATCCTAGCCTCCCTCCAATCTTATCACATTAGCGTTACATCGAGCATGGGTAGGTAAAGACGGGCAAACACACGCACTCATCCTGTTTTTACACTACGCTGTTATTTTAGATTACTTACGCTGTCCTCTTGTTGCACTACACTAACTCCTGCGCAGGCGATAGCCTCTTACTGGTCGAAAATCGGCCAGAGAGATTTGACATAAACTATGGAACCACATTCACCATTACCGATATCATCAAAGTAGCCTATTGCTAGCACTAGTACTGCTAAACATAATGGCACAGAGCGAGTCCTGAGACACCAGCAGCCATCGACTTCTCACACACGGTCGGTGACGGTCAATTCATTCTGTGGGGAGTCGTTCTTCACTGCGTTTATGGTCTCTTATTGCCATTCGAGAACCTTTCTTCCCCAATAGCTATTAATATTAAGAGCTAAGTGAGTTATTAGTAACAACACGCAACTGTTTACCCAAACCAATTAAATTAACATAATTCTTAAAACTTAAAAAAGCCTAATCTTTGTTTTTTTATGTAAGAAAATGACGAAACGAGAAAACGTTCACCTGGCAGTAAGTGCAACGTCTGCTTCTAACAAATCCAGAACATTTCTGTGTGGCACCACATTGCGCTGTACACCCTGAGACATCAGTTCATAAGTCTCATATGCCTAGCTCTCGGTGCCCTTCAGACCGAAACACAGCAATATTTGCGCACTAACTGCTTTACGGCACAATAATTGATCCTAGGGTGGTACCTACCTAGACGCGTAGGAATCCGTCTAGGTATGTACCATCCCAGGGCCGTCTGATGTTGGCAATAATGATGTTGAGACATGTTCTATGCAAATATGCTAATGCTATTGGGTCGTTATCGTTTGACATGTCCCTTACGTCCAACCACAATCCCGTTTGTTTATGTAGGAATGTGATGCGACGAGCAAATCGACTACCTGATGGTAAGTATAATGTCTGTTCGTATAAAGTCTTGTGTGGCACCACACTGCGCTCGTCACCCTGAGATATCAGTTCTTAAGTCTCGTATGCCTAGTAATTACACTAGCTATCATTACTCTTTGAACCGTACAAACTCAGTAATGTTTGCACACTACCTATACAGATTACTACATAGGAATCCTACCACCAGTAGAATACCAATACCACCGTATAGGATTTATAATTTTAATATTTATAATATTATAACATTAATAAATAAATGGTTATGTTTTTCTGATCTTCATACAAGAGAAAAGTTATTGATCCTGCCAATAAAACGTGACTTACATAACGTATAAAAATCACCACGTATGTGAGGGCTCTTTATAAATTAGTCTACTTTATTGAGGGCCTTAATGCTGATTAGACTGTCTTAGTGCGTAGGTCGAACCGCACCTTGTTAGAGCACATAAAGTTATATTGTTAAAATATCTTGAAATAGACGGCAAACTGCGGATTCCATTTAGAAATCAATACTGATAATGGTATTTGACAGGCATAATAAGAAAATCTACAGTATACTCAATGAAATAGTCTGTTTATATATATACATATATATATTATTTCTCTAAGGTGTTTTTTATCGGTATGAAATACTCCCTTAATACTATATCAAAATTAATGTTTCATACGCCGTTTTGAATATTATTTTTTCCTCTAATGACGAAAAATAATTGATTAAATTGAATTGGATGCTAATGCATTACGGACATACATTGCTTGTGTTCATTAGCTATAAATAACGCTTTCTCAGCGTTTGTTTTTTAGTCGGATGTCTCGTGTGAAGACACGTCAAGTGTAATGTACTTTTTACTTTATAATTTTAATATTTCTAAATAATTATCAATTACAATTATTATTTAAACAAATATAAATTGTATTGAGACATAATTAGATATTAGTATACGCCTTTTTAATATTGTTGTACTATGTATATGTTTATAAACAAACATTATTAAAAAAAGTTATGATAAATTTGCCGCATCTACCCTAAGTTCTCACCACATCCCGGGTTGACTGGTAGAAAAGGCCTATAGGCATTAAGCCCTTTGTTACCTTTTTTATACGCTTTATATTAGCTTCACTTGTATGTTTTTAACCGACTCCTTACGGCTCGATTTTCTCCTACTTTGAACGATCCGATTTAGTTTAAATTTTGCACACCTGTCAAAGACCGATGACAATGCAATAATTCAACTAAAAAATAATAGTTTAAAAAACTAAAAAAACACACTTTTATAGAAGATTCAATTAAATTACTCAATAGACGGCAGTAATATATTACCTATTATAGAGGCCATCGTCTTAAATTAGTTTGTAACAAAATAAATAATAGTTTAAAAAAGCACGCTTTTATAGAAAATCAAACAAAAAAAATATTTTAAAAACTAATAAAGCGTATAAAAAAACACGCTTTTATAGAAAATCCAACTAAATTACTCAATAGATGGCGCTAATATATTACAGGGGCCATCGTCTTAAATTAGTTTGTAACTAAATAAATAATAGATTAAAAAAACACGCTTTTATAAATAAACCAAACTAAAAAATAGAAAATAAATTTTAATAAAGTTGAATTAAGAATAGTGTAAAAGATTCTAATAAATATAAATAAATAATAGTGTAAATAAGAAAAAAATGTTTTATTTTTAAAAAAGCGTGGGGTGCATGGTGTCAATAGTTATAAATATTTCATTGACAGATACGAGAAGAAGGATTATCATTTCGATGATATCTTGAAAAGCACCCCACGCTTTTATTAAAATAAAACATTTTTTCTTATTTACACTATTATTTATTTATATTTATTAGATTTTTTACACTACTCTTAATTCAAATTTATTAAAATATATTTTCTATTTTTTAGTTTGGTTTTCTATATAAAGCGTATTTTTTATTAATAAAAGTGTAAAGTAGGCAAAAAAGAATAAAAAACAAAGAGGCTGGCGTAGCCTATTGGTCAAAGTACCTGACTTCTAACGCCGCGGGTCTTGAGTTCGAATATCAGCTGGCTACATTAATTTGTGCAAAAACTTAAATAGTGGGATTTTGGGCCTGGTTGTGCTGTGAAATTTATGTCTGTAAAACGCACCTACGATACGGGAAATATCCTAGCGCGTTAATGTATGTTAGTACTTACCTGAATCCATACTTCCATACTATTCATACTCTACTAGGTATATAATTATACTCTTAATATTACAAATGAAAAGCAACATTTTAAAATTACAGTCTCTACTCTGTGCGACTGTTTGACCACAGACATACTCCTAAGAGTCTTTGACAGTGTTTGACATTGGCAGTGTGAACGTAATTAAAGAACAGACTATGATGTGATGTACATATCAGTGTGAACGTAAACAGTGAATGTTTTAATTTATTTAATTTGATGTATTTGTAACACATTATATTTAAATTTCAGCTTCTTCGCTTATTCTCAATACAAACTTTAACTAAATCTCACACTGCGCGCATTATATGCTTAATGCTATATGTACCACTTACAAAGTTTTCTCTTCACGTATTATATACATGGTCATAATAATAATCAATGTAACTTATAAAATTATCCTTAATTGTAACCTCTAACTACATTCACCTCGTTTAGTCATCGCGTGAATTTCACAAACCGTAACTCTGAACTCATCATTTCACGGAATCTACACAAATAAAAAAAAACAAGTGTGTGTCACACCCGTCTGTTTATTTGTCCGTCCTAACCTCTGACATGGCCGTGTGGTGGCGGCTTAAGATAATCTACCATCCCATCCCATCCCGTGGGTATCGTAAAAGTCGACAGAGGGAAAATAGACACCAGGGCAGCAGCATCATCCTGAAACATCTGAATAAATAAACTGCGGTTGCCAACCAGCCTGCCAAGCGTGGCAAATATGGTCCTCAAAATGAGGGCTACAAACTTCTGTCGCAATCTATGGCTATGGGAGAGGCTTATGTTCAGCAGTGGACTAGTGGTAGGCTGAAATGATGATGATGAATGAAAAATTGACTTTGATTTTGACGGGTCTTTCATTAGCAGGTAGAGGACTTTACCCTTTTTTTTACGTCTTCACCTTGTCTAGTATAAAGTTGTACAGTTTGTACGTTTCAGGGCGCTGAACAGGAAATACTATCAGATTTAAAAAATATTTTGCATTAGATAGCTCACTTATTTGGGAGGGTTCTAAGCTATTAAACTTTATGCTACGCACATAAGGAGCCGCATGTTTTTTTATTGTTAACGAGACCATACGAGCACAAGTCTGCCCATAACTAATGCTGTGTTACCCAGAACATGTCTGTATAACACCACACTGCGCCCGTCACCCTGAGACATTAGTTCTTAAGTCTCATATGCCCAGTGTTTACACCAGCTGTCAGTGCCCTTCAAACACAGTAATGTTTGCTCACTACTGTTTCACGGCAGAATAAATGGCACCACCTGGTACCACCCTACCTAGACGGATTCCTGCATAGGAATCCTACCACCACCTCAAATACCATCAGTAAAATGCTGAGAACGCAACATTACCGAGACTGGCCGACCTGTGGATGCCCTAGTCAACGAGGTACAATAACGTATGGCACAATCATGTGCTTATTTTACGCGAGTAAAACCGCGAGCGCAGATGCTATCCTATAATTGTATTTAATCTACGGTTTAGGTCAAATGGTTTTGGCGGAACATAACATGACCCACAGGGCGTATTCATTAACGCCTTGACATATTTGGCATGACGTGTCGCGCAATAGTTTGCACGTCACGCAATTGTCACGTTTAATTAGCTGCTTCAGCGGCGTGTTAATGAGCATCTGTGTTTTCGTGTGTGAAAAGTATAAACCAGAACGGCCAGAAATAAGTAAAAAAGTATTAATATGATAGAAAAAGCAGAGTCCGCTTCTTAATAACCATTTAATTTCTGACTTGTGACCGCGTAGCCTAATGGTCAGAGTACCTGACTGCCGCGACGCAGGTCCTGAGATCAAAACACAGCCGGAGCCAACATTTGTACAAAAACACATTCATGGTTTTCGGGTCTGGTTTTTTTTATATTTGTCGCCGTGTCTTTGACACTGCATCTTACCCTACCTCCATCTTGCCGCATGAGCGTTACATCAAGCGCAAGTAGAGATTTTGGAAGACTTAGAAGAAGATTAAGGAAGACTACGTGCCCCTGTGCTTACGCGTACACTTGTGCCATATTCTTCGGAAGTTGTTCCCGTGGTCTAAAATCGTAAACGATAACATAATATTTAAACTCAAATGAATTGCCGTCTACTTGCCTATATATATACACTTTATGAAGTATCCTTATTTATTAGAGTGACGCCTCTATGCCATTCGGATAGGCAGAGACCACATTTTTCCACTTGCTACGATCCTGACAAACCTCTTTCATTAATTTTTTCATACAAGCTCGTCAGTTGCGATCTGATCGTGATACGTTTGCTTCCTTCGTCGATTCTATACCGGCTTGCCCATTCACAGGTGGGCTTTCACTTCAAGAGTACATTTAAAGAACGAAAAATCTTATGCGTGAACAAAATCATGTGAAAAAATGATGTCTTTATTTTTGTTGTATTTTCATTGTTAACAAAAATAAAAAAGGTAATTGCGTGGGTTGTGCAAGGGTCATCTTGCGAAAGCGTAGGCGGACCTTCACTCAGCCACTCCTTGTGAGCATGATTACCATAAAAACGTTATGCATTTAGAATAAAAGTTTTTATTAAGAATGAGAACATATTCTATATCTGTCTATCTGTATAAATATTAGTCAATTGTCGCATGTATGAAAAATCATCACTTAAGAACGGATCGACCAATTTGGCTGATTTTTTTTTGGTTTGTTCGCAATTGTCAGGACAAGGTTTGTATGAAAGGAAATGTTTGGAAAATCCTACGGAAAAGTCCGAAATTTGGATGATATTTTTGTATTAAAATTTCAATAAAAACAAAGTGACGTTGAGTTTGACAGTTCTGGAGATAAGAGACATGTTATAAAATAAACACAATATTTTTTGCCAAGCGCACTTCTCATTTTCTTTATTAGAAAATTGTACCTGTGCGAAGCAGGGTCGAGTCGCCAGTAAAGAATGGTATTAACTATCACCATATTGATGGGTCCTGTGTATAAAGGCCATAGTTCTTTGTTAGTTCGGCATATATACATAGGATCCATTGATGTTAGCCAACTATAATCTATTGCGTAAGAGATCTTTTATAAAGATCATAATGATAACAGATAGGTTTTTAGTGAAAACCATGCAACCAACATGCCTATGTTAAAGAAACTTGTAAACCCAAATGTGATATATATTACCTTGTCCCTGTTTTGGCAGTCAACACGGGAAGTGTTAAAAAAAATTGCAGGTGCAAAAGTTTGAATAAATAACATAATAAATTCAATTTAGTAGCGTCGGAACAAAGTTTTGAGAGTGGTGGGCTTTAACGGTGCTTTCTCGTTTTTATCGGGGAGTGCGTTCTATGAACGTTGCAAAAGAAGAATCCTGTATATACCAGTACGTAGCTCCGAAATACTAATTAGAAGACGGTTTGGGAAATGTCTATTGGCTATTCGATCCCTTCCCCGATTCAAACAGTAGTAAGTGCACAAGCACTAGTGTAATTTCAGTGCACATGCGACCTCAAAACCGATGTCTCATGGTGACACTGCAATTGTTATGGGCAGACGTCGCATTGGAACATATAATCGTTATGTAACTACTTCTTGTATATTATCTATAAAAAAATTGGTAAAGAGCTGTGGCTCTTGTTTTTTTTTTGAAGTGTGTATAGTCTTCGTAATAATTAAAATATATGTAAGTGTAGCAACAACTGTCGTATTTTTAATGTTATGTTGCTAAAAAGCAATGTCTCCATTTAACTCGTTCTGTATCTTTTTTTCTTGGAATATGAATTCTTTATGCAAGTAAAAGTTAACGTGGTTGTAAAGGCCGTAACGGTAGTATATCGTTACAGCAACATGTAATTTTATCAAGTACATATCTAAATAGTTACGATAATTACTTAGAGGCAAGCTCGGCCAGTGACTGCGATCCCTTAACAAATAGGCTAGACTCATTAGGCTTATTGGGCGTATCCACAGTTTTCTCGGTTCAACACTCCCGAGCGATAATGAAGCGCGTTAAATCATTACCTTTTAACTTGGAATGGTTAATTGGTTACCCTTGTTGTCAGTATTTTAAACTTATCTATAATTTCGGTTCCTATAACGAAGTCTGCAATAGTTTTGAAAGTGTGAGCGATACAGTTTTTCGTAACAGTGTTCTTCTTATGAAATACGGTTAACATGTTTTACTTATTAAGCGAGACATTTGTTTCACTCTTTCAAAAACAATTTTCGTAAATAAACGTAGTTTCCAACATGATTCTGGTTCATTAAAACCTAATCGTCATCGTTTCAGCCTATCACTAGTCTGAATAAATAAACTGCGGTTGTCAACTAACCGTGGTTCTAGGAAAATGCGGCTGCCCATCTCCTGGTTTTAATTTTCCCTCTATCGACTTTAACGACACCCAAGGGATAAGATGGGGTTATAGATTATCTTAAGTCGCCACCACACGGTAAAACCTTTAAAATCTAATACAATATTATAAAGAAGACATACACACTCATGGATACTGTGATGACCCACTTTAAAAACATATTTTATGATAGTTAATTTTGGAAGATGAAATATTTGCCTTTACGGAAGGCCTTCACGAATTGTATAAGAATTTTATTTCCAAAGAGTTCTTTGGTCATTCATCTTTTTATGACTCGTTCGTTTGCAAGTGATGAATACATAACATCGGAAGCAATTCACTGCCTCTTCTCTTGACTGATTCATTTTCCATCGTCATTACGCCTCCTATTAAACGCCGTCTAGGTAGGTACCACCCCAGGGCCAGTTATTCTGCCGTGAAGCAGTAGTGTGCAAACATTACTGTGTTTCGGTTTGAAGGGCACTGAGAGCTAGCGTAATCACTGGGCATATGAGACTTAAGAACTGATGTCTCTGGGTGACGGGCGCAGTGTCACACAGAAATGTTCTACGTGACACAGCATTTGTTACGAGCTGATGTTGCACTTACCATCAGGTGAACATTTTGCTCGTTTCGTCACTTTAGACAATAAATATATATATATCATCATCATCATCATCATCATTTCAGCCTACCATAGTCCACTGTTGAACATAGGCCTCCCCCATAGATTGCCACAAAACACGGTCCTGAGCCACCTGCATCCATCGACTTCCTGCAAAACCGTGTAGGTCGTCGCTCCATCTAGTGGGGGGTCGCCCTACACTGCGTTTGCCGGTACGAGGTTGCCACTCGAGAACCTTTCTTCCCCAACGGTTATCGGTTCTCCGAGCTATATGGCCGGCCCATTGCCACTTCAGCTTGCTAATCCTTAGGGCTACGTCGGTTACTCTAGTTCTGCTGCGGATAACATCGTTACGGATTTTATCTCGCAGAGAAACTCCGAGCATAGCCCTTTCCATAGCTCGCTGAGCGATTCTGAGCTTCCTCATGCGGCCTGCAGTGAAGGACCACGTCTCGGTTCCATATGTTATCACTGGCAACACGCACTGGTTGTACACTTTTGTTTTGAGGGATTGCGGTATACTCGACGAGAAGATGTGACGCAGTTTCCCGAACGCTGCCCAGCCGAGTTGGATCCGTCGATTGACCTCTTGGTCGAAGTTGGACCTACCTAGTCGGACAATCTGTCCTAGGTATACATATTCGTCAACAACTTCGATCGTAGTGTTCCCAACAATAACCGGTATAGGTGTGACATGGACGTTAGACATGATCTTCGTCTTGTCCATGTTCATCTTAAGACCTACCCGTTGGGAGACACTATTGAGGTCATTGAGCATAGCGCTAAGGTGCTCCAGCGATTCTGCCATTATGACTATGTCGTCGGCAAATCGAAGGTGAGTGATGTATTCGCCATTGATGTTGATACCGTATCCTTTCCAGTCCAGTAGCTTGAAAACATTTTCCAATGCAGCGGTGAAGAGTTTCGGGGATATTACATCACCCTGTCTTACACCTTTCTGCAATTGGATCGGTTTCGTACTCTGGTTCTGTACTCGGATAGCCATCGTAGCATTGGTATACAAGCACTGCAACGCATCGATATACCGACAGTCAATTCGGCACCGCTGAAGCGACTCTAGCACCGCCCAAATTTCGACGGAATCGAAGGCTTTCTCATAGTCCACATACGCCAGACATAGCGGAAGATTGTACTCTTCGGTCTTTTGTACAATCTGGCGAAGGGTATGTATGTGGTCTATGGTACTATAGCCTTTTCGGAATCCGGCTTGTTCGGGAGGCTGGAAGTCATCAAGTCTGCTTGCGAGACGATTCGTTATGACTCTCGAAAACAGCACGTAGACGCGGCTTAGAAGCGATATCGGTCTATAGTTCTTCAAGAGGGCGTTATCGCCCTTCTTGAAGAACAGGACAACCACGCTTCTACTCCACGCTTCCGGCGTAGCGCCGCCCCGGATGACGGAATTAAAGAGCTTCTGAAGGACTACTAGTATCGGCTTTCCACCCGCTTTCAGAAGCTCTGCTGTGATTCCATCTTCACCCGGCGCTTTGCCATTCTTAAGCTGTTTGAGAGCCATACTAATCTCGCTCAGACTGACGTCCGGGATATCATCGGAATAGTGTCGGACGAGACTTGCTCTTGGGTCGTTACTCACACTAGTGTGTGGCTCCAACGACGATGTGTACAGCTGTCCATAAAATCTCTCGATCTCACTCAAAATCTCTGCTCCAGCGGAAATGACGCCACCGCTTTCGGTCCTCAACTTAGTCAGTTGGCTCTTTCCGGCAGACAGATCCCTGGCAAAAACCTTGGAGCCTTGGTTTCGCTCTATCGCTTCCTCAATACGAGCTGTATTGAAGTTGCGAAGGTCTCGCCGCATACATTTGGAGATCTGTCTGTTCAGTTGCCGATATGCTGACGCATCAGTTGAGGACTGTAGCCTCATTTCTCGCCTAGCCTCCATGAGATTAAGAGTGTGGTCGGCGAGTTTCTGGATCTTTTTTGTGCGGTGGGTCTTGCAAAACTTTGCCCCCACCGCATGGACAGTTTCCACGAGCCTCTCGTTCATATCATCCACTGTAACGCAATCTTCCAGGCACTGAAAACGATTTTGCAACTCGAGCTGAAAGCTTTCGGGGTTTTGGATAAGGGCACGAGATGGACGGAGCGTGGACTTCACCAGACGCGACCTCTCCAGCTTTACGTTCAGGTTCAATGTGCCTCTTACCATTCGGTGATCACTGCCGGTTTTCACCCTAGCGATCACAGAGACATCATTGAACAGCTGTCGTTTGGTCGTCATGATGAAGTCGATCTCATTTTTGGTGGAACCGTCCGGGCTCATCCAGGTCCACTTTCTGTGGGGCCGCTTTTGAAAGAAGGAGTTCATCATAAAGACTAATATATATATATATATATATTAGTTCAGAATGTAGTCACACTCACCAAGTGATCTTTTTTATCTAAGCTATGAAGTTAAGATATCTCAGATAAACACTGATAAATGTTCACCCTACATGCGACTCGAAAGCCGTCACGACAATGCTGGGAGTCGTGAGCAAATAGTATGAGAGTCGCACGCGCCACTTCTCCCACAATAGCTGTAACCGACATTTTAAATTAAAGAGCGCACTTGATAATCCAAAACAAACGAAAAACGCTCAAGATATTCAAGCCATATTGAAATTGCATTTCTCACCAAATCTGTAACTAACAACGGCTTGAAGTTTAAAAAAGATCTGGATTTTTTATTGTATACTTTCCGTCACTGAAAAAAATTACAACGATGTCCTGCTGGTAAATTGTAGATTGCAATCAAAGAAAGGGTCGGTTTCTTTCCACGTCTAGGCGCTTAATGTGGGTGTGGGCAGGAATTTTAGGTAATTCAAGCCAAACTAAATTCCTTTAAGAACCGCAGCGGACTGTTAAAATTGCTGGTGACATCGGAGAGTGGTCTCGGCGATACTTAGCCCGATATACTGCGACCATAGCACGGCACAGACCATTGATAGTTGGTTACGCTACTCTGTTGACAGATTTCTCAATACCAATGCTCGTTGTGTATATGTGCTTAACAATTTACAAATTTATTACAACAGGCGGCATCATCACTTGTGTTTATATATCATCGTTCATGTATTAGAAACTTACGCGTTCGCCTTACCTATATTTTTTACTAGTTTTACGGTAGCTTTGTAGTTACTGAAGTTAATAGTGCTTATCTAATGATCTTAATGTTCATCGGTAAAAAAAACATTTTTTATCATTTGTATATCAGTAATCGTTTAATTTTTAAATCAGCTGATTTAAAAATTACTTTGACTTTAAAAAAATAAAACGATAAATTTTTGGATGAATAGCTATATCACAAAAGTTTTATAAATTGGAGTATTACTGGCATCTAAAAGTATCCAAATGCTTGGACGTTTGTGGAAATATTGAAATCTTATTTTTGAGAAGTAACCTCTTAATACTTGATGTCTCAAAGCGTTTAAAAAAAAGTAAAGTTTCAGCCTATAAATGTCCCTCTGCTGAGCACAGGCCTCCTCTCATTTCTGAGAGGATTTTGGAGCTAGTAAGAATCCGCCACGCTGCTCCAATGCGGGTTGGCGGACTGCAGATGTCGTCGAAATATTTTTTATTTCTCAGACATGCAGGTTTCCATCAGCACTTAAAATTGCAATTAACAATTTTAGTAGTAGTGCCGGCACCGGGAATCGAACTCAGGTTACTCGCGTACTATGAAATTTACAGCGATCGCCTAGCCCCTGAGCTACTACGGCGACGTTAATGTCTGTCTATATATACATAAGTTGTGTCTATTCCATGTTGATAATTTATGGAACATTAAGAGGTTAGAATTATATCACTACTTGAAGCTAGGCTAGTTGTTCAACTGTTCATGAGACCTGGTAGTAACCTCAAGAGATTATTTCGATCGATAGTCAACAGTGTACGGAGCTATGAGACGATCACTTTAGTGAGTCATTCGTAAAGAAATTGGAAGTTTCGTGAACCTCAAAAGGAACTTTGTTAATAATATTTTAACAAAGTCCTTATGAGGCTTATGGGCACTGAGATAGAGGCTTATCACTTCCAATATACGCAGTTGTTAGCCGGTTTGGGTCCTCAAATCATATCGTAAGCACGGACAGACTAAGACTTTCTCGAAATTGAGGATCAGATGAAATACTTGCAGCACTATAATGTAAAGAAAAGTTTGTGCGTTCGTCTTAGTGCATATAAAAAAGTGAAAGCTATCGGCCTGTAAATGTCCTACTGCTAAGCGCCAGTCACCACTCAGTTTTTTTAGAGGGCTTGGAGCTGGGAAAAGTCCGTCATGCTGCTTGGTGGTTGGCGGACTTCACATATTATCGTAATATTTTTATTCCTCCAACATGCTGTTTTCCTATACCGCTGAGCACGTGGTAAATCAACACTTGCAATTGCAGAACTATTTAGAGGTCCCCGACCACATATGCCGCATTATAATTATCAGTTTTGTAATAAAATAAATAAATTTACGTGTAAATAATTGGACATTTTTTGGACAGTTACTGAAATATTGCTTTGGTCATAATTGCACCTACACATCACGTATCTACGTACATAATAGTACATCATTATATTAAATAATTTTGTCGCAGCATGTTCCGTTAAAACTGGCAACCACAGTGCATTTCTCTTGTCATTGAAAACCACGTAATGGTAAAACAATGTTATTGTTTTATTAAAAGGTATACAAGACTTCATTGTTCGTCAAAGCATCCTCCGGTTTATTGCACTGGCAGACCGTGGAATAATTAATGTTGGTGAACGGAATTAATTTACAAATGGCTTATTCGATTCTCTCCTAAACCGATCCGTTGTACTTTCGCCAAAGATTGACGATAAATTACTTCTTTCACTGGGGCTTTGGCGATTCAGACACTATTCTTTAATATTCGTATACGACCTATCAGAATAGGCGTTGTTGTAATTTAAACATATTATACCACATGTAATTATAATAGGTTACTTATTAATAAATAAAAAACCTACAAACCTGTTTGTTGTGCTATATAAACACTATCTAAAAATTGCTTTTTAAAAATAGTGTTACAAAGCTTTTCCTAAGTGATACCATTGCATATAACTACTGGGGCTAAATTAAAAAAAGTCATTATTTTTCTAAGACGTCTCGTCGGTTGTTCCACTATTCTCTAGACTTACCGTGACCCCAATGTTTCTCGCACTTGCATATCATCGTGAGAATATACTATCATGTACTAAGAAAGCGGAGACATTTAGTTGATCTCGGCGATTTGTTACTCGTATCAGTAGCTATTCTTTGATAAGGTAAAATGCAACCGCTTTCAATAGCATTTAACACTTTCTGAATCATCACAGAATAGTCTATAGTGCCATAAAATGATACTAATTACGTATAAATACCTTAAAATAGCACTTGTGTCTTTCAGCTTGTACTCGTAAATAAGAGAATAACAAAAGATTACAAAAATCGAAGCGGTGCCAGTAAATAGGCTTGATGGTCCCAGACAATGCATGTGTACGCTAGACTAAGAACGAGTCCATCGGTTCTGATGCATTTAAGAATGAAACGATTACTAGGCAGAACAGCAGATATTTACACTTTTACACTGCAGGCAAGGGATTAAAAATGGTCACTTAAACATAAAATTGTGAAAATAGTTATCACGATGCTAAATGAAATGAAAATTATTTATTCTTCGAAGAAAGAAATAAAAATTTCGTTTGTGAAACGTCATTTTTTTACAATCTACCACCGTTTCGTAATGAGGTTCCTCTGACGGAGAAGTAACAGGCGCAAGAAACTCCGTAGGTATCCTCATTTTTGTAAATATGTTTTATCTTACATAATGTTTTCTTTTATTTACGCGAATATTACACATTTAAATAAAACTACTTTTTTACGGATTTTATCGCGTTTAATTTTTGAACTATTTTTACCCGACGTTTCGGACGCTTTACAGCACCCATGGTCACGGGGGGACTGAGGTGACAGTTGTCCCGATGTCACTAGTTAACCCGGAGTACCTTCAGCTTTTAATTATTATTTGTAGTCCGATCTACGCAGAAAGAGCTTACTGTGTCTTGAAGCCTTGCAGTGGTATGCTTGGTTTTTGATTTAATTTTATTAATAATAGGATCCCAAGCCGGTGGTAATACCCAACCATCTTCCCTATTGAAATTAGGATGTTTTTTAATTTCAATAGCCTCGCGAATCATCCTTGGTAGGAATCGGTGTTCTTTTGCAAGGATTTGTGGTCTATCAAATCTGATGTAATGGTTGGGATGATCCAGAACATGGTCACAGACTGCAGACTTCCTAGAGCGTCGATGCTTCACATCAGCTATGTGTTCTTTAACGCGGGTTTTAATGGATCTTTTAGTTTGCCCTATGTAAGAGAGACCACATTCACAATCCAGCTTGTATACTCCTGCATCTTGTAGGGGGATGTTACACTTGACAGATGGTAAAAACTGACTTATCTTCTTCGGCGGCTTGAAAAATGTTCTTATAGAAGCTCGCTTCAAGATATAGCCAATCTTGTCCGTGACTCCTCTGACATATGGAAGAACAGCAGGTACACGCTCGACTGTGGCCGGCTTCACTCGGTCACTGCGACGAAGGCGCGGAACCCGAAGCTTGTTGTCTTGCAAAACTTGCTTGACATGCTGAAGCTCGGCGGCCAGGTGTTTACTGTCCCAGATCCCTTGTGCTCTCTGAAACAAAGATTTACCCACGGTAGCTAACTGTGAAGGATGGTGGTGAGATTCACCATTTAAATACCTAGAAAAAAGACCCATACAAATAGGTGATGTGAAGCATCGACGCTCTAGGAAGTCTGCAGTCTGTGACCATGTTCTGGATCATCCCAACCATTACATCAGATTTGATAGACCACAAATCCTTGCAAAAGAACACCGATTCCTACCAAGGATGATTCGCGAGGCTATTGAAATTAAAAAACATCCTAATTTCAATAGGGAAGATGGTTGGGTATTACCACCGGCTTGGGATCCTATTATTAATAAAATTAAATCAAAAACCAAGCATACCACTGCAAGGCTTCAAGACACAGTAAGCTCTTTCTGCGTAGATCGGACTACAAATAATAATTAAAAGCTGAAGGTACTCCGGGTTAACTATGACATCGGGACAACTGTCACCTCAGTCCCCCCGTGACCATGGGTGCTGTAAAGCGTCCGAAACGTCGGGTAAAAATAGTTCAAAAATTAAACGCGATAAAATCCGTAAAAAAGTAGTTTTATTTAAATGTTTTATCTTAGTCAGGAAAACATTATAAATAAATTTACTGAGAAAGTCTCATAGAAACCAAAGCACGCAAAAAACCCATGACAAAATTTTAGAAATGAAATGAAATGACGCCAAATTTCGTGCTGGCCAACGAGTGCCATTTGAAGCTGCAGATGGATAGTTTTTGACCATTTTGGGAATATCACAATATTTTTTTCTTAACACGAGTATCATCAAAATTGTGTGTAAAATCAAAAAAGTGAAAATATAATAGAAATATTTACTTTCGCATTTTTAATATTAGTATGGATATGTCATAAATTTACGGTAAATTTTACGGATTTTATCACACTCGACAAGAATCCATGTAATTTCGATGTGTTTTACTACGATAAGTAGAAAAATCAAACATCTTAATTAGCATATAAATTACTCTTCTAAATATTGTGTATTAACGAAAAAATAAAATAATAACTAAAAATAATAAAAACTGTTATAATTTAAGTTACAAGGTGCTTGAAGGTTCTTAACTTATACATACAGCTAAAGAGGTACTTTTGAGCTACCTATGTGATTGAAATGATTATTAGATAAAGTGAAGTTTTTTTTTCTCTAATATCCAGTAATCATTTTTCTATTTTCTTTTTTTACTCTTATTTAAGCGTACTCAACGCGGTTCTCCGTTATCGTTAAAAATTTGATTGAATCTATCAGTTTTTGTAAAAAAAATCTGATGCCCGAATAAAAGCTCCATGCTTGCCATCCCATGGACCATACAGCATATTGTGTGTTTATTTCTTTGTGGATTTTATTTTCATTCAACTTTAAAGCCAAAGACAGTAAATATTACTCAAAAAACAATTTAAATCTTGCGTCGCCGTGCTGTGTGATCTGACCCTTTAGAGTGCAGTGTGCGATCGCAGCATACTAAAATACGGCGACCTAAAATGGTCTACACAGGTGTCCGTCCGATCGAGTGTCAGAGATTCACAACAATACCGTTAACCATATTGGGAGCACAGTTGTTATTGTTCTATAACTATTTACTATACATTATGTTGCAGGGCCACGCAACACTTACGCAGACGTATGTATTGTTATTTATTTGAACCGGTTTTGATAGTTACAAATCGTGACGTGAATTATTTAATGCCAGCTCTTTTATAGATTTTGATGCAGCCAAATTTGTTTTCGGTTACTGATGAACCTAACAAAGTTAGAAAGAAAATGTTTCATAACTTTCGGCTAGCTAACAAAGAGTCTGCGGCACCAACTTACTGGAGGCTTCAGCTGAAGCAAACATTTTTGCTAAATACAAATAGTCGGGTTTTATGATCTGGTTTTGTTGTGTCCCCGTGTCCTTGATACTGCATTGTAGCCTCCGATCTTCCCAGAAGTTTTACAGCGGGTAATTTGGAGCAAGTGATAAATTTGTTTGCGCTTACACTTCTAACACTAAAATATCTCTTGTGCTATAGTATGTGCGATAGACTACGATAGTATTCGGAAGTTGTCGCCGTGGTCGATTTACTAGGAGGAAATCACTAGGTTTATCGTGAGGATTATGGTGTGTATAGATGATATAAACTTGAAACCTTTGGACATCGCAGGAAACTGAAAAAAAATCGTTCAGATTTTTCAACACCTTCATCTCCAAAGAACAATGGACAATACATTATTATGAATTATATTGCCAAAACAAAGACAATTGACTGTTCACGTCAATAGTCTGTCCCATCCATCATAAGTCAACTTCTAATAAACGAGTGCGATTTTGATAAGCACAAGCTGCTGAAATTATCCTGGCACGGATTTTACTGCTAGTAATAAACATAAACGCCTCCTTTTGTTAATCCCGAGATGCAACTCTGATATCGGCGATTGTTAAATTAACGCTCCATGAACGTCGTTACTAGGTAGGCCAGTTATTCTGCCGTGAAACAGTAGTGTGTAGAGATTTCTGTGTTTCGGTCTGAAGGGCACTGAGGGCTAGTGTAATCACTGGGCATATGAGACTTAAGAACTGATCTCTCAAGGTGACGGGAGCAGTGTGGTGCCACTCGTTGTTCTTAGTGACACATCATTTGTTATGAGCAGACATTTTGCCATAGTTACTACGCTTGACAGGGCGGGTTTATTTGTTGACAGTTTATTTGTTCAGATGTTTCAGGAAGATGCTGCTGCCCATCTCATGGTTTTTTCCCTCTGTCGACTTTTACGACAACCACGGGTGGAGATAGGGTAGTACATTCTCTTAACCACACTTTATACTGAAGCCCTGCCTATTTCCAATGTTAACGCTTGAACGTTGCATCGGGCGCATGTAGATTAGAACGAGTGAGTTCTGTGTTTGCTCGTACTCTTTTGACTCTAGAATATGTTCTGCGCTGATAGCTTCCCACAGTATTTGGAAGTTGTCACTGTGGTCGAAACGATCAGGAGGATATCATTTTTGTCATTTAGCAAATGATGACAGAAATACAAAGATTTTCTAATGTATAATGTCGGCAGTGTGTTAACTTATTATGGAATAATATTTATTTATATCTTTTTTAATCCAAAGTAGCAAATAAAAGTTCGTATAAGAGCATAAGTTAGAATATCAAAATGACATACCTGCGCATTAAGCATAAACATTAAGGATGAAATGGCGTGACTGTATGTTATACGTGCAAAAATGTCAGCATACGGCAGGTACTTAATAATATTATAAGCCATAAAGCGCTGGATTTAGTGCTAAGCGTACAAAATTTGGTGTCGCGTATATAAGTGTTAACTGGTGCAAATAAACAAAAAGTTAACGTACTTTTGATTATAAGTATATTTAAAGCAAGCAAGCGTTGTGTTTTTTTTTATTTATTCTTCATTGATTACACCTTAAGCTAAAGGCTACAATGGGCGGACTTAATGCCTTGTGGCATTCTCTACCATTCAACCCTGGTTGATGGTGAAAAAAAGAAAAAAATGGCAGGCAAATAGCATACCAAACTAACGAATATATATTTACATACATATAACATATATATACATATACATACATACATACATACACACATATATATATATATATATATATATATATATATATACACAAAAATTTGTGGTGTTTTTTAATCCCAAATCATTTAATAAGCACTGTCTTTCGAATTTATATGTAAGGTCATAACGAGATATAAATACTGCAAGACTTCTAGACACAGTAAGCTCTTTCTGTGTAGATCCTACCAAAATATTATAATAAAAAGCTGATGGTGTCCCGGGTTAACTATGAAATCAGGACATCTGTCACCTCAGTACCTCTGTGATAATGGGTGCTGTAAAGCGCTCGAAATGTCGGGTTTTAAGTAAAATTAAACGCGATAAAATCCTTAAGACCTAGTTTTATTTAAAAAGAGTTACTAACGATTGAAACGACCCCTTGCACGAAAAATTTATTTAAAGTTAATTAATAATTTTAATCGTTATATTTATAATTAGTAATTAGTAACTACAAACAATATAAATAATATTAAATATTGTAATTCAAGTAATGGTTAACAACCGTTTAAAGAATAATTATATATAATACACCAAAAATTTAAAAATAAAATAAAACAAAAGTTATCGTTAAGGCTGCCGCGACGTAATTGTCGTCGAGAATAAAAACCGTGTTTGTGTAAAAGGTTTTAAATTCTGTACTTCTTTTAAAAATAAATTAAAAAAACAAAACAAACAAACAGTTACTTAATACCTCTTATTCATTTGGTGTTTTTATTTTTGTCTGAAAATAAATAGATTTTGGATTTTTCAAAAGAGAGACCGTAAACGTATTACTTTATTTCAATTAGTACTACGAGTACTTTAACACAATCACTATGAATTGACTTATTGTGTTGTTTACTGTCCAAGACGTAGCGTTTGCAATAACTATCTATTTACAATACGTCGTTAGGAATTTAGGATGTTGACAGAAACCTTGGCTACTACTAATGTTTCGAACTGATACAATTGTACATATTTCACAATGTTTATTCGTTCCTTTATGTAGTGAATAAATTTAACCTTTACCCAGTTTACGACAGCTAATTGAAAAGTAAACTGTTTACGCTGATATTGTTTGGATGACATCACTCAATTCAATTTTTTTCCATGTCTAGTTTGAGTTAACTGTTTATCGGTATAGTAGTGTACAATTACGATATTTTAATAGTTATTAAATCGCCGTGTGGTGGCGGCTTAAGAGAATCTACCACCCCATCTTATCCCGTGGGTGTCGTAAAAGTCGGCGAGGGAAAATGAAAACCAGGAGATGGATAGCAGTCTCTTCCTGGTAATTTTGAATGAACAGACTGCGGTTGCTAACGCGCCTGCAAAGCGTGGCAACTATCTCAAAATTCCCCTAAAATGGGAGCTTCAAACTTTTGACGCAGTCCTTGGGAGAGGACTAAGTTCAACAGTGGACTAGTGATAGGCTGAAATTTTAACGATGATGAATTAAATACGGCCACAGGTATTGCCTGTAGCTGTTGTGACCTACAACACGCCTCTGCTCGGCCTACCTATTTTATCCTGTGGGTGTCGCATCAATCGACTAAAGTAAATATCAGTAAAACATCATGACTCCCAAGAACAGGCGAAATAAATATCTCCAAAAATGCCCGACCGAAAATACACAGACCGTTGACGTTTGTCTAAGATACGAGGTCCTAGTACTGCGATTACCAAGCCAATCCAACCGTGGTGTCTACGAAAAATTCCCTGTACTACTGTAATACTGTTTTGACGTATCGGTACATCGATCAGTTTTGCTGGAATATTTGAACATGCGATTACAGTGACATCTATTAAGTACGGATTGCTATATCTTTCAAAAATGTCGAGTCATTGGCTCTAGGCAACTAACACTAAATAGAAATAAATACTACTATTATAAACACAGTAATTGAATCTATAGGGCAGCTAACGCGACATTATCAAATTATATTTGAGGTAGTACAATAACACGTAATTAAAGCCAACATCATATTACGTTATAAAAACTACAAAAAGTATTTAGTTAGTTACCCATTATTTTTTGTATAAGGACTGTGTTGATGTAGTAGGGATTCTTCTAGAAAAAACGTGTTGGTTCGTATGCGTGTTAAAGATATCCTGTGTGTGTACAGCTGTGGCAGTATGAAAACGTGTGATACAGGGCACCTTTTATTTTTTAATCGCTTCTTACGAAATGCTCTAAAGAATATCTTTTCATGTCTTTACGTGAACAACTGGCTACCTTAGAAATACAAGGACGTAATAATACTTCACCCAATAAAGTAAATACGATGTTTATAAAGAAAACAGTATTTAACAGATTCATTTCTAAGAGGTAATATTTTTACACAATTCAAACGGACATTATCACAAGCGTGACTGCTTGAAGCAACAATATTATTCCATGAAAAACACGAATAATACGCGAAACAATTGACCTGATGAGATGACATGCAATTCTTGCAAAGAAAAAATACAATTGCAGATAATTGGATGCAGTTTTCAAAGGCGCCATTGTTATTGAATGTTCCTTTATTTTATAATAACGCCTTAATATAAGGTCATTTAATAATAACACTGGCATACAATTTTGAAAAATAATCCATTAAATATTACATTTTGTAATGATTTTTGCTACGTCATGATAATACTCAATTACTCTAAGGGTAGAGATATGTGTAACACAACTTAAATTTTCGTTGTTATTGATTATCCTAAAAGGAAAGGATGTATAAATATCTTTAATGTATGTACAGATGTAACGATTAGCCGAGCGATAAAAGAAATATACTTTACAAATGTTACTCCGGTATTCGTGTTTTATTGATCCGCTATTACCTAATTGCTTCTCAAAAAGCTATTACTTAAGATCATGTTTGTTATAAATCATAATTATCATTTCAGCCTTCATAAATCCACTCAACATAATCTAACATGACATAGACATCCACCTGCATCGATCGACTTCCCGCAAAACCTACACTGCCTTTGCCGGCACAAGGTTGCCACATGAGCACTTTTCTTCCCCAACGGCTGCTATACCTACATACTATTTTACTTAACATTCATACATTATTTTCCTTTGCAGTACTCTTTTGTAGAGCAAAGCTAAAAGCGTAAAATAGCAATAAGTTTGCCGAGTGGAGGCGCTTGGTGTTACTTTATGTATTTAATTAAATTAGATTAAGTTGATTTCTTTTTAATGTAGTTAAAAGGAAAAAGAGAACCGTCGGAAAATTGAATACAAATTGGAATGTTACGGAAAATAAAAAAGAGTCTAAGGGGCTAAACAGTTTGGGAGCCTTTGGTTTATATTTATTTATATGCATTGCACCGCATTATATTTATCTTTAAATATTCATTTATAAGTTTGTTTCAGTTTAATAGAATTTGTATCAGCAATTATAAAATCATAGATCGAGATAAAAATAAGTTTCAGTTTAAAAGTATTAGATAATATTCCTATCTCCTAAGTAAATTACCATAATGAAGTACCCGGCCATAATGTGTTTGTTGTCATAAAGAATGACTAAAGACACTCAAACGGTCTAACATTCGTTGACTTACGCCTTCAGTAAAGAAATGAGGTAATGTGGTTAATGTGCGTAACACCCGGGGCCTTGAAATCCAACCTAAATTTCTGTTTGCTTCGGGCTGCCAAATAAATTATCTTAGAAATATCATATCATTATTATATATATGTATAGTGATGAGACGAGCAAAACGCACATCTAAAGGTAACGTCAACTTCGGCCGATATGAATTGCTGTGCAACCCAGAATATTTCTATGGCCAGTAATTACACTAGCTCTCAGTGACCTTCAGACCGAAACACGGTAAAATTTTGCACACTACTGCTTGACAGAAAAATAAGTGGCCCTGCGGTGAAACTTACGAAGGATTCCTGCATGCGAGAGAGATGCGAAATTTTATTCATGTACATTCCGTCAGTCATCGCAAGAAGCGACCCATTACAGAGAAACTTATTTCAGAGAGGTACTCATGTATAACATGTTTGTCTTGATATGAATGATTATGATATGAATATGTTAAATCCATTCCCCCAATAGGTTGCCACGAAACACAGTCCTGAGCCACCTGCATCCATCGACTTCCCGCAAAAACGTGGTATAACTATTGCTTAAGCTTAACCTAATGTTTATATTACCGCAGAATTTGTAAGCGATGTGAGTAAGAGGAAATAGTGTATGAGTCAGGTATGGGTAGGCCTCATGTCAGTTACTAGTCTAGTATGGGTGGCGAAACATCTTTTTAGCTTTTGTTTTGCTTTAACTTGTGTATTTCGTTACTTGTGATACTGCACTGAGATCGGTGGGTTTGGATCTGTAACTGTTGCCTCAAGTCAAATGTCTATCTTTAACATAAAGGTAAGTTTGCCCGTATCAATATTTAGTAGCCGAGATTTTCAAGAGTTCCAAATAATTTTATATATGGCATTTTGTTGAAGGTTTTTAAATTTTATTTTACATGTCACACACTAGGATTTCTCTTGTATCGTGAGTCCGTTTTGGGTTGACATAACACAAGCAGACCCGAAAGCCAACGATTTGGGTTATTGCTCAAACATCGGTCGCTGCTTGGATTCGTACCTAGGACCCGCGGCGTAGAAGTTAGGTACTATAACCACTAGGCCACGCGTGTGGCCTGATGCGTCCTATATGATATTGAACCTATCAAAAAAATGCGGGATTCCGATGTTTATGCTTATTGCTCAAGCATAAAAATAATTATAATTTATTTTAATTATATAAAATACGTCTTACTATTTACTGCAGTGTGTTTAGGGGAAATCGAATTCATCACCTGTCTGGTCCCGCGAATGTTGTAAAAGCCGATTAAAGTGAATATTAGGCAAATCTAGTAGCCTCCTACTAGGGTTGCCAACCGTACTCTAAAATAGAGTATTGTACTCTATTTCATGTAGGTGTACTTTAAAATCTATAAGTCTAATAGAGTACACTAAAGGCTTTTTACTTAAAGTGCCTTTATAAAAAAAATTACAAAAACTAAACATTCACTCCTGATCTATATGAACCTAGACTTGGAATACTTTATACTGGTGGTAGAATTCCTATGCAGGAGTTCGTCTAGGTAGGTACCACCCCTGGGCCAGTTATTCTACCGTGAAGCAGTGGTGTGCAAACATTTTACTATATTTCGGTTTGAAGGGCACTGTGAGCTTGTGTAATCACTGGGCATATGAGACTTAAGAAACTATGTCTCAGGGT
The DNA here is from genome assembly GCA_019845155.1 of Luehdorfia chinensis. Taxonomy (NCBI): domain Eukaryota; kingdom Metazoa; phylum Arthropoda; class Insecta; order Lepidoptera; family Papilionidae; genus Luehdorfia; species Luehdorfia chinensis. Next base: position 1,480,825 of record JAHVAK010000125.1, read on the forward strand.
GACGGGCACAGTGTAGTGTCACACAGAAATTTTCTGGGTGGCACAACATTTGTTATGGGCAGACGTTGCACTTACCATCCGGTGAACGTTTTGCTCGTTTCAGCACTTTATGCAATAAAAAAAAATACTTAGTCGTACAATTCTTTTAAAAACAATAAAAAATTATGTACAGCGAAAACTACAAATAATACATTTTTAAAACATGGAATAAACGATACTCTTTTTTATTAATCTGGTACTATTTGTTTACTCTCTCTGGAGTCAAATATACTTAGTCTTCCTAGGTTCAGTGTGTCAGATTTCGGGACGGAAGGTAAATATAATCGGGAATTTGGTTTTCAAATCGGGACAGCTACAATGACTACAAAAAAAAACGGTGTTCTTAATTTATTTTTATCGGTCAATTTTTTTGAAATGGTATGTTACAAGTACAGGAAACAAAACAAATAAAACTTTATGAAACCAAATAAATGTAGAGATTAGTGAAAAGTCGGGACACCCGGGAATATATACTCCGAGAGTATCTAACTTTTCAACAATGCAGTGGAAAAATTATGAAAAAACGTTAAGCAGATTCTAGAAAACACTTTCAACGAAAACTGTTTTGATAAAGATTTGTTGTTGTTTTTTAGATATGGGAAACTTTCGGTTACACGCTATTGCTCACTACGGAACCCTCCACTGTGCGTGGTCTGTCACGCTCTTGGCCGGCTTTATTTGCAAATAGGTGACAGACAATTATTAATTTTAGTATCGTGTGTTCGCATAGAAATTGCCTTTATATGCCACACGATACCACACGATACTTAGTTAAATATTGTCGACATCGACAACCTATATTTTTCTAGTCAGATTTTTCATATGCATTTTGCAATATTTCTAATCAGCAACGCGATGATGGATAGACGTGGATATTACGTCGTTTTAAAAGGCGGCTCACGGTCTACTTTGTTACAATAACAGAGTAAGAAGCGTTGAGAAACTGTTTCGGTGAATCCGCGTTTGCTACCTGCTTAGAATAGCAATAGATTTCATGTTTAAAGTGAAAAACTACAACAAAATTAGTTTCAATTTCTTCCATAAGACTGCTGTTAATCTACGATTATTTTAAAGAGTTCTAGCAATACTGTAAATATTACTAAAATACCCGTAAACTTATAGTTCATCGTCATCATCATTTCAGTCACAAGTCCACTGAGTGATTGAGGGGATTTTGCCATAGATGCCACTCTCTGCAGGCGGGTTCCGCACTTTTTTTATTTAGCTATTTATGCAGGTAAGTGATGCTGCGAATCTCATGGTTTACACTTTCCCCCTGTCGACTTTTACGACACCCACGGGACGAGATGGGGTGGTTAGTTACATTACAACTATTTATAATAACTGGCAGTGTGGTGCCACACAGAAATGCTCTGATTGGAGTTTTTTTTTTATTTGCAGACGTTGCACTTAACCATCACTTGCAATCGGGTTTATGATTAGCTCGTGGCGTCGTTATATTTCATAAAAAAGTGATGACGACAAACGTGGCATGGCGGGCTCAAACCTGCATAGGTATATCTCGGAAGTAGTACCCTTCAAGATTAGGTTATTATTGATGCACGTGTTTTATGCGCGACTTGTTTGAGGGGTATTATTTCTCCTTCATAAACATTTTCCGAAAGGTAACCAATCGACTAGGTTATCATCATCATCATCATTTCAGTCTATCATAGTCCACTGCTGAACATAGGCTCCCCCATAGATTTCCACAAAAGTTTGTAGCTCTCATTGTGGGGGGATGTCATAGTTGACACGCTTGGCAGGCCGGTTGGAAACCGCAGTTTATCTATTCAGATGTTCCAGAAATATGCTGCTGTCCATCATCTGGTTTTAATGTTCCTTCTGTCCACTTTTAGGTCACCCACGGGATGAGATGTGGTGGTAGATTCTCTTAAGCCGCCACCACGCGGCTAGACTAGGTTATACTGGATGTTAAACCCGGTAATGTAATTAAGAAAACAACTAAGAGAATATTTTCTTTTATCACTTTTCTACTAGCAAGGGCCCAGCTATGTCTAAGAGCATAGAATCTATATCTTAAGAGCATATAATTGACTCAATAAAAACAACACATATAAAATAGTTTAGAAAGCAAATAATTATAACCTTTCACGTAGTTAATAGTAAATATATACTGCATATTTACTATGTACTAAAATTATTAAGACATGTTTGTAAACTAATGTTATTGAATTTTAACCTCAGTAAGAATTGATTGTACTCGTAATGAGCTTTCTCATTGTTCTTAACACGATTTTGTTTAGAGGAGTATTACTAGTCAAAGTAGAGGGATAACATTTTTTAAACTATTCAACTTTCAAGACGTTACATATTCGGCTTACAAACCACAGCCGAAGCAAAATCGGCACTAGTTTCATAAAAAAGTTGTCCGTGCCAAAAGTTCCTTTAATACTGCACGAATACTTTTTAGAACGCTGGTCCGCACCAGAAGGCTTACTACGAAAATCAAAGAAACTTACTACGAAAAATAACTCTTGACGCAAAACTTCAATGGAGCTCCCATACATCTAAACTAGCAACTAAAAGGAACATTTGGCACGGACAACTTTTCTATGCAACTAGGGCCGGAAGTCGATTTTGCTTCGGCTATGATATGTAAGCCGCCGATGTAAGCCGTTGAAAGTTGCATAGTTTGAAAAGTGTTAACCCTATGGAGAACTAGGAACAATTCCTAGTAAAACTATACCTAGGAGTGATTTGTCACTTTGCGGGGGTGGAGCACAACTTCATATATGCTTAAATAATTATTAACGAGACATGCCAGTGTCTTTAATAGACGTATTTTTGGTCCCGACACAGGGGTTCGAATATTGGCTGATTCCTACAGATATTTGATATCCTGCTGATACTATGAAATTTAAATCAAACGCCCCTGACCATTAGTGTACCATAGTGTTTATTATTGTCCATACTGACTTTTTATGTATCTCTTGCAGTTGCGGTTTACATAGCCGGTGTGGTAGCGGTGGTGGGTGTAACGGTGCTGGGGGTGTTCTGCATACTTTCGATTCTGCAACTCGCGATGATATCGTCCAAGGAGAAAGTCGGCTTGAAGTACACACACCTTGTCATGGTGAAACTGGCGCTGGCGTTATTGGCAAGTAAGTAATAATAGTTAAAACACACCTGAAAGTTATCAAAACCTTTAAATATATCTGACGAACCTAAGTATGAATCATACTAAGTTCGGTAAGCATACTATTAATTTTTATTTTAAAAACGACGCGATTAGAATTTCTCCTGTATCGTGTCTTACAGATATAAATTTCACATGCAAACACAGACCTAAAAACCAACTTATTGATTCTTTACATAATTGTTGGCTCCAGCTAATATTCGTGCCCAGGACCCGCGGCTTAGAATTCAGATATTTTTAGTTGCTGATTTACCACGTGCTTGACGATGAACATCGCGAAATCGGCATGTGTAAGAAATAAAAAAATATTTATATTTATAGCCGGGAAGAGAGCCGTGGAACATTTATAGGCTGTTTATTTACTTTTTTAATACGTGTTAAGACCTAGAATCTTACATTTGAGCTGTCGGATTATTACTCCAGCGTCTCTTGTTAGAAAGGGCCATCGAAAGTATTCTAAAAAACCCATTTTGTAAGCAAAGCTAATATTGCTTGTAGTAGAGGCATTGTTATTGGCGTGATAAAAAGTGCGAAAGTTGCGTTTTAATCCAAAAAAATTTCAAAAGTTATTTTTATATAAGAAAATTCATATTTTTTTTATTTACGTTTCAGCATTGCTTTCCATAGCCGCAGCTGGTCTGTTCGCGGTTCAAGTCGATGACAGGGGTTTTTATCTAACAAGAGGAGAAGCCTTTTATGTTCAGGTATTATCAATACTTAATTACAGGCGTCTTGTTTCCTTTCCGTAACAAAAATACATTAATATAAATAATTTTCTTCCTGACCGATTTTTTATAATGGCGACAGCTTCGAAATACTGTCGGATACTATCAAACTGTCTCGGAGATATTCAACATTCATCATCATCATTTCAACTCATCACTAGTCCACGGCTGGAAATAGGCCTCCCCCATAGATTGCCGATTTCATTTTAGGGGGAGTTTGCCATAGTTGAGACGCTTGGCAGGCGGGTTGGCAACCGCAATTTTTTTATTCAGATGTTCCTGTGTTTTTTTCCCATTGTGTTTCCCAGGGTGCTAGATTCTCTTAAGCCAGTGGTGGCGGACCACATGATTACACTCACTCGTCCTCAATCTACCCGCTCCCTGTGTAACGTTCATGCGGAAAGATCGGAGACACAGTGACAAAAACAAAATCAAAACAGACCCGGAAACAAATGCTGGCTCCGACTAGGATTCGAACCCAAAACCCGCGGTGTAGAAGTCAGGTACTCTGACTACTAGGCCAACGTGGTTGTCAACTATTTACTACCACGTTTAAAGATTCTTATATTCGTTGCACGTGACACTGCTGTTGATTTATGCAGGCGTCATGACCGCTGATAAAAGCTTAAAAAAGAAATGTACATGAGACATTTACCCTAAACCTAAAAACTAATTACGATTGTGTGTTGAATAGAGGATTTATTTATATATTCTTTATTGCAAACCTTAAAATTAATGACAAAAAGTAAACTGGAAATAAAAAGATACACTAAGAGTGAGCAATGGGCGGTCTTATTGCTGACAGCAATGTCCTCCAGACAACCGCTGGATGGAAATGATATCAAGGACAACGAAAACGTCGAGAGCGTCGGCATGGAAAACCAATAAATAAAATATATTGCATAAAGAACAAAATTATTATGCACATATACTACACATATACACAGGATCTACGTAATAAAAATGGATTTTGAGTGGAACAGAGTGGAGAGCTAATAAGGATTGTGTATGAAATAGAGCAGCTAGTTAATAAAGATTGTGTGTGGAATATAGCAGCTAGCTAATAATAAGGATTAAGTTTGGAATAGAGCAACTAGCTAGAAAGGATTGTGTATGGAATAGTGCAACTAGGCTAATATGGATTGTGTATGGAATAGAGCAACTAGCTAAAGAGATTGTGTATGATATAGAGCAACTAGCTAATATGGATTGTGTAAGGAATAGAGCAGGTAGCTAATGAGGATTGTGTGAAATACAGCGGCTAGCTAACAAGGATTGTATTTGAAATACAACTAGTTAAAAAGGATTGTGTGTAGAATAGAACCACTAGCTAATAAGTATTGTGTGTGGAATAGAGCAGCTAGGTAATAACAATTGTGTGTAGAATAGTGCAACCAGTTAATAAGGATTCTGGATGGAATTACAGCAGCGAATAAGGATTGGAGGTGCGAGGCGCCATTCAAGCGTGGTGTTATACTACAAATACTGTCTTCTTAGGAGAGACCTTTGTCAAGCAGTGTATAACAAGCCACCACAGGGTGGTGGTTTGTTGAGGTCTATATTTTTGCAGATTTCAACTCGGCTGGCTTAGCGACCGCCTTTCTGCGCTAGGGGTCGCTGATTCAATTCCATTCCGTCACGGGACAAATATTTGTATGACCTATAGATCATTTAATCGTGTGGTGGCGGCTTAAGAGAATCTACCACTATCTGTGAGGCGTGATAGGCTGAAATGATGATAATGATAGATAGATAGTTGTCCCGGGTCTGTGCTGTAAACTCACGGGATTCAAGATTCACCTTAAAATATTTACACATTTTTTTAACCGTTTCAGATCGTCTGCATAGTAATAAACGCAGGGCTGTTCATAATGTCGATATACGATACGTTATTCTCACGTCGAGTCGGAGGCGATCCAACCAACCCAGACGGCGAGCCTGATGGAACCACCATCAACAACCCCGGCTTCAAAGAGGGAGGCGGTAACGGTTTTTATATATTTAATTGGCCATTAACAACACATAACATAATTAATAAAACCTGTTCTTACATCGACGATTCTACGGACGACACAAACGCAAACGCACAGACGCATACACAGACACACGAATAAATACACAAATTCACACACACAAAGATATTACTGCGGTGAAGGAAAACATCGTGAGGAAACTTGTATGTCTGAGGAACAGAACTATTTCGAGTACATATGAAGTCGACGTAGAGGAAGCTAAAGATATATGTCAGGATCGTAGCAAGTGGAAAGATGTGGTCTCTCTGCCCTATGTGAAAGAGGCGTGACTCTATGTATGAAGTCCACCAATCCGCTCCTGGTGCAGCGTGGTGAACTCTTCCCGGCTACAAAAGTGGAATCCTGTGCTCAGCTGAGACATTTATAGGCTACTAGCTAATGCCCGCGACTTCGTCCGTGTTAATATATTTTTTTAAATATCCCTTGGGAACTATTTCATTCTCCACGATGAAAAGTATCCTATGTCCGTCTCCAGGATGCTATCTATCTGTGTGCCAAATTTCGTCAAATTCGGGAAAGCCGTTAAAAGGTAACAGATAGAGGGACAGAGAGAGTTACTTTCGATTTTGTAATATTAGTATGGATTACTTTTACACTTCGATCCTTACAACTATGTTGTTACAGGTATTTCGATGACAAATGCCTCAGGCAAACCGTACAACACTAACGGACATGGAAGCGTCGTTTCTATGAACACGACGGCGACAACACTAACGGGACTGTCAGACTCTAGTACCATCAATAGATCACCGCTTAGATCCTCACTAAAGAAACCTAGACCCAGGGAAGGTGAACCGGGCGGCCTTGGAATACAAAACCCTGGGTACTCCGGTCATTCGCCACCTTTAAACAGAAATGGGAGTCAAAAGAAAGTTCGCATACAAACCCACAGTACTGAAGTTTAATCGTTTTGGTCCTTTTTAACCGGATCGATTGCATTAAATGCATATGGTAATAAATGGTACGTTATGATTTAAAAAGTACTACAAAAGACTTTAGATCTTAATTTGTTACTACTTAATGTTATATTTACGTGTATAAATCTGAACACAAATGTTTTTTTTTGTCGTGTCTCGTATTAAAATGGGGATATATACTCTAATCATATAACATAGTTATTAGCTGTTAATAATCTATGTACACATTGTAAGAATTGTACATTCTTAAAATTCAATAAAAATCGTTTTCGCACAGTTCTGTATATTTACCATAAAAATATATGTTAAATAATCAGGTTTTTATATAATATAGGATAGGAATTTGAAGGTTGTTAGAGGAAAAACATCACAGTGATTGTAAAATGTTAACGTAATTACTTTTGAAATTAATTAAGAAGTAATTTTTTTCATACAAAATATGTTATGAAATATAATATCTTTGACTTTAAAAAGTCTATTATTAATTCTATGTAACAAAAGCTTTGCGTTTGCGATTATCATCACCAACAGGACATTTGTTACTAACTGTACATCAAGCATCAACATAGTCCTATATATATATATGAAAATTTGTTATTTTATACTGTAAGCTAAGCAGCAATAGCTATGAAATTAATGGTAAAAAATGTCTATTAAAAAATCTACACATTTGTTAAAATATTTCAAAATGTGTATAAATTTGTCAGTATAATTTATTGTATTGAATTGGTCTCATAGACTTACTTTCGTTAGTTATAAAAAAAACTCTTTAATAAGTTTACAATATTTATAAGACCACAATTTTATTATAGCTTAAAAAAAATATTTTAAACTGGAAATTGTATTTTCTTAAGTGCAATTTATAACCATAATTTTTATGTATATTTTGATTGAACAAAGTTCTTATTTTCGTCAGTTTGCTTGTACATAGGCACAAAGTGTTATCATGAAGATATTTTTATAACAAATTCAATATAAAATATGTTGTAAATTTTCATGCAATTTCGATATACAACTTTACTATTTAAGTTAAATTTAGTTGCAATGTAGAGAATGTTAAGATTATATAGGTTTTGTAAATATTTATTATTTTAAATGGAGCCCACCAGTTTCTCTCCTAGACCGCATCACACGTGTAAAATTTGTCGATATTTTTAGCCAATATTTCACAATTTTTTAACAATATGGTATTTATGAAAACATGAATGTATAAAGAAAAAGTTTGTGCCTTCGCCTCCGTACATGAAATGTGCCTTAACCTTCGCCTTCCTTATTATTTAAGTAAAATTGTTTTATTTTTCTTTATGAATCGTATTCCCTAGGCTTAATTTTTTTTTCCGTCCAAAATTCTGGTCTTAAGTTTTAAGATTATACAAATTGCAATAAGGGCGCGAGTTAAACAGAATGCTGTAATATTATATTGTAAAATTACAAACTTCATTAGAGCGAAATGTGCTTTTTTGCATTTTAATCACATAAACATATTTAACTATTCAGTAAATAACGATTTGTTTATTGAAAAAAAAAAGACAGTAGACCACCATGAAATTAAAAATAAAAATTATTATTCATTCGCGTTCTTCAATGTTCTACTAATATTGTAGCAAAAAATATTCTCTAAGTATTATATAATTAAAACAGATTGTTTATTATTGTTATATTGTCGTTATGACTATTATCTGTACTTTGCCAAGTATTTTCATGGGTATATTATTATTTTAATTATTGCATACAAATGTTTGACCAAGTCTTTGAGATGAACTCTGAAATATTGAATGTGTCATAAAAACATTCCTCATTATATATTTTTTTATTATGATTCTCATCGGGACCAAGTTCTATTGCTCTGCAATTGTTTTTTTTAATATGATGATATTATATTATGTCTCCGTCCGTTTTTTGTTTTATCTTAAGATATTTGTTTTATTGACAATTAAAAATTGATTTTTTCTGAGCACTGTGTTTATATTTTTGTATTTTTTATTAATAACGTTATTAAGTCTGCTACGAAAATTGTGATAAATATTAATTTTATTTTTACGAACTTTTTGATAAACTCAAATGTTTTAAGTAGCTTACACGATCCGTGTCTGCAAACCCGCACTAAAGCACGGTCCTTTCCCGGCCTCAAAACCCACTTAGAAATGAGAGGAGGCTGTGCACAGCAGTGGGACGTCGATAGGTTACTTTACTTTTATACGATCATTCCTTAGGTATTTGTGTTATCGGCCAAAACAGATTTCAGGCCAAACTAATGTCCTGGGCCAAACCGGTTTAACTTTCGCGTGTCAGGGTATACTAGTTTGCCTTTTAATTTGTAAAAATGAAAAGACAATCAATTAGATGAACGATAATTATTCGAACGAAATCCACCTAATTATAAAAAATAGTATTGATTAAATGTAACAAAACTATTTATTCATAGGAAGGATTTTCTTTTAACCTATGTTATCTCACATTTCTATAGGTATTCATAAAAATTTAAATGGAATATCAAAGATCACCCTAATTTAGGAAGGACCGTATATGAGCTGATTACATACGCAACAAAAAATACTATGACATACTAATTTGGCAAAATACAGACCATCCCTGTCGCGAGTCTACTCGTCGACGAAAGCGACTTAGGTCTAGTCCATCCAAGTTTCCGCCCTTGCAAACGCATTCAGAGACACCAACGGTAAGACCGAGGACAGGATCGCCGCAGCCATGAAGTACCAGCATGTGGTCCCGGCTATAGTTAATTTCCAAGCCTAATGGCCCTACCTAATTCTCTCACACTGCACACAGACACATACACAATCATTTTAGCCTACAAATGAATCATTCGCGATACCGCCGCCCGCCTTCGGGGCTAACAGTGATCATCAGTCATAAGTGCATTTGTCTCATTTGCCATGCGTCAGTTGCAATACCTAAGCGTGAGAACTTAGACAGGCATCATGAAACGGTTCATAAAAACTATGAAAAGGATTTTCGGTCACAGAGTGAATTAAGAAAACAAAAAGTAGGTGATTTGATAACTCGTTTGAAAAAAGAACAAACCATTTTCAGAAGACCAGCCAAACAATTAAAAGCTGCGACGATCGCGTCATTTAAAATATCTCATATATTGGCGAAACACAAGAAACCATTTGAATATGGATCGGTTGTAAGGGTGGGACTTTATTTGGAGATTTTAAAAATAAAATAGAGATTTCGTCTGCTATTAGAGAACTTTAGTTATCACGTCAGACTGCCACAGGGCGTGTTGAAGTCATGAGCCAGGACATGGCATATAATGACTGGAAACAAAAACGGTTTTGTGGCATTGTTCCGAGCTAATGACGATTTCCCTTTATTTTTCTCCTTACATTACATCAGCAAGTTTTGTGTTCAAAAGTTCTAAACATGGAGGAGATTATGAGCATTACAATAAAAATTGTGAATTCCATCCGTGAACGTGATACGTGAACGAGCTTGCAACGACGGCTCTCTAATAGTTCGGTCAGACAACGGACGGGGCGGGACGGCGACGCGACGCTGGCGCGATGTGAGCAGTTGTAATGTACTAATTTATATAGAAGATGTCACACCGCACTGTCGCGCTCGGGGCGTCGAGTCACGTTGCCATCGCGCCCGGCGGGAATACGACAGGAACGCGGCGGGAATACGACAGGAACGCGGCGGGACGGGGCGCGAGAGCGGAGTGCGCGCGACGCGCAGCGTTGTGTTCTATGAGTATTCATTGTAGTCGTAGTCAAACAGAGAGCGGGACGGAGCACGACGCGCCCGACAGGACGTCAGCTTTTTATTTAATTACAAAATTGGTCAACGAAAAAGTGGAAAAAGTTCGAGGCCACTTTTTTTGTATGACCACCTGCAATATAAAAATGCTGCTCTAAAATCGAAGATTTGGGTACAAATAGGAAAAAAAGCTCGAAAAATCACGCTCAGTGCGACGGGTCGGCCGAAGGGACGCTGACGCGACCGCCACGCCGCCAGTGTGACATCCACATCGCGTCGCCGCCCCGTCCCGTCCGCTGTCTGACTGAACCATAAATTGCAGTTGGAAGATAATGATTCAGCGGAACACACTGATTTAGTTATTCACACGGTAGTCAGTTGGTTGAGTCGCGGAAAATTCGTAGAAATGTTTCAAGAATTATTGCCCGAAATAACAGCTTTTCTGGACGAAGGAGGTGATGACACTCAGATGCTGAAAAAACGAAAATGGCTGACTGATTTGGCATTTTTGACAGACATCACAATGCATTTATACACCATTAACTTGGAGCTTCAAGGTAAAGGTATAACATAGTGTTTATGGATGATTCTCATATCACACAAAAAAAAAGAGTTTTCAAGATATTTTTTGTCAAACGTGTAAATGTTTAAAATATTGTTGCAAAACATATTTTACATGGAATCTTTAATAAAGGCATGGCACGAATTTTCTAAAAATATGGAAAAATTAGAGTTTCTCCATAGAAATTAGGTGTTCGATTTCATTCACGTAGTCATTTCACAAACGCCGATAGCGCGATTTTGCTTCAGCAAACAGAAACTATACAGAAAAAACTCACAAAAATATAAATTACTAGAATAATAATAAACTGACATTAACGTCCTAACCTAAGAAAACCCTATTTATTTTCTTTAAAATTTTATGACAAGATGGATTTGTGTATTCACCAAATCATCATTACCCAAAATATATCGAAAAACGGGTTAAATTTTGCATCCCCATCACTCTACTGAGTTGTGAGGCCCATTGGCGAAGCCGGCTTTTAGAACATTTTTCGTCTAGCCATCGGTGAGGAACCTGTTGTCGGCCGTTTAAACACAATTATTAATTTATTAAGTAGAGAGAAATTTTGTTCTAAAACTTTTCATTCCCGGAGTGCCTCGCAACATGGTTCTATCATTCATATATCAGTTAGTATCATAGTATCATTCATATATTAGTATTAATTATTACATTTATTATAATATATTCCAATCAGTCACCAAATATTATCTAGATATAGATTTTTTTTAACTCTTGTTTTATTTAATTAGCGAGCTTGCGTCATTTTTTATAAATAAATTCATTCCCCAAGAATTCATTCCCTTTTTTTCCATCGATAGGAGAATGAAATTATTTTGAGGGGAATGATTTTTAAATTGTTTAATGACTTTGTGTTGTTTCATACACTTCTTTTTATGTATTTTTAGTGAAAAATAATGTCTTGACTACCTTCGCCCCCTTAATTTATATTTTAAGTAAGTAATAAATATTTTAAGTTTCGGTCTCTCGTAAAGGAATTTAAACTTAAAAAAAACATTTCACTTTTTAATTGATATTCTCGAAGAGAAATTAGATTAATATTATAATAAATCAAGTATATATCCAATGTACGGATTGTGTTGTAATTAAGGCCTATAAAAATACGCGTAAGGTTTTTTGTTGTAATAAATTAATTTATATTGTATTCGTAATATAAGAAAGGAAAATTTGTTCTATGAACTTACTTAAAGTAGTTTAGACAACTTGTGATTTCATCAAAATATTTTTTCCTATGGTTGAAAATGCCTAAGAAGTGTAAGACAACCGAAGAACGACGAGAAGCACAAAGAATTTATCAAAGAGAAAGATATGTTCTCATCAAAAGCGACCCAAAGGCTTATCAAAAACAACAAGAAAAGGATAAAAAAAATATTTAGCGCGAAAAGAAAAAAACATTAGGCTGTCAATTAATGACGTGTCATGGAGACCAAAAACAGTAGAAAAACAGCAACGTGCCAAATGGCGTCAAAATACAAAAAAAAATATTTGGACAGGAAACGAAAAAATAAAGAGATACACAAAGTTTTTGTCGAAGAAAATTTAGAAAACATTAGAAATAGACCCGTTACTTCCTACCCCCTTTTAACGTCTTCTATGACTAATTCAATAGTTTCTCCAACTTGTAAACTTCAAAAATTAGAAAGCTGCAATATAAAATAAAAAAAGAAAATCAAAAATTTTAACGAACGATTCTTTTGCTCCGGAAAGAAAAACAAATATTATTGAAAAACTATCAGCAAAGAATAGTAACGATCAAAAACTAAACGACAAATTACTTAAAAAAAGTAAAGAATAACGAGATACAGAAACAAAATACGACTGAAAACCCAAATGAACCGCAAGAATCTCAGGACGTTGTTATAAAGCAAAAAAACAAACGTATATTAGTTAATATTAGTTACTATTAGGGAATTCTATAAATGCGACCTAGGTCGCCTAGCTATGTCGCTCCTGGCAAAAATCAATCAATTCGTTAAAAAGTCTGTAGTCAGAAATGATGAAAAGGTAGTTGTCAGATACTCTAATCAACTTATATAAACGATTTAAATTGGTTTATCCAGAGATACATGTAAGCTATGCAACCTTCTTTCGTAACAGGCCTTTTTGGGTTTGCTATCCACAGAGACGAAGGGAAAGGCTTTACATAGAGAAAATATTATTAAAGAACACAACCCGAGCGTTATAGCAAAAACTTTGTGCTGTAATGATTTTGATGTAAATTGCTTACAGCGATCATGTGAAGTATGCAGGGACCGGAGAATTGACTATCTGGAGTTCGACAATTTAAAAAATGTTTCCTACTTTGAGTGGATCACGAAAAATAAAATGGAAAGACATTTACTTCAAAAGCAAACCACGTGATGTAATACTGAAATTAGAAGATACAATGCCAAAATATCTGTCACACGTCGAGAATATGATTGCGCAAATTAATAGCATTAACGAAATTAAATCTCGTCTTAAAATGTCTGAGGCAATCATCCATTGTGACTGGAGTGAAAATTACAGTCTTAAATACGCCCAAGAAGTACAATCACTTCATTTTGGAGGCAGTCGGCAGCAGGTCAGTTACACACATCAGTTCTGTATATGCGTGACACGGAAACTGGTGTTATAATACCTCGATGTTTTTGCACAGTCAGCGAATCTCTAAATCACTCCGCTCCCGCCATCTGGGTTCATTTGATACCCTTACTTCATTCACTACATCTAAAAAAATCTCGGCTCGTTAATACAGTTATTTTTATATCTGATGGACCATCATATATATTTCCAAATTATGCGATGACTTTGATGAGCTAGAAACTGTTACATGAAATTAAACAGAGTCAGGCCATGGCAAAAATGCCCCAGATGGTGTAGGAGGGACTGTAAAGACCGCCGTTGATCGCCTAGTCAGGTATGGTCATGACATTGGAAGTTTTACCGATTTCTTAACTGCACTGCGCAAAATTAATATTAATATCCAGACTGAGGTAATAGACGAAGCAGTCATCACAAGACTTCAAGCGTTGATTCCACCTTATATTCCCACTTTTAAAGGAACATTGAATGTTCACCAGGTTCTGTGGGATTCTGATGTACCAAGCATGGCTGCTCGTCATTTGAGTTACTTCACATGTATGTGTGTATCCAGCCCTTGTATACAAGGGAAACACTTGAGATTTATAGACATAATTAAAGATAAGAAAAGTCTAGAGCCTACACCGCCTCTCATTAAAAAAACAATTGCTGATTCGAAAAAAATCACAATTCTTTCTGATATTTGCTTGAATGTTGAAGACTTTAATGCGTTAAAAAAACGCAGTCTTTTCCCGATATCTATTGTTATTCCAAGTGTTAAAGCTTATAATATCTCATCTCATAATATTGCCAAGGATTTCGAAGATCTTCTTGATTCTACGGTAATTTCCCAAGCTTACGCCGAGCCATCAACATCAGCAACAGCACCCCAGTGACAACTTCAAATAAACGCAACCCAAAATATTAGTCTTCTACTTCGTCGTAGCTTCAATCTTCGCTTAAGTCGTTCGCCAGAGTCAACTTTTCGGTTTCATTTGCTCCATTTAGTTCAATATTAAGTGTTCTTAATTTTTTTAGTTGACTTACTCGAATATCTTCTTTCACAATTGAGTCGTATAAAATCAAAGGTGGCAATGATGGAATCTGCATTTTTTGGCAAAACTTAGTTATTTATATGGCAAGATCGAGAATGCTGAATAAAAAAAGATTCCGCTTTCGTTATTTATCAAAGGCGGCTATTTCACCTTTTAAATCATATCCAAACTTTCGGTATAAAATCAAATACGGCTATCTTTGGAATTATATTTTCAAAGCTGGTTATATAAATCTCTCAGCCAATCACAGATGCGCATTTGGCCGTTGATTCAGTGGCGAATTCAAGCGATCGTACCGACTTCCGCATTCAGTTTTTAAGTGATTTTTATGTTTTAAAGTAACCAAAACAACATAATTTTATGTAAATTTATGATATGAACGCTCCCAGTACGACGCCAGTACATAATCGGTATGTACGGAAACAACAGAGGAATCCGGAAAACTGGATGAGAAATATAGCTAAGAGAAATAAGTAAGTACTCAAAAAGGGTTGGCCATTTTATTGTCATGTATTGTTTTTTTTTGTTTGTTTATTTTCATTGTGGAAGAACAAATTGTCAATTCAAGGAAGAAAAGTGTTAAGCATTATTATTTTAATTACAATAATGATTATTTTTGATACTCATATTTTTTTCTTGTTCAGGTATTCAGCAAAAAATATACCCGAAAGAGTATGTGAACATTCCACAAAATCTTTGCAGTGTGATTCGATAACCACGGCCGATTTAATGGCTTTACATACCAAATTTTATTGTTACAAAAATAAAAAAGAACCAAGATTCAATAATTTTGAACTCTTGTACTGTAAAAAATACATGTAAAAGTGCAAGTTACAAGGGTAGGAAACATACGGCAATAAAATATGCCGTGATAACAAACAATAAAAGAATACCTATAAGCAAAATTTTTTTTCTATCTATTTATGGTATTACAAAACACCGAGTTTACTATGTAATGAACAGATTACATTACGCGGGAAATATAATTATTGACGAAAGACGCGGTCGAAATCACAAAGATAAGAAATATGGGTCAGAAAAAGAGTCTATTCATAAATTTATTCAAAATTTAAAATGTGTTGAGACGCATTACTGTAGGCGAACCAAGACGGTTGAAAGAAAATACTTAAGCTCTGACCTAAATATACGGAAATTGTATGATATATTGTATAGAAACAGTGAATATTACCACACTGAAGTCAAAAAGTCTTATTTTCGAAGAATATTTAACTGTAATTACAATATTGGATTTGGTTCGCCTAAGACTGATGCTTGTTCAAAATGCTTAGAGTTAACAGAAAAATTAAAAATGAAAGGGATCCTGAAAAGAAGAATTCTTTGATGACCGAAAAAAGAGTTCATTCACTTAGATCCAAAGCCTTCTTTGAGAAGTTTAGGGAAGTCTAGGTAGGTACCACCCCAGGGTCAGTTATTCTGCCGTGAAGCAGTAGTGTGCAAACGTTACTGTGTTTCGGTTTGAAGGGCACTGTGAGCTAGCGTAATCACTGGGCATATGAGACTTGAGAACCTATGTCTCAGGGTGATGGGCACAGTGTGGTGTCACACAGAAATTTTCTGGGTGACACGGCATTTGTTATGGGCAGCCGTTGCACTTACCATCAGGTAAGCGTTTTGCTCGTTTCATCACTTTATGAAATAGAAAAAAAAATAGAAATACCCGATGATCCAAAACTGATATCTTTTGACTGCCAAAAGAAATTACCCCTTCCGAAGCTTCCCGACCAAATGACATATTCCAGTCGACAGCTATATTTTTAACGATGGTATAGGGCTCATCGCTACTTCCGCTATCAAAAACCAGAATTTTTGCTTATTACTGTACGGAAAACGAGTACAGCAAAGACTCGAATTTATTTGCCTCTTCGGTCTACCACCGCCTCTCCAATACTGACATGACTGGTAAAAAAAATATACGTTTTGTGGCAGATGGCTGCGGAGGCTAAACGGAGGCTAAATGCGGAGGTTAAGCAAAAATTGTATTTTAATTGGAGCTTGCTCAAAATGGCTTCTATTGAATAATTTCATCAAAAGTATCGAACTGGTATTTCCGGTAACCGGGCATTTGTTCATGCCGGCTGATAGACAGTTTGGTATAATTGAAAAGAAAATAAGAAAACACGAAGTATTGGTAGGCCCTAATGAAATCAAGAATATTATATGTGAAACTTCAACATTAGTAAAATTGGGAGTTGACTGTCCAATCAATGACTGGAGGACATTCGTGTGTAGCGCGCTCGACGCACGGACGTGTGAAACAGAAATACTAGATAACTAATATTTTTTTTATTTTGCAAAATGGTACAGTGTAAGAAATGTAAACTTTTTTTGTCATTAAGTAAGGAGGAAGTCATAAACTGCAAAGGAGTATGCAATGGTTTTTTTCATAAGAAGTGTGTGAAGAATATGAAGGTATTTAAGCAAAACGAATGCTGCGAGGAATGCTTTAGGGGAAGCAATTCGCCTAAAGTATACGAGCAGAAACAAAGAGACGAAAACGAAGATACCCCTAAGCAGCTAAAAAGCGATACATCATTGATAAAAATAGACTTAGAAAATCAGGCAATTGAAAATATATTAAAACAGGTGAACAATAAGCTAGAAATTATGTTTAGAATGGAAAAAAACTTGGAAGAAATTAAAAATACAGTAGAATTCTATGCAGAAAAGTATCAGGAAATATTTGAGTACAAACAACATACTGAGAAGAAAATAAAAAACTTGGAACAAAAAAACATTTATCTGGACAAATGCAATAAAGCTCTGGAAGAGAGGGTAGTCGTACTAGAACAAAAGGAAAAAGAAAAAAATATCGAGATCGTAGGATTGGAAAAACGAGGCAGTGAAGACCTAAAATCGGTTGTGTCTGTTATAGCAAAAAAGTTGGAACTAAATCCTGAAGAAATAGAGGACGTAAAGAGGGTAGGTGTAGAAAAATCCAAAGAGGACAGGACTCGACCGCAGGCAGTAGTTATTACACTACGCAATAAAATGGTACAAGAACAGTGGTTAAAGCGGCGTAAACGATGCATCACGAATGGTGAGGTGTATGGTGACAAGAGTGAGAAAAGGGTTTACATCAATGAGGATTTATGTAAACACCTACGTCAGCTATTTTGGACAGCAAAAAGAGAACTTAAATTGTCATATGCTTATATATGGGTTCAGAACTCAAGAATACTAGTTAAAGCTAGTGAAAGTGAGAAAAAAATATACTCAATTCGATGCGAAACTTACATACAGCGCTTATTAGAGATCGACTGCAACAAAAATAAATTAAAATGAGGTCATACCCGGACCGGTCTACACTATGTGATTTCTTCATAAAATAAAATTCGATTGCGCAGACGACGTCGGTTGCGAAATTATGAAATACGATAATATAAAACAATGGAGTGGTTATATAAAAAGCAAAACAAATAACCAATTAGATATAGTACATTTAAATATACGGTCATTGCGAAAACAATTTAACCAACTACTAGTACTAATAAAAGCATGCGATAAAAAATTAGATATTATAATTTTAACAGAAATAAATATAAAATTAGAAGAGTTGCCAATTTATGTAAATAAAACATTGTTAAATATGATAAACAAAAAGGCGGAACTATTTAGGTTGTGGAAAGTTGATTATAATAATATGAATAGAAGGTTAGAATATACCCGATATCGCAATAAGGTTAACAAAGCTATAAATTTAGCTAAAAATAAATATAGACAAAATAAATTAAAAAAATGCAACGGAGATTTTAGACAGATATGGGCTAACATTAATGAGTGGATAGGTAAAAACAAGACTACTGTTGATAATACTATAGAACGATATTTAGGTAGAACAGATAATATGTATAATATATGTACTAAATTTTCCATAACGTTTACACAAGAAATAGAAAAAATAAAGCATAATTGTTGCGTCAAGTTGTTAGACAGAAATACGTACGTTACCAAAACTAATGTTTCATTCAGGTTTAAAAAAGTAGATAATAAAAAAATTGTAAAAATTATTGAAGGGTTAGAAAGCAGTAAAGCACCTGGCAGCGACCAAATAAGAGTTCAGGATTTAAAATATGTAAAAGAAAATGTAAGTAACGTAATAGCGAAATTTATTAGTTTATGCGTCGATACAGGAACTTACCCTGACGAATTAAAAAAAGCGATAATAAGACCGATCTACAAACAAGGATGTCACCTTGATTACACTAATTATAGGCCTGTTGCAATACTGTCGGTAATTAATAAAATCGTTGAGAAGGTAATAGTTAGTCAAATAAGTAATTTTTTGGAATATAACAATATAATTAATGATTGTCAGCATGGATTCAGACCCGGTAGAAGCACAAATACGGCACTAACACAATTCACTGATTTTATCAATAATGAATTGAACGAAGGGAAGCAGGTATTGGCCCTGTTTATTGATTTTAAAAAGGCGTTTGACACCCTTGACCACTGTCAGCTGCTTGAAGCCATGAAGGAGTGTGGTATTAATGGCCCTATTAATAGTTTTTTCCGCAGTTATTTAAGCAATCGGACGCTTTGTACAGCTGTGGCGGGCACGACGGGAGATGACGCGGATGTCACTCTCGGCGTGCCCACCGGTTCCGTTTATGGACCAGTGGGCTACATTATGCATGTCAACAGCATGGCAAATGTTGTTAAACATTGTAGGGTGTACATGTATGCAGACGATACCTGTTTGTTAATATCAGATAAAGACGTGATGAAAATAAGACATAAATTACAAATGGATTTTGAAAATATTACTAAATGGGCACACGATAATGGCATTATATTAAATACTAGCAAAACAAAATGTATGCATATATGTTCGCCCTATAATAAAAAAGCAAGAAAAATAGATCTACAAAGCATAAAAATTGTCGGTCACTCCTATGAATGCTTGCATGACAGCAAAATAGGATGCACCTGCCGGTTTTTGGACTATGTGGAAAGTATTAGATATTTAGGTTTAATTATAGATAATCGGTTTAACTGGAAATTGCAGGTGAACAACGTATGTAACAGGTTGCGTTCAATACTCGGTAAATTTCATCATCTCAAATTAATTTTAAATAAAAGGAGTTTGTATATGGTTTATTATGCATTAGCCGAATCAGTAGTCAGCTATGGACTGAGTTGTTATGGCCTTACATTTAAAACATACTTAGAAGAAATTAAGAAATTACAAATTAGATTCCTAAAGTTATTAGTCGATAAAAAAGTTAGAGATAAGTGCAAAGACGACTATAATAGGCTATTTGCACACTGTAAAATATTGGCTGTAAATAAAAAAATAGATTATTTGCTTGCAACTGAAACATACTGTAGTGACAAATATAAATGTAAAAGAAATATTAAACAATATACAAGGTCTAAAGCGAGAGGGAGATTAGTTGAGCTAAGGGCAAATAATTATTATGGTAAGCGGACTCGAAAGTACATAATTCCGAAATTATGTAATAATTATCCTGATTTATTATTAAGCAAAAATAAAATTAAATGTAAAGTAACATTAAAAAGAAAATTAAAAGATTGTATATTAGTGAAATAATATGGTAGCTTAACTTAGAAATGCGACTTTTTTATTAAGTATTTTTTTAGTAAGTATTTTAAGTATTAGATTAACGATGTTAAAAAATGTTACGTTAGGAAAGTAAGAAGAGGAGCGTAACGCCTACAAACTATGATTATAGTTTGGCGAGGAAGAACTGTTAATATTTTTTGTAATCTTTTATTGGAATAAATAAAAAAAAAAAAAAAAAAAAAGGCAAGCTGTGAAAAATATTGTTAAACCAACAACAAGTTGACCAATGGCATTTAAAGAGTGCAAACGATTTATTTTAAAGCGGACTAAGAAATTGGATAATGTCCTGATTCGTGGCGAACCTTTTTACAAAAGTGATTTGGAAAATCCAGTAAATGTTTGTCGGAATAAAAAAAATATGATTATGATCAATCCGCAGACTGTAGCAGCAAATGAAGCGATTAACAAAAATAAACTAACTGATATAAATAAATTACTTGGAAAGCATTTAGGAGCTGATTGGCGTAAAGTACCTTCTTTGTTGTTTTATAAAGTTCAATGTTTTGTACATTGTTTTTTTTAGTTTAGACATTGTTTCAAAAGATTTGTTGTTTTTAAAATCGTTGATTATAAATACGTTGGTATATCTTTTTCTGAAGTAAACAACTGAAAGTACCTAGTATTTCCTAAAGTTTTAAGCCTGCTTCTGTGATATAATAGAAGCAGTTTGTACTGTTGATAGTTAATATTTTATTATTGTTTATTAACATAGTGTGTAATTTTCTAGATATTTTATAAGATTAAGTAGAGCAAAAGGGAATAAACTATATTTATTCAAATTGTGATTCTATTATTACGTACATATCAAAAACCTATGAGTGTTCCTTTAATTGTAACTGTTATTCATTAGTCAAACTCTTAATTAAAAGTAATAAAACATACAAAAAATATTTTATTGTTTTTGGCAGCCCTAGATCTCATCGCCATTGTTGTTCGTATATTAGTATCAAATATAGCTATCTTCGAAAAGCTTGTTATCAAATCCGGCCATTTTTTAAGGTTAGCATCAAATATGGCTAACTCTAATAAAAAACCCTAATATTAGCTTATTTTTTGAACTAATCATGTTGTCTTTGTGCTATTATATTAGGGAAATACCCATAGATTATAATACAATTCAGACTTCAGTAATTATAGCTAGATCTTGAATGAAATTCGTTTTTTATACTTTACCAAAACTTGAGTCAAAGTTTATATAGCCGCCTTTGATTTTATACGACTCAATTACAAGGTAGTGCTTTAACAGAATCTAACTTTAACTATATTTAGGTAGATCGACAGCAGTTCCAGTTTGAGCACCCCGAGTTTAGACTTTCGTTTTAGCGGATAAATATTGGTTTTAGTAGCTAGTGGATTTTCTGGTGGCTTAGATTGCCTCAGTTAGGTAGTAAGGCTAAATGTCTTAGTACCACTAGTACGATTAACAGAAATACTCCAGCTAGGAACGACGGATTGAACACGATTAAACCAGTGTATAATTTTATGGTGTGTAGGCAACACTAAAGAACTAAGGTGATAGTTTTCGTGGACTGCCCGAAAATGGTTTGTCAATTTCTTGAATAATTTTAATAATAGACTTTATTTGTATAGTTATTGGTTTTAGTTTGATTTGTCTCAATATGTTTGTTTATGTTTATTACTTAGGCATGCATAAATATATAGCACAAGAAATAGAGTTTGAGTCAGTATCCATAAAGGTTACTAGCTTGTCTTACTTTAGGTAACTTAAAAAAATTTGTAAGACTAATATGCCCAAAACGCAGTACACTTAAAAGTTTCGTGATTGTTGGTTATGTGATGCATAATTAAAGGACTGGTTACAAGTGGTGAAAAGCACTACTGATCCAGTAGCTAAGTGCAAATTATGACCCAGCGGTCAGTGTACCTACCTGACTTCTATACCGCGGGTCCTGGATTCAAATCACAGTCGGAGCTAACTTTTTTTTTATTTTATAAAGTGACAAAACGAGCAAAACGTTCACCTGATGGTGAGTGCAATGTCTACCCATAACAAATGCTGTGTTATCTAGATTATTTCTGTGTCACCACACTGTGCTGGTTACCCAGAGACAGTGATTACGATAGCTCTCAGTGCCTTTCGAACCGAAACACAGTAATGTTTGCTCACTACTGCTTCACGACAGTAACTGGCCTTGTGGTGAGACCTACCTAGACGGATTCCTGCATAGAAATCCTACCACCAGTAACATTTGTGCTAAACAAAAATGGGTCTGGTTGTGTTGCATTTGTAATATATGTCTGTAAAACAGACTCACAATACAGGAGAAATCCTACTGTGGGGCTTGGTTTTAAAAAAAAATTGGTTCATTTTTAAGGAATCATTACAGAGAGTTAAAGAATCATCAGAATCATGGATTATCCAAAAAGCATTAGCTAAATTCAATTCAAAGGTATGTAACTAATTTAATTCATTAGAAGTTAATAGAATTACTTTGTTGGTTTTATATACAAATATTTTAGAAGTTTACTGCTTGAATATATGTTACAAATGTAGTTGTATTTACAGTAGCTTACTCAAAGATATACACTGGCTAAGACAGTATTTTTCAAACACACATTACTGGTGACTGACTAAGGGTGGATTGCACCATAGAAACTAAACGCGATCAGTTCAAGCTGAACGAAGTTTAAGCGTTTAACTGAGTGCAATGTACTGTTTGCATTTCACCAACATCAACTGAACGCGATTAAAGCTAAACGCGGTTCAAATTCTGAACGCCCAATTTTCGACGTTCAGCTCTTTAAACGTTTAGAGCTGTCATTGTCAATTGCACAACTATGTAAAGATATAATATTTTTAATATATTGTGTTTATTGTTTGCATACCTGTCTTATGCATAAAAACAGGCTGATATGAAATAATAAATACATCGAGTTTTTGTTTCAGATTGTGACGATATTTCATGTAAACTTCGTTTTTCTAAACGCGATCAAAATGGAGCCCCTGAAATTGGTTAGACAGAAACCGAGATCAAATGATACATTTGAACTAAGTTCAGTAAAACGTGGTTTTATTAAACTTGGTTTCCAAAGCGATCGGTGAAATCGGGTCTTAGTAATTCAGAGGATAAAGTAGATTTTTAGAGGAGAACAATGCTATTAAATACTAGCATATTACAAAATAATGTTCCTACTTATGTAAACTAACTAATAAAAGCAAAGAATTTTGTCATTTTTAGAAAAAGTTTAATGTATTAAAAAGCAGATCTTTAATTTTTGTTTAAATTTAGTTCCTCCATCTTCACCTAGAAAAAAACCACTTACTTACCTTTTAGTGTTTAGTCTTGAGGTATTAAACAATACTGTATATATATATATAATAATTAATTTATTACCTTTCTTTTCAATTCTTATGGATACAATATGTACCTGACTACCCCACCGGGGATTACAGTTGTGATAAAATTTAATTACATATATTTCTGAACAATTCCGCCAAGTTTTTTTATCATACAACATACTTACAAAATATTACTTAGTCATGAAAAGGTTCTTACAAAAGTAACTAGTGACTTCCATTGCTTAATGTTTAAAATATCAAGTTAACCATTTTGTCCACAAGCAATGGGGATTATTTTCGTAGTTTTCGTAATATACTGTGAGAAGGTTTACTAAGTTGTAAAGGCTTAGTATATCATGTTAAAATTGATAATGTCAATATAATTGTTGGTACTCACATTGTTGCCATAATCATAATATCACTCAATTAACCTAATAGCGTCTAAATTGTTTCTTAAACCTTTCATAATGGTAATCATCTGTTGCTCTTTCACCTTTAGCCTTCTTTACAATTTTGTTAACACTATCGTCAATCACATTAGTTTCTTTCTTCAGTACTTCAGTCTTTTCTACTTTCCTTTTTTTTGAATTATCACCATCCATATTGAACCTATTATGTTGTACAAAGTTTACCGCCATGTTAGTGGGCACAAATTGAGATGGGCCATCTTTCTTATTATGCCTCTCCCACAACAATTTCATTTTAGCTTCTTCTGTAGCTTCAATGTTCTTTATTTTAGCATCTATACCTAAATCAACTTCTGGAATACCACTGAGCATTTGATTAGACAACATCTCCTCAGATCTGTGCATTGAAGAAACCCTTAGGTGTTCAGGGAGTGATAATAAAGCTGCCTCTTCAGGTGATAAGTATTTCAGTGAATCATTGTGTTCAGATTCCTTCTTATCCTCATTATTACCCTCTGTAAATAAATAATGAAATTATGGTTAAAGTTAGTTCCTTAAACTCGGTTGACAACTTGCTGCCCATCTCCTGGTTTTCATTTTCCCTCTGACTTTTAAGACACCCACGGAATAATATGGGGTGGTAGATTCTCTTAAGCCATCACCACATGAAACAGACACAGATAGACACTGTATCTGATATAAATAAGGCCCATGTATCCATCTGTGATTAATTCACTTACTAAACCAATTCTTAAGTTAAAAAAAGTCTGTTTTATCTTAAAATAAATTAATATTTGTTAAATTAGGTATTTCTAGGTGAGCAAAAGATGTGTATCCATGATTCACAACTAGATTCATATTCAACGGAACAATTGGGTTTCATTAATTTGGCAAAACTGACAGAACAAGCAAAATGTTCACCTGATGGTAGGTGCAAAGTCTGCCCATAACAAATGCTGTGTCACCCAGAATACATTTTTCTGTGTGACACCAAACTGTGCCCGTCACATTGAGACATCAGGTCTTAAGTCTCATATGCCCAGTGATTACGCTAGCTCTCAGTGCCCTTCAAACCGAAACACAGTAATGTTTGCACACTACTTCTTCATGGCAGAATAACTGGCTATGGGGTAGTACCTACTTAGACCAATTCCTTCATAGGAATCCTTGCAAGAACATAAGTTTGGGAACCCCTGGCCTAAAAGAAGCCTAAGTAATCTTAGTTTTTAATTAAATAAGACTATGTCCAACACAACTCATTAAGGAATACATAATTTCATGATTTCTAATGTTTGCATGCGCAATTGAGTTCTAAGTTACAAACTAACCTTTTCGTTTCGCCAATTGTTCCTCTATATATTTCATCATTTCTTCATCTTCATCACGTTTATTAGTTTCTGCTGAAAACTGTGTACCAATACCAGTGTCATAAGCATCATCAACCTGCTTTACTTTGCCACTTTTTAGAGCTTGCATGTTTACCATTCCACCAGCTTTAACTTTATAAGGATCTTTACATACAATCTCTTCATCAAGAGTCACTTTCTGTCCAGTAGCTAAAGCAACTATACTAACACCATTCGGCCGCTCCCGAAGTTTCTGTAACTCTTTCGCTTCTTCTAATCTGGCCAATATAAGCTCTTCATCGCCAGATTCATCATCTTCGATCTTAACTCGCTGACGGACATTTCGTTTCTTCTTTGGTTTAAATTTTACTTCTTCAAGTCCTGAACTTTTGCTAAATTCTTCCATGTTGTTTTAGTTTCATTAATAAGGTATTACTAAAAAGTTATATTTATTTATACATACGTATTTAAGGTTATCGTACAGTGAAAAATAATATATTAAACTTATTATTAAACTAAAATACAGTTCAATCTCAAAGAGAATATATACACTAAGTTTTAATGTTGCTTTGCTCCCATAGACTTAATTTAATCTTTGGATTTAAGTCAGAGTAGGAGTACCGACAGATTACTTTTTTTTTAATTTGGCATCGCGTGGTTTGAGCATATGCCACTGACAAACTTTTTAGTTAGTAATTCAAATTATTAATCACTCGCTTAAATGTATTTACACTGACAATTCCTGATCCTTAACATTAGACTTTAAATAGATGATCCTTTCACTTTATTTATTTATTTTGCCATTTCTTGGCCTGCACGGTTTGTACGTCAGCCATATATCCACGTATACAATCTTCGAATCTTCGTTAAAATTTCGATTTTGATCAACAGTAAAATGATAGTTGATTTTTACTGAAGATTTGCTGGACTGATGGCGACAAAACGAAAAGCACAATATTGGTCTTCAATTGAATTTTCCAATGACTGTACACTTTCAGGAGCACTTGCTGCATAATAAACTATCAATATTAAACACCAAAACCCGAAATGGGTCAGAGCGCAGGTAGCTGCACGGGGCGATCGGACTACCTGAGCGGGACGTAGCATGGCGCTAGGCGACCGTTGAGCTTGGAGCGTCGAGTGCAACTGGGGTAGTAAGCACTTTAAAAAAAATCGAATCCAAATGTACGCAATATAATAATTTCTACTTAAAGTGCTAGTCATAAATCGGCCATCGATTTTCCGAATGTTATTTATTTTAGTATTTTTGTGTGAAATTATTAAATTGCCTTCCCTAGAATTTCAGTTTAGTAACTTAGCATCAACAGCGCACTAGAAATTTTAGGCTGGGCACGACCCACCCGGCACCCCCCCTATGTGCGCCAATGGATATATCCCATTCTTTTAATAGTGCAGCGTTGCTTAAATTTTAATTATTATTTAGGAGTCTATGATATTGTAACAAATATTTTATGTTTATATTGCCCTTCAAGTAAGAAGACTAGTGTAGTGTATACAAAATTAATTGTCTCCTACAATTTCTCATAAGTCTCTCCTAACTTCTCATAGGTTCACAAAAGGGCGCTCATGTGTGCTATAATTAGTCACTTACTAATTTTAAAACTATGACATATCTTTTCACTATTTTACGTAATTTGATATATTAATCGAAATTTACCTGATATATAGAAATGTTGTTATTGCTTAGGTCAACAAGATAATGTTCCTGAAAGTAAAAGGTTAGTGGATTAAAATCCAAATATATTATTATATACATATTTTGATAAAGACTCAACACTATTAATTTTATTTATAATTCGAAGAATTAATTGCTGCTTTAAGTATGTTAAACTTAGGAAAATTCCATGAATCTTCAGTTATACCTGTTTGCAACTTACCTTTGATGAGTATTGTGAATATTTTTTGAACCGTGCCTTTCCTATCTTCTATTCTTTCATTCAAAATTCAGATAAGTCTCAGGGCCAAAATATCAGCCAGGAAAAATCGTTTTGGAAATACAAAACTAATTCCATAAAAATAATGAAATTATACGTTTAATAAATTTTGACTTAGAATTCCGTTGTGAATTATTATTTAACAAACCATTTTACACATATTTTTTTCCGTAGTCGTTTCGCCAAGCGTCCCAAATATTGTTGCAATTTTTATTAATAAATGAGTTAGAATTTTCGTTGCTAAAATAATGCACAACAATAATCTTCTTGTTTTCATATATAAATTGGTTTAATAATCATTAAGTCTAAGTGTTGCTATCTAATTAATAGTTCATATAATTTCAAAAGAAAATGGGTTTCCACTAACGCTAGATGACAATAACTTATATAAAATTTTCTGTAATTAGTTTGGATTTTGCTACAATTTAATAAAAATCAGATATAATATTTATTGCATATTCAAATTAATCTATTTATTATTGCTCACACCCATGCATGACATAACGCCTTCACACTTTAGATAATTACGAGTATTATTCTCAACAGTTATTATTATTCTTATTCTAACAGTGACCATCAGTCATAAAAAAATAAAGATTTTTTCAAATAGGTGCAGAGGTTCCGGAGATTACCCTCTTATCATCATCATCATCATCATCATCATCATCATCATCATCATTTCAGCCTATTACAGTCCACTGTTGAACATAGGCCTCCCCCATAGATTGCCACAAAACACGGTCCTGAGCCACCTGCATCCATCGACTTCCCGCAAAACCGTGCAGGTCGTCGCTCCATCTAGTGGGGGGTCGCCCTACGCTGCGTTTGCCGGTACGAGGTTGCCACTCAAGAACCTTTCTTCCCCAACGGTTGTCGGTTCTACGAGCTATATGGCCGGCCCATTGCCACTTCAGCTTGCTAATCCTAAGGGCTATGTCGGTTATTCTAGTTCTGCTGCGGATAACATCGTTGCGGATTTTATCTCGCAGAGAAACTCCGAGCATAGCCCTTTCCATAGCTCGCTGCGCGACTCTGAGCTTCCTCATGCGGCCTGCAGTGAAGGATCTCGTTTCGGTTCCGTAAGTCATCACTGGCAACACGCACTGGTTATATACTTTTGTTTTCAGGCATTGAGGTATACTCGACGAGAAGATGTGACGCAATTTCCCGAACGCTGCCCAGCCGAGTTGGATCCGTCGATTGACCTCTTGGTCGAAGTTGGACCTACCTAGTCGGACAATCTGTCCTAGGTATAAATATTCGTCGACAACTTCGATCGTAGTGTTCCCAATAACAACCGGTATAGGTGTGACATGGACGTTAGACATGATCTTCGTCTTGTCCATGTTCATCTTAAGACCTCCCTGTTGGGAGACACTATTGAGGTCATTGAGCATAGCGCTGTGGTCCTCCAGCGATTCTGCCATTATGACTATGTCGTCGGCAAATCGAAGGTGAGTGATGTATTCGCCATTGACAT
This sequence comes from Luehdorfia chinensis, assembly GCA_019845155.1. NCBI lineage: Eukaryota > Metazoa > Arthropoda > Insecta > Lepidoptera > Papilionidae > Luehdorfia > Luehdorfia chinensis. The sequence continues at coordinate 1,509,722 of JAHVAK010000125.1, forward strand.
TGATACCGTATCCTTTCCAGTTCAGTAGCTTGAAGACATCTTCCAATGCAGCGGTGAAGAGTTTCGGGGATATAACATCACCCTGTCTTACACCTTTCTGCAATTGGATCGGTTTCGTACTCTGGTTCTGTACTCGGATAGCCATCGTAGCATTGGTATACAAGCACTGCAGCACATCGATATACCGACAGTCAATTCGGCACCGCTGAAGCGACCGTAGCACCGCCCAAATTTCGACGGAATCAAAGGCTTTCTCATAGTCCACATACGCCAGACATAGCGGAAGATTGTACTCCTCGGTCTTTTGTCCCCCCCAAAATGAGAGCTACAAACTTCAAACTTCTGTGGCTCTTTATGGGGGAGGCCTATGTTCAGCAGTGGACTAATATGGTAGGCTGAAATGGTGGTTGTGGTCTTTTGTACAATCTGGCGAAGGGTATGTATGTGGTCTATGGTACTAAAGCCTTTTCGGAATCCGGCTTGTTCGGGAGGCTGGAAGTCGTCAAGTCTACTTGCGAGACGATTCGTTATGACTCTCGAAAACAGCACGTAGACGCGGCTCAGAAGCGATATCGGTCTATAGTTCTTCAAGAGGGCATTATCACCCTTCTTGAAGAACAGGACAACCACGCTTCTGCTCCACGCTTCCGGCGTAGCGCCGCCGTGGATGACGGAATTAAATAGCTTCTGAAGGACTAAAAGTACCGGTTTTCCACCGGCTTTCAGAAGCTCCGCTGTAATTCCGTCCTCGCCCGGCGCTTTGCCATTCTTGAGCTGTTTGAGAGCCATACTAATCTCGCTCAGACTGACGTCCGGGATATCGTCGGAATAGTGTCGGACGAGATTTGCTCTTGGGTCGTTACTCACACTAGTGTGTGGCTCCAACGACGATGTGTACAGCTGTCCATAGAATCTCTCGATCTCACTCAAAATCTCTGGTCCAGCGGAAATGACGCCACCGCTATCGGTCCTCAACTTAGTCAGTTGGCTTTTTCCGGCAGACAGATCCCTGGCAAAGACCTTGGAGCCTTGGTTTCGCTCTATTGCTTCCTCAATACGAGCAGTATTGAAGAAGCGTAGGTCTCGCCGCATACATTTGGAGATCTGTCTGTTCAGTTGCCGATATGCTGACGCATCAGTTGAGGACTGCAGCCTCATTTCTCGCCTAGCCTCCATGAGATTGAGAGTGTGGTCGGAGAGTTTCTGGATCTTTTTTGTGCGGTGGGTCTTGCAAAACTTTGCCCCCACCGCATGGACAGTTTCCACGAGCCTCTCGTTCATATCGTCCACTGTAACGCAATCTTCCAGGCACTGAAAACGATTTTGCAGTTCGAGCTGGAAGCTCTCGGGGTTTTGGATAACGGCACGAGATGGACGGAGCGTGGACTTCACCAGGCGCGACCTCTCCAGCTTCACGTTCAGGTTCAATGTGCCTCTTACCATTCGGTGATCACTACCGGTTTTCACCCTAGCGATCACAGAGACATCATTGAACAGCTGTCGTTCGGTCATGATGAAGTCGATCTCATTTTTGGTGGAACCATCCGGGCTCATCCAGGTCCACTTTCGGTGGGGCCGCTTTTGGAAGAAGGAGTTCATCATATAGAGTCCCTCCTTCTCCATAAAGTCGGCCAGCTGTTGACCCCTCTGGTTCCGTTGCCCTATTCCAAATTGCCCCACTACCAGCTCATCGTCTTTTTTCATGCCCAGCTTTGCGTTAAAGTCTCCCATCAACACCGTGTAGTGAGTTTTGGAGGAATGTATGGCTCTTGAAATATCTTCATAGATTTCCTCCACCTTATCATCAGGATGTGTCGAGGTCGGTGCGTATACCTGTATGACCTTCAGCGAATACCGTTTGGTTATTCTGAGTATAAGGTACGCAACCCTAGTCGACACACTCCCGATCTTGACAACGATGTTAATGAGAGACCTGTGGACGAAAAATCCGACACCTCCTTGGGACAGATGGTCGCCCTCCCGGTGGTAGAGCAAGTTACCGGATTCAAGGATTACTGTGTCCTCCCCCTGTCTTCGGACTTCAGATAATCCTATAATATCCCAGCGTAACTTGCTCACCTCCTCTTCCAGCTCCAAGATCTTCTCGTCGGTCCTCAGCGTGCGTGCGTTAAATGTTGCCAGGTCCAGTCGTCGGTGGTGGTAACAAGATCTCCTCCTCCGGAGATTCTTCGCACCCCCTGCCCCGCCGTTACCATGACCGTTACCGTAGCCAGGACTAGCGGGGCCGCCGGAGACTAGGGGCCGTTTTAGTTTTGTACCTCTCATTTTGGGGGGATTTGCCATAGTTGCCACGCTTGGCAGGCGGGTTGGCAACCGCAGTTTGTTTATTCAGATGCTCGAGGATGATGCTGCTGCCCATCTCCTGGTTTTCATAACCCTCTGTCGACTTTTACGACACCCACGGGACGAGACGGGGTGGTAGATTCTCTAAAGCCGCTACCACACGGCGTACCCTCTTATAGTAAAGTAATAATTACCCTCCACACAAACTCACAAAATCCGTACTCTATATAATAAGTAATAGTATTGAATAAAGAGTACTCTGTGGTGGAGGTTATCAACAAAGTAAACAGTCAGCTAACAGATAACAGTTCTTTGAAACTTACACTGTTGACTCGTTTTTCCGTCAGTTGTCACTTCTCAGTTCCTTAGGAAAATATTATCACTATGTTATATTAATCTCTAGTAAGTTCCTTGCGTAGCTCATTAATTTATAGTGCCGTTGTCGACTAACCAAAGTTTAAATTTTCGTTTATACTACTTATATCAATGATTAAAGCTTTAAAGATCAGCTTATAGGAATAACAGTCGTAGATAACGATTAGTAGCTAACTTGCAGTTACTAATAATATTCAAGAAACCGTTAGAGTAGCCCATAAATTTATAGTGCCTGTTGTCCACTAACCAAAGTATAAACATTAAGGATCAGTTTATAAGAATAACTACATTATAAATAATATTCAACAAAGTATTGCTTCCAGCTAATATGACCAAAGTTATTTTCTTGCAATCTGCACCACCGAAATTAGTAGACGTTCAGAAATCAGTATTTAGTCGCGAAGCTGTAGAATTTGTTTCCAAATTGCACAGTAAATTTGACAAAAAAATTGATACACTTTATAAACAACGACTTGAAAAAAATGTGGCTATTCAAACAAAATTTAATTTGAACTTCAAAAAGTCTTTTGAAAGAGGTGATAGAAGTTGGAAAGTGGCACCAATTCCATCTAGACTTCAGTATGTATTTGATTTAGTAAGCTTTGCTTTTTAATAAAATTTGCTATATATTTGCAAGCTTGTCAAATGTACCAACCATGTAAGTGATATTTCAGAAATCGTCATGTAGATTTAGGTGATGTTTCAGCAACAAATGCTGCACATTTTGTTGCTGCCCTTAATGCCGACATCCAAGGGATTCAGGTAGATTTTGATGATGGACACTGTCCAACTTGGAGAAATCAACTACTTGCTTACCATAATATCAATTTAGTTGTAAATGGCAAGCTTCCTGGTGCCCCACCTAGTATCACCACTTGCCCTGTCCTGATGCTAAGGCCCAGAGCTTGGAACATGATTGACCATGACATACTGGTTAGTTAAGTTATATTAATTTTATTTACCATTTTAGCAAAAATTTAGAATTCTTCTAAAGAATAATTTTTTTAACAATATTCATTTGAAAAACAGGCATATAGACATGGAATTCCAGTAACTGGCTTGTTGCAAACTACAAGATCCTTTTTTTCTAAATGATGAGACACAATTAATAAAATATTGTTAAGAATTTGCATCAAGAATAGCAAAGACTCAATGTTTTAAATTTAATTTTTGTTGATGCATTTACAGTATATAATTTTCTGTCTGTTACTTTATTATATACTGCTTACATTTTTTCAAACAATTGGTAAATAGCATCAAAATTTCTGCTGAATTCCTACCAAAATACCAAAATTTGTTGTAACATTAAACATTAGTGTAATTATTAAACTGGTGGTAGGATTCCTATGCAGGAATCCGATGACGACGAAGCAGTAGTGTGCAAACATTACAGTGTTTTGGTTTGAAGGGCACTGTGAGCTAGAGTAATTACTGGGCACATGACACTTAAGAACTTATGTCTCAAGGTGATGGGCACAGTGTGGTGACACACAGAATTTTTCTGGGTGACACAGCATTTGTTATGGGCAGACAGTGCCCTTACCATCAGGTGAACATTTTGCTTGTTTCATCACTTCATCCAATAAAAAAAAACTTCAATGCTCAGAAGATTGGATGTTGTTAGGCTTACTTAAAAAATTCTATAACATTCTTAGATTGTTCTTCAATTTTTCTGCTTTTCTTGAAAAAACAAAAACAGCAACATTAATTATGATGGTATTTAAAAAACCTTTATAAAGACTACAAGTATAAAATTTGGTAGAAATTGTTGATGTGATACTGTTTTGCTACTTGATGTTTCAGTGTTCCTTAAAATATAAACTGCAGTTATAATTTTGTGCAGTAGTTATTGCGAAACAAACAATTTATAAAGCACTTTTCACTATTTGATATTTTTCAGATAGATGGAAAAGAAGCAATAGGTCCATTGGTTGATTTTGGAATTCTGATGTACCACAATGCAAAGAAGTTGTGTGAAGCCAATAGTGGACCTTATTTTTATCTTTCTAAGATAGAAGGTGCATCTGAGGCCCAGTTGTGGAACGAAATATTTGTATGGTCTCAGAATGAACTCGGACTGCCTCAAGGAACAATAAAGGCTTGTGTCTTAATTGAGAATATCATCTCGAGTTTTGAACTAGAAGAAATTCTGTATGCCTTGAAAGATCACTCATTAGGACTTAATTGTGGAATTTGGGACTACTGTGCCTCTATCATAGCCAAGTTTGGTAAGTTATGTTTGAACTTTAATGAACAGTTAATATTTCTTATCTGGCCACATTTTGGTCACATAAACTGCTGTACTGTAAAAGTACACAATGCCAGTTAAGGTAACTAATCTTTGATATAGCCCTACAACTTTCTAGAATTATTCATTGTGAATGTAATCTTATACATTTAAGGGTTAACATGTAGTAATTATTTTATTACTATATAAATAAGGTGAATGTAACTTCACTAAGCATAGCTCTTAATACCTTTTACAATACCTATGATTATCAATAGAATCACGTTATATTGTGGAATTTATTATAAGAAAGAGAGAAACAAAGTTAAATTTCTAACAACTGTATGCTACATTAAGAATGGTGTGAATTTCCTAATTTTTGTATAGGACAACCCTCACTCCACCAATACAACACTAAACAAGGCAATACACACCACCTATGTCGAGCACATGAAACATGTTTCAACTCACAACAAATAATTATCAAGAGTTGTTGACTCTAGGAAAGACAACGGTTTTTGATAAATATAATTTACTTTTCCCAAGCTAAGCTAATAAAGCTGGATAGATTGTATGTTTAAACGCGTTAATTTCAGGAAATATTAATAGGTTTAAAAAAAATATTGCATTAGATAGCCCATTTATTCAGTAAGGTATAAGGATAAAAACTTTATGGTACGGACTTAAGAATCTGCGTGCTGAGAACTGAAATTAAGTAATATGCGAGCCAGCTGCGTTCTAACAATGGTATCAAGACCGTCATTACGCTAGTAGTACGTACGTATACTTGCGATGGTTAGGAGCTTACCTCGTGCGGAAACTTACATGTCTGAAAAAAATATATTTGCAAAACAAGTAATCGCACTATAGCAGCATGGAGAGCGATTATTTTTTCAAGATGCCATTACATTCACAAAAATAAGAGAAGGCATGTGTGCCAGTAGGTGTTTAAACACTGCAGAGTTTACTTATTAAATGTGTAATTAAATTTCGTATTATTTTAGGTGACCGTAAAGAATATCTTTTGCCGGATAGGAAAAAATATGTTAACATGGATCGTCACTTTTTAAACTGTTACATGAAATTGGTTGTTAGTACATGTCATGCTCGAGGCGCTCATGCTACCGGAGGAATGGCAGCGGCTATGTTGAAACCAGGCTCCGAAGGGTTAGACAAAGAGTGAGTTTCATTCAACACATACATTATACGCCTTTTTCCCATATAAATGGTAGGCCGAGACCACACCCGGTACTCACTTTACGCCCTCGCGGGAAACGAGACGTGACGGTATATAACCACACATTACACATTGGTACGCGTAAAAAAATGCCCTCGTCGTCGTCCTCCCCATTGCATTCCCACGACAGGAGCTAGATTTTTTTCGGTATCGGTATTATATTTAGAGATCTTCAGGGCAAGAGAGATTAAGCATTTGTTTGGAACATAATGAGGTATAATATAATATGGTATATTGAATGTTTATAACTCATTTAAACAAGATGCCCAAAAATCCCTCGATCTCTAAAAAGGCGACCGCTCAGATCCGTCCAATTTCAAGCCGATAACCATCATCTCCTTGTTCTCTCTTGGTCAATTATAAACTGCCAGCTCTTGGAATATCTCGAGTACCATCTGATTAGTGACCGCCAGAACGGTTTCCGTCGGAATCATTCAGCTGGCGATGTTCTAGTCTACTCCCTCAGTCGATGGGCGGAGGCAGTAAAGAGCAAAATAGCCCTGGCAGTTAGTTTGGACATAGCGAAGGTCTATGATCGGGTCTGACACGAATAAGAAGGCCAAATTGGCCTCTAAAAAGCTTTGCGTGCTCAGTAGAGCAGGAACAGTACTTCATGCCGGCCTACCGCTTGCAACTTTAAAAGGCGCCGTCTTTGGTTTCACATGGTTCTCATTCGGACGGGGCACCCCAGTGCTAGCAAATAAGGAAGGTCTTTTGACCGCATTCAACGAAGAGCGGCTCGAATCGTCGACGACCAGGTACTTTCTGGCTTCTTGGCTCGATCCTCTGGCCCTGCGACGAGATGTTGCATCTCTTTGCATTTATATCGAACGGGAGTGTTCCGATGAGTTATTGGTATTATTTCAGCCGCCGAATTTCACTACCTTGCGACGAAACTTAAGATTCCATCCACATCATCTTGATAGTTAGCATTCCACCACAGTGCGTGTCTCAATGAATTTACTGCCGCTTTGTGGAGTTTTTCCGGACCGATACGACTTAGGGGCCTTCAAGAAAAGAGCCTATTCCTTCGTGAAAGGCAGGCAACGCACCCGTAATTCTTGGTTTATACATTTTTAACGTAATACAACATTTTTGGATTTTGTTTTTAGGTCAAAAATAGTTATCAAGAAAGTGTTAGATGCAAAATTGAAAGAGATAGAAACAGGCGTCGATGGATTTATGGTGTACGATGTGCGATTAGTACCCTATGTGAATGAGGTAGGTTCAGTGACATAAAGTTAACATTTTATCATATATTATTTTATAATATAACCTTAATATAATAAACGATAATATACCCTACATTATAAATAAGCTGTACTCTAGATTTTTTTATGTGCAATCCTAAGGTCAAATTGAAGTCAGCCTGAAGATATTACAATAAAAGAGTTAATTACAGAGATCTTTCTCACACTTAATAATGTTTTCTTTGTTGTATTTGTGGAACTGTTGACATCTAGTTTGCGTTTATCTTGTTGGTATATATTTTATAATGATCGAGGTATGTATGTATTTATACTATATTATATCAGTTATCTTTTAATTAAATAGGTTGAGTTTTTTCTCTTTAAATCAATAAACAGCACCACTCATATTGTCGTCACCTATCAGTCAGGGATGTGAATGGCAGAAAATGCTACAAGGCAATAAGTCCTACCATTGTAGTTAGTAGTAGAAAAAAATCGGGACAAGTCACAATATTCCTCTATTACAAAAAACTGAAAGGGGAACCTTTGGAAAATGATACTATAATTGTCTGTCACTTTTATCTGCAATGAATAATTTACAAAACGCAAAATGATTGGTAGCATTAAATAAGTCGTGTGGTTGTTACAAGCTCACATTTTAACATTTGTTAAGTTTTTGCTTGTAAATGGAAATAAAAGCAAGTTTTTGTATGTACAGGGTTTTTGCAGTGACACCAAAGCCTTTATTATCCGGAAAGCCGTTTCCAATAAAATGAGATTTATAAACAGTAATTAATTGTGTAGGAACCTTGCGATTTTTTATGTCCTAGGTTGAGTAACTGCGTCGCTGGTTTATTTCATGAAAAAAAATATATCCATGTGAGGTAAAGTAATACGTCCACGATTTTTCACTCGTGAACTTATGTCTAAATCCAGAAACATTTAAACCACATTATGACGTATTCTACTGATAGACAGACAGACGTACGAACGACGAAGTTATTGAGATTACTGGACAATTTAGGCTAAATACATCTGACACCATACATAACCTGACCATTTATTTTTTCCTCCAAACGAAACTCTCTAAAATTCTAATTGTTTTAAAAATAAAACTCATGTTTATAATATAGTTATAAAATGTTTTATGATCAAAAATGAAATAATTACATATCTTGTGTAATCTGCTTTTATTTTCCGGATAAGCAAAAATTCTTTAATATATCAAGTTCAGTTAATAAATATGAATGGATCTGTTTGCATGAATTGTTGATGTTATGATTTTCTTTTGTCCTAGCGGGATTATTTTACGTATTTTGGGGACAGCGAGACGCATACCTTAATAGCGGGACCTATGGTCACGTTAACCATACACGACTTTGTAATTTAATCATACTGCAACTGTTAAGGGCAGGCGAAGCACATGACTGCACATGACTACTCTTTTTTTTGAGAGGGTTTTGGAGCCTGGAAGAGACTGCCCCGCTGCTCCAATGTCGGTTTGCGGTTGCATTTTTATTCCGCAGATATGCAGGGTTCTTTAGGATGTTTTCCTACATCGCACTAGGCACGTGGTAAATCAGCACTTAAAATTACTGTACAATTATAGAGGTGCTGGTAGCGGGGATTCGAACTCTGGTCACTCGCGTACTATGAAATTTATGGCGAGGGCCCGGCCCCTGAGCTACTATGGTTATACTTATTACCTTAAAAAAAGCAAGATAATGCCAGTGTCACCCTAATGATATTTTTTTATATCATTTTAAGCATTTTTGGTTCGGAAAGACAGACACGTCCAGTCATTTTCCCGTCATATGGTAATTGGCGACCGTGAGTGTTACACATCCATCCGTCCACAATGAAGAATCAAGATAGTAGATACATACAAGGTTTTCACCTCTGAGGACTCAGATGAATGTCTCATTACCAGTAATTGGGACTACTCCAGTTCTCGGTACCATACGAAACAAATCAGCGTTATACTTTTTTTTTATTTAAACGATACCTCACAATAGGATCTATTCTGTGAAATTGGTGTACATACTGTGTACGTACTCACGAACGTTTTACAGACATCAATTTTACATACACAACACAACCAGACCGGGAAACCAACAATTTGTGTTTTAGCACAAATGTTGGCCCCGGCTAGGATTCGAACCCAAGGTCCCGCGGCATAGAGAAGTCAGGGTACTCTAACCACTGAGCCACGCGGTCGTCAAACGCGGCTGTCTCTATACTGGTTCTCTTCGTTGGTATTATATGAATGAATTAATGAATGAGAGAGGGGTAATTCCCCAGAAAGGTCGACCTGTTTGGATTCAGCCAGTTTCTCAAGCTTAACTACATCGCGAATCTGCCTCGTACAAAACTTAACGATACGATACAATTTAATTTTCAAATTACGTTGACAACACGCAATTTGATGATTATAAAGCGACGTATCATAACAATACATATAAGTTTTTTATCATTTAAATAATACACATTATTCTGTTTCTCCTACTTTTCGTTAGGAAAATTTAATGCACGCAATTATTATTGTTATTGTTTTCACTCACGTGACTTACATATTTTATTATAGCTTTGGAAGAAAAATGGTACATCGCCTAATCAAATCGAACGTCAGTTGGACGTTCATATTACCGCCCAAGATCTGCTGACCATACCGCGGGGAGGTGTAACGTTAGAAGGCCTGAAGCACAATGTGGCTGTCTCCATACTTTTCATATATCACTGGCTAGCCGGCATTGGACATTTCTTCTACAGTGGAAACGTCGAAGATTCTGCTACGGCAGAAATATCGAGGGCTCAGATATGGCAATGGATACGATTTTTGGTATGATGCAATTATTAATATGGACTTGAATGATTGTGTTAGGTGGTAGGGGCATAAGAGAATCATAATCCCATCTGGTCCCGTGAGTGTTGCCATCATCATTATTTCAGCCCATCACTAGTCCACGGCTGAACATCGGCCTCCCCCATAGATTGCCACAAAAGTTTGAAGCTCATTTTGGGGGAATATTATCATAGTTGCCACGATTGGCGGGCGGGTTGGCAACCGCAGTTTATTTGTTCATTTATTCCAGAAAGACGCTGCTGCCCATCTCCTGGAATTCATTTTCCCTCTGTCGACTTTTACGACACGAACGGTATGAAATGTGGTGGTAGATTGTCTTAAGCCACCACCATACGGTTAGTAAGTGCTGTAAAGTGAACTAAATATAATGCTGAGAAATTAGGGAACGAACATCTGAAATATGGTCAGCCGCCAAGTGTGGCAGTTATGGCAAATCCTCGTAAACATAGGGCTCCCAGCAGAGGACTGTTTACAAGTTGAGTTTTTGACCGTGATTACTACGTAGGGTATATTTTTTCACCAGTCCTTATTTTCCCGTCTGATGTAACGCTATGTATAAGATTGGAGAAAGGGTTGGACGTAGGGTCATATTCAAGTCTCAGTACATCCAGAACTGAGTAATAAATATTGGCACGCAATTATTGCCCTCTTCGATTGGAATTACGAACCCTTTTTTTTTGGAAGAAAATAACGAGAAAAGCAAATCGTTCACCTGATTGTAAGTGCAACGTCTGTCCATGACAGTTTCCTCCTCCAGAAGAACATTTATGTATGGCGCAATGCTCACGTAACCTTGAGACATCCATTCTTAAGTCTTACATGACCAGGCAATTACAAATAGCCAACAGTGCCTTTCACACCGAAACACTGTAATGTGTAGTATGATAGAATAAGCACGGCCGGATTCCACTATAGGCCGAGTAGGCCTGGGTCTAGAACGGCAACATTTAGGGAGTGGCAAAACTTAGTTTAACAATCGTTAATCCTCCCAAAACGAGATCTACAAACTTTTGTGGCAATCTTTGGGGGAAGCCTATGTTCAGCAATGGACTTGTAATAAATAGGCTGCTATGATGTTGATGATGATGAAAACTTAGTGACATTTTTTTTAAATTAATTGTTATTCACAAATAAAGATGGTAAGCATCAGTGTCTAAAGACAGTGATTGAGATAATTTCATCATAAAAATTGGTTGTTATTTACTTATTAATTCTTATGCTTCATAAAAATTTTCGTGATTTGCAGGGAGTAGCTACTACTGTGATCCGTTCCTATAATCTTTTAATTTCAGCTTAAGACAACCAAAAGAAAACAAAATTTCATTGTTTCTTTTTTTTAAACGTAATGTACACATTATTAACAGTCTCCTTTTCTGTTGAATGCATAAATAAAACATAGGAAAAGTACAGGTGTTGCTTTGTCCAGGTTCACTCATTTTTCTAACAATGAAAACGTAACAAAACAAGAAACTTTATAAAAACAACAAAGTAACAATGGAATAACAAGAATTACAAAAAAATCTTACACATATCAACAAGTTGATCGATAGTAAAGATGGCGGATGATGATGTTCTCCTAGCCGATTTCGACCACGGCGACAACTTCCGAATATTGTCGAGAGCCATCAACTGCGCAGGAGATATTATAGTGCCACAAGTGTACGCGCAAACACAGAGGCACTCACTCGTCCTAACCTACCCGCGCCCGATGTAACGCTGATGCGATGAGATCGGAGGTAGGCTAGGATGCAATATCAGAAACACGGGGGCAATCACAACACAACCAGACCCGAAAACCAACTATTTGTGTTTTAGCACAAATGTTGGCTCCGGCTGGGATTCGAACCCAGGACCCGCGGCGTAGAAGACAGGTACTCTGACTACCAGGCGCGGTCGTCAAATGATGGCGGATATAACCCGACCAAAACGTCACATTTCAATGGAAAATGTTCGCACTAACTGTACTCTCTATTTAGGTAGTATTAAAATGCGTATTAACTTTGAGAATCAATTTTTTTTATGATTTACCTTTTTTCTGTCGGCTTTCTGAATAGACATTTTTATGGAAGAGTGACGGCAAACGCAATGTCCGCTCATAAAAAATGCTGTCACACAGAACATTTCTGTGTGGCACACTGCGCCTTTGCGGTCCTGAGAAATCAGTTCTAAAGTCCCAAATGCTCAGTAATTACATTAGCTGTCAAGGCTCTTCAGATCGAAAGACAGTAATGTTTGCACGCTACTATCTCACGGCAGAACAACTGGCATTGTGGTGGCACATATCTAGAAGGATTCCTTCGTTGAAATCCTACTACCAGCAGAATATAATGCCGTAAAAATACACTCTCGTTCTTACTTCCACCTTCTTCCTTTTTAAATTTGACGGCAAGCCCAAGCAATGCAATCAGAGGAAGCTTTAACGCAGTGTCAGAGATTGATACATATGTAAACAATGTATTATAAAATAGATTAAAAAACACTTATTCACTTAACTGAACGTTGATACCGATTATTTTTTTTTTTATTTTCCAGACACCTCTAGAAGACGATCCAGAACAGGTGGTTACACCGAGCTTGGTAGAGAAAACATCAACAAACTTCGCGAGCCACGCCCATAAAAACCTCTGTAGGTCGAACGCGGAACGCAAACGTTTGACCGCAGCTAAATATATGAGTTTAGAATTATTCTTTTCACGAAACCCCCCGCAGTTTATCACGAGTTATTTGAATGATAATCATAAATTTCGTACGCTGCATAATAAAGAACTTTTGAGTAATCTGTAAATTGCTGTGCCTGCTTTATATATTTTCGAAATCATGATACGAAAATAAGTTAAATAAATATAGTAAAGGTACATATAGCGATTTTTGTCAATGGATACGTGCAATGAAAGATTTGGGTAAATGTGTAAGAAACGTACGACTTCGAATTTCTGGTCGGTCGATAGACAAACAGTTGGTGCCTAGCGAAAGTTCGATTTTTTTTAATAGACGAGTGCGATCAATCTTTTTAACATTTTGATCGTCAAAATCATCTTTTTTTTTTTTTTTTTTTTTTTTTTTTTTTTTTTTTTTATTAGATAAGTTTACCACCAATTCGGAATGCGTTTCCGCTGGAGAAGAAATGGCGCAAGAAACTCCAGCGACGCTTCTGTTTATGACACTACTGCTAGGGGAGAGCCGGCCTGAGATGCGGCGGTATCGCGAATAACTTTGTCTGATACGCCCACGCCGACGGCGGGGGCGGTATGATGGTGATAATGGGTGTTTGTGTAGTGTTGAGTAGAGCGCTTGGGCAATAGTGGTCGCGTCGTCAGGGTCCTCGAGGACGTGCCTCGGTCTCCTTTTTCCGCGGGTCGAGTTTTGGTGTATCGCGAGGGGGTTGTAAGTGGCGGCACTGACAACCAGTGGGTTGGGGTGCGTGGCGGCAGAGTCAAAGTATCGGCGAGAGGCCAACTTTAGATATTGGGCTATGGTAGGAAGCCCTAAATCGATATGAAGGTTAGCATTACGCACGAACCACGGTGCTCCCGTGGCTTTACGCATGAATCGATTTTGAATTACCTGAAGTCGGTGAATTTGACGCGGGGAGGCATGCGCAAATACGGGGCTTGCGTATGTCATAATTGGCCGAATACAGGCTTTGAAAAGTGTAATTTTATTACGTAGGGACATTTTGCTATTTTTATTTAGTAACGGATGTAAATCATCTGTTTTCACCTTGCCTCGCCATTCCCCGAGCGAGTAAGGAGAAACACTATTTGTTCAATAGTCGATCGTTATTTCACGACATATGTTTGATAAAATGTAGTAAATCTTATAGGCCACCGATAGATCTTGTTGATCGTCAAACCGCCAGCCCGAGCCGACGAAAATCGAGCAAATGTGTAGGCATCCATAAGATTGTTAAGAAATTAATAACACAATATCTTTATTAAATTATATAACAATGGTGATCTTGCGGGGTGGTAGTTCCACTAGAAATAGCATAGCTCGTAACCACCACCTTTTACAAATGACAATGCTGAAATATTTGTAATGCCTTTGATTGGAGTTACATGAAAGGCATGGGGGGGGGGGGGGGGAATATACTCAGTTCTTTAAAAAGATACCAAATGAAAATGAACTAGAGCTACACAAACAATGTCTTACATAATAGTTGGTTATAAGACATTGTTGTATACTAAATGCAGTATATTTAAAGACAAGTTTTACCGACAGATTGGCGATTAGTTTTTAGCTCATTGTATCTTCATAATGTTTTGAGCGGACTTGACTGTTCTTCGCCAAAGTGAAAGCCAAATGTGCCTTAAGATTTTACCAAATATCCAAAATTGTGTAATATTTTTTTTTTATATTAAGCTTCGGGACAGCGGTTTCTTTAATGTACAAAAGAATTGCTATTAAGTTCCTAAACTCTTTATATTTTTGTTATTTTGTGGTTGTAAGCTTTAATTGTAGTAATGATATGACTTATTTACAATGTTTTGGCATAAAATAAAACAGTTATATAACAATTATATCTTTAACATTTATCTCAAAAATATGTATATATTGAAATTATATTATTAATACCTATAAAATACATAAGCAAACAAAACACAAGCCAATGTCGTTTTATAAAATGTACAATTTAAAAAAAATATTTTGTGAAATAACATATTGTTCCGGAAATAACATTAGAATTGACAAACCATAACTAAGATTTAAACAATAATATTAGTAGTTTGAAAACAGACTTTTATATTTGATATTATTTATTTATGAATTGATATTCAACAAGTATTTATTTAGACATTTTAAATAAATAATCATGACATCAGACAGGTTTTGTAATGCAGAATTTATCACACCACTGGTGTTTGTCAGGTCTAAAGCAATCATTATCATATGGTACTAAAACTTCGTTTAGAGATAGCATTGGGGATGCTATCCCTAAGCCAATTTTTGTGCATCACACAGACTACTGATTTTCGTGTCTAGGTGTACTGTTAATCTCGTGTCACCGCATATGACTCATACTTCGATCTTGTTATAACGGGAAGGTGAAGACGAGCGAGTGCGTTTGTGTTTACATTTATACATACGACACTATAATATAACGAGAAGGTGACTTTGTTTCTCTGGAAGATGTCGCGTTGTTCAAAATGGGCCGAGAGCATCGCGATCAAAACTGATATGATGGATGACTGTTGTGACGTAATTAATTATAACTAATTGGACCACTTATTTTATTTAATTATAAAGTTTAAAAGCTTCAACAAATGATTAAGCAAGACATTTTTTAACAACACACTGTCAGTTTTGCGAGTTGCCTATTACCAATACTATTTATAATTGAGAATTGCTTAGCGCGTTTGTTACTCATCAAAACCATACAATAGATTCGAGTTCGAGATTCGATTTCATTTTCAATGTTGACAGCATTGGATTGAATTCATAAAACAACTATACGCATGAGAAGCCGCGGAAAAAACTAGATAGGTAAATACATAAAATAATAATCTTACACATAGCACGCCGAGGGAATATCACCATAATAAAAAGTAGCACAACAAAAACTGTCTCGTATTGTGAGTTTAAAGCACTGGCCACCAATTATTGACAACAGCACACAATTTAATAGCAATTTAATCTTCATAAATTGTAACACAGTCTCTTTAAATATTTATAAAGGTGTAAACGTAGTGACCAGTTACGATCAGGTGATATGGTGCAATCAAATTTTACTGGTGGTAGCAGGATTCTGCTTAGATACCACCCTAATGCCAGTAATTCCGCCCGTCAATCAAAAAGGACTGTGTTTCAGTAGGGACACTAATAGTTAAGAGTAATTACAGGGCATATGAGACTGAAGAACCGATGTCTTGTGGTGATGAGTGCATTGTGGTGGTCAAAGTTTAATTGCAAAGATCTGAAAGATACCTCAACTGTTATGGGCTCAGGAGTTACATTCACCATCAGGTGAATGCCTTGCTCATTTTAACACTTCCTTAACAAAGCTGGACATGATTGTCAACCTAACAAAATAAAAAAGTGACTAAATATGTAATGGTTGTTGAAAACCACGTCACACTTTAATCACTTCATGGGTTACTAGCTAATACTCGCGACTTCGTTAGCGTGGCAATAGATTTCTTCAAATATCCCGTGGGACCTATTAGATTTTTGGAATAAAAAGTATCCTACGTCTGCCTGCCTTCAGGGTGCAAGCTATCTCTGCGCCAAATTTCGTCAAGATCTGTTCAGAAGTTGAAGCGTGAATAGGTAAACAAACAGAAGAGAGAGACAGAGAGTTATTTTCGCATTAATAATATTAGAATGGAGTATGGTTAACAATACGCATTTGAGTGATGTACAGTCATTCACTTTGGAAATAAAAGCATTGTAGGTGCACGTAGTAATCGTTGTTTATATTTTTTTCTGCATGCGACAGTTCGTCAAATAGAGCCAACATTTAGAAGAAAAAATAGTTACCTATTTTTTTCTAGGCTTCCACAAAAGGCATTCGTAAACACATTAACGGTTTACTATCCATATTAGATAGTATATTATAATGGGCGTATTTTTTATTTACAAACATAACCTTATTATTCATAACTTAACCTTAATTATATAGTTATATTTTTGAATGAACTAAAGTGAATTTATAATTTTTTTTTCATTTTTACATTGCATTTCAAAGGTAAAGAGTACACCATATAAAATAATTAGTAATAAATCATATTTGCTTTTCTTTATAACACTAAGAATTCTGAATAATGTTTTTTTTCCTAAATGACAACCAACTTAATCTTATAATTTCTGTATGCTTTCTAATTCATTGAGATAAATTTTATTTATATCTTGATTTGGGTCACTTCGTTTATTAGAATAGGGAATGTATGTAGTTTAAACTAATGACATGTATGGTTATTGTCTTGTTTTAATTATTTCATTTATACTACTATAGCTGCCCAGTTTTAGATACTTCTATGTTCAGGTGCTAGGCACAGGCCTTTTCTCATTTTGGAACTGGCATACTAAAACTGGGCAACTACCAAATTAAATGTGCTTGCATCATAGAATAGGAAATAACAGTGAAAGCACAATACATGAGTGACAATAAAGCCTAAAGTAATGCACATTTTCAATAGGAAATGCTTGTGTAAAAATTTAGTATTCTCAAATTCCATTTCTGACTTCGTGTAAATGACAAAATGCATAAACTATATATTATGTTTGAATAAAACTAAGCTTATAAAGGCATCACAATTGCAATATTATGCTTGTGCTCATGCTAAGAAACCGAGCACCTGGAGTTTTGTTCACCACCTACTCGCTGCCTTGCGAGGGCACGAGCAAAGTTTGTATCTCTTGTGTGAAGATTTCCATTTTGTTCTTGCATTGAGAGTGCAAGTGCGTGTGCTAACGCCTCATCTTCCGTCTGAAAATAGATTTTTATGATTATTTGCGAATTTTATTCTATATTTATTACCTAACTTAATTTATTTATCCAATATTCAATTTATTTTGTGCAATGTTGATGAAAATTATCTCAACTATCACTGAAAGTGATTGAAGAATATTTATAAAATACCGTAAATAACGATGCGGGATAATGGACTTTACATGTCCTTGTCAGGGTCAGGTCAGGAAATCTGCACTAGCGTCTTTGTTGTCATTGGTGCCTTTATTATGTTGCTAGTTGTGGGAAATAATTTTGGGCCCTTTATCCAGACACCTAGCTTTATTAGTTTTTGGAAAACAGGTGTTGCAACCCGTAACTTCAAAATCGTTGTTATATGAAACTACGATAACTATTTAAAATTAAACCAAAGCGACATTTAAGATGCTGATTAGATTTATATTTATCTAGAAAAAAAAAATCTGTATGATTTTTCGTGGCGAATGCTCGAGGTACAAAAATATAATCGACACATATTCAACTGCAATTCATAGCAATCACAGAAGTGCTGAGAATTAAAGTTAAGATAATAAAAATCTTATGCCGGGAGTCACATAGTGTATTCAGGCTAATCCAATAAGTCACTAAAATAAAAATAATAATCATATCATAGTTTAAAAACTAAAAAAACGCCTGAACAGTATTATGATCCTGGCACCATGAGCATATTCAGTCATAGTCATGAAATTATTACATTGTCATCAACCATAAATACATATGCAAAATTTCTAGTAGTGGTTGTCGGAAAGTGGGTGAAAATTTAATTGAAAGATTTTATTATTACATAGTTTCATATATACAGGGCAAGTTAATAAAACCGTGTTAAAATTTTGTCATAAAAACTTAAAATAAGATTAAGATTTCACTTACCATATTTCCTTGGACTTCTGAAAATGCTGTGGCTGGTACAGATACTGGTTGTCCATTTTGACTTAAATTTATAGTGTTTGCTTTCATTCTTGCCATTGCAGCATTCCTGTAAATATAACATTAAATTAAAAAAAAAACTAAAAATTACAACAATATAATATCCAGCTGCCTTCTCTCATTTTGCAGACATATAGGTTACTACACGATGTTTTCCTTCACCGAGCACGTGTACTTAACTACAAAGCACCGCAATGGCCTAGTGGTCAGAGTATAAAAATTTTTAAGTCCAGGGTTCAAATTTTTGCACCAAAATTTGTACATAAACACAATATTTTTTTTCGAATCAGGTTGTATTGTGATTTCCACATGTCTCTGAAACTGAATCTTATCCTACCTCTGATAATATAGCGTGAGCGTTACAGCATACTGACACGTTCAGATGATTGAGTGCCTCTGTGTTTACGAATACACATGTTAATAGCTTCCGACAGTATTCGGAAGTTATCGCCGTGGTCGATCGACCAGGAGGACAGTATTAGTAATCATAGTGAAATCAAGTATTACATTTGAAAAAAGAAAATGTTTAATGTAACAAAACTGAAAACTTACACAACCTGTCTTCTCTTAGCAGCCAATTTTCCTTCACATGCATGGTCAGGAATATGTCTATGTCTTAAACAAAAGTTAAGGGAGCACTCTTTGCATATCAGGGGCACCATTTCTTTGGTTTTGCATCCTTTATACGAGCACCTGTTTGTAAACACCTGAAATAAATTCAAAAACGAAGTTAAACATAGTAATCAATTTCAATGAAGGCCCAAAGAATTTTTCTGGTATAATGTATTGAAACAGTAATAAAAAAAATGGCTTGTTTTTATTGGTTTTAAGTCTCGGTTCCCTACAAACATACTGATTTCTGGAAACAAGCATATCCTACTACCACATCTTAATATAAAATCATCATTATAAAACTTCATTTAATAGAAAGTAAATACATAAATAAATGTATGTATAGTATATAATATATTTATATATGTATATGTAAGTATTAATATGAGTATATATGCGTGTACATGAAATGTTTATTTTTGTAAAAATTTATTTATTTTAGTCTTTTATGCTGCACCTATCGTAAGTTCTCACGACTCCATGGGTTGGCTGGTCGAGAATTGCTATAGGCATTAAGTTCGCTCTTTGTTACCATTTTGTTTAAAGGTTTAGCAATAAAGATTAAATAAATAAAAAGGTTGAATAAGTGCAAATGACAACTGTTCAAAACAACACAACACAAACTCGAAACCAACAATTTGTGTTTATGCACAAATGTGGCGCCGGCTGGGTTCGAACCCAGGACACGCGGCGTAGAAATCCGACTCTAACTATGTGGCCACGCGGTCTATAAATAGTGAATTTTCTTCAAGA
The DNA here is from genome assembly GCA_019845155.1 of Luehdorfia chinensis. Taxonomy (NCBI): domain Eukaryota; kingdom Metazoa; phylum Arthropoda; class Insecta; order Lepidoptera; family Papilionidae; genus Luehdorfia; species Luehdorfia chinensis. Next base: position 1,529,657 of record JAHVAK010000125.1, read on the forward strand.
TATATCTAACAATACCTCACTTTTTTTTTCCAGTTAGGATGGTGTGTCACCACTAATTATTTTTCCTAATTATACTACACTGTTGTATAGTGGTTAAAAAAACACCCTTCGAAATTTCATCTATATAGTGTCAATAGCCTCCTAGTAAAATAGCTGTGTCATACAGACAGGACGAAATTATAAGGGTTCCGTTTTTCTACGAAACTCTACAAATGCCTCTTTTTTATGAAGCACTAGTTTTAAATAATTATTTTGGAATAATCTACATTGAATAAAATGGTGATTTATTTAGTTAAAGCCTCATTATCAGCATAATGGTTCTCTTCACTTGCCACAATACAAAACAACTACTGCAACTTTACATTGGTATTATGAGTATGGTGTTGCATAGTTCTATTGATGGAAGATATTGCAAAGGAAAAAGTTGGTCGATGTTTTTGCTTGTGCCTTTTGATCTTAATTTGATGAAGATGGCATCTACTTCCTCATCAGATTACCTTACATGAGTCCCTCAAATCTCTAGTCTCATGAAGCAGACTGGTGTCTGGCTATTCATGCCAAAATTCAATATTCATTATAATGTAGACATGGTTGCCACTTTACGAGCGATGAAAATCACGTCGGGAACATCATTTTTGCGGAACATATTGCAAAGAAAAAGCGGAGCTACCCGGCGGATCGGATGGTCTGATCTGTCGGTGATCGGTAGACTGTTTCAGTCATAAGGGCACTGAGAGCTAGGGTAATTACTGGGAATATGAGACTTAAGAACTGATGTCTGCGGAGGACAAGTGCAGTGTGGTGCCACACAGAAATGTTCTGGGTGACACAGCATCTGTTATGGGCAGATATTGCACTTACCATCAGGTGATTGTTTTGAAACAGTACTATACTGTGCTCAGTTCAATAAAGAGATAATTATGTACAGCAACTTTAAGTATACTTTAAATATCTCTTGTTATTTCAACAAAAAACTATAGAAGCAATGAAAAAAATATTTAAGTAATTGACTATCAGCTGGCCTACATGATATTGCGTAATCTCTGTGACTCATGGTCTATCATATGCGACCTATGGAACAATGATATTAATAAATGCGTAACATATACTTGTAATATGTATTTGACTTCAACTTTTTTTGCAACATCCAAAAATAGTGGTAGTTACATTTATACAATCACAATTTTTATTCTTCTCTTATGCTATAACTTAATATTCTAAATCTAATTATAATTTAATTAGTGTTTCTCTGTGATAGAATGCATAACAATGATATCTGCATCAAAACTAGAGTAACCAACATAGCTTCAAGAATCAGCAAGCTGAAGTGTGCTGGCCTTATAGCTATTGGAACTATTAACTGTTTTCAAGAATCTACCCCAGATAGCTTCTCGAGTAGTAGCTTCGTACTGGCAAATGCACTGTAGGGCGAGACCCCAATGATGGTTTTGTGAAAAAAATTATGGATGCAAGTGGCTCAAGACCATTTCGTGGCAATCTATGGAGGAGGTCTACATTCAGCAGTGGATTTGTGATAGCTGAAATTATGATGATGATGTATGTTTTAATTGAGGTGTTTAAGGTCTTGCATTTATTTTACTCATTGTATAAATCTAAAATATAGCCCCAAAAACATTAATTAGACTGTTACCTTGTTCCTCCTTTCCTTAGCGGGATCCGAAGTACACTGATTGTCAATATGGGCACCAACTGCTACATCAGGCGGCTCCCCTCGTCGCCCAGGGACTGGAGCGCCACATAGGGGACAGTCTGGCACCTGAACATCTCTAGTATTTGGAGCAGAACACTCATGTTTTATGTACCCAAAGTGTTCTGAGCTGTAAATAATAGTATCATTACATATGTATAGAGAAGACAGTCCAAAGAAAAAAAAGTAATAATAATTGACTGGTGTGGTATGATTTCTATGCAGCATCCATATAGGTAGGTACCACCACAGGGCCAGTTATTCTGCCATGAAGCAGTTATGTGCAAAATTTACTGTGTTTTGGTCTGAAAGGCACTGAGTGCTAATGTGATTACACTAGCTCTCATGTGATTACACTAGCTTTCGTGTGATTACACTAGCTCTCAGTGGAAATATGAGACTTGAAAACTGATGTCTCAGGGCGATGAGTGCAGTGTGGAGTCACACAGAAATGTTCTGGATAACTCAGCATTTCTTATGAGCAGACATTGCTTTAGTTATGGGAAGACATTGCATTTACCATCAGGTGAACAAATGCTTGTTTTATCACTTTATCAAATAAAAATTTAAAAAATATAAATAGAATTTGGCAATTAAATTAGTATAAATCAAAAAGATAGGAGAATGACTAGCATGGTGATTGCATAGTCACCCAATAATTACATATGATGAGACAAAATTGAAAATATTATTTTTGAAACAACAACCCTAAAAATTACACCATCGGTTATCAAATCACAAAGTGGTTTTTGCAATAAATTTTTTTGCGACAAAATGGGGACATATAACTGACATTAGACATGGGGAGTAATTTGTTAGTCAGTCAGTTATTTTGACACATTGATATACAAAAAACCAGCATCAATCAGCAACTGAAAAATATCCTAAAAAATAGAGTGCACAATGTGTCATTTCAATTATCATCATGTCAGCCATGTCAATGCAGGACTGTCAAAATGTTGTGGAAAAATAGATGATTTCATTTAAAAAGCTACTTTATGTTGTGGGCATAACATAAAATAGGTGTTTATTTAATCGGAATTTGTGATCATTGTCTTCATGTTTTTATTGAGACAAAGTGTCTCAATCAAAACATAAAGACAATGATCAATGTTTTTAACTGAGTTTAACTGTGTATCTTGGGTTTCTTGTATATCAATGTTTCGGCACTATACTGTATTCTATGCTAATGACGAATTCTATTTGTTAGTTGTACAACGTCTGTGAATTAAAAATTAATTAGGAGATAATCCAAAATTTATTTTTAGATTAGAAAATATTATAATGATAAGAGCCATTGTATAAAAGTTAGATAAAAAAAAAGTAATTTTGAATCTGCTGTATTTAACACAAGTTTTTAATACAAATAAAATTTCTGGAGGTAAAATTAGATTCTACTCCAAGCATTCATACTTATTAATAGTAAATTTTATACTTTTTTAAAATAAAACTAAAACATTTTTATAATTTTAAGCTATATATAAATATTCCCCAATGACATTAATAATATTAATGTTACAAATAAATAGAAGTGAAACAGAAGATGAATAGTTTTTAATTTTTTTAATTAATACATTTTCTTAATATATTTAGCCGGCACTACATGGATAAGGTTTTTATCCATATGGTGATGGCTTAAGAGAATCTACCACCCCATCTCATCCCGTGGGTGTCATAAAAGTCGACAGAGGGAAAATAAAAAACAGGGGATGGGCAGCAGCAACTTGTTGAAGCAACATCTGAATAAATAAAATGCAGTTGCCAACCCGCCTGCCAAGCATGGCAACTATGGCAATATCCCCTCAAAATGAGAGCTTCAAACTTTTGTGGCAATCTTTGGGTGAGGCCTATGTTCAGCAGTGGACTATGATAGGCTGAAGTAATGGTGGTGATGAATATATTTTTGCTTATGACATAATCTGATGTTAAAAATACACTGTTTGTTTAACAATATGTAACTATAAAAGAAAAGCTGTTTACATGTAATATATTCATAGACTATGGAACTTTGGAATACTTTTTTTATAGTCAATTTCTAATTGTTTGGGATTTACATTAATTTTAATGTCCACAAGAAGCTTTAGATTCAGACTGATAAGTAAATGAATTGATCAGTTATCAAATATTACAATAGAACATTAATCATTTAGTATCTTCTAGAATAATAAAGTATAGCAAATTAGACACTAAATTATTAATATCTCTATTTAAGAAATGATTACTCACCAAAATATCTCTTTGCAAGCACCACATTTCATAGGCAGGAAATCTATCAGCAAATAAAGAAGTTAGTTGAAAAAGGCAATATCAGTAATGTAATGTGTTACATTAAAAAATATAAATAAAAAAACGAATAGAGTACTATTGTAAAAAAAAAACAAACAAAGACATGTTAACGAGACTTACCCAGTTTATTACAGGATGTATAAGAACAATTCTTTCCGATGTGCGGGAACTCCATTTTATTTTGCAATGATATATTTTTTAATGTTTCACCGTTTACTATGGTAGATTTGACGAATGACTAATAAAATACAACGCTGCGTACTATTTTATACAGAAGTTCAGTTAAAAATAGTATTAGTCATTTCATTACAAGGAAGATGAAACGACAGTTTTTTTGTAAGATTTTTTTAGGTGTATTTATGAAGAATGTATGAAGCATTGTAAAAATCTAGAAAATTCTGGAAATAATTTAAAACCTGCAATGGTTAGATATTAACATAAATATTTAAAAAACAGAAGAACCTGAATTCGTATTATACTTCGCTTGTTTTATTTATATATTACAGGTCATTTAAATTAGCGAATATTTTAAGAGCAGAAGTCATTTTGTAAGGTAACTTTCTTCATAAACTAACAACTAGGGATGCTGATATTCATCGATGTCTTTGAAGCATCGATGTTGAAACGATGTGAAAACGTCGACGTTTTATCGTCGATATTAGGTACTCTTAGACATGGGTCCATTGATAACGTGAATAAAAATATTGAAATTTGTTGTTTTTTTTAGGACTGATGGTCACTGTTAGCCCGAAGGCTTTCACAGTTTCGCCTGATTGAAAGGTGGCCGATCGCAGAGGGCGCTTAGCCGAAACCTTTATAATGGCCAACTGGCGCATGGGACCCCAGGAGAGGATCTAGGAGACGCCTGAGAGGGGCCGAACCACGGCTCAATCAGTTACTCCTATCGGGACTTTGGGAGTACGCTTTTAAACATGTAATTCACCACCAAATCGAAATGCGTAGAAGCTGGAGAAAAAACGGGGTCGGGAGTTTTTTTCATACGAATACTTGTCTGACCATGGGTCGGTTGGATTTCGGCACCTTGGGGCAGTGGAGGTGGACACAGGAGGGTGGGTCGAAGTCTGCTAACAAAGTTTTGTCCTTTGGTCTAGAACAGTCGTAGGAGGCGTAACATTTTCGTGAAGAATGGCCATAAAGCTGACATTTATGGTATTTAGCGGAAGGGCTATTTTTGATATAGGTTTTTAGATTAAAAATCTGTATTCCGACTGGGGTTTCTCAAGGCGATGAGCACCATGTCGTAGGGCGCCTTAGCGTGCCCGCTGTACATCCGGTAAACGGATACGATCAGGAGGTTTTTTGCGAGCAGGTCAACTTTGACTTCCTCGACTGGGATGTCTTTTGAGAGGTTCTTTAGAACCATCAGAAGGTGACGCTCTTCGGCTAGGGTGTAGGTCTGGAAGTACAAATCCTCTAAGTCCATCGCAAGGTGACGAGCTTCTTCCAATCGTTCGATTGACTGAAACTCAAGCTGAAACTTGATGCCGTCTGTGGTAGAGATCGCGATGTAAGGGATCTTGTTAGATAAGGCCGATGAGACTGTATCTTTCGCCTCAATAAAGATAGGCGGCGGTCATTTTGACGAGAAGGCAGAGAGGTGCTGCGAAGCTAGAGCTTGCTCTGAGGCAGTTGGTACTTGCCGTGAAGCAGCGGGGACTTGCCGTGAGGCAGCGGGTGTTTGCAGTGAGGCAGCGGGTGTTTGCCGTGAGGCAGCGGGTGTTAGCAGTGAAGTGGCGGGTATTTGCCGCGAGGCGGCGGATTTTTGCCGTGAGGCGGCAGAGCTTTGCTTGGAGACAGCGGGGCTCGGGGTGCAGGCTTTGGCTGCCTCCGCGACAATATCGGTTACCGGAGAAGCAGCTTTTTTCCGCTTATTTTTTTGACCTCTCCTCAATGACGCCAGTATGTGGCTAACGAGATTCGCAATCCATTTCAGAGTCCGGGGACGAAGAAGTTTCTTCTTCTGATATTGACGAGAATGCCGGGCGAGCTGAGAGCTCACTGGGCAAATCGAACACCTCCGATGCGACAACTGGATCGAGCGCAACTCGTTAGTGATCGCGTCTATCTTTTTCTGTCAATTCTTTTCTAATCTGATTTCCTACGGGGAAGTGGCCGCCGGTGGGATGCCGGGGTGCGTAACCTAACTTCCCTACCTGGCAGGTAAAGATAGCGAGGATGAATGCCAAGGTGTCTATCCTAACAGTAAATCTTTCACAAAAGAATAAAAATTTGGGTATCGTATAACAAACATACATATTTCGTGTATGTACATGCACGGTAAAGTGAAGAAATTTAAGTTTTTAAAATGTGCCTTACAGCTTTCGGTTTGATTAATGTTGATAAGTATGCGAACATATTTTTTCTGTAAGACAAACAGATCTTGCATGTACTATTGCCCGTAAATCTTTCACAAAAGAATAAAAATTTGGGTATCGTATAACAAACATACATATTTCGTGTATGTACATGCACGGTAAAGTGAAGAAATTTAAGTTTTTAAAATGTGCCTTACAGCTTTCGGTTTGATTAATGTTGATAAGAATGCGAACATATTTTTTCTGTAAGACAAACAGATCTTGCATGTACTATTGCCCCACAAAATAACGCCATAGCTTAGCCATGCATAGGCATAAGCGTAGTACGCGGTGATAGACGTTTTTAGGTTAGTAGATTTTTTAATTTCTCGTAAAGCGAATAGAAATTGCGACAATTTAGATTTGACTCTCTTATATATTATGTATATGATACTTATATATCTCATATCTCATATAGTATATGAGCTTTCCAATTTATATTTGAATCAATGACTATTCCGAGTAATGATAACGTCGTAACTATTTCGAGTGGGATTCCGTCGTAACAAAAGTTAATATTTAATTCAGTTTTTGAAGTGGCCTAAATTGCATTATTTTTGATTTTGAAAAATTTATCTCTAAATTATCATCATTCATCCAATTTTTAATTATATTGATATTATTATGTAATTTATCGTTTAGGTTTATGTTGTTAGGAACAGATAATAAAAGTGAAAAATCGTCCGCAAACATAACCCATGGTTCTTTAGTTTTGGGCAGGCCGTTAATGTAAATTATAAAGAGGAGGCATCCGATTACGCTGCCTTATGGTATTGAACCCTGCATTATTCGCGCCTGCGATCTTACGGTACGGACTTCACCGGAGTTCTCGTCTATATGTTCAATCTCGACATATTGCTCGCGATTTTACAAATAAGATCTGAACCATTCGTATGTCAAGCCGCGCACCCCTATGCCGTACAGTTTACGAAGCAATATATCGAATTTTGACTTTTGGCGGCAACTCGAAAAATGGCAGTAGTGTTTTTATTTAATTTTGTGATTTCTGTGTATATTTGGAGTTTTGATGTTTAATAATGATAGTTAATTATGCAGCAAGTGCTCCTGAAAGTGTTCAGTGATTGGAAAATTCAATTCAAGACCAAATTGTGCTTTTCGTTTTGTCTCCATCAGTCCACCAAATCTTCAGTAAAGTCAACTATCAATTTACTGTCGATCAAAATTTTGTATCTTGCTGCTTGAAGATTGTATATTTGAATATGTTACTTGACACTGGAAAATAGTTTATGACTGTTTCCATTAATAAATAAATAATAAAAATAATATCGAATTTTACTCTTTCGTAAGCTTTAGTCATATCCAATAACAACCCGACAGCATATTTTTTATCGTTTAATATATTTAAAATTTCGTCAATGTATTTATAAGAAGCTAAAGTCGTGGAGCGATTTTTGCGAAAGCCGTTTTGAGAATCATCGAAGATATGATACCTCTCACAGAAGGAGTACAATCGGTTACACATTGTCTCAAATATTTTAGAAAAGACGGGTAAATTGTCGATAATTATTGTGATCATTTTTCGAGTTATTTTTATGAATTGGTCTAACAATAGCTTTTTTTAACAAATCGGGGAATATACCTTGGGAGAACGATGGGTTATGAGTGTTGTCAACGGTAGTGTTAGTTCATTCGCACATCTTTTAATAAGTGACGGAGGTAATTCATCTATTCCGAAACTATATTTACATTTTAAATTACGTATTAATTGGTTAACCTCACGCTGTTCAACTGGAGTCAGGTACATCGTGTTAACGGTAGGTTGGAGAACGGACGGCCGCGCGGGGACGCATCCGCCTGCGCCGCCGTTCCGTCTGGTTCCGTCGCCCACTAAGTGCGCACCGCCCAGCCGATGCAAATAAGTCATTGAATGCATTTGCAACAATAGCGGGATCCGATGCTTACATCGGATCCCGCTTGATTGTTGTGGATAATGAGCTCGGTGTTTTTTTCGTTGTTCTGTTTATTTTATTTGATCGCTCTTTATTATCTGCCACACACATTTAATTTTATTATTAGATTTTTCCATTTTTTTGATTGATTGTAATTTTTTTGCTTTCTGGATAGTACGCTTCAAGATTTTTTCGTAACACTTATAATGATTTAATAAAATTTTGTTTTTTGAGAAAGATACGTGTATTTTTAGTAATCTTTTATTTTTACATGATATTCTTAAACCACGAGTGAGCCAGGAAGTTTTCTCATGTGCATTAATTTTTATACGTTTTTAGGTATGCAGAGTTGTAATATATCATATAACTTTCTGCTAAATGAGTTAAAATTTTTATTTACCGAATTTTCCGTTGATAAATATTTTTGCCAGTCTATGCTTTGTAATTGTAATCTAAATTTTTTAATATTTTCTTCGTTGAATACCCGTTTTGACTTATAATAAAATATTGGATTAGTTTTTATGTGGTCTAATTTTATTTTATCTAAATGAAGGATGGAACATTATGATCAGGAAAACCAAATTCTTGTACTGTCGATTTCCAATACAAAGTTAATAACAATATCTCAAATTTCAAAAGTTCCACTGCACAGACTTCTATTATGTATTCGATGGACATATCCTTAATTTCCTTTCGTTCGATATATTCAACGTTGTTATTTAAGACACAAACTCCGCCGCCGCTGCGAGTCTCGCGATGATAAGATGATGCTAAAGAATATCCTTCAAAATTGATAAGGTTTTCTTTTGCTTGAGAGAGCCAGGTCTCCGAAATACATAATGCTAATGATGTTGTCTTATGCTGTTCTTTCAGAAATGTATCAATGATGTCCCGTTTGTTATAAAGACTTTGCATATTTTGAAATATGATGTCAAGAGTAAACATTTTAATTTGAGAATTTTCGAAAAGTTTTCTTTTTGCCGTTCACGTATGAATTTTTTGAATTAATTTTGTTTTCCGAATTATTATTATTATTATTATTCAGGCACAGATCAGATTGTTGAGTTTGTATTATTTGTTCTTGGGTGAGCGTTAGTGTACTGTGGTGTACTGCTAGCAGTGTTGCCAGATGGTTATGACAATAATACGGTGCACGGTAGGTCAAAATTACCAGAAATACGGTGATCCAGTTTACATTATTACGGTAGATTTACGATGTTAAATTTTAGTGAAAAGAACATAAAAACAATAAATGTTGTCTTACTTTCATTTATTCAGAGTCACTTTCAATAATTACAATGGACGATTTTTTTTTATAGATAAATGCATTCATTTTTTTTATCATATCACTATTGGGTTCAAACTGATAGCAGGTTAAATTGTTGCCCCTTTTAATCGCTTGTTTTGCCAATAGATTTCCATTAATAGTATCAGTAACCATTAGCTTATTGCGGTTTTTCGTTTTAATATCATTTACAACACTAAATATCCTTTCACACTCTGCATTAGAGTGGGGCAATGACAGCATTCCCAAAACAAATTTGGGCAACTCTTGAAATAAAGGTACACCTAGCGAATTTTTCATTTGATTCACCTGCAACAAAGACATTAGATTCAATAGATTGATCAAAAGAGTTGGCACCTTTAGAATAAGAATAAAAAACTAAACAGTTACACTACCTTGTGCCAAAATAAATCCGGAGGTAAATCAGGATTTGGTTCTTTATTAGTTGCTACGATTGTGGGTAATTCGCCACTCATCATCTAACTTTTGCTGCCCATCTAAAGTTAATGGTGAAATTCTTGGAAACAACTGAAACAGAGGTCCCAAGCTTTGTGCTCTCACAGTGGTATCAACGCTTTTATCTGGACTTATTTTTGAAATGGCGGATAGGATTGTGTCATTTAAGCTATACCGTTTTCGTATAGCTATACAAGCGGCAACAATAAAAATTTTGCAATTTTATCTTAAAGCGTAAACTGCATCTAAACGTGTTGCAATGTTTGGTAAGGATATTTGTTTACTTACTCCCAAACCTAGGTAAATATTTTCTACATTAATATAGTTGTCTCTGTTTGTGGGAACGATTTCATCTAACGGCGTGTTTTCTACATAATTTTCACTTTTAAAATTAGTAGCAAGAGTTCCTTGTAAAAATTTGTCATCTTCTCGTAAAGTTCAGCGACAACTGTATTTTCAACTTGAAAATATGTATTTAATTCCATAAATTTAGGTAACATCCATGCTAAAAAATAATAGTAGGCTTTAACTATAGGATCGTGTAAGCACGTGTGTATGTCGTGATACTCCCGGTTTTCCAAGAATTTTCTATCAAAATATAGTCGTAAAGCTTCCCATTGCTGTAAAATTCTTTCTACTACTGCTGATAATGCCAACCAACGTGTTTGTGCAGGGCGTAAAATCTTATGAACATCAAGTTCCAAAAAATGTTGAAAAATTCTTTAAATTCACACTGGCGTTTTGCGCTCGATTTTTGATTGATTGATTTAAAATGATTGAAGATGTCACGAGCCAATTGCTCACAATTTGCAGGTAACGATTTACATGCATCGCTGGCACATAGGTGCTACGAATGGCAGACACATTTGATGATTATTATCCCTCGGCATAATTCTCTGAACCGGCTTGAAACCGAATTATTTGGCCCCATCATTGTATGACCAAATATGCAACCATCTGATGCAAACCCAATTATATTTTCAGTAGGAATTTGAGAGTCTGTAAAAGTGCTAAGAACAATGTTAAAGATATTTTCCGCGGTAGCCGCGATTTCGTTACCATCTTCCGGACTATACACCGTAATTTTTACATCGTTCTGGAAACGAAGAAAATTAGTACAGTTTCAGTTACAGAAACGATTGGTAGTATCAGTTTTTAGATTTTAATATTTACTTTTTTTTGGTAAATTAAAATTAATCACGTGTTTTTAAAAGAACCGGCAACTTGCGGTAGCTCCCGTCTATAGGTAATTACGATCACAGTCGATAGGTCAATGTCCTTACGAACGCATAAGCGACGAAGTAAAGGCTATCGGAGAAAAAAAGCGTTGAAGATCGTGAATTTTCGGACATTTTTCGACATGGTTAATCCGCCATCTGGCCGGACGTCCAAGATTTTTCAATATTTCCCTTGGATGACACTTACCATACCTACCAAATGAGACTGTGTGGCAGATTTTCATACGCCGTTTCGTACTTTATAAAATTATTACAATAAAGGCCCCATGGGTTTTATTCTGCCACATAAAACTGAAGAAGTTTGCGAACCACTTCAATTTAAAAAAATACGTTTAATAAGTACTACGTCAATAATCTACACTGAATAAAAATACTCTATTCGTACCTGGGATAGCCTCTGCCGGACGATACTCATGGCATAACATTATTTACGAAGTTACAAAATAATCTGCGAAATACAGTTCATTTTGCACGACACACACGTACACGGCTTATTAAACTGGCTTCTGGATTTTTATCAGTTTTAAACACATTCACGATCATAATGCGTAACACTACGAATTTATTGTTCATGAGAATAAACCTACAGTCAAATGGTTCTTGTAAGCAACATCGTATACCTGTACCATTGTTAGATATTGTGACGTTAGATAGAATACACTTTACGACTTCTTTTCTTCGCGATAATTCAACAACAGAAGCGCGACCAAATGACCTTAGACTATAGGTGACGACCGACCACATACACCAACCAACTAAAGCACTGTCACTCTCGCCAACACATGAATTTTTTTACCCTTAAAGACATTAAAAACTCCCTAAACTAAACATTTGAAAAACATAAACTAAGTGTATGTCGGCAGTGTACTAAATAGTAGACAAACGTCTGTCTACTATTTAGTTTTTGTATGCCAGTTTTTAAATTAAACAAAAAAGTTGTCGATAGAGCATAACAGTAAAAGTAGTATCAAAATATTCATCAATGGTTATTATTACAATAGAATTACTTAGTATTAAATAATAAATAATTCCATTAGTATAAATCCTAGAAAACAATAATAAAAAAAAATGTAATAAGAATAATAATCATATCACTGATTGTCATTAAAAATTAAATGTACATTGTGTGTGTGTTAATAATATTTCTTCCATTACAATAGAATCCTTCTCAGCCTCGCTGTATTTTTTTAAATCATACATTTTATTAACATTTCACATTACATTTATAAAACCATATTTTCTTCCCCATCTGGAAGGAAAACCCCTAAGTTGGCAACACTGAGAACTGCGACGTATAGCGCTGTTGTATATCCCCTCCCGGCCGCCAAGTCGAAACGTCGAAATTTCGAAACGTCACAGCCCTAGGGCTGTGTCGTTTCGAAATTTGATTAAACATGACAAAACATTAAACGAAAACGGTTTTGTGCATCTACGTTAGCTCGAGCGAAAAAGATTTTTTTAGGACGAGCTAACGTAAGCGTAGATGCAGTGCAATAATTGCAACTGCACATTGGGTGGCTCGCTTTACCTAAATATTTCACGAACATTATCGTATCCGCGTTTTTCAATTATCGTAACGGAAATATGAGTCGAAAGTAAATGTATTCCAACGTAAGGAGAAACTAGCAATTGTATATGATAATTCGGGCCATGCAGTTGTACGTTTATTCTTATGAATATAAAAGTAGTCAGAAGAAAAGCAATATGATAATGGACGTTTTCAAAATTTAAAAATCATCATCATCATATCAGCCTATCACTAGTCCACTGTTGAACATAGGCCTCCCCCTCAGATTGCCACAAGTTTGTAGCTCTCATTTTGGAAGGATTTTGCTATAGTTGCCACGCTTGGTAGGTGGGATGGCAACCGCAGTTTATTTATTCAGATGATTCGAAAAAAATATATGGGACGTTAAAGAGATCAAAATAAACTATGAATTTTTTATGTTCGGTCACAGCTTTTACTTTAATATACCCGATCCAATGAATCTTTTGGCAATATTAAAAATAAATTCAGATTAATAAAAGCAGCAGTGATAAAAATTATTATAATAATTAAAAATCTTTTTTGAAACAGCCCTGTTTAAAACATTTTCGTTTCACGCGTTGTCCACGATGCTATTGGAGGCGAAGTCACTCCCCGCCACCTTTAACGTAAAACAGCAAAATGCAAAAAATAGGTAAATAAGTGACTTAGTCACGTGTGAGCTCTGAACTTTTTAATGCACAGTTAGTGCTTATGTTCATTATTTCTTTTTATTAATCGTATTTGTTCTTCGATGCACTTTTATTTGTGATAATACTTAAATAAAAATAAAAATACTTGTGTATACGGAAGAAGCGCGGAATTTAGTCAATTAAACGGCATATTGTGGATGCTAAAAGTGATAAAAGGTGATGTGATACTGTGAGTGTGAATAAATCATTTGAAAGAAACCTTGCGAAAACGTGCTCGTTTATGTTTACAACCAAACAGAAAGCAGTTTGCACAGTTATTACAATTCAGGTATGCACTTAACTAAATATTTATTTTGTTAATTTCAATTCCAATCAGTTGTAAATAGTGTAAATGGTTTATTACAATTTTTAATTACGCATAAAATAATTAACCGATATTATTACTAAAATTCTACCTAACGTTTTTACCAAAAACCACTGTTTCGATAGCTAGAATAATTTTATTTGATAAAAATAAAATAATGAAATAATATTTTATTATTAAAAATTATCTGAATATTTGTTTTATTTTTGGAGTTTACTCCATACGAATCGATTTCATTTAAAGTGAAATGAATACGCATAAAACGAAAAATTAATTAACGTAAGCGCCATCTTAGCAAACTATTTCAAAACTTTTCGTAACATAATAATATACGTATCTGACAAGATTCAATGTAGAATGAATATACATGTAGAGGAGCCAATATTTTTTGTATGGGCATTGAGCTCACTGTAAACTTAAACAGAAGTATGTTGTCTAGACCTAACTAGTGGCATAAATAGTTATATTTAGTCCAACCAGAATGTTGCAATATACTGCAACAGTGCCATCTACAAGCGGCTCCGTGAACAGTCAAATAACTATAATATTTATAAATATTGTAAATTTGCAATTTTGTAACTTAATAGTTTGTTAAAATATTGTTCTTTTGTTAATGATATCATGAATGTTTTATTATTTATAAACAAACGAATATCTGTTTTACTTTTCATGGATAATTAAACAAAAATAATGTTTTAATAATTCGCCATTTTATTTTATTTAGTGCAGTTTTGAAAGTAAGTTTTCTGATTATTTAGAACGAGTAAATGCGTAAATGACATTATTCGTACAGACAGTGAAAACTTTATTGTAAAAATAATAATTTAATTTGTATTACGATCAATTAATAGGACTAATTGCTCTCAACACACTCTTAAACACTCGCGGGGCTTGTCGTCAGACTAGGCCGGTATAAACCGGTTTGTTTCTTCTCATGTAAAATCGCAATTTAAAATTATTAACAAAGAATAGTTGAAATGTTCTTCTTTAATTTAGAAACCAATTTCAATATTGAAGATAGACGAGCGTATACACTACTGATCTTGCTAAAAGCAATTTTTTTATTATGACTTCTCTGTTTTAAGATACGATTCTTTTTGAAATAAAAACAGATCTAATTTTTTTTAAACAATTAAAGTTTATAGTTTATCTTCGCTTTCAGAACAATAAAGAAAGCACGGGATTTATTTTCGCGTGGCCTAGTGGTTAACGTACCTGACTTCTACGCCGCGGGTCCTGGGTTCGAATCCCAGCGGGTGGCAACATTTGTGCAAAACACAAATTGTTGGTTTTCGGGAATGGTTGTATTGTGTACAAATTTCGAAAGTTTGTTAAATGAAATTATTTGTACCAGATAAATATTTATAGTACGTAGATATTTTATTTATTTTTTTATTTAAAAAAAGTATTTCTCCAAGGTACCTATAGTTTAAATTTTGTTACACCTTTTATAAAAAAAAAACTACGGTAGATTTGAAATGCCATTTATCTAATTATTTTTACAAAGTGTTGAATAACGTAGCACAGTAAGTCGCATATCAAGATTCCAGAGGCACTTTACCATTAGTGTTTTACAGACGAGGCCAATACGGATTGTAAAATACGCTTATTTGTAAAATACCTTTTTTGAGAATACATAATATTATTCTTAAAATTTGATTTAACTTTTTTATTCCACATTGATTATTTAACATTTTCGTATGTTTCTTGCCCGCTGGTCTCGTGACGTTCGGATTTGTTACATAGTTCTTTCTTTTTCTCTTTCTGTCTAAGTACATATTTTGCGTACTTTTCGCGTCATATTAAACGTCTCGCCGAACTCGTTTCTCACATTCAAAACGTCGCACTGAATTTGACCTTGGATGTTCAGCGTGTTGTCGCTCTTGTGTTACGGAATTTTCGTAAAGAAAATAAGTCTGTAGTAAGTGTATTCAAGTAGGAGAACTAATGTTACAAATTTAGGCTGTTACATGTAATATGAAAGTAAAAACTTACACAAAATGTAAAAGATAATGTAATAAACACTTTTGTATATCGAGTAAGGTTGACATAATTGAAGCAATTGCTCCGATACAGGGTAGTGTAAATTATTTGGCAAATAACCTTGTGAAAAACGAAACTGTTAGGTTTTCCAAACAGTTCCATTTTTTTGGGCGGTTATGTGGACGCCGAGGATAAATGATTGGCTTATGGGTTGCGGGTTCGATTCCCGCACGAGACAAATATTTGTATTGCTTACAGATAATTGTACTGGGTATGGGTGTTTGTGCCTGATATAAGAGAAATCCTAGAGTATATCATAGTTTTCTTAAAAAAAACAGAGTACTAAAAAGTGCACTTGACACTTTCAGTTTATCCTATGTTCTTTTGTCAAGAAAGTAGCTATCTCAGAAAACACAAAATAAAGTATTTCCGACGATCCTGAATTTGTGTAAGAAAGAAGAGAAAATTGGAGTAAATACTCAGTTACGCGACGACTGCGTAGTCTAGTGGAACACGTTCTACTGCGAATACTATGACGCGGACCCTGGGTTTAAATCCCAGCCGGAGCCAACGTTTTTGTAAAGACATAAATTTTTAATTTTCGGTTCTGGAAATTTTCTGTAAACGCACTCACGACTTCGAAATATTCCTAGTCTGACGCATCTTTTAATAATCAAACAAATCTAAATGTATTTAATTATTAAAAACTTACCAATTTAGTTCTCAATAAATATTTATGATAAAACGTACGCAGAAAGGTATATCGTGTCCGACCCGAGCGTTGTGTTAGTGTAGGTATCAGCTGATTCGCACGGGCTATTGAACTCGGCCGGTGCGTGTGCGGTCCCACTATAACACTGCGACAGTACTAAGCTTATATTCGAAAAACTGTAGGTCAAGTTTTATTTTTTATCCATGTAATTAAACACAGTTATATTCATTTTCAGTAAGATTAAACTCCAGTAATCGATTCTACTATTGATTCTGTCTCGGTATTTTCTTCTTCCGGAACGGCTTAAAAATTACGGTGTATAACTGGTCTATTTTCCAAAAATGGCTTATTATTTTACCGACCACATGGTCGTAATAACGAACCACTATGCAGACCGTTTTCGTTCATGCAATATCTGTACTTTCGTCGATAAACACGGAGAATTTTTGTTTTTTCAAATCACTACACATATTTTCATGCTCGGTGGCACCGATTAAGCTATTTATAACACATTGTACTTTAGTTCGTTTCATTTTTAAATTTTTAGCAATTTCGGAGTCTTGGAATATACTAGGTAGTAAGTCGGATAAACGGTTCATTACTGAGTGAGACAAATTATGCTCTGCAACAAAAGCGGCTAATTTTATTTCTGCCCGTTTTATTTTATTCTCAACAGATTCAAGTGATGACTTCGTAAATGCTTTAGCAATGGAAAGTTGGCGCGAAACAGTATTACTTTTATTTTTATGCTTAATCCCTTCCTGGTGTCGTTTTAAAATGCTTGATCAGCTACCATTACAGTATTACATAAATTACACCTAGCTTTATAAATATCACCTGTAACAGGCTCTAACCAATTCCTAAAGTCAGTAAGTTGCAACCACTCGTTACGAAATTTTTGCTTGTAGTCCCTTTTTTTCCAAGTCTTCTTTTCTGCTTTTCTTAGAAGTCGAAGGAACAGACAAAGAATCACTGTCGATATCACTATTCATTGTATTTACTATTTAAAACAATAAAATTTAAATAATTTCTACAAACACTTTCTACAAACCCAAAATATAAACATTGCGAAAGCGGGAACCACGATATTATAATGCATCCCATACACAAAATAATAGACTTTAATATTATGTAAGTAGACTTGTTATTCCATTGATATATTAAGGTCAATTTTCGATGTTATGTTGGCAGTATTGAATACCATAGAATAAGGGCTGATCGACGTAGTCACGTTCATAAACATCCGCAATAGATTAACACTGACACTAGACGTTATTAACTTTTTGTAAGTTTTTTTTTTAATTGGACTGGATATAGGTACTAAATTCGGATAAGATTCGAGAAAATACGGTAACTTTCATACACCGTAATTTATGACTACTGTAGGTGGCAGATTTAAATACAAAAATAAAAATTACGGCAAATCTACCGTAATTACGGTGCATATGGCAACGCTGACTGCTAGTTTCCTCATGTTGCCACATTTCACTACTAAATATATTTTTTTTAAATTCTAGTGTGGTCTCGAAACCATCGATAATTAGTTTATTATTTTTTATTATAGCGTGGCGTCCTTTCCGTCGTGTTTCAAAAAGAGCATCTCTTAAAATTTTTCTTTCTTTAATTGACGTTTCGTCTAGGAATTCTGAGATAGCCAAGGTAGTTTTTAAAATATTTTTTGTTTTGGAGTATGAACTTAACCATTTTTTACTTAATAATTCTACCACCATACATACATACATACATAAGATAACGACTGTATCCTATAAGGGGTAGTCAGAGACTGGGTACTCACTGCAAAAGCAGATGACTGCCACAATCCACGTTTCACCAAAACAATATAATGCACTTGGTGTGATAGGTGGTGAGCCCATCGCCACAATGCGCTATTGGGTGCACAGTGCAGTTCCTTACTCGTCTTTTACGAGATCCATTGTATGAGATGGAGTGGTAGTATTCTTTTTTTAAAGAGCCGCCACCACACGGCATTCTACCACCAATGGCCTTCTAAAACCTTTTCTTCCAATTCGAGAGAGTTCCTCAACATAACCTGTCAGATCTACATTCAATATGTAATGGAATATGTTAATAACACGGTCGTGGAGTCCCTGTTCAGTTTCTCAACCGTTTTCCTCTAAGCCATAAAGAACAATCTTTTTGTTATTTTCCGAGTTGTTCGTTTTTTCTTCTTTTGTTTCCAATTCTAATGTAGTCTGTAATTCGTGGATTTGGGTTTGTAATTTATCATCTTCAGATACCAATTTTTCAATGTGACTATTTATAGATCGCGCAGATGTCATTTTTTAGACCTTTTTGTTCCGTTTACAGTGTTTTTATACTTCTCTCTCATCATCTCACTGGTTATTGAAGTTGTCATTTCATTTATCAACTTTTTCTTATTTCTGAAATTAAATGTTGTTTGTTTCTTTCTAACTTTTTTTCAAAAAACTCTTCCAGTTGATCAATAGTTATGGGGTCGATTCGAATGTGAGTTTCAGGTTTATGTGACAGAGTTTCACCCATAATACTTTGGTCATCATCAGAAATTACGGTATCATCATATCTGTTATTTAATGGTGTTTTCCTTATGGTGATATTCTTAACTTCAAGGTTCCCTGTTGCCTATGAGGTTTGTGAGTCATTGTCTTTCGTGTGGATATTATTCTGAGCACGTGCTGGAGTATTGGAATTTCCCACTTTAGGTGCTTTTATTTTACATTGGCATGATTGGCACTTCCAGATTTTTTTGTGGTCTTCACTCATAATATTATTAAGTCGTACTGCCGCTACGTTTGCGCAATCCAACTCATATTTTTCCACAAAGAACATGCTAGAAATTCCCTTTTAGGAAGTCTCTGTAAGCAACCAGCACAGGTATTTGACATCTTAAATATCGTAATGCCGATCCCTGGAGTACGGTCAGATTATTAACAGGAGGGCGGTAGTTGCTAAATTAAGGTAGTTTTATAACTACTTTGCAACTACAAAACTGTAGTTATAAATGTATTATTTAGTTGTTTTATTAAATCTTATAACACAAGGTCATATGGAATCACCGTATTGTTCTTTTTATAACACTAATAATTCCTTAAATACACTATTTTTTTTGTCACTGTTCACGATTACTTTATTATTACAGTTATTTTCAGTAACTTTATTATTTCATTATTAGTTGGATATCACTGTAGTGTCTTTACCACTCTTTAATGCTTACAATACACTTGTTTTTTCACAAAAATTACGTTACTAAATATTTTTTGAACAAGTAAATTTACAGAGGGGATCTGCCTCTCAACGCGACGGTTACGTTTTAAATTTAGTGAAGATCTGATGATGACCTTTGGATATAGATAATAGAACTATTTAATAGATGACAGCAAGCCAAACGCGATTGTTGCATTCTTATATATGTATTATATTTATATTATATTATATATGTATTATATTATATATGTATTGTTTACATATAAACACAACAAAACATCACATCCGTATGGGGTAGGCAGAGGTGTATACTGCACCCACATTTCGTCAGTTACGTTTAAGTCTCACCGAATATTTACATTAAGCAATTTTGTAAGCAAACCAAATCATGACACGTTCTGGCACCTAAGATAGTAAAATAAGCTGGCGTAATCACAGGGCATATCACACTTAAGTACTTAGGTCACAGGGTGACAAGCGCAGTGTGGTGTTACAAAAAAATATTCTGAGTAACACAGTATTGTGTGGTTATGTGTATTAAATTTAATAAAAAAATTGTGATGAAGTATTCTGCGATCAGATACTATCATAAAATAAAATTAGATAATGTAGATAGCAATTTAGCGTCTAATCAAAACGTTTTCAAAAACAGCTTTGTTTTATGGTACATACTTTACGAATAAATTTATTTATTTACCGCATTTATTGCTTTTTATTTCCAAATATTAAAAGTCAATAAATATATATTTAATGTTATTTTGATTATAATGATAAGAAGAATAATAAATAAAATTTATTTTTATAATGCTTCTCATCATTAATATCAAATAGCCTTATAACTTATGTGAATTAATTTAAAATAAACTAAACTAATCCTTGAAAAAATTGTTTCCCAATTTTACGTGAGACTTAGTAGTACCTGTTATCCCCATACACGCGCACACTGCCACGCCTGTGTGACACTGGCCGCAGGCACCAACGCGTGTAAAAGTTGGCCTTTTTATTGTTGCTTTTACAGGACGACGCTCTATCTAGACATTTTATAATATAAGTGGGCAGGCTTTCATAAGAAACTCGATATGACATTGATGGTTGCGTACCTTACAATAAGGAAACCTTACGTTAGGAATGTAAAGTACAAAAATATTGTTGAGATTCCTTATTGTTTAAGAAGATGACTATAATTTACGTATTACACTTTTATTTTTATTAACTGAGAAAATATATAACATGAGATACTAGAAACAAAGGAAAAAGTTTTATCCTTATTACGTGATAATTATTTATCTTAGATAATACACTATATATTTATTATTTATTTAAGGATCACCACGTTTTCCACTGTTTTAGAACGTACTGCAAAACACTGTGACCTTTTTGTCCTCAGATAGAACTGTCAGCCAGGCTGTCAGGTCACCCAGTGTCATTTTAAGACTGATACGTCAGATAAATGTAGTGTGTAGAGCTTGGTTACATTTACATTTTCTTTGACGTTTGGTTAGGGCTGAGGACGGCTCATTATAGTGTGATATTAGTTTAATTAATCACATAAGGGATCCACATTGTGGATCACCGTTTAAATCTGGGTATCGTTAAAAAGATAGCAGAAAAAATGAGCAAATTAATCCCCTCCGCTGCTAAGTTCTTTGGCGGTTCCACGGTCACGGTCGGTTTACTGATTATAAGACAGTAAAGAGTGTGTTTGAATTATTGAAGATAGATTGCTTATGTTTTTGTTGTAGAAATCGGCCGCCTCGGCAGTGACCACGTCAAGCTCGAAATATAGCACGAAATCTGAATCTACATTTGAAATAAAGGTAAACATGCCCAATGTAATGCGATTAGCCTAGTTATTTTGTTCCTTTGAATGCCAAGAAGCAGGTGAAGGAAGGTTTATGTCTTAATGTATTCGTCGCAGCTGTAGTTTATTTAACGAAAGTATATAGCTTAAATCAAATTATGTAACATAACCTTCAACTGTCAAGTGTAAATTTGTGTTTAATGCGGAGACATCTAAAGACGTAAGAAATCCCTGACCATACATAAACGAAAGCCTATTGCAATTTATGCATTTAAGATAAAACATAATGTTGTCAAAAAATTGTTAACTTTCTCACACAATCAGTTTGTTTTTTAAAACAAATCTCTGAAATATTAAAATTCTGAACTTTACCTCTCTTCTCTACATAAAACATTTATTTCATAAATCGGAATGCATTTGTCTCATATTTTTTTTAATAGGTCTCACTTTTTTGCTTTGATTTTTTTTAGTTATATAGTAGTAGTTTGTCTAATAATAGTAATAGTAGTTAACATTTGGTTATAATAAGATTTACAACCGAAAAAGAATAAGATGTGATATATATCTCATGTAACAGTTACTTTACTGTTTAGAATTAAAATTCAATTTAATAGTGAATGCATTCTTTATAATTTTGTAAGTTTATAAGTTTGCAACATGTTACTCCTGTTATATACATATGGCCAAAGTTGTAGTTGTATTTCTGTTCTCATTTGCTGTTATTTTGTCACCTTTATATCATATTTCATTAATATAGAATTAAGGAAACAATCTCAGATACACTCAATCTTAGGTTAACTGTCCACTGACTAGTTTCATTATGTATCAAGCGAGGTAAATATTAATAAATTGACTTGACTATTTTATGATATCACTTTGGGTATATGTTTAGACTTGTGATGTAAAATTTAATTAACTTTTGTTAAAAGTCATATACAATTTCAAATATTTTAGGACTTAATTATTATAGTAGTATTTTAGGTATTATAGTTTCAGTAATAAAGTACAATATATTTTGGCATTATGATGGCAAAGCAATTTATGTATGTATGATAGGTATCAATTCTGTAGGTAAATTATCTTTAAATTGTTCAGACAATAATAATACACATTGGTTTCAGCCCTATAAACTCCATAAATTGGAGAAGGGACCTGCAACATCAGCTACTTTGACATCAGAAGATGCACTCAAAATATACGAAAAGCTTGCAGTGCTGCGGCGAATTGAGACAGCATCTGGCAACTTGTACAAAGAGAAAATCATTCGTGGTTTTTGCCATTTGTATTCTGGTAAGATATAATAATTTATGCCAAGAATTACTTGACCTAGTTGCCTTGTCTGGCAAATACAGTAGAGTACCAGATAATCAATACCAATCTCCCAAGCTATTGCAGTCTCCTCCTGCTCCTGTTCTGTGCCAAGCCAGTGGTCAGCATGCTGATGGCTGCATGGCTAAGGTCGAGACTGGTTGTTAGCATGCCAGTCTGTTCTAGAATCGGGCATCCCCAGAATAAGGCCTGCAATGTTAGCCTTACCTAAGCATGATGGGATGATGATGGGGAGTAAGAATTTTAACTGTTACCAAAATGGCGATTCGCCACTGCTCCACTTTCGAACGGTTCGCCACTCGTCACATCTCATTTTCTGTAAGGGCGAAAAGTTGATTATTTTTGTGGTCTCTTCCTACCCTTATGAGAAAGGAGCATGATTGTATGTATTTGTACACATTGTATTATGATCACAATTACTATTTGCAGTAAAAACTCACGCATTTATCACCTAGATACAGACAAAAAAATTACACATTGAGATTGAGTTTTGTTTGATTGTGAAACTAATATGTACTTTGTTTTGAAACTCATAATTGTAATTTAGGAGTCAAAAGGAATATACAAATTCTCATTTCTATTTAACTGAGAGCAGAAGTTAAAAAATAATAATATTTTACACCGATAGATATTCAGAGGCCACATTTACTTGGAAAATTTTCATTAATGATAACATTCCATTTCTAGTCTATAAATACATTTTATTTGAGGTAATATAGTATATGTATACAGCCTTTGTGTGTGGTCTCTGCCTACCCCTTATATGGGAAAAAGGTGTGACTGTATATGTGTAAGTGTATGTAAAATAGAATTTGTTGCCCATCTCATCTGGTGAGTGTAGTGCAAAGTCTGGTGACAGGTTAAGTAAAGTTTGTCAAATGTTTTTACAAGTTTAACACACTCTGCCCGTGAGCTCAGTTTTCTGAAGCTGTAAAAGCCAATAAGGCTAATGTCATGTCTTTATTATAAAATAATAATGTATTTGAGGGTACTTAATTATTTTGTTATAAAATAAGGTAAACTAAAGTAGGTAGATAAATAATATGATATGTTAAACACTTCTTCTCTTGCTGCCTAGCATAATAAACATTTATTTGCAAATAGAGTGTTTTTAAGTACATAAAAGCTAACAATGAAAACTTCTCCTATACAAAAGATATTAAAAGTTGAAAGACACTACTAAGTATTTTAAATTTAATCAGAATAATTTGGTTACTTAATCTATGTAGGTCAAGAGGCAGTTGCAGTTGGTATGAGAGCTGCTATGCGAGATGTGGACACTGTGATCACTGCCTATCGTTGTCATGGATGGACTCATCTAATGGGAGTCAGCATACTGGGTGTGCTCTCTGAGCTAACTGGCCGTAGGACTGGCTGCTCAAGAGGCAAGGGAGGGTCTATGCATTTGTATGGCAGGAACTTCTATGGTGGCAATGGAATTGTTGGAGCTCAGGTTTGTACAACTCATTGAAAGTTATGACTCTTAACTTTTCTTAACATTAAATCTTTAAAGCATTTAAACAAATGTTGTTTGGATTGTAGTGATGTGAGGCAATATTGATAATTATGTTTGTTACAATGCAAAGATTATCTTTTTTTTAGGCGCCATTGGGAGCTGGTATTGCCTTAGCACACAAATACCGTGCTGATGGTGGAGTTACTTTCACCCTTTATGGTGATGGAGCTGCCAACCAGGGGCAGCTCTTTGAGGCCTATAACATGGCTAAATTGTGGGACCTCCCGTGTGTGTTTGTTTGTGAAAATAATGGATATGGTAAGTTATGGAGCCTTAAATGTTAGTTTAATTAGCGTAAGCATAGTTTTTGATGGTATAGCTACCAAATAATGCTGGGCATAGTGATGGAGCAGTTGGTAGTGTTTTTTTTCTTACACTTCCATTTTTTGTTATATATCATCTGAATTTAATAAGTAACATTTAGGCCGTATGTATTAAAAAGGAGGTGTGTCCACATTAAAACATTTTTTGAAATGTAATCAATATGTAATCTGAATGTCAATAGTTATGATACTGTGGCAGATACAGCGAGTTTTGTTTCACACCTATTATGTAATACTGTAAATAAGAATCAAAGACTTTATGTATTTCTCATTAATTGATTAGCGCAAAGCTGTGTTCATTTATTTTATTTTTAAATTTAATATACGATATAGATAGCTTTTAAAATAAAATTAAAATAACTTATCACGTTATTTTCAGTAAAAATATCTACAATTTAATAAAAATACTTGATATGTAAGGACTTTTTAAAAGACTTCAAAAAATGTTCTTAATTTCACTAAGTATTTTTTTGTGTGTATATTACTCGATATCTTCGGCAATTGTGAACCGATTTCAATGATTATTTTTTTAGTTGAGTTAGTTATACTCTGTGTACCCATACAAATTTGGTCAAGTTCTGATGATGGAATCTATGAGAAAATCATGAAACTGTTTGGAGCTGCTGTATTGAAGCTGGTGTTTTGATAAAATAATTATACTGTGTTTTTTATGTTATTATTGATCACATAGAAAAAACATTTTATAATAAATTATAAATAATTTTTTAGGTATGGGAACAAGCGTGGACAGATCATCAGCAAGTACGGACTACTATTCCCGTGGGGACTACGTGCCCGGAATATGGGTAGATGGTATGGACGTCATTGCCACCAGGGAAGCGACACGCTACGCTATTGACTATTGTACCAGCGGAAAAGGTAATTAGTTGAAACATATTCTGTTACTGTGGGTTTTAAGAAAAGACAATAAGCGTCATTAGAAAAAGGGCTGAAAATTGACAATACAATTAGAAGATTTTTGTATTTTGATGTTTCCAGGTCTCCATGTTACCAGAGGCAAAAAGTTAGTGTTAGTTTTCCTTGTATATGGTTAGGATTTAAGAGTCGAGTTTCCTGATAAGCTTGTTCCCTTATCCAGGAGGTAGATTAACAACTAATTTGATTTACGATGTGTCAAGAATGTTTTACTTTTAATTGATATTTTTAGATGCTATAAGGTTTAATACTTCCCCCCTGGCTTAAAATAAATATCTACCATACAATATTATTCCGTGGATATTGTAAACGTTCACTAAGGGAAATTGCAGAAAAATTCCCATGACTGATAATGGCGGAATAATTATCAGACGTAAGACCAAAATCATCAGGGGCGGTGTCGGTCTGCGGCTGCGAGAAATCTGGTCCTGTGACCGACAATCCTTCGGCCATGCTAGGGAATTACGGGTGATCCTCGCGTATGTTCAGCAGTAGGCTTTTAATAGGTTGATGAAGTACATTCTTATATTTTTTGACGTGAATTTTTTTTTGGCGGTATGTGAGTAAATTCCAAGGTTGTGTTTGAGAGTAGCGTTTTCGTTCAACGCTGTCGTGAAACTTTTCAATGCCATGTTTCTGTTATTGTTAATTAATATTTATCGATTGAATAAAAATTGTTTATAATATTTACTGAGTTTTGTTTCGGAGTTAGTTTTTGATAATTAATGGCTATTTATCATTAATATAATTCTAAAATATATATTCAAATGTCACGTATGTCACGTGTATTTAGTTGGAAGCGCTCTTTTTTTAAATTTTCATTCTCTTCAGTTGTCAACTGTTTTTTACATAGATTTATTTCTAATTTTATAAATTAAAGTTGGTTAGCCAAAATTTGTGTTCTATAATGACTTACTGATTTTCTCGTTTCCCAGGCCCACTGGTGATGGAGATGGAGACGTACCGATACTCTGGCCATTCGATGTCCGATCCTGGTACCTCATACCGAACTCGCGACGAGGTGCAGGAAGTACGGCAAACCAGGGACCCCATCACTTCTTTCAAGGAAAAGATTCTTAGCAGGGAACTTGCTACTCCTGATCAGCTGAAGGTATTGCAAATTTTAGAAAGTAACAATGTAACCTTGGTATCAAATGCCACCTGATTGTCTACTTTCGTTTTGGCATACTTTGAGATGGATAATCTTTCAACTGTTGGAAACCATGAAATTTTCCAGACCTTAAGCTTAGTTCTTATAATATCATCCGCCTAGGAAGATACACGGCAGTGTCAGTAATTCTACCAGTCAAGTAATAGTTTGCAAATATTTTGCTGTTTTGGCCTGAAGGGCGCTGAGAGCTAGTGTAATTACTGGGCAAATGAAACTTGATTTGATGGATGTCGCAGGGTGAGGAGCGCAGTGTGGTGCCGTACTTAAATATTCTTTCACTATCTTCTACAAAAACATCGGTTGGAAGCTAGTATTAGTATTACAAGGGTAACCATTTGTTACACTATCTTAACATTGCTTCTAACTGCGATCTGCTGCTTTCCTGTGATCATATTTCTTCGAATTAGCCAAGTTGGTCGAATAACCATTCAATTTCGTTCTATTATCGCGACATCTTCCTTCAACAATCGGACGATATCATCGGCACAGAATGTATTATAGTGCCATAAGTTTAGAACTATATAATTCTCAAACCAATGGAATATTTATGAGATAATATAGGAGGAAGGGTACAACCTAACAAAAATATCCTAAAAATAATAATTTTAGTTACACAAATATTGTCTTAGGGATACAATCCTAGGATCTAGAATTCACAGGCAGGCATGCTGTGTGTTAAGTCACATATAGTTTGCAGGATATTGCAGTCATTGTTGTAAATAAAATGCTTAGTCCCTATACAGAATAAGAACTGTTAGAATAATATGTTACATTTATTTAATTCAAAACGTTCACATGATGGTAAGTGCCACGTCTGAGCAAAAAAAAGCTGTGTCAACAAGTACATTTCTGTGTGGCACCACACTGAGCCCGTCACCCTAAGACATCAGTTCTTAAGTCTCACATGCCCAGTGAATACACCTACCACCACAAAGCACCTATCAAATTAGTAACTTTTACTAAAGGGTCAAAAGCAAATCGCAAAATTATCAGCTATTTATTAAAAATTAAATACCGTCTCGTTCAAAATATATGGTGTAGCTGATTTTTCTGATTTAAGTGTGTTATGTCGCCTAAACATTCACAACCATAATTTGCACGTGAACGTACTTACCCACTTGTTATACTATTTACCAAACATCTTGTATATCTTCAATTTTTAAACAGTTGCCACACTTGACCCAATCTCCCCTAAACCTAATGTGTGCTCATTCGCAGGAGATCGATGCTCAAGTCCGCAAAGAAGTTGACGAAGCAACGAAGCAAGCGAAGTCGGAGCCTGAAGTAGGCAATGAAGAACTATCTGGTGATATATACTGCAATAATTTAGAGCTGGCCATCCGTGGCATACATCCAGCCGCGCCATTACAGCACTACGAAGTAGCGCAACGTAATTAAAAACCTTATAGGAAATTTAATACAGTTGAATGTCCCACTACTATGCTAAGATTACGTAACGTAAGAACAGAACGTCTAAGACACTGATTGCTTACTGTGGAGATAAGAGAAAAATATATTAATTATTTTTCTTTAAAAAATACCTTTCATTCACAATAAATATTGTTTTATTCAGTCTTCAAATATGGTGCAATAATGGGATGAAGGGCGAAGGGGTAGTATTGTTAACATAATAGCGGGAATTGTTAGAAAAAATATATTTAGAAATTTCCAAGTGTTTTAAATATGATTGATCGTTTTGTATAAAATATGGTTCAACCGTAAACAATCTTTTTTTTTTTTAATTTTAAAGTATTGCTGTTTTGTCAAATCCATTTTGCTACAAACAAATGTTTTATTAGAATTTTTTGGTGAAAAGTTTTTTTAACCATTTTTTTCTGTTTTGTCTAAGGGTAAGTGTTAATATCAATTTCTGTGAAAATATTTCACAGGAATCAATGACTCTAAAGGATAATTTATTAAACGATATTAATTTTATCAAGTTTTTGGTTGGTTTTATTTGTTTAATATTAAACATTTAAAAGATATAACTACTCATTTCTCAAAGGCCGGCAACGCACCCGGAATTCCTCTGGTATTGCGGATGTTCATGGGCGGCGGTGATCACTTACCACCGGGTGAGCCGCTTGCTCGTTTGCCCCCTTTAAAAAAAAATAAAACGATTCAAAGTTGCGATGAATTCTGAGTGTTGTAGTAAAACATACGTAACTTAACGCATTTTTTATTTGACATTGTCTTACGTGTGTACTACCTACTGCATTTTCGTCACTAAACATTCAACTACTGGATTTCTATCTCTACAAGTTGGAAGGATTTACCACAATAGGCACGCCTTACATCTTTACAACTTTTATTCAACCATTTGTCTGACGAAACCAGAGTTTACAGACAATTACCTAAGTCGCCTTTACGACACCTACTCGACTAGTTATGATATTATAATGGATTTTCGTCCGTCGCCAACATGCAGTGACTACACCAATGATTGCGAACCTACTACTCGCGGGTTAGACACTGACCAACGCATTTATTTATTTATTGACACTTTATTACACATCACAATGCACATGAAAAAAATTAAATTTTTAAAATTAAAGAGGGTGTGCCGGCGATTAATATATAGTAATATAAATATATTATGAAATAATAAATACAAATATATACTTACGTACACATACAAAAAAAACTTATATATATATATATATATATATATATATATATATATATATACACAAACTTACCGAAAAAGGGGTTTAAAATTAAAGCGACAGGTAGTGACTTTTGACGAGCTTTTTGAATACTATTAAAGACTGAGCACGTCTAACTTCCACAGGCTTGCTTGTTTTCGGTGAAATAATCGCTGTTAGCCTTTTGGCTTTTACAGCTTCATCGGATGCTGTGCTCGCGGGCCCGGGGCCCGCGTGCCAGGTTTGGTTTGACCCAAACATAAATACATAAATATAAACTCCTACTAAACATCTAAATTCGGACCGTTGCGTTCCCTAGCGTGCTTGCGCTACTGTGAATATCTCCATAAAATTATTATCTTAAGTCATCTAATGACCGTCCGAGGGAGGCTGCGGGCCTCCGTTCGGACTGTCGACTTGTGTGTCGGTAACTCTGGGCGGTGAGAACCGCCCTGGAACACGGGTGTATCTAGTGTACGCGGTGTTATTTACGATAGCTGCGCGCCGCTTTCTACGGCGGTCGCGCGACGTTGTGCGTGTGATGTTAAAGCTATTGACTGTGTGTACAGTGTTGCGCGGCTCGTGACTGACCGTATCGTGGTCAGGGAGTGCTGAGACGTCCGTGTCGTCTAGCACATTTCGCGGGCGACGTTTGCGTTCGGTCGCGATTCTGTCGGATCGATAATTCGCTGCTTTAACCACCAGCGGGTTTGGGTGAACCGCGGCTTTTTCGAAAAACCGCCGTGATACTTCTCTGAAGTGTTCAGAGAGTAAGGGCATTTCACAGTCTCTGTGAAGGTCTACATTGCGTTGGTACCAGCCGGCTCCGGTGGCACCTCGCAAGAATCTATTTTGCACGGTCTGCAGTTTCTTTATTCGGTTGCCCGCATGCATAGGCCACTACGGGTCTAATGCATGTCTTGTAGAGGCGGAGTTTGTGACTAAGGCACATTTTGCTTGAGGAGATATAGGCGGCTTGCGATAAAAGCCGCCCTGTTACGCACGTCTTCCACAGGTAATGCATTCCATAGACGCACGGCCTGCACAGTGAAGGACAGTTTATTTTTACACTTTACTGATGGTAAGTGCAACGTCTGCCCATAACAAATGCATATCACCCAGAAAATTTCTGCGTGACACCATACTGCGCCCGTCACCCGGAGACCTCAGTTCTTAAGTCTTATATGCTCAGTGATTACACTATCTGTCAGTGCCCTTCAGACCGAAACAAGGTAATGTTGTTGTCTTCACGGCAGAATAACTGGCCCTGGGTTGGTTCCTACCTAAACGGATTCCTGCATAGGAATCCTACTACCAGAACTTATTTTTTATATCATAAAAGAGCCATTGACGAGCTAGTACTAAAAAGGTTCTCTATCACTGAATTACACTATTTTTTTTGAAGTGACGAGACGAGTAAATCGTTCACACGACGTTCATAAGTGCCACATCTGCCCATTACAAATGCAGTGTCATCCAGATCCTTCAGTTCTTAAGTATCATAGGCCCAGTAATTTCACTAGCTAACAGTGCCCTTTACACTACTGCTTGATGGAAGAATAAAAGCGAATCGATCGAAATCGAATATAGCTACCTTACCCACCTAGACAGATACCTGCATAGGAATCTTACCACCAGTGAAATTGGAGGGTTGTCGTTAATTCCTATAAATGCCTCGCTTTGGGAGATGGGGTGATAACTGTACTATTAAAAACTGATAAGATCCGTGTGCAAAATTGTATTAAGTAAATTAAGAGAAAAGTTTTTTAGTACCAGAGTACCTTGTGACGGTGCTTTGTGCAGAACTGTATGGATTGGAAACATTAGGGTTTTTGATAAAGTTATTTGTTAGCGGGTCTTTGGAGTTAATATTAGATGACATTGCACTATACATTTTTGTCAAACGGCGAAGATGTAACGTAGCTAAATCAATTATTTTATACATAAAAAACCTTATCAAAAGATTTTGATGAGATTTTTTAAATATCATCAAAATTTTATGAAATATTGCGTCTCATGGCGCGAAGCGGCGTGAGATGTGCTTACCCGAAATGTCAAGGTCAGACGATTCGGCGGTCTTCAAATGTCTCTATCACAATTACATTGCCAAATATTAAGAAAACACTTTAATTAAATCATTAAAATATTTTGAAAAATCGTCTAATATTGCTGCTTTGAAAACAAACAGTTTAAAAATATTTGATGTGGACGTCCGGATATTTTTTAGGGATGTGGTCACGATAACTCCCGAATAAATTGATGTATCGAGACCGGGTTTTTTTCATCGTGTACAGAATTTTGTCTACTGGTTTCCTATGTCATATCAAAAGTTTAGCACTTTTAGTTATTAAAAAAAAAATTCTTATTGTTTTCATCTGAAATGGAAATGACTCGAAATATTTGAACCTCAAAGCGATTTTTTTTTTTATTAAGGTTTAAGTGAGGGTCATGGGACGTGCGCTTTTGGATTTTGAAACTTTTCTTATTCAACCGCTTTATAAAATAAAGGAAAGAAAGTATTGATGAGATCCGCGTGTAATTTGTAAATACACTTCCACAACCACACACAAAAAGTTTATAGGCCTCCCTCTAACCGCTCCCCCACATTGAAAGCGCGGGCGCTGGCTAGACAAAAGGCGCGGCACAATCAGACTCTTCTAGTTAGTATGAAATTGCGCAAACATATTTCCAGCAAACGAGCGGGCTCAGTGTGATAGCGCTTTAATTTATTTTGCCACTCCCCGTCCGCCCTTTTTTAAGTCTCTCTATCTCATCTCCTCCACGTATTGGTATAACCGGTAGTTGACTTTTACGACTCCCACAAGATAAAATGAAGTGGTCATACGTCGTATCTATACTATAAATTTCTTTGTATGTATGTTTGCTCTGATTTAATTAAAAATCTATTTGACGGATTTTCATAAAACTTTTTTTTAAATGCTCATTATGATTTCAGAAGTTTGTTATGAAATAAATTTTGATTTTATTAATTAAATTTTTATCCGTTCTCTACTACTCTAGTAATCGCTGGAGACCGTTGCCTAACAACTTATTTGAATTCCTCTCCCGTAGTGGTGCTCAAGGGTATTGATAAAGTATTAGTACGAGTACTAATAAAGTATTATGTGGGAAAAGTGGAGCTTCGTCTACAATGATGGCGCAATAGCCCGAGCAACGCTGGGTATTTCTGCTAGTTCCATATAAAATTATTTGCCACCATTGTCGCAAATGTATACGTATACACAGAAGCACACACTCGCTCTAACCTACCCGTGCCTGATGTAATGCTCATGCGATAAGATCGGAGGTAGACTAAGATGTAGTTTCAGGGACACCGAGACAATCAGAAAACAACTAGACCTGAAAACGAATTCTTGGTTTAGCACAAATGTTAGCCCTGGCTGGGATTCCAACCGCTAAATTCTGATTAAATCCATTCGTTTAATTCAGGTACTCTGGCCACGGCTCTGCAAAAGGTTTTATTTTTATTGGATAGAGCGAGGAAACGAGCAAAACGTTCACCTGATCGTAAGTGAAACGTCTGCCCCTAGCAAATGCTATGTCATCCAGAACATTTCTGTGTGACACCACACTGCGCTCGTCACCCTGAGACGTTAGTTCTTAAGTCTCATATGCCCAGCCCTCTTGCTCTCCGGCGTTAAACGCGGCCGTTAAACCGGAACACAGTAATGTTTGCACACTACTGCTTCACGGTAGAATAACTGGCCGTGGGTGGTACCTACCTAGAAGGATCCCTTCATATGAATCCTACCACCAGTAAAGGTTGCTCTGAGTATAGGATTTCAATATATTTTATATGTACAAGAGAAGGTTAAATAACTAGAATAAAAGAAAAAAATTAAACCATTGCTTGAACAGTGTTTACTTTAATTTAATGTCTCAGTTACATAACTACATTAAACTAATAAGTAAAAATAAATCGCAACTAGATATAAACTTATTAATATATTAAGAACATAGAAATATACTCAATAATATACACAATTATACATTACTGTGAGCGTTACCTAATATGCTTTACCTTCTCATAAAAATGCTATAAGTTGTAATTTATGTTTTTCTATTATTTTCTCATTATTTTTGAATAGTCATAAAGATTCATTCTATACCTAATCAATTTCATTGATTATTTCATATGAAAACAGAACCTCTCAATTACGATAGTAATATTTATTTATTGAAATATGTAACTACTAACACAAAAAAGACATGTGGGTATTATTTTTGCAAAAGATGTAATGAAAGAGGAGTAAGTAAGGTTTCTAGTCATGAATTTGTTTCTATTAAATTTGACAACAGAAAATTATCAAATACTGGTGTATGTAGAAAGCATCTAAACACAAATTGACTGTTATCATAGTTACTTTGATAATAAAAGAAATCTTCAAGTTTAGTAGAAGTACTAATTCAATAGTTTTGCACTGGTCCTAAAACTTTGTTATACAATAACCATTTTATTACATTATTTAGCACAATAACACACTGAAAGCTAAAGAGTTAAATAAGCAAATATAATAATGTTGTCATAGGCCGTACTTAATTTAATTACGTAATTAAAATTGGCATTATAGAATAAAGAAAAGAGCCTATTCCTTCCTCAAAGGCCGGCAACGCACCCGCGATTCCTCTGGTGTTGCGGTTGTTCATGGGCGGTGGTGATCACTTACCATCAGGTGAGCCACTTGCTCGTTTGCCCCCTCTCCTATAAAAAAAAAATAAAGATAATTTTACTTTTGGCTATCTGTATATTATTTCACATACCTAAATACGTACTTTGAACTATCAATTCACAATACATATACTTTATTATCATTTTAGAGGCACACGTGTTATTCTAAAGGCACGTTCGAAGCAAATTTAAAATAAAATCAGAACAATTCGTAATTTTTTGTGTCTTAATTTACTTTAATAATACAATTAAAGGGTCACGTACGTAAAAGATTTAAAAGTAAATACATTTTCCAGCTACAGTAGTAGTACAAAAATAATGTATTATTTAGCACCTTTAGATAAAAACACGTATTCATACTGTGATTGTGGATATAGTCTGCGTCACTTAAACGATAATAAAAAAAAATATAATGGTACTGTAATTGCATTCGATGAGCAATGCTCCGATCGTAGTGATTATATTCTCTTTGCATGTTTCTAAGATTTGAGAAAACCGTAGATACCACCTACATAGTACCATACACAATATTTTAATAACTAATATGTTAATTAAACTCTTGAAAACAACCTTGAAATAAAAACAAATAGATTCTATCTATGGTTTAATATTAGGCAACGCATGCGTATCTTATTATAATTATTTAAACTATGTATTATCAATATTCTATTTACATATTTAAACACAAAGTACGCGAATAGACATGGAGTTGCGAAAACCGGCCAACAATAATCGTGTTGGGACAGTAGTTAAGACATCAAAGACTCAATAACTTCACTTATAGAATAAGAAGGCTATTGTAAATTAAGACAACTCGGAAATTAAGACGGTCTTTATAAACATGAAAACTAAATGTAGTAGTCATAGGAAAAGAGGATGGGATGTAATAGGTAAGTTAATTATAATAAAACAAAATTTTCGATTTAACAGTAGATAATCGTCTTTTATAGAGGAATGTAAGGGTTTCGGTTATTTGGAAAATGTAGAAATATCCAGTAATGTCTAAATGGTATTGGGTGTTTCTATGGTTAATCGGAAAGGTAAAGAACTATAGATATCGATTTGTTATTATGTGGCGAAGCATTCAATTAAAATATGAGGAACTTCTCAAGTCGTAAGTTGACCGTGGGATTTTATTTCCGCCATGTTGTTATCACTATGCATAGTTTTTATCTGCGTTTTTTTATGGAAGAGTGTGACGAGACGACTTGGTGGTGAGTGCAACCTCTGCCTATAACAAATGCGGTCAAACCGGAACATTTCGATGTGGCACCACACTGCAGGGTAACGAACCCTGAGAGATCAGTTCTAAGTCTCATATGCCCAGTCATTACATCAGCTGTCAGTGCTATTCAAACTGAAACACAGTAATGTTTGTACACTACTGCTCGACGGCAGAATAACTAGCACTGCGGTGATATCTAACTAGACGGAGTCATATATAGGAATTCTACCACGACTCTCTTTTTTAATAATATTTTGGTCATAATACGTTTCAAGTAAATTTAGTAAGAACACTTAGTTAATTTCATACTGTTTTTTTTCCAATGTACAGCACACGTATACAAAAGTAACTTTCAATGGTATTATCTGTTATATTAACAACTAGCTGATGTCCGCGACTTCGTCCGCGTCGATATACGTTTTTTAAATATCCCATGGGAACCATTTGATTTCCTTCACCCTATATCCGTCTCCAGGACGCAAGCTATCTCTGTGCTTCATCTGTATGTCTGTGCGTTTTCGTCACGATCGGTTCAGCGGTTGAACCGTGAAAAGGTAACATACAGACAGAGTGACAGAGAGAGTTACTTTCGCATTAGTAATATTAGTATGGATGATCTATCTAGAATCTCATCGTAATGTATAACGTATTCGTATATTAAAAGAGTTTAAACGACTACGCTAGCTTCAAATAACTCAAATCGAATTGGTTGACAACAAAGTTGCCCAGTAAATGTTAATCTGTTATTTTTAATTTAATTATAATGTTATTCTGTGTCTATTTAAAAACATTTACTTTGGTTTGGGATGTTTTATCTACCACAGCTTTAGCAATTAATTAAACAACTGAATGATACATAATGTAATAAATGGCAAATCGTTAAAATGAGCTTCGTTTTTGCGGTACAAATTCAAATAAATAATGATCTCAGCCTGTTGTTTGATTATTAACTTTAATAACATTATCTAAAGTTTGCTTAAGATAATGTTATTATATTAGGCACTGTATAATGTTACGCATAAGCACTAAATAAAACTAAACTCTGAACAGTGCCCAACAAGGCCGACACAGATATAAATATGTAGATAAGTACTACAAATGTAGCTGTCCAGCACACTCGGATTCTTTATGAACCTCCAGCCAGCTAGCCAGTAAGCAAGAGCATCGCCAGCAAAGAGGCTGCGGAAAGGGGGAGGGGGGGGGGGGGTTTGGACCACTGTAACAATTACGAATTACGTATACTGTTGTAAGTTATTACTGCGCAGGATATTACGGCGCATGTGATGTGGTCGACTTCTTTTACGCGGGTGAAAGCGCGAGCTACAGCCAGTCGGGTAATAAATTACTTGACATTAGATAAACAAGTCGCGTCTGTGCGGATAAATTGATATTTAGATAAACCAAAAGTTTTTTGCAGTGTTCAAAATGATTAAACCGAGTTAAGATTTAACCGAGACATAATAAACTACGAATGGTACTAACTTTTAAAATATTATATAGCGAAAATATATATAATTTTCACCTGCCTTTATCTGCCTTTAAAAATTAATTTATCTTGATTGATTTGTCTAATTTATTGGTTTCAAATATAAAAAAAAAAACATCTGCAATGCATCAACAATACTCTGTAGAGGAAAGAAACAAAG
This sequence comes from Luehdorfia chinensis, assembly GCA_019845155.1. Classification (NCBI taxonomy): domain Eukaryota; kingdom Metazoa; phylum Arthropoda; class Insecta; order Lepidoptera; family Papilionidae; genus Luehdorfia; species Luehdorfia chinensis. The sequence continues at coordinate 1,566,638 of JAHVAK010000125.1, forward strand.
TTAATATTTTAATATCCGCAAGCAAAATCAATAATACATGGCGAGAGTTTTATAAAATCATTGCCAGAACTGTCACGTACGTGAGCATAAACAAACCAATGACACTTTATTAGGCACATTTATACACACCACCGAAATCGAAAATGCGACACGTTTCATCTCACATTATCAAGTGACAAATGTGTGATAGTACATATCGTACTGTTTACATACATACATAGAGTCACGCCTCTTTCCCATAGGGGTAGGCACAGACCACATCTTTCCACTTGCTACGATCCTGACACACATCTTTAGCTTCCTCTACTTTGATAAGAGAACGTTGCGGTGTGGTAGAAGATGTAGTGACAAATATAGAGAAAGGGATGCTTAGATGGTTTGGACACGTAGAGAGGATGGATGAAAGAAGATTGACGAAACAGATTTATGAGGCGAGTGTGAATGGGCAAGCTGGTAAAGGTCGACGTAGGCGAACGTATTACGATCAGATCGAAATCGTTTTAAGGAAAGGCCACGTCAAAAGTACCCGCAACCGACGAGCTTGTATGAAAACACTAATGAAAGTACTGTTTAAATTAAGGTAATATGTACATACCATTTGTAATTTTGCAAGCGGATTTTAGCAAATGAACATTATTTCCTTTCCAGGGGTTTTATGGATGTGGATTCTAATAGATTTCCGCAAAATAAAACCTGATTCTATTAGTTATGTACAATACTCTACTATAACGTACATGTGGCAACCCTAGACGTGACTCACGCGTTTGATTATAATTTATAAATATATTTTTATTTTCTTTCAAGTTTATATTTTAATTATGACTAATTTTTTATTGTTTTCTTTGGCTGTGTGATTGTTGATGTTGAATCTTCGAGCAATTTAAGTGTTCGTTCCACCCAAATGTCAGTATCAGATGCACGTCTGTTCAGCGCATGGTCTAAGCAGCACCGCTCTCTATGTTCTCCTCGGTTTCCTCGACGAAGCCACACTGCAGTTCGTACAGCCTCGCGTAGATTCCCTTCTTGGCGATTAGCTCCATATGAGTGCCCATTTCGGCAACCACGCCCTTATCAATCACGCAGATGATGTCGGCGTTCTGTATGGTGGCGAGGCGGTGAGCTATTATAAGGCAGGTGCGGCCTTCGCTAGCTCGATCTAGGGCTTCTTGCACCACCTACAAGAGCACAAATAAGGAAACGAGTTAGTTTTAAATATACTTCAGAATTTGAGTGAAACATATCTGATGTGAATTTAATGAAAATGTCATCCTCATCTAATGCATCTGTCAAGATGAGAGAATTTGTCGATGGTAGGCGGACTAATTATCGCAGTACCAGCAGAGGCTACATACACTGCCGCCGTCACCGATCAGAATATATTTCGTTTAATCCGATGGTTAATTTTTCGGTGACGTCTAAAGCAGAACAAGCTGTGATCTATTTGCTAGCGTAGATCGCGTACATTTTAAAAATGAATTTATGTCCATAATTGCTTAAGAGTTTAGAGCTTAGTTACTATTATTAATTTTTATGTGTTGTAATGTCATTAGATTTAGAAGTTTGCGAGTCATGTTCTGGAAGACTGTAGAAAAAAATGTAGTTTTTCATTTCTCTTGACTAATAGTAATACGCTTATTTATTCAAGAGATGCGGCCAAGGCATACTGCTAATTCTCACAGGCGGATTCTTCTGTGGATTCATACTGACGGCCATTCATTAAAAGACAGCATTGTGAGTGAACAAATTAAACTAAAGCCTATAAATGTACCCCTGCCGAGCACAAGCCTCCTCTTATTTCTCAGAGGGTTTTCGGAGCTGGGAAGAGTCCGCCACGCTGGTCCAATGCGAGTTCACAACTTCACAAGTCAATTTTTTTCTCAAAGATGCTGGTTTCGTCGTGATGTTTTCCTTCACCGCTGGGGATGTAATGTAGCCCTTATGATTCCGGATTTTTTTTTTGTGATACAGCATACTCTGAAATTTAAAATACTAACTAAACTCTAAAAAATAGTTTTATGATTGAACAAATATGTATATTGTTAATTGTTGTTTTTGCGTTTCTCCACTGTTCACACAAGTTATACGCTAGCGTTTTACGCTGGTCGGTGATGGCGATAAGTCTTACCGGTGGTAGGATTCCTATGCAGGAATCACTGACGTGCGCAGTGTGGTGTCACGCGGAAATGTGTGTGTTCAACATTTCTTAACTCTCACATACTATGTAATTAGGCTACAGTAACCTTCAAACCGAAACACAGCAATGTTCGCACACCACTGCTTCACGGCAGAATAACTGGCCACGGGGTGGTGGGTGCCTGGACGGATTCCTGCATAGGGACCCTAGCATCAGTTGTAGTAGATGGCGGGCAATGGAGAGGCGGGCTCGCGGTACCTTCTCGCTGTGCGTGTCGAGCGCCGAGGTGGCCTCGTCGAGCAGCAGCACGCGCGGGTTGCGCACGAGCGCGCGCGCGATGGCGATGCGCTGCTTCTGCCCGCCCGACAGCTGCGACGCGCGCGCGCCGATGCGCGTCTCGTACCCCTGCACACGCACACATACATTCACGCCCACTTCCCGTAAAAGGGGTAGGCAGAGGCCCACTCGAGTAGCACACTTTCCGCCCCGCCGGGAAATGTGTTTCTTTTAGACCTAATTAATCGTACATCATTAGTCCACTGCTGAATATAGGCCTCCCCATAGATTGCAAAAGTTGTAGCTCTTTTGGGGGATTCTGCCATAGTTGCCACGCTTGGCAGGCTGGTTAACCGCAGTTTATTAGTTCTGATGCTGCTGCCCATCTCCTATTTTCCAATTTTTTGGTCTTAAAATAATGATTTGAGTTTATGTGAATTGGTAAAGTGCATGCAGACTATAAACGTCCAATTGCATTGTCCTTCTTTTATTTTTGAGAGTGTTTTGGCAGTGAACGTTAATCACGTGGATAAATCTTAGGAGCAAAATACTAAATGTTTATGAACGTTATTTTCAAACCAATCACTCACAGCAGGTAAAGCTGCAATAAACGTGTGCACATTGGCCGCTTTTGCCGCTTTGACGATTTCTTCCAACGCGACGTCTCTAGTGTTGTCGCCATATGCAATATTCTCGGCTATAGTGCGGTCGAAGAGAACAGGCTCTTGCGAGACAATGCCGAGGTTTTTCCTTAATGTAGACAGCCGCATGTCGCCGCTTATGCTGTGGTCGTCCAGGTACTGGGAATGGGATGTTTAATTAGTCGCTTATGTCACAGGACACAGGTTTAATTTTTTTTTTTTTTTTTTTTTTTTTTTTTTTTTTTTTTTTTTTTTTTTAAAAACGAAGCCCCACAGTAGGATTTTCTCCTGTATCGTGGGTGCGTTTTACAAACATATATTTCACATGCACAACACAACCAGACCCGAAAAGCAACAATTTATGATTTTGCACAAATGTTGCCTCCGGCTGGGAATCGAACCCAGGACCGGTGGCGCAGAAGTCAGGTACGCTAACCACTACGCCACGCGGTCGACAAATTATATACATATATTAAAGCTTGAACACTATATGACTCTATTTTATGTGGAATCTATCCGTCCGCATTAATACGTCGGTCATCAACATTAAGTCGGTCCATCTTTTAAAATTGTCCGCGACGGTTAGACTCATTAACATTTAATATTAAATAACCTAGACTTAGTTCTAGTATAGTTATTATCTCGATAAAATGTTTAAATCATTGATATACAAAAAACACAAGATACACAGTTCCATACAAACATCACTTGAAAAAGTGTCCTCAATAGATCAAAACAAAAAAATAAAACTATCACAAATTCTAATTAAATGAACACAAATTTAACACACTACATTGTCTTTTCAAGAACCTTTCTTCCCCAACGGCTATCAGTTCTACAAGGTATATGACCGGCACATTGCCACTTCCGCTTCTTCGCTTCACTTCTGATTCCATGAAATTGAAAGAATATTTAAAGTTTATACTATCATTCGTTAGAGGCCATATTATCTTTAGTCGACTTTTACGATAACAGCTGGACGAGATGATATTTTATTTTCATGTGAAAAAGCAAATTTCGCTCATGAACAGTTCAGCTAGTTCTGAATATGAGTGCGAGGGCTACTACTCGTATATTACACTAATACACTTTGTGCAGTGTTTATAGATATAGTATTATGAAATAGAGATTATTTTTCATATTTTTATAGGGACATACAGCAACATTACAGCTTAAATGCTGGGCTGGCTCGAAAGGACCAAGTTTTCGGAGAATACTAATTGTAAGTATCAGCATGACGCTGAATTGTTTCGGATGATGGTTGACGAGAATTGGAACATCAATAACTGGTGATGTAATTTATCATTGTTGTAGGTAGAATCAAAGTGATCTGTGTGTTCCTTATCAATTAAACCAAAAGACGAGTAATAGGTAATTAGCTCCTCTTATAAATATGCATTTGTGTATGCGTATATATTACAGTTTGAAGTTCGCCCTCGTAGGTGACAACACACGCCCACTCACCACATAGCCGTCGTCCGGGTCATAGAGCCTCTGCAGAAGTTGTATTAGGGTGGACTTGCCGCAGCCGCTGGGCCCCACGAGCGCGACGCGCTTGCCGCTCGGTATGACGAGCGACAGGCCGCGCAGCACCTCCACCTCGCGCCGCGTCGGGTAGCGGAACTTCACGTTTTTGTATTGAATCTTGCCTTCGGCGACCTATGCATTTATGCATGTTTCAATGTGTAAAGTAAACATTTCCGTATGTGTAACTACATATTTTGTGCTTAATCACATGCCGCATACAATATATTTATGTCTTTCGAATCAAATTATAACAAACTTACTCATTCAAATAAACTACTATCTTACGATAACAGTCAGTAGTTGTAGCCAGAATACGATATAAGACTGTGATTGATCCATTTCAGTATGGGGCGCAATATTTTTGGTTTGAAATTATCAATAGTTTTTGTATAATGTTTTAGTGTATGTATACTTAATAATTTTAATAAGCTTTAAAAATTATAGGATTTTAGTTACCTATTTATTTGACTTTATTTAATTTGCGGTGAGATGGAGCGTTTAACTATTAAACGCATTTCGCGTCGCCAAGAGGGCGCATGGGGGGGGGGGGTGCATTTGTTATGGGTAGACGTAGCACTTACCATCAGGTAAACGTTTTGCTCGTTTCATCACTTCATCCAATAAAAAAAAACATTTCCCGACTAGCTGTTGCTTGCGGTTTCACCCGCGCAATCAGAGTTGACCATATGACGACATGCGCCGTAATATCCGGCGCAAGATATTACGGCGACGGCCTTGCTGCTATGTCACAGTGCACTCACGAAGGTGTCGGGCAGGGAGGGCGCGGGCGCACTGTCCACACGCGGGCGGCGCGCCAGCAGCGTCATGACGCGTCCGGCCGCCAGCACGGCCGCGCCGAAGTTCGGCGCGAAGGCCAGCGCCTGACCCATCATCCACGCGCCAAAGATCAGAGCCTCCGACACCCTGAAAACACGAACACAATAGGAGCAGCCGATCGAATCATATCAACTCAGTTAATATAACTTTTCATATATACATACGGTCACGCCTTTTCACCATATAATGGGTAGGCACTTTTCGCCCTCGCGGGATACGTCGTCGCCATTTTGGTACAAAGTCAAAAAAATCTTTCTCCCCATTGCGTTCTATATTTAGTTATTCTGCATAAATAAAGGCTGTCCGTAAAATACCTGTGTCGCCTCTTAAAGACCTCAGTTGGAAAGAGGTAGGTGCTATTCTACACTGCCGGACACTTATCGGCTGTTTTTGAGATTAAGGCATATTCTTTAATATTTTAAAGACACACAAACACTGCTCTTCTAAATAGTTACACATTTCCTTTATATTGTACTTGGATTTATTATTTTTTGATAGGTTAGGCACATTTTGTTCTTTATTAAAATGGCAAATAATATCATTATATTTAGAAATGAGTTATAAGATATAAAAAAAATGTATTACAAACATTTTTTTGGATGGACGGAGTTTCTACACTTCGATTTATTAATCATCATAATATTGTCATGTGCAGGTTTAATATAGGTGTTATAGGTATAGTGTTAATCCCATTCTATTTTCGAAATTACTGTCATGTAAAGAGAACCATTATTAAAAGGTTGTGTTCAAAGGCGTCGTCGATAACTCGATTTGTTTATTTAATGCCAATGCCAAGCTGTATCCCACGGTGTCACCCGCGTAAAATAAGTCGACCACATGACCACATGTCACGTAATATCCTGCACAGTTGATAACTTACAACAGTATTCGGTAATTGTTGCCGTGGTTGAAAATCGCCCCCTCCCCCCCCATTTTTTTATGTACTCGTAGGATTCCTATGCATATAGGTGGACATTAAGACGTGCGGGTTTCCTCACGATGTTTTCCTTCATCGCCGAGCACGTGGTAAATCAGCACTTAAAATTGCAATTAACAATTTTAGTGGTGCCGGCACCGGGAATCGAACTCAGGTCACTCGCGTACTGTGAAATTTAAAGCGAGCGCCTAGCTCCTGAGCTAACACGCTAGGATGGTACTTGGCCTATATTAATTGTAGCAGCCATAACTCACTTGATGACGGACTTGTAGTGCACGTCCCTGTTGGCGACGAGCACGCCGCCGTACCACAGCGACAGCGCGTAGCCGGCGACGGGCGCCGTCTGCCCGAACGAGAACACGGCGCCGCGCCAGCGCATGCTGCTGCGGGCCGTCGCGCGCGCCTGAGCGCCCGCTGACCGGTAGCGCGCCAGAGCGCCCTCCTCGCCGCCTGCCGCACACCGCGCTCTTATTTTTTTTTCTCTCCCTTATTACTGACTAGCTGTGCCCCGCGGTTTCACCCGCGTAAAATAGTCGACCCCGATCGATGATATACATATTTACTTCCCTATTAGAATTAGATTTTGGGGTTTAGATTTTTTTGCGCGGAAACCTAATTATATAATATCCGTCCGTGAAAGTCCTGTCAAAATCGTTCCAGCCGTTTCGGAGATTAGCCGGAACAAATAGACAGACAGACAATTTTTTTTTAAATTGTTATTTTTTTTATAAGTACCGCATATACCGCATATATTCATTGAGTAAAAAGCTGTTATTTTGTTATTACAAACAGACACTTCGATTTTATTTATTTGTATAGATACGCACTATTAGCCCGAAGGATTCCAAAGCTTCGCCGGATTGAAAGGCGGCAGAGCGCTGAGGGCGCTTAGCCGAAACCTTTATTTATCCGAGAGAGTAACTAACTCGAGGGTGCGCAATGGGGGCGGTCCTCGGCTCGGTCAGTAGCTTCAATCATTATCAGTTTGTAGCTCTCATTTTGGGGGATTTTGCCACAGTTGCCATGCTTGGTAGGCGGGTTGTCAACCGCAGTTTATTTAGTTCAGGTGTTCCAGGAAGATGCTGCTGCCCATCTTCTGGTTTTAATTTTCCCTCTGTCGACTTTTACGAAACCCATGGGATCAGATGGTGTGGTAGGTTTTCCTAAGCCGCTACCACACGGCAATCGGGAGGGCAATAATACTAATATTATAATTATCGATATTAACTAAATTTACCTAAATTTCTTATTTTGCAGTTATTCTGCCACTACTCTTACCAACCGTCCCGGGGCTTATTGGTTTCGAAGAAAATCTGAACCATCCCGCCGAGATTTTATGATTTATGTAGAAGGTAATTTTTACTTTCTTTTTTGTTGGATTTCGTGACGAGACGAGCGAAATGTTCATCTTATGGTAAGTGGAACGTCTCATCATCATCATCATTTCAGCCTATCACTAGTCCACTGCTGAACATAGGCCTCCCCCATAGATTGCCACAAAAGTTTGTTGCTCTCTTTTTGGGAGGATTTTGCCATAGTTGCCACGCTAGGCAGAGGCGTGTTGGCAACCGCAGTTTATTTTATTCAGATCTCCCAGGAAGATGCTGCTGCCCATCTCCTGGTTTTTATTTTCCCTCTGTCGACTTTTACGACACCCACGGGATGAGATGGGGTAGTGGATTTGCACCAATTACTTTACTCTATGTTGTGCACGCTATTAAAGGGGGCGGTGTTCGTCAAAAACTAGGTAACGCACACCATTTTAAATTTTGCGTGGGGATCTTAACTTCCCTTCCTTCATTACAATGGATTTCCGTAAATAGTTAACAAAAACATTAGTGAAACGTGGATTGTGGCAGTCATCTGTTTTTGCAGTGAGTGCCCAGTCTCTAACTACCCCTTATGGGATACAGTCGTGATCTTATGTATGTATGTATGTAAACATTTTCTACGATATTCCAAAAAGAACTCATGCGCACCCTAACAGAATACATAGTGTTTGCAACTAAGCTATGCAGTACTAACTCATCCTTTATATCGTTTAGTTCTTATAATAGTAATTTCACACATATTGAAGTCTTTGCCATACTTACCAACTTCTTGGTACGTATGGCAAAGGCTTCGACTTTAAAATGTTAATAGACAACAAATGGAATAAATACTTTAGCTGTCAGGAAATAATCGGAAAACAATCAATCTTTTTCTCATTTGCAAATATATTTTGTTCAATTCTTTTATTGTTAATTGATATTATTAGTTTTAATGGTTGAATATTAGTCAACTTTTAAATTTTAAATTGCATACATTTTATTATTTTTTTTTATTTAGTTTTAAATACGTAGTCATTATTAACAAATTGGCTTAGAATATACTTCACCTCAACAAAGCAATAATATTTTTATATTTGCTAGTAACTTGCGGTTAACGGTGTTGGTTACATATTCATTAAGCGATATGCTAATATTTATTTTATAGTTTTAAGTATGTAACTGTTTGTTGACCCAAATAAAATAAATTAAAGTAAAAGTATAAGTAAAAGGCTTAAAAATCTACCACCCATCTCATTCCGTGCGTGTCGTAAAAATCGATAGAGGGAAAATAAGAACCAAGAGATGGGCAACGGCATCTTCCTGAAACATCTGAATAAATCAACTGCGGTTGCCAACCAGCCAAGCGTGGCAAAATCCCCTCAAAATGAGAGGTAATACTTTTGTGGCAATCTATGATGATGAACGCCTGATTCTATTAATTATATTAAATAACATTAATAAAAGTCTTATACTCACAAAAGGCGGACACGGTCCTTATATTAGTTATGGCCTCCGTGGCTATAGTGTTAGCCCTGTTAGACGCCTCCCTCACTGTAGATATGCCTTCAGCCAGCACCCGGCCCTCCAGCACTACGGCCGCTATAACCATCGGCACGGACACCAGCGACACGAGGGTCATTTGCCACGTGTAGTACAGAGAGAGTACGATGCCGATAATGATGGTCGCCGAGGCTTGCATGAGGGCACCGATGCGGGTTCCCGTGGCCTGACGGTGCATTTGTTACTTATAATTTGTTTTTTTTTTACTTGTAATATGTTTATGAAAATGTTATGTATGTACATATACTGCCAGTTACTCGATATCACAGTCTTCTTCTTTTAATTCTGGCCTCTTTCAATATAATTCTTCCAATGTCAAGTCAGTCACGAGTGTAAAAAAGGATAAAGTTACAGCCTATAAACGTCCCACTGCTGAGCACAGGCCTCCTCTCATTTCTGAGAGGGTTTTGGAGCTAGGAAGAATCCGCCACGCTGCTCCAATGCGGGTTGGCGGACTTAACATGAACTTCGAAATATTTTTTATTTCTCAGACATGCAGGTTTCCTCACGATGTTTTCCTTCACCGCCGAGCACGTGGTAAATCAGCACTCAACATTGCAATTAACAATTTATTATTATTTTTTATTTATTATTTTAGTGGTGCCGGCCTAGCCCCTGAGCTACCTCGGCTCTTGTCACGAGAGTGACAACAGATAATTCAAAATGTCGATCAACAGTAAAATGATAGTTCTTTTACTGAAGATTTACTTGACTGATAGAGATAAAACGAAAAGTACAATTCTGGTCTTAAATTGCAATTTTCCAATCACTGTAAATTTTCACAAGCACATGGCTGCATAATAAACTATCAATATTAAACATCAAAACTTAAAATATACACTGAAATTACAAAATTCAATTAAAACACTACCGTCACTTTTAGATTTGACACCAAAAGTACCATCACAGAGTCAGTAATTCTTTTAGGGGGCAATGTGTCAATTAAGTGTCAAACCGCAGAATTCCAGAAAGTGTTGAGTTTTTTAATCTAAACCAATAAATTAAATTGTTTTTAGAAAAAAAAGGACTTTATAAAGAGGGTTATTATAATAATACACAATACATGGATGATGATAACCTCTGGGAATGAGGTGATCGCTGCCACGCTATTTCTACATCTTTATAATATACTACAGTAATTGTACATTGTTTCTATAATGCCTGGCTTTCGGATAGGCGGTGAAATTGCTAATACTGTAATAGTTGTCAGTATAAATTTCTAAAAACACAATACAGCAATTATCTTTTGTCTCTTTTCTAATACTATTGTAAAACTACTTCAAAACGACTTAGTCGTTTTTTATCTCCAAAGATCTCGTGTTCCTAAATATTTTTATCTCATTTTCTCTTCTATTTTAAAAACCCGAAAACCAGTGATTTGTGTTATGCAGGGATTCAGCTGGGATTCGTACCCAGGAAGAACACACGCGATGTAAATATTAGGTACTCAGACCACTAGGCCATGTGGTCGTCGTCGTTTGAAGGCTTATATGTTTTTATTATAGTTTTTTAAAGTATCTAAATGAATGAATGTGGGCGTTCTTAATTCGACTATTTCTTTCGTTATGTTACCTTCTACCTCCTACGTTTCTCTTTTATATCTTTTTTTTTATTGGAGATAGTGACAAAACGAGCAAAACATTCACCTGATGGTAAGTGCAACGTCTGCCCATACAAATGCTGTGTCACCCAGAACGATTCTGTGTGACACCACGCCCGTCACCCTGAGACATCAGTTCTTAAGTCTCATATGGCCAGTTATGCTAGCTCTCAGTGCCAATCAAACCGAAACACAGTAATGTTCGCACACTACTGCTTCACGGCAGAATATCTGGCCCTGGGGTGATACCTACCTAGACGGATTCCTGCATAGGAATTCCTACCACCAGTAATATCTCCGAAAAACAGCTAAATAGAATATTAAAACACTTACTCCTTGCACAGCTGCAGCATCAGCGGCGAGTCTTGAACACAAAGCACCAATCCCATTAACCGGGTCGTCAAACCAACCGATCTCTTGTTGTAACATGGCCCGGAAGGCACCAACCCTGTAACATAAAATTACTTAAAAAAATTATGTAATGTTGAACCACGCAGGGGACAAACATAAATATATACTTTTTTATTGAAGAACACTCGGCTACGTGTGTGGCCTCTGCCTACCCCTTATGTGGAAAACAGGCGTGGCTGTATGTATTTATTGAAGATAGTGATGAAATAAGCAAATAGTTCTCCTGATAGTAAGCGCAAGCGTAACGTCTGCCCATAAGAAATGCTGTGTCAACGAGAAAATTTCTGTGTGATTCCACACTGCGCCGTCACAATGAGACACTATTTTTAAAGTCTCTTAGGCCCAGTGATTACACTAGCTATCAATACCCTTTAAACCGAAACACGGCAATGTTTGCACTCTACTGCTTGACGGCAGAATAACTGGCACAGCGGTGGTACCTTCCTAGACGGATTCCTGCATAGGAATCCTGCCACCAGTAAACGTTTTAAGCTTCTTACGTCATTCGGTTCTGAATAAATCGAAGTGGGATTAAAAATTGATGGCTTTACTAAAATGTCAGCTCATGTTAACATCGCGTGTAATCTCCAATACATACATACATACACACAGTCACGCCTCTTTACCATAGGGGTAGGCAGAGACCACATCTTTCCACTTGCTACGATCCTGACACAAATCTTTAGCTTCTTCTATTTTCATTAGCGTTTTCACACACGCTCGTCGGTTGCGGGTACTTTTAACGTGACCTTTCCTCAAAAGTTCACCGATCTGATTGTGATACGTACGCCTAGGTCGACCCTTACCGGCTTTCCCATTCACACTTGCTTCATAAATCTGTTTCGTCAATCTCCTTTCATGCATCCTCTCTACGTGTCCAAACTATCTAAGCATGCCTTTCTCTATCTTTTTCACTACATCTTCAACCACACCGCAACCAGGAAATTTGCTGCAGCATCTGGAACATCTAAATAAATAAACTACGGTCTCCAACCCGCCTGCCAAGCGTGGCCACTATGGGAAAATCCTCTAAAATGAGAGTTACAAACTTTTGTGGCAATCTATGGGGCAGACATATGTTCAGCAGTGATAGGCTAAAAAGGTGATTATGATGTGTGGCCACATAGTAGTGGGAAGTTAATAAGATCTTTCTGGATGTAACCTTAGTTCTATCAAAAAAAAGGTGCGAAACACACAAATGTCGATCACAACCCGCTTCTAGCATGAGTAAAGCGGGAAGAGGGTTCTGTAGGTGGTACGAGGGTGGATTGAAAAGTACTCGGCCTAACCAAGAAAATAAACACATACTAAATCAGTTATATTTTTATTTTTCTACATAATCACCATCAAGTTCAATACACTTTTGCCACCTCCCCTTCCAAGCATTTAGACCGTTAAAAAAAATGATTCTTCCTTAGAGTCAAAATATGCGTCTACAGCTGCTTTGACCTCGTCGTTTGTCGAAAATCTTTGACCTCCCAAGTGCTTTTTTAGGTTAGGGAACAGAAAGAAGTCTGATGGTGCCAGATCAGGTGAATACGGCGGATGCGGTAACAGTTCAAAGCCACAGTTGTGAATTCCAGCCATTGACTGTACTGACGTGTGAACACGGGCGTTATCTCGATGAAACAGGACTTTTCTTCTGAGTATTCCTCGACGTTTTTCTTTTATTTCCTCTCGTAAACGACGTAGTAAGGTGCAGTAGTAATCAGAGTTTATAGTCTGACCCCTTTCAAGATAATCAATCATAATCACACCTTTCGAGTCCCAGAATACTGAAGCCATCACCTTATTTGCCGACAAAATCGACTTAGCGTTTTTAGGGGGTGGTGAACCAGGTCTTCTCCACTGTTTTGATTGTTGTTTTGTTTCCGGTGTACAGTAATGAACCCATGTTTCGTCCATAGCAACAAAACGATTCAAAAAATCATCTGCATCGGCTTCAAATAACTCCAAACAGTCGCGTGAAATAGTCAATCGCGTCCTTTTTTGTTCAACTGAAAGCAGTCGCGGAACCCACCTCGCAGACACCTTGTGGAAACCCAACTCGTTGACAATGATGTTTTGGGTTCGTTCATAAGAGATGCCTATAATCTCGGCTATCTCTCTAATTTTTAATCTGCGGTCTCCCATTATTAAATCAAGTACTTTTTTAATATTTTCGTCAGTAGTTGACGTCGAAGGCCTTCCAGAGCGGGATTCATCTTTCACACTCTCTCTACCACGCTTAAATTCTGCTATCCATTTTTTGACGGATGAATATGACAGAGCACAATCGCCTAATGTACTGACCATGTCATCATGGATGGCTTTTGATGATAGCCCCTTCTTATGGAGGTACTTAATGACGGCACGCTGCTCGATTTGCTCCATTCGCGGAAATTATGACCGATTACTTTGTTAATAAATTTATAAAATCACAACTAATTATCGCACACGTTTCGAACTTCACACAATGAACTAGTCTGAACTGAACTAAATAATGTGGGTAGATTTGATTTTTAGAATTGAATGGATCTGTGTTAGGCCGAGTACTTTTCAATCCACCTAGTATGTTCTCATATTGGAAACGGAAGTGGAAAATAATACTAACCTTAATCTCGCGGTGAGTCGGACACCGGTCAAGTTGAAGATGAATATTTGGAAGAAGATACCGATGCCAGTGAACACTCCCACCACGAGGAACAGTACGGCGATGATGTTAGTGCCACTACGTACGAAGTCATCGTCGGGGTTTTCCAACAACTGGTAAAAAAATATAACTGATATAATATATATACCAGCTGATGCCCACGACATCTTTAAAATATCCAGTGAAGTATTTGATTTTCCGGAAAAAAAGTATATTCCTATGTCCGTCTCCAAGATACAAGCTACCTCTCTGCCTAATTTCGTCAAGATCGTCTCAAGCGGTTTAACCGTGAAAAGGTAACAAACAGACATAGGGACACAAGAGTTATTTTCGCATTTATATTATTGGTACTGGATGTTTTAATTTTTATTTTCGAAACTATTTATATTTCTACCAAACTGTTTTTAAGGTAGTAGTACCTTTATACGAATAGTAAAACGCATTATAACAAGCGTTTTTCGTGATTGTTCGTAAGTAACTGTATATGTCATAATGTAATGTAAAGTAACTGTATATGACATGTGTATATGACATAATGTATCTTTCTTCTAAAGCTATTGACACGATGAATGAATGAATTTACACAGCAATGACGTCGCCAACCAAGGGCCAACAAGGGGAAGGGGTTGATTTTTTACCACGGCAGCAAATACCGAATACTGTTGTAAGTTATCAACTGCGCAAGGTAATCCGTCGCATGTGGTGATGGGGTCGACTTATTTTACGCGGGTAAATCGCGAGCTAGCGCTAGTCGAGCAATAAATGATTGCATTAGATAAACAAATCGAGTCTCCGGGGAGGGTGCCCCCCGCACAGCTGCTCCTCCCTGCGCCCTCTTGGCGACGCCCTTGTTATACTCTTGTAACTAAATTTATCTGGTAATTACATGGTAGTATCTGAAACACCGTGTAACCACGGCGTAAGAGAATTTAACACACCATCCTTCCACATCGGTGTCGTAAAAGTCAAGCCAGGGGAATATGCTGATACCAGCGGCTTTTTCAGACTGATAATTTAGGAACAATCAAGAAAAGAGCTTACTCTTTCTCAATACCCGGAAACGCGCCTGCAGTTCCTCTGGTGTGAATATTTATGGAAGGCGGTGATCACTTGCCATTAGATGAGCCGTTTCATCGTTTGCTCCCTCTTCTACAAAACAAGTGAAATGCCGAAAAAAACAAATCAAAGTCTCCAACGTGGCAGAATAACCAGAGGAAGACTGATGACGACTAGCAGCGTCTCTCTCTCACTCTCTCTCTGGTCAAAGATGTTGGGTACTAGTATTCTTCCCGGGAAGGCGATTACGCACAAGTCTGCCTTTGAGAGAGGTCTATTTTGAAGTGGACTGCGGGATTTTAAAGAAAGAGAAACAGAAGTACCTCAAAAAATTACCTTACCCGTAAAATCTGCGCGAACAAAGTTGCCGCGCGATCAAAGTTGATTACAGCCTGGTTACTATAAAATTAGTAACAGAACTACATTTAAAAATTGAAATATCACTTACACCATAAGTTTCACCAAACAGGATAGCAAAGCACGGGAAAGAAGATCCCACCGCAATAGCGGCTATAACACCGCCTACCATCAGCCACTTCTCCGGCTCGCATAGCTTCAGTATCTGCCACGTGGTTGGATTGAATTCTTCCTCCTTGTTATCTTCTAGCACCACACTGTCTTCTGAGCCCGAATCATCCGAGGCGGTGTTGCTTTTTATCGAGTCGACCGAAGCTAACTTTTGCAATTTCGGTCTGTTTATTCTTGCTTCTAATAAAGAAAAAATGTGTGAATTTATAAAATTAGTGGTCGCCGAGTGGTTGAAATTAGACCGAAATTCGATAACATTTTTTAATTACTTTAATGTACTTGTAACTCATATTATATACACATAACTTTAAATACGCCAAATCTCACACTCCTCCGTGTGCGCCACATGCTCAAAAAGGTGTACAAAGTAATCTGATCTTCAAGTCATCATCCCTTCAGTCTATCACAAGTCCACTGCTGAACATACGTAGGCCTCCCCCATAGATAGCCACAAAAGTTTTCAGCTCTCATTTTGGAGGGATTTTGCGATAGTTGCCACGCTTGGCAGGCGGGTTGGCAACCGCATTTTATTTATTAAGATGTTCCAGGAAGACGGATAATTATAGTTTCTAAAACCAATCTTTTTCCTTATAGCATTTTTGAGTAATAGAACTTGAGCAGATTTTACGTTGCAGGCCGCGTCAATGGTACAAACTTATTATGGTTATTGGTGGTAGGATTACTATGCAGTAATTCGTCATCTAATGAAAAGCTTTTGGTCACCTGTTAGCGGTGATCTACTGTTATGGGCAAACGAATTGTTCGCCTCGTTACTAAAAATAAAATAAAACCGACCAAGAGCGTGTCGGACCACACACATGTTCCTATACGGTTCTGTAGTAGGAGAATAGCATGTATCCCAAAATATCGTCTCACCAAAAATTCGCTTAAATAACATCGTTCATCATCATCATTTCAGCCTATCACTAGTCCACTGCTGAACATAGGCCTCCCCACAGATTTCCACAATAGTTTGTAGCTTTCATTTTGGGGTGTTTTGCCATAGTTGCCACGATTGGCAGGCGGGTTGGCAACCGATGTTTATTTATTCAAATGTTCCAGGAAGATGCTGCTGCCCATCTCCTGGTTTTCATATTCCCTCTGTCTGGGGGAGGCCTATGTTCAGCAGTGGACTAGTGATAGGCTGAAAATTTTTAACTATTTATAACCCGAAGTTTCGAGTGCTTTACAGCACCCATGGTCACGGGGGGCTGGTAAAAACTTATCGCGATAAAATCCGTAAAATCAGATTTATTAAATAACGATGTTATTTAAGCGAATTTTTGGTGAGAGAATATTTTGGGATACATGCTATTCTCCTACTACAGAACTGTATAGGAACATGTGTGTGGTCCGACACGCTCTTGGTCAGTTTTATTTTATTGTTAGTAACGAGGCGAACAATTCGTTTGCCTGTTACTAGTAAGTACTTATTACAACTAAACTATAAAAATGGGCAGGTTAGGACATCAAAATATGTTTTTTTTACTCAGTTTTGATAATTGGCCAATGTGAGACTTTGGAAGTCCTAATTTGGCGGGTTTCACGGTACTTTCATCGTAAACATGAGGTACAAAAAAACTTACGTTTCTGTAAGTCCGGATTTGATCCACTAGGAGCGATACTGGGCTCGTTTTCCAACACGAGTTGATAATATCGGCCTCTTTGTGTCATCAATTCTTCATGGGTTCCCTCTTCCACGACCTCACCTTTTTCAATAAATACAATGCGATTAGCATTAAGCACCGTCGCCAGCCTGGAAGAACGTTGAATACATTATTTAAGCAAGAAGTAGTTAAATTTTACACTACATGTTCATGTGATGTGTGTAGTATATTTAATAACAATAGTATATGTATTTGTTCCGTGCAGGAATCGAACCTGTGACCTTCGCGAGTTAAAATATTTGTAGTCAATAAAAGTACATTAATATCTTCATGATCGTTAAATATATTTTTAATTGAACGTTAAGTATAGAAAAGCCTATAAATGTCAACTGCTGAGCACAGGCTTCCTCTCATTTCTGAGAGGGTTTTGGAGCTGGGAAGAGTCCACCAGCTGCTCCAAGGCGGGTTGGCGCGTTGACGGACTTCACAGGTCCTCGAAATATATAATATTTCTCAGACATGCAGGTTTTATCACGATGTATTCCTTCACCGTCGGGCACGTTGTAAATCAGCAGTTAAAATTGCAATTAAAAATTTTAGTGGTGCCGGCACCGGGAATCGAACCCAGGTCTCCCGCATAATATATCATTAAAAGCGAGCGCGTAGCCCCTAAGCTAAGATATTTTTATATTATTAAGAACGTTATTCCTGGAATTTATAACCCCTGCTAGATTTATATCATTCCCAAAAACCGTTAATCAGTAAACTTATACAAATCGTTAAAGTTGTTTTCTAGAAACCAATTACAAAAATATAAATAAACAAATACTAATTGCAAATAGACAAGCATCTCTTTTGCGGTAACTGAATTGAACTTGCCTTTATTCGTGCAGAATAAAACCATAATATGCGAAGCTGTCACTATATGGGAGTAAGAATTTTTTACTGGTACCAAAATGACGGCGATGTGGTTCGCCACACGTCACGTCTCGTGTCCAAAAGTGGGCTACGTGAGTGGCCTCTGCCTACCCCTTATATGAGAAAAAGGCGTGACTGTATGTATGTATGTATGAACTTGTGATGTGAATTATACCTATATTAGAGTATCGAAAATAACATCAAAAATATTCTTAAAATGTAGTAGTTCATAGCGTGCAGCTGTAGTAGGTACCTGTGGCTCACCATAATGGTGGTCCTGCCGTGGGCGGCCGCGTCCAGCGCGCGCTGCACCTTGGCCTCGCTGTGCGAGTCCAGCGCCGAGGTGGCCTCGTCCAGCAGAAGGATCTTCGGCTTCCTTACTAACGCGCGGGCGATTGCTATGCGTTGCTTTTGGCCACCCGACAGCTGGGCACCCCTTTCTCCTATCAAGGTGTCGTAACCCTGTACACACAAGCCTGGTTAATTCTTGTGCATTTTAGTAGCTAATAAATTGGGTATCTTTTCTATTTCAAAAGAAGAAATAATTTGTATAAAAATATTATTCGCCACTTACATCTGGTACTGGTGGTAGGATTCCTATGCAGGAATCCGTCTAGGTAGGTACCACCCCAGGGCCAGTTATTCTGCCGTGAAGCAGTAGTGTGCAAACATTACTGTGTTTCGGTTTGATTGGCACTGTGAGCTAGCGTAATCACATGGGCATATGAGACTTAAGAACTGATGTCTCAGGGTGACGGGCGCAGTGTGGTGTCACACAGAAATATTCTGGGTGACACAGCATTTGTTATGGGCGGACGTTGGCACTTACCATCAGGTGAACGTTTTGCTCGTTTCGTCACTATATACAATTAAAAAAAAAATAACTTACATCTGGTAACTTCGTAATAAAGTGGTGGCAGTAAGCTTGTTTCGCCGCAACAATTATTTCCTCGTCTGTACACGCTGGATTACTTAACCTGAAAAGGTTAAGATTTTTTATACATGCTTAAATTACCTCATCATCATCATCATCATTTAAGACTATCACTATTATACTAATAAACATAGGCCTCCCCCCATAGATTGCTACAAAAATTTGTAGCTCTCATTTTGCCATAGTTGCCACGCTTGGCAGGCGGGTTGGCAACCGCAGTTTATTTATTCTGATGCTCAAGAAAGATGCTGCTGCCCATTTTCTGGTTTTAATTTTCCCTCTGACGACTTTTACGACACCCACTATGAGATCGGGTGGTAGATTCTCTTAAGCCGCTACCACACGGTAAATTACCTACTTCGCATTAAAAGACGTTATTTATGTAACATGTATATGACTTATCATTTTTTATAAGTACCTTTTGCTTCACGCCATAATGAAATAATAGTTTTATTGTGGTTACTCCTGTACGTGGTTGCTTTTTACAGACTTGAATTCCACCTGCACAAACACCCATACCCGGAACTACTATCTGTGGGCTGTACAAATATTTGTTCCGTGCGGGAATCGAACCCGAGACCAGTGGCCCAGAAGCCACGCGCTCAGCCAGTTGCCCCAATCGAGCCGACAATTCTTGTCCTTCGTCACGGACCGAGCTTGTGGTGATAGCTGGTAACATGGGATGTGGTAAGATTTGATGTCATTTCCACGCTCATCTGATCACTACTACCCATAAACGTTCGCAATACCAGAGGGGTTGGCTCAGCATGTACTGTGTAAGTATGAACACACACAGGTAAACATCGTGAAGAAACTTGCATGTCTGACAAATAAAAAATATTTCGAAGACATGTGAAACCCGCCAACACGCATTAAAGCAGCGTGGCGGATTCTTCCCAGCTCCAAAACCCTCTCAGAAATTAGGAGGCCCGTGCTTAGCAGCGAGAGTAATATTAAAAAAAATCTATTTAGAATAACGCACCGTATGTTCGCCTTGATGGAGCCGGCGAAGAGCACGGGCTCCTGGCCGACGACGGCGATGTGCGCGCGCAGGTGGCGCACGTTGAGCGCGCGCAGGTCGTGGCCCGACGCGAGCGCGGCGCCCGACTCCGGGTCGTACATGCGCTGCAGCAGCTGCAGCACCGTCGACTTGCCGCACCCGCTCGCGCCCACCAGCGCCACCGTCTCGTTGCGGTTGATTTTTAGCGATAGACCGTTTAGTACCTGCAAAAAGACTCACTGTTAAAGACGGCTAAGGAAATTATTTTTAAATAAAAAAAGCGTTGTATCAGCACAGCATAGCACAAAAAGACAACACACTTAGATACAATGTTAACACATACTATTAAAAGTAAATACAAACATAAAAAAGATCCAATCAATCAAAAAATTAAGATAAAGAAGAAAATAATTAAATAACATTAAAAAAAAATTGCTGAACCAATAGGTCTAACTCCAGATCAGCATAATGTCAGACTGTCAAGCCTGACGTCGACGTTACTTCTTCCAGTATTTCTTTATGTAAGCTTAGATACTCGTAATAAACGACGGAGTCAGTGGTTATTGTACCCGAAGTTCAGGTACAATAACCACTGACTCCATCGATAAGAGTGTTCAGGTCCTCTTATCGAGACAGGTCTCCGGTTCTCATCGAAAAATTCTGGATTGATTCCGCAATTTCTTTCACTGCTGAAATGCTAAATTATTTCAGAATTACCATGCTATGTTCAGTCTAAAAGAATTTGTTTAAAAACTTAGCGTCTGAGCGAAGCTACGACACCTATTGCAAAAAAAAATTGTAGCTTTGCAGTAAGTTCGTGGCGTAAGAGAATCTATCATGCCATGTCATTGTGACGATTTCGTAAAAGTCGAGTTAGGATAAACAACTCTAACGTCGATCGTTAAACGTACGACACATATGATACCGACAACTCTTATCTATCTGCCAAACTTCGGAGAGGCCTACAGTGGACTGTTCAGAGGCTGATGACGATTTTCGTAAATCAATTCATTAAAAAGATATGTATATTAGAAGCGAAAACTTGGAGCATTCGACACATGTCCATAATCTCCAATATGCCAGAAGCTTAAAGCTGAAAAGGGTGAATCAAAGCAGCGTCGGGTACAAGACTTCTAGAACTACGATCGTGGAAAGGGAATCGTCTAAAAATTATTTTCTCCGGTATTTTTGATCTCAAGAACCAATAACACGCAAAGAACGTGTTACTAAGTCTTCATTTCTAATCGGTTAACTACTTGTGATCTGCTATTATAAAAGTACCTTTTTAAAACTCTTTTAGCCAGACATATTAAGCCTAAGTGGCTTAATATGTTAATATCTGGTGGTAAGATTCTTATGCAGAAATCTGCACAGTACAGCAATAGGTACAGCAAAGCCAGTAATTGTGTCGTCAAACATAAAAAAACGTGTTTCAATATAAAGGACACTGCTGTTACTGAACTGTTATTGGCAGGCGTAGCACTTACTATCACACACCTGTTCGTCTCGGCATTTACTTTCATTAAATAACAGTATAAGGCGGAAGTCAGCATAATAATAAGCCACATTGATGCAAAAATAATGTGGCAAACAATACAATCTTCTTCTTTTTTATCCTGGCAATTAACTACCAAATCGAGCTATTTTTGTCAATGTCGAGTAACAATTTAATTATTGTTATAACTGGACTTCGTTTCGATCGACAGTAAAGTGATAGTTGACTTTTACTGAAGACTTGTTGACTGATGAATGGTGATGGAGATGAAGATGAAGATTTGCTGGACTGATGGAGACAAAACGAAAAGTAAGTGAATTGAATTTTCCAATTACTTTACACTTTCACGAGCACTTGCTGCATAATAAACTATCAATATTAAACATCAAAATTCAAAATATACACAGTAAATACGAAATTCAATAAAAACACATACCGCCACTTTCAAAGTTGGCGCCAAAAGCCAGGAAAAGGAAAAGGTTTGGACTTGTAATGGCAATAGTTTTAACTTTTTGCGGGAACATGTAGTTATTTCCTGTCAAATCAATATCCGGTAATATCAACGGCAGCTCAGCCCAACACCGATATTAATTATTTATAAACTCGTAATTATTTAATTAATTATATGTCCAGAAGAAAAATAGGTACCACTTCTTTTGGATTTTCGAACAACTTGAATATATAGTGAAACTAATAAACAAATGTATAAATAGTATTTAGTATTTTGTGAAATGGTCAGTTTGAAAAGTATAAAGTTTACGTTACCTGAACATCAGGCCTAGCCGGATATCTGAAGTACACATTCCTCAGTTCTAGTTCACCGTCCAGTATTGGTTTGCTGCCCTCCACGGACAGACTGTCTATGACTGGTTTGCGATCTATGACTTTAAAAATGGCGGCGGCCGAAGCTCTCGCGTTTGCCATGGCTTCTATGTGAGGCGATGTTAGACCGACATTTTGAGCTCCTTGAAGTACACTGAAGAAAATCTGTATGGGAAAAAAGAAATGTTTAGAAGCTTTCGCTTGAATAGGCTCTAATAAAAAAATAAAGACAAATGTGACAGCAAAATTTTTTTTAAACTTAATAATTCGAAACTGTCAGAATAGTGCATAAGCTAATTATGTTCAAATATAATTCGCAATACTCACAATCATCAACACAGCCGGCGTATACACAGGGACCACTTCATGCCTGCTTTCGAGGATAAGTCCCACGCCGTACCAGAACGAGAGAGCGTACGTCATGTATATAATTAGCCACATGAAACCACTGCCCATCCCAGAGTAGATCCCTTTCCGCGTGCCAGTCTTCTTAGCTGGGTCCAACCGTACTGAGTATCTATTAACAAAACATGTTTTATCCTTTACGAAACAAAACGAAGTTTCCTGTTCTAAAATGACGATACTCTTACTGGTGGTAGGTCACACCCCCGTGGCCGTGGCCAGTTATTCTCCCGCGAAGCTGTAGTGTGCAAACCTTACTGTGTTTCGCTCTAAATGGCACTGAGTGCTAGTGTAATCACTGGACATATGTGACTTAAGAACTAAGATGGGCGCAGTGTGGTGTCGCAGAAAAAGGTTCTGGGTGACACAACATTGGTTATGGGCAGACGTTGCATTTACCATCAGATGAACGTTTTGCCCGATTTATCACTTTATTCAATAAAAAAAGTAAAATATTTTTTGCTGGTAACAGAGTTCTTCGATATAAACTGATTTGACTTATCCGCGTTTACATTTACCTATTAATCTCCTTCTCTTCGCCTCCAAACGCGACAACTGTTCGAATGGCTGCCAAGACTTCTTCAGCCACAACACCGGCGATACTGTAGGCTTTTAATTCTTGTGTAGTCAGCGACGATTGAACCTGGAACATGGAAATTCATAGAAGAAATTATATTTTTAGTAGCTGGATATTGTTCCGTATTCTGTTGATTTCGATCAACTAAAGACATTAGAGGTAAAGATTTTAAAAGTGCGTATCCACTGGATTTAATAAAATAAGCTAAAGATTTTGCTTTTTAAAACGTTTCCTAACTGGTCATTATAACAACTTAAACTTTATTTATTTTCCTTTCTTTTGAATACATGACATTTCATATTTCTCTAATCGTCATATTTGCCATATTATTAGTTTACAAACCAAGATTTTGTTGGAACAGTAGACATTTAAAACAAGCGAATTGATTTTGAAAATTCGGACGTAACGTCTTAACCTTAATACTCGTAGCAGTTAATGGATAGCTGAGTTAATGTGTTTAAAAGCTTTTGCAATATTTTCCCAATATTAAAAATAATCGAAAAATTAAATTATTCATATCTCTTGACTTTGACGGCCGCTCCCTGTTTGTAATATCTGGTACTGTGTTAGCTAATCCGCGGGCAAGCCCTGCAATCATTTCCAGCAGTGGTGTCTAATGGGCTGATGATAATTTATCCCATTAAGCAAAAGTTTTCTCTTCACTCGCAAATATACCTTGTTCACTTAACGCGGAGGCGGAGTGTAATATAGTTTGGTTTTTTATATATGAATACATTTTACTTTTCTTTTTATATGTTATTTATTTATTTATTAAGTATTAATGGAAACAGTCATAAACTATTTTCCAGTGTCAAGTAACATATCCAAGTATACTCGTACAATCTTCAAGCAGCAACACTTTAAAATTTCGATCGACAGTAAAATGATATACTTTCACTGAAGATTTCCTGGACTGATGAAGACAAAACGAAAAGCACAATTTTGGTCTTGAATTGAATTTTCCAATCATTGTACACGTTCACGTGCACTTGCTGCATAATAAACTATAAATAATTAACATCAAAACACCAAATATACACAGAAATTACAAAATTAAATAAAAACACTACTGCCACTTTTCGAGTTGGCGCCAAAAGACTTTTTATATGTTAACATTAAGTGATGCAGCCAGGGGCGGATTCGATACCCTGACTTCCCTAGGCCTAGAGAAGATTTCCGCCCCCCTACTCCCAGCAAAGCACGATAAATTTAATAACGTGCCAGAATTAAATTAAAGTAAAAATAACGAAAGCCTGTAAATGTTACTGATGATTTTGCTTCTAGGCACGGGCCAACTCGGCCTATAGAGAAATCAGCCCCTGGATGCAGCAATATTGTATTAACGTTTTTATTTCTTTCTTTCTCACCCAGGCCGAAAGCTGTACGGAAGAGTAGAATTTCACCTACCTCTTTCCTACCGAGGAGTCGTAAGAGGCGACTAAGATATTGTAAGGACAGCCTTTATTCGTGCAGAATAACACCATGATATGCAATGCTGTCACTATAATACTCGTGGGAACGCAATAGGGAGTAATTTAAGTAATTTTTTGACTTGTATATATATATATATAATTTTTTGTCGCTTCTCGTTTTCTGCGTGAGCGAAAAGTGGGCTACGTAAGTGGCCTCTGCCTACCCCTTATATGGGAAAAAGGCGTGACTGTATGTACGTATGATTCTCACCTTAGCAACTACAGCAGTTGTAGCTATAATAACCGGCGCGCAGGAGAGGATGACCAGAGTTAGCTCCCAGCCATACGCCAATGAGATCAGCACGGCGGTGACGAACGACATCACGAGGTAAACGAACATCGCCACCTTCTCACCGATACCTTCACGATACTTTTCCACGTCACTATACAGATTACCATTTTTTTTTATAAATTATACATTATGTACGACTCAAACCTTTGTTACAATGATTTTAAGTCGGTCCGCGTTTCTTTACTAACAGCGGTATAAAGTGACTATAATTTTATTAAGTGTTCCTTAAAAATATATAGGTCATGCAAATTTCACTAATGTCCAGAGTTTTGGTGCCGACAAGAACACGCAACACCGCAAGATCAAGAAGAAGAAGTAGTCTTTTATGCAGACGTACAGGTGTTCGTGTTCGTGGTCATGTGGTGGCGGCTTTTGAGAATCTACCACCCCTTCTCATCCCGTGGGTGTCGTAAAAGTCGACAGAAGGGTTCGATCCCCGGTGCTGGCACCACTAAAATTGTTGATTGCAATTTTAAGTGCTGATTTACCACGTGCTCGGCGGTGAAGGAAAACACCGTGAGGAAACCTGCATGTCTGAGAAATAAAAAATATTTCGAAGACATGTGCAGTACACCAACCCGCATTGGAGCAGCGTGGTGGATTCTTCCTAGCTCCAAAACCCTCTCAGAAATGAGAGGAGGCCTGTGCTCAGCAGTGGGACATAAATAGGCTGAAACTTTACTTTTTTTTATAAAAAAAATGAAAGGTTCTGTGTAGACATATAACTAATAATCTATTTTACATTTTTTACTCTTTTTTAGTGAGTCCACAGCCTTCTTAAATGTAATTTTTAAGGATGTAAAAGACCGAAGACGAGATAGAATAACAGAAGTCTTACTCGTGTGAATAAGTTTGCTTGTGTGAGCGTAGTATTTTTAAAGCTATATTTGGTTTGGCAATTCTGTTAGCAATAGTAATTTAAAAATAAAGATAACTTACTCAGACACCTTAGTTGCAAAATTCATGGTCGTGTTAAGGTCGTACCACGTAATGTCTTGACGGAGAACTGCTTGTAAAAATTTCTCCTTGATTCTATCAATCTAAAAATAAGAAGGATATCAAATATGAATTAATTAATTGATTGACAATCAATTATATAATTAATAAATAGTAGAAAAAATATAATGAAATCGTATTATGACAACTATGGAACTAATACATTAGGTATGTTATTTAGAAATCCTTCACTTGCAATTTCAACAGGCAACTACGCGAAACTGCTGTGAACTGTGGCCTAGTGCTTAGAGTACCTGACTTCTACGCCGTGGGTTCTGGGATCAAATCCCGGCTGGAGCCAACATTTGTGCAAAATCACAAACTGGTTGTGTTGTACATGTGTCTGTGCAACGCACTCACGATACATATCTTACTGCGGCGGGGTCGTTTATTTTAAAAAAAGCTCATTATTTTTTTCAGAGATGGTATAAAGCTACCTTCCTTCCGTGGAGTTAAATTACGAATAATAACAAAACGAAACTTTTCAGTTATGGCCAGACTAGTTAAATATGCGACAAAAATAATTGAAGAGCTTGTCCACTACACAAAGACTTTTATGCTAAAGTGTAAATAGCCGGACAAAGTAACAAAAAGTCAATTGTTTTGAGATTGAATTTTTTTATTATTCATTTTATAGTATCAGTGGTCAACTATAAATAAAAATTATTTCGGCTACGTTTACGCGTCACCAAAACTACATATGTTTTGGCTCTCTTGCAATCCGGTTCATCCAAAGGTCGTTCGCAATAAATCGCTATAAACGATGAGATTAGATTCACAGGTGGTAGGATTCCTTTGTAGGAATCCGTATAGGTAGGTACCACCCACCGCAGGGCCAGTTATTCTGACGTGTAGCAGTAGTGTGCAAGCTGTGTTTCGGTGGTCTGATGGACACTCAGAGCTAGTGAATTACACGGGACATGAGACTCAAGAACTGATGTCTCAAGGTGACGAGCGCAGTGTGGTGCCAAACCGAAGCTTTCCGGGTTGGCACAGTATTTGTTATGGGTAGACGTTGCACTTTCCATTAGGTGAACGTTTTGCTCGTCTAGTCAGTTTCTCCGATAAAAAGACCGCTCATTGTACCACTATTCATGTTTTCTTTTTATTTTTATTTTGTTTTTGTACATGTTTTGACTTTCAATAAAGCTTAATGTATCTATTGTTGCTTCAGATACGATTTTTCTTACAATGGATATATCCCTTAGCCTTAAGCGATCTAACGTCAGATAGCAAATTAATGCATCATAATAACCTTCTGCTTATCTTTCTAGAATTGCAAATCATTATCAGTAATCTCGCGTGAAATTCAATATAAAACTATAAACCTTGTATGTAATGAAATCCAAGATTTCCTTAATCACGTTACAAAATCGAAAAAAGCAAAGCTAGACTTTTTGCTCTAGAAAAGGTAGAGAAAACATAACCATACATAAACAATTGTGATGCTATCAAGTTCGAATGCGGTATAAATATCTTGTTTGAACCTGAACTAGACAAACTGACACGTAGCACTTGTGCCAATGACGTTGGTTGTGACGATAATTTATTGTGTAACTAACGTTTGTCGTACTAAAATAAAATCGGTATTATTAAAACTAACGTGAATTGTTTTAAAATAGAAATTGAATACACTCTTCTCTTCTTTGACTATTAAATAGAAACAGATATGATTTTGACTCGTATCGGACGTATTGGGTAAATTTCTATTCTCTAATTTATCTTGTAGTTTTTACTCATATTTTGTTATTTAAATAGTTATTTCGCTTTATTTGAGTATGTTTGTGTATAAGCTTAAATTCTGCTTTTTTAACAGCAATTGTTTTCAAAGTTTAATAATTGACAATAATGCTTTATGGAATACAGTTCTTTTAAGAGAATTTAAATTTAGCCTTATTCGTACATAGCCGTTGTTAAATTTATTTGGAGAATTTTCCAATACGCACTGTATATTGCTGAAAAACGCAATATTTTCCTTTGAATATATGAAATACATTTTGCAGTGTGTTTATGGCGTAACAAATCTAACAGTATGTCTAAACTCGTGGATTTCGTAAGACTCTGATAATAATATTAGCCTAAAAATCACATGTCTTCCGACAGGTAGCGGAATAATCATCTCGAAAAATGCCAAACGTAAGAGACCGGAGGCACAAGCGTCCAATAGTTGTAAAAAATATAATGATTTTTTATATTTAGTCGAATATTATACATTTAAAAAAACTAAAACTTTAATCTTATACGTCTGTAAAGCGCGCGAAACGTCGATTTCTAAACAGTTAAAATTAAACGAGATAAAATCAGTAAACTTAGTTTCATTAAATGTTAAAAATATAATTGAAATATTGGATAATTGGATGTTCAGACCTTCATATTTCTGTTTCGGAACGTTCTTTAAGAAACTGAATGCGAGTGGAACGAGTTTGTCCCGCCTGTAGATAGACTCTTGAAGGAAAATTATATTACTCTTCATTGTTCATATGCCGTCGATCTGATACGATACGTTTACGCAAGATTGGGCATCCCTCACTAGGTTTATCTTGGACTTCCAAAGTGATATTTGGAATTAGAATTTTATATTGGGGGTCGATTACGACTATGTCTGGGTCTCTGTAGGTTCATTTTAGCGAGAGCAAGCTGCCCTTATTTAAATCTCATGCATATCCTTTCATCAGATTTAAATAGAAGTTAACGTTAAAGTAATTAAGTTAGGAAAAACGATGCTCTACACTAGGATTTATCGTGGGTGCCTTTTACAGACATAAATTT
This sequence comes from Luehdorfia chinensis, assembly GCA_019845155.1. NCBI lineage: Eukaryota > Metazoa > Arthropoda > Insecta > Lepidoptera > Papilionidae > Luehdorfia > Luehdorfia chinensis. The sequence goes on from JAHVAK010000125.1 coordinate 1,595,371, forward strand.
CAAATGGACATACACCCAAACCCGGAACGACTACCCGTAAACCATACAAATATTTGTCGCATGCCGTAATCGAACCCGCGACCCAGAGCGGAGAATCTAATCGCTTAGCCACTGCACCTACCGAGCTGACAAATAGTGTTGTACTTGTATGCTTAAACTAAATTATAACAAGAAAAGACTTTTTTGATAGTGCTCAAATAACTGATAAAGTGCATCGTTAATGTGACTTACCTGTCTAACTGCTGCATAATTAAAGAGGTCTATGCTGACGGCTCCGCATATGAACTGCAAAACCGAGAACACCGTGCAGCCGATGCCGAAAGCCTGCGAGTCCTCGATTAAAGCTAGGCGATTTTCTTCAGCGCTTGCATTGGTTCTGCAAATATTCTTATTTATTTATGGAAAGAGTCGTAAACTTTTTTCCAGTGTCAAGTAACATATCCATTTATAAATATATAAATAGATAAACAGTCGTTCTTCAAAATTACGATCGACAGTAAAATGATACGTCACTTTCAGATTAGCTGGACTGATGGTGACAAAACGAAAAGTACAACTTTGGTCTCGAATTTAATTTTCCAATTACTGTAAATTGAAAATCCACACAGAAATTACAAAAATACAATCGTTTCTTTTCGAGTCTTCTGCAATATATAATCAAACATAGAAGAAAAATAGAAAGAAGAAGAAGAATACAATCTTTTTGCTGTTCACAATCGCTATTAAAAAAAATCTTTTCATTTTTTTATGTCTCATACCAGTCGATATTTGTGCAGTAAAAACGTTTGTTTGTAAAATGCACTAACGATGCAGAAGAAATCTGTGTTATTAAAAAAAATATAATAAAAAAATATAAGATAATTTTTAATGACAACTTACAAAATCCTACCGCCACCGAACATAGAGATGGTGAGAGTCGGGTTTGAAGTGCCCACCATCACGGTGCGGTCTATCAGAAGGGCCGTGAATTCGCCGTAGATGATCACGCCAATGGGCACAAAGAGGCCGTTCAGAGTTGCCAGGATCACCCCCGCGAATAGCAGGAACAGTTCCCATGGTGTCGCGTACCTAAACTGTTTTGAAATGTTATGAAAATGATTTATTACCGATATGAAATATGAATTTCATTTGTCAAACGTAATTTTTTTGCAATTTACCACCAACGAGGTTACTCTGATGCATAAGAAACAGGTGAAAGAAACTAAGAAAGATACCTTCGTAGTTTTTTGTAATATTTCATCTTAATTAAATACATTAAAAATAAATTTACAAAGAATAGTCTCATAGACAACCGAAGCAAGCAATAATACATACAAGCAAACCAGTCTCGACAAGGAATAACTGTTAACAAGTATGAGGCATGTGACAGCCATCGCCCTCCTCAATAATATTAAAGAGAAAGTTTTTTTAAATATGTAATAATATTATAAATAAAACATGTAAAAAATATGTAATAATAAATAATGCCTTTTCTCCACTAAATATAGAATGTAAATATATGATTCAGTTTATTAAGAACATTTTAGTACGGTGACTGACGGCTCAGGGATCCAGTTCTAATCTCAGCCGAAGTCGAAGCCAACATAGTGAAAAAAAATAACTGAAGATCCAATTACATTGTAGTCCTCAGCGGTGACCAAGGACAGATGCATTGCTGAGGGTAGCGCTACCCGCCATATAGGGTGGTCTGATATAGAAGGAAGTTTCTCTAACCAGTTATATTTAGATCTTGACGACCGCGTGGCCTAGTGGTCAGAGTACCTGACTTCTACGCCGCGGGTCCTGGGTTCGAATCCCAGCCGGAGCCAACATTTGTGCTAAAACAGAAATTGTTGGCTTTCCCCCGTGTTTCTGACACTGCATCCTAGCCTATCTCCGATCTTATCGCATCAGTGTTACATCGGGCGCGGGTAGGTTGGGACGAGTGAGTGCCTCTGTGTTTGCGCGTACACTTGTGGCACTAAAATATCTCCTGCGCAGTTGATGGCTCTCAACAGTATTCGGAAGTTGTCGCCGTGGTCGTAATCGGCTAGGAGAACATCACATATTTATATCTTGTAGTAAGCATCGATAAAATCTCAATAGTGCGATGTAGGACGTAGATATTGCTATAACCTTGTCTAAGATTTGTATTTTCTCAGAATAGCAGCATACATTGTGGTTGAAGAATGGAATAATTTTGTCTTCGAATTTGCCATAGTACTCAGGGGTAAAAACGCATCTGCAACATAATCCTTCACAAGAATGGTTGAGGGTTTCTCTTGGTCACCGTAATCATGGATAGCATGCACGTTTGTCATTCCAACTCGAGTAATAATATCTGAATAAATTATTCGTACTCGTTAAAGATTATTATCCACCGGAATTCAAAACCAGGGTTCATCACTTAGTAACGAATATAACATCCGTCTGAAGGAGCTGATGCCATGACTTTCAATGATATAAAATTTTAAGATACGTTGTACAAACAACAAAGATGACCAATAAAATATATACAAAGAAAATGAATTTCCTTATATGAAAGGAGGCTCATAAGATTAGTCAAACAAATTTATAATACTCACTAGATTGAACCACGAAACTGGTGCCGATTGATCTTCTTGCTCTTCTCTGAAAATAAATGTTTATCAGGCTAAGATATTTTGTTTAATTGAATTTCCAAATATGGCATTAAGACGTACACCAAAAGACATTTTCAGAAGTAAAATACCTATTGCACTTTTTCGCCGCTTTATTTTGCTTGTCCGCTAATCGAGCATTCTGGAAACGACGTCAGAATTCGCTCACTACCTAAGAACGTATCTTTTGAACTACGTAAGCGGATTGCGTAGCCAAAGCGCTTATAGCCAGTGATTCTAACGGCGAATAAGAATAAAAGTAATGTGTAAAAGGCGAAAATTGTCTATCTACTCTACTAAAAAGATATAAAAATGAAATATCAATAATAACTAGATTTAAAAGTAAGTTGCTACTGACAGTAAAAATGGTTTTTATAAACGCGTAGCGTACCACGTTTTTATGATACCAGTTAAATGCATGAGCAATATACGATAATCTAAAAATGAGTGAGAGTAATAAAAAGGAAATCAAAAAGTTATTTTATTTCTAACGCAGTGAAGTTATAAACTTGTATTTCAATTATAAGACCTACACTTACACCTTCAGCACGTCATAATCGATGAAAGAAGAAAAAATAAAAATGATGTACTAACGCTTCTTTGTTGCGCGCTTTTTCAGCTAAGTAAGCGGAATGCTGAGCAAACGCGCTTATAGTGAGCGAGTTCTGCCGCCAGCCTAACGCGAACCCAGACGGCTTCTCGCTCCTGCCCGCTCTAAACTGTGAGATGCTCTTTACCGAATCATCGCGTTTCATTCTCGGGTCAGCCGCTCTGTAAAGAAGAAACTTTATTAAAAAATGTAACAATAACCTGTCAGAAATTGATATAAACAAGAGGTTAGGTGAACATTTCATAGTTTAGGTGATGTACGATTAATAATAATAACATTAAAAGTAATAAAGTAGAATTTGTGTCATAAATATTTGTAATTTTTAATTTGAAGAAAGATGGATATGAATTGTGTAATTATCACAATATTATTCAGTTAATTCATTTAAGTAAAAATATATATTTATTTATATTTTGAGTTTGAATTTTTCACGCGGAAATCGTATTTTGTGTCTCAAGTAATAGCTACTTAAAAAGAGAGTGGTGGTAGGATTCTTATGCCGGAATTCGTCTAGGTAGGTACTACCGCACGACATGATCATCATCCTCAACGCAGGGCTAGTTCTTCTGCCATGAAGCAGCAGTGTGCAAACATTATAGTGTTTCGGTCGTCAATAGTTTACCTTTTCAAGCTCTAAAAGGCGAAATCCAGAAAAGTCTTTGCTGATTTGCTTATTTTCCCTAGACGCTACTTAGACGGCTGCCTATGCCATTACGACGCCATTACGACGTATTTTCCTAACTTGGGAAAGGTTTATATTCCGCTCAGGACTATTTACAAGCTGATGATAATGGCGAAATAAAATATTGTAATTTAAAACAAAATATTGAGTTCCGCCCCTATACCTTTATATTTCTATTTTGTAAAACCGTAAGATTCATCGATAGACCGCATTCCATTTATTTAGAAGTATCTTTAAAGTTTCATATCAGACAGAAAATCCGTATTTTGTGTTACTGTTCTTCTGGTAATGACGGAGTCAATATAATGCCAATTACTATGAGAACATCTACTTAAAATGAAGAATAAAATAAATTATTATGTATTTTAAATTTGATCCTTAATGCTTTGTCAATAATAATAATCACGGTAAACATTATAATTATAGAAACTTGACACCTAACGAATAAGTACTTCTGTCATTTATTCCTCATGTCAAAGATCTTAAAATAGTTTTTGTAGCTTTTTCAATGTTGCCTATTATAATAATAAATGATATTCAGAGTATCTGCAATGATAAGGTGCAATGATAAGGCACTAAAGCAGGGTGATAGAATCCGCCTGGGTGGTATCTTCCACCGCATTAATTCTGCAGCAATAGTGTGCAAACATAACTGTGTTACGATTTGAAAGGCACTGAGCAAATGAGACTTAAGAAATATTCTGGGTGACACAGCATTTGTTAAATATGCCCTTACCATAATCTGAACGATTTGCTGGTCTCGTAACTTCCTTCCAAAAAAAGGTACCCTTCTCTACGTGATATTAGAGGAATTCGTGCACAGCACAGCACTTGTGCGGTAATTATAAACGACTTTATTATCATCGTGAAGGTACATATAGAGTTGGTAATTTACCAGAGACCATTAGCCCATTTCGCGCATTTATTACTACTACACGCGTTTAGGTTAATCAAATGCGTCTGGCGATCATGACTTTTTAAATAATAAAATCAGTGTTCGCCATTCAACCCCTATTTTGGAGTCCCACAATACTAACTTAGGTTAAATTTTTTCATATTTTCTTTATTTATAACATAAAAATGTTTGTTCATTCGAAAGTGTTTATTTATGCAGTCGAACTTAAGGTTATACTTCTTAAACATCAACATTTCCTAAAAATAATACTGTGGCGATAGTAGGAGAAGAACTAAGTGAGTTAAATAAATTCCAAACTTACTATTTTTCCGAAAACCTTACCGAAATTAAATTTTACTTTAAGCTGATATGGTTATTTAAGTATACATGGCGTCTTAACATGTAATTAGAAGTTCAATTAATTAATTTACAAAAAATTTAATGTTCTAAATCATATTTTAAATTTGGTTTGTTCGCTAAAATAAGCTTTAAATTCTCAGAAATAAGAGATCTTTTGCATTGGATGGAAAGGCTAAGGATATAAAGGACAAATACATTTTGTTATTATATTATACATGTTTAATGAGTACTTCTAAAAACTGGTGATTAATTTATATTATTTTTAATGGGTGACGAATGGGTATATATAATTTCGGTGATGTAATTGCTGTTAGCCTTTTTTGGCTTTTACAGCTTCATCGGATACTGTGCTCACGGGCCAGGGGCCCGCGTGCCAGGGGCCCGCGTGCCAGGTTTGGTTTGACCCAAACATAAATACATAAATAAACTCCTACAATTACCTCGAAATTCGGACTGTCGCGTTCGCTGCGTGCTTGCGCGATTTAGAATATCTCAAAATGATTTTAAGTCGTCTAATTACCGTCCGAGGGAGGCTGCGGGCCTCCATTCGGACTGTCGACTTGCGTGTCGGTAACTCTGAGCGGTGATTTTTTTTTTTTTTTTTTTTTTTTTTTTTTTTTTTTAGGACTGATGGTCACTGTTAGCCCGAAGGCTTTTACAGCTTCGCCGGATTGAAAGGTGGCATAGCGCTGAGGGCGCTTAGCCGAAACCTTTATTTATGGATGACTGGCGCAAGGGCCCCCGAGAGGGGACCTCGGCTTGGACCGTCATCCTGTTCGCGAGAGTAACAGACTCGAGGGTGCCCAAGGGGGCCGGTCTCGGCTCGGTCAGTTACTGCAATCGGGAGGGCAATATTACTACTACTATAATTATTAATACCATGATTATTATTAGATAAGTTTACCACCAATTCGGAATGCGTTTCCGCTGGAGAAGAAATGGCGCAAGAAACTCCAGCGACGCTTCTGTTTATGACACTACTGCTAGGGGAAAACCGGCCTGAGATGCGGCGGTATCGCGAATAACTTTGTCTGATACGCCCACGCCGACGGCGGGGGCGGTATGATGGTGATAATGGGTGTTTGTGTAGTGTTGAGTAGAGCGCTTGGGCAATAGTGGTCGCGTCGTCAGGGTCCTCGAGGACGTGCCTCGGTCTCCTTTTTCCGCGGGTCGAGTTTTGGTGTATCGCGAGGGGGTTGTAAGTGGCGGCACTGACAACCAGTGGGTTGGGGTGCGTGGCGGCAGAGTCGAAGTATAGGCGAGAGGCCAACTTTAGATATTGGGCTATGGTAGGAAGCCCTAAATCGATATGAAGGTTAGCATTACGCACGAACCACGGTGCTCCCGTGGCTTTACGCATGAATCGATTTTGTATTACCTGAAGTCGGTGAATTTGACGCGGGGAGGCATGCGCAAATACGGGGCTTGCATATGTCATAATTGGCCGAATACAGGCTTTGTAAAGTGTAATTTTATTACGAAGGGACATTTTGCTATTTTTATTTAGTAACGGATGTAATCGACCGAGGACGAACGCCGCTCGGTTCCTTACTCGGTTAATATGTGGACCGAAGCTGAGTCTCGAGTCTAATAGGACGCCTAGGTATTTGACTGTCTTTTCCCAGGGGATTGGACGATCGAATAACTCTATGGTGGGGAGATGCTTCGTTATGCGCCGCGAGAAGTACATGGCTGCACTTTTGATTGGGTTGACCTCGATCCTCCATTTCCGAAACCAGTTCCCGAGGGTTCGGGCTGCGGATTGGAGGCGTTTAGAGATAGTGTCTGGATTACGTCCAGACACATATAGGCAGGTATCATCTGCGAAGAGGGCGAGTTCGACGCCGCTGGTGTGCGGTATGTCGTTCGTGAAAAGGGTGTAGAGCACGGGACCTAGGACTGAGCCTTGTGGTACGCCGGCTAGGATGGGATGTGATTCGGATCGCACCCCCTCGACGCGGTAGCGGAAGGTTCGACTGCGTAAGAAATCTCGTATGATGAGTACGAGGCGATCTGGCACACCGAGTCCATATAACTTGTATATGAGCCCGTTGTGCCAGACCTTGTCGAACGCTTTCGCCACGTCGAAGAAGAGCGCTCCGGTATGAAGCCCGCGTATGAAGCGGGATTGAATGTGCTCCGTTATGCGGTGCACCTGCTGGGTACATGAGTGTTTGGCACGGAATCCAAACTGCTCGTGGATGGGGATCCCTCGAGACTGCATGAAGTCTCTTAAGCGGGCGAGAAGTAGGCGTTCGTATATCTTGCCTAAGGCCTTGAGGAGGCTTATAGGCCGATACGCGGTGGGATCGGACGGGTGTTTAGAGGGCTTTAGAATCCCTACGACCTCTGCTTCTTTCCAGGTGTTCGGAAAGATTGCGTTGGCCAGAGCTGCGTTGTAGATTAATACCAATAGCTGAATGATGGTAGTAGGCAGGAGCTTAACTACTTTGTTAGTGATACCATCGGGACCGGGAGATTTCCTCGGACGGAGGTTTTTAATAATAGACTCTACTTCGGTGCTGTTAACCGGCGGTATGGAATCGCGGAGGGCGCAGAGCCCTCCGATCAGCCTCGCTGTCGACTAACGCGACGTGGGCGGAGTCGACCGGTAAGGTGCTTGGGGAGCATTGAGATTTTAGGCTGTCAGCTAGACATTCTGCCTTTTCTTCGTCTAGGAAGGCAGGCGGTTGGTTGGGTCGTACTAAAGGGGGCATTGAACGGGATGTGCCTCCTTTTAGTGATTTTGGAAGTCGCCAGAAGGCGAGGTGAGACGGTTCGATGTTAATGAGACTGTTATCCCACCGATCGTTTCTGAGCTCCTGCATACGTATTCGGACCTCACGTTGCAGGGTGCGTAGTGTTGTTCTATTGCTGACGGTAGGATATAAGTCGTGAGCGCGAGTGGCTGCGTTCTTGCGCCTCATTAGGTCTCTAATGTCGTTAGGCAGGATCCAGCGGTGGTCGTCCGCCACTGGGACCTGTCTCGAGGAATCCTCGACGACAGTTTGGATGTGCCTAGTGAGTGCATGAGCCGCAAGGTTCGTGTCACTGACTGAATTGATGGTGGATGGAATCGCATCAAGGTGCGGAGAAGTTTGCTTAAGTTTTTCGGCTAGCTTTTGCCAGTCGACTACTGTTTTTTTGGGTGGTGAGGCTTGGACGGAAGGTCCTAGCCGAAGTAGAACGGGGCGGTGATCAGATGTTAGTTCGTGGATCACCTCTATATCGCGGATGGCGAGATTTATGTTGCTAAGGATGGCTATGTCAAGCACATCCGGCGTGTGTCCCAGTGTATGCGGGAAGTGGGTCGGTATTGTAGGCGCCAGGACGTCGAAGTCGAGGAGGTCGACTAGCGAGTCTAGGGCCACCCCACGCGGGTTGGTTGTTATTGAGTTCCACCGGGTGTGCTTGCTATTAAAGTCACCGGCAAGGATAGTTGAGCTCCCGAGGGAGAGAAGTGCTTCGAAGTCGCTGCGTGTGATTTTGGCGTCATTTCTACATGGTAAGTAGACAGACGCGATAGTAATGGGGGAGTGGCCGGTCATGGCTAGCTGACAGACCGATGCTTCAAGATGGCTGAGTGGCGGTGTGACGACTGGTACGCAGTGCAAGGACTTTTCTGAGCGGTGAGAACCGCCCTGGAACACGGGTGTATCGTGTGTACGCGGTGTGATTGTCGACTGCTGCGCACCGCTCTCTACGGCGGTCTCGCGTCGTGGTGCGTGTTATGTTAAAGCTATTAACTATATACGACTCGTATTTTCGGTGATGTAATTGCTGTTAGCCTTCTCGGCTTTTACAGCTTCATCGGATACTTGCTATTAACTGTGTATACAGTGTAGCCTGGATCGTGACTGACTGTAACGTGGTCAGGGAGTAACGCATGTGTTAGTTAACTAGCTAGCTAACTTTTTTAAACATCTTACGGTGGGATTTTTTTTCACGGAATAGGTGTGTATTTGTTATGAATTAAGTCTACTATAAACTATGCCTAAGCTGATATAACACAGTACAGCATTAAACTTTCACACGGTCATAATCCAAAGGCAATCGGTAATATCATGAAAAATAAATTCGACTGTAACAGGTTATGATGTTACTTCATTTCGTGTTTGGCATAAGATAAAACAATTTCTCGAACTTACGCCTTTACCTACTTTAACAGGTTGTTAATTTTTTTTCTTAACAATCTGCTCTACATTTTCTATTTTATCATTAGTTAAATGTTGATAAATTTCTTAAAAAGGAATGGCGGAGAAGGCGCTGGTGAAGCCGAAATATAGTGTATTTTGAAGTACACTGAGAGCAAGCGTAATCACTGTGCGTGTAACTAAAGAACTGATGTCTTAGGGTGATGAGCGCAGTGTGGTGTCACACAGGAATGTGCTGGGTTACACAGCATTTGTTTGGCAGACATTACATTTACCATCAGGTGAACGTTTTGCTCGTTTCGTCGCTTTATCCAATAAAAAAAGAACTTTTTTAGATGTGTGTGGAAAGTAGCCGCTATTTTAACTAACTATATGTCATATAAGCAAATCTCTTTCGACACTATGGATATAACGTAATGACCACTGGGTGGGACTAATACATTCAATGGTTAAAATGTATTTGACAATAAATACTTTTTTCGCATAGTGGTATGACAATATGCCATTCCATCTTATTCCATGAATACTGTAAAAGTTGACGAAGGGAAATGCCAAAAAATAATTATGGTCCGCGACAGACGGAAAAACAATCTCAAGAATGCTGGTACTACATACTTTCACGTCTTTTCCGATATAAAGAGTAGGCGGAGACCACACACGTGGCCTACTTTATGCCCCCGCCGGAAACGAGTGGCGAACCACGTCGCCGCCATTTATGTACGAGTCAAAAACCTCTTACTGCTCACTTAACACGTTGCGTTGCCACGAGCAGTATAGTGACAGCATTGTATGTTATGGTATTATTTTGCCAATAAATTTATATAAATAGCATATTGGACCGAGACTAGTATTGATAATGATAAGTAACTCAGCGTACCTAAGTCATATTTTATAATATTTCGTAGTTATATTTAATAATGTTGTTTATTATACAGATACTAACACCAGGCTTTCACACCGTTGAATATAACCCTTGTGAGAGCGAAACAAATAAAGTTTTTATTATTAAGTATAACATTTTCAACGTAATAATAATAAGTGCACACCATTTTGAAACTCAACCCCTCTTTCTAGTGGGATTAATCTCAAACGTTAGATGTGTCTCTAGGTTTTTCAATCAAACAATTTTTTAATATGAAATTTACTACATATGAACACAATTTCATTTGCTAATTACAGACTTGTAACGTTGAATCGGAACAAAATAAAATCGTCAAAGCATCGAAAATCTCATGTAAAAAATTGTCTAAACTATAAAGAGCCTTTGCTATTTCATCGATCAACGAAGGCTCGGCACTGCAATGCGGCGTAGATATGCCGCCGTGTTACACGGCATTTTGTTAATTTATTATACAAATTATGAGTGGACTATATATAACTGACGTTTACCTTTCCTAGAAATCGTGTTAGGCAGAGAAGATTTCTAAATGATGCGGTGGTAAAACATAAATTCCGTTTTAACTAAATAAATATTCGAATACAAATAAATTTTTGAATAAAGTTGACTTATTTCTTTATAAATATATTATTATAATATTCTTATGAACTGATTTTTAAAAATTGCCTACGATTATTTACTAGTTTCAATTCTTTTACTAGCGAGCTTTCGATAAATTTTCCTTGATTAAAATGTTACAGAAAAAAATAACTGAAATAATTATTTTATAAATGCAATTGTCTTGCACTTGCAAGTGCGTACATGCTATGTGCTCTTTTAAGATTAATTTTAATTTTAATGGAACGTTCAGTAATGCGTCTAGATTATATTTTTATGATGAATGATGGTCATGCATAAACAAATTGAACTTGAACAGTCTATGGGCCACAGGTTACCATCAAGTAGAACATGCTCGCTTGTTAGCCACAATAAAATAAAATGAAATATTACAAATTTTAAGAAGCTGGATGCTATACAACAATTCCCCAATTGATTGAACAGAGAAATTAAGATACCTAATTTAATTTGCACAAAAGTTAGTGAGTTATATAAAAGTAAAAACCGAAAAAACCAGTGCATTGTTATGACTAACGCCTCCTTTCCTTTGTGGAAAAAAAGTTCCAGGGGACTTTTTACATTAAGCAAATAGACGCCCAGCTTTCTACTCGTAGATAAGTATCCTATGTGAGCTCAGTATTTTTATGAAATCATTATAATATAACCATTTATGACTGATCAGTTATATCAGCATATTTTGCTGTTGAGTCGTGTTTGAGAGTCGTATTACGTCGTACGGGAAGCCCGTTGAATATGGCTGTATATATATGGTTCTAACCCTAATTTCCACAGAACGTGCAAAATTAACGAATGATGTGTGTTTACAATATTTTCATTTCTTCCAAGTTCAGAGGAATTGACGTAAACGCCACACGGCTTGGTCATCGCCATATGCTACGGTGCTGCTCGTACCGCTCCGTCTATTTTAGATAAGATTTATACCGTCGACTACGCAAGGTTACAAGATTTTTCTGGCCTTTTCCTTTAGTCTGGCTTTAAGATACCTACGTGACGGGATGACGTAATGGATTTCCTTTCGCCGCTACATTTATTATCGATCTCTACTTGACTCGTTTGTATAGCTTAATAACTTTATATCGCAGTAGACGTTTAAGCTCTAAGCTGTTACTTAAGTTTATGACTGTAAGGCTACCTTACGGTACTGAACCCGTGAAAGTTACTGGTGGTAGGATTCCTATGCAGGATCCGTCTAGGTAGGTACCACCCCAGGGCCAGTTATTCTGCCGTGAAGCAGTAGTGTGCAAGCATTACTGTGTTTCGGTTTGAAGGGCACTGTGAGCTAACGTAATCACTGGGCATTTGAGACTGTCTCAGGGTGACGGGCGCAGTGTGGTGTCACACAGAAATATTCTGACTGACACAGCATTTGTTGTGGGCAGATGTTGCACTTACCATCAGGTGAACGTTTTGCTCGTTTCGTTACTTTCTAATTTAAAAAAAAATCTTAAAAAGTTTTAGTCTATATCCCACTGCTGGGCTTAGGCTCCCTCATTTTTGAGACGGTTGTGCCGGCCAAGATGCTCCGACGATTAGTACTAAAAGCAATCGTTTCGTATGATTTAAAGTTATATTAGTCAATACCGATGTAAAACCACAATATAATCGATCGAGTCGTTCAGTAGTTAAAGTGCCAACCTGGTAGGTTCCAGTTGCAGCCAATCTTAGTGCAACTTATAACTAGGTCCAGTTGCATTGTGATCGCCTCTATGTTTCTAACACTGCATTCGAACCTTCGAGAAGCTCTTGAACCATCTTGAAGATAGATGTACCTGGCCGATTTTCGGCCACGGCGACAACATCCGAATACTGTCGGAAACAATCAACTGAGGAGTATACGTTGTAGTGGAACAAGAGTGCAAACACTGGTACTCACTCGACCCAACCTACCCTGACCCGATGTAACGCTCTTGCGATTTTTGCACAAATGTTGGCTCCGGCGGAAAGACCCGTGGCGTAGAAGTCAGGTATTCTGAACACTAGGTCACGAGATCGTTTAACTTAATAATAATTAGATGAAGCATCTGCATATGATATATTGTGTAGGCGAAGATTTTAGTACTAATACAGGAGGTAGAGAAGTAAATAGTAGTTGTACACATTGCACAACTACTATTTACTTCTCCTCCTCCTTTTCTTGAGTCTATGAAAAGACCCAAAGAAGAGTCAAATGCATCGTCGGAGACTTAGGGATATTAATAATACAACCATCCCTGATAATTAATATAATTTGTGTGTTTCATGAATATAAGCTTCTAGCCACGTTTTAATATGGCAACGGGCGACAAGATCGACAAAGTTATTATTATTAAAATAACGAGGTTACTTATTTTCAATTCGCCATTGAATCTTTTTTCTTGGATCAAACTCAGCGATTTTTAATTTTTGTACTGTCAGCGATTTATAATGGCTTGGATCATTGATAAGTTCTTTGCCTAGAATAGTTATTATACGTGACTAAAGGAAAAAATGTTTTTTTAAGAATTCAGTTCCAAAAAATTCAAACACCAGATTAGTGGCGATCGCGTTCACCTTTGTAGTACAATCGCACGCATGTATTTATATGAAAATTTTAAAAACAGTTTTGTCATTTGCTCTGTGATGAATAAAATGTCACGTTTATTTTTGGTCGTTACGTATTTTGAAGGTTTTGAAATGTCAACGGAATATCTCGCCTTTAATTTCACAGTACGCGAGTGACCTCTAAATTAGTTCTACAATTTTAAGTGCTGATTTACCACGAGCTCAGCGATAAAGGAAATCATCGTGAAGACCTGCATGTCTAAAGAATAAAGATATTTCAAAGACATGTGAAGTTCGCCAACCCGCATTGGAGCAGCGTGGCGGACTCTTCCCGGCTCCAAAACCCTTTCCGAAATGAGAGGAGGCCGGTTCTCAGAAGTGGGACAATCAGGCTGTGACTTTCCTTTTTCTTTTAATGGTAAATTGTGAGGAACTAAGCTACTATTAACGTTATAAGAACCGAGAGAGAGGGAAGAAATGTACAAGCAGGTGTTATTGTTGATAGCTGCTATTGTTTCTAAGCGTTGCAGGCGTCATCCAGCCTTCGCAATGCTTTAATTATTGCAGGCTCAATTAGCCACTAGTGCCTAAGCGATTGGGTTCCACGCTAAGGGTTACTAGTTTCTTTCACACACAGAACAAATGTTTTGTATGGCCTATAGATATTTGCTCTGGCTCAAAGTGTTTGTGCATATGCAATTTATATCTATAATTTCGGTGATGTAATTGCTGTTAGCCTTTTTGGATTTTACAGCTTCATCGGAATTTATATCTGCAGACGCTATCACGACACTGGAGAAATTCCAGTTTCGTTAGATTTAATTTACTTAATTCGGATCCCGCATAGTTGTGTAGTGTATGTTTTTTATACATTGTGTATGTATGTTTTAACTTTTAGTACCAGTACTCATACGTGCGTGATTTGGCAAAAAAAACGGAAATAAATTTAGTTTTCTGTATGGTTTTGTATAATATACTCGTATATCTGGTTTTGTATATCTATCACATATTTTGTGTCGAGTTTGCTACTAAAAATCTACTGAAAAATCGTCACTCATCGTCGGTCTAAAGATGTGAAATAAACTGTTTACTAAATAAACTAATTTATTTTGGGAATCTTAAACCTTACTTCATTTTAGGTTTGTGTTTGTGTGTAGTATACACATTCTACAATATGCTGTGCTGCTATGCCTTGAAATAGATGTCACGCATGCAAATGCTCTATTATCTCTGTCGACTACGTTAAAACTCAAAAATACGCATTGTAATCAACAAGTATATACGCAGTTTTCTAGAGAATCTAAACAAATATTTATGCGAAATTACTATCAGGCAATTGTAAGTAAACATCTGTTATCTGTCAAATAATATTATGTTAGCAACAGATCAAATAGATTAGCACTTTTTAGTTTCATGATAATACCTAACACTTGTTTGAAAGTGTAATGGGGAATATAAACTGGATAAATTTAATTACCGTTTTCATGTAGTTTTCTAATATTTTTCTATTTCGTTTCCAGTTTAATGTACCAATACAACACTTTCAAATTAATTTAAGCACAAAAAAAGTTTTCTAATCATTATTTGAAGCTGCAAACTTAAATAATCGATGCATTTTATTATCATAAACAAGTAAACAATTAGTACAATAATTACATTTGTACTCGTTTTCATAAGCTGCTAGTAAGAACGCAATGAAATAAGTAATTATTAGAAGTATCTGTATACATTACATACAATTACGCCATTTTCCCATATAAGGGGCCACTTACGTAGCCCACCCTTCGCCCTCACAGGACACAAGACATGTCGGGTGGCGAACCACGTCGCCGCCATTTTGGTACAAGTCAAAAAAAAATCTTACTCCCCATTGCGTTTCCACGAGCAGTATAGTGACGGCATTGCATAGTGTAGTGTTATCTGCACCATTACAGGCTGTCCGTACAATACCTTAGTCGTCGCTTACGACACCTCGGTCGACACTCTGTCGGACACCTATCGGCTGATCCAAAAATATACCTACTAAAAGTAAACCTACCGTATAAGAATCCTACCACCAGTAACAGATGTATGTACTATGAGAAGTAAGCTAGGCCGATCGTTTTCGATGTCATTAATTTCTATCCGAATCTATAATTCACGAGGTTCCGTTAACAGAATAATATATGTACTTGATACGCAAGTGTTGTTTAGGTGCATGACATGTAAATGCGACTAATTATAAATTATACGACTTTAATTTTTTAATACTGCTTATTTTTAAATGAACGAACTGTTTGATAGAAACGGTATAGATATATTAGACAACATTTGCAATAACTCCGAACAGATGCTCTAAGTTACCATATCTAAAATGTTCAATCGTTGCCAGCAACCGATATATGTCCCGTGTCCAGACACCACGTCTTATATTCGTTAACAAATTTGAATTGGATCAAGGGCCTGCCAAATCTGAATACAACTTTTAAAATAGTATTTAGTTATAAGCCAAGTGCATCTGCCAGTAAGATTATCTATTATTATAATTGTTATGTTGGAATGTGAACCTTATTCATTCGAGAAACGACGGCGTAAAGGACATAATTCATTGAGACACAAGTGTTGCTGTGTATGTCCGTACATTATAAAGTCAGGTGTACACCGTTGCGCAATGTCTGTTGACGCGGGTGTTACGTAAAGTCTGGTTATCGTTATGACGTCACTGCGCGAATTGCGCAGGGAATTTAGGGCGGCCTAGACATTTGGGGCGCAAGAAAATGGTAGTATTTGCAAATTCGCATAAATATTTTTACTAAAACAAATTTATTAAGTATCATTTTAACTGAGAAACAACAGTTTTATTTTCAAAGCCTTTTTGCTTAAAAATATGCTATAATATAAAAATAAAAAAGACTTGCCATAACTATATAAAATTTTTGACAACTAAAATACGAACTAACTTATGATTTTTTTATATTATAAATAGCTTAAATTTTTTTTTTTTATAAATTTTTAATTGTAAACTTTATATAACCCTATGGAGTATTACCTTAGGGTTATAAATAGTTTAAAATAATGGCGAAAAATTCGTAAAATAGGTTTTATTAAACGAACTAAATTAGTAGCCCTCGTAATAATAAAGACTAAAATCTACTTGTGCTAAAACTTCGCTTTTCATTTCCATTAACTATAACAAAAATGTTTTTTTCTCGATAATGGCTAGGAAGGATTTAAAGATTAATAAACTGATGATAGTAGCAATTTTGCATTTGAGTATAGAAAAAGAAATCAAAACTAAGGAAATATGGATTTATTACTTTCTTCGTTATGTTCAAGGATTATAAATGTAGTCGATCTACGTCGAGAATTTTCACAAAGTTTTCATATTTATACATATTGCTTTAGGTGTGTTAGTATTTTTTTAATGTGATAAGACTAGTAATGAAATACAGTTTATATTTACCGATATGGGTTTTACATGTTTTGGTAGTGGGTTTTATATTTCGTTGATATAGTTTTTATTTAACGTCTAATTATAAGAAAAACATCGTAAGGAAATCTGATAATTCAATTTTAGTGTTGACAGCACCGGGAATCGAACCGACGTTACTACTTTTTTAATTCTGGTCACGCCTTTATTTCGTAAAATAATATTAACGCCTAAAGCAACAATTTCTCAATTTCCCCAAAAAGTTACATATTATTTGAATTTGTTACATGTTATGTTTTTACTGCTTAATCTGTTGTTTTCTTTATAAACGGTTAAACATATTTTTAGTCCATATAATACAACACAAATTGATAATTCATATCTCAAAATAGACTAGTCGGACAGATTTGTTTTCTATATCTGCTATACTGGCAGTTCTTAAATCCATGGAAAGCATGTACTTTGCTACGTTTTTTTGTTATTGTTCTTACAACTTTTACACTTTTATTCTGTACTAGCTGAATATATAATTTCGGTGATGTAATTGCTGTTAGCCTTTTTGGCTTTTACAGCTTCGTCGGATACTGTGCTCACGGGCCAGGGGCCCCTGGCACGCGGGCCCCTGGCGTGCCAGGTTTTGGTTTGACCCAAACATAAATACATAAATAATACTTCTACAAAAATCTCGAAATCCGGACTGTCGCGTTCGCTGCGTGCTTGCGCGATTTCGAATATCTCAAAATAATTTTAAGTCGTCTAATGACCGTCCGAGGGAGGCTGCGGGCCTCCATTCGGACTCTCGACTTGTGTATCGGTAACTGTGGGCGGTGAAAACCGCCCTGGAACACGAGTGTATCTTGTGTACGCGATGTGATTGTCGACTGCTGCGCGCCGCTCTCTACGGCGGTCGCACGTCGTGGTGCGTGTTATGTAAAAGCTATTGACTGTGTGTACAGTGTAGCCTGGATCATGACTGACCGTTTCGTGGTCAGGGAGTGCTGAGACGTCCGTGTCGTCTAGCACGTTTCGCCGGCGACGTTTGCGTTCGGTCGCGTTTCTATTAGATCGGTAATTTGCTGCTTTAACCACCAGCGGGTTAGGATGAACCGCGGCTTTTTCGAAAAACCGCCGTGATAATTCTCTGAAGTGTTCAGAGATCAGGCATTTCACAGTCGCTGTGAAGGTCTACGTTGCGTTGATACCAGCTGGCTCCGGTGCAGGTCGCAAGAATTTGGATTGGATTTTGTACAGCTCTGTAATTTCTTTAAATGATTGCCCGTCGCGTGAGCGAAAGCGATGCATGTATAGGCCATTACGGGTCTGTACTAGCTGTGCCCCGCGGTTTCAGCCGCGTAAAATAAGCCGACCACATGATTGCGCCCAACGGCATGCTATATAACCTTTCTCAGTAAACAGGCTTTGTAATGCAAAAAAAAAATCAAATCGGATTCAAACTGCAATGAACTAAAAATAATAATAATCACAATGCAAATTAAAGCCGCACGTAACATATCCATCCTTAATTTATACGGTTTTTCAGATTATCTGCAGTAACCGCCCCACTATTACAACTTTATCTTTCCGAAATAAAAAGTAGCTGAGATTACCATTACACCCCATTAATGTCACAGAAATAAGGCAGATAATAGCTGGTCTAAAAATAAATATCAGTTCAGGGGATGTCTCTATTACGTCAACTTTGTTTAAAAGGCATACTGTCGGAGCCTATTACATTTAGTAAAATTTTCTTTTAATTTTACTAGTTACTATATCTATTACTAGTAACTATTATATACTACATAGTAACTATTACTATGTACCATGTGTCCGGGATCGTATTCGCATTGATTTAGGCACTGATTCTACATCTCATCCCCACTATAATACGACCACCTAATGCGTGTACCCCCTTTTCCCTTTGAGCCATGGCCATCATCATCATGACTTGAAAGTGTGTGGTTTCGCAGATCCGCAAATGGTCTTTTTCGATTTGACACAATATTCTTTGTCGTTAGACATCTAAAAATAATATAAACTTTTAAAAAAATAGGTTAAAACTACTACCAAATAAAAAAAAATCTCAAAAAAAAATTAAAACTATAAGTTATTGTTACATTTTGCAAAATCAAGCACGTTTTGACCAAATTTTTTAGTATTAAATCGACAGATTTTAAGATAAGCAACAATATGGCATCAAAAATATGGTTGAGTTAGTTACTCTAAGAAATATTGCTAAGTGAAAATACCTCTGTCGCAAGCATGAATCATGAGTATTGAAGTGACATTGTGAAGCCATTTTCAAGTTATTGCAATTTTTTCGAGGACATACATAACAAAACGCACTAAAAGTTGAAATGGCCATGGCTGGTAGGAGAAAAGGGGAAGGACATATTAGGGGATCGTTTTAGTGTGGGAATGGGATGTAGAATCAGTGCCTGCAAAGTGTATGTATATTAAAAAATATATTTTGAAGTTTTTTTTTCTTGGTAAACTAATTCGAAGTACGAGATTTAGCAGTATTCATCTGTTTCGGAGATATGCCCGGACGAAGAAACAGACGATCATTTTAAAAACGTGTGTTTATGTTTTGGTATCCTACAAATGACCAAATGAGATGAAAAGTTTTTATTGTAGCAACTTAAATGGCAAGCAGACATCTATTTTTTTTATTTGTAGAAATATGTAGTTTGTAAACAGGAAAAATATTTAAACTGCTATGAAATAAAATAATAATGGCCATAATTCAAATTAAAGCCGCGCTTACCACGTCTATCCGCATTTCGCGGATGTTGTTGCCATGAAAAGGGTAACTGCCGGCCATATCGGGTCGTCCGATCAGGGGAGGACATCTCCTCGAACCAGTAATTTTAGATGTTGTATATATAGTTCGCACCTTATAAACTTTAATAGCGCCATATTGGACATATGAGATATTTCTTCAGCTTCATACATGTAACTGATCACGTCACTATATCACTGCCTCGCTAAGACTGGAAATCGTAGTTAGCTGGAGATTTTGCGATGTCAGGCGATTATGTGCAGTCAGGCGATGCGGTAAAACTGTGTCCAGGCTTTCAGTTCGTGGAGGCGTATGGAGACAGTATTGATGCCGCAGGAGTCAGTCTGAGGAGAGGGGGTCACCGTTGATTATCCAGAGGCTGAGAGACTAGATAGCACGCGTTGTGCCGACAGTAGTCTGGTATTTCTGTGACTGCGGTGGCTGCCTATGACGTTGTTGCTGTTGGAAGAAGCTGTCTGTGATGTTCAGTTCACGCCGCGGTCACAGTTTTGGCGGATTTTGTTGCCAAAGAAAACGCTACCCGCCAGATCGAGTGATCTGATTTGAGTAATGATTTATGGGTTCTCGAAAAAAGGGACATCGCCTGATAATGAAATTAAAAAATTAGATTTATTTACAAAAATCCATTTACATTATCACTCTTGTGGCGAACTGTTGAAAGAGAACGGAAATGTCGCAAAGCATACAAGATATAGCTTGTTAAATAATAGTTTTACGGGTTAAAGAGATGTCGTGTAGGTTAATGAGAAAATGCTTAAAGGTTAATGAGAATCACTTAAGGTAGTGAGGAAAAATAAAAAATTTATGGAAGATCACTTTTATAATGTTTTTGTCAAAAACAATTACAATAAAATGATTATAAATTGCTAACAGAACTAAGAAAAAACAATTCTTTTATTACAATATTATCTAGAGTAACGAAATGTAAAATTTTAAGCGTTACTGCTTTTGATAAACAAAGTATTGACGTTCCTTTATATTAGACGCAAATAATTAATCAGTCTCAAGCAAGCAGACGAAGTAATTTAAAAACACAGGCACAGACACTGCAATTAGAAAAATACAACTTTGTAAAAACTATCAATTGCTAAAACTTCTCAATATTCTTTTTCTTTATTTGTTCCATTGTTTAAGATATCTATGACAGAATTACCATTAAAATGGAGACAATATTATATTTGTGTGAAGTATTAGAATATACTATAATCGGAATCACTTTCACTTGTCATTTGTACAATTTGTAGGGTTCAACAGAAACTTCGTTATTATTGCAGGCCCTTCATTAAGGATAACATCCAGTTTAGTTCTTTTAAGTTCCGGAGGCAATTCCATTTCAGTGAGTGCTGAAAATGGTGTATCACTTTGAAGAACGCCAACAGATTCAATTAGGTTTAAGTCATCGGAAACACGCGTGTCAAGGGCAACTTGTTCTATGACATCACGAAAGCGGAGGTGTTTACCGTGTGCACAATATTTTGCTTCAGTTAAACATGTTTCTTTGATACATCTCAGGTGTCTTAAAGCGTCAGATGTACTTTTTGTATAATGCCGTACAATTTGAAGACCTTGCTGGGTTCCCTTAAATGGTAATAATGTTTTAGGCAATATCATTTCTTTATAAAAAAAATATTTTCAGAAATCGTATCAATTACGATGTTTTTCCGGTTATGTTTTAATAGTTGAGAAAACTTTTCGTGTTTGGTACGTCGGTACTGAAACTGAAACCTGAAATTATTGACTTTTATATTTGGGGAGTATATTTTCAAATAATCCAAAATATATGGAACCAATATGAGCCTCTCCTGCTGCATCATATCTGAGGTACGAACTAAGCCTAGCGAAGTATTGGGATTTTTTTCTGCTTGTTAATGTCGAAAAAATAAAGTACACTGGTGTGAATAGTTATTTGCGGCTTACAAGCCCCAAAATGTACGGTTTGTATTTCATTTGAGTATGCGCACTTATAATTTTCGGGAACAGCCTCATCAGGTTTAAACCGATCTTTCATCTTTTTAATTGACTAACCATCAACCATAACATTTTGTTGACTAACCATTCTAATACAATGCTTTATATACATATCTATTATATTTTCGTAAAATTTTATGGCTTATTTTGGTTTTGTTATATTTTTTTCTTTCTTAACCAACCTTACAGTTTTATTACATTTCATAGGATTATATATTTAGTCTTATAGTTCCACGTGCAGTAATAAAATTTAATATAATTGTCAAATTCCTCGTAAGACATTTGAAAGAAACTTTTCCACATTCATCTTCTTCTGCAAGGCTGACACGTACTTTATTTCTTCACCTAAACTTAGTCTTGAATCTCCAATTAGCCAAAGAGTGCCAGTAATAATTCGCTTTACTTTATAAAACTTAATATTGTTGTAAGAGTACGTAGGAATTTTAGCGATCGTGCCATCTTTTATCAATGAGAGGGATCAGGTAGAAGATTATTTATATTATTTTCCAAGTTGCCGTTCTCAAAGTTTTTAGGCAATTGAAAACCGCCCTGCTTAGCACTTGTTCGATTTTCGATGTGACAGTCAACTAAGACGTCAAAATTGTCTATATTGATACTCGTAATTTCTATATCGCTAGAAAGTGGACTGTTCCACTCAATAAAACGTTGTACTTGCCTCTTCTTTTTTCTTCTTATGGCTTTTTTGGCATTTTGTCTGCATATTTTGCTTATCAATCTTTAATCTTGCGGTGTCAAACAATGTATAGATAATACCTTTCCATTTTTTTGTTTTTTTATATTATATAAAATTGCCTCTGTTCTATGTTTTAGGCATTTTACCTAAAAATAATGGTATCAGCTTTAGAGCACAGGAAAATGCAAAAAAGATGCATTTTAAAACACAAGTAAAATAAAGTCTACACTTCCCAACAAACAATCGAGGCCGGCGTAGAAAAATAATTATAAATTTTTGATAAATGCGTCCCGTGCATTAAAAACAAGTTAAATAGACACAGATAAACAAAAAAAATACGTCTATCTCGCATTTCAACAAAATTGTACAGTTTGTGGAGTTTACACTCAATTAAATAATCAGAGGACATCAATTGACATATATTCGTTATCATTTGTAAAGCACACACACAAACAAAAATATTAAAATCAGGTTAAAGATTCCATACCTGTTACAAACTCGTGTCGACGTAATTTCTAAAAAATAGCGCATATAAAGCACGATACTGGCCGCTCATTTTTAGGAAATTCGGGATATTGTGGACATTATAGCGTGTTTGTGTTGTGCGATAGTGTGCAACCACAGAAAACAGAGAAAATCAATGGACAAAGTTTGAGCTTAAACATCTCTGAATTTTATGAAATAAGTAATAAGTGGTTTCCTTAAAATGAAACCTCTGTATACACGACCGACTATTAGAAACAAAAAATTTCGAAGTGTATTTGTAGCAAATATATTCCTATAATTAACATAAGATTACTCGGCCTATTAATAAGTCTATTCAAGAACAAAATTGCAGTATTAGATAAGTAAAAATAAAAATTCAGACTTTTGTAAAAATAACCGTTCGGACAGTTTACGGATGCCACTTTTTTGAGAACAACCATTAAAAGTTGTATATTGGTTGACTTTCACGTCAACGAAAAAATAGGGTGTGATAGGTAAAATAGAATAGAAGCCCATGGCATTTATACTTTTTTTTGTTTTATTAACTTATTATAATCTTTATTCCAGCATTAAATACTTCTCATTTATAGTATTTTATCATATTAAAACATTAAAAATAGGTGAAAGTTAAAAAGGTGCGCAACGAATGTATACTGATCGAAACTTTTTGCAATCATTGCGTAGAAATGGCATCCCAGCTCCCAGAGTTCCGAGCACGGCATTTATCTTAAAAACTAAAAAGACTATTGAGTACGGAAAAAGCTCATTGTGTTAGTGAGTTAAAGCAGCGCATCATTGTTGTACTTGACGCTCGAAGCTTGACGGTCTCCTAGCGCCCCGCTCAGGTAGTCCGACCATAGCGTGTAGCTATCTGCGCCCTGACCTAAACCCCCGTCTGTATATATTTTCAGTGATGTAATTGCTGTTAGCCTTCTCGGCTTTTACAGCTTCATCGGATACTTCCCCCGTCTGTACACTGCAAGTACAGCGGGCGCACTAAGGCGTCCTACAACATGGTGCTAGTTGTACTTGAATGTTCCACAGCAGGGAAGCAGATCTTTAATCTGCGGCCCTGCTGCAATCTTACATGGCTCTCAGTAGACGCGGGGGCCTCAAAAACGGCCCGCCGAGACAATGCCATAAATGCCAGTTATACGGCCACTCAGCAAGAAACCGTTAAGCGTATGTCAGGTGCGTTAAGTTCCTAGGTGACCACAGACTGTCCTAGACTAAAGGCCACTTCTAGCCACCTTCGGCCCGCCTGCCTACGTTCTAAGTAACTCAAAAGGCCACACGGCCAACTATCTCGGCTGCCCTAAAGCGTCAAACCCAAAAAGGTCTCCGGTCAAACAGGCACAAAGGTTTATCGTATCTACCCCACCACTCGGTAAGCCACTTCTACACTTCCATATTTGCATGAATCTTACAAATATAATATGTATCTCTGTCACTGACGTTAGGAGAGAGAACCCAAAACGGTCTGTTTTTAAAAAAAAGGAGTAGCTGACGTTACAATATTGTTCCTCACCTCGTAGGTTTTGTGAAGATCTAGTAATGGAATCTAGCAGACACCTCTTTGGTTTTTGGATGTTATTTCGTGTAAGCCACTTCTTTTTCCCCGCCTTTATTCTTGAAACATTATCTCGTTCAAAAAACTTCATTATATTTTGCTTTATGATTTCGTAACAATAAGGTTTTTTAACTGATATCTTTTTATCTCGAACACTAAAGTTTTTCGTTTCTTTTAAAAATTTCAGAGCTTTTAAAATACTCTCATCACCAATAACTGCATCACTGAAATCTTTTTTACCTGATTTTGACTGTCGCTTATAATTCTTTTCTAAAGTCTTTAGCATAGCTTCACTAAACAATATTTTCTTTTTAGCTTGCGGCAGCTTAGATTTATCTTTTAACAGTTTATATAATTTCGAATTAGGGCTTTGCAAGCGTTTCTTCAATATCTATATATATTTTTATAGCTTTCGATTTTTTGTTACAGAATCTTTATTTTGTTCTTAAACGCATTACACTTTTGAAATAAAGTGTATCTCAATTTTCTTATCATCTTTTTTAATTTAGCTGTAGCAGAGATCTTGGGAATTTTAGGGGTAGGAAGTGGTGAATCTTTTGACGAGAATCATTCTGGAGACCGATTGGATTCCAATTCAGCTTCTGCTTGGCTCCTATCTACTTGAAGTGGATCTTCACTATCACTGCTTCAAGGGGTTTTCGCATTCATAAGCTCTAAACGCTTATTCTTCGTCTTTTAAAGTTTTCATGCAATTTTTTCTTTTGTTGTCTTTTAGCCTTTGTGTTCTTTTGCTCTTTTTTTGCAGATGTCTTTGGTGTTCCTTCTCTCTTTCTCTAGCATATTAGATAATTAGGTCCGTTTTGATAATTTCATGTCTTTTTTTGCGTGACGCAAAAAGAAATATTTCTTCTTTTGATCTTATTTTCCTAAGCATTTTAGTCTGCAAAAGTGTTTGTTATTTATTTCCTAATTATGTTACTCT
Source organism: Luehdorfia chinensis (assembly GCA_019845155.1). Taxonomy (NCBI): domain Eukaryota; kingdom Metazoa; phylum Arthropoda; class Insecta; order Lepidoptera; family Papilionidae; genus Luehdorfia; species Luehdorfia chinensis. The sequence goes on from JAHVAK010000125.1 coordinate 1,620,596, forward strand.
TTATGTATTTAATATTGAATATGTGTATTATACATGTATGTTTGTAATTATAAGTATATAGGTTTACAGTCCATAATGATATCGCTGTTATTAATATGATAAATCTTATAATATAAGCTATTTCTTAATATAATAATTTTATATATATTTATTACTTCAAGCATATAAATCATTACTGTTCGAATCATCTGGTCACCATTCGACTACAGTGTAAACGGTAATTAATGGTAATTAGAAGAATCGTAATGAGAATTTAACATATTTTCTTTAAAAAGTGTTTATTTAGGCAAGTGATAGTTTTATAAAGTTTACACGCCGAATGTTAACCAGACATGTTAATAGGTAAAAAATATGTTTTTACACGCGTGTGCCTTGCTCAGTGACAGAGCGACAACTGTCGCTGATCGATGTGTACGAGCCGGGTTTCATTCATATTCGTAGGTCTCAAAATATAAGACTAAACATCTTGCCGAATGGTAGTTATGAGGAAGTGTAAGGATATTTTTGAGAAGTAGTATAAAACTGTTTAAATATATCCTTTCGCAATCAATATGTTGCCTGTGGATATGTTAACATATCTGTTATCATGAAAAAATACTAAAATTCCATTCTTCTTAAAATTGTAAAATGTACAAATAGTCTAAAATCTGGGAAAAGGGATACCGATGGCAATTAGAAATTACATTGAATAAAAAAAAATGGATTTTTATTGTTTATTATTATTATTATTGATTGCTTCTGGAAATCTTCTGGATTCTGGATTCTGGAATACGAACAATGGAAATTTGAACATGTTCAAATGTCCATTGTTCGTATTTGATTAAATCTTTTTCAGAGTTTTTTACTCATATTATTTATCGTTTGCCATGCAATATGCACGAAAAAAACATATTCACCCACATACATATTGTTACTTGTGATGCATGCTCTCACTAGGCACATCCAAAAAGTCGTCGAGGATTCCTCGAGACAGGACCCAGCCTAACAACATTAGGGGACCTATCGAAGCGCATGAACGCATCCAATCGAGCCCACGACTTGTATCTCACTGAAAGTACCGAACAACTCTACATACCCTGTAGCGTGAGGTTAAACCGCGCATAGAGGCATACGGGAACGATCGGAGGGATAATGATCTCACAAATATTAAACCATCTTATCTCGCCTTTTGGCAACATCTCAAATCACATAAAGGAGGTAAAGTCCTGTTCAATGCTCCCCCAATCAATCAATCTCACACGTCATAATGGTCGACAGCGAGGTCGATCTGACTTTCGACAAGGTTTGGCGCAACGGGCCCACGTACACGTTATATGAGCTCGGTGTGAGCTGATGAGCAGATCGACTGGTACAAATCATACGAGTTATTCTTCCCAGTCGAACCTGTCGCTACCGCGTCGAGGGAGCGCGTTCTGAAGCACATCCCATCCGCGCCTGTGTACCTCAGGGCTAAGTCCTAGGTCCCGTTTTATACACCCTATTTATCAACGACGCCTACAATCCGCAACCTGAAGCCTAAGGTACTGGTTTCAGAAATGGAGAATCGAAGCAACACCACTACTATAAATCTCCCTACCAGTGAGTTATTTGACGTCCAATTATCTGGGAAAAGACAGTGAAATACTTAAGCGTCCTACTCGACTCAAGAGTCACCTTCGGTCCAAACATTAACCGCGTAAGGAATGGAGCGGCTTTCGTCCTCGGCAAGAATTACACCCGCTCCAAAATAAAAGTTACATTATACATAGCCCGTATTCGGCTATTTATGACATACGCAAACCCCGTATTTGCGCATGCCTCCCCGCGTCATATTCACCAACTTCAGGTCATTTTACTGGTGGTAGGATTCATATGCAGGAATGCGTCTAGGTAACTACCACCGCAGTGCAAATTATTCTGCTGTGAAACAGTAGTGTGATAACACTTATTCGCGACACTGCCGCAGCTCAGGCCGGCTTTTCCCAAGTTTTATCATAGCTTGAAGCGTCGCTGGAATTTCTTGCACCATTTCTTTTCCAGCGGAAACGCATTCCGAATTTGTGGTAAATGTAGATAATTCAGATAAAACTGTAGATGCCGTCCCGAACGAAGCGACTGGACCGAGCACTGGCCGGCCCCTTCAGCACCCTCGAGTCAGTTATTCTCACGAACAGTATGATTGTCCAAGGTGAGGTGCCCTTGCGCTGGTCATCCATAAATCAAGGTTCATCGGTTAAGCGACTTGCGCTTGGCCAACTTTAAATCCAGTAAAGCTGTAAAAGCCTTCGGGGTGACAGTGACATTATGTTAAAATAGCGCATAATAGACGCTTTTAATATTTTTAAAAGTGAAAAAGACACTTCGTAGTTTAGGGAATGAATAATTTAAAAAACATGGTAGATTGTGCTTGAAGATAAAAGGTGCATATTTAGAATGAACATTTATTACGATATCGGTGAAAAGAAAAATGTTTATAAAGTAAGTACTTTGTAAGTATCAATCAGTAGATAATTAGCTAATTAGTTTATTTCGTTTTTTTTTAATACCTGTAAACTTTATAATGCATTTTCATTTTAATTAAAATATAACTATACCGCACACTAGGATTTCCCCTGTGGCGTGGGTGCGTTTGACAGACATACATTTCACGTGCATAACACAACCAGACCATGTGTTTTCGCACAAATGTTGGCTCCGGATGGGATTCGAATCCAGGACTTGCGGCGTAGAAGTCAGTTACCCCGACCACTAGGCTACACGGCCGCCTTTCACTGTCGGTTGGCAGCAAAATCCTGCTTACGTTTAGTTTTTTTTCAAAAGAGCCGTGGTTGATCAGGGGCTGGGCGCTCGCCTTAAATTTCATAGTTTGATTCACGGTTCCATCCCCGACATCTCTAAAATTGTTCTGCAATTTTAAATTATTATTTACCACGTCCTCAGCGGTAAATGAAAACATCGTGAGGATCGCACCGTACGGCATGGTACCTTATGACCAAACAGACAGAGGGACTTTGACGAGTTAATTTCGTATTTATAATATTAGTATGGATGAAAATATCGTGACAATTTTTACTTACATAAGGGCCAAGTCTGAGAAATAAAACTATTTTTTTTAACAAAATCTATCCAGTAGTTTTCGCTCTTTTATAAAATCGTAGTTTTTTAAAACTTAATATTAAATTAAGATAACGAGATAATTATTTTTTTAGAAATTAACCAAGTTTCTAAAAAAAAAATTAACGAAATCTATTAAGTAGTTTTTGCATGATGCGCGCACAACAGACGACCGCTATCATTTTATTTATATAGAAAAGTGACGAGATAAGCAGGTCGTTAACCCGACAGTAAGTGCCACACTTAATTTTGACCCACTACCTACTTTGAATTGCAAAGAACTGCGTAACAACAGTACGCTCGTCACCATGAGATATCGGTAAAGTCTCCATTGCCTAGTTATGTCACAGAATTTCAAGATTAAAAGTTTAATTAATTTTCTTCGTTTCTTTTTCAGCATTCCGGTTCAGAGGACATAGATAAGCTTCAGATAAGAGATTTTTGTTTTACATTTTCCTTTTGAATGGTATTTTTGTACATTTAACTGACAACAAACCTTAATGTCAAATTATTTCCCTTTGCAATATATTAGGTCCTTACATGTGAAATTGGCGTTTTGTATGGGAGGAATATAAAGTTGATTTTTTTTTGCATTATATATTAAATTTATCAAAGTATGTATCATTGTTATCTACGCATTTTTGCCGTCTCATAGGTAGTTCGTTGATCTGTTTACTAAAAAAACCATGGGTGTGAGAATCAATAAACTCTCTGAAGGCGGTTTGAACTGCCACCTCGGAGATGAATATTTTTCCTTGTAGGAAGTTACCCAAATTCCGGAAAAAATGGTAATCTGTTAGAGCAAGGTCCGGGGAGTGCGGTGGATGTCGCAGACATTCCAGGAGTTTAGCGGCCGTCTGTTGTGCAAGTGTGTGGTCTAGCATTGTCCCGAAGCAGCAGTGGCCTAGAGCGATTGACCACCCTCGGTTGTTTAGCAGCTAGTTCTTCCATCATGGTTTGCAGTTGATGACAATAGATATCTGCCGTATCTGTAGTGTACGACACCGGCACTAGTCCACCAAACACTCACAAGTATATATTTACTTGTGGTATGATTCCTATGCAGGAGTCCGTCTAGGTAGGTACCACCCCAGGGCCAGTTATTCTACCGTGAAGCAGTAGTGCAATCATTACTGTGTTTCGGTTTGAAGGGCACTGTGAGCTTAGCGTAATCACTGGGCATATGAGACTTAAGAACCTATGTCTCCGGGTGATGGGCACAGTGTAGTATCACACAGAAATTTTCTGGGTGGCACAGCATTTGTTATGGGCAGACGTTGCACTTACCATCAGGTGAACGTTTTGCTCGTTTCATCACTTTATGCAATAAAAAAAAGTAACTTTTTCTGAGTAAATTTTCGCTTGGGGCAAGATTTGGCTGGTTCTCCAGGGTTCAGCCATTGCGACGAGCATTTAATTCTTCATTATCCACTTTGGTCTCCGGCCGTCCAAGGGGCTTGTTCTGAAGGTCGAAATGCCCAGAACGAAAACGGTGGAACCAAAAAGGTACCGTGTTTTCTTTTGCGACACCAGCGCCATACACATCGTTAATTCTTCGAGCTGTTTCTGCAGCACTGGTGCCACGGTAGAACTCGTACTCGTAAATAAAGCGATATTTCAAGTTATCCATTTTGTAAGATGAGCGACGCCAAAGTAAAAATGAATGAGGAAAAAAACAATTGAATGACTGTTTAAGAAACGCAAATATACCAGCTAAATGGATTTATAAATTTAAATTTGGAGTTCTTAACCAAAGATGATATATTTTCAGATCAAAGTGGCCAGTACGACAAAACGCCAATTTCATTGGTAAGGACCTAATAATATATTAGTTTACTGAGGGCTCTCAGAATGACGTCACTGACGATAATATCGTTCTTGAAAACTTTAGCATTTTCGATACATCTTCAAACTGTAGTTATTAATGCGGTTTTGAGGCGGCATAAAAAAAACTGCCACACTATCTCAACCAAGGAGAGAGTGACGAGACGAGCAAATGTTAACCTGATGGTATGTGCAACGTCTGCCCATAACAAACGCTGTGTTACCCAGAACATTTATGTGTGGCACCACAATGTGCCCATCGCCTAGACACTTTACTTTTTAAAGCTCATAATACCAGAAATTACACTAGCTCCCAGTGCCCTTCAGACTGAAACAGTAAGGTTTGCACACTACTGCTCCACGGCAGAATAACTGTCCATGCGGTGGTACCTACTTAGACGGATTAGTGTAAAATAATTCTACCACTAGTAACCAGTACAGTTAGAGAAAAAAGTTCATGGCTTTTAACATTGAAAAATTTTATTGAAACGTGCTAAATCAAAAATACACAGTCTGGTAACTACCATAGCATCTAAGGCGATGAGGAGTCCTGGTCCTTAGATCACCAATCAGTCTTGCAATCGTAGTGATTAAGGCAAATCCTTCTTTCTTGGGAGAGGCCTATGCCTAGCAGTAGACTATTAACAAGTTGATGATAGTAGATGTTATTTAATACCGTAGTTTTTGTAATGTTGTGATTTCATCACAATTGTAAAACAAACCTTTTGTAATTTGCTGGTGGTATTTTTTTTTAATTGGAATAGGTGACGAAACGAGCAAAACGTTCACCTGATGGTAAGTGCAACGTCTGCCCATAATAAATGCTATGTCACCCAGAAAATTTCCTGTGTGACACCACAATGCGCCCGACACCTTGAGACATCAGTTTTTAGGTCTCATATGCCCAGTGATTACAATAGCTCTCAGTGCCCTTCAAACCGAAACACAGTAATGTTTTCACACTACTGCTTCACGGCAGAATAACTGGCCTTGGGGTGGTACCTACCTAGACGGATTCCTGCATAGTAATCCGTCTAGGTAGGTCTTAAGAACATGTTTTAGGGGGACGGGCGCAATGTGGTGCCACACAGAAATGTTTTGAGTGACACAACATTTGCGGGCGGACGTCGCACTGTTTTGCTCGTCTAGTCTCATTCTACTATAAAAATATTTTTTTTAAATTAATCTTCATCGGAAAGATCGATAGAGATGACCTATGTATGAAACAAGAAAATATTCTCATCTGAAATTGTTACGTACAAACTATTCAATATTTATCGTCTATTACATAAACAACTTACGCATAATATTGATGTTGGTCGAATGCCACCTACCCTAACAAAACAATACATTCTAACACTGGTAAGCGATCATAATGATGATGTTTTTACCTAATTTTATTTGTACCTAATCATTCATTTGATCATTTCATCGATATGTTGTAAGCCAAATCAATGTTTTAATTAAAAATTAAAAATAAATTTTCATTTTTACAAAATATAAATATTGACAAACGTGAGTGCTCCAATGGAGAGCAGGTATTTATCTGAACATATGGGCCTAGTTTCTATACTGCTTTATATATTTACTGTGACTATGTGCTGCAGTTTTGTTGAGAAATGCAGTCTCTTATTCGAGATTCGATTTTGCGGTGCGGAAATCGAATCCAGTATCCGTAGCCCAGGAGCTAATTGCTCAGCCACCGAGCCGTTAAGGGAATATTCCCGTACTTTTTTGCCTTTATTTTGCTTACAAATAAATGAAATTGGAGTGTCTGTCTGTGATTTCGCAATAAAATTATTGCTATATCTCATATGGTAATTTGCAGTGAGTGCCCAGTCTCTGACTACCCCTTATGGGATACAGTCGTGATCTTATGTAAGTATGTAATTTGCAGGATACCACAATTCAAACACACGTTTTTATTTTTTTTTGCCTTTTGCTATATTTGTTTGTCCGGGCTAATCTCCGAAACGGCAATCATTGCCAGGTAAACGACTTTCCGGAGAGAAATCTAAGTTACATTTTATTTCGGAAATGTTTTGGGTTTCTGCGTGAAATCTCAAAAACTGTAGAAATTATGGGCTACACGTCGATTCAATATTTCTCTTGATATTTTAATAAGTAGATAAGAAAGTTATATATACATATGTGTAGTGGCTGCTCGATAAAAGAATACTACCACTCTATCTCATCCAATAGATCTCGTAAAAGGCGAGTAAGGAATTAAACTGCACTGTGCACCCAACAGCGCATGGTGGCGATGGGCTCACCACCTATCACACCAAGTGCATTATATTATTTTGGTGAAACGTGGATTGTGGCAGTCATCTGTTTTTCGCAGTGAGTGCCCAGTCTCTGACTACCCCTTATGGGATACAGTCGTGATCTTATGTATGTATGTATGATAAGAAAGTTCAATTGAAAAAACCTTTTAGGACTATTTGGCCAGTTTTTCAGAAAGAGTTCTAAGCCATAATACTTCATGATTTGAAATGCAGCACCCTGTCAACAGAACTGCTGCTGAGAAGGGCCGTACTGTGATTGCTCATGTCATAAGGTACCATGCCTTACGGCGCAATCATGTGGTCAGCTTGTGAAACCGCGGCGCTTAGCTAATTTTAATATAAAACTAACCTATATGCACCGTCATTTGACAAAATGTAATATATGCGTTCGGTGAATGACAGTCTGTGGTAACTATTCAGAACTATCCCCTCGTCAAATGTAGTTAAAAAAAGATTTCCATAATTAGGCGACCCAATGTAGAAAACCATCGACCGAAAATAGATCCGAAAACGAATAAGTTATTTTTTGCACAAATAGTAGCTCTGGCTGGGATTTGAACTCAGGACCCGCACATAGAAGTCAGGTATTCTGACCAGGTCACACTTGTATATACTTGATATTATAATGCATAATATCTCCTGCGCATTTGTTCCAACAAGGAAGTTGTCGCCATGGTAGAAAATCATCATCATATAAAAATTACGATTGCGTTTTTCTTTATATCTTAATGTAAATAAAATTGAAATGAAAAATTTACAGAAACAACCTCAATATCGTTTACAATTTAAGTTAATACAATATTTTTTGTGGTACAGCTACGAAGGGGGGGACTGCGCTCACAGAATTCGCATAAAGCAGCACACACCCCACACACTCCAACCTTCACCTGGCAGACGAATCACTTACCATCAGATGAAGAGACTTGCTCGCTCGTCACCTAACTCCAATAAAAAAGAGCTCTTGCAACTCAGTTCACGTAACAGAAGTGAAACATACTCTAGATTTATTAGAAATTTGATTAAAATAAATTAACAAGAATTAAAACATTAGTCACTGTAATTAAACTGCTTATCATCATGCGTAGATTTTCTTTTATTAGGAATAACAGAAACGTTGCATGGAAGCGCTGCACTCAAATTCGACCTTGCAATTTTTCTCACGCCTAAAGTTTCTTTTCAACAAGCCATAACATCCTAGACTTCGGGGTTGGCTACCACAGCTAAATCTTAATTGTATATCGAAGAGGAATGATCTATGAGGCATAGTGACCACTTTCCTTCAATACAACCCAAAATAAGTTGGATAGATACTGTAAACACGTTTGTGACACATATATAAGGGTACTGGACTGGCTATAAGTTTAATACCTGGCGTGAATGATTATGAGACTTCGTCGAACATAACTTTATCGTAAATCTTGAGCAGAGTGGCGCCGCGTCGTCGCCACTACGGCGGCGCCTATCCGCAATAGCCTAGAAACGTAGCATTATGGAACGAAGCGGACCGTATTTTCATTATAATAACATTTAAGCTTTCTTTAATTCTGTAAGATCAAATTTGAATACAGAACTGCAAATTTTAAAAAGTATATTATTATTTATTTGTACTCTCACTAAAATGTAAGGAGGCCTACGCTCAACAGTGCGATGTTCATATGCTGCTACTTAATTATTATAGAGTGCAAGTATGTTGTGGGATAATCGCGAAGATTTTCTAGGCATTTCCTTTAGTCGACTCTTTCTACACCCTTTGTTAGTCTAATATCTATTTAGTGAATATCAACTACTATTAGAGTACTTGGTAAATAAAAACATCTTTAGGCATCACTTTACTTACATTGACATATCAAATGATGACGGCAATTTTCGGCAGCTACCTAAACACGTCGGTAATAAGAGAGGTTTTTATAAGTGTATTTAAACCAATATTTTTCGTTTCGCATAATTCATTTTTATATGTTTAAATCGTCATATTATTAAAGATTTTTCACAAAATAAGAACAATGGAGAACTTCGTTGTGCTAGTAGGTAGTTTTAGAATAAAAAATATAAAAGCCTGAAAGAAAAAAGAGGATCAGGCTACGTTACGTGTGTGTACGTTATGTTACTCTACAATGCTATATATGAATTCATATATGTGTAACAAAAGTAATTCTTAAATATATGAAAGTGTTTTTTTACAATTTTCCGTTGTAACATATTCGTAACCCACGCATCCACGCACACAAAGTTACAAGCACAGAACACATTTTTTTTTCTGTTCTGTGTATAAAAGCCTGAAAGAAAATAAGAGGTCAGGCTACGTTACGTGTGTGTACGTTATGTTACTGTTTTTTTCTGTTCTGTGGTTACAAGTATATTAACTTATTATAAAGTCCTAACATAATCCTTAGTAATATTGTAATTAATGCGAAATTAAGTCTCTCTCTCCCTGTCTGTTTCTTACCTTTTCAAAGCTCAACCGCTGGACCGATCTTGACAAAATTTAACACATAGATAGCTTGCATCCTGGAAAGGAAGATAGGAAGTATCCTATTTGATTTTAAATATTAATTTATCCTGGAAAATCAAATAGCTTTAAAAAACCTATATCTACGCGGACGTAGGCGCGGGCTTCAGCTACGAGTAGTATTACATAAAACCACGTGAAGTATGCTGACTTTCAGTGGAGATTTAAACCTGTACTTAGACCTGACAGCCGCGTGAGCCGTGTCAGAGTACCTGACTTTTACGCCACGGAACCTGGGTCAGTTGGGAGTCCCAGCTGGGGCCAACATTTGTGCAATAGTTACAAATGAATGTCTATTAAACGCACTCACGCTAAGGGAAAAACCTCTTTTTAAACTAAATTTAGAAAAAAAAAAACTTTAAACACGAAAACATAAAAGCTGACCCTAAGCACTCTCAGGGTTTGATAATGAGGTCCCACTAGAATTTGACTATTTGATTGTTGGACTGCATGCCTACCTCTGCCTGAGAGTATTTTCTATAATCACCACGCTGGGCAGGAGGGCTGACAATTTCAGTACAAGACACCTCGCATAAGACATTACTGTGTTGCGGTTTGAAGGGCACTGTGAGTTAGTGCAATCACAGGGCATATGAGACTTCAGAACTTATGTGTCTTATGTGAAATGTTCTGGGTGACATAGCATTTTTTATTAAAACATTGCACTTACTGGTGGTAAGTAAACGTTTTGCTCGTTCCGTAACTTTTACCAATTAAAAAAAAACTTCTTATAATGTACTTTACTTCTTACGCATAGTGCATTAATCAGCTTATTTAGTAAACCATTACAGTTTGGTTATGGATAAGCAGAATCTATTAACCAGTTTCGTCCCGTGGCCGTCAATAAAATGGAATGCAAAACATCTAATGCCATCCAACTGATAGAGGGGTGACTAAATTATTGTTAATTCACCAATTATATTATATATAACCTAATATAACAAGCGGCCACCGCCTATTCGTGTAAATGTTTTGGCGATGGAACAATCACTGAAATTGCAAAATTCAGCTGCTCTATATATTTTGGTCCCGTAGGTATTTAATTTTGTTTGAAATAGCAAAATATTTTTACGATTTCGTAAGTTATAGTAAAAGTTACTTGTACATGTTACGTATTGATGGGTACTTTGCGGCTTGTTACCCTGTTTGCATAACCCAATATAGGCACTGTACATCCACTAAGTTTTTACTATGCCGGTATCCAGGAACACTGCTTAGAGACTAATGATCATGAATTCCATACACATACACATAATGTTACTTATTAAAAGGACATGAGTAACATATCATATTTTTTAACTTTATTATTAATATGAAGAACTACAAATAATACAGCCTATCACTAGTGCATAGTGAACATGACCCCACACTCATAGATTGCCACAAATTAATTTAAATTAATTATATGAAAATAAGAATTTCTAAATTGTTATTTAAAAAGGAAGAACTTAGAATATGTAATGTAAAAATACGTAGAAGGAACGAGCATTTTTACTTTCATATTTAACGAGCATATTTAACCTCTCGAAGTAGTTGTTAATTTTTGGCCACTAAATATTTGAACGATCTTCGTCTGCCATTGCGTACAACGCGAAGTGCGCAGTGCCTAAGCGAATGGCTTATACGCCACTGGTCGCTGGTTCGATTCCCGCACGTTTGTATGGTCTACGGGTCTATTCTGTATGGAAACATTCTTATGGCCTACAGATAGCTGTCCCAGGTTGTAATGCATGTGTAATTGTATTGCGTGTAGCAACATGTACACACTTCTTACATTTTTCTTAGTTTGTAACATTTATGAACTTGCTAGAAGAGCCCTTTTATCTTCGTACAAGTTTTTTTTTTATATTTGTACTATTTATACTGTTGGACAATGGTTGTAAGTTATTTTATGTTAAATAATGTTATTGTACGTTGCTTGAAGTATTAGTAAACCGAGGTGGTAATGGGCCGGCAATATAGCTCGTAAAACCGATAACCGTTGAGAAAGAAAGGTTCTCGACCTTGTACCGGCAAACGCAGTGTAGGGCGACCCCGTAAATGGAGCGACGACCTGCACGATTTTGAGGGAAGTCGATGGATGCAGGTGGCTTAGGACCGTGTTTTATGGCAGTTTATGGGGAGGCTTACGTTCAGTAGTGGACTAGTGATAGACTGAAATATAAAAAAGTAAGTAAGGAGGCCTCCACACATTGTTGTGAGGGGCTTGGAACAGGTAGAAGTCCGCCACGCTGGTCTAGTGCCGATTGGCGGACTTCACATGTCGTCGTCACTGCACCCGTCACCTTGAGACATCAGTTCTTAAGTCTCATATGCTCAGTTATTAACACTAGCTCTCAGTGCCCTTCCGACCGAAACACTAACGTTTGCACACTTCAGCTTTATAGTACTCGTATAATTAATGGCCCTGCTGTGGTATCTACCCAGACAGGCTCCTGCATAGGAATCCTACCACCAGTAGACTTTATCGCAAAGCACGTGGTAAATGATATTCCATACTGTTGATTAACTCCCCCGATGAAACGAGTACAAAGATGGTGCTGTCCTCGGCAATTCTCGGAATACCATCGGAAGCTATCGACTGCGTAGAAGATATCATAATACGCGAAAGAGGCACTCACTCGTCCTTACCTACCCTCACTCAGGTACACAGGGATAATCATTACACAACCCGAAAACATAAATTGTTTTTGCATAAATTTCCATTTGGGATTTGAAACCAGAGCACGCGGCGCAGTTCTCTGAATGCTAGATCACACAAGTACATAAATATAAATATATATTTATTTATTTATTACTAAAGTATCGTGTCGTAAATTTAAGAAAATAATCAAAATTTAAATTTTTGGAGAAAATATAGTTTTATGCCCTCTATAACGTTTCGTTGGTAATGAAACCTTGTGAACGTTGTTTAGTTAAGCCCACTATTAAAAATGCCCGCATCTGAACCAATCTTTATCCGACCATGTATTTTGAAAGAAGCTATATGAACTATGGAATTGTAAGTGAATTTTATTAATTGACCGTTGGAACTGGAAACGCTTGCAAATATTGCAGCAGCGCCAATCTCTATTATTATTATTAACAAAGCAGCCAAAAACTGCAATTCTCTTAAAAATAAGAGGAGGTTTTGTCCAACAGCCCCACTGTTACACATTTATGGACTGTCACTTTAATTATAATATTTTATGTAATAAATTGTAAGATAATTTCAGTTCAAAATAACGACTGAAAGTAAGTAACGAGATAGTGTAATTGATGCTGTAACGCCACAATCATTTAAATTTAAATTAACGTTATTTAAATTAACTAGAATAAAGAAAACCCTTGCTAGCACAGGTGCCGAGCGCTCGCGTAAATTTTATAATACATGCCAGCTAGGTTCGATTGCTGACGCCGAAATCACTAAAATTGTTGATTTAGACACAATAGGAAAATGATGCAAAGGAGTAAGGAGAAGTAGCATGTCTACTTGCAATATTTTAAGAACAATGGAAGTTCGTCAAACTGCATTGGAGCATCGTGTTAAGCACCATTATACCGCAAATTGACGATAGCGTGGCGTGGCCCAGCCGTTGTGACTTTTTCTGGGGTCCTGTGTTCGAATCCCAGCCGCAGCCAACATTTGCGCAAAAAACAAATTGTTGGTTTTTTCGGGTCTGGTCGTGATGTGGACGTGAAGTTTTTGTCTGTGAAACGCACCCGATATACAGCAGAAATAATAATATTTGGCAAACGCTTAAAAATAATGATGGCTTCGGCTGGGGTTTGATAGTTAGTTTCATAAATCTACTGGCAGGTACACTGATCACTAAGCTAGGCGGACTTCCGACAACATTAATAATCTATATGTTGTACGTAAAGTTCATATTGTTCATCTGAGATAATATGGGCGCTGCGGTTGAAACAAATGAACGAAGTAAAACCATTGCCGCAAATTATATTAATAAATTTTTATGCCGACGAGTGCCTGGCACCTGCTAGTACATACAATCAGTCTCCATCAATGACACAAAATACGGCCACAAACATAGATTTTTTTATTAACTGTGTAAAAAAAAAGTAAGATAACAGCCTATTAAAGTCCCGCTGCTGAGCACAGGCTTCCTCTCATTACCGAGAGGGTTTTTGGAACCGGGAAGAGTCCGCCTCGCTGCTCCAATACGAGTTGGCGGACTTCATTTATCCTCGAAATACTTTTATTCCTCAGACACGCAGGTTACCTCACGATGTTTTCCCTCACCGCTGAGCACGTTGCAGAACATTTTTAGAGACACCGGCACCGGGGATCGAACTCAGGTCACTCCCGTACTATAAAATCTAAGGCGAGGGCCTGGTCCCTGAGCTACCACGGCTACATTAATTGTATATGATTTCATATATTTAATAAAACGAATTTTATAGATTTTATCGTTGCTTAATTTGAAAATATCCCTAAAACTATTTTTGTAATTGTATAAATAAGTCCGTCGACGTAGTCTTCACTTTATAATGTCAAGTGTCATTTATTGGTAAATTTAATGATTTCTTATATTTACGCGAACACTACACATTTATATGAAACTAATTTTATTGGTAAATTATTTATAAATAAATAATCTGTTAGCTATTCACTCATAGTAGACATTTTTAATATAGTAAAACATCTTGTTAAATTTTCGCCACGTAACGACTAAAAACCTGCTCGCATATGCACTTAATTAAATGGCCCTTTTATGGTTAATATCTGTGGTGACGTAGTGGAGAATCCACCGGAACCGTCGTAAGAATTTGCTACGAAAATTTTGTGGCCTGAGGTAGATGCAGAATATCTATATTAAATATACTTCTTGATAGGCATATCTACAGTCATCGTCTTACCGCCGGTCAAGCTTTGTGCAAACAGATATTTTTGTGCATATTTAAACTTCGAAGATCCTCCGTGCAGCAGTGGAACTGAACTGAGTGCTGACTGTTCAACGGATGGTAAGTGCAACGTTTGCCCATAACAAATGTTGCGTCACCCCGAACATTTCTGTGTGCACCACACTGCGCTCGTCACCCTGACATATCAGTTCTTAAGTCCTATATGCCCAGTAATTACACTAGCTAACAATTCCCTTCAGACCGAAACACAGTTATGTTTGCACACCACTACTGTTTGACAGCAGAATAGCTGGCACTGTGGCACCTACCTATATGGATTCCTGCATAAGAATCCTACCACCAGTAACGATATGATAACGGTTCCTTCATCGATATTTATACATATCTAGTCGAAATTTTCAATGTAATTTTTTTCTTGCGCTCATTTTAATATGATATAATGATATTAAAATGAGCGCAAGAATAATGAATGAGAATGGCGTACAATAAAATATACATAGGTTTTTCCTAGTAGGGCGAAAAATATTATGAATGTATATGATCGCTGGAATTTAGCCAAGCCATTTAAGTAGGTTGACTACAATAGGAAATAGTTCCGATGGAAATTTGGCTATTCATTTTTGCCAACATTAAGGTTAGTAGTAGTGCGAGTTTCTTAAATAATTTGTTGAATAATCTTTAATCGACGATAATGTACGTGTATTAGACCTTTAAATATTTTTTTTTGTAAACTTCTAATCATTAGTTTTTTTTCTTACATAAACGTGAAATGTAACTTCGTATTTTTATAGCTTTGTATGAAAGTTCGTGATACATGATTTTATTCATTGATCGTTTGCTTCATTTATTTGATAACAAACGTCACGTACATAAATAAAAAAAAATATTTACCTATTATTCTGAAGAAATTATTGTCCCGAGAACACGTAGAGTTTCTTGTTAGATCACAATGAAGATGTAATGTTACTTCCTTCATAAGGACACTACGGGTTTCCGAAAGTAAAGCGCGGGAAAATTTTGAAAACGGCGCGAAGAATTGAAATAGTTATAGTTGGGACGTCAACCCCGCGCGACAATTGGCAGCACACTGGGTGGTTTTGGCATGAGAGGGTTTTATCAAGGCAATGTGCAGTACTTGTCTGCGGTGAAATGCTATATTGGGGGTGCATGCTACATGAACATGAAAATATTCTAACATTCTCAATTCTTCTTAATTATAACACCCAAGATTGATTAATTTATATAATAAAAATATTAATAAAAATTATGTAATACTAAGTTTAAGAAGGTTAATTTTACGCAATGAATGCCCATGAAAATATTTCTTTGGCATTGTTTTTTTTAGTTAATATTATTTTATTTCATTAAGTTAATATTATTTTTAAGGGTTCGCCGACACTACACTGTCGTTATGGCTAACTTTTATTTTATATAATTTGTCCTAATCTATAGTTACGGACGTAAACATTTGTTCAACAACAAATGTGATTTACTAACGAATACGATAACATAAAAATGGCCAAGAGCGTATATACACCATAGCCATTATTATTAATCAATTTCAATGGGCTCTTTAATCAATGTATTCGGTAATTAATTTACTTAATTAATCAATTATTTTATCTTCATTTACCGAATGGATAGGCAGTGAAGGAAAAGTGGCGGTGAGAACCCCACTGCTGCAGTAGGTATCAAAACACAACAACATCTTGAAAATTCTAAATAGAATTTAATTATCTACGTGAAATATCTTGAAAACTTGAAAATTTAAAGATATTTTTTGTTGTATATTTACCTCCTACGATTTTATAAACCTTTTGGAATCGTTTTTAAATAAAATCAGTATAACATCCGATTCTGATCGAGGGAAGATAATGATTGTTGGTGATCTCGACTTTGTAGGGTCGACTCGCATCAACCTGCTCTTAAAATTAATTTATGAATTCGGAAGGCTCTCTTGACAAAATCAGTAATCTTCGCATCACATAGTTTCAGAAAAGGAGATTATACTGTAATTATTTTCGTAATATGTAAAGTAAACTGTTGTTAACATGTTAACGTTATTGGCTCTAACTTCTCCAAAACTATTTTCATTTTTTTTTGAGTTTCTTACTAGTATTTACTTTTGAGTAGTTACTAGTATTGAGTTTCTAAGTAATAGTAGGAAAAATACTTACTAGTATATTTTTCTAAATTAATAATTTTCATCACAGAAAAATAACATCAATTTCGCAGTTATAGGGATTTAGTTGTTCTAAAAATAATGAAAAAAAAAGGTTTAATTATTGATCGACAAATGTTTTAAATAGGAATTATGTAAAATAGAGCAAAGTTTATTAACAAACCAAAAGAAACTATTTTACTTTGTTCAAGAGCAACGCGGTGGAACTTCCGATGTGCTATCATAACGATGAATAACATAATTGCAGAAACTTGAACGGATATTGTAAATTTGTTCTTTAATAAGTTTTCGCCTTCGTACAATATCGCTCATACTTTAAATTTTTCGAATGCGTGGATAACGGTTTTTATCTACAGTTCTCTCTTCGTGCAGTAAAGACAACCGATTTTTTTTTTAATATCAGTAAACTAGTGGTTAACAAATATTAACCAGATTTAAATGGAATACCATTTAAATGGAATACCATTTAAATGGAATACCATTTAAATCTGGTTTCTCTTTATTAAAATAGTTCAAAGTATTCTCTCACTTTGAAACTTATATTCCAACATTCACTTCAAACTGCCCACTCTGTTTTTAAACTAGCAATTCATAAAAGAGACGACAAAGAAAGGTAAAAAAAAAATGAATTCTAAATTATCTGAATTTATAGTATGTTAACTACACGGATCACCTTATCACAAACGCCCAGCATGGTGTTTGTATGAGGAGATCAACGGAATGTAATCTCATGAATTACGTGTCGGAACTACATAGTTTACTTTATTGGCGATCTTTCTGAGACTGACTCTATATGTATCTCTATATACTTTAGCAGTGCTCTTGACCACAATCTTAATACGAAAGTTAAAATTTACGGTATTCACAGCACACCACTGTTATGGTTCGACTCATTGGAAAGGTCGAGTGCAAAGAGACTTAATGGCTGTAGATCTGATCTATATTGCTTATATGTGTGGTGTTCCACGAGTGAGATCTCACTTGGGTCCCATCCTTTAACCACTGTTTATCCATGATTTAAAAATGATTACCCGTAATAACATAGTCCTTAATTCGGATCAATGTTTACATACCATACTAAAATAAAACTCCAGTGTTCCCCGACTACATACTCGTAATATGAGACAATATTTTACTTAGGCATACTTATATTCGCGATCTCAGCGTTGAGTTGTATCGTAACCTCAATTTTGCAAAGCACATTGATATCATGTCGATCGACCCGAACGCGTTTAGCGCAATTTCATTATGTTTTTGGCGTTCAAAGATCGAGAATGTCTTTACCGCGCCGAATGTCTTGTCTTTAATTGCTTTGTGTTTGTGCAATGTATTCAAACTGTTTCAAAGTGTCTTCTTTAAAATGTAGCAAACGTTGCTACATTTTAATGAAGACACTTGGAAACGTCGAAAAGTCCTTTGACAATATTTTTTTATAAATTAATTCATTCCTTTTAAGTGTTCACACTGCGCTCGTAGAATCAGACAGTATTGTTTGCACACTACTGCTTCACGGCAAAATAACTGGACCTTAGGTGGAACCTACCTAGACGAATTCCTGCGCAGGAATCCTACCACCAGTATGTCTCGAAACAGCTGAATCTTCACCAATTAGAAATAATAATTTACATTTAACAACTCAACTTGTATATGACATTTATTTGTGAATGTTGTACATATTCGCCAAGGTTGTACAGAAGCACATTGTACAATGCTTCATTACACATTATTACATACATTATTTTTGTTGTTGGTGTGTTATGGTGTTGAAAATAATAATAAAATAAATCTCTCTAAAACGTTTTATAAATGCAGTCAGAATGGAAAAGGCAGAGCCTTTTAATGTAACTACCTGACCCGCCCGGCTTCGCATGGATGTTGCTATTTTTTATTTGATAAAGTGACGAGACGAGCAAAACGTTCACCTGATGGTAAGTGCAACGTCTGGCCATAACAGATACTTTTTGTTACTCAGAAAATTTCTGTGTAGCACCACACTGCGCCCTTCACCCTGAGACATAAGTTCTTAAAGTCTCATATGCCCAGTGATTATACTAGCTCTCAGTACCCTATAAACCGAAACACGGTAATGTTTGGACACTACTGCTTCACGGCAGAATAACTGGCCCTGGGGTGGTACCTGATTAGGAATCCTACCACCAGTTTATGTTAAAGTATGCATAGGGAGAAACAGTACTAGTCCGTGTACATATTTAGGAGTAAATGTCCGTAAAATCCATTCTTAGTGAGTGTCCATATCGGGAACGGAATAAGTATGCCAAATTTCAAATCGGTAGATCATGTAGTTTCGGTGATATCGTGATGAATCTGTGGTAAATAAATATAATATAGTGAAACTTGCTGTTAAAGAAATAATTTTATTTGAAACAAATTGAAACTAGTTTTTAATCGTGATTTTCAGGAACATTTATGCAAACTGATAAATAATTAATTTACTGTTTGTGGTACTCTAGAATCTCGAATAATGTTATATTGTAAAGTGTGAAATGATTTACGATACCATCATCATCATCATCTTGACCACTGCTAAACATAGGTTTCAACTATAGATTGCCACTAAAGTTTGTAGCTCTCATTTAATTTGCCATAGTGGGCATATCGGCATTGGGATTTTGGCATAACTGCCACACAAGCACTGTTTATTTATTCAGATGTTCCTGAAATATGCAGCTGCCCTATCTCCTAGCTTTTATTCTCCCTCTATCGATTTTTACAACCACCACGGAATGAGATGGGGTGGTAGATTCTCTTAAGCCGTATTTATATTATTATAAACCACCCGTTCTTTAATGTGTGTGTGCGTGTGTGAGGATCTCGGAACACACGTGCATCTATATACGCCGTCAGGAACACGATCACAACATAGTCAGACCCGAAAACCAACAATTTGTATTTTGCACAAATGTTGGCTTCAGCCGGGTTCGAACTGACGACCCGCAGCGTAATAGTCAGGTACTCTTACCACTAGGCCTCGCGGTCGTCATAAATTAGAATATATCATATGTTGTTTTACCCTCAATAATAATAATGTGGTTAATATTTAATCTAGTTATTATTTAAACAATAGTATACTATTGTTTTTTTTATGTTTCGTAATAAACTTAGATAATTCAATACAAAGCAATAGCCATTTAATACACGTGCATTTCAACGTCACGTATTTCAGGTCATTCGAACGATACAACCCAGAATATTATGATTTTATACATTAAAACTAGCTGCGCACCGCGGTTTCATGATTGCGCCGTACGGCGTGTTACCTCGCTTATCTGAGCAAACTGTGATTAACAGTTCGGCCCATTTCAGTAATGTTAGGTTCGGAGAGTGCAGTTAATTTTTTTGCGCGGAACCTGAAACCGTTTCGGAGATTAGCAGGAACAAACAGTTCAGATAGACAACAATCGACAACATCATCGACTTCCCGCAAAACCGTGCAGGTCGTCGCTCCATCTTGTGGGGTCTCGCCTTATACTGCGCTGGCCGGTTAACGCCACTACCTTTCTTCCCTAACGGTTATCGGTTCTTCAAGCCTTATGGTCTACCCATGGCTACTTCAGCTTGCAAAACGTACTTGTTGAAGACTTTTGTTTTGAGTCATTGAGGTATACTCGACAAGAAGATATGACGCAGTTTCCCGAACGCTACCCACGCGAGTTGGATGCGTCGACTGATGTCTGGTATATCATCTGAATTGTGTCGGATGAGTTCTGTTCTTTGGTCGTTACTACGATGTATACAGCTGTCCATAAAATCTCTCGATCTCACTCAAAATCTCTGGTCCAGCGGAAATGACGCCAACGCTCTCGGTTCTCAATTTAGTTAATTGGCCTTTTCCAGCAGACATATCCCTGGCAAAGAACTAGGAGCCTCGGTTACGCTCTATCACTCCTTCAATACGGGTTGTATAAGAAGTTGCGTAGGTCTCACCGCATACATCGGGAGATCTGTCTTTTTAGTAGCCGATATGCTGAGGCGTCAGTTCGAGGACTGCAGCTTCATTTTACGCCTAGCCTCTTAGAGATTGAGAGTGTGGTCGAAGAGCTTTTGGATGTTATTTATACGATGGGTCTTGGAAAACTTTGGCCCCATCGCATGGACGATTTCCACGAGTCTCTCGTTCATATCGCCCACTGTAATGCAATCATCCAGACATTGAAAGCGATTATGCAATTCGAGCAGGTAGCTCTCGAGGTTTCGGATAACGGCTCGAGATGGACGGAGCGTGGACTTCACCATACGAGACCTTTCCAGATTTACATTCAGGCTCAATGTGCCTCTTACCGTTCGGTGTGATCACCGGTTTTCACCCTATCACAGAGACATCATTGCATACGCGCCGTTACAACAGCTGTCGTTTGGTCGTCATGATGAAGTCGATCTAATTTTTTTGAAACCGTTCGATCTTATCCATTGTGTTTACCACAGTGGCTTATTTTACGGGAATGAAGAAGCGGGCTTTTTTTTTACATGGGGAAATGCCTAACGCATACCCGCCTTCGCAGGGGGAACGACGGGTTATGTCGGACTTCCACCGACTAAAACTACATGGTGTTCCGCCTTCGCCGCATGTTGGCAGGGTCACGAGAACAGTCGCACAAACATTCGCGACCCCACCGGCGCTGGTCGCCTTCCATCGGCGGCCCCTCCTCGAGAGAGGACAGCTCCTCTCCTCTGTCCTTCCTAGCAAGACCAGTCGCGCCACATGACGCGCCTTCCAACACGGCCACCATTTTGTGTGCGCTACGGACCCCCCCCCCCCCCGTCCGCACACGGAGGCCACAAGGCCAGGAAACTCGCACTCAAAAGCACCAGTCTAACCAGCCCCGTCGGCGGATCTGGTCTGTGGCTCCGCCGCTTACCACATTACGGCTACGGAGGATAGGGATAGAGGTTATTCTTCGATATTCTTTTTTTTTTATTCTTATTTCGATATTCTACGATATTCTTCCCCCGCCACTGCCGCATCTACAGTGCGGCCCCGACAAAGTCGTGGGGGACAGGGAGAGAGGCAACGGAATTTCTACAGTCCTCTTCCCCCGCGAGTCCACCTTGGTTGCGAAGGCCACTTACCCAGCCCACTCGGAGCGACCTCCCCGGGCCAGCCCTATGCCTCAGACCGACCATGTGGGCTCCTCTTAGCTTCACCGTAGGTGACCAAGCCACGGTTACTAAGCTCTCCTGCCACGACTAGGCGAGAACCCATTGAGACACCTAGTCGGACAATAAATTACTCTGCATTAGATGAAACAAATCGAGTCTCGGGGGATAACATAAAATCAAGTTTAATTTGAGATTTGTCAGGGCTGGAGCGAGATGCACAGTAATGTTTGCACACTACTGATTCACGGCACAATAACAGGCCCTGAGGTGGTGGGGTGGACCCCTGGAAGGATTCCTTCCACCAGTAATATTCTCTTTATCTGTCATTCACTGCATTAAGAAGTATAAAAGTAGATATGTTATGTAGATTTTTTTCACAATCTTCTAATTTACAATTGAAATTTGTTACGTTAATGTAAAAAATTGTCCTCCAAAAACAATTGGACTCGTCAATAAAGTACTGATTACAAGCAACGAACAAATTGTGCAGAAGATATGGTTAAAATATATTTAGTATACTAAATCCAATTTTAATAAAAACAAAATATCCAATGCTATCCTAGTAGGTAGTCCGAGAATGTTGGATAAGGTTGACTATACAGGCCTACCTTACTTTACGATATAATGATACTGTTATTCCATTTAGTAAGTCTGTGAAAAATCTTGGTCTAATCATTGATAACACTTTAAACTGGAAAGTTCAGGTTACCGACATTAGTCGGAAAGTCATTGCCATCTTACGTTCTCTTTATCGTCTGAAACATTTTCTCCCCATTAGATCTAAGCTCATGCTTGTCCAAACGCTTACATTACCCATTATTGACTACACAGATGTGTGTTACCCAGACTTATCCCAAGATCTTCTTAACAAGCTGGAGCGCCTGCTTAACAACTGTATAAGATTTATTTTTGGCCTGCGAAAGTATGATCATATATCTCAATTCAGGTCTCAGCTAAATTGGCTTACCATTCGACAAAGGCGCAATTCCAGGATACTGCTTGTTCTTTTCTCTATTTTAAATGATCAATTTTCGCCTTCATATCTCAAAGCCAAATTTCAGTATCTGTCTTCATCACATAATAGGGTTCTTCGTTTATCCTCTAACAATAAGATTTGCATCCCTACACATTTCACCGGGTTCTTTAGGAACTCCTTCACTCCTTTGGAACTCCTTGCCCGATGACATCAGGAAAGCGCCCAATAAATACTCCTTTAAGAAGTTGGTCCGTGACAATTTAGCAGAGAATTATGAGAACATAATTACTTAGTAGTTGGTCACCGTTACAAGTGTGCATTTATTTATTTATATTTATTTTATTTTACGTTTATTTATATGTATAATATGTATGTATACCGTATATACGTATATGTTTAATATATATTTATATATGTAAGTATATTTATAATTTACTTATTTATGAGTTATTTAGGTTTTTTTTTGCTCTTTCTTTATTTCTTTCTCTGTTTTCCTTTATTGCTACACCTAATCAAAATCTCACCACTCCATGGGTTTACTGGGAGAAAATGCCTAAAGGCTGGTGGTAGAATTCCTATGCAGTCCGTCCGTCGTCTACCTAGTCCGTCTAGGTAGGTAACACCCCAGGGCCAGTTATTCTACCGTGAAGCAGTAGTGTGCAAACATTACTGTGTTTCGGTTTGAAGGGCACTATGAGCTAGCGTAATCACTGGGCATATGAGACTTTAGAACCTATATCTCAGGGTGATGGGCACAGTGTAGTGTCACACAGAAATTTTCTGGGCAGCACAGCATTTGTTATGGGCAGACGTTGCACTTACCATCAGGTGAACGTTTTGCTCGTTTCATCACTTTGTTAAAATAAAAATAAAAAAGGCATTAAGTCCGCCCTTTGTATCCTTTTATTGTAAAGGAAGCAATAAAGATTTAAATAAATAAATAAAATAAAATACGCTTACAACCCCTGATGGGATATGCAGTAGGTCACGTGGTCTAGTGGTCACAGTACCCGACTACTGCGCCGCGGGTCCTGATTTCCAAAAGGTTGGTAAATCAGGAATTTCCAAATGGTAAAGACAAACTAATTTTCCTTGTCATTTATTCAAGAACTTGCGATATAGGCGCGTTTTCTATTTACCCGATTCTATTAACCCATATTGGGTTAATAGAATCAAAAAGGGTCAATGGAAAAAAAAAATGACAGGGTTGTCAAAATTTATTTCTGTAGAATATACCTACTACTTTTTGCGCCAACTCGAAAAGAGGCAGTAGTTTTTATTTAATTTTGTAATTTCTGTGTATATTTTGAGTTTTGATGTTTAATATTGATAGTTTATTATGCAGCAAGTGCTCCTAAATGTGTGTGTGTGATTAGTGCTGGAAAATTCAATTCAAGACCAAAATTGTGCGTTTCGTTTTGTCTCCATCAGTAACTATCATTTTACTGTCGATCAAAATTTTGAAGTCTTGCTGCTTGAAGATTGTATACTTGGATATATTACTTGACAATGGATAATAGTTTATGACTGTTTCCATTAATAAATAAATAAATAAAAATATCACCTACCTCAGATGGGAAAGAGCGTGATTAATAACTTAATAATCTTCAAATTATTTGCTTGGCTATACAGCACAGATGTTTGCGTGTTATATTTGGCTGCTCGTCGTAAAATGTCGTCATTGGGAAAATAAAAATGAAAAGATGGGCAGCAGCATCTTCCTGGAACATCTTAATAAAGAAACTGCGGTTGCTAACCCGCCTGCCAAGCGTGGCGACTATGGCAAAACCCCCAAAAAAATAGAGCTACAAACATTTGTAGCAATCTATGAGGCAGGCCTGTGTTCAGCAGAGAACTATTGACAGTCTGAAGTGATGATGATGATAATGATTTGGCTGCTACTGTTTTTAACGAATCATTACTTTCATTCTCCTACCGCTTGTTTAATAACATTTTTGTCATACATTTATTGTGTTTCGGTTTGGAGGGCACTGATTACAAAGAAGTATATCAGAGGATAAAGCTTGCCTTCAGATTCAGGTGTATAAACGCGGGGCATTTTCCAAAATAATCTAAGCAATCAAAATAATCATTATTTTCATTAGGAGTAAAAATATAAAGCATATTTACTTTTTTATAAAATACAATACTTCCACAAAAATGTATTATAATTTTGTTTCGTAGCCCTAGCAATGACAATACTTATAATTATTCTTATCTTATTACTATTCACCCCTCACTCGCTATTATTCAGCCTTTACATGCTTCTATTCACCCCATACTTCAATTCTATACACCCCTTAGATGACTTCTTTTCACGCCGAATTAATTCGATTTACAGGTAATTTAACTTTTGGGCATATTTGAATTAGTAATAATGCTTAATTTGGCTCACCTGTAAGTTTTTTGAATAGATAAATAATTGACACTTACTTCGTATTGATGACTAAATTAAATCGTAGTACCGAACAGAAAGAAATGTTTTGAATAGCTCAAATTCACAACGATTAACTGATCACTTCGACACATTATTTTTTATATTGGGGAACAACTTTTCTATTAATAAACTAACTTTACGATACTGGCTTAACAGATTCAGTATTTCCGTATATAAAAAAGTCAAATGCAGCTAATTTCATCGAACAGTGTAGGAACAATAATCCACCCTTGAATTCTATTCAACCCATTTTACAGTACGATTTATTAACTTACTTTTGCGGCTGATAAAATAAAGTACCAAATATAGTTTATAAGTGTAGTATAAAAAGTTTACCAAGCGCAAAGATAACGGAGCTGAATTTCAGGATTTATTAATTTTTCCGTTATGGATTAAATACTAACTAAATCCCAATTTTTTAGGTTTCAACGTATGATAGAAGTACCTTAGAATTTTTGTGATCGGTGAGCGATATTTCGTAAACTATATTAGGTACAAACTCGTTATTTGGGAGTGTAGGTAACTAAAATTTCAGACTTCTAACTTAACCCAAAACGAAGATACAGGGGGGTTAAACGTACCTCGAGTTGCTTCCAGAAAACCCGCGTTATTTATCTGCTTGATTTGCCCCCAGGTGGGGCGACGATACGATTTATTGATTAAAGTGGGTACACCGAGTTAAACAAACAAGAGATGCAAACCTATATACTAAAGCGTCAAAAAAAGCGTAACCAGTATTAAATTGTTACGACGTAGATTTGAAACCAGTAAATATTTTGAAGTAAACATATGATGGAGCGACGATCTGCACTGTTTTGCGGGAAGTCGATTGATGCAGGTGACTCAGGACCGTGTTGTGGCAATCCATGGGGGAGGACTATGTTCAACAGTGGACTAAAATAGGCTGCAATGATGATGATGATGAAACATATATTTCTCTTTTACTCTAGTCCGCTAGCGTTGCGGCTTAGCGTCGATTTGAAATAGATGGCGATAATCGCGTATATGGCTGTGTCATATGTTAAGTGGGTATCTATTTATCCAGCTCATTTCACTAGTTGCTTTCGTTAACAAAATATAGAAACATTTAATCACGACAGTCTCAAAACAAAAAAGTGTTAAATGAAATCATTTTGTGTTATCCTAATTTTATAACACAAAAGCAATATGTTTGTATTATATACAAAATGTTTCCCGTGGTACCCACACGAGAAATTCCGTATCGTAGGGATCTGTTTAAGTGGATGCAGTATAAAGTAGTAATTTACAAACATTACTGTGTTTGGGTCTGAAGGATACTGAGAGCTAGTGTAATTGGTGGACATATGATACTTTTTAACAACTGATGTCTCATGGGGGCGGGCGCAATGTGTTACCACACAGAAATGTTTTGGGTGACACATCATTTTATATCATCACATAAGGGCAGATGGTGCACTTACCATCAAGTGAATGTTCTGCTCGTCTCGTCACTATATCCTATAAAAAGTTATTACACATGAAAAATGTGGATCCATATAGAAAGGCAAATGAAATTATCAACGTTTGTTAAAAAAGTTATTTTAATATAATAAAATTGTCCCGCGGTCGTCCATTACTAATAAAAAACTATATGTATCAGAAAAATATGAAGTTCTGAAGATTAGATACTGTTTAGGCACTTAAAGATGTAATTTTTAGTCTGCTATATTTTTATAAATATTTTAAGTCGATTAAATAATATATATTTATTAAATAAAATACTAATTCCCATAGTAGGTTTTCTCCTGTATAGTGGGTGTTTTACAGTTATAAATCTCACATCAAACAACCAGACCCGAAAACGAACAATTTGTGTTTCTGCACAAATGTTGGCTCCTGCTGGGATTCTAACCCTGGACCAGCGTAGAAGTAAGGTACTCAAACCACTACGCCACGCAGTCGTCGATGTCGAAATGTAAATAACGTGCATTGTTTCATAACACATTCTATGATATTCAGTAACTTATCGGTATCGATATCGGCGATACCTTTTTATAAACATCGGTATCGGTATCGTATCGGCAAAAGCCCGTATAGTGGCATCTGTATGTGTGTGTCTTATTTTTTTTCATATTTTATTACTCATTGTTACTGTCCACTAAGAAAACTTTAAAAGAGTTTAAATAGCAAGTAGATGAGGGTAATTATAGTAAATATGATATAAAAGAAAATTCAGCTTTAGATTATAATGTAATTTTGTGATAAATTTTACAAATTATATTCTACAATAAAGTATTTACGTCCTAACCAAATATTACCTACAATAAATCACGAATTCACTGGATAATAAGTTAAGGTAATATTAAGTTATAAGAAGAAACGATTCCTTAATCTAATCTAACCTAAATAAATCATATTATTTATATCTAATAATTATGACAAGTCGACGATATTGCACTAAAACTTAGAAATTTTAGGACGTAATATTTAAAAAATAAAACTCAGTTTTTGGTGCAAAAATTGGTGAAAGCTGAAGCGTACTTAGTTCTCTCCAAACATCAAATGTAATTTATGACGACATAGCTAACTAAGACTATTCCATAGTGATGTAACGAAGTTTTAATATTGACTCGATACTCATTCAAATATCACTCAACATAGAAAAACCCAATCATATTTGGTTTTTAAAACCTTAGTAAAATGTTTTATTTTTAACAGACTTTTAAAAAGGAGAAGGTTCTATGCTCGTCTGTGTATTTGTATGTTTGTTATGTATGTTCACCGATATTTCCGTCAAGTGTGGAACGATTCTAAAAAATATAATTTTTTGTTTGAAAGGGTATACTCCCGAAGTGGTCCCATTTTCACCAAGCCAGGATCTGATAATGGAATCTCAGTGAAATCGAGAGAAATCCTTAAAAATTACAGAGCAGACGTGGCGACATCAAAGTTAATTAAATAAAATATTGAGATATATATATATCATAAAAATATATAGATAGTTTATATATTTTTACGTATGTTCGTGCATAACCTTCTTTGTTTCTGAACCGATTTTAATAGTTTTTTTTACTTTGAGTTCAGTATAGCTCCAACACCAAGGCTCATTGGTGTTGGACCTTGGACTTCGAACATACTCCAAAGAACTCCTCAAAACCAAATAAGAAATGTATAGTGTCTGAGGTATTATTAAGTTTATGATCATCACAGAACAAGGTAGGTAGCTAACTATTTTCAAGGATCTGCTGGACTTAATTGGACTTGGACTACGCAGACACACAATGGAACTCCTTAACGATAAACAGCACGAATGCGTAGATTGAGTTATTGTGGCTATAATGTCAATCCTTTAGGTACATTTCAAGCTTGAAGCCACACAAGAAACAGTTTCAATTGTAGTGCCTTACCTACCACGAGATTCTAAACAGTATCTGGATGGATGCTCAAAAAATATCTCATATGAACAACACCACAATATTAAAGTTTCTGAGATGCAAACTATATACGAGTATACAAAATCTAAAGACTACTCGTAGGAGGAGACGTCCTCCCCGGATCAGTCTGACTGATATGACGGCTGATCTTTTCCTTGGCAATATCATCTGCCAAAAACTGTATGATGATAATTGGAACCATGTAAAATACATGTGTCGTTATTAGAATGCGTAAAATGGTTAGTAGATCTAGTCGATTCGGCAGTTTCTAGGTGGCAATTAGGTAGTTCCTCGGATACTTGGACAAATTCGTAAATGAATATTGCTAAAATCCCTACACGGAAAAACTTTAAAGCAAAGCAATATTTTATTTTATCGATATCAGCTACAAGTTACCTTGCACGTTGTACATTTTCACGGATCTGCCCATCACTTAAACTTATGAAATATTCTTTATAAAGAAACTAAACCGACTTAAAAAAAAAAACAAAAATATCATAAATTAGCTAAAAAGCAAAAAAGTTGTTCCGTTTAATGTAATTACGCAACTATTGTTTATTATGTAATTATTAATTGTTTCATCATTTTAATGTCGGTGCGAAAACATAAAATTATGCGCTCTTAGATTATAATTTATTTCTTGATCATATTTCGTCGGTTTAGTTTTTTTTTTAATTATTATATATTATGTATTACCGATTATCCACTTCAGTCCCACATGAAATCTTAATCTCTAAATATACATTATGATATACAAAGTTCATAACCATAACACTAATTATAAGTCATATGTATTAAAAAAATGTTTAGGACGCCATAACACAAGTACGAAATATTAATCTTTCATCACATCACTAGTATCTACTATCTACAAGGTAATACCATTTTACTTTAAAGACTATAGTCTGCATTAAACAACACTCAACATTATTTTCACTTTATGACTCGCTATAATGCATACTCTTAATAGATCGTACAAGATCATAATTAACACGCCCTTACTTTTGCTATTATACGAAATGTTAAAAAAAATAAAGTGAGAATGAAATCAATTGAAATGCCTCCACCTCTTTCCATTACGTTCAGAAATCATAGATTAAAAATAATTAACTTAAACTCAAACAAAACAAAAATGAGAATAATACCAATGCATTTGCAGCTTTGCAAAATTATAATTCTTAAAGCAGTTGGGTGGTATATGACACATTCACTTCTAGACACATAAAGCTTATGATGACTTTTATGATATTAATTCGAATAAGTGATAAAGTACAACATTTATTCCTTAGTTTAAAAAGTAACGATCGGTTGTCTTTGAGCTGGACCATCTTATTGCCTCTTTCTTCTGACATATTAATATATCATATAAATATATCGATCTAATTTAGGTTTATAAGCTTGTTGCTTAACAGAAAAACGTTATTCATAAATGCTTAATAAAGGTAAAACGATCTATAACTTCTCAAAAATCTCTTTATCGTATTATAACATTTTAATGAACAAATACAACTGTTTTTTGATTGAAGCATTAGTCAATTTTTTTTATACTTTTAAAAAAGGATTGTTTATGGAGATATTGTATTTGATCGGAACAACAACATAATTATCCTATATATTATGTATCCCATAGGAGCATTTTGTTGTGACAGGTATATTGAACATTTATGAATGAAGAATTTTATAATACGTTTAGTAGCGTCTAATGAGCGTTATATTTATAAATTATACATTTTAGTGTTATAAATCTATTAGAAGGAATTTTAATGAAAAAACCGTTAAACTTTAGTAAGCTGTTAATTTTACTAAAACAAATATTTTTTTCGCCATGAGACTCATTCAAGATCTCAATATTTTCCTAAAAAAAATACCAACATTGGTCCAGCTTCTCTTAATAGGTTGTATCTACACACTGGGAATATTTAAGTATCTTGTAAATTGTTACACTCCATTCTTCCGTTACATTAGAAGCTCCACTCAAAAAAATACAGACCGTAATAAGCTTACACTACTTAGAAATAATAAATTCTAAACAAAAATATGTTCACATGTCTTTAAACAAGTTCTTGTCGAATAATCAAACGTATGGAGTCGTTGTTGGTGGACTTATCATTTTTTGAAATGTATGTAGAACGCAGACTTATCGAAGCAGTTGTTCAGTAAAATGAGAACTGCACACCTAACAACTTGACCTTTACTCGTTCAAAATTATTTATGTATTAAATTGAAGCCGTGTGCTGGCGGCTCGTTAAAAGAATACTACCACTACCACTCCATGTCATCCAATGGATCTCGTAAAAGGCGAGTAAGGAATTAAACTGCACTGTGCACCCAACAGCGCATGGTGGCGATCTCCACCTATCACACCAAGTGCATTATATTGTTTTGGTGAAAAGTGGATTGTGGCAGTCATCTGTTTTTGCAGTGAGTGCCCAGTCTCTGACTACCCTACCTACCTTATGGGATACAGTCGTGATCTTATGTATGTATGTTTTGACGCCTTATTATAATTTATTTCAAAAAGCAAACTATTTGAAATTATTTAAAATCACTTTGTGTATCTGATATCAACAAAGTCTCGTTTCCTTATCATGACTCCTCTAAAGTCAAAAGCCTGTACAGAAATAAGAGTACTTGTCTATCGATCGTCTCGCAGGAAACGACTATTTTCTATCCTTTGCGCTCAGTTACAAATAATACGCTGTTGCATTTGTGAGAATGAGATAGCAAGCTGTGCTAGCTTAGTAAAAGAAAAGAAGTCTCTCCTGGGCAGTGCCTGACAGGAGGCGCCATCCGCGTTTAATGTTCAGGTACTGGATGACAGCACGGACGCAGATTAAAATGCCTGTAAAGCAAACAATAGTATATTCAGGAAATGTAATGTGTTATATAAACCGTAAATAGTAATATTATTTAAATGACAGAAATAAACGTCATGACGTCATTATAAGCAGTATAAATAGACGATAGGTGTCCGGCAGAGTATAACAGCACCTACTTCTTTCCTACCGAAGTGTCGTAAGAGGCCACTAAGGTATTTTACAGACCTGGTGCTCGCCTTTAATTCCATAGTAAGCGAGTAACCTGCGTTCGATCCCCGGTGCCAGCACCTCTAAAATTGTTCTATAATTTTAAGTGCTGATTTACCACGTGCTTAGCGGTGAAGGAAAACATCGAGAGAAAACCTGCATGTCCGAGGTAGAATTATTTCGAGGACATGTGAAGTGCGCCAAACCCGCATTGGAGCAGCGCGGCGGACTATTCCCGGCTCTAAAACCCTCTAAGAAATGTGAGGAGGCCTGTGCTCAGCAGTGGGACATTTATAGGCTGTTACTTTACTTTTTTTTTACTTTACTTGTGTGGAATTAAACCGTAATATTCAATGCTGACGAAATTATTGACGAAATTTGGCATTGGCATTGGCAAGATAGCTTACATCCTGGATACGTCACATTGGATATTTTTTATCCCGGAAAATCAAATAGTTCCCACGGGATATTTAAAAAACCTTTATCCACGCGGGCAAAGTCTCGAGCATCAGCTAGTATTTATATAAATGCGAAAGTAACTCCCTCTGTACCTGTGTCTGTTTGTTACCTTTTCGCAGCTCAATCGCTGAACCGATCTTGACAAAATTTGGCATAGAGATACCATGCATTCTGGAGACGGACATAGGATACTTTGTATTCCGGACAATCAAATACTTCCCACTGGATATTTATAAAACCTATATCCACGCGAACGTAGTCGCAGGCTTT
Source organism: Luehdorfia chinensis (assembly GCA_019845155.1). Lineage (NCBI taxonomy): Eukaryota > Metazoa > Arthropoda > Insecta > Lepidoptera > Papilionidae > Luehdorfia > Luehdorfia chinensis. The sequence goes on from JAHVAK010000125.1 coordinate 1,653,039, forward strand.
AGGTAGTTCTTAATAAGTCTTTTATTTCATTTTTACCATTCTACGATATAAAAGTATAATATCACCAATCTTCAATCCTTTTAATCGTAATTTTTACATACAGACGTTTCTGACTGGATTTTTACAATTAATCTTTTTAGATTTAAGAAAGGGGCTACGTGAGTAGCCTCTGCCTACCCCTTATATGGAAAAAGACGTGACTATATGTATGTATGTAGAATACACTTACCAAAAGCCATAATAAGCCACCAAAGCCAAGAGTTCTCGTGGGAAGCTAGTTCAGTGGAATGCTTCACGATGAGCGTCCACTTCGCCAGCGAGAGGCCGAAGCCGGCGAGTGCACCGTAGCGGCTAGCCACAGTGTGGCAGAAGCACATTAGCAGCAGAAAGCCGATCCAGTTGAATAGAAATGCCACTGGAATAGATTTTTATTTCTTGATGTTACTTCTCCAACAATTATCCTGTATTAAAGTAAAAAATAATCGCGATCTAAGTATTTCGGGTTCATTTAAATTGCACTACTCAAAATAAAAATGTTATATACCAAAGAACGAAGTCAAGAACATAACATCAGTTCCCAGAAGGCTATTTTCGGGGTCAAGCTGCTCCGCCGACGCTTCGGTCGGCTCTACGGTTACGAAAGCCGCGAACGTAGGATGATGTGGGGGCGGTCCCTGTAACTGAAAGACATAATGAAATATAAAACTTTCAAATCTGTCGATCATCGTCCATCTTTAGACTTATACAAAGGGTAAAAGGTGTTAAACTGAGAAATGGAATTACGCCTTAAAAAAGCAAAGTAAAGTTTCAGCCTAGAAATGTCCCACAGCTGAGCACTGGCCTCCTATCATTTCTAAGAGGGTTTTGAAGCTAGGAAGAATCCGCCACGCTGTTCCATGTGGGTTGGCAGACTGCACATGTGTTCGAAATTATTTCTCAGACATGCAGGTTTCCTCACGATGTTTTCCTTCACCGCCGAGCGCGTGGTAAATCAGCACTTAAAGTTGAAATTAACAATTTTAGTGGTGCCGGCACCGGGAATCGAACACAGGTCAATCGCGTCCTATGAAATTAAAAGCGAGCGCCTAGCCCCTGAGCTAGAAATGAACCTGAACTAGCTATAAATGGCTAGGGAATGTTGTAGAAATATTTGCATCATGACATTGGTGTGAAGTTCCTACTTTATCAACAAGAACCAACAAAACTACAAACAACAAAGCAATGTTTGTGTTAGGTTGCAACTAAGTTTGTAACATATTTAAGAAAAGAAGACTTTGCAAGCACAACGTATATAAGTGAATTATTATTGTAACTGTAGTAGTTTACTAGTGTATGAAGTACCCTTTTTTTATTGGATACAGTGATGAAACGAGCAAAATGTTCACCTGATGGTAAGTGCAACGTCTGCCCATAACAAATGCTGTGTCACATAGAAAATTTCTGTGTGACACCACACTGTGCCCGTCACCCTGAGACATAAGTTCTTAAGTCTCATATGCTCGCAGTGCCCTTCAAACCGAAACACAGTAATGTTTGCACACTACTGCTTCACGGCAGAATAACTGGCCCTGGGGTGGTACCTACCTAGACGGATTCCTGCATAGGAATCCTACCACCAGTGAACCACCAGTGAAGCTACTACAGTTATTTATCAGATTTATCAGACATTATCAGATTTTTGAAAGCTTACATCTTCGACACTATGGGCCTCCTCTAATTGCCTTACTGAATGATGATTCAACAAACAATTTTAATTTCAAATTTATTGTCATTTTTAATTTTTGGGAAAAAGTAATATACTAAGTAGTGTAACTAATTTAGGTAGAAAAAATAAATATATTAATCTGAATGAATATTTTCAGATATCAATAGGATAACCACTCATAATCAGAATAGGTATAAAAATTATTAAAGCAATAAAATTACATACACAAAAGAAGCATTTGTTTGTTTGTTTTTTATTGTTTGGCACAGAAACAAGGATGATACATATACATTAATATAGAGTTTGCATTAAAATAGACAAAACATATGCATCTCTCAAATTATAGGTTAACACAGTAAGCATTAGCAAGGTTTAGTATTGAAAATACATGAAAGAAAACCATAAAAATTATAATCAAATAAAAATTGCAAATTGCAAAATTAAAGTGACACACTTATTATATAACTTAAGATGACTACATTTTATAAGAAAAAGTACAGAAGACAAATAATTTTACAAATTTACAATAATACAAATTACTTATGATTTTTAATTAGTTTTAATGAAGACTGATATCTATAAGAAATATATCATTACAATCAAGAAAATATTTATTTTTCTCTCTACATAGGTTTCTCTGGCAGAGTTTAGGTAGCAAAAGGCACATAGCATGGTCTTGGTACCTTAAACATTAGATAATGTACCAATTCGGAGCAATCAAAAAGATCATTTACTATTATATAAAGGAACATGAGATCTGTCTTTATTTGTCTAACTTTAAGACTATCAAATTTACATAGCAAGAGTCTGTTGTCATAGCTATCACAATGAGACCCCAAATGATGGCTTGGTCAAATGTATTTCAGGAAATGCTTTTGAACGATTTCAATGTAATCGGAATGGGTATTGCAAATTGGACTCCATATTACCACCAGACACCACAAGTAGTTAGTGAAAAAATATTCCATTTCAAACCAAAAATATATTATATTACCACTTTTAAATTCAAGCGAATGTATTAGTAGATATTGGGTAGGAACGATTTTCAATTAAAAGAATTTGATAGATTTTAACTGCTCTGTTGAGTAATGTCAAAAAATAATTTGGTCATGCTGTCTCCGAGATCGCTCTCTGAGGTGGGCAACATAAAGGGTTTATTGCAATTCCTGGAGGAGCTTAGTTGGCACAAATAAATCAATATTTCTGCCACAGGCAAAGTACACACTTAGACATGGAGTTGCACATTGAGTAGATTGATATGAATAATGATTAGTATGCTTTGTGATAGTACATTATAGACATTGGAATTACCTGAGGTAGTCCCTCTCCTTCCATCTGTTTCTCACGCTGCACTTCCTCATAAGTTGGTAGCTTAGAATTAGCGGCAACATCATAAGGTGGAGGAGCCGAGAAATCAGCCTGGGGCGGTGGTATGTCTTGAGAATTGTCTGAAATTTGTTTATTAATAGAAAAGTAAATAAACAACATTTTTTTTATCCAGTGATTTTTTTGGATAAAAATATATGTCATATCATAATTATATTTATGGAAATTTGGATTATTAATTATGACTGTTATCTATAGTTTTTACTTCTGATTTGAGAAAATACCTGTCTTTTAAAGAATTTGTAAGAAACCCTGTGTGATTTATTTTCTTATTTGATAAGGTGATGAAACAAGGAGAATGTTCACCTGATAGTAAGTGCGATGTCTGCCCATAACAAATGCTGTCACTGAAAATATACCTTCAGACCAAAATACAGTAATGATTGCACACTATTGCTTTACGGCAGAGAATGGCCCTGGAGTGGTACCTACCTAGACAAATTCCTGCCTAATAATTGTACCACCAGTAATAATAAAAGTAATATCTTTTCTTTATCAACAACTTGTTTTCATATTTTTATTAATTGATTTTTACCTAATTTTACTAATAATGCAAAAGCAAAATATGACTTAAATTTCTGTACATTGGAATATAACATAAAAAATATGTTATCTCTCACACTCTCACTGTTCACTCATCGCAGAACATGCATTACAACATTTATACTACATACAGCACACTATGAAAGGTCAAATATTACAATTTATTGTGGTAGATCTTACCACAATAAATTGTAATATTTGACCTGACATTTAATGTAATATTTGATCTGACATTCAATGTACATTACAAACTCCTTCCTGGTTTGTTATATATGATAATTTGTAATTTTAATTCATAACTAAAATATACATAAACATTCCAATTACTATGAACACAAAATAATTTAATAGGATAAAAATATCACCATTGATATATCACATTATCAACAGTATCATGAATCTTATTCTACTTATAGATATCATTGTTATGAATAGGAATTATCAATATTATCATGCTTTAAACAATGAACCAGTGCTTTAGGAAACAGATAAGAGGCTATCTAGAAGGGCTTGCTTACTTATAATGTCAATAAATGGTGGAGGCATGTTCATGTTGGCTTCTATCGATGACGGCAAGATTACCCTCAGGTGAGCCGGAGGGCAAATATTGTCAACTCGAGATTGACTCTGTAACAGTTGATAAAATACTTTCTCACATCGCGACATACGCAAGTAGTTATATAAATAAACATTTAGAAAATTGTCTCCGATCACATACCATGTTTTTCATATATTATTGACACTGTTTATTTTCATATATTATTGACACTGTTAATTGCAACGGTTTAGTATTTATTGTCACTACCGATATCTAGTAGAAAGCTATAAAACTATACATCATTCAAGGATTTTTGTCTGATATTTTTCATAGGTTTGACAGCTGTAGGAGTAACACCCGAAGACTATCAAATTAGTACAGATTTAAATAAAAAACTAGCACATACACTGAGTAACACAGATACTTTATCTATGGTTACATACCTAGGTAATGTCATGGTGCAGATGGTAAAATAGTAGTGAGATTAAGTAGAACTATTGAAACGATAGTTTTATAACAGTTAAATAAAATAATGACAATTAATGATTGTGTTAATTTCTTAAGCACATGAAATTGATTTAAATAATACCTAGCTTCATACCACAGAACACCTCCAACAGAAACCGCATACAGGGTTTTCGCTAGCAGGTTAGTGAATTGTCACTGATGTAAAATAATTCGTGTATAACGTTCTTTAGTATTAGTAGCAACCAAAATTCGACCTCAAAACATCTCATTCAAGATTATTTATTAATTCTTTCTATCACACATTGTTTCAAACTTAACATGATTTTCAATTACATGTTGTTAAAAAATGTAAAACATAGATTACCAAACTATTTTGGGCCAAAGATCCCGTTTCCAAAATTAACTGATGCCTCAGACCTCTTAGCCAAATTACTTTAAAAATCCTATCTCTAGTGTTTTTCCTATTTATACAAAATACGTACTTATTTAAAAACTTAGCTTATCGACTGGAGTTTTTAAAAGTACAATAACAGTTAATAAAGAACAATGTTACTTCCTAATAAAATATTGGTCATTTTTATAATAAGTTGGTACACGTAACACAACTTATACAGTATCTTGAAAGTTTCAAATAAGAACTTGAGTTAATTAATAGGGGTCCATTTTTAAACCTTGTTGACCCCCAAAATTAGCTTACGTTTATGTCGAACCCTGAAAAACCGATTTTGACCCCAAGAGGTCGATATCCACCACCACTGATGATCACTTTGGGAATCTCTGATTTTAGACTTTTCAGTAAAGATAGGTAATATACATTATGAAGCAGTATTGAAATGTTTGTTTTAAAACTTATTAATTGAAAACAATAGACAAAGTTCATGTTAAATTGGACATTTACTTTCAGATTTTCTTTCTTTAAGGAATATGAATATACATTTATGTTTGATTCTTTTTTAACGTTGAAACATGCAGAGCGAAGGACGCGCTGCAATGGTTGTCGGAGTTTATCGACAGTTAATATATTATTTTCAGAGTTGATGAATTTAAATTATTCTTTTTATTAATTTAGTGTGAAATTTGGTGTGAATTGTTGATTGGTAATCTCAGATTATACATACTCTTCTGATGTCAACTCTGATCTGTTTGGTTTATGTATTTGTTTGTTTGAATTGCTTTGGATTTAGAATGATGTTTGAATTACTTTAAATTTGGAATGTCAATTTTGTTTGTTTAGATTGAATTTGTCATATTATATTAATTCCGTGAGAATCTCTTGAAGAAGTAACATGTCAAGTTATCTGACATAACTTTTGTATTTTATATAAATTTCATAATGATTGGGTTTCATCAAAAGTAAATTCAAAAATGTTTAAGAAAAGTAAATAGTTTTCTAATCAATCCTTAATGTGTCTTTTTGGTTTGAAAGTGATCACATTGGCCACATCTACCATTCAAGATAAATGAGTGTGAGAAGATAAGTATTCACGTTGTGATTGTGTGATGAATTGAGATAGTAATATAAAATACGATAAAATGCATATTAAACATAATACTATACATTTAAATATCATTATAAATTTCAATCAATTATATACTTTGATATAGTGTCATCCAAGTCGTTTCTCTTTTACATAAAATGTAAAATGTAGCATCTTTGAAAGAAGGAGTACAATTAAATGACATCAATCTCAAATATCGACAATGTTTTTTTTAAGATTTTGTCAATTGGATAATATGTGTTTAAAATTGTAAACACCTTCAGGGTCGTCGAAAATTCAAGAACTCTGTTGTCGCAGTGGGTTACGGATTCGTTTCCCGCACGGTACTTATACTTTTGATTGTTCTACAAATTATTTCGGATTTCAGTATTTGAGTTCGAGCCATGTATTCTTATAAAACCCACGCTATACAGGAGAAATCATAGAGTGGAGGATCGTTTTTTAATGATACAAGGGTATTTTCATCCATCTGATGAATATTGTTGTTAGTTTATTTTACATAAAATATAAATTTTTAAGTATTTATTTTCGAAAAATACATACAGCCGAAAATACCTACATGAACACACAAAAATGCAACTGATGTATTCGATACTGCAATAATTGTTTATTCTTGTGTCAAAAATGGCACATCACTAACTCAATGACATCTTCAGTGACTATAAAAGACCGTAGCCGTCCAGCCAGTTTGTTTATGACTCGGTGGCTGTTAGCCCGAAGACTTTTACGGCTTCGCTCGGATTGAAAGGTGGCCGAGCCCTGAGGGCGCATAGCCAAAACCTTTATTATAGGTAACTAGCACAAGGTCCCCCAGAGGTGACCTCGGCTTGGATTGTTACCCTGTGCGCGTAAGTATGCTGACTCGAGGGCGCCCAAGACGGCCGAACCACGTCTCAGTCAGTAACTTCTGGAGAAGAAATGGCCCAAGTAACTGCAGCGACGCTTCTAGTCATATTTAAGTTATCGTAAACCAGACTAAAGGGCGGTATCGCATGGTTAATAGGTTTGTTAATAATGATCGCGTGTGTGTGTGTGTTGAGAGAATCGCGATGGTCCGACGTGACGGCACTTACAACCAGTAGGGATATTAGGCTTGGAAGTTAACTATGGCGTTAATTACATATATATCTGCGTGGATCATATCCGCGGGCTTACCGTTGGTAGCTTTGAGTGCCTGTGCAAGGGCTGAAACATCGGTGCCGTTGTCTTGTCTTTTGGGTTTCAATGCTTTGGGGCAACCGAGGTCGTATCGAGGCCCTCTGTTTTACATAGAACACAGGAGGGTGGGCCGAAGGTGGCAAGGAGGGATTTATCCTTTGGTCTGTGACAGTCGAAGGTTGCCTGATTGCCTAGGAATGTTACGCAACTAGTTCGTGCATAACAATCCCTTGAGCCATAAAGCTGACATTTAAGGAATTGGAGGGAGGGTCGGTCGGACGGTTTTGAGAGCCCCGAACGCCGCCACAATTTTCAGATAGAAAATCTGTTTGTCTGCTGTGGAGCGCTCAAGAGCGAAGAGCACTATGATATAAGGCGCTTTTGTACGTCCGCTGTACGGATAAGATGGAAAGGTTTTTTGCGAGCAGGTCGGCTTTGACATCCTCGACAGGGATTTTTTTAGGGAGCCGCTCGACCATCCGAAGTTGGCGTTCTTCTGCTAGAATAAGGGTGTGAAAGTACACACCGATGGATTGCAAGTAACTTGTTACGCTTGTTGTCCGTAGCAGTTATAGTGTTAAAAGATTTGTTATTAGACAAAGCCGACGAGACATGTGGCCTGAATAAAAATAGGTGGCGGGCGTTTGGACAGGTAGGCGCGGGTTGCTGCGAAACGGAAGCTTGCTATGAGACTGCTGGGACTTGTTGCGCTATGACGGGCTTGCCATGAAGCAGCGGAGACATGCTGCGAGGCAGCTTGGGATTGCCTAGAGAGGTGGGGCGGCGGGTCATTGGCGCGACGCGTCGGGGGCTTGCTGTGAGGTGGCAGTAGCTTGCTTAGCTTTTTGAGCGGTGATATAGTCATCCGTGCGTGCGAGCATCTCTACAGGCTCGGGATCTCTTAAAGTTTTTGCAAATTGTCTGGTATAGGGGAAGCTCTTCGCTAGGGTCGCCAGGGTCGCATAGTTCTCCATAAGGGTGAAGCCGGTGTAGCGGGAGTTCTCAAAGCACTGAGGAGATTTGCACTCCATTTCGGAGTCCGAGTACGACGTTGCGTTTCGTCGGAAGTTGATGAGGCCCTAGAGGCCCCCGCCTGGAGAGTGCTGAGACGACTGTCGGGGTAGCCGATAGCGCGCGGAATATTTTCGGGTGCGACGTCTGGATCGCGATACGCGTTAGCTGACGCGTTTATATTTCTTGTCTTTCATTTTTTCCAATCTAATAAATATAATAATAAACAAAATATGTAATTTTTTCGAGATAAATTTGTTTAATCATTAAATACACGCCAATGATATATAATTATAAGAAGTGCAAACACGTAGTACACAACTTTTATTATCTCCTCTATTCTCTTCTCCCCACCACACTTCCACTCCTTTCTCATCTACTCACCTCGCCCCTCCACTTTATCTTACCGCTACTCTCCACGTTTTTTCTATCGATATATCTCTCTCTATTTCTGTTACTTATTATCCTACGGGTAAGTGGCAGCCGGTGGGATGCCAGGGTGTGTGATGTAACTTCCCTCCCTGTCGGCTGGATGCCTAGGTATGTATCTCTAGTGCGTCCAAGTGTGAATCTCATTTTGCACACTTTTGGGTGTGTGCTTAAAAAAATTATATCTTCGCGGGGACTTAGTCCAATCGAATTAGTCTACGTTGACTAGGGCTCTACCCTACGGCTAATTTGTGTAGACAACTTCCGTGCTGCGTTTCCAAGAAGAGAAAATGCGGGCGAACAGCGCTAGCTTTGCTTCGTTATTATCGGTAACCACTACGAGTAACCACCGTAGAGTGATTTACTGATTGACGTCTGGGAAATACTTTTCAAAGAACTTTAGAACAGAGCAATCAAAATTCTTTGTTTATAAATTCATGAGCACAGGGCGATCGGACTGCCTCAGCGAGTAGCGGGGCGCTAGGTGACCGTTAGGCTTGGAGCGTCGAGTGCAACTGGTCTAACCAATCAGAACCATTAGTTGCCCTCGCGTCTCACCGATCCCCTCGCGTAATGTGTTTTAAACAAAATTTGGTAAATGCGGCCTCTATTGGGAAGTTTCTGTACTTTATACGAAAAACCTTCATTATTAGATTCTTTAAATAATATATTATTATCGTAGTTTTTTCCTATTATTAAAAAAGCGGCAATTAATCAAATAAAAAAACGGTGTCTTTTATTTTTAACTGGCAAACATATTTTTTGTACGTCAGTAATCTGAAATGTTTTTAGTTTCGATGCTTAATTTAAACTGTTATTGAAATAAACATAGTAATTGCTGCTAAAATAATGAAGACGGCTTTAATGGTGGCTGAAAAGCCATCGTTAGCGCAAAATTTGGCCAATATCCTCAGTAATGGAAAATGCAGCACTAACAAGGGTTAGATTTCCTGTGATTACTACCTCATACATTTTATTTACCTATAAATTTTAAAGCTTATACTCTTAAATGTTTTTGATAGGTTCTAATTCAGCTTGTGCTGTTCATGAGTGGAATGGCACCTTTAAAAACGAGCCTGTTCATTACAAAATGACATCTGTGTGTGGGCATGTTATGAGCTTGGATTTTACCGGAAAGTATAACAACTGGGATAAGGTAGATCCTGTGGAATTATTTACTTGTCCGACTGAGAAAAAGGAAGCAATGCCCCGTCTAAGAATACCGGCTTTTTTGGCTCAGGAAGCGAAAGGTTGCGAGTATCTTATTTTGTGGCTGGATTGTGATAAAGAGGGAGAAAATATCTGTTTCGAGGTAAGTCATTTAAGAATGTTTATGTATGAGTATTTATTTCGGTGAGCTATGTAAGGATAGTGATAAAATGATTTTGTTATGAAATTTTTTATGCATTTTCATAATCAGAAACATCCACAGACCTCTGTGAGTCCTCTACTGTTTGTTTGTTTGCATTTAAATAATGTAATTTTAAAGGCTGCCGGTTTTTTTATTATTATTTCTGTGTCTGCAAAAACTTACAATTATTTTATCCTACTTGAATACATTTTGTTATGAACTATGTGTCTATCAATAAAGAATAAAATCTATATATGAATGAAATTATAACCTATGAGGGATAACCTATAAGCTTTACTTGAAATTGAAAGAGTTGTCAATTAGTAATAGAAATTATTATACACTTGTACATGAATATAAGCATATGTCAGAGTTTCCTCTAAAAGATATATCTTAAAGCTAGAGTTTGTACTTAGTGGACTATACAATTCCAGGTGATGAGCTGCGTCCAACCATATGTGAAAGGTGATGTATACTCACCATTGATGACATTCCGTGCTCGTTTTTCCGCCATCACAGACAAAGACATCAAAGCTGCCATGTTGAATCTAGTGAGGCCCAATGAAAATGAATCTCGCAGCGTTGATGCGCGCCAGGAATTGGATCTGCGCATTGGATGCGCTTTCACACGTTATCAGACGAAATATTTCCAAGGTAATTTTGAATAATGTTGATGACTTGCTGGTTCTTTGTTTACTGTGCTCAGAATAGTACACAGAACTTTGGAGTTAAAAATTCAGTAAACTGGAGATAGGGTTACAATGTTGATTAAGTATTTTCATGGATGCTGTCGTAATTTTGTGGACTTATGAGGTATTATTTTACTTAAAGGATGTCTTACAGTTCAAGAGGGTGAGGGAGGGTTAGGAACTGAAGTTACCTATTTTGATGATTATATCCTTACTAATTCTAAATAACAGAACTGAATAAATAAATGACAGGGCAATCCATTTTCGCAGCTTTAGATAGATAGGACTAGGTCCAATGCTGCAACGATGGATGGCAACTTGATATAAAAAGCATTATATTCACAATTAACATCTTTTATTTTAATAATTCAGATTGAATTGTAATTTTTTCTTCCCTGGTCTTGTTATTTTCTGGAAATAATTAATTGCTCATACTGAGTAAAAGTCAGAAGAAATTTGTACATTTTTTGGGTCACTCGGATAAAATTTGATTATTAGTAGACAGTCTCTGTACTGTTATTGGCTTGAATATGGTTTTAATGAGGGTGGGTGATCTCTAGCTGAATAATTTTGGCTATGACAAAATGATATTGTTGTAGGAAGGGAGGAAGGGAACATCATTTGTCATCAGTTTGAAAGTCATGGAAAAGATCTTTTAATAAATTCTGTATAGTTGATGACTAGCCGGTTGGTGGCGATACTGGCTCCAATCCCGGAGCTCGTAATTATTCTATGATTCCATATGTACCTATGATTTGATGTGATATGTACATATGAGACAGATTTCTTTTTAACATATAACATTTGGTATAGTTAGCAAATATAAACAAATATAACACAACTCAACTAGTCCCTAATAGGAATAAATTGTGGTTTTGCACAAATGTAGGCACCCGCCCGCTGGGATTTAAACTTCTACTCTGTCGACTACTCCACATGGACCACAGCATATGGATGTTTTAATTTATTGCAGGTAGATACGGGGACTTAGACGCTTCATTAATCTCATATGGCCCATGTCAGACTCCGACCTTGGGATTCTGCGTGCAACGTCACGACGAAATCCAGACCTTTAAACCGGAGACTTACTGGGTGCTTCGTGTAACTGCTAGCACTTCTGAAGGTCGTGAATTGCCATTGGAGTGGAAGAGAGTGAGATCTTTCGAGAAGGATATCGCGAATATGTTCCTCGCGGGTATCAAAGAGATTAAGGAAGCCACGTGAGTAAATTATTAAAAGCTGCGCTCGCAATTTTCTTTATATGTTCAATTTACATGAAAATCTAGAACCTTAAGAAATAAACTTGAATTAAGGCTTAGTAGTAGTAAATCTAAGCTAATATTATAAAAAGGGATGATTTAATTTTTTGTATGTTTGGTTGTAATGAATATACTCAAAAACTACTGAACCGATTTTAAAAATTGTTTCACCTACAGACAGCTACATTATTACCAACTAATATGTTTGTAATTAATTTAAAAAAAAAAAACGAGATCCCTACGAAAATTTCTATGATGTAACTCGAGGTATCAAAAATTTACTGATCAAATTATTAATTCATTATTAATTATTTGGCGTTCTCTACGAAAACTATTGATGATAAAGAAAAGAATGTACTACATTTTCATAATACTTATCATTACTCACAAGAAAGTTCGCGAGGCTATATGTCTAAGTATTATAGTTAAGTCACAATAACCGCTTTTTGTTCAAATTAGTCTTATCAAAACATAGGCAGAATCGATGACATACACAATATCATAATATTAATCCTTATATTACAAAATAGTTTCATAGTCAAGGTTGATTATGTACATGTAACGTCCTCTTTAAATTTTTCGAATCGGACCTATCGTTTAGAAGTTACGACAGGTATAAAAATGCTAAAAGTAAGAAAAATGCCGCGGTGTGAGCGAACAGCCCTGGGCTCGCCCGCGCTACGCGCGAATTGACTAAGATATATTCATTACTTACCTACTCATATTATTTTTTTGTAAACTAGAAACAATTGAATAGTGGTTTGTAATTTAATTATATATTTTTAAATTTAAAACTTTGAAACGCTGTATAAAAAATACAGCGGCCGCAGTGTCTCTCGAACGCCGCTTCACGCAACTTGGGCATCACCGAGGAGCGCGACTCCCTTTGCGCAGCGGTCGAGAGCGGTCCGTTTATTTTGCTACCACGAAATCAAATATTGGCAATATTTCATGACTTATGTTCCCTTATATAAAACATAATTTTGATAAAATAACGTTATCTTATATGACCAGCTGCAGAGCCGCCGGTGAGAATAGCCGCTAAAAAATGTTAGTGTAAGGAATTGTGGTTGTTCTATTTGTCCAACAAAAGTACTTACTTATCTATCTAATATCTATCTACCCGTGCGAAGCCGGGGCGGATCGCTAGTCTATCTATAAAATTAGCAGCGGTTTGCTTCTGCGCTACACTGTGTTCTGTCAAGAGCGGTTTTCTTATAAGAATTTTTAAAGAATATAAATGTTTTTTAATATAATACAACCAATGCCCCATACTAGGATTGATTTCTCTAGTATTGTTAGTGCATTTACATACATAAATTTCACCACAAACAAGCACAACAACGACAGATCCGAAAACCAACGATTTGAGGGGTTGCACGAATGTTGGCTCCAATCGGAATCGTACTGACACACTCTCTCTCTCTCTCTCTCTCTCTCTCTCTCTCTCTCTCTCTGACCACTGGATACGCGGTCGTCAATTCAAGACGTTTATGAGCTGCAGTCAGTATTGGCACCATAGCTACTTTTTAAAAAGTGAAGTGACATACTATAAATGTCCTACTGCTGAGCACAGGCTCCCTTAAATTTCTGTGAGGGGTTTGGAGCCGGGAAATCCCCTTAGTTCTTTCAGTTCGGTTTAGCACATAGGGGATACCTATGGAGTTTCTTTCGCCTGTTTCTTCTCCGTCAGAAGAACTTCATTACAAAACAGTGGTAGATTGTAAAAAAATGACGTTTGTGAAACGAAATTTATATTTCTTACGTTGAAGAATAAATAATGCCGTGTGGTGGCGGCTCGTTAAAAGAATACTACCACTCCATCCCATCCAATGGACCTCGTAAAAGGCGAGTAAGGAAATTAAACGGCACTGTGCGCCCAACAGCGCATGGTGGCGATGGGCTCACCACATATCACACCAAGTGCATAATATTGTATTGGTGAAACGTGGATTGTGGCAATCATCTGTTTTTGCAGTGAGTGCCCAATCTCTGACTACCTCTTATGGGATACAGTCGTGATCTTATGTATGTATGTATAAAAGAATAAATAGTTTTCATTCCATTTCATTTCTTAAAATATTTTCATTCCTGAGACATGCAGGTTTCCTCACATTTCCTTCTATGTGAGTATGCGGCAAATCAGCATTTAAAATCATGGAATAATTTTGGTAGTGCCGACACCGGGAACTGAGCACGGCAGAGCCACTTGCCTACATGAAATTTTAAGGCGAGTTTTCGACCCCTGAGCTACTTCAGCTCGAAAATGGCAAAATCATCACCATCAGCATATGGCAGTGCATTGCTGGATGAGGACCTCTCCTAAGGGCATCCTAGGCAATAGGAAGTCGTACCTAAATTCGCCACGCTGGCTAAGCGGGTTAGCGATCAGTGTCAGACATCATATACCTGTGGCGCATGTGGCAAATTATTTTAGACAAAAGCTCTTACTTGCAGAGTTGTGAACGTTCAAGCAAAGGAGAAGGTGAAACCGAGACCTGCCGCATTGAACACAGTGGAGCTGATGAGAGTTGCGAGCGCTGGGCTCGGCATGGGCCCTCACCATGCTATGCAGGTTACACCTTGTTTATTTTTCTTATTTTTCTTAGGATAACATTATTAACACATGAAACAAACTGCTACAAGAATACATTTAATCTCTTATCAGTCAATGTCTTTAAAAACGGACTCGATGGCTTTCTGGAGAAGAGAAAAGATATTGCGAAATCTACTGTGTTAACTAGCAAAAGATATGGGCCCACCAGCAGTAATGCTGCTTGCCTATTATATAAATAATAGTAATGATATTTGAAATGTTTGTTACGTCACATAATAGCGTCGTGATATTTTTCTGGCATTTCCCTTTAGACTTTTACTACACCCACGCGAAGAGATGGGATGGTAGGTAGGCTGACTACCACGGCAAAGTTATTATTAATTTAATCTAAAAATGACTGTATTAAATTATTTAATATTTAGCTGCTCATCCCCTCGCTTACCTCCCGTCATACATACAGTGGGTTGATAGATTATAAGGTATGGTCACGAAAAATTGGCATTCGTAAAAAAATTGTCTTAAATTAATTAGATAAAACGTGTTTTTCAATGATAAAAGCTTTAATTACATAAAACTGTTATTTACGAAGTAAAATAAGAATCACAACGACAGGGAAAGGTAAAACTGGAATTTTATGATCTGACAGGAACAGTGTCGCTCCTGACAACCATGGTAAAGTGTTTTATGACACAGCACTGGATAATGCATAAACATGAATTCCTCACCATCTCCAAGTTTCCGTAACACGCGAGTTTGTAAAACTTGTCTGTATTGGTTTGTTTCATGGTTCCCTGGACATTATCACTTATGACAGACCACACCATGACTTTAACAGGGTGTTTTACCCTTTCCACGATGCAGTCAGGGTGGTATTTATCTCCTGGGCGTCGACTGGCGAAGCTAGTTTTGTTAAGGCTATTTTCAAAAACCAAAGCCCATCTCGGTAATGGTCGGTTCTCAGCGTTTGGCTTCTTAAGACTGTAGCAAAAAGTTTTATAGCCTCCTCCCGCTCAATAAACTGGGCTAAGTAATGCAAGGTGCTCCCATATGAATTTGGTCCAGTACTCATGATGGGATCCATGACAAAAACATGAAACTGTTTGGAGCTGCATTGAAGTCGGTTTTTTGATCAAATAATTATGTGTTTATTTTGTTTTTTTTTTATTATTTTGTGGTACGTATATATCCTTTTTTTGGTAGCCTTTGCTGTTTTTTTATTGGATCAAGTGATGAAACAAGCAAAACGTTCACCTGATAGTAAGTGCAACGTCTGCCCATAGCAAATGCTGTGTCACCCAGAACATTTCTGTGTGACCCTACACTGCGCCCATTACCCTGAGACAACAGTTCTTAATTCTCATACGCCCAGTGATTACACTGCTCACAGTGCCCATCAAACCGAAACACACTAATGTTTGCACACTACTGCTTCACGGCAGAATAACTGGTCCCGGTGTGGTACCTACCTAGACGAATTTCTGCATATGAATTGTAGGTGTGTAGGTAGTAGTTACTTACTGCCCTAAAGTTGACTGGCACAGAATAATTTAAGCATTAATTCCGCCTTTTGTTCCTTTACTTATTGTAAGGTTCAACAAAGAATAAATAATGTGTCTTTTTCTATCCTGTCATTTTTTAACAGATAGCTGAACGCCTCTACACCCAAGGTTATATTTCGTACCCTCGTACGGAAACCACCAGTTATTCCGAGAATTTTGATTTGATGTAAGTATAAATAACATAACATCATCACACAACCATCGACATATTAATTAATGATTAATTTTCACTTAATTCATGTGAGAATAAAGTGAAATTCGATTTTGTCAAGTAAGCATTCATTACAGAAAATTGTATTTAAAACACAAAAAATTTTGTGTACAAAAAATTTATGAAAACTAAATTTCTTTAAATAATTCAGAATTTTTTGCAGTGTAGTGTTTCCTGTAGTGTTTACAGATTAGGAATGAAATGTATATGATATTAATGATGTCCTCCTGACTGATTTTCGACGACGGCGACAACTTCCCAATAACGTCAGAAGCTATTACCTGCTCACGCACTCACTCATCCTAATCTTCCCGCGTCCGATATATTTCTGCATAAATGTTGGCTCAGGCTGAGATTCGACCCCGGGACCCGCGGCGTAGTTTTGAAGTGCTCTGACTGCTAGGCCATGTGCTCGTCAAAAATATATACGTAAAAAGTAAAGTATGATTGATACATACGTGTACATATAGTAACTATTTCCACACTCCTTTTGGGCTATGGCTCACCCCTTGCCTCGTTTTCAAGGGTACATCCCTAGAAGACGGAAGGGTATCCGACAATGTGTTTAAGGAGGGGTTATGCCGGATTCCTGCCGACTTACACCACAGTAGCATGGGAAAGTTTCCGCATTAGAAAGAAAAAAATAAAACATTTATTGCAATAACGCCACAGACACCAATACATTACAATTAAAGTAACAAACAAACCCCATTACAGTAACCCCGATAGTGGCTTCGTTTAGAGGTGGAGCTAGAGCTCCCCACAGGTTTTTTTTCTTCATCCGTTTTTTTTTCAAATAGATGCCTTGAACGACCTTTAATATTATTTTAAACTAAGCGGCTTAAAAGAATCTACCACCCTGTCTCATCCCTTTGGGTTTCGTAAAAGTCGACAAAGGGTAAATGAAAACCAGAAAATGGGCAGCATCTTCCTGAAACATCTGAATAAATAAACTGTGGTTGCCAACCCGCCTGCCAATTGTGGTTACTATGGCAAAATCCCTCTAAAATAAGAGGTTCACTCTTTTGTGGCAATCTATGGTGGAGGCCTATATTCAGCAGTGATAGGCTAAAATTATAAAGTTAATTATACTTGCGTCACTATCACCCTTGTGAGTAACCTTATTCCAAGTTTGAAGGATTTGCCGTAATTAATACGTAAAATAATAATAAATAATAATAATAATAATTAATACTTCATTAGTCGTGTGGTGGCGGCTCGTTAAAAGAATACTACCACTCCATCTCATCCAATGGATCTCGTAAAAGGCGAGTAAGGAATTAAACTGAACTGTGCACCCAACAGCGCATGGTGGCGATGGGCTCACCACCTATCGCACCAAGTGCATTATATTGTTTTGGTGAAACGTGGATTGTGGCAGTCATCTGCTTTTGCAGTGAGTGCCCAGTCTCTGACTACCCTACCTACCTTATGGGATACAGTCGTGATCTTATGTATGTAATACGATTTGTCAAAATACTAGCAATGCTATTAACATTAATAATGGCTGGCTCATATTTCTCAGTCCGTTCCCTAAACCGTTATTACACTTTAATAAATTTGACTGGTGCATTTGCAATTGCAGTGTTATAATTATCACATTGTCGATAGGTATCCGGCACTTACCTCTTTCCTACCGAGGTGTTGTGCGACTAAGGTATTGTATTGACAGCATTTGTTCGTGCAAAATAATACCATAATTTGAATTTTTTGACTCGTACCAAACGA
This sequence comes from Luehdorfia chinensis, assembly GCA_019845155.1. Lineage (NCBI taxonomy): Eukaryota > Metazoa > Arthropoda > Insecta > Lepidoptera > Papilionidae > Luehdorfia > Luehdorfia chinensis. The sequence continues at coordinate 1,671,130 of JAHVAK010000125.1, forward strand.
CGACGTGGCTTGCCACCCGTGACGTCTCATTTCTCGCGGGGGCGAAAAGTATACTACGTGTGTGGTCTGTGCCTACCCCTTATATGGGACAAAGTGCGTGATTGTATGTATATGTATGTATGTATATATGTATATATATATATCATTCATGCGTCTCGTACCATAGACGCTGATGCCCGTAACCGATCTGGCATAAATGAGATGGTTAAATCGACACCAACAGAACTATAGGAGGTGATCGGATTATACATCATCACCATATTACGAAAATCTCACATTACAAATAATTTTGTATTGCAGTGGAGCTCTCCGTCAGCAGCAAAATTCAAATAAATGGGGCGCGGATGTGCGTACTTTGCTATCAAACGGTATCAACAAACCTAAGAAAGGACACGACGCCGGCGACCATCCTCCTATTACACCGTTGAGGCATGCGAGTAAGTCTATTGTATTATTTACGACCGCGTAGCCCAGTGGTCTGAGTACCTGAATTCTACGCCGTGGGTCCCGGATTTGAGTCCCAATCGTAGCTAACGTATGTTCAAAAATACAAATTGTTGGGTTTCTTGTCTGGTTGTGTTGTGATTGTCGCGTTGTCGCTGACACTGCATCTTAAATAACCTCCGATGTTATCGCATGAACGTTACAGGGTAGGCTGAGTAAGTGCATCTGTGCTTATGTGTGATCTTATCATACGGGATCGTACGCCCAGCGCCCCCTACTCCTCTATAATCTATTCATTTTAGTTTGAGATAAAGTATAAACAAAGAAAATCTAATGTTCTTCAAACTTTTATTTTTCTCTTTTTTAAATACACTTTAATAACAGTCTCTTTTTCTGTTGAATGCATCGGAGTATTCTTTGATCACTTTTCCCGCGGCGAAGAAAAAGTACAAGCGCTGCTTGGTTCAGGTGCTCTCATGTTTCTAACCACGAAAACGGCAAAATAACAAAAACGAAACAATTAACAAATAGCTAAAAACGTAACACGAAAATAAACTTAATAAAAACAACAAAATTAACAATGGAATAACAAGAATTAAACAAAATTGTCTGGAAACAACACTGTCATTTCTACAAGTTGATCGACAGTAAAGATGGCGGATATAAATCGACCGTGGACAAAACGTCACATTTCAATGGAAAATGTTCGCACAACTGTACACTAAAATTTGTTTAAAATACGTTCCGACTTAAGAATATGTTTTTTATGCTTTGTTTACTTTTTGTTTCACGGCTCCCTGAATAGACTATAGACGGAGGATGACCTGCACGGTTTTGTAGGAATTAGATTGATGCAAAGATATATTGATCAAATTCAAACCAAAGCATTTATTTCTAATTTTAGTTACCATAAGCCACTTCTGTCATTTGTTGAAATTGAAAACTTGGAGTCTGTATAATATGTATTGTAATATGTCGAATAAAATGTAAAATCTTTTAAACTTGGTAATAATATTATAATAAATAAACCCTACAATTATCCTACTCCTGATACTCTGCAATCTGCATTCGTCTCATTGCCTTAAAGTTTAGTTTTCTCAAGGTTTTACTTTTACCGCATCTGAACTGCAGACATGTTTTTTTTCCACAGCGGAATCGGAGCTAGGGGGCGACATGTGGCGCATCTACGACTATGTGACGCGACATTTCATCGCGTCACTGTCGCGCGACTGCAAGTACCTCTGCACGACCGTCACCTTTCAGATCGGCTCCGAGACCTTCTCCTACTCTGGCAACACGCTGGTCGATGCCGGGTATACGGAGATTATGCACTGGCAGGTATGTTAACAAGTCGCTTTGCAATTGTGAAGCTTAAGTGCCTCTATGCACTAATTCATTAGGCACTATCCATACTAATATTATAAATGCGAAAGTAACTCTCCCTGTCCCTCTGTCTGTTTGTTACCTTTTCACGGCTCAACCGCTGAACTGATTGTGACGAAATTCGGCAAGGAGATAGCATGCATCCCGGAGACGGACATAGGATACTTTTTATCCTGGAAAATTAAATAATTCCCGCAGGATATTTAAAAAACCTGTATCCGGGCGGACGAAGTCGCGGGCACAAGCTAGTATTATACATTTTACTGGTGTTAGGATTCCTATTCAAGGATCCGTGTAGGTAGGTACCACCCCAGAGCCATTTATACTGCCCTGAAGCAGTAGTGTGCAAATTGCTGCGTTTCGGTTTGAAGGGCACTGTGAGCGAGCGTAATCACTGGGCACATGAGACTTAAGAACTGATGTCTTAGGGAGACGGGCGCAGTGTGATTTCACACAGAAATGTTCTGGGTGTAACAAAAAGTATCGTAAGTACCTTATTATATTAAATATCATTTAATAATGCTTGGAATGTCTAATATAAAACTTAATTCTTGAACACGTTGCCTTGTGCGGCAAATATGTTAGAGTACTGGATAAGCGACCGCCGCCTCCCGAACTACTGCTGTACCCTTCTGCTCCTTCCGAGATAGTAGTATCCTTATAGTTCCTTTTCCAATTTCCCATTCCCTACCCCAAGTTCATTTCCTACCTAATACTTTTCTCTTCCTCTTCGCCAAGCCAGTGGTTTCCGAACAGAGGGCTAGCTACTCGTGGGGACGCAATGGGTGTCACGTTTTAATAATGTGAACAAATTAAGAAATAATATAGATATAAAAGAAACTAGTAGGTAGATCGAGATAACATATAATTAAAGAACGAGAAAAAAATACAAGAGGGTCGTAGTCCGGCCAAAGGAACACACTTAGTCTCAGCCTAGTTATACCCCACTGTCCTAGCTAGATTCCAGGATGTGGTAACCGGCTTCTGGATCCTTGTTAGCGCTGGTGGTCTGCCTATTTCCAGCCCGTACTGTGTTCCCAGTATGGGAACACAATAACTTTTATATTTAGAAATCAGTTAATCAATAGTTTACGGTTGTTAATTAATATTACGATCGATTGTTAAGCGAGGTGAAGTTAGTCTGCCGCGATGCCGAGGCCCGGCTGACCGAAGGAAAAAAATGCAACCGGTTCTAACACAATTCGTTCTCCGCGCGTCATTTACTAATAATAAAATGAGGATGTTTGTCCTATATTTACATACAATTTTTTTTATTTAAATTCTATTTAGTTAAGTGTAATAAAGGTTCTTTCTAATTACGTTAATTTTAATATAAGAAATACGCTATGTTACATGGGGAGTAAGAAGTTTTAACTCCTACTAAAATGGAGGCGACGTGGTTCGCCACGTCTCGTTTATTTGTGCATTTTGTGCAAGTGGGCTACGGATGTGGTCTCTGCTTATACAGAAATTCCCTTATATAGGAAAAAGGTGTGATTGTATCTAATAAAGTCTATTTTAGGTTATTTAAGGTTCCCCGGTGCCAGCACCTCTAAAATTGTTCTACAATTTTAAGTGCTGATTTACCACGTGCTTAGCGGTGAAGGAAAACATCGTAAGGAAACCAGCATGTCCGAGGAATAGAAATATTTCGAGGACATGTGAAGTCCGCCAACCCGCATTGGAGCAGCGCGGACGGACTATTCCCGGCTCCAAAACCCTCTCAGAAATGAGAGGAGGCCTGTGCTCAGCAGTGGGACATTTATAGGCTTTACTTTTTTTTTAACTGATTTTTGCTTACTTTTTTACCTCTCGATTAAGTATTACGATTGGATATATATATAAATAATAATTTGTCGTTTCAGGCATTCGGTAAAGACGAGTTCGTCCCTGTTCTAAACGTGGACGATGTATTGAAGGCGCACGACCACAGACTGGTCGAGTGTCAGACTTCTCCACCGGATTATTTAACTGAGTCTGAGGTAAGATTTTTTGTTGTAGAAGCGGAGACATACGAGCGAGGGGCTCACCTGATTACTGCCGCCCCTGAACGGCCTTTAAAAAGAAGAAGGCTTCTTTCTTGTCCCTAAGTCATATCGGTTCGGAAAGTGTGCTTTAATCTGTGAATCCGTTAACTTCTGCTCATAACAAATGCTGTGTCACTGAGATCATTTCTGTGTGCCATCACACTGCGCCCTGTCGTCCTGGGACATCAAGTCTCATGTGCCCAGTGATTAAACTAGCTATCACTCCTTCAAACCCAACTACAGTAATGTTTGCACACTACTGCTTCACGGCTGAATAACTAGCCCTTTCTTGCAAAAAAACCCCAATAATATGCAATGTTGTCACTATACTGCTCAAGAGAACCCAATACTTCCATTTCTTTATTTTCTCGATGACAGCTCCTGTGAAAACTTAAACGAGCGTCTTTTTTACATTATGTATGCATTATTTTATAAAAATATGACGTTTGCACACGTACAAGGTTATACCAGAGTCGGAGAAACTGATAGGGATGGTGCTATATCGATAAACGTAACACGATAACCGACCTGATATTTTTTTACTTAATGTAAGAAACTAAACTACTGCCGGATACTTTTGTACAAATTTATTAACTAATATTATATTTCATTAAAAGATGTTACATGTATTAATTCTTGATTGATAATGCCAACTTCTTTAAAATTTTCGAAGCTGTTGTAAAATAAGTAGGTATAGGTAGGTACTCGACAATGAAACGAAATAATTATAACGACAGGTAACATTTTATTTATTTTAATCAAAATCTGATGAATCGTCACTGTATATGCGATCGATATCATTACTTATTTGATCACAACACTACAACTATCAAATTAGGAGATAATGAAGAAATGGAAATAGTATAGCATGGCAGCGATAATATTGTACTCGTAGTAAACCTTTAATAATCGCATAATTGAACTTACACGATATAACGACACGACTGAGCTGCGAATTGCGGCCACGGTCTAAAATTTCCTTCCAAAGCAGAATAACATTCAAGAATGTTCTATAAATTAATTTAGTTTAAATTAACTGTTTAATTTTATTGTTTTATTTAGGTGATCACTCTGATGGAGAAACACGGCATCGGCACTGACGCATCCATCCCGGTGCATATAAACAACATCTGCCAGCGGAATTACGTTTCCGTGGGCAGTGGCCGGAGACTCGTGCCGACGAATCTTGGCATCGTACTGGTGCACGGATATCAGAAGGTATCTATATGTTATACTATCTGTGCCCCGCGGTTTCACCCGCGTAAAAAAGCCGACCCCTATCGATGATATACATATTTACTTCCCTATTTGAATCGGATTTTGGGTTTAATTTTTTTTCGCGGAACCCTAAATACAACCCAAAAAACAAAATCGGTCCAGCCTATTAGGAGATTAGCCGGAACAAACAGACAGACAAACAAAAATTAAAAAAAAACTTTTTTTCTTATAATTACGGTATATACTTTCCTAAGCATTGAGTAAAAAGCTGTTATTTTGTTAATACAAACAGAACACTTCAATTTTATTTATTTGTATAGATTATGAAACTGTCAAAAAGCTGTGTCAGTACAATAAGGATATTCTAAAAACAATTTAATTGAGACTAAAAATATATAATCGGCCTAGTGTACAGAGTACACTAGGTGTGCCTTCTACGCCGCGGGTTCTCTGTTCAAATCACAGCCGGAGCCAACATTTGTGCAAAAACAAATTGTTAGTTCCACCGTGTGGTGGCGGCTTAAGAGAATCTACCACCCGTGTTTTAAAAAAAAGTATGTACCTCATTTTTAAGGGCCAGTTATTCTGCCGTGAAGCAGTAGTGTGCAAACATTACTGTGTTTCGGTTTGAAGGGCACTGTGAGCTAGCGTAATCACTGGGCATATGAGACTTAAGAACTTGTGTTGCAGGGTGATGGACACAGTGTGGTGTCACACAGAAATTTTCTGGGTGACACAGCATTTGTTATGGGCAGACGTTACACTTTACCATTTACTACACCATTACTAACTACTAACCATCACTTACCATCAGGTGAACGTTTTGCTCGTTTCATCACTTTATACAATTAAAAAAAAAAACGCGTGGAAGCTGCGGGCTCACTTGGTTTTAAATACAATTTCAGATTGATCCGGAACTCGTCTTACCTACAATGCGATCCGCCGTAGAAGAGCAGTTGAACCTCATTGCGGTGGGTCGAGCCGACTTCCAGGCAGTGTTGACACACACCACAGAAATCTTCCGAAGGAAGTTCCAGTACTTTGTCCGTTCCATCGAGTCGATGGACCAACTCTTCGAGGTTAACTTCTCGTCGCTGAAGGCCAGCGGGAAGGCGCTTTCTAGATGCGGCAAGTGTAGGAGATACATGAGATATATTCAGGTGATTATCTTCTATATATTTTTGTATATAACTAAATTAATAGAGGTCCTGCCGTTGTTTGCGCATCACGCAAAAACTACTGGACTAGGTTTCGATTAATTTTTTTAATTATACTTAGACACTTGTCAAAAAAAAAAAATATCATGGTATATTCATTTAATATAATGTTTTAATAAACTACGATTTTATAAGAGAGGCCTGCCGTTGTGCACGCATTACGCAAAAACGACTGGAAACTCACATCACCTCTATATATAATTTTAGTAGAGATATTCCGGTAGCGTGAAACATTGATAAGAGTATGTTTACCTTAACGTTGGTCCCGAACATTTATCACTATATATATTATTTTTATATATATAATCCGTGATGTCGTGTGGTAGCGGCCTAAGAGAATCTACTACCCCATTCCATCCCGTGGGTGTCGTAAAAGTCGACAGAGGGAAATTATAACCAGGAGATGGGCAGCGGCATCTTCCTGCAACATCTGAATAAATAAACTGCGGGTGCCAACCCGCCTGCCAAGCGTGGCAACTATGGCAAAATCCCTTCAATATGTGAGCTACAAACTTTTGTGGCTATCTATGGGGTAGGCCTATGTTCAGCAGTGGACTTGTGGTAGGCTGAAACGACGACGATAATCCGTGATAGTTCGAGATAGATTGCGCCACCTGTCAGAAGCAATGTAATTTTTCAGGTGTCTTTTTTAATTGCAGGCAAAGCCGGCGCGTCTCCACTGCTCGCACTGCGACGATACATATGGATTACCACAGAACGGTACCGTGCGCATTTACCGCGAGCTGAAGTGCCCGCTAGACGACTTCGAGCTGCTCTCCTGGTCCTCCGGCAATCGTGGCAAGAGCTTTCCGCTCTGCCCATACTGCTATAACCACCCTCCCTTCAGGTATATGTTCCCCTGGTTCACCAGCCACCAGGGTAAGAGCTGTACCGCTCTGCCCGTACTGTTATAAACCACCCGCCCTTTAGGTACATGTTCATGTTAAAAAAAGGTTAATGGACCAGCAAAAATTTGGTTTTCAAAGGTTTTAGTTAAGTTGTAGACGATAAAGAGATCGCAGGGTGGCACGACTGTACGGCCGATTTCAGAAATCTGTACTTCCCAGCTCATAGTTTGGTCCATATACAATCGAAGGTTTTTCACGGCGCGGCATTAAACAATAATCTGGAAGCCATCAAAGATTGTTTAATCATAGTATAGCATTGTTAAGCTAATTAATAACAGATTGCAAGTAAAGCTGATTAACCATCAAAAATATTTTAGGTAATTTAGATTTTTTAATGGTGGTTTCCCATAAGGGGTAGGTAGAGACTAAACCCGTAGCGAACTCTTCGTCAGGCGGGAAACGAGACGTTACCACAGTTTACAAGTGACATTTGTAAACCGTGGTAAATTTTATAGTTCCTCACACCTATGACAGTTGTCGCTTTATCTTTGTATTGATATTAGGGATACTTTTAGAATTAACTAAGAGAATTATGTTTTATTCAAATGGAATCTTTTCTGTTGTTTGCAAATATTTAGAATAGATAACTTAATTTAAAAAAAAATACAATAAAAATTTATCATACAAATTTTTATCTTATTTTTTATATTTGAAATGTATTCGTAACAATCAAACTTACTGGTTTTTATTTATAATTTTTCCAGCTAAAATTGTATTTACTACTACTGCACAATTATTAATTAGTGTAACACTGACTATCGGTTGTTCAGAACTCATATTTTTTTTTCAGGATTTGGTACCTACCTAGATATATGAGATAGGTACCACCCCAGGGCCAGTTATTCTGCCGTAAAACAGTATTGTGCAAACATTACTGTGTTTTGGTTTGAAGGGCAACGAGAGCTAGCGTAATCACTGGGCATATGAGACTTAAGAACCGATATCTCAGGGTGACGGGCGCATTGTGGTGTCGCACAGAAATTTTCTGGGTCACATGAGATGAACGTTTTGCTCGTCTCGTCACTTTACCAAATAAAAAAAAATTAAGCTGAGCAACAATTAAAGTTGTTTATTAACTTTCTTTCGTTCTTCTTCTAAAAAGATACATACATACATACATACATACATACATACATACATACATACATACATACATACATACATACATACATAGCCGTGGTAGCTGTGAGCCGTGGTAGCTCAGGGGCTAGGCGCTCGCTTTAAATTTCATAGTACGCGAGTGACCTGGGTTCGATTCCCGGTGCCGGCACCACTAAAATTGTTAATTGCAATTTTAAGTGCTGATTTACCACGTGCTCGGCGGTGAAGGAAAACATCGTGAGGAAACCTGCATGTCTGAGGAATAAAAAATATTTCGAAGACATGTGAAGTCCGCCAACCCGCATTGGAGCAGCGTGGCGGATTCTTCCTAGCTCCAAAACCCTCTCAGAAATGAGAAGAGGCCTGTGCTCAATAGTGGGACATTTATAGGCTGAAACTTTTTTTTACATACATACATACATACATACATACATACATACATACATACATACATACATACATACATACATACATACATACATACAATCACAAATCCCATATAAGGGATAGGCAGAGGCCACTCACGTAGCCCACTTTTCGCCTTCGCGGGAAACGAGACGTGACGGGTGGCGAACCACGTCGCCGCCATTTCGGTAAGAGTCAAAAAATTCTCACTCCACATTGCGTTCCCACTAGTAACATAAAACACAGATACATACAGACGAACATACAACCGCGTCCCTTTTTGAAGTCCGTCAAAAACTGCAGGGACATGAAGAAAGGCTTCGGCTGCAACTCGTGCACACACCCGACGTGCCCGTACGGTGTCAACTCCACGGGCGTGTCGGGCTGCGTGGAGTGCGAGGCCGGCGTGCTGGTGCTCGACCCCTCCGCGCCCAAGTGGAAGCTCGCCTGCAACAGGTGACGCACTCCGACCGGTTACATTTATTTAAAAGTTTTTTAAAAAAAAAAAACTTTTTTACAGCATCGTTGTGATTTGAAACACGATGAAAAGAAAAAACGACACTGAAAAAGAGACAAACGGAAACTGAAAAAAAAAGATACTTTTTAGCCTGCGAGAGAATGAGATAGAATACAGTATACTGGTGGTATGATTCCTATGCAGGAATCCGTCTACGTATGTACCACCCCAGGGACAGTTATTCTGCCGTGAAGCAGTAGTGTGCAAACATTACTGTGTTTCGGTTTGAACGGCACTATGAGCTAGCGTAATCACAGGGCATATGAGACTTAAGAACCGATGTCTCAGGTGGATGGGCACAGTGAGATGTCACAGAGTAATGTTCTGCGTGACACAGCTTTTGTTATCGGCAGACGTTGCACTTACCATCAGGTGAACGTTTTGCTCGTTTCATCACTTATTACCATTAAAAAAAAGCAATTTCATTGTTGACTACACAATAATGCCATTGCCACGATTTTGACCACCGTGTGGCCTAGTGGTCAGAGTACCTGACTGCTACGCCGCGGGCCCTGGGTTAGAATCTCGGCTGTAATAAAATTTGTGCAAAAACACAAAATCTTTGTATTACGGACCTCGTTGTGTTGCATATACGTAAATTTCACTTATGTCAGTAAAACGCACTCACGACACAGGAGAAATCCTTAAAGAAAACACGATTTAATATGTAGTGTGCAAACATTACTTACTGAGAGTTAGGGTAATCTGGGCGTTAGAGAATTAAGAACTGATGCCTCAGTGTGACGGACGCACGGCATTTCTTATGGGCAGACGTCGCACTTACCATCAGGTGAACGTTTTGCTCGTTTCGACACTTTTATGAGATAAAAAAAATGGGATCTACAAACTTTTGACAATCTATGGGGGAGGCCTATGTTAAGCAGTGCACTAGAGGTATTCTGAAATTGTGACGATGATGATGAGTGAATGTTCATTATCGCCATAATCAGTAGGGGTAACCGTTGCATTGTCTGAGTAGGTGCGATGTGATCATCAACATCTTCGAGGACGCGACCCGTGTGTCGGTGTGCGAGCAGGCGTGCGCTGCGTGCGGCGCGCAGCTGGTGAGCGTGGAGTACCGCGCCGAGCGCACGCGCCTGCCCGCCGCGCTCACCGACATGACCGCCTGCCTCTACTGCGAGCCCAGCTTCAGTGCGCTGGTGAGTACATTCATACACACACACACACACGCACGCACGCACGCACGCACGCACGCACGCACGCACTCACGCGCACGCTCGCACACACACACACACACACACACACACACACACACACACACACACACACACACACACACACACATACACACACGCACGCACGCAAACACACACACGCGCACACACACATAAACACAGAGAGAGAGAGAGACACGCACTCAAGCAAGCAAGCAAGCACGCACACACACACACGCACACAAGCAAGCAAGCGCGCACGCAGACACATGCATACATACAGTAACGCTTTATTTCCATCTATGGGGTAGGCAGAAGTCACTCGCATAGCCCACTTTTCGCCGTCGCTGGAAATGAGACATGATGGGTAGCGCATCACGTCGCCGCTATTTTGGAACGATTAAAAAAATAACTTACTCCCCATTGCGTTCACACGAGCAGTATAGTGGCAGAATTGCATATTATGATGTTATTGCATGCATACATACACACAGTCACGCCTTGCCTCTGCCCCACTTTCCACCCTCGTGGGACGTAACGGGTGGCGAACCACGTCGCCGCCATTATGATGCGAATCAAAAAATACTTACTTCCCATTGCGTTCCAACAGCAGTATAGTGACAGCATGGCATTATATAATGTTATTACATAGTCACGCCTTATTTCCATATAAGGAGTAGGAAGAGGCCTCAGTGGCCTCTGCCCCACTTTCCACCCTCGCGATACGTAACGGGTGGCAAACCACGTCGCCGCCATTTTGGTACTAGTAAAAAAGTTCATACTCCCCATTGCGTTCCCACTAAAAGTTCTTAGAAAATCAATAAGTGTGTAAACTAGCAAGTTATTATTTTTATTATATCTTTTCAAAATAGTTTCCATTCATACCAATACATCGCTGCATTCGATAGAACCACCGAGAAAAGCACTTTGCCCACTCGTCCTTAGGCCATCGAAGAGACGCCCGCTTCGATGGCCTTCTGGAACGCAGCCACTGCTTCCTTGGCGTCCATAAAATGTTTTTCTCGAAGTTTTTCTTTTATTTTCGGGAATAAATTAAAATTGCAAGGTGTGAGGTCGGGGCTATATGGCGGGTGACCCAGCAATTCCACGTCTGACGACGCCAAAAAGTCGTTCGCCCGGCGGTGTGCGAGGAGGCGTTTTTGTGGTGAAGGAGAATCCTACTGCGAGATCGTTTCTCTCGAACTTTTTCCATGACAAGTGGCAAACATTTGTTAGTCTACAACTCTGCAGTAACTGACTTTTGATCTTCTAAAACAATTGTCGCATATTGACCGGTCCTTCCGAAGAATGAGGCTACCATCTTTTTTCCTACACTTCGACCTCTCTTCAATTTAGTTGGCAACTTCTCGGAAGGAAACACCTACTGAGCAGATTGTCTTTTGGTTTCCGGATCATAGCAATAAATCCAGCTTTCGTCGACCGTAAGTATGTCGAACACAGCTTTTGAGTCACCTTCGTTAAATCTTTGTATCATTTCACGGCACCAATCAACACGACGGAGTTTTTGGGCCTCGGTCAAAGAATGAGGTATCCACCGAGCACAAAGCTTCCTAACGGCTAAATGTTAGTGGAGGATTTTGTGCACTTGACTCATACCGATGACTAAGCTTGTCCGAATATGCTGCTAGGTTACTCTTGGATCAGTCTCTATCATACACCGCACAACACTAATGTTATCTTCAGTCGTCGCCGTAGAAGGTCGTCCCTCACGCAGAGCATCGTTAAGATTGGTGCGACCACGTTTAAACTCATTAAATCAGTTATAAACAGTGGCCCGAGAAGGGGCTTCATCCTGAAAGGCCAATCGAAGTCTGTCATAACATTTTTGTTGATTTAAATGACACCGAAAGTCATAAAAAATCATGGTACGAAAATTTTCTCGCGTTAAATTCATACTGGCGTGACACAGACAAATTCAATTTGCCGCCAAATCGTAAAACAAATGACAAATGAATGAAATTAGTACTTAATAATATTAGCAAAGAGTTGTATTTTCAAAATTTAAAATTATTTTTTGTTATATTCTTTAAAAGCGGCTAGTTCTAAAAACTTTCAGTGTCGTCCGTACAATGTCTTAGTCGCCTTAATTAACTGAATGTTTTATTAAGGTGGTGGCCAGAGGACCTGTCTTCTTCGCAGCAGCTCCTGGGTTCGAATCCCAGCAGGTGTCAAGATTTGTCAGTTGAGGGCTCCCGACATTATTCGGAACTTTTCGTAAAAATAACTGACTATGTGAGCGAGTAAGCGAATATATGACTGTTTAATGTTCTTATACTTACTGCTACTAATTTTTGATGAAGTTGGTGAAACACTGTTTGTAACACAGCGCCCAACTTTTTCATATATTCATCGCCCCCCAACGACAAACGTGACTCAATGTTCATATATTTATTTGTTGAATCTGCACTTCTATACTAATATTATAAAGCTGGAGAGTTTGTTTTGTTAAATGCGCTAATCTAAAGAACTACTGGTTCGAATTGATAAAATTCTTTTATTGTTGGATAGCTCATTTATCAGAGGAGGAAGGCTCAGTGCAATTTCTTTTAAATTAAACGGCGGCTGAAACAGCGGGGCATAGCTAGTGTTTGATAAAGGTGGAGAAACACTCATCGTCCCCAACGACAAGTGTGTCTCAATATTTGTATTTATTTAATTTTCGAATGTTTGCTAAAGGTGGAGAAACACCGCGCGGTCGCGTCCCGCGCGCCGGCGCCGCGCGGTCGCGGCGGACGGGCTCGCGGCGCCAAGCACCGTAACAAGCAGCCCAAGGACAAGATGGCGCAGCTCGCCGCGTACTTTGTCTAATGCATTTGGCATGGCCGCATGCATACTTTATCTAAACTTAGTTACAATGTACAGTTTACAGATTTCTTTTCTTTAATAAACAAGACGGTGTAGATCGCCGCGTGCTTTGTCTAAGCCTGTCTAGGGTGTAGTCTGCAGATTTAATCCAAATTATAAACAAAATTCGCTAAGACAAAAACCTTTACTAAAAGTAATGTTCTCGCCATACAGTGTTACTAAGTATGGCAAGTAAAAGTTACAGTGTAAATCAAAACCCTCTTTTGGCTACGTCGTATTCAAGAAAGTATTGGGATTTCTAGGAAGACCAAGGTTTAACAGTCTTATCTCTAATATCTCGAGAATGTGAAAGTAAATTATAGTTACTAACTTAAACGCTAATATTCAGAGGATTGTAGTCATCAACTGACATACATAAATATGTAATAGTATAGGTATTACTTAGTCGTACTCCAGAAACGACTATAAAAGAACAGACGATAATAAAATAAAATAAACGGGGAAAAAATTATCTAGCTGCATTTTCAACCTTTGTACATATATTCACATGAGAATTGATGTTACAGCACACAGACGTGATTGGACAATTTTTTTTCTTGACTACCTTTACGTTACATAATGATTTAAAAAAATGTTCTAGTGAATAAAACAATTCTGAATATCAAATTGTTTGCAACGTTTTGTCATCGATTTTAATTTTAACTAATATTTTTTAAAGACGATTTTATATTTAGTTTCACTTTTACCTTTAATTATCCGTATTCGTAAGAAACACAACAATGGTGCAACCGAAGCAACATCCGGATGCAAAAAATTCATCCAGAGGCTATAAACACATTTGTATTCCACATTATGTTGGCGCTCAGTATATCTATAATTAGTAGGTTGAAACGCTGCTTGATGAGTTCCAAATTTTCTTTCTTTTTAAGGGTAATTATTAGCTTAATATAAACACCGGCACAATTAGCGGAACGTTAAAAAAAGGCAGAGTATAGAAATAATAACGTGAATATTCAAACAAATAATAATCAGACATGAAGTAACAAATTGATAAACGTCTTTTAACATCGACTTTAAAAAGTTTTTAATGAAATTTTATTAATTGCCAGTGTGTGATGATATCGACCAATGATTATCTGTCATCTGATGTATGTCTATATTCTGTGTGTCATAGCCTCTGTCTTATTAACCGACTTCAAAAAAGGTGGTTATGTTCAATTCGACTAAATATTTTTTTTGTGTGTATGTTACGCGATACCTTCGCCAATAAGGAACCGATTTCAATGTTTATTTTTTAGTTGAATTGGTTATACTCGAGGTTTGTCCCATACAAATTTGGTGAAGTTATGATGATAGGATCCATGTGAAAATCATGAAACAATGTTTAGAGCTCTCATAAACCCAATCACCGAGATCTAGGAGATTTTTAGGGGTAAACTGTTTTAATTCTCATACTTTCACATTGTTGTGAATTACGTAGCGATAATCGGACTTCTTTTATGTTATTCGTTTGCAAAGCTAAGTTATTTACCTATTTGAAGTCAACTACCTACGCTGTCATAACATTGAAAATTTAGTAACGTATTATTCGGAGCTGGTATAATTTTGTTTATTTTAAAAAATATAAGAACTTTTTATATTTATTACTTGTTTTTGTAAGATAAATAAATCAATAATAGCCGAAAATGTCTTTTATTTTTGTATGTTACCTAAATTAATTTTCTGTATACTTTGCCTTATTTTATCTCTACAGGTTATGTTGTTTGCAATCTTAATGAATTTTTATTCGTATTTCCCCGGTAATAATGGACCTTCTTATAGTTTTGGCCTCTCTTATTAGAATTCTGCCATAATTTTTATTTATGATTGTATTAATATAAAAACAGGTAGATAAATATCATTAATGCAATGAAGTGACAAATAAAACTGTTCTGGATCTCTGAGTATCATTGTCGTATCATCATCATTATCATTTCAGCCTATCACTAGTCCACTGCTGAACATAGGCCTCCATAGGTGGCCACGAAAGTTTGTAGCTCTTATTTTGACGGGATTTTGCCATATTTGCCACTGTTGGCAGGCGGGTAGGCAATCGCAGTTTGTTTACTATGCTGTTGCCCATCTCCCAGTTTTTTTTTACCCTATTGTCGACTTTTACGACACCCACAGGATGAGATGTGGTGGTAGATTCCTATACATTACAAAAATATAGATTGCACCTTTACAGTTGCTGGGACTTCTATGCATGCAGACATTAGTTATTCTGTCGCAAAGCCCTAATGTATAAGTATGACTGTTCGGTTTAAAAGGCATTGTGTATAATGAAAATACTAGCAAATTAGACTAATAACCACTTATTTCTATATAACTGCATGGGGAGTCCTTATTTATTAAGCTATGAGTAATATATTGAAGCCTACCCCAGCGCCGCCAAATGAGTGGATAGGTACTAAATATAACAAACGTGAGCTTGTGCGAATATAAAATTTCTATCCCCACTGATTCTTTTACCTTCGCATATGCGCTGTTTCACACTTTTTGTATTAACTCATTTGGTGGCGCTAACATATGTATAAAATTATGCCAATTGCAAACTATGGGATCCTATACCCAGTTATTTAGAGATAAGTGTTAATAACTGATGTCTCAGGACGTCGAGCGAGGTTCAGCGACACTCGGGAAGTCACATTTCAAAGTTCTGAGTGAAACTGCAAATGTTATGGGATCGCAGGTGGCATTTGCCATGAGTTGAACGACTGCTACGTGTTGCCAATTTTACATACATACATAGAATCGCGACCGCACACGTAGCCCACTTTTCGCCCCTGCGGGAAACAAGACGTGAATGGTGGCGAGCCACGTCGCCGCCATTTTGGTACGAGTTAAAAAATTCTTACTCCCCATTGCGTTATTCTGCACGACAACTCGGTAAGAGAGAGGTAGGTGCTATTCTACTTTGCCAGACACCACTTATACACTCATAATAAAGTTTAAAAAAAATAAAAATTATTTTGTATAAACACTATGTGTTGTGTATTGAATATCATGTATATTGCTGTTGAACACTACTGTGCTCACATTAAGATACCAGACACATATTTCTAGCAATTGCACTAGCTACAGTGCCTGGTGAAGGAAAGGAAGTTTTCTAATATTTATTATCTTATTATTATCAATGCCACGTTTTTGTAGTAGCGGTTGTAGCGGTATTAGTATAATTATGCATGTTGAGGTAGGTGGGCGGGCGTTGCATACACCATTTTATATTTTTCATGCGGATCTTAGCAAATTAACTTCCTTTCCTTCTTTATATGTGTTGTTGGATTGAGTGGATTTCCGCTAAGTAACGCTTGATTCTGTTCTAAGTATATTAAACACTGGTTTTTGATCTATACGCTCGGCGGCAGAAATACTTGGCTACAAGTAAAGTATGGTTCAAAAGACTAATTGATTAACTGACAACAGACAAATTTTTATTTTCGTGCATCATTTTGATTTAGCAATGTAAAAGATTATTGTCAATTTCAAACTATGTCTTTTTTGTATAAAGTCATGAAACGATCAAAACTTTCACATGACTCTGTCCATAACAAATGCTGTGTTACCCTGAACATTTCTGTGGGACACCGCACTGCGCCTGTCACCATTCGCCCACTACCGCGTCACAGCAGAATAACTGGCCTTGGGGTGGTAACCTACCTAGTCGGATTTCTGCATTGAAATTCCACCACCAATAACAAGACAAATCACCACTAACTAGGCTCTATATGCCTTCATAGGATACGTTTGTTGCCTAAAAATAAAAAAATGAGTACAATCAGTGAAAAGTAAGATTATTTTTTAGTATATAAAATGATATGCGATATATTCTTAATTTAACTTAATTAACAAAATCAATATAACAAAGACAATATAATCACTCACTACGTTATAGTTATAAATATTGACGATACTGTAGTTTGTTTTTCAAGAATTTTGAAAATTTTATCAATGTTTCCAGTTAGTTCAATAAATTTAACAAAAACCACCACTTTGTATAATATAAATAAAGTATATATTTAAAAGTATGAATTTAGAAATGAAACAAAACAACTTTTGAAGTCTTCATTTTATTGTGAAGGTCGTCACCTAATATAATGGTTAGGTATAGTACGATACAAGCTTACAACTTATTACGGTATTTTGTCGTTAACATTATTGGTTGAATTGGGAGCGAAATGCATTACAACGTGTCGTAGTTAAAACTGGGGACTTTGACTGTAGGTACGTGACACGAAAGATGATCTTTATTTCATATTTTATTTCTTACCAGTGCGATGAAGTAAGCGTGTAATTATATAAAAATAAAGAAAACGTTAAAGCCAATTATACACTTTATGCCATCCAGCCTAGAAAAAACATGTTATAGTAACATTAAAAGTTACGTTTTTGAGCCTTTGAAAAGGCGTAGACTGTCAATAGTTCTTATTAGTTTATTGGAACGTTAAATGAAATGTGTAATAAGATAAAAGTGAATGGATGTAAAAGTTTAATTGAAAATATTACGGGCCCGTGCCAAATTTTCTACAATATATCACAGATAAGCCAACGTGAAATGCTCAGCAATATAAAATGTATGTAAATATTTATGTTTACATATATACACAAGATAATGGGCCTGTCCAGAAACAGAAATGTATGTAGGAGTAATATAGACTGATAAAGTTTACCGTATATTACAGACACCTCATGGATGTTTCGTACCCGGTAAATAAATATTTAATCAATATGTAATAAATACGTATATACCAGCAGGTAATTTGGTCACTTGGAGAATAATATCTATGACTTTTAATCTCTCTACGTGCAGTTTCTCATTGGAAATTTTTATCAATATTTTGTTTTGACACCCTGTACGAAAAAGTTAAAATAAATTAAAATGTACAAAAATTAAGTGTACAAAAATAGGAAAATTATATTCACTTATACTTAAACAGCATTGATATGCCTCAAAAACCTCACAACATTCGATAAAATTAAGATTACGCCCTCAGGGCTTATTTTAAAATATTAGAACTTAATATGATAGTATTAAAATCATTATACATTAGCGTATGATGAATTAAATGTATGTATATCGCAGAACTACAGCAGGAGCAGTTTAGTAAAATCTAGATTCCAGTTATTGGTCCTTCCAACCGGACATTTACGAGAAATATGTTCTTTACTTTCTTATCAATGTGTGATTCACTAAACTGCAAATGCAACATACTCGTATTTAATCACTGTTACTGTACTAATATTGAAGACTTACACGTAATTATAAATTAATATGGTAACGGTTGTGCATTTTATATATGGTTTTGTTCCTATTCTCTACGATTCCAGTATTATTTAACTGTTCTAATGACAACGCAAGAACTACGCATTCTCTGTACATTTAATACAATCTTTATTTTGAGATTCATTTTTACATATTAAATGTACAGTGTGTTCCTCTCTATATCCTAATATATTAATTTAATCTCACTGATTTTTTTTGATAATATAATTAATTTCTAATAGCTTTTATATGTACTTATAGCGTATATTTACAATGATAATGAATACTTTTTGTCCAATATTAACATATTTACCGAGTAAGCAATCACCAATCGTTGTCTATCGTGATCCTGTCATAAATATGGGATGGGTTAATGACACAGAAACCAGAACTGTACTGAATTTGACTTGATAAGCAGGAAGTCTCTTGTTGCAACCAAAAGTAATAAAGGTGAGTTGCACATTTGTAAAATAAAATACTTTTATCCGAATACTATAATAATCGTTAAAAGGGTTACAGAGTATCTCAACAAAACTAAGAAATTAAATTAAGTCGTTATTCTCTTCGTCACTTAAGCTATTGATATGATACTTGCACAGATATTTATTAAAGAAATTTATCTCGATACTAACCTAGCCTTCGTTTTATCTTGATGCCTCGAATTAACGATTATGATAAAATTTAGAATTAAGGCGAACAAAATCGCGGGCATAGCGCTCACAAAATAAACATCTTTACTTTATTACATTAATTATTCTCTTATTGTTAAATAAATCCATCTCTTCATCACACATATACTTAAAGCGGAAGTTAAGTTTATAAAATACGTTGTATGAACTGGTCTTATATTTATATAATTGAAATGAACCAACTTATAAAACAGTTACACAACTCTTCAGTACAATTCCAGTCTAATAGTTTTCGACAGATTCATTAAATTAACTACGTAATTATTATTTTCGTGATAACTTACTTTTAATAAAAGTAAAATTATCAAGATATTTCTACTTCTGTTAGATGATGTTTCGATGGGAAACAAGTAATACCTACAAAGAATGAAACAATAATATATATCATAAGAACGATTTTGACTTATATGATATAATTTTGCGCTTTTGGAAATACGTAATTATGAGTTTGAACGCTCTTCAGCATAGTTTCTCTTGGAGAACATACAGTGCAAAGTACATTGAGTATTGAAATAGTTGATTTGTATGCATGTATTTGTACTCTTCAAGTATTTTACGAATAGGCAAGGGGAAATTTTGCTATGCACTACGATGACTAAATAGTCTAACCTCACTAAATGGTCCGAATTTAGTATGAATTTAAGCGGTAAAGTTTAGTGAAATAACATACCGTGGACCCATACAAAATTTATACATAACCAATTTATGAAAGAGGCCAGCT
This sequence comes from Luehdorfia chinensis, assembly GCA_019845155.1. Taxonomy (NCBI): domain Eukaryota; kingdom Metazoa; phylum Arthropoda; class Insecta; order Lepidoptera; family Papilionidae; genus Luehdorfia; species Luehdorfia chinensis. The sequence continues at coordinate 1,691,063 of JAHVAK010000125.1, forward strand.
CATTTTAGATTTTAATACTGAAACATATACGGTTAATTAGGAAAAGTTCGAACGTAAATAATCTTATACCAATTTCCAAAACCGAATAATTTACATAACAAGTCCTAACTTGTGTTAGTAGGATTATTTTTTTAATCAGAAACATTACTTTTACAAACTAGAATAATTTGGAGACATCATTTCTATATTTGTTATTGTCATAGAATCATAACTATTTTAATAATTTTATAGAGATTATAATATACCGTTAGTAGCTTGGTTTTGGAGAACGGTATAATTAGGTCACGAAAACGTACAATAAAATTGTAGGTATACATGAATGATAGACAGTATAGTAAATAAGCTATGATAGCTTATAATATTTTGAGCCACTGAAGTATACAATATATTATTTTAAATTTTCTCTATTTAAAGCTCTTAGTTTTCATTTCATGCGAGTTCTATTATCGCACTGAATACTAAATGCCCGCAGTCAAAAGGTAGTCGTACATTGGACTACATTCCATAGGGCGAACAATATTATGATTACAGAAGTAACAACTATTAAATCGGTACAGAGTGACTATTATATATATTTAAAAAAAAACAAAAGCTTCGTTTTGGCAATTTGCACAGAGTTAATCTTTCATTACATCGTGAATGCAAGTTAATAAACACTCAAAGAGTTAGTTAAGAAGGTCACTTGGATGTCAACACTGCACAGTTTTCAATCGCGATTATTGTCTGCAAATGATTACTCATGCTTAAGAAGATTCTGAATACAACACGCCATATGCCATCTTCGAATACAAGCACACTCAACGTCCAGCAGAAATGTACGTTATACTAAAACATATTAGATGGTCCACACTTGAACTTTTTCCGCTACCACGCACCAACTTGCCTGATCGTAGTAAGACGATACGACGTGTAGACTTTCCACATATTTTTCAATTAATTGATCTAGTTCACCTCTTTTGAAAACGTGGTAATATCGATGGTAGGTGACTGCACCTCCTTCAGACGGTAGACTGTCTGATCCATCACTTAATGATGGGAGAAGTGGGGCATGCGGAACAGCTCTTGAAGGAATAACGGGAACCGTTGCTGTATCTTCAGAAGATGATCGGTTTTCTAATAATTTTCTCTCTTTTGAGCACTCGCTGCACGACGGCAAGGAAGCCAAACTAGCGCATCCCAAAGAAGCTGTACTACCCGTTTTATCTCTTCGACTCCAGTCGCTTCCAGCAGATGTATCACTCGATTCTATAGAAAAGCCTGATTTTAATGGTGCTGTGCTAGCACTCGATCGAGAGGTTATAGATTCGGGACTTATTTCCATTTTATCCAAATCACTTGAGTCAGTCGACTGTCCAACTTTCAAAGAGGATCTTTTGTCAGTATTAGTGCAAAGTGAATCGACACTTATTTCTGATTCTATAGAGTAGCCTGTTTCGAGAGATTGACTAGTGTCATAAGTTCCAGACTCTATAGTGATTTCGGGGTTGCCGTTGCTAGAAGAAATCGCACTATCTTCGTCCGGATTCTTGGTGTCCTCTGGTAATTTCTCTTCTATAGCTGATTTTGTTATATTATATTGAATGTTTGCACAGTTATTCAGATATACGTCTTCATCGCTAGTCACTTTTATAGATTTTTTTAATTCTCTGTATTTGTTAATAATAGGATCAACATCCTTTGATCTCTTTTTGCTTTTAGTTTTAGATCCACATTTAGGGAACAGTTTATTGATGTCTGACTCGTGTGTATCGCTAAGTGATGATATATATCTTGTTTTTTCATTTGTGCTTATTTTGTTTATACAATGCATGTCGGTGACTAATTTATTTATATAAGGTTCTTCCATATGTTGTAAACTATCTGATAATTCGTCTAGTATTTTTTGTGTATTTCTATCCTCCTCTTCTCGCTTGAGTCGCAGTGAAATACTTTTCTCACTGCTACTGCTACTTGGTAAATCAAAGTCTTCTTCGTTAATTCGTTTTGAGTATTCATCAATTTCTTGTAACAGTTTTTCACTTAATTTCTCCGCAAATTCTGTTAAATGCTGATTTCGATCTTGTTGATCAACTACCCATTCTTCTTCCTTTGCTAGCATATCAGACTTGCAAGTCACCATGGGCTCGTTGGCTTGGATTCTATTAAAACTTTCGGATTTTGAAATTGATTTTTCTGAATCTGTACTTGATATAGAGACTGAATCATATGGTAGCCTTGTCGGACTTCTGTGATTCTTTTCATCAAGTGATCGCCCATCAAGTCGGTTTGGAGACAATCTGTTTAAGCTCCAAGTAGAATTACTCGTACTGCCTTGTTTTGGTGACCGGTCCTTCGACCGTCGACCAGGAGACAGGCGTTCTAAGCTCGAAGAACTTCCACTGGAGCTGGTGTGGGATTGCGATCTCGATCTATCTTCTAATATCCTTAAATCTCCTGGCGACAGTTTATTAAGGCTCCAATTACTACTGCTACTGCTGCTTGAAGCTCCTTGCACAATAGCCAATGCTTCGGTGCTTTCTATTTTATCAATTTGTTTTCTCTTAGTTTTTGGACTACATTGCATGACAGTTTCACATGTTTCGTCCAAAGAATGTGCAACTTCGGCTGCAGCTTCAATCAAACTTTGGGCAGGTAATGACGGAGGAGACTTGTTTGACGTATTGGAAGGCACATCTTCTTTCTTCTCCTCGGACGTAGCCGGATTTGGCTGATCTGTAAAAATAAAATAATTCATCATTTTTATACGATGTATTAAAGGATGATATCAATATCGTATAGAAATATATATATTTATATACAATTTACCTTTTTCAATAGCAGTTTTTTTTAATTCGTCTGGAATTACGCTAATCACACTATCTACTGAGTCTGGTGAAGACACGCCACTAGAGTCACTATCCATGTCATCAGTAGCTGGATTAAATAGCTCAAGAGACATTAATTTGGGATGACTTTTAGCAATAGGTTCGGGTTTATTCGTTCTCACTATAGGAAAAGGTGGTCGCCTGGAAACACTAAGAGGAGGGATTCCCTTATTAAGCATTTCTTTTATTTGTCTTATCCTCTCTTTTCTTTTTCTGTCAGCAAGCCGAGAGTCGAGTGTTTCACTTGTAGGAGATTTACTTGGTTCTTTAGGTTTAAATTGTGGAATTTCTGGTAACTCTGCTACAGTTTGCAAAGTGATTTTTGGGTAAGGCTTAATATCTTGTAAGATTACGCGTGGTTTAAGGTCATTTGTTTCTGCTGTCAGTTTATGTATTTCTTCTATATCTTTGTTAATTTCAGCTATAAGTTCTCTTGTAACATCGGTAGTTGTTTCTTCCTCTTCTTTAATTGGCGGTATAGGATCGGTTTCTTCGAAAACTTCCACAGATATATTGCTATTAATTAGAGGTGGCAGTTCTTTCTTTAAAATTGTTTCGTCTGATTCTGATTTAGGCGGTGAATTTGGCTGACTTTTTGACTGAGGTTTTAATGCAGCAGTACTAGTAACATTTGTTGTTGAATAGTTCTTTAAACTGTACTGTGCCACAAGAATTTTATTAATTGCTCCAGGACTTTGCGTTGCGCTTGGCGATGCCGGTGGTCGTATTAATGGAAAGGCTTGTTTAATTCTAGGAGACGGTAGGCCAGGTGAGCTTTTCATTCTGGGAGAAGTCGGTACAGAAGAAACTTTTAATCGAGGCGATGTAGGTCCGGGAGAAAGTGGTGTAGGCGATAAGGGATCACTTGATCCATCTGCTTTTGGTACGTATATAACTGATGCAAAGCTGTCTTCTGAGTCCACACTAGTATCACTTTGAAGACTGCTATCTTTCGATGAGTCGGACCCATCTTCTTTTGAATGACGTCTCTCTGGATAGTTTTTCTCGTTAGTCACGTTAGTGTCACTCGGTGTAGGAACTTCTGGTACTGGCCCGTGGGTCTTCCAGCCTTGAAGCATTCTAACGAACACTGTCACTTTGTCAATATTCGTTGTCGACGTTTTGAATTTACTAGTAAGGCCATTTTTTAGCGACTGAAACTTCTTAGCCGTAGTCGCTGATGTAGAGAATATTGAATCACGGATCGAGTCTAAGGCTCCAGGTCTGCGATATAAGTATTCTTCGTTTAATGAAGCTTGTTTTTGGATATTTTTCCTCAATCTCTCTTTTTCCCTTAAACGTTCCGCTGACATAAGTTCCTCATTCAAAGAGGTTTGCTTAACTACACCAGGTTTCTTTGACTGTAAGCGCTGAGTATGTACTTTAAAATTCGGCATTTCTTCAACCAAACTCTTCATGTCTGTTGGCTTGTCTAGATCCTCGTCTGCGTCGTCATCGTTTATAGATTTCTTTTGTTTTACGAGTTTTGGTTTCTTCCTTGTTTCATTGACTTCTGGGACCGTAGTTTCCGGTGGAGGAGGTTCAGGTTCATCACCACCAAGGCTAGGTAAACTTGACCGGGATCGTACAAGGGCTCTACGTTCAATGTCAGCTATATCAGTGAGGCTTCTTGACTTTAACGTGGACGCATCAGATGTTTGCGAGACGAGTCTAGATGGCAATGCTTCGTCAAGACGCCTAAGTTCGATAGGTAAGTCAGCTGCCGGAGGCTCTGGTCGTGGGCAAGGTCGTTGGGTAACACGTGTATTAACACCCCATGAGGGCAAAAATGAGCGCCGACCAGCGAGACGCTGAAGCGCTCGCCTTACAAATGAGTAGCATGTTTCATTAGGCGATGAGAGGGAAGACGATCCTGGGGATCCATCGCGGCTTTTCCATGTTTCATTTCTGTGAATTATATTTGACATATAAAAATTTATCATAACGAAATGGTGTTATATTAATAATAAGATTAATTTTATTTACCGTTCTTGGTCGACCGAAAGAAATCGTGGCGTTGGAGTTGGTGGACATAATGTCACAGGACGATGCCATGGTATGAGGACGTCCTAAAACAAGTTACATAATTTTCGTTTTGATATATTAAATCATGTCTGATTTTTAAGGAATGAATAATATAACTTAAAAAGAGAGAAATTTAAAGAGTGCTTAGACCATCACGGGACTTTTTTTAATATGAGAAAGTGATGTTAGTTCTTAGTGCAGTTCAGACCGAAACACTGCCGTAAACATTAGTTTGCACACTGTTGCTTCACGTTAGAATAACTGGCCCTGCGGTGTTACCTACCGCTACGGTGGTACCTTAGTTAATGTCTGGTAATTTTTTTTTGTGTATCATAGAAATTTTTGCTTACATAAACGTGCAAAAGAGAACATCGTCATTAGCCTCTAGTTGATTATGCTCTTAAGTTTGAAGAGTATACCATAATGGCCACGCTTGGTAGGTTGTTTTGTGATCACCGAAACAGCTATCTCGCAATATTGTCGGGCAGCATTTCCTCACGATGTTTTCCTTCACTGCTGAGTACATGGTACATCAGTCCTCAAATTTGTAAAACAATTTTAGTGGTGTCGAGGATCGAACTCATGTCATTCGCAAACTATGAAATTTAAGGCGAGCACCCGGCCACCTTTAAGTTTCGTAGTGTCTTGTATCTTATCGATACCATCATAGTTGCCCTTAAGGCTGAACTTGTATTGAATTAGCACAATGTAAATTCAATAAAAAATATTTTAAAGAATCAATCTAATGTTAAATAATAAATCTTATGTAATGCATGTGCATGTTTGATTCTTTGGTTTCAATGATATTTGATAAACTTTATCAATAAAAAGTTACTTGAAGACCTAGCATAACATTAAAATAAGGTCTTAAAAAACTTACTTGTGAATGAAAATTCCTGCCCTCGTGCTCCATCGCCCACACGGTGAGCAGCAGACGGCCGCCGATTCTAGTGACCCGTGCAAGTTCGCGCAGCGCCATCGCCCGACGTTCCACCGTAGCGAAATGGTGCACCACAGCGATCGACAGCACCGCGTCGAACGACTCATCGCGGTAAGGCAGGCAGAGGTTGTCACACACTACCACCTGCAATAACGGATAGATTACGTTATCATGCCACTTTGATTAATTTAAGTTGTTACAACCATTTGTTTCATCATCATCATCGCCGTAATAGTTTCAGGCCATCGTAAGTCTACTGAATATAGGCTTACCCCAAAGATTATCACAACCACGTGGTATATGGGTTGCTTATACCTCTAAGCATTTTAGGGCTTTGTCGGTTTCTCCACTTCTGATGCGGATATCATCGTTACGGATTATGTCTTTCAGAGAAACACTGTGTAGCAACATTTGTTCAATATATGAGATTAGTAGCTGAAGCAAGCGACTATCGTCCTCGTGGATTTAGATTTTTTCAAAAATATCGTGGAATCTTTGATTTCCGGAATAAAGAGTATGCAGTACTGGTGGTAGGATTCCTATGCAGGAATCCGTCTAGGTAGGTACCACCCCAGGGTCAGTTATTCTGCCGTGAAGCAGTAGTGTGCAAGCATTACTGTGTTTCGGTTTGAAGGGCACTGTGAGCTAGCGTAATCACTGGGCATTTGAGACTTAAGAACTTATGTCTCAAGGTGACGGGCGCAGTGTGGTGTCACACAGAAATATTCTGGGTGACACAGCATTTGTTGTGGGCGGATGTTGCACTTACCATCAGATCAACGTTTTGCTCGTTTCGTCACTTTATACATAAAAAAAAATGCTATATTCGTCGTCAAGAGAAGTCCAACTCCAACAGTTGAGCTGTGAAAAGTTACGAAACAGACAGTGTGACAGAGAGAGTTACTTTCGCATTTATAATATTAGTAAGGATTAGTACCTAATACCGCCAGAAAAGCGGTTTTGTAACGCTGTTGCTGTTATTTAGTATGTAATTTGAAATTATGATCTTCATTATAACGACCGCGTGGCCTGGAGCTCTGAGTGACCTGTCTTCCCTGCCGCGGTTCCTGGGTTCGAGTCCTAGCCGGGGTTAACATTTGTGCAAATACACAAATTGTTGGTCTATGGGTCTGGTTGTGTAGTTCATTTGTAATTTATGTCTGTAAAACGCACCCACTATACCGGGGAGATCCTAGTAAGGAGCGTCGTTTTTTTTTTAAATAAACCACAAGCACCTTAACAATCCAACGGGGACACTGCACTGCTGCTGGTTGATTGGTGAACGTAATCAATACGGTGAAGGTTAGGAAATAAAATTGTTTATATTCCTTCTCTTTTTATTTGAAAAAAATCTTACCTCGTTGCTCTGCTGCCTTGCTTGCGCAGCTAGCCGCGTACATCGGTCCCCGCCCACCGTGAACACGGACGGATTTAAACCTAGGTATTTTCCGTTGCCGCAACCTGGGCAAGATAGATAAGTATATACATAAGTTTCACAACGAAAATCTGTCTTTTTACACATTCCACGCAAATAAACCAGCCTCTAGATTTGTTTTATTGGATAAAGTGACGAAACGTGCAAAACGTTCCCCTAGTGGTAAGTGCAACATCGGCCCATACAAATGCTGTGTCGCCCAGAACATTTCTGTGTGACACCACACTACGCCAGTCACCCTGTGACATTAGTTCTTAAGTATCATATGCCCAGTGATTGACTACACACGCTCTCAGTGTCCTTCAAACGTAAACACAGTTATGTTTGCACACTACTGCTTCACGGCAGAATACCCTGGGGTGGTACCTATCTAGATGGATTCCTGCATAGGGATCCTACTATCAGATGTACCGATTTGTAATAACAAGAGGTAAATATTAATTAATGTATCTTATAGGTAAATATTTATTTTTTACCACAAATAGAATATTTATTGACCACCGCATGGGCTATAGGTTAGAGTATTTGACTGCGGGCTGCGGGGTCTGGGTTCAAATTCAAGCCGGAGCCAACGTTTGTGCAAAAACACAAATTGTTAATTTTCGGGTTTGGTTGTGTTGTGATTGTCCATGTGTCTCTGACACTGCATCCTAGCCTTACACTTACTTCTGATATTATCGCTTGAGCATTACATTGAGCACGGGTAATTTGGGGCGAGTGAGTGTATGTGGCACTATAATATCTCCTGCGCAGTTTAGCATAGTAGTTTAGTTTAGTATACCGAAGTTGTCGCCGTGGTCAAAAATCGGCCAGAAGTCATCACTACATCAACTCATAAAGCAAGACAATTTAAAAAATAAATTGCTTTTATTACTGACGATATATTTCTTTTCTGTCTGTTACCAATTTTCTACACTTTATGGTGAAAGTTCACATCGACTAACTTTAATGACATAATATTTATACATATTCGTCGTTATCGTCGTTTCAGCCTATCACAACTTCACTGCTGAACATAGGCCACCCCCATAGATTGCCATAAAAGGTCGTAGCTCTCATTTTGAAGGAATTTTGCCATAGTTGCTACGCTTGGCAGGCGGGATCGCAACCGCAGTTTATATGTTCAGATGTTCCAGGAAGATGCCGCTACCCATCTCCTGGTTTTTATTTTCCCTCTGTCGACTTTTACGACACCCACAGGATGAGAAAGGGTGGTAGATTCTCTTAATATAAAAACAAACAACAATAATTGAGATTTTTAGTACCTACGCGGTATTGAAGAAAAATATTTTGAATCATACAAAGGTTGGTGGACTATTCCTGTCTCTAAAGCCCTCTTATAATCCTGGCTAAATAGTGTGAAGGGCTCCGCCCAGCAGTGGGATTATAACAGGCTATTTCTATAACTTTTTTGACATTTAGGTATTTTACTGTCGCCGTGGATATAGCAGTGGTAGCTCCCACGGTGCCGTCATCTTTAAAATTGTTCTGCAGTTTTAAGGGCTGTTTTATAACGTGCTCAGCGTTGAAGGAAAACTTCGTAAGACACCTACACGCCTGAGGAATAAAAATATTTCGAAGACATGTGAAGTCCATTAACCCCTGCTGGAGCAGCGTGGCGGACTATTAACGGCTCCAAAACCCTCTCAGAAATGGGAGGAGGCCGTGCTCAGCGGTGGGATATTTATAGGCTGTAACTTGACTTTTGTCGCATAAATTAAGACAGGGACGTTTATTAAAACGAATTTTATCGCGTTGAATTTTTTTTAAAATTAAATGTGATAGAAATCGTAGAATACGTTTTATTACATACATACATAAGATCACGACTGAATCCCATAAGAGGTAGTCGAAGACTGGGCACTCACTGCAAAAACAGATGACTGCCACAATCCACGTTTCACCAAAACAATATAATGCACTTGGTGTGATAGGTGGTGAGCCCATCGCCACCATGCGCTGTTGGGTGCACAGTGCAGTTTAATTCGTTTTATTAAATGTGTTATATCCGCGTAAATATAAGAAATCATTAAGACAAGAACATAAATGTGAATATTCAGACCGGATGTTCACATAGCGTTTCATTAGATGCAGTGGCGTACATATTAACGGATCAATAAATTTTACCAGAAATATCTTGCGTTATCAAAAATCGCTATTCGACTTTTAACAATGCGCCCACACTTCTATTAATTAAATCTCAAATGTGTCTTAATTTATGCTAAGAAATTTTTGAACAATTTTTATCTTTAAAGGTCATATTTACTGAGATGGTAGTATATTTAATTTATGGCTTTAATGTATCCCGTAATTATAATAAGATAAATTGTGCTCAGCGGTGATTAAAATAACAAACTTCCGTTCCCACACAATGTAGTCGGTACGTGGGCGAAAGATGGGCGAACTAAGTACGTAGGTATTTACGCTATTCTGGTCTATTACTGGCAAAGGAATCAGCGTAGGTATTACGTACCAGGGGTCTGTTCTTACGTACCGAATACATATTTTACGTTTCTTTTGCATTACGTATTTCTTGTTACGTTTCCAACGTCGTAATGGTATCGAATCTTTATATATCTGTTTTTTAATGTATTAACTTGAACCACTAAGAGGTTTACAATACATTTTATTAAAAAAAAGTATATGTAAAGGAAAGCGTTATTGTGAACCCAACAGTGATGGCCAGTTTACAAAAAAATACTTATATACAGCACATGTAGCTCTCTATGTACTTATTAAATGCGTATTCTAAAGAGAGCCACATCCCTAATTCTATAATAAAAAAAAATAATACAACTCCCTATTTCAAATGTGTGTGTGTGTGTGTGTGTGTGTGTGTGTGTGTGTGTGTGAGGGTGTGCGTGGGTGTGTGCGCGCAAGTCTGACTCTTTAACATCTTGATCGGAATCTTTAACATCTGAATCTTTAACATTTTCATAAGAATAGTAATTTGTCATTAATTAGAGACTTGGATGGGCAAGATTTATGCAGACAAAAACTGAAGTGCATGATCGATATTGTATTTGTGACAATTGTTAATCGTATGAATGGTATGGTGACATTAGAAGTCAGTCAGGATTCTTTTAAAAATTATACAGTGTGATATATTAGCACAAGTTTAACTTGTCTACGCGGCTTAATAATGAAATATAAAAGTAAAATATTTAAAATCTGTTTATTTTGAGACATTATTATCCATATAGCGTTAATTAATATTAGTAAAAATAAAATAAAAATATTTACGGCAGTATCTACATAATGTATGTTCTGTATAGTCCGTAGTTCGTATTTAACTATATATCACCTAAAGATGTTTAACTTCTAATGCAAATATTGACTTAATTCATTACACTTCATCATAGATTAATAAGATACATCCAAAAGCACTTAAAAAGCAAAATCAAAACATAAAAATAACTACAAAGATGACAGATTCCGATTAATTAAAAAAAAATTGTATGCCTTTAATATTATCTTCCACGTGCGCTGTTTTCGTTATGGCAAAGGCAATTATCGTGTATGTATACGTGCGTCACTTGTTTTTTTTTTATTACCGACTATAATCCCTCTAAACGCATCCCTCCGTTTGAAGGATAGCGGCAAGAGAGTAATATCTGCAACATTCAGTCCAGCAGCGATCATGTGGCAGATGTCTCATCATAGTAATAATTTTTAGAAGACAAAAGTGGTAGGTCGCGTTCCTGAATCAGGCATTTTACATTTGTCGGAAAATACTCTTGCGGAGTGTTCATACGAAGAAATCGCACTTGTATGGATTCAGTTTCCAAATTAAGGAGACCGAACCAAAATCAACCCTGTGGTGGCGAATTAAGACAAACCACCTACCCGCCTCGTGGTGGGTGTCGTAAAAGCCGACTAAGGGAAATGTGAAAAAAGGTCATATAACCTCCAGCCTCCAACTTGCGGGGTATCCGGAACTACAATAATATTCTTTTACTATACAACAACTAAACATTTTGTATTGACGATCAAAATGAAAACTTTATATTTCTATATTCCTACCTTAAGTACCTTGCCCGTTAACTTAAGTCCAGCTTGGGCAGTACGCTGCGTTTATTTTTAATGAGCAACTGCATTTAGTTTTTTATTCTTAAGTTGCTCTTAGTTATAGTTCAAGATTTGAATGTTGGTACATAGTATTCATTAGTCAGTACATAAAAGCCAAAGTAACTACGCATTAGACTTGTACAGTTTCATAATGGATATAAATGTACTCGTATTTGGAATTTCATCATCTGTCTCCATCACAGTTTTTTTTATTGTAGAAAGTGACGAAACGAGCAAAACGTTCACCTGATGATAAGTGCAACGTCCGCCCACAACAAATGCTGTGTCACCCAGAATATTTCTGTGTGACACCACACTGCGCCCGTCACCTGAGACATCAGTTCTTAAGTCTCAAATGGCCCAGTGATTACACTAGCTCACAGTGCCCTTCAAACCGAAACACAGTAATGCTTGCACACTACTGCTTCACGGCAGAATAACTGACCCTGGGGTGGTATCTACTCGTACCTAGACGGCATTCCTGCATAGGAATCCTACCACCAGTAAAAGTAGATTGGTTTCTTGTTGGGAGGCCATATTAGGAGGACTTGCGGAAGTCATCACGTTTAGAAAGCAGCAGTCTTAGAGACTTCTCGTATCTTAGACGTCGTTGCTTGTCACCGGCATGGATAATATAGGTGTGGTATTAAGATTTTATTCAGATATAGCAAAATGACAGTGTTCCATACACCAAGATTATTTTATAATAACTTTGTGTAATCTAAAAGGAATACCGAATTAATTAAGTATTTCATTAATTACAAAAACGATGCTTTTAATTATTGTGTTAGCGAAAGAAGCCATGTCCGTTCGAATAAACGCCCACACGCTGACATTTACCGCGGGAATTCCAGGCTAAACTGAATGGTTAATTATTTACAAATTTAAGAGAGAGAGTGGGCAGCTCTCGGTGTCAATTTCACAATAGATCATTCACGCAATCTTTTGAATGAGCATCGAATTTCGATTTTCTTGAAAATGTTCGTGTTTTTCTTAAATATTTTAAACATTTATTTCATAATGAATACCTTAGTTATAAAAACGCTATGTGGTGGTGTCATAGGAGTATCTACCACCCGGCATTGGCAAGTCTAGCTCATTGAACTGCGGCCCTTCTCTTTACCTAGATGACATAAATAGTCACGTTGCTTCCATTCCTTCTTTGGACCTTACAGTCCGATCTCAAACAATCGCTTCTATTGGTTTAATGCAACCTCTTCTAACTAAGTTGTGAAAGTTATGCGAGCAATCATCTATGGCTGTGGGTTGTGATGAGATTAGTTTATGGTGTCTATGATACTTGAGTGCCTCCTTTCAGCTACTACCTAAATTATAAATTATTCTCTGGATGCAGATCAGTACCCTACTTTGTGGAAAAACACTTCTATTTTCTTTGTGAGGAAGAAGAAAGTGGGCCCTCACCGACGTCACATACGAGGCTGCCGGGGTCGAGCTCGGAGAGGAAGGTGCGCACGGCGGGCGCGGGCGGGCGCGGCGCGTCCTCGCCGTCGCCGGCCTGCTCGTACACGTCATGGACGTAGGCGCGCTCCAGCGCCGCGCCCCGCGCCGCCGACTCGCCCGCGCCCACGCACGCGCCCGCGCCATCCGCCATCACCGCATCGCCATCGCAGCACGCTGGAACACGTTGGAGCAAAATTTATGTAATGAAATGAAAATTCTTTATTTTTCAACGTAATAACGTAAGCGGACAGCGGTTTTTCCGGACCATATCGATATGACTGGGACTTTCAAGAAAGAAGCCAATTTCTTTCTAAAAGGACGGCAAAGCATCTGCTATTTCTCTGGTATTGTAGATGTTCATGAGCGGTGGTGATCACTTGCTTGTTTGCCTCTTCTTTTATAAATAAAAAGATATATAAATTTTCGTTTGTCAAACGTAATTTTTTTTACAATCTACCACCGTTTCGTAATTAGGTACCGGTTTCGGAAGAAACAGGCCGAAGACACATCTGTTTTTTTTGTAATTCTTTTACTTTTATTTGAGTCATAAAACATTATACATAAATTAACAAAGAATATTCTTGTACACAATCAAACACGCTCCATGACGAAAATTTCAAAGCGATGTAATAATAATACGTGTATCAGGGTCGGCCTTTGCCGCTGAGCACTTTTCTAGGAATTCACTGCCACGCACAACTACTTTACACAATGACTCAGGGTCCTTCAAGAAGAGCTTCACTGGTTCCTATTCAGGAATCCGGCTAGGTAGGTACCACCGCCAGTTATTCTACCGTAAACCAGTAGTATGTAATTACTGTGTTTCAGTCTGAGGAGCACTAATAGCTAGGGTAATTACTGGGCATATGAGACTTAAGAACTTATGTCTCAGGAGACGCAATGTGATGCCGCACAGAAATATTCTGGGTGACACGGTGTTTGTTATCGGCAGACGTTGCACATACTGTTAGGTTTATGTCTTTGCTCGTCTCGTCACTGACTCCGGTATAAGAAAGCTTACTCCTTCTACAAAGACCGGCAAAGCACACGCAATTCATGTGATATTGTGGACGAAAGTATTTTAAATAGTGAGTAGTAATAGTTATGTGTAATACATTCAAGTAAATATTATGTTTTCGTTTTTTTGGCGACTTCAGTTATGATTGCGACTTTGTTTCGTTACCTGACTGAGATCTGATATTTTAGAAAAGTTATTTTGCAAGTTTACTGATTAAGGATAAATTTTAATGTTTAAATACAGTTTTTATAGTTACATTTAAAAAAAAACTGTTTTTTATATTGACTCAGGGTTAATTTCTTGTTATTGTAAATAAGAATTGATTACGAGAGTTTATACGAGTAGTATATTCGATTTTGGAACATGATAACAGTGTGTTAATTAAACTGTCAGGCAGGTTGGCAACCGCAATTTATTTATTCAGATGTTCCAGAAAGATGCTGCTGCCCATCTCCTGGTTTTTATTTTCCCTTTGTCGACTTTAACGACACCCACCCAAATTCTATATACAACGTTATTCATAATTGGTATAACATTCCGGCACCTATGATCTTATAAACACAACAGTGAAGGTTTAATGATAAAATTGAATACTAAAAATGTCCATACAAAACTTTAAAATTATTTGTTTTGTAAAACTTTACTCAACCCTATCTCGGAAAGTCGTTGCCCCGAACCAGACAAATTCAAAATACGTTTTCTTCTTCATTTAATTTATGTTACTCTACTACGGCGTCACACCAATAAATTTCCTTAGGCTTCATGTTATCCTAGCGAGCTATACTTGCGAGATCTTTCGATGGCAGCTCAATGGAAAAACGACTAATTAAATTTATGAGTTTTGCCTTGATCAGCTGTATAACATGGTAGTCTATGAGTTTTAAGCAAATTCTTTAAATATCAACAGTCCGAATTGAGGCCCGCAGCCTCCCTCGGACGGTCAATAGATTCTAAATTCTAAATCGCGCAAGCACGCAGCGAACGCGACAGTCGTAATTTCGAGGTTATTGTAGGAGTTCGACTAGCTGCTAATTTTGAAAGTGTATCAGAATCGGAAATTATTCGCTGCATTGGTTTTTTATATGCCTTACGGAATATTTTTAGATTTTAGGGATAGCGATTATATTTTTTGTCAAGGAGAAACAGCAGTATAAGATGCTCTATGGCTTATAACGTTTTTCTAGAAAAAATATCATTAACCACATATATTCATATATTCACCGAATAGTGTGTTAATATCAACTGTTATTATTTTTGCAGCTAAAGCTCTTTTCAGAACGCAGTCAAAATTTTCACTTTAAGTAAAAGTTTTTATATAATTGTTATTAAAATTATAAACTATCGTACTGTACACTTTAATGTCACTTTATCATTTGTTTAAAGTTTTAACTACACATTTTTACCCGAGAAAACTGTTAAAACAAACTTCAGATAGATGGCAACCCTGCGTGCCTTTCAGCTTTTAATACATAAATCCAGCGGTTCGAAAACGTGACTACAACGTTTCCCGGCTGTTAAATTTACGTCCACCACTTTACGCCGGAATGTGGACCTGCATTGAAATTCTTAGAAGGTTTTCGAACGCTTCCTCTGCAATTATAATCGACTTTATTGTTGTTTTAGAGCTATTTCGCCGGTTTTTTGTTGTATTTCTTTTCAGCGTATTTTTATGTTTTCGTAGATAGCTGTAGAAAGGTTAAAAATGGACTGCTATTTCGTTTTCAAACGTGGTGCAGGCATTCTGCTGTTAAATTATAGCACACGAAAAGCAGCGGCTGAGCGTTGTTATTTCATATAGTGATTGACAATGGCGGCTTAAGAGAATCTACCACTCCATCTCATCCCGCGGGTGTCGTAAAAGTCGACAGAGGGAAAAAGAAAACCAGGAGATGGGCAGCAGCATCTTCCTGGAACATCTGAATAAAACGGCTGACATTATGATGATGATGGTAATGAGTGATGATAACTAAAGACTCTGTTGCTGGCAAAGACGTATTCGATCAAAATCCTCATGGATGAAGGACTCTACTTGATTGGGGATGGATGTGTCTACGGTGAGTTTGTATTCGTTTGCTGTCTTAAATAAAATAAAGAAAACAGTTTTGTCCGGATATCAACTATATCAGCACAGCCAACTGTTAGAGTCAAAGTCAAAATATCAAATAAAACAACAAGAATGGAAATAATCACAACATAATATTTAAATCACAGAAATTGTAGTGGCGCGTGTCGAACCAAAATACATTTCTATTCAATATGAACCGAAGAAAATACTACACACAAAGGCTTACGTATACAATTGAAATTTTTATTTTTATGGAGTCTTTTAAAAACGCCATGTTTAGATGCTGACGTCTCAAAAGTAACATTTTATTATATGGAGCGAACAAAATGCTGAAGCCGTTGGTAAACAACTAGAGTTTCCGTTTTTGAGTGTTTCCATTGGACATTCCAAATATAAAAGGCCTAGTAGTAGTTTTTCTGATCATTGCAGTAAGTAGACTAGATTTCTATGAGCCTCTTACGAAGTTTGGAGTCAATTTAATTACCCTTAAGGGTATTCCGCTCTGTTCGGTGTAACGAGAACTGTCATATTCTACTTATGTTGACTCTTTATATACCCACGTCCTTTATTAATTGTGAAAACTATATAATTTTTTTAATAACACTGTTGAACATAGGCCTCTCTCATGGATTGCCACAAAACACGATTCTGATCTACTGTGCCATAAACGCAGTTGAATGGATAAAAATATGACAAAAACAATAGTTACTGCAGTTTAATTGTTCGACAAGTTGGACTTCTTCTAATTTTGTACGTGTATCGGAATCGAAAATATTTCGCTACATTGCTAATTAATATGCTCACGTGATATTTTCAGTTTTCCGACAAGAAGGTTTTTTTTGGGATTTCTCCTTGACTGCCAAGAACAGTCTCGGAGATTGTTTCCGGACTATCCGTGTTTTATAACATTTGAAGCGGACGTCTTAACCTAACTCCCCTTCTTGAACGTATATAAGCGCTATAAAGTTTTATTGTCGATATTACATTTTTGACATAAATTTCCATCCGTTACTGATGAGTTTGAACCTTCCTAACTCACGTTTGGGATGGGGACCTAACTCAGGAAAAGTAAAACGTCACAAACGGAAGTACGACAGAGGAATTTGTTTATAATTGCAACAGCATTAATGATGTTGCCGTAGTTTATTTTTTAAATTAAATTAATCGTTAAATTATGTATCATTTTTTAAAGGATTTAAATTTTAAAATATAAATAATAAAACGTTTATGCTTTCGGTTATTTCCGCTGTGAGCCATGTCATTTTGTTTTTACCCGATTATGAAAAAGAATAGTTTAAAAGCCGGGCGTCCCACGAAACCTCACGTATTATTTTTCTTGTGTATTACCCTGCATTTATTTATTTTATGTTATAATACGCATTAATTTATGTTATTTTGCTTGGTTATTCTCTTTCAATATAGTGCCGCAACGACGTAAAGTATTAATGAAAGTATTGATATTTCTAAATCAAGATATATTAAATGGCAATATGGTTGGTTCTAACTTGTAACATAAAAACAGAATAAAGGGCAAGTCGTGTAGTCGTGTGGGTCGACGCCGCGTGGGCACAAACATTTTATTAACAAAGTTCAGTTGAAACCGTTCCGTACGATCCTGTTACATTCCCTACGGCTTAGTTTTAAACTCTTCTTAAAATCACTCTTAAGGTATTTATTTTAATTTTTGAAATAAATCCGTGTGAAACTGTTTTATTGTATTTTTTTACAATTTGCGTAGAAATGTTATCACTAATTCACTGCTGAACATAGGCCTCCCTCAGAGAGTGTCACAAAAGTTTTTAGGTCTTATTTTAGGGGATTTGCTGTAGTTGCCACGCTTGGCGGGCGGGTTGGCAACCGCAGTTTATTTATTCAGATGTTCCAGGAAGATGCTACTGCTCATCTCTTAGTTTTCATTTTCCTTCGGTCGACTTTTACGACACTCACGGGATGAGATGGGGTGGTAGATTCTCTTAAGACGCCACCGCACGGCGAAGGAATAAACTTCAAATGAATTTTAGGTAACAATAAAATATAAGAAATGTTTTCCTCCCATTACAGACGTTAAATCTCTAAAAGAAGAAGAAGTTTGCTGCTGCTACGCCGCAGATCCTTGGTTCGAATCTTAGCCAAAGCCAATATTTGAGTGAATACTCAAATTATTTGATATCAGGTCTACTTGTATTATGATTGTTTCTTAGCTATGGCACTGCATCCCAGCCTGCCTCCAATGTTATCACATGAGCGTTACATCTGGCGTCGGTAAGTAATGACGAGTGAGTGTTTTTGTGTTTGCTCGTGCACTTTAATATCTCCTGCGCATCACACTGTACTATTCACCCTGAAACATCAGTTCTCAAGTCAAGTCTCGTATGCCCAGTAATTACACTAGCTATCAGTGCCCTTCAGACCGATACACAGTATGTTTGCAACACTACTGCTTGACGACTTGACGAACTGATATAAAAATAATCAAACAAATAATATGAACATATTATAAACTAATCTGTCACTAGATACTTAGTATCTAGTGACAGATTAGTTGACTAGGAAAGAATTCCTTTAGATATCATTTCGCTGTTTGTACAATTTTACACAAGTTTACATAAATAAAGTAATAGATTTTAAATGTCTCACAGCTGAGGACATGCCTCCTAAAATTTTTGATATAGCTTTGGAGCTGGGAAGAGTCCGCCACGTCAGAGAAATAACAATTTTTCGAGGACATGTGAAGTCCTCCAACCCGGACCTCATGTTCTCGAAATATTTTTACTTCTCAGACATGTAGGTTTGTTCAGCACATCATAAATCAGCGCTTAAAATTGCAACTGGTGGAAGGATTTTTAAGCAGGAATCCGTCTAGGTAGGTACCAACCCAGGACCAGTTATTCTGCCGTGAAGCAGTAGTGTGCAAACATTACTGTGTTTTGGGGTTAAATGGCACTGAGGGCTAGTGTAATCACTGAGCATATGAGACTTAAGAACCTATGTCTCAGGGTGACGGCGCATTGTGGTGTCACACAAAAAAAAATCTGGGAGAAACAGTATTTGTTATAGGCAGACGTTGCACTTCCCATCAGGTGAACCTTTTGCGCGTTTCGCACCTTATACAATAAAAAAAAACAATTTTAGAAGTACTGTGAAATTTCTGGCGAGAGTTACTCTCCTGAGCTATAACGGTTTTACGGCTTTGTTTTGGCACTGGTTGATAATTAAAATAAAGTAATAATATTTTTTGTATGATTAACATTACCATCTTTATCCCATTCTGTTTTAGTCCACCTCTATGCCAAATTTTATTACAATCCGTACAGTCGTTTGAGCGTGATTGAGTAACAAACATTAAGACCGGAGCCCTTCCGATTTATAATTAATAATAAGTAAGATTGCGATACGTTTTTGTTTACTTCCATTTTATAAGCTCTTAGATCCCCGAAGGGCACACTTTAATAACGCGTCAATGCCCTTTAAAATTCTAATTGGCGAAGTATCTAATTCGTTTAGTATACGATATATGTATGAGTAAAACGAACGGGTCATCTAGCCCTCAAAGGACTAATTGCCCTACCGTAATACGGTTACATAGTAATCGGATGGTATGGTACGTCGTTGAGGTGCGGGGTAGGGATGAGGGGCGTCCGCGTTCCGTTGCCACGCAACGCATCTAGGACGAAACCAGGTCGCCGGGAAACCTTCACCCCTTTTCCCTGGGGTTGCCTGGATGTCACGTTATACGCTGATAGAAGTTGCACGTTTTAAATTTATAATTCCATTGTTGCTTATCGAGGAAATGTAATCTAGTGTAATGTAATAGTTTCATTGCATTAATAATGGGTTAAAACTAATTGTACTTGTTTTTTTTTCTGAGTTTCTTTACATGTTTTGTAATATATGTTTGGATTAAATAAAATGACAATATTATATTAAAGTTCTGTGTTTGCTATATTTTATGAAACTGATTTATCATAAAAATACATAACACTAGGATTTCTTCGCAACAACTATCTTTAGGTCAATATTTGTCCCGTGCGGGAATCGGGCCCGAGACCATATTTATCATATTACGAGTATCTCTATTTTGTTTTAGTAAATAATAAACAGAAAGACATTACAAAGTATATTACAAAGTATTTGTTATAAATAACTTTACTCGTTTCTTTCTGCATAGCGATGTTATTTCTCTGCACTAAGTTATTAATTAATAACTTAAATATTATAAAAAAAAAGGATTTAAATATGGATTATCGGTTAAATAAATTTAACATGACACTATATTCTAAATGGTTCGAAACTGTGTTGGACCTTTTTATCGGAGCGACTTTATGTAGATGATAGAATCCGTATGAAAACGAAGAAACGAAAAGCTTTGTAGGTAAGCTTTTCGTAGTTATAATTAATTTGGTAAGATCCGCATGTTAAATTTAAATAACATCCTATTACCAAGTTTTTGAATAGCACTGCCCGCCCTCCTTTAATAGCGAGCACGAGCAAAACTAATACCGCCACCAGGAATCTTCGCTAGATACCCTCCACCACTAGGCAATAAATCTCACTGAAGTCGACCGCTGAGCTGCAGTCTCAGCGGCTGCCTGTTGTAGAGTGAATATCATTTTATAATGCCTCGTTTTGAGGTGAAACACGTGCCGTGTTCTCGTTCAATATGTTTTCCTTCATCGCCGAAGATTTGGTAAATCACCACTTAAAATTACAAAATAGACTGCTAAAAATAACTCTTCCTTTTGACTTTGCCGTGGTAGGCTAATCACAATTTCAGTGATCAGGGAACGTAACCTAGGTCACCCGTATTTCATGAAATTTAAAGCAAGCGCCATCTCCTGAACTGCAGCGGTTGTATATAACACGTATGTATGTATGTTTGTGTCTACTAAACTAAGTACCTCAAAAAGCTTCTGTTGCACTTTATTGGATGTCGTATTTGCGGTGGAGCAAATATTGCCTTCTTTGCAAGTAGCTTTTATGTGCAGCGGGAATTTGTTATTTTGTTCAGTCGAAACCGTGCTGAGTTGGAATTTTTATTACAAGCTTGTATTCAACGTTTTTATATAAAAGGTATAAACAACTTCACCTGTATGTGTGCCAAATCTGAACCAGTTCTGAATCAGAACCAGTTCCACTTGATTTCTCTGAAATTTGTCATATCTAACTATGTTTGGTGACGAAGCAATAATATCGTACCATGGAGGTGGTCTTTTTTTATTTCATATGAATGACGGAAGGAGCAAAACGTTCACCTGATGGTAAGTGCAACGTCTGCCCGTAACAAATGCTGTGTCACCCAGAAAATTACTGTGTGATATCACACTGCGCCCGTCACTCTGAGACATCAGTTCTTAAGTCTCATATGCCCAGTGATTACGCTAGCTCACAGTGCCCTTCAAACCGCAACACAGTAATGTTTGCACACTACTGCTTCACGGCAGAATAACTGGCCCTGGGGTGGTACATACCTAGACGGATCACTGCATAGGAATCCTACCACCAGTCTGATGATAAAGTCGGAAGTTGGCCGTAGGAACTCCTCAACTAAGCAAGATAGCTCCGCCATTTTTGGGCCCGTTGCATTTGCAGTCCACTACTACACATAAAATTTTGTAACAAAATTACGATTTTTGTTTAAACTTATTAGTGTCTGATTAATATCAATCAAAATTAAAATCGAGTTGAAATAGAATATAAATAAAGTGATGATGATGTCTTCCTGGCAGATTGTGGATCCGAGATAGGCTAGTATGTAGTGTCAGAGACACGTAAACAATAACAACACAACCAGCCCCCGAAAACAAACAATTTGCCTTTTTGCATAAATGTTGGCATCGTCTGGTTTTCGAACCTAGGACCCGTGGCTTAGTAGTAGGTACTCTGACCACTTGGCCACGCAGTCGCCGCTAAATAAAGTAGCATATAAATACAATATAAATAAATTAACCTTGAGCCGTGGTAGCTCAGGGGCTAGGCGCTGACTTTAAATTCCCCCGGTGCAGGTGCACCACTAAAATTGTTAATTGCAATTTACCACGTGCTCGGCGGTGAAGGAAAATATCGTGAGGAAACCTGCATGTCTGAGAAATAAAAAATATTTCGAAGACATGTGAAGACCGCCAACCCGCATTGGAGCAGCGTGGTGGATTTTTTCTAGCTCGAAACCCTTCTCAGAAATGAGAGGAGGCCTGTGCTCAGCAGTGGGACATTTACAGGCTGTCACTTTCCTCCTTTTTTTAACCTTTAGATATTCCTTAGCTGACTCCTCTCATTTGAAGAGTGAAGCGCTGCGGAGAGTCCGCATAGCTTCTACAGTGCAGTGGCTATCGGATTTCAAGTCTTTAATTGTTTTTTTATTGTTAATATACTTATTTTAAACTATAACTTCAAAGGTCTAAAACGGCAAAACTTATAAAAAAATTGTAATTTTTATTTTCATGTTTTGATAGTCTCCATGGGTATATTTTGATTGTTGCCGTATATGTAATATTATGTGCATAAAGTCTGTAAATATATCAAATTTCCTGATACCCGTGACTTCTTCCGCGTGGATATAGGTTTTAAAATATCCTGTGTGAACTATTTGATTGTCCGGGATAAAAAGTATCCTTTGTCCGTTTCCAAAAAGTAACAAACAGACAGAAGCACAGAGAGAGAGCTTTCGCATTTATAATATTAGTATGGATTTTTGCAGTCACCATGGGTATATTTGGATTGTTAACGTATATAAAATATTATGTGCATAAAGTCTTATGGTTATATATATTATATAGTTAAGTAAATATATCAAATTTCCATTTATAAAGTGTCATATCTTCAAAAAGAAAGAACAGCATGTAGTATTTCCCTTTAACAAAGACGAATTCCCCGAGATCGCGATAGACAACGGAACGGGACAAATGCAGTCAGGTGAGAATAAACGAGAAGTGCTCTACTTATGCACGTACATATTAGCTACTGCCGTTCCTTTTCTCGCGTAAAATCTAAGACTGTTCTCACACCATAGCTAATCTCATGTATACTAGACGTTTTATGTAAGGGTCGTAAACGAGCACATAGTTTTTTATTTTTTATTGTATAAAGTGATGAAACGAGCAAAACGTTCACCTTATGGTAAGTGCAACGTCTGCCCTTAACAAATGCTGTGTCACCCAGAACATTTCTGTGTGGCACCTCACCGTGCCCATCACCCTGAGACATCAGTTCTTAAGTCTCATATGCCCTGTGATTACGCTAGCTAACAGTGCCCTTCAAACCGAACCCTTAAAACACAATTTATCGCGATTAATGTTTTACTATTTATAACCTAGTCTAAGTCAAGCCCCGTATTTGCATCTTCAGTTCACGTCACATACGATTGAGAAACGATGCTGCCACTGTGCAATATAATTTGTATAATTTGTATTGTTATTAATTAAAGTTAAAGGTTATTAGAGGTTTATTAGATTTTTGTCAATATATCTTTGCAAATAAGATTTATTCTAACAAACAACTAGGATAGTTCCAGAGTTATCTTGGAAACCGAAAATACACAACAGAGCTTAGTTCGAAATCAATCTAAGCCCTGTTGTGTATTGACCCGTCTGTTGTGTAGGGGCCCTAATTTAACCATAGATATATTAATGCTGAACGGCTCCATCCATCAAGACATTCGTTTTCTCCAAATGTCACGTAATTTATCGCAAATAATTCTCACATGGCCAGTTAGTTGGGCACTTCCGTTCCTATGTCACTATTTTTTTTTAAAGTGATTGTTAACTTTAGTGTTTTACTCTAGTTTACTCGACGTTGTTACTGTTACAAAAAAACCAATTGCCTTAGAGATTAAAGTTATATTAAGCAGCGATCGTTCCGAGCATCAGCTCATGCATTGATTTTGTACCTTGTCGGATGGTGTGACGTAGTATTCGGTTTGAATCCAACCAGGACACTATATTTGCGAAAAACACGAGTAGTTTTCTACCCGATTACAGTATGATCAGAGTACCTGACTTCTACGCCGCGGGTCCTGGATTCGATTCTCAGCCGGAGCCAACATTTGTGCTAAAACACAAATTGTTGGTTTTCGGGTCTGGTTCTGTTGTGATTGTCCCCGTGTTTCTGACATTGCATCCTAGCCTACCTCCGATCTTATCGCATCAGCGTTACATCGGGCGCGGGTAGGTTGGGACGAGTGAGTGCCTCTGTGTTTACGCGTACACTTGTGGCACTATATTATCTCCTGCGCACTTGATGACTCTCGACAGTATTCGGAAGTTGTCGCCGTGGTCGAAATCGGCTAGGAGAACATCATTTTCGTAACTTCGACATTGCGTTTGAACATACCTCCGATCATATTGCCCATAGCGCTCGGACTCTTCACGATCGGGACGGTAAGAGGCCCAGTGCCCTTATTTTGAATAGGTCTGATAAGATACTTCAGATTATCTACTTGTTTTGTTATTGCCGGTGATAAATGCCACTCGACTATAAGTTTTTATATATTTTGTTATTCTTCTATCTCGAAAATCGGAGCAGGATGACGCAGTCGCTACAGTTTCGAATCTGATTCCGTGGCGTGTGGTAGTCGGTAAAGAACCTGCCATCCCATTGAAGGGAATTGAAATCATTTTCTCCAATTGATGGTAAAATTACAATGTCTTATATGTATGTTAGACTTAAATCGGTGCCAGGTAACAGAAAGGTGCCAAGTTATTACTGGAGGTAGGATTTCTGTGCACGAATCCGTCTAGCCTACGTCTACCTATATCTGGTGTTACAGGCACGAGATAGTCACAAAAGGACTAGACCGGTGAAACAATAATTTGTATGTTGCTGCTATTGCTAATTTGAACTCAAGACCGGAGATCCTAAAGTTATAAACGCTGCCACGCCGCGGGTTTGCTAGTCGGACATCAACTTTAATTATACGCTTACTGAATAAAAAAAATTAGAACAGATGACATTTTATAGCAAGAAGTGTATACTTTATATGTATAAACATAAAGTTTAATTTTGTATCATAGTACTTTTTTTAATCACAACTTTTTCAGTACAAAGAAATTTAGAATTGCACAAAAACCTTTGCCGCAGTAGCTAATTTTAAAGATTGCGAATGGCCTTGGTCCTAAAATGTCAATTTTCCCAAAATTCACGTTACGACCAAAAATGAATAAAAACTAATTTTAGACATGATATAGCAATTTATAAAAGGTAAACAGTACCCTGTAGAGACAAAACGTAACCTTTTATGTACGTGGAGTGTTTCAATGTCACATATAAAAGGCTCATAAAAGTTCTCATCGTGTGGGTAAATAGTGACAGCTTGCGAGCCACCTACTCAACTAGAATAGCTCGAAATCCTTATGTCACCTTCAAACACTCGAAAAATCCCAATGCAGAAATATTTTCTGGCTTTTTGTGTCGTCGATTTTTGACATTTTATAGGCCGATAGGTGTTTAGATCCATAGGTGTCGGACAGAGTAGTGTATTAGTCTTTAGTATTCAGAGTAGAGTAAGGTATTTTAGGGATAGTCTTTATTCGTGAAGAACAACACCATGATGAAATGCTTTCACTATAAAGTTCTTGGGTTTGCTATGGGGAGTCACAATTTTTGACTCCTACGAAAATGGCGGCGTTTTGGTTCGACACCCGTGACGTCTCGTTTGCCGTGAGGGCGAAAAGTGGGCTACTTGTGTGACCTCTGACTGTCCCACGTATGTATGTATGAAGAAATATTTTTAAATTGAGAACTGTTGGGGATTTTGTAACATGCGTCATGAAGGCGAAACATAATTCCTACTTGTGGACATTGAAGGGTAGGTAATCGTTAGAAAAATTCTCTGTAGTCTGGACCTAAAACACCCAAACATAATGACGTGCAATGTTCAATTCAAGATACTCGTATGTTATGTTCGATAGTCTTTCTCTATTTTTGTCGGCTCGATTTGTGCCGATGGTGCGCCATGGCGGGTTCTATTGGATCACGGGAAAAATATTTACGAGTATATAGGCTACAGATCATTGTTCCGGGCCTGGGTAATTGTGTAAAGGAAAAATCCTAGTGTGTGGTATGCGATGTCTCATATAAGAAATGAAATAGCACTTTGTAACGTATGCCACAAGATTGCATTTTATTGTTGAGAACCTGCCACACCTGACGTAAGCATTGACTTTGGGGAAAGTTATATTGACTAAGGGGAAGTTAGAATAAATCTCATGGCTTCCGAGAGATCAAAGAACTAGCGACGAGCTGTTTGCTACGATCGCCAATCACCTGCCAAGCGTGGCTATTAGAGCAAATTAAACCGTAAGGGGCCTACTTCCTGCAGTGATGATGATGATAATTAAGAAGAATATGAATCTTTCTTTAAGCAATGACTTAATCTTATAAAACGTAGAAAAAATCTTTACGTCCAACTAAACTTATATACAATCAGTATAAGAGCACATTCCGGCAGAGTAGAATAGCACCTACCTCATTCCCACCAAAGTGTCGTAAGAGGTGACGAAGGTATCGTATGGACACCCTTTATAATAACGTCATGATTCGCTAACCGTCACGTCATGTTTCCCGTGGAGGCGAAAAGAGAGCTACGGGTGTGTGGTGTTTGCCTACCCCTTATATGAGAAAAAGGCGTGATTTTATGTATATATGTAGTATTTAACTTAAAGACGTTTAAGATTGGTAATATTATAATATTAAACTGACACAACTGTTAGAGATTTTTTATTAATGAGTTTAAGCATTATATTAATTACTAGCTGATGCCCGCGACTTCTTCCGCATGAATATAGTTTTAAAATGTCCCGTGGGAACTTTTCGATTTTCCAGGATAAAAAGTATCCTATGCCAGTGTCGCGGATGCAAGCTTTCTCTGTGCCGAATTTCGTTAAGTTCGGTTTAATGGTTGAGCTGTTAAAATGTAACAAAAAGACGCAGTCTGTCGCAGACAGAGAGACAGAGAGAGTTACTTTTGCATTTATGATATTAAAGTACCGAAAGTATTGTGAAAAATTGTTCGCAGTTGTGACTCTATTTACCAAACACCTTGTATATAACATCGAAATCTTACACTTCTAGTAAGAAAATGATTACTAAAAAATCATGTATTTAATCAATATTTTTGCCTTTCACAAAGCAATAATCGTTTCACGTCTTCGTACTTTTTTCACGAACAGCTACCCCTCCAATAAGGCACTCCATTTACGCGTTAACTAAGAAGACGCAGTATGCTCGTCACCTAATGTAACAGCATTACGAACACACGTCGTGCATCGCAATGTCGATAAAATTAGCCCAACTCGAGTGCTCTATTAGGCAGGGCCCTTGTACTTCATTTAACCACCTGATGGCTAAGCCGTCAGAATGTCTACCAGCTAATTCGTGGGTCCTGGTTTAGAATGCCGAAAATTTTAAACACATAATATATACAGACTGGTAACGGGCAGAAGCGTCTCAGGTGCGAAGCGTCAAAGTACCGAAGCGTCGGGTTCTGCGATCATCAATTTTTACTCGTGGTAAGATTCCTATGCAGGAATTAGTCTAGATATGTACCACCGCAGGGCCAGTTATTCTGCCGTTAAACAGTAATGTGCAAACATAACTGTGTTTCGGCGTGAAGGGCACTGAGAGCTAGTGTATTTACTGAGCATATGAAACATAAGAACTGATGTCTCAGGGTACGAGTGCAGTGCGATGCCACACAAATATGTTCTGGGTGACACAGCATTTGTTATGGGCAGACGTTGTATCAGGTGAACGTTTCACTAGTCTCGTCAAATTTTCTTATAAAAAACAACCTGCAAAGCGTGATAATTCTCCCTTCTTTGGGAGAGGCCTATGGACAGTGGACTATGAATATGCTGGTAAAGAAGACTAGAAAGAAGAAGACGGCTTATGGAGAAAAAAATGAATAATCAAAAAATAAGACTTTCGTTAAGTTCACGGATTTTATCGCGTTTAATTTTGACTATTTATAACCCGACGTTCCGAGCACTTGGCATCACCCATAGTCATGTGAGGACTGAGGTGACAGATGTCCTGATGTCATAGTTAACCCTAGGTAACGTCAGCTTTTAATTATTATTTTTGGTCCTATCTACCCAGAATGAGCCATAGCCGAGCGAGTGCCTGCTGTTCGCTATATCTTGAAGCCAAGCTGGCCAAGATATAGCCAAACTTGTCCACAAGAACATTTTTTTATGCCTCCGAAGAAGATAAGGTTTTACCATCTGTCAAGTGTAACGTCTCTCTACAAAATGCAGAAGTGTACAAGCTAGATTGTGAATGTGGTCTCTCTTACATAGGGCAAACGAAAATATCAATAAAAACACGCGTAAAGACCATGATGATATGATGACTGAAGACATGATGTAAAGCATCGTCGCTGTCTGCAGTCTGTGACCATGTTCTGGGTCATCCCAACCATTACATCAGATTTGACAATGATTCGCGAAGTATTTAAATTGAAAGCACCCTAATTTAAATAGTTACCACCGGCTTCAGCATCACCATAATTTCAACCTATCACTAGTCCACTGCTAAACAGATACCTCTACCATAGATTGCCAAAAGTCTTTTGCCATAGTTACCACACTTGGCAGGCGGGTTGGCAACAGCAGCTTATTTATTGAAATATTCCAAGAGAAGTACAAAACCAGGCATCCCATTGCAAGACTTCAAGACTTCAAAAGTTGAAGATATCCCGGGTTAACTATGACATCAGGGCATCTGCCACCTCAGTCCTCTCGAGACCAAGGATGTTGTAAAGCTCAAAATTTCGAGTTATAAATAGTCGAAAATAAACGCGAATCCGTGAACTTAGTTTTTTTTACTTTTTTTAATTTTGCTGTAAAAAGGCAACCAACAAATAAAACATAGCATTGTAATTGGTTAGAAAAGGAATATTGTAATTTAAAATAATTATCTGATAGAGGAAAGTATAAGAAAATATAAAGAGAAATGAATCCGAGAATTCAGATCTTATCTGCGACGACAAGAGATAAAGTTTTTAATTTAAAAATCATGACAATTCTAGCCGAAGCGGGTACATGCCGGTAAATTTATTTTCGATTGTATCTCGTGTTTCCGCCAGGCTGTATTGGAAACGAGATTACGGTAAAAAGCATTTATTGATTTTGTTGAGAATAATCCATCAGCCCCGCTGTGGATATTTAAATTGAAAACAATGACTTTGCATATATCTATGTTGTTCTAGTTCCTAAGTATGACGATTTCCGGTACTGAAACCGGAGGAAGTTCTAAAGAAAATACGTCATACAATCATCCATTTAATTTTTCGCAAATCATCATCATCATCATTTCAGCCTACCATAGTTCACTGTTGAACATAGGCCTCCCCCATGGATTGCCACAAAACACGGTCCTGAGCCACCTGCATCCATCGACTTCCTGCAAAACAGTGTAGGTCGTCGCTCCATCTAGTGGGGGGTCGCCCTATACTGCGTTTGCCGGTACGAGGTTGCCTCTCGAGAACCTTTCTTCCCCAACGGTTATCGGTTCTCCGAGCTATATGGCCGGCCCATTGCCACTTCAGCTTGCTAATCCTTAGGGCTATGTCGGTTACTCTAGTTCTGCTGCGGATAACATAGTTACGGATTTTATCTCGCACAGAAACTCCGAGCATAGCCCTTTCCATAGCCCGCCGAGCGATTTTGAGCTTCCTCATGCGCCCTGCAGTGAAGGACCACGTCTCGGTTCCATATGTCATCACTGGCAACACGCACTGGTTGTACACTTTTGTTTTGAGGGATTGAGGTATACTCGACGAGAGGATGTGACGCAGTTTCCCGAACGCTGCCCAGCCGAGTTGGATCCTTTCCAGTCCAGTAGCTTGAAAACATTTTCCAATGCAGCGGTGAAGAGTTTCGGGGATATTACATCACCCTGTCTTACACCTTTTTGCAATTGGGTCGGTTTCGTAGTCTGGTTCTGTACTCGGATAGTCATCGTAGCATTGGTATACAAGCACTGCAACACATCGATATACCGACAGTCAATTCGGCACCGCCGAAGCGACTCTAGCACCGCCCAAATTTCGACAGAATCGAAGGCTTTCTCATAGTCCACATACGCCAGACATAGCGAAAGATTGTACTCTTCGGTCTTTTGTACAATCTGGCGAAGGGTATGTATGTGGTCTATGGTACTATAGCCTTTTCGGAATCCGGCTTGTTCGGGAGGCTGGAAGTCGTCAAGTCTGCTTGCGAGACGATTCGTTATGACTCTCGAAAACAGCACGTAGACGCGGCTTAGAAGCGATATAGGTCTATAGTTTTTCAAGAGGGCGTTATCGCCCTTCTTGTAGAACAGGACAACCACCACTCTACTCCACGCTTCCGGCGTAGCGCCGCCCCGGATGACGGAATTAAAGAGCTTCTGAAGGACTACTAGTTATCGGTTTTCCACCCGCTTTCAGAAGCTCTGCTGTGATTCCATTCTCACCCGGCGCTTTGCCATTCTTAAGCTGTTTGAGAGCCATACTAATCTCGCTCAGACTGACGTCCGTGATATCATCGGAATAGTGTCGGACGAGATTTGCTATTGGGTTGTACATCTACATCTAGTAATATTAAAAAATTCAATTTCTTTCATATTTATTTTGAAATACACCTCATTACTATTGTGATAAACTAGAACTGTGTGATCTAGTAACCAGCGTAGCTGGTTACTGCGCTTCCGAGCCTGGGCCCGAATAACAGCCGGAACTAACATATGTACAAAAACACAAATTTTTGGTTTTCGGACCTGGTTGTGTTGTGATTGTCCCACTGTCTCTGACACTGCCTACACTCGCCACTGTCCTAGCCTCGGATCTTATCGCATGAGCGTTATATACGGCACGGGTATGTCAAAACTGTTATCGCCTGCGTGTTCACTTGTGGCACTACAATATCTTCTGCATGGTAGATATTTTCTGACAGTATTCGGAAAGTTTCGCCGTGGTAGAAAGTCAACCAGCAGGACACCATATTTCTTAGATTATTGCTAGTGCCGTGAAACTGAGAAAACAAATCTGAAGTAATCACCAATATCCGATGTCGATATGACATCGGTGAATGTAAATATATACTTATTAAAATATATACAATTTACTCAAATCTTATGCAAAAAAGGTAGAAAAGTGCTATGTCCCTAGAAGCAATATGAGAAGCAGGATCATAAGAGGCCCACGTGTCATTGTAAATAGAGTCTGAAGAGGTGCTTTAAAGGGCCAAGTAATAAGTTATTGAACGCGACATGCACTGCACTCATGAGTGGGCGACGTGGAAGTACTGAGTCTGGACTGTTGTGAGTCGAGATTTTAGAGCCTTGTTGTGAACACATGCAGAATTAATTCAGTTTAATCACAGTTAGAAATAATAATGTTGCTAGATAACTATTAGAACATCTGAACAATTTACCAACGAGGTCGAATTTTACAAGTTAAATTAATATAAATTTAAAGAGATTTTTATGCATTTTTTTACATATATGCTTATGTATTGGATACCATTTTTTAATATAGAATGCGTAAAAAAGTAATCTTTTATTTAAATAAATTTTAAAGTTATCGTATTTCTTTAGTACGCGTTAAAGTTTAAAAATATATGTATGATTCTCAACACATTGAAATAACTAAACCTTAACCTAAAAGAAATAATCTACTGTCTATAGGCTTCATTGGCGTTGACGTTTATGCCAAGATGATGTTTTCAAACTATGTTATAATAAAGTTAAAATAAATGAAATGTTTCAATTCTAAAAATAACCATTTGTTAAGAATTATTATTAGTCCCGCTATTTTGTTCATATTCATTACAGAATTAATGTAATAAATTTTAGATATTACAATAATTAAATTGGCAACTTTAGCATTTTTAAGGTATTTAGCCAAACACAACAGAGAAGACTGTTATTTTATATACCTATAGGCATTCTTATGATTTTTTAATTGATAGAATTTGTAGACACTTATACGGTAAGTACACAGTCCTTGAAAATACTGGCCAGTTGTACGGTTTATAAAACAACTAAATAATATTTTTTTCACGAATAAGTTATATTTGTCGCACTTGGGATATTTGATTTGATCGATTTCTTGGCAATTGCTATTGCTGGTACAAATACATGTCTGTAAAAAAGTTAAGTAACAGTCTATAAGTGTCCCACTACTGGGCACAGGCCCCTTCACATTATTGAAAGGAACAAATGTGTCTAGAAAATAATATTCGGAAAATCTATACTACCATCAGGAAACTTCACGGCAATGTATTTTAAACGAAAATAATAATGAAATAATGCAAAGGATTAAGAAATAAAGTGCCTGCAGGCTCTAGAGAGTTTAGAGAAAATGAAATTAGATCGGAGATTAAAAATCATTAAGCCGGGTCGGATAGGGGCGGGTCGACGGCCGAGCGGCCTACTTGCTCCGGTCGCATGCGGTCGGAACAGACAGATGTGCACGCCCGCCCATCGATTTTACACTAGCTTTGCATTTGCTTAAATTATGCAAATACACCTATGCCCGCTGAGATTTATGCGAAAATAATTTGGAATATGCGCTGGTTTGAAACACCTGTCGGACAAAAACCCAGAAAGCGAACTGAAATTGCTGTTTTCAATCACAGTGCTATTTGCAGCCTTAGGTGCCTGTTGTAGGAATTAACAGATTACTTCATGTCAACATCGCTTTTATGTTATCTGTGCTTTTATTTTTTATAGAAAAAGGGGCAAGCGGGCGGGCGGCTTACCTGCCCACTAGTAATGGTAACTTGTATTGTAAGTGACCATCGCCGCCCATGAATATCCGCAATACCAGAGAAATTGCGGGTGTTTTGCACTGAGAAAGGAGTCAACGCTTTTCTTAAGAAGTTATTTTGAAGTTCCTAAGTAATTTTGGTCTGGAAAAACCGTTGGCGGCAGCAACTATCACAAAGTGGTCGTACACGGCAGAAAATCTTTAAAAAGCCCACAGTGGTGGAAGGCCAATCATGGAATTGATGTGGATGGAATTTTGAGTATGTTGCTATGTGCAGTGGTGAAACTCGGAGGCTCAATATGCAATTTGATAGTTAAACTATTTATTACGCTAAAAAAAATAGACACTGTAAAAGCTATCGCCTCCTATTTATCCGTCGCTATTTGAAATCAATCGACAGGAATAGCACAATAATCATGATTAGATTGCAAGTGGTCCACTCTTGGATATAAGCCTCTATATTTACGAAACGCGTGTAACGAGATGAGGTATATAAAAAAAATCGCCTCAAAAGCGTTAATCTATATACATTATTTCTCTTAAGGGGTTTTTGTCGGTATGAAATATCTCCCTTTAATACTGTGTTAAAATTAAAGTTTGATATTTTGAATATTATTTTTCCCTCTAATGACTAAAAATAAGTAAATTTCTTAAAATTAATGATGTTTTAGTTACGCAAAAAAAATTCAAAACATTGAATCGTTAATTTAATTGTAGCAAGCGCCATCTGTTGACAATCTGTTCAACTAACATGGACGACAGATGTCGGGTGGAGTTGTTTACATTTTTTTAAGAAGGTAGGTGGCGCTATCTGTTCATGATCACGAAACTGTACGAAATATTCGCTGTTAACTAGTATTATTATCATAATTAAAGTTCACAATTCGTTGGTTTTCGGGTCTGGTTGTGTTGTATATATGAAACTTATGTCTGTAAAATGCACTCACGGTACAGAGGAAATTCAAGTGCGGGGCATCGTTTTTTTAAAAATAAATCTATTTATAATTTTTTTGGCCATTGTTGCCACGCTTGACAGTTGGACAGGCAACCACTTTAGGATCGTTCTCATAACGACGCTACGACTCGTCTTCTGGCTTATTGAACGCTAATAATAACTTGAATAAAAAGGTGAAATCTTCGTAAGTAATATGTGCCGCACGGATGGATTGAATCGAAATCCGAACTTTCCGATGACTATTGACCCTACGTTATTATTGTTACAGTTGACAGATTTCATCTGATGAAGGAAAGAACGTTAATTTGCGTAGATCCGCATGCTAAATTAAAAATGGTATGTATTAGCTAGTGCGTGCACAAACCAACTAATATCGCCACCGGGAACCGCCATCACAACCCTCAACCACTACAACAGTAGGCAATACACACAACTGAAGTCGAGAACACGACACGTGCTGAACCTCCAAACCAGGTGGTAGTGATGGTTATCAAGTGGTATTGATTCTACCACAGGCAGCAATTGTCTGTCGAGGACTAAATTTACTGCAATTTGTTCACCTGATGGTAAGTGCTACGCCTGCTCAAAACACTGCAGTCTCACCCAGAACATCGGCTTAGAAAGTTCTGTGTAACACGACACTGCGCTCGTCACCCTAAGTCATAAGTTCTAAGTCTTATTCGTCCAGTCTGCCAACTGTCTCCAAACTGAAAGACAGTAATGTTTGCACATTACTGTTTGACGCCTAAACAAATGGCACTGCGGTGGTACCTACCTAGACGGATTCCAACATAGGAATCTTTACACCAGTAGTTTGATTTCGATTTCCTATTTATCGAGATTGTTATTTCGCCATGCCGGAGCCCATGACATTTCCCACGCATCCGTCAGTCGACAGCCACGATGAGTAGCAGAATTTCTCTCGACACCACACGCATGTCAAAATTAGTCAATAGAAAAAAAAACAATTGATTTTTGATCATAAAAAATGTTTCAGTCGAAAGTAGTTTAGGCAAACAATAATAACACACTGCTAGTTGTTATGTAATAACGGGGACAAAAATGTTGTAGTGCGGCCCCTTTCAACAAAGTTGTACAAAAAAAGCACAAAGCAAAACATGGCGTTTCTTTGACAGTGGATTACGGCGTCAACTGTAGCAAAGCTTTTTGTTGAAACTGGCGTTTTAACATTTTTTTTTCTGTAACATTTAAGGAACACAGTGTCATAATTTTATCAGTTTAATAATATCAGTATTTAGTAAAAAGGTAAAGTAACAGCCTATACATTGTCCAACTGCTGAGCTGAGTGCGCCACCTGCTTTAGCCCAGGTTGACGGACTTCAACTTAAAATATTCCTTAAAATATTTTTCGACCGCGTGGCCTAGTAGTTAGAGAACCTGTCTTCTACGCCGCAGGTCCTCGTCCAATCCCAAAGTCAACGTTTGGGCAAAAATATTTTTTTTTTATATAGTGACGAAGCGAACAAAACGTTCACCTGATGGGAAGTGCAACGTCTGCCCATAACAAATATTGTGTCACCCAGAAAATTTCTTTGTGACACCACAATACAACCGACACCCTGAGACATCGGTTCTTAAGTCTCATATGCCCCGTGATTACGCTAGCTCTTAGTGCCCTTGAAACAGAAACATAGTAATGTTGGGACACTACTGCTTCATGGCAGAATAACTGACCCTGGGATGGTACCTACCTAGACGGATTCCTGCATCTGGTTGTGTTGGGATTGTCCCCGTGTTTCTGACACTGCGTCCTAGCCTACCTCTGACCTTATCCCATGAGCGTTACATCGGGCTCGGGTAGTTTAGCCCCCGATGCGAGTACACTTGTGGCCCTATAATATCTCTTGCGCAGTTGATAGCTTCCGACAGTATTCGGAAGTTGTCGGCGTGGTCAAAAGGCCCGGAGTACATCAAAATATTTTCATTCCTCAGACACGAAGGTTTCCTCACAATATTTTCGTTCATCACTAGGAATGCGGCATATTATCACTTAAAACTGCAGAACAATTTTAGAGGTGCCGGACAGACGTGGATGCAGTTTCTTTAAACTTCGCTGCGCGAGGACTCCGCGCACCAAAATTATAAAAACACATGGCCTTCACATAGTTCATCATCATTTCAGCTTATCACTAATCCACTGCTGAACACAGGCCTCCCCCATAAAAGTCGCCACAAAAATTTGTAGCTCTCATTTCGGAGGGATTTTGCCATAGTTGCCACGCTTGGCGGGCGGGTTGGCAACCGCAGTTTATTTATTAAGATGTTTCAGGAAGATGCTGCTGCCCATCTCCTAGTTTTAATTTTCCCTCTGTCGACTTATACGACACCCAAGGGATAAGATGGGGTGGTAGATTCTCTTAAGCAGCTACCACACAACAATACTTATTTAAATAAGAATATAACACATAGTTACTTATATTTAAACATGCGAAAAATATCTGCAGAATTATATTTTCTCACAATCAATAAATAAATAAAAATTCCTAGAAATTCTAGTTTTGACTTTTGATTATTTTTGAAAATTAATTCGTAAAGTAATCATCCACTTCTTGCAGTTATCACAAGTAAAGCACGTAGGGAAAAACATACGAGGGGTGATCCAAAAGTAATGATAATCAATAATAAACACAATGAATAAAATAAATAAATAAATTTATTTCTCAACATAGTCTCCTAGCAAGTCTATACATTTAGTCCATCTCTTTTCTAATCCTAAAATTCCCTTAGAAAAAAAATCTTTATCTTGACTCTCAAAAAAGTCCTCAACCGCGGCCATCACGTCGCTATCATCGTCAAATTTCTTGCCTCGGAGGTGTTCCTTGAGTCGTGGAAAGAGATAGAAGTCGCTGGGGGCTAGATCTGGTGAATAGGGGGGGTGTTCCACCAGCTCAAAGCCCGCTTCCTGAATGGCAGCCATGGCAATTGCAGCTTTGTGAACCGGTGCGTTGTCTTGATGGAACAGCACTCCAGCCCGCAGTTTGCCTCGCCTTTTCTCCTTAATAGCCTCCCGCAATCTTCTTATTTGTTCTGCATAGTAGGAGCCTGTAATAGTGGCCCCCTTTTCCAAGTAGTCCACCATGATTATTCCTTCAGCGTCCCAAAAAACAGACGCCATAACCTTCCCTGCTGAGCTTGACACTTTGAATTTCTTCGGCGTCGGTTCATCGGATCGTTTCCATGTCATCGATTGTTGTTTTGTTTCAGGATCAAAATGGTGGATCCAGGTCTCGTCCATGGTCACAAAACGTGACAAAAAATTATCCTTGTCTGCCTGGAACTTTTCGAGATTTGCTCTTGACATGTCGACTCGTTTCTTCTTTTGCTCGTCGTTTAACATTTTCGGTACCCAACGCGCGGAGACCTTTCTCATATGCAATTCGTTCGCAAGGATTCTTTGAATGCTGCCATATGAGATCCCTGTGACCTCAGCTACATGCCTGATAGTCACTCTTCGATCTTCCAATACAACTTCTTCAACTTTTTTCACATTTTCTTCAGTGAGGGACGTCGATGGGCGTCCTTCGCGGTGTTCGTCTTCCGTCGATGTTCTTCCCAACTTAAACTCCTTAGCCCAGCGTGCAACTGTGGAATATGGAGGAGAAATCCCTAAAAAGTCCTAGAGAATTCGGATTTATGACTTTTGATTTTTGAATTACTTCGGAAGCTCCATTTTTGCAGTTTCCAAGTAACTAAAGCAGTAGGGTAATCATATGGTAGTAGAGAATACTGACGCTTTTGCAGTTGAACATAGGGTTATCTAGGGGAAGTCTCTAGCACTTATCTGTCTTAAGTGCAACAGTGGACAGTTAACAGTCAATGATAATAATGAAAATTTAATGTGGTTATATTTCCTGAATAAACACAAGTGTTATAAAACCGGCCCACCGACCGAGAGACCCTTGCGAGAAAATAAAATTCCTAACATATACTTGAACGTAATACGGTTAAGGTCAACATAACATTACTAAAGTCCTTACCAAAAATAATACTATCTCGTCACATAATCACAGTTACCCTGAGACTGATTACAGACTCCTCTTCATTTTCCCGAACCGGATGTAATGATAAAAGAGATCGGATCGACCATTGTTGTCAACAATGGCCGATCCGATCTCATCGTATGACTATTACATCGCGCGCGGTAGGTATGGACGAGTGAGTGAGCGTACACTTTTGGCACAATAATATCTGGGGCTCAGTTGATAGCTTACAACAGCAAAACACACCCACGACACAGGACAAGTCCTAGTGTGGGGCAACGTTTTTTAAAACGTTCTTCTGTACAAATGTAACTAACATTATCAAAAGTTATTTCTGTTCGAACAGATAGACAGACAAAAAGAGGCGGTCATAATTTTTTATTTATTTGTATATACATGAAGTTAAAATGCAAAAGAAAACACTAAATAATAAAGTGGTATTATATAGGATCAAGACTGTGCTACAGTTTTTCGTTGCCCATTCTGGTGTACATGCTAGACTCTTAAGTATTTTCGCACTCTAGGCGCAGTAGTTGCCTGTTTCCTTTTCAGCTAGATCTGGCATATTAGATATTATTATTCCATCACCAGGCTGATTAAAATAGAAAGAAGGGTTCTAACGCTGCCACCCCATGTAATACTTATAGTATAAAATTAAATAAGAAATACATTCGAAGGTTGAAATGTCAATAGTTTGAGGGTTACTTAGCTTTTTAACTATTTAAATATCACATTAATATAAAAAAATTGCAACAAACATACTGGCCATAAATTTCAGCTATATGAATTCATGAAAAAAGAAAAGTCACCCCACTAAGAAGTTTTCATATCTATGATATGTATTACACGCTCGGCCTAGAAAGTATATCTTGGCCGACTGCGACTGCCAAGTAGATAATTTAAAAGTTGCAGGCGAGCGTACCGCAGGAGGTTGAACGAACTCGACCGCTTCCGACCAATGAGGATGTACGCGCAATGCGACGACCCCGTTGCGATCCGCTGCAATGGTGGTTCCAAACTTACTTTAGTAAAATCAGAAGAAATAACTACTTCATCTAAATCCCTATAAATTTTAATTTCTAAAGTTTAATGAACAGCGTTTTTAACATAAGTGGGCTTGAAAATCACTATGTTTATTCGGATATTACTAATTACTTTATTAGCGTTGTTATTAATAAAATCTAATTATAAAGTCTTATAAAATGGTAGTAACGGAAGGGAGGTGAAAAAATCGTTAAAATAAGTTATAGCTTTAACCAACTTTCTAACTAATCCAACCATTGCCTGTAAGCTTGTAATTCATGAATCGAATATTAACAGCTATTGGTGGTAGGATTCCTATGTAGGAATTCGTCTAGGTGGGAACCACCGAAGGCCAGTTATTCTGCCGTGAAACAGTAGTGTGCAAACATTACTGTGTTTTGGTCTGAAAGACACTGGGAGTTAGTTTAATTACTGGGCATATGAGACTTAAGAACTGATGTCTAAGGGTTATCGGCGTAGTGTGGTGCCACACAGAATAGTGAATTCTGGGTCTGGCAGAAGAAGCATGAAAGTAAGATTAATGCTGTGGAAGTATAGCTGGAGTTAGTTTGATCGACAAAGTGAAGAAGAGTGTGCGTGCGGTGTGGTTGAAGATATAGTGACAGAGATAGAGAAAGGGATTGTTAGATGGTTTGGACACGTAGAGAGGATGAATGAAAGAAGATTGACGAAACAGATTAATGAGGCGAATGTGAATGGGAACGCCGGTAAGGGTCAATCTAGGCATACGTATCACGATCACATCGAAGACCTTTTTAGGAAAGGTTACGTTAAAAGTACCCGCAACCGACGAGTGTGTATGAAAACGCTAATTAAAGTAGAAGAAGCGAAAGATGCGCGTCAGGTTCGCAGCACGTGGAAAGATGTGGTCTCTACCTATCCCAATGGGAAAGAGTTGTGACAGTATGTAAATATGAATCTCTATGTGAAGGTTCCTTTCAGAGAACAGCTCATACCAAACTGACTTCAAAATTATTCAACAGTAGTTATAAACGGTGTTTTATGACTTAGCGAACTTTTCAAGTTCCCGCTAGAATATTTTTAAGTAAGTGAGGGTGATAAACGAGCACTCAGGTATACTTATATGAGCTTTGACGAAATACTATTGTTAGACTACGGTTCTCAGACTATACGAAACGCAGAAGCAGTATGCTAGTAGACTGTGAGCGCGCTCCTTTCCCGGTCGGAGCGATTCACTGACGAACTACAGTTACTATTTACATACAGAATATGTTAAATGAGCAGGATATAATATAGTGCGATAAGTATTCACGCGATCGGCTTATCGGCTTATGATACACGAACACATAGAAATGATGTATTGCCACTACATTTTTGTTATACTTTCATTTACTTATTTTGAGCTTTAGTTAATTTTAGTGAAAATAATATCAATCGTCTAATTAATGTCCCTCTGGTGGTAATTATTCGAAGTAGCGTCAGCTTTAAGATTTATGTGGAGGTATTTTTAATGTGCTGAGACAGGCCTCCTCACATTCCTGAGAGGGTTTTGTAGCCGAGAAGTGTCCGCCACGCTGCTCCAATGCGGGTAGGCAGACATCACACGTGTCGTCGGAATATTTTTATTCTCTAGTTTTTGGTTTGGTCCTTGGTTTTTGACCTTCACAGCTGAGAAGGTGTTAAATCAGCACATTTAAAACAGGCGCCCGGCTCTAGAGCTACCACGGCAAATTTAACAGCATTATAATAATTAAATAATAATAATATTAATCTTGATATGTCTCAAAGCAGGGCATATGCATTCTGCTATTTAAGAAGAGTTTTTGGCCGTGCTTCTCCTGCGGGTTGACAAACTACACACTGGTATTTGTTTTTATAAACAATTTTAGAATAATTATTGTTCCAAAAAGTCCGCAAGCAAAATTTAAAAAGTTTGACAGTAAATTTGTGGTGTGTACAAGCCAACTAGTACCATTACCAAATATTCCACACTATTCCAGCTTTAATACGACACATCACTAAAGTCGCGAACACGCCACGTATTTTACATCACAAGTCACAACAGGGCATTAACTAGTGACAATATAGACTACGACAAACAATTGCAAAGATAGCTCACTATCTTGTAGTGTATAAGAGTTACTTTGAGTTTTTTATTTTAAATAACATAACCCATTTAAGGCAGTCAGACCAAATAATTTGATATGAACGTGAAAATTTTGGCTTCGAATGATATGTTTGCAAAAATTTTTAGGTAACTGCTTAATCTGAACCTTGATGCATTTCTTCGTATTGTCATTAAACAGTTATTTCTTTAGGTAAATCACTTTAGATCGTCTATTTGGACATAGCCTAGAAACAATCGTTGCGATATCCCATGTTTGTCTTTAAGACTCGGGAGAAAGTAACAATAATAAGAAAAAATAACTATCCAACATTCACAGTCACGAGTCCATCCGTCGGGTTTTTAAATTTAACTTTCTGTCTTTGTTCGTGGACTGAACGATTTTTTTTTAAATTACAAAGCCGGTTAATATGAGTGTAATATTCATTCATTATCATTATTTCAGTCCTTCAGATAAACTACAGTTAAACTTATATGCCAAATGCTAAAGTTGCCCAGTATATAATTTTTACTTGGTTCTTATGACACCTTGGGATTAATGTAAGTGATATAATGAGTAAGTGATATACCGACACCACGCGGCGAAAGGTATACTTAAAATACCAATACTTACATATGTACAGAGTCACTCCTTTTTCCCATAGGGATAGGCAGAAACCACATCCGTAGCCCAGTTTTCTAGGGGAACAAGACGTGTCGGGTGGCGAACCTTGTCGCCGCCATTTTGGTACCAGTCACAAAATTTTTACTCCACATTTTTATTGGATAAAGTGACGAAACGAACAACAACGTCTACCTGATCGTATGTGCAACGTCTGCACATAACGAATGTTATGTCTCCCAGAACACTTCAGTTTGGCACCACACTGCCCCCGTCACCCTCAGATATACGTGATTACACTAGCTCTCAGTGACCTTCAGACCGAAACAGTAATGTTTGCACACTACCGTTTCACGGCAGAATAACTGGTCTGGGGGGTACCTACCTAGACGGATTCCTGCATAGGAATCCTACTACTAGTACCAATACATTATCTAGACTAATATATTCTACTAATAACATTATATTCTACTTGTTAGTTGGGGTAGTGGCTGAGCGATTGACTTTTGCGCTACGGATGCCGTGTGGGTACGATTCTCGCATCGAACTATTATTTGTATGGCCTACATATAATTGTTCAAGGCATGGTTATCTGGGCATGTACTCGTAGCATTTGTGTATGAAAAAAATATTTAAGAAACTATCTATGCCCATGATGATAATACGCAATTTAATAAAAAGTTGATAAATCTATACGCAATATAGCCATGGAAGTATTTTTCCAAATTACGTTTCCAATATAGACTTAGTAAATCAATAGATAAGATACTAGTAAATTAAAACCAACAAAAGTATCCATTACTTTTGTTCTTTATCTTATAATGAGAGCCGAGGGAAATATTTATCACTGTCTCCACACAAATGTTCTTACATATCATTACAAACATTACGCACGATTACATATTACATCTTTAATGAGGTTTGTTACAGGGATAATTCAAGTGGAAGTATGTTACGGTTCAAAGATTTACAACATTATATCTAGACTAGCTTTGCCACGCGATTTTACCAGCGTAAAATAAGCCGACCACATGATTACGCCTGAGCAATCACAGTTCGAATCCTAACGGTAATGTTTGGCTCTCAGCGAGCAGCTCCTCAAGCTAAGAACCATTCTCTATAAACGAGGTATATAACATACGCAGTATTTTTTTAATCTGATTAGTATTTTCTGAGATTAGCGCGTACAAACATACAAACTCTCCAGTTTTATTGTAGTAGTATAATAGTAATGTAAAGAATCAAGATTCTGTGGTCACATACCTATCTCCTGGGTTTTGTAAACTGGAATCTAATTTCAACGAAACGACAACACTTTATTTGCGTATAAAGTATTTTTATCAATATGTTCAAAAACATTAAGCAAAGACTGCATTAAAAGGGTTATTAATGTTAAGAATATATGGAAGATGGGAATGAGGTGATTGTTATTAACATGATCCTAAATATTTATTATTTATGGGTTTATTATTTTTATATGAAAAAAAGCACTCGTGCAAGTACTCGTGACAGAAGATAAAATTATATATTAGAAATTTAGTAATAGGCTGAAGTGATGATGATGATGAGATAGACATTGTGTTGTATAGCTCTCTATCTCATTCGCTGTACGTTATTCTTATCTCTCATATAACGAAATGTGCCTAAACGTGACGAGTCCTTGAAATTTCAC
This sequence comes from Luehdorfia chinensis, assembly GCA_019845155.1. Classification (NCBI taxonomy): domain Eukaryota; kingdom Metazoa; phylum Arthropoda; class Insecta; order Lepidoptera; family Papilionidae; genus Luehdorfia; species Luehdorfia chinensis. Next base: position 1,734,042 of record JAHVAK010000125.1, read on the forward strand.
TTTCAATTCTCGTCCAATTATCGAATCGCCGCCTAAGAAATATCACTTCAAAAATATTAAATAACCACTAAAAGAGAATACCTGCAGGGAATCAATCTTAATAATCAATCCCTAACAAAAAAAAATCTATATTGTTTTGACAATCTAAATCGAATCTATCGATCGTTATTTATTCACGATGCTTGCAAACATGCGTGCACAAACATTTACCGCATTTTAAAAACTAAGATATTGCTGTGATGTGTAATGGTGTGTAAGATGTTGTGTAGTTAATCAAGATAAGAAAATTAAGTAAGACGTTACAGAGTTCGACATGGATCATATCGAGGATTTTTTTTACAATTATTGAATTAGACAATGTATGATATATAAATAAATCATCATAATCATTCGGGTCCATTACAAGTCACTGCTGAAAATAGGCCTCCTCCAATGACTTCCTTAAAATACGGCCATGTGCCACCTGCATCCATCGACTTACACCTGCAAAACCGTGCAGGTCGCTCCATCTAGTGCGCGATGGCGAGTGCATAGAGTTAACCACTAGGGTACCTTTCTTCCGTAATGGTTATCGGTTGTGTGTAATTTTAATCATCATCATCGTCTCAGCCTATCACTAGTCCACTACTGAACGTAGGCCTCCCTCATAGATTGCCACAAAAGTTTGTAGCTCTCATTTTAGGGGATTTTGCCATAGTTGCCACGCTTGGCAGGCGAATTGGCAACCGCAGTTTATTTATTCAGATGTTCCAGGAAGACGCTGCTGCCCATCTCCTGGTTTGCATTTTCTCTCTTTCGACTTTTAAGGCACCCACGGGATGAGATGGGGTGGTAGAGTAATATACAACATTAATTGCCGTTGCAACAACTATACATCATTCTGTCTCGAATAGTGAGAGGATGTGCATAATATTTTTCTTGTTTTTAAGTCACTTGCGCTTTGTTTGTGTTGGCCTCACTAAATTTTTTGAGAGTGGTTGGAGTACCTAGCTACGTTTCCGCAAATCCCAGCTGGAACCAACATTTGTGCAAAAATATTAACTGTTGGTTATCGGGTCCGGTTGTGTTGTGATTGTCTCAGTATCTTTGACATTGGTCGGCGGCAAGGACAAGTGTCACTGTGTTTGCGCGAACTATTGTGACCTATAATATATCCTGCGTGTTTGATAGCTTCCAACAGTATATGAAAACGGTGAAAGCCAGAAGCACATCGTCACATAGTCTAATAGGTAGGTATTAAGTATGTCATGACCTATATAATAAAAGTATAACAAATTCGCTTAATACCATGTTTTCTTATCCACTTTTTCCTACATATGACACTATTTAGGTAGCACAAGAGCAAAATCAGACAATTGCTTCTTTGACTTTAATATTATTATATATGATAGTTTTATAAATAAGTATTATGTAAAAAAATATATTGTTAATGTAATGATAGTTTTATAAATAAGTATTATTTATAAAACTATCATTACATTAACAATATATTTTTTTACTAAAGTATCAATCATATGCGTGAGACAAATTTGAGGTCTATATTTATAAGATAAAGTCTTATTATTATGCGGTTTTCGAGAAAGCTTTAGAATTTCCTGAAGTAAACTAAATTAAAGTTCGGGGTGACAATAGCGTTTGTTATGGGCAGACGTTGCACTTACCATCAGGTGAACGTTTTGCTCGTCTCGTTATTTTAACCAATAAAAAAATCCAAGTCAGTTTATTTATTAAATTAATGTCACACAATACGATTTCAAACCTAACATTGCGCAAAATTAACCTTTATAATTATGGCGAAACGAGATATTGGCCAAAGTTCTCTAAGAGTTTTCAAGGGCCCATTAGTGCGCTCGCTAAGAAGTGCAAAAAGTGCGGAAAATTTGTCTTCGTCATTTTAAAAATAATGCGGTATTATAAAGATGAAGAAATAGCTTGGCAGCGATCACCTCATTCCTATGGATTATCATCATCCATGTATTCTTTAATATTTTAATAATACTTTTTATAAAGTCTTTGTGAAATAAAAAATTAGAACTAATTGATTGAAAGACGTTGCGCACTTTCTAGGATTGTGTTGTAAAAGTAAACATTCCCCTTAAAAGAGTTACTGACTCTGTGGAGACGAGTAGCTGGCCTTATGCATGCATGCATGTTCCCGGTGTTTATATTATGGACATCCCTTTTTTTAGTAAACTGCTTTATGTTCAGTACAATGCCATGCTACTTCATTGCAGGGCTAGGCCGTTCGTGTTAGACGGATAGGTTTCTTGTGATGTATAATCCCAGCCGGAGACACCACAAACCAGAAACGCAAGTTTTTGGTGTGGAGATCTGATTCTAATTTATTTCAGTCTGCAAAAGACTCTCACGATTCAGGGGAAATTTTAGTGTTACATAATTTTTATATATTCAAAAAGAAAAGATATTTAATGTAATCGAAATTAATTTGAATTCTTCTATAGCAAATATTAAAATAAAAAAAACATATACAGGTTTTTCAATAATTCAACATACGACTGCAATCCTTTCCTTTTATATATTCTTTCTTTTTCCTTTCAGTATGACTTCCCTAAACTAATAAGAGCTGCCGATCTGCCTGGGATCGGCATTACATTCAATGCTTATGATGACTTTCTCATGGCCGATTTCGACCGAGGCTACAACTTCTGAATATTGTCGAGAGCTATCAACTGCCATAGATGTAACGCTGATGCGATAACGTATGAGGTAGGCTAGAATGCAGCGTCAGAAACATTTACACCATGGGGACCATTACAACGCAATCAGACCCGAAAACCAACAATTTGTGTTTTAGCACCAATGTTGGCTCCGGCTGGCATTCGAACCCAAAACACGAGGCATAGAAGTCAGAAGTGGTGACTCTGACCACAAGGCCACGCGATACGATACTTATATAGATAGTTCAATTCAATACAGTTGAATCCAGTTAGGGCCTGATAAAATTTTCTTCACCGGCTCTCGATAGCCTTGTGAGTTGTTTATGAGAGTAAACAACACACAAGTACACTTTTATATCGTATTAGTGCGTATGCTCTTCGTATGCACTCTGCATACGTTCAGAAGTGTATTTAATGTTTCAAAATATGAATTATGAGATTGAATAAATGTTAGCTACGAGTATTTCTAAACTTTTAAGAATTACACGTATCATCTATTTTTCATTTGGCTGAATAAAGGAATCATTTATCAATGATCTATTTAGGTTTACATCCATGAAATAGTTTCTTGTTGTGGAATAAACATGTATGCCGCGGAGCGGGGGTGGTCCGGCTGTATCTACAAAGAGCATCTGAGATAAAAGAATATAGAGTGCTTTGAACGCCAGCGCACTGCCTTCAACACTGAGCTTAAATTTTGGCATGCCTCTGACGTGAAATTTTAAAAGCGCTGCCGGCTAGTACATGTTTACGGATTTCCGGTGAAGCGGAAAATTTATAGTTCAACCTTTTTGGTGTGAGTTGGTAATATATTACGTCTAAATTAATCTCATCGTGGTATCGCTGTAAGAGAATCTATCACTCAAGGGTATAGTAAAAGTCGTCTGAGAGAAATGCTAGAAAATTGCGTGGATACCGACAAATAGCGGATTACTATCTCAAAAGGCTAACCTAAGTTATACAGTCCGCGGAGCGTCAAGATTTGAAGTGACAGGTTCTGAGTTTGAAAATCTTATGCGAGAAAGATCCAACACTAGAATTTCTCAGAAAAAATTGCACATACAAAAACACACCCGTAACCCACGTGCCGCAGCACAGAAGCCAATATATGCGGAACGAAAATCTGATATTGGTCAAAAATCTTTGCTCTGCAAGGAAGAGAGAAGTTCTTATATTTACGAGTATATCCAAAAGGTTACTTCCTAACTCAAATAATACAAACGAATTTATTTGAATGTTTTTCGAAATTGTCAGCACAAAGAAATGTAATCATTTTATGTGCTAATTTTTGTACTCGGGCTTGAAGGAAAATATCGGGAGATAAATAAATGAAATGATTAAATGAAAAATAAAAATATGTTCGGTCCGCTATGGGGCATTGTAACAACGTGGCTGACACGTCCTAGCCCCGAAACTCTATCATAAAACATTACTGTGTTTCGGTTTGAAGGGAACTGTGAGCTAGTGTAATCACTGGGTATAGGGACTTAAGAACTGATGTCTCAGGATGACGGGCACAGTGTGGTGTTACACAGAAATGTTCTGGGTGACACAGCGTTTGTTATAGACAGACGTTGCACTTACCATCACGTGAACGTTTTACTCGACCGTTTTGTTTGCACTTTATTCAATAAAAAAAAATATTGCTATATAATAAAGAACAACGACAGATTAAATTCTACAGATGTTTTTAATTACTTAATAAGTATGTAAATATTTCCTGTTGCTCGTGCTGCCCTCCCTTTGAAATCCGGGCAAAAAGGTGTTAAAAAAGGCACAGGGCAACTTACTGGTAATAGGACTTTTATGCATTCATTTGTCTATGTTGATAACAAAATAATGCCAGTTATTGTTCCGTAGAGCAGTAGTGTGCAAGCATTACTACTCGTATGTTCTAGTTTACTGAGCATGCGAGACTAAATAACTGACATCACAAAGTAACGAGCGCAGTGCAGTGCCACGCAGGACTTTGCAATAAGCTATGGGTTACACTGTATCTGTTAAAGGCAGGCGTAGTCTCGCCTCCATAAGACCCGTCATGCAAGCGTCGCTTTCGATCAAGCGAAGGGCACTCTCATAAATAAATTACAGAGATTTCTGGGCAAAGTTACCGGAGCCCGGAGGTTTCAGCGCAGTATAGACGTTTAAAGCGACTGTTAAATTTCGCTAATCTCTAAACACTTCACAGAAATGTCACGGTGTTTTTTTTTGAAAGAGTCACACTCCATCCTAACCCATTGGTGGCTAAAGTCGCTAATTACCGCCCAAGTAGAAATTCGACCGAACGCACACATCGCACGCGAAATGTGCTCGAAGACCCGAACGCCTCGGAACCCTCAGACCACGATATGGTCTGCCACGACTCTAATATTGTACACCCAGTAGTAAATGTAAACACACTCACGACTACGCAAGATAGGTTGCGGCACACAACGGCCAACACCACGTACAAAAATATACCCGCGTTCCAGGTTGGTTCTCACCGCCCAAAGCTACCGACACAAGTCGTCAGTCCGAACAGGAGGTCCGAAGCTCCATCGGATCGCTAACAGACGATTTATATTCCAAATAATATCAAGAAGAACATTAATCTCGGGATATACGACCAACGCGATAGTGACATGAATTGAGACGGTAAAGTTAGAAATCATTTAAGTATTTGAGTTTGGGTCAAACCACACCAAGCCCAGCTATCCGATGAAGCTTTAAAAACAAAGACTTAGCCATCTTGCACGCATATCCACGAATAAACGACAGGCTTGGTTCGTATTATTTGTGATTGCTTCTCTAATGTAACATAATAAATATCTCTTTCTTTCTTTCTCCTTCTTTCTTATCATAATGTGACTAACTTGCTCTTTTCGTTAATTACCTATTGGCTGACAAGGACAGACTGACAGTAACCATTTAAAATATAAGGTTTCTATATAATTTTTTGTACTCTTTTTCAAACAATATTGCGGGCACAGCTTCTACAGTACAAGAAGGCGTTGATAAGAATGGTAATTTTACAAGCTCTTTTTTTCATAATCCACATTAACGAAGTCACGTAATAATATATCTAAAGATATAAATCTCTGTCAAACAGCAGCTAATGTACATATTCATCGTAATAAAGACCACTGATTGATAATTCATGCTTAATCAAAAAAAGATAGTGATTAGTTTCGTATCGTGGATAAATATTACCTTGTTATAAACATTATTCTGCCGAGTTGTGGTGACGCAAGAGAATCTACCACCTCATTTCATTCCGAGGGCGTCGTAAAAGTCGACAAAGGAAAAATTAAAAGCAGGAGATGGGCAGCAGCATCTTCCTAGACCATCAACAAATGAGCTGCGGTAGCCAACCCGCCGGCCAAACATGGCAAAAACTGTAGCAAATTACCCTCAGAATCTATGGGGAGGCCTATGTCCAGCAATGGACTTGTGATTGCTAAAAGGAGGGAAAGGAAACACTATATAAAAATTTAAATAAGTTTTAAAAGTATTTTCTGGAATCGAGAGGATTCATAAAATAATAAAACAGTAAAATTAATGTAAACATGTTAAAAAAAATATCGTTAGAAAAAAAGCAGCAATTGTGAGATGTACATCAAACCTATTGTGAGATATTATACGTTTCGAGATGTTAATCTTTACTGTAATTAAATGGATACATTTTTCAAAATTTACTTGAGTCGTTACGCTTAGATACAAATGTTTTCATTACCGTGTAGACGTCAGTGCACGCGATTGTACTGGCTTGTGTAAATGCGGTTACTACTAATAAAAGTGAATGCGGTTACTTCTGAGCTACCACTATACTAGCTCTGTTATATAAAAAAAGTAAAGTTTCAGCCTATAAATGTCCTACTGCTGAGCACAGGCCTCCTCACATTTCTGAGAGGGTTTTGGAGCTAGGAAGAATCCGCCACGCTGTTCCAATGCGGGTTGGCGGACTTCACATGTCCTCGAAATATTTCTATTCCTCGGACATGCAGGTTTCCTCACGATGTTTTCCTTCACCGCTAAGCACGTGGCAAATCAGCACTTAAAATTGTAGAACAATATTAGAGGTGCTGGCACCGGGGATCGAACCCAGGTTACTCGCTTACTATGAAATTTAAGGGGAGCACCAGGCCCCTGAGCTACCACGGCTCGCTCTGTTATATAATTTAGCTTATTAGTTAGTCTTACGATTTTTATTGCATTACTGATGCTGAAAATACAGTGTCCGAAATGCGCGATAAGTCATCATTATCATTTCAGCCTATCTTAGTCCGATCCGTAGATTGCCACAAAACACGGTCCCGAGCCACCTGTATCCATCGATAAATTCCCGCAAAATCGTTCAGGTCGTCGGTCCTTTCTTCCCCAACGGTTATCGGTTCTAAATGGCCGGCCCATTGGCTTCAGCTTCAGCTTGCTAATCCTTAGGGCCATGTCGGTTACTATAGTTCTGCTGCGGATATCATCGTTACGGATTTTAAAACGCAGAGAAACTCCGAGCACAGCCCTTTCCATAGCTCGCTGAGCGACTCTTGAGCTTCCTCAAACGGCCCGCAGTGGAGGACCAAGTCTCTGTTCCGTATTTACATACGCGATAAGTAATTCTCATTTATATGTAGTAGAGATTATGTTTTTAATTGATAATCACGTGCAACGCAAAGTCGTAATTTTTTTGGTTGGATAAAGTAACGAAACGAGCAAAACGTTTACCAGAAGGTAAGTTCAACGTCAGCCCATAACAAATGCTGTATTATCATTCAAAAACATCACATCAAACCTCATGAGACATCAGTCCTTAAGTCCCATATGCCCAGTGCCTTGCTCTTAGTAACTATCAGACCGAAACATAGTAATGTTTGCACACTACCACTTCACGGCGGAATATACAGCTAGTTTTAAACATTCAGTAAATAAGGGTAGTTAATCCCTTCCCGACGACAACACCGTAAAAAATTATTCCTATTTCTGTGTCGAAACTAAACCACTGGCAGTGTAAACATAAAATAAACTTTACAATTGCGAAAGCGTAAATAACTTTCGCAAATATATAGAAGTCATAATTCTTGACTGTAACTAATGAAGTTTTCTCAAGGAAAGTATTCAAGCATTCAACAGCGGTCGGTTCTAGCAGAGTCGCTTGGATGCGGGCCTAACGACGACGACCCCATTGCCGTGTTACAACTTATAGTCGCTACTTAGAAGTTGCAATGCAGCTGATAATTTACCAAACTTCGTCTGCTGCGGTGTGGAAAATTTAGTGACATCTATATTGGTGCTAGTTGCAGATGGTAATTCACCACCAATGATTTTAAAAGCTGAGGTAGCCTTAATTTTTTAAAGTGAGTGATCCTGAATTTGAATTCAGAGCTTAAATATTGTCTATAGTAAAATATTCTTTTATCCATCTCATTGAATCATAAAAGGTAAATATTTATTAGCTAAGTGATCCTTTTAGTTTTGCGTGCCCTGAGGAGGTATTCAGCTCAGTGACCTAGATTCGATCATCTCCAAAATTGTTTTACAATTTTACTTAATAATTTACCACGTGATCAGCGGTGAAGGAAAAAATCGTGAGGAAACTTGCATGTCTGATTAAAAAAAATTGAGGTTATGTTCGCCATCCCGCATTGGAACAGGGGTAGCTCTTGTTGTACCGGGGATATACTGGGGTAGACCATGGTCTACACCTGGGTCCCCGTCGAGCTGCCCCCTTTACGTACTGCTAGTACGTAGATACCGTGTAGTAACGGCATCTTAACCGATTGATGCCGTAATAACCATATCTATTATGGCAGAACTTAATCCGCCGGGGAGCAAATCCGCCTGCCATGCATAACGATTACTGCTAATACCTGGGGGAAATAGAATATAATAGGAATAGGCCTGTTCTCAGCGGTAGAGTCCGTTTTGGCTGATTTTGAAGAAAAAACCAAACGTAGTTATCAATATGTAGAGTTTAGCTACATATTGATAACTATGTACTTCTTTTAATGGTTTCGTAGTAAAAACGGAACCCTTTTAATATCGTACTGACCGTCTGTCCACGTATCACAGCAGCGTGGAGACTAACTGCACTAAATATAAAATTTTGAAGAAAGTTGTTTCTTATGAATCCCTATACAAGTGTAGTAAACTTACAAAAAAAAATGGTAGCACACCATCCATACAAGTGAAAAAAATGGCTGTGCATACAATTGTGTGAGGTATCGTTAGGTAGGTAATGAAAAATGATGAAGAGCTTTCAAAGTAACTATTTAAGGCAATAGTTGGTGAAATATGCGCTTCTAAAGTAATAAAGAGTATTTCCCTCTCCATCTAACTTTTCAACTATGGGGTGAAAAATTAAAGGTGGTAGAACTTAGAAAACACTTTCAACGAAAATTGGTTTGAATAAAATATATCGGTTAGTTTTTGTGACATGGAATATTTTCGGTTACACGCTATTCTCCACTATGGAACCCTACACTGTGTGAGTGGTCCGATACGCACTTGACCAGTTTTTTACAAGCTTTTATTCATTTTGATGTCATGGCGTCCTGGCTGATTTTGTCGTCAGTGACATCTTCTGATTACTTTAGCTGCTCGGGACATAGGAGTTTATAACTGATGTTATTTTTTATTACAAGTATGTACTTGATAGAAAGATATCATAAGATTATAGGAAAAATCTAGTAACCGTCGATCTATTAACAGTGTTTACAAGTTACGATAACTGCTTCTTTGATTCTGGCAGCTGATGAGAATTTTTTCTTAATTTTTGCACTGCTCGGCGTAGTGTCTCTTCTGTCGTTGATTATTAAACAGCAAATAATTTAGTGCTGCGAAAAAATTTAATGTGGCGAAGAGATTAGTGTTATTAAAGGTATTAGTTATTAAATTTATATTCTAAGCAAGACCTAATAACAGAATATTATTCATCAGTTTCACCGAAACGTGGCGAGTTCGATATTATGAAAATAATGGGAAACGTAGTCTGTGTAGTTAATTTGTAGAATTATTTTGTAATATGGAAGACATACCGTTTAATCCCATGTCTTTTGGTATTCTGTTATAGTTTTTAGTTACAATTAAGTTGAAATTTTACCTAGGTAGTATTTACTAAAATAAAAATAACCTAAATGACATAATCAAAATTTGCTTTCAAAAAGTAGTCTTGTATATATCACCGCAATTTTCATGCAACTTGAGAAAATGTATCACTTAACCTGGTATAGTGGGTATTGTAAAGTCGAGTAAGAGACATGCCAGGAATACAAATATGAAAAGATATAACATAGCTCAGGGGCAGAGCTCGCCTTAAATTTAATAGTACGCGAGTACCATGAGTTCGATCTTCGGTGCCGGCACCACTAAAATTGTTCTGCAATTTTAAGTGCTGATTTACTATGTGCTCAGCGGTAAAGGAAAGCCTCGTGAGGAATACTGGCATGTCTGAGATAAAAATATTTCGACGACATGTGAAGTCCGCCAACCCGCATTGGAGCAGCGTCGCGTACTCTTTCGGCTCCAAATTCCTCTCAGAAATGAGAGGAGGCCTGTACTCAGCAATGGGGCATTTATAGGCTGTTACTTTAAATTTTACTTATTTTAGATCTATAAAAAAATTACCGGGGTTAGGATTCCTATGAGGGAATCCGTCACCACCGCAGAGTAAGTTATTCTACCGAGAAGCAGTACCTAGTGAGCAAATATTACTATGCAAACATACTGCTTTGCTGGAGAGATAGGTATCCAGCATTAGATTATTAAAAGGCTGATTTTGCTGGGTTCATTATTGTAATGATGAACCCAGCAAATATCAACCCATCAATAAATTTAACATTGCAAGACAACTGTTTTTTTTCAAACTTTAAATTGTACTTGCCGTAAAAAACCGACCTCATTAATGACTTTTAATATTGTCTATTTTAGAAAATAGACGCAGTATAGCCTCAGCAGAAGAGTATTTATTTATAGTTTTGTTACTGAAATAGACTGGAGTTATTATAGCCTTGTCTCAATCAATGGCGTCGCTTTTTATAAAATACATTTGTGAGACACAACTAGCGTTGCCAAGTGTCTCGATTTTGAAACTGCTGATTTTTAAACGTCCCGGGGGGACACGGATGTGTTCCGCGTTATGATATATTCAGTCAGTGATGACTTGGCGTTCTGATGGCTGTTATGAATCGCAAACTGCAAATTGATTAAGAAAATTCTTGCAAATTATTATTAAATGGACGGACGTGCGAAAACATATTTATGGTTATGTGAAGAAGAACCAGCGATTGTCAAAAAAACTGAATTATAATTAAAATATGTATATCATCATTAGATGGGACTTCCGTTCAAAAACCATATACGACATGAAAATCTATTGTTTTAGTAGCTTATACCGCTTATTTCAGGCGTCTAACTACGAAATTATAGCCTAAAATATTATTACTGGTAGGTAGGATTTCTATGCAAGAATCCGTCTAGGTAGGTACCACCCCAGGTCCAGTTATTCTGCCGTGAAGCAGTAGTGTGCAAACATTACTGTGTTTCGGTTTGAAGGGCACTGTGAGCTAGCGCATAGACATCACAGGGCATATGAGACTTAAGAACTAATGTCTCAGGGTGATGGGCACAGTGAGGTATCACACAGAAATGTTCTGGGTGACACAGCATTTGTTATGGGCAGACGTTGCACTTACCATCAGGTGAACTTTTTTCTTGTTTCATCACTTTATACAATAAAAAAAATAAAAAAAACTTAAAATTATTTAAAATAGAGCTAACTCAGAAGCAAACAGTGAAAACCTCTTTCGAATCAATCAGTAGGTTTAGAGGCGAAAGAAGGATCTCGAAAAATCTTGAAGAATCTCAACTCGCCTTTCACACGCAGTCTTAACTTTTATTTATAATTCGTAGTAACTTCTAAATATAGCTTTAAAGATTTTACTTTAAATAAAACTATGTATTACTAGTATTTACTATGTATTACTATGTACCTATTACCTGTATTACTAGTGTTGGAATAATTTTAATTTTTATTGTTTTATTTTATTAGATACAGAAAAACTTATAGATAACAATAACAAAATAGCTTTACATACGTAATTTATAAATAATCTTATATCAACTTTTAATAGACTGCTTTGTTACAAATTTCATCAGCATAGAATAAAACAATGCTCTATTTGTACTAACGTAAAGAATGTGGCAGCTATAGGATAATGGTGGATAATCCGCGCTCAATACTAACGTTTGCGTAAGCAAACTGCATTACTGATTTATTTGATGTCATGGGTGATTCTTATGTTTGAGGACCTCGTGGTTTAGTGGTCAGAGTACCTGAACCTACTGCGAGCCTAAGATTCGAATCCCTCATGAGCCAATATTTGTGCAAAAAAACAAATTTCGTTTTCGGGTCTGATTGTAATTATATCTATAAAACGACACACACGATACAGGATAAATTGTAGAGTGCGGCCATGTTTTTTTTATATGTAAATGTAATAAAAAACTAATGTTGTTATTGTTATGTATAGTTGCCAGGGAGTACGGTTAAGCGACCCCGGCCTCCCGAGCTACTGCTGTCTCCCCCTGTTTCTTCCGAGATAGTAGTATCCTATACCTTATCGTTCCTTTTCAAACTCCCGCAGTCCCTACCCCAAGTCCATTTCCTACCTAATCCTTTTCCATTCCACTCCGCCAAGCCAATGGTTGCCGTGCCGATGGCTAGGGGCGAGCCTAGTCGTTAGCGTGCCGACCTGCCCTGGGACCGGGCGACCCCAGAATAAGGCTAGCCTTACTCAAGCATGCGGGGCTCTGTTTGGGTAGACAGCATTTTCCCTAGCTGCTCGTGGGAACGCAATGGGTAGTAAGAATTTTGACTCATACCAGAATGGCGGCGATGTGGTTCGCCACCCGTCACGTCTCGTTTCCCGTGGGGGCGAAAAGTGGGCTGCGGATAGCCACTTTGCTACGCTGAATGTTCGAGGAGGTATGAATGATAAAATTGAAGAAGTATACGAGATGATGAGCGAAAGACGGATTGATGTTCTTTGTGTGAATGAGACCAAGCGGAAAGGATGCGACACCACCACGCATGGACCCTACACAGCCTATTGGTCGGGAGTTCCGGAAACCAGTAGAGGCTGTCAGGGCGTTGGTGTAGTGCTTTCTGCTAGAATGAATGAATGTGTGACTGACTATAAATGTGTTAGCCCAAGACTGCTCTGGGTGAGGTTGAAGGTTGGCCTTACTCGCATCTTTATATTGGCAGTTTATGCTCCACAAGATGCGAGTTGGAACCGCTCTTCAAAAGCCCAAATTGAGAGACAGGAGTTTTGGGATATCGTGAAAGATCTTTTGAACAAATGCAACAAAAATGAAAGGTGACAACAAGAGTGAAGCGTGATGAATATGAGAGTGTGGTAGGAAGGTTCGGCGATGATAGAGTGAATGAAAATGGGGAAAGTCTGCTTGAAGTGTGTTTGGAGTGGAATCTTGTGGTAACAAACACAATGTTTGACCATAAAAAGATCCACTTGTATACTAGAGAAGAAGGGAACCTGAGAAGTATGATTGATTTTGTGATTGTGGATGAAAGACTGAGAAAGAAAGTGCTAGACACTAGGGCATGCCGCGATGTCGGCATTAACACAGACCACTTTCTGGTGTTAAGCCGACTAAGAGGGCTCTTTAAGCGATGGCGGCATCGTGTGCATGAACCTATTAGTGTACTAGAGCGCATAAAAGAGAGAATTTTTAAGAATTGAGAATTTGCAAGAGAAAGAGGTGAGAGAAGAATTTGTTAGTAAACTGACCAAGCAGTTTGATACTTTAAATGAGGAATGTGAGGTTGAAAAAGTATGGAAGCCGTTTAAGCAAGGAATTGTGGAAGTTGCTATTGAAGTGTGAGGTGTAAGTAAAAGAAGAAAAGGGTGTAAGTTAAAGATTGTGTGTGTAGAGGTTCAAAAGGCAATGTCCGAGAAGAAGAAAGCTTGGCTGGACTGGTTGGCTACAAGAGCCGATCAAAGAATGCAAAAAGCAACGAATGAGGACGTAAGCATGGCAAGGAGTGAGTATAAAAGGTTAAAAAGTGTGGCAAAAGAGGTTGTGAGAAGAAAGAAAGAGAATGATAGAGATGAATTTGATACGAGGTTATCTGACGACTTTTAGAACAACATTAAGTTCTTCTGGAAGTCCATAAGAACAGCCAGAGGTCAAAATACGTCATCATCAAAGTACGGTCAGAAACCAGGATGGAAGTATTGTGAGAGGTGAGGAAAGCATTCTAAAGACATGGAAGGAATATTTCGAAAGCTTATTTGAGAAAGAATATATACGAGCACAGGCCCCATCTGGGGACATGAATGAAGGTTGCGATGAAAGAGATATTAGTATGGAAGAGATTGTGGAAGCGATGAATAGTATGAAATTGGGAAAAGCTGCAGGGTATGATAAAATTACGATTGAGATGCTGAAAGTTGGACAGGGCGTGGTACTCAGGAGTCAGCTGTACCGCCTTTTTAACCTTTGCTGGAGGAGCGGCAACGTAACAGTAGACTGGTGTAAGGCCGTTATCGTACCGCTTTACAAAGGAAAAGGGTCGCAGCAAGACTGCAAAAACTACCGAGGCATTAGCTTGTCAGTGTCGTCGGCAAACTGTATGCAAAGGTTTTGATTAAGAGAGTGATGAATGAAACTGAAGAGAAGATATGGGATGTACAAGCGGGATTCAGGAGAGGAATGGGATGCATGGATCAGGTCTTTTCCTTACGAAGCATAGCCGAAAAATTCTTGACTCAAAGTCAAAAGGTCTATTGCGCATTCGTGGACTTGGAAAAGGCCTATGATAGGGTAGTAAGGACTGAATTGTGGTCGACATTGCATATGTATGGGGTGAACGGCAGCTTGATACGAGCACTGAAATCACTCTATAAGGATTCCAGTGCTTGTGTCAGGGTAAACGGGGCTTACACAGACTGGTTAAACATCGAAAAAGGTGTTAGACAGGGATGTGTGGCTTCGCCGTGGCTGTTTAACCTATTCATAGACAATTGCTTAAAAGATTTGAAAGAGAGTGTGTTTGGATTAAGAATGAATGATTTGACCGTCAAATGCCTCCTATACGCCGATGATCAGATTATATTAGCATCATCGGAGGAGGAGTTGCAGGCGATGGTTAATATTATGCACGGTGCTCTACAAAGCAAAGGAATGAAAATTAATGTAGATAAGACGAAAGTAATGGTTTTTGAAAGAGAAGAAAGTATGTCGGATTGCAAAGTTCTGATTGAAGGAGAAAGAGTGGAACAAGTGAAAGAGTTTGTGTACCTGGGTTCTAAATTTACGAGAGACGGAAAGTATGACTGTGATATTGAGAGAAGAGTATTAGCAGGAAATCAAGTGAATGGGGATCTGCATAACTTTATGTGTAGCCAGAACGTATCTAAAAAGG
The DNA here is from genome assembly GCA_019845155.1 of Luehdorfia chinensis. Classification (NCBI taxonomy): domain Eukaryota; kingdom Metazoa; phylum Arthropoda; class Insecta; order Lepidoptera; family Papilionidae; genus Luehdorfia; species Luehdorfia chinensis. The sequence continues at coordinate 1,749,141 of JAHVAK010000125.1, forward strand.
CACGTCTGGCTGTACATAGGGGAGTTCTGGTCCCCACACTTATGTATGGTAGTGAATGCTGGGTCTGGCAGAAGAAGCATGAAAGTAGGATTAACGCTGTGGAAATGAGAAGTTTGAGAAGTATAGCTGGAGTAACTGATTGACAAAGTGAGAAACAGCGTGATAAGGGAACGTTGCGGTGTGGTTGAAGATGTAGTGAAAAAGATAGAGAAAGGCATGCTTAGATGGTTTGGACACGTAGAGAGGATGAATGAAAGGAGATTGACGAAACGGATTTATGAGGCAAGTGTGAATGGAAAAGCCGGTAAGGGTCGACCTAGGCGTACGTATCACAATCAGATCGGTGAACTTTTGAGGAAAGGTCACGTTAAAAGTACCCGCAACCGACGAGCGTGTGTGAAAACGCTAATGAAAGTAGAAGAAGCTAAAGATGTGGTCAGGATCGTAGCAAGTGGAAAGATGTGCCTACCCCTATGGGAAAGGGGCGTGACTGTATGTATGTATGTATGTATGTTGTTATTAATATTTCACAGGACTGAGTGTGACTTTTTTAAAACACAAAGAAAAGTGAGTTCTAGGATTGTTTAGATATAAATGACCATTTAAAAATAGGGTTACACTATGTACTTCAAAAACTAAAGTGGAGAAGTTAAAGTAGAAACAGTTTCTATTCTGCTATATACCTTAACATTATATCTGAAATAGAGGAAGTAAAAGGACTGAAATAGAAGGAATAGATGAACTGAAATAGAGATTGCAGCATAGTCGGTGTTGCGGATAAATGGTACACACATGACTTGAATGAACGTACAAATGAATGTCTGAGAGCACGCTCTTATAAAACTTAATTTGTAACTGTTTCAGTGTAAATTAAAAAAAGGAAAGTAGAGAAACATCCCACCAGTTTTAGTATCTTAACACTGCTAACTTTTGTATTAAAAAGCGAGTCATCATTCATCATATTTTCAGCCTATCACTAGTCCACTGCTGAACATAGGCCTCTCCCATAAATTGTCACAAAGTTTAGTAGCTCTCGTTTTGGGGGAATTTTGCCATAGTTGCCACGCTTGGCAGGCGGGCTGGCAACCGCAGTTTATTTATTCAGTTATTCCAGGAAGGTGCGGCTGCCCATCTCTTGGTTTTCATTATCGATCTGTCAAATTTTACGACACCCATGAGATGAGATGGGGGTGGTAGATTATCTTAAGCCGCCACCACACAGCCTGAGCCGCCACCAAACAAAAGCTAGTAATGTTGTTAATAAAAGTGAAATTACGCTTTTTATAAATTTCGTGGAATCCTTTTCCAACATAAACAAAAAAGGGTACCAATTGATTCTTACATTGTTTATTTACCAACCACTACTATTAAGTTGCGTAAGCGCTAACAAATTTGATAGATACGAGTACACAAACCTTAGATTGAAATGGTAACAAGTTAAGTTTTAACAAAGAAGGTACTCAAGCACGCTCTCAACTGCAGCTGGTCTGGGAGAGTGGCTTGGCCGCGAGCCTAACGATTACGAGCCAACTGGCGTATTTTACGTTATGGCCGATACTTCAGCAGTGTTGAGTTGATTATTTGGTACTACCAGTACTAAATATCATGGGCCAGTATAATATGATAGCCCCACCTCACAAGGTGTTTAGTCGTGGTGAATTATACTGTAGGAAAGGCTTACGCTTTACGCTGGTATTGTGAAAGGGTTCACAATACCAGCGTAAAGCGTCATCATGCTTTCGTTATTCGTATGGTAATTGACCAGATCCTGAGACCTGAGATTAACAAGTAGCTGGTTAAGCGATTGACTTCCACTCCATGGGTCGCAAGGTTAAATTTCCGCACGGGTAAAAAATGATGGCCTCCAATTAGTTGTGCCATGTGGTCCATCTCATCCCGTGGGTATCTTAAAAGTCGACAGAGGGAAAATTAAAATCAGTAGATGGGCAGCAGCATCTTTCTGGAACATCTTTTTAAAACAACTGCGGTTGTCAACCCGATGGCCAAGCGTAGCAACTATGGCAAAATCCCACAAGATGAGAGCTACAAACTTATGTGGTAATCTCTGGGGGAGGCCTATGTTCAGCAGTGGACTAATGATAGGTGGTCTGGCGGATTATCGGAGTACCAGACTTCTGGCAGCTTAGACGCAGCTCATCTTCCCCGGATTTCAGTTTCGGTATTTTTGAAACTGTTATTCCATCATTTATAGAATGATAGGATTTTCTGAGATTTCCTTTAGAATCAGCTTTCATAAGCGACAAGACGAGTGGGGATTACAGTTCATAGGATGTTTCCATTACCATTAGACTATGGACGGATTGCATTGATGATGTAGTAGTAATATTAGTAACAGCCTATAAATGTTCCACAGGCTGACTCTCATTTCTGAAAGGGCTTTGGAGCCGGGAAGAGTCGACCACGCTGTTCCAATGTGGGTTGGCGGACTTCACATGTCTCCGAAATATTTTTATTCCTCGGACATGTAGGTTTCCTCACGATGTTTTCCTTCACCGTTGAGCACGTTTTAAATAAGCACTTAAAATTGCACAACAATTTTAGAGGTGACGGCCGGCACTGAGGATCGAATTTAGGTCTCTCGCGTAATATGAAGGCGAGCGCCCGGCCCCTGATCTACCATGGCTCACATTAATGATAATGATGCCGAATTTATTTACGGTTCAGTAATTCTGAAGTGATGCTAGTGTTATGGTTAACAGATGATAGAGTCTGATCAATATTTTGAAGAACTATTTAACGATGTTTCGGTCACGTTAACTCGTTTCTAATATCACAGTTGGTCAGAGTTTTGTCCAAATATTAATTTAATTAATATAAAGATATATACAAAATAAAGTACCCATAAATGTTCCACTGCTGAACACAGGCCTCCTTTCATTTCTGAAAGGGTTTTGGAGCCGGGAAGAGTACTCCACGCTGGTCCAATGCGGCTTAGCGGATTTCCAGTCGTCGAAATATCTAATTCGATTTTTACCTACAGTCGATTTGTGATGGGCTCTAATAATGATAAGTGATACAAAAAACAAAAGTATTCTTGGATGTATTAGAGTAGATATACATACATAGACTATTAAGGACAATAAATGATCTTATCAAATGACTTTAAAAAAACATTAACTCATACATTGTGTCACAAGTGATGGATACTGAGCAAGCGTATGGCTTAGTTAAATATGAATGGGCCTATGCCCAAAAACTGCTTCTGACATCTGTATGAAAAGCAGTTTTATCATCTGTTGATTTAGCAATTGCTATTTCTGCCTACGCTTGACAGACTTAAGCATCATCGCCAGTCCGAAAACAGTCAAATAGTGTCAAGTGAAGCAGCTTTCATCCGAATTTCATAACTTTTTTTTTATTCGAAGTGACGCGACGAGAAAATCGTTCAATTGATGGTAAGTGCGGCGTCTGCCCAGCGTCTTTCATTGCAAAATTCTGGGTGGCACCGCACCGACATCAGACAAAAGTTTCATATGCTCTGTAGTTACACTAGCTTACAGTACATTTCAAATCGAAACGCCGTACCAGATTTCTCACATCTTAGATACTGTTTCTCGTAACCGATTTAGATTTATATTAATAGGACTATTCTGCATCTATCGGATGCCACGAGATTCTTCGACCTAACCCTTTTTTTCATTAGATACGAAACGAGCAAAACGTTCAACTGATGGTAAGTGCAACGTCTGCCCATAAGAAATGCTGTATCTGCCAGAACATTTCTGTGTGCAGCCACACTGCGCTCATCACCCTGAGACATTGGTTCTTAAGACATTAGTTCATAATTCTCATATGGCCATTGATTACGCTAGCTTTCAGTGCCCTTCAAACCAAAATAGAAATGTTTGCACACTACTATTTCAGGCAGAATAACTGGCCCTGGGGTGGTACTTACGTAAACGGATTTCTGTATAGAAATCTTACCACCAGTAAGTTTTACAACCTCATCGGACGAGATGGGGTGATTGGTTTCCTAACGTTGCCACCACATACCAAGTAACTTATTAATAGTAAAATCAATATGATATTAAGCTACATAAATATTTCATAGTTCATAAAAAATAAAAAGTTTAATTCATTTGAATGAAGCGTATAATTATCGTTAGGTACAAACCGTAATCATTTTTACATTAACAAACTACTTAGTGGGTCAAAACTCAGCGTTCCGTTGACCTATTTCTGTGAGCCTCGCAGAGGAAAATTACCTGTTATATTTATACGAGTATAAATGCTACGACACAGTAGAAATTGTTTATTGTTCCGTTCAAAAGCCGAGTGAAAAGAAGCCCTATGGTAAACTCACGAAAATTGCCAATCTCAAACTTATGTAACTCTTAATTTATTGTAAAGAATATTCAATTCCTTTATCTATGTATCGTCTCAAATTGCAGCCATTAACTGATGTTAATTCAATATAAAATGAATAATGAAATCTACTAAAGATCTATCAAATGCAATTATGAATGATGTAGATATTGATTGTTTTAAGCCATTGTACATGGTACTAAACGACACTTACATTTTCTTACTGAGTTTTAGTGACCAATTAATAAATACATTTGACCATTTATTAACACCTCTGGTATAATCGGAATACCACACGGAAAAGTCATTATTTTTCATTTCACATGCTAAGAATTTTTTGCAGTCTAGTCGCTAAAATATTTTTTGAGGCTTACAGAACGCTGACTAAATTATTAATTTCTAATGTCCTTGAACTTTTAAACTACGAATTTTTGAAAAGTCAGCCTGACCAAATTCCGAAATTGGCTGACTATGTGTGACCAATTAATGACCAAAGGTTTTAGCACGAATTAATTTTCGCATTTTTTTATTGGTTATAATCGAGGAAGCCGAAGGAATGCCAGATAGCCTTTGATCTAGTTCTATTATTATGGCATTACTCTAAGAACTCAAACATGATATATGACATCGATTACCCTATTTATAAAAGAAGTGCCCAAACATGGTTTACTAACTACGTGCCTCCGCATAGTTTCCGACGATGATCCTCTGTTTGGCCATGAGACCCTCAGTAGTTCATATACAGAAGCTACTTATGAAACTCGGTCAAAAGAGCCCAAACACTGCACAGCTATGTGCCGCTTTAGCAGCGCAAAGTTCCCCACTATGTTGTTCTGCTTTATCTGCTACTAACCTAGCCTTGATAAATAGAGTCCAAAATCTCAAGCACTTCACAAAAAATCAGCAACAGCGCCCCCCGGTGGTTTGTCACAATCAACTCTATCTAAGAATCATTGCAATAAATATCAAACACTTCACAAAAAACCGCATCTGAACGGCGGTCGAGCCGCCTCGGGGAAAAATGGGGTAAAACTCATTTTAACGAGCGAAAAATTTTTATTGCTGCGCCCTCTGGCGAGTTAACATCATAACACCCATCTGAACCATCGCCGATGAATCATAAATCCTTAACAGAAAACCGTATCTAAATCGGTCCAACCGTTTTGGAGATAAATGTCAACATTAGTTTGCACACACAAACAACCTCTCAACCTAAACGCATACACCTTCTCCGTTTCTGCGTGGGTAAAATTGTAAAAATAATAGACAAAACCGTATTATATCAAACGCGAATGATCATCGTTTAAAAATTATTAAGATATACCTTTATCTATATTTTCTACAGATGGTGGGCAGTTGTTTTGTGATTAGCATGATATATTTAAAAAAATATTCATAATTGATGTAAGAAAATATTTATGAAACAATTTTTCCATGTAAAATCCTATATTGATTACTAACTGTGCACGCGACGTCGTTTGCGTGAAATTTAAGATTTTTAAGATTTATGTAATTATAAGTTTTAACCTTTTTAATAAAATTTGAAATATTATAACTTAGAACATGTACTCGTACATACAGTTTGTAGAACTTATGCGGAACTTATATCACATAGTGCTATCCGTGTGAGAAACAGGAGCTGGTGGCGAGGTCTACTACAGCTGTCTGCACACAGCGCCTGACCCTGAGCTTTGCTTATTATCATAGCAAAACTGACCTAGAACTGAATGCGCTTAAAACGAAACGGGAAGTTACTGAGAATAAGCGGGATTCGTGAAATAAAAACTTATTAATATATGATACTAGCTTATGCCCCGACATCGTCGGCCGTATAATATTCCATTGAAAATATTTGATTTCCTGAATCCTATATCCGTCTCCACGATTCAAGCTATCTCTGTGCCGAATTTCGAGCCGTTTGTGAGAGTTACTTTCGCATTTATAATATAAGTATAGATTCCGCTAAAGCACTGTTATTATCACTGGTGCCATTACAATATTTAGGCGAGTTTAGATTCTGTACTAAAATGTTGGATCTTAAGATATTGTTTCGAGTGCGGGTAGTCGAGGAGAGCAGTAAATTCATGGTTTATACACATATTTGCAACTGTACTTAATGGATTCGAGGCTGTTACATATTTTGATATTTATGTGAGCCCAGAATATCTTTGACAGTAAAGGTGAATATGATATTAAATGATTGACGGCATTAGGGGGTTATTTTTAATTGGCACTATTTTTTAAAGCTGCCACAGAAATTTGTGGGCGCTGGGTAGTCTATATTGTTTTCCATTCTACACGAAATATACTACATAGAGTCTCACCAGATATGCTATTTTTTGTGAGTAGGTCGATCACCAACTTAAATTTTAGACTAATCTTTCCTACCGAGGTGTTGTAAGATGCGGCTAAGGTATTGTACGGACATCCTTTATTCGTGGAGATTAACACCGTAATATGCAATTCTGACTCCGTCACGTTCCCACTAGCAGTATAGACTGCTTGTGGGAACATGACGGAGTCCAATGTGGGTCGCCACCTGCCGCCTTATTATTAGAAGATGAACGAAGTACCCTATCATGTGAAGAAGAGAGATACTGAAATTTTTCTTTGAGATATGAAGGTGAAGATGGATCATTTAAAATAGAAAAAAGAACAAGCAGCATCCTGGAATTACGCCTTTGTCGAATGGTAAGCCAATTAAGCTGAGACCTGAATTGAGAAACGTGGTCAAACTTTCGCAGACCAAAAATAAATCTCATACAGTTGTTATGCAGGCGTTCCAACTTGTTAAGAAGATCTTGGGTAGTCAATAATGGGTAATATAAGCGTTTGAACAAGCATGAGCTTAGATCTAATAGGGAGAAAATGTTTCAGACGATACAGTGAACGTAAGGTAGCAATGACTTTCCGACTAATGTCGGTAACCTGAACTTTCCAGTTCCAAGTGCTGTCGATGATTAGACCAAGATTTTTCACAGATTTACTAAATGGGATAAGAGTATCATTATAGCGTAAAGTAGGTAAGCCTGAATAGTCAACCTTATCCAACATCCTCGAACTACCTACTAGGATAGCTTGGCATTTCAGTGGATCCATAACGAGATGACCAATCTTTGAGAGCATTTAGATTCTTGTTTAAATGATTGATCCTGTTATGAAGATCGTCAATTTCAGACTGCACATATAGCTGTAGATCGTCCGCATACAGATGGTACAAGCAGTCGAAATTAGAGGTGATTAAGTATATAAAATCAGAGAAAATTATGGGAGAGAGAATTCCGCCTTGCGGCACGCCAGTTATGATATCAACCCAAGCTGAATTTTTTTGTCCCACATGAACTGATTGCTGGCGCCCGCGAAGATAAGATGCAAACCATTCTAAGACATTAGGTGCGAAATTAAGATGGGATAGGATGGAAAGGAGGATGTCATGATCGACTGTGTTAAAGGCGTTAGAAAAGTCAACCAGCACTACCACTGTTATCTTTCTTTCCTCCATACCTTGTCTAATGTCATCAGTAACTTTGATTAAGGCAGTGGCAGTGCTATGACCTGTGCGAAAACCAGACTGATAAGTGCTCAGTAAGTTGTTTCGAGATAAACATGGAAATTTGCTTGTGTACACAGGCTTCTAAAATTTTGGAAAGAAAGGGCAGAATTGATATTGGCCGATACTGATTAGGAAGGATGGGAACAGGAACTTTAGGAAGAGGCTTAACAAAAGCCTTTTTCCAATGGCTGGGATATTGGCCAGAATCTAGAGAAAAATTTAGAATGTAAGTAATTGCCGGGAGAAGATGATCTAATATAGTGACCACCATATGTCTGCTGATGTCATCGCAACCCACAGCCTTTGATTTGATTGCCAAAACGAACTTTTTAATTTCATCCTGGTCAACAGGAGAAAAATTGAATGCCGGAATATTAGGAGATTGCATTGACGCAATAGAAGCCATAGTATGAGAACGGATTGTAGGGTCCATTGTTTTGACACTTGTTTTGACATTGTTTGACACCATTTGTTTGTATGTATGTATGTAATATTTTTTTTATATACACAATTTCCTACAGTTTTATTATATGTATGTATAGACTAACTGATGCCCGCAGCTTCGTCCGCGCGAGATTCCACTACACTTCCACGAAGCTACGGTACATTGCTATCCCTCAGGAACCATACATTTTTTCGGGATAAAAGTAGTAGCCTATGTTGTTCTCCGGCCTCTTAACTATCTGCATACCAAAAATTAGGTCCATCGGTCACTCCGTTAAAGCGTGAAAGACGGACAAGCAAACCAGCAAACGCACTTTTGGATTTACAATATGTGTATCGATTATAATATTTTAGTTTTGTTTGTTATAATAAATTAACGTTTATGTATCAGTTCTGTGTCGAAGGCCACGGCAGTAAAGAAGCGCAGGGCAGCCGCATGCGAGCCCGCGATGTCGCGTATACCATGAATAACAGCAGAAGCTATTCAAGGCTGTCTAAAAAAAGCTTTTACGTAATTGTATAGTGCTTCTATGTTAGATATATTGACAGGAAACAAGTCAACTCAATTTTATATACGTGAACTTATGCATATAACACACGGCGTAGACCGATTACTTAGAAGATGGGGGATGTAGCTCTAGATGTATGTCTAAGTCGGGACAGAATATCGCAAAGCTTTCGTCTTCATTATGCCTAATACAAAATCGTAAAATAAGAAATATTAACAAATATTGAGATTTAAATGATATTTTTAACGATGCCTTTCCTAACGAGGGCGGCTACTCGTCATCACCGATTTGCTCAAGATTCTATGTAGGGCTTGAGTAGGATTAAAAGTGAAGCAAGTGGGAGCCAGATGGCCATACGTTTAGGAAATAAATAAGCTCAGGAAAGGTTATTTTAATTTTAAGTGCTGATTTAGAAGATCGATGGTAAGAAGTAAGTCAATTTTACGAAAAAAAATTTCCCTATGGAAGGTTTCACAAAAATAAAATGCACGTGCACATAAACCCTGGGCTCGATGGATTTGTTTTGACAAGTACTATAGCCCAACATTTGAAATCCACAGCTGGACATAGGCCACACCAATAAAATATTTGTAACAAAAATATGATTTTTGCTTAAAACTTTTTACATTTTTAAGTGATAAGCCAACAAGCTAATAAGTCCATATCACATTGAAGTTTGTCAAATAACGTGAATGCATTCAAACTTATTCCGTGGAAAACATTCAGTCGCTATCGATTGTTCACTAAAAAGATATCCGTATATTAGAATATGCAAACGAAGAAATTTAACACTATATTCTCCATACAAAATTGCTTTAGTTAGTGTAACTGGTAATTTATCAATGTGTATTTGAGACATGAAGGGGCAAACCATTGAAGCCTCTTGGAGTTGGCAAAACTCCCAGACTGGATGTCGACAGCTTGGCTGGCTACGTCGTTGCCAACATTTACATAACTACAAATAATTAAAAAATATATTCAGTTAAGATTCTACAGTACCTTGTGCCAAAACGGATTAAGGGCAAATTAAATGTATTACTTTTTATTTTTAGTAAAATAATTTTTCGTATTAATGCACACATTACACCTATTAAAGCTAATAAAGTAAAATAGAAATACGAATATAAATCGTAATTTACGTTGCATGGTAATATCTTTAAAATGCATAAAGACATATACATCAGATGTAATGTATTTATTTAAGTAATTTTAATACAAATTCATATGAACATAAATAAATAGTAGTGCGCATAAAAGCATTGATTGCATATTGTACGTCTAGTGGATATACACATATTATGTAAAATATATACTAATATTATAAATGCAAAAGTAACTCTCTCTGTTTGTTAACTTTTCCCGGCACAAGTTGTTGAACCGATCTTGACAAAATTTGACACAGAGATAGCTTGCATCCTGGAGACGGACATAGGATACTTTTTATCCCGGTAAATCAAATAGTTCTTACGGGGTATTTAAAACCACGTATCCACCTGTATCCACGCAGACGAAGTCGCGAGCATCAGCTAGTTGGAGGAGTAAACAACTAGGACCGCAGGTCGAACGAAACCGAAAACGAAAACGAAACACGTCACGTGTAGCGTTATCACCCACGCTGTACAAGAATTGTTTTTCACAGCTGGTATGAAAGTGTGAGTACAGGTACGGACCGTGGCTTCTCTTTCGCACGACTCATTGTAAGTGCTACTTACTATCTACCTTTTGTACGTTTCGTGTCTAAAGTCTTTCAAAAGGATTCGCAATGCTTTTAAATGCTGTAATTACTGGGCATATGAGACTTGGAGAACTGATGTCTCAGGATCGAAAGCGCAGTGTTATGCCACACAGAATTGTTCTGGGTGACACGGCAGTTGTTATGGACAGACGTTGAACGTTGCTTACCATCATGTGAACGTTTTGCTCGTCTCGTCATTATATCTTTTTAATTAAGCTTATAATGCAATAGTATTGACGTTTTCCTGTTGATCGACTGCGATAACCGCGCCATCGTTCGTTTAATAATCAGACGTTTTGATAACAAATGCTGTGTCACCCGGGACATTTCTGTATTACACCACACTGCGCCACTCACCCTGAGAATTTATTTATTAAGTCTTACATGCCCTGTGATTACACTAGCTCTCAGTGCCCTTCAAACCGAAACACAGTAGTTTTTGCACACCACTGTTGACGGCAGGAAAACTGGTGACTATCTATTCAAATTCCTGCATAAGAATCCTGGCACAAGTAATTTTACTTTACTTTTTTCCCGTATCTTATGTGGCGCTTATGAAATTAAAGCTTAAAAGTTTAGACGCAGCGGCACAGATAAATTCAACCACGATACATTCAGATCTAAAATTCAACAGTGTTACAAAAATGTTGATATTGATCAGGATTAGAATCCAGGACCCAAGAAGCAGATGCCAACATACGTTATGTAAGCTAGCAGTAAGTGGTAAGTAATTACAAACAACATTTTAAGTACACGTTTAATTTTATAAATTTATTTATGATATACCAATGTTTCACTAGAATGTAATTTACGTGTGGAAACAAAATTGACCGAATCAAATTCAGACAGTTAAACACTATTAAATTAACATAAATAATTAATCTTTATTTTATTTTAGAAAGCTTGAATATTTTTTAAATTTTTACTTATAATGTCTTAACAGGCCAGCAAAATGATGTGACGTGGTACTAACGAATGATAAAGAAAAAGATAGAATGTATCAAAATGTTTACCTCACAACAAAAAAAATGTGTATACCGAGGAATGAAATGACATGACCTTGTAGTTCATCTAACTTTCGACGGTTAATGCCAAAAATACCTTTAACTAAATAGTACATATTATTTAATTTTTAACAATAATTTTATTAGTTTAACATATTTTCCAGAATCCGGCAATTCCTAAGACATAATACGTATTATTTAAGATTATTGTAACCTCATATACCTATATGAAAGTTACTTTCTTGTCAATTAAGACTCAAGCACTAAAGAACTTTTGGTTCGTAATGACTCATCATGCGGAACACCAAAAATTTGTAAAAATTCAATTCACCTATACAATAAATATAACGATTTCTTTCTTTTTTCATTCCACGGTTACTTGAGAATGTTGTAGTTATTTAATGTCCTTTTGCCTAAAATGTTAATAAAATAAATATCTCCAATCGAAGTCCAAAGTTTCTGTGTCCAATGGTAATTCTAACCGATGTCTACTTCGATGGAGAAACAATAATAACAATATCTATATACCCGATAATAAATAGGTTGTTAGTTTTACTAATATTCGCTTTATCTAGGATCCGAGTTCAAAGCCAATAACTGGAGGTTGAATATTGCTGAATGTCGGTAAAACTTGTTTCTCTATACTACATATTACTACATACTATTTACGCTCATAATTCCTCGCCGTTTTGGGTTCCTTTTCGAATTCTCGGAGCATTCTATGTATTAGATTAATTAATGAATAATTTATGAATTATGAAATATTACGAGTAGTTACCTTTATCATATTTCTCCGACAGCTTTTCCCTCTGACTTTGTAGTCATAGCGGGTTGTTCGTCTGTCGCTGCGGCATGTTGATTGGAGATACTCGTTGTATTGATGTTCTATTCACGATCACTAATTTACACTAATAATTAAAATATGGAAATAATTTACATTGCACACGTAATGTCTTTAAATAGTTTCAGCGTTATCACACCGCAATCTCTCAATTGAGTCAATCCCTCGAAGGTCTATTCATTTCATCACAGAACTACAGTTTTGTCACCTAGAAAAAAGAAAACAATATTTGAATTATATACGATTATACAGTTATTAGTTTAATATATTTGTACATTAGACCAATGTGTAGAGCTCTGAATAAATAAACTGCGGTTGCCAACCCGCCTGCCAGGCGTGGCAACTATGGCAAAATCCTCCCAAAATGAGAGCCACAAACACGTGTTTTGTGGAAATATATGGGGGAGGCCTATGTTCATCAGTGGACTAGTGATAGGCTGAAATGAAGATGATGATGATGTGTAGAGCCCAAGTTGGGCGCCAACATTGTTGTTTATGTGATCAATTGCATTCCAATATTCAGATAGTATTATTTACTTATATCATATTTCTTAAATATTTTAAAAGCCGTGGCTGCCTGGTGCCGGCACCACTGAAGTTTGTTATTCGTAATTTAAATTGTGATGTACCGCGTGCATGACAGTGAAAGAAAATATTTTAAGTAAATAAAGAACATATCGACGACATGTGTAGTAAATATCGCACTGGAGTAAAGTGGCGGACTATTTCCGCTTAAAAAAGAGAAAAGAGGCCTCTGCCCAGCATAAGGACATTAAGTATGTTGTTACTTTTTAATATTTTGATTATGGCCAACGTCGCTTTTAAAATTCCATTTCATCACGCGACGAATAAGCCAAATATTATGAGTAACAAAAATATTATGAGAAAATTAGAAAATAGTTAATCGTTCTAATATATTTTATCAGATATTTCATTATTTTAATAAAGCTAATGTAAATCACATTAATTACTAAAGAGTTTCATTAAAGAAAATATTAATTTTTAAAAACCACAATAATTTAAAATTATTAAGATGAAGTTTAGTTCCAGGAAATATCATAGTGACCTTCTCCTTTAATGTATATTTTGATTCAACTTCGATACATGGCTTGTAATTTCACACAAGGTTGCAGTATCGATTCGAAAATATAAAGTAACATCGCGGTATGGCAGCTATAAAACTAGAATAAAGTTACAGGCGAAAAAGTAAACGATAAACAAGTCAATTATTGAAAAATTATTTATATTATTTTGAAAGATTTATCATGTTAAGCGATATCTGTTTCACATAAAGCGTTTGCTTAAATCAAAGATGCGCTTATCCATGGCCCCTTTATGTCAAACATAATTCCAAATGATATCAGAACCCATTTCGAATTGCGCATAAAATATTGACGCAAAACAAAGTCCATCCAATCTAAAAATAATAGATGACAAGAGGCGAGCTGTTGTATAGCTATTAAGGATACATAGTCATGCAGTAGAGCGTTATCAAATACACATTAGCCGCGAACTACCCACGTCATCGTCATTCATTCAATTCGATCGCACACACACACACGCGCAACACCCACGCGGGGACACACCACACCCGCACCACTAACGCCACTCAACCACCGCATAACAAGCTTCAACGTCCAGATACCCAGCCAGTCACCATAAACGATCATAAAACTGGAATACAAAGACGCCTTTACACCCGCGCACGGTCGTCCACCATCTTAAATTCATTCACAAAAATCGCTACAGCACATCGCTTATTTGTTTACCGTTTCACGCCTCCCCGCTCAGTTCTGAACTAGAACGATGGCCACAAATGTGAATTTTTTACAATTTCTGCACTTTTTAGACTAATTTTTCCGTTAAAAACACGAATAACGAGACTTGATTGTTGGAAAAACTGTAGTTGCAACACGCGCGAGTTTACACGTACAGTCACCGCAAACAACTGTGTGCAACTAAAGAATGGTGGTAGGACTGCGGACGGCCGCGGAACGCGCATGCGTGCTGACTACCCGCCAAAATACACCTACGCGCATGTATGGATGATATAAGCTGTTCTCTTTTTAAAACTTCAATTTACTTTTTTAAAAGCCATGCACTAAAATATTCTGTTTCACACTTTGATGGTCTGATTAATAATAACAAGCAAGTCTTTTATATTTGTCGACACTATTCTCCATCTTTATCGATCACGGTACGTGGGATAAGGTGCAATAAGCGATGTCGGTAGCGCTAGTGAGTTCTATAACGAGCGGACACATCAAGCAAGACGATTGTCTATTTATACCCCGCGTAGTGACATGAGATCGTAGCGCGTTACGGTCTGCTACGGCGTAGAATCACTACGCAAGTTCCACTTACGAGATTTTCTTCAAAAACATTGCATGTTCTTCTTCGTTTGTTTTTTTTTATTTACACATTCGCCGATCGAAGCAGTTGGCTCGGGACCATGTGTTTAGTAGTCTTTGGGATATCTATCTAACGTAGGCAATGTTTAGCACCTGCGATGGGCTAAACCGATGGTGATTCCCGTAAGTGGTTACTGAGGAATGGTCATAGTCAGCTACTTCAATCCTGAAATGATCAAGTTATTAGAGGTAATTACCATACCGGTATCGTAATACCTATGTATACTAAAATATTCTAATGGCACTACTACTAATGAAAAAATACAATCTGGATACAATTCAAACAATAAAAACAATTTTTAATGTATAATATTTATTCTATAAAATGTTAGTGATTTATATAATAGCAGATTTGTTCGTTATGCTGTAGTCGACAAAAAGCTAATATTTAAATATAAATGTTAGCCTTTTATGCCATTGAAGTTACAGAAAAATGAGTTGTTTTGAAATTGTCCATTAATAATTTATAAGTAACTAGCTGATGCCCGTGACTTCGTTGGCGTGGATATAGGTTTTTTATATATCCCGTTGGAGCTTTTTGATTTTCCGGGATAAAAGGTCTTTAGGACGCGAGCTATTTCTGTGTCAAATTTCGTTTATATCGGTTTAACGGTTGGACCGTGAAAAGGTAACTAACAGATAGAGGGACAAAGAGAGGACAAAGAGACGACATTTATAATATTAGTATGGATTTAAAAAAAAAGAAAACTTAGTCTCAGATCCGGTTCATTTTTTTGGGTAAAGTGATTTATTAATTTTTTTCTGTATATCGATGCAATTTTTTTTTGAAAGTCCTGTAATTATAATTTTTACTTAATTTTAATTTATTATTTAATTAATGGATGATAAATTATATTATTATCTAAATATTTATATGCTGTTGTATACAGATAAATAGGTTAAAGCTTAATATGAACATCAATGTTATAGCAAATAAAATACGTGGATTTTGAATTTTTATTTGAAAATCCTGCTCTTTGGGACAGGCTTATGTTCGGCAGGTTATTAACTGATTAAGAAGAAGAAATAAATACATATCTAGTTTAATAAAGTTTTGATTCCGATTCACTTAAGGTCTATTTTATGCAGTTTGAATTTGGTTGTAAGATACGCGTTAATTTTTACTTTCAGCGACACCAAGTATGACTACGTGTATGTAAAGCCGTTAGTACAATGACAGGTTAAGATGAGGTTAATAGCACGCAAAAACATGTTTGTGCATAAACAGTTACAACTTACAAGTTCTCTGTTATTCAAAAAACGTCCTGGAATCCTTAAAAGCATTTCATGTACGAGAAGAGACAGTTCTAAACCGTAGGAGCACAGGGGTCCTAAACCCTCTCAAAAATAAGGAGGCTACGACGTGATCCTCATTTTTGTTTATTTTGTTAGTTTAACCTTTTTCCTACTGAGGTGTCTTAAGAGGTGACTAAGGTATGTACGGATAGCTTGTATTCGCGCAGAATAACAGCATAATAAGCTGTGCTGTTGCTATACTGCTCGGGGTATAGCAATGAGGAGTAAGAATTTTTTGACTAGTACCAAAACGGCGGCGACGTGGTTCGGTACCCGTCACGTCACGTTTCCCACAAGATCGAAAATACTACGTGAGTGGCCTCTGCCTACCACTTATATGGGGAAAAGGCGCGACTGTATCTATGTCTGTTTCATTTTTTAATATCATGTAGAGGTATTTTTTTATCAAAATATTACGAGAAAAACCACTCATTAAAACATATATTCCCAATATATCTAAAAACAGCCCTAGGGATAAAAATCTTTTTTTTTAATTTGCTCCATTATTGGGATTTCTCCTGTGTCGTGTGTGCGTTTTACAGACATACATTTCACATGCACAAACATCCAGACCCGGAACAACTAACTGTAGGCCATACAAATATATCCGTGCGGTAGTCGACCCGCGACCTGCGACCCGCGACGCAGAAGCCAAGGTCTTAGCCACTGCGTGACAGACTCTTCCCGGCTCTAAAACCCTATCAGAAATGAGGGGAGGCTTACATTTAGCATTTGGACATATATAGGCTGTTACTTTTTTTATTAATTCATATCCCGAGGGAACTATTTATTTTCCAGAATAAAAATATCCTATGATCCACGTTACAAGCTATCTCCTATAGCTATGTCAAATTTCGTCAAGATCGGTTCAGCGGTTAAGCTGTGAAAAGGTAACAAACAGACAGAGGGACAGAGAGAGTTTCGCATTTGTAATATTAGTAAAGATGTAAAAAAATATGTCTATACATACCCACGATACAGGATAAATCCTACCGTGAGCCAACGTTTAAAAATAGCTCTAAATCCGATACAATGCTTCCAACAAATCAATTATATCGTAATAGGGTAATCGACTTTATTTCATAGAATTATCTCCCGTTCAAAATTAAAGCTAGCAAGCATGTCTTTATTCAACAATATAAATGAATTGGCTAAGAAAACTTGACTTTGACTTTCGCCCTATGATCGCCACAGAGTAGTTTAATCAGAACTACAAAATATATATTTACATATGACATATTTTGATTAGAGAGGTCTTTGTTGCAAATTATTAACATTGTTTTTCCCAAAAAATATGTATTATCATCATTTCAGCCCACAACTAGTCCATTGCTGAACATAGGCATTTGGGGGGATTTTGCTATAGTTACTACGCTTGGCAGGCGGGTTGCCAACCACAGTTTATTTATTCAGATACGAGTATTCCAGGGAGATGCTATTGCCCATCTTCTGGTTTTTATTTTCCCTCTGTCGACTTTTACGACACAAGATGGGATGGTTCGTTCTCTTAAGTCACCACCACACGAAAAATTTATACTTTTGTTTAAAGTATATTGTTATATGATACATATATTATTTGTCTAAAGTAGCTGTTTTTCTTAGATGAAATCTCCAAACAAAATTTGAACGTTTTGATAAAGATGTTTCTCAAGTTTTTCTTCCCTAATAGGTCTACAGTTGACGACAACTTAGAGGATTCTCAGAACTTGTACCTGCATTCATAATAATAAATCAACACGTTTTCATAAGTTATGCCTTTACGTTTCCTAGTTTCAGTACGGTGTAACAAGCGTTTGCATACGGATCGAAACATTACGTTTTATAAGACAGTAGGATAACGAGCAAGTGGATCACCTGATGTTGAGTGATCACTACCGTCCATGAGCATCCGCACATCCGCAATACCAGAGGAATTACGGGCGTGTAGCAGGCTCCTTTCTTGGAATCGGATTCTCTTTTTAGAATTATTTCATTTGATTCCCTATTTTTTGTCCAATTATAAGGCGAAAATAGCAACTGCACTGATTTTGAGACATCATAGGTGTTTAACAGATTCGAAAAATTTAAAAGTTGTCGATTATACTCGTAGTGATATATGTATATTGTATAGCCCTTTGCTATGATAGAAAGTGATGAGACGATCTAATCGTTCAACTGATGGTATGTGCAAACATTAATTTGTTTCGGTCTGAAGATAGTGTAATCACTGGGCATATGAAACTTAAAAACTGATGTCTCAGGGTGGTGTGGTGCTACACAGAAATATTCTGAGCAGCACAGCATCTGTTGACATTGTTCTTACCATCAGGTAAACGTTATGTTCGTTATCTCACTTTATCAAATAAATGTGAGTTCGGGCATAACTTCTTTGTTTCAGAATCGATTATAATCATTATTTTCTACTTGAAAGGGTGATCTCATATTAATTTGGTCAATAGTTGGTGATAGGATCTATGAGAAAATCATGAAACTCTTAAATTCGCATTAGCATATTGGGAGCTGCTGCGTTGAAGTCGGTTTTTTCATTAAATCATTTTTCTTTTAATTTTTTTCGTTTTGTTTTACTTATATACCAAGACATTAACGAACTTCATATTACTCTTTACTCTTAATAGACTGCGCTCTGCAGCTTAGAATTTTGGGTTTCTAACTTCTAGCCGTCTTGGTTTTAATGTAACTTTTTAATAAAATAAGGAAAAGAAGGACCGTCAGTTCTTTTTCTAACTCTTAATGCATTACAATCGTATTTTTCTTTAATTCTAAAAGTCTGTCTAAAAGTATCAGGCATCGGAAAAGGAATACAACGATCTAACGATAGCGAGGAATGTTATATCATGGGCATAATTGTAGTGGTCAACCTTGACTACAGGACTATTTGTGCAAAATTGAAATTATATGTTTTCGGTTCCGGTTGCGTTATTTTCCCTGTATCTCTGACATTGCATCTTAGCCTACCTCCGATCTTGTCGCACTGATTGTCACATATCGGGCGCGAGTAGGACCCTTGAGTGCCTCTCTATTTGTGCGTACACTTGTGGCAGCATAATATTTATATAAGATTTCCAGCCTCTTAATAGCTTCCGACACTATTCGGAAGTTATCGCTGTCGTAGAAAATCTGCCAGGAGCACACAGTTCACCTGATATAAAGTGGTTACTGTTGCCCATAGACATCAACACCCTATTCTAAATGGTTGTACCATTTAGAATGGGTGGTACCTATCTAGAAGGATTTCTATGCCGGAATCCATCTAGGTAGGGGCAACTCTGGGCCAATTATTCTGCCGTGAAGCAATAGTGTCCAAACATTAATCATTTTTTTTTTGTCTGAAGGGCACTGAGAGCTAATGTAATTATTGGGCGTATGATACTTAAGAACTGTCTGATGGTGAGGGGCGCTGTGTGGTGTCACACGAAAATTTTCTGGATGATCCAGCATTTGTTATGGGGAGACGTTGCACTTACGATCAGGTGAACGTTTTGCTCGTCTCGTCAGTTAATTCAATAAAAAAAGATGAAGTTGAAAGATGAGAATCACTATGATGGAATACAACTTTGCCAGCAATTGCCCGCTCTTCTATAAAAAAATTGGGTCTGTTAAAGTTGATTGGCTGCGTTATTAACTGTCCTATACATCTTATACGTGGGATGCATTGATATAGATCAAGCTTAGCATAGACGCTTAGGCGCCGGCCTGACTACGAGGGCAGACGAAACCTGTGCCGCGGCCAAAAAATAGAAACGTTTTCAGTTTCTACATTTGTTTTTCCGAACAAATACTGCGGATATTATTGTGTGGGCGTATCGAGAATTTGCGTCAGTGTCTGTGACATATTTAGTTACTGTGCATTATAACCAGATTAACTGGTTTCTTTTCACCTATTTTGTATATTTTTTTTGTTAATTATGTCTCTCCTCTTTAGCACTAAGCACCCATACCATGTTCTCTGCTCAACCAAAAGGTAGACTGATAGAGAATGCCTCTATGCATTAAGTCATACACTTTTTGTGCAAATAAACTTTAAATAAATAGATGTTTTTTTAATGGTAGTTGATTATTATGGTGTGAAGTTTGTGAAGTATTTTAAGGATGATTTTTTTGCAACAATATTTTTTTAATTAGAAATCCGCATAGGTGGGTAATAAACCTATGCGGATTTGCCTGCCGTGAGGAAGTTGTGTGCAAATGTTACTGTTGTTCATAAGAACTGATCTCAGAGGGCGACGAGCGCATTGCGGTTCCACATAGCAATGTCCTCGGTGACACAGCATTTGTTTTTGTCAGGCATCAGCTCTATTTTTTTTATTAAAACATATGCAGGAATCCGTCTGGGTAGGTACCACCCCATGGCCAGTTATTCTGCCGTGAAGCAGTAGTGTGCAAACATTACTGTGTTTCGGTTTGAAGGGCACTGAGAGCTAGTGTAATCACTGGGCATATGAGACTTAAGAACTGATATGTCAGGGTGACGAGCGCAGTGTGTTGCACACAGAAATTTTCTGGGTGACACAACATTTGTTGCACTTACCATGGTGAACGTTTTGCTCGTTTCATCGCTTTATCCAATAAAAAAAAGATTACCCCTGTATCGTGGGTATGTTACGGGTATGTGGGTTATGGGTATATGGTTATGTACAAACATACATTTAACATGCACAACACAGCAAGACTCGAACACGATCAATTTGTGTTTTTGCACAAATGTTGACTCCGGCTCGGATTCAACCCAGGACCCGCGGCGTAGAAGTCAGATACTCTTCCACCAGGCTACGCGGTGGTCAAATCTCTATGGTTTTCTATGTCGCCAGTTCGGTTTTAGCCAGGGAACAAGTACTTTTATGACCAGCAGATAGTCGTTCCGATACATACTAATCGTTGACAGATAGTTGATCAACAGATATGATAGATAAGAAAGACATTTATTCGCTGAAACATTACAAATTACATACTAGTAAATAAAATAATAAGGCAATATAACAAAAAAAAAAACAATAAAAGAGTGCGTATCATGCCAGCGTAATGTTGCAGGTCGCATTCGCGTAAGTAGGGGTAGCGTAAGTCCAGGTATTACTGTATTGTGAAACAAGGTGAACGCCCGGCAACTGAGTGTTGCTCAAATATAATCGACTGTATTCACTCAAGAGCAGGTAAGAATAGATTCACACCGTTGTCAAAGCAACGGGAGTCCAAGGATTACATAATATTACCATAGAATCATCATTATCGACTACTCGTAAGCAGTTCACAGCTGGACATATTCGTCGCCCGAGTAATGATGTTTTATCGTAACCGTACAGAATTGATAGGTATTTTATGCAAAATAAAATGTTATTTGGTTTTATAAAAAATAAGTCTTCAAATAATATTGTCCTGCAGGTCCATTTCTATCCTGATGAGTCCAAAAGTTGTCTTCAGTGCAGTGTACGAGGACATAATGCAGTATTTGTTATCGCAAACACATAGCAACACACTAATTCGTATCCAATAGTATCACAAAACACTGCTGCATTACAGGTCCATTTAACCCTTTGTTATTTTCTATTCGCATTTAAAAAAAAAACAAAGGTTCAATAAAAATAAACAAAAGTTATTTACAAAACAAAGCTGTTATAAATAAACCAATATCGCAAATATCCCAGGCACGATCGCTCTACATTGACATCGAAGCCGGGTCTACGCACAAGACGCCTACGGATTTATATTTCGAAGCATTCCTGTGTGAATGAATAGCTGGACATATTATTGAACGCGTTCGAAAGAGATGAATATATGTATCGATCGGCTTGCGTCACACGGGACGCGTGGGCGCGATGACGTCACTCCGCTTCTATCCAATCAGCTCACAGGGAAAAGGCGCCACAAATTAATGAAAAATGGCGGAAAATACCTACTCGATGGGAATTATATTTCCTTGTAGTTACGTCAGATCAGAGTTTACGGAGCGTGGCTGTAGTTTGTCTTTCTCACCTCTGTTATGTCCTATTATCGTATCTTTCCGTTTGTTTCGTCAATTTATCAATGAAATGTGTGTATTTTTAAAGTAAAATATAAATAAAATAAAATATTTTTAATTCATATAGAGCAGAACAGAAATATTTTATAATTTGTTATGTTTACATAAAAGATCATGTTTAGCTCCAAGAAACAGTTTTGAAATATACTCCTTAGTAGGTATTTTTTTCTGCATGAATACCTATTTTTAATTAGAATACAAAAAATGCAATCATTTAATTTTTTTATGAAACAGTGACATCTTTTGAAATGTATGCTCAATTATGACATTGAAACTGAATGTTCTGTAAATTTAAATTGTCAATAGATGGCTCTTTAATTATTTTACAAATAAACGAATGGATTAATAAAAAAATACCAATTTTATCAACATTGTAACTTGATATTTTACGAATAAACAATGTTAAATAACATTATTTTAGTTTACTGTTAATATCAGTTCAGTGTTTTGGGTCTTATTTGGCGCCCATGCGATTAGATCGCAAACAATGCGATTTCAATAATTCAATCGGTTATTTTTTTACTTACACCCTGCCTTTCTTAGTGGCATAAGTAGGTGTTGTGACTCAATGGTACTGACGGTACAGACAAAGACCTTTGCAGCGTTTATTGCGTTTGTTGTTGTTATACAAGCCTCAACGCGCTTTCATTATTTATTTCTAATATTAAATGATTAACTTATGAGATACTTCGAGGTTGTCTTCTACAAAGCTTGTATAAAAGTAGGTATATAATTAAAATACTGTATAATAAAAAATAATATTACAGCAGTTTACCAGAAGATGTCGCCGTGGTTGATTACGTCAAGAGAACATGATAATTTATTACTGACGACATCAGCTAAGTTTAAATATTTTCTTTAAACAAAATAAACCAAGAAACTGTACACAATAGGATGGATTTTCGCACTTTTTTCACTAATGTCCATCACTGTGTAAATTTGGTCTGACATGATAAAATCGTTATACCGCCATCTACCGTGTTCTGTGTGATTTTTCTGACATTTCTCTTGATAATGTAAGAGGCCTATTCACATCATCGAACAAATGACGACAATAGAGCTACTCTTTCATCTCTTATTCAATAAAGGGAGCGATATTTTTACTATTGTTAACAATCTGGATAATGTATTGAGAAATCAAAAGCTATGAGTGAATGAATTATTAATAGTCGACTGAGGAATGAATGATGTAATTCTTCCTTATTAAAAAACTGAGTATTTTTTGTTCCTAAAAATGTAAGATAAATAGCTGTCCGATAGCTGCTCGTAGGTTCCTTAACAGTACTGATAGAATAATGGCGCTGCGGCATTTTTGCTGTAGCCTAATGCTGAGTCGGGTGACTTTTCGTTGCTGCAATATTTTTTTTAATTAATTTCAGTAATAAATAAAAAAA
Source organism: Luehdorfia chinensis (assembly GCA_019845155.1). Taxonomy (NCBI): domain Eukaryota; kingdom Metazoa; phylum Arthropoda; class Insecta; order Lepidoptera; family Papilionidae; genus Luehdorfia; species Luehdorfia chinensis. The sequence goes on from JAHVAK010000125.1 coordinate 1,772,667, forward strand.
TAACGTTACCACCGTATTTCGAATGAATATATTAGAAAAATTTAAATTAGAAACATAAAATTTTCATTATTTTAAAAGTCATTGCTTTTTATGTTCTTCGTATTTAAATCAATTAAGTTTCTTGCGGTATATTCGTATATAATTACTGTTCTATAGATAACATTACGAACACAAAATCCAAGAGTTTTTAAATTATAAATGTCAGAACAAAATTATTTTTATTTACGTTTTATGTTAATTTTCGAGGTGAAAAACCGAGGCAAACACTTTTTTATTAAATTTAGATTATTGAGAAACAGAATCTGCTTGATTTGTTATTTTTACCATGTCATTGACCTTATTTGTGAGTAAGGTTGCTTTAAGTTTTTAGGAAGGCTTAAAATATTTTTAGTAGAAGAAAGGAACCAGCAAAACGTCCACCTGGTAGTAAATGCAACGCCTGCCCATAAACAAATTTTTGTGATCCAGGACATGTTTGTGAGGCACCACACTGCGGTCGTCCGTCCCGTGACATCAGTTCCTAAGTCTCATATGCCTTCAGACCAAAACACAGTAATGTTCGCACACTACCGCTTCACCGAAGAATAACTGACTCTGCGTCGGTACCTACCTAACCGAAGAACCATTGTTATGTAGTTATTGCATGCATACAGCCACGCCTTTTTCCTACATAAGAGGTAGGTAGAGGCCACTCACGTAGCTCACTTTTCGCCCTCGCGGGAAACGAGACGTGACGGGTGGCCAATCACGTCGCCGCCATTTTGGTACGAGTCAAAAAGATTCTTATTCCCCATTCAGTTCCCACGAGCAGTATAGTGGACAAAGGCTGTCCGTACAATAACTTAGTCGCCTCTTACGACAACTCGGTAAGAAAGGGGTAGGTGCTATTCTACACTGTCAGACATCTATCGGCACTGTAATTATTGTATTTAAGTGCAATGAGTCTATATACTATAGGAAAGGTCACACGACGTGCGTGTATGAAAACGCTAATTAAAATAGAAGAAGCGAAAGATGTGTGTCAGGATCGTAGCATGTGGAAAGATAGAACTGTATGTTTATATGAATGAGTCTATACTAATGAATATTTTAATAAATGTTAAGAGCTCATTTATTTTTGGTAAAGTCCTTTCCGTAAGGATCCATTATTTCAATATATAACGTCATAATATGCTAATGAGATATATTTTCTTAAATGCGGATTTCCTTTCTACATTAGCCTTCAACAAGTTGATTTTAAAATTCATTTACATTTAGAGCTAAGTTTACAGTTACTGTTTGAGCGAATATTAGGTGGAATAATACGACAAATTTGCTGTATCGTATTTGATTCATTTATTATTACAACTCTTTGATTATCATTGGTTTTTTAAATTACGTTGTTTAATGGGCGGTCTCCATCCACAAGTCGGGAATATTTGCCCTGCATAGGGGCTTTTGTCAATAAGTAAGTTGCTGTAGCTAAATTTTGTCAGCCAATGCAATTCTCGACTGTTATTAAATATTTCGATTGTTTTTTAATAATTAATAATATCTTCAGATTGTCTTTTTCTTATCTTTAAATTATTATAATAAATATATTTTTTAATATTAAATATGTTTTACTACTTTTAAATTTTTCGTATGATTTTGTGAAACAACGATTGCATTGTGGTGCCTGTGGCCGACGAAATAAATATTTGTCTCCCATTAAAAAAAAAAACCTTTTTTTACATTATGTTATCTACCGCAGCTAGAGTCATTAACTTTTTAAAAGCGATTTATTCTATAAATTTGATTCCGTATTAGAAAACAAATATATTGCATATACTTAAATAGCAAATATAATAAAATATATTGCATATGTTACAAGACATATAGGAAATTTTAATTCAACGATGACAAACATTATTTTACAAATATTTGCAGTGCAAGTTTGTAATCACTTCCAGAATGGCGTCCATTTTACACTAGCTATTTTAGAATACTATATTTTAGTTTTTAAGTTCCTTGACTTCTTGGGAATTTAAAGTATTAATTATTATATGTTTATCATTCATTTTAGTGGATTTTCAATTTACATAACCCATAAATTTTTTGCGACTTAGATAAATATAAAAAGTTATGAGGTCCTTGCCCCGTCTTTAAATGGTAATAATACCATTCTTATCATCTAAACCATGTTCGACTTATAATCATTTCTTATAATAATTAAAATTGCCCGTGATATTGAAATTTTTAGGTATTAAATATATTTTTCACACATGTTATCTACCGGAAGATCTTACTACCATTAAAAGCACGGGTCCGATACCAGCTACCTTTTTGATTTGTTATTATTTGTATATAATGATTTTGTTATCGTCGTAGGAAACAATTATTAATAAGACTACATCCAAGACTCGTCAGTCGCTAAGACCACAAATATACCGCAAGTGATTTCAACGTACACCCGAAACGATATGCTACACGTTTGGTACAACAATGTAGTCATGAAATCAGGACTTTATTGTTTTACAAAATCATACGAAACATTTAAGAGCAGTAAATAATATTTTATATAAGAATTTAAAATATTCCTTTTCTTGTTCATTTCGTTGTTAACTTTATGGCAACAGTTGTAAACTTTCTGCCAGTGACCAAATTAACATATTTATGCATAAGCTATAATATATAATATTCAGAAAAATCAACAATGTTTGCACGAAAATTGTCAACAAAAAAATAAGTTCACTTGTCCGTAAAAATATTTGATACAGCATCACTCAAACTTAGGATCCATCCTTTAATCACGTGAGGTTTTCAAGGCCACTTGTATACCCCTCCCCAAGGTTTGGTGATACGTCGTGAGGTTTTAGGCTAAATCTCCTTTCCATCCCTCCCAGTATAACGTGTATTTTTAATTATAGAAATTAAACAAATTCGCACTCTTGGGTTACGTGGCCGCACAATTAAATTCATTATTGGTAAAAAAGTAGTCTAACATAGAAAATGATCTATTATATTTCGTTTATCGAAACAAATTACATTAAAGAAATAAAAATTTAAAAACATTCTATATTTAGATTATGTGTTATATATATTTCAACTATTTCAAAACTCTAAATGTAATCCTCGGTAGTATAGTGGTAAGTATCCCCGCCTGTCACGCGGGAGACCGGGGTTCGATTCCCCGCCGTGGAGAAACTTTTTGTGTTTTTTTTATGTCAACCGTAATAAATCTAAATATGGCTGTGGACATTCCCGTATCTAAAAATGAGTTTGCGATTTTTAGAATTTTCGAGTATTTCATTGACAGACAGTTAAAAAATACAAAATACTATTTATTCTGTATTTTTTGACTGTCAATGAAAATCACAGACAAGTGTTCTGGGTGACAGAGCATTCGTCATGGGCAGACGTTTCACTTACCATCTGGTTAACGTTTTCCTCGTTTCATCACTTTATACAATAAAAAAAAATCTACGCTATGGCATCCATATTATTATAGCTCATAGCCACTGATATACAAAAACCCAAGATACTCAGTTCCATAAAAGAATCGCTTCAAAAAGCGTCCTCGATCGATCAAAATATAAAAATAAAGAAAAAGATCACAAATTTCGATTAAACAAACACGAATTTAGTCTTATGCAAATGACATTAGGCAGCTTTTTAAGTGATATCAAATTCTTATAAGAAATAAGCGCATTGTGCGCTCTTTTTATAAGAACGTTTTTGAGTCGCTGACTGGGCTTTTTGTATATCAAAGCTCATAACAACCGTATATATAATTCAGTTCGTGATTTTTAGAATTTTCGAGTAGTTATGGTAACAGTCGCGAGCGTTCCGCCACTGTCAAAGTAGCATAATGAGGTATAAATACAATACCATAAATTTAAAAATATTATGTATAATTTTTAGGAATATTTTTATACTTTATCAGATTATCGACATTAATGTTGTAGCATGTAGTTCACTTTTACAGGAGCTTTGTTAGACTAGTTTAAATAATATTTTAATGTCATTATGATTTACTGTGTTTGGAATTTTGACACCCTGATGGCTTAATAAATCATTAACTTAGGAAACGAATTTGTACCCGCAACTATTAAAATTAATAATTATGTAGTTTCATCAAGCGACAATGATCGCAAGTATTCATTGTAAAAACAAACATTTCCTGCATTGCAAATTATTAAACAAGGCTACTAAAATAACAGAACTTCCTTTTTTACTACACTTACACAATTAACTTTGACCTGTTGCTAAAATGCCAAGTAAGTGGAACTGATACGGCGCCGCGCCCCTTTAACAATAATCTAATTATTTTAGGTTCGTTTCGCTTACTACACTGATCGCTAACCGCCCTAATGTAGTAGCACCATACGGCCTTAACCGTTTTTTGAGACAACTTTATTATACCCGAATATAGGTACTGTATTTTTATATATATTAATACGTCAAGAGAAAACTTTTTTCAAGCATATTGCATTCTAAGCCGCAGGTCCTGGGTTCGAATTCAGAAACGAATCGAAGCCGGAGCCGACGTTTGTGCTCAAACACAAATTGTTGGTTTTCGGGTCTGGTTGTGTTGTGTTTGTCCCCGTGTTTCTGACACTGCATCCTTGCCTACCTACGATCTTATCACATTAGCGTTACATCGGGCGCGGGTGGGTTGGGACGAGTGTGTGCCTCTGTGTTTGCGCGTACACTTGTGGCACTATAATATCTCCTGCGCAATTGATAGCTATCGAAGGTGTTCGAAAGTTGTCGCCATGGTCGAAATCGGCCAGGAGAATATCGTCATATATAAAATGTGTTACAAATACATAAAAAAATTGTTTTGGTTTATAAATGTTTGTTTCTATGGTTATAAGTGATCATTATAAAAGACTAATATATTGTATAATCAAGACTAATATTATTAATGCGAAAGTAACTCTCTCTGTCCCTTTGTTCGTTTGTTGCCTTTTCACGGTTCAACCGCTGAACCGTTCTTAAGGAAATTTGGCACTGAGATAGCTTGCATTCTGGAGACGGACATAGGAAACTTTTTATAGCGAAAAAATAAAGGTGTTTCCACGGGATATTTAAAAAACTACTATCCACGCAGACGAAGTCGCGGGCATCAGCTAGTAGTTTATATAAATTAGATACAGAAATGGTTCCGATTAAATTTTAGTTAAACGAACCCATTTTACCACGTTTTTATTATCTCGCTTTCGTGTATGTCCGTTCGGGTCAAATTTTTAACAGCGTATGAACTAACTACACGAGGAGGTAGAGATTCGAAAATTTAAACATAGCTTAAGGAGTCGATGACTATTCATTATTAACTCGCTTTCTTGTCGGTCTCTCTTGTTGAGAACAAATTTTGCAATTTTTTATCAAGTAACTTTATACTTTTCGTCAGTTATTAAAACGTGATATATAAAAAGTATTTTTAACGATACTTGTTAAGATACATTTCTAAGCTATCGAAAACCCAGTCATACAGTTAGAACATATTAACAGAGTTTAAGAATAGGAAAAGCGAACGAAGGGTTACTTTAACTAAACCTTAAGAGTTACCTTCACCTTTGCATAGGGCAAACGAAACTGGGTCAAATCATGTTCTTGATATTATATGTTATTTTCATCCATTCACTTCCTTAAACAGCTAAACATTATCTAGATAGTAGGAATTGCACATAATGTGAATAGTAGATACATTATCAGGATACCGCTATTTGAATAAGTAAGTAGTAAAGTTAGTTATAGTTTGCCGTGTGGTGGCGGCTCGTTAAAAGAATACTACCACTCCATGTCATCCTATGGATCTCGTAAAAGGCGAGTAAGGAATTAAACTGCACTGTGCACCTGACAGCGCATGGTGACGATGGGATCACCACCTATCACACCAAGTGCATTATATTGTTTTGGTGAAACGTGGATTGTGGCAGTCATCTGTTTTTGCAGTGAGTGCCCAGTCTCTGATTACCCCTTATGGGATACAGTCGTGATCTTATGTATGTATGTAAGTAGTAAAGTAACAGGCTATAAATGTCTCATTGCTGAGCACAGACCTCCTCTCATTTCTGAGTGGGTTTTGGAACCGGGAAGAGTCTGCCACGTTTAACATGTCCCTGAAATATTTTTTATTTCTTTGACAGGCAGGTTTCCTCACTATCTTTTCAGCAACTTAAATTGCGATTAACAATTTTAGAGGTGCCGGAAATGGTAATCGAACTCAGGTCACTCGGGTAATCCAATATCTGAATTATAATATTATTTTATAAATTTTCAACCTTTGTTGGTATCTTAATATACATAAAAATATTTGGAGGTTGTCGCAATGGTCGAACGTTTACCATCATCATCATATTTTAAAAAAAAATACTCCCACTGCTAAGCTCAGGTTGCCTCTTATTTTGTTAGGGTTTTTGTAGCCAGGAAGAATTTTAAACGTACGATATGTAGGTTTCCCGACGTTGTTTTCCAGTGCTAAATCCGCTCTAAAAACTGAAAGCTTTAGTCAGTTTTCAGTATTACCGGTACCGGGGATCGAACACAGGACCCTCCGGTACAGTGACATTTCGTAGACAGCGGCGCGCTACTGCAAACATCGCGTACACAAGTTACACCCGCTTTCTAGGGCGGTTCTCACTACCCAGAGTTACCGATACAACAAGCAACAAGTGGACAGCCCGAAAGGAAGTCTGAACCGGATCGGACGGTCAATATAAGAAAAATAAGACTAACTATCTTCTAAGAGTTATAGTCAAAATAATAATAAGACGAACTATCTAACGAGACACATGTAAAGCGCGAGAGTGACAAGATTGTTTGATGATAATATTAACTTTATTTACGTAATTTATGTTGTGTAGGTAGTCCTACCAAACCAAAAACCTGTCTGATGAAAGCCATAAAGGCTAACAGAGTACATTTCACCTATACAATAAATAAAAATCGATTCTTGCGAACTGCCACCGGAGCCGGTTGGTATCAACGCAATGTAGAGAAAAACGAATGTAGATCTTCACAGCGACTGTGAAATGCCCTTAATCTCTGGACACTTCAGAGAATTATCACGGCGGTTTTTCGAAAAAGCCGCGGTTTATTCAAACCCGCTGGTGGTTAAAGCAGCAAATTACCGACCAAACAGAAACGCGACCGAACGCAAACGTCGCCCGCGAAACGTGCTAGACGACACGGACGTCTCAGCTCTTCCTGACCACGATACTGTCAGTCACGATGCAGGCCACACTGTACACACAGTCAATAGCTTTAATATAACACGCACCACGACGCGCGACCGCCGTAGAGAGCGGCGCGCAATAGTCAATAATCACACCGCGTACACAAGATTTTCACCCGTGTTCCAGGGCGGTTCTCACCGCCCAGAGTTACCGACACACAAGTCGACAGTCCGAATGGACGCGCGCAGCCTCCTTCGGACGGTCATTAGACGACTTAAAATATTTAAGATTTTCGAAATCGCGAAAGCACGCAGAGAACGCGACACAGTCCGAACTTCGAGGTTTTTGCTGTTAGCCTTCTCGGCTTTTACAGCTTCATCGGATACTGTGCTCGCGGGCCAGGGGCCCGCGTGCCAGTTTTGGTTAGACCCAAACATAAATAAATAAATAAAAACAGAAAATATGTACATACAATAAATAAAATGTTGATTTTTTGGCGATTATTAATCTACTATAACATATTACAGACATCTAAATTCAACAAATCACACACAATCAAAATTTTAAATTAATGAAACACAATTCTTACGTTGGCATTCCATTCCATACCTATAATACCTCGAGTCCATTTAAAAAATATACAAAGTCATTCTTGGACAAGACAATGGACAGCATTTAATAGTTCTTTTCCCATAGCCGGGGGCAATTATTGAAAGAAATCGTTTAGCAATCTATTGTTTAACGAAATACAGTTGCGAAAGGCTTCCCTGCCACTGTTTGTGGAGTGCTCGAAGGGCAATATCAATAAAAGTAATAATAATGTTGATTGCTTTTTATTGAGTAATTATCTTTTTTTACTTCAAATCAATTTTTTACATACACGTAGTCCATAAAAAATGGATTAAAGGCGGAGTGAACAGATTTCTGAATAACAACTGAATATTATGAACATCTAAATAAATGAACTGCAGTTGCCAATCCGCCTGCCAAACGTTGCAACTATTGTAAAATCCCCCCAAAATGAGAGATACAAACTTGGGCAATCTATGGGAGAGGCAGTGGACTAGTGATAGGCTAAAATGTTGATGATGAATAAAATCTATTGTATATATTTAATATCCAAATTAGATTACAGGATTTTTCGTATGCGACATTATGGAGTTTTACTTCCAAAGCTGTGATAGTCCGACCTTGTTCATTTCTATATAACTTTTTAAAAATGTACTTGTATACAATGAACGGTTTTACAACATCTTTTCAGCTTATCAATAGTCCACTGTTGAACATAGGCTTCTCTCATTCATTTAAAAAAACGCGGTCCTGAGCCACTTGCCGCCATCGGCTACCCCCAACCGTGCAGGGCGCCGGTACGAGGCAACTTTATTTATTTATTTATTTCTTCTTGGAACATCTAAATAAATTGCGGTTACCAATCCACCCGCCAAACTTGCCAACTATGGAAAAATCCCCCAAAATGAGCGCGACAAGCTATTGTGGCGGTCTATGGGGGAGGGCTATGTTCAGTAGTGGACTAGTGATGATGAGTTGAGGTTCTACGAGACCCTATGGCCGGTCCATAGCTACTTTAGCTTACTAATTCATAGGACTGTCACTTACTCTAGTTCGACTGCGGATATTATCGTTACGGATTTATCTCGCAGGGAAACAACGAGCTAGATCTTTCCGTAGCTCGCTGAGCGACTTTGAGCTTTCTCGTGCGGCCTGCAATGAAGGACCAAGGTCTCGGTTTTGTATATCATCACGTTTAGTTTGTAATTATTAAATAATTGTGTAAACTATTTTAGCTCGCATATCTTTATGGCCGATAGGGTGTCCGGCAGGAGTAGAATAGCACCTACCTCTGTCCTACCGAGGTGTCGTAAGAGGCGACTATAAGATAATGTACGGACCGACAACCGTTATTCGTGCAGAATAACACTATAATATGCAGTGCTGTCACTATACTGCTCGTGGAAACGCAAAGGGGAGTAAACATTTTCTGGCTCGTACGAAAGCTCGGGCTTGAGTGGTCTCTGCCTACCCCTTATATGGGAAAAAGGCGTGACTATATTTATAAAAAAAAAAGTAAAGTTTCAGCCTATAAATGTCCCACTACTGAGCACAGGCCTCCTCTCATTTCTTAGAGGGTTTTGGAGCTAGGAAGAATCCGTCACGCTGCTCCAATGCGGGTTGGCGGACTTCACATGTCTTCGAAAATATTTTTTAATTTCTCAGACATGCAGGTTTCCTCACGATGTTTTCCTTCACCGTCGAACACGTGGTAAGTCAGCACTTAAAATTGCAATTAACAATTTTAGTGGTGCCGGCACCGGGAATCGAACCCAGGTCCCTCGCGTACTATGAAATTAAAAGCGAGCGCCTCGCCCCTGAGCTACCACGGCTATATGTATGTATCTTTATATTTTGCAATGTATCAGATACATAATCTGTATGTTCCCTTAAAGTTTCAGCCTATGAATGTCCCACTGCTGAGGAAAAATCCTTCTCATAGGCTAATAAAAAATGTGAAAATGTTATCTCATTCCGTTTTTCATATTTTATCACTAATAAATCATAGTTTTTATTTAATTAAGTTTAATTTGTTATAGAATTTCATCATCGATCTGCATAATTAGCGCTTATGCGATAAGATCTTAGGTAGGTTAGGATGCAGTGTCAGACACACTTGGAGTGAGTCACAACACAACGAGACTCTTAAACTAACAATTTTTGTTTTTAATAATAATAATAAATCTTTATTTCGGATATATTTTTTTTCAATCCATATAATGCTATTAGCTTACAAACTAGGTTCCTAAAATCTAGTGTTAGAATGTACATATACCCAATATTAGAAATTATATTCCGTATTTTTTTTGGCCCAGTGTCTAACGAATGGTCCTACAATTTTGTTAGCGAGGGTAGCCAGTATGCTGTTGGTACTACCCCGAAACCTCAGCAACACTAAGGCAGTTCGCTTACGGATGATGGCATGGAAGTCATCAATCCTTGCTTCAGCGAACATACCTGATGCACTGCAGCATCGGCGCAACCCTAACAAGCGTAGCGCATTATTAAACTCCACACGTAGTGCATAAAAGGCCCTCTGCGTATACCTGGTCCACAAGCTGCACCAATATGCCGAATAGAATGACTGTCAGTATGCTCTGAATAGAGTCATCTTCACTTCCTTAGTGCATCGTGCAAACCTGCGAGCAAGCATATTGCATGGAGCCGCCAAGGCCCTACGTTCCCTTTCAATGTCATTATCGTCTACAAGACGATCCGAGATTACGTGTCCGTGGTATTTGCATTGAGATATAAAACGTAATGGTGTGCCTTTCAAAAGTAAAGGTGGTGTGTAAATGGGTGATTTATTGTGTGCCTAGAACACCATAACTTAACTCTTGATAGCATTATACATCAGACCATTTATTGATGGGGTAAGCAGCACCATATCATCAGCATAAGTTGTTTATCATTTTTTCATCTATTGAACACTGATCTTCAATCAGTCGTTTGACATAAACATTGAACAGCCTGCTGATTGGAATACCAATGCTTAAGAATACTTACAAATTTAGCAGGCAACTCTGTCTCATCCGACAGTTTTTGACACAATACGTCGTAGGAGACCAGTTCAAAGGCATTTGACAGATCAAGGAAACAACCATAAACTGGAGTTTTCCTATCTGTGTAGTATTGGACTGTCTGTTTGAGACACAGGATTGCACTTTCTGTGGACAGACCGACTCTAAACCCAAATTGCGCATCGTGTAGGTTAATGTGCTTTTCTAGCTATTTATCAAGCAGACAGTCGAACACTTTGCCAATTACCGTTGCTAATTAAATTGGCCTGTAATTATTCTTATCTGATGAGCCTCCCGTCGTATATTTCTTTATCGCCACTACAACAGTCCTCATAAGATCACTGGGCAGCTACGAGTGTCCTAAACAAAAATTGTACAGCATGGCAAGTTTTGTACAAATGGCTAGGATGGAGTAGGATTTGGAACACAGGACTCGCAGCGTAGAAGTCAGTTACTTTGACCTGGGCTGCGAGGTCGTCATTTACTCGTATACTATGAAGACGGAGTGAGTTCGTTTGAGTTTTGTAAGAATTTTGTAATATTTAAGTTATTATAAAATATGTTTTAATAATCATTAATCATAAAAATAATGAACACATTTTTTCTATGATTAATGTTGATTAAAACGTAGCAATAACATGCTCACGATACCATGGAAGTCGATGGATGCATGGGTTAGGCTTATGTTCAACAGTGGACTAAAATACTCTGAAAATATGATGATGATGAATATAGAACTATGCTGGAACTTTGCTTTGCTTTTGCTGGAAGTTACCTTGCTGTAAATTTTTTGATCAATTTAAAAAGGATCAATATTCATTCTGATAATATCGTAATTTTAAAAGAGGTGGTGACGGCTTAAGAGAATCTACCACCCCATTTCGTCCCGTGGATGTTGTAAAAGTCGACAAAGGGAATATTAAAACCAGTAGCCGACCAACCCGCCTGCCAAGCGTGGCAACTATGGAAAAATTACCCAAAATAAGAGCTACAAACTTTTGTGGCAATCTATAGGGGAAACCTTTCACACGAACAATACAACCAAACACAAAAAACAAGGATTTGTGTCTTTGCGCAAATGATGGCTCCGGCTGTGATTCGAACCGAAGACCCGCGGACTAGAATTCTGGTACTCTGAGCACTAGGCCACGCGGTCGTCTATTTATAAGACTGGATATAATTGTATCAGCGTAGGTTCTAAATACAAGACACTAGCTCGGTTCCCACGGCCTCTAATTTATATGCGTAACATCGCCTACGTATTGCGAAACGAACTCGATTAACCAGGTATTTTACAGTAAACGCCTGTCTTTTAGTATCCTTATTTAAAGGTCACACATTACGGCATCAGTTCTTTACTTTTATCACCTTGATAAGAACATTTGTTGATACTAACACTTTTAGCTCAGAATGACTACAGTACAAACCACTTTAATCTAAAGGGTTTTAGATAAGTGTGAAAGTCCAACGGTCGGAGGCCATGACATTTTTTTGGGATTTTCCGTAAACATCCTTTACGCCATCCACGGGATGTGATGGTAGATTCTGTTGCTCACATCCCACCACAATATTATATAAATACAGATTTCCAATTATAGGCCTATGGTCAACAGTGGATTAAGATAGGCTGAAATGATGATGATGATGATGATGGATCACAGATAAGCAGAGTACCAGAACGAGGTATAACACCTGATGTAGGGACTATAAACCGCTTAATTTGTGTATCTTTTGGCCATAATTATGTCTCACCCAAGTTGGGTTGATTTGTCCAATTGTCACGGTCGGGCGATAGTGATAGGGCCCTTCACATCTTGGAAGCCGCTGCCCGTCACGGGTCTGGATACTGTCAAAATTTAAATAGATATACCGCTATCAATCGAGACAATAAGATTTTCTGCCATTTCTCACGTCTTTTGTCGACTTTCATTCACCCAAAGCTTGTAAAGTCAACTAACAGCCTATAAATGTTCCACTGCACAGGCCTCCCCTCATTTCTGAGAGGGTCTTGGAGCCAGGAAGTGTCCTCCACCTTGCTCCAATGTGGATTAGCGGACTTCGTATGTCCCCAAAATATATATTTATTTATTCTGAGAAGGACAGAGGAGAGGAGTTGTCCTCTCCCGAGGAGAAGCCTCCAATGGTAGGCTGCCGGCACCTGTGGGGCCGCGGATGTATGCGTAAGCGTTCCCATGACGCTGCCAACATGCGGCGAAGGCGGAACACCAAGCGATTTTAGTCCCCCCCTGATTTTAGGACCCCGCGAGGGCGGTTATTCGTCAGGCATTTCCCCATGTTTAAAAAAAATCACTTGCATCCTATAAAATTTAAAGCGAGTTTATTCTATGTTTGTACTACTAGCGGTTCTCATGATTAAGTTATTCGGTTTTCTTGCTAAATTTTGTTATTACGTAACGTCTTCGAGGATAACGACGACATTGGGCCAAAGATAATCGTATCGGTCGGCCGAGTCACATATCCTTGCTTCGGATTTCAGCCGGATGCAATATTTATGTAAAATACCTTATTCAAAATTGCTGTCGCTTAAATCTAGGTGAATTGTTACAGATCTTGCCACAGAGGCGGTAGACACTGTGTACGGGTATACTTATCGCATTATTGGTTATTAACCGATAGATGTCGCTGTTTTGAAAATTGTTTAGCTATATTAGTCTATTAACACTTCATATCTAATTTAGAAAATATGTTTAGTTTTACATCTTACATACATACATACATAAGATCACGACTGTATCCCATAAGGGGTAGTCAGAGACTGCAAAAACAGATGACTGCCACAATCCACGTTTCACCGAAACAATATAATGCACTTGGTGTGATAGGTGGTGAGCCCATCGCCACTATGCGCTATGTGCACAGTGCAGTTTAATTCCTTACTCGCCTTTTATGAGATTGGATGAGATGGAGTGGTAGTATACTTTTAACGAGCCGCCACCACACGGCACATCTTACAAAGCATCGTTTTTTTTTATTTATTCGTTTCTATAAGGAGGTCATTCTAAAGGGCGATCCTCGAGGACTGTGAGGCTTTGTGGTCAGAATACCCGACTGCTAAGTCGTGTGTCTTGGGCTAGAATCCCAAATTAAACCAATATTTATATTCGGCTCAAAATCTATTGTGAGTTCCTCGTGTCCCAGATTCAGCTTCCGATCTTTCTTTCGACCTTATCTCAAAATTTTTACATGAGACACAGAAAAGGTGTGGTCAAGTGTGTAGTCGTCACGAGTACAATCGAGGCGAGTAAATTGTATCTTGCTTTGTTAACAACTACTGCTGGTAATCGCCGGATATGAACCTGATCGGGAGGACATCATCGCCCATCCTGACTGCTAATAATCCTATGCAGTCTGCTCTTAGAATTGAGGTTATATATATATATATATAAACTATTTCATTGATGTATTGAATGTTATATATGTTACCATGGCACTCCAGTTGTCGAAAGTCATTAACAATATGAATAGTAATTTCAACTGTGTAATCATCCGCCTCCGTGGCGCAATTGGCTAGCGCGTTCGGCTGTTAACCGAAAGGTTGGTGGTTCGAGCCCACCCGGGGGCGTTTATTTTTGTAAAAATTTTGTTTTTATAATATTTTTATAGAAATTGTTCTATTATTTATAGTCTAAATATATGTCCTAATGCTATTTAATCTGAATTGTAAATTAACATCAACTCAAACAACTGTACGTATATGATTGATTTTTTCTTGAAAAGAAAAAATAAAAGAAAAAAAATGTAAGAATTTCAATAATTATTTAATTTTACTTAAAAGTTATATCATAATATTTTTTTAGTTTATTGTTTATGTATTTATGAGATATATCTTTACATATAACATCAGTAATATACGTTGTAAGATATACATTTAATATAATAAATAAATATATAGCCGAGATTAATAATTAAACGCTGTAGATGCGAAAAATATTTTTTTAATATTTTCTGTCCTTCTGTTTGTATGGGTATGAGGTAAAAACTCTTATTATACTCCCCTCCACGAAGTTTTTCTAATAGATTGTCCGATTCTCACAAAAGGTGCTATAAGTATTATATAATGGACTAGTCTGGGAGAGTTTGTGTGTTTATCGACTGAATAACAGATTTATATGGAATTTTTAAAGTATAGCAATAGTGTGGTCTTAAAATATAAGCCCTATTTAATCTCAGTCAATTTAGTAGAACAGGGATAAAGCTTGAGCTTTTTGTTGCCTCAGGCTCCATATAAATAAGAGGTTTTGTACTGGTCTGTGGATCAGTCGAATCCTATAACAGCCCCGCGGCAACGTTTTGTTTTCAGTGTTACCATACAAAATTTACATTTACTATTATATGTCCCAGCGTTCCGAAATTTACCGTTTTTATTAAAAATATATGTATATCTTTATGTATTATTACAAAATTTACGGCTGCCAATATGAACATTACGCGAAAGAAGTTGCGGGTGCAGCATGTATCTTATAATATATTTTTAAAATTTAATATTACACAAAATGTGAAATGATATATAGAGTTGTGTCATTGGAACAAGTATTTCATAATCAAAACCACAACCTTCGATAGCTCAGTTGGTAGAGCGGTGGACTGTAGAAGTATCTTATATTGACATCCATAGGTCGCTGGTTCAAATCCGGCTCGAAGGAAACCTGGTAAAGGTAAAATCAACTTTTTAATAACCTTACATTGTTGATATTTATTTATTTTTTCTACAAAAAGCGTTATAGTTCTTTTTTCTTTTTTTTCTTTTAGTTGCATTATTTGATACGCAGGTCTCGAGTTGGAACTCAGCCGGAGCCACAAGTTGTCCAAAAACACAAATTGTTTGCATTCGGCTTAAAACGTCTATATTACAGAACACACTCATGATACAGGAGAATATCTGGTGTGGGGTCAAAAAAAAGCGCATGCAACTCAGGACATGTGACAGAAGTGAAACTTATATGTACGAGGGGTGATCCAAAAGTAATGATAATCAATAATAAACACAATGAATAAAATAAATAAATAAATTTATTTCTCAACATAGTCTCCTAGCAAGTCTATACATTTAGTCCATCTCTTTTCTAATCCTAAAATTCCCTTAGAAAAAAAATCTTTATCTTGACTCTCAAAAAAGTCCTCAACCGCGGCCATCACGTCGCTATCATCGTCAAATTTCTTGCCTCGGAGGTGTTCCTTGAGTCGTGGAAAGAGATAGAAGTCGCTGGGGGCTAGATCTGGTGAATAGGGGGGGTGTTCCACCAGCTCAAAGCCCGCTTCCTGAATGGCAGCCATGGCAATTGCAGCTTTGTGAACCGGTGCGTTGTCTTGATGGAACAGCACTCCAGCCCGCAGTTTGCCTCGCCTTTTCTCCTTAATAGCCTCCCGCAATCTTCTTATTTGTTCTGCATAGTAGGAGCCTGTAATAGTGGCCCCCTTTTCCAAGTAGTCCACCATGATTATTCCTTCAGCGTCCCAAAAAACAGACGCCATAACCTTCCCTGCTGAGCTTGACACTTTGAATTTCTTCGGCGTCGGTTCATCGGATCGTTTCCATGTCATCGATTGTTGTTTTGTTTCAGGATCAAAATGGTGGATCCAGGTCTCGTCCATGGTCACAAAACGTGACAAAAAATTATCCTTGTCTGCCTGGAACTTTTCGAGATTTGCTCTTGACATGTCGACTCGTTTCTTCTTTTGCTCGTCGTTTAACATTTTCGGTACCCAACGCGCGGAGACCTTTCTCATATGCAATTCGTTCGCAAGGATTCTTTGAATGCTGCCATATGAGATCCCTGTGACCTCAGCTACATGCCTGATAGTCACTCTTCGATCTTCCAATACAACTTCTTCAACTTTTTTCACATTTTCTTCAGTGAGGGACGTCGATGGGCGTCCTTCGCGGTGTTCGTCTTCCGTCGATGTTCTTCCCAACTTAAACTCCTTAGCCCAGCGTGCAACTGTGGAATATGGAGGAGAAGAGTCCCCTAATGTTGCATGGGACAGAAGTGAAACTTATATGTATATTAGAAATTTAATTAAAATAAAAATATCAAAACATAAATTAACAAAAACATTAGTCACCGTAACATTACTGTTCAGTATATAAACAATTATTAATTCATCGATAAACAACATAATTAAGTATAACAGAAAAGTAGCACTCAGATTTGACATTGATATTTAAGAAAAATTGTTTTGCAGTCTACATCAAGTAAAATGTGGTGATTCAATTTTCTATAATTTACAGTCAAAATGCATAGATTCTGTAGAGCATACTATATAATATTATCGTACTCTTTACTATGTATGCAAGGGAATAATACCAATATACATATACATAAACAGGAGGATCTGTTACAAAATATCTATGTGAGGGTCTGCCGCAAGTAAGTATAGATTGGTTTAAATGGACGAATGGAATCACGGAACATTCTGTTCTGTGAATGGAATGCATGCATTTTATTATGAATGTGTGTTGCTTAACAATTTGGTTGATGCAAAAAGCGCCTGAGGTGTGACTAATCTAGTACCTGTCTACCGAGTGTGGTCATTACGACAAATCTTTCCTCGTGGGAGAGGCTTTTGTCGAAGAGTGAACTAATAAGAAGAAGACTAATACTGTTTTTTTAGTGGTGATAGGATTCCCAAGGAACCCGTCTAGTTATGTACCACCCCAGGCCCAGTTATTCTGCCGTAAAGCAGTAGTATGCAAACATTACTGCGTTTCGGTCTGAAGGGCACTGAGAGCTGGTGTAATTACTGAGCATATGAGACTTAAAAACTGATGGCTCTAGGTAACAGGTGAAGTGTGGAGCCACACAGAGTGGAGAGAGAAGAAGAGTAATATCTCGGAAGGTTTACACGAAATGTTTAGTAGGTTTTTTATAAAATTACCGATACATTTTCGGTAATGTAATTGCTCCTAGCCTTCTCGGCTTTTACAGCTTCATCGGATATTGTGCTCGCGGGCCAGGAGCCCGCGTGCCAAGTTTGGTTTGACCCAAACATAAATAAATAAATAAACTCCTACAATAATAAAAACCTCGAAATTCGGACTGTGTCGCGTTCGCTGCATGCTTTCGCGATTTCGAATATCTTAAATGTTTTAAGTCGTCTAATGACCCACCGAGGGAGGCTGCGGGCCTCCATTCGGACTGTCGACTTGTGTGTCGGTAACTCTGGGCGGTAAGAACCGCCCTGGAATACGGGTGAATCGTGTGTACGCGGTGTGATTATTGACTATTGCGCGCCGCTCTCTACGGCGGAAGCGCGTCGTGGTGCGTGTTGTATTAAAGCTATTGACTGTGTATAAAATTACCATAGTCGCGGTATAGCCATTGGCAAAATACTTCTTTGGGCTGTCAATTCAACAGTTATAAATAACATATACATTATTTATAAATAAATTTAAAAGAACGAATATATTCATGAAATTGGCAGTTACCTTTTTTAATTTTCTTTAATGTAAATAAATTATTATTTATTATTTTTCGTATCATAAAAAGGCGAGGCGGAGAAGGACAACCATCCCATCGCGTCTGATAAAAGAAAGGTATTATGATAATGCATGTGCAATACAGAAACTAACTTAGAGCGGGGGACAACATTGAAAAAATTAAAAACTGTTAACAATTCCTGTCGAACTAACATTATAGTGCGCCAGCCAAGCTGCCTGTCAAACATGTCAACAACGTGGTTTTTGTTCAGTTACGTATTAAAATTAATAATATGTACTTAAGTTGACGTAAATATTAAGTTTTTGATTTTGTGCAATTTGTCGGTGAAACGCAACCACCATACAGAAGATATTCTAGTGTGTGCCATTATGGTTTAATTAGGACGACTGGGGCTGGTGTTTAATAGCGTTTCGAATAAGAAAGGCGCTCAAGAATAAAAAAAGTGTAATATTAGCCTCCTGCTACTGGGCCCTGACGATAATGAAGCTGAAGATAGTCCGTTACATTGTTCAAAATCAGATGTTGAGCAACAGCATCTTCCTGGTACATCTGAATAAATAAACTGCGATTGCCTACACGCCTACTGAGCGTGGCAAGTATGGGTAATCTCCTAAAAGTGAGAGCTACAAACTTTTGTGGCAATTTATGTATATAGTATAGTATAGTAGTAATCAGGCCTATGTTCAGTAGTGGACTAGTGATAGGCTGCAATGATGATGATGATGAACGTTACAGTGCGTTAGTTTCGGGTTTCAATGCCATCTTGGTCATCATTGCCTGCGTCGTGTAGTGCTATGTTTGTGTGCTGTTACTTGGATTTTTACTTTTAGATTACGATTCGTTTTAAATAGTTGTAGATATACAATAATATCATTCCGCGAATTATTCGCAAGTCATGGTGTTTTATATATAGAAGAGGTGGGGAAACGAGCAAGCAGGTCGCTTGATGTTAAGTAATCATCTGATGCTCACGAACATCCGCAATACCAGAGGAATTTTTGGGTGGTTTACCTTGGACTTTGAGAAAGGAGTAGACAGTTTCCTTGAAAGTAGATCCAGCAGATTCGAAAACGTGATCAGTGTCGCAGGAAATTTCTGGCAAAGCGCACAGTGGTGAAACGCCAGTCATCCTGCCTAACAAATAAATATTTATAAAAATTTAATATATATTCTTTAATTTCTAAAATATGAACATTCGGTGATGTTTTTGCTGTTAGTGTTGGCAACTCCAACAAGCCTTGTAGTGACATTTTAGTTTACGGCATATCGGCTACTTCCTTCTAACATCTATAATTTTGTATACGCGTAGAGCTCCTGACTTTTTTTAAACTATAATTGAAATTACAAGAAACTGCGGTTTAGTGCGATGTGCCGCGAATAAGTCAATTTTACATCAACTTAAATGTTCTGGATCACTCCAACCATTACAGCAGATACCACAAATCCTTGCAAAAGAACACCGATTCCCACCAAGGATGATTCGCGAGGCTATTGAAATTAAAAACATTCTAATTTCAATACAGAAGATGGTTGGGTACTACCACCGGCTTGAGATCCTATAATTAATAAAATTAAATCACAAACCAACCATACCACTGCAAGATGCAAGACACTGTGAGCTCATTTTGCGTAGATGGGACCAAAAATAAGTATTAAAAGCTGAAGGTTGCCCGGATTAACTACGACATCGGGACATCAGTCACATCAGCCCCCGTGACCATGGGTGCTGTAAAGCACTCAAAACGTCGGGTTATAAATAGTTTAAAATAAAACGCGATAAAATCCGTAAAATTAGTTTTATTAAATCAACTTAAATGTAACACGGCGCCCGTTCCAAGAACTTCGACGGTCCCGTTGATTATTATAAATGTAACGGCAAATTTTCCTCGATAGTTATCACATCAAATATTAATAACTTGAAATACAGACTACCGTTGCAACTTATTAGCATTTAACTAAGAAGACAAATGCGCGCTTTATTCAAGATTCCCGTTCGTTTATATAATTCGTATTCAGAAACCAAGTATACCGTTGAATGACGAATTGATAATTTATGAGGTACATAATAACGTAGTAAAGTTAAGAATCCATTAATATACACTTGTTAAATTAAAGGCTTTGTCACACTTGATATTGTATATCATATTTCATGGCAGTAAGAAGAATGCGTAAATATTTTTTATTTCGAAATCTATCATAATTATAAGATGTTTCTGAACTGGGTAGTGAATATTAGGTCTAACAGAAGAAGCATAGGTGACTTTTGGCGGCAACTCGAAAAATGGCAGTAGTGTTTTTATTTAATTTTGTGATTTCTGTGTATATTTGGAGTTTTGATGTTTAATAATGATAGTTAATTATGCAGCAAGTGCTCCTGAAAGTGTACAGTGATTGGAAAATTCAATTCAAGACCAAAATTGTGCTTTTCGTTTTGTCTCCATCAGTCCACCAAATCTTCAGTAAAGTCAACTATCAATTTACTGTCGATCAAAATTTTGTATCTTGCTGCTTGAAGATTGTATATTTGGATATGTTACTTGACACTGGAAAATAGTTTATGACTGTTTCCATTAATAAATAAATAATAAATAATAAGAAGCATAGGCTTTTGGCGCCAACTCGAAAAGTGGCGTTAGTGTTTTTATTGAATTTTGTAATTTCTGTGCATATTTGTGTTATTATGTTTAATATTATATATATTTATGTGTATTTATTATGCAGCAAGTGCTCGTGAAAGTGTACAGAAATTGGAAAATTAAATTCAAGACATAAATTGTACTTTTCGTATTATCTCCATCAGTCCAGCCAATCTTCATCTTCATCTTCATCACCATTCATCAGGTTAAATCAGCGAAAGAAAACGCCCGCAGATAACATTGACCCAAAGTATCAGGATAATGCACCTGCGTTTCGTATGGTGAGTAATAACAAATGTAGTCCTAATTACTGTTATCTAGGTATAATGAAAACATTTGCCGTGCCGTTTTGCCTTGCATTGTTAGCACCATTCCTCAACAAAAAACTTTTATAGTCCGTCCTTCCTTTTTTGTATCCTTCTTTATTTAAGTAATGATCGTAACAATCTATAACACTGAGAAAAATTAGCTGCGCTCTTGATTTCGTCACAGTGCTATTAGAGCCGAGTCGTAGGTAAAAAATGTGTGTAAAACACAGTCTATAAATGTTCAATTGTTCAGTATAACAGTACTCTCAATACCGCCAACCCGCTCTGGGCGGACTTCATATAGGTACCGTCGAAATACAATATTTCAGTCATATAGGTTTCCTTACAGTATTTCCTTTGTCTCCGATCACGTGGTCCATCGATACTTATAATTGCAGTTAACAATTTTAGTTGGTGGCACCAAGGATCAAACCCAGGTCATCCCCGTACTATGGAATAAACGTCCTACTTATGGCGCTAGGTTCAAATACAAGCTGAATAGAAGTAAATCATTGATGTTCTGGTTATGAATAGAATTATATGATATTGATGTTCGATTTCGTTCGATATGGTCGATTTTCGACCACGGCTTCAACGGGTCACAAATTTTTCTGGCATTTTCTTTTATGCAATGTGATGTTAAATCTTGTAAAAAAATCCATCAGCTTTTCAAGGCGAAAAATTTCCGTTTTTTAATCTCATGCAGATTTTTCGTTTTTCAAATTTTTGTGTTTTATTGTCATTACCATTGACCTCGAAATTCCCACAGCTGGACAAAGATACGAAATTTAAAGTATTTCTCATATTGGCGCTACGCATGTGAACGTTTAAATAAAAAGCTCATGAATATGTTTATATGTAGATTATTGGTATTTTTCTAAAGTGTTAAAGTTTTCTTCATTCTACAATCATTACTCCTTTAAAGTACAGTACGCAGTAAAGAACAAACATTGCATTTATGTACGAAAAACTCAGCACTATTTTGATATCACCTTTAATTCATTGTATTTGAAGCTCTATGTTTGTTCACGAGGTCAACAACCTTATAACCAATTAGACGAAAATATCTGATGACAAATATTAACTTAACGCTAAATTATTTTAAGCGAATCTGAATTGCTAAAGTCTTCAAATATTTTGTTTAAATTAGGGAGGTACAGTTACAGATCAACAGGTTTTCACGTTGTTTTATTTAAATTGCCTGTTTTTATTATTATATTTATTATATTCCATTAGTAAAAAAATAAGACAAGGAAATAAGACATCAGTTCTTAAGTCTCAAACGCTCAGTGCTTACACTGGCTCTCAATCTCAGTGCCCTTCAAACCGAAACACAGTAATGTTTGCACACTACTGCCTCACGGCAGAATAATAGGTCCTGGAATTGAATCTTGAATCTTACCACCAGTAAAGAGCTTTCATTTCATCTTCATTTCAGCGCAACGCAAGCCTAATGCTGAACATATTCGTAGGTCGATATCATAGACAGCCACAAAGCACGGTTCACCATTTGCACTCATGTGTGAGCATCTTGCATCCTCTCATACCCATTCGTAACAGTGGAAAAAATCCAAGACGTAACTATTGATGTAAACAAGCATTCAGCATAGGAATCCGTCTAGTTATTGCCGCGGTGGCCCTGTGGTGGCGGCTTAAGAGAATCCACTACCCCATCTCATCTCGTGGGTGTCGTAAAAGTCGACAGAGGGAAAATGAAAACAAAAATTAAACTGCGGTTGCTAACCCGCCTGCCAAGCGTGGCAACTACGGCAGCACCCCCCAAAATGAGGAGAAGGCCTTTGTTAAGCAGTGGACTAGTGATAGGCTGAAATGATGATGATGATGATGAGCACCGCAGTGCTAGCTGACCTGCCATCAAGCAGTAATGTGCAAACATTACAATGTTTGGACCTGAATGACACTTTTAGCTAATGTGATTTAAAAATTGATGTCTCAGGGTGTCGTGTAAAGTGTGGTGTCCGACAGAAAGGTTTTGAATGACACAGTTTTTGTTATGGACTGATGTTGCTTTTACCATCAGTTGAACGATTTGATCGTCTCGTCACTTTCATGCATAAAAAAGAAGATTCGCTTTACATCAAGACCAACAATCAAACGAAAACAAACATTTTTTTGTTTTGCCCCATTTTTTCTTCGAGCCACATGGCCGAACCAATCTAGAACCAAAATATAATCTTCTATAGTACTATAATTATTACAGTGATTTATCACGAACACGATTATTATAAAGGATTGCAATCGTGACATCGATACTGCGGTAGGCGGTGACCATGTGCGGCCTTGATATAGATACAAAATAAAAGCGTTCGCAGTAATATATAATTTCTTCTGATTCATCGAAAGCATGTAACGTTTAGTTGTTTTTGTATATCATACAAGAATTTTACAAGCAAACTTAACAAAGATTACGACGCATTAATACCGTCTACGTCGATCGCGTACTGTACAGCTTGAAGCTTTTTGTCAATTTCAGCCGAAGACAAAATTTGTGTAGCAGACATAACGTCACATAATTTTTCCCCGGTATTATCGCATAAGCCTTGCATCACACACGGAAAGAAAAAAATGAGTATGTAAACTCTTACTTTCAGCACTGTCTGAAACAGTCAACTGCGCAATTACACATTATGGCCAGTGTAGGGCATACACCGTGGTATTTATTAGTCCTAATCTGCCCGCGTCCAATATAACGCTCATGCGGTGGTAGGCTAAGATGGAGTGTTAGAGACACTGTACAATTATAACATTACCAGACCTGACAATCAACAATTTGTGTTTTGCACAAATGTTGGCACAGGCTGAAATTCGAACTCAGGACCCGCGGAGTAGAAGTCGCTCTGACCACTAGGCAACACGGCTGGCACTCACATCACATACGGGAAGATGAAAAGGTTGGAGCACATACTTTCGGTACTTCTAGTTACAACTTCTAGTTATTTAGATCTGAATTAGTAGTTAGTGGATCTCAACCGACAGGGAGACAAGACAAAAGCGGGTTTCAGCATTTGTTCAAAGACAAAACTTCTTTATTCAGTTTAGGCTTGTATAAAGCACTTATGAACGTTAAAATCTACACCGACCTATATAAGACCTCAGAGAAGAATCGGCGAGAAACTCTGGGGTCATTCTTTTATTTTTCAATTTGATGTTACATAATGTCACGTCTGCAATATATTGTTTAATTACAGTATCAAGAGTTATCCACACATCTTTGTCCTCTATGTGATGATATATTTTATAATACGCTTTTTCTAATAATGTCTTCTTGACAAGTTTGTTGAACTGTATGTCTGTTTTTGTGTCACATTTTTAGGATTATTGTGATAACATTTTATGGATCTACCAAGAAAAGATTTTCTAGGTTTGTTCAACTTAAACACATGAACCTCTAGCGTGTCCGGCGGCAGTTTGAATATTGAAACCGCCCGGATTTAAAAACAAATCTTAGATGGGTCTTCGTATTTCTTCACTTAATTGGGTGATACTAGTGAACTTTTTTTTAAATGACCTGTCGATTTGTCTGTGAAAAATAATAAAATCATTGTGTTTATTTTTAGTAAGTATTGTGATATTTAAATAAATATTCATAGTATTTAAAATGTAGCTAAACGTACATGATGAAGATGAGCCAAACTAATAGTGTAATTTGCGTGTAACATTTGGTTAGGTACAAACATTGCATCACTATAAAACATTGAACACTCAAAGTGCTGTTAACTATGCTATTATGCATTGTTAAGTATTGTGAAGGCATTCCTATTGAGCAAATACTTGGATAATACTTGTAAAAAAATTAAAAGTATAGAAGGTTTTACCCGTCTTCGTTTTCATATTTCAACTGCTTTACTGGTTTTTAGTAGACGTCTAAACGGAGAGACAGGATTTTTTTTTAAATATTCGGCGTAAGAAGAAATATATAAAGGGAAAATCTGCACCTGCACTTGTACCTGAAACCTGCATGGTTTGGCTTTTCAGGACCGTGCTATGAGGCAATTAATGCGGGAGGCCTATGTTCAGCGGAGGACCTATAATGAGCTTTAACTGGTGGTAGTATTCCTATGCAGGAATCCGTCTAGGTCGGTACCACCCCAGGGCCAGTTATTCTGCCGTGAAGCAGTAGTCTGCAAACATTACTGTGTTTCGGTTGAAAGGACACTGAGAGCTAGCGTTATCACTAGGCATATGAGACTTAAGAACTTATGTCTCAGGGTGACGGGCGGGGACGGTTATACAGCATTTGGTATAGGCAGACGTTGCACTAACCATCAGGTGAACGTTTTGCTCGTTTCATCACTTTATCCAACAAAAGAAATATAACGTACCTCATTATAAGTGATTATTGCGACGCATCGAGATTTATATCCTTCGCCTATAAAGTATCAACAGGTATGTACGTTGTCACCCCTGCCACTTTGATAGAATGTCTTATTCGGTCTCTGGTTCTATTTAGTATTTATACGAGATTTAGCAGCGTCGTACTACCACTTTATGCTGGTATTCTGAGTGAGCCATCACCTTCCAAAGATATATGTGCGTCGTCACCACCGAAACTTTTTTGGAATGCCTTAATGAGTCTCCTGTATTCTCTAACTTTACGAAACTAAACAGCGTCGTACTCTATATTGTGTGAAAGCTTAGCCCTAACGACATTGGACAGCTATCGATAGTAATTTTTTGATATACATAGATTTAAAAAGAGTTTTAAATTTTATATTAATAAATGTTATTACGAGTAATGACGTCTCTGTGAGTTTCTATATTTCGAATATTATTTGGCAGGTTAGTTGGAACCTCGCGGATAAAAGTGATTCGATAAAAAGTTTTTCAACACTCGTTACATGAATTTTTATATCAACTTACAATTTCTGTACATAAAATGTGGCTTTTCGTTGTCATTCTCTAATGGTTAATGTAATGTCCACTCCAATGACTGTTTCTCAGGATATGCAAGATGGCGGAGTTCACGAACCTCTAAAAACTGGCTCCGAATATCCTTGCACATTGCATTGAGAGACATCACGTTTTAAATGTTATATATTTATGAGGGTTTTTGGTTGATTTTTATTTGAGAGTGTTGTATTTTTTTACTAATTTATAATAAATTTACATAAAATAAAGATTAAAGTTTAAAGATAAATAAAATTTTCCTTTTTTTGTATGGGGCAAAATGTGGAAAAAGTAATTTGTTTTTTGTAACTTCAGTGTTCTTGTTTTTTAGGAATGATATTTATAGACAAAATGCCTTAAGGAAAACAGCAACAGTTTTCTTTTATGCAGGTTTGAACCAAAAGCTTCTTAAACAAATAAATGATAAGGCCGTTAAAAACTGTCACCACTATAGCGCTGTCTCCCATAGAATCAAAGTTGCTTTCATGCAGTCCGAGAACCAGGCTTGAATGTTTTGACTATCTTTCATAAGGACTGCACCTTGTCATTATCTCTTATCTATAAAATGAAAAAAGAGAAAACCACTGAAATTGATTTTAACAATCTTAACGTCGTCTTTGCTATCGTAATCGTGTTATTTTGGACGGCGTAAAGAAATTGAAAACTTTAGAATAAAACGATTTAAAAACTATATTATGTAAAGCATGAGAAAATTTTGTGACCAGTTTAAGATAGTTAATAGAATCAGGCGTTTTCGAAGGCTTTGCGAAAAATCCATTATAATAAAGGAAAGAAAATTAATATGCTAAGATCCGCAAGCAAAATTTAAAATGGCGAGTATTACCTAGTTTTTGAAGAGCACCGCTCGCCCTAACTCAACAGCGTTCTCAAGCAAACCAATACCGCCACCGAAAGCCGCCACCAGATACCCTCCACCACTATAACACTACCACTAGGCAATATACACCACTGAAGTCGAGAACACGACTGTCGTAGAGTAACCACTTGATAATTCCTCGTTTTGAGGTGAAACACGTGTGGTGTTCTCGTCTTTCTTTCCTTTACCAGATCAAGATTTATTCTCTAATATGTAGATACTTGCTTTAGAATAAAAGGTGAAAACTTCCTATCATCTTAGGTGTTGAGTCTTGAGCCGTAGCTCAGAGGCGGAGAGCTTGCCTTAAGTTTCATATTACGCAAATGGCCCGAGCTCAATCCCCAGTGCTGGCACTTCCATGTGCTCAGCGGTGAAGGAAAACAACGTGACGAAACCTGTATGTCTGAGGAATATAAAATAGTTCAAAGACACGTGTAGTCCGCCAACTCGCATTGGAACAGAGTCGCTTATTCTTTCCGGCTTCAAAACCATACCCTCTCAGATATGAGAGAGATATAATTAAATAAAGATGATTAAGATACATTCGTATTCATAAACATTCATATCCATTATACAAATATTTGCTTTGCCTTGTTGGATTCGTTCACGTAATCCTCAACTTTAAAGATAGGTTCAATACCTACTGGGGCATCGGTCCATTAGATATAATTTCGGTGATGTTATTGCTGTTTGTCTTTTTGGTTTTTCAGCTCTATTGGATAGCCAGATTTGGTTTGAAACGAACATAAATACATAAATAAGCTCCTAAACTTTCCCATCTAATTCAGGTTACTCTCGCGTCAGACGTGTGTTACGAGACCGAAGTTTTCTTATGTAAAAATAAGTCATCCAATGACCGTTCGAGGGAGGGTTCGGACCTCCGTTTGGACTGTCGACTTGTGTATCTGTGACTTTGGACGGCGAGAGCCGCTCTGGAACGCGGGTGTATAGTTTTAGATAAACTTATCAGCTTATATGCTATCAACAATTAATATTAAGTAGCTATTAACATCAATTTGAAAAATCGAGATATTGTATCAAATATAACATTATTCAGCTAAACGAATTAAACAAATAGCAGTAAATAAAAGTAAAATCTTATTCAAAAGTAACCATACGTGAACGATTTAAGTGGTCTGGAATTGAATTATGGCTAAAAACATTATTTTTGTTTTATGTACTGATGACGTGATAAAATAAATTGGCAGGTTTTTAATGCCGCCTTAGTACTTATTCGCTTACTTTACTTATTCTACATCCGAAATATTTTGTCGAGTCATATCATAATTATGCATTACTCAGCATTCAGTTCGCGGTTGCGCAACGAACTTACAGTCTAACAGCAAGGTCATATATTTACGATACTCCTTTATGTCTGTTGAAATTAAACAGAAGTAACACAGTACATTCGCGCTGTATCTATTTATATCGGCTTATATGATAATGTACTTTACGTAGAACTAGCTGTGCAAAAGCAGTTTCGTTTATTAGATTAAACGTCAGTGGTTAAGCTCTTGACTACTGCGCCGCGGGTCGCGGATTCGATTCCCGCACGGTAAAAATTTTTGTATGACCTACAGATAGTTGTTCCGGGTCTGGGTGTTTGTGCATGTGGAATTTATGTATGTAAAACGGGTGCGTTTTACGACACAGTAGAAATCCTACTGTAGGGCATTGTTTTTTTAAAAAAAAACCTTCAAAGCATCACCGTTGTCATTATTCAAGTCCAACACAAGTCCATTCACAATAGACCTCCTGATCGTCTGCCACAAGACACGGTCTTATGTCACCTGCGTCCATTGACTTTCCGCAAAAGTGTCATATATAGGACACAAAGTTAGGTAGGATTCCTACGCAGGAATCCGTCTTGGTATGTACCACGCGTGAAACAGTATTGTGCGAACATAACTGTATTCCGGTGTGTAGGACACTGATAGATAGTGTAGTTAGTAGTAGTAGTAGTAGCAGCAGCAGCAGCAGCAGCAGTAGCAGCCGCAGCAGCAGTAGTAGTAGTAGCAGCAGCAGTAGCAATAGTAGTAGTAGTAGTAGTAGTAATAGCAGTAGTAGTTGTAGTAATATCAGTAGTAGTAGTAAAATCAGTAGTAGTAGTAGCAGCAGCAGCATTAGTAGTAGTAGTAGTAGTAGTAGTAGTAGTAGTAGTAGTAGTAGTAGTAGGAGTAGTAGTAGTAGTAGTAGTAGTAGTAATAGTAGTAGACCGAAAAACTAACGTCTCAGGGTTGTGAGAGTATCATGTAAATATTGTAATAGTTGAGGATGGATGAATAAAGCTTTATCTGTCCAAACACCTTTTACAAAGTTGACGGATAGGTACCACACGTTCTGTGTGACACAGCACATGTTATGGGCAGATGTTGCACTTTCATATTAAAAAAAGTCATGTATAAAATACATTATTTAAATACAATATCACATGTTTGGTAGCCAGGGGGTTTGCGAATACGCTTTTTCGAATAATGTCTTCTCAACTAGTTTGTTGAAATCCGACAGTTTTTTTTTGTCACACTTTTAGGAAATTTATTGTAAAAACTTAGAGAAGCCAACCTAAACATACAAACCTTTCTACAATATATAGACTTTTTTAAACTATGTTAATGTTTTTCCGTACGTTTTTTTTAAATCTATATATTGACTCGTGAATAGTATCATGTAAATATTGTAATAGTTGAGGATGGATGAATAAAACTTTATCTGTCCAAACACGGTGTTTGATTTTCATGTATCCTTATTTCACAAAGTTGACGGATAGGTACCACATGTTCTGGGTGAAACAGCATTTGTTACAATATCACATTTGTACCCCTCTTTAAGCATATTGCGCGCACGGAGGAGTGTGAGATTTGTCATAGTTAAAGTTTGTATGAAGAAGGAGCGAGGAAGCTTAAATTTATGTATGTGTTACAAATACATTAAATTGAATAAAATAAAACATTGATTATTTAAGTTCAGATTGACAATGTCAATCACATAGTCTGTTGTTTGTTTACGTTCATACTGCCAATTTCAAACATCGTAAAGAGTGTCACTGTAGTATTTTAAAATGATGCCAACAAAGAAATACTCAAACTCAATAACGTTCAAAATAAAAATAAAATAGGAATTACGGTCGAATTTCGACCATTGGGTGACCTCTAGTTTTCATTCATTTACAACGACAGAAATGTTGAAATATTAGTATCATTGAACATTTCTCATAGCGACTTGCGAGGACACTGACACATTTAAATATACGTACATATATATAGATAGTTATATCTACGTATACACAAATACTTATAACCACTGTACAAATATAGATATAAATATACTACTGGAAAATTATTATCATAGAGGAACAGAAAAAAGACATTTGATTACGTCGTAGTATCTCTCAATTCATTATTAAAATATAAAAACTTTTATTTGTATAATGAATTAGTCAGTGTCGTTGTCACCAGGGTCAACAACCTTTACGGATACAGTTTCTTTTCTTTTTTAAAAACGATGACCCGCACTTCGAATGTTCCTGTGTCGTGAGTGCGTTTTACAGACATACATTATACAGTATACACATGCAAAAAAAAACCAGATCCGAAAAACAACAATTTTTGTTTTGGCAAAAAACGTTGGCTCCAGCTAGAATTCGAAGCCAGAGCCTGCGGCGTAGAAGTCAGGTACCACTAGGCCATGCGGTCGTTATCACGGTTAGGGGAACCCTACGGACTGATGTTTGTTGATGCCACTACATTAGATTTTTTTTTTTATAACTTAACACAAAGCGACAGCGAATATGCCGAGCTTACAATGTGCTTAGTATGTGTTGAGATTCTGGATGACACTTTGACGATGATCTTCCGTGGATAACAACAACAGTGATACTGGTGGTAGGATTCCTATGCAGGAGTCCGTCTAGGTAGGTACCACCCCAGGGCCAGATATTCTGCCGTGAAGCAGTAGTGTGCAAACATTACTGTGTTTCGGTTTGAAGGGCACAGTCAGCTAGCGTAATCACTGGACATATGAGACTTAAGAAACTATGTCTCAGGGTGATGGGCACAGTGTAGTGACACACAGAAATTTTCTGGGTGGCACAGCATTTGTTATGGGCAGACGTTGCACTTACCATCAGATGAACGTTTTGCTCGTTTCATCACTTAATACAATAAAAAAAACAGTGAAAAACGCTACTGTGTGCTGCAATAGGCACTATGTGTTATTAGTTAGTAAGTACTGAGACGTGCTAATCGTTCACCAGATGGTGAGTGCCATTCATAATCGATGCGCAGCCCCAGAACTTGGCTTTCGAAAGTCATGTGTAGTACCACACTGCGCTCGTCACCATGAGATGGTTTTGAAGCCAAGTTTGCCCCGTTATTACTACTGTAATAAAGTAGCTGGTGCTCATCCTCTAATTTTTTCTGCATATTTTGATGCCGATCTTATGAATCGCGGATAGGAAAATATCGTGACGAAACCTACATGTCTGACGAAAAAACCCCTACTCGGATTGAAGGACTTTTCCTAGCTTCAAAGTCCCCTCAAAAGTGAGAGGAGACCTGTGCTCACCAGTAGAATATTTATAGGTTGTTACTTTACTACAAATTAACAAAAACAGAATAAACACATAATATGTGTGCAGACTTAGTATGTAGACACGATCGATCGAGATTGTGGCATTGACATAATTCGGCTACTTTAGGCAGTGCGCCAAATATGAAATGACACCTCCGTTTTTACCATTTTGTTTTACCCAGTTTTACCAGTGTCATCACAAAAACTCTCTTCTAAATCCAAGCTTATTCCATAAGATATCATATAGAACGCTAGTTACGTCTTATGTCCCCAGTACAAAGCAAGAATAATGATACAAAAAGCTTTATCAATTAAGGTTAACGCGATGATTGTTGATATTTTATATGATAGCATCATTATGCAAGACCAATAAAACGCAGGCGTGTTGAATGTGGGTAATCAAAAATTATCACATGGATTTGTTCATTGTCTATGTGATATTAGTTGTAAGATCGATGCCTACCATTGTACTTAAATGGCTTTAGTACCGTTACCGACCATATATGGCCTGTGACGACTATGTGGCTTAGTGGACAGAGTAGACTACTGCGCCACGGGTTCTGGGTAGAACCCACGTAGCCGGGGCTAACATTTGTGCAAAAACACAAATTTGTTAGTTTTCGAGTCAGGTTGGGTTGCGATTGTGATATTAGCCTACCTTTGATCTTGATCGATCATGAGTGTTATATCGCGTGCGTAATGTCTGCACCTGTGTGCGCGTTTACACTTGTGTCACTATATTATCTCCTGCACTGTTGATAGTTTTGACGGTATACAAAAGTTGTCCCTGAGGTCGAAAATCGACTAGAAGGACGTTTATGGCCTGCGACACGATAACAAGTTTAAATGTAACGTGTACTGTAATTCTGTTGTACTCTAGTTCTGTTGCGGATATAATCGATTCGATTTTATCTCGTACAGGACACCGAGCATAGTCCTTCCCATATCACGCTAAGCGAACCATAGCTCACTAAGCGTTATAATTCAATAATTCTTTTATTACTGGAAACTATTGCGTAAGTTTTATGTACTCAAATTTTTGCCCCGACTGATTTAGAAGGCACGTTGACGTTCAGCAATATATATATATATATATATATATATATATATATATATATATATATATATTAGTATATTGTACTGTTGAAACATCTTATTGTAATAAATAAATAAAAATAAATTGAATACACGTGAAGTCCGCCAACCCGTACCAAAGCAGCATAGCGGACTCTACCCTGATCCAAAATCACTAAAACAAAAAATTGCTAAAATAATCTACTATTTTTGTAATTATACCTTAGGAACCGAACCCGTAACCCAGAGCGTAGGAGACAATCACTTAGCTATTGCGTTTAACAAGCTGACTAATCCCTTAGTCGAAACTGACAGCCATTGTAATTGAACGTAGTCACGCTCCACCGAATTTTCTTTTCGTTTCTTATTAAAAAAAAAGACGTTACCTCTCACTACGAATTCTTCTGTATCGTGGGTGTGTTTTAGAGACATAAATTTCAGATGCATAAACGTATAGACCTGGACAAAATATATTACTACCTTTGCCAGCCATATCAAACATAGCAATCGCCCACCATTTTTATAACTAGCGATGCTGAATAATTAGTATCACTGAAATAGTCGTTAATTAATTAAAACAACTAAATAGGCATGTTTGCGAGATTTTAATAATTGCTATAATGGGTGGATTTATATTAAAAAAATAAGTGATATATTGTTCCCCAGTAACGTTAATCGTTTATTCATTGTATAGTTAATATCAGACATGTCTATAAAGCGCAACGTTCAGAAATACGTGGTGATGATTGTTTCGTTTCTACCGTACATTTTTTCTTCGATTTGAATTTATAATGCAAATATGTATATTGGAGTGGCAGTGTGCGTTATGTTGATGTGATTATCAAAAAAAGCAGTGCAAGATCCCGTAAATTTTCGACCCGCATTGACCGATGCGCGGGGGAACGAACGCTGTAAAATCGAATATCTCGCAACTCGTAGTCGCCGTTTAGCACGGAGCGCGGCAACTCGCCTGTTTACGAACGCCCCACGCCACTTTTGAAATCGAACTTTAGATTTGAATATCGAACACATATTCTCGTCGAACTTTGGTAAAAGTGACCCGTGATTGAGTTAACTATTTAAACCGGTGTTGCTATACATAAAATAAATAGAAAGTTGCACGGATTTCGGTATAAAATTACGATCTCCATTTCGTCGTCTCCCTTACGGTGAGTGAAATTGAAATTATTTTTCTTGATCAGCAACAGAAAGTTTCTTATCTGTTAGAATAAAAAAATAAAAACATCGATTTCTTACATTTTTTAGAAGTTATACTACTGTTTCATTTTCAGATCGTAATATGAGAACAGTATAATTTAATGTAACATACTCGTAAGATGAGCTAATATTGTAACATCACGGCATAGCGTGTTGAACGAGCAAACGTATATCAGATGAAATTCGATTTCTTTCACTATCGTGAAGACCATTTCTAGGAAATATATAAATATTCACAGCTGTGTGTAAAAAAAAACAATTACTTATTAGAGAAGTTATACGGAGCTCGTAAATTGAAATACTTTTATTTAATATTATTCTACACAAAATTAAAGAATTGATATTAGTTAATTTTTTAGTGTTTAGCTTATAGCTTTATATTTTCGTGTATGCAAATTGCATAGATTACAGACTGATAGTACTAATTAAACACATTAATACTATGTAATAAACGTTACGCGGGAAAGCTCTTTACAAGCGTCCAGTACTTATACTAAAAAACATAAATATTATTAGTCCCTATAAAATATTTTTGCAAAAAATACTTTAATAAAAGTAATATTTAAAATATTTTCCTTTTTAAAGAGCACTGAATTGGTTATCTAAATTAGTAAACATAATTAAATCACTTAGTTCTTTTATTTTCTTTTTATTTTTTAATTACAAATTTATGTTAGGCACTTAGCACCGCTTTTAAATTTTATAATTTACCTGGATCCTATAGCTTGTTTTATTTAATTTATGAACCGGTTTATACCGACGTATTTGATACTTGATTGAAGATTTTAACGAGGACTTTCTCAGTAACGACAATAGTGTATTCAAAATAATACGTGACACTGGTTATCATTACAACCGCTTGCCTCAACATGTGGTACCACCACATGTTGAGGCAAGCGGTTAATATTCAAACAAACAGATAATATTTTTGTAGCATCCCAAGTTAAGTTTTTATAAGGATTTTACAACTCCCTCTTCCGTTACCATCGTACTATGTGGGGCCCGTGGACTTTTGGCGCCAGCTCGAATAGTGGCAGTAGTGTTTTAGTATCTAATTTTGTAATTTCTGTTTACGTTTGGAGTTTTGATGTTTAATATTGATAGTTTATTATGCAGCAAGTGCTCCTGAAAGTGTACAGTGATTGGAAAATTCAATTCAAGACCATAATTGTGCTTTTCGTTTGGTCTCCATCAGTCCAGGAAATCTACAGTAAAAGTCAACTATCAATTTATTGTCGATTAAAATTTTGAAGTGATGCTGCTTGAAGATTGTATACTTGGTTATGTTACTTGACACTGGAAAATAGTTCATTACTGTTTCCATTAATAAATAAATAAATAATGTGGGCCCGTTTTTAGACTTTAAACCATGAACTCAATTTTATTTATATGTTCAGTGTATCAAACAAAAAGCCTCCATTTAAATCCGTACATTGTGACGGGCAACTACGAAACCCTACATTACGCGTGGCCCCACACGCACTTGACCAGTTTTTTTTTATAGGAGATAGGGATGAGATGAGCAAAACTTTCACCTGATGGTAAGTTTAAAGTCTGCCCATAACAAATGCTGTGTCTCCCAGAATACCTCTGAGTGGCACTACATTGCGCCCGTCCTCCTGAGTCATCAGTTCTTAAGTTTCATAATTACGCCCAGTAACACTGGCTCTGGCTGCCCTTCAGACCGAAACACCTACCTATCTAGACGGATTACTGCATAGGAAAACTACCACCAGTGATATTTCAGATGGAATATATTGTAAAGAACAATAATAGTTGTATACAACACCAATCTCTAAATATATATTTATGAATGAAGATCGTATTTTAGATTTGTGTAATTGTATGAAGTTGTATCACAATTAGTATGTGAACTCTTATGAATGTAAGAAAATGTATAAATAAGTACTGTAAATGATGAATTGTGCAACGCAGGCCTCTCGTTTTTGAGAGAGTTTTGTACATACTGTATCTATGATTCTGCTAACTGCATTAAGAATTATTGACCAGAAGGTATATGCCTATATTAGTTGACGTATTTACGTAAACGCACACCATACCCGACGACATTACACGCTTCCTTATGCTTCGCACTACGTTCACATAACCGCGCTAGAAAAGATATCAACGAAGCGAGTTGGGTCCGTTACCTAACGCCGCGTTACTCGGACGTATGTAAGTAACTAGTCCACTTACAATTGCACGCGGACCTTGATACACATCATGATGAATGTGATTGACATTATTCGACATTTGTATGGATTATTCGCGATCTAAGCTTTCGACAATTTAAAATATGTGAACTTTTCACTTCACTTTAAGTGATTGTATCGATTGTACTCGTATCGTGCGATATGTTACGAGTTGACGCATGGTCGCAGGGTAAACTGTGTCTCAAGAGCCTACGTTAATGGCTCATATAAATGCGATACAATTGTAACGAGGAGCAGTCTTAGTGTATGCTCGAGATTTTTTTGTAGAAGACAGTGACAGTCAGATGAGCAAATCGTTCGCCTGATGGTAAGTGCTACGTCTGCCTATAATAAATGCTGTGTCACCCAGAAAAAATCAGTGTACCACTACACTGCGCTCGTCTCCCTGAGACATCATACTCCCAGTAATTTCACTGGCTATCAGTGCCCTTCGAAGCGAAACACAGTAATGTTTTCACACGACTTCGATACTTACCAAAATGTCACAATTTTTATGTAAAAGGGTAACGGGGTACGGCTAACGGCTTGCTGCCGTTCCCTAAGCTAGCTCTTATACTTAAGAAAATTCCAATGTATGACGGCGCCATTTACCAATTTAGTAAATGGCGCTACCTTCTTAGATAGTGAACGCGTTTTCCTAAGAGGAGACTTTACTCTAACCCCGAAGAGTACACGGTCAAATTAAATTGAGATATATGATGCCAGAAAAAAGTTGCAAACCTTTGCTGTAAAAAAGAATGTGGATAACTTTCTTTGGTTAGATTTTGATCGCGGTAGTAGCTAATCCTTAAATATAAAGTCATTAATTGGGCTTTATATATTAGTTAACAACATATTAACTTAAACCGCCTTCCCCAAATCAATACATCATGCTATAATTTAAATGATATACCACCCGCCACTGCAAAAATACTTAATACCATATTCCTTTGTTATATAATTTGATACAATTAACCTATGGTTGGTTGGTTATTGAATACTTTTTTAATTATAGTTAATTTGTAGTTTATTTGTAGCGCCTTATTTGCGGATATCATTTTTACATACAACGCTTTCTGACTCTACGTCACGTTTGAAATAATTGGTGCAAAGATATATAATTATGTAGGTATATAAAGAAACATTCAATTATGACTGACAATTCCCAGTGCTCCACTTTCTAAAACCATACGTTTATCATAGAACTGTACGTGTAGGAGGTGCTTTATGACGTGGTACGTGAGTCTTGGTCTATTTAAACCTGATGCTATTCTGTTCAATATCATTAGCGTCTTTACAGTCAATTGCAGAACAAACGTCTCTCCCAAGGTCTGGCATATATAAGATGGTTATTCCGATATCTATCACAAATTAGATGTTTCCTGGCATTTTCCTTCGATGAGTTTAGCGAGCGAAATAAAATAGAGTGGCAGGTTATCTAACTCCGTCATCCCCACCATATGGCGTCTATTAATTTGACACATAGGTATGATACAATTTCGACACTTATAACTGTTTTGTTAGAGTATATTTCTCAAGTGACACCCACTTATGAATGTGATGACAGGCGTCGAAAAGTAGTTATGATAAACGAGCGTCTTCCGCGACACAAGTACGTAATATGATTTTCAAAATACATTAGTGTCATCTTAACAATAAATAGGTGTCAAGGCTGCTCTGCAACTTACTTCAGGCATAATTACATTATTGCAAAAATTATAGCGTTATGAAAAACGAAAGCGAGAAATATTGGTTATCACAGATTAGAATAGTAACACTTAACACAACTTAAGTAACTTTAAGTGATATTATTAATATTTGAATATGTAATAGGCGTTTTCTGTTTGTGTTATAAAGTAATATGAAATACTACACCTTCTAAAGAATTATAAAAGTAATGTTGACTTAAAATCTTTTTCAATTTTATGAGAGTATCATCTGCTTCTAATTTGTTTTGCAAGGAGCTATAAGATCCTAACGCCTCTCCTTTCCTTATTATGACGATACAAAATGTAACAATAGAAATATGAGCTGGTCAATAGGATACATTTTTAACAATCTTTTCTTATTTAAAAAATAATGATGGTAAGGAAATCCAAGGTAAACATTTCTGTCAAAATCTAAATATCACACGAATAATTTATATTTGTGTGTTGTTTAATTTTATTTTAAACTTAAACCACGTGGAGAATGAGAAACGAAAAAAACATGAAAAAATTTAAGTCCGGGTTAGAGCATGTATCGTGTTCAAAGATGCATAACTTCATTTAAATTTGTATCATTAACTTCCTTCTTAGCGCCGAAATTATTAATTACGTGTGTGAATTTTATCTCCTCTATACTAAATATTTATTTTGTTGTGTCTGTTGCTTAGTGACGTGAGCGCGGTAAATTATAAAAAAACAAGATTAGAGCTCAGATTTATGTCTATGCAAATTAATGTACTTTTTTTTGATTATTTTCGCTACTCTTTTAACACATTTGCGGGCTCTGATTAGCATAACGTTGTCTTTTACCGATAAAAAAACTTTTTCATAAAAATCGATAAACTTAATTTCCATTACATTTGGTCTTACCGTATGATAGCTGCAGTAAACATTTTGAAAATATTTTCTCTTCCTTGAAATTAGTTATGGTTGAATAATAATAATAACATCCATACTTAATATTATAAATGCGAAAGTATGCATCTAGTGGAGATGGGGTAACGATCAGCAAAAGCTTGCAGGAAGTCGGTGGGTACCTACATTTGGCATAGAGTCATGCTTACTAATCAATAGTTGTAATACTATATATATATATATAAAAAAGTAAAGTAAAGTTTCAGCCTATATATGTCCCACTGCTGAGCACAGGCCTCCTCTCATTTCTGATAGGGTTATGGAGCTAGGAAGAATCCGCCACGCTGCTCCAATGCGGGTTGGCGGTCTTCACATGTCTTCGAAAAATATATTTAATTTCTCAGACATGCAGGTTTCCTCACGATGTTTTCCTTCACCGCCGAGCACGTGGTAAGTCAGCACTTAAAATTGCATTAACAATTTTAGTGGTGCCGGCACCGGGAATCGAACCCAGGTCACTCGCGTACTATGAAAATTAAAGCGAGCGCCTAGCCCCTGAGCTACCACGGCTCTTATATATATATATATATATATATATGTATATATATATATATATATATATATATATATATAGATTAAAATCTTTTTCAATTTTATGAGAGTATCATCTGCTTCTAATTTGTTTTGCAAGGAGCTATGAGATCCTAACGCCTCTCCTTTCCTTATTATGACGATACAAAATGTAACAATAGAAATATGAGCTGGTCAATAGGATACATTTTTAACAATCTTTTCTTATTTAAAAAATAATGATGGTAAGGAAATCCAAGGTAAACATTTCTGTCAAAATCTAAATATCACACGAATAATTTATATTTGTGTGTTGTTTGTGTTGTTGTGTGTTGTTGCTTGAAATTAGTTATGGTTGAATAATAATAATAACATCCATACTTAATATTATAAATGCGAAGTGTAGTGGAGATGGGGTAACGATCAGCAAAAGCTTGCAGGAAGTCGGTGGGTACATTTGGCATAGAGTCATGCTTACTAATCAATAGTTGTAATACTATATATATATATATATATGCGATAACGATGATAACAATAAGTTAAATATTCTAATGTGGTGTCAGAGACAGATAGTTGTGAGGTACATAACTATTGGCTTGGCCCTGATGGAATAAGACCTAAAGCGAAGCTCAGGAAGAAGTTGAAGAGTAAAGAGAGAGTTAATAATCATTCCGATTTATTATCCAACGGTTTGATTGAATGGAAAACCTTGACGAACGTAAATGCTACTAAACGAATTACGAGTATAGCGTTGTTTAATGGCCTTATGTTTGCCGGAATATTAAGTATTTTTATGATATAACATAAAAGTTGTTATACGTTGAAAATATAAATGGAATCTTTATAGCAATGTTTATTGCCTATTAAATAGTATCTTATGATTTATCTTACTTATGTTATTGTTAACTTACAATACTACATTTTAAGATACCGAATATTTTAGCAAAAAATTACGAGTATTATTAACTGGGTTTTGGTTTAAAGGGCACTAATATAGCTAGTGTGATTACACCCCAAAGGTTAACTCATTAAAATTTTCGCAGAATGTTCTGGTTCTTATTTTGACTTGATGATCGTCTACTATTCGTTTTGACGTGCTACTCATTATATCAACTTTTACTGCTACTCAGCAGAAACGAGAAGAATGTGGAAAAATTCTTATATTTTCCTACAAAGCGGAGCCTTCATTCCAAACTTTTGGTGTCGTGGCATTTATTCTTTTTAATTTCATTTGGTAAGCTTGGCAGAGGCTACAAAATTGGATAAGAACATGATTTTTTAATGAAATTCGGAAATTGATTTCATAATGTTGAACACACGGTCCAGCTTTTATTTTAGCATTAATATAGTCTAAATAATCAACCCAATTAAAGGCAGAAAAGAGAAAATGAGGCACTGAAATCTACGACTCTCGGACGGTCTAACAGGTCATGAGAGACATAAGGACTGATATATCAAAGTGACGAATTCATTGCTATGCCATACGGAGCTTTCCAATTCAAAGTACTAGGTGAGACAGCAACAGGTGCGGGCAAGCGTTGCACTTGGTTGCACAAATGAACAAATTGCTCGTCTCGTCATTTGCTTCAACAAAAAAAATATTGTTTATTTTACAGTTTTGCTTTTTAAAAGAAATGAATAAACTATAAATGGACTTAAATAACCACAATACCAGCTATATTTGTGAAAAAAATGCACTCATCATTGTATTTTTTTTGGCCCTAGGGTGGTACCTACCTAGACGGATTCCTGCATAGGAATCCTGCCAACAGTACACTAATATTATACTAATATCCTGTACAGTATACTAATATTATAAACGCGAAAGTAATTCTCTCTCTGTCCCTGTGTCTGTTCGTTACCTTTTCAAGGCCCAACCATTGAACCGGTATGGAGAAAATTCGGCACACGGTGACGGCGACTTTTTATTTCGGAAAATCAAAATCCTCACGGGATTGTTAAAAAATCGATATTTTTTTATTTGATAAATGTGACGGAACTCCCAGAACAGTGTGACACCACAATGCTCCCGTCACCCTGAGACATCAGTTCTTAAGTCTCATATGTTCTTAAGTCCCAGTGATTACGCTAGCTCTCAGTGTCCTTCAAACCGAAACACAGTAATGATTGCACACTACTGCTTCACGGCAGAATAACTGGCCCTGCGGTGGTACCTACCTAGATCGATTCCTGCATAGGAATCCTACCACCAGTAAAAAATCCACGCAGATGAAGTTGCGGTCATTAAAAAAAAACTTCAAAAATGTCCAAATAGGCCCAATAACACCACTAATGAGCTACTTAAACAGATTGCTGATTATTTTATCCCAATTAATAAAATAAATTGGACAGCCACATGAATTAATAACGCAAGGAAAATAATAGTTAACGTAATCTATATAAGCAAGTTCCAACATGAAATTCCCCTCTTAGGGCTCGTTCGGCGCAGGAACTGATGACTGCTTGCTGCGCTACGGGACGCAGGATCGATTCCTGCACTGTAAACATATTTGTATGACTACGGATAGTTGTACCAGTACTGGGTTTTATAACTGTAAACCCAAAAATCTAGAATTTTCGTGGCAACGTTTTCTCAATTAAAAAAGGCATATCGTATTTGTTTATCATCCGAAACACTATTCATAGTATCAATTACAGATTCTGATAACGTAACAGATATTTGGTTTATTTCGGTTATTCGATAGTTCCGGGTAGAAGACAGTTACATCCTTTCAATTTATGAACAGTATAACAACTTTTGTTATCCATCCGTGTTGTTTTTCCATTTTTACTCAAAACTGTTGACTCTCACTTTGTACTGGCCTCTTCATTTTCATCAAACACTAAAGAACTAATAATCGACAGTAGTGTACAAATTTCCGAGTTAATTTTACGCCCAACTTTCACGCGATCGCTCGCGGAACTAGATGCGCGGAAATTAGAAGTAAAATGCGATTGCTATGGCAGCGCGGCATTACTGTTGCTGATTTTTATTTATTGCTTAGACTTTAGCGGTAAATATTTTATAACACATACGAGTACAATATGTCATATATATATCCATTCTTATATACTTATACTTATATACTTATGACAGTGTAAATTATTATTATTAACTCTCTCTGTCCCTATGTCTGTTTGTTACCTTTTCACGGCTCAACTAATGAACAGATCTTGATGAAATTCGGTAAAGAGATAGCTTGCACCCTGAAGACGGGCATAGAATAGGCTTTTTTATCCCGGAAAATTAAAGAGTTCCTACGGGATAATTAAAAAACCTAAATCAACGCGGAAGAAGTCGCGGGAATAAGCTATTATGTTATAATAATAAACACTAAAACAACACAAATAATTTAATCAAAAAGGAAAAATGTGTATATATTCTGTAAATTATCGAGATCGAATGACCATGGCACGGATTTCTTTTTAGAATTTGAAACTTCCAAATTAATTTTTTAGAAACCTTTTTTTCATATTTAATAATTTAAATGGTGTTGAAAAACAATTTATATTAAAAAGGATCGTCTGCACTACTGCGAAAATTTGTTTTTTGTGTTTATTTGCGACCGTATATAATCGCGAGGACAATCCTTTATAAACATTAAAACACTTGACGGGTACGAGTAAATTTTAATGCAAATGTTGAACCCTGATGGTCGTCGAACCGGAAACCCTTGAATAAAGAGCGGGAAGATATTCGTTGAATTCGAAACTCGTTTTTCTTTTTGCAAATAATTTACTTAACATGGAGGTAAAGGGCTTTAAAAGATTGTGGCGTATTTATTGTGTTTATGAACATTAACCTTTTCGTCGGGTCAATTTGGTCTTGCTTGTGTGATTACTACTGATTCTTTTTCTCCTCAATATGATTGCGTCAAATTACAGGTTTCCGTTTCCCGGTTCTGTTGTTTCAGCTTTGCCCGGGTTTTGGTAACCTGGCGGTGATTTCATTGACTCTCATAACCGTCATCGCTACGTCCAGTCACCACTACATGGGTTTGCTAAAAGATCTTGCTACTCCTTTAATAATAGTCAGAAGCCAAAT
Source organism: Luehdorfia chinensis (assembly GCA_019845155.1). Lineage (NCBI taxonomy): Eukaryota > Metazoa > Arthropoda > Insecta > Lepidoptera > Papilionidae > Luehdorfia > Luehdorfia chinensis. Next base: position 1,815,817 of record JAHVAK010000125.1, read on the forward strand.
ATATTTAAATATTTATAATAAAATCCAGTTACAAATGTAGTAATTATAATTACTAGAGTCCACCCAATAGTAGAAATTCGACCGCAATTCATTGACTTTTTTTATTGAATTTAATGTATTATTAACACATATTACATACATATTAACACATAGCTTTCTGCACTCTTTCTCCATATAAATTTTAAATATGCCAAATCTCACACTCTTACTCTGGAGAGAGGTAAGCGAAGTTTTTTATCAAAAGCTATTATAGAATTATATTTTAGCAAATTAAGTAAATGTATTAAAGTACATTATATTTTCAGTTACTTCGTTTTACAGATTAAAACCAAGTAACTGAAAATACAACGTCGACGCATGCTATTAGTAACAATAATAGAAATTATCTTAATAATGAAAATTTAAACTAATAGTTTAAATCGTTTAGCAACATGATAATAAACCCTTTAAAACATCATTACCATATAAGATGTATCATTACTTTGCAGTATCCTTTCTTTACAGAATACTAAATGATCATGAGATCACTTTGCGTGTTCTCAGTTCATGATACCCTGCATAATTATATTATGTACGCATAGCAGAACTAGGGCTGTCATATCTGAAACAAGTAGGGTTAGATTCAGCTGACTGTTTTTAAAAATACTTTTAGTCAACTGCATCGGCAGCTAGTAACTTCATCTCAAACATTTCCTTCTTCTTGTTCTAAAGAAATCTCTCAGACAATATTTTTAAATATTTTCTGTCAGAAAAGTTTGTTATTAGTATTTAAACAATACAGTTTACTGGAGATAGGGCTGAGACATAGACACTTTTACAAGTGGGTTCGAATCGAACGCAGTAAGTAGACGTTTTCGCTTTAAATGTCCATACTATACCCATGACAGAAAGATTGATGGGTATATTTATATTGGTTATATAAAATCTGTTATACCTAAATATTATATATGACTAACAAAGAGGGGTGTGCATATATTTCTGTAAAGCTGATGCGATGACACAATTTTACTAGAGCAAACGATAGGTATTTAAGTATTTATGTTACGTAGACTAAAGAAGGTTTTAAAAATTATGCAACGTCTATAGGTTTTCGGCCGTTACCAATTTAAGTACGAGGAAAAAATTATATTTCCAATAGCGAAAGTTAGAAGTAATACGTCTTTATTATTTTTTCGCAACTGGGTCACGGGTTCTAGTGCATTACGATACGCTGTTTTTTGCAACTGCCGTGTAATGTAGTTTGTTATTTAATTACAAGACCCCTCATGTTCGAAGCGGAAAATATAGTAAAATATTTATTTCTAAGTTCTTAATTATGTTTGTAAAGAAAACCGCATGATGGTGTCGAAAAAGAGCAGATAAACTAGGTCATGAAAGCAACAACTCATCTGGCAACTATGGCAAAACCCTCGCTTGAGTAATTCCATAGAAAACGACCATATGCGGTTGTGAACTATAATGAGCTAGATATAAATGATAACAACGATTAAAGTATTCGTTTATCCAGAATCTAGTATAAAATGGGTGGCATGGTTTCTTAATCATTAAATTGACTCTTGCCTCGAAAAGTTTAGGTGTCTTAATTTTGAGTTTCGATACTAAATAGAATTCACTCACGGTGACAAAAGTTTACATCACCATTTATAGTAGAAATTAGCAAACCCATTTACTTTTTTATTGCAAATAAGCAAATCATCATCGTCATTTCAGTCTATCACTAGTCCACTGCAGAAAAATAGTCCTCCCACATAGATTGGCGCAAGTTTGTAACTCACATTTTGCATAACTTCCCACGCGGCTGCCTTAGGAAAAAAGAGTGCATCAAATCTTTATCGTATACAATAAAAACAATAAACATTTATTAAGGGTAGGGAAAGTTGAAATCCCTAGTTAGGTAGATTTACAACAGTATAGCATTATATGATTATCAGCACGCGTGGGTTCGAATCCCATCCTCGTCGCCAAATGGCTTATTCTAATATTTTTTTTAATTTATTTGAAAACCCAAAAACAAGTATGTAATACAGCTTAAGAATATACTAATACTAATATTTTTTTATCATTACAAACTTTACATGGTCACCTCTAGAAATATACAAAATAATTAAATTTTAATGATACTGATGATTTATTGAAAAGTAGGTAGATACGACAGGTGCCGTTCGAGTGTACCTTCACGTAACTATTATAAAATATATTTAATACATACTAGACAGCATGTCCGTGAAAGCACCAATTCAGGCGAGGATTCTTAAACAGATTTTCTATTCATCAAGACCATGCAGGATGGTAAGCGACTGTTTCGACAACTTATTGTCTGCCTGGTAATGCTGCTTCCAGAACAAGTCTGTGGGATTTCTAATCGGTATATTTTGATGGATTTTCCGTCTGCCGCCCGTGTCTCATGTGTCACACAACAAGATGCGTGCCGGTGAGATTGGCATCTATAGCGTTACGAGCAAGTTCAATGAAGTGTCGTTTTTGCTTATCTTTTTACTTGTGTGAATTGATTCGTGTCGCAGTGAATTTTTATCGCAAAGAATAATCATCGAACTAAGACAACTTTCCGCGGCGTGGACGGTTGAAACGGATGACTGCTTATTGACTTTTTTCTACATGCTTCAGAAACCATGTCCTTCAACCAGGTCGTAAGATTATAGAGCCACATAGAAACAGGCAAATTGCAAACAACTCTAACGTAATAAGGCATACACTATCTGAATGTACTACGCTCGTCTTTTTCGTTTTCATTAACAATTACAGTATCTATCTGCAATAATGCTACTATTTTAGAGAGTAAAACACTAACTGTTTCTGACCTATATACTCGTACGAGTATAACGTCGTCTTAAGAGTGTTTCTTATAAAACCGTAATTGGTCTTACCGTTTATATATTTCTAAATTTTAAATAATTTTCAGCTCAATATTTTTTTAACGTTTTAAAAGACCTTTCAGAGTCTATTTATTGTGTAAAAACTTATTCTTCTTATTAGCGTGTCGATCTTATCGATCGACTTATTGATTGACTTATTGATCTCATTATAATTTCAGATCTTTTGGTTTCTTTAGTCACTCTACATAAGAAAACGTCATTATTGTTATAATCCTCGCAACGCTGTAGGCGTAGAGGACACAGATGATAATTACCAGGAAACAACAATACTAGACGGTTGAATTCCTCATTGATTTGACCTAATTAATACTCTAGGATAATTGCATTAGCATCTATGGTATTACCTTCAGGTGTCTTTACAGCTGATCTCTAACCTTGTCGCGAATGATAAGCCGGCATTATAAGTATCTGCATTATTTTATAGATTTAATTTACGAATTAGTAAGCGCATTATAAAGCAATGGAACTTCATATAAATCACAGGTTAAATGTGTTCTCCCAAAACAACATAGAAAACAAAACAAATCTCAAATTTGAAAGAAATTCTTAAAAACGTCCAAATCTCGTGTCTAAATACTAAATTTACTATCGTTATTTTGGATCATACTTTACATTAGAAAAAAAAATGAAACTATGAAACATAAATATACAGAATGTCTCTATGTAATGTTGACGACCATGTGGCCTAGAATACCTGATTACTACGCCGCGTGTGCTGGGTTCAACACAATTCGTTGTGTTGCGATTGTCTTTGTGTCGCTGACACTGCGTCTTGGACTACCTCCGATCTTATTGCACGAACGTTACTTCGTGCATGGGTAGGTTGGAACGTGCGATTGTCCCTGTGTTTGTGCGTGCATTTGTGGCACTAAAATATAACCAGCGCAGTTGATAACTGAAGTCCGCATTTGGTAGTTATCGTCGTGGTCGAAAACCGGCTAGAAGAACATCAATTGTATTATTTAGGTTATAAAAACATTTCAGTAACTTATTTTAATGTTAGATAGTTCCGTGTCGTGGCGGCCTAAGAGAATCTACCACCCCATCTCATCGCGTGGGTGTCGTAAAAGTCGACAGAGGGAAAATGAAAACCTGGGGATGGGCAACAGTATCTTCCTCGAACATCTGAATAAATAAACTGCGGTTGCCAAAACGCCTGCCAAGCTTCAAATAGTAAAGAACTTAATTTATATACGAACATATAAATCCGTAGCCAAATTGAATATAACAAAGCCAAAAGTACTTGTGTAGGTTGTGTTAGGTAATCGTTGGACAGTTGAAAAATTATCGACACGCCTACAGTCAAGGTATGAGTAACGATACATTAAAATTGTTTCAAAACTAAACGAAGGTCGTCCACACAATAATAACACGCTTTGGCATTGTCTATAACAAAATTAATCTAAGCTTTATAATAAGCAAGCTCTACTCGCGACTTTGTTCACGTGGACTTAGAATTCATTTAACGGAACATACGGAACTAAGTCTAGATTATTGTAATCGTTACTCTGAAATAAAAACGATACAATAGCATTGTTCAGGTTTTGTCGGTACAACATACGTATTGATATAAATTGAACATACACACTTAAACCCGGAGAAACTATCAGTAGGTCGTAAAATAATAATCCCGTGCGGGAATCGAACCCGCGACCGTTGCTCCAACCGAGCCGATAACTAGAATATGTTCATACAGAAATACTAAATAGAGTCAAAAGCCCAATTTACGTATTTTTGGTATTAGTTTTTAAAAAATGCTCCCCAGTAGGGCTTCTGCATCGAGCGTGTTTTACAGATTTTCACATGCACAACAGAACCAGACCCCAAAACCAACAATTTGTGTTTTTGAACAAGTGTTGGTTTTGGCTGGGATTAGGACCCAGGACCCGCGTCGCAGAAGTCAGATTCTCTGATCGCTAGGCCACGCGATCTTCTTATTGTATTTATTATGATGAAGCATGGTTTAACGAACACAGTAATGCTTTTTCAGCTTCAAATGCTAAATAAATTAAGAAAATGAAGATTCTTATGTTGGGACCTCGTATCGGCAAATTCAGTGCAGGTATAATACCGTCACTAGATGGATAATTTTTGCAGAAAGTTGATGGCTGCTGGTAGCGCAAGACGTGCTTTGATGCAATCATTAGGCGGTCTATGTTTTGCAGTGGACTTCTGATTCTGATGGGTTGTACCGATGGCACTGATGAATATATATATATATATATATATATATATATATATATATACACTAATTCAATGGTACTTGTGAAAATCGATAGAAATCAGTAAATATGTTGAGGCACAGTTTAAAAATAATCTATATTAAGACGCCCTATACGATTGATTTCGCCCTGGGATCGAAATACAACCGTGATTCATATTTTTTTTATTTTCATCGTTGCAGAGGTTTGAGTAATTATTTGTCTTTTAAAATACTATGTCAACAATCTCTACTGTTTGAAAACATACTATTATGTGTTTGATATCGGCAGCATGAACGTAAACAAACGACAGACTATAGTGTATTATCTATGGCCATACTATTATGTGATTGATATTGTCAGTATAAATGTAAATAATGTATGTTTTATTTCATTAAATTTAGTTGTAACACATCCATACTAATATTATAAATGCAAAAGTAACTTTCTCTCTGTCCTTCTGTCTGTTTCTTACCTTTTTCAGCCGTTGGATACTTTTCATTTTAAAATATCAAATAGTTCTCACGGGAGAAAACCTAAATCCACGCAGACGAAGTCGCGGGCTTCAGCGAGTATTATATATACAAATTTTAGCTTCCTCGCTTCTTCTCAATACAAACTTTAACTATGCAAAATCTTATACTCCTTCGTGCGCGAAATATGCTTATAAAGGGGTACAAAGTATTCTCTTCACGCATTAACATGTAGATCTTGCACGTGTGATGTCTTATATAACTTATCTTGCGAAAGTAGTGACATATAATCCTAATGCTTTGAAAACAAACTAACTTTGCCTTTAGGACTATTGACGATTTTTATAGAGACGGCCTGTTCCATTCCTTTTGAGCCCATTCATAATCATCTAACCGTCAATAGACCACTGATAGGTCTCACCCATTTTGGGAGGGTTTGCCGTAATCGTCACGCATCTACTCGCAGGCTTTCTGCTCGCGAGTCACTTCAGACGAAGTACACAGCCACCGCGCGTAAAGCGTACACATTCCAAAAAAAGACAGGCAGATTGGCGACCGCAGTGCCTTGAGCCTCGTACCTTTAGCGATACTAAACGCCACCGGTCTGTGGTTTAGGTTGTGCGTATTAGAAATGGTTGTTTTGACATCTGTCAAACGCCACGAGTTTTTTTGGGATTCTTTTAGTCGACTATCACAAAAGCCACGAGACTAGAAACAAATGTAGTGTAGGGCGAGAAAGCGCTCGGTTGATAACACCCCAGGGCCAGTTATTCTGCCGTAAAGCAGTAGAGTATATACATTACTGTGTTTCGTTCTGAAGGGCAGTCAGAGCTAGTGTCATCACTATATAGGTACGATAGGACTAAAGAACTGATGTCTCAAGGTGACAGCCGCAGTTAGGTGCCATACAGAAATATTCTGGGCGACACAGCATCTGTTATGGGCAGACGTTGCACTTGCCATTAGGTGAACCTTTTGCTCGTTTCAGCACTTTATGCAATAGAAAAAAATACTGAAATTCTGTGAAGTGGAAAGTTTAGTGTATTTTTTTGGTTGACTATTCGTCACGTTGTAATACATGAACGGCTGAGCCGATAGTTATGAAACGTTTACCTACACGCTACGGGTCGTTTTAGTCAAATGCCGAACCCATAAGAAATAAACCAAAGTTATATAATACGTAATTTATGATCTATGAAATATTAACAAAAAGTCCCGGTTACATACGTTAATCTTTATGAACATGAGGTGAAACACCATTCTTGTAACCGAGGGATGTAAAAATTTCAGAGCACACCCAGAATGACATACATATATACATACAGTTACGCCTTTTTCCCATATAAGGAGTAAGAAGAGGCCACTCAAGTAGCCCACTTTTCGCATTCGCGGGAAACGAGATGTGACGGATAGCGAACCACGTCGCCGCCATTTTGGTACGAGTCGAAAAAATCTTTCTCCCCATAGTGTCCACGCTGTGCCCATCACCCTGACAAATAGGTTCTTAAGTCTCATATGCCCAGTGATTATACTAGCTCACTGTGCCGTTCAAACCGGAACACAGTAATGTTTGCACACTACTGTTCACGGCAGAATAACTAGCCCTGGGGTCGTACCTACCTAGACGGATTCCTGCATAGGATGAAGAAAATAGATATTAATCTTCATTTATGGAAGAAAGTGACGAGACGAGCAAATCGTTCAGTGATGGTAAGTGCAACGTCTGCCCACAACAAATGCTGTGTCCCCCAGAATACCTTTGAGTGGCACTACATTGCGCCCGTCCTGAGTCATCAGTTCTTAAGTGACACTAGCTCTGGCTGCCCTTCAGACCGAAACACTGTAATGTTTGCTTTATGATGTTGGCAATCTCTTGCGATATCAGTTCTTAAGTGTCATATGTTCAGTAATTGCACTAGCTATCAGTGCCCTTCATACTGAAACACGGTAATGTTTGCACATTACTGCTTGACGGCAGAATCACTTGTACTACAGTGGTACCTAACTTTTTTTTTATTGGATAATGTGATGAAACGAGCAAAACGTTCACCTGATGGTAAGTGCAACGTCTGCCCATAACAAATGCTGTGTAACCCAGAAAATACCTGTTTGACACCACACTGTGTCCATCACCCTGAGACATAAGTTCTTAAGTCTCATATGCTCAGTGATTACGCTAGCTTACAGTACCCTTCAAACCGAAACACAGTAATGTTTGCACACTACTGCTCACTTAACTTAGCCTTAACTGACTTTAGATTAACTGGCCCTGGGGTGGTACCTACCTAGACGGATTCCTGCATAGGAATCCTACCACCAGTAACTACAGGGATTCCTGTACATGAATACTACCAACAGTAGGATTTGCTATGCATGAGTCTGAGATTGAATTAATGTCGACTTGTCATCACAACATTTGTCACAATGTTTGTGAAAACAATAAGCAGACGGCGACAAGTACAGTTAACTTAAAAGTACAACAAATTCGCAGGGTGAAAACTGGGTGAAAGAGCAGAATGGCTTGCGGATAAAGCAATTGATTGACAGCTGCATGTACAAAACCAACAAACTGCGATTTCAAAATCACGCATTGCACTACCAAACATGGGAACTACTGTAGTTATCTCTCATAAGATAACAAAGATAATAATAAATAAAAGTTGTGATTTTAACTTTTCGATAATTGTATCACGATGAACTTTACGTACTATCGATTAAAACGTTAAAGTGGCGTAAAATTGAACCGACTTGCAGAACCACTCGTGTTATAGTTGCGTGAATATTGCGTTATGTGGTAATCACGCATTATGCATTAAATCTCACCATTTTTAGGGCAATACTGACAAAAAATACAACTCTCTACCGTTGTGAGTCTTGTGAGACGAGGTGAGAAATGTCAATTACAGCTCGGTTAACTAACTTATGTGAAGAAACGAATTGTTCAGTGATAAGCGTGCAGTTTATTACATTTTTGTTTGCAACGCTTTTAGTATATTGTATTTACTGGCAAGAATCGTAATAGCCCAGTGGCGAGCCTCAAGTTACAATGTAACCCGGAAGAGTAGAGGAGCTCCAAAATCTTCTCGAAAATAAGTGGCCCTTTGCCTACTGGGAAATTTATAGGCATGATAAATTGCATAACTTTTACATATTTGTACCTATACCCCACTTTCACTAACAAATTTAAAACTTTATAATTAAAAATCAATTGCCACATGTATGAAAGACCACGTCGTCACACGAACGGCTCGACCGATTTGGCTGTTTTTTTTTTGTTTTGTTCAAAATTACCAGGACCAGGGTGGCGTGTATGAAAGACAATTTTATTATATTGTATAATCTCAAAAATGTTTTTTTAGTTCTGATGTCACATGGGACACTTCATTAGCATTTCTCATTTTCTTCATTAGTAAATTGCACCCGTGCGAAGCTGGGCCGGGTCGCTAGTATTTGTATAAAATAATATGTATTTGCTATAAAAATGTACGATGCTGCTCATAAAACTTTCGATTTCTATCAGTAGTTGTGATCGCAAGATGTATTACAATGCAGTAACGCAAGTGTACGCACGAAAACTTATTTATGTCGCATTCATGTCCATACACAGCCCTAAGTACAGATCTTGGATGAAATTAGTATTTTCAAAAACAACATTGAAGAAATCTGGTAGCTGGTGGTTAAAATTGTACTCCTATAAAATATTCCAACATATACTTTCTACTTATAACACTAGAAAGTAGCGAGATACAATATCTACATACGTTGTTCTTTGATTTATACCTGATAAGTGGAAATTATACTGAAGCCACATACGATGTGATAGCTCCTCCCATAATTGCCACGAAGCAAGATTCTAGAAGACTTGCATCAACGAGCTTCCCTTACAAAGGCAAGATACTTGCCATATTATGATATATGCCTGTTTTCATAAACCACCAATGTTTTTAAACCTAACGTTGAAAACGAAGATCTGTCACCCTTCTTCTAAAATATTTTTAACAAGTTTCATTTACCTTAATATTATAAATAATAATTATTAAATTATTAATAATAAATTGTTACTGTCTGGGATTTAATTTTTTTTCTAATATAATATAAATATAATAATCTTTTTTCTTTTTTCTTTTTTGTATAAACGCACTTATATATAAGAGGTAAAACCAATAAATTATCAGGATTCTAAAGGTTACATGAATCTCCCAACAATCTTGAGTGGTAATTCATAAGCTAGCAATTCTTATCAGGATATAACGTACATATATTATTTTAAATTGCGACATTATTGCGGACAATCGTAGCTATTATATTAAGATTAGTAGGGGTCAACTGTGAGGACAAAAACTTGTGTAAGAAGGTGCTATCAAGGTGCTTTCAATACTTTAAAGGCAAAAATCGCATAAGAATCGTGAATATTATTATAATGCTACAGGCCACACGAGGGAGCTAACAGTAGCTCAGCGCGTTTTGAAAAGAGCTATGTTTGGTGTTTCCTAACACTAGGTACGAGTATCTACATACTGAACACCGCAGTACCAGTTATTCAGCCGTTAAGTCGTAGTATGCAAAAATTACTGTAAATCGGCTTGCAGGGCATTGATAGCTAATGCAATTACTGGGCATGTCAGACTTAAGAACTATTGTCTCTAAGTAAAGAACGACACAGTAATGTATTGCGCTTGCCATCAGATGACTTTCTTCCATGAGAAAACCCTAAGGATCAGCTAGCTGAAGTGGCAATTGACCGACCATAAAACTCGAAGAACCGATAACCGTAGGATAACAAAGGTTCTGGAGAGGTAGCCGCTTACTAGCAAGGCATCGTATGGCGGATCGCTCACAATGTTGAGCAACGGCCTCCACGGTTTTAGTAGGAAATTATTTAAGGCAATCAATTGCGGAACTCTGTGTTCAACAGTGGACTTGTGATCAATATAACCTATATTGATGATGATTATAATGTTGCTCCTTTTGCTAGATTTTGTAAAAGCAAAATATTCCGGTTACTACCTAATAGTAATGTTAACATTATCATTTACAACTGGCACTATACTATATATGTAGTATAGTGTCGAATGTGTCCGGGAGCACCTACATTATGGCACTCACTCATACTCACCTTCCAATTAGTAAATATTAATAATGCGATCGGAGATATGTTACTCGTTGTCAAGGCACAGAGATAGTCAGTAATGTGTTGTATACACAAATATTAGCATTGAAACCCGGGACCAATTGCTCAGTAGACAACTATTCTAGCACAAAATATATCATACCTCGCTGCATATTGAAATATAGGAATTATAATCTTGCAATTATAATGTCGTAATAATATTTTTAATGTATACACACGTAACCGTCTTTCTATTGACTAGAATATAAATTAAAAAAAAAACTAATTCACCTTTTAGGTAACGATATGGTAAATTTTTCACGGTCAGGAATTTGTTCAGCAAAACGTTCTGAATACGTTCTCTTATAAACAAACCTTGAATTTATACGGAACAAGCCGAAAATATACTGACGTTTAAATTGTTTTATTTATGTTTACTGTAACTATAAAGGTTTCGCTATTCTGTTATTTAATTATTTTTTCATCTTACCTCATGTGTATAGAATAGAATAGAAGGTATTAATACTTTCAACGGTTCGGTCTGGGCAGATGCGTATATTACGAAATGATATTCATAGTTTGACTAAATTTAAGGTGCGTAAGCTGGAAATACGCAAAAATTATAACGATTTAATTTACTTACATAAAATCTTGCACAGTAATGTATACACCGGAATGATTATCTTTCATCAATATTAACATCTATTATAACTAGGCTCCGAAAACATTCTTATTGCATGTGCACAAAAATAACACCTCATACTGCATATATAACGATATAAAACTTTTGAAGATTGTACAAAAAAAAATATGGGCTTTAAGTTAGTAATCACAGTTCATAAATATGTATGTAAGCCGTGTGGCAGCGGTCTAAGAGAATCTACCACACCATCTCATGCTGTGGGTGTCGTAAAAGTCGACAGAGGGAAAATAAAAATTAGTAGATGGGCAGCAGCATCTTCCTGGAACATCTGAATAAATAAACCTGCCAAGCTTGGCAGCTACGGCAAAATCCCCCAAAATGAAAGCAACAAGTTTTTGTGGCACTCTATTGAAGGGGCTTATGTTCAGCAGTGGAGTAGTGATAGGCTGTTATAATTTAATATGTATAATAAATTTCTTGAAGTATATAATAAATGTATGATTAATTATTATTTATTCAAAACTATGTTTACGTGATATATTTAAATAAATTGTGTATACATCGAAGTGTAAGATTAAGCTTACTCAATGTAAATAACCGGCCATTTTTTATGTTACCTATTTGTGTACCTAACAAAGGGAAATGTCGAAAATCTTAATATTATACACACTGCAGAATAACTATTAAGTACCAAGGCCTGTAGTAATAAAGGTGCAAGGCGTATCGGAGTTACTGCGATAATCAATTTGAGATCTTCCGATTCACTGGTGGAATCTTGGCAATTACGGTAAATCTCCCAACATGAGTATCTTTATCGGAGTATGTTTTGAAAAGGTTTTTTTTTTACTGAACTCTGTGAAAGCTGAAATAATAATTAATCTTTTACCTTCAAACTTCCAAACTAGTACTTTTCCTTGCTAAGAAATAATATATCATTAGCCATTTTAACATAAAAGTTTCAACAAACGTTCCTACATACTAAGATTTCTCCGAGCAAAAACATAGGCGCCCGAATCAACTATCTGCGGACCATACACAATTTTGTACCGTATGCGAATCGAACCAGCGGTCCATAGCCGAGATGCAAATCGCTCAGCTACTGACACGATACAATAGCAGCATATGTTATCAGTCCAAATTGTGCCTCGCCTAATTGGTAATTGGTTGTTTTACATATTATTGTTGTTGTATTGTTTTATGCCTATAGCATAATTCTTGATTGTTTTTGTTTCTGTCCATCCTATAATAGGTTACAAAAAAAGTTCAAAAGTAAAGATAAGTAAAGAGCGCCTTCTCAACAATTGTATAAGATTTGTTTTCGGTTTGCGTAAGTATGACCACGTCACAAGCTTAAGTGGCTTCTTATTCGTCAAAGGCGTAGTAGCTCTTAATAGTACAGGATCTTAATAGTACTTTATTCTATTTTACGTAATCCAAGTCAGTCTTATCTTAAGAATAACTTAACTATCTTCATTCTTCAATTGTTATTCCACAGCATAGCACCGGCTTTTATAGTTCCTCTTTTACTGTTCAGGCCGATGGTATCAAGGAAGCTTCTTATACTTTATTATGTTTATTATGTTTTGTATAAGTGTCTGTTGTTATACTATTTATTTTATTTATAGTGTATTTTATTTGTATGTTATGATGTGTATTTTATTTTATTTAGTTTATGTTATGTTATTAGTATGTTGACTTTGATTTAATTTAAGATACATTTTAATAGTTGGCACTTGCCACATATTTTTCACCATCGGCATGGGTTGACTGGCAGAGAATGCCCTATGGCATTAAGTCCGCCAATTGTAACCTTTCTTTTAGGTATCAATAATTTTATATTAAGTATAAATAAATACAATATGCATTAAGTCCGTCCATAGTTACTTTTATTTAAGGTACAATAAAGTTTTTTTTTTTAATAAAATATTCTATTTGTATTGTGGACAGAATAAACCATTTATGACCCGCAATAGTTCTTGAATCGGTTTCTAATCCGAGAACATTCCATTCCATCGGTTTCTTTGCGGTCATGTGGTAGCTGACCCAGTTTTCGTTCCAGTTCGCGGTCAAATGAAAATCCGTCTTCTCAAAGTCAACGTATAAACTTGCTTGAAATCTAAACAAAACGCAAATCATATTAAGTTCTTACAAGATGCGAGTAATATAAATACTAATTAAAGCGTTAGTATTGCAAATAATTTCTGTATGAAAATAAATATTTCTAAATATATCTATTATTTTGCATTTAGGTAATCCTGTCTGTTATTCCGTAAAATAATTTTTAATAAATATTACTCGGACTATAGTTCTAACAGAAATGTTTTTGATATTGTAATTAAAAAAAAACCTTTTGTCATAATTTAAAGTAGAAAATGTCATACTCATTTTAGTGACTTAATATCTATTGAAGTTTTTGCTGTTTGATGCAAAGACAACTGAATTCCATCACAATTCTTGTTCGTTTTCTTCAGCGTCATCTGATAACATTTGGACAATAATTTTGACCGCCTTCAAAATGTACACATCCGCTTGGCATCTTAACATAATATGTAAATATATCTGATTTACCCTGTGCTCGGCGCTGAAGGAAAACATAATGCATATCGGAGAAAAAAATTAATACGCCAAATAGCACTGCGGAAGCTAGTGGCCTTTAAAAATGAGAGGTTGCCTGTGCTCAGAGTGCTACAGTTATAGGCTCTTTCGTTTTACTTGACATTCGATCTTATCGCATAACTATATATGTCAGGAGATATAACTACATATCTATATAATATCTCCTGTGCATTTGCTATCATTGCATTAGTTTCCGACAGTATTCGGTAGTTAGTTAGGCTAGGAGGACATATGATATACAATGTATGTTTTGATAGCGATATTATATATTGAGCAATGGTATCTGAGTTTAAATAATATATTTTTTATGTGGACTAACAATTACCACGAATATTAGAATAGAAAGGAGAGTATCCTCTGCATTCTAGAGTTTTCTGGGAGATTACAATTTTAAGGCCGCTTTTGTAGGTACATATTTTTTATTTAAAATTCTGAAGAAAATATTAACAAGCGTTTGCTTTGTAATATTTTATGAATGAAACTAATGATAGATATAGCAAAACACTGTCAAAAATTTCCACATTTTAGGTGGTAGCACAAGGGCCGAACGCTCGTCTTTAAATTTCAAAGTACGCAAGTGACCGGAGTTCGATCACCGGTACCGGCACCACTCAAAGTCAAAGTCAAAATTTCTTTATTCAGTTAAGTCTTCTATAAACCTCTTATGAATGTCAAAATCTACAACGGTTCAAAAAATAAGACCTTCTCAGAGAAGAACCGGCAAGAAACTCTGACGTCTTTCTTTTTTTCAATGCCATATTACATGTCATTTATAAGTTACAATAAAATTACATCTGTGTCCTCTACGAAATGATTTATTGTTTAATACGCTATTTTTGTAATAATTTCTTCTTGTTAAGTTTAATAGTTTAACTAGTTTGGTTAGTTTTATGGATCTACTAAGAAAAGATTGTCTAGTTTTGGCCAACATAAACACATAAACCTCTAGCGCGTCACCTCGGCCCATTCTACAGGATACAGTCACTTTTTTATTAAATAAATACATCTGTTTCCGTACGTACATTATATTTTCATAAATATACAAAGACGGAAATGTCAAAATATTAGTATCCTTGAATAGTTCTCGTAGCGACTCGCGAGGACCAAAGTAATATATTGCCCGAAATGCTTGTTTTTGCAAAATGAATATTGTTTCCAGACCTGCCGCGGATCCCCACAGTAATAAGCTATAGGACATAATACTGTGGAAGTATGCAAAATGGACTAATTTAGCTGTAGCCTCATCAGTCAACTGTCTAATCCTTCTAAAAGCAAAAATGGCTGAACTTAATTTTGAAACAATTTTTTCAATATGTGCTCCCCACTGTAGCTGTACTAAAATTGTTCCGCAATTTTAAGTGCTGATTTATCACAATCTCAGCGGAGAAAGAAAACATCCTGTGGAAATCTGAATGTCTATAAATTAAAAATATTTAAAGTCCGCCAATCGGCATTGGAGCAGCGAGTGGAACTATTTCTGGCTTAAAACCCTCTCCAAAATTAGGGAAGGCCTGGTCTCAACACTCCTAAGCTGTTATTTTTTTGAACGATAAAAAACATGAAATAAATTAAATATAGTTTTTAATTCTTCTACTTGACATAGTCTCTTCCAAGATAGGCGAAATTTAAAGAGATCGCCACGTTTTAGTATTGAAGTCTGGCGTAACTGATTTGGTTATTTCGCTATCAATCGAAGACCATAGGATTTTTATGAAAGAAACAAACGAGACGAGCAAAAATGGTTTTCCCACCATCGGGCAATAGTGCAATGTCTGCCCATAATAACTGCTGTGTCATCCAGAATATTTCTGCGTGGGGCACGGCACGCGCCCGTCACTCGTAGAAATCAGTTCTAAGTGTCGTATTAAATTACACTAGCTCCCAATGCCCTTCAAACCGAAACACAGTAAATTTTGCAAGCTACTGATTCCCGGTAGAAATTTCCTGGTATTTTCCTTAGTTGACTTTTACGACACGCGCGGTGAAATGTGGTGCTAGATACTGCAACGCCACCACACGGCACCGTTTTGAAGTAACGTTTATAATACGAGGGAATTAAGCAACGCTGCCTCACAGCGTGGGTTACAACTATCCTCGCAATGTCTTTAAACGCAATGTAATCTTGATTAAGAAACACAATTAAAAAAAAAGCATAGGTACATGGCTCCGGTTGTATTACAAAATGTTATATTTGTTTAAGATTTAACGAAGTTTCAAGCAACAACATTAAAAAATTATATTATTTCTTTATATGCAATTACGGGCATGCTGAACTCGTATGTTATTATAATCTCTTTTTTTTACTAACTTTATTTATAAATATTTATTTTTAATGAAGCGGTGTTAAATTTGAGACATTAAACTAAGCTTTTTCTACTTGGCCAAGAATAGATAAGTATCTGACATACTTATGACATGACAATTTCATTTTATAATGAGTGACTTATAAGGAAACTTTCAAGTTTCCTTCTTATGCTTTTATTCTATAATATTATTAAATGAAGTGAAATGACATGATATAACCAAAATCTGATAACTGCGGAGGGCTTATCAAATTTTGGTTCTCTTTATGAAATTCAACAACATTATTTTGTTGTTCTAAAAGGGTTATACATACATAAGATCACGACTGTATCCCATATGGGGTAGTCAGAGACTGGGCACTCACTGCAAAAACAGATGACTGCCACAATCCACGTTTCACCAAAACAATATAATGCACTTGGTGTGATAGGTGGTGAGCCCATCGCCACCATGCGCTGTTGGGTGCACAGTGCAGTTTAATTCCTTACTCGCCTTTTACGAGATCCATTGGATGAGATTGAGTGGTAGTATTCTTTTAAGAAGGGTTATAAATCATATTAATATGTTTTGAAATTAAACAATAATTATATCGCACTTTCGATTCTCGCAGCAACCAATGTGGTACAATTTACTTTCTATTTTTTTCTCACCTTTGTTAAAACAAATATTGAATTATTACTGAACAACAAAATAATTTGTAAACGATAACGTGACATGTTTTTTTTTAATTTGATAAAAGTGACGGAACGAGCAGAACGTACACCTGATTGATAGTGCAACGTCTACCCATAACAAATGCTGCGTCACTCAGAACATTTCTGTGTCACCACACTTCGCCCGTCACCCGGAGACATCAGTTCTTAAGTCTCATATGCCCAGTGAACACGCTAGCACTCAGTGTCCTTCAAACCGAAACAACAGAATAACTGGCCCTGGGGTGGTACATACCTAGACTGATTCCTGCATAGGAATCCTACCACCAGAAATATATATTTTTTAAATGTAATTTTATTGACATATTCTGTAAAGAATTTTTGTTTTTAATTAATTATTACATTTCATAGAAATTATCTGCACCATCGAAGATACGGAAATATGTTCTTAAATTAAAAATGCTAGCCGAGCACGTGGTCTGGGTGTATTTTTTTTATTTCTGTCCTAGTTCCAGTTTTGCCATTGCTTATGTTTAGAAATAATTAATTGGATACGTCCATTTTTGCGTCGGTTGTTGACTTCGTTAGGGACAATAACATGATAAATATGTATTTAAATTTTATGTTAGATATAATTTTCAGAAATCAATTTTTTTATTTGATGTTTAAATCGCATCGGTTTGTATTCCCATTCGTTGTGTTAATTATTTTTCATTTGTTTTCCGAACCGAAAAGCCCCCTACTATTGTATCGACTAATGAGTCCTTAAAATGCACTGGACATTATTTTATTACGAAAAGTTTCATCCTATATATGTCCCACTGCTGAGCACAGGTCTCCTCTCATTTCTGAGAGGGTTTTGGAGCTAGGAAGAATCCGCTACGCTGCTCCAATGCGGGCGGCGGACTGCACATGTCTTCGAAATATTTTTTATTTCTCAGACATGCGGGTTTCCTCAAGATGTTTTCCTTCACCGCCGAGCACGTGGTGAATCCGTACTTAAAATTGCAATTAACAATTTTAGTGGTGCCGGCACCGGAAATCGAACCCAGGTCACTCGCGTACTATGAAATTCAAAGCGAGCGCCTAGCGCCTGAGCTACCACGACTCACGAGTAATATAATAATGAATTAATATGTATACGATACATATGAGTTTCCACGTTTTAGAAAAGAAAATATTCGTGCGCTATGTCCAACAATTTGCCTAGAATTATGAAGCAATTAAAAATAATTTAAAAATGTAGATATAAAGCTGTCTATCGAGGAATAATCTACTTGCCCAACTAACACCCAGAACTGAACTTAAGGGAGTAACTAGTTCTAAATAATGCCGACCAATACATAGATTATGGAATTTGACAAAAATGAATGACGCGAACAATGGATAAATTCGTCATAACTGTGAGTTGTCTTAGTACGGGCACAGACAGCACTGTAACCTGTGAATAATCGTTTAGTACGAGTTATTTTTTTTTTGCAATAGCGAGCGCCTTTGTTTACCTAATTTACAAGTTGATTCATTTACGTTATTGTGCAAGTTCGGTGCAAACTTATACTTGAGAAAGTTCGTTTAGACTGTAGGTGAAATGTTTACTTAAAATAGGTACCTTAATTACTTTTCGTATTCCTTATTCAGTATCAGTGAGTAATGTTGTTCTGTGAAAACGGAGTGTTACGTATGTTGTTATGCGCCATTAGTCCTCTGGCATATAGGTACAGACCAAATAGTCGCGCAACATCAGTATTTAGCCCCGTACACAAGAAAAAGCCGTGTGGTGGCGGCTGAAGAGAATCTACTTGCCCATTTCATCCCGTGGGTGTCATAAATGTAGACAGAGGGAAAATGAAAATCAAGAGATAGGCTGCAGCATCTTCCTGGAACATCTTAATAAATAAACTTCAGTTGCCAACCCGCCTGCCAAGCGCGGTAACTATAGCGAAATTCGCTTAAAATGAGAGCTATACATTTTGAGCTGATTACGAGCTATGAGGGAGGCCTATGTTCAGCAGTGGACTAGTGATAGGCTGAAATTATGATGACGATGATGATGACAAGAAAATCACAAACGCTTTAAAACAATTAACGCTGAATTTAAACACAATTCGGTTATATTTACTTAAAACTACTGTACTTAGTTTTCTCGACACGTTCTTACTATGTTATTTCCTTTTGCTGCATATAGATGGAAGTGTAACTACAAAATAAACTTTTATATTAGTGATTCTTGTCACGTATCTCGCTTCTTGTCGCATGAGTTAGGGGATTTGAATACAAGGCAACAGCGGGCGTTCCTTTTTTGAACTTCGTAAACTGTTACTAAGTGCTTGTGAATGTCAAGAAGAGTACATAACCAATTTCTGTAAATAGCATTATTACTTCAAATATTGGCGAAATATAGAAGACTTAACGTGTTAATGTAAAATAACTCGTGTATACTAGTATTATAATCTACGTCATGAATTTTAGATGATACAGTTATTATCTGACATATTTAAACCTCGCAGAAAAATAATAAAAAGTATCTGCTTTATTTCGAAGATAAAAGTTCGTGATGTTACAGCTACAATTCATAAATAACTGAAAGTGAAAACTATCGCTTCTAATGACTACATTGTTCTCGTTGCAACATTCTCACAGTACAAGCAAGTTTGACACATCAAATTGCATTACAGCATGCGACTCTGTTGAATAAAAATAATACATTTCCCATTGTGTTTCTGGTTATTTAACGTTCTTTAAAAATCTGACCGTGAGGTGGCAGCGTAGGAAAATCTGCAACCCCGTCTCATCTAGGCTATTCCGTCCGCTTCTAGGCTATTTGTCGCGGGTTCGATTCCCGTACAAATATTTACGGCCTACAGATAGCTGTTCCGGGGTTTGATGAGAGGTACGATACAAGAAAAATCCTTGTGGGGAAACATTTTGCAATAAAAAGACAAATCGTCCCTTCTTGGATTCGGACGATCATCGTAAAGGTACCAAATAAATATATTGTTACTATTGTATCTAATCTAAAACTCTTACTTAATTTTTTTTAAATATACAGAAGTATCCAGAGTTTACGGGTCGTATGATTCCTTTGCAGAAATCCCTCTAGGTATGTACCACCGCAAGGCCAGTTATGTGTTTCGCTGTGAGGAGCACTGACAGCAAGTATATTTACTAATGTCTAAGAACTGTTATGTATCAACCTGACGAGCGCGGTGTGGTGCAACACAGAAATATTTTGGGTGACACATGTACAAATGGCTCCGGCTGCGATTCGAATCCAAGACTTGCAGTGTAGAAGTCAGGTCCTCTGATCTCTAGGCCATACGTTAGTTTGTATATCATCGACGGTATATATAAAATAGTTCTTGAGCAAGGAAACTGGTCTAGAATTACAACATTAGGTGCTTTGTTTTCTCTATCACTTTCGTTATAAGTCGACCAACATACGCCGTCAGCGACATGCTACTCGTAGCTTTACAACTAATAGCCACAGATAACGCAGTGAATAATTATTCTTATTATGTTGCTAGTACTTGCTATTTTATTTGTAATACAGATTAAACTTTCAAGAGAGCTTAGGTTACGCATAAGTATTATTTCTAATAATTTTTAATCTAGTGTAGGACTTTTGGCGCCTAAATTTATTGAATTTTGTAATTTCTGTGTATATTTTGAGTTTTGATTTTTAATATTGATAGTTAATTATGAAGCAAGTGTTTGTAAGATGTATAATTCAATGTAAGACCAACATTGAGTTCTTCGTTTTGTCTCCACCAATCCAGAAAATTTTCATTAAAAGTCAACTATTATTTTACTGTCGATAGAAACGAAGTTTTTGTTATAATTAAATTATTACTCGACTCTGGCAAAAATGGTCAATCGATTTGGTAGCTAATTGCCAGGATCGAAAAAGAAGAAAAAGTGTGTATTTTTTATCTAGACGTTTTTGAGCCTATTCATTATTCCGGATAATATAGCAGAGCAGTTATTTTATATAATCCAGGTATCAGAAAGATCGCGTGTTGAAATGAAGATGCAACATACATCATTAACGCAACGCTAATGACTCTTAATGAGATTTACGTAACAAAATATTTATAAATGTCACATTAAATTTGATGTATAACGACGTCAATCAAACTTCACATTATAATACTAGTAGATGCCTGCGACTTCTTCCACATAGTTTACGTAATTAACAATATACTCGTATTTTACTTACAGAATAAATTTAATTATAATAATATGGAATATAATGTAGTAGTTTTTGCCTTTGACTATTTATACTTGTTTTTGCGTGATGCGCGCATAACAATGAACCTATGTATTATTCATATAGATTTAATTTATTTAAAATTATTTCTTTATATTGATGATCAAAGACAATTATGATGAGTCAATGATGTAAGACGGAATAATAATGTCGTAAATCAGATTGAAATAACCTTTATCCTGCATTAATCCGCCTAGGTACGTACCACCACAGGGCAAGTGACTCTGCCATGAAGTAGTAGTATGCAAACATTACTGTGTTTCGGTTTTAAGGGCACCGAGAGATAGTGTGATCAATACGCATATGAGACTTAAGAACTTATCTCTGGGGCAAATACACAAAGTGTTGGAATTCCGGTTTAGTTGTGTTTTTCCCCTGTTTATGAACTGCATCCTAGCGTACATTCGATCTTATCGCACGAGCGTTATTTCTGCCGGCGGGTAGGTTAGAACGTGTGAATGCCTCTGTGTCCGCGCGTACATTTGTGTAGAAGGACATCTTATAATGATTTCTTATATTTCTTCGGGAGTATCGTCCTCTTATGACCATGGGTGAAACGTCGGGTTATAAATAGTTCAAAATTAAACGCAGTAAAATCCGTAAAAAAACAGTTTTATTTAAATGCAATCTTATTTTACAATTATTTTTTATATCAACCTGTGAACGACCCACTGCTGGGTACAGGCCTTCTCCTATTTTCGGGAAGGCTATAGAGCCAGTAAGTTCGCCACTTCAGTCCGGGCTCGGACACTTCAACTTCTCGAACGAAAAAAAATATATTTGGTATTTATACAGATTTCATCACGATTTTTCTTTACATCGATGGGAACTGCGTAAAATACTATTTGCGGAATTATTAATCGAGTTCAGGTCAGGTCATTATAAAATGTGACAATAGGCTGCTGCTACAATTAAGAAAACGTAAAAACCATGTAGGAAGTTTCGTTTCGACCGTCTTATGAACAAGATTTACTTATAGTATTAGATATCTTTCTACATGTTTTCTTAGCTTGTATGTACGTTTGTATTCCTATAATCTAATCCAAGTGTCATTAGATCGCATGTTTATGCCAGTTTTCTGTATGCTAATGTCATGTTTTTGTATTTTTTACTTAAAAGCGAGCGGGAATATATTAAATCTCAAATTTAATGTCATTAAAAAATAAATAAATCGCATATCACCAAAATACGCTTCCACTTTCGTTTATTAAGTAGTGAGACAGAATAAAAATGTCGTAAATCAGTATAAAATGATATTTAAAACAAACACATTATATGTAAAGTTGAACTGCATAAACCAAATAATAATTGCAAAATAATATTGTTCACAAAGGGCAATACAACTTCTTGACCAGTATTACTGCGGCTGCAACAGAAAGTGCAACTGGACCGGTTTCCGTTGACACATAAAGCAAGAAACGCACTCAAACTGTACCTGCCACAAAAAGATCAGTACAGTCGAAAGAAAAAGAGACAACACACATATTCGGATTTTTTTACAATACTAATATACTTTAAACTACGTTTATAAATGCGAAAGTATCTCTCTCTGTCCCTTTGTCTGTTGGGTACTTTGTACGGCTTAACCGTAGAACCGATATTGACGAAATTCGGCACAGATATAGCTTGTATCCAGTACACACACAGTACAGACTGACATAAAGTAAAGTAAAGTAAAGTTTCAGCCTATAAATGTCCCACTGCTGAGCACATGTTTATTTTAATATACGGCTGTTGTTCCTATAGTGTATTAAAAGTAATATGTGGGTTGAAACTAATCAACTACTGAGTAATTTCATGGGCAGTACACACATACTCAAAAAAATGTCGTAATTTAGAATACTATAACAATAGCTTTGATCAACAGTACTATTATTGATCGAAGATTAATGTGTAAATATTTAACTAGTGACCTAAGAAGATGATGACCTGGAAGATGTAGTGTTGTTAACAGAAAATATGTAACTAATGTGCGAGAATATAAATATTTACTTATGGTAATCTTAATATTATTAATCGCCCTTCACTGGTGGTAGGATTCCTGTGCAGGAATCCGTCTAGGTAGGTACCGCCAGAGGGCCAGTTATTCTGCCGTGAAGCAGTAATGTGCAAACATTACTGTGATTCGGATTGAAGGGCACTGAGAGCTAATGTAATCACTGGGCATATGAGACTTAAGAACTGATGTCTCACACACACACACGTACAGAAATGTTCTGGGTGACACAGTATTTGTTATGGAAAAACGTTGCACTTACCATCAGGTGAACTTTTTGCTCATTTCGTCACTTTATCCAATAAAAAATGTAGAAAATGAAGCACCATACATCAAAAATACAATGCATAGAGCATTACACAGAACTAGTGGTAAAATTTTGCTATAACAAACTTGTTCGTGTTTATAATACTAACAATATAATTATTCGCGGTAGAAGTAGCCGACAATTGCTATCAAGATGTAATTCACGTCACACAATCTCACGAATGCGGTTCACGAATTTGCCACCTGCTTTAGCATTTTGATGCTGACCACGAACGTGAAAGCTTTACTATCCATTCAGTTTCAAACGTAACAAATGACTCACGCAATACGTCAAAAATGTTTATGTAATAATTCATTGCTGGTTATGCACTGATGAGTGCTCAAAACATTTTAAAGTGTTATTTATTAAGGATTTTCACGTCGACTGTACGTATATTTTGCACGTAAAGGTTTTGTTACACTACATTATTACGTGTGTTTTTAAATAATAGAACTCTCAGTTGATTATACAGTAATAATAGAAATATGATCTGCTGCCTCATTGCTTTACTATAAGCTTTTCATATAATTATATTAATTTTTTTTTATTATGCAATGAAATTAAATATTTATTATAAGAAAGCGAACTTGACTAAATTAATAAATTAAAACCTTTTTTAAATTCATCAGTGAACAGACTTTTTTTTATTACCATATTTTTGCAATTCCACGTCAGTTAAGTATTGATGTTTATTGCTTTATTTTGACAGCATAGAAATTACTTTTTATAAATTTGGTTCTCGAGTTTATTTTCAAATTTTGATTCATTAATGCTTTGTAACTATATTTAACAAATAACAATAAAAAATAACTATCTTCAGGTTGACTACATAGTAACGTTATTTTAGAAATATCCGTCTAGGTTCGATATTAGCTACTTAGATAGGAAAATCTGTTGATCTGAACAATGTTGTTTCATATTAATAAAGTCTATAAAAAACCAGTGAAAATTTTATCGATTTCTGAAAACATAATTTTATTAGTATCGACATTGCTTAATTATAATAATTACACCAGTGTAGCAACGCCCTTATCCAAAGCACGTAATGGTTCGGTCCGCATTACATTTGGTCCGGTTTCTTATATAAAAATTACGTAAAACATACTTAACGCTAACGGACTTCCACGCTTGTCCGGACTCGTCGACCGATACATTGATCTAACACGTCACGTGATCGGTAATAACACTCGTATTATAATAAACTCGAGGCTTTTTAGGCCCTTTAGCAACTTTAAAGGTTAATTTAAGTGAACGTTTTAACGATTACTGAATTATATTAATAATAATATAGGTAATGTATAATGAGAGTCACATGTGTTTACAAGCTTCGTATTCCGGACATTCATATTGGTTTTTTAAATAATAATCGATTTCTGTCGCCATAGTCATTGCAGTTTAAGTTCCTCGTTAAACATACTAATTAAATGAAATATCCGTCTTATGAAGTAAAAAACTCCTTGTATGTCTAACGTTAATCCCAATTTTATTGTTTATTTGCTTTTGATAAAATAGATTGCGTAAATAGCGATATTATTTTATTATATATCTCAAATAAAAAACAGCCTCGAAAGGTTTTCATCACGGAAATGTTGCCCGTTGCATTATTACTCGTATATTATCTTGGTAAATCGACAATATTCCAACTAGATTTTCGCTTCACTCATTCAATACATGGTAAATTCATAATTTGCAACTGACCCAGAACTGGCTATTAACTCGATCGGGATATTTGTACGAAATTGTCATTGTGCTTCAATTTTCCACGATCGTAACAACCTGCGTTTGCGTTACGTAATTTCAGGGTAATTTTTGTATTATCCATGTTTATGGCAAGATCTGATTTTATGTGCCCATTGTCTATATACCCATTACATACCCATTATCTATATACTAAATTATGTACATAGTACATATGCATTAATGAAGAAAACAGTACATTTGAGTTTAGAAAAGTAATTTATTGAAAAAATAATTTACAGAGAGAAATACCATCCGTTCACATTAAAAACTCAAAGTCTACAGCGACACAAGTCACTGTATGCCATATCTAAGAAAATTAACTTTCTTTCCTTTATCATTCTTACTAACTCTAATGAAGAGATTTATGATATGTCTTCATTTTTATAAGTATTTAATAAATACTACTAAAAACGGATCATTAAATTGTATCAGTATTTCGTAATTCACGTCGCCTTTAGTGTATTTTAATACTCGATTCTCTCTTTAACTACTGTCCGTCTCTAATTATATGTTTTATATCAAATTATTTTTAACATAATTGCCAGTACGCACATGTTACTTATTTTTTAGGTTCATTTGTAAAACTATGACTGTCGGAAACGCCTAGCGCTTTTGCAATTTGCAACGTGCACAAGCAGCCGCAATTACTAGGATTACACACACTTCTGTGTTGCACCGCTATTAACTTTCCAATAGGACAGTCCGTCTTTTCAAATACTGTACTCTTAAATTTAATCTGGTTTTTCTTTAAATCGAAAGTATTTACTATACACAATCCGTTGTAAAAATATTGATATAGCCAAATACTTATACGGCAATGTATCGAAATGCGGTTATATCAATCAAAGAACATCGTACATTAATAAACATTTATCAAAACGAAAACGAAATGATCAGTTTATCAACCTTAACTTCATTAGTATTTTTAAAAACAATGCCCAACAGTAGGATTTCTCCTGTATGGCATAAAATTACATTTTACAGACATACATTTCACATGCACAACACAACCAGACCCAAAAACCAATTTTAGTTTTTTTACAACTGTTGGCTTCGGCTGGGATTCGGGATTCGAACCCAGGACCCGCGGCGTACAAGTCGAGTACTCTGATATTATATTCCTCGCTATCCCCTGCTGAACATAAACTTCGACATGGTTATAGCAAAACTACAAGTATATAGGTATCCCTCCATCTACCGCGTAGAGTTCCTACTCGGCCTTCACTGATATTGTATTACCATTAGAGAACCTTTCTTTTCCAACGGTTACTAGTGCTATGAGCTATATGGGTAACCCACTGCCACTTCAGCTTACTAATCCTTTGTCGTTTACTTCAGTTCTACTGCGGATACTAGTATAAGTGTTATGGATTCTATCTCGCAGAGGAACACAGAAGTGCAGAGGAACAGTAAGTATTCGCCCTGGTTCAACCGGTCAATTAAAAGATTTATTAAAGAAAAGGATAAATCATACTGTAACTTAAGTTATAAAAACATGTTTAATATTTTAAGGAAAACAGATTAGTGTCTGGAAGAAGAACTTCATAATACGTATATTAATAAGGTCCATGTAAGATTGATGTAAGATTCTAATTTAAAAAATTCTAAAATATTGTGGCCCTATATAAGAAATAGAAAGCATACTGGTACATACCCATCATGGATGACCTACTCCGGCATTACGAAAGTTTCTGGATAAGACATTAGAAATATTTTTGCCGTGTGGTGGCAGCTTAAGAGAATCCACCACCCCATCTCATCCGTCGTAAAAGTCGACAGCGGGAAAATGAAAACCGGGAGATGGGCAGCAGCATCTTCCTGTTACATCTGAATAAATAAACTGCATTCGCCGACCCGCCTGCCAAGCGTGGCTAAACTATGGTAAAATCCTTTTATCTAAACAAATTAAACTTTAATGTTTGTCTTCTTTTTTTTTATTGCATAAAGAGACGTGACTAGCAAAACGTTCGCCTGATGGTAAGTGCAACGTCCGCCCACAACAAATGCTGTGTCACTCAGAATATTTCTGTGTGACATCACACTGCGCCCGTCAACCTGTGACATCAGTCCTTAAGTCCCAAATGCCTAGTGATTACGCTAGCTCACAGTGCCCTTCAAACCGAAACACAGTAATGCTTGCACACTACTGCTTCACGGCAGAATAATTGGTGTGGTAGTATAAGGAGTCGACAATTATAAGAAATTGCGAATTAAAAGATCTTGGTGTTATTATCGACAATAAAATTCTATTTGATCATCATATTGAGGAACATCGTTAACAAAGCTTACAGGGCGTTTGGTTTTTTAACTAGGTCTTTTAAAAGTTTTCTACAATTAAAATATTTAGAGATACTGGTTTGCTCACTCGACTGAAGCCATTTTGAATACGCATGCCAATTGTGGACTCCACAATATTATATCTATGTGAGTTTGTTCAAAAAAGATTCTTTCGATATTTATATAATTTTTCTAGGACATGGAGGCATCTTTAAGAAGTTTTCCTTCAGAAACCCTTTGCTTAAAACTATTTTAATAATGGTAGGGTTAATTATAATATACGAGTAGATAGGAGAGTCGCGCTATATCACATAAATATATCGGCTCGCACGAGCACCACGCTTTCACAGAATGGCAGCGATAAGGAGTGGCATAACGCTGTCCTGTTACGTATTGTACTCGTAACTAAAGGGTATCTGAGAACAAATTACAGGGAATGTGACATTCCATTATAGTCCACGGAGGCGGCAATGCAATATCTCGATTGTTTATCTGTAATGGGTGTAGTCGTCTGTGTACCACAGCGGCCGCTTAAAGTGTTTTTTTCATAAAAAAAATTAAGACCTCATTTAAAAACGCGTTTATGATTCATTACATAGTCATTATTAAAAAAAAATTAAGAGCTAATTTGAAACTGCTGAATGACATTGTAAAGCTGCAGTCCAGAATTTGACGTGACGTAAGTACGGACCCTAATGCTTTCGTTATTGTTACCTAAAATCTTTCGACAAATCATGAGTGAAGGCAGAGTCTATAATAATTTAAAACATTTGTTTGTAATATCTTCTTAAGGTTATCGTTTTTATTATCTGGGCATTAGCAATTAGCAAGTCATTTTAATAAAACATATGGTCGAGATTGCATCTTTTAATGTTTATAATTCACGGTTCGTTATGCATGGCGACATAACAAAACACTTATCTAGCTCTTATCGCCTCTGTTATTGAATTCACGGAGGGCAATATGTGTATCTTTATCAATGTTTATAGTTAACCTTAACTGATAGCACTTAGTACCATCATGGTGATAAAAAAACTGTACTTGATCTCTTTAACTGTCTGTGAAATGCAGGGTGAATGCATGTCTGTTTACAAAAATTACGTAATTTCTTTAAATAGACAGTTTCTTTTGAAAATATACTAAATCGAGGAAATGTATTGAATAAATCTTAAAGATTAATCAGTTTAAAATCGAATACGTAAACAAATAATTAGTGATAAACTCTGGAAGCCTCTAAATTATTGTGACGAATCTCATATTTTACGATTTATTTTAATTTTTATTAGGGAAAAAACAGCACACTGTCCTCGTTATGTGATATAACTCCAGTAAATTATTAACTAAGATACTTAAACTCTTTACTAAGAAAACGTATCTTTTACTAGATCAAGTGACGAGACAAGCAAAACATTCAGCTGACGGTAAGTGCATCGTCTGCCCAAAACAAATACTGTGTCATCCATAACAGTTCTGTGTGGCACCAAACTGCGCCCGACATCTTGAGACATCAATTCTTAAGTTTCACATGCCCAGTGATTACACTAGCTCTCAGTGCCCCTTAGACCGCAACATCGATATGTTTGATCACTACTGCTTCACGGCAGAATAACTGACCCTGGGGTGGTACCTACCTAGACGGATTCATGCAATTCTTGGGGTCAATGACGAAGGCCGAAATTCATAGACCCGTAAAGATTACCACACCGATTATCATAAAACAAATTATTGACAACCTAACAAAACAGAAGCATTTGTTTTGTACAATTGTCATAATAGCATTAGAAGTGCAACAGCGTAACAATGTTGCGTTCGTTCAATGTCGACACACTCGTACCCTCTAATTATATTGTGCGTTTATTGCCAATTAAATTCATATAAGCTACTGTTCACCTCAAGACATTATCATGTGTGCTCAGCAAGAAACGGCGTTATTGCGGTACGATGACTGTAGATAACATACATTATACAATAAGATAATTTACTTTTTCAGTCTTTCCACAATTTTTTGTTGTTTTTGTTATATTTAAGCGTCATATGGTCGACAGGTTGTCTCTACCTATCGTACTCGCCTCACGAGGTGAACGTTTTGCTCACCTCGTCATTTTATCTAAAATAAAAAATGTATTTCTTATATTTACGCGAACACTACACATTTTGATGAAACTAATTTTACGGATTTTATTGCGTATAATTAGACAATTTATAACCCAAGTTTTATTTAAAAAATGAATTATTAAATATATGCATTCCTTTGATTACAATCTCTCATTACATTGAGACATCAGTTCTTAAGTCGCATATTATCAGTAATTACACTAGCTCTCAGTGCCCTTCAGACCGAAACACAGTAATGTTTGCACCCTACTTCTTCACGGCAGAATAATTGGCCCTGCGGCGTTTCCTGCCTAGGCGGCTCCCTGCATAGAAACCCTACCACCATATATAGTTTCTCAACTTTATGACTTGTGCTAAATGTGTCTATTTAATTAACTATTTTAAGCTATCCTTGAATACTTAATAAACATTTTCATATTTACACATTCTTGTTAACTTTATAAACGTACGAACATATATTATTCTTAATTATCATTTAGTTGTAACAAAAGAGAATGTAAACAACATTTTAGTTTCGACACTAAAACCTGAAAACTACACCTGTGTATACAAATTCTTATTTTTTTAAGTATAGCTCATTTTATAAAAATGGGGTTATATTTGTGTTTAAATATAGATGAACATAATTAAGTCTATGGTAGGTATCAATAACATTTTTTTTAATCGTTGCCCCCACACAAATTACATGTAAATAATTACTCAATCTGAAATTAGGTATTCCCTTCGTCACAAGTGTTCATCATTTTCGTTAATCGATATTCATTTCCATCATCATCATCACCGTGGCGGTTGGCAAACCAGCGGTTTTTAGGACCGACACAACTTAGGGACCTTCAAGAAAAGAGCCTACTTCTTTCTCAAAGGCCTGCAGTGCACTCGCAATTCCTCTAGGATTGTGAATGTTCATGGGCGGCGATGATCACTTACCATCAGGTGAGCCGCTTGGTCGTTTCCCCCTCTTCTATAAAATAAACTAATAATGTTTATATTATGTATTTAATATAGAATAATAATGGTCTAATATACAATATACGCCGTGAGGAAGCGGCTTAAGAAATTCTACCACTCCATCTCATCCCGTGGGTGTCATGAAAGTCGACAGAGGGAAAATTAAAAACAGAAGATGGGCAGCAGACCACCGGAATAAATAAACTGCGTTTGCCAAACCGCCTGCCAAACGTGGCAACTATGGCAAATTCCCCCCAAAATTAGAGCTACAAACTTTTGTGGCAATCTATGGGGAGGCAGTGGACTATTAATAGGCTGAAATTATGATGATGAATATATAATATAGTATATTTGGAACAGAGCAATATATCCAAGCGTTGAATAAATTAGTGGTCTACTTGGTCATATTCCATGAGAAACTCATACCCAATCACTCGTATTCAACCAAGATGACCATAGTGCTCTGGAATGACGTTGCACCTATATCTTGATTCTTTATCTAGGAGAAATGCATGTGTTTATGGGTTATAGAGACTATTTACTTGACTGACCTGTGTGCTAATATGTCACTCATACTTTAGAATACAGTTTTTATCAATAACTTCTAAAGCAGTGTTAGAAATACATAAAAAACACCCAGAAGAAAATTATTTTCCTGCCGATCTTTTCTAAATACGGTTCTAAATTAGGCTGTAATTCAATCCGCAGTAGCATTGGTTTTTAAACTGGGACAGTTTTTAGTCAGTGTGTTCGAAAAGTTGAGCACCATCTAAAATAAAAATGTATCTACACAATTACTGTTCGTTCTAAGAATCCTACTTTAGTATATAAGGAATGTTTTTTTTGTTATTAACTACCATAGCGAAAACGGTTTTAGTTTCAGTATAAACGTCTAGTAATTACGATATAATCTTTCATAATAAAGCAACATGATAGTCCTTGATGCATGTGACCCCTGATTTTGTCGGATATGAGTTAATTAATGGTCCAAATAGACAATAACGAATTTTACTAGCATCTTCCCTGGAAATAGATTAATAAAGTTAACCGACTCTAGAAGTAGAGTAAAACAGTACCGACACCGATAAATGTATATTTAACAACGATTCACCGAAAACGAAATGCCCTCTGGATTATCTGGATCTGGATCTGGATACTGGTGCTTTCCAGAACAGAAGCATTTATTGCAAACCAACGAAGTTAAAACTACTTACTTTCATTAACGTAGCCGACGAGCTTGTATGAAGAAGCTCGTCGGTTGCTTGTACTTGTTGTGCTCGGTACTTTTGACGTAGCCTTTCCTTAGAATGTCTTCGATCTGATCGTTATACGTTTGCCTACGTCGACCCTTATCGATTTGCCGATTCACACTTCATAAATCTATTTCGACAATCTTCTTTCATCCATCCTCTCTACCTGTCCAAACTATCTAAGCATGTTTTTCTCTATCTGTGTCACTACACCTCCTTCACCCGTTCCATTATCACTCTGTTCCTCACTTTGTCCATCAAAGTCTCCTTTATACTCCTCAAACTTCTCATTTATACATATATACATTTTGTATATTTTTATAAATGATGCCCCATTTAAAATGGATTTTACGGATATAAGTTCCATATGCAAAACATAACCAGCAATTTGTTTTTGCACAAATGTTGGCTCCAACTGAGTTTCCAACCCAGGACCCGCGGCGTAGAAGTCAAGTACTCCGACCACTAAACTGTGCAGTGGATAAAAATAATTATTTTATACTACATTCTAAACACATCGTTAGTTACTTAACTTTTTGGTTAACAGTCAAAACTTGTCAAATTATAGCGCACAAAGGTCATTATCATTTGTACTTTAAACTGAACTGAACTGCATCTGCAGGTGAACGATTTCCTTATCTCATCATTTTCTTCTATAAAAAAAATAATATTGCAGGCATTGCAGAATCATTACGATAGAATGCATAAGAGCGTTTTCCACTATGTTGCCACGGGTTCCAGTTAAATGACATTAACTATATAATTCCTCGTTACCAAAATAAACAAATTGTTTTTAACAGTACGGTATCTATACAAAATTATAACACTGATCTTTTGGTTACAATAATGATTTTTTTTTAATTTATCAAATTATGCTGCCACGGAGCTTTGTTTGAAATTATACGAGTTTGTTATAAATTTACTGATATTGTAGATTTTTATGACTTAAAATTTATTGACATGGAATTATAAACTAAAATGGTTATTGCATTTGAAAGACACCTTACTAAGGTCATCTAGTAAAAACATTTTAAATTACTAAGGGCATCTAATAAAAACCCATGAAGTCAATAATCAATCAGTATTAGACCTTACAACTGTTTGCATGAACTAGATATGTTTGTGCAGCGTTTGCGCGATATTATTTACATAGCAATTGACACAAACAGGAAGCATCATTTGACATCAATAAAATTCAGTAACGCTTATCAATGCATCAATGTTAACTAGCATTTCCGTTTGTTACAGATAACTGGCGCTTGGATCAAGGATACAAAGTTAAACTTCTTCGAACGACCTCTTTTCTAAATATAACCTCAAAAGTGACAGTGTCCCTTTGACTTAGCATTCATAGTGATAAAATTCTGCAGTTCTAAATAGTAAAGCATAAAACTATGAGGATAGGATCATTAGAAAGATAATATTACATTTCTGTACCTTTCTCGGATTAACTGTGATTGTGATGGCGTCTTGGAAATCGTGTTTGTGGACAGTGTTCGTGCTATGCATGTTGGGGAAAATATCTGGACTGGACAATGGACTAGCTCTGACACCGCCGATGGGCTGGTTGGCGTGGGAGCGGTTTAGATGTAATACTGATTGCAAGAATGACCCTGATAATTGCATAAGGTTAGTATTACCTATTTGGCTTTTTAATTCATATATCACCTGCTTTGGCAACATAAAAAATAATATGTAATATAGACCAAGCTATGTAACTATGTACCCTCTTAATAGCAAGTTTATTAAAACCATGCAATATGTTGTAATGATGATAATGATGAAGCTCTAGTTGAAGAAAACTTGCCTGATTCGATGAATAATTGACCAATAAAAACGAAGAACAGTTCCGGTATAACAGCCGTATTTAGTCAGTAATTTAATGATTAAACGTTAAATACTAATAATTGAACAGAGAAATCTAAGGTAAGCTTAAATTTCTTAAGACAAGACTAATGGATTCAGTCCGAATTACTACAGCGCAGTGGCATCTTTTAATAATATATATATATTTTCGGTGATGTAATTGCTGTTAGCCGTCTCGGCTTTTACAGCTTCATCGGATACTGTGCTCGCGGGCCAGGGGCCCGTGTGCCAGGTTTGGTTTGACCCAAACATAAATAAATAAATAAATAAAAACTCCTACAAAACCCTCGAAGTTCGGACTGTGTCGCGTTCGCTGCGTGCTTTCGCGATTTCGAAAATCTTAAACATTTTAAGTCGTCTACTGACCGTCCGAAGGAGGCTGCGCGCGTCCATTCGGACTGTCGACTTGTGTGTCGGTAACTCTGGGCGGTGAGAACCGCCCTGGAACACGGGTGAATCTTGTGTACGCGATGTGATTATTGACTATTGCGCGCCGCTCTCTACGGCGGTCGCGCGTCGTGGTGCGTGTTATATTAAAGCTATTGACTGTGTGTACAGTGTGGCTTGGATCGTGACTGACAGTATCGTGGTCAGGAAGAGCTGAGACGTCCGTGTCGTCTAGCACGTTTCGCGGGCGACGTTTGCGTTCGGTCGCGTTTCTGTTTGGTCGGTAATTTGCTGCTTTAACCACTTTTAATAATATTGATGGGAGCGTAGCTCGTTAAGCCATCTCGTGTCATCATCGTAGCGTCGCTCTTTCATAATGCTTCAAAAGTCCCCTTTTGGTTAAAATGGTAAGGTTAAAATACCAAAATTATAATTCTGGACTTTTTTGTGGGCTTTCAAAAAAAATCTTAAATTTCGGCATATACTCCGCGATACAATACAAGTTCTTAGGGAGTCGACATAAGACTCAGTTTGCCGGTATGAGGCTGCTGGTTGGGAACCTTTCTTCTCTAACGGTTATCGGATCTAAGCATATGCCGGCCCATTGCCACTTTAGCTTGCTGATCGTTAAGGCTATGTTGGATTCTATCTCACAGAGAAACGACAGGCATAGTCTTTACTATTGCTCGCTAAGTGATTTTGAGCTTCTTCATTCGGCCTGCAGTGAATGACCACGCCGTTGCATATGTCATCACTGGCAACTCGCGTAAAGAGTTTTGTTTTTAGACTTTAATGTATTCTACTTATACTTACGACACTATAATATAAAGTACGTAGTTTACAACTTTTGTTGGTAACCGGAAGACATCGTCTGGATCGAAACTGATCACGACTCTGAAGACGTATTTTAATATAGTAATTTTTTTTAACATCAATTTCATTTTTACATCTGGTTTTTCTGTACCCAGCGACCGCCTGTTCCGAACCATGACGGATATCCTGGTCACCGAAGGCTATGCGGCTGCGGGCTATGAATACATCAACGTCGATGACTGCTGGCCAGAGAGGGAACGCGATCCTCGCGGACGACTAGTACCCGACAGGGAACGATTTCCTTATGGAATGAAAAGCCTTTCCGATTATGTGAGTTATATCTTTCAACTTGTTTTTAATATTCTTGCTTGATAATTGATTCTCATAAGAACTTGGTTTATATACACATATCGACACTTTGTGCGTAAGCTGCAATAATTTGTTGATGAGTTATTATTGTCCGCTATCGATTAGAAAAACAATAAAAAATTGTTAAACAAAAATATCTAATCCTGACACAAGATGGCTGAGACCACCTTGTGTAGTTACAAAAAAAATATATTATCTCTATCAAGCGGAATATACATGTCTTGTTGCATACAGTTGCAATTTCATTATTCGTATACATATTTTGATTACCGACATTATTCGCCTTATTCATATCACATTTTTCTGCGAAAATTCGAAGGCTAATGATGACATTTTGGCATTCCCATAATTTTTATGACATCCACGGGACGAAAAAGGATGGCAGATTCACTAGCGCCGCTGTTACGCGACAAAAAATTTATTTCGATTTACATAAATTGTAAAGTCTAGCATTGTCTAGATTTAATGTTTTTAATGTACTTGTTAAACAACAATAAGTACTCAATGACGAGTATGGTAGTCTGGTAAGGTAATCTACAAATGGAACATACGTTTTCAAATTATGTTATTATTTTATTTATTTATTAATCTTTATTGGTGTTTATTAGTGAACGATTTTCTCGACTGGTCACTTTCTTTTAATAAAAAGAAAACCTTAATTGGGTTCTGCAAGGCGTAAGTGAATAGGTTTATCTTAGGATGACATGCTCATTGTGTTGGACTGTAACTATAATAAAAATCAGGTCGGTACGTGGTAAATCGTCAGCATAATTTTTGAGTAAAAGCATAACTTAAACATATAAATCACTTAAATTGTCACTGACATAAATTGCTAGAACTATGTTCCAACGAACTGGAAATTAAAACTATAATTGTTGTTTTTTTGTCTTTTAAAAAACGATTCGAAGCTATTAGAGGAAAAAAATATCGGATCGCACGCGTATTTGTATCATTTTTGCACGGTAGCGCTTACAATGTAGCTTATATCTGTGATTTAAACTTGTTGCTACAGTTTTAAAATATACATACATATAGTCACGCCGTTTTCCCATATAAGGTGTAGGCAGACGCCATTCTAATAGTCCATTTTGTAAAATGTGTTTGCCAAAATACAACATTGAGTAACACCTAAAAGCATGTAATAGCTGAATTTCATCCAATCTAAAAGTAAAAAATATTTAATGTACATATTCGCAAAGTATTTCTACAAATAAGGCAATAAATATATTTTACATTAAAAAAAATATAATGGCTGTAAATTATAACACAATAAATTCTTACTCCAAGCAACGACGCATGAAAAAAAATTTCATGCGTCGTCCAAGTGTTGCACAGTATGCACAATTTTCTCAAATTTCCTTTCGGGAAGTTCAGAAACACTAACTTAAAAACATCGGTAGATTCTCACATCTCCCCATCTCGCATGAAAGCCGAAGTTGTCGCTCATAATCTTATAACAAGAGTGCATTTCTTAAAATACTTATATCTAAAGAGATCTTATCGTCATTTAACAATTGATTACGAAGAGTAGTAATTACACGGTGACATATATATTTTTTCCGTATGGTATCTTTGTTAGCAAATGTGTCTATCTATTTCATCCCGCGGATGTTATAAAAGTCGAAATGCCAGAAAAATCTCATAGCTACGAGTATATTTCATTGGCATAGCATTATTCATTATTATTATCATAGGATATATATATATAGTAGGACGTGACGAGGACGGGCTAAACATTCGACTGATGGGAAGTGCAACGTCTGCCCATAACAAATGCTTTGCCATGTGTCCAACTCCATTGAGTAATCAGTTGTTGCCGTAACAATAAGAACCTTTCTAAGTTCTTAATAATCATATGCCCAGTATTTACACTAGCTAACAGTACTCTTCAGACCGAAACACAGTAATGATTGCACACTATAGCTTCACGGCAGCATAACTGGCCTTGCGGATGCAAGATGGACTTCTGTATGGAAATCCTTCCTCCAGTAAAATTCAGACTGGTCAGCACCATAAAAGGTTCGTAGTGACCGGAACCGCGATCGCCAATCTAACTGCCAATCGTGGCGATTACGGCAAACCCTATAAACCTGCGGGATGCCTTGTCCTACAGTGGGCCTTAAAGACTAAAAGCCACTCTCAGTAGTAGTTTTAGTAGTTTCTGAGTAACATAATTTATCTTAAAACTTTTTTTTTATTTGTAGCGGACTAATATTTTCAAACATCTACAAATATAAAATATTTAAAATAAAGTTATAGATAAGAAAGTGATTATCTAAGATAATCAACTTTCTCATTTTAAATCTTTACTTCATTCAAAACTCAGCAACTAAATCTTAAATTCCACTTTAATTTGATTCTATAACAGAAGCTTTAGAAAAAATTTAATTAAGTAAATTTATAAAACTCTTAATAACTGTTAATATCTGAACAAAATATTTTATTTCACAGAGATAGAGATTTCCACCAACCATTTGTGTTTTTAAATAAATGTTGGCTCCGAATAGGATCCGAACCCAGAACCTGAGGCGTCAGATACTCTGACTACTAGGTCACCACGGCTCGTAAAACATAATTATCCGTAACAATCTGCAAGACATGTATGATAAAGCAATAGAATACGGTAAATAGAAAAGGAAACTGTCTGCAATCGTAACCGTTGAAGCATTTGGTATTGAAATCGATTACAAGTGAGTAGATTGCATCAGCGTAATCGAAATTCTGTATTATTTTGTTTTTGTAATTGTAAGGAAATGTAGCCCGTTGCGAGTCGGACAAGTTCACTGCTTCTGTACTTCTACTAGTCCTGCACTGATTACAAAAATAGGCTCACTATTCTTGTGGTAGTCGGGCGGCCCCCCCAGGGTACGATTCCCGATGCTGGCCCTTCTAAAATTTTTAAATGAAAGTTTTATCTGCTATTTTAACATTTTCGGCGGTGACTCAAAATATCGTGTCAAAACTGGAATGTCTGTGTAATAGAAATATTACGAGAATATGTGAAATCCGCCAGCACTTCAGAGACCCGTGCATAAGTGAGTCTAGCAGTGGGAAATTTATGTTTTTTTTTTTAATTACGCATCACGAAGGCTTTTTGATGTATCGTAAGGGCGCTTTACATCGTATCGTAAATGTGTTTTCGCACAAATGTTGGCTTCAACTGGCTTTCGAACCCTGCATCTGCGGCGTAAAAGACAGGCGCTCTGACCACTAGGCCACGCGGTTGTCAGGGGTAAGGGCTGTTACTATATTTTACTCTATTACTTTTTGGGGTCGCGTCTCCACAACAAAAAACTACGGAATGATAGAATGCGTAACTATTGAGTAAGCTTGAGCGTACTTTTGTCACAGATGATTCCATACTGGTTGGACAGGGCCTTTGTTATGTGTATGTTATATCTATATACGTGACAGGAGGGACCAATAAACTATAACTAGAACATCACAGCAGCAAAGTTTATTCAAACCATCATACTGTGGTAGCCACCCCTACAAAGCATTGTAACCGGCCGACTTATTTGTTATTATTTCAGAATTTACTAGTGATAGGATTCCTATGCCGGAATCTATCTAAGTAGGTACCGCTGGCGGAGAAGTTATTCTGCCGTGAAGCAGTAGTGTGCAATCCTTACTGTGTTTCGGTCTTAAGGGCACTGAGAGCTTGTAATTATATTGCCTGTGTCTTAAAAACTGATGTTTTAGGATAAAGGGCGCAGATTGGTACCACACAATATTGTTCTAGGTGACATAGAATTTGTTATGGGAAGGCGAGATGGGCAGTTGCACTTACCATCAGGTGGACATTTTGCGCGACTTGTCTCTCTCTCCTCCTGTAAAAAGAGAATAAGAAATTATTAATATCTCTGGACATGTAAAACGCTGCATGGACGGTTAGTTCCTTCAAGTCATAAAACTCACAAACTAATAAAATTAGATATGCATTGAGCTTATATAACCCATGTTTACGAGTATCACTTACGCTGACAGGTCGTTGACTCCATTCATTGTGTTAAAATCGTGCTGAACTTTTGAAAACCTTTTTTGTTTACTACACGCTCCCCATGTCAATCATAGAAATTGAAATTTATCATCACAATGGTAACGTGTCGTGAGTTTGTCGTCTGGATTAATAACAATAGCACTGTTGTGTAACATTTATAAAGCGCCATTTTTAAAAAATATTCATCGCCGCCAAGTCTCTACGATTGTTAAATTGTATTTTTTCATTGATACATGAATGTTTTAACAAAAGCTTTAAGCAGTGAAATACATAGTTTTATGATAAAATAAAATTATTCATGTTATAAACATATATAATCATTTATATACCAGCAGTCGTATCTAGGTCGGACAATATATCAATGTCGGTAAGTGAACGTATTTGACTTCGACACGCGAATTCGAGTGGTCAAGAATATTTCCTTTTTTGTTAGCATGTTTGACGTTTTCATTGGTGCTGCACTTGTATGACACTGTCGTTGCTTTCCTTATATATATTATCTATAACTTTGATTTGAAAATTAATTAAATATAAGAGGAGTCGGAGACGGATCTTAATATTTTTGTACGCGTTTATCCTAAGTTGGTTTTTTTCATAGCAGAAAGTGACGAGACTAGCGAAACCTTCACCTGATGGTAAGTGGTAACGTCTACCCATAACAAATGCTGTGTCACCCAGAAAATTGACACAGCACTGCGCCCGTCACCGTGAGAAATCAGTTCTCGAGACTCATATACCCAGTAATTTCACTAGTTTCTTTCAAACCGTAGAGAACATAGTAGAGTTTGCACACTGCTTGCAGTAGGTACTACTACACTAGTCGGATTTCTGCATAGGAATCCTACCAGCGGTTTCGTCCCCGGTACCGGCACCATTAACTATGTTAACAGCAATTGTAAATACTGATTCGCCACCCTCAAAATGAGAGATGGAATTTGTCCAGCAGATTTAAGGTTGCCGCTTTACAAGATATATACTTAAAGGTGAGAGATGTCAAAAGTCCTGCCATCGTCAGTTCGCCTGCCAAGCGTAGCGATTACAGCTACAGTTTACAGATCCTATCAACTTGAGAGAGGCTCTGCTTTATACTCTGTGGGTTGTTTATGGTTCGAAGACTACGAATTACAGTTTACGATTATGACGAGCATTATGTATTCCTGTTCTCAAACCTATTCCTGTTCTTCAAATACAATTTTTTGTATGACTGTAGATCAACTATCATCATATAAGCATCATACAAATAATTGATCCTTGTCTGGGTGTCTGTGCATTAGGGATTCATGAATGTATGTAGAGTTTTTTTAAAAATATAACAGAATGAGTGTATCATGAATAATTAAAAACATATCTTTTTTATCCAAACAGATGTTGTAACTAGGATACAGATTATAAAAAGTATCGCTTGTACTCATTTTATCTTTGAGTGTTGAGGTGAATTCCATTAGCCACGCAAGCTAAGCTCATAGTAACAAAAGTAAAAGTTTGTGTCATTTATGACAGTTACTTGTTCGGATAGCAATTTGTTCGATTCACAGAATCTTCGTTATAAATTATTCGAATCAGCGAGTACAACAGTTTCCGTAACGCATTCTTTTATTCGCGATTCCGCTTACGTGTGTGATAATCGTAATTCATTGCCACTGAATCATTGCCGTTGATTTATAACACTTATTTATATAATTGGACGTAACTGACGGTTAATTTATAACGTTAATTGCTACTACTTTTTTCTTTCTTTATTTACCGTGTTTTCGGCCAAGTCGTGTTATATTAATTGTAAACTATGCTTTTTTAATTAAATATTTTTGTGATTTGACTAAAGTGACGGAACGAGCAAAATGTTAACCTGATGGTAATTAGAACGTCTGGCCATAACAAATGCTGTGTCACCAAGATAATTTGAGTGACAACCACACTGCGCCCGTCACCGCAAGACATCAGTGCTCGAGTCTCGCATGCCCTGCCCTGATTACACTAGCTCAGTGCCTTTCAAACCAAAACACAGTAATATTAGGACATTACTGCGTAACGGCAGAATAACAAACCCAGGGGTGGTACAGACAATACGGATTCCTGCATAGAAATCCTACCACCAGTAGTATGTATTATAAGGTCATATACATGTCAGATACATGCCATTATAAGCTCTTCTTGGCTGATCAACACATAGAAGGATCACAGAAAAAGCCCTTTAAGTGTGACTGAGATTATCAAGTACTAAACATGCTAGCCCTTTAATGGCAGCTTTTTATACAACTTCTTCTTAAGTTCTTCGTTTCAGAAGTGGCTTCCAAAATAGATTGTATTGGCCATAAAACTGTGAATCTTATAGATTCAGTATCCACTAAAAAGTATTTTATTAATATTTTTAGTCCACTAAAAATATTAAGTTTAATTAAAGTTTGATAAAAGCTATACATACAAGCTTTCATATACTTTTAGTATATGAAATATTCACTCGGAAACATATCTCCTCAATAACTCACCAGTTTGGCGAAATAATCATCGCAAGTATGCCCAATCTCAAATATTCGGCCCGGTGCCGTGCAGTTGCATCTAAGTTCGAGATATCCGGCATCCAAGCAGGCGAATTGACAATCACCCTACGTGGTGTTTACGGCAAATGCTTCCTTATTTGCGAAAGGCCAATGTCCAGCAGTGAACTATTTCCAGACTGACAAAGAAGAAGAAGATGATGATGATAATGGTTATTATACAACATATATTCATACCATATTTTTAAATATTTTAAGGAGAGTAGCACGTAAGCTTAAGTCTGTGTTATGACTCTCCAGAAACCGCCCATCTGAAAGGTATAAAATGGTTATAAGGTCTAAGAATGTAGACACGTTAGCCTCTAAGATTCTATGATACCTTTGACCTATCCTTCCTTGAAACCTATCCTTGACTTGAAGTCTATGTTATACAAGTTATAGAAAACTGATGCCGATAACGTTTACCATTCTCGAAGAAGTAAAACACTTTGTTCTCGTAAATGAGTAAGGACGTAATGCAATCGTGCATCGTGTAGTTTGGTGGGAAGGTAGAATATCTGGCCTTGGGGGGTACGTACCAAGATAGATTCCTGCATAGAAATCCTACCACCAGTAAACTATAATATCTCTAGCGCTGGATTGTCGAAGGATTCCCATGTAGGAATCTGACTAGGAATATTCTGAAATTATCGCCGTGGTCAAAAATCGGCCCGGAGGACCATTTAGTTTCAGCTGAGGTTCGAACCTGAGACTCGGTAGATACTCGGCCGTTAAGGCGTTTGTCGCCGAACATTAAGTTACCATTTGCGCATATTCACTAATTTTCACATTCCATAACAATAAGTAAGCAACAATAAAGCGATATGCAAATGGTACGATACAATGTTTTCATACGTACAACGTTCATTATGCAAATTTCTCAAAGCTCTTTCCACCAGAATTGCGTAACAGAGAAATTGTTTTCTAGCATTATTACTGACGCGTCTGTGTGTAAAGGAAATCCATATACTTATAAGATTAAAAAAGGAGAAAAAACTTTTACATTTCTTTTCTTGTATTGTGCGCGCTGATTCTAATTAAGATGATGCAATGTCGTTTTTTACGAATATAATAGCAGTCCTTATAGCAACGCACTATTCGGTTGACTTCTGTTTAACATGAGCGTTAGTTTACTAAATTCGAAACCCGCCTTGACAAAAAATATGTAATGATTTTTTTTGGTCGAGAATTATCATTTAATGATTTGCGATTCAGTCCAAAAGAAAAATTGATCAATCCGCTCCGCAATAAAGTTAATTGTGATGGACACATTATGCAGTAGTATTTTTATATCGTGTGATTAGTGGTCAGCTTACTTAATGTGTCGTGGTTCTGTGGTTCGAATCCCAGCGGTAGCCAGTACTTGTGCAAACCCGTGTCTCTGACACTGAATCCAATGTTTGTAATGTGTTGCTATCTTCTTCGTCTAAATCGCGCAGCAAGTTATCATCAATCATAATAACATAACATTAATCGGTATAATGATAACTAGTCAACCTGACAGTCATAATTGTTAAATATATATTCTGAATTTCAAGTCTAGTCTAGTCTATTAAATTACGGTAAGGAAATAGGTCTTCTAGGAAAATATTTTTTTTTTCTATGAAGAAAGTTGGATAAGAATTTCTCCTGTATCGGGAGTGCATTACAGACATAAATTACACAAATACCTAAAATTGGAAGATATCATTACGGGAATGTAATCTGCGACTGTTGCTCGGAAGTCTATCGCTTAGCGGCTGCACCAACAAGCCGTCTTTGTTTTGTTTAGACAATGTATGTGAGTCATGTAATAATTGGAAAAAAGACAACCCAGACAAAATTCTCAAGGATAGAGCAAGCAACCGTACAAGAGACAATTTGGGTTAATTTTTTTTAATGAGATCAAGATTTTTGATGAGTTTGCTTTCTCCGTTGAATAATGCTTTACTTTATCTCCGAGTAGGCATGTATTCTGTGTGACCATGTATATGTATGTGTTTGTAATATGAAGTGCACACGAATGTGCATAGTTAGTGTTAATACGATTAATGACAGTGAAAAACTATAAACACAACAGCACACTTATATTACTAACATGTAAAACATGTTCATTAAAATCAACATGCATTCTATTAAAATCAATTGAGTTTCATTAAAGCCTTAAGAATAAAGTACTAAAGGCAACTTTTAAGTTATATATTTATTTAACTTACATTTAGTTATTCTGTAGAATTGTTACAACAAACAATAAACATTACTATAATATTTATGCAACTTAATATATCTTCATTATATAATAACCTCTTAAAAAGTAGAACTAAAATTAAAGTAACTGTTGACTAAAAATATTGAACAAAATATTATTGCACATACACGTAAATAATCACCACCACTAAAATGGTTAATTGCAATTTTAAGTGCTGATTTACCACGTGCTCGGCGGTGAAGGAAAACATCGTGAGGAAACCTGCATGTCTCAGAAATAAAAATATTTCGAAGACATGTGAAGTCCGCCAACCCGCTTTGGAGCAGCGTGGTGGATTCTTCTAGCTCCAAAAACCCTCTCAGAAATGAGAGGAGGCCTGTGCTAAGCTGTGGGACATTTATAGGCTGAAACTTTTTTACGTAAATAAAAAAAATAACATGTTTAGTAGTCGGTCAGT
The DNA here is from genome assembly GCA_019845155.1 of Luehdorfia chinensis. Classification (NCBI taxonomy): domain Eukaryota; kingdom Metazoa; phylum Arthropoda; class Insecta; order Lepidoptera; family Papilionidae; genus Luehdorfia; species Luehdorfia chinensis. The sequence continues at coordinate 1,860,225 of JAHVAK010000125.1, forward strand.
AAAAGGGCAGGGCTCAGCTGAGCCAACTACAGTTATGTGTGCAAACTGCGCAGTGCTGATTCGTACTCATGCCATAGCTCCTTAAAGTGTATGTTGGAGTGATGTGTTTGCGCAGTTGGAATCAATCATTCATGTTACAAGTTTCGACTGAAATTTGTAACAACGACCATAACTTAGTACACAGGTGCGGTGACCGTTAAACCATACGGCTGACTATTATCGTATACTAACCATAAAAACACATTACAGCAGACATTACATCTTGCAACAGTTTTTGCCGCGATCTCGTCTCAGTTGTCGAATGACTGTCATACTTCAATGTAATTGCAACACTCACGTGCACGTAATGATGCATCATTATAACGTTTAAATTATTATTTAAAAGTTTTCTAAAATCGATAATCACTGATCGATTAACGTTCGTAAGACCGCCTTTTTATTAAGAGAAGAAGTGGTCATGTAGTTTAGTCTACATTTATTATGTTAGGTAGGCTATAAACTATCTCACACCAATCCCACGCCTTCTATTATTTTCAAGAATGTTTTGCAGCCCACAAGGCTGCTCCAGTGCCGTATCTCGTATCTTTTGGATGATTTTCACACGATTTTTCTTTCACCGGTCTTAATCTTCTTGTTTTCATCTTTAAGTGATGATTCGCCACGTGGTCGGTAGTGCCCGATTATATGACTGTTTAGCCAACGAATTATTAATATATGCTGTAGCCTTCTCGGCTTTAGCTACAATACTGAATCTATTACACGCTTTGTCTAAACATTGCTCCGTTGCTCTGGATAATGATATATGATAATACTATCCGGATAAACGATATAAAAGCAGTAGTTATAAAGTCATTCCAAAACCTATCTTGCTAGGCATCAGTGCATTACATTACGTTATGTTGTTATTGTTTCATGTAATGTCTTGTGTAATATGTGTCTAGTGGATGTTTTAGTTCAGTAATTTTAAAACTTACAATTTTGTCTTCTTCTAAGGTGCTTAGTATTATTGAATTGCCATTAACAGATTTCTACATCAAATTATTTAGCTATCAGAGAACGTCGACAAATCAAATGAATAAAGAGAAACCGGTAGTAACTTTTAAAACAATAATTAAAAAAATATATTATTTAAGCTCGAGCCAAATTAACCCTACAATCTTATATCTTATCCTTCGCCAAGTAAAATCAAAATTACTTCTTTATTAAAGGTCTTAGGGACAAAAAATATCTATTGGTTTATGCCGTGGATATCTCTAAGAAGAGATTTTATTTCGCACCGATAACAAGACTGCAAAAAAGTTTTTGTGAAAAATGCCTTGAATTGGTCCGTAGAGCATTTTTAAAACAGTTTTAGTGTAAGACTTAATTTAAAACTGTAATGGAAAAATTAATAATAATTAAATATTTACAATGTGTGTTATGGCTGCATTCCGTTTACAACTAAAGTACGCTTAACACTTGACGAAAGTTTCTTCACTTTCCGACCGAAAGTCGTCGGAAAGTGAAGAAACGTTCAGTTTGCAAAATTTATTCAAGCTAAATAACAAATTATCAGCCTAAAGACTCATACTATTCCGCTAATTATAAGAGAAAAATACTTATAGCTTACCAAAACGGAATTATGGTTGACCAAAATGTAAAGAAGTCTTCATTTCTGTCGGACTACGATGTCACAGTGATGCTTTATTTAAGAATAATACTAAACGACGAATACCCTTACTAGATAAGGGATTCGTCGTTCGGTTAAAAAGTCCATGATGCTGCTCTGAAAGCGACTATAGGGGTCAACTTGTAAGAGAAACTGCCTATAGTGTGCATCGTACATTATATTACATTATTTTTGTTCTGCTCCTATTTCTCATCGGAAAACTTTTACTTTTAACGCGGTACTCTTAATTCGAAATCGAATCTTTACGAGATCTCTTTAGACGCTTTATCGAATTGGGAGAAAGTGAATGTTATTAAGCCACTTTAATACTTACCTTTTACCTTATAATGCACTATAAAACTTCTCACTTTATTTGTTGGATTCAACGAAACATGGACATTTCTCCCTGTTGATTTGGCACTAATAAAACCAATTGAAAGTAGAAGGTACAGATAATTCATCGGAGGCAGTAACATTGATCGTGATTTACTGCCATTATTCTAGTGCTTTTATCTAATAATGTCAGTAAAAAAAAACAAAAAAAATGTGGCTCAAAGAAGGTCGATGCTACTTTTCGATGCGTCGAAGAAGAATAAAAAAAATCTTACTTTAAATCATTCATATAACATATTTTCGGTGTTGATTTGTGGGAATGGCGTGAGAAAAATTTGTTTTTGCGGTGTTATTTTATGAAACGCAACTTCCGGAAGAGAACTAACCTTGTTTAAGAATTTACTTCTGTAAACTATAATGTGCGCGGTGACATTCTTGTGGTGGTTCAAAATTGTTCTTTAGTGACTTATCAGTAGCTCTCTGGGCAAGTTGAAAACCAAATGTTGGTCCAGCGCGTTATATTAGGGCTCACGCTACTAAGTTAGTGTAGTTCACCTGATGGTAAGTGCAACATCCGCCCATAATGCTGTGTCACAGAGAACATTTCTGTGTGGCACCACACTACCCCCGTTTCCCGTCACCTTGAGTCGTCAGATCTAAGTCTCATATATACATAATTAATTACGCTAGCTCGCAGTGATCTTCACACCGAAACACAGTTGCACAGCACTGCTCCACGACAGAATAACTGACGCTGCGGTGGTACCTTCCTAGACGAATTTCTGGACAATCCTATCACCAGTAAATCACCAGTCATCAAAATCGATGAGGAGGACTATATCGCCAGTATTGGAGCGTGACTTATATCTCTTGCATCATGCGCAGCCATCATTCATAGGTTATTCTACTCGTATCACGGAGAGGACTTGTTCCGATATGTTGTACACTTTTACAAGTAGATTATCGTACCCCTTATCGTGAATATAAGTTTACGTTAAAGAAGCTATTAAGACACGATTAATGAATACATATTAAAGTTATTATTCAGTAGAATCGCAAATTCAATAAAGCAGAGACATTCCAACAGTAGTTTAACCGGATTTCAACCACACCGCCAACTCGGCAGGCGTGAAAGCGCGTCTACTCTGCTACTATGTTAAGTGATCATAGAAAATTAGGGTTGCCATTTATGTAATTTATATCCTTTAAATCGCTCTTGTATTTCTAACCGACATCAAAAAAGCAGAAGTTCTCAATTCGTCGGAATCATTTTTTATTTATGGTCAGATAATTCTTTAACACGAAGACCGATCCCGATTTTATTAGAAAGGGGGTAAACCTTTGGGGTAGTCCCAAAGAAATTATGTCAAGTTCTGATAATGAGATTCATGAGAAAATCATCAAACTCTTAAATTCGCATAAGCATGTGCATTTTTTTTTATTTGATAAAGTGACGAAATGAGGAAAACGTGCATGATTTAAAGTCGTTTTTTTTAATAAATTATTCTAGCGAGAATTTATGTTTCTCATTTTCCAGACATTTGTTAATTTTGTTATAGTTATAATAAGCAGCTCCTAGACTACTAGAATATGAAATATCTATAGCTTAAAGCTTACTTCTAAGAAATATACTTAAAAGCGATGTCGAATTCAAGTCGTGATTACAGAAAAATTTCCCAAATCAGGCATAGGTCTGTATGTCATGCAGTAGATTATTTAGAGACTGATTAGGATAATAATGATGACAACAGTATTTGCTAGAAAGTACTGTTTGTGTATTTTTATAAAACTACATAAATATTACTTTCCTTGCATGTTAGGCAAGATTAAAAATAGAGCGACATGTATGCCCCCGTACTATCTGGGTACCGTTTCCGTCATATTCCACGACCGCAAGAAGTACGTTCGCGCGGGGGAGGCGTCGGCTTTTACATCAAACGGAACGTTAGTGTTCACACCTGGCCTCACCCAGTAGACCCACTAAATAAATCAGTTGAGCAAATGTGGCTTACTGTGAGCTTTAACGGGAGGAAGCTAGTAATTGGTACGGCTTACCGTCCGCCATGGATGGATGTTAATATGTTTTTTGATGCAATTACAGATAGTATTAGTTCAATTCCCAATTACGATCATTTGATTATATTAGGAGATTTTAATATAAATTTATTTAACAATGATAATAAAACTATAAAATTTAATACATTTTTGTCGTGTCATAACCTATCACAAATTGTCAGTGAGCCAACTCACTTTACTGAAACAAGTCAGACTCTCATCGATGTCATCTGTACCGATTTGAATTATAAAAAAATCACTTTAGATCATGTAGGGTCTCTTTTTGGCCACTGTCTTGTTATATGTGAATTTAATATTAAACGTGAGAAACCTGTAAAGTATACCTTAACTTATAGACCGAAAAAAAATATTTGTATCGATGATTTTAATAATGACTTGCAAAGTATAGGATGGGACAAAATTTTGACGATGGGTGATGTTAACGAAATGGTTAATAAATTTAATCACAGTGTCGTTTCTGTATTCGATCTGCATGCCCCAGTAAAGTCAATCGCCATCAAAGATCGCTCCTATCCTTGGATTACTGACACGATAAAACTTATGATGAAGTTACGTGATGAGGCACTAGCGGATTATCATAAAAGTAAATCTGAAAGTAAAAAAGATTACTACAAGAGTCTAAAATCTACAGTTCGTCATGCACTCTTTTACGAGAAATCGGCCTTTTTTAAACATAATATAAACAGAAAAATAAACAACCCGAAATTATTATGGAAAAATCTTAAAAATACCGTGTTAGCAAAAAATAGTACCGATTTACCCTTATGTTTTAATGACCCTGACGTTATAAATAACCATTTCTTAAATGTACCAGCCACAGCAGAGGTGTCTATTTCACAGTTGACTTATTTTGAATACCATAAATTTAATGAGGCAGTTTTCCGTTTGGAGCCCGTAAGTTTTGATAAAATTATTAAAATAATTAATAGCTTAAAATCCAATGCAGAAGGTTGCGATAATATAAGTTTAGAAATGCTTCTTATGACTTTCCCCTACACATTCGACTTTATAAAAGATCTAATAAATATGTGTATTAGTACATCTATATGCCCTGATATATGGAAACTCGCAATTGTACGTCCATTGCCTAAACATTCAAACCCGGTCGAACTTAAAGATCTTAGACCTATAAGTATTTTACCGTGTTTGTCAAAAATTATGGAAAAAGCAGTCTGTACACAGTTAACAGATTTCCTGGAAAAAAATCATATCCTACCCGAATTGCAATCGGGTTTTAGAAGAGGACGCAGCACAGTCACTGCTTTGCTGGATGTGACCGATAATATACTCTGCGCCCAAGATGAGGGGATGTGTACTTTACTTGTATTGTTAGACTATTCTAGAGCCTTTGACTCGATAAATATTAACCTTCTTATGTCTAAACTGAAATACTACGGTTTTGATAGCAAAACTTTACAGTGGTTTAACAGTTACCTCAGCAATCGTTACCAATATGTAAAACTTGATCGTTATGATGGTACTTCGTTAGTATCTAACAAAGTAGCTGTAAAAAGAGGGGTGCCTCAGGGGTCTATCTTAGGACCAGTACTCTTCATACTGTATTTATCTGATATAAAATCGCAAATTAAGTTTTGTAATTATCATATTTATGCAGATGATATACAGGTGTACATTTCTTGTAAACCTTCGGAAATTAACAACGCGATAACCAAGCTTAATGAAGATCTATCGCGTATAGCCATGTGGTCTACGAAAAATTGTCTTTTGCTTAACCCCCTCAAAACTAAATATTTAATCTTCGGGACTAAAAAGCAGCTTGGAAATCTGAATCCGTCATTGAGCATCATGCTTATGAATGAACCGATTGAGCGTGTATACGAAGCACGAAATCTGGGCTTGCTTATGGACTGTGAACTGCGATTCGAAAGACATATTGAGAATTCCGTGAAAAGTTGCTTTTATAAATTGAGAGTTCTTTATAGAATGAGGCCATATTTAACGGAAGATTTGCGTATACAACTGATGGAGTCATTAATTACATCAAAATTAAATTATATGGACACAGTTTTTGGTCCACGACTTTTATCAAGAACAAAGAAACTTGTGCAGCGAGTCCAGAATGCTTGTGCCCGTTATTGCTTCGACGTTCCCAGAAGAGCTCATGTGAGTCCATATTTAAGTAAGCACTGTATACTTAAAATGAAACATCGTCGCAAACTTCATTTAGCTTGTCTTCTTTTTGGTGTTTTAAAACATAAAGCACCAAACTATTTATATAAAAAGTTGTCTTGGGTGTCGAGCGAGAGGTCACACGGGTCCAGGCAATGCGCGATCCAGCTAGCGACGCAACGACATAGTTCAGCTGCTTTTAGGGGTAGTTTTCGTTATGCTGCATCCAAATGCTGGAACAACATTCCACCGCCATTAAGGAACCTGCAACATATTAGTGGTTTTAGAAATAAATTGAAAATATATCTTTACGAACACCAAAAGAATGAAGTAATTCAAAAACTAGACACAAGTGCTATATGACTTATTCTTGTAAATTAATATTTCACTTCTGCTATAAATAACTAGAATAAGTAAATCACTCACTTTTCTATTTACCGTTTTGCTAATATGTTTAATTTTATTTTATATGTATTGCTATGCTGCAATTAATGACTTGAAGACAGGCTATAGATTATAGCCGATTTATTTTATTATATTTTGAAGATAGGTAAAACCATACTGCCAGCATTCACATTGTACAACATTATTCTTTTATTTTTATTTTAATTTTCATTTCTTTTCACCTTACATTAGAGATAATATTTTTTTTTTCTTTTTTTTTTCGTTTTTCTTTCAATTAAACTCATTATAAAAATATATTGTTTAAGGTCATTATCTGATATATATATATTCCACATGCTTTTGTGAAGCTGAACCGTGACATCGCCAAACGGCCTCAGCGGAAGACCAGCGCCGGTTGCTAATAGCCGGCATATGCTGAGCTGGGACCGACTTGTGACGACATAATTTTGTAACATTTTTTTTGAGTATTGTTTGTGTAAATGTAATGTCGTTACAAATAAATGTATTTTCTTTCTTCTTTCTTTCTTTCTTCTACATGTTTTATTTGTGCAAAATCGTAGTACTCGTGGGTGAATAAACTTTGACAACCTAGAAATACGGAACCAAACCGTTTACCGTTTTATTCAAATGACGACTTAGCACATTTCGACGGGGTTAATGACTTTTAGGTTTGATATTATTCGCAAAAATTCTGTGGGTCCCCATCACTTAACCACGTACATATCAATAAAGTCGATCGTTTTTAACGACTGATCGCTGGGCGTAAATTAAAATTAAGTAAAGGTTGATTTTTCTATGATTAAAATTAACTATCCTATATCTTATTGTATTACATAATCTACACCGCGGCAAATTTCTTTAATCTCTTTCCTCTAGTCTTACTGTTTTAACGTGATCGAGTTAGTATCATGCATACGAACAATACGAATATAAACGAAACATACGAACAAACCAAAAAAGTAAGATTTATATTAGATTTAAACGATAGGCAGTATAGATAACTAAAAATATTCTAAGCATTCGCAAATAGCATTGAGTTTTACCTTGAGTGTAGCGAAATATTTTAGTATTAATATTGTTTACGTCTTATATAATTTTAAAAACGAAAGCCGTCTGTCGTTATTCCAAGGGGGTCGACTTTTCAATCAGTGGTATTTTTATTGACATAGCATGTTTTTAAGGTTATTATCGCTTCAATTTGCAATGCATTATGTTATTACAAAATATTGAAAGGACTATAACGTCGAATTCAGTATAACGAAGGTGGACTTTAGGATAGGAAGACGTTGCGGAGGCCAATAATTGGATGGGTGACCAATTTTATAGTATTTGTGAGAAAGCCTTCGTGCATTAATGATAAATAGCTTAAAGCAACAGGAGTTACAGCACTACTTTATTCGATTATGTAATACGGTGTTTCTATTGCATTTAAAACCGTCCCGGTTTTATCATTTTGTTGTATTTGTAATTTTTACAGTTGTTTTAATAATTTTGCCGTGTGGTGATGGTTTAAGAGAATCTACCACCCCATCACATCCCATGACGTAAAAGTCGACAGAGGGAAAAATTAAAACCAGAAGATGGGCAGCAGTATCTTCCTGGAACACCTGAACAAATAAACTGCTGTTGCAAACCCGCCTGCCAAGCGTGGCAACTATGGCAAAATCCCAATATGACGGCTACAAATTTTGTAACAATCTATGGCGGAGGCCTATGTACAGCAGTGGATGATAGGTTAAAATGATGATGATGATGACGAATAAGTCGCATTGACTGTCACAGTTTTTATGGTACAATTGTCTAATAAGGGACATAAAAACCAGCCAGTAGGGCTAGCTCGATCATATCTTAACCTGAGGTAGATCTAGATTATCTTTGCAGGTTACAAACATTTCTTCTGCAGACTGTTACCGGTTCACTGTTGGTCAAAGGACTTGACCAAATTTTACCAAACTTTACCAAAGACAGGATTTTCCATGATCGTTCCGCTTGGCAGGCGGATTGGTAATAACTGTACCAGTCTACGTATTTTAGATCTGGAATTTTTAAGATTGAATTCTCCGCGATTTTGCAACCGACTCTTTTCCTTCGAACTCTTACGACACCTACACGATGAGACGAGGTAGCAGACTTTATTAAGCCGCCACCGCACGGCAGTGAGTCAAAATTCTGGGTGACACACAAATTTGTACCTTTATTTATATATTAAATTTATTATCTACAAATTGTTATGTATGTTCACAAGTATGTTTGTGTGCAAATGTATGTATATAGTTTCAAATTATGATTTCTCTATTCTTTAATCACACAGTAGCAGAAAACGCTGATAGGCATTAAGTCCGCCCATTGTTACCTTAGAATCTAAGGGTGTAACAATAAAAAGTAAAAATATACTGGGCATATGAGACTTAAGAACTGATGTCTTAGGGTAACGGGCGTAGTGTTCTGGGTCACACAGAATATGTTATGAGCAGACGTTGCAATCACCAACAGGTGAACGTTGCTCGTATCATCACATTCTTCTACAAAAAAAACATACCGTCAGGTGAACAACTTACTTGTCTCGTCCCTTACTTCCATTACAAAAATCCGAGAACCTATGACTTAACAGGCGAACTGATCGCTAAATCACGCGATCGTCTCTATAAAACTCAATAAAAGAGTTCCGTTCCGAGAGACGCGTTCAACCACAGCCTCCGATCCACTTGGTGCATTTCACAGCTATTCTGTGATAGAACTTTCTTACGATGCGCCCACAAGTGGGTTAGACTGTGAAATGACCGATGACAAGTAGAAACTAAAAGGGCGTACAATTTGCTCAATAACTTAGAAACGTTTGCCTACTTTGAAAAGTTGTTTGACGCTATTTTAAAATTTCTCTTTGATTCTATTGTTTCTTATTTCGTAATGGCGGCAGCGTAGCCTAGTCAGACAAACTGATTATTAGGCCGCAGGTCCCGTCTTCGAATCATAGCCGGAGCCGGAAGATTTGTGCGAAAAAAAAATTGTTCATTTTCGGGTCTTGTTCTTTTGTAATGGTACCCGTGTCCAAGACAGTATAATCGCATAAGCGCATGTACGGATGTAGATTCATCTCCACATTCCGGCATTCGCCGGAGAAAGGCTTTTACAGGTGGTAGGATTCCTATGCCTGTCCAGTTATTCTGCCGTGAAGCAGTAGTGTGCAAACATTACTGTGTTTCGTTTTGAAGGGTTCTGATGGCTAGTGTCGTTACTGGGTATTTGAGATGTAAGAACAGATGTTTCAGGGTGACGAGGGCAGTGTGATGCCACACAGAAATATTCTGAGCGACACAGCATTTGATATAGGCAGTCGTTGCACTTACCATCAGTAGTACGATTTGTTCGACACGTGACTTTGTTCCATAAAAAAAAATCTGGAAAGACTTAGCAACAAGATTGGAAGGAGATCTTGATACTGTGTCGGAAATACATAGTCACATTAATTCTAGTACTATTAACACTGGGGTGGCCAGTTATTCTGCCGTGAAGCAGTAGGTGCTGTGTTTCGGTTTGAAGGGCACTGTGAGCTAGCGTAATCACTGGGCATATGAGACTTAAGAACTGATGTCTCAGAGTGATGGGCGCATTGTGGTGTCACACTGTTCTGGGTGACATAGCATTTGTTATGGGCAGACGTTGCACTTACCATCAGGTGAACGCTTTGCTCGTTCCGTCACTTTTATTAAATAAAAAAAACCTATGGCCACGGGAGGACTGTGGACTGTATCCGTCATCCTGATGTCATAGGTAATCCGGGCTACTTTAAGCTTTAAATTGTCGTCTTTGGTCATTATTTTTGGTCGTATTTTTGATACGACCATTAGTTAATTTCAAATAAATCAATCAAATCAATTCTCAAAATCCTTGATAATCGTTTTTTAAGAAATTAACCTTAACAGAAAACAAATTACCTGGTAAATCTGAAACTATGAAATTACGCTTTGTATCGCCCGAGCTACGTAGAAGTTTTCACTACTTTCCTCTCGGCGTGATATCCGATCGTTGTAATTACATGCTTGCATGCGTTAAATTAAACTAATTGTAAGCTTGATCTACTTTTACATTTATTTTGACCTGTTTACGTCATACGTTTTATACATTACTAGATTTGGTTTGAAATATTGACCTAGAAATGTCAAGTTAAGCCCAGTCATACAAGTTCCGTCCTTTCTAAGCCTTGAGTATAACGCTAAGTGAACCAAAAAAGATTAAAGTACGCAATACTTGCCAGCAATAAAAACTATAGTATTTTGAATCTGTAAAACTGTGAATTAATAATCAGCGCCAACTCTAAAAGTGAAGGTTTTTATTAAATGAATTTTATTATTTCTGAGGATATTTCGAAGTTATATAGTAATAGCTTATTATGCTGCAAGTGGCCGTAAATGTGTAAGGTAATTGTAAAATTCCATTCAAGACCGGATATCTCGAGTTTAGTTTTGTTCATAAAATCTTCAGTAGAAGGGAACTATCGCAGTCATTCCTTCATGATTTCTATTCACTATTTAATAAGCATGATTAAGCGAGTGTGAATGGGCATGACGGTAACGTTCGACGTAGGCGAAGGTATCACGAACAGATTGAAGACGCTTTAGGGAAAGGCCACGTCATAAATACCTGTAAGCGTCGAACTTGTATGAATACTCGTTTGAAAGTAGACGATGCGAAAGATGTGTGTCAAGATTGTGGCAATGTTAAAGGTGTGGTTTCTGTCTACCCCAATTTGAAAGAGGCGTGACTGTATGATAAAAAACATTAACACTTATTTGTACTGTACGTTTCTAGAATACTATTTCTTAATGATCAATTTCGTATACGGTAACATCATACGGGGGTAATCACAATACCTCGTTAACGGGGTTACCCGTTCTTTAATACTTGGCCATCGGAATATAAGTTCATTTTGACTTAAGTTTAGAACCCATTCATGAACACGTTCATGAGTAAGGAACATGCACCACTGAACCATACAGACTTCAACTAACAACGGTTTCGTACCTACATCTAAAAATTTCAAAACACCTATCGTTTCTACGTACTTAAGACATTAATATTTATAACTAGCCGTGCGCCGCGGTTTCATCCGCGTAAAATTACTGGCTTACCCAAGCATTGACAGGTCGGCCTATCTCTGTAATATTTTGTTCACAGCGTGCGGCTTCTTAGGGCCAGAGCATTAAGTATTATAGCAAATTTATATTCATATTTCCTGAACGCTGCCAGATATCGAAATTGAACATACAAGTTGTATTGTATTAATCCCTAAAATTTTCATTGAAATCCGTGGGCCGTTTCGACATACAGAAAATTCCTGTTATAAGAATTTTATTAATTAATGATTAGGCATCGTAAAAATAGCAGTTTTCACTTAAATTTTGTCCTTCATTTTGAAAACGCATATAGACATTTCAACTTTATAATTAGTTTAAATGTTGCTCTAGATCCGCATATGCAAATTTATTTGTAACGTTTATGGACCGATTGCTGTCAATGTCATTACAGTTGGTCGCCGCATACCGTGAGAAAAAGCCGAAACGTTCAAGATCGCGAAGGTCGCGGTAAATGTACGTAGAATGTTTATGGTTATTTTGTGGCCGAATAATCAAACACTGGCGGAATAAAGCTGTGTTGTGGGTGTACGAATAACATCTAAATATTTATTTTATTTATTTATTTAAACTTTATTTGCACACACAACATATAGATTTGCAAAAAGGCGGGCTTAATTCTACAAGACATTCTCTACCAGTCTAGTTTCTCTTTAAAAAAATAATAATGCTTTACATTAAGATTTCACCTGAATTGTGTGTGCTTTTACAGACATGAATTTCTCACGCACAACACAACCAGACCCGAAAACAAATAACTTATGTTTTAGCAAAAATAAATAGCTGACCATCGATCAGTGTAATACTACTTGTCGCATCTTCGATGCTGTTTGTTTGACACAGATATTTAAGTCAGGTATATTCGAGATCTACGAGATTTTTCAGACAAAGCCCTTAGTCGACTTTCACAACCACTTCGAGTTAGTCGAATAGTAATATATTATTTTTGTATGAAAGATATTTATTTACATATTTATGTCATTAGAAAGTTTGAAACCCTGATCAAAAACGTAGTACAATGTAAGGCAAGGAATAAATGATTTTATTAAAAAAGCTTATACTTCATACATATTAGATGTACTTTTTTATTAAAAAAGACAAAATACTTCAAATCATAATTTTTGTATACCCGACAGATGATTAGTAACTATTATAACTTTTAAGGCCATTTTCGTATGGCATCGATTTCCTAATAGCCAAACACTTCCTAAATATAACGACGGTAAAAGTAAATTCACTTTTAAGGTCCGCCTCGTATCTTCAGCCAGCGTGTCATATTTTCTTTTGTGGGTATTTTAATTATTATCTTTGCCCCCTCTTAATCATTTATGAATTGGGCCCTTAAAAAGCTCAAGAAAAATATTAAAATCACTCTTATTGTTTTTGTAAACAGAGTAGTCATCGATATCATTTATGTATTTAACGATTTCCATGACAAAAATTGGCATGTACACCGAGACTTTACCAACAAAATAATATTTAACGACAATTCCCCTGTATATACAATAGCCGATGCCAGCGACTTCTTCCGCGTGGATATGGGTTTTTTTTTTAAATCCCGTGCGAACTTTTTGATTTTCCGATAAAAAGTATCCTATGTCCATCTCCAGGATGCAAGCTATCTATGTGCCAAAATTCATCAAGATCGGTCCATCGGTTCTATTATCAAACAGACCGAGGAATACATATAGTTATTTACGCATTTATAATATTAATTATGGATATCGATAGTGGCATCCAGAAGAAATTTCATCATAATTTCCTTTATAAAACAATATCTTGCCCGTATTAAAGCTGTAGCAATTACAGCAAAATAAATGCGACCTTACGAAACTCGGTTATTACGAAACAAGTTCAGTGTTGTAGTACTAAGGTCACAACCGCAATATATAATTTTGGTGTCATATCTGACATGAAGTGGGAGCAACTAGATTAAAGCGAGCAAACGTAATTATATTTTATCATAAAAACTTATGAGATCAGTCTTGCGAAATATGGTTCAAAGTAGTGTCTAAGTTAAACTTTCCCGTGATGCACATCTGTGTTTCTTTACGACATAATATGTAAAGAAGATATCACATCACATTTATATTAATAACTAGCGATCCGCCCCGGCTTCGCACGGGTAAATAGATATTAGAACGATAAATCAGTACTTTATTTGGACACAGAACAACAACAATTCCGTGCACTAACATTTTATGTAGGGGCTATTCTCATCGTGTTTTATTAATGGGAACATAAGCCATGACAGTTTAGTGGCTCAGAGCTTCCTTGTAAACAATATTTGATGTCGTCGTAGCAAAATAAAACGACTGCTCTCGACCGCTGCGCAAAATGGAGCCGCGAACCTCGATTATGCCCCATTCGCATGAAGCCGGGCGGCGGCAAGGCGTTCGAGACCGCGGCCGGTGTATTTTTTATAGAGCTTTTCAAAAAATATATATTTAAAATTACACACCATTCAATTGTTTCTAGTTTACAAAAAATTATATGAGTAGGTAGGTAATTAATAGATCTAATTAATAGGTCTATTCGCGCGTAGGGCGGGCGAGCGTAGGGCTGCTCACACCGCAGCATTTTTCTTACTATTAACATTTTTATACCCGTCGTAACTTCTGAACAATAGTTCCGAATGGAATAATTTAAAGTGGAATTTACATGTACTCGTATGTAATCAACCTTGACTATGAAACTATTAAGTAGGGTAAGGATTAATATTATGATACGAATGTCGTCATGTTTCGGCATCTACCAGTTTGATTGACTAATTTGAACAAAAAGCGGTTATTGTGACTTAACTATAATAGTTAGACATATAGCCTCGCAGACTTTTTTGTGATTAATGATGAGTACTATGAAAATGTAGTACATTATTTTATTTATCATCAATAGTATTTGCAGCGCACGCCAAATAATGACTTTCATTAGAAAATCTTTGATACCTTGAGTTACATCGTAACAATTTTCGTAGGAATCTCAGTTATTTTTTAAATCTAAATACAGCTCATGTTAGTCGCTGATAATGTAGCTGTATATAGGTTTATAGTATAGGGTATATATAATATAGGTTTATAGGGTTAGAGTTTTTAAAATCGGTTAAATAGTTTTTGAGTTTAATCATTACAAACATACAATAAATCAAATCTTTTCTCTTTATAATATTAGTTTAGATTGATATATGTTGTAGCGGCTAACCGTGTGGTAATTTTAATTATAGTTTAATATAAAGTCAGGAGCATCTACGCTTGTACACAATAATAGGTATTAAGAGGAATTAGTCTACATGCCATAAACTAAAATGTCACTACAATTCTTGTTGAGGTTGCCAACACTAACAGCAAAATATCACTGAAAGTTTATACGAGTATGTTAGAAAGTTAAAGAATAATATTTCAATTATATTTGAAGTCTAGCCGTGTGGTGGATGTCGTTAAAGTCGATAGAGAGAAAATAAAAACCAGGATATGGCAGCAGCATCTTCCTGGAACATCTGAGTAAATAAATTGCATGGCAACCCGCCCGCAATGCCACGCTTAGCTATGGCAAAATCCCCCAAAATGGGAGCTACAAACTATTGTGGAAATCTGTGGGGGAGGCCTCATCAGTGAATTAGTGATAGGCTGAAATGATGATGAAATGATGATATGTGCACACCATTCTATTATGACGTTAAAGTGCATACGTTATACGAGAGCATGTTACCGTCACAATTTTTTTTTATAGGTGGTATGAATCCTATGTAGAAATCCGTCTAGGTGGGTAGGTACCACCTCCGGCCAGTTATTCTTCTGTGACATAGTAGTGTGCAAATATTACTGTATTTCGGTCTGAAGGACACTAAGAGCTAGTGTGAACGCATATGACACTTAAGAATTGAAGTCTCAGGATGACGGGCACAGTGTGGTGCCACACAGTAATGTTTTGGGTGACACAGCATTCGTTATGGACAGACGTTGCACTTACCATAAGGTCAACGATTTGCTCGTCTAGTCACTTTATCCTACAAAAAAATATATTGTCATCAATACCAATGTTTTTTGGATGTTTTTCACATGCGAACTTCCTGTCGATGTATATCATCCCTATTTTTTTAATGTTATTTTTATCTATAGCAAAAGATTTTCCCATGGATTTTAGTAAATACTCGTATATTTGGTTTAAAGAACTTAGTCTTAAAACTCATAAGAACAGTTAACTTGAAATGTACACAATTTTGTTATGCTTCAGTAAATACGGTAGTTCGACCTTAAAGCTAGTATTAAATATTATGATGTAATAGATAGGTTAGGCCAGTCATATCTTATTATTACTTTATTTAGTTTAGAGTTACAACGATGTTAGCCAATAAAGAGACTAGCATCTAAATTGTATAAATTATTGCCAAATCAATCGATAGCTATAACTTAGTTATTCATCAAGTACACATCGATTCGTTATTTACTTCAAACACGAACTGTTACATTTCCATTATATACACTCGGATAAAATAATATAAAGCAATCTCGTTATAATAATGTCGACACACCTCGGCCCTTCCATGTGAACTGTTTAACAATAAACAAACAACAATACGTACTGACACGTAGTATCTTGATATCTCGACCTTCACAGAGGTATCAGGTGTGGTTCCCACGCTGCGCCGCTCGCTGCCGTTCGCAACAAATAACGAAATAGGTCGCTTACCGTCTATTGTGGTAGCAGCTTAAACCTTTCCCAAATATGTTTCGGATCTGGTAACACTATAAGAAATATAATTGCACAGACGTTTTATTAAAATACTGTTTACAACATTTAGCGTGGAAATGAATCTTATTGTCGGTCTCTTTGTTTTTATCTATTACGCCGTCTCCACACTATCTTTTTTTTATGGAAGAAAGTGATGGCACGAACATAACGTTCATCTGATGGTAAGTGTAACGTTTGCCCATAACAAATGCTGTGTCACACAGAAGGATTCCGTGTGCCGACACATTGCGTTCGTCGCCTTGAGACACCAGTTCTTAAGACCCAAATGCTCTGTATTTACACTGGCTATATGTGCAAACCGAAACTCGGTAATGTTTGCACACTGTCCCCCATTTCATTCCGTGATGATTTTCTGTCTCCTAGTATTTTTTTCCACGAGTGTTGTAAAAATCGACAAAGGATGATGCCAGAAATTCACATGGCCTTCTATATGTGGCGGAATAACATTTCAAATACAACAAACCTAAATTATCTAGTCTAGAATGCGATCGCTTAGAGCTAAAAGTAACGATTACGCGAAATCCTCCCACAGTGGTAGAAGTTTATGTCTTGTATTGGGGCTGTTGAAAATGATGTTGAACTGGGTCTGAGGAGTGTCCCGCAGAGTAGAATAGCGCTTACCTCTCCTACCGCGGTGTCGTAAAAGGCGACTAAGGTATTGAATGGAGATCCAACCTATATTCGTGCAGAATAACAATCTTTATATGCAATGCTGTCACTAGACTGCTTGTGAAAAGGCAATGGGGAGTAAGAATTTTGTTACTCGTACCAAAACGGCGGCGACGTGGTTTGCCACCCGACATTTCTCATTTCGAGGGCGAAAAGTATGTTACGTTAGAGGCCTCTGCCTACCCCTTATATGGGAAAAAGGCGTGCCCGTATGTATGTGTATATGAACTTCTAGAGTATGTAAAACACTTTTCTGAAACCTATAATTAGTTGCCAACCCGCCTGCCGAGCGTGTTAACTATGGCAAATCCCCCCAAAAAGAGAGTTACAATAATTAGACACTTGAATTAAATAATACAAATTGCAAAGAGAAGTAAGTCTTGAAGCGACATGTAGATGACTGATTTTCATTGATCCTAACAATTGTAGGGTTAATTACCAACATGACCGAAAATGTAAAGATATATTTTTACACAATAACGCACAAAAAGGTCCAAAACATAATCGTCTTACAACCTGGGAATATGTTACGATTGCTGCAATCTCAAACTGGTTGCGGTCGCCCACTTTCGACGGAAGTTATCAATACCGCAAGGATTACGAAGGACTCGTACAATCGCCAGTTCATTTACATTAAGGTTGTGCCTTTCCTACTTTATCACAACCAGTTATGATACATTCAAAATTATGAGTATTATTACAAGCGAAAAATCGTCACTGTAAGCGACAAAAAGGAACGTAAGATTTCACGTAGCACAAAACTCAATGTTACGAGTATCTAAGTGGTTTGCATAACGGTTTCAAATACGTATTTAAAATATCTGTTTATCTAAAACAGTAGCCATAAATGTAATTGTTTTCATTGTGTTTAGATTATCATTCCAACCTATCACTAGTCCACCGATAAACATCGAGACGTGACCGGTAGTAAACCACGTCGCCGCCATACAATCTGACCACAGATACGAGTATAACAAAAGGAAACCGTTAATTCGGCGTCTATTCAATTTCAGTCTTGAGTTATATTACAAACCCTGGTTACTTTGCAGCCATGCAACTGCGATGTATGACTACGAAAAGAAAAGCCAGGAAGTTATTAAACTCCTCATTACAGTGTCACATAGAATTTGATTTCAAAATCGCGACACAACAACTAGCTTTCCCACGCACTGCACAGTGGCATGATTATGACTGCGTTCGCAGTGTTAGACAGATTTCAATTTAGCTATCAATAATAAAATAGGAATAAATGTCAGTTACTTCGTTTTTCAATGTTCTAGTTGCAAACTGTACTCCAGTAGCAATTACTTTGTTGCGTAAATATATCGCACATCAGGCACGCTTTAGCGTACGCATCGTTGCGTCACAACAATGTATATTTTTAGTTAGCTAGGTTTCTTCAGATTCTTAAAAGCGGTAAATAAATTTCGCAAAAACAGCGAGGATATAAAACCACCACGAAGATGTTGTTCATGTCCAAACAGATTGAAAGGACATAGATAGAGTTGTATCCAAATTATAGAAATGTTAAAGAAACTAAGTTAAAAGTGTCTTGACAAACCATATAATGCAATATTGAATATTGTTTTATTTACTTTCGTTCTTCCACGACAACTAAGACATTGTTACAATTCGTAGATCCATATTGTTGCGCCTAAAATCGTTACACGCTGATTAGCAGTGTGTAACGTGACGTGATTACGAATTACCACATGAACATTAGGAATAATTTACTCACGCATGGCGAGTTCAAAGTGTTGTCTAGCGATATTTATAACCTTGAGTCTGGAATTGGGGGTGAGCGACTCGTGCCGCGGTTAGGGTTGCCATCTAATAGCAATATCCCTAGTGAAAAGCTACGAAACTTATAACATTTTTATGTTTTTAGCTATATTGTTAGAAAGGCAGACAACAGCGATCCTCCCAACTTAGAAAATTCAGTATTTCAATAATTACATGCTGATGTTGATGATTAAAGAAAAACTACCCGAGCCTGATTTTTGAATTATACAATGCGTTTAGAAATTTTTACAAAGATTATTTGGCATCCCTGGCTCTATTATTGCATTATTGTAATGATCACAGATAAGTAATCTCATTTTTTACTCTGTTACGCTCTGCAACAAACTGGTTCTCTAACAATGGGCAAATTATTGTCTTACTGATCATAGTCGGGCGTTTCTTAATCTATGATTCGATTTTTTTATATTTTTATAATGTTTAGGATAAATACTGATTTACGATTAGGTTGAAAATGTTATCCTCGGTAACCGGAGCTTTTTTACTATGTAATTACAAATAATGATCACTCATGGTATATATAATGTTATATATTAGTAACATGTATACCAATTTTTCATAATTATACTTTAAAAAATGTTGTGTCCCAAAAATTAAAGCTTATGTCATTTCTAGGCTAGCTATGAGTATTAAATTACAATACACTAGCCAAAATGGTCTAAGGATATCGATGTTTATTTTGTATGCTTAAATTAAGTGATATTTTCGTGTATAAAACAAGCTTGTGTTATCGTAAAACTATGCTAATCCGTCGAAATCTCTGCGGTATGTCCTGCCTAATGTTGTTGCAAAGTAATTTTTTTTTTCTTATTCTGTACCAATTCCTCTGACTTCTTTCTTATTAAGTATTTCTGTTGTTTTCCGTAACAATCGAGCACAGCATTTGTTCATGTCGATGCTTCGCGTAATATGCAACCCTAGCCTCAACTTTAATATATTTCAAAGTTTTTGTTTTATTTTGATTAAACTTCAAAAGGTATAATAATTTAATATCATTTGGCGCCAACTCGAAAAGAAGCGGTTGTGTATTATTTCTAATTTCTGTGTATATTTTGAGATTCTTCGTTTAATATTGATAGTAGATTATGCTTATGATTACTGAAGTGTAAATAAAAATTATATTCAAGACCAAAAATGTACTTTTAGTTTTGTCTCCTCAACTATCATTTTACTGTCGATCGAAATTTTCAAGTCTTGCTGTTTGAAGATTGCTACTTAGCTAAAAATAATATGTTATAACTGGATATGTTACTTGACACTGGAAAATAGTTTACGACTGTTTCCATAAATAAACAAACAATCATTATAATTTAATAAAATTGGAATGTCAAGAATAATTATTTTCGTTATTCCTAAGATAAACAGTCAGAACATAAGGAAGTATGTCATAACAATTTATGCTGCCTTTTACCTAAATCTGATACTAAATACTAAAATCTGAATATAAATATTAAGATATAATTATATAAAGGTTCAGTAACTAACTTTTTAATCCATGATCTTGAACGTTAAACAAAAGCTTAACAGCAAACCAGTCACTAAATTTTTATCGTTCCACAGTTACGTAAGGCATTAAACATGTGTTTTTATACTTTCTAATTATATTCGCTACACTCTAAAAATGCTGAATTGTTATTATTATTAATTACTGTTTTCAATTAAGAATTATTTGCTTTTCTCATAATTGTAATAGAGGGTGTGTGTTGTTTCTGATGTATAAAAAGAGTATGTAATTTTACAGTTACATTATTTTTAATCTGTATTTCGATAATTTTAATCACGCGAGTGGTGGCGGCGTAGGAAAATCGTAAGTGTCGTTGACTAAGGAAATTTGCAGAAAAATCACATAAACTCTGATAGATACCTGAAATGCCATCTAAAATACACAAGATCTAAATTATCCAGATCGGTGACAGGCACCAACGTCTAAGTTGCGAGGTATCTGAGTGGTTACTGTTGGTAGGATTTCTATGCAAGAATCCGTCTAGGTTGGTACCACTCCGGGGCCAGTTCTTCTGCGGTGAAGCAGTAGTGTGCAAACATTACTGTGTTTCGGTTTGAAGGGCACTGAGAGCTAGCGTAATCACTGGGCATATGAGACTTAAGTACTGATGTCTCAGGGTGACGGGCGCAGTGTGGTGCCACACAGAAAAGTTCTGGGTGACAATGTATTTTGCTAGATTCGTCACTTTATCGAAGAAAAAATTAAATTGTAACTGATTTCGCTATTTCGCCTGCCAAATCTGGCGATTACGACAAATTCTACAGTCGACTATACAGACAGATGCTTTTAAAAGATTAGTGAGAGAGTTTATATATGTACGCGACTAACCTGGGTTCGTTCCCCGGAGCCTCTAAAATTGTTCTACAATTTTAAGTTCTAACGCATGCTTAGCGTTGAAGTAAAACATCGTGAGGAAACCTTCATGTCCGAGGAATAGAAATATTTCGAGGACATTGAACCCTGCCAACCCGCATTTCGGACTATTCCCGGCTCCAAAACCCGCTCAGAAATGAGAGGAGGCCTGTCCTCAGTGGGACATTTATACGCTGTCACTTCACTTTTTTTTTACTACGCTATGAACTATTTTTAATAGGATTCAGAATCCTGGCGCGCGCCTTAAATTTCGTAGTACGCGAGTAACCTGAGTTCGTTTCCCGGTGCTGGCACCTGTAAAATTGTTCTGCGATTTTAAGTGCTGATTTACCCATGTGATATGCGGTAAAGGAAAACGTCGTGAGGAAACCAACATGTCAGAGAAATAAAAATATTTGGAAGACATGTGAAGTCTGCTTACCCGCATAGCAGCAGCGTGGCGGACTCCACCCAACTCCAAAACCCCCTCAGAAATGAGTTATACTTCCTTAGTTTATTGTTATAAATATAAATTATATATAATATTATACAATTTTTTTAAATAATTATATCATTGTGTTGGTTACAGGTTCATAGCAAGGGTCTGAAGTTTGGTATCTATGAAGACTACGGCAACTTTACTTGCGCCGGTTACCCGGGTGTTGTCGGCCATCTCGCCGGAGGTACTTTATATTTAATTATATTTTTAGTATCTTCATAATTATTTTAAGGTTTTACTTACCTTTCTTCAAAATACCATTTAAACATGTATTAATTAGGAAGACAAACAGAACATAATAGAAATATTTTTATTAAATGCACATCCATACTAATATTATAAATGCGAAAGTAACTCTCTCTGTCCTAATTTTGCTGTTACCTTTTCACTATTCAACCGATGAACCGACCTTGCATAGAGATAGCTTGCATCATGGAGACGGATATAGCTACTTTTTACTCCGAATAATCAAAAAGTTCCCGCAGAATATTTAAAACCCTACATCCACGCGTGGGAAGTCGCTGGCAACTGCAATTTTTTTTTTTATAATACTCACTGAACGTTCAAACTAGTTTCACTTATTTTACACAGTTACTTATTTAATTTTTTTGTAAATCGTAGTTAAAGATGCAATAGTACCGTGGTAGCTCATGGACCAGGCGTTCGCCTTTATTATTATGGTATTCGAGTAATCTAGGTTTGATCTCAAATGATTGCAATTTCAAGTGCAGGTATTTCGTGGCCGTCGGTAAAGGAAAAAATCGCAAGCGAATCTACAACCTCAAGGAATAAAAAAAATTCAGGGACATGAAGTCCTCCAACCAGCTTGAGATCAGCGTAGCGAACTTTTTCTGGCTCCTAAGCTTTCTGAAAAAGTATAAAGAGTCTGCGTAAATGTGCCTAGAAATGTTCCACTGCAACTTTTATTACTTTTATAAGAACTAAAAAGATATATAATTATATATAATGTAGAGATAGCTTAATTGCGATCACCCTATTCCCAAGGGTTATTATCACCAATGTAGTCTTTAATATTATAAAGTCTTTGTTTAATATCGTAGTCTATGTTTATTACAGTTGATAAGGAATGTTTTGTAAAAGCGTAACAGATAGTCCCATAAATGAGTTTTCGAATTAACTGAAAATAAAAAGTTATCACTAAACCTCAACTGACTAAGACTTTATCATGTATGATCTTTGCAATGTTTAAAAAACTAGTCAAGTGAATTACGTAGATAAAAAACATGTTGATGTAAATGTAATAACGGACATCATAAAATACTGCTATTATTTATTTAATCTGTTTCGCGTGCTTCAATTACTCGGCAGCACGCGGTAGAAAGGAAATGGCGCGAATCTAAGTGCAATAACAAAGTGAGCTGGTCAGGAAGACGCTCGTTAATAGTGATTTTGTCCATCGGCGTGCCTTTAAGTTCGTATAATTTGTTTACGACATGCCTACTCAATTTGTTTAATATCACGCAAGACTATAAATAAATGTAGGCCTTAGGCAATCTGCTATCAAATGTTTTACTGAAATAGTATATAACAATTCCTTTTTCTTAGATTTGTTAGGTCAAAATTAACATTTACTATATATGTCAATATGCTTACAAACTGCGTTAGTAGTTTAGCCATGAAAAATAATAATTATATTTGTATGGTTTTTGTGCTATAAATAAATAAAAAAAGGAAATACACCAGTAATATTAATTCTGCGTGATATTAAGCTTAAAAAACTAGTTGCCATAGCAAAAAAAAATATTAAACGATGTATTTGTTTCTTTATTGTAATTTTGGAAACTAAGTTAAACGAAAACTTAATCTTCACTTAATCTTTTTTATGTGTATGAGATGACAAAATTTACCCAACGCCCATCCCTACATCCTCGACAACATGTATTTATACCTATAAGATTATATGTATAAATACTAGGATAAATAGGAGGATACGCTCCTATATCCTATTTCTACAACAATTTATTTGAAATTGAAATAAATGGAGCCGGTATTAAATTGTCTACTTATTAGACACTAGCTGACGCCGGCAACTTATTTCGTGTAGATTTAGGTTGTTTAAAAATCCCGTAGGTAAATCTTTAATTTTCCGGGCTAAAAAGTATCCTATGTCTGCCTCCAGGACGCAAGCTATCTCTGTGCCAAATTTAGTGAAGATCAGTTCAGCATGATAGCCGTGAAAAGATAACAAACAGACAGAGATACTTTCGCATTTATAATATTAGTATGGATTAACGAGATTAATCGTTCGAAACAATATAAGAACGAACGTTGGAATAGCTGATCTAACAGCCGGCACGTGACTATTGCTATCGTATAGACACATATATGGTTTATTTGAAATGGTACACTTTTCCGCGACGCTGCCCAATGAATATCAACCATAGCCATTTGTAACTGTGTTGCATGGTTAGCACCTCAATGGGAATATCCAATAGCTTATTTCAATTTTGAAATACATTCCGCACCGTAGGTTATTGAATGCGGTTTTGCGCAATTTTATGTCGATCTACATTTGTTACTTAACAGTTAGAGACTAGTTTTTTCATGTTAAGCAAATACAGAACTGTGTTATCCTACGTAAACGTATACTAGAAAAAGGTTTTTGTATTTGTAAAGAATAATAAGGTTATTCTTTACAAATACAAAAATTGACGACCGCGTGGCGCATGTGGTTAGCGTACCTGACTTTGTGCGCCGAAGGTCCTGGGTTCGAGTCCCAGCCGGAGCCAACAAACTTTTCGACAGCTATGAGATTCTCCGAAGTTGACTCTTACAGCACCCGCAGGATGATATACGAACGCAGAATTTCTGATGCCGCTATCAATAGTCGGGATGACACTTACGAGTCTGTAACATATCTGTAAATGTCAGGTTCTCCTTGATAACTGAAAGTTAATCGACAACAAGTATTCAAAGTAGATACCAAAAGTTTGGAAAATGAAAAGGTCATGATCCTCATTTAACTCTTAAGAAAAAAAATCGTATTGAGGTTCAAATATTTCGGGTCATATCCATTTCACATGAAAACAATAAGAAAAACATATTTTTATAAGTGTTAGACTTTTGATATGAAATAGGAAACCAATAGATAAAATGCTGGACACTATAAAAAAACCCCATCTCGATACGTCAACTTTATCGTGACCTAAAAAATCCGGACGTCCACGTCAATTATTTTTTAACGGTTTTTTTTTCAAAGTAGCAATATTAGATGTTTTTATAAATAATTTTAATAAATTTATTAAAGTTTTTCTTGATACGAGTCTATTCAAATTAGCATATAAGTGCAACATAATTGTGATAGAGGCATTTCAAGACCGCCGAGTCGCTTGACCTTGACATGTCGGGTATTAAGCACTATTTCACGCCGCTTCGCGCCATGAGACGTGCAAAAGTGGAATTTGCTCTGTAAACAAGAAAACATTGTTAGTAAACTTATATACACAGAGGCCATATTGTTAATAGAATCAGGCGTTACTTTGCGGAAATCCATTATAATGAAGGAAAGTAAGTTAATTTGATAAGATCCGCATGCAAAATATAAAAATGCTGTATATTACAGTTTTTTAAGAGCACCGCCCGCTCTCGCCTAGTAGCGTGCACAAGCAAACTAACACCGCCACCAGGAACGACACTCGGCGGGCGTCTGTCGTAGTGTCTATGACGCTTGATAATGCCTCGTTTTGGGGCGAAACACGACACGTGTGTGTTCTCGACCACTGAGGTGTATTTTACCTAGTAGTAGTATTGAAGTGGTTGGTGGAGGGTATCTGGTGGCGGTGTTAGTTTGCTTGTGCTCGCTGCTGTGGGAGGGCGGGCGATGATCTTCAAAAAACTAGGTAATATACACCATTTTATATTTTGCATGCGGATCCTAGCAAATTATTTTAGAGGCAATATTCTCAATACAGTTACACAGTTTAGATGATGTGGTTTTTTTATAACTGAAAACGATTTTTAGCTCTGCGAAATTTTTCAGTTTCTACTAACAACCATTGAACAAACGACTACAGAAAACGTCATCTGCATATTCGATGCTATTCTTATGCGATAAGATCGAATAAAGAATCGGAAGCATGGTCTAAAACAGCCACAATGCATACAAATCCGAACCTCATTAATTGGTGTTTTGCACAAATATTGCTTCGATTCCAGTATCAACGACCCGACAAGCAAGTCTGCCAAGGTCCGCGGTTCAATTAAAAGTAATGTAACAAAATTAAGTTTCATGCCTATCAGCCGACTGCTGTATCTCGTAAGCATGTGCAAGTTATACCTACGCCTTGCGGCCAGTTTAACGTGTCAGCTGTGAATTGTCTTCCTGCATTGGTAATGTACTGTGCGCCTTGACATAGTTTATAAGAGATTTGTATTACTGTCCGGTGAATTTATCGAAAAAAAAACACAAAAATATTACTACATATGCAAGAACTAGGCACAGGATTACGTTGTATGCTTTAAAAGTGTAAAACGCATTACACTGTGATGACTTATATTTTATAGTTTATGCAGGCAGGCTTTACTTTGCGGTAATATATGAGTGTGTATTTATTTATATATCTAAGTATATGTCTGCATGTGAATCTTTTTTTTTCATTTGTTTTCACGCTTTTCCCACTAACTCTCTGGTTGACTGGTAGAAAATACCATATGGCATTAAGTGCGCCGTTTTTACAGTTAGTGTAATAAAAAAAACCATTATAATAAAGGGAAGTAAGTTAATTTGCTAAAATCGGCATTCAAAATACAGAACATCAGTTCTTAAAGTCTCATATGCACTAGCGTCATTCATACCCATTCACTATAATGTTTACACACTACTGTTTGTCGAGATAATAATATTTGTATACCCTGTATATGAATAGTACCACCAGCAAAAGCCTTTTATCACTGAGAAGCATCATGAAACTTCTAAATTACCAATCAGTTCAGTCTACTACAGTTGAACTACACGCAAACAAAGAGATTTGTTTATAAAAATATGCTGATCTTCGTCAGATGCGTCGACATTCGCAGCGTGGGGCGTGGACTACGTGAAACTAGACGGCTGTTACGCTTTGCCCGTCGATATGGACCATGGTTACCCTGAATTCGGACGTCAGCTCAACCTCACCGGCCGCCAAATGGTTTACTCTTGCAGTTGGCCTGTCTACCAGATATACGCCGGAATTCAGGTGAGATGGGATTTTTTATCCACTTTTTTAAGTAATATACTAAGTAATAGAGTTTTGAGGAAAAGGAGTATAAAGAGGAATAACGCCTATTTCTTTTAAATCTTTAGTCTATCTCTTTGTAACAAGGCTATAAACCTTATATATTTTTTATGAATAAGAATATATATATATATATATGTATATATATATGTATGTATGTGTATGTATATAATAATAATAATAATCAATTGCCGCATGTATATATCTTTCGATGATCAATTGAGAACCATTAACCGATTTGTCTGATTTTTTATTTGTTCTGTTCGTAATTGTCACGACGAGGTATGAAAGAATTTTTTTGGACAATCCACCGGAAATGTCGAAAATTTGCATGGTGTTTATGTTATCTCAAGAAAAAATAAATAATTTTCAGTTTGACAGTTCTGATGTTTCACTTGATTACGACTTCTCATTTTCTTCATTAGTATATTGCACCCGTGCGATGCCGGGACGAGTCGCTAGTGTCGAATAAAAATAGATAGTCTGCGTGTAAGATAAATCAGCTACTTCGTCTCTTAAAACTCAATCCACTGAGTTAAAATCATATTTTTATATCATGTAACTCTTTCTTTGCGATCGTTCTAGCTCAGTGTTGTGTAACCTAGGGTCTAAATTACACATCAGACTTTCCAAAACAGAAACAGCCGTTGTACTTTTTCGCACAACCAGTTTCTTTTTTTAAATCTGCGATCAATTTAGTCTTATATCGCGCGTCTACATCTTTAAAATAAAGTCGGTTCTATGTTCAAAAATAGTAACCGTGTATTCTAGTTTCGATTACATACTCGTATAGTGTTGTCAAGACGATATTCTTGACCCTCTTTCAGTGATTGAATATTTTTTGGAAGTTTTATACCAACTTCTAATAATATATAATATTCATCTTCTTCTAAGACCCGATTTCACCGATCGCTTTGGAAACCAAGTTTAATACACGTGTTACTTAATTGAGTTTAAATGTATCATTTGATCTCGGTTTTCGTCTAACCGATTTCACCGACTCCATTTTGATTGCGTTTAGAAAAACGAAGTTTACATGAAATATCGTCACAATGTAAAACAAAAAGACGATTTATTTCGTATTTTGTGACATCAAACAGTCTGTTTTTATGCATAGGTTCCATAGCATAGCATTCCATGCAAGCAATAAATAATACGAATAAAAAATATTTTTTGTGTTTACATAGTTGTGCAATTGACAACGTTAGCTCTCTTAACGCGTTTAAAGAGCTGAACGTCGAAAATTGGGCGTTCAGAATCTGAACCGCGTTTAGCATTGACTGCGTTCATTTGATGTTGATGAAATGCAAACTGTTCCATTAAACTTAGTTAAACGCTTAAACGAAGTTTTTCTTGATATATATTTTCGGTGATGTAATTGCTGTTAGCCTTCTCGGCTTTTACAGCTTCATCGGATACTTCGTTTTTCTTGAACTGATCGCGTTTAGTTTCAACGGTGAAATCCGCCCTTAATAATATAATTCATTAATTTTGTCTTACAGCCGAACTTCTCATCAATCATCGAGCACTGCAACCTGTGGCGTAACTTTGATGACATCCAAGACTCGTGGGCGTCCTGTCGAGTCTATCATAGACTATTACGGAAACCACCAAGACGTCATTGTGCCCAACGCTGGCCCGGGTCATTGGAATGACCCCGATATGGTAACGAAAAATTATTGTTTGTTCTCTTTACGTTTTACTATTTATTAACTTAATTGTTTAGTATTTTTAGTGTCATCGTCATCATCATTTCAGCCTATCACAAGTACACTGTTGAACTCGGGCCTCCCCCAAATTTGGGGCCAATTTTGGGGGGATTTTGTCATAGTTGCCACGCTTGGCAGGCGGCACCAGCCACTACATGGCTTTTTAGTGTAAATATGTACAAATGTACTATTCTTGTCAGTCTCTGAACGGATTTAACTCGAGATCTACTAAAGCTATTGACACACATTTTACACAGGTTATAGAGTAAATAATTGTCTATTTATCTATTCGAAATATCAATATGTTGTGGATAGTTTATCTGAGGTCAATTTAGTCTGCTTCATGATATTGTCTTGAATACTTCTATAGTTTGGTGAATTCTACATTTTCATTCTACAAACAATTCCGGCTCAGCTATAGATATGTATAAGAGAAACGACACACTTATTTCCAAGTTTGTCAATTTCTATTTTTCTTTCTATTTGGAAGTTAAAAAAAATAAAGATAATAAATGCTATACCCTATCTGTGATTCTCGAAAATCAGTGGTTTGATAAGAAATAAAAAAATTAAAAAAAATATTTAAGCAATTCCGGTTCATAATTTTTTTTTTTTCCAATTTTCCATTATCTAATTCCACATTATCTAATAAACCAAATAAATAATGACACTTAATAATTATCTTTCCAGCTGATCATAGGAAACTTCGGTTTATCGTACGAGCAGAGCAAAACCCAGTTCGCAATATGGGCTATCTTGGCAGCTCCATTGCTCATGAGCGTCGACCTTCGCACAATCCGACCAGAGTACAAGGCGATCCTGCAGAACAGGAAGATCATTGATGTCGACCAGGACCCGTTAGGTATCCAGGGCAGGAGAATATATAAAGTAAGTCACACCGTAGTTTGATTGATGTTTTATTTCAAATTGTAGCGACATCTATTATTACCACATGAAAAACTAAAGAAATAGCTAATACATTGAGCTATTCTTCCTGCTCGTGGGAACGTAATGGGGAGTAAGAATTATTTGACTCGCATCAAAATGGCAGTGAGGTGGTTCGCAACCCTCACTGTCGTTTAACGCGGGGGCGAAAAGTAGGCTACTGATGTGGCCTCTGCCTACTCCTTATATGGGCAAAAGGCGTTAATGTATGTACGCATGAAGTATCATGGATGCTATCTACAAATGTACAAGCTTTAAAAGATTACTGGCAGTCTTCTAAAGATCAGAGCACCCGATCTAGCGGGTAACAACCCTGTTTCTCGGAATCCGATCGGCCAAAAAATATAATATAATGAACACAAACATAAATAAGAATTAACTTTTTTTTCCTTGTTGACACTGAATCTTTGGATAGGCGCGGCACATTTTTATTTTTTACGACCGGGTGAACGTCTTTGTCTCGTCACTTGCTTATATTAAAAAAGAGCGCGTGCAACTCAGTACGCGTGACAGAAGTGAAACCTATACAGTATAGAAATTTGATTAAAATAAACAAAAAAAAATTACTCACTGTAAAATGACTGTTCAGTATATGTACATTTACTAAGTTCAATCGAATAAACGAATAGGTTTTCCGCAGAGTAGATTATCACCTACTTCTTTTCTAGCGAAGTGTCATAAGAGGCGACTAAGGTATTCGCACAGTTCGTAAATTAATCGTGCAGAATAATACAATAATATGCAATGCTGTCACTATAATGCTCGTATGTATAAATGACTATTAAGAATAACAGTAACGTAGCACGGAGGCCGTTGCACACAAATTCGGCTCTGAAATGTTACCCACGCGCCCAGAGAAGTTTCACTTCGGAATTTTAAAAGGATCCGTCACATTCCCAGCACCGCGGCATCGAGATCTGGTCGCGGCCCGTCGTGCCGATCCAGGGCCAGCACTACTCGTACGCGGTGGCGTTCCTCAACAGACGCACAGACGGCACGCCGTCCGACGTC
This sequence comes from Luehdorfia chinensis, assembly GCA_019845155.1. NCBI lineage: Eukaryota > Metazoa > Arthropoda > Insecta > Lepidoptera > Papilionidae > Luehdorfia > Luehdorfia chinensis. Next base: position 1,890,921 of record JAHVAK010000125.1, read on the forward strand.
GCCGTCACGCTGCGGGAGCTCGGCCTGAACAACCCCGCCGGCTACCGGCTCGAGGTGAGACCGCGTTTGATTTTGACGTGTAACATCTATATCGCACCATGGTAAGATCGACGCGTGTGCCGTGACGGAAAACGTCACGATGCTCGCCTTGTGTTTTTATTGAATTTTGTGGTGGCACGACGCTCTATTAGAGTTTTGGCGCCAACTCGCGAAAATGGCGGTTGTGTTGTTTTGAATTTTGTAACGGCACGACGCTCTCTAAGAATTTTGGCGCCAACTCGCAAAAGTGGCGGTTGTGTTCTTTTAATGTTGTGCAGGCACGACGCTCTCTTATACTTTTGGCGCCATCTCTCAAAAGTGGCGGCAGTGTTTTTATAGACTTTCTTAATTTCTGTGTACATTTAGAGTTTTGTTGTTTAACATTGATAGTATATTATTCAGCAAATGCTCCGTAAAAGTGTAGTGATAGTAGATAGATAGAAAATTCAATTCGAGACCAAAATTGTGCTTTTCGTTTTGTCTCCATCAGTCCGGCAAATCTTAAAGCCAACTATCATTTTACTGTCGATGTTGCGATCAAAGCCTTTGTTATAATTGAATTATTACTCAACTTTGGAAAAAACTGGCACGATTTGGTAAGTAATTGACAAAGAAAAAAACCTACACGATTTTGCAGATGCGATGGATGCAAGTGGCGCTCAGGACTGTGTTTTGTGGCAATCTATGGGGCCTATGTTCAACAGTGGACTACTGATAGGCTGAAATGTTGATGATGACGATGATAGTTACAATTTCACTATTTCCTGCACTACTTAGCTTTCCGTGGTTGCCTTGAAGTAAGGTAGCACATGTGACGTAAAGGTGGCACATGCCTTTTTTTTAATTTACTAAAAGCTTGTCAATAGAAGGTTGTCGATAAAACTTATTAAAATAAAAATATGTAAATAATAAGGAACAGATATTAATAATATTGAAAGAGTTGTGAGACAGAGAGAGACTATATTTCTCTTTCTACTACTGACCATCTCCTGGCTTAATAGTGCCTCTTTTTGAAATGGGATGACTCCTTTTCTCATACAAGTGGTAGGCAGAGGCCTACCACTTGTATGAGAAAAGGGGTGGCAATATGTATGTATGTAAATATTTAATTTTAGATGGTAAAAATCCAAACTGAAATAGTGTATTACTTTCTCAGGACCTGTACGAGGACGTAGACTACGGAGTGCTGTCTCCTCAAACCAAGATCAAAGTGAAAGTGAACCCCTCAGGTAGGAAGTGTTGTGCTTGCTGAGCTATTAACCTTTTTTAAAATAACAACTAATCAATTTTTTTATTTGTAAATAAAAAAAAGAATGAGTGAAATGAATGAATGATGAATGAACACTTTTGGTAGACTTCAAAGCCTTATTAGTATCCGCGTAGATTCAAGCGATTTCAATAATAAGTCAGCTATATGTCATCCTTAGGTCATCCCTCCTATATAAACCCTAATTTAATAAACATATTCTCATATATTCATTTTTCCACTTTTATAACAAATTTATTGTTGTGTAATGAAACCTTTTTAAATAATTATACATATCTTAGGCAACTAGTTTTTCAGTTCATTCCTGAGCTCATCACTGTATATTGTCAAAAAATGTTGCCAAGTTTTTACTCACAGGGATTTAAATTTAAAAACTACAATTAAGTAATTGGCTCAATATATATACATATGACCCTAAAAACAAAAAATCAAAAGTAATGAAACACGTTGCAAATGTATTACAACATCTAATGCTCTATTAAATTCCTTAAAGTTGACTAAGGGGAATAGAAAAGTTTTGGGGCCTCTGAGAGATGGCGTAAAACCCATATCCAATAAGCTGTACCAAAACGACTGTTATTGTGATTTCCATGCCATCGGCTAAGCGTGGTAATTACGTCACGTCATTACAGATGTTTTGGAGCTCCATCAATTAACAAGTATGGATATTACCTATAGTCTATTCAGGAATCCGTGAGACAAAAGTAATTTAGTGCTAGCAAATTGTTTAGGACATTTTGTGTGAACATTTTCCATTGAAATGTGACGTTTTGTCATCGGTCGGGTTATATCCGATTGCTTCCTTCTTGATATGAGAGTGCTGGTTCCACATAATTTCCTTTAAATTTTGTTATTTCATTGTAACTTTCGATTTTTTAATTTAATTTCTTATTGTGTTACTATTTTGGTTATCTGTTTTATTGTGTTTTGTTTTTATTATTTTGACGTTATGGTTTAACAAATATTGTCTTTGTTTATAAATGCAATGCAATGCTTTGGCAAGATGCAATAAGCGCTTTTATATACAACTTTTAAAATTATTATGTATTGAGCTTGTTTTCTCTTTAACAGGTGTGGTGATACTTCGTGCGGATGCGCAGCCATCATTCAACTACAACGCCATTCCAACTAGGACACCCTACACACCTCTTAACGATATATTTAGACTGACTAGGAAATAACGCCATCTAGCGCTCAACCAGAATAACACCATAAAGTTTGAGTCAAAATCGCTAAGATCTACAAGTACAACCGAATAAATAACATAACTTTTAAATAAATTAATGTCTACCTTTACTTCGCTGCGAAGATTCTCTTCAGAATTTGTTCTCACAATGCAAGTGGTGGATACTGAAGATGTTATGTGTAAGGGTATTTTATAAGTTATTACAAGAACTGCATTTGAATAACTAATAATTATTTTCTCTGCCCAGTTCCGAATACCACGTATATTGTTAAATATTCCGCGGACTTGTTTGATATTTGCTGCATAAAAAACACATAATTCTAGAAATATTAACACTTTTCTGTGTATTCGAAAGAAAAATTCAAGGTACACATCTAAAGTAGATGATATATGTACAACTAGTCGATAGACATGTCAGCTTACGTAAAATAATGTATTTGTGAATAATTCCTATGGATTACAAACGTGTTTTCGCTATTCAATTTACTTCTTTAACATCCACCACTAGAGTTTACATTACACCTAATTTCAAAATACCTCCACATTATATCGGTGTAAAGGTTACCAACCGTCACTTTCTCTCTGCCTTGTCTTTAGGTTATAAATTATTTATATGTCTCGTTCTCACTAGCGTGATAGAAAGAGATAGCTTTTGTGTAAAGATTGTGGAGAATTTTTTGCCATTACTTGTACCTAGGATTAGGATGTACATTATAGTTGTGTGTAAATGTAAGTTTTTTTTTGTAGAGAACGTAATAAATAACTTTATCTAAATTATTGTATTATTTTATTTACATATTTCACAAAAGTATAAAACGTTTCTCAAGCTTTTAAGCATTGATATTTCTAAAAGCTAAATCATTACCAAGCTCCGATCTCGCGCCCGTAAACATAAATCCAGAAGCAGTCGTTGCAAAATTTTCTTCTTCTATTACGCCTCTGTAAATAAAAAATGTAAATTCAACAGAAATGACAGGAACAACAATTTTATTTTTGCGATGTTTATACACTCAGCGTCACAAAAATCGCACCTCTCTGAGTTTGCGCGAAAAATGGCTGTAATGGCTAGAAACGAATTATATTTATATAAATATGTGGTATTTGAATATGGTATGTTTGAAATGGGTATTTGAATAGCTTTACATTATTAATAAAAAAATCATGAAATCATTAAAACATTTATCATTATAGAGAGTCAAAAATAAACACTGTCAAATGCTCGTTAGTAAGGACGCTAGTTACACCACCTAAAAAGGGTATAAAAGGGTCGATCTGGATGAAATATAGGCCAGTCGTAATTTAGACTTTGCAGTGAACACACGTGAACAAGTAACCCAAGTAAGAACAAGTAAAGTTGGACACCAGCTCTGAAGAAGCCGCTCAAGTGATTGCCCTATTGCAGTCGGGGATGCGGCAGTGTGACGTTGCTCGACAGTTCAACCTGTCCTGTTTCGCAGTTCGACGGGTGTTCCAACGTTTTCAGCAGACTGGTGGTTATGTTAGAAAATCGGGATCTGAATAAAACGGTGCACATCAGAAAGAGTTGACCGTTTCATCGTTACGACATCTTTACGAAACCGTTTTACAAATGCTGTTGAGTTGCAACAACAGCTTTGATCCAACTCGGAGAACATTTGTGAGTGTTTCTACGATAAGAAGAAGGTTACACGAAAAGAGTTTAACAGCTCATAGACCTGCTAAAGGTCCAAAACTTACTGCACAGCATCGCAGAGATCGCCTAGAGTTTGCTCGCAATCATTGCGAGTGGACTCTAGAACAGTGGCGGACCGTACTCTTCTCTGATGAGACGAGGGTCTGTCTCTTCTGCAATGACAGACGTAGAAGGGTCTACAGAAGACATGGGGAGAGGTTCACACAACCCTGCTTCGAAGAATCCGTCGAATACGGGGGTGGCTCGTGTATGTTTTGGGGCGGCATTTCCGTCGACGGGAAAACGGAACTTGTGTGCGTTTCCCGGACTCGGGGTGGCCGTGGGCAAGGGTCATTAAATGCTGGTCGGTACATTACTGAAATCCTGGAGGAACATGTGGTCCCGTATGCTGGTTATGTCGGTGATGGATTCATGTTAATGCATGATAATGCTCGTTGCCACACCGCGGCTAATGTACGGGATTATTTACAGGAGGTCGATATCCCTGTTATGCATTGGCCAGCACGAAGTCCAGACCTTAACCCAATAGAACATCTCTGGGATGACCTAAAACGGCGCGTGCGAGCTCGAGATCCAGCTCCAGCCACTCTTCAAGAGCTGCAAGATGCGGTACTTGAAGAGTGGGAACAAATACCCCAAGAGGCTGTTGCGATCCTTGTAAGGTCCATGAAAGATCGCATGGAAGCCGTTATCAAGGCAAGGGGGGGTAACACTAGGTTTTAAGAACTTTTTTGTATTTATTAAGTTTTTTTTTAAATTATTAATTTGCAAATTTGTACATACCCTGTCTTTTTCTTTAATTTCTCTTTCGTCTCGTTATAAAAGTAAAATTCAATTAAAATTCCTGAAAGCTAATGAAATTACCTTTCGAATGATACCCTCAAACCACAACATTGCCATTGGCCTGTTGTGTTAAAATAGTATTTAAATTATTTTTTTCGGATGTGCGATTTTTTTGACGCCGAGTGTATAATATAAAACAAAACACCAGTATAACCAACGAAAAGATCCCAATTTCATAAACCAAACCGGCTTAACAGTTTTTGTAGAAGTATTATAAGCGATGGGGCTACAAGAACTCCAAATCGCAGACGAAATCTTATTTGAATTAAATTGTTTTAATATCAGTTTAATCCGCTAATAACTTAATCCACTTTTAGTTCAATCGTCGTATAGGTAATAATTGAAGAGAAAAAGTCGAAATTGAATTGAATTCAAAGGACGAAATACTTCATAAATAAATAATTAAGCATCATTCAATCGAGCACTAAATATGAATCGGAACTTCAAAAGACTATTTGTATCTGTTTCTTTGCAATTTTGAGCATTTTGTTTGATTAGGAATGCGATGATGCTATTTAGCAAATCATTGAAAGAAATACCAGACAAAATTAAAAATAAAGTACCTCTTATTTCGAGTGTTGTGTTTATCCTTATTTTTTCTACCAATACTTTTATTTTTTATGTCTTCAGAAATATTTCCTTGAATATTAACCGAAATTGTTTTTTTTTTGTCTGCATTTTCCCACCAGTCGTAATTATCTTTTGTTGTAATCTGAATCATTGTTTCTACTTTTGATTTTTGGAGAAGCTAACGACACCACTTCTGAATGAGACGCAGCTTCCAATTTAGGCGATATTAATTCTTGTTTTAAATTACTATACATAGATAATTGTTCAGTACTTATTTCTTTACTCTCGCTAAAATGATTTATGTCACCAACGCCACCGGTTTTTTCTGAAGGGCGATTATTCCTTATTATATTGTAAAATATACTATTTGAGTAAGTCATCGGGTCTGTGACTGTATTTCTTCGAGGAATAGTTGTGTATATTACGACTGGATCCCTTGAATTTGTATGTCTCCGAAATATTTGGTTTGCCACTTGATTTGTCCACGTTAGTTGCGAAATAATCCGCCGTTTTTGAGCTTGATAATTATCCTTATTCCTTACTGGAGCATCATGCTTAGTGTTGACATCTTTATGCGTGCTTGAAAATATCGCAGTTTTCTGTCTCTCTTTTGACATTAATGAGGTTTTATGTTCGTGAAACGTTGGAAAGCTTTCTACTCTAAATTGAAGTATATCGGAACGGAAATCTCTTTCAGCATTCAAGATCATAATAGGTATACCCATACATATAATTAGTAATGCCTGCAAATAATAAGACTTCAACTATAATTCCCGGTGCCGGCACCACTGAAATTGTTAATTGCAAATTTAAGTGTCGATTTACCACATGCTTGTCGGTGAAGGAAAACATCGTGTGGAAACCTGCATGTCTGAGGAATAATAAATATTTCGAAGACATGTGAAGTCTACCAACCCGCATTGGAGCAGCGTGGCGGACTATTTCCGGCTCCAAAAACCATCTCAGAAATCAGAGGCCTGTGCTCAGCAGTGGCACATTTATAGGCTGTTACTTTACTTTTTTTTATATCCAAGAAAATACCACCAGTACACGAATTTGAAAGACTGTAAATTAATAATTAAATAGGATGAATTTATTCCGTGTGCCGTGTGATAGCAGTTCAAGAGAATCTGCCACGCCATCCATCCGCCATCATCACAAGGAGTAGTAAAATTTGACTTAGGGAAATCTTATCCTTCCGACTTCCGGCTGACAGTCTAAAAAATCCAGAACATTGACGAGCAGCAGCATCTGAGGTGTTGAGGTCATGTACTGCAATAGCCAAACTGCCTAGCAAGCTTGCCATTCTTAGCACAAATCCGTCCTAATTTAGAGGAGGTCTATGTGCAGAAGAGGATTGTTCGGACGAAAGTGGTAATATGATATCATTATTTATGAAATAATGTTGTTACTTATTTAAAAAGTAAAAAAGTCAAGTTACAACCTATAAATGTTACCGGAAGAGTCCGCCACGCTGCTCCAATACGGCTTGGCGGACTTCACATGTACTCGAAATATTTTTATGCCTCAGGCATGCAGGTTTCCTCACAATGAAATGAAATGAAAATTATTTATTCTTCAATGTAAGAAATATAAATTTCGTTAGTCAAACGTCATTTTTTACAATCTACCACCGTTTCGTAATGAGGTTCCTCTGACGGAGAAGAAACAGGCGAAAGAAACTCCGTGGGTATCCTCTATTTCGTTATTTTTTTTAACTTTGCCAAAAGTGCATTATAAATAAATTTACAAAGAACGGTCTCATAGAAAATCAAAGCACGCTCCATGACAAAATATTATACAAGATTCAATAACAAATTAATAAATTCATTGCAAACTCGGGCAGACCAGCCTCTACCGACAGCACCAGTTCACAAGTATGACGCATGTGGCAGGCCATCGCCCTCCTTCGACCATATTCAAGGGAAGTGGACGACCCGCCACACGATGACAATGTTTTCCTTCACCGCTGAGCACGTGGTAAATCAGCACTTAAAATTGCAGAACAATTTTAGAAGTGCCAGCACCGGGGACTAAACTCAGGTCTCACACTATTAAATTTAAGGCGAGTGTCCGGCCCATCAGCTACCACGACTCATTGATAATTGATTAAAATTTATTATTACTGTTCATTTATTTAGATTTATTAAATAGGACCATATTTGTTAACTGCTGCTACAATAACGAATTTATATTGCATCACATTTATTTAAATAGTGAAATCAAATCTTTACTTGGCACTTACCAATTGCGATTTCATTTCTGATAAAGGGCACAAGTATAATATAGAACAATCAATATCAAAATGATATGTTTGTACTGCAGCAAGTTTATAAATGTAGATAGAAGTATATTTACGTCTCTTTTAGTAACGCAAACTACTTAATAATTTACTAATTGAGTATTATAATAAAAGTTAAATGCAATTTACTGATTTAAATTCTGTTATAATTTATTAATTGAAGTTATTAACGAGTACTCGTTGGATTATTATTTAATTTATCGCAGAAGTTTTGGTTAAATTAATGTTTAACATAACCTTCTTATTTAATATTGTCAGCAGTCTAAGCACATGAATATTAAACCTTTGGTGTTGGTCGAATTGCGGCTAAAACCAATATCTATATAACACACTGGATTTTTAGTTACGGTTGTATTTTGACTGTCTTCTTCGCTGTACCGGTGCTTTACACACTAAGGATAGGTATCCCTGTAATACACTAACGCAATCAGATTCCACAATAAAGAAGATCTCTCTTAATATCTATTGTCATATTTATGTGAAAATATATTAAAAGAAAAATATGAACAGACTTTTTTCTTGCAGACGATATCTCTACTGACCTACATATATTTCCCATAATGGGTCCAGAGAGATTAGTAGCCGCAATTTCGCCTTAAATTTCATAGTTTTCGTGTGACCAGTGTTCGCTGCCACTAAATTCTCCATGCCGGTGCCACTAACATTGTTTACTGCTAACTTAAGTGCTGGTTTATCATCAGCAGTCAGTTCATTATATGACATCGTAAGAATCATTACAAAAATCAACGACGTGTGACGTGTGACGTCCGCCAGTCCACACTCCCACAGTCTGGCATCAGTTGTGTGTTTTAATATAAATTTTATTTTCTTGAAAAAACGATGCCCTACAATTTGAATTCTGTGGCGTGGGTGCGTCTTACAGACATATATTGCACATGTATGTCGCCGTGTGTTGGCGACTTAAGAGAATCTACCACCCTATCTCATACCGTGGGAGTAGTAAAAGTCGAGAAGGGGAAAATTAAAAGGCAAAATATGGGCAGCATCTTCCTAGAATATCTGAATAACTGAACTGCGGTTGCCAACCCGCCTGCCAAGCGTGGCAATTATGGCAAAATCCCCAAATTGACAAACTTTTGTGACAATCTATGGGGCAGGTCTATGTTCAGCAGTGGACTAGTGATAGGTTAAAATGGTGATGAAACCAACTATTTTTGTTTTTACAAAACTCAAGACCCGCGGCGTAGAAGTCACGTACTCTGACAACTCCACCACTACACGCGGTCGTCGATATATAAGAAAAAAATTAACGTGAATAACTAAGAAACGCTTAAAAATGTTGTCTCGTATTTTGATTTTATTAGGTACATAAAATTAATTATTATATGATGCATCACTGTACCATGTCCCAGGGGTCACGGTGCCATGTCCGTTTTCCAAGTTGATAACAAAATTACGTACCACCGAGGACATTCACCCGAAGTAGTGACAAGGCAATTACTATAATGCGAAACGAAGTACTGGGGTTACATCAAAGACAAATTAAAACACTGTATGTAAACAATGTATTTGTTACGTTTAATTAATCATTTTTTAATTGGTTATGAAAGATGCATAAACGCGACATTTAATACTATTTCTAATCTAATACTATTTCTAATCAATTTGTGGAAATTTTGGTGAAATATGGGTAATATTTTTCTAGAAACTGTACTCGTATAATCTGCGTCTTTGTTGTATCTTTAAATTAAAAGCTTTTGAATCTTAATGGGAAGTTATTTCTTTACTTGGAAAAGTATTCTTTTTTTATTATTGCATAAAGTGATGAAACGAGCTAAACGTTCACCTGATGGTAAGTGCAACGTCTGCCTATAACAAATGCTGTGCCACCCAGAAAATTTCTGTGTGACACTACACTGTGCCCATCACCCTGAGACATAGGTTCTTAAGTCTCATATGCCCAGTGATTACGCTAGCTCACAGTGCCCTTCAAACCGAAACACAATAATGTTTGCACACTACTGCTTCACGGTAGAATAACCTAGACGGACTCCTGCATAGGAATCCTACCACCAGTGTATAAGAATCTACGAAACCTCTCTTAAGTGATTCCTAAATAAGCGATATCTTTCAATCATTCATAAAAGTCTTGGTCAATCGCCCTCATTTTCTGTTTCAGATGTTTTTTTAACAAAGAAAGTGACCAGCTGAGTAAATCGTTAAACTGTCACCCTGAGACATCAGTTTTTAATTCTCATATGCTCAGTAATTACACTGTGCCGATATGCCGATAGGTGACCGGCAGAGTAGAATAGCACCTACCTCTTTGTACCGAGGTGTCGTAAGAGGCGACTAAGGTATTGTACGGACAGCCTTTATAACACCAAAATATGCAAATCTGTCACTGTGTCATGATTCGCCACCCGTCACGTCTCGTTTTCCACGGTGGCAAAAAATTTGCTACGTGTGTGGCTTCTGCCTACTCCTTATATGGGAAAAAGGCGTGAGTGTATGTATGTATTTAGTATACATACATACAGTCACGCCTTTTTCCCAGTCACGCGATTGCACTAGCTTAATGCCCAACCGTACCCTTCCGTCGGAAACATAGTGATGGTCGTACACCACTACTTGACTGCAGAATAACTGACGCTGCAGTGGTACCTACTTAGACATATTACTACACAGGAATTCTACCTCCAGTAACATATGAATAAAATAGAAGTAACTACATTTTTACGTTACTGAGGGTGACAAATAAGCACACAATTCAACTGATGGTAACGGATCACCGTCTCTAGAGACAACTAACATACGTCTATGTTATTAGTTTATACTGAAAGTTATTAGGTATCCGGTTGTTGTTTCAGCATACGTTTATAGTAACTTTATACTACTACATTGTTAGGACATAAGAAGCATGTAATGGAGCAGAGCAGCGGACTCTACCTAGCCTCATAACTCTCTAAGCGAAGAAAAGAGACCTGATAAATACACAGCAGTAGACCTTAGAAGGTAGGAGTGACAGACCTGAAAATGTATGCGTTTTAGCTTTGGACTTGTTGAGACTTGCTACTCACAAGACAGGTACGAGTACGCCAACTGCTAAACCTCAGGTCGTTAAGTCCTATTAATAGATGTCTGTCAGGGATGACCAAACTTTAACAATAGTTAATTAGTCATCATTATATCAGCAAAACCTATGTCTACTGTTGAACTGCCCAATATAGTCTACCACTAAATAGGGGTTTCTTCCATACATTAAATTTCAGCCAAAAATATTTTACAAGTGAAAAGGGTAACTTCCATACATGACATTTCAGCCGAATATAGTCTACTACTGATTAGGAGTCTATTACATACATGACATGAGTTTTTTTTTGGGTCACCCACAGAATAACAGCGCTGCAGTTATGCCACTGCAACATAATGCTGATGCGGATGACTGTTTGTTGCTGCACTGTGATACTGAATAGTTGCGTCTCTTCCATACATGACATTTCAGCTCAGTATAGTCTACTCCTCAAAAATGGATTTTCAAATATACAGGACAAACACACAAAAAGACCACAAAGCAGCATCTAAGAAACAGCAGACAGAATCTTTTACTTAAAATGATTTCCACGTAGTTATTTTATTAAAATAATCTCTACCGAGACACACACACAGGGTGGATTTTCTGATGCCGCTACAACACTGCTTATTGAAATGATATTATTATGCACTAGCGATCCGCCCCGGATTCGCACGGGTGGATAGATATTAGAAAGATAAATTAGTACTTTATTTTAACAAATAGAACAACCACAATTCCTTACACTTACATTTCTTGTAGCGACTATTCTCATCGGCGGCTCTGCAACTGGTCAGATAAGATTTTTTAATCAAAATATTATTATTATTTTACCAAAATAATGTTTTATTTATGGGAACATAAGCTATGAAATATAGACAATATTTGATGTCGTGGTAGCAAAATAAAACGACCACTCTCGACCGCTGCGCAAAAGGGAGCCGCGCACCTCGATGATGCCCAAGTTGCATGAAGCGGACAGACACCGCGGCCACTGTATTTTTTACCAACCACTATTCAATAGTTTCTAGTTTACAAAAAATAATATGAGTAGGTAAGTAATTAACAGATCTTAGTCTATTCGCGAGTAGCGCGGGCGGGCGCAGGGCTGTTCGCTCACACTGCAGCATTTTTCTTACTTTTAGCATTTTTATACCTATAGAAACTTCTAAACTATATGTCCTATTCGTATAATTTAAAGAGGACTTAACATGTACATAATCAACTTTGACTATGAAACTATTTTGTAGGATAAGGATTAATATCAACATACAAATGTTATCATCTTTCGATTCTACCCGTGTTTTGATAGACTAAATTGAACAAAAAGCGGTTATTGTGACTTAACTATAATAGTTAGACATATAGCCTCCCGGACTTTTTTGCGAGTACTGTGAAAATGTAGTACATTATTTTCTTTATCATTAATAGTTTTTGCAGCGCACGCCAAATAATGACTTTTATCTGTAAATTTTTGATACCTTGATACATCATAGCAATTTTCGTAGGAATCTCGATTTCTTTTTAAATTAAATACAACTCATGTTAGTCGGTGATAATGTAGTTGTATATAGGTGAAAGAATTTTTAAAATCGGTTCAGTAGTTTTTGAGTTAAAACATTACAACCAAACATACAAAAAATCAAAACCTTCCTGTTTTATAAGATTAGTTTAGATTTAGATTAATAAAATCTGTCCATTAAAAACCAGTCAAATTACTTTTTTTACTTTTACTTTTTGTATTTTACGATTTTTAACAAACTTAAATATATAAATAAAGTTCATGTTAAATGACCATTCACCTCAAAATTTGGCAAATGTCTTACTGTTTCTCTAAAGTCGCTCACTGTACAGCAGAACGTATAACCTTCGGAAGATTGGTCAGGATGCCATGAAAGCCAGTTAAACTCACTATTCCCTCGGCATATATCTGAACAGAAGAACAATGCTCGTGCTTCAGCTGGCGTGTAATGAGGATTATTGATACCCACAAAAGCTATTCCACGTTTCGTTGTCGGTTCGTACACTACTTTGTAGTAATATTTCGGAATAGGAATAACGGGATTATTATTTATATCTGAATAAAGGTATATATCAACTATCATTCCATACTGATCAACTAACTGAGATACTCCAAACGTTCCTGTATAAATAACAGTGTCATAACCGACATCATGAATATGGTTCCGTAGGTCCACCTCCAATGTATTCCAATTTCCGCCGTTGAATCCCACCCACTGTGGTGCACAATTTACGTAGTGAAACGTAGCACGTTCTCCAAATGCGAATGCAAAATCTGTCTTGGCTGCTAAGTGTCCTCTTGATAGAAATTCGGTTTTGTTTATATAAGTGTCCACCTTGGCTCCTACAATCCGAGCAACGGCTCCTTTTTGTCCGGGAGGGGAAAACAGTGAATTAACAGGTACATGGCCGTACACATCGTTATCAATAAAAAACGGTCGATCAACTCTAGTTTGATAATGAGCGTTATAAGGTTTCTGAGTGTATTTCGAATATATGGCGTTTAAAACAAATTCATTGAAACAGGATTCATAAACCGGGTAGAAAACGTTTTCAATTCTATAACCAACTTCATAAATCGTATTACCATCAAAACAAGTGCGGTCTGTACGTATGCTGACGTAGGGAGGTGGAGAATTACATCTGAATTCAGTAAATCGGGAAGTAGTATTCAACCAATGAACATTTTCGAAAATATCGTCAACGACACAATTTATAGACGCAGTGTTCATATGTTGGAATGCGCTAGAATGCTGGATAGCGCCTGTGTCTAAACAACTGAGAATAAGACTGTCCCCGTGTTCTAATATTATGTTACCATTATTATCGGTAGGTTCCAAAAGTTTTCCATTTCTAAGTATCACTGGTAATGGTTCACCAAAATGAATTCGGCTATTAAGTGTACATTGCTGTCTGTGTTGCCCATTAAAAACACAAAGGAGAGTCATTAAAAGCCGTTGAAACATTTTAACTTTGAAATATTTATAAAAATGATTTTAACACAATTATTAATTAAGACACTGAATAATTTGACAGATTTGAGTTCGACGTTAATGACATGTTTTGACAATCCAGAAATAATGATGTGTGGTGTCTGGTGTTCAGACATTAAAGTATGTCTACCTTAACTTTATAGAAAATGTGAATTATCTGTGGTTGGTAGTCAAAAACTAACATAAGACCTATGGTTGATTTACTGTTCCTCTTAGTCGCTAGATTTCAATAATCTGATTTTGTAAGTGTGATCCGTAACCCTAAAATTTATAAAAATATTGTGTGATGTTACGTGATCATTTACCACACTTCGGCTTTTTATTTTAACTGCCGTCCTGCTGCCCCATGTCATTTTATTAATAACCGGGACCGACAACCATTCACCGTCTATCAATGGCTGGGATAACACACGAGACTAAACATCCATGCATATGTAATGCCTAAGTCTCAGACCTCCCGACTTAAGCTCAGGCGAACTGTAATACTGATATTTTTTTTTGTATCAAACTTTATTATTACTCACGTGAGTCGCTTACAAGTGTCTACACTTTTAAAAGTATATTGACGCATAAAAATATCCAGAGTGGTCTTCGCAAGCCCACTCTGGATGCGAACAGGGGTACTGCTGGGGATGCAGTGCGCTGCTCTTAGCAGCCGAGGTGGGAGCTTCCTCCATACGGCGTGTGGTGAATTAGTTTTGGATACAGTTCTGGGTGCAAATACATGTTTCACCGCAGGTCTCTTCGGTTGTCACAGGGGGGTGGGCCGAAGGTGGCTAAGAGGGCTTTGTTACTTGGTCGGGGCGAGTCAACGGTGGTGTGATCGCCTGAGCATTTTACGCATCTCGCCCACTGGGCGACACCCAGGCGTAAAAGTTCCTTGCGCATTGGGTCGGAGGGTAGTTTTTGAATGGGCTTCTACAGGGAGCTCTGAATGGTTCCAGTAGGTTTTCAGATTGACGATCTGATCTGAACAGCGATGAGCACCATGTTGCCTTTGTGTGCCCGCAGTACATCCGGTTTACAATACAGGATAGATAGAATGGGGAGGTTTTGCGCGAGAATGTCGGCTTTGACCTCTTCGACAGGGATTTCTTCAGAACTACCCGAAGTTGAAGCTCTTCTGCTAGAGAGTAGGTGTGGAAGTACACAGAGTTTGATTGAAAGTAACCAGTTACTTAGTAAACTTGCGACGGGTGTCAGAGGCTTAAGCTAGAGCTTGATGCTGTCCGTAGTGGACATCGCATTGAAAGGGATATTGTTGGACAAAGCCGGCGAAGTTTGCGGCCATTTATCTTTAGCCTGAATCATAATAGGCGGCGGACGTTTGGACAGGTATAGTAGATAGCTGCGAAGTGGGGGCTTGCCTTACAGCAGGGGCTTGTCGTGGGATAACGGGGGCTTGCTATGAGGCAGCGGAGACTTGCTATAAGGCAGCGGGCACTTGTTGTGAGGAGACGGAGACTTTTTGCAGAGGCTTGTCGCGCGACATAAGTGTCGTGGCCTTCAACTTTATCTATTTTTTTTATTGTAGAAAGTGACGAAACGAGCAAAACGTTCACCTGATGGTACGTGCAACGTCCGCCCACAACAAATGCTGTGTCACCCAGAATACTTCTGTGTGACACCACAATGTGCCCGTCACCCTGAGACATCAGTTCTTAAGTCTCAAATGCCCAGTGATTACGCTAGCTCACAGTGCCCTTCAAACCGAAGCACAGCAATGCTTGCACACTACTGCTTCATGGCATAATAACTGGCCCTGGGGTGGTACCTACCTAGACGGATTCCTAGATTTTTTTGATTGCCGATCTCTGTACCAAACCCCTAGCACTGCTGAACTGCACTACGAACTGCTGCCTATCGCTGATCTACATAATTTATAATTTACGAACATATAAGATGGTAATCCGTTACCAGCGGCGCCCATGATTTTTTTTTTGCATTTCCTTTCGTCGACCTTAATTACAGTCACAGGATGAGCTCGAATGTTCGATCACACATGAATGAAACAAAGAAGAGGCAGAATGAAACAAGGCATTCATCATTTCAGGCTATCACTAGTCCACTGCTGAACATAGGTCCTCCCCATAGATTGCCACAATACTTTGTAGCTCTCATTTTAGAGGGGATTTTGCCGTAGTTGCCACGCTTAACAGGCGGGTTGGCAGCCGCAATTTAATTACTAAGACCTTCCAGGAAGATGCACCTACCATTTCTGGTTTTAATTTTCCCTCTGTTAACTTTTACGACACCCACGAAATGAGATAGGGTGATAGATTCTCTTAACAAGGCATAAGGTTCGCCCCCTTTAATGTGTCATCAATAAAGTATACATACAGACATAAGATCACGACTGTATTCCATAAGCCTTTTTTTAGCCGTGTCGCCACCACACACAGAAAATCAAAAAAAAAATCACGGGATATTTGAATAACATATACGCGGACGAAGTCGCGGGCATCAGCTAGTTGTGTTCCTGACGAAAAGATTCTTCTTTTATATGTCTTCTACGTAAAGTATACGTACTAGTAACTTACTAACAAAAACCGATTCAACGAAAATTTATTCCTTAATGTGTAAATGGGCTGGACACATTATGCCCAGTGAAGAGGGCGCGTAAGAGCTACTATAATGTATGCATATAATTAGATCTAAGCATATACATATTCATTTAAAAAATGTAGGTTGCTCAATTACGTATTAAGGAAAGTACGTGACGAAGTCCAGACCTTAACCCAATAGAACATCTCTGGGATGACCTAAAACGGCGCGTGCGAGCTCGAGATCCAGCTCCAGCCACTCTTCAAGAGCTCCAAGATGCGGTACTTGAATAGTGGGAACAAATACCCCAAGAGGCTGTTGCGATCCTTGTAAGGTCCATGAAAGATCGCATGGAAGCCGTTATCAAGGCAAGGGGGGGGTAACACTAGGTTTTAAGAACTTTTTTGTATTTATTAAGTTTTTTTTTAAATTATTAATTTGCAAATTTGTACATACCCCGTCTTTTTCTTTAATTTCTCTTTCGTCTCGTTATAAAAGTAAAATTCAATTAAAATTCCTGAAAGCTAATGAAATTACCTTTCGAATGATACCCTCAAACCACAACATTGCCATTGGCCTGTTGTGTCAAAATAGTATTTAAATTATTTTTTTCGGATGTGCGATTTTTTTGACGCCGAGTGTATAATATAAAACAAAACACCAGTATAACCAACGAAAAGATCCCAATTTCATAAACCAAACCGGCTTAACAGTTTTTGTAGAAGTATTATAAGCGATGGGGCTACAAGAACTCCAAATCGCAGACGAAATCTTATTTGAATTAAATTGTTTTAATATCAGTTTAATCCGCTAATAACTTAATCCACTTTTAGTTCAATCGTCGTATAGGTAATAATTGAAGAGAAAAAGTCGAAATTGAATTGAATTGAATTCAAAGATTTAAACAGACAGATCTCCAAATGTATGCGGCGAGACCTTCGCAACTTCAATACAGCTCGTATTGAGGAAGCGATAGAGCGAAACCAAGGCTCCAAGGTTTTTGCCAGGGATCTGTCTGCCGGAAAGAGCCAACTGACTAAGTTGAGGACCGAAAGCGGTGGCGTCATTTCCGCTGGAGCAGAGATTTTGAGTGAGATCGAGAGATTTTATGGACAGCTGTACACATCGTCGTTGGAGCCACACACTAGTGTGAGTAACGACCCAAGAGCAAGTCTCGTCCGACACTATTCCGATGATATCCCGGACGTCAGTCTGAGCGAGATTAGTATGGCTCTCAAACAGCTTAAGAATGGCAAAGCGCCGGGTGAAGATGGAATCACAGCAGAGCTTCTGAAAGCGGGTGGAAAGCCGATACTAGTAGTCCTTCAGAAGCTCTTTAATTCCGTCATCCGGGGCGGCGCTACGCCGGAAGCGTGGAGTAGAAGCGCGGTTGTCCTGTTCTTCAAGAAGGGCGATAACGCCCTCTTGAAGAACTATAGACCGATATCGCTTCTAAGCCGCGTCTACGTGCTGTTTTCGAGAGTCATAACGAATCGTCTCGCAAGCAGACTTGATGACTTCCAGCCTCCCGAACAAGCCGGATTCCGAAAAGGCTATAGTACCATAGACCACATACATACCCTTCGCCAGATTGTACAAAAGACCGAAGAGTACAATCTTCCGCTATGTCTGGCGTATGTGGACTATGAGAAAGCCTTCGATTCCGTCGAAATTTGGGCGGTGCTAGAGTCGCTTCAGCGGTGCCGAATTGACTGTCGGTATATCGATGCGTTGCAGTGCTTGTATACCAATGCTACGATGGCTATCCGAGTACAGAACCAGAGTACGAAACCGATCCAATTGCAGAAAGGTGTAAGACAGGGTGATGTAATATCCCCGAAACTCTTCACCGCTGCATTGGAAAATGTTTTCAAGCTACTGGACTGGAAAGGATACGGTATCAACATCAATGGCGAATACATCACTCACCTTCGATTTGCCGACGACATAGTCATAATGGCAGAATCGCTGGAGCACCTTAGCGCTATGCTCAATGACCTCAATAGTGTCTCCCAACGGGTAGGTCTTAAGATGAACATGGACAAGACGAAGATCATGTCTAACGTCCATGTCACACCTATACCGGTTATTGTTGGGAACACTACGATCGAAGTTGTTGACGAATATGTATACCTAGGACAGATTGTCCGACTAGGTAGGTCCAACTTCGACCAAGAGGTCAATCGACGGATCCAACTCGGCTGGGCAGCGTTCGGGAAACTGCGTCACATCTTCTCGTCGAGTATACCGCAATCCCTCAAAACAAAAGTGTACAACCAGTGCGTGTTGCCAGTGATAACATATGGAACCGAGACGTGGTCCTTCACTGCAGGCCGCATGAGGAAGCTCAGAATCGCTCAGCGAGCTATGGAAAGGGCTATGCTCGGAGTTTCTCTGCGAGATAAAATCCGTAACGATGTTATCCGCAGCAGAACTAGAGTAACCGACATAGCCCTAAGGATTAGCAAGCTGAAGTGGCAATGGGCCGGCCATATAGCTCGGAGAACCGATAACCGTTGGGGAAGAAAGGTTCTCGAGTGGCAACCTCGTACCGGCAAACGCAGTGTAGGGCGACCCCCCACTAGATGGAGCGACGACCTACACGGTTTTGCAGGAAGTCGATGGATGCAGGTGGCTCAGGACCGTGTTTTGTGGCAATCTATGGGGGAGGCCTATGTTCAACAGTGGACTATGGTAGGCTGAAATGATGATGATGATGAATTCAAAGGACGAAATACTTCATAAATAAATAATTAAGCATCATTCAATCGAGCACTAAATATGAATCGGAACTTCAAAAGACTATTTGTATCTGTTTCTTTGCAATTTTGAGCATTTTGTTTGATTAGGAATGCGATGATGCTATTTAGCAAATCATTGAAAGAAATACCAGACAAAATTAAAAATGAAGTACCTCTTATTTCGAGTGTTGTGTTTATCCTTATTTTTTCTTCCAATACTTTTATTTTTTATGTCTTCAGAAATATTTCCTTGAATATTAACCGAAATTGTTTTTTTTTTGTCTGCATTTTCCCACCAGTCGTAATTATCTTTTGTTGAATCTGAATCATTGTTTCTACTTTTGATTTTTGGAGAAGCTAACGACACCACTTCTGAATGAGACGCAGCTACCAATTTAGGCGATATTAATTCTTGTTTTAAATTACTATACATAGATGATTGTTCAGTACTTATTTCTTTACTCTCGCTAAAATGATTTATTTTTATGTTTTTGTCACCAACGCCACCGGTTTTTTCTGAAGGGCGATTATTCCTTATTATATTGTAAAATATACTATTTGAGTAAGTCATCGGGTCTGTGACTGTATTTCTTCGAGGAATAGTTGTGTATATTACGACTGGATCCCTTGAATTTGTATGTCTCCGACATATTTGGTTTGCCACTTGATTTGTCCACGTTAGTTGCGAAATAATCCGCCGTTTTTGAGCTTGATAATTATCTTTATTCCTTACTGGAGCATCATACATAGTGTTGACATCTTTTTGCGTGGAAATCTTATCCTTCCGACTTCCGGCTGACAGTCTAAAAAATCCAGAACATTGACGAGCAGCAGCATCTGAGGTGTTGAGGTCATGTACTGCAATAGCCAAACTGCCTAGCAAGCTTGCCATTCTTAGGACAAATCCGTCCTAATTTAGAGGAGGTCTATGAGCAGAAGAGGATTGTTCGGACGAAAGTGGTAATATGATATCATTATTTATGAAATAATGTTGTTACTTATTTAAAAAGTAAAAAAGTCAAGTTACAACCTATAAATGTTACCGGAAGAGTCCGCCACGCTGCTCCAATACGGCTTGGCGGACTTCACATGTACTCGAAATATTTTTATGCCTCAGGCATGCAGGTTTCCTCACAATGAAATGAAATGAAAATTATTTATTCTTCAATGTAAGAAATATAAATTTCGTTAGTCAAACGTCATTTTTTACAATCTACCACCGTTTCGTAATGAGGTTCCATTCCATCCGCAAGAAACAGGCGAAAGAAACTCCGTGGGTATCCTCTATTTCGTTATTTTTTTTAACTTTGCCAAAAGTGCATTATAAATAAATTTACAAAGAACGGTCTCATAGAAAATCAAAGCACGCTCCATGACAAAATATTATACAAGATTCAATAACAAATTAATAAATTCATTGCAAACTCGGGCAGACCAGCCTCTACCGACAGCACCAGTTCACAAGTATGACGCATGTGGCAGCCATCGCCCTCCTCGACCATATTCAAGGGAAGCGGACGACCCGCCACACGATGACAATGTTTTCCTTCACCGCTGAGCACGTGGTAAATCAGCACTTAAAATTGCAGAACAATTTTAGAAGTGCCAGCACCGGGGACTAAACTCAGGTCTCACACTATTAAATTTAAGGCGAGTGTCCGGCCCATCAGCTACCACGACTCATTGATAATTGATTAAAATTTATTATTACTGTTCATTTATTTAGATTTATTAAAAAGGACCATATTTGTTAACTGCTGCTACAATAACGAATTTATATTGCATCACATTTATTTAAATAGTGAAATCAAATCTTTACTTGGCACTTACCAATTGCGATTTCATTTCTGATAAAGGGCACAAGTATAATATAGAACAATCAATATCAAAATGATATGTTTGTACTGCAGCAAGTTTATAAATGTAGATAGAAGTATATTTACGTCTCTTTTAGTAACGCAAACTACTTAATAATTTACTAATTGAGTATTATAATAAAAGTTAAATGCAATTTGCTGATTTAAATTCTGTTATAATTTATTAATTGAAGTTATTAACGAGTACTCTCGTTGGATTATTATTTAATTTATCGCAGAAGTTTTGGTTAAATTAATGTTTAACATAACCTTCTTACTAAATATTGTCAGCAGTCTAAGCAAATGAATATTAAACCTTTGGTGTTGGTCGAATTGCGGCTAAAACCAATATCTATATAACACACTGGATTTTTAGTTACGGTTGTATTTTGACTGTCTTCTTCGCTGTACCGGTGCTTTACACACTAAGGATAGATATCCCTGTAATACACTAACGCAATCAGATTCCACAATAAAGAAGATCTCTCTTAATATCTATTGTCATATTTATGTGGAAATATATTAAAAGAAAAATATGAACAGACTTTTTTCTTGCAGACGATATCTCTACTGACCTACATATATTTCCCATAATGGGTCCAGGGAGATTAGTGGCCGCAATTTCGCCTTAAATTTCATAGTTTTCGTGTGACCAGTGTTCGCTGCCACTAAATTCTCCATGCCGGTGCCACTAACATTGTTTACTGCTAACTTAAGTGCTGGTTTATCATCAGCACAACAGTTAGTCAGTTCATTATATGACATCGTAAGAATCATTAAAAAAAATCAACGACGTGTGACGTGTGACGTCCGCCAGTCCACACTCCCACAGTCTGGCATCAGTTGTGTGTTTTAATATAATTTTTATTTTCTGGAAAAAACGATGCCCTACAATTTGATTTCTGTGGCGTGGGTGCGTCTTACAGACATATATTGCACATGTATGTCGCCGTGTGTTGGCGACTTAAGAGAATCTACCACCCTATCTCATACCGTGGGAGTCGTAAAAGTCGAGAAGGGGAAAATTAAAAGGCAAAATATGGGCAGCATCTTCCTAGAATATCTGAACAACTGAACTGCGGTTGCCAACCCGCCTGCCAAGCGTGGCAATTATGGCAAAATCCCCAAATTGACAAACTTTTGTGACAATCTATGGGGCAGGTCTATGTTCAGCAGTGGACTAGTGATAGGTTAAAATGGTGATGAAACCAACTATTTGTGTTTTTACAAAATGTTGGCTCCGGCTGGGAACCAAACTCAAGAACCGCGGCGTAGAAGTCACGTACTCTGACAACTCCACCACTACACGCGGTCGTCGATATATAAGAAAAAAATTAACGTGAATAACTAAGAAACGCTTAAAAATGTTGTCTCGTATTTTGATTTTATTAGGTCCATAAAATTAATTATTATATGATGCATCACTGTACCATGTCCCAGGGGTCACGGTGCCATGTCCGTTTTCCAAGTTGATAACAAAATTAAGTACCACCGAGGACATTCACCCGAAGTAGTGACAAGGCAATTACTATAATGCGAAACGAAGTACTGGGGTTACATCAAAGACAAATTAAAACACTGTATGTAAACAATGTATTTGTTACGTTTAATTAATCATTTTTTAATTGGTTATGAAAGATGCATAAACGCGACATTTAATACTATTTCTAATCTAATACTATTTCTAATCAATTTGTGGAAATTTTGGTGAAATATGGGTAATATTTTTCTAGAAACTGTACTCGTATAATCTGCGTCTTTGTTGTATCTTTAAATTAAAAGCTTTTGAATCTTAATGGGAAGTTATTTCTTTACTTGGAAAAGTATTCTTTTTTTATTATTGCATAAAGTGATGAAACGAGCTAAACGTTCACCTGATGGTAAGTGCAACGTCTGCCTATAACAAATGCTGTGCCACCCAGAAAATTTCTGTGTGACACTACACTGTGCCCATCACCCTGAGACATAGGTTCTTAAGTCTCATATGCCCAGTGATTACGCTAGCTCACAGTGCCCTTCAAACCGAAACACAATAATGTTTGCACACTACTGCTTCACGGTAGAATAACCTAGACGGACTCCTGCATAGGAATCCTACCACCAGTGTATAAGAATCTACGAAACCTCTCTTAAGTGATTCCTAAATAAGCGATATCTTTCAATCATTCATAAAAGTCTTGGTCAATCGCCCTCATTTTCTGTTTCAGATGTTTTTTTAACAAAGAAAGTGACCAGCTGAGTAAATCGTTAAACTGTCACCCTGAGACATCAGTTTTTAATTCTCATATGCTCAGTAATTACACTGTGCCGATATGCCGATAGGTGACCGGCAGAGTAGAATAGCACCTACCTCTTTGTACCGAGGTGTCGTAAGAGGCGACTAAGGTATTGTACGGACAGCCTTTATAACACCAAAATATGCAAATCTGTCACTGTGTCATGATTCGCCACCCGTCACGTCTCGTTTTCCACGGTGGCAAAAAATTTGCTACGTGTGTGGCCTCTGCCTACTCCTTATATGGGAAAAAGGCGTGAGTGTATGTATGTATTTAGTATACATACATACAGTCACGCCTTTTTCCCGATTGCACTAGCTTAATGCCCAACCGTACCCTTCCGTCGGAAACATAGTGATGGTCGTACACCACTACTTGACTGCAGAATAACTGACGCTGCAGTGGTACCTACATAGACATATTACTACACAGGAATTCTACCTCCAGTAACATATGAATAAAATAGAAGTAACTACATTTTTACGTTACTGAGGGTGACAAATAAGCACACAATTCAACTGATGGTAACGGATCACCGTCTCTAGAGACAACTAACATACGTCTATGTTATTAGTTTATACTGAAAGTTATTAGGTATCCGGTTGTTGTTTCAGCATACGTTTATAGTAACTTTATACTACTACATTGTTAGGACATAAGAAGCACGTAATGGAGCAGAGCAGCGGACTCTACCTAGCCTCATAACTCTCTAAGCGAAGAAAAGAGACCTGATAAATACACAGCAGTAGACCTTAGAAGGTAGGAGTGACAGACCTGAAAATGTATGCGTTTTAGCTTCGGACTTGTTGAGACTTGCTACTCACAAGACAGGTACGAGTGCGCCAACTGCTAAACCTCAGGTCGTTAAGTCCTATTAATAGATGTCTGTCAGGGATGACCAAAATTTAACAATAGTTAATTAGTCATCATTATATCAGCAAAACCTATGTCTACTGTTGAACTGCCCAATATAGTCTACCACTAAATAGGGGTTTCTTCCATACATTAAATTTCAGCCAAAAATATTTTACAAGTGAAAAGGGTAACTTCCATACATGACATTTCAGCCGAATATAGTCTACTACTGATTAGGAGTCTATTACATACATGACATGAGTTTTTTTTTGGGTCACCCACAGAATAACAGCGCTGCAGTTATGCCACTGCAACATAATGCTGATGCGGATGACTGTTTGTTGCTGCACTGTGATACTGAATAGTTGCGTCTCTTCCATACATGACATTTCAGCTCAGTATAGTCTACTCCTCAAAAATGGATTTTCAAATATACAGGACAAACACACAAAAAGACCACAAAGCAGCATCTAAGAAACAGCAGACAGAATCTTTTACTTAAAATGATTTCCACGTAGTTATTTTATTAAAATAATCTCTACCGAGACACACACACAGGGTGGATTTTCTGATGCCGCTACAACACTGCTTATTGAAATGATATTATTATGCACTAGCGATCCGCCCCGGATTCGCACGGGTGGATAGATATTAGAAAGATAAATTAGTACTTTATTTTAACAAATAGAACAACCACAATTCCTTACACTTACATTTCTTGTAGCGACTATTCTCATCGGCGGCTCTGCAACTGGTCAGATAAGATTTTTTAATCAAAATATTATTATTATTTTACCAAAATAATGTTTTATTTATGGGAACATAAGCTATGAAATATAGACAATATTTGATGTCGTGGTAGCAAAATAAAACGACCACTCTCGACCGCTGCGCAAAAGGGAGCCGCGCACCTCGATGATGCCCAAGTTGCATGAAGCGGACAGACACCGCGGCCACTGTATTTTTTACCAACCACTATTCAATAGTTTCTAGTTTACAAAAAATAATATGAGTAGGTAAGTAATTAACAGATCTTAGTCTATTCGCGAGTAGCGCGGGCGGGCGCAGGGCTGTTCGCTCACACTGCAGCATTTTTCTTACTTTTAGCATTTTTATACCTATAGAAACTTCTAAACTATATGTCCTATTCGTATAATTTAAAGAGGACTTAACATGTACATAATCAACTTTGACTATGAAACTATTTTGTAGGATAAGGATTAATATCAACATACAAATGTTATCATCTTTCGATTCTACCCGTGTTTTGATAGACTAAATTGAACAAAAAGCGGTTATTGTGACTTAACTATAATAGTTAGACATATAGCCTCCCGGACTTTTTTGCGAGTACTGTGAAAATGTAGTACATTATTTTCTTTATCATTAATAGTTTTTGCAGCGCACGCCAAATAATGACTTTTATCTGTAAATTTTTGATACCTTGATACATCATAGCAATTTTCGTAGGAATCTCGATTTCTTTTTAAATTAAATACAACTCATGTTAGTCGGTGATAATGTAGTTGTATATAGGTGAAAGAATTTTTAAAATCGGTTCAGTAGTTTTTGAGTTAAAACATTACAACCAAACATACAAAAAATCAAAACCTTCCTGTTTTATAAGATTAGTTTAGATTTAGATTAATAAAATCTGTCCATTAAAAACCAGTCAAATTACTTTTTTTACTTTTACTTTTTGTATTTTACGATTTTTAACAAACTTAAATATATAAATAAAGTTCATGTTAAATGACCATTCACCTCAAAATTTGGCAAATGTCTTACTGTTTCTCTAAAGTCGCTCACTGTACAGCAGAACGTATAACCTTCGGAAGATTGGTCAGGATGCCATGAAAGCCAGTTAAACTCACTATTCCCTCGGCATATATCTGAACAGAAGAACAATGCTCGTGCTTCAGCTGGCGTGTAATGAGGATTATTGATACCCACAAAAGCTATTCCACGTTTCGTTGTCGGTTCGTACACTACTTTGTAGTAATATTTCGGAATAGGAATAACGGGATTATTATTTATATCTGAATAAAGGTATATATCAACTATCATTCCATACTGATCAACTAACTGAGATACTCCAAACGTTCCTGTATAAATAACAGTGTCATAACCGACATCATGAATATGGTTCCGTAGGTCCACCTCCAATGTATTCCAATTTCCGCCGTTGAATCCCACCCACTGTGGTGCACAATTTACGTAGTGAAACGTAGCACGTTCTCCAAATGCGAATGCAAAATCTGTCTTGGCTGCTAAGTGTCCTCTTGATAGAAATTCGGTTTTGTTTATATAAGTGTCCACCTTGGCTCCTACAATCCGAGCAACGGCTCCTTTTTGTCCGGGAGGGGAAAACAGTGAATTAACAGGTACATGGCCGTACACATCGTTATCAATAAAAAACGGTCGATCAACTCTAGTTTGATAATGAGCGTTATAAGGTTTCTGAGTGTATTTCGAATATATGGCGTTTAAAACAAATTCATTGAAACAGGATTCATAAACCGGGTAGAAAACGTTTTCAATTCTATAACCAACTTCATAAATCGTATTACCATCAAAACAAGTGCGGTCTGTACGTATGCTGACGTAGGGAGGTGGAGAATTACATCTGAATTCAGTAAATCGGGAAGTAGTATTCAACCAATGAACATTTTCGAAAATATCGTCAACGACACAATTTATAGACGCAGTGTTCATATGTTGGAATGCGCTAGAATGCTGGATAGCGCCTGTGTCTAAACAACTGAGAATAAGACTGTCCCCGTGTTCTAATATTATGTTACCATTATTATCGGTAGGTTCCAAAAGTTTTCCATTTCTAAGTATCACTGGTAATGGTTCACCAAAATGAATTCGGCTATTAAGTGTACATTGCTGTCTGTGTTGCCCATTAAAAACACAAAGGAGAGTCATTAAAAGCCGTTGAAACATTTTAACTTTGAAATATTTATAAAAATGATTTTAACACAATTATTAATTAAGACACTGAATAATTTGACAGATTTGAGTTCGACGTTAATGACATGTTTTGACAATCCAGAAATAATGATGTGTGGTGTCTGGTGTTCAGACATTAAAGTATGTCTACCTTAACTTTATAGAAAATGTGAATTATCTGTGGTTGGTAGTCAAAAACTAACATAAGACCTATGGTTGATTTACTGTTCCTCTTAGTCGCTAGATTTCAATAATCTGATTTTGTAAGTGTGATCCGTAACCCTAAAATTTATAAAAATATTGTGTGATGTTACGTGATCATTTACCACACTTCGGCTTTTTATTTTAACTGCCGTCCTGCTGCCCCATGTCATTTTATTAATAACCGGGACCGACAACCATTCACCGTCTATCAATGGCTGGGATAACACACGAGACTAAACATCCATGCATATGTAATGCCTAAGTCTCAGACCTCCCGACTTGAGCTCAGGCGAACTGTAATACTGATAATTTTTTTTTTGTATCAAACTTTATTATTACTCACGTGAGTCGCTTACAAGTGTCTACACTTTTAAAAGTATATTGACGCATAAAAATATCCAGAGTGGTCTTCGCAAGCCCACTCTGGATGCGAACAGGGGTACTGCTGGGGATGCAGTGCGCTGCTCTTAGCAGCCGAGGTGGAAAAGAAGTGTAGGTATAGCGTTGCCTCTCTCAATGTCCTTCGCGACTTTGGCGGAGCCGCACCGTAAATGCGGCGTTGGTGAGGCCGCGTTTACGGTTGTACACGAGGGTCGGGAGCTTCCTCCATACGGCGTGTGGTGAATTGGTTTTGGATACAGTTCTGGGTGCAAATACATGTTTCACCGCAGGTCTCTTCGGTTGTCACAGGGGGGTGGGCCGAAGGTGGCTAAGAGGGCTTTGTTACTTGGTCGGGGCGAGTCAACGGTGGTGTGATCGCCGGAGCATTTTACGCATCTCGCCCACTGGGCGACACCCAGGCGTAAAAGTTCCTTGCGCATTGGGTCGGAGGGTAGTTTTTGAATGGGCTTCTACAGGGAGCCCTGAATGGTTCCAGTAGGTTTTCAGATTGACGATCTGATCTGAACAGCGATGAGCACCATGTTGCCTTTGTGTGCCCGCAGTACATCCGGTTTACAATACAGGATAGATAGAATGGGGAGGTTTTGCGCGAGAATGTCGGCTTTGACCTCTTCGACAGGAATTTCTTCAGAACTACCCGAAGTTGACGCTCTTCTGCTAGAGAGTAGGTGTGGAAGTACACAGAGTTTGATTGAAAGTAACCAGTTACTTAGTAAACTTGCGACGGGTGTCAGAGGCTTAAGCTAGAGCTTGATGCTGTCCGTAGTGGACATCGCATTGAAAGGGATATTGTTGGACAAAGCCGGCGAAGTTTGCGGCCATTTATCTTTAGCCTGAATCATAATAGGCGGCGGACGTTTCGACAGGTATAGTAGGTAGCTGCGAAGTGGGAGCTTGCCTTACAGCAGGGGCTTGTCGTGGGATAACGGGGGCTTGCTCTGAGGCAGCGGAGACTTGCTATAAGGCAGCGGGCACTTTCTGTGAGGAGGCGGAGACTTTTTGCAGAGGCTTGTCGCGCGGCGACATAAGTGTCGTGGCCTTAAACTTTATCTTTTTTTTTATTGTAGAAAGTGACGAAACGAGCAAAACGTTCACCTGATGGTAAGTGCAACGTCCACCCACAACAAATGCTGTGTCACCCAGAATACTTCTGTGTGACACCACAATGTGCCCGTCACCCTGAGACATCAGTTCTTAAGTCTCAAATGCCCAGTGATTACGCTAGCTCACAGTGCCCTTCAAACCGAAGCACAGCAATGCTTGCACACTACTGCTTCATGGCATAATAACTGGCCCTGGGGTGGTACCTACCTTGACGGATTCCTGCATAGGAATCCTACCAGGACAGGTGGATTGCCGATCTCTGTACCAAACCCCTAGCACCTCGAACTGCTGCCTATCGCTGATCTACATACGAGTAATTTATAATTTACGAACATATAAGATGGTAATCCGTTACCAGCGGCGCCCATGATTTTTTTGGCATTTCCTTTCGTCGACCTTAATTACAGTCACAGGATGAGCTCGAATGTTCGATCACACATGAATGAAACAAAGAAGAGGCAGAATGAAACAAGGCATTCATCATTTCAGGCTATCACTAGTCCACTGCTGAACATAGGTCCTCCCCATAGATTGCCACAATACTTTGTAGCTCTCATTTTAGAGGGGATTTTGCCGTAGTTGCCACGCTTAACAGGCGGGTTGGCAGCCGCAATTTAATTACTAAGACCTTCCAGGAAGATGCACCTACCATTTCTGGTTTTAATTTTCCCTCTGTTAACTTTTACGACACCCACGAAATGAGATAGGGTGATAGATTCTCTTAACAAGGCATAAGGTTCGCCCCCTTTAAGGTGTCATCAATAAAGTATACATACAGACATAAGATCACGACTGTATTCCATAAGCCTTTTTTTAGCCGTGTCGCCACCACACACAGAAAATCAAAAAAAATTCACGGGATATTTGAATAACATATACGCGGACGAAGTCGCGGGCATCAGCTAGTTGTGTTCCTGACGAAAAGATTCTTCTTTTATATGTCTTCTACGTAAAGTATACGTACTAGTAACTTACTAACAAAATCCGATTCAACGAAAATTTATTCCTTAATGTGTAAATGGGCTGGACACATTATGCCCAGTGAAGAGGGCGCGTAAGAGCTACTATAATGTATGCATATAATTAGATCTAAGCATATACATATTCATTTAAAAAATGTAGGTTGCTCAATTACGTATTAAGGACAGTACGTGACGTTTCGTGGTTAATCAAGAAAGATGTCTAACGCATGACTTTGTAATATTAAATCAGGACAATTACTGCGAAACGCTTATTTCCTATAGTTGTTCGAACTTGATTAAAATTAATATTGCGTCAGTGTTTTTCTCGTTATGTAGGTGATAAATGAAATAAGCCAAAGGTTTTATTTTTAATTATTAATTTGTTTATATAAATTTTATCCATAGGATGAGATGGAGTGGTAGTATTCTTTTAACGAGCCGCCACCACACGGCTATAAAATGTTATAAAAGTAGACAAATGGAAAAAATAAATAAAAATTAAAATAATAAATTCTCATTGGCGTCTATCATGACGAAATAACTATCTTATTTATAACAAACAGGCCTAAATTATTCAGACGTAATCGGCAGCAGCGTCGAAGGTGCTTAGTGTCTAGAAGTGTCGCCTATCCGTTTACTAAACATGGCGATTACGGAAAATCTTCCTAATTTGTGAGAGGTCAACGTCCAGCAGTAGACTTTTTTATTGGATAAAGTGACGAGCCGAGCAAAACTTTCACCTAATGTTAAGTGCAACGTCTGCCTTCTTCATTTATATGTATAGATAAGGTATATGGGAAAGACGTAAAAGAAAGAACTATGAATTTTGTGAACCACTTATTAAGATATTAAAGAAATATTAAAACTGTCTCTTACTAAAATCACTTATTAAAATATGGGTTCTAATGTAATTTAAATGTAATGTTGCGAAAAGTGGGCTACATGTGTAGCCTCTGCCAACCCCTTGTATCTTTTTATGAAATCATGTATGCCATGCTTTGTACACGTGAATTTAGAATTCATATAGGTATCTAACTGCAAAACCAAAATGATTTGAGTTTTTTTCAGTAAACAAAGACAAAATTGATGCTAGAGTTTCTATTTTCTATACTTACATAATTATTACTTAAGGACGTGGAGTTATCATGTTCATACACAGAAGAGAAATGCTCTCTAAAAACCTGAACAATGTCGCCATCGTCTATCACACTTTTATCTTGCCACATAAATTTCGTTGGATTCATGCAACTATTTTTCCTAAGATTTTTAATGTGTGCCCAAAAGTATTTAGGATGCTTACCAATTTCAGCTTCAATAGTCTGTATGTACGAAGCGTAGCAACTCTTTACCAGTCTTTCACAGTCTCTACGTAGATACTGTAATTCTATTTTGTCTAAAGGGTTATTATATTTTTTTACTCTTTTATGTACTTTGTACTTCAATTTAATTAATCTAATTAAATGTCCGGTAAACCACACAGGATAAGTAGAGGATGACTGTTTTCTTAACGGTACATGTTTCTTGATTACTATATCCAATATGGAATAAAATTTTGTAACCATCATATCAATATCGACACATTCTCTCAGTTCATTCATCCAATTGATGCCATTAAGAGTTTTAATGATTTCGTCATAATTGGCTTTGAAAAAGTTGGGTTTCGCCATAAAATTTGTTTTGGTTATCTCGAAGAACGGCACCTTTATTTTAAAGGCAAGTGGTGGATGATATATATCTACAGTACGCAAGGGTGTAATACAGTGAGTAAGCTCCAAGATGTCAACATTACATAAGACCAAATCAAGTAGTTTATTGTAGTAATTAAATACGTTGTTGAATTGTTTCATGTCATTGTAAGTAATAAAATCAATAAAGCTACTTTTGATGCCACAGTTACCGCAAGCTGAAGGAATGGTGTAGCAGTTCGAGTCTAATGTCCAAGTAATATTGCCTAGATTAAAATCACCTGCAATAACGGTAAACTTGGTAGGGGTCTCTAATACTTTATTGGCTTTGTCCAGGAAAACATCCAAACTATCTCTTGTTATAGGAGGAGGTAAGTACACTGCACACAATCTTATTAATTCAGTGTGTTTACCCAATCCATTCTCTAGGACAACCCACAGGTCTTCTGCGTCGCTTTCCCAGTCTGATCTACGATACGACTTTTAGATATAGCTATTAAAACACCGCCTCCTGTTTGCTTATGTTTACTAGCATTAGACATCTCACGATCGCGTCTATACACTGTATACCTATTATCGAAAATTTCAGAATCGAAAATTGTACTGTTTAACCAAGTTTCTGTGAACATGATTACATCATAATTAGAATTTATAATTTGTTGACGCACCTCCAAGGTAGTAGATCTAAGACCTCTCACATTTTGATAGTAGCAATGAATAGAGTTAGACATGAATCGTCAAAAAAAAAAAAAAAAATGAATACCTGGCAACGTTTAGAAAAAAAGATTAGATAAAAATACACAGATCTACAGTCTAGACAGGTCATCTTGATTTCTTATATGTTTGTACTCCGCTGTTTCATTTTTCCTCATATAAATGTGTCCATTTTTAACCCAGACAAATCGATAGTTTAGTTCTTTTGCTTTTGTTCTTGCTGATGCGTGAAGAGCTTTCATTTTCGGCGACAGGTGCTCGGTCACAAAAAATGGCTTTTTGTCTCCAGAAATACCCAGGTGGCTGGTGTTAAGTTTTTCACCTGCACTGTTTGCTTTCTTATTAAATAAAATAGATGCAGCTAAAAAACCATCTCGAACTCTGGGGCTGCAAAATTTTACCAATACGGATCGTGGGCGAGGATTTTCTTTATTTAGTTTAGAGATTCTCGAGCAATGATGTATGTCAGAATCGTTTAATTTGTAATTTATAGTAGACGATAATTGCTTGATAACCAGGGGTAGATTCTCTGCTCTGTGTTCAGGAACACATTGTATTTCAATATTACTTGCTCTAGAATGTTGTTCTAAAAAGTCTAGAGAAGTGCTGAGATCGGCAACCTTCATTTTAAGCTCTGTATTTTCCTTCTGCAGTGTTTTAATTGTCTTAAAATTATCTTCAGTTTCCTTTTTAATATCCTCATACCTGTTCTCTATAAAGTTCATGGATGAATTAATCTCATTCATACGATCTAAAACCTCTTTTGTTTTCGCATTAAATTGTTGCATAATGTTTGTTTTAAATGTATCAAGAAGCGTTTTCATCTCCTCTCTAACAATATTACGAATGTCCGTGGCAGTCAGTTCAGATACTGATACATCACTTGCAAATGCACCTCTTCTTTGGTTTATATAAGGGAGGTTTTCGTTTGGAGGTTGGTTTAACACCGTGCGTATGGGTGTATTTGTATTATCATGTTTTGGCATTTTACTATAACAAGCAGGACACAGCCATGTTGCCTTAAAATCTTCTTCCAGATCCTTTATCGAGCTTTTTGCAATATTCAGGCAAGAAAAGTGGTAGGCTTTTTTACATGCTTGACACTTTAAAGAATCTGCAGCACTAGTTTGACGCTGACAACATCCAAATTTGGCTTTCGGTGCAGACATTTTTATTTTATTCTTCCTTCTCTCTTCATTAATTTTTTTTTTTTTTTTTTACTTTTACATTAGAAAAACATACAAAAATAGGCAATATATCTATCAAGAATAAAAATATAACAAAAAATTAAAAAAAAAAAGTTTAGTTATGTCGGGAATTGAACCATTGATTTCTGAAGTGTGCCTTCGCAACTGCCGCCCGGAACATGCGCTATTGTGGTACTATCTTAGAGAAACGAATTTATGCCACTCTATAAACTGCAGATTTGTATACATTTAAAGGATTTGCGAATTAGTTTTCGAAACACCGTCAGTGTATAAGTCGAATATAAGTCACTTTCAAACCTAATGTTTATCACTACGTTTTCTATCTCACTGTATATGTATATATTTAGTAGCTGTTAACCTCTACTTTACTACACCACCACATATTTTATATTAAGAACTTCAGTACATAAACAAAACACCTTTAACACTTAGTATAATGGTTAATTCCACCTTTTTGAAAACCTTTATTAAAATTAATATGAATTTGACCTAGATAACACTGTTAGGTAATAATTAGGTCACAAAACTTGAATGAGATGCTTAAAAATATATCTAAAATGGTTCAAATTGTTTAATATAATAATAGTATACGGAGCTTATGTTGACCGTGCGATTACCCGCGAATATTTTGATTATAGATAAAATTTTGTTTTAGTGAAATATATACATCTATCTTCGGAGTATCGCTTTGTTGGTACAAATCCAGAACCAGCGCGTAACAGTATTATATTTTAATTATTTTGAACAGAGAGACAAAATAAAAGTCTGATTTTTTTAAGAAAACGAATATTCAACATGAAAAAGTATAAGTTAAAATCATATTTATGTGTATGAAACAAGCAACCAATTTTTTTTGTATTTACAAAATCTATAACCAAATATTGAATAACATTTTAAAAAAATTTTGCGATGTTGTTCGCCACGCGTCACGTCTCGTTTCCCGCGGGGGCGAAACTGGGCTACGTGTGTGGCATTGCCTACCCTATATGGGAACACGGCGTGTCTGTATGTATGCATGTACAAATTTGACAAATTTTTACTAAAAACATAGATTATTTATGAGTTGGATACTTTAATAATCTCTGTTCCGACTTTGATTGTTTTAATGTCAATTTGAATTTAAGGAATTTGGACTAACAATTCAATGTGCTATACGTATGTTATTTAATTTAATTAGTATTCTGAATTTTATAAAATTTTCTACAACATTAATGTACTAACATAACTAATTGGAAAAGAATAATAATAATTTTAACAACAGCGATTATTTCATACTCTCGATATGATAGCTTTATTCAAATAACGTCAACTATAATGTACGGATTGGGAGCGTAATTATTTATTAATTCTTCCATTCCCGAATCCACACTCCAGAGTGAAACACGCGGTCGAGCGGACCGAAAATGGCGGCAAAACATCCATTGTTATTTGTTTAGATGACTAGTCAACAAATACATGTTCCTAGCAGAAACAATAATAAAACAAATCAGTTGCTATTTGCGACATCGACAGTATGGCACGGAAGTCGGTGAGTGTTTTGTTATTTTTGATTTCTGAATAATCTGTATTTATTCTTCATTTATTGTTTTTTGAGAGCACTGGCATACATTTCTAAATATAAGTCAATAAATATATTCAAAACTAACTTCGAATGTGACATCTGTAGACCCTTTATTATCTAAAGACCTTTGATGTTTACAAAATAGGCCAATAAATAAATCACATCATAAATATATTCCACTTTTGTTCGTTGAAGGTAAATCAGTATTAAATTCTTTTTTATGGTAGGTACCTATATAATGACGCAATTTCATTTAACCTATTTATTGATACTAATATGCAAATATGATTTTGAAACCTTTGAGCCTTTATTTAAATGTTTATTAACTTAAAAAGTAAAATTAGACATTGTGCGATGTCCCGTCTGTTAGTCACGCTCACCAATTTATACTTTAATTTTACCAGCGTGGAAGTTTTGGGCTTAATTTAACTTTTGTAGGGCACACACTCATAGACACGTTCGTCGTCTTATACGATATTTTAAGAATTCTTAAGTTTTTATTATGAATATAAATTAAAGCATATATACTGCTCTATTTTCTCAATGATATAAATTAAGTAAATAATAAATTGTCCTCACACTTTTTACCTGGAATTTTTTGCCTCTTAAAACTGTTGCTTTTACAATTTATACCTCCGACGTAGTTCCTTTGACCTTTTCTCGGGCTGCTGTTAAAAAAAATGACCGTCCTAAGAAAAAAATAACGAATAAGAAGACCGAGAAAGTTTTGGTCTTCTTTCTGATAGCAACAAGCCATTTGAATACCAAGTTGTGATGATGCTGATGTCCTCTTGGCCGATTTTTGACCACGGGGAGCAACTTTCGAATAATGTCCGAAGCTATCAACTATGCAGGAGATGTTATAGTGCCACAAGTGTACGCGCAAACACAGAGGCACTCACTTACCCTTACCACTGTTGCGATAACATCGGAGGTCAGGAAGAGAATAAGCGGTAAATCATAAACTGAACTACATAATATAAAATCCAGAGTCAGTGAACTCTATGAGTCGTCAAAATATGTATTTATTTTTATACATGCAGGTTTCCTCACGGTGTTATCTTTCACCATCAACACTTGGTAAATCAGTACTTTGTATTGTCAGTGACAATTATAGGGACGAGTTTAGGCGAAAGAACGGCACCTGAACTCCTGCAGTTTCTTTGACTGTATTCTGTATCAAATATAGAATAAAAATACGTTTCTTAGTAGATCTATAAAATTTTATAAAAAAAAACAAAATGTTTGATGCAAATATCTGTCATAGATTTGAAAAAGCTTGTCGATAAGACATTATTAGATAAATCATATTATAAAACAGGTTATTTTAAAGAGGACAAAGATGCGTGGAAATAACCAAACCCTCTGGCTACCAAATACGTAATGTTCTAACGATTTAATTTACAAATGAGAAAATATAATATGGCATTGATTAAAAAGACTCCCGAGTTACTTGCCGGTAATTCTCAGAGATGTTTATATATTTTTTAACTGATGTAGAGTTTGACATTCATAAGAACTGTAAATAATTCTAAATTAAATAAAGAAATTTTGTCTTACAACTCTTTCTAAAGGTACTGCTCAGTATAATTACCTAATTCATCATACACTAATATAAAACCATTGCTGTTGCTGAAAGTTGCGTTTGTGGAAGATTTTCCGCGTCTGTGCATGTAGTTTGTATCGATGCAACACACCTATCGCGGTTGTGTTTAATTTTCAACCAGTTTTTGTCACTCCTTCATAAACCTCAAGAACCGTCATCATTTTGAAATTTACTTCTGCTAAAACGCACATATCTAACTTTAGTTACAGGTACTACTTCTTTGCTTCATCATCTTGAGTCATGACGTCAGCAGTTTCCTGATACCCACACAACGAATGACTCCCGTTACGTCGACAACCACGGAGAAACAGGATCTTAAAGAGGAAATAATAAACAACGAAAGGAAAATTTCAAATCTTACGCGTCAAATTTCAGAAGACTATCGAAAATATAGTTACCTTATAACTACGTATTTATAATGCCTCATTGTGATAATAGACAAAACAATTTATAAAATAAACGCCATTTTGAAAATACATATTGATAATGTTAGTGACGACTGACGACACAAGCAATTCATTCATCTCATGGTAAGTGCCACGCCTGCCCAAAACGGTTAAGGTGTAACCCAACAGCTCTGCCCTGGAAAGATCCGTGTAGCACCACACTGCGCTAGTCATGATGGTACGTCAGTTCTTAAGTCTCGTATTCCCTGCAATTGCACTAGATGAGACACAGTGATGTTTGCACACTGCAGACTAACTAGCATTGCGGTGGTATCTAAACTCTTCCATTAAAAATATTTGTGAAAGTATTTTGTGGGTGATAAAAGACAATAGTGTTTATAAATTAATGGGTATATTTACAAAACATTTGATAACTATTTTATATAGCACTTTTACAATGTATTGATGATAACGTAATGTTTGTTAGCAATTATAATAACAAAAGGCTGCTATTTACCTAACAAATAAAAGTAAATTTTTCAAACGCAAAAGTTTTATTTTTTATATACTATATTATTACTAGCGGACCCGTCAGACGTTGTCTTGCCCGAACGTTGGCTTGCCTACTGTTAACAGATTCAGCAAGCGATTTTTCGACATTCGAATTATCGATAAACTATTTACTGAGTGACTTGTCATTTTCCTAGAACTCTATCGCAGCGCCACCTACCGGGTCCAATTCTGAATCAAAACCATCCAGGGAACCACACAAACACACAAAAAATTCATCAGCATCGGTCCAGCCGTTTAGGGGGAGTTCAGTGACGCACAGAAGAATTATACTATATACGAGTATAAAGATTATCATCTACATAATCAACCCGTAACGATATACGTACACATCCCATGTTTTTTTTATCAAATATGGGTTATGGTTCACCTGATGATAAGTACAACGTCTGCCCTTAACAAGCTATGTCACCCAGAATATTCCTGTGTGGCACCACATTGCACTCGTCACTCTGAGATATCAGTCCTTAAATCTTATATGCCCAGTTATTACACTAGTTCTCAGTGCCCTTCACAGCTTCACACAGCAATGTTTGCGCACTACTGTTTCACGGCGGGTATACTGGCCCTGGGGTGGTACCTACCTAGACGGATTCTTGCATACGAATCCTACCACCAGTAAGTGACAAACTCGCCTTGCACTTTTGCTAATGTGAGAAAGTGCCTTCTCTGAAATGCAATGTTTAGAATATATATAACATTTTTTATAATGAAATACTCGTATTTTGACAGGATGGCCCAGTGATCAGAGTGCCTAGCTTCTACGCCGCGGGTCCTGGTTTCAAATCCCAGCCAGAGCCAACAGTTGGCAACGTTTCGAGTCTGGTTGTGTTGTGAATGCTAAATGTATGTCTGTAAATCACTGACAAATACAGATTTTTGTGTGGAGCAGCATTGTTTATAAAAATATGCTTCTATCAGTAACTATTTAACTTTATTCATCATCTTCATCATTTCAGACTATCACTAGTCCACTGATGAACAGAGGCCTCCCCCATAGCTTGCCACAAAAGTTTGTAGCCCCTGTTTTGGAGTGGATTTCGCCATAGTTGCCACGCTTGGCAGATTCGCAACCGCAATTTATTCATTCAGATATCCCAGGAAGATGGTGCTGCCCATCTCCTGGTTTTCATTTTCCGTCTGTCGACTTTCACGACACCCACGGAATGAGGATAGGGTGGTAGATTCTCTTAACGACGGGACGAGATGGGTTGGTAGATTCTCTAATGTCGCCAACACACATTTATACATTAATTAAAATAAAAGTACGTTTAATGGTGCTAGGATATTTATGCGGACATCCGTCTAGTATAGGTAGGTACCACCCCAGGGCTAGATATTCTGCCCTGAAGCAGTAGTGTGTAAAGATTACTGTTTCGGTTTGGAGGGCACTGAGAGCTGACGTAATCACTGGGCATATGAGAAATCCCACAGAAATACTCGTAGCATTTGTTAGGTTATTTCGTCACTTTATCCAATATAAAAATATGTCGGTAAAGCCGCAGGGCGTGGGGCGCAGCTAGATATTCAACAAAGCGATGGATTACCATCGTTACAATGTGTATTCAAATTTTTACAAAAGATCTTTTATCATGAACTACTACTACAAAAATGTTGTCCAGCCAATATAACAAATAGAGCTAGTTGCCGATATCAATGGTTTATGGGTTTTCTTTATAATTTATTATAATACACATCAAATAATATAATTCGTTATTGGATAAAGTGACGAGACGAACAATACGTTCACCTGATGGTAAAGTGCAACAGCTGTGTCACTCAGAACACTGTGTGGCGCCACACTGCGCCCGTCACCAGCAAGCGCTGCTGTGAAACGCCCTGAATATGTACTTATTATTTTTTTATAAAATTCATGTTCCACCCAAGGGAAGCTTATAAGTAAGCTAATAAGTAATGTAACTGGATAACAGTTATTAGTAATAGAATATATGGGTACTACAGATATGCTCCTGCCGTGTTATGGCAGCATAATATAAGACTCTCACCCCACTCCACCTCATACTGCAGGTCGTAAAAGTCGCATAATGGACTCGCCAGAAAAATCTCAAGATCTCCGATAGAGTACGCAATAAAAAATCTGTAAAGTAAGTTTTACAGACATTTTCATATGCACAACACAGCCAGACTTTTCGTGCAAATCGTACACTTTGCCTAGAATTCGTACTCAGGACCCTCGGCATTGAAGTCAGGTCTTCTATGTACTAGGTCGCGCGGTCGTCAATGGAATCTAACATTTGATTAGTAGCTTGTTAACCAATTTCAAATTAGGGAACAAATTAGTGTTTAAATTATTCAAATTAGGGTTACAGGGAACGGCCATGACACGCTGCGGATGATGATAATAATGCCGTCAGACGTTTAATGGTTACTTGAGTAACTACTTAGTATTTATATTATACCAGCTGATGCTCGCGACTTCATCCGCGTGCTTTAGTGCTTAAACCGTAAGAAGGTAACAAACAACTACTTGTGGTAGAAGTCCTATGCAGGTATCCGTCTAGGTAGGTACCACCCTCTGGGCCAGTTATTCTGCCGTGAAGCAGTAGTGTGCAAACATTACTGTCTTTCGGTTTGAAGGGCACTGAGAGCTAGCGTAATCACTGAGACTTAAGAACTGATGTCTCAGGGTGACGGGCGCAGTGTGGTGACAAACAGAAATGTTCTTAGTGACATAGCATTTGTTATAGGTAGACGTTGCACTTACCATCAGGGGAACGTTTTGCTCGTTCCGTCATTTTATCAAATAAAAAATACATAAAAAAACAAACAGAAGAACAG
The DNA here is from genome assembly GCA_019845155.1 of Luehdorfia chinensis. Taxonomy (NCBI): domain Eukaryota; kingdom Metazoa; phylum Arthropoda; class Insecta; order Lepidoptera; family Papilionidae; genus Luehdorfia; species Luehdorfia chinensis. The sequence goes on from JAHVAK010000125.1 coordinate 1,931,276, forward strand.
AGAGAGTTGAAAGTAACTCTCTCTGTTCTTCTGTTTGTTTTTTATATTTAGAACGGATGGCAAATCTAAGGAGTTGCTTAAGTAATCTTTAAACGTCTCCGAATGGGACCGTTTCGAATGGTTTTTACCTCGTAAGTATGAATCATTGCAGGGAATTAATAATAAGAAATAATTAAGTTAAATGAATGTCCCACTAATGAGACGGTATAAGTTAAATAATAGTAGTAGTTAAGTAATAAGTTAAATAATATCATTATTGTTAAGTATTTTTAAATTTTTAACGATTTGAGCTTCATTTCGTTTTAATATTCAGTCGAAAAGTGTCATATATTCTGCAGCAAAAAAAAATTATTTAAATGTAAAAGCTAATAGTTTTAGTGTCACATAAGGTGTGTTATGTCATTATGGCTCATTTTACAGTAAGTTACGATATGTGTTTATTTTGAATTTTGTTGTTATGTGCATATCCGGCACAAGCCATCTTCATTTTTAAAATGACTAGTGCATATATGCATTCATATATCGTAGAAATGTATAAATTTCTGTGACGGTTCATGGTATATTAATGTTTAAAATTGCCTTTATCGATTTTTGTGATGTACGCGGTGCTGGCGTCGTAGAAGCTTTATTAAAAAAGACCGACTACGGTACGCGGATTACTCAGCCACTTAGATATGATCGCGTAGATTTTAGAATTCCCGTAGGTTGAACGTTCTGAGAAATTACGCTGCAAAATAAACTAAATTGGTTCCAATGTTTTTGCCATAACATTAACAAAAACACAAATTAGAAGTGTTACAAAGAATTTAGTAAAGCTTGTCTGTAAAACGCACCGGAAGGCATGACTTAAGAAAAGGTTGCATTTTAAAAAATGTACCACAAATTAAACTATTTTGTCTTCTACCAAACTATCCAAGCAATATACGTTATACTTAAAACTCATGTGTAAATCACCTTTTTACGTTTTTTCTTGAAATTGTGTACGTTGACAGCTCTAAAAATTTAGTTTCTTAAACAAGACAATTATGGTTCTTTTTTTACAGACATACGTCTTAATCTTATACATTTTTGGTGTATGGGAAACGACATTTGTAAAAGTTTTGGCCGAAAAGACAGATATTGAAAGTCTGTATCACGGAGCAGAACAGAGTGACGAAAAATTTGCAATAAATGAACATCATGCACACTATAAGCCTTCACCCAGTAATTTCATTGCACATTTTACCACTAGAACATCATTTATACAGATAATAAAGAAAATGACAAATATAATAGCAGTGTCACAAAGTCTCTCAGTTTCTGCATTTAAAAATGTATTGCAGTTGGTGGTGGGCTTCGTTGTATTTATTCTGGATAATTATACAGCCTACTTAATACCAGCTTTATGGAATGTGGTAACTGGGATACTTAGGTAAGTCTGTAATTTTTCTACTTCATTATTTATCTTTTTGTCTTTTTGTCATTTGCTAAACCGCAGTTCAGTTCTGTCAACTTTTACGACACCCATGGAATATATGGGGTACCACCCTATATCATTCCATGGGTGTCAAGATTCTCTTAAGCACCAAGATTCTCTTAAGCCGCCACCACACGACGTATTATTGACCATTATAAATCCGACTGCGCCAATTCCGGTAAAACTAATTTTTTCTGCATGGTCTTTTTTATTTGGTTAAAAAAAATATTGCTTCAAGGGTTTTACATTCTACATGGCCCAAGGCCCATGGCTCACTTCTACATAAAATAGTTCCGAAATATTTAAGACATGTCGTGTGCAAATTTAATGTATGAAATAATTGGTATTAATCCGATGTGAATTACAGATATAGCTTTGTTGAACTTGCTGTTGTTGTAGGCTTTGAATTTGAAAATGACTGAAAGATCAAAGAAGCTTAGAAATGCATACAACTAGAATACAATATAATGTATTTATTTCCCTAGTTATATATGCTCTTCTCTTCTAGTGTCTAAAAAATAACCTACTTTTCGTACTTATTATCGTAATGAGGTTTTTTTTTAAAAGGACCATATGGATTTATGATTTATTGTATTATGCGTGCTTATGTAATGTTACAGATCCCTCCATTAAGCAGAAGATGACGAGAGACAGATAATGCTGATACCAAGCACGCCCACTTCCATCAAAATGTCATTTGGTAGTATTATTAAAAAAATCTATAAATTAAAGTTATACAAGATTGTGTAAGCGTATTTCATTAAAGATCATCATTATCATCATTTCAGCCTGTCAGTAGTCCACTACTGGACATAGGCCACCCCATAGATTGCCACAGTGGTTTGTAACTTTCATTTTGTGGGGATTTTGTCATAGTTGCCACGCTTGGCTGGCGGATTGGCAACCGCAGTTTATATATTTAGATCTGGAACAACTAAGAAGATACAGCTTTCCACCTCCTGGTTTTCGTTTTCCCTCTGTCGACTTTTACGACACCCACGGGATGAGATGGGGTGGTAGATTATTTTAAGCCACTACCACACGGCACTGTAGGTATTATTTATTAAGTATCGACGGCAAAAATATATCAAATATTGAATACTCTTTACCCAGTTTTAGAGCCACGTTATAGTGTACTGGATGTAGCACGAGAATGGAAGAAAGAACGGGAGAAATATCAAAAAGTAGCAGAATAACTCTCCCATGTTTCCTATAAAAAGTGACGACAACTATAGTCCGGCCGCTGAGAGAATACATTTGACAGTTCATTATCAAATGTTCGATGTAACTTTGAAGCGGCTACGACATTACGACGAAAATATTTTTACCGTACATGGACACTAACTAAAACAAGAAATGATATAATTATGCCAATTAACAATATATACGTTTAACTGTTAAACTATTGGTTATGCTGTCACTAGTTATGCCAATCTGTTAAACGTCAAATGTGCACTTTCAGCGGCCGGACTGAAGAGACCTAATCATCAGTGGCTAAAACATCGGATCGATTCCATCACTTCACCGCTGACAGATTTTGAGACTTTAGGAAATGTTGTGCACTCTTGCGGAGCGGTGAAACTTAAGGTCCACTTTATCCAGGTCTTCAGTGAGTCGAGACGTATGGAGACAGTGATGAAACCGCAAAAATAAGCCTGTGAAAGGTATGTTGATCCTCAGTGGCTGAAAGACTAGGAGGACACTAGTCTAGTACGGTGACTGCGATGGCTGCTAATGACATTCTAGCTGAGGTTGGTAGAAGCTGGCTGCGATGTTCATATTACGTCGGGGTCACTAGTTTAGCTGATGATGGTGTCAAGGAAAAGGATAACTACTGCCAGCCCGGTGGTCTGTCCTGGGGAGGACGTCTCTTCCAACCAATAATTTTCAGATGTTCTATATATAGTAAGAGTTGATAAAACTTCAATAGCCCGATATATGTTGTATGAGCTATATCTTATGCTGTTCGAATGACGACATCATACATGCTTGATGATAATCACCTGACCGATTTTGAACTTGGCCATATCTTTTACTTTTAATGTGGTCATCTGCTTTGTTTATATGCAGTTAGCATCGGCGCAGACATCCACAATACTATCATGACGCTTTTTTTGCTAATGATACTAATATATGATATATAATGTTGTATGAAGAATGCTACATAGTTAATAGAATCAGGCGTTACTTTGCGGTAATCTATTATCATAAAGATAAAGAAGTAATTGGCTAAGATCCGCGTGCAAAATATAAAATGGTATATTACGTAGTTTTTGGGGAGTCTGAGTGACTCGGAGGCTGTCAGTCGTAGAGTCTATAACACTTGATGACGCCTCGTTTTTTTTTTAAATAACTATAAATGCGACAACTATGTAACTATATAATAATAATAAATAAAAAATAATGTAAGTAAACTAGTAAGCAGGATTAGCTCTGCATGTTATGCTTTAAAAATTAGGATCCTGACAAATGATGAAACGCCTAGATTGGTTTACTTTAGTTATTTCCATAGAATAATGACTAATGGTATTAGGTTTACAAAAAAGGTTTCCGCCGTTCTCTATCAAAAATTAGGAAAGAACGGTACATTAAATTTTATTCAAAGTATTGTCCATCACTAGCCATTACTTTTTCTCATCTTTCTGGCAGCATTCGGATACCACGTCAGAAGAACTCTTCATCTTAGGAGGCTGTCCACGAATTGACCCAATTTTTAGTGTCATATTTACATCATATGACACTAAAGATGCACTGCTTAGACAGACCACGTGCCATCGATCGGAACCAGTGAAATTCGGAAGGGGAATGTCGGGCACATATGGCGGGTTGATTCCCAATTAAGTGTTTCCAAATAAGTTTTCACTGATGCCGCAACATGTGGACGAGCATTATCATGCAGAAGAATAATTTTGTCGTGTCTGGAGCAGTAATGGGCGCCTTTTTCTTTGAGCGCTCGATTCAATCTCATTAATTGTGTTTGGTAGAGAGCTCCTGTAATGGTTTGAGCAATTCGTAATACACGACACCAAACTGATCAAATACGCAGCATAAGTTTATTTCCATGAATATTCGTTCTCGCTGTCAACCGTTGAAGCATGGCCAGGTGCTCCCCATGATTTTCTCTTCTTTGGATTATCGTAGTGGAACAATTTTCATCACCAGGACTGTACGATGCGAAAAACTCTTTCTTTTATGCTTCGCAAGCAGCACTTCACACATGCAAAATCGGCGTTCAACATTTCTCGGCTTCAGTTCATAAGGAACCCAATTTTCTTGTTTTTGAAGTATTCCCAACGATTTTATACAATGTGAAATTGCTTGTTGAGTCACTTCAAATGTAAGTTCATGTTCTTCTTGCGTTTGGCATGAATCTTCATCTAATGCTTCCAATTCAGTGTCTTCATACACTTTCGGCCTTCAACTGCGTTCTTTGTCTTCCACGTTAAACTCAGCTTTTTTAAACTTTTGGAATCACTCACTTCTCTCACATAAAGCAACCTCACCATATACTCCTACAAGCAATCGATGCGCCTCAGCTGCAAATTTCTTCAAATTAAAGAAGTAAATTCAACGTCCCTGCAAATGACGCTTATTCGGCACAAAACTTGACATTTTTGGCAATAGAAAAATTTATATGATGCTGCTACAGAGTCACCAATACTTCAAGGTTGTATTGTTAGCAGAAGTCCAAACTTACGATATTACATTTTACATATGACAATTTCAACATTACCTTCTATTTTGTCAAACGGCGGAAACTTATTTGTACTCCAATATTTTGCTGTGAGAAACTGCTAGTTGAACATGATTGTGACATACTATTTTTATAATTCAGTGCTGTGGGAGGCGGAATGTAATGATGTCGTTAAAAATTAATTATCAGGCAATTCGAGGTCATTTATTTTTATCGGTACAAGCACTCAAGGCCGTACGCATACGTTTAAATAATCGGAGTAGTCCACAAAATCACAATTGTTTGTAATAACCATTTTAAAATTTCGTTTTAAATTCAGTCGGTTATTCACACGTGATTTTAGAAAATGACATATTTTTTTATAAAGAATACTCGCAATGCAGTAGTACCGGGCGCAATCCTTAAATTTCATAGTACGCGAGTAACTAGAGTTTCGACCCCGGTCGCGGCACCTCCGCAATTGATGAACATCGTGAGGAAACCAGCATGTCTGAGAATTAATAATATTTCGAGAATATGTGAGGTCCGCCAACCCGCATTGAAGCAGATTGACAGACTCTTCCCCTTTCAAAAATTAGAGGAGGCCTGTGCTCAGCTTTTTTATCACAAAACGCATGATTGGCAATCACATTACCAAAAAACTTGCCTACTAAACAATGCGTTCCGTCACCGGTCCGTGTATTTTTAGAAAAAGTTATCGCGCTGTCTGTCGGTAGCCAAGGATTTTCCAGGCACCCCCTTTAGCCGATTCTTACGACACCCACGTGCTGACTTAGTAGCACAGACTTTTTTACGCTGCCACCACACGGTAATTAGTAAATCTGTCATATACATGTGTAGTGACTTCTATGTCGCCACTTTAGAAGTTCAAGAAATATCTCATACGTCCATAATCGCGCTATGAAAGATGATATTGTCTGTGATGCGTACTATACGAGTATATACAACATCTAAAGGACAGAAGCTGTCAGTAACAGAAGATGTCCTCCAATATCTCTGGCATCTCATCGTCTGGCAATATCAATTTTTCTATATAAGGGATAGGCAGAGACCACATCCGTAGGCTACTTTTAGCCCCCGCAGGAAATGACACTTGACTTGTGGCGAACCACGTCGCCACCATTTTGGTACGAGTTGAAATTCTTGCTCTAAAATATTGCTTAATTGCGCTAAACACTATTAAAATATTAAGTGCAATAAAAACAAGCAAAGTTATCTTCCCCTTTGGAGAAATTATAGAGTTTTATTGTTTACTTGAAATACAAAATGAATGTGAAATGTAAGAGTGATTATAACAATTTATGGTTCATGCCAAAAGTAATCATAGAATACAAAATTCGTTAAGTACCGGATTACATATCGTTTTTAAAATTCAATGCTTACACAGAAATACCAAAAACAACACTACACACATGTATCGTCAGCTCTCCTCCTCGTTGAAGGCAAAGGCTCCTTATATCTCTGCATAGAACGCCAGCAAGCCTTCGCTGAAGCACTGTAAGTGTCCATATACTCTGTCCGTCCAGGGTACTCCCCGAACCAGACTTGTAGGGTCTTAGGAGTAACTCCAGTATGTACTGGACCAGGAGGATTTATAGTTGGTCGGACAGTGGGAGGCGTTTCTGAAAAATGTGTTGGATCCTTGTAGCATCTCAGCATCCCGAGTCGATGACCCTCCATGGGTATGGGGGCATTGGACTGTGCAGCTGCCATTATTTTTCTATACTCGGCTACTGGAAAAGCTGGGGAAGATAAGCCATTGCTTTCAACACCACTAAAAGAGCAGACACTGACCACTGAGCGACACGGTCAGACACAGGAAGACGATGCAACCAACGCTTCATAGCACTAGAATAAATCCAACGTAGCTTAAAACTTTCTTCACTTACTAAAAAGATAACACAACGGTTGAAATTGAAACTCATTATTCTTATCATTGACGTTAAAGAGGAGTTAAACAATATAACATCGGCAGGCACATTAGTAGGCATTTTTAGCTGACCAGGTAGAGCAGCGAGATATGGAAAGGGCTATGCTCGAAAATTTCTCTGCTAAATAAAATCCGTAACGATGTTATCTGCAGCAGAACTAGAATAACCGACATAGCCCTAAGGATTAGCAAGCTGAAGTGGCAATGGGCCGGCCATATAGGCTCGTAGAACCGATAACCGTTGGGGACGAAAGGTTCTCGAGTGGCAACCTCGTACCGGCAAACGCAGTGTAGGGCGACCACCCACTAGATGGAGCGACGACCTGCACGGTTTTGCGGAAGGTCGATGGATGCAGGTGGCTCAAGACCGTGTATTGTGGCAATCTATGGGGGAGGCCTTAGTTCAACAGTGGACTGTGATAGGCTGAAATGATAATGATGATGAGGCAGAGGTTTTATCTCGTTTAATTTTACAACTTTACGTCAAAAACATTAGTGCTTTGTTTGACGTTATTCGCAATTAAGATTGCCTCCATTATGCATATATAACTTTACTGATGGTAGGATTCCTATGCAGGAGTCCGTCTAGGTAGGTGCAATGTGCAGGGCCATTTATTTTGCCATGAGGCATTTGCAACCATTACTGTGTTTCGGTCTCAAGGGCACCAAGAGCTTATGTACTGGGCATTTGAGACTCAAAAACTCTCAGGGTGACAGCTTTTGTTATGGACAGTCGTTGCAATTATAATTAGGCGAACGTTTTGCTCATCTCGTAATGTTTTGTTATAAAAAAAAATTGCCTCGATTACTCTCAAGTCTCCAGCTATCTTTATTAGTATATGTAATGACATAATCATGAAAATAAACGTAACATAGTATTAAAATAAAGTCGGAACTTGGCAGAACTAACAGTAATAGAATACTGCTTATAACTGTCTGAAACATGCGTTACCTAAGACCGCGTACTAGCTTATTGAGCCTGTGAACCTGTGTTCGCATCCCATTTTAGTTGGTTGTAATGACAGAGATACTGAATCTTCCTCCGACCTTAACGTATCAACGTTACATCGCAAACGGAAAGAAAGACGAGTTAAGTGCCTCTGGATTTGCGCTAATACTTACAGCACTACTACAACATACCGTGCAGATCACAGACATCTTGTGATTGTTCACCGGAAGATGTCGCCATTTTTCATCATCATTCATTTAATCGATCATTTGCTTTATCTATTCTCCAACACAAAACAGATTTTTCAACTGCATTAAAATTACTATAATGTATAGTATTATTTTCTGTCAATACCGTTATGTTCACGATTTTTTAAACTTAGTTACTACGTAAGCACCATGAATTCAAGTCATTACAGTTCATTTGTTTTTCATTTAATTTCATTAATTTCTGAAGAAAAGCCTGCAGTAAGCAGATCATCATTAGTATGCGCCTGGTCCTTCACAAGCCTTCTACTATATAGGCCTCCCGCGTTTGGCGTGAAAGTACTGATGTTAAGATGGCACCTGAATGGAGTTCTTACAAAACCGCGCAGGTCACTGCTCCTAGTACTGGGAGGCGCCCTTAGCCTTTACCTGTACGAAGGTGCCACTCTAGAACCCTTTCCCCCCAACCGTTGCTTTAGATAAATACCTACATATAGTACTAACAACAATTCCAACTCACATCTCTTCTTATAGGTGGCCTGATACATCGTATTCATTTTACTGTCCAGGTCGTCGCACGGATGATCCAATATGTCATTGGTGACGCTTACCATCTGAAGACAATTAACATTATTTGTATCATACTACTTCATTTCAAAAAGAGGCGAAATTAAAAATATTTATCTAGTTTTTGAAGAGCCACACCCGCCCTTCCACTACATTTTGCAAAAGCAAAAAGTTATCGCCAACGAAAACCGTTACGAAATGCCTCACACCAGTACAAGTGTAGGTGGCGATACCTGCTGTATCGTGAAAGCTCTCCTCTCATAGAATAGAAAAGAATAGAATAGAATAATTTTTTATTCAATATAGATTATTTACATAATACTTATTGAAAGTCCATAGTTCTCCTATGCACGAATCCGTCTAGGTAGGTACCACCCCAGGGCCAGTTTTTCTGCTGTGAAGCAGTAGTGCGCAAACATTACTGTGTTTCGGTTTGACGGGCACTGTGAGCTAGCATAATCACTGGGTATTTGAGACTTAAGAAGTGAGGTCTCGGGGTGACAGGCGCAGTGTATTGTCACACAGAAATGTTCTAGGTGACATAGCATTTGTTATGGGTAGACGTTGCACTTTACACTAGGTAAACGTTTTGCTTGTTTCGGCACTCAAAAAAAAAATCCGTGGGTTATACAATATCTATTTTTAGGGTTTCGTAGTAAAAACGGAGCTCTTATAACTACGTCCTTTCCGTCTGTTCATATTTCATAGCCATTTTTCTTGGAGGTTATTAATAAAATATACATTACATACAACACAAAAAAAAAATTCTGTGCCATGTGCACTGTATTTTTTTTCTGCTAGATATCGTTAAATATAATTATTCTGTGAAAGCGTGAAGCAGTAGTGTGCAAAAATAACTGTTTCGGTTTGAAGGGCACTGAGAGTTAGCTTAATCATAGGGCACATGAGACTTAAGAACTGCCACTGTTTCAGGGTGACGAGCGTAGTTCGGTGTCATACAGTAATGCTCTGGGTGACACAGCATTGGTTATGGGCAGACGTTGCACGTTTTGTTCGTTTCATTACTTTATCCAATAAAAAAGGTGGTAGAACCTAGAAAGCACGTATTGGTTTGAATAAGATATGCCGTGTAGTTTTTGATATGTAATATTTACAGTTCCACGCTATTCCCCACTAAGGAACCCTACACTGTGCGTGACACGCACTTGGCCGATGTTAATATAAAATATTTACATTATATTTACTAAGTTCTGGACTTTTAAATAAGGGGACTAGTTTACAATGCTACACCATATTTGTAAATATAGCAGCGTCAATACAACGACTCAACACTACCACGAATATTGGAACAATAGTGCCAATAATAATCGAATCAAGTAACCGCACCCATAAATACTTATCTTTTATTTTAATGATCATACTAAGTCGTATAGCCGATAGGTATCCGGCAGAGTAGAATAGCACCTATCTCTTTCCTACTGAGGTGTAAGGGGAGACCAAGGTTTTGTATGGACTTTATTTGTACAGAATAACACCATAATATGCAATGCTGTCACAGTACTACTCGTGGAAACGCAATGGGGAATAAGAATTTGTTGACACGTACCAAAATGGCGGCGACGTGGTTCGCCACCCGCCGCGTCTCGTTTCCCGCGTGAGCGAAAAGTGGGCTGCGTGAGTGGCCTCTGCCTACCCCTTATATTCGAAATATATGTGTGATTGCAGATGCTATGTAACTTCAATTGGGATATTAGAAAAATAATGTACAATGTTTTAAATTGTTTAAAAAATAAAACAGACTACTCAAATACTGAGTAGCTACTTTGGATCGATAAAACTGCGGTAAAGTTAGGTAAGGTTTAGTATTCTTAGAATTTTTCAGTGCTAGGTCGGTTAACCTCCTTGTATCGCCCGGAGGGCAGCATGCACCCTGGGCAACGGTTAGTAACTTCGCTTTAGCGATCTTACGAGCCGGTAGGAATAAGCCGATGGAAAGGGCTCATTGACGTGTCTTCCCGACATGCGGAAAAAGCAGTGGAAGAGTAAGTAGGAGGAGAGAGATAAGAAGTATTTTTCACGATTAAAAAGGTTAAGCATTATCAAAATTCTAGGATAGACGATGTTTTTACTGATGATCGTTTTTTATTTACAAATTTCGCTTCGAATTATAGCGTTTTAATGCTCATAAGAAGTTGCCTGTTTTTTTATAGTAGATAGTGACGAGACGAGCAAAACGTTCATCTGATGGTAAGTGCAATCATCTCCACATAACAAAGGTTCGCAAAAAACCCAGAACGTTACTGTGAGGCACACATTGCGTTACCTGAGATATCAGTTCTAAAGTCTCATATGCCCAGTAATTACGCTAGCTCTCAGTACCCTTTACACCTAAACACAGCAATGTTTGCACACTACTGCTTCGCGGCAGAATAATTGGCCTTACGGTAGTACCTACTTGGACGGATTCCTGCATAGAAATCCTACCACCAGTATGTTTAGTATCCTCGCCTTCGTTAAGTCTCTGTTTAGTGGCCAATGCCGTCAAAATTGTTGCCCATTTAAAGTAATCAATACCATCCTTTTTAAATTTATCCGATCGTGTCAACTATGGACAATTTTTTCGCTGTGATACATTTTGTTAAAACCGAGTCTGAATTATTTCATAATTTTACTTCCAACCCCTAGGTATCTTGTAGACTAATGTGCTCACCATCAATTTCGTAATTATAGTAAAATATATAATATACAGGAAGACATTACAGTACTAGAGCAGTTGTACGTCGCAGTTCGTAAACAGCTCTGGATCTTTGTTTACGCATTGCGTCGTAAATAACTCTAGGTTGTTTACCGAATTGTGGAAGCACTTCCTTGCATTTTGCGTGTTCAGAATTTGTAAATTTGTAGCGTGATTATCCAACTGAGTTTGAATAAGTGAAGTTTTTGGTATTTTTTTTTTAATTACTTATAACACAAAATAATTACTTGAATGTATGGCGTATTATATAGATAACGTTGTATAGGTAAAAAAGTATTGTAAATTTTCATCCATTCGATTTTGGCGGAAACTACATACATACATAATATCACGCCTCTTTCCCATTGGGGTAGGCAGAGACCCACCTCGTTCCACTTGCTACGATCCTGACACACATCTTTCGCTTCTTCTACTTCCAATATCGTTTTCATACACGCTCGTCGGTTGCGAGTACTTTTAACGTGACCTTTCCTCAAAAGTTCTCCGATCTGATTGTGATACGTACGCTTATGTCGACCGTTACCGGCTTTCCCATTCACACTCGCCTCATAAATCTGTTTCGTTAATCTTCTTTCATTCACCCTCTCTACGAGGCCAAACCATCTAAGCATCCCTTTCTCTGTCTTTGTCACTACATCTTCAACCACACCGAAACGTTCCCTTATCACGCTGTTTCTCACATTTGTCGATCAAAGTTACTCCAGCTGTACTTCTCAAACTTCTTATTTCCACGGCATTAATCTTACTTTCAAGCTTCTTCTGCCAGACCCAGTATTCACTACCGTACATAAGTGTGGAGACCAAGACCCCTCTATGTACAGCCAGTCGTGTCTTTTTAGATACGTTCTGCCTGCTCATAAACTTATGCAGAGCCCCATTTACTTGATTTCCTGCCAATACTCTTCTCTCAATATCACAGTCATACTTTCCGTCTCTCGAAAACTTAGAACCCAGGAACACAAACTCTTTCACTTGTTCCCCTCTTTCTCCTTCAATAAGAACTCTGAATTCCGTCATACTTTCTTCTCTTTCAAAAACCATTACTTTCGTCTTACTTACATTTATTTTCATCCCTTTGCTCTTTAGGGCATTATGCATAATATTCATCATTACCTACATAAACGAAAACTGCGGAAATTAGTGTTGATATTAATGTTTTTTTCTGAAAACATATTATATAAATATATGTTTTTACTTTTTTTCTTTTCCCTTTGAATGTTGGTAATAAGGCGGTCTCGTAAACGTCACGCTTAACAGGCGATTGCAACAGAACATGTGACACCTTAATAAATACTTCCGATTCCGGTTTATAAATGCCTAGTAAAAAGCTGTTCGATGAAAAGTTTCATTAATTTTAATATTTTCATTGATATGATATCAGATGCTTTTTTATAATTCATAACGAAATACATAATCTTCCAAAGTTACCTCTGTAAATGCTCTACTATTGCAGAAAAATGTAACTCAGGAATATATCATTAATTACGTAGATGCCATGAAACTCATTATCAAACTCAAAATCTACCCCAGATTGTAAAAAAATAACATTTGACAAGCAAAATGTGAAAATCGAACTATAAATAACTATTCATTTAATTATTAACAACATTCGTTAATCGTAAAAGTTATGTATGAACACGGCACGCACTGTAAAAACGGCTGTTAGGTTATATTGTTTTGCACCCCAAAATAACACATTCGAAAATGTAAGTATAATCTAAATTAAGCTTTCGGTTCGGTTTGGTTAGTAGCCTTTTGGGCGATATTTTTAACCACTAGGAATGCTATACTAACAGCCGAGGCGCATGTATTATAAAAAAACGTTTGGAAAATACAAAAATGTACGACTCATGACGCTCATTTAACCCTTATGAAAAAAAATCGTATTGTTATGAAAGGATCAATATTAGATGATTTTTCAAAATAATTTTAAAGAATTAATAAAAGTGTTTTCTTGATATCAGTCTATTCAAATTAGGATATAACTGCAATATAATTGTGATAGAGGCATTTGAAGACCGCCGAATGGCATGCAATATATTGTCTTGTTAATACGAAATAAAGACCCCATGTCAACAAAACTTTTCTTTAAAGTTTCAGTGTATTATACAAGCAAAGAAATTCCGATTAAATAGCAATTATTTTCAACTAAATTTATTATTAACAAAAATATCAGAAGACTTAGCACCTTAATGTTGGGCACTCGCACAGCACGCAGTCAACCTGGCTCAACCATTGATTACTATTTTAAATGATGATTTACCTAGTATATCTTCGCTGATTGAGGAAAGCATCATGAGGAATGCTAAGAAATAAAACAATATTTTACGAAAAATCCGCTAACACAGACTAGACTGTAGCATTGTGGCGTAATATTCCAACCTCCAAACCCAAATTAAAAATGTGAGGAAGTGCGAGCTCGGCACTTTATTACGTCAGCTATCAAACAGTTCGTACTTGCTTCCTCAATTTTTCGTAGTCATGGCATAACTTCTGTTCCTTTTCTAGCAGTTGTGTATATTGTTCAAGGCGTGGTGAATAAGAGTGCGCATCGCAGTGACAGTAAGGGGCGACAGGAACTGCTCTGACACTTGGTGCAGTGTTTGGAGTTGGTGGTTCACATGGTCTGAAAGAAGAATGAATTAAGCAAAAAAAACAATGTAATAGAATATTCAACTGTGGTCTTCATTACTCGCGTGTTTAGGTAAATATCCTAATAATCATGGATCGCGTCTGGCCTTTAGTTGTATACCTATTTTATATTTAAGGCTATCTACAACATGTAACTTTCATGTTATTAAAATTTAATTTATTTCAGTAATTGTCAGGCGTATGCTTAAGTAGAGTATATTTTATTGGTAAGTATTGTGAAAATCGGAGTTGAAAATTTTTAACTAACAATTATTGACATATTACTCACTTTCCTACAATCGGTTTCGGAAAGGGCCAATTATAATCTGAATTTGTTGAAGTACTGAAAGAATCCATTTCTCACAAATCTGCAATTTGCAATTATAATATATAAGTATATTTTTACACATACAACTAAAAATTTTATTGTTAGGTTACTGTAATCCCATACTGTATATTGGTATATTATGATATCACTTGTATATTTTTAAGATTTATAATTACAACTTTTGCAATTTGACACCCTACATAATTTAGTACCACTTTAGAAACCAAAAATTTTATTTGCAAAAAAATTTCTTCAAAGAGAGAAGATAAAAACATATTGAAGTTTAATATTTTTTATTTCGACATTGTATTTAGCAGTCAGTACCAAAGAGAGTGCAAAACAGTAGTAATAATGTTTTTATTTAAGTAAATTATAGTAAAATATTCTGGCAATACTATACTACATCGTATTTAAGAAAAACGTTCTATTGCGCACTTTAGGACAAAAACATATTATAATATTATGTTAAAACAATATATTACTTTTCCATGATGTATTATACTTAGTTTTACATAAAGCATCATTTAGAATTATCATAAATGACACTAGATGGTCTTTTTGCTTTAGTGCCTATTCACTGTTCCTGGTTAATCACAGCGACTAACAATTAGCAATGTTCTTCCCACAAATATTGTAATAATGGAAATATTTCTAAAAATATTTTTAAAATATTTTTATATTTCAATTGATCTACAAAATATGAATAATTTCTTTCTAACTAGAAAAAAAGTGCAGGCTTAAAAAAATATGCTTCCATGAGCTTGTCGGGAAATTGTAATAGGAGAAACTATATTTTTAATGGCAGCACTGGTATGTTTTGCTGTCATCAGTCATCAAATCAGCTGTGTATCATACACTGGGAACATGTAACACAACAAATGTGCGTATTTAAATTATCAATGTGAAAATGTCCACTGAGCCAATTGATAAAAAAACAACTAGATGTTTATGATAAATTTTCGGTGGGAGAGACATGGCGCGTCGGAGAAGCAGCGGTATCACGAGCCTGGGGTTTAACCAGGATCAAGGTTTGTGTTACTTCCTAGTTCGTCAACCCGCGTTCTTTGTTCTCATGTGGTTAGCGTGGTATATTGTTCATGATTTTGATAATTTAAGTGTTTGTAGCTTTGGATATAAGATTCATTAAAAGATATGAGTTGGGTTTTGCTTGTGCATGTCGCAAAGCGCCACGCTGTTCGTTCGTCACCACTCCACGTGTTGTTTATATTTTTAGGCGTACACCCACTCAATGTTTTCATTCCCTCTTTTACTCTTTTCGCTGTTGTTGAAAGTTGTTTCTGTTAGGCCATGTTTAGTTCTGTTATTGATAATTAAAGACGCAATACGATTATCGCGCCAATGTTGATCAACTACGTTTTGAAGTTTTAAGTTTCTTGATTAGTCTAAATAACAACAGATATTTACAGTATTCCTGTAAAAGTAATTTCATTGATATAAACAAATGTAGCAAAAAATATAATAAATTTCTCTCAAAAAAATGTAATCAAAAGAGTTACTTATAAGAATTACAATATTTTTGTTTTAAAACTTAAACTTCTGTGCACAAAACACAAAACAAAACATTATCGCATTGCTTTTAATTTTAACTTGTTTGTAACTGCAACAAAGGAATAGAAATAATAAATATTTTTAAGTATGTGTTAGACTTCAGAGACCATTAGTGATATGACAACGAAACAAAGCTTAAGTTAGTCTCTGCGGTAATATTAATTATCCATGCTAATTTATTTTAATTGTTTAATTTTTTTTGTAGTAACTTTTTTAATTTCATGGCTTAAAGAATTGTCTTTATATTATTTTTGTTTGACTAAGGAATTATACATATGGTTTAAAATGTATAAATCCAAAAATTATAGACTGATGCATCTTTTTTATTTATGTCTTTATCTACAGCTAATTATTGTATAAGGCACCTAGTACTATTGATGCTGCTGCCTGTTACAAGTTTGTATATTGTAGGTCCAGAATAATTACATTTGATTGTTCAATACTTATCAGAGATCATGACATTTTCAGACATTTCCATTAGTTGATTTGCAACATCCACAGGATATTTGTATTATGTGAAACAACGACTGATATGAAATCAATTATTATTTGCCCCTTTTATTTAAGATTTTTAATAAATTGTTTCAATATAATATTTTCCTTGCATCATTCAAAATGTAAAGTGCTAATTTAGTTTAATTAACTTAGATTATATCTTAAATAGGTTACTTCTAATTTTTGTCATTGCCATTATTTAATTGTTTGTGGTAAATGTTCCAATTGTTTTATAATTATAATTGCATTTATTTTATTTATTTATTTACTGCTCATAATAACCCATTTTGGTTGTTGCAATAGAGTTAATACAATATTTAGTTACGTTAAAATTGTAATACATACTGATGTATTGCATATTTTTATCTTATTGCGTTTATTATTTGGTATTGAATGGAACTTCTTCTGAAATTTTATGTATTTATATAAATCTTTATTAATCTGTAATAGGGACTATTTCAAAACATATCTATTCGGGCTATTAGTAGCACTAATGTGGCGGTCACGTTTGATAAATTAATTCAATATGTTTTCTAATGAACATCACTTTTTCTAATATGTATATGCAGGGAAAGAAGAGTATGTGATCTATTATAAATAATGGTCAGCATTTCTTTGACCAATATTAAATATATATATAATATAGAAACATTTTGCATTCTGAAAAGGAATATGAAAATAAGTAATATAAGTTATTAAATAAGTTTCAGATACTTATGTAAATCCAAAGAGTTTAAAATTGTTTAGTTCTTCTCAGTTTAGGTAAGTGTTAAGTGAGTTCAGGTTTTAAAACATGAGGGGAAAAACGGGTCTGGTTGTATTATACAAGTATGATTGTCTGGTTGTATTAGGAAATTGATGTATGTAAAATGCACTTATGATACAAGTGAAAGTCTGTTAAGGGGCATTGTTTATTCTTAAATTAAAAAAAAATTGGAAATAGATATTGACAATGGCTGAAAGACAGGATAAAAAGAAAGCATAAAAATGTTGGTGCTGTAATTTACAATTATATCTATTATTCAAGTTTAGCAAATCATTACAATGACAACTTTAAATATTTACTAACTAGTATATACTACTTTTATTATCTATAAACTTAAATTAATAATTAAAAAACAATGTTTTTGTTCTTTCCAGGACATAAGCTTTTTTGCGAACTGGCATAGTTTAAAAAAATGATGTTCAATAACTATTATGTAAACAATCTATGTTGAATAAAAATTATTCTATTCTGAGCCAGCAAACATACCTGAAACTAGAACTTTAAAATAAATTTGGTTAGACATATTATTCAGTACTGATACTTAGTTAGCCATCAAATACAATATTCAAAGAGCAGATTATTTATGTCTATCAGACCAGAATGTAAAGGTTCTTTTTTCAGCATAAACTAATAGACCACCTATTAGTTTATGCTGAGATAAGAACTTTTATATTCATTTAATAGTTTAGATCTAATGAAGCTATAATCAATCCCCTTATTTGTAAGCAATGCAACAGATTCTAGCTGCAGAATATTAGTGTTAATGACACTAGGCTATTTGTCATATACCTTAAAAGATACATATTATGCTGTTTATTTCTTATAGGATTATAATAGAGTAATAATATATTTACTACATAATAAATTTTTGTAATATGCTAATTAACATCTCCAACATTTCCTACCTATATCTGTGTTTATTTTGTTCACTCTAAAGAACTTACAATGTACCCTCATTTAAATTTGGTAAAGATCTCATATACTGTGACCTATACAAGTATATATTTTAATTTATTAGTAAGGTTAGTGAGTTATACACATTTTTTTATTAGGTTCACCAACATTTGTTCATACAAGTTTTTTAGTTATTTAGTATGTTGTTTAGTTGACAAAGTAAATTATTTTATAGCAGGTGTGACAACTATTTGAAGGTTACAAGCACATATGTTTCTCCTCCAAATCAATCTATAACTCTCCATCCTTTGCGCTATTTCACCTTCATTTGCTTTGTTTTTGTTCGGTATATACAAATCCATTACCATTTGAAATTGGATGTCTTGTATCATGTACTGCTGGTAAGACTCCTATGCAGGAATTCGTCCAGGTTGGTAGAAAGCAGTGCCAGTTATTTTGCTATAGTGTTTTGATTTGAAGGACAATTAAGCTAGTCTAATTAAAGAGGATATGCAGTGTGGTGTCACACAGAAATCTGCAGTTAAGTTTTGTGTTTGACACAGCTACTGTTATGGGCAGACATTGCACTTACCACCAGGTCAACAATTGTCTTGTCACCTTCTTCTGTTAAAAAATGGCCAGCCTGATTCTAGTACATATTAATATACTCTGTAATATGAAAAAATGCTTTGAATTACGGTTCATTAAAAACAATGTCCCTTTTGTTTCTTCTTGTGGCTTGCATAAAAGGCATGACACAGAGGATGTTGTTGTATTCTTGTAAGACAAAGAACAATGTATACATTATAAGATTTTTTTGTTATAAAAGCGATACCCCACACTTGTTTTATCTGTTACCTGTTATTTAAAGTATGTCCACACCAAAATTCTATCACAAGTGTGGTATTTAAGAATCTTTTGTTATTTCCCTTAGTTGACTTTTACGATACACAAGCTTGTGTCTTGATATATCAACATATTGTTTATCTATGTTAAATTAAAATAAGTTCGAATTTTGCTTGTTTAATATAACAACTATGTATGCACCTTACACCACTGAGATAAGCGTGATATTTGTTTGCTAATTCAACTCTTGGTCTGTTTAATTCCTGACATTGATACATATTGTTTTCTGTTGTTCTATCACTTCAATAACAATAAAATTGTGGTTATGAAACAGTTTATCTATTTATCCTGGAAAAACAAATAGCTCCCACGGTATTTCTAAAAAACCAGAATCCACGCGGACGAAGTCCAAGTAATAAATGCCAAAGAAACGCTCTCTGTCCCTCTGTCTGTTTGTTACCTTTTCACAGATCAAAATTCGGCACAGAGATAGCTTGCATTCTGGAGACGGACATAGAATACTTTTTATCCCAGAAAATCAAATATTTCGCACGGGATTTTTAAAAACCTTTATCCACGCGGACGAAGTCGCGGGTATCAGCTAGTTTTTTAATATATTCATCATCATAATCATCATTATTTCAGCCCATCACTAGTCCACTGCTAAAAATAGGCCTCCCCCATAGATTGCCACAAAAGTTTGTAGCTCTCATTTTGGGGGGATTTATTTATAGTTGCCACACTTGGCAGGCGGGTTGGCAACAGCAGTTTTTAATTCAGATGTTCCAGGAAGATGTAGCTGCCCATTTTCTGGTTTTAATTTTTCCTCTGTCGACTTTTACGACACCCAAAGGAATAGATGGGTGGTAGATTCTCTTAAGCCACCACCACACCAATGTATTTGCCATGTTACAAAGGGCTGACTTAATACCATTTGGCATTCTCTCCCAGTCAACCCAGGCCATAGAGAAATATTTTGACAGGAGCTGAAAGATTAAGAATTTGATAATTATATCATGTTTTTAATAACTCGCTTTCATGAATGTCTGTTGGTGTCAAATTTAGTAATTGGTTACAAACTTCCCAAATCATTATTGACTAGCTTTCTTGTCTGTCTCTGTTTGTTTAAATGTCTGTCTGTCTGTTGGTTTGTCTGTTGGGTACAAATTTTGTACTTGATTATAAACTAACTTTATACACTTAGACCATTTTAAAAACGGGTACATAAAAAGTCTTTTATACGATGTTATTAACTATATACCTATGTACTAATTCATCATGTTACACATTACCACTTAAACATTATATACACTTATACATACATGAACATATTAAGGACACATAGGAATACTATAATAGTTGACAATAGTTGTAGGATACTGTTATGGTAATAAGCTTGATATGCACCATTCCTCATTTTTCTCACCACTATACTTTTTTTGATCACATCTTTATTGTTTGGTGTGACACTGGCTAGAAATAATATTGCTATAAAGCTAAATTTTAATAACTCATAGTAAATTATATTCATACATGCTTATCTAACTACAGGCTGCTTCACTTGCTGCCTAACATCTGGCCTGCGCGTTTACAATGTGGACCCACTCGTTGAGAAGGCACACTACAGTAAGTATTTTTAATATGCAACAGTATCGTCAGTATCATTAATGGCACTATCTTCCTTTCAAGAGTGTAAACAACTACTACCGATTGCTGTCGTGCCTGTCAGTTGAAGATATTGTCAACAGATGGCGCTTTCTACAATTGAATTAATGATTCAAGTCTTTTTAATATTTTTTTTAACGAAAACATTAATTCTAAGACATTTACTTATTTTTCGTCATTAGAGGGACAAATAATCTTCAAAATGGCATATCAAACATTAAGTTTGATACAGTATTAAGGGAGATTTTTCATAACGATAAAAAACACCTTTAAGGAATAAAATATATAGATGGCCGAACTTTTATCTTGCTCTTTTGCCAGGAAGAATGTAATGGTAAAGGTAACAGCGACCACTAACCTTCAGGTTATAGGTTCTGCTTGTCTGTCACCTTTACTAAATTAAAAAAAAATAGTGCCCAAAATTGTAATAGTAACAGCCCACTACCGAGCACAGGCCTCTCATTTCTGAGAAAGTTTTGGAGCCGGGAAGAGACCGCCACTCTGTTCCAATTCGGTTAGGCGGACTTCACATGTCCTCGAACATTATTCCTGAGGCATGCAGGTTTCCACACGACGTTTTCCTCGTGACAAATCAGAACTTAAAATTGCAGAATTATTTTAGAGGTGCCGACACTGGCTATCGAACGCGTAATTTGAAATGTAAGGCGAGCGCCCGGACCTGAGCTATCACGGCTCCAATTGTAATGATTTTATAAATTTACTAAGATGTACAATCTGCGTCAAGCAATCGTTAGTCTTTCTATGGTAGATTACTATGAAACAGACATATTTTTCGTAATCTAAGGATTACCCTTATATAACCCCAGAATAAGTTTCAAACAAAAATCATATTTTTGGTGCTAGCTTTTATTTGTGAGACCTTTGTCCAGCAGTGGACTTCAAATGTTGCTAGGGCTATAGTACTTGAACCGGCAAGACATACAGCAAATTAAATAAAAGCTTTTAATAAAAATAGCGTAGCTAACTAAATTAAAGCTAAATTTTAACTAATGGGTTTACTTCAAAAAGTAGGTAATCTTAATTTTAGCACATTAAAAGAGAGAAGCAAAAGAAGATGATTTCCGTAAAGTAGTATCCGATTTGATTAGCTATCTCCTTCAAATCGAAGGCGGTTTCACTTTAACTAGTTGACCTAGTAATGCATAGCACAGAGCTATGGCTTTCTCTTAAAAAAAAAAAAAAACGTCTCAGCTCTTCCTGACCACGATACTGTCAGTCACGATCCAAGCCACACTGTACACACAGTCAATAGCTTTAATATAACACGCACCACGACGCGCGACCGCCGTAGAGAGCGGCGCGCAATAGTCAATAATCACATCGCGTACACAAGATTCACCCGTGTTCCAGGGCGGTTCTCACCGCCCAGAGTTACCGACACACAAGTCGACAGTCCGAATGGACGCGCGCAGCCTCCTTCGGACGGTCAGTAGACGACTTAAAATGTTTAAGATTTTCGAAATCGCGAAAGCACGCAGCGAACGCGACACAGTCCGAACTTCGAGGGTTTTGTAGGAGTTTTTATTTATTTATTTATTTATGTTTGGGTCAAACTAAACCTGGCACACGGGCCCCTGGCCCGCGAGCACAGTATCCGATGAAGCTGTAAAAGCCGAGACGGCTAACAGCAATTACATCACCGAAAATATATATATCTCTTAAAATAATATTGTTCAGAAAACGAACTCGTGGGTCAGAGCGTCAACACCTACGCCGCGGGTCCTGAGTTTGAATTTCAGTCGAAAACAACATTTGTGAAATTCACAAATTGTTGATTTCGGATCTGGTTGTCTTGTTCACTTGTCTCTGACACTGCTTCCTAGCCTATCTCCTAGGTTATCGCATTGCACGGGGCGTGGGAAGGTTAGCATGAGTTAGTCCCACTATAACAGCTGTTGATGCCTTCCCAAAGTATACGGAAGTGCCCGACGTGGTCATAAATATATAAGATAATATGCGCGATAATATAAAATTTAAAAGTCGAATTTGAGTGCATCGTTTCCCTGGAACGTTTCTGTTATTCTGAATTAATATTTATCCATTAATTAATAATTGTTTATATACCGAGTAATAATTTTATTAATTCATGTTTATTTATTTTAATTTTTATCAAATTTCTAATATACGTTTCGCTTCAGTCACGTGTACTGCACGCGCTCTTAGTTTAAAGTCATAGCTAATTCTAAAAAAAAGCTTGTTAAAAAAATATTGTGTCTTGTCAAGACTCGATTCCAACTCATTAGTCAGACACGTTGGATCATCTGTTAAATCGTACGGGAATGAATGCGAAATGCGAAAGTTGTTCTCCTTTCACATATTAGTTCACGTATCTTGTTTAGTGCGTCCATAAGCTTTTTTTATACATAAATGCTCTTTCAATACTATTACGTATCCGTGTTCATATGTATATGTATGAGCTGGCATGAATATAAGTATGTTCATGGATGTGTTTACACTGCAATTCAGCGTTCTATACTTCCCTAAGTAAGCCGTCTTTTAACGAAAGAGTATGTTTACATAGTGAATATAAACGTTAAAGTAATTTACCATCAAAACTGCCGGACCGTGACCTATCAACCGGAATGGTAAATTACACTTACTAGAATATACTACTTTATATAGTATTTCCTTGTCAGAAATCATATGTCTATTCATCGTTACATATGTACTAGCGGTTCCTGTGGTTTTACCCGCGTAAAATAAGCCGACCACATAATTGCCCCTTATGTCATGTTGCCTCGCTGACCTGAGCATTAGTTCGGACCTTCCCGGTAATGTTCGGTACTCAGCGTGTGTCGCCTTAAAGCATGAATTTTTATATCCTGGGACCTTTCTCGGTAAAAGGGCTATCTAATACAAAAATATTAATCATTCATTAATCAATTTCCATTCAAACATACAAACTCTCCAGCTTTATTATAAATACATAGAGTCACGCCTCTTTCCCATAGGGGTAGGCAGAGACCACATCTTTCCCATCATTCACTACCATACATAAGTGTGGGCCACACAACCAGTCGTGCCTTTTTAGATACTTTCTGGTTACACATAAAGTTATGCAAGGTCCCATATACTTGATTTCCTGCCAACACTCTTCGCTCAATATCATTGTCGTACTTTCCGTCTCTCATAAATTTTGAACCCAAGTATACAAACTCTCACTTGTTCCACTCTTTCTCCTTCAATCAGAACTCTGCAATCCGTCATAGTTTCTTCTCTTTCAAAAACCATTACTTTCGTCTTATTTACATTAATTTTCATTCCTTTGCTTTGTTTTGTACAACATCATGCATAACATGAATCATCGTCTTTATTAGCTTTATTGTAATAGTGAGATATCTGAATTGCCATTTACTTTCCGTAAAACTTACTGAATAACTTAAAATACCTTTGTATTGTACTTATACGGTTTGTTTAAACACATAATTTAAAAACAGGCAAAGAAGAGCTCGGCGAAGTGTCACTATGCGAGATGGTGTTCCGCACAAACTGGCTGCTCGTGGTTCGCGGTCGAAGGTCTTGTAGTCTCATGCTGCTGGACGACCAACGGCGCGCCTTCAGAGCCGAAGTGTTGTTCAAGTCGCCAATACGAGCACTAAGAGCGAGAAAAGACAAGTAAGGAGATTTAATCACACAAATGCATAAAAAGGTTACTATTGAAGCTTGTATAGTATCACGCTTAATGTTCATGTCGGATGAACCACAACTTGAAGAGCGAAGAATATAAAAGATGAATTATTGTCTTTGTCCGACTCCTGGCTATTTGAATGAAACCATGTGCTATTTGAAAAAATTGCATCTTCCTGGAACATCGAAAGTTGCCAACCCGCCTGGCAGGCAAGGCAACTATAGCAAAATAACCCCAAAATTAGAGCTTCAAACTTTTGTGGCAATAAATGGGGGAGGCTTATGTTCAGCAGTGGACTAGTGATTGGCTGAAATTATGATAATGAATGTGCGTACGGTTTTTGGCGGTGTGGTGGCGGCTCGTTAAAAGAATACTACCACTCCATCTCATCCAATGGATCTCTTAAAAGGCGAGTAAGGAATTAAACTGCACTGTGCACCCAACAGCGCATGGTGACGATGGGCTCACCACCTTTCACACCAAGTGCATTATATTGTTTTGGTGAAACGTGGATTCTGGCAGTCATCAGTTTTTGCAGTAAGTGCCCAGTCTCTGACTACCCCTTATGGGATACAGTCGTGATCTTATGTATGTATGTATGTACGGTTTTTATTATTACCATTTTTAAGTTGTTCTTTTCTTTAGTGTTGCAACTGTAAACCAAACAAACTTAACTGGTTGTAGGATTTCTATGCAGGAATGCGTCGAGGTAGGTACCACCATAGGACCAGTGAAGCAGTAGTGTGCAAACATTACTGTTTCGGTCTGAAGGACACTGAGAGCTAGTGAAATCACGGGGCATACGAGAATGTCTCAGGGCGTACGTAGTGTGGTGCCAAACAGAATGTTCTGGATGACACAGCGCTTTTTTAATGGGCAGACGTTGCACTTATCATCAGGTGAGCGTTTTGCTCGTCTCGTCCCACAATAAAAAAAATAACAAATCCAAATGCCGCCAAGCTGACAAATCGTTTTTGTACACTGTTCCAAACCCAAGACTAATTTCATATTTACATGATTATTTCATGTCCAGGCTTTCAACTTAGTGACATACCAGTAATGGGCAATACTGGTATGTCACTAAGTGTACATACCAGTATTGCCCATTAGTGGTATGTCACTAAGTTGAGACTTAAACAACAATAAAACCATATATTTCCTAAAGGAGATCTTTCTTACCCAGCGGCATTATCTAGTATTAAATGTAAAGCCAGCGATAAATCAATGAACTAATTTATGTACTATGTATTGCCAATTATTCAAAGAATCCGTTGCTTCAGAAATATGTAAAATCAATTTGCTAATGTATTCTGATTTTTATTAGCTTGCGATTTGTATGTATACACGGATGTAATATACAAGATACGCAATATTGGTCTTAAACAGTAAATATTTAAGACCAATATTGCGTTGCTTCCGAGACCGCTTGGCCTTGTGCTCAGCGTACGTGACTACTGCGCTCCTGTATCCTGGGTTCGAATCTCAATATTTGTGCAAAATACAGATTGTTAGTTTTTGGGTCTGGTTATGTTGTGCATGTAAAAGTTATGGCTGAAAACTGTCACGATATAGGAGAAATCCTAGTTTCGTTGCTTAAAAAAATCTGTACCCAACCAGCTAGATATATTATGTTAACATCAAATTGAAATGTAGGTTGACAGTGATGTCTTTATTTGAAATTCGACCGTGATTCATATATTTTTTAAGTTTGAACGTTATTGAGGTTTGTGTAATTATTTTTTGGCAACGTTTTAAATACGTTTTGAGATTGACAACAGACTATTATATGTTTGACATTGACAGTATGAACGTAAAAAAACGACCGCCTATGCGATTGAATTTGACAAATTCAATCACATACATCGAATATCGGCCAGGAGGACATCATTTATGCTTTTTTAATATTTCATCAAATCAACTTACAACTCTACAACACTAGGATGTATTTACATTAGACATAATTATATTACCTCCGGAACAATAACTGTAATAAACTGCAGACTACTGTACGATAAGATTATAATGACCTTAACCGACTAACACAGAATTGCAGAAGTAGGAAGATATTGTTTATTGAAATGCGTAAATTGATTTGATTCGTAAGCTGCATAGAGTTTTCGCGTGATAATACTTGCATCATCATCACTTCTGCGTATCACTAGTCCACTGCTGAACATGGGCCTCCCTCATAGATTGCCTCAAAAACGTGGCTCTCATTTTGTCACGCTTGGCAGGCGGGTTGGCAACCGCAGCTTATTTATTCAAATGTTCCAGGAAGATGCTGCTGCCCATCTCCTGGTTTTATTTGCTAGACTTTTTAATACTTGCAAGGAACTTGGCTAATACAAAGGCTTCTTTTGTCTACGGGCAATAGTTATTTAACTTATTAAAACTTTATGGTTTACCTTAAGTGTGGTTAGTATCTTTTAAAGCATTTTGTTTTGAATCGCGCTTCTCGGCAGCCACAGACACTATTTGTGCATCTAATAAATTATCTGATATAAGTTCATTATAACTGTTCCCTGCTGATACTACAATCTGACACCCCCCCCCCCCCCCCATCCTGTCAATTACATCGTAATTGTCGGATACACGTGACTCCGCGGTCTCAGACAATATTCGTGCAACTCATAAATTAGCAGTTTTATTTTATTTGCATTATAAGTATAACGATCTCGTACCGGTGATACTTCAAAGCCCCCGCCGCCTTCGTATCAATTAGGTCTGGATTATCGGATACATAAACCGGCAGAATGGAATAGCACCTACCTCTTTCCTACCGAGGTGTCATCAAGAGGCAACTTAGGGGCAACTATACGGACAGCCTTTATTCGTGCAGAGTAACACCATAATATGCAATGCTGTCACTATACTGCTCGTGGGAACGCAATATGGAGTGGGAATTCTTTGTATCGTACCAAAACGGCGCCGAAGTGGTTCACCACCCGTCACGTCCCGTTTCCCGAGAGGGCGAAGGGTGGGCTACGTGTGTGCCGTCGGCCTACCTCTATATGGAAAAAAGGCGTGCCTGTATACATGTATGAAAGTGAAGACAAGCCATAGTGTTTAAAAGCTTACATTATCCCTTCCCCATAAATCCCTCTGTCGACCACGGCGACTTCTTCTATTTCACAGGCGGTAGTTGTGAACTACGCCGGATTTATTATAGTGCCGAATGTATTAACACAGACACAGAAGCACTCGCTCTTCCTTTACCCTCCTATATACTAAGCGGTAAGACCGGAGGAATGGTGAGATGCAGTGTCAAAGATGCAGGGACAGGTCAAAATAGTCATCCAGATTCAAACCAATTAGTAATATATGCAAGTAGTATCCACTATCCAGGCTCCATGACGCATCGGGTAAGCAGACTGACAGTAAGCAACGCTATAATTAGCTCGGCGCTATAACGCATACATACAGTCACGACTTTTTTCATATTAGGCAGGCGGGAAAAGAAATATGACGGGTGACGGGTAACTGGTGGTAGGATTCCTATGCAGGAACCCGTCTAGGTAGGTACCACTCCAGGGCTCGTTATTCTGCCGTGAAGCAGTATTGTTCAAACATTACTGTGTTTCGGTTTTAAGGGCAATGAGAGCTAGCGTAATCACTGGGCATATGAGTCTTAAGAACTGATGTCTCAGGGTGACGGGCGCAGTGTTGTGTCACACAGATGTTCAGTGTGACGTTACATTTGTTATGGGCAAACGTTGCACTTACCATCCAAAAAATCTTACTTCCCATTGCGTTCCCACGTGCAGTATTGTGACAGTATTGCTTATTATGCTACTATTCTGCACGAATGCTGCCCGTACAATACCTTTTTCGTCTCTTACGGCAGAGTATAATAGCCCCTACAGGAAAGAGGTAGGTTTGCTTTTCTACTCTGCCGGACGCCTATCGACCGCTATAATATTATGGCGGATTATATTGCCAATGAAAAAGGTAGCTACCCGCCAGATCGAATGGTCTGATCTGGGGAGGACGTCTCCTTCAACTAGTAATATTTAGATGTTGTATATATAGTTCGCATCTCAGAAAACTTTCATAGCGCGATTATGGACGTATGCGAATATTTCTTGAGCTTCTCATGTGGCGACATAGATGTCTCTAGAATATGCTGTTTTATTATTGGAAGACAATTGCTTTTGTTATTGTTGTGTGTGTTAAATCGTTTTAGCTTATTTAGCTTCAATGGGATCAGGACACGGGACACGCAAGCTTGATTTCATAATAAGTAGCTCACCTGTGCATGCGACACGTGTCTTAGGGCGGATTTCACCGTTGAAAATAAACGCGATCAGTTCAAGCTAAACGAAGTTTAAGCGTTTAACTGAGTTCAATGCTACAGTTTGCATTTCATCAACACCAACAAACGCCTAATTTTCAACGTTCAACTCTATAAACGCGATTAGAGAGCTGTCATTGTCAATTGCACAACTATAGAAACTATAGACCCTGTGCATTACAATAGAAATGTATCTAGTTTTTGTTTAAGAATGTGACGATATTTCATGTAAACTTCGTTTTCCTAAACGCGATAACATGGAGCTGCTGAATTCGGTTGGACGAAAACGGAGATTAAATTACACATTTGAACTCAGATAAGTAAAACCTGATTTTATTAAACTTGGTTTCCAATGCGATCGACTGAAATCGGGTCTTATGTCGATCGCTGATTGTGGAAACCGCAAGCGTACGAGCGTATCTTGTGGTGTTGTTATCAACACATCACCACAAGAACTCTGTATGGATAGTAATAGTGTTTTGGTTGACCGTGTTGGGGTCGCAAGATGTCGTGACATCCGGTTCGTCATCGTTCGGTTCGACGACATCTTCGTCATTATTATTAGAATGACTTTTATTACCCGAACTAACCTACAAATGACCTGCATAGAGTGTGATACCAAGTTCAACTTAAGGTTAGTATAATGACGTCTGCATCTAATTATGACTTACGTAAAAATAAATTTATACAACGGAGTTCGTCTATTTTATATGCTATTTCTATCTTTCTGCAAAATTTGAATAAACTGCGGATGCCAAGCCGCCTGCCAAGCGTGGCAACTATGGCAAAATCCCCCATGAAAAGAGAGTTATATTTCCGGTAGACATATATTGAAAAACAACAAACTATATTTGTAAACATATGTTTGTACTAAAACACAAATTGTTGGTTTTTGGGTCTGGTTGTGTTGTGATTGTCCCCGTGTTTCTGTCACTGCATCCTAGCCTACCTCCAATCTTATCGCATCAGAGTTACGTCGTCGGGCGCGGGTAGGTCGGGACGAGTGAGTGTTTCTATGCGGACACTTGTGGCACTATAATATTTCCTGCGCAGTTGATAGCTCTCGACAATATTCGGAAGTTTTCGCCGTGGTCGAAATCGGCCAGGAGAACATCATATTGAGAACAACTTATTTTACTGAATCCATTGACATACAAAAGTTACGCAATGAATGGAGTTTTTGTATATCTGTGACTGAATCCAAAAAAATTGCACCTATAATATTGACATTCTTTATTGTCTTTACCCTAGTACTACGTTGGTAATTTTTATCATAAGCGATACTTGGAGAGGGTGATGGTGTCTTTTCAATTATTCAGTTGGTTCACCTCGGACAATTGACTAAACTGGTTTTTGTTTGTGGTGTAAAACTATAAGAACTCATTATTCACGGCAACAATACTAAAAAGATATTTATTTACTTATTTTTTGTTTTTGCTAACCTTATATGTAAAATAAATGACAAAAAATTAAAAAAGAATATATACGAGTAAAAGTGTTTCAAAGTTATTTCGGTTTGTTATTGTCTATAATCCAAGTATGTATGGACCGAATCAAACACCCAGGTTCTATTTTAGTGGAGCGCGTAATAAGCCCGAGAGCATTTACCGCTAAATGTTTTGAAAATAATTATTACACTACTACTAAAGAGTGAATTCGAGAAACCGATGAGCTCTGACATGCTAAAAAGAACTTTTTTTTTATACGGAACAATTATATCGATGGATAATAGATCATTTAAAATGCAGTGTTTATTGAAATAATGCCTGGGCAAAGACAATGCTATAGTCATTGAGTTTTATTTTATATCCACGTGGAACATTCTCATTAACTAATGTATGTATGCTGTTATATTTCTTGTATTTCTTTTGACAATTACAATATCAAAATATCCTTCAAAAATAATTGTCCTTTCTATCTTGAGTAAAATTGTAGACGTTTTCAATTAAACAACCACATTATAGTTGGTGGCGCCCGCCGTGTGGTGGCGTTTTAAGAGAATCTACCACCCTGCGTCATCCCGAGAGTGTCGTAAAAGTCGACAGGGAAACTAAAAACCAGGAGATTGGCAGCAGTATCTTCCTAGAACATCTGAATAAATAAACTGCGGTTGGCAAACCCTGCCAAGCAACTAAGGAAAAATCCTTCCAAAATGAGAGGTACTATTTTTTGTGGCTTTCTATGAGGAGGCCTATGTTCAGCAGTGGACTAGTGATAGTCTGAAATGATGATGATGAAGTTGTTGATTATAGTTTAAAAACTTAAAAAATAAAAAACACGCTGTAACACATCGAGCTGACGGCATACGAGGACATAGTCATGAAAGTTTTACATTGTCATCGATCCTTAATACGTATGCAGAATTTCAAATGACGGACGTTGCAAGTGGGTGAAAATATACATACAGGTCAAGGTAATGAAAGCGTGTTTATTTACTTTTGAACCTGGAACCTGAATAGCCTTAGTTTAGGATCCCTAAGGAATATGGTACAAAAATATTTTTATGTGGGGATAGTAATGTGGCGACTATATAGTTGCCTACTTTCTTCAACATACACTCAGCGTCACAAAAATCGCACCTCTCTGAGTTTGCGCGAAAAATGGCTGTAATGGCTAGAAACGAATTATATTTACATAAATATTGGTATGTTTGAAATGGGTATTTGAATAGCTTTACTTTATTAATAAAAAAATCATGAAATCATTAAAACATATATCATTATAGAGCGTCAAAAATAAACACTGTCAAATGCTCGTTAGTAAGGACGCTAGTTACACCACCTAAAAAGGGTATAAATTTAGACTTTGCAGTGAACACACGTGAACAAGTAACCCAAGTAAGAACAAGTAAAGATGGACACCAGCTCTGAAGAAGCCGCTCAAGTGATTGCCCTATTGCGGTCGGGGATGCGGCAGTGTGACGTTGCTCGACAGTTGAACCTGTCCCGTTTTTCAGTTCGACGGGTGTTCCAACGTTTTAAGCAGACTGGTGGTTATGTTAGAAAACCGGGATCTGGAAGAAAACGGTGCACATCAGAAAGAGATGACCGTTTCATCGTTACGACATCTTTACGAAACCGTTTTACAAATGCTGTTGAGTTGCAACAACAGCTTCGATCAACTCGGAGAACATCTGTGAGTGTTTCTACGATAAGAAGAAGGCTACACGAAAAGAGTTTAACAGCCCATAGACCTGCTAAAGGTCCAAAACTTACTGCACAGCATCGCAGAGATCGCCTAGAGTTTGCTCGCAATCATTGCGAGTGGACTCTAGAACAGTGGCGGACCGTACTCTTCTCTGATGAGACGAGGGTCTGTCTCTTCTGCAATGACAGACGTAGAAGGGTCTACAGAAGACAGGGGGAGAGGTTCACACAACCCTGCTTCGAAGAATCCGTCGAATACGGGGGTGGCTCGTGTATGTTTTGGGACGGCATTTCCGTCGACGGGAAAACGGAACTTGTGTTCGTTTCCCGGACTCGAGGTGGCCGTGGGCAAGGGTCATTAAATGCTGGTCGGTACATTACTGAAATCCTGGAGGAACATGTGGTCCCGTATGCTGGTTATGTCGGTGATGGATTCATGTTAATGCATGATAATGCTCGTTGCCACACCGCGGCTATTGTACGGGATTATTTACAGGAGGTCGATATCCCTGTTATGCATTGGCCAGCACGAAGTCCAGACCTTAACCCAATAGAACATCTCTGGGATGACCTAAAACGGCGCGTGCGAGCTCGAGATCCAGCTCCAGCCACTCTTCAAGAGCTTGAAGAGTGGGAACAAATACCCCAAGAGGCTGTTGCGATCCTTGTAAGGTTCATGAAAGATCGCATGGAAGCCGTTATCAAGGCAAGGGGGGGTAACACTAGGTTTTAAGAACTTTTTTTGTATTTATTAAGTTTTTTTTTAAATTATTAATTTGCAAATTTGTACATACCCTGTCTTTTTCTTTAATTTCTCTTTGGTCTCGTTATAAAAGTAAAATTCAATTAAAATTCCTGAAAGCTAATGAAATTACCTTTCGAATGATACCCTCAAACCACAACATTGCCATTGGCCTGTTGTGTTAAAATAGTATTTAAATTATTTTTTTCGGATGTGCGATTTGATTGACGCCGAGTGTATAATATTAAATAATTTTTCGCAATGAAGATATTAAGTACTTTCATTTTTATTAAGATCTACTAATTTGAAGTCATATAGGTATGTTTACGTTTTATTAGGTAAATATATTCTTAGCATTTGGCATAGCATTACCTTAATAAAAACCTAAACTTATTATATTCGTTTTAGTACATGGTGTTTCTAGCGCTTTATAGCATACATAGTCCCGGGGGTCTGAGGGGATAAGGGACCTGATGTCATAGTTTATCCGTGGTACCTTTAAATTCTATATTATAATTTTTGGTCCGATCTATGCAAAATGAGCTTACAGTGTCTTGAGGTGTTACAGTGGAAGGCTTTCATTAATTATAGGATCCCAAACCGATGGTAGTACCCAACCATCTTCTCTATTGAAATTAGGATGTTTTTTTTTAATTCAATAGCCTCGCGAATCATCCTGGGTAGGAATCGGTATCTGGATAGTGTAGGTTTAGGAATCTGAAACTGACTTATCTGTCAAGTGTAATGTTCTCTTTTACATAGGGCATACAAACAGGTCTATAAAAACCCGCGTAAAAGAACACATAGCTAACGTGAGCATCGACGCTCTAGAAAGGCTGCAGTTTGTGACCACGTTCTGAATCACCCCAACCATTACATCAGATTTGATAGACCACAGATGCTTTCTCAGTACACGTGACAGAAGTGAAACTTATATACATATGAATAAAACGAATTAACTAAATTATTACTTACTGCTACTTAAATGTACAGTATATAAACAGTTACTAATTAATCAATAAATTTTAATTAAGAATAACAGAAACGTTACACGAAAACGGTGCACTTAAACTCGACCTTGAAATTTTACTACCGTTGCGCCCAAAGAGGTTACACTTCAAAAATTCTCCTTCAGCCTGTTAATATTCTTCTGCTTTGTCTTCCTCTTCCAAGAAGAGAGAACTTGCCGCAATCATCACTCTTCGGAAGCGAATCGGTGATCGCACATCGTAGTTTCAGATGCTTGGCACTGAAGTCGCTGCTGCCCTGTCACCGGCCTGTATATTTACGGTCTGGCATTTTTCGAGATGATTATTATTTTGCTATCTGACGGAAGCCATCAGACTTTACGGGTATCTCTTTTAGTCGTCTTACGACGCCCACGGGATAAGAATATGTAAAGAGGTGGCTGATTTTCTCTCGCCCCCATCACTCTGCGAAAATAATTCAGTACTCGAATACTCCAATATTATACAAGTATATATTGCATTATAAACTTTTTTTTGGTAACACTTTTTAAGATAGATATAAATATATTGAGATGGGGTTTATAGGAATTAAATAAATATAAAAAAATATTTTTCTCTTTAAAAAACGCTGCCCAACTATAAGATTTCTCATGTCCAATGTTTGGGTCATATTGAAAAATAATAAGGGTTCCGCGCAAAAAAATTAAAACCTCAAAATCCGATTCAAATACGGAAGTAAAAGTGTATATCATCGATCTGGATCGACTTTTTTACGCGGGTGAAACCGTGGGGCACAGCTAGTTATAAATAAAATCACAGATTTGTGTATTTCTGTGAAGCGATCTACATATTTCTATATCTCGAATAGCTTGTTTGATAACCAAGAATTTTAACGTTGCAAAAACAATAAGAGGTACTATTTCCGTCTCGGTCTAATTAATTACATACTTCACATAAGTATTGATATTCTTAACGCGTAGTTTTTTTGCATTCGAATTTATTTATTGTAGTTTTTTTTTAATTTAAAGCAATGCGATTTCACAGGTTTTATTGTAATGTATGTGGCGTTTGGTTCATAAACAATGTTATAAATGCTGTCTGAGCTGTAGCTGAACTGGGGACCGGGCACTCGTTTTAAAGTTTTGGAAGTGATGTCTCATCGTGACGTTCGCAGTTAGGGTTACCAAATCAAATAGTGAGATTTCCTTACAATGCCTCTGACTTTTTAGTTTTTCTGACATTTTGCCGGTATGTGAAGGCAGCGATATTTTAAAATGTAGCGATTCACGATTACGTTAAATTAACTTTTATATTTTTAACTTCGGATTTCATTATTTTATTTTTTGATACCAGAATGATTATTAATTTATTTTGACATATCTTGTATTTTACTCTTTTAATTTAATTCCTGACGATTACATTTTTTCCATGTTGTACCCTTTATCATGAATGACAAACTTCTGGACTTGTCAGGAAAATTACTGTCGTTTGGTAACTGCGCGCCCGTCATGCAAAAATTTCCAGTTCATGGTTCTGGGTGACACCGCACTTGTTATAACTGATGGTGCTCGGTAACTTTTGAAAAAAGATGCATTTTATTAACATATGTTTTTCAAATGATACTTCTTCGGGCGTGATATTTTTGAATATTTTTGAAGTGAAACTTCCTTGGGCGCGATGCTAGTTAAATATCATGGTCGAATTTGAGTGCAGAGTTGTCGTGAAACGATTCTGTATTCTTAATTAATATTTATTGAACAATTAAGTATACTTGAACGTTATTTTACGTGGGTATTATTTTTTATTAATTCATGTCGTCTTTTTTAAAAAAAAATATTGGATAAAGTGATGAAACGAGTAAAACGTTCATCTGATGGTAAGTGCAACGTCTGCCCATAACAAATGCTGTATAACCCAGAAAATTTCTGTGTGACACCACACTGTGTCCATCACCCTGAGACATAAGTTCTTAAGTCTCATATGCCCAGTGATTACGCTAGCTCACAGTGCCCTTCAAACCGGAACACCGTATTGTTTGCACACTACCTCTTCACGGCAGAATAACTGGCCCTGGGGTGGTACCTACCTAGACGGATTCCTGCATAGGAATCCTACCACCAGTATAAATATAATTAAAATATTATGCATAATTGTATATATACTCGTAAGTATCACTTCATTCACGTTTACTGAGTTGAACGCCCTCTTTTTTTATTAACAATATAAGATAGCACCGACAAAATTTGGTCGATTGATTTCATTTTTAACATAACCAAAGGCAAAAGAATCACGTTATTTTCGCGAAGGTTGCCACTATATCGATTTTAATACGTACGATTTCAGTAGGTACTTGGTAAACATAGACAGCGATGAATGATTGATTATGTTATTGGTCTGTACGTTCATTGGCATAGTGCATTGGTTTGTGTAAACGTTATTTGTACAATATAATATAATGGTATAACATTGCTTGAAGACGTTAGTTAGCCACGAAGTTACACCAACTATAGGATATTAAATTTTTTGTATGGAAAAGGAATGAAAAACGTTTAAAACAATGTCTGGTGAGATAAGACAATTTATTCGAATCAGCCGGCTGCAACTTTTTGCATAAAGAAACCTTATAAAAAGGCTCGTTCGAGCATTAAGCCTGCGAAGCATATAGTATAGTACGGTCCGATAGCTTTGTTGTTAGTAACGTTAATTGTAAAGTAATCTTCAAAGCTGACGGTCGCGGGCTCGAATCCTGCGATATATCGATTGTAAAAGCTCTCAGAATTCTTAATATGTACTCATCTACAAACATAGGTTCCTATTGCATGCTACGTCATCCTCATTCTTAATTTAAATCTGACGTTAAAACAACGAGTTTCTTTATTGCCGTTACCGCGTTTTGTTTACTCATATATTATGCATAATGTGAGACATACAGTTTCTAGTTAGTCGCAGTTGTTGACAGTAGCGTTTTTCTGCTATTCCAAAGTGTGACTAGTATAGAATGCATATAGCATTAAGTCCACCTATTGTACCTATACTTTTATATGGTCAATATAGATTAAATATTAATAATAACTAATAGTCGCCCTGTGGTCAAAATTAGACCGTAATTTATTAAAATTTTAAGTTAGAACTGTATTTTGCGACTGCTTGACCATAGACTATTATGTATTTGACATTGGCAGTATGAAAGTCAAAAACAAACTGCCGACTATTTTGTAATTGACATTGTGAGTATAAATGTAAATATTTAATGTTTTATTTTATTCAGTTTAACGTATTTGTAACAACTATAATATAAATTTTAGATTCCTTGCTTCTCCCAACGACAAATCACACACTCATCCGTACGCGCAATATTCTTAAATAGCGCTACAAAGATTTCTCTGTACATATTAATATATAGATAAAAGGAATAATAGTCATGTTAATAGCTGAATAATTAATGACTTGTAATCTGTTTTTAATGTTTTCTTTAAAAAAAATACTGTTTGTCTAGGTAATTTTTTTTATTGAAGTAAGTAACGAGACATGGAAGACGTTCACCTGATTGTTAGTGCCTGCCCATTAAAGTTGCGGCGTCACCTGTAACTGCATTGGAAAGTATTTATTTGCTGTAACTCAGGGGCAGAGAGCGCTCGCTTTAAATTTAATAAAACGCGAGTGACCTGAGGGGCTACTGGGTAACTCTGGTTGGTTTCGTGATCGGTTTCATTTGATCCCATTAACCAATGAATGAGCTTTATTCTGGCTTATGAAACCGATCACGAAACCAACCAGACTTACACAGTAGAGCCCCTATACCCAGTGCTGCCACAATTAAAAATGCAGTTTAGGTTTGTAAAAGCTGATTCATGACGTGGTAGGAAGGAAAACATCGCGAGGACACAAGGAACCTTAAAAATGTTAAATATTTCGTCGACATGCGAAATCTGTCGCACAGCGTGGTTATTTTCGGCTTTAAAACAATCTTTAAGACATGAAACAAGAACTCTGCCCAGAAGGGGACATTAATAGGTTGTAACTTTAGAAAGTTAAGGGTAGAATTCCAGCCGGAGACAACATTTGTATATTGTGTTAAATCTTTGGGTGGGGCTTTGTTCTTTTATTTATTTAGTTAAATTAAAAAAAATATTATAACAAAATGAAAAAAAAATTTAAGCTTATAAACATGTCTACACTTTATAGTTTTTACAGATAAGAATTGTACATTAGCATAACTTATTTTTTATTTCATGGAAGAAAGTTACGAGACGAGCAAATCGTTAACCTGATGTCAAATGCAATGTTTGCCCATAACAAATACTGTGTCACCCATAACATAGTGTGGCACCACACTGCGCTCGTCACTGAAACGAATGTCCAGTAATTATCAGTTTCAGTACACAGTAATGTATGCGCACTACTGCTTGAGGGCAGAACAACTGGCACTGCCTGTGGTACCTGCACAGGAATCCCTCCACCAGTAAACTTATAAAAAAACTTGTATTATAGGGTCGCGGTGGTGCTGTCTTCGAGTATACAAGTACTGTCCTTGCCGTCACTACAACGCGTTGCTTTACTGCGGACGCCGGCTACTTCGAGACCACTCTGCGCACTCGCAACCGATCCCAACGCTGTGCAGATACTCGCTGCACCCGCGCATCGTAAAGGCTCGCTGCAGCTGCTGGTAAGTACTTAAACCTTTTCTTAGTAAACTATAAAATTTTACTATAAAATTCCTAAAAGTGTGACTACTCTCGCAAACCCCTGGCTACCAAATATGGCATTTACATAAAGATCGACCCCAGAGTTCCTTGCCGGTTCTTCTGTGAGGTCTCATTTTTCGAAACGACATAGATTTTAATGTTTATAATGACTTTAAACAAGCCTAAATTGAATATCCCTGCTGGTGGCGGCTTAAGAGAATCTTCCACCCCATCTCATCCCGTGGGTATCGTACAGTCGACAGTGGGAAAATGAAAACCGGAAGACGGGCAGCAGCATCTTCCTGGAACATCTTAATAAATCAACTGCGGTTGCCAACCCGCCTACCAAGCGTGGCAACTATGGCAAAATCCCCTCAAAATGAGAGCTACAAACATTTGTCGCAATCTATAATCTATGTTCAGCAGTGGACTAGTGATAGGCTGAAATGATGATGATGAAATTAAATAAAGAAATGTTTACGTTGACACAAAAGAAATGTGAAATGTAAAACAGTAACACGGATGAGAATAATTATAAGATGGTGTCCACCTAGTAGATCTATCAACTGTCTGATATATCAGTGGTAAGTTGTGATGAATGAAAACAGTTGTTTTTATACAAATAATTGTGTCGTATGTTGCTGGACATTCGGCCGCCAAATATTCGGCACTTTGGCGTAGAGCGTGGCCGAATATTCGGTATTCAGCCAAGTTAGTATACGAGGCATCTCTAGTAATAAATTCAATTTCATATGTCTTATTCCAGGACGTTTCACGGGCGGTGAAAGGCGCTCAGTCAAGCTCCCCCGCGGTAGTCAGCTGTCATCAGAGCGAGCTGGTGTGTCTCAGTCTATCCGCAAGTGGCGCCAAACTGGCCACAGCGTCGGAAAGAGGAACTATTATCCGCCTATGGGATACAACCACCAAGCAGATGCTTCATGAATTGAGGCGTGGTTCAGATTATGCAGACGTTTACTGGTTTGTAGTATTTATATTTTGCCTTGTGGTGGGGAGTAAGAAAATCTGCCAGCACATCTCTTCCCGAGAGGTTTCTTGAATCGACGAAGACTGCCGAAATCTGTATGTATGGTCCAAACAAGCTGTAAGCTTGAGACTAACAGTAAAAATATCACGATTAAAATGTATAAAAATAGGAATGTGAAGTCAGGTCTCTGAGCGAGGGGCGCAACGTGTTGTCACACAGAAATGTTCTGGTTGACACAGAACTTGTTATAGGCAGACGTTGCATTTCCCATCAGGTGAACGTTTTGCTTCGTTTCGTCACTTTCATCATCATTTCAGCCTATCACTACTGCACTGCTGAACTTAGTCGTCCCCAAAATATTGCCACAAAAGTTTGTAGCTTATAATTTTGGGGCGATTTTGCCATAGTTGCTACTCTTGGCAGCAGGGTTGGCAACCGCAGTTTATTTATTAAGATGTTCCATATTATTAAGATGTGTGTATGATGTGTGTTTATTTATTAAGATGTTTTTATTTTCGCTCTGTCGACTTTTACGAAACCCACGGCGGCTCAAGAGAATCTATCACCCACATGAGATGGGGTGGTAGATTCTCTTGAGCCGCCACTACACGTCCCTTTATTCAATAAAATAATACGTCGCTTTATAAACCTCTCAAAACTAGTTATTTTCCTTTAGTTACGGTTAGTTGGTATGTAACTAGCTGTGTCCTGTGACTTCGTTCAGACTGGACTTTCGGTTTTGTTCAGGCGTCTATAAACAAAGTGAAGTGAACATAATTATTCGTGCCCTATAAAATCTTATTCAAAAGCAACATAAGGTGGACGATCTAAGTACGATAATCAAAAAACTTCAGATTTTTCCTAAATACGTCATAGATGGCGCTTTGTGTCAAAATTTTCAATACTCAATAGTTCTGCTATCATACCCTGCACTACACAGATGAGGTTCTGTGAAAATTTACTTAACATAACTTTGGAACTTTTGAAACGAATGAAACATCTGAGTTCCAGAGTTATTATTTATAACCTGTATAAAAAAAGTCAATAGCTTTAGTAGGTCTCGAGAGAAGTCCGTTCACACATGTAGACAGAAAAGTTATTTCTGTTTTATAGTGGATAATAAACTTTAGTTTCTCCCAGATAAATAAGTTCCCAGTGTAATTTGTTAACATATTTGGAATTATGAAAGTCTTATGCTTGTTATAAGCCGTAGCTCCGAGGCCCGGCGCTCGCATTAAATTTCATAAGATGCGAGTGACCAGAGTCCGATCCCCGGTGCCAATATCTCTAAAATTATTCTGCAATGTAAATGCTGATTTACCAAGTGGTGATGAAAAACATCGTGAGGAACCTGCATGACTGAGAAATAAAAAGTATTTAGTATTAAGTGTAAGTATTGTGAGGTCCGCCAACCCGCATTGGAGCAGCGCGGCGGACTCTTTCCGGCTCGAAAACTCTCTCATAAATGAGGAGGCCTGTGCTCAGCGGTGGGACATTTATAGACTGTTTCTTTTACTTATGTTAAAGTCTCTTCATTGTTTATTTGTTTGTTTTTTACGCGGAACTTATTGCTCGTCGAAACTAAAGGATAGAAAAGAAACCAAAAACCTCTAAAATATGAGAATAGTCGAATGGTTCCTGAGATGTTGCCGATGAGAAATCCCATCGGGCACACGGCTAGCCATGTTAGCTTTAGTACTTCTCAAGTTAAATCCGACAAAAAAGTACTTGATGGTGAATAGGTGTCCAGCAGAGTAGAATAGAATATCTATTTCTTACCCAGGTGTCGTAACATGCGAACACGGTATTGTACGCCAGTCTTTATTAGTTCAGAATAATACCATAAAATGCAATGCAAACGCAATGGTGGAGTA
The DNA here is from genome assembly GCA_019845155.1 of Luehdorfia chinensis. Taxonomy (NCBI): domain Eukaryota; kingdom Metazoa; phylum Arthropoda; class Insecta; order Lepidoptera; family Papilionidae; genus Luehdorfia; species Luehdorfia chinensis. The sequence goes on from JAHVAK010000125.1 coordinate 1,972,328, forward strand.
AGAATTTTTTGACTCGTACTAAAATAGCGGCGACCTGGTTCGCCACCCGTCACGTCTCGTTTCCAAAAGTGAGGTACGTGAGCGGCCTCTGCCTATCCCTTATAAGGGGAAAAGGCGTGACTGTATGTATGTGAATACGTTTTTTGAAAATATGAAAGTTTCACACTTGTTATGCGATATTGTACCCCGTTCAGCATAAGCTTCAACCCGGGCGCCTCGCTGGTGTGCTGCGTGTCGGACAAGGGCACACTGCACGTGTGGGCGGCGCGCGGCGCCTGCCGCCACTTGTGCTCGGCCGCCGCGCCGCCGCACCGTGCGCTCTGCGCCTTCAGCGACGACCGCACCGCCGTCGGTGAGTTCACTCCCACATGGACACGTATTCATACTCACGGACACTAAAGCGCATGTACGCGCACGTACGCGCACACGCACACTATAGAGCAAACTTGCTCGCACGCACACTAACGCGTAAGCGCGCGCACGCAATTTATAGCGCAAGCGCGCGCATACGCACACTGTAGCACAACATTTACACACACACTAGCGCATACACATGCACACACACACGAACACTTTCTCGTCACACTATAGCACAACATATACACACAAACTAGCACGTACACATGCACACACACACAAACACTCGCTCGTATACCCACTCGCAAGTGTATATACACAATTGCGCACACACTAGCGCATAAACAACACGCAAATGAGTACGCCCGTACGCCTAAACATTTACAATCAGGCAATGGATGGTAGGATTTCCATACAGCAATCCGTCTAGGAACCACCACCGCAGTGCCAATTATTCTGCCGTCTAGCAGTAACGTGGAAACATTGCTGTGTTTCGGTCTGAACGGGTCTGATTGCTGGTATAGGTGAGACTTAAGAACTGATGTCTCTGGGTGTCAAGCGCAGTGTACCACACAGAAATATTTTGGATGATACAGTATTTGTTAGAGGCACACGTTTTCCTTGCCATTGAACTTTCCTGTCAGTTCGTTCCATAACAAAAAACACACACGCCGACTCCAAGTGCAATTTTTTTGTCCAGACGGGGCGGAGAGGGGCAAATTTGTGTGAAGTTGTGAAATTATTTAAATAAAACCCATAGCTACGGTTACGTATGACATAAGTACATCTGTCTCTTCAGTCTTACCGTGACCATGGGTGCTACTAAATACGTAAAATCTAGTTCTACTATTTAAATGTGTAGTATTCGCGTATAGCATAGCCTAGCTATACTAACATACGTTAGTTTATAAATACACAAAGGTCTTACACAAGACGAATTTCTTAATTGCTGATTTTAGCAGCGCCGTGTGATTTGGTGATTAATCTTACATTATACTATCAGTTCTGCATTATTTATAATGGATATTTCAAATTTCAGAGGCTACAAGGTTTTCATGCCTTGCTTTTTCGTCGATATATCATTACTGCCCGAATAATCTCTTTAAATCAATTGTTTTTTCAGTGATATGCGAGGATGGGACTTTCCATAAGTTCACATTTTCGGCAGAGGGTAACTGCCATCGAAGCGATTTCGAATATTTTTTGCAGGTAAACTTGAAATATTTTAGTAAATTTCGCCATTTCCTATGAAACGATATTAAAAAATACTACATAATTTATTTTAAACAATAATCGATGTATTTTATATCGTTCTATTTCTAAGACAAAAAAAGTGTTTTGTTGTGATTATTTTCTAAATCCATACTTAATCCATGCTCAACCGTTAAACCCATCTTGCCGTAATTCGGCGCAGCCTGTGTCCTGGAGACGGACATAGGATACGTTTTATTCCAAAAAATTAAAAAGTTCCCATGGATATTTTCAAAAAAAAAAACCTAAATCCACGCAGACATAGTCGAGGGCTTCAGTTAGTACTTGATAAACTAGAATTGAAAGTAATCTTTCTTAATCATCATTTCTGTCTATAACTAGTCCACTTCTGAAGCTGAACATAGGCCTCCCTCGTAAATTGCCACAAAGGTTTGAAGCTCTCATTTTGGAAGGGTTTTGCCATAGTTGCCACGCTTGCATTTTATTTATTCAGATGTTCCAGGAAGGTGCTGCTGCCGATCTCCTGGTTTTTATTTTCCCTCTGTCGACTTTTACGATATCCACGGGATGAGATGGGATGGTAGATTCTCTTAAGCCACGGCGATTTCTTAATATATTGTTATTTTATTGGTGGTAGGATTCCTGTGCAGGAATCCTTCTAGGTAAGTACCACCCCAGGGCCAGTTATTCTGCCGTGAAGCAGTAGTGTGCGAACATTACTGTATTTCGGATTGAAGGGCACTGTGAGCTAGCGTAATCACTGGACATATGAGACTTAAGAACTTATGTCTCATGGTGATGGGCACAGTGTTGTGTCACACAGAATTTCTCTGGGTGACACAGCGTTTGTTATGGGCAGACGTTGCACGTAACATCTGGTCAACGTTTTGCTCGTTTCATCACTTGATCCATAAAAAAAAATATAATTAAAATGATGAATATGCCATATGTACTATTTTTGTTTATTTTTGATTAAAAAATATTAATGTTTCAGGTTGGCGACGACGACGAATTTCTGCATTGATTTTTACGTAAATTACTTAATATTGGACTATTAAAATATCAAGTAACAAACACTGTGACAAAATTATAACGTCAACAAATGAGCCGCCTCAATATGACGAACTTTTTTACTGTAGTTCTGAACGTGTGATATTATAATCTGTGGTATTTTGCTACTGCGCAAAGGTGTTGATATAATATGTAAGTGAAAAATGTGCAGGGATACACGATGCATATGTCGTTTCAATATATCGAAAGGATAATATCGATACGTCCGATATATTTGCTATTAAAATTACATTGACATAAAACTTTATATGAAACCAACAGTGACATCAGAATTTACTGAAAACGATTAATTCAAAATAACGCAAGTTATTAGTTTCAGTATTTTAAAGTTCTGTTTTAATAAAAGAGCTCACGCAATTCAGTACACTTGATAGATGTAAAACTTATGTATTAGAAATTTGATTAAAATAAAAATAAATATAAATCCTTTGCCTTAAGTCCGTCGTTTTTTACATGAGATGCTACGATCTAGTCTCTTTATGTAAATTTATATGGTTTAGTGTACACCATCCTCTTTTTCTTTGTTTTTGATTTTACTGTATCAGTTCTCTGCGATAAGGTTGTCTGGAAGAAATCAATTTCAATGGTAAGACCGCCTTTTGTACCCTAACTTAAATATAGTACTTCGTCTTTATTTCTGTATTGGTGTTCAAAAAAGAGTATATTGATTGATTGATAAATATGAATTAATTAAAACATAACTCACTGTAACATAACCGCTCGGTATATGAACAATTATTAATTAATCGATAAATATTAAATAAGAATAACTGAAACGTTGCACTCAATTTCGACCTTGAAATTTTACTCTCACTGCGCTGAAAGAAGTTTCAATTCAAAAATATCGACATGATTGTCGGATTCGACCTTGCTATATGACAGAAGTATCGATATTTCCTAACGTAATATCGTGCATCCCTAAAAATATGCGTACAGGGTGAAATCTATTTTAGTGATATAAGTTTTATTGATGATGAAAATTGCAGTGATTTATATTTGCGTAATGTCTGAATGTCGATAAGATCAACGCAAGAGTGTCGCTGGCTGTGAAAAAAAAATAAAACAATGGCGATTGCCGCCAATTTTTAGATATAAAATTCGTACGCTTATTTCCCTTATCCAATATGTTTCCGAGTAAGTCTTAACTTTCCAATTATGACATACAAAATCGCCTATATAAAAAAAAACAATTAGCTGTAAATAGAATAAAATTTGTGTAATTTTTGAGTAGTAGCAAAATCCACAAATCTACATTATTCTTGCACACGAGAATGCTTTCTAACACATTTATATCGTAGTTTATCTTTAAGTGCCACATAGTTTTGTCTGATATAAGTAAACTTCAAATTCCTTAAACATTGGATTCCAAGTTTTCTGCAACATTTTACAGTCAAGACTGTAACCGCAATTTATATGGTATTGCCGGTTTCGTTATTGTACTTGTAGAAAACGCCAAGGAAAAATAGTGTGTTCCCTTTCAGTCGTAACATAGTAAGGCTTAGTGGTTAATAATTTTGTTTAGATATAAATTATATCGTAAAGAATTTGAAGAGCTAGTTAATGTTTATGGCGCTCAATTGAATCGTAGTAAGCTTTTTTTATTTACAACTACAAAGGTGTACTCTATGGAAATCAATCGATAATCATGTTTGTTCTGTTAAACGTGGCTTCACCGGTTTCATCGAATTCATGCATGAGGGACATCAGTCCCTAATAAATGGCTTAAGAAAATAAATCTCAATAGTGAAAACTTTACAATAACACATCATTATTAATTGCAATAAGTATTCAAATAACCACAATCTGCTTCTAAATCATAATAAATATCCTGTGGACAATGATCTGAGCTGTCGCACACAGTTTTTCATACACATTGTCTAATACTTTCCTGTAATTAATATTAAAAGTTTCAATACCGCCTTTGGCACTAATCTTTGTAGAGCGTTCACTTGCGTATTAAATGATTTCTTGGTGTGTGGTGGTTTGAAGGCATATATGGAGTGTAGCAACACCATACTCACTTCGCAATTTGTCCGTTACTCGTTCGACAATTCGCATAGTATTGGATATTGGCTAGAGAAATCTCCGCAAATTAGCCCCTACGACAGGCTCATAGCGCTGAAGATTCCGTGCCAATTAATATAAACAATAAACGGCACTAAAAGTCGCATTTCGTTTCATTGCCATATGTATTATTAATCACATTAAAAAGTATCGAGAAATCTATATTGAGATTTTGAGAATTCTATTGATGTTATTGCTTCCTGATTTAAATGAGCTTTTGCTATAGATCTTCCTGTTGTTCTTACGGTAGTAGAATAACTACGATTAGGTGTCAAATAGCGGACTGCTACATGAAATAGGGTTAAAAACTGTAAAGATAATTATATCTGTTTTTATAATAAAACAAGTACAAGATATAGAGTTGGAAATAAAAGCCTTTATTGAATAATAATTATAAACAACAGATTTATGATTTGACATTGGAAATGTTAGGGACGAATGGAAGAGAAGATCCAGCGCATAATGTTTTTTATATTTATCTAAATTATAACTAAACGCGCAATGTACATAATAATAATAATATATTTGTGATGCGTCGTCTTTTATATAAGTTTTTGTATAAGTAAATATTCATTATAGTAATATAATTTACTATCCAATATTATGGCTATATTGTGCAATTTACTGCGTATAATCGTTATTTGAATCTTTTTTAATGTGAGAATATATGATTTCGTCGACGTTTAACAGTAATGTTTAAAAAATTTAATGTACCGTTTTGCATTTGCTCATTCTAGATATAATTGGAAAACTGTAATTCTAAAATACTTATAAATTTTTGTCTTGAATTTAATCTAATAAGTTTTTACATTTATAGTCTCACACAAAGGATAAGTCAACAAAGACTTACAATCATTTATTATTTATTTTGTTATTCATATATATATTTTTTGTTAAAGATTTAGTCAAATTTTGAACTGAGAGAATTTACATAAGATTTCTGTAATAATGTGTACAATAAAAAAATTGTATAAACAGCGAGACAAATCTAATATAATGTTGTATATGTATTATTATGTAAATATTAATTGCAACTAGTTTTTTTATACATTGTCATTAGAGAAATAGCGATGTATCATTGAAATGTGTCTGCTTACTTTGGAATAGAGAAACACTTAAGACTTATAACTTTTGGCTACAAAGCACACTTTAAATGTAAATACGAAATTTAGGATTATTTTTATATAAAAATTATGACGATGACTCCACTGTTTTACAAAGAGGCGTTAGAGATTAGAGAAGTACCCGTTCATTTTATTTGCAATTTTCACAGTAAAAATCTTTTTTATAAACACTTGTTTATTTTTTATGAATTCCTAACAACCTCCTTTTTTCCTATGTGTGCTGCTGTACGTGAGGACTATTTCCGGACATGGCGTGAATAAAGTCGCAAATGTGTAATTTAAAGGCCAGTTTATTAGCCTATTTTGAAGTTTTTTTTTACATAAATTTGCTAAATACTGTTCTATGCTATACACTTTTTTAAATTGAATATGTAATAATTATTATGGAAATTTCACATAATTTATGAATATTTAATTATAGTTAATTTCGTGAAATAAAACGTCAAGTTGTTCACCGACGACTTGTCAACATATTTACGCCTAGAACGGATTATTTACAAAAAAATATTTGTCAAAATTGTATCAAATGTATGTTTTTGACAGACTGCGCCAGCTCGAAAAGTGGCGGTAGTGTTTTTATTTAATTTTGTAATTTCTGTGTATATTTCGAGTTTTGATGTTTAATATTGATAGTTTATTATGCAGTAAGTGCTCCTGAAAGTGTACAGTGATTGGATAATTCAATTCAAGACCAAAATTGTGCTTTTCGTTTTGTCTCCATCTGTCCAGCAAATCTTCAGTAAAAGTCAACTATCAATTTACTGACGATCAAAATCAAAATTTTGAAGTCTTGCTGCTTGAAGATTGTATACTAGGACTACTTATATACTCTTTGACTAGGACATTTTACTTGACGCTGGAAAGTAGTTTATGACTGTTTCCATTAATAAATAATAATTAATGTTTTTGACAAATGTCAAAAATCTTTTTAGATGAATTTTGTACGTGTGGATTTCCGTTAAAGAGAATGTGAACACAACGTTATATTGCTGTGCTAAAGCTATTCTTCATTTAGACAGTACCTGCTATGTTCCAAATAGTAAATGAAAAAACCGATAACCCAATTCCTGCTAGAGACATTGGTCAAAGCCCTCAGGAGTGAAGTCTTGATTATTCATTGAGGATGGATCTAGATGTCTATGGGCGACACTTAACATTGACTCTTTGTTACCATTTACCATCAGACCCCACCCTGGTCATATCGTGTTATCACCGCCCAGTACTGAAATAAAAAATCCTAACCGAATTTCAAACGCAGTCTTCCGTGTCTACGAGAAACTGCAATCGTCAGTATAAAAACGTGGCATATCAGTTGAATACAGTTACGCTCAAAAAAGTCGACCGCGTGACCTAGTCGTCGGAGTACCTGACTTCAATGCAGCAGATCCTGGGTTAGAATCCCAGCCCAACCCAACATTTGTGCTAATTTGTTGGTTTTCGGGTTTGGTTGTGTTGTGATTGTCTCCGTGTTTCTGACACCACATCCTAGTCTCCATCGTCACCAATCTTATCACATAAACACATTGGGCATAGGAATGTTGAGATGAATGAGTCCCTTGTATTTGCGTGTACACTTGTAGCACTATAATATTCCCTGTGCAATGATAGTTTCCAAAAGTATTCGAAAGTTATCGCCATGCTTGAATTCCGGCCAGGAAAACATCATGCAATCACAGGGTAGAAGGAAAACAATAAAATGTGTTATTTATTAAGGTATTGCTTAAAAGATCTTATATCTTCTAATATACCTTACAGTTTAGTAGGCAGACTGGTTGTTTAAAGACATACAGTGGGTATGTAAAAGGGTTTACAAGTATTTCATACTGTTTTGATATAATTCACAAAGTAATAATGGAAATAGTTGATTAAGAGTACAATATAAACAATGTAAGTCATGATTACTTTTTATTTAATTACAACAACAGTTGTAAGCTTTTTGCCAGTGGCAGTACAACAAACTTAATTAGTGTAGCAAAACTTCTAAGTTTCTAAGAGCATAGATATTGATAAAAAATTATAAGATTGTATATAGATTTCTTAGACATGCAGTTTTCCTCACAATGTTTTCCTTCACTGCAGAGCACATGGTAAATCAGCAATAAAAATTGCAATTAAAAAATTTACTGGTGCCGGCACCGGGAATCGAACCTAGGTCACTCACGTTCTATGAAATTTAAAGCTAGCGCCTAGCCCCTGAGCTACCATGGAATATATTAATTAAAAAAAAAACTAACAGCACTCATCAACTTGGCACCAGAACTCTTCTCGTTAATTACATACATACTAAGTAGAATTTAAACTTCACTTTTTTAATTGAGAAATTTGTACTATAATAACCTCTGGACTGTTTATAATTTATTAGGCCCTGTTATTTTTTTATTAAGCACTATGGATGTGCTGCCAGTAACCTTGCCTCAGTCTGACATTAAATCTAAGCACATTTGCACTATTTAGGCAACGGGATGGTTTAGTGGTCACTGCCTGTGTTCTGAATGTTGAGGTTGCAAGTGAACAATTGAATTAATGCATAAGTCTGTGTTCATAGTGACTGTCCTTATAGGTATCACTGCACCTTCAGTCTTGTTATAAAAGCATTTCATCGGATATAAGAATGTGAAGTGAGTTATTCTGTTACTTCTATAATATACTTTACTCTGTTATGTTGCTTCAGCCAAAATGAACCAGAAGAATATACTTAAATTCTTCATGCAAATTACTTAGCAGACAGAGTCAATGTACATTGTACATTGAGCGCGGCACAGTTAGCACAGCTAATTGTAGTTGGCTTAGCTGAGTCCTTCCCTTTTGCCAATCAACACGTAAACATTATTTTCTTTTTTTTTTTTTTGCTTTTTATTCTTTCCATTTGTTGTTTTTAGTAAATCGATTCTTTTTGTTTTTTTTTAAATAAATCAATTTAATTTTAAGTTTTTTATGTTACTAGTTAAGGGGTATTTTTATATTAGTTATTATTATTTTTTTTTTTTGAGTTTAATTATTTAACAATTTTTATCTGTACTTACTTGATTGGCAATAAATTATTTCTTATTTCTTATTCTAATGTAGATAATCTTAGCCGAGTATATGTATGTTTTTATGATTACAATTATATGTATTTGCAGAAGTAAAATATTTGTAGTAAGTTAAAGTGAGTATGACAGCATAAAAACAGAAATTAACAAAAAAATTAACAGGATTTGCTTCAGTAGTTTTTTTAGTCTAACAATACAATAAAATGACATTTGGTAAAATTAAGATATTTATTTACAGTTTAGCTACTATTTAAGTCAATTTAAAAATAATTACAATCTTCATTCACTATCAGCTTTCTTTCGTCCAAAGGGATCTGACCAAACCTTCATGTCTGAAAAAAAAAGGATTTGGTACCACTAAAATAAAGTAGTGTTTCTGTTCGTCCTAATTAATATACTTAAAAAAACTAGTTCAGCAATTAACAGGTTTTTTTTTTGGATACAGTGATGAGATGTGCAAAACATTCACCTGATGGTAAGTGTAACATCTGCCCATAACAGACACTGTCACCCACAATAAATTTGTTTAGCACCACACTGTGCCCCTCACTCTAAGACATCAGTTCTTAAGTCTCATATGCCCAGTGATTACACTAGCTCTCAGCCCCCTTCAGACCAAAACAGAGTAATGTATGCACACTACTGCTTCACAGCAGAATAACTGGCCCTGGTGTGGTACCTACCTAGTCGGATTCCTGCATAGGAATTCTACCACCAGTAAATTCACAGTCTATGTTATAGTAAATTACAATATAGATTATATAATATATGAAAATTCCTTTTATGATTTCTTTAGAACTCACAAAACAATAATACTTTACACAAAAATTTCTTACTGCCTGGTTGTATGTCTTCTTGTCTTATATTTTTTCTAGTTTCCTTTTGAATCTTTTCTGAAATAGGAGATGTTAATTGTTACATATTACAAAATATAATAAAGAATACACGATGAAGCCTTATAATTTTAATGAGAAATTGAACTAAATGGACACTGATAGGAGTGTCCATTGCACATATGCATCTACATGTCTATAATCCCATATAGATTTGCAATTAAAGAAATAACGTAATATGAGTCTTAGCCACTGTTCAGAGCAAAACTGATAGTTTTTTAAATTCAATTCTAATGAAAATACATACTGTACTCTGAGGGATCCAACATTGGGCTTATAGTTATGGGATACAATGTAAGTCCAATTAAACCTATAAATCCTCCAATAAAGAGGCTGTTACGCCAACCTTTAAGAAAAGACATTATTTTTCTGTTATTTAATCATTTAAAATAAAATTTTCTGTTCAAGATAAATAGAATGACATATATTTTTGACAGTGACAAATGTCATCGTGTTGAATTTTTTTTCCCATTTCTTGGCCTGCACGGTTTGTGCCAAAAGCGGTTTCAGCCATGCAAAAAGGTTAGGAAGTGTGTTATTGCATTTATTTTCTTGGATTGGAAATTGGAACGGAATTTGGAAAAGGATCAGGTAAATTTATTATATAAGTACATAAATAGTTATAATTTTATATTGTTATGAAAAATGAAACTGGCTAAAATTCTATATACATAAATATTTATATTAGTTAAAAGAACAGAAATTGAAGTAGGAAAAGGAATTTTAATGGACAAAAGCGAGGAAATAAAGGCGGAACGGTCATGTCGAGAACAGGCAAAGAATTTATGATAAAATCCCCAACGCCATTGCCACACTCACATATATCGCTAGGCAAAAGGTTAAGCCTTGCCAAATGCAAGGGAATGCACGCATGGCCCCAATAAGGGTCAAATACCCATCTGTTCTGTCTTCTCTAAGACAGATATGTCCTGGAATTTTAAAATTGAATCCGGGACGAAGCCAAGTCTCTTGAAGAGAGACTGCAAATGATTTGTAACTACACTCAGCGTCACAAAAATCGCACCTCTCTGAGTATGCGCGAAAAGTGGCTGTAATGGCTAGAAACGAATTATATTTATATAAATATTGGTATGTTTGAAATGGGTATTTGAATAGCTTTACATTATTAATAAAAAAATCATGAAATCATTAAAACATTTATCATTATAGAGCGTCAAAAATAAACACTGTCAAATGCTCGTTACTATGGACGCTAGTTACACCACCTAAAAAGGGTATAAAAGGGTCGATCTGGATGAAATATGGGCCAGTCGTAATTTAGACTTTGCAGTGAACACACGTGAACAAGTAACCCAAGTAAGAACAAGTAAAGATGGACACCAGCTCTGAAGAAGCCGCTCAAGTGATTGCCCTATTGCGTTTCCCGGACTCGGGGTGGCCGTGGGCAAGGGTCATTAAATGCTGGTCGGTACATTACTGAAATCCTGGAGGAACATGTGGTCCCGTATGCTGGTTATGTCGGTGATGGATTCATGTTAATGCATGATAATGCTCGTTGCCACACCGCGGCTATTGTACGGGATTATTTACAGGAGATCGATATCCCTGTTATGCATTGGCCAGCACGAAGTCCAGACCTTAACCCAATAGAACATCCCTGAGATGACCTAAAACGGCGCGTGCGAGCTCGAGATCCAGCTCCAGCCACTCTTCAAGAGCTCCAAGATGCGGTACTTGAAGAGTGGGAAGAAATACCCCAAGAGGCTGTTGCGATCCTTGTAAGGTCCATGAAAGATCGCATGGAAGCCGTTATCAAGGCAAGGGGGGGCAACACTCTGTTTTAAGAACTGTTTTTGTATTTATTATTATTTTTTTTAATTATTAATTTGCAAATTTGTACATACCCTGTCTTTTTCTTTAATTTCTCTTTCGTCTCGTTATAAAAGTAAAATTCAATTAAAATTCCTGAAAGCTAATGAAATTACCTTTCGAATGATACCCTCAAACCACAACATTGCCATTGGCCTGTTGTGTTAAAATAGTATTTAAATTATTTTTTTCGGATGTGCGATTTTTTTGACGCCGAGTGTATAACTGATTTACCACAAGTTAGCGGACTTCAACATCTCTTGGAAATATTTTTATTTCGCAGGATGTGAAGTGCGGCAAATAAAAGGAGGCCTATGCTAAGCAGTGACACATTTATAAGCGGTAACTTCACTTTTTACTGGATAAAGACAGTTCTTCCAGTGATTAATACTAATCGTAGTTTCTAAATTTTATATTTGATTACTAACCTATATGAATATTCTGAAATAAATGAATTAGTTAATCGTAATCTACAAGTCTATCGACAATTATTCTGCCATGTAGCAGTAGTGTGCAAACAAACTGTGTTTCGGTTTGAAGGGCACTGTGAGCTAAAGTAATCACTGGGCATGTGAGACTCAAGAACTTATGTCTCAGGGTGATGGGCACAGTGTGGTGCCACACAGAAATTTTCTGGGTGACGCGGCATTTGTTATGGGCAGACGTTGCACTTCTTACCATCAGGTGAACGTTTTGCTCGATTTTTATGGATAATACCGCTGGCTCCGCCTTTCTGGCAAATTTGATGCGTAAATGGCTGACGTTGAACCCCAACTATCAGTTCGAAGTATTGCAAAATCAGTATCACCATGAAGCATATTTAAGACATTCCCACACGCTGCGAAAGTTCAATAAACTCGGCTGCACAGAACATGACAGCTTGAAACTGAACGTTATAGATTGGAATCGTGTTCTAATAAAATATTATGGATGGGGATGAAAATAATCCTTTTTATTTATAGTTGTTTACTTTGATTTGATAACTGTGTCCAATACTTTTTTCAACGTAAAATTTTAACATTCTGTTGTTAACAACACACCAGTAAATATAAGAAAAAGAAATAACAATCCTAAAGCTTATAAGATGTGAGTGCAAATGGATGTTTTTACGTAAATATAAGAGAGAGTCGATGGTTTGTCATAATATTTAATAGATATAAAACCATTTGATAAGAGTACTTTTTCCAAATATTAATTTAAATGGTAACACAAACAATAACATTAACATTTATTAACAAAAACAATGATTTTTTTATTTAAGATCACGCAAAATGAAAAGAAACACTTACTGCCGCAATCAGTGATCTAATAATTATTTAGGAGACTAAATTACAAGGAGAAGCAGTGGCGTAGCGAGCTTAACTCGCGCCCGGGGCACAATACCTTTTTAGCCCCCCCCCCCCCCCTTCGAAAACCTAATAATATTATATGTAAAATATACTCGCAAATTAATAGATAAATAAAGTCATAGACTCAAGCTAGGCTTTAAGACTAGATTTTCAATTAGTTCTATTAATTATTTTACATATTTAAGAAATATTTTAAGAACACGCAGTTTTAAAACAATAAAAAAGTAATTATTTATTATCTCTAAATACATATATTTTATAATTATTTCTAATACATTAATAAAACTAATTAAGATGTATAAAATTTATCAATAATATCATCAAAGTTGATCACTTAAAATTTTTCTCTTTCCACACATACAAATGCTAGGTAACTTGGGAAGGATATGTCAAAATTAATTTTCATTTGCTGAATGAACGTTCGCAGCTAGCAATTGATACTGAGATAGTCAGAAGTATTTGAAGTGCTTGTCCCAGGTTTGGAAAAACATCTACTCCCCGAGATTATAAAAATAAGAAATTCTAATGGTTTTCGGTTCAATTTTTCTGTAGCGTAAAATATTTCTTTTCTACAGCGGAGTAACATTTTGCAGTCACATATTTTGATAAACAGTTCTATTCCATTACAATATATTTCCCAGAAATCTATTATAATAAAATAAAAATTATCCAGCAATTTTTTGTTTTGCGGACCATTTGGCGCCTCTTTGTGAGTAGCGCCCGAAACTCGATGCCCCCCCTTGCCCACCCCTCGCTACGCCACTGAGGAGAAGGAGCGATAAACTTTATTCGCAATTCGCGCAAAGCCGTTTTTATTGGAGAATTTAGTTATGATATTTGTTGGGAACATTACGCTCGGAGTTGTTTACGAATATATGCACCTTGGACAATTGTTCTACTAGGTAGGACCTCGTAGCGGCAAAGACAGTGTAGAGCGATCCCCTAGATTGGACAACGATCAGCTCGGTTTTGCGGGGTTTTGGGAATCTATGAGGGAAGCCTATGTTCAGCAGTGGACTTTTGATGGCATGAAATGATGATGATGGAGTGGAGAGACGAACGATATGTAGGTAAGTCCAATGCCTGCCCTGTATTGCACTATCTTGTGTAACACCGCACTGCGTTCGCCACCATGAGACATCGGCTCTTTAGTCTAATTTGGCCTGAACCAGATTCATTCAGACCTTTGTTTGACGGCGGAATAATTAACAATGTGGTACCACCAATCCGTCATCACTGAACTTTTAATAAAACCAATTTTACGGATTTTATCAGTACGTTTTTGTTTACTTTACGTTACGAGTACGTTACTCATGATCACGCGGTGGGGGGTAATGAGGTAACAGACGTTCCGATTTCAACGTTAACGTCCGGGTTACCTTCAGCTTTTATTTATAATTTTAGGTCCGATCTACGCAAAAGTAGCTTACAGTGTCTTGAAGTCTTGCAGTGGTATGCTTGGTCTTTGATTTAATTTTATTAATTACATGATCACAAGCCGGTGGAAGTACCCAACCACCTTCTCTATTGAAGTTAGGATGTTTTTTGTTTCAATAACCTCGCGAATCATCCTTGGTAGGAATCGGTGTTCTTTTGCAAGAATTTGTGGTCTATCAAATCTGATATAATGGTTGGGGTGATTTCGAACATGGTGATATACTGCAGACTTCCTAGAGCGTCGATGCTATGTGTTCGTTTACGCGGGTTTTTATAGATCTTTTTGTTTGTCCCATGTAAGAGAGACCTGCATCTTGTAGAGGGAAAGTGACTTGACTTATCTTCTTCGGCGGCTTGAAAAATGTTATTTTGGAAGCCCGCTTCAGGATATAGCCAATCTTGTCCGTGATTCCTCTGACATATGGTAGAACAGCAGGTACACGCTCGACTGTGGCCGGTTTTACTCGGTTTCTGTGACGCCCCCCGTGAACATGGGTGCTGTAAAGCACTCGAAACGACGCGTTACAAATACTTTAAAAATTAAACGCGATAAAATACGTAGAATTAGTTTTATTAAATGTGTAATATTGGCGTAAATATAAGATATCTTTATTTTATTTTTTATCATCTTTTCTCATTTAATTTGTCCTAATCGATTTCGGTCTCGGCGACGTTTTCTGTATTAGCCATTATCGCTTTAAGTACACGAGATCTTCCGTAATTTTTTTTTTTT
The DNA here is from genome assembly GCA_019845155.1 of Luehdorfia chinensis. Lineage (NCBI taxonomy): Eukaryota > Metazoa > Arthropoda > Insecta > Lepidoptera > Papilionidae > Luehdorfia > Luehdorfia chinensis. The sequence goes on from JAHVAK010000125.1 coordinate 1,987,430, forward strand.
TTTTATAGAATAGGAGGCAAACGAGCAGGTGGCTCACGTGATGGTAAGTGATCACCGCCGCCCATGAACACCTACAATACCAGAGGAATAGCAGATGCGTTGCCGGCCTTTGAGAAAGGAATAGGCTCTTTTCTTGAAGGTCCCTAAGTCGTATCGGTCCGGAAAAACCGCTGACGGCAGAACATTCCATAAAGTGCAAGTGCGTGGCAGAAAATTCCGCGAAAAACGCACTGTGGTGGAATGCCAACCATCAAGGTGGTGACGATGGAATTTGAGGTTATGCCGTAAGGTGCGATGGTGAAATTCAGCGGCTGGAACTCCCCATGGTAGATCTTGTAAAAAATGCAAAGAGATGCAACATCTCTTCGCAAAGCCAGGGGATCAAGCCGATCAGATAGGACATGGTCGTCGACAATTCGAGCCGCTCTTCGCTGAATGCGGTCAAATGGAAGGAGCTGACACTGGGGTGCCCCCGCCCAGAGATGAGAACAGTACTCGAATTAATTGATTGCGATCGTAAGTTACTTATTTCTTATTAGAAATCAGTTGCAATATACAAATGCACTTAAATGTATAATAAATAGACTAAATTAAAAAAAAGAAACAATTATAACTGTCGATCTAAATATTGCGTCTCTCTCATTAGTTCTAATCATTTTATTATTTTCTAATGTCAGTTTTCATTTATTTGAGTGTTGTCATTAAGCTGGCGGATAGATAATACCGAAATATGTTTCTATTTTTAGGACATAAAAGCAGAATCTAATCTAATCAGACGCAAAGAACGTCGTAACGTACGTATATTTGTTAACGTACGATTTTATTATCAAAGGAATGTCCAACCTGATAATAAAGCTGGTCTTGTGGGATGAGACGTAAAGTTTTATCAATATAACAAATTCGTAATTACGTAATAACTATACAATAGTTTGTAAGTATCTATAATATACGTGAAAACTATAAAATAGTTTAAAACTAAAACCTTACTATTTGAATAGCACTGCAAAAATATTTCACTATGTTATAGTTTCTTAGCACTACGGCGTTACTACTATGGCGTTAGTGTAAATTAAAATTATGTATTGTAGGAAACGGTGCGGTTAGTGCAGTGCCTAAGCGATTGTCTTTATCGCTACATACCAATGGTAACATTTTCGGACGGAACATATGTATATTTGTTTTTTCCTACAGATACTGGATTACGGGTCCTATGTTTTGTGTTTGAAAAATTTGTTTTCAGACGCATCGTGTATGGATAAATAGTATTTATATTCATTATAATGCGTAGTATACAGGATCCTATAGTTCACTGGTGGTAAAATTCCTATGCAGGAATCCGTCTAGGTAGGTACTACCCAGGTGTGCAAACATTACTGTGTTTCGGTTTGAAGGGCACTGTGAGCTAGTGTAATCACTGGGCATATGAGACTTAGGAACTGATGTCTCAGGATGATGGGCAAAGCGAGGTGTCACACAGAAATGTTCTGGTTGTGACAGCATTTGTTATGGGCAGACGTTGCACATACCATCAGGTGAATTGTTTTGTTCGTTTCATGACTTTAACCAATAAAAAAAAATATCATATCGTTCTCTTTAAAGAGAAAGGAGGAATTTAGATACCTTCTACCAATGCATCAATTGGGATTAGATACAATAAGTCTATATACATATTACACAAATACTACAGTGTACCTGGATGCAACGAATAGCAATTTGTCAAATATGCAAACCAAATTAATATTCGTCGTATACAAAAACGGTTGACAAAATATTTTGATTCAAAATATTTCTTTATTAATCAGTTTTTAAAAATCAAATCGCAAAAATAGTTTCCTAAAGAAAGAAAGTCGGTAGTCATAATACTCGTAATTTCAAATATAATTTTTGCTCTGAAAGAAATTACATTTTTTCTTCAATTATGAATTGAAATAAATGATAAAACAGTTGTGTATACCATGGTTGGGCAACGAAATCTTATTAAAACAGGCACCGCGACAAAATTGTAAGGACTTCTATAATGAACTGGATTACATCAATATGGCTTTTAAAATAATACGAGACTACAAGTTTAATATAACGGCAAGTCAAAGAAAACACTATTTGTCGACGCGATGCTTTTCAATACAAAAGCAAATATAAATAAATATGAAGATATCTCTATATGAGCATTTGTATGCACACATACAGAGAAAAATATGAATGAAACTATTCGTATTCCGTTGCACACCTAATATTTTCTTCTTTTTTTCACACACCATTTTACATTTTGCATGCGGATCTTAGCAATTAACTTTGTTTCCTTTATTATTGATTTCCGCAAAGTAACGTCTGATTCTATTAACTACATATATCAATATTTCTCAATTTTCTTTACCATATAAATTGCGACCATAGCAGGTTCAAAATAATATATTCACAAACAAATAACATATAACATCATGTCATTATTCACCCTATGAGGCAACGTTCGTTAATCAGTAGCGTTTATTATTGTAACAGCATTTAGTTCAACAATGACTCATAGTCCATGTTTGTTTTTAATTACTTGATATAGGTTGTTGAGTCATTTGATGACTAATTGATCAGTTTACTAATTTGATATAACTAAATTAGACTGTCGCGGTTGACGATTTCATTAACGGCGTTATTGTGTATGTTTAGGCCATCAGGCAGTGGTTTCTGTTGATGGCCTAAACATACACAATAATAATAATTATATTTATTTTATATTTTGTCTTTTTTGGCAGTTGTTCTCTCAAGAAAAATGGTACTTACTCGCCAAATCGGGTTTTGTCTGGGGACGACGACCAACTAGTACAGTAAGATCATGTGGACAGCATCGATGAAACTTCAATAGCACGATGTAGGATGTTTTTAGATTATTTTTAGATTTTCCCATGTGATGCCATTGATGTCGCTACAACTTCATGCACAAAATATTATTTACAGGTGGATTTAATACCTGTATGAGGTTTTTAGTGAGGATTCTTCCCTCTTTGTTCAGCAGTGTCTTGTTATGGGCGGAAATGATGATGATGGCGGCGTAAAAAATCTCTTACCTTCTTATCTTGTAGGTCGTAAAAGTCGACTAAGGGAAATTCTAAGAAAATCTAGCGGACTAATTTTTGGGAAAAGACTGAAAACACAAAGTCTGGTTTTTTCGATTTCTTTTGTATAGTGGGTAATTTTTCTATCGTTTTATCTTTAGGCCACATAGGGCACCCACGACCCCATAGCGCAACACCCTTTGCGCAAACCGAGCTGAAGGTAATTGTTTGAACGTAACGATGCATCTATTGATAGTTTTAATTTATTTGATAAATCGCAGCTCACAATACTCGCAAACAGAGTACTAGAAGAGTTCGCGCATTGTGTTTTATTTATATTTTAGTTAAGAATTACACATATTAGAGCAACGCAGAAGAACATCAAATCTGAGCGGATTTGATGTTCTTCATCAAATCCGCTCAGATTTGATCAAATCGGAGATGTATCACACTCATAAAATAACAGCGTGCTGGAAGAAAAATACTGTATAAAATCCGAACTAATATTTATAATTCACTAGCCGAGCCTTCACTGGAATATTTAATAGAGATATGGGGATGTGCATTTGAAACTATTTTAAAGGACCTCCAAATATCCCAGAAATAGTTGTTAAATGTTTTTTTCCAGACTACCGTTTTCTGACTAAGGAACGATTTAAGGACACTGATACACCACAAGACAATTATACAATTACAAAACATGAACGTTAGTTAGGGAAATAATCTTACGGTCCATTCACGACTTATAGAATATAGAATCCGTCTAGGTAGATCCCACCTCAGGGCCAGTTATTTTGACGTGAAGCAGTAGTGTGCAAACATTACATAAAAAGCATAACGTTTAAAAGTGCTTTTCGGACATAACGAAGTTTTTAGTTTTGTATAAAGTCACCGAAACCTAATTCTAAGCAACAACTATGTCATTTGATTAAGTTTCTCATGAAAGCGAACTTTTATTCTTGTTGGGAAAAAACTCTTTACCTAACCTAACCTAAAACCCAAAATTACTGGGATACTATCTTAGCTTTTAGGGATATCAACACATGTTGCAATGTGTGTGCCACACCTTGATTCTTCGTTGAGGATGGGGGTAGGTAACCTAGTAACCACTTACCACCGACTGAACTGAAAGGATGACCGCGTGGCCAAGTGGCCAGAGCAACTGACTTCTACGTTGCACATCTTGGGTTCGAATCACAGCCGAAGCAAACATTTGTGAAAGACATAAATTGTTGGTTTCCAGTTCCGATGGCGTTGTGATCGTCCCCGTGTCTCATCATCACCATCATCATCATTTCAGCCTATTACTAGTCTACTGCTGAACATAGACCTTTCCTATAGATTGCCACATAAGTTTGTAGCTCTAATTTTGGAGGGATTTTGCCATAGTTGCCACGATTGGCAACAACAGTTTAACTATTCAAGAAGATGCTGCTGCCCGTCTTCTGGTTTTTATTTTACCTACGGCACTAGATTCTGACGTGCCTCCGATCTTGTCGAATGAGCATTACATCGGCAGCGGGTAGGTTAGAATGAGTGCCTCTGTGTTTGCAGATACACTGTACTGTACCCACCGTATTGTACACACCGTAATATCTCCCGCGCAGTTCATAGCTTCAGCCAGTTTTCGGAAGTTGTTGCCGTGGTCGGAAATCGGCCAGGAGAACATCATCATCATTAGAATCGCAATATTAGATTCGCATATTTTGCCTTGGAGTTTTTGCCGGATTTGTTATGTTATCTATTTATATACATACAATGTAAGTAGCTCGATGTTAAAATTCTTTTTGGCACTAGAACAGGACACTGGTTTTCGTATCCCGCAATGATATTTATAGAAATATATATAATACTGACGAGGTGCTCTGGGGCTAACGGAAAGCTTATTGAGGAAACTTGCATCCATAAGAAATATATAGCTTTCATCCTTAAAAGATATATGCAAAGAAATATTCAAGTGTGCAGTTGACTGGTGTAGTGGTCTAAATTTTGATCTTTAAATCCTCCGACTAGATAGAGCTACAATATGTGCACCCGGTCTGGCAGCAAAGGGATACATGGTGCTACAAACCAAAGGCTAGGCTAAGTAACGCTGATCGAAGCCTTTCCAACGTTACTTTCAAGCTGTAAGCAATTAACGGATTGGGGCGTCGCGTGTGACAAATTAGAAACCTGAAAAAACACGACGGTGGAAAAATGTCGCTTCTAACTACATTTCGCACCCTCTGTTAGAGGCAGTTCACACCGCGTACACTAAATACACTTGCGTGCCCGAGCGATTCTCAGCGCTAAAAAAATAAAGCTCACGTACGATTACGAAGCGCAAAGTATATAACTTACTAGCTGTGCCCCGCGGTTTCAACCGCCGTTTAATTTAAAATAAATCGCTCTAAGGGTCGTAGGGTAATGGGTACTATTTTATATAGCCTTTCTCGATAAATGGACCATCCAACACCAAAAAATTTTTTTTAATTCGAACTAGTAGTTTCTGAGATTAGCGCGTTCAACCAAACAAACTCTTCAGCTTTATAATATTAGTATAGATATGATAGGGATGCGGTAGCGTTTGCTTTTAAATATTTATTACCTGGAAATTAACTGGGTTCGATCCACGTACTATTTTACGAGGTGCTAGGCGATGAAGGCGATCCTTTATTAGCTTGGTAGTAGTCTACCGCTGGGTAAACCCAACTAGATTTGCCGTAATCACCGCGCTTGTCAGACGCATTAGTGATCGCGGTCCCAGACGTCTTCGTACCGCGTCTCCAGACCTAAGACGCTGCTGCCCGCCGTGGCTCTGTTTTCTGGGTGTAGCTTTTTTCGCGATGGTTATTTTGCTACTTATCGGCAGAGAACAATGACATTTTTTTAAGCGTCACCGTTAGCCCGAAGGCTTTTATAGTTTCACCGGATTGAAAGGTGGCCGAGCGTTAAGGGAGCTTAGCCGAAACCTTTATTTATGGATGACCAGCGCAAGGACCCTCGAAAAGGGAACGTGGCTTGGACCGTAATCCTGATGAGGCCCGCAATGGGTTGGCAGATTTTCTTACCACCGCCGTAGTCGACGGCACGGAAGGACAATCATTGTAAATAAATGTGCAAGCCTGTAAAAATATTTCAAGGACGTGCGATCGCCAACCAGCAGTGGAGGAGCGTGGCGGTCATTTCCAAGTAGAACCCCTTTCAAAAGTGAATGGATTTACCTTACAGTTGGATGTACATAGTTATTTATTTTTATGTTATAGGTATCTATGCTTCAATGTGTGTATGTATGAATGTATGTATGGATGTATGTATGTGTGTATGTACTTAAATTAACTTGGCGGCCTTATATTTACGAGATCTTAGTCGGTAGTAGTTAAAGCTGTAAAAGCAAAAAATGTTTAAAGAGAGTAAAAGGGCAGGTAACACGAAACACTTGCCACTGTGGTATTTATTATTTTTTCTTTCAATATTTCCTGAGCTCAAACCGTTTCAATAATGGTATTTTTCCAGGCCAATTTTGACCCTCGCTTCATCATTCGGCTACAACCAAAAGTTGACATCTGCTCCATAGATTGAAACCAGCCTGTTTTCAATCTATTTTGTAGAATGACTGATTCATCACGATATCACCGAAAGTACAGTACTTGAATTTTGGCATGCATTTTCCTTTCCCGACTTACGTAGACACCCACTAAGGAAGGTTTTAAGAACATTTACTCCTAAATGTGTAAACGGGCAGCTGCTATTTTTTTTAAACTCCCGTGCGAAGCCTCAACTGGTCACCTTGTATCCTATCCTATAAATCCGTTATTTAGCAGTACGTTGCCATGGTGATTGTTATAATTTAAATTGAATCTGACATATTATGTTCAACTAGTAGACTTGTAATCGATACCAATAATAAAATTTCAGTGTCTGTGTTTTTGTCCGTTTTTAGAAGTTTTGTCTGTCTGTCTTAAAGTTTGTAATAATAGGCTCCGAAACGGCTCAGTGTATTTCAATGAAAGTGTTAGGGATTAAAACAGGTATTTTAACGTAAATGTTCGTGTATGTAACATTTGGTAAGATATACATACATACATACATAAGATCACGACTGTATCCCATAAAGGGGTAGTCAGAGACTGGACACTCACTGCAAAAACAGATGACTGCCACAATCCACGTTTCACCAAAACAATATAATGCACTTGGTGTGATAGGTGGTGAGCCCATTGCCACCATGCGCTGTTGGGTGTATAGTGCAGTTTAATTCCTGAGGTAAGGTATAGGGACAAAGATAAGAAGATAATTGCAATATAATAAAACGCGGGTGAAACTGGGGGACGCAGCTAGTTGATAATAAATCCGATAAAGAAAATAAATAGGTTACTGGGTAAAACATACTCGTAAATAATTAATAGGTATATACTGAGAAGGGTAAAAGTAAATAGTTCAACTCACCGTATCCGATGTAACGGTTAATGAATCAAATCGTAGCAAATGTCAGATCCATTGTTAAAAACTATAAATACACCCAGACTCGAAAACATAATTTTAAATTATACCTTGACTTTAAATATCATAGCTACTTAATAGCCACTGGTACGTATATAGATGAGTTTACCAGGAACAAAAAAACTGCAAACATACAGAGAATAATAAAAGCCAATATAAAAAACCGGTTTGTGCATTTTACAAAAACAACAGGCAATACTGGTTTTTTTATTATTCCTCAGATAATTCACGATACTATTGTATAATATCAAAAAGACATTCAGAGAACTTTTGCATTACACGTTGACATTACAAAGATAAATAAGTTTTAGGTTGAGAAATTAAGTGGTAGGTAGTTGTAGGTAGGTTGGATTCCTATGCAGGAATCCGTCTAGGTAGGTACCACCGCAGGGCCACTTATTCGCCGGGAAGTAGTAGTGTGCAAACATTACTGTGATTCGGTCTGAAGGGCACTGAGAGGTAGTGTATTTACTGAGCATGATGAGACTTCAGAACTGTTGTCTCGAGTGACGGGCGAAGTGGGGTGCCACAGATAAATGTTCTGGGTGACACAGCATTTGTCAATGTATGGTCAATTTTCTTGTACTTTCTTAAATAACTTTAAAACTATTTATTTTACGTACAGTTTTGATTTTTTAATGTCTAATTCACCCCCCCCCCCCCCCCTCAATATTACCTTCATATTAACCGCTATACAATAGTACAGAACTGTAGGAGAACTAAAGTAGCCGACCAGTAACTAAGTAAGTAACCTAAGGATTAGCAAGCTGAAGTAGCAATGCGCCGGCCATATAGCTCTTAGAACCGATAACCGTTGGGGAAGAAAGGTTCTCGAGTGGCATTCTCGTACCGGCAAGCGCAGTGTAGGGACGCCCCCCACTAGATGGAGGGTCGACCTGCACGGTTTTGCGGGAAGTCGATTGATGCAGGTGGCTCAGGATCGTGTTTTGTGGCAATCTATGGGGGAGGCCTATGTTCAACAGTGGACTAAAATAGGCTGAAATGATGATGATGATGATGTTGATACAACAGTACAGTAAAATTACAAAAAAATAGGGGTGACACACCATCCTTGTAACCGAGGGATATAAAAAGGTAACATAAGTGCTGCTGAAGTTGTAAAAAAACTGTCACCGACCCGCGAATTTTTCAATTTGAGATTTATGGGATATTTTCACAGTGTGTGGTCCAACACTTGGCGGGCACTCGGGGAGTAGACGTTGCACTTACCATCAGGTGAATTTTTTGAATAGTTCTCGTAGCGACTCGCGAGATCCTAAGTTAAAGATTGCACGAAATGCTTGTTTTTGCAAAATAAAATACAAGTAGAATAGTGATAGGCTCACATGATGATGATGATTCCTTTCCTAACATAGACACCCACTAATAACGGATTTTACGAACATTTACTTCAAAATGCGTAAAAAGGTTGATGTAGTTTTTTTCTACGTAGACTTTTTTTATTGTTTAAAGTGACGAAACGAGCAAAACATTCACCCGATGGTAAGTGCAACGTCCGCCCACCACAAATGCTGTATCACCCAAAATATTTCTGTATGACACCACACTGCGCCCGTCACCCTGAGACATCAGTTCTTAAATCTCAAATGCCCATTGACTATGCTAGCTGGCAGTGCCCTTCAAACCGAAACACAGTAACGTTTGCTCACTACTGCTTCACGGTAGAATAACTGGCCCTGGGGTGGTACCTACCTAGATGGATTCCTGCATTTACATCCCTACTACTACTACACTACTTTAACATCCCGTGCGAAGTCAGGGCAGGTAACCTAGTAAATATGTAAAATGACGACGAAATAGAAAAGCGAACTATTTGAACTATACCTTATCAGTATCAATTGTTTATTACATAAACTTTTAATGACATTTTGTCTGATATGATTTTTGTGCTGTGCTGCTGCCATAATTACGTGTAGGTTCTACTTTAATATTTATTAGTATTAAAACAATATCAGTTTTCTATTGATTTCAGCGCCATGGTTAGCGCAGTGGCTAAGCAATTGACATCGGATCACATGATCGATTCCCGCTCGGAACTATTTCTGTCGCATACACGTAGGTGTTCCGGGTCTGCGTGTAAAAGTAAAGTCCTATAACAGCCTATAAATGTCCCACTGCTGAGTACAGGCTTCCTCTCATTTCTGAGAGGGTTTTGGAGCCGGGTTGGCGGACTTCACATGTCTTAAAAAAATATTTCTCTCACTTGCAGATTTCCTCACGACGTTTTCCCTCACTACCGAGCATGTGGTAAATCAGCATTAAAATTGCAATTAACAATTTTAGTGGTGCTGGTACCGGGAATCGAACTCAGGTCACTCGCGTACTGAGCTACCATGGCTGGTTTGCGTAAAAATATAAAGTTTTAAGTAAAAAAGCCGTTTATTTAAGTAAAAAATAAATAAAAGTACCTTATTTTATACAACATTTATTGAAAAATGGCAATGGTATATCCGCTTTAGACGTATAGCTGAGTATTGTAAGGCAATAGAAAAGAAATATTAGTCTAAAAAGTTAACATTATAAGAATAGAAAACTAGGTACAGCCTAAAAATATACAATCATATCTTACGAAACGCACTAACAACTAAATGTGCATTTATATACATGGTAATGTTTTTAACTAATATCATTGCTATCTATGTCTAAAGACGGTTTAGTTACGCCTTCATCGAGCAATTGAAGCAATTTACTATACACAAGTTTAGGAGCGTCTATCGCCCACAGAAAATCTATGTGATTAAATTCTTTTAAAGGTACGACATAATGTTCTATGGGGTTAGAAAGACGAGCGTATAAGTTGCTGACGTCGACATCGCTCGCAAGCCAATCGTTTTCCGAACTAATCAACGCAATTGGTAGGGTTATCTTTTGTAGTGGATATTCAGGTGGTATGGGCGATCCGTACATTTTATAATTCCCATCCGGTCCGTAATCGAATTGTTGAAAGCGTCCGTCGTTGCGAATCTCTTGAGCGTAATGTATGAGCGTCCTGGTTGACGCTCCGGCTGGTACGTGACCCAACAATATCGGCAATAACGTCTTATTAAACTGTTTCTGGTCGTGTCCGCAGAGAACGAACAAAGAATTTTCACATATCGCTTCTTCATAATGATTTATTTCGCACGCATGCTTTGATAACCATCGTAGGACTGCGTTTTGCGGCAAAAACTCGTTAGCACCGAGTAGTTTCAACAAATATGCTAAATTATCACTAAATTTAGCGAGCATTCTTAAAGGACTCTTCACTTCAGTCATGTAGGCCACTGGAGCAAGTGCGTATCCTGCTCTTAAAACTTTGTTATACTGCAGTTTCGTCGATAGTAGAGCAAACAGAACCGTTGTTCCCATAGAATGGCCGACGTAATTAATTTTAACGTCCCATCCTTTCTTTTCCATAATATAATCGATTACAGCCGGTAAATCATGTTGACTTACGTCGTGAAATGTAAAATTCCAGAAGGCAAATGAGTCGACACTTCTGGAGATATGTGCTCTAGAGTACGTGTTTCCTCTAACGTTAGCTAGCCATACGTCATATCCGGCTTCAGATAATATATAGGCGAGGCCCTTTTGGGGTCCCGAAATGATCCAGTCCGCGGAACTTCCAAGGAGACCATGGTGGAGGAGTACTGTTTTCCTGGGAGTCGATTGCTTGCTGGCATTTTTAGAATTCGGTATTCTATGTACAGTCAGTATGTAGCCATCGTCCGTTACAATTGTATGCGACTCTGAAACATATCCATGGAGCGCGATCAGCTGCGGTGTGCTCATGGATATTGACGGATCGTCATTCGAGCACGGATACTGATGTTTCTTAGGAGCGATTGAGTCGAAAATAACGTTGTCCTTCGCCTGAGCATCCTCTATATAATTCTTGAATCTCCTCTTTATTCTCGCTTGACGGCCATCACCCTCGGCCAATTCTGCAGATCGATTCAGAACGCCGAAATATGATGTAATTTTATTTTGAACATTGTCGATATAGAATTGCTTTAAACTGCGCCCTTTTTCTTTCACATAATTCTTGACGAGAGATGTTTCTTTCGCGAACGTTTGTACAAGGTTTTGCGGGAACCAGTTATGTGTGCACTCGTTGCTTTTTATTAAAATGGTTAAAGTAAACAAAGCGATTACGAGCAGCTTCATTTCGAGAGAAGACTGTTTACGCGCCGAACGATCCCCGACGACTGAACTACATAATAGGGAGCAGACGTACTTTATTCCCTACGTCGGGTCAAGGGTAATGTGACTGATATTAAAGTAAAGACGGCGTGTTAAGCGCATTATTTGTAAACAATGACGAGTAGCCGCTTGTTACTTCATTAGATGATTCGTCAATTGGAAGAACCAAGATTTTGGTATGATGACGTACTATGTTTAAAAAATGCACTTAAATATATTGAATTTTGTTGTTCTTCAGATGTATACAGTGGACAAGCCCACCGCTATAGCAAATTAAAGGCGCCTAGATGCTTAAGAGCCGTGGTAGCTCGGGGGCTAGGCGCTCGCTTTAAATTTAAAAGTACGTGAGTGACCTAGGATCAAATCCCGGTGCCGGCACCACTAAAATTGTTAATTGCAATTTTAAGCGCTGATTTACCGTTTTGGAGCCGAGAAGAATCCGCCACGCTGCTCCTAATACAATATAATATTTTTCACAGGTTTCCTCACGATGTTTTCCTTCACTGAACTGGACTTCACATGTCTTCGAAATATTTTTTATTTCTCATACATGTGAAGTCCACCAACCAGCATTGGAGCAGCGTGGCGTAAAGGAATTTGAAAAATTTTTCGAATTTGGCGGACTTCACATATCTTCGAAATATTTTTTATTTTTCATACATGTTTTTTTTATCCGATAAAGTGATGAAAGGAGCAAAACGTTCACCTGATGGTAAGTGAAACGTCTGCCCATAACAAATGTTGTGTCACCCAGGAAATTTCTGTGTGACACCACACTGTGCCCTGAGACATAAGTTCTTTCTCGGCTCCAAAACCCTATCAGAAATGAGCGGAGGCCTGTGTTCGGCAGTGAGACATTTATTGACTGTTACTTTACTTTTTTTTAACATGCTTAGATTTATTTTTAATGTGCTTTTGTGGAAATGTAACTTTAAGAGATCGGGGGTGACGGAATCCTACGCTGAATTTTAGAAACGTAACAAGGGTTAATGAATGTGCGTTAAAACAGAATTTGTGTTCATTTTGATCATATCAGCCTATCACTAGTCCACTGCTGAACATATGCCTTCCCCACAGATTGCCACAATAGTTTGTAGCTCTCATTTTGGGGTGATTTTGCCATAGTTGCCACGCTTGGCAACCTCAGTTTATTTATTCAGAGGTTCCAGAAAGATGCTTCTGTCCATCTCCTGGTTTTTTTGCCTTCTGTCGAGTTTTAGGACACCCACGGGATGAGATGGGATGGCAGATTCTCTTAAGGCGCCACCTGACGATTGAATTTGAGTTAACTGTCAATTTATAAAACCATAACTTTCCCATGACGTAAAATTTTATATTAATTTTTCATCTTTATTTAGGATGTTATAAAAATTTGCAGGTGGCTAAGTACTTGTTTTATAGCAATCTATGATGGGTGCCTCCATGTTCATCAGCGGACTTGTGATGGGAGGAAATGACGATGATGATGATTGCTCCTAACTTTTCTACTTCCCTTGTTCGTTTCAGCCTATCACTAGTCCACTGCTGAACGTAGGCATCCCCCTAAGATTGCTACAAAAATTAGAAGCTCTCGTTTTGGGAGGATTTTACCATAGTTGCCACGCTTGGCAGGCGGGTTGGCAGCCGCAGTTTATTTATTCAGGTGTTCCAGGATGATGCTGCTGCCCATCTTTTGGTTTTAATTCTTCCCTCTGTCGACTTTTACCCACGACGACACCCACGGGATGCGATGGCTTTCTACTTTATTCTACATAGGTATTCGTCAACGATAACAACTGAGAAGATACTGAACGCAGTTTTTTATCTTATTTGCCTTTCTTTAAAAATTTCGATGTAGTACAGAAAGACAATTTTCTTACTATAACAACTAAGATTACTGAGGCAAATAAATTTGCAATATTCTCTCAACTGCAAGCCAAAGTGTGTGCCATCGTGTTTAGCTAGCTATATTACTACATGATTTGTATTGCATCTTTTGGCGAATCATATTGCCAATGAAAAGGGTAGCTACCCGCCAAATCGAGTGGTTTGATCTGGGGAGGACGTCTCCTCCAACTAGTAATATTTAGATGTTGTATATATAGTTCGCATCTCAGAAAACTTTCATAGCGCGATTATGGACGTATGCGAATATTTCTTGAGCTTCTCATGTGGCGACATAGATGTCGCTACACATCTCTGCTTGTTCGCAAACATATCTTTTACACGAACATACCATAAAAAAAACGAATAATTATTCGTAGGCTATGTTTTCCGTTCACTACTAACAGTTGTGTGAGATATCCGCTCTGCAGCGCTCACAAATTTGTTTTTCTTACTGTGCCCTATTGTAACATAAAGAAAACATTGTATTACCATCAGGGACTCAAGTGAAATTACGGCAATTTCACAAGAGAAGAGAAGAAGAACATTTCATCAAGAAGAAGAATCTAATATTTTGTGAAACCTGACGAAACCGACGCGTTAAAACCGGTGGTAGGATGACAGTACATAGCATTTAGCATCTGTAAATACTCGTACCTATACCGATAAATGTAACATCCTAGGTTTGGTTTTATTTTTGAAGTTTTATTATCTGAAGTGTATGGCGCAATCATTTCTTTTGCAATAACTTCCCTTTGGCTTTCTCGCTCCAAGCTTTTTCCTGTGAGTGTATTTTTGTGGTTTACTGTATGCTTCCCCGCACAGTTTTCGGTATTACGTGTGCAATTAATTTCTGGTATAAAATACATCCGCAGCATTGGAAAAATCATTTTTTTTTTTGGGTAATTAGATGAAACGAGCACCCAGAAAATTTCTGTGTGAGACCACACTGTGTCCATCACCCTGAGACATAAGTTCTTAAGTCTCATATGCCCAGTGATTACGCTAGCTCACAGTGCCCTTCAAACCGAAACACTAATGTTTGCACACTACTGCTTCACGGCAGAATAACTGGCCCCGGGGTGGTACCTAGTCGCCACATATTGAAGAATGCATCTTCTCTGCGACATATTGCAAGTAGTTTTCTCCTACGAGTAACTATATTTTAATTCATCATTTATTGTTATAGGTCCGAACTACACTCGGCGTCAAAAAAATCGCACATCCGAAAAAAATAATTTAAATACTATTTTAACACAACAGGCCAATGGCAATGTTGTGGTTTGAGGGTATCATTCGAAAGGTAATTTCATTAGCTTTCAGGAATTTTAATTGAATTTTACTTTTATAACGAGACGAAAGAGAAATTAAAGAAAAAGACAGGGTATGTACAAATTTGTAAATTAATAATTTAAAAAAAAACTTAATAATACTTGCCTTGATAACGGCTTCCATGCGATCTTTCATGGACTTTACAAGGATCGCAACAGCCTCTTGGGGTATTTGTTCCCACTCTTCAAGTACCGCATCTTGGAGCTCTTGAAGAGTGGCTGGAGCTGGATCTCGAGCTCGCACGCGCCGTTTTAGGTCATCTCAGAGATGTTCTATTGGGTTAAGGCCTGGACTTCGTGGTGGCCAATGCATAACAGGGATATCGACCTCCTGTAAATAATCCCGTACAATAACCGCGGTGTGGCAACGAGCATTATCATGCATTAACATGAATCCATCACCGACATAACCAGCATACGGGACCACATGTTCCTCCAGGATTTCAGTAATGTACCGACCAGCATTTAATGACCCTTGCCCACGGCCACTCCGAGTCCGGGAAACGCACACAAGTTCCGTTTTCCCGTCGACGGAAATGCCGCCCCAAAACATACACGAGCCACCCCCGCATTCGACGGATTCTTCGAAGCAGGGTTGTGTGAACCTCTCCCCCTGTCTTCTGTAGACCCTTCTACGTCTGTCATTGCAGAAGAGACAGACCCTCGTCTCAGGTCTATGGGCTGTTAAACTCTTTTCGTGTAACCTTCTTCTTATCGTAGAAACACTCACAGATGTTCTCCGAGTTGATCGAAGCTGTTGTTGCAACTCAACAGCATTTGTAAAACGGTTTCGTAAAGATGTCGTAACGATGAAACGGTCATCTCTTTCTGATGTGCACCGTTTTCTTCCAAATCCCGGTTTTCTAACATAACCACCAGTCTGCTGAAAACGTTGGAACACCCGTCGAACTAAAAAACGGGACAGGTTTAACTGTCGAGCAACGTCACACTGCCGCATCCCCGACTGCAATAGGGCAATCACTTGAGCGGCTTCTTCAGAGTTGGTGTCCATCTTTACTTGTTCTTACTTGGGTTACTTGTTCACGTGTGTTCACTGCAAAGTCTAAATTACGACTGGCCCATATTTCATCCAGATCGACCCTTTTATACCCTTTTTAGGTGGTGTAACTAGCGTCCTTACTAACGAGCATTTGACAGTATTTATTTTTGACGCTCTATAATGATAAATTTATTTTATTAATATATTTATATATATATATATATTTTATTAATAATGTAAAGCTATTCAAATACCCATTTCAAACATACCAATATTTATATAAATATAATTCGTTTCTAGCCATTACAGCCATTTTTCGCGCAAACTCAGAGAGGTTCGATTTTTGTGACGCTGAGTGTAGTATGTCATGAGCACTTAAATAATGCTTTCGATAACTTTTGAATCTTATCACAAAAGCTAAAAGGTACAAATTTCTAAATTGTGTACATTTTAGAATACGTGACCGCCCTTTTGTCATGACCAAGAATTAAATGAACAAAGGCAAAAATTCCCGCATGGAATGGATACGTAATTATTTGATGTTTTCTTCCTTATAAGCAAAATGTAGTGTCAGAATTTTGCAGCTATCATTTCTGGATGACACTGCAATTGCTTGACTAGTCAATTTTTAGAATAAAAAAACTCGTCTTTCGTTGTCGTTCATACATACACACAATCACGCCTTTTTCCAATGTAAGAGATAGGTAGAGGCCACACAAGGAGCCCACTTTTCGCACCCGTGGGATACAAGAAGAGACGGGTAGCGAACCACGTAGCCGCCATTTTGGTAGGATTAAAAAAAATGTTACTCCTCATTGCGTTCCCACGACCTTGTATAGTGACAGCATTGCATATGTTCATGTTGTCGTTCATCTGGTCTATTTTTCTTGTACTCCTTTCACACAAGCTCACACTATTTTAGACACTACATTTTAGACTTCATTAAAACTAGGAGTGAGCTTGTAGATTACAAAAAAAGAGATTCAAATCAGTAGTGTAACTAGTCTTAAGTGGACCCCGTATTGTTAGGGGGGCCCTTTTTACCCGGCCTAAAGAGGCCTATCCTAGTGGGTTATAACGCTTAAAAACAATGGTCCTACGATCCCAGTTAGTCAAACATACACATTTCTTGCCCTTTTTATTGAAAACCTTTTTACCAAAACGTTCATAACTAAACAAGATTTTAGTTTTTCAAGATTTTAAGCGTTTGTGAACAGTATTGATGTCAGTAGTGATGTAAGTCCGATGGCCGTGTTGGTTCCATAAAATTTCTAAAAAAATTTCTAATGAGGTTAAGCTTAGAAAAGCTTCTTTCAGCTGTTGTTATCCCATGAAGCTATAAAAGCCAAAAAAGGCTAACAGTAATTACATCACCGAAATTATATATCAGCTGTTGTTATTGTAACCGGGAGGGTCAAAAATAAGAATTATACTTTCAATAAGAATTTGAAGTTGTCGGTAACATTTTACGAATTTTGGGTTACATACTTCGGGCCCCTGTAGCTCGGGAGCCCCCTGTCATGGCAACGGCTGAGGCTAGGCTCATGATTCGAAACCAGAACCCTCATTTGGCATTCAAGCGCAGTCACACGGGCGTTACAATAATATTGCGTATTTTGAGATGACAACGCCCGCATGGTTAAATCCTTGAACAAAACAAGACAACTAACATTATTGTGAAACAACCACGTATCGCAATATTTTTATATTTACATTTAGATTACGCGTCAATTATACCAGTTCAATGAAAGAATAAAATTGCAGTATTGAACGAAAAATTCTCTATTTACGGTAACAAATAAAATTTAATACACATTTAAAACAGCTCTATAATCTCTTTACATATATCATCAAAATTATCAACCTTCCATTTTCTTAATTCATTTTCCAACTCTTCAGATCCGATATTTTTGAAAACGTCTACATCTGAAAATGATTAAACGGAAGCATGTGTATTATTTTAATAACAAAATAATGTAGACAAAAATATTTTCACAACACTTGGAATACCTTTAAAGTCTGTAAGGGTCGTTTTGCGTAGCAGAATCTGTGTTTTTAAAACGTAGGTAACCACGACACAGAAGAAATCTTATTGTGAGATTACGCTCTTTAAAAAAAAAACGAACCACTGGTCTCCATGATGTTTCCCACTGAGCATGGCACAATAATATACGGTATACTTCGTCCGCACGGATATAGATTTTTTAAATATCCAGTGGGAGCTATTTGATTTTATGGGATAAAAGGTAATCTATGTCCGTCTCCATGATACAAGCTATTTCTGTGCCAAACTTCGTAAAGATGGGTTCAGAGGTTGAACCGTGACAAGGTATCAAACAGACATGTGGGGCAGAGACTTACTTTCGCATTTATAATATTAAGAATGGATTGACTGTCAGTGACACTCACATGAGTGACTGACGGTAGGAGTCCTATGCAGCAATCCGTCTAGGGTAGCTACCACCCCAGGCCCAGTAATTCTTCCGTAAGGCAGCAAATATTACCGTCTCAGTCTGAAGGGCACTAATAGCCAGTGTAATCGACCGCGTGGCCTAGTGGTTCCTGGGTTTGAATCCCTGCCGTAGCCAAGATTTGTGCAAAAACAAAATTCGTCACCTTTTCGCTTCTGGTTGTGTTGTGATTGTTCTTGTCTCTGACACTGCATCCTTGCCTACCTCAGATCTTATCACATGAGCGCTACATCGGGCACGATAATATCTCCTGCGCAGTTGAGAACTTCCGACAGTAATCGGTAGCCGTCGCCAGTGACCTAAAATAGGCCGGTAGAAAATCATATGAACACCAGAACTTACCATAAACTGGAAACCATCCACTCAATTCGCACACAGCCACATTAAACGCAGACAGTTGTTTTGCACCGACACTGCTTTTCCTGGGCCAAATGATTACCCTTAGTATTTCTTCTCTACTATCCGCGAATGCTTGTCCCCGTGTAATGAATATATTATGAGCGACTGATTTATTTAGTAAAACTTCAAGGACTTTGAATATATCCTTAGAAGAGTGGACTGTTTGAGGCGTTACTTCAAAACAGAATGCTGGAACGGTATTATCATTACTCAGGCAATAGACAGGACCTTTTAAATGTTTACATTTCTGTAATTAAAAATTTTAATTATAAAGTTAAATAATATTTGATAGTGTAAGGGTGGAATTTCCCGATATTTAAATCGATGCCTCGAAGCGTCAATAGCCAAGTAATATGGTTTAGGGTACGGACTGCGAAATGTGACGTCGCTGGATGAAGCCCGCTATTCGTGAACCATCTCCTAACACAAGCCTTTTAAGCTTAGTTGGAGTGGTTTTTTTTTTATTGTATGAAGCGACGAAACGAACAAAATTTTCACTTGATCGTAAGTGCAACGTCCGCCCACAACAGATGCTGTGTCACCCAGAATATTTCTGTGTGTGTGGTGTTCACACTGCGCCCGTCACCCTGAGACATCAGTTCTTAAGTCTCAAATGCCCAATGATTACGCTAGCTCACAGTGCCCTTCAAACCGAAACACAGTAATGCTTGCACACTACTGTTTCACGGCAGAATAACTGGCCCTGGGGTGGTACCTACCGAGACGGATTCCTGCACAGGGATATTAGTAATGTTAATAGTAGCATTGCTAGTATTCTTTAAAAAAGACAGTATATCTCCTGTATCGTGTGTGCGCTGTACATGCATATACTACTCAAGTAGATCCAGACTCGGAACAACTATCTGTAGGCCATTCGAAAATTTGTCTCGTGCGAGATTCAAACCCGCGACCCCTTATTTAAATAGCTTAATGGGTTTAGAGCACAGACTACGAAAAATAGATCGTGATCGTCGCAAGGATCGAGCCCTGCCATTCGACTATTGTCGTGAACCATCTACTAGCGCAGGCTTTTAAGATTAGTTGTAGTGGTTAACAGGTATATTAGTAATGTTGCTAATATTATGAATAATATTATGAAATAAAATTGTCTTTAAGCCGGATTGCCTTCATATAAGCAATAATAAAGTTCACAAACGGGGTTTGTGCACAGTAGCAGAACGTTGTGACATTTACTTTTTTAAATTTAAATTAACTTACTGCTGTTTCTACAGGGCAATACATTCTTTTCAATGAACATGTGGTAATGCAGATGGTTTACCGAGGCTAATCCACAGAGACTGTTGAATCCAACTCTTAAATCGCTGTGAAGAAAATGATCTCATAAGTTGTTGTTAAAAATTATCAATTTGCTGTACTGAGTAAAAAGAAAGTAATGTTACTTCAAGCAATGCAAAGAATTGAACTCATACGATAAAATTTAATATAACTACTAGACTATAATTTTTTTTTCTGATGCAGGCAATTTGTCTATATAATATAAGGCTATTTTAAATAAGGAAGTGGTTTCATACAAAGTACGGTGTTTTGTGATGAAAATTTTCGAGTTATGGAAGCAAAACTGCGCTGCGTCAAGACCACCACGGAAATACTACTTCTACACATCGCACTGCATTCATCATCATCATCATTTCAGCCTATTTTAGTCCACTGTTGAACATAGGCCTCGCCTATAGATTGGCACAGAACACGGTCCTGGAGCCACCTGCATCCATCGACTTTCCACAAAACCGTGCATTGGATCATGCATTGCAAAGATTTCATTGCATGATCCGAAACGCTCTTGACCCGTTTTTGAGTTATTATAAAAAATCAAAACCGGGGTAGCTGGGGGGCCGGGCGCTCGCTTTAAATTTAATAGTACGCTGAACCGAGTCCGGTCCCCGTTGCCGGAATCTCTAAAATGTTCTGCAGTGCTCTAAAATTATTTTAAGTGCTGATTTACCACGTGCTCAGCGATTAAGGAAAACATCGTGAAGAAACCTGCATGCCTAAGGAAGAAAAATATTTCTAGGACATATGAAGTGTGGCAACCCGCTTTGGAGCAGTGTGGCGGACTCTTCCCAGAATATTTCTGTGTGACACCACACTGCGCCCGTAACGCTGAGACATCAGTTCTTAAGTCTCAAATGCCCAGTGATTACGCTAGCTCACAGTGCCCTTCAAACTGAAACACAGTAATGCTTGAACACTGCTTCACGGCAGAATAACTGGCCCTGGGGTGGTACCTACCTAGACGGATTCCTGCAAAGGAATCCTACCACCAGTAAAAGATATATAATAAATATTTTAGTGTAGATTAATATAATAAATTGAAATATAAAAGCATCTACTTGCCTACACTCACCGATCCTTAGCAAGGAAAATAATGTTGATAGTCAATTGCAAACTGTCCGCAGTCACAATTTGTGGTAAATGTTTGTTTACAAATGGACACAGCAGTGAATGATACTGGGATATAGGACTCACATTCACAAGAAGTCTGTGTTCATTCGTTTCTGGAATGCAACTTCGATTATATTAAAACTCATCTTATAACATATTAAAACATTATTCATGTTCATAGACCAACACATGGCTCTCAGTGGCTAGTGTACCTGCCAACTGGCATTTGCAAGACTTATGGTTTGAGTCTCACAATAATCTGTTACACAAAGTTAGTGATAGTGACAACCTTGATTTTAACAAATGGGACCATCCTGTGCCTCGAGACATATAACTTATAATCTAACTAATATCCCTAACATAACAAGTTTATTGTTTTTCTATTCCATTCTATGGGTAACAGTTTATATTGACCGCAACATAAATTTAGTATGATTGGTTTAAAATTTGGTAATTAATACTGATTGTATATCTAAAAATAAGACTGATTTCAGATCTGGGAAGAGTGATCATGAGACTAGTTAGTAGACTCTGTAATTACTAAACATACCAGCACATGCAGCGCAGGGCGATAAAACTGCAAACCCAATTATTCTGCTGTCAAGCAGTGGAGTGCAAAAACCACTGTATTTCAGGTATAAATACCCTGTAACTAGTGTAATTACAGTGAATACAATACTTAAGAACCTTAAATTATGTTGACAACATTTTAAATACTTTGTGCGGCTGGTTGACTAGAGACTATTATGTGTTGACAGTAAAAATGTAATAAAAGATAGACTATTTTGCGATTGACATTGTCAGTGTGAACATAAATAATGAATGTTTTATTTTATTCAATTTGATGTATTTGTAACTGAAATTTTATTAATTCTAATCAATATTTTAATTTATTATATATATATATATATATATATATATCTCCATACAAACTTTAACTATGCCACATCTAACACTACTCCATGTGCACATTTCCATCCAAGGGTGCAATGATTTCTTTTCATGTATAAATATAAAGATTGATGTGTCCCTTACACCGCTAAGCTACTTCTTAGGTGCATATGTGTGGACAAATATTACAGAAGATAAACATTAACACTCCTTACCAAAACTTTCCATGTCATTTTCCACAAAAGTCAAAATTATTTCATGTTTAGAAACTTTTGTAAAATTAAACTTATTATTATCAAAGGGCTGACAAATATTTTCTATCTCTTCTGGTGTTCGTCTTTTTGCACTCCTGTCTGGATTAAGCTGGAATAAAGAATATTTATAATGTGATTAGGTACGTTTTTATTTTGATCCTTACAGTAGAATAAAATAGTCTAATTTAAGAATTGGTAGTGATAAAGATTATGCATGTAATAAAGGAGGCCAATAAAAATTATTCAAAAAACAAAAAAAATTGTTGCAAATACTATTACTATATTCAGAAAAGGAATTTAAAAACCCAGAATATGCAATGGGGGGAATTTACAATCACAAATTGGTTTTGCCCCATGTATATGAAAAAGTTGATTCAAACTAACAATACTTTATTATATTTTAAAAGCTACAATTTTCTTTTATTTTTAAATTGGTATCATTTCGAAAAATTGAAAATAGATAATGATACTATCAAAGTAATAATGTATTTTTATGAGCATCTTCCAATCCAAACATATTTTTTTTATTTATTGAGTATTTAACAATTACCTGAAGTAAATATTTCCCGTCTACTATCCTTTCGAGAATCTTTTTAACTTTATACCGAAAAACATCTGTATTTATGTGAATTTTGTCCCATGTAGTTTTATATAGGTTTATAAAGTCCAGTTCCTCATTATCATTAACATTTTTTGTGTTTTGAAAATCGCTTAACTTATACATTTTATATGTGTCTATAGGCTTAAATATATATCATTATTGATGATATTTATTGAAATCAGTCGATAAACACATAAAATATGTTTTATTAAATTAAATCTATGTAGTTTCTAACGTTCATTGGGTGACTTGACATTGACATATGTCAACTTTTAGTTTCGTTCATTAACAGCAATGGTTTCGTTTTAAAATTTAACAAATGATACATTATTACAACATAAGATATAGACTTTTGGCGCTAATCGTAAAAGTAAAAGTGGCGGTAGTGTTTCTATTTAATTTTGTAATTTCTGTGTATATTTGCAGCTTCGGTGTTTAATGTTGATAGTTTATTATGCAGCAAGTGCTCCTGAAAGTGTATAGTGATTGGAAAATTCAATTCAAGGCCAACTTGTGTCTTTCGTTTTGTTTCCATCAGTCCAGCAAATGTTCAGTAAAAGTCAACTATCAATTTACTGTCGATCAAAATTTTGAAGTCTTGCTGCTTGAAGCTTGAAGACGGTATACTTGGTTAGGTAACTTGACAGTGGAAAATAGTTTGTGATTGTTTCCATTAATAAATAAATAATACTCGTAGTAATAAACATATGATATATCGTAGCGTTACTCTATAAAATTGCGATTTCAAATTATAATGTGATATTAATTGTATCCAATACATAAAATCAATAATTAATAAAACTATCAATGACTACCTACAAAACTTTGTTCAGCAAAATACTGATCAGGACGATATTATACTTTCGTATCGTATAACTACACTCAACCATCATTCTTGTTTCTGGTAGGTAAGTTATGTACTATAGTAGCGATTGTCTTCGACTGCACTTTTCAAAGACCAATCCATAACAAAACATTTTATCACTACTAAATTAATAATACATTCTTCATTTGACATTTGTACTCACTTAGTTCTCTTCAATTCCTACTTACGCCACGATAGCATCACACGCTCATCATTTGTAATATTTGTTGTAAAACCCGGAAATATACGATTATTTAACCGACTCCTTCTTTTGCATTTATGTCCAAGAAGAAACATAATTTTGGCGACCGTGAACATGACATAAAAACAGCAAGACAATTTTTAAGATTGTTAAGACGCCGGTCAGCCATTGCGCCGCAGCCACCTAACGTCTCCAAAAACCCCACAACTACGAGATATTTGAAGAATAACAAAGCCATTGTATTGCCAGACAGTAATCAGGCTTAAGCGTCGCTCCGCAGCAAGTCCTATGCAGCAAGTGTCCTACCGTAAATTACTAGAAATCCCATATTTTTCCAGAACTGTTTTCTACTTGTGTTTTTCTATTATTTTCTAGTTCATAACATTTTATTACGAATATAAAATAAGTACTGAAAACATTCGATATTTTATAAAATTTTCCACAATAATTTTTTTTGTAAGAACAGGGTAGTCTTATATTTATTTTATAGTTCGTTACGCAATACTTTTTCGTTTACCGTCAAGAATCTAAAACATATAGCTACATTTAGTTTTGCCGAACTTTCCAGGGTAAACAATTACGGGTCGTTACCGAGTTGTAATCCGTGACGTGCTTACGGAGCGGAATACTGCGGAATTTGTCAACGCCCACAGAGGACGCCAAAAGAGAAACGTGAGCTAATATTATTATTTATTATTTAACAGCATTCATCATTTTGTACTTGTTATTATAATTAATTATAATTTTAATATTTTATCAAATTAATTTTAAATTTACTATTTGAAACTTCATTCTTTGTAATTAATTGTTTATCATTATAACATGAACAGAAAAAAAAGTATATGCAAGATTTGCTAGTAAAACTAAGTTCTTTAAAGGGACAAATTACGAAATTTAAAAATTACTTGTCCAACTTATCGACTACGGGTACTTTATCAACTACCTATTGAATTATCGGAGTTAACATTGAAACTTAACAAATTTGAAACATTATCCATTAAATTCGATGAATTGCAGAATCAAATAGAGGTGTTAAATTCGATTAATTTAGATGGCGAAATTGATGAACGAGACGATATGGAACAATTGTTTATTTCCAATATTGCTGTTGCACAAACATCATTCAAAAATAAAAGAGTAATTCCAAATTTTCTGATAATGAGTGCATTAAAGAACCTAATTGTGGCACTTGTTATGCTGCATCTTGCAGTGAACATCAGTTGAGTTTTAAACTGCTGCAAATTCAAATCGCGAAATTTGATAGGCTCGTATTTTCGCTGGCTCGAATTCCGTGATACATTTTTGTAACTCGTTCACAAAAATGAACTTGATCGACCACAAACGTAATAATTTGCTTGCACTCGTGAACATGATGATAAATATACATTTTCGTGTGTTGTTTGCCGTGGTGATCATACAATTTATGATTGCGCTACATTTAAGGCCAAAGGTGTACATGATCGTATAGCTGAAGTCAATAAATTAAGATTGTGGTCGAATTGTTTACGTTATGGCCACGATGTGCGAGATTGTCGACTTGGACCATGCCGAGTGTAAAAAAAGGAATAATACTCTTTTGCATATCCCTGTTGTAAGTGACAAGGCTTCTAATAAAGGTACTTCTACATCATTTCCTACATCGACAACCGATGAAATAGTAGCCAATTTTTCCAAACAATACTCAGCCCAATTGTCTACTGCATTAATATTATATATTATTAGACTGTGGTAGTCAGTCATCCTTCGTAACACAATCTCTCAAAGAAAAATTATCTTTACAATCACAGAGTAACAATGACGTCAACATTGTAGGCATTATTATTGCCAGCGTGTTACGCCCAACTTTCCATTTGGAATCGTTGGAACGGACTTTGCTGGTCCCTTTCCCATACTAAATAGAAAAGGCCGCAGATCGAAATTAATGCTATCTTTGTATTTTTATCTGTCTTATGACTAAGTGCTTACATTTAGAGACTATCCGATCTCATACAGGATGCCCCCATACTTACTTTCCGTTAGTGGTGTAAAAGTAACGAAAAAAAGCGTACTCGGATATATTCGTTACTATAACTATCAGTACTCGTTACTATCGTATCGTTACGTTACTCGTTACTTTTGATACCTAATAAATAACATCGCATCGACGACGTCGCGTCGGTCGTACCTACTTTGTAGAATACATTCTTAATACGTTACATACTTAGCTGCGTAATGTGAATATTTTAACTTTTCCATTTTTTGAACCTGACTTGTGTATATTATGTAAATCTAAATTTAGTTTGATTTTATATGGAAGTTGGTAGAACTACAAGTAAACTGTAATTTATTTACTACAATGATCTAATTGAAAACTGAACAGAATTTGCTGTTTTGAATATTTTATCTCTGAGAATATGTAAGCCTTTATTAACCAAAAAACAATTAAATCTCATCTCATTAAAACGGCTTTATTATAATATCTCTTATAGTATTATTTTTAGTGAAACTAATTGACAATAGTATAAAACAAAAACATAAATCTATATTATATTATTACATAAATTAATATTTTGTATAAAAATACTTACGTACCTTGTTTCTGTTCCAATCCCAAACTTTGTCTAAACAATTCCTTTACTTAAAGTAACTAAATAAACAGTAAACAAACATCGTCCTTTGTAACGTACTTATTTAAAATCACGAAATAAGCGCGCGCATGCGTATAACGCACTATCAGCAAACCGTTTCAATTCAAGCATCAACGCAACGAACGTACTTGCAAAAATTCAATCAAACTAATATCAGTACGAAAATACGAAGGTAACGAAATAACGAAATGCATTCTTGAGTAACGTTTCGGTACTCGGTACTAGATGGCGTACCCGTTACTCCGCACCGAATACATACGGTTTGCTACAGCTCTACTTTCCGTAGATTAGTGTTGCGGCGAGGAAAGCCAGCAGATATATTCTGCGGCAATGGGCGAAATTTTGTAGCCGGAGCAAAGGCAATAAACAATTTTCTAAAATCTAACGAGGCACCCCTATCTGATTTTGCAAGTGATATAGGAATTAAGTTTGTTTTTTCTCCTTAAGCTCCTCATTTTGGCGGTCTCTGGGAGGCAGGGGTGAAATCAGCAAAATTTCATGTCAAACGTGTCATGGGTAACACCTATTTAACATACGAAGAACTATCTACCTTATTTACACAAGTAGAATCAATTTTGAACAGTTGTCCATTATGCCCTCTTTCTTCTTCACCCGATGACCTCCAAGTTCACTCCTGAATTCTCATTGGCCGAGCTCTCACCGCATTACCATCACCTTCTATGGAAGACTTAAATACTAATCATCTTCAGCAACACGAGCGATTACAACAAATTTATCATCATTTCTGGCTACGCTGGCAGCGAGAATATATCGCCGAACTTCTACAACGTTGCAAGTGGATGAAGAATTCTGGTTCTTTGAAAGAAGGAGATTTGGTTCTACTGAAAGAAGACAATGCGCCTCCTCTCTGTTGGCGTTTCGGGCGAGTACAACGATTGTTCCTTGGTGGAGATGGTGTTTGCCGGGTAGCCGACGTCCGTACTGCAAAGGGATGTGTTCGCCGACCCGTCGTGCGGCTCTGCCTCCTTCCTACTCCTGAAGACTTTAAAAATTAAGAGTTTAAAGGCGATTGCCTTTCAACGGGGGGAAGATGTCTGCGCCTACGCTTTTCAAAGAACAATCCTTAACACAACATTTTATCACTAATAAATTAATAATACACTATAACTGTTAACTTCAATTGACATTTGTACTCACTTCGCTCTATTCAATTTATAATTTCGTCACGATAGCATCACACGCTCATCATTTGCAATAATTGTTGTAAAGCCCGGAAATATACGATTATTTAACCGACTCCTTGTTTTGAATTTATGTCCAAGAAGAGACAGCTAAATTTAATCAAAAAACCAACTTAAAGGCAACAGCTCCAAACATGCATAAGCTAATTTAAGAGTTTCAAGATTTTCTTATTGACCCCATCATCAAAACTTGACCAAAGACCAAAATTATATGGGATCGACCTTACGATATATCTTTTAAAACAAAAAAAAAGATTTTTGTAAATTTGACAATTGACGAAAATTTTGGTAAACATACATACAGACGGATATAGAACAGCTTTTATTTTTAAAGTCGGTTAAAATGGCAAAACCTAGGTAGGCACAAAAATAACAACTATAAAAGATTGCAAGCCTTTTCATATCTACAGCTTTTTTTTTTATTGGATCTAAAATTGAAATGAGCAAAACATTCATCTGATGGTAAGTGATACGTCTGCCCATAGCAAATTCTGCAGAACATTTCTGTGTGACACTCCCATGACCCTAAGACATCAGTTCTTAAGTCTCATATGCCCAGTGATTACACTAGCTCACAGTGCCCTTCAGACCGAAACAGTAATGTTTGCATACTGCTTCACAGCAGAATGCTGGCCCTGGGGTGGTACTTACCTAGACTCCTGCCAGCTTTATTGATTAATTAAAAAAATTATATAAGACAATTCTAGAATTTGTTTGGCTTATTGCATAGCAATAAATGAGATATAAAAAAAAACTCAACTGTTACTACTAGGGATATGTGATCATGTAGCATATTTTTAAATTATACATTACAAAAGATTGCTGTGGAATAACTTTAGTATTTTTTTAAATAATGTATTAGTGCTAATTCAGTTTACTTAAATTCTTATTTGATGTAGCTGATGATGTAAATAATAAAATAATAGTAAAATACTTTACATAAGAATTTTTATTATAGTTGTTAAAATAATAAAACAGATCTTTAGGTAATTAATGTATAATAAAGTTAAGATTATATTAGACATCACTTCAACCAAGAGGTCAATCGATGGATCCAACTCGGCTGCGCAGCGTTTGGGAAACTGCGCCACATCTTTTCGTCAAGTATACCTCAATGTCTAAAAACGAAAGTTTACAACCAGTGCGTGTTGCCAGTGATGACATACGGAACAGAGACGTGGTCCTTCACTGCCGGCCTCCACCTTGTTCCGGCAAACACAGTGGAGGGTGTCCCCCTACTAGATGGAGCAACAACCCACACAGTTTTGCGGGAAGTTGATGGATGCAGGTGGCAGTTTACTGGAATAGGCTGAAATGTTAATTAGAACTTTTAAGAATTAACATTATTTGGATTGAATGGATTATTTTTGTCATATAACAATAAAATCTCAGTTATTCTTTTGGTGGCTTTTGAAGCTTCATAAGAATCCATATGTGAAAGTTTTGCAGCTATAATTCGACCGACCCTAGCATGTCTTGTATTATCTAGACCAAAGGAATCATTTTGCATTCCTTTAAATGCTTTAACTAAACTTTCTACTATATCATTACAATAACTTAAATTTGTGTCCCTGACAAAATTGTTTTCTGACTCAATATCATCATCTTCATTGATGAAAGTCTGTTCTTCCATTAGTATTGTTCCATCCTGAAAGGGAAAAATAAGATTAAATATATGCTTGAGTTCTTTTTTTAGAATAACATTAAATGCTTTCATCTTTTTGCTTACTCTTTTTTCATCACCTTCATTCAGGCCTTGTAATGAATCCTTTGCTGCTCTGTTAACTTTCATCAAAAACTGACAGGGTCCCCACAAGTGCCAGTTTATTTTATATTCCTATAATTAAGGTGCTTAATTATTTTTAAGGCAATGACAAACGCTTGTAAGATATTTCATATCCCTTTCTGGAAATGAGGAAAACAGTAAAAAACATTTATGTGGTGAGTGTAAAGAATGTCGAGTTTGTAGCAAGTGGAAAGATATGGTCATCTGGTCGAAAAGAGGTGTGAATGATGATTTTCAAATTTAAAATAAAATAT
Organism: Luehdorfia chinensis; assembly: GCA_019845155.1. Classification (NCBI taxonomy): domain Eukaryota; kingdom Metazoa; phylum Arthropoda; class Insecta; order Lepidoptera; family Papilionidae; genus Luehdorfia; species Luehdorfia chinensis. The sequence continues at coordinate 2,017,311 of JAHVAK010000125.1, forward strand.
ATGCAAAACAGTCATTTATACCAGCTAAATTATACTTGTTAACTTCTTTGATGCATATATATATATATATATATATATATATATATATATATATATATAATAAAAGTATATATATATCATTATATCTATTATGAAACATTTATTTAATTTTACTTAGTTGTTTATATATCAGAACTAACCTCGCCTTTAGTACGGCTAGCATTTAATTTCCTTAAGTAATTAGCAAAGGTTGATCTGATATTTGTCCACCGGTTTTTAACAGCCTGGCCGGTAAATTTATTACCATACTGAGCTGCAAAATCCGCGTAAGTTTGGTCTCTATGTTCTACCGAGGTATATTTTGGATGTTTGGGATTCCAAATATTTGGTTTGTTTTGTATAAAATACACTAATTTTAGGTTCATTTTTCTGGTCCAAAATACTTTTTCTTTAGCGAACTCAGATATCATGGTGATTGTTTACAAAGAATTCCCGATTTGATTGAAGAAATGAAACTCTTTACATTTTAGATTACAATACCATTATATATAAAAAAATAAATAAACAAACAATTGTAAAATGTCAACGACTCAAGAACAGGCAGTGTGACCACATTTTATTTAGAAATTCTAATGCAAGGCAGATTGATTTCTACTAAAAAACACAAGACCGTTAGTAAAAAGAATATACTATAATATTTATCCGCAATGTTATGTACACAATTATGTATAATAATACAGGTAGTTAAGTTTCGGGAGCGGCGCTGAAGGTTTTTAGAAAGGCAACTTGTCGCTACTACTGAGTTAATAATACAATGTTTAATACGACTATTTATAATTACAAAAATGCTTACTGACTATAACATGTTTGTGCATGAGTCTCTGTTACATTCAGGCTTAACGGTAATCCGAAGCCAGACTCTGACTAATAATATTATGAGAGGGTGGAATCAGCGTCGCCCGCACGCAGTGCAATGCGATGCTGCAAAACAAAGTATTGCTGACTAGGAATTTCGTGTAAGGTTCTTAGCCATAACTGGATATTATTCATGTCTTATAATAATACATGTATGTAAGTTACTGATTAACACGTTGTTATGTTAGGGCCAGGTGCAAGATTTGCTGACTGTATAACTAAGTATGTCCCACAAGAAATAACTAAAAATAAAAATAAGAGGTTACAGGATGTGCGACTATACGCGAGACATTCCAGAAAATCCTGTAATAGTTATATCTATGAATGTGAGTATAATATGTGTATCGATATATATTTATATATAGATTTAGATAATTTTTGTATTTATGTATTTAGGTATGTCTATGTAATAATAATAATAATAATCTTTATTTGTCGATCATATGTGATACATGTAAAGATGTTAACATTTGATTATGTCCTATATGATCTACCATCAGTTGGCATACAAATGTATGAATGTATGTGTCTATAAAGTAATTCGAACTGTATCTACTAGAAATTTTTATACTGGCAGTCCAAATTACTTGTCGCTTTTAAATTCCTTGTTTTCATGCTAGAATACAATATATTAAATTTGTATAACCCGTCACCTTTTTTTGCTGGAATATACTTCGAGACATATTACGCAATAAATTTATTATTTATTCATAAAATAAAAAAAAATAGATTGATATCTAGTTAGAAAATATATATATAGATCATGACAGGTGAAGAAAATACAGATACAAGATTTAATAATATATTTTGAATCCATTCATAGACAATTTCTAAACCCTGATGTTCTAAAACACCTACACTTGAATTTATAAACAAATAATCAGTTAGTACAAGTACTTGCTTAATTAAGTCACTACTTGCGGTTAACGTACGTTACTTGAGCAACCCATAAGCATTACTCGACGCTTGAAATTTCATTGTCGCTGGCAACACATTGATATGTCTGTATTATGCGGATGGACGTCCTATTAATTATTTCTGCAAACTATTTATTTTAAACCTTCAATTATATTTTAGTGTCGCTAAAAAATTGTTTCGGCGAATTATTTAGGACCTGAAAAGTAGTTAATTTACTGGGTAGTTTTGTTCAAAGCAAACGCAATATTTGGAGAAACAAAACGATTTGACAGTACAATCTTCTCTCTTCATATTCATCTTTTCAGCCTATCACTAGTCCACTGCTTAACATAGGCCTCCCCCATAGATTGCCACAAAAGTTTGTAGCTCTCATTTTGGGGGGGATTTGCCATAGTTGCCACGCTTGGCAGGCGGTTTGGCAACCGCAGTTTATTTTTTCAGATGTTCCAGAATGATGCTGCTGCCCATCTTTTGGTTTTCATTTTCCCTCTGTCGACTTTTACGACACCCACGGGATGAAATGGGGTGGTAGATTCTCTTAACCCGCCACCACACGGCATGTTTGTTTGCCATATTTGTATGGTTTAAATTTATATATTTACAACGTTGTTGTTTTCTGTCATCGTCAGTCATCCATCGCATCGACTCGTCGTGTTTTATCTGCAGGTAAATGAAACTATTATTTTGTCTTCATAAATATAACATATTAACATGCAAACCGACAAATGCAACTAGTACCTTATAGAAGAAGAATTCCTGGGAAAGAATAGCTTCCATGTTAATATATCTCACATAACCTTACAATTTGCACCGCAGAAGAAGTGACTGGCATGTGGATAGCTTGCATTTGTAAGAGTTACATGTCGAAGTTATCACTTAAAAAAAGGAAATGGTCACTATTACTTGGCTGAGAACTCTAACTTTTGAAATGTCTTACTCCAAACACTTTCTTAACTATGAAATACAAGTTGTTACTTGAGTAATTACTTTTACTGAAGTAAATACTTCTTCTTTACAAATACACGTGCAAATTGGCTAACTTTTCGCGAAGTATTTAATATTCTATCTTCGAAGTTTTTTTTTTTATTTTAATTGAGCCGTTGCATTTTAACTGCAAATAATTAATGACTACATTGAATTGTGTGATCAGAAGCCTAATTTGATTTATTTTTCTGAATCCTAATAAGGATTTCTGACCTTCAGAATACAGGACAATGTAATAAGCGCTTAGCCAAAGTAAAGAAACCCTTATTTCTCTCTGAGAGATTCCCTAAAACCAAGCCTCTAAACAGCTCTTATGACTCTCGTTTGCATTACGTAAACAAAGGAGTTTCTACATCGGTCGCGTTTCTCTACGGCAAAATACCATACGACAATATGCTATGGACTAATGCCACTGTTTCAATAGCCATACTTCTTATGTTTCTTACAGAATATGCTCCAGGACAAAGCTTGTAGATAGTTTAGATATTAGTAACTCCATTAAAACTTAACATAAATAGTTATTTGAACCTTCCCTACAAGAATCAATGCGTTCCCATTTATGTTCCCACTGGTATCTAAATATTTTACATTCTGTGTTGATCAACACATTTAATTTCATTGTAGTTTAAAATCAAACTATGTATATGATTTTAAATAGCCTTATTAATTTCCTCGTATATTAGTTTATGACATTGAATTTGAAAAAATAATTAAATGTCATCAGTATGCAGATGCTATAAGCATTTAAGCAGTATATATATATATATATATATATATATATATATATATATATATAAAGTAAATAAGTAAGGAACACAAATGGACCGAGAATTGAGCCCAGCGGAACGCTCATTGTCATTTGTCAACTTCGACCCTGAAGATTTCGTTACATTAATAACAACTTTTTGCGTTGTGTTACTCATAAGACGGGACAAGTTTAATTGCAGTATTTTTACATCATTGTAACGTAGATTCCTGATTAGCGTATAACACAGTCGAATAAAAATATGCTTTATCAACACCATCATCATATCAGTCTATTACTAATCCAGTGATGAACATAGGCATCCTCCATAAATAACCGCAAAACACGAACTTGAGCAACCAGTATCCATTAATATCCCGCAAAACCTTCCAGATCGTCGCTCCATCTAGTGCGGAGCCGTCCTAGACTGCAAAACTCGTAAGATTGCCACTCTAGAATATTTCTTCTCCAACGGTTACCGATTCTACGAGCTATATGGGCGGCCCATTGCCACTTCAGCTTTGCTAATCCTTATTCCCGTTGTAAAACCATGTTTGTTATTGCGTAGCAGTTTATTTAAATTTAAGTGATAAACTGTCGAGACGATCACAACGTTTACCTGATGGTAAGTGCAACTTGTGTCCATAGCAAATGTTGTTGTAGCAGACTCTGAGGCAAGCAACAGTTTTATTTAAAACGCAAGAAGTATTTTTAAATAAAACTGTTGCTTACTGTTCGAATGATTTTATTCAAAAACCTGAATATGTTTATTACAAAAGATGGTATAACAATTAGTTTAGGATACTACACTAGTTAGATACAATAAGCCAATAAAATTATTTAAAGTTTGGACACGTTACTAACCACCAAGTCCTTTTTACACACATTAAGAATTTAAATTTACATCCTACACTAAAATTATTATTATTATAAAAGCAATATATTTCGTACGGCACATGCGCGTAGTAAATTCCACGGCGCCGGCTCTTCACTCGTACTATAAAAAGAACAGAACTTGCAAAATATATTCAGCAGCTTCCCATCACTGCCGCCTTCGTGTGTGTATGCTCCTACACTCTGTCACCCAAAATATTTCTGTGTGGCACCCACTGTGCCCGTTACCCTGATATATCAGTTCTTAATTCTCATAAGTCCAGTTATTACACTACCTATGCTAGGCAATGGCAAGCGGCCCTCCCCCGATTTTGCCGATTACTGTGAGACGGAGGTTGAAAAACTGACACTGGAGGATGTCCGAATGAAGGTTAAAATTATAGCAAAAATGATTAATCATTCTTACCATACACACTTTTCTTCATGACTTACTTAAACTTACAACAGTCAGTGCAAGATGGGTGCCGAGAATGTTCACGGTGCCTCAGAAAAAACTGCGAGTTGAGTGCCGGAGAGAACTTTTAGACGTCTGTGGTGAATATATTTACTGTATCTATATTAAAAAAAAATACCCATAGGTTCGAAAAGTTTTTTAAACAAATGCTATATAAAGGGTTATTATAAAATAAAATAAATTCTGAATCCTCAAGTATAATTTTCATTGATTTCAATAATAAAAGAACTTTAAAAAAATTACTAAAATAGAGAATACCTGCGATGTTTCTACCGCCTGTTTCTGCTCCGTACACAGGAATCTCATTAAGAAACGGCGGTTTGTAAAAAAGTACATTTGAGAAACGAAATCTGAATTTCTTACGTAAGTGGATAAATATTTTTAATTTCATTTAATTCCAGCATTTCTCTTCAAGTTGAGACCACCTTAAATTAAAAAGCTAGCATTTATTTTAAGAAAAGTTTGAGTATTTGGCCATGAGAACTAGTAAAAGTTAAACTTTAGAGACGTGAATCTCTCTGAATATTTTGGTGTTCAGCCGTCACATCCCGTTTCCCACGGGGCGAAAAGTAGGCTACGTGTGTGGCTTCTGCCTACCCCTTATATGTGAAAAAGGCGTGACTTTATGTACGTATAGCCCAACGGCTTTTATTAGAGCGACTTTAATTCTTTCACCAACATACTGTTACGGTCTGTTCCCTAGATCATTTGGAATGCTTAAAGTTATACTTATAATGATATAAAGTATCTAGGAACAATAAACAAGGAACCGTGAATGATTTTTTTTTAGTTTATTGACTTTATTTGGTTACATTAATTTTTACGTCAAATATCAGAAATAGTGTGCTGGATTTATTGTTTTCCAAAACAATATTTCCTGGAAAAGCTTTTTTTGCCTTGGGAACAATATTATGGCGGAGTAGCATCAGTAAGCATTTGGTCAAAATATAGATACACTAAATTCTATTACCAAGCATTCTTGTCGAACGCAATGACACGCGTGACCGACTCATTAGCTTGTCAAGTACGCACCGAGCCATGTTTGACAAACAAATATCTGGAATATTGTTTGTGTTAAAATCCATAATATTATAAATGCAAAAGTAACTCAGTCCCTCTGTTTGCTCGTTACCTTTTCGTGGCTCAATCGCTGAACCGAACTTGACGAAATTTGGCACAGAGATATCTTGCATCCTGGAGACGGATACATTTTATCCCGAAAAATTAAACAGTTCTGAAGGGATATTTAAAAAACAGGTGTTCATGCGGACGAACTCGCGGGTGTCTGCTGGTTTCTAATATATCGATTAAGGTAAAGAATTTTATTTTATCTATGTTCCATACAATAATTCTTTTACTTTACTGTTAGCTAAGGCCTAATGGCATGACTGTATTGTGCTATTAAAAGAATATTGTTGTTTAAATCGTGCTTAATATACTAATCTGCTTAGGTAACTAGAGATCTTTTTTGGGTTCAGTTTCTATACTCTCTGATATATTTTTGGGGTTACAGTGTTATTTTCGTTCTATAATTGTAGTAGTTTTAGTTATATTGTTCAGTGATTCTATCTTCGCACTAGAATCTCATTTGGATGAATTTTTATTCGGCGGATGGTTTCGATTATACGAGTCAAAGTAAAGGTGCAATATTTAATTACGTATCTTGTAGTTTCTGGTGGCACAACCACGTCAACTTTTTCTTTTTTTTAATGCTTTAAGCCTAACGGTATTCGCGGCCACGGAAGGAAGTTTTGTAGGACCTGCATTAACTAAAACTCTGTAGTGTTTCGCTTTTGCGAAACATAGAGTTAGTTTAGTTTTTTTGAATATCGGTAAAGCAGCGGGAATGCACACGCACACCCGCAGCGCCATTACCACTCCTATCCTCATCAGTCCATCATGCATTCTGTGTTTTGGTTTGAAAGGAACTAAAAGCTGGTCCTTGGGGTAGGGTCTCAGAACATTTGTTATGGACTTGCACTTACCACAGATGATCGATTTGATCGACTCGTCACTTGCTTCTATAGATAGTTAACATTTGTGTGAATGATTAGAATTTTTAAAAATATATTTGAATATAGAAACTTACAATTAATAACATCGGCCATTGAAACGGGCGCAAAAAACCAGTAACTGCTTTTCTGACTTAGGTATAAGTCAGATGACTGTCGCGGGGAAAAGTTCTAGCAAGACTTTTTGAATTGGAAGGTGAACTGAAAATCTTTTTTATAATTGTAATTTTTAGTGGCTAATAAAATGATGGAGCCATCAATTTATGAGAAGAAGAAGTAGTGGCAAATAAGAGTTTGAACCGTAAAAAAAATATTTTACATATGACAGGCAAAATTAATGCTTGCATCAAGAAGGTAAGATAATTTTGGATAATTCCCAATTGAAAATTGAAATCGTAGAAAATTATATTTTGAAGCGTTTCAATGAACTTCTAACTATATTTACAAAAATATAAACACAGAATAATTTGTTGTTAACGAGTTACTCAAATAGATCCGTTGAAAGATAAAGCGATTTTATCTGCTAAAATGGCTTTTATTGGCTCACAATAATATATAGTTTTTTTATCAATGGACTAATTACTAGATTGATTGAGTCTACATAATCTGCGACTCTAGAAATATAATTTTTTGTCAGAATAATTACATTTGTTTTGAGCTCATACGACGATGTACATATTTATTTATTTATTTTACAATTTTTGAATAACTAACAGCTAGTATTGTAATAAGTAAACAACAAATACACTGAAGACCAATTACAAGTCAACATATATAACTAGTTCAGTCACGGATACTTCGTAAACATTGATCCCATTTATCAGTTCTTATAAAACTAAACGATTCGTTAATAATTTTTACAAAAATACTCAGTATTAATTATATTAATAACCGCAACGACATGCCGTTTTGTATGCATATTCTGTACACCAGTGGTTTTGTGCTAAATAATTTATTTATTTTTTTACTTCTTCTTTACACAGAAATTATCAATTGTAAATCATTTCTTTGTGTGTTGCATCACCGTAAAGATTTTTTTTCTGATTGAATAATTCAATAATTATATCCGCACTGGGATTTCTCCGGCGTTGTAGGTGTTTTATCGACATTGCATATGCACAAACACTAAGGCCCGGAACGACTATCTGCAGACTATACAAAATTTTGGCCCATGCCATCCCAATGAATTATCAAACACATCTTTAATTATTACTTTTTAAGCAATTATTAAAGATGACTCAGATATTTATCTTTGTGACAGCTTGTTAAACCAAAACTTAGAACTTTGACGACCACGTGGCCTAGTGGTTAGAGTACCTGAGTTCAACGCCGCGAGTCCTGGGTTCGAATCCCAGTCGAGGTCAAAATTTGTGCCAAAACAATTGGGGTCTGGATGTGTTGTGCATGTGAAATAATTGTCTGTAACTCACCCAAGACAAAGGAAAAATCCTACAAGATTTTTAAAAATAAATAAAATAAAGAACTACATAGCCAAGAAAAAAAGAAACGCACCACGGGCAGGATTTGATTGCAGTCTATGATAGACGCGCGTTCTTGGTAGCAACAGTAACGGGAAATCAGTGGATCTGTGGTAAGGAGCTTACCGCATCGCCCGCAGTCGTTCAGTCGTTGCCGCGACCATAACCGCCATGGGTCGCTCGCTGCACTCTTTTACCGCGTACGCGCGTCCTTTCATAAATACAAACTGCAGATACGCCGCCACAGGCTGTCCGTTTTCAAAACGCCAACGCTCACAAATAGCACCAACCACAGCCCTTAACGATGAGGTTTTTGCCAATGCAAAACCTTACTCTGAAGTGCCGGGGCCGAAACCGATTCCAATTTTAGGCAATACGTGGCGAATGATACCATTAATCGGACAGTTTGATATATCGGAGTTCGCTAAAGTGACGAAAATGTTGCTTGACCAATACGGTAGAATTGTCAGACTGGGAGGGTTGATCGGACGGCCTGATTTGCTCTTTGTATATGATGCGGATGAAATAGAAAGGATCTATAGACGCGAAGGGCCAACGCCGTTCAGACCTGCTATGCCTTGCCTCGTGAAATACAAATCAGAAGTACGGAAAGATTTCTTTGGGGAACTGCCAGGCGTTGTTGGAGTGTAAGTATAATAAAAAGTTAAGTCTATAAAAATAAAATTTAGTGTGGACCACTTAGAGCATCTGCGTGATTAAAAGTAGTGACAGACGGTGAATGCCAATGAAGAGGAAATAAATGTTGCTTTCTTTGATGCTTGTAATTATCGAACGAACTCAACGACTTCAAGTTTTTTCTCTTTTATTAAAAAATTCTTACGTTCAAACTGATTTCCGTAAGTTATAGGTTAAAATAGTCTTTGTTTTATAAATAGTTTTGAACTTTATGATTGAAAGATTTCGTTCAATTTCTGGGATTTTGTTGTAAAAACGTATACATTGCCCCGTGAAAGAGTTACTGACTCTGTGAATTCGAGTAACTGGCATTATTAATTTGTGCTTGTTCCTGGTATTTACATTTGAACATCACTTTTTTATTAAGGCGATTAATATTCTTATGTACATACATAACGTTTTCATATACATATTGAGAGGTCAAGGTTAAGATAAGTGACACTCCAGGGCCTAGATTATAATTCAATCTTATGGCCTTTTTGCAAAATAAAAATCACCTCTATGTACATAATATAGTACAGTTGTTGAACATATGTTGAAAATATGTAAACGTTCAACCATATTTCCATTAAAGCGTATTCTATGAATTAAATGGCCATTAAAATTTAATATTTGACTTAAGTTTGTAAATTAGTCTTACATTAATGAAAATTACACTTAAATAAAATTTCAGTGCATACTATAATTAGGGATACAAATTGTTTTGATAAGAATATTTTTCAAATGAGTTTTATAAAAAAAAAATTGTATTTTATTTATATTATTTATTAAATATTGAATTTTATTGCACTTTAGTTTTTAATTATTAAAATTTACGATCAGAGTACTCCATATGCTCATATCTATACAAATGAATAAAAATGAATTTTCAGTTTGTAATAACAAAATAGCAGCTTTTTACTCAATGCTTATGAAAGTATATACGGTACTTATAAGAAAAAAACCATTTTTAAAATTTTTGTCTGTCGGTCTGTTTGTATGTTTGTAACGGCTAATCTGCGAAGCGGCTTGCTCGATTTTGACGGGATTTGCACTGACAGATGGCTTATATTATTGCGGGTTACTTAGGCTACTTTAATTTTAGAGAAATAATTAGGTTTCCGCACAAAAAAAATTAAAACCCCAAAAATCCGATTCAAATAGGGAAGTATTTATGTACTCGTATATCATCGATTAGGTTCGGCCTTTTTTACGCGGGGTACAGCTAGTATGAAATAAATTTAGTAAGCCATTTCGAAATTACAAAGAACTTATCGACCGCCAACCAGGTCCTTTTTATATTTTAATTTTGTATAGAATATTAAGCATCCGATGCTTAGAATTTTTTTATCAAATAGTGCCCCAAACTAGGATCTTTTCTGTATCGTGGGTGCGTATAGACATAAATTTCACATGCACAACCCAGACAACAACAGAACAAATATTTGTAGGTCATCCAAATAACTGTCCCGTGCTATGATCTAAACCTTGACCAGTAGCGCTGAAGCTCATCGCTTAGCCACTCCGCCAACCGAGTCGTTAAAAGTTTATTCTCATAACAATCACTTGCTCTTTCTTGATTAAGCTTTCAGTTTAATGACCGTTAGTTCTGATCTCATATTGCATCAGGTTTTCCTTTCGTACAACAATCATTGATACCAACGGCTTAGTGTGTATTTAGAGTTCTCGATGTAAAGTATTAAATGATAAATCTATTCCCCACTTTAATTGTGCGATTCGATGACTATATTATATCGCTTCCTGCACTAATACGTCCCTTATACTAAGGCACATATTTATGAAAATTATAAGATTATTTCACAATTAGATAATATTTAAGGTAAACTTTTTGGAGTCTTTGGATTGTGTGTGATGTGGATCTTCACTAAAGTTGATCAAAAATTGTAGAATTTAGATAAGTTATTAAGTTATTCTATGAATAACTTAATAACTTATACAAGATGAAAAAAATTAAAATATAGATTCGACAGTAATTCATAATTTTTTGAGTTTGTACGACATTGAGGTTAGAGTAATTATTTGTTGGCAACATTTTGAAAACTCTGTGTAAATATTCAATATTTTATTTTATTCAAATTAATATATTTGTAATGCGTATTAAAATATAAACTTTAGATTCCTCACTTTTCTCTATACAAACTTGACGTATGCCAAATCTCACAATCCTATAATCGCGCAATTTGCTTAAAAAGGGGTACACCGTTTTGTTTTCAATAATTAATATAGGCAGATTAGATATAGTTAGATTTAGTTAGTTGACACATTTATAGATTTTTTGATGTCAGTGAAGGCCATATGTTACAGACAAATGCATTGATATACAAAACATTCCAAATGTCTACTACCGTTGTATGCGCGAAACAAACCATTATCATTTTTGTATTAGCGAGGCTTTATCTCTTTTAGTATAAGACTATAACCCTTTATTATATCACTGCTTTCTACATTGATTGTATAAATTAAATATATAAAACGGAATCTAGAAATATGTAGCCATTAATTAACCATTAATGAATTTTGTATCTGTTTTAGATCAAGCTCTTTTTATCTATGTTATAATTATTATCACCTACTTGTCAGTAGTAGATATCAAATTATTGTTATTTTTACTCTTTATTTTAAGTATTTTATACAGCCTAAATATGCACTTAGATATTGGATTCTATGTAATAGCTATCAAAATAAATGTTAAGAACGTTACGTCGCCAAGATAAAAAGAAAACAGAGTAGAGACAAATAAAAAGAGAGCGGCATTTAATTGCCGTCTACGACAGCCACGCGTGCTTAGCGCGCAACGGTAACGGTAAATCAGTGTATCTGTTTCTGTTCTGTGGTACGGACTACAGAGCTCACCGGATCGTTCGGCAGTCGCTCACCGCTCACGCTGTCAGTCGTTGCTGCGACCTTAACCGCCATGGGTCGCTCGCTGAACTCTTTTACGGCGTACGCGCGTCCCTTAATAAATTCAAATTGTAGATATGCCGCCACAGGCTGTCCGTTTTCAAAACGCCAACGCTCTCAAATAGCACCGACGGCCGCCCTAAACGATGAGGTTTTCGCCAACGCAAAACCTTATTCCGAAGTGCCCGGGCCGAAGCCGATCCCGATTTTGGGCAATACGTGGCGAATGGTACCAATTATTGGACAGTTCGACATATCGGAGTTCGCTAAAGTGACGAAAATGTTCCTCGAGCAATATGGCAGGATTGTCAGACTGGGAGGTCTGATCGGACGGCCCGATCTGCTCTTTGTGTATGATGCGGATGAAATAGAAAGGATGTACAGACGCGAAGGGCCAACGCCGTTCAGACCAGCTATGCCTTGCCTTGTGAAATACAAATCGGAAGTACGGAAAGATTTCTTTGGGGAACTGCCAGGTGTTGTTGGAGTGTAAGTATAATTAAGTCTATAAAAAATTAATTCAGTGTGACTTCGAACAACTGCGTGCTTGAAAGTAGCGACTGACGGTGAATGACATTGAAGAGGAAATAAATGTTGCTTTCTTTGTTGTCCGCTGCAGGATTCAAGTTTTTTCTCTTTTATACAAAACTAAATCTTTCTCGTTTCATACATGTTCAAATGTCTGAAAGTAATTTTTATAAATATGTAACTTACCTAATGATATATTCGTAATTTATTGTATTGTTGCTAATCACTTGCCTCGAAAGGGTGTGACATTATAGGATATCATTAGTCTCTTCTTTTAAATCTTTTACACTTTCTCTTTTCTTTTTATAGTGCTCCTATAATAAGTAGCTAATGAAATAGCCGATCGAAAATTATAATACTTAACACATTCTCGATTTGAATATACTTTAATTAATATTAAAATATGTGATGATTAATAACAAAACCGACTCATATTAAAAACAAATCTTCGTTTAGTAGCATACTATTATATTAACAAAATTTATCTCTTTTATATATAATACGAGTACCAAAATGAACTGTGCCGTGGAAGTCGTGTGCCTAGTTTCGAAAAAACCTTGAAAGCTTAACATTTTTGATCACGCAATCTTTACAACTTCTCCAGTAAAGCAAATTAAGTTGCAATCATAACTAACGATTCCCATTATAATTTAAACATCGATTTGGTATTTTAATCTTAATTCTACTTGTGCAAACCTAATTAAAAATGTAATGTCTTACTAATAAGAGTCACTTAATTTTTTTTTCTTGTAATGTAATTTGTGTTTTGGTATTATTATTTACAAAGTGCAATTTATTTCATTAACGTACTAAACTGATAATATCAAAACATCTGTTTTTATGTTTTAAATAAAAGTTTTAATTTCTTACAGTACAGTTAAATTTAAGAAAATTTAGATCTGATTATAATGAAGTTAAAAAAATTTATAACGTGCGCAAATAATTTGTACACAGATCTTGTTACATTCACCTAAAGAATATTACTAAGTATGTTAACACCGAATCCACAATGCAAGGCTTAGTTGAATGACCGCTGTAATCTAGATATTATACGACGCTTACGCTTATGTTTAGATTTAACGTTGTGTATTTTTATATTAACCATACCGCACACTAGGATGTCCTCTATATTGTAGGTGCGTTTAAAATGCATAAAATGCACATTCTTATATCATCTTCACAATCCTCAGATTAGAAATGCATCTGTTTCGCATAGTCAAACAAAAAATTACAAAATACTAGATTATAAAAGTAAGATGTCGGCTACAACGTTTATTTGAAGTCTAGAACGCTTGCGCATGAGCCCTTTGCGAAAGTTAGCCGTAATAAGAATCAGTTTTCTCCATCATATACGTCGAAAGCTTGCTACCTGACTCAGTAGTAAAACTAACCTCATTCCGGTTTACATAATAAAAAAGTCAGATGTTATAGTCAGCGCCGTAAACATTAAAAAAATGTTGAAAAAGGACGTAAACAACACAAGAGGTCTCCTTCGTAAATTTTGTTTCAACTGTTCTTTTATTTTAAATGTAGCATCTTTTTTATTGGATAAAGTGATGAAACGAGCAAAACGTTCACCTGATGGTAAGTGCAACGTCTGCCCATAACAAATGCTGTATCACCTAGAAAATTTTGTGTGACACCACACTGTGCCCATCACCCTGAGACATAAGTTCCTATGTCTCATATGCCCAGTGATTGCGCTAGCTCACAGTGCCCTTCAAACCTAAACACAGTAATGTTTGCTCACTACTGTTTCACGGCAAAATAACTGGCCCTGGGGTGGTTCAAAAAATGTACCGCTACAGTACCACTTGTGATACATTATTGTGCTAGTGCCACAGTGTTAGTAATGTGGAAGTATAACTGTGTTTTGGTTTGAAGGTCATTGTAGCTAGTGTAATTACAGGTAATATGGTCTCAGAGTGACGAGTGCAGTGCGGTAATACACAGAGCTTTCCAATTTAAAATTCTGACTTAGACCGCACTGTTATGAGCAGACACTTTACTATCAGTAGAACGATTTGATTGTCTCATCCCTTCTACTTTATAGACAGCCAGTAAAAGTCCACTGCTGGACATAGGCCTCTCACAAGTTGGGAGGATTTGCCGTAATCGCCACGCTTGATTGGCGGATCGGCGATAGCAGAGCAAATATTTTACAACTTGCTGCTCGTCACTGGTCTGAATAATATAGATCTGACATAATAGAGAAGGCCAACCAGGTCCTTTTTATATTTTAATTTTGTATAGAATATTAAGCATCCGATGCTTAGAATTTTTTTATCAAATAGTGCCCCAAACTAGGATCTCTAACGTATCGAACTAGGGTGCGTTTTATAGACATATGTTTCACATGCACAACCCAGACAACAACAGAACAAATATTTGTAGGTCATCCAAATAACTGTCCCGTGCTATGATCTAAACCTTGACCAGTAGCGCTGAAGCTCATGGCTTAGCCACTCCGCCAACAAAATATACCGCTACAGTACCACTCTCATCCCTTCTACTTTATAGACAGCCAGTAAAAGTCCACTGCTGGACATAGGCCTCTCACAAGTTGGGAGGATTTGCCGTAATCGCCACGCTTGATTGGCGGATCAGGCGATAGCAGAGCAAATATTTTACAACTTGCTGCTCGTTACTGGTCTGAATAATATAGATCTGACATAATAGAGAAGGTTATTCTGTCATCAAACGGAGATGAGATTTCCCTTAACCCACCTCACGAAACAAAATGAAATAAAGTATTATTTATATTCTGAGGTTATTAAGATGAAATTAAGATGTCATTTGTTTCACAATCACAAATTGTTTCTTAATGAGGTTCCTCATGTACGGAGACGAAACAGGCGAAAGAAAGTCTGAAAGTTTCATCACTTAAATTTTCTTTCTATTCATTTTCTGTTAAAAAAATATACATTATATATTTCAACTGAATTTGTGCGCCACCCAAAATTAATTTTGTTTAGTTGAATCCTGCCCTTGAAAGGTATTGTAAAGAAAAACATGTTGTCACCGATGAGACTACTCGTTGTACCTACTACTATAATTTTAAATGAACTCTTTGTATTTTTCTGGGGTTTTTTTTTGCTTGTAATAAAGTAGATAGACATAATCTATCCAGGATAATTCTGTTGCTAATGACTATACGTATAAAAATATACTTACGTACCTTTTTCACATTGAAAATAAACTCGCTAAACATGCACAATACAAAATGTACTTTTTATTGCGCATGATTATATGTAGTTTGACAGCGATCATTTTATTCTCGAAGTTTTTTTTTATTTGATAAAGTGAAGAAACGAGCTCACCTTGAGACATAAGTTCTTAAGGCTCATATGCCCAGTGATTACGCTAGCTCACAGTGCCCTTCAAACCGAAACACGGTACATTTGCACACTACTGCTTCACGGCAGAATAATCGGATTTCTGCATAGGAATCCTACCAGCATTAAATCAATATTGGCTCTATAGTTTTTGTTATAATAATCCTTGTTATTTGATCTTTGTTTATTAAAAATAATGTTAATAGAAATACTGTATCAACTTTTGGGATTTAGTTGTGTATACACGTTACTCTCTGAATACGTTTTTTACTCTTTATGGTCGTGTAACCGGTTATTCTGGCTTGTATTTGTCCCTTGTACATATTTACATTGTAAACGTTACTTTTGCACATCAAAACTGTTTCTCAGTCTGGATCACGTTCGCCACGTCAATTTAATCCATTGCATCCACACAATAATTATGCAACCTTTTTGTGTATTCCACACTACATCCCACTTTGTATTTACGTTTAGTACAAGTAATACATCTATGTAAAATAATAGAGGAAGCGTTACTAGTTTACGGTGTGAAAATAAAATAACAAACCCCAAAATAGCACAGCTAATTTAATTTAATATCTTACTGAGGACTTTTAAAGAAGCGGCAGAAGATATCTGCAATTGGGCCGGTCAAATCAAAACTGCCTTGTAAATTGTTGTTTTGTTATGTACTATAACATTACATGCAGACTAGAACTAACGCAAGTATATACTTTACTTGTTTGGAAGTGTGTTATTTTGAGTGCTAGCGCAATGTCTATGAATATGAGACTTAAGAACGCATGTCTCAGGGTGACGGCCGCAGTGTGGTGTCATACAAATGTTTTGGGTGACACAGCATTTGTTATGGGCAGACGTTGCACTTGCCATCAAGTGATCGTTTTGTTCGTTTCGTCACTTTATCCAATAAAAAAATGCCATGAAGCTCAACTATTCCATGTCTACGTATATAAATATTTATATTACATTGTTTTCTTACCCCAGAACAGAATCGAAAGAGAAATATATGAATGAAATGTGTTCTTCATTAAATATTATAACCAACAGTTATTTGCATGCAATAAAAAACTTCTGAATCATTTCCATTAAAAACTTAACGGAACCGTCGCTAACAGTACGCATTGACATGTCTTCGTAATAACTTGCATGTTTATATACTCGTACCTACAAGGAAACAAGCGTAAGTGCGCGTTTCAATTACATTTCACTAAACTAATTTGTTATATGAAAAGAAAAGTATAGCCCCATATAGTGGCGGTGTATTCAAAACCCATAATCCCATCTCGTTCCATGGTTATCGTTAAAGTCGAAAAGAAACCCAGAATTTTTTTCTGCGGAGTAACCATTACAGCCAGACTAGGCATTAATAGAGCAAGATTAGATTTCAGCAAGATTAGGCATCAGCGCTTAAGGTACGTGCTGTTCAAAATTACGATTGCTGAAATTACAAAGAACCTACGAAGTATTTGTCACTTCTGTGCTTGATAAGTCATTGACCACTACATATATTGATTGCAAATGGCTGCGCAATTCAGAAAGTTGAATTAAAAAAAAGGTAACTCGTTTTCTTAGTCAGGCTTGCAGATCTCCCGACTGTTAGTTTGGATGTCGTATCACGTTAGGTTATTTATTTATTTCTTATAATAACCCATGTTGGGTGTTGCTATACCGTTAACTTAATATCACCTACTTATTTTCTGCCGAAGTGTCGTAAGAGGCGACTAATGTATTGTACGGACAGCCTTTATTCGTGGAGAATAACACCATAACATGCAGTGCTGTCACTATGCTCGTGGGAAGGCAACGGAGAGTCAGATTAGTTTTTGACTCGTACCAAAATGGCGGCCACGTGGTTCGTCGCCCATCACGTTTTGTCCCCCGCGGGGGCGAAAACTGAGCTTCATGTGTAGTGTCTGTCTACCCCTTATATGGGAAAAAGGCGTGACTATATGTTTACATTTTTACTGTGTATGGTTACCCACCCTAATGTAAAACCATGGTTGGTTGGTACCCACTGTCTTGAAGTGATTTTTTTTTATTGTTTCGGCCGACGTTAAACCGCAAACGTGCTGATCGTAAGCAACTCTTTGCTCTAAGATGAGGAGCCGGTTAGCTTTAGACACGCCACTTCACTGTTACCTTGAAGAGTACGGTCTGGGTGCACTGACGTGGGTCTGGGTGCTGGGAAAGATTTCAAATTTTATTGCTGTGCACACCAATCATTTTTCGATATAAGGGAATAAATGTTAAATGATACCACTTTTTTGTTTAACATTGATTATCTCTTTAATAATTTGTTTGAATGCAAACGATAAAACGATAAGGAATCTCTTCCCATACATCTGTAAAAACGGACGGGCTAAGAGCGCACTTTAATTTTCAAAAAAAGATAATATTAGAAACTCTTAAATTTTTCTTGTTACACAATTATATAAATAACTCTATATATAATATTTGGCGTTAATAAGAAATAAGAAAGGAAAGGTTTATTGGTACCAGCAAAATACATACAAAGGAAAAAAAAACAAAATAAAAATAAAAACGGCACATGAACCACCAATATTTGTACAAATTTTGAAATTGAACAATTTAAAAACAGGAAAATAAATAAAATATAATTTAAATTAAAAATGGTACCAAAAGGTCTCAACTCAGCATAGTGCCTTGGCCGATTTCAGCCTCGACGCTGGTCTTCTGCGGATGATGCGCGATGAGCGAGAGTTAATGCGTTATACGTTTAAAAAAGCAATTAAAACAGTTTACAGTTACATATTATATTCGTTTCAAATTACTTGTTTAAAACAAAATACCAAAATTATAAGAATAAAAAAATAAAAAAAACGAAAATTATAAAAAGTAATGTAAATCATTACTTTTTATAATTTTCGTATATGAAAAAAAATCATGATGTGACGTTCCAATTCAATTACATGCAAGGAGCGTATATTTTTGTCAATTAGCTACTTCCACTTTACAATAAATCGCAATGCCATTCAAAAATGAAGCTTTTACACCCACATGCTAAGTCTGCTAAAATTATGACAATGACAGTTAATAGGCAGTTGTTTACGGTGTAGTTATCACCATAGCGTCATGCGTTGACAAGGTTTATATAAATGACATAACGCACACTATAATATAATGTCGAATAACGTAGCCTTGCAGCAAAATTTCACAATAGTTTATGTTCCATAAATACTTTTGTCATACATCCATAAAAGTAAAGTTATGTCTTAAGTGGACGGACCGATAGCCTAGATGATTCTATCTTAAATGCTGAAGCAGAACCCGCAAGGTTCGAATCCCGCTAGGAGCAAACTTTTATATGAGGAATATAAAGTTCTGTGTCTGTATCACGAACGAGTGTTTTTTTTATATGTTAATGATATCACCAATCAATGTCCAAGATATAAGGAATTACAGTTTGTTGCTGGATGTAAGAATATCCGATTTCAGTATTATATTATTTTAATTTGCGCGAATCACTTAAAAGCGGGCTCAGGAAACTGGTAGTTCGGCCGCCTTGAGCCGGAGAGAGTGGAAGATAAAGATTTATGCGGCAGGTTGCAGTTTAAAAAGACGAATTCGAAATCTTATACATACATTTTCGTAAATATTTGTTGTGTGTACCAATAAAAACATAAAAATGACTAAAAAGGAAAAGGCAGGCCCATTCAATTTGATAAGTTAAGAATTTTCAAATTGTTTTGATTTTCTATACTTTGTTATAGAAATTAGGGACCTAATTAATTTTAGTGTATTGATAAAATAATGTTAAAATTACATGCAGACGCATACTTATAAAAAGATGAGAGTTTATTAAAAAATACACTACTTTATAATCATGAAATATCAAGATCTCAGATCCGTTAACAGTACTCTCACATAATTGAGTATTCAAATAAACATTTCATCATTCATCGCTTGATTTAAAACAAATACTAAACGTGTTCCTTTAACTAAATGTTCAGTGTAAACCATTTTACGCGTATATATATATATATTATACTTTGTTTTGTTTGAGTTTGTATTGGGTCCGATAGCATAGTACTAAGTCACCATGATACATGGCCTGGCCTACTTGGGAACCAGGGCGTAGCGAAAGCAATGTTACGTCGTGACGCGTTTCCTAATGCGTTTTGTTTTAGGATAGACTTCTCTGGCCGACTCTTGATTAGTGAAAAATGTTATTAATATTTACGTACATATTTTATGTTTGTGTATTTTTATAGATGTCTAGTAGAGAAGAGTAGTACCTACCTCTATCCTACCGAGGTCGTGAGAGGCGACTAAGGTCTGTATACGGACGGCCTTTATTCGTGCAGAATAATACTATAACATGCAATGCTGACAAAATGGCGACGTGGTTCGGCAACTGTCTACGGATGTTGTCTCTGCCTACCCATTCCATGGAAAAAGGCGTGAATATAAAAATATACAAACATATATACATGTTTGTATATTTTTATATTTGTTGACGACCTCCTGGTTCAGAGGTAAATTAGGTGCAGTCGTAAATTATCATTATAGTGCCATAAGTATTAGTACAAAGATCGGCTATCGGCCGTCAAAACCTGCTCTTTATGTCCTCCTGGCTGATTTTCGACCACGGCAACATCTACTGAATACTGTCGGAAGTTATCAACTGCGCAAGAGATATAGTGCCACGAGTGTACGCGCAAGCACAGGGGCTCTCACTCTTCCTAACCTACCCGTGCCCGTTGTAATGCTCATGCGATAAGATCGGAGCTAGGCTAGAATGCAGTGTCAGAGACACAAAGACAATCGCAACACAATCAGACCCGAAAATCAAAAAATTGTGTTTTTGCACAAGTATTGGCTCCGTAGGGATTTGAACCCAGGATCTGTGACGTGGTAGTAAGGTACTCTAACCACTAAGTCACGTTGTCGTCATATCATCCAAATTAATTTGTAACAGATGTAACATTTCTGGTACGTGCGTTTTACTAATGGTAAGATTCCTATGCAGAAATCCGTCAAGGTGAGTTTTACTTTAGGTTTAGGATATATATTATAAATCCTTATATCTCAGGATGAGGGTAACAGTAAATATTTTTTAACACTCGTTTGATTTTATAAATGGTGCAATATGATTTTAAAGGGAACTATATGCTTATAATTGTAATACAGAGTGAATCGACTACAGAAACATAAAGATTTCTCTAGAAAAAAATTCTAGGTCAGATAATAAATGCCAACGGCACATTTGCGAGACTGAAGAATGGCGCGAGGGAGGGGATTTAGGATGCCTTCCTGCTCGGCTCCGTGGATTTGCGTAGACTATTTTATACTTCGTTTCACTTCCGAAAGCCTATCTTCTGTTATAAAGTAAACCAATGCAAGACGTATTCGTTCGACGTATACGTAGTCGACTTTTCAACAACGTTGGAAGACAAAATCAGTAATGGACGGACTGCAATGATTGTCATCCTACTCGTATTATAATCGTAAACCCCTACACAAAAAAAATATAGCATAGCATATAACATAGTCTTAGATAGAGCGCAAAATAACCATCCTAAATATAACAGACCTACATTATCATGCCTGGTGACAGGCAGCATCATGTCAGGTGCGAGGAGTCGATCGCAAATCCGCCTGTGGCGAGAACGGCAAATTCTACCAATTTGTAAGCGGTTGTGGGAGCCGTTGTAGATTATAAGCAGAGTCGTTATTAATTTCAGTCCTCGGGTGACCTGGACTCCCTAATGCCGGCACCACTTCAATTGTTGTGCTAAAAATCTTTCGACACATGTAAACTCGATCAACCCCGCGTAATTTTTCCCGGTTCCAACACTTTCAAAATCAAAGATGGCTGTGCTCAGCAGTGGGACGTTTATATGCCGTTGATTCAGCTGCTGCTGCTTATGATGAATGATACTGATTTTACAATGTTGCCAGAATAATACCTAATATAAGAAAAACCTCGCCTCTTTTATTTAAAAAATGTTTCTTAAAAATATTTTTTTTGGTGTAGAAAAAAATGAGTAAAACCGGTCGAGGTTGGGCAGTTCGTCGTATCTGAATATATTATGTTGGAAATAAAACTATGACGACGTCACATCTTTAAAAATACAGTATCATATCGATTATTCATGGAAATTATTGTTTCTCGAGTTATGTAGTCAGCTTATTTTAGTACTTTCTGCTCGATTTTATGAGAAAGAAAGAGAAAGCATCAATATTTTTTTCAATAATGTTTGTGGGTTACTTTATTTGTGACAAACTATCGTAGTATTTGCTCAAACCTAATAAGGATTACGTAAAACTAACATGTGTTATGGATGAGCAAATATTTGTTATTCCATGATTGTTTGCACTGCTGCTCGGTATCTTTTAAGCGTTGTAACATTGTCATTAAGACTTCTCGTATTCAAGGTTAGAAAATCAAAATCCTAGTTAACAAACGTGTCACTGCTTAATGGCCTCATATGTTAAATGTATGGAGTAACTTATTTAACATAAAATTACGATATTTTTTGTGCCGTGTGGTGGCTTAAGAGAATCTACCACCCCATCTCATTCCGTGGGTGTCGTTAAATTCTAAAGAGGGAAAATGAATAACGAAACGATAGATACAAAAAGTATCAGTTTCGTATTGATTTCTTATATTTACGCGAATATTACAAATTTAATAAAATTTATGTTTTATTTTCACCGGGTTAACTATGGCATCGGGACATCCTTCACCTCAGTCTTTCCTTGAACATGGGTGCTATAAAGCGCCCGAAACTTCTGCTTATAAATAGTCAAAAGTTTTTGTTTTGATTTAAAAAAATAAAAATGGGAAACAACTAAAAGTAGTTTCTGTGCCAAGATTTTTTCCAAGTACAACAAAGAAAAATTTCACACGTAAAGCTTCGAACGCTTATTTGCCACGAGAGACGAATTAAACAATTAAATCTGACATTGACAACATGGCTTTTCTTCCTGTTCGCATAACTTTAAAGGGAGTGAAAGGAGAATCAAGATGTGTTTTATTAAAAATAAGGCTAAAAGCCCACCTGATGTATTAGTGATGAGATCTTAGATTGTAAAAACACAATGTTAGACTATGCTGGATTGTCGAAAAAGGATCACATAGTCCACACACAGATACATAAATGGTCATTCTTGTTCTTGATGTAGAAACAAGACGTCAGTAACTTGGTAGGTAGGATTCCTATGCAGGCATCCGTCTAACTAGGTACCACCACAGGGCCAGTTATTCTGTCGTAAAGGCAGTAGTGTGAAAACATTACTGTGTTTCGGTACATTACGGTGTTATAACCTGCGTAAAATTCATGTCAATAAGTTTAGTAGTACTTGAGTTAAATTCGTTCGTACAGTCAGCCAAAAAGGCACTTATTTATTTATTTAAAATCTTCATTGCTTCTCTTACATATTTTCTCCCAGTCAACCCGTGGAGTGGTGAGATTTTGAATAAGGTGTAGCAAAACAAGACAAGTGAAAATGACAAAAAATTAGTGACACATAAGTATAATAAATGTAGTGTAGTTTAAAAAAAATGACGTTCAATAAGTTATGTAAATAATCTATGTTTAATAAAAATTATTCTATTCTATTCTAAAATATAATAAGCACTTCTATTTTATAGAAATGTATGAAACAGTGCCCTGTGCTAGCATTTTGTGAGAGCGCTGTCCTTTTCCGGTTGAGTTCTCAGAAGTATTGAATTTTTTTGTAAGTCACGTTGACAAACGATTTTAAAGTCCACTTTGTGGTAAGCAGGACTGAGGCCCATAAACAACTACCACTTGGTTAAAGGTTAGGTGCGGACCACAATCTTCTTGCCTCGAGCCCCTGAGATCTACAAGAGAATGCCTCATTACATGTCGAGTCTCTGGTTTTATACTGGTAATTTAATTATAGCTATTTCGTTAGAGCATGGGTTTTCTACTGGGATGGGAACTTTATATTAATAACTAGATAAATTTTAAGACATTTTACTATTTTTCGTCATTAGAAAATAATTATCAAAAAGGAGTTTTAAACATTAATTTTAAACAGTATTTAGGGAGATATTTCATGCCGACAAAAACACCTTTGAGAAATAATATATGTAGATATTCAATAAATTGTTAACAAGGTCCGTATTTTAAACTTTGGGCAGTGACGCCAGTAACTTTATGTATTTTTAATTGTCACGTAGAATTACCAAAACGACATTTAAAATATGAATAATCGTTGAAAGGTATTTAATAGCAAGTCAAATTTAACAACAATTAAAAAAACCTCCATTAAAAACACATTAAGTGTCTTTTATAATATTTCAATGAAGAAAAAATAATAAATTTTAAATTTATTATAACTATTTTGGATTTTAAATTTAATTAGATTTTACAGATTATTCTCATAGGGTCGTGTAGGCGCACATATAGCGATCAGATCGAAGTAGTTTTAAGGAAAGGTCACTACAAAAATACCGTCAAGCTCAAGTTTCAAGTAACCGATGAGCTTGCATGAAAACACTAATGAAAGTAGAAGAAGCTAAAGATGTGTGTCAGGATCGTAGTAAGTGGAAAGGTATAGTCTCTGCCTACCCCAATAGGAAAGACGCCTGACTATATATGTATGTATTATTCTCAGAAGTACCGTTAGTTTTCACAATGGCGTGGCTTAGTGGACAAGGTACTTATAGCCACCACGCCGCGGGTCCCAGGTCCGAATTCCAACCGGGGACTACATTTATGGAATAACTCAAATAAGTTTCACGTGTGAACTTGGTGTCTGTCAAAACGTCGAATTCCCAGTATGCGCCATTGTTTGAAAAAACATCGTTAAAAATATCGTTGTTACTATGATACACATTTATTCTAGGTATTCGCATAGTCTCACGCCATACGGACGGCCAATCGAAACGCGTACATGTTCATTTCTTATTCTGAAAACGTTTTCTTTAAGTCGCATACTGGGAGTAGACAAGTTAGTAAGATGCATTTGTCTTATGACGTTAAGTAAATTGTTTTTAATGCTATGGAAAATTTTGTTCTATCATTTTCAGAAAAACAATGGAGAAAATTATAATAACATTTATATGAAAAAATGCTAACGTTATTTACAATTATACTTCATAAGATAAGAATTTTTCCATAAAAATATTAGTAGCCAGGATTCTCCACTGATGACAGGTGGAAATCTGAAGGTGTATGGTCAGGGCTATATGGCGGATGCCTTAACACCTCCCATCCAAACTTTTATTAAATTTTTGCTGAGTGGCTAAAATGTATGTGGTCTGGTGTTGTCGTGATGAAAGACCACACCCTTTCTATTGATCAATTCCGGTCGCTTTCTCTTAACGTCTTGCTTTATTCTCATCAGTTTCTGATCAGTTGTTGGCAGTAGAGATCCGAACCGATGGTTCTACCCGGTGGTAAAAGATCATACTGAACGACGCTCTTCCAATCCCACCATCCACAAAGCGTCACCTTATTGCGAGTTAATCCTGGTTTTGCCATAGTCTGTGAAGCCTGATCGACCTTTGACCACTACACGTTCTTGTCGTACGTGATCCACTTTTCATGACCAGTTATCAATCTTTTCAAAAACGGTTCGGTTTCATTACATCTCAGTAAAGAATCACAAATGAGTACACGGTTCATTCAGTGAGCTCGTGTGGCATCAAAATATCGAGCTTTTTTGTGTAGCCAGCGTTTTTCAAATGGGTCAAAACAGTTTAACTGTAATTTTTTTTAAATGTATTGAATATCTTCATTAGATTCACTCGTTTTGGCACAAAGAAAAACAAATGAAAAATATTTGGAAACAAAATTTTACTAATTTGTTTCTATTTTTGAAATAGTCATCAAAACTAGCCATACACAAATAGTACAGCCAAAGAGATTTTATTACAATTTTATACATACTATATGCGAGAAGGCTTTTTCCCTGACCTATTATTTAAGCAGCTTTTATTATATTTAATTATTATGGGATCGTCGTCTATTACTACCTTATATGGGTCCGCCGACTACGAGGGGTTTAGGTAATCTACCGTTTTGAATAAATCTTTATGGTTCCATACAAACATGCTGAACATAAGCCTCTCCCACGCAGAACGATTTGTTGTGATCACTACGCTCGTTAGACTGATTGTACCAAACACAAGTGCCGTGCCAGTTTTTCTGCTGTGAAGCAGTAGTGTGCATACATTACTTTGTTTCGGTCTGTAGCATTGTGTTACTACACAGAAATGTTCAGGGTGACACAGAATTTGTTATAGGACAGACGTTGCACTCATCATCAGGAGAACGATTTGTTTGTCTTACTTTCTTCCATTAAAAAAAATGTAATGCCGAACACAAAATAGCACATTAAATGTTATTCCGTAACAATATTTTTTATTTTTCATTTTACAGGCACGGTGAACAGTGGCGTAAGTTCCGCTCGAAGGTGCAACGGCCAATTCCTCCAGCCGCAAACCGTAAAGAAGTATGTGGCTCCAATTGAACTGGTCACCGAGGATTTCATCAGATATATGGAGGACGCGCGTGATGAGAACGGCGATTTGCCGCATGAGTTTGACAACGACATTCATCGGTGGTCCCTTGAGTGTAGGTTACTGTTTGTAATAAGGATCTGATGTTATATTGTTCAATGATCAGCGTTTTAGGCCTCTGTATCGCGACGAAGAAAAATATTCTCAGCACAAATTAAAAAAAACATTGGTTTTTGATTTTGCCAAATACGGGAAAAACATAAAGATGTTTGTCTTATCTTAATGACACTGCTGATCTTTCTTTCTTTGGATTACTGGTGATAGGATTCCAATGCAGGAGTCCGTCTAGGTAGGTACCACCGCAGGGTCAGTTATTCTGCCGTGAAGCAGTAGTGTGCAAACATTACTGTGTTTCGGTTTGAAGGGCACTGTGAGCTAGCGTAATCACTGGGCATATGAGACTTAAGAACCTATGTCTCAGGGTGATGGGCACAGTGTAGTGTCACACAGAAATGTTCTGGGTGACACAGCATTTGTTATGGGCAGACTTGCAGATGCACTTACCATCAGGTGAACGTTTTGCTAGTTTCATCACTTTATGCATTTAAAAAAAAAATCTTATCGTATGTGCGCTGCGTTGGATCCGAGAAGGTGATGATCATTTAGTTCCTCTATGTTTGTGCTTATATTTACATACATACATACAGTCACGCCTTTTTCCCATACAAATTGTTGGCACCAGACCACATCTGTAGCACTTTTCGCCCCCGCAGGTAACGTGTCGGGCAGGCAAAAGGATTAGGTAGGAAATGGACTTTGGGTAGGGAAAGGGGAGTTGGAAAAGGAACTATAAGGTGTAGGATACTACAAGCTCGAGTGGCCGCAGTCGCTTACCCGATAACCTACCGTACTTGCCGGACAATGCAAGTAGATCAAGTATCCCTGATGACAACTTCAGTTTAGTAATCGAAATATATAGCTGTGGTTAAGGCTAATAAGGAGAATATCATAATGACGATTGCCTACTCCATACTTACTTATCTAGTTGTAGGTTCTGGGTTTTAATTCCAGTTTTAAGGCCACTGTTTTAGTGCCTCCAATATCTGATTATATTACAGGTACAGTACAGGTTTTTCAAAGGATATGTTTAGGTTATTCAATCAAATACGGGAACTGAAGAATGTTTGAGTACCTTTATACTTGTGTAGAAATTTAAGAAATATTAGCTTATTTGTTACTTTAATATGATTGATCATGATTTTTGTGAGAAGTCGCATCGATTAATTATTTCTGCAATATAGTTATTGTTATTATTTCTTTACCGTAGACGGGATACGAATGAGAAGACGCGGTTATGTTTTAATACTAGAAACTTTATGACGTGCTACTAACGTGCTTAAACGTAAAAATCTTACAAAAGTTAAAGCGATTGCTTCACAGAAGATATGCAACATCCCGTCTCTTTGTAATCTACGTTCATAGTTCGTCACATTTTTAAAGAGCGGTTGGTGCTAGCAATCTGACCTCCACTGTCAACATATTTAGTGTGGTGTTAAGTTAAAGCAAAGAATGTATTTTTTAAACATGTCTTTGAATAATAAACTTAAAAATGTATTTCGTCATTCTCATCTATCCTTAACACCTAGATATGGGCCTGCTTCAAGTTGGGGGGGATTCGCTTTCATCGCCACGCTTAGCTGGCGAATTGTAAAAATTATTTACTGTGTAAATTAGTTCTCTCCTACCCAATCTCGTTTTTGGAAATGATAATGATGATGATTAATCCTCAAGTCTCAGAGTGAGTGCTTGCGACTTTGTGACTTAGTGGTCCACCCACCTGACGGAAGAGTTGTAAGTCCAGAGTTTGACTCCCAGCCGAAGGTAGCATTTTATTTGGTTGTGATTTCGGATATGTCTTTATGATTACGCCGTGTCTATGACACTGCGCCTGAGACTTTTATCGATGTTATAGTTTATGTGTTACATCGGGATCAGGCAGGTAAATCCCAGGGAGTGCCTATTAGCTTGCGCTAATACTCATGGTTCTGTAATATAAACGACAGCTTCTATTTCCACAATCGGCCAAGAAAATGTCTTTCGAGTTACATACATACTGTCACGTCTTTTTCCAATACAAGAGGTAGTCAGAGGCCACGTGGCCCACTTTTCTCCCTCGCGGGAGACGAGACGTGACGGGTGGCGAACCACGTCGCCGCCATTTTGGTACGAGTCAAAAAATTCTAACTCCCAATAGCGTTCTCACGAGAAGTACAGTCACAGCATTATGCAGCAGCAGCATATTATAGTATTATTCTTCACGAATAAAGTCCTTACACTACTTTAGTTGCCTATTACGGCACCACGGTAAGAAAGAGGTAGGTACTATTCTACTCTGCCAGACACCTATCGGCATCCGAGCTGTATAATTTTAATTGTTGTCACAAAAACATTTATTTTTATTTATTTTATTCTCATTGTTTTAAGGCATTGGTCGCGTAGCTTTAGATGTCAGACTGGGTTGCCTCTCATCTAAGCTTACAAAAGATTCAGAACCACAGCGTATAATAGACGCGGCAAAATTCGCTTTGAGAAACGTTGCCGTGCTAGAACTGAAGGCGCCGTATTGGCGTTACATTCCTACGCCTCTTTGGACCAAATACGTTAACAATATGAATTTCTTTATCGAGTAAGTTTTTTTTATTTTAAAATTAAAAATTGTATTAATGATATAAATTTAATAAAGTCGAATAGTGATTGAACATAGGCTTCTCCCATAGACTTGCCACAAAACACCGTCTAGAGCCACCTGCATCCATAGACTTCCGCAAAAAAGGAGGCCAGGCCTATGTTTAACTGTGGACTATAATATGCTGAAATGATGATGATAAATAGTGATTGAATTTTAAAAAGATAACGTATATAATTTACTATAATTATTTACTATAACTAAATACTTCACTTGTAATATTTATATTAGTGAAGCTCCCCGATCTTAAATATTTATACATACATACAGTCACGCCTCTTTGCCATTGGGGTAGGCAGAGACCACATCCTTCCACTTGCTACGATTCTGACACACATATTTCGGTTCTTCTACTTTCATTAGCGTTTTCATACACGGTGGTCGGTTGCTCTTTCATGTCTGTACTTTTAACGTGACCTATCCTCAAAAGTTCTCAAATCTGATTGTGATACGTATGCCTAGATTGACCCGTTACCGGCTTTCCCATTCACATTCGCCTCATAAATCCGTTTCATTAATCTTCTTTCATTCATCCTCTCTACGTGTCCAAACCATCTAACCATCCCTTCCTCTATCTTTGTCATTACGTCTTCAACCACACTGCAACGTTCCCTAATCATGCCGTTTCTCACTTTGTCGATTAAAATTACACCAGCTTCTCAAACTTCTCATTTTCATAGCATTAATCTTACTTTCTTGCTTGTTTTGCTAGGTGGCATTCACTACCTTACATAAGTGTGGGGACCAGAACCCTCTATGTACAGCCAGTCGTGTCTTTTTAGATACGTTCTGGATTCAATATTTATGTTATAAATTGATTTTTTATTTTCAGTTTATGTAGCCGCTACATCAACGAAGCCTTGGAACGTCTTAAAACCAAGAAGGTGACGTCAGAAGATGACCTTTCCCTGCTTGAACGCGTGTTGCAGAGCGAAGGCGATCCGAAGATCGCGACCATCATGGCCCTTGACCTTATTCTCGTCGGGATTGATACGGTACTACAAAAAAATTATATTAATTCTAATAACTTTTTCTCTTCTCGCAAGTGCGTTGGCTGCAGTTAAAGTAATATGACATTTTATCACAATTTTGCAGTAATGACATAATGAAAAATGTGTGAAACCCATCATATGCCGTGTTCGTTGTATGCGTTGTTTGCGTTGACCAATAAATGAAAGTCAGGTTTTTACTCACTGTATAATTTAGGGCTACTTCGTTATATGAAATACATAACAAGACACAGTTCATTAGTAAAACATATAAATCGCTACAATGAATACATGTTATTAAAACCAGAGCAGAATCGATTCTGTTTGTAAATTTGAATAGAATGAACTCAATACAATTTCATAAAATAAAATAGAAACATAGAACACGAAATTACTTGAGGCGCCAACTCGATAAGTGGCGGTAGTGCTTGTTGAATTTTGCAATTTCTGTGTCTATTTTGAGTTTTGATGTTTAATATTGATAGTTTATTATGCAAGTGCTCGTAAAAGTGTACAGTAAATGGGAAATTCAATTCAAGACCAAAATTGTACTTTTCGTCATGTCTCCATCAGTCTAGCAAATGTTCATCTCCATCATTATTCATCAGTTCAGTAAATTTTCAGTAAAAGTCAACTATCATTTTACTGTCGATCGAAATTAAGTTACTCGACATTAGCAAAAATGGTTCTATTTGGTAGCTTATTGCCAGGTTCAAAACAGAAGAAGAAGAATACGAAATACAAAATTACAAAAGAGGTTTGAACGAAAATGGTGCCAGTATCAAATGTGCTTAATGGTCGATCCGCCACAAAAGGATACAATCACATAATTACTTTTCAATCATTCCATCTACACCCCGAATAACCATGTGCAGGTCGTACAAATATTTCCTTCGAGCGGGAATCGAACTCGCGATCCGTAGTGTAGCAGCCGTCGCTTATCCACAGCGCCAATCGAGCCGACACGCCAAATTCTGTCGGCGTATCCTATTATGGGATTACCTTCGTGATTTATTTCTTATACTGTGTTCTGTATATTATCTAGATTTCCATGGCAGTGTGCTCGATCCTCTACCAAGCGGCGACAAGACTGAAACAACAAGAGAAAATGGCAGAAGAAATACGAAGAGTGCTGCCCGATCCAAGTCAGCCGCTTACTTACTCTGACTTGGACAAACTGCATTATACAAAGGCTTTCGTTAGAGAAGTTTTTAGGTTAGTACACTCGTTCTGTAAACTGATGATGGTGACAGTTTCATCGTTCTACTAGTCCACTTCTGAACATAGAACATACTCTATAGATTGGCACAAAAGTTTGTAGCTCTCATTTTGGGGATTTTGCCACAGTTGCCTCGCTTGGCAGGCGGGTTGACAAGTGCAGTTTATTTATTCAGATGTTTCAGGAAGATTCTACTGCCCCTTTATCTAGTTTTCATATTCCCTCTGTCGACTTTTACGACACCCACGGGGGATGAGATGGAATGGTAGATTCTCTTAAGCCGCCACCACAGTTTACTAGACGACAAAATTCAAATTAGTAAAAATTTCTCTAGGTTTAGGTAGGGTAGTCTAGGTAGGCACCACCGCAGTGTCACATAATATGCCGTGAAGCAGTAGTGTGCAAAAATTACTGTGTTTCTGTTTAAAGGACACTGATTGCTAATCGGCCAGGAAGACATCGTATAGCAATAACAATGAATGCATAAACCATCACTGCGTTTTTTTTGTAGCAGTGGTAGCAGCAGAATTAGTGACACTTGGATGGTATCAACCTATACAGATCTTTGCATAGAAATCCTACCCCCAATAACTAAAACTGAGTCACGACTTGCATAAAATAAAGCCGATAGGTGTCCGGCAGAGTGGAAAAGCACTTACCTCTTTCCTACCGAGATGTCGTAAGAGACGACTAAGGTATTATACAGTCATCCTTTATACGTGCGGAACATTATCATAATATGCTATGCTCTGACTATTCTGTTCGTGGGAAAGCAATGGGGAGTTAGACTTTTTTTGACTCGTACCAAAATGGCTACCTGCCTACCAAAAGTTATGTTTTGTGTAGAGTTTGTAAGGCATTTCTTTTCTTTTACAGAATGTATTCAACGGTTATTGGTAACGGTAGAACATTACAAGAAGACGATGTCATTTGTGGATATCACATTCCTAAAGGCGTAAGTATAAAAATCTTGATCTGACCTGGTAGAGGTAAGATGCTATAATAAAATGTATTAAAATTATTTTGCGTTAATTGCAATACGAGATCTAAATTGATGTAGAAACTGGCTGTGCCCAGCGGTGCGGCCGACCCCGATCGATGATATACATATATACTTTCCTATTTTAATCGGATTTTGGAGTTTTGATTTTTTTGCGCGGAACCCTAATTAGATTGGTTCGACGTTAAAAATAATCCTTAGATTAGAGAGTCTGAGGAACGCAGTTTACATTGCTTTCGGATTTGGATGAGCCTTCTTCCGATCTTAGCATTACATCGAATGCGAAAGGCGAGGCGATTTTACGCTTATAAACAGCGTTTTCATCATCATCATTTCCACCCATAACAAATCTACTGCTGAAGATAGGCTTCTTTCTTCCCGACAGATGGCTACAAGACACGGTCCCAATCCCCCTGCGTCCATTATCATTATTCATCATTTCAACCTATCACTAGTCCACTGCTGAAAATAGGCCTCCCCCATTGTTTGCCACAAAATTTTATATAGTTAGTTAGCTATAGTTATGGCAACTATGGCCAAATAGCATTTTTTTATTTGACAGGCGGTTTGATTGGTAACCGCAGTTTATTTGTTCCAATAAGATGCTGCTGCCCATTTTCTGGTTTTAATTTTCCCTCTGCCGACTTTTACGACTCTCACGGGATGAAATGGGGTGGTAGATTCTCTTAAGCCGCCACCACAGGGCGTCCATTATCTTCTTCGTTCATAAACGCGCCCGTATCGTCAGTAACAGCACGATCCTAATGGTTATCGGACCTACGGCATATTCGGGACTACGGGATGTATGGATAGCCCACTCTCATTGTTTGCTGACCATTTAATCTTACTAATGCGGCGAAGGTATAGGTTTTAATATACACTGCGCTTCTCACATGTTTTGGTTAATAAATAGAAGTAGTCGCAGTCATGAATGATCATAATCATCATGTCACAGGTGTCCGGCAGAGTAGAATAGCACCAGCCTCTTTCCTACCGAGGTATCGTAAGTGGCGACTTAGGTATTGTACGGACAGCCTTTATTCGTGCAAAATAACACCATAACATGCACTGTACTACTCGTGGGAACGCAATAAGAAGTAATTTTTTTTTGACTCGTGTCAAAATGGCGGCGATGTGGTTCGCCACCAGACACGTCACGCTCCCACGGCTGGTATACATGTGGGGCTACCTCTTATATGGGGAAAAGCCTTGTCTGTATGTTTGTATGTATGTCAAGGATCTAAACTGGGTAGTCATTGAACAAAAAACGTTTATTTATACCATTTCTAATTCAGGTTCAAGTGGTATTCCCAACGATAGTGACCGGCAATATGGAACAGTTTGTATCTGATCCTGAAGAGTTTAAGCCGGAAAGATGGCTGGAAAATGACGGAAGACTGCATTCTTTCGCCTCATTGCCTTACGGCTTCGGAGCAAGGATTTGTCTCGGAAGAAGATTCGCTGATTTGGAAATACAAGTTTTGTTAGCAAAGGTACTTTCTCATCTACTAGTTAAGATATATCTTTTCGTTTTGACACCTTGAAGAAACTTGAATATTTGAAAAATATTTTGACGGCATCTACATTTTATATAGGAGCACCGTGAAAAATGGGAAAAGTCGTGTGGCCGTCAAAGGCGTATATAAATTAAATGTTAATATTGTTTAATTACTTGCGTAACAACGCGATGCCGCGTTTGTCTAGAAGTTAAGAAACATTTGGAAAATCACTGCAATATTTATTATGGAATAATCTTCTTTATGGAAGAGAGCCTGCTATACTGCACTGTTGTGGATGGATTTGCCGTAATACCCATGCATGACAGGCGGAGCCGAGCACCTAGCACCTTGCGCCTTGGACGCCGATGTTCGTCTCCGGTTTGCGTATTTTTCGTCTGATGGTTTTAAGATAGCTTTTACTCCACCTGTTGGAACGCATGTGATTTTTCCAGATACTTCTCTAAAATGGGATGGTGGCGGCGAATAAAAATCTACCACTCCATCTTATCCCGTGGGTGCCGTAAAAGTCGACAGAGGGAAAATAAAACCAGGATTACGACAGCGGCATCTTCCTGGAATTCCTGAATAAATAAACTGCGGTTAACAACTCGCCTGCTAAGCGTGGCAACTATGGAAAAATCCCCTAAAATGGGCGCTACAAATTTATTTGGCAATCTGTGGGGGACGCATATGTTCAGTAGTGGATTAGTGGTAGGCTGTATTGATGATGATAATAGTAAACTGACACGAGGCCAGTGACCAGTAGTGGGATATTTATCATTTTTTCAATGGCACTGCTCACAAAGCACATACATCTTGGTCGTTATAGACGATGGAGGTGTCTATGGGCCTCAGTGACTATTTATCATCAGACGTACTGAATGAAATACTTTCGTCGTTATTATCAGTAATAGTCCACTGTTGGACATAGGTCTCGCCCAACGAGGGCCAATCCCCGGAAGGAATTGATGTAATCAACACTCTTGGAGACTGTTTTTTCAGTCATAAGATTTTTTAGTAGTGAATTAAACTCCCGGAAAATCTAAAGTGTACGCTTACGATAGTGGGATGAGGTGGTGGGTAAAAAAAGGTTTTCCTACACTGCCACTACATAGCGAACATCCTTACTTATTAAAAAAATAATCGTATGCTAGCAGTAGTGTTAGGATTGTTAATAAGTAAAATAAGATTTTATATTCCAGTTACTTCGCCGCTATCGACTGGAATATCACCACGAGCCCTTGGAGTACGCAGTAACGTTTATGTACGCACCCGACGGTCCATTGAGATTGAGAATGCTACCTCGTTAGATATCATTTTTATAGATTAAAGCCTATATTGAATTTATACTTAAAACTTTTTATGCTAAATTCTAAATAAGAAATGTTAGTAATGAACCGTAATCGAGATTATTAAATGTGTTTTTTAGGTTTAATTTAGGTTATTTAATATAGAAAAATGTTTTCGCAAAGACCATGACTTGTTTTATATTCATAGTGATTGATTTTCAGTTTGCCGCAGATTAAAATTAAGATCTGCCTATATTTGAGAAGTTATGAAAGTGTTATAAATTAAATGCTTATTGTAATCGACAATTTTTAATAACTATTAATAGTATGCAATGACTATGAAAGAAGTTGATGAACAATATGTTTTTAATTTGTCACCATTGTTATTTTGAATATCATTATTTTATAATTTTATGTTCTTGTCTGATTTTAAGTTCAATAAAATTATCATTATTTTGTTAATGTAATAATATTACCAAATGGAAATGTAATGAAATAACATAATAATTGTTTCATTAATTGTTTGTTTTGATGTAATATGATGTAAATAATATATTTTTATATTTCATATAATAGTTTGTTATTTTTTTCTCACCTTAATCGTATCTATAAAATAACGTTAAGGGAGGTTGAAAACTAAATTCTCTAAGAATTTAAGAAAACAACTGACAATAGGTAACAGCAGAAAATACTCTTAGCGCTGTATTAGGTAAATACAGTTGTGAAAAACAGACACATCAAAGTCTTAGACTTGTGGCACGGCTTAGTGTTTCAGTTAGTATTTACGACACATATTATTCACTGAATATTATTTAGCAAACATGTCCTCAAATAATCTGTATCTTTCTTAAAGGTCGGCAACGTATTACCAACATGTGACGTTGCAGATGTTTATTGCTCCTTTGCCATCTTTACTATGAAAAAAAAACTATTTGCGCAAATATGATTTCGTAAATCCGTGTGGTGGCGGCTCGTTAAAAGAATACTACCACTCCATCTCATCCATTGGATCTCGTAAAAGGCGAGTAAGGAATTAAACTGCACTGTGCACCCAACAGCGCATGGTGGCGATGGGCTCACCACCTATCACACCAAGTGCGTTATATTGTTTTGGTGAAACGTGGATTGTGGCAGTCATCTGTTTTTGCAGTGAGTGCCCAGTCTCTGACTACCCCTTATGGGATACAGTCGTGATCTTATGTATGTGTGTGATTTCGTATCGGATTCGAATCCATAACTTTTCACTGGTGGCAGGGTTCCTATGCAGGAATCCGTCTACCCCAGTTCCAGTTATTCTGCCATGAAGCAGTGGTGCACAAATATTACTGTGTTTCTGTCTGAAGGGCACTGAGAGCTAGTGTAATCACTGGGCATATGAGACTTCACAACTGATGTCTCGGAGTGACAGGCGCAGTGTAGTGCGACACAGAAATATTATGAGTAACACTGCATCTGTTATGGGCAGACGTTGCACTTTTTTAACGTTGAACGTTTTGCTAGTCTCGTCACTTTATTAAATAAAATTCGCAGCGATCCAAGGGCCCCTAAGAAGGAGGTCGAAGGCTCGGCTTGAACAGCTATCAAAAGAAAAGGTCTTTTTATAAATTTATATTCCGTAACGCTATGTTGTTTTACAAAACAATATAAGTATTATTTTATAAAAAACTACGACTCGGTAATATAAACTTATAAAAATGTATTGTGTCGAAAGTAGAATCGACCTGGCACAGGGATGAAACCTTGTGTAGGCCGTGTACCTACGTTCTCGCAGTCGCCGGCGAGTGCGGTGTAACCGCTGAAGTATCGGGTGCGTGTGAGAGCGAGTGACGCGATAGTCGACGGCGTGTCTTGGGCGAACGGCGCGCCGGCGTCATACGAGTTATTTATAGTTGTGATTAAATCACAATCGTCAATTAAGATATTTTTAGGACTTCTTTTGTTGAAAGAGGCATCCCTCACGGGGATGTAGTTATCGATCGCAGCCACTAACCACTATCGAAATGTCTTTTCGACATTTCTTTGAAATAAGCTGCTATTGTGCAAACATCCGAACACAACAACCGAAACTGTGCTTCGGTTTGAAGGCTCCTGATAGCTAGTGTAATTACTGGGCATATGATACTTAAGAACTGATGTGTCAGGTTGACGGTCACAGTGTGATGCCACACAGAAATACTCTGGGTAATATAGCATTTGTTATGGGCAGACGTTGCACTTACCAACAGGTAAACGAGTTATCGTTTCGTTACTTTCTTTAATAAAAATATAATTTAAAGTTGCGTAAGATCTGCGGAAATCGCTGGCGTTTATTGTTGACATAAATTCTTGGTTTTCGGGTCCGGTTGTGTTCTGGATGTGAAATGTATGTATGTCTGTAAAACTGCACCCACGATACAAGATAAATGCTGGTGTGAGGCATCGCATTTTTAAATAAAAACAAACAAAAAACATGCATACATACATATATATACTCGTATATATATATATATATATATATATATATATATATATATATATATATATATATATATATATATATGTGTATATATATATATATATATATCTATAATTCCGGTGCCGATACTTGTCAGGCAAAGTAGAACAGCACCTACCTCTTAACTATCGAGGTGTCGTAAGAGGCGACTATAGGCGGTGTATTGTACGGATCTTTATTCGTGCAGAATACTTGTACCAAAATGGTGGCAACGTGGTTCGCCACAAGTCACGTCTCGTTTTTCCGCGGGAGCGAAATATGGGCTATGTGTGGTCTCTGCCGGTAGGCACCGAGGTATCGTCCCATATACGAGGTATCGTATATGGGAAAAACCCAGTAATAACGGACGAAACCGAGACGCTGTTTTTACTATAGTAGTGTAGTAGTAGTAGTAGTATTTACGATAATGCCTCGTTTTGAGGTGAAACACGTGTCGTGAGCTCGACATCATTGGTGTGTATTGCCTAGTGGTAGTGTTGTAGTGGTAGAGGGTGTCTGGTGGCGGCTCCCGGTGGTGGGTGGTATTGGATTGCTTGTGAAAGCTGTTGAGGGAGGGCGGGCGGTGCGCTTCAAAAACTAGGTAACACACACCATTTTATATTTTGCATGCGGACCTTAGCAAAATAATTTACTTTCCTTTTTTACAATGGATTTCCGCAAAGTAACGCCTGATTCTATAAACTATAGGCATTTGTATGTCCTATATATCTGCTCTTCAAGAAAAGAGCCTATTCCTTTCTCGAAGGCCGGCAACGCACCTGCCAGTCCCCTGGTGTTGCGGATGTTCCTGGGCGGCGGTGATCGCTTAACATCAGGTGAGCCGCTTGCTCGTTTGCTCCCTCTTCAATAAAAAAGATAGTTACTCCGGCTCTACGTTAGAGCATACTACTTGTAAATTAATATTACAGTTACATAAGTATTGGTACAGACTGGTTATCGGTCTAAACCTCCTCGTGATGTCCTCCTGGCCGATTTTCGATCAGGGCGACAACTACCGAATACTGTTGGAAGTCATCAACTGTGCAGGTGACGTTATAGTGCCACTAGTGTACGCAAATAAAGGGGCACTCATTCGTCTCAACTTACCCGTGTCTGATGTAACGCTTATGCGATGAGATCGGTAGGCTAGGATGCAGTATCGCAGACACGAAAACAATCACAAAACAACCAGACCCAAAAACAAATAAATTTTCCTTGGCCTTTTGCCTTTGTAATTTAATACCTTATCTCTCTTAAGTGAGAATTACAATATTAAGATCAATGTAATATTTATAGTACTTAAAATCCAATAACATTTATCTTAACTGTAAATTATGATAACATTAAAACCTAATTTGAAACCTATATTCTATTCATCATGCCTAATTGTTTTGTATGACATATGCTTACTTTTAATTCGATTTTGATGGAAACTATCATTACAGATTATAAAAAATTAATAAATTAAAATTACACAACTGCCACAATAAATTCCGTAATGGTCGAGTGCACACAACTATCATAAATAACTCGTTAATGAACAGGTTTGTTTTGTTGCATTAAACAATAACGACGACACCTTCCTTGTCAATATTAGGGAATAATAGAACGCCATTATGTTTTACAGACCCGTTAAACTGGCCTAGTTTTCTGAGCTTAAGGCTAGATTTCGCCAAATAACTTACTAAAGAGGTTTTGAACTGCCACGTTCGGCAGCCGGTTAGGTGATCAGTATCATGTCTCGCACATTAGACGCTACTCCCTGTTACTAGATATGCATTTTAGGTATTTCATATTTAACATGGTTAACATTCATGAGGAGGATTCGCTATACATGAGGACTTCGCAATATACATAGGAGTCCCCCATAATTTAATGTCGTGATAAGACGGGAAACTTACTTAATATTGCGTAGTTTTTTTTTCTACACAGCGTCTAAAAAGTTACCAGCTAGACAAAAGCGTTACTTAGTTTGATAGGATTTGCCGTAATTGCCACAGTGGATTTGATTGTCGCAGAACCAGACAATTCGCACCTTCAGACCCGACTGCCCGGCACTGCTCTGGATAATTTATGTCGAGCATGATTATCATCATTCATCACAATTTCAGCCCATCTTAGTCCACTGTTGAATAAAGGCCACCCCTACAGATTGCAACAAAAATGTTTTCTCGGCAAGATAAAATCTGTAACGATGATATCCGCAGCAGAACAAGAGTAACCGACGGGAAGTCGCTGGATGCAGGTGGCTCGGCACCGAGTTTTGTAGTAATTTAAGATAGTTATTACGCTATAAATCTGAGGCCTTGAGATTAATTTGGTGATGAATATACAGGAGGAATAATGTGGCTAATGTGGGGCAAGCACCCAGATTTGGATCAAATACCGTTGGCTACTCCTATCTGCGCACTATCTACTGCGCCTACGGAGCAGACATTAAATAAATATATAATACATTACGTAAAATACAATATCGACATACCTCAGTTTTGTACAAAACACCCAATAAGATGTGATAACCGCATGAAAACTATAGCCACAAACATTTTACGAAGCAAAAAGATTCGCCAAGTATTATAATTAACAGATTGACAAAGCTTTACATCCGGGCACACACACACATCAACGCTCTTTGGAATTCCCTTTGTATAATCTAACACGACAGGTTTTTAAGCAATTTCATATCTACGGCGTAAAAATATTTGACTAAAGCCTTTATGGTAGTTTACGTAACAAGTCTGACCATAAACTTCAAGGCTGTTTCGCATAAAAGAAGTAGGACTGGGCAATTTGATGGTAAGTAAATAATACTAAAGTGATAAAGAATTTTAATTTGCGTTTCGTCATTGATTCTACATAATAATGACTGCGTTGCTCAATACTGAACGTACCCTTATAGGGTCGACTATTTTTATTAATATTCTGTATTTTTTTATTGGATTAAGTTATGAAACGAGCGAAACTTTCACATGATGGTAAGTGCAACGGCTACCCATAACAGATGCTGTGTCACCCAGAATATTTCTGTGTGGCATAACCTTGCGCCCATCACCCGGATACATCAGTACTTAAATCTCATATGCCCAGTGATAACATTAGATCTCAGTGCCTTTCAAACCGAAGCACAGTAATATTTGCGCAATACCGCTACTCGGCAGAATAACAAAAAAAGAGCCTATTTCTTTCGCAAAGGCCGGCGACACTTCTGCTATTCCTCTGGTATTGTAGATGTTCATGGGCAGTGCTGATCACTTAACATCAGGTAAGCCACGAGTTCGTTTGCTCTCTCTACTATTAAAGCTTTGGGTAGGTACCTACCTATAAGGATTTCTAAATAGGAATTCTACAACAGGATGCTATGCAAGAATCCGTCTAGGTAGGTACCACCGCAGTGCCGTTTAGTCTGTCGTCAAGCGGTAGTGTGCAAATAAAAAATGTTTCGGTCTGAATGGCACTAATAGCTAATGTAATTACTGGGCATATGGGAAATATGTGCACATGTCTGATATTGACAAGCGCAGTGTGGTGCCACACAGAAATGTTCTGGGTGACACAGTATTTGTTATGTGCAGACGTTGTTATGGATAGACGTTG
The DNA here is from genome assembly GCA_019845155.1 of Luehdorfia chinensis. Taxonomy (NCBI): domain Eukaryota; kingdom Metazoa; phylum Arthropoda; class Insecta; order Lepidoptera; family Papilionidae; genus Luehdorfia; species Luehdorfia chinensis. The sequence goes on from JAHVAK010000125.1 coordinate 2,058,418, forward strand.
CACTTATCATCAGGTGAACATTTTGCTCGTCTCGTCACTTTATCCAATAAAAAAATACATTATCATTGCCATTCAACAGTGTTTGTTGAAAAAAATTGGATTTTAGAAAATCATATGTAGGAATTTCATCGTTTCGCCACTTTTTTACAATTAAAAAAAAATCTATTAAAAGGTTCTTATTTTAGGTTATTATTCACTGTTGAACTTAGGCCTCCCTCGTAGATTGCCACAAAACACGGTCCTGAGCCACCTGCATCTATCAACTATCCGCAAAACCGTGCAGGTCGTCCCTCATCTAGTGGCGGGAAAGTGAGTGTTTCATATACCGTTAAATAAAAATAAAATGAACGATTTCTCATAAAAATTCTTTCTGTATGTTAATTTTAATATAATTGTTATTTCTAACGGCGACTTCAGTCTTGACGAGGATTGACATATAACTGTACAAGTATTCATTAAGATATACATTAGAGACTTATTTTGTTATTCGAGAAATACTTCCTACAACGATATTGATGCGAAAAGGGTCTTAAAGAAAATGCTTTCTTATGGGAAACTTAAACCAGTCGCACTAGAAATGTTATCTTGTATGTGGGAAATTTGATCCATGTGTAAGTGGGACTTCCAAGTATTATTTTGCTTTCTAATATTTAGGCTTTGCATATTCTAGTTTCACGTCTTATCGTTGATATCATAAGGCTTCTTTCGTAAACTGATAAGCAGAATTGTAGAAGACATTTGTAGGCTATGTCGTCTTCTAGAGATACATCTCTGATAATATATTGAACAGAGCTCTGCGCTACAAACGTCACCAAAACAATGAGTCGATTTCCTTATTATGTGGGCGTAAACATGTATTTTAAACAACGTTCTCACGCACAGGAATGTTAAGTAGTAACAATTTTTCTTTATTGGAAAATATATGCACGAATGTTGTAATGTTGAATCGAACATATTTAATAGAAAATAAATATTATCTACGAAGAGTTGAATCAAATATTTTTGAAGTAACAACTTATTTGACGGTTTTTATTTCGATAAAATTATGAATAGACAACGTATGTCTGTTGTGAAATAAATACCAATCTGTCTTGTCCAGTGCAAAATTGACTAAAAGTATATTACTTTTATAATTCTATACTTTTTAATTCATATCGGTGTAGTTGCGCGCTTATTATTAATAATTTATTAAAGTAACATAAGTGAAATTTATACATATAGATCACTTAATCTAAATAAAAAAAACGTGATTAACAAAAAATACTAAATTGATCGATAAATATCAATTAAAATATACAGAAATGTCGTTCGAGAACGCTGCACTCAAATTCGAGCTTGAAATATTACTCTAATCGCGATCAAAAAATCACTTCAAAAACATCACGAACTAAATAATTTATGTTACTTAGAAAAATAATTCATTTCCTCGAATATTTCTAATTTCACAAATGTCGTCATTTGCCAATATACCTAATACATACATAAGATGGTGATACAAAAGATGATACAGAAATAGAGTGGTAGCGGTGTTAGATAACCTGCTACCCATTTCATTCAAAGGGTGTAGTAAAATTCGCTGAGGGAAATACCAGAAAAACATATTTTTTTTATAGCAGAAAGTGACGGGACGGGCAAAACGTTCATCTGATGGTAAGTGCAACGTTCGTCCATAACAAATGCTGTTTCCCCCAGAATATTTCATTGTGGCACCACACTACGCCAGTCCTGGGGCATCAGTTCTTAAGACTAATATGCCCAGTAATTATGCAATCTCTCAGTGCCCTTCATACTGACCAAAAACAGACGGTAGAATAACTGGCCCTGGAGTGGTACCTACCCTCACCCTGAGACATCAGTTCTTGAGTCATATATGCCTAATGATTACACTAGCTCACAGTGACCCTTCAAACCGAATCACAGTAATGTTTGCTCACTACGGCTTCACGGCATAGTAACTGGCCCTGTGATGGTACCTACTTAGACGGATTCCTGCATACGAATCCTTACACCAGTAAAAACCCCATGTCCTCTTGATGGCGGTAAGGTCATCTCAATTATGCCCGACCTAAGTTATATATCCCCTTGTCTTAAGACTTGCCTATGTCCAGCTTACACGGACAGCCTTGACGACCGTGTTGCCTAGTGGTTAGAGTACCTGACTATCACGCCGCGAGTCCTGGGTTTGAATCACAGCCGGGGTCAACATTTAAGCAAAAACACAAATTGTTTGTTTTCGAGTCTGGTTGTGTTGTTATTGTCCCTCTGTTTCTGACACTGCATCCTAGCCTATCTCCGATCTTATAGCGTGAGCGTTATATCGGACACGGGTCGGTTGGGAACGAGTGAGTGCTCTGAGTTTTCGCGTGTGGAGGACATGCTGTTGAAGACGAAGAAAATAATTGTTAAGTTGTTGCGTCAGAAGAAGTTACAGGATACGGAATTTCATTAAGTTTTAAATTGTAATAGTATTGGTTGGTATATGTTACCTTAAATAATTTTCAATATTTCAATAGTAAGTACACGGTTTTGAGGTCCGAGTGGCCTAATGGTCACACTTCTACACGTGATCCCTGGGTTCGAATCCCAGCGGGAGCTAACATTTGTGCAAAAACAGATAGGTATTTTGTGTTTTCTGATCTAGTTTCATGTAAAAATTATGTCTGTAAAACGCATCGACGATACAGAAGAAATGCTCGCAATGCACGAAAAGATGCCCCATACTTTAAAAAAAATAAACAGTGACTTACACACTTCAATAGTACTCGTAAGAGTAAACTGACACAGTTTAAATAAACACAGCAATATTCGTATGGAAACAGCTGCAACTCTCAGTTCATTCACACTTTCCCATTCAACTGTTTACAAAAGAATTGTTCACACTTCGTTGTAAATAGATAAGGAAACACTTTCTCGATAGGTGCGAACGACATATATGACTAGATTATTAACATTCTTATTTTGAAATAAAACTCTTACCCTATTGTGTTGTAATTGTTGCAATCTTATCGCATATGCGTTACATCGAGTGCGGGTAGTTAGGGACGGGTGAGTACTTCTGTGCTTTCGCGCGTACACTTGTGGCACTGTAATAATTCCTGCGGAGTTGATGGCTTCCGACAGTTTTAAGTGCTGATTTACTACGTACCCGTCTGCATGTCTGAGAAATAAAATTTATTCCGAGGACACATGAAGTCCGCCAACCCGCATTTGACCAGCGTGGAGGACTCTTCTCGGCTCCAAAACGCTCTCAGAAATGAGAGGAAGCCTGTGCTCAGCAATGGGTTTTTAGGCTGTTACAATTCCGTCACGTCGGAAGCCATGAGATTTTCCAGGCATTTCCCTGAATCGACCCTTACGACAACTTACATTAGCATGCATTTATATATTTAAAAAATCTTTAAAACTCGCTCTAAACCAATTTTAAATGGACAGACAGCTCGTGAAAGTCTTAAAATTTTGTTTTAGTTTTGGAATCGGGTTAACGACTCAACGTGTGCCGAGTAGAATATGAATAAGATTGTAAGCTACTCTCACTATCTATGATGAAAGGTCATATGTTTAGGTCAGATCATATACATTTGTATGTTCTAGCAAAGACTGAAAAAAAATTGTAATCCAATTCTGCCAAATGTCAATGCCACGATTTTTCCAACCAGTTGTGCATTCGAGTAATAGTGGAATTTCTATTCACGTGTATGGAAAGTAAGATTATAAAACATAATCGTATGTTTTTAAAACAATGCCAAACACTTTGGTTTCTCCTGTATCGTGGGTGCGTTTTTCAGACATACATTTCACATACACTCTAAGACAATTTGTGTTTTTTGACCAATGTTTATTTGGCAGTATTAGCCGTAGTATTTATATACATTCAGCGGTAGTATTTACTTGTCAAAACATCACTATAATTAACCTCTATGCAGTATCTATCTTCTAAATATGGGCATATGAAAGGTTTATGTTACATGTGGGAAGTGACGACGAAATTTTCTAAGAGTGAAAGTGTAGTGCAATTGTGATGTTGCTGCCCATTACTGGTCTGAGTATTCTACATTTGGAATATTTGAGATAGTTATTCGCCATCTGCCGTTGCCAACATTATATTTTTCTGACATTTTGCTTTATCGACAGCACCCACGTGGCGAGATGTTACTCCTTTTAGCCATCAGTAGTACACTGCTGATCATAGGCAACGCTTGACCGTTGGGTTGGCAACTGCAGTTCATTTATAATATTCTAGAAAGATGCTGCTGTTCATCTCCTGGTTTTCATTTTCGCCACTTACTCGTTGGCCCCACTCCTATGAAAAAAAACCCACGGGATGAGATGGGTGGTAGAGAGAGAGAGAGAGAGAGAGAGAGAGACGCCGTGTAGTGGTGCCACAGAACAAAAATGTCTGTTCTGTGAGTGGTTCCGCAAGCGAAATCAATACATATTATTAGTAGTAGCATAGTACTTCGTTCGCGTCGATTTTAGAATTTTTTTAGGCAGGTTATAAAGATAATCTATGTAAAGTTTAATTATTAGAGAAGTTTTCATATTTATTTACATGCAATGTTTAATAGTCAAAGCGTCTGCTACCCACAGATCTACTGATTCACAAATATTCATATGTGGAATATAGAAAAAAATGTTCTTAACTTCGAATGGTTGAAGCAAACACGATGAAACATAGTTTAAAAATCCGTTCAAAGTCAAATAATAAGACCTTCTCAGAGAAGAGTCAGCAAGACACTCTGGGGTCTTTCTTTTTTCAATGTTATGTTACGTAAAGTCATGTATAAAATACATTATTTAATTACAATATCGCATACTTAGTAGTCTGTGTGTTTGCGAGTGTATAGTGAGAGTTATTTCCACACATCTTTGTCCTCTATGTAATGATTTTGTTAAACTGTTTTTTTAAACAGATGTATTTTATAATACGCTTTTTGTTTGTATAGACATAAGGTACATCTGTTTTATGTATAAAATGAATATATGATATTTTTGCTTATAGGTCACGGGGACCATTCACTACCGGATCAACAGTGTCGTCAGTTGTCATCATTACTTCAGTATTTATTAATTAAGATGTTTTGAAGCATTAAAATTATCGCAGAAGCTGAATAAGTCTAGGTTTTTTCGAAGCATTATAAGAAGTTATTGAATGAATTTAATGGAATACACAAACATTTATTTTATTTTGAATTAGTCCCAGACTTACTGTGAAACAGTATTTTTTAACGAGCCACTTTTAGTAGGGGTATCGAACGGATTATTCCGATATAGAAAACAATGTTTTTTTTTTCGTAAATCGACACGATCGAGGTTCTTACTGAGAGGATCGAGCTTTTTTCCGCCCAAAGGGCCAAATTCTCTCAGAATGCCAGCGTATAGTATATACCACTCTCACTCACTAATGGCAAGAATCAGAAGAAAAGGTTATCAGAACCACCGCTGAACATAGGCCTTCCCCATAGATTGCCTCAAAAGTTTGTAGCTCTCATTTTGGATCGATTTTGCAGATTTGGCGGGTTGGCAACCAGTTTATTTATTCAGATGATGGGGTGGTAGATTCTCTATAAAGTATCAATAAATAAATTAAAAAAAAAGAACAATGAACTTATATTAATTAAACTTTAGGAACTTTTTTATTAAGAACGCGTTCCTTCCTCGGTTCGATAGTTTTAATTTTTTAATGTTTGTTTAAAGTTAAACACGGCTTATCTTAAGCTGGACTTTAATAACTACGTAATGAAACAGTAATTTTAATGGTGAAGTGATCTGATCGGAGAGTAGTTTACGTCTTACGTTTATATCATTCGATTATTAGTTTAATATTGCATGTGCCAAATTTTCAACAAGTTTAAATATAAAAAAATCAAAAAGAGACACTAGGGTTAGCTTATTTTCTTTCTTTTTTTCTTTCTCTCTTTATACAGGGCACTATAAAAGTTCCTACGCTGATGACACTCGTATCTTGGAACTGTATAACCGAGAACTGTCGCTGTAGTTGAAATGAAATGAAATATATTAATTCTTTGACGTAAGAAATACCAATTTTGTTAGTCAAATGTCATTTTTTTACATATAACCACCGTTTCTTAATGAGATTCCTCTCTACGGAGAAAAAACAGGTGAAAGATAGTCCGCAGGTATCTACTTTTTAAGTCATATTTTCAACATTTGTTATAAATGGAATTATGTTATAAAATAAATAGTACGTTAGTTATTAGTATTTAGAAACAGCCTGGTAACGATCACCTCATTTCCAGGAGTTATTATCGTTCATATATTTTTTTATAATATAATAACCCTTTTTATACAGCCTTTTTATAAACATTTTGAACTTTTTGTAGGAAGACTGCGCACTTTCTGGTATTTTGTTGTAAAAACGTGCACTTTGCCCCATAAGTTAGTTACTGACTCTGCTGAGTTGAGTAACCGGCGTTACAAGCTTGTGTTTGTTCCTGGTATTTATTTATACATTTTCATAGGTCTTAGGGATACTCGAGAACGAAGGTTATAAATAGCTCTTATGGACCTCTTTTGCAATATAAAAATTGTTTCTATTTCATTTACTAGTTGACTTGCCCCGGCTGCGCATGGAAGTTATTGTAATGTTTAAGTCTGTACAGAGAAAAACAGCATCAGCTCGTTGACACATTTAGGAGTAAATGGTCGTAAAATCCACTCCTAGTGCGTGTCTATGTCTGGAAAGTAATATGTATACTTTATTTCCAGTCAATATGTCTTGTAGTTGCCGAGATAACGTGATGAGTCAATGGTAAATCGCTTATATATATTGACAGATTATAAAATAAACAACCTGCACTTTCTTCGAATGACATCAAAAAAGTTAAACGCGTCAAGATTCAAAAGCGTCAAGATTCAAAAGCGTCGGACATTACTAACTTCAAGACGAATACGAAGATATCATATTTAGTTTCGTGTCCTTTCAAGCATGGTAAAATCGCACTATAAAAGTTTTCTTGCATGCCGTACATTTGCATAACTTACCAGTTATAAGTGCAAACTAAGTTTTTCTGTAGTTAGCATAACGCGAGGCTTATAAATAATTAGTGATACATTCTTTCCTTGCTATTTGAATTCAGTCCGCATACCATTATTATAGATATTACAACCTTCATATCTCATAGTTTCATAAAAGAGCATTACTAGTATATTCAGTGGGTAATATGTTTGGGTCAAACCAAACCCACAGTATCCGATGAAGCTGTAAAAGCCAAAAAGGAAAGGGGTAAGGCGAAAAGCTAAGTGACTCGTGTCTCGTTACCTTACTGGTGGCAGGACTATGCACAAGTCCATCTAGGATTTAGGTTCGTAGATTCTAACGCCAAGCAGTAGTATGTAAGTATTACGAGGTTTCGGTTTGGAAGTTAGCTATAGGTAGTGAAATGATTGGGCGTATGAGACTTTAATAACTGTTTTCTCTGGGTGACGAGCGTAGTGAAGGGCTTCACAAGACTTTGCAACTTTATTTTCTGTATGACACTGCAACTGTTATGGGCAGGCATGTCTGATGTTGCTCGTTTGGAGAAAGAGTCAACTCATTATTTGAAAAAAAAAAAATACATAAAATGCATCTTATATATAATAAGTTCATTAATACTAATTATAATATATCTCGCTGATGCCCGCGACCTCGTCTGCGTGGATGTAGGATTTATAAATTTCCCATGGGAACTCCGGGATGCAACCTTTCTCTGTGCCAAATTTGTCAAGATCAGTTCAACGGTTAAACAGAAGGTAACAAACAAACAGATTGACAGAGAGAGTTATTAAAAAGTTGAAGGTACCCCGGATTAACTATTACATCAGGACATCCGTCACCTCAGTCTCCCCGTGACCATGGGTGCTGTAAAACGATCAAAACTTCGGGTTATAAATAGTACAAAATTAAACGCGAAAAATTAAATTCGTAAAATTAGTTTTATTAAATGTATAATATCGCTGCGCGGAAAGGTCACTTTAAAAGTACCCGCAACCGACGAGCGTGTATGAAAACGCTAATGAAAGTAGAAGAAGCGCAATATGTGTGTCAGGATCGTAGCAGATGGAAAGATGTGGTCTCTGGCTACTCGAATGGGAAAGAGGCGTGACTATACGTAGGTATGTACAATATTCGCGTAAATGTAATAAAGTTAGATTTCGAGAGAGTTACTTTCGCATTTATAATATTAGCATGGATAATTTGATTAACACTAATGATCAATACTAATACTTAGTATAGAACAAATTAAAAAGCAAGTACAAAAGTGAAAGGAAACCTTCAACTAGATTTATTTAATGATGAAGATACTAACAAAACACTTTCTTGGTTTCTCTTTTCTATCAACAATCGCAATCATTACCTCTAGCGTAAACGTGAGATGAGCTCAACAAATTTGGGTCAAATTTCAAATCTTTCATAGCTTACATATGTTAAAGGCTAAGTTTATCACTTTGTAAAAGTTCTATGATGTTCAATCTATGAAGTCTTTGAAGTTCTAATAATTATTACAAAACTAGCTAGAAATAAATAAATAAACTTTTACAAAGTAGAGCTTTTTTTTTACAAGTTGTTTCACAAAGTCCTTCTAGGAAGTAGGTACTATGCTCTTGCCTTTGATATACAAGAAATATTTATACCTAATCGGGTCAAAGTTCTGACCCGAACACCTCATTAAATAAATTGTACGACTTTTGTTGTTTGAATAAAATAAATATATATGAAAACAAAAGTAGCTGAACGTAGTTTAAAATATTTTATGGAAGTTATTTGAAATACCCTCTTTAATTTTGAATACAGGCCCTCAATACGCACAATTTTCACGTCTATATCAGCCTCTGCTTTATTTATGCATGTTTTGAGGGACTACAAATTCTGGCGAGGTTTAGTGAAGGCTTTCTTTTCTCCTCCACTTATTGCCTTATTTTGTAATCAACGGGCTTAGGTCTGGGCTGAAAGAGGGTCACTCGTCGTGCCTGATGAAGTCGATTCCAAGAAAAAGCTGGCTTATCTAGTTTTGTGTGCTTGCTGCCCGCAAATTTTTCGTCTAAAAAAGCATTTCGCGACATTTTTTTTCCTGCGTACCGCCTTAACAAAGCCCGGGATCTCTCAAGCCTTAATTTTTTCAGACGCTGATTAGGATAATGCCCTTTTTTGTCCGTAAGCTTGGAGTCTTAGGTCTCATTTAGCACTCTTTTGACCGTAGTTCTGCTTAACTCTAAAGGCTAACATTTTTTGCTCGCGGATGGGATTTCGTTGGATTCGCGCCCTCACTGCTTTGATGACCGTTGGTGTCCTAACAGTATGAGATCGGCCGCACTTTTCAAGGTCTTCAAAGGTTCAACCTTCACTAAATCGTTTGTTAGCATACGAACCACAGCGTTATATCCGAAATTTAATTTAAGTTTAAATATCTCAAGTGGCGTGTCACCGAAGTGTTGTACAGCAATAACCGCGTCTCTGTCTTCCTTTTGCGACCACTCCATTTTTTTAAATGGAACCAAATATATTTTTTTATTTTAAGATGGCGCTAAAGTTCCTTAGTCAAAATCAGTGAAATATTTCTGGCCAGTACTCGAAATTTAAATTAAATAAGCATGTGACAGAACTTATGACCTTACTAATGATTTGTAAATCCTGTCCTGTCCTTGGTTAACGGCATGTGAAAGAGGTATTATGGTAAAGGTTTCCGTTCTTGGATCTTCGTTGATATACAAAAAAAGGGTTTATGTATATCGATGGCTTTCACAGAATATAGGCGTATAGCAGTAACGCTGTTGGTTTTCATATGGCGACAGATAAGAACCGGAGACCCTGTTGCTAGAAACAAAGCATTTTATTGCCGTTGAAGACGACAACATTTTTTTTATGGACGATGCCGAGCAAATTCCTTCACCTGATACTAAGTGCAAATTCTGCCAATAACAAATGATGCCATCCAAAACATTTGTGTGGCATCACACTGTGCTCATCAACCTGAGACATCCGTTCTAAAGTTACGTATGCCAAGTGATTACACTAGCTAATAATGCATATCAGACAGATGTTTGCACACGACCGCTTGAGGGCAGAAAAACTGATAATGCCTACCTGGACGGATTCCTGCATAGCAATTCTACCACCAGTGAAAACCTGTCTCCTCGTTTGCTGCCTCAACTTGTATAAAAGAAGTGTTTAGCACCTTAAATACACATTTATGGTAATGACCATGAAATAGCTACATGTAGCTTTGGATTGACGTCTTCAATAAATATGCGAGTTCGAAAAGTCGAGATAGACCGGTGTTGGTTATGAAATAAGGACAGGTAATTCAGTCGATACAGTCAAATGCCGATGAAATTTTACTTAAATGACGTTAGACAAAATTGACATAAAGTTATTTTTTTTAATATACGACAAAATAACTATTGCTTAGTGAAACCACCATACAAATCTGTTTAATCCAATTTATTCATGAAATGATCATAAACAACCAGACAGCAAGATATTTATTAAAAGGAAAAGCTAACTTCTAGTTACATGTTAAAGAAAGCTTTATTATGAACCGGGTACAGTTAAAAATCGTAAACGACGATAAAAGTAAAATAAAAACAAAATTAAACGACGCTTATAATGATCAAAAAGCGAATCGGCCAATCGTGCGGTTCATGACACATCTGTATCACATTATATAGAATTTGTTTTCATTGTACTGCGATAAATAATAATAAAATCATCATCATCATAATTTCAACCCATCACTAGTCCACTGCTGAACATAGGCCTCACCCACAGATTGCTACAAAAGTTTGTAGCTTTAATTTTGGGGGGAATTTTGCCATAGTTGCTACGCTTGGCAGGCGGGTTCGCAATAGAAGTTTATTTATTCTGATGTTTCAGGAAGATGCTTCTGCCCATCTTCTAATAATAAAATATATACATTTTATTTGTACAAAAACATTATCCTACTGCGAAATTGTCGCAGCGTTGTAATTCTGTCGGTGCCACTGATATGGAATGTTCAAGCAGATGTCAGACAGTTAGTTATATATTTAATGTATACATGAAAAAACTAAAGACAAAAAAAAAACCAAAATATTTTATACGCATTTGGCTTAAAACACAAAACTGTATAATATTTATTATGTAAAAATTTAAGACAAGAATTGAAAATGCTGACAATTATAAATTAATTATTACTTTTAACTTAGTTGACAACAGTGTTTAATAGAATGATGAACAAAAACAATTAAACTATGCCGAAGTGTATATTTATATTGGATGCTCCAATAATATGCTCATTATCAATAAACTGTAAAAATCGCCAAGGCCATCACACAAATATCATAAGTTTTATTCGTTCATAACCCGACGTATCGTCCGAGTCAGTGGAAATGCAACACCGTCTAGCGTAACCGTATGATAGGGAGACGTTTAGTCAGTCCGCGGCAAGCACTCAATGTATACAAAAACGCGTAGCTGTTGTTGAGTTCATAAACAAATTGTCTTTTATTTATAATAAAAAAAAATCGATGTTTGTGGATTGCTAAGTTGGGATTTTTTCCTGGATATTTAATAAAGGTAAGATTAATAAATTTTAAAGCCATATTAGTTTACAGATTTATTGTATTTTCTTTTTAATTATGTAGATGATTATCTTTATAAATCCAAGGATAAAACAATGTTTCTAGAAAAAAATTCTGATAGGACATCAATTGAAGAAAAAATTTAAATTTTTATTTCAAATGTTCCAGTCCGACAATACCTAAACAATAATTTGACAATTACACTCTAAATAGTAATTTTAAGATTAAAGCAGTACCATCTTGTTCTGAAAATAACATTTCATTTTTGAAAGTAGTCCAAGTTTTTTTTTTATCTAACGCTTTCTTGTAGATGTGATGATGAAAGTTTTTAAAAGTTAATTTAAATTTTAAATAAGACTTTATGTCTCGCTCTTATTAACGTTATATGTCCTTCCCTTTCTCCGATAATAATTAAGTTGATCTGGCTTCAAGGCGTAGGTATATTGGCCATTTTTTGCCTAAGTCACATAACCCGTTATTTTGTGACTGGAATATATTAAATAATAATATTATATGCGACAAGCCGTGGTAGCTCAGGGGCTAGGCGCTCGCATTAATTTTCATAGTACGCGAGTGACCTGGGTTCGATTCCCGGTGCCGGCAACACTAAAATTGTTAATTGCAATTTTAAGTGCTGACTTACCACGTGCCCCGCGGTGAAGGAAAACATCGTGAGGAAACCTGCATGTCTGAGAAATTAAAAATATTTCGAAGACATGTGAAGTCCGCCTAACCCGCATTGGAGCAGCGTGGCGGATTCTTCCTAGCTCCAAATCCCTCTCAGAAATGAGAGGATGTCTGTGCTCAGTAGTGGGACATTTATAGGCTGAAACTCTTATATGCGACAAGCAGATGTTATATTAAAAACGCAGAGTAAAAACAAAATATTTATAAAAGACAATGTGGTAAATGTTTGAGCCATAAAATATCAACAGTGCTACTTCCTAGACCGGAGAGATTTGCAGAACAAGAAGAGTCGCAAGTTAAATGCTGCTCGTCATTTCTTTGGGTATTTTAAGTCTGGCCCATTTGAGAACGATACTTCGCCATCTGCCTGAGACCTATACGGCTTTTCTGACATTCATAAAGGTAAGGGGGTGATGATTTCCCTTACGCCACTACCACATGACAAAAAGTGCATGTCATCCTGTTACGATTTTCGACTCACGGCGACAACTTCCGAATACTGTCGCAAGTTTACCAACTGCACAGGAGATATTATAGTGCCACAAGTGTATGGACAAACACATGAGGCAATCACGTATTGATTTACCCGCGCCAAACGTAACGCTCATGCGATAAGATCAGAAGTTGGCAAATATGCAGTATCAGATACATGGGGACAATATCAACACAAACACCTGTGTTTTTCGCACAAATGTTGGCTCCTGCTGGGATTCGAACCTAGGGACCCAAGGAGTTGTCAAGAACTTTGACCACTAGGCCACGCGGTTGTCAGAATGGCAAAAAATATCTATGTTAATACATATTAACATAGATTATTTTTTTACATTTAAAAAATATGTAATTATCTAACGTACTGACTCAAGAATACCAGCAATGTTCATATGAATGGTCTTATTGCTCATGTGAGAGTTAATAGAAATGGACACTGTTCGTGTCATCTGTTTACATGGCTGTAACATTTTTCTTAGAATACCCATTCGCTAGTATCACACTTATAACGTATGGTATGTTGCTGTTCTGTATATTAACACTCTGAACAGCAGCAATATCAAACAATAGTAAAGGAAATTAAAAACATATTTTTTTATACATACAATACATAAAAACATAACTAACTAACGGTTGACCTAGCAGATCAGGTTTTGAAAAAGCAAATAGTAAGGTTTCGTGTGTAACATACTTTCAAGTAGCCATTAAGATTTTCCACAAAATTATATTCCTTTTACGCCCCGTGGACAAATAATATTAGTTGGACATATTCACTAAGACATTGACAGACATACAGACTTATTGTTGCCTTTATATGTATTTTTGAATGGATTGAATGGCTGTTTGTCCTGTTTTATGCGTAAAATAATATCCTCTAAATGTCGCAGTGCCGGGCATGGGTCTAATTCCTTTTTTGGAGGGAGCTGTAGTTGGGAAAAGTCCGCAACGCTACTCCAAGTGAGGTTAATAGAATGAGGCATTACTGTGCGGAAATCCATTGTAATAGGGAACTGAAATCGAGAACACGACACGTGTTTCGTCGAATTCAATGGTGTATATTGCCTAGTGGTAGTGTGGTAATGGTGGAGAATTTCTGGTGGCGGTGCCGGCATCGGAAATCCGACCTAGATCACTTATTTTGAAACTTAAGGAGAGCGCTCGACCTTTGCATCATCAAGATTTAAGGTACAAAATGTAATCACTAATCAGTAAATATTAACATGAATGATTAGCCAATGTTCTCAGCTTCTGGTATAGGGTTTAGTTACATTGTTTGTCATGAATATTTTATTTAATAATGAAAGTATTTAAACATAAATTCAGGCTTTAAATATTATAAATGCGAAAGTAATTCTCTGTCCCTCTGTCTGTTTCTTACCTTTTCACATCTCAACAGTTGAACTGATCTTTACGAAATTCAGCACAGAGATAGCTTGCATCCTGGAGATGGACATAGGATACTGATTTTTATTCCGAGCTCACACAATATTTAAAAAAAAAAAACCTTAATCCATGTGGACGTAGTCGCGGGCGTAGCTTAGTAATTTTATATAATCGTACTATTTAATATTAATGCGTTACTTATGATAAAGTCAAACATAAGGTTTAAATTGTTGTGAGTATATATTCGGAAATATTGCAAATTAAAGCTGTGGTAAAAACACGCATACGTGTTAAGCGTAACATCGACCGGAATGCTTGCGTAAAAGGACATAGTTGCGCAGTCGCAATTTTCTTACATTTATATAACTAATGTTTGCAAAAATAAAAATTAAACGTACATAACGTTATGTATAAAAGCTAACGAATTGTAGCATTATTTACGTTTTTTATGCAAGACTGTGAAATAGTTCACCTGATGACGTGACACAAAATTTGTTTGTGGCAGCGTCTGACATGTCACGAGCGCAGTGCGCTCCATGAGACTTCAGTAGTTAAGATTATCCTCTCATATACCCTGTAATTAAACTTGATAACAGTGTCAGTGTCAAACCAAAGCAAAGCGATGTTTGCAAATTACTGCTTGACGGCAACATCTTCCATTTCTACTTTTCATTAAGTAATGAAAGCAATAGTAATCTTTTTATGGCATCAAGAGAAATTTGTTAACAATTGCTGAGCTCTACTGCATATTTTTGCAATGTTCACAGAAGCAACTTATTACGGTGTTTCAATAACCAGCTTTATTAAACATTATTCTACAATTATATAATATGATTCCTACCAAGGATGATTCGCGAGGCTATTGAAATCAAAAAACATCCTAATTTCAATAGAGAAGATGGTTGGGTATTACCACCAGCTTGGGATCCAATAATAAATAAAATTAAATCAAAAACCAAGCATACCACTGCAAGACTTCAAGACACAGTTAGCTCTTTCTGCGTAGATCGGACCAAAAATAATAATTAAAAGCTGAAGGTACCAGGTTAACTATGACATCAGGACATCTGTCACCTCAGTCCTTCCGTGACCATGGGTGCTGTAAAGCACTCGAAACGTCGGGTTATAAATAGTAAAAAATTAAACGCGATAAAATCCGTAAAATTAGTTTCATTTAAATTTGGTCAAGTTCCGGGAATAAACTACACTACAATGAATACATACAAGCTTACGCTTGGATATAGTTTGTATATCACACCTAACGTTAAATGCAGAATAAAAGAAAATGTATAACGATATTTTTGAATTAGTTCCTAAAGACAATAGTAAACTTGCAAAAATATAAATACTATAACTAAAATAGACTGTCATGTTGCTTACGCGTAAAATATTTCGCGCTTAAATTAGACTGATTTACTCAGGTGTACGCACTAATAATGATAATATATATATTTAAGACGAAAATTACACTAAGGTCTTATTCTAGGTACAATCTCAGGTAAAGGGAGTAAAATCTTCAAAAAATGAAAGGATTAATTAACCAACGTACATAAATTGCGATATTTTAAAATTAAATAAAAAATTTGGCATAATATGCGGAAGATGCGAATACGAATATTGATTTTTAAGGCGGGAAGCTCCTTATATTTCGCGCCAAAATTTCTCTTTATATAAATATTTACTTGTGAAATACTTGTTTGTTTGTTCGGACGCTGATTTGCATGGTAAATAAAAATTCTGATTTAAAGAGTGAAAGGAATAATTACTCAACATCTGATTGCAAAATTTAAGAAACCTGACATTAGTATGTTTAATAAAAACTTTCGGACTTCCAACCTTTCATTATTTGCTTGTACACACTAAGTATATTGATTCGTGTGAATATGTGTTTGATCGAAATAGGAAAGTAAAACTAATTGCTAAGCATAAATATTTTTAACAGGAACGAATTAACGATCATGCGGAACAGACTCGGCGTGGTAAAATGGCGCTTCCGCGGTTTGAGCGAGCGAAAGCTAACCACATCTGCACGCTGCTACCAAACGGCTGACGGCGGAGGTGAAAAAGGTTTGTACTTTATTAGATTTTTTCTTTTATTTATAAGGACCTACGACAGACCACGACTGGGCTGGTGCGGGTCGACCTACTATTCATGTCGTCGAAATATTTTCTCTTAATGGAAATATTGTAATATTTTATGTAAATACTGTAAAA
The DNA here is from genome assembly GCA_019845155.1 of Luehdorfia chinensis. Classification (NCBI taxonomy): domain Eukaryota; kingdom Metazoa; phylum Arthropoda; class Insecta; order Lepidoptera; family Papilionidae; genus Luehdorfia; species Luehdorfia chinensis. The sequence goes on from JAHVAK010000125.1 coordinate 2,074,750, forward strand.
TCACATGCATGTCTAAAACCTATGTCTAACAATACACGCATAAATTTTAATGTCAATGCCAACCCCGGATACCAAGCCAGATCACTCACGTACGAGTACTATTATTAATAAAGACCGAGCGCCCGGCCCTTGAGCCACCACGACTCTAATTATGCTTACTTTTAAGAAATTTCTTTCTACCTATTGTTAAATCCTGACATCATACTTTTGGTACAATGTCTTGATTTTATCAATTCATATTATTTACTCGAAGAAAAATGCAAGTAATTAGCGCATTTTTTAAAACTCGCATTGTTTGCTTGTAATAATTTTCACATTGGTGTTAATTTGCAAATTCCGGGTTGTGTTGTTTACGATCACATAAATTTATACACGACGGTATAGTTTATCTTTGAATTATTATCGGAATTGGAATAGTTTAAGGAAATATTTCAATTCCTTTCCTATTTTGATAGGCCCAGTGAGTTCCTTAGTTTTTCTTTAAATACTTGGCCCAATATTCTATAATCAATACTTTTTAACAATTTTTCAAATGATTAAATATTACATAAATACATTTGAAAGATATATTTTAGTTGATACCCATGAGACGACAAAACTCAGTTAATTAGTTTAAAAATATTTTTTTATTGCGTTCATCGATAGAATATTTCATAATAATACACTATTTTAATGCCACACCGTAACTTTTTAATAATTGCATATACTTATCCAGGCAGCAGCTTCACTCCACGTGCGTCACAATGTCCTGTACAAGGGCACCGTGCCAGATCTACTCATGCAGCAGTGGGCTCCGTCTTTGATACCGTTTCACCATCTGTGAAGTCCTGGGATGAAGTGCCTGGCCCAAAGCCTTTACCCCTGCTTGGCAATACGTGGCGTTTCGCACCTTATATTGGTATGTACTCAGTAATCATATATCTTATATATATTAAAACCAAAGCATGCTGTCAACTTAAAGTCTATCAACAGCAAGTGTAATGGGGGATCCATGTGTTATGGGGCTTTTGAATCTGATAATTGGGACAGTGTGAGTTGAAGACTAAATGTATGAAAAATGTGAAAATTTTAGACAACAGAAGTAATGTGGAGGAAGAGGATATGACAGCGTTAATTATTTCGTAAACTGAAGTAAGAATAAGAAGATAGATATGAAGATGTGCATATTATTGTGTATTTATGTGCGTATATTATTATATTTATGTGTGTATTATTAGCAACAAAAATACGAAAAAAAAAGTTTTTGTATGCCTGCCGATTAGAGGAAACAGGATTAGACGATGTAAAATTAATGTACATACATACAGTCACGCATTTTACCCATATAAAGTAGGCAGAGGCCACTCACGTAGCTCACTTTTCGTCCTCGCGGAAAACGAGACGTGACGATTGGCAAACCACGTCGCCGCCATTTTGGTACGAGTTCAAAAAATAGTAATCCCCATTGGGTTCCGTCAAGCAGTATAGCGACGACATTGCATACGATGGTGTTATTTTGCACGAATAAAGGCTGTCCGTACCATGCCTTAGTCGCCTCTTACCACGCTTAAACTCAATAATCATCATCATCATCTCAGCCTATCACTAGTCCGCTGCTGAACATATGCCTCCTCCATAAATTGCCACGAAAGTTAGTAGCTCTCATTTTGGGGGGATTTTGCCATAGTTGTCCACGCATGGCAGGCGGGTTGGAAACCGCAGCTTATTTATTCAGATGTTACAGGAAGATGCTGCTACCCATCTCCTAGTCTTTATTTTCCTACTGTCGACTTTTACTACACCCGCAGGATCAGTTGGGGTGGTAGATTCTCTTAAGCCGCTACCACACGAGCTCAATACTACTCGACGCTCAATAAAATGTAAAATATTATATTATTTATCTATGTTTACAAAAATTAGGCTAATATTTAATGTGTATCGCCGTTTCTACTCCTCTTTATTAGCAGCTTCTTAGAGTTTTATTTACTGCTGAATACTCACTCCTCCGTAAACTACACTAATAGTGTGTAACTGCCATAGTTGCCACAACAATCGATAATAGAATACTTTTTTAATTATAGTAGAGGGTGACTCCTTCCTCACTTACATGTCGAGATTAGGCAATAAATCATCTGATGCTCATATACCTGTAGTTTCAAATGATACCAAACTGTTGAAAAGATACATAAACTCAGGAGAAATTATACGTACAAAAAGCGCGTTTTATTCCGTGCCTTTTTTGTTGGCGATTAGTCGTGGATTCTAAGAAAACTACAGTTTCACTTGGTGTGGTTGGACAAGTTTTATTTCTCATACGCGATGTAAATACTTTTAAATTAACGCTAATAGTAAGTGACGCACTTATCGAATAATATATTTTTCAAACAAACATAATTTTGTACATAGATATATAACAAAAAAAAAACGGCTGGTGACGCAGTGGCTAAGCAATTGGCTTATGAGCTAAGAGTTACGGGTTCGATTTACGTACAGACACTTGGGCCAGTGTACTGTAGAGGTCTGGATGTTTGTGCGAACATAGTTTGTGTCTATCAAATGCATCCACCGATACAGGTGAAAACCATTGCAGCATCGATTCGTTTTATCCGTTAAATCTATTTTTAAAACTTCTTATTACAAAAGCCTCTCCTGGTCATCCTCGTAAGTTAAACTAGGTAACATTCCACATCAAAACAGCGAGTGTATGCGCAGAACGTTTTGCTCGTCTCGTCATTATATCCAAGAAAAAAAAAAGAGTTTCGGTTATACATTAAGATTCCACACGACCGGTTTTGAAAATTATCGATGTAAATTGATAACTTTCTGAACGAGGACGTTTTTTCTGTTAATAATTCATTTTATTTTAACACCATACACATTATTTTATGTTACCCCGCATTTCAATCGCGGAGAAAGATGATGATATCCTTTTTTTTCGAATGATTTTCAACCATTATAACTTCCAAATACTGTTAGCAAATTTTCAAACTGCGCAGAAAATATAATAGTGCAAACAGTGCGCAAAGGCATTCGTCCCAATCCAACACACGACGTAACGCACACGTGCTAAGATCGGAGGCAGTCTAGGATGCAGAGTCACGGGGGACAACCACAACATAACCAGACTAGACTAGAAAACAAAGAATTTGTGTTTTTGGACAAATGTTACTTTTTTGTAATATTCATAAGCGGTTTGAGTTAAACTCAAGATAGTATTATTCACTTTATTTATCACAAAATATACAGCCAGGATAAAATCTGTATAAAAAACTAATACCGGTCTTATCTGAGTGATTGTTGGTGGCATTAGTTTAGTTTTGAAGTTTAAATTTCTTAATTTGCACGTACGTTGTATTTGTTACAGTGTTACGTTAAATTACAGGAATTGAGATTTATATTTAAATAAAAATATAAATTGTAAAAAGAAACGTAAATCCTTTACGATTTTTTTAAACAAAAATCACGTGTTTATTATCAATTTGGTGCCGATCTATCATTGAAATATTCTGCTCTATTACACACGGCTAACATTTTTTTTATAGAAAATACGTCGTCAGAATATTCGGTAAAGTTTTTACACTACTTAGAGTGACGACCCTTATATCACAGACAATGTAGCTGTACAAAAGGTTCCAGGAACAGAAGAATCGAACTAAAATAATTAGTAAAATAAAATCAAATTGGCTTCCATTACGATTCGAACTTAAGATCAATTCAGTATGCAGGTACATAAACCGCTGAACCACTCAGTTTGTTCGGACAACACTTATGAATACCTTCGTGGGTTATCTTTTCGCAACTGTTTAATGTGATCCGCTGCTCGAATACAAATTAATTTCATAAGATTTGAAGCGCTTACAAAAATATTGTAATAAGGTGAAGGCTGTCGTTTTTATTCACTATGTGTCTTTATTTTATAACTGGTAACACTAATATTATTGTTTCATGATAATATAATTATTAGTATAATAAATTACTTAATTTTAATTACTTTGGTAATAACTATCAAATAGCGTAATTGTTAGATATATTGCTAGCTTTTTATTACTTTAAGTACATTATCTTTACTAAGGAGGATCTTTACATAGGATACTTTTTCTCCCGGAAAATAAAATAGTTTCAACACTAGTTAAAAAACTTTATCCACGCGGACGAAGTTGCGGGCATCAGCTAGCTTACTATAAGGCGAACAACTTGCTCGTCATCATCATCATCATCATTTCAGCCTACCATAGTCCACTGTTGAACATAGGTCTCCCCCATAGATTGCCACAAAACACGGTCCTGATTGCTCGTGTCGACTCTTAATTCCACAAAAAAAAACAAATTCCTCATCCTATGAATGCGGTAAAAGTTGAAGGGGATTGATGACAGAATAGTAATCCAGATTTTATGTGTTTGAGACGTGGTGTTAGAGGAGGTTTGAGAGTGTCGTGGACTGCGTTTAATACAAACGAGTCTATTTCACAAGAACTGAAAATCATAAGTGTGCCAGAATCGCATTTTATCCTTTTTTGGACATTTTGCACGACTTGGGCCCAAAAATCTGGAGAAACAGATCCTCACGGGCAAGGTGGAAGGGAAACGGTTAGGGGATACACACCCGCTAGGTGGTGTGATCAAAGAAGCGATTCTGTGCATCTTAATCTGCAGCAATCGATACACGCCATCAGTAACAGAAAATAATGAGGATTATTAACATGATTACACTCACAACCATGACGGTCACGATGCTCAGTTTATTGAGGGAATGACTAAGAAGAAGTAGAAAGTATAATACTCGTAAATGAGCTGTCAGTAGGTGATTTACGGCAAAGCAGATGGGTTAGAAGAAGCCGTTTTAGATTTCTTCACTTCAGTAATTTAGCCATCTGTCAAAGGTTTCAAAAGTTTTTTTTTGAATTTTCCTTCGCAATATTTTTCGACACTGTACTGTACGTGAATTGTTTATAAAATATCTTACGTGACCCATCCGCCATTATTATTATTTGATAAAAGTAACGGAACGAGCAAAACGTTCACCTGATGGTAAGTGCAACGTCTGTCCATAACAATGCTGTGTCACCCAGAACATTTCTGTGTAGTAACACATTGCACCAAATAATAACACTAGGTAACAGTGAGCCTACAGACCGAAACAAAGTAATGTATGCACACTACTGCTTCACAGCAGAAAAACTGGCGCGACACTTGTGTTTGGTACAATCAGTCTAATAAGCGTAGTGATCACAACAAATCGTTCTGCGTGGGAGAGGCTTATGTTTAGCATGTTTGTATGGAAAATTTCTGTGTGACACCACAATACGCCCGTTACCCTGAGACATCAGTTCTTAAGTCCCATATGCCCAGTGATTACGCTAGCACACCGTCTATCACACAGCAAAGTTCCGTATTTTTTTTAAATAAAAACACTTTTTTTTTGGTTTTTACCTTATACTATCGGTAATATTATATAATATTACCGATCGCGTGGCCTAGTGGTCAGGGTACCTAACTACTACTCCTGGTACTAGGCTCGAGTCCCAGGCTGCAGCCAACATTTGTGCACAACCACAAAGACATCGGATCTCGCTGTTCCCGTGTCTGTGGCACTGCCTCCTAGCCGACCTCCGATCTTATCGCAAGAGTATTCTAGAGCGTGGGTAACGACAAGACAGTGTCTCTGTGTTTGTGCATTCACTTGTAATATTTTTTCTGCGCACTTGTTACCTTTCGACTGTTTTCGGAAGCCTTGGTCAAAATCAGCTAGGAGAACATTACTAATAATCTTAGCGACCATTTCGGTTTTAAGAATTGATCAAGTGAACGTTAAAAAATACACATCAAAGGTTGTATGCATGTAGTTTATGTTTGTATAATGTAAATGTAAAATGTAATGATTGTTTGTTGCTACAAAGCTTCTGTCAATCTTAAAATAGCACATAAAGTCAAGGTTTACAAGTTATGTTTCCGTGTGGACGTCGGTTTTTGTTTTGTTTTAATATCTTACCTTTTAAACAATGAAAAAAAATGTTATCAGGATAGAAACTCAGTTATTTATATATTATATTTTAATTTTTAATTATACACAACGATGGGCATTTATTGAATTTGTGGTTAATTTACTTATATCTTCAATCTTCAAATTCTAACTGGAGCAGCATGGCGGAGTTTTCTTGGTTCCAAAAATATCTTCATATGCTGTTATCTATACTAATATTACGACGCGTGGCCTAGTGGTCAGAGTACCTGACTTCTAAGCCGCGGGTCCTGGGTTCGAATCCCAGCCGGAGCCAACATTTGTGCTAAAACATAAATTGTTGGTTTTCGGGTCTGGTTGTGTTGTGATTGTCCCCGTGTTTCTGACACTGCATCCTACCCTACCTCCGATCTTATGGCATCAGCGTTACATCGGGCGCGGGTAGGTTGGGACGCGTGAGTGCCTCTCTTTGCGCGTACACTCGTGGTACTGTAATATCTCCTGCGCAGTTGATGCCTCTCGAAAGTAGTCGGCAGTTGTCGCCGTGGTCGAAATCGGCTATTTTATAAATGAGAGAGTAACTCTCTGTGTCTCTCTGTCTGTTTGTTACCTTTTCACGGTTCAACCGATCTTGACGAAATTTTTTACAGAGATAGCTTTCGTCCTGGAGACGGACATAGGATACTTTTTATCTCAGAAAATCAAATAGTTCCCACGGGATATTTAAAAAACCTATATACGTACGTAGTCGCGGGCGTTAGCTTGTTTTTACATAAACATACTCGTAACGATATACAATATAAGAGCGACCACGTTGCTTAATGGTCAGCTTACCTGGATTTGAATCGTGGACCCAAGACAGCATTCTTGGGTCCAGGATTTAAATCTCAGCCGAGGCCAATATTTGTGCAACACAAATTATAGGTTTTTGGGTCTGGATATTGCAGTATGGTGTTTGTGTCAATGCTAAATTGTCATTGTTCTAAATTGTGTCAAACTAATTATGACGTTTTACTGATCTCATGCAAAAGCACTATATCTGATTCGAGAAAGAAAAGACGAGAGACTGCATCTATTAAGAAAACTTATGGACAAGAAACTCCTATAGAAACCTGAATGCGGTTTAAGCGTAGTGCTTGTAGCTCTAGCTGTAGCTCGATGAAGGTAATCATATTTAATTAAAGTGTTATAATATTTTGCGCTTTCGATATGTAAATTTAAAACGCGTTTGGATGGCAATATAACAAAATAACGAATGCCGTTAACTTGTATTCCCAGGTCCGTGTGCCGTATATGTTACTAGTTGTGCCCCGCGCTTTCACCCGCGTAAAATAAAAGGCCGGTCGCTTGCCTCAAATTTCGTAGTACGCGGGTGTGCCGGCACCTGTAAAATTGTTCTGCAATTTTTAATGCTTATTTACCACGTCCTCCACAGTGAAGGAAAAGATCGTAAAGAAACCTGCATGTCTGAGGAACAAAAATTTTTCGAAAACACTTGAAGTCCGCCAACCCGCATTGGAGCAGCGTGGCGGATTCTCAGAAGTGGGAGATGGCTTGTGCTCAGCAAGTGGGACATTTACAGGCTATTACTTAACACTTTCATTTTACGTGACTTCGCCGGTACTGTACGGTTCTCAGCGCGCAGATCCTTTAGGCCGTAGCATGGCACCATTGAGGAACCTTCTACAATAAACCGGCCATCTAATGCAAAATAACATCGTCAATGTCTGTTCATTACAGAAAATTACGAAACGACCAATCTAATCCAAACCTAATCTAATCCAATCTACCTAATGGTAAGTGCAACGAGCGCCCAAAAAATGCTGTGTTACCCAGAACATTTCTGTGTGGCACTATACTGCGGTCGTCACCCTGAGACATCAGTTCCTATATCTCATATGGCATGCAGTAATTGCACTAGCTCTCAGTGCCCATCAAACTAAAACATAGAAATGTTTGTACACTACTGCATCACGGCAGAATAACTGGCACTGCGGTGGGCGTACCTGGGTAAAAAAAAGTAAAGTTTCAGCCTATAAATGTCCCACTGCTGAGCACAGGCCTCCTCTCACTTTTTGAGAGGGTTTTTTTGGAGCTAGGAAGAATCTGCCACGTTGCTCCAATGCGGGTTGGCGGGCTGCACATGTTTTCGAAATATTTTTTATTCCTCAGACATGCAGGTTTCCTCACGATGTTTTCCTTCGCCGCCGAGCACGTGGTAAATCAGCACTTAAAATTGCAATTAGCAATTTTAGTGGTGCCGGCACCGGGATTCAAACCCAGGTCACTCGCGTACTATAAAGTTTAAAGCGAGCGCCTAGCCCCTGCAAAGGAATCTTTCCATATATCTTATAATAGAGTTAACCTACTCGTACTTAGGTACCACATTCCAATTTAAGTTAATGTTTTTAAATCGTTCATTTTATGTTTAGTAATTTCAATATGTTTACCTATACAGGAATAAGCAGAAATTTAGTATTCAAATTGTATAAAGCGTAAAGGGGGTCAAAAAGTTTTCTCATGAACATATAGCAAACAATACGGTGTTTATTTTGTTTGTATGCAACGGATTTCCTTTTTGTTGCAAGATCGTTGTGGTCGGTAGAGTAGATAAGTGAACGCATGATTTTGTTGCTTTTATTATATTTAATAATTTTTCGATAGCAGTAAAAACTATAAATACTTTTTTTATGTTCTTGTGGTCGTGTTGCTGTGTGGTGGCGACCTAAGAGAATCTACCACACCATCTCATCCCGTGGGTGTCGTAAAGTCGACAGAGGGAAAATGAAAACCAGGGGATGGGCAGCAGCATCTTCCTGGAACATCTGAATAAATAAACATCGGTTGCCAACCCGCCTGCCAAGCGTGGCAACTATGGCAAAATCCCCCCAAAATGAGAGTTACAATCTTACATGGGCTATCTATGGAGGAAGCGTATGTTCAGCATTGGACTAGTGATGGGCTGAAACGATGTTCTTAATTTTTTTATACATGTGACTGTTCGGAGTCCAGGAGAAATGAGTAGGGAACCCAGAGTAATAGTACTTTCTATTTTTCGCCCTCGCCCGAAACGAGACGTGACGGGTGGCGAACCACGTAGCCCCCATTTTGGTAAGAGTCAAAAATTTTTTCCTTGTTCCTCGTTCCCATAAGCAGTATAGTCACAAGACAGAGAGCTAGTGTAATCACTGTGCATATGAGACTTAAGAACTTAGGTCTCAGCGTGACGGGGCGCAGTGTCGTGTCCACAGAAATGTTCTGGGTGACACAGCATTTGTTATGGGCAGACGTTGCACTTACCATCAGGTGAACGGTTTAGTTCGTTTCGTCACTTAATTCAAAAAAAAGAATATACTAGATAGGTATAAAATACTTGTATCTAAAATTTTATTTTTTGCGGGCGACTCAATTATTTTGTGTAATTCTGTAAAATAATATTCAATATGAAACCGTTTTTTAATGAATAAAACCACACATATAATAATATTTTTACGTTCCCACAGACCAAGTGCGGTAATTTGCGTTTACTTTACCACTACATTCATTGTTTTCACAGCCTAAGTATCCTTTGTGTTTGAAGTTATCATTTAAAATCGTTTAAAAAAATCTTTGTTCAAATTAGCGAGAGACTCTTTGTGGTTACAGCAATTACCTGTCATTTCGAAACAGACGCTTGAGGTTATTTGGAAATTACTGTCAATGAGCTATTTCCGGATGAAAGAGATAGAAGTTCTTCAGACTCTTTAGATGCTATTTATACAATTATTACAGAGATTTTAATGTTGTCGTATACTAACGTAACAAACAGAAAAATATTGTCTTACTATATTCTTGACTATAAATGGTAGAAGAATTCCTTAGGGACTATGTTATGAACGATATTAGGCTTTTTTACTAATACGTAATCATTCAAAAATATTAATGTTATTTTCTTTACTACTTTGACTGATGAATGCTGTCATTAAATTGTTAAAATCACTTTTCAATGATTTCGGTTTCGATAATATAATCATAAAAATTACATTCGCGTTATCGCGCTCTAAAATCAGATATAATATTTTTTGTCGAAAACGTGGAGTTAAGGTTCCGAGAGGTTAACTTTCGTAAAAGCTTGCCCATGAGAGATTATATTGGAATTTTAAGTTACGCATTGCTGTATATTTATATATTTTTGATGTCTTAATACTTGTTGTAGTACTATATATATATATATGTTGCTACACTTAAATCTAAACATGTTAGACATGTTGAGATTTAAGTTTAGCAACATTTATTAACAAACTACCATTTTACTCGCATAAATTTATTATCTTGCAATTACACAAGCACAATCATGACTCCACATATGCAATTGTTGGTATCATGGTGAGGATCTATTGTGACGGTACTGTATCTTTGACACTGTATCTAACTCCTCCTGCGATCTTATTACACATGTAGGGCATCAACGTCAGCATTCTTATATATTAAACTCTCACTAGAACTCTCAATAGATTATTAGAGGTTCTAGAAAACTCTTGAGAGTTTTTGTAAAATGAAAACTAAGTAAGTTATAAGTTTAGTTTGGCTTATAAGTATTTTATAAGCAATAATATGCAATGCTGTCACTATACTGCTCGTGGGAACGCAATGAGGAGTAAGAATTTTTTGACTCGTATGAAAATGGCGACGACATGCTTCGCCTCCCGTCACGTCTCGTTTCACGCGAGGGCGAAAAGTGAGTTACTTGAGTGGCCTTTAAAAGGCCGAAAAAGGCGTGACTGTATGTGTGTATATATCAGTATTTTTCGGAACTCCGTAGCTGACTAGTAACCCAGGTTTCAGTATATTTCCGACCGCTCGCGTGTCTGTATGATGCAGCCACTCTATCCTATTATGTACCTATTAACACGCAATTTGTTATATGGACGTAGGTTAAGATATGATGACATTTTTGGAAAAAAGTATTCTTGGATTTTCTTTCCGAAGTGTGAACAAGGTGTATAAAAATGTCTATAAAAATTGAAGGGAAACTTCGTGAGAATGTCTATGAAACTCAACCATGTGTGCCCAATAAGATTTTTACCGACTTTAAGCTTTAAATATATCAGTTCGTACAGGTAGATCGTAAGAGAGGAGGATAATTTTACGTATTTGTAATGATATGTTGAATGATGTTACAAACATTTACTCCGAAATGGGTAAACGGGCTGGACACTACGCTTAGCGAAGGGGGCGCATGGCAGCTAGTTTGTTTATACTCGTATGTATATTTATTACATAGATTATTGAAAAAATAATTTTCTGGTTTTTCCAGGTGGTTACTCCGTGGAGCATGTGGACAAAGTATGCCTGTCTCTACGTCAGGAATACGGCAGATGCGTCAAGATAGCAGGCTTACTAGGTAGGCCCGACATGCTTTTTGTCTTCGATGCAGGAGAAGTGGAAAGAGTTTTCAGAGGGGAAGACTCTTCCCCACACAGGTATTTATTTTGTATGATCTTTTGACAAACGTTTTGTGCATCCGTGTATTAATTTGTGCCCCCGTTGTGTCCTGTGTATACCTATTCTCAAGAGGCAATATTTTAATGAATCGTTGAGAAATTTTCGAAAATGCCAGTTTAGGTCGTGGCGCCTGATAGATATTTAGACCAAATCTTTATAAATACCGTATAGTGAATAATAATATTATATATAGTGAATAATTAATAACCCTAACACGTCGTGTTAGGGGTTTATTAATTATTAATCCGAAAAGGATTCCATTGTATATTTTAATGCAATTTATTATACATTTAACTGGTTGTAGTATTTCATAGGAATCCTACCTATGCAGGAATCCGTCGAGATAGGTGCCACCCCAGGTCCAGTTATTATGCCGTGTTTCTGGTCTGAAGGGCGCTGAGAGCTAGTGTACTCATCAGTGCTTAAACTAGTTCTCAATGCCCTAACCCAGGCAATAACTACAAATACAACAATGTATAATATCATTTTCAGACCGTCTATGCCATCTCTAAATTATTATAAGCACACCCTGCGGAAAGACTTTTTCGGTGCTGAAAAGGATTGTGCGGGTGTAATCGCCGTGTAAGTATTGCTACTTTATTATTAGTTAATATAGGTTTTCATTATTTTACTTGTTGTATATTCACACAGACATGGCGAATCATGGGCTGCATTTAGAACAAAAGTATCAAAAGTAGCACTTAGCACTGGCAGTGCCGCACAGTACACAGTTCCTGTTGCAGAAGTCGCAGATGCTTTTATAAATAGGTAAATACTTGTTTTCATTAACTAAAAGAAAGAAGTGTAACATCTTCCCGATAAAAATCGATGTATCTTTTGTTACTAAGAGAAATGCCTGAAATATCTGGTGACAATCCCCCCAAACTTAGAGCTACTAACTTTTGTCAATCTTTTGGCAATCTATGTGGGAGTCCTATGTTCAGCAGTGGACTGGTGATAGGCTGAAATGATGATGATGAATTCGCAGATAGCGGAAACCACGTCTCAGTTAAGCCAGACCAGGGACGGACAGCGCAGGGCAGTTGAAAAATGTTTTTGCTGAAGATAACGATGAATATAAAATCAACTAAGCTCTTTCTAATCCGCATTTATTTTATTAGCATCTCCTATAGTATTCGTGTATAAATTGCAACCGAAATGCTTATTTACATTACAAAATTTGTAGGATACGTCAAATTAGAGACGAAAAATCGGAGACTCCAGGCGACTTTTTAAATGAAGTTCATAAGTGGTCCTTAGAGTGTAAGTATAAGATTTGTTTTCTTTGTATACTTATATAAGAAAGATGTTGTTGTGTTTGTTAAATATATATGTATAAGATAAAAAATGTTTTAAGTAAATAAGCTTACATTCTCTTTCGATTATGTAGAGTAAGGGTTGTTAAGACCCATAATCCGCTGAGCTATTACGTGCCATTTCAATCTACACCATCCCTGTTTATTTTTCATGTATTTTATTGCAACTAATGTTATTATTATTCCAATAGCGTTAGGCCTGATTGCGTTAGACACGCGGTTGGGATGCTTCGAATCTGTAGAGGGTTCAGAGAGCCAACGTCTCATCGACGCCTGTCCATACTTTCTTTATAAGTGTGGGCGAGCTCGAACTACGAGCACCTTGGTGGAGGATCTATCCTACAGCGATGTTCAGGCGATACGTTGCTGCTTTGGATACGATTCTTAGGTTCGTATCAATTATTGATTGTTTTAGAATCATGTAAACATGCGGACTCTTTACTGGTGGTATCATTCCTATGCAGGCCTTCGGTTCACCTGATGGTAAGTGCAACATCCGCCCACAACAATTGCTGTGTCATCCAGAACTTTTCTGTGTGACACCACACTTCGCCCGTCACCCAGAGACATCAGTTCTTAAGTCTCATATGCCCAGTGACAGTGCTCACAGTGCCCTTCAAATCGATACGCAGTAATGCTTGCGCACTACTGCTTCACGGCAGAATAACTGGCCCTGGGGTGGTACCTACCTAGACGGATTTATGCATAGGAATACTACCACCAGTAGTCGTCTAGGTGGGTAGAACCACAGTGCCATTTCTTGTGCCGTCAAGTACTAGTATAAAAGAAAAAGCGTAGTCATATGCCTAGTAATTGCACTGATATTTAAGAACTGAGACTTAAGAACTGATGTCTCAGGGTGAGGAGCGCATTGTGGTCTCACACATAATTTTTGTTGGTACTTTAGCGGAGGTCCCACTTACCATCTAAGGTTAAATGTTAACGTAAAATGGTGGAAGGTCTATACTCTCATAGTATACCAGCGTAAAGTAGAAGCATAGATAAAACGACGCTGGTAAGTTAGTTACAATCATGACAGTGTTGAAGTGACAAGACTTTATACAGTCATATAATAAATAGTCGAGTCGGTTGGCGCTGTGGCTAAGCGCATGGCTTTCAAGCTATGGTTATAAATAGTAAAATAAAATTAAACGCGATAAAATCCGAAAAATTAGTTTCATTTAAATGTGTAGAGTTCGCGTAAATATAAGAAATCATTATATGGTCGTGGGTTAGACTCCCTTACGAATTATTTGTACGACCTACAGATTGTTGTTCCGGGTCCCGTTGTATGTGTATGTGGAATATATGTCTGTAAAATGCGCTTAAGATATGAGAATAAAATTATCGAGGAGGGGCAAAAAATACGTCAACATTAATGAAAGAACAATATATATATCTTTTATATATATATATATATATAAATATATATATATATATAATTATATATATATATATATATATAAAAGAGTGTCAGAAGAGTGAGTGAGAGTATTTTTTTCTTAAATAATACTATGCCCATACGGATTGCTCCTACATCGTAAGTGCGGTTTATAGACATAACTTTCACACAACCAGACTCGAAAATCAACGATTTGTGTTTGTGTGTGATTTATTAAAAAAGCCTGAACTATTTATTTTTAATCGACTTCAAAAAAGGAGGAGGTTCCCAATTCGTCTTCAAATATCTTTAGTTTATGAAATGATTTGAATAATAATTTTTTCAATATCACACACATAATTGTAAGGTGGTCCCATATGATTTTGGTCAAGTTCTGATGATGGAATCTATGAGAAAGTCATCAAACTCTTAAATTCGCGTAAGCATATTTGGAGTTGCTGCGCTGAATCGGTGAAAAAAAAAAAATCGGTTTATTGATTAAATAATTATTAATGGTTTTACAGCGTTACACTAAATCATGTAGAGCGAGCTCTCAAGGAGTGCGAAGCAAATGGCGGCAGCAAATCACTGTTGCAAGACTTAGTATCGGCGGCGGGTTACCAGGGTCGCCGCGGTCGCTGCCCTGGATCTTTTCCTGGTGGGAATAGACACGGTACGATATTATATTTCTTCTTATTCTTCAAATTGACGACCGCCTGGCCTAGTGGTCAAGGTACGTGACTTTCATCCGCGGATCCGGGGTTTGAATCCCAGAAGATTTGTGCAAAAACACAAATCGATAGCTCTTCGGGTCCGGTTCTTTTGTGCATGTGAAAACTATTTCTGTAAAACGCACTTAAGTTGCGGGAGAAATCTTAGTGTAGGCCATCGTTTCTTACGAAAAGAAAAGGAAAATGTCCTCGTGTGGGGTTAGCAGCATCAGTAATGGCTCTCCAGGCTTGTGGCTCTTCTGCCTTCCGGATTGATACCTTGACATTAAATCGAGCAGCCACATGACCAGCGAGTAAGCTCTCTGCCATCTGCTTCCTCTACCCTCAGCAACTAAAATTATAGCCATATAGTCCCCCTGAGCCGTCACCACTGAAGTCTCATATGCCCAGTGATTAAGCTATCTCTCAGTGCCATTCAAACCGAAACATAGTTATGTTTGCACAATACTGCTTCACGGCATAGTAACCTACCTAGACGGATTCCTGCATAGGAATCCCGCCACCACTAATTAGTGATATGAATTTCAGACCTCGAACGCTGTGGCGTCGACGTTGTATCAATTGGCTATACGACCTGAAGTACAAGAAAGGCTTCACGAAGAAATAACCAAAGTATTGCAAGGCCGACCTCTAACGCCGGGCGATATCAACCAGATGCCGTATTTGAAGGCCTGCGTTAAGGAAGTTCTAAGGTAAATAAAGATATTCCTTGTACTTTCCTAGCATTTTCTAACTATGGCGATACTTTCTGGATAAATCATTTATTGTAGTAAGTAACGAGACGAGGAAGTCGTTCGCCTGATGGTAAGTGGCACGCAATAACGGTTGCAGTTTGAAAAAAAGAACTGAGCTGTACTGCCCTGCGTAAGTTTGTGGCAATGCACTGCGCTCCTTACGTGGAACGACAGTCATTACGTCTTATATACGAAGTGATTGTGTTCTCCTGGCCGATTATCGATCTCGGTGACAACTACCGAATGCTGTCGGAAATTATCAACTGTGCAGGAGATTTTATAGTGCCACCAGTGTACGCGCAAACACATGGGCACTCACTCGCCCCAACCTACCCGTGCCCGATGTAACGCTCATGCGATAAGATCGGCGCTAGGCTAGGATGCAGTGTCAGAGGACACAAGGACAATTGAAACACGATCAGAGCCTAAAACCAACTATTTGTATTTTTGCACAAATATTGGCTTCAATTGGGATTCGAGGAACCGTGATGAAATGAAGATGATGATGATAATACATATTTTAATCAATAACGGGTATTTTTTTTACAATTTACAGAATGTTTCCTGTTGTAATTGGTAATGGAAGACAGTTAACGAAAGATACTGTTATTTGCGGTTATAATATACCAAGAGGGGTAAGTATTATTCACATATTGTTGTGTAAAAAAAAAATTAGTATGAAACATTCTTAAAATGTTGTCGATCATTCATTATTAATACGTAACATTATTATTGTAAAGACAATGGATGAGTTTGTTTGTTTGTAACAAGTTAACTCCAAAATGCTTTTAAAGCAACATTCTTCTAGATGCACAAAGGCTACTTTTTATTATTTAAGGTTTCCTGATGTAAAGATTTCTAAATATCTATATATTAATACTAGAAGACAAAAGTTAGTACCTATACCTTTTTAAGCATATTGCACGCACTGAGGAGTGTGTGATTTGGCATAGTTAAAGTTTCTATGGAGATGGAGTGTAGAAAGCTAAAATTTTAAAATGATATGTGTTTCGACCGTTGGGCGAACACTAGTATAATATTATATAAAAAAAAACTGATATTGAATATGTTATTATATAAGTAGCAATATCGGTAACTATTGGATCGATTTCTAAGTTCTTTAAATTATGTGTATAGACTTGATTAGATTCTTAAAAATAAAATCTACGCCCCACACTACGTTCCTCCTTTATCATGGGTAACTTTTTTCAGACACTAATTGCACCTGCCATCTACTTTTCACCTATGACAAGGGTTGACTGGTAGTGAATGCTACTAGGAATTAAACCCACTGTAGCTCTTTCCTGAGGTTGTCAATAATGAAGAATAAATAAAGAAATTGCACATACAGACACACCCAAAGCTGGAATTACTATGTGTAGGCCATACAAATTTTATATCGAGTGGGAATAGAACCCGCGACCCTTAGCCTAAGCGCAATTTGCTTAGCTCGCCTTTCCGCCGATAAGGACATCTATATACTGCTCGTCGGAACGCAATGGAAATAAGATTTTTTACTCGTACCAAAATAGCGGAGATGTGGGTCGAAAAGTAGGCTACGGTTGTGGTGTCTACTTACCCATAATATAGGAAAAACGCAACGGTATGTATGCCAACATAGTCGAAATATATGAGCGAAACGAGAGTAAACTTACAAAGAGAATTATTCCTTGTAAAAAACTCAAATATATGAAGGGTTGTTGGAATAGAATAGTGCCGACCGTGCAGTGCAGTGGTTAGAGTAACTTATTAGTGAGTCATGGGTACAGGGTTCGAAAGCCAACATTTGTGCAAAAATCCAAGTGGTTGGTTTTTGGTTCGGCTTGTGTTGTGATTATATCTGTATCTTTGACACTGTATCCTAATATACTGTGTGAGCAAGAGGTTGTATTGTGTATATCTGTAAATAAATAAATAATAAATACAATAATAAAACGGACTTACGATAGATACTAGATACTACTGGAGTAGACTAGTGTGCCTGCACACTAGGATTACTCCAGTAATTCTCTAAAAATAAAAACAAATTGTGGGAGGCGGGCGGTGCCCAAAAACCAGACACACGTCATTTTTTATTTTGATTACGAATCTTGGCATTTTAACTTTGTTTTTCTCTTTTTCTATGTCTACGTCTTCATTATTTTTAACAACTTCAAATAAGATGAGCCTAAACTGGTTACTTACCTTCTAAGTTATTGGTATTTTTATGTGTCGCTAGTAAACTTTTTTGACTTTTGAATTACGTCTGATTATTTTCAGACACAAGTCATCTTCCAACACTACGTGATGGGTAACTCCGAGGAGTATTTCTCAAATGCGTCGGAGTTTCGCCCAGAGCGCTGGATTCAGAGATCTTCGTACAAACACCACGCCTTTGCATCTTTACCCTTCGGTTTTGGGAAGAGGATGTGCCTAGGACGAAGATTTGCTGAACTGGAGATGCATATAGTACTTTGCAAGGTAAATTTTATTTTTGATTTCTTAATGATTCCTGTTATCCTGGTACATAGCAGCGATCAACGCAGCACAGAAACAAAACGCACTTCTTTATCTATTTTATTTTCTTCTGTAATTAGTTTCGATGAGAATACCGCAGCTCTTGATAACTTTATTTGCTTATTGAGTGCTTGACCCTGGGTTTAAATCATGAGTCCAAAAATAATGCAAGCAAATTTTTGTAAAGCATGAGAATAGTTATAATGAATGTATTGTGACTATTCTAATGTATCTTTTTACCAAAGCTGATAACCGCGTGGCTTCAGTGGTAGCTCAGGGGCTAGGCGCTCGCTTTAAATTTAACAGTACGCGAGTGACCGGGTTCGATTACTGATGCCGGCACCACTAAAATTGTTAATTGCAATTTTTATTGTCGATTTACCACGTGCTCGGCGGTGATCGAAAACAGCGTGAGGTTTCCTGTTTCCTTTCGCATGTCTGAGGAATAATAAATATTTCGAAGACATGTGTAGTCCGCCGTTCCGCATTGAAGCAGCGTGGCGGACCCTTCCCGGCCTGTTCTCAGCAGTGGGACATTTATAGGCTGTTACTTTAATTTTACTTTACTAGTGGTTAGAGGGCCTAACTATTGTGTTGAGGTCCAAAGTAAATCAATAAAAAAATCATGGAAAATACTTAGACGATTGATTGCTTAACTTGTATGTCTTCAGTATCATTGAAGCATTTTACAGACATACATTGCACCTGGGACTTTTGGCGCTAACTCAAACAGCGGCAGAAGTGTTTTTATAAATTTGAGGATTTCTGTGTATATTTTGAGTTTCGATGTTTAATACTGATAGCCGTGAATCTTCAGTAAGAATGAAATATCACTTGCTACTTACGCAAAAAAATAATATTGATACCTGGATATTATGTTACTAGACAATGGAAGACGTGGGGTGGCGGCTTAACATAATCGTATCTCCCCATCTCATCATGTGGGTGTCGTAACAGTCGATAGGAGGAAAATTATGGAGGAAGATGTTCATGGGCGGCGGGGATCACTTACCATCAGGCGAGCCGCTTGCCCGTTTGCTCCCCATTCCATAAAAAAAAAATTAAAACCTATACCTAATATATAAATAAACTACGACTGCCAAACCGCCTGCCAAGCGTGGCAACTGTAGCAACATCCCCCCAAAATGAGAGCTACTAACTTTTGTGGAAATCTATGGGCAAGGCCTCTATATTCAACAGTGGACAAGTGATAGGCTGAAGTGATTTAGATGACGAGGCACTGGAAAAAGTATTGGACTGTTTCCATAAATAAATGAATATTAATTGCTCTTGCACAATCACCCATACCCAGAACAACAAACTGCACATACAAATATCTGTTTCGTGGGGGAATCCAACTGGCGACATGTCGCGCAGATGCCAATTGCTTAGCGACTTCGCCAACAGAGTCATTCAATTGTTATTTTCTTTTTCAGGTTGTGCAAGCCTTCAAGATGGAATATCACCACGAGCCTCTGGACTATCATATACATCCTATGTACACTCCAAACGGTCCCTTAAGATTAAAATTCATTGATCGATAGGCAATACTGGTTGTATTATCGAATTGCTCTCTATATTTTGTAATTGTAATTAAAATTGTCTTGCATAAATCATTTAAAAAAGTTTAAAAATTAACGACTTTCTTGTCTTTTTACCAATGGACCTTATTACTGCAATTACAGCGGTTTCCGTTCTAATACGCGATCTCACATACTTTTACTTTTCACTGGTGGTAGGATTTCTATGCAGGAATCCGTCTAGGTAGGCACCACCCCAGGGTCAGTTATTATTGAAGCAGTTGTGTGCAAAAATTACTGTGTTTCGGTCTGAAGGGCACTGAGAGCTATCGTAATCATTGGGCATATGAGACTTAAGAACTAATGTCTCAAGGTCGTCACCGTGAGACAGTAGTCAAAATATTTCTGTGTAGCACCACAATGGGCGCCATTGTGGTGCTACACAGAAATATTTTGAGTAACACAGCATCTGTTATGTGCAGACATTGCACTTAACATCGGGTGAACGTTTTATTCGACTGGCCACTTTATCAAATAAAAAATAAAAAAAAAACTTCCATTAATTAACTAATATAATTTTGAAAACGACCTACGACAAACGAAAATATTTTTTGTTAAACTTCCAACAACAATCTATTTTTAATGATATTAATAATATAATTTACCAATTACTTAATTTAACCAAAAGTTCAGCTAACTGCATGCATGCCTTCTGATGTCATTACATAAAAATACTATTTTCAGTGAATTATTTTGTAGCTGAGTGTAAGTTACCTACTAGATATAAAGTACGACGACCGCGTGGCCTTGTCCTCAGAGTACCTGACTGATACGCCGCATGTCTTGCGTACACTAGTGGCACTATATCTCCTGCGCAGTTGATAGCTTTCGACAATTTCTATAAAGTCTCTATATTATCATTAGCACCTCTTTAGTAGCTCCATACTAGGTTTTCTACAGTACTTAATTGCGTTTACATGTGCATAAACCAACCAATCCTGAACGTAATATCTTCTATTCTATCAGCTAGGTACGATCACCCTGTTCGGACGCCCTATTCCCTGGGAAAAGAGCGTCAAATACCTCGGGGTCACTTTAGACGCAGCGATGTCGTTCGCTGCACACATTAAAAATATACGCAATAGAGCGGCTTTTATCTCAAGCCGTCTATACCCATTAACTTGCTCCTCAAGCAAAATGTGCTTAAGACACAAACTTCGCCTCTATAAGACTTGCATAAGACCCGTAATGGACTATGCTTGCGTCGCTTTCGCTCACGCGACGGGCAATCAATTAAAGAAGTTACAGAGCGTTCAAAATCGATTCTTGCGAACTGCCACCGGAGCCGGTTGGTATCAACGCAATGTAGATCTTCACAGCGACTGTGAAATGCCTTTAATCTCTGAACACTTCAGAGAATTATCACGGCGGTTTTTCGAAAAAGCCGCGGTTCATTCAAACCCGCTGGTGGTTAAAGCAGCAAATTACCGCCCAAACAGAAACGCGACCGAACGCAAACGTCGCCCGCGAAACGTGCTAGACGACACGGACGTCTCAGCTCTTCCTGACCACGATACTGTCAGTCACGATCCAGGCCACACTGTACACACAGTCAATAGCTTTAATATAACACGCACCACGACGCGCGACCGCCGTAGAGAGCGGCGCGCAATAGTCAATAATCACATCGCGTACACAAGATTCACCCGTGTTCCAGGGCGGTTCTCACCGCCCAGAGTTACCGACACACAAGTCGACAGTCCGAATGGACGCGCGCAGCCTCCTTCGGACGGTCAGTAGACGACTTAAAATGTTTAAGATTTTCGAAATCGCGAAAGCACGCAGCGAACGCGACACAGTCCGAACTTCGAGGGTTTTTTAGGAGTTTTTATTTATTTATTTATGTTTGGGTCAAACCAAACCTGGCACACGGGCCCCTGGCCCGCGAGCACAGTATCCGATGAAGCTGTAAAAGCCGAGAAGGCTAACAACAATTACATCACCGAAAATATATATACAATCTAACTTGCTGTGAGTGTGTGCGTGTTCTGTAGGGGCTTGGCCTCTACGGGCGGCGCACCTCTAACGCGTTATTACTTAGGGTTATGATGTCGCCATGTAAAATGTTTTTTGGACGTCTCTTGGGTGTGTGTGGGGCAGCGGGTCCCGCGGGGGGCAATAATTACCGATCGCTACCACTAACGGGTTAGGATGATCTTTTAATATACCGAAATGTCTTGTCGACATTTCTTTGAAGTAAGCTGCATTTTTAGATCGCTTTGTAAATCTACAATCCTCCTAGATCGCAACTTCAAGTTTATGGAAGCGGTTTTCGGGAGCGTTGGCGAAAGTTACTCCTGCCTGCGTAAGAGGATGTACTCGTAGGACTTATAAAACAGTAGCTTGACCTTGACGGACATCGTGCTATTTTTATTGGTAAGGTGGAAAAGACTGCCGGAAATAAATGTTATTATCTTTTACTATTTCGATGTGTTTGGAAAAAGACATTTTATTGACTAAGATATTACTTCTAGATATTTCATTTCAGGTACCATGGAACGTATACGCCGAAAACGATCATTTTCGCGTATACACGGGACTTTTTTGTGAACGAGTCTTTTTGGGAATAAGACCATTTGTCATTTTTTCGGGTTGACTTCGATGGTCTAATTCCTAAACCAATTGCCGAGTGCGGTGGCTTCGGTTTGGAGACGAATGCGTAACCTTTCGATATGTTGATATCGGGTGCAAAATGGATGGTGTTTACAAGCCTGTGTGTGTGCCAGACTTTGTCGAAGGCCTTCACCACATTCAAGAAGAGGGCCCCTGCATAGTGTTTGGGACTTTCGTTAAGGTGCTCGGTTATGTGCTCCGTGGGACGGTCCACTTGTAGACCTACGAGTGTTTCTCTCGATAGCCAAACTGCTCGTTTGGAATTAAATTGAGACTGTGGATACTGTCCTTCAGCTGATTAAGGATCAGTCGTTCGTAGATTTTCCCCATTTAGCTGAGGAGACTGATAGGTCTATAACTCGAGGCCAGGTTTTTGGTTTTGTTTCTTTTTATTTTTTTATTCGATTAAGTGACGAAACGAGCAAAATGTTCACGTGGTGTTAAGTGCAACGCCTGACCATAACCAATGCTGTGACACCCAGAACATTCCTGTGTGATACCACACTGCGCCTATCACCCTGAGACCTCAGTTCTTAAGTCTCATATACCCAGTGATTACGCTAGCTCTCAGTGCCCTTGAAACCGAAACACAGTACCTAATGTTTGCACACTACTGCCTCACGGCAGAATAACTGATCCTGGGGTGGTACTTACTTAGTCGGGCTCCTGCATAGGAATCCTACCACTAGTAAAATTATTTTTCTAGTATTTCCTTTAGTTAACTATTATGAAGGCGATTGGAAGAGATGATCTATAATAACATAACATTCAGGCCACTCGCGGGAAACGAGGTGATGATCCATCACGGTCTTTTTGGCGGATGATATTAGGATTTAGGCCAAGGGAAAGGGTAGTTACCTGCTGTATCGGGTGGTCTGATCTGGGGTGGACGTCTCCTCATTACCAGTAATCTTTAGATGTTGTGTATATTGTTCGCATCTGAGAAACCGGGACAAGTCCGTTATCCTGCTGCAATGAGGGTAGGCAGACTTATCTTTGAACTATTTTATTCATTTCTCAGACTCGCAGGTTTCCTCACGATGATTTCATTCAACGCTCTGCATGTGATAAATTAGCACTTAAAACTGCAGAACAATTATAGAAATGCCGGCACTGGGAATCGAACTCATGTCACGCGTGTACTATGAAATTTAAAGCGAGCGCTCGGCCACTGCGCTACCAGGGCCGTTGTTGTTAAGGTAAAAACTAACTTTCCGTTAATAGAATAAGTGTTTGAATATATAAGGTTACTTTGGTAAATAAAACAATTTATAACATTCATAGAATGTTTACTTAGATTGCTTCGATAAGCAATCCTACAAACATTTCATTTATAATTTCATTTCTTTGACTGTACATTCTCGATTGTAAAAAGATTTGTAAAAAATGCTTTAATATTTTTACGATCTAAAATGTATCACTCGCTTAAAATTGTTGAGTTTAAAACTATTTATACAATAGAATGGCCACATTAATACACTGGCAAATTATATACAAAATAGAATATCACAAAATGAGTAAAATGTTAAAAAATACACATTAAAAATCTTTTTAACGTAATTTTGCTTCATGGTAAGAAAAAACATTTTGACTAGGGATACTATTTACAAACATATTTTCTGAGTTACATCAATGATTTTATCCAGTAGTATTTCAAGAGACTTTTGTTTGATAATTACATTAACCTTTATACAACGTTTGACATACTACTGAGTCAACAGTTTGATTCTATGGCACTATTTTATTAAAAAATAAAATAGGAATCTTATGTTAAGCGCCTGAAAACATAAAGCTAAGAAGGCAGTGATATTTTAATTTTTAGATTAGTCCCTATAGCACATATGCACGCAAAATTATACAACCTTTCAACATTAACGTTACTTATCACTATAGAGACACAGGCATGTATCACAAATAGAATGCGATTTAGATGATATTTTAACAAAGACTATCAGTTTTCAAAGTGACACCAGTTTGCATGGTTGAAAGTTTAATTGCTCTTTTATGTTTATAGATAGAGATGGCTAGAGCGATAGACAAAACAAGTAGGAAAACAGAACCACCGATGGCCAAATGTATTACGCCTAATCCACTAGATGCCTCTACGAAACTGCCGCTTAGTTTGCTCACATCTCTGGTATTTCTCGTTCTCGGTTGTGTTCGAGCAAATTCAAAAGTATCTGTAACAAAATTTTATATAAATCAAAAGAAATGATAGTTTGTAATTTGTAAATGTTAATGTTATCTTTCTTTACTTGCTTAATAATAATCGCTGAGAAACTCTGCTACCGCATTTCATCACGTGGGTATAGTAAAAGTCGACTGAAAGCAATCCGCCTTCCCAGCACGGTGATTGCAAATACTTCCCTTTTGGGAGAGCTCTTTGTCAAACTGTGGTTTATTGACAGGCTTAAGATGAAGGAGACAATAAGTTAATCATCATCATCATTTCAGACTATATTAGACCACTGTTGATATAGATATAGATATAGATATATATAGATATATATATATATATATATAGATATAGGCCTCCCCTAAAGATTGAACATGAAACACTTGGCCAGATGGAGCGACGACCTGTACGGTTTTGCGGGAAGCGATGGATGCAGTTGGCTCAGGACCGTGTTTTGTGGCAATAACTTAATGAAATTATGTAAAAACCTGTCGTCTTTTGTCGTAATGGATAACGTAGTGACGGTTCTATAATTCCCACTCTGTGAGTGTCTCTAATGCTAAGTAGCAAGTATGTCGAAAAACACGTATAAAGTATGACGGTATTTTTTCACTATATGTAACTATATGTTTTTGTTGTATAGAAATGCAAGGATATTAAGCGTTAAAGGATTCAGTAAGTTCAACGTCTGCAAATATTTTATTACTTTTCTTTTATTTATTACGCTTACGGAATATTCTGTACCTGCCTTCAAAATTTTGGAGTAGTCGAATTCAATTAGTTACTAATAGATGTTCTAAATACCAAACTTAGTA
The DNA here is from genome assembly GCA_019845155.1 of Luehdorfia chinensis. Classification (NCBI taxonomy): domain Eukaryota; kingdom Metazoa; phylum Arthropoda; class Insecta; order Lepidoptera; family Papilionidae; genus Luehdorfia; species Luehdorfia chinensis. Next base: position 2,100,014 of record JAHVAK010000125.1, read on the forward strand.
ATTTTAGCCTTTTTATGTACAAAATGGTATACTACGCGAACGGGGGAGTCTGAGATTTGGCATAGTAAGGATTTATATGAAGCAAGCTAAAATTTATATATAATACTCGTATGTTATATAATATCTATACAAATATTTTAAATTCAATTAACTCGATCCAGTGACTGATTTAAGAGATTGCACTATAACTTTATGTCTAATTTTAGCTTTGTTGCCTATTTCATAGTTTCAGAGCAGCAGAGAATATTTATACGTCATTCGGTACTTTTTCAGAAAGACCACTTGCATATGACATCTATGCCGCATAAGCTAAGACTCGTTAAGTCTCACTGGGTGAAGTGTCCGCTACACTGAGTTCACTCTGATTTCTACCTTCTGGAATCAGCAAACTTACATGTACAGATTATATGTAAATGAGTGTGTACATAAGTATAATGCACCATATAATTGCTTTACCATTTTTGAAAACAACTTCCAGTGATTTAAAATTTCACTAAGGTTCAGATTTTAGTTCACGTATTTACCTAGTAAACCTTTAAAATACAACTGCATACGTACCCATGCAATAGAAAAGCCAACTCCCCTGCATATTGTCAATGTAACATGTTAACCCGAGTTAACAATATAAAATATTTAGGTCTCATATTAGATGACAGATTCAACTGGGGCCCACAAACGGCGGGAGTCGCTACTAGATTAAGAAAGTTCATTTACGTTTTCAAAAATTTGCATGATGTAGCCAGCCGCGATATCCTTGTTCTGACATATAAATCATGTGTGAGAGTATAAATTCTTATTTTATAATAATAATAATAATTTATTAAACCAAAGACTTTACATAATGATGAATCATACATAGAACAATTTTACCAAAAATGTGATCTAATCAAATCCTTATGTATCACATTACAAGTCCTTAGCAGCCGTGCTAGGGCACAGACCTGTGTTACAGCTGCTAAGCCTTCATCTTATTGCATTAGGGTTTGGGGTGGTGCAGCTAAGTCCTTCCTTATCGAAGTGGAACGTGCACAGCGCGCAGTATTAAAAGTCATGAACAGACTTCCATTTAGACATTCTTCTACAGATCTTTACAAACAATGTGAAGTCCTATCAGTTAGAAAATTATTTATTTATCGGTGCCTATGTAAATTTCATCGCCACATACTGCCATCACTTCCGCAATGTGACAAACGAGTTGTGCGTGTAACTGTGCCAAAATATAATACCGTGTTTGGTAGCAGATGTTACGAATATTATGCTCCGATGATATACAATAAGTTATACAAAAAAGATGTAAAAGTAGTAATAACACGTGCAAATCATGCATTTCAAAAGATTCTTGCAAGTAAACTTAAAGAGCTTGATTACTATACTATCGAAAATTTATTACTTATAGTAACATAACACAGTTCACCTACTCGAACATACTCACACATGCACACAAACACGCATACAATCAAACACACGCACATACGTACATACACATCCACACACATCAATATACACGCACACCTACTCACACACACACGTTCACCTTTTATTATTAAAACTGTTATGTAACATATAGTTGGGAAGAACCTAAAGCCTGTAGCACAGTTCATTCTACCGCAAGCTTTAGATTTAATAAGATACATGTAGCCAAATTTACAGTTTTAATGAAAGATTATTATTATTATTAAAAAAAAAATTCATTAACACAATTCGTTGACTGTAAGCAAATCATAGCAAAGGTTAAAAGTGCGTCGTGTCTTTCTACCAAAGAAATATATGTTAATTTTCTGTTAATATAAATGTCACCAGAAACAATGGTGTTTTAATGTTAGAACCTCGTTAGAAACCATTCAAAAATAAAATCGTTGTTAAATTCCTTGTCATTTCTGATAGTAGGCAATTTGAATTTTTTTAAAATTTAACGCACGCCACGTAATTTAAATATATCTGAAAGGGCAGAAATAATTTCATTACACAGATCGGGATATAATAACATAAGTCAAATTTCGAGGGCATTAAATTTAAATTAAATCACGTACGAATTTGGATTAAGAAAAGGCAAAGGAGTCTATCTCTTATATCACAGGCGAAGCTATCAACGTCCCAAAGTAACGTACAAGCAAAGGAAAATAAAGAGAGACGTGTGTATGAAAAAAACAGTTTTACACCTACGGCTTAGTTTGCAGAACAATTTGTCGTCAAAGCTGAAACTATTCGCCACCATTTGTACAGTTTGGGGTTATACTATAGACGTTTCGCTAATTAAAAGTTTATTTGACAGATGTTCTTAAATTTCGATTGGTCAACCATAATACTTATACAAGAAAAGACCTTCAAATCTAGCCAATATTCAAATTATTTAAATTTCTAGCGTTATAACAATACAAGATATGATCATGTAGTGCCTACCATTGAGTCTGGAAGAATCAGTGCATTTGGGGCTGGATGTTGGCTGATGGAGTCGGTGAACTTTGCGGACTATCTCCAAAAGCAACAGCTCTGAATTATGTTAATATATTAAAAAACGTCACGTTGATAACCATCCGGAACGTTTACCAGACAATGAGCTTCCCCAATTATACTATTTACAAGACAACTATAGATTACATACGGCTAAGATTATTCGCGACTGGTTCCAAAGACAAAAATACATTCAGCTGATTCCGTGGCCTTCAAAATCACCTGATTGAAACCCGAATGATAATCTTTGGGGACTTATGGTTCAATAATGGATTCACCGCACTGAGATAACAAGAGATGCCCTTGAAAGTCATTGGAGAGAGATTTGGGAGTCTATACGGGGTATAGATATATTCGATCGCGACTTGTTGGTTCAATGAGAAGCCGGTTGCCAGCGGTCATTGAAGGGAAGTGTTGTAGTTGCGTAGTGGCGGAGGGTATCTGGTGGCACCTCCCGTAGGCGGTATTATTTTGCTTGTGCACGCTATTGAGGGAGGGCGGACGGTGCTCTTCAGAAACTAGGTAATTTAGTTAGGAAACACACCATTTTAAATTTTGAATGCGGATCTTAGCAAATTAATTTTTTTTTCTTAACTATTATCATTCATCAGAAAATGTTTCAACTTTTATACTGATAATTACAGACCTGAAGTTATAGGAAGGTAAATCCGTTTTTGTATGTTTTTGTATCATTTTATTACACTTGTAAATACGACGTTATCTATAATACATTTTTTATTGAATTTTCTATTATTGTCGTTTACGTTTACGCTTAACTAGAACAAGATGCAACAACAAATAATATTTCGTATAGTATCGTGGATTACACGGTGGTGAATGCTTTATCATAATAGCTCTAAGTTCAAACATAATATAATAACGAAGTACGAGTACAGTGAATTATACGTCACTGACGTCATGCAATGGTGACAGGAGTATCTGTCACATTGATATTTGAAGCGCAAATAGACCTTGTACTTTTTAACCGACTTCAAAGAAGGAGGAGGTTCTATGTTCGTATGTATGTTTTTTTTTATGTATGTTCACCGATATTTCCGTCAATTGTGGACCGATTTAGAAAAATTATTTTTTTGTTCGAAAGGGTGTACCCCAAAGGTGGTCTAATTTTCACCAAGTCAGGATTTGATGATGGAATCTCAGTGAAATCAAGAGAAATCCTCAAAAATTATAGGCACGTGTAGTGTGTTTGTTACGTTTTCATAACTTATTTAGGTGTTTGTGTCCGGGAGTCATCATTTTATGCTGCTGAGCTGATAATAAAAGCCAGAGCACTCATTAACGATTAGGAGATCGGGGCAACACTGCTATTTGTCGACAAACGAATTAGCGGTGTCTTGGGCAGACTTGGCGACATCAAAAAAGTTTACAATATATATATATATATATTGAATACAAATATAGTTTATATATTTTTTATGTATTTTCGTTCGGGCATAACTTCTTTGTTTATGAACCGATTATATTACTGATTCTTTTTGCGTTGAGTTCAGTATAGCTCCAAGGTTCATTGATATTGGACCTTGGACTTCGAAGATACTCCAGGGAACATCTCAAAACCAAATAGGAAATGTATAGAGATTGAGGTATTGTTAGGTTTATGACAATCACAGAACAAGATAGGTAGTCAAATATGGTCACGGGCGTGCTGGACTCGACTGGACTTTGATTACGAAGGCACACCACGATCTCCTTAACGACAAACAACACGAATGCGTAGATTGATTTATTGTGGCTATTATGTCAAGCCTCTAGGTACATTTCAAGCAAAAACCCACGCAAGAAACAGATCCCATTCCAACAAATCTTGCATCAGTTTGATGAAATTGTAGCGATGACACATGAGAAGTCAAGAAGTAGGTCATACATAACATTACGATATTAAAGTTTCTGAGATGCAAACAATATACGAGTATACAACATCTAAAGTTTACTGGAAGGAGATGTCGTCCCCAGATCAGACCATAATCTGGCGGGCATCTACTCTTTTCCTTGGCAATATCGTCTGCCAAAATATGTATGATGATAATTTGTCACATGTAAAATACTTGTGTCGTTATCAAAATGCGTAAAATGGTTACTAGATCTATCCGTTTTGGCAGTTAGGTAGTTTGTAAGTTACTTGGACAAATTCGGAAATGTCAATTGTATTGTTAAAATGAGACCTAACATCCCTTTATAAAGAAACTATTGGATATTACCCAAATTAGAGAAAATTCCCTGGAAAGTTTTATATTTTCACAGGCCCTCCCATCACTTCAACTTGTGAAATAATAAATTAAAAAAAAAAACCGTACTTCGATAAAACACAAAAGTATCAACTAAAAGCAAAAAATAAATGTTTTTTATACAACAATTTAATACTTATTATAATAATCTTAATCTTTCCATTTCTCGCAAGGCCTTTTCATCATGTGGTCTGGTAAGTAATTTACTTGGTTCTTAATCACAAAGTGCAATAACATCTAATGTCTTCACTCGACTTAAAGCAACATACACTTGACCTTTAGCAACGTTTTTTTTTCCTAAGTCAACTACTGCTTTATGTAAAGTGGTACCCTGAAGCTTATGAACCGTTACAGCTCAACTCAGGATTAACGGCAGCATTCTTCTTTCCACATCCCCGTAGCCTTTTGCTGCTTGAAATATTGCTGATATAGGTGCTATTGCAACTAAGCCGTCATTATCTTTCACTTAACATTACTCTGGAACCTATCCCCAGCTTTAATACGTGCATCAAACCACCACAGTTATTTACATCAACAGATATTACGTTACATGGTGGTCGTTTTCCGTAGGTTGCTGCCTCTCGTGACTCATCGATAGCATGCAAGGTGTAAACGCGACTTGACTGAAATAGTTGATCTGTCATTTTCGAGTTATAGTTATCGACCAATCTGATCGTGGGAAAAATTCTAACTGCAGCGCCATCTGCGAAATCACCAACCTGTTCAACTCGCCGTCTTTCACACAAAAGTTGCAATTGTGTGATTGTAAGCTCGCCATACCGCAAATTATTTAATAAATCGACAAATTCATCATCGCTACTTTGACGCATGTTAATGGTGAGTTCGCAGAAGGAGAACTGTTGTCATAAATGTATCTCTGTGTTTGACCACGAAGGTTGTTCGAAGCACCAATGCCCTTTAACTGGTGGTAGCTGCATTATGTCGCCAAACAACAAAACATTTACACCTCCAAACAGTAAATGATTCTTTTTAAACTCCTGCATGCGTAAGTGAATTATACGCAAATTTTCGTAGGATACCATCGATATTTCATCAACTACTAACCGTTTGATATAACGTCACTTACGCCTTTCCAGTTCCAATGGCTGTCCACTCATTTTACGATAAGTCAATCGTTGTGCCTTTTTCGATAGGGAGTGAAAAAACTGTGTGAAGGGTTCTACCAGAAATTTGCCGTGCCGCAACACCCGTCAAAGATGCCACTTCTACAAAAGTTGGCTTCAACAAAGTATCCACTGTTGGAGCATAACAGCGTCTAATATGCTCAACAATTAATTTTAATAAAAAGGATTTCCCGCTACCAGCTCCACCCGTGATAAATAATAACAAAGGCTGTAGATTATTATCTAACGTAATGTCTCTCTCAATGGAATCCGACGCCTGTTTCAGTAAATCGTTTTGTTGAACATTTAAGGTTCTGATTCCACTTAAAAAAAGTTCGTCGGGCATAACAGTAGGATCATTATTTTCGATAAAATCATCATTATTATACACATTGATTTGGTCCTCGGCGTATAAAGTCATATTATTTTCGTTGACGCTCCTAACTTCCTTCACAGTGGTGAGTGCTACAGCTTGTACAAGAGCTTGCTGTATAATTTGCTCAGCATGAGCGAACTGCTCTACGGATAAATTATGCAGAAGAGGCCTCAACTCTGACTGTCGGCGTAAGAAACAAGCTTCAGCCGTTTCGCCCTCTTGAATGAGTTCACTCTCATTGCGAAAAGGAATGTGACACACAATAAGATTGTAAAAATACCCTTCACGGTCACTTTTTAAAGTATAGTGCGTAAAACCGCTGCCTGATTTCTGATTCGCATCCTTGTTCTATCGCGTAACTGAATGTATTTAGGGTATGTATTCTCATTTTCCTGGTCTCTTAACTCAGTGTCACCGTCAACATCGTTCCAAGATGTACTTGAAATGGTTTCGTAACGTACTGCAAATTCAGCCAAGCTTATCTCTTCTAGTTCGTTTGGTCTTTGTTGGTAGCGATCGAATATATTGTTGAAAACCGATGTTTCATCTTCACAGAATCGTAAAAGTCTATAGCGTTGCTCCGGACGACAGCTATTTACGAAAACTGTTTTTCTTGAACACATCTTTAGTGGCAAGTGGCAGAGACGGTAGGCCGCTTCTGGAGCAGCTAACTAACCGTTGTCCAAGGATTGCCATTGAAACAGAAAATAGCTGCTTCCAAAAATCATTACTTTTACGTTTTCTTTTTGAATCCGCTTCCCGCACAACATCACCACAATCGTTGGGTTCACATTTGCTAGCATACTTGGCAATATAATAATCAACTGCTGTTACATTCCCACAAGGCTGTATATCCATCTTTGCTCTCCAAATTTTCAGCAGAACTAAGTTATAGTTGTTAACCATAACTTCGTCTGTTCTTCTTTGCAGTACACAAAATCGCCCATTATTACGAAGAGCGTCATCAGGTTCTAAGCAGTTAGTTGTGTTACATATAGGTCTTGGAAATACGAAACGACAAGAACCAGTATTTCGATCTTTATAGCAGGTTGTGGAATGTGTGTGAATTTGTAACCTTTTAACCAGCTCAGCATTATCACCGTCAAGTGAACATGATACAACCTGATCTGAAATCTGGTACAGTGTTGCACCACAAAAGTATATGTAAATGGGGGCTTCCTCTGCTTTGGAATTCTATTCTATACCAAAAATCTGCAATAGTTCCTCCTAAACATCCGGAATCCTTTTTTTTTTAAAAAATCTCATCAAAACACTTAGTGTGAATTCTCTAGCCACAACAACTGGATATTTGTGCAGTAGTTCGAGTCGTTCATCGAATGGCAAGTCTTCATTCAACATCATAAGGCATTGCATCAGGGCGCCCATCTGCTATGAGTAATGCTTTGATCATGTCTGGCCAGTTCAGATCGTTACATGAAAATGTAACAAACCAAGTTGGAGGACAAAGACTCCGCACCATGGCAATCAACTCAGCGCAACATCTTTTCCAGTATGCAGCCGATCTTCTTATGTTTCTCATCGTTAGATGCATATTATCGACGAGACCTTGTGGTATACGTTCACCTTGCTTCATTCGACACGAGACGGAAACACTTGCCTTAGCTTTAAAATATTCAACAACAGACAACGCAAAGAATAAATAATCGTTTCTTTGAAATCGATTATCATTGCCCATAATTCGTGCTTGGAAATAATCAAGGGTAGTTATAGCAATATCTCTATCTTCACCAAAACCGTTTCTTCCGTCAGGGTAAAGAAAATACCAACAAAGTTCTTCCATTCTTTTTTCCCGTTCAATGTTAAGTGGTGCTGCTGTTTTTCTTTGAATATCAACAACTCTGACTTGATTATCTTACTCGTTGCGATTATTAGCGTTAATTATGGTATCCAAATTCGGCACGTCTTCGTCAATAGAATAAAGTAAAGTTGTCGAAAAAATTACTCGTCTTTCTAAATTATTAATGTCTGATCCTAGGGGCAGTATCGGAGTTGTGGAATTAGGTGACATACTGCGAATAGGACATGGAGGTGACACAAGTACTTGGGAAGTATCTACGTATTGGGGAAACACCGGGTTATCACATCTAGTAGTGGTAAAATCAGATGATTTAGAGGATATATTGACAAGACCTTGTTCCACTAAGGGAGGGATATCCGTATTATTACGTGGCCGTCCATGGAATAATTCGGGTGTGATGCTTGAGAAGCAACTTCTTGAAGTGCTCTCTCTTCGGTGTTAATAGAAATAGGCGTAATACAATATGTATTTGAAAAATGTTCATCAACTTTATTTATCTTTAAATTACGACGTAAAATTGCGAATAATTGATTTACGTTCACAAAGCGCATGCAACATGCAGTACCTTTGGATGGCGCTTTATAACCCTTTGGCCCCCTAGCATGAGAATCAAATAACCAATAATTCATATTGCCAGATAAGTTTTGGCATGCAATAGCAAGGGAAACTGAGTTGCTTGTAAGAATTCCACAATGGTGATCCCTAAAAAAACTTACTAAAGCATTTTTCGAATTCGGGAACCCTTCGTCGAGTGACGAAGGGTTCCCGAATTTGAAGAATGATCAGAGTTGATCTCTGTCGATATGTCCATCAATCGAAATATTATTTTGCACAATTAAATTTACCGTATGTCCATTAAACATAAAGCGTGGCAGGAGTTCTCTCAACGCTAAATATTCAATATTTTGTTCTCCTGCATCGGGATTTGGTCGTGCTAAAAGGCATTGCCGATAGTATGTGTCTCCAACTATCACTATTTAATCGACATCACTCACCGTCCATATATTCGCATCTGATAATTCAAATACCGCACAAGCAACGGCTGCGACTTCAGTACACTGCCTTTCACGAGAATCTATGCTGAATCTGTCATTTCCCTGGTGAAACGAACCATGTAAAATAGATACATCGTTGTTTATGTTTACAAACCGGCTGGGTTGATTTTCTTGTACCTGTAGTAGAAACATTTGCTGAGCCTCACCAGTCTGCACTTGGACATTACCACAATCTTCGGTAATTTCAGTTATCTGAAGTATTTGTGAAATGTCGTAGTCTAATATATTAGCCAAGTTTGGTATGACATCTTGGTACAGGCGATTATGTAATAGTAGCCATTGTAAAGCCGTTTTTAATCTTTCAATGTTTATATTAAATTGTTTGTGTCGTGCAAAGTTCTCTCGTGTTTCTACTACAACAAACAATCCTGCACTACAGAGTGGAAGTGGTAATTGTTCAGCAATTTCGACAACGTCTTGTGCAAATAAAACCACTTGTCCTTTACACCAATTTTGGCTGAACCTATTTTGTACTTTAATAATTTTAAGAAACGGAATTATTCTTGTTAGTAGGCGTTGTTCTACTTCTGACAAACTGGCTATTTCTGGTGGTATAGGTGTAACGTCCATGTTGTTCCAATATGCTTGGGAAGGCACTTTACGTTTCCTCAGGTTGGTAGAGCATCGTGAACATGTCACGATTTTACTCATTTCTACCAATTCATTAGGTAATAAATCTCGTCGACATGACGTTTCTAAATGGCATCTTTGCTTAGGATATAACAATTTTCTACATATACCACATGGAATATCAGCAAATTCGTTAATGGCAGATATAAAATTATCTTCTCCGATAAATCGATTTCTGCGGGAAGTTTCACGCATATTCTCCAAGCGTTCTCTTCTTTGGTCCTCACTTTCTATTCGTCATGTATCAAGGCTGTCTCATTGAGGTTAGCCTTTGAGTGCGTTGGTGAGGAAGTTCATTCTTAGTATGTTCATGAGTAACATCGAGTCGATGTTTGCGTTGCTCAGGAGTTTCTTTACTCAAACGTTCATGAGTTAAATCATAGGAGTTTCGTTATTCAGTCTTTTTCGAATAACATCTAGGCGATTCTGGCGCTGTTCAGTCGACTCCTGTGATAATTGAGAACGCATGTAACGTTTCATCTGAGATAATCTCGCTTGACGAGCCAGTGATGGTTCTTGGGAACGCGATGTAGCATTTCGCTTGCAGTTCTTAGATAAACGTTCCTTATTATCTTTAATAGTTTCCCTATTCCTGTTTGCCTCCATGCGGGCTGCACCTTTAGTTGATCTACCCATGACGCTAATAAAATTTCCTAACTAATATAATTAAATTTCTGCTACAGCTCTTGATATTATTTAAATAGCGTTCTAAAAGATATGAAAAAAAAACTAATTTCGAACTTAACTAAATAAACCAGAACTCTTAACTAAATAAACTACCTATCTATTAATAAAAAAGTTAATTATAATCTATGTAACTTACAGTTATACTTTTATTATATTTATTAGTTTTTTTTAATACCCTGCTGACTAAGTACACTAAAAATGGAAAAATAAACAAACTTTTTTTAAAAAAAATATACGCACTTCAAAAATAGCAAAAAACAAAGAAACACTGAAAAGCGAAAAATAACTGAATTATAGATTTAATTCAAAAGACAAAAATACGAGTAAGACTTTTTATTTATTTCGTCTAATTTCATTTCAAATATCGTACCTACTTAACTACTATATTCTCAATCTAATTTAATATAATAAAATAAAAGATATGTATATGGGCTACCTACTGATCTGTTGAAGTCGGTGCCAAGCCCGAAGCACAATAATACTTAACGATATAAAAAAAATGCTAACGTAATATAATTCTAATGAAATACCTAACACGATGTGGTCTGTGCCTACCCCAATGGGAAAGAGGCGTGACTCTATTTATGTATGTACTGACCTATAAATTTATGTGCAACAGTGTAATTTTACAAATTTATCAACAACGTTAAGCATTAAAATTCTAATAACATCCGAGACGTGCCTCAACAACGCCTGCCCGCACGTGTCTGCCCGTTCGGGTTGTGTTGTTTAGAACGAGCCCGCCACCCACGCTCTCACTACTACCTTGTTGGCTTTGCATTGGCACCGACTTCAAACAGATCAGTAGGTAGCGCATATAAATATATTTTATTTAATTGTATTAAATTTGATTGAGAATATGGTAGTTAAGTAGGTACGTTATTTGAAATGAAATTAGACGAAATAAATAAAAGTCTTACGCGCATTTTTGACTTTTGAACTAAATCTATAATTCAGTTATTTTTCGCTTTTCAGTGTTTTTTTGTTTTTGCTTTTTTTGAAGTCGGTATATATTTTTTTTAAAGTTTGTTTATGTGATGTGCAAACGACATTGAACCTTATTACCAACTACATTACCAGATAACTCTGTCTCCATTTTACCACCGGTTCTCCAGTTAACCGAAGCACAGTCTAGCATACAATTTCATTCATAATAGTATAAATTATACTTATATTCAAGATTTTCTTAATTGTTTTTAGTGTACGTGTATGAAGTTAATAAGCGTAAATTACGCTAGCGTTTCTACAACTATTACATTTAATAACACCTTTTTTAAGTCGCGATTTCGGTAAATAACATTGGTAAAATGTACGTCAATTTGTAAGAAAAAAATACTAGAAACTCACCAGCGTTTAATTGCGGCTCGTCGTAATAGTCAAAACTTTTATCCGATAGTATACTTGTTTTCGCAGATCTTATTTCATTTTCTGCAGGAAAAGGTGGCAAATACGTTGAAGGCGGGTTGGTGCTGCTTGGAGCAAAAGGTTGAGGACACTTCGGATCTTTCGATCCTGGATAGCATGAGCTGGGAGTAGGTAGTTGTGTTGTTGGTTTTGGACAACGCGGATCATTTGAGCCAGGATAACACCTAGGCGGGACTAATGTTGTAGGTTTAGGACAACGAGGATCAGTGCTTCCAGGATAACAGTTTGGTGGGGAAAGTGTTGTTTGTTTTGGACAACGGGGATCATCAGATCCCGGGTAGCATCTAGGAGGAGCAGGCGTGGTAGGTTTTCGGACAACGAGGATCAATGTTTCCAGGATAACAGTTTGGTGGAGCAGGTGTTGTTGGTTTAGGACAACGCGGGTCATCAGATCCCGGATAACATCTAGGAGGAGCAGGTGTTGTTGGTTTTGGACAACGTGGATCGTCAGACCCCGGGAAGCACTTAGGTGGTGTTGGTGTTGTTGGTTTAGGACAACGAGGATCAGTGTTTCCAGGATAACAGTTTGGTGGAGCAGGTGTTGTTGGTTTAGGACAACGTGGGTCATTAGATCCCGGGAAGCATCTGGGAGGAGCAGGTGTTGTTGGTTTTGGACAACGTGGATCATCAGATCCCGGGAAGCACTTAGGTGGTGTTGGTGTGGTTGGTTTAGGACAACGAGGATCAGTGTTTTCAGGGTAACAGTTTGGTGGAGCAGGTGTTGATGGTTTCGGACAACGTGGATCATTTGATCCGGGGAAGCATCTGGGAGGAGCAGGTGTTGTTGGTTTAGGACAACGCGGGTCATCAGATCCCGGATAGCACCTAGGAGGTGCTGGTGTTGTTGGTTTTGGACAACGTGGATCATCAGATCCGGGGAAGCACCTAGGAGGTGCTGGTGTTGTTGGTTTAGGACAAAGGGGATCAGTGTTTCCAGGATAACAGTTTGGTGGGGCAGGTGTTGTTTGTTTCGGACAACGTGGATCATTTGATCCGGGGAAGCATCTGGGAGGAGCAGGTGTTGTTGGTTTAGGACAACGTGGGTCTGTGTTTCCAGGATAACAGTTTGGTGGTGCGGGTGCTGTAGGTTTAGGGCATCGCGGATCCGTACTCTCCGGGAAGCATCTAGGAGGAGCAGGTGTTGTTGGTTTGGGACAACGCGGATCAGCAGATCCCGGGTAGCATCTGGGAGGAGCAGGTGTTGTTGGTTTTGGACAACGTGGATCATCAGATCCCGGGAAGCACTTAGGTGGTGTTGGTGTTGTTAGTTTAGGACAACGAGGATCAGTGTTTCCAGGATAACAGTTTGGTTGAGCAGGTGTTGTTGGTTTTGGACAACGTGGATCATTAGATCCCGGGAAGCATCTGGAAGGAGCAGTTGTTGTTGGTTTTGGACAACGTGGATCATCAGATCCCGGGAAGCACTTAGGTGGTGCTGGTGTTGTTGGTTTAGGACAACGGGGATTTGTGTTTCCAGGATAACAGTTTGGTGGGGCAGGTGTTGTAGGTGTGGGGCATCGCGGATCCGTGCTCTCCGGGAAACATTTAGGAGGAGCCGGTGTTGTTGGTTTGGGACAGCGAGCGTCAGTACTACCAGGATAGCAGTTAGGGGCGGCAGGTGTTGTAGGGCGTGGACAACGTTTATCTAAAGCGCCAGGGTAACATTTAAATTCTGGCGTTGTAGGGGGTAAATATGTAGGCGGATAAAGGGTTGTAGGTATTGAAGGCTGAGGGCAGCTAGGATCAGGTGAACCTGGGTAACAAACCGGTTTAGGAGATGTGGGCTTAGGACATCTTGGATCGTTGCTGCCAGGGAAACATTTAGGAGGAGCAGGCGTGGTAGGTTTTGGACAACGCGGGTCGTCAGATCCCGGATAGCACCTGGGAGGTGCAGGTGTTGTTGGTTTAGGACAACGGGGATCAGTGTTTCCAGGATAACAGTTTGGTGGGGCAGGTGTTGTTGGTTTCGGACAACGTGGATCATTAGATCCGGGGAAGCATCTGGGAGGAGCAGGTGTTGTTGGTTTTGGACAACGTGGATCATCAGATCCCGGGAAGCACTTAGGTGGTGTTGGTGGTGTTGGTGTTGTTGGTTTAGGACAACGAGGATCAGTGTTTCCAGGGTAACAGTTTGGTGGAGCAGGTGTTGTTGGTTTCGGACAACGTGGATCATTAGATCCGGGGAAGCATCTGGGAGGAGCAGGTGTTGTTGGTTTAGGACAACGCGGGTCATCCGATCCCGGATAGCATCTGGGAGGAGTAGGTGTTGTTGATTTTGGACAACGTGGATCATCAGATCCGGGGAAGCACTTAGGTGGTGTTGGTGGTGTTGGTGTTGTTGGTTTAGGACAACGAGGATCAGTGTTTCCAGGGTAACAGTTTGGTGGAGCAGGTGTTGTTGGTTTCGGACAACGTGGATCATTAGATCCCGGGAAGCATCTGGGAGGAGCAGGTGTTGTTGGTTTAGGACAACGCGGGTCATCCGATCCCGGATAGCATCTGGGAGGAGTAGGTGTTGTTGATTTTGGACAACGTGGATCATCAGATCCGGGGAAGCACCTAGGAGGTGCTGGTGTTGTTGGTTTAGGACAACGGGGATCAGTGTTTCCAGGATAACAGTTTGGTGGGGCAGGTGTTGTTGGTTTCGGACAACGTGGATCATTTGATCCGGGGAAGCATCTGGGAGGAGCCGATGTTGTTGGTTTAGGACAACGTGGGTCATTAGATCCGGGGAAGCATCTGGGAGGAGCAGGTGTTGTTGGTTTTGGACAACGAGGATCAGTGTTTCCAGGATAACAGTTTGGTGGAGCAGGTGTTGTTGGTTTAGGACAACGTGGGTCTGTGTTTCCAGGATAACAGTTTGGTGATGAGGGTGTTGTAGGTTTAGGGCATCGTGGATCCTGTACTCCCCGGGAAACATCTAGGAGGAGCAGGTGTTGTTGGTTTGGGACAACGCGGATCAGCAGATCCCGGGTAGCATCGAGGAGGAGCAGGTGTCGTAGGGCGTGGACAACGTTTATCTAAAGCGCCAGGGTAACATTTAAATTCTGGCGTTGTAGGGGGTAAATATGTAGGCGGATAAAGGGTTGTAGGTATTGAAGGCTGAGGGCAGCTAGGATCAGGTGAACCTGGGTAACAAACCGGTTTAGGAGATGTGGGCTTAGGACATCTTGGATCGTTGCTGCCGGGGAAACATTTAGGAGGAGCAGGCGTGGTAGGTTTTGGACAACGCGGGTCGTCAGATCCCGGATAGCACCTGGGAGGTGAAGGTGTTGTTGGTTTAGGACAACGGGGATCAGTGTTTCCAGGATAACAGTTTGGTGGGGCAGGTGTTGTTGGTTTCGGACATCGTGGATCATTAGATCCGGGGAAGCATCTGGGAGGAGCAGGTGTTGTTGGTTTTGGACAACGTGGATCATCAGATCCCGGGAAGCACTTAGGTGGTGTTGGTGGTGTTGGTGTTGTTGGTTTAGGACAACGAGGATCAGTGTTTCCAGGGTAACAGTTTGGTGGAGCAGGTGTTGTTGGTTTCGGACAACGTGGATCATTAGATCCGGGGAAGCATCTGGGAGGAGCAGGTGTTGTTGGTTTAGGACAACGCGGGTCATCCGATCCCGGATAGCATCTGGGAGGAGTAGGTGTTGTTGATTTTGGACAACGTGGATCATCAGATCCGGGGAAGCACCTAGGAGGTGCTGGTGTTGTTGGTTTAGGACAACGGGGATCAGTGTTTCCAGGATAACAGTTTGGTGGGGCAGGTGTTGTTGGTTTCGGACAACGTATATCATTTGATCCGGGGAAGCATCTGGGAGGAGCCGGTGTTGTTGGTTTAGGACAACGTGGGTCATTAGATCCGGGGAAGCATCTGGGAGGAGCAGGTGTTGTTGGTTTTGGACAACGAGGATCAGTGTTTCCAGGATAACAGTTTGGTGGAGCAGGTGTTGTTGGTTTAGGACAACGTGGGTCTGTGTTTCCAGGATAACAGTTTAGTGATGAGGGTGTTGTAGGTTTAGGGCATCGTGGATCCGTACTCCCCGGGAAACATCTAGGAGCAGCAGGTGTTGTTGGTTTGGGACAACGCGGATCAGCAGATCCCGGGTAGCATCGAGGAGGAGCAGGTGTTGTAGGGCGTGGACAACGTAAATCTAATGCCCCGGGGTAACATTTAAATTCTGGCGTTGTAGGAGGTAAATATGTAGGCGGATTAATGGTTGTAGGTATTGAAGGCTGAGGGCAGCTAGGATCAGGTGAACCTGGGTAACAAACAGGTTTAGGAGATGTGGGCTTAGGACATCTTGGATCGTTGCTGCCAGGCAAACATTTAGGAGGAGCAGGCGTGGTAGGTTTTGGACAACGCGGGTCGTCAGATCCCGGATAGCACCTAGGAGGTGCAGGTGTTGTTGGTTTAGGACAACGGGGATCAGTGTTTCCAGGATAGCAGTTTGGTGGAGCAGGTGTTGTTGGTTTCGGACAACGTGGATCATTAGATCCGGGGAAGCATCTGGGAGGAGCAGGTGTTGTTGGTTTGGGACAACGCGGATCAGCAGATTCCGGGTAGCATCGAGGAGGAGCAGGTGTTGTTGGTTTCGGACAACGTGGATCATCAGATCCGGGGAAGCACCTAGGAGGTGCTGGTGTTGTTGGTTTAGGACAACGGGGATCAGTGTTTCCAGGATAACAGTTTGGTGGGGCAGGTGTTGTTGGTTTCGGACAACGTGGATCATTTGATCCGGGGAAGCATCTGGGAGGAGCAGGTGTTGTTGGTTTAGGACAACGCGGGTCATCAGATCCCGGATAGCACCTAGGAGGTGCTGGTGTTGTTGGTTTTGGACAACGTGGATCATCAGATCCCGGGAAGCACCTAGGAGGTGCTGGTGTTGTTGGTTTAGGACAACGAGGATCAGTGTTTCCAGGGTAACAGTTTGGTGGAGCAGGTGTTGTTGGTTTCGGACAACGTGGGTCATTAGATCCCGGGAAGCATCTGGGAGGAGCAGGTGTTGTTGGTTTTGGACAACGTGGATCATCAGATCCCGGGAAGCACTTAGGTGGTGTTGGTGTGGTGTTGTTGGTTTAAGGACAACGAGGATCAGTGTTTCCAGGGTAACAGTTTGGTGGAGCAGGTGTTGTTGGTTTCGGACAACGTGGATCATTTGATCCGGGGAAGCATCTGGGAGGAGCAGGTGTTGTTGGTTTGGGACAACGCGGGTCATCAGATCCCGGATAGCACCTAGGAGGTGCTGGTGTTGTTGGTTTTGGACAACGTGGATCATCAGATCCGGGGAAGCACCTAGGAGGTGCTGGTGTTGTTGGTTTAGGACAACGGGGATCAGTGTTTCCAGGATAACAGTTTGGTGGGGCAGGTGTTGTTGGTTTCGGACAGCGTGGATCATTTGATCCGGGGAAGCATCTGGGAGGAGCAGGTGTTGTTGGTTTAGGACAACGTGGGTCTGTGTTTCCAGGATAACAGTTTGGTGGTGCGGGTGTTGTAGGTTTAGGGCATCGCGGATCCGTACTCTCCGGGAAGCATCTAGGAGGAGCAGGTGTTGTTGGTTTGGGACAACGCGGATCAGCAGATCCCGGGTAGCATCGAGGAGGAGCAGGTGTCGTAGGGCGTGGACAACGTAAATCTAATGTCCCGGGGTAACATTTAAATTCTGGCGTTGTAGGAGGTAAATATGTAGGCGGATTAATGGTTGTAGGTATTGAAGGCTGAGGGCAGCTAGGATCAGGTGAACCTGGGTAACAAACAGGTTGAGAAGATGTGGGCTTTGGACATCTTGGATCGTTGCTGCCAGGCAAACATTTAGGAGGAGCAGGCGTGGTAGGTTTTGGACAACGAGGATCATCAGATCCCGGGAAGCACCTAGGAGGTGCGGGTGTTGTTGGTTTAGGACAACGAGGATCCGTGTTTCCAGGGTAACAGTTTGGTGGAGCAGGTGTTGTTGGTTTCGGACAACGTGGATCATTAGATCCGGGGAAGCATCTGGGAGGAGCAGGTGTTGTTGGTTTAGGACAACGCGGGTCATCAGATCCCGGATAGCATCTGGGAGGAGCAAGTGTTGTTGGTTTTGGACAACGTGGATCATCAGATCCGGGGAAGCACCTAGGAGGTGCTGGTGTTGTTGGTTTAGGACAACGGGGATCAGTGTTTCCAGGATAACAGTTTGGTGGGGCAGATGTTGTTGGTTTCGGACAACGTGGATCATTTGATCCGGGGAAGCATCTGGGAGGAGCAGGTGTTGTTGGTTTAGGACAACGTGGGTCTGTGTTTCCAGGATAACAGTTTGGTGGTGCGGGTGTTGTAGGTTTAGGGCATCGCGGATCTGTATTCTCCGGGAAGCATCTAGGAGGAGCAGGTGTTGTTGGTTTGGGACAACGCGGATCAGCAGATCCCGGGTAGCATCGAGGAGGAGCAGGTGTCGTAGGGCGTGGACAACGTAAATCTAATGCCCCGGGGTAACATTTAAATTCTGGCGTTGTAGGAGGTAAATATGTAGGCGGATTAATGGTTGTAGGTATTGAAGGCTGAGGGCAGCTAGGATCAGGTGAACCTGGGTAACAAACAGGTTTAGGAGATGTGGGCGTAGGACATCTTGGATCGTTGCTGCCAGGCAAACATTTATGAGGAGCAGGCGTGGTAGGTTTTGGACAACGCGGGTCGTCAGATCCCGGATAGCACCTAGGAGGTGCAGGTGTTGATTGGTTTAGGACAACGGGGATCAGTGTTTCCAGGATAGCAGTTTGGTGAGGCAGGTTGTGTTGGTTTCGGACAACGTGGATCATTAGATCCGGGGAAGCATCTGGGAGGAGCAGGTGTTGTTGGTTTAGGACAACGTGCGTCATCGGATCCCGGATAGCATCTGGGAGGAGTAGGTGTTGTTGGTTTCGGACAACGTGGATCATCAGATCCGGGGAAGCACCTAGGAGGTGCTGGTGTTGTTGGTTTAGGACAACGGGAATCAGTGTTTCCAGGATAACAGTTTGGTGGGGCAGGTGTTGTTGGTTTCGGACAACGTGGATCATTTGATCCGGGGAAGCATCTGGGAGGAGCAGGTGTTGTTGGTTTAGGACAACGTGGGTCTGTGTTTCCAGGATAACAGTTTGGTGGTGCGGGTGTTGTAGGTTTAGGGCATCGCGGATCCGTACTCTCCGGGAAGCATCTAGGAGGAGCAGGTGTTGTTGGTTTGGGACAACGCGGATCAGCAGATCCCGGGTAGCATCGAGGAGGAGCAGGTGTCGTAGGGCGTGGACAACGTAAATCTAATGCCCCGGGGTAACATTTAAATTCTGGCGTTGTAGGAGGTAAATATGTAGGCGGATTAATGGTTGTAGGTATGGAAGGCTGAGGGCAGCTAGGATCAGGTGAACCTGGGTAACAAACAGGTTTAAGAGATGTGGGCTTAGGACATCTTGGATCGTTGCTGCCAGGCAAACATTTAGGAGGAGCAGGCGTGGTAGGTTTTGGACAACGAGGATCATCAGATCCCGGGAAGCACCTAGGAGGTGCGGGTGTTGTTGGTTTAGGACAACGAGGATCCGTGTTTCCAGGGTAACAGTTTGGTGGAGCAGGTGTTGTTGGTTTCGGACAACGTGGATCATTAGATCCGGGGAAGCATCTGGGAGGAGCAGGTGTTGTTGGTTTAGGACAACGCGGGTCATCAGATCCCGGATAGCATCTGGGAGGAGCAGGTGTTGTTGGTTTTGGACAACGTGGATCATCAGATCCAGGGAAGCACCTAGGAGGTGCTGGTGTTGTAGGTTTAGGACAACGGGGATCAGTGTTTCCAGGATAACAGTTTGGTGGGGCAGGTGTTGTTGGTTTCGGACAACGTGGATCATTAGATCCGGGGAAGCATCTGGGAGGAGCAGGTGTTGATTGTTTTGGACAACGAGGATCATCAGATCCCGGGAAGCATCTGGGAGGAGTAGGTGTTGTTGGTTTCGGACAACGTGGATCATCAGATCCGGGGAAGCACCTAGGAGGTGCTGGTGTTGTTGGTTTAGGACAACGGGGATCAGTGTTTCCAGGATAACAGTTTGGTGGAGCAGGTGTTGTTGGTTTAGGACAACGCGGATCAGAAGAGCCAGGGTAACATTTTAATTCTGGCGTCGTAGGAGGCAAATACGTTGCCGGAGTAAAGGTTGTAGGTCTTGGAGTCTGTGGGCAGTGAGAATCGCTGCTACCAGGATAACATTTAATTTGTGATGGTGTCGTAACAGATTGACATTCTGGGTCAGGGGAGTCAGGAATGCATATTTTTTGTGGTCTAAAAGTTGTTGTGATTTCCTTAACCGTTCCTTCACAATTTGAGTCGCAGTTGCTTGTACAGAGCTGAAAAGAAGACAGGTTGTGTTTATATATTGTTTTCTAATATAAGAAATAGGTAATTCTAAAACAGTAATGTTCAAAATTAGTAAATATTTTTAGGGAAAAAAATCATAATACGTACCTCTACGTTACATGTTAAATACACTTGATCCGTTTCGGGAAATCGGAAAGCGCTTACTTTACTGAATGCAATTAGAGTTGCTCCGCTTTTGCCGGTATTCGTAGACTTTTGCCAAGGATCGATGATTTTCTTTTTCCTAAAATTTTTTTAAAGATTGTTATATCTTTGAGAGATTGCAAAGTTGGGATTTTGGATTCGAAAGCGTTATATTTAATAACATTTCAAATTAAAAATTCTAAAATAGATTCATGTCAATATCGAATGACCTGATGCATTCGTTTCCGCCAATGTATTGGATTTTTCGAGACGTACACGGGTCTTTGTGGATCATGAATTAGTTCTGTGGGATGTTTTTGATTTGAATAAATTGACCATATTCAACAACATTATTCGTGCGTATGTCCGCGAGCATAAAAAATATTACCCACCTTTAAGAATACTCAATACATGCTAGTTTATCTGAATACATTAAACTAGGTGTACATTACAATACAAACGAGTAAGTGAAAGAACTAAAAAAAATACAAATGTTAAGCCCAAATGTCACTACTATCGGTATCCTTAACACGTGTGCCAAAGGAAACCATTTTAATTTTTAATGAAGTTTCATCAATAGTAAAGAATTAATTATAGGAATATTAATTCCTATAATTAATTCTTTATTATTTATTAATTATAATAAGAACTTATTGCCATAATTTTCATTCATAAGAATCGTTTAGTTAAATATTTTACAGAAATGATAAAATTACGCAACGAATCACATGCTTAAAGTAGAATTACGAAACTTGACACTCATAAAGAATATTTCAGAAATATAAAGAACATTGTAAATTCGGCAATAAAAAGTAAAAATCTGCATATTTAGAACATAAACTTAATATAAATTCGATTCTCGTACTTTATGGAAAAATATTAAACAAAATGTTGTTAATTTTAAGAAAAAAGACTACCAACTCATTTATGTAATCCTAATAACGTTAAACAACATTTTCTCGAGCTTTCCGGTAAAGTCGCTATGAATTTGAAAGATTTAGTCCAAATATATTTTAGTTTAAAACTGTTAATGAGACAACGGTGTTTAATATAATAAAGTCTCTCAAAATTAATGCACAAGGTGATGATGGCATTACTCTAAACATGTTATTGTTAACTTTACCTCGGACATTGACGGTGATAACCAGGATAGTTAACCGATCTATCGAAACAGGCGTATTCCCAAAGAAATGGAAAGTAGCTTTAGTGGAACCAATCACTAAGAGGCCAAATCCGAGTGACTACAAAGATCGACTTCCCATTAGTATTCTGCCTATTACTGTCTAAAATTTTGGAAAAGATAGTCAGTATACAGATGACGGAGTACCTTGAGGCTAACAATATCCTGCTAAAAAGCAATCCAGTTTTAGTAAGTCTCGTAGCACTGCAACCGCTCTGATGCATGTAATGTATGATATTCTAACTGCACAAGATATTGGACAAGGGACTCTTGGGAGTCTCAAGGGAGTTTTGCATGACTTTTCTCGTGCTTTTGATACTATTGATATGACACTTCTATCTAAACTAGCTTATTATGGATTCGATTATTTAACAATAAAATGGTTTGAAAGCTGTCTCACTAGTCGTTCACAATATGTCAAAATAAATAAAGATAATGGATCGAAATTGGTTTCTACTACTCTACAAGTTTCTTAGGGTGTACCTCAGGGCTCTATTTTAGGTCCTTTACTCTTTATATTGTAGCACGGATATCACTAGCACTTAAAAAAATACTAATAATACTTTTGAAAAGACTCCAAAAATTTGCCACTGAGAAAGAAAAATAAGATACTTAACGCAAATAAAAACACAAAATAAACTAAATTTTTTAACTATATGACTCCAAAGTCCATTTTTTCTTTTTTTGAGCTGTACCAAAAAAGAAAAAATGGTCTTGTAGTCACAAAAGACATGGAGAGAAAAAATAAATTATCAGTAATGCGGAGTCAGATCCTCTAGAGCAGGGATCCCCAAAGTTTCCCAGGGGTCGACATAAACGAAAAAATTTTTAGGGTCGACGATAGCTAAAAATCTTAATATAAAAAAATAAAAATGAACACAATGGCTTTCGTTTTTTCAATCAAGGGTATTCTTAAGAGTCGTGGTCGGCAGTATCGGCAGTATATACAGACTGTTGTCTCGTTTTGTTGATCTAGTACTTACGTAAACGTCCATTAGTCTTTTTTATTTTATTTTTGTTCTGTAGCTATTTAAGGCTTAATTGGCGCTGTAGCTAATTCATAGAGTTGTGTGTTAAAAGTTTGATTCCCGCATATAACACTTATGAGGTGAAAAAAGATAGTAGTTTCGGGTTGGGATTTGTCTGTTAGTTGTTTATATTGTGCGCGGCACATTTTTTAAATAAAAAAAATAGGACTTTTAGACCGAAAATACTGTAGTATTGAATGCGTACGACTGCTTGATGGCAGAATAACTGGCACTGCGGTGGAAGAATCCGCCTAGGTACCACCTAGGCGGATTCTTGCAAAAGAAACCTTCCACCGTGTTTGAGAGCGTAAATTTAAAATGGTTCCTATTTTCGCACCAATGGTCTGGATTTCAGACGTTTTTTTTAGTTCTGTACACCTTAATGACGAATTTATTCAGATAGAGTCCTACGACTATCAGTGTGTGTATTTTTTATATAAATACTTACTTGGGACATCCTTTTTTGTCTGTTAGTTGTATTTTATTCGTTTTAGGGTTGTCGTAGCTGTCACTATCATAAGCCCAACAATCGTGAATTTTTAGATTGAATTGATTTCTTGTATCCTTTAAGTATACTAAGATTGTCAGGTATTCGCCAATTTTTATTGAGTTTTCAAGAATAGTAGTCTGAAAAAAAAAATCATTTATACAGTCTTCTCTTTCGTTTGAATGGGTGTTTTATAAACTTAATTATTTTATTACAAATAAATGGTTGAAAAATGCCGCAAACGATATTTGTATTTATTGTTTAAGGATCAAGTATAATTACGTATATAATTACGTACTCGCCGTGTGGAGCGGCATAAGAGAATCTACCACCCCATCTCGTCCCGTGGGTGTCGTAAAAGTCGACAGAGGGAAATTTAAAACCAGGAGATGGGCAGCAGCGTCTTCCTGGAACATCAAAACAAACAAACTGCGATTGCCAACCCGCCTGCCAAGCGTGGCAACTATGGCCAAATCCCCACAAATAAGAGCTACAAAGGAACGGCCCCTAGCCTCCGGCGGCCCCGCTAGTCCTGGCTACGGTAGCAGTCATAGTAACGGCGAGGCAGGGGGTGCGAAGAATCTCCGGAGGAGGAGATCCTGCTACCACCCACGACGACTGGACCCTGATGATGAGGTGGAGGTAATGTATGAGGATATCTCAAAAGCCATACATTCCTCCAAAACTCACTACATTGTGTTGATGGGAGATTTCAACGCAAGGCTGGGTATGAAGAAAGACGATGAGCTGGTAGTGGGGCAATTTGGAATAGGGCACCGGAACCAAAGGGGCTGACAGCTGGCCGATTTTATGGAGAAGGAGGGACTCTTTATGATGAACTGAACTCCTTTTTCCCCACAGAAAGTGAACCTGGATGAACCTGGATGACCCCGGACGGTTCCACCAAAAATGAGATCGACTTCTTCATGACGACCAAACGACAGCTGTTCAATGATGTCTCTGTGATCGCTAGGGTAAAAACCGGTAGTGATCACCGAATGGTAAGAGGCACCTTGAACTTGAACATAAAGCTGGAGAGGTCTCGTCTCGTGAAGTCTACACTCCGTCCATCACGTGCCATTATCCAAAACCAAGAGCTTCCAGCTCGAACTGCATAATCGCTTTCAGTGCCTAGATGATTGATGATCGTTATAGTGGACGATATGAACGAGAGGCTCGTGGAAACTGTCCAGGCGGTGGGGGCAAAGTTTTGCAAGACCCGCCGCAAAAACAAGATCCAGAAGCTCTCCGATCATACTCTCAGTCTCATGGAGACCAGGCGTGAAATGAAGCTATAGTCATCAGCTGACGCGTCAGCATATCGGCAACTTTACAGACAGATCTCCCAATGTATGCGGCGAGACCTACGCAACTTCAATACAGTTCGTTTTGAAGAAGCGATAGAGCGAAACCAAGGCTCCAAGATCTTTGCCTGAAATCTGTCTGCCGGGAAGAGCCAACTGACAAAGTTTATGACCGAGAGCGGCAGCGTCATTTCCGCTGGACCAGAGATTATGAGTGAGATCGAGAGATTCTATGGGCAGCTGTACACATCATCGTTGGAGTCACATACAAGTGCGAGTTACGACCCAAGAGCCAAACTCGTCCGACACTATTCCGACGATATCCCGGACGTCAGTCTGAGCGATATTAGTATGGCTCTCGAACAGTTCAAGAATGTCAAAGCGCCCGGTGAGGACGGAATTACAGCGGAGCTTCTGAAAGCGGGTGGAAAACAGGTACTTTTAGTCCTTCAGAAGCTATTTGATTCCGTCATCCACGGCGGCGCTACGTCGGAAGCGTGAAGCAGAAGCGTGGTTGTCCTGTTCTTCAAGAAGGGCGATAAAGCCCTCTTGAAGAACTATAGACCGATATCGCTTCTGAACCGCATCTACGTGCTGTTTTCGAGAGTCATAACGAATCGTCTCGCAAGCAGACTTGATGACTTCCAGCCTCCCGAACAAGCCGAATTTCGAAAAGGCTTTAGTACCATAGACCACAAACATACCCTTCGCCAGATTATACAAAATACCGAAGAGTACAATCTCCCGCTATGTCTGGCGTATGTGGACTATGAAAAAGTCTTTGATTCCGTCGAAACTTGGGCGGTGCTACAGTCACTTCAGCGGTGCCGAATTGACTGTCGGTATATCGAAGTGCTGCAGTGTTTGTACAATAGAGCTACGGTGGCTATTCGAGTACAGAACCAGAGTACGAAACCGATCCAATTGCAGAAAAGTGTAAGACAGGGCGATGTAATATCCCCGAAACTCTTCACCGCTGCATTGGAAGATGTCTTCAAGCTACTGAACTGGAAAGGATACGGCATTAACATCAATGGCGAATACATCACTCACCTTCGATTTGCCGACGACATAGTCATAATAGCTGGAGGAGCTAGGCACTATGCTCTTAAGATGAACATGGACAAGACGAAGATCATGTCTAACGTCCATGTCACACCTATACCAGTTGTTGTTGGGAACACTACGCTCGAAGTTGTTGACGAATATGTATACCTAGGACAGATTGTCCGACTAGGTAGGTCCAACTTTGACCAAGAGGTCAATCGACGGATCCAACTCGGCTGGGCAGCGTTCGCGAAACTACGTCACATCTTCTCGTCGAGTATACCTCAATGTCTCAAAAGCAAAGTTTACAACCAGTGCGTGTTGCCAGTGATGACATACGGAACCGAGACGTGGTCCTTCACTGCGGGCCGCTTGAGGAAGCTCAGAGTCGCTCAGCGAGCTATGGAAAGAGCTATGCTCGGAGTTTCTCTGCGTGATAAAATCCGTAACGATGATATCCGCAGCAGAACTAAAGTAACCGACATAGCCCTAAGGATTAGCAAGCTGAAGTGGCAATGGGCCGGCCATATCGCCCGTAGAACCGATAACCGTTGGGGAAGAAAGGTTCAAGAGTGGCAACCTCGTACCGGCAAACGCAGCGTAGGGACCCCCCCCCCCACTATATGGAGCGACAACCTGCGCGAATTTGCGGGAAGTCGATGGATGCAGGTGGCTCAGGACCTCTCAGGACCGCTCAGACTTTTTGGCAATCTATGGGGGAGGCCTATGTTCAACAGTGGACTAAGATAGGCTGAAATGATGATGATAATATAAATGATTGAAAGAATGACCTCTTTACTGCTTCAAACTCCTGTGTGATAAACAAAAGCAGTACGTTAGTTTAGATATCCCAACCTCTAATGATCCGTAATCACTCATTTTGTTTTATTCTACGGAGGGATTCCATAAACTCAGTGGCTATTAAATTATTGGAATGCGGTAGTTACGAGTATATATCAAAACAGTAGTGTCAGTAATGTCGAAACAATAGCCAACATTAACTTTTCTTCTCTCAGGGTTGACTGGTAGAGGCACAAGGCATTAAGTCCGCCCGTTGTAACCCCTTAGAGTAAGGTGTTTTACAACAAATTATTAAATATATAAAATAAATAAAGTATTAAGTAAATAATTTCTTATTGTAAATTCAAAATTGCATTCTTTACACGGACATTACCCAGAAAGATACATTTTTCGAAGTTAGTTATAATGTTCTATATGTTTATTAAGTTATATTTTTATATGGTATTATTATGACATATTATTATATGGTAGTTCAAATTATAGTTTTAGTTGGTAATATTGATAATTTATAATGGACTGACATGAGGAAAAACTCCTTTTTGAATATCCATCCAGCACTCGACCCCTCCGGCGGGACCTTGAACAGCGACCACATCAAGCATGTCGACCATAAATGGCTTCAGTTTTAGTATGTGCGTTTGCTCCTCTCTTGCTCCACCAGTCGACACTTCAAGTGACGTTCTCGCGCATGACACCTAAAAATAAAAATTCGGTTAACTAGATGATAATATTAATGGATTTTTATTTATGGATCTCTCTGTCTCTTCATAACTACAAAGATAATGGCACGTACGTCGTGCTTTATTAAAAAGTTATTTCTTTATTTGGTATATAAAAAAGTTATTTCTTTTATTTGAGTGATTGTTCAAATCATTATCGACCTCGACGCAGTCTTTAGCGGGAAGGATTTGTTGTACCAAGGATATACTAGAAGAATCCATTAATTTGAAACGGGTCTGGCAGATGATGAACAAAAAACAACTTAATACGAACAAGATGAGTTTGTACCTTTCTAGCAAAGTCTAAAGACCCTTGGACGAAGTCATCAGCTTGGAATACGAGGACATTGTCAATGGTACCGCAAGCGTTACATAGAGGTCGAGAGCCACAACCGTTCAGAGGTACTCTGAAAGAATATCGCGACTGGCTTCCTCCAAGAGATACATATCTGTAATAAGAGAAATATGAAATGAAGTAAGTATTAAAAAGAAAAAAAATATTTTAGATTTTTAATTTTTGATGATAATAACGATACGATAACTTTCAATTACTATCGGGAGTAATTTATTTATTTATTTACACTTTATTGTACTAACTGCACTGTGTGTGTGTGAATTACCAATAAACTACTTTCTTAACCCAATGCGACGTGATTTACTCTCATCATCATCTCGCAGATGAGTTCCGGCTAGCCTCATTTTGGTGAGCAGAGCTGGAACTGTTATGCACAACCGGTTTAGTGGCGATATTAGTCACAAGAGCATCATTTCTTTTAAAGGCAGTCACTGGGCTCGATGACATATTAGCTATACGGAATTTATCTACTAACGTGTTAAGCTTTATTTCACTGAAGATCTTCTTCGGAGTACAACCAGGAGGTTTTATGTAAATCGACCCATAGATAGTCCAGACATTTATGACACCAAAATGTTTTCTGGCCTACACGTAAACTTCTTGCCGAGGTTTGGTTAAGAACTCTAAGATAATGACTCTTATCCTTTTAACTTGGATTTCATTATCCAAACTTCAGATTTAACCTAGAGCTCATTAAACTTCATAAATACTGGCTGAACATGTTTCTTCTGTTTAGCACCAGTGAGACAGTGATGCACATGATACATGGGCAAGTACCATTTTTTCCTGAATAATATTTATTACCTGAACTGATGATACACCATGTAACAAAAGGGCGCTTTGTCCAAATTTCATGTTAATTGCATCTACAGCTGTCGGGCACTCACATACTTGCTGTTTAAGAATTCCCAACATTCAAGTAATTCTTACCTTAAACAATTATTACCTTGCAGTTGCAATAAGTTTAGGTTTAATGGGGTAGAAACAGTCTTTAGTCGCGATTCATTCGCCATTTTCAAAGACCTGGTACTTTCAACATTCTTCTGCTGATCTTCCCGGTTAACAACTTTTGCCATATTACAATAGTTTTTTTGGGAATGGCTTAAGCAATATTGTAAAAGTTAGTATATATATATGAGCATGAATATATTCAATCTAAACAAAATGCATGCACACAGAAGGATGCTGATCATCTTAATTTAGTTAGTAATCGTTAAGAAGTTAAATTTAAATATGTATAAGTTTAAAAAAGATTTGAAATATTAGAAATAAGAAATTGCATAAAATAATGCTCATTAAAATTCTTTTCTAGCATGTATTTAGTGCAGATAACTTTATTACACATAAAGTTATCTGAGATAAAAAACATTTCGGATACAGGTCAATGAATAAAATGTATACTCACTTGCATTTAGGATCATTCAGATACCCTTTGCTGTATATAATACCATCATACACATCCGCGAATTCGACAGTTACTTCTATATAGTCCAAACTACATTGCACGTCGATATCTGGTGACAAGGGAGAGTCAGCCGCCCTCGATCCTCGCATAAAATGCACCGCTGTTTCATCATTACTTTCGTAGAAGGGTGACAGCACGTTGTTACCGGCCAGTTCTAGGTTCAACTCTGCTGCAGTGAGAGTTTGGATGCCATCTGAAACAGCTGTAGCGAGCGACAGCTACAGCAAGAATTTATTTAAGATAAAGTTTACTTACTTCAAATTATTCTTTCTCTTTTATGTAGTTATTTTTTGGAATATATTTTACTTCTTTTATTTCGTCATTAGCTTATGGTTGAATATTATCTTGTTCAAAAGGATTTGTCTTGATTGCAAGACGTTGTCGTCGCTTTTGGTAGCCGTGTTTCTAAAAAAAGCTATTATAGTTGCTTTTCAACAATAATTAGGTAACATACTTGAGAAAGGTCTATAAACATAGACATTTTTATTAACGATAAGAAATTTTTAAAGTTACTATTCTCAAGGTTTTATCTAATTACGGTTTATGCGTAACTTAATTCATTCTGCTATTATACGATTTGAAAATAGTTAATTAAGGCTGGTGCGATCAGTTTTATTACAAGTAACGTTATGCATACATTTATCATGTACTACTCGTATGTATTATGCACACTTTTATAAACGCGTCGACGCGGACAGAAATTATTTTAATCCAAACACTAGCACGCTGTTGCAAATAATTACAGTTGTATGAAATGGATTTCTTATCTTTTCTGAAAATTTGGTAGAACTGGATTTTGGACTGGAATGTAATAGTTTTATTTATTAATACGTTATTTGCTTAATTAGAAGGCTCAGATTGTATGTGAAATATAAAGTCATCGTTTAATGTCTATCATTAGACTTTTGTTGAAAACCACCACCTAAAACTATGTTAACTTTTTTTAAAGGATTTCAAATTATTTATCATGTTCAAGAGTTAATTTATGTAATGTATTCCTGGAAAATTTCTGGTACAACACCCGTTTAACGATCAGAAGTTGTGTCTGTCTGTGCAGGATATATCATAATGCTGGTAGTTTTAGCGCATACATACCTAATTTTTCACTTTATGTTTCTGAAGTAACAGTTTTGCGATACCGTTGCTCAAATGCAGTATAATTTCAATATACCTTAACTTATTAGGTCGGGGAAAAAGTCTTTTCGCATATAGTATGTATAAATTTGTAATAAAATCTCTTTGGCTGTACTATTTGTATGTGGCTTTTTTTTGATAACATTGAAACGGTTGCTTTTCAAAAAAAGAAACAAATTAGTAAAATGTTGTTTCCAGCTATTTTTCATTTGTTTTCTTTTTTTTAAATGAGTAAATCTAATAAAGAAATACAATACATTTTAAAATTTTATTGCAAAAAAGGAAAAAATGTAAAGCAAGCCGCGGAAAAAAATTGTGATGTTTAGGGACCTAATGCAGTGTCAGTAAGAGTGGCATAAAGTTGGTTTTCAATCCAGCAATTATTATGTGAAAGATTCACCACGCTCTGGTCGCCTTGTTACGGATAATATAGGCGCTATTTTGGAAACAGTGGAGCTAGATCGGCATATCAGTAGTCACGACATAGTTGAAGAATTGGGAATTGACCACAAAACAGTTATGACGCATTTGAAAAAGGCTGGGTGAACAAAAGAGCTCGATATTTGGTTGCCACACGAGCTCACTAAAAGAAACCTAATGAACCGTGTACTCATTTGTGATTCTTTATTGAGACGTAATGAAACCGAACGTGATGAAAAATGGATCACGTACGACAAGAACATGTGAAAAAGGTCGTGGTCAAAGGTCGGCTTTACAAACTGTGAACTGTGAAAACCCGGGTTAACTCGCAATAAGGTGATGCTGTGTGTGGGGTAGGGATTGGAAAAACCTTGTACATTATGAGGTTTTACCGCCAGGCAGACCCATCGATTTGAGCTCTACTGCCAACAAGTGATGAGAATAAAGCAAGAAGTTGTCTTTCGTCGCGACAACGCTACACCACACACATCTTTAGCCACTAAGCAAAAATTAAGAGAGTTTGGCTGGGAGGTGTTAATGGATTCGCCATATAGCCCTGACCTTACACCATCAGATTTCCTCCTGTTTCGGTCTCTTCAGGATTCTTAACATAGTGTCAGGTTAACATCAAGAGAGGACTGCCAAAAATACTTATCGCGATTTTTGCTCGGAAGCCCGAAAATTTCTACAGCAACGGGATCATGATGAACCTTCAACCTTCAAGATGGCAAAAAGTCATCGAACAAGATGGCACATATATACTGTAATTAAATGTTAATAAACTTTGAAACTAACGTGAAAAAATGTACTGATACACACCGTCAGATGTGAATAGTACATTAACTGACTTACTAATAAGATTTATTGCCGTGGCTCGAGCTTATCAGTTTTATCTAAACATTGTTCACGCAGATACAATGCAATTTTTTGTAGTCACACGCAATTTTTAGCGTTATTACCAACCTTTGGGCATTGTAAAAAATTCCACCGGTTCGATATTGTTCTGCCTTTAGGCACAATGTTAATTTTACCGCGTGAGGAACTATATCATGCGATTTATACAAAAAACTTGTCGCGACTTTAATATGCTTTTTTTTAATTTTCGACTTTGTTTAATAAAGTAAAGCAACAGTACATAAATGTGTCACTGTTGAGTTACTGCCTTCTTTAATTTTGAACGTGATTTGGATTTGGGAAGAGTTTGCTGCTGCCAGATAACTTGCATATTACGAAAGTTAATGCGAGCGCTAAGCGCCCCTGCCCCCTCTTTGTCTTTCCGTATGCAATTTTTACTTGTGTTAGGATGCCTATGCAGGGGTCCGTCTAAGTAGGTACCAACGCAAGGCCAGAAGCCTTGCCTTGAAGCTGTAGTGTGCCAACATTACTGTGTTTCGGACACTGATATCTAGTGTAATTAATAACTGGGCATACGAGCTCCCCGTGACCATGGGTGCTGTAGAGCATTCGAAATGTCGGGTTATAAATACGAGTAGTTTAAAAATTAAACGGGATATAATCCGTACAATTAGTTTTATGAAATGGGCATATGAGACTTAAAAATTGCTGTTTCAGGATGATGAGCGCAGTGTGGTGCCACACAAAAAACCTGGGTGATACACCATTTAACATGGGCAGACGTCGCATATATCATCAGATGAACGATTTGTGATTTTGTCACTTTCTCTTATAAAAAGTATAACCCGGCTGGAACTAGGGTCCGCTTTCTTATAAAATTATTTGATATTGGAAGACGTCGCATATACCATCAGATGAACGTTTTGTGGTCTCGTCATTTTCTCCTATAAAAAGTATATCCTGGCTGGAACTACCGCTTTCTCATTAAAAAAAAAACTGCTTATTAACAGCTAGACCGTTGCAATAATATCTACCTCTGGGCGTACTAAATAACGGTACAGACATAGTCTATTACAATATTAAGACTTTTAGCCCTATCATCGACTTTCATGTCTCAACAGAGATAATTTTTTGTATTAATTATTATCATTATAATTTTGTGCAATTTTCATTACTGTTTAGTGGTTATGATTATTTAGTACATAAGTTCCATATTTGTAATAATGTGTCTTTTTTATTTAATTGACACGTGCTAACTGTATTTAAAAATAGCATTGCCCTAACAAGGTTCATGTTGTGTAAATAACATCTATTAAAACCACATGAAGCCATAAATGATATAACTATGGAAAAATGATTACTGCGCCAAAGCCATGTAGTGCATCAACCTTAGTAACAACGTCTTCAAAAATTTATAAACCGTTGTTTGTGTACTCCTCGCCGATTTTCGACACTGGGAACAACTAATCTGTCTGTAGTTATCAACGACGCAGGAGATATTATAGTGCCAAAAGTGTATGCACAAATACGGCACTAACTCGTCCCAAACTATCCGTGCCCGATGTAACACTGATGCTATAAAATCTGAGGTAGACTAGGATGCAGTGTCAGAGACACAAGGACAATCACAACACAACCAGAACCGAAAACCAACAGTTTCTGTTTATATACACATATTGGCTCCGGCTGGGATTCGAATCTAGAACCCGCGGCGTAGTAGTCAGGTGCTCTAACCACTTGGCCACGCAGTCGTCAAATATTAGGTAGCAGGTTAACGGCCGGGCGTTCGTTTAAATTTCGAAGCAACGGGCAACGCCAGTTCGATGCCCCGGTGGGCATCACTACATCTGTACGTTGAAATATTAATGCATGTTTACGAACTGCTTTTTTATTGGATTTAGTGACGAATCGAGCAAAACGTTAACCTGGTGGTAAGTGCAACGTTCGCCCATAACAAATGCTGTATCACACAGAAATGTTCTGGGTCACACAACACTGCGCCCATCATCCTGAGATATCAGTTCTTAAGTTTTATATGCCCAGTGATTACAGTAGCTCACAGTGCCCTTCACACCGAATCACAGTAATGTTTGCACAATACTGTTTCATGGCATAATAACTGGCCCTGAGGTACCTACCTAGACGGATTTCTGCATAGGGATCCTACCACCAATAAAGTTATAGCTAACGTAAAGCATAGTATTGAAGAAAAGATAAGTCATGATGTGACTTATCTAACAACTTGACCTCGCTTCAACAAGCGAAGTCCGCTATGTTACTACAGTACTGTGTTGAGGGACTACTGGAAATTATAATTACGCAATATTTGTTTCTTTAGACAGTGCGAGTATATATTTTTAATCTCCAAAGCAAATGATTGCGTGTACCAAAGATGTGTTGTCAAATTGCTAAACTTTTGACCTAGTGGGTTTAGTGTTATTCATTACATCTTTTAAACATATCAGCGTAATTATAGGTTTTTCTGCTATATTTGAAATAAGTTTAGATGCTTATTACTCAGTTTTAACTATTCAAGAATCAAGACTGTAACTTTGGATTAAATTTCATAAGCATATAGAAATAAGCTTAAGCTCAATTTTTTTTTGGAGAAAGTTACGAGACGAACAAAACGTTCACCTGGCGGTAAGTGCAACGTCTGTCCATAACAAATGCTGTGACATCCAGAACATTTCTGTGTGGCACCATACAGTGCTCGTCACTCTGAGGCAAACTGATATTTTTCTCAGAAATGTAGGTTTTCTCACGATATTGCGCTTCACCACTAGGATTGAGCTCAGTTTCTCCTCTGATTGTAAAATTTAAGTCCATCGCCCGATAATTGCTTCCACTTTACCACTTATTTAAAATTATAAAGTCATGCTATTTTGTAGATTACGTACCTGCACGAATGCAATCAATGTCGCTATGTGCATGACAGCCGCTTCATGGAGCCCTGGAATTAAATGAAAAGAGATTGAATTAAAATATATTTTACAGCAAGTTCGTACATAAATGTTAGCGCCAGCTGGAATTTTAACCCTTAACCCTGGATGTAGAAGTCAGGTACTCTGACCACTAGTCCACGCTGTCATCATTACCCTATTAACAGCCAAATGCTGGACAAAGGCATCACCCAAGAAATGACGATAATCATTGCTTTAATCACCGCGCTGCGAGCCGTGGTAGATCAGGAGCCAGTCGTTTGCTTTAAATGTCATAGAGCACGAGTGACCTTAGTTAGATTCTCAGTGCCTCTAAAATTGTTCTGCTATTTTAAGTGCTCATTTACCGCGTGCTCAGCGGTAAAGAAAGACATCGCAATCTAATAAAAAATATCAAAGGCACGTGGAGTCCGCACACCCGCATTGGAGCAGCGTCGCGGACTCTTCCTCTGGCTCCAAAACCCCCTCAGAAATGAAAAGAGGCCTGTGCTCAGCAGTGGGACATTTATAGGCTGTTACTTAATCACCACGCTCGGCAGGCGATTGCAGCACTAGACGCTTCGCTTCTCAGACGGGGCTGCCCCTCACCGGTCTTTGTAAATTGGTTTGGCACTTCCCAAGATTGTTATTCTGCCATCTGTCGGAACCCACAAAATTTTGCAGGCATTTAGTCCACTCTTACGATAACCACGGGATGAGAGAACTGGTCGATTTTCTTTCGCGGTCAACACACGGCATGACCCAATTATGGAATCGTAAATAGGCGGATATTGAATTTACTTTTAACCGATCGTATTCAAAAAAATCCTTCATCATGGGTTTATAGCACTGGATAACTACATATGACGCTCATTAGGCTTATTAAACGGAGATACAGTAATAACTAAATCGTCGCTATGAGATGTTTATATACATATATTGATAGCACAGATCAGTCAGAAATAAGATGTCGTCTGACATCAGCCATGTTTACTTTTCAGTGATTTATAGTAGGAACATTCCTATAACTTAAGATACCGTAATAGAATACTTATAAAGCGTTGTAGCGCTATTAAGCGTTTATCAATAATGTTGTTCGGAAACTTATAACTACCTCATAAACTTCCTCAAAATTTTTATGAATGAGGCTGATTTGTAAATTAGATAAAATAATAAGTTTCCTACAATTTCGGAGATATATATACGATAAAATATTACGACTTTTTGCAATATTATTAAAATGAGCCGCGAGAAAAACTTTTAATTCTCTTGAAGTCTTAATTAATGAATATAGTTTTTTTTGTTTTTATTTTATTTTATATATTTTATATTGTATAAAGTGACGAAACGAGCAAAACGTTCACCTGATGTTAAGTGCAACGTCCGCCCACAACAAATGCTGCGTCACCCCGAATATTTCTGTGTGACACCACACCGCGCCCGTCACCCAGAAACACCAGTTTTTAAGTCTCAAATGCCCAGTGATTACGCTAGCTCACAGTGCCCTTCAAACCGAAACTCAGTAATGCTTGCACACTACTGATATTCTTATTTGTATACTAATAAATAATTAGTATTTGGTACCTAGGGCACACTGTTTTAAAGTTATATAGTATCATTTTTTATTATGTGCTACACAATAGCAGGACTTGTTAATAACCTTAATGTTTTAATACAATATTTCAATTGTTATTCATACATCAGTACAAGTATTCATTATAACCAACGACTGCCTTACGTAAGTTTTTTTCAAGCGTGCGTTTAATGAGTATTTCTTACTACATAGGCCATCGCCACCTTAAAAGTGCGCAGGTGATAAAATCTCCATTTAGGACGAGCTCAATATTGTGCGGTATATTAGTGTCAAGTGTCATTCATATTTCGACTTAGAGAGCGCCTGATTGCGAAATGTTGTTGCAACGGATGATTTGTCGCGAATTTGTCCAATAAATAATGACCTTTTAACAGGCGACCTCTGAGTTCGTGTGCAGGTATGAAATGAATTCAGCCTTGAGGATGAAAAAATAATATAAAACGACTAAGTACGTAAGAAGCAGTTAGTGTTTCTTTGGTACTAGGATTTTGATGTAAACTCATTCTAAATGTTCCCTTTTATACACGTATGTTTTATATTTATTAATTTTATCTAAAATAAAGCTAAGCTATAGCATACTATAGCTTAGATAGCTAGCTGGGACATATCCCAGGTTATTCTGTTCTGTGAATTAAAAAAAATGTTTCATGAAATACTTCGCAACGAAAGCATCGTGGGTCGTAGGTTCAAATTGAATCTCAGGCTGTGTTAATATTTGTGCAATACAGAAATTATTAATTACGTGTCTTTGACATAGAATATGACCTTATACCTTATCAACTTATCATCATGACAAACCTGTTAATAGACTACAGCAAGACTTTCCAAATAAGTTACTTTAACAGGCTTTTATTTAATATTTTGATATACTAGTCTAAATTAATTGTCTTCCACACGAACGAAAGTGCATCTTAAAGTAACCCAAGCTAAAATTATATAAACACGCCATGGTGGCGTGCGAGAATCTTCCTCGCCGTTCCCTTACGTGAAAAAGCACAGAGGCCGACAATGTGATATCGTAAATTCGTATCTTTAGTATGCGGTCAATCTTTAAGATATTTTATTTAAGAGGTTTCTCATCTTATAATTGATAAAAACAAATTATCGAACGAAAATGCCGTGTCGGATAACAATTAAAAATGTTGCGGTGCTACTGAGATGATTTGAATATTCTAAGGTTAATAAAGATTGTTGCCCATAGAGTAATTCAAAGTCGATATCCGAAATTAATTTGTAAGTTTTTTATGCGTGAAAGATGAAAAATTAAATACGTAAACGTTAAAATCTGGTGGGTCACGAAGAAGAAGAATTTAATCGTATGGTTACATTCATCTCGGCTCGTGAGGTCAACCGTGCGGATCTTCGAAGGCACGAACTATTTCCGCATACAATTTCGAAATAGAGTCATCCGAACCGATTCCAATTGATTCCTAATACGTTTTTATAATTGGAGTTGGTAAATTATTCGAAGCTTTTAAATATTATTATGTTTTTTGATATTGCGATTGAGTTGTAACTGGCTTAATAAAGTAATTTACATAAAAGCTGCGGTTTAATTCGCGGTAAGCATAACATATTCAAGTCTCCTGGCTTTGAAATCCGGTTTTATCTAAACATTTTTCCAATTTGGATAGTTAAAGTTGAAACCAAAAAAATATTTCTATCCCTAGGCGTCATGGGAAACTATTGGTGACAGTTTCATTTATTTATGTGCTTATTTATTTACTTAAAATAAGTATCAATAATTCTTATATGAGAGCCTATTAATGCCTCACACCTATAAATGGTCACAGGCTACTTTTTTAAAATTAAATATCAAAGCTGCGAAGTATCGGCTGCACTGCCCCTGTGCCTTCACAATTGACAAAATACAATTCTTTGTTATGAAACTTGTAAGCCAAGTTAAGGTATAAAAATGCCAAAAACTAAAAATCGAATATGTATAAACCGGTGGGCTACGGGGGTGGTCTCTGCTCTCTATATGGGAAAAAGGCGTGCCTGTATGAACGTATATATGAACCGAGAATAACTAAACGACTTTGCAGTTACTCCCTCAGTATTGAATGATGTTATCTAATTCTAAAATGATCAATACCGTGAGAACTAGAACTAATATAAAAAAGCTCAGAAATCTATTCTTAGCCGAACTAAAGTACCCAATCAACATTGACAGTGTATATACTAGGAAACACTTACAGTGTTTCCCAAGATCTTTCTTTATCCTAGCATTTACACGTTATATCTAGGATATAAAGTTACTGTTCGTACATATATCGTAGTAATATAGTATGCACTGATTTTCAGTTTATAGAGGAGCTACTGCTGGCACGAGTATTCTATTTATTATAATTTAAAGGAAGTTCCTATGATGGAATTGAAATATTTGTAACTTATTTAGGAAATAAAAGATTATTATTATATATATACATAATAAAAACTTTTATTCTCTTTCAATGTCACCCTAGAATATATGTATCAGTTCGTAGTTATTTAATAATTGTTAATAGATTACTTAATATAAAAAGAAAATAATAACATAATTAATAGCAACATAGAAAACTTATAACATTATCAATTGTGGAAAAATATAATGATTTATCAATGTGATTTTCTGAACTTGTTAGTTTAACAATTCTAACGTACTCGAAATCTCAAAATGAGTTTTCAAAATTTAAAAATGATTTGATATATGAATCTTACTAAGTCGTCGGAAGACAAAGTGGTTACATATTTTAGTCACAATTTACGGACTAAATAATGTAAATGAATTTAAAATTTATGTGAAAGTATAACATGGTGAATCATCATCATTTTAGCCTACCACTAGTCCTCTATTGAGCATAGGCCTTTCCCATAGACTGCCAGAAAAGTTTGTAGCTCTCATTTTAGAGGGGAATTTTGCCATAGTTGCCGTGCTTGGCAGGCGGGTTGGCAACCGCAGTTTATTTATTCAGATTTAGCGGCTTAAGAGAATCTACCATCCCATCTTATTCCGTGGGTGTCGTAAAAGTCGACAGAGGAAAATTTTAAATCAGGAGATGGGCAGCACCATCTTTCGGGAACATCTGACTTGAAAATAAAAGATCAAAACGATTACAAACGATTGTAGAGGGGCATCGAAATTTAATTTTATTTCAATCGGTGTTATTAGATTGGTTTTATGGATGACTGGCGCAAGGGATTCGATTGGTATTTTAGTAAGGAGATATTAGAAAGTATACAGTTATTAATGTATCGAATTTAGCTGTCACTATTTCTAACTATGAGTTTGTTCCAGAATGCTGAAAAAAAATACTTACTAATAGTAGTAGTAATAGTTACTAATATTTCAGATATAACATTTGACAGCGAATTTAAACTGAGTCACCCTCATTAAAATCCATACTACCCGTACTAAGCGCCAATAAGTAAGTCTAAGTGTGACTAAGAAGTCTCTAAGTGTTATTAAGTAATCTATGTGTGACTATATAGTCAAGTTTGACATTAGTCAAACTACCTGTTAAGGTAGAAGTTATAGTCTCGTATGGGAGAAGAAATCTCTGAAGAATATATTCATATTTCTATGGTCTATAGATGTTTTAAAATATGTAGTGATTTTTTTTAAAAAGAGTAAAAATGTATCAAAGTTTTGACCAATATTACTATATGTTAGACAGTATCTTAACATGTGTATTCAAAAATGAAACCAATAATATAATATATTAGGAAATTTTACACGAAGGATGTAAACCACCTGCGGTGATTCTTTTTTGACGTTCTCTCGGAAATAGACATAAAATTAAAATAATTTCATTTTTAATTCAGCATACCTCAGAATTATATAAATTATATTAGTTATGTTACGCTGTTGGAGATTAATAATGTCGATGTTCGAAAATCGATTGTTTGATGCAATTGATACCATCGAATTTCTCATGTCATGGTCGAAGTGACATACATCATGGCGACTCTGTTCAGGATCCAGGGTTGAAATTTTTACGCCAAGCTCTCCTCATTTCTAATACAGGAGAATAAAGAATGTATGCAAATCCTTCAAAAAAAGAATATTAGTGTTGCCTCGCTTATAACTTTTGGGGATATGATTTAAAATATTTAGTTAAAATTTTCCTTTCTTATTTTTTTTTGTTATTGTCATGACGACAGACAGGAAAATAAATCATGTTATTATGCTATATCCACTTCCAATTAAGAGTGAATACCAGTATAAACTTTAATAATAAAATAATGTTAAAGGAAATATCTAAAGGAGCAAAAGAAAATTTAATTCCAACGTATCCCAGCCCTATACAACTGGTCGAACTGGTCCAATATGGCGGTTAATTTATCTCTGATATGCCCAGAAATATTACATAATTCGTCTTGTAAGTGTAATCGATGCATCTTCGGCCACCGGCGATCGATGAGACTTTTTTAAAGGTGGTAGTACTTTTTTTTAATGTATAAAACATGTAGTAATAATGGATTTATGCTATTTTTAAATAAATAAAAGTCTACTCTAGACTTTTATTTATTTTCTTCTAAGTTGGTAGTAAATGGGTTGAAATTCAAAGCAAGTCCAATATTTGTGTTATACTAAGTTATTTTTGTTAATGCAAGTTTTACGTTGACGCAGCTAAACTAAGACACACATTTATTTATTGGAAAAAGGGACGAGACGAGCTAAACGTTCACCTGAGTGCGACGACCGCCCATAGTAATGATGTGTCACCCAGAATATTACTGTGTGATACCACACTGCGCCCGTCCCCCTAAGAATTCAGTTCTTACGTCTCATATATAGCCCACGTCCAGTGATAACACCAGCTCTCAGTGCCCTTCAGGCCGAAACACAGCAATGTTTGTACACTACTCACCAATATAACACGTTGGTTGTGTTCAAGAAAGTGTCATAAGTGAACATCAACCTTAAATACCTTAGCAATTTGTAAAACTCCATTATCATTGAATTTTGGATGTAGCTGTATTGTGAGTGGGTGAAACACTGAAATTAGTGACGGTAACCGGATGAAATATGATAATGAAAGGATCATCACTGCAAAATATTCTGCTCATTTCATATCTACGAGTATTACAACATAATATGGAGTTTTGTTTTCCGAGTCTTGTGCACATTTCGTACATTGAATTTACGAAATAGAAAAGTTATTACTTATAGATAATAGTCCGCAGTATTTTATATCTCAGTTTTTTCCTTACTTTTATTATTTATTATATTTCTACGCGGGCACATATAATTGTTTTTGGCCCAATTTTTTTATGCATTTTTCTGAAACGGAGCTTTGTGTCTTAAGCGAGCTTAGTGGGTTGCCTGCAATTAATTTTATAAGAGTTTATCCTGTTGTTTATATATGTTCATTAAAATAATTGAAAGTGTTGTCATCCGCAAAACTACAGCGAAATATATAAAAATAAAACTAATATATTTGAAATAATTGAAATAAAAATAATTGGCACTACAAAGGGCAAAGGAGGTTTCGAGTAGTCCTTAACTACGCATAACAACATACACCTAAAGAAGTTCGTCCATTACCGTGGGACTGGATTCACATTATAAATTAATATTAGAGGAGAATTCCAACAATTTTCATTGCGTCGTCTGTGGGCAAAGGCCATTTACTAATAGCAAATAAATAATAATTGTGTTCTCTGTTGCAATTTAATTCAAATTATTTCATAAATCCTTTTTAATATTTTTCATTGCAATGACAATTCTGTGATCACTGTTATACGTCATAGAATATCCAGTGAACAAAATGTCAGAGACGTTTAAGGTAATTTAAAATTTAATTGACTTAATTATCCGTAATTTTTGTTACAAAATTAATAATTTGCTGTGTGTGCCGTGTGGTTGCGGCTCGATAAAAGGATACTTCCACTCCATCTCATCCAATGGATCTCGTAAAAGGCGAGTAAGGAATTAACTGCACTGTGCACCCAACATGATGGCGATGGGCTCACCACCTATCACACCAAGTGCATTATATTGTATTGGTGAAACGTGGATTGTGGCAGTCATCTGTTTTTGCAGTGAGTGCCCAGTCTCTGGCTACCCCTTATGGGATACAGTCGTGATCTTATGTATGTATGTATGTATGTATGTATGTAAATAGCCTATACCGACGTTATAATTTTCTACTACATCATGGCAATTTTAATAATAAATTTTTTCATAGTTTCTAAAGGCGAGCTTATATATTCAACGATTGCTACCTACTCAAACATTTTTACCTATAATGTTTCGCGAATACTGTGATAAAACTGAAGACGTTCTGTTCCATGATGTAATTATAGTAATAAAATAAATATTTACGATCGGTTCTCCCTCTTCACGATGCGTTGTTGCAAAATCTGTGAAGCATTTCGGGCCGAGATTCGTAAGTCTATACCTACTCCCTTAATTATAGCTCTATCTGTGTTCGGTACTTCAATTTGCAGTATGCAATTTGACTCATCTTGCACAAGTTGTTTCTTAGGGTTACCATGTAATTTTCATTACAGCAAGAAATGCTGTTCTTGTGGTCCATTGTTTTGAGTGCACGTAATTTGTCATCTTTATTTTATTACGAATGGAGTATTTCTATATAATTACGCTAATTGTTTAATTTGAATGATAACTTTTTACTGATGGTAGGATTTCTATGCAGGAATCCGTCTAGGTAGGTACCACTCCAGTGCCAATTATTCTATCGTGAAGTAGTAGTGTGAAAGCATTACTGTGTTTCGGTTGGAAGGGCACT
Organism: Luehdorfia chinensis; assembly: GCA_019845155.1. Lineage (NCBI taxonomy): Eukaryota > Metazoa > Arthropoda > Insecta > Lepidoptera > Papilionidae > Luehdorfia > Luehdorfia chinensis. Next base: position 2,142,360 of record JAHVAK010000125.1, read on the forward strand.
GAGAGCTATCGTAATCACTGGTCAATAACTAATCACTGATCACTAATCACTGAGAGGTACCGTAATCAATGAGACTTGAGAACTGACGTCTCTGGGCGACGAGCGCAGTTTGGTGTCACAGAGAAATGTTATGGATGACACAGCATTTGTTATGGGTAGACGTTGCACTTACAATCAAGTGAACGTTTCGTCACTTTATTAAATAAAAAAAACTTTTTAGTTGAGATAACCAACAATGGAATTGGCATTAAAATAAAAAGAAGTTTTTTCCAATAATACGTTATAGGCATACATATATACGATTTAATTAATTAAATAGATGAAAAGAAGCTACTGACAGATAGTGCATAAACCATTTCGAAATAATACCTTATCTTAAAAACTACACGACTTATGAGTACCTTATTCAAAACAATTTTCGTTGATAGTGTTTTCTAGCTTCTACCACCTTAAGTTTTTTAATTTTTTATTCTCAATTTCCCCCGCATAGTTGAAAAGTAAGACGGGACACACTTTTTACCAACTATTGGCTTAAATTGAAGATACTTTATACTAGATATGGTATAACTTTTTGTCTAAAGATTGTCTAATAAATTTACTCAAGCGTTCACTTCGTGACGACCCGGTTCAAATGTTAGACAGAAAGGCAACGTTTGCTGATATGTGAATTGAAAGTTTAATGTCAGTTAACATTTTTAAAATGCAACTTAAGGCTTTGGAACTTCTTCATCATTTTTCAAGACATCTAACGATACCACACGCTTATGTGCACTAAATTTTTCAACCCACAGTTATACGGATAGTGTGCCACCACTTTATTTTCAGAATTTCACTACACTAATGTATTATGTCTGTATAGTGCCAACAGTTTCCAAGTAAAAGCTGTGACAAACGGACAGGACGAAATAAAAATGGTTCCGTTTTTACTAAAATGCAATACATAAACCGGTAACGAGCAAAAGCGTCTAAGGTACGTAGCGTCTAATACTGGAAACACTGTCAAACTATAAGTAGATTATTATTTCCTCACCATAATATAAATAAATCTTAAGCGATGATAGCAGCATAATGAAATACCCCTAGTCTTTCAAAGCATCAAATAGTATATTGCATACACGAGAATTGCACAAAGCTTTACAGCATACGACGATGTGTAAGATGTCTTGACCTACGATATTTCTCATGAGTTTGTAATAGACACCGTTAACTTTAATTATAATATTTCAAACAAGTCCTAAGTGTTATGTTTACGGAATTTAAAATAAAACGAATTATGCATAGCTAGCTACTTTAACAGGTTGAAATTTAGAGATGTTCAAAAAAGTACAGGTTGTGTAGAAAAATTAAAAGCCTATTAGAAAAACTAAATAAAATCATGTTAATGCCACAATTTGTAAATTATGTCAAAACGTGGTTAAAAAACACTAATATTAAAAAATTAATTAGGTTAAATCGTAGATTTAATAGACACCTATTAAATTTACGAATTTGTATGATTTATAATTTTTCTTTATAGATTTGCTTCGTATTTATTCTTATTAGTTTTTTTTTGTATATAATGAAAGCTCTCACCATAAGTAATACAAGTTAATAAATATAGTATAGTAATGTTTAAAGTTTTGTTGGTATTTTTGAAAATGAAGTTTAATTTATCTTTATTAAATTTTGAGACTCATGATTTAACTACATTAATTAAACACGTGTGACCTTTGACGTTAGATTAGTAAGACTTTATACTAGATATGGTATCACTCTTTGACTAAAGATTGTCTAATAAATTTACTCCAGCGTTCACTTCGTGAGGACACGGTTCAAATGTTAGACCAAAAGGCAACGTTCGCAGATATGTGAATTGAAAGTTTTATGTCAGGTTACATTTATTAAATGCAGCTTAAGGCTATGTTGGCTTATGTTTTTATTTTAGATAAAAAAAAATTTAATAAACACCTTATCGTAAAACTTGAGTTGTTAGCGCACTACAGGACCACAGATTTCTTTAATGAATAGGTTAAATTTATAAGGGTAAAGTAGTCACTAAAAACATTTGAAGTATCTAATTATATTTTTTATTGTCAAAGGTCATGTGGAACATAAATTATATACAAACCCGTTTTAATAAGTTTAGAATAAAACATCGAATTAAAAGTAATATTCGAAAGTAGGCTTCAATGTGTGGTGGCAGCGTAAGAAAATCCCTTGCTCTATTTTGCCTCGCGGGTATGTTTGAACGCGCTAATCTCAGGAAATACCGAATCCGATTTGAGAAATTCTTTATGCATTAAATAGGCTGTTTAGTGAGAACGGTTCTGGCTTAAAACACTATATGCCGCAGACTTAAAGAGCTGTATATTGAGAGCCGAACATTACCGAGAAAAGATTTCAGATCAGCCAGGTACCTACAGTGTAATCATGTGGTCAGCTTATTTTACGCGGGTAAAACTGCGGGACACAGTTAGGATGCGTTAATTAATGTTAATGTTAATTGTGCGCAGGTCAAAGTATTAGCTTTAAACCAAAGTATGGTATGTAGTTGCAGTCAATGCAAGCTGTTATTAAGATTACCTTACCAAATATGATACGTGAATTACTTATTATTATATAAATCCTACTAAACAAGACGGTAAAGATGAGACAAAGTTGTGTTTTCTTAATAAAATATACATTAATAGAGCGCCAGTATAATTCAGTCTTGGACGAAAACGATAATATTTTTGGCGCCTGTAACAAAAAAACCGCAATATTTATTATTACAATATTTATGTAAATTATATTACGTTTTAGGGCGCGATTAGATTAGATAATAATACTTATAATGATTTTATATAAGTACAATCTTTTTGGTTGTACTTTTGTAAAATATTCTTATACCCCATTACTTTGATTTTAAAAACGCAAAAATAATTGTTTGTTATCTACATCCTATGACTGCGGGAAACTATTTTCAGTTTTTAAATAAATGCTAATAAAATATAACTCATACAGAGTTCATTGAAGGTGACACGACGTGGAATGTCCAGAAAATAAATTTCATAAATGATTTTATAACGATTAAGATTTTTATTTATCCAGAGATTTTCCGTCAATGCATACATACACACAGTCACGCCTTTTTCCCATATAAGGGGTAGGCAGAGACCACTCACGTCTCGTTTCGGGCGAACCACGTCGCCTCCATTTTGGTACAGAGTCAAAAAAGTCCAGTCAAATATGTAACTATAATGTCGCAGAACCAACAGTGGAGAAACCTAAGAGAAAATAATTTATTTATGATGGCTAGTTATGAAATTACAGTTCAGTATTAATTTGTAAAAACATTTGATTTAATATTAAAATTATTTTTTATTAACCACGAATCCATTAACATTTACAACACAATAAACTGTCCGTTGCGGCTCATATTGTACAAATCCATATTTTATTGGACTTATTCACACTTGTAGTTACGTCAGAACAACTGTATTCGTAAATGTTTATGGTCTGGCCTCGCTTTATAACATTTATTTTCGTTTAATTCCAAGGCTTTTAGTGTAGCCAGTATGTTAGTTACACCTTCATGATCGGAAACATTTAATATTCGTGACCTACGCATGGATTAGATTGCTTGAATATATTAAGCTGTTAAAAGTTCACGTTACTCTCAAAATTAACACGACGACCATTTTAAGAGCGTAAACGAGTTGAATAACGTTACTGGAGGATTCTCAAATTATTGTGCGATTTTTAATTGTAATTGTGATATTTAAAGTAGTTTAATGCTCCGTTAAAGTGCTTTAAGTTTATTGACATTGATTTTTCATCACCTTCATCACCATCATTTCAGCCAATCACTAGTTCACTGCTGAACATAGGCCTGCCCTATAGATTTCCACAAAAGTTTATAGCTCTCGGGTTGGCAATCGCAGTTTATTTATTCAGATGTTTTTGTTACTATCCGTCTTTATCTGTAGATAGATATAGATGATTATAATAGTTAGTATTACCATTGCAGCCCTTACGGATTCCTTTGCTCAACATAGGCCCCTCGTACAGATTTCAATAAAGCATTGTCCGGACCTAGTAGTAGGAGGTAGTCTTACATTACGGCTTTATGATACTAGGGTTTTTTTTTTGGATCAAGTGACGAGACGAGCAAAACGTTCACCTGATGGTAAGTGCGACATTTGCCCTTAACAAATGCTGTGTCACTCATAACTTTTCTGTGTGGCACCAGTCTGTGCCCGTCACCTTGGGACATCAGTTTTTAAGTGTCTTATGCCCAGTGATTACACTAGCTCTCAGTTCCCTTCAGACCGAAACACAGTACTGTTCGCACACTACTGCTTCACGGCAGAATAACTGGTCTGGGGTGATACCTACCTAGACGGATTCCTGCAAAGGAATCATACCACCAGTAAAACATTAATTGAGCTTTGTCTCGGTTTCATATGACATCAGTGAGATCACGGTTAGTATTGAAGTATATTGAATGAGTAGGTGTAACGCATTTTTTCGAACTCTGCCCAGCCCAATTGGGCATATTCGTTCACCTCAAAGAGGGAAATTTAGAAAAAGTGCAATAGATCAAGGATACATTTTTTTAAAGAAGATTTATTAATAATCAATATGTTTTTAATATGTTTTACTTTTTCCATAACATCCATTACCGCGAATCCTCCTGCCCAATGTGACCATTACCCCCGCGTAGTGTGACCTTAGAGGCATATGTCTAGCAGTAAACTGTACAGAGTTTGGTGTTTGGTTTTTAATCATATTGCGCACACGGATGAGTGTCGCATTTGGCATAGTTAAACGTTTATATGGACAAGGAGAGCATAAAGATAAAATTTGAAATTTGTATTACAAATACATTAAAAAAAATGTAATGAATTACAGTCAAAATAAAATACTTAATTAGTCCATGAACATCATTAAAAATACTTGATTACTCATTACAAAATTGCAATGAGAATAGGATTACACTTTTGAGGTCGATTGTGTAAATTTTTGTCTTTTGCGTGAAAATGCATCCTTATCGTGAGTAAAATCAAGAACAAGATGATCTATGTATAAGCCGCTCAATAATATTGGCTCACATAATTCACTGAGTTCTGTCCGTTCCCACTGTATTTTGTTCAAACAGAAATATCACTACTGCTATTAATTACTGTGTAAGCATATTCAAGGGCGTGTCTATTTAACTTATTGCTGTTGAGTGGAAACAATGGTATATGTTGGGTAAGTTGGTGGGTGGCATTTCAAAATTGCCTTGGACAATGTAAGAGTTGGATTCTCACAGAGACGCTAAAAACAGAGAACTTTGTGTTAGTTGCGAAATTGTTTTGCATGATCTGTGTCGGTGTTGGACCGATGTCGTGTTTAGGAACTTAACATAACTTTATTTAAAATACATCTTACAACTATAGATGTTTAAATTCAGTTAATAAAAAAATAAAATTTAATAAACATAAAAGTTCTGTTGTTTAACCGATTTCAAAAAAGTTCTCAATTCGACTTAATATTTTAAAATTTTTCGTGTGTTACACGGTATCTTCGCCAATTGGGATCCGATTTGAATGATTCTCCTTTTATTTGAATTGGTTATACTCGAAGTTGGTCCCATACAAATTTGGTCAAGTACTGATAACAATATTTTTAAGCACTGCCATTTATATTTAAAATATTTAAAAAAATCTAAAATATAATCTTAACTTTTATTAGAATGAATTAGAAATTATCCATAATTTCGTTAACTGGTTTTATGTGGTCGCCGTGTGGTGGCGGCTTAAGAGAATCTTCCACCCTATCTCATCCCGTGGGTTTCGTAAAAATCAACAACAACGTTAAGCAACATCCTGGAATATCTGAATAAATAAACAGTTGTTGCCAACCTGCATGCGAAGCGTGGCAATTATAGCAAAATTCCCCATTAAGAGAGTTACAAACTTTTGTGGCAATCTATGGGGGAGACCTATGTTCAGCAGTGGACTAGTGATAGGCTAAAATGATTATGATGATGTGGTCAAAGTAACTCCAAGCCGAAACTACTCCGGAAATAAAAATAAGAACTATTACCCAGGGCCAGTTATTCTGCCATGAAGCAGAGGTGTGCAAACATTACTGTGTTTTGGTTTGAAGGGCACTGTGAGCTAGCGTAATCACTGGGCACATGAGACTTAAGAAGTGATGTCTCAGGGTGACGGGTGCTGTGTAATGTCACACAGAAATGTTCTGGGTGACATAGCAATTGTTATGGGTAGACGTTGCACTTTACATCAGTTGAACGTTTTGCTCTTTTCGTTGCTCTATCCAATAAAAAAAAGTTATTTATATAAAAGAAAAAAATAATACAATGGTGTTACAGTTCAGTAAACTAAATAATTTTTAATTATATTCAGGCGTAATGCACAACTGGGTCCGTTATGTATAACATATAAATGGGTCGATCCGACCGAGAAAGCACCACGCTTGCACAAATGCCAGCGCAAAATAACGCGTAATGCTGCTGCATATCTTTAGTGACGAGAACAGCTGTCCCAACAGGTGGTATCGTCGTGGATTTGTCATCGATAATGATTGATGATTAGCAATCGCGACCACTTTTTTTCAGGAGTGCTCGTTTGTCACCGTTACTAGAATTTAATGATTATAACATAAAATTAAATGATGAAATAATAGTTAAAAAACAAGCGAAGTGCGTATCAAATAACGCATAGTGAAGGGTTCTGTAGTGGGGAATAGTGTGTAACCAAAAATATTCCATTTCTCAAAAACTTCACATGGGGTGTACAATCAATTAAATAGTAACTATTTAATAATCAACTATTTGCTTAAATTGAATAATTACTTTCATATCTCACACGCTAATGTGCACTGCAATTTTTTGTTCAGTCGTATGGACCACTATATTTTTTTGTAATTTCACTACGTTATCGTATAGCGTTTTATAAAAACACCTTCCTTCAAAATTTCATCTATACCGTGCGAATAGTCTCTAAGAAAAATGGCTGTGATATACGGACAGACGAACAGGACGAATTTATAAGTGTTCCGTTTTTACTACAAAACCCCTTAAAAGAAATTAATTGCACATACCCAACCATACTCTAAACAACTACCCATGTGCGATACAAATATTTGTTCCGGCTGGGAATTCACCCCACGTCCTGTAGCACAAAAGCCAATCGCTTAGCCACTGCGCCAACCGCCACTGAGCCGTTGTAATTGATAATTAAAATTGCTCTAAAATATTAGTCGATATTTATTATAAGTTAAAAAAACTAACAAGATATTCACATTATTTTAACTGTCATTGGTTAATAATCTAGTGTAAAGTAAAAAAAGTAGTAAAGTTTCAGCCTATAAATGTCCCACAGGCCTCCTCTCATTTCTGAGAGGGTTTTGGAGCTAGGAAGCATCCGCCACGCTGCTCCAATGCGGGTTGGCGGACTTCACATATCTTCGAAATATTTTTTTATTCCTCAGACATGCAGGTTTCCTCACGATGTTTTCCTTCACCGCCGAGCACGTGGTAAATCAGCACTTAAAATTGCAATTAACAATTTTAGTGGTGCCGGCACCGGGAATCGAACCCAGGTCACTCGCGTACTATGAAATTTTAAAGCGAGCGCCTAGCCCCTGAGCTACCACGGCTCTACCTGAGCTACCACGGCTCTCTAATCTAGTGTAATTAAAACTTATTACCACTTAGCGAATGCTTTAACCGTAGAGTATAGAAGCCAAGTCAAGCACGATTGTTGACGATTAACAAATATCGTTAAAAGGGTACAGTTCAAAATAATTCATAAATAAGTATAAATTTTGCAATAGACAGGGTTATGGGAATTATGACAAGTAATGATAATTTTCCTTATATGGTGAATATAAGATATAATCTTTATTTATTTATTTCGTTCGTTTTGCTTAATTGTACCTTTTTTTTATTGTATAAAGCGATGAAACGAGCAAAACGTTCACCTGCTGGTAAGTGCAACGTCTGCCCATAACAAACGCTGTGTCACCCAGAACATTTCTGTGTGACACCTCACTGTGCCCATCACCCTGAGACATCAGTTCTTAAGTCTCATATGCCCAGTGGTTACGCTAGCTCATAGTGCCCTTCAAACCGAAACACAGTAATGTTTGCACACTACTGCTTCACGGCAGAATAACTAGGCCTGGGATGATACCTACCTAGACGGTTTCCTGCAAAGGAATCCTACCACCAGTAAAACCTAACTTCTGCGCGGCGGTCCCGGGTTCGAGATCCAGCCAACATTTGTGCAAAAAACAGAAATCGTTGGTTTTCGGATCTGGTTGTGTTGTTCATGTAAAATTTATAAAAAATAATATTTTATAAGAATAACGATGAATAAATAATGTTGCTCTTTTAAACTCGTTCTCTTAACAATAGAATAAATTAATCTTCTGGGCAACTAGATTTCGTGTTCGCAAAATACGTGTTAAAGCCGTTTATTGTAATGATTTCCGAAAAACGAGTTTTTATATTTTTGTTTATATTATTGGTTGTATAACCTTGATGTCACTTATTAATCAAATACTTTTTGACCACGTAGTTAGGCAAAAAGCAAATTTTAGACAGAATTACATCTTTAGTCATTTTTATGAAGAAAAACCGCTGGTTTACACTAGGATCTCTCTTGTGTCGTGAGTGCGTTTTACAGACATAAATTCCACGCGCACAACGCAACCAGACCCGAAAACCAACAATTTGTTGACCGCAATTGTTGACTCCGGCTGGGATTCGAACCCAGGACCCGCGGCATAAAAGTCAGGTACTCTTACCACTGCCAAGCGGTTGTCAAACGTGATGATAACAACGTTCTGGCTATTTTCATTGATTACACTTGCACCCGCAACTCAATAGAAATGGTGGTCAAACTTACATTTAGTTTGTTTTTGTTTATGTATACTAATATAAATAGTAGCGAAAAATACACTCTATGTCCCTCTGTCTGTTTGTTAATTTTTACAGCTCGACTGATCATAGATAGCTTGCATCCTGGAGACGGACATAGAATAATTTAAATTTCGGAAAATCAAAGAGTTCCTACCATATTTCTAAAACACCTAAATTAACGCGGACGTAGTCGCGGTCTTCAGCTAGTTCTTTTTTGCGAAAAGTGCGAAGTTTACCCTCATGGAGGAATTCTCTGCACCAACATTAATACTTACATAAATATCATAAGCAACAAAAAAGATGTTCTTATAAATTTTGTTTTGACCACATCAAAGACGACAATGACCGGTCACCATAAACTTTATAATTTCATAAAACTAATCAACAGTCAAATATTTCGCGTATTATTTAACAAAGTGAGTAAATTACTTAACTCTGCATAAAGATTTATAAGTATTCATAATTAGTTTATGAGGAAAAACCAGTCGCTTCTCTGATTTGTTGTCCTTGACATATGCAAAATTAGACCAGGTTAATAATATTTTTCTCTATTTTATTAACTAAGCAAAGGTGCGGTCCATTAAAGAGGCATTAACATGACGATATATAGGAGTTTCGTATTATTAAATTTACTGCAGTATATATGCGTGATATTAATTTTATTAATTGATGTCTAAGTTTGAAGCATAACCATACATACATACAATACATACATAAGATCACGACTGTATCCAATAAGGGGTAGTCAGAGACTGAGCACTACAAAAACAGATGCAAAAACAGATGACTGCCACAATCCACGTTTTACCAAAACAATATAATGCACTTGGTGTGATAGGTTGTGAGCCCATCGCCATCATGCGCTGTTGAGTGCACAGTGCAGTTGAATTCCTTACTTGCCTTTTACGAGATCCAACGGATGAAATGGAGTGGTAGTATTCTTTTAACGAGCCGCCACCACACGGCATTTATATAAATAAAGAAAATAAGGCTCTGTATTTGACTGGTGGTAGAATTCCTATGCCGACCTGGGATTCTTTTACCAGGGATTTTGGTGACTCTTCTACGGATCCTTCTTGCAAGAGTAAGTAAATTTTACACCTAAACTGCTCTCTGTGGTACAAAACATAAGCTCTCATTATAAAGGCTGTTCCACACTAATCTGTATAGTCACTAGATCACCCATAAGGCATTAAGCCTTATATTGTAGCATAATTATCATAACAAAGATGCAACGGATAGATGAAAATAAACTTAACTGCAGTACAAATTCATTTTCCTTACCGTTTAATATAAGTAAACTGATGTGGTAGGATTCCTATTTAGAAATCCGTCAAGGCAGGTACCATGACATCAGTTATTCTGCCGTCAAAAAGTAATATGCAAACATTATTGTGAATTTGAAAGGCACTGTTATCTAGTGTACTAGGCATATGAAACTTAAGAACTGTGACGTAAGACGTCAAGTGTGACGTCTTAGGGTGACGAGTATAGTGTGGTGCCACACAAAAATGTTTTTAGTGACATAGCATTCCTTATGAGCAGACGTTGTATTTATCATCAGGTAACCGATTTGCTCTCGACACTTTACTTCTATAAAAAAATTTTCAGAAATAGCTTTTAATAATGGATTAAATAATAGTTTGCCATTTTTTTGAAGACAAAGATTTATTATGGTTACTAAAATTATGTGTAGGGGAATATGTGGACGTCAATATTGTCCAAGGTTAAAGTTTCAATGGCCCCGATGATAGAAACTGGTTTGATGTGTTTAAACAAGATTTAAAATATAAGATATGATACTAAGGGAAATATTTATGTTATACACACAGACGATGTATGTTGTTAGCTTTGTTATTCGATGTTATACATGTATCTGATTTTTAATCGGCTACATACTACGCTACGACAAAGTGTTACTTTTCAAAACATCTCTTGAAGAACCCGCATAATAAGCAATTTTTTTTCTGGTTTTGGTCTCTTAATAAATATAAGTATTAAAGGTCAGGAGTATAATAAATTAAAATCGTGCGTTGCATCTTTCAAAGATTTGAATGTTGACTTGTGATCATAAATTTTATTTGGTATATCAGTGTACAAAATAAGACCGATTTATTTATATAGACTTAGGAACGATTGATTTAGTCGATACTACGAAGTTGATGTGCCGTTTTATATTCGGGCATTTTTTGCTTTTAAATCCATGTTAATATTTTTATAATCTTATTCTAATTGTCATCACTGCGACCAACGGTACCTCTTGTAATCGCCGATTTGGCTAGAGACTTGCAGGTGGTAACGAATTTAAGCAATAAAAGTTTGCAGTTAGAGGTGAGGTAATTATTTCTTTGTGTTTAAATAATAAAGAGATAAAGAGCCTAAGCTGGGCTGTGAGTGAGGGACAGATATTTATTAAATAACTTTGAACCAAAAACACAATAACTTTATATTAAGTCATATGCGAAGACACGTGTACACTTATAAAAATGTATAAACCTTATACGTCGTTATAGTAAAGTATAAAAGCTTAAGCAACACCCTGTAATAGCGTGCGATTGTAAGGGTTTGCCTATTATATGTATTTAATGTGCCGTGTGGTGGCGGCTTAAGAGAATCAACCATCCCATCTCATCGCGCGGGTGTCGTAAAAGTTAAAGTTAAAAGAGTTGGGTAGCAGGATCTTCCTGGAACATCTAAATAAATAAAGTGCGGTTGCCAACCTGCCTGCCAAGCGTGGCAACTATGGAAAAACCCTTCAAAATGAGAGCTACAAAGTTTTGTGTTAATCTATGGGGGAGGCTTGTGTTGACATGGTGGACTAGTTTGAGGCTGAAATGATGATTATGATAACTTTTATAGTTTCAACCTATTTTTTTCAGACTACAATAAACTTTTGTCTTCAGTATTCCAATTTTACATAGTCGCTCAAATCCTATTATCAAACGTCAATTTAAAAAGCTCTATTCATGTCGCTTTAAGCGATCGTATTGATCTCCAAGTGGATATTACGTGCTATTATCAAAGTTCTATTCAGCAATGTTATGCAATATTATCTTAGCTTTTGTGTGCTTATGATATAATCTGGGCTTCTTTACAAATATCAATGACCTGTTATCTGGTCACTATTTGGCGGGACTAAATGAAGTTTCATTATTTAATACAAACATTTAATTAGATCACAAAATTATATCATTACGAAATATAACTTAAAGTATTTGTATTGTTTGCGTGTTATTAATTTAATAAATATTTTAGGTTTTTCCTGTTTTATTTTACAATATTATACTTAGAGTTAAGTATAATAAAGACTTAAAAATGCAATATGAAACAAAACAATTTCGCTAATGACGATGATTCTATACGACTGTTGATAAGATTTCAGTATAGTAATTAATGACAGGTCATTGTTTTAAAGTATTTGTTTCGTATACAATAAAAATGATTATGCAAATAAGTTAAATTGATCTTTAATAAAATTAACGGCTAACGGTTATCTACAATTGTTATTAAATGATTATGCAAATAAGTTAAATTGATCCTTTAATAAAATTAACGGCTAACGGTTATCTACAATTGATGTCAAACAGGTATGCATACTTACAATCAAAGCCCAATACATTTGTCAAGTAGAATAAACTAAGCCTTATGTCATCAGACAATAGTCCATTTCAAACCTATTTCCCACAACAACGTCGACTTTCTCTCTCGTGATCGACTGTTCCAAGTGTCGATCTCATCTGCGAACTTGACGCATTGCCTTGCAGTTAACATTTCCAAAGCTATTTCGTTGTCGATTTCACTTCATTGTCGAAGATGGTCTTTGTCTTTTAAATATGATTATGTCATACTTACAGAAGTTAAATAATGTAAACTGAATATCCTTGCAATGTTGCTAACATGCTATAAAATATTTATTATCGTTTCTTGAAAATCATTCGTCAACATGGTGAGCAGGCGTTTTCTTGTAAATAAAATAATACAATGCGTAATGTTGCAATAATAAATTATTGTTTTTAATTATTAATTTAATAAAATACAGCCTTTAAGCTGATGAGCAGACACCTTCCTCTCTGTATCTTATGTATCTGTGTCTTTCTGGTAGTAGGATTCCTATGAAGGAATCCGTCTAGGTAGGTACCATCCCAGGGCCAGTTATTCTGCCGTCGAAGCAGTAGTGTGCAAACATTACTGTGTTTCGGTTTGAAGGGCACTGACAGCTAGAGTAATTACTGGGCATATGAGACCTAAGAACTGCTGTCTCAGGGTGACAGGTGTCACACAGACATGTTCTGGGTGACACAGCATTTGTTATGGGCAGACGTTGCAGTTACCACCAGGTGAACGTTTTGCTCGTTTCGTCACTTTATGAAAAAAATGAAAATCAGTACTTAAAATTGCAGAACAATTTTAGAGATGCCGTAAGCGGGGAGCGATCTGAGGTCACTCGCGTACTATTAAATTTGAGGCGAGCGACCGGCACCTAAGCTACCACGGACAGACTGATACCGGCAACTTATTTCGATCCTTTGCTGTAAGTATTATGAATGAAGATGTAAAACGCTTGTCTGAATCGTGTGATTCCTGCGTACACTCCAAAATTGTAATTATTTATGATTTGCAAATAACTTAAGATTTGACGAAAAAGGATTTTTCTTTTACAATGGGAGCTAAACTGATTTTTACTGTCGTTATTATTACAACTTTTATTGACTAGTTGTTGCAAAATCTTTTAAAGATTATAAAAGCACTATACGTATACGGGTTGGTGGACTTAATAAGTCGGCACGGTCTTGGTTTCTTCATCTTCGTCATCAAGTAGGATTTAATTGCGCCCAAGCAATTTAAAACGCTTTGTATTAAAAACTTAAACACATCATAATCCTGAAACGAATCAGTTTTGTGGCTAGACTTTTTATATTAAAATTTAGTTATAACAAAAAAAAAAGCAAGACTTATGACTGATATCGCAACACAGAGATTTAATGAAGCCATAAGAATGTCATCGAAATAAATTTATTTCTGACAGCATTTACAGTACCGAAGAGCCGGACTATAAGGTCAACTTGTCTCTTAAATTTGTTTTATCTGTGTCAATAACATTTTTTATTAAAATTAAAAAAAACCCTTGTTCGGGTTACGTACTGCTAAAAAGAATCTTGAATTTTTTAACATGTAAATCATAAAAGCAAATGAATTTATTGCTGTAAAGATGTTTAGATTCGAGGTATTGCAAAGCTATTCAAAAACGTTGTCTTTACCCTCTACGCAACAGTTCTCCGCGTGTATTTCGTGAATATATTAAAAAAAAAAACAATGATCAGCATTGCTACTCAAAAGAGTCAGCATTTTTTCTCAAGGCAGGTGACTTTGACAAGCCGGATGGATGGTTAACTTGGGAATATCAATTAGCACATTGATGCTATAATAAAGTTTGAGATGAATCCAAAACGTGGTTGACGCCTAACGGATGTAGGCTAGGCTAAAGGTCCGCTTAAAGATAATACTACTTCAGTGTTGTTAAGTGAAGTAAAAAAGTAAAAAAAAGTAAAGTTTCAGCCTATAAATGTCCCACTGCTGAGCACAGGCCTCCTCTCATTTCTGAGAGGGTTTTGGAGCTACGAAGAATCCGCCACGCTGCTCCAATTCGGGTTGGCGGACTTCACATGTCCGCGAAATATTTCTATTCCTCGGACATGCAGGTTTCCTCACGATGTTTTCCTTCACCGCTAAGCACGTGGTAAATCAGCACTTAAAATTGTAGAACAATATTAGAGGTGCTGGCACCGGGGATCGAACCCAGGTTACTCGCTTACTACGAAATTAAACGCGAGCACCAGGCCCCTGAGCTACCACGGCTCTCAAGTGAAGTAAGTTTTGACACTATTCTACATTAGTTAACTAGAATAACATTTACTAGAATAATGGCAAATAAACGGCCATTAAAATAATTTTAAGATTTGTGACTGAAAGTAGATTTTGAAAGAAGTACACTGGAATATCTTTTTCTTTTTTTAGGTCTAAAAGAGCAATAGCGTTGGGTTAACATTAGGCGTTTGGCGTGACTTGGGCTTGACAAAAATGATTTCATTAATTTGTTAAGCGAATTAATAAGAAGTGATAAGGCAATGAAGGTGAAATTTATGATTGTGTTTTATACACATTTATTTGTCTATTAAAATTATGGGTAATTGGCTTAATTGCTTACCCACTGCGTATTTTACTTAGATATTGTCAATCTACCACCCCATCTCATCCTGTGGTTTTCGTAAAAGTCGAAGCCCATAAGATGGGCAGCATTTTCCTAGAAAATGTGGATTGTGGATGAAGAAATGTCCGGGAAGAAACTGCCGTTGCCAACCCACCTGCCATGCGCGACAACTATGGAAAAATCCCCCCCCCCCCCATAAATGAGAGCTAAAAACTTTTGTGGCACTCTATATAGCTAGGCCTATGTTCAGCAGTGGACTAGTGATAGGCAGAAATGATGATTGTGAACGTTTTGAACATCTGAATCTCTCTTCCTAAAACAAGATACCCCGCGTTAAAACATAATTTAAAATTGTATAAATGATGATTTACTCTTGGCTGATTTCAAGTACGACGACATCTTGTGTAATATATATGTATGCCTTTAATTTCATAGTACGCGAGTGACCTGGTGTCGATTTCCGGTGCCGGCACCATTAAAATTGTTAATTGCAATTTTAAGTGCTGATTTACCTCGTGCTCGGCGGTGAAGGAACACAACGTGAGGAAACCTGCATGTCTGAGAAATAAAAAATATTTCAAAGACATGTGCAGTCCGCCAACCCGCATTGGAGCAGCGTGGCGGATTCTTCCTAGCTCCAAAACTCTTTCAGAAATGAGAGGAGGCCTGTGCTTAGTAGTGGGACATTTATAGGCTGAAACTTTACTTTACTTTAATTTACTACCTCCTGCATCCATCGAAATCCCAAAAAAACCGTGCATTTCACATTGTTAGAGAATAAATACGAGTATATTTCATTTCAAATTCTCATGTCAGATTTTTGACCACGGCGACAACTACCAAACATTGTCGGAAGCTATCAACTGTTCTGGAGATTTACTACAACAAGCAAGTAAAGATATAATACAACAAAAAATATGTTACATCGTCTAATTGGAATTAGTGCATGTAATTCTAGAAGTAAATAAACATTTGCAATTTCTAAAAGCACTTTGTAATGCTTGTTGAATTTTGGAATTTGTCTAGTCCATAGCTCTTGTAGAATGTCGAACGTTTACGCCTTAAATAAATTAATTTATGTAAATATTGTGTAAAATGTGAAAAGGCAGTCGGCACACGTTCACTCTGATGACAGATAGATCCGATTGTACATTGCATGTTTAAAACATTATTAGCTTATTAAAAAACGCACCGGCTGATAATGTATACTGTGTATTGTTTATACACGTCTACATTCCTTGGTAGTATTTGACTTGTCAACCGCAGACACATTAAGTTGTGTGTGTTCAGCATTATAGACAATGCTAACTAGTATAGTTAATAGAATCAGGCGTTACTTTGCGGAAATGCATTATAGTAAAGGAGACAAAGTTAATTTGTTAAGATTCGCATGCAAAATCTAAAATGGTGTGTATTACCTAGTTTTGAAGAGCACCGCCGCAAAAAGTACATATAAGAAGTCCGCCAACCCGCATTGGAGCAGCGTGGCGGACTATTCCCAGCTCCAAAACCCTCTCAGAAACGAGAGGAGGCCTGTGCTCAGCAGTGCGAAATTTATAGGCTGAAACTTTACTGTTTTACTTTAATGACAATTTAGCTAAAACTACTTAGTTGTAGTTTTATCGATAAGCACAGGTAATTGAGGATTTGTCACCATTTCTTTCTTTTTATTTTTCGTTGTTGTATTAATTTTATTAAATCTGTGCCAATACAAGAACTGTGTGAATACTGTGCAATTATATGATAAGTGATAGATATTTTCGTCACATCATTCGCTCGAAAACTACCTCATCATCATCATTTCAGCCTATCAATAGTCCACTGCTGAACACAGGCCTTCTCTATAGATGGCGATAAAAGCTTGTAGCTCTAATTAAGGGGATTTTGCCACTGTTGCTACCCTTGGCAGCAAGGTTTTACAACCGCAGTTTATTTATACAGATCTTCCAGGAAGATGCTGTCCATCTTCTGGTTATAATTTTCCGTTGTTCGTCTCGGCCCTTTCTTCTATAAAAAAATAAATTACTTACATACTTTTACTTAACTAATATCGCTGACAATTCAAGTAATGGAGACAGATGATAATTTTATCGAAAGCGTCGACTATCTTGTGAAAGTCTTAATAGTTTTAATTGTGATGACGCATTTTTTAGACGCGAAGCTTTGCGGTTTTTCGGAAAATATAATTGCTAAATAATAAATATGTCAGTATGTTGTACTTTCACAGATACATTCATCTCTATCTTATAGAAAATCTGGCTTTAAATGCTTTAGCCTTACCCGAGCAGTACTTTCTAATAATAGAAATGGATAATGGGCTACTTGTGTTATTTAGTTATAGTAACAGGAATCCGGAATTCATCGAAGTAGGTCTCACCGGAATTGCAGTTATTCTGCCATCAAGGAGTGCTGTGCAAACATTACTGTGTTTTGAATTGAAGGCCACCAATAGCTAGTGTAAAAACTGGGCATAGGAGACGAGCGCAGTATGGTGCAACACAGCAACGTGATGGGTGACACAGCTTCTTAATGGGCAGACGTTGCACTTACCATCAGGTAAACGATTTGCCCGTCGCGTCACTTTTTATATTGGATAAACTTCCTCCATGAAAAACATTACAGTTCACCTGATTTTAAATGACCATAGATATCTGCATCCATTTTCGACATCGATTTAATATAAAGCTGTGTTTTCACCCTGCAGACCTCTTTTCTCACCCTGGGAAATGCAACAGTGTGCTACTACTTTACGCTAGCAGTCTGTGAAGGCTTTTCCCTTGGCCTTTTTCTTTGGTTGAACGGACTCACATATGCATGTATCTCTACCACATAGAAATACTTTAGATAGTAAATTTGCAAATTAGACACGTTTTTATTTGTCACAAGCTATGCCTCACGGTTACAACCGCGAGAAATAATCCGCCGTGGTACCTGACGCATGGTACAGCATTAACAGTTCGGGCCTTATCGGTAATGTTTGGTTCATAGCGTGCGGCTTCTTAAAACCTAAAAAAAATAGCATTAAGTATTATAGGAAATATATTAATCTCTTCTCCACCCTGCAAGATATCGAAATGGAACATATCTGTGTTTAGGAGTCTATTTGAATCAAACTTTGTGGCAGACAGACAGACAATAACTCTTAAAACGATTTAGCAACGTATAATATTGAAATCGGACACATACTTCAATTTTATTATTTTTTATAGATACAAATTGCAAAATAAAAAACACCCAGTCCTGGAATAATACTCTATACTTATTTCGTGTGCGAATTAAATCCGCGACCCGTAGCGCAGAAGCCAATCGTTTACGCTACAGATCTAAGGTTCAGTTCAGTACTTTAAGATTTAAAACAAATTAGCAGAAACGAGTACACGTGTGTGACATTTAAAATTTAATCTGTCGTGACTTTAGCAGTCTCTAATATTGAATGTAATTTTAGAATGCTTCTCAAATAACAAAATTTAAAATTCTAAACAGTCGAGAATCTCGAAAACGAAGTGGCACATTGTACGGTTTTGAACTTTTAGTTTTTAAAATTGCAAAAATACATTGCGTGTATCAGTGGACATCTATATTTATCGATCAATTTAACATTCAGTTATTTTAAAATGTTCAAGCAAGCCGATTGCGTAGGCTGGCTTCTCCTGTACTCGTATTGTTATTAACAATGAGCATTGTGGTTGACGTACTTTACGATGCACATGACTATTGAATGCTGCCTTTAGATCCGTGGTTTACTATATACGAGCAATAACAGTGTTTTAAGAAGTTTATTGTTTGACCTCTTACGTAATTTATTGAGTCCCATAAAAAGTGATTATAAAGTTCTAACTAGTAGATTCCATTATTAAATTCTAACTAAGATCCTAATTGGGAATAAAAAGTTTTAATTTGTCCTTATCGTTAGGTTAATACATTAAGGAAATATGTTAAAGAAATATTGTGTAATGGTGATGTGACATTCATCATCCCATTTCGTTTTATGGGTGTGGTATAAGTCTACTAAGGGAACACTTGAAAAATCTTGTAGCACCCGAAAGATGATGGAACAGCCATCTCCATCAGCCATCCCCAATATCATGTAAAAAACAACATTAAGTCACACTGTGTATAAGAAAAAATACAAATAGGTATTTAAACGGTGAATCTCACCACCATCCATCACCGTTAGATACCATGGGTAAATCTTTGTTTCAGAGAGTACAAGGGATCTGTGACAGTAAACACCTGGCCGCCGAGCTTCAGTATGTCATGCGAGTTTTGCAAGACAACAAGCTTCGGGTTCCGCGCCTACGTCGTAGTGACACAATCACACAATCACAAATCTACCAGCTTGGGATCCATAAAATTAAATCAAAAACCGCCCAAAAGCCGACCAAAAATAATAATTAAAAGCTGAAGGTACCCCGCGTTAACTATGACATCAGGACATCTGTCCCCTCAGTCCTCCCGTGACCATGGGTGCTGTAAAGCGCTCGAAATGTCGGGTTATAAATAGTTTAAAATTAAACGCGATAAAATCCGTAAAAATAGTTATATGTAAACATGCGAAACTGTTAATAGACTGATAATGAAATTAATTTGAAAAGATGATAATTTTTCAAATGATAAATAAGTGAAAGTTAAGTAGGAATAAATCTATTAAGTTTTAGCCGCAATATACCGGATAAAATTGTGTCTTTTCACGTGTTTTCTCAGTAAATACGAGGCGATGGCGTTAAACATATAGTTACGTGTCGTTACTTTCGCTTTTGCAGCGAGAACTATGTGTGAGACTAATCTCTTCTACGTTTATTTTGGCCTACTCGCTAAACTCTTTAGGGCCAGTAGATACTAGAGTGAAAAGAATATTTTAAAATTTTAATTATGTAGTCAAATTTTAAATATATACAAAATTGAATATAACCTGTTATTTTGGCATATCTTGATCCTTCGTAATAAATAAAGCTAATATTTGTATCACGTAGGAAGAATTGTAAAGGCCTAGTATAGCTGTTTATCTAATTTATACAGTTTTTAAAATCACTTACAAATAAGTATTTCATTTATTCAAGACTTTTTGACCAAAGCGATATCTGTGTGTATATTAATATGTATATTGTATGTATTTATGTATGTATGTGTATATATATGCATTTTATTATTTGCTGTCATTTGGTTTAGTTTTGCACCTGCCGACATTAATTTTTCTTCTCCCAGGGTTGACTGATAGAGAATGCCACAACGCATTAAGTCCGCCCTTTGATATCCCTTAGAGTAAGTTGTCTTACAATAAAGTATTAAATAGATAAATATCTCGTTGACAGTATATATTAGCGCAAGCAATTACCCATTCGTTCTCATTTTCCCGAACCCGATGTAACGATTATGCGATACGATCGCAGGTAGGATCAGATATTGTCTGAGATCTGACACAACCGGTAAAACAATAGTATCAAACTTGAAAACCAGGACTTTGTGTGCTACACAAATATTGACTTCCGCTGAGATTCGAATCTGGGACATGTTAAGTAAGTCCCCGTGAGTTGCGCGCGGCGCAAGCAGATATGTTAAATAGGGATCCACGCGGCCGTTAGATTATAAAATTTGTATTTACATTTACAGTCATGGGAAACGCCGCTGCGATGCGTTCAATGCGGTGTAGTCTCAGCCTTATGTCGTGTCCGTAATGTGCTTTCGATTTCAATAAGTTATGTCAAACGCACGCTCGTTTAAAATAAATAAACTTACAAATGACGGTTTTGAGGCATTTGTACTACTTACCTCGTAGTTGAAGAAGATCTTATTTGTTATTACATTATCTTATTGTTGTATGTTTGATGTTTTTCACGTTTCTTCGAGGTTATTAGACTGGTCGAGGACCAACGAGGGGAATGAATATTGCAATATTTAAGCGACATTTAAGTTTTTTAACTGACCTACAATTCAAATATGTATATACATACATACATTTATGTATATTCTATAATTTCTAATTAAAATAAATAAATTATATTTAAAAAAAACTGAATGGGGTTTTCTACAACTCGCTCACAATACTTTATGTTGTCATAAGAAATGGTTTGAGAGGCGACGAGGGATTGAGAGGTTTTAAGATTAGTGAGTACACATACTACTGACCCTGCGTCTGAGTGGTCGGACGTGAATCTTTTAAAAAAAATGATTGTTTTTCGTGGTATGGTATGAATGCTGTATGACTATCTCCGTGTTTCTGACATAACAACTAAATCTTCCATCGATCGACGGGCGAACTCTTTGGGTATTCTATCGGGTACGAAAAGGGCTAGTAAGAGTTTCTTTGTATACACATATACAACACGATATTATGTCTATGACAACTTCGTATTGCAACCAAAAGACATCGCTGTAATGAAATAAGCCAAAACGAAATTATTAATTTATCCGCTTTATTCGACTTGTATCTACACACAGACTACAGAGCCGTGGTCGTTCAAAGGACGGGCGCTCGTCTTAAATTTCATAATGCGCAACTGATCTTTGGCGCAGGTCGCGGGTTCCCACGAAACAGATTTTCGTATGGCCTACAGATTAGTGGTTTCGGTTCTTGGCTGTGCATCCTATTGAGAAATCCTAGTGCAATCGTTTTTTAAAACGAAAACTGTCAGGGTGATTCACCACGTGGACAGCGAAAAACCGTCATCAGTCAACCTCTATGTCTGAGAAATAACAATTCATGTCATATGATGTCTGCCAAACCGCAATGGAGTAGCATAACGGACTCTTATTATTCCCGGTCTTATACTTCAAAACCTTTGGGCGCTTTACTTTTTTACGTACAGGCATCATTAACCATTATGTTCCAATAGAACTTTTGGCGCCGACTGGAAAAGTTGCGGTAGTGTTTTTTTTTAACTTTGTAATTTCTGTGTATATTTGGAGTTTTCATGATTAATATTGATAGTTTATTACGCAGCAAGTGCTCGTGAAAGTGTACAGTGATTGGAAAATTCAATTCAAGATCGAAATTGTGCTTTTCGTTTGGTCTCCATCAGTCCAGCTGATCTTCATTAAAAGTCAACTATCAATTTACTGTCGATCAAAATTTTGAAGTCATTGCTGCTTGAAGATTGTATACTAGGATATGTTACTTGACACTGGAAAATAGTTTATGACTGTTTCCATTAATAAATACATAAATAAGTTCCAATAGCTCGAAAATAATATTTATTATAATAATATATATATAAGTATCTTAACTTGTCTATGACAAAAACATGCAAATAAATTGAACGTGAATAAATATTGATAAACTATAAACATTAAAAATAATTAAATATGAACTTGTTCTTAAATAATGATTTTTAAGGCACTTTCAAGGATTGTTCATTCATTAAAAACAGATGTCGCAAGTTGACCCGTCGCTCGTACCTACACAAAAATTGTATTTTTAACTCTGAGAACTTGTTTTACTAACAAGGCTCACCGAAGCGTCTGACCTGGATCATCTTCACTGATGAAAAACTGATACAATAAAGACGAACGCAATTAAATTTATAAGTTTGCGCTTGTATTTCCTAAAACGACCGACGAATTACACTCAAAATGTAATTTTTTAAGTTAATTACCTTATGGAGATTAGTTTTTTTTTTTATCAGAGATCGTTGCTTAAATGTAAACAATATTTACAACTAACCGTTGCGAATATATAATATACACACCGGCACAATTAGCGGAACTTTAAAAAAAGGCAGAGTATAAAAAAAAAAAATTAGTCTGTATGTATCGTTCCCCTTTGCATCTCCATATTTTCTGCCTTCCATCTATCTGGTTTAAGAGCACTCTTCACTTATCAGTAAAAAATATTCGTCCCCATTAATTTATGTCTCAAAAACGATGTTCGCCTGCAAATTTTAACCGATGTAAAAGATGGTGTCTCTCAAGTTTTGGAGCTTTGGCCTGTATATACGAACCTATGTAGAAACCGAATTGTACTTCAAGTTCTATTTGGGACAGCACAGCCGTTACCCGCGTGTTCGTGCGAGCTCGAAGTTGTAGAAAACAGTCATCCCTCCTCGAAGAGCACTTTTTTTTTGCCTTGACCCCTTCTCCTCACAAGAGAATCAGTCAATCAGTACCGTCGAATACTGCGATGAATCGTTGAAATTGATTGCTGCAGTCTTGCGGCAATACATCTTAAGTTATGACTATTTCTTCGCATTTCATCTATCCTAACAATCTCTAGTGGTGTTAAATCTATATAGGTGTTAAATATATAATATTATTGACGCGAAAAAAATAAATTTTACTAATAAAATTGAGAAATTATCGAATTTATAAAACTTTTAAATTTCCCTGAGACCGAGCTCGAACCCCTAAGAAATCAGTATTACCGGGAAACTGAAACAAATCGATGAAAAAAATTACTGTCGCCTTATGTTCCATTTTTAAATTAAACTTCTAAATAAAAAGGTAACATAACTGGCCAGTATTTTATGAAATATTATGAAAAATAATGTTTTTTTGTGTTCCGCTTATCGTGCTGTGTCAAAAAAAATCGATGTGTGTATTTGGTTAATGTTAATTGTTCCGAACGGAAGTAGTTTGTATAGCCTACAAATAAAGATTTTTAATTTATGTCTGTTATTTAATGTTTGATTATGTGTAATTTTAGTCTGCAAAACGCACCAATGAGACATACAAGTGTGTGGAATCATTTTAAAAAAATATGAGCGCAAATGACGTTTTGTGATTGGTAATGTCCTGATCTAGGACAATAGGAAAGTAATGGCCATGGGAATGAGTAAACTTTGAGTTTATTTTTAAGTATTTAATATCGTTGTTCATTAATCCGTTGTAGAACATCTGCTTCTTATAAAGAACCCCTTCTACACGTATTTCATTTGTATTATTTTTGAATTATAAATAGTGAAATCCTCTGAATAGATAAAATATCATGGAAGGTTTATCTCTAGAAGTGTAGTAAGATAAAACCTATGGCTGAAGCTACAGTAAAAGCTGTTATATATCAATGTTTCAAATACAACTTCAAACAAACGTAAGGTATAATGACACGCATAATAATTAAACACTTTTGATTTCTAGTCTAGAGTTAAAAAAACGGTTTAACTAAGCAATGCCAACAGCCTTTTGTTGGGCATTAGAAACAATTTCAACGAAAATCTTTTCTCATCAATCAAACCGAGCTCATGTCTAAATACTGAATATTTTTGTGAACTGAAAGACACTTGACATTCATGGCATTCATTAAGTTTATGATTTGCTTTTGTACATACAAAAAGCCAAGGTTCACGAAGCAAGAGATCATCTTACCGCTGGCCTATTAACAAAACGCTACGAATCATCAATATTGAGACGTCGTCTGCGATTGATTATTCAATAATCAATAAGATAGACATTTAGCTGGCGGTAGTGATGTTATTATGCCTACAGCATTAGTGTGATCTGGTATGGAAGGCACTGTATTTAATAGAATTACGGGGCAGATGGGACTTAATAACTGACATCTTATGGTGATGAGTGCAGCGCAGACCCACACAGGATTTTACCATCAGATGAATAAGTTGTACGATTATTAACATATAATCACGCCTTTTCCCCATATAAGGGGTAAGCAGAGGCCACACCTATACTTATTTTTCGACCTCGCGAGAAGCGAGACAGTATAGTGACAACATTCCACATAATGTTGTTATTCTGCCCGAATTAAAGCTGTCCGTATAATACCTTAGTCGCATGTTACGACACCTCGGTAGGAAAGACGTACGAGTGGGCGACTATTTTATTTAGATACTTTATATACAAAAATTAAGCAACGAAAGAAGTACGCAGGTACTAAACCCTTAAAAGTAAAACGCAATTAATTTAACACTTGCTCGTAATTGAAACGTGGGAAACAATGTTAATTTTAGATTAATAGTTGTTACTCTATCACATTATTCAAACTGAAAGATAGTGCGCTAAGTTACTCTTTGTTATATTAGTAAGCAAATACATACATACGAGTACATAGAGTCACGCCCCTTTCCCATAGGGGTAGGCAGAGACCACATCTTTCCACTTGCTACGATCCTGACACACATCTTTAGCTTCCTCTACTTTCATTAGTGTTTTCATACAAGCTGTCGGTTGCGGGTACTTGTCAGTAAGCAAATACACAGTTTATAGTTGTGATATAGGTAAAATGGGCATTTAACAAGGCTCCTAACGAATTGTTGTGCTGAAACTGACCTACATATAACTGAACAATATAATCTAAACAGTGGCGTTTAAATTGAGTGTGACGATTTATACATTTCTTAGCTCTTTTTAAAAAGGTAAAGAAGAGCACGTTGTGTTTATCCGAAGTTTTAAATTTTATGAAAATAAATGTGTTTTATAATCTAATTCATTTCCGAAAATAAATACTTCGAGGAAGGAGAATCGTTCAGAAATTAAATCATTCTTTCGATGTTTGTTCAAGGTTTTCTGTCTTCCTGTTATGACTGTGTGTCTCTTTTATTAACAAAATTAGATAACGTTTACATAATAACCATACCTGTAGCGACAGCAAATAATAATATATAATATGTTCAATTCATAATTTACTGTTTAGATATACTTATTGTCAACGGGCTTAAATCGAAAGATTTATATCGATACATAATACATTCAAACAGAATTCATTTTCCCCTCTATGAAAGTCACTATGAAGATAAAGTTGTTGTCTGAGGTCATCAGAGCTCTATCAGCCATTGTTGAATCCAGCCTCTCACGGAAGTATTGCTTTCGGCATACTTACACAGTTCTCTAGTTACGTAGAAACGTTGAATGTTATCGCATTTACAACATGTTTGGAAGATGTAAAAGGTCAACTTATATACGTTTGTGGTGGCTTAAGAATACCTTCCACCCCTTTTCGTCGTTCGTGAAAACCAGCGATTTCATCAAAGTCTTTCGCGGAAACCTTAGCATTAACGAAAACCTAACCAACATTAAGCTTGTACTGGGATTAATGTCCATGATTTGTGTAAAAGCCGTAAGATAAGATATATTAATACTAATTAATTTTCGATAGGAAACAGAAACGTTGAACGATCGTCATTTCTAAACGACTTAAAAAAAGGAGAAGGTTCTCAATTCGACTGTATATTTTTTTGTGTGTTCGGGCATAACGTTTATGAACCGTTTTTACTTCTTATCAGAAAGGCGGTACCGTAAGTATCCTATATAATTTTGTTCAAGTTCTGGTTATAGAATTAATGGGAAAATCATGAGTCTTAAATTCCCATAAGCATGTTTGGCGCTGTTGCGTCGAAGTCGGTTTTTTTATTAAATAATCATAGAATAAACGGTACGCTGACCACAAATTTATTTTTATTACTGTATTTGGTTAAATGTAATTTAGCATATCTTTGACACTGTCCTCTTATCGAAAAGACACGGGAAACAAACATAATATGTCACAGACACAGTATGCGCCAATAGCTAAGGCACTATGACATCCTGCGAAGATGTCGAAATCTGTTGTTAATTAGGACATATCGATTATTTTTTTAATCGCCGGTAGAGCCACGTAGATACCAGATCTAGCCCATAAATGAAACCGATATCTCACAAAATACTAAAGTAAAGTAGTAGCATAATATTGATAATGTATGAATGTTAGTGCCTATGGACCTAATTGGCCAATTACTACAAGGGCCTCATTTGTCACCCCTACTTACAGAAAAATAGTACAGCTAGGAGTAAATCGTCATCATCACACGTAAATATATAAATTAGGATCTCATTGAAAATCGGGACGGGGACATGCTTTGGTAAAGTATATACTAGCGTATTCTGAGTTTGTTAGTTAAGTCTTATATACATACATACATACATAAGATCACGACTGTATCCCATAAGGAGTAGTCAGAGACTGGGCACTCACTGCAAAAATCAGATGACTGCCACAATCCACGTTTCACCAAAACTGAATAGTCTTATATATAATATATAATGAATTAATTTTTAATTTTAAATACTTTTTTGGGAATTTTCGTAATAAATATTCATGTTGTGTATTCTGTCTTATAATTTCTTTTTCTTATCAGTTTAATTTTTGTATTGTGGGTTAATAAAATAAGATAATAATGAACGTCTTTTTATTTTATGTTGAATTTTTTACGACTTTGTTTTTGCTGTCATTCATATCTTCTTACATGTCAAATCTGCCTGTGATATGTGTCCATGTGCCTAATAAATATCTATTTCTTCGTTCCTTTTATTTGAACAACATTGTAGGAAGCATTCATGATGCGGTAACTTTAGATACTTTCGCGAATTTTTAGATAATATCAAAGACTATATAAAACATTAGCATCTTACCCAGTGACCCGAACAAAGCTTTGTAATCAATGTAACAGCTCGGATATATTATGCAATGAATACGTAACATCTTCACTTTCGCCGGCGACCTCTGACATTATTATACTAGTGGACAGATTAGAAGATTATTTTATTATTATTTTAACAACTTATCGCATACCTATTTATTTAAAAGAAATATCTGTTTCATAGCTGGTTTGCTAGTGATAGATAAATGTTTTAAATTATCCTTTGGAATTGATTATGGCGTTCACATTTAATTTTAATTATGGAAATAAAACGTGTTATTGTCCGGCATTGATGTTGTTTTCTTATGTTTTGGTTTGATGATTAAGGATATGAGGACAGGTTTTAGTCGGTATGCCTCGTTTTTTTTAATCAGCATTGTTCAGTAGTCGATAAACTTAAGAAATTTTCGTTTCTCTCTTAAATTTTTGTAAATATGTATATTTATAAATCGAATATATAAAGCTGAATACTGTTTTAGTGCAATTTGGGCCTTATCTACTTCCGTATATTCTTATTATGCTGTAAGTGTCCGCGCGAACGGAAATATTTATTCGTGCATACATTTTGCAGCACTGTTGCAAAATGTTCACCTTTATTACTTTCCTATTACGTTAACGGGATGATCCGCGTGGCTTAGCGGTCAGAGTATCTGACTTCTACGCCGCGGGTTCTACGATCGCATCCCAGCCGGAGCCAACATTTGTGAAAATATAAAATTCGTTTGCTTTCGGTCTTGTTATATTGTGATTGTCCCCGTGTCTCTAACACTGCATCTTTGCCTACATCCTTTCTAATCGCATAAGCGTTAAATTGGACGCGGGTAGGTTACACGAGTATCACAAACTAACATTCACAGGTTTGCAAAAAGTAACATTAAAAAGTATAATTTTTAAAACAGATTTAACCACATGCTCTACATGTTATTATAAGGAGAGTCGGTAGGCACAGTAGCAGCAAGACTGGCTGTCGCGCCAGGTGTCGCGATGCTGGATTCCCGGACGGGACAAACATTTGTATAGTCTATAGATAGTTGTTCTGGTTCTGGATGATTCTATCTGTGACACTTTCGGCTGAAAAACGCACCAACAATATAATAAAAATCCTTACTTGTAGCGTCGTTTATTTTTAAAAATATATACGTTTGAAAGGCGGTTCAGTTGCAATAAACATATGTTACATTCCAGTATGTCCCTAAATCGGAATAATTTTTTAATTTTAATATCACGATATCACGAAAATAATATATGGTATATATGACTACACAAGATTTTCACGACACCAATTAATACAAACGTCTGTAATTTTTTTTATAAGAGGTAGGGACGAGACCAGCGAAACGTTCATCTGATCGTAAGGGAAACGTCTGCCCATAACAAATGCTGTGTTACTCAGAACATTTCTCTTTAGCACTACAACTGCGCACGTCTCCCTGTGACATTAGTTCTAAGTCTTATATGCCCAGTAATTACACTTGATCTCAGTTCCATTCAGACCAAAACACAGTGATGTTTGCACACTAATGCTTCGCGGCAGAATATCTGGCCCTGCGGTGGTACCTATCTAGAGAGATTCCTGCATAGGAATCTTACCACCAGTGAACTCAGCTTTAACATGCAATCAAGCGAATGTACTCTATACACTACATATGCAAGGTAATTGTGTTTTACAGACAAATTGTACGTACACAGATACTCTGCAGCTTCATCCGAAAAAAATTTCTGAAACAGAACCTGCCATCCGTAGTGCAGCAGGCTCAGCGAATGCGCAGACCATATAGGTAACTGCTTTTGTAATATTGTATTATAAGTTTTTTTTATGGAAGTAAATTCTTGATGGTTAGAACAACGTCTGCCCATAACAAAAGCTGCATCACCAAGAACACTTCTGTGTAGCACTACCTAAGACATCAGTTCTTAAGCTTTATATAATTACACTAGCTATCAGTGCCTTTTAGATCGGAACATAGTGATATGCTGCTTGACGACAGAATACCTGGCACTGCGGTGGTACCCACCACGAACTACCATCAAAAATTTCATTTAATTTCTGCTTAAAGTTTTTAACCGTATACTTAATATTATAAGATAATTTCCTACCATTAAAGGAATATATCTGCTATAAGTGACTAACCGAATAAGCAATCAAATACGGTTTTTTGTTGTTCTCGTAAAATTATATTATTTTCTAGATATTTATTTTATATATATATATATATTATTTATTATATTTTTTACTTACACAAATGGTAATATATAGGATTTATGTTTAGTAATATCTGTATTATTTTATTGACCTGTCCCTAGGTATATTTAGGCATATAATAATGCATGCGTAACGTGTGAAGAAGACCTACTAAAACTGGTTACACAGGCAGACTTGTTACCCTATTTGTGGTGGTTCATTTAGCTGCAACTTTAACGACTATGTTAAGTGGATAATAGAAAACTTAGCATATCTACTTAAAATGGAATGCTGCAGTTATATTAATCAACTAGCTGCACGCGCGCCTTCGTTCGCGTGAACTTTTTGATTTAGTAAAGGTGGATTTAGTAAACGGAGAGAAAGTTAATTTGCTAAGATCCGCATGCAGAATGGTGTGTATAACCTAGTTTTGAAGAGCATCGCCCGCCCTCCCTCAACAGCGTGCAGGAGAAAACCAATAACCGCCACCGGGAGCCGCCACCGGGAGCCGCCACCAGATACTCTCCACCACTACAACACTACCACCACTGAAGTCGAGAACAAGACACGTGTTTCACCTCAAAACGAAGCATTATCAAGTGCTATTGACTCTACGACAGTCAGCCGCCGCTCACTTTGTTCCTCTTTGAGTCCCATTGAATAGTGCATAATTAGCATTATTCAAGTGCTAATTATGCTAAAGAACTTCAGATCTTTTATCAAATTGCCGTCTCTAAATAAGGTTATTCTAAAAACATTATTAATACTATAATAAAAAAGAAATAAATGCATGCCATTTGTAATGTTCTGTACCGCACCGCGATAAAAAAGAATTCTGCCTATTCATTTTATCACTTTAACATTTAATAAGAAAGCTATCTCCTATTCGAACTCATTTGAATCGATATCCAATCTGTTGGAAAAGTTGTACCAAAATTATGGTCAATTCCTCATAATTCATATATTCCGTTGAAATAAATATAATATTAAGAATTACAATATCTTATAGTGAAGAAGATGGATGAGAGATGATTGACAAGACTGTATGAGGCGATCAGATCGGAGACCTTTTGAGGAAAGGTCCCGTTAACAAGTTTCATATACGCTCGTATTTACCCGTAAATACGAGCGTATATGAAAACGCTAATGAAAGTGGAAGAACCGAAATCTGTGAGCAAGTGGAAAGATGTGGTTTCTGCCTACCTCAATGGGAAAGTCACGCGAAAGAACGAACATCCCGAAGTTATATATGACTGTATATATAACTTCGGGATGTTCGTTGTAACAATGTAAAATACGATGCAACGTTGTCTCAGTTCAAAAGGTAGCCTGTGTAAAATTCCAGTCAATAGCTATAGTTGATCTCGAGTTAAATCCGTTCATACAGACAGACAGAAAGACATAAAGGTACTTCCATTTTATATATATGGATGAAATATCAACAAAGCCTATAGTTAGTTAAAAATTTTCATTTACTGGGATATTATAGACAAATTATTTAAAATTTGTGCGGTTTTTCTTGTTGGTGCGATTTATAATCTTATTTTAAGAACTGATATTCTACTAAAATTATAATATAGTAAACTTTATTTCTGAAAAACTTTCTATATCAGTATACGAGTATACATGTATATACTCGTATATTCAGTATTTTTATTCAGCATAATAAAAGAGATACAATCAAAGTCATAATAATATAAAACCAGCTACAAATAGAATTCAACATATATTTTCCATTAAAATGTCCTCGAAGTTCAAGGTAACTCGAAAAAAAATCATAGTTGAAAAAATAAGAAATGATATTTTTTGCTCATTTGAATACTTATTATAATGTTAAGAATGTCGTTATAAATGATGAAGTAAATTATTTATATTATTAATATGGTAGCTCAAAGGCCGTATTCTCACTTTAAATTTCATAGTAAGTGTGTGACCTGGGATTGATCGAGTGCCATTACTTGACTTAAAATGTCATTTAATGAATTTATTATTAGCTGACATTTTAAGTGCTCATTTACCAGAAAGTTTAGAAACAAAAAAATATTTTGACGTTATCTTAAGTTCGCGAAATGGCAGCTTTACGCACTCTTCCTCGATCGAAAACCTTTTCAAAACCGAGAGCTTGCCTGTTCCTTTCTCAATATTTTTTTATAGGATAAAGTGACGAGACGAGCAAAACATTCACCGGATGGTAAGTTCAATGTCAGTTCATAACAAATGCTGTGGACCGAAACTTTTCTGTGTATACTGCACCCGTCCTGCTGAGACAGTACTTAAGTTATATGCCCAGTAATTACAATAGCTCCCTGTACCCTTTGACCAAACCACAGTAATGTTTGCACACTACTGCTGCACGGCCGCTAGACGAATTCCCGCATAGGAACCCTACCACGAGTGAACCTACATTTTTTCGTATAACCTTTAGGTCTTTATGTTATCTTAAATGTAGTAAATAAATTATTAAATGATTAAAGTCAACTAACTAAAATGCCACAAAAATCTCATAACCTGTAGTTGATGTCGGAATAGCCATCTCAGTTATGCCATACACTTAAATTATCCAAAATGTAAACACAGTCGCATCTAAGCAGCCATGACTATGGTTTCACTAATTTAAACAGTGTCATAATGCAGAAGTTTCAGAGGTCAAAGGTTACAATAATAACTCAACTGCTAAGTCACGAAAGTGAGAAGTTAGCTTCGTGAAAGTTTATCTTCAAGTTATACTAGATGTATTAAAGGTCTTTAGTAGAGTTTTATTATTCAAATTACACAAGAATTATTAGCATTTGGCGTGTAGTATATATTTTTAATCAAGGTAATTTTAGTAATGCCTTAACTTTGTCACGGTGTTATTGATACATCTTTAATAAAATAAGAATTAAGAATGTAACTAAATAAATAAAAAAAAAATCTTATTTGACCGTGGCAGCTCAGGAACCAGGCGCTCATACATACATTTTTGACTCTAGTTGCATGTAATTCCCGATTTCGGTGGTGGTACTTCCCAGACGGATTCTTGTAGAGGAATTCTGCCTAAAATGTTGTAAACTAGAGAATATTTTAAATATTTTCATGTCAACAATAACATCTACATTTACGGTTTCAATCGGCGGATTTTATAGCCAAATGAATTTTTGTTTCGGTTCTGAAATGAATCTTTTAAGCGAGAGAATATAATACAGTCTGTTCATTATTTACCATAGTAATTGGGATGCATCTGTTATTATGAACTATGCGCATTCGCTTTCCGTAATTACGATTTGCATAATTATGTATTTTCACTTACCTCGGTCTCTTTCACTTCGTATTAAGTAGACATATTTTAGTTTAATTTCTGCGTATCCAAAGGGTTCACGGCCATCTTTGTTTTGTTATTAAATTTTAATAATACTTCGCTGAGGTTTACCAACCCGTTTACTTGTACGTCTGTACTTGACTGAGATACCTCTAATATAACAGGTAGGTCATTTTGTCAGCAGACTAAATCGGTTTTTCTTAATTATTTAATCCTAGCATAGAGGTTTAAAATGTATACATAATTTTTTAATTGAAATAAAACTAAATGTTAAGGTTTTTTTCGTGCCGTGTGGTGGCGGCTCGTTAAAAGAATACTACCACTCCATCTCATCCAATGGATCTCGTAAAAGGCGAGTAAGGAATTAAACTGCACTGTGCACCCAACAGCGCATGGTGGCGATGGGCTCACCACCTATCACACCAAGTGCATTATATTGTTTTGGTGAAACGTGGATTGTGGCAGTCATCTGCTTTTGCAGTGAGTGCCCAGTCTCTGACTACCCCTTATGGGATACAGTCGTGACCTTATGTATGTATGTATGTTAAGGTTTCACGGCGTCATCATTATGATCATTTGCCTGTATATCCACTGCAGGATAAACCCTTCTTTCAAGTTGCTTTAATTGTCGAACACAGTACCAAACCCTTAAATGTGACAGACCCTCATCGTTCCAGGTATTTTCAGGTATGACATTTGAAACAGTTACTCGACGTATGTCTGAAGCCACTTGATTTTTATCTGTTAGTTCCTTTACTTAACTTATGTGATAACCATAGCATAGCAAATTGGTGAAAAAACGAGTTTGTTTTTACTTTGTTAATAAATGGAGGCATTCTATGTATAGCAGTATTGGAATACATCTCTTACAGTTTAAAATCTAATATAAGTCCATGAAAAAGGTCGACTTTCTAATCATCCGAAATATATATAAAGATTATAAAAAATAGTATCCTGAAGTTGGACAGTTTGCATATGTTTAAGGCAATGTTTTAACATCGTACAGGAAACTGATTACTAGATTATTGGTGTTCTTTCTCTGACTTCGGACTTCAGATGGCACTTTAATATCATAGCGTAACTTGTCTACCTCTTCCGGAATGCTTTTTCGCGCCTCCTGCCACACCATTGCTATGATCATTACATTATAAGGATATTGACATTGTTTTTACGCTTGGTAGGCTGATTGGCAATCGCCACTGGTAATTTTATTGTATTCCTGGATTTTTTGTTATTATTATTGCAACCTAGTAAATACATATTTATATTATGTGTTATAATTGTTAATATCAAACATTGAAGTTTGATCAATCTCTGATTGTATGAGGTGAAGTGAGATCAATCTTAACGAAAAAAATATGATTATTTTGACAGGCCAGTTAATGCTACAAATTTTATTTCTTTTAATGCTAAACATAAAAAAATATCTCGTTGTTGAACTCGATTAACGACAATGATGCTACATTCATTTATTGCTAAAGAAAACCTTCTAAAATACATTATTTTGTAATACTTATGTTAACATGCATGAGAACTGTCTGGGAATAAGTGCAATTGTTTCGAGATATCCACAATAATGTTAAAGCTCCAACGAGGCGTCAAAGAAGACAATTTAAAACAAAGCACTAATTAGTTTCGATATAAGTCCCGCTTTAGATTTTTTTAATGTAATGGTTAATTTATAATCAAGTGTTTGAAGTATAAGAAAAATTAAAACTTAATCATATACTTTTCTTAATTGTTAATATTAAAATAATGCTCTTCCTTCTCTTCCGGCCATTGTATCGGCTACGAGATACTGTAAGTTGCCTAAAACTCCGCATACAACCAAAAGAATCTCACCTTTGCGGATGAAGTTAATGTCCGATACGATCGGAACGCGGTACAGATACAGTATCGAAAATGTTAACAAAACAATAAAGACCCGAATACCAATGTTTAGTACATTGCACAAGTGTTGGCTTTGGGTCAGAGTTTTACTTTATTTCTTTACCGCACAAATGATAGTTGTGATGCAAAATTTGAAAAAGACGTATTTATACATACATACATAAGATCACGACTGTATCCCATAAGGGGTAGTCAGAGACTGGGCACTCACTTTCGTGGGTAAAAGTCAGGTACTCCGAACTTAGTGTTCATTAAATCGGCTGCAGTTAGATCTACTTTGTCCCTTTTTTGTATTATAAAGTAGGCCGAAGTCGCTAAAAATTTTGATTTTATATTATTTTCTGAAATAGTGTGATAGCATTCGTTAGTAACTTCAGAAAAAAAAATCCATATTTTTGATTGAAAAAAATTTTTTTTGCAGATAGCATCTCTACATTTAAGTATTTTTTTATAAGTACAGAACCAAATATGAGTATATTGTTGGATGGATTAATAAATAACGCTCTAATGAAGAATTTGAAAATAGTTTTGTTTGCCACCATACTTTATTTATTTCTGTAATTCAGCAAATTTGTGTAAAATGTAATAGTATACGAATTGCTCAAGCCTACAATTTTATAGTTAAAGAAATGATTTAAATTAATCTATATTAAATCTAAATGTATTTTAACAGATAAGTAACTTATTTTTATTAGATACCCCACAGTAGGATTTCTCCTGTATCGTGGGTGCGCTTTACAGACATACATTTACAAAAGAAAATACATGCACAAAAGTTTTGAAGACCAACAATTTATGTTTTGGCACAAATGTTGGCACCGGATGGGATTCAAACCAAGGACCCGCAGCGTAGAAGTCAAGCGCTCTGAATACTAGGTCACGCGGTCGTCCAAAGATTAGAAATGTAACATGTTGTATTTCCTTTTGAAACCGGAGTTTCTGGTAAGATAGAGCAATATATTATGCTGCAGAAATTGAAATGAAATACAAGTTATTGGATAAATAACTTTTATAATATTTAATTTGCTGACAACTTTTCAAAGTTTTTCAAAGCAAAAAAAAATTTTCAAAATAAGCCAGGAGGAAATTGACTTGTGTATTCAAAGAGAATTTAAGAGAATCTACTCGTACCACCCCATCTCATCCTGTGGGTGTCGTAAAAGTCGACAGAGGGAAAACGAAAATCAGGTGATGGGCAGCAGCATCTTTCTGGAACATCTGAATAAATAAACTGCGGTTGTCAACCCGCCTGCCAAGCGTGATAACTATGGCAATATCCCCCCAAAATTAGAGCTACAAACTTTTGTGGCATTTAATGGGAGAGGCCTATGTTCAGTGGTGGACTCGTGAAAGGCTGAAATGATGATGATGATGATGATGATGATTCAACGATTTGATGAATAAGATATCAACTACAAATACGTGTTCTTTTTATAATTAGTATGCGTTGATTTAGATTTTTTAAAAAATGCTGCGGGAACTCTTCGATTCTCCGGAATAAAAAGTAACCTTTGTCCGTCTCTAGAATGTATCTCTGCTAATTTCAGTTCAGATCAGTTTCGTCGAGATTAAATACATACAGTCACCCATATAAGGAGTAGGGTTAAAAAATCTTACTCTCCATTGGATTCCCACGAGAAGTGACAGCATTGAATGTTATGGTGTTATTCTGCACTATTAAAGTTAGTCGCCTCTTACGACACCTCAGTAGGAAAGAGGAAGGAGCTACTCTGCCGGACACCTATCGTATATTTTAAATATTCAATTTATGCTTCACCTTACTAACATAATTGGGTTAAGATATTATGTAATACCCCTAGCGTCTGCCGTCGCTGCTAACCCTACAATTGTAAGCCGTGAAGGTACAACAAACACATATGGTTATTTAAATGCGCGGTAATAAATACCTTTTATTATCTTTCGATATGTGCATCTCGACCTTTAACTGTCAACGTTCGCCGATGACTCGCCCGATGAATACTAAGCAGGTGGGCTCTATAAAGTTCATCTTAAGAGGAC
The DNA here is from genome assembly GCA_019845155.1 of Luehdorfia chinensis. Taxonomy (NCBI): domain Eukaryota; kingdom Metazoa; phylum Arthropoda; class Insecta; order Lepidoptera; family Papilionidae; genus Luehdorfia; species Luehdorfia chinensis. The sequence continues at coordinate 2,179,194 of JAHVAK010000125.1, forward strand.
TTGCGTAATTATTTGCTGGCGATGACATTAGCGTTAGAATAGGTGGATATTTTCAAGTCTTATATTCTGCAGGGATTGACTGAATCCTAATTAACAATTTTTTTATTGTATTGTATCAAGTGATGAAACGGACAAAACGTTCACCTGATGTTAAGTGCAACGTCTGCCTATAGCAAATGCTGTGTCACCCCGAACATTTCTGTGCGAAAATACACTGCGCACATCCCTGAGACGTCAGTTCTTAAGTCTCACGTGCCCAGTGATAACACTAGCTCACAGTGCCCTTCAGACCGAAACACAGTAATGTTTGCACACTATAGCTTCTCGGCAGAGTAACTGGCTCTGGGGTGGTACGTACCTAGACGGATTCCTGCACAGGAATCTTACGACCAGTAAATTGATTTTCCCCTATGATGAAATCATAAAAGGTTTAAATACTATAAATGCTTAACCATTTTTTCAGTTAATTGCAGATAAAGAAATTGTTAGTTTATCCAAATTTTAAAAAGAGAACCATTATCATTCGAAACGTATACTCGTACGTATAAATTTAAATGGAGCTATGTTTACAAATATTGCAAATATTTGTATTATTTACCACGTCCTAAAAGAGTGCAGTAAAAATATATAATAAATAAGACACGTGGCAATGATACGTTTGTATTTAGTTTAGTACTTTTTTATTATTAATCTGTAATTATAATAATGATTACCTCGGATTCTGCCATTTATATTTATTATCTCATTGGTATTTATTTTGTAAAGTACAAGACAATGTAGGTCAAATGCATATTCAAATATCTTTACTTAAATAGTTCTTTTCTCGTTTGAAAAACAATGGACTAAGCTGTTTACACCGTTTTGACATCTTTGTTATCTTTATTATTTAACAGATGTGGTAAGATGTCGCTGCGTCGGATGTTGCGTTGATGTCTTATGAACGAAAACTCTAGCAAGATGTAGCGATTGTAAATATCGTAAACAATTTTCATTATCGTGATAATGCAGAACTTTTTCGCTCTGTTAAAAAAACTATTTTTATATGTTTTCGTTAAATTAAATATATTAAAAACCGAAATAAAAATATTTGAAATAATATTTTCTTACTTATACTTGTTTTAAAAAATAACGCAGTTATTTTAGTATAAACACGAAATAATATTTAACAGTAGCGATTTTTTTGTATGGACAGTATTTTTTAATAATTTACTTCGTTTCAACTGCTGCATAAATTCGAATTAAAATATAGAAATAGTAAATTAATATTTTGGTCATTGATAACACATATAACAAAATAAAAAATCAGGCATATCTAAACATCACATGTCGGTTAGAACAGATAAAAAACAATAATAGTTTGAACTCACCTTGCACACACGAAAAATCACGACACAACGTCACTGGCACTTTTTATAAGATGTGCGTTTGTATGTCCGTAACGCGCGGTGTCTAGGGTCAGAGTGCGTATAGATCGGGGTATCATCCCGCGACTCGCGCGCTCGCGTAGTGAAAGTGCTTATATAGCTTCTGAGATGCAATTCAAGCTTGCGCTCTGACATCACTTATTCGGCCTGCAACAAATTTATGGATGGTCAAAACAATGAGTCCTTTCTCAAAGGCTAGCAACGCATCTGCTATTCCTCTGGTATTGTAGGTGTTCATGGGCGGCGGTAATCACTTACCATCGCGTAAGCCACCTGCTCGTTTGTCCCCTATTCTATTAAAAAAAAGCAGGTGGCTCGGATGTTTTGAGAAAAGAGGAAACAAATTGATCACTACCACGTGGTTGCGGGTTATGTGTTCGAATTCCAGCCGGAACCAACATTTACGCAAAAAAAATGTCGATGGTGAACGACCAGATCGTCGAGTTGTGCCTTTGAAATTTACTAATGTACAGGAGAATTCCTAGTGGCATTTTTTTTTTTTTTTAATTTCAATAAACCGACGATACCGGACCGGACCGGGCCGGGTTTGGCGGACATCATTAACATACATATAGTAACGCCTGTTTGTCCCTTGCGGAAACCGCACCTTCTAAATAGAGCTACTCTCTAAGGGACTAGGTTAAGCAAAGTAACAGTCTAAAACTATCTCACTGCTAAGCACAGGCATTCTCTGATTTCTAAGAGGGTTTGAGAGCCGGCACCGGGAATCGAACCCAGAGCTGGGTTCAGTGGCCACCTGGACCCAGTGACCACTCGAGTACTATGAAATTTAAAGTGAGTGCCTAGTCCCTCAGCTACCACGGCTCTCAGGCCAACCAAGCCAACGATTATTGTCATTATTAATATTTTACGCGAGCGTATATTTATTATTTACAGCGTGGCTGTACTGCGTTGAGAATTAATTTATAAAACAGGTAAAAAAAATTACAGCGCGGTAGTAGTGCGCTACAGGTCACGGGTTCGAATCCCGAACAGAATAAATATTTTTATGGCCGCGAGATAGTTGTTCTCGTTCCATGTGCAATTTATGACCTCACATTAGGATTAGCATCATTTTTTAAAACAAAAGACAAAAATACAACCCGCAAAGGTAATCGAAAAATGACAATCAAATATGTTTTCTATACTGATGATCGAGAATCTGTGTACTTTACTGCCAACCAATCTGCATTATCCTAGGTCGACACAACTAGGACATGTCCGAATTTTATTTTGTTTATTCTTTTTCTTTTATTTTCTCCTTTCTTTTGGTATCGAATAACTTTTTATATACAGAAATTGTTAACATTAACTACAATTGTCGGAGAATAAATAAAAAAGATGTTTCTTCACTGTATACTCGTCTATGTGAACGGATATAACTCCGAGACTACTTCAGCTATTAAATAATAAAATTCGGGTTATAAATAATAAAATTTAACGCGATAAAATCCGTAAAATTAGTTTCATTTAAATATTGAAGTATAATTTAAAAAAAAACAGAAGCAATCTCTGGAATTAGCTTAGTCTTTGTTGCATAGTATATCTTGTGTAGTTCTATATACGTAGCTATATTTCCAATTCTCTATTGATTTACTGTCGAAATTTATTTATGTCTTATTCATGGACTATTGTTTTAATGGCAGCTGCAGTATCATCCATAAAATACAAATTCTTCATTGACCGGCTTTTGCTAACTGCTTTATTGGCTAAAACCTAATAATAAAAATCTAAAGTAACGACGTATCGAGTATCAATAAATTAAAGAAAGTACAGAAATATTTTTTTCTTTCTTTTTTCAATGCATTACTTTCTTACTTCATCCTTTACTTATACGATTACTTTTTCCTTACGTCTGCACTCATATGTGATATTGGATATCTGTGTATGTTTTTTTGGTAATAAAAGAGTGTTAAAAGATGTGTAATTTTTCTTCTTCTTAATGAAGTTCCAGCAGATATATACTGATGATATTATATAATCATGAATTAAAAATATCCAAACATGGATGAAATTTAATTTGAAAATTATTTATTAGAAACATTGAACAAAAAGTTTATAAAATATGAAATCTTGTCAAAGCGCTTTACCGGCCAGCCAGCATATCGTACGATATTTGTATGTATTTATTATAGCTAAACAGATGAATCGGCTCGAGAAAATCTGCCACGCCGTCTCCTCCCGTGAGGGTGTCGTAAGAGCTGATTATGGTCAATGCCTGAAAAAGATCATGGTTTCGTAACATAACCGTTCATCGACTGGCGGTGGAAAAACCATCTCGAAAATTTCAGAAAACATAACAGGATAACGGGTAGCAGTGTTTACGATGCAAGGCGGTAAAGAGATCGGAAGTCCGCCTAATTTTGGCAAATCTTAATAAACTTTATTCAGTATGCTTTATCACACTTAGGTAGAGCTTCAGAGAGTAGTAAAAGTGGCTTAAGAGAGTTTAATAACAAAAGACAAGTAAGCATTTAGTATAAGACTCCTACTACAAACCTATCGATGTATTATTTATTTATATCCATGACGATACGAATTAATTAAAAACAGCACAAATTTAATAAGTTGTAAATTATATTCACTTTTTTTCTATTGCAAATAATTAAAATACTTGTTTATTTTTTTATTATATTGTTATAATAACGACTATATAAAACGTATAAGTTGTAAAAGCGATCATTAAATTTAATGTTGTCTGTCATGTGTTCCTTTTGGAATAATCATTTTTATTTTATTGTGAATATTTTAACATTCTTAATTTTAATTTCCAGAGGAATATCATTATATGTATTGACTTGTAGTTTTGGTCATTATTGTAGGGGTTACAGGGGGGAGTACAGATTATTAAATTAAATTAAATTAATTTTAATTAACCGATAGCGGTGTGGCATATATATCTTAATATTCATAAGCATTTCTTTTGCACCTCGAAAAATATTATGATCTATTGAAGGTGTATATGATGGGCTGGCTTTGATGTATGTGGGTGTAGTGTTTTATCACTCCCGAGTACGATTCCGTCATAATTATCATTTCATCCTATCACTGCTGAACATAGGCGTCCCCCATAGATTGCCACAAACATTTTATATCTTAATCAAATACGTTTACGTATTAGGGTAACTCCGCAGCTAAAAAGTGGCAACACAATTATAACAAGAAAATCGGTCGCTTCAACCTGGGAAGTACCACGCTTTCAGTGCAAGTTCAGAATATAAGAAGCAACAAAAAATGTTTGGCCTAGTGTTCAGAGTACCTGAATTCTTTGCCGTGGATCCGTGGATTCTAATCTTAGCCAGGTATAATCAGCTGAAGTACCACGTGGTCGGCGTGAAGGAAAGGTTGTGAGGAACCTGCCTATTTGAGAAATAATACGTTTCAAGGACATGTGGGAACCGACAACCATCGTAGGTGAATTATTATTGGCTTAAAACTCTTTCAAAATGAGAGGACTACGCTCATCTCTAAAACATACTGTAGTTTTGCTAAACTTTTTTTAATTTTTTAATTTTCGTAAATGTTAATCGATCAGAAAATGAAGATTTTTCTTCAAATATTATACTCTTTGTATTTATTAGTTATACATATAATATAATGTAGTTTATTGTCAGTGTTAAGTAACCCTAATAAGTGACAAAAACATAATGATACCCGAGGGATAAATTGGCGGATTCACTTACGCCACTACACGAGCTCAACAAAAGCTCAAAACATAACCGCATTAACATAAAATCATCAAAACGTCACCTCTTACGATCACGTGGATAATTGCCGGGCTCGTTAACTGCGTGAGGCCGTTTCACAAGTCTCCGTAGTGGGTGGGTCCCACAGAGTTACTTAACAGTGTGAAATATTATGATACACGAGTATATATCAGACATGATGTGGGATTTGTAAAAAGTATTTTTATGGAAGAAAGTGGAGAGACGAGAAAATCGTTCATCTGATGGTAAGTGCAAAGTCTGCGCATCATAAATGCTGCGACATTCAGAACATTTCTGTGTTGCACCACACTGCGCTAGTCACTCTGAGACATTTCTATCTCGTATGCTCTGTAATTCCGCTAAGTATCAGTGCTCTTTAGACGGAAATACAGTAATGTTTGCACACAGTAATGGTTGTACACACTTCTGTTTCACGGCGTAATAACTGGCTCTGCGGTTGTACCTCACCAGGCCACGTCATCTTGAGGGTGTCGTAAAAGTCTGAAAAGTTAAATTATGACCTCCGATATATGACCATAACCATGTCAAATATGCCACGTCTCAACTATCCTGACCGACAATGATCCTAACCCTGTAAGGTGCGAAGTGTCTGGTACTGAGACACGAATAATGAGGCTGATTAAGGCAATATAATTAGGGCTAGCTTTTATGTATAACTATGATGATGATGAATACGCTTTGCCAATTTTCCATTTAAAAAAAAACTGTCAGCCATTTTGGGATTAATTAGCTTGAAGGCTGATACAATATATAGACGCATCTTCTACAGTAATTAAACGCAAGGCAATTGGTTTTCTGGTGTAAAGGTCCGTTTTCCAAGTAGCATCCTGCTTTTAGCTTTTTCGAAATCGCGCGAAATGGCGTAATTGATATTGTGGTTGTTCAAACATGCGACCAATTCACAACTTGATGTCAGTATAACCGTAATAGTACTTTTACTGTAATATAATCTAATTTGAAAATCAATAGATTGTCGACAAGTTCAAAGCAAGTGTAAATTGGCATCTTCTGGACAGGTGGTCATCTAGGACCTCATTAACTCTGAACATGATGGTGTCGTGGCCGAACGTTGACTTATACGCTATAAAAAATTCAGACGCAGTGGAAAAGAACAACATATCCTTAACAGTGTAGTCATAAATAGAAAAAAAATTTGGTCACAGGACACCTTTAAAGTTTTATAATTGCAAGTATAACTTTAAAGTAGAGAATTATTAAGTTAAGACATGATAGTTAACTTAGTCTTGCAGACAGTAAATTCTAAACAAATAACAATGTTGCCAGACAATGGCCCGCGAAGATTTGCGATAATAACATCTCAGTCTAAGCAAAGGCGTCCTGCTGTTTTAGTTTTAGAGCTTACGAAAATCGTGTAAGAAAGATAGTGGTGTTCATTGGTTATAATGAAAGACGTGACATAAAGCGTCTTGAATTTGTTTACACAATATGTTATGACCACTACATGGTTCAGAGGTCGTTTTATCTGACCGCTCAGTCAATAAAGAGTACGAATTCCAGTCCAAACCAATATTTGGGCTACTATTAAATTTTATTATTATTACGACTCTGCCGCCCGACAGAGTAAAACATCACCTACCTCTTTTCTACCGACGCATCGTAAGAGGCGACTAATGTATTGTGCGGATAGACATTATTCGTGCAGAATCACACCACAATATGCAATGCTGTCACTATACTTCTCGCAGGAACGCAATGGGGAGTAAGATGCCACCACATGAAAAGCTCAAGAAATACGTCCATAATCGCACTATGAAAGTTTTGTGAGATACGAACTATATATACAACATCTAAATATTACTAGTTGGAGGAGGCGTCCTCCCCAGATCAGACCACCCGATCCGGCGGGTAGCTACTCTTTTCCTTGGCAATATCATCTGCCAAAATGGTGACCCCGGTATGAAGAGCCCGCAGCCAGCTTCTCCGAACCACAGTAACAGCGTCATCGGCAGCCATCGAAGTCTTTCAGCGACTGAGGATTATTAACGGGCAGCCGGTCTCCTCAAGCTGACTCCTACGGTATCAACACCTGTCTGCATACGTCTCGACGCACTGAAGACCTGGACACAGGTTTACCGCAACGTCAGACTCTAGACTGCACCTCATCGCTTGACGTTTCATGTTCTCCACGCTAACTACGACTTCCAGTCTCAGCGGGGGAGTGATGTAGCGACATCTATGTCACCACATGAGAAAAAAAAAGTAAAGTTTCAGTCCTATAAATGTCCCACTGCTGAGCACAGGCCTCCTCTCATTTCTGAAAGGGTTTTGGAGCTAGGAAGAATCCGCCACGCTGCTCTAATACGGGTTGGCGGACTTTACATGCCCTCGAAATATTTCTTTTCCTCAGACATGCAGGTTTCCTCACGATGTTATCCTTCACCGCTAAGCACGTTGTAAATCAGTACTTAAAATTGTAGAACAATATTAGAGGTGCCGGCACCGGGGATCGAACCCAGGTTACTCGCTTACTATGAAATTAAAGGCGAGCCCCAGGCCCCTGAACTGCCACATGAGAAGCTCAAGAAATATTCCCATACGTCTATAATGGCGCTATGAAATTTTTCTGATGGACGAGTGGATGCCTTGGAGTGTATATTAATATATATTATTATTAAACGGTTATTCTGCCGTGAAGCAGTAGTGTGCAAACATTACTGTGTTTCGGTTTGAAGGGCACTGAGAGCTAGCGTAATCACTGGGCATATGAGACTTTAGAACTAATGTCTCAGGGTGACGGGAGCAGTGTGGTGTCACACAGAAATGTTATGGGTGACATAGTATTTGTTGTGGGCAGGCGTTGCGCTTACCATAAGGTGAACGTTTGGCTCGTTTCGTCACTTTATCAAATAAAAAAAATAAAAAAAGTTAGTCAGGCCCCGTGGACAGACTCGTGACTTCTATGTTGGTCATCTTGGATTCGAATTATTATCAACATTTATGCAAAAATACAAAGCGTTAGTTTTTGGGTCTGGTTGTGTTGTTGATGTGAAAGGGGCATGCCATGTACACGTAGGAATGTTTAGTCGTAACTAGTCGGCACAAATTCAATTCATTTATGAAATTGTTTAAATGACTAGTAGTTAAATGTTCCTATCCATTCATAATTCTTGCTGTTATTTGAATATAATGTTGCCTTTGTAAAGAAATATGGTCATCAGTTAAATATTTGATTATTATTTTTATTATTGTTTGTTGATACGCGAAAACTATTATGTACTACAATGCAATAAAGTATTTGACATATTTTATTTAAACTTCAAAGAATCAAATCTTTTAAGCAATAAAATATATAAAAGCTGTTAATCAATATATCGATATAAGGTCTTTTTCATCTTTAAAGTGGCAACACTAAAATTTGCTAGTCTGTACTCGTACTCGCTCATGTCAATATTCAATCAAATCAAATTCCACAAATCATCTATCATCTCACAAATCAGTATATACTTGAATTATAAGTTTGTTTTCTAATATAAAATAACTGTCATTTTGTTTTTTTATTAACATGCATATGCGATGTAAATATAATGTAAACTTCATTTTGATAGAAAATAAAAATGATTTATTAATTATCAACACCAAGTTGTATTATATCTCATCCCTTCAAGAAAGAGTTTTTCTCATTAAACACTATCATATAGTATATAATTTGATATTGTGCACTGAGGGCCTATTTTACTATAGCCATTGGGCATTCCCCTTTATGACTGTAAAACGCAGGAGCAGAATTGAAATTAACAATATTAGTGCAGCTTGCACCGACAATCGGACTCTAGTACTATGACATTAAAGCCAAGTGCCACTCAGTTAATTTTTATAATTTTTTTTATTAAGCGCGCGCTAGATTTTTTTATAAATATTTTTTCAATATTAACAACATTATACGTTTATCATTAATACATATAGCCTAACGATTTTCGCAACGATCTGTGAAACTTACCGTCGTCGGTAGTTTTAACTCACCGTTGAACCTTGATGTAAATTATCTTTGAGCGAAATCGTTTACGTTGTAGCCGTTAGCTAAGATTCTATTAATTTTTCAAATATTTTAACGGTCTATGAAACGACCACAATACGTAGATCACGTCTGTGGCGGTGATACTTAATAGCCAAGACCTGAACAGCTCGGACATAATAAGAAAAATTCTGTGAAAATTATAGATTTGTTTCTTTTTTTAGTTGTTATTGTTAGTGAGTTTTTTGAGAACATAAAAGTATTTTAATTATAATATCTATATTAAAATGAAAATACTTTTATGTTTCCTTCCCTCTTGGTCATACTTCTCGCAATGGTGGTGATGATGTCATCTTTGCTTAATATCATTTTAATTTAACGACAAAATAATTTAAGGTTTGCAACGTATCGTTTTTAGCTATTTATTAGTGTAGTCCAGAAAAAATAAATATTACTAAGAATTTTCACTTGAATTAAAGTTTGATGACGTATGTAAGTTCTTATATGTTAATAGAATCAGACGTTTCTTTGTGGAAATCCATTATAGTAAAGGAGACGAAGTTAATTTGCTAAGATCCGCATGAAAAATGTAAAATAGTGTGTTTTACCTAGTTTTGAAGAGCACCGCCCGCCCTCCCGGTAATACAATCTATTTTACATTTTTCGTGCCGATCTTAGCATCATTTTAAATTTTGCATGTGGATCTTAGCAAATTAACTCTCTCTCCTTTTCTTATATGTTCGCTTCCACATTAATATATGATTTGTTACTCACTCCCAAATGTTATATAAAGGATATGATGTGAATTGATAATGCAATCAGTTGTAAAGAATTATTAATTAATTTATTAATTTAATATCAAAAACGATGCCCCTCAGTAGGATTTCTCCTGTGTCGTAAAACGTACCCGTTTTACAGACATAAATTCCACATGCACAAACCACTCAGACCCGGAACAACTATCTGTAGGCCATACAAATATTTGTCCCGTGCGGGAATCGAACCCGCGACCCGCGACGCAGAAGCCAAGAGCTTAGCCACTGCGCCGTCCGAAATAAGAAAGTGAAATTTAAGGTTTTATTAAAGGATTAATTTAAGGTTTCTGTATATACAAAACAAACTTTTTATTGCATTTTAATTACAACCTCGAACTTTTTATATGGCTATATGGAATTCCAATTCCAGTCACATTAGACAGGAGTAAGTATCCTTAGATTATTTTCGTCAATTTCACAGTTTTTACGATGTCGACGTACGAGTCATTGTGTAAGAAATCTGTTTTCAATCGGAGGCTCTGAATTCTATAAACTATAATATAATATATATAATAGTTTCTCACTAATCTGATTTACGATTTGTTTTAATTTGCTTTTAAACAAGAATTGTTAACATATTAAGGCTTCTGATTACGAAATAGTTAAATCGCATCACAATCTTTAAACAAATTTTGCATGGCAATATTTGCATATCCAAGAAATATATAATACGAAATTTACTTTATTTATCACTTTTATATATCGTTTACATATATACATAGAAATGTTCAAATATTTTTCCGCACAATCCAATTAGCATGAAATACCTCTCGAGTTTCTGTGTTGCCTAATAATACGCATAGTACACATATAAGAGTATCTCAATCTGTGAAACTATTAACTTTTATCGTATGCTCCATTATGATGGTAACCTTTTGCTTGTACAAAATTGCGAATTACACCGTCCATAGCGATATAATGATGAGTAAATGTGGACACAATATACAATACGTTTTACAATGCATTATTTATTAAGTGGTGGCTTACGAAAGGGGTTTTGTTTGAATAGCAGCTGTAGCAGATAAACGTCGGCGTCACAAATAAATGTCTATACGAAATTACATTGTTTTAGATACGTAATAGATTCAGCTAATTCTAAGCAATTGTTAGAAAAGGTGGGAAACTATGTCCCGAATTAAGCAATCTAATGCTGTCTTGACAGATATCGAAAATTCAAATTAAATTTGCACACTATGTTACAACAATTAAAATCAAGTAGCAATGCTCTTTATTACATTGTTAGACACCTGCCGAACTTGATGTTTACTATGAGACTTAAGAATGGATGACTATTGATGACGAGTGCAGCTCAGTGTTACAGAGAGGGTGAAATCACAACTAATATGGTCCGTCGCGGCACTTAACATCAGATGAACGACTTGTTCGTTTTGTCACTTACTTTCATAAAAAATGAACCTGCCGGTTTATATATATTACAAAATTAGTCACGAGGTTGTGTAGTAAATACTACATAAATGTATTTAGTTATTAAAACAAAATTTTGCAACCATCAAATATCATTTCTTTTTATCGAAAGTAGCGAGACATGTAAATCGTTCACCTGATGATAAGTGCTGCGTTAGCCCATAACAAATGCTATGTCACTCAGTACGTTTCTGTGTGGTATCATACTGCGATCTTCACCCTGAAACATTAGTTCTCGTTTCATATTCCCAGTAATTATATTAGCTATCAGTACCCTGCGGACAGTATATTTGCACACTACTACAAACACAAAAAACACTACAAAAAATATCTGGTACCGCGATACGAGTATCTATCTCCTAAAAATTTGAATTATATATTTTCGGATCAGATACTGTATCTGATAATTCCTTTGATCTTATCACTTAAAAATTAGTGCTTATTATTTCAGACGATAATATTTGTAGACTCGATTGCGCAGTGGCCAAGAGATAGCCTTCTGCGCCACGGATCGTGGTTTTGATCAAATATTCATATGGCCTACCAGGTATTGGTTCCGGGTTGGGTTTTCGAGCAATCAATGTCTATAAAACATACCCATGACACAGTAGAAATTCTGCATTTCTGTGTGGCATCCACATTGCTCCAGATGTGATGTTCTCCTAGCCGATTTCGACCACGGCGACAACTGCCGACTACTGTCGAGAGCCATCAACTGGGCAGGAGATATTATAATACCACAAGTGTACGCGCAAACACAGAGGCACTCACTCGTCCCAACCTACCCACGCCCGATGTAACGCTGATGCGATAAGATCGGAAGAAGGCTAGGATGCAGTGTCAGAAACACGGGGACAATCACAACACAACCAGACCCGAAAACCAACAATTTATGTTGTAGCACAAATGTTGGCTCCGACTGGGATTCGAACCCAGGACCCGCGGCTTAGCAGTCAGGTACTCTGACCACTAGGCCACGCGGTCGTACAATTGTAGACCACGACCGATGTACAATTGTAATAATAGAAGAGCAGATTTTTTGTTATCTGTGGTGAATGTCTCTCTATTGAGTCAGAGTGTCAAAAGTCAAACAATTATAGGTTGGCATTAGTCAATACCATGTCAGCGTCAAAAGTTCAATCAGCGAGTCTAGGAGTGATATATCGTGTGAATGCTTCAACTAATTTTTGACGTTGTAATAGTTAGTAAAAGGTTTCGTTTATTGTTCATTTATACTATTTTGTCTGTAAAAAAGACTTTATTTTGACGATCTTCATATTTATTTATTTTATAATTTAAAAGATTTACGAGTAATTTTAAAGAATTGTAGTCATAATTTAGAAACAATTCTTTTATAAATAGTTATCAAATCAAGACCAAAACTTTGTTTGATACTGTACCAAACATATATGAACTGCATCGAGGTGATGTCGAGTAAACTGTGCTGGAGTTACTTGCGGACAGATGTTGCATCTCTTACCCCCGAGTGTTCGGAGTAACTCGCGCCGCCGCATTTTGCCACCGCACTTTGCGACACAACTCCAAATTCGATCATAATTACCTTAATGGTTTGCATTATACCACTTTGCGTTTTTAATGAAATTTTCTGCCACGCGAAGTGAATGTTATTTCAACAATAAATTCGCGTAGCAGCAGCAGACAGCGGTTTTTACGGATAGAAACGACTTAGGCACAATCAAGAAAAGCGCCTATTCCATTCTCAAAGGCTGACAATTCTTGTGGGATTGAGAATGTTCATGAGCGGTGTTCATTTATCATCAGATGAGCTGCTTGCTCATTGGCCCCCGTTTCTATAAAAAAAAGGGAAACATGATTTTAATGAGTAGCTAATCCCGTGTTACATTAAGAGATGATGCAGTCCACTGTTATTATAAAGCTAGAAGATGCTTATTTAATCGTCTTGAAGATAGCAATATTGTATTTAATTGAAACGATCGAACCCGGAAAACAGGAAAGACAATTTGCATATTAGATATTCTTATTAATAAACCTTTAAATCATAGCAAAGGTACTATAGAGTGTTAAACATGTGAGGCTCTGCGGCTAATATACCAGCCTAGTAAAGGTTCTTTGGTTTTTTTTTAATTCATTTTGAGCCGTTGTTCGTGTAAATACAGAAACTGACAGTTTTCCGATCAGAATATTATATTGAATCGTGACTGACACGACGCAGTAGAGAAATACAGCGAGGAAGACTTACCTCATCATTAAGCAGGCAGAGAAAGAACGAACCATGGGAAAGTTCTGTTGTTCTAGCTAAAACGTTAATACATTTACAAGCCATAAATACGAGTGTGACATTTAATTTGAAGTCTAATAATATAATAATAATAAACATTTTCGCGTTTTTTTTACAAAATGTAGTCGCTGTAAAATCTAAAGAAATAAAAAGGATATAATTTTAAACTTATTTTTGGTGTACTTTTAATATACTGAACCAGTAAATATGAAGATTTCCTCACGATGGATTTTCATTACACAACAGTATCCATACGTAAAACTATATGCTAAATGTTACCTGTCTTGGATAAGGAACAGTAACGAAGTTAATCATATACTGGTTGTAGGTGCAAACATTATTGTGTTTCGGTTTGAAGGGTACTGGGAGCTAGTGTAATCACTGGGAAGATGAGGCTTAAGAACTGATGTCTTGCATTTGTTACGGTTAGACGGTTTATCCAAAAAAAAAAAAATACATACTTACATACTTATAGTCCCGTCTTTTTCCCATATACAGGGTTAGGCAGAGGCCGCACACGTAGCTCACTTTTCGCCCCCGTGGAAAAGACACGTGATGGTTGGTGCGTGGTTCACCGATATCATTGCCAAAAATATATACATATTTATTAAGTATAAATGAGCTTTATTATACAATAAATGCTTAACTTACATATTGAGACTGTATTACGTAGTAGAGCAAATCTTTATCGGATGTAATCAGCGTCCTGTTTACATTGATTGATTAATCTAATATATCATACGTTATAGGATACTACATAATTTTGAACGCTATGAATCCTCAGTTCTTAATTTTATAATACATCTATATTTTAACCGACTTCAAAAAGGAGGAGGTTCTCAATTCGACTGTATATCTTTTTGTCTGTATTTTACGTGATATCTTCGCTAACTGTGAACCGATTTCAATGATTCTTTTTTTAATTTAATTGGTTATATCTGAGATTGGTTCGATACAAATTAGGTCCTGATGTGGTCCAAGAGATCACGAGATCATGAAACTCTTAAATTTGCGTAAGCAAGCTAGTGATTGAAGACTGTTGAAGAAAGTTTTTTTGATTAGATAATATTTAATAATAATGATCTATCAAAAGTTCCATCACATGTGAATTTGCTTCTTAATTGTTGTACGTAAATAAGGTGTAAGTTTTTGATGGTACTGGTTGATCTCGATAATCTTAGAGTTTCTGTCGTTGATGTCTAATAATTAATTAATAAAAACAATTTTTTTCATCTAAGGCCTTCTCCAGCCGTCTTTTATGAAATATTTTACAAGACTTTAATAAGCTGCAATCTTTATTATATGTACGCAGATATAAGAGGAATCTCAATATTTGTAACTTATTGCAGCCATGTAATATAAGCGTCATATTAAATATGTATTTGTTATTAATGAGTGTTATTTATTGTTTGCATACGTTGTCTTCATAGAGCTGGAATTCGGTGACGTAGCGATTCGTGAGAGTAATGTTTAAGAAGATATTACGCACTGGCGAGGAGGATGTTCATAGTCGTAAATTCATATGAATTATCACGTTAACCGCTGCGTGCGCTGTTAATCGAGAGTTAGTTATTAAAATTCTGTATTGTACGTTGTAAGCTTACAATATTAAAAATAAACGTAATGTTTTTTATACTTATATTTAAATGTAGATGGCAAGACAAAGACAAATATTTATGCAAATTTTCAGCAACGTAATAATGTCATTTCCCAAAAAAGATGGGGAAGAGAAGATGTCAATCAGGTTTTTGTACTACACAAACATTTTCTGTAACTTTTTTATTAATATTTTGCTTTTAAATAGATTCCAATGACAGATTATACATTCGTGACTGATGATATAAATGAAAATGATATCTTAGTAAAAATATAATTGTAATTATTTTTCTTTGTAGACACAAGAGCACAACAACATTAGTAGATTAATTATTGATTTATTTCTATTTGATCATTCTTCATAAATTTTACTTTCACTAAACAACATATATTTCTACTTTCTTTTTAGTTTTGGTACAATATCAATGTTGTCAATTTATCATGTAGACGTGTCGAATCCTTTAAACTGCAGAATTATTCGTAAATTTTTATATCGCCGTATGGTAAGTGGTCATTGCGACACACAGACATTATGCATCCATCATGTACGTGCATTGTCACACGGGCGCAGTGTACCGTCACTCAAACATTTTCTGGGTGACACAGCATTTGTTATGGGTAGGCGTTGCACTTACCATTAGGTGAACGTTTTGCTCGTGTCATCACTTTATCCAATAATAAAAAAAAGTTATAATCATTCATTTTCTTCCTAAATACGTGCGATTAGGTTGGGACGAGTGAGCGCGTCTATGTTTTTCCGCGTACACTTGTGGCACTGTAATAATTTCTGTGCAGTTGATAGCTTCCGACAGTATTCGAAATTTGGCGCTATTGTCTAAAATCGACCAGTAGGATGTCATGCTGATATGTATCGTAATTCGTATTCATATCGTATCAGTATTGTAAATACAATAACTTTTTTAATTGGAGGAAATGAGCAAGTTGTTCATGTGATGGTAGATGCAGTTGTGGTGTTACCCACAACTTTGCAATGGAAAATTCTTTGTGCGCGTCACCATGTGATTGGGTTAACTACAGAGTTCTTCAAATCGAAACACAGTGCTGATTGCACACCACTGCTTAGCGGCAGAACAACTGGCACTGACTGGCATTCGCCAAGACGGGACTAGATATAATCTAAGGAAATATTAGATCGAAAGACAATGATACTCCTAATACTCGAATAATTTTCAACTGGAATTCGATTTGTTATCATGACAAAGAAGAAAAATCATGACAAACAAGAAAGAAAACTATCAAGACAAAGAGAGAATGTTCGATTTGCCATGTGATCTTCATATGTGCTCATTTTGCGTAGATCAGACCAAAAATTATAATTAAAAACTGAAAGTACCCCGGATTAACTATGACATCGGGACATCTGTCACCTCAGTCCCCCCGTGACCATGGGTGCTGTAAAATACTCGAAACGTCGGGTTATAAATACTTTAAAAATTAAACGCGATAAAATCCGTAAAAGTAGTTTTATTAAATGTGTCATATTCGCGTAAATATAAGAAATCATTATAAAAAGAGTAAGTAAACGGAGTAAGTACCGTAGTGCTTGCTTGTATTTAAAATTAAATAATATTTTCTGTATTAAAATGCACTAGCTGATTAAGGTGTAGTAGCCAACAGGCATTGTTAATGATTGCACAAAGTTAATGCGATATAAGATTGTGTAACTTTTTTAGGCAAAGATAGCATCACTTACAGCCAAAGCGGTTTCAATTATCGTCCAGCCGCTAATACTCTTGGATGGTTACTAAACAATACCCATAAAAACTTGACCTGTCGTAGATTTCGAAATGTGAATGAATGCACTAGAAATAACGAAACGATCATATTTTTTTTTAGTTTAGGTGAAACACTGGTCAAACAGATTAAAAATTACTTTGGAAACAAAACCTTGTCAAATATATTTTATTGCCGTTGTGCTGTGTGAAATGAACAACTTAATCTGTCGGGTGTCGTAAAAGTCGAACAATGCCAGTTGTGCCTGAATGTAGTGACTTCCGCCATGTGAAAGAACAACCATATATATTCATACAGTCAGGCCTTTTCCATTGGATTAGGTAGAGACCACATCCGTAGACCCCCAGGAATCGAGACTAACACCGTCGCCACCATTTTGGTACGAGCGAAAGTCCTTGCTCCCCATTTCGTTTCCACGAGGAGGAAAAAACAATCAAGAAAAATACCAGAACGAAAATAAATAGAGTGGTGGAACTAGCCAATTCAAAGCGTCTGGTACTGTGTCGCCATCTGCCTCCAAGTTTGGCGATTACGGAGAGCCCTACCAACTTGTTCAGGGGCCGGGTGCTCGCATTTAATTTCATATTACGACCTGGTTTCGATCCCCGGTGCACAGCACCACTAAACATATTCGCCAATTTTAAGTGGTGATTTACCACGTGCTTAGCGATGAATAAATAGAATATTTCGAGGACATGTGAAGTCTGCCAACCCGCATTGGAGCAGCGTGACGGACTATTCACGGCTACAAAATGCTCTCAGAAATGAGAGGATGCCTGTGCTCAGCAGCAGGACATTTATAGGCTGTTACTTTACATTTTACTTTACTAACAACTTGAGAGAGGTCAATCGTTTTTTTATGGAAGAAATTACTAGACAGGAAAAGAAAAATTCCCGTGATGGTAAGTGCAACGTCTGGCCTTTATAACTGCTGTGACACTCAGAATATTTCTGTGTGGCACCACAAGCGCTCGTGACATCAGCTGAGACATCAGTTCTTTAGTCTCATATGCCCAGTAATTACACTGGCGATTAGTTTACTTCAGACTGAAACACAGTAATGTTTTTACACTCACGGCAAAATATCAGGCACTGCGAAGGTTCCTGACGGATTCTTGCGAAGGAATCCTACCACTGGTACCAACACCAGTGGATAGTTAAATGACTGCTGCTGATGATTGCATTGTATTCATAGCCGGTAAATGAACCTTGAGCCCAATTAAATATTTAAATTCTTATTAATATAAAATTCTGTAGTTTTTGACTTATTTATTTAACAATTAAGTGTACACAAAAAATTATAACAATAGAAGAAACAGAAAATTTCGGACAAAGGAGCTGCTTAGTTCATTTTGAAATTTCTTCCAAAAGAGACTTATATTCTGTGAGAACTTTTTCACAAATACATAGATATGTACGTCCATTTACTAATATAGATATAAATACAAAAAACTCAAATGCACGAACATTTTTAAACTACTATTCACTGGTGGTAGGAAGGATTCATATGCAGTAATCCGTCTAAGGCACATCACAGTACCATTATGCCGTGAAGTAGTAGTGTGCGAGCATTACTGTATTTCGGTCTGTAGGTCACTGACAGCGAATGTATTTACAAGCCATATGAGATTTAAAAACTGATACCTCACGGCAACGACAACAGTATGGTGTCGCATGGAAATATTGTGGGTAACACGGCATTTCTTATGGTCAGACGTTGTCCTTACCATCTGGTGACCGATTTGCTCGTCTCGTCACTATCTTCAATAAAAAAAAACTATTCCGGCAATAGTGAAAGGCACTCCTTAACTCGTCCATTGAATTACGTTACAGTTACAGACAGTGCTTATATTGTATCTTTATTTAATCCGCCCGCGGCGGCCACGCTTAAGAGTCGAAGATTTGGTGCGCGGATATTTCATTTCTTTTGCACCTGGACCTAGTGTATTGCATGTTTAATTTTTGATCGAATATCCCACTTATAATACAGAAGAAACCCGGCATGTGGCAACGGATTTTATAAAATTTTAATAATAAGTTTAATTTACTTCATAGCTTAAACCGTTTAATACTTTTAGTTATAAGCATAATGGTGTACTTCCGTAAACGGTTAAAGTAACGTAGTAACATTTAACAATTAATTGTTTGCAACATTTTTTTAACATTTTACATACCAGCTACATTCTTATTGTTTGACATTTAGCTTGTAATGGAAGTTATTAAAAATTACGATGTATCCGCTAAAGTTTATTAACTATCTAACTCGTGAACTCGTTGTCCTCTAAATCTCTATAAAATAAAGCAATTTAATTGGTTGTTGTAAAATATTTTATACTATTTTTATACTGTAATTATCGTCTACATGAATTTAAAAAAAATATCGACTCGTAACGTCAAATGCATAATATTGCAGCTCTCAAAGCGGGTGTGCTTTATGCTCGACTCGTCAAGGTTAAGCGATCTCCCTAACTTAAGTCGTCTCTGTTATATTAGTACTGCACTAGAAGGACAATAACACTATACAAATATCAAGAAAACACTTCCATCTGATTATAACAATACACTTAACATTTCGTTTATTATAAAAAAAACTAGCCGATCCGACAGACGTTGTCCTGTCTTAACTATGAATATTGAATTCTAATTCGTATAATTAATAAAAAAAAATCTTCTATCAAAACAGTCTATCAAAAGTTATTTACATACATAAGATCACGACTGTATCCCATAAGGGGTAGTCAGAGACTGGGCACTCACTGTAAAACAGATGACTGCCACAATCCACGTTTCACCAAAACAATATAATGCACTTGGTGTGATAGGTGGTGAGCCCATCGCCACCATGCGCTGTTGGGTGCATAGTGCAGTTTAATTCCTTACTCGCCTTTTACGAGATCCTATGGATGAGATGGAGTGGTAGTATTCTTTTAACGAGCCGCCACCACACGGCTCAAAAAAGTTATTTAAAGTCCATATTAAATTGAACTTTTAATATTTATTGGGCGTGATTGCTATAATTGCTGTTAGTTAACCGCGATGAACAAACACTTCTCAAAAAACTCACTGTTAAAATTTTCATAAATTTTCCGATTGAATCCACTGTGAAATGTGCACAAATGATAAATTAATTATTTTATTAATATGATTCCGACCGATGCATCTGTTTTAAACTATATTTTCAGCGCGCATTCTGTCAATCGCGCCAACTGGCAAACGACTGACGGTTATGCCAAAGCCGCTGACTGTAATGCTGCTGACAATAACCAAACATTAAAAAACGAATTACAGAAATCGGTCCAGCCGTTCACGCGTGATGCTGTGACCAAGGGAAATTGGAATTAATTTCTATATATATATATATATATATACATAGTCCGGCCATAAGTTCTGTTACAAATGAAAATGCATTTTTTTTATGAAGTAATGTAATACTATTAAAATTTATACCTACATATTTATTAGACTCAGCAAAAATCAAAAAAAAATTCTATTCGAAATGGCCATCTTTGGCTTTTATACAGGCCTTTAATCTGTTTGGCCACGACTCTATGGATTTACACACTGTTTCCAAGAGAAATTTCGCCACTGCTTGCTCCAAAGATTTTTTAAGAGACTCAAAGTCGCCGTGTTGTTTAGAGCAGGCCATGTCCTCTAAAACGGACCATAATTTGAAGTCTGAAGGGTTGAAGGCTAGGCTAAATGAGAGCCAGTCTTCAGCTCTTATAAAGTTGGGTAGTTCGTGCCTTGTGACCAGGTACAGAGTCCTGCGGGAAAGTCCACCTTTGAAGTTTTCACTCCTTTTTCACAAAAATGTAGTTTTGTGACTCCTTGATAAGACACGTCTCACCAAACCATCACTGACGCAGGATGATGACCACTTTGTACCTTTCCGACCACTTGAGCAGCTTGTTTAGAACTGTGAGCGTACATTTTATTATTTTGCTTATTGTAGTGTTCTTCAATCGTAAAAAATTTTTTCATCGGTAAAGAGGATATTTCTGAGCCTTTCACTTGCGTATCGCGACAGAAGACGTTTTGATCGATCCACTCTATCGATATACTCATATCGACGATAAGCACCGAGCTTCAGGTCTTGTTTTATAATACGCGACAGAGTCCTAGCGGGAATCTTCATTTCTCGCGATAAGATTTTTTGCTTCCTAATGGGATTTCGACGAATTCTGGCTTTAACAGCATTAACAGTCTTTGTAGTTCTAACAGCACGCGGCCGCCCCGAACTTTCTGGTCTGGTCTTCGACAGAGGAAGTGTTGTTGTATCTGTTGATAGTACGATATACGAACATACGGCTGATACCAAGCTTTTGAAATGTCTGTTGATAATGAACACGAAAAACTATGTGAAATGTTTTTTTATATCTAATTATCACGACCTGCTTGCTTCAGTCAGTATCAGTCCGTTATGTCCGTCCTGACTTTAAATGCTATCCGAAACGTAAACCCTTCTTGCTCTCTGAGAACAAATTGTTGATTTTCAGTTCTCAATGTGTTGTGATTTTCTCCGTGTTTCTAACATTGCTTGCTAGCCTATCTTTGATCTCGTCGTATGAGCGTTACATCGGGTGCGAGTAGGTTAGGACGAGTGAGAGCCACAGTATTTGCGCGTACACTTGTTGCACTATAATGTCTCGCAGTAGATAGCTTACGACTGTATTTCGGAAGTTACCACGGTGCCAAAAAACTGTCGTCCAGGAAAACATCGTCAACTAACCATAACCGCTTATATTAAAAAGCGCCTCTTATTATACGTGTCTGAATCAAGTAATAAGGTAGTAAACAAATGATTGAAACGGATTGAAAATAAACAAACAAGCTACGCTCCGTTTCTTGAGCAAAACGACTCGTTTTAGAAAAATAGAATTCTTCAACGATACGGATCTAAGGTCCTTTTGTAAAACAAAACAAAGGTGCATTCCAATGTATATATGCATTGTTGCCAGCATGCAGGGCGACCCAAAACAATTCCAATACTTGATTTGAAAGGAATATCGTTTCCTAAATACATTTCTGCAGTACGTAAACTTATTATGTACGTAACATAATTTTTGTTTATGTAAATAATTGGTCGATGGCTGATAATGAAAATATATTTTATTACGTACAAGTACTTAAAAGTTGTATGAATTGATAGAAGTTTTGTGGGAAAAGTACCTACTTCAGAGTCGTGACTTCCGGATCCGAATACCAGCCGGAGCCAATTAAAAACATCATGCCTCGGAATCTTCATGTTGCGATATTAAAAAAAAAACAACATACATATGCGAGGAGAGCCTGTGCCTAACAGTGCAATTATCAAAGCCTTAGAGACTAGATTATGAGCTGTTACTTTACAACACAGGGGAGTCTAGATAGGCTGTTTAATAAATGTAAATTATTATAATGAAGCAAAATATTTTACAACATCGCATTCGACTGTTTTATTTTATAGTTTTAGAGGATAACGAGTTCAAGGTTTCTTAATAAATTTAGCGTAACATTTAATCTGCCAAGATGTACAACATATAGTCTAGGTTATTATTAGTATTTTGATTGTACCTGTATATTTTACACTGCAAGTGGTATTTCCTGCAATCCTTTTGCCAATTTGACTGGTAGTACAATTCGTATCTACGAACGAATAAAAAGAAACTCGTCCTTGCTATTCCGAGTCGGAGTTTATTTTCATGGAAATAGTGACAGGACGGGACGAGCATATCGTTCACCTGATGTTTAGTGAAGCTAGTGTTGTGTACACTACACTCCGCTCATCACTCTAAGACATCAATACTTACTGCAAATATGGCTAGTTATTACACTATCTATCAGTGCCGTTCCGAAATACAGTAATGAATTTTGATTCACACAATTGCTTGACGGAAGAATAACTGGCGCTGTGGTGGTACCTATCTAGACGGATTCCTGCATGGGAATTCTACAACCGGTAAAAACTGTAACTGTGTGGGTCTAATTGCCACCTGAAGGTCAGTGATAGCTCATAGACATCAACATCCATCCTCTATGTGACGACCAGTCCCGAAAACAAACACTTGTGTTTTTGCACAAATATTGACTACGGCTGGGATTAAACCCCGAGCCCGCGGCACAGTAGTCCGATATTCTGCCCAGAAGGCCACGTGGTCGTCAGAACTCTAATATAGCGCGCGCACATTTAACATTTAACACAAGTTTTTGACAGTCAAAAGTCGTTTTTCACGTCGGCCACGAAGATATCTTTTTTATATTAAAAACAATTTTGCAGCGTTGATGGCGCCTTAAGAAATAATAAAAGTAAAACAGTCTATTATTTTCATTAGCATATTCAAAAATTACAACACGTCAAAAAATTATTAAAAATCTGCGCCATCATTTAGAGGACAACGAGTCCAATCGTTGTCCTCTAAATCTTCATAAAATAAAGCAATTGAATGTGTTGTAGTAAAATATTTGGCTTAATTTTAATTTATTCATTACCCCATCTCGTCTAGCTGGTGTTGTAAAGTAACAGACTATAAACGTCCCACTGTTGGACAAGGACATTTGTGAGAGAAGTTTTGACGTTACGCTACTCCAGTGCTGAGTGACTGTTTTAATTTTTTATTTATATCACATACGCACGACATTTTTATTTAAATACCTGATAAGTTAGTTTATACCAGTAGTACCAGCACCGAAGATCAAAGTCAGGTTGCTGTTTTAGAAAATGAAGGCGAAGCCACGGCTTCATGACATAAAGGTAACTAAGAAGACTAAATTAAAGGCTAATTTAATTTAGTGCAAAACATTGTCCAATGGTTGCACACCTGCCCGCATGCGTTACCACTAATGCAAATATTCCTCAGAGTTAATCAGAGTTAACTTATTTCTGACAGTTTATTATCCTACTAGTGATCTGTACAAAGTGGGGTCACAACAGTGAGACAACTCTTTGGTCTTAATACAGTACTCCAACAACACTCCATTTTAGTCTGTGACGCAAAGACGTCACTTACAAGTGCAGAAAAGATATAGCGTGTAGTATTCCTGCACTCAATACAAAGTTCTCACATCGTATATTTTGTTTAGAAGGTTGTTATCTTTACAATAAAAAAAATTGAATATAATCAATTTATTCTTTCAAAATCCGCTTATAAGTTAGTCTTAGAGACTGGTTGCAAAAACAAAATTATACATTTACGGAGAACCTACTATGGTTATAAGTAAGACATTTATACAGTCACGCCTTTTTCCGTACGCGGTAGGCAGAGGCCAACACGTAGCCCACTTTTCACCGTTTCGAATCACGTCGGCACCATTTTGGTAGGAGTCAAAAAAATATCTTACTCCATTGTGTTTCCTTGAGCACTATACGACAGCATTGCATATTGTGGTGTCATTCTGAACAAAAAAGGCCGGCTTACACACGAAAACACACACATACACACATGAACATACATACACTCACACGCACAGACTTTATTTATATAATGTAATCAATAGGTCTCCAACGTCGTGGCGGCTGTAAGAATCTACTGCCCCAGCTCATCCCGTGGGTGTCGTACAAGTCGACAGAGGGAAAATGAAAAGCAGGAGATGGGAAGCAGTATCTTTCTGGAAAATCTGAATAAATAAACTGCGGTTGCTAGCCCGCCTGCCAAGCATATCAACTATGGCAAAATCACCCCATAATGAGAGCCACACACTTGTGTTGCAATCTATGGGGGAGGCCTATGTATCTAAGTAGTGGACTGGTAATAGGCTGAAATGATGATGATGGTGATTCAATAGGCAAATAGCTGCACCGGTCCCGAGGGGTGGGAACCTGGTGATCTATATACACCACCACAATCTATAGATACTACAGGTCTTCGGTCTACTATAGACACCAGCTTCTCACATTACTTTCCAATAGAAATACCTTAAGTTTTTAACCTTGTGCATTGTTTACAGTACAAAAACTTTTAAACTGTATAGTAAATATTTTAATAAACAATTAATTTCGTGTTATTTATATTCTAAGGGGGGCTATAAAACTTTAACCTATGGGATTATATTCGATTTATTTAAATGGATCTTGCACAGAAAGGATTTAAAAAACCCCCTAAAGTAATATTTTTTATCTCTAAGGCGTATTTGTTTCTTCGCAATGTTTCCCTTCAACGAGCATGTTGTAAATCAGCACTCAGTGTAATTAAAAATTTTAGTGGTGCAATCATTAGACATCGAAACCAAATCACAAGTTTACAATATTAAACAAAAAAACATTACCAGGATGTCTCTTGTATCGTGGGTGCGTTTTAAAGACAAATTTCACATGTACAATTCAACCAAACCCGTTGTATTTTTGCACAAATGTTGGCTCCGGCTGGGATTCGAACCCAAGACCCGCATATTGGAAGTCCAGTTTGCTAATCACTCGCCCACGCGAGCGCCTAGCCTCTGTGCTACCACGGGCAAAATGCCAGGTGCTCGCCACATCTTTCTATGTCTATTTACCAATAATAAATTGAAGTGTCTGTCGTTGATATCAGTATAAATTCCAAAATTTAAGTAAAAACTGCAACTTTACGTTGCCGAATCAAAAATGACCTTTTTTAGAATTCTTGTTTTCTTGGATTCTGTCTGAAAGTTTGTCTCGAATAGACGCCGAAACGTCTCAACGGATTTCAATGAAAATGTTCGTTTATATTCCATATCCATACGTTGCAGGATTCAGATGATATAAATATAAATATTAATAATATAACGTGGTTGGTTTATTCTACGCAGCTGAAACTGCAGGGCACCGCTAGTTTTAAAATATGAGAGCCATAATAATTTCTACGGTAGAAATGTTATTGTGACGTGCAACAGTAAAAGGTACGTAAAATTCATTACTTATTAAACTTATTTGAATTATGTGCCGTGTGGTGGCGGCAGTAGGTAACACTTTTAGGAATTTTGTTCTATAATTTTATGGATCTACAAAGAAAAGATTTTCTGGTTTTGGCCAATCTAAACACAGAATATTCTACCGTGTCGCCTCGGCCCATTCTACAGGATACAGTCACTTTTTTATTAAATAAATGAAAGTGTTTCTTTACGTACATTATATTTTCATAAATATACAACGACGGAAGTGTCAAAATATTAGTATCCTTGAATAGTTCTCGTAGCGACTCGCGAGGACCCAAGTTATAGATTGCACATAATGTTGTGGAAGTATGCAAAATAGACTAATGTAGCTGTAGCCTCGTCAGTCACCGTCTGATCCTTCTAATAGCAAAAATGGCAGAATTTAATTTCTAAGCCTTTTTTTCAATATATGCTCTCCTTGAAATTAATAGCGATTTCAAGAAATACAGTTGAATTTTCAAAAGAAAGGGTAGTATCCTCTAAATTAATATTTATATTATGTGCCGACTTCGACATTCCAATATGTAGACATTTTGTTTTACCCGCATTTAAAAGTAAATTATTTGCTGCAAACTATTTGAAAACAATATCCACAGTTTCATTGGGCTGTTCCAGCGTCAAGTCATTTCCGTTAACTTTAAACAACAATAAGGTAAGCAAACAGAACTATCTCAGACATTTTTTGTATCAAATAAAAATGAATTTGCTTTACCACCCTTAGGTTGAATGCCGTTGCACATCACAAAACTATAAGGTCTATTTTTGCTTAAAATATTAAAGCCACCGCTGCATGACGACAGCGACGTGTCTTTATTCCGCATTTTTTATATACTATTTGAACTTCCAGCTGTTATATCGCTTCGTGCATGTTTATCGATAAATTATACACCACCGTGTAATCCACGATACCATACGAAATGTTATTTGTTGTTGCGTCTTGTTCTAGTTTAGCTTATTTTCTTATATATTACGATGGTAAAAGAATTCAATCAAAAATGTATTAATTACGATTTAAAATGACACGTAATTTAAATTTATCCGAAAGTTCAGAATACTATGATTCCTATAACATCGTATTTACAAGTTAAAAAAATTATAAAAAAGATACAAAAACCGATCTATATATATAACCTATAACTATAGGTCTATAATTATCAGCATAAAAGTTAAAATATTTTCTGACGAATTATAATAGAATATTGAAATAGTTATACGTATTTCCGCCATTCCCTTTAATGACCTCTGGCTATCGCCTTCTCATTGAACCAGCAAGGTACGAATAAATATCCGTACCCAGTATAGACTTCTAAGTTCTCTGCAATAACTTTCAAGAGCATCTCTTGCTCCCTCATTTCGGTGATACCATCGTTGCACCATAAGTCCCCAAAGATTTCCAATTGAGTTTAAATCAGGCGATTTTGAAGGCCACAGTATCAGCCGAATGTATTGGTGTTTTTGGAACCAGTCGCGGGTAAACCTAGCCGTATGTAATCGACAGTGGTCTCGTAAATAGTAAAATTGGGCAACATAGTGTTTTCTAAAGTATTAACATAATTCAGAGCTGTTACTTTAGAGGTGATCCGCAAACGTTTACAGTAATTCTATCAGACTGCGGGATAAGCTCTACATGGTGTTCATCATATCTTATATTACTATAACGCCAGAAATTATTTTTAATCGACCACCTTGGCTGGATTTGAAGGTCTTCACGTTTGTATATTTGTGGTTGACCAATCTAACTTTAATAACATCAAATCATCATCAAATAAAGTTTGTTAGCGTAACGCCTGTAGTGCAACCCCATACTGTGAAAATGACGGAGAATAGTGACTGACTGAGGTCAAATTGTTATGCAAAAAGAGCCGTAAGTGTATAACCGTTTTCTTATACATACGTCTTTTATCAAGATTTTCCTTTTGCGTGCTCGTTACTTTAGGACGTCGATCACTTCGTCTGTGATCTTGGAGAATGCCTTCTTCGCCTTCTCGTGTAATCCAAATTCGTATGGTCTTACGTGATATATTTAATTATCTCGAAATTTTACTTATGTTATATGCCGATCTGTGTAATGAAAATATTTCTGCTTTTTTTTTAATAAATGACAAATAACCTGCTGTTAGAAATGAATACGAATTTGAAAACCGATTTTGTTTTCTATTTTTTTCCAACAAGGTTCTAACATTAAAACTGCATAGTTTCTCGTAACAATTAGATTATATTAGTGGAATAATAACATATTTTTTTTGGTAAAAAAAGATTAAGACGAGACGCACTTTTAACCTATGCTTTGATTGGCTTATAATCAACCACAAATCGCGTTCATTTAATACGTGAATACAAACCTGAGCTTTAGTGAAAGTTTAATTTACTGGAAGTTGTTGTCAAAAATTGTAAAGCAATTATATGGTGCAGTGTACTTGTGCAAAATTATAGTGAATGGCTTTACAATAAATTTGCTTTTAAATTAAATCAGTATGTACGGAAAAAGAGACAATTTTTAACATTCGATCGTACTAAACTAATCTACAAAAGAAATTGTATTAAAAATGTTAATAATCGAAAATTGAGATTTAAGATTAATATTAAGATTAAGTTAAAAATAATAATCTATTCATAGTTTTGCGAACAAGCTAATTTCCATAAATTAGTTCTTATTAACTAATTTAAATTGAAAATGAAAACGATAAATGCATCAAGCCAACTAATTCATGTATTAGTCTGTATGGTTGAAAAGTATATAAACTTAATATAAAATCTTATACTACGATTGTAAGCGAAAGTATTGTAGATAGTAAATGATCTTAGTTTTAGTTTCATAAATTTTTAACAAAAGCGTGTGTTGTTGTAACACACATTTTAAAATAAGAAAAAAAAACTATCGATAACTTCACTAATTTTTCTTTATAAATCGGCAAGTGGTAGGCTGATAGTCTTCCTTACGTCAATGTAAAGGCAACTGAACCCTTAATTATATAATGGAAATTTATCACAATTTTATATTAAATTTCCTACATTTCTATGGTGATTTTCTAAATTTGGGTAACTTGTTTTAGTCGGAAAACTTAGGCCAATCGTACTCAAATTCCAAAAAACTTAAGTAAAACAAAAGTATTTAAGTTAAACGGTTTTATTGTAGAGAAAAAAAGCTAAAAGCTTAAAAATAATTACAATAAATTTTGAAGTTGCATTTATATGATAGATATTAGAAATTAATCGCGATAAAATACTTAAAAAAATTTTTTCATTAAATGTTTAATATTCTTGCATTTATAATTAGCTGGTTGAAGAGACATAACTGTCACATTGGTAATGAAGAGTATAGCACTGAAAATGTATTTCAAACATAATATCAGGATGTATCTTTTTAAATACCAAACTTGTTCATATGAGGAAAATGAAATTTGGATAAAACTATTTAAAGATTTTATCTTAAAGTTTAAAATTTAAATTGTGTCATTTTAAATACGACTAGAAACTTTGAAATAGTATGATTTTAAAATAAATGTATCATCATTAGACTTATACGATCCAATTCTCGAAATGGCAAAATTGACGTAACCGCCATGCTGCTGCATAGTACTTATCCTTATTATTTATTAATATTATAAATGTGAAGCTTTATACTCGTATGTTTATTTGTTTGCAATACAATCACGCTGGCCAGTAGTTTTTATGATTTATATAGCCCGGTAGTCTAGATAATGTAGGTCTGGCATATCCCCCCCCCCCCCAACTAGTTCTCGCCTTATCGTGGAAGGCGGGGGGGGGGGGGGTCGTAACCGTGGCTTGGTCACCACGGTAAAGTTAAGAGGGGCCTACATGGTTGGCCTTAGGTTAGGTTAGGTTGACCCGAAGAGGTCGCTGCGAGTGGGCTACGTATACCGTCCGATCCCACCGCCCCGTCCGATCCCACCGCATATCGGCCTATAAGCCTCCTCAAGGCCTTAGGCAAGATATACGAACGCCTACTTCTCGCCCGCTTAAGAGACTTCATGCAGTCTCGAGGGATCCCCATCCACGAGCAGTTTGGATTCCGTGCCAAACACTCATGTACCCAGCAGGTGCACCGCATAACGGAGCACATTCAATCCCGCTTCATACGCGGGCTTCATACCGGAGCGCTCTTCTTCGACGTGGCGAAAGCGTTCGACAAGGTCTGGCACAACGGGCTCATATACAAGTTATATGGACTCGGTGTGCCAGATCGCCTCGTACTCATCATACGAGATTTCTTACGCAGTCGAACCTTCCGCTACCGCGTCGAGGGGGTGCGATCCGAATCACATCCCATCCTAGCCGGCGTACCACAAGGCTCAGTCCTAGGTCCCGTGCTCTACACCCTTTTCACGAACGACATACCGCACACCAGCGGCGTCTAACTCGCCCTCTTCGCAGATGATACCTGCCTATATGTGTCTGGACGTAATCCAGACACTATCTCTAAACGCCTCCAATCCGCAGCCCGAACCCTCGGGAACTGGTTTCGGAAATGGAGGATCGAGGTCAACCCAATCAAAAGTGCAGCCATGTACTTCTCGCGGCGCATAACGCAGCATCTCCCCACCATAGAGTTATTCGATCGTCCAATCCCCTGGGAAAAGACAGTCAAATACTTAGGCGTCCTATTAGACTCGAGACTCAGCTTCGGTCCACATATTAACCGAGTAAGGAACCGAGCGGCGTTCGTACTCGGTCGATTACATCCGTTACTAAATAAAAATAGCAAAATGTCCCTACGTAATAAAATTACACTTTACAAAGCCTGTATTCGGCCAATTATGACATACGCAAGCCCCGTATTTGCGCATGCCTCCCCGCGTCAAATTCACCGACTTCAGGTAATACAAAATCGATTCATGCGTAAAGCCACGGGAGCACCGTGGTTCGTGCGTAATGCTAACCTTCATATCGATTTAGGGCTTCCTACCATAGCCCAATATCTAAAGTTGGCCTCTCGCCGATACTTCGACTCTGCCGCCACGCACCCCAACCCACTGGTTGTCAGTGCCGCCACTTACAACCCCCTCGCGATACACCAAAACTCGACCCGCGGAAAAAGGAGACCGAGGCACGTCCTCGAGGACCCTGACGACGCGACCACTATTGCCCAAGCGCTCTACTCAACACTACACAAACACCCATTATCACCATCATACCGCCCCCGCCGTCGGCGTGGGCGTATCAGACAAAGTTATTCGCGATACCGCCGCATCTCAGGCCGGTTTTCCCCTAGCAGTAGTGTCATAAACAGAAGCGTCGCTGGAGTTTCTTGCGCCATTTCTTCTCCAGCGGAAACGCATTCCGAATTGGTGGTAAACTTATCTAATAATAATCATGGTATTAATAATTATAGTAGTAGTAATATTGCCCTCCCGATTGCAGTAACTGACCGAGCCGAGACCGGCCCCCTTGGGCACCCTCGAGTCTGTTACTCTCGCGAACAGGATGACGGTCCAAGCCGAGGTCCCCTCTCGGGGGCCCTTGCGCCAGTCATCCATAAATAAAGGTTTCGGCTAAGCGCCCTCAGCGCTATGCCACCTTTCAATCCGGCGAAGCTGTAAAAGCCTTCGGGCTAACAGTGACCATCAGTCCTAAAGAGGAGTGTAGATGTATCGTTGCCTCTCGCCTCTCACCCTATCCTCCGCGACTCTAGCGGGGCCGTACCGAGGATGCGGTGATGGTGGACTGCTGGGGGGAGGAGTGCGACGTCACTGCTCACCCTGTCCTTCGCAGCTTAGGTGGAGTCGCGGGGGAAGAGGAGTGTAGTTGTTGCGTTGCCTCTCTCCCTGTCCCCCGCAATTTTGGCGGTTTCGCACCGTAGATGCGGCGGTGGTGGGGCCGCGGGGGAAGAGGAGTATTGGTGTATCGTTGTCTCTCTCCCTATCCTCTGCGGCCGTAATGTGGTCGGCGGCGGAGCTACAGACCAGATCCGCCGCCGGGCCGGGAAGACTACAGCTTTCGGGTGTCCAGGTCTCCAGGTCCCGTGGTCCCGCGTGGAGGTCTCGGGGGGTTCGTGCGGTCAAAGGAGGCCAAGCTGGAAGGCGCGTCGTGTGTTCCGGCGCGCCTTGCTGGGAAGGACAGTGGGGAGGAGCTATCCTCTCGCGAGAAGGAGCCGCCGGTTTTAGGCGGGTGTAACGCGGCGCGGATGTGTGCGTGAGCGTTCCCGTGGCCATGCCAACATGTGGCGAAGGCGGAACGCCATGGGGTTTTAGTCGGTGCAAGTCCGACATAACCCGTCCTTCTCCCCGTGAAGGCGGGTATGCGTTAGGCATTTCCCCATGTAAAACAAAGTCTGGCATTTTTAAAATGATGATTCTGCCATCTGTTAGTTCATATCCAATTATGTACATTTACCTTAGTCAACAGATTATCAGGCAGATTCTCTTACGTATATATGTACATTATATTACAGTGCATTTTTAAATTTAAAATAAAAAGGTTGCAATATGAATGAAGTTGGTTTGGTTTTTTATTATACAGTTTTATAGTACTGGACTAGTGACTAGTGGATGGACACCATGAATTGAGGCTGAAATAAGCTTTTTATATATGTGTATATATATATATTTTTTTGTGTATTTTTTACTCACTCCCAAATGTTATATAAAGGATATGATGTGAATTGATAATGCAATCAGTTGTAAAGAATTATTAATTAATTTATTAATTTAATATAAAAAACGAAGCCCCACAGTAGGATTTCTCCTGTGTCGAGGGTGCGTTTTACAGACATAAATTCCACATGCACAAACACCCAGACCCGGAACAACTAAATGTAGGCCATACAAATATTTTTCCCGTGCGGGAATCGAACCCGCGGCCAGCGGCGCAGAAGCCAAGGGCTTGGGCTGTACATCGTATCCACGACACAGGAGAAATCCTACTGTGGGGCATCGTTTTAAAAAAAATAAAAAAAATAAATAAAAATAAAGTTTCATTAATGGTTTCCTATATGAATAAAATCCTATTATACAAATGATTGTATAATAGGATTTTATTTTTATACAACAGTGCGATTATAAAAAACACAATGAGTTTTATTGCACAAATCAACTGAAGCAGTCCTACGAATCACCCAAGAGCTCCTGCCGCATCCAGGACTAGGATCTTGGGCAAACAGTTTGTTATTTTCAGTATGAACGTAACCATTCAGTGTTGTATTTTATTCAATTTAATGAATTTGTAACACATATTGTAATATAAATTTTAGATTCCTCGCTTCTTCTCCATACAAACTTTAACTATGCCAAATCTCACACTCCTTGCGCGCAATATGCTTAAAAAGGGGGAACTAAAATAGATTATAACAAATCAATACCCTTTGCAGTAGTAAGTAATAAGTAAGAGTGCCTATTTAATATTTCACTAGCGACCCGCCCGACTTCGCACGGGTTCAATTTACTAATAAACAAAATGAGAAGTATGAATGTGAAACTGAACGTCACATCTTTTTATTGTTATAAAAATATTCGACAGTAGAACTATCAAACTGAAATTCACTTTTCTTATTGAGATTTTAATCTAAAAATACAAATTTTCGACTTTTCCATTAGATTTTCTTTCAACAAACCTTGTCCTGTACAAACAATTACAAAAACAACAAAAAACAGCCAAATCGGTCGAGCCGTTCTCAGGTTAAGTACTTTCATACATGCGGCAATTGATTTTATATGTATAATATATATATATATATATTTAGAAGACATAGAAGAAATAATACCAAAAGAGAATATTACTAAAATAGTTAAACGGATAAATTAAGACTGCATGCTCCCAAACAATCCTAACATTAACAAAAAAAAAACAATTAAAAATATTATCGATTCTATCATAACATTTTATAGGGACGAGGTATTATTAATTTGGACAGTTATTACAGAAGATTCGGCAGGTAGGCAGCTCAAGCGAGTGGTCGTGTAAGCTTCACACGCGCTTACCGCAGTCAAAAGGGTATATGTGAAGGCCATGAGTTGACCGCATCCGCTTCGCGCATCACTAGTGACTCACACACCTAGATATCGATGGATTAATTAGTTATTAAATTCAGAAATGCACTTTAGTTAGCCGGTTTAATGCAAATAGTCTACGTTAACGGAGATTATGATATTATTAGCTGCTAGAATTTTGTTTCCAAGTTGTTGTCAATAAGACAGAAGAGAACCATCAAGTAGTAACCTATATTTTAATCCTATATTGATTTATTAAATATCAACTTCATCATCATCATCATTTCAGCCTATTACTAGTCCACTGCTGAACATAGACCTCCCCCTAGATTGCTACAAAAATTGTGGCTCTCATTTTGGGGGGATTTTACCATAGTTGCCACGCTTGGCAAACGAGTTGGCCACCGCAGTTTATTTATTCAGATGTTCCAAGAAGGTGCAGCTGCCCATCTTCTGGTTTTAATTTTACCTCTGTCAACTTTTACGACTCCCTCGGGATGAGATGGGGATTGATATTTATATCAAGCTCCGGTCCGGCAATATGTGAAAAACTGGGCTCGAAGATATATAAAAAACACATAATGTACAGGGGGAATCCATCCATATGTTGCTGACGTACTTATGACTCGGAACCGATTTTACATACAGCAAAGGATTTTAACTAAGTGCCGGCCTTTCTAGACTGATATGACATACGATTTTTTAAATCAAGAGTTAGTAGGCATATCTAGTGTGGACGCGCCAATCATCCTAAATTGCAACGCTGCTTAACTTCGAGTTGGTTTGTGGCCAAACATTGGCCTTAACTAACTATTAACATAAAGTTTAATAAGTCCATATTTCAACTAAAATAGCACAGCTCAGAATAAACTAAATTTCTTGAAAATATTTAATATGACTTACTATAAAAACAATATAAGAATAAGTCTTTAATATTCGTTTATTCTTTGTTCATCGACGTAGCTTTCTCACTTTAATAACTAGTAATCACTTGTCGGATGTAAAATCATAGATACACATTTTTTTCAGCATGCGTTTCTTAAATATTAATGTATTGGTGTCGTAATAATCGTGAATAAAAACGTGATTGAGCACCAACCTTACAATCAAATTGTAAGGTCGGGCGCGACTGGGTTTCTCATGTCACCTGTGCTACGTGATTTAAGTGTAATATCGATAATTAGTACGCCTAAACTTATACTGAGTATTTACTCAACACCAATTAGTTGAAATGCAAATATAATTTATTATTTGTCTTTCATCTAGATACATTCGTTGTTATTTTCGCGTTCAGTCGCATGTTTCATCGAGGTTCTAGGATGTAAGAATTTATTCACGCATCTATTTAAAGATGGAAGACGTTAAGAAACTTTAAAAACACTATCGCTATTAAAATGAATAAATTAGTTCTGTGTGTAAAATTAAATAAAAAATACTTCTTGCTTTTAAGCTTTGTGTTTAAATATAGCTAAAAAAGGTCTTTCCGTTTGTCTGTTCGAAATGATTTTACTTGAAAAATACTGTAACTTTTTTATATAAATGTAACTCATGGATATGGTTACAGAAATTGTGTCTTCTATTTGTTATTGCTTAAAATTAAATATGCAATGTTGTAAATCTTGGATATTCAATTATCCACTTTGATAGTAGCTCTGGGATTAAGTAAGTCTTTGTTTCATTAAAATATCTCAAAAATTCCTAGAGGTCCTGGAATTCTGAGTCCAACTTCAGTTCAGTTCTAAAATTCACGCGTATTGACTTGGTCTCAGTCCATGTGAAATGGGCCCAACCTTTCCTTAAAACGACTTCGATCTGATTAACCCTCGCTTCATAAATCAGTTTCTCATTGATACACGTGATTTATTAAATAATAAGCAGATACGTTTTATACATTAAATATACCTAACATCAAACCTAGTATAATTACCTACTGACTGCTCACATAATTAAGAACGCCAAAAAGTTTATTTTTTAATCAAATTTAAATAGAGAACATTCTGTGGCTAAGGCAGTTTTCGTATCATTTTGGCGCCATTTGTTACTGTATAAGTCTAAAACGTGATTACTTCATAAAAAAACCATGGGTAAAAGTAAAACTTTTGACAAATCTACAAGGGAAATCAAGTTAATTATAACTTTGATAGAAGGCTGATCATCTGTAATGCTCGAAAATGGTAGTTTTTAACACTGGGAAACATTTTAACACGTACCAAACAACTTCAAATATTCCGCGCGTACCTGAAAAGATAAAGACATCTTGTCAAGATGATCGAAATATCGTTCATTTGGCAGAACAAGATCCTTTTAAAAGGTCTAACGAGATAAGAAAATAATATTTTGGCGAAAGCTACCCTACAGCGATCTCAGCAGGCAGTATTTAAAGGCAAGTGGTAGAAGAGAAGTTGCATGGAAGTATAGAAAGGAAGGTATTCATACTGAAACGGTTCCATAGGCAAGCTAGTCTCGCATTTGCAAGAAAGTTTAAGAACTGGATAGGTCAGACAATAGGAAAATGTTCTTTTTTTTGAATAGACAAAGTAAGAAAAAAATGGTTCTGATGGAAAACGGTACTTACTGCGCCCTCCGAATAAAGCATGATGGGGAAAATGTGGAAATGTAGGGGTGCTTTTTTGGTCATGGAGTTCGACCCATTACAAAATTGGAAACATATGTTACCCTATGCTGAAGACGACATCCCGGTAATTTGAACATTCCAGCACGATAATGACCAAAAGCATACTGCACGCACGGTGAAGGAGTTACTCATTTCACAATCAGTTCCTGTCTAAGATTGGATAGCTAACAGCCCAAATCTAAGTGTAAAGGAATATTTTTGGTGCGAAGGCAAGAAAAGGGTAACAGATCATCAATGTGGAAATTTAAGCGAGTTGATCGACAGTTTCTTAGGGTAATAGAACTCCATCGCTCCCATTGTGTCAAGATGTCAAAAATTTAGTGTTAATGCCTTGTCGATTGGAGGCAGTAATCAAAATGCGAGGACATGCGCTTAATTATTAATCTTAATATAAAATGTATTTTAATTAACTCCTGCGGTCCGTTTTTCGGCATAAGCGTCTCCAATTTGTCCAGTCTTTGGCGTTCTTAATTGCTATTCTTTTTTTTTATTTATTTAATAAAGTGACGGAACGAGCAAAGCGTTCACCTGATGGTAAGTGTAACATCTGCCCATAACAAATGCTATGTCACCCAGAACAGTGTGACACCACAATGCGCCCGTCACCCTGAGACATCAGTTCTTAAGTCTCATAGGCCCAGTGATTACGCTAGCTCTCAGTGCCCTTCAAACCGAAACACAGTAATGTTTGCAGACTACTGCTTTACGGCAGAATAACTGGCCCTGGGGTGATACCTACCTAGACGGATTCCTGCACCACCAGTCGATCTCATATAACTCATATCCATTCAAATATCACGATGTCGAGGCAACGGTTGAGGATTTTTCGTGTGGTCCCGCTTCTGTCACTGTTGTGTAATAGTACTTACGCACTTTTTTCTCGTTTCTCACTTTTGCCCACTTTAGGCGAAAGTTACAAACATTCCCTTACTGTTTATTTACTACGTCTTTTATTCTGAGGGCGGCTTGGGATGTAATCGTTACGTGTGCAAACACATCTTGGTACGACGCATACAAATCGCAGAATATTCATTTCCGTCACGTGAAGTTCCTGTACGTATTATGTCAAGATTAGCCAGTTCTTAGATCAGATTCATCGCGATCTGTTCTCAAGCTCCTTCGCGTCTAGATGAGTTTTCATATCAGCACTTCCATCGATGTAACTTTTCTCTAGTTATTTTCATACTTATCAAAAGTGTTGCCATCCGCTGTAGAGAGATGACACTGAGATATCTACTGTGACTACATCTTAACTTAACGAGTCTGTGAGATATACCCTAAGTGAATATCGATTGTTCGAGGAAAGGGGAAGAATCTTTTTGCTTCCAACACGTGGCCGAATAGCCATCTTGATCTGCTCATCTAGCAATATCTTATGTACAAAGTATATGTACGCCAATCTGCTTTTCAGACTATTATGGTAATTAGAGAGGCCTGAGTCACACAGTAAACTTTTTACTGTCTATTGTAAATGGATACCAATATTATATTGTTTAATCGGTAATATTACGTATTTTTTTGAAATCCTAATACCTATTAATCTCGTCAAGGCTCATAGTGAAATACCTTCCTCAGGTTAAGAAAAGCAATGTGCAGTTTTCTTTTCTCTCTATATGCCTCCGCAGCATGTATTCGGATCATAAAGTTCTATCCATGAAAATTATCAATAACGACAACTATCTTAAATTCATCACCATTTTTGTCACTGACCTCATTGTTTTGTACATTAAAGTTCCTTAATATTTAAAATTATGCATATTTTGAAATAAATTATAAATAAAAATCAAATAAATGTGAGACTCAATATTGAAAAATAATAATTTATATTGAGCTGCTACGGATATTTTAACGACTACAATAAGAGGATGGCGAAATCAAATTAAAAATAAATATCCAGCAAGAATGAAACGATATTAATATATGTAAATAAAAACGATCAAAATTAAGATTTAAAACAGATGAAGAGCGTTTAAATGAAATCATTACTTTTCGTCGAAAATTAATGGATAGGATGAGCTAAATTATCATTCGAGTCTATTATTTGCCAAATTATTTTCTATCACTACTTTTGATTATAATTACATTTATTTCAATTATAAATAAATTCAGTTATTTATAAAAAGTCTAGTGTAATACATACAGCCTGGCGTAATCACTGGGCATATTAGACTAAAGAACTGATGTCTCCTGGTAACGGGCGCAGTGTGGTGTCACACACAAATGTTCTGGGTGACACAGCATTTATTATGGGCAGGCGTTTCACTTACCATCAGGTGAACGTTTTGATCGTTTTGTCTCTCTTTACAATTAAACTTTACGCAGACATAGAACGCAGCATTGAAATTAGAACATAAGCATTCTAGTTTATGATAGAACACCTTAGCGATGCGAATGTGTTTAATAAGACGAAGCTGCAGCAAACTATTGCATCAACTGGTTTTTGGACAGCAAAGAATGCAACATCTGTCACTTTTCGTCAAAAGAAGCGGTTAAAAAAAGTTTGGAATATTCACGTAATGTAGGTCATGGACTTGTACCTGAGACTGTTAACGTGCGTAATGAGTCTGATATAAGGAAAATAGTATGAGAAATACTTCAAAGAAATATTCGCAGTAAATTAATTTTGTTATGGTCGTGGATATAATCGGGACGATTACAGATACGATGAATTGTTCTGTTTTTAACCAGAAGATTGATAAATTGTGATCCAGTTTCGATCTTTGGACCTGGCACCTCCTTTTAAAATGTGTTCAGGAGTCTAAGAAATTATAATGGTGGTCCCATTGGACCCGGCACCGGTTAATAAAATATTTCGGGGATTGTAGAATGAAAATGTTGTTATTTTAAATCCAATAAAAGACTACAGACTTACCATTTTTTTAAATAATCTAATGATGGAGTGTTCATATACTTTTATTGCTTTAATATAAGTAAAATAAAAAACTTAAATTATACGAAAGAAAATAACCTCAAGTACTTTAAAACACACACGGGTGAAAACTTCACCGTGTTCAATGCCGTTGATGGCCAACTTAAATATATATATTTTCGGTGATGTAATTGCTGTTAGCCGTCTCGGCTTTTACAGCTTCATCGGATACTGTGCTCGCGGGCCAGGGGCCCGTGTGCCAGGTTTGGTTTGACCCAAACATAAATAAATAAATAAATAAAAACTCCTACAAAACCCTCGAAGTTCGGACTGTGTCGCGTTCGCTGCGTGCTATCGCGATTTCGAAAATCTTAAAACATTTTAAGTCGTCTACTGACCGTCCGAAGGAGGCTGCGCGCGTCCATTCGGACTGTCGACTTGTGTGTCGGTAACTCTGGGCGGTGAGAACCGCCCTGGAACACGGGT
Organism: Luehdorfia chinensis; assembly: GCA_019845155.1. Classification (NCBI taxonomy): domain Eukaryota; kingdom Metazoa; phylum Arthropoda; class Insecta; order Lepidoptera; family Papilionidae; genus Luehdorfia; species Luehdorfia chinensis. Next base: position 2,218,974 of record JAHVAK010000125.1, read on the forward strand.
GAATCTTGTGTACGCGATGTGATTATTGACAATTGCGCGCCGCTCTCTACGGCGGTCGCGCGTCGTGGTGCGTGTTATATCAAAGCTATTGACTGTGTGTACAGTGTGGCTTGGATCGTGACTGACAGTATCGTGGTCAGGAAGAGCTGAGACGTCCGTGTCGTCTAGCACGTTTCGCGGGCGACGTTTGCGTTCGGTCGCGTTTCTGTTTGGTCGCCAACTTAAACCAGTTGTTTCGTAACCTAACGTGCGCGTGCATCTTCCGTCGCATCCTGTAATTTTACCTTCAATGCGCCGGCAGAGGAATAGCTCTAAATTAAGAGCACAGACTCTCATAAGTGAGACTTATTTTTTATAGAAGAAAGCAAACACCTCCGCAATACCAGAGGAAAAACGGGTGCGTCGCCTGCCTTTGAGAAAGGAGTAGGCTCTGTTCTGTTCGTTCAAAAGCTGTAAATAATTCTAAAAAATCCTCGAAACACTCCACGTGATAAATACGAAAAATGCAAAGATATTCAACATCTCTTCGCAAGGTCATCGGAAAGGAATCTGATCAAATCGTCGACGATTCGAGCCGCTCTTCGTTGAATGTCAAATGGAAGAAGCTTGCACTGTGGCAGCACTGTGGTGCCCGGGTCCAGAGATGAAAACAGTACTCTATGTGAGGCCGAACTTGCAAGTGGTGGGCTAGCATAGAATATTATCCCGCTCTATTAAGTACGCCAAGCATTTTAAAGGCCAGTTTGGCCTACTCTTCCAGGTGACTTCGAAACGCCAAGGATTCTGGTACTGGCAGAGAAAATAGTAAAGTAATTAGTAAAGTTTAATTATTATGGATCAAATAATAATTTTTTACTTAAATAAATAAAATTATTCAACAGTATCTGAAATGTATTAATTCAAATTTAAAACTTAATAACCATAAGCGGTTTATGGTAGAAATTATTTAAATTAATATATTTATGTTTTTGTTTATGTTTAAATTATTATGAAAAACAATCTATATTGTTTTTCATTTGATAATTCTAAGAATCTGTCTGTCTAACCTAGCAGATGCAACTAGAAAGTTTTAACTTGTAGTAAGTAGTAAGACTTTGAATTTAAATTTGCGTATGTCAAGATAGTATTAAGGGGATAAATTTATTCTTTAATTAATTTAAAATAATGTAATTGAAATTATGCATAGTTTTTAAACAACTTTCTATAATACATGTAGTATCTTACAGTTTGCCGTCTATATAGAAAGACTACTCTCCCTATATTATTAAAAAATATAGAGAGTGGCTTCTCAATATGATCAACATGGTGGTACTTACCTAGACGGATTCCTGCATAAGAATCCTTCCACCGCTCAGAACCGCCATTAACAACGAATTTTAGTTGAGACACTAACACATTTGTAATGATTTAAGCATATCTTGCTTTATGATGCAGCGACAGAGCTCTAGCGACAAGATTTTTGTCTGCGTAATGGATAACTGCAAAATCCGCGATGCCGGCACCACTCAAAGTGTTAACTGCTATGATTTAAGTGCCGGTTTCAAAAGTTTTTTGTTAATAAAATGACAGGAACTTGTGTAGTCAACGCGAAACGTCAATTAACCCTTCCTACACAGCACCTGCGTGGCGGACTCCTTTCGGCTCCATTTCGCTGTACTAATACGAGTAAGTTTTATTTTCTTCAAAGCAGGAAGGAATATTCTGCAAAGTTCATAAAATTACAAATATATATGTGAGGAAGGAATTGCAGACTTAATTAAAAGTTACCTAAATACCTAGTTCATCATCATTTATTTATTTATTTATTTATTTATTCTTTATTGCATTCACCTAATTTTAATTAAAAAAAAAGGATTACAAAGGGCGGACTTAATGCCTTTTGGCATTCTCTCCCAGTCAACCCAAGGCATAGAGAGACATTGTTATAGGTGCTTTACGAATTCATCATTTTAACTTCATGCTAATAAAAACAATACGCTAATTGTACTAGAATATTGATGATTAGATATCGATAAAAATAATATTTCAAATCATATTACACATAAATATTTACACAGATATATACACTTAAATATACATACACGTAAAACTGATATATACATACATATATACATACATATTACCGAATGACCGATGAAAGAAAGAAAAGATCAAAATTGATATAAACTTACGAAGATGATTTTAAAAAAAGTTCTCGAATAAGTGTTTTGAACGTCAGCTTATTAGAAACCTTCCTAATGTCTTCGGGTAAGGAGTTCCAGAGGAGTGTAGCCTGTATTACAAAAGAGTTACCAAAAAAACCGGTGAAGTGTTGTGGAATACTAATCTTAAGGTTAGATGAGGAACGAAGAACCCTATCATGGGTTAAAGAAAGGTACTGAAATTTATCCTTAAGATACGAGGGGGTAGTAGGATCATTTAAAATAGAGAAGAGAACAAGTTAAATTCTAGAATTACACCTCTGTCTGATAGTGAGCCAGTTAAGGCGAGATCGATAATAAGAGATATGGTCATACTTTCGAAGACCAAAAACGTATCTGATGCAGTTGTTGAAAAGGCGCTCTAGCTTGTTAAGAAGGTCATTGTTCAAGTCTATGTAACACACGTCTGCATAATCAAAAATCGGTAAAATAAGCGTTTGCACAAGCATGAGCTTGGTCTTAAAAGGAAGAAAAATTTTTTAAACGGTAGAGTAATCGCAACTTGGCTGAAACTTTACGGCTGATTTCGGTAACCTGTCTACCCCAGTTCATATTGTTATCAATAATCAGCCCAAGATTCTTTACTGAGCTAATAAACGGTATCACATTGTTATTATAATAGACGAAAGGCAAAGCGTCGAAGTCAATTTTACCTAACATTCTTGAGCTACCAACGAGCATTGCTTGGCATTTCGTAGGATTGACCGAGACTCCAAAGCGCTACGACCAATTATAAACAGACTTCAGATTAGTATTCAAACAAGCAATCGCGCCGTGGAGTTCGTCAACACTAGAATGCACATAAAGTTGAAGGTCGTCTGCATAGAGATGGTACGAACAATCTATACTAGAAGTGATAGAGTTAATAAAAACTGAGAAGATTATGGGAGAAAGTATTCCGCCTTGCGGTACGCCCGAAACGAGATCAGCCCACTGAGAGGTCTTTTGCCCCACGTGGACGGATTGTTGACGCCCGCGAAGATAAGAAGAGAACCACTCCAAGACTGTGGGAGCGAATTTAAGATGGGAAAAAACAGCTAGGAGTAAATCGTGGTCGACTGTGTTAAAAGCATTAGAAAAGTCCACGAGCACCATCACTGTAACTTTCTTATTTTCCATCCCTTCTCTAATATCATCTGTAATTTCAGGTAGTGCAGTAGTGGTGCTGTGACCAGGGCGAAACCCAGACTGATAAGGACTCAGTAGGTTATGTTTATGTATAAATAAGGAAATTTGCTTATGAACACAGGCTTCCAGAACTTTAGAAAGAAAAGGCAAGATCGAAATGGGGAGAAAATGATTAGGAAGTATAGGATTAGGTACTTTGGAAAGGGGTTGTACATAGGCCTTTTTCCACAGTGATGGATACTCACCTGAGTCTAGAGAATAGTTAATTATGTGAGTGACTGCAGGGAGAATGTACTCTATTATGTTGGAAATCATGAATCTACTGACATCATCGCAACCCACAGCCCTGGATTTGATTGCCAGAATAGTCTTTTTAATCTCATCCTGATTCACAGGAGAGAAATGGAAGACAGGAATGTGAGGAGGTGGGATAGAAGCTATGTAAGATAAGGTTTGAGAACGGATTGTAGGGTCCATTTCAGCAGCAGAAGCAAAATGAACCATCATCATAATTTCAAGCCTATGATAGTACTACCCCATAGATTACCACAGAATTTGTAGCTCTCATTTTGGGGGGATTTTGCTATAGTTGCCACGCTTGGCATGCGGGTTGGCAACCGCAGTTTATTTATTCAGATATTCCAGGAAGATGCCGCTGCCCATTTCCATTTTTTCATTTTCCCTACGTCGTCTTTTACGACACCCACTTGATAAGAATGGGTGGTAGATTCTCTTAAGTCGCCGCCACAGGCCTACCTAGTTAATTAAATGTATTTTTTGTGGGGAGTTATGAATCATTTATAATAATATGTAGCGACATCTATATCGCCACATGAGAAGCTCAAGAAATATTCGCATACGTCCATAATCGCGCTATGAAAGTTTTCTGAGATGCGAACTATATATACAACATCTAAATATTACTAATAGGAGGAGACGTCCTCCCCAGATCAGACCAACCGATCTGGCGGGTAGCTACCCTTTTCCTTGGCAATATCATACGTTAAAAATAAAATTTGTTCCGCTTTTGAATATTTAAATGTGGAAATTCGATATCATCTTACGTTAGCTTAGCAAAATACGTTAACAAAATGCTAACAGTGTCGTTGGCCAACAATTTAAATTGAAATAAATGTGATGCAATTACTTTAAAGATATATCCTTTTCCAATATTTGTATAGTCATTATTTTAGTTAGAAAGATCGTTATCATGACACACTTTTGTACATGATAAGTACATAATGGCTATTGCAGATAAATGAATGATATTTGTGATCTTTCTTATGACATTAATTTTTCACGGATTAATGATTTTTTTTTTCTTAAAAACATCTGGTCTTCGAAATTGTGCTAAGAAAAACTGTAATTTGTTAACTAGAGCTGTAATGGCTAAGTCATTTTCTTTATCGAAAAAAAATCTTCATCTGGATCGTTTAACTGATTCTTAGCTAACATGCTCACCGATTTGGACCCCATCGCCGTTTTAAGTCGATCCAACACCATCACATCTTTCGTCAATAAAATAACACATGAAGGCAGACCGTGGACCTGGACCGCAAGCTTTTATTCTCTTGTAATTATGCAAAATGTTCAAACTGTCATTTTTTGTATAGCTTCTTAATACTCGTAGTATGAATGTCCTCTATTTAACATTTTGTTTTCATTTTGCCGATGAAAAGAAATGTTTTATTTATCTGATTCTATTTTGCACAATAGGTGCACATTTTGCACAATCACTTCACTTCATAGAGGATGGTATAAAGCAATTAATATCGATTACATAACGTTACACAACTTCAGGTCTAAAGGTCACAATACACAAGGGTCTTGGTCATAATAAGTCGTGATTTTTACCGACAACTTATGATCTATTGTTAGTTCTTGCAAATTATAGCTCGGCATAAAGCTTTGGCTAATTCCCTATCACACTGTAGCCACTAATGTATAGCTTATGCTCTATCAAAGGTCACTTTGGTGAAGAATCTAAGACTTACGTTATTGGATAATACTGTAATTATGTGATCATTTTTAACTTGATAATAATTATTTACTCGCAGTTTCATCACCGCTTTGTGTATTCTTTTTTTATTTAAAAAACGATGCATAACATTTAAGTTTGGCACTGTTGACTAGACCTCCTCGTCGTCCTCCGTGTCGGTGGATTTCATGTTTCTTTTTTTTTGAAAAGGGGAGAAAGTGGCAACATTAGCATATCATTCACCTAACGGTAAGTACAATGTCTGCCCATAACAAATGATCTGTCACCCGGAACATTAAATTGCAAAATACTGTGAGACTCTGAGGCATCACACTGCTCCCATAATACACGTAAGCTTATTATGTCCTGTAATCGTAAGTCAAGGTTAATTTACATTTGATCCTGGTGGTTCCCATATAGAGATTTCGGCCGACTAAATTATGTCCAATTATACCTTAGACACAGGTTTGCGCATTTACCGCTAAAAAGAAACCCTTCGTCGTATCTCCTCATTATGATAGTTCTTCTCTTGTTGCTTCAGCTATGAATAGTATCACAATCCTTGGCGTTGACATATCAAGAGACGTTGAGTTCAACGGTCACCTGGAAGAGAAGGCGAAATTGGCCACTAAAAAGTTTGGCAAACTCAGTAGAGCGAGACTGTATTTCACGCCGGTTCATAGCAAGCAACTTTACAAAGTGAAAATTCGGCCCTACATGAATACTCTTCTCATCTCTCATCCGGGGTGCCCCCGAAGCCAGCTCATTTCATTGGACCGAATACAACGAAGAGCGATTCGAATCGTCAACGATCATGTTCTTTCCGATGGAATGGATTCACTGACCTTGCAAAGAGATGCTGCGTCTCTTTGTATTTCTTATCGCCTTTACTTCGTGAAGTGTTCAAAGGAATTGTTCAGATTAATTCCAGCAGCTGAGTTTCAACATCGAACATTGCGCAACAACTTAAAACTCCATCAGCATTTAATGGTCGGCATTCCACCACTCTTCGTTTTTCAAGGAATTTAGTGCCACGGCTGACCACTCTTAAGGACCTTCAAGTAAGAGCCTACTCCTTTGTCATAGGTAGAGATGTGCCAACTCGAAAAAAATCGACTGGAGTCACGTCACTCGAATTTAACTCAAGTTGAACAACTCTGAGTACAGCGCCTGTTAGTAAGTGATTTGTTACAAAATATTTATATATTTGTAACAAATTTACGAGTAAATCTAAACACTGTTTTCAATTAACACGTTTTCACTAGCGATTGAACTTTAATTGTAACGATTTAGTGGTGGTAGGATTTCTATGCAGGAATCCGTCTAGGTAGGTACCACTCTCGGTCAGGTACAGGTCTCAGTTATTCTGCCGTGAAGCAGTAGTGTGCAAACATTGCTGTGTTTCGGTCTGAAGGACACTTTGAGCTAGTGTAATCACTGGGCATATGAGACTTAAGAACTTCTGTCTCGAGGTGACGGTGTGGTGCCACACAGAAATGTTCTGGGCGACACAGCATGACGATGATGGGGCAAACGTTGCATTTACCATCAGGTGTATCCTTTGTTCGTCTCGTCACTTTGACCAAAAAAAATAAAAAAATCCATCCAATCCAACCATTTTTGGTTCGGGCTATTTTTTCAAATTCTCAACAACAAGGAAAACAATCAAGAACAGCTAACAACCGCTAATAATAACCTCCAATCTGCAAGTGCGCTATTGGTGACCAGTGAATCTAGTTTATCTTGATTGGCAAACTTTGTGTCATCTTCGGTGCCATTTGGTCGATGCACTAGGGTGGAGAGAAAGGCGCAAGTGCGCCCGACCAACGAATCGCGCTCTCGCTTGTTTCGTTCATGTACCGCCAGCTCGAATTAACTCGTTAGTAAATCGAATTGACCCATCCCTACACAAAGGCAAGCGACGCACCCGTAATTCTTCTGGTATTGCGGTTGTTCATGGGCGGTGATACCATTAGGCGAGCCGCATCCTTGTAAGCCTTCTCTATAAGTAAACATAATATGTACTAGCCTCACCAGTTATATAGTTTTAGTGTACCAATATCATTCGCAGATGTAGTTCCTGTACGTGAACTTACGAAATGTTACGAAACTGACATTGAGTATTCCTATTATAATCCTCAAAAGTGACAATGTAGCAATATCTACATATGTCATTAGCATAGGTAGGTGTCTAAAGGCCTGAATAACCTTTTTTCATTAAGTGGATCACCATAACATAAAATACATTTTATACTCAATAGCTTACATTCAAGTTTAGTTTCAACGTAATATTTAAAAAAGGAACTAATTGTTCTTGAAACAACAGTAATTTCTAAACTTACGCAAGTAAAGCTGCGATCCCATTTATTTAAAAATATAATGGAAAATTACTTGAATAAGAGTCTAATATTTAACTCGACTTCATCCTCCTTAATTTCTAAAAATAAAACAGTTCGCTGGCTCCAAACTGGAAGAAACAATTTTGCGAGCTATTATCATCTCTTGCTAAATCTCGAGCTTTTGATACAAAACACTTTTTGTTCACCATGAAATGAAGTGTTAATAAATGCCTTAATAACTATGTTACAAAACGATAATTTTAACGTCATAAAAATATCATTACGATTGTGCGGTCCGTTTGTGTACTATGTGTGAAACAATATTCGTCCATGAACTCTACAGCTGTGTTAAGCTTTCAAAGTATTCTTAGATGTTATTCTTCACTGAATGTGATTATGGTTGGCATTTAACAATAAGCTATAAAATAGGCCATCAATGCGTCTTAAAAACTAATTGTGTAATGGTTTCTTAACCATTTTGAGCTCACGAAGTAAACGAGTAGATGTACCTAAATTATTTTTATTTATTTACTCAAGCCAAATAATATGAACAGATCATAATCCTAATAATGCGATAGATTTGTCCCAAATTAACTAGCGTAACAAATGTAAGCTCATTTTTTGTTAATTAACTCTGGATAACTGATAAATGTACCTATTATGGTGACAACCAAACTGAGTATAGTATATGTGAAATTATTGTAATAGGTAGCATAGTTAGTCCTACCGCGAAGCACAGCAACAACTGCGGTCACAACCACTGCAAAATGTAGTTGTGAGGGCAAAGAAGGTTTTAACTCAAAGTAAAACAACATACAGGTTCAGTAGTAACAATTTAAACAGATAACACCTGCCATCACACGGCAGCCCTAATTACTATTTATAGCTATCGTGTGACGGCAAGTGTTATCTGGGGCCGCGTAAAAGAAGAAGAAGACAGAATAAAAAAAAGCTTTTTATTTGCCACAACAAAAAATAAAAAAAAATTATTGAAACATAAAAAATCAAATAAAAATAAAACGATCTACAACCGCACTTCATCCCGTGGTTGTAGTAATTAAATGACTTTTAAGGGAAATGTTAGTAAATTACATACTCGTAGCTTACGACAGATATCAAATACGCCAGACGTTCATACGGGTGGCAGAACGCAGCGTCTAAGGAGGTGCTCGGTCCATAGAAACGCCTATCGGTCTGTGATGCGATGCCATTAACGTAAGGCCACCCTACTAGCGGTTTACAAGTGGACTTCCTCCATGGTGATGATGATGAAAAACTTCTCCAATAAGCGCCTCTCCAATTTATAAATATTGGAGATTAGATGCTTTACACAGATTCTGGTCTCTCGCGAGTCGAAAAAGTCAAGACACGCCTGCGATTCCAGTATAATATGTATTCCGAACCAAATCTTTTCCACACAATTTTTCACATCATTGGAATAGGTGATATTTGTTAGGCCTTGACGACCGCGCGGCCTAGTGGTCAGAGTACCTAACTTCTAAGCCGCAGGTCCTGGGTTCGAATCCCAGCCGGAGCCAACATTTGTGCTCAAACACGAATTGTTGGTTTTCGGTTCTAGTTGTGTTGTGATTGTCCCCGTGTTTCTGACACTGCATCCTTCCCTATCTCCGCTCTCATCGCATCAGCGTTATATCGGCGGCGGGTAGGTTGGGACTAGTGTGTGCCTCCGTATTTGCGCGTACACTTGTGGCACTGTAATTTCTCTTGCGCAATTGATAGCTATAGACGATATTCGAAAGTTGTCGCCGTGGTCGAAATCGGCCAGTAGAATATCATCATCATCATCATCATCATCATTTGTTAGGCCTGAGTACGTGATCAAGACACGACACTTAACTTTTCTTGATGGTGTACAAAAGTCCACGGTCAGTCCAGCCCGTGGTAAAACTTCCTCGTTGACAGTGATGATAGATTTACATTATACCTAGACCTGGAGTCCAAAATTAGAACTGGGAATTACCACAACCAGACACAAAAATAAACTATTTATTAGATGGATAGACAGAATTTTATTTATACTCAGATTTTGTCAAGTAAGCGAATAAATAACAGAAAGAGATATTTTAAATTCTAAAATATCAGACACTGATACTATTCGACCTAGTGGAATAGGTAGGTCGAATAAGTGGCACTGTACAAAAATCTACCACACCGGCGCATTCAGTGAGTATTGTAAGAAGACTCTTACTATATACTATAATAAGGAATATGTCTGGAAAATCTTATGATTTCGGACAGAAGTAAAAATAACCTTCTAGGAAAATGATAGACCGGTACACAGACCGGTACGGGCAAACGCGTCTAAGGAGCGAGGTTCCTGCCACCACTATCATCCTGCCAAGCATGGCATTTACGGCAAATGTTCCCTTCGTGGAAAAAGTCTACGTCCTGCTGATGACTTCTACCAGTCTGATTTTTGTTAGATAAATTTTTATTTAAAGAAAAAGCAAAACCCGTCTACAAAAATAATAAGAATTTTACAATAACACTCGTAGCAAATGTTATTGTAAAATTCTTATTATTTTTGTAGACGGGTTTTGCTTTTTCTTTAAATAAAAATTTAACTCGATAAAATCCGTAAAATTAGTTTCATTTAAATGTGTAGTGTTCGCGTAAATATCTTTCTGTTTGACATTGATGTCAAAGAAAGCAAACCTTTACATCAAAAAAGGAAGAAATGTGTTTCCATACTGAAGCTAATACATACTGCCTCTAATAATTTACATTAGGAACGTCGTTTTTGTAGATAGCATGTGATCACCACGGTTCACTGTACACAGGATGCGAAGCAAAGATGTCATACCTAAATACTCTAATAAGGTAGAGAAATAAGGTATTTCTTATTTCTCGTATTACATGAAACAAAATTTAAAGAATTTTGTAAAAGCGTTGTCCTTCCACCGTCGATCGAAATTCCGTACCGATCATCAATTTTAATAGTAAATTTCCAACCTTTATTACATAATCGTTTAAAATTTTAAAGTTTCTTTATCAACGAAAATAGTTGCAATGGATGCTGGTGTTATATTAACTATACTTCAAATAAAGGAAATTACTTCACTCTGGGAACTTAGTTACCATCTAAGCCGATAAAAATATTTTTTAGGCCTTATTCTGATTAGGCTACTAAAGTTTCTAGTTGTCGCGGTTTATATGTCTTCAAATTTGGTATCTGAATTGTCCGGGATGGTTTGCGGACCATAAAAAAACGGAGGTGTTGATGAATGAACATCAATAGATGACCGCGTGGCACAGTGGTCTTAATCGTCTTATAGGTCATCATAAATTGACTGCTTAACCTCGATGAATATATATAGCATAAAGCTCCACACACACAGCAGTAACAAATTCGCTCCAAACTCAAAAAGTATGTAATATGTATATATGTGATATTGCTCCGAGATGTGTTGAAAGTGTGACTTTGATATTTGGCTGCACCTCTTAGTGCACAATATGTTTGTCGAATATGTCAAACACCAATAGCATTGGAAAGATTTGTTTTATATATCAAATAATCCTCATACATTATATAATCAAATGTCAAAACTATTCCACTATGTCAGTAAAACTGGAGATAAATTGTTAAAGCTTTTTGCTTAGAATTTAATCGCTTCCATTTTTGATACTCTGTTGATGTTGGTATTATTTTTAGTTTTAATTTAAATAGTTTTTTTAAATAAAATTTATTTATTTTTCAAATTTTACTGCATATTGTGCCGTGAATAAATGATCTTTCTTTATTTTTTTCTTAATTTAAATAAAATAAACATGATTTTATATTCAGATATTCTCAGAGATATTCTCTAGATGCTTAGGAAGTTTGCATTGTAGTCTCCTGGCACTTATGGACCTTGATGGATTTCTTATAGAGTATAAATACATTCAAAATTTTAACAATTTAATGCCGAATCCTACATATCACCACAGTACAAATCGACATTAGAAAATAATTTAAAATCCATCGAAAATATTTTATATAATTATGAGAACATCAATAATATGTTTCTTTGTTTATACTCGTTAAGAGAACGGTTAGTGATAATGTCAAGGCTATGACCTTCTTGGTTCTATTAAGTTCAGGCACGATTAAATAAAACAACTGGTACTAACATTAGCGAAAATGAAACTAGGTAATAAAAAGGCTTTTAGTCAGCTTAGTTGTTATCAAAAAATGACTGAACTTAAAACTGCGCAACAAAATGCGGTTCCGTAAATTATCCAGCAATTGTTACATGGACTGATTATAGTCCGGCAGAGTAAAATAGCAACTACCTCTTTCCTACCGGGGCGTCGTACGGCTAGACTTTATTCGCGCAGCATAATAGCATAATATGCAATACTATACTGCTCATAGTATTTTTTTTTATTGATAAAGTGACGAAACGAGTAAAAAGTTCATCTGATGGTAAGTGCAACGTCTGCCCTGGGATTCAATAGGGGCTAAAAAATTTTTGAGTGAATTTTCGACGTAAATGGCGGCGACGTGGGTTAAAAAATTGAAAAAGGCGTGATTGTTTGTATATATGTTGTATTTGGGAATACCTATGCTCGGAGTTTCTCTGCGAGATAGAATCCGTAACGATGATATCCGTAGCAGAACCAAAGTAACGGACATAGCCCTAAGGATTAGCGAGATGAAGTGCCAATAAGCCGGCCATATAGCTCGTAGAACCGGTAATAGTTGGGAAGAAAAGTTCTCGAGTGGCAACCTCGTACCGGCAAACGCAGTGTCGGGAGACTCCTTACTAGGTGGAGCGACGATCTGCTTGGTTTTGTGGGAAGTCGATGGATGCAGGTGGTTCAAGACCGTGTTCTATGGCAGTCAGAATTTCATGCCGGCTCACCGCTTGCAACTTTACAAGGCGCAAGTTCGGCCACACATGGGGCGTCGTTCTCATCTCTGTGCGGGGGCACCTCAGTGCCAGCTCCTTCTATTTGACCGCATCCCATTAGGCCGGCAACGCACCCGCGACATACCTGGTGTTGCGGATGTTCATGGGCGTCGGTAATCACTAAAAATCGGGTGAGATTGGTGCGTTTGCCCCTTTTCTATAAAAAAAAAATCTAGGGGGTGGCCTATGTTCAGCAGAGTGGACTATGATGGGCTTAAATGACGATGATGATGAACATTTCGTCGTCGTCGTCGTCGGTTTCAGCCTATCAATAGTCCACTGCTGAACATAGGCCTCCCCCATAGATTGCCACAAAAGTTTGTAGCTCTCGTTTTGGGGGGATTTTGCCATAGTTGCCACGCTTGGCAGACGGGTTGGCAACCGCAGTTTATTTATTCAGATGTTCCAGCAAGATGCTGCTGCCCATCTCCTGGTTTACATTTTCCCTCTGTCGACTTTTACGACACTCACGGGATGAGATGGGGTGCTAGATTTTCTTAGGCCGCTACCACACATTTACTATTGGCTAATTGAATTTTAATTTGAAATGTCTTTTATTAGTTACACTGTTGTTTTAAGTTTTATTTTAAGGAAGACATCATTTACCTAAGTTTTACATAAAATATTAAAAAAAAATCGTTATATAATAAATTGTATTTTGTATTCATAACATAAATCGCTACACTTATTCAAATAACTTTTAGTACAGAATGCGGTCGTAAAATATTAATAAAAAATTAAGCCAAAGAATGTTCAGGGACCAATAATATGTCCTTTAAAATCCCCTCCATTCCACTACTAAATTGTCCGTGGAAACCAAAAGCACTTTCGAAATTTTTGATGCTACAACAGTAAGTGTATCCCTTCTTCACATCACGCCATCCCGGGTTTCTCATCCATTCAGTGTCGCCGCAGATGTCTCTGCACAGCATGTATCCATAAGCCTCCGATAGGGTCAAATCCGGAACATTTACTTGAATAATAGCTAACGATGATTTGCTTGATTCGTCTTGAACCACCTGCAAAAAATTATAAATAACAATTGCTAATAAAAACATGTAGGCGCTATCTGATTCAATTTTTTTATCAGAAAATCAGTCCGCAAAGTATGTGATATCTTGTCACATTGGTATGCTTAAAGCAGATTAATGGAAATCATAGGAGATATCTGATGAACACATGATTATTTAAATAGTGAACGCTTGCTGGTTCAAGGTGCGAGGCTTCTGTTACTGTGATTGCCAATTTACCTGCTAAGCGTTACATAATGACAAAACTTTTGCATGTGGAAGTTTTGTAGTTGAGTGTATATAATATACATATTTAAAACAAATTTATAAGTGCTTAATAAACATACAATAATTCGAATGTAACTAATAAACTGTATTTCTTCTCGTCGATTGCGAACATCTCTCTCAAACACGAGAATTTTAATCTCCTTGAGATATTATAATATATTATGGCAAATGACTACTTCTGATCCCGTCAATGTTATTGTAAAAGCAGACGCAAAAACACAGAGACATGCGGTAATAAATGTAAACAAATAATCGAAACTGAACTTTATTTTATTCACCGCCACTTTTCTTCCTTTTTTCTGGCCAGTTTTCGATCACGCAGATAACTTCCGAATACTATCGGAAGCTATGAACTGCGCAAAAGATATTAGAGCGTCACAAGTGTACGAAAAACAGTGAGGCTTACACTCGTTTTAATCTACCTGCGGCCGATGTAACGTTCATGCGATAAGATCGGAGGAAAGCTACACATCAGTTATTTCAAAACAACCAGAACCCGTTATCAAATATCTTTTTTATATTAGATGAAGTGATAACACGAGCAAAACGTTCACCTGATGGTAAATGCAACGTAGACCCATAACAAATGCTGTGTCACCCAGAAAATTCCTGTGTGACACCACACTGTGCCCATCACCCAGTCTCATATGCCCAGTGATTACGCTAGCTTACAGTGCCCTTCAAACCAAAACACAGTAATGTTTTCACACTACAGCTTCACGGTAGAATAACTGGCCCTGGGGTGGCAAGGCCCCGGGGAAGCAATCTAGTGGATGGTGCTCATCTCCTTGCAAAATGTGATGATGTAAGACTGCGCTAATGCTTTGAGACACGAAACAAACACAATGCATGTCGTTAGGATTCTGGTCCAAGACTCACGACTGGAAAGGCAGATCCCCTGAATTCTTAAACCACGGGTTCATCCAACGTAGATGACGATATTTTGTAAGTTATTACAACGTAGAACTTCAGAATTTTAAGATGAAAAGTAATAAAATATGTGTGGCCGAGACTCGGCGGTGTACGGTCGTAGAGTCAATATCACTTGATAAAGCCTCGTTTTGAGGTGAAATACGTGTCTTGTTCTTGACTTCAGTGGTGTATATTGCCCAGTGTTAGTATTTTATTGGTGGGTACTGTGGGAGGGCGGGCGGTGCTCTTCAAAACTAGGTAATATACATAATTTTATGTTTTACACGTGGTACTTAGCAAATTAACTTTCTTTTCTTCATTATAATGGATTTTCGCAAAGTAACGCCTGATTCTATTAACTGTATCATGAAAATAATTTAGTTTAGAACACGCAACTATCTTTATTGTGTTATCTTACCTTCCACAAAAACGTTGGCACCGACTGTATTTTATTATCCTCATCGCTGATGTATATATCAGATTTTGATGAACCTATTGGCAATTGAAGTTGTCCAGATATTCCAGTTTGAATAATGAGATCTCGGTCCAATGGCTTTACTAATGCTCTTAATCTTTGTTCCACGTCTTCCCAATTCTATGTTTAGAAAAAAAAGTTCATAATGGAAATGTAATTTTAAAGAGAAAAAAAATATTAAAAATTTATTTACTTACTTTAGAAGCACAAGTACTCCAATGAGGAACCAAATTTAGATTACTATATGTTGCTGATTGAGGTAAGCCGGGAGAAACATCGCGGGAATTGACTAATTGTCTCTTAGCAAAACAACATTTGTCATCCCTATGAAACCATTTACCTAACTGTAATGAAAGCTTGTTTATTTGTTTGTTACAATCATAGAGAGTATCGAAATTGTATGGTACCAAAATATTATCAAACCATGTAGCATTTGGTCCAACGCCGGCTAATGAGCGACGAATACGATTTCTTGAATATATTGGCAGTTTTTTTATTTTATCGTAGCAAATTTCGTACACTTCTAAGAACACGCCTGAAACTTCGTATCCAATTTTCAAAATTTCTGTATTACCTCGCGCACAAGGGTTACCAGTTCTTTCTACCACAGGTTTCACAACTTTCTTGCATTTTATTTCCGAAAACGAGGTAACTTTATCTCGAACTTTTAACATCGATTCTCGAACGCAAGTCGCATCAATTTGTTTTCCACGGTAATCAACAAACCCACTAGGACAATAGAGTAACACGTCTTGTCCTCTTGGGAGACGAATAGTATTGTCATTATTATCAAAAGTACCAAATCTTAAGTCAAATGACACAACAGTTGGACTCATAGTGTCTATGTTTAATAGGCATTCTGAAAACAAAGCCGTAAAGGTTAAGATCTGGTTTATAAATAATATAATATCCATGTCTTACATCAACTTACCTCTTAGTCGTGATTTCAAAATTACGAGTTATTGTTCCAAATGTATTAGTGACTGCACAAGAATATTGTCCAAGATCGTTTACAGACATGCTGAAAATGTACATCATGTTTGTAACATCTAGTTTTTTGGTATTGTGCCACCAAGTAACCTGTAAGTCGAAAAAGGATTTTTGTTATTGATGATACTCACTACATCATAGCAGTCCAAAGTCACTTTTTCTCATCATACTAAGAACATAAGTAGTATTGTAATTTAAAAGATAAATAAACCTTGCATCTGCAGTTAATGTGTGTGTGATGGTGTCGATTACAATGACATTTAATTCGGTAATATTTAGCCTGATTATAATTACAGATATAAATTCTTTCCTAATTTGTAATCTGACTATCTATAATGATCTAAGATAACGTAACCTTATTCAAGCAATTTTTTTGAATAAAAGAAAAAACATTTTTTTGGTATCATGTGGGGTGTTATTAGAAGGATTTGCCTCCCCTATATACTGCTACAAAAGTTTTCTCATTTAGGAGATTCATCATCATTTAGGAGATCATTTAGAAGATCTCATTTAGGAGGGATTTTGCCATAGTTGCCACGCTTGGCAGGCGGGTTGGCAACCGCAGTTGAATTGTTCAGATGTTCCAGGAAGATGCTGCTGCCCATCTCCTGGTTTTTAATTTGACAAATCTTACTAAAAAGGTAACTGTTAAGTGCTTTTACCTACACTAATTATTTTTTTAATTAATTCACGTACAATAAAATGTTACATACGATAAAATGCCATTTTTTAAGTTTTGTGCATTATAGATAATTTTCATAGTGTTATTACCAAGTCGAAATTGTATAATAATTTCCATAACCATTTAAAAGTTTTCAAGTCTTCCCACAAGCACAATTATTTTATACGATATTGAGAATGTAATCGGAAAAGGTCACCTTAGGTTTTGGTTCTCCAATGGCTGCACATGATAAATATGCTTCCATTCCTTCAGCGAAATCCACATTTTCATCTTCTTCTGTTATAAAGCTTGGTTTGTATCCGACTTTAACTAGCTTCGTTGCACTTGTGGCACCAGAGAAAGTACTGACACGACACGTGTAAAGTCCATCGTCTGACATTTTAACGTTATTAATATTCAGTTCACCAGTAGCCACAATTTTTGTATCCTATAAGATATGAGAGAGAGAGAGAGAGAGAGAACCAGATTATTACAATTCATTAAAAATATCTATATTTGTATCGAAACGTTAACGGCTCGGTTAGCGCTGTGGCTAAGCGATTGGTTCTCTACGGGTCTACAGATAGCTGTTCCGGGTTAGGGAATTTGTGGATGAGCAATTTATGTCTATAAACGCACCCACGATTCAGGAGAAACCAAAGATAACGATACTGGTGTAGAACTGCGTTTAAAAACTCTTTAAATACGTAAACGTCGAAGAAACAATGTAATTTGGGAGTTTCAACGAATGTTATTTACATAGATTTATACGTTACATAAAAGTAAATGACAGCGTTATATTACTGTTACATAAAAGGGCTTGGCAACATTTTGTAAATGTTTTATTTTACTTTCACTTTTAAAACAAGAGAAGTGCAAATAAAGACGTACGGCGCGGGTTCGAAAGCCCGCCGGAGTCAACTTTTGTATAGACACACATTGTAGGTTTACGGGTCTTTATAACTAGAGTTTTAAAGAGGGACTTTATTTAACTGGTCTAATTACATTTAAAAATAATAAAATATCGTGTGAGTATAGAACTTAACAGTCAGTGAGTTCGTAGATAGTGGGTTCTAGAAACAGACCACATCAGAATATTAGTGAAAAGCTTAAGAAAAATATTGTTAATTTTGTCATTGCTTGCCTATATTTTTTTACCTTGTACCACCTTAGTAGGTCAGTTCGCTTGTGTAGAATGTCACAATCAATTGTAGCTGGTTTTTCGTACTCTACATAAACAGTTTTAGTAGGTGGACCAGTTTTGGGATAAGCTGAAACAAAATTTAGAACACTAAGTAAAGATTCTTTTATCAGGAATAAAAAACCTACAGACAGCAAAATGAACACTGTCATCATCATACTTTCAGCCTTCACACAAGTTTACTTCTGAACATGAACATTGCCACTCGAGCACATTTCTTCTCAAACGGCTTTCGGTTCTAGAGCTACGAGTATATGACTCGCAGAAAGAGACAAGAATTTCAACAGCTCACTGAGCAACTTTTTGCTACCACCTGCGGCTTAAAATGAAGGACTGTATCTCGTACCTGATACATCTCGTATCGACTGTATGCCGTATGTCATCTCTAGTAACATTCACAGATTCAATAGTTTTGTTTTAAGACATTGAGGTATACTCGTTGAGAATATGTGACGCAGATACTCGATCGTTGGATTCGTCGATTTACCTCTTGATCGAAGTTGGACTTAAATACCACCACATCCTTAGGACACCATGTTTATAGTACAAAGCGTCTAGCCTGCAAATTACGACATCTCTTTCCTAGTTTCTGTGTTGTTCTCATAGACATGATGACTAAGATACTTTTGATAGATGTGTATGGGAGCATTTCTTTACGTCTTCAACAAGTTGTAAAAAGCTAGGCATAATTCCAGAAGCGCCCTATAATCTTTGTATTTAATTTTGAAATTTTGAGAAAGAAATAAAGTAATTTAAATAAAAGCGTAATTTATTACTTACGAAGTACATTCACTTGAAATATATCTGTATCAGTTCCTAAAGAATTTTGTGCTGTACACACATATATGCCATCGGAGAAGTCGTCGACGTTCATTATAACTAGTGTACCATCGCCTTCAATATTATGCCATACGGTTCCTGGATAAAAAATATGGTTAAATTCTATAGCGGTAACTACTAACTTTGTCACATACACAATAATTACATACAAACGTAAAAAGTTTAAGGTGAATATGACACTTTATAATTCTTTATTTTCAATAAGGTGAATACAATAGAGAAAAAGATCAAATAAATATATAAATATTTATTTATAAACCTTCAAAAAGATCGAGTAGAAGTGTGATGAGAAATGAAATCCTTTCACTGGACTATGAACAGTCTGGAATAATGACAAATCAATATGTACTGAATAGCGGCGTTAATAATGTTATATCATTAGAAGAAAAGAAAAGAGACCAAGCTACGAACAAAATACAAATATAATGTTTTCTTTTATTTATGCGAATACTACACATTTAAATAAAACTAGTTTTTACGGATTTTATCGCGTTTAATCTTATCTATTTATAATATTTAGCTGACGTAAAGCATCGTCGTTCTAGGAAGTCTGCAGTCTGTGACCATGTTCTGGATCATCCCAACCATTACATCAGATTTGATAAACCACAAATCCTTGCAAAAGAACATCGATTTCTACCAAGGATGATTCGCGAGGCTATTGAAATCAAAAAAACATCCTAATTTCAATAGAGAAGATGGTTGGGTACTACCACCAGCTTGGGATCCTATAATTAATAAAATTAAAGAAAAACCAAGCATACCACTGCAAGACTTCAAGACACAGTTAGATCTTTCTGCGTATTTCGGACCAAAAAAAATTAAAAGTTGAAGGTACCCCGGGTTAACTTTGACACCAGGACATCTGTCACCTCAGTCCCCCAGTGACCATGGGTGCTGAAAAGTACTCGAAACGTCGGATTATAAATAGTTAAAATTAAACGCGATAAAATCCGTAAAAATTAGTTTTATTTAAATTACAAACAACTAAATATTTTGTTGAATAGATAATTATTACCTGAGGCTATATTAAATCCATCTTTCGCCCAAGTAATTGTTGGTTTAGGATTTCCTGTTGCATTACACGGAATTCTCAATACTAAATCACCGATACCAGCCGTGTGCGTCTTCCCTGAAGACATTTTTACAATGGAAGGTGGAGCTGAAAGTTCAGGAGATCTTTTAATTACTTGTCACACAAATATTCTTGCTTAAATCATTTTTTTTTTATTGTATAAAGTGACGAAACGAGCAAAATGTTCACTTGATGGTAAGTGTAACGTCCGCCCACAACAAATGCTGTGTCACCTAGAATATTTCTGTGTGACACCACACTGCGCCCGTCACCCTGAGACATCAGTTCTTAAGCCTCAAATGCCCAGCGATTACGCTAGCTCACAGTGCCCTTCAAACCGAAACACAGTAATGCTTGCACACTACTGCTTCACGGCAGAATAACTGGCCCTGGGGTGGTACCTACCTAGACGGATTCCTGCATAGGAATCCTACCACCAGTAGTATATAGTTCGTTTTGGTTTTTCTGATATTCCGATATTTATTTATTAAAAAACTATTTGAACAACATAAAAGAATAAACAAGACGACTTAATATCATTCTCTAACAGTCTTCCCTTAGTTTGAGTACACAAGAAATAAGGAATGTAAAGTGCTGCTCTCCCACAAAAGGGATTAATGTAACCTTTACTATCTCCATATCATATAAAAGTTTGAAAATATGTATATCACATTTACAGGTTATTTTGGTGCCGATAGGCGTTCGGCAGAAAAGAATAGAACCTACCTTTTTCCTACCGAGGTGTCGTAAGAGGCGACTAAGGTGTTTTACGGACAGCATTTCTTCGTGCAGGGGAGGAAGATTTTTTTTGACTCGTACCATAATGGGGGCGCCACCCGTCACATATCTTTTCCTGCGGGGCGAAAAATGGGCTATGTGTGTGGCCACTGCCTGATATGGTAAAAAGGCGTGACTGTATGTATGTACTTTAGAAAAATTCTACTATCCCGGAATAATAATAATTGTTATATAATTCGTTTTTAAATTACCTACAACTTGAACTTCATAGGTAATATTAACTGTCCCACCAAAATTCTTTGCAATGCACACATAATAACCACTTTGGTCAACTTGCAAACGTGGTATGTGAAGTGTACCAGAAACGTCACTTGGCCTGAAATAAAACAAGGATAATATTAAAATAATAACGACCACCTGGTCTAGTTGTTAGTATACCTGAATTTAAGAAACGGTGGTAGATTGCAAAAAAATAACGTTTGACAAAAAAAAATGTTTCTTACGTTGAAGAATAATTAATTTTCATTTCATTTCCAACCTGCAGGTCCTGCCAATGAAGCAGTAGTGTTCAAACATTTCTCTGTTTCGCTCTGTAGGGCACTGAGAGCTAGTGTAATTACTGGTCATATAACATACATACATACATAAGATCACGACTGTATCCCATAAGGGGTAGTCAGAGACTGGGCACTCACTGCAAAAATCAGATGACTGCCACAATACACGTTTCACCAAAACAATATAATGCACTTGGTGTGATAGGTGGTGAGCCCATCGCCACCATGCGCTGTTGGGTGCACAGTGCAGTTTAATTCCTTACTCGCCTTTTACGAGATCCATTGGATGAGATGGAGTGGTAGTATTCTTTTAACGAGCCGCCACCACACGGCCATATAAGAATAGGAAGTCAGAGGCTGGGCATACAAGAATTAAGAATTGATGTTTCAGGGTGACGGGCGCAGCGTGGTGCGAAGAAAAGTTCTGGGTAAAGTATCCCTTAGTCTATATCACAATTTATTCGAATTTTTAGCCAAGGAAGGTACACAACAAAAAACATAGTGAACTACTGTAGTTATAAACAGAATTTGGTGAAATTTGTAATATATGGTCCAGCAGGGTAATAAACTTTACTACAAATTAAAATAATTGTGAATGCGATGTTTGAATAATTTTTACATAAACTTAATCAAAATTGATATAATGGTACCTTGTCTTCATAATGGGAAGATGAACTTCCTTTAGTTTCTTAGTTTAATAACATACTGTACATACAACAAAATTTTGTAATTACCTTAATATCGAATAGTTGGAATGGCTACTCATAAATATCCACTTTATGCTTGGTTTCGGATACCCAACAGCCTTACAAGGCAATGTCAAAGAACTTCCAACTGCCTTTTCCAATCTGCTCTCAATAGGTGGTTCGATGCTAACTTGCCCTGAAATTTATGTAACAACTGTTTTTAAATTTAATAACATAAATGTGAAAGTGCCTACGCCTTTCTAATTTATTTATCTCGTAATGTATTATTACTTTTAATTATACAAAAAATGGTAGCTCAGGGGCTAGGCGCTCGCTTTTAATTTCATAGTACGCGAGTGACCTGGGTTCGATTCCCGGTGCCGGCACCACTAAAATTGTTAATTGCAATTTTAAGTGCTGATTTACCACGTGCTCTGCGGTGAAGGAAAACATCGTGAGGAAACCTGCATGTCTGAGAAATTAAAAATATTTCGAAGACATGTGAAGTCCGCCAACCCGCATTGGAGCAGCGTGGCGGATTCTTCCTAGCTCCATAACCCTCTCAGAAATGAGAGGAGGCCTGTGCTCAGTAGTGGGACATTTATAGGCTGAAACTTTACTTTTTTTTTTTTATACAAAAAAATATTTGCCAAATACAATACATGCCAATTTTTGTCGAATTCTATCAAAAGTTCATATAATATATATTAATTTATTAATTTTAACTTTATTGAACCTTACATATAGCTATGAAACAGGAGGCGGACTTAATGCTAAAAGCATTTTCTGCCAGTCAACCTAGTAGTGAGTAAACAACATACTAATATACGAGTACATACCGAAATAAAATAAAGTCATGATAATGATGATGACGATCATAATTTCTTTATAACTCGAAAGTTATGTAAACATTTTAAAAAATGTTCACGAATTTTCTTTTTGAAAGTAAACTTGCAGGTGGGTTGTCTTAAGTTTTCAGGAGCGGAGAAGTGGAACAGAGAGAGTCAAGGTCTCTGATAAACTTAGTTGTCGACTGTAGGTGTCGCACAAGAACTGTAACTTATCTTTATAAACTAGGAAATAATTGTTAATTAACACTGAAAAAACTGCGAAAAGTATCCCGATGTGTCTTCGCTGTCGAACGAATCGGAAGCTATTTAAGCTGAGAGAGGAAACATGATCAAACTTGTGAAGATAAAAGACAAAACGAAGACGGTTATTAACGAGACGTTTCAGCTTATCCAGCTGCTGCTTATGCTGATTAATATGTGAATAACACACATCAGCATAATCAACTATGGGGAAAATATTGCACCACGGTTATCTTCACCTGGACCGGAAGAAAGTTCCTAAGGTGATTAAGCGCACTCAAAATAGCGATGTCTGAACTACTGATCTTCTGAATTTGGGTGAACCAACTTAAGGTTAAATCGAAGTAAATACCAAGATTTTTGACGCAGTTGGAAAAAGGTATGATAGAGCCATCAAACATGAGAGGTGATATGCTAGTAACCAGTCCAGTTTATATGACTGGCGGACACTTCCTATAAATATGGATTGACATTTTATTTGGATTTTCTTTAATTCATAATATACACGCTCAATTTCTTAAATTTATCAATACAAGGTTGATTTTGTTAACAGCAGCAAATACAGATTCGACTTCAACCTGACTGCAAATCGTCAGAAATGGTAAGAATAACCGAGCTGAGAAGAAAGAAAGTTATTAATATACATGTATTTAAATATACTTATGAAGATAATATTATGCACATCGTAATCATAATAAAGCTCATTTTCTGTAGTAATATCCGGCATACTGAATTTCATCATCATCATCATTTCAGCTTATCACTAGTCCACTGCTGAACGTAGGCCGCCCCCACAGATTCGCCGTGTGGTGGCGGCTTAAGAGAATCTGCCACTCCATCTCATCCCGTGGGTGTCGTAAAAGACGCCAGAATAATAATAAAAACCAGGAGATGTGCAGCAGCATCTTCCTGGAACATCTGAATAAATAAACTGCGGCTGCCAACCCGCCTGCCAAACGTGGAAACTATGACAAAATCCCCCCATACGGAATTTTAATATGACGTCCTTAACACGTAGGACTTTAAGAACCTTATTTATCAAAATTCGACAGATAGTTAACTATGACATCGGGACAACTGTCACCTCAGTCCCCCCGTGACCATGGGTGCTGTAAAGCGTCCGAAACGTCGGGTAAAAATAGTTCAAAATTAAACGCGATAAAATCCGTAAAAAAGTAGTTTTATTTAAATGTGTAATATTCGCGTAAATAAAAGAAAACATTAAATCAAATGTAGGTTTGTCATGACCGGGAGTAAAGTAAGCATCTATGTATATGATCTGGATGTTGTTCTATCTAAAGACAAAGTACATCTAGTAAATGTTCTTTTTCTTGATCAGCTTATTAAAAGTCCACTGGACATCTCTCTCACGAAGGGGGGATTTGTCTAAATTTGTCGCTTGACAGATGGAGTGGCTGATCGCAGTTCCGGACGCTGCTACATTTCACTAGTCTGCTGTGTGTATTTTCGGTGTGATATTGTTCATGGTAGTTATTCCGCCACATGTCAGAAACCATGAGATTTTCCAGATAGTTCCCTCCGTTGATTTATACCACACCCACGGGATAAGATACGGTCGCAGGTTTTATTTCGCCTCCATCACACGTCTCCCGCGAAACGTGCTAGTCAACACGGGCACTTCAGCACTCCCTGACCACGATACTGTCAGTCACGCTGTACACACAGTTAATATCTTTAATAAAACACGCACCAGGACGCGCGATCGCCGTAGAGAGCGGCGCACAGCAGTCGACAATCACACCGCATACACACCATACACCCGTATTCCAGGGCGGTTCTCACCGCCCAACGTTACACACAAGTCGACAGTCCGAAGGGAGGCCCGCAGCCTCCCTCGGACGGTCATTAGACGACTTAAAATCATTTTGAGAAATTCTAAATCGCGCAAGCACGCAGCGTACGCGACAGTCCGAATTTCGAGGTTATTGTAGGAGTTTATTTATGTATTTATATTTTAGTTATTTATATTTGGGTCAAACCAAACCTGGCACGCGGGCCCCTGGCCCGTGAGGACAGTACCCGATGAAGCTGTAAAAGCCAAAAAAGGCTAGAAGCAATTACATCACTTAAATTATGCATTACACAACACTTTTTTTCGACACTTACTTTTCTATAAAACGGAGTAAAAGGAGTTGTGTGCTAGTGTAGTGCAATAAGTGCTTAAATATGAAATCGCTGTTTCAACTTTAAACAGTTGATAGACAATTTTTTTTAGTTCAAAGCTTCAACTATAATCTTGAGCCACTAAGAAGAGTAGCTACTCAGGCGGATAATAGGAATTTGCGAGTCATAGAGAAGCCGATCCGTCTGATACCACCACGGCATCAGCAGCGTGGTTTCACATTCGCATACCTATAACACTAACCTATATATTGACAAAATTAAAAAACAGAAAACATTTCGTTGATGCAAAAATAAGATAATGGACCGGATTATGAATTACGGAGTGTAGTAAAAAGGAATGTGATGATAGCTCTTTGGTGATCTCATGGTGAAAGCATTAAGCTCAAAGGTGAACAAAGTTGAAAAAAGTATGCTCGACTCATCAACTAGTCTTCATAATCATTGCTTCAAGATAACACGACTCTTACTTCCTAATATGACATTAAAAGAGTAGCAGTTAGAAACCATTCGTGATCTCGTGTACTAGCCGGAGTCAATCCCAATCGAAAACCACCTTTTTCGGGATTTGGTGAACTTTCTGCAAGGGTAACAAATTTTGATTCCCTGGAAGCAATAGAAAATGCCTATAATGACTTTGTTAAATCGTGTTCCACAAAAGCCATAAATAACCTTCCTTGAGGTAATTACTTTGCCGAAATATATATTGATTTCCATACAAAATTTTGTTTTCAATTTTTCCACTCAAAACGGCAATTTCGATCACCGATCGACGACATTTTTTTTGCAAGGTTATGCACTTTCTGGTACTATATTGTAAAGATGTATACATCGCCCCATGAACGAGTTACTTAGACTTAAAAAAATATAATGATTTCTTATATTTACGCGAATACTACACATTTAAATAAATCTAGGTTCAACGGATTTTATCGCGTTTACTTTTTACTTTTTACATTCCAACATTTCGAGCGCTTTACAGCACTCGTGGTCACAGGAGGACTAAGGTGACAAGACATCAACACACAGTTTGCTCATTCAGCGTAGATCGGACCAAAAATAATAATTAAAAGCAGAAGGTAGTCCGGGTTAACTATGACATCAGGACATCTGTCACCTTAATCCTCCCGTGACCATGGGTGCTTTATAGCGCTCGAAACGTCGAGTTATACAAAGTATACGGGATAAAATCCGCAAAACCTAGGTTTATTTAAATATATTATTTATAAACTATTGGATTTATATGTATTAATATATATAAGCAAGTAAGTTTTAATGGGATTTTACCATAAATAGTAACTAGAACTGTTTTGCTAGTAGCTCCAAGCCTGTTAACTGCCTCGCATGAATAAGTTCCTGTGTTGTGCAGTGAAGCCTTAAAACTGTAAAGTGAAATAACATTTTTAACTTAATTATTTTTAGTGTTCGTTTTGTCAACAGTATCTGTTATTTGACAACCTCTTGTCAAATGCGCAGATTATTTTTTGTTGCAAGTGTCTAGTCGCGCAAGTCTGTTCACTTTATGGTTAGACCCACGCCTGTCCATATCAGTTGCACTATCACCTATAACTTTGTACTGGAAATATATGTGTATGAGCACCGCACTACGCTCGTCATCATCAGACATCGGTTCTTAAGTCTCATACATACACATATAGAGTCACGCCTCTATCCCATAGTGGTAGGCAGAGACTACATCTTTCCATTTGCTACGATCCTGATATACATCTTTAGCTTCCTCTTGACGCATCCTTTCCCTTAAATGACTTCGATCTGATTTTGATACGTTCGCCTTAGTCGACCTTTACCGGCTTTCCCATTCATACTAGCCTCATAAATCTGTTTCGTCAATCTTCTTTCATTCATTCTCTCTACGTGTCCAAACCATCTAAGCATCGCTTTCTCTATTTTGTCACTACATCTTCTACCTCACCGCAACGTTTCCTTATCACGCTGTTCCTCACTTTGTCTATCAAAGTCACTCCAGCTATACTTCTCAAACTTTATACCACTACACATTACCAGCTATACTTTCCACAGCACATACTTTTATGCTTCTTCTGCTAGACCTAAAATTCACTACCGTAAATAAGTGTGGGGACCAGTTATCACGCTGTTCCTCACTTTGTCCATCAAAGTCACTCCAGCTATACTTCTCAAACTTTATACCACTACACATTACCAGCTATACTTTCCAAAGCACTTACTTTTATGCTTCTTCTGCTAGACCTAACATTCACTACCGTAAATAAGTGTGGGGACCAGTACTCATCTATGTACAGCCAGTCGTGCCTTTTAGGTTATTTCTGGCTACACATAAAGTTATGTAGGGTCCCATATGCTTGATTTTCTGTCAACGCTCTCCCCTAAAAATCACTACCGTACTTTCCGTCCCTCGTAAATTTTGAGTCCAAGTATACAAACTCTTTCACATGTTCCACTCTATCTTCTACAAACAGAACTCTGCAATCCGTCATACTTTCTTCTCTTTCAAAATTTTCATTCCTTTTCTTTGAAGAACATCATGCATAATATTAACCATCGCCTGCAACTCCTCCTCCGATCATTCTAATATAACCTGATCTTCGGCGTATAGGAGGCTTTTGACGGTCAGATTTTTCTTAATCCAAACGCACTCTCTTTCAAATCTTTTAAGTAATTCTCTATGAATAGGTTAAACCGCCACGGCGAAGCCACACATCCCTGTCTAACACCTTTTTCGATGTTAAAACAGTCTGTGTAAGCCCCGGGTACCCTGACACAAGCACTGGAATCCATACAGAGTGATTTCAGTCCTTGTATCAAGCTGCCGTTCGTCCCCTTAAGTCTCATATGCCTAATAATTACACTAGTTTACACCATGTCTTCAGAATAACTCACACGGCGGTGATACACCTGCCTAGGCGTACTCCTCAATAGGAATCTAACGACTATACACTAAATTGCCCTGACCTATGTGTCTGTTGGAGACCTTAAGTAAAAATATGAGAAAGAGGTCCGTTCAGTAAAAATAATTTGTATTGCACAAATACGGACTTCGGTTTAAATTCGAGCACAGACCATGCCGACTAGTATTTTTTTTATTTGATAAAGTGACGAAACGAGGAAAACGTTTTATTTTATTTTATTTATTCTTTAATGTACCTTGTTATAGTAAAGGAACAAAAGTCGAACTTAATGCTAAAAGCATTTTCTGACAGTCAACCTTTGGGTAGTGATTTAACGACGAAGACCTGATGATAAGTGCAACGTCTGCCTAAACGAAAAATAAATGCTGTGTCACCCAGAACATTTCTGTGTGACACCACACTGTGCCTGTCACCCTGAGACGTCATTTGTGCACATGATTGCACGGCAGAATAAATGGTCCTGGGGCGGTACCTACCTAGACGGATTCCTGCACAAGAGTCCTACCATCTTCTTTGTTATTAAATGTATTTATTAAATGAATATTCTTTTTTTTATCATTTAAACAAATTAAAATAAAATTGTAATGGAAAAATTTTGTTTCAGAATGGTGCACCAAAATTCTGAGATCAAATTGTTTGTTAAGTTAACTGACAGCAAAATTGTCAATAAGCAATTATCAAGTGAAATGATAAATAAAAACAAATGAAACGAAGAATTAAGGGTTTCCCCAAGTGTGACAAATAATAACTCAATTGGCGCAGTGGCGCGACGGATCATAGGTTCAATTTCTCTACAGTTGTTTCGAGCTTAAGTGATAGTAGTTTGGACCATCGTTTTTTATAATAAATTAGTACCCTATTTCTTTGCTGTTTTCTGAGAAGGAAACGAAAATTTCCTTCTCAGATATAAGCAAAGAAAAACGGTGGTCTCTTTCCGTCTGTGTTATCTACGGTCCTCCCGTGATTAAGCTCATTAGTATTACCTTAAGGTATTGTCTCTATAAATGCGTTGGTGGAATGAGTTTTTGATTACAACCCCATTGAAAGTCCATTTTACATCTGGTTTGGGAACTCCATCAACGTTGCAAGGGAGTTTAATTCTTTTTCCTTCTAGAGCTTTAACCGATTTTGTTCCATCCTTTATAGTCGGGGGATCTAAAATAACAAATAACATTGAAATTGATATAACAACCTCGAGTTCTTAGAACAAGTATAGTAAAATAAACACAACAAATTGTACCAATATCTCTTCAAAACGCCACATATGAACCTTGAATACATAGAAATAAATGATGCGTAAGTAACAGTGAATGAACTTTCTTGTGAGCCATGATGACTTTTCAGCCATTTCCTTTAGTCAACTATTACAATCCGCAAGATAAGACCGCGTGGCCGATTTTCTTGCACCACGCGGATATTAAATATTTTTATTTTAAAATCATTCTTATAATTTAAATAATACAATAAATTCAAAATACTCACATTCAACTATTAAGTCAATTTCACGTACATCCTTCCCAAAAATATTATATGCCTCACATATATATGTACCCGCATTGAGAGTTTTTGCATCACTTATATGCACAACATCCGATTCCTCTCTGATTTGATGAAATTCATGTGCAAATTTATGTTTGAATAACCACCGAACTGAAGGTTGTGGTATTCCTTCGATTACTCTGTTAAGTTTATAGGTCAATTCTTGCTATAAATGAACTACTATACAAAGAAAAATAAAAAGTAAAGTTTCAGCCTTTAAATGTCCCACTGCTGAGCACAGGCTTTCTCTCATTTCTGAGAGGGTTTTGGAGCTAGGAAGAATCCGCCACGCTGCTCCAATGCGGGTTGGCGGACTGCATATGTCTTCGAAATATTTTTTATTTCTCAGGCAGGCAGGTTTCCTCACGATGTGTTCCTTCACCGCCGAGCACGTGGTAAATCAGCACTTAAAATTGCATTTAACAATTTAAGTTTCAAGAAGGAACTATTCAATAACAAAATATTATACCATACCTACAAATAATATCGATATTTTGTTCCTTACTCACATGAAGTTCTGTGACATTTGCATCAATTTTGGGGGAAGCTGAAATTTTAAAATCGATTACACGTATTATCTTATTGTAATTATTTTTAAGTAAACAGTATAGGTGTTGTTTATCACTGCAGGCCGCATGAGAAAGCACAGAGTCGTTCAGCAAGTTATGCAAAAAGCAATGTTGTTTCTCTGCTATAGCTTCATCATCGTTATGTGCGAAGCAAAACTAGAGTAACCGACGTAGCACTAAGAATCAGCAAGTTGAATTGGCAATGGGTCGGCCATATAGCGTAGAACCGAAAACGGTTACGGAAGAAATGTTGGAAATGACCTACATGGTTTCGCGGAAAATCACTGGATGTAGGTGGCACAGGATCGTGTTTTGAGGCAATCTATGGAGAAAGCCTATGTTCAACAATAGACTTGTGATGGGCTGAAATAATAATGATGGAGCAGCAAGAAAATCTGCCACCCATAATCTTCCTGTTAATATCGTTAGGATCGGGTGGCGCAATAGCCATTTTGAAAAACGCCAAACCGATGACTAGACAGCATCGTTATAGGTGCAAGGTGGTACAGCGATCATCACGCAGCCTACCAAACGTGGAGATTATGGCAATTTCTCTCTTTTTGGGGGAACTCCTCCTAGGTTCAGCAGTGAGTTTTTGGTGATGTCTTCTTTAGCCAATTTTCCAACACGGCTACAACTGCCTTATACTATTTGTACAATTTAGTGCCAGATACGCGAGGATAATCCACAAAACACAAAAAACAAGTAGGCGTGGCGCCTGTTCCATAAGTACGCGCACTCTCGCCTCCGCGCGTACCAGTCATGACCTATGTTCGAACACTATCTCTTGAAATTTGCCACATAATTGTAAATAATAGATGTCAAAACGATAATTGAACTTAAAATTTGTATCGTGGAGGAGCTTCGTATCATCGGTAATCGTAAATATATATATTTCTTGAATAAAAAAGCAATGACAAAATATATTTATGCTAAACCGGTTGGAACATTTACCACTTGATGTGCAAGGTATAAAGTATATTTTGCCGTGGACATGAGTTCACAATTTTTCAAGCTTTTCGTTTAGCAAAGATACGATCGAAGGATCGATAAACGGTATTATTAATTATCCAAGCATACATCCTTATTATAATATTGAATATAATTTTTTCAAAAGAAATTTTTATTTTAACACGACCAAAGCTCAAAACCAACCATTTGTGTTCCTGCACAAATGTTGGTGCCGACTGGGATATCTTGGACCCGCGCTATAGAAGTCTGTCAGTCTGGCCGCTAAGCCACGCAGTCATGTCGACTTTTAGCAGGGTGACGTTAAAAAAAATAGGTGATATTACATACCTGTTCCAGACATTGAAAGATTTATGAAGAAGATTTTCCTGTTAAATTCATTTTTGGCTTCACAGATGTATTTGCCTTCAAATTTTTGTGCCATGCTTGTAATAGTGAGTACAGAGCCATCAGACGATTTTTCTAAATCGATATCTTCTTTCATTTCTTCTCCATTTAGATACCATGTGACGTGTGATGGCGGAAAAGCGTCAATGAAGCAATATAATTTACCCTCATCTTCGTAATCTATACTTGTATCTGTAAATATATCCACAACAAAAATAAAATTTCGCTTATTATTTACATTACCGCGCATTATCCGCGCAGTCTTTGATGAATACAGTTCCGAGTGAATGGTATTTTAATTCATCATTTAATATGACTGTATTCTCCAGGGTATTCCCAAGCGGTTTTCACTGAAAATAACTTTCTAACCTTTGTAACCGCAAAAATATTCTGAGTGATAACCTTTTTGGCATGACCCGCGAAGCACAATAGCCAAACGTACATCTTAGTTATAAGATTAGTAGTAGGGATCAATTTTTAAGGTTAATTTAATTTTATATTTTGTTTGTTTTTGCATATTTTGTAAGTCAGCGGTTTTTTGCCGAACAAAGTTTTATTTCTTTCTTTTTATTAGATCATAAGCTTTTTGTACACACACAATCTTAAATTACTCGTATTTTTAATAGAGACGTGGGTCAAAATTTGTGATCCGTTAGGTTTTCAGCACAGATCGAGATAAAAAAATTTGAAATTATCATCCAAAGTCACTGTTGGTAATAATTTCAGCCTTTTAGTGTTTACAGTTAAATTTAGAAAGTATTACATTTTTTTATTTATACATTTTCGTAATCCTATTTTTGATGTTACTATTGTTTTTTTTTTGGAAGACGTGGCAAACGAGCAAGCGGCTCATCTGATGGTAAGTGATCACCGCCGCCCATGAACATCTACAATACCAGAGGTACAGCAGATGCGTTGCCGGCCTTTGCGAAAGGAATAGGCTCTTTTCTTGAAGGTCCCTAAGTCGTATCGGTCCGGTAAAACCACTGGCGGCAGCAGATTCCATAAAGTGCTTGGGCGTGGCAGAAAATTGCGCGAAATACGCACTGTGCTGGAATGCCAACCATCAAGGTGGTGACGATAGAATTTTGCATTGTGCCGCAATGTGCGATGGTGTAAATCAGCGGCTGGAATTGATCCGAACAATTCCTCGGAATACTCCCCATGGATCCTTTAAAAAATTAAATGGAAACCACTGTGACTGTGATGTGTCTTACACGTCCCCAGTGTAACACAACAATATTTACTGGGACGTGTAAAAAAAAATTCGTTCTTTGCCTCCTCATTCTCTTAGTATTTCTTCCAACTTAGCATCTTCCAGGTAGAAAGTATTTTCCATTTTGCTTAACACGAGTTATATTTGCCCAGAGAACAGCTAACTTCTGGTAGAAAACGACGTTAACAGTAAACAGAAAAAAGTATTTAAGAATAATGGTTACTTATATTTACGCAAATACTACATTTTTAAATAAAACTATATTTTAAGTATTTTATCGCGTTTATTTTTACTTATTATAACCCGACGTTTCACAGTCACAGGGGGAATGAGGTGACAGATATCCTGTTCTCATAGTGAATCCGGGTTACATTCTATTGAAATTATAATATTTTTTTTATTTCAATAGCCTCGCGAATCATCCTTGGTAAGAATCGGTATTGTTTTGCAAGGATTTGTGGCGTATCAAATATGATGAATGGTTAGGATGGGTCAGCAATATATTCCTTTACGCGGCTTTTTATTGATCTTTTTGTTGGCCCTATGTAAGAGAGACCTCATTCACAATCCAGGTTGTATACTTCTTGTTCTTGTAGAGGGATGTCACACTTGACAGATGGCAAAACTGATCTTCTTCGGCGGCTTGAAAAATGTTCTTATGGAAGCCCGCTTCAAGATATAGCCAATCCTGTCGGTGACTTTTGTGGCATATGGTAGGATAGTAGGTACACGCTCGACTGTGTCCGGTTTCACTCGGTCACTGCAACGTAAGCGCGGAACCCGAAGCGATGACAACAGTCATGCAAAACTTGCTTTACATGCTGAACCTCGATGGCCAGGTGTTTCCTGTCACATATCACTCGTGCTCCCTGAAACAATGATTCCGTCACGGTCGCTAACTGTGATGGATGTTGGTGACATTCACCGTTTAAATACCTATTAGTAAGGGTCTTTTTTCTATTCACAGTGTGACTTAAGGTCCTATTAGGATACCGAATTATTAAAATATCTAGAAAAGCTAAAGAGTTATTTGTCTCTAACTCCATGTATGTGAATTGTATTTAAGAATATATGGAGTTACGGTGGCCTAAAAATGCAGTTACTTTATCCGATGGTAAAATTGTGAGTGTCTATCTAGTAGTATCTACGTACCACTAGTAGCACCTTGGATTTACTGGAGAAGTATGGAGGTCTTTCTCTTCAGACTCTTCCATGGACATGGACATGGCCCATCGCCACACCATTCACTTGCCTGTAGTAATGTTCC
This sequence comes from Luehdorfia chinensis, assembly GCA_019845155.1. NCBI lineage: Eukaryota > Metazoa > Arthropoda > Insecta > Lepidoptera > Papilionidae > Luehdorfia > Luehdorfia chinensis. The sequence goes on from JAHVAK010000125.1 coordinate 2,253,055, forward strand.
TTCCAGAACAGATAGCCAGATGTTAGACAATGTAATTCTGCATATTCTGCTGGCATGTTGTTCTCTGTTAACATCTTATTTGCGGTTGAGATGCAGTCTTCAACACGTAGGTATGTAAATAACGACTGGACTTCAAAACTGACCACAGTTTCATTGTCAGTAAAATGTAGTATTTCAATAACAAAATGGTATGAATCCTTTTTGTTTGCTTTTGTGTGTTCTCTGAGCAGTGAGAGTATTTGGGCCACACGTTGAGCCAATTTGTTTGGCCACATGTTGAGCCAATTTGTAAGTTGGTGAATCGATCTGGCTCACTATTGGACGTATTGGAGCATCATTGAGCTTGTGTATTTTGGGAAACCGTATGGGTTTGGCACACGATGGTATTATCGAATTCACGTCCAGATTTAATTTTTCGGCGTGTTTCTTTATAAGATCGGCAGTTGTTTGGAGTATGTTAGTAGTTGGGTTTATTCTTGAATTTTCAAGTTCGAGTCTTTCGTAAGTAATTTAATGCTTTAAATCCGCTTTGGGAAGATTTAGTTTCGGCACCGAACTTCGACGTAACATAGACGAAATGTATTTACGTATGGTCCCCAAATCTTCTTTACTGACATTATTTTTATACGCAATCCTCGACACTACAGATAATTCCTAGAAGATTCCTAATCATGACATCAGATTTGATAGGCCACGAATCCTTGCAAAAGAACACTGATTCCTACAAAGGATGATTCGCGAGGCTATTTAAATTAAAAAACATCTTAATTTCAATAGAGAAGATGATTGGGTACCACCACAGGCTTGGGATCCTATTATTATAATTAAAATTAAATCAAAAACCAAACATACAAATGCAAGACTTCAAGACACAGTAAGTTCATTCTGCGTAGATCGGACTCAAAAGTAATAATTAAAAGCTTAAGGTACCCCGGATTAACTATGACATCAGGATATCTGTCAACTCAGTCTCACGTGACCATTGACATTTCGAGTGCTGTAAAGCGCTTTATAGCACTCGAAACGTCGGGTTATAATAAGTTAAAGCGATAAAATCCGTAAAATATAGTTTTATTTAAAGTATTCAAGAAAGAAAGATATTAAAGAACCCATGACTTAAAATGATTCTATTCATAAGTGAAAATGTTAAAAGCTCGTAATAAAATAATACTAAATATATGAAATGTTTAAAAGTGTTACTACTATGCATTTAATTTCCTTAGATTGATAAAGTATTAAGGAAAATAATGGATACTAATTCTTCGAATATACTCGTAGTAATTGTTTGATTTTAATCAAAAATTCAAATCACACTATTTTATAAATGTTTACAAAAATCAAAACGGTTTATTTTTTACTAACACTAATCATTCGCATGCCAGATGAAATAATAACGTGGGTTTTTGATGTTTCGGATTTTTATTGATTCTGTCTTTTTATTGCTAGGTGTGTTGAAAGTCGGCATCTTGATATTCGTAATCCTTAATTACAAAAAGCCTAACGTTTACAACGTTAGGCTTTTTGTAATTAAGGATTCATTAAATAGGTACCGAATTATGAATTTCGGTATTACGACTTCCGGCATTAAGTTTTTCTTATTTATATAGTGTACACATTCAAAACTTAAATCAACGATACAGTATATGTTCTTTCGATATACCTTATTGGTGTACGCAAAAACAAAGGTATCCCCCGTCCCCCGTTTCTTCAGTTATAGACAGCAATATCGCCGCTTTTGATCACAAATTTTGTGAAAGAGAGTATAGCACGATCCAACATGTTGTTAAATCATGCACTAAGGAATAATTATTTAATCAAAAAACGTCTTTAACGCAATAACTCTAAATATGTTTAAGTGAATTTAAGACTTTCATGATTTTCTCTTGGATATCATTATCAAAACTTAACCAAAATTATAAGGGCCTACCCTTGTGGTACTACACTTAACCTACCCTTTCCAACAAAAAAAATAAAATTAGTCCACAATTGTCAAAAATATCGGTTAAAAAATACATAAAGACATGCAAGAACCGCTTTTATTGAAGTCGTTTAAAAATAATATATCGTTTAATTTAATTTAATATGCTTGATATAGCAGCGAATCGTACTAATATAATATTTTTTATATGACAATATTTTTCATCACGCTAACATAATTTTAAGGATGAAAAAGGAATTCAGGAGAACTAAAAAAATGTTTTATAATAGGATAAGTAATGAATGTGCAAATAATATACAATATTTCGTCATATTATTATCTTAACAGTTAGAGAGTGAACACCAAGGGCCTCATACAACGGAAGATCTTATTCCACAAAGTTGTTCACTGAGTCAGCTTTTATATAAAAGTTTATTATTTTATTAAATAAATTCAGTTTGGTAGAAAGATTCAAAAATCATTTTTTTTACTCTTTGCTTTTTTAGTCACTTTGGTAATCTATCAAATAATTAATAATCGTCCCGTTTTTTTTTTAATTTTACTAGAAAGTTTTATAAAATAATGTCTACTATTGTCTTCAAAAAAAAAATACGGAGTAAAAAATTTAAGCGAACTTGAATTACCTTTTGAAATATTTACCACAGTAAACTTGGTATCTACTGCAACTGCAACTGATTTTTTATCTTCACCGTAGTCGTTGAAGGCTCGACATTGGTATGTAGTATTTTTCTTCACTTGTTCCAAGTTGAGTACACTAATGTAGTCATAAGGAAGGTCTATATCTGCATCCTAAAATTAATAAAATATAATCTTAGCGATATTGATCGTAGTATTTTCATGAAGACCATTTACCATCCAAATTGACCACACAACCATAAATTAAACAGTTTTTTTTCAGTGTAAGTAAAATTTCAGTTATTATATTTAAAAAAAAATTATAATTCATCATTAGCTTGGTTATCTGCTGGACACAAGCTTCTCCCAGGAATTCACATATTCAGTACGACTACCTATTCGACGCATTAATACTTGGACGCTGCTGCCTGTCACTGGTCTGTGTATATTCAGTCTGACAATTTTTTAGGTGCTTATCACACCGACCACTGTCGGAAGCCAAGAGATTTTCCTAGTGATTTTTCTTAGTGGATGGTCAAGACACCAGCAGGAAGAGAAGTGGTTGCAGATTTGAGAACACATGATAGGGTTCTTCGTTTTTCATACAATCTTACGATTAGTGTTCCATTACAGCACACATGTTTTATTGGCAACTGTTTTATATGTGTGCGAGAATACCAACATTAAAATGTGACAGTTGAAAACGTTTAAATAAAACAGTGTGTAGCGTCAGAGCGTTTCACTTGTCCCTCCTGCGAACCTAATACATAACATCAACTATTTTTTAAATAAAATTATTTTTACGGATTTTATCGCGTTTAATTTAAACTATTTATGACCCGACGTTTCGGGCGCTTTACATCACCCATGGTCACGGGGAGACTGAGGTGACACATGTCCTGATGACATAGTTAACCCGGAGTACCTTCAGCTTTTAATAATTATTTTTAGTCTGATCTACTCAGAAAGAGCTTACTGTGTCTTGAAGCCTTGCAGTAGTATGCTTGGTTTTTGATTTAACTTTATTAATAATAGGATCCCAAGCCGGTGGTAGTAACCAACCATCTCTTTCTGCGCAGATCTCTTAAAAAAATGTAATTAAAAGCTAAAGGTACTCCGGGATAACTATGATATCAGGACATCAGTCACCTCAGTCCCCCCGTAACCATGGTTGCTGTAAAGCGCCAGAAACGAAGGGTTATAAATAGTTTAAATTAAACGCGATTAAATCCGTAAAAATAGTTTTATATAAAAATGTGTAGTATTCGCGTAAATATAAGAAACAATTATATCAACTATTTTATTGTTTAATCAATACATCTCTGGAACTTTCCCGAAGATATAAGAAAGTCAGGTAACAAGTGCTCCCTAAAAAGATGATTTGGAAATACATTTAAATACCAATAATTCTGACGAGTACTTACTACCATTATAATATATATGTATATAATTGAATTATATATAAAATTATATTTATACTTGTATTTGTATATATTTGTATTTAAGTATATTTATATATATTTATATTATAAATGTTATCTATTTTACATAAAATATTTTAATTTAAATTAAATTTTCACCACGCCGTGGGTTGACTGGCAGAGAATGCTGATAGGCATTAAGTCCGCCCTATATAACCTAAACATTACGGTGAACAATAAAGTTTTAAATAAATATTTTTTACGCTGCAGCCACAAGCTGCAAACACAGCACTGCATTTATCATTATTAATTACTTTTGTTTATTATTAATAAAATATTTAATCTAGACAACCTTAACCTGAAAACATAAATTATACAATGCAACAATACAATACAAGATACTGCGTTAAACTGTTTTCGGAACAAAAGCTTTAGTTTTTAATTAAAAAAAATGAAATCTTCAGTTTGGCATTTACAACGTACGATGTTAACAGTTTTTCTATTTATTTAATACTAATACTGTTTGAGGAACTAAGTGTAAACATGTATGAATAAGATTGCTCCGACACTCGACTGCGACTGAACTTAATAAGGATTGATTTAGAGCTAGGTGGGTTTGTTCATTAATTGTACCTACGACAAGAGTCAACTTTTTTACAAATATTCCATATAACTAATTTTCAATACATGTAATACTACAAAAAAGAATGTGTTTGCTAATGAAATGATGCGCCTTTATATCTAAGCTCGGTTTTGTGAAAAGTATCGTGCAGTTAATAATAATGTCAAAATGTTATTACCATAGAAGGCAATGTAGCTCCAGAACTTTCATCTATCCACGTGACAGTCGGTTTGGGATATCCATTAACTTTGCATTTCAGCTGCAGTGCGTTACCGTATGTAATATTTCTTAGGGGTTCGCCCTCTATAATTACGGTGGTCCCTTTGTTGACAGTTTTCTCTGAAACGTTTGATGATCACGAAATCAGTATTTATGTTTACGATATTAGTACAATTTAAAAATGATGAAGCATGGATTTGATTTGTGTAAAATAATTATCGTCATTATCAGTCTGAGCATAATTTACTTATGTAGATTAACCGGGTTGTAGTTGGGCCGGCTTAAAGCATGACCAATATGAAAGATTTGCTAAAATCGCTACGCTTGACAACCGGATTGCAATCGTACAAGATATCTCGAAGCAATTGGACCCAGACATTATTGTCTACAAAAGGACCAAGAGATTGTTCTGCTTTTACTCTTAGTCTCTCGTATTCTGTCAGTTATTTGTAACATACAGCGGAGTATTTATTTCTTGAAACCCTTAATTGTCTTAAGTACTGGTGTATCTACGATTCAGTCAGATGGCTGTCTAAAAACTATTAACACAGTCTTTATCATTATCATTATTGCTCACCGTATAAATCAATTGCTGAACATGTCTCTCAAGAGGGGCTTGCTTAAAAGTAATGTAAAAATTAAGTAACAAGTAATGTAAAAACAAAAGTAAATGTCCCACTGCTGAACACAGGCCTTCACGCAGTCCTGAGAGGGTTTGGGAGCCGGTAAAAGTTCGCCACGTTGCTCCAATGCGGGTTGGCGGACTTAGAATATCCTCGAAATATTTTTATTCCTTAGACATGCAGGTTTCCTCGCGATGTTTTCCTTCACAGCAAAAATTTTAGAGATGCCGGCACCAGGGTACGATACGCTTACTACACTTACAATTAAATAAACAAGTTGACGATTTTTAAAAGACTAAGTAGAAGTGAAACACTTACCAAATATAGGTTTTTGTGGTTCGATTGGCGTTAAAGAAATTCTTCTTAATGTTGCCTTGGATTTTGTATTATAGCCCTTCACCTAAAAATTTGTAATTTTTATTTTTAAGAATTCAAACTAATTTAAAAAAAATAAGTCGTACCTACCGCTATTTTGAATATGTCGTTGGGCGGTATGGTTGGTTCGGTAACGTAGAAATTGTCATTAACTTTGTATAACGGTCTTTCAAAAATAATATTTTCATCCATGTCCAATATTTCCACTGTTTGAAGTTCTACATCATTGTCTTTGTTTGATAGTTCTATTGCTAAATACGATTCTCTTTCTGAAAAATAAATATAATTTCCTGTTAGCTGCTGTTTTTTAACCCGCCTTTATTAGCTTGAAATATATTTACATACATACATACATACAGGCCATACATACTAACAATGTGATAATAAAATCTTTTAATTAATTTTTTACCCACATCCAGATGTAAAAATGATTTGAAATTTTGCACATTTATGGTAAACGAACAATAATATAATAATTTGTTGACTTTAACCATTATTTTCATCAGTATCATGATGTCATTGACGTTCAAGCGCTTTTTCATTTTTTATTATATAATAAGATTACTTTTTGAAAGAAAGTGACGAAACGAGCCAATCGTTCACCTGATGGTAAGTGTAATGTCTGCCCATAGCAAATGCTGTGTCAATCAGATAATTTCTATACGGTACCACACTGCGCACATCACGATACGCCCAACACTACCTAACAGTGTCCTTCAGACCCAAATACAGTATCGTTTGCACACTACTGCTACACGGATGAATAACTTGCGGTGGTACCTACTTAGACGGATTCCTTCGTAGGAATCCTACCACCTATTATTTCCTATAAAAAGTAAATAATAACATGCATTTTTTGCATAGTAAAACTATTTTTATTAATCGATTCGCTCCTCCTTACGTAAACTACAAGTAAAGTGTCAATGAAAATCAAAGCTTCGGCAATATAAATTGAGTCATAGAGTGTAGTTTCGCCATTAAACTTGCTGGTTAAGTCGTGGATCCAGACTTCGAATATTAACTAGAGTCAATATTTATGTATAAACAAAACTTCATAATACTAAACTTAATTCTATCGTTCTCATCGCTTGAATTTCACCGTTCAATTAAAAATCATTCCGTTCAAATCAAAAAACAAATTCGGAAAAGTGTGGGAAGAAAATACTAATATCCGTGTTTTTTTTTCACACTTACTTTCTTATAATGCTAAAGAAGCAAAACAGTGCCTTGGCTCCAAAAGGCCAGGAGGTCAGGATTTTATCATCACAAAAACTTAACTGATGTAACCGGAACCGTAGGAAAGATTTACTAGGCCTTTCATTCTTGCTTACTACGGAGAAGGCAATCGACTAAGTTGAAAATTCTATTAAAGAAAATCTACATTCATCGATTCGCAAGGTCGCGCAGCTTTATTTTTGAGTAAATTAACTATGCGTAGTAAAGCAGCGAAAAATGTGTAGAATCACTTTTTTCTTAAAAATGCACCCTTATAAAATAACAACGCACCAGCTGCAAACTGAAGACGCAAAATAAAAGAGAATAGAGTTCTGCAACATAATTATGCAAATGTTCGAGATTAAAGAATTGAGTGAGAAAGCAATATTTTATTTGCAAATAACAAAGATAGAATTAATGAAAACCGTGTGTGAAAAAAGAAATTAACCAAGGAGGTGAAGAAAAGTAGAGGTAGCATAGCAATGTACGAGTATATGTTTTTTTAGTATATCTTTTTTGTAAAATTTATGTTACTTATAGGTACTTGTTAGAAATTTGAAGGTAACAATTTCGATTGTCTTATAATATTATTTTTTAATAATATTATTTTTTTGTGCCGTGTGGTGGTGGCTCGTTAAAAGAATACTACCACTCCATCTCATCCAATGGATATCGTAAAAGGCGAGTAAGAAATTAAACTGCACTGTGCACCCAACAGCGCATGGTGGCGATGGGCTCACCACCTATCACACCAAGTGCATTATATTGTTTTGGTGAAACGTGGATTGTGGCATTCATCTGTTTTTGCAGTGAGTGCCCAGTCTCTGACTACCCCTTATGGGATACTGTCGTGATCTTATGTATGTATGTATTTTTTAACAAAACCAGAATATCATATAACCAAATTTTACATTTCATTTTATTTTATACAAATAATAATTTTTGTGATTTACACCGCATTAAAAAAATAATGTTTGAAAGAGTGATTTTTTAGCCATAAAAGTGTAAATTTATTAATATATGAAAAATACTAATATAATAAATAAAAAATACTAAATAATTCTTAATTATTAAATAACGCAATATAATATATAAGTATCAAAATGGAATGTAAACATTTAAAGCTAATGTGTAATAATGTTTGTGTGTAATTTATCAACTAAAAAATATTGTTTTTAGTTTATGTTTTTTTAGTTGTTTGCAGAAAACTGCGATACAAGTAAAAGGAATTGGTATAAAAGTATAACCATCTAATTCTCTGTCTGGTATAAGTATAGCACCAAGTGCGTTATATAGTTTTGGTGAAACGTGGATTGTGGCAGTCATCTGTTTTTGCAGTGAGTGCCCAGTCTCTGAATACCCCTTATGGGATATAGTCGTGATCTTATGTATGTATGTATAAGTATAAAAAAGAGCGCATGCAACACTGTACACATAACAGAAGTGAAACTTATATAAGAAATTTGATCAAAATAATAATAAATAAACATGAATTAACAAAAATATTACTTATTGTAAAATAACTGCTCAGTAAATAAACTATTATTAATTACTCTATAAATATTAATTAAGAATAACACAAAGGGTGTGACGAAAATGTTGAACTCAAATTCGAAATATGAATTGTGCTGACATCGCCCCTAAAGAAGTTTCACTTCAAAGTACATTATTATTAGAAGGTACACACAGGAAGATATACTTGTATATACAGCAATACTTGTTTGCACGTAATATCATATTGTCAGAGTTATGCTGTAATTAGACACGATGTTATTGTAGTCGTCTCCATACACAGTTATGTTCGTATATCGTATTTTGATTCATCAGGCTATATTACGTTATACTAATTATTTAATTCAACAATACTTGCTTTCGTTTAATTTGTTGAACATAGCCTAAAATATGAGCTGAGTTTATTTATTTTGCACTTTTTCTTTTTCAAAAATATATTATTTAAGGTAAAGCACGGTTTTTTATATTTTTTTATTACTTTCATTTCGTTATTGATTTTGTAACAAACTACTCTAACAGACTACCGGTTCAATGATCGATATCATCATCATCATTTCAGGCTATCACTAGTTTACTGATGAACATACTCGTAGATAGCCACAAAAGTTTGTAGCTCTCATTTTGTGGGGATTACGCCATAATTAGACACGACTGGAAGGTGGGTTGGCAACCGCAGTTCATTTATTCAGATGTTCCGCAAAGAGCCGTCACGACATGGATTTACTTACAATATTAATATTGTTTTGCTATGTCACGTAGAAATTGAGGACCTTAATATGCTTAAATTATTATGTGTAGGAAATATTATATTTGTGAATTTAATATAAATAATTCGGTAAAAGTGTTATAAATGTAGATGAAGATTATTTAATTACTAATAGCCAATTCATTAACTTAAGAGTTTTTGAAAGCGTTATAATAGAAACGCGAATTTAGTTTTATACCATTGTTACTAAGTGAATGAATAATTTATTAGAGAATTTCATACTCATATACAATATTTTGACCATTATCTTGATCATGTACATATACATATGCACCTACATCGTATACATATACAGTACGAACACAGTTTACTTGGGTATTATGTAATTTAAAGTGGGCGCCTAGCCCCTGAGCTACCACAGCAATTACATATATGTATAGATGTCCCACATTTCCCTTAGTCGATTTTCACAACACTAATGAGAGCACACATGGTGATCGTTCCCCTTAAGCAACCATAAAGCTAAAAGTTACATGTTTAAATTTATATACCAAAATACTACCTGAAATAGGTTTGGTAACGGTATCTTTAATTGACGTTGGCTTGAAAGGTGAAAAGCCATGTTGGAAGTTAACAGTTGTAACGCCCGTTACGACTGCTGTTGTTTCACTCTCACTGCCCACTTTAGCGGTATGAACACCTGGCTCTGTATCGGAAACTTTGACTACCTTGAAAATTTTGTAACATTATGTATATTAACTTAATAAATTGTTACGTAATAATGTATTGTAACATTAAATAACATTATCTTACTGATATTTTTTCAGTTTTTAAGATATCTTTAGTTTTCGCTTCGCTTCCGTCGGGTTTGGTGACTTCTACTTTGGGTTTTGTGCCTGATACAGCTATAACAATGTCCTTGGTTTTGTCGTCCACAGGATACTGTAAGTGAAATTAACAATATCTAAATTCGAAAACATCAACTCATAAAACATTGTAAGCGGTCTATTCATAAACATAGTTTTTAATAAATTTTAAGTAAACTTGATAAAATCTAAAATAAACTGTTTATGCTTACTTTAAAAGTTTTGCCGTAGCCAGGCGAAAATTTTTTCGAGGTTATCACGGTTTTCCTGCTTTTGACTGTCTCAGCTACGTAGTCTAATATCTGTGAATATTTAATTTACTTCATTAATATTTAAAAAAAATCGTTTTGAAGAGACATGGTGGCAAATATGCCGCCGCTTTCACACAATCAATCTAAAAATTTAAATAGTTATCAAAAAATATTTTAGAAATAGTTTTCGTTCAGTTGCTCCAAGAAGTGTTGCTTGCAAAGAATTGTGTGTGGGTGACACAGCATTTGCTATGGGCGGACGTTGCACTTACCATCAGGTGAACGTTTTGCTCGTCTTGTCCCCTTCTCCAATAATATAAAAAGTATGAAAACCGTATGTATATACGGTATTAATCCCACTAATCTCGGTCTCGAGAAAATACCAAAAAATTCGAGTATCGAGAATTTTTTGGCATTTGCGAGACTCGACACTGGTCTTTTCGGTCTCGGAATAATCGAGAATTTTGACACTTAAGTCGCTCTACTAAATTGTATTAGAAACCTGGTCTACTAAACCGTATAACACAGAATTTTTTTATACTGGGTACATGGCAATACTGTAAAGTTGAGCTCAGGGTTATTTGTGGAAATTGAAGAACGAACTCTGTGAATCACTTTAATTTTGATAATTGCACATTAGGTACCTATTTTCTTTTTATTTCTAACGTGCCCACTATAAAAAGATATATATATATAGATTCCTCAAAAATTATTTTTGATTTTATAATTTGTGCTAATAAAGGACTTGATTAAAATATCATGCTTTGACTGCCTAAATATCTAGCTTACATGTGTGGAAACCTACTTTTCAAATAGTCTCATAAGTATCGTTCGTCCCGTGATTTTCGAGACCGCCTAGCTCGGTTTTTTTCCCGGGACGCGGAAATATATCGAAACTGAAATCCTTAAATGGGTAGACAACATCTATTCGTACAAGTTACCTTCCGCACTTCATCCCTGTTCAGATGAAAAACTTGTCCTGAAGTCGCTCCAGCTAATTGATGATACACGCGATAGTCTGGATCGCTAGTACCGCCACACAATACGCCTAAAAATTTATTAATTTAGCACATGCTCACGTTTGTCTATTATCTTAGATGTGTTGTTCGGAGTCAAAGAGTACCTCTGCTGCTGAGCACCTTTATTAACATAAAAGAAAATAATAACTGATTTAACATTTTTTGTAACGACTAAGGCTCACTCTTACTCTATTGTCAGACTATTTGAAAATCTGAGTTTTCTTCATGTGTAGTTAGTATGATAATATTATAAATTTGTAATAATCCCTTACCAGCCTGGAAATTAGAGAACGGTTCAAGTTCAATACACTTGAAAGTTAAATGTACAGCCGCCGAGCAACTGTGCAGCACGATAAAGAACGGTTGAACAAATATTAGCTAATGTTTGAATTTGAATCCACAACCCATTGCGGAATAGGTACCCACTCGGTAGTATACTTCGTAACGTTTACCTGTGACTGTTTTTTAAGAGCGATACTTTTGATCCTTTCGAAGTCAGAATAATCTTTAGCCGAAGCGTCAGTGAAGACATAGATGTAAGAGCCTGGAAGGCTTTTCGTTAATGCTTCTTCTATTCCCTTCATCGCCATCTCAGGACAATTACCACCGCCGTGAACGGTTATTGCATCTAAAGCATTTCTGAAATGATCTTCATCATTGGTAATTTTGGCGGTGCTAATACCTGAAAATGAATATAACATTAAAAGGTTTTTAATATCATTAATACTCAGCTTTATAGATGACAATATGAATACAATATGAATTATAATTATTATGAACTCGTTTATTTCTCCTTATAAATTTATAAGATGTGGGATGATACTGTGATGGAATTGATACAATATTATAATATATTTAATTCGATATTTGAGGTGATAAAAAAAAGTAAATCAGTATAAGCGTCATTCTTATACGTAATTAACATATTAGTAAATATTAAATATATTTTATGAATAGATACAGAGTTAACACTAAAAACGCGAACAAAAAAATATCAATTTGAAAAACAGTCAAATTAATGGTATACGCTTCTAAGTAATACGATTTAATGATTTACGATTACGTGCATACATACAAGTGGTAGGCAGAGACAACACCCGTAGCTCTCTTTTTGCACCCGCGGGAAACGAGCGTGACGGGTGGCAAATCACGTCGCCGTTATTTTGGTACGAGTCATTAAATTCCTACGAGTAGTATAGTGATAGCATTGCATATTATGGTATTATTCTGCACAAATAAAGGCTGTCCGTACAATGCCTAAATCGCCTCTTACGACGCCTGGGTAGGAAAGGGATGGTGCTTTTCTACTCTGCCGGACACCTATCGACAAACGATTTTAGAACACGTTTATTTCCGTCCAATTGTAGTTTTTGCTTTAAATAATTATTGTTGGACTTGAAACGGAATATTTACTTTCTTAGGTTGTTCAAGCTTGTTTTGAATACGAAAATATTACTTACAGGATCTTCGTTTTTTATCAGCCTGTTAATAGATTCCTGTTGGACATAGGCCTTCGAGGCAGAATAGGCAGAGAAGATGTGCTTTTCACGCTTGGCTAGGCGGATTTGAGAAAGCATAATTAGACCCTTCGCTCCTTAGACATAGCGACTCATATCCTTAGACCATTTTAATTAGTTTAATGTTATTTTTAATATTTCTTATTATAATAATATTAAATAAAGATTATTAAAATTTGAAATTAAAACATTTCTTACTTTTTCCTTATAACTAATTGTCATGTTCCTTTATCATACGCATTCCTAATTAAAATGATGTTTCATGTTTTTTTTTTATTTTTAGAGGAGAGCAAACGAGCAAGCGGCTCACCGCTGCCCGTGAACATCCGCAATACCAGAGGAATTCCGGTTGCGTTGCCGAACTTTGAGAAAGGAGTAGGCTCATTTCTCTTTTATATTTAACAAAAATAATAGAGTCTGTTACTGTTACGATGTGCGAAGTTTTAGTAATATATTATTTACATGTATCGCTCTATTTAAGAATTAAACTGATAAGTTACAATTAACTTCAATCTATTTTGTTAAGTAATTTAAATGTTTTGTTTGATAAGACAGAAATTATATATTTTTACATAGATTTAGTTCATAACCATTTATTGTTCACAACGTTTTACTGGTAGTGGGATTCCTATGCAGGTGGGCCCTGCGGTGGCAAGTGGCAGACGTTGCACTTTAGCATGAGGTGAACGTTTGCTCCTTCTTTCTCCTATAAAAAAGTAATTGACCGGACTGCCAAGTCGTTCACCTGATGGTGAGTGTTAGTCCTGTGTCGTGAGTGCGTTTTACATATATGAATTCCACATGCACAAACACCCAGACCCGGAACAACTATCTGCAGGCCATGCAAATATTTTTACCGTGCGAGAAAACGAACCCGCGACCCGCGGCGCATAAGTCAAGGGCTTAACCACTGTGCCAACCGAGCCATGAGACATTCGTTCTTATATCTCATATGCTCTATAATTAAACTAGCTTCGGTGCCTTTCAAATCTAAACACAGTACCTACTGTGCATGAATAAATGGCACATATATAATTTCGGTGATGTAATTTCTGTTAGCCTTTTTGGCTTTTACAGCTTCATCGGATACTGTGCTCACGGGCTAGAGGTCCGCGTGCCAGGTTAGGTTTGACCCAAACATAAATACTTAAATAAACTCCTACAAAAACCTCGAAATTCGGACTGTGTCGCGTTCGCTGCGTGCTTGCGCGATTTCGAATATCTCAAATGATTTTAAGTCGTCTAATGACCGTCCGAGAGAGGCCGCGGGCCTCCATTCGGACGGTCGACTTGTGTGTCGGTAACTCTGGGCGGTGAAAACCGCCCTGGCTAAATGGCACGGCGGTGGCTATCTACCCAGGTAGGACTCCTGCATAGGAATGAGTCCGCTTAACTAGGCGGGGAATATTGAGTAACTATACTGAAGTAAATGTATAGTTTTGCTTCATATAAGTTTATTTAGTGACGAAAACCTGTGACCCAATTTCTGTAATGACGACGCACCTAAATATTGATTGAGATGTCCCCTACATTTTAACCACTGACCCGTTATCGACAGTTGGACTGTGTGCTAAACCAGATATAAATAGTAAAGCTAAATCTCTTTGGCTTTACTATTTGTATCTGGCTGGTTTTAATGACATTTCAAAAAAATAAACAAATTAGTATAATGTTTCCAGCTATTTTTTATTTCTTTTTCTTTTCTGTCAAAATGAGTGAATGTTAGTGATGTGTCAACTCGATTTACAAACCGAGTTGGGCTTAGCTCGAACCAACTCGAGTTGAATTCTCTTTGACTCGAATTGGGATTGGCGTTGTAAGAAAATACCTAAATCAAAGCGAGTACGCGATTGACGCTTTCTCATTCTTACGTTTCGTGCGTTGTGTGAGCTTGTGGCGCGAAGTTTACCGGTAATTTGTTGCTATACTCATTTCATTCATTAATCAAACGTCATAATATTGCAGATTTGAGGTTAATTAACTTTGGAGTGCCGGTTGTTGTTGTTATTTTTTAGTATTAAGTGCGGTTTTTGAAAAAATGCCGGGATCTAAAAGGAAATCTCTTTAAAATCTCGTTAAAATCTCTTTAATTACGAATCTGTTCCAACTTTTTTAATAATGTTGCGAAGCTGAGTCATTCAACTGCTTAAAACAAAAAAAAAATACTCAGTTTCATCCAGTTAACTCGAGTTCAGTTCGAGTTACATTAATTTTAACTCGAGTTAAATCGAGTCGAGTTTATCCCGTGTTGGCACATCTCTAGTGAATGTAACGAAGAAAATCGTTACATTTTAAAATGTTATTATAAAAAAGGAAAAAATGCTACGCAAGCCGCGAAAAAAATGTTCGACTTTTATGGACCTAGTGCAGTGTCAGTAAGAGTAGCACAACGTTGGTTTGAGCGTTTTCAATCGGGGATTATTGATGTTAAATATATTTTTTATAGGAGACTGGACAAACGAGCAAGTGGCTCACCTGATGGTAAGTAACCAACGCCCGTGAACAACCGCAATACCAGAGATATCGCGGGTGCGTTGAAAAAGTGGAGCAAGAGCGGCATATCAGTAGTAATGACATTACGGGAATTGACCACAAAACAGTTTTGACCCATTTAAAAAAAGCTGGGTACACAAAAAAGCCCTGGCTAAAAGAAAAAATACTGACCAGGTACTCATTTGCGATTCTTTATTGAGACGTAATGAAACCAAACCGTTTTTGAAGAGATTTAACTGGTTATGAAAAATGGATTACGTACGACCAGAACATGCGTCAAACGTCGGTTAGACTTCACAGACTGTGCCAAAACCCGGGTTAACTCGCAATAAGGTGATTCTGTGTGCATATTGGGATTGGAAAGGCGTTGTTCATTATGAGCCTTTTCCGCCACGCAGAGACATCGATTTGGATATCTACTGCCAACAACCGATGATAATAAAGCAAGAAGTTGAGAGAAAGCGGCTGGAATTGATCAATAGAAAGGGTGTGGTCTTTCATCACGACAACGATCTAGACCACACACATTTTTAGTCACTCAGCAAAAATAAAGAGAGTTTGGCTGTGACGTAATAAAAGCCACATGGAATAACTATTAATAATTTAGAAACCGGCAGGCTTAATACAAAAAAGGAAGGCATTGCTTTAAATATTAATGGCAATGTAGTTAAAGATAAATATAAAGTTGGAAATGAGTTTCTTAATGTTTTTTTAATATACTCGTACCTACTGAAACTACACTCAGCGTCAAAAAAATCGCACCTCTCTGAGTTTGCGAGAAAAATGGCTGTAATGGCTAGAAACGAATTATATTTATATAAATATTGGTATGTTTGAAATGGGTATTTGAATAGCTTTACATTATTAATAAAAAAATCATGAAATCATTAAAACATTTATCATTACAGAGCGTCACCACACCACCTAAAAAGGGTATAAAAGGGTCGATCTGGACGAAATATGGGCCAGTCGTAATTTAGACTTTGCAGTGAACACACGTGAACAAGTAACCCAAGTAAGAACAAGTAAAGATGGACACCAGCTCTGAAGAAGCCGCTAAAGTGATTGCCCTATTGCAGTCGGGGATGCGGCAGTGTGACGTTGCTCGACAGTTGAACCTGTCCCGTTTTTCAGTTCGACGGGTGTTCCAACGTTTTCAGCAGACTGGTGGTTATGTTAGAAAACCGGGATCTGGAAGAAAACGGTGCACATAAGAAAGAGATGACCGTTTCATCGTTACGACATCTTTACGAAACCGTTTTACAAATGCTGTTGAGTTGCAACAACAGCTTCGATCAACTCGGAGAACTCGCAGAGATCGCCTAGAGTTTGCTCGCAATCATTGCGAGTGGACTCTAGAACAGTGGCGGACCGTACTCTTCTCTGATGAGACGAGGGTCTGTCTCTTCTGCAATGACAGACGTAGAAGGGTCTACAGAAGACAGGGGGAGAGGTTCACACAACCCTGCTTCGAAGAATCCGTCGAATACGGGGGTGGCTCGTGTATGTTTTGGGGCGGCATTTCCGTCGACGGGAAAATGGAACTTGTGTGCGTTTCCCGGACTCGGGGTGGCCGTGGGCAAGAGTCATTAAATGCTGGTCGGTACATTACTGAAATCCTAGAGGAACATGTGGTCCCGTATGCTGGTTATGTCGGTGATGGATTCATGTTAATGCATGATAATGCTCGTTGCCACACCGCGGCTATTGTACGGGATTATTTACAGGAGGTCGATATCCCTGTTATGCATTGGCCAGCACGAAGTCCAGACCTTAACCCAATAGAACATCTCTGGGATGACCTAAAACGGCGCGTGCGAGCTCGAGATCCAGCTCCAGCCACTCTTCAAGAGCTCCAAGATGCGGTACTTGAAGGGTGGGAACAAATACCCCAAGAGGCTGTTGCGATCCTTGTAAGGTCCATGAAAGATCGCATGGAAGCAGTTATCAAGGCAAGGGGGGGTAACACTAGGTTTTAAGAACTTTTTTTGTATTTATTAAGTTTTTTTTTAAATTATTAATTTGCAAATTTGTACATACCCCGTCTTTTTCTTTAATTTCTCTTTCGTCTCGTTATAAAAGTAAAATTCAATTAAAATTCCTGAAAGCTAATGAAATTACCTTTCGAATGATACCCTCGAACCATAATATTGCCATTGGCCTGTTGTGTTAAAATAGTATTTAAATTATTTTTTTCGGATGTGCGATTTTTTTGACGCCGAGTGTACTTAACATTTGCAGTCAAATCCTGAAGTTGCAGAGTCATTCCTAAGAGAATATGTAAACATGAACATTCCTAACTTTCAATTTAATCACATTAGCTCTGCAGATATTGTTAAAGCATTTGGGAAACTAAATAAAAATAAAAACCGAAGATCTTTGGGGCTTTCGCTCTAATATTGGCGATGATTTTTAATATCTGTGTTGACTTTGCTGTCTTCCCTAATCTGTTGAAACTTAGTAAAGTTGTACCAGTTTCTAAATCGGGTAGTAGAGAAATTCCTACAAAAATTACCGTTCCATTTCTGTGTTGCCTGCTTTAAGTATTAATAGCATAGTTATTTCAAATATTTGAAAATAATATGCTAGAGCAATTGCTCGTTCATTTTAGTACACATATAATTTTAAACGACACGGAATTTTGCTTTACAAAAGGAAAGTCAACGACTAATGCCGGTGTTCAACTAGGTACACATGTTCTCCAGGTCAATATTAAATTAGAGAATTCTGACCTTTCTTTTGGAAATTCAATTGTATTTCTTGGAATCGCTATTGATTCCAAGCTACAGTGGGGAGCACATATTGAAAAATTTGCTTCAAAATTAAGTTCTGCCATTTTTGCTATTAGAAGAATTAGACAGTTGACTGATGAGGCTACAGCTAAATTAGTCTATTTTGCATACTTCCACAGTATTACGTCCTATAGCGTATTACTTTGGGGATCCGCGGCCAGTTTGGAAACAATATTCATTTTACAAAAACAAGCATTTCGGGCAATATATAAATTAGGTCCTCGCGAGTCGCTACGAGAACTATTCAAGGATAATAAATATTATTATCCTTGAATTGACACTTCCGTCTTTATATATTTATGAAAATATAATGTACGCGTACGGAAACACATGTATTTATTTAATAAAAAATTGACTGTATCCTGTAGAATGGGTCGAGGTGACGCGCTAGAGAGTTACCTATGTTTAGTTTGTCCAAAACTAGAAAATATTTTCTTAGTTGATCCATAAAATTTTCTAATAAAATTCCTAAAAGTGTGACTCAAAAAAGTACTAGTCAAGAAGACATTATTAGAAAAAGCGTATTATAAAATAGATCATTATATAGAGGATAGAGATGTGTGGAAATAACTCTTACTCTGCACTTGAAAACCCCCTAGCTACTAAATTTATAATGTAATTTTTATGTAACCTATAAATGACATGAAATATGGCATTGAAAAAAAGAAAGATCTCAGAGTTTCTTGCCGGTTCTTCTCTGAGAAGGTATTATTTTTTGAACCGGTGTAGATTTTGACATTCATAAGAGCTTTACAAGCCTAAACTGAATAAAGAAATTTGACTTTGACTTTGAGTTTTTAATGCATCCGCCATATAGCCCTGACTTTGTCCCTTCAAATTTCCACCTATTTCGGTCTCTTCAAAATTCTTGAGGTAGTGTCAGGTTAGCATCAAGAGAGGACTGTTAAACTACGTGTCGCTTTTTTTTTGCTCAGAAGTTCCAAAAATTCTACAGCAATGGGATCATGTTACTACCTTCGAGATGGATGGAAAAGTCATCGAACAAAATGACACATGTATACTATAATTAAATGAAAATAAACTTTGAAAAAAATGTTTTGAACTTTCATGCCAACCTATTAAATAAAATCATTTATTTCTTTCGTTGCACTTATCACCAGGTGAACCTATTGTTCGTCTCGACACTTTATCAAATAAAAAAAAATAAAAAAAAAACAATAGCGAGGCCTCATTTCAGCCGAAGCCAAAATGATCGTTTACGCGTCAGTTTTGTTGTAATTTTCCCTGTGTCACTGACACTGCACATATCGTGCGTTGGGATCATATCTTACTAGGAAGCTTCCGACTGTATTACGGTGTACGGTGTGGTAAATGTTTCAAATGTATGTTTGTAAGTGTAATATTTCGATGTTGGTTTATAACAACATGGCTCTAGTATGTTTCTATTAATTTAGTTATTTTATCTTTTATTTTATTTTAGGTAAGTGCGTGCCGTGATAGCTCAGAGGCCGGGCGCTCGCTTTAAAATTATAGGAGGTACGCGGGTGAACTACGTTCGATCCCTGCTGCCGGCGCAACTAAAATTGTAGAGTACCACCCCAGAGCCAGTTCTCAGCTAGAAATCATCGAGAGAAAACTGTATAGCTGACAAATAAAATAAAATTCAATAACATGTGCAGTCAATTAACCTGCCCTGAGCTGCAGCGGGAGATGTATGATTTTTTTTTTAAATTTAGCGTAATAAACAAGTACAGTCCACCACAAAGTACGCGGTCACTGTGGTCTGAAGAAACCTACGTCTATTCCCGATGTGCATAGAATCGAAGGGGCGACGAATTGCCGGCCCTGGGGTGCGAAATGAAAGTCCTCATGTCCAATAATTTCTTCTTCGGTAAAGGTCACTCACCATACAAACAGTGTTGTGCCTACTAATTTACGCAGATATTCTAAAAAAGGGCGGTCATGCCATAGTTACAAAATCAAGTATCTAAAGCGTGACACTATCTAAATTTAAATCTTAACAATATAGAAATAAATTGAATAAAAGACCTTAACTACGTAACATGGAACGTGAAAGGGGGTTGTAGCGACAAATATAGTGAAAAAATGCTTAGATCGTTTAAACACGTTAGAAGAATAAATATTAAATCTCACACAATTTGATCACTTATTAACATGCCTGAAGAGCGATGGAGACTCGCAACCAGCTTAACGGAGGTGTGCGATTCCGTCGATCACTGATTTGGATGTAGCAGTCTTGTGTGCGTGTGGCAATGCGAGATTGTTCTCTGTACCGTGAACCTATGCATTAACACGATAGCGTGTCACGAGTTCACTTATCGCGTATTTCGTATTGACCAGAGCTAGGGCCGCAGCACATTGCCAGAAACCACCTTTCAACATTCCTAAGCCTCTCATCATCTCTTCTCGTCTGAAATGGCGTAGTTACTCCTTCATAAAGTTCATTTTTAGATTTAAAGAGATATTAAAAAATATTTTTTTAAAAATAATAGGTGGTAGTGCCGTGGTAGCTCAGGGGCTAGGCGCTCGCTTCAAATTTCATAGTACGCGAGTGACCTGGGTTCGATTCCCGGTGCCGGCACCACTGAAATTGTTATTGCAATTTTAAGTGCTGATTTACCACGTGCTCGGCGGTGAAGGAAAACATCGTGAGGAAACCTGCAAGTCTGAGAAATAAAAAATATTCCGAAGACATGTGCAGTTCGCCAACCCACATGCATGCATGTGCATGGAGCAGCGTGGCGGATTCTTCCTAGCTCCAAAAACCCTCTCAGAAATGAGAGGAGTCCTGTGCTCAGCAGTGGGACATTTATTGGCTGAAACTTTACTGTTTTTTTAAAATAATAGGTCATAGTCCTCAAAACTCAATTGAAGTAATAAAAATCATAATAGTCATTATAATCATAATATTGGCAAAAATTTTCATATAGTAAATAAAAATATAATTAAATATTTTTTATACTATTTCCATTTCTTTATTTTCTCTATGACAGTTCTAATTTGATAGTTGTAGGGTTGTGAACAAATAAGTAAGGATATCGATCGCATATATTTATTATATTTTGAACAAAGACAAATACAACAAATACATTCAAATATATTTTTACAAGGTGGGAACACTCAATGGCCCCCCGCCATTTTGTGTTTGTTTTAATCACTCGCAACAAGATGGTCGTGCTAGTCACTACATTTCTTTTCGCTGAGATTTTTCACATTATCCATACGTTACGTTGTGTATTTTGTGTTCCTCCGTGTTGATTGCTGCCCAGCTGTCAAATATCAAAATGCCGAAAGGATCTCTTCCGAAAAGACAGGCGAGAGAACTGGTGATCAAGGTTTGTAATTATTTTCAAGTAGAGTATCAAAATGGTGGCCCGCTATTACCACTGTCGCAAGTGCGAGAGCGTGTTGCGGCCGCATTAGGAATTAGTGGACCTACTGTTTCAAAAATTACTATCGAAGCTTACGGCACAAGCGGCATGCAGGAAAATAAGCTTCGTACGCCGAAGAAAAAACGCCAACCACGTCGTGTGACATCGGTTGACATCATATGCCATGCAGGGTCTACGAGAGGATTCGTGTCGGATGCATTACTGGCCTTTAAATCCAAGAAAACAGTGGACTACCACGAAGAAATGAAGCGGAGATTTACGAAGGATGGTTTAAAGAAATACCGTGTGGTAGCGGCCTAAGAGAATCTACCACCCCATCTCGTCCCGTGGGTGTCGTAAAAGTCGACAGAGGGAAAATTAAAAGCAGAAAATGGGCAGCAGCATCTTCCTGGAACATCATAATAAATAAACTGCGGTTGCCAACCCGCCTGCCAAGCGTGGCAACTATGGCAAAATCCCCCCAAAATGAGAGCTACAAACTTTTGTTGCACTCTATGGGGTAGGCCTATGTTCAGCAGTGGACTAATGGTAGGCTGAAATGGTGGTGGTGGTGGTTTAAAGAAATGGTGCAATCTATGAAAGAACCGTCCATAATTATTACGGACAACGCTACATATCACTCCAGAGAAATGGATAAAATGCCGACGCAGGCCAATAATATATAAAAGTACAATTAGTAAATATTTTAAAATCGAAAAAAAGCCTCTCTAAAAGATATGTTATCGACGAAATAGCTACCGAATGTGGTCATTGGGTTCTTCGACTTCCGCCGTATCATTGCCAGTACTATGCTATAGAACCTATATGGGCACAAATCAAAGGATACGCCACTCGAAACAATACCCATACCCCTTTTATGGCAGACAAGATGTTAGATTTATTAAAAAATGCATGTGCGGAAGTAACTGCCGAAAACTGGGAAAAAATTGTGAGAAGACCCCAAAACATTATAGCGTCGGATTGGGAAATTCATGTGGCAGTCGATAATATACAAGTACAGGAACTTATAATAAATGTTGGGGAGAGCTCATCGAGTGACAGTGACGATTCATCAGATTTTGATTAAAATAAATAAATAAAGATTACCTGTCGTTATAATTATTTCGTTTTATTGTGGAGTACCTATACCTACTTATTTTACAACAGCTTCGAAAATTTTAAAGAAGTTGGCATTATCAATCGAGAATTAATACGTATACATCTTGTAATGAAATACAATATTAGTTAATAAATTTGTACAAAAGTATCCGGCAGTAGTTTAGTTTCTTACATTTTGTAAAAAAATATCGGGTCTGTTTCGTATTACGTTTATCGATATAGCTGCATCCCTATCAGTTTCTCAGACTCTGGTATAACCTTGTGCGTTTGTAAACGTCATATTTTTATAAAATAATGCATACATAATGTAAAAAAGACGCTCGTTCAAGTTTTCAAAGGAGCTGTCATCGAGAAAAAAAGAAATGGAAATAGTTTAAATTATAACAATAACATCTACATATATTAATACGTGAAGACAAAACTTTGTACCCCTTTTAAGCATATTGCCCGCACGGAGGATTGTGAAATTTGGCATAGTTAAAGTTTATATGAAGGAGTGCAGAAAGCTAAAATATAATGTTACATAAATTAAAAAAAATATTAATAAGGGTCGGTATTGGACCATTTAGCGACTACAGGATTGGCTTAATACTTCATCAAAAATTCCAGAATGAATCTATATTTTAATTTCAAAAACTTAATATTCTTGGCCATAGCATGCGGAGTTACGGTTCTTGGGTTCGGTTAATGATTAACATAAACAGAAAATATACAAATTATATTATTTAATATTAGTTCATGAATGTGTTGGGTCTCTCACATTGCTGCCTAAGCTTTCCTTGATTGTAACCATTGTGTTACATACATATATAGAGTAACACAGATGCTGTCTTACTCAGAATATTTCTGTGCCACACTGCGCCCGTCACCTTGAGACATTAGTTCTTAAGTCTCATATGCCCAGTGATTACGCTAGCTCACAGTGCCCTTCAGACCGAAACACAGTAATGTTTGCACACTACTGCTTCACGGCAGAATAACTGGCACTGGGGTGGTACCTACCTAGACAGATTCATGCATAGGAATTCTACCACCAGGTGATTTGTTGATTTTGTAACTATGATATGACCGCGCTTTTTCAGAATATCAGCGTAAAATAGTAAAATAGTAGGCACAACACTGTTTGTATTGTGAGTGACCAATACCGAAGATGAAATTATTGGACATGAGGACTTTCATTTCACACCCCAGGGCCGGCAATGCAACCCCCACTTCGATTCTATGCACATCGAGAATAGACGTAGGTTTCTTCAGACCACAGTGACCGCGTACTTTGTGGTGGACTGTACTTGTTTATTACGCTAACTTAATATAAATCTCCCGCTGCAGAGCTCTGGGCTACATTTATTTTGGGGAGGCGTTTTATTGCAGGAAAGTGTCGGACACGCTGCAAATGTGCAAGTTAATTGACTGCTTAATAGACTTGACATGTTATCGAATTTTATTTTATTTGTCAGCTGTACATTTTTCTCTCGATGATTTCTGTCTGAAAACTAGCTCTGGGATGGTACACCTAGACGGATTCCTGCATATTTGTAATACTTTAATAATAATCGTTGTATTCAACAAGAATTGGTCTAAGGATAGATTAATCTAAAGTTTCATGGTATAGTAGATAATATTACGCAATTGTTTTTATCGTGCCGGGATTCCCCGTTTAATTGGCATGGACGAGCTGGTGTCGTCATATTTGCCAGATTCTTAGCATTTAATACAAATGAGCACACAGCTCACTTATACACATCCTCGATTTAGAATAATTTTTTTTTTATTGGAAGAAGTTTATCCTTTAAAATATATGACCATGAAATAACAAA
This sequence comes from Luehdorfia chinensis, assembly GCA_019845155.1. NCBI lineage: Eukaryota > Metazoa > Arthropoda > Insecta > Lepidoptera > Papilionidae > Luehdorfia > Luehdorfia chinensis. The sequence goes on from JAHVAK010000125.1 coordinate 2,277,529, forward strand.
TAATTCATTCAGAAATTTTCTGTGTATCACTACACTGCGCTTGTCCCTAAGGTAGCAATTATTAAGTCCCATATGACCTATGATTACACTAGCTCTCAGTGCCCTACAAGCTGAAAGACAGTAATGTTTTCACACTACTGCTTCATGGCAGAATAACTGGCCCTGGGGTGGTACATACCTAGACGGATCCTAAATAGGAATTCTAAAACCAAAGTACTGCCTTTTTAACCACTACAATGGAATGCGTTAACAGAACGTTACCAGTAGCTGGATTTCTCGTTCTTTTCGTTCACTTAATAAAACCTAACAGCTTAATTGCTTCTTTGTATATACTGCAAGGCATTCTTTAATGATATAAAAACAAATATAGTCGAATAGAGTTGACTATAACGTTGTTGTTCTTATAGTTATTATTTGCTGACTATCATTTTTCACATGGCGAAGTCATTGATTGTTGAAAAATATATATAGAACATTTTTTGTAACTCACCCGGATCGTTGAAAGTGACCAAAACAAAGTTCTCTATCTGGGAAGCGTTTGAATTTATAACTGTGTCAAATATCGCGCTTGCTCCACTTTTTACTTGTTGGATATCATTCCACATGGACATCGTGTCGTCGATGACGAATGTAAGGCTGCTTTTCTGGTCCTCCAATTGCCCATATGCAGGGAGGCACTTGGAAATAAAAATAATAAAAATACCGCAACATATTGTTACTGACATAACTTGCTGACTTGACCGGTGTGTACGAAGTCACGAACATACTGACGATATAGCGTTTTATTGACAATGTTCCTTAAAACGATAACTTGATTTTGACCCAAAGATACGAGTATGTAGTTATCAGTTTTTTTATTACTTTTTTGACCCATAGTTATCAGTTTTAGTTTCTTTATAACAAGATTATAGAATACATTTCATTATAACGAAGGTATAGGAATAATAATTAAATTTCAAAAAGTCAAGTTTTTTTTAATTGTTAATTTTTGATAAATTTATTTAATACACGTGAAGCTCCGTTGAACAACTTTCTAAGCATTTTTTTTTTATTGAACTAAGATTATGGAATAATTAACTCGTATATCTTTCGCGTACGCGTCAAGTTTAACAACAACGAATCTTAAAATCGATATTTGATATTTTTTTGTAATACCTGTACCGTATTTTCTTTTTGTGGAGGAACTTTTTCGTAATGATGATTCGAAAAATAAAGAAACAATGATTCTTTATATTTTAAACGAGACCGAGAGCAACTTTCGGAATGACATAAAAATAATAGTTTCGTGCAAGAATCGAACTCAAGCCCGCAGCCCAGAAGCCAATCGCTATGGTACAGCGCCAATCAAGAATTACTAATTTATACATATAATAAAAATGTAAATTGCACGTACATTTAAACATTTCTGTACATTTAAAAATTTTACGAAATAAATGAGCCTAAAGTAACTAAATAGATTTCAATAATTTTTAGAATTGTCTGTCTGTCTGTTTTGTTTATAAACGCATAACGTCTAAAGTACTAAATTTATTCAAAACTAGCTGTGTCCCGCGGTTTCATGCGCGTTTTTTTAAAATAAAAGTAGCCTAAGTTACCCGCTATAATATCAGCTATCTGTCAGTGAAAGTTCTCTCAAAATAGGTCTAGCCGTTTTGGAGGTAGCTTCGCTTACGTCAACAATGCGTACACTAAATTAGAGATGGATAATATACAGCTCAAATTATAATATCAAATTCATAAATAATTATAGCCATTATAATTTCGAGGAAATAAAAGGGCTATAATTAGAGCGTATTTTTTAATTTTCATTTAATATTTAAATACATTTCAGCACCAAAAAATCAACTAGAAAACCGAGTATTTTACATGATTAACAATGCACTTACCATCAGGTGAACGTTTTGCTCGTCTCGTCACTTTATCAAATAAAAAAAAAACTGATTAATAACTGAAGATAAAAACGCGCTTTTTTTCTCATTGGTTGAAATAACGAATTCGTGTTCTAATTATGCAACACGATTCGTGAATTTTAGTAAAGGATGCGATACGCGAAATATTTAATAATAGAATAGAATAGAATGTAAAATATTTAAGAATAGAATATTGGTGTATTCGAATTATTATCGTACATTTTAAATACAATATTGGTAATATAAATATATGTTGAATTATATGCAGAATGGATGCAACGAAGTTGATCGATTATATTTTGTTTTTAACGAATACAAAAAAAATGTATTTTATAAACACATCCTTACATATGAAATTGTCGTTTTGTATGGGAGGAATATGAAGTCGTTTTTTTTTTGTAAAATATATTTAATTAATCAAATGTTATCTATGCACTTGTACCATCTCATAGGTAGTTCATTGATCCCATTACTAAAAAAAACCATGGGGGCGAGAATCAATAAACTCTCTGAAGACTGTTTGGACTGCCACATTGGAGATGATTTTTTTTCTTGTAAGTAGTTATCCAAATTCCGAAAAAAAAGGTAATCTGTTGGAGCAAGGTCTGGGGAGTACGGTGGATGTCGCAGACATTCCAATTGCAGCTCCTCTAGTTTGGCGGCCGTCTGTTGTGCAGTGTGTGGTCTAGCGTTGTCCTGATCCAGTAGTGGCCGGCCTAATGCGATTGACCAACCTCGATTCTTTAGCAGCTAGTTCTTCAATCATGGTTTGCAGTTGCTGACAATAGATATCTGCCGTAATAGTTTGACCAGATTTTACTAAGCTGTAGTAAAAGACACCGGCACTAGTCTACCAAACATTCACAAGTAACTTTTTCCGAGTAAATTTCGCTTGGAGCAGGATTTGGCTGGTTCTCCGGTGTTCAGCGATTGCCACTAGCGCTTCCGATTATCGCACAGGATCCACTTTTCATCACAGGTAATGACCCGATTTAAAATCCCTTCATTATTGTGCCGGTTGAGCAATGTAACGCAGCCGACGCGTGTTTGCTGTGGTGGATGTGGAAGTGGATTGTAACAGTTTTATCACTCAGAACGAAGTCCGCAGCTAACTCTGAAGTGGTTCGCGATGGATCCGCTTCCACAATAGCCTTTAATTCTTCATTATCCACTTTTATCCACCACCGTCTACGGGGCTTGTTCTGAAGGTCGAAATTTCCAGAACGAAAACGTTGGAACCAAAAACCTATCGTGTTTTCTTTTGCGACACCAGCGCCTACTAAGTTAATCATTCGAGCTGTTTCTGCAGCACTGGTGGCACGGTAGCGATATTTCAAGTTTTCCATTGTGCAAGATGAGCGACGCCAAAGAAAAAACTAATGAGGAAAAAAAACAAATGAATGACTGTTTCGAATCTCAAATATACCAGCTAAATGGATTTATAAATTTGAATTTGGAATTCTTAACTAAAGAAGATATATTTCAGATCAAAGTGGCCAGTACGACGAAACGTCAATTTCATATGTAAGGACCTAATATAACGTACTTTTATTTCTGAAGTTTTCAACAACCGACTGAAAAAAAGCTTTTTTAAGAATTTGATATACTTTAAAACTTTAGAAAACGAGACAAAAAGGGGACAAATCAGTAATTCAAAAAGCAAAGCACGGCTAAATAGTTAACATTATCGTAATCTCTCTTTTTGTAAAATTGATACTACTCGTGCTTTCTTCCAATCATCCCGAAACACTCCAATCTTTTAACGGTAGGTTGAAAATTAAACAAAGAGGCATAACTAGTGGCCATCCGCAGCGTTTAACCAATTGAGGTGGTATCCACGTTTGGAGCAGAACCCTTAATTATAATATGTTGAGGTGTTTTACTTTGTTAAATAATTCGTGCATGTTACAATTAATTCTCGACAATCCTAATGTTGAAGTCGGAGATAATAAATAGCTCTGAGTTTTGTCTGTAACTAGTATGAATATATCCAAAGTTGCTTGCAAAATGATCTGGTATTCCTGTTTCATTACAAGTTTTAAAGTCGTTTAGGAGCATTACTTACGGTAAAGCGTTGAGCTTAACACGGTTAATACTCATGTAGCGCCAAAAAGACTTTGCAGTTTTAGATATATTTGCTACTGCAAAATTGCCTAAAACTACACGAGTCCCAAAGCATTTCATATGACCCTCTGTCGAGAGGGTTATGGTATTTCCGATACCTCTCCTTCTCATTGAGCTGTGAAACGAAAGCCACGTTTCACGTTTTACTGAGCTACGGTGGCTGGTAATATTTTCTTTTAACACATCGTTAGGGAACAAATTATGAAATGAAGTCATATAAAATAGTGTAAAATACTAATGATGTCCTCCTGGCCGATTTCGAACACGGCGACAACTTCGAAATATTGTCGGGAGCTTTCAACTACGCAGGAGGTATTATAGTGCCACAACTGCACGCGGAAACGCAGAGGCACTCACTCGTCCCAACCTACCTACGCCCGATGTCACGCTGATGCGATAAGATCAGAGGTAGGCTAGGATGCAGTATCAGAAATTCGGGATCGATCACAATACAATCAGACCCAACAACCAACAATTTGGAGTCCAGAACCCAGAACCGGCGCCATAGAAGTCATGTATCTTTGAACATCCTTTGTGTTTCTTCTGATAAACTCAAGCATTTTCGCTGTACTCTTTACTATGCTATCTTTATGAGCTGTAACGTTCAATCTACAGTCTAACAGTATAACCAAGTTCAATCTACAATGTAACAGTATAACGTTATTCTTTGTCCGGCATATTGTTAATTAGATAGTTTGCTATCGAAGCCTTTCGTTTTCTCTTAAATTTTATGCAGTAACACTTATCCACAGTCAAGTCATGTAGTTCGATTTACAAAATTTGTCACAGAATTGATATATTCTTGTTGTAGCAAGACGTCTTTATCCGTTTTCACTTTGGTGTATAGCTTTGAGTCATCAGAAAACAGTAGTTCACATACTTGGTGTGCTTAAAACTCGGGGGCAATCACAACACAACCAGACCCTAAAATTAACAATTTGTATGCACAAATATTGGCTCCGGTTGAGATTCAAACCCAGGACCCACAGCGTGGTTGTTGGAGAACCACTAGGTAGAAGTCATGTACTCTAACCACTAGGCCACGCGGTGGTCATTCTAATACCATTTCGTTGACATTATTAATTTTATTAATCTTCTCATCCCAGTCTACTTTGTGGGGTTCTGCATTAATTGCATCATAATCCGCCCTGTAAAAGTTAAAGTCTGCCCTGGGCTTCGGCTGTAAACTATTATGAAACTCAAAAGTGTGTAATTACTCTGAATAAACAATTGGATTTTGGGCCTTGGATCAGCCACACTGACTAAATCTAGTAGACTACTTATCATAACGTCAGGAATATTACTTATAATTAAATCGAGAACTCCATTATCTATGTTTACGTGACCGTTAAACTGAAAGAGATTATTTAAGCATAACAAATCTTTAAGGGCATATCCTAATGAATTTTTATTTGTCGGAATAAGACGCTTTGACTCAGATGTTTTCGTCGAGTTTATGAACCCTAAGTTTAAATCACCTAGTATCAATATAGTCCACATAATTTATTGCAGTATTTATGCCATCCACCTCCGACTGCCAAGCTCGACTTCCTTGACTTGACGTCTATATTTTCTTGTTGAACCTTTAGATTTTATTTTGATCATGACCCATAAGTCTTCATTGTTTGTTTCCCAAAGCCTTAATTTTATCGAATTAATATCTCCCTTAACGACAGTCATCGCTCCTCCTCCAGCTGCCTTCTCGTTATTAGAGCTATCCTGATTTTTTATTATGAACTTATGCATTATAATTCACCCAAAAAATTCGATAGTGAAAAATTCATATAAACCTTAGTTTTAGATCTCAGACCTTCAATATTTTGATAATACATATTCTTAATTTAATTAAATAAAACACTAAAATAAAGAAATAATTTTATTAAATTAGGCACTAAAAAATATAAAATGGGATGCAATTTGGAATTTGTCAGATGTGTTTGTAATTGCTATTTATAACGAAAAGTCGGCAAACAATATACTTTCCAAACACATATACAAACTTGCATACACACAGAATACGTAAAATATGACTAGTTTCCGAATTCTAGAACGAAAGAAAATACATTTAGTAAAAGACAAGTAGAAATTTAAAACAAACAGTTGAAAAGACCTACTACAACAATGCAAAATAGTGGTTCCAGAGCAAGCGCTTAAAGTAAGCTTTACTGGTGCTAGTGCGAGTGTTGTTTGGCAATTCGTTCCAAAGTCGGACGGCCTTTGGGGTAAAAGAATTATAGAAGAAGCCAGTATGGCAACAAGGGACAAAAATAATTGAATTATCCGCAGAACGGGGACAATGCTCATGGGAATCACCCTGATACTGAAATTTGCATTTCAAATATTCAGAAACAAACGGATCGTGTGAGACAGGGAATAACATACCAAGTATTGGGCGAGAAGTAGGCGTTCGTATATCTTGTCTAGAACCTTGAGGAGGCTGATGGGTCGATATGCGGTGGGATCGGACGGGGAGGATGGTAAATAATTATACCTCACTTACTCGTAAAGCGTTCTTAAGTCTCATATATATGCATATGAGACTTAAGAACGCTTCGAGACTGATTACTGTCTTTATTTATTGTAGCGGCATAATATAGTAATTTTTTAAAAAAAAAACGTTGACAGCGAGTAGTACTGTGCTCTTAAAGTAATCGAGTTTAATTGAATTTATTTAAGTATTAAAGCTACAATAGTGATATATGTGCTTAGTATAACAAAGATTGGAGAGACTGAATATTAGTGTGGTGTGATTTAAAAGTAAACAATGGTAAAAGTGTAGATAAGGAATCAATCAGTGTAAAAGTACCCTTTAATTATTATTGTGTAGCAAAGATATTAATTTGTCCGAACTAACAAACTTATTCTATATATTATTACAATTTGAAAAACATTTAATTACCATTGTACTTCTCTAAGTGGAATATTATTAATTTACATATAAAAACTAAGTTTTAACTTGCATTATATAAAAAGTATTTCTTTTTGTGCCATATAGTGGCCACTAGTTGCATAGATTATTATTTTGTGTTGATATCAATAATATGGTAAAGTGTGGAGCTTGCGGCCCCTACCGTTCGGCGACAGATGGCGTTACCTGTGGCAAATGTGATGTCACATATCATCGTGGTTGCTTTAACCTATCTGAAAAGGCCCAGCTTGTTAAAGTTCCTCGTGCAGGGGAGTACTCTAATACACCGGTAAAGTGTCAGGATGTCGGAGATAGTAGTTCCGTCCACAAATATATTGACATAGGTCTAGAAATACGCCTGTTTTGTAATGGGCTAAGTGCAATACGCAATGAGCTGAAGGAGATCAGGGACAATTTCGCCATGCTAAGGGACACAATGCTGGTGTGTAATAAAAATTTGGAAGAACGTGAGCACAAGTGTGAGCCCATGGAGCTTGAGAATACAATAGCTGAATTAAGGATGCAACTAAGTGAGAGAGATCAGGACCTGTTAACTAATGAGTTGGAAATTTCAGGACCACCGGAACCGTAAAGATGCCATTAACACTGTGTTACTATACGCTAGAAAGTTAGGCCTTGATATTAACCACCGTAAAATTGTCCATGCCGAGCGTGTCGGAATATTACGCAAATCTATTGATAACACCAATAGCTCTCAAAATGAATTTCGTTTGGGACCACGTAGAATTATGGTGCGGATAAGCCGGCGAGCGCTGCGAGATGAACTTTTACGTTCCGCGCGTCTTCGGCGGACAGTGACCACTGAGTCACTGGGGTTACCCGGAGATCCGCGTCGGGTTTACGTGCATGAACGGTTAACACATGTGAATAGGAAGTTGTTTGTTAAGACTCGTGAGGCAGCGAAAAAAGCAAAATGGCGCTATGCTTAGACGAAGGGTGAACAAATTTTGTGAGAAAGAAAGATGGAAAGCCTGTAACGCGAATTCGGTCCGAAGCAGACCTTATGCGTGTTTTTTGTTTATGCATTAGCTATTAATTTACCTTCTTTAATGTGATTTTTTTATTATCCTACCTTTTATGTTAGAGGTAGCTTAATTAGGTTTGTTAAGACAATATTTATATTCTTTTATATACTAGTTTCCTAAATAACAAAAAAAAATCCAAATTAAATACAATAAGTTTATACATATTACTATACATCAACTTAATATAATATATTGGTTTACAAAGGGTTTATTGTTAAGTTTTAATTCAACCTTTTTTAGTTTATGTATATCAGTATACAATTTCATTACATATTAAATCTTTATGTGTAATTTTGATTGTCGCGTTGGTATTTGAGTGTCTGACAGGTGTTCATACCGTGAGTATTCGCAATTTTATTTTACTATCTTTTCCGGGTCATTAGCGGTACTGGGATACAGTCGTGATCTTATGTATGTATGTATGTATTAGCGGTACAAGCAAACAGCTCCTTACGTTTTTTACTCTACTTACACACACATATTTTTATATTTACACATTTAATGTAAATTATTTTAATATCCGGAAAGAAATAACCTTAATATCCAATAATAATAAATGTAAATCAATCATCATTTATCAAAATTTATATATAATGTCTTGTCAATATTTAATTTATATATAATGTGTTGTCAGTTTAGTACACAAAGTAAACATACATCATGTCTCAATAATATTCATTTATTATACGTAAATCCTGAGATGTACTATTTAATTATAAGATTAAATTTACAATATACTCGTATTATATTTGTTACAACTAGGAAAACCGTATTTGGTATTATATACTCATTATTACCTCATTACTATCTGTTAACAATGTATAAATCTCTTTATACGACCAATGTAGCTGGTATTTCAGTTAGCAATGATTATGTTTAAAGAATTAATAGTTGGTTTCTTTAATGCGGGTTCATTGGGAACGAAACACGAGGAATTCCTCGTAGCCATGAGCCGACATGATGTTGATGTCATGGCGATAAATGAGACCTGGCTACGGGAAGGCGAAGAAGGGCGCGCTCCGCTCGTACCTGGTTACCGCCTACGTCACGTGCCGAGACCACACTCTGTGCGCGGTGGCCGTGGAGCAAAAATTAAACAATTAATAGATAAGTCAACACATTTAACCGAAACTATTCAAACTCTAATTGATGTTATCTGTACCGATGGGCCAACACGAACTACCTACTCTACTACTCTATCGATCATATAGCTGACTTAGGTAATCATGCCTTTCTTACATGCGAGTTACATCTTAAAATAGACAAAACACAACCTCGTACCTACTACTCTAATTGATATCCTACCTGATTATTTTGAATGAGACCTCCAGATAATCCCATGGGATGTGATCAGTTGTACCGATAACGTCAATGAAATGGTGCACTTATTTAATCGCTACATCCTAAATTTATTTGACTTGTATTCACCAATTAAAACAGTTATACATAAGGATCGCCTTTGCCCCTGGATAACCAAAATCATTAAATTAATGATGAGTTTACGCGATGAAGCACGCAACAAATATCGATGTTCACAGTCGCCCAGTCATTAAAATTATTATAAACAATTAAAACATCAAGTAAATGTCGCACTATACCACGAGAAAAAAGCATATTACAAAATGTTCATTAATAATAATATCAGCAATCCCAACAAGTTGTGGTCAAATCTGAAGGTGAACTCGTTACCACTGAAAAACGAATACGACCTACCTCCACATTTATTGGATCCTGAGATTATTAATTCATATTTTTCAAACATACCAGGTTCCTATAGCGTAACTATATCAGATCTTACATATTTTGAATTTAATAGATTTATTTCTAAAACTTTTCTGCTGAAACCGGTATCTCTAGATATTACTTTGAATATAATTAAAAAACTAAAATATAATGCACTAGGAGTTGATGTTATCACCCTAAATTTGTTATTAACGACCCTTCCACAAAGTCTGGAAACTATTACCGCGTTGATCAACCTATCGATAACCACAAGTACATTTCCTGACATCTGGAAACTAGCCTTAATACGTCCTCTTCCATAAAATGCCAATCCTGCTACCGTGACATACTTACGGCCCATAAGTTTGCTACCCTGTATATCTAAAATATTAGAAAAAGTTGTGTGTCAACAATTAATATCATATCTGGAAAATAATGCTATACTGCCCGACCTTCAATCGGGCTTCAGAAAGGAACGAAGTTCTGCTACTGCCCTATTCGATGTAGTAGGTAATATATTGGAGGCCCAAGATACAGGTCAGGGGACTATACTCGTCCTATTAGATTATTCCAGGGCTTTTGATACCATAAATACGCCTTTGCTTCTGTACCAAAATGTCGTTTTACGGATTTGACCATAGGACTCTAAAATGGTTTCACAGTTACCTCAGTAGACGTTCACAGAAAATTACAATTCAATTAAATGGTCAAAATGGTATGTCTTCTCCGCAGCGGATCACGCGTGGTGTTTCTCAAGGATCGATTTTGGGTCCTGTACTTTTCGCGTTATATACATCAGACATTAGTAATTGTTTTAAATATTGTAAATATCATTTATATGCAGATGATACACAGATTTGTAAGTCTTTTAAGCCTAGTCATACTGCAGAAGCTATTAATGGACTCAACGAGGATTTGGATAGAGTAGGAAAGTGGTCAGAAATGAACTGTTTAGTGTTGAATCCATCAAAGACAAAGTTTAATTTGCGAAACGAAACAACAAATACAAAAAATAAATAAATTTGTCCCAACACTGTATATAAAAGGCACGGTATTAGAAAGAATCGATAAAGCCCGTAATTTAGGAATCATAATTAGTCCCGAACTCAGATTTGAAGATTATATTAATAACATTGTTAAGAACTGCTTTTATAGGTTAAACATCTTGTATAGAATGCGTGAACACATAAGTATGGAATTACGAAAAAGACTATCGGACACCCTAGTACTATCAAAATTTAATTATGCTGGTACGGTTTATGGGCCTTGTTTGCTGTTAAGTACAGCACACCTTATTCAACGGATCCAAAATGCATGTGCGAGGTTTTGCTTCGATGTACCGCCAAGCGGTCACGTAAGCCCATTTCTTGACGACAGTAACATTCTTAAAATGGCTGCCCGACGCAAACTTCACTTAGCTTGTGTAGTTTTCGCGTCAAAAAGACAAAAAACCCAAAGTATCTTTTCAGTAAGCTAGACTGGTCTCGCGAGCATAGCAAGTATCGCACCCGCGCTTCATATTATAATAAGCTCAGTGTTCCGCGACATTATTCTTCAGCCTTTCGAGGTTGTTATAAGTACGCAGCCTTCCATTGCTGGAATAATTTACCTTCTCCAAGCGTGACCTAAACACATTCGGCACGTTTAGAAAACATTTAAAATATCTCCTAATAAAGGAGTACTGTTAAAGAGGTATTAGCTATTGATTTTCCGTTTATATATTATTTATTATGCTATTACATATTATTATTTATAACAAAAAGCCTATTAAATGTATGTATGGGTAAATATAAATGTGTATGTATATCTATGTATATATGTGTGTGTGTATATATATATATAGTGTGTATGTATATGTATAAAACAAATATCATATTATATTATAAGTTTATAATATACACTGTTAAATTATGACACTTACCAATGTGTACGTCACATCTCACGTAGCGTTCAGCAACTCACGTTCAGCACAACTATACAATACGTATCTTCCATTTTGTTATTATCATTCATCAGTTGTTATTATCATATTATGTATCTACTACTCGCTGAATGTCGACACTTACGGCACGGTCTTTTTAAGACCGTCTGGGGTCGACTGAAAATCAGCGTCGCTATCCCGCGGCTTATGCTGAGGCGGTGCGCCACTTTATCTGCTTCGTTTATAAATTCATGAATTGTTGTTATACCCTCTATTTTTTGTTTATTGATTTTCTTTTGTTTTTTTGTTATTTTTATTATATTCTTATTCGTATTAATTTTGTTTATTCACCTGAACTGAAAAGAAATCTGAAGTGTCGAAATAAATGTCTTTATGTCATCTAATAGATAAGAGCTCACGGTAACGGTAACATGGTATTTGGACGAGCACAGACAAGAGGTTTTCGTTCTTATGTTCCGGTATACCCGGGTACCATGGACTTCCAAGTTATTGTCCTGGCTGATTTTTTTGTCTCAAAATGCCATTGTACAATACAAAATCGTATGGAAAATACGCGTAAACTCAAATATCAAATTATTATGATAATGAATTATAAACAGGTTGTGAAAACAGTAAAAAATAAATAACTGGGTGCTACGCCGCAGGGGTCTTTATTTATATGCGAACTGGTCAGTCAGTATACCGTTACCATATCATATTAAGAATAAAAAGTGACAGGAAAAAGATGCACGTCTCAAGTACGTAGGCAGCCAGTGCTAACAACATCCTTGCTATATTGGCAACGAGGCTGCACTGCTCGTACTTTACTTAAACCATGATGTGCGATTTCAGTACACACTGAATGGCAGTAATGTAAATGTATATGAGAAATTACAAAACTATTGTAATATTATTTGATGTAGTTTAAAAGAAATATCAGCACTCGCGTACTGATTTTTGTGTCCTGAATAGCAAATTGATGGCAAGATTCGGTTTCTGCTAATCCCTGACATTATTATAGGCGAAAGACTGGAAACCATTATAAATCTAGCACAATGTTAACTATTCTATAATGTAAATGAACAATTTACACAAAAAAAAACAATAGAACTTTGAAAATTCAGTTTTTTTTTTATTTGTTAAAGAGACCTTACTTTTAATAATCAAAATATTTTAAAACTTCTCCGTAGCCTTGGCTAAATTGTGCTTTGTAACCAAAAGCACTCTCAAATTCTAAAATGGAACAACAATACATAAAGCCATTTTTCACGTCACCCCAATCAATTCCATTCATCCATAAGATTTCGGAACATATGTCAGGACAAATTTTATATTTATTAGCCTCATCAATGTTCAAATCAGGCATGTTGATTTGAATTACTGCAACTGAATGCATGGTATAGTGGTCTTTAATCACCTGAAAACAAATGAAAGCACCAGTTGTAGTCAATTTTAAATAACAAAAAAAAACTGCAATACAATTGTAATTTATTTCATTGTTGTGTGTCAGAGGCGATCGCGTGGCCTAATGGTTAGAGTATCTGACTACCATGCTGCGAGTCCTGGGTTCGAATCCCAGCCTGAGCCAACGTTTGTGCAAAAAACACGATTTGTTGGTTTTCTGGTCTGGTTGTGTTGTGATTGTCATTGTGTATCTGACACTGGATCCTAGCCTACGTCCAATCTTATCGCACCAGCGTTACATTGTGCACAGATAGGTTGAAACGAGTGTTTGCGCGTTCACTTGTGGCACTATAATATGTCTGCGCGATTTATAACTTCCGACAATATTCGGTCGATGTCGCCGTGGTCTAAAAACGGTCAGGAGGACATTATTTGTCTGTTCTGTTAAAACTGTTTACTATGTTTATGTTCTAGTAGTAAATATTCAGACACAAGCGCTTAAATGTGAAATAGCCTTTACACACACCGGCCACTTTAAATAAAAATATTAAATGCAATCTCCTTTAATTAAAACTTTGTAATCTAGATCCCACATTATATTTTCAATTGTTTGTATAGTCACTGTTATAAGGAATGTCGATCTGCAAAATAAGCTATAAGCTACGGGGAAAACCAGCCACTGGGGTCGGAAACGATGAATTGCGGGATATAGTTAACGCCAAACCTGCTCTAACAATTATGGAATTTGCTGCATAGTAGGTTTACACCACTTCCCACGTCAGGATGCCCGCTGGCACTGGACACGCTGCTGAGCTTGCGAGGTGCGCAGTGCAGAAGGTCACCCTGCGGGCCACGAAAATAAATCCAGCACACATCCAAACATAACACCGGCACTGGCCCCTCACCTCGGTTACCAAGGATCCCCTGGAACTACTACGCACCGAGAATACCTTCTCTGCTGCCTGGCAAGAAGTAAACCGAAAGGGCAAAGGTGAAACGTCCACAAAAGCGCTTCGTGTATCCACGTCTGCCAAAGATGGCTGCTACAAATACAAAGTCTGTAAAGGTACCAGCGAGCGTTCTAAGGTGGGAAGTAGTGTAAACTTACGTCCAGCCATAGGACCGCCTCATTGTGCCGGCCAGGGTAACGCGATGGGGTTGTATGTAGCGGCACTTACAACCAGTTGGTTGGAGAGCGTGACAGCAGAGTCGCAATATCGACGGGTGTCCAACTTAAGGTATTGAGCTACGGTAGGAAGTCAACGATCGATAAGTAGGTTTATATTAAGCAGGAATCACAGTGCTTCCGTGACCTCGCGCATGAACTAATTCTGGATGATCTGAAGTCGGGGAATATGACGCAGGAAAGCATGCGTTAATACGGGGCTAGCGTGTCATGAAGCGTTGAATAGCATGAAGTTGGGCAAGGCTGCAGAGTATGACAGAATTACGGTAGAGATGCTGAAAGCTGGACAGGGCATGGTAGCTAGTCAGCTCTACCGCCTTTTTAACCTTTGCACGAATAGTGGCAACGTACCAGGAGTCTGCTGCAAAGCCGTTGTCGTACCGCCGTACAAAGAAAAAGAGTCGCAGCGAGACTGCAAAAACTACCGAGGCATTAGCTTGCTCAGCTTTGTCGGCAAACTGTATGCAATGTTTTTGATTAAGAGACTGATGAATGAAACTGAGGAGAAGATATGGGATGTACAGGCGGGGTTTAGGAGAGGAATGGGATGCATGCATCAGGTCTTTTCCTTACGAAGCATAGCCGAAAAATCCTTGGCTCAAAGTCGTAAGGTTTATTGCGCATTCGTAGCCTTGGAAAAGACTTATGACAGAGTGGTAAGGAATAAATTGTGTTCTATATTGTATGGGGTGAAAGGCAGCTTGATACAAGCACTGAAATCACTCTATAAGGATTCCAGTGCTTGTGTCAGGGTAAACGAGGCTTACACAGACTAGTTTATTATCGACAAAGGCGTTAGACAGGGATGTGTGTCTTCGCCGCGGCTGTTAAACCTATTTATAGACAATTGCTTAAAAGATTTGAAAGAGAGTGCGTTTGCATTAAGAATGATCTGACTGTCAAATACGCCGATGATCAGGTTATATTAGCACCATCGGAGGAGGAGTTGCAGGTGATAGTTAATATTATGAATGATGCTTTGCAAGTCAAAGGAATGAAAATTAATGTAGATAAGATGAAAGTTATGGTTTTTGAAAGAGAAGATTGTATAACGGATTTAAGAGTTCTGATTGAAGGAGAAACAGTGGAACAAGTGAAAGAGTTGGTATGCTTGCGTTCAAAATTTACGACTATTACGAGAGACGGAAAGTACTACAGTGACATTGACCGAAGAGTGTTGGCAGGAAATCCAGTATTTAAAAAACGTATCTAAATAGACAAGACTGACTGTACTATGTGAGGTAGGCGATCGTATCTTGATCAGATCGAAAACGTTTTAAGAAAAGGCCACGTCAAAAGTACCAATGAGCTAATGAATGTACAAAAAGCGAAAGACGTGTATCAGGATCGTAGCAAGTGGAAAGATGTGGTCTCTGCCTAACTCAATGGGAAATAGGCGTGACTCTTATGTATGTATATATTTAGGAGATAGTGTAATCTGACGAGGACGAAGGCCGTTTAGTTCTTTCCGCGGTTAATGTGTAGACCGGAGGTGAGTTCTGGAGTCGAGTAGGAACCTTTTATACAGGAATCCGTCTAGGTAGGTGCCACCCCAGGGCATGTTATTCTGCCGCGTGTGTTTCGGTCTAAACGGCACTGTGAGCTAGTGTAATCACTGGGGATACTAGAAAAGAAATTTTAGAAAAGAAATCTCGAGGTGACGCGCGCAATGTTGTGCCACACAGAAATGTTCTGGGTGACACAGAATTTGTTATGGGACAGACGTTGCACTTACTATCAGGTGAACCTATTGATCGTCTCGACACTTTATCCAAAAAATGTATTTGACTGTATTTTTCCTGGGGATCGGACAATCAAATAATTCTATGGTAGGGAGACGTAACTTTATACGCCGAGTAATGTACATGGCTGCACTTTTAATGGGATTGACCTCTATCTCTATTTTCGAAACCA
Organism: Luehdorfia chinensis; assembly: GCA_019845155.1. Classification (NCBI taxonomy): domain Eukaryota; kingdom Metazoa; phylum Arthropoda; class Insecta; order Lepidoptera; family Papilionidae; genus Luehdorfia; species Luehdorfia chinensis. Next base: position 2,293,664 of record JAHVAK010000125.1, read on the forward strand.
GTTCCCTAGGGTTCGGACTGCAGAATAAAGGCGCTTAGAAATAGCGTCTGGATTACGCACAAACACGTCTAGACAGGTGTTGTCAACGAATAGGGCAAGTTCGACACTACGGGTGACCATAAGTGCAAGGAAAGTAAAAGATCACTCCATCCGAATATTCTCCGACAGCATGGCGGTACTACTGATCCCCAACAGCAATGTCATGAACTCAGAGCTCATTTACGAATGCTACCTCCGACTAAATGAAGTATGTCAATCCAACAAATGAAACCCTAAAATGGATAACGGGATATAGCGGATCCAGAGGCAACGACGCGGCGGCCGAGCTTGTTTTCGGTGCTCTAACCAGCCTGCCGTGTGATCAGAACCCACGCTCTCACTTCCTCTTAGGTATTTGCTCGTTAGTTTGCACTACTAGAAACGTACGTACTAGAAATCAACACGTACACCGCTCTTAACGAACCACTCGTAGTGCGAAAAGGCGAAGGTAGCTTTACTACTATTCTATTAAAAATCTTATTTCCAATGAGCTACTGTGTCTGAGAAAACTCTAAATCAAAAGCGCCATCCTTGTGAAAACCGCATAGATGCCTATTGCTGTAAGCAGTATTGTGTATTTTGGTGGCAATATGAGTGTATCGCGTCTGTATCGACTGTGACTTATGATTCGGTTCGATAGAGGTTCTGCGGGTTAAGATGTCTGCTGTAATTGTATGGAGGCACTTGTGATGACTGTATGCCCGGGGATAGTCATATTGATGCATGTTGGATTCCGCGGCATTGTCTTCGCGGCGGTTCTTTGGACATTTCGTCAGCCACAACGGTTGCATCCTGCATAATGGTTTGACCCACGCCTTATCAGTTTTGCCCAAGTCGGATCCCTTAATGACGGGGCCTCAGACTGTTCGCCCTCCAACGTTTTATGTAAGTAATTATAATCCTGCCTGATAGCTGATTTATTATTATTACAATAGCTATATTCATCATTGCAATGGTTGGTGGAGCATAATACAACGACCTCGTGGTGTGGTAGCTGGCGGGAGGAGAATCTCAAGGCTACGGTATAAACCAAACAACGATGGACCCCATTTCTTTGAGGTGAACAATGAACTCACAACGTGCCCTGCGGTGCGGTGTCTGCGGTATTGATTTCATAAACTTAACACTTACATTACGTCTGCAGTTACAGCGATCTGGTGGTTATTCTGGTTCTGGTACCCAGGCCAGTTATTGTGCCGTGAAGCATTAGTGTGCAAATATTACTGTGTTTCGGTTTGAATGGCAGTGAGAGCTAGTGTAATCATCATCATCATCATTTCAGCCTATCACTAGTCCACAACTAAACATAGCCAAACATAGCCTCCCACATAGATTATCATTAAAGTTTGTAGGTCTCATTTTAGGGTGATTTTTCTATAGTTGCCACGCTTGTCTGGTGGGTTTGCAATTCAGTTAATTTATTCCGATGTTCCAGGAAGATGCTGCTGCTCATCTCCTGTTTTTTTTATTTTCACGCTGTCGACTTTTACGACACCCGGAATGAGATGGGGTGGTAGATTCTTTTAAGCCGCCACCACACGGTTACCCAGTAGAACACCGAGAGACTGGCCCTACACCTGTGATCGGACTTGACAAATTGATAGTAACCATGTCAGGGTCAATTACACGCATCCATCATCAAACAACAACGGCGGGTTTCCATCCTTTTGTAGTGGACATATCTTAAATTCGGACGAAGCCTTTTGCTTCGACGTTCATAATGCGTATAGCAAAGGACCGGAATAATTTGCCTATATCAGTCTTCCCGTCCGATTACAATGTAGGTGTTTATAAGAGAAGAGTGAATACGCTTTTTCTAAGCTAGTCTGTTTACTATCAGAAACTACATCGCAACTTACCATCAGGTGGGATCGTAGATAAACGCTAGCTTATAAATTTTTAAAAAATGTCAGTGCGTTACGTTTACGTCGTACAACACAGCTTAATCCAGTATTAGTGAGTGTACGTCACACGGTTTAGTCACATGTCGAATAATCACGGGCGCTATGGCTGAACAAATAAAGCCTCAGTACGCGTCGCCACATTTTTTCTAAAGGACGCTTTTGCGGATGAACGGGCGGTTCAGGAAAGGCGGAAAGGTAAGGTTCGACGTGATCTCGACTCCTAATAACTGAAGGCGGTCGGTGTATTCCAGAGATACATTCTGAAAAGTAGAAGCCAACGTGAACGGGCTTCTTTTGGCGGAGAACAGACACGCTTGCATTTTGGTGGCATTGAATCTCACAGGATTGGCATTGCTCCAGTTGGAGACTGCCTGCAATGTGAGATTCATACAATCCACCATGGCCTCGATGAGACTGTACTTGATCCCGACTGGCTCGAACTCGCGTCAGATGTCTCTTCGCAACTGCGCTCACATCTGCATACCCGAAGATAACGGGCTCGAGCAGGTCGTTTATGTGCAGCAAAAAAAGAGTTGTAGGGAGAACAGACTCCTGAAGAACTTCGGCATTAATCGCCATAGCCGTCAATAACGACTCGCAAAGACCGCTCCTTCAAGAAGTCTTCTATCCAGGCTACCAGTCCACACCACGTGAGTTATATCATCCGCGCAACTCGACTGGATCACCAGAAGAAAGGCAGACCTACCGCTAAAGGTATGATGCAAAGAAGTGTCGCATTTCATCCCAATCTGCGGACTTGGAACGCAACACTCGCCTAGTACCATGTGGGTCGAGGTCTGTTGGCAAGTAAGACAATACAGATTTCATAAGACAGTGATCAGAGGTTCTAGTGGAAAAGCTACATCTACCTCGTATCTGTCTGGATCTGTGGCCAGCAGAAGGTCTAGACAGTTGGCTGTATGATCTTCAACGTCGGACACAATAGTTGCTTGCTTTACCTACTGGGAGAGATTCAGCGATAAGGCAAAATTCTTCGCTTCTCTCCTAACATGTTCAGAGTATGGAAACAGCCAATCTTGGTGACAGGCCATTAAAGTCCCCCAGAAAGACTAGTTGCGCAGAGAGGTACCGATACTTGGCCATACCAGCGGCCTCACTTAGATAGTCAATAACCGAATTGTCTCCGGATCACCGCTGTGTGAAGGTAGACACAGGGATAAAAGATCTTACCAACACCCAAATGGTTGAAAATGTGGACTCTTTAAGGTAACGGAGGCGCTGGCAGCTGATGTCATTGCGGACGTACACACAGACTCAGACACGAAAGTAAAAGTTGTGCTCCAGCGTAGTCAAGGTAGGTAGTCAAGGTGCGCCACATCTAACGGGCATCAAATTTGCGTCCCCGTCAGGAAAAGTAAGTGCGGCTTCTCAGTCTTCTTCAGATGGACTGCGTTGAGATTTTCATGAAGAGGACGTGCAACCGCTTTTTAACCTTACTTTTTTTTGGTGCTTTACATAAATCATCAGGAGTGAATAGAGAAAGAAGATGGCTGTTATACGAGGCGTTGCGATGATGACGTAATGACACGATCAAAATAAGTGTGCTTATGGGAGCTTGATTTGGAGACTCCGGGGACGCCCGAATCCCCTCAAAGATCGCCATCAGGTCCTCTCAACCGGACGCTAACCTACACGATTGAGCCACCCTGGGATTATTCATGAGTAGCTCGTTCACTACTTGGGCCACCTACTACCCTTGGTTGGCTAGCGGAGCACCGTGCTTTGGGTCCCGCTACCCTCCGCTGGGCGGGAGCGCCTTGTATGCGTCGGCGCTCACTCGCACAGCGGTGTTGTGAAGCAGTGTGTCTTCTCCACTCCACACTTTTTTTAATTAAGTGTGGATGGAGCGAATATTTGTTATCGGATATTAATTTAAAAAATAATGTGGAACCTAACACCCTATACAATTATTCCCTTGTAAGCAATAAACAAATATTTTAAACCCTTTACAAGTGAGGATGGATAAGTATATAAGACTAGCTGTGCCCCCCAGCTCTACCCGCCGTTTAATTTAAAAGAAATCGCTCTCAGGGTCATAGCGTAATGTTATATAGACTATAGCCTTCCCTGATAAATGGACTATCCAACACTAAAATATTTCTTTAATTCAAACTAGTAGTTCCAAAGATTAGCACGTTCAAACAAAAAAACTATTCAGCTTTATAATATAAGTATAGATAGTATTCGGGAATTGTCTACAGCTTACGACTTCTCCAGTGAATATTCATCTTTACAAGAAATACCTAAATGAACTGGTAATAAAACAAATACAACGTTATTAAGGATCCTAACTAAGACCAATACACTTTATAATAAAATGTTTATAACCGTCCTAACAAAATAAACCATAAGAATAATCCCACAGAAAAATCAAAATATTTTCCTGGTCACAATATTTTCATCAGTCACCATCCTCCTCAACGAAGTTTCCACTCCAGAAGTTTTCTTCCCCAACGGTTATCGGTTTTACGACCGGCCCGTGTCTGTCTGTTCAGCTTCTAGTTCTAGCTTCAATGAGATAGTGTGGTCGGAAAGCTTCTGGATCTTATTTGTACGACGGGTCTTGCAAAACTTTGTTCTAACCATATGGCCAGTTTCCACGAGCCTCTCGTTCATATAATATCTCTGTTTTTGCCGAACTTATCTACAACCAACTAGCACTTTTTTCGTGATTTGGACAGCTTTCTACAAATAGATAATTTGGTTCCTTGTATTCGTACTGATTCTCAATTTCATTGCTATGATACACTATTAGAAACACTCATGCTAAACAATTTATAAAAACAATTCATAACCTATTTCATTTTAGTAACATTTTTTATTATTATTATTAGGTGACGAGGCGACCAAAACGTGCACCTGAATGGTACCACAATAAATGCTGTGCCACCCAGAACAATTCAGTGTGAACAAATCTCTGTACGCCCGACAACCTGAGACATCAGTTCTAAAGTCTCATATACCCAGTGATTACGCTAGCTCTCAGTACCTTTCAGACCGAAACACAGTAATATTTGCATCTTACAGCTTCACGGCAGAATAACTGGCCCTGGGGTGGTACTTACCTAGAAGGATTTCTGCACAGAAATCTTACCAGCAGTATTACTCAAAAAAATATTTTTAGTGTTTTATATTGATCAATATTTATTGTAATCAATATTTAACGGTAGTTAAATTATTTTATATAGGCCTACCTTCCAAATAAACTGCGGTACCAGACTCTTTACACCAGCATTGTCTTTAAGATGTACATAAACACTTGACGCTCCGACAGGAAACTGTAGCCTTAAAGACGTTCCCGTCGTAATACTTAAAGCACGTTTAATTGTCTGAACCTGTAACCTTAGTAACTCCTCTAATTTATTCCAATTCTAGAAGTAGAAACATATTTTATAATTTTAAAATCATACATCCTCTTTTATTAGTAACAAATTACTTTTGGTAGCAAGTTTAAGCGTAAAACGATGCAATAAATAAATTATCAGCCCAGAAATTTCACTAGCGAAGTTTTATTTCATCACTCAGCACGAGGTAAATTACCACTTTAAATTGATATTAAAATTTAGTTATACAAGGTTACTTCACCCTACCAACATGTTCTCAACTGCGACAGTTCCATTCTCCTCTGTTAATCTGTTAAGCAGATACATACTGAGAAACCATCAACAAATTAAGCCAATTGTCAGCATCACTTAAGCTCTTCAAGCAAAAAAGGAAAAAGTATTCCTACTTTCATGTTACATGAGCTCCAATGTGGTATGATATTCAAATAACTGTGAGTAGAAATTTGTGGTAAACCGGGTGCTACATCTTTCTCGTTCACTAACTGCCTCGCAGCAAAACAACAATGGTCATCTATGTGAAAAGGCCTGCCTAAAATTGTAGAAATATGATTCTTCTGTTGTTCGCAGTCGTACATATCGTCTATATTGTAATTTAAAAAATCATAATGCAACAAAGTTTTAGTTGGTATCGATTTTACTCCAGCTGCAGAGGATATTAAACGGTAATGTGCATAAAGAGGAATTTTTAGTTTGTTATGATAACAGATCTCATAGATTTCTAAAAAGTCTCCTTTAACGTCAATTCCAATTTTAATCATTTCTGTATTTTCATACGCGCATGGTTTTCCTGTTTTCCGAGTAACTGGTTCCATTCCTTCTACACACTTTATTTTCGGGAATTGTTCAAATTGTTCGTTTATTTTAAATATTTTACTCTCTGTACACATAGCTTTAACTTCAGTGCCCCGAAATTTATTGAAACCTCCAGGACAATAAAATTGTACAAATTCGCCAATAGGTATAGCTAAATGCCCATCTTTAACTTGAAAATTAGATAATCTTAAGCTCTCGGTTAGCACTAATGGATGGTATCTATCAAGATCCATTTGAATATCTAATAAACAATCTGAAAATTAAAAATGACATTTTAACACTTTCATACAAACAAACAGTTTTAATTTCCACAACATTATATTTTATTTCTTTTGACATCAAATTGACAAACCAATTAGACCAAAAAAATAATTGAAAGATGAAGGAATGCTCGGTTACGGTACAAACGTGTTAACTTTCAAATATCAGTTATCACATCGTGAAACTTAGTATGAAAACGTGAGCAGCGTTTCCCTGAACGTATTTGGAACTAACTTTCGAAGCTCGAATCAACTGCACGTACGTCACCTAAAACACCGCCCTGATGTCGTTCCCAAGTTTTCCTGAAGCAATTCTACTCGTACAATGTCAGCATAAAACCTTACTTGAAGTGGGGTTTCGAAAGTTTACAAAATCTGGTTGTCGATAATTTCTAATAGTATCTCACTGAGGTATTTAAGGTGCCAGAGCTTGCATTAAAGTATCGAATAAGTCACACGATACTATTACTTCACTTCAGATTCGCTCGAGCTACTTTACGTCAAACATCTCAGTCCTCCATTGACCGTGGGTGCTGCAAAGTGCTCGAAACTTCGAAGAAAAATATATACTAATTAAAATAAACGCGATTAAATCCGTAAAATTTAGTTTTAATAAATGTGTAATATTCTCGTAAATATAAGAAATCATCATCAAATAGACAACTTACCTTTGGCTGTTACATTGAATTTTCTTTCAATTTTTCCATACATATTTTCAACTACACATACGTATTCTCCTATACTCGAAACTTTTCTGTCGAAAATGTATGTCATCTCATTCCAACCCAGTTTATTTTTATGAAACCACCATGTAATCTGCGCAAGAAAACTGCGTTTAATGATTGTACAGTATCATGAATTAATAAAAAATATTTTAGACACAAAGACTCGACCGCTGCGCAAAGGGAGCTGCGTTCCTCGATGATTCCCAAGTTGCATGAAGCCGGGCGGCGGCGGGGCGTTCGAGAGACACTGCGGCTGCTGTATTTTTTATACAGCGTTTCAAAGTTTTAAAATAAAATACAGCATATATTTAAAATTACAGACCACTATTCAATTGTTATGATGAGTACTATGAAAATGTAGTAAATTATTTTCTTTATCATCAATAGTTTTTGCAGCGCACGCCAAATAATGACTTTCGTACATTTTTCATACCTTGAGTTACAACATAGCAATTTTTGTTGTTTTTTTTTTAAATCGGTTTAGTAGTTTCTGAGTTTATTCATTACAACCAAACATACAAAAAATCAAACTCTCCTCTTTATAATATTAGTTTAGATATATATATATATATATATATATACACATATATATATACATATATATATATATATATATATATATATATATATATATATATATATATATATATATATATATATATATATATATATATATATATATTATAGTTTAGATTAGTTCAGATAATATTATTATATTATATTAGTTTAGATATAAAAATAATTACATTAGCTTTTGGTTTTGCTGAATTACTACAGTGCAGGTGAACATTTTCGTGATCAAACAAATATGATTGTAATGAAGCTTCATAAGTAAATCTGGGTTTATATCCGACTTCAATTAAAATATTTCCTGTTTTGGATTCAACAAAATTGCTCACGCGACATTTGTAGACGCCGTGGTTATTATTCTTGACCTTAGGGAAAAATAACTTTCCTTCTGCTATCTTTCTTGAGCTCTACAAAAATATGTTTTCTTAATAAACCTTAAAAAAATATCAAAACAGTTTTTAAAATAAAATTAGATTTTACGGATTTTATCGCGTTTAATTAACTATAACCCGACGCTTTACAGATACCATGGTCACGGGAGGATTGAGGTTGCAGATCTCCTGATATCATAGTTAACCCGGGGTACTTTCAGCTTTTAATTATTACTTTTAATCTGATCTATTCATTCATTGATCTTCATTGATTGGTCCGCACGACTGGGAAGCTCACATGAAATTCAAGTGACTTTTATGTTGTTGTTGTCCTAAAATATTTCAGAGAAATTTTTAAGGCTCTATGTAGAGCCTTAACAAGTTTTTTCCAGAACTCCTGCTCAAGCACAATAATTTCTGTGTCATGTTAGTTAAGTCCAATTGTTTTAGGTCACCTTACCACCGAACGGCTTCACGAGCTTATCGATTTACCACGTCTTCCCGTGCCATTGGGCCGCCACGCAAACACGGTGGCCGCTAAATTTTCCACTGCACTTCACGATGTGTGGCCTTTCCAGCTCTATTTTCGTAGGGCAATTTTATAGCCGATAGGAGTTTGATGACACTTGACCAACAAGTCTTGGTTTGTAGACGGGTGACGGCGGGTGAGGACATTTGATCGCCATTCTGGTCTAATTTAAGCAAAAGTAGCTTATGTCCTATGTATCCTGACTTCGACGCCATTCTCAGTGCCACCTTCGTTGGTCAAGGTACTTCTCAGGTGTGTAAAACTAGACACTGATTAAAAGGCTTTATCCAGAAATATGACATGGAAGTCTTACGAGCAAGTCTGCATATCGACTACCTTACGTGCATTGACATGAGAACATCCATAAGAACGACCAGAGGTAAAAATACAACCTCGCAATTGGACAAAATCAGAAACCAGGATGGAAGTATTGTGAAAAGAGAGGAATGCATCCTAAAGAGATGGAAGGAATATTTTGAAAACTTATTTGAGAAAGGAGTATGCAAGTACAGGCCCTATTCGGGGACATGAATTAAGATTGCAAAGAAAGTAATATAAGCATGGAAGAGATCGTGGAAGCGTTGAATAGTATGAAATGAGGCAAGGCTGCAGGATATGACAGAATTACAGTAGAGATGCTGAAAGCTGGACAGGGCGTAGTAGCTAGTCAGCTGTACCGCCTTTTTAACCTTTGCTGGAGGAACGGCAACGTACCAGGAGATTGGTGCAAGGTCGTCATCGTACAACTTTACAAAGGAAAAGGGTCGCAGCAAGACTGCAAAAAACTACCGAGACATTAGCTTGCTCAGCATTTTTGGCAAACTGTATGCAAAGGTGTTGAATAAGAGAGTGATAAATGATACTGTAGAGAAGATATGGGATGTACAAGCGGCATTCAGGAGAGGAATGGGATGCATGAATCAGGTCTTTTCCTTACGAAGCATAGCCGAAAAATTCGTGGCTCAAAGTCAAAAGGTCTATTGCGCATTTGTAGACTTGAAAAAGGCTTATGACAGAGTGATGAGGAATGAACTGTGGTCGACATTGTCTGTACTGCTGTCTTTCTTGGAATAACTCTTGACGCAAAATTTCAATGGAGCCCCCATATATCTAAACTAGCAAGTAGACTTAGCTCGGCAGCTTATGCTGTAAAAAAATTAGGAATTTGACTAACGTTGAAACTGCTAGATTGGTTTATTTTATTTATTTTCATAGCATAAAGTCTTATGGTATTTTGCTATGGGGAAATGCAACTGATGTTGAAGTGATTTTTGTTTTGCAAAAGAGGGCCGTAAGAGCTATTTATAATCTTGGCTCTAAAGTGTCTCTTAGGGATAAATTTAAAGAAATTAATATCTTAACCTTGGCCTCTCAATATATATTTGAAAACGTTTTGTATGTACACAAGAACATAAACCAGTTCACTAAAAAAAGTGATGTTCATAATGTGAATACCAGGAACAAGCACAAATTAATTATGCCAGTTACCCGACTTCACAGAGTCAGTAACTCTTTTATGGGGCAATTTATACGTTTTTACAACAAAATCCCAGAAAGTGCTAAAAGTCTTTCAATCAAAAAGTTTAAATTTTATATTAAACGAAGACTTCATAAAAAGGGTTATTATAATATTAAAGAATACATAGATGATGATAACCCCTGGGAATGAGGTGATCGCCGCCAAGCCATTTCTACATCTTTATAATACTGCTGTTATTTTATAAATTTAAAAATTATTATTTTAAAAATGACTAAAAAAAAAAAGCCCGCTGGGTTTCTTACTGGTTCTTCCCAGGACAGAGGCATTTTTGCGAACCAGTGTAGTTTAAAAAAAAGAAAAAAATGACTTTCAATAAGTATTATGTAAATAATCTATATTGAATAAAAATTTATTCTATTCTATTCTATTCTATGGGGTGAACGGCAGCATGAAACAAGCACATGAAATCACTCTATAAGGATTTCAGCGTACACAGACTGGTTTAACATCGAAAAAGGTGTTAGACAGGGATGTGTGGCTTCACCGTGGCTGTTTAACCTATTACCCTTATATTAAAGACAATTGCTTGAAAGATTTTAAAGATAGTGCGTTTGGATTAAGAATGAATGATCTGACCGTCAAATGCCTCTTATACGCCGATGATCAGGTTATATTAGCATCATCGGAGGAGGAGTTGCAGGCGATGGTTAATATTATTAATGATGCTTTACAAGGCAAAGGAATGAAAATTAATGTAGATAAGTCGAAAGTTATGGTTTTTGAAAGAGAAGAAAGTGTGTCCGATTCCAGAGTTCTGATTGTAAGAGAAAGAGTGTAACAAGTGAAAGAGTTTGTATATATGTATGTAAAATTTTCGAGAGATGGAAAATATGACTGTGACATTGAACGAAGAGCGTTGGCAGGAAATAAATTATATGGGGCCCTGCATAACTTTACGTGCTGCCAGAATGTATCTAAAAAGGCACGACTGGCTGTACATAAAGGAGTACTGGTCCCCACACTTATGTACGGTAGTGAATGTTGGGTCTGGCAGAAAAAGCATGAAAATAATATTAATGCTGTTGAAATGAAAAGTTTGAAAAATATAGCTGGAGTGACTTTGATGGACAAACTGAGAAACAACGTGATAAAGGAACGTTGCGGTGTGGTAGAAGATGTAGTGACAAAGATAGAGAAAGTGATGCTTAGATGGTTTGGACACGTAGAGAGGATGGATGAAAGAAGATGGACGAAACAGATTTATGAGGCGAGTGTGTAATGGGCAAGCCGGTAGGGGTCGACGTAGGCGAACGTATTACGATCAGATCGAAATCGTTTTAAGGAAAGGCCACATCAAAAGTACCCGCAACCGACGAGCTTGTATGAAAACACTAATAAAAGTAGAGGAAGCTAAAGATGTGTGTCAGGACCGTAGCAAGTGGAAAGATGTGGTCTCTGCCTACCCCTATGGGAAAGAGGCGTGACTCTTTGTATTGACATGCAAGTGAAGCGACATCTATGTCGCCATGAACCATGAACATGAGAAGCTCAAGAAATATTTAATACATTCCATAATGGTCCCTATGAAAGTTTTCTGAGATGCGAACTATATATACGAGTACAACATTCAAATATTACTAGTATGGAGGAGACGACCCTTTTCGTTGGCAATATCATCAACCAAACAAGCCTGCTTTAAGCACAGCTTGTTATAGCAGTTCCAGCTTATTCTTCAGAAAGTTAATAGTAGGGTAGGCGTAGGCGCATCCTCGAGATCTTCTGAAGTATTTCGAAGCCCTGTGATGTTGTTACTGCCTCCCTCATGACGTCGTTAAGAAGTATTTTAAAGAGAAATGGTGACAGCAGGCATCCTTGCTTGACTGCAGCAATGATGTAAAGCACGTTTTTTACTTATAAAAAATATAAGTATACACAGAAAATACCCGTAATAATTTAAGAAAAGTTCACACCTTGAACCACCACACTTGATCTGTACGCTCGTGAGGACACAATACAATCCACTTCCGCGGGTTTATTTTCTTCCAAGTATATTTTGTTCATTGAGAAACTTTCGCTGGGATAATCTGCGAATTTAAATCTAGGCTAGATCAAAGAATACGACACAGTACAAAATAAATTAAAGTGTATTTTTTAAATAAACACATAAAAATTGTAAATCACTGATGATGCAATGCTTCATAGATAATAATATCTATTAATCTATTAGTAATAATCCATTAGTAAAATAGTAAATAGATATGTATAAACATATCTATATACTATTTTACTAATGGATTATTTAAAAAACAGCAATACTTTTACTGGTGGTAGGATCCCTAGGTAGGTACCGCCGCAGGGCCAGTTATACTGCCGTGAAGTAGTAGTGTGCAAACATTCCCGTGTTTCGGTCTGAAGGGCACTGAGAGGTAGTGCAATCACTGGACATATGAGACTTCAGAACTGGAGTCTCAGGGTAACGGGCGCAGTGCGGTGCCACACAGAACTATTTTAGGTGACACATCATTGCTATGGGCGGACGTTGCACTTACCAACAGGTTAACGTTATGCTCGTCTCGTCCCTTCCTCTAATAAAAATATGAATATATTTTTGTATTACTCGGCCAATTTCAAATTTCTGAATAATTATTTGACTAGGATGCAAGTAAAGCCTAACGACGCATAAAAACCTGCCCGGTACCGACAAAGTGCGTGACCACGTACAGTGAATGGTTCTGTAACCGAAAGTATTCAATATCTCAAAAACTACACGACATATCTTATTCAAAAAAAATTTAGTTGAATGTGTTATCCAGGTTTAACCACCTTCAATTTTTTCTGAATTTTGCATCGAATATTAAAAAGTTAGAGAGGAAGAGACACTTTTTACGACTTTAGAAGAACCTTTTCAAGACCTATCTAACGCTGTGTGATGCACACTAATGCCCACTGTATTTTTTTCAGTTATGTATGGCGTGCTACTATTATTTTTATTATTTTGTCCGTAATTTTACTACACTATTGTATATGTATAGTGTTTCATAAATAATTCCAAAATTTTGTCTTTGCAGTGCCAATAGCCTACAATGGCTCGACAAACGGAAGACGGAGAAATTATAAAAGTTCCGTTTTTGCAACGATTTAATATAAGGCATTAAGTTCGCCCATTGTAACCCTTAGTTTAACATGATAAAAAGAAGTCAATAGAGAATAAATAAAGAAATAAATAATTACCTTCCACGGTGACACTAAATATTTCATACAAAGTATTTAAAATATTTTTCGCAATACAAGCGTATGTACCAGCAGAATCTCTGTTAGCATTTTTAACAATCAGGGTGTCATCTGTGTCGACTGAGTACCATTCAGATCCTGGAAAATAACTATTTTACGTACAATCAAAGACTAAAATATAACAGTTATAGAAATACGTTTTCAAGTTTTATCGGTTTTAGGCTAAAACAAATGCTTGTTCTAAAATGTTTTTTACATTTGTAACTATTTTTACTGACTCGAAATTTGAACAAGTTCTCCCGATTACCACGCACACATCCGAATCAATTATTCAATAGAAATGCGATTATTTATGCCTTCTTCCTTCTCAAAAAAAAAAAACGTCACTGAACACAACATTTAACCTTATTGCCTTGTGCCTATCAGTTAGTTGTGTTTTTTACAGGCATTCTGCAGCTTTATGAAACGATATCTTACTTCACAATTGTTAATAAACAAACCAACTGTTCGCTGCTTGAAATATTGTAATATTTTCGGATATTAAAACTTACAGGGAAACAAAACCGTCTTTACATAAAGCCACAACCCTGTGCTTGACTTTTGCGGTACATTTTATAATTTCGACGACAGTTAACAAAGCAGCAGAAGATATGTAACGTGGAATAAAGGAATAAAACCGTTATATATTATTTGAAAACGATTTGCATTGACTGACTGTACAAAAAAGTACCATATGTATATGGAATCACTTTGTCGTTGTATTGTATGAAGACTAGAATCGAGTGTTTTATATATTATTTGCTGCAATGATGCATACATATATGCACTTTACATGCATATACGTATTTACAAAGCGTTATGTACTTATTTATGAACGATTAGTTGTTCCAATATCTATGATCATGTAAAGGCTGCCTTTTTATGAGATTTTGTGGTGTTTATAAATTTTTGCTCCCGACTGTACAAGAACACATTGTTTCTAACAAGTATATTTCAACTAACGTTTCAAAAAAGCGGGGATTATTGTGACCATTTATATAAAAAAGGAGTCAAAACTACTTTTTTAAATAAATGGTCTAAATAAAATATTTTAAAATTATTTTATTTAGTAACCTATCAATATTAGTATCTATGGCTTAAATAAATAACCGATATTAGGTGCTTACCTACGAAATGCCGAATCGCAAGAAGATTTTGTTTTGTAATTAAATATTTGCGGGGTGTTGTGGCGGCCTTAGAGAATCTACCACCCTATTTCATACCGTGGGTGTCGTAAAAGTCGGCGGAGAGAAATTAAACACCAGGAGATGGGCAGCAGCATCTTCCTACAACATCTAAATAAATAAACTGCGGTTGCCAACCCGCCTGCCAAGCGTGGCAACTAAGCAAAATCCGCCCAAAATGAGGGGTACAGACATTTGCGGCAATCTATCTATCTATTGGGGAGGCCTATGTTCAGAAGTGGACTGGTAAATATATATATATATATATATATATATATATAAGTATCAAAATAGTAACGAGAGTAGTTAAAAATAATTCTCCCAAAGCCCTAATCACTGCTACTTCATCGCATGCATAATCATAATAATATACTGTCAATATTAAACAACGAAACTCAAAATACACTACAATACTCCAAATACAGAAATAACAAAATCCAATAACAACAGTACCGCCACTTCGGTTTTTGTGACGGTAGAAAAATACAGTGCACACTTGAACATGTTATTGTCGCTGACGTTCATTCAATTTCACTTTTCTATCTTATATAATATGAAGGTAAAAGAACGTTGTTTTGTCGCTGTGTGACTTGCGTTCATGCCACGACGAAACGCGTATTCGAACATAGCATGTATTTTCAATTGTTTCGTTTTATATTCAAAACAACCATATGAACAAAATTAAATAACGGAAAAACAAGTGAATTACTTAAATAAAAAGAACATCGTAGCCGTTAGAGGCATTTTGTGCAACATACAGTGGCCAGTAATAATATCATAACTAACCATCTAATAAATTATTCGTTACATTGATTTTTTTTTACCTATTGTTATAAGGTTGCCGTCTTTCATCCATATTATTTCTGGTTTAGGGTTCCCAGTAGTCCAACACGGTATCCTTATAACTCGGTCACCGACGACGGCTTTGATGTTTGTTGTTTTGGTAAATATCGCAGGCGGTGCTATAATATCAATTAAATATCAAATAAATAAATGAGAACGGTGTTTTTCAATTAAATAGAAGTATTAATACTCGTCCCTTTATAAAATACATTTGTGCGAAAGTGCGATGCGAGTATGTTATTATAAGATTTATTTTAACGACTTAAAGCCACAAGTGGAAGCCATACTATTTGTTAACTAATTTATTTTTATTTTAACGCACGTGTTATGTCGGTATCAATTTCTTATTTAATTTATCATTTTGAATATTTAATTCAAAATCACAAAATATGAAAACAGCATTTGTGTATCACAAAGGTTTAATGTAAAAAATTGTTTTCATTTCAATAAGGATCTATTGAAGGATATGATTAATGTACAAAAAGTAATAACGGTTTTACTGATTTGTTAAACAAGGTTATTAAATAACTAAAATGTTTGGCAAGTTTTTTTTTATTGGATAAAGTGATGAAACGAGCAAAACGTTCAACTGATGGTAAGTGCAACGTCTGCCCATAACAAATGCTGTGTAACCCAGAAAATTTCTGTGTGACACCACACTGTGTCCATCACCCTGAGACATAAGTTCTTAAGTCTCATATGCCCAGTGATTACGCTAGCTAGTTTGTTACCTACACTACATTTGTTGTTATTATATTGTTTTTTGTAGAACTGTTACATATTACAGATTTAATCACTAAGATCACAGATTGCTAAAATCGTCTCAGTAATCTTTTGGCAAACATTCTGAACAAATTTCCAAGTATCAATGGATTGGACGTTCACAGCATCATCTGGATTCAGTTAACTACTAGAGGGACGCTTCACGCAATTTTCGCAACTACATTCGACAGCAAGATAATCAAGAGGATTATTATAGGAATATTACCTTATCATATTTGTTATACTCTGTACCCAGAGTTATCTTTATATATTTTTTTTAACTCATGTATTATTTACTCACCATTGAGAATAGAATAATTCTCTCTAGATAACTATGCACAACTCTATTAGTAACTCATGGATAATAAAACTAATATGGATAATAAAAATGTCAAAGCATGAATACATGATAAAATAAAAAACTCAAATTACAAATGTTTTACAATATACAAGAGTTTATTATTTTTCATTTAATGTGATATTAATGTGACAGCTAGGCTAGTAGTAACAATAAAATATTATTAGACGTGCTAAAGAAATTATAAATAATTACCATCCACAAGAACTGAATAAGCAAGACGGACAGAACCCCCCAAATTCTGCGCTTCACAAATGTAAGTACCGCCATCCGTTAGCTGAATTCTTGGAAATTCGAACGAGGCAGCAACATCAACTTCTCTGTGAATATATTTTTGTGACAAAATTTATATTTTTATACGATTTTGTTCTGCAATATTTAACTTGTTTCATTTATATTATCAAGCCATGGCAGCTCAGAGGAATGGCGCTCGAGATAAATCTAAAAGTATGCGAGTGATTTTAATTCTATTCCCGGTGCCGGCACCTCTAAAACTGCCCTGCAATTTAAGTGCTGATTTACTATATAGATATATAAAGGAAAACATCATGAGAAACTTGCATTTCTGAAGAAAAAAAATATTTCGAGGACATGTAAAGTCCGTCAACCCGCTTTGGAACAGCTTGGAGCACATCCTCCTATCGGAAAAAATTAGAGGAGACCTGTGCTCAGCAGTGGGTCATTTATAGGCTGTTTCTTTACTTAACTTTTGGAGTTTACTCCTTAAGAATCGGTTTAATTTATAGTACGAAAATTGTATGGGTAGTAAAATCCAGCGTTAACAAAAAAAATATGTTTGTTAATGTTATAAATGAAAAATTAATTTATTTTAGTTAATTTATTATGTTGTAATATACGTATCTGATGATAGATGACAGCACAATATACATGATTTATATATAATATTTTATCGAATATATAAATATGAACATAAGTATATACAGGCTTTCAGATAAGAAGTGCGTTAAGTATGTTTTTGTTATTGTTAACACAACATACACAATTAATGTATGATATTTGATCGAAACAATAAAAAGAAATAAGTATACATAAGTTTTCAGTTTTATAAGAGATTTAGCGTAAGATCTGTATTTATCCCTTTTGCCTACAGTATATTCAATTAAAATCGCACATAAAAAGCGCGCTGGAGCTGACCTGAGAGCGCGTCGCGGACGCACAATGTTATTATTTAATATATATTTGTCTCAATACTACATATTAAATAGCAGTAATTTTAAAGTATTATTTTTATGTAACAAATAAAGAGAATCAGCATATGTTAACTTCTCTAAAGGTAAGATTTTTGATTTAAATCTTTAAGATTTATCCGAGTAAAGTATTACTTTTTTATTATTTGAGATTTTAAAGTTATTCCACTTTACCGTCAGGAGAAAGTTTTTCACTTGAATAATTACGCATTGCCGACTAAAAAATTAACAGTATAGTATTATTAGTTTATAGTTTGAAATATTTATTAATATTATTAATTTTATTAATTTGAAAATATATTTATTTGATCAACAAATTAATTCCGATAGCAAAAAAAAATTACTCACAAAAAATTTAACAAATGCAGAATATTAATAGAAAGCAGGCATCAAGTAATTTTTTGATAAGTAAATTTATAGAGATGGCAACATTATGAAGAATAAAAATATGAAAACATCTGCCTCACATGAACTCTCATTCAAAGTAAAAAACAGCATATAAAAAAATAAACTTAAATGTTATTCATTGTCGTTTGGAATACAGTTTAAAGGCATATATTTTAAAGGGCGTCAATTTTAGTACTATGCACTACTGTGCATAGTACTAAAATTGAACTTAGCACAGATTAACTGATACAAATCTAAGCGCGAGCGCGAATCCTCACGAGTATCAAATACTAAAAATAAGAAAGCGAAATATGTATTATTATGCAAAAACTAGTAATAAAGAAAGAAATAAAGAATATTTACTAGAAAATCAAACAAAATAATATTCAAAAAATAAGCCAGAAATAAATAATAATAATATTGAACTGCGGAAACTGTACACCTAATTTCCAGCAAACAAGGTTAACAGCTCAGAATGTTACTGCGCCGAAAGTCAGATTCCTGAAATAAATGTTAATATAAGTGTTAATGTTAATGTTAGTATTTAAAAGCCGGTTTAAATAAAATCTTACTTAGTTTTATTAGTTATTGATGAAATAAAGAGCCATTTTATTGTTGGGTTTGGGTAGCCTTTGACTGGACAGGTTAACACGAGGTTACTTCCAACCTTGACCTTTAAATTAGTTTCTTTAGGTACATCTAAAGTCACTGGTTCTGAAAATGGATGAAGTAACATTAAATTTACATTTTTTTAACATATATTAGCATGACTCGACCCGTAGGTTCCATCGTTCATAATCATTTCAACCTATCACTAGTCCACTGCTGAACATAGGCCTTCCCCACAGATTGCCACTAAAGTTTGTAGCTCTCAATTTGGGGTGATTTCGCCAGAGACTAAGGTTAAGATATTAGGTTTGATTGAGCTAAGACCCATAGGTTACGTAACCATCTAAACGAAGCTTTTATTAAGTAGTTTATAACGAGTACTAGTAAAATAAGTAATAGCAAAACGTTCACCTGATGGTAAGTGCAACGTCCGCCCACAACAAATGCTGTGTCACCCAGAATATTTCTGTGTGAGACCACATTGCTCCCGTCACCCAGAGACATCAGTTCTTAAATCTCAAATGCCCAGTGATTAGGCTAGCTCACAGTGCCCTTCAAACACAGTAATGTTTGAACACTACTGCTTCACGGCAGAATAACTGGCCATGGGGTGGTACCTACCTAGACGGATTCCTGCATAGGAATCCTACCACCAGTAAAAATAGGTATTGTTCTATCGTTTCATGTCAAAGTTAACATTTCTTAGCTTAGTCTAATAAAGCTTGTATTTACTCCCCTTGCTTAGTCAATCTAAGTAAGGGAAGTAAATCCAGGTCCATCATTAACATCATCATCAATAATAACATCTTTAATAAAGTCTATTGTAGGACATTGCCGTGTGGCGGCTTATATCACCCCATCTCATCCCCTGGATGTCGTAAAAGTCGATGGAAAATTAAAACCAGAAGATGGTCAGCAGCATTTTTCTGGACAATCTGAAAATCCCCCAAAATAGGATCTACAAACTTTTGTGGCAATCTATAGAGAGGCCTTTGTTGACTGGTGTGATGTGTGGTGAAGGTGACTAGTGATACTCCAAAGTTGGAAGACGCTTACTACGCTTGAGCGAGGAATTTGTGATTGCAGAACCACTTGCACCTGAGATGTTGCTGCCGCATCTTGATAATTTAAATCTAGTATATTGAGACGGTTATTCAGATCTACGTCATGATCATGAGATGATTCGGAATCAATAAGTTTTTTATATGTCCCTCATACGACTTATATGACATCAACGGTATGAGACGGGGGCTGTAAATTCTCTTACGCCGCATTTAAAAAACGGATCAATATACATTAAAGAGATTTAAAAGACATTAAAGACATTTATTCCGACACTTCCATCTACACACATAAAACATGGTACACATGACATAAGGTATACAAAGAGAAAATTTAAAGAAAAATAACAATGTAAAGAAAAAATAAATAAAAAATATGTGTTTGCGTGTGCGGTGATGAAGCGGCGGAAGGGACCGTCTCTTTCCCATTGTGCTATGCAGAGGCAACATCTTTCCACTTATTACGATCCTGCATCTTTCGCTTCTTCTGTTTTCATTTGCGTTTTCAAACTAGCTCGTCGGTTGCGGGTGTTTTAGACGTGACATTTTCTTAAAATGACTTCGATCTGATCGTGATACGTTCGCCTACGTCGATCCTTACCGGCTTGCCAATTCACACTCGCCTCATAAATCTCTTTCTTTAATATTATTTCATCCATCTTCTCTACGTGTCCAAACTATCTAAGCATCCTATTCTCTATCGTTGTCCCTACATCATCTACCACAAATTTTTAATTATTTTTTTTATTTTACTTTCATGCTTCT
Source organism: Luehdorfia chinensis (assembly GCA_019845155.1). Taxonomy (NCBI): domain Eukaryota; kingdom Metazoa; phylum Arthropoda; class Insecta; order Lepidoptera; family Papilionidae; genus Luehdorfia; species Luehdorfia chinensis. The sequence continues at coordinate 2,314,167 of JAHVAK010000125.1, forward strand.
TCTGCCAGACTCAACATTTACTACCATACATAAGTGCGGGGACCAGTACTCCTGTATGTACAGCTAGCCGTTCCCTTTTAGATACGTTTTGGCTACACATAAAGTTATGCAGGGCCCCATACACTTGATTTCCTACCAACACTAACTCAATAACAAAATCGTACTTTCTATCACTCCTAAACTTTGAAGGTTTCAGTCACAGTAATAGAGGCTAACACCACTGCCAGAGTAAACTTCTCAAGACTGTATTTGCTTTAAGACCCTTAAGCTCAATTAATACCTTATATAATAGAAAACCTACCAAATATTATTGAGCGTGCAATACAAACGCGCAATATATATATAAAACAGAATATAACATATTAGAAAATATTTTTTTTTGTTATTGAATATAGATCATTTACATTATACTCATTGAACGTATTTTTTTAAGCTACACAGGTTCGCAAAAAAATGCTTTTGTCCTGGGAAGAACCATCAAAAACCCAGCGGGATTTTATTTCAGTCATTTTAAAAATTAAAGCAGTATTATAAAGATGTAGAATTAGCTTGGCAGCGATCACCTCATTCCAAAAGAGTTACTGTCTCTGTGAAGTCGAGTAACTGGCATTATTAATTTGTGCTTGTTCTTGCTATTTACATTATAAAAATCACTTTTTTTATTAAAGTGATTAATATTCTTAGGTACATACATAACGTTTTCATATATATTTTGAGAGGCCAAGGTCAAGATATTAATTTCTTTTAATTTATTTCTAAAACACTCTAGAGCCAAGATTATAAATAGATCTTATGTCCTCTTTTTCGAAACAATAATCCCCTCTACGTCAAACGCGAATCTCCATAGGAAATAGCATAAGACATTATGCTTAGTAAATAACTACAATAAACTAATCTAGCAGTTTAAACATTAGTCAAGTTTTAAATTTTTTTACCGCGTAAGCTGCAGATCTAAGCCTACTTGCTAGTTTAGATATATGGCATCTCCATTGAAGTTTCGCGTCAAGAGTTATTCCAAGAAAGACAGTGGTATCCACAAGGCTGAACTCTACCTCATTTACATCAAATCGTTTTACATTAAGTTTTATTGCCATTAACTTTTGAATTAGCATCATTCACCTCGTCATAAAGTAAAAGTTGACGTTTTATTTTGAAAATCAATGATGTATCATCAGCAAATAATACTATATAATGGTTATCCCCTACTAGGTAAGGTAAGTCATTAATGTAAATAAGGAATAGAAATGGGCCGAGAATCGAACGCTGCGGGGTACCGATACTGCTGACCCGGAAGGTATCGTACTATTTATTGATAACTACTTTCTGCGTTCTATTTCCGAAATATGAAGTCAAAAGTTTAAGTGCCGAATAAGATATCTGCCTCCTCTGTGTTGCTATACCTAATGGGACTATATGTATAATACTCGTATAAAAAAATCATAAAAATTGTTAATTTTTTTGCAAAGTAAACACAATGCAACTTCAATTGCAAGTAAAACATTTAGTATTAAAGCACCGAGATATAGAATAGAATAGATAATAGTAATAAAGCTGATATATTACTTCATGATGTCACTTACCAAAAACTTGAACCAGTGCCGCCTTTTCAGCAGACCCTAATTTATTCACAGCTTTACAAGTATACTGCCCCATTTTTTCCACGGAAGCCTTTAACCTGTCAAAGAATTTGTAATGTTTTGGAATACAGTAAATTGTAACCTAGTTGTTACTAATTTACGATTTGTCTTCGTATCCTTTACAGGGTAATAAGTATAAATAACATATATAAGTTAAAATAAGCGGAATACTAATTTTATACTAAGTATATATTTTGAAACTATGACTGGCCGCGGAGAAACAAACAATTGTTTCTACTGAAAAAGATTTTGATTTATTTCTTGAATAAACAGATAAATCATAGAACAATATTTAATTCATATTTTGGTCTTTTGTAACACTATAAATCAACTTGTGCGGTCAGTTAAGACGAACTGAATTTCTTTATTTTTCTAATCATAAGCAATGAATTATGCAATCACTACTAATTAATAAATTTAATGATTTGCCACTTAAACAACTTAATTCTTTTTAAAAGTTGTAATTATAAGTTGAATTACAACTAACGTAGTAATTTCATGCACTTGCGTTAATATGATTTATAATGAAATAGCGTAACTTATAAATAGCGAAATTATAATTTATGTTTGTTATTTACAACCATATAAATAATTCTGTAGCTCTCATTATGTTAACACATATTGATAGTTCGTAATACGTTCACTATGTTCAAATAACCAATAATTGAAACATATGGCTCAGCCTAGAATGATAATTAGACATACAGTATCTTAGTTATGTTACTTGATATATTTTTTCGTTAACGAATAGTAGGTAACAAAAACGCTAAGTGATAGTACAAAGAAAAATCTAACAAACGATTGGTGACATAGCGAATAATGTTCATTATTACGATACAAAAGTCATCGTTGCTGTGTCATAAAAGTATTGTACATTTGACTTGAAAATACTACCGTATCACAATAGAGAAAAGTGGCTTAAAAAGTGAAAGCATGTAAATAAAACTAGTATTTTCATACTTTAACGTCTTATCCCTGTATATGCGGTAACCCTCCCCGTCGGTAATTTCTGTTCCATTTAGTGACCACGTGATATGCGGTATCGGTAGTCCATCTACTAAACACGGAATTGTGATTGGTTGACCAATTTTTTCGATAATTTCAATATTTCTTCTACCCTTGATGACAGGAACATCTGAAAAGATTAAAAAATAATCGATTCTATGCAGCCAACGAAAAACACATTTACTGGTGGTAGGATTCCTATGCAGGAATCCGTCTAGGCAGGTACCACACCAGGGCCAGTTATTCTGCCGTTAAGCAGTAGTGTGCGAACATTACTGTTTCGGTTTGAAGGGAACTGATAACCAGCGTAATCACTGGGCATATGAGACGTAAGAACTGATGTCTCAGGGTGTCGGGCGCAGTGTGGCTTCACACAGAAATGTTCTGGTTAACACAGCATTTGTTATGGTCAGTCGTTGCACCTACTATCAGGTGAACGTTCCGCTCATGTCGTCACTTTATTCAAAAAAAAAGTAGCCTGTATAAGGGTAATTATTTATTTGAATTAATATTTATAATGAATTATTCTCACCTACAGACTTTCCAACTTGTAAAAAGTGAATTAAAAATATATAGATAAGAAACACTGGTTCGACTGACGTGGATTACCACCCGTCACGTCCCGTTTTTCGTAGGGGCGAAAAGTGGGCTACGGGTGTAGTCTCTGCCTACCCCTTATATGAGAAAAAGGCGTGAATGTATATATGTATGTGCAGTCGGCTAAAAATAAGGTAATCATTTTCTTCTGCTTAAATAAAATGCTACGTTTTATTCTAGGTCCAGTTTATTTATTTTTAACACTGATAACTAACAGTTTGACATGGATATATTTTTTATTGTATAAAGTGATGAAACGAGCAAAACGTTCACCTGATGGTAAGTGCAACGTCTGCCCATAACAAATGCAGTGTCACCCAGAACATTTCTGTGTGACACCTCACTTTGCCCATCACCCTGAGACATCAGTTCTTAAGTCTCATATGCCCTGTGGTTACGCTAGCTCTCAGTGCCCTTCAAACCGAAACACAGTAATGTTTGCTGCTTCACGGCAGAATAACTGGCTCTGGGGTGGTACCTACCTAGACGGATTCCTGCATAAGAATCCTACCACATAATTCGATTTTTACCTTAGCCGGATAACAATAATTATGTTTTATCTGCATGAGAACACATTTTTTTTTGTAAGAACTCAGGGTCAAAAGTATTGTTCGATAAATACAATCAAACTGTGGACTTATTTGACGTCAAATAAGTTTTCACCATCTTCCTGGAGCATCTGAACAAATAAACTGCGGTTGCCAACCCATCTGCCAAGCATGGCAACTACGGCAAAATTCCCCCAAAATCAGAGCTACAAATTTTTGAGGCAATCTATGTAGGAAGCCTACGTTCAGCAGTGGACTAGTGATAGGTTCAAATGATGATAATGATGTCGAATTAAGCTAACCATGCGGACGACGTCGTGGGTATCAGCGAGTCGTATATGTAATTAATAGCTTAGGCGATTATCTCACTATCCTAATATGAATTTGCTGTTAAAATTTGATAACCGACTTCAATTTACAGTTTACAACTGCAACTTGGGTGAACCCCAAATAGACTGTCATTTGCGTTTCTTTATCGATACTCGGATTCCAGAGATAATTTAAATAAAGTAGAAAAGTCTTACAGTGAGAAGCATAAATCAGTCTTAATTTATACGTTGCTTCAGACACTCTACACTTATAAGCTTAATATTAGGGTCGAGCTTTTCTATTGATAGGTAGAAATTAAAAAGCTAGTTTTACTCAGTCACATAAGGTGTAATCATAACTATGCACGTCGTCGTCGCCTGTAAGTATTGCAACACTTCGTTTGAGCCTGTATTACTTCGTAAGTTGGTAAGAGTGTTTGCCATATTGGCAATTAAATAAATAAAATATAAAGAATAAAGCTTTAAGGAATTTAAGGAAAAATATGTTTACATACATTCAACAAGTAAGTCTACGACGTGAGTGTCTCTATCGATTTCATTTTTTGCTATACATTTGTAGGTGCCAGCCATATGGATGTTTACATTTTCTATGTGTAGGTTTTCACTATATTCTTCAATTTGGTTAAACATATTGCTTTTTTCACGCTTAAAAAACCAGTGAATGGTCGGCGACGGCTTTCCTTTCAGAACTCTAAAATTCAAAATGCCATCGTTTTTAGAGTAAAATAAAAAAAGCGTAGGTAATAAAGTAAATAAAAAATTACCGGCATGAAATATCCACACTGGAATCTTTACTGACAGAAACTTCAGTAACTGTTTTATCTATTTTTGGAACTTCTGCAATGTAAAAAAGACAGTATAAATTATTCTGCTTTATTTATTAACCCAATTTATTATCGATTCTTACCGACACCAGTGACTGACAGTTGTATATTATAAAGACCCCTATATATGTCGTTTCGTACTTCACAAATAATTCTTCCAGCAAATTTTGGTTGCATATGCTTGATAAGCACAGTGGATCTATCAGGCGTTATGTTAATATTATCATCTATCTCAATTTCATTGCCGTTTATATACCATGTAATATTTGCTGGAGGGCTTGAATTTACTATACAGTATAATGTTTCTTCTTTATTAAATTCAACTGTTTTATCTGTAAGAAATATGTATAAGTTTTAAAAATCATAGTATTTTATCATTTTTTATTAAAAACACGAATGTGTGAAGATAGTCAGAAAGTGCACAACAATACACCGTTCTCCCATTATCTAATTTTAGGTCCAACATTTTTGAAGATTTTTTTTAAAGTGTATAAAAGTTTTAGAATTGACTGTCACAAGCTTTATCATAAAAGATAGTAGTGTAATTGTTATAATTTTCAACTAAACTTTAGTTAACTGTTGTGTATATTTATAAACAAAATAACTTACCCTTGGAAATATTCACAACTTCAAAGTAAGGTTTTAATTCTACTTCAACAGATTTTTCATCACTACCCAAGTAGTTGCTTGCTTTACAAAAAAACGTGTTCCTTCTATGGACGTGATCTATATCCAATACACTTATATATTCATATGGAAGTTTTTTTGGATTGACCTTATGAACATTTTACAATGTTAAAGTTAATTATTAATTTAAAATTAAATTAAAAATAATAAGTATTATAATACCGTAAATTTAATTAATGATCCAAACTTGTCTTGCCATAAAATCTTTGGTTCTGGATATCCAAATACGCTGCACTTTAACTGTAAAGGATTACCATAATTAGAGACAAGTTTTGGTTTTTCCATGATACTTGCTATAGGTGGCTTGTTTTCTATATGTTCTGTTAACAAAAAACATTTAACGTTAAAGTATGTAAGATATTATATAAATCTCTTATAGTTACGGCATGGTGCTAGGTCCTCATGTTTTAATTGACGTAATCAATAAAAGTAAAGTAAAGCAACAGCCTATAAATGTCCCACTGTATACTGTACTGTAATGTGCTGAGTACAGGCCTCCTGTCTTATTTACTCCTCTGGGATTCGGAAATACTTAAGTCGACAGATAGTTTACGATTTAATAGTTCGGGCAACATGTAGAAAATAACAGAAGTAATAATTAATACTATTAATTCGTATTACCCAAGAAAATTTTTTGTTGTTCCACAGGTGTACCAGAAACTCTTTTTATGGATTCTTTCGTATCATCGTTGACTCCTATTATCTGCAATTCATAATATAATTAAATGTCGAAATAAAAAAAAATCTAAAAAAAAATCAGGTACTTAATACGTAATAAGCGAAGTCCATAATTACCACTATTTTGAAAATGTCTCTTGGAGGCGTAATCGGTTCTGAAGTATAAAATTGGTCTTCTGCGTTGACAATCCACACAGGTTCTTCCAAAATAACATTATCTTTCATATCCAACAGTTGTATTTTTGAAAGCGTAATTTTTTCCCCTTTGGTTATGAGTTTGATTGATAAATAAGACTTACGATCTGAAAGTCAATTAATATAAAAAATAACTGAACTAAGTAAAGAGCCAGTCACAGTCTATGAACTTGCAGAACCTTCAATCGTTAGAAAAACTTCTCATGGAATGCGAAGTAAACTTCTCATAGAATGAGATGTAAAACTTCTCACAGAATGAAAAGTTTTTCCAACGATTGAAGAAAAAAATAGCATGCGTTTGTTATGTTTACCTGGGATAGGCCGATTTGTTGTATCGGCATTTGAAGAAGGCTTAATGATGGAGAACCCATATTGAAAATTGACATTAGTTGTACCAAGTACCACCACTGACGTATCACTTAAACTTCCCACTTCGATGTTATGTACTCCCGGCTTTGGATCCACTACGTTGACAACCTGTAAAGGTAAAGATTTGATGTCTTAACTCTAGGAGTTGTTCGTCGCGGAAGTTTGTATCGGTTGGACGTGTAACCGTTTCTTATAAAGTGAAATATGAGTAACGCTAACGCGGAGTACTTATGATATGATATCGCATGTGGATGCTTGTGACGGCTTGGCGTATCGTAATTATTTTATTACTGATTTTTATTGAGAAATGGTGCATGTGCTGTGCAACTTTGCGATAAATAAACTTGTGCTGTTTTTACCTTTAAACATCTGCACAGGTTATTACAATTAAGACCTGACTGTACACTGTATCTAAATTTCCGAACGCACATCTCGCCTCCGGTCAACCCAGCCCAGGAATTCAATAATGCTATAAATGTACGCGCAAACACAGAGGCACTCGTCGTTACCTTTCCTTATCCTATATAACGATTTTGCGATAATATCGGAGGAAGTGTCATATGCAATGTGGCAATGACACGGGATGAACACAACAGATCCAGACCCGATAACCAATTATCTGTGTCATGCACAAATATTGATTTCGGCTGAGATTTAAACCGTGAACTCATCAGTCAGGTATATTAACCTCTGAGGCACTTGGTTTTGATATCATCAACATAAAATGGTAAAAAACCTTTAGACCGTTATATCTCTGCGTTTATGTGTGTTTTTGGAAAACAATTCATCGCAATTCTTTTCAAAGTCGCATAAAGTTTATCATAATCATATTAATATACCGGGTCCAATTTTTTTTATGACTGATGGTCACTTTTAACTTTCACAGCTTCGCCGGATTGAAAGGTAAGGCCGAGCACTGAAGGCGCTTAGCCGAAACCTTTCTAATGGGTAGAGAGGGGACCTCGGCTTAAACTGTTACCCTGTGCGCTTAAGTAAGCTGACTCGACGGCGCCTGAGAGGGCCGAACCACGGCTCGATTAGTTACTTCTCGGGAGGACGATTTTAAACATCCTCCATAGCACCAATTCGACGCGCGGACGCGGGAGTCGGAAGTTTTTTCCATACGGAGGGCGGGGGGATTGTTTGAAAGACGGTTCTGGGCGCGGGTGCTTGTCTGACCGCGGGTCGTTTTGATTTTGGCGCCTTAGGGCAGCCGAAGAATTTGGCAGTGTGGCCCTTTCTAGATGATTAAAGGCACTGTGATAATAAAAAAATTACTTACTTACAAAATCGCGCCGATTTATGTTTACAACAAAGCGGTTTCCAGTTTGAAGAGTTTTTACAATGCAGGTGTGTAGTAAAACGTACGATCTAACGAAATATTTAATGTTGTTCATTTCAATCCTTATCATATAATTATAATACACAGCGTGGCGTAGCGGGTAGCGTGCCTGACTGCTGCGCCACGGGTCCTGGATTCGAATCCCAGTCAGAGCCAACATTTGCAAAAAACACAAATCGTTGGTTTTCGAATAAGAGTAGGTAATTAGAAGCATTCAATAAATGTTATTATTAAATCTATTTTCATTAAATATTGTAAAATGTTATTAGTTACGTACCTTCACTTCAGAAATATCTACAATATCTTTTGTTTCAACTTTTTTACCATCCGGATCTGTAATATTCACACTTGGTCTAATTCCTGTAATCGATATGTCTATGTTTTTTATTGTACTATCCAATATGCACTGAAACAAAAAAAAAACAATATTTGTTAAACTGCACAGCACAAAATAATAAAATTGAACTAATAATTGTAAGTGAAAAATTACAAAATTATACATTAAATTTTACGTTAATATTAAACGAAAATTATACGTTACGTAAGAAAAACAACATTAGAAAAGAAATAAGTAAACTAAAAGAAGAAAGACTTGTACCAAATCAAAAGAAAGAGGCTATGCTTAGGCTGCTTAAAGATAACCAGATCCCAAGCCTCCCCCCACCCCCGCGCTGTTTTAGCAGCCACACACCGTGTTCACCAGGTCGTTGTCATACGCCTGCCAACCGAAGCAACTATGGCAAAATATCTCCAAAATGAGATCACTTAAGTATATGATGACGATGATAATGAAAAGCTTGACTGATAAGCATTTAATGTACCAAATAAATAATAAAATTAACTTACGTCGATTTTGTGCCCATATCCAGGCGGTAAATTTTTCTTTATTATTTCAGTTTTTCTACTTTCTACAACTCTGGCGACGTAATCTAATATCTTTTGAAAAACAAAAAAAATACTTCAAAATTTGCCAACATTGTAGTTCAGTGGTCAATGTAAAAAAAAAAAAAATTGTTATGTAATTGTTGTCATAGGTCCTGGCCATAAATGGGGGTTATCACTGTTTAATACGGGATTGTAATACGGGGTTCATCACTGTTTTCCATCGTTGAGGAATCTACATCACTTAAAAATAAAAATAAAACACGCAGGCCCGCAATATAGCAGCACGGCGGAGTCTTATAATCGCATAATCGATACTGAAAGACCGGTGAGTATCCCTGTGCTTGCGCCAATACTTAAGGAATTGCAATCTACAGATGACTTCTGTTTTTTAATCGGAAGATGTCCAAGTCTATATCGACCAGGAATATATTATCATGATCATTATCTTCACGAGCATAATATAAATGCAACGTGATTCAAAAACACGTATAATTTGGTATCGCTTGTTATAGGAAAATGTATCTGCTTGTAATAAGAAAATATGGTGATTTTCTCATTCTGTGGAAGTCTTGAAAATCTATTAAGAGAAAATATAAAAAATCTCATTTCCTTCAGCAGAATGCGGAATAAATATCCGCAAATATACATACACCATACAGTCACGCCTTTTTCTCATATAAGGAAGGGGTAGGCAGAGACAACACACGTAGCCCATTTTTACTGAGATTCTGCACGAATAAAGCTTGCCCATACGATACCTTAGTTGCCTACCTCTTACGACACCTTGGTAGTAACGTGTCTCAAATGTTATAGCCATAAATTATTAATATCGTCACCGTCGTCTATCGTCAACAACAAAAAACGTTTCCTCACACTATTTTTTTTCCTGTCATAATACAACTATCTGACCTGACCATACAATTATTTGACATCGTGCGGAGACCGATCCGGTAAAAACAGAAGTCAACTGGTGAATTTTACATTAAATTAGACATTACAATTTAAAGCATATCCTTCTCAAGCACATGACATTTCCGAATCTAAACATTAGGTCCAGAGATTTGGTGAAGTAAATTTTAACCTTGAAGATGATCATGATATCAGAGAACACTATCGACAGTGGATTTAAAATCTTTACAAAAACTAATAGAAGAGAAGCCGCGTTCTAGTACTTGCAAAACGACTCCGATGCTCCCTACAATACGGTGGTTAACTATGTTCGTGAATTATGTAAAGCTTGGAAAAACGGAGTGTACACATGATTTATCACTATCCGCTGTAGATATAAACTTTATGCTGCGCTACCTCATTACTGGCGATGAGAAATGGATTTACTACATAAATCATATCACGAATGTTAATGGTTTAGTCGTGGATAAAAAGCTACGGTGACACTCAAACCCGATCTACATAGAAAGAAAATATTGTTAAGTGTGTGGTGCAGAATTAATAGCGTAACACACTAGGAACTTATACCTACTAACTTTAGAGTGACCGCTCAATTATACTGTAAGCAACTTGATCGAGAGACACAGAAATTAAAAGTAAACCAGGACGAAATTTGTTTTTACATGATAATGCAAGACCTCTTGTTGGCCAACTGACCAATAAAAAATATTGAAGTATGGCTGGACTTCAGTTGTACATCTTCTATATTCACCCGATCTTGCGCTAATAGAGTACCTCCTCTTTAGATCTTTGGCTCATCATTTGGCAGATAAAAAATATCATGATGAGGCATTCGTGCTTTGGCTAAGTGTTGGCAACAAGACGTAAATTCTTATAGAGGATACGTTATGGCTACATAATAGGTTGTTTCATTTATAAATAATAATAAATAAATTATTTTATGATGTGGCGAATTCTTATTTTGACAACCTTATGGAGGTATCAATACCATAAAGGAAGAGTATAGCGATAAGGCCACCGGTTGTACATATTTAGTTTCCATAATATTGTATTTTTTTCTTTAATGTGTGCAATAAAGAGTATAAACATAAAATCTCCGCATAAATTTCAACAAAACTAAAAGCATACCTTTTGCACTTGATTCTTTTTTAATTGAAAAATTTGTCCGGAAGTGGCCTCGGCTAATTTTTCATATACTTGATATCCTGGAGATAAACTGGTCGCGTCTGGACACTTGTTTGTTATTAGGAACACAATCTAAAAGAAAGTTTGATTCAAAATTCAAAAATAAAGTTATAACCATCTGCTATATTGGCGATACGATTCCTGTGCGGGAATCCGGCGACGTAGGTACCATCACAGTGGCAGTTACTCAGCCGTAAAACAATAGTGTGAAAATATTACTGTGTTTCGGTTTGAAGGACACTAATAGCTAGTGTAATTACTGGGCATATGAGACTTCAGAACTGATTTATCGGGGCGACGAGCGCTGTATCATGCTGTACAGAAATATTCTAAGTGACACAGCATTTGTAATAGGCAGACGTTACACACCATTTGGGTGAACGAATTGTTCGTGTCGTCACTTACTTGCAAAAAAACCCTACTGCCGACAAAAAACACTAACGCTAGAATGAGCTTTTAGGTCAACGTTGTCTATTCTTTTATTTATTGCCATGTACTCAAAAAATATAATTAACTAGTAACCTGTACTCCCTTATTCATCGCTAAATTTTTCACTTCTTCAAATTTGTCATAGTCTTTCGCCGAAGCGTCAGTGATAACGTATACATAGGAATTGGGAAGACTTAATTGAAGTCCAAGTTCTATTCCGGCCATTGCTAATTCAGGACAGTCGCCACCGTCACCAACTTTTATTGATTTTAAGGAATTTTTGAATTCATCGCGATCAGTAGTTTTTACACGTAATTTTTCCCCTGTAAAATACGAATACGAAATTATCTGATATGATCGGAGAAATATAATATCCATCCATCCAACCATAACTTCCGAACATAGACTCTCTCTCTCTCTCTCTTTCTTTCTCTCTCTCTCTCTCTCTCTCTCTCTCTCTCTCTCTCTCTCTTGTATAGATATAAAAGAAAACGTTAATTTTATATTCTGTTTATTTAATACGAGATAAACATTTTAATATATTTGTTGTGCTTTGTGCCCCGCCAGTAAAGTAATAAGTATTTATTTTATTAGTTTTTTCCTGCATCAGCGACGATGTAATTTGTTGTTTCAACACCGTATACAAAAACTTAATAGCGACTAATAAACATTTGTATATTATATATAAACTCACCTGGATCATTAAATGTTACAATAATAAAATTTTCTATCTGTGATGCATCAGAATTAATAACAGTGTCAAAGATTTTGTCGGAGCCGCTAATCACGTTATTAATTTCAGTTTTCATTGATATAGTGTCGTCGATTACAAATGTTAAACTGCTCTTAAATTCTGTCTGACAGAAAACTGCACACGTTTTAAGAAAATTCAGCACAATAATACTATAACACACTGCGACAGTCATGGTGCACGATTACTAAATGGAAACATTAAATTAATGCTTACTTCATCTGACAAATAAATGAAACGTTTTATCTCAACTGAAACAGCGGTACCGGATATTCAATAAAATATTTAATATAATTAGTCAAATAATCACCATGCTATTGATAAATATGATATATGTATTCAGAATAAAATACTTTCTTATAAATTAATTACTCATACGTATATTATATACTTAATAAGAAAATTTAAAAACTAATTTTTTTAGAACCTTCGGCTGTAGCGTGTGTCTTTAGCGCAGTCTGTAGAATAATTGCAGGTATATTGGCGAGCATTTAAGAACCTTCACATATTTGAGTGGCCCGGTTCACTTATAATAATCTATCATATCTTAAATTGTGCAAAACAATTACACGATGACCATCTCACTGAGAACTTAATCCGCGTGAACTCAAAATCTTCACTAATAACTCCAAAACAAAGACCACAGCACTGTTTTAAGCTAAGTGTTATGGCGTACAAGCGGCATCGGCAATTGCTGCAAGGAAACTAAAAATCATTCTATCCAAATATTCTCAGACAACATGGCACTACTACTGTTACTTATAGGCAACGATGCGGCGGACAAGCTTGCACGAGGGAGCTCTAACCAGTGCGCCATGGGACAAGAGCCCATAGTCCTACTTTCCGTCAGGTATGTCTGCTCGCTAGTATGCAATAATCGTACTAGTAACCACACGCACACTGTTGGAGAAACCACTCAAGAATGCAGATAGGCGAGGGAATCTTTGCCTACTATTAACAATCGTATCTTCAAGGTGCTACAGCGTCTGAACAAACCCTAATTTTAAACGATTAGAAATGATATAGCTAACATCTGTTTGCTTTAGGTGTCACGGACAGCCTGCATGATGAGTGCTGGAATGGCGACCAATGTCCTATTGGACTGTTCTATTATCATATAATACCGAACTAAATATCTCTCATATATGAGCCACCCGTCGGAATAAATTATATTTATTATAATATAATTTTTCCTTAATTACGTTGGACATCCTAAAATCTTACCATGACTCATTATTGTTTGTGATCAAACGGTTACCCTACATTTGACCAATGCCAGTTGAAGGAAAGGAAGTTAATTTGCTAAGATCCGCATGCAAAATATAAAATGGTGCAATAACTAAAAGTACAGAAAAAGATCAATAAATAAAGTTAGTTTGAAAATACCACCAAAGCAATGAATCGTTGAACTGCTAGACAGTTTACATTACAGTAATGTCAGTTTTATCGCTGAATTTCAGTGACGTCAACTACCAAGTCAGCTAAAAATAGCAATGCTTTACCGGAAAATGAAAGGCATATTATATTTAATATGCCTTTCCTACCTTACCCTACCTTATTTGAAGCTTAAAAGAATACTACCACTCCATCTCATCCAATGGATCTCGTAAAAGGCAGGTAAGCGAATTAAACTGCACTGTGCACCCAACAGCGCATGATGGCGATGGGCTGACCACCTATCAAACCCAGTGCATTATATTGTTTTGGTGAAACATGGATTGTGGCAATCATCTGTTTGCAGTGAGTGCCCAATCTCTGACTACCCCTTTTGGGATACAGTCGTGATCTTATGTCTGTATGTCCTATTGACATAAGTGAAAAACTTACTGACTTTGTGAAATCGAGTAACTGTCATTATTAGTATCGGTCTAGTATTAACATTTAACTTATGAACAACATTTTTTATTAAACAGGTTTAAGTTCTTTCTATACACATAAATACAATTGAAGTGTCTGTTTGTAATAACAAAATAACAGCTTTTTACTTAATGATTATGAAAGTATATAATAAGAAAAATACTATTTTTAAAATGTTTATCTGTCTGTCTGTCTGTTTGTTCCGGCTAATTTTTAAAAAATATTTAGGGTTCAGCGCACATAAATTAAAACCCCAATATCCGATTTAAATAGGGAAATATATGTATATCATCAATCGTGGTCGGCTTTTTTACGAGTGTGAAACCGCGGGGCACAGTTAGTTTTATAATATATATATAACATTTTCTAATAAATATTGAAAATCCAAGGTTGAAATCTTATTTTCTTTTTTTTATCTATTAGAGATACTGTAGAGCCATGATTATAAATTGCTTTTATGGCTCTCTCTTGCAAAACTACTTCTACGATATTCGCATTTCGCCATAGCAATATACCGTAAGACAATATATCACTATCATTTCAGTCCACACCAGTCCACTGTTGAACTAGGCCTCACCCAATTATTGCTGAGCCACTTGCATCCATTTGCTACCCGCAAAACCATTCAGGTTCTCGCTCCATCTAGTCGGAGGTCGCCCTACACTGCGTTTGCCGGTACGAGGTTGCCACTCGTGTACATTTCTTCCCCAACGGTTATCAGTTCTACGAGGTACTCTAGTTCCGCCGGTTACTCTAGTTCTGCTACGGATATCATCGTTACGGATTTTATATCGCAGAGAAACTCTGGGAATAGCCCATTCCATAGCTCGCTTAGCGACTCTAAGCTTCCTCACACGGCCTGCAGTAAAGGACCACGTCTCGGTTTTGTATGTCATCACTGGCAACACGCACTGGTTGTAGACTTTGGTTTTGCGTCATTGAGGTCTATTAAACGAGAAAATGCAGTTTCCCGAACACTGACAACCCAAGTTGGATCCGTCGATTGACCTCTTGGTCGAAATTGGACCTACCTAGTCGAACAATCTGTCCTGGGTATACACATTCATCGACAACTTCGATCGTAATGTTCCCATCAACAACCGGTATAGGTGTGACATCGACATTAGACATGATTTTCGTCTTGTCTATGTTCATCTTAAGACCTACCGATCTTATTATCTCTATTCATCTTAAGATCTTAAGACCTACCGATCTTATTATCTCTATTCATCTTAAGATCTTAAGACCTACCGATAGACCGTTGGGAAACACTATTGACGTCATTGAGGATGGTGCCAAGGTCCTCCAGCGATTCTGCCATAATAACTAAGTCGTCGGCAATTCGAAGGTGAGTAATGTATTCGCCATTGATGTTAATACCTTATTCTTTCCAGTCGAGTAGCTTGAAGACATCTTCCAATGCAGCGGTGAAGAGTTTTGGGGATACATCGCCCTGCCTTATACCTTTCTGCATCTTACATTGCATCTTATATTATTAGTGAATGACGCGCAGGGAATGACTTATGTTAGAAACGGTTGCATTTTTTTCCTTCGGGTATCGCGGCAGACTAGCTTCACCTCGCTTAACAATCGGTCGTAATATTATAGTACGTAAGTAGGTTAAGAGTTTCCTGGGAGCTGCTTCCTGGGACAGGCGTTTTATTCCACAATTTAGTACTATCGCAGGTCCTCTAAATAAGGCAGTCAACAAAAAAGAATTCCCCACCTTTCGAGTGGACACCAGATGTCGATAAAGCTTTCCTAGAACTTAAGTCCCGATTAGAACAAGTGCCTGTTTTAGCTTGTCCTTATTTCGAACAAACTATCAACGGGTTAGAACACCCAGTCGCTTATATGAGTCGTTCTTTAACAAAGCCGGAGAGGAATTACAGTACAACAGAACGTGTAGCTCACGCTGTACTTACCGCTCCAGAGAATTGGCGATGTTACTTGGAAAGTGATAAGAGTTTCACTGTTTTTACGGATCAGTAATTGCTTAAATGGTTTTTATCTCTTAATAATCCCACAGGACGTCTTGCGAGATGGGGTATTTGCCTGTCTTCCTTTAACTTTCAGATTAAACATCGACTGGGGAAAGATCATGTCATTCCAGACGCACAGTCGAGAGGTGTGGCTTGTTGACGCCGTTATCAACAATGATGCACCAAGTACAACAAACACGTAGGACACTTGGTATTGGAAAATTTTTAATGGTAGCCAGGATTCCCCAATTAGGTTTTCCAAATTATAGGGTAGAAAATGGAGCGTTGTACTGTTACATGAAGAGTTATAATGGACTCAGTACTGAATTTGCCTGGGAAGAGGTAATTCCAAAAAATCGTCGTGAGGAACTTATTTTTCAATGTCATTCGGAGCCTACCGCGGCATATTTCGGCGTGTTTAAGACATAAGCGCTTAGAACTTCGTTTCTACTGGCCAGGTATGTACTGTGACGTTGTAAAATTTGTATCCCGTTGTTACACTTGTCTCGCGCATAAACTTCCTTCTTCATTGGGAAAGATGGGAACACCAAAAGATATTTCTCGCCCTTTTCAGCTTATTTCAATTGACTTGATTGGTCCCTTGCCTAACTAGAAAACAGAATCAATACATCTTTGTAGTCACTTGTGGTGTCGGCAGAGCTAGTATGTAAACATTTAGAGAACGACGTTTTCCTTGTACATGGTATTCCCCAGACTGTTGTCCTTGATAACGGCAGCCAATTTATTAGTCTTATGTTGGAAATACTACTCAAAAAATTTATAGAGTCAAATGTGCACTTTACACCTAAATACACTCCACAAATTAATACAGTAGAGAGGTATAACAAAACAATTCTCACTGCTGTCTCCACTTTTGTTAATAATGTTCACCGAACTCGGGATCTGAATTTACCTCAAATTCAGTTTGCGATCAACAACTCCGTCAACGAAAGTACAGGTTATACACCCGCCTTCCTAAAACCTAGATCAGTTATCGTGTGGTTTTGATAAAGTTCTATCTGCACTTTGGGAAGCACATGTTAGAAACAGTAAATACTATAACCTACGTCGGAGGGAAGCTGACTTTAATGTGGGAGATTTTGTGTGCGTACCTACTACGTAAGTGACAAGGGCGTTTATTTTAGTAAAAAGCTGGCACCTAAATTTTAAAATTGTAAAATTAAGGCTAAATGTTCCCCACTTGTATGTCTTGGAAGATTGGGCAGGTCGTCGTCGACTCAGATGTTTGGCATATTAAAGACCTTTAAATCTTGAGTAAATAAGTTAATAACGTTTTAATTTTTTTTTCTCTTTAGTTTTATTACATTATAAATAATTAAACAATATACTCTGTAGCTGTTTTTTATACATACCAAGTTTCACCGGATTTTACTTTAGGCAAAATCCTTTTTTTTAAGAGAGGGGATAATGTAACATAGCGTATTCTTTGTATTATAATAACCTGAATACTTAATTTTTTTCCCTCGGTAAGCCGGGCCTTGCCATCGCGGCAGACTAGCTTCACCCCGCTTAACAATCGGTCGCAATATTAAATTATAAACCGTAAACTATTCTGAAATAGAAAAAGTTACTTTTTAATTACTTTTAAACTGATCTCTAAATCTAAAAGTTATTATGCGTGCTGAAGTACGGACTGAAGATACACAGACACATCCTCCAGGCTGAAAATACATCAAACTCAGCGCTTACCCGGAATTTGGTTGCATCCCACTTGTGCCAACAACAACCGCAAACCACCTGTGCTAACGACGATCCAGATTCAAAGGTTACCACATCCTGGAATCCAGCAAGGATAGTGGATACCCACTAGGCTGAGACCGAAGTGTGTTCATTAGGCCGAACAATGACCCTCTTGTATTTTTGTTAAATTATATGTTATTTCTTATTTACCTACCAGTTTTTTTTTAATATATTATTTCTTAATTTGTTCACGTTCTTGCAACGTGACAACATCTTCTAAGAAAAGACTTTCTAGTTTTAGCCAACCTAAACATAGGAACCTCTAGCGTGTCGCCTCGACCCATTATACAGGATACAGTCAATATTTTGTTTAATAAATTAATATTTTTCTGTGCGGATATAACATTTTCAAAATTAAACAACGACGGAAGTGTCAAAATATTAGTATCCCTGAATAGTTCTCGTAGCGACTCGCGAAGTCCCAAGTTAAAGATTGGCCGAAATGCTTGTTTTTGCAAAATAAACATTGGTTCCTATAAATATCCAGCTATGGATCTCAACAGTGATACGCCATAGGACATGATACTGTGTAATGATGCAAAATATTTACTTTCGGAGCTATTGTTTTAAATGCCCACTGTAACTGGAATCAGTAGTGATTCCGAGGAATACAATTAAATTTTCAAACGTAGGATTAGAATTCTGTAAATTAATATTAATAGTATGCGCCGACTTAGATATTTTTATATGTAAACATTTTGTTTTGCCTGCATTTAAAACAAAATTGTGTGCCGCTAACCATTTGGAAACAATATCAAGAGTTTCATTGGGCTGTTCCAGCGTTAAGTCATTTCTGTTAACTTTAAACAACAATGATGTGTCATCGGCAAACAGAACTATATTCGACATTTTTTGTACCAAATATGGAAGATCATTAATGTAAACCAAGAACAGAAATGGACCAAGGATCGATCCCCGAAGAACACCCATTTTTACTGCACAACCTGATGACATAACACCGTTGATAACCACTTTGTGAGTTCTATTTGTAATGATAAAAGATCCAGTGAGGCTTCAGGAAAGTAGTATTTAAGTTTACATATTAAATTTTTATGCTCCACGCGGTCAAATGCCTTTGAGAGATCACAAAACACCGACTGTGTCATGAAAATCTTCCCAGGCTTGTAGAAAACCTTTAGTAAGGCCGAATTGCTTGTCATTTAAAATTTTATATTTCTATCATGAATTTTTCAAATATTTAACTAAAAGCTGGCAACACTAAAATAGGACGGTAATAAGAAGAAATCTGCTACTCGATTTAAAAACTGGTACAAGTCCACACACAGATTAAAAATCGCCAATATTGGAGCTATATCGATAATAATTATATTAATTGCCCAGATCGAGAGACCTCAAATATTTTTTTATTTTATTTTTTATTTAATTTACTTTATTTGGAAAACAAACTGTATACAAATAAGACAATACATTAAACTAAAATAATAAAAAAACTTAATGCTATTAAAATGTTTTCACATATAACTTATCTAAAAACAAGTGTAATTGTGTAAAACCAAAGATAAGTTAAGGAACATTTTGCTTCAAATAGAATCGAACCAATGTTTCGCTCGATTATTTTTAACCACAGTTGTTTGAACACTAAATAAATCAATGTCGTATCGGTCAATCTGTGCAAAGAACAAGGAGGGAGCGCGACAGAAGGAGTTTTTTCTATAATTAGATGAAAATGATGGCATCAAAAGACAAGGCTGTCGCCGCCGTGAAACAATTTTCTTAGGCACGAAGATATTTATTTTGTTTAAAAGTGGTGAACAATCTAATTTACCTTGAGCTACACTCATCAAAAACACAATATCAGCTATATTACATCTTTCTAATATTGGCAGTAAGTGATGCCTTTTACATCTATTATTGTGATTCTCATCATAACTGTTACATTTAAATTGCAAAAAATTTATATATAGCTTCTAATCTATTAATGTAAGTATCGTAACGTGGTTTCCATACCTGAGACGCATACTCAAGGATGCTTCGCACAAAGGAGCAGTACCTTTATGGATTTTATATTAGTGAAATTACAGCTGGACCTGATAAGAAAACCTAGTACTTTGTTAGCTTTTTTGGCGATGTAGTCAATGTGAGTATCAAATATAACTTCACAGTCTTGGATAATTCCAAGATCTTTTATTTGGTTAGTCATATTAAGATTTTGCTGTTTTGTGTTGTAAAATAATATATTTTGTTGACTGTCCGTTTAAAAGACATGATAAAGCATTTAGAGACGTTCAATTCCAGCTTGTTAGAATTGCAATATAGTTCAAATCTGTTAAGATCATCTTGCAAAAGCTTACAGTCGTTTATATCATTTATTTGTTTAAATATTTTCATATCATCTGCGTATAGTAAAAATTGGGAGTGTTAAAACATAACCATACATCATTAATAAATTTTATAAAGAGTAGAGGACCTAATAAGGAGCCCTGTGGCACACCAGAAGTAATTTTTGTCCAGACAGACGAGAAAACAGCCTGAGATCTATTTTTTATGTACGATGTAAACCACCTGTACAAGTTACCATGAATACCCGCAAAGAGTAATTTTTGAAGCAGAATTTAGTGATCTATGCGGTCGAACGCTTTACTAAAGTCTGTGAAAATAGTATCCACTTGATACCCAACGTCCATAAAGAAGCAATAAAATCATTATACATTAAAAGATTAGATACGGTGGATCGTTTCTTCATGAACCCGTGTTGTTGAAGAATAAGTTTCGAAAATAATGTAGGGTACATTATAGGATACATATTGGTTGTAAATAACTTTTTCAAAGACCTTAGCAAATATACTCGTACATAATTTAGAGATCGGTCTGTAGTTTTCAATAAGGTTTTTACTGCCCTTTTTATGAATAGGTGTTATATATGCAGATTTACAGATATTTGGAACTTGCCCTTCTTGGACAGAACGTTTAAATAATATACAAATTGGTTCGACTAAACTCATAGCACTTTTCGCAATAAATTGAGGTGGTATATCATCCGGTCCGGGGCCTTTGGAAAGGTCGAGGGATTTGAGCAATCTAAGAACTTCGGTAGACTTGATGTCAACATTTCCAATGTAAGTTGAAGCGATGTTATGCGTTTGCGTATGGTGTTTCTGTGTGGAGATCGAGGAAGAGAGAAATGTAAATTTGAAATAACGCGAAAATAAGTTGCAAATCTCTTCACCGGTATTTGCTGAAACACCTTCATATATCATTGTGGACTGAACAGTATGAGAGTCTTTTGAATTCGCGTTAATGTACGACCAAAAAGCTTAAGGGGTGTGAATGAGAGACTTATCAGTTCTTTTCTTTTTACGTAGGCGATAAAACATTCTTTTTTAATTTTTTAGGTCTAGTTCTTTGGAACAAAAATGTTTGCTTGTCTTCCAAATTACTATAGACTTTAAATTTATTTTGATATTTTTTTTTTTTTACAACTTTTTTGAGAGTCTGTACCATATAGGAAAATGACGTGGAGATAAGCGCTTGCGAGGGATATATTTATCCCTGAGTTCATATAGCTTTCTATAAAAAAAGTCGACGGAATCTTCGATTGAGTTCCCCTAAAGCAAGAGTGCCATTTGATGCTGATCAGGTAGGACGTTATATTATCGTAATCACCAGAGGTATAAAAATATTTTGTCAGCGGTTTGTGAATTTCATGTGAATAACTAAAGATTTATGGTGGTTGAATTCGGGGACTAAGGGATCACAGCAATGTTCGACTATTAATTTTTCGTTAGATAATACGTCATCTAAAATTCAGTTATTTATATTACGGTATTCATTGAATTGAGATAAATTAAACTATGTTAGTGTATTAAAGAAGTTAATTTGACTTTCGCCAGATATCCCTGATGGCTCTAATACCTCATTCATCTTACACCAATGAATATATGGAAGGTTAAAGTCGCCTAAAATAATAAATATGTCATTAGGACACGAGCTTACAATTGCAAAGAGTTTTTCTGTTATTCAACTGTGTGTTAAACGAGTTACCCATATTTTCATCACAAAGGTATAAAGTACATATGTGTAATTTTAATAAATTTTTATTAGAGTTATTTTTTAAGAATACCGTGATCCACAGGTTTTTTGCGGAGAAATGCCAATCAGTTCGTTCAATAGCAGAAATTGTTTGACGAACGGCCAAGAAAACTCCACCACCCTTTGACTGTTTTCAGGTATGGTAATCGCGATCACGACGCCAGACCACAAACCTATCATCGAAAAGCTCCTGATCCTTTATATCTTCACAAAGCCATGTTTATGTCAACGATATAATCTCTTTTGAATTGAGGTTTAAGTTTCTCTTAAAAGTAATAGTCTTGTGGCGTAAACCTCGAGTATTTTGATAGTAAATGCTAACAGTGTTTGCCATCGCTAAAGAAATTATAGCAATTACTAAATAAAACTACACAAAATGGCGTGATTCCACGCACGACACAAATTGAATATGTTGTAATAAAAAAAAGCATAGGTTTTTTGATATATGTTATGGACTCGTGAAGATTAATACATATTGTAAAAAGTAGATGATATACATAGATCTATTTTTGATAACCTTTATAAAAACAGTTGATAATTATACTTCATAAAGTCAATAAAAATATACAACGCGGTAGATTGGGAAAAAATACACGAATGTAATAGTCAACGCTCAAAGTAGGCTCCACTCGTAACTAATATAAAATATGAATTTTTGTAAACCAAAATAAGCGCTATATAAGAAAATAAAGTATAAGAATGGATGATTACTTAGTGTACTTACAGTGATAAACAGGTTGACCGATCCGCAATGAGTCACAAGTTTTTTATTAGAGTAAGTAAAGTACGATAAAGAATTAACTCGAGAAAGGAACGCGGATCTCAAACTGTGATGAATAATATTAAATAACAGTAACATTATGAAAATTAAGTTGTTGTTTATGAGATTTATAGAAAAAGCTGACTGACCCAATGTAATAAACACTTTAACAATTAAATAATTTTTTTCAGATCTTTTTCGGTTTTTATAAAAAATATTTTCGAGGAATCACTTTTTCTTGCCAGGATTTTACAGTGCTTAACCCAAATGAATTTAAAATTATTTTCTCTAGCTAGTAATTTGGCCATATATAGTAAATTTTTATTTCGGCCTCTCTACCGTGTATCCGAGGTTGAGCAAAGAGAGTTATTTGCATTTACGGGAGGCAGCAACAAACTCTTCTTTTAACTAACGATTGTTGAATGATTTTAAAATTGGTTTTAAAGCTGATGGTAGGCGAGTAGGTATTCTGGCGATGTAATTGATATCCTCTTTTTTCACATTGAAACCGATAATACCGTTAACTTTAGAAGCGATATCGTAAAGGTTCTCGTTCTTCTTTAATGGAATTCCTTTTATTTCAACGTTGTTATATCTAGCCCATTGGTCTCGGCTATGAAGTTCCTCATTAATTCTATGAACTTCCGTTTGTAATATCGGTACTAAATTAGTGGCTTCTTCTATTTTGACAACTCTTGTCTCCAGAGATTTAGTAATTTCTGAAAATTTTGCAATGGTATCATGAGTCATTTCCAATGACAATTTGAGGTGTCCTATTTCCGCTTTAATCTCCTTAATGTCTTCTACCAGTGTCGATAGTGGTACCAATTTTGCCGTAACTCTTTTCAATTCTTCTTGAATACTAACATCTTGCGCTTGCCTTATCTTCTGGTGCGGTACCACCGATTGGTTTTTGCGCAACGGGCGATGGGCTATTTTTACATTTGAGACAGCGCCATGTATTTTTTCTGTCTCCCAGCTTCCGGTATCCGGCTTCCGTTATTCCGGAACATTGGAAATCAAGATGACGGCTACATGCGTTACAGACTACACCGTCCCTAAAGTGTGACCCGCACTATGCACACGTGTGCATAGTGCGGGTCACACTTTGTTGGATAAGTAATAGTTCATTTTGTTGGATAAGAAGATAAAAGTTTGAGCAACACTAGATAATAGGAGCAACACTACGAAGCGTCTAGTACCGTACAAATAGTAAATGTTAAGTGATATAAATTTGATATAAAATGATGATATCTTCCGTTTTCTTTTTATTTAATTTGCTAAATGCTGTTACGATATCTGTAGGGCTAATGTAATTAAAACGAAATTTGGGATTGTCAATATTTACATGTTCCCTTAGATATTACTCTGAAACTTTAGCACTTGACTGCACATGTTTAGTGGTTTCAGCAGGTACATTCGAAAAAACTTCAAGAAACTCATTTGCAACTTTGTATTTATCTTTTACTACATTACCGCTTAATTTCAAAGCAAAGTATTCTTTTTAGAATAATGTACGACATGATTTACAAATTTCAGTAGGTATATTTTGCATTATTATTAACTTTTATGTTAATGTGTGAGCCCGTTGTCATATCTCAATTTCATTGACTCGCAATATCAGTAACAATACATTTCATTTCCGTTTCTTTTGACCTCGATATTTAAAAATAAAAAGCTAGTTAGGTGCGTAAATAAACATGACGTCCAAGGTATCATGAATCTCCGCGACTGAATTTCCTCAAAAAAATTGCAAATATAAAAAACAATTAAAAAACAATGTCTTAAATTATGATTAGACTGACTAATAGTGTGTAGATTCTACACATTGTAATTAGAGTATAATACGTTTTTAAGTTTTTTTTTTCATGTCGTAAAAGGCGCCATTTTAATGAGTATGCTACATAATAAATTAATATTATTTTTTATAAGACGACAAAAGATACAAAAGCGACAAGATAGTTGTTAATAGAATGTATTCTGAAATAAACTACAAAGGGTAATATATATTCTGTACATACATACACTCACGTCTCTTTCCTATTGGCGTAGGCAGATACCAGATCTTTCCAGTTGCTACGATCTTCTGGATCGTCACACATCTTTTGCTTCTTTTACACTCGCTTAATAAATATGTTTCGTCAATCTTCTTCCATCTATCCTATCTACGTGTCCAAACCATATAAGCATTCCCTTCTCTATATTTGTCACTACACCGCTTGTACTACACCACAACGTGCCCTTATCTGCGCTGTCACTCACTTTGTCCATCAACATTCCAGCTATACTTCTCAAAATTCTCATTTCCACAGCATTCATTTTACTTTCATGCTTCATCTGCCAGACCCCTAAATTCACTACCATGTTTAAGTGAGGGAAACCAGTACTTCTTTATGTTTTCCTCTATTCTTGACGTGGTTCTCTATATATGTATTCATGGTAGGTCATTAATTTACTGTTAACCACCAGATTCCTACGCAATAATTCGTCTAGGTAGACACCACCGCAGGACCAGTTATTCTGCCGTGAAGCAGTAGTGATGACTACTATGTTTCGGTCTGAAGAGCATTGAGTGTAATCATTGAGCAAATGAGACGTAAGAACTATACTGAGGAAGACGGGCGCCGTGTAGTGCCATACAGAAATGTTCTGGTTGACACAGCATTTGTTAAAGATACACCATCAAGTGAACAGTTTTGTTCGTCTCATCTCTTTCTATAATAAACAAACAGTTTTCGTCATCATCATAAACCTGTTAGCAGCCAATTGCTGGTCATAGTCCTTTCCCAAAAATGAAGAATTTGCCGTAATTTGCCGTAAGCAGACGGATTGGCAATCGCAGTGCCAGACGTCCCGCGCTTTAGATTCTGCTGGCCATCTGTTTATTTTCGGTTAGGGGTTTTTAAGGTTTATTTATCATTTATATTACACGGTGTAAAAAAATTACCCTTGTATGAACGGAGGCTCTCTCTGCTGTACGCAGATATGATATATATTTTTAAACTAGCAAATGGTACCGTAAACTGAACTGACTAGTTGCTGATACAGCTAGGACTAATAACGGAACATTTATATTAAAAAACCCTAGCTTACATCAGGTACCAAATGTCCAGACTGCAAATAAGCCAAACTCTTTTTATACGTTCGTGCAGGACGTTTAAGTTTTACGGTAAAATAGACTTGGATTGGTTCAATACCAGTGTTTTTCAGCTAAAAGATATTGTTACGCGCTGGTTCTGATTGAGTTCAATTAAACGCCATTTCGAAGATAGAATCTGAAAACTAGATCTGATTAGTAAACTTTTCACTATCTCTCACTAACTCTTGATATGTTGCTCTTCTAAACTAAGTCTCATCCCAACTCACTCCGGACGCGCTTATACCAGTATATGCTATCAAATATTCTAGAGCGCTTAGAAAATTCTTAAAAATCTTGATATACAATGTTCGTGTTAAATCTAGAAACTTGGCAATTCGTTATAACTAACACTACGATATAACGTTATAACAATGTCGTTATTCGTTAAGGGGAAGTACGAGTATTAACATTCTAAAAACTTCGCTATTCGTTTAGGGAAAGACATATCTTTCTTAAGGGGAAGACATAATGTTCTTAAAGGTTCGTAGGACTACCCTCCTCTTAAAGATGTTCTCCCAAGCATCATCAATTTCGTAAAACTGCGCTAAACTGGCGACGCAGGCAATTCCACACCTTCCCACATGTCCGCTGGGATTCAAAAATCACATCGCTGGGCCGTGGCACCATTCTGAAGGGACCCTCGCGAGACAATAGCCTTGGCGAATTCCCTCTTCTCCAGTACATCTTCAGTTTACAGCAGAACAGCCGCACGCGGCGAGCAGACGTGGTGCACTGCGGGGAGTATGTTGCCCTTGCTGAGCGCCAACTGGAGCGCTTCAGCCCAGCGGCGGCTCCGTATCCAACGCCTCTGACGATCCCGCGCCCAAATCCAGCGGTCCATCGTTGTACACGTCGACGCAGCTCCAGGAACGCGCATCCTCCATCTCCGTCTCCTTATGTTCGAAGTCCACGATCGGCGTGGTAGTCGGGGTTGCTGTCCAGTCCATAGGCGAGGATGTCCCCCAACGTGCGACAGAACTCAGCCGTGGTTTCCAGCACCTGCCTCTGCCTCCAATCCTCAATCACTCCTTCCGTGAGCACTCCGAACTGTTACCGTACCGTGTGGTAGTGGTTCAAGAGAATCTACCACCCCATCTCATCTCGTGGGTGTCATAAAAGTCGACAGAGGGAAAATTAGAAACCAGAGGATGGGCAGCAGCATCTTTCAGGAACATCTGAATAAATTAACTGCGGTTGCCAACCCGCCTGCCAAGCGTGCCAAGCAAAATCCTATCAAAATGAGAGCTACAAACTTTTGTGGCAATCTATGGGGGAGGCCTGTGTTCAGCAGTGAAATTATGACAGGTTGAAACGACGAGGTTAACAAAAGATCATTACAATCACAGTTTTTAAAAATAAATAATTCATTTTAAAACATAAAATACAACTAACAATTACTGATTCATGTAGGATTTCCTGTTACAATCGTTTCTAGGTAATGGTATAATGGACAAAAAATTACGAAATCATTGAAATACAACTAAGTATAACATTATGATACTTAGTTAAGAGGTTATCTAATACTTGCAAGTCAATTAACAATATAATTTTATAGGACTATGGGCTTACTGAGACAGAGAATAGAGTTAGCATTTCCGAACCTTACGATAGTTATAGTAGTGAAGTTTAGATTAAATAATCGCAAACGAACATATTAAGGTTATCATATGAATAGTGCAACACTTTATTGCATCTTACTTAAGTGCACGTACAATAAAGTCTATCGTATTAATTAGCGATAATTTTTATTT
The DNA here is from genome assembly GCA_019845155.1 of Luehdorfia chinensis. Lineage (NCBI taxonomy): Eukaryota > Metazoa > Arthropoda > Insecta > Lepidoptera > Papilionidae > Luehdorfia > Luehdorfia chinensis. The sequence continues at coordinate 2,341,837 of JAHVAK010000125.1, forward strand.
AGTACTTTTATTTGGTACAGTGAGTACCAATCTTTGAGGGGTTCTGCGTTTAAATCCAAACTGAATACTATATTTGTAAAACAAGCAAATTATAGATTTTCTCGGTAGTATTGAGATTGCCCTATGATTGTGATAGTAACCCTTCCTCTGGTATAATCGTCTATTCTTTACATCGAATACAGGTAGAACAAGAAGAATGAGTGTCGTTGTATTAGCGTTAATACGGTTCTGCAATAAATTATAGATTATAAATTTATCGGTTTTGATGCGACTGAGAGAGAATAATGTAGGTATACGTTAGCATTGACGTTAGTTAAATCATGCAATTCTTCGTTATCGTTATGTGGTTGTTTTACCCAGTGGCTTATTTTAACAAATCGAAATTTCCATTGCGGACCGCCTAAGCCAAAATCGAACTGCAGTAAAAGAATTTCAGAAGGGGCATACATTTACTTCGGATTATACTTTTCACAAAAAAGTTGGTCCAGAAATTATGTCATAGGATAAGGAAAAGTATAAGGAGTTAAAGTTGAAATGATAACTTCTTAATTAATATAGACTTTTTTTAAGTTTTATGGACGAAATCTACATCTGTTAGAAAATAGGACATCAGAGAAGAACCAGAAGTAAATGCTAGGGTCTTTATTCTTTATAACTTTTTGTGCAATACGAACTCATTTATTGTAATAGCATAATATACTAGTCTCAGTAGAAGTTGTGTCTGCTATCCATATTACACTGAGGACCCTTAAGTTGTTTAAGTAACTTCCTACGAATCATAACCTAGTAACTGACTTACGTCAAACATGATTCCAATATTAGCTTCACAAATTTAAATTCAAAGTGTAACAAAAAAAAATATTTAAAATTTCTTTTTCCTACTTTTTCTGTAAATATATTGCCTTAGAGTTGTTTCTTTATAATAGTGTTTATTTTAAATAGCGTCATGGCATATATACAAAATGGTATTTACTGTTTAAGTTTTATTTAACCTTTTGGCAAGAAAGAAGTTACGATTCTGTAAAAGCAAAAAATAATATAAGAGAAAACTTCTGCACGTTTATGGTAATCAAACTCAATAAGCTTCTCTTTAATAAGTACTTCGTTGTTCTATAGTTAGATCCATACAAGAGCGTGCAAGTGGGTTCACGACATTCTCAATAGTATTACGTTCCGAAAATGAACAGAAATTACATTATATTTTATTTAATTGCATTAGTAGCCGCTAGTGAAAATGGCCAAAAAAAGTTTTACGATTGTTGTGGACACCACTGTATCAATGCGTGACGAAATTTATATTATAAAAGAGAACTTAGAATCTGTTCTTAATGCAAATTTATCTGATTTTCAAAATTATATCTTGGTACCGTTTGATGATCCTGGTAAGTTGATTTGACTTATGTAAGAATACACCGATTCTTATAAGATCGCTATTGTCACCAACTAAAACAACCTGTTGATAATGTACTGCTGAACCTTAGCTGAACGTAAGCCTGTTCCAAGAACTGAGAAATCATCATAGTACCAGACACTTCGCACCTTAAACACTGCGGGCCGCCACGTTCTGTATATTTTCGGTCTGTCGGAAACCATGATATTTCGAGGCTACTCTAATGACACCAAAAATTAAATATAAAACGTCCATAACAGTGTATTTATTGCGCATTTTACAGGGTACGGTCCACCTTTTATCTTATCAGCGCCAGATAGGCTCGTAGAGCTTATGAATGTGGTGGAAGCGGGAGGCGGACACGACTGTCCAGAGAGTTCAATGCCAGCTATTGAACAGGCAATATCAGTTAGCAAACCCAATTCGTACATATTCGTATTTACAGACGGTTATGCTAAAGACTCCAGTAAACTGGGATCCATTCAAAAGTTATGCCGTAATTTACATAGCCAGGTAATAGTTTTCATTTTTGATGTGTAATTGTTATGAAAAGTTCTTTCCAGAAAACAAGGTTTTAATTAATTGAAATGTCAGTTGAAGGATATTCAAACAATTTTCTTTAAAAAAGTGATATAAACCATTTTATTGGGGCATTGCATAATATATTAGAATAGAATTCCTATACAGTAACCAGCCTATGTAGGTATGCAAACAACGTTGTACTTCATTTTAAAGAGAACTTAAAAGTAGAGTAAAAACATACCATATTAGAATTAAGAATAAATGTCTAATGGTGACTTTCCAGTTCAAAGTTGTGGATCTCAATGAATCTGTTATAGGCAGACGTTACACATACCATTAGGTGAACGAGTTGCTCGTCTCGTCACTAACTTTCATTAAATGGTACTGTGATCCTACTGGTGGTAGGATTCCTATGCAGGAATCCGTCTGGGTAGGTACCACCCCAGGGCCAGTTATTCTGCCGTGAAGCAGTAGTGCGCAAATATTACTGTGTTTCGGTTTGAAGAGCACTGAGAGCTAGCGTAATCACTGGGCATATGAGACTTAGGAACTCATGCCTCAGGGTGACGGGCGGGACTTACCATTACGTGAACGTTTTGCTCGTTTCGTCACTTCATCAAATAAAAAGCAAAATCCGTACTCGAGACTTTCAATGTCACATTTCTTGCTCGTGAAATGGCAAATGTTGTTAGATAGGAGTAATATGGATCAATGTTTCGACCATAATAATTAATGTTTTATATAAAAAAGCGCGAGCAACAGATACACACACGTACACACACACGCACACCACATGCACTCACACACGCAAATTGTATTAAACTGACAATAATCATTCATGAATTGTTAAAAATTATTTTCATTGTAAAATTACTGCTCAGAATTAAAATTATTATTCATTAATCGATAAATATTAATTAAGAATAACATAAACGTTGCACGAAAACACTGCACTCAAATTCGACCTTACGATTTTACTCTCATTGCGCCCGAAGTTCCAATTCCAAAAATCATACAAATCAGTAATTTTATTCGTAAACACTAAAAAAAACCTAACACAACTTAATCATAAAATTGTTAAATTTAATTGTGACAGGTAATAATTTTTCTTAGCGGCAATTGTGTACCGTCGGAAACAAAAGAAGTTATCGGTACTATTGATGCTTATTTTGAAGTTGCAAAATCATGTTCTGGATCCGTCCTTCAATTTGATTTAAATAACTTTCGTCAGGTGAGTCAAGGATTTTTAACGCTAAATTAAAGAATTTTAATCTTCTCGTTAAGAAGAATAAATAGGCTTGGCCTATATTAAATCGGCAGTCCTTGTGAATCTCAGGGATGTCTCAGGACTCAACCTATCTCAACCTATGGATCTCACAGATTATACAAATTTAAGTTGACCGCGTGTAGCCAGTTGGTTTAAGAAAGTTTAATTCATCCATCAACTGTATGCAACAACAATAGCGGGATAGAAAATGTATATTATACAGAAAAGTTTTTTAATTTATCTATGTTACTCTTATAATCTCGTTATAATACTCTACGTTTTCTATAAGTAACAATGATGGAGAAACGTAATTGAAAATTTATGAATAACCCATTTCTTTCCTTAAAATAAAAAAAAAAATGTTAGAGTCCCAGTGAAACGGCCTGCTATAGCAGTTAGCTCGCTTCTGATATAATTTCTTACTTTGTACTCGTAATTAACTTCATTAACTTCAAATTACTGAAGAAATATCACTCTCTCTTTTTCATTTCAGGCTTTTAAATTCATCAAAGAAATAATACAGATAGACTGGACAGAAATCAACGCTCATAAAGAATTTATTGGTCCTAAACAGTTCGAAGTACGGAGTATTGATATTTTTATATAATAAAAAGTTTGTATCCTGTTATTTTTTTTACATAAAACATTACGTTTTCACTCTAAACAGGTAAATGGCAGAAAAACATCTTACTTTACCGACAAAAATTAACGAAATTGTAACTAATGTAGATATAACTAATAATTAGATAATTAGATTAGAATTATTGATATAGAAGAAATGTAGGTATCATTGGAAAAAATAAATGTATACTGTTTAAATATATATATATATATATTTATATCACTGGCATTACTCAGAGCTTTCGTAAACGAAAGACACGAAGTTAATCTCGCAGAACTAGTGATTTATATTTGTTTACTTCATTGTATTTTAACATCTATTTCATATTAACTCAATACATGTGACTGAGTTGGTATACTTAATAGTACATATTCCATTTTCTGTTTAAACTAATATACTAAAGCAACAAAGTTTCAATATTGCATACAAGTAAATAATTTCAGACGAAATATAAGTCCCAATAGTAAATGTTATGTTGTTATTAAAAGTATATGGTGCATAAACACTATATAATTTTATTTACAACGAGATTTCATCTACGAACTTTCATAAAATCAATCATAAATAATTGAAATAAACTGAGTAGATTAAGTCAATGAAGTCTCAAGTTTACGCTAACGAGGTTATAATTCTAAAAATAAAGTGTAAGAAATCTTGAACCAAATAAAGCATAATCTCATTAGAAATTGGCAAGAAAGAGTAACGAGCAACGTCTTTCCGACTGAAGGGCCGGTCACTCCTTATGAGGTATTAGGATTGCTTTTCTAATAACGAGAAGAAACGAAATTATAAAGTACATCAAATTAACCTCTTTGAATGAGATTGATTGAATTGTTAGAGGCGATATAACTTATTTTTCCACTTATAGTGGACTATAATGAAATAGGAATCTAAGAACTAAACCTGATTTAACCTGCTTTGTTTGAGTTCAAATAAAATAAACAGGCAAGTAGCTCATGACTGTGCTATAAGGTAATCTACAGTCATGATGAGTCATGAATTGCGATGCACTGCATAAATAACGATATGGACGGTAATGAATTAAATAAAAATAACTTCTGGTGTAGTTTACAGTTGATGCATACACAAAAGACGTGATTGTAGCCGTATCTGGTGAATATCCTTCTCTTGAAATTAAGGACTCATATGGGCGCAGTCCTATTATTAAGAACATTATTAATACACGCCAGTCACAGGTAAGGATCACAAATATGTTTAGTTAATTTAATTGAATTTACTGAGTATATTGTCATATTGTATTTAAAAGTAAAGCAACCTGTAGGGTGACTGAGTGTATGTAGGCAGTAAGCTTAAAGACATTATGGTACAAGTTAATTTCAATCGTTCAATATTATGATAATGCTACTAAAGGATGTAACTATAAATTAAAAAAACTGTATTTATAGATTCAGTATTTTATCAAAAGTACAGAAGAAAAAATATGTGTCTTAAATAATATTCTCATCATTGTTATGAAGCTATGTTATTATGGTGAGCTCTAATTCTGAAATATCTTCTCTTCAATTATAATAAAGAAACTTAAATAGATATTGATATAGATGTAATCTAGGATAGTTATATTTTTACTCAATATACATATTTATTTGATACAGGTAATTAGAATCATCAATCCATCTATCGGGGAGTATAAAGCAAATATACTATGTCAAGGCCCAACCATAACAACATTTTACCGAAGAAGAGAGCTGCAATTCCAATATGGTTTTTCACCCAAACTGCCTAAAAGTATAAAAGAAACGAGTGAATTACCACTACCAGGTAATTTTAATACACAACTGGCAATACAATAACAGTTGTTTAACTGGTGGTAGGATTCCTATGCAGGAATCCGTCTAGGTAGGTACCACCCTAGGGCCAGTTATTCTGCCGTGAAGCAGTAGTGTGCAAGCATTACTGTGTTTCGGTCTGAAGGGCACTGTGAGCTAGCGTAATCACTGGGCATTTGAGACTTGAGAACTGATGTCTCAGGGTGACGGGCGCAGTGTGGTGTCACACAGAAAGATTCTGGGTGACACAGCATTTGTTGTGGGCGTACGTTGCACTTACCACCAGGTGAACGTTTCGCTCGTTTCGTCACTTTATACAAAAAAAAAACTTCAATCTTTGTCTGGATTCGGTCAGAAACACCAATATCGTTATCGGCCTTTAAACAGTCTACTACTGGACATAGGCCAATCCCAAAACGAAAAATTTAAAATTTTAGTTATTATTCCCAAATTGAAAATTTTTGTCAAACTTAGCACGCAAATTAGCGATTACCATTAACTTTTCGGAAGTTAAGGTTCCGTGTTTCCGTCATTCATTTCAGATATATTAAAAGAAGCTGGCTTATTACCGGAATCAGCAATTCTTTGCTGCCAGACTGATTAGTCACAACTCCATCACACGTTATACGAAAATTGTAAATTATCTCTTTTTATATCTTCTTTATATCTTCTCTGTTAAGCGTTAGCTAGAACCTCATCTATTTTGTGATTGTTAGCACGTTGTACTAGAAAATAAGAGCGGTGGTAGCTTATGGGCCGGGCGCTCGCCGTTCCATTTGTACGTGAGTGACCTGAGTTTGATCCCGGTGCCGGCACTTTTAACATTGTTCTGCAGTTTTAAGTGCTGATTTACCACGTGCTCAGCGGTGAAGGAAAACATGGTGGCGAAGCCTACATATCTGAACAATAAAAATATTTCGCGGGCATATAAAGTCCGCCAACTCGCATTAGAGCATCGTGGCGAACTCTTCACGGCTTTAAAACCCTCTCAGAAATTGGAGCGCGGAGACTTGCGCTTAGTAGTGGGGGGCTTATGGGCCGGGCGCTCGCACTTACTTTACTTTTTAGACTAGATAATACCTATTGATGCTTGCCTAGAAGTTGGAAATAAAATTACAATTGCATTGTATGGCGGCCAATAAGAATTACAGCTAAAGAGCTGTAACACTTTTACAGATAAAACTTTGCTTAGTATTTTTTCATTTACATTTAAATTTACAACTTATTAATCTAGCCTGATCTTCATAAATCAAGCTAATAGCTGATAGGTGTCCGGCAGAGTAAAATAGCACCTGTTTTATTGGATACATTGACGTGACGAGCAAAACGCTCACCGGATGGTAAGTTCTTCGTCTGCCCATAACAAATGCTTTGTCACCCAGAACATTTATGTGTTGCGCTTGTCACCCTGAGACATCAGTTCTTAAGCCTCATATGCCCAGTAATTACACTCGCTCTCAGTGCCTTTCAGACCGAAACACCGTAACGTTTACACACTACTGCTTCATGGCAGAATTACTGGTCTAGGGTGGCACCTACCTCTTTCCTACAGAGGTGTCGTATCCGGCGGCTAAGGTATTTCACAGACAGCCGTTATTCGTGCAGAATAACACCATAGTATGCAGTGCTGTCGCTATACTGCTCGTGGAATCGCAATGGGGAGAAATATTTTTTTGACTCGAACCAAAATAGCGGCGACGTGTTCACCACCGGTCTCGTCTCGTTAGCGAAAAGTGGGCTACGTGTGTGGTCTCTGCCTACCCCTTAAATGGGAAAACGGTAAGGCTGTATGTTTGTATGTATGATCTTCTTTAATTATGAAAATTTAAATGTTATGGTCTTTTGTTCCCAGGTTCCACGAGCTATATATGTATCGCAGTAGCTGAAGTTTCAATAGAACTGAATTCAATTCATGTAATATTTGATGGTAGTAGTGTGAAAGAGATTAATGTTGAAATAATTGATCAAAGTAAAGGTTTATATGCTGCCAAAGAATATTTTGAGGCTGGAAAATCGTTTAAAATTAAGGTAAATGTATAATGTCTATGACTGCAGAAACATTTAACAATTTATATAAAAAATACTATGTAATCATTACAAGGGCGCCCCTCACTAGATGGAGCGACGACCTGCACGGTTTTGCGGGAAATCGATAGATGCAGGTGTCTCAGGTCCGTTTTATGTGGCAATGTGGGGGGCAATGTTCAACAGTGGACTAAAATAGGCTGAAATAATGATGATGATGAATCATTACAAACTTTTAAACGTACCGTATCCACAATGAAGTAATGGGTGGATCAAAAGCTATTGTTTAAGTTACTCAAACGGAACAAATATATTCAGGAAATAGTAATATTTGTCCACACCGCAGAAGGTATATTCTCAGCCACTACGCTAACCGAGCCGTCATATCGCTTAGGGCAAGGTGGATGTGCTGTGAGCAGGTTGCCAATTTCTCTTATTCTAAAATCTCTTTCACTTATTCAGATATATACATTATATATACCTTCAATGTCCATTTCATCATCCATCAGTTTATATAATGGCCGCTGCAGATATAGACCTCAAGTTGGGAGAATTTTTCGTAATCATTTTAAGAGCTTTTAATAATCTATTTAGACACATTTTTTTATTTTGTCACTGCTTTATTTTGTTTTAATTGTAGATCTATGGCCGCGATGCATCGTCTTATCAGTTGATAAAAGGAACAACAGGAAAATTAAAACCACAGAGGCAATGTAAATATTTCGTTCTTTTAATATTCGAAGTCTACGACTCAGCAGATACAATAATCTTCGCTGTCGTCACGATATCGAAATTTATTGAATCAGCCATCATTTGCATAAACTGTCAATTGCAAGATGGCACAGATTTTTTATTTATTTTTTGTTTGTTTTTTTAAAAAAAACGAAGCTTTGCTATAGGATTTCTCCTGTATCGTGATTGCGTTTTACGGACATAAATTTCTAATGCACAACACAACCAGACCCGAAAACTAACAATTTGTGTGTGTCCATTATACCGTTCCACTGCTGGTTTGTAATTTCAATCGCCAAAGAATAATATTATTCTCGATCGTAAAAATATCCTGACGATGTGTCCAATAACACAGAACACATAATAAATCTGTAACTGGTTAAAATATATTTTAAGAAATACTTGGATCTCCGATCACTACTATTAACCTGGAGTATACAATTAAAAATAGAAATAATACAGATAACCTTGAGTTATTATGTACTACGTACTACATTATAACTCAACTAGCCGATGCTCGCGACTTCGTTCGAGTGGATATAGGTTTTTAAAATATCCCGTAGGAACTATTTTATTTTCTGTTATAAAAATATCCTTTATCCGTCCCTAGGATGCAAATTATTTTTGTGCCAAATTTCATCAAGAATTTAGCGGTGGAACCGTGAAAAGTTAACAAACAGACAGAGGGAGAGAGAGAGTTACTTTAGCTTTTATAATATTAGTGTAGATGACAGATAATGTTGATGAAATTATAAAATTACTTTTCATTATATCTAAGGGCAGACAAATATATGATTTATTATTTACCATTCTAGTACTGAGACCACAGTTACAGAAGCCTAAGATAGAAATGATTGAACCAGAAGTTGTTTTGGTGGATTTTAATAGCAGAGTCACCATAGCATGCAAAATGTCTGGTTATCCCAAACCAATTATTTCCTGGTACGACGAAGCAGGCGCGATATTTCAGTCAGAGGTAAACCATTTCGTTTATTACATTATGGCATCTATTGTATTTAATATAATATAACAACTATTATTATAATTCATATCATAATTTTTCAAATAAGTTATTCACTTCCGTCAAATATACTTAACATAGAGAAGCAACTATAAAAAATATTTAGAAAAATCGGCATCGGGTTGGCATGACTAGGAATGGATAACGCTTTTACATCTTGTTGCTGTACTTATGCGGTATATACGGTTATAAGTACTACAGCGTTTCGTGTGTTTTGTGGATTCGCCCGCTGTGCCTTAGTGTAACAACATCTCAGCTTGTTACACACCGCTCGGACCGGCTTACGTTTCTACCTAGTGTTCTGTAACGTCGCCGCCTCTTTTTACTACGCCCCGTCACAAGGGTGTAGACGTGGGGATGGTGTGCTTAGCAGCCGCCATATCGGTTGCGGAGTACAGCGTACTTAAGCAATGAAGCCACGCCTAAAGATGCGGAGCAGCCCTTCTCAGGGCTCTGCAACTGCTTCAACATCTGCAGCCTCTAAAACATCAGAAGCCTCAAACACCTCGCTATCAAGCCTGATGTCATCGCCCACGTCTGGGAGCAGCACCGAAGAAGTGTCCGCCAGTGGATTCCGTCTTGAGGATCCGTCTCCGAGATCCCGTTACGAACATGAGCTGACACTCTTGCGAAAACTAAATCGCCTGGCACTACTACAGAAAAAGATAGCTGATTTTACTGTGAAGTACCTTTGCAAACAAGCTGCAAAACTAGACGCAGCCGGCCACAACATCTCTGCCGAAGAAGCCAACTTAGTCCAGTTTAATGCTGAACAACTGTTGCAAACCGGATGACGCCAACGAAGCCGCGATGAACTCGGAACAGATGAAAGGGCTTTTGCGATACATTAGCCCGCGCACCCTCTACGCTGACACCAGTAGCGATGGCACCCCGCCACGCACTAAAAGAACAAAACTAAAAACTACATTACTAAAAAACGCGCACACAGCAGCCGTTACCGGTAGTGCTTGCGCCTCGTGACCCACGCACTCCTCCGATTGTGCGCGCACCTCGAGAGCCGCGCACCTACTCTGCTGTGACTACACCGCAGAAGCCATATCTTCCTCCGGCAGTGAACGCACCCCGCAAATCGCGCCCACCCCAGGTGGCGACGGCGTCTTGCGATCCGCGTGTCATAGCGACAACAGCAACTGCAACCCAAGTATCCTCGAGCATTCCCAGTACTCCCGGGACGGTACCTGGCACTGCCCACCCCCTGGAAATTCGAGAAGAACATCAAGACTCTGTATTAAAGAAGAAATTCCCACCATTTGAGGTAGAAACCTACCACTTTAAAGTGATGGCCCATGACCTGAGCATGAGACCAAACGCACGCCTTTACGGAGAAGTCGTGCGCTTTTGTCGTGCAACAACGAAAGAAGAATATCGGTACATTGGAGCGTACCTTACTAAAATTGAAGCATAACATAAGATCAACTGGTTCTCGTACTCGCTGCCCGCAGACAGGGGACTAAAGGTGGCAATACGCGGCTTACCGGCTGAAACAGAGCCAGCGGACATAGCCGAAGCCCTCTCCTAAAAGGAATTTCACCCTGAATATATCAGGGCTATAAGCACGAAGCAGGCACGACCAGGAGTCACTTACTTCGCGCAACTAAGGAGAACACCTGAAACCATATCGGGCATATACCAGACCGAAGAACTTCTCTTTATGCCCGGGGCTCGAATTGCAGCCCGGCGCCTGACCGCCCCGGAAAGTTTCCCGGCGCCCCTTACGGGGCGCTAGCCAAGACCTGCTGTGTGTTTTGTTGTCTTTTATAGTATCCAATTACCGGACTCCTAGATAAGATTTTCATTTGAATCTTAGCTTCACTGTCGCTTGGTTTAAGAATAACTTATAATTGCAGGATGCTCTTCTGGAAACGCCTTCGGTTTTCATAAGTTATGCCACTATCGAAAAGGTGTCTAAAAATAGCACAATCCATTGCAAAGGTGAAAATTCAGAAGGTGAAGACTCTTTGACTATGGACCTCTTCGTTAATAGAACTTTTACGTTCCAAGTCAAGCAATATCCTCAAGGTAAGTATTTAAAATATTAAGAACGTGAGGTTTTAAATTTTCTTAATGTATTTAATTTTACGGATTTTATCCCGTTTAATTTCTAAGCAATTTATAATCCGACGTTTCGATTGCTTTACAGCATCCATGGTCACGGCCTTTATGTAATTAAATAGACCTTTTTATTAGTATTGTTTCTAACAACTTTAACGAGATTAAATTGCACATCGTATTTTGTAATATAATTATAACGCCAAATATAAACACTTTTCATAAGAACCCTACTACCAAAATAAATATCAATTAGCAAATAGAATTAATATTATTAAAAAATATTTTTCAGATGAAACTTTTGAATACGAGACAGAAGGGCAACTTTATTGTGAGGTGGAAGCATACCCAGAAGCTTCTATAAAATGGTATCATAACGATTCACTGGTTGAAGAGTCTGATGATCTTGAAATCATTCCTGACGAAAATAAGATTATAATAAAAAAAATGACATTAGAAAATACAGGAGAATACAAATGTGAAATAAGTAATTCCGTAGAGACAAAAAATTACGTTGCTGTTGTGGATATATCTGGTTTAGGTAAGACATTCTTCGAACAGTAAAAATCAAGTTTCTATCTACCACCGCAGTACAAGTTATAGTATTTAAGGACACTGTTAGCTAGTGTAATTACAAGGCATATGAGACTTACGAAATGATGTCTCAACTAGAGATAGATAACACAATGTATAGCTCAAATTATAACGTTAAATTCACAAATAATTATAGCCATTATCATTTCGAGGAAATAAAAGGGCGGTAATTAAAACGTATATTTTAACATACATATTTAAACTACATTTTAGCACGAAAAAAGCAACTAGTTGAAAACCGAGTATTTAGCATAATTAAAAAGTGACGTACTAGTTCATGACTTCGTCACTGTTTTCAACCCATTAATAACTGAACAAAAAACCGCGCTTTATTTCTCATTGGCTTAAACAACGATTTCGTGCAAAACGATTCGTGAATATTATTGAACGATTATCATCATCATTATTATCATTTCAGCCTATCACTAGTCCACTGCTCAACATAGACCTCCCCTTTTGATGGCCACAAAAGTTTGTAGCTCTCATCGGGGGATTTTGCCATAGTTCCACGTTTAGCAGGCGGGTTGGCAACCGCAGATTATTTATTCAGATGTTCCTACAAGGTCTGCTACCCATCTTCTGTTTTTAATTTTTCCCTCTCTCGACTTTTACGATGGTTATTTTGTACACTGTAGTGGGCTTTTGGAGGACTTTTATAGATGATTACCCACGGGATGAGATGGGGTGGTCTGACGGAATCTGGTAGATTCTCTTCAGCCGCCACAATACGGCGACGAACGAGACGTTGAATATTTTATTGCTATATATATAATTATTACGAAATGTTTTTACTTTAATTAAAAACTTATCGTAATAATTAAAAAACTGAAATAAATATTTATGTGAAAACATTAATTACAGTTTTCTTTATCTTTAATTTCAGAGGCACCAGAAATAGAGTTAAGGGATTCCGAACTTGTATTAAAACCAGGCGACTGGATAAATACAGAATGCCTGTAAGTTATGCTAAGATAATTACAAATAACTATTAATCTTTATATGATTGCAAGGAAAGTCTCAAAATCAAATATGCTATAGAAAGTTGCGATACTAATATGAATATAGATAGAGGGCTAGGTGGGCCCAGAAGATAAACAAATTTTTCTGCGCTACTGGAACTAGCAGTTTCGATGCTCGCATTTGTTTAGGTGTGTGCAATTTATATCTGTAAACACACACACACGCGGTATAGAAGAAACGTTAGGGTTTGGCAACGTTTTAAAATATATACTAACATTTTACATCCAAAAGTAACTCTCTCTGTCCCTGTCTGTTTGTTACCATTTCATGGTTCAATCGCTGAACCAATCTTGACGAAATTTCGCACAGAGATAATTTGCGTCCTGGAGATGGACATAGGATGCTTTTTATCCCGAAAAGTCAATTACATCCCACGGGAGATTTAAAGAATCTAAATCCACGCGGAGGAAGTCGCGGAAACAATGCTAGACCAAAAATATAAAGACCGGTGTTGGGCAGCGGTGGCAAAGGTCCAGTGCGTCTGGTCTGCGGATAAGTTTGCTGTGAGTGATCTATGCCCAATTGCCCAGCAGTAGACTTTTAAAGGCTGATGCAGAAGAAGAGAAAAAGAAAAAAAGTAAAGTGAAATTACAGCCTATAAATAAAAATCCGTGGAGAAGCCGTGGTAGATCAGGAACCGAGCGCTTGCCTTAAATTTCATAGGACGAGTGACCTGAGTTCAATCCTTGATGATGGCACCTCGATAATTGTTCTGCAATTTTAAGTGCTGCTTCACCACGTGCTTAGCGGAGAAGGAAAACATCGTGAGGAACCCTACATGTGTAACGATTAAAATATTTCGAAGACTCTTGAAATCCGCCAACCCTGGAGCAGCGTGGCGAACTCTGTCTGGCTCCATAAACCCACTCAGAAGAAGATTTGTAAAAATATGTCTGAGCTTGTTTTTATTTTAGTATTAAAAAGGGTAAACCGGCACCTGCTGTTAACTGGAAATTCAAAACTGAGTACGACTTCGCGGAAATACCAGAAGGCGTTAGCGCTGAAGGCAATTCTCTCAAAATTCCGTCAGTCAAGACCGAGCATATGGGCGTCTACAAATGTGAGGCAGTAAACCTAGCCGGATCTGTCTCAAAAGAAGTTCTAGTTAAAGTTCAGTGTAAGTTCCTTTACAATATAATTTCCTTTACATGTTTTCTAATTTAGAATAGAATAGAATAGAACAGAATCATCATGACATTGATCAGCGATCATCTTATTCCCAGGGGTATATCCATGTATTCTTTAAATAAACCAATCATCCGTTTCAACATTAATCAAGTTACTAATCTTATTTTCAATATAAGTCTACTGGCTAGTTAAGATAATATCTTTTTCCTGGTTTTACATTTTGCTGTATTAGTTCTCTGCGCTGAGGTTGTCTGGAAGAAATCGCTTTAAATGATAAAACCGCCTTTTATACAGTAAAGTAAAACTTCAGCCTCTAAATGTCCCACTGCTGAGTACAGGCTTCCTCTCATTTCTGAGAGGGTTTTGGAGCTAGGAAAAATCCGCCACGCTGCTTCAATGCAGGTTGACGGACTGCACATATCTTCAAAATATTTTTTATTTCTCAGACATGCAGGTTTCCTCACGATGTTTACCTTCACCGCCGAGCACGTGGTAAATCAGCACTTAAAATTGCAGAACAATTATCGAGGTGCCATCATCAAGGATTGAACTCAGGTCACTCGTCCTATGAAATTTAAGGCAAGCGCCCGGTTCCTGATCTACCACGGCTTCTCCTCTCAAAAATGTGAAGAAGCCTATGCTAAACAATAGGCTTTATGATTTTTATGTGTTATTATTTAGTATTTTTTTTCAATACAACTCTCAAAGTTAATACTATGTTTAAAATTAAATAAGGCGCTTTAATGCTACGAGGGATTGAAAAGTACTCGGCCTAACCAAGAAAATAAACACATACTAAATCAGTTATATTTTTATTTTTCTACATAATCACCATCAAAGTTCAATACACTTTTGCCACCTCCCCTTCCAAGCATTTAGACCGTTAAAAAAAATGATTCTTCCTTAGAGTCAAAATATGCGTCTACAGCTGCTTTGACCTCGTCGTTTGTCGAAAATCTTTGACCTCCCAAGTGCTTTTTTAGGTTAGGGAACAGAAAGAAGTCTGATGGTGCCAGATCAGGTGAATACGGCGGATGCGGTAACAGTTCAAAGCCACAGTTGTGAATTTCAGCCATTGACTGTACTGACGTGTGAACACGGGCGTTATCTTGATGAAACAGGACTTTTCTTCTGAGCATTCCTCGACGTTTTTCTTTTATTTCCTCTCGTAAACGACGTAGTAAGGTGCAGTAGTAATCAGAGTTTATAGTCTGACCCCTTTCAAGATAATCAATCATAATCACACCTTTCGAGTCCCAGAATACTGAAGCCATCACCTTATTTGCCGACAAAATCGACTTAGCCTTTTTAGGGGGTGGTGAACCAGGTCTTCTCCACTGTTTTGATTGTTGTTTTGTTTCCGGTGTACAGTAATGAACCCATGTTTCGTCCATAGTAACAAAACGATTCAAAAAATCATCTGCATCGGCTTCAAATAACTCCAAACAGTCGCGTGAAATAGTCAATCGTGTCCTTTTTTGTTCAACTGAAAGCAGTCGCGGAACCCACCTCGCAGACACCTTGTGGAAACCCAACTCGTTGACAATGATGTTTTGAGTTCGTTCATAAGAGATGCCTATAATCTCGGCTATCTCTCTAATTTTTAATCTGCGGTCTCCCATTATTAAATCAAGTACTTTTTTAATATTTTCGTCAGTAGTTGACGTCGAAGGCCTTCCAGAGCGGGGTTCATCTTTCACACTCTCTCTACCACGCTTAAATTCTGCTATCCATTTTTTGACGGATGAATATGACAGAGCACAATCGCCTAATGTACTGACCATGTCATCATGGATGGCTTTTGATGATAGCCCCTTCTTATGGAGGTACTTAATGACGGCACGCTGCTCGATTTGCTCCATTCGCAGAAATTATGACCGATTACTTTGTTAATAAATTTATAAAATCACAACTAATTATCGCACACGTTTCGAACTTCACACAATGAACTAGTCTGAACTGAACTAAATAATGTGGGTAGATTTGATTTTTAGAATTGAATGGATCTGTGTTAGGCCGAGTACTTTTCAATCCACCCTCGTATATGACTTTAGTTTAATGTATTTTGTAACATATATAGTGATAGTTGATTGTGTTATTAATATCCGCAATAGTCAAAGTAAAACTTATTAATACAATTTTAATTAACGTAAAGTATAAAAAAACTTCTATAACCTTAATATTAAAATTTTGTTGTGTTTATAAGTGGCAAATGAGCCGGCCACATAGCTCATAGAACCGATAACTTTTTTGGAAGAAATTTTCTAGTCTAGAGTGGCAACCTGTTTCCGGCAAATGCATGCGACAAAGATTTTGCGAGATGTTGATGGATACAGGTGGCTACGGACTGTGTTTTGTGGCAATCTATGGGGGAGGCCTATATTCAGCAGTGGATTGTGCCGTGATGTGATCATGATGATGAATAATAGCTGTCGCGTTTTCATAACATCAACCTGTATACATTTCACTGCTGGATATATGCTTCTCCCAGTTTTGGCGATTTTACTATAATAGCAATTGCATACGATGACAGTGCCAGATTCCTTACACCGTAGATGGTGCCAGTCTGATTATATAAGTCTGACATATTAGGAATAGTTATTTCGCCGTCTTTCGTATGCCTCGAATTTTTCCTGTCATTTCTCTTAGAAGTGTATTAACTTTTGACTTGACTGCGCTGAAACACAACACGGCACGAGTAAAAATTCCAAATTCCATCTTCCCGAATAAAATAGCTTTTAGTGATTTATATTGAGAATTGTTTCTATTGAAATTTAATGAAGGTAAATGCTTATGGTCTAAATATTCTCCGTCCTTAAATATGAAAATAATGAACATAAAATATACAAAATATAGTGTAATGTTCTTAAAGTAATTTACAAGGTACTCGTAATTAGTAGTAAGTGGTTTAATCTATTACTTTATCATACAGATGCACCGAAAATAAAAACAAACGAAGAAGTGAAGACAGTGAAGGAAGACAACGACGTTGAAATATCGTGCGAGGTTGACGCTGTGCCAAAAGCAAGTGTAAGGTGGGAGATGACGCAAGATGACGTGATAGTAGCTTTCGATAGTAGGCACAAAACTGATGAATGGAATACTCATAGGTATACCATAGTAATATAAACTACTTTTTATAATTTTTACAAATCACTTTTAGTTGTAATCTGGAATCAAACTGACTGTATGTTTACACTACAATCTCACAATGTAAATGTGTAATTAACTTTGTGGTGCAGTCCACCCGTTGCGTCTGTAGTGTCTTTAGTGTTGACAGAGCCATCGTAGGGTAAGAGGCTCGATTTGTGTTCAAAGCAATATTAAAAAGAGTGACACAAGAAAGCATTTTCTCCTTTAATCCAATTATTTAGCAGTTGCAAGTGGTGGCGACGATTTCATCCAGTGGGTGTCGCAAAAGTCGACTAAGGTAAGGTAAGGTAACCAAGCAAAATGCTAACTCATAGCCTCCGATAGATAACGGAATAACCACCTCATTAGTCCAGGCCGGTGACGGGCAACAGCCTCTAAGATGCGAAATGTCTGTTGCTGCGAATCTGCAATTGCCAATCGTTGCGTTTATGAGGCCATACGCTTTCCAGCAGTGAACTTTTTACCGACTGATGGAGAAGGAGAATTTTTGTTATATTTGTTTATTTAATTAGAGCCACGCTGCTACTAACCATTAGTTGTAGCTAAAACGGGCTCGCTCGACCGAGATTGGCCACGCGTTCGACAAAGGAAGAAACTTAGGCGTTTAACCCTTAAAGACTACGACGGAATGTTCGTAGCCAGTTTATTAATTATTATTAATTATGTCTTTGGTTCTCTTCACTTACCATGGTGTGGTCGAAGCTGGGATAAGTTGCTACTTACGATGAGCGAAAAAAACGGCGATCGAATTACTGGTAAATATTGATGCCGTCACGATCCTTTATGATCTGCGATGAACAGATGAACTTCGCTAGTTTGTCACGAATATAACAATAATAAATAAAATAACTTTCCGCAGGTTTACCGCTCTTTCTAAAGATTCTGGTAGTTATCACTGCATTGCCGAGAACATGGTAGGAAGAACCGAACGAACTATAACGGTTAATGTCTTAGGTATGTTTTTTTTTATTATTTCAGCGTCTTTTGCTCTTCTAAAGACCCCTCATATTATTTTTTCTTAAATATCTCCTATGTCATATGTCACTGGTGGTAAGATTCCTATGCAAGAATCCGTCTAGGTAGGTACCACCCCAGGGCCAGTTATTCTGCCGTGAAGCATTAGTGTGCAAACATTACTGTGTTTCGGTTTGAAGGGCACTGTGAGCTACCGTAATCACTGGGCATATGAGACTTAAGAACTTATGTCTCAGGGCGATGGGCACAGTGTGGTGTCACACAGAAATTTCCTGGGTGACACAGCATTTGTTATGAGCAGATGTTGCACTTACCATCAGGTGAACGTTTTGCTCGTTTCATCACTTTATCCAATAAAAAAAAATACTGACAATTTTATTATATAACTACTTATTGTATAGATTAGATAGGTAGCCGTGTGGTGGCGGCTCGTTAAAAGAATACTACCACTCCATCTCATCCAATGGATCTCGTAAAAGGCTAGTAAGGAATAAAACTGCACTGTGCACCCAACAGCGCATGGTGGCGATGGGCTCACCACCTATCACACCGAGTGCATTATATTGTTTTGGTGAAACGTGGATTGTGGCAGTCATCTGCTTTTGCAGTGAGTGCCCAGTCTCTGACTACCCCTTATGGGATACAGTCGTGATCTTATGTATGTATGTATGTAGATAGGTAACTACTTATCTGAAAAGCTGAATTCCCAATATTGAAAAACCTTCTTAATGGATTTGGTGGTCTAAAATATCTATATTACACCTAGTCGACTAGGTATAGGTCTGAATTTTAATATGATATATTAAAAATCAGAAGAAGGAACGAGGTAAGACATGTCGTCTTATCTATGTATTCCTTTTAAAATTTCTGTCTTTGACATTGTTAACTCTCCTTCGTCGTCCCCTTCCAACATTTCTTATGTTAGGTTCTGATTGGATTAGAAGAAAAACTGACTGCCAATAATTTCAAGTTACCTATAAAGCTTCTATTTTCGTATGCCTAAAGGATTTCTATTAGAAAATATAACTGGGAGCAACGATATAACGTATTTTCAGATATGAATAAGCAAGCAAGAACATGAATAGTTAAGAGGAGCAAAGGGTGGCTTAATGTCAGTGATAGTCGTTTTAACTACCAGTACCTTATATGCTTACATACACCTTTTTCCCACGCCTTTTTGTAACATAATGTATTTTTATATTTATGTAACTATTATATTTGTCAGTTGAACCGTACATCGAAGCTCCTCCGTTGAATGAGATAAAAGTCAGACCTGGCGATACAATCACATTACCATGTATTGTAAATTATGGTAACCCCGTACCTTCCACTAAATGGGAGTTCATAGCTCTTAACGCCACCACCACGACATTACTGAGGTGAGTAATCGTTACATTTGTTTGTAGTTTTGTAAGCTTTAATAAAGTTGTTATTTAATAATATAATTTTTAAATTATTTGATGAAAATATATATAATAAATGCAAAATAAATAAAAATGCGTAGTTTTTCCAGTATTTTCGTAAATGTAGATTGGTTACAGATGTACCATTTTCACGCATTTTAGTACTTTGTGTTGCCTCCGCGAGCTCGCAATACTGCGATTTGGCATACTTTCTACTAGGTTTTTAAGGCGATGCTGCAGAATATTGTGCCATTCCTTTGTTGAAGCTTCTTTCATTTCACGTAGCGTGATTGGCAACGGATTCCGCTGACGTAAATGTCGTCCCAGTTCGTCCCATGCATGCTGGATAATACCGACTTCTTCAAAATAGGCAAACACTATCTGAGCTGTATGCGGGCAGGCACTGTATTGCATAAAAACGGTATTCTCGCCCATGTTCACTAAAAATGGAGTACATACCACATACCAACGTAGTCATTCAGAATTTCAGTGACATATATTTCTGCAGGTAAAGGTCCATTTTCTATCACCACTAGCTCAGTGCGGTTTTCGGAAGAAACCCCAGCCCACACGTCAACAGAGCCTCCGCCGTATGGTACATTTCTTCTATTTAGGCTTGGTTATAGCGCTCTCCCGGTCTTCTGTACACTCTTATCCTCCCGTCGTGCTTGTATAAACAGAATCTTGTTTTCTGTGGTGTCTTTCTAGTTTTGGGCCATTTGCAGGTCTTAATGACTTTAAATTTGATTCAGCCAGACGCCGCCTTATTGTATCCGTACTCAGATTGTTTCCTCCAGCAAAAAATGATGATTATTTACTTCAACATCAACAGCCGTAATCCGTAATTTCTCAAAATTGTTGACACTATATAGCGATCCTCCCGCGCCGTCGTGCACCTTGTTCGGCCTATTCCTGGTCTTCGAAGATTCTAGGTTCATGGAAACGCTGGAGTACTCGCTGAATTGTAGAAAGAGTCACACCAACAGTTCTTGCTGTACTGTGCCCATCTTCAAGCATTGTCAGGATCCTGGTACATTCTTCAGGGGTTAACGACATGATGACTTCAGAATAATATAATTTATAAACTAAAACAAACGCGAAACAATTGTTTTGATTTTTTTTGGTACTAAATTAAAAACGACCATTATTTTACATTTTCAGTTTATTATACCAAAAAAAATTACTAAAAAGATTTTATATATTATTTTATTTGACATTAAATATTCTTTAATTTAGCTAGGTCAGGTACTTTTGAAGATATTGAAGATATTGAAGATTTTCTTACCGACCCTTTTTCTTTGCGGACCAGCGTATTTGCTATCAAATAACAACTTTCTGTTTTGTTTCTGATAAATATATATACACACACAAATTTGCATTAAACTGTATGAACTAATGGGGGTTCTATCCAAGTGGGGACACTGATAAAAATCAAGTTTTTTTTTAAAAAAAGCAGATTTGGCTTATTTGTTAATATAGTTTTCTTGTTACAGAGGTACATCCACTAGCCGCCTTACATTGAGAAACGTTTCTAAAAGACATGAAGGTTCATATATCTGTGTTGCTGAAAACGAAGCTGGTTCTGATACTATTAAGATAGTTGTCAAAGTTCTTTAAAATATTATAAGTCTTAATAATTAAAATATTTTTTGCGCAATATTCATAATGTTATTAAATGATTTTATCAATTATAATTTTTTGGTCTCGAGTATACTAAATGTGGTCGAGCATACACAGCGCCGTGTGGTAGCGGCTTAAGAGAATCTACCACCCCATCTCATCGCGTGGTTGTCGTAAATGTTGACTGAAAATAAAAACTAGGAGATCGGCAGCAGCATCTTCTTGCAATTTCTGAATAAATAAATTGCGGTTGCCAACCCGCCTGCCAAGCGTGGCGACTATGGCAAAATCCCCCAAAATGAGGGCTACAAACTTTTGTGGCCATCAAATGGGGAGGTCATTATTCAGCCGTGGACTATTGATAGGCTGAAATGATGATGATGATGAACTAGGTAAGATAAATTAGTACTGTATTTGGACAAATAGAACAATAACAATTCCTTACACTAACATTGTTTATAGTGACTATTCTCACCGGCGGTCTTACAGCTGGTAAGATTAACATTATTTTGGTAAAATAACTTATTTTACCAAAATAATGTTTCGAACGTTCGAGAGACACCGCGGCGTCTGTATTTTTTTATAGAGCGTTTCAACGTTTTAAATAAAAAAATATATATTTAAAATAACACATTAGGTACTATTGTATTGTTTCTAGTTTACAAAAAAAAATGTGTAGGTAGACAATTAATGGAGTAAGCGTAGGGCTGTTTGCTCACACCGCGGCATTTTTCTTACTTTTAGCATTTTTCTACCCGTCGTAACTTCGAAACGATAGGTCCGATTCGAATAATTGAAAGAGGAATTTACATGTACATAATCAACCTTGGTTATTTAGTAGGTTATGGATGAATGTCATGCTACATATGTCATCATCTTTCGATGCTACCCGTGTTTTTTGATTGACTAATTTAAACGAAACGCGGTTATTGCTACTTAACTATAACAGTTAAACATATAGCCACGCGGACATTTTTGTGAGTAACGACGAGTGCTATGAAAATGTAGATAGTACTCGTACTTTATTTATCATCAATAGTTTTCGCAGCGCACGCCAAATTTGACTTTTATTATTACATTTTTAATAGCAATTTTAGTAGAATAATTTAACTAAAATTGTGAATTTCATTATATTTTTTGAGAAAATATCGCTAAAGTGACCGTTCAAAGTTACCATGACTTTTTGGGTATCTTTGAACTGAGTTCTTTCGGACAGCGAAAATCATTTTTCATTGACTAGTTAATTGACTTTGGCGCGATTTAATAATAAACGAGTAATAAACATCCCGGCAGGCTGGGCTTAGGGACGATGTGTATATGCCCCAAAAAATATAATGAGCCTCGTAGCGTGATACCTGTGGAGATATGTCGACTTAAAGAATTTGCTTAAAAGTCACCTCACCCTGTTAAACAGCTGATCGAGGCATTGAACTCATAAACTTAATTGAGCGTTTTTCCATAAAGGTGTGGTGGCGGCTCGTTAAAAGAATACTACCACTCCATCTCATCCAATGGATCTCGTAAAAGGCGAGTAAGGAATTAAACTGCACTGTGCACCTAATAGCGCATGGTGGCGGTAGGGCTCACCACCTATCACACCAAGTGCATTATATTGTTTTGGTGAAACGTGGATTGTGGCAGTCACCTGCTTTTGCAGTGAGTGCCCAGTCTCTGACTACCCCTTATGGGATACAGTCGTGATCTTATGTATGTATGTGTTTTCTATAAAGCTGCCATCGAATGAAGTTGTATTAGGTACTAGAATAACATGAAGCTTAAGGAAATCTGTTGCCGAAGTAAATCTGTTTCGAAGTAAATCTGTTGGTATGACGCCATAGTAGGGTAACATAAATTAAATGGAGAAGAAAACGTATTTTGAATTTGTCTGGGTCGAGGCAACGACTTTCTAAGTTGGGGTCGCGTAAAGTTTCACAAATAAATAATTTTAAAGTTTTGTATGCACATTTTTAGTATTCAATTTTGTCATTAAAGCTTCACTGTTGTGTTTATCAGATCAAAGTAGCATGGGTAGGTGCCGGGATGTTATACCAATTATGAATAACGTTGTATAAATGAGTAAGATAATTAATATACGAGTATACGTATATTAAATGAAAAAGCATAGATCTGTCTAACTAAATCAGCTCGTCACAGCGAACACGTTATACTACTCACTATACCAATCACATGAGGATACTATGTACCAACTATTCGCTACGTATGGGAAGAAAACCCCTGAATATACGAGTACATACTATTTTTTAATACTAGAGATATTTATCTAAAGTTAGAACTCATAACAAAATTCTTCATTTATCTATCGCTATGAAATGCGATTAATATAGACTATTAGATCAAAAATCAAGAAACATCAAGTTAAAAAAAATCGCCCCATTCCATAAACAAAATGTTTTTGACAGTGCTACTGGTGTTCCAACATTCCTGATATGCTTCTGCTTTAGTGACTGCTGGTATTTCGTATTTTTCGCAGCTTCTATCGTTGTTAAAGCTACAGATCTGATTTTATTTAGGGCCTCCTATAAAGGGTCTAGGTTGTAATTTTGACCACAGCGACAACTTCCGAGTATTGTCGAGAGCTATATGAGATATCATTAGATATTATAGTACCACAAGGTGCACGCGCAAACACAGGCGCACTCACTAGTCCCCACCTACCCGCGCCCGATGAGGCGCTGATTTCGGTGGAGGTAGGCTAGGATGTCAGAAACTCAGGGACAATCACAAAATAACCAGACCCTAAAACCAGCTTTTTGTGTTTCAGGCTTCGGCATATATTCGAACCCAGGACCCGCGACGTAGAAGTCAGGTACCCCTACCAATAGGCCATGCGGTTGTCAATGAGGCGTGACTGTATGTATGTATAACATACTAGCGATCCGCCCCGGCTTCGCACGGGTATATTAGAAAGATAAATTAGTGCTTTATTTCGACAAATATAACACCCACAATTTCTTACACTAACATTTTTTGTAGCGATTATTCTTATCAGCGGCTCTGCAGCTGGTCAGATAAGATGACGTTATTTTACTAAAATAATGTTTTATATATGGGAACATAATCTGTGAAATATAGCCAATATTTGATGGCGTGGTAGTAAAATAAAACGACCGCTCTCAACCGCTGCGCAAGGGGAGCCGCGCACCTCGATGATGCCCAAGTTTCATGAAGCCAGGCGGCGGCGCGGCGTTCCAGAGACACCGAGGCCGCTTGTACTTTTTAGAGAGCGTTTTACAATGTTTAAATAAAAGAAAATATATTATTAAAATAACAAACCACTATTAAATTGTTTCTAGTTTACAAAAAATAAAATGAATTGGTAGGTAATTAAAAGAACTTATTCTAATCGCGAATAGCGCAGGCGAGCGTTTGGCGGTTCCCTCACACCGCAGCATTTTTCTTACTTTTATCATTTTGATACCCGTCGTAACTTCTAAACGATAGGTCCGATTCAGATAATTTAAAGAGAAATTTACATGTACATAATCAACCTTGACTATAAAACTATTTGGAAGGATAAGGATTAATATCAGTGATACGAATGTTTCGATCTCGATTCAACTCGTGTTTGGATTGACTAATTTGAACAAAAAGCTGTTATTGTGCCTTAACGATAATAGTTAGACATATAGCCTCGCGGACTTTTTTGTGAGTAATGATGAGTAATATGAAAATGTAGTACATTATTTTCTTTATCATTAATAGTTTTTGCAGCGCACGCCAAATAATGACTTTTATCAGTAAATTTTTGATACCTTGAGTTACATCATAGCAATTTTCGAAGGAATCTAGGTCTTTTTTAAAATTAAATACAACTCATGTTAGTCGGTGATAATGTAGTTGTATATAGGTAAAAGAATTTTTAAATCGGTTCAGTAGTTTTTGAGTTAAATCATTACAACCAAACATACAAAAAATCAAATCTTTCCTCTTAATATTAGTTTAGACATACGAGTACATATAGTCACGCCTCATATCTATTGGGGTAGGACAGGGACCACATATTTCCAGTTGCTTCTACTTTCATTAGTGTTTCCGCACAAACATGTCGGTTGCGGGTACTTTTGACGTGGTCTTTCCATAAAACTTCTTCGATCTGATTATGATCTGTTCACCTACGTCAACCCTTATCGGCTTGCCCATTTACACTCGCCGCATAAGTCAGTAATAACACAGTAGTGTTATATTAATTACGAATTTATCCGATGATGTCATTGAACTGTTCAAAGTTAACCAGATTTTTACAATTATCCATGATACTGCCTTTTTGGTCAAATAACTAAATGGAATTACGAAATTATATGAAAAAAGATCAGTTGAATGTATATTTCATCGTTAGAAGCCAAAACTCACTTGTCTTACGTATCTTATCTGTATTTTAACCTAATGTGCAGCAAACACTTTTCACTCGTTAAAACCCGCGAACGAAAAAGGCTCGAAATTTTCAAAACTTTATTTATTTATTGAATCAGTCATATACTAATTTCCAGTGTCAAGTAACATATCCAAGTATACAATCTTCAAGCAGCAAGACTTCAAACTTTTGATCGACTTTAAAATGATAGTTGACTTTTACTGAAGATTTGCTGGACTGATGGAGACAAAACGAAAAGCACAATTTTGGTCTTGAATTGAATTTTCCAATGACTGTACACTTTCAGCTTATACATAACTAGCTGATGCCCGCGACTTCGTCCACGTGGATATAGGTTTTTTAAATATCCCGTGGGGACTATATGAATTTCCGGGGTAAAATAGGAGGAAATAGGATACCTATGTCCATCTCCAGGATGCAAGCTATTTCTCTGCTAAATTTTATCAAGATCTGTTTAGCGGTTGAACCGTGAAAAGGTAACAAATAGACAGAGGGACAGAGAGAGTTACTTTCACATTTATATAATAATAATATGGATGTATGCGAAAAGACTTTTTCCCTGACTTAAGAGTTTATTTTTATCAATACAATTTAACGAGATGAACAATAAATATTAGATATTGCTTGTATTACATGTTATTATATACCATAAGTGGTACAATAAAGCGTACTGAACAACAATAATATACTGATGTAAGTGTACTTTATATAACATGCATTGTTTTACTAGTTTCATTAAATTATTATTACACACATACTATTTCAGTTCGTGGTTCACCCGGTTTCAATAAGAATTAATAATGAAGTATGTTTATATTACAGTGTATATAATTCACTAGTTTTTGTTCGACAACAAACCTACATGTGGTTTTACTGGTGGTAGGATTCCTATGCAGGAATCCGTCTAGGTAGGTACCACCCCAGGGCCAGTTATTCTGCCGTGAAGCAGTAGTGTGCAAGCATTACTGTGTTTCGGTTTGAAGGGCACTGTGAGCTAGCGTAATCACTGGGCATTTGAGACTTAAGAACTGATGTCTCAGGGTGACGGGCGCAGTGTGGTGTCACACAGAAATATTCTGGGTGACACAGCATTTGTTGTGGGCGGACGTTGCACTAACCATCAGGTGAACGTTTTGCTCGTTTCGTCTCTTTATACAATAAAAAAAAATGTTGTGTATGAGTAATTACAAATAAACATTAGTTCGAATAGCACACAATATAAGTTTTATCTATTACTAGCTGGACCAGCAGGTTTCAAGAGCTTCCTGTCCGTTCCGGTATGTGACGTGTCCGGTGTCCGGTGTGTGAACGTAGAGTTTGATTTCTGAATTACATTTAAATATAAAACTTTACAGCCACACGATCACAACGATCACAATACCTACCGGGTCGGATTTTGTAATTTTTTTGGTTTTCCGCTTAAATTTTAGAATTACGTAACGCTAGCGGTTAACGATTCTCTACAGAATTGAATAACTATCTTAGCCAATGATAGTCCCTGTCGTCAAATTTCAGAGATAACGCTTGGAACACTCCGTCGACCATGCATGTTGATAACGATAGAACTATCACAACTAAGGTGAAATCAAACGATTTTGTGGTCGATAACACTTGGATTGCTTCTTATTCGCCACTTCTCTCCAAAACATTAAAGACGCATTGCAACTTGGAGTATAGTAATTTTCATCTGCAGTAGATTGATTCTAAATATTGCGAAGTCTAATTGCATTATGGCTTCGATGTGAAAGATTAGATCTTCTGGCTCGCGGCATTGTCAAACACTAGAAAATTGGTCACACAATTCAAAATTACGTAATGAAGCAATTATCAATTACAAATAATAATACAAAGAGAACATCTTCGAAGGCGACTTACCGTTTGACCTACAAATACAATATCGGTCGAAAACTGAATAAAAATTGTTGAAAACTGGGAAACAGTGCTGATAAATCGCGTCGCCCGTCCGCACAGCTAGTTCAATGGTATAAAACGAGAAAACTATTTATTGTCACAGAACTTTCATACATACAAAACAATATAAGTTTTGTTTCTGGCATCTATCGCAGATGGCGTTGTATACGGAAAATGTATGAGAAAATTAATTTTCTTTTTAATTTTTTCGATGTTTTAATAGTTATTCTGCTATTCAGGGCGGAGACATATCCAACATTATAAAATGGGTCCAGCCGTTCTTGAATTGTAAATGGTGTAACTAACCCGTCTTTGTTTTATATGTATAGAAGATAGATTATTTTCTCCATTTCCATTTTCCATTCCTTAAGTTAAAGGTGTTATATCTCGAACTTTGTTTGTGGTATTACATACATACATAAGATCACGACTGTATCCCATAAGGGGTAGTCAGAGACTGGGCACTCACTGCAAAAGCAGATGACTGCCACAATCCACGTTTCACCAAAACAATATAATGCACTTGGTGTGATAAGTGGTGAGCCCATCGCCACCATGCGCTGCTGGGTGCACAGTGCAGTTTAATTCCTTACTCGCCTTTTACGAGATCCTTTGGATGAGATGGAGTGGTAGTATTCTTTTAACGAGCCGCCACCACACCGCTTGTGGTATTAGACGAATCTAAACAAACTTTTTTTATATTTAATTTAAACTGGAAGGTATAATTTTTAAAACATTTGTTCCTATTCTCCTTTTTATAAATTAATTTCATTTCCCTTGTTGATTTACGCCACCGCACATAAAATGAAGCTGATTAATTTCAGATAACTCTATCGCAACCGGCACTGTCCACTATCCTTTTCGCACGCACTAGACTATATTGTCCGGTGGGCCCACGCGTTGCTTCACCTGCTTTACATTCATACTAGTAATTACTTATTAATGTAATAGTCTAAGTAAATCTTGGCGAATAGTGCAGGTCTGTACAAGTGTTATACAGATACCTGGGAGCTGAATCAAAGCCACGACATCAATATTAGCAACTTATGCCTGGCTAGTCATTCGGCAGTGAAGCAGTAGTGTGCAAACATTACTGTGTTTCGGTTTGAAAGGCACTGAAAGCTAGTGTAATTACTGGGACTATGAGACCATAGAGTAATACATTGAAAATATGAAACTTAATAACTGATGTCTCAGGGTGACAATCCGCGTGTTGCCACACAGAATTGTTCTGGTGACACTGTAACAAGTTCGTCACTTTCACCTATGATAAAAAAAAGAGTTTTCAATACAATACTTACCAATAAAATAACATTCTCTAAGAAACTTCCTTAGTTGCCATGATCGGCTGAACAATTTTTACTGCTTGACTCTTTTTGCCTAAGACTATTTATTTCTCACGATGTGTTTATAATTAATCTAAACTAATATTATAAAGAGGAAAGATTTGATTTTTTTGTATGTTTGGTTGTAATGCTTTAACTCAAAATCTACTGATCGGATTTAAAAAATTATTTCATATACAACTACATTATCACCGACTAACATGAGTTGTATTTAATTTAAAAAAAACCGAGATTCCTAAAAAAAATTGCAATGATGTAACTAAGGTATCAAAAATTTACTGATAAAAGTCATTATTTGGCGTGCGCTGCAAAAACTATTAATGAAAAAGAAAATACATTTTCATAGAACTCATCATTACTATATGTCTAACTATTATAGTAAAGTCAATTTTCAATTAGTCAAGTTTAAATTAGTCTGTCGAAACACGGGTAGAATCGAAAGTTGATGACATTCGTATAATGATATTAATTCTTATCCTACAAAATAGTTTCATAGTCAAGGTTTATCATGTACATGTAAAGTTCTCTTTAAATTATTCGAATCGGACTTATCGTTTAGAAGTATCGATAGGTATAAAAATGCTAAAAGTAAGAAAAATGCCGCGGTGTGAGCGAACAGCTCTACGCACCCGCGAATAGACTAAGATCTTTATTACTTACCTACATATTATTATAATTTTATATTATTTTTTGTAAACTAGAAACTATTGAATAGTGGTTTGTATATTTAATTATATATTTTGTTTTATTTAAAACTTTAAAACGCTCTTTAAAAAATACAGCGGCCTCGGTGTCTATTGAACGCCGCGCCGCCGCCCGGCTTCATGCAACTTGGGCATCATCGAGGTGCGCGGTTCCCTTTGTGCAGCGGTCGACAGCGGTCGTTTTATTTTGCTACCACGCCATCAAATATTGGTTATATTTCATGGCTTATGTTCCCATAAATAAAACATTATTTTGGTAAAATAACGTAATCTTACCTGACCAGCTGCAGAGCCGCCGATGAGAATAGTCGCTACAAAAAATGTTAGTGTAAGGAATTGTGGTTGTTCTATTTGTCCAAATAAAGTACTAATTTATCTTTCTAATATCTATCTACCCGTGTGAAGCCGGGGCGGATCGCTATGATATATTTTAAATGAAAATTATACATTACTTGGAAAAGCCGATAGATTTTCGGCAAATTAGAATAGCGTAGGCGCTCTTTCCTAACGAGGTGTCGTAAAATGTTATCACGCGGATAGTCTTAATACAATATAAGTAACAACTTTCATCGACCAAAACCCCACGGTATTTCGCCTTCGCCGCTTGTGCGACCCACCTGCACCGATCTGTCTAGCGCGCCAGTCCTTATTAACGACAAGATATTATAAGAGTTCAGTGAAGAAGAAATTTATAAAATGAATTTTCTTCCAGCGACACCGGCAGTAATTAATTATTTTTTTATCAAAAATCACATGTATTCAACTTGTCATTTTTTAAATTGTTGTGAACTTTTATTTACTGCATAATAATTTGACTAACTTTACAATTTACTGTACATCAAAACTATTTTTTTTTATACTGACCTGGTAACACCACTAGAGGCTAAGGGCGATTCCGACCTCTAGGTTAGACAAATACAAGTAACAAATTGATTAATGTCAAAAAAAGATTATTAAGTTTGTATCGAAAGAAAAATGTATGTAAAACATGACTAGTAAACTGCCTCCTTATATACTTCAAGAGCTTCCTGATATTACAGATATTATAAATTATCCTATAAGAAATGTCCACCGTATAAAGGTAAGTAAATTTTAAACTAATTAAAAATGTTGTCTTTTTTTACCAAAAAGTAAACAAATTTATTAATTTTACTTTGTTTTCATATGTATCTTAATGTACAGTACTGTAATTATATTATTAGATATACGCAATGAATTTAATTAGTTTTAGGTTGTCTTTAGCTTTTCATTTAAGAAATTATCTTTAAGAAAAAGTAAATTTCTTACAGTCACTGAATTTTTGAGTAAAATATCTAATTATAAGTAAGACACATGCAATGCATACATACATAACAGTACTTTACTAATGAAGTACCACAAATTGACTTCGAGTTGTTTAGTTTACATACATGCATATATTCATAGTTCTGGTAAAGGTTGCTAACCATTTTATATGCATAAAAGATGACTAGTTTACTGGATTTAATTGAAAAAGTCACTTCTTAAAATAAACAGAAATAATAGTTATTTAATGTAAAAACTTTCTATTTCAGTTTACATGCTTTGATGTGTCTAAATCATTATTAGCATTTGGTGCCACGAGCGGCGGCATCTACGTATATAACAGAAAACCTTGTGAATTTGTTCAGCTAATACCCAACAAGGTGTGTAAATGTATCTTTTTAATTTGTAATAAAATATATAAATTTTCTTGATACTTTAGCACAAGACTTATCAATTAATTACCACTTTAAAAGACTAACTGTGCTCCACAGTTTCACCTGTGTAAAATAAACTGACTATATTACTGATCTATGGTTAGGTCCTTCTTGGTACTGTTAGATACTCTTCAAGCTTCTTAAGACCGTTGCAAGAAGTTTTGTAGCCTTCATGTTGAACCTTTCTCAATAAATAAATTTAATCCAAAACTAATTTTTCAAATCAGATTAGTATTTCCTGGATTAGCACAAACAAATTCTCCAGCTTTATAACCACTATAAAATATTAGTTCATATATTCAAAATAAATTATTACTGGCTAATATTAAATGAGTATATTACATGTAACAGACAAGTAATTGTTGGCACAGTTGACGCAATGGCTAAAAGATTAGCTTCTGCAGTTTTGGTTGCAATTTCAATTCTGATTTACAAATATCAGTATGGTCTATGGATAACTGTCTGGGATCTGTAAGCTGTAAAACTGGCACTACTCTAGAATGGTTTGGCTACACATCACACATAGAGGGGCAATAGAGAAACTATCTTGTAGAAGTGGAAAGAGCCTCTCTCTTTCAATCTTGAATACTTGAAAGAAGTAGAATTGGAAATGTTTTGATATAGAATAATATTACCAACAGATTCCTGCAGGAATCTATCTAGGTAGGTACCACCTGTAGGGCCAGTTATTCTCCCATTAAGCAGTAGTGTGCAAACATTATTGTGTTTTGGTCTGAAGGTCACTGAGAGCTAGTGTAATCACTGGGCATATGATACTTGTAGATTGCTATGGGCTATGGGCCAACTAAAGAGTCCTTTATTAAACAAAATATCTATGTATGTATGTTCACTGGTCATTATTAACTTTCAGGATGGCCCTATTACCCGTTTAGCTATTTCAACTGATGAAAAACACATTGGATTTGCCAACGGCAAAGGTACCATTACGGTTACCGAGTGTGATCAATCTCTTAGAGGTGGATACTCATCAACAACATCAAAGGAACACTATGGAAATGAAATCACAACAATGGTTTGGAACAGGAACATTCTTTTTAGTGGTGATGATGTTGGGAGAGTATCAGTAATGCAGTTGCAGAGTTTCATTGTGAGTCTCATATTCATTTTCTATTAACATTGTCCTTAATAAATTAAACAGTTAACTCTAGTAGGTGTTTGTGAATTTTTTTTCTTTAATTAACACCATGTAATAAAAAGTTGAACTGATGATCAGTTGCAAAATAGTTATTGATTGTGATAGAACTGAACTGGCCCTGTGGTGGTACCTACCTAGACGGATTACTGCATAGGAATCCTACCACCAGTATTATTACAAGTTACAGTTTACAGTAATTTGGAATACATTTCCTATAATAACAATTTAACTTGAAAGCAGTCATTAAGTAAATGTTGCAACAATTATAAAAGGACACAGCATTTACATTAATATAATTAAGCTTATCCTAATGTCAATTGGCCGTGTGGTGGCGGCTTAAGAGAATCTACCACCCCATCTCGTCCCGTGGGTGTCGTAAAAGCCGACAAAGGGAAAATAAAAACCAGGAGATGGGCAGCAGCATCTTCCGGGAACATCTGAATAAGTAAACTGCGGTTGCCAACTCGCCTGCCAAGCGTGGCAACTATGGTAAAATCCGCCCAAAATTAGAGCTACTAACTTTTATGGGTATCTATGGGTGAGGCCTATGTTCAGCAGTGGACTAGTAATAGGCTGAAACGACGACGACGACGACGACGATCCTAATGTCAATGGTATATGTCTACTTGTTACAAACATCTTGTTTGTACTTATCATGTTGTTTAAACACTTATTTTGCAGACGCTGTTTATAATACAGTTTTTTGGGAAAATGTAGTTTTTAGAAAAGTCTTTATTAAGATTTTTGTCAATATTGTACTGGGACTGACCTTAACATAAATTAAATTGTGTAAATTGAAATGCTGATGTAATTTTTTGTTTAAAATTGCAGGCAAAAACAATGTTTCACAGTTCATCTCAAATTATTTTGAGTCTGGATTCTCGAGTCTGCCAATTGGACACCAAAGATTGTATGCTGCTTGTATCAACCCTCACTCGCTGCTATATTTGTAATATTATCCAAGAACAATACAGACAGATTGGTCAGAAACTAAGAGATGGTGAATTTGGCGCTTGTTTCGTTACTAAAGATAAATCTGCTGTAAATGGTACAGCTGAAAATAATCAGCAGGACTATACCGAATTAAAGAAATATAATATAGTGGATGATGATGCTGGGTTTACAGTTGGAGAAGAACTTTCCAATACTCTCATATATTGTGCTAGGCCATCATCTAGACTATGGGAAGCTACAATTGATGGTATGGTTAGAAGAACACATCAATTTAAGCAAGTATTAGCAAAACAACCAATGAAAGTAGTTACAGTGGAGTCCTACAATAGTGAAAATGTAATACTTGGAAATTTTGATGAGGACAGTGTTGGGCAATCTTTGAATTTTTCAAAAATATACTGGATAAATGATGTCATATTCTCTTTTAATAAAAATGCATTATATTTCTTAAATATACATGATGTAGACAATACTATTTGGTTTGATACATACCATGATATTATAGATTGCAAAATATATCATGATATATTATACATATGGCTAAGTAATGGCTCTCTAATTAATACAAGATTCATGACAATAGATAAGTTTTTAGTTAAATGTTACATAGATGAGAAGTATATACTCTGTACTGACTTATGTGCCTTGTATAGTGATCACTTGCTATCTAATAATTTGTCACCTAAATTGCATATTTTGGTTGGATTAAGAGATAAGATGCAGAATGTTGCATTATTGGATAGAATAACTAGTATGTTAGAGAAATTTGACAGTTTAAAACTAAGTGAGGCAACTCAGATGGAATCAGGAATTTATGTTGTTGATAACACATATAGTCAGACTCTGTTAAATGAACATTTAGAGACTAAAGTTACTGAAGATAACCTATTTTCGACAATACCACCTGATACCCTGCAAGCTTTAAAAGGTATTAGTAGTGCTATGTCAGATAAATTTAGTTCAAGTAAAAAGATGTTAAGGGAAAAATGGGAAGACATTGAAGGAAAAGTTAAACATTTTGGTACAGAAAAGCAACTATATCAAGAATCAACAGTTACGAAACATATACACGAAAAAGAAACAATTCCAAGAAGGATATCTGATGGATCTGATCATGAGGAGAAATCAGTCACTGAACATTTTTTTCCTCTGGATAACGAAATTATTTTTAAAGAATCTAGTCAAAAGGCCATAGAAACAGACAATGATAGTGTAGACAAAGAAAAAATATGCAGGTCTTTGTATCCAATACCATAGACTAAGTTTAGTGAATAAGAAATCTGAGCAATCGAATTTAACCTCTATAATTGAAAGCTATGCCTGTGATATTAGTGAGATTTATGAGCTAATGTTGTTGTTGGAACAATATTGTATTACAATAGAAGCTATAGATGAATCAAAGTTTGTTCCCAATAATATTTTTTTAACATATTTAAGTCATTCAATGAACCAGTGTGATTTATTGGATGCTATTTTAAAAGACGAAGTACTATATAAATACTTTGTTGATTCCTGTATATCAATGAATATTAGAACGCATAAACTGTCAGATGTTGGGTGCGAGTGTGGCTTTCCATTGCCTTTTGCTTCCAAAAACGAGACACCAGTATTTTCAGAATTAATAGACGAATTTATAGAGAAACAATGGTCATGCCAAACCAAAGAGCAGTGCTACGATATTTGCAAGAAAATGCCATATCTATGGAGGAAGATTTTGTATTTGAGAAGAAATGAAGACCTTCTGAATGTTTTGAGAATTCTTTTGCAAATGCTAGATGAGTCTCTCTTACATTCATTCTTGCCACAATTTACGTTGGACACTTGGGATCGGGCGATACAGTTGTATGCTATTTTGCACGGGAACCGGTGTCTGAATTGCAACAAGAAATTTGAACATGTGTCAGTCAGAGATATGTTGAGCTGGGACGATTTAGGGTCCCTAATAATCAAATCAGTTGGTGGGAAGAATGCAATTAAAGTTATGAAGAAACATGCAAACTTAATTGATATGGGCACAATAACAATGAAGTTCTATCACACATGTTTGTTGGTGTCAATGTACGGGAAGTATGATAGTACTATCATCGCACAACTAGTAGATACAATATACAGTTCCTATGAATTTGAAGAATCAAGACTAGAGGTAATTATTTTCTTGTTATCTTAGTTGTCGTGTGATGGCACTGTTAGAGGATCCATCGCCCCACCGTTCCATGGGTCGTGCGATTCGAATTAGGACTGAAATGTTTGACGCCCTGATGTTATAGTTGATCTGGGGTGATTCCCGATAGATTTCCACAAACTTTAATTCTAACTTTGGGGGGGATTTGCCGTAGTTGCTTTTACTGCATCCACGGTATGAGATGGGGTGGTGGGTACTCTTAAGCCGCCACCACACGGAGCCCCCCCCCCCCCCACAATATGGAGCAGTAATATTTTTTTTTTCTACATATATTTATCTATTGTTTCCTATATCAGTGTTGTATTTGAGGCCACTTTCACACCAAACAAATTGTCAGCCACCGATTATAATTCCTATGTTTCCCTTACATTCTTCTTTTCCCTTTCAAATTCCTGTCTCTCATTCTTTCTTTAATTTTTGTTTAATTTTTTTTTTTTTATTAAATTCTTTAATTTTCTGTATTTCTTACATTCGACGTGTAAAGTCCTTTTTTCCATTAAACACATAGGTTAAAGCTCATTACTTCAAACCCTGATTTCATGCTCCCTCTTTTACTTTTCCCATTTTATATCTCTCCTTAAGCCTATTACTTTTATCTGCGAATGCCTTCATCACGTCCTTAATCAATTTATGCACACCTACCTCTGCTCATTTATATAATAATTACATCAGTTCTCAATTCAATGGTTATATGGAAGAAATCAATTCCAGAGCGATAAGACCGCCAATTGTACACATATATTAACACCGTTTTATTTTGTTTTTCGGTCTTATTCCGGTATTAGGTGTACCATAAAGAATACATTGATTGATCAAAATGGGGAACATGACAAAAAATCTTAACAAAAACAGATATTTGTACGGTGGCCACAGGCACAGACAGAAGCGCCATCCTGTTCTAGATTTGTTTTTTATTAAACATTATGATTTTTTAAAACTCCTATAAACTTCACTCAATAAATCTGAGGGATTAAAAATGTATTACTGAATTGACAGGGGTATGTTTGCACGACCTTAGAATTCGTTACTGGCCATAGGAAATAATATTTTTGGAATATAAAAATGGTTTATTCCTCATAGTACCTTTTCATCTTTTTTTCTTACAAGAAAAAAAGATTAAAATAGGCGAATTGTATTATCTATTTGTAAACTGGGGCATGAAATTTGTTTTTGGTATTGAATATAATGGTATTGATAATAAGAGAAAATGAGCTACACTCCGACACTGTACAGGTTGTGTTAAAGACATCTGTCAATATTTCCTGGTTCAATTAAACGATTTTTTTTTTCAGATTTGTCAGTTACTTCATTCCACAAAAAACGGTCAGATAAAAAATACCGCACTACCGCTGACTGTTGCTGCGAAATCAGCTCATTGGGGCCTAAAATCGTTGCGCGAGAAACTGTTGGATCTACAAACAGAAGAAGGAAGCTCTCAAATCAAAAATGTTACTTTACAAGACGTATTGAGATTGATGTCGGAAATATTTAATGGCGTAAATGACTGCACGCTATGTGGTTTGCCATTGCAAAATGAAGTATTAATTAAAGATGGCGGCTTATGGTCTTTTAGATGTGGTCACACTTTTCATGGCGCATGCCTAGGTTTGAACAGAATCAAACTGTGTCCATCTTGTTCGCTTCATTGATTTTAATGGAAAATCAATGCAGGTGCGGTCTTGAAACACAAATGTATTCAAAATTTATTGTAGTAATAATATATACATCTCGAATAGTTTATTGCGTGTTGTTAAATAGCAAAATGATATTTTCATAATCTCGCCTCTCTAGTTATCCAAAATTATAGTGGCTTTTAAATGAGCTACGAAATGTTTTAATTGCAACTTGAGTACTTAGAACAAATTTCGTTATTGAATTGTAGTTAAATACGAGTATATGAGCCTTTTACTGCACAATTTGATCAACTCTATAAAACCTTTGTTTTTTTAAATTCCCTTTATAATATAAATTCAAATAAATATTGTAGAAGGTGTATTTTTGTTAAACAGATGTAGCTTTTATTTAAAAGTATGTAAAATAAATTCGAAAGAATAACCAAAAAGTTATCGTCAGAAATTTTACGATGTAGTAGGAATTGGCAAGTGAAAAAAAGTTATTTAAATTCAGTGTTTAAATTTTTAAGGTTTTTATCACAGAAAAAGTTAATTGTTAGATATTTTATTCCAGAATTTTCACAAAAATGATTGTTTTTTTATTGTATAAAGTGATGAAACGAGCAAAATTAATAGTTCTGTTATAATATATAATTATTTGGGATTCATTCTTCAGCAATATAATTGTCTTCTTCATCAGCTGTAGGTCTTTTCGATTTGTTCTCAAGTTTTTATAGTAATCATGTTTAACAGGAGGTAATCTGGGAGTGATGTTTAAATGGCTGAAAAAATATGTTGTCCGTGTAATACTGGTAAAGTACACAGTAGAATGCGTAGATCGTACGAAATATAATAATTAAAAGCTGAAGGTACTCAGGGATAACTATGGCATCTCAGTCCTCCCGTGACCATGGGTGCTGTAAAGAGATCGAAACGTCGGGTTATAAACAGTTAAAAATTTTAACGCTATGAAATAAGTTAAATATACACAGTAGAAGTTAAAATATACCAAATTAAACTTTATTCTTAATTAATTAATTTGCCTTCACAAGTACTGATTCTGGGGCAATTAGACTGTGACTGAGTAATTTATTTTACTTTTATTCTGATAAGACGATACTAAAACATTCACCGTTATCATTCAGCGCTTGCTAGTGGTTTTGAATTGCATTATTACAGTTTAGATTACGAGTAGTAAGTTAATCAAAATGGCCTCTGAAATAAATTATTTATTTCTCCTTGGCAAAAAAATGTATGTCGTTTAATGGTGTCAACCTTTATTGTTTTGGGAAAGATTTTATAAATCTAAAAAGTTATGGCTGTACCAAGTATTTTAACACTTATACTTAAGATTTTTCAAAAAGTGGAGTTAATCGATTTGTGCAGTGAACCGCTCATACTCGTATGTACAAAAAAATTGTAATATTTTTATAAATGTAATTGAATTGTAGTCATATCACAATGTAATGATAATAAATTGTAGTTTTATTCTCATACCCCTATGTATTACTATAACTAATCATAATAATAATAAAAAAGAATAATCGTAATAAAGATCATGGTATAAGTTTAAATACAACTAGTTTACTTTTCATAACCCGACGTTTCGGGCGCTTTACAGCACCCATGTTCACGGGGGGACGGAAATGACTGATGTTTCGATGTCATAGTTAAACCGGAGTTCCTTCAGCTTTTAAATTAAATGTTTAGTATTCGCGTAAATAAAAGAATTCTTTATGATATAAGTTATTAATATTTATTTTTATCAGCCTTTAATTTTCCCAATGTAAGGCTTTTCGTTACGTTCGCCGATCTGCACTAGAATTTATAAATATCTACATCTGTTTAATTGTCCTAACATATATAACTCAAAAGTACTAATAGTACCAACTTGAATCATCATCATCATAATTTCAGCCACTGCTGAACATAAGCCTACCCTATAGATTGCGACAAAAGTTTGTATCTCTCATTTTGAGGGGATTTTGCCATAGTTGCCACGCTTGGCAGGCGGGTTGGCAACCGCAGTTTATTTATTCAGATGTTTCAAGAAGCTGCTGCCCATCTCGTGGTCTTCATTTTCCATCTGTCGACTTTTACGACACCCACGGGATGTCTTGAATAAGACTAATAAAATAAGATGGGACTTTGTTAAACTACAAACTGTAGCTATCTTTAATCTTGGTTAATACACTCGGCGTCAAAAAAATCGCACATCCGAAAAAAATAATTTAAATACTATTTTAACACAACAGGCCAATGGCAATGTTGTGGTTTGAGGGTATCATTCGAAAGGTAATTTCATTAGCTTTCAGGAATTTTAATAGAATTTTACTTTTATAACGAGACGAAAGAGAAATTAAAGAAAAAGACAGGGTATGTACAAATTTGCAAATTAATAATTTAAAAAAAAACTTAATAAATACAAAAAAAGTTCTTAAAACCTAGTGTTACCCCCCCTTGCCTTGATAACGGCTTGCATGCGATCTTTCATGGACCTTACAAGGATCGCAACAGCCTCTTGGGGTATTTGTTCCCACCCTTCAAGTACCGCATCTTGGAGCTCTTGAAGAGTGGCTGGAGCTGGATCTCGAGCTCGCACGCGCCGTTTTAGGTCATCCCAGAGATGTTCTATTGGGTTAAGGTCTGGACTTCGTGCTGGCCAATGCATAACAGGGATATCCACCTCCTGTAAATAATCCCGTACAATAGCCGCGGCGTGGCAACGAGCATTATCATGCATTAACATGAATCCATCACCGACATAACCAGCATACGGGACCACATGTTCCTCCAGGATTTCAGTAATGTACCGACCAGCATTTAATGACCCTTGCCCACGGCCACCTCGAGTCCGGGAAACGCACACAAGTTCCGTTTTCCCGTCGACGGAAATGCCGTCCCAAAACATACACGAGCCACCCCCGTATTCGACGGATTCTTCGAAGCAGGGTTGTGTGAACCTCTCCCCCTGTCTTCTGTAGACCCTTCTACGTCTGTCATTGCAGAAGAGACAGACCCTCGTCTCATCAGAGAAGAGTACGGTCGGCCACTGTTCTAGAGTCCACTCGCAATGATTGCGAGCAAACTCTAGGCGATCTCTGCGATGCTGTGCAGTAAGTTTTGGACCTTTAGCAGGTCTATGGGCTGTTAAACTCTTTTCGTGTAACCTTCTTCTTATCGTAGAAACACTTACAGATGTTCTCCGAGTTGATCGAAGCTGTTGTTGCAACTCAACAGCATTTGTAAAACGGTTTCGTAAAGATGTCGTAACGATGAAACGGTCATCTCTTTCTGATGTGCACCGTTTTCTTCCAGATCCCGGTTTTCTAACATAACCACCAGTCTGCTGAAAACGTTGGAACACCCGTCGAACTGAAAAACGGGACAGGCCTCAACTGTCGAGCAACGTCACACTGCCGCATCCCCGACTGCAAAAGGACAATCACTTGAGCGGCTTCTTCAGAGCTGGTGTCCATCTTTACTTGTTCTTACTTGGGTTACTTGTTCACGTGTGTTCACTGCAAAGTCTAAATTACGACTGGCCCATATTTCATCCACATCGACCCTTTTATACCCTTTTTTAGGTGGTGTAACGAGCGTCCTTACTAACGAGCATTTGACAGTGTTTATTTTTGACGCTCTATAATGATAAATGTTTTAATGATTTCATGATTTTTTGATTAATAATGTAAAGCTATTCAAATACCCATTTCAAACATTTATATAAATATAATTCGTTTCAAGCCATTACAGCCATTTTTCGCGTAAACTCAGAGGGGTGCGATTTTTGTGACGCTGAGTGTATAGTATTTCTTATCTACTTAAAGTGTACAAACTCATCAGAAATTAAACACCAACAACTGATGAAAATGTTTTAGGATTATTAGTAAATGTTACTAAGGGCAAAGACATATTCATATACAT
Source organism: Luehdorfia chinensis (assembly GCA_019845155.1). Taxonomy (NCBI): domain Eukaryota; kingdom Metazoa; phylum Arthropoda; class Insecta; order Lepidoptera; family Papilionidae; genus Luehdorfia; species Luehdorfia chinensis. Next base: position 2,383,070 of record JAHVAK010000125.1, read on the forward strand.
GATCAGGTAACCCAAATAACTCTCAATATACTCCTCAATATAAGCCAAATATATCATCATAAGAGAATCTATCATCCCATCGGTGTCATAAAAGTCGACAGTAGGAAAATAAAAACCAGGAGATGGGCAGCAGCATCTTTCTGAAATATCTGAGTAAACTGCGGCATGGCAAAATTCTGCAAAATGAGAGATACGATCTTTTGTGGCAACGTATAGAGTAGGGCAGTAGTGAACAAGTCATAGCTGAAATAATGCTGATAATAATTATCTTCATTCGTTTTCGAGATAAAAAAGCTTGGACGGACCGATGAATATAGTGTAACAACAGATTTAGTTTTAGCTGACAAATATATATTTTGGCCTAAGGTAAGGCTGTAACATATAATATTGATATTATTTACGAATGCAGTTTCTACTGTTGTGACACAACATTGAGGCGCATTGTTCTGTCGTTCAGAGTACATGAACAGTGAAAATGGGCCCTGGGTTCATTCCTGAAACCTCTTTGATTGTTTTACGGTTCTTAAATGGATTGTGACTATGTATGTGCATCGGATTTGACGTAACCATTATGCTTAGCAAAGTGAACTACTAATAGCTGGTACTGCGCCTCGTACCATAGATGCTGCGGCCCATTACGGATTTATGTATTTTCTGTTTGGCGTTTTAAGATATGGTTATTCCACCACATGTAGGAGGCCATGAGGTAGACCAGCCAGTTCTCATAATCGCCGGTATGAAAAATATGCCAACCTGCATTGTAGCAGCATTCAGCATTTGTGGTTACTACATTACTCTATTGTTTACTTTTTTACGCTACACTCGCTGCAATCCGTAGTCGAATTCTAGCAAACTATAGAAGCTTGATTGGTTCCAGACCATAACATAATTGTAGCAATAAATTTTTGTTTCTTCCAAAAAACCAAACATATCTTTTTTACCTAGAGGTGCATAAAATTATATTGTCTTAACTGATGCCCGCGACTTCGTCTGCTTGGATATAGATTTTTAATAACCCCGTGAGAATTATTTGATTTTCCGGAATTAAAGTGATCCTATATGCCTAAAATCGTTTCCAGCCAGGCTATCTGTCCCAAATTTTGTCAACATCGGTTTAGCGGTTGAACCGCGAAAAGGTAACAAACAGACAGAGGGACAGAGAGTATTTTCGCATTTATAATATTAGTATGGATATTGGTTCCTAACATAAAAATAAAACAATAGACTTTTTTTGTATTTACTTTTTATTAAACTTTTGGGTTTTGGCACAATTTTTGAATAATGTGACCTGGTTTATACCTACTAGGTATTAAAACCTAAATTTTACCTACTTATATATGCTCGAAGAGCGGTACGGGAAATTCAACAAAATAACCTCAATTAAAAAAAATAGTTTCGTTTAAAAACCAATAAACTAACATAATATAATTTTAAGTACATGCAAAAAAGTATATTTTATACTTTTTATTCAAGTAGGCATTTATGTATACGAAAACGTAAATATATGGCAAGGTGTAAGGTACTATTTTACAGATATAAAAATGTCCCGTTACAACGGCTAAATAAATAATAAGTATGATGTAGATCGAGATCTATGCGATTCGCATACGGATTAAGTATCGATCATTTAAATAACCACAATTACTAACGTTTACATCAAAATATCGCATATTTACAATTGGGTTCAACATAAAAATAAATAATTTAACGCCACTGTTTTAAAACCTTATACATTAACTATGTTAAACTACACACTACGTAATCGATAAGACAATAATTTCACGTACACAATAATTTATTTACGCTTACAATGCTAACACTATTTTCACGTCTCATATATATTACTGGCATACAATAACAAGGTGATGACACACCAGAGCTTAACCCTTTTCATAAATATCTCTACAAAACAAAGCTAAACGCTTTGATTGCATGACAAATATAAATTAAAAGATGCTAACAAACACTATCACGATATCGTGGTCAATATTAGATTCATAACATACAGAAAAAAATTAAAAACAATTCATATAAGCGAATAGGTGTGTATTAACCATCACAAAAAGAAAACAAAAAGAGATAAAATTAGAAAAATAAATAACAAAACTAAATGGCAATCAACGACATCACCGATCAAACGTTCCGTTCTACACGAAATTCTGTACAAGTTTGTTTTACTATCACTCAACTAACTATTATGTACTACATATTATGCTTGTTTCTACTACACCTTATCGACTATTTCTACTAATTTAAATTGCACGATTCGATAAAGCGAATATTTGATTTTGATTATGTATATACCGACAGAGTTCGGTGGGCTGTCTACGAATTGATAAAAACATAATAGATATGTTTGTGTCGAAAACGAATTGACGATCGACAAATTGACCACCACTAGCCAGCAACATTCGCATCACATTTTTTTACCATAGACAAGATTGTTAAATATTTCTATACAATGATTTGCGTCTAAGATATTTCACATTACATAAACGGCAGATCTATATTATTTATTAAAACAGATCCATTACCGACCCCGGCTAAGTCTATGAGTATTTTATTTATTGTTACAATGATGTTACAGTTCTCACTGGATTCATTATAGCAGTTTGTGTTCTAAACACATAAATTTTCAAGCATTTCGCTTCAAATTTTTGGTTTGATACATTTTAGTACCTTAGTTCTAGAGTTTCTAAATATTATATAGGTAGATTAAGGTTTAACTAAAATTTATACATGGCCACACGATAGTATATATGTGATGTAGATACTACCACTTATAAATAATGCATTAATTCTAGACATTATTTGAAATTAATCCTATAAATGACCTTCAAGCCAAGTATTGTAATAAACGTAAGTATATCTATCTACAAGGGAATCGTGCTTATTTACAAAAGACATTATTTGCTCGTATTGTAATACAGATGTATTTTAAATAATTCCATAAAACAATTAACTTATAAATATATACATTTTTCTAATTGTTGGTATAATACCGACATAATTGGCACATTCCATTTTAAAGTGAGTGCACCAAAGTTAAAGGATAGCGATGCGAATGGAGCGTGAATATTACTTTTTGAAAAGATTTTAAGAAGAACAAAACAGGTGCCCCTAGGATTTTCTTAAATCACTAATGGAATAATCTCATATTAATAATTAGATATTTGTATAAAAGAGAGATCCGATTGCGACACTGGCATTAAAAGACAACCCATACCGGTGAAAAATTTCCTATTATAGGTACTTGATTCAATATCATAACACAGATAAAACATTATTCACCTTCAATCTAATATTTTTACACAAAAGGGAAAACTAGAACGAAATCAGCATTAATGAGATTCAACTCTGAAGTCTTCGACCGTTCTCAAGTCTTACCGCGTTACCAGGGATGGTGGGAGGGAGGCAATGGGAGGGGCGCGGCGTGCGGATAAGGCCAGCCGCGCGCCGTGCCTCAATCTTCCTCTCTAGGCGATAATGGGGGAGAAAACGCTGGGTTCATGTAGTTCCCCCCATTTGGAGGTGGAGAAGTATTAGAGGGACCTGGAGAAGGGAGAGTCGGGAGAAAACCGAGTTCGCTACCGCCATCCCGACACCATAGTTGTCGCATTTCTTGCCGGCGAGTGCGCATGAGGTTCTTGTATTCCGATATTCGCATCTTTTTTCCGTCCACTATACAAGTTCTTTTTGGCCTTGGGCGGTACCTGAAAGTAGAAATTAAAGTATGAGGGTTGAAATAAATAAAAAAAAACCTTATTACTTTTATATAAATATGTTCGAATACTAGTACAAATTATTTACAATGATATTTTCAAAAGTATGTTCGTGAATTTCACACTCGTTAACACACTCGCACTTAATAATAATAACTTATTCTTAACAATATCCATTCTGTATTAGATTTTTAATAAAATTACTTAAAAAGATATTTTTTTTATTTACCTATAATCAGGATGCTTCTCCATGTGCAACTTTGATAATCTCGATTGTTCTTCGTAATAAGGCTGTTTCTCGGCGTTCGACATGGCCTTCCACCTAGCTCCTAGGATCTTGGATATATTGGAGTTGTGCATATCTGGACACGCTTTCAGGATCTTTCGGCGTTCGTCTTTCGCCCAAACCATAAATGCATTCATAGGTCTCTTGATGTGGGGTTTGCCGGACTCGTCGCGTTTGGGTTGGCGAATCAGCTTGGCTTTTTCTGTTTCTTCTGGAGGCGACTGTCCCCAAGACGACGCTGAAATATAAATGAAATTTGTGTTATCGCTTCTGGAAATATATAAAACTGTTTATTTTATAGTCACATCATATCTCATATACTTGTTGGTAAATTTTTTATTACAACTTTAGTTTTTGTTTCGTCAGGAATAAAGCTCGAGTAAGTGTAAAAGACAGCTTGAAAAGTAAAACCAAAATAAACATAAAATTTACAATCTCATTACCTCAATAATTTAATAAAATATAGTTTTAGAAGATTGAATTTTAGTTTAAACTAAATTAAATATATCAGTCTTAAATATTTACAAAAGTTTAGTTACACTTATTCATATAATTCAGAACATCAAATTTATATTGTTTCTATTCTAGGGGTAAATTAGACGTTTTAGACCTACAAATTAAGCAATTCGTGAGTTTAACTTCCGAAACATAAAAACTTCTCCTTATAATCCTAGGTGATTTCAATCACAGCGATAACTTCAAATGATAATTTGTTGAAGAAGGGAACCCAAGGCATTCCACTTGTCTAGAAACCTTTTCTAGTTGGATGTAACGCAAGCAATACTCAAAAAAAGAGGGTTGGTTGTGATTCTGCGTCACACAGTTTTCAAGTACAACGTCACCATTAAATTTCCTCTAATTAAGTGTCACTTTAAATTATACGGTTTCGACTTTAAAATGAAGATAAGAAATTCTTAGCATTGATACAATTTTAATGTATCGTCTCACTTGAGCTGAGAAGATCGGAAGCCATACTAAGCTGGGCAATAAATAATCGCTGGCAGTGACTGCAGGCCGTAAAACAATCGTTAAACACAGATTAGGAATTCATGCTATTTCGTTATAATATTCAAAAGAGGTGGGGAATTAATCGTCTATGAATTACTATGTACTGTGACTTTATTCTTTTGAACGGTAGTTCTCATGTTTTACGCCCATTCTAATATTAGTTACGTTTTAAATACATTCTAGCTGAAACAAGCTAGTTTATAGCTCGAAACTTTTTTTTTTATTGTATAAATTGATGAAACGAGCAAAACGTTCACCTGATGGTAAGTGCAACGTGTGCCCATAACATATGCTGTGTCAACCAGAACATTTCTGTGTGACACCTCATTCTGCCCATCACCCTGAGACATCAGTTCTTAAGTCTCATATGCCCTGTGATTACGCTAGCTCACAGTGTCCTTCTAACCGAAACACAGTAATGTTTGCACAATACTGCTTCACGGCAGAATAACTGGCCCTGGGGTGGTACCTACCTAGACGGATTCCTGCATAGGAATCCTACCACCTCTAACTCGATAATAAAAACTACTTACTTATCACACGAAATTCAAACATTCAACTCCATTCAAATACATAGCGGAAATACGATAACGCTGATAGACATGTCGTCTTATACATACGTACTATTTTATTACATTACTTGTATATAACGAAATAATAAATCTACATTTATTTCAGAAATATTTGTAGATTCAAATATACAAATAATTGTACAAGCGCAGAATGCTATTAGAGCAATGCAAGATGACATTAGTGACAAGACACGAATTCCAAATCCGCCATTACGTAATATTAGTGCACTGTCGAACGCACCCCCGCGCGCCTGCAGTTCAGAAATATGTGGGTCAGTCAAAGACAGATCCGCTTAACATTTCGCTTGACGGATTCGCAACCAAGTGTCCGTACAATTAATAAGCTTGCTCGCACGGAAACATCCTCCTTCAGACTCGGAGCATTCCTCGAATTAATTTGACGCGCTGTTAGATAATTTATAACATCCTACGTTGATTTGCGCGAGATACACAATTTCAGAACATGCCTCGGACTGTCGTATAGAAATTATCATTGTTACTTTGGTAAAAAAACTTTAGTATATATTAAAATTTTCTCTTTTAATATATACTACCCAAAACTAACGTAAACTTGGTCCAATAAATATTGTTTTATAAGGTATAAATGTATTATATTTTTTCATTTTTAACATTTTTTTATTTAGCAATGTTCTAGCGATCAGAGCGCAGTTCCACTGAGTGGGTTCGAAACAGAGTTTAAGCATTTTTTTAGCTAATTACAAATTATAAATTTTCGGGCCCTATTCCTGAGTTTCCGACATTGAATTAATACGATCATCATCATTCATCATTATCATCATCATTTCAGCCTATCATTCAGTCCACTGCTGAACATAGGCCTCCCCCGTAGATTGCCACAAAAGTTTGTAGCTCTCATTTTTGGAAGTTTTTGTCCTATGCTGATAAAATCGATGCATCTGTCACTGAATAGTGAGGACTTCAGGAGCTATTCAAAAGAGGCCATTAGGATCGTAATCCATCACGGGGCCTTCATGCAAAAACTAAATCTCTTCGTTTTCGTCGCTCTCTCTATCGACTTAATAGTCCTACTCGGGAGTAGTAATTACTCAACTATTATTAGCCGATATGTGTCCTGCAGAGTAGAATAGCACCTACCTCTTTTCTAACGAGGTGTCGTAAGAGGCGACTAAGGTGCCTTTATTCGTGCAGAATAACACCATAATATGCAATGCTGTCACTATACTGCTCGTAGGAACGCAATAGGGTGTAAGACTGTTGTTGACTTGTACCAAAATGTGGTTCGCCACCCGGCACGTCACGTTTCCCGCGAGAGAAAAGTGGGCTACGTGAGCGGTCTCTGCTCACCCCTTACGTGGGAAACAGGCGTGACTATATGTATGTATGTATATTTTATTTGAGATTTAGGTTAGGGTAAAACTCCAAAAAAGATTTTTTATACAACGATCCCAAAGATCATATATAATGTTTATGTCTGTACACTGATGTAGGATGAGCAAAGAGAGCGGAAACGTACGTCGCGAGCGCCATCTATTTTACGTTTCATGCAATTCTCTTGTTTTAAAGGAAGCGTAACGACATCAACTATTTTGTAACCATTTCGGTTTGGGTTCGCGCCAACTATTTAAAGTAGGCACCATTTATTAGTTTTAGTGTTCGGTTATATTCAATTTAACGATTTTTATAACCAAAAATCTTTTTGTCGCATCCACGTCCATTTCATAATACAGATAAATTCTTAATTATTGAGACGATTTTCAAGACGTCAACTTCCTGTGGTCGCCTTTGCTTCGATAAATCATCTAGTTTTAAAATTAATATTTCTGTCACGGAGGAGGCATTTTTAAATAATTTCTGGTGCGACGTTTAGGTTCGTACAGAGTCGTAAATTTTCTGTCTTAGTAAACCTAATACCTACGTACCTATATAAAATGAATGGGAATTTTATATGCCAAGTCTTGTTATTTTTATTTATTACTACTATTTTTTTTTATTGGATAAAGTGATCGTTACTTGCAAACGAGCAAAACGTTAATCTGATGGTAAGTGCAACGTCTGCCCATAACAATTGCTGTGTCACCTAGATAATTTCTGTGTTGCACCACATTGCGCCCGTTACCCTGAGACATCAGTTCTTAAATCTCGTATGCCCAGTGTTTACACCAGCTCACACCACACCACACCAGTGCCATTCAGACCGATGTACAGTAATGTCTGCACACTACTGCTTCACGGCAGAATTACTGGCCTGGGGTGCTACCTATCTAGACGGATTCCTGCATAGGAACCCCATAGGAACCAGTAAACTTTATTATTTTATCCTACAAATCCAAATGCACTTTTGAGCTAAACAAATAAATACAATACGCCAACATGAGATCAGTTCTTAAGTCTCATATGCCTTGCAGTTGCACTAGTTTGAGCGGCATTTAAACCTCAAAACAGTGGTGTTTGCAAACCACTGCTTGACGAATAACTGACACTGCGGTGGTACGCACTGGCACAGCTACCTAGGCAGACCTACTCTCTAATTCAAAGATCTTGTCTAAAGGTCAAACAATTTTCAAATTAGAAGTGAGCCTTATTATTAAGAGCCTTAGCCTTGTTATTCATCGCGAGATGACCCTTGTCCGTTTGTCAATCGTTGGTATATGAAATCTTTACGAAAAGTGATTATTATATACGACTACTGCAACTGTTATATACTACTACTACTTGAATGTGAAAACGTGTAGTGTAACACGTTTTATGAACGACGATCAGCTTGCTCCGCTAACATAAAATAATCAAATTATAGTTTAAAAACTAACAAAAACTAGCTTGAACAGCAATGAGCTGATGACCTTGGTAAGGCTACCAAGTCATAATTATGAAATCATTGTATTGTCATTGGTCCATAACACGGACCATATTCGGACTTCGGGAAGTGGGTGAAAATGGAATTGAAAGATTTTGTTCGTTACATACATATATACAGATTAAGCTAATCATAGCGTTTTAAAAAAAAACATCATCAGCCTATAAAGAGTCTACGACTTTACATAGGTCACTTCCAAGATAGAGAGGTTCGCCGAACTAGCCATGGCAGGGCTGATTGCGACTCCAATACCAAACGCCTTGTACCTTAGACGTTTATACCCGATGTCGGTTGGATAATGTAGTTCTGGCATTTAAGATGAGTCTTCCATCATCTGTCGAAGGCAATAAAATTCTATAGACTTAGTTGATATCAAGAACTTTTTAACGATCTTCCTACACTTCCACGACACGTTGTTAGATTGTAATAAGGCAAATATGTACACTGAAATTGCGAACATGGGTTTTGCATCAAATTGTTGTTCTTGACTAAAATTTTTAGGCCAACTCTCTACCGGTAATCTTGTTTAACAAAACAAAAACGAGAACGTAAGCGTTTAATGTCTGTGACGCAATAAAAATAAATCTGTTCCAAAGTTTCACGGAACGGCTCGTAGATGATTATCGCTTGCAATTAATGTGCCTACATATGTGGGGCGTTGCCCATCTCACAATATTTTGAGGTATTTTGTCATTCTTTAATGATTCGGCCCACGACATGAAACCTATATACGTGGTACACTTATAAATGACGCTATGAAATAATAATTTGAACATGAACAGGCATAATATTTTAATTGCGTCATAAAGGGATAATTTTTGGTTAAATAAATCTCATCAACACAGTTAGTCTGTTAAAAGTCCAATCTTTTCTTTTTCTATAAGACGGACTTTTTCTTCTACAAGAAGTGAGCACCGGCGTCTCATCTCATGAACATATACAATACCAGAGGAAGTACATTGCCGGCCTTTGAGAAAAGAGTATCGGTCCGGAAAAACTGTACTTAATAGTCGACTCTCAACTCTTACAACATCTCGACGGCACGGTGGTACAGATTTTCTTGAGCCGCCACCATAAATGAATTTACGATTAATATGTTTCTTGCTACTTTAAATTAGGTATGTCAATTAAGTTATTATTAGTATAATTTCTATTTTATATTGTAGAGTTTTGCTAAAACATTGCGATTATAATTATTTATAACATCATCAAGCTCAAAACAAAGTAAAAGTCATAACACGATATGCAATCGCTTTAAAAATGTTTAATTAAAAAAAAAGTAAAAAATTATATTAAAATTATGTTTAAATTTTGAAAAAAATAAATATCTAAGATTAATCGATAAAATTGTTAATACAAATACAATCCCTAATTAGCAGTAAATGTGAACCCTAATAGAATATTGCGTAATATTTATTGAGCATAAGTCTGCTTTATGGAATTTGAAATAATTTAATTATATTTAGCAATTAAAGTGGAACACGAAAATGTTTGGCGGCGACACGGGACATTTCTTCATTTTCGCATTTCAAGACGTTACTATCTATTTATTCACGATTTCTTGTTTATTTTCGCCTGCAAATTACGTAACGCGTACTTTGTAGTATTCATATCTATTGACTATATCTTGGTGTGAATTGTACACTTACACAGTTTACTAACAAACTATCATAGACTGTATCGCATGTCTACATAGTGCATGCTTATGAGATACGGGTCCCGAGCGCGAGACTTACTGTAATTATTGGTTCGGATCTGAATGTATTGGGCCTGTCTCCAGACTCTGATCTGTAGTATTAGGCCATTTACATCGAATATAGGATAAAGAAGAAGAAGCACTAACTCATTCAGACAAACAACTAGAACACTAATATCTCCTGCGGAGTAAACAACTGCTGGCAATAACTAATGTCGTCATAGTTGAAATTTAACAAGAGGACAGTATTCCTCTTAGGAATTATATTTTCTCATTATGCTTTATAACTTAAGAACTGTGCAAAAGCCTTCATTCCATAGATCTTTAATGAATAAGATAATTCACAAAATATTAACACAAATTCACAGAAAAGCAATATTATAAATAACTAAATTCATATTTTTTATAAGAGCGTAGACAACAGGCTTTAGCGCGCAAATTTTTTAGATGAAAGAAATTTCAGCGTTTGTAAAGTTTCAAAAAGGAACGGTTTTGCCTAATTTATATTAAACGAATATATCAATATTTCGATGAACGAAACCATGATACACTTACAAGTCTTTCTTAAAAATGGGTATGAACAATTTCACTTTTAAATTCTATTCTAAGACTCTTTAACAGTGTGACATACTAGATCATTCACTAAATCAAAATAGAATTAAATTTACGGATTTTATTAAATTTAAATTTAACTATGTATTACCCGACGTTTCGAGCGTTTTGCAGCACCCATGGCCACGAGGGGACTGAGGTGTTAGACGTCCTAATGTTCTAGTTAATCCGAGCTATGTTCACTTTTATAACGTCGGGTACAAAATTATTAAATCAAATGTATCTTTTATATATAATTCGCGTAAATATAAAGAATCATCAATCACTCTCTTTCGTATTCTTTAGCGAGTGACTGAATGCTTTTCCTGGTGTAATTTATACGTTAAAAATATATTTTTCATGTAACTGCTGAGACTAATAAATGATTCGATTAGACAGTCGTTCTAATATTTTTGGATTGTCTACGCGCATGTGACGTTCGTTAGCGTCACAATACCGATTATCAGATTCGGGTAATCGCTGTTTTCGAAGGAAATGTGTCGCCATTTTTTTACTTGCATTATTTAAGAAATGGTGTATCTGTGAATTCATAAAAATATTTAGTTTTTAGTACCGATTTTACGACGATTGTAGGAAAAAATAGTGTAGTATTTAAAATTAAGTTATTCAGTTCGTCTTTTATGTTATGTTATTTGAAACCTATTAAATCAAGAGTATGTGTTGTATTATAATATAAATGCGATTAAAAATTTTGCAAATGGTATACACAGTCGTTGGCTCCACAAAACATCCATCAAAGTGTAGACAATAACAGAGGACTGAAAATAACTGACGATTCTTCCAAGATCCGAGCTGTACATATATAGGAAGTAAAACCGTCAAACATTCATTAGATTAATATTATTATTGTCGGCTCGATTGGCGCAGTAAGCCCTTGACTTCTGCGCCGCGGGTCGCGGGTTCGATTCCCGCACGGTACAAATATTTGTATGGCCTACATATACTTGTTCTGGGTCTGGGTGTTTGTCCATGTGGAATTTATGTATGTAAAACGCACCCACGACACAGGAGAAAATCCGGCTGTGGGGCATCGTTTTTTTAAACTAACTAATAACTAATAATTGACATCAATACTCACTGTTACAAGATGAATTAAAGTCATCATCTTTCTGCATGCTGTACTGCGGGCTTTCGTCCATTGGGGGGTATGGAACGAATCGTGGCAGCATAATGGAAGACTGTGCTGGTGACGGTGACCGTTGCTTGCTGAGATTCAAAGGAGCGTCTGGGTCAGGTGGTGGAGAGCGGGCAGTTGCTGTCAATTGAGCCAACTGAGCCGTCGCTGGCCATGGAGAACCTTGAACAACCTGGAATAGAAGGAACACCTATTAGTCACACGTACCAATGAATCTATAAAATTGTTTTTTTTAAAGTAATTTTTGTTAACGACATTCCAGAGTCCATTACAATGAATAGAAGATAATACAAGCTAATTTCAACCATGTCGTTATATGTATATCACAAATAAACAAAAGTGATTAAAATATTGTATATGTTGGTGTTCTATCATGTCTGATCGTTACGTATTTTTAAATGAAAGTTTGGCTTTGATGTCGCGAAATCTACTTGTACAACGCAAAATGCGTCATAAATGCTTGTTCGCACTTCGTTTTCAAGAAAGTTTATATCAGAACCCGTCCACAGACGATAAATTAGCAATGACAGATTATTAATATTACCTCGACTTTTATAATCTACGCCGATGTTAATGGCTGAGAAAATCAAATACACCTATTTATCTTTATTTATTTGATTAACATTGACATTATGTATGCATCTAATAAGCATCTAGGATAATTTCTAGCAGTCTTCCTAACAGTCAACCTATCATAATATACAAGACAACATGGATAATTGGGACCCCAGGGAATGAGGTGGTCGCTGCCAGGCTGTTTCTTATTGCATTTTAACAAAACAAATTTAAAACATTACTAAATAACAGAGGATACCAGCGAAATTCCTGCCGACTGTTTTTTCTTCGTACCGAAGGAACCTCAGGTAATGGTGGTAGATTGTAAATAAAAATTGACATTTGTCAAACGAAATTTTAATTTCTTTCGTCAGAGAACAAATACATTTCATTTAATTTCATATTAGAATTGATTTTCGCAGGTGATTCCTTTTTTGCCGTTTTAAGATTTATTATAGGAAAAAAGTAACGAAACAACGTATCTTTCTTGGGCACAAGATTTCATTTAAGGAAGTAATTTTTGGCTTGATCGCTTGTCTTTGATATTTTTTTAATTTATTAGATAAACAATTTGAAAGTTAACTTGGGGATAATACTCTAGCTACGATATATTTTTCTAACACATATTTTACGTTAAAAATGAAAGTTAATTAATTTCATTTCCACATTTCTCTAGCGAATTCTTCACTACTGACAATTTTTTTTACTACAATTTATATTAACGTTTATTCAGTAGCAGTTATAAATCTTGAACAAAAGAAATTGTGAATGATTGAACATTAAAAAAAAGGAACAAAAGGCGACAAGGAAAAATCATAATTTACCAACATATACCGGTATATTTTTTTTAAGAACCGAGTGATGCAAAATGCAATTAGCTATTACAAAATTTTGAACAATCATCGTGACATAACAAAGTTTCATCAAAGGCCGTTGTGCAAAAATTGAGTGAGTTCAAGAAGCAACATCAAATGAAATATTTATAGTTAAAAACTGGATGACAAATGATCAACTAGCATCCAACGCATCTAATTATACTTTTACATAATCAATACCGGTTTTTGTAGAGTAATTAGTTTCAGAGCAACTTTCATTTTTTATGATTAAATAGGGCAATTTTAATTCCATATTACGATGTCGTATATAATCTGTCTACTGCAAGGCACTTCACATCAGTGTGCTTATTAATATCCAGGAACGTGGTTGCGAAGCCAATATTAGCACTAATATTGGATTCGCAGATATTTGGTTTTCGGTTCCGATTGTACTGTACTAGTGTCTAATGGTCATACTATTCCCTCCTTTTTGCGAGTTAATGTTTTCGTGGATAGGCTAATACATTTAGCGCTAAATCCTCATAAAATATATCTGGTGAAGTTAATAACTTCTGGTTGACAGCCGGAAAGCGTCACCGTGGTTAAAATCAGTCAGCAGCTCCGGAGGCAATATATAATTTCTGGCTAATTTTGGAAAAATAGCATTAGTCCACTGTTTAATTTGATTTTGAAGAATAAATTTAACAATTTTATTTTATAATTTATCGTATTGCTACAAGCCTGATATCACAAACCCACTGCTCAACCTAGACAATATATGTAATTACAAACGTCATATTTTTTTAAATAAAATCTACATTTACATAATGCGTTCAAAAACATATTATAAATATAGATAGATTCATTTATTTTGATTTCGGCATTACTTTTGGATAGTGTGGACAAGGGCGTCAATCATTATCTGGTACAGAATATTAGACAAAATATAACCGAATTTTTTTAAAAAACAATGTTTCGTTTAGCTTTATCTTCGACATAGCTCAGTGTAGCGAAACGACATTCATTCATTGTTTTGTTTTTATCTTAATTAAAATTCATCTAATCAATCAAATTTATTGTTTTTTTTAAATATCTGTACACATAACAGACCATGCCTTTACATAATGTCAGTAACAGCATGACGCTTAATTATTCTTATAGTCAGACAATAGGTACTGGAGATCCTAATATAAGCTACAATACATTCCATCGTAATTCTTGGGGGTGATAAAGCACTTACACTTACCTCACAGTGACTACCTATCAGCAGGCGGACTGTGTGCGCTTTCGTCACCCTAAAACTTATTTTAAAAGAAAAAAATTAAAATTAAAACAATTTTTTTATCACAACTTTAGCGCTTATTACGTTTGTTTTTTACGTATTAGTTATGCGTACGTGTTAAAATCTGCCACTCCATCTCAACCAGTGGCCGCCGCAAAAGAAGATTAAAGAAAAGGCCTGGAAGCTTGTAAGCAATTTTCTTCTGAAATTATATTATTATTTTAATAGTTACAAATATTATTTCTGTCACTTTTTAACCATTTACAATCAGTGCAACAAACCAGACCCGTATTTATGATTCCACAAATTATACAATAATTTATATGAAAAAAATATAAGCTTCGTAAAAAAGATGACTGAGATGCGAATCCCGGGGCATACCGAAAGGAACAGAAACTACATTAGAACAGTTTCCACCCAGTTTATTAGTATTTAAATCATTGGAGAGGTGTAAACCTAACCCAAAGAAATAGGTATCCATGTATATCGTATGGTGACGATCGCGTGGCCTAGTAGTCAGAGTACCTGACTGACTTGTGCTAAAACATAAATTGTTGGTTTTCGGGTCTGGTTGTGTTGTGATTGTCACCGTGTTTCTGACACTGCATCCTAGCCTACCTCCGATCTTATCGCATCAGCGTTACATCGTGCGCGAGTAGGTTGGGACGAGTGCGTGCCTCTGTGTTTGCGCGTAAACTTGTGGCACTATAATATCTCCTGCGCAGTTGATGGCTCTCGACAGTAGTCGGCAGTAGTCGCCGTGGTCGAAATCGGCTAGGAGAACATCATCATATCGTATGCAATTTCATGAATGTTTAAACATAAGATTCGGCGTTGCCTTATAATATTCTGTCAGCTGTAACAATTTAAGTTTTTAGTCAGCTAGTGATATTTGTGTCGACGTACAATTATAATATACTGAATAGTTATTTCTTTACTTTTATTACATTGTCACACCAACATTTATTCCGCTTTATTTAGTCTTCGTTGGTCGCGTGCCAATCTGGTTCATTCATGGGTGCGGTTTCTTGGATCCAAAAGTACGTTGTACTAATTATTCTGGACACGTAATGCGTTATTACAATATTAAATATATTTTGCGTGGCTTCGACTTTCCAAAACTGGTTTTGGTCGAGCGCAACTAATTAATGTGTTTATTTATTAGTTGTTGTTAAACAACTTTTTGAGGAGACGGTTATAGTGTCCGTTACTAACTTACGAGATTAATTGTAAATTGGGAATAAATATCACAGTGATGTTACAAACGTCTAAGTAGATAGTACAGTATTAAAAAAATGTGAATGATTGTAACTTTATAATATTTGTTTTTAAACACAAGTTCATCAATCAATTTGAACGAAATGTAAGGAGACGGAGATATAAGGAGACAGGAAGTGAAGACAAATATATGATAGAGAATGTTCGAAATTCACTGTAATTATCATTTCAGGCCATTAAAGTACACTGCTAATATACGCAGGCTTCATCTATAGATTAAGATCGTGAATGATAAATGCCACTATGTTGTGGGTGAGTGCCACTTAAAATCTGGTGAAGAACTTGTAGCGACATCTATGTTGCCACATGAGAAGCTCAAGAGATATCTCATACGTCATACCGCGCTACTAAGTTTCTGAGATGCGATTCATACGACATTTTAAGATTACTAGTTGGAGGAGACGTCCTTCCTAAATCAGACTATAATTATGATCTAGCGGGTAGCTACCCTTTTAAGAAGCAAACTTGTCCCCATAGGTAGGATGCAAAGAAATACCGCATCCCTTCCCAATCTGCCGACCTGTAGTGCCACACACGGCGGCCGCCTGCAAATCGCGTACGCAATGGGCAGGCAGTGGTCCAAAGATTCCAGAGGGGCATCGACGGAGACCACATAGGCATCGGGATGAGAGGTCAGCAGAAAATTCAGCAGGGAAGGTGTATGATCCTCCACATCTGGAACCCGCGTGGGCGAAGTAACCAGTTGTGTCAGATCATATGCCAGGGCAAAGTCATAAACAGATCTCCCCGCATGATCGGTGGATCGAGATCGTAGCTCCTCGGCGTGGTGGGCTCAACAGATGGGATCTGCTGTAGTACGGAATCTGCAGCCATTTGAATGTGGTCGATGAGTCGGTCAGTTTCGGGATTACCGCTGTTGAACTTATAGAGGCACCCATAGACGCAAGGGTGGTCGTCGCTGTCTATACGTAGCGAAAGGGTGGAGCTACCTTGAAGACTGCCGAGGCGTTGAGAACATACATCGTCTCTGACGTGTACACAAACCCCGGCCCGTGGCACAAAGGAGTGTTCTAGCTTGTACCCCGGGTAAGAAAGATAAGAGGTATCCACCGGAGAAGATATCTGCGTCTCGGTAGGAAAAAGCAAGGCCGTCTCCAGATGGTAGTGGACGGCATCATGATTCAAATGTGGTCCCCTGATATTGCAGAAATCACGGCAAGCGTGGTAAGGGGTGACGTAGTTAGCCTGAAGGTCCACGCTGAGGTAGCGAGTGGTAGCCCGAGTGCGGGTGCCCGGAGGGGGTACCCCCTGCGAGTATCCCTAGGATTTTTTATTTCTGGTACCACGTTTTGTGGGAGGGTGTAGGTGGGCCTCCGTTTATCTGCACTCACTTTGTTAAACATCTACTTCACGCCAGTATTCTGAGAGGTCGTGGTACTTTCCCGGTCAAGCCGGCCCATTCATCCAACAACAAAAGCTGATGCGTTGCTCTACCACTGTGTAGCTAATAAAATTAATTAAAACGCAACTGTCACAGAACAGAATGTAGCTGTCCAGACTTCGACATATTTATTCCTTTAGTCAACTCTTATGGATAAATATATTAGCATTCGTCGCTATCCGTACACGTAAAATTAGTCAAATACAAAAGGATTTTCTTCTGGACATACGGAAAATAGAAGCTTAGAAGTTTACTAACTTTAAGTTAAACGAAATTTAGCTTAATCAAATAAAAAAAATATTTGATAAGACCGAAAATTACATGCAGCATCAGGCAGATATAACTGTATAGACAAAAAAATGTGACAGGCAACAACGAGCCAAATAAATTGTTTGTTACCAACTAATTTATATTTTATTAAATCTAAAAAGGTGCCCTGACTTCTGTGTCAAGCCGTCTTCACAGTTTTTGAAAATATATATCACTTACATTAGATTGCGCTTGCGGTGGCTGGGGTCGCATCTGTTCTAACAGAGGCAACAGACCTAATGGGTGTCCAGAGTATAGTCCGTGCTGACCGCGCCGTACTAATTCTTGGCGTCGAAGGTGCTCCTGCTGCAGTCTCTGCAACTCTAGCTCTGCTGATACGTTGCCCATGTTCTGTAAAAAAAACTTCATTGTAATGACTTAAAGATTAATAAAGACATTTTGTTCCTTATTTATAATATCAAAAAAGAATACTAATAGCCATTGATCTCCAAGAATGCTATTTGCTCAAAGTAGACGACGAAATTGTGGACAACAATTACTCATGCCTTTGTTTTTAAATACATGTTGTCATGAAAGTTGCGTGTTGTATCAATTTTTTGAACCTATTAATAACATAAGGGATGTAGGAAGAACTTGAAGGCAGGTGTTCGTATCAATATTGGGTGTTACCAATAATAACCAATTTTTCGCTATTGCGAAGTTACCGGGGAGTAAAACAATGGGACATTTAAAGGATAAAATTATGTCTAATTAAGGTTGGAAATGAAACATACCGCTGCCTAATCAGTAATGAATTTCAAAAAAAAAACTGTGTATTATAAATTGAATACCTATTAAAAAAACACACGATACCGTTACTAATATTATAACATAAGCACATTTAAACACAAAAATAATGCGTTCAATCAAATGAACCGGTTCGAGAGTTGCGGTACTTTAAGCAATCAGTCTTGAAGTGAAATCTTTCCGCGAGAAAATTGTTCTTAACGATATATTGCACCATCAAACACTCGCAATGACAAAGAGTGTGCTAAGATGTGTGTACACAAATGTAGCAAAAGGACGGTCACTAAATCTTAGCGCCTATAAACAGAGTTCCAAAAAAATATATTCAAACACCGATTAATTGCTCAAGAGTCCTGTCACAATATATATATTATCGGCTCTTCATTAAGACTGTATTGAATTGTTAATGGTTGTACAGAGCGCAACATTATTAGGTGATGAAATCGATACAACTCGATGAGACAAGTTTCCGGACGACAACATTAATGCATATAATGACAAAATACAGCGAAAATTAAAAAAAGATTAAAATTTCCGCGCAAATACGCCTCTTACGCCAAAACAATTTTAAGGGAATTATCGAAGCCGAAGATAAAGGCGAAGCGCTAATGGAAGACAAAAGCGAACGCATAAATAAACATGACAAATTCGTACTAAAAAAAAGATTGCGAGTTGTAATAGGTGCCCCATACTGATACGCGCAGCCACCGGTAATCGACCAAAGTTTTTCCATCCAACAGACAAATTGCCATCATAACCGAACGGATTAAACTTTTTATTAAAAACAACAAACTGAGCATAATGTATGGCTGTAATCGGCAAGGGACAGATGGTTCCGAATAACGTAGGCGATTTATCTAATGTAAAAAGACTTTTATTTAATAGCAGCGCGGATATGTCCTAGCAGTAGTAGATGTTTATATTTTACAACCGACCGTCATTTTGGCATTTCGGCTTGCTGTGATATCATTACAAATGTAGGCGATGACATAAAAATGCGATTTTTGATAGAGATGACCAGCTGAGGTGTCAAGATTTATTGTACTCCAGCCGCAGGTTAATCGTCCCGGCGTAAATAAGATATAAAAACAAATGCTTTAAATCGGGGTATATGGAGCGATATTCATTAAATGTGGGGTCAGTGATGTCTTAGCCAATGGAATTGTCTTGTCCGGGCGTGACACGCAGCGTACGCACCGAAATAGTTAACAGAATCAGGCATTACTTTGCGGAAATCCATTATCATTAAGGAAAGGATTAATATAATTTCGATGATGTAATTGCCGTTAGCCTTTTTGGATTTAACAGCTTCTTCGGATACTGTGCTCACGGGCCAGGGGGGGGGGGGGGCACTTCCTTGGCTACCTGGCGAGTTAGATAAAATTCGAACGGTATCACAGCGACTAGCATGCATATTTCATTATCAAAGATTAATTATTTACGGTACATCAACAATTTTCTTTAAGCCACCATATTACAAATGTACGACCGGTAACAAAACTCTTAGATTAAGATAACATCACAGATTAAGTTAGGGCAAACATCAAAAACTGTATATCAGAAAAATAGAATGTAGTGAGAACTGACAAAGAGATCACAGATGAGGACCGGACATACCATGATATAATTTATAAAGCCGGCGCCGATATCAAAATAGTTAAATCCCGATGCTTGAGGGTATATACAAGCGATTTTAACCTTTTGTTGATTGACTTAAGGTTGATGCGTAATAAACTACAAAGATTAGGTGGAAAATACGCAGAAAACTTTATAATGAAACAGACGTCACATTGACGTAAGAGACTCAAGATCTTGGGTTAAATCATAATATTTACTGTCACTAGTCGACGTGTCCCCGTTCCTAGATATATTATTCTGGTCATCGATTAGGAATCTTTGCCATGTGGAAAATGTGTAGGTATTGGTTATATCAAAAATTCCATTCAATAATTTTTTGTACACATAAACATTTTTTGGCATAAATAATCAGCAGCCTGAAAATGACTCACTGAGGAGATCTGTGCCTTACACAAATCTCCTCTCGTTTTTGAAAGGGTTTCGGAGACAGGAGATATTTTACTTTACGGTCATGCAGATTTTCAGTGACTTCCCCATCCAGTAGTTTTGGCGTTAAACAATAATTTAACCCAAATGGGGTTAAATTATTGTTTAAATATGGTTTTACTACAACGACTTAAACTAACCTTTTTTATTAACATCAATGTATTTTCCCGTAGATTTCGTATTAGCCTATTACTATCTAGCAGTGTTTCTTCAGATTAGGTTGATAATAACATTTTTATTCTGTAATAAGATCATCACTTTCGCGCTCTTATCGTTTATTGCAAATATAAAAATGGACGCGTAAAGTTTAACTGCATTAGACAAGGCGGAAATTTCGCAATGGTAACATCAAGACGATATACTTATAAAATACAGTTCTCTAAAAGCATTGTATGACAGATGTCACATATTTAAAAGCTTTGTAATGTAATGTTGTGGCAATGAATCATAAATGATTTCGTCAAAGACAGATCCAGTTTATTTATGTACGATGCAACTATAACATTGCCCTCTCGGTTGCCAGCAGCAAATGTGGTTGATCTAAATGTGTTGATAATCGGTCTAATGCAACACAAAAAAGGGCTTAAATCAGTTTAAGGGCAACGACAGGGCTGCTCAAAGGGTATTACTGAGTGATGTGATGATAAATCAAAATGAATCGCTAATTAAACTACGATGTGTATCAGAGGTGAAGAGAAAGTGCAAAGTATTTATTTGTTTTTATCGACGCTTTTGTTGTTTCAAATTATTATGAACAATAATGAAATTGTATGAAAAATAATTACAGGACTTTAGCTACTGAGCAATGTCATTTCTTCTATATTCCATAAATATATATATGGTACATAGTATATCGATTTTTTTAATTTCATAAACATAAAACAATCCTGCACAGACCACCCATATCAGAATTATTTTATCGAAGTACGCAGCTCTGTCCCTTTCTCGGTTGTTTAAATGCATTTTAATACAGCGACGAGATTGCACAATAATACCGTGAATTAATTATTACATCGCTGAGTTGCAATATTGCGACTCGTTTTTATCTCCATCGTCCAATCGATCGGCAGATTGGTTCGGTGTTGACGACCTAGCGGACCGCTTTGAGGCTTTTCTGTTTCTTATTTCAATGTTCCATAAGCATTTGCATCAAGTGTAAGAACATGTAAACGGTTTTCGATTGGTATTCTATATTTTAATGTAATGGTAAAGAAGGATAATTTTAGTGCCGATATGATGCGGCAGATATTTAAAATTGACCGACGGCTTTTAATATTTAGGTGTGTGATCGCGTAGAAATCTCAACTGGTATGATTATTTAACGGTATATACCTAAATATAATAGCTGAGTAAGACATAACACGATGCTAACTTCTTAACAAAATACTGTATCGGAAATGTAATTTATTCTGAAAGTTTTACCTTCGGAAATTATTCTAAATTATTATTAACAATGAAATACTTTGGACGCCAAACGTAAATTACTGTTGTATTCTCGAGGAAAACATTTATTACTTAAAATAATGATTTCCTCGCTTTACAACGAGAATATGAATTGATTCAATTCAATAAAAACATTTTGACAATGTTCAATTAAACTGTCAAAGTGATCAAGTGAGTCACTATACACGTTCACCCCGATTTCCCCGCGGGTGTCCGTCCGTCCAGCCGTCCGTACGTTTATCGCAAGTTTGATCCGCTTATTGTGATGCACGGTGAGTCGCGATTTTTAATGGTCGATGCACTGATCGTATCGGCCATCAGCGGTGCGGTGATTATGCGTTTTGCAGGCGATTTTAATGGGGTCTCCCATGGATCGCCATGTTTGTTATGATTTACACTGTGCCCAGTGAAAATGTGCAATCATTACCTCTAGAGAATTTTGATTTTAAATTTTTTTTGTATTCTAAAGTTTTAGTACACGTCTTTAATTTTAATCACTGTCGGTAATTATAGTTGCTGCAACAAAACGTTGCGACAAAAGCCCGTACAGTCTAAAATGAAGAAGAAAGAGCCTTCTGTAATTTAAGATTCTAGTAGTTATTTCTTAACTGAAAACTCAAATGCAATTCCACCAAAAGTTTTGGTGGAACTTAGGCATTTCCATCAATGACAATGGTTTAATATAATTGAAACCGATGGAGTAATTTAAAACCATTTATCTTATAGATACTTAATTTAAATATATAATTTAGACAGCGATCATAAGTTTTTAGTTATAAAAACATACGATGCGATGAAAATACTATATTAGTATTTACATTTCGCGTAAAAGTAGACTAGACTAGACTAGAAACCGCTTTTTTAAAAGGACTAAGCATATATTTTCTGTACGTCGATGAACAGATAACATATACGGTATACATCATTACAAATTAGTAGTCAAATAAAACGCCTACAAAATAATAAAAAAAAAAAACAAATCACTAGGCACGTGCCCGACCGGCGCCCGGTGGAATCACAACACTAATTTGGTACAACCGCAACGACGGGGGCGGCGATCATTCAAAAACAATATAGGTACTCCTTACAAGAGTGGCCCTGCCTCCCCTTCGTAATTTTTGTCTTTTTGAGAGTTTTGACTCGATTGTTTGTTTTTGTATAAATACGGATGTTTTTTATTTACCTACAGACTTGACAGCGTTGAATATTTTGCAAGAAAATGTGTTATTTTTGTGTTTGGATAATATAATTGATACAATAAAGAAAATTAAAATATGGAGCTGAATTATTAAAATGAGTGATAGACAATGAAAACGCTCGTTTTTACTTAAGAACTGCACTTTTTTTTATTTATAAGCGCTAGGCATAATTACGATCTCACCTGATGGTAAGTGGCGATGTGGATTTGGATGGTAAGCACTAGCTTAAATCCTATTCACTCTTCTCTTGTAGATACTCACATTGTAATCGGACGGGAAGACTGATGCAGGCAAATTATTCCAGTCCTTTGATTTACGCATTATGAACGACGAAGCAAAACGCTTAGTCCGAATGCAAGGTATGTCCACAGCAAAAGCATGGAAGCCCGCCGTGCGTCTTGTTGTCTGATGATGGAAAGGAAGAAAATGTACGAATGGATTTTACTTAAGAAATACGAAAGCATGAGACCAACTTGGACTATGTTTTATCGAGTTTGTTTCACCTGTACTGATAATATTAACTTAACATCCTAAGATTTTTTTTAAAACCAAAAATCAAAAATAAGCGGAGATCAAATCAAAATAAACAAATAGTAGTTTAATTTTGCCAAAATATTGCCTTAATTGATTTACAACGCAGATGCACCTAAAATACCTTTTATGTATTATTTAAGCTACTTGTTTTAATTTTAAGCATAACTTTTTATTAACAAAGTGCAGTGCAATAAAGAAAACATAGCGGTACCTTTAATGCATAATATAAAATAACTACCATAATTGAAACTACTGAGCGACTTCGTTAGTGGAACGTTCCGGAAATTCCGAATACTAAAAGACCTAAATCAGGAATATCCGCGAAAATAAAATTACACGACGATAAACAAAGAAGGCCTCTAAAACCAAAGGGATGCCTAGACCAGTGCAACTCCCGCGAGATTCGCTCGAACATAGAAAATGACCCCCCTTTTCCATCCCATTCTGACCCCTTCCCCCATCCTCTTTCTCGCCTGTCTTGCCTCTTGCCTGTTCTTTCCTATCCGAATGCTCGTCTCACTTCAACTTTTCTTTTATTCCTTACCTACTCTTATGTTTATTTTTGTTTTCCGTTACCCGGCGGAAATAATACGAGTAACGTTGGTATACTGAGGATATTCGTAAAAATTTCGAGTTTTAAAGTCTTCCACTATTATATCCCTAGAAAGTTACTGTAAGTAGCTATACGTTACACCCAGACACGGTATAGAGAGAATAAAATATTATTTAAAATAAATAATTTACTTGTCATTAACTGATCTATTGCTTTAGATTCGCTCAAATAATTTAAATTTAAAAGAGTAAAAACTATTTTTATTGTATTATCATGATACATAAATACATAAGATCACGACTGTGTCCCATAAGGGGTAGTCAGAGACTGGACACTCACTGCAAAAACAGATGACTGCCACAATCCACGTTTCATCAAAACAATATAATGCACTTGGTGTGATAGGTGGCGAGCCCATCTCGCCATCATGCGCTGTTGGGTGCACAGTGCAGTTTAATTCCTTACTCGCCTTTTACGAGATCCATTGGATGAGATGGAGTGGTAGTATTTTTTTATCGAGCCGCCATCACACGGCATTATTTATTATCATGACATGTCCAGGTTAATCTTTCATGCACTCAAGATGACCTTTTGTGGGCGATAGAGTTTGTTGAGAGGCGTCATTATTCTGCTCTGCATTCAATCCTGTAATTTACCTCATTTTTAAACAAACCAGCTACCATATAATATAATTGTGGGAGTACGCCGAGAATAGATACAACGATTTGTTAAATTAAAACAGGTCCGTTCTTTTGTGAGCTTCTCCATGTTGAATGAAGTTGGTTCTATTTATTATATTGCAGTAAACTTATTTTTAATAGATTAGGATTATAACATTTTATATAATTTGTTGTTGACTACTTAAGCAAAGTATTGAAATAGATACTATGTATATTAATTTTAGATTAGTGCAATAACTACTACAACTGTCTAACCTGATTGTAAGTTACTACCACGTAAATTCTTACACCAGTAATATATTACGTGTTTACCTATAAAATGTCCACATCATGTCAGATTTTTTTTTGTATGAAAAACGTTTACCGAGAGATATCCGAAATTTTGACCTATAATATCTTAATACTTTGGCAATTTCATACTTAATTAATGATAGTTCTGCAGAATTCTGATGAACGGTAACGACTGAATTCTTCAAAGGCCTTAATCACAGCTACATCGAATTATTTTTCCCTTTGCATATAATTGTACAAACTGTGAAAAAAAAATGTAAATCAACTGCGGTAAGCTTAAGCGTGACAGATAGTTCCTAGGTTCATTCAGTTTCGAAACTTATTTAAGCGGTGTGATAGCGGGCATTGTTATGAAGGGACAGGGGAGAGCAGCGACTGAATATACTCGGTTGTTTCATTGACAGCTTTTCCATTATCGTCTGCAGTCTCTTACATTACACATCTGGTTCTACTGCAACTGCAACTGCAAGTCTAATAAACTCTACTGGATAATACTGGCAAAGAACAACAAAATTCTTTGGACTTTAACATAGCTTTTTTTTGTAATTATACTTCTTGGGGATTATGGTGCTGCAACCGCCACGACACAACCTGTTATAGTATCGTACTAGATTCACTTTTTATAAAAACGATGATGTTTAAATTTCCTATATGTGACTTTTCGAGATGCTTTACTTTGCCGATTTAATGCAGATGTATCAATACTTTTTTGTTGACTTTAAATGTTGCAGTTTGTCTGTACTTTGGGGTGGATCTGCTTTCACTATAGCTTTTAATTCACTTTTATTGAACTTATTTATTACATTATTTTATTCGTATGATGTCATGCCCACGTATATAAAATAATACTTATGAACAAAGCTTAGTCAGTATGAATGGAGCTGAGCTCATCAAAAGTGCGAAACCTCAACGCGATGGAAAAGAAAAGATTAATAAAGCTTAGCGCACACTGACGCAACACCTGTCCTTTGTCGCTAATGGACGCGGCCCTAATCTCTCGGGAAACGAAGAGATGGTGGAGAAATCGAAAATATAGTTTTCTTAATACGCGTGCAGTTGTTGTGGCTGGAAAATAACGCAAATTTTGATTCGTCACAATAAGGTAATCGTGTCAGAATTTATTTGAATGAGTTTTTGTTTTCATTCAATGCTCTGTATAGCTATCACATCGTTACATAATATTTTAAAATTAATGTTAATAAACTCCAATTTAATTATTAATCAGTATCATCAACATCATCATCAAGTGGTCGGAGTACGTGACTTCTATGCCGCGGGTCCTGGGTTTGAATCCCAGCCGGTGCCAACATTTGTGCAAAACACAAATTGTTGATTTTCGGATATGGTTGTAATGTGCATGTGAAATTTATGTCTGTAAAATGCAACTATGATACAACAGAAGCCTACTGTGGGGCATCGTTACTTATAAAAAATACATAACCGTAACGAATCAAATGTAACTATAAAACTAATTGTACTATGAATTATATGGGCGATTATACTCTGACATTTTTGCAACACTGTTTCAGTTATAATACTGCCATTAAACTGGAAGGCGTATCGCAAATGTCGATCTCTCTGATATTAATAGTGCTACGAACAATTTTCTAAG
The DNA here is from genome assembly GCA_019845155.1 of Luehdorfia chinensis. Lineage (NCBI taxonomy): Eukaryota > Metazoa > Arthropoda > Insecta > Lepidoptera > Papilionidae > Luehdorfia > Luehdorfia chinensis. Next base: position 2,409,701 of record JAHVAK010000125.1, read on the forward strand.
TCTGTTATCTGTTATCATTAGACCGCATCTGCTAGCATACGGCCCCGTGACGTATATCTTTCCAAGTAAAAAAAGTAGCAGCCTCTATATGTTCCTGCTGAGTTCTGGCATCCTCTCAATTCTGAGAGAGTTTTGGAGTCGAGAATTGACTACCAGGCTGTTCTAATGCGGGTTTGACGCAGGCATTAAGTCCGCCATATGTACAACTTAAGTGCATAGAAGTTTAAATAAATAAATAAGATTTTTTTTTATTTTTATTTTGGATAAAGTGATGAAACGAGCAAAACGTTCACCTGATGGTAAGTGCAACGTCTGTCCATAATAAATGCTGTGTCGCCCAGAAAATTTCTGTGTGACACCACACTGTGTCCAGCACCCCGAGACTTAAGTTCTGAAGTCTCATATGCCCAGTGATTACGCTAGCTCACAGTGACTTCAAACCAAAACACAGTAATGTTTGCACACTACTGCTTCACGGCAGAATAACTGGCCCCGGGGTGGTACCTACCTAGACGGATTTTTTTACAGTAGTAAGTGACGAGACGAGCAAAACGTTCATCTGATGATAAGTGCAACGTCTGCTGATACCAATGAGGTGTTACCCAGTGCCCCAGAGACATCAGTTCTCAAGTGATGTCTCTGGGGCACTGGGCCCTGGCCCTGGGCTCATATGCCTAGTAATTACACTAGCTCTCAGTGCCTTTAAGACCGAAACACAGTAATGATTGCACACTACTGCTTCGCAGCAGTACCAGTAAAAGTGTGGGTATGCTTAACGCGAAATATTTTATCTTATGTCCAGTAGACTTAATAGACTTTTAAACAGAGACCGGGTATGTGCCACAACGATGGTGATAGATAGCGGATACATCAATTCAGATGAGGTTAGAAATTAGAAATAAAATAAGGAATTACCCATTTATCTAAAAATTGTTTCATTAGGTACCATACCGAAACTCAATGGTCATATTTATTTTACTAGTGGAAGGTAACTACTAGCTAGGTTTTTAAAGTACACGATTAAATGTGCGGCTGCCCTACTAGAATTATGTACTTCTGTATAAATTAGATACCCTCCAATGACGCTTGATTTGATTTTAAAAGTAGGTCTACCCTTCAAAATCTATCCCAGAAATATTGGGTTGCATACATAAAGATGCGGCAGAATTTAAGTAGACTCTTCGCTGCTATATAACTTAAAATTGTTCAGTATATAATGTACAAAATCTAAATAGACTAGAAACTGAAAATTGTTACAGTCGAACTTCCGAGCTAAAAAATTAAAAAGTAACGTTCCTCTTCCAACCGGTTTGAGTCTGAAATAATTGGAGGAGACTCGAGCTAACCACCCGGATGGGGGTAACAAGCGAGTTATCCGGGTAAAAAGGCAAGTTGCAAACCGCCCGAGTAACAAGCCTAGTAGAGCCGGGTAAAGGCTGTGCAGTAACGAGGATGCAACGAAGCAAGCGCCCTCAAGATGGATGTCTGCTCTTTGTGGAGCTTTTTATGATGAGTTGGGTCAAATGTTTGTTACAGTGTTATAACATGTTCTTATGTATTAGTGATGGAATAACACTTATTTATAGTTGCAAAATTACGTTTGAAAAAAATGGAGCTTACATTTTATGCGCCGCAAAATGAGAACAACTCGATTGGAATCTAGATTCGAATAAGAGCGCTAAAGATTTCATACGTAAACGTTTATTTTTCATATTCTCAAGTTTAGAGCCCTGATTCCAAACCACAGCTTCCCAAACTCGTAGGTCTCGTAGATTTTTTTATTTAATGATACAGAATTTGGCCTGCTTGATAATGAATGTTCCTAAACTTACTGGTTTAATGATTTCACGCCTCATGATCCTCCAACTATTTCTTCAGTGACATAGACCCTGCAGTAAGTCGAAATCGACCCATGGGGATCGATGTTAACGACTTAGGAAAAGTATGATATTTCCTACATCATTCAACTCTTAAAGATGAACTAACGACGTCACCTTGCTTCATTTCTCTAATTGCCAAATTTCTGGCATTTGTAAAGAATTCAAAATAAAGCTCTTATAATAGTGTAAATGCGATAAATTCAATACATTATTTATTATATAATGAATCGCGTGTGTGTTAATATAAATTGGAGACAAATGGGTTCGCAGGTATAGACTATAACTAATGAGTCACCTTAATATGTTAATTGAAGAAATATTGTTATTTCCGTTAGGCATGTGGCCTGTGAAAAGTGAAGGATTTTTATACTGCACACATTTTCATTTTGTGAAACTTCGATCACATTTAATTAGAAATAAAATCTCTTAAGCGAGCGTTTCCTTTGAGTGTTGGATATAGAAAACCGAAAGTTAGAAGCGTTATAAAGTGAACTCTGCTTCAATCAACGCAGTTATTATATTGTTTTAATAAACAATCAAAATAACTCTCGGCAAATGAAAGATTGCAGATTGATGTTTGTTGATATAAAGGCAGGTTCACATTGAAGTTGCGTTCAAATCAATGTTTTTTATTTACTTTTATTTACTAACCGTCAGATCTGAAAAATAATTCGTGCAAGTACAATAATAAGACAGTATATAATTGGTAAGATTCTGTCTATAATTTTTTCAGTCTTTACCACATTCAACATTAAAAGTGTGTTTATCTGAACTTATTTAAGTTATATTAGTAACCAATTAAGTTACTTAATCTTTGTTAAAAAAAATTATCTCCGAAGGTTCTGACATTACTAATATAAGTTTTTTTAGTCAAAGCGAACATAGACGAATGCGCAGTTTGCTACAATATATTTACAATTATATGAAATGAATGAATAATTTAACACATCACACAATACGATAGGTACAGCTAATGACACGGCCACGTCAACGCACGGACCTACATAATCCGCAGGCAGCTTAAGTCTGAGACTGCTTTAAGATCACATAGCTTTGAAATCTGTCTTCAACATTCAGTAAAAGGTTGTCTTGTCTATATCAATGAGATTAATATTGCAAACCGAAGTTGGTCAGTTGGAATTATTTTTAAAAGTGAAGTTTAAAAAGATATAGTTACGGCTGGTTTAAGCTGCACAGTTTTTTTCCACTACTAATGAAGGTTTGTGCAAAAACATAAATTGTGCAAAAACATAGTTGCAAAAACATAGTTAGGGGTTAAACATAGGTTTTCAGGTTTTTCGGGTTGGGATGTGTATATGAAATTTATGTGATTATGTAACCTAAGTCGTCTTTTACGACATCTACTAGTTGATATGTGGTGATTTGATCATCATCATCATCATTTAGATTTAATAAGATACATGTAGCCAAGTGTACAGTTTTAATAATGATTATTATAATTATAATTAATATTATTATTATCATATCAGCCTATGACTAGTCCACTGCTGAACATAGGCCTCCCCCATAGAATGACACAAAAGTTTGTAGCTCTCCTTTTTGGAGGGATTTTGCCATAGTTGCCACGCCTGACAGGTGGGTTGGCGTCCGATCAGATTCTCCTATTTCTATTCTATTTTTTATAGAAGAAAGTGATGAGACTAGCAAAATGTTCACCTGATGGTAAGTGCAACGTCTCTGCGTAAATGCTGTGCCATCCAGAACATTTCTGTGTGGCACAACACTGCGCCCGTCACCCTGAGACATCAGTTCTTAAGTTTATTATGCTCAGGAAATATAAGTTAATAATACAGAAAAGTTTGCACTCTACTGTTTCACGGCACGGTGGTACCTACCTAGACGGATTCCTAAATAGAAGAGATTTAGTCAGGCCATTTTCCAATATAATGGGTAGGTAGAGACCACAGCCGTAGCCTTTTTTCTCCCCCGCGGGAAACGAGACGAGACGGATGGCGAACCACGTTGCCGCCGTTTTGGTACGAGTCTAAAAATTCTTACCTCCCATTACTCACGGGCATTATAGTGACAGCATTGCATGTTATGGTATTATTATGCACGAGCAACGGCTGTTCGTACAATATCTTAGTCGCTGCTTGGCAAGAAAAGAAGAGATGCTATTCTATTCTGCCTATGAAACTGAATTTGTATGCTGCTATCGCGTAGTGGCATTTGGTATGTTTATTAATTGGCGTACATTTCACAGCTGTAATTATTGCTAATGTGGAAAGATATCGCATGTTTTTCGAAGTTTATTGAGCAGATAACGCCTAGTTCCTATAAAAAACGCTACCGAAAATGTATCTAATATAGTTCAAAATGAGGAGTAAAAAGTACCAAAAACGAATAGGAAAACTCAGTCGTCACTACGGATCGCCACGTGCTGCTATTTACAAAGATATTAACCTTTCGCCATCAACAATACGCGGTCAAGAGTAAATATTTATTTCCATACAATTCCACCGAAGGAGCGGTCGAAGTACACTCGAAAGTTTAAGAATAGTTACCGTATAAAAATTGGAGAATGTACACAAAATGCGCTCGCGCCTCGCCTTCAAAATAAACACACCGGGCTTTGTGGTGTACAGACGGACATTACAATAAATGTACGTAGATTGAAACACTTAATAAAATAACAAACAGAGTGCACTGTTTAGTGTTATGCTGCGGACGTATTTAAATACCTCTTTTTCCAACTAAACACTGCTCTTTTGTCTATTCAACAGTTTTTACAATGCATGGATACAGATTCGACCATACTTGACAAGCTGAAGTAAAATTTGATTAGATATTTTTTAAAGAACGTAACATTAAAAAAACTGGTTCTTGTCACAGAGTAGGGTAGAGGGAGATAAAGGTAAAAAAGGTAAGAACTAGCCGATGCCCGCGACTACGTCCGCGTGGATATATCTATTTGATTAAGTAGTATCCTAATTCAAATTGTTTTCTATGTCAAAAATGTTACTCGTGTTTTTGTGCATGAAATTGGTAACTATTGCATTATTAATGGACGATATCATTAGGACTCTATAAGAATTATAGTAACGTGGCACAAAAGGATTCAGAAATTGCAGTGAGCTTCAACATGATATCATTAATGATTTCTTATATTTACGCGAACACTACACATTTAAATGAAACTAATTTTACGGATAGGATACGGAAGGTACTCCGGGTTAACTATGACATCGGGACATCTGTCACCTCAGTCCGCCCGTGACCATGGGTGCTGTAAAGCACTCGAAACGTCGGGTTATAAATAATAAAATAAAACGCCATAAAATCCGTAAAATTAGTTTCATTTAAATGATATCATTAAATAGAATACACGCAAAAGTAGTGATAAAAATACAATTCAGTGTCATATTAACTCTTGTAAACAAAGATTTGCGATTGATATTAAAAAAATAAAAGTTAATAATTTCTTTAAGCATATTTAAGTCGAATTTATGTGTTATTATTGCGTAATATTTAAGTTAGAGTAGTGCAACTTAAAACTAATACATGAAGTACCAATAAATGTATATTTTTACATGATTCTTTTTTTCGGTAGCCGTTCAGCCGAATTTACATACGTAGATTGTGTAGTGTCAAAGTGTGCTGAGAGTGTAACAGGAATATTTACTATCAATTTAAATGTTCATAACCTTTTTCAATAAACAAACTCCCTTTTGATATCAATATTGGGAGTACATTATTAAATTGAAAGGACAACTAATTTACATGGATATCTCATCACTCAGTCATTACCGCTTAGTATCCGTTGGCGATAGCGTATTAGCATAATATAATATCCAAATAGAGAATATCGATACTGAAACTATGACCCGGAAACAAAAGATAGAATTATCACTAAATAATCATAATCTGTCTGCAGATTTTAGTATTCTTATTTACGGATACGCTAAAATTCGACAAATAAGCATGGCCTAGTGCTTAAAGTACCTGACTACGCCGTAGGTTGGGAGTTCGAATCCCTGTCGGAGCCAACGTTTGTGCAAAAACACAAATCGTTTGTTTTTGTGGCTGGTTGTGTTATGCATGTGAAAAGTATATGTTCTGTAAAATGCACTTATAACACAGGAGAAATCCATATGTAGATCATAAGACATACGTTATTAATTATGATCTGTGTCGTCAGTAACCATACTGCTTTATTATAGCTGTAGAGTTTCTTTGAATCTCAGAAAATATTAATCCAATTACATTTTTTTATTGTATTAGGTAATCGGTTGAGGAAGGTTCTAGACTGTAAACCTTTCATGCTACAGACTAAGGAGCCGCACGCTGAAAAACGAACATTACCGAGAAAGATTTTTTATATTTACGCCAATACTACACATTATTAAAAACTAATTTTACGGATTTATAAATAGTTATAAATAGTCGTAGTTGCATGGTAAAAGCAACTAAGAAACTACCGAGAAAGACCGAACTGTGTATGCGCAGGTCAGCGAGATAACATGTCGTAAGCCGCAGTCATGGGGCTTATTTTACGGGGATAAAACCGCGTGGCACTGCTATATATACATATTTGACGGCGCGTAGCTTAGTGTGCACACTACCTTACTACCTTACACTACCTTACCTACTTACACTGAGAGTCTTTTGTTCAAATCCCAGTACAACACAAATCTTGTAGGTAAGGTTGATTCGGTGTTTGCGACTTGTGGCACTATAATATCTTCTGCGCAGCTTATAGCTTACGGCGGTATACGACTGTTATCGTCTTGGTCGTGCTAATCTCAATAATATATTTATTACAAATACTATAGGTATATTTATGCATAAGCATTACTACATATATTTTAATAATTATATGTTATTAATAAAAAGGTAAAAACCTTATTATTAAATTTATACAAATCATAAAAACAGAAAATACTAATTTTTTATTTGAGTCCTAAATTATTTTACTAAAAAGTGTACAAAGATTGCAGATTATGAATTTATTCTATAATAAAATTTAACTGTTTTTATACTCGTTAAGTATAATGTAAATGACAAATTCTTAATGCAACACACAATTATTACCTCTCCCCGTCTCGCCTCTCTAAATTTAAAACTCAATAAAGTGTAAGATTTGTCGGCCATCTTTAAAAAAAAGCAAGGTATCGAAGCAGAATGGCCGGTGTCATTTTAAAGGAACCCCTTTCTTCCGTCCACACCGATTTTAATAATAACATCTTCGCGTTTTTTATTCGTTCTTTTGAAATCTCTTTTAAGCTGAAGTAAGTTTATTACTAGTCAGATCAGGAATTTCAATCTCACATCCTGAGTTAACCGTCTTTGATGTAAGCGGTAGTGCTGTATAAGCGATTTGCGCTTTTATTACATTGACCTTTAAGTAGTCATTTATATGAGTGTTTGGAGATATTCACTTTTCTCAAATGAAATTGCTAGGCGTAACTGAATTTGCACTATGAATGGAGTATCCATTGTGGATCATTAATGTCGGTTCTGCGAAATCCCGCTACAGAGTGAAGTATTAAATTTAAATAACTGAATTTATTAAAAGTGTTTGTTATTCTGTTTCCTTTATACAGAATTTTTATCTTAAAACCTACAATCATAGACAGATGTAACAGTTAAGGTTACTGCGAATTTGATCGAAAAAGGGACCTCGTGTAGAAACCCTTTCATAATTGCTTTATTAATAAAAGTATTCGTCCCTACTTTTTTTTAAAACATATACGACATAAATAAGAGTAAAATCAGTTGTGCTTCGTAAAATCCAGAGTATTAGGATATTTCATATATTTATAAAAAGTATCAACGATGTAGATGCTACCTATCGGTTATTCAATGTACAATTTTCGAAACGTTTATTGAATATTTAAAGCGGATCAAAAGTTTTCAATATAATATAGTGATAGTGTATTTGTGCACTCATGAGATTCCATCAGATTGACGCATTATTGATGCTGTTAGTAATGGATGTACTTACAAGAGGTGCTAAATATCCAACATTTGTAACTGGTACTCTTATTAATCACTTTTTTTAAAATATATCACGTATTTAAATAATTTACTCTGTTCTATGTCGGTTACGGATCTTACGTAATCGGCTTCGGTTCGGATCTGGTTTTGATAGATTAAGTAAAGCGAAGGCTCTCCAGTGTTCTGGAAACGTTTAAATTAATGTACATATAAAGGAAATATGCAGTATTTTCTAATAGAAGTGTTCTTCTAGTTTCAATAAACAAGAAAGTGGTGCGTATATTCAATTCGTGTCAGATTATTTTTCTAAATATATAATAAGAAAATAAGTCATATTTTGAGAAACATTTAAATTTATTGTGTAGTACTCACGACGCATAATATAAGTAAGGAGCGGGAGTCAATACACAGTCAAATTATTATCGTCATGAAAAAAGTTTTAGTAGCATTTATACAAAAGCAATTTCATGCTTCGTAATTCACTCAATGCGATACGTCGTCGTTAACTGAAACATATAGTCATCATGATGATTGACCCTAAACATAAGATGAGAAAGGGCCAGTTTCTTTTCTATGTAATGAAAATCATTAATGTTTCTGTTACGTAAAATTAGTGCTACAATTTATTCCTTAGGTAACGAGGAGATAGAATAATCTGGTGAGATAAAAAACGCCAACTTTTTCTTCTCTTCTAGAAAAAGTCTAGAAAAAGTCTAGAAAAAGTCTAGAATTTTCCTTCGTAGAATCCTAGTCCTAGAATGGCAGAAGCCGAAAACATCGGTGAAATAATAGATTGCATTGAATACATTAAACTATGAAACCCTAAACAAACATATACATTATCTAAACTGATGTCAATCCCAATAGTTTCTAACGGCATTTGAATAGGGCATACCTACTTAGTGAGTTGGATTGTACAACATACGCAAACAGGGTGTATCCACATTGTGTTACTCCACCCGACCGTACATCGACAACCATTTGGGCGGCTGTTATCGAAGTGCGATTAGTGTTAGAGGAAGAGGTAAATGTATGCTTAACATGTATTAATATTGGGTTTCATATATGTATATAGATGATTATGACTATATAAGTATATATAGTTATGACAACTGAATTACAGTCTACGAAATTCATTATTTGATTATTGTTTTCAACGATTATCAAACGAAAGATCTTTTCGGACAAGAAAAGAATAATTTCTTAATATACATCCCTATCAACTGAATAATCATATAATTCATGTGAATCTGTATTATGATACCGATGTTAATTTGTAACAATTGTTGTTCTAATTTTTTATATTTATATGCATAAAATGCATGGAATTGACTTAGTACTGATAGGTAGTAAATGTCATTTCCTCGTGTCTGTGACATTGCTGACAGTGACTTTCATTATGTCGTTAAAGATTGTAGATTGCAACTTGTTTAAGTCAGAGACTATTACTATTACGTTTTTCTATGTTGATGCGCATATATTTGATGTAACAAAAATATCAGTACTAAAATATTTTCGCTAAAAATAATTAAATTTTCCGAATATTAATTAAAATGATCTCATTGACCAAACTGGCAGAAGGTAAAAAATAATATGAAAAATAAAGATACAATATCAAAGACAAACAGTTCATTATTCCAAAAACCTGAGACATCAAAAGAAAATGTCAATAGAGAAGCGATCCTCTTTTATAATAACGTTTATAATGGGGCTCTTGAAAAAAAAATAACCCAAATTAATTTTCCCAATCCAGTGCCTCACACAAAGCAGCCTATCTCTTTGATAGACTTTCGTATAAAATAATTTATGCAAGTGGTCAGCGTTGAAAATGAGGGGCCTTTAATCTTTAAGTAATTTCTTTTATACATACAGATTCATTCGCAAAAGCAACTAAGAAACCGTTAACATCGTTACAATAATTTTTATATAGATTGTAATAATTAAAAGTTTAACATTTTTTTATAACAAATTAAATTGTTTTTATTGCATGTATTTTATATGGGCGTAAGAAGTCGGTATCATTTTTTTAATGTATTTTAACCTTTTGGTAAAAGTATGTGTTCGCTGCTCTGCGTTCTCTGCGATAGCCAGTAAATAAAAATCAGGAGACTTAGATCACTGTATATTTAAGGGCTAATGTAATCTACAAGACTACTATTAATATAAATATGTGTATGAATCGACTGATTCGATAAATTCCAGCAATAAGAATAACATAAAACAAAAGAGTAATAAGTAATTATTACAAAACCAAAATGATTCCAATAAAAAAACGTCCCTACAATAGTGGCAGATTCCTCATATATAAAGTAAAATAATACATTTTAAGCTCAATTTGTAAAATATTAATATCAATAAAATTACTTACTAAATACGATCGATGATTTTCGTCCTGTCATATTTCAGACGACGAAGGGAGTATGTTCAGAAACTTCAGAGGTCTAAGTTGAATTAACGTCTTTAAATTCAAAACAAGCAGAGAGAAATGTAAACAGACAATCAGCAACGATTTTAAAGATGGAATTGGAATTCACAAACAAGGGTCCGATGAGGGAGCGCGAGGTAATATGACAAACGCTTTGAATAGGAACGTTCTCGGGCGAATTTGTGTTTGAATTTATATAATAAATCTTGCGAGATGTTACAGAATTGCGTTCTCTTTAAAACATTAACGTTTAAGCAATTAAAGATGTGGAAAGTCATATGAGTATACCTGATACTAATTTATCTTCAAACATTTTTATAATGCTTACTTCAGACAAAACTATAAATCATGAGATTTATTAATAATTTAGTTCATTAATAGTTTAGTTAATGGTTATATAATTTAATTAAGAAAGTTATGCTAATAATGTAAAATATTTCAATGATTTAAAGACCCGCAGTGGAGGAGCGTGGCGAATTCTTCACGGTTCGAAAAAAAGGAGCCTGTGCTCAGCAGTGGCACATTCATAGGCTTGTTACTTTACTTTTTTCTTCTTTCCCCTTGTGAAGTTTAATATTTTTATGTAGAATAAATGAAAATGTTGTATATTTCAATCAAATCCAGATTACAAATAGACTAGCGTTGCCAGCGCTAGACTGTTATATACAACATCTGCCAGCTGTTGTCTAATGGAAAAGTGTTTTATGCTTTACATTTCTAGCTCCGAGTTCGCGTAAGTGGAAAAAATCGGCGACAAACAACGCCCCCGACCGCTTTGAGACCAGGCAGTGTAATCTGTTTTGTTAATTTCGAACGTTGTTTGTCAGTGTTTTTCATCTAACTCGGGACAGAAAGGAATGGTTAAGTTTTATTTGCTTCAACCCGGAATTGTTTAAAGAGCGGAATTGCGTCTATGTATATGATATAAAAGGGACGTTTGATTCTTTTACTAATTAGATATGGCAACGTATGTATAGACCAGAAGCGCAGAATTCATAAGCTAGGCCATTAATTTGTAACCTAGATTTATTTTAAATTTGAATAGTATTGTAAGTAAAACAATTAATTTTAAAATAATGCCAAGAAATCTTATTTATGCTTAATTGTTTTCTCTGATCCGCCTCTAATTTATCTTGCATTCAGACATGCTGCGATCAAATTACTTTGATGTTGTTTAGTGCTATCAAGTGTGAAACTAAATTTCTAGAACGCCAATCTATCAAAGTAGGTACTTTAAGAAAACCAAACAAACGTTATGATTCGACAGAAAATTACGCCATTATGTATCAAGGGATGCCTTATTTGAATAAGCGTAAATTGTCAAAGAGATTTTATCTGGTTAAACAAAGATGCTCCTTCTGTTGGCTTTTGCCCCTGTTCAGGGGTGCCTATTAAATGGGATCGGCTAATACGGTTGATGATGCCTCCGATTTAGTTAACCCTCCTTGCTATTAAACAAGGTGTTTTGTCTCCTTCTGTTAATGTATATTTTTCTATTAATGCATATTTTATGATCAAGTTAAAGGGGTTGATAAAATCCTTACTAAATAATTCACAATCAGTGTTGATGTATTAGATGGTCGTAAAAAAAAAATAGGCACAACAAATTACTTGGAAAGTAAATTAAAAAATGGGTTGGTAAAGTGGTTAATTACTAAACTACTCATGTATTTTGTACACTTACAATTGAAAATACACAAAATATACGATTAATCCTTAAAAGGGTAACGACGTAACGCGTGTTTCTGTAGGGCTCTACAACCTGGAGAACATAGACATAAAACACAGAAGAAACATCTTCATCATGGCTGCCTGACTTAGTTGCTGTCAGTATACCTTCCAAAATTCGAAAGACGGCAGTGCTTAGGTAGACATTTCAAAGTTGATCAAGACTATATAGGTCAAATAGATGGTTTTTAGATCTTATCCACATGCAGCTGATGAAATTCTGTGAATGCTTGGTACTTCTCCTATCGATCCATAAGCTACAGTCAGTTTACAGATGCCAGGTGGATCTATTTGATGGGCTCTAAGATTCAAGTTTAAGTAAGATGCAAGTTGGAATGCTGTATGAAATAATTACCAAGAAATACCACCAAGGTCACAATTTTTGTAATTCAATAATACATAATGCTTAAAGTATTGTTGTGCATTCGGAAATAATGTCCACTACTTTATTCCGAAAGCTACATTTTATAAAGTAAAACTAACGTAACGTAACGTAAAGATAGCGAAGTCAAAAGCGACGGAAACTTTAAGCATCAGGTTTGTTATTATTAAGAATAATGCACAAGCTGACCTGATATCTGGCGAATTTTACAGATGCGTAACAATAAATAAGAGAGAGTTTGTAACCATCAATCCCAATAAAATGTTCATTAATGCCCAATGTGAGAAAAATCATCGCAATCACCGTACGATTGGCCACAAAGAGTGCTTTCACGACCCCCTTTTTTAAACAAGCATTTTTGTCTCCCCCACGTCAGCCTGACGGAAGATAAGAGATTTTTGCGTCATTAGCGAATGTGCGTCGTCATTCTGCCACGATTTGTCTATGGTTATCTGTGGCTTTTTTGGCGCGAATGCGTGGTCGGCCCGTTGTACGTATATTATACGACTAAATTTTCGCGGGCTAATGTGTTGGAAGAAACTTTGAGAAGATAAGCTTTGAAAGCAAAGCGATCGCTAGCTGGCGATTTTTTTTCTAATTGCTAAATAAAGGAAATAATATATTTCATAGGATTTAAAAATATTTAATGAAGTTGAACATGCTCAGGTTTTGTACATAACAGTACGTTACTATTTTTTTTTTGGATTTAATTGTTTCAAAATTTAGTTTATACACGTAAGTATTTATTGCTATTTAAATCTTTGAAGTTTTATATTACGAAAATGCATTTTGAGAACAGAATTCTTAATGTAAAATCTATTGCAATAAAAGTATTCCGTATCTTTTTAAAGCCAACTCTTTTGTGCGATAAAAAAACACGACCGAGCCATTATTTTCGCTGTACGATGTCGTTTCGGCAGCGAAAGCGAAGGGTAAATATAGGCACTAAAAAGCACAAGAGCGCTCGAAATGGCACGCGTCACGAACCACAACAAACGAACGCCGCACGAACAGAACGACAATCGAAATAATTTTAATTAGAGAAAAATTACCGCTGCGAAATGCGCAAGTGCTTCCATACTGGTACAGTCAGAGGCAAAAGTTCATGCAGGAGTTTTTATCGATCAATCGTTTAATTGGTATTGGAGATTATCAACAAATGTTTTTGTACTTGATTTGATCGATTTTTAATTTAATCAAGAAAGTATAAATACTGTTATAAGTTAACATTATTTGATATCTATATATATTTTCGGTGATGTAATTGCTGTTAGCCTTCTCGGCTTTTACAGCTTCATCGGATACTATTTGATATCTGCAATGTTAATGGAGCACTTGGGTTCTTGATTATATACTTAAAATGTTGTGTATAAGAGATCCAGCGAAAAAAAAATAACTTACATTAATTTTTTTTCTGACCCTAAAAACTCTAGAGAACAATACTTGACGAACCCTTTCCGCAAACAATTAGCGCACAAGTGCACTCTCGGAACAACGGCAATACAGTTCCTGTGAAGCGCATCAAGCGCTACAAACAGCTTCCGACTGGCTGGTAACCGCTTCTGCCTTTGCCTCCGTTTACCGCCCGCGGAGTCAACCGTGCAACTGTGCTTCTTTTGTTTTTCGATTGTTGAAGGCAACGTTCCTTTTTCAAATTAAAATTGGATTTTAAAAATGCACGTAGGGGGTGTCTGTGCACTAGTTTTAGGCGCTTATGTGATTCATAGTTTACGTAAGGCATCTGTATTATGAAATCGATTTCAGATTTTTTTTAATTAATAAGATATATAAACATGAGTAGAGACTATTTAATTTTTACTTTGGCATGCACACAAATTTTATGATTTATTTACTTTGAATAAAGAAAGACAACAATATGGTATCTAAATCTAAAATTAAAACTGTTCACGTAATAAATCTATAAGCTGAATTAAAGAAATAAAATAAACACTCTTATCTTTAACAGACAAAAAATAAGGAATAAATATAAACATAATGATTTAAGAGTAAACACTAACCACAGATATCGAAGTTATAACAAATAAAACTTACAAAGTTAAATCTCTATCTCCAGATCAAATGTCTCGCTTCAAAAAATAAACACAACAATATAAAACTGTATCTGAACTTAAACACTCGCATTCCACAAAAGTGGTGAAACAAGTATAACACAAAACGAATTTTATATCAGTGGGAATAGAAGGCGAGGCCCTTCTAATTACCAATTTCAAGTTTCGTCTCATTTCTCACCTGTATAATGTATGTAATGTAATTCTAGGAATTATTATCTAACTAAATGCCTTTGCCTTATGCCACCAGCTCGTAATTTTGAAAAGATGTCAGATACACTTTGACAGCCAGTCTGTTCAGGACTTTGTTTTTCCAAACCTCTAAATGTGACTGAGGTCACAATAAAATGGATCTAATGGTGTTTGTTCTTTTTCAATGAGGTACTTTTTTAAACGGCATTCCTTTTTTGAATTAATAGAATGGGATACCGTATAGATGTCATCGTCGCCTACTAATTATGTCCGTCCAGTTAGTGTACATGTCATCTGATCATGTCTATAATTCTGTATTTAATGTTTTCTCATGTTAGTTATTCATGAAAAATCTTTTTCTTTTATCATAAATATCAGTGCAAACATTCCCGTAGTATTGTTTTAAGATCGGAAGGGGGGAGGGGGGGGGGGGGATTTAAACTCTGGAGACATAAGAACTGATGTTTCAGGATGACGGGCGCAGTGTGGCAATGTTTTGGGTGACACAGCATTTGTTATGAGGAGACATTGAACTTGATTGAAAAAAAGCAGATAACTTCGCTTGTTGCTGAGGGAGATGGTCATCAGTGTCTACGACGCGAAAGCTATAGGCTTTTGCGCCACCATCGCACGTTGCTAACTCTGTTTCTTAATAATTAATTCCTTCTTAGCACAGTAATTAATCCCCACAATGCGAAACACACAAAGCCTCTCGGAATATCTAAGTCCTCCGCTCAGTACATTGTAATTATTGGATGAAAGTTACCTGCCTGTATGATAAATGAGGTAAAGACATCTCGTTATTGTCTCACGGATGAAAGAGTCTTTTGTCTATGGCTCGAAACAAAACCTTCGTTCGTTGTCTATGCTGCGCTCAGCTCATTCTTTGTCCAATGGCGCGATGTATTGTAGTGGCTTGCGTCGGGGGAATCATTAAATGTATTTAAAAGGACATTAAAAAAGATTTGCGAATTATTAGAAAATTATGACTGTGTTAGTAAGTACGTTACGTTCAGAAATAACTGACGTTAAAATATTTCACGCAATTACGAGAACTGTTCAGAACTGTATTCAGACATATATATTTGTCTTAAATAAACAAATAATTTGCACCGTAGATGCTGCTGCCCTTTACCAGTTTTGATAATTTAGGTCTGTCATATTTGAAATGGTTATATTTACTATACTTGTTTCAAGAAGTTAATAATCACCTTGAAGATTCATTAAAATCCATAACATCGGCGACAAGGAACACATAACAGGTTGAGAAATAGCAAGAAAACAATAAGAAGCAAGGAGTGCGCTGCCATTTGTTAAGATGCGCGCGCATTCACAAAGCGCTTTTGTGCGCCCATATGGGAAAATATCCCTTGTTTTGTCATCTCTATTGTTACTGACAGACGGACGGACAACTGAAAAGACAGGTTTTGAATACTTATGTAAGCGGGAAGGCTCCGTTCAATATACCTTAGTTTACAGATTATTTAAAGGTGAACCGAGTTTATTTTAACGTTACGATGCTTAGTCGTTTGAGTGGTACAAATTGTCTATTGTATAATCTAGTAATAAAGTGATATTTAACATTTTCTCTAATTAAATTTAAGTGTAGGCAGTGATTATGCTTATTTTGTTGCACTCTGTATTTTCACTATCAGTAGCAAATAACTGCGCATATTATAGTGCCGTGAATCTATCCGCAAATGACGGCTCGTACTCTTATTCACAATCTGTAAAGGTTTGGATGTTCAAAGATACAAGCTCGGTCAAAACATATTCTAATATTACGTGTCTTTCGTAAATATCGGCTTCGACGATGATGAGAACCCATTACCCGCTTTTTCCTGATAGTAGCTGACATCTAAACCAGGCGTTCACGACAGTAGCAAATAAGTGATAAAACTGATCATATTCAAATTTGTGTAATCAGAAATTATTTATGGTCGCTTCTCTTTTCTCTTTTATTCATTCTTTATTAATTATTCGTCAAAAAGGATTTTTATGTTTGTGTAAAATAATCATTAAAATAAAGCAACCGTATCAAGAAGTTTTTTAATAGAATAAAGAACAAGACCAGCAAAATGTTAACTTCATGGTAAGTGAAACGTCTGCTCATAATAGTTGGTATGTCACCCAGAATATTTCTATGTGACACCACACTGCGCCCGTTACTATGAGACATCCGTTCTTAAGTCAAATGTACCCAGTGATTACACTAGCTCTCAGTAATCTTCAGACCGAAACACAGTAATGTTTGTACACTACTGCTTTACGGCAGAATAACTGTCCCTGGGGTGGTACCTACCTAGACGGATTAGACATAACTATGCATACTAGATGCCCGCCAGTGGTCGAAATTCGACCGTAATTCATAATTTTTTTAAGCTTGTAAGTATCTGAGGTTTTAGTAATTATTTGTTGGCAATCCTTGATATCCTCCTATGCAGGAATGTGTGTGACCAGTTTTTCTGCAGTGAAGCAGTAGTGTGCAAACGTTACTATGTTTTGGTTTTAAGGGCACTGAAAACTAGTGTAATTACTGGAAATGGCACTTAAGAACTGATGTCACATGGGGACGAGCGCAGTCTGGTGCTGCACAGAGAAATCTTCTAGGTGACACAATATTTGTCATGTTCAGTTGAACACTTTGCTCGTCTCGTCACTTAAAGTTTCAGCCTATAAAAGTCCCACTACTGAGCACAGGCCTCTTCTCATTTCTGTGAGGGTTTTTTTGGAGCTAGGAAGAATCCGCCACGCTGCTCCAATGCGGGTTGGCGGACTTCACATGTCTTCGAAATATTTTTAATTTTCTCAGACATGCAGGTTTCCTCACGATGTTTTCCTTCACCGCCGAGCACGTGGTAAGTCAGCACATAAAATTGCAATTAACAATTTTAGTGGTGCCGGCACCGGGAATCGAACCCAGGTCACTCGCGTACTATGAAATTAAAAGCGAGCGCACTTTATCACATAAAAAAAGGCTAGCAGGCAATAAAGAATAAATAAATACCTAGTATCGAATCTCAGTTGTGGGATTACTGTAAAACATTTTAAGTTTTCGATTAATGCATCAGTTAATCACATCTTAATCGGCAACAATTTAACGTTGATTGTGACGGAAGACATTCCTATTCCACCTGCCATCGACGGTAGATAGCATCTTACGTTAAGCTAGTTTAGAATGAATGTATCTGAGTGTGTTTATGAATACTTTCGGTATAGAAGATAAATCTTGTAAAACTATCGCTGGTATGTTACGAGCTATTTGTTGTAGATACTGTTAATTTATTGTGGAAATCAGGGAGATAAGAATTTTTTAGAATGTCTGTGTGTATTGTGTGAAGGTATTTTTATTTACTAATATGACAGCACGGTTGGCGTAGTGGCAAAGCGATTTGCACCTGCTTTATGGGCCGCGGGTTCGATTACCGGACGAGGTAAACATTTGTATGACCTATTTACTGGTGGTAGGATTCATATGCAGGAATCCGTCTAGGTAGGTATCACCCCAGGGCCAGTTATTCTGCCGTGAAGCAGTAGTGTGCAAACATTACTGTGTTTCGGTTTGAAGGGCACTGTGAGCTAGCGTAATCACTGGGCCTATGAGACTTAAGAACTGACCTCTCAAGGTGATGGGCGCAGTGTAGTGTCACACAGAAATGTTCTGGGTGACACAGCACACTTTACATCAGATGAACGTTTTGTTCGTTTCGTCGCTCTATGCTATAAAAAAAGATAGTTGATCCGTGTCTGAGTATGTGTACATGTGGTATTTATGTCTGTTAAACACAGCACTCAAGATACAGGTCTGATTGATAGTGATAATGATTTGGCGACTGCGTGGCCAAGTGGTCTGAGTACCTGACTTCTAAGCTCTGAGTTCGAATCTCAGCTTTAAGCAACATTTGTTTAAAAACTAAAATTGTTGATTTTCTGGACTGCTAATTGCTCCACGTCAGTGATATTGCCTGCATCATACCCTTTGCAACATACACTTCAGATGTTGTCGCATGAGTGTTACACCGGGCGCGGTTATATAGGTAAGGACGAGTGACTGCTTCTGTGTTTATGCGTAGACTTCTGGCACTATATTATAGTTTCCGGCGCAGTTCATAGTCGATCCGATAGTATTCGGAAGTTGTCAGATGACATAATTGGTAATACATGGTTCATTCTATTGTCGCATGTCATAGTTTTAGATAATGTCAAGATTATGGATTAAAAAAACTTACGCTTGCTAAAAGTAATACGTAAGATACGAAAAGTTATCACTCAGATCGGTTTTAGTCCTGTTTGTTCACTGACAAACGACAACTCTCCATAGTTAATATAATCATTTGCTAAGATCCGCATGCAAAATATAAAAATTACCTATTACTTAGTTTGAAGCACTAGTTGACACTACGTCCAAACATTACTGTGCTTCGGTCTGAAAGGCACTGAGTGGTAGGGTATTTACCGGGCATATGAGACTTCAGAACTGATGCCTCTGGGTGACGGGCGCAGTTTGGAGTCACACACAGCAATGTTTTGAGTGACACAGCATTTGTTATGGGCATACGTTGCACTTACTATCAGGTTAATGCTTTGCTCGTGTTGTCACTCTGTCTTGTAAAACAGCGATTTGAGATTTTTATTTATTACAGTAATATTTATAAATGTTAATACTAACATACAAATTCATTTTGTTATTGATTAAGTCGTTTTGGGAACAAATTATCGGTACTATATCGTTAATAGCGTGGGGTATCGACACATTGGTGTGACGTTTTAACAAATTAATTTTAACATATTTATTTAGTTACTTAAAAACACTTATTGCGGCTTTACTGTTTAAAATATTGAATATAGTGGAATATTTGAATAACATTTTGGCTTAGTCGCCCCAGTGGGTCTCATTTTTATCGATACAGTAAGTATATTATCTGTTATTCAATTCAGAATGTACGGTCGTAAATATGTTAATATTCGTCAATATATTTGTAAAAGTGTCACAAAACAAACTACAAAAAGTTCATTACACACTTTTGGATTTTAGTCATGTAATTAAATTTTCTTAACAGTGTTAAATTACACGCAATAAAACAATAATTATTTTCTTTACGTTTATTTTATAATCGGTGTTCACACAGTTATCAATAGTATGAATTTTATTTCAAATAAGATTGTTATGACTGCTTTAATAACATACCTATCGACGGGGGTCGTACTTAGAGTTTATTTTATAATTCCTGCTATTGGGATGGATATTTACTAATACTTAATTATGCGATGGACCCCAAAATTATTATCAATTCAGCCAGTAACAGTACTTTACTCATATCACTAGTAAAGTGTTTATGCTAAGGATAAAAATATAAAAAAATACAAAAAGAATTTTAAAACGCATTCATATTGCAATATTGCAATATTATATTGAGCAGCCTCTAAGAAAGTTAATTGTACTAACTTTCAGATTTTTTTGTAATATATATATTTTTTAAAGTACAGAATGACGAGACGAACAAAACGTACTCCTGATGATAAGTGCATCGTCTGCAAATAACAAATGCTGTGACAACCAGAACGTTTCTTTGTGGCATCACACTACGCTCGTCCTCAAGAGACATCAGTCCTTATTATTATTCTCGTATGCCCAGTAATTACACAAGCTAACAGTGCCCTTCAGACCACTACTGATTTAAAGCTGAATGACTGTCCCGGCGGTGGTACCTGCCTAGGCGAATTCCTGCATAGAAATGCTGCCAATATGCTGTAGAGTACAAATTACTATATCAGAAATAAAAAATATTCCGAAAACTTACATCTTATCACTGCGCCTAGCCACTCAAACGTCCGTGCTACAGTTGTTGCAAGCAAATTGTAAGGATAACTCGTTTGACACGACACGGATCACAGTAAGTTAGTAGTAGTAGGTAATTTTAAGTAGATTTTGTTTTTTTTTATTCTTGTAACAAAGTAAGAATTAACCTCTTCTTGACTATAAATATCTGACACATAATTTGTTGTGGGCAGACGTTGCTCTTACCTCCAGGTGAACGTTTTGCTTATGTCGCCCTATCTAAAATAAAAAATAAAGCTTCTGAAAACCATATAATGACTGAGTTTTATTTTAAATTAAATGAATACATTTCGGGCCTTTAATTAAGAAAGTATCATGTATTTTCACATACCCAGTATAATATTATTATTAATCAAAAAGCTTTTCATTTATTATGTGAAATCTCAGCAATAAAAGTTTACAATACATGCATGGCACCTACATCTTATTTTGAATCTTAATGGTTAACTTTTAAAATTATAATTGAATGAGTTTTCATTTGAATTGATGAAATGGTCTCTAGATGGACGCATCGTCATGTACAATGCGGGTTGAATTATCGACTTTTATCTCAATTATTCCAAAGTGTTTTTTTAGAATAACCTTTATTTCCTTGTGTTAAGAGTCACTGTGTGTTTGATTTCATTGTGTAGGTCGCCTAATGGGCAAGTGTACACTGCAGTGCAATTAAAGAGAACTATTAAAAGTGAAATGTTGTAAGCAATCTCGAGTTTCTCGGTACTTTTGTGGGAACTTCGGTTATTAATTACTGGTGGCGACTGTTTTAGGCTCTTGATGGCACTCGACCATCCTAATTTTATCAGATCACAGCCCGCTCGACGCTTTTTATTGGGAGTGTTCGGTGACTTTGTAATTAGCTTTAACGGCGAGGTTGCTTTAACATCGTAATGCAAGTAAGGTAGGTAATGAAAAATCAATTATGAAATGACGTTATGACGTTATGTAAGTGACTTTTAACTCTGAAAGTAGGTATCTGATGCTCAACGCAGTGGAAAGTGATAATTTGACATTTTACTTTATCGATAAATAAAATATTGTTTTTTAAGAAACTATTATCGATTTGAAGTTCATGTCGATATGAAGGCGTTTCGAAATACAAGTAAGATAATAAAATAAAAATATTTGACGGTCTCTAACTGATTTTTAATTCTCAAAGTAGGTCATTATGAATGTAGTGGAAAGAAATCGTTTTACGTTTTACCATATCGATAAAAAAAATTTTGTTTTCTTAGAAAATAATATCAAGAAGAAGTAAATATCAAAATAAAAGTGATATAAATAAGTTATTCTGCCGGCAATCAGTGGTGTAATTAGTGCAAAGAAGGCTTATAACACTTAAAATCCGATGTCTCATGATAAAGAGTGGAGTTTTGTGCTACAAATTTTTCCAATCCAAAGTTCTGGGTTGGTATTATGAGAAGACGTGACATTTAACATCAGGTGAACCGTGGAGTGAACGACTTGCTCCTCTGTTAGCACCATTAAAAAAGGCAATCTAAACGAAAGGATACTTATGGTGCGATACTAACTGGATATGTAGCGACATCTATGTCGCCACATGAGAAGTTCATACGTTCAAAATCGCGCTATTAAAGTTTTGAGATGCGAACTATATACGACATCTAAAGATTACTGTATGGAGGAGACGTCCTCCCAAATCCGGCGAGTAGCTATCCTTTCCTTGGCAATATCATCCGCCGAAGATATACAGGATTTCTATTTTCAAACTTTTAATCTGAAAGAGTAAGCAGAGTCCCAATTTTTGTGTTATAAACATGCTTACATTCGAAGATGTAATTAACCACAAAATTAATAACAACTGCGTAAAACAAGTAGTAAAATTTTATTAATTACTTTTTATGGTTTTAGGATGTAATTGCCCTCATAACAAATGGCTTTAAATAAATGTTCAAAAATATGCATATGCAATAAAAAGCCTTTAATAGTTTCTTAATAAAAATGCAAATTATTTGGCCAACACAGTAAGTCACGTATATATACCAATAACAGTAGCTTAATTGGACCGGTTAGAACAAGTTTTAGTATAAGCTTACAGGTATTGATAGAAAAAAATATAAATAATATAAATTTTATACTTTAAAAAAACTTACGATCTTTATATTGGATGAATAGTATTTGTACGTTACCTGCAAATAAAAGATGACGTTAAAAAAGTTTCTAGTTGAAAAAAATATTAGTATGAATGTTCAATTTCTAAATGGATAGTAAAAGTTTTAATGTAATAAATAGTAAATGATATGAAATATGTATGATATGTAATAAATAGATAGTAAATGTTTTAATGTAATAAGTAAATAATTCACTGTGTTCTCCATGATACGAGTATATAGTTATTTCGATACATAGATTTTTATTGTTTAATGTTTATATATATTATTATTTTACTTTGACCCAATCCTCGGGACCATGATATATAGTCAGAGTCTATATCACAGTTCATTTGACACGTACATCTATGCACAGTAGCAGTATTTGGACTTGCCATTAATTTGCGGCACATACGCTACGCTTTCTCTTCCATCGCCCGTGAAAATTCGAAGGTGTTTTATAATAAGGGTCTGTGTCAACAAACTTAAATAAATGCCCACTAATGAGCATAATATTATAATATTGTGCCGACTGAAAAAGAGTTGTTTGGTTCACATACAGGGTGTCGCTTAAGGAGCGACGCTATTAAATTCTAATGCTATGGTGCATGCGATGAGCGAGGAGCGGGAGCGGCTACTGATATGATAGAATGTAACATTGGTTATCATCTTAGTTACTTGTTAATGATAGAAGTAAGAATATTTTATACAGGGACTTTAAATAATAAGAATCCGTCTTGATGGATTTCCACTTATATTTCTTTCTAGAATGTACATGCTTGTAATATTGTTGTACATAGAAAAATATCATATAACTTGTTTTCTTACCCAATCTAAACTTTGAAAACAAACACTTTACGCATGAGAAGTCTTATCGAATTTAAATTTTTAGTCAACGATTAATAAATTATCGGATGAAAGCAAAGCCAATATTGTCAAACAATGTCTATGCTCAGCGTCGCCTTAAGCTTACTACTTGGGCCATACTGCAACACTGTTCGCACATTACTCCGTAAAGCCTCCACACATGTTGCCCTCTGAATGCACAAAGGCGAATAATAATCATAAGGCGACTCGCAATTAAAAAATTTAAGGCACTTTGTTGACGCGCTGGCCTTTCGGGAAAAAGTTGCTCTTAGAAATGTATTCGTAAGCTGCGGGCGCGCTACAGACTTTTAATGGCATATTCCACTTCAAAGAAAAGAAAAAGAAGACTGAAATTTTATTATTTTAAGTTACATTAATATTCGCAACAGTAAGATGTCTACATTCAGGTAAGTTGTAGATAATATAAACTTAATTAATGGAGGTGAAACAATAGACTGACGTGAGTTTGGCAAACGGCAAAAGATACTAATTTTAAACATATGATTATTTTTAAGTGTGTAAGAAGTTTATATTTTATTAATTGCACCAGTGTCTTAAATATTTTAAATAAAGGTTAAGTCGCAATTTCTCTATTTAAATTACTTTACATACTGTTTACAACTGTAATCAACTATATTTTATGTCTTAAGACACGATATTCTTTTTCCAATGCCGCCGTGGTGTCAACAAATCACACCAAGTAGTCTGTGGACGTACAAACGTCTTATCCTCGCTCAATTTCTACGCTTTATCGCTTGTACTGATTGTCAAAAACGATGGCGACGAGACGAGCAATAACGCAACACGCCGTAGACAGATTTGTGGGAAAGCCTATTTAGGTTACATGGAAAACTATGTTAGTGACTCGCACAATAAAATTTTAATACTTATTTTGCGGGCTTAAAGTTTTTTCTAAGGGAAAAACAAAATACAAATTCGCTGGACTCTTAACAAGAGAAGTTTAAAATTGTTATGTTGCAAAATAACACGTCGCAAAAATACATTTATAGCCGTTTTTTTTGTATTCATAATAGTAGAGACGCAATAACGCAATGGGCAGTGAGAGTTTTTTGACTCGTACCAGAATGGCGGCGACGTGGTTCGTCACCTGTCACTTCTCGTTTCCCGCGAGGGCGAAGAGTGGGCTACGTGACTAGTCTCTGCCTACCCCTTACATGGGAAAAGGCTTGACTGTATGTATGTATGTTGTTCAACAGTTATGTTTTAATAGGCACTAATAACATAAACTATGAAGAGGCAATATATAAAGTTTTCCGTCACTACAAAAAGGCAAACAATGGGTTTCTGTACGTCTATCTATATCTTTGTTTTTATCCAGTCTGATAAAGCTTTATTATATATGAGGTTCATAGCGCCGTGTGCCGACGATGTATTAGAATCTGCTACCGCATCTCATTTCGTGGATGTCATAAAACCTGAATAAATTTAATTCTTAAAAATACTTCTTAAATATTAAATGCGCCAGACCAAGAATATCGAGTTCGGTGTCAGGCAGTCGCGTCTAAGGAGCAATGCATATTGTACTGCTTTCATCATTCCGACTGCCAAACGTGGCAATTCTTATTGGTAGAGACCAGTGTCCAACAGAGATCTGTTTACAGGCTCTTGATGATGTCGATAACGTTTACATATATACATACATAAGATCACGACTGTATCCCATAAGGGGTAGTCAGAGTCTGGGCACTCACTGTAAAAACAGACGACTGCCACAATCCGCGTTTCACCAAAACAATATAATGCACTTGGTGTGATAGGTGGTGAGCCCATCGCCACCATGCGCTGTTGGGTGGACAGTGCAGTTTAATTCCTTACTCGCCTTTTACGAGATCCATTGGATGAGATGGAGTGGAAGTATTCTTCCACTTTCTCGATAACGTTTATTAGTTCTAATACAGATTTTCAGAATTATGAATAAAGGTTAATATATTTAGCCCCCAGGACGGTCTTATAAATAATGATTAAGAAACGTTTTATTATAATTTAGTTTTCTAACTAAGAGAATTCATACCTACTGGATATAAAAATATATAGAATACGGAAAAACGTCTTGTAAATACTTCAACGTTTGTAACAAGCTTCAGTTTAACGCAAAATGCTTTAATACGATTTCGAATAACTTCTTAAATATTCAAACTGACAAAGCTCATTTAATCCATCCAAAATTATAAACAAATTAAAATATGAAGAGTGTTTAATGAAAAGCGCTTTTCGAGTTCTAAACATTCCATCAAATCATCTGACTTCACTCAAAACTAGTACAGATAAACATAGACTAATAAACAACAACAAAAGTGTCAGTTCGCGGAATCGTTGCGTAGAATAAAGCGATCGCGTTTCGCAATTGGAAAGGAATACTCGGAAACGCGTTACGATCTCACATCTAGACGGATACGTATCTCTCTCTTTATTATTCCAATAACAATCCGTAATGAGTGCTCTGGTCAAACGTAAATAGCGACTTCATACATCTGAATGATGGCAATGTAAACTCTGATCTACGAGCTGATCTGTAACGTAAAGGGTTGTCCGAATAAAATTTTTGGTATCTATAAAATATACAAAAGTTATTAGTAAACTACATGCATAATTTGTACCAATTCAATTAAACAAAACCAAAACAAATTAAATTACATTAACTGCATTAAAATTTACATTTCAAAATTAATTCCCGCTGTGTTTTATAAGTAAAATTGGTCGCTGGAAACATTTTAGCAGTTTTTATCAATAAATATATTTGTTTAAGTATGACCTACTTAGTTTTAAATTTAGTTTTAAATGCATTAAGGCAAACATTTTAATGATTGCTTAAATCATTTATTAATTTAATTAATTTATGTATTACTAATGATTCGTTCCCATGGCGAAGGCTAATAGAAAAAATAGAATGTTTAAAATAAAATGAATTTGTTTACGCAGTGGCATTTAATTTATTCTGTGACGATGTTAGTATAATCATAAAAAAGTGAATTTACCAGGTTCAGCGATCGATTATTTAAATAATATTCTGATAATAATACCAATGACTGAATAATACTCAGCAGTCACGAATTAAATTCAACGGTATTTTTTTTGAACATACCCTACATACCATTATGATTTATCCGATATCGTGGGTGAGTTTTACAGACATATTTTTTTTTTATTGGATAAAGTGACGAGACGAGCAAAACGTTCATCCGATGGTAAATGCAACGTTTTCCCATAACAAATGCTGCGTCACCCATTACATTTCTGTGTGACACCACACTGCGCCCGACACCCTGAGACATCAGTTCTTAAGTCTCATAAGCCCCGTGATTACGCTAGCTCACAGTACCGTACAAACCGAAACACAATAATGTTTGCACACTACTACTTCACGGTAGAATAACTGGCCCTGGGGTGGTGCCTACCTAGACGGATTCCTGCATAGGAATCCTGCCACCAGTAAATATATAATAATTATGCACAAATACTCAATTTCGGAGCAATTATATATAGGCAAAACTAATGTTTCTTACGCGCGGGACTTGAACCTATAACTTGTACAGCAGAAGTCTACTGCTAAGCCATGGCGCTAACTGACCTGTCAAACGGAACGCGACAGTTTATAAGATTTTTTTTATTTATTTGTGTTTTAAACAATCTGACAACCCTATGCTTCTAACCGGTGAGATCAAAGAAGCACCTCGCGTGCCTCATTTACATTGTAACCTCTCCTCGCGGCTTGTTTACCCTGTCACCAGACTACTGACCTCTAGCATTCGCGTGCAGTGTCGACACCGGAAATCGATTGTTTCATCGACGTATCAACACTCGGCGGGTGTTATCAAAGTCGTCGGAATTGCGAAATGACCACTAGGCGACATTAAATTACTATATGACACTAGGTTAATGGGAACTCGAAAGGTTTCAATATAAATATGGATTTAAGATTGTCGTCTTCTGCAATTTTAGAGATCGGGTGTATATGTTACATTTTGTGTAACGTATGACGAAAGATTTTTGCTGTTAACATTTATTTAACTACAATAGTTTTGGTAAAAGAAAAATCTAAAAGAAAGTAAATAATTTAATTGATCCGAGAAGAGAAGGTCTGCGATGAAGAGTAAGAAAGTTATTTTTTTCTTTCTTTAAGTGAAGAAGATTAAATTGGTCGATTAAGTTCCCTTGGTGAACCACTTTCACCTGGCAGAAGGTGCAAGCCTGCCTAAAATAGTTGCAGTGTCATGCAGAACTGTAAGTTACAATTTTCTATGTCACTGCACTGCGCTCGTGACACTGAAATTTCATTTGTTAACTCTCTAGTCTAAGCCCAATAATTGAACTAGCTACAACGCCCTTCAAACCCGAACACAAGTAATGCTTGCATACTGCAGAATTGGTATAGTTAAAAAAAAGGAAAGTGAAATGTCCTGAGCTCAGGCCTCCTCTTATTTCTGAGAGGGGTTTGACGCCAGGAAGAGTCAGCCAACACGCATTAGAGGAGCACTTCGAAATAGTTTTATTCGTCAAGAAGTTTTATTTCACCGCTGAGCAAGTGGTAAATTAGCAATTAGATTTTAGATCACTTGCGTACATCATAGAAGAACAGCGCGCGGTTGACCTACCACTCGCACTGTGATGGTACCTATCTAAGAGGAATCCTGCAAAGAAGTTCTACCAGTACCTCCAAGATTCGAAAAATCGATTTATGTATTTCACAAATATATGCTACGACTACAATTAGAACCCATGTATAACGAACGAATAGACAGATTCTCTAATCACTGAACAACACAGCGTTTAAAAACTTTTGTGAGATAACTTTTTGATTTTTATTACGACTGCGACATTCATTCATGTTATTTTGGACGTAACAGACAATAAAGTAGCGGATGTCTTTGTGTAATAAAGGAAACATAAATATTAAAATTATAACGTTAATAATGTGTTTTGGCATGAAAATAAGTATAAAATTTTAAGAAAATTTTACCTAGTTATCATTATTTAATAGCAAAAATTAATCGTTAGTTTGTACTCGTACAAGTAAAATTTTGGTAATTATTTGCGGCAAATGATATGAGGTGCCAGGGACTTTTCTTCACAGTCCTCAATAAAGTACATCTCAATTCTTTTTCGATTATTGTTGGTGTCCATGGGACAAGTACTAATTCTAAGGTAATTGCTTAAACTGGGACTTAGTAAAACCTAGGAAAAATTAGATATTTCGGTAATTGCGTGATGGTATAATATGTATAAATGTTTTATAAGTAACGTCACTACGTCTTGCTTTGAGCGAGACAGTCCCGCTTTTAAGCTATGTGTATTTTCCCCAAAATATGTAGAAATGTCCCGCGTGAAACGTGAAATGTTTTGTTAAACAAAACTAAATCGTAACCTCAACGAGTAATGCCAACAATTCCATTAATATTTAATAACTAAACCTGATATATTAAACAAAATTTGTTCATTCGAAAAATATAAAAAAGAGACAACAAGATTACCTCTTATTTAAATTTTTGATTATTAAACATTTTATAAACATTTATTTATTTTAAACAATAATAATTTAGAGGGATGACCATCCCGGTCTGAGGGAAAAAATAATGGTCACGTTAAATATATCACAAACATACACTCACATGTAGAAGCGAGAACTCACATACACGGACAAATATATAAAATTATTTCAACAAAATAAACGTCAAATAAATAAAAAAAATAATTGGAAATGAACTTAAAAAGAAAGTAATTTTATGTTCATTAACATTTGTAACGAAATTAAAAGGGCCGGCCAATAAAAATGTTTTTATAAGAAAATGGACCAACGATCGATCAGATAACGTCTCTCTCTTAAGATAACCGTAAACAAAGTCGGTAACTAGATACGCTACTTTCATGTCTTCTTCTGTTTCGTTAAGTAACTAGTGTGCTATTCTTGACTTTATCTTTGTGTGATGGGATTTATTTTTTCGAAAAGATGTCGCTTCGTTTAGCGAGAGATTGGCTGTTGCGCTACGGATCGCGAGTTCGATTCCTGCATGAAACAAATATTAATAGGCCTAGCCCTACATGTGGTTGTACGATTTATATACCCGGGTCTGTATGTTTGCGAAATGTAGAATATATTTATGTTAAACGAACTCATGATGAGAAGAAATCCTGGTAAGGAACAAATATTCGTTCCAATAGTAAGTTCATTCCTGTTTTTAATTTTTTCTAGAGATGTATATTACTACATATGATGTTCTCCTAGCCGATTTCGACCACGGCGACAACTTCCGAATCCGAATGTCGAGAGCCATCAACTGCGCCGGAGATATTATAGTGCCCCAAGTGTACGCGCAAACACAGAGGCACTCACTCGTCCCAACCTACCCGCGCCCGATGTAACGCTGATGCGATAAGATCGGAGGTAGGCTAGGATGCAGTGTGAAAAACACGGGGACAAATACAACACAACCAGACCCGAAAACCAACAATTTGTGTTTTAGCATAAATATTGGCTCCGGCTGGGATTCGAACCCAGGACCCGCGGCGTAGAAGTCAGGTACTCTGACCACTAGGCCACGCGGTCGCCACTACTACATATACTATATAAATAATAAAGTTATTGGGCAACGTGTGGTGGCGCCTTCAGAGAATTTACCGCCCCATCTCATCCCGTTTAAACATCTGAACAAAAAAAACTGCGGTTACCTAACCGCCAGCATGGCAACTTTGTCAAAATCCCCTCAAAATAAGAGCTACTAACTTTTGTGGCAGTCTATCGAGAAGGCCTACTTCAGAAGTGATATTATGGAGCAGTTTATTTAATAGCCTATATTTAAACGCAAACATAGTTTGAATATAACGAAATGAACTCCGTAAATAAATTTAAAGACAAGGTACTTACAAAATGTTGTAAATTTTAAATAAAAGATTTAATATGAAGCGTATTCAGACGCACAGAATTGATATAGAACTTTTACTATCCGCAGCGACTTTTCTCTGAAATATGAAATCAAAAACAAACGGTGGACAATAATAAAATGTTTAGCCACAATGGAGTAGCTATCTGGTCGTAAATCTGTCAACAATACGGAACGAAAAACCTATTTCACAAAGAAATTTGGAATGCGTTGACGATTGTGATGACGAACAGATCGTGGGGCTGGTGTTAAGGTGGTGGTTTCAAATGGATTTTGTTGGAGAGTTTCTGAGTTTTATTAATTTTAAATTGATTTTGTTTGGCAAAGTTAATTAAACGTCATTCAATTCAAACATTTTACGTAAGTATTAGTCATGAACGATTTCATCTGATGGTGAATTTGGAGATCGTTCGATCGTAAAGTGATTCTTTTGGTTTCTCGTGTATTGTGAGTGCGTTTTACCTTCATAAACACAAGCATAACGCAACCAGACCCAGAAACCAACAATGTGTGTTTTTTCTCAAGTGTTGACTCCGGATGGGATGCGAACCCTGGACCCGCAGCGTAGAAGTCAGGTACTCTATTCACTTTGCCATGAGGTCATCAGTCATCATTACCCATCCTAATCCAAGTTCATCCTCGGCAATGAACCAAAATGCATGTGTGTTGTCACCTCTAAGTAATACGAAGAACACCTAAATTGGTTACCTGGTTCTCGTCACACTCCCTACGAAACCCAGCACCGTTGTGCTATACTTATACTTATATTATTACTTCTACTTACATGACTATATTACGTTATTCGCTGGCATACATGGTTTAGTATAATCTTAATGTTTTGATTCCTTGTGAGCAATATGTGCACTGAGCTACGCAGCCTATTTATATCATTGTAGTTTTTTTACTGGTGAAAGGATTCCTACGCAGGAATCCGTCTAGGTAGGTACTACCGCAGGGCCAGTTATTCTGCCGTGAAGTAGCAGTGTGCAACACTCCTGTGGTTTGGTCTGAAGGGCACTGAGCTAGTGTAATCACAGAGCATATGAGACTTAAGAACTGATATCTCAGGGGAATGGGCGCAGTGTGGTACCACACAGAAATATTCTTGGTGATTGCTATGGGTGGAAATTGCAATTACCATAAGGTGAACGTTTTGCTCATCATGTCCCTTTCTCCAATTAAAAAACCACTCATTTGTACAAAAACAGTGATAGTGACAGAAAAAGTTAATTCGTTTTATTTAAGTATGTTTTTCTTGTAATATTTATATATTTTAAGTTTATAAGCTATCTTTAGCATAATTATACTTTTTTGTGCTTTTAAGATAAGAGTAAGAACTTTTAAGTAAGAATTAAGATTGCTATTACTTTATCGTTAGTTCCTGATTTTGACACTAGATGGTGAAAGTTGTTTGCCCATTATTATTATTGGTCTACTTTGCGCCTGTATTACGAACATCCGATGGCAATTGCTTTGCATAACAACCGACGCCTTCATTAAAATCTTTGGTCAGTTAACCGACTTCGAATGAATGGTGATAAGATGGAAGAACTTTCCATTAAGACGTTTACAATTGAAGTTAGAGTATTGAGTTGATTTAAATTTGTTAACTTTTACTAGTGGTAGGATTCCTATGCAGGAATCCGTCTAGGTAGGTACCACCGTAGTTTCAATGATTCGGCAGTGATGAATTAGTGTGCAAACAATACTTTGTTTCGGTCTGGAGGTCCCTGAGAGCTAGTGTAATTACTGGGCATATGGGCATATGGGCATAAGAACTGATGTCTCAGAGGAACGCGCGCAGTGTGGTGAGACACACAGAAATGTTCCCGGTGACACAGCATTGTTTTGGGCACTTACGATCAAGTGAGCGTTGTGGTCGTTTTGTCACTTTCTATAAAAAAAACTTCTAAACAGAACGTGGCTTCTTTGGAGTGCCATAATTTACCCAAGGAGGATTAGCCGAAATGACCATGCTTGGCAGGCAGATTTGTGATTGTAGTACCAGACATTTAGTACGTTAGACGCCCGTCACCACTTTGTATACATTTATTTATTCAATAGCTAATCTGAATAATCGCACCTTAACTCGCTATGAAATATAAAACTCGCAAAGCAGTGAAATAATAGCAGGTTAGTGATTGCAACCTCTGACGTCTATTATACTAATGGTCGGGGATATATTGGACAATTTTAGTGACCGCTGATGACGGACCTACGGCCCACTGCCCAAATAGCTGCGGTGTGGTCCAAGTCACGAGCAATCACCGACGAAAAACACTTAATATTTTATATAGGATATGTGACGAGACGAGCAAAACTTTCATCTGATGGTAAGCACTCCGTCTGCCGATAACAAATGCTGTAACATCTAGAATATTTGTGTGCATATAAGAATTGAGAACTGATGTCTCCTAGAAAGAGTGATGCATCAGTTCTCGTCTTATAAGCCTCGTAATTACACTAGCTATCAGTGCCCTTCAGGCCGAAACACAGCATTGTTTGCAGACTACTGCTTCACGGCGGAATAACTAGCCCTGCGAAGGTCAATACCTAGACGGATTACTGCATAGAAATGTTACCACCAGTATGATATATAGTAATGTATTACAAAGTGTACAAGAATAACTGTATATATTTGTTAGCTTTGTGTACATAGGAGTGTAAAAAGTATATATTTAGAAAGGTGAATATAGTTTATTTTTTAATTATGGGATAATTTAATAAGTTTTTCATATTTTATTGTTATAAATATTATACTACTCGTATTTTTAAATTTTTGCACCAATAGGAGTAAAAAAGCGTCTTAATTGAAAGACGCATTTTTAAACTGAAAGCTTTCGAGATGCAAACTGAAAAGTAGTAAATTACATACGTACATACAATGTCGCTTTTTCCCCATAAAGGGCAGGTAGAGACCACAACCGTAGCCCACTTTTTGCCCCCGCGGGGAACAAGACGTGACTATTATTATAGTGCAGTAATATTCTAAGCAGTATTTGTGATAGCATTGCATATTATGGTGTTATTCTGCACAAATATCTAGCCAAAAATAAACAGCCTTGTCCGCACAACACCTTAGCCGCCTCTTACGACGCCTCGGTAGGTAAGAGGCAGGCGCTATTCTATCTGCCGGTCACCTAATTGCTATGTGGAATTACTCGTTTATAAAATGTTACAATACCTATGATATTTTCATAAACCATAAATATACATAGCTACATCTATGTATTTTTAAGGTATACCTTAACTATATTAATACATAGATGTAATATGTATAGATTGTTATATATATTTTTAGCTATATTATTGTAGTTACGTAGCCAATATATAACTACAATAATATAGCTGAATAATTATCCAATGATTTCATAGCAAACAGCCTCGCTAGTAGCTAAGTATTTGTATAATTGTCGCATAAAATAACTATTCGGTAAACATATATAATTTGTAAATTGTATATTACTCGTATCTTAAATATTAAGACACAACACTCATAAAATAGTAGTAGCATCCGCCGCTGTCTTTTGTTATGTAATAAATGTCAAATTTATTTGCCCTTAAATATATAAGGTTGTGTTTGGAAGTAAGTAATAAATAATAGAATATGTTTTTAAAGTTATATTAATGAAATTCAACAATTTTAACATACTAGTTCAGCGCGTTCCGAATTTAATTGATCAAGGTTTATTTCTTAATTTCAATCGGCACCGTTATTTTTTTTAAGATATTGATAAAAGTTGTAATAATTTAAGACGTCAAGGTTTCCTGAATTTATTTCAAACTTTTTAAATTCATGAATGTGAATATGTGTAAATAAAATTTGACTATGAAATGAAAGGTGAGGAGTGACATAACAACAACACAGATTGAATCTTGATACAAAATATTAAAAAAAAAAATCGAATATTTTAGGACATTTACTACTGTAATATATATACGTGGGGCGGGTATGATAATAAATGAGTTCTAGCAGAACTGTCGTTTCATTAACATGTGACGTAATATATTTTAAACGATTTTTTCCACTTCATCCATTCTGGGCTTAAATTTCCCGAAGTTAACTAACGTTTAGTTAAATTATTCTCATATTTGAACGATGGTGGCGGATGTAATGTTGATTTCATTTTTTCCACTTTTAAATAATTCCGAATATTGAAAAATTTACTCTTTATGTTTTACTTTCGGACACGATTTTTTTTTTGAATGTATACTCGACTACCGGCTGCTCCATGTATATTGTCTTACGTGTGGATCTCGATACATTTTAATGAAACGACAGTTGGGCTAGCACTCATTTATTATCTTATCCGCTCCACGTATATATATTACAACTGCTACAGTATACTTACTTTTTACAATATATTTTTTTCAAAAACACCTTTATCGTATTTGTCTTAAATGTCTTGTCTATTATCGTATAGTATATTAATGCGTTAAAAAGTGAGGCTTTTTGTGCCTATTGTAATAAGTGTGACTACACACATTCACACTCGCGGCAATATTTCGAGTTGAAGTAAATTCGAAATATTCGAAAAAATTAACGTAACAAAGTCTTGCCAGGACTCCCAAGATCAAGAACAAAAAGATAAAGTCGCATACCAAGTCCGAGCGCTCGTTCGCAAGTTTTAAATCCATGCGGTTGAGTAACCAACAGATAATAAATTAACGTAAATCCGAGCTCTGCAATAAAACGGATTTATTAACATTACGCGTGAAAACAATCCAATTTAGGATTCATTCGAAAAACAACTTCTTTTGTTTATGGTTGCTTTTGTGACCAATTATTTTGATCGCAGAGTGAATAATTATGTCAGATTAAACAAATACATGGAATGAGTTGTTCACTTAAATATATTAAATCAGAAAAACAATGTCATAGTAAAATACTGTACAATATTTTTGAAATCTGTCAACATTTTGATGATGAAGCAACCATTGCAATAGAGCCTTAATTGCCTTACATTACGATAAAAATATATAATAGTATAATATATAAGATATAATATAAAAGTACATCATAAAAATAGTGATATCATAAAAAATGCTCTTGAAACATGTGTGGTTGTAACGCTTAGTATCGAAGAAAAAAGTAGAAATAAATAACGAGTCGCAACAGGATAAGCTGGATATTTTAAATAATCTCATAGGATTGCAGAAACGCGTTCCCACATTCTCGTAAACACAAGCGCATCGCCGACCACCCAACAATGGATGGGCAATTAATAAAAGTATTTTTTAAAAAAAGAAACTAAACGAGACAGCAACTCCCGTACATTTCACGTCAAACGTTGAAACGCATCACGAAATAAACGCTCATCCCAAGACTTCGCACGAGATCACGTTCCACGCATTATTTTGATGAATTCAAGTTTCGGATGCCTAAGGGCGCTCCCACACTAGCTTTTGTCGAATTTGGTCAATAACTGAAAACTTTACACACGATGTTTTTTTGGAAATTTTACCCCATGTCCCACATTTAAATATCTCTGTTAAGTTTCAGAGAAATACTGTAGATTTACAAAAACGTTGATTTTCCTTGTTTTTGAGATTTAAATTAACAAAATTACAACTAAATTTCAAGTCCCCTCACTCGTCACTACCAAGTAAATATGGTAAAAACAAGAACAAGAAGTTATAGTTGTAAGCTTTGCTGGTTTTAAAATTTATTTTGCATTTAAGCATTAAATACTATTTTTAAATGACCACCCACACTAAAGCGTCTCTTGCAACGTGAGTGCATATCCATACAAATATTTGTACCGTGCAATCGAATCTGTAACCCGGAGCGCAGAAGCAAATTGTTGAGCCACTACGCCAACCGGACCGTTATATTTACATATTATTAAAAATTAGTATCCTAACCAAATCTATAGATTTTGTCTGCTGTGTCAGTGCGACAGAGAACGTTCTAAAGGTTCACTGAAAAACGCTAGTATAGTATCAGCCTAAATAATCTTTTTGTTGTTCATTCTACACGTTTTTACAATTTTAATTGTCCAAGCTAATAAAATGATAATTTTATTCAATTCAATGTGATATTAACACGTTTTAATAATCGAGGGAAACCACTACGAATTTACATTTACGAATCTTCATTACTTTCCTAGAATGTTTTTGGGAGAGTGAGGCGTTTGGAAGAAATTGAATGTTTATGTACAAAGTTTTCGAGACATTATTTTTTAAGCTCCGTACATGTTCAAACATTAAATTTCTAGCATTTACCTAATACTCGAATATTACCTGCGTTACTTTAATATAAAACCTTCTTCCTTGCCGTTATAAAAACAAAAAAATCTATTCAAGAAATTCAAATATAAATCTCCAAGAGCTCACCTTCACGCTGCTAATTTTTAAAATAAGATTTCTCTGAATAAAAGCTGTCGTAAAAAGAAAGCATGTCTTATTTATATTTAAAACCAAAACACAAGACTCTTTTGTGCGTGGAAATATAAAAAGAAAATAGAAAATCCGATTCATCTCGGCACTCGTAGCTCGCGGAGGTCTATTCAGCAACAACTTATTAAATAAATTAACCGCAAGTTGGTAGAAAAGGAAAAACTAAGCGGTTCTCTCATTTACTCGCGGACAAAGCGGGTAATTCCTTAAAACCAGGCGCTATTCTGTTCCGCATTCAACACGGACTGTAACGAAGAAAGCCTGCAAAAATAATTGGAAAGTGACGGGAATAACCAGAGTTGAAGAGTAGTGTTTACGTTTAAGAATATTTTTATCGATATTCTAGGTAACCAAACGTTTATGGTAGTATTGTAATATGTTATCAGTACTGTAAACCATATACTATCCATATTAAATCAATATTATAAATGCGAAAGTAACTCTCTCTATTCTTTTGTCTGTTTGTTACTTTTTCATAGCTCGACCGTTCAACCGGTCTTGACGAAATTCGGCACAGAGATGGGCTTGCATCCTGGAGATGGACATAGGATAACTATTTGATTTTTATCCCGTAAAATCAAATAGTTCTCGCGTAATATTAAATAAACTTTTATCCAACAACAACAACGCGGACCGGATCGCGGGCTTCAGCTAGTAATAAATATATTCAAAACGTGTTACTCAAAGTCTCGTGTACTCGTGGTTAATGAATAAATGTTTCATCATCAGCTTGCGGCAGTCCACTGCTGGACATAGGCTTCTCCAAATAGGCGCCATTTAGCCGAACTTCGGCTTCACGTATTGTTAGAGTGACAAAATGAGTACACAGTCCACATAATGGTAAATTGCCAATAGACTCAACTTTGATAAATAATCAAGATTCGGCCAGAATTGTCTTATCATCGTCATCAATTTTGCGCGTTGTATTCTTATAAACATATACGTCCTCCACATACATGATTTATTTATTTTTAAGAGAAACAATTATTCGTATAAAAACACGACATTGATAGTTTTCCAGCAAGCACCTGACATGAAATATGATGTAAGTACAGTTACGTGCAAAACAAAGTTCGAATGTAAAAATATTACGATTCTTTATTGGAAATTTATTAGTAAAGTTAGTTGTTAGTTAATTTGGCGCAAGTATATTACTTTCAATATTATGTTTCTATCGATAGTAAAAAAACAAATATTGTGTCCCGTTACTATCTCGCCTCGGGAGCGCGGCCCACATTCCCAACTTTTCATCACTCTCCTTGCCTTCCCGGCTCATTGTGTCCGTGGGAACCATTATTGCCTCTATAGAAAACTGTGAAAGAGGCCCAAGAAAAGCATTTGTGTGCCTCCGCCTGAATGGGACTGACAAAGCGCCGAGTTTCAGTGTTGATTCGGTACCAGTTACAGACTTCTTTTCATTTGGCACGTACCTATTTTCCGATTCAGGCAACTCTATTGGTTGGCTTGTTTTGTATCGGTAAATGAGTTTCGTTGTGAGGGAAGGTTAATTTGCTTTTCAATTCGATTTTTGTTGTTGCCCCTTGACGCGAACGTCACGCTTTTTGCTGAAAGCTTCGTCAAAATCCAATGATATTCACAATTTTCCATTTCAAAATACCTAATTGAACTTTTGAAGTACCTAGTACTGATAACGAATTTGTCGACAGGTAGACATTCTTATGTTTCTCGTTCTGACTTGATAAGACGTATGTGAGTTAAATCATATGAGCATTCCAATTAAATAATAAATTACAAAAGATCTTTTTACGATGTATTTGTTAAATATGGAAACAAATTTGTTAAGTTTTTCAGCATAATTATACAGAAACAGATTCTTATATATAGACAATTATATATAGGTGCATTATATACCATTACATCTACGTGATATTAAAAAAAAATTGTTTATGTTTTCACACTTGATATTTAACTTTTCATAATTGAATACAACAAACACAAATGAATTACTTATAATCCTATTTAAAACAATATTATTCGCGTCTTCGCTAATGATAAAAAAATCATTATGGAATTTGTCCCTTTGAATGTGACATTTCACTGTTAATTAACAGCAACAGGAGAATAATACGACAAACTTGTAAATTAGTAATGACTCTCGTAATGTTGGTTCTCGACAGAACGTGATTCAAAATTTTCCTTACAAAACTTTCACGACTTCTTCGTGTAACTAAGCGTACACTATTTAATTATGAAACGCCCCCTCCACCCTATATACCCTCTTAGCCTCCAGAAAGAGGCTGAAAATATGATTTTCTCTAAGGTTTTCTTTCAGACAGTTATTTTTATTAGAATGAATTCGTTCGTAATGCATTCATTGAACATATATGAATTAAAACTTGAAGAAAATCATGATAAAAAAATTTTTGGTTTGCAAAAGTTCAAAAGTATTTATTGCAAATATAATTAAAATTGATTTTAATACCTACAAATGGCAGTAATCTGTAAATTTATTAAGAAAATGTTAATCTTAACGAGAATTCTTTTCTTTAAACAGGTGATTCATAATTTGTATTCCCATTAAATAATATAAATTGCATATTACTATCTTAACTATGTTTAAAATTTCTCCTTATCAGGATTGCATGGCCACGACCGCTTAGCGTAGTCATCAGAGTACTACTATGACGCAGGCCCTGGGTTTGGCTTTAACCGGAGCTAACATTTGTGTAAAAACACAAATAGTTGATTATCTCCCTTTCTCTGTCACTGCATCCCAGCCTACCTCCCATCTTATCGTATGCATAAGCGTTAGATCGGGCGCGGGTAGGGTAGAGCGATTGACTGTCTCTTCGTTTGCGCCTACATTTAAGACACTATAATATCTCCTGCACAGTTGATAGCTTCCGACAGTATTCGGAAGTTATCGTCGTGTTAAAAACCAGCTATCCAACATAATGCAACTTACGTTGGACGGTGAATACTAACAGAATGTTTTAAATCTGTTTATGGTTCTGTTTTTATTTCTTTATATGCCGCATACTTGGCTACTTTGATTTATACTATTGGAATATAGATTATGTACAAAAAAATATAAAGGCCTATCTTAAGCATACTTAAAATGTAAAAAGTCATGTACTAAGTACAATCTTGACTCATGATAGCCAGTCATAGATTAATGTTACCATTAGATATGTTGCTACTAGAATCGATGACAAAGGTGAAATCGTGTTCAGAAGTGTAAGATCATTCTACATCGTAACCAAGGCTTTACCGTTATAGATATTATTACGGCTCGAATAATAGTTAATATTGTTGGAAATAGTATCATCATCTATACTAGCAGATTTGTTTTAAACCGGTCTATATTCACTACTTGTGATGTTATGAATACAATAGAGGAAAGAAAGGTTATTTGCTAAGAATCGTATGCAAAATTTACAAACAACATAATTACGTACGTAAAGTGGTGTAACGTTGGAGGGTATCTGGTCACGGCTCCCGGTGGCGGTATTAGTTTGCTTGTACATGGTATTGAGGAAGGGCGGGCAGTGCTCTTCAAAAACTAGGTAATACACACTATTTTAAATTATACATGCGGATCTCAGGAAATTAACTTTCTTTCCTCTATCATAATGGATTTCCGCAAAGTAACGCCTAATTCTATTAACTATACGAATACAATAGTTGCGACGGAGTTCATAGTGTTTTAAATCTAGCGTAATTTGGTCTATTGTTTAATTTTGATATAATGTTTGAAACTATACGAATAAGTTTAATTTTTTTTTATTTGCAGAAATTCTTATCGTTGTACAAAATATGGTAAGCGATAGATAAGCAGTGAAAGCGCATCCGAGAACTCATCTAGCAAAAAATGTTATATTTCAATACAGTGGAGTATTGAAAATCAATTACTATACCCACAAAACATTACACATACACATTTTGTGCTTTTTTTACCATGATCGCTTACGTTTAGATTGCAAATGAAATTTTGGTCACTGTGACGGCTGCTCGCACAGGTGGCCAACTATACAAACAGATGTGCTTTATAAATAGCACTCGATACGCGATAGCAGTCGAAAAATTTCGTTAGATATACGAATGTATAATGTTAATAGACCAAAAAAAGTTTGCGCATCTCATTGCTATTGGGAAGTATTTGTAGATATTTTTATGTCGAATAAAATAAAATTGAAATCTTTTATTTTTTAACACCATTTACGCCATACTCGGCCCGTTAATGTCATTAATTCATCGTTCACTGCTGGACTTAGTGTTTACCATGAAGGTTATCGTGACGCCACCACGTGACCTAAATTGATCTCATTCACACAACACATATGTGTGTAAATACATAATAAATATGACGACTACATGTCTATGCCATTAAACTCGGTCAATGTGTGAACAGATCGGATTAATAATTAGTCATATTTTAAATAATTGCATGTAATACAATTGAAAAACGGCTATTCGACTCAAATTTAAATATCGATTTTATTTTTTGCATTCTGTTGCATAAATTCGTTCTAGCAATTAAGTCTCGCGCATCATGGCTGCGATTAGTTCACTGACAGCACTATTAGGTATTCAAAGCCTAGCAGTTTGATTGGCAGCACTATCTACGTCAATGCAGTCCATAGCTCACTTGTCCGCTATTACACATTTGAAATGATTTGCACACATTAAATTCACCGGTCAATGTTATCTTCGCTTGGATAACGAGTCGTTAAAAATATTAAGTGATGTGCATCACAATAATTGATAAATATTTGATTCATGTATTCGTAATTAAGTATTTTGTTTTCTCCCTTCTTTTAGTGCCGTTTCTTTTTAAATTTATTTAAATATTTAATTTTATATTTCTTAAATTATTATGTATTAGAAGGTAAGTTTGTGCATGTTTGACAGGGTAAACGGGGCTTACACAGACTGGTTTAACATCGAAAAAGGTGTTAGAGATGTGTGCCGTGGCTGTTTAACCTATTTATAGACAATTGCTTGAAAGATCTGAAAGATAGTGCGTTTGGATTAAGAATAAATGATCTGACCGTCAAATTTCTTCTATACGCCGATGATCAGGTTTTATTAGCACCATCGGAGGAGGAGTTGCAGGCGATGGTTAATATTATGCATGATGCTCTACAAAGAAAAGGAACGAAAATTAATGTAGATAAGACGAAAGTAATGGTTTTTGAAAGAGAAGAAAGTATGTCGGATTGCAGAGTTCTGATTGAAGGAGAAAGACTGGAACAAGTGAAAGAGTTTGTATCTTTGGGTTCAAAATTTTCGAGAGACGTAAAGTACGACAGTGATATTGAACGAAGAGCGTTGGCAGGAAATAAATTATATCGGGCCCGCATAACTTTATTTGTAGCCAGAAAGTATCTAAAAAGGCACGATTGACTGTACATAGAGGAGTACTGGTCCCCTTACTGGTACTGGTCACTTATGTACGGTAGTGAATGATAGGTCTGGCAGGAGAAGCATGAAAATAAGATTAATGTTGTTGAAATGAAAAGTTTGAGAAGGTTAGCTGCAGTGACTTTGCGGACAAACTGAGAAACAAAGTGATAAGGAAACGTTGCAGTGTGGTAGAAAATGTAGTGACAAAGATAGAGAAAGGGATGCTTAGATGGTTTGGACACGTAGAGAGGATGGATGAAAGAAGATTGACGAAACAGATTTATGAGGCGAGTGTGAAGAGCAAGGTGAGGGTCGACGTAGGCGAAGGTTTTCGATCAGATCGAAATCGTTTTAAGGAAAAGCCACGTCAAAAGTACGCGCAACCAACGAGCTTGTATGAAAACACTAATGAAAGTAGAGGAACATGTGGTTCAGGATTAAACCAAGTGAAAGATGTGGTTTCTGCCTATCCCTGTGGGAAAGGAGCGTGACTCTATGTATGTATGTTTTACGCCCAAGCTGTATTTAGTGAATACAGTTCTGAGTGGTGAAGAAATGATATTTTAATTCATCGTCCAACCGGTTTCGGGACTGTGTTCTCCAGGGTGCGGTCATCTACGAAAATCAGCGATGCGGTGGTAACCGCAACAATATCTTGAGTAATGATTCTTTTGGTATGACCGCAACGCCAAACGTACTGCTTAGTTA
The DNA here is from genome assembly GCA_019845155.1 of Luehdorfia chinensis. Taxonomy (NCBI): domain Eukaryota; kingdom Metazoa; phylum Arthropoda; class Insecta; order Lepidoptera; family Papilionidae; genus Luehdorfia; species Luehdorfia chinensis. The sequence goes on from JAHVAK010000125.1 coordinate 2,452,519, forward strand.
TAAGATTAGCAGTAAGCATCAAAATTTTTGTGGATATTTTTATTATATTTTTAGTTTGATTATGCTAGTTTGTATGACAGAGGATTTTTGACAAATAAAGTTTATCTTTTCTTCGTTCTTTCTATACTTACTTATACTGTAAAAAGTTTGTAATAGTTCGTAAATCGTCATTCAATAATTTAGAGAATTCAACTTATAAATTGATTAATTAATTTGCGCAATAAAAATTAGTTGTAATGTAAAATCATTTGGAGAAACTAGATTAATTAAACAGGTTTAGCAAATGTCGACTATTTTAATCGTAATTTTATTCAGTAGCAGTTTTCCTGGCGTGCTATGGAATTAAATAAATGAATTTGTTTATTAACTATTAATTTCCGCATCATCATCATCATCATTTCAGCCTATCACTAGTCTACTGCTGAACATATATTGCCAAAAGTTTGTAGTTCTCATTTTGGGGGGATTTTGCTATAGTTGCCATGCCTGTCATGTGGATTGGCAATCGCAGTTTATGTATTCAGATGTGCGAGGAATATGCTGCTGCCGCTCTCCTGGTTTTTATTTTCTCTCTGTCGACTTTTATGACACCCATGGGATGAGATGGGGTTTTAGATTCTCTTAAGCCGCCACCACACGGGTTTAAGTTCCTATCCATCTCTATAAAAAAATGGCACATTTATTTTATATTACTTAAAATATGTACTTTTTACTTAAAACATACAAAAGTTCATGTGCAGTGATTCCTAAGTGCCATCACTTCCCTACGTTAAGACAAGTTAAGGCTTACTAATTTTTTATTATTATTGATACATTAATAATATACAAAAATTATTAGGCCGATAGGTGTTCGAAAGAGTAGAAAAGCACATATCTCCTCCTACCGAGGTTTCGAAAGAGGCGATTAAGGTAGTGTACGGACGGCCTTTACTCGTGCAGAATAACACCATAATATGCAATGCAGTCACTATACTGTTCGTTGGACGCAATGGAGAGTAAGATTTTTTTAATTCTTACCAAAATCGTGACGGTTCGGTCCGTCACCCGTCACGACTTTTTTCCCGCGATGGCGAAAAGTGGGCTACGTGCGTGACCACTACCTACCCCTTATATGGGAAAAAGATGTCAGTATTATGTATTTGCATTTTACTAACCATTACAGCCAGAGTGCAACGAAAAGAACAATGCTGTTGATGCATAATTTGACTACTATTCTAAGGGCATATATCGGTAAGACAGTTAAAGAAAATGTAAGTGACGAAATGGAAATATAAACACGTTTACGATTATGCTGACCTGATAAGTCAGCGCTCGTAAAAATGTGAAAAATCTCGATTATTCCTCGCATTAAATGAATATCTCTCCGTATACTTTCAAAGATTTTGATAGTACTACACATGCGCAGTATATACCTAAGTTTTAAAATAAAAACGGCATGAAATGGGACGAACGGCGGAAAATTCCAGCGACAAAGGCGTGCCCATTTCCACCGATCATTGTGCTAGAACGCAATAGAAATACATACCAGTCCCACTCTAACAAAGAGACGGACGGGCGATGCGCAAAAGAGATAGGCATCACACAATAGACAATTGTTATCCCTACCATTCTATTGTACTGCCCTAGTAAGAGTTGTCCGTGCAAATTTCATCAGAATTACGTGTAAATCTTTGACGGTAAAGCTTATAATGCCATGTTCTATTACGTAGAGTTATGCGGCCAATAATTTGATTCGGTCGTTATCATTGGGAAAACAATGGGTAGGGTATTAGGTATAAATAGAGCTATCAAACGGATAGAAAGTGGATTGGTGACGGATATCGTAGGCGTGAGAAAAGACGTCGTAGTTGCTTAGATTAGATATAGATAATAAAAGTGAACGGTGTATGTAAAATTGTATAAAATCGTTTTAAGTATCGATGCGAACTTATTAAGGCTTGTTTTATTTTTGAATATAAACTCAAAACTTACAAAAATTTTTTTAAGCTATAGGGGAAAGTGACCTACATTGAACTGCGCTTAAATTCTATATTTCTACCAAATGACACTATTTTTTTTCACTGGAAACAAAAAAAAAAAGAGGCGACCGCAACGCAAAATACTGATGTTGGACCGATATTACGACTGTAATGAAAAAAACGATAAAAAAACAATTTGATAAAAAAAATTGATTGTGTTGTCTAATGATGGTTCATCGTAATGGTAAGTCATATTTTTGTAAGATATTCCTTAAGAGAGCATGTTTTATACTGTTTTTAGTACCGGTAAATGAACACAAATCTGTAGAGTTTCAGTTTTTATTTTTTATGACGAATTGCAAATCTACCATGGTTCGTATATTGGACCACTCACGAGTTCTTAAATTGTACCGGTCCAATTTATGCAACGTGCCGTGTGGTGGCGGCTTAAGAGATTATACAACCCTATTTCATCCCGTGGGTGTCATAAAAGTCGACAGAGGGAAAATAAAAACCAGGAAATGGGCAGCAGCACCTTCCTGGAACATCTGAATAAATAAACTGCGGTTGCCAACCCGCCTGCCAAGCGTGATAACTACGGCAAAATCCCCCCAAAATGAGAGCTACAAACTTTTGTGGCGCTCTATGGGGCAGGCCTACGTTCAGCAGTGGACTTGTGATAGACTGAAATGATGATGAATTTATTTATTTAACTAATTTTAGATAGCGACTCCTGATTGCGAGACTAAAAAATATTATTAATGGACTAAAAAAATGTGCACCAAAGCAGAACACAACAAAATCTCTCATTCCTTTAATGGATAATAAGGGGCAAGTTGGTTTCTATGCTTTTAAGAAAAGAAACTCAGAAATCTATCTTCGTCAATCGGAAAGTACCTAACTTAATAGAGTTTAATCGTGATAACGTGTCCAGTTGTTAAGATTTACTTGAGAAGATTGTGAACAAAAATTCAATATAGACGAGACAGGTATTTCGACAGTACAAAAAAAGATATAGTATTAAGATATGACCAGTAAGCGTAAGTTTTACTGGTGGTAAGATTCCTATGCAGGAATCCGTCTAGGTAGGTACCACCCCAGGCCAGTTATTCTGCCGTGAAGTATTAGTGTGCAAGCATTACTGTGTTTCGGTTTGAAGGGCACTGTGAGCTAGCGCAATCACTGGGCATTTGAGACTTAAGAATTGATGTCTCAGGGTGACGGGCGCAGTGTGGTGTCACACAGGAATATTCTGGGTGACACAGCGTTTGTTGTCGGCGGACGTTGCACATACCATCAGGTGAACGTTTTGCTCGTTTCGTCACTATTTACAATAAAAAAAAAGCGCTTACGGAAAGATACCTCCCCAGCAGTCTTATTTAGTAGCAGTTATCTACTCTTTATAGAAGAAAGTGACGAGACGAGAAAACGTTCACCTGATGATCGCAACATCTGCCCATGAGAAATGCTGTGTCACCCCGAACATTTCTAAGTGGTCCCCCTGAGACATCAGTTCTTAAAGACTCATTTGTCCAGTGATTACACTAGCTCTCAGTGCCTATCAGAACGAAACACAGAAATAAACAACTGTTTCACGGCAGAATAACTTGCCCTACGGTGGTACCTACCTAGACGGATTTCTGCATATGAACTCTACCACCAATTTTGAAGAAACGGCCATTATAGTCTGTAAACAGTGTTGTTTCATAATTTTTAAAGGTTCTCATTTATTCTTCGTTTATTATTTATTAAAGTACAGGCAACCTTTACGCGTGATACATGTATACATGTGCTATGTTTTATCTGTCGCTGGCATCACGTAAGAAGAAAAAAATTATCCATATTTTCGCTTCCGTCGCATAGCGTTTATATTAAAGCTTTAACGAAACACCTCTACGATGGTGACATCGGAGTGTCACTCATTGCCGTAACTTTTTAATATTCTTTAAAAGAATTTAACTTTATTTTAATCAAAAAAAAGGTTGTCATCATGTCCGTCGGTCCTTCAGCTTTCTTTCAGCAACTAATTGGTCTGACACCGGTAACCCTTGAACGTCGGGAAATATATTTTTTTCATATGAGAGGATTTTTTAAAAGGTGAGTTGTCGACACATGTTATACCGCTGGACGATTTAATGCATATGACGTGTTTTAGAACGCGCTGTTAATACGCTGTCTGTATTTTAGTAAGTAAAGAAATTTAAGTAAATATAGTCATCATTCATTACAGCGATTTTATTTATAATAAGTAACCTTAATTTAATACTAGCAGATGCTCGCGACTTTGCGTCGATATGGGTGTTTTTAAATATCCTGTAGGAAATATTTGATATTTCGGGATAAAAAATATCCTGTGTTCGGCTCCAGGATGTAAGATATATCTGTGCCAAATTTAATCAAGATCGGTTCAGCGGTTGAGCCGAGAAAAGGTAACAAAAAGACAGAGGGATGGGGAGTGTTACTTTAGCATTTATAATATGTAGTATGCATGATTGTGGACTTCACTTGTTGAAATATTAATTTCATAGAGATAATAAGAAATATTTATGTATTAATTTTAAAATAAATGTAAAAATAATTCCATTTAAATGTGATTAAGATATCTTTCAAATGAAAATGATGTATAATGAATATACTGAAAATCAAATTATTTTGTAAGCTAAATATTTCAAGTTAGATTGCTTTGTTATATGTATGGAATATTGTATTGTGATATTTGTTTTTATTACTACAGTTTCTAAGTATCTTTTCTCCTGTTCGTAAATATTTGGAAAATAGATGTAAAGAGATATGTTATTTAGCTTCAGTAATTTTTTTTGAATAAGAGTTATGTTGTTTTTAATTCTCATCAGCGTAAAACGTGCCTATATTATTATAATTAATTACATGAAACAATACCTATGAGCCCAGTATAGTAACTTAACGACACTCTACCTATCATATCACATCAAAAACAACGAGAGAAATGCCCACCCCGGTAATTTATTTGTCTTTAATTTTTAAAAATGGAACTTGGAAGCGGACCAATGAGACGCGTCCCTCGACTGATTGTCAATTAGCGACATCAAACGGGCTTTTTGCGAATTAAGCGGCGTTTGTGTTCATTTTTTGTCCGACTGGCGTCGAGTGCGGACGTTTGATGCGTTTTTCCGTTTCGACGTTTCATTTTCATATTTCCGTTTGTCTGGTCGTCTGGGGGAGTATGGAGGAGGGAGGTTACAATGTGGGGTGTTTTACGTATTTATCAACACTGCTCTCCATTTCGCGTTCTGATATTTAATTCGAATGAGTGCTCTTCCAGACGGATTAAAATTATCCATATATGGTTTAAAAAATTGTTTATTTTATTTTTTAATTGTTACTTTATTTAATGTTTCTTACTTTTTCTTAAATTAAACATACAATTAATATTTTTAGTTATATTGTACAGATATTTAAATATATTGCAGTAGTGAATCCATTATCTAATGTTGTCTTGTATAACTTTACAGTGAGTTTGGAAATACAAATGAGGTTATATTAACGCTATCAGGGAAATTTCAAAATAGGTCAGCAATAGTATTTAAGTAATCACAAATATATTGTTTTGCTTGTAATTAATCCTTCATCGTTCAAGTCCTAAAACAAAACTGATTGTTTTGCTTGCGATAGATAACGACTGTAAAAAAAAAAACTTAAAATCATAGCAGTCCGTATCGACTGCGCCTATTTCGAATGGATCCGGAAGTCAACAAAGGGACGTTCTGTATTTGAAAAAAGCGCGCGAATGCAAACGTGAGTCCGCCATTAGCCGCTCCCATTTGCAGTGCATCTATAGCGGCAGGCCTCTTCAATCTGTACCGTCAACAATTGCAGGGATGTCACTGTGCTCATATGGCAACCAGAAATAATGCTACACAATTTACAGACTAGATCTTTAGATATGGAGCAGAATGGTTTCTAGCCAACTTTTATTGACGCTTTTGTTTTTATTTCGCAAATTAAAAGTACACACTGAAGCTGTTACTATTCTCGTATACATTTCAATCTGTTTAACTCGTACAGAAATGTAAAAGTTTGTGGCGGATACACTTTTCGATGTATTATATTTATATTACTTTGAGGAGTCTCATTAATTATTATCGAAAAATTGTCTTTCATTTTGCACTAATTACTTTTTACAGATCATGACCTGTTATGAGCTGCGTAAAGCTTTTGCATAACTTTTTGTAAAGTTAAATGGAATTCGATTCATGTATTTTTATATATATAATAAGAAATATAATAAGAAGAGGTAATAATGGAATTTTCCACTCCAACCACGATTCATGTTAAATTTATATATAAAATATGTTATTACATGTTATTATTCTCATTTCATTTATTTATTGTTACTTTCCCAGTTATTATTAATTTTTATGGCGTAATTTCAATATTATACAAATTTTCGCTTAATGTGTCGTTTTACAGTGATTTTTTACAATTAGCAATAACATACTTTTGGACCTTATTGTATTTAAAAATTATTCAATAATAATGGCATCTGTTTATTGACAGCCCTGCAACTGAGGGCATGTGATCGAGTGTTGTTCGAGTTTTTATCGCTGATTCATTAGTATGAGAGTGTCTTTGTTGCAGAATGCCGGCGCCCTAGCGCAGCCTACACTACGCGCCGTATTCAACGTGAAAATTGATTTGAGATGAAAGGCTTTCAGCCCATTGTGCCGCGCCAGTCAAATTAAAGACAAATTGCACGTCCAATGTACAAACAGTATTTTATTTTCAATCGGGAGTCTGGATAATTGTGTACGTTTCTCTCCAAATTATTTTTAGCTTTCATTATAACTATTGGGCATATTTTTTATAGAAGACTGGGAAAACGAGCAAGCGGCTCACCTGATGTTATGTGATTTATTTATTTATTTAAATCTTTATTGCTTCCTTTACAATAAAAGGATACAAATGGGCGGACTTAATGCATTTAGGAATTTTCTCCCAGTCAACCCATGGAGTGGTGAGATTTTGACGAGGTGTAGCAATAATGACAAGCAGAGAAAGAAAGAAAGAAAGAAAGAGAAAAAAAACCTAAGTAACTCATAAATAAATATAATATAGATATAGTTACCTATACACGTACAACAAACATATTAAATATATATTAAACACATAAACTATATACATTGTTATAATATTGCTCATAATATTGCTGCTGCAAGTTTCACAGAGAGGTTGTGGGTGGCAGAAAATTTCGCGAAAAGCGCTCAGTGGTGGAATGCCTACCATCAAGGTGATGTGGGTGGATTTATTGCTGTGCCGCGATGTACGATGGTGAAACTTAGCGGCTGGTATGTTTCCGAACAATTCCTCGGAACACTCACTAAAGTATATACGACATAAAATGCAAAGAGTCGCAACATCTCTTCGCAAGGCCAATGGATCAAGCAGATCGGAAAGAACCTGGTCGTCGACGATTCGAGCTGCTCTTCGCTGGATGCGGTCAACTGGAAGGAGCTGGCACGGGGGTGTCATGAGCCACTGGCCGGCATGAAATTCTGTCCCGCTCTAATGAGCACGTCCGTCTTTTTTGAGGCTAATTTAGCCAATAAAATGGTTATTTTTACCGGTGGTATGATCTTTATGTAAATAGGTACCACCGCAATGCCTGCCATTATGCAGAAAAGACGTAGTATCCAATACCATTGTGTATCGCTTTGAAGGGCATGGAAGCTAGTGTAATGATAGTGCATATGAGACTTAATAATAGACGTCTCATGATGACGAGCGCAGTGTGGTGATACCCAAAAGTCCCTTTTGAATGACACCGGTACTGTTATGGGCAGGTATTGCTCCTCTCGTCACTTATTAGAAACCTGTAGGTCGGCTCGGCAGGGGACGGACCATACTATCACGGGACTCCAGCGTAAACTAGCAGCATTGGCAGTGTTATGCTGTTAGTATTGTGAGAGACGTGATCTAAAGGCCCAATCACTGGTAATTCGCTATTCCTTGTAGTACCAGGGTTATCAAAGCACTTACATATGTCTTCATTCTTAACCGCGAATGAACGGAATGAACGCAGGTGTCTCTGAGCTTATTTAAATAAAAAAATGGAGATTCAGTTTAGCCCCAATATATATCACCAAAAACCAAATTTGTACTTATTATTACTATATAAATCTTCACTTTGACTAGATTACGGTTTCTTACCACTGTCCACACCTGAATAAGATGATATACAACGAACGAACTTTGATAAGATTAGCAGTAAGCTGGCAGAGTACAAATAGAAAAGCGCACAAAGGATGAAATTGAATTTAAAGACAGAATGAAAGCGAGCTCTCTCTAAACTATGTTGGGAGTAAAGTGGACTTTTTCAAACCGAACTGGTGCGAAACAAACCTAATTTACAGAAAGGGTAGACTCTGTTTAAGATGGAAATCACAATTCGAAAGAAGTGACTTCTTTATTTCAGAAAACTTTTTTGGTGAGAATCGATTTTCTTTCGGCTATTTTGTTTTTTTAGCGTCACGTTGACTTTCTTTGTGTCCTTGAATAAGAATTCCATTCTATTAATGTTCATGTTTGGCATCCATATTACCTAAAGTAGGCGGCAATGAAGTCTAGACTGGGATCCTGTGAGCCTAGAATATACTTTTAAGACGAAATAAAAATTGAAGCGTTCACCTGATGGTAAGTGCAACGTCTGCCCATAATAAATACTGTGTCACCCAGAAAATTACTGTGTGACACCACACTGTGCCCGTCACCCTGAGACATCAGTTCTTAAGTCTCATATGCCCAGTGATTACGCTAGCCCACAGTGCCCTTTAAACCGAAACACAGTAATGTTTGCACACTACTGCTTCACGGCAGAATAACTGGCCTTGGGGTTGTACCTACCTAGATGGATTCCTGCATAGGAATCCTACCACCAGAAAACGAAAAGAGTAAGAAAAAGAGTTACTTCCTTTCAAGCAATAAAAAACGCACCTTAAACTATTATGCGTAAAACATCAAGAACAAAAGAGGCTTGACAACACTTGTTCAACGGATGCCCCCCTGGCCCGCGAGCACAGTATCCGATGAAGCTGTAAAAGCCGAGAAGGCTAACTACATCACCTAGCAATTACATCACCGAAAATATAATCAACGGATGCATTTAATTTAAAAATTTAACATGTTATAAACTTCATACACTCTACGTACCTTAGCATGTTCCTGTTGCGCTAGAAGCTGTTCTCTAACCATCTGCAGTTGCAAAATCATTTCTGATAGCTGCCGTTCCTTTTCTAACACACTCTCGCCGGCCAGGGCTTGAAGAGCTGCCGCGTCCAAAACTCCTCGTCGCTCACTAAAAGAAAGCAAAGAAAAGTACATTAATGTGAAATATACAAATAAAATTAACATACATAAAGATTAAAAAATTGCGTTAATTGACTTAATTTTTTGTAATTTGTTTTTATTGGATGAAATAGGAAGTGACGAGTCGAGCAAAATCTTCACCTGATCGTAAGTGCAACGTTTAAACATTACAAATGCTGTGTCAACGAGAATATTTGTGTGTCCACACTGTGCCCGTCCCCCTGAGATCGAAACACGAACATACGTAATGTTTGCACACTACTGTTTTACGACAGAATTGCGGTGGTAAAAACCTAACTAGACTGCAGGAATCCTGCATAGGAATCCTGCCATACATCGAGGACATAATGAACTATATGTACTGGATATATAGTTCATTATGTCTTTATGATATACTTGTGAATTGTGAATTTTGCTTAGTTGTACGTATTATAATCGTAGAACATAATTGTTGGAATATGAAGAAGGTAAATTCATCGGTTCAGATACGTCAAGTGTGGGAAATCATTCAGTGGATGCCCCTTTGTTGTGTGACGTAGCACGTGTCGCGCACTAATTGGGATTAAGTACATTGAGTTGAATAGACGCAATAGTAAACCAATAATTAACCGCTTGTTTCGAGTTTAAGTGGAAGAGTAGGGAAAGTGGGATGGATCAGTGTAATTGCAAGCTATTGATTTTGATTGTCAGTTCTTTGAAAAACTGAGTTTGGTTGCACGTTTTCAGAATTTTCGATTTAAAAGTCCTTTATATCAATCCGGCGTATTCAGGTTCTTCAAATATGGCGGTTGTATACGGATAAAATAGGCGAAGTGTAACAACTAGTACCGGCATATAAAAAAGTGTATCGTTTGCCTTCTGTACTGTACTGTGTATTGAAGAAATTTAAAAATTGAACTATTTTTGAGATGTATGTATTTCAGTGATTTAATTTCGTGAACAGAATTTTAAATTACTCCTTGTTATAATGGGAAAAGCATTTAAAAAAAGGAACTTTAATGAATGCACATGTAAGCAGTGACATTTCGAAGTGAAATTGTAGTACCTACCCAGTATCCATAGCCTTTGTTAAATAATTCATGACGACCCTGTTTCGCGATAACAGAGAACACGTTGTAAGCCAACAAAGAGGTTATTACGTGAGCCTTAAAATGTAGTTGATACAGTAGTTCCCCACACCAACCCACCCTAATATTATTTTAAATAGATATACAAAGATACCGAAATGTGATTAATTTGATTCAGTTTTGTTAGGAACGTCATAGCGTTTACGTTTTAGTATTTAATGTGAGTAAAGGTTCTTTGGCTAGCGTCTCTGTCTACTGAGCTACATGCCCTGCGTATCTGTGCAATACAGAAATGAAATGATTTGTAGCTTGACCGATCTTATGCAACAGTATAATTAAACTTACGCAATAACAACTACAACTAGGCATTAAGACCGACCATACCTTACCTTAAAGCGTATACAAATAAAAATTAAATAAATAAAACAAAAAAAATAGTAACCCAAATTATGCTGCCATGATCGAAATGAGAATAGATGATATTAATATTTAAAGTAACGGGTATAAATATTACAAGGAGAAAACAAGTTGAAAAGTCTGGAAGAAACATATTTTTAATTTAACAATAATTGAAGTCTAGTATTTCAAACACATGTGCATTAAATAAGAGGTTATAATTTATTCCCGCAGACTAGTAGTTTCTGCAATGTCGGCACCACAAACAAATGCATCGGAAGCGGAACTGAATTATTAATACAACGTCCAGACTTCTGAGTTAGTCGGCGCTTCTCAGACGCTGTCATACGAGTATGAGTTATCTCTTACTATTTCGCTATATAGAACAACTTATCATTAACAAGATGCTACTTTAGGTATATTATCATCATGTCTTTAATTTTATTTAAAAATTTTATTAACTATATTTACTCTAAATATAGAAGGAGGAGTTTTATTTTTCTAAGAAATAATAATTGATTTATTTTAAGACAAATTTAGAAATTATTAGTTTACAGCCATTTCCTTTATATTTCACTATAAAGGAAATGTTTTTCTGTAATTACCACGCTTGGCGCGTTGCATGGTATAAAGAGCCTCACATCTTAGAAGCTTATGTCCGTCTACAGTCGTCTATTGTAGGTATGGCAATTTTCAAGGCGGTTATTTCCCTACCTGTCCGAAGCCTTGAAATTTTTCAACATTTCCCGTAGTCAATTATTACATAATTCAAGACTTGATAAGGATAACTAAGTTTCACATGCTCCAACACATATAACACTTATTGCTAAGTAAAATCCACTATCTTTAAGAATAATATTAAAAAAGAAGGCTTGGTAGGCAGTAGCTAAGCAATTGGAGCCTGCATTACTTGTATTTGTATGACCTGCAGATAGATGTTTCGGATCTGTATGTTTGTGTATATGCAATCTATATTAGTAAACACCGATGTCACCTAATAATTTCTAGTGGGGGGCAACGTTTTTTTAACTTAAAAGTGACCTTAATTTAGAATCGATTTTTTGCCCTAAACATATGCAGTAAAAGTTCTACAACGAATATCCATTTTGCCAGATTTGTAGCCAAGTTGTTGCTCAACCTCCCCCTACTCAAGGCACGGTTAAGCGCTACCAGCATCCATCCATTCCCCATACTTCCTGCGAGGTCGCTTCCCGTACACTTTTGCTACTCACCGTATTATTTCGTTTACTGTGTCCAAACCGTTTAAAATCGAAATAAGTGTGTAAGGAGCTACTTTCATATTTTAATGCACTTAAAACCATAACAACAATAATTTCTCCGCTTTCACTTTTTAGTGTAAAGGGCACACGAGGACCAGTTCTGGAGCAGTCATAATGATGGCTAATTAAAAGTGATATTTTTTGTTACGTATTTGGTTTATGCCTTCATTATCATTTTAATTTTTTATTTTCATTCAAACGGACTTCTCGCAATAAAATAATGAGTTTTAATTAACAAAATAAAAGTATCAGTCTACAAATATTCCCTTTCTGGGGACAGGCCTCCTCGAATTCATGCCATTCGGCTATTGCGCGATGTCAGGCGTCACAGTTCATTCAGTAAAAATGCCTAGTAGGCACTAGACTTATCTAGAAGAAGAAAAAGTAGACAAATAGCGGATTTGTTACTATACAAAATTTTAAAAATAGTCTATAACTTAATATAGAATTCACAGTTACGTTACATGACGTCGTTCAATATTTGAGTATAAACCTTGAATATTTTTACATAAATCTATTGTTATCAAAAAATTTTATGTTCATATGTATTTAAACATTCCATACTAATATTATAAAATAAATGCGAAAGTAACTCTTTCTGTCCCTCTGTCTGTTTGTTAACGTTTCACGGTTCAACCGCTGAACCTATCTTGACGAATGGCACAGAGATAGCTTGCGTCCTGGAGTTCTTACGTACCTGGTACTTTTTATCCCGGAAAATAAAAAAGTTTCCAGGGATATTAAATTTAAAAACCTACGTTCGTTACCTACCTACCTACGTACGTTCGTCTGCGTGGATATACCACGCAGACGAACTCGCGGGCATCAGCTACTTCATAATAAATAAAATAAAATTAGAGTGGTTGTATCACAAACGTTTGAACTTGCCACGAAAAACATTTACCATATAATAAAAATATCATGATTTAAGTCAACGTAAAGCAAATAATGACAGCAAAAGTACTCAGGGTTGCCTCTTTCCAGTACCTGTAGCCTGGAGGTAGTTTATTTTCCTGCTCAGTGGAACGTCACTTATGATTTACCGTCTTGGTTAAAATAGACGCATCTGTTAGACACTATCATATTATAATGTTAATAAATTTTCGTAAGGGTCGACTAAATAAACGCATGAACAATTACCATGACTTTAGCAATAACAGTTGCTGAAAAATCATTTCGAAAAGACATACATTGATCAGTGACGAGGAGCAGCGTAAGGTGCCAGGCGTCTAGTACAGCAATCGCATATCCGCCTTCCAAGTGTGGTGAATACAGAAAATTCTCCCCTTTACGGAAGTGACCATTTTCCAGAACTAGTTAACAGGTTGATGACGTCATCATCCTCAGTCCAATTTAAACAGAGTACTAATTCATATTTGCTTGCACTTCTCTATCTCCACGTAGTAAGTCCTAGAAACCCTGACAGCGTATCTTATCTCTTTTTAGTTGTAAACTGTTAATATTCAATATTATTTTTCTCGCTAAAAGAACCGCAACCGCAGTTTATTTATTCTGATATTGGAAGGAGATGGAAAAGATGCTGCTGCCCATCTTCTGGTTTTAATTTTCCTTCTGTCGACTTTTACGACACCCACGGGATGAGATGGGGTGGTAGATTCTCTTAAGCCGTTCTCTTAAGCCGCTACCACACGGCAAACATATCGAATTATGAACAATATCCGGCTTCATAACCCTGCCAGTGCCCAACTGTGTGTCGCTTATACTTCCCTTTATTAATAAAACCGAATTTTTATCAAAAAAAAAAAATTCAAAATCGAAAACCGTAAAGAGAGTTAACAAAACCGGAGGTAAGTGCAGCGGTGAGCCGTGAGACGGAATAATCGAATCGATTCTATCGAAACATCGAGCGATAGTGGATTGATCTATTAGTCACCCCAGTTAGGGGCTGATAGAGTTACTAGTTAATGTATTGTTTTAGTGGAGAGGATAACCTTTTTACAGTTTCCTGTGTTGAGTTTACGTGGGATAAACGAAAATCGACAACGCTAACTGTAGTTGTCCTAATAATTGTATGGAGAATTTTTCTTATTAAATCAAAATTTAATCGACATTTCAGGAGATATTAATCAAAATTTCAGGAGAATGTTGAAAATTTAATTAAGGTTTTTTTTTCAGACGATTCTTCGTGCGCATAAATATGTAATGGGTGCTATTTTTCCATTAGTACCTAACTTTGAATAAAAACAACACCTACCGTAAACCGAGATGAAAAACAAAGGCAAGTGGCACGCATCATGAATACAACGAAATCTCTCAAGGGTTACGTCTGGAGCAGGGATGACGTCATTAAAATGGATGTCACGAAGGGGCTGACACGACGAATTTTGACATTATACAGTCTGATTTACAAAAACGCAAACACAAGAAAGGGGCAAACGTAAAACTAAGGGATATTTTTGTATTTTTGAAGTTTAAAACTAAGTTAAGATTAAACATTAAGAAAATTTTATAATGAGTTTTTAAATAATCTGAAATCTACCTGAATGATTTAGACCCCTGCGAAATCATCTACCATGGTACTCATACTTATTCCAATATACCAAAATAGTGCCGAAAATTTTAGTGCAGATAGAAGCACGACGAAGACAACGTGTTGGGAGGATGGTTTAAATGCAGTTATAGACACGGGAAAATTGTCGAAAGTTAAAAATCAAGAATTTGTCTTTCAAATAGTCAATAACGGCTTAGCCTGGGATTCTAACCTAGGCCTCACAACTTAGCGGTTTGTACATTAACTACTGAGCCACGTTATCGTCACATTAAAGTTATCAAAGATTCATATGGGTCTGTCGCAACAACTAACAAAAAATATTAAAATGTCTTCTTAATATTTATAGTTGTGTTAGATACACTATTAATTACTTATAGAGAAGTTATTCGCTTTGATACAATTAAGCTTAATAGGTTCAATAACATAAAATAATTACCTTCGCATCGATAGCATAAAATTACAAAAGTTAAATAAACACCCTGTCCAATAATCACAGGAAAGTTCGTTTCTTTAAAAAGTCGACGGGAAAATAAACTCCGAACCAATATCGCAGCGATCGCGCCCACCTGACGGTGTCATAATTCTGAAAACATGTCTTTGTAAAAGTTCATTCTTTTTACATTGGCAACTGTACTTTGATTTTTTTTGCCCCCTCATTTCGATCAAAATTCTTATCGTTCCTTTGATGGCTTACAGCTAAGAAGAAAGTAAATGAGAAAATAATTGCAACAGTATTATTCGCGGATAGGGCTTCTTTGAGCTCCAAGAGCAATGATAATTATTTTTTTCTTAGTTGTATTAACTGTCAATTAATCAGATACTCAATTGATTTAGCATAGCATTTTAATTTTAATATTTTTCTTATTTGTCATTCCACTCATATTTAAAAATTAGTAATAGAGGTGATGATGTACACCTGGCCGAGCTCTACGCTGACAGCTTCCAATGACTATCAGAAGTTGTAAACTGTGCAGGATACACAGACATTAGGCACTCGTTCCTCATTACTTTACCGTGTCCAAAGTGCGAACGCTTGTGAAATTAGTGCGGAAGATAGATCATATTCAGTATCAGATAAATGGAAACCAACTTATAAATGATAGTTTACGAGTTGCATACAGATAAGTTTGGAATTATACACTTAGCTAGATGGTAGCTGTAGACAGTAAGCTATCCGATGAAGCTATTATCCGATGAAGCTGTAAAAGCCGAGAAGGCTAACAGCAATTACATCACCGAAAATATATAGAGAGTAAGCATCCGATGAAGCTGTAAAAGCCAAAAAAGGCTAAAAGCAATTACATCACCGAAATTATATAGAGAGTAAGTAATACTAAATTATTTCAGTAAGTAGTATAATCATAACTAAAGTGCTATTAGTTAAGTATTGCTAAAAAGTTACTCCATACTGGGCCTCCATTTTATCTCTTGTCATGTATGTGCCATAAATTCCACACACACAAGCACCCAGACACGACACGACAAACTATCTGTAGGCAATACGTAAGAATAAACAAACTTTCGAAATTGCAGCCTGTTTAATATAGAACCTATCTCTTATCATTATTATCACTGCCTTAATGAAGTCATTGCTCTTCGGTGTGAAAATATATTGATTTTATTTTTAAGACATGCTTTTGTTGAACATAGAAATGCTTATGGATGTCTTGACAATGACCAGCTGGCTCTACTTGAGTATACGCGTACCTATCATGTGAATAGCATAAAGTATGCAAGACCGGGGGCTGCCACACGCCGACACAATTTGTGGGCAACAATAAAAAAATCCCTTAACGCCAGGCAACAGTAACATGCTAGGGTTATTCATCTTGTTTGCCTCTCGCGAGACATGTTTTGGTTTAATGTGGACACTCCTTTTAAAATATTGTTAAACAATTACAAAAATAATTTTATTTTAAACGTAATGCCATTAAAGGATAGTTTGCGGTCATTGTGACGCTTAAATACTTTAATATATACTTATAACATGATCAAGTTTAGAAGTTAGCTCTAAAATGAAAGCCTGGTGGAATGATAGATAGCTTCTGTGCCGGTGAGTGACTATAAGTTGACAAATACATACACTTGTGTTTGTTATAGGGTTCCAAAATATTACTCTAAGAAACTAGGAATCACAGGTTTTCTGAAGTCCTTTTGCAGGCAGGAAATTAAACAAACTGCAGGCAGGTAATATAAAAACTCTCGATCCTTGCATATTTTGAACAAGATGTCGTATCCATACAATTCTTTCAGCTAACAATGCACTCATTATTATTTTAAAAGGCAGTCGCCGCCGTCGTCCGTCATGTCTTTGCGTTTTTATTGAGGCCGGGACGACAGGAGCGTATTGAAGCACCGAGCCGGGGAGTCGACTGATAGCATTTTAAATCAGGTTAAGGTCAGAAAGAAGCAACGCGGGCTTTAGCGTTCAAAAATTTAAAACTTGCTCTGGGCGTTGTGTTGGTATTTTTTTGTGAAAAGTTAAATCTTTTACTAATATTTTTTGTACAAGATTTTAAGACTTTATAAGAAAACAGATATAAGAAGACAGAAACAGATTATGTCATCAATTTAAATAGGGTTTAATGGTATGTAATGGAAATAAACAGTAACAATAACATTTCACTGTCTAAAATTATGAACAATGACATAAGTACTCGTAACAGCCGTCTTGAAAGCTGATGATAATTTATTCGAACTTGTTGCCAATTTCTATTACAGCGAAGTGAAAGCTGAGTAATTATTACCAGCATGTGCGCAGAATGTAATATGGATCCGTTAGTTGTCGCGAAAACTAATAGACGCATCATAGACCTCTTTCAGTTAATGGAGGAAGCAAGAAAGTTACTGAATTTTCTATTAACCAATTTATGAATAAAAAATCAAGCATCTTTCTTATGATAATATGAAAGGATGTGTTTATATTTACTATTTGTACATAAGTTCTCCTGAACACGTGAACATACTAGTTCCATCATAATAAAAAATCGTTTTACAAGAATCGCGTCATAAACGTAGTATGAATATCACCTCAATAAATAAAATGGACCGGTCGTGTCCAATTCAGTGCTATCGATAAAAATACATACGAAATGTAAACGCAGAGTATTGCATGAATTCTTCATTTCAAATTGTATGGCTGTCCATGTTAGGGCATTATCATTTTTAGTGCTCGCCACATTGGCGGTATATTCAGATAGAATTTTTGATGCACTGGCGACACAGCCGCGCTGCGATTGGCCGCTCTGAATATTGTATGAACCAATCACTGAGCTGCGCTTAACGTTGCATTCCAATTTCAAATGATGAAGGCGGGAAACCGTAGACGGAAAATGCTCTTTTGCAATGTTATAGTATTGCAATAGGCATAATTAGTTACGCTGATTTGCAGTGAATTAAACAGGTAGAGTTAATCTTAAGCAGCGGATACTAAGGTTACATAATAATAAAGGAATGAGGAGTCATTACGTCTACCCGATTGGCGCAACTTAAAACAAGACTGAGTTTATTACTTGATACAGTACTTTAAATGTGTTTTTTTTTAATATGTTTCTTATAGTTTTAACATTGCATTATTTATCGGACCCTTACCTTACTTCTTTTGTGGCATTGTAAAACTGTGAAATAAAGAATTATTCCTTATAAGGAGTAAAAATTCACTAGCACAAGCAAATATCGCAGAGATCGCGGAAGACTTACGTTTCCTTGTCTGTAAATTATATCAAATTGCACGCACATTAACAAAGTTAAATGAAGCTAGTAATAATAATAATCCAGTACAGGCAAAGTTATGGCAAAACCAAAACTTGTCTTGCCAAAAGCTTGTCTGGTGTATATTTTATTGGTATAAAAATTAAGAATTACTTAAATGTTTTAAAGTACTGCAAAACTGTTCTTTTTTATCTATTAGATACCAATTAATTTTATCGAGAATTAAAGGAGGTATCTTATTTATGTCGTGGTATTATTGTAATGAGCTACACATACAAAGCTCTATTGTATTGAAGTCGTTTATGATATCTTTGAATACTAATTAAGATCTAGGCTATTGTAATCGTTGACACTAACGAATGATCCCAGACTAACAGCGCGAATAATTAACAGTCTGTCCAAGTTTTATATGTATTGATTATTATCTGCATCACTATTGCCATTATTTTGTTATAAATCGATCGAATCGATTCATGAAAGACCTTGATACTAGAACTAAAATACACTGTATAATTAAAGTAAGTCCATAACCTACTCTTCTGTTATTAATAAATTATGTATTTGCAGTTGTAATTTATGTTAGGAAAGTAGATAAACACGTCTGGGGCAAAATTTTCAAAAAAAAAAGAAAACGATACTGGTCTCGTTCAGTTTTAGGACGTTACAGTGCAACAATTTATGACAAATAATTAAAAAGTGTGCCATGTAGATGAGAGATGGCGAGTAATCACAGCGAATACGCACGATCTACGAGGGGTGATCCAAAAGTAATGATAATCAATAATAAACACAATGAATAAAATAAATAAATAAATTTATTTCTCAACATAGTCTCCTAGCAAGTCTATACATTTAGTCCATCTCTTTTCTAATCCTAAAATTCCCTTAGAAAAAAAATCTTTATCTTGACTCTCAAAAAAGTCCTCAACCGCGGCCATCACGTCGCTATCATCGTCAAATTTCTTGCCTCGGAGGTGTTCCTTGAGTCGTGGAAAGAGATAGAAGTCGCTGGGGGCTAGATCTGGTGAATAGGGGGGGTGTTCCACCAGCTCAAAGCCCGCTTCCTGAATGGCAGCCATGGCAATTGCAGCTTTGTGAACCGGTGCGTTGTCTTGATGGAACAGCACTCCAGCCCGCAGTTTGCCTCGCCTTTTCTCCTTAATAGCCTCCCGCAATCTTCTTATTTGTTCTGCATAGTAGGAGCCTGTAATAGTGGCCCCCTTTTCCAAGTAGTCCACCATGATTATTCCTTCAGCGTCCCAAAAAACAGACGCCATAACCTTCCCTGCTGAGCTTGACACTTTGAATTTCTTCGGCGTCGGTTCATCGGATCGTTTCCATGTCATCGATTGTTGTTTTGTTTCAGGATCAAAATGGTGGATCCAGGTCTCGTCCATGGTCACAAAACGTGACAAAAAATTATCCTTGTCTGCCTGGAACTTTTCGAGATTTGCTCTTGACATGTCGACTCGTTTCTTCTTTTGCTCGTCGTTTAACATTTTCGGTACCCAACGCGCGGAGACCTTTCTCATATGCAATTCGTTCGCAAGGATTCTTTGAATGCTGCCATATGAGATCCCTGTGACCTCAGCTACATGCCTGATAGTCACTCTTCGATCTTCCAATACAACTTCTTCAACTTTTTTCACATTTTCTTCAGTGAGGGACGTCGATGGGCGTCCTTCGCGGTGTTCGTCTTCCGTCGATGTTCTTCCCAACTTAAACTCCTTAGCCCAGCGTGCAACTGTGGAATATGGAGGAGAAGAGTCCCCTAATGTTTCCACCAAGTCGCTGTGTATGTCTTTGGTAGACATTTTTTTCAAGCAGAGGTATTTAATGACAGCTCTGATTTCGTGTTTTTCCATTTTGATGTTCACTCCTTGACAGTCCGTATTCAAATGAATGTAGCTCCCGGGAATCGTGGCCTATTTATATGATTTTTTTTCCCTGAACTAGTGGTTAACTGAGTAAGTGACTGAAATTTTTTTGTATTTTTGTGTGCACTAGAAATAACTGATTATCATTACTTTTGGATCACCCCTCGTAAAACGATGTGACCGAATAAATGAAACAGGATCGTAGGTGAGATATTGCCAAGATACAGCGACAAAACATTTTAACCTTGGAGAATCATACAAGACCGGGAGTGAACTGAAGAAGTAATAAATAGTTTAGTCATAAAAGCTATGAGGCTAAAACAAGGCATTAGTGCATTATAGATGACATTTTACTGATGGTAGGATTCCTATACACGAATACGTCTAGTTACCACCGCAGTGCCAGTTATTATGCTCTGCAAAGATTACTATATTTCGGTTTGAAGGGCACTGATAGCTAGTGTAATTACTGGGCATTTTAAACTTAGGAATTGATATCTGAGGGTGTTCTGGGTGACACAGCATTTCTTATCGGCAGACGTAGCACACAGGATCAGTTCGTCGTAAATCGTCGTAAATCTCATATGCCCAGTAATCACACTAGCTATCATTGCCCTTCAGACCAAAACACAAACTACTGCTTCACGATAAAATAACAGGCCATGCGGCGGTACCTACCTAGACGGGCGCCCGCATAGGAATCCTACCACCAGTAATTAATAATTGTAGTAAGATCATAAAGTATAATAAAATCTGTCATTTCATGTACAGTACTTGCATTACGGAATACATTTGAACGAATCTACATTGTAATAGGCTTAAGAACTAGCGCCAGTCGCTCTTATTGTGAAATGAGGTACGCAATACATAGTTTTCCTTTCACAGTTTTGAGACAGCATATTAATGATAAATAGTTAGTTCATAATATGCTAATTACTGGCGATTAACTACAAAATACAATTTAAATGCAATTGCTTATGAAATTTTAAATATATGTACTATGTATAGCTTAAGCTATTCACGATGTTGTTGAGGTAAGTTGATTATGAGCCCTTATTCATTTCAGTATTGTGAAATGAGGTTCATTTTCTTCATTTTCAGTCCAAATATTTTAATTAAAATGTTCGATAAAAATATTTTTCAACGAACACGGTGATAACGTATCATAGCTTTACCGAGAAAGTGGTAGTTAACCATGCCGAGCATTGCAAGTAAGGTCAAAGGTAATGCTTCATCATCATCATCATTTCAGCCTATCACAATTCCACTGCTGAACAAAGGCCCTTGGAGGGATTTGACCATAGTTGCCACGTTTGGAAGGCGAGTTGGCTACTGCAGTTTATTTATTCAGATGTTTCAGGAAGATGATGCTGCCCATCGACTGGTTTTATTATCCCTCTGTTGACTTTTACGACAGCCACAGGATGAGATCGGGTGGTAGATTTATTAGGCTGCCACCACACGGCTTATACTATGCTTACAACAAAACAAATTATCAAAAGTATGCCTAACTATCGTGGCAAACGTGGAATAAATCTGTGATGGACGAAAGCGTCGATGGTGCGTGGATGGGGAGTTGTGTTAGGATAGTTAATTCGCTTGCAAAGTGTAGTGATTACAGCGTATCATCCGCTCTTGGGAGAGGCTTATTTCCAAAAGTGGACACTCAACTGACATACCTTTTGCGGGCTTACGATGACATTACACAGCTTAATGGTATTTATGATCATTTAATTAAAACATAACTCAACCTTGTAAACACAATGGTGTGACTCTTCATATTCAATAAGCTGAAACATAAATTTAAATAGACAATTCCATTTAATACAATACACCGTGTTGTCGTTGTTTCCATGTGTGGGGCAAATCTTTGCAGAATGCCACTTTGTCATTGGCCATAAAGCATCATTGTGATGTACAAAGGCGCATTGTGTCCAAGCCTTGTCGATTGTCTGACATGTCTCGGTTAGGTTTGCCTTGACAATACTGTTGGTATGCTCTTGAACTTTTGAGACTTGCAGATTTGTCAAACGTTTGGTCTGAGAAACGACAATTTTTCGCGAGCGAAAATTACATGCGTTTTATTGGGTGTTTTTAAGAATTTGAAGCTATCTTGAAGTTTCTCGTTTAGAAACAAATCATTGATTCTAAAATTTGGAAGTCAATATTCTTCTGCACCCGAAACTTATTTTTGTGTTGCACAGATATTTCATTGAACATTACAAACGGGTGTCACTCTACTTGTGCTAGTCTTATAAATCCTGTGCTACTCTTCACTACAGATTGTGCAGTTTTTATCAGTAATTGAAAGAAGTCGTTATTGTAAGATGATATAAGGCTTCGTCTTTATATATACATACATAAGATCACGACTGTATCCCATAAGGGTAGTCAGAGACTGGGCACTCACTGCAAAAGTTCACGCCACAATCCATGTTTCACCAAAACAATATAATGCACTTGGTGTGAGAGGTGGTGAGCCCATCGCCACCATGCGCTGTTGGGTGCACAGTGCAGTTTAATTCCTTACTCGCCTTTTACGAGATCCATTGGATGAGATGGAGTGGTAGTATTCTTTTAACGAGCCGCCACCACACCACACGGCTCGTCTTTATAATCCTGAGCAATAAGTCCAATTCTTAAAAAAAAAACCATGCCCACCGTATATTTTCTCCCGTATCGTGGGTGAGTTTTGAAGATATATAGTTCACATGCACACCTGGGCCCGAAGTCAAATTGTATTACTTTAAAGTGTTAATATATAACATACAGAGTTGCAATATAATACATTTAAAATGCCACAGAAGTACAGCGAATTTATTTGCTATTGCGTTAGCACGCCTTGATGCGATAGATACAATACCAAATAAATAACATTCTAAATGTAACGTAATGGTATTTACAATCTAAGGCACTTGTTGATTTATCAAAACTAAATAAAAAAATCTCGACGTAATGTTAACATCATCCATTTGATGTTCGTAGTTTGAAATACTTGCAAAAAATGTAATTAGAAGCAGCCCTGACATAGTTATCGAATTGAAAATATGAACTGTTTATGTTGCAAGTACCGCCATTTGTGTAAGCTTTTAAAACTACGAAGGTAGCAACATCGAGTTTTCACAATATTACATTACATAGAGATTCTTACGTTTGAGGAAATAAGTTTGGTCATATTACTTTGTGTAACTCACAAAAAAAAAGTTATGGATTTTTTTATTCATACTGGTAACAGTGGTAGTACTTTGCTGGTGGCAGGATTACAGGAAGCCGTCTAGGTAAGTACCGTCGTAGGTCCAGTTATTCTGTCGTGAAGCAGTAGTGTGGAAACATTAATGTTTTTTGGTCTGAAGGTAGTGTCCTTCAGACCAAAAGACCTAGTGTAATTTATAAGACTTACGAACTGTCGTCTCAAGGTGTCAGACGCAGTGTCTTGCCACACAGAATTGTTCTCGCTGACGCAGCATTTGTTTTGGACAAAAGTTGCAATTACCATCACGTGAAGGTCTCGTCACTATCTTCTATAACAAAAGTGAACTGACATTGCGGACTGTGCCGGAATAACTTTTTTAGTCACATTCAAAACTTTTAGCAGCGTTATGTTGCACAACTAAAATATAGTTAATCAAAGCAGCCATTATTCACAAAAGAAACGCACTCATTACTTGTGGGTTACAAAAAGCATTGTTTTAAATACATAGTTACATTAAAAATTGCCCGCAGGTGATCCCTCATAAAAGAAATAAATGTGATATTCACATTAACTAATGTTGCCAGCCTTTCATAATTTCGAATACTTATAATGTGCTTTCAAAATATATATCACTGTACAAATTACAGCTCAATCCATTGTTGTTAGTATGCTGATATGTGAGGCTTAAGTTATAGACTGTTTGCTAAGTTTTAGGTAAAGGTAGAAATGGCTTTTGCTTTGTGGATAACCTATTTATACGTGAACGGGAGTGAACTTCAAATTAGAACTCTGTCATCTAAAGATAAATTGAGATTAGGCCTATATTTAAGGTACAAATAATAGTACTTAATAAGCGAAGGATTTTGGTAGAAAGAAAATTAAATTAACGCTAACTAAAGGACATTGCGTATGGTGAATAAAGGAAAGTTCTTACTATTAAGAAAATGGTAAGAGACGATCAGTCCCAACAGTGGAACGTTTACAGTGAATTGATTTAGTGTAAACCTTTGTTACTTATTGAGAACCCATTCTCCTCAAAACTCTCTCAACCGATTCTCATAGGACAAGATAATGTGATCTTGTCCTATGAGAATCGGAATAGCATCATGGCAGGATAGTCATAAATCCAAGATTAAAAAACACTCAAACTGGTGGCGGGTAGTAGCAACCAGCACATTCACGCGTTGTGCCCAATTTGCCCAAACTGAGATATGTCTAGTTATAGTAGGACTGTTCGGGGTTTAACAATTCCAATGTATTCTTTATTTTAAAAAAAATATATTACTGTTAAAGACGGAAAGTTTCCCTTTGTAATAATCCGAATTCGCATTTATGTAGTCGATTCCGCTTACGCCTTTAATATAGAATACAAGTCATAATAGAGGCTCGACATAGCCATAACTGAGATGGATTGAGGTACATTACGCGTTCACGTTTTAATCTGAAGCGATGGCGATTAACACAGCGATTAATTAGTACAACGCCCGCGGGACAATGGCCGGGCATTTGTCTTAATAATATTCCAAAACCTGAGAAGGGGTATTAAGGTCTTTTGTTCGGAGAGAGACGGATGATGGCTTTATCTATTTTCAATTGATTGATTTGATGAGTATTGTGACGGCATCTAAAGAAGTTAATACTGGAATTGCTCAAACAGTTATATTTAATTGCAGTAAAAGTAGCAGTCATAGATTTTAGATTTTTTAATCTTTAAAACAGCTTCGTTTTGTCGAAATTTTCTCATAGTAACAGACATTAGTATCCGCGGCAACAATCATTATTACCAACAAAAGCTATTAATTACGGAGATAAACAGTCTTCAGCGATACTGGGAG
Source organism: Luehdorfia chinensis (assembly GCA_019845155.1). Lineage (NCBI taxonomy): Eukaryota > Metazoa > Arthropoda > Insecta > Lepidoptera > Papilionidae > Luehdorfia > Luehdorfia chinensis. Next base: position 2,477,689 of record JAHVAK010000125.1, read on the forward strand.
CACGTAAATACAAATATTGACATAGTTCGCGCTTGACACCGCCTTAACCTCTACAATTATCACCTCTATTATTAAATATTATCTATATCTAATTTTATTGTGAGCAAGACCAAATTACTGGGACCCCTGATAACGTATTGTACACTGAATGTAAGAGTAGTTTTACTTCAGCGGTTAGAGGGTCGCGGATCTATTTAAAGTAGGAACTAAATTGCAATGTATATACGTTGATATTGCTTAGACTAAATAAATAAGTAACCGACGAGATTATTTCTTCCGTTTGCTAGAACTGTTTACAAGAGCTCTTGTGTTAACCTAACGAAATATTTTACATATCGAAATATTTAGTCACACGTCACTTATTTAACTTATTACCTTGGTTGTTCAGAGGCCGAGTGCTCGTCTTACACTTCATAGAACGTGAGCAACCTAAGTCCGATCCCCAGTATCGATAATGTTTTACAATTTTATGTAATGATTTAACACGTGCTTGGTAGTAAAAAAAAAAACATCAATCGTAAAGAAACTTGCAGGAGAAATAATAAAAATTCGGGGACATTTTAAGTCCATCAATATCCACTGGAGTTACGTGGTGGACTCTGCTTGTAATGCTCTCAAAAATAAAGGGATTGGTTACTTACTTCGCATACTTTTTCTTTATTTCATCAATCTGGTAAAATTAAATATATTACCAATGAAATCAGATTCAGCGTAACACTATGCTTCATTTTGTTCTATGTCCGGGAATGGACTTATTATACGCTGATGTTCTTCCATTGTTTCGTTTAGTTCTAAAATACTTTTATTCAATGGTCAATGAAAAAAATAAAACAGCAAGATAAGGAAATGCACTAAAAATAACGAGCATGCAATTTGTCAGCGCAAATTTTTTTATTCACCTTTAGTAAATATAAGTGTTTTGCTCCCGCACACATTCTCGCAGTCTGCAACAGTTTCTGCCATTAAGATGAGATGAGAGAAGACAAGATGATTATTACTATGTATTATTACACCTATTTTTTGCAAGTCTTATTTAACTCAGTATTACACCATTGGGTTTAGTATATTTAATCAAAGCAATTGGGGTAAGTTAATTAAGATTGACCGGAGAATGGACAAAGAATCGGTTGGCCGGCCTTCTTTGCTTAAACAACTAACAACTCAAATATACGATATCCTAACGCATTTTTTTATACATTTATTACTTTATTAATTCGATATTCAACCGTGTGTGTGGTGTTGGTGTAAGAGAATCTTCCGCCTCATTTTGTACCATGGGTGTAGTAAAAGTCGACCGAGGAACTGTAAACACATTGTCATGGTCGTCGAGTCGTGTAGCGATAATTATGTTATGTGGCTAATTCAAACATTCATGGTTAAAATATTGTGTAATATAAATATTGGCTCTGGCAGAGATTCGGACTTAGCTGACTTCGTAGTCAGGTATTCTAACTATTAACAATAATAATGAAGCCACGAGATCAATCATAACTATTGGGATTGCGATTATGAAAAATCGAAGTAATTTTGGTGACCGAATCGAAGTAACCCGCATCTAGAAGAGGACGCTTAACTCGTACCATATTTATTATTATTATTTAATAGAGTTATAATAAAATGTGTCAAATTTATTTTTGAATGTTCCACAAAGGCAGACTAGTCTTATTGATTCAATATTATAGACATATTTTACTTCCATTCGTCAAGATTTATAAGTTGAAATTTGCAACCAGTGTTTATACTGCACAATCAAGCACATCGTTAAACACTAGCTAATGACAGTGATCATAATATTTAGTTAAAATAAACCAAACTGAACCAATGTGAGATGGCTCTAAGAGCTTTTTACGACTTCCGTCACAAAACGCTCGTGGACATCTCCCGTTTAAAGTCAAATATCTATAAAAACCTTGTTAAAGCGGCGCTTAACGCTTTTATAGTGAACGTGCGGTGGTCTAACTCTTAACATTGTTTTTAATGAGTCATATTATGGCCAATTAAATTATGTGCACCGTACTAAGGATAGTCACGTAGTATCTACGCGCTTTATTTTACTATTAGCGGCAACAGTAAAATTTGATGGTAGCAATTAAAGTGTTGCTTAACCATTATATGTATAATAAGAGTTCAGTTACAAAGTACAACTAACATTTAACATTAAAGTTTTTTTTATTTGAATCAAACTACTAAAGTGTTTTCTATACTACGGTTATGTAAGTATTGAATAATTAAAAATGAATTTGTTGCTTGAGAAGGCAGAAATATTATTTTCCATTGGAATTTAAACTCTATTAGGAATACGGTTTACTCTCACAATTAAATTAATTAAAAAATATATGTTTATTTCTTAATTTATGCTCAACTTGTGGTAAATACTCATAATTTAGCGGACTTACATAACCACAATAAAGTTTAGATAAGAAAGTCTACGAGATTGTGGCTAACAATGATGGAAATGCTTTTAATTACGTGACCTTAAATGTTATCGACAAATAAAATCATAATAAGGTCTATCGCAATTTGAATAATGATTTCCGTATAGTTTGATAAAGCTAACGAAACAAAACACTCGATTAACGAACTGACATCGGAAATTGCCAACAATGAACGTGACTGAAGATCAAATACTTTGACGATGTACTTGTACGAATAGATAGTAATTAATATTTATACTGTTATATACTAGTAGTTATGAAACTGGATTTCGCATACGTTACGATATTATATAAGTACATCTAAGCAAGATTTATTCAAGTGTCAAATGCATCACTAACTGAAGTACCAAAATTAATATATTTTAGGTATTTTGCATTTATATTAATCGAATAATTAATATTGCTAATATTAATTATTCGATTAATTTCGTTTTAATATCTGACAATGTAAAACGAATTCTTATCTGATTAGTAAACAGTCCATTGCAATTCAATCACTTATCCTGATTCAAGTTGAAATAAAGAGGGCGTATTAAAATTGTCCGCCGTGTGGAAGCGGCTAAGAGAATCTACAACCCCTTTTCATCTCGTGGGTTTCGTAATAGTCGACAGAGTGAAAGTAAAAACCAGAAGATGGGCAGCAGCATTTTTCTTGAACATCTGAATAAAAAAACTATGGTTGCCAATCCGCCTACCAAGCGTGGCAAAAATGCCAAAATCTCCCATAAGGAGAGCTTTTGTGGCAATATATGGGGGAGGCGTATGTTCAGCAGTGGACTAGTGATAGGCTGAAATGATAATGATGATAATTAAAATGGTTGTATAAGTTTAAATTCACTTACTTGTTCTGTTTGACTGGCGTCGTAGACGGCGTAGGCCGCTTTTCTTCTTTAATCGTACTGTTATTCATTTTAGACGTTAATCTCTTCAGAACATCATCCATCGACCGCTTGTGAGGTGGTGCAAATGACAGCGCGCTGTTGTGATTCAACAATGAATTGTTATTATTGCAAAGTCCTAGAACTTTCGCTTCTGCACCGGGGCTACTGCATTCGGAAGAACCACGTCTTCTCGTTTGCAAATCATTTACTTGGTGCAAGCTAAGGAAAGATGCTGGGACTAGAAGATTGTTTGTCATGTCTGATGTTTGTTCGAATCGTTGCTTCTTGGTGGGGCGTTCGTCCTCGAAGTTCGACGGGTCTTCTTCACTTATGGAACTTCTTGTGGAAGAGCTAGGGGAGAACTTATAATAGTTCTGTTGTTCGTTCTCGTCTGATTCGTGATGATCGGAGAATTCCAAGTTAGCTGGGCCGGCTTCGGGTTTCTCGGTGTCAGCGGCTCCTTCTTGCAATTTCGACGGTGGCGATTTTCGTTTAGATGACATGTTTCTGTAAAGAAAGTGCACCAATTAGTGTAAGGATAAGATAAAAACTTACCGATATAAGAGATAGCTGAATTTTTTAATTGGATTAAGCGAGGAAACGTGCAAAACGTTCACGGAATGGTAAGTACAACGCTTGTCCATAACAAATGCTGTGTCACCCAGAACATTTCTGTGTTTCACCACACTGCACACGTCACTAGCTCTGATTAGTTGAAATTTAGTTTTTTGTGGAAGTAATGGGGAACAAACCGATACATTGTACTTATGAATAAGTAGTTGCGGTACACAGGCAATCTAAATCCTCCCTCTTTAATTAATCAAGATATCTATGATGAAATTCCCCGCTGTCCGTATCAAAAGTTTCTATTATTTCAGCTGTAGGTTTTGATTATTCATTTTTTTATAATAAATAAAAATGATTATTAACTAAGCATGAAACTTAAATTAAACTAAACTATTATGACTATAAAATAAATAAAAATTCCAAATTAAAAAAATAAAAACAAAATGTTTTTACTAATAACTTTTTCATTTATAGAATAAAATATATAGTGCCTACCTAATTGGTAGTTGTCGCATGAATCCTGAAAATATCTTTTAACAAACACAAACATAATGTTCAAACGTAACGATTCAACTCAGGTCGGACGTCAAACGTCGTATTTGTCACCAAACTCTCCGACTAGTTAGGAAACTCGCTTCGTTAAAGCACCTAATTGGGCTCTGCTAATTGTACTAATTGCAGTTTCTGCCTACTTTGGACTTAAGGTGTCCGCTAGACTATGTGAGGCGACCAATCATGCAAGATTCCTGAATGTTACATGAAGTTTCTCTTTAATGTCTGTATCACCAAGAAATCCGGGAGGGTCGATAGATCCGATTAGGCTAGTAATCATTCAAGTATCTAACACGATTTGTTAATGTGTGCGTAATAACCGCGAAGACGGTTCTAATAACGGTTTGTGATAGGACAGAAGCATGTGTCTGTGTGTATGTTTATATGGGAATTTGTAATAGTGTGCCATTTATATATTTATGTCGTTCACATTGATCTGGGTAAGATAAGTCTTCATTGGATGTGCCAACAAACGAATTTCTTGTTCAGACAGTGTCTGGCGTTTCTGCTTTGAAGCTTGTTTGCGTTTGACTTAGTTGTACACATCAATTTAATTTAGTTTCGATTTTGCAGTTAACTCAATAGTGACTCTGTTGACATCATAATTATTATATGAAGCGGTTTATAGATTTATCGTATTTTGTTAAATAGTTAATGCTTTTCATGTATGTATATGTTTATGTATCTCTTTCTCACTGCCGTACACGCTTTCAAATCTCCGGTTGCATTGTAGATTACTAGAATTGTTATGCAGGAATTCGTCTAGGTAGGAACCACCAGGACCAGTTATTCTGCCGTGAAGCAGTAGTGTGCAAACATTGCTGTGTTTAGGTTTGAAGGGCACTGAGATCTAGCGTAATCACTGGGCATATGAGACTTATGTCTCAGAGTGACGGGAGCATATTGGTGTCACACTGAAATTTTCTGGGTGACACAGCATTTGTTATGGGCAGACGTTGTACTTACCATCAGGTGAACGTTTTGCTGGTTTAGTCACCTTATCTCGTTAAAAAAAAAATGTTTAAAATACATGCTATGGTTGTGCAGAAATTAAATTCGACTAACACTGTAAGTGATAAAGTAATTAAATACATACAGAAGAAGAGAAAAGTTATGACACTAAAATAAAATAAACAATACGCAAGTCAGTAGCCAGCGCGGTGTTATATTGCTCTCCAAATATAATAAAAGTCCCGCTAACACAGTACCACGAAGCCAAGTGTTAGTGCCCTCTTGACAAAAGGGAGTTAAAGGAAATGAAGTACGAATTACATCGAGATACACGTCTCGTTACTTTTTTTTTGATATAATAAATGCTTCGTGAAAAAATCTGTTGTTATTTTTAAATAAAATTATGTACAATTTTTTAAAATTCTTTATCATTAACATAAATACATTAATTTATTGGAAAGAAAGAAGCACTTCCTAATTAATTAAATCATTGTTTAATACAATACACTCATTTTATAATACAAGCCATCTGCTTTTGTTATGATATATTTCACTTCATTTTAGATTTTTGTTTTATATTGATCGTAAATTTTTGTAAAATAACTAATGAGTAATAAATGTGGGTAAGGGTATGTGGGCAAGGGCTTAAAAGCGCTCTACTCGGCAAAAATAACAATGAACGTTGCAAAAAAGCAAAAAGAAACTATAAAATAAATTCTTCTACTTTTTGCATTCTTAGCTTCGTGGCTCTTAGGCGGTAAACTAATTTGTTCGGTTTGCCGCGTCACTAGCAACTTGCGATAGAATTCTTTACATCGGCGAAATTATTGTGAGAAAATGATCGTGAGGACAAATTTTAAGACCATAATTCCACAGTTATTGATTTAAAATATAATTCAAATTAAAAAAAAAACATAAACAGAACTTATAGTTATCGTCATAATCGTTATCAGCCTCTCAAAAGTCAACTGCTGGACATGAGTCGCTGCCACAGCGAGTATTGGCTATAATCACCCAGCTTTGCATGAGGGATGGCGATCGCAGTACTAGACGGCCTCAGACGCGGCTGCCCATCACCAATTTGTGTATTTTTGAGGTGGCATTTTTGTTTTTTTTTTATTATTTAAGGAAGTGATGTAAGCAAATTGTTCATCTTTCATAAAATAAGTGAAACGTCTGCCTATAACTAATGCTGCGTCACTCAGAACACATCTGTTTGGCACTATACTGCGCTCGTCACCGTGAGACATTAGTTCTTAAGTCACATATGCCCAGTAATGACACTAGCTATCAATACCATTCAGACCGAAACAGAATAAAATTGCACATTTCTCCTTCGCAGCAGAATAACTGTCACAGTGGTGGTACCTACTAGACGGGTTATTGCATAGGAATATTGTTCCGCCACCATGGGACGATATAGGATAGGAGAGGATTTGCTGTAATCACCTCAACCGACCGACGATTTGACAATCGCAGTGCCAGACGCTTCGTTACTTAGATGTTAATGTACAAATATTATTAAATTTTCTTATAAGCTTAAAGTTTGACATGAAACAAGTATTTAAATAAAACTACTTTTTTACGGATTTTATCGCGTTTAATTTTTGAACTATTTTTACCCGACGTTTCGGACGCTTTACAGCACCCATGGTCACGGGGGGACTGAGGTGACAGTTGTCCCGATGTCATAGTTAACCCGGAGTACCTTCAGCTTTTAATTATTATTTGTAGTCCGATCTACGCAGAAAGAGCTTACTGTGTCTTGAAGCCTTGCAGTGGTATGCTTGGTTTTTGATTTAATTTTATTAATAATAGGATCCCAAGCCGGTGGTAATACCCAACACAATAAACAAACAACAAATAAAATACGCCGGTTAGAAGATCTCAAGACCAAGCGCGCAAGATTCATAACATCTTTGAATTTCTTGAAGAGATGCAGAGACCATGATCTCATTCCTACGTGTGTCAAAATATCAGCTAAAAAGGACATTCGAGGAAGCGCGAAGATCCTAAGCCAGGCAAGTAAAAAGTTGCTAAGGACGGTAATTCAGCAAAAACGTACCGATCTACACACCATAAATACGGCCATAGACAATTCATCCAGTGAATTAAAATCTATCTTAACGACATTTGATTTTAACAATTGCATTGAAACTTTAAATAAGCGCGAAACAGCTAAATATAATGAATGCAAAAATAAACATATAGATAAATACCAAAAATTAACGAACAAATTAAATGTCAAATACAAATCTCAACGTATGAACGGAAAGTTACCGTTGACAACAGACAAAGATCATAGACTACGCGCGGTCTATAATCTGTCAAAACAAACACTGGATGAACCAACATTAAACGTATTATCGAAAGGAATGAATTTCGCAATAACACCGCGAAAAATCCCGTACGAAGAAATTATCTGTAGTGTCGAAGATTGTCTGTATAAAAATAATATCGGTAAGGAAGATTTGGAGGCCATGCGTCAAGACATTTCGTCTATGTTACGTCGAAGTTCAGTGCCCAAACTAAATCTTCCCAAAGACGAATTTAAAGCGTTGAACAACTTACGGAACAGACCGGAACTCACGATCCTCCGCGCGGATAAAGGAAACGCTACGGTAGTAATGGATACGTCAGATTATAATTTTAAAATTGAACAACTTTTGTCGGAAGAAAATATTTATAACAAGGTTAAATCAGACCCAACCGCGAACACGCTGAAAACAACTAGCGAGCTAGCAAAGAAATACTCCGAAAAATTGAATCTGGACGTAAATTCGGTAATACCATCATGTGCCAAACCACCGAAGTTGTATGGGTTACCTAAAATACACAAACCAAATGCTCCATTACGTCCAATAGTGAGCCAGATCGATTCACCAACTTATAGATTGGCTCAGCATGTAGCGAAAATACTCTCACCGCTCAGAGGACACACAAGAGCACACACAAAGGATTCATACCATTTTGTCAGTGAGATTAAAGACCTACATCTTACTGACAATGAAACTATGGTCAGTTTTGATGTCCAGTCGCTATTCACATGCCTACCTGTAGAAGACTGCATCTCAATTGTATCCAGGAAGCTAGCGGAGAACAACATGCCAGCAGAATATGCAGAACTACTTAGACATTGCCTTACATCTGGCTATCTATTGTGGAAGGAACAGTACTACAAGCAAGTAGATGGTGTGGCGATGGGCTCTCCAGTATCTCCCATTGTCGCCGACATTTTCATGGAAGACTTTGAGGAGAAAGCCCTCCGTACTTCTCCTGTAAATCCAAGATTCTACAAGCGGTATGTAGATGATACTTTCACAATTTTACCATCGCATAAAGTAACTGCATTTCTAGACCACCTTAACTCCCTAAACTCTAAAATTCAATTTACAATGGAGTTAGAGGCAAATAATTCTTTAGCTTTTCTGGATGTGTTAGTAATTCGGAATCCTAATAACACCTTGTGTCACACTGTGTATAGAAAAAAGACCCATACAAATAGGTATTTAAATGGTGAATCTCACCACCATCCTTCACAGTTAGCTACCGTGGGTAAATCTTTGTTTCAGAGAGCACAAGGGATCTGTGACAGTAAACACCTGGCCGCCGAGCTTCAGCATGTCAAGCAAGTTTTGCAAGACAACAAGCTTCGGGTTCCGCGCCTTCGTCGCAGTGACCGAGTGAAGCCGGCCACAGTCGAGCGTGTACCTGCTGTTCTTCCATATGTCAGAGGAGTCACGGACAAGATTGGCTATATCTTGAAGCGAGCTTCTATAAGAACATTTTTCAAGCCGCCGAAGAAGATAAGTCAGTTTTTACCATCTGTCAAGTGTAACATCCCTCTACAAGATGCAGGAGTATACAAGCTGGATTGTGAATGTGGTCTCTCTTACATAGGGCAAACTAAAAGATCCATTAAAACCCGCGTTAAAGAACACATAGCTGATGTGAAGCATCGACGCTCTAGGAAGTCTGCAGTCTGTGACCATGTTCTGGATCATCCCAACCATTACATCAGATTTGATAGACCACAAATCCTTGCAAAAGAACACCGATTCCTACCAAGGATGATTCGCGAGGCTATTGAAATTAAAAAACATCCTAATTTCAATAGGGAAGATGGTTGGGTATTACCACCGGCTTGGGATCCTATTATTAATAAAATTAAATCAAAAACCAAGCATACCACTGCAAGGCTTCAAGACACAGTAAGCTCTTTCTGCGTAGATCGGACTACAAATAATAATTAAAAGCTGAAGGTACTCCGGGTTAACTATGACATCGGGACAACTGTCACCTCAGTCCCCCCGTGACCATGGGTGCTGTAAAGCGTCCGAAACGTCGGGTAAAAATAGTTCAAAAATTAAACGCGATAAAATCCGTAAAAAAGTAGTTTTATTTAAATGTGTAATATTCGCGTAAATAAAAGAAAACATTATGAAACAAGTAACTAATCATATTTTCCAGTCGACACAATCAACGGTCCTCCCTATTTCAGCGTTTCGTTTAACAAAAACAATTTGCCTTCAATTCGGTTATGCCATTGTCCCACTTCGCTTCCCCTACGTCGCAAAATTCAAATCAGCTGTGCCCCATTGAACTAATAATAGATATTTCATTATGTTTCTTGAAGTTTTGCGTTATATTTTTTTATTAAAAAAAAACTTATCGAATTTTGAATATTTCTACAATAAATTGACTTTTTTAACTTAAGTATTTATTTATTAATTTTTAAAACATTTTATAGAAGAATAAATTCATTCCAGTTTCTATACATCTATTTTATTTTATTCATGAATATAATTATAAATGTTTAGCGCCATGTTATATTCTTTATTAAAATATAAGTGCCTACACAGTTTATAACAATTTGAAAATCAATGAAGTCAAGAAACTCTTCACCTTTAAATCAATTTTCCAAACGTAATTGACTTGACAATTTTCCTGCCAATACGGCACATTGTTCTCGTCACCACGTGACGTTATTGTGTACGTAATGGAAAGGAAATTAATAGTTACACTCCACACGTTTCCATCACACTTCATGTTAACCTTATGCTTACAACATAAAGGTGAAAATGCAATAAATCACTACCTGAACAAAATTGCAAGACCGAAACAAACTATTGAGGGATAGAGTGACGTGAACACAATCGCAAATCGTTTCTATAAATCAGTTTCAGTTATTATTGTCAAGTGCAAAATGTATATTCATTTTCTATGTTCCCTATTGAAATTCTCAACTATAGCGAAAACATGAATTTATTATTTTGTATTGTGTATAATTATTACAAATAACTACTCAAACGCTAAAGGCAGCACTGCTGTATTACTAGATCAGAGGTGTTAATCATTTTTAGTCAACGGCTTTCAAATTATCATTAATTTTAGTTTTAATTAATTAAAATAGTTCGAAAACGATACGCACGATTGTTAAATATTAATTAACTTGTATTCATATCACTCAAATTAAGACTTAAATTTTATTAGGCAATTAGTTTCTCTAGTTACATTTCGATCAAGATTTAAGGTCATGTCAGACGACTAATATATACAACATATTAACACGTGGGTCCGTTTAGGAACTAATCAGAGACTGATGGACGGTCCAAGTAATCGTGACGAATCTCTAGTTTCCTTCCAATCTATTAGTTGAAGGAAATTGCCTACGCCCCGTCTTAGATAATCCGACGCGACTTCTAAACGTTGCTAGGAAATGCACGTCTTCGTTAAACAAATTTCGTTATTCAGGGTTGATAACAGCTTAGGCGGTCTAATACGTTTCACTTCACTTTTAGTTTTTTTTTTGTTATTTGCTATGTCAATAACTGATGATGCGTGGCCTAGTGGTCAGAGTACCTGACTTCTAAGCCGCGGGTCCTGGGTTCGAATCCCAGCCGGAGCCAACATTTGTGCTAAAACATAAATAGTTGGTTTTCAGGTCTGGTTGTGTTGTGATTGTCCCCGTGTTTCTGACACTGCATCCTAGCCTACATCCGATCTTATCGCATCAGCGGTACATCGGGCGCGGGTAGGTTGGGACGAGTGAGTGCCTCTGTGTTTGCGCGTACACTTGTGGCACTATAATATCTCCTGCGCAGTTGATGGCTCTCGACATTCGGATTCGGAAGTTGTCGCCGTGGTCGAAATCGGCTAGGAGAACATCAAACTGATGATACGAGATAAATATTCAAATAATAATTGTCTGTTACTAGTAGTGTCAGCTACTTTCAACGTACAACTGCCGCTTAGCTATAGCAGTCATCTCAGAGTTATGGTCCAAATGCTAACATAGCATAATCATTGGCTACAGACAATTTCTTTGTAGATTTCGTCTTAGAATGTAGTACTGTCAGACCGAGTAAATGTGTTGTCGACTAATGGTGTGTAACAAGGGAAAAGCGTTAAATATTTATCAATTTCATAAAACAGAAATATTTTTAATATTACTTATCAGTGATATGATTGAATTATTTATCTTACACGGAAAAATGTTATTGGAGAAATCTTTCGACAGAAACGGTTTGAAATATAATTTATTATGCTTAAGAAACATTAAAAAATATCGTCTGAACAATTCAACGGTTGCAATACGGAAAATAATAAACAGAATAAAATGTCCAAATCAAATAAGCGGATAAAATACTCTAAGACGTTCGCAGGCAGCACAATGAAAAATAAAAATTTAATAGAAATATTGTGAGGCGACAGTAATTGAATGAGAATCGCGAAAGCATTTTTCTTCCTCTGGAGAAAAAACTGGAAGAAATTCTCTTCGTGGACCAGTAACTGAATTATTCTATTCTATAATAAATTTATTTACAATAAGATGGAATAAAATTTTCCGATCTGTTTGAAATTAGATTTCGATTTGCTATTTTTCTCTCGGTTCGTTTGTGTGTTATTTTAGTAAAACCTTTCTAGAAGGCGGTAAATTATACAAATCTCAGTATCTAAGAACTAATTTTAATAACCATCATCAAAGATGCTAGGCGTCTGTTAAGTGCAAAAAGAACGTAATGACGAAAGGCATTTCCTACCAGTTACCCTTAAGTTGAACATAAAAAGAAACTTTCAGAGTTCAGTGTACAAAACAAAGATTTGTAACCTGAAACTTAGTGAATGTAGTGTGTACCTCCTTTGTAGTGTGTATGGGGAGTTGCAGAGTCTCATAAATGTCGGTGACTTGGGTGGGCCACGTGAACTTAAATGCCCCAAGTGTTTTGGAAAGTATGTGATTTTTTGCACACATGTCAGTCGTGATTGGTTGCTACAAACACTTTTTTCATACATACCAAATAATACTCTTAATTCCTTTACTCTTTTTACAAATATTGGCGAAAAAATAAAAACATTAATTTATAGAAATTTTTGTCTCGAAATTAATTTCCTGATTATAATTGTAATACTGAACAATTTGATTTCTTTGAATTTATTCAGTTCTAGAAAAGCGAATTGTAACTTTTCTAAGAAAGAAAATGACGTGTCAAAACAGCATAGTATTTACACAATCGGCGTCCATTGAGCGCAGCGGAGGGAGATGGAATTATCGGCGGCAAATTACAAGAAAACTCCCTATCCTAATTTATTTATATATTGTATCTGTATAAGGCGACCGTGAAACAAACTTGAAAAACATTCTGGATGCGATAGCATCTTTTATATAGTAATTACATCAAGTAAGAATCCCTTCACTTTTAATGGCATATAATGGTTATGACGAGCTTGTGCCCTGTTACTGTAATCAAATTAGAATCGGAGCCATTACAATTGCAAAACAAACGATTTTCGCGCCTGAATCCTCGCTTCTTTCAAATTCAAAACTTTCGTTTCTGTAATCGTTATTAGCTTTGTTTATATTATGTTACAAAATGTATTCAAAATACAAAATATGTGGAATGGCATAATAACGATAAGCAAGGTTTAATTCATACTATGCAAGTAACCTGGGTTCGGTCCCCGTGTCAGCAACTCTAAAAAATATTCTACAATTTTAAGTGCTGATTTACCACGTGCTTAGCGGTGAAGGAAAACATCGTGAGGAAATTTCGAGAACATGTGAAGTCCGCCAACCCGCATTGGAGCAGCGTGGCGGATTCTTCCCGGCTCCAAAACCCTCTCATAAATGAGAGGAGGCCTGTGCTCAGCAATGGGACGTTTGTATGCTGTTTTTTTGAAACAAAATAGCTTTTATTTGAAAATGCGTAAGATAAATGTTTCAGAAATATTTTGAATTTTTTTATATTTATCAAACAGTGCAGTTAGCAATCAAAATATTAGTGAACGATATTGTGATTTAGTCACAAATATTGTTTAAATAAATAAAATAAAATAAATCGCTTTTCATTACTGTAACAAAAGTACAGCCTGTCGAAATCTACAAATAAGTCTAACTATCTACACTGGCGTATCTAGTAATAGAAGAGATCCTTGTACGTAAGACTTTCTTGTGATTGACAATGGGGGAAATTACCCATCGGGTGCGCGACTACATGAACCAAGTGGGCATGAGATGCAAAAACATGGAAATGGAATACATATCTTTTTATAATTTAAATATTATTTTAATGTGTTGGTATCAATACGTCAAATACACGAAAAAAATAATTTCCTTTTGTTCTATCATGAAAAATATCACCTTCAGCAGCCCCTAGAATATTGAAAGATATTGCTTAAAAAGCAATTAGCTTTTAAAGATTAAATTGAATCTGTAACCTTTCTTCGCTTTATATTTATACCAATTGATAATAAAATTTTCATTCCTATTTATTTGTTTTAGTATTTCTTTCTATATGAAATATAAAGAGAAGTAGATAATAAATCTGAATAAATTATTCAAATAAAATGTAAGATTTTCACGCACAACGTGAAACAAAAATCGCTTTCCATACTCTAAAGCACGACCTCTGGCGTCCCTCCGTGGGTAATGACGACATTATGATTATTTCGTCGCAAACAATACAGTTAATACCGCGTGAACAATGCACCAATCACCGGTAAGGACCATTGTTAGATATTGTATAGCGCCTACATTAATTACTTATGTGTGTAGTCTGTTTCAGGTATTTTCAATTTCTGTGCGGCTGCTTTAGCAACAAAATCCAAGTAATAAGCTGTGCTTTATTCTACCTGATTATCTTTGGCAGTGAAAAAGAAAATTATTTTAATAATATTAACATTATTAATAATAAAGTTTAAGAACATTTAGTTCCACTGTTGGGAAAACTATTTCTCTTTTGGTTTTTTAAGGATTTTGAAGGCGGGATAAACCGGGACTTGACATGATGCTGATATTTTGTTATTTCTTTTATAAGAATCGTTGTTATGTCGTTAACTTGGAGCGTGTGGTAAAACAACACTAAAAATTGCCCAGATCACTCGCGTACTGTGACATTTAAGATGAGCGCCCAGCTCACGGTCGACCTTTATAGTAACTTATTCATTTGTAATTGGAAATACGGCGTGAACTATACATTCTGAGAAGTACACAACAACTGTACGAAATAATGAATGACACCAAAGGTTCAGGCTGAAGACCAATGTTGGTACTTTTCAATACGAGTCGATTTAGTTTCTCTTGCTAAGCTGTAAATTACTATAAGGTTAATATTGCTTTATATATGTTTCATACATACATACATACAGTCACGACTTTATCCCCTGTAAGGGGATAATACCCTCACGTAGCCCACTTTTCACTCTCGAGGGAAACGAGACGTGACGGGTCGAAGTCGAAGGGCGAACCACGTCGCTGCCATTTTGGTGCGAGTCAAAAAATATTCTAAATCTGCGTTGCGTCCCCACGAGCGGTATAGTGACAGCTTTGCATATTATGTTGTTAATCTGTACGAATAAAGAATGTCCGTAGAATACCTTAGCCGCCTCTTACAGCAGCTCGGTAGGAAAGAGGTAGGTGCTGTTCTACTCTGCCTGGCACCTATCGGCTTAAATATTTTAAGCAAGCTTAATAAATCCTATTTTAGCAAAATTATCTAAAAGGCGTGTGTATGATAGTGTGATTAAATGAAATGAACAAAGTATTTTTATTAAAAATATAAGTAATAAAATAAGAATTTAAAGAACACCTCATTTTATAAATGTAACGAAAAAGTTTGGCAACATTTCTAGATTGTTCCTATTGCTTACAATTTCGTCTACTACACTGACCTAAGGGCTGAAATACAATGGGCTGTAATACTCATCAGACCCTCTTGTTTTGGGAAACTCACGAAAATTGTACCTTACAATATTCAGCGTAATTATTATGACGATATTTTTCATTTATACTGTACATTAGCAAATGTAGGGTTTGAATCTTTTATAGGTTTAAAGTTCAATCCATCATTATCGTTTTTATAATCGGCCTGTCAATAATCCACTACTGAACAAAGGCCTCTCTTTTGTTCAATAATTGCTGTAATCATCAGGCTTGGTAAGAATTCGATATAGCAGTACTAAATGCTTAGAATCATAGATACTGGGGTCTTTAGTTTCTGCTTGGGTTGTTTCGAGACGGTTAATAGGACCATGCGGTTTTTGACTCATAAGACATTCGCGAGAGTAGACGAGGTAGCAGATATCCTCAAAAACAATATTTTAGAAATTAAAAAAAATCTTAGTCTAAATCTAAAATAATAAAAACTATAATAGTTTTTATTATAGATATATTAATGATGTTTAATAAAACTAGATTTACGTTTCGATTTACTATTTATAACCCATTATGTTGTAAAGCGCCCGAAAGTAGTTTTATTAAATGTGGAGTATTCGGGTAAATTTGAGAAGATATTAGACATTATATTATAAGATACTTTGCTTTAGCAAATATCTGTCACATTTTGGATATAAAGCTATGAAGATGTACCCATAATATGAAATAATCATAAATATTTCAATAAGTCGATAGTTTTTTTTTAATTAATTGCATTTCTGGAGTTTCATAATAATAATATAGAAAAATAATTGTTAAACTTTAATTTGTTGTTAAAAACAAAATCTCTCACATTACGTTTGTATCTAAAGCTCTCGTAATCGAAACAGTAGCAATATAAAGCGGGTTCATAGTTGAACATGAAAAAACGCCCGCGTTGGAGTCAAGATGCCACTACATTTCCGCTCAGTTGCCCGCAAAGGAACGCTTTCGATGGAGGAATTTTGTTCGAGCATTATAGCAAAAGCCGAGGAAAACTTAGTCAAAGGTATTCCTTGTACGCTGTTGTACAAAACTTGACCGAATATGAGAAATATTATTAAGTAGTTCATGCGCATTCATTTCATTAGCTACTGTGAATATGGGACCTACATTATTCTTGATAATTTTGTATTGATAAAGCTAATTGAAATGCTCATTTAAAGTGAATGTTTTTAAAAATAAAATCTTTACCAAATTAGCTAACTACATTATTTCACTATTTAATACGTCTCTTTAGTATTGATACAAGTATAATAAAATGTATGAATGCAATTACATGCTCTTTTTATTGTTAAAGATTTTAGTATTAATAAAAAAATATTACAGTCATCATCTTCATCATTTCAGCCTATCTGTAGTCCCACTGTAACATAGGCCTACACCCAAATTTAAACGAAATGAAACTCTTGAAAGAAAACCAAAAGGTCGTCCTGCAATGCGTTTGTGGGCACGAGGTTGCCACTGCAGTACCTTTATTCTCAACGGTTAACAGTTTTTCGAGCTATATAGCCCGCCCTTGGCTACTTTAGCTTGCTAATATCCTTAGAACTATGTCGGTTACTCTAGTTCAGCTGCGGATATCATCGTTACGGAATCCATCTCGCAGAGAAACCCCAAAATAGCCCTTTCCAATACCTCGCTGAGTGACTTTGAGCTTCCTCATGCGGCCTGCAATGTAGGACCACGTCTAGGTTCCGTATTTCATATCTGGCAACACGCACTGGTTGAAAACATTTGTTTTGAGACATTGAGATATACTTGACGAGATGTGACGCAGTTTCCCTAACGGTGTCTAACCTAGTTGGATCCGCCAATTGACCTTTTGGTCAAAGTTTTTTTTTTATTTATTTATTTTATCATCGAACCAACAGCATTACCGTACGTATAGTTGTACAACTTTTTTTTTTATTAGGTGTGATGGTCACTGTTAGCCCGAAGGCTTTTACAGCTTCGCCGGATTGAAAGGTAGCATAGCGCTGAGGGCGCTTACCCGAAACCTTTGGATGACTGGCGCAAGGCCCCCAAGAGGGGACCGCGGCTTGGACCGTCATCCTCGAGTCAGTTACTCCGCCATCGCGTGAGTAACCGACTCGAGAGTGCCCAAGGGGGCCGGCCTCGGCTCGGTCAGTTACTGCAATCGGGAGGGCAATATTACTACTACTATTATTACTATTATCATGATTATTATTAGATAAGTTTACCACCAATTCGGAATGCGTTTCCGCTGGAGAAGAAATGGCGCAAGAAACTCCAGCGACGCTTCTGTTTATGATACTACTGCTAGGGGAGAACCGACCTGAGATGCGGCGGTATCGCGAATAACTTTGTCTGATACGCCCTCGCCGACGGCGGGGGCGGTATGATGGTGATGTTGTGTGTTTGCGTAGTGATGAGTAGAGCGCTTGGGCCCTAGTGGTCGCGTCGTCAGGGTCCTCGAGGACGTGCCTCGGTCTCCTATTTCCGCGGGTCGAGTTTTGGTGTATCGCGAGGGGGTTGTATGTGGCGGTACTTACAACCAGTGGGTTGGGGTGCGTGGCAGCAGAGTCGAAGTATCGGCGAGAGGCCAACTTTAGATATTGGGCTATGGTAGGAAGCCCTAAATCGATATGAAGGTTAGCATTACGCACGAACCACGGTGCTCCCGTAGCTTTACGCATGAATCGATTTTGTATTACCTGAAGTCGGTGAATTTGACGCGGTGAGGCATGCGCAAATACGGGGCTTGCGTATGTCATAATTGGCCGAATACAGGCTTTGTAAAGTGTAATTTTATTACGTAGGGACATTTTGCTATTTTTATTTAGTAACAGATGAAATCGACCGAGGACGAACGCCGCTCGGTTCCTTACTCGGTTAATATGTGGACCGAAGCTGAGTCTCGAGTCTAATAGGACGCCTAAGTATTTGACTGTCCTTTTCCCAGGGGATTGGACGATCGAATAACTCTATGGTGGGGAGGCGCGGCGTTAAGCGCCGCGAGAAGTACATGGCTGCACTTTTGATGGGGTTGACCTCGATCCTCCATTTCCGAAACCAGTTCCCGAGGGTTCGGGCTGCGGATTGGAGGCGTTTAGAGATAGTGTCTGGATTACGCCCAGACACATAGAGGCAGGTATCGTCTGCGAAGAGGGTGAGTTCGACGCCGCTGGTGTGCGGTATGTCGTTCGTGAAAAGGGTGTAGAGCACGGGACCTAGGACTGAGCCTTGTGGTACGCCGGCTAGGATGGGGTGTGGTTCGGATCGCACCCCCTCGACGCGGTAGCGGAAGGTTCGACATCGTAAGAAATCTCGTATGATGAGTACGAGGCGATCTGGAACACCGAGTCCGTATAACTTGTATACGAGCCTACTGATTGAGCGAGATGATTTACTATGGGTTCGACGGTGAAGAAAAATATCTCAATATAATGCATGCATTTTTGAAAATACCACATATTTGGCGACAAATCCTCCCATCCGTACTAGGGCAGCGCGCAGATTCTATCCTGCTCTAAATACCAGAGGTTTTAAAAATGCGGGGGGATACTTGTGTTTAGCAGTTATACATTAATAGTCTTTTATTTTACTTTCGTTATAAATTTATTGCTTTTGATTTCTCTCTTTCGATCTCAATAAAATGAAAACAAATTATGTTCAATATTTTATGAAACATTCTTATAAGCCTTTTTGAACTTTTTGTAATTACTATATCCATGTATATTTTAAATAAACGAATAAAGATAGTGTTTATTTATCTCCACTCCCCTCAAAGTAACCTCTCATAAAACAAACAAGTGCACATCCTTTGACAGAGCAACACAAACAATTGTCCAAATCATAAACAATGGTGTACATCGCAAATATTATCTGCGCCCTGCTCAGACTATCCCTAAGTATAATGAACCATTCATACTACCAAACAAACTCCCACCAACCATATGCAATAATTCTATACCGATCCATGTAGAACAGAATAGCCGTAAACCTCTATCGAATTACAAAGGAATCTCAATCCAAAATAGAACACAGTAAAATCCAGAATTAAACGGCGAACTTTATAGATGTAATTCCTTGAGCGACTGACAAAGAACAGAAGCGATTTCACGACATCAAAGTGGAACACGACATATTACGCTTTAAAATAAACACCAGAATAAATACATCGAAATGTTGGTTCCAAATATTCGGCAATGGGGTGATCATATTCAAAATTATCTGGTTACAGGGGGTAGTTTCTCAAACCCCTTTTGACAGTGGGGATTAATTTGCTGTTTATGTATACAGTTTGTTTCTATATCGATATTGCAATTAAAACAGACGATACATGAACGCTGATTATGCCTGAATGTTGTATTTTGAAAGTCATATTAATATAACGCTTATGTTATGGAAAACAAACATGTAAATGCAAACCATACACAATAGAAGCCGTGTTAAAACTTTCTAACGAACATAAATTGTTCACGGCGACTGCGTTGAAATTCGAGCGAGTTTAAAAATGGTAGTCTATAATTTGCACATAAAACACATCCTAATGGCACCGTACGTGATCACTTATTCGGTAGACTCACAAAGCGAGACATCTTCATCTGAAAGCAGACTCTGATTTAAATACATTATTCTTGTAATAACAGCGGCACCGGACGGAGGGACCCCATTGAAGTCGTAGAATACATTATTTTAATTCGTACCACCTCTTTGTGACCCCATCAGAGAATTAATGGATTCAAAGCCTTCTCTTCCGTTCGACAAAGAATAATTTGCTAAGTAAATGAACGGGCAGACAATCCTGTTACGATCCCAAGTTTTGTTTCGATGGAAGATTAAAGAGTGGCGAATCAGTGAAAGGTGCCCCTTTAAATTCGGGCCTTTGTAAACGTTATCTCTGTTAATTTCGGTAGGTCGATGAATAAGTACACAGTACAATTTTATTATTCATCTTTGGGCCCTGATTTATACATTAGCTGATGTTTTTGAGTAATGAGGTATATTCTCACTAAGTAACTAAAATAAAATAAATCTGTATTATTATAACCTTACACATTCGTCTTATTATCGAAGTAATTTTAACTAAAATGTCTAGTCTAAGAAGATGCAAGGATCTTGTCTCATTTCTGCATTCATCGGACATAACAGAGGCTAAGGAGAATTATTGTCTCATCCCAAGGGTATTTAAAATATACACTCTTCATACATTGATGTAAGAAGCGAAATTTATACGAGATAAGCAATTATTTAGTAATCACAAAATTTTCTCATGTAGCTTCAGTATTTGGCAAAAATTTTGTTTAACTAAAAATAGGACAGTATTTAAAATTTTACTGAATTTTAAATAAATTAATAGAGTAAAACTTCCTTTTTTAATATCGTACGCTATATTAAAACAAGGAATTTTTCTCTTATTCATTCCTCTCTATTTCCTTTTATACTTATAACAATATAAGCCCTACTTGACTTTGTACGATTGGCCTTAGAATACATTATTTACTAGATTATTTATGATACTATTACAATGAAACAATAGATAAATTAGTCCCAGACAAAATGTACATAATCTGCGACAATTTTATTTAGATGGCTAGTGTTTTTAAAAATATATTCAGTCGAAGAGCCAGACAGATTTTTTATTACTCCAGACTAAAAAAATATTGTGTTTATGACAATGATGTAGGACGATAAAAGTAGTATATATGATAAACTACTTAAAAAAAAATACATTCAATTAACAATTAAAATTTATGATTTAGAAATTTTCGTACATCTATTGTAACTCAAACATATTTAAGGGGAAGACGATCATTGCGACCCATGGGATCGTCGGACACTTATTGTGACAGCGTCCCAGTCTCGGACCCGGCCTCCGGACCCCTGACCCAGACGACTTAGTGAGAACTTGAGAAATATAAACATGAATTTTATTAATACAACATACTCGTACATACTTACAGACACGGGTTATTCCAATATAAGGGGTAGGCAGACGCCGCTCACGTAGTTCACTTTTATGAATACTATACGGAGAATTTCGAAAATCGTGTTTCGCGAATATTATCATTACAAGCATTTTTGTATATTTTTAATGATTTATTAATTCCCAAGCTGTTTCAAACACGTTAAAAATTATTCGAAAAAAAACATTAAAACAAATTTAATTTTATAATGAAGGCAATGTAAATTTAAATGTACCTAGATAACGGATTATCATAAGAAAATACCAAAAGTTAGTTCAAATAATATCGAATAATGTATATATAATGCATAAAGTCGTCGCAGCCCAGCCACTGTACCTTTGTGAATAATTTAAGCGATAGAAACGTATTACTTTTACTGGAACTGCGGTCCGCCCCTGTGTTTGTTCAATGAAATATTATTTTATAACACATAAGAAAATTATGAAAATTTCAAATATTTCGTTTAAAATGGTATCCAATGTTTTGACATCTATAATCGATTACGAAATATCTTTAATTGTTTTAGATACATATTGTATTATTGTGTTACAATAAAAATATAAAAATGTCTACGAAAATTAATGAAATGAAAATGTCACTTAGATCTCTCTCAATTGACATAGATAGGGTTGCCAGGTCTTAAAACCAGAAATCCGAACAGACCAGCAAGTTAAGCCGGGCTTCTGGGTAATATTGGATAAAAAGGCCAGACACCTCAACTTATTAAAGATTGTGTGTCTTAGTTTTATAATGATAAACATTTATCATGTAATCGTTTGAACTTCTAATGAAATAACAACAAAGTTTAATGAATCAGCTTCTTTATTATGCAATATAATCGCCGCGCTGATCGCGTGACTGTAAAATGTCTAAAAAGAAGAACAGGCCGAACTAGACCGTCTACTTTGGTCGGACAGGCACCCAAAAAGCCTAACTATGCCCGGTTTCATCCGGAAGTCTGGTAACCCTAGACTACTCCACAGTGTTCGAAGCAACTATTAATCGTGTACAATCTTGAGCCCGTCTTGTTTACCCAAACATAGCTACACAATACCTCAATCTACGTAGAAGAGAGCTTTCTAACTGAAT
Organism: Luehdorfia chinensis; assembly: GCA_019845155.1. Lineage (NCBI taxonomy): Eukaryota > Metazoa > Arthropoda > Insecta > Lepidoptera > Papilionidae > Luehdorfia > Luehdorfia chinensis. The sequence continues at coordinate 2,500,289 of JAHVAK010000125.1, forward strand.
TACATTCAGTCTGAGCACAATCCCACGCCTTCGTGCCCATTATTAACCCTTTCAAGGAGTCACAATCACAATTTGCGGTTATTTGTCAAGAGTCGCGTAATGCGTTTAACATTTCGTTTAACGTCTCGTTCTAAAGTAAGATTTTCGGCTTAATTTTGTAATGTTTTTGTCGTGTTTAGCGTTGTGGTTACTTTATGATGGTAATCTGTGTGTTACTGTTAGGTTACATAATGTTGTTAACGTTAATAATGTTTTAATGGCTGTTGATTATTATAACCTTTCAAGTTCCCACGAAAGTTAGTATATTTTGAAGTCTATTGACTTATTTGGGTATTTTTTTATCGATAACACTATTGAGTGCATATTAAAAAGCACTGTTTTTTGCATTGATTGTTACTGAATGTACCCAATATTCGTTAATTATATACACTGATTGTGTTTATTAGTGCCTAGGAAAATTACCTAATGAAAGCACTTTACCATTGCATTTTAATCTAGATGCGCTGGCATTGCATGTTATGTGTATTTTATTACAAATTTTAATAAAAAGCTACAACGTAACCATCTTTACAAATACCAGACCGAAAATAAACGGAAAAATAAAGGACAAGTGTCTAAGGTGTTACCTTAACCTTGTGTCAAGGTTAGCCTTGGCTTTTTGATACTGCGATCACAATCCGCTTGCCAAACGTGGTGATTACGACACATTTTCCTTCCTTTTATGTTCCTGCTCAGCAGTGCATCCTTTCCCCTAAATTAAATACTCAGGCGTTCTATTGGATAGCGGAAGGTAACAACAATTAATAAGGTCTTTAATCATTCACGGTGGTATACTCTGTAGTGCTTTTAACTATTTCTGCCATCAGAAGTCTGCTATCGCAAATAATTGAGATAACAGAAATTTTATTTATGTTTTGGCGAACTATTCTTTGACATGTTATTACTCGTATTAATGAAATATGTTTAGGTATATTATTATTTATGAAAAGTATCACGCAAATAAAGTGTATTAGATTAAATCTACTCTTGTTATAAGTAATCTGTCTACTGTATATTAGAGTTTATATTTAGAACAATAGCTTTTAACGCGGTCGTGTCGAACAATAATTTCACTTAACATTCGTATAACCTAATCCCTTCACCACTTCCCAATACCTTCTGTATGAAATAGGGTGATGAACATTTGGCAAATATTTAAAAATAACACTTACTACGCATTTTATTATTGAAAAAAAAAAACAAAAAATGAAAAATATTCCCCAAACATTTTGAAGAGAAATTATCTACTAAAAAAAAATAGTAAAACATTACTAACGAGGCACTAAACTTTTGTCATGCGATTGGAACCAAGGGCTCCCCACAACCTTGTCTGTACCCAATAAAAGAGAGATGATGCGGAATAATCGATCCGACAAACAAGAGGGCCCATCTGTAATGCGTCTCGATTCATCGCGATATACAACTCGATGGATTCGAATTAGAATCGATTCTGATTATGCGTTCAACTATGTGCGTTTCTGTTATTCTATTTAATAGGTAGAAATACTAATGTATGTAGGAATTTGTCGGCTCCGCTGACGGAGTGTCTAATCAATTGGCCTTTGCTCTGTGGGCCGCGGGTTCGATTTCGGCACACGACAAATATTCATATGGACTAAAGATCGATTCGGGTCGGATGTCTGTGCACATGCCATTAATGTCCCTAAAACGTTCCTACGATACAAGATACGTCCTATTGTAGCACATCATTTTTAGAGCGAGCAACTAACACTACAATTATAACCACAATACCAAGAGTGTAGTGACAAAGAATATGTACAAGCTATTATGCCGATATTGACCATTCAAAAGAAAATTTTAACATGAAAAAAAAGAGTTACGGTTACTTGTAATGTTTATAGATGTTGTGTTCTACGATGTTCATTATATTGAAATTTACTAAAAGTGGTGGTAGCCTTGAAAGGTTAACAGACTTTTTAAAACCTGTAACATCTTAAATAATATTAAATAGATATTGTATGCGGTGACTTAAGTGAAATATGAGAAAAAAATGTATGGCGTGTCAATGGCGACCTGTTCAAAGACATAAATTTGAAGCCGTTAAGTAATTAAATAACAAGAAATATAATAGATGCCAAAATATTTATTACTATGAGTTCATATTTGTAAGTCACACGACTTTTGTCCGTTCGACATCAAAAAGAGACGTATGTTTTCTTCTATAGCCATTGATTAGTTTCTGTTGTCACATCAAAGAGCCGGAGGGTCCATTGTATGACCTGGAATAATATTTCCATCAATTTTTCTATGCTTCTATTTATTTAATGCGTTTTGGTATTTCGATCAATTTCTTATTTCGAAATGAAGATTATGTTTTTTCATTTCGTTAATTTTTTTATGGAAGGTAGTGACGAGTAGAGCTAATCGTTTACCTGATGGTAAGTGCAACGTTTTTCCATACAAAATGTTGTGTAATCTTTTAATCTCATTTGGCCTGTAATTACATCGGTTAACAGCGCCCGTCAGACCGAAACACAGATGTGTTTGCACACTAATACTTGACGGAAGAATGAAATAGCATTCTGGAGGTTCATATCTAGAGGTATTCTTACATAGAAATCCCACCACCGGAACTTAAGCAAAGTTACCTAAAATTGTATTTATATCACGGACTTCACTTCTTGCCATATGCGAAGGTAGTGCAAATAATTTGGTAGTAGAAAGTTTTTGATGCAATTTCAGAAAGTGTGGAACCATTATTAATCTAGACCAAAAAACCCGAAGTCTTTATGGTTTCTTTATGATTTTAATCCTGGACATTCACACACTATTGGATGTGATAAATAGCATAGAGAGAAAAACGATTTTTAAGAAAAAAAATGTTAGCGTTTCGTAATAATCCAAGAGTGAAACACATTTCACCACATCAAAGGAGGAATACAATAAGCATATAGAGTGAGTGCATTTGAACAATGTGGCGGATCAATGGCGCGTATACTTCTCCTGCTCAGTGCCAAAACTACAAAAAATATATATATTTATGTTATGGTTTATTAACCTGTGATTTAGGATAACTGTTTTTAGACTGCTGTTTTAGCTCATTCTCTGATCTTTTTTAATTATTTTCTTTTATACTATAAGACTAAAAACCATTTAATACTTATTCAAACAGAATCAAAATCATAAAGAAACTTTTTAATTAAATCGAAAACTATTAGGTCGAAACATATTTTTGTAAAATGAACATACATATTTTAATATTAACAACACAAGTGCTATTTTTACTTTGTTATTGAAACAGACTGTATCGAGAAAAACATCTAATATCTAAAGTTGTAGGCGAACACAGAAGAATACGATAGTATTTCAGATCCAGCCGAGATTTTTTTTATTTCGCGCTTCTTAATACATCACAAGAATTATTTCAATACAAATAGACTGAGCGGTTGGCACGCTCTTCTGAAGAGGAAACAAAGCAAATGACAAATAGAATTATGGCCTACACGAAACTGAGAGACATTATCGTCAACATTGTATTAATATTGTAGCAAGTGGTCGCGCAGCTTTGATATTGCAATATGTAGTAAAAGCGTAGAAAAATCAACGGATGGAAAGTATTCTTACTGACTGCTGACAGCTATAAACATGTTACTTTATGTGTATTGGAATCACAAAGTGTCCACAGTGTAACGGAACCCGATAGCAACAGTTAATCTTAGTACTTTTTAGACCGTCAATTATAATAATAGACTAGTTCACAAACCAACTCCTAGAAAATCTATTAAAGAAAACTGATAGCACTAATTTGTTGATTTTTATTTGAATAATATAAATAAGAAAAACATTCCTGCTGAAAAAAAAATAACTAGCCTAGGGTTGTGCCTGTAAAAAGTTATATATGACTGGACTTGAATGATAACAAAACGACTTGCATTTATACATTTAAATTTCTTATTTTTATTAATGTAATTATGATACCCTAACGTCACGTGGCCGCAAGACTACCACCCCTTTACAAAATTCACAGGAATTTCGTAAAAGTCAATTAATGCATTTCCAAAAAAAAAAATCACCATCTCAAATACGCCAGAGCTAAATTATTCTGACCGACGTCGGACATCAGAGTCATGCGTGATGTAACAAGACCATCCCATCCAGAGCGATTATGGCAAGTTGTCACAAGCTGGGAGAGGCCAGTTTCCTGCAGCGGACAGTTAGCCATTACAAGGCTTAACAGTTCATTCTTATATAATGCCACTTTCATATTTTAATCAGAAGAGTAAGTCACTTACGAGTAGGACTGAAGACTTCATGATAAAATATGAATGGTGTTTTAAGCTACTTCTCAAAATACTTTAGCATAACACGATTTTGTTATTCTGCATAACAAACATTTTTCACAGCCGTAGGAAACGGATGTTGTTCCAATCGACTTTGTGTCTGAATCCCCGTTTATTTTCCAATAAAACTACCAGACGTACATCCTTGTAAAATATCTAGAGATAGGTAAACTATAATAATGTAATAACATTTTTGTAAAGTAATAAGAAAATTTACCCATCTTTGCTTTTTATCTTTACTCAGACGAGACTTTGGTGAACCTGATGGAATAAAATCAATCCAAATCGGTCGCTTCGTAAATTCTAGCTGATAATAAAGTTAAGAATGATACTCTTATAAGTCTTAAAGCGAAACGTGCTTTTTAATTTTAGTGAACATAACAATGGCGTGTATTCTATAAACAATGCAGTACCAAATAAGGATGATAACGGCAAGAACAGATAACCTTACATATTCAGAAGAAATAAGGAAATAACAGTCACGATAACCCAAAAAGTCAATAAAATATTAGGAATATTTTGCAATAAAAGTTATACTTTCCATCCATAAACTGGGTGATAATTGTGATGAGAGTAAAATTTAAATATATTAAGATACTATATTACATAACTACAATAATAATGGCAGGCTTAATAATTTGTTAATATATCTATACAAATATTTGCTTTGACGTTTCTTAAATTTTCAACCATTATTAAGTATAAAAAAGTAAAGTAGCAGAAATCCTTGCTTTTCTGCGAACGTTTTTGGAGCCAGGGTAAGAACTATTGCTCATCTAAAATTACGGTCGTCACTTAAGAGTAATTATTTTAATTAATTAAACTAAATTCACGGCCACTCGACCAATTGGCACAAAATTATGCAATTATTAGTCTTATCTACTAATATTTGTAGTGAATTCTATATTGTCTGGTTCAGATCTGATGAAATTTTATAACCTTGCTCTTATTTATAAAGATATTTTCAGACAAAAAGTAATTTGATCTTATGTACTGTTATTATTGATTACTATAAATAACCAGAATGAATAGAAAGCCTGTATTCTTTTCAAAAGAGACCAGAAACCCACTTGCTATTAAACATGCCTTGGTAGTTGACATATGCTATACGAGAACCAGACCACTCGTGTCGGCTCGGTTGGCGCAGTGGCTAAGCCCTTGGGTTCTGCGCCGCGGGTCGCGGGTTCGATTCCCGCACGGGACAAATATTTGTATGGCCTACAAATAGTTGTTCCCGGTCTGGGTGTTTGTGCATGTGGAATTTATGTCTGTAAAACGCACCCACGACACAGGAGAAATCCTACTGTGGGACATCGTTTTTTTTAAAAAAAAAGACCACGAAATTGCTAGTGTTTAGGAGCTATATTCATAATCTTGTATAGTATAATAGCACATTTGTTGTGAATACATATCGCCATATTAATTCATTCTATACTTATCTTAGCAGAAGTGTTCATGTATTCAAATATTGTTTATTGCAATGGCAAAAGGTAATCTATAAAATAAAATAATATTCTGGCTACGGAATTATCTTAAGTAACCTCAATTAAAGAGACACAATTCAATTGATAATGTCACAAAAATGGAAACAATAAAACAGTTCAACTACAAAAACTCAGTATTATCTCCAGGTCACTGATCGGCCAAATGTCTGACCCATATCACATGACACAAAATTAAATTCAGCAGTTCCATAAATATAAGTATAGTTTTTTTTTTTTAATAAAAATTACAAAATTTTTATTGATAATCAATTTTGAAACAGTGTAATCAAGTTTTACTTTAAAAGGCCGCTTATTATTTAATAACAAAAAGGCGTAGCGTAAGTGAACTGTCGTAATCAGAAAATTAATGACTGTAAAAAACTTACCGAGTTAATATTTAAAATTCTAAATGCAACAAGTTTGAATGACAATAAAATTTTAAGTGGAATGTGTAATGAGTACCTCGAAGTGTGTTTGTATCCCAAAGTTATTGTATAATACGGCGAGAAAGTGACAGTTATTTGAGCATAGTACTAGGAAAATGAATTTGGTGGTCTCAGTTGCTCAAGTTATATTACAAATTACTGGTTAACAGTTATAGTCTTTGAAGCACTCGTACTTTCGATTACTTAAGTTTTTACCTTGTCAAAAGTTGATTTAAAAGTGTTTTAACTAAATCAGACCTTTACAATATTGTTACGAAGCGATATTATTTGAGATGGCTGTAGTTTTCGTCTTTGAAACACGAATCGGTCCTGTCGATGCTTGCCCACGTCCAGTAAGAATAACGTCTACCGCCAACAAAACGCATTGTGAAGGAGATGTAGCATTAGCCTCTTTGTCTACACCCCAGCACGTGTGATTCGACTACTGAGGAATTCCTACCTTTTGTAAGCATTATTTGCATACCAACTGGTTCCGTCTATACGATATTAATCAAAGGTTTTATTAGTGAACATCAAAGAATGAACACAATACTAAGATCTCTTATAAGGTACCCTCAATACCATTGTTACTTTTGTCGGAGCTTGATTTATGAGCGGCCACTGTTGTTGGGCCACTCCGTATTGTGTTGTCAGTTTTTGTTTGGACCTTGCCGACATTGTGTACTACCCCTTTGCTTCGGTCCAGCTCCGATGCCTTTATTCGCGTTGATCTCACTTCGATGCTTCTAAACTTGGGTACAGTGATCTAAACTATTTGCTCAGTACAGGATTTTGCACATCTAATTCACATTTCCGACTTTGATATAACATAATATTCTAAAGTAATTTGATTACTTAATTTAAAATATAACAATTGAAATGTGAATTTAAATAAGAATTTTAAAAGTTATCAATAAAATTGAAATTTTCGTATTTCATTTCGAAACAAACGTTCATAAATATTATTTCAGTGAATCAAAGTTATGAGCTCATGAGCATGGCTTGCATAAAGTATTGTTTAGTTCTTTTTTGCCTTTCTCAAGAGCTTAAACATCGACGCAAAGTTCACAGCTATCTACAAAATCTTGCAACCTTTTGTCCTTCAGCATCAAGCCCTTGACCGAGCGTTATGCCTACATTGTACAATACAAAGGAGCGGCAGCGATTGAGCTTCGTTTTTAATTTTCACGGTTCGTTCCTCGCATTCACGCTTCCACGTCCACTCTCTTCCAAATCATTACGTTCTTTACCACTTTTGTATCTGCGCTCCCCATCTTTATTACGAGGTTACACATTTGTATACATCTTATTCTTTAATAGACATTGCATTGTGCGCTTCTGTACGCTCTTGATTGGCTCTTAATGTTTTTTCATCGTATGTTTTGAGACTTGTAGTATTTGCGTCATCAATACTAATGATTGCAACTGGCAGCACAATAGTTATTGTTGTGTAAGCTTTTATTTATCCGTAAAGCTTTTTTATTGAGAAAATGTACATCGTCATTACATTTAGTTGGTGTAGTGTTTTGTTGCCGCGGTTTGATAGCAATGAAATAATAATGACTGTCAAAGATGGATATTGAAATGTCGTTATTAAAATATACACCTAATAAACGTTTCGGTAGTCGAGTGATTCTGATAAACATTCGATTAGTTATTGTTTAATTATGATAAAATATAATGAAAGCTTATGGTGTTGATGTGGTAGTAATAACCTCGGTTTTTCAACTAAGGCAATGTCGAATCTTGATCTTTACGGTTGTTCTTCTTTACAACTTGTGCAGAATCCAAGAAAATAGTACCGTATCGTTTTTATGACAGATTCGAGACGAAACGTCGTAGAATGAGCGTATTGTCTCATTTAGGTTTAAAAGGTCTTTATGATAAATGTGTAAAAATAATTGATAGATGTTACATTTCCTTTTTGGCAGAACGAGTAAGCAAATAAACTGTTTGAAGGTGTTAAATTTGAGCAATAATTTTAAAAGAGATTTCTGTTTAGGCACATCGAAATTGAAGCCGTAAAAGTTTCAATTTAATCTCAAAGATACGAGAACAGACATTTACATACAAATACAACATGGTGAGTGCACATGGTGCAAATATTTTGCCGTAAGCACGGTAATTAATATGGTTTCTAGGATATATATATATATATATATATATAAGACAACTGAATTTTTTTAAACATAACTATGTAATATAAATAATAGATGTTATTTATCAATATTAAGCCAACGAAATTAATATTGATAAATAACATTTCAGTTCATAAACTTTCACCTTTAGTTTATTAGGTTTAAGTGACCAAATTTGATAATATTTAGTACCTTCTGCTTATCTTCATGAGTAGTTAACGAAGACGTGTGTGTATGGGTGCGGTATGTATCAGTAGTAGAGAGAATCAAGGTAGCTACTGAGCACGGTTAAGTTTCTGCATCACTTCATTTGAGTTAGTTAGGTAAAGGATTACTATATTATGATCTAAATTACATACATACATACATACAGTCATGCCTCTTTCCCATAGGGGTAGGCAGAGACCACATATTTCCTCTTGCTACGATCCTGACACACATCTTTAGCTTCTTCTACTTTCATTAGCGTTTTCACACACGCACGTTGATTGCGGGTACTTTTAACGTGACCTTTCTTCAAAAGTTTACCGATCTGATTATGATACGCACGCCTAGGTCGACCCTTACCGGCTTTCCCATTCACACTCGCCTCATAAATCTGTTTCGTCACTCTCCTTTCATCCTCTCTACGTGTCCAAACCATCTAAGAATCTCTTTCTCTATCTTTTTCACTACATCTTCAACCACACCGCAACGTTCCCTTATCACGCTGTTTCTCACTTTGTCAATCAGAGTTACTCTAATTCATCGTAATTTATAATCAGAGTTACTCTAACTCTATCTAAATTACACATTAAATAATTTAGATTAACGTGTATTAATTTTTTTGATATCATATTGTACGAATGTAGTTGAACTATGCGCTCAGATACCATGCGTGAAGACCAAGCATTATGTTCTAAATCTGTACACAATCCAGTCATAAAATATGGCTCCTACAATAAAACAGAAGTGGTTCGTTCTACTTCGGCGTTAGCGAAAGTGCCCTTATATTATTAGAAGGATGAAGTTTTTACATAAGAGCGATGTTTAATTCCTTCTAATGTTATATAATATGTGGTCAGTAATAAATAAATCCTATCTTAAACGAAATATTTTAATGTTAGTCAAATTGAGACTATTTAAATTTCGCTTTGTTCTAAATTCAGTGAAATTTTATTCTAGTCAATACGAAATAAATCATCCTATTTGATGAAACAAATATTGATATCTCTTCTCATCGTAAATCATTAGTCAAGAAACACATCTTCACTAATGATTTAGGATGAGAAAAGAGAAACTCATTTCCTTTTTTATCAAAATTAAATTGTACAAACATTTTCAAGCACCGGGTACAGAACTTATCTCATTTTGGAGAGTTTTGAGCGATCTAAAATCCGCCATGTTGCCAGTGTGTGCTAGCGAACTTTGCTCGCCGCCGAAACATTTTTTGTATATCTAAGACACGAAGGTTTACTCACAATGGTTCGCTTTAGCATCAAGAGGTAAAATTATAATTAAAAGTGCAGTTTTGGACAAGCCAGCACCGGGAATCGATCCGAGGTCACTAGCATACTTTGAATATGTGTAATAGTTCACTATATTTTTAACACGAATTAATACGTATTTAGGTGTTCCAAAAATCTGACTTTCAATCTAATAATAATGCCTGCTATTAACGTAATTTAGGTATGTTCATTAGAAACAGCCGCATAGTTTTATAATTATTTTAGGACTCCAACTCGTACATTTTTGACCTTCTGGTTAATTTCGCCTACTAATGCGTTTCCAAGCTTTAAGTAGTACTGTTTTTTATTCTACATATAAGATTTTTTATTTTAACTAGGCACCGGTAGCATCCATCATGGTGCCGCGTGTTATTGTTCACTGCATACGAGGGAGACGGGCGATGGCTAAACATTACTCATCGGATTTCGTTTTGTTTCATGGGAACAGCTCGTTTGTACGGATAAAGATGCTCGTAAAGGCGCCACCTTATGAAATGTCCGTGAAAAAAACTTTAAATAATTCTTATTGTGATATTTCAAATACGAGTATGTTGTTAAATTAAGGAGATTGAATTTGTGAAAAGATTACATTTTTTTTTCTAAAATGTTCATTATTCATAAATGTTATAGTATGTAAACATCAAAATACATTTGATATTTTAATATACTCGTAAACAACCAAACTGCAGTAAAGAAAAGCTAGGATGCTATGAGAAATTTCAAAACTGGCAGGTTGCATAACAAAAAAAAGTAAATTGTTCGCAGATAATGTCATAACAATCAGTGAATGTTGTACTTTTGCTGCTAATTAAATTCTAACACTACAATCCATTAACGATAACCATAGTTAACGCGTAATAAACTACGAAAATCTCGGTCTTAACGCATATGTGAATGAGAATGAGCGTTATAATATTCGCGTCTACAACCAAAATAAACTAACAGCCGAACGGAAACGACCGCTATATTATTAGACACGACAATTCTATTATTTTTATTCGTAACACATCTCGGAGATTTGCCCATAAATCTGTGATGGCAGACGTTTCCACCTTTAATAGTATGGAAATGAGGTTTCCTAGAACACAAGGCGTTGGTTCACACCCAATTAGTTAGGACGTTAATGGGGAACTTGATTTTCATTTGAATATTTTTACCATGGACTGTTTTAGTGCGCTTTTTAAGGCCTATTTTATTATTCCTAAGAGATTCTATGCAAACACTTCTGTGATTATTTAAATGTCTAGTTTATTTTTAATGAATGCAGCCATAGAATAAGCAGATAAATTACGGAACAAACTATAATTGTGAGCTGGGACAAGAACAATATTTTTATAATTTATTTATACGTAAACCATAAGAGTTCAGCGGCGAACGCGTTTACAATGGGCACCGTGTTTGGATCCATGGCTTGTATCAACAGATTATGCAAATAAATAAATACAGATTTACGACGTGGTATTACGTCGGTAGATATTGGGAAGAAACCTGCGTAACCAATAATTATAAAAAAGTGAAGTCATGAGCCTATAAATATCCCACTGCTTAGCACAGGCCTCCTCCCATTTTATTTGAGAGGGCGATGGAGCTGCGAAGTGTCCACCACGGTGCTCCAAAGCGGGTTAGCGGACTTCACTTACCCTGGAAATATTTTTACTTCTCAGACATGGAGTTTTCCTCGCAATGTTTTTCCTCACCGCGCGTGGTAAATCAGCACTAAAAATTGCAGAACAATTTTAGAGGTGATCGAACTCAGGTCATTCGCGTACTATGAAATTTTTGATGGGCGCGCGGCCCTTAAGCTACCACGGCGCAAATAAATTACAATACAAATAAAATGACCGTGAACTCCACAAATCCTAACTGAAGTAATCGACGACTAGAACAGACTAGTCATGTTTACTGCTGTGACGATACCGATAAATTGGGAATTTTAGCGCCATTTATTAAAGTATTAATTTGGTAATTACTGCGTATATTTTGAGTTGTGATGTTTAATATTGATAGTTTATTATGTAGCAAGTGCTGGTGAAAGTGCACAGTGATTGGAAAATTTAATTCAAGACAGAAATTGTACTTTTCGTTTTGTCTCCATCGGTCCAGCAAAACTGCAGTATATGTCAACTATCATTTTACGGCCGATCGAAATTTTGAAGTCTTATTGCTGACACTGGGAATTAGTTTACGATTGATTCCATAAATAAACAAATAATAAAAATGAATGGGAAAGTTATTACTTGACGTTGGAAAAATTTATCGAAATGGTACCTAATTGCCAGGATCAAAAATGAAAAAGAAAAGACGATAATTTGTTTTCTTTGTATTACCATCACTGTTAGAAAAAAATTGATGTGCTTCTATTGTCTCATCTCATTCATAATCTTAAAATGCTCAAACCCCATTTGGTACTTTACATAAAGGGAATTTGTATATTTGTAAAGAAATATCCTAAATACGAGTACTCGTATTAAAGACCTGTAAGACATCCGGACCAGATATATGTACCTAAAGTAATTAATATGTGTTCAAAAAGAATGCTTATGGTATGACCATAACCGTATTTTGTAAATTGCATAATGACCTAAAAAGTTACCTCTATCCATATTTAAAAATCACTAGAAGTCTTAAATTTTTTTTTTTGTGCTGATACAGTACAATATGTTTTGCGTAAATTATAAATTAAGATCGTAATGCTGTAACATGTTCTATAAAATACACTCTACTCTATTCTTAGAAGGAAAATTGACCGAGAAAATCTATCGTCTTTCGCAAATTACATCTTCACAGACAGTTGTTTATACATCAGTTCCAGGCACATGCAAATCTTGTACAATCTTCAATAAAAACAAAAGGCCCTTGAAATCTTGGTGGAAACAAAAAATAAACTACACGTGCAACGAAAATGGAAGCAAAAAAGGTCAACAATATGCCTAATCTACAATCCATGTCACAGGCTAAAGGTTACGAAAGGTTGGACAAAAAATCGTCACAAAACGTTCTGTCTCTTTGAAATCGACCGTAAATCCTTCTCCTTACTTCTTATTTTGAACCTTTTAACGGTATAAATACGGTCTAAATTAATAAGGAATAAAAACAGGATCTAAACACAGCATTGTTCATACCTTAGGGAGTAGTGACAACAGATTTTAGTCATTTTTTTCATTTCACATGTGGCATCGCAATCCTGGACGATATGTGACACATGTGTTGGTTTTGAGTTACTTCACAATAATAACCGCCTCTTTAAAGTTTCCCATATCTTGGCATCCATTAAATTTCATGTTTTGGACGGTTCATTCTATATTCTAAAACGCCGGTGTCAGTGTACCTTTCTTCAGCTTTGATGTTCTCAGTTTAGACTTTTTAGTGACATTTGATAGTAAGTTTTGCCAAAGCGTTTCCTTACCTACAGGTGACAAACAATATCGCTAGTTCCTTTAACTGTTAAGTAATTGAATGAAAGTATTTACGAAGCGCTGCTTTTAAAGATTTTTCTATTTTCTGTTTCTGGTCTGATCCTAACAAAGGCAAATAAAAGTACATGTACGTTGAAACTGATAAGTAACCCTATACGAAAGAGCTACTGAAACTTATCTGACCAATAAATTTGGCTCGGCCATAAATAGAGCTATAAAAAAGTATTTTACGATACACCAAAGAGATACATTAAGACAATGTTACGCGCATATTTCACAATGACCACATTATGGGTTAATTGATTCGGCCACAATGCTCTTTATACGAGCACTCGTCTTTACAAAGATATTATTGTCTATGGCCGAGCAGACGTCTGGTAACACTTGACCAGAGACAAAATGGCTTTGTAATGTTTGCCCGAAAGGCGCCATCCGTAATTCAATATGGATTTTAATTAATACGGTTTGATTTTGAATCATTAATTTCGAACAGAAAAGCATTTTAAAATTACAAAAAAGCACTCGTACTGTATACAATTACTTAAAATGTTTCTAAGTTCTCTAAGATATAATAATACAAGACTGTATTAATTTTTAAATTACTACTTAATGTATGTTTTAGTTTTTATATTAAAACTTTGGTATTTTGAGTTTTTGTACATTATTAGAAATGAAATAAAAAAATCTTCAGACAGCAATTTTCTAAACAACATCAAATTACTTATGATATTTCCTCCCCGAAAGCCATTTCAAATGATTTTACCTGCAATAAAAGACACAATTTAAAGTATTAAATACTTTGCTTAAGTAAAAAATAGACACAATTTTTTTAACCATGTTAATTAATATATGCGAATAAAGTAGTTAAGTGAATAAATTTAAATGCAGTCAAAAATGCTTTAATTATAAATGGTACTGTATTAACAGTAAGTGGTGGCTTTCATGTGAATATACTAATTTGATACCAGACGATATGGGACAACTTTTCCAAAATAAATGTCCCGTATACATCTAAGCATTTATATTTCCGTAACAAAAACATTAATACATGGCCCAACATTTAAATTATTTATGAAATCAATATTCGGTTGTACAAGAAATTATTTAATTCAGTGATGACGTGAAAGGAACAAAGCATCACCCGTATAGGCGGTAGCGAAAAAAATGGCAAAACGAGAGTTGAGTTTGGAAATTTGATATTTTTTTCTCAGTGCCAAGCGCCCAGATGTGTTAATGTAATGCATGTGCCCGGTTTATCTTTCAGTACAATGCTTTTGAGTGCACGTTCGGATTCGTTCTCTTATTCTGATATTATTTTTGGAATCGATTATGTTATTTTTAATTGTTGTAATATATTCATTGTTTGTTAAGGTTGTTAGCTAGGATATTGAGTATCTGATACTTTTCTAAATATTATTGAATCGCTTTTATAGTCGAACTAGTAATTACAATTTGGTTATGTAAATCATTAAAACCAACAATTACAAGGGATTGCTACAGGGTTAGGGGACACCTTTCCCAATTCACTTTTGAATGAGAAGGTTGTCTGTGTTAATATTAAGTTTAATTTTATTACAATAAATGTTATCCGCATCATCATCATCATCATTTCAGCCTATCACTATTCCACTGTGAACATAGGCCTCCCGTATAGATTTCCACAAAACACTTAAGTCTGTGGCTCTCATTTTGGGAAACAGAACATTAAATATTATTTTTTAAAATAACAAAAAATACACCTATCAGGCCGAGAAATGCAACATAATTTTTTCAACAGATTAAATGTGTCGCATTTTTTATATACTACATAATTATGTCAAAAACGGTATGTGTGAAGACCATTTATAACTTAAGTAAAACTTATCTTAAAACGACTATCTATTTGACATCACTCATCATCACGAATATCATTAATAGGACATTGGAGACATTTGAAACAATAGTATAATTGAGTGTAAAATCAACCCGGCAGAAGGGCTTCCGATTTTAAAGGTAGACGCCGGTAAATGTGTCAGTATGGCCATAAAACCG
The DNA here is from genome assembly GCA_019845155.1 of Luehdorfia chinensis. NCBI lineage: Eukaryota > Metazoa > Arthropoda > Insecta > Lepidoptera > Papilionidae > Luehdorfia > Luehdorfia chinensis. The sequence goes on from JAHVAK010000125.1 coordinate 2,515,610, forward strand.
AAACGAAAACCGGAAGGCTAGCGAGTTATTTTAGGGAAATGATTTCTCAATAGATACCCTATGTCGCATGTCGGTTGGTCATATTTAAAAAAATTAATTTAGAATAATTAAAGATCAGTAAGAAAAACAACTGAATTGATTTCGAGAACGAAATATATATATATATATTACGTATTACATACATAGGTCTTTTGTCTTTTACTCGTAAACAGTTCAGTGCTTAGTTTATAACACTGATTAAAATTTGCTTAAATGTGATCCTATCAAAATTGGGTTCTTTTTAATAAGAAATCCTCATGTTTGGCTCTCACTCTAGTCGATACTAAATAGCATTCTATAGATTTAAATTCTCAACTCTCTGATATAAAAATAATAATAAATTAATGCACGTAATTAAGCCATTTTTTTTAAGCATTATTATTCATTATTCATTTATTTTAAGCATTGTAATTTAATTTTAATTTGACTTTTATTCATTTAAATTTATTTCTATTTGTGGAAAAACCTACTCGCAGACAACGATAACAAAAAAAATATAAAAATCTGTTGTTTTCTGTCTGTAGTTTCCATCTTTTCTTAATTATATTTTACTGCGCTGCTTTGTTGTGTCTAATGCAACAATTTAATAGTCAAGACTGTCTTGGTTGTCAAGGGTGTCTTGACAATTAAAGCACAATTATTACAATTATTTTGGAGAGAAATAGATAGTATATTCAATAAGTTTTTGATAAAAGAAGCTTGGTGTGTAAATGTATAAATAAAATATTGTAAAGTTATAAGGTATCATTTCAGTATGTAGATATTCGTAGGTACATTTGGCAGACGCCCACGGAAGTTCAGAAACAAACGCGCCCGATTGTTGTTGTAACATTTTTTCCATAAAATTAAACTATCGCTTCACGCTCATATTTATAATAAAGAGTTTTACGAGTTTACGCATCGAACGATACTAAAAATATTCACAGGATGCAGGTCCAACGGCTTTATTGTAAGAACAATGTGTTTGCTTTTCATCGAAATACCTTTATCGTTAAATGTTATAGTTTTATATTATCTTCCTCACTTGAGTTCATAGAAGGCGCTTTCGAGTGATGTGATGAATGCATGTATCTGTATTTATGACGAGATAAACTTGTTCTACCTTCCTACCTCGTTTTTAATGCATATTTTGATTATTTTTAGAGTTTAGATATCTTCTTACGAAGTGTTTATAGTATATTTGTAGCTTGCAATAACTTTACTGGCATAACCATGGTAACTTAGGGTATGGGCACTCGCCTTATATTTCACAAAACGCGAGTGATCTATGTTTCATTCCCATTTATCTACAACTGAAAGTAACGAACAATAACTGGGCATATGAAACTTAAGAACGGACGGATGCAGTGTGGTGACATGCTAAGGGCAAACTTTGCGCAGATTTACCACGTACTGATAAATGTAAAAATTTTAAGGAAACCTACATGTTTCATTAAAAATATGATGAGTATGTCTGTGAAGTCCGCCAACCTGCACTGGAGCAGCGTGGCGGACTTTATGCCCAGCATCCCATTTAGGTAGTTCCTTTACTTTTTTATAGGTTATGCGTGAAAGTTTAGAGTACATACATTCAGTCACACCTTTTTCCCATAGTCGCGGGAAACGGAGACTTGACGAGTGGCGAACCACGTCGCCGCTATTTTGGTAGGAGTCAAACAAAATCTTACTTCCCATTATCTCCCACGAGCATTACAGCGGCAGCGTTGCATATTGTGTTGTTATTCTGCATGAATAAAAGCTCTCCGTACAATACCTTAGTCACCTTTTTCGGTAGCGATGAATTTTTTTAACTAAAAAAATTATTTAAAGAACCTTATATTATTTATAAGAAACAAGTAAAACAAATCTACAGTTCAGACGTTCGATCCTTTTTAAATATTTTCGGCTTCATGTTTTACGGGGGGAACGTCCGTAGTGAAAGCTATTTCTACTATTTAACGTTATAATTAACCTATCCTAAATCAATCGTAGCACAATACGAAAGCAATATGTCAATCGATTTTTGTTCCGTCAGGCATTTTTCTCTTTTACAAACAAACAGATGTCCGTATGACCGGTGTATGTTTACTTTTAACTGTCTCTTAGCTGCGTTCAAGATTTAATTAGATAGAAATGTCATCGATATTTACGTAAATTAAAAAAGGGGAGCACGTTTTTGGTTCTAGGTATTTTAATTGGGAAAATAAATTATTTCTAGGCAAGAAGCAAGGCGAACTTTATATTTGAATTTGTGATTTTTTTTCAATGCTTTTGAAATTATTTTATATTAACATGTTAACGGTCCCCGTTACACATTATAACACATTTAATGAACCAGTCAATAATTCCACATTATCATCATACACGTACATACGTACAGTAACGATTTCTTCTAATATAAGGGGCAGGTAGAGCCATCCGCCCAATTCACAATCCATTCGGAAATTCCATTCTACATATCTAATGTAAATGACACACACCAAAATAATCTCATGAACTTCGATCTGCCCCATATAGAGAACCCATTCTCACACAACCCGATAGCACGTGTACATGACGTCTCATTGTTAAGGTGCGTTATAATGGCCATTTCCTTTAAACAGGGTCGAATGTCGTTTGACAATCGGGCACAGGAAACCCTTTATTTTTCGAATCCAAAGACTCTTCGAGAAAGCACGTAGGTACTGAGCTTCTCATTGTGAATGAATTATCAAAGAATTCGACACGCATTATTGTTATATATCGAATTAATGTTATGACATTTTTAAGAATACTCGCTTCAAAACAATGGCGTTATAAATAATAAATGTCTATATTTACAGAAATTCATCACGTCTAACAAATGTCTACTTAATTATACATGTGTAAGTCAGTCATTGGTTTTCGTGTCTGGATGTATTGCGATTGCGCATACACTTGCATAGTATATCCATTGCTATTAACAATTTCCGACAACGTCAAACAATAATATTATTAATGTATAAACAATATACCCACTGTAAAAAAAAAATTAAATATATTTTTTTATAGTAGAAAGTGACGAGACGAGCAAAACGTTCACCTGATGGTAAGTGAAACGTCTGCCGATAACAAATGCTGTGTCACCCAGAACATTTCTATAAAGCACTACACAGCGCCCGTCCACCTGAGACATCAATTCTTAAGTCTCATTATTCCTTGTAATTAGCTTAACTCGTTTAAATAAAACTAATTTTATCGCGTTTAATTTTACTATTAAGTAAACATTTATTTATTAAAAACTAAAATCAAACGCGATACAATCCGTAAAATTAGTTTTATTTAAATGTGTAGTGTTCGCGTTAATATAAGAAATCTTTATGTTAGTTCGGTTGTTTTATTAAATTAATCAAATAAGTTAACGTGAAAATAAAAGTGCATGCTACATTAAAACAAATGTAATAATACAGACGTAAGGACGTAGCCTTTTCTTTCACTTTAACAATAGAACTTCCTTAGTATTCATGCGGTGATCGCACAATGTTTGTCCTGTAATTGCACAATAAAACACGTGCTCGCTTACTGAAGGGGTCGGTGCCGACGAACAATGAGAAACTAAAAGTAGATTGCACCTACAACCCTCCAAGAACAATTTTTAACTTATTGTGGTGCAAGCTATACAACTAAGCGATTAAGTAAGTACGTATGCACGTACGTATGCACAATCTAAATGCACGCATTAAAAAAGTAAAAGGATAACTAGACCAGTTAAGGGTTTCAGAAACTGATTCTTAAGGATATTTTGTTTTCCATGCCGACACACTAAACCTTTTCATTCTTGTTGCGATCCTGTCTATTGAACGACTGACCTAAGGTCGTAAATTTGAAGGGCAGATAAAAATCAACATCGACTGGCTTTTCCTATCGTTTTCACATTTAAAACAGAACTCACGGTGTTCCTCTGTGAGATAGAATCCGTTACGATGATATCCGCAGCATAACTAGAGTAACTGACATAGTCTTAAGTTTTAGCAAACTGAAGTTACAATGGGCTGGCCATATAGCTCGTAGAACCGATAACCGTTGGGGAAGAAAAGTTCTGGAATGGCAATCTCGTACTGGCAAATGCAGTCTAGGGCGACCCCTTACTAGATGGGACGACTTGCACAGTTTTCGGTTTCACAGGAATTCAATAGATTCAGGTGGCCCAGGACCGTGTTTTGTGGCAATCTGTGGGGGAGGCATATGTTCAACAGTGGTCTAAGATTGGCTGATATTATGAGATCTACACATCAGTAGACAGCGGTGCAGACATTCACAGTTTATGATTATATTCGTAGCAGCCAACAAAAGGTTTTTATCCAAAAGGTGAAAGGGGGAAAACTTACTTCATTAAGACATAATTTTGTCTCACGATCGATATCATCACCGGTTAAGTAAGACTTGTATTTCTAATTTAAATAAACAAAACCGTAGGGTCTAGGAAACTACTAAACTCAAAGATTTATATATATTAGATAAAAATTAAATACGGCATAGTAATGACATTTTATTTAATCAAGAACTTTATAGTAATTCTGGAGACAAATCTGCATTTCTTTCTTGGGATATTTTTATGAATATGCATAAAGATTAGTCAAACGAAGTTCCATAATCATAAAATTAATTTCCTAAGTAATAAAATCACAGTGACCGCGATGTTATTCAATTTAATTATACTTTATAATGCATTTAGTGATAAACCAGGTCGTATGTATGTACAAAAAAAAACAATTTTCGTTTTATCGTAACCATCATAGTAACATGGTTTTCGAGTCTATTCCTGATTTTAGTTTCATTATAATTATTCCACATTCACTATAGTTCTGTTATTTTATTTTAGTTCGATTTGAAATCAAAATGTTTATTAATACTATAAGTGGCACGTTTGAATATAATATTGATTATAACATCGAAGAGCCACAACCACACTTCGCCGGTCACCCTGAGACTTGTTCTTAAGAAATGTCCAGTAATTACAGTAGCTCTCAGTGCCCTTTACACCGAAACACTAATGTTTGCTACGCGGCAGAATAACTCACCCTGTTATGGTACCGATCTAGACGGATGTCTGCATAGAAAACCTACCACCAGTCACTGTGACTCATATCTATACGCATTCCCAGTAAGATGTAGATACGCTTCTAAGCCCGAACGGAATGCCCGTAATTATATCTTTTGTCTCGTCACTCACCATACGACATACTCGTACAAACACTTGCTTTAAGCTGCAATTCCGCGAGAGCATGGTACTCGCCCCATCGAGCTGATCAATTTACATATTGGTTTATTATTCTTTCTCGATTGCTCTTTATCGCTCGTAGCTTATACCTTGTACCACAGCCTGAAAACATTTGTCCTTCTCCAAGATTGTTCATCGAAAGAAACGGAAGACTGTTGTCTACTAGAATCGACAGTACGGAAGGGGTTGAGAATAAGGGTGGGCTATTGTCAGAGGTACAATTAGGTTTATTCGCTGTGAAATTCGAATGAATTTGTTTTAAAGGCACCCCCAAAATTAAGTTACAACAAAACAGGTAGTCCAATCGACTGTTTAACTTCTTTAAGAACATATTCAAATTACAATAGCAATAGGATTTTTTTTATCATAGCTGTAAATAAGATTTTGTACATGAAACCCACACGCGGGAGGAGCTAATGGATGTAGCGCTGTCGCCCTGCAAAATTACCAAGCAGACGAAATTAGATTCGATGGGCTATCGACAAGGTATAAAATTAAAAAAAATTAAACATGATAAAAATTATACGGATGGCGCTAAAATTGTTAAAAATCAAAGGCTTAACACTGAACTAACAAACAATTTACGAGCAAGATACGACGATAATAAAGACATCTTTTACTGGCAGACTTTTCTTTTCTATGCAGAAATCCGTCTAGGTAGGTACCACCTGCGGTGTAGTTATTCTACCGTGAGGCAGTAATGTGCAAACATTGCTGTGTTTCGGTTTATGGGAGCTAGTGTAATTACTGGGCATATAAGGCTTAGAAACTGATGTTAAGGGGCACGGGCGCAGTGTGGTGCCACACAGAAATATTCTGGGTAACACGGCATTTGTTATGTGCAGACGTTGCACTTAACATTAGATTAACGTGTCGTCTCGTCACTAACTCCTATTAAAAAAAACACTTGCTTAATTTACAGGCAGTAAAAAAAAATATAAAATTATTTTAATGGTACCTTGATAATTGTTGATGTTTATTCCCTTATTTTAAAATAGCCCTGGTATAAGTAAATCGCCATGATTAATAGGCGCGTACAATGAAATGAGAATGAGAGTTAGGAGAAGAACATTTTTAAAGGTTTTTGAAATCACATACGTACGTACGAAAACGATTGATAATTGTGCTATCTTGTACCGTGGCTGTCCATGGACCGGGGATGAAATTAAAGACGAGTGGTCTTAAGTTTTACAACACGCGAGCAACCATATTTTGTTATCTGCTACTGGTAATATTGCAGTTACTAATTTTAGTAGTACTAAAATCTTTTACTGCAAATTTAATTGCCGATTTACTCGTATTTATTCGCATGTTCATGTGCGTCAATTCGCGCCGAAGCAACTTGAATGGCGGACCATACTCCTGTCTATTATCTTTTAAAAAAATACAGAAGTTCTCTAGCGAATAGGCTGCTATTAAGAAAAAATATCTACTTTTTCAATACTATGATTGTCTCACGGTTGAGCACGTCTCATTTCATAGAGGATAAATGGAATGGTTAATCCGGCATACTGCTCTAGTATGAGGTTAGGGGTCTAAAATTGTAATAACTGTTACTCGTACCATGATATATGTATTTAATACATGTCAACATATTACTTATACATACATACATGGAGGTGTCTAACCGCGACCAAGGTGGTGCAAACTAAGAAAATCCTTTCAAATTTTACATACGACGTAACTTTGCACTTCTGTTACCAACACATTCACATAAGAACGAACAAAGAGACGGCACTGAGACGTGTTGGGAATTAATATAAAAATGAGCGTAGGGAGGGTATAACACCGCCGAGTAACGGGAATTACATGTCGCAATTGTAACGTGTTACGTGATCGACCTGCTTGATATAGACGGTTTGCTTTGGTGATTTGTTTCGCAAATCGGTCGTGCATACTAGAAGCGTGCTGGTATATATTTTTTTTATTTTTAGCAAGAAATGCTATTTAATTCCGTGTATGAATGTTTTTTTTAATAAGTCACATTTATTATGAGTATATTTATTGTTCCTGTCTGCTCATAATTACAAAACTTTATCAAGCAATTTCAAAATGTTGAAACGTCTATTCGTCGTATTTTTTGAGCTATAAAATGATACAAAGTACAATAAATAGGACAAGTAAATTATGTTCTTTTTTAAATCTACATGAAAGTGAGATATCATGTTTGTTTCAAAAAATATAAAACTGATATTATTAAGTATTTCTTAATTGATCAGCCCTATAGATTATTACAACACAGATTAGACGAATCGTAGATAACTTATGTAAATCAAATATTTCTTACTGTTGATAAATTTCGACCGAATTACAGAAAACGACTTTAGACACAAAACTTCAGAGCGAACGTTATAGTAACATAAACACGACAAAATCAAACGTACGCGTGTTAATATGGTTATTCTAAACTTTACAAAATTGCAATAAAATCATCGTAAACCTATTTAACTGAATCCACACTAGATCGGCATCGTAGAAGTACCTAAATTAAACAAGCAATACACTGAATATGTAACGATCATTAAATTATTAACTTATGACTCATTAAACGTTGTAAAGAACCACAGTGTTTCATTTAAGCATAACCTTCTTAAAGGCGATACCACATCCTATGGATTTTTCTTTAAAAGCCGATAAATCGGTTATAAAATCGACCGCATCTCACGTGTTTACGGCTGCACTATCTTTGACGTTGCCTATTTAGTATTTTTGTTCGGTTAAATAGTTACAATTTTTTTTTAATATCTATGGCATCCGGTGCGTGCTAGGGTTTATATTCGATTGGATTTACGACTGTTTTCATTGCGGGCACTGTTTAATATAAATATGTGAGACGGTTTCCTGTTGGTTAATATGATGAAAAATATTTATTAAAAACAATTGCTGGCGTTGTCCTGTTTCTTTTTCTTAGGAAAAAATATTTGGATATACTTGTAACCAATGGCATAGCAGTCCATGTATTTTTATCTGTTATTGTGCGACCACCGAGCTCACAGTCCAACTGGTGGTAAGTGGCCAGTTTGACCTCAGACACGTACTACACTCGATAAAAAAATCAAAATTAATGTGCGTTATCTACTCCGATAACTACGGTAGAATACCTATTGTTGTGATATTCTCTTGGGTTGTCAACATCCGAATACTGTCGGAAGTAACAACTGCGCGGGATATATTAAAGTGCCAAAGGTGTAGGCGCGTATACAGAGAATCTTACTCGTCCTAACTCGATGTAATGTTTTTTGATAAAATAGGTTACGATGCAGTGTTAAAGATACGGGGAAAAATATAACACAGCCGGACCTGAAAGTCAACAATTTGTTTTAGCATAAATGTTGGCTCCAGTCGCTATTCAAATCCAGGACCCGCGATGAAGAATTCAGGTTTTTATATGTGAGAAAGTGACGAGACGAGCAAAAGGTTCACCTAATGGTAAAAGCAACGTCTGCCCATAACAATGCTGTGTCACTAAGAATATTTCTGTATGGCACCACATTGCGTCCTTAGATACTAGCTATCACTGCTCTTCAGACCGAAACACAGTAATGTCTGAACATCACCGCATCAGGAAACCCTTGTACCTGTACGGTATGCTACTACCCATAAGGAACGTACACATCATAATCATGTACGACTGACTTTACACAGGTGTTCTGTGTGAGCATGGTACACTTGCTACTGCCAGTATAGCAACGGCGTAACTCTACCACATTATGTTATTATCCAGTGAACAGCCCACGGTTGGACATAGACCTTTTTCACGCCCTTTACATAATCAAAATCTGAATCCTTACAGAATCAAAAATAACCTTAACACGATCATAATGAAATAACAAATGTTTTTCTAATAAACCAATTAAGCTTTTGAAATATTCGTTACTTAAGAACTCTATATTGCACATAAAAATATGTAACTTATTTATGATAGTACATATATAGAGGAGACTTCCACCCCAGATCAGACCATTGATATGGCGGGTAGCTGCCCTTTTCGTTGGCAATATCATCCGCCAAAGTATACATTCAAATGAAATGACCATGGGGTCGGTGAAAGAAAACAACGTGAGGAAAACTGCATATCTGAGAAATAAAAATTATTTCGACATGCGAAGTCCGCCAACCCGCATTGGAGCAGCGTGTCGGATTCTTCGCAGCTCCAAAACCCTCTCGAAAACGGGAGGAGGCCCCTGCTCAGAAGTGGGACATTTATAGGCTGATACTTAAATAGATAAACTAGAAACATCTTTTTGTCTGTCTGTATGTATGAACGGATTTAACTCGATAGCTACTAAAGCTGCTGAGCTACGTGAATTTTACTGTAGTTTAACAGGTTCCAAAGTTATGAACATTTTTATGATACACAGAACGCCATCGATGATAAAGTAGCAGAAGCTTTGACTATTGAAATCTTTGCGTGTAAAATTTATGTCAAAAGTTTTTGTAAGTATTTGTTTTAACCCGGCGTACATTTTTCTACTTTTATATTTCAAGGGGGAGGGGGGCAAATAGCAAGCGGCTCACATGTTCCTAAGTGATCAACGCCACACATGATCATTCGCAACACCAGAGAAACTGTAGGTGCGTTGCCGGCCTGTGAGGAAGGAGTAGCCTCTTTTTCTGAAGGATCCTTAGTCTTTTCGCTTTGTAAAAACTGGAGGCGGCAGCAGTTTCCATAAAGCGGTATTTTCTTGTTGCCTGATTATCTTGAATACTTTTTTTTATTAGAAGAAGTGACGAGACAAGCAAAACGTTCACCTGATGGTTAGTGCAACGTTTGCCCATACCAAATGCTGTGTCCACCGCACTGCGCCTCATATGCCCAGTGATTATTACTAGCTCTAGCAGAAACACAGTAATGTTTGTACACGACTGCTTCACGGCAGAATAACTGACCCTGGGGTAGTACCTACCTAGACGGATTCCTGCATAGGATAAATACCACCAGTGCCACCGCTTCTTCAATCTTAGGAATTGAAATTGTAATATTAAAAAATATTTTGCAGCCATTATCGATGTCATGCCATTCAAATTATTTATGATTTACATGTACAAAATTAAAGACATAAGACTAATTCACAATTTGAATAAGTTATAACATTTATAACACAACTTAACCTTGTATAAAATGCTTAAAATATCAAGAAAATATTTGTGTTGGACATAAGCGATAGAAACATTAGCAATAATAAATCTTTTCCTATTGCGATTTGTCTACAATGTTCAGCAATAAATTCTATAATCGATAACAGCATTTACGATACGTTTAAGATATTCAAATAATTAGGTTATTAAATTACACAAGTCAAGTATTTATTCGCAACTGCATGACTTTTTGTGCCATTAAAAACTGATAGTTACACTATATGATACGTAAAGATAATTTTAACATGGGTGATAGGAGTCCGGCAGAGTAGAATGTCACCTACCTCTTTTCTACCAAGGTATGGTAAGAGGCAACTAAGGTATTGTACGGAGAGTCTTTATTCTTGCAGAATTATACCATAATATGCAATCTTGTTACTACACTGCTGGTAGGAACGTAATGGTGAGTAAGAATTTCTCGACTTCTACCAAAATTTCGGCATCGTGCTTCGCCACCCGACGAGACGTGTGCACTTTTCGAAATTTGGGCTACGTCTGTCGCCTCTGCCTATAGCTGATTTGGAAAAAAGATGTGATTGTATGTTCGTATGTATTATAACATACATATTTAGTAACTAAATTTGCTATGACAACATACAGTAGTTTATTCGTATTAAATAATAATCTTAAAAGAAACACTTGTTTCCGAGTAATCATCTCAACATTTTCGGTGATGTGCTCGTAATTGCTGTTAGCCTTCTCGGCTTTTCCAGCTTCATCGGATGCTGTGATCGCGGGCCGGAGGCCCGCGTACCAGGTTTGATTTGAACCAAACATAAATAAATAAATAAACTCCTATAAAAACTTCGAAATTCGGACTGTGTCGCGTTCGCTGCGTGCTTTCGCGATTTCGATTATCTTAAATATTTTAAGTCGTCTAATGACCGTCCGTGGGAGGCTGCGGGCTTCCATTCGGACTGTCGACTTGTGTGTCGGTAGCTCTGGGCGTTGAGAACCGCCCTGGAACACGGGTGAATCGTGTGTACGCGGTGTGATTATTACGCGCCGCTCTCTACGGCGGTCGCGCGTCGTGGTGCGTATCATCTCAAATGATGCCCTCCTAGACTATTTTCGACTACAGCGGCAATTTTCGAATACCTTCGGACGCTATTAACTACGCGGAGGATATTATAGTGCCACAAGTGTACAAACGAACACAGATACACTCACTCGGTCTTACCTAAACGTGCCCGATGTGACGCTTATGCGATAAGTTTAGAGGTAGACCAGAATGCGCTGACGGGGATATCACTGTGCTAGCAGACCCGATAACAAATGTGTATGCCGACTGGGTTTCGAACCCAGCACTTAGAAGTCAGGTACTCTGACCACTGGGCAGAAACAGATTTAAGTTAGATGGCGCCCCAGGCCCATCGCAAAAAAGCGCCCTGGGCCCATTACTCTTGAACTTAACCACCACTCATCTTTTAAACATAACTACGAACGAATTGAATCAATATTGATCTATAAATATTTCCGAAAAGGAGTATTGTTTCTCTATATTCTTCTTCTTTGTCGTCACACTCTTGGCAGAGTGGTCGTGGTCGTCACATCAGGGGTGGTAGCAAACTTTATAACCCGTCGCCATTCCTCTCGTACTGTAGCTATTCTTGTGCATTCGTTGAGTGGACCATTGAGTGTTCGTGTCGGTCCATCGCATCGGTGACCTACCGCGCGCTCTACTGCCTTTGACTTTCCCCTGCACCACACGTGGTTCCACAGCAGTGTCTTCTCGACGTGCGAAGAAAGTGAGAATAGGATATTGGACGATGGAAGAAAGATGCTGTTTAATGCCGAGTTCTTGGATGATTGAGTCGTTGGTTCGGAACCGTGTCCAGGTTATGCTAAGCATTCTTCTCCAGCACCACAGTTTCACTATCTGGTAGTGGACTATATATCAGCTATATAAGACTATAAAATATGCTGAAAATAGGCTGAAATATCGTTTACAAACAATTTATAATTGCCTGAAATTACGTAAATGAAGTCATGCCTTTTCCCATGAAAGGGGTAGGCAGAGGCTACACCCGTAGTCCACTTTTCAAAGTTACCGGGGACTCTCCGTTGCATTCCCACGAGCAGTATAGTGGCAGAATTGCATATTATGGTGTTAATCTGCACGAATAAAACCTGTCCGTACAATACCTTAGTCGCCTCCTACAACACCTCGTTAGGAAAGAGGTAGGGAGGCGGTCTAAATTTCTGTTACACAAATATAAAAAATAAATACAATTGCGTTATTAAACAATAAAAATATTTCAATTCTTTTTAAAAATTTTAAAAATTCTGGTATGTCATTAAGGTCCTTAGCGTCCGTGACCCCCTTTATGACTCCAAAACAACTTCGGTCATTAAAAAGTAAATATAAGTGTGAGATAATATCTCACGCGAATGTATAGTCCGAAATATTCCGTCCAACAACGGTTCAGTTCACGTTAATTTACCGCCAGCTTAATTTTAAATTGTAAATACGGCAATTTGAACGTCAAGACGGCGATACGACAATATCGTAATACACGGGTTTCTTTAAAACTTCACGTCGCCGCGGGCACTGCAGAACGAAGAACTATTAACAATTGTCAACCACAAAGTTGGTGACAAAAATTATACTTAACTATATGAATGTTTTGTGATTTTGTTCGATTTTAACGAGATGGAATCGCGACAGCTGGTCTATTGGAACACGTTCAACATCCATAATTCCATTTTCCACGTTGACTACGTAACTCACTGTTATTCTGTCGGGCGTTTGACATCCACTTCGAAGTCAGTATTTTATTCTCCGTATCATTTTTTCGCGGGTCTTATCGCATTAACATTCACTTGGAAACAGAAAAGCGAAGACGAGACAGTGCCTCATTACCATTGAATTATTTCCATGTATAGTGTATGCATTAAATTTACCGCATATATTTTTAACTATTCATAACTATTGAAATTTGAATAGGCATTTCCTAGCTTTCTATTTTGGATGGACTACCCATGGATATACCTTCTGTATATAGATATACCTAAGAAAGCGCCTACAAAATAGGCGTGCATTTATTTGAAGATGATTTCATACTTACCACAATGGACAAGGTATTTGCCGCGCGCCTCTCCGAAAAACGAACATTCGTTGGAAGGATACATTGCGGATAGAGTAGGTTGATGTTTAGCACCAAAGTACATACTCGTATATTCTCTTTAATACTCTTTTTCAATATACAAAAAAATTTATGTTTACTTATTTAAACACGTTTAAGAATATTAAGCGTACCAAGTGACCGGACCTTTATTATGTAATAGCAAAAATAAAAAGCGTAATAAATCAAACGGATTTAGGCGACTTCTAACATCTGCCAAAGCCACTGAAACATTAAAACGGAATGCGGTAGGTACGTTACATCTGCTGCATGATTCGTAAATGTCATTTTATTTATCTTTAATATTTGCTTTATTTACGTTTCTCGTATTAATGTTCGCGTGGCTCCGCTGTTAGCATACTGTCTACTGAGATGCGGCTCCTGGGTACGAATCCCGGTTAAAGCTATAATCTATACAACACACAACTATTGGTTTTCGTATTATTCACTTACTCGTAACGGATAAAGAAAGGTCATTGACTCTACGAAAACTGTCACCTGGGGTACGATGAAGTGCAAAAATACCAAATTTGAAAAAAAATCATAATTAATGACTTTAAATTAAAATTATAAAAACCAAAACAGCTAAACTGTTATAATAATAACTGTTTATAATAACTTTATATCGTTTTTTTATATAGGTAGTTATAGGATTTTATACTGTTATCTCTAAGTCTTCCAATCCAGCAAGGTATAAGAGCTAAAATAGTTTCGTCGTTATTCTAACGTCTTTTTTGTTGCTTTTTCTTCTACCTCTCTAACAACTGTAAAGAAAAAGTATATAAATATTCATTGCGGGTAGGTAATCGATTAATTCCATTAACTTTTAATAATAATTAATTATGCAAATGTAAGCCATTTCGATACTCATCGGTACATTTAATTTATGATAAATTAATAATAATCATCTAAATATCCCTTTGTGTCGGTGGAAATATATAGAGTAGGCGTAATATTTTTTGAATTATATATTATATTAGACATGAGTACAATTATTATGAAATGTTATTTTATCAAAAGACCAATGCAGCAGCTCCAAAAATGCGAACATTATGCGAATTTAAGAGTTTCAGGACTTTATCATGGATCCCATGGAACTTGGCCAAATTTGTATGGGATAAACCACGAGTATAACCAATTTAAATAAAAAAATATATGAAAACGGTTCACAATTGGCGAAGATATCGCGTAACATAAGCAATTCGACTCATACAAATACAATGTTTCGCTTATACTTTTACTTGTGGTAAGATTGCTATGCTAAAACCGTTTAGGTAGGGACCGCCCCAGGGCCAGTTATTCTGCCATGAAGCAGTAGTGTGCAAACATTACTGTTTCGGTCTGAAGCGTACTGAGAGATAGTGTAATTACTGGGCATAAGAGACTTAAAAACTGATAATAGACACAGAATTACGTACGCAGAGTGGTGCCGCACGGAAATGTTCTGGGTGACACAGCATTTGTTATGGGCAGACGTTGCATTTACCTTTAGGTAAATGTTTTGCTCGTCTCCTCACTTCATACTACATCCAATATCTTTTTTATTTAAAATGGACTTCAAGCATTCTGTTACGATTTTTATTAGCTTCCAAAATATTCTAAAATTTATAATATGTTGAAACCTGAATAATATAATCATTATACATCAGAATAATTTATCATGACTATAAATGTCCCACAGCTGGGCACTGGTCTACTCTGGTTTTTGTTTGAGGATTTTCATATCGCGAAGAGTCCGCTACGCTGCTCCAGTTTGGCATTGACATGTTATCGGAATGTTTTATTTCTCCGACATGCATGTTTTCTCATGTTTTCCTTCAATGAGCATTTGTCATGCACATGAATGAAATAATGAGCATCTGTCGGATTAAACTTTTATAGTATGAAGTCTTATTTCTTTTACAGAATAAAGAGACGAAGCGAGCAAGTTGCTAAGTGCCAAGCCTGCCCATGAGACTTGCTGCGTGTCCCAGAACTGCGTTGAAAAGTGCTGTACTGTACTGAGCTCTTAGCTAGGAGACTGGTACTTAATTCTGATATTCTTGTAATTACACTAGCTTTTATTGTGCACCACTGCTTAATGACAGAATTACTGGCACCGCGGAAGTGCTTGTCTAGGCGGATGTCTGCATAGAATTCCTACTACAAGTAGTTATATATTATTGCCGGAGGTATTAAATTATATTTATAGTTATATTATATAAATGCACCTGCATACATTTTCTGCTTAACTCGTGGTTGACTGGTAAAGAATGCCCTAAGGCATACAATCCGCCAATTGTACATTCACTGTGCAATAAAGTTTTTAAATAAAAAATAAAACCAGTACCTACGTATCTAATTAGAATCGTATTGGTCCATACATTTTAAATGAATTTACTAAAATGTTCTTAAAACTAAAATGATGTTACAAATTTGTCTTAGCGAATGTATATAAGCTAAATACTCATTAAAATGTAAAGAGAAAACTTTGTACCCGTTTTTAAGTATACTGCGCTTAAAAAGGAGTGTGGGATTTGGCATAGTTAAAGTTTGTATGGGAAGCAAAAAATGTATTTAGGTATAATATGTGTTACAAATACATAAAATTTAATAAAACAATTATTATTTACGTTCATACTGACATTGTCAATCACATAATAGTCTGTCATTTGTTTACGTTCCTAGTGCCAATGTCAAACATATATACTCGTATATTCTGTGGGCAAACAGTAGCATAGAATGGAGATTGTCGCCATAGAATTTTAAAATGTGTCAACAAATAATTATTAAACCTCAGTAAAGTTCAAACTATTTTTTTTTAGAATAACGATCGAATTACGACCACAGAGGGACCACTTGTATTAAAAAAATCCCTCATTAAAATAATAATAATTTTTATAGTACACTAAATCCTCATTAGAAAGGATAAGGTTTTAATGTATGAGAATCTCATCTCGTGGGTGTCGTAAAAATCGACTAAAGGAAATGCCAGATAAAGTATAGTGGCTCGAAGTCGACTGATGGCGGAATGGCCATCTAAAATATGCCAGACCTTAAATTATGCAGATCGGTGACGGCGCTGGCGTCTAAGGTGCGGGATGTCTCGTACCGGGAATCCTCCCAACTTGGTAGAGGTATGTCTAATAGTGGACTGTATGGAGGCTGTTTTTATTGATGACATTATTGAAAATACATTTCGAAAATCATAACGTGCATATTAAAACCTTAAATAGGATTGATTCTATAAACTACCAGCTGATCTTGAAATTATTGTTATGTTAATGTCTTTATAGCAAAACAGGAGCAGCCTGTTTATCCATTTCCACATCAGTTCTTAGTAGGAGTCTATGTCGGAAAAGGAATATACAATATATGCCAACTTCAAAGTCAATAGGTCTTGTAGTTTCGGAGATATCGTGATGAGTCAGTGGTGAATCTCTTTTATATATCGATATGTCGCTTATCGTAAAAGCATTATTAATAAATAAGGTATATTGTACATTAAATTGTAGGTATTCTTCTGTTTAATATTATTGTATTACGTCTTATTAAAAGTTTAAATTTTAAATTTATGGTGAAGAAGAAGACTAGATGAACCGACAAGAAATTCAGAAATTGGTTTGATTTACTGCTAAGAATATTTATTAGCTATTTATTTATTGTAAAGTCGAGCGATGGGCATATTCATCTATATAAATAAAAATCATTTGCCGCATGCATGATAAATCATCACTAGAGAACGGCTAGACAGATTTGGATGATATAAGTATTTTCTTCTGTTCGTAATTGTCAGGACAAGGTTTGTATGAAATGGAAATTTTTGGAAAATAATCCGGAAAGCTGCAAATTTAGATGGTATTTTTGTATTAAAATCTCAATGAAAAAAATTGACGTCTAGAATCACTCACTCATTTTTCTTCATTAGCAAATTGCACCCATGCGACGCCGGGTCGCTTGTTATTAATAAAAAAAAATTATAAAAATATCTTAGGCAGAATGATAAATATTTCTATTTATCATTTATTTCTTGAACAAGTCTAAAGAAATATAAATAAATTATCTCTGTTACAATCCTAACAATTAATTATGTTTTGTATATAAATGAGAGACAAACGAACGCATAGTCCAACTAAAGGTGGACACCTACAATGAGAAAACACAAACATGATGAGGATGTATGAGAATAATAGGGATGCGGAATGGCTAACACTCCTGAGATGAATACTCTGTTACCTGGAATTGAATCTTACGTTCTCATTCCAAATTCAATGTAATTTTACTGGTGGTAGGATACATGCATGAAACCTTCTGGGCATACATCACCGCAAGTCTCTGCAGTCTGCAAACATTACTGTATTTCGGTCTGGAGGGCACTGTGATAGCTAGTGTAATTACTGGGCATATGCGACTTAAAAACTGACGAAAGAAATGTTCTGCGGCGACAGCATTCCTTTTGGACAGACGTAGCACTTATCATGTGAAAAAAAAACAAGCAAATCGATATCTTGCTGCGGCAGGGCTCAATTTATTTCATAATTTTATCAGTGTAATCACTAAAGCCTTTGCGATGTTTTCTTGAGGAAGTTACTTATATTTTTTGTTTAATTTATCTCAATGTGCCTATATTATAAGTGTTATTTTTTTTATAAATAGTAAAGAAATTATCGATAAGCGTGTTTCTTCATCGCTTATGCAATTATTCCAATCCTTGCTACAAATCGACGACAGGAACACATTTCTCAATTTAGTTAAAATCGATACTTTCTTAGATTAAAACTTGAAACATTAATGCGACAAGCTAAGCTTTAAGTCGCAACTTTTCTCATTCGCGCAAGTTCGAGTAATGGCAAAACTCTTAGCGGACATGTCATAAGTCGGCCAGTGATGGCGGTTATGAGAACTGGTTCCATTAACATTAACAATAGCTGACGGGCAGAGTCAGCAAATACGTAACTACGTGTCGTCATACGCACATGAGGATAATTTTTTAAGATTTTAAATCATAATTATCTACAGCTGTCCAAGTTGTAATTATTGTTGCAATTATTTTCTTCAGTTGACTGTCGTTTCTAATTAATCATATGTATTAATCATGTGTCGTCTCTAAATAATCTATGTAGTGTACAACATTTTTACGTCTGCAAATGAACCATATAATTGAAATTATTAACTTTTACGGTATTTGTATTTTTCGCGAAATTACGTCTTAGCGGAGTAACATGGCAGATCATTCTTAATTCTTGTATAAAAAGGCATGTTCCTTGCAGTGTAACTTTTAGAAATTAATATTCGAACGACAAATTTAGAAAAAAACAAAAAGATATCCATCTTGCACAATTCATTTATTTAATCCAAAAATAAAACTAAAAAAAGGTAAGATATTGGCACATTCCTAACATTTCCAATGGTCATATTTTTATAGAATATACTTAGTATTTTATATAAAAAATATGCGGGAAATTTAAATTAAATGGCTATTTAAAATACTTAGATCTTCTAAATAACTAATAAAGTAATTCACAAATACCTTCAATTGTGTTACCATTGTTCCTCTCGCCTTTCGGAACATGGGTGAAAACGCAGATAGAAACGAACAATAAATAAATAAAAACAGCGGAAAAAAAAACTAAAATCGGCACGTCAAAATCGTCCTATCACAACGATTCTTTGGCATAATTACACAGTCTTTGCAGTCACTAACACAGTAATAAAAAAGAAAACAAACACAAGGAACAGTTTCGAACACAAAATCGGCGATGTAACAGTTCGTAAGCCGCGATCGTGCGAGATTAACGGCATACACGTCCGTCGAACACGCGCGGCGAATACACAATGCTGGCAGATCGAAGTGAGCCCACAATACGTGCGCTGTACAATACGCCGCCCCGCGCCGCACTCGCGAGCGACAGGGACGCACCGACCTAATGTCACTGCCCTGAAAACAATGCCGTCCTTCCAACACCTAAGCATTCAAACCTTAAATTAAAGACGATCTGCTCCTTCTTCAAAACTAAAACTAACGTCCTGGCCAGCACTACGTCGCAATTTTTTCATCACCAACTTCAAAAAGACGCTCACAATCAATTGTCTATAAGAAATAACAGTGGGGAATCTATACAAAGCGCTTCAAGCCGTCCTCTTCCATCGCGCAACATTGTGTGCGTTCACGATCCCTCCTCTCTATCTGGCTTGCGATTGATGATACCGCTAGACCATGTCCCGTCTCGTTCTACGCCCCGCCCAGGTCGGGCGCCTTTGAGTGCGCCAAACGGTGCAGTGTGCGTGATTCGGTGAACAGCCGAGCATTGTGAAAACGTTTCGCACACTAAAATGAAACACAGGTGGGAGTGCGATCTAGTCTGAGGGCGTTTAAAAAGTCGATACAATCGCTTACGTTTGTATTTGTGAAGAAAATTTTCTTTATTTCGACGGTGGCTGGGCGTGTTGGCATTGTGACGGCGAGGCGTGGCCAGAGGAAAACGTTTCTATTGTGCGGTCCATTCGGATTGTGCGATTGGCGCGGTCTATTGTTGTTACGACAACTGACTTTCCCATCGGAGCGACTCCTGCTTAAAATACGACATCAGTGAAGAATATTTTTAGATGACACCCCATTATTAATATTTGCATGACATTAATAAAAGAATAACAAATTTGCCTTCGCACGTCACACTGGACCTAGAACTGGTTACATTATAACTGGAATAAATTCTAGAGTCATTTTGAATTTTTCTGTAGAAACAAAATTATTTAAAATGTCTTATGTAACTCAAAAATTATTATGACTTATTTTCAATATTCTGTAGAAAAAAGTGTGTTGGCGTCAACTTCTTAACGTCATGTTGATTTTGCTAAATTTAGAGCGGAAGTTTGCCAACCGTTTATGCCAATTTATTTTTATGTAAAATTTGTTTTTGATCGTCTTATGACAAATTGTGATTTTATTACATTATTATAAAGTAATAATTCGATTTTTTTCAAATTTATTTAACGACCTGTTAAAAATTGCGCTATGACTTTCTCCAAATGATGTGCATTTTACTTTGATTAATTAAATCAGTGTAGCGTGAATTCTGATATTGTTAGTCAAAATCATCAGAATTGTATTTCGCGTGTGAAATCTTAACATAAAGCAGATATAGAAATGCTTTATTAGAATTCCATTTTACTGTAATCGCTGTCCCGTTTTCCCTGAGCATTCAATACAGTTTCCTTTCAGGCATGGCTTCCTTGTAAACGTAAGGACAATATGACCCATATTAGAGCGCAGCGCAGGCGTCGAAGAATGTGTGTCTCGAGGTATCTACACACCCCAACCCCCAACCACGTATATGGAGTATTATCTACGTTGGGGTATGAGGTGACCCCTCGTTCGTAGCTTTATTATACTGGTTTCAGCGAAAATTGCTTTTTGTTTGACGCTTAAAGCGTCGGATGGGTCGGATAGCGGGTTTTTATTCGAAACGCTCAGCTTCTATACATATGGAACGGATGTAGTTGTAGTTCACAACTGAGTCTTTTGTGAGAAACAACTAACGTAATGGTGGTTCACAGACCGTGTTAAAAAAAAGACTTGATATTTAAACAAAGATTTCTTTCGATATTAAACGATAACATCGCCAGAGTATCCTGTGAAGTATTATAGAGAGCCACCAGAACTTAGGAGTGTTTAAGTTCTGATTTTATTTATTTACTAGCTGTGCCTGGCGGTTTTACCCACGTAAAAAAGCGGATCTATGATATTCATATTCCTATATTTGTTCGGGATCCCTATTTAAATCAGGTTTTGGGGTTTGAATTTTTTTTGCGCGGAAACCTAATAATTTTTCTAAAATCAAAGCAGCGTAAGTTACCAGCTACAATATCAGCTGTCTGTCAGTGAAAGTCCCATTAAAACGGTCCATCCGTTTCGGATATTAGCCGAAACAAACAGACAAACAGACAGACAGAAAAGAGACAATAAAATTAAAAAAAAAAGTTTTTTTCTTATTAGTAGGTACCGTACATACTTTCATAAACAATGAGTAAAAAGCTGTTATTTTGTTATTAAAAACAGACAGTACAATTTTATTTATTTGTAGTACCTATAGATCTCTGTCGTAATAGTCCATATTATTTTACATAAGAATAACTATTAATGAAATAGAAAAATAACTACCCGCTACGGCTTCCAAACCGAAACATTGTAATGTTTGCACACTACTGTTTCGCGGCAGAATACCCTGGGGTGGTACCTACCTATAATGATTCCTGCATAGGAATCCTACCACCAGTAATGACCAGGACTCCTCGACGCACTGGATACATGTACATTTGAGTGCAAGTACTTCAGAATTGGGAAGTTCGGGCTACCATTTAGGTATGACCTTGAGAATGCTATTGTCTCAGTAGATAGCTAACGTAGGTTAAATATAACATTTTTGCTATCAACTTCGCGGCTATTATAGTTATATCAGTCTCAAGGTTGGTTTGTGTAACGCAGACTGGTAATGTTAATAAATCGATATAAGTAAATAAAAAGGTGGCTTATTTGGCGCAGTGGCTCAACCATTGACTTGTCGCTACAGGTTGCGGGTTTTATTCCCGCACAGGACAAATATTAGTCTCGCCTAGTTGTTGCGGGTATTTTTAAGTCTGTAAAACGCACCCAAGATAAAGAAGAAACCCCAGTGTGGGGTACGGTTTTTTGAAAAACCCAAATTGTCTAGAATGATTTTGATGAACTGATAAATGAAAACTTTTTATCATAAAGCTGAATTATTACAGTAACAATATTTTGTATTGCAAAAATATTTTTTATGTATATTTTATCTTGTGCTGCAAGATGGAGCCAAAAATTTGCCATCCGTGCCAAGTAGACGATGCGGTGGGATCACCCTGCCACCCCCGCCCCCTTTTGTCCTCAGTAATGAAGATTATCGACGGAGGAAGCGGCGCTACCGATGCCGGGGGTCGTCGAGCAATTACTTGATTGGTTTTTGGTGTTTTGTTTGAAGGTAAAGGAATAAGGGACTTTGTGGAATGAGGCTCCTTTAGAAGTTTCTTAGTTACAAAGATTATACGTATTTACCTACACAACGGAATGATATATATATATATAAATATTAATATTGATGTGAAGATGCTTTTACTACGCGGTTTTATATTGAAAGAAAGAAACATTTACGCATGCATGATTTTTTTTGAAGTAGGGTGGACAAACGAACTTATCAGTTCAGCTGATCGTATAATGACCGTTGCACTAAGATGAAATACGTTGGCAGTAAACTGGTCTCTGATTGTAGCGGCTCACCATAGAAAGCTCAGTGGTCTTATGCTGCAACCTTACGCTTTTATTGTATGAGAGAGAGTAGGTAGTGACTCACCGGTCGAGCCGACCCGTTATTATGTTACAAATATTATCTCTATGACACTACCATGCATATTTTTAAGCTTCTTATATATTTATTTCTTTTTTTTTATGAAACGTAGCACTAGGTTTTCTCCTGTATCGCGGGTTCTCTTACAGACATAAATAAAAAAAGATAAACATACTCCAAGACACAAAACAAATATCTGATGTCCTACAAATATTTCTTACGTGCGAGAATAGAACCCGCGACTCGAAGGGCAAGAGCTAATGACTAATTGTCCAAACAAAGACTGCGAACTAAATTCAACGCCATTGTTCGCCTAATTAGAATTTAAAAAAAAAGAAAGACGGCGCTCAGGCCGGAGGCGGAAATGCCACAATGCAACGTGAACTCGCGCGGATTAGATTCAAAGCGGGCGTTCGGAGATCTTTAAATAGATAGCGCGGACGCGCTAAGTGATGCCAATTAGCCGGAGGCGCGCCCTCCTCTGACACCGGTTAAGGTGAAGCAGCCGGTTCTTTGTCAGTCCTGGAATTGCCTCTATTTAGAAAATTCAGCTGACTTCGTATCTTTAATTCCGTTTTCTTAAATCTTCTATGTGTTGTCACTTATGCGGACTAATTTGAAGTGTTTTATCTGATATTCTGTATGTTAATCTAAGGTTTATCTTTATTTAACATTGCATAAAGTAACAGTAACAGTTTTAACTGTGAATGGATATTTTTATAATGGCTTCAAGATAAAAAACAATGTACGGTTTACACGAGTATGAAAGTTTTCTGTCATATCTCTTTTCACGAGCAATTCGATAAATGGACAGAGATTCTTACTTTTTTTGGTTCATTTGAAATAGTACTTTTAAATTGAACGTTTTCTTGTTCGTCGATTTCCTATTATTTAAAAATTTATCAGCAAACTTAGAGCAACTAACTACTTAGAGTAGATATTCAAATAAATATTTCCATTACATTTACGAGTACTTTTCTTGTTTCTTCTAAGTTGATCCTAAATCAATTGGTATTACTGGTTGCTCCCAAGATGGACGATGGATGGATTTTCTTATGGAACCAGTTTTATTGCTAAGGCATGGTAAAATGTGAAAATAATCTATTTTGATTATATTTTTTTTATCATTATGAAAAAGTATAATTTCCTGTTTTTTTTCCTTTCGGTCTCATGTTTAGTAATGTATACGTCGTTCCTGTCTAATAAAACAATAATTATTATTCTTAACACTAAATTGTTTACTAAGTATCTTCCAATATTACAATCCTCACACTTCCATGTAATTTAAACTTATACCTACATCTCGTGAGTATTCGTTTCATCATAATTAAGTCGACAAAGTTCAAGATTGTCCCTACGCGCTCCCGAGTCTTTAATGCGCCCCCTCATTTTCAACATAACTGGTTCATTTCACCCTTCCCCTTGTTGGAAGTACTTTCCCATATCAAACTCGCACAAACTAAGTTCATTTTGATGTTGTCTAAAGGAATGCGGATTATATCGGGGCAGATATGGATTCTGTATGTTTGTGCGGAGTTGATGAGGCGTTTTCTTTGAAATACTGTTGGATATTTACTTAAATACAGCAAATTCAGGCTTTCTAGCTGTAATCGAATTGCAGCTTTTGCGTCAATTTGGATTTGAGATCAATAATAAAATTATATTATTTTGTAATGTCATTAATTAAATAAATACTGTCCCACTGCTGATGGAGAATTCTTTTCATTTTTAAGAAAGTTTTGGAGCAGAAAAAAGAAATTTCAAATCAATCACAGCACACCCAGATCTGAAAACCAAAAATTTGTGTTTTTTCTCAAAAGTCGCCTGCTGGAATTCGAACGAAGGGCCCGCGGTGTGAAAGTCTGGTATGCTGTCCACTAGGCCACGCTGTCGTCAAATATGATTATAATAATAATAATTTTATAAAGAGGTAATGTACAAGTAAGTGGTAGATGAAAATTTGTTATATTGGTTTGTTCCCGGGTAACTTTAAAATCTTTGATCTTTCTCTAAGGTCTCTAATTTAGAAGTTGTTATTAAATTTTACAATTAATATTAAGAGGGAGAACTGAGTACCAGTGTGAGTGAATATTTAATTGGATAGAATACCATATACCTAAATCTAGGTTTGCTATATGCAAAGGCAAAATTAATTATATTATGGTTAAATTATTAAAAGCCCTATCACGTCCTGTGGGTGTCGTAAAAGTCGACAGAGGGAAAATAAAAACCAGAAGATGGGCAGCAGTATCTTCCTGGAACATCTGACTACATAAACTGCGGTTGCAAACCCGCCTGCCAATCGTGGCAGCTATGGCAAAATCCTCCAAAATTAGAGCTACAAACTTTTGTGGCTATTTATGGGGAGGTCTATGCTCAGCAGTGTACTTTTGATACGTAGAAACGACAAGATTATTTTAAAAACTTCGCAGATTTTTGTTGTTACCGCCTAATTATATATATATATATATATTATATATATATTATATATATATTTTCTATATATTTATAACCAAATGCAATACAATTTTATTGTCAACGCATTGCAAAACTATCGTATTGGGAACTTGTTGCCTTGAGAATCAGATCAATGTAATGCTGATTTAAAAAAAGGACTTTGTAGTTATTTGTTTTAATTTTGAAAATCGATTTAGAACAGAAGATATCAAAACTCAAAGTGGCCAGTAATCAAATCGGTAATTTAATTAGTAACTGAAGAAAGAACAATTAACATACATGTATAGCTCCGATAAGATTATTCATTTTTTTAACCAATCATAGTAGTCATTCTGAAGTAAAATATAACTATCAAATAGTTTATCCGTAAAAACGAACATATTTTATAAATGGGTGCTGTCGAAAGCTTACTCCCTCCTCTCATGGGGAGACATTTTTACGCGATTTGACGTAAAAATATCTTCACTAACTTACGCAAATGGATACATTAGTCAGACTAATCTTCATTTGTAGCGACCCCAGCGTTCAGTTGATATTTTGTCCGCCGCCGAATGGTATTTAACACAGATGATGTCCGATTCACTTAGTATTTTTTTTTAAAAAACCGATGCTTTTACGGAAAAAATGAGTAGATATCTCTTCCCATTTGGAGCACTTAAGAGTGGAACCGATTTATGTTTCGCCTTTTTTATTACCGAAAGAATTTTTATTTACAGTTAACGTTCTGTTATAATGCGGTTAGAGGAAGCATTTAAATAATGTTTTGCTCGGAGTACTTAAAAGGTCTTCATTTATGCTTCCTAATTTTTAAAGTTGTAATTAAAATATTTACACAAGCGAATGTGGATATCTTTATTACTTAAAATACTGAAGTATGCACAGCAATGGCTACTAATTAAATATTTCCTCAGTACGTAACCGTTAATAATAATACCCAAACGATAATCAAAAGACAGAAAGATAATATAATTTATAAAAAAAATCTATTAAACGAAGTGATGTGTGTGTCGCATTATACTAACATTGTATTCATGGTAGGTACAGTGAGAAATAAATAGCATAGCAATTTGATATTCATTTGTTTAAATTAAAACCTATTTTTTATTTCTGCTATTACTTAACACGATTAGGCGGGCCGTTAACACCATACTTTAGATAAGACAAATGTCAAATTGTTTTCGTCAATTTTCCCATGGGCGGCGCGTTCACACAGGTAGCTACGACAATAGGGTATTGTGTAGCGGGCGTGGCCCATTGTGCCCCTCGGCCAATGGCGGCGCTATACTCAACAATAGCGCACCGAATTGGAATGCCGGCTCCGCTCTATTGTCGGATTGGCGTTGTGTGCTTTTCTGCTTTCAAATTTAGAACAGGAATGCACACTTGTGTTTTGACGTTTCTATTTAGTTTAATTTTTCATATTCCGTATTGCCAGTGCTATTTTTACATTAAAACGATTATATAATTATTTTGTGCCAGGTTTATTGTTTATAAATAAATTATGTAATGATTATAATATCGTTTTTGCCGCGTGGTAGCGGCTTAAGAGAATCTACCACTCCATCTCATCCCGTGGCTGTCGTAAAAGTCGACAGAGGGAAAATTTAAACCAGGAGATGGACAGCAGCATCTTCCTGGGACATCTGAACAAATAAACTGCGGTTGTCAACCCGCCAAGCGTGGGAACTATGGCAAAATTCCCTTCAAAATGAGAGCTACACACTTTTGTAGTAATCTATGGGGGAGGCCTATTTTCAGCAGTGGACTAGTGATAGGCTGACATGATGATGATGATGATAATGATAATATAGTTTTATAATTTTAACATCGCCTTACACATTATGAAAAGACTGACTGTACAATTTTTCAGGTAAATGGCCTTAATATAAGGTAATTACTTAAATTATATATTTTATAGAATTAAATTAGATTACATTTCAGCAAAAACTTGCATGTCTTCATTATGTTTTAATGTTAACTTCATTATGATACTATCTATAAACGTTTATAACCGTGCGACCATTAAGTATAAACTTAACTTTCCGAGATTACCAAACATGATATATTACACAGTTTATAATTACATAAGAAATTCAACTGGTATACTAAAAGCAGTCGGTCATTAAGAGGCGCACGGCGACCGGATGCTGTGGACAGGTGTTGCTGACTGACCGACGGTACAATTAGCTACATGAAAACAACGTATGAACGCGACTGTACCTAACACATTCATGTTAAGAATTCTAAGCATGTATTCATAAGAGCCATCTCATAAAGATCTCGAAAAATATTCTAATGTATGGTTTTTAAATGTAATTTAATTTTCTATTTAAGATATTAATGGTAAGATATAATAACTCACAAAACGACTCCACCGAATACCTATATAAAGTTTACAGTTCAGACAGTAGTCAGACAGGAAAATGTAGGTACAGAAAATGCAAGTTCGTATTTTATTTAAGTTATATAACATCAAAATTAAAGGTGTACACGGGCACGCATACGTATTTGTAATTAAAAGTCGTATTTATACAACATGCGCAAAAATGTTTACAACATCTGAAATAGAAATATACAAATAGTATTCTAAATCGTCCTTAAAACAATCGTGTATTCGAGTATACTAAGAGCGAGCGTTCATTAAGCGAAGAGAGACCGGATGCCGCGGACAGGTGTCGCTGACTGTCCGACGGCGACAAATAGCCGCGCTATCGACCGTCGAGCATGAATGTACACACAACGATTTTGCAACGCGACTGTACTTTAAATTAACCTACGAATAGTTAGATGGTTAATTTGATATATTTAATGATTTAAAACAATAAAAATGCAAAGTAGAGATGAGAAATCAGTTTAAGCGACAGTTTCTTACTCGAAAATACGTTACTTTAATTATATTAAACATTTAATAACCGCGTGGGCTACTTCCTGACTAGCACACCGTGGCTTCTAGGTTCGAATCCCAGCCGAAGTTAAATTTCAGCCGGGTTTCAATTCTCGGCAGTTTTCAAATCTGAAGTATCGACTAGACGCAATACTTTAAACGACAACCTAAAAATTTCAAAATTTATTGGAATTGCATTTTCGCACTTCCAGTACAGTACAAAGGTTTGATCAATAAGGGAGTACCTACTGATAAAATAGTAGTTCTTGAATGTAGTGTTGTGACTATCTTCGTGTATCAGACACTGCATTCGAATCTTTATTCTAGATGATTAGATTTTTACGTAGTGGCCAATAACCGCGTGGCCGAGTGGTTAGCGTACCTGAATTCTAATTCGCGGATTCGACTCCCAGACGGAGCCAACATTTGTGCAAAACGCAAATTATTTGTTTTCGGGTCTGGTTGTATTGTGCATGTGAAATGTATGTCTGTAAAACGCACGCACGATACAGGAGAAATCCTACTGAGGGGCATCGTTTTTTTTTAAAAGGTTAAGTTTGTTTGCTCACGCACATTTTGAAGTAAAAACATCTATTTGGATATAATCGAAGCAACAATAACGTGCATTATAAAACACTGAGTATTTATAACATTCAAATTATTACTCAGGCATAATTTTTAAGTCAAAAGTCATATTACAAATTTAATGAAATTCTAACCTACAAGTAAATATCTATCTATAAGTTTATGTACCTTATATTTAATTTTTATTTTTAAACTTTGAAAATCCGCGGTAACACTTGGGTGATGCCGCTTACTAAAATACTTATTACTTATTTCTGAGTGCTCGGACAGCCTGAGTTCGATCTCGGTTACTGGCACTACTATAATTTTTTATTGCAATTTAAATACTGCGCAGTGGTAAATTAAAACGTCTTTAGGAAACCTGCATTTCTGTGAAATATATTTCGATGACATGTGAAGTCCGCCAACGTGCACTGAAGCAGCGAGGCGTCTCTAAAAACATCTCAAAAATATGAGTAGGTTTATGGGTTACAATTTCACGGTTCCCTTCATAGGTATTATTTTCATTATTGTTAACGTTGCCTGGCGTACATCATTATTTTCATCTGAAAAATTAGTGACAATCGTGTTATATACATAACTGATTAATACCTCTTGTTTCTAATAACGACGACTTTAACACGTGATTTACGAAACCTGTCAATTTGACAGGTTTTCAATTTTATGCTTTAAATTCTGAACTAACAAATATTATTCTTTATCGAATCTATTTTAATTTTTAATGATGTTATGCAGTCAATATATATATATATATACCTATATTTTAATATATCTAGATGTTCCCGTCCCGCCGTCAATGCCCGTAAATCTGGTGTTAAAGCGAATAGCGACATCTTCCGGCAACTGACAGTAGTGAGAACGAAAATAATGACATATGCATCTAAACACAAAAACATACGACTAATTAGTATAACTTTAGATTACTTTAGATAATTTGCGAATATTCAGAGCACACCCACGATTTAAAATCTAGTTTGCTTAGTACATTTACTTGAATTTGAAAATGAGCTTCGGCGATAAACATTTTATCTACTTAAGTATTTTACCACGTTTTGAAACGAGACTTTACAAAAACAGCTGCTTTTTGTTACCTAAAGTATTATACCATAAAAAGCTAGCTGCCTTACTTTCAAGAGTAATATGAACGAATACAAAAGTTGTTTAGTTTTTATATAAGGAGTTATCGGCTAGGTATCGGCAGATTAGAATAGCACCTACCTCTTTCCTACCGAGGTGTCGTAAGAGGCGATTGAGGTATTGTACGGACAGCCTTTATTCGTGCAGAATACACACCATAACATCCTATGCCGTCACTATACTGCTCGTGGGAACGCAATGGGGAGTAAGAATTTTTTGACTCGTACCAAAATGACCCGTCACGTCTCATTTCCCGCGGGAAAGAAGTGGGCTACGTATGTGGCATCTGCCCACCCCTAATATGGTAAAAAAGGTGTGATTGCATGTATGTATGTCTATGACAGTGTAGTTTCACCCATTTTCACGGAAAAATTCTGTGACTATCGCATTGCGCCCGTCGCAACTGGTGGAAGGAATCCTATGCAGGAATTCGTCTAAGAAGATACCACCGCAGTGTCGCCGTTTTTCAATAAGGGGCCATCCTTATATCACATGAAGCTTAAGGCCACTTTTATATTTTAAGACTACCTTCCCCCCTCCCAGCATTAAGTGTATTTTTTATTATTGTCTCGCACAATTCAATTTAATTCATTATTATTTAACACGTCACACATTACATTTTCGTCGCACGAAAAATACACGACATTGTCACATTATCCCCTCTCCCCCCACCGTGATTAACTGCGATTTTTTTCTAACTCCCTCCCCCCGTCGAACCTCACGTGACTAATACACAGTTAGTGTTGCAGACTCCAAAACTGGAAAATAAATAACTGAAGTAGTAACGTCTTAAATATACGTTATAAAGACATTTTCTTGCGAATCTACATACTTATTATGTGGCTTTAGATTTGCTTCATTTCAAATAAACGAGTGTCACACACACGAAAACTGAGAAGCTACTGAAAAACATTATAAATAGACCTCCTTCGTCCTCCCTTCGTGTCTGCCCTCATAGTTATTTAAGGGGTGCTGTAATGCACTATCAGGGACCTTTCTTCAATGGACAACGTGTAACAGTTTTAACAAAATACAACGTGACAATTTTCTGATTATTTCGACCGTATTTCGTTGAAATGAAAGTTAATTATCGCGTGACTAGTTTCATTAGAAATTTGTACGAAAGTTTGCGGTACAGATATGTGTGTTGCCCACCCCCTACCTATACACCGCGCTCCCCTAGCGCCCCTAGAGCACCGTCTTGGAAATGTTTGGTCTCGCCTCTATAGACGTTTTGTTTGCCTCGTATTCTTGCTTCGGTGCTTTCAAGCGAAATAGATAGGTACCGTTTTTGTATGAAAATGTGGTGGTATTTCTTTTCATTGTATTTGAATAGATGAAAAGAGCCTTGAGAAATAAGACTGTTAAAGTATTAACGTATACAATAAAGACTGGGTTCAATAAAAGGTGATAGGTCACGGTAAGGTCTTAAGTTAATGCTTATAGCATGCGTTTTTTCAGTAATTATTTGTAAAATTATTTAAATGAAATTTTACTGCTTTTTTTTTAAAAGTAACTATCACGACCAAAACGCAAGCGATCTGTTCTCTATTTTTTATCTTCTTTGGAAGTAGCTAAGTAAAAGTAGCGTTCAATGTATAATCAGTAATCAACATTCGGTAGATATCTTAAAAATAATATGTGTACATTTTTCATTTTAAGGTTGAATGTTGCGTGTGAATTTTTTATATCAGACACTGCAAACGACACATCTTATCGTTTCAAATGTACATTCCGTCACGCGAAGAAAAGTGGAAATAAATAAACTTAATTACACCTTTTAAAAAATCTGCTATCTTTGAAAAAACTCCATGTGGCTTGGCAAGTTCCAATTTCGATTCTTAATTACCAAAACGTTACCACTAAGGCATTAAATATTTTTTTACATTTATTTTACCGAATATATCAACTAGAAATTCGAGAGGTTTCCATTTGATAGATGATGTTATGTTGCGGCTAGTCACTAGTTCAACCTTTACGTTGCTGTAATATATTATGTAGAACAAAAATAAAAAAAAAAACGACTAAAATTACATATTGGACATTATTGATGTCAAACTTTATGCTCAAAGATAAAATATCATATTTCCAAACAAGATAAGTGAATTTAACAATATGACTAATGTCATAATATATACTCTTCTATTGATTTATTTTTGATATAAATACATCAAGAAATGTATACATATAACAAAGGATATTCGTTTGTTGGAAAAATAAAAAGACAAAAATATGCTCACATAGGACAGAGCAAAGAGGACAGAGGCACAGGGGGAGACAAGAGGACCAAAAAGTAAAAAGTGGAAGGGAAGAGCGTGGAGGAAGAGAGCAGTCAGGTCTTTGTGTGACACCCTCCTAAAGTAGCGTTTACAAACATGACTGTATTAAATATTTTTCTTATTCATTTATAAAAAGATTTTAGTTATATTACAAAACGATGTTCAGACGACTTGCATTGGTCACACACACTTGTATGAAATTAAATAAATGTCTATTTTATTGACCGTTTTATTTAATTGTGAATTTCTTCTCGAAACTAGTAGTAAAGTAGAGAAATAAAGAATTTAACATTTTTTAACGTTGTCCCACATGCACTAAATACCCAAACAAGTAACAACTATCTGTAGGCCATACAAGTGTTTGTAAGGTGCGGGAATAAAAACCGCGACCAAGCCAATCGCTTAGCCACTGCGTTGGCACTGTAGACTGTGCGAATGCTTCTGTATTTCCTGCGCCGAACTCCCTGTAGTAATTGTTGTATTAAACATCTCCCTCTAATAGTCAACTATTATAGGCCTCCCTCAAAAAGAAAGATTTGCTGTAATCACGCAAATAACGACTAGGAACTTAGACACTGCTACCCATTACCGGTCTGCCACTTCTGCCGTTACAGATGCCATGAGATTTTATGGGATGTCCCATTAATCGACCCATGAATTAAACCCTGTAGTAAATTTCTTACGCCACTTCCCGCATATTAGTAACCAATAGAAATTAAATTGACCGAAATCGCACAGGACAATAATTTTTTTTTTCATCAATAAGATCAGTTTCATTACGTTTATTAAATAATTTACTTGGTAATAGATTTAGTTTGACTAATCGTCGTCAATAATGGCCACAAAATTTTATTTGTTTCCACAAATTACCAAAATTTGTGAGAAATATGTAAAAAAAAAAGTAAAGTTTAAGCCTTTAAATGTCCCACTGCGCGACCACCGTAGAGAGAGCGCGCGCGACAGTCCGAATTTCGAGGTTTTTGTAGGAGTTTACTCATGTATTTATGTTTGGGTCAAACCAAACCTGGCATGCGGGCCCCTGGCCCGTGAGCACAGTATCTGATGAAGCTGTAAAAGCCAAATAGGCTAAGAGCAATTACATCACTGAAATTATATATAGATAGAATACGTACCAAAAAATATTTATTTTCCTGTCGGTACTTTGTAGACACAACTTTGTGAAGCTTGTCGGTGGGGAGGTGAAATTAAGAGACACTTTGTGTCGATTCGTAAAGGAATGTAGGGATATGTGGGTGTACATTGACGGATATTTTCCTTGTTTTTAATTTTTATTTCGGTTCTTCATATATATTAATTCACTGTGGAAGAAAGCTAATGTATATATATTTTTAAATTTATATTTGTTAACGCCTTTCATATAAGCCACAAGAGTATTTATATGGCTGAAATAGAAAAATAGAATAAAATCAAATAGCCGTGTGGTGGCGGCTCGTTAAAAGAATACTACCACTCGATCTCATCCAATGGATCTCGTAAAAGGCGAGTAAGGAATTAAACTGCACTGTGCACCCAACAGCGCATGGTGGCGATGGGCTCACCACCTATCACACCAAGTGCATTACATTGTTTTGGTGAAACGTGGATTGTGGCAGTCATCTGTTTTTGCAGTGAGTGCTCAGTCTCTGACTACCTCTTATGGGATACAGTCGTGAATGTATGTAAATAAAAAAACATGTTATATATTTTTTGACTTATTTTATTACTTAAGCAGACTTAGTTGTCTTTTTGATTTTTAGTATCGAAAAATGTACATGGATTAGTTTACATTGAAATAATTTCACGTAATGTTCTTAAGCATGTGAATTGTTATGAAACCATTTATTTAAGATACACCGTAGATTGTTAGTTTTGTGTGGCTTAGGTGAATCTACCACCCAATCGCGCCCCATGGGTGTCGTAAAAGTCGACAGAGGGAAAACAAAAACCAGGAAATGGGCAGCAGAATCGTTCTGAAACATCTTATTCGTGGAATATCTTAAGAAATAAATGGGGCTTGCCGATTCGCCTGGCAAGCGTGGCGACTATGGCAAAATCCCCCCAAAATGACAAACACACACCACAAACTTGCGTGTCTTGTGGCAAACTATAGGCGAGGCCTCTGTCAAATAACTGTTTCCACACTAGCTATGATTAACAAAAAAGACGTCATATGAAATGAATTGTCACGTGTGGCCCAGTGCTTAGAGTAATCGACTACCACGCCGCAAGCCTGGGTTCGTAACCCACCCGGACCCGACATTAGTGCAGAAACAAAAAGCAAAAACACAATTTCTTGGTTTCTGATCTGGTTGTGTTGTGATTGTTCTTGTGTCTCTGACACTGCATTCTATCTCCGACCTCACTCGCCGTTGCTCCTAAAGGACTAAAGAAATTCGCGCATGTTACTGTTTCACACCATATGAAATGCAGCACTGATGTGTTGTTATATTGCAGGTTTGGATGAGTGAGTGCCACAGTGTTTGCGCGTTCACTTGTGGCACTATAATATCTCCTGCGCAGTTGATAACTTCCGACAGTATCCAATAGTTGTCGACGTGTTCGAAGAAGCTAATAAATATATGGAAAAAATATTGTAGAACCTATTATACGGCTTTTCATATTCACCTAGTCAACGAGGTAATTAAAGCATTGACCCGCCCATGACTTTAACCATTGGGAATGCCAATGTTCAGCAGTGAATTATAATAGACTAAAAAATTATAATGTTATGCATAGACCAATAGGTAAGTCAGCCTTTAAATGTCCCACTGCTGAACACAGGCCTCCTTTCATTTTTGAGAGGGTTTTTGAGCTAGAAAGAATCCGCGACGCTGCTCCAATGCGGAATGGCGGACTGCACAAGTCTTCGAAATATTTTTTATTTCTCAGACATTCAGGTTTTCCTTCACCGTCTAGGTAGGTATCACCCCAGGGCCAGTTATTCTGCCGTGAAGCAGTAGTGTGCAAACATTACTGTGTTTCGGTTTGAAAGGCACTGAGAGTTAGCGTAATCACTGGGCATATGAGACTTAAGAACTGATGTCTCAGGGTAACGGGCGCAGTGTGGTGTCACATAGAAATGTTCTGGGTGACACAGCATTTGTTGACCGTAATGGCATGACAATATGTTTGTTTAACATTATGCTGTATAAGTAAAGTAACAGCATATAAATGT
This sequence comes from Luehdorfia chinensis, assembly GCA_019845155.1. Lineage (NCBI taxonomy): Eukaryota > Metazoa > Arthropoda > Insecta > Lepidoptera > Papilionidae > Luehdorfia > Luehdorfia chinensis. Next base: position 2,550,989 of record JAHVAK010000125.1, read on the forward strand.
CCCACTGCTGAGCACAGGCCTCTAGAACATTTATGAAAGAATTTTGGATCCGGGAAGAATTCACCTCGCTGTTTCAATGCGGGTTGGCGGACTTCACATATCCTCGACAATTATTTTATTCCTTAAACATACAGGTTACCTCAAGGTGTTTTCCTCCACCGCTAGTGCACGTGGTAAATCAGCATTTATAATTGCAGAAACATTTTTGTGGTCCCGGCACCGGGGATCCAACACTGATAACCCACGTACTATGAAATTTAAGGCGAGCGTCCGCCCCCTGAGCTACCGCGGTGTAATATGATTGAGAATTCAAAAATTCAAAAAAATGAATAGGACAAATAGAGTATAAATCATATGAACGCAATATTTTTCTCTAACCTGTCTAATAATTACATTCACGATAGACTAAAGTGGCGCGGGGTGGGCATATACGCAAATTATAATAATTTACGACCAATTAGCTCCGGAGTTAGGGCACTAAGCCGCCCTAATGGCTTATGTATGTGGGTCTGCGCATATTTATTGAGTGAATTATTATTTATTAAGTTATTTTGGACATTCATAGGTGTTATTTGACATAATAATGGCATATGTCGGTTCGGACGATGTAATTGTTAATTAAGACGTAAATAAATGTTACATTTAGTTCTGTTTCCGGATAGATTAAACTTAGCTTCGTCTATTACTATGACATTTTAATCTTATTATATTACTATACGAAAACTGGAGAGTTTATTATGTTTGAACGCGCTAATCACAGAAAAACCTTATTCTATATGAAAACATATTGCATCAGAAAGCCCGTTTATCGAGAAAAATTATAGGCTATGAAAATTTATGCTACGGTCTTAAGAAGCCGCAGATTGAGAACCGAACATTACTGAAAAGTGCCGAACTATTCACAGTTCAATCACAAATTATCATCCTATATATTTTACGAAGGTGAAACCACGGGGCATAGATAGTGCTTCTATAAAAAAAAAGTAAAGTTTCAGCCTATAAATGTCCCACTACTGAGCACAAGCCTCCTCTCATTTCTGAGAGGGTTTTGGAGCTAGGAAGAATCCGCCACGCTGCTCCAATGCGGGTTGGCGGGTGAAGTCCACAAGACGCATTGGAGCTGTGTGTCTTCGAAATATTTTTAATTTCTCAGACATGCAGGTTTCCTCACGATGTTTTCCTTCACCGCCGAGCACGTGGTAAGTCAGCACTTAAAATTGCAATTAACAATCTTAGTGGTGCCGGCACCGGGAATCGAACCCAGGTCACTCGCGTACTATGAAATTTAAAGCGAGCGCCTAGCCCCTGAGCTACCACGGCTTCTATACTTGTGCTTCTATACTATCTAATAATATCTTAAAATTGAGAGAATATCACACGTACTAACACGTTATTAATTTTTGAAAAGTTGACACGTTCTGTTATGTTCATTAATACTTAAAAAGCTTAAATAATTTTTAAGTTAAGCTTAGTAAGCAAAAAGGTAAGAGGTCCATTACAATTTACGATTTACAACCTGACTCTCTCATCTGCTCATCGAGTACCCTGCTGTTTAAATGAAGACGCTATGGCACTTAAAGGGAATCATTTAAAATTCTCAGAATGGTGACGATTTTATGTAATATTAATTTATTACCAACATGCTGGATTTGTTTGGGACTTATTTCTTCATTCATAGCATGCAAGTAACCTGCTCGTAAAAGCAAAGTTATAAACTTCAATTTCAAAATCGTAATTGCATATTTTGATTCTGAATTACTTCGAGCTCGACGATGAAGAAAATTTCGTAAGGAAATCTAATAAATGTCCGAGGAATAAAAATATTACGACGACATGTAAAGCCTGTCAACTCACACTACAGCAGGGCCACCCACACTACATTTCAAATTCAAATTCAATTCAAAATCCGATCCTATTTGATAGAACAACAAACATTTGATAGAAAATGTTAACTCATTTATCAGTTTTACTATCTATCACATCACATCGACTCCTTACAATTTATGAATATTTTATCAGAAGATCAGGGTATAGAATTCATAATATACGAGGAAAAAATGCAAGGCTGCAGCTTTGTGAAATACTGAGTGTAATGGCACTCGTATACCTAAATTCTTTGACAATTTTCGCTTTTCCTTTACATGAGCTTAAAATAGACTTGACAACAGTGACATCTACCGAAAGAAATAGTAACTGCTGACCGATATGTTTCGTAATATACAGTGCCCTAATTACGGATAAACATATCCTCAACCATTTCACAAGAGAAAAATGACATTGTCATTTAGTAGTCTGAGGAATCAGTGAATGCAATCTGAAAATAGTATTCAAAATAGAATTTGTATTACTAGTGTGTTCATTGGTATAATAAAATAAATTAAAAAAAAAATCTCTCCCCGGCGGGGAATCGAACCCCGGTCTCACGCGTGACAGGCGGGGATACTTACCACTATACTACCGAGGACTACGAATATCGTTGAAAATATCTATTGAAACTTTACCTGTTTAAATAACTATTTAAAACTTTAATGGAATAATATTAAAAATAAAAAATTAAAAACGAGTGAATCGAACACATCCCGAAAATGTAATATTCAATGTAATAAATACAGACTTTCTAAATGAAACGTCAGCTATATCAGCAGTCAGCTATCAGAGTTTTTGTGGGAACAATTTTTTTATCTATTCTTGAATACACATTTTATCCTTTTAAATTTTTAAATCAACCGTTCTTCAAAGGGAAGGTTTAATTACAACGTATGCAAAAGTGAAGTACTTTATTACAATACAAGCCGTGGATAATGATAAATATCTTTTCAATGTTTAAAATAAAAATTCAAGTTAAAGAACATTATATCAATTCTTAGTTATTGTTTAAAGTAGAATAAGTAAAATTGGAATGTACCCAATCTGTGTAAAGGTCGACTAAGACAAATACTACCAAAAAATATTAGTTATCGAAAGATTTTTTTGTAGGAGAAAGTGATGAGACGAGCGTAACGTTCACCTGATGGTAAATGCAAGGTCGGCCCATAACAAATGCTGTGTCATCCAGAACATTTCTGTTTGACATTACACTGCGCTCTTCCTCTGAGACATCAGTCCTATGCGGAGTAATTACACAAGCTCTCAGTACTTTGTAGACCGAAACACAGTTATGTTAGTAGACTACTGCTTCACGCCAGAATAACTGCTTCTGCGGTGATACACGCCTAGACGGATTAGTGCATATGAATTATGTTACCAGTAAAATACCGTTCAAATTAGGAGAGTTCTAAATCCTTCTTTTTTTAAATATTACCTCACACTAAGATTCTTCCGGTTTTGTGAGTTCGTTATGCACACATAAATTGCAAATACACACTCAAATACAAAACAATTATCTGTAGGGTATACAACTATCAGTTCGAGCAAAAAAGGGACCCGCTACCCGTTGCCCAGAAGCAAGTAGCTTAGCCACTGCGCCTTCCAAAATAGCAGTCGCTTGTCATTACTGTAGTGATGACATCTAAATTATTATGTTAAAATGAAATAAACGTATTTGTTACTATTGAAACATGAAATAACTTAGGATGAAAAATAACTATTTTCGTAATGTAATAAGTACTTTTTCTTCGACTTAAAAAATATATAAACTAATTTCTTGACGAAGCCTAAAAATATAAACATACATCTTCATAAGTAGCTTCCACTTAAGCTGTTAAAGAAGATATTCTGCGAGTATTTCTAGATACAAAAACACACTGACAATGAGTCCGCAATGTCACTCAGAGCCATTGATTAATTGTCATTCGTAGCGTTGTTTAAATATCTGGCCTCATTCTTTGTATATTCTATCCTGTTCTACTTCAAGAGTTTAATCGTTAATCTGTGAATGGCTGTTCGAGTATTTACGGAGTTGAAAATCGCTTAATAATTATAATACCATTTCAGTACAGGCAAGTAGCGTCTAGAGTTTTATAGCTTTAAGTGTTTCTTACTATGCTTATAATTTATATAAAAGAAACATCGTATTTAACATAATACTTATTTTTAACCAATTCAAAAAGGGAGGAGGTTCTCAATTGTTTTTAATTAAAGTTTGTATATAATTTAGGTTATGTATGTTCGGGCATAAATTATTTGTTTATAAACCGATTTCAATTATTTATTTTTTGTAAAGGGTATCGTAAGGATGATCAATGAGAAAACCATGAAACTGTTTTGAGCTGCTGCGTCGTAGTCATTTTTTTAAATGATAGGGGGTTTATTTTTAATTTTTTTTGGAAAAGGGGTACCGGTAGTGTGTTTCCGTATAATTTGGATCAAGTTCTGATAATGGGATCCATGAGAAAATCGTAAAACTCTAAAATTCACTTAAGCATGTTTGGAGCTGCAGCTTGAAAGTCTGTTTTTTTGTTTAAATAATTATAAAATAATACTTTCGAACAAGTAATAAAAACTCTGGAATAAAAGAAATGGAATATTCTATTCTACTTACATTAGAATTCCGTGAGAGCGAGGTAGGTCACTCAATATGCTGCAATAAAGTAGAATTATTACAATAAAAAAGATCTAAAATGCAGAATTAAAACTCATCTGTTATATTATATTTGGATACTCCGTCAAAAATTAACTTTAGTCGATTGCAAATAAAGTATAATTTAGTCTCAGATCATTCGATATATAGTGACGTGATTGGTGTCCTTTTGTTTTTAAGTGCGAATGCAGTCAAACGTTCTTAAGCTCCGATGCATCAAAGTGCACGCGGCAATCTGATTGAAATCGTCACTACCTTGAATAATTAAGGGCTGTCTAAAACAAATGAAGACAGTATGTTTCAGTGCTTCGAGGATTATTTATTTTCTTATCTATGCAACGTCACAGAGTAAGAGGTATAAGAGGGTTCATTTTAGGATATATATTTCTTTAGTCTGAACATTTTTGTGCTTTATATTTGTACTTATATATCAGTGTGTCTGTATGCTATCTTTAAATTGTTTAATTTAAATTTACTTTTTATCTCTTAACAGCGTTTAATGCCAAGAAAACTTAGAATGTATATATAAATAACCATCTGTTGTTTCGATACAGCAAGTCGTTAGTTTTTGCTATTAACGGGTACTTAGAAGAGGTCATGACAGATCCGTACCCAAATGTACCAATTTAATTCCTACATAAATTGCTAAAAAATAAGTACTTATAATATTCCCGGAATTATTTTCTAATAATAATCTGTCCAATTTACTGTTTGGGTTTCATTTTTGTTTTAAAAAAAAATCATCATCAACGTAAAAGCATTCTTAGTGATACTGTGGCTGTACACAAAATCCCCTTGAAAGCGGATCCAGTCCTTTACGCATAATAACAACGTCTTCGTTATAATTAATATCCTTCAAGCACACAATAAGATCTGACTTTGACACTGGCATCCGTTTTATGTCTGACTTATGGCGAACAAAGTCAATTGTCTGAGCTAAATCTGGTCTGAAATAAGGCAAAAACTGATCGATGCCGACTTTGTAGCGTTGGAGCGATGATATTTTATGCTATATTCATATTTTTTTGATAAAGAACTCGATTGTTCTGTGAAAAACTTTTTTTGCGCGCTCAAGAATAAAGATTGTTTTTACTACTACAATGTATCAGAAGACAATCATTGGCTTTTTGAATATGGCACAGGTATCCAGCCTGACATTTAATATTCGATATGACATTGATGTATTATCGATTCCTTGATATGCATTTTGTTTTCTTTAACTACTTTGAAAACATGTTAATTTTACCACTGATCATGTCGAGAAATAATGACGTTTTAACTTCTTATGTTCAGATATTTATGAATTGGAGTTATCATCATCGGCCTAAGCAGTGTACTCCTCGGTTATCACGAGGAAGGAAGATGAAGTTGTACTTATGCCGCTTGACTGGAGGATTGACAGTCTACCAGATACGTCGCAATTTAGACTTTGATCGTCTCAGGTCTTTGGTATCCCGATATCTGTCAGGTGTCATAAGAATTTTTGACACTTCCCACGTTTTATCTTACGCTGATACTACATGGCACGTTTCTTCTGTCATTAATGTACCCTTTATCCATTGCACTACCACTGCCGATATAGGCTCTTCCAGGAGGCGCATATACCTACGATTATCTGCTGTCGTCATTGAATCAATACTCGCTACGTCTTCGTTGGTCCAGGTCAGTGTGACACTACTACTTCCGCCGTCGTGTGCCAAACTAACAATTTCTTGCTCCAATCATGATTCCGGCTACAATATATATAACAGATCACAGAACTAACGTTGAACTGTTGTAAGACTATTGAAGAACGCGCTTTGATGTTTAAATATATGGTATTATTAAAAAAAATGTCTCGTCTTCGTCGTCGTTTTTCCAGTCTGATAAGAAACGAGGTAATAATCAACAGATTTATTCCTGTTGTACTCACAAACTTGAACCTCATTATATATAATTCATGTAAGATTAGTATCTATATATTGCAAAGATGAATAAAAATGTAAAACAAACAGTTCATGATGAGTATATCTATCTCTATCTATATATAAAAGCGATTTACGGCTTACTCATCCCGATATCTCTGAAATTAACTGACTTATTGATTATTGACTAAAAATTTGGCATACATATTCCGTTCCCGACATAGGTAACCACTAAGAATAGATTTTGCTAACATTTGCTCTTAATTGCGTAAACGGGCAGGTGCTGTTTTTCTGTATACAGACATTAACATAACAATAACTTCCATGAAAGACCAGGGTGGGTTATCTAGTATTTTATGTTTGTTTGTATGCAAAAATCAAGATGATCATTTTATGCCACTAGATTCACATTAAGGTTATTCGCTATGGACATAGCATTGATTTCCCACAGTACAACATGCCTGACTTACGGCTAAAACAGGGTTTAGTTCAAGGTAAGACATGCGCGACTTTCTTAAATTACAAGTGACTTCTCACGACATACTCAGTGTATGTTAAACTTTCAGTTTCCCAGCTTGGGTTGTATTTTTTTTTATAATTACAGTTCTTCATACACTCTATCCATTGCAGAATTTAAAGAAATGAATTGCACAAAATTAATCTATAGAAGTTCGTGTGATATAGTGCCGCCAGGTTCATTATGTCTAATTTCGAGATGGAAGAATAACTGGTCTGGGGAGTCCGTTTACGTAGGTACGTGTAGGCGGACTCCTGCATACAAATCCTACCACCCCTTTTTTATTAATCAGTACTGAAAACGTTATTCATGCAACTTGGATAACATTTTAATAGTAAAACAAGATAAAATCAAACATAATTTATTAAACGAACAATTATGTTTTTAATTTACAAGCGAAACTACTCGTAACAATTTAAATATAACCAGTGGTCGTCTTATGGACGAAATTGGTCCGTGATTTAATATATTTTTAACTCATATGCTATGTTGTAAAATTGTTTTAAATTTAAATTTGTAATTTATAAATAATTTTTTAAAAATTGTTGTAATTTTTGCTGGAAATCTCACATATCTCCGTGCGCGAAATATGCTTAAGAAGCGTTACAAAGTTTAGCTATTAATCTTCTTCTTCAGCTCTTTATCTATTAATATCTAAGTACAAAAAACTTTTTATTACTTGGTAAAAAGTTGAGACATTCTGCATACTGATCAAGCGTCGGAATTACCCGGGCAAATACGGGAGACCTGGCAATAATGACACTGTCATATCTCAAATATACAAGGTGTTTGGTAAAAAGGATTTGTATATATACCAAGCGGGGACGTACACGTGCAACCTATACATTTTAATGTTTTGGCCATACAACAAACAATAAAATCACAAAAAAATTATCTTAAGATTTCTTCTTTGTGATTTCGCATTTGAACCTATAAAAGAATAAAAGTTACTTGTATTGATACCTTCTGTCACCTCCTTTCGGGTTCTTACACTATTAACCTAACACCTTGTATATTTTTGAGATAACCCGCCTAGTGGTCAAAGTACCTGAATTCTATTCCATGGGGAATTATATTTCCCGGGTTTTAATTTCAGTCGGATCTGACATTTGTGCAAATACAAATGCCGGTTTTCTGGTGTGGTTGTGTTGTGATTATCTCCGTGTCTCTAGCATGCTTCCGATCCTTCTTACGATATAAACGAGTAATGAATGAACCATGAACATCCACAATATTCTAGGTATTCCGGGTGCATTTCCGGCCTTTGAGGAAGAAGTAGACTCTTTTCTGGAACGTTCCTTTTTACTGATAAGAATACGATATAGCACTATATTACGAACAATAATTCAGAAATACATGAGATGACAGTATAAAAAACAGTCTACAGATTAGTTTTCCTTATTAAAAAATATCGTATTGTGTTTTGGAATAAATGTAAATTAGCAAGACATATTTTAAGAGTGTTAGGTTGGTGCGCATTATTAACATTTTAGTTAACTACATCTAAGTACATACATACATTCCACATTTAGTAGCGAACGAAAAGCTCATTGAAACATGTTACAGTGTTGTTTATTACACGCATCCCTTCCTAGAACAAGTCCTGGCAAGTGCGCTGAATGACAATGCCGTTATTGTCCGACGACGCCAAGACGGACAGAAAGACAGCTTTACAGCATGTTGATATGATTGAAACAGAACAGTCTGTGCCAAAGATAAATATGTCATCATGGAAAACGTTAAATATATTGTAACATAGGAAACGCGTTCCTGTATTTTGCGTCTATATACAGAAATTTCTGTAGGCAAATTTATTGTTTTTATTGTTGCTATTTTCACGGCTGTTTCCGATGTTCTTTTTTTAATAAAAAAGTAAAGTAGCTTGTAAATGTTAAATTTTAACAATTCGCATGCTGCATTTAACAATTTCAGTAGCGCCGGCACTGGTGATGGAACCAAAGTCAAGTAAAAGTAAAGTTAGAGTTAGAGTTACCACGGTTCGTTATTTGTTTGTTTCTTCTATTTTTTATCTATAAAACGTACAATAAAACGTCAGAGCTGTTAAGGAAATGTAAAAGAACAGATAAAAAAGTTTAATTTATGCACACATTTGTGTAACTTAATAAAGTTACAGAAATTATATTTCCAAGAAATGTAAAGCGAAGATAATACTTTTGCAAAATATATTTTAACTTATAAATTAAGTATGTACATGTTATATCTCTACATATTATAACGGTTGTACTTTGTTTAACTTGTAAAAGTTGTTACTTAAAGAAATTTAAATTATACAGAGTTTAATTAATTATACGACATACAGAGATATAACGAGCATAATCTTAATACATAAAAATTTTGTCATTAAGGAACAGGTCAGAATTTTCAGTGTTACATTTTCATCGCGTTAAAACAATTCGAATACGCCCGCAATATGCATATATGATCGAAAGGATCAAAGCGTATTAAATATGATATGATTATTCCTTTCATGAGACCCATTCGCTTTTCTTTCCCGTGATATATCTGTCAATCGGCGCATTACGCGGCAATATAGTGTCTACAGTACACAACGCGAGACATGCCTGCACCGTTCTGGCAACGTTTCCGCTTATTATTGCAGCCGCGACGTCAGAAGTACGCTTTGTTTGAAGTCCCTGTGATGTGGCTAGTGAGTATTGGTACACGTATATACGAGTATTTGATTCTATAATTAATTTTGCTTTGCCTGTTCTAACACAATCAAGGGTCTCCTATTCGCTATTATTGTAAAACGCTCACAGATCGGTTATTTAACGGTGTTTTTGTAAAATTTTAAACTGTTGTAGGTATTAGATTACTGCTTATGTTTACCCTTATCCAGAACATTACAAAGCTTCGATTTTTGTATAACAGAACAGTTAACCTAACCATGTAAACAATAACGAGTAAACAACCGTGTAAACAATGACTTGTAAATCGTAACCTGATTATATAACATCATAACTATATGTCATAAAATGAAGTACAATTATTCTTACTTCAACTTAAGTAAATTCAGCAGCCTAGATGGTTTTGTAATGGTCCTGGGTTAAACTTATGAAAGTTTTACACAAAATGTAGGTCTCTACTATCATAAGCTCATAAGGCGTCGTCGCTCCACAGAATGTTAAGAACGACATTTCACCTTTCGTTCTTTGCTTTCACGGACCTCTCGTTTCCATCAGTTCTTAGTGCTATATCTCTGGACTATTGCGGCAGATCCCGCTGCGCTGTTTTCAGAAAAATTAGATAAACCGTAAGTTACCTCGACATTTATATACCATTAAAAGGTTCTTAAATTATTAAAACACAGTCAGGTGAACTTAAGTACTCATTGTACGAATACGTTGACTGCGAGGTAGGCCTATGTTCAGCAGTAGACTAGTGATAGCCTGATATGATGATGAAGATGTAAAAGTCAGACATTCCGTAGTTTTAGGCCAATGCGTGTCAACCCTGCTACAGTATTATCGACGAGCGCACGCGCATAACGGTTATGAATTATTGTGATCTATTCTCAGTGCTGTGCTCTCTTAAGAATGGACACTGCATGAGCACGAGTGTGTTTATGCACTCCAATTCTGTTAAGGATGCGCTTACTTATTGATTTTATTTAAAGTTAACACTGGATTAGATTTGCGTTTCTTAGTCGAGAATTTATAAACGAAATGGTTTAAGTATAGTTACTTATCTATTAGTAATTCAGGGTCGAGGTATAAGTGCAGTTTATATAATAACGAATGTCTTTCTGTTTTAACATTATTTTTATCCTACTTGTCGCCAAATCTATGTTCTTTTATTATTTAGTGAAGGTCTGGTTTACATAATAAGAAATGATAAAACATTTATGTAATTGTACAACAAGTTTTTCACAGCTCTTTTTTGTTCGTAAAAGCCAGAAATGGGCTTCAGTATCTTCTCTGAATATAAAAATAAATTTGCTGATCCGCCTGTCAAGCGCAGCAAATATTCGCCAGTAGGCGAACGTATCACGATCAGATCTAAGTTGTCCTGAGGAAGGACCGAGTCAAAAGTATCCGAGACCGAAGAGCTTGTATGAAAACACCAATGAAAGTAGAAGAAGGGAAAGAGGTGTGTCAGGATCGTAGCAAGTGGCAAGATGTGGCCTCAGACTATCCCAATGGTAATATATGTATGCAGAATTAAGATCTGACGTCTTAGAGTGACGGTCGCATTGAGGTGTACACATCAATGTTCTGGGTGATACAGCATTTGTTATGGGCAGACGTTACATTTACCATCAGGTAAACGTTTTACTCGTTTCGTTTCTTGGCTCAGAATTTTGCATTGTGGTCGTTTATTTGAGAAGACCTCAGTTCAGCAGCGGACTTGCATGGAAGATAGGTAGTTAATATTTACTTGTGAAAAATTAAAAACCTTATCCTTTGAAATACATACATACATATTATTAACAAAAGTAGATATGTTTTTAAAAAAATTAAGAATAATTGGGACCGCCGAAATTCAGTAGCGATGATTAAATATTTTAAGACAAGAACAAAAATACTCGTATATTTCACTGACGGCGGATGCGTTGTTGCAAAATGTGCGCGGTTCCGTCGAGTTTCGCCATCCAAGCGCACAATCACCACTTCCGGCGCGCACGCACGGATTTAGTCGTCTTCACGTACTCGATCCATCATACTTAGTGAAAAATTAAGGAGTGATTTTACATATGATTTATTTTCTTGTTTATCTTTCAGATCGCTTTTCGCTTTGACAAATTTGAATGATTTGTTATGGAAGAAAAAGTAATTTTTAAACTTCACAACTTATTAATATAACAGTCAACTTTTAGATGCCATGCGTTGTAGATGATTTGGCAATAGGAGTGCCAGAAGCTTTGCAATTTAAACGCTGTTGGCAGTCACCGGTCCTATTAGTTGAAGTTAACCAATTCTTTAGAAGGTTAGGTTAAGGGAAGGCCAAAAGATTTTCCTGGCATTCCTTCAGTCGGTTTTCCGACAACCAGGAGTTGATAGGCATTTCTCCTACGCCGCCACGATGCGGCAACGGCTTTACATATACAGTAAATATACATTAGCGTTATTATAAAACTTTGAAGTAAATAGTTTTGAAATATTCTGCTTAGATGCCGCTAATATTAATTCATTTATAAAAACATAACGCTTTTTATTCACGCTCGATTATCTTACCCATCAATTCTCGTAAATTCTTAAACGAAATCGATTCTTACAGAGTAAGCTCCAAAAATGTCAATGCATAATTGATTTAAATAAACTAGGTAAGTGATAACAATGATAAAATAACTGTTAACATAAGTGAGAAAATTTCAAACAAACGGTATCCGTTATAAGCTACCAAGTGCTCAAATTGCCGGTCATCATTCCATTGCTGAATATTGGCCTGCCCCATAAGTTGCCACAAAACACGGTCCTGAGTCACCTGCGTTGCAAAACCGTCCAGATCACCTTATATTACGTTTGCCAGTACGGGGTTACCACTCGAGAATCATTCATCCGCATCGGTTATCTGTTCTTCGAGCTACGTGGACTGCCCATTTTCACTTTTACTTGCTGATTTATAGGGTTATATCGATTACTCTACTTCTACTGCGATTATCGTCGCTACAGATTTGATCTAGTAGAGAAACATGAGGGATATAATACGAGTAAATATGAATAGATTTTATTTATTTTCGTTAACTTAATGTTGGTGATATTTTTTTATTATAAATACATTAATTAAAAGGGCAACAAATGTCGGATTTAATTCCTATAAGCATTTTCTCCTAAATCACGAGTTTTGACTTAAAATACACATTTGAGCATCATTGAAAGAAAGTAGGATACTATAAATTATTGTCCAGCATCATGGTCTAATCTTCCGGTTAACGACTAGAAGTGGAATCATCTGTGCAACAAAATTTTTAGTCATTAGAGCGCAGGCTGTACCAAAGATACAGAGATAATTAGTATACGTCTTTACCTGAAAATCAACGAATCAATTTGCTTGAGTGAAAATACTGGTGGTAGGTTTTCTATTCAGGAATCCATCTGGGTAAGTGGCTCAGCAATATTTGAAGCCGTGTGATGGTAGCTTAAGGGAATCTACTACCCAATCTCAACCTGTGGGTATCGTAAATCGACAGAGGGAAAATCAAACCAGAAGACAGGCAGCAGCATCTTCCTGGAACATTTAAATGGAAAAAAACATCGGTTGCCAACCCGCCTGCCAAGCATGCTCAATACTTTTGTGGCAATCTAGGGGGGGAGAACTGTGTTCGGCAGTGGACTAGTGATAGGCTGAAATGAATAAATGAGCAAAAATATCCAGTGATGTTAATGATAAAGCAAAAGAGGCACTGGCTTCTTGCGTCCTTGTTTTACAATGCAGATATGACTAAATATTTTTAAGATCGAAAATAAATAAAGGAAACGTAGCACAAACTTCGATTATAGCTGGATTCGAACCCAAAGATTCATGATCCTGAAATCACTCGGTTGCTGTCTGTACAATCTTCCATTACATCAAATGGTGTGCTTACAAACACGTTTGTAACTTGTTGAGCTCACTGTCGTGTCACTTTCCAGCAAGATAAATGTTTGTACGCAACCCCTATTATTTGGGGTTGCATTGTTGACAGGGTTGTCGCAGTTGTATTAAAATCGTTTATTTATTGGATAAAATAACGAGACTGGCAAAACATTCACCTGATGGTAAGTGCAACGTCTGCCCATAACTGTGTCACCCAGAACATTACTGTTTGACACCACATACGCTCGTAACCCAGAGACATCAGTTCTTAAGTCTCATATGCCCAGTGATTACGAAAGCTCTCAGTGCCTTTCAAACCGAAACACAATAATGTTTGAACACATCACTTACTGCTTCACGGCAGAATAACTGGCCCTCGGGTACATTCATGATTCCTATGCAGGGATCCGTCTAGGTGGGTACAACCTCAGGGCTAGTTATTCTGCAGTGAAACAGTAGTGTGCAAACTTTACTGTGTTTCGGTCTGCAGGGCACTGAGAGCTAGTCTAATCACTAGGCATATGAGACTTAAGAACTGACGTCATAGGGGAACGGGCGCAGTATAGTACTACACAGAATTGCTATGGGCGGACGCCCTCCTTTCCCCAATAAAAACAATATATTTTTGTCAGCCCTGAGCTAACACGTATCAGCAAGAGCAACACTTGTTGCTCCCCTAACAATGAATTTATTTCAATTTGATAAAAGGTCCCGTTCCCTCTTGAGGTTTAAACGTTGCACAATATTGTTTCACGGCAGAATAAATAGCCCTGCGGTGGTACCTACCTAGACGGATTTCTGCATAGGAAACCGATGATTTCAGATGGACACGCGATAATGCACTATATAATCAATTATACACATGATTTGATTTCATGTTCAGGCTAAAACTAGGTGATAGTGCCTTTTTATTGCATAAAGTGATGAAACGAGCAAAACGTTCACCTGATGGTAAGTGCAACGTCTGCCCATAACAAATGCTGTACCACCCAGAAAATTTCTGTGTGACACTACACTGTGCCCATCACCCTGAGACATATATTCTTAAGTCTCATATGCCCAGTGATTACGCTAGCTCACAGTGCCCTTCAAACCGAAACACAGTAATGTTTACACACTACTGCTTCACGGTAGAATAACTGGCCCTGGGGTGGTACCTACCTAGACGGACTCCTGCATAGGAATCCTACAACCAGTAAATTAGGTGCATGCATGCATTAAGGTCAAATTATAAAAATGCAACATATGTGTTATGTAAATGGGACCACCTACTGCTTCATGACGCATATAAAATGGTGCATAGTCCGAGTCTTGTTCGTCCAGACAGTCATACAAAGCTATCAATGAATATTAATTACTATTAAAGTCTTCATCGGTCAACTAAAATGGTGTTGCCCCGGTCACGTTCTCATTAGAACATGGCCATCATCCTAAGTATGGAAACCTGCAATTTGTTTCTTTAATTCATTAATTAATTAAGCATTGTGTGAACTATACATTAATGACTAACGGTGTTAATGCCATTAGCTACGCATCGTCGTTGTTGTTATCGTCTCTTGCGTAATAGTCCACTGCTTGTCCTAGACCGCACCTAATAAACTTATGTTCTGCCGTACGTACACAATATTTTAAAAAATAAACAATGGCAAAGACTAATATTTTGACACATATTAGTCTCCTTGAATAGTTCTCGTAGCGACTCGCGCGGTCCGAAGTTAAAGATATAAAAATTTTTGCAAAATAAATATTGCTTCCAATTCAGATGTGGATCTCCACAGCAATACACCATAGGACATAATATTGTAGAAGTATAAAAAATATACTAACTTAGCTGTAGCCTTATTGGTCAGCTGTCTAAACCTTCTAAAAGCAAAAATGGCAAAAATTAATTTCGGAGCTGTTTTTCAATGTGTGCTCCCCTACTGTAGCTTGGAGTCAATAGTGATTCCAAGAAATACAGTTGAATTTTTAAACAACATTAGACATTTTAAAGTGCAAACATTTTGTTTTGTCCTCATTAATAAGTAAATTAGCTGTCGGAAATCATTTGACATCAATATCCAGAATTGGGCTGTTCCAGAACTAAGTCATTTCTCTTAACTTTAAACAACAATGAGTTCTCATATCAAATGCCATCAAGAGATCGCATAAAACACCGACTGTAGAACATGTGAGGCTAGTTGAATACTGGCATTAGTTGTTGACCTACCTTTTGTAAAGCCGAATTGCTTGTCATTTAAAATTCTATATTTACTAAAATGAACGACCATTTGCTGTAGCATATTTTTTCAAGTATTTTACTTAAAGCTGGCAACGCAAATTGGGACGATAATTAGAAAAAACTTCCCTACTACCATATTTAAACTGCTACATATAACCTTACTACAAAGACATCAAAGTCCACACAGAGATTACAATTATCATCGCCAATATTGGGCCTATATCGATAATAATTATATCAATTACCCAGATCGAAAGAGCTCCCAGAGAAATGAATCTTCGGAATGATTGTTCCACTTGTCAGACGCCGTGAGATTCAGCCGTTTTTCTTATGAACTCTAACAATACCCAAGTAATGAGACGGGACGGCAGCTTTTCTTTCACCACCTTTCGGCGCTCGCTTTCATAGAGCAATGTAGCTTAGCATTAGCTAAGATTTTTTATGGGATGTTTCAATTTATTACGAAGAGAGAATTTATTACGAAGGAAGGAAGAAGTAACGTAACTAACATGTTAAGTAATGATTTCTTATATTTACGCGAATATTACACGTGCAATAAAACTAATTTTACGGTTATTTTCGTTTAATTTTGTCTATTTATAACCTCTTTATTTGGCCTCTCTTACATAGGGCATACAAAAATATCAATAAAACCCGCGTAAAGAACATATAGCTGACATCAAGCATCAACGCTAGGAGTCTGCAGTCTGTGGCCATGTTGTGGATCACCCCAACCATTACATCAGATTTGATAAACCACAAATCTTTGCAAAAGAACAGCGATTCCTACCAAGGATGATTCGCAAGGCCATTAAAATTAAAAAAAAAACATCCTAATTTCAATAGAGATGATGGTAGGGTATCACCGCCGGCTTGGGATCCTATAATTAATAAAATTAAATAAAAAACTAAGCATACCACTGCAAGACTTTAAAACACAGTTAGCTCTTTCTGCGTAGATCGGACCAGAAATAATAATTAAAAGATGAACGTACCCCGGGTTAATTTTGACATCAGAACATCTGTCACCTCAGTTCTCTCGTAACCATGGGTGCTGTAAAGCGTTCGAAACGTCGGGTTATAAATAATCAAACTTGAACGCGATAAAATCCATAAACTTCGTTATACTAACATTTTAAGATTTATTTAAATCAGTTTGAAGATTTAAATGAAACTAAAAATAAACACCTGGCCGCCGAGCTTCAGCATGTCAAGCAAGTTTTGCAAGACAAGCTTCGGGTTCCGCGCCTACGTCGTAGTGACCGAGTGAAACCGGCCACGGTCGAGCGTGTACTTGCTGTCCTACCATATGTCAGAGGAGTCATATGGTAGGACACACAAGATTGGCGCTATATCTTGAAGCGGGCTTCCAGACAAACATATTTCAAGCCGCCGAAGAAGATAAGTCAGTTTTTACAGGAGTATACAAGCTGGATTGTGAATGTGATCTCCCTTACATAGGGCAAACAAAAATATCAGTAAAATCACGCGTAAAAGAACATATAGCTGATGTGTAGCATCGCCGCTCCAAGAAGTCTGCAGTCTGTGACCATGTTCTGGATCATCCAACCCATTACATCAGATTTGATAAACCACAAATCCTCACAAAAGAACACCGATTCCTACCAAGGATGATTCGCTAGGCTATAGAAATTAAAAAACATCCTAATTTCAATAGAGAAGATGGTTGGGTACTACCACCGGTTTGGGATTCTATAATTAATAAAATTAAATCAAAAACCAAGCATACTACTGCAAGATTTCAAGACACAGTAAACTCCTCTGCGTAGATCCGACTAATAATGATAATTAAAAGCTACCCCGAGTTAACTTTGACATCAGGACATGTATTACCTCAGTACTCTCCTGACCATGGGTACTGTAAAGCGTCGAAACGTCGGGTTATAAATATTGAAACTTAAACGCCGTAAATAAGATTCATTTAAATGTGTATTGTTCGCTTAAATATGTATAAGAAATCATTAGTTTGAAAATAATTTACCGTCTAACAAAAAAAAATAATACTTCTAAAATATTTGTGAATTGTCTAGGATGTAGGCGTCTTATGTCTCAAATTAACGACACAACGGAGCATTAGCGATGGCCAAAAAAGGTTGCAACATGAGAATATTGTTGATATTGCCACATCCAGTTTATTTCACTACCTACAGAAAACAATCTTAAATTATAAATGCCAAAAACACTAATACAAAGGAAGACGTAGACGGTTTTTATTTTTAAAGTATTACAAACAAACTTGCACAAGTAATGTTCGCAGCTTAAAAATAAAAATTAGAAATACACCAGCGAACCCATTCCGACAAGACCAAGCATAGGATTAAGCCATGTTTACCAAATACGAAAATGTATCAAACAATCTATTGTGGGCAAGGTTTGTTCGACGCTAAATTCAAAACGTAGGCTAGTTTACGAGTACATACGGCGCAACAAGTGAAACAACATGCGATTGAGATGTCGAACTACCCACGCTCTATTGTACGACGCTAAGTGCAAGGTATTGAGTGTCAAAGCAAGAAAAACGTGAATTACTTGTAGTTTCGGCCTAATATGATATTAAATTTATAGGATGTCGGTTTGATGATGTCATGATTCTGGGATCAGTGTCCAGACCTATGACCCTGAGTTCATTAAAAGTTGTTTGTGGAACTTTTGATTTTTATTTTGTGTAAGTGTTTCCATGATTTTGATTTTGCATCTAGCTGTTACAGTAGCAGACCGACGAGTTCCTTTATGATGACGTATTCGCCAAAGCTAATACTGTTTGCGCACAGAGCACTGGTTTTGAATACGTCCCATTACGTGGAAGTACGGTAGCACAAGGGCCAGACGCTTGCCTTAAATTGCACAGTAAGCGACTGACCTGAGTTCGTTCCTCGGTGCCGACACCACTAAAATTGCTCTGCAGTTTTAAGTGCTGATTTCCTACGTGCTCTACTCTCTACTAAAAAATCGTGAGAAAACCAGCATGTCTGAGAAACAAAAATAATAGAGCAGCGTGGCGGAGTGTCCTTGCTACAAAACCCTCTCTGTTTGTGTGTGAAGTGAAGGCTGTTACTTTATGATAAAGTGATTGAAACTGGCCTGGGCGTTGTAACTGGAGAGCGAGAGAGTTATGCTTTATGCTCATACATAAATTATATCATCATTAGTCAATTTAATTGCCGATAGGTGTCCGACAGAATAGTGTAGCAAAAGAAAGAGGGAGCTTTCCTACCGAAGTTTCTTAAGAAGCGGCTAAGGTATTGTACGGACTGTCTTTATTCGTGCAGAATAACATCGTAATATACAATGCTATCACTATGCTGGTCGTAGGAACGCAGTGGGGAGTAACAATATTTTTTTTTTGTCTCGTACCAAAACGGCGGCGACTTGGTTCGCCACCATTTTCGTTTCTCGCGCGGGTGAAAAGTGGGCTACGTGGGTAGTCTCTGCTTACCCCTTATATGAAAAACGGAGTGATTGTATGTACCTAGTTTTGTTGAAATTTATGTTTGAATTTAGATTTAATAGTTGTTGTTGCACATTTAGCAGTTCTGGTGTCAATATTTTTATGAGAGTCGTGCGCACATACTAATGATTCTTGGTTTTGCCACGGCTTATTATAATTCTCGATGCCAATCTGAAGTTAATATAATTTCACGATCGAATATCGATTGTAATTCGTGTTAGAGATTCACTACCAATTACCATATTCGTTTTAATAGGTTGTAAACGATAAATGCCTTACGGCCAATAATTCGTTTCATAACGAGTGTCGTGGACATGAGACACGAATTTCATTTCGTGATAAGTAATAATTTTTTTAGGTATCATAAATTATTGATTATTTTACTGTAATTTTTAGAAAAGCGTTTGGAAAAATAAAATTTTCATCAACGAATGTTTGACCCCTTATGCTGAAACCGTTCGTATTCAGTATAAATGTCAAATCACCATTTTAAAGAATTCGTCCCTACTTTTCAAAAAATGTATTGATATGTATCATATGTTTCTTTGTAAATGTACGTAGTATGTATGTAGTACAATGTAAATATAAAACGAGAACATTTATTTATTTATTTATTTTACATATTTAAAATGAACTAATAAATGAATATTAAATTATTGTTATCGCTCACAGAACTTCATACATACCAACACTATTCCCGGCCATTCATCCGCAAACAGGTGACACTTACGGCTTGTGTCCAGGAGAGTGTTGAGCGCGGCGAGGACGCAAACAGTTTGTGTTTACGATCACGGTTATAATTATCTGGTACGAGTGATCGACACAGCTCGGCTCTCAGGTTCAGAGTGTCAATCTTCCGACGAAGTATTTTACACGCCATGATTATTTGCTGATGCGCTCGCCGAGTTTCGAATGAGTTGGAATTCACAGGGCCAAGGAGAAATTTGGTGGGATATAAATATGGATATTATTACATGAACGTGCTTGTAGATGTATCTTAAAAACTTTTTGAAGGAGCTTGTCCGTACTTTCGTATAGATTCCAAATACAAGAACTAGCTCCTTAAGCGTATTATGGTAACATTACAAAATTCCCTAGAATTCCTGAGAACAAACCCCAAGGGCTTGAATGATTCCTTGGCTAACGTTGTTATGTGAACATCTAATGTAAGTTTTTGATCAAACATAACGTCTTTTATGGTGTTAGCATGAGCCATAACTTGATTGTTGATTTTATAACTGTAACAGCTGGCGAGCAACATTCGACCGAAAGACATTGTGTAATATTAGTCTAGGTTAAAGTCCATTTTGTTCACAATACTTCACAGGAAAATAGCATCTGCATCACTCTGCATTACCACAAAATGGGCTTCTGATTTTATCTCCATAAAAAGTTTCAGTCGTCCGCGTAAAGTAAACATTTGGAGTGTGCAGCGGCTGTTGGGAGATCATTAATCATAAGCAAGCACAGCAGAGCGTCAAGAGTCGAACCCTGGCTCACTCCGGAAACGTGTGCTAGGGTTGCGACTTGTATAAACCGAGCCTAACATACTGCTGGTGATCACGAAGGTATTGTGCGAGTAGCCGGAGAAGACCTGGGGCGAAGCCAATGGCTGCGCGTTTAACATGAAGTATTAACACTATGAAACGCCCTTCAAAAATCAAAATAAAGTACAACGACCTGGTACCCTCTGTACAGGTGCGAACAAATATTGTTTACAATAGACAAAAGATCAGCATCCACAGACCTTTTATGTCTGAAACTGTGTTGCTCATTGTCTATTTGCGCTTACGCCTATGCAAAATGTTTTCGAAATATTTGGCTGGTGATGATAAAATTGCAATAGGCCAATATTCTTCAACTACCAATGTGTTTGGGCTTTTTGATGTTGGTACTATTTACACTAGAGAACTTCCATTGTGGAGGATAAACTCCAACTTTTAATGCCAGGTTGAATATATGACATGACCACACAATATTTTTTTACACTTCTAATTATGTAAGGTGGTAAGTTATCAGGACCTTCAATACTATTCGGCTTCAATTTATTTATTGCAATAATGACGTCTGCAGAAGTAATCCCTATCAAATTGATATTTTGATTGAATCCTACCATCAGTAAAATCCTTCCATGTACAATATATAATAATAGATGATGTCAAATTGAGAAAAAAAACTGTGAACTTGGGGGATAAAATGTTCGGGTGCAAAATCTTAAGGGCACACCAGCAAGCAGCTTACCTGATGGTAAGTGATTACCACCACCTGCCAACATCCATATCATCAGAGGAAATGAGGGTGCCGGCCTTTGAGAAAGGAGGCATCAGACAAAGGATTGCATTATTTTTCAGTAATTAAGATTCCTTAGATTCTTTAATTTTAATTTAAGATGTGTTGAGGTGCTAAAATAATTAACACTGGGGCTGAACTTCAAATTGGTCGTGAATAATATTTTTTTTAAGGCAGATCGTGACAATACATGCAATTACTTCACGTGACAGTATGTGCAACGTCTGCCAATAACGAACGGAATGTCATCCAGAACATTGGTGTTTGGCACCACACTGCGCGTATTATAATATGTACATATTTAAAAGCTTTATCTTATAGTGATAGTGATGAGATTTTTAGCTGATAAACTGTTCGTAAGCTTAACCTAAAATTGATGCTCATTTAATTACTGCTCACGTAAATTAAGTCAAGACATTTATTGGTTAGTAAAACGAAGCATCCGTGCCGTCGCATTCGGTGCATTAACGCACCACGTCCATAGATAATGGTGAAGTATTCTTTATGTTCTACTATATACATTCCTATTGCGTATATTTTTATAGTTGTGTTGTGTTGTTCTGAGTAATGTGTGCCTGATCTTATTATAAGTGAAATTGTTACTTCTAATAAGCGCAAGTCCTCTTCTAAAAAGGCAGAATCGTAAACCATTTTCAAGTATACTATGTAATTTTTAAAAAGTCATATTATAAAAGATGTGTCAAGTAATTTAATTAGTAATCTGATATTTGAATGCCTACTACATTATAATATAACTCATTATTAGCTCAATAAAAAAAAAGAAAAAACGAATTTTTTAAACTACTTATTAAGATATTAAGAGAAGTTTTAACATCATCAAACACAACATCGCGAAACCTGATTGCTTTGAAGTGGGACACTTGTAGGCTGTTACTTAATTTTTTACTTTTAGCAGATATCTTGCGCTTATATTGTATGTTTAAAAAATAGTTTAACTTCTGATCACGTAATGTGTCAGTAATGTCTAATGTAAAGGAATCCTAACAAGTTCTCAGTACAACAACATGGCCGGACGAATTCTAATTTTATAATTGTAGGGGTATTTAGGTGGCCGTATTAATACGATTAATAATTGTGAATAAAAATTTGCTTTTCAAATTGATTTTTTTCTCGTATGATATGACGACCGCGGGGGCAGAGTGGTCAGAGTACCTTACTTCTACGCCGGGGCCCGGAGTTCGAATCCTAGATCCTCCTATAGATTACACCTGTATCGTGGGCGCGAGTCCCAGCCAGACCTGTTGGCTCCGGCTGGGACTCGCGCCCACGTTATAGGTCATAGGAAATTTTAGTTACTCGTATTAAAGCTTAAAAAAACAATCAAATAAAAATAACAAATTTAAGTAGTGTGACGACTTTATGAGTGGTTAAGCGTTTGGTTTCCGCATTGTGAGACGCCATTTCAATTCCCACACTTGAATAATGTTTATATATAAGCAGTGTAATAAAGGTAACCCACGATTACGAAAGGTAAACCACGATGGAAATCCTAGTGGCGGGTATTCTTTTTTAAATAAAATAAAATAAAATAAATAAAGACTAGCTGTAATATATTTAACGCCATATTACTTTTGAAAAATATTAAAAATTAGACACAATAATTATAAAACATAATTTTAATATAAAATTTTGTTTTATATTTACGGGTATGTATATATCTATATATATATATATATATATATATATATATATATATTTACCCATACTATAATATTAATAAGCGTTATTAAGAAAATAAGTTATGGTGTTATGATAAATCTGCTTTAAATATTTGAAACGAAATCAAAATTCAAATAAACTATAATTTTAATTTCGACGTTTCGTTTGCTTTTCAGCTTCCGTCATCGCGGACAGGCTAAGATGTTATTTGTCTTGACAGATATTTGAAAATTATGCTTAATTACCACCAACAAATCGTTATTTGTCTGACATTTTCATAAGACCCGAACCCGAACCGACAACCAAAAAATTGGAACTTAAATAAAATATAAATTTAATCGGTATGATTTGTGGATTCGATTTTTGATAAGCTGATTCAAACCTTGAATACCATAATGAGGAGACTCAGAATTTCT
Source organism: Luehdorfia chinensis (assembly GCA_019845155.1). Classification (NCBI taxonomy): domain Eukaryota; kingdom Metazoa; phylum Arthropoda; class Insecta; order Lepidoptera; family Papilionidae; genus Luehdorfia; species Luehdorfia chinensis. The sequence goes on from JAHVAK010000125.1 coordinate 2,574,541, forward strand.
TATTCAAAAGCTAACAAACGGACTAAGCTATCAACCGTAATTAAATTATAATGATGATTAATGCGAATCGCTTACTGAATTGCACACTGGCGACTGACCTCTCAGTTGGCAGTATCACGCCGACTCATTATCCGCTACCAACTTGAGGATTGACAAAATTATATTCACTCACTACTTGGCTTCATATCCAACGGTATTGCAAAACGATGAAATGAACCTTTCATTCAGAGAATTCTCTGTGATTGCACGAGACAGATATATCAACGACCTACCAGTGGGAATGAACTAGGCGATGCCCTTAGCTCGATTCTTGGCAATTGTCCACCGGAAGATGGAACAAAGCAATAAGAAAACATTGAATATGGAACTGAAATACAAAGCCCTCCATTCACTCGCCTGATGGTTAAAGTATGTAATTAATTTGTTTATTTTGTCATAATCTTCCAAATTTTCCAATTCAGATCAATTGTTTGTAATATTCATATTAATTTTTACGGCTTACAGCAGCTTATGGGTTACACAAATTTAAGGAAAGGCTTTTTTTACTATTAATTACGTTGTAAGTAAAAAGAAGTAAAAGTTCAAAGCTTCAAATATTAATATATAAATAAGAAAGTAATCTACAGAGCAGTGAGATGATAAATACAAGAGAAGAAGTAATATAAAAAAGCTATCTACGTGCCGAATTTCCTCAAGATAGGTTCGACTGCTGTGCAGTATAAAGGTAACAAACAGACAGAAGAACAGAGAGAGTTCCTTTCGCATTTATAATATTAGTATTGATCACGACGACCGCGTGGCCTAGTGGTCAGAGGACCTGACTTCTAAGCCGCGGGTCCTGGGTTCGAATCCCAGCCGGAGCCAACATTTGTGCTAAAACATAAATTGTTGGTTTTCGGGTCTGGTTGTGTTGTGTTTGTCCCCGTGTTTCTGACACTGCATTCTAGCCTACCTCCGATCTTATCGCATCAGCGTTACATCGGGCGCGTGTAGGTTGGGACGAGTGAGTGCCTCTGAGTTTGCGCGTACACTTGTGGCACTATAATATCTCCTGCGCAGTTGATGGCTCTCGACAGTAGTCGGAAGTTGTGGTCGAAATCGGCTAGGAGAACGTCCTCATCATTGATCATGAAGTAATGGTCATATAAATGGAAACTGAAATACCCTCATGCAATTAAAAGCGTACTAGAAACATTTTACATATTATCATCGGGCGCTCTGCTCACAAATGCGTTTAAATCGTCGATCAATCAAGCTTTGTCTGATCATTCAATGGAATTTTAAATTGGATTCCTGTTAACAATACAGGGATTAGAGTACGCGTACTTTTGTTCATCACCGTACAAACGAAAACTCTGTTAATATGATTTATATCACATATTTCGCTTTGCGTATCATTCATTGAAGAGTTAGTGTAAAAAATAGTTTTATATTTCCATTTAAATTACGTAATGTATAAGTTTAATTGGTTTCATGAGCTTCCACGTGTGTCTGGATTGCTGACTTTAATGACATGAGGATTATTGGTTATTTATGGGGATTTTTGAGATGATTTCCAAACATTTTTAAATTCAACATGTCATTGCTGTTATCAACATAATCCAACGTTTTTCTTGTCGTTGCTTAACATTAATTAAAAAAAAAAATCTTTATAACTGCAATGGCTATGTAAATTTAAGGAAATTGTCTCTTTACTCTAGCTTTAAACTGCGCAGGAAATATTATAAAGCCACAAGTGTACGCGCAAACTCAAAGGCACTCACTCGTCCTAACCTTTCCGCCCCCGATGACATGCTCATGTGATAAGATCGGAGGTAGGTGAGGATGGAGTGTCAGACGAAGATAATCACAACACGACTAGATCCGAAAACGAACAATTGTGTTTTAGCACTAATGTATAATGGTTTCAGTTGATCTGAACCCAAGACCTGCGACATAGTAATCAGGCACTCTGAGCACTAGGCCATGCTCATGCTCGTCATAAGTATCTTTAACATAAAATATACAGGAGCATATCATTGCGCAACTACATAAAGAAATATAGACGTTTTACAACCCCACATTTGCTCGCTCTAAAAGCTGAAGCCAAACAAACCTGTAGTAAAATATTACGGGCCTATAAACTCTACAATACTGTACAGCACTCGCTTCGATTATCTTCTGTATTTGTCTGTACTTTATAGCGGTATCGCTCTCGCTTTTATTGCTTTTCGATATTATTTCGCATTTTTTTTCGTGCCGTAGTCTATTGCGACGCTCTTCCGCAGTCAGAATGTTATGGATGTGACGTAGTGCTATTTATACGTTATTTCCTTCGATTTTACTCTATTCTATTCTTTATTTGAATATTTCTTTTTGATTTTAAAGTTTCTGATTAACTACTAAATTAAGAAAAATAATATTTTGTTACAGAGTCGAAAGTTAGCTACTATTAATATATTTATATCACAAGGAAATAGTTTTGAGACTTTTGAATGTTTCATCAATTACTTGTTGCAATTAAGAAAAGAAGGTATTATAACTGAAATTAACCATAATTTTTGAAAGTTGTAAACATTCTGTGTTGTCATTATTGTAAATTATTTTCTCTTTATAGCTAATGTTTTGACAGTTTACCTTTTTTAGGGAGAAAGGCATGAGACGACCAAAACATTCATCCGATGGTCATTGCAACGACTGCCCATGCTATGTCACCCAGAACATTTGTGTGTGGCACAGCACTGCGCTCTGAGACATCAGTTCATAAGACTCATATGACCAGTAATTACAATAACTCTCAGTGCCCTTCAAGCCGAAACACAGTGGTGTTTGCACACTACTGCTTCACGGCAGAATAACTGGCTTTGCGGTGGTACCCACCTGGACTGATTCGTGCAAAGGCATCCTATCACCAGTAAAATATTATAATACAATTTCATTTTAATGAAGGCCCTCACTATTAATAAATGTTGATTGTGGTAATCAGACAGTCATGTTTTTCCGCGATTAAACACCCGAGTTTTATTTCTCAGCTTTATGACCAAATACAATAAAAAGGAACAGTCTACAAATGTCCCACTGCTGAGCCTTATTTTATTTCTGAAAGAATTTTGGAGCCGGGAAGAGTCCGCCACGCTGCTCCGATGCGGTTCGGCGTACTTATATTCGAAATGTTTTTATTTGTCTGACGTTGCATTTAACTATTGACAATATTGTGTTTAGCTCATATACATATTATTGGAATGCACTAATTAATATATTAAAAAAATCATAAATATTAATTAGTTATCCTATGAATAACCTTATCTATAATTTTCGAACGTGCTCTCACACTGTCCTCTCCACAATACCTCTTCAACCTATCGGGCATTTGAAAAAAAATGTTAAAATCACCCCCAAGCCCCATAGAGACTCGTAAACTAGCCCGACCGCGTCCGCGCCAATTAAATATGAATGTACTGGCCCACTCTCATTACTACGTGAAATTTTTAGTCCGCTGAACCCTCCGCTTTTTTGTTTATGTTTATAGTGCCTTTGTGGTTTTTGTACGGGATAGGTCAGTCTTATAAATAATTTACACTGTATTGAAGTTAATGTGACTTTTCGAAACATCAACTTATGTATGATATCGCTTAAAGGGTGGGCAGGGTAACATTGAATTCGCTATACTAAAAATGTAATTATGATAACAGTAAAAACAGTTATTTTTTTTTTTATAAATCAAAGCGTACTGTGTAATCTGTGTACCTGCTATATTTGTGAGTTCTAGGTTTATACTTAGTTGAAGTAAAATATAAATTATTCCGGGTCTGGACGTATCAGGGTCTGCATCGATTGGAATGGGTCCTACATATATTTGAGCTAATTTAGTTGTTAATCAGATCAGATGATGTCTATGTGGTCGAAATTGATCAGGAACACTTCTCCTGTGATACCTACATGCATAAAGTCACATCTTTTTTCATATAAGGGGTAGGTAGAGGCCACCCACGTAGCCCACTTTTCGTCCTCACGGGAAACGAAATGTGACGGGACGAACAGTATAGTGACAGCATTATATATTATGGTGTTAGTCTGCACGAATAAAGGCTGTCCGTATTATACCTCTTGTGGAGCCAAGAAGAGTCCGCCATATTGGTTGGTTTCCGGATCCAGACATTGCATTAAAATTTGTGTTTTACAATTAATTGTTTTACAAATTTTCTTTTTTTCTGAAGTGCCGTAATGTAGTATCTATTTACATTTTATTTTTATAATTTTATGATATTTTTTCCTTTTTAAATTAGTGTTAATAAAGCAGCCAGCTAAAACTAGTTCGTCAAAAACTAATTAAAGGAACTATTCCCCTTTAGGCTATTAATAAAATTCATCAAAAAAATATCACGTTCCTTAACGAATAACGACCATTGAAATAGTCTTGAACAATCCAAAACCTGACGTGTTTGTGTTACCACCTTCGTATGTACTGGTTTTAGCGCATCTGCGTATTAATTTCTACCAAATTTTATTTAAATTTTGGACCTTATGCTTCAGGTATAAAGCACATAACTTCATTTGTGACTGCAGAGGAGACTATGCCGAGATATATAAGGGGTGTCATAATTGCGAAGTGAGACAAAGTCGCTTCAAAGGCATTGTAGGCGTTGTATAGAATGTACACTCTCTTAAACATTTGAGTTGGTGTCAACCGCACTTTGTCGTTTCGTAATTATACGATCATCGTAGTGCGGAGCCTGGTGAAAAGATTTCGGTCTTTGCCTTGGTCTTACACTTTTTTAGTATAGCGAAACCAGTATTACAATTACATTTGTGTATCATCTCTTTAAAAAATTAGACAAGCATCATACGTATATACCTCGTCGTACTTTCAATTTCCTCCAAATAAATCTACTGCTTCTTTAAGTATTTATGACTTTACAAAAAATATAAATATTTATATTCGAGTTCTTATTAAAATATTTTGATTATACGTATAATGTAGGTACGTTGACTGAAATGTGCCGAAGTCGTAGTAGCTCATTGTCGGGCGTTCGTCTTAAATTTCACAGTACGCAAGTGACCTGAGTTCGATCCCCGTTGCCGGCACCACTAAAATGTTGCAACTTTCAGTCCTGTATACCATGTGCTCAGCGGATCATAAGGAAACTTGCATGTCCGAGGAATAAAAATGATTCGAGGGCATTTGAAGGTTGCCAACCGCATTGGATCTCTTACCGGCTCCAAAAACCTTCTCAAAAATGAGAAGAAGCCTGTGCAGTGGGATGTTCATAGGTTGCCTTTACTTTTTTTACTTTTTTCGTTCATGTTACAAAGGCATACATTCAGAACTTGCGGAAAATGAAATATTTTTTTATAAAAATTAATAGTTATACCAAAATAAACTTAACTTAAAGCACTTATTGGCTTAAATAATAAAGATAAAAAATAAAGAATTATCAAAACGCTATTTAGAAGGCTGCTTGCCAAATAAAAAGTTTTTAAACGACACACGTCGCACAGATTTTATATCATTACATTACATACTCAAAATTTATAAAGAAATAACGTAATAAAACATAGTAACGTGTGATCTTGGAATATTCAAATAGGTTCCAAAAATATATTTCACATCACTACGTCTTCTTCAACGTGACACTGTGTTCACAATGCGTCTTGGAAAAAAGGAAAAATTAATGAGATTTTTTTTATTTTCAGACAGTGTGTAATTCGATTTTTATTAATACTAAACTACAACGCTTGTATACAGCTTTTACATTTCGTACGTATTAATTAACAGTTCTATGGAATTATTTGTTGCAATAAAAATTGTAATTATGTTTGCAATGAATAACAATAATGCTCCGGATAAAGAACACATGACACTGTATTTAAAGGGTAATAAAGAAACATACTATAAAATATTTCCATAATTTTTCTTTATCTGTTTAAAAACATAATTTATATTTTATACAATTTCTAAAGCACGCTGTCGTCTTATTTTTTGCTCCTCTAGGGACAATAGGTAATAATAGTTTTAATTACTTTAATATGTTTATTTATGAATGTGGCTTTATATTTTATATATGACGACCGCGTGGTCTAGTGGTTCGAATCCCAGTCGGAGCCAACATTTGTGCGTACACTTGTGGCACTATAATATCTCATGCGCAGTTGATGCTCCCGAATGCAAAAGTTATCGCCGTGGTCGAAAATCGGCCAGGAGGACTATATGTTTATGAAAAACATAACGCTCCTTAATAAATAGGATATCAAATGGGAAAATATTTTTTTAAAATCGGGAAAGTATTTCCTGAGATTAGGGCGTTCAAACATACAAACTCTCCTACTTTATTATAATCTAATATTATATACAATATACGAGTAGTTAACGTTATTGTAGGTAAAAAAACTAAAGAGAAGTATTTAAACTGCCATGTAAAAACCAAAATTCAAATTATATATAATTTCTTCAGGAATTTCCTTTCACGCAGGAAACCTAAATAAAAAGTAGACTACTCTCTCAAAGTGCTCTACTTGCCAATGAAAGTCCCATAAATATCGATTCAGTGGTTGTCGTGAACCTCGACAGAGGTAAATATTAAAACCAGAAAATGGGCAGCAGCATCATCCTGGAACATCTGAATAAGTAAACTGCGGTTGCCAACTCGTATGCCAAGCGTGGCATCTATGGCAAGATAGAAGAGGGGATCTTGCCATAGTTGCCACGCTTGACAGACGGGATTCAAAATGAGAGCTACAAACTTTTGTGGCAATCTATGAAGGAGGTCTATGTTCTGCAGTGAACTAGTAATAGGCTTAAATGATGATGATGATGACATGTTAGAGGTTTTTTGTCTATGATAAAAAAATACAAAATTGAGGATACTGCGGAATTTTTTACGCCTGTTTCTTCTCTGTGTCAGTAAAATGACGATTGCCAAACGAAATTATTATTTAATTTTATTTCGTACTATGTTTCGGAATATATTAATCAAGATATTTCGTCTAATACTAAACTAATAATATTTAGAGGTGTGAAAAATCCATTAAATATTAGCATCAAGGTGCATTTAACGATACCTCGATAGTCGATAAAGGAATGACAAATGGTTTAAGAGCTATGTGGTAACAATTATATACACGTACATTCATCTATGGACTGCTAAAGCTAAAATTATAATCTTCTTTTAGCTTTGCCGTAGCCAGGTAAAACTGTCGTTTTTGCCAATATTAAACATAATCAACATTTCATTAATATGTATTTAAGCTCCTTTACAGTATTTATAATAAGCAATAGAATTCCGGGCATTGGATTATCTTAGGGTATATCAAACATAACAAGACAATTACACGCTTTTTTCCAATTTTATTATACGGATAAAGCGTGCAAGTGTTAAACATGTTTGTTATATTTGGTTGTATTTTTGTACAGCTGTTATGGTGTTTATAATACTCGTAGGTTAACTAGTTATTCTACCTCGCATAGTTAAGTTGATTAAGTTTTTATTATATCTTTTACTACTGAACAAAGTTTACATGGTTTTGAAATGATGTACGTATTCAACTCGATCGATTAGTCTGAATACATTCGATTAAAATTATACGTTACACTGTAGCATTTAGACTTTAGAAAAATCATTACATCTGCACGTCGGAATCCTATCTCTCGAGTGTCCCAACACGTATTATTTTTTATGTATTAAATAAGACATATCCTTTATACATTTAGAATAGGTTCGCTTTATAATATTGAAAGCGGTTTTTTAGTCAATTTCTTAAAAAAGGATAAATTAAATCACGAAATTTAGGCCACTGTTTTTGAATGGAGGGGAATCCTCATTGAAATTAGTACATAACTAAACGTAAAAATTTGTTTGTACAAAGTGAGAAAAAAACTTTTATGTACATCCACAGTAACTTTCTTTTCACACTACACAGCTTAAAAAGATAATAAATGGTTTTTTTATTCAAACAAGAAACAGATGTTCGCTTGATTAACCAAATTGTGTTCGAACATGAGGCGAAACTCATTTTGATATAATTATAGGTACGAAATATTGTTAAACTATTATTTGCCTTTCTTTTAATGTCTTTCAATCTCTTCCGTATCGGATACGAAAGGAGAAAAAAATCTTCGTCTTCTTGTAAAGTTTATTAGTGATTAGAAATATATTTACTAAATCATAACAAAAGGTGAAATTTAAAAGTTTTCATTTAATTAGTGAAGATAGTAACGCTCGTAAGAAATTTATGCACGTACTGTATATACAAAGGCATCATGTTTCCTGCTTTGTCTAAAGAACGGGTTACGGCGCATATTTCACTTTGGTTGCAACGTATCTAATTATTGCCGGAGAAAGCCTCAGTACCTACACTAATTACAGCGGTAGATAATAGGGATCGGGCTCAGGTGTCTGGGGGTCGCGTATTGTACAACACAGAGTTATTAATCTGCGATACGGGTAAATTTGCCTTCAACTTGTTAGGATATTGCACAGAATGAGAAGCTTAAACTTATATAGGAGTACATATAATGTATCTTTCTTTATGTTTAATGCCTTAAAGAGCTGATTAAATGTTTTGAGCTTACTAGTATAGAATAATACTGATGTTATGTGTTTTTTTATTGTGATTACTTTGACCTTTTTTTATGACAAATGTTCCAAATGTTAACCTAATAAGTGGTAACTGTGAACCCATGAGGACTAACTGCTTTGTTGTCACTAATTGAGAATTAATTCTTAGCATTGCAGTGTTAATCTCCAATTTTACCCTGAAATTCTTTGAGAGCAAGGTACCCTGAAATTCTTTGAGAGCAAGGTTCTCCTCCGCATGGTTCTTCTCTTGAGAGCCGACCCATAGATGTACTGCAGCCAGCACCTTGCTGCAGAATGACTACCACCTACAAATTTCACCATTATCACCATGCGAGGTGTAATGCTGCCAATGCTTATCGCTGTGGAGATAGTTTAAATACCGTTTTTTGACATGTGTACATGTGTGACAGATATGTTTAAAATATCGAAGTACAAGAGAAGGAATAAAATGAAACCACATGTATTTTAACATACAATCACGCCTGTTTCCCCTATAACGTGTATGCAGAGGTAACACACGCAGCCCACTTTTCGCCCCCGCATGAAACGAGACGTGATGCATGGCGAACCACGACGCCGCCGTTCTCACGAGCAGTATAGTGACGGCATTGGATATTATGGTGTTTTTAAGCACGAACAAAGGCTGCCGCCTTCGGTATTTCAATATAAGCCTAATTTCTTTAGAAGTTAATTATTATCGTCGAACGTCTTTAAAAAATATAAAACTCGCAGAAATATTTAAAAAGATATATTTAACCTATTTAAAATTTTAAAATAAAAATAGCCTCACTTAAACGCTTACTCCGTCATATAAAATGTCATAATGGGGCTTAACAGTAATCTTTTCAGATGAAATAGATGTTCTCTGCGTGACTTTCACCGAGTATTTCTTAAATCATTTTTCTCACAATCCCTACTTATTATTGTATTTTTAGTATTATGTTAGTCCCATTTATATGATCATAAAATTTAAATTTGTAACCTGTTTCAAATATTTTTAAGTTTCGTATTAGTGAAATTTATTCGTTTCGATTGACAATACCTATTTTCGTAATCATACTTATTTTCATGTGCTTTTTGGGCTTATATTTTTTAATTGGATAAAGTGACGGAACGAGCAAAAAGTTCACCTGATGGTAAGTGAAACGTCTAGATAACAATTAATTATCTGTTGCCGACCTCTGTACGTAGTAAAGTATGTATGTATATATAGTATAGGTTGTAGTAATGATTGTCATGACACTTTTTAGTTCTGGTATCATTAATCATAAGCTAGTACAACACAATAAAAGGTAATAAAAATATTATCATAAGTGACTATTCTTTAAAAAAAACTTCAGTACAGTGAACACCTTTTTAGAGACTCTTAAAAACCTGTATACACTTTACTGCAGCTGGGCATAACCTCTTCGAAGTTTTTTTTTGGATAAATTGATGAAACGAGCAAAACGTTCACCTGATGGTTAGTGCAACATCTGCCCATAACAAATGCTATATCACCCAGAACATTTCTGTGTCACACCACACAGTACCCATGACCCTGAGACATAAGTTCTTAAGTCTCATATGCCCAGTGATTACGCTAGCTCACAGTGCCCTTCAAACCGAAACACAGTAATGTTTGCACTCTACTGCTTCACGGCAGAATAACTGGCCCTGGGGTGGTACCTACCTAGACGAATCCTACTACCAGTTGGGAGAGGCTTTTGTTTGACTAGGTGGTAAGACTCTTATGCGGGAATTCCTAGGTCCTTCGGTCTCAGTGTCCTTTGGTTTGAAGGACACTGAGAGCTAGTGTAATTACAGCTCATAAGACGTAAAAACTGGTTTCACAAAGCGACGAGACCAGTGCGGTGCCACATAGAAATGTTCCGAGTGACACAGCTTTTTTTGTGGACAGAAATTGCTTTTATTACACGATATGCTCGTCTCGTCAATTTCTAGAATAAAAAAAATATTATAGTGGATCTCACTCGTGATTTGCAATTGCAAGCAATGGATCTGCAATGGTTACTAATACGTAAGCTTATGATATTTTGTTAGTTAGGACTAATTTTTCGAACCGATGTAGATTATTAGGACCGCAAGAACTTAACACAACCTAAATTTAATAAATAAGACTTTGATAATACATATCAAAATCTGTTATACATTTACTGCTATTCCTTTAAAACTGCAAGCATTTGTCTATACATATTTCTTGTTTCTATCAGATAGTCTATGATGACACATAATTTAAAAGATAACCTTTACCTGCATGTTCTAGTAAATCGGTTTATTAGATGGCTGTTTGTTGACGCCATGCGTAGCATAGAAAATACACTTTTCTTTAAATGTCAAGCGGATAAAAGAAGATTAAGCCTTGCTACTATAAAAAAGCTGGACTGCGCCAACTCTAAAAGTGGCGGTGGTACTTTTATTGAATTTTGTAATTTCTGTGTATATTTTGAATTTTGATGTACATTAGTAGTACATTCCTTTTTTCTTCATTAGTCCGGTAAATTTTCATCTTCATCATCATTCATCAGTCCAGAAAATCTTCAGTAAAAGTCAACTATCATTTAACTGTCGATCAATTAATTTATTGTAATTAACTTATTACTCGGCATTTGCAAAAATGGCTCGATTTGGTAGGTAATTGCCAGGATCAAAAAAAGAAGACCTGGATTGTTTGTATATTTGAACGCGCTAATCTCAAGATATACTAATCCGATATTAATCATTATTTTTGCACTAGCTAGGCCGTTTATTGAGAAAAGTTTTAAACTACGGCCTTAAAGAGCTGCGCGCTAAGTACTGAAAATTACCGATAAGAACAGCACTGTGACTGCTCCGGTCAGCGACGTACCATTCGCACAGCGCAATTATTATGCGGCTGAAACTACGAGGCATAGTTAGGAAGGCTAAAAAGTTTAATCTTGCAGTAACATTTTTTTTTAAAACTAATATTAAAAAATATAAGATTTCGTTTATATGATGAATGCAATTTAAATAAAAAATAATCGTCAGTAAATTCATCGTTCGAATTCGTAGTCGTGGTTTATTTATTCGTGAGCCGACCCCCTTGCTCGCATCGTTCGGACAATTAAAATAAATAATAGTAAACGTTTCATCTAAATAACAGTTTTACTGCGCTTTTAGGGCCAAGCCGCGCGTTGACAGCTCGGACCGCATTCGGGCTTTGTGGTTAGTTTGAGTGTGGCTATTCGACATGTTATACTGGATGACTAGTATAACTACAATTAACTGAGAATTAAATGAGTAATATTGTAAACTTGAATGATGGTTTTTGAAGGTTATATTTTTAACATAGTAAATGAGTGTAAATTGTAAAATTGAGATTGAGAAACGCATTCGAATTTCGAAGAAAGCATATGTTTTTGGCTATTGAGAATGCTTAGAGAATCAGGTGGTCGCTTGTGAGAAGCATTTTAGATGAGGTTACTGCATTACTCGGTAATGATCGTGGGTATAGAAACCCAGCCGAAAATTATGTTGCAAGTGGGTTTTTGGCATCTGGATATTGTTTGATTGTCTTCGCGGCCCTGACACTACATCCCACTGTTGTCCCAATTGTTTTATTTTAGAGTTTCATCGTTTCATCAACTTCAAGTCAACGATGAGTAAGTGCCTTTGTGTTGACGTGAAGACTTATGACACTGCCATATATTTTGCAGAGATAGCAGTTTATGTTTGTTAACAAAATTTACCAGGTCCTCTTCTCATTCAATATTTCAGTGATTACCTGAAACAAAAAAATATTTCGTTTAAAAAAATCGATTTATCGTTGTATTGGATACAGAAAAATATTAACGATATAAACTAGTTTGCAAAGCGCGCAAAAACAGATATTTGACCAAACATTTGTCCGAAGTACACAAGCGGTGCGTCACATACTGTGGCTTCGCAATCAATTGTCCTCGCAAAGAGAGGCGCATAAATTTTACAGTACTAAGCGCATCCCTAATTAACCCTTAACAGACGTCGTGGGCCGTGTGGGCCGCCGCGTAAATCAGCCGGGAACGCGGCGTGGATGTCTCGGTGTCTTTAATTGAGACTGGAACCGTAAATATGGCTGGTTGGACAAAAACTTTAATTGTTATTGTTTTTTCCTTTGCTGAGAAAGCTTAAAATATATTGTTTACATCTAAAAAAGCACGTAAAAGTAATGTTGATTTGTCGTCGCAAATGAATTACTTTATTAATTTTAATTTCGAGAAAAAGTGATGATGTAATATTAAAAATTTGTGTTCAAAATATTATTAACTTCTTATAAAAAACCTAAAAACTAAGTGTGACGAAAACTGAAAATCCATACAAATTAGGCCAGGCCTATATCCAGGAGTTGGTGATGATAAGGGATGATGGTGATAAAAAATATTTGTTTATAATTTAAAGTAAGTATATCTTCAGAATATTAATTTTGTCAAAAATTCAAGTTATGATTACACATATTTTTTAAAATAATTATAAAAAAATTTGTATAAAAATATGTTTGATTTTGTAAAAACATCTTTGATATTGCTGCCAACCTTCATAGATTGTTAGTGCCCTGTAAAATTTTGACATGTTATAAAAAAATCGCGTCAGTCAATTATTTGGTCATTTCTCAGTATAAGCGATATCGAAGGAGTTCAAAAGGATGTTTTGTTTTGAGCGAGCAAATTTGTGCGTTAAAAACGTCGCTCCGCTACTTTATTGTTATATTAAAATCATTCTGGCTACGAAATTATTTGGCCCCGGTTTTGGACTTGAGTTATTTGATGTGCATCCAACTTGGCGCCTCGTTAATTGTTGCATTTTATGGTTAAATGTACCGTTTTCTTATTTTTTCAGTATTCATCTATTTTTGAGAATAATTAGAGTATCTGTGACGGCGAATTTTGTTTACGATGGAGATAGTTTAATGTAGTACTGGTAGATGGCAGTAAAAAGTAAGGTAAAATTATTGCGTATAAATATCCTACTGAACTGAGCACAGGCCTCCTCCTCTCATTCCTGGGAGGGTTTTGGAGCCGGGAAATGTCCGCCACGCTGCTTCAGTGCGGGTAGGTGGACTTTACATGTCTTCGAAATCATATTATTCCTCAGACATGCAGGTTTTCTCACGACGTTTTCCTTCACCGCAAAGCACGTCAAAAATCAGCATTAGAAATAAGAACTTTATAGATGCCGGCACCGGGGGATCGAACACACGCTATACTATTAAATTTAATATACTATTAAAATTAAAGCGAGCGCCCGGCCCCTGAGCTAATGTACAAGATGGCAGTATTGAATATTAATAAAGATATTCAATAATAATTGAAATAGAAATTAAATAAAAAATAATAATTTTATCAACAATTTTAATTCAAACTATTTTAACTCAATAACTAAAGAAAATAATAAATATATTGATACCAAATGTATATGAGTTCATATTATGTTAAAATATTTTTTGACTTAATTATTAGTTTAATTATGTTATGTTCGCTTTAATTGCAGGAATCCATCTAGTCTGGTACCACCGCACGGTCAGTTATTCTGCTGTGAAGCAATAGTGTGCAAACTGCAAACATTAATGCGTTTCAGTCTGAAGGGCACTAAGAGCTTGTGTAATTACTCTGCGTATGAAACTTAAGAAACGATCTCTCAGGGTGAAGGGTGCAGTGTGTTGCCACACATCAATGCTCCGGGCTTAGTATTTGTCATGGGCAGACGTTGCATTTACCACGAGGTAAACGTTTTGCTCGTCTCGTCACTTTATCCTGTACAAAAAAAAAACATTTGTCGAGCTTTAATTGAGTCTTGAGTGCGGAACATTTTAAATGCACTATAGAATTTCACTTCGAGGAATGTTTGTTTGACCTAGTTTAGTTTATTCGCTTCATTAATTTAGCGTTGTTGGTTCAGAAATTTGTGTCGCTAAAGTTATGCTTTTTCAAGTTGTAGGCGTTTGTGCCTTAACGCCATATATTTTATAGAGAATATGGTTCGGGTGACTGCAGTTTGCTGTATGGTGGCCTTGTAAATTTACCATATTATCTCATTCCGCAGGTGTCGTAAAAGTGTATTAAGGGATATGCTAGTAAAATCTAGTAATACCAAACCTGGGCCAACCAAACATAATAAATAAATAAACTCCTACCAAAACCTCGAAATTCGGACTGTGTCGCGTTCGATTCGTGCTTTCGCGATTTCGAATATCTTAAATGTTTTAAGACGTCCCACAGCGACCAATTCAGGACGGTCGGAGCAGCGTGACAAACTCCCCAATTTCAGAACCTTCTCAAAAATCGATGTAGAGCTAAAAGAAATTTACAGGTTGTATTTTTAATATTATCTCGTCGTCGTCGTCGTTTCAGCCTATCAATAGTCCACTGCTGAACATAGGCCTCCCTCATAGATTGCCACAAAAGTTTGTAGCTCTCGTTTTGGGGGGATTTTGCCATAGTTGCCACGCTTGGCAGACGGGTTGGCAACCGCAGTTTATTTATTCAGATGTTCCAGCAAGATGCTGCTGCCCATCTCCTCGTTTTCATTTTCCCTCTGTCGTCTTTTACGACACCCACGGGATGAGATGGGGTGGTAGATTCTCTTATTATAATATTATATAATATAATATTCTATACATAATATTATCTATTCTTTTAAAAAAGGAAAGATAAGAAATTTAAGTGCGTAAGTACATGCAAACGTGAGATTCCGAAACGGGTTTCCCTTTAAAGCTAAACGGGTTGCAGTAAAGTCGTTTATCAATTTCCGACGTTTGCGAAAGGGTAAGTATTATGGCAATAGGTTCTTAAAGTTTTCAACTCGTCATCGTTGAAAGGTATTTCTTTTTCTTGGCAGCTAAGCTAATAAAAAACTGTTTTTATTTCAATTATTGTATACTAGCTGATGCGAGCGACTATCCGCGTGGATAAAAGATTTTTAAATGTCCCGTGGGAACTATTCGATTTTCCGGGATAAAAAGTATTCTATGTCCGTCTCCAGAATGCAAGCTATGTCTGTGCCAAATTTCGTCAAGATCGGTATGGCGGTTGAACTGTGAAAATGTTACAAACAGACAGACACAGAGAGAGAGAGTTACTTTCGCATTTATAATATTAGTGTTGATAAGTAAGGTAGGAAACCGGGAAGATGATGGTCATCGTGACAACTAAATCCATTACCGATGAAATATCAAGATTTTACCCTTCTGTTATACTTTAGACTTTATTTTTCAGAGGACTAAGATTTCCTTGTTGTGTATGTTGTTTGTTGTATTGGTGTCCGGCAGAGTAGAATATCACCAACCTCTTTCCTATCGACGACGTGTCGTAAAAGGCGACTAAGGTATTGTACAGACAGCCTTTATTCGTGCAGAAGTACATCATAATATGCAATGATGTCACTATACTGCTCGTGGGAACGCAATGGGGAGTAAGTATATATTGACTCGTATCAAACTGGCGGCGGCGTACTTCGCCACCCGTCACGTCTCGTTTCCCACGAGGGCGAAAAGTGGGCATCATGAGTGGCCTCTGTTGACCTATTATATAGTAAAAAGGCGTGACTGTATGTATGTATTAATTTTAATGTAAAAATTAATTAAAATTAATGTACTGGTAGTATAAATTACGAAAAAGGATACTTTATATATAATACGATTTTTATATATTATGATTATCCTTAGCAATACTATAAATGCGAAATTAACTCTCTCTGTCCCTCTGTTTGTTACCTTTTCACTGTTGAACAGCTAAACCGATCTTGACGAAATTTTATACAGATATAGCTTGCATCCCGGAGACGGACATACGATATCTTTTATCCCAGAAAGTCAACCACGGAATATTTAAAAAACCTTTATGCACGCGAACATAGTCGCGGGCATCAGCTAGTTTTCTAATAGAATCACTTTCTACTGTTTTATAGCATTATTTTGAAAAGACAGCAATGTCAGTGAAAGATTTCTAACATTTTGCAAAAAATCTTAATTACTTTAAGTACCTTAGAGTATGCACTCTATCTTGACTATATTTATTTAACAGTCAAAAATAGAGGCGAAAATAAATTTATACACTTATTACCAAAGTTAATTGGTGTTACTTATCAGAAATCCATTAGAGTATTCATTACGGTAAAAATAAAAAATAAATTGCTTTTTTTACCAAATATTCCATGCGGATCTTAGCATACTCACTTTGTTTCTTGCCGATAAACATTTGTTACAAAAGCAAACAAATATAATGTAAAAAATTTACAACTAAACTCATTAACAATGTTTTTATCAACTACTGTGTTACATTCCGCAAGTCATTGTTTCAAATTAAACGATTCTTGTAATGCTGTAACAACTGGCTCTGTTTTGAGAAGTATGTTTCAATGCATATTTTTACAAGTCAAAGGGTGCAGCTTTGAGAAGTTTGCAAGTTTAGACGTTTATTTGTTCGTTAGTACGTGTAACGTAAATATACAATTTCAAAATGTTTTCTTTAAAGTATACATGACTTTTAACGACGTAGAAACTAAAATAATATTGTTTTGAAGATTAAAACACTAACTAAATTAAAAAAGTAAATAATAATTTCTCAAATGCAGCGGAGATTTGCGATTAAATGTAATTTAATAATTTCTATAGCACATTCATTTGCTTATGATTAGATAGTTTTACGACTTTATTGCGTTATTTACATATTATATTACTGGTGGTAGGAGTCTTATGGAGGAATTCGTCTATGTAGGTACTGCACCGCACCGCAGGGCATGTCATTCTGCTGTGAAGCTGAAGTGTTCAAACATTACAGTGTTTCTCTCTGAAGGGCACTGCGACCTAGTGTAATTTCTTGGCATATGAGATTTAATAATAATGTCTCAGGGGTATGGGCGCATTGGGATGCCACACAGAAATGTTCTGGGTGGCAGACGTTGCACTTCCATCTGGTAAACGCTTTGCTCCTCACGTCACTTCTACAAACACTATTACTCTCGAGCAGAATACTCGAAAAAAGTATCGATATGTTCTATAGTATTACCTTAACTACTAGTCAGAATAAATCTTAATACTAACACACACACACAGTCACGCTTCTATCAGATTGCCTACCCCAATCTGAAAGAACGTGACTGTAGGTATAGTCCACATCGTTAAACTTGCTACGATCCTGACATATATATTTCGCTTCTTCTACTTTCATCGGCATTTTTATACAGGCTCGTCAGTTTCGGGTACTTTAAACGTGGCCTTTTCTCGAAAGGTCTCCGATCTGAGCGTGATAAATACGCCTAGATCAACCTTTACCTCCCTCAACGTTCCCTTATCAAGCTGTTCGTTACTTTCTCTACCAGAGTCACCCCTGTTATACTTCTCACACTTCTCATTTTCACTTCATTAATCTTACTTTTATGCTACTTCTGCCATAACCAACATTCACTACTACCATATTGCTTCAGGGTACGTCGCCGTTTGGTGACATATTAACTAATAATTGAGTGGATTATACGTAAAAATATAAGATGAGAACAATCCTTAAATAGCCGTTTAATCCTAATGATGGACAAAGAAAGCCAGCTATTATTAATTGTCCGAAAACCTGTTATTTTTGTAAGAAGTTGCTTTTGTCTACTATACACTAAAATAGACTGGTGGCCCACCCATAGAGAGTAATAATGACGTTTATTTATAAGAACACATTTGTATGTATTTTTATAGTATCAATTACTTAAAACAGTGAAAAAAAAACTTCAATGATCTGTCGACACTATTAATAAAGTTGCGTTATCTTAGATCGGTATTAAAATACATACCACCTCAAAAATCAGATGATGCCTGTGTCCAGCCGTGGGTCATTTGTAGGAAATAACTTTTCATATTTAAATATTAGGGCCTTCTATTTTTGTGTTTATTTAGTCTTAATTTGCTTTTTCTAATATGACAAACCGCTTGCGTCAAACGAAGCGCAGCATTATTTTGCTACTAAATTACGCTCGTGCCGAACAAACTCACCAATCCATGCGCCGAACTCAATTCGTAGCATGTCGTATATTTGCCACTGCTGGCAAAAGATCTCTTCCATATGATTACTCACTATCCAGACTCAGAAGTTAACAGGCTTTCACCATCTTGGACCTTATCATAGCTTTAAAACCAGACCGTGGCCGAATGTTAATCACCATACTTTGTCCCGTTTGTAGTTATAATGGTGTGCTGAGGTGAAACTGTAACAGCGCATTGGATTGAATATTTAATGTGATATGTTTATTTATATAAACGATATTTTTAGGTTTCCAAATGACGCACATAATTAGTAAGCAATGTTACTTATAATGAAATCAGCTAATTAGAATACTAATAAGTTTCCGTTAACAAACAGCTTGTTAGTTTCGTGATTTTCTATTCAGGAAATTCCCTATGAGCGCTGCATGAAGATGAAAAATGGTCTCTGACATATTCGCTGTCAGAATATTATTTTAGCTCCATATGTCAACATTTCATCTTTTATATTTTCACTTATCTCTAGCGCTGTGAAATGAACTAAAGTTTATTTGGTTGATTGAAATCATACAGAACATATTCCGCAGTAGCTTACAGGGTGAAATTATAAACGGAATGAAAAAAGTAGATTCATATTATTATTATAAGTGTTTTTTTTGTTTAGCAAAACGAATTTTTCAATTTAAATTGTTATGTAAGGAAATGCATCGCTCCAGTCAAATAAGAGTATTTAGACTCTCGCCAAACGATGAGGGAAAATCGAAATTATCATTAAAATATTGTAAATCAGAAATTGTTTGACAAAGATCTAGTCTTTGTCAAACAATTTTTTATTGCGTTTGGGTTAAGATAAATCCTTCGGAGGCATCTACCTCAGATGTCCAATGGATTCGTTACGGGCTGACAATATCTCCGACGGTGTTAATATATCTAATGATATTATAAAAATAAGTGTTCTAGAAAGATAATGTCATGCAAGATTTAATTCAAAATGCCACTATAAGCATAATAAATGACAGGGGAAATGTCAGCATCCATATTATGACGTTTTAAATATACATAGTTCTTATAGTTTTGATATTAATTGTGGCGATAAATTAAATAATACTGAAAGAATGACACAATTTTACTGAGATTAGAGACTTCTTCTAATCCAACTCGATCGTATAATAAAATTTAAGATAAAAAGTAATTCTAAGACACTTAATTTCAAAACAAATATTATTGAAGCGAATTTGTGTTTTCTTGTAATTATGCGACTTATTAGCGCATCTTATTAGGGAAGCGATTATTTTCATTTAATTTATTTTTAAAGATGGCATGACGTTCGTTAGTTGCTCTTATTATACATACATACATTAAACTTTTGTATCTAAGAATTCAAAGGTCAATGGCTTTCTTCTTTTAAAAATAACAGAACATCACAAAAACATTTAAGCTTTTAATTGCACATTTTATGATTTTATCGCGAACACCAAATACAATGTATCAGATTTCTTTATTATAAATTTCATATATTCGTATTTAAGTAAATGACTAATTTATGTAAAATATTATAACGGAAATTCGGTTATTTAAGTAATCTAGATTAGTTGCTTCATTTCGTTTCTCGCATTCTCGTCGCCCTGGAAATGTCTAATTAAGAGCTTTTGTCTCTTACTTCTGGCGAATTTGAAGGATGGCAGTAATTGTGAACTCGGTACAGTGTATCAGAAATAACATTAGATTCCGCTGCTGGCTGTTGCCCGGCCGAAGACGTATTGTGTGTCCAATTAGTAACGTAGCGGGCCACACCGACGCGTTATTTCTAAAAATACTTAAAAACACTCTGTTACCATTTGTCACGGCACACCCTGTATTTATCAAGATACCGTTCCGCATTTATTGGTACAGGATGCGGGGGGGAAAGAACGAACACTGTGCGGCAGTAAAAAAATAAAAAAATAAGACAATTATGGTTTATTAAAACAATGTGGTTTCTAAGGTACGAGGCGTCTGGTACCGGTGACAACGAAAAATTTTTATTTTTTGGGCAAGGCCTGTGTCCAAGAGTGGGCTATAACAGGCTGATGATGACAAATAAGAAGAAAATATGGTGGTGTCATATAAAACTGTTTTCAATTTACTCTTATGGGAAACATTGGAATTGTTTATTTTTTCTTATTTTTTATTAGTGGGCAGTTCTACATTCGAATCTCAGCGGATGCCAATATTTGTGTAATTTACAAGTTATAGATATTCAGGTCTGGGTGCAACTCTTACTTTGTCTTCACGACTAATTATAGTCTTCCTTTGTTTATATATTCATATATGAGAATATAAAGGGTTTATAGATGCCGGGTAGAGTAAAATAGCCAACATATCTTGACAATAAGGTAAAATACTTTTATTTTATACTTCATCATAGCATAAAATAAATAGAGCAGCCGATAGGTCCACCAGAGTAGAATAAGCAACTACCTCTTTCTTACCGAGGTGTCGTAAGAAGCGACTAAGGTATGTGCAAACAGCTTTTTTTCGTACGGAATAATACCATAATATTCAATGCTGCCACTACACTGCTCTTGGGAATGCAATGGGGAGTAAATTTTTTAAATTTGTATCAAAATGGTAGTGACGTGGTTCGCCACCTGTTACGTTCGTTCCCGCGGGAGCTAAAAGTGGGCTACGTTTGATTTTCCGAAAAAGAAAGTATCCTGTGTCCGTCTCCAGGACGCAAGATATCTCTATGCCGAATTTCGGTTTCTTCAAGATCGGTTGAGCGAAACAAACAGACAGGGGGATCGAGAGAGTTACTTTCGCATTTATAATATTAAGAATGATTGCACTAAGTTTCAAGTTTTTAAAGAAGCATGTTGTTGTTAATATTGTGAATTAAAAATAACGATAACAAATTACATGCTTCAGTATTTCTAACAGGCTGTAATTCAAATATTATTAAATAATAGTTGCTTATTTTAATGGTGAATATTATAAAATTATTATATTGGTTGGCTTTATAAAGGTACAGCCTATAAGTGCTCATCTGCTGGGCACCCACCATCATTTTGGGAGGGCTTTTTGGAGTTCGACAAGCTGCTGCAGAAGGGTTGGCGTAGTTGACGTTTCGTCAAAATATTAGCTATTTCTTAAGCATGAAAAATTTCTTCACGACGTATTCTTTTAACCCGATTGCCAATCAAGGGGTGACCGCAACAGCGATCGAATTTAGATCACTCGCCTACTCTTAAATATGAGGCCGGCATGTGAGGTTACTTATACTAAAACTTAACCGGCTGGGTTTCGAACTCAGTTCCGGCGGGGAAGAAGTCAGGTACTCTGACACTATGTCACGCCGTCATTAGTAGAAGTATATTAATACTATCAGGCATGGCAGCTGAAAGGCCGGGCGATCGAATGAAGTAGTAGTGTGCAAACGTTACTGTGTTTCAATATATAAATGACATTGAGAGCTAGCGTGATTACTGGACACATGAGACTTAAGAATTGATTTCCCCGAGGAACGGGCGCAAAGTGGCGTCACACAGAAATGTTCTGGATAACACATTAGTCATGGGTAGATGACACTTACCATCAGGTGAACGTTTTGATCGTTTCGTTACAAAAAAGAGATTCGGGAAAGTCAACACACCTAACTCTAGATTCTCCATGCCATTGTGATCACTTACCATCATGTGGACTGTCTGGTCACCACCGCTATCTACACAAGTCGACCATCTTATTTTTAATCGATTTATATAAATGTTACAAATAAATGGTAAATATCAAAATAGCTCTAAAAAAACTCAGTGCTAAACTCCGTCCACCCTGTAACACACGCGGTAGCTATAGAAATAAACACGGTTAACATTCCTATAAACAAGATTGTTGCGGCTCGAGGCCGGGTGATTGATGGTGATGCGTGCGCGCCCCGCCGCCGCTATTAGTGACGCTTTATGAGGAAAAAATACTATTATACACAGATATAATATATCTGCTTTAGAAATAAAACACGTGTCTTTTACTAAAACTATTAGCGCCTAACGCAAAAACTGGTTGTAATGTCGTAGTAATATCGATAACGTATTACTGTATGTAATATCGATAACGAGATGTGACCGGTGATGAACCACGTCCAAATTCCACGAGCAGTATAGTGATAGCATTGATATTATGGTATGGTATGGTATGCACCAATAAAGGCTGCCCGTAGGCTGATCTTAGTCGCCTCTTACTAAAGAATTATTATTACATTAAAAAAGTAGACGCCTCGCGCCTTAGCGCTTGCCCCCGGTCTGTGTAAGTCGGTTTGTTATTTTTCAAGATGGTTATGCCACCACCCGCGAAAATCATGATATTTTACACTTACGTTTGACTCTTCCCTTTCCTTGTGACATCTATGGGATAACACGGAGTGGTTTATCTTATTTATTATTTATATTATCTTAGGCTTCTACAGCATGTTCCCATTACAGAGCAGTTCCCACCCCTCATTCTACTTCTCTGCTTGGACCTGACTAGTAGACAGCAGAGATACGCCTGTACTAGTAAGATGCATGGGTTAGATAACTGTCTTGTAATAATAATCTAAATCTGTATGTTATATTCTAAAATCAATTTCGAGATGTCTAGTAAAATTTCTCTTATAATAATAGATGTTCACAGAAAGAGATCCTTAAGCACACAACAATATCAGAACCTCCCGTAGTGTAAGGGAGTCAAGTATGAATACACCAGAAGTGTCATCATATAAATTGCGACTGCGGCCTCTCTTATACGGTCACTTTGTTTATCGCATTGTATGTTTCGAATTGTCCATAAAGCTCTAAAGCTATATTTGTCATAAACGAAGAGTACGTCATTATGACAACAAACTATTTTCAACTTTCACCGGAAGCAAAGCGATATTAAAGCGTCTAATGAAAGCAACACTTCTGCTATTGGGTGAAAATGTTGCTTAAAACTATTGATATGTACTATTTGCTGTAGTTAGTTCGTGTTTTATTATTTTATTACGTGCGTGCATAAATATTTGTTGCAGCAAGATAACGTTTTATTGTGACATTAAAAATAGGCGTCGTTGCTTTCTACCAACTTGCTACAAATAATGACTCCTAAAAGATCATTATTATAGATGATGTTCTCATGAGCAAATAAAACTACGAGGATATTTTCTATTCTCTGCTTGAAGTTTTTTATGCGGACTCTCGAGCCGTAGGTTTACAAAAGATGCATTCATTCACCTTCTGATATACGATAAAGAACCTAATCCATACATTATGGGAAAATTTCAAATACACTATGAAAGTTGCGGAGTAACTACGACTAGTTCTTGTTTTTACAAATGCCTACAGTACTATGAAATATTTTTTTTTATATCCAGGCAGTCATTAAAGGTTCGTTGTCAAAGTAACAGAATTCTAAAGTAACGAAATACATAAGTAGCATAACCCAGATATCGAGTGTTTGTCGTCGCTTCTTATTATTCTCATTTATGTTTGACATCTATTTTTCAACACTCTTCAATATTTTTGTGCGGCTATTTTTGTTGCAAGACTGCTACTCTCTGTTGCTCAAAGAATATGCGAGTGAATGTTAGATGTTTTTATTTCATATCCACCACCTTTTTACATATTAGATGCCTATAACTAAAAAATTATATATTTATTTAAGCTAAACTGCTAAATGTTGTTCTAATAGTTACTTTTGTATTTATTTTGACGTAAATGTTATGCGGTTATGCGAAACTACACTTTTACTTTCTCCAAATGCCAACCTCATTCATAAGTAGAGCACCTGAGTGACAAAAGACGTTAGATCGACTGTTAGTTTTAAATTAATTTGTATATACTGAATGTAAATCGTATGGTGCCACTAGTGGGAGGGTTTTATATCGAAATAGGATTCTGCGGGAATCGGTCTAGGTAGGCACGACTGCAGTTTCAATTATTCTACCATCAAGCAAGTTTCGGTTTGAAGTATCGAATTAGTTTACTGATAAATTACTTAATTCAACGTCTGTTATAATTTAATCTACATTTTCACACGTCAGGCACAATGTCATTTTGTGGTCTATTCTTTAGCTCTTTATAGTCTCTCTTCCATTGTTTATTTAAACAATAACTGGCTATTTTTATTACAGCGGCATTTTAACGATTATAAATGATAGCATAATGTTACCATCTTCAACGTGGAATGTTTTTGAAAACCACATTAATTTTGTTTATTGTTTACGGCACGGTTATATTTTGTACTTTTTATTTTTATCTGTCGTTGGTATAGTCATTGGCAATTTAAAATTTTTGTTCACAAAACACTTTCTAGTCTGTGCTTATTTATTATAAACAATGACTACTTTTTTCGTAAATTATATATGTGTGTTATATTTATAGGTTTAAAACGATTTTTTTAAAGTTTTCATTTTTATTTATTGCGCCATATTTCAAATCCAATCAACTTTTAATACATTAAACATGAAACGCAAAATAGTAATGATTTACGTTTATTTTAATGTTATATTGCTTATCGTATTCTTTTTTACTTTGGCACTTTTAATGAATCTGTTATTGTTTGCGGCTACTATTTAACAGTGTTTTAAGTCATAGTCATAGCCTATGAAATATAAACATAATAGTTCCGGGAAACTCTATGTTGCATTTCGTGCTGCACTCGACATTATTCTTAAATAATTGCAATTGATTACAAATAGATGGAGATTTAACTTTAAGAAAATAAAAATTTATTGAAAGAGTATGAAAAATTTAACAGTCATTTGAAAATAAGTAGGTAAGAAGGTATATATATACCTTTGTATAATTGATATACCTTTGTGAAGAAATATAAAATTTTAAAATTCGCCTATATTATGAGTTGAAACATAAATTAAAACCGAGTAATACGAGTATATAATGAGAATGTGAGTATTAGACGTGTGGATATTTGCGAGAAAGTTAGCAGCTTTTCACGATAACAAAGCACATTTCTTTTCATTTTATGTTTGTTTTGACTTTCCACTGTATTCCTGGTATTCAAAGTATCGCTAACAAATCAGCACCTGTCACTTCTGAACGATGCCAGAAATATCAGTGCTATTGTTTTGAATGTAGAATACAATTCAATCTTCACCAAAATATTTCCTCTTCATTTTTAAATTCACTTCACAACCATGAGTTCTAAGAGTTCGTTATGAATAATAAAATAGACTCTGGCATAGACTGGCCATTAGGCTCATTTTACATTGACATAGATTGTACATTATGACGTTATATTTTGAAAACTATTTTTGTTGTCATGTTGACGATAAGCTTAAAGTGCTAACAGACAATGACCGTAAAGAAATTCAGTGGAGAAAATTAGATGTAATATTTGTATTGTCAATGAACCTTCAAACTATGATAATTGACAAATTAGTTGGGTTATTTCGAGTACATTGTTCTTTTTTGTTAGTAGATAATCGGTTTCATGAAGATAACGTATGACCATATTACATTATTATAATTTGGCCGTTACGGATGAATTATTACGACTTGCAAACTTCTTTATTTACTGCTTTTGTTTCGGATTGCATTTTGGCGAAATCTGAGGAATTATTTTTTACAGTATCACATCGGTGACTAATTGTATTTTTGGTGCTTTGAGACGAGTATAATCATAACAAGTACGACGACAGCTCAGGGAAGTATTGAAAGATTATTTCAGGGAATAACTTATTTTTCTTTGTTGGATACGTTAGGTCGTTTTGGAAGATGCTGTAATCTATGGGATTATAATATCAAGACTGCTGTCACGGAAAGCGCACTATGACAGGGTGATACGTGCTTTCGTTTGTTTATTCCACAGTGTCAGTAGCAAAAGCATTAGTTGAGTGAAAATAATTAATTAAACTTCTTGCTACAGTCATTAGGAATAAAATAAACATCTTTAAAATTATCCCATTTCTTGTGCTTCTTGTGAAGATTTGCTGTGCAGTGGCAACCAATTTTTTTTAAAACCTGTTGATTATTATGTAAGTTTATGATGACTACAAATTGTTTTTTATTCCTTAAGTGACCTTAAGGTACTTTTTTTATTTGATAAAGTGACAAGACGAGCAAAACGTTCACCTGATGGTCAGTGCAACGTCTGCCCATAACAGATGCTGTGTTACTCAGAATATTTCTGTGTAGCACCACACTGCGCCCGTCACCCTGAGACAAAAGTTCTTAAGTCTCATATGCCCAGTGATTACGCTAGCTCTCAGTGCCCTTCAGACCGAAACGCAGTTATGTTTGCACACTACTTCTTCACGGCAGAATAACTGACCCTGCGGTGGTACCTACCTAGACGGATTCTTGCATAGGAATCCTACCACACCTTACTTAAATCCGTATAATTCCGTATATTATATATTAGATTGCAGAGCTATTAGACTGTCATTTTTACACAGGATTAAGTATTTTTTTGGATCATTTATATCCAGATCTTTAAATATTAAATAGATACCATTATTTGTACTCTGGATTCTCCATGTACAAATAATGGTATCTATCGGTCACGCACTAGTATTTCCAAAACTTGTTCATTGCTAGAGCTATGTTTCGTACTAGAGCCCAACATATGCAGTAAAAAATAATAATAATCTTCAATTTAATTTAAGCGATGTTTGTAACTCTGAAAATCATCATCAACATCGGTAGGAGCAGCCGTAGTCCCTGAATGGTCCTAGTGGTGGTAGGATTCCTATGCAGGAATCTGTCTCGGTAGGCACCACCCCAGGTTCAGTTATTCTGCCATAAAGCAGCATGTGCAAACATTGCTGTGTTTCGGCCCGGAGGGATCTGAGAGCTGGTGTAATCACTAGGCATATTAGACTTAATCATAGATATGATTGGGTGACGGGCGCGGTGTGGAGTCACACAGATTTTTTTTTTATTGGATAAAGTGATGAAACGAGCAAAAACGTTCACCGGAACATTTCTGTTTGACACCACACTATGCCCATCACCCCGAAACATCAGTTTGCACACTACTGCTTCACGCCAGAATAACTGGCCCTGGGTTGGTACCTAGACGGATTCTGGCTGTACTAACCTCCTTGCACATTAGACGTTTCTTCCCGTAATCAGTTAAGCTATTTAGATCTGGTATTTATAGGTAGGTATTACAAATCCGCCTTCAATTACAGGCGATGAGCTTTTTGGTACTTTTCTTAATCGACTATAACGACATCTGCGTTCGCCATAAACGACCACCTTGTGGAATCTGCTGCCGCCAGCCGTATTTTCGGACCGATACGACTCATGGACTTTAAAGAATAGAGCCTACGCTATTCTCAAAGGCCGGTAAAGGTTCCCTTTTCTGTAAAAAAATGGTTACCAGAAGTTAAGTTCCTAGACATACTTATTAATAAATCCACACTGTTTCCACATTGTAAAAAATCACACAGTTTTAGTTGCCTTTAAACGGGGAATAGGCTACCTCTAATTCATGGGAGCATAAAGAAAAGTCGACCACGCTGCGCTACTGAGGGTTGATGAACTTTCCATGCCTTTGTGCTAAAAAGTATCAAACATTTTGTCAATTAAACATATTTTGGGAGCATTACTGAAAGTGTATTTTGTTTTAATTCTATTTGAATTAAATATTAAAATTGGTTATTTCGTTACGTTGTTACGGTCATATTTGTTTATCAGCGATGCAGAGCTTTTGTGAAATTCGAAATAGAAATATGTTTTGACGTCATGAAATATAAACTGCAGTAAAATTCGATAAACAAGTAATTAATCGTTCGCTACTAGCAATTAATATGTGGCTCCGCATAATATATTTAGGAGCATTGTTGACGTCAGACAAATGTTCCAGTTTTTGTGTTTTTTGTCTTGCGACTCCTAGGTCATAATTCTTCTATAATGTGACACTGTGATTTGTTTTAAGGGATATATCTTCTGTGTATCAATCGTGTTATTTTACTATATTTTATTATTTACTATATTTTGAAACTATTTATTTTGTTAATTTGACTAGCTCACTAAGATGTGCAGTATATATAAATCAATTACAAAAAAAAATAGCGGGTATAGAAGCTGGCAGATTTAACTGTATACAACAGTCATTATGCCTTAAGTTTATATATAACTATGAGATATACGATAGACAAGTTTATTTGATTAAACTTTTTATTTTACTTTACATGAATGGCGACCTTTACGAGCTTTTGATAATTTAAATGCACATTTCACGAAAACGCTCAACTGCTCCTTAATGAATTTGATAATAGTTGCATTTAAAATATGAATAAAATAATGCTTTATATATTTTACGAAGAAACTTGCGGCCCACCCCACCAGACGTTTCCCGTTTATCTTCATTTTCGATGTTTATATTATTAACCCGTTATAATTTACTTTAAATGCTTTCATCTAATAACCGAATTTATTACGATTGCTTTTTATATAAGCGGTTACGAGAATAGAAAACTTATGTCCGGAATAAATATAAAAAAGTGTACGCCTATTGGATGCAACGCAGTGGACCATCATGTCATAAATAAGAATTTCAAAGCAAAGTAGTCACTTCAGGTATTATTTCTGTGATATAATTGCTTTGATAAGTTATTTTAGAATTTTCATTGTACTAAAGCTTTACGTTTTTTTTTTAATAGATTTAATTCGAAAGGCGAAATTATTGTGATTAGACAGTCGCTGAATAGGTGTTATGAGATGCTATTTTAAATATAATATTACATTTTTAAGAATGTGTTCTCTACTATGGTCCTCTGGAAGGTATCAAATCTCAGTTCACTAAGTTTGATTTTCGTCCTTTTTAAAAGTTTTTATTGAAATTGCTTTCTTCGTATGTCTTTTCGATTGAAGTACATTTTGACCTAATTTCCAATTATTTTTTTTTAATTCATTAACAATGTCTACATTCTAGCTACAATTTGGCATACCTAAACACGTACGTACGTATTTAGGTATGCCTGTATGTATGTACGTAAATACGTACTTTCGGTGATAATGTCATAAGCTGGTCTGATGATGGAGCCATATCGATGATTTTTGTTTAAAACTTATTACGTTTATCTTTATTCAAATTAAAGGCCAACGTTTCTCTACCGTGCCGTGTGGTAGCGGCTTAAGAGAATCTACCACCCCATCTCGTCCTGTGGGTGTCGTAAAAGTCGACAGAGGGAAAATTAAAAGCAGAAGATGGGCAGCAGCATCTTCCTGGAACATCATAATAAATAAACTGCGGTTGCCAACCCGCCTGCCAAGCGTGGCAACTATGGCAAAATGCCCCCAAAACGAGAGCTACAAACTTTTGTGGCAATCTATGGGGGAGGTCTATGTTCAGCAGTGGACTATTGATAGGCTGAAACGACTTTTTTAACTACTGTATATAAATATAAAGTTATAAAAGTTAAAAAACCTATAAAACCATAAGAAATACGTTAAAAGCAGTTGTTGTTAGTGACTTGTGTTTTTAAAATGTTATTAAAAAAGCATATAAATATATATATATAGCGTGAATATAAAGCTGTCTACAATTACGCATAACAAAAAACTAAATTCAAACAACAAGCGAGTCAAAAAATCGTAAAGAATTCGCTTTTTTACGCTTTGTATCGTCGGGTGCTAATTTTACGCGCCCAAATTGGATATTTCATGAGAAAATACGACCTATAATGTGACATCGCGAAAGATTCGATTATGACACGTCATGTTTATGTTTTATTAAACGAAGTTTATGCCCAAGAGTGTACTTCAGCGCTGAAATGTGGTTTTGATTGGCACGCGGGGAATTTTAAGCCAATGAAGTTTAAAAATAATCCAATACTTATACAAATTACGCGAGTATATGCGTGAAAATTACAAATTGCGTAAACCTTAGTTATGACCGCGTGGCCTAGTGGTCAGAATACCTGACTTCTACCCCGCGGTTCCTGGGTTCGAATCCCAGCCGGAGCCAACATTTGTGCAAAAACAAATTGTCGGTTTCAGGGTCTAATTGTGTTGTGCATGTGAAATTTATGTCTGTAAAACGCACCAATCAATTAGGAGAAATCTACTGTGCGGCATTGTTTTTTATGGAAAAGAATACACTACTACAAATCGTTTTTTAAAAAGAATTTAAATTAAAAAAGGTAAAGATTCGAAAGCAATGTTTGTGGTTATTGAAGGCTTGAGACTACAGTTATTTATTTAAAAGAATCACTTCCGCGTAGTATCCGCAAATGCATGATCAGATTTTTAACAAATTAAAATGGAACTGCACTGTAAGTACAGTGTAGATTGCCAGCAAACACGGTCCTGAGTCACCTGCATACATCGAATTGAGGGTTGCCCAACTGCATTTGCCGGAACAACTTTTCTAATCAAGACTTTTATATTATCCAAACAGGATATTGTTCTAAGGGCTTTACGATTACGTATAAAAAATAGATTCGCATTGGAAGCGGCGGCTTTTTGAAGTAAGTGTTTTCGCAAAGATCCACTTTTCTTATACAAATGAAAGTATAGTAATCAGATCGGTAGGAGAAATGGCAGCAGTGTCAGTGACATATGCAGTAGATATAGTGACAATACATGCAGCGTTCAAACCTAGTAAACGTGTTTGTGATAGTGTAAAGCGATTAAGGTGTGAGTGTAGTGAAAACACTTACTGGCAGCTAATTGCTAGCTCTCAGAGTTAATAAAACTAGTTAATACATACATACATACAATCACGCTTTTTTACCATATAAGGGGTAGGCAGAGGCCACTCATGTTGCCTACTTTTCGCCCACGTGGGAAACGAGACGTGACGGGTGAATCACGTTACCGCCATTTTGGTAGAGTCAAAAAAGTCTTACTCCCCATTGCGTTCCCAAGAGCAGTATAGAGAAAGCATTGCATATAATGGTGTTATTCTGCATGAATAAAGGCTGTCCGTACAATACCTTAAGCGCCTCTTAGGACACCGCGATAGGAAAGAGTTACTTACTTAAAAGTTATTTCGAACAGCTATCGGCTACACTATCTAACATGTATATATTTTTAAATAATGTTATTTGTTACTAAAATGCATAAGAAAACATACAATTATAAGTATCATCCAAAAACAAAAAAAAAAAACAATGCCAACGTAACCCGTCATTTGGCAAACCCATCAATAATCGGGCTCCCCACTCCAACACCCCCCCTATTTCCAACAAATTACGCGGAGTGCGCCGGGCTTGACGCAATTATTGCCGCGATCCATCATCGGGAGTGACGTGAAACACAACTAAATAATTTTCGGGTTAAACATTTAATCCCATGAGTACAAAATAAGTTTTCTATTGAAATACTAATGTACTCGACATGTACGAACTTACATTTCCATACATACATACAAACACGCCTTTTTCCCATATAAGGGATAGGCAGACGCTACAGACGTAGCCCACTTTTCGCCCCCGCGAGAAACGAAACGTGACGGGTGGCGAGCCACGTATTCGCCATTTTGGTTCAAGTCAATAAATTCTCTACCCATTGCGTTCCCACAAGCTTAGTGATTGCATTAAATATTATGGTGTTATTCTGTACAAGCAAAGGCTGTCCATTAAATTCATTGGTCGCCTCTTACGAGACCTCGGTAAGAAAGAGGTAGGTGCTATTCTACTCTGCCGGACACCTATCAGCCTCACATTTACAACTTACATTTTTACAAAAGAAGACATTGTTTCAAAAATGAGTATGATATAATATCCTGTTAGTTCTACAACGTTATTCATAATTGGTATAATATCCCGGCACCTATCCATGCTACTTTGATCTGATAAACACAACGGTGAAGCTTTAATGACAAAATTGAATACTCAAAATGTCCATACAAAACTTTAAAATTATTTGTTTTGTATAACTTTACGCGACCCTGACTCAGAAAATCGATGCGCCGTACCAGACAAATTCAAAATAGGTTTTCTTCTCCAGTTATTCTGCCGTGAAGCTGTAGTGTGCAAGCATTACTGTGTTTCGGTATGAAGGGCACTGTGAGCAAGCGTAATCACTGGGCATTTGAGACTTAAGAACTGATGTCTCAGGGTGACGGGCGCAGTGTGGTGTCACACAGAAATATTCTGGCTGACACAGCATTTGTTGTGGGCGGACGTTGCACTTACCATCAGGTGAACGTTTTGCTCGTTTCGTCACTTTATACAATAAAAAAAATGTTACCCTACTACGGCGTCATACTAACAGATTTACTTCGCAACAGATTTCCCTAAGCTTAATGTTATCCTAGTACTTGCGAGTTCTTTCGATGGCAGCTCAATAGAAAAATGCCCAATTAAATTTATGAGTTCATTGCCTCGATCAGCTGTATAACAGGGTAGGCAGTTAACCTATGCGGCTTAAGCTAATTCTTCTTCTAATTAGTCGACATATCTCCTACAAGTATCTCGCTACGAAGCTCATTATATTTTTTGGGGCATATACACATCGTCCCTAAGCCCAGCCTGCCGGGATGTATAGGACATTACGAATGACCCTGTATACTATAATTGCGGATTAGGCAAACAAATTGTTTTAAAGAAACAGGTGAGTTGCGAAAGAATACGTTGTGGTGGCGGCTTAAGAGATTCTACCACCCCATCTCATCCCGTGGGTGTCGTAAGAGTCGACAGAGGGAAAATGAAAACCGGGAGATGGGCAGCAGCATCTTCCTGGAACATCATAATAAGCTGCGGTTGCCAACCCGCATGCCAAGCGTGGCAACTACGGCAAAATCCCTCCAAAATGAGAGCTACAAACGGGCTATCTGTGGGGGAGGCCTGTGTTCAACAGTGGACTTGTGATAGGCTGAAACGACGACATACTAAAGATAAATGGTTTTTTGTTTACAATAAATATTTAAATTCGTGAGCCGTGGCAGTTAAGGGATCGGGTGCTTTTAAATTATATACTACGCAAGTGAGCATGGTACGAAACCCACCGACACCATGACATTGTTAGTTACAATTTAAAGTGTAAATAAACCAGATTCTCATTCCGAAAACGCTATGAGAAAACTTGCATGTCTTATTTCGACGACATGGTGAAGTTCGCTAATACACAATTAAACTGTTTGATTAAGGCTGAAGATTGTAAATAAACATAAACTTCTGTTACCCGAAAGTAAAAATAAGAATTTGAAAACATTATCATAAGCGTTTCACTAGTATAGTAACTAACATTTTTGCGATTAAAATTTTTTTGTAAGGGACCTTTGAATGGGACACACAATATGATGGACTATTCGTGGTTATCTTATAAATTTAAGGCAGACTGATTACAATTTTATTTCTACTCAAAGCAATCCACAAAACCAACAGCGACCCGACTAATACAACTCTATTACAAAACACTAAGCCGAAAACTCACAGTGAACCCGACGAAAAACAAATTATCCCTAGCATTCCACCATACAATAAGCTTTCCCGTAATAAAAGCGGTAACAAAGAGCCCCCTAGCGGTTCCCCGCGTAATCTCTATTCAACTCGCTGGCAATCTGTCAAGAGATGGCGCCACAATGGGGGATTAGCGGTCGTTATTACGTCACCTTTGTGGTTCGAGTCTGTGTTATGATCGAGAGCTCGCGAATATTAGGGATTATGACGGCTCCCCTTTTCTTTGCGAAGCCGACGATTGTATTAAGTAAGAACGAGGTAAGTGCAATTTTTTTTAATATTGTGAAAAATAGAATATATTTCGGACGGGTCTTCTTCGGTTTCTCGTATACCTAATTAGATTTTACACATTTACAGATTTTACACATTTACAAATTTTACACAAGAACCGATAACATTATGTATTACAATTATATTATAAAAGTTTTTTACTATTTATTTTGCTAAATTCTGAAATACTTAGTTTTTAGTTTGTAAAATGTAAACAAAAATATGTTTCGATACCGTGTTTTAAATGTCACTATGACTAGGGCCTCTGTCAACTTGTTGGTTTGCCGCTTTATAGTCTGATATTGGTTTCCACAAATTTCACGCCGAGGGGTTTGTTTTCTATAGAGTTCATTTTGCATTTATAAAGCCCTGAATTTACATTTCTTAAATGCTTTGTTCTTGGTCTAATTAGAAACGTTATTAAAATATATAAATATGAGTAAAATAAAAATAAATTAAAACATTGTTCTTTTAAGTTAGAATTATGGAGTCTGTTTTACTAATACTAGAGCCGTAGTAGATCAGGAAAACCGTGGTGGCACAGGACAGCCTTTTCAGCCTCTTCAAATTTAACAGTACGCTAGTGACCTGTGTTCGATCCCCGGTGCCGGCACCTCTCCAATTATGCTGCATTTTTCAGTGCCGATTTAACACATGCTCAGCGCTGAAGGAAAACATCGTGAGGAAATCTGCATGCCCGAGAAATATAAATGTTTCGACGACATGTAAAGTCCGCCAACTCGCATTGGAGCAGCGCGGTGTACTCTTTTCAGCTCCAAAAACCTCTCAAAAATAAGAGTTCTGTGCTCAGCAGTGGGACATTTATAGGCTGCTTTACTTTTTTACTTTACTGTTTTACTAGAAGTAGGTATACAATTTTATATGACACTCAAAAAATTTACGTCGAGCGCTGAGTGGTGTTCTGACTTCGCTGCTGTTATTGGAAAACGTTGTACTTACCATTAGGTAAACGATTTGCTCGTCTCTATCCTTATTTGGTATTTTTCTTCACCAGCCTATTAATACTAGTTCATAGCTGGATTAAGGTATCCTCCAAGTTTAAGAGATTTGGCGTAATCGCTACGATCGGTACGCGGATTTACGATTTTTTTAGGTACCGGACGCTTCGCACTTTAAACCTTTTTGCCTGTCACCTGCCTGTATGGTTGAGGTTCGGGTATTTGTGGTCATCCTTCATCATTTATTTATCTATTGAGAACACTTACAGGACGAAATTTGGTAGCAGATTTTCTAAGATTTATGTTAGATTTATTGTAGTTTTTTTTTAATGTTCTGAATTTAATTAATTCATAAGCGAATGCTGTGATGTAATGAATGCTGTGGTACAATTACCTTATTGTAAGCTTTGTCTCTATAAAAAAGTTGTATGATTGTATGTACTGTATATGGTCCTAAATAAAATAAATAAATAAAGCCCGTGCGTGGCACGTTTGGTAATACTACTCGTACGATCTGTAGACCTGAAGTCAGCGCAAATTTCATGTAGGTACTATGTTTGGTAGTCTTTGAGTATTTAATTTATGGATAAAAGTGACGAGAGTAGCAAACTGTTCACCGTATCGTAAGTGCAACTTCTGCCCATACAAATGCTGTGTCACGCAGGACATTTCTGTGTGGCACCACACTACGCTCGTCGATCTGTGATATCGGGTGTTTAGTCGCATATGCCCAGTAATTACACTAGCTATCAGTGCCCTTCCAAGCAAAACAGTAATGTTTGCACACTACTGCATGACGGCAGAATAACTGGCACTCCGGTGGAACCTACTGAGACGGATATCCGTATAAGTATCCCTCCACCAGCTAAATACGTTCTGGAAGACGTACTGAGAGATGGAAAAATATATTTTAAGTAGATTTCGTTTTACTTTTAAAAATATTATAGAGTAATATTTTTAAAAACCCCCGACATTTCTACTTTATTATAAGTGCGTTTTACAAAGTTTAATTTCAAGTACACAAACACCCAGACCTTGTTGTCTTATACAGTTATATGTACAGTGTGGAAATTGAACCTGCGACCCATAGCGTACACATTTTTTTTTTTGTTAATTGTTTGGTTGATCAGCCTTTGAAAACAATAATTATTACGTAGTTCCCAACGTATAACTACGAAGGAACCATAGTTTATCCTCTGCTAATTCCAGGCAATCATTCTTAACGACACGATAATAAAGGCATTACTACACTTCCCTCGAAGTTTGATTAAGAGGAGAGAACCCTGTAATAATACGGCTTCTGTCGTATAATGAGAACATTCTCATATAAGACTTTAATATATGTTTTCTTGCAAGTATGGCTTGAGGAGAAATATAAACTTACAACGTCATATTAGAGTTTAATGATTGTATGTAATTATTTTTATTATAATCCGAATGTTTTTAAAAGGAGTAACTTACCAAAACAAGTTTAAATTATAATAATACTTACTTAAATTACTTAATATAATTCGGCGTTACTTTGCGGAAATCCATTATAATGAAGAAAAGAAAGTTAAGTACTTAAGTTCCGCATGCAAAATTTAGCAAATTAACTTTCTTTCATCATTCTACATTGTAATTAAATTATAAAAAAATATCCACATGTAATAAAAACAAAAATAAAAACACTCTTTCTACATTAGTTACACAGATAAGTCGGTAAATTGTAAGTTGTGAATAATTTTTATGTGATTTGATTTGTTTGTTTAAAAGAAAGTGACAATCACAGTAAATCGTTCACCTGAAAAGTAATAAGTGTAACGTCTTGCCCATAACAAATGCTGTGTTACCCAGAATATTTATGTTTGATGCTTGCAGAATAAGTGGCACAGCGGTGGTAAACCCATAAACGGATTGCTGGATAGAAATCCTGTCACGAGCATCTCAAACAGCAACATTGTAGCAAAACCATAACTAAAAATATTGAAAGAAAGGAAGTAAATTTGCTGAGATCCGCATGCTTTTTTGTTGAATTGCTGAGCACCGCCCGCCCAGCCCACAGGAGCGTGCACAAGTAAACTAACACCGCCACCGGGAACCGCCACCTAATGCCCTCCACAACAGCTAGAATTTTTTTTTCCATGCGGATCTTAGCAAATTAACTTCCTTTCTTTCATTATAATGGATTTCCGCAAAGTAACGCCTGATTACGCCTATTAACTACATAACTGGAAATATTAACTAGCAAACTAATCAACTAGCTTCATATTTAATCATTATTTACATACTTGACTTAGGGATAGTTAATTGCCACTTTTGGTAGTCGATGTTACAATTATATATCAATCAATTTATCACAAACGATTAAATCAAAATAAAAATTTAAATATATTATATCAAACAATTAAATATCAATTAGCACAAATTAAAGACATTGATTTAGTCGTCCTGTATGACAACCCGGGACAATAAAGGTTAACAAATTCTGTTTAGCTGCAAAATCACATTTTGCGGCAGTCATTATTTTATATTTGAGTCGAAAGTTAGGCATTGCTTTTGGACAGAAAGTACCACGAAATCTACAATTTTTAGTTATTTTTAATGTTAATATGCCTACATCGTTAATTTCTTGCAATAAACACGTGGACTTACTTATATTAACAAAATTTATAATAAGAGGCAGTAAAACCTATAAACTAATAAAAGTAAAAACTAAACGACAAACAGTCATGTTTACAGGAATATTCCTGTCAGATGCATTTGACAGCGCTAGTTACATAATTTATGTGGCATCACATTCCGAAAATGTTGTTTATAATATTGTCAAGGCGGGCATATTATAAAAATTATTTATTGCGGGGTGAGCATAACAATCGTATATATACTAATAAAACGTGTCAGCGGCGGAATAATTGGAGCGGAAAATTATTATAATATTATAAATAGTTTAGAAACTGGAAATAATTTTATACGTGTCATATAGGAGCAGACCACGGTCATAATTCATAATTTTGATTAGAGCGCTCAGTTTATTTTGATACTCTCTGAAATAAATAAATAAGTGGTTTCTGTTTGCGATTTACTCGTCCTGCACTTAGGTATAAAGCAAATTAAAAAATAATGTCTTATACTTAATGTACGCCGTGTGGTGACAGCTTAAGAGAATCTAGCACCCTATCTCATCCCGTGGGTGTCGTAAAAGTCAACAGAGGGAAAATTAAAACCAGGAGAGGGGCAGCATTTCATGCAACATCTGATTAAATAAACTGCAGTTGCCAACCCGCCTGCCAAGCGTGGCAACTACATAGTTGCCATGTAGTTGCCACGCTTGGCAGGTTTTGCCATCAAAACCCCCCCAAAACGAGAGCTACTAACTTTTGTGGCAATCTATGAGGGAGGCCTATGTTCAGCAGTGGACTAGTTATCGGTTGAAATGATGATGAGGATAATGATAAAACATCAATTCGCCGAAAGATACGAGTAGTAAACACTTTTTCACTGTCAATATATTGGGAAAGGGTTAAATAATGCATAATTATTGCGTTTATCCCATCAAAGACTTTTTCTTAATGAGAGCCAGTGGGAGCAAGCCGTTCACCAAATAGCAAGAGCTACTCCTGCCACAGAAAACTGCACTGGAAAGTTCGGTTTATCTTCGAATTACGCTCGTTGCTCGGATATTAGTTCGTAAAGTCTCATGTGCCCTATAATTACACTGGCTTCAGTGCAAGACAAACCAAAACACAATAGTCTTAGATACGAGTACAAGTGCTTGACGATATATTATGTACTGCGGTGTTAACTTGGCAGATTCCTGCATAGGAATTGTACCACGCTATAACTGTCGAAAAAGGTAGCTCTTTTTGCGTAATTGTTGGGCTAGTAATAGATTTGAAATATTGTACATAAAAATACCTTCACATATTAAAGTGCAATTTACATGAAACGTAACCCTTATTAATTCTTAAAAAAACAAAATTTTGTAAAAACGAATAGTTTTAAAAATTCCGAATTACAAAAAAATATATTACTAAATATCAAGACTGCTCGATCCAGTTACAACCCGACAAGGATTTTATTGTAGTCTATAATAAAATAATTCATAAGAATAAAAAATGATTATTTATACCGTTATGTCTGAAACTACACGACAGTATGTGCGATAATTTTATAGTTTTATTGGAATTTCTTGGGAGAAAATATCAAGAAGAGGCGGTTTCCAGTACGATTTATAGTGAGTTTTATTTTTTATTTCCGTTGTTAATAAATTCAGATATTCTTTCGTCAGGAATAAAACTGAATTCCTTTTGATGTTATTCTTTTGCATTTCCTTTTCACATTGTTTATGTTTTAATATCAGCGTAATTAAAATTGTTTATTTGCTTTCGTTGTAATGATTTTAATAATTATAATATATCTATGAAGAGCTTCTTTGAAACTAAACTAATGCGTTGAATTCACTACTTTCTTAAGGTCGGTGAGTTAATTTAATAGTACCAGTTCGATTGCGAATAATGTTTATTTAAAATTATGACTTCCTTCACAGAGTAAACAGTATTAAGAAAGATAAACTTAAGCTAGATTATTATTTCCCATACAATTACAAAGTTTATCACGTACTTCATAAACTTCCCAACGTTCGCACAACTTTGATTAGATCGCTCGTGTAATCCTTTGGATTGTGCGAAATATGGACATTTATAGGCGAAGGAATGAAGAACAAAAGTTATGTTCTATATTTAGGGGAGTTGTACACATTCGTCTAAAATCTATAACAACTGCTAATGTAAGCTAACTGCAGTCGTTTGATGTTGTGTCGCCTTAATATTGAAATATAGATAAAATATTACTACGACATAAAAAAAAATATAAATTTGCGTAAAATCAAAGCAACTTAGTACTGCAGTAATTAAACACATAAATCCGTGTTTACACCCAATCAACGAATATCTTGAATGCGATTTATATTCGTATTTTTAAATATACATCCTCATTAGATGAAAACTGATTGATTGTAATACGAGAGTAGGAACGTTTTTATTGATTTTATGATTTTCCAATTTTGTTTAATTTTTTAATGTGTCTTTATTTGACATACCTTTTATTGTTGTTTCTTTCGGTGGTTCAACACGTAAAAATAATACTGTATAAAATATTATTAAGTTAATCATGGTGCGTCAGTGTTTTTTTAAGTTAAATTTAACGTAAAAAACTAAAAATTGTAATCACTTACGATTGAAACGATTAATAGCTATTTAATTATGATTATTTTAATAAATTTTTAATTAGATTTCCTTAAAAAAAAAAGATTAAAATTGGTTAATTTTTTTTCTTTTTGATTGGATATAGTGACGAAACGAGCAAAATGTTGGTAAATGCAACGCCCCTTAAAAATGCTGTGTCACCCAGAACATTTCTATGTGACACCACATTGCACCCGTCACCAGTTCTTAAGTCTCATATGAAATAATACTACTGATATTGCCTAGTGGTAGTGGTGGAGGGTATCTGGTGGCGGCTACCGGTGGCGGCTCCCGGTCGCGGCATTGGTTTTCTTGTGGACGCTGTTGAGGGCGGGCGGTGGTCTTCAAAACTAGGTAATAGATACCATTTTACATTTTCCATGCGGATCTTACCAAATTAATTTTCTCTCCTTTACTATAATGGATTTCCGCAAAGTAACGCCTGATTCTATTAACTTTAAATAGTATGAAACAAAAGTTGCTATCGGCGTCATTCCGCTTACTTCTCAACACGCCTCGGATTTTGATACGGTTTTCACTGTGTTTTAGAGATTTTATTACAAATGGTTAGTATGTACAATACCTACATTATGATTAAGTTTTAGTAGAGTAAGGGAAATTTAATGTTTTGTAGTCAAGTCGTCCAAAAATAGATTTTCGGGCGATTACATAGCATAGTCTGGCTAAACCTTAAGAGATACATATAAATAATATACTAAAGAATTGCAGTTGTTCAAAAAGCCTAAAGAAAAGTCCGCAAGGGAAGGGGAAGATATACATTGTAAATAAAATATTCCTTATTAACTAGTAGTATGATAAGACTTTCACATTGACAGCTCATAAATGACGCTACATGTAAATTACACTCGTGCAAAGCCGGGGCGGGTCGCTTGTATTACATAAAATTAGTAGTTACTCCACTACGAGCAATAGATAATCGAGAATAACAGCTTCCAACTGCAACATCTCACGGGACTGCGCCCCTTGTTGTAAATATAAAGTTCATAAAATTCAAATTAGCATCAACCCTTCGCCTTGAGGGCCGTTTATGTTTATAAATAAATCCAACAGGAAAAAATGGCCACACAAAAAATAAACCCCCAACAATTAACAAATCGGTAGCAGTTTAGGGTTAATTTTAACCAGTGCCGCAGTTGTGAAACAGTTTTTCTCCTGGAGAGTAATTCGATGCATTTTTGAAACAATAAATAGTGTGTGACAAATAAAATAATGAAAGAAGTGCGTTGTTAATGTTAGTACCCTTTCACATTACATTTATCCAAAGACATGAAAAGAAAAGTAATCTCATCATTTTGTGCAGAAATTTTAATTAATTTTGGTGTTTGGTTTCATTCTGATTTTTGGAAAACGCTTTAATATCAAAATTGATACTTAACACAATGTTCTAAGGAACGTATAGTTTTAATGAAAATATACATTTGCACATCAGTATCTGTATACTAGCATAGTATCTAGATTCGTCAGCTCGACCTTGTATGTACCGCGTTACAAAACACCTGCGAAAAGATAAAGTATTTTGCTGTTACGTTTCGTACGGCGAGTGGAAAAAACCGAAGACTCAATCGCTGGTTAAGAGGTATTCCATTGCAGTCATCAGCGATTATAGCGCACCTTCATCTTCATCGTTATTCCTCATCGGATTTAAATGTGTTTTAGCCACAGCGACCACTTACCTTGAGATAGACTATGTGTTCGTTGGTCGCCCGTTGATGTTTTATCAGAATCGTTATATCAGAAAATACTTTTGTTTTCGACTTCATGCTTGACGAGTCAAATGATTAGTCTAAATTAAAGAAAATTCCTCTTTGTTTTACTGTACGAGTACATGGTCTAGTGATTTTCAAAATACAATATAATCAAGTACAGATAATTTGTCTGAATAGGCCTTAACCCGTTACTCAAGCCGGCTTTTTACAACTCAAACATCTGTTTGTTATTCTTTCTATTTTAGTACATCCGAGTGTTTTATCCTTCCCCTGTCATTGTGACTCAATTAAGAACTCGCATTTCGTTTTAATGGCCTTAGTTATATTTCAATCCTACACGGTAAAGTTTTTAATGCGAAGTTTTGCCCTGTAATTATTTCTTTAATTGTGTAATTTATGGTATTGTAACATTTACTGCTTCTTTAAGTGTTCTACCAGTTTAGAAGTCGTATAATCAAAACTTTTTTTTAATAAAGTCCTGCTATTTGGGATTAATTTATTAAGGGGGTACTGTCGCGAATTGTCATTTCGACTATAAACAAATATTTGATTGTTGTTCCTAAAATATTTATCGTGTTTATTTAAAATAAGTAGCAGTCGTATTAGTTTAAGAACACGGCGTTTAAATTTTATACTAAAAATAATTGAAATGTTACCAAATAATTATTTTTAAATTACTATTAAGTGCTTATTTACCACGTGCTCAGCGGTGAAGGAAAACATCGTGAGGAAAACGAATACCTGAAGAACAAAAACATTTCGCAGACGGATGAGAAATCCGCCTTAATCTGCTTTAACTAAATGTTCCTATACTCGTAGTTAGTCAAATTATTTGTTAAACAGATATCTTTTTAACCGACTTAAAAAAGGAGATGTCGGATGTATTTTCGAGCATAACTTCTTTGTTTATAAGGCAATTTTGGTTATTTTTTTTTACAAAGAGAATATCGTTTGAGAACATATAATTAGTATAATTCTGATGATTGGATCCATGACAAAATCATTAAACTCTACTGGGAGCTGCTCCGTTGAAGTCGGTTTTTTGATTACATAATTATTTATCATTTGAAAAATAGGGAGGACTATCACTAACCCAATAAGCTTTGCCGCCCTGTATAAACCCTGTATCGTGATAATGATGGTAGTAATTATGATAGCGATGAAATTAAGTTATAGTTATTTTCCTCTTGCGAAAAGGAAACTAACTAACAGACAGATAACTAACTAACAGATTCGCAATAAAAATAAATATTTTTAGATGCTATAAAAGCACGGTATAATTTTTAATATTAAAAATAGAAAATATTCCTTCATTTACTGTTATTACTTGAAAGACATAATGTAAAAGTATATTCAAAAGCCGACGATATCTGTTCGGTTATTATTTTTAGATATTTTTTCAGATATTTTAATATTAGGTCTCGAGAAATCTTTCTAATCCTTAGAGCAAATAATCTGTAACTTTAGTGTGACTATTTTGTTCTTGGAAGTAATTATTTGTTATTCAGTGCAACGGTAGATTTACATCTGCCGTTCATTGCAACTTGACGAACATGTGGAGTACCTGACTTCTATGCCGCGAGTACTGTGTTCGAATCTCAGTCAAAACCAACATTTGTTCTGAAGCCGTGAGGTGGCGGCCAGAGAATCTACCACCCCGCCTCTTCTCGTGGGTGTCGTAAAAGTCGACAAAGGGAAAATATAAACCAGAAGA
The DNA here is from genome assembly GCA_019845155.1 of Luehdorfia chinensis. NCBI lineage: Eukaryota > Metazoa > Arthropoda > Insecta > Lepidoptera > Papilionidae > Luehdorfia > Luehdorfia chinensis. The sequence goes on from JAHVAK010000125.1 coordinate 2,618,316, forward strand.
TTGGCAGCAGCATCTTCCTGGAACATCTTAATAAATAAACTACGGTTGCCAACCCGCCTGCCAAGCGTGGCAACTATGGCAAAATCCCCCAAAATGATAGGATATAAAGGGGAGGCCTATGTTCTGCAGTGGACTAGTGATAGGCTGAAGTGATAATGACAAATTGTTGGTCTTCGGGTATGGCTGCGTTGTGGTTGTCCTCGAGTCCCTGACATTACATTATCCTTTTTATTAAATTTGCGACAACCTACCCGAGGTTAGGACGAGTGTCAATATTTTGTTAAGTGTCATATTCCCTGTAATATACAAGCTTCAGTGCTCTTCCACTGTTTGCAAGCCGCTGTTTGGCTCCACAATAAATGACACTGCGGTAATACCTCCTATGCTGGTAATTGCACATGCACATGCTATGATTTATTATTTTTTATTGTTTTTAGCGGATTTGGATTGCCCTTTTTTAAACTCTACCCTGAGTTAGGATTATTGATGTTCGACAGAATCTTATTTTACCTAATTTTTTACTATTCTGCTAGCTTATCCTCCTAAACTCCTACCACACTGCGCCCGTCCCCTTGTGACATCTCATATGGCCAGTGATAACACTACTTTTCAGTGCCGAGACAGAAACACAGTATTATTTGCACGCTTCTGTCTCACTATAGAATAAATGGCGCTGCGGTGGTATCTAACTAGAATGATTCTTGGACAGGAATCTTACCATCAGTAAGTTATCAATAATTTTTATTTAATTCAAATCAAAAACGGATGATTTTTATAATATTGTTATAATGCGAGTGCTATACAATAATTTAAAATCTACATTAACCGAAACAACAACAACATAAAATTACTAGTAGAAGTATTTATAAACCATATTTGTGTCTTGAATAATGTAATCATCGCTCTTAAAATTCTTCTATTCTATGTTGTATGACAGACAAAAGTTTATGAATCAAAAATATTGAACTAGCTGAACTAAAATTAACATTTTCAATTATATTTAACACGACATGCCGCGTATGACAACTAAAGACAAATAAAGAAAAACGTGGTCAACGCTGGAACATTGATGACAGCTACTAGAAAGACGTTTTAATAAAGCTTAGAAATAGAAATGACAATGCTGTTACACATTGAAGAGAGTTGATATGCTGTAGGTTGTAGCTAAAATACGCCGAATAATGATAGTGGTAGGATTCGTATGCAGAAATCCGTCTAGGTGCCGGGTGACGCGCAGTGTGTCTAATAAGTCCCTAGACGGATTCCTGCGTAGGAACCCTACAGTAATAGAAACAAATGCAATTTTCTTCATTACTTAATTAATGAATGCATGAACTAAATAGTATTTAAGTTCACGGATGCATTAGGTAACAGCAGATCAGCCAGCGCGATGCGCGCGAGACCCCCACGGCGCTGGCGCATCAGATCTGGCTAACGAGCCACCGAACAATGTCTCTATTAGCGTATTCTTGGATTTTAGACCGGAACAAGGAAGCTATGAAGTCGTTTATTGTTATTTATTTAATATTTTTCCTCCTTAATTTTAATTTTAGACATCGTTTATTGGTGGTAGTATTTCTATAAAGGTATCCGTCTACCTAGACGTAGGTACGTAGACGTAAGCGTAGGTACCACCGCGGAGCCAGCCATTCTGCAGTGAAGCAGTAGTGTGCAAACATTACTGTGTTTCGGTTTGAAGGATACTGAGAGGTAGATTACACTACCTCTCAGTATCCTTCACTGAGCGCATGAGACTTAAGAGCTGATGTCTCAAGGTGACGCGCGCAGTGTGGTGCACAGACATTTTTAGGGTGACACATCAGATGAAAGGTTTGCTCGTTTCGTCCTTTAACCTAATAATAAAAAAAATACTTACACAAAAAACGCTTTTGACAAGGAATGACGCAGAGATTTCCGTGGCAAATGCTATTTGGTGAGCGTGGTAGCTCGGGGCTGGGTGCTCGCCTTTTTTTTTCAAATTACGCAAGCAACCTGGGTTCTATCCCCGATGCCAGCACCTCTAAAATTATTCTACAATTTTAAGTACTGATTTACCACGTGTACAGCGGTGAAGGAAAATATCGTGAGGAAACCTGCACATCCGAGGAATAGAAATATTTCGAGGACATGTAAAGTCCGCCATGCAAATGCGGGTTGCATTGGAGCAGCGTGACGGACTATTCCAGGCTCCCAAACCCTCTCAGAAATGAGAAGAGACTTGTGCTCAACAGTGGGTCATTTATAGGCTGTCACTTTACTTTCACTTTTATGCTCTATTGGTACAACTTTTTACACATAGTATTATTTTAATATTAGGAAACGTTTCACAAATAGTTCCGATTAATAAAATTTAGATAACTTTATTTAAAACTTTTCCGATTTTTATCGGAATTGTGATTCATTTTAATATGAACTTTTCAAGCAGGCCGTATAAAGAAGCTCAGAGTCACTCAGCGAGCTATGGAAAGGGCTATGCTCGGCGTTTCTCTGTGAGGTAAAATCCTAACGATGTTATCCGCAGCAGAACTAGAGTAAACAACATACCCTAAGGATTAGCAAGCTGAAGTGGCAATGGGCCGGCCATATAGCTCGTAGAACCGATAACCGCTGAGGAAGAAAGGTTCTCGAGTGGCAACCTCGTACCGGCAAACGCAGTGTAGGGCGACCCCCCACTAGATAGCTCTACTAGAAACTACGACCTGCACGGTTTTGCAGAAGTTGATGGATGCAGGTGGTTCGGGACCGTGTTTTGTGGCAATCTTTGGAAAGGCCTACGTTCAGCGGTGGACTATGACAGGCTGAAATTATGATGATGATGATCAACTTTTCTTTTTGGATATTTTTGTTATATCGATATTATATTAAAGGTGTAATGTGATGTAACAATATTTTAAAATGTATATTAGCATAAAAATTATACATCTCAACAAGTGACCAAAAACTAAGTATGTTATACCTAACATTATTTATAATATTTTAAAAACACTGAATATTTAGGCTCATTATAACAAAGCTTGTGTTCCAAATCACATAAAACAAACCTTTGTAATAAGCATTCTCTCATGAGGAGTCTCTTTTCCATGCCCTGTGCGGTCGAAAGAGAATCGTTCTTCTTATTTCCCTATGCAAATAAAGTTGGTAGCAAAAACAAAGTGAAACGCGGTAATTACACTTGCCGGAAAATTAACCGGCATCGATACGGTGAACATGCTCCTGGGCCGTGAACGTTAAGGACGTAATGAGTTTAGATATCGTTGTTCCTGTGCACGTTAGTGTAGTTAACTCGAAATGAGGGCTTTTTGTGTTATATCTGCAAGTAAGTGTATCTTAAATCGTCGCATTGTCTTTAGAAAAAATTAAATGTTGTAGATAAAATAGTTTTTGCTTTGTGGTAGAAAGAATATATTATTTTATTTACTTGGTTATTTATTAAAACTTTATTCTACACCTTAATTAAAAGGGTAACAATGGGCGGACTTAATGCCTATTGGCATTCTCTCCCAGTCAACCGGTGGGCGTGGAGAAAGTTGTGAAGGGTGCACGTAATAAAAAAATATATAAAAAATACCTTAAATAACCAGCCGAAGTTAATAACAAAACATAAAACAAATGAAAAAATACATATAATAATATATTTTACAAAACATACATATAAAAAAATTATATATATATATATATATATATATAAACAAATAAACATACACACATATTCATACATACTTCTATATATGTTACATATACATAAAACTGCAATGATCAAGGACGTATTCCCGCACCAACCTTTTAAAAGTATTTTTGTTGGATACTTTTCTAATATCTTCGGGCAGGGTGTTCCAGAGTCGTGTAGCCTGAACTGTAAAGGAGTTACCGACGAAACCGAATGGAATGTTGAGGTATACTAATCTTCCGAATACTGTCAAAAGCTATCAACTGCAAGTGAAATATTATAGCGCCACAAGTGTACGCGCAAACACAGAGGCACTCACTTATGTAATAAGGTCGGAGGTAGGCTACGATGCAGTGTCAGAGACACGACACGAAAACCAACAAAGTGTGTTTTGGCGCTACGGTGATACTAACCTAGACAGATTCTCACACAGGAATCCTACCACTTGTAATTCCTATACAATAATTATAATAATTTAGTTATTTCTTCCCAGAATGTAGCATTACATAACTATGAACATTTTATAAATGTGTAATACATTTGTATACTGGTCGAGACTGGTGGCTAAACGAGGCTTTGGACCTGTATTTCAGGACACCGGGTCTCGGCCCCTAGGTAGTCTTTACAATACTATATCTGTTGATGGTACTAGACCATAGTAGTAATCTATATTGTTTGCTTTTACTGAAGCTTAAAATTATATGAGGTAGTGTTAGTATAATTATACAGATTTGTAGCACTCTTTTCAAAATTTTCTTAAAATTTTTGTACGCTGTGTGGTTGTGGCGTTCGTCGCGATCGTAAAAGTCGACTATAGATATAATTCAATATAATTTAATAAGTCCGAATGGAGGCTCGCAGCCTCACTCGGACGGTCGTTAGACGACTTAAAATAATTTGAGATATTCGTAATCGCGCAAGCACGCAGCGAACACGACACAGTTCGAATTTCGAGGTTTTTGTAGGAGTTTATTTAAGTATTTATGTTTGGGTCAAACCAAACCTGCCACGCGGGCCCCTGGCCCGAGAGCACAGTATCCGATGAAGCTGTAAAAGCCAAAAAAGCTAACAGCAATTACATCACCGAAATTATATATACAGAAGTGTATAAGATGCCAAATGTCTGCTACTGCGGTCACTAGTCCGTCTGCCAAGCATAACGATTTTACTAAAAAAAGACTGTGTGAATGATCTTTCACAGGCTGATGATGATGACGAATTTTAAGTTTGTACGATAAAAATATTTGTTATTGTTTGACATTTCCTTATCAAGAAAGCGCTAACAAATGTCTCATGCATTTCTTGAAAGGTCTGCCCATACTAATCACGCTTAGTAGGTGGGTTGGTGAGTGCAATACCGATATCATACTAACGACAGCGCCTTGTGGTCAGAGTACCTGATTTCTACACCGCAGGTCCTGATTTCGAATGCCAGCTCCAGCAACACAAACATTTCTGAAAAAACACATATTGTTGGTTTTCGGGTCTGGTTGTGCTGTGCATGTGAAATGTATGTCTATAAATCGAACTCACGATACAGGAGAAATCCTAGTTTAGGGCATTGTATTTTTAACCGACTACAAAAACTGAGGCGTTATGGCGTATTTATTTTTTATGTATGTTCACCGAAATTTTCGTAAATTGTGGACCAATTTAAAAAAAAATTCTTGCTTGAAAGGGGATACCAAATTTCGGTCAAGTTCTGATGATGGGATTCATGAGAAAATCTTGAAACTCTTAATTCACTTAAGCATGTTTGGAGCTATTTTATGGAGTCGGTGTTTACATACATACATACAGTCATGCCTTTTTCACATAAAAGGGGTAGGCAGAAGCCACTCATGTAGCCCACTTTTCGCCATCGCAGGAAACAAGATTTGGCGGGTGGCGAACCACGTCGCCGCCATTTGGGCATGAGTAAAAAATTCTTACTCTCTATTGCGTTCCCACGAGCAGTATAGTGACAACATTGCGTATTATGATGTTAATCTGAAGAATACAATGTTGAAGGCTGTCCGTACAATACCTCAGTCGCCTCTTACGGCACCTCAGTAGAAAAGAGGTAGGTGCTATTCTACTCTGGCGTACACCAACTTCAACTTTAAGTTCCTTGCCGTTTTGGTATATAAATATTTTTAAATTCTTACTCTACATTGCATTCCCACGAGCAAGCGAATAAAGGCTTTCCGTACAATACCTTAGTCGCCTTTTGCGACTCCTCGGTGGAAAGAGGTAGGTGCTCTTCTCTGCCCGACATCTATCTGTGTTTGATTAAATAATTATTAAACTAAACTATTTAATCAAATCACAGTAGAGTAGTTTTAATAGCTTAATACACAGTTAATTTTTGTTTCCGTCTGGGGAATGACCGTTAAGAATAAAGGTTTGTGTACAACAGTGGGACAGCAGGTTGTAACTTTTATATCTTATTTTAAAGTTATAAATCAAAGTCTGATACGTCGCGCCTTTCAAGCAATGCTTATAAATAAATGTCTCACGGTTTCTGTGATTTTTTAAGTGTGATGTTAAGTCATTGGAAGGCGTCTAATTAACATTTGAAGATTTTAATCAATTGAACTTACTACGAGTAACTTTTAATGAATAAAGATTTAGCCCTTAACGCACATAAGCGTAAATAAATTATCATAATCGTATAATTGTGGTACATTTAACTTATCATTGAAGTTAATACGAATACCTTAACTGTGTAGAGTTTAAGCAATGCCCATTAAAATTATCAAAAGGCATCGATTGATAGTAAAATTTTTAAAGACGATTTTACTACCTTACCATATGTAAAATAGTTTTTTTATAGGAGCAAACGAGCAAGCGGCTCGCTTGATGGTAGTAATCTCCGCCACCCATGAATTTTTCCAATAGCAGAGGAAATCTCTTCTGGAAGGTCCCTGAGTCGCGTATGTATATCTTGCCTCCCCCTACAAATCACGAGGTTCTCCCAAGAAGGAGTAAGAAAACCCTAAATATTTTTAATTTCTCCCTGAATTCCCTTTGTTATTTTGTACGGTGGTGTAAGAAATTATAGAAGAAATAAATTTTATGTCTCTTGTTAATTTTTGAGACAATGAATAGTTAATAGAATCAGGCGTTACTTTGCGTAAATCCATTATAATGAAGGAAAGTAAGTTACTTTGCTAAGATCCGCATGCAAAATATAAAAATGGTGTATATTACCTAGTTTTTTGAAGAGCACCGCCCGCCCTCCCTCAGTAGCGTGCACAAGCAACTAACACCGCCACCAGGAACCGCCACCAGGAACCGCCACCAGGTACTCTCCACCAACCACTATAATACTACCACTAGATAATATACACCACTGAAGTCGAGACACGTGTTTCGCCCCAAAACGAGACATTATCAAGCGTCATAGACTCTACGACAGACGGCCGCCGAGTCTCGGCGTCATTTATCGGCGTCGGGTTCATTACAATGAATAGTCTCCTCGGATATGAATAGCGACCCACCGATTTTTTAATAAGAAAACTTCAAAATATATCTATAGCAAAATATGATGTTTAATGTGTGAAATTAATTGACAGATATTTAATAAAATTCTAGTATATATTGCTAATTTTTTTTTCTATCCCTTTTCATCACCACATGTTTTTTTAAAGATAAACGACCATTCTAGATATAGCCCGACTATAAATATATTTTTGTAAACTAAAACGATTCATGGAAGTTTTTTCGTAACTACGATCTATTTTCGTAGGTAATTTATAAAATAAAGAAACGCGATCTTTTCTGCATGTGGGGGTTAACCCAACGAACGACACATAAATCTGCAGCAAAAGGGTTGTAAATTCACTACTCCACCCTAACGGAGTGATCTACGTCTATCCATTTGTTCTGACCCTCCACCCCCGTCGAATGACATTGGAAATAAGCTAAAAAGGGGATAAGCAATCACGTTTAAGGGTTCTTGTTTATCTGGCCGGCAGTATATAAATATGAATGAAAATTTCAAGGAGCTCTTAAGAAGTGCTCTGGCCCACCCTTTTTAGTCTATCTTGTAAAGTGATTATAGTATTGGGAATCGTTTATTTCGTCTAAAATTTTTATATTTTTGGGGAAAGATCAAATTCATCTCTATAACGTACATATTAAACATATGGTTTATGGTTTATTTCATAGTGTTACACAGTTTTCTTTATATTGGACAACAAACTCTATTGTCGTACAAAAAGATCGGTTATATAACATATAATTGTTATATAACTGACTACGCTATCCATAGTTTACGATAACGATAATAAAAGGAAGCTCGAGTCACAAGCTTCCTCGCAAAATGCAGTAACGTAGAGATTTCAACAAATTTTACAGACACACATTCGTAGTATTCAGGTTAAAAAACGTAAGGTTTTAGTCGCTATCCTCCAATCGATTTTCTATTTCCCAAGCACTGGGCCCTCATTTTTTACTTTTTAGAGTATCGCAGGTGAAAACGTGGGCCCCATTAAGGTATTGACGCGGCCAGTTCGGCTCTGTGAACGAGGCCCGCAATAATTCACAAAGAAAACCTACCACCAATATAGGAGGAGTGTTTGGGCAAAGATTATGTAATTTGTTGTAGAGGCGACATCATGAATAAATTTAATTTTGTTTTTAACACTTACAGGACAGTTGCCTTTAAAACACATTTTAGTATTTAATTTCGTCTTTCTAATATTTTATAATATTTAAATATAAACTCGCTGTGAAATGGCAATGTTGGATAATGTATTTCCCAATCTTATATGGGTGTCGTAAAAGTCGACTGAAGAAAACGCAAAAAAAAATCATCCGCCTGATAGCGGGATAACCATCTCAAATATGTCACCTAAATTGATTAAATCCAATCCAATCATCATTTAAAATCCAAGGCGTCCGCATTTGTCAACGCGGCTGCCAAGCGTGGCTTCGTTCCTCTCAACTTGTGGAGCCCAGCTCTGGACTTCATAGACACGGGTGATTTTGAAACTCACTGACACTGACATAATTTTATCCATTTTAATTTGGACACTAAGATCTCTCCTCTGTTGTGGCCCACCACACATCGCACCGTTGTGTGGTGGTGCGATTTACAACCAAAGATTTGTGTTTTTGCACAAATGTTGGCTCCGGCTGGGATTCGAACCAAGGACTCGCAACTTAGATAGAAGTCAGGTACTCTGGCACTAGGCCAAGCGATGGTCAAATATAATGCGATGATTCGTGTTTGAAGTTAAAGATTAAATGTTTTATTGGAAAATTAGAATATCGTACGCATAGCCACTCTTTGATATATAAAAGGCAATAGGCATAAGTCAAGCAGGATACGAAATACTGATCGCCATTTGAACGAGCAGGAGGTAGACGGCGCAGTGTACATTTACATTTTTGATTATTTTATTTCTGAGTTATTTTATTTCAAAGGTCTAAATAGTTTACTGCTAGATAAAAACCTATAAGGATTCGGCTAGAATCTGACCCGCGGTGTAGTCACGCGGTTTTTATAAATTTATCCTATATTGTTGACAATTTTAACTGAAGGCTACAATGAGCCGATTTCATGCCTTGTAACGTGCTCTGCCTGTTAAACCTGGCTGATGGTGAAAAAAAATTGTAAACAAATGTATTGGTTTAAGTATGTTAATTGGTCTTATGTATGGGGAATCACATCATCATCATCATTTCAGCCGATCATAAGTACACCGTTAAACATTGGTCTCCCCGATAGCCTGCCACAAAATTTTCTACTTTTACTTAAAAATGAGACATTAGTCCTACTAATGTCTCATTTTTAAGTAAAAGTACGCGAGTAAGGCAAAACGCGTGCTTCTTAGACTCTCAGCCACATTGTTTGAGATGTGGCTGAGAGACTATGAGAAATTTCTTGAGGTTCTCGTGTGGCGACATAAATGTCACTACTGTATGATTCCTATGTAGAAATCCGTCTAGGTAGATAACCACCCCAGGGTCAGTTATTCTCACGAAAGCGGAAATGTGCAAACATTAATGTGTTTCGGTCTGAAGGGCCTGAGAGCTAGTGTAATCGTTGGGCTTAGGAGAACTGGTGTCTCGGGGCAACGGGCGCAGTGTCTTGCCACACAGAAATATTCTGGGAGGACACAGTATCTGTTGTGGGCGGACGTTGCACTTACCATCAGGAGAATGTTTTGTGAGTCTCGTGACTTTATCCAATAAGAAAAGATCTTTCAAACGAATTCTAGTGACAGCTAGTGTCTAGAATGCCTTATTTTCATAACCTTGATTAACTAATAAGTTAAACGACATTTGTATGTAGAATTTTCTATTGTCGCGAATATAAATGACGTATAATTAAATGCACTGTCCCATTTTCAAAACTTGACAAATGTTTAAAAAAATAGGTTGTTGGAAACTGAGCATAAATGAATAAATTAGCAATTTTATTGAAACAAAACAATTTGAGCACCGTGACTGTGTATAAATTAAATATACATTTTTATAATAAACCCATTACAATGCATTGTAAATAAGCATAAGATTGTCAATATCGTTATCTAATTTTACGGTACATATATTTAACTTAAATCCATTAAAAATAGGAGCTATACTCGTCCGATATTACGCTAGAGTCATGGTTAACTCTATAATCATTATGCTGACCGTATACACATATCCCCATATTAATTTTGTAGGTGCTCAAAGAAAAACAATTATTTCGTTAACAGATTTTACAGGAAGTGTTTTAAGATTTTATTCGATTACTGTTGAAAGTTATCAAAAACAAACAAAGTAGGAGATGTTATAGTGCCACAACTGTATAAAGTTAGTAAAGTAAAGTTTCAGCTTATAAATGTCCCACTGCTGAGCACAGGCCTCCTCTAATTTCTGAGAGGGTTTTGGAGCTGGGAAGAATCCGCCACGCTACTCCAATGCGGGTTGGCGGACTACACATGTTTTCGAAATATTTTTTATTTCTCAGACATGCAGGTTTCCTCACGATGTTTTCCTTCACCGCCGAGCACGTGGTAAACCAGCACTTAAAATTGCAATTAACAATTTTAGTGGTGCCGGCACCGGGAATCGAACCCAGGTTCCAAAACACAACCAGAAGTGAATATCAAGTTTATATTTTTTTCACAAACGTTGTTTCCGGCAGGACTCAAGGTACAAAAGTCTGGTACTCTGATCACTCATCCAAACGGTTATCATACGAAAGTATAATATATATTATATATATATATACGCGAAATAAAATGGCATGGACTAGCCATATAGCTTGTAGAAACGATAACCCTACGGGAAAAAAAGGTTCTTGAATGAATAATGATTTCTTATATTTACGTGAATACTACACATTTAAATACAACTATTTTTTACGGACTTTATCCCGTTTAATTTTAAACTATTTATAACCCGATGGTTCGAGCGCTTTACAGCACCTATGGTCACGGGAACACTAAGGTGACAGATGTCCTGTTGTGATGTTAACCCTTTATTTTTGGTCCTTTCTGGGCAGAAAGAGCTAACTGTGTCTTAAATTCTTGGAGTGGTATGCTTGGTTTTTAATTTCATTTTATTAATTATAGGATCCCAAGCCGGTGGTAATACCCAAACATCTTCTCTACTGAAATTAGATTGTTTTTTTTTTATTTCAATAGTCTTCCAATCGAACTATCCTTGGTATAATCGGTGTTCTTTTGCAAGGATTTGTGGTTTATCAAATCTGATGTAATGGTTGGGATGATCCAGAACATGGTCATCATACCACAAATCCTTATACCATATAAATTAAAAAAGCATCCTAATTTCAAATAGAGAAGATGGTTCGGTATCACAACCTGGTTGGGATCCTATAATTAATAAAATTGATTAAAAACAAGTATACCACTGCAAGACTTCAAAACACTGTTAGCTCGGACCAGAAATAATAATTAAAAGCTGAAGGTACCCCGGGTTAACTATGACAACTGGACTTCTGTCACCTCAGGCATCCCGTGACCATGGGTGCTATAAAGCGCTCGCAACGTCGGGTTCTTGAATGGAGCTAAACGGAGCCCCCACTAAATGGAGCGTCGACCTGTGCGGTTTTTCAGATGCTAGTCAATGAGATGTAAGAGGCTCAGAACTATGTTTTATGTCAATGTATGAGGGAGACCTATGTTCAGCAGTGGTATTCTGGTGATCAACAATGAAATAAATACAAATTATATTTAGTAGAGAACTTGTTACATAAATACTAAGCATCTGTATTCCAACTTTCGCATTTAACGCCATAAAAGATACGATAGACGACTACCGTTACACGAACATAACAATATAGTACACCTTACAATAATTTGTAAAATAATAAGGCATAACACTGACAAACTTAGACGTTGGTAGTATTTGGCCAATATCCTTTATTATATTCCAAAAATAACTCTTATTTTTTTAAACGGACCGTGTAGTTTCCTTTGTATATTAAATGGTTCAAATATTTAAGTCGTCTTAAGAGCATATCCAAATTGAACTTTATTTTTAAGGAATTTAAAATAATTTTTATTCAATGTAATGATGCGGCGTTCTGTGTTGGATGTGACTTCGGTTTTACAAGGTCCGTAAATTTTCGAAGTTGAAACACGATTATGCTAATTTCGAATCGATGTCGGACATTTTTTAGTATTTCTCACGACTCGGCGACATTTTGTCTAGCACAAATGTCATTGACCTCGGGGAAATTAAAGAAAAAGCAGGAGCTTTATTAATTGCTTCCATGAATTTAAAATTTATTCAAATGTAGTGAGATTTTGTTATTGGGCAAGCTTCACACATAATTATAGACGTTGAAATGCCATATTGTTTTCAACTTATTTTTTGTGACTTTTCATTATTTTTTAAAATGTTCTTTATTATGTTCATCCTTTCTGAGTCACTGCTGGACTACTACTACAGATTGTTGGTTAATTTCCAGTAATGTCTTATCGCTAAAAAACCAACGTGCCTAACATGTAAGGTTTGCCCATACTCATCAAGCTGAGCAGGCGAGAGGGAGTGACGCAGCATTCCAGCATGAGTCTTTGGGATTTTGGATCGGCACATTCATATGGATTTTCCGCCAATCAGTCGCTAGAATCTCGTTTGACTGCCTATATTCCGCGATATAAACCTTATCAAATCAAAATAATTTTTCAATTGTGTGGTTTTGTACAATATAATGATTATAACTAGAGTAACCGACCGACATAGTCCTGAATCAGTAAGCTAAAGCAACGGGCTGACCATATAGCTCGTAGAACTGTTAACCGCTGGGGAAGTAAAGTTCTCGAGTGGCAACCTCTTGCCGGTAAACGCAATGTAAGGCGACCCCCTAGATGACATGGACGGTTTTGCGGGAAGTTGATAGATGCAGTTGACTCAGGATCGTGTTTTGTGACAATCTATGGGGAAACCTATGTTCAACAGTGGACTTGATAGCTAAAATGACGATGAAAGAAAAGAAAGAAAGAAAGCAAAATAATTTATTTGCTAGAAACAGACGTACACAAAAGTAAAATAATATATAAAGTACAAAAATATACTAAAAAAAAGAAACTTGTACGCCGTACTCCTAGCTAACGAGGTTGACAACTCAGCATACACTGCGGCGAAAGCGAATTCCGTCACAGCACTGTTTTTCAGTGTCAACCCCCGTTGCACTCCGATGTCGTTAAAACCAAAAAAAATATAAGAATGTAATATATAAATAATTATAATATTAGTGTAATTATTTATAAAATAGTATTAAAATTTGAAAAAAAATGAATAATGATAATGACATCCTAATGAATTTAAACCACGGTAGCATTTTTTGATGACAAAATATATTACAGTGCTGTCTGTAGTGGAGTGAGACATATATGCACTAATTTGTCCTAAACTGCCGGTATCTGGAAAACACCGTTTTTTATCAAATCTTAGGATGGTCGGATATTTCAACTCTACTGTAGTTTTTCCTTATATTGAAAGTTTTGAGGTTTTAAAAGTTTTTGATGATTGATGTATGCATACTGGTGTCTTGGCAGGTAATACAGCAGTGTCTTAGGCATAGCTCCTCGGCTTTTAAAGGTAGTTATAAGTATGCAGCCAGCAACTGCTGGAATAATGTACCTCCACCGCTGAGGGATCCGTTAGAAATTTTTAAATCGTACTTAAATAATTTTTTAATTAACAAACAGAAGTGTACATAGTAATTAATAATTAAACAATGTAGACTTTTTTATTTGCAAACCATTCGTAAACAAATACAAAATCATTAATGTTTTTCTAAACTCTTTTACTATTAAATTATAAATTTTAGAAATCATTAAAATATAGTCATTGGCTTAAACTATTTTGTTAGCTTAAGACAGGCAATTCTTTTTCATTTTCCTTTATAATTTTGCACGCAAATTAAGTACTTAGTTAATGTACACTTTTACATTGTTCATAGTAGCAATGTAAAAGTTAAGACTATATACAGTTAAAAGACGTATCAGTTTATTTCATATTTAATTTATCACTGTTTTTGTTTTAAATTACTTATACAAATAAAAATAGTATAATAACTGTGACTGAAAACGTCACACAGACACCTCATCTATTTCTAATACAATAATACGGCCAGCAACCACGTATTAACTACTACTTTGACAGTAAAAAGAATGTAAAATCTTTAATTTCTCATATTCTGGAATAGTTTTTATTAGACTCTCATTTTTTTTTTCATTAGTGTCTCAACCAGTCTTAGTCTGATTGAAAAGGTGCTACTGCTGGTACTTGTTTTTTTCCTCACACGTGAAGCATGATCAAAGTTTTTCGTTTGCAACCCACAAAGCCTTTCGCGGTATAGTAATTAGCAAATGGCCAAAGATCGGTCCCGATATCGGCTGCTATATTTTGTTATTTTTCTTCAGTTGTATCGAATCTGGATTCCTTGCCAAAGCCGAATTTTTTTGGTTTTTATTTTCATGTGTTTCACGATTCAGTGCAGTAATTATTTCGAAAAAAATTGCCAAATGCAAAGTAAAAAAATAAAAATGTATTATTATCTACAGGCTGTAAATAGGCTACTGTTTTATTACATTTGTTAATATTTAAGTTTATTATTTTACGTTTTTGATTCTTAAATACACCATCGTCTGTTAGTAAAATGTTGTCCTTTTAAATGTGTTTCGGTCGCCGTGTGGTTGCGGCTTAAGAGAATCTGCCACCCCATCTCATCCCGTGGGTGTCGTAAAAGTCGACAGAGGGAAAATAAAAAACCTGGTGATGGGCAGCAGCATCTTTCTGGAACATCTAAATAAATAAACTGCGGTTTCCAACCCGCCTGCCAAGCGTGGCAACTATGGCAAAATCATCCCAAAATGAGACCTACAAACTTTTGTGGCAATCTATGGGGGAGGCTTATCTATAAGACTGGACAAGTGATAGGCTCAAATTTGTGTGGGAGGTCTTTGTTCAGCAGTGGGCTAGTGATAGGCTGAAATTATGATGATGAGAAAAATGGCGACGCACAATAGCCATGGTATCCAAGATCACGAATGACTGTATTTTGTTTCTTATTGCTCCTATATTCGTAGCTTAGATGATAAGAATACCAATGTCCAGCAACCACGCCCGCTTTTCGCCCTGCTATACCAATATAATATGCCGCAGATTGTGAGGTGAGAGTGAGGACTGAACTCTCCTAGTACAGTTGGACAGAATCGTTTTTCGGTACGGGTGAAGAACTGTACTTACAGTAGGGCTTAATCTCCCTCAACGGACCGAGTCTGAATGCTCTCTTGGTTAAAAAAAAATTGTTAGTGAAAGTGACGCGGCGAGTAAAACGATAACCTGATGGATATTACAACTTGGTAAATGGTCTGCCCATAACAAATGCTGTGTCACCCAGAACAATTCTGTGTGGCACGCCCGTCGCCATAAGATATAAGTACTGAGGTCTCATTCACACCGAAACACAGTAATGTTTGCACACTACTACTTCACGGCAGAACAACTGGCCCTGCGGTGGTACCTACCAAGATGTATTCCTATACCCGCGGAATGAGATGGGGAGATATTTGTCTTACAACCAAAACATTAGTTCTTTCGATATAATAATTTTTAAACATATTTATTCTGTACTAGATGTGCCCCGTGGTTTTACTTGCGTAAAAAAGCCGACCCCGATCGATGATATACATATATAAATACTTCCCTATTTGAATCGGATTTTGGGGTTTTATTTTTTTTGCGCCGAACCCTATTTGTTTTTCTAAAATTAAAGTAGCCAAAGTCACTCGCTGTAATATCAGCTATCCGTCAGTGAAAGTCCTGTTATAATCAGTCCAGCCGTTTCGGAGATTCGAACAAACAGAATGACGGAGAAAAATTAAAAAAAACACATTTAAAAATAGCTTTTTCTTATAAGTACCGTATATACTTTCATAAGCATTGAGCGAAAAGCTGTTATTTTATTTATTTGTATAAATAATATATATACATTTATATCGGTTATCTCTTTGTATAAAAAAAAAGATTAAGATAATTTTGATATGTATATCATATCAATTATTTATTTTTAATATAAACATGATATTATAACAACACTTTATTACATTTTGTGTTCGATATTTATTGTTTACTAAAAACTAGATTCATAAGAATAAAATTAAAAATATTACTGCTTGAAAGATACCTAGAAGATTGAGGTCTGACATATTATCTTTTTTGTCTTTCAAATAGCTTTACATAACCAACATTTGAATTTAAATATTAGAGCGAGAGAAATGAAAATGGTTTTATCATCCACACGCATTTTCATTTAAATCAGTCAAGCCGTAAGTGTCCATTACGAGGTTATCTCACTTTGCATATTCCAATCCCTTATTTTAATCATGTTACACTTTACGATAGGTATATATAATTTTGACCGACTAACAAAATTTTCAAGTTGCCAAACTTTTTTAACAGTCGTTAAAGAAATGGCCAGAATCAATATCGTGACACGAAGTCTTTTTTACGTTGATAACGATAAGACTTATTGCTAATTGTATGTTGTATATACCTAAATAAAGTGTATATACCTAACAACGTTATTATTAAATATTTACAATAATTGTAGGTATCTATCGTACCCCAATAAAAATCGTAAATATCTTATTAAGACATAAAGAAGAGAATGTTACGGCGTCTATGTCTTACGAACCAATATACTAGCTCAAAGTCGCTAGACGGTGTAAATGTTGGAAAATAGGAAAATAAAATTCTACACAATAAAACCAAAGACTGACAAGTAATCAGAATTGGATGTAATCAAATAACATTGTTGTTTTAATAATTTAACGTATAATAAATCGTTTTTCCTAATGTAACGGTATGGGGTAAGAATCAATTAGTGAATAATTATTTCCTTATAACTTTTATGGAGGTGTAATGCAATTATTATAGCAATGATACATTGGAATTTCTTAATAGTATAAAAAAAGGAATAGAAAATTGTTTCTTTCCTATATCGTTTATTACATTGTTCCTTATTACAATTGACAAATATATTTGCCGGCACCTGTAAAGCAACGCTTCGATTGATATATATATGCTCCTAACTGAAGTCTAGTAGACTACGCTCGCGTGGGTTTAGGTTTTTTTTAATACCGTAACAACTTTTTGATTTTGTGGAATAAAACATCTCTAGGATGTAAGCTTACTCTCAACAGAATTTCGTAAAGATCGGTTCATCAGCTGTATGTAGTAGAGATAGGGAGTTACTTTCGCATCTAATAATATTAGGATATATTGAAGAGGTGTTTTAAGAGGCGACTAAGTTATTGTACGGGCAGTTGTAGCTACATCTCGCCACATGAGAAGCTCAAGAAATATTTCCATACGTCCATAATCGCGCTATGAAAGTTTTCTGAGATGCGAACTATATATACACCATCTAAATATTACTAATGGGTGGAGACGTCCTCCCCAGATCAGACCACTCGATCTGGCGGGTAGCTAACCTTTTCCTTAGCAATATCATTCGCCAAACAATCTTTACTCGTGCAGAATAATACCATAATATGCAATTTTATCACTATACTGCTGGTGGGAACGCAATGGCAAGATATTTTTTGACTCGAACCAAATGGGACGTTGTTCTCCACCCGTCACGTTTTGTTTCAAACGGCCACCCCATTCTCTGTCTACCCCTTATATGAAAAAAAGCCGTGACTCTATGTATCAAAATGTATGTATATCACTGTATTACTGAATCGAAAAGCTTTTTAGTGTACAAACCTTTAGTATCTGAGAATTACTATCGATTTTATTATTTGAATTTCGACAGTTTTCCTTCCAGTTTGTCCAATCATTCTTGTTTACCTGAAAAAAATAAGAATAAATAAAAAAAAAAATATTACGCTTTTAAAATTATATATAAAATGATAATTTTTTATATCGCCACAAATTTCGTAGCAGGCGAGTGAACTGGGTTCGATCTCTGGTGTTGGCACCACTAAAAATGTCAATTCAAATTTTAAGTAATGATTTACCGGGTGCTCAAATACTTAGGAAAGTGTGTAGTTTAGCGGACACTTCCCGCTCCCAAATCCCTCTTAGAAATGAGATGTGGCTTCAGCTGTAAGCAGTGGGTCATTTATGGGCTGTTTATATTTGCTTGATATTAATTTATACTTTATATTTTCTATATTATTATTTATATCTTTAATATATTATCATATTTTCTTACTAGTAAGTAGTTAAAGTAACACTATTTTAGCTCTTTGGTTCATCACAATCATCATTTGAGCCTATCACTTGTCCAGTGTTATAGATAAGCCTCCCCCATAGATTGCCACAAAAGTTTGTAGGTCTCATTTTGGGAGGGATTTTGCCATAGTTGCCACGCTTGGCAGGCAGGTAGGCAAACGCTGCTTATTTTTTCAGATGCTCTAGGAACATGCTGCTGTCCATCTTCTAATTTTCATTTTCTCTCGGTCGGCTTTTACTTCACCCACGGAATGAGATAGTGTGGTACATTCTATTAATACGCCACTACACGGCTCTTTGGTTAACTTAAAGCATTACGTAACCCTTTCGTAAATTCCATTATTAATACCCTATTTATTGCAGTATTATAATATGTAGAGTAGGTTCAAATCGTTCAATTTAATAGCACTAATAAGTTCTAATTTGAGTAGTGCTTTGAAAATTAAAACAAATTTATTAAATTAGTGACATCGTCACAATGTCGCGAGGGCCTCAGCTGCCTACTAAATTAATTTAAAATTCCACTTTATACAGTCACAAAACAGTGCTCGTGATAAATTAATAAAATGCACTTAAAACTTAGCTCCAATCACTCAAACAAGTTATGCTTTGAGTTTCACCGTGTAAATTCTGATCTCGATGCCTTGAAGCCGCAATCGATTCTTGAAGGTGGATAATTTAAAAAAAACAACGCGAGCGAAGGAACAAAGAAGCCGCCTCTTTGGCGAAATTTGCAGATTACCTGGGCATCCGATAAACCAATAACGCGTGTAATGGTTCTTGGGCGAATTGGCTACTGGGAAATTGAAATGGTATGCACAGTAAAAGACAGAAATGCAGTCCAGGTTTGAAACTAATAAAATAGCTAAATATGTAGTTTAAAAATTAAAAAACGAGTCTACTTTCCTAGAACAGACCCTTTGTAATTACAACAATTTTTAATCGAACAAAACGTCCGCCAAAGACCAGTACGCGCCGACGTCAGTTTAAAAGGACAAAGTGTCAAGATGAAAGGGCCCGCCGCCGATTGTCGCAGCATTGTAGCGTCACTCGTTAGTCCGGCATTATCGTACTAAGATTTATTTTAACGATTACCCATGGGACGCAAGGCAAAGACGCGTGGCGGGGGATGGCTTTAATTACGAATGAAGTACAGTATAATTTGTAAGGTTAAATTCCGTTTTAGTAGTTATGTCGTGAAATTGAGAAACACGTACGTACATAAGTTGTTCTCACTCGAGATTTTATATGAGATGAATAAATTTAAAAAAATTGTTCTCTTTTCTAATGTAAGCTGTCGTAAAATTTATATCAATTTAATGAAATTTATATAACAGAGCGAAAGTGGTTTTTTGATGTGAAAATTAAAAAAACACGTTGCGCACGTTGGGACGAGTGAGTGCCTGTGTTTGCGCGTACACTTGTGGCACCATAATATCTCTTGCGCAGTTTGATAGCTTTTGACAGTATTCGGAAATATTTGCCTTGGTCGAAAATCGGCCAGGAGGACATCTTCATTTCAGCCTGTCACTGGTCCACTGGCTTCCACCCTAAGATTGCCACAAAACTTTGTAGCTCACATTTCGTCACGCTAGCCACGCTTGGTGGGCGGGTTAGCAACTGCGGTTTATTTATTCAGATGTTTCAGGAAGATGCTGCTACCCGTGTTCTGGTTTTAATTATTATTCTATGGTATTTTACGACACCCACGGGATGAGATGGTGTGGTAGGTTCTATATGTATATATATATATATATATATATATATATATATATATATATATATATATATATATATATACATATATATATATATGTATACATATATATATAAATGTAAAAAATGAAATAATAATGTTATACGTGTAAATTTTTACTGTTTATGTATTTATAATTATATTATTTAATTTTATTATCTTCTAATTGTTCGTTGCACGGCTTATCATGTTTATTCTCTGCTATGCCTCATGGTTGACTGGGAGAGAATGCCTTTAGGCATTAAGTCCGCCATATGTACCACTAGTGAATTAAAGTTTAAATAAATAAATAAACATAGTGCTCATCGCCCTTGAGCGTTCTCCAGCCGGAAAACAGATTTTTAATCTGAAAACCTGCTGCAACTTCTCTGGGCTAACTGTCGAACCCCCGTGCAAAAACGGCCCTCCCTCTTAATTTCAAAAAAGTCAGCTTCATGGCCACTCTTTGCGAAATTGTTAGGCACGAGCAAGTTGCGTAAAATGCCTAGGCGATCACGCCACCTCAGACTGTCCTAGATGAAAGGACAAAACTTTGTTAGCTGACCTCGGCCCACTCTCCTGTGTTCTCTGTAACACAGAGAGCCACACGGCTAACTACCTCGGCTGCCCCAAGGCGCACGAAATCCAAACGACCCGCGGTCAGACAAGCACCCGCTCCCAGAATTCTCTTCCAGACAATCCCTCTGCCCTCCGTATGGAAAAAACTACCCACCCTGCTTCCATCATAAACTCGACCTAGTCGAACATACCACCGACCACCCCCGTCGCGAGTCGACCCGTCGATGAGAGCGACTTAGGTGTAGTCTGTAGCTTCGCTTCGATGTTTCCGCCCTTGCAAAGGCACTCAGTGATACCAACGGTAAGCCCGAGATAAGGATGAGATGAACCGAGGACGAGCCGCAGCCATACGGTACCAGCTTGTAGTTTCGGCTATAGTTAATTTCCAAGCCTAATGGCCCTACCGAAGTATTTCACACGTTCACACACACAAACACAATCAATCACACACACACAATCAATTTAGCATACAAATGAATTATTCGCGAAACCGCCCTCAGGCTGGTTGTCCTTATCTATAATTATGATTAGAAGTGTCGCAGGAGTTTCTTCCGCCATTTCTTCTCCAGGTTTTACGCATTTCGAATTGGTGGTAAATTAGATGTTTAAAAACGTACTCCCGAAAGAAGTAACTGATCGAGCCGTGGTTGTCACACAGGGTAACAGTCCAAGCCGAGATCCGCTGTTGGGAGCCCTTGCGCTAGTTACTCATTACAAAGGTCTCGGCTAACCGCCCTAAGCGCTCGGCCATCTGTCAATCCGGCGAAGCTCCGAAAGCCTTCGGGCTAACAGTGACCGTCAGTCATAAAAAAGAGCACACGTTTTTTATTTATATATTTACCTAGTATAGTTATGTTACAAGTACATGAAACTGAAAAATGCTTAAAAATATTTTAATTTCGTTCGTGCCGTAACGTTGAGATGTAATTTTTTCATACGTTCACGTTACGTGAACGACAATCAAAACCAAAAAGTTTGGTGTAAATTACAAATATTTTTCTTAGGTACAATTATTTAAAGACATGAAAGTTATCTGTAAAGGTATTCAATCATTTTGAATTGGGCCTCGTACGTGCAACATTTAACGCTTAAAAGAATCATCATTATATCACATTTGATTTCCATGCATTATGTATTAGTACCTGTAAGTACATGACAACAACTAAATAAATTTTGTGTTTCACAGTATGATAAAAAATAATACATTTAATTGTGAAACAATTGAATTCGTAATGAAATTTATTTTATAACGCGTAAATATCGCTTGAATAAAACATGTTAATATATTGTATAATGTTTTGTACAAAATTAAAAGTTCGAAGAACAGCTGGTGTTCAACTTCTTGTATCTTAATTATGTCTAATAGATGTTAAGGTACATACCGGTGACAGGTAGAATCTTGATGGACAATGATGCTGTTAGTGCAATCACTTACCCGCTTTGCTTAGTGTGTAATATACGTACTCGTATTTCTGTCTTATTTAAGGAAGAATGGGACGAGATCAGCAAATTGTTCACCTACAGATAGACACACAGTACAGACAGACAAATAGTAAGTATAACGTCTGCCCATTACAAATGCTGCGTCACGCAGAACATTTGTGTGTGGCATCACACTGCACTCGACACCCTGAGACATCAGTTCTTAAGTCTCTTATGCTCAGTAATTACACTAGCTATCAGTGCTCTTTAGACCGAAATACAGTAATGTTGGCATATTATTGCTTGATGGTGAAATAACTAGACGAATTCCGGCACAGGAAGGAATCCTACCTATTGATTACACTAGCTCTCAGTGCCTCTCACACCGAAACAGAGTAATGCTTGCAAACTACTGCTACTCGTATATATAGGCATCCTATGCAGGTCCTTCCTTCATTATTATCCTAAATCTATAAAAATTGTTTAAATTCGTGCATAATGCATTTATTAATGGATAATCGCCGGAATTTTTATTGACGCTGAAGACAGTTGCGGTAATAATAGTAACACGTCCTATAAACATTTTCACTTGAGTGAATCATATTTTTTGCTAAACAGGAATGTTTAAGCCATGTTTTGCCACGTTAATGGTATATATAATTGGAACAATAAAATTTTAAGCACCTCACGGCCCAAATAGCACTGTGTATAATAAAATTTCGATAACTTTACCGACGCTTACGAATAAAGCAATTTGTTACGTTGCAAGATGTTTAATTCCATTTACGTTAAAATATGCCTATTAATAACATTGGATTTATTTTATAGAATTCGGTCATTTTTAAGAAGTGTTTGGGGTTGTTTTTGTTTTATTCAACCTCAAATTAGGAAATAGCAACAAATGCACAGATTTTACACAAAATGCAGATCGTGTTGAAACTGAATAAACATTAACATAACATGAAAAACAAACGTTCATGGTTACCTACACGCGAGCCACCGAGTTAATTCCCCGGTTTCAGCACCACTGTTAACTGTAACTCGATAATTTAAATATTACAACCTGAATTACCGCTTGCTCGGCTGTTAAGAAAACATCGTAAGGACACCTCCAGGTGTGAGAAATAAAAAACATTCCGAGGACAACTTTGCCAACCCAAAGAGAAGGAGTTTGTCGGTTTTTCCCGGCTCCACCCTATCTCCTCCTTCCAAACCCTTGGAAGGATGAGAGAGGCCTATATTCGGTAAACGGACAACTTTAAGCTGTTACTTTATTACATACGATAATGAGACTGCGACTGCGAAACACGTCGCCGGATCGAACCCGCCATTCGCCTATTGATCTGAATCATCTAGCACAAGCTTTTAAGCTTAGATGGAATAGTTAACAGGAATATTAGTAAAGTGTTTATCACTACTAGTTTTTTTATAGGTTTTCGTTATATTTCTAAGACTGGTTTTTCGAGTGAGAACTGATTGATTGTAATTATTTATGAAAAAGAAATGTTTAACCATTTAACTATTTCTTTAATACTTTTTGTTAATTATTATGTCCACACTATTGAATCATAAGTACGTTGCTACCTAATCTTTAGAAATTTACAGACAACTGCAAACAAATGATTTTATTTGAAAATGTGAATGTATGACTATGGGCTTCTGTGTCTGAACAAAATATAAATGAGAGAGTAATAAACTACTAATTTCTATAATTAATTGTAGCGACGTGGTTCGCCACCCGCCACGTCTTTTTCCCCGCTAGGGCGAAAAGTGGGCTACATTAGTGGCCTCTGCCTACCCCGTAAATGGGAAAAATACGTCACTGTATGTATCTGTTTAAATGTGCGAATGTCCGTAATCGTATCGTTATTTCAAAGAGGTCACTATTTTTAATTTTAGTTCATTTCTCCTCAGTCAATGGTTACGTGCATTATTTCAAATAACCCATTAAACATGCTATTAAGTATCCTTTATTCTATTTCCCGGCCTTATCTGTTTTAGAAGGTATCTAATCACATTGGTTGTGTCACTGTACTTTACAGTTAAAAGCCAGTTTGCACCTGCTCCTCGGAACGCATACAAAATAAACCATTATTAATTAATCTTAATCTTTATCTTGGACCGGTTCCTAAGAGATTTCTGACTGCCTTGTCTTAGTGCAGGTATAAGATATTGAGTCAAGTTGAGGTAGCTTAATGCTTCATTCTAATGGATGCACATCTTTATAACACTTGGGACTGCTTTTGTTTTTTTATAAATTTGTGTAAATAACACAATCGAAATTGCAACAAGGCGTATTTACTTTCGATAACGTCATTCATTTTAAGTTAACTTGAAATACCAGGTAAGCCGTGGTAGCTCAGGGGCTATGCGTCAGATTCAGGCAGCTTCCTTATGTTTAGATTTACCACCGATCTCGTGATAAATCATCACTTAAGATTGATATTATTCATAATTATAATAGATTTTAACGTTGAAATAATTGAGTTTAATAGAATTCAATTATTAAATTAAATATGTATTATCCCGTTCCAGGCCACAGACAGCAAGTATCAGATTGTAGTATTGACTGTACCGTCAATCAGTCACGCATAATTTAGTTTTATACTTCATGATGACCCTATACATAAAAAAATGTAAATGTTATATTAAGTCATATAATATTATGAAATGTAAATTAATGTCTTCGTGATAGCAAGAACATAAAGCCTCCTTCTTATTGAATATAAGTAAATATAATACGATCCTGACGCACATCTTACGCTTATTTTACTTTCATGAGCGTTTTCATAGAAGCTCATGGTTACTTCGAAGGTAGGGATGTAAAAAAATATTAAGCGAATTGTCATATATTATGCCCGGAGAGATCATAGTTCTAAGATGAAAAAAAAAAAATTAAGTGACCATAATGACCGTGAAGAGAAAGACTACGGTTGCCGGCATTCAACAAAGCAATTGTTTCTGCACCGATGACAGTACGTTTTCATAGAAGCTCGTGGTTACTTCGAAGGTAGGGTCGGTTAGTCGGGTACTTATGGCGTGGCCTTTTCTTAAAACGTCTTCGATCTGATCGTAATACGTTCGCCTACGTCGACCAAAGGGGGCCCTTAACAATATTTTTAAATAATCTCTATAATAAGATCATAGTGCATGTAAAAAATATTAAGCGAATTGTCATTTATATTATGCCCGGTAGAGATCCTAGTTCTAAGATGAAAAAATATATAAAATTAGGTGAACATAATGAACGTGAAGAGAAAGACTACAGTTGTCGGCATTCAACAAAGCAATTGTTTCTGCACCGATGACAGCCAGATTACATCCAATTGCATCCATTAAGAGGAAGCCAGTGACATTTTATACCCTCGTTATATATTTATTTAAAGGACTCAAGAAAGTTATCATTTATATTAATTCGTTAGTCAGTTAGATCATCTCGGATAAAAAGCTTCAACTTTAAATCTATACAGAATATAGGTGTCCGTTCCCGATTTCCCAATAAGGTTTTAAATACATATTCCGTTAGCGTAATCTCTCAAGTAATTCGAATGTTAAAAATATCTCTACCTGTATGCACGAACATTTTTAATATAAAAATTGCTAGAGCTTTCTACATGAAATTTTTACATATTATAGATAATGATCAAAATACTACTTTAGGAAGAAGGGTCAATATATTTTTTTAACCTCAACTTAATCAAACAGAGTTATAGCGAGTAATGTA
The DNA here is from genome assembly GCA_019845155.1 of Luehdorfia chinensis. Taxonomy (NCBI): domain Eukaryota; kingdom Metazoa; phylum Arthropoda; class Insecta; order Lepidoptera; family Papilionidae; genus Luehdorfia; species Luehdorfia chinensis. The sequence continues at coordinate 2,644,143 of JAHVAK010000125.1, forward strand.
GGATACTTTTGCATTTTGCGAATTATTATTGACTAAAAGTGATGTTAAAATTAGTTTATTAATTGGATAGTTATGATAATAAATGGTTATTATAGACGCAAAGTGAAATTAGTTAAACACATTAATATACGGAGATTAATAACGTATATTAATTATTTGTTAAATATGAAATGATTAATGTGGTAATCATTTATAAAGAGACCAATCCGGAGGCAGTTGACTGGTAAACATATAAGCTTTGAATATTTATCCTATAGTTTCCAGCATTTTTAAATAAGCAAAAACAACCAGAATTTTATATTAAAATTTATCTCCCCTCGTTTTTTTTAGCAGTGGACTAAAACAAGGTTATAGATAATTTATACATTTCATACACCTACTTCTAGTCTGGGCAAAAGTTCTGTCAACAAATCAAAATGCATATATTTAATATTCATAATTTAGTATATTAGTCTACATACTTTGGCTAGAGAGCTCAAAGGTTTAATAAAGGCCTAAAACCTCTCTGGCCAAAAATATTTGCTTTTGCGAATTACTGTGGGAAATTTAGCCACAGGTAGCTTTAAAGATTCATCGAGACCTAATGTCAGGGTGTCGTTTAAAATGGCCATCCCCAGACTTTGTCCTAGGCTAGTAGTCATGTCCAACATATTGACTTCGAGCTAGATTTGTGTAGGTCAAAGTTCATAACCAGTCTCAGGGTAATGGGCGTAGTATGATGTTACACAGAGAGAGTTGACACATCATTTGCTATGGGCTCACGTTGCACTTACCATCAGGTGAACGTTCTGCTCGTTTCATCATTTTATCTAAAAAAAAATCAGTATTAGGAAAAAAAATCCAAAGTTTACAAATTTGGGAACGTCCCTTTTTGAAAATAAAACAAACCTGAATCACTTTTTCCATCAATGACTAGTTCCAAAAATCTATTTCCCGTCTGGACGCCCTTCCGGCGATGGCATCTCGCATTTTCCGGTTGTTTTCGAATGCTATTATTTTCTTGCATGAAGGGTGAATTGTTGTTTAGTAGCTTGTTCATTGTCAATAAGATTTTCAATCATTTTCCGTTCTAACAATAGACATAATTTCTAATTTAAAGTAAAAGACATGGACCAAGCAGTCGACTGTTTTTTATAAGGGAAATTCGTAATATTTCAGATTTGTGTTCATTTCTGTAATAAAAGAAATGTTATAAAATAGTTACTTTAAATAGTATTTAAATTCTGTGTTGATTTTATAAACTCATAATTTTTTTTAGTAGCTAACAAGAAAACCTTCTTTTTAAAGTGTTAAATTTATTTGTCAAGAAGTACTAAGTATTTTTGGAACTCATATGCGTTATTTAAATACTTAAATATATATATCTAAATACAGTATTACATAGTGTAGTGACGGAAAAGGATAACGTTGCAACCGAGTTGGCAAGACATGTTAGTCTTTTATAGCACATTCGATTACATTTCGTTTGGATCTAGAATCAGAATTGCCGAGTGATGACTAGTGGTGCATGTAGCGTACTCGCCTGCTGAGTATTGGTAAAGTCGAACCCGTTAATTGGTAATTTATTCCGGATCTAGGTATATTGTGACCTTATCGCCCGTATCTCTGACATTGCGTTCGACTCCTTCTTGTCGGATTAGGAGCCTACAGTAGTATCAGAGATAAGATATCGTTGACACTTTACAACAGATATGGGAGGGCAACAACAAGTGACTGCATCTGTGTCTAAAGTCTAAAGAAAGTCCTTATCTTAGATGGAATTATAATTAATTTTAAATATTTCACCAAAGCTAAGTTGAACTCGTTTGTTTTCCAAAGTCCAACCATCGTCCTTGTAGAAAGTAACTGAGTTTAAACTAAACAAATGTTAATAGACACCATACTGGTATTTACATTTGAACCACCACCCGCTGACGCCACACGCCATGTGAGAAACGCGACAAATTACTCTATAATACATTTTAAATGAGGTTGTGTGTTATTGATTAAACACCAGAATTACAAGACCTCTAATGATATTTTATGTACTCCTTCTAGTAACGGCATTTGAATTGCTTTTGGTTTCTTATAGTTCACTGTAACGAAGCTAATGGATAAATCGTAGGGAGTCGATGCATGAAAGAATAATCAACTTCATCAATAGGGGGCCACTAATTAAATAATTTACTGCCATATATAAGTTTGGGTACAAACGGTGTTTACCATACAAATAATCTTAACAAATGGTTATAGCTGTTATGAAGTATGGTTGCCGACGCCATATGAAATTCGATATGGAAATAAACGAGTTATTAATGGGTTTTCTTGATGTTTTGAGTTGTAACGGTAAAATAGAGGCCGGGGAGTACGTAATGTACTTAAATGTTGCTATCAAAAAGGTAAAAAGCGTTTTATAAAAAAATCTACCACCCATGATCACAATAAAATTTATATACCCAAGACTGTACTGTCTCTTATTAAGGGATATGGAACATACATCGTATGTCTGTGTTATGAACAGTGAATCCCACGTGTTATTTTAAAATGAATTTAAGAAAAACATTCATGGTTTGCTCTTAGATTTTGCGCGAAACACTATAGTATTTTAATTTGAATCACAATTGCCACGTAGTGGTGGAGTTAGAGAATCAACGAACTGAAAAACGAAAGGCCTAAATTGGTGAAAACTGATGACTGCACAGGACAGGGTTAACTGCAATGAGTCTGCTATTTTGATCGCGAATCCATCTGCAAGGCAAATCCAACCAAGTTGAGAGAGAACTGATGAGGGACAGTTGATAACATTTATGATGACAATAGCTGTATTAGATAGATAGATAGGATTAAAAACAAAATGTAAAGACGTCCTCCTGAATTTCTGAAATTTAGAATTTTAAGAAACATAAAAAATACTGAAGGGCCAAAAGCCTTGATAGCTCAGGAGCCGGACGCTCGTCTTAAACCTATGCGATTGGCCATTTTCAAAAAAATTTAAAACTATGCTCCGTACTTGTATGCATGCACACCTAGACCTGGAATAACTATTTGTATATGCTAGCTGCGTCGTGAATGGCCTACATTATTATTATGCTAACCCAATCAGCGCCAACGGTATTAGACTTTAAATATAATATAAAACCATAAAATGAAAAATAATGAATGATTAATAAAACATTCCATTAATATTTTAAATATGTCTTTACAGCTTCTTAGTAAACCCATAAAAATGCACTGTCTAAATGTATATAATAAAAACAAATTTCATTATTTAACTGCCATAAAATCTGCTGCAACTAGAAAAACGAAATAGTTAACAAGGTATTAAATTTATGGATACCTTTATTAAGCCATTAAAATTAAGAATTTCACAGTTTACGGTCAGCTATTTCTATAAAATTATAATTGAAGACGTTTTTACTTTATCGCTTACACATAAATTACGGAGACTGTTATCGTCAAAACGCTAAGTATGCTATATCACTGAACTGTGTAATAGATAATCACATGCACTAATGTAATCTTTTTATAATTATTATGCTGTTATTTACTATGCCGTATTTTTCTACCGTGGTGTATATGAATTACGAAATACACGGCACGGCACATGCAATTCTAAAAATCTTAATATCGTATTTGGCTATTGTGACAGCGAGGCTTTTTCAGTGTCAATCTAGTTCCCGGATGAAGCCAAAGATTGTAAAATATTTGTGAAACAATCAAATTGTTAGATTTTAGGTGTCGTTGTTTTGTAATTTGTCTCGTGTCTGACACTATACGTGACACTTTCTCCTCTTAACGAACATGCACTACACCGGTTTCTAAAATATGAGGGAGTGTCTCAGTGTTTGTGCTATTATTTATGGCGTCGCAATGTATCCTTCGCGGATGGCAACATATTAACCGGAAGATATTATAGGCCTGGTCGAATTCGGCCAAGAAGACTATAAAACGTGAAAGCGCCGTGATAGCTTAGATGACTGAGCGACGAGATTTTTTTTAATTTACAATTAAACGGAGCCTGAGGCTTTATTATTTTATATTAATGATTCTCAATAAAATCATATGCCTTTTATCATAGTGATTAATAATTATTAATTGACTAACTGGTACACAGACAAGGTAGCAGCGTCTGTACTGCAAGGGATCTGGTACCGTCAAGTGTGGCGATAAAAGCCAATCCTCGCTATCAGGGAGAGGCTTATGACCAGCATTAGACTGTCAATAAACAGTGATGATCATAACTCACATATTCTTATGTCGTGTTTTTGTTGTCAAAGAAAACAAAGAGAGTTTCACTGTCACCAAATAAACATTAATTTAAATATATAAAACTTAATAAAAAAAAATTCATATTTTAACAATTACAAACAAAATGGACTATTGATGTAAGTGTCCTAGACTTGCACCACCTCATTTTATTATCATTTAAATTTGCTAGGGGTTCATTATTGCTTAGTAAAATATGTCTTATATTTTTTTTTATAATACAAATGTTTGTGAAAAATCTCTTTTGAATTCCGAATACTGTTCTTCTTTATCCTATAAGAAATTCAAATCACCAGTAGGAATAGGAGTAGATCCTCTTACTTATAAAAATGCATTTGATTAATGTGAACACGTACCGAGTCTCCTATTACATAATATTAACAAATCAATTTTCAAAGTAACAAAATAAAAAAGACAAAAACCAGTTGTTTAACAAGAACCAACCTGGGATTCTAATGTTTTCCAAGAAAGAGTCATGACAAATTATTCTTTATCTATAACGAAACGACACCTAAAATCAATATCCCGTGGGTCACTGCTCCGTGTTATCTAAGATCGCACTTACTATGCATAAATACATTTTAATACAGTAGTAAACATTCTAAAAAATTCTGAATGTTTCCCACTTTTTTATCTGCTAAAGGTGTAGTTTTTAACGAATTCGATTTAAGATGTATTTTGGCTTGAGCTGTATGTGCATGAAAGTTGGGGAAGAGCGTGGTTATGGTCAGACATACGGGCACGGAATGAGTTTGTAAATATTTCAAACGCAATCTCGAGTCGTTGCTAAAGTTACTATTGTTCAAAATGTGAGCGCTGTGTTTGTGAATGCTCTACTTCATATTTTACAATAATTTCTCGTGACAGCTGTTTTAATATTTTCGAGATGACATTTTCCCAGCGTCGTGATGTTTATCGATTTCATTACAATGATATTTTTATGAAATTTTCTTTGAATAAATTTGATATCGACATCGAATATAGTAGATATGAAGAATAATTTACCATAAAAGTACCGTTTAGAAGTACATTTTTTAAAAATGTGAAAAACCCGTTAAAAATTAACGCTAAATATAAAAGGTTTCGTTATAAACTGAATCAATACAAAATTTACTGTAAAGAAAAATAAAGAAACCAATGTTAATAGGAAGTTAAAGACTAGGATAAGTTTTCTTTACCTATTTATTAATTTATTAAAAGTAGAGCGATATTTCTTTCAAGTCAATAACTTGTCATCGCGTCGAACCGTAGTTTACTAAAAACAAACAACAATAGAGAGCCTCTCTCCACACAATATCCTTTGTCAACCTTTTTATCAGACCAGAGGAACAAAGAAATACTCCGAGTCGTAATATTTCTTTAAATTTCTTTAAAATACTTTTACTATGAATAATTAAACACAGTTTGACATTGTAATTATCATTGATAATAAATATGTCATACATAAATTTTAATTACTACAAGTTTTGTTCATTGTCTCATTCTATTGGTATTTTAAGAGACGACCGCGTGGCCTAGTGGTCAGAGTAACTGACTACTACGCCACGGGTTCTGAGTTTAATTAACAGCCGGAGCATACACTTTTACAAAAACACAAATTATAGCTTTTCTGGTCTGGTTGTGTATTGTGATTACCGTGTCTCTGAAAGTTCTTCGTAGTCTTCCTCTGATCGTATCGCATGAAAATTATATTAGATGCGGGTACGATGGGAAAAATAAATTGTTTTTCACGTACACTTGTGACATTATATGAGTAATATTGCATATATACTCGTACATACATATTGTCACGCCTTTTCCCCATCTTTAAGGAGGCAGATGCCTTCGGCAGAGTAGCCGATCGGTGTCCGGCAGAGTAGAATAGCACCGAAATATTTCCTACCGAGGTGTCGTAAGAGACGACTACGGTATTGTACGGACAGCCTTTTTACGTGCAGATCAACACCATAATATGCAATGCTTTCACTGTACTGCTTGCCACGGATAGAAGCCATGAGATTTTTGAGGCATTTCCTTGAAGTTTCAGCCTGTAAATGTCCCACTACTGAGCACAGGCCTCCTCTCATTTCTGACAGGGTTTTGGAGCTAGGAAGAATCCGCCACGCTGCTCCAATGCGGGTTGGCGGACTTCACATGTCTGAGAAATAAAAAATATTTCGAAGACATGTGAAGTCTGTCAATGCTGGTTTCCTCACGATGTTTTCCTTCACCGCCGAGCACTTGGTAAAATCAGCACTTAAAATTGCAATTAAAAATTTTAGTGGATTACTTAGTCGACCCTTAAGCCACTCAAGCGATGACATGGAGGTGGCAGATTTTATTATACCCCCAGCACACGTACATATAAAACGTTTATGTTCACACATGAACTTAAACGATGCGCGGCGGGAGTATAGGCAGGCAAGTTTGTGCGCGACCGTCCCGCAGGGCGACAGACGGTAGGGACGAGCTAGTCGAGATGTAAGAGTGTCGTGCGCTAGTATGACGTGTTGCCTTACTTCACCCAGGAGCAGCAGATAGTGCCCTAAGCCATTATGCTATTGGGGTTTTTGCGATAGTCACTAGATACAACTAAGTTTAAAAACAAAGTTCCCTATTGCAACCATTTTTTCCTTTTTACCCATTAGGACATTTATAAAAAAATCTTTATTTGAAAATTGAACGGAATATTGTTCTAAAGATAGTGAACTAGATGATGAATGAATAAAACATTATAATAGTCGTTTTTTCTATGTCAAGGCCGAAACACCATATGTATGTTGCGAACGGTCACGGGTAGGCATTCTCATATGACAAGCCGATACATTTAATTTGGTTTATTTGCATAATCTATTTTTTATCCTTTTTTACATTACATGTTTATGTTACATCATTAAGATTAATACCGAGTTGATTTTTTATTAACTATTATAGACTTTTAACTGTTTAAAAAACCTGAATCTATTTTAAGTAGTCACATAGTATTTATAAAACAAGTCATAAAATCATGACGTGAACTTTGAGCTTACAGCGTGACTTTTATTGTTAACCACAAAATATTACATTTACTAACACACGTTTTCTATGGTATTCGTGGATATCAGCGATATTGTGCTTATGTCATTACAGCGCTATAATAACAACGCTCAATTAGGTATTTTGAGCGAAAGTATCGGAGGAGCCCATAAACGTCCCACTTCTAGGGACAAGTGGCCTCTCATTTTTGAGAGGGTAACACAGCTGGCTAGCCGTGTTGCTCAGGTGCGAGTACACATACAGCATTGACTACACATGTCATGGAAATATTCTTATTCAGATTTATGAGTAACATATAAGATTTTTGTAGTGACATTGAACTTAACAGGATCGTGGAATGCTTCTTATTTAAATGACCGTTAGTAACTTGCCGAATAATTTTAAATTGTTTGTTTAATGCAAGTTTGTTATTAGTAAATCATGTTGGTATACTAAATAAAACGCAACCATAATACGACATCGACAATCTCTGTCCCACTACTTTAGCTCAAATCTGGCGCAAGCATTCAAGAGTTGCAAGTGGACACAAGTACGCATTGTTATATTTGTTTTAGATAAAACATAGGTAAGTATCTTAAACTCGCTCTTGATATTTTATCTGTATGTATAGGTATTAGAGTTGAAATTAAAATGATTCGGCATTAGCTGTTGAAGCTTTTTAGAAGTACGAGGAGCTTTTGTTGCGAAAAATTGATTTACACACTAGCCGCACTACATCAGTTGAGCGCTCGCTATGGGACTTTGTGTTATATTGTTATTTTAAGTTACCTTACCAAAATGTAGTCTAGGCACAGGTGTGAGTGTGGAAATTGATTTAGTGCGACCTATGTATATCGAGATCGGTAGAGTTCATTATAGACTATACAGTAGTTTCCAAACATTGTCGGAATTATTGCTGTACTTATTTGTTGACAATGCACTTTATACTCGTAGTATGAATAAATCTATATATAACATAAATTACTTTATTACGAAAAATTTAACCAAATATCACGTTAATATAAAGATAATGTTTGCATTATTTGGCTGACTGTTATTTACCTCGCTTTGAAGTATACAATGAAAAATTTTAACATTTATGTCTATTTTTTTTTTTGGACAAAGTAACGAGCAAAACGTTCACCTGACGGCAAGTGCAACGTCTGCCCATAACAAATGCTGTGTCTCAGAACATTTCTGTGTAGCACCACACTGCGCCCGTCACCCCGAGACACCACTGCTTATGACTACCATGCGCAGTAATTACACTAGCTTTCAATGCCTTTCTGACCGTAACACAGTGATGTTTGAACACTACTGCTTCACGGCAGTATGTCTTATGTAAAAGTACTTTATTGTATATGCCAATAACAAAGAATTTTGACAGAACCAAATGTGTAGATCATAATTGGCAAAAACTGGGGACTTTATATGCACTTCAAAGACAGACAGTACAAAAAATCAATGTTACTTCCACACTCAGAGGACCGGTGACTTAAGCAACTCTTTAGCATTGATTTTATATAGTAAACTTACAACAACAACAACTTACGAGAAACATTATTTTAATTAAGAAATATGTTAATGCAATGGGTTATATCTTATTTGGAGATATACATTGTGTTTCTACTGATCCTCTATGGGCGCTTATGTTGATGGCCGTAATAACTAGAAATATGATTATCGTAATGATCAATAAATTATAGTCTATCTGATGATTTTAAGAATAAAAATATTAATCAGTCCTGAAAAAAAAAATGTCACATCATGTTATGTGCACACAACGAGTACGGAGTACTCGATTAATTAACGATGCCCGTCAAATCGATTGTGGGGTGACAAGCAATCGATCATAGTATTGGATATAGAGGCGCCGGACTGATCGATTGTTCTCGATATTTGTGAATAAATTAAGAATTGATTGTTGTTTTTACCGCGGCTTTCTAAGAGAAATCTGTTCGGGCATTATTTTTATTATCTTTGGGCGGTGTTTATTTTTTAATATCTTGTTGGAGTGAGACGTCCTAATGATTATCTTTAATTATAAAATGTAAGCGTCGGAAGCCAGAAATCCGGGAAGTTCATTTTGCTTTTTCTTATATCTCCACGGACACACTCAATAACATCGGAATTCAGTTACAATCAATTGGGGTATTTTAGTATAAAGTTATACATAACAATAAGATTTAATCAAGTTCAAATGGTCGTTATTCTCACGTTTAATAACATTTAAATTGCTTCAAGACATTGTTCAGCAGATAATGATGAATACCGATTATTATGTGTATAAAAACACCCATCGCGTATTATAAATATCGATTTAAAATGCCATTCTAATAAATAAAGCTTTATAGAACAATCAATTAGGTTGTATGCGTGCCGCTGCTATCTTGAGTATTACATAGACAACAAAAAATAGTTAAGCAGAATAAAGTTAAATTTATAGATCCGCAAGAAAAATAAAAAAACGGTGTTTAATAAATCGTTTTTGAAGAGCACGTCTCATCACTATGCAATACACAGCATTTGCATTTTAGTATAAGCATCTTCACAAATAAAAAAGTTTTTTTTACAAAGTTTAAAAAATACTGGTGGTAGAATTCCGATGCAGGAATCCGTCTAGGTAAGTATCGTCACAGTGCCAGTTATTCTGCCGAAGCAGTAGTATGCGAACACTACTGTGTTTTGGTTTGAACGGTACTTATAACTAGCGTAATTAATGAGCATATGAGACTTAGGAGCCGATGTCACAGGGGACACAGTATTTGTTATATAATTTCGGTGATGTAATTGCTGTTAGCCTTTTTGGCTTTTACAGCTTCATCGGATACTCGTATTTGTTATGGGCAGACATTGCACTTTTTAGGTGAAGGTTTTGCTCGTCTCGTCATTTTATCCATTTTAAAATAATATATAGTAAGCTTGTAAACTTTTATCATCATCATCATCATTTCAGCCTTTCACTAGTCCACTACTGAATGTAGGTCTCCCCCATAGATCGCCACAAGTTTTTAGGTGTCATTTGGGGGGTGTTGCCACGCTTGGCAGGCGGGTTGGCAACTCCAGTTTATTTATTTTCCATCTGTCGACTTTTACGACACCTACGGGACGAGATGGGGTGGTAGATACTCTTAAGGCGCCGCCACTTTTTAAATTAATCATTTATTTATATGCAAGCTGAAGTCGCAATGGGCCGGCCAAATAGCTCGTAGAACCGATAACCGTTGGGGAAGAAAGGTTCTCGAGTGGCAACCTTGTACTGGTAAACTCAGTATATCAGTGTAGGGCGCCCCCCACTAGATGGAGCGACGACCTGCACTGTTTTGCGGGAAGTCGATGGAAGCAGGTGGCTGATTTATTTGTAGGAAGTCGACAGACTGTGACCATGTTATGGATCATCACAACTATTACCTCAGATTTGATAGACCACAAATCTTTGCAAAAGAACACCGATTCTTACCAAGGATGATTTGCGAGGTTTTTGAAATAAATAAAGCATCATCAATTCAATAGAGAAGTTGGTTGGGTACTATGGGATCCTATTATTAATAAAATTAATTAAAAAACCAGGGATACCACTGCAACACTTCAAGACAGACTAAGCTCATTCTGCTTAAAGCACTCAAAACGTCTGGTTACAAATAGTGTAATAAAACGCGATATAATCCGTAAATCTAGTTTTATTAAATTAATCATTTATTTATTAATTAAGAGACATTGTTAAAGATTCCATTGAAATTGATTTCATCAATTCCAAAAACATTATTAAATTATTACGATAGTTATAAAACAGCAGGTGTAATTGTATTACCCAATTACGTACCTGCTGTCCGCTATTGATTTCTCACAACAAATTATGCTTTGAATGAAGTAGAGCAACTTGATTTCTTTCATTACACAGCTTGATAAAAAAATATGAAACGGAAGTTTTGAATATTACATTATTACATATACACTGAATAGAACTGCAATTAGCGCATATTGCGACGTAAGAGCTAGGATAAGAATCAAATTTAAGTTGACATATATACTGACACAGGTGGTATCAGTGGTGCAGACAATTTTTTTAACAAATATATGAGTATAAAACTGTAAATAATTTCAGTTAAATCATATTGTTCTTATCTTGGGAGGATTCGTTGTAACAGTCACGCTTGGGAAGCGGATTGGCGATGATTAAGCTTACTAGTCGCCAGTCCAGTGTACTTAAATATTATATTTTTAATATTTCAGTATTAATTCATTCAAAAATCAAATATTTCTACACATTTACTCGTATGTGTCTCGTCCTATAAGAAAATTAATAAAACATTATATTTAAAGTATATATTTAAAACTAACATGGAAAAGTACCGGATTCATATTATTAAAACCAATTCGAACAAATCTACGCCACATGAGCGGTGGTCACACGTTCTAAATTAAATAATCCATCGACTTTCTAAACACGCTGTAGATGGGTATTTGCAAGTATCGGTTGTACCCGATCGAGAGTGGACGCTCCAAGTTGCGAAAGCGCGAAACAATCGAGGTTCTGTAACTACGCTTAGATAACTGTTTTTTTTAATGTAGTATTAGAAATCGTGCGTAAGTGGCAGGTGATATTTAAAAATAAATCCAAACATTAATTTACTTTTGATTATACATATGTCGAACTATTCTTATGATAGAGACGTATGTTTTTACTTGGACTGGTTTTATGACAATATAAAAAAAAGGAGTGGTGACGGGGTGACACGCTCTAATAGAGACTAATGTCTATCACCGGTTGATAATAGGTTAATTATTGTGATGATACAGGAATAGACTGGTATAGTTGACTTTTATAAGTGATAAGATTTGCTAAGTTTTTGACAATGATATTTTTAAGATATAATTATTACATCATATATTGCCGGTAGTTGTCTGGAAGAGTAGAATAGCACCTACCTCTTTTCTATCGAGGTGTCGTAAGAGGCGACTAAGGTATTGCACGGACAGCCTTTATTTGTGCAGAATAACACCATAATATGCAATGCTGTCTCTATACTGCTCGTATGAACGCAATGGATTACAGGAATTTTTTGACCCGTATCAAAATTGCGGCGACGCCACTCGTCACGTCTCATTTCTCGCGAAATCGAAAAGTAGGCTACGTGAGTGGCCTCTACTTACCCCTAATATGGGAAAAAGGGTGAGAATGTGACGTATGTATGTATGTATCATATATTGCTAGCGCTTTTTTTTCTATCCACTATACGATTACTACAGTTATGAAATTAAACTGACAAATAAACTTTAAAACTTTTTAACTTTTTTTTTTTTTTCGGTGAAGTGATCGCTGTTAGCCTTTTGGCTTTTACAGCTTCATCGGATGCTGTGCTCGCGGGCCCGGGGCCCGCGTGCCAGGTTTGGTTTGACCCAAACATAAATACATAAATAGAAAGACTCCTACTAAACATCTAAATTCGGTCCGTTGCGTTCGCTAGCGTGCTTGCGCTACAGTGAATATCTCCATAAATTTATTGCATAAAGTCATCTAATGACCGTCCGAGGGAGACTGCGGGCCTCCGTTCGGACTGTCGACTTGTGTTTCGGAAACTCTGGGCGGTGAGAACCGCCCTGGAACACGGGTGTATCTGGTGTAAGCGGTGTTGTTAACGATAGCTGCGCGCCGCTCTCTACGGCAGGTCGCGCGACGTTGTGCGTGTGATGTTGAAACTATTAACTGTGTGTACAGTGTTGTTCGGATCGTGGCTGACCGTATCGTGGTCAGGGAGTGCTGAGACGTCCGTGTCGTCTAGCACATTTCGTCGACGTTTGCGTTCGGTCGCGTTTTTGTCGGATCGATAATTAGCTGCTTTAACCACCAGCGGGTTTGGATGAACCGCGGCTTTTTCGAAAAACCGCCGTGATACTTCTCTGAAGTGTTCAGAGAGTACGGGCATTTCACAGTCGCTGTGAAGGTCGACATTGCGTTGGTACCAGCCGGCTCCGGTGGCACTTCGCAAGAATCTATTTTGCACCGTCTGCAATTTCTTTATATGATTGCCCGTCGCGTGTGCGAACGCGACGCATGCATAGGACATTACGGGTCTAATGCATGTCTTGTAGAGGCGAAGTTTGTGTCTTAAGCACATTTTGCTTGAAGAGCAAGTTAACGGATATAGACGGCTTGCGATAAAAGCCGCCCTGTTACGCACGTTCTTAATGTGAGCAGCGAACGACATCGCTGCGTCTAACGTGACCCCGATGTATTTGACGCTCTTTTCCCAGGGAATAGGGCGTCCGAACAGGGTGATCGAGCCTAGCTGATTGTTGCCGATTGTGTGGTAACGTCTAGCTGGCTTAGGCGTGCCCCTCGAGAAGTATATTGCTACACTTTTCTCGGGGTTAACCTCTATTCTCCATTTCCGGAACCATTCGCCTAGGCGATCGGCTGCGGCTTGGAGCTGAATCGTTATGCGGCCCTTGTGCTTATCGGAATAATACAGGGCCGTGTCATCTGCGAAAAGCGCAAGATTGACTTTAGGGTCTTTAGGTATATCGCTAGTGTATAGCGAGAAAAGGAGTGGAGAGAGGCAGGAGCCCTGAGGGACACCCGCACGGAGAGGGCGGCTTGAGGAGCGCGTTCCCTCTACCCGGAAGCGAAATAGGCGATTGGACAAGAAGGCTCGTATAATGTTCACGAGTCTGTCCGGCACTTTTGTGTGATACAACTTGTAATACAAGCCGTCGTGCCAGACTTTGTCGAATGCCTTTGCGACATCGAAAAATAAGGCCCCTGTGCCTACTGGCTTAGGGCGATCGTGAAAGTTTTCTAATATGTGCTCCGTTAGGCGGTGCAGTTGATGGGTACACGAGTGTTCGGGGTGAAAGCCGAACTGCTCGTCTGGAAGGATGTTATTATTAAGGACGTAGTCTTTTAATCGACTAAGGATTATTCGCTCATAAATCTTGGCCATCGAGTTGAGGAGACTTATTGGGCGATAATTGGACGGGATGTTCTTCGGCTTGTGAGGCTTCGGAATACCTATAACGTCCGCTTCCTTCCAGTCGTCCGGGAAGGAGCAGCTGGAGAGGAGCGCGATGAAAATACTGACTAACAGACACAATAGCGGCGTAGTTAGACATTTGATCACCCTGTTGTTTATGCCATCGAGGCCGGGCGACTTTTTAACTGATGACCACTGATTGACCACGGCGACTACTTCCGAATAATGTCGGAAGTTATAAAGTGCGCAGGATATATTAAAAAACCACAAAAGTCCACGCAATTACAAAGGCACTTTCCTAACCTGTCCTTGCCTAAGATGCAATGACAGACACATGGGTAAAATTACAGCACAACCGGATATTAAAACCAACAATTTGAGTTTTTCCACAAATGTACCACAAAGCAACGCGGACGTCAATGTATTAATTTATATTATAATAATTGTTTAGACGAAAGCATTTCAAAAAGTGTAAACCGTGTCACGGGCGCGCGTGAGAGTATTCCAGTAGAGTAAAGTAGTTTTGTAAGAGAATATCGTACTGCCGATTTCGGATAAACTATTTCAATTATTATTTTACTGGTGCTAGGATTTCTATACAGCAATCTGTCTAGGTATCCGGCTAGGCGCGTTATTCTGCCGTGAAGCAGTAGTGCGCAAACATTTCTGGGTTTCGGTCTGAAGAGCACTGAGAGCTAGTGTAATCACTGGGCATTTGAGACTTAAGAACTGATGTCTCAGGGTGACGGGCGCAGTGTGGTGTCACACAGAAATATTCTGGGCGACACATCATTTGTTGTGGGCGGATGTTGCACTTACCACCAGGTGAACGTTTTACTCTCATTATAAAATTCTCAGCATATAAGACTTAAAAACGGATGTCTCAGGGGGATGGTGCCGCATAGAAATGTTCTGGGTGACACCCTTACCATCAAGTGAACGTTTTGCTCGTCTCATCACTTTCTCATATAAAAAAAGGCCAGACCTATCTAAATTATCTTTTTTTTATTTGATAAAGCGACGAAACGAGCAAAACGTTCACCTGATGGTAAGTGCAACGTCTGCACATAGCAAATGCTGTGTCACCCAGAACATTTCTGTGTGACTCATAACACTGCGCCCGTCACCCTGAGACACAAGTTCTTAAGTCTCATATGCCCAGTGATTACGCAAGCTCTCAGTGCCATTCAAGCCGAAACACAGTTATATTTGCACACTGCTGCTTCACGGCAGAATAACTGGCCCTGGGGTACCTACCTAGACGGATTCCTGCATAGGAATCCTACCACTGTAAAATGTCCACCATAAAATCTAAACCGGTGACGGGCAGTAGCGTCTAAGGTCTAGTGGTGGCTGGCACTAAGGTGCGAAGGGTCTACTATTGATGACCACCTGCTAAGCGTGGTGATAAAGGCAAATCCTTACAACTGCTTCTCCCTCAGCATGGTCAGTGTACTTTTTACAAGCTGCGGAAGAACATATCGAAAAGAGGAGTTTAAGGGTTTTGATCTATTGAATAGTTGAATTATCATTTATTTGCTTTTAAGATTTCTTAAGGGCTGATTGTTTACCACCTTCTGCGATTTCACTTCTCGTGGGAACGCAACGGGGAGGTGGTTTGCCACCCAAAAAGCACCCGGGGCGAAAAGTTGGTTAGGGATGTTGTCACTGCCTATCCCTTATATGGATAAAAGCTGTATGTGTGTATTCTCTTGTTACGAGTATATACACATACGAGTAAGCATCATATAAAAGCTTATCAGCCAAAAATGACCCTTATTAGGTTATATTTGTTACGTAAGATACTTTTAATTATAAAGATAAATGCTATGCAAAATATTGATATAACGATAATTGATTACATATCGAACTTTTTTCACTCGCAATTATGATCCTTCCTCAATCAATCATTCGAAACGTATTTCTCAATCATGTATCTCAAATAACCGAGGCAGATCTTTCGTGTCTATTTTGAAATATTCAATAACTTTAATAAAAAATGCCACGACATACATTTTTAAACTATATTTTAATAACTGATAGGATAACCGAAATATGAATAATATCTACCATACGGACGAAGCGTTTTGCTTTGTCATTCATAATGCGTGCAGGAAAGAACTGGAATAGTTTGCCTGCATCATCGTCTTTCCTTCGGAGTGCAATGTGGTTGTCTTCGAGACAAGAATGAATAAGCTCTATGCAGGAATCCGTCTAGGTAGGTACCACCCCAGGGTCAATTATTCTGCCGTGAAGCAGTAGTGTGCAAACATTACTGTGTTTTGGTTTGAAGGGCACTGTGAGCTAGCGTAATCACTGGGCATATGAGACTTGAGAACTTATGTCTCAGGGTGACGGACACAGTGTGGTGTCACACAGAATTTTTCTGGGCGACAAAGCATTTGTTATGGGCAGACGTTGCACTTACCATCAGATTAACCTTTTTCTCGTTTTGTCACTTTATACAATAAAAAAAAATCTATTGAGCTTACCATCCAGATCTTAATCGCGACTAATCAGATGAGAGACGGATTTTCGACCGCGCCAACAATTACCGAATACTGTTATAAATAATCTTATCATTATCAGACGTAATATACTGCGCAGGAAATTACGGCTTATGTGGTCATGTGGTAGACTTATTTCTTATTTTAACGGAAACAAATAAAAAGTTTAACAGTTCACTAATAATTACCACATGCAATAATTATTTCCGATTAATAAATAATAATTCCAATTATTGTGGTCATACAATTAAGAACGTCACGATTATTAGGAATTTTATAATAGTGTTATTTTATTTGTGACAATCACATTCGTAAAATATTCGCACGATTTTTACGAATGCGAATACAAATACCTGTTTGTTACATCATTAGCATCTATACAACATAAATCAATACAGAAATAAATATGTCATGAGTTTTCTCTGTTAGTCGGTTTCAATAGATACATATAACATTTAACAGTGTTAAAATGTCGCAGAAATAGCTTGTATAATTAAAATAACTTCACTTTATGAAATCTATAATGTCCTTACAAACTCTTTTAGAAATGAGAGGAGGTGCTCAAAAGCGGGACATTTATAGAATATTACTTTTTAATAAATAATTGGTCACGTAAATAAAACAAAATTATTATAAAAAATACTCGTGGTCTAACGAACGATCTTTCCAGAATAATGTAACACAGAGCTCTTCAAGATAAGAGTGAATAGGCTGTGAAAGTTAATATGTTCTAGTCTAGACTAAGTTTTATGATTTTGAATCACATAACCACTTAACAGCAGGTCCTGGACACTAGGTTTCTAATACAACGTTGACATATTGCCTATAAAAAACTCATACAATTTTATGTCTGTGCATCAAACATTTTATTTTGTCTTCACTAGTATATCAATAATGGGTAGTGACTATAAATATGGCGACAGCACAATAATATTAACTATAAATGTCAGCAACACAGTTTCTTTTTGAATAAAGTATAGCTGTATATGTGAATATACATAAAATGTGGCAAAATAAATTTTAATAAACAGTATCAACAATTACTTCTTTCTCGTAAAGATCCATGATATGGATCTTTTTGAGGTTCTATAATTTTAGTATACTTTATTGTTTGATATTGTTAAGGTAACAAAATAGGTAATAATTCTACGAGTTGTAACATGTGCAATGAATAAATAAAAACACGATCTTAAATAAGATGATATCTTTTTAGTTAAGTAGATAAAGTTCCTTGATTTTATTTAATCCGTGTGGTGGCGGCTCGTTAAAAGAATACTACCACTCCATCTCATCCAATGGATCTCGTAAAAGGCGAGTAAGGAATTAAACTGCACTGTGCACCCAACAGCGCATGGTGGCGATGGGCTCACCACCTATCACACCAAGTGCATTATATTGTTTTGGTGAAACGTGGATTGTGGCAGTCATCTGTTTTTGCAGTGAGTGCCCAGTCTCTGACTACCCCTTATGGGATACAGTCGTGATCTTATGTATGTATGTATGTAATTTTATTTAAACATCCGTAAAAAAACATTTATTGAAATTGAATTGTGTTTTACTATTCAATTTAGTTCTATTTTTAAAGGCGTAGTGCCAAGAACTGTAGGTGTATTTCCTTACTGCATACTGAAAAGAACCAACTCTCTTGTCACTAGCGACAAAAACCTGTCAGAAGTTTCGCTAACTTTGATGCCGCACCGTTACGGGTAGAAGTTGACCAGTGAGGCTGTTAATGTCTCTACGGATGCCCCAGACAAAGGTTGTTCTATCAAAAGAACTAAGTCATGCCGACTCACCTCGAACAATCCTCTCTAAATATTCTGCAGGTCTTAAAACCGTGGGAATATTGGAGACTTGTCTCCTCGATGACCGTAGTGCAAGAGCTTGTTCAGAAAACCGTGACAAGATATACCGGTACTTTTTTGGGAAGTAACAATAAGGAGAACACTGCCTTTATATTTCCCCTGATCGGCTTCAATGTTCCGCCAACGACAGAATATTTCTCAAGTGTACTTAAAAATTGACTGACTAAAATAAGGCAATAATTACTAATATATTTCTATGGCATTACCAAACGATTGCTTCATAATAATAAATTTATTCGCAATTGGTACTGGTTGAAGAAACATACAATATAACAACATTAAATATAAGGACTATATAAGGTCCCAGGCCATAGGCTACAACAGGTAATGTTGTAGCCTATGGCCGTCCTGATGTTTACTGGGGCCGTAAAGTGAATTGGCGGATGTTACCTCATATAGACTTGAAAGTTGTTACGCTGGAAAGAAATATAAACACGAGGAGATTTAAAAATTATAAAAAACTAACGCGAAATATTTAAAAACTTTTCTTTAATAAATTACAGATTAATAATTTATTTAAAGCAGCAAACAGATAAACCCATTATCCGCGCTTATATTTCTGAATAAGGAACAAACTGTGATTGTCTTTTTGTAATGTAATAAGTCATTTTTGTCATTTAATTAATTACTTTCCTAAATACATCTTACTGTTGATGAACGTACGTTTTTAAATTTTCCTATTGTACTGTTAAGAGAAGATAATTTTCAAACAAATAAACGTTTCTTCATTACCTGACACTTCGTCGAAGGTCCATCAATTAACATATTACAGTTAACTGTTTAACTGTACTTTGACAAGTTCTTACCTGTGAACAAAACAATGCAAATTAGTCCTGACACGGTTTTCATAATGATATTTCCTGATAAACGTATTAAAAGTACATGCAATGTTTATGATAAACATTAATGGAACAGAACTAAAGCAGAGTGTGATATTCTCTGACTATTGCGATATATTTCTAACGCCAAAAGTTTTTTTTTTTTTTAGAAAAAAGGAGGGATTTCTGAATTTTTGTGTTTAAAATACCTTTTTTTTCCTAGATCTCCCCCATAGATTGCCACATTAGGGGGATTTTGCCATAGTTGGCGCTTGGCGGACGGTTTGGCAACCGCGGTTTATTTATTCAGTTGTTCCAGGAAGATGCTGCTGCCCATCTCCTGGTTTTCATTTTCCCTCTGCCGACTTTTACGACAACCACGGGATGAGATGGGGTGGTAGATTGTTTCTTGCCGCCACCACACGGCTCCTTTCTAATGTTCAATGTAGGGATATGCGAGCTGCATATTCCTAAAATCAGACAGTTAACAGTAGCGTCAAGATGTCAATGTTATCGACGTACTTTCGATATACAATCGGTATTCTTTAAAATCTGAGCTATAATTTTTTTTAGGATACTCACGTTAACAAACGAATTCCATCTGTCTGTAAATGATCACTGTAACTACTCATAAGTCCATTCTCTATAATTAATCGAGATGTAAGTGTCTCGTCTCCCTCGGATGTCTCGCTACTCATAAACAAAACGCAAGAACAGTGCAAAAATTTCTGCTGTGTGCTGGTATTCTGTGAGTTGTATTTTTTATTGAAGAAAGTGACGAAATTAACCTGATGGTAAGCGCAATATCTGCCGATAACACTACACTCCGCTCATCACCTCGATACATCTGTTCTTAAGTCTCATATGTCATTAACTGGTGGTAGGATTCCTATGCAGGAATCCGTCTAGGTAGGTTCCACCCCAGGGCCAGTTATTCTGCCGAAGCAGTAGTGTGCAAACATTACTGTGTTTGGTTTGAAGGGCACTGAGAGTTAGCGTAATCACAGTGCATATGATACTTAAGAACTGATGTCTCAGGGTGATGGGCACAGTGAGGTGTCACACAGAAATGTTCTGGGTGACACAGCATTTGTTATGGGCAGACGTTGCACTTACTATCAGGTGAAAGTTTTGCTCGTTTCGTAACGTTATACAATACAAAAAAAAATATTACGCTAGCTAACAATACTCTTCAAACCGAGACACAGCAATGTTTGTACACTCCTGCTTCACGGCAGAATAACTGGCACAGTTACTTACCTAGAAATCCACCAGCAGTATTTTTTTTAATAAACCACTTTTCCCGGACTTAGCGCCCCATTGCACTACGGCTAGTTAACTGCAGTGTGGCTATAGCACGTACTCTGTCCCTCCGATATTCTAAATCGCGCAAGCACGCAGCGAACGCGACAGTCCAAATTTCGAAGTTTTTGTAGGAGTTTATTTAAGTATTTATGTTTGGGTCAAACCAAACCTGGCACGCGGGCCCCTGTCCCACAGTGAGCACAGTATCCGATGAAGCTGTAAAAGCCAAAAAGGCTAACAGCAATTATATCACCGAAACTATATATGTCCCTCTGAGACCAGAGGCGCTGTAAAGAGATCGTAAGTCGTAACGTCGGGAATTTAAAATTAAATTCAACGCGAATTATCGTAAACATAAGATATTATTATTTTTCTCTTGTTAATTTAATGGGACCAAGTGCTACTATGCGGAAATTCATTACAGTGAAGGTAAAAAAACAATTAATTTAATACGATCCGCATGCCAATTAAAAATGATGTATATTGCTTAGTAAAGAGAGTTGTTGATCAAAAAATATTTTTTATACACCATTTTGGCCGTGTGGTAGCGGCTTAAGAGAATCTACCACCCCATCTCATCCCGTGGGTGTCGTAAAAGTCGACAGAGGGAAAATGAAAACCAGGAGATGGGCAGCAGCATCTTGCTGGAATATCTGAATAAATAAACTGCGGTTGCCAACCCGTCCCGCCATCTATGGCAAAATCCCCCCAAAACGAGAGCTACAAACTTTTGTGGCAATCTATGGGGGAGGCGTATGTTCAGCAGTGACTATTGATAGGCTGAAACGACGACGACGACGACGATACACCATATCTTATTTTTCGTACAGATCATAGCAGATTAACTTTATTTCTCTACTTTACAATTGTTAATTTTTATGTAGACTATGTAGCACTCTAGACTGCAACGTCACGCATCCACGCTAATTGATTGTTCTATTAAGTTATATTTATTAGAAATCCATTTTAAATCGATCGAAATTTGAAATGTGAGATGGTTGTTTTATACACATAATGATCCGTATTCATCATTCTCGTAAGTCGCTTAAGCTTACACAATGTCTTGAAACAATTTAAAATGTTATTAAACATGAGAGTCACGACCATTGGAACATGATTGAATCTAATTGTTATGATATACGACCATAAAATGTAAGATGTGTTATGGTAACACATTCAAACATTCTGAAATTTACATCTTTCTAAATTTCGAATTGAATTTTAAAATCATCATTATAATCATCACTAGACTGCGGCAGTCTACTGGCTGAACAAAAGCCTAACTAAGAACACATAACCCACCTTGATCGTCTTCGCGCACCCAGTAGCAGCAACTGCAATAGCAGTTTATATTAAGAAAAAAAATAACAATAGATAGGTGATGACATAATATAGATTTTTTTTTATTGGACAATGTGACGTGAAAAGCAAAGCTGGAGAAATTACTGGTGGTATGATTCCTATGCAGAAATCCGTCTAGGTAGGTACCACCCCAGGGCCAGTTATTCTGTCGTGAAAAAGTAGTGTGCAAACATTACTGTGTTTTGGTTTAAAGGGCACTGTGAGCAAGCGTAATTATGACGCAGTGTAGTGTCACACAGAAATGTTATGGGTAACATAGCATTTGTTATGGGTAAACGTTGCACTTTACATCAGGTGAACGTTTTGCTCGTTTCGTCGCTCTATCCAATAAAAAAAGAAAACGCTTACCTGACGGTAAGGGCAACGTCTGTCTATAACAAATGCTGTTTAATCCAGCACATTTATGTGTGACACCATACTGCACCCGTCGACCTGAGACATCAGTTCTCAAGTCTCACATGCCCAGTAATTACACTAGCTCTCAGTGCCCTTCAGACCGTTTGCATACACTCTTTACGGCATAATAACTGGCTCTTCGATGATACCTACCTAGATGGATTTCTGCATAGAACTCCTGCCATCAGTATTTATAATGATAATAAATAGCGATATTTTTTAAAGTTAAATTGGTTGAAACTTGTTTATTGAGTTGGTAGCGTTCATAAATTATGCATCAAAATTTCATTCCAATTAAAACCCGTACAAAAGATCCGTGATGACTGGATTTTTCAAAGAAGTGTTAAAAAGCCTTTGTCAATTTAAAATCAAGACACCTAAAATGTAGCTTTTTGAATAAATAAAATATATATTTAATTTTTCTAAACTTATGGTTATTATCTTTAAACTTGGTCGCATCACTCCCCCGCTGAGACTAGTCGTAAGTCATAGTGAGCGGGGATATGCTGACACGTCAGGCTGTATCCAGGTCTGCAGTCCATCGCGACTTATGGATACAGTGTTGATGCCGCAGGAGTCAGTCTGAGAAGAGTGGGTCGCCGTTGATGATCCTCAATGGTTTAGAGAAGACGAAGCACTCGTGTGCCGACAGGAATTTGGTGATGTGACTGCAGCGGTTGCCGGTAACATTGTTGCTATTATTGTGAAAAACTGGTTGCTTGTTGAGATCACTTGACTCGTCTTAAAAGACGCTTAATAACACTTTCATTAATATCAATTTGGAATGATGATGATGAAGTAATTTTAGCGTATGATAAACGTGGTCATTCGATGCTGCGTTTAAATATCCGGAGCCTGAACGACTACCCGTACGCCATACAAAATTTGTATCGTGCGGGAATCGAACCAGCTAACCATAGCGCATAAGCTAATCCATTAGCTACTGCGACAACTAAGCCGATTGATGTTATAATGCAATAAATATTTGCGA
Organism: Luehdorfia chinensis; assembly: GCA_019845155.1. Lineage (NCBI taxonomy): Eukaryota > Metazoa > Arthropoda > Insecta > Lepidoptera > Papilionidae > Luehdorfia > Luehdorfia chinensis. The sequence goes on from JAHVAK010000125.1 coordinate 2,667,600, forward strand.
AGACACCAAAAGCACAGCCTCTTATTTCATTTCCCGTATCCGATGTAAGGCTTAAGCAGAACCAACGGCTCAGGCAGACGTTGTCGTATGAGTCGGGCTTCAAATAAATGTGTGTTAGTTCCAAAAGGTGTTAAATAATATTTTTCAGCTATAATAATCATCATGAAAAATAATTAGTTGTATGTATGTATGTATGCAAAAATTAGTTGTATATGTAAGGTCATCATCATTATGATCGTGTTGATCACGAACGGCAAATAACAAATTCAGTTTTTTGTCACATTTGTACTTGGCATTTGAAAGCGTAGTATCTTATAGTTTTATTTTTTTTTTGGTTTAGGATTAGCTAATACAATTGCTACAAAAATCATGTGACCTCCAACAGATTGCAGAATAAGCCTCAAAAATATTCAAAGTTTTTCAAGCATTTACTTTATATATAGAATATGATAGATAGAATCCGTAATCGCTACGGCACAGTAGCTGTTTTTAAAGTTTTATTGCTATAAAATAATTAATAAATGATGACTTCTGTGTAGAAAGCGCTATTTTAGCTCCACAACTTTTTACCTCAATTCAACTGTTCACTCACATGTTCTGTATCTATTATTTTTTTTATTCTATTCGCGTCGAATGACTCAACAAAGGTTCGCAAACAATAGACACGGATTTGGAAAATACGAAACACTTGAGTCATGAATATGTATGGACTTTAGTCAGATATTGGTACTGTTATTTTTTTCCACTGTAGCAGTGTCGCCATTGTAGATATAATATTTAGTACTAAAAGTAAAGTAGTAAAGTAACAGCCTTTAAATGTCCCACTGTAGAGTATAGGCCTTCTCACATTTCTGAGAGAGTTTTGGAGTCCGGAGGAATCCGCCACGCTGCTCCAATTTGGTTTTGGTAGACGTCACGTGTCTTCGAAATATTTTTATTTCACCGACAAGCAGATTTCCTAACGATGGTTTCACCGCAACAGGAAGATAACCCAGGTCACTAGCGTACTATGAAATTTAAATAAATTATTTTAGTTACTAAACATTCAATGCAAGACAAGAACACGTTTAGGTCTTAAAAATTTAAAATATTATGTGGATATAAAAGTATGCAATCCGCCAACCCGCACTGATGAAAAGCCTACTAGCTTTTTGTCTCTTTTCTCTTTCTCTTTTTAAACAAACGATGCCCCACAGTAGGATTTCTCCTGTGTCGTGGGTGCGTTTTACATACATAAATTCCACATGCACAAACACCCAGACCCGGAACAACTATCTGTAGGTCATACAAATATTTGTCCCGTGCGGGAATCGAACCCGCGACCCGCGGCGCAGAAGTTAAGCGCTTAGCCACTGCGCCAACCGGGCCGACTATCATGTCATCACTATCAACGTGGTCTTCATCATCAACATTATCATTGCAGGCTATCAATAGTCCGCTGCTGAACATAGGCCTCCCCTATAGATCGCCACGAAACACGAAAGTTTGTGGCTCTCATTTTGGGGAAATTTGCCATAATAGCCATGTTTAGCAGTCGGGTTGGCAACCGCAGTTTACTTAGCCAGATGTTCCAGGAAGAAAGAAGAAGTACCGTGTCCTGGTTTTCATTTTCCCTCTGTCGACTTTTACGACATCCACAGGACGAGATGGGGTGGTAGATTTTGTTAAGCCGCAACTACACGGCACATCGTGATAACTTTGGCCCATTACATACATCTCCACTGCTGAATATAGGCCTACAATTTACCATGGTAGGCTATTACTGAGGCTCAAAATTGAGGGAGAGATTAAAGGCTATTGATTTTTAATTACAGCTTTTACTTGAACGGTGGTTACAGTTAACTAATGAGTGCATACATATAAATCATGCCAGTGTATTATTGTTTGCAGTTTTTAGCATTTCGTAATGAACTATTTTCATTGTCATTATTCTTAATAGAACTTAATAAATTCTTATTTATGATCAATTAGTTTTTGCCTTTCTTCATATTCTCAGAAGACAACTGATTCTTCATATATTTATGATTTTAAGATCGGTTTATTGTACGGACAGCCTATATTCGCGCAGATTAACAGTATAATATACAATGCTGTTACTATAGTGCTCGTGGGAACGCAACGCAGTCAGATTTTTTTGACTCGTACCAAAATGGCGGCAACGTGGGTTGCCACCCGTCATTCTCGTTTCCCGCGAGGACGAATAGTCGGCTACATTTATCTTGTAAAGTGTAAGTAGAGGCTACCCTCTACTTACCCCTTATATAGGAAAAAGGTGTGACTATATGAATGTAAAAATTGTCCAAGAATTGGTATTCCAAAAATACAAGAAATTTTCCTTTCCTTTACATACATACATAGAGTCACGCCTCTTTCCCTTTTACAGTATATGAAATGGCTGTAGTGTATCATTGGTCAATAAAGACATCTCGCTTTCACCCTAAAGTTAAAAGCTATTGCAAAACTAATGTAAAATTCCTCATCTCTATAATCGCCAACACAATCTTAGACAATTTACTAGAATAATTTCTATATGCTAGTCTGTTACGACGTACCACGTTAATTCTTCATACGTGATTGACAGCTGATGTTTCTATTGGATGAGCGCACTGTTGTCTATTTGAAAGTAATCGATTGCAAATAAAATATTAGCCGAGTATTATAAAGGTCAAAAGCTAAGCAGATAATGAAAACTCAGGTCGAGCACTCGCTTTAAACTTCATAATAAGCGAGTGTCCTGGGTTCGATCCCTGGTGCCGGTAACACTGAAATTGTTAATTATATTTCTAATGAAGGAAAGAAAATTACTTTACCAATCTGCATGGAACTTTATTTTCTTTATTATAATGGATTTCCGCAAAGTAACGCAAAAGTGTTTCGACGATATTTAAAGTCCGCTAACGCGCATTGCAGTACCGCAGCGGACTCTTACCGACTCTAACACCATCTCAGAAATGAGAGGAGGCTTATGCTAAATGTTTTCTGTCTTTCTTTATTTTTTCTTTCTATTTTTTTAAATTATCATCAGTATCTTAATAGATCACTAGTGGAAATAGACATCTTCCACCACCCTTAGATGACGAACTCGCAATCACAGTATACCAGATGTCTTTTACCTCAGATGGTGCTTTGTATTTCCGATTGGACATTGTTTGAGATGCTTATTCCGACACCTATCAGAAGCCACGAAATGTTTCAGGCATTCCTCTTAGTCGACGTTGTTTTTCCTAGTTAGATTGTTTCTCGGAGCCGGAGACTCAGTTACTAAGGCATTCCTCTGTCACTAAAGTCAACAACTTATCGATATTTTAATTATTTTTTTTGAATTGATGTGGTTGTATTGTACGAGTATGTTCATTTGTCACCCTAACGTTAATAAATAATTAAAACTAATTGTTTGTTAAAAAATCTGTCCGTCTGATATCTCCTAAAGTTATAGACTAGAACTTCATGAATCGTAATGTTTATTGATGAGACGAGCATATCGTTAACCGGAATGTACGAGTAAGTGTCTATAACAGTTGCCACCCAGAAGCACCTTCTGTACCGCACTGCTGTCGTCAATATCGGTCACTTGTTCTTAAGCTGTCTCTAAGTTCTCAACACGTCGGTTCTCAAGTCTCATGTATGGCCTGTAATAACACCAGCTTCAGTGCCTTTCAAACAAAATATAAAGCGTGTAAATAGGGATATGTACACCACTGCTCAGTGGCAGAATAACTGGCATATTTAAAACTGAAAATAATCAGTACGGGCCGGCTGCGATGTTGTACGTCACGTTTAGGTAATGTACTTCACATGTGGTAATGTGATTTCACAACAATGCTTTAAATGCTAAAAAAAAAACATTACAACAAAATTATACTATAAGAAGCACAATCAAAACCCACTGGAGGATGTTCCTAAAGTTCACTTGACCTTTAGAATAAAAATAACATATTCGCATCGTTACTGTGACAATAGACTTGTGTTGGCTTTAGAAATTCATGAAAAATAAACTCTATTGCTATAACATAAAGTTAAAAATCTGTTTGAAAGTGATTTTCATAAAAACGTGTCGAGAGGCATGTGATAGATTACTGTCCCGTGCTACTCACTTAGAATAATTCCGGCTTTTTTTAAAGCTCAACAACAACAACAAACTTTTTTAAAGCTCAGTAACAGTTGTTTCTGTCCTTGTTACAGCCCATCGCTAAAGTGGGAGATGTTACAATACCACCATGATCGAGATTGAAAATTGCGTTTCATTCCAGTAGTGTAAAGCCTATCAATGTCCCAGCGCCGAGCACGGGCCAATTTTGAGAGACTTTTTAGAGCCGAGTCGACTTCACCACGCTATAGAGTTGGAGGACCTCACATTAAAAATATGTGTTATTTCTTAAACATGTTGATTACCTCACGAAGTATTAGAACTGATAGTTATTCAATATGTTTGAACCGAAGCAAGCATCATCTGCTTGTGACGCACTTTGGTTTTTTACTACTAAAGAGGCTACATTGAACTTTCCATTTCTATTCATCTTACGTTGCCAACCAGCAATCTGATTCTTCTACAGTTCACAGTTAATGAAATGCCTCATTACGAAGTATTCAGTTCTGAAGATCTAAATACGTACCATTAAGTTATGGATTGAAAATAGTCTCATTGTAAAACTTACTTATCGGTGCGTGTGGCTCTGGTGACCGCCGACTGACGATAAGGATCAGGTTCGTCAGTACTTGGGTTTCGGCGTTGCACTGGCCAACACGTCTGTACAGTATGTCATACAAATCCATATTAACACATTAAACATTTCAGAAATATTTTTATTCGGATTATATATCTAAACATAATTTCAATCATATATTAACTTACTTCCTTATCGATAAGTTAGGGATAATAGAAAAATGCTTCTGAATGTTACCGAAACATGTAATTTAAAAATAATAACTCAAACCATCAATTTCATCCTCAACATATGATGCAAGTGAGAACAAAAGTCCCCACTCATCACTTCACTTTTTTTTATAAACAGTAACCGCTCACAGCGTGTCATCAACACATTGTGTTAACTGTGTTAAGCACAGTTGACGATGTAGTGCGGCTCGTACTCGACTGAGTGCTGAGTGCCCTCGACTATCGGTCTCAATTACGAAACAAAATGAGCAAACACTGGCCCGGGTAAACAATTAGTCCGTTCGAAGTAACGTTGCGAACTATTTTGGTTGGACATGGAAAATGCAAATATAAGATAGCTGCCTTCCACTACAAAATAAGTAAATCCGAATTTAACATACGAGTATTTGTATTACTTCCATCACTTCACACAAAAATGTATAAATTAAAGTTTTATAAAATATTTGGGGAAATCCATTTGAAATTTACGTAAAGTTTTGAAAAACGTTACGCTATTAGCTTTATAAAATACAAATAGTACTATAACTGCGGATTCCCTTGGGCATGATATCGGAAAGTTTTCGAAGTATGTAGAAATCAACGTTTTTATGAAGTTATAGAAATGTTTCAAAATGAGTTTTATAATAAGTGTTATTAACTTTTATACGCCTGTTCTATGGCGCGTGCTTTCTTTGATATGCGTTATAGAGTAGTTTGGCACACTCGTTTGGCTCTGCTGCGGGTTAGCCTTGCGGATTTTCACATTTTTTTTCCATTATCGCAAAGCCAGTGGTAAAATATTCATTTTTTTTTGGTACAGGTATATTTTATTTATTTATGTTTTATATTTTTAGTACAGAATATCACCTTCGCTTTGCTTTCTGAACAAGCTGGACAATAATGTTTTTTATATAAAAAATGTTAATAGGTTATGTAAAAAAAATTTTTAAACTATGTAAGTGCTGAATAATACTATCACTATTCTAAGTACATTAGAATGTCTATTGACGATTCATATGTATGCTACCGTAAATTAAGGTCTTAAATCTCGTAGATAAGGCACAGAGATAAGAAGGTATGCAACATGTTTCGAACCCAACGCTTGTGCAACTTTTGCCTCATCCATTTTCATCAACAGTCACAGTTAACCGCTGTATTGGGGATTGAATTTTTATTGAGTAGAATTCTATCAGTAGTAATTTTAAGATCGGCGATAAATACTAATTGCTGATGTGTGTTATGATTTGTCGTCAATTCAAAATGTTGTAAAATTAAATCAGAGTTAGACTGATGTAATTTATAGATATGATTAAGGAAAAAATAATAAATACAAATATGTTATTCCGAATGTTGATCGACATATTACAATGTAGGTCATATTTACGCTAAGCTGCTGCCAAAAATACATTTTTAATTTATTACAGAAAGTTGTTTACGGCGATAACACAAAGTTTACGGCTTTGAAATTGCTATCTATTACAATACCATACTGTTTATATTAATATTAATTAATCAGTTATTTTAAAGTTTTTGTCCTTATACAAGCGAATTTTTGTGAGTATATTACAACTGTGATAGCTAGCTAATTCAGAGGCCATACGCTCGACTAATATATCATTGTATTCGAGTGACCTGAGTTAGATACCTCTAAAATTGTTCTGCAAAATTTAATGCTAATTTACCATTTGCTCAGCAAAAATAATTAGAAGAAACCTGCATATATGAGGAATAAAAATATTACGAGAATTTTCCGCATCGGAGAAGCATGGCGAACTTATCTCAGTTGCAAAGCCCTCTCAAAAATGGGAGAAGGTCTTTGCTTAACAGTAGGACATGTATAAGCTGTTACTTTAAAATGAAAATAAAACAATTAAAATGAGTGCTTTTAAATGTCTTACTGTAGAGCTTTGCTATCATCTCTGAGAGGGTTGTGAAGGCGAAAAGAGTCCCGGTGTAAATTGACGGACTTCGCGATATGTTTTTATATTTCAAACATGTATGTTTACGCAGAATATTTTTTCTTCACCGATGAACCCGTAAGTTTAGTATAATATACATGTTTCATAAAAAATAATAATGACCGCTTATGATTCTTTAACTTATTATGTTTTCAATCCTACCTTTGATGAAAAATTTTTCTTTGAGCTAAATATTGTCTGAACTGCAAGTTATCTTAAAGATAATATAAAAATCAGATAGGAGCATAATTGCGTTTGAATATCAATACTAAAAAATAAAAATAAAAATCTCAATAATTTCTCTCTCTAATTGCAATAACAAAATCTACAATACACGAATCACGTGTTTTTCACCATACCCGTTAAATTCCTTTCACGTCTCCCAGTTAATTGTGAAAGTTGCTTAAACAAAAGGTGGAATACAAGCGAGTGAGGCCTATGACACTATGGTGGTCTTGACAATAGCACGACCACCGTAACGATTGTTCGAACACACAGCGCGTTTTCTTGTTTGCATAACGTCCAGAGGTTGTTTGTTATGTGGACAAAGCAAATATGTTCGTATGTCTATGTTCACACGCGAATGGACGTGTGCAGTGCGAACTTAATTTAGTTTCATGTATGCTGGTGTGATTAGATATGATTGCCGGAGTTTTAGTATTGATAGCAAATATTTCGTTGCTAATAACTTTAATTAGCGTTATGTTGGTTTGTAGATTTTGCACGAAGAGTGGTTGATGTTAAAGTTACTACTGAAGTCAATGTCAATAATTTTGTTTTTTAAATTTGGTTAGTTCTTTTTTTAAAATACATTTACAATAGAACTACACTCGGCGTCAAAAAAATCGCACATCCGAAAAAAATAATTTAAATACTATTTTAACACAACAGGCCAATGGCAATGTTGTGGTTTGAGGGTATCATTCGAAAGGTAATTTCATTAGCTTTCAGGAATTTTAATTGAATTTTACTTTTATAACGAGACGAAAGAGAAATTAAAGAAAAAGACAGGGTATGTACAAATTTGCAAATTAATAATTTAAAAAAAAACTTAATAAATACAAAAAAAGTTCTTAAAACCTAGTGTTACCCCCCCTTGCCTTGATAACGGCTTCCATGCGATCTTTCATGGACCTTACAAGAATCGCAACAGCCTCTTGGGGTATTTGTTCCCACTCTTCAAGTACCGCATCTTGGAGCTCTTGAAGAGTGGCTGGAGCTGGATCTCGAGCTCGCACGCTCCGTTTTAGGTCATCCCAGAGATGTTCTATTGGGTTAAGGTCTGGACTTCGTGCTGGCCAATGCATAACAGGGATATCGACCTCCTGTAAATAATCCCGTACAATAGCCGCGGTGTGGCAACGAGCATTATCATGCATTAACATGAATCCATCACCGACATAACCAGCATACGGGACCACAAGTTTCTCCAGGATTTCAGTAATGTACCGACCAGCATTTAATGACCCTTGCCCACGGCCACCCCGAGTCCGGGAAACGCACACAAGTTCTGTTTTCCCGTCGACGGAAATGCCGCCCAAAACATACACGAGCCCCCGTATTCGACGGATTCTTCGAAGCAGGGTTGTGTGAACCTCTCCCCCTGTCTTTTGTAGACCCTTCTACGTCTGTTATTGCAGAAGAGACAGACCCTCGTCTCACCAGAGAAGAGTACGGTCCGCCACTGTTCTAGAGTCCACTCGCAATGATTGCGAGCAAACTCTAGGCGATCTCTGCGATGCTGTGCAGTAAGTTTTGGACCTTTAGCAGGTCTATGGGCTGTTAAACTCTTTTCGTGTAACCTTCTTCTTATTGTAGAAACACTCACAGATGTTCTCCGAGTTGATCGAAGCTGTTGTTGCAACTCAACAGCATTTGTAAAACGGTTTCGTAAAGATGTCATAACGATGAAACGGTCATCTCTTTCTGATGTGCACCGTTTTCTTCCAGATCCCAGTTTTCTAACATAACCACCAGTCTACTGAAAACGTTGGAACACCCGTCGAACTGAAAAACGGGACAGGTTCAACTGCAATCCCCGACTGCAATAGGGCAATCACTTGAGCGGCTTCTTCAGAGCTGGTGTCCATCTTTACTTGTTCTTACTTGGGTTACTTGTTCACGAGTGTTCACTGCAAAGTCTAAATTACGTCTGGCTCATATTCCATCCAGATCGACCCTTTTATACCCTTTTTAGGTGGTGTAGCTAGCGTCCTTACTAACGAGCATTTGACAGTGTTTATTTTTGACGCTCTATAATGATAAATGTTTTAATGATTTCATGTTTTTTTTATTAATAATGTAAAGCTATTCAAATACCTATTTCAAACATACCAATATTTATGTAAATATAATTCGTTTCTAGCCATTACAGCCATTTTTCGCGCAAACTCAGAGAGGTGCGATTTTTGTGACGCTGAGTGTATTACGGTTATTGATATAATTATTTGTGCTTTTTTAATTTGTCTCAAATAGCACATGAGTCTATTTGAATGTAGTTATAAACTTATAGCATTTATTTTTAAGCACGATTAATTATATCACAGTCATCTAAACAGGCATCATGAGTATATTCACTGTATTTGCACTGACAGACACTTAGCGGTCAAGAAAAACCTCGGCAGCGCGGGTCAGAAGCAAGGGCAAAGCCACGGGCGGTCGCTAGTGTTCAATGCACTCGTATACTAAAATAAACAACAATTATAAACGGACACTCAGCATTCTAAAAGTAAAGGTCACTAACCATTGTGCATCACAAAAAAGGCTGATGACCATTATAACTTGAGCCCCGCGATGTTCCCGTTAAATACGTGTTAGCACTCGTAAAATGTATTGTGCAATACATATAATATATGTATATTTTTTTAATATTTTTGCGCAGACAGTAATTATCCTATTTTTTTTAATGCATAAAGTGATGAAACAAGCAAAACGTTCACCTGATGGTAAGTGCAACGTCTGCCCATAACAAATGCTGTGTCACCCAGAAAATTTCTGTGTGACACTACACTGTGCCCATCACCCTGAGATTTGATTATAATTTCTTATTAAACAATTCTATTTTAAAGACAGGTTAAATATGCATAGATTTTTGAGATAGACAGCAATAGTCAGACTAAATGTAAAAAAAAGAATAATCAGTATTGAAAAAGTGCTCCCACAGTAAAAATAGGTTATTAAAAAATTAAAAAAAAATCTAAGATGATATTTTAATTTCATAGCAGTTACAAAAGTATTCTCAAAATATCTTTGAGGTATTATACAACGGATTACCTTCGAGAGGTATAATTTTCTTTTGTACTAGTCCTCGTTAGTATAATTTAAAATTTTTGATTGTTACAATAAAAAAAAATATTGTTGGAAAAAACAGTCGTACCAAAGTAGCATTACATAATTTATAGTTATTTAATAGAGATATTGACACAGAACGTTTGCGACCTTTAATATGAAATAAGTAGCATTTTCGCATATTTACAATAGTAGACTATACGTATAAATACCCTTAGACAGAAACCTAGGTGAAGATAAAACAATATAGCTATTATTATGTTTGAGCGTAACCACGAATGATAGCATTGTGTTGAAATACCAGCGGCTTCCTTTTTGAGATAACATCGGGTTTGTCTTCTCTTAACATTGTAAACTCATTTGGCAATGAATACGGCAAAGTTGGAGAATAATAAGGCAAAATAATTTCGATTGTTCTGGATAGTAGCATTTTAAATTAAAACACCGTATTAAGTTGGTATTCAATTTTGTATTTGCTTACTCGGTTAACCTGTAAATTACCTGTAAATGAGAAACACAAAGTTCTTGATTGCAGTTGATAGTTTCATATATACAGTTACGCCTTTTCCCCATATATGCAGAAAGCACTCACGTAGCCCACTTTTCGCCCTCGCGGGAAACGAGACGTGAGGGATGGCAAAGCACGTCGCCGCCATTTTGGTACGAGTCAAAAATTCTTATTCCCCATTGCATTCCCAAGAATGTCAGCATTGCACTGTCCGTACAATACCTTAGTTACCTCTTACGAAACCTTGGTACGAAACAGGTAGGTGCTATTCTACTCTGCCGGACATCTATCGGAATTTCAAACAGTAAAAATAGAGTACCAATGTTATGATAGCCATTCGAGATAAGTATATTATTCATAGTACGAGTATGTAAAGGAATTATTTTCAATGAAATGTTTACAGAAGAAATTAAAAAGAAATTAAATACTTGGTTGCTAAGAGCTATATTAAAAAATACCATCTGTAGTAGTGTGTAATGAATCGGGTTAGCCTGGAATGCAGGACTTTTTAAAGCTGGCCTGAGATATTATTTTAAGTAATAGTAACTAATTTCAAATTTTAGTATATGTACAGTAGGTAAGCAGCATGTGGCTTGCAGTTTGGCTATGTTATTATAAAACACAAGCGACAGTTTTATATAAATAAATAAATAAAAAAGTGTGGACTTTAACGACACCCACGGGATGAGTTGGGGTGGTAGATTGTCATAAGCCGCCACCACACCGCAAAATCAGAGCCACCAAAATCCCACCAAAATGATAGCTACAATCTTTTGTGACAATCTATGGGGGACACCTATGTTAAGTAGTGGACTAGCGATAGGCTGAAATGATGATGATGATTACATGCTTTACAACTATTGTGTAATTTTAAACTTTTAATATTTATACCTGACGATATTTTTGCTTTACTTTTGCCTAACAATATTTTGCAACGCTGGAAATATTAAATAAAAGTTTCACACTTGTGGAATTTTTTATCCCTGTGGCTAATTTCTTAACACTGCCTGAATGTTTTTTATCAAAAATAACACTATTTTTTATACGATTGATATATAGTACGATATATAATTACAAATGTTTCATTTATTGTAAATTGAATATAGGGTACTTAATTGTTTCATTATGTAATAAACGATTGTAGAGGCAGCTATTGATTAGGTAATCGAGGTTTGTGTAGCGTATTATTCTTCTTTACGTTAATAAATCGAGAATTAGTATGACTAAATAAATCAGACAACCCATCGTACTTAATGACCCAATGCGAATGACACTTATGAAATTTACAATATTAATTTGTGAACGGTGGTACGACAACAGAATAATTATTGTTAATGTGAAAGGTTAACAATAATTATATTAAACGTACAAACGAATAAAAATATTTACAAATATTAAATATTACAGTCGTTTTCATGTGAAATCGAGGCTTCAATGGTAAAGTTATATATATATATATAACCTAACTTTACTGGTGGTAGGATTCCTATGCAGGAATCCGTTTAGGTAGGTACCACCCCAGGGCCAGTAATTTTGCTGTGAAGCAGCAGTGTGCAAATATTGCTGTGTTTCGGTTTGAAAGGCACTGCGAGCTAGTGCAATTACAGCGTAATCACTGGGCATATGAGATTTAAGAACTTATGTCTCAAGGTGATGGGCACAGTGTGGTGTCATACAGAAATTTTCTGGGAGACACAGCATTTACTATGGGCTGACGTTGCACTTACCATCGGGTGGACGTTTAGCTCGTTTCATCACTATATCCAATAAAGAAAAAAAACCTGATTGTGAAAACGAACTACTACTACTAGCATTATTTATTCAAACTTTGCTTAAAGTTAGGATTACTTTGTGTGTTGTGTGTGGTAGCGGCTTAAGAGAATCTACCACCCAATCTCATCCCGTGTGTGTCGTAAAAGTCAACAGAGGGAAAAATATAAACCAGGAGATGGGCAGCAGCATCTTCCTACATCTGAATAAATAAACTGCGGTTGCCACCCTGCCTGCCAAGCGAGGCAACTATAGCAAAACCCACCCAAAATGAGAGCTACAAACTTTTGTGGTATTCTATGGGGGAGGCCTATGTTCAGCAGTGGACTAGTGATAGGCTGAAATGACGATGATGATGATGTAATTGTAAAAGCGTTTGCAGTATTGCAATCGCATACGCTAACACAGACACGGAACAACTATATGAATGTTATAAAAAAATTCTGGCGGGTATACAACATGCGGCCACGAAGTAGAATAGCCAACGGCTTAGCCACTGTGCCAAGCAAGCCATTATCCAAACTTCCATACTAATATTATAAATGCGAAACTAACTCTACCCCTATTTCATCTTTTCACGGTTCAACCGGTGAACCGATCTTATGCTCTTCTTATCGTGTAATTTTTACCCCTAAAAATCAAAAAGTCCTCACGAATAATACAAAAAACCTATTTTCACACGAACGAAGTAGCGGCCATCATTTGATAATATTAAATAACCGCTATCGCAATTGTATTTTTTTTGTGCTATATATGCAATTAGTCCGTGAAGATTGTATCTTCCAGGCGTATTTTAACCGCGGTGTCCTTTTACTTTTACCTACCTGAAGTTACTATCTGTGTATGAATGATATATATAGTATATAAAGTATCGTCAATATTAGCACAATGCACTAGCTTTCTCTCCCCAGATCCGAAGTAATGCTTATGCGATAAGACTGGGATGCAACCAGTACGTAGATGACACTTTCACAATTTTGCCATCTGATAAAGTAACTGCATTTTTAGACTACCTTAACTCTATAAATTCTAAAATACAGTTCATAATTGAGTTAGAGACTGTTTAGCTTTTCTAGATGTTTTAAAAATTAGAAATATGATTTAATATACGAATACTCTCAATATACGAATACACACTGGTGGTAGGATTCCTATGCAGGAATCCGTCTAGGTAGTTACCACCCCAGGGCCAGTTATTCTGCCGTGAAGCAGTAGTGTGCAAACGTTATCGTGTTTCGGTTTGAAGGGCACTGTGACCAAGCGTAATCACTGGGCATATGAGACTTATGAACCTATGTCTCAGGGTGATGGGCACAGTGTGGTGTCACACAGAAATTTTCTGGGTGACACAGTATTTGTGGCGCAGACGTTGCACTTACCATCAGGTGAGCGTTTTGCTCGTTTCATCACTTTATGCAATAAAAAAAAACTCGTATAAGCGATTTACCACTGAGTCATCACGATATCTACGAAACTACTAGAACAATGGAATTGAAATTTGGGACACATATTCCTTTCCCAACATAGGCCTTCACTAAATACGGATTTTAAGAGCATTTACTCCTAAATGGTAACCGTGCTGGTACTGTTTTTCTCTATACAGACTAAAATAAGAATAACTTCCGCACGAAGTCGGGGTGTTAGCGTAGTACTTACTAAATTACTTTAGGGCTTCGATCATGCATATGAAGCCTTTCTATTAAATCTGAATTTGTTACTTCAATTATTAAGTTATTTAATTTTTTAGCGACTTCAAAATTCGGTTCTTAATACGTCTGTAGGTATTTATATATTTTTTATGTATGAATATGATGATGATGATTTTAATGATGTTTGTATAAGACAGAGGATATCATAAGGGTGGTCCTGTATAATTTTGTTCAAGTAATATTGTTTTCAAGTTCTGATGATGGGATCCATGAGAAACCATGAAACTTTTTGGAACTGCTGTGTTGGAATCAGTTTTTTGATTAAATAACTATTTATGCAACATTTCGGTATTCAAATTTGAATAGTACTAAAAAGTATTAAGAAACACAATCTCTTAATCTAATCTATCTTCACCGATACGACAAGTTATAAATAAAAACTATTCCTGCAGACTATAATGTTTTTAATTAACTAAAAGTGGCTTATAATAAATTTATTACAAACAATAGAATATGTTTTGTAACATTGCACCCATAAACATTAAGTGCGCATGTCTAGTTAAATTGGTAAAGTGAAATTTTAAAACCAGTGTCAGAGGCTAAGCATTATCTTATGTTAATGCATAGTCCGACGCGGCGTAAATCAATTATGTTACGTGACCCATAGAGGTCGCGGCGCTGGTTCGATTCCCGGGTGAACTTGCGCTTTTACACCTATTAGCGTTATGTAAGCTTTTAGAATGCGAAATTACCGTTGCTGAAGGCTGCGTTCCGTAAGATATTGTTATTTAATTGATGGTTACTTTAGAATTACGCGGATTTAAGCATATTCGTATCTTCACGCTAGTAATCGTTTACGGGAAAGACACACACATAAGATGCCGCCGTAAGCATAAATTGCGTAAAATTACACTTTGTTTATATTATGAAAATATTCGATGTTTGTATCATAAAATATTTATCATTAGACAGCTTAGTTCTGGAGGCTTTGTATAATGGATTCGATGCCTACCAAAACCAAATTAACAAGGGAATTATCATATTTATAGACAGTGCATATTAAAGAGTATGAAATAGACACATGCATTATTAGAAAAGCTTACAAATACTATTTTAACTACATAAACTTTTTTAAAAACTTTTTTCGTTTAGATTGCAATAAGTACATCGAAATGATAATAAAATACATACTAAATAAATAATTTTAAGACTTCTGGTTCCGAGCGTAGCACGAAAAGATAACAAAACAGTAACAAAAGCTTCCGACAAGAGAAACACTTGGTTCACTTTACTCGCCAGCAACAATGTTCCTAATCGCGATGACTGAGCAATATACACTTGATAATCTAATTGTCAGATTGTATTCTGATTCGTTGATTGTATAGGCATGATGTTATAAAGTAAGGTTAGCATAAAAGTATCTTATTTATTTATTTATTTAAGAACAGTCAGAGGTTTTTACTATAGTACATTGAACAATTACTTTCATGAACAAAAAGCAAAATGCTTATATTAAAGAGTGAAATTACTAATTTGACTGAAATTTCGCCTAAATTGAAATATAAATTAAAAACTAAATAAAAACAATGGTACAAACAAAACCGTAATAATAATGTAGACTAAAGGAACAATAAAAACTTTAATACCAAAAAAATTGCAATTCTCTCAGATTACATAATATTGTTTTCTTAAAAGAAGGCAGAGGGAGTCAAAGAAAACGTCGACGGAATCCGACATTAAACTGATCAAGCGGGACATTCTAGCAATAGTACTATAATGCCCTAGATTAGATATGGAAGGTAGTGGGTAAAATAATGGCCCGGACTTACGGAGATATCGTAGAGGAATTTTGAATTTTATTTTTCGTAGAAGCTCGGTGCAGTCAATGGTTACTCCCTGACCACGATACGGTCAGTCACGATCCAGGCTACACTGTACCTACACACAGTTTATAGCTTTAATATAACACGCACCACGACGCGCGACCGCCGTAGAGCGGCGCGCAGCAGTCGACAATCACACCGCGTACACACGATTCACCCGTGTTCCAGGGCGGTTCTCACCGCCCACAGTTACCGACACACAAGTCGACAGTCCGAATGGAGGCCCGCAGCCTCCTTCGGACGGTCATTAGACGACTTAAAATCATATTGAGATATTCTAAATCGAGCAAGCACGCAGCGAACGCGATACAGTCCGAATTTCGAGGTTTTTGTAGCAGTTTATTTATTTATTTATGTTTGGGTCAAACCAAACCTGGCACGCGGGCCCCTGGCCCGTGAACACAGTATCCGATGAAGCTGTTAAAGCCAAGAAAGGCTAACAGCAATTACATCACCGAAATTATATATAGTCAATGGTTCCGTGTACTATTTTATAAAACATTACCATATCAAGGTACTGTCTTCGGGTTAGCAAGCTGTCAACGCTGAAGTAATTAAATTTCTCAGCATATCCTGAAAGCTTCCAACAATAAGCAAGATGTCTCAAAAAACGTTTTTGTATTGTTTCTATACGCATCTGATATACCTTGTACTGTGGTGGCCAACTTACGCTTCCATGTTCTAATACACTCCGGACGTAGGAATTAAATAATATTTTTAGTTGCAATATTTTAAAGAACATAAATAAAGATTAAAAACCTTGTGTTTATGTTTATGCAATACAATAAAGAGAATTAGTAGCTGAAATGAAATTTCAGTAAATATCAAAACGGTTTTTTTTATAATGTTTTCTTTTATTTACGCGAATATTACACATTTAAATAAAACTACTTTTTTACGGATTTTATCGCGTTTAATTTTTGATGTTTTAGTTCGGTTTTTTTTATTTAAAAAGAAACGACCCCGCACTAGGATTTCTCTTGTATCTTGGGTGCGTTCTATAGACGTAAATTGCACATATATACACATACTACCAGAATCAGAACAATATCCGTGTGAAAGTCATACAAAAATTTGTGCCGTGCGGAAATGGAACACGTGACCCATAGGGCAGAAGGCAATCATTCAGATACTGCACCAAATGAGAAAAACGTTAATATATAATAACAATGAGTTAAATAAATAAGTAACTGACGTTTCAAAAAGAAGAGCGAGGTGCAGTCCACGCAGCATTTGTCGTGAACGATGTGCTAGTTTTTTTACATAATACCATTAATAAATAAAGAAACCGTAACAGCAGTATTGACGACCGCGTCGCCTAGTGTTTATTTCGTTCGCTTGTTATTGCGTACTTAACTTCTACGACGCGGGTCCTGGGTTCGAATTCCAGCCGGAGCCAATGTTTATGCAAAAACAAAGTGTTGGTTTTCGGGTCTGAATTTGAAATGTATGTCTGTAAACCCACGATGCAGGAGAAATTCTACTCTGGGGCACAGTTTTATATAAAAATACGTATATATTGTGAGAGCGTAATTGTACTCTAGTCGAAATAAACTATTTATGAGTTACAGACAGTACTTGTAGGTACTATGTGCCTCTACGGCGCCAAAATCAAAATATAAACCATTAAAGAATTGTTTTTGCTAACCTTACACAATTCCGAATATTAATGAGTGCGTTTTAACCTCAACGATGACGATCGATCAAAGGACGGAGTAACAATTGTCAGATATGTATGCTATTTGGCAACAAATATGTACAGACTGATCAAGTTATAATAATATTGTCATTAGAGTCTCAACAAGATGGAAACCCAGCGTTTTTATAACTTAATACGAGGACTAGTTTTTATAGCATTTCATTTTTGTTGATGTAAAAGATCGTTAATGCTCGTTAGATTCTGTTTAAAGTTCAATGAACTATTTACAATATCTGTTCGAACTGAACGGTTAATAAAATCATTCTTGACACAAATCGCACTGGTATTAATGAAAGTTTTTTTAATGTACTCGTAAGTATTGGCGACAAAAGACCGCACAGTCCACCAGATGGTAAGCCGTCTCTCACTGACATACAGACACCTACACATTTATATAAATAATCTCGGTGTAGGTGACAGGTTGCAATTGTGACTCCTGAGAGTTAAGATACAATGATCACCATCGTTTGGTGGCGGCATAAGGGAATAAACAATTCCATCTCATCTCAAGGGCGTCGTAAAAATCTCCTGAGAGAAATATCAGGAATTTCGCTTCGATGGATAACCACCACAAAAGTGGCAAAACTGAATATACCAGTGACGAACAGCAGCATCTATGGCCCAATCCATGGAACACGTAAACATCAATTAAGACAAATTTTTCTTCTAATTAGGCTTCCGGCGTGTCGGAATAACCATCTCCAAAAATGCCAGACTCAATATATAAAGATCGATGGCGGACAACAGCGTCCAAAATGCGAGGTGAGCGATTATGGAAAATCCTCACAACATTGTAGAGGCTATATCTAGAATTCAACTACTAACAAAGTGATGATCAGATAATGATAATGAAATAAATGGAAAAATAATATAAATCACGTTCAAATAAATTTTAATGAATTAATGGTCATCTAAAGAGTAAACGTTTTAAGATAACAATATTATAGTATACAATAGAAATGCATCACCAGCAGAGAAACACTTTGATGGTCTTCTCATAGGTATGATGTTCAATTTGTAGCAGAACGATGTTTGATTTCACACTAGTGCTACGGTCACTTCAAAGAATTGGTGCAAGTTGTAAACTATTCTCTTGTTCAAAATTAGATGAACATTGTCATAAAATAAGCCAAAGGTACTAAATAATAAACTTAGTGCCTTTGGTATAAACATACAGTCACGCTTTTTTCTCATATAAGGGAAGGCAGAGACCACTCACGTAGCACGCGCCCTCGCGGGAAACGAAATTTTTAAAGTAAAATGGTGCTGATAGTGAATAATTTCTATGCATTGTATTTAATTTTACTAGTGGAAAAAACAGAACTATACAGAAATTCGTCTACGTGAAACAGAAGTGTTTTTTTTTTATTTGACAAAAGTGGCGAAACGAGCAAAACGTTTACTTGATGGTGCAACGTCGGCCCATAATAAATGCTGTGTCACCCAGAACACTGGGCTCGTCATCCTGAGACATCAGTTCTTAAGTGTCATATGCCCAGTGATTACGCTAGTTCTCAGTGCCCTTCAAACCGAAACCCAGTAATGTTTGCATACTACTGCTTCACGGTAGAGTAACTGGCTCTGGGGTGGTACCTACCTAGACGGATTCCTGCATATTAATCCTACCACCAGAAGTGTGTTTTGATTTTAAGGGCACCGTCGGGTAGTTTATTAATTAATGTGCACATGAGACTTAAGAACTATTATAGGGTGACGAGCGCAGTGCGATATCATACATACTGCTCTGCAGTTGAATTTTTTGGGCGACATAACAACTATTATGCACAGACGTGGCACTTAAGATAAGGTGAACGATTTGCTGGTGACGTTGTTATCTTTCATAAAAAATATCTTGACTTCAATTTAGTCTTATGTGTAGAAAGGCTCATTCTTCTGCAAACAGCCTCTCTTAATATTGAAACAGAACACGACAATGCCATTTGACGATACAAAAGTTTTTTCTTAGCAGTATAGTTAAATAACTAATTGGCGTCATCAGTCGTTTGGAACAAGACTTGTGTCCAATTTTGATGATGAGAAACATGTATATAATATTCCGCTTGTCGCTTCTGATTAAGCCAAACTAACAGCTGCCCATTGCTCAGTATACACATCAATCATGGCTGTGAAACAATCGTGCCAGTCGAGGTCAGGAGTTTTATATCGATGACAGACTGTCAGTGGGCACTGAGCTATTGGATGTAATGTGCCTGTAATTTGCGTGTCATGTCTGCTGTTTCAATGCATTTTTTGTTGCTATAAAGCACTGGAGGAATATTTTTATGTTCTCTACGCTATAGTAAGTTTTGAGAAAACACTTGAAATTTAGGACGCAATTCTAAGGACAAAAGAGAAGATACAGAGCGCAGTGTGAGCCACAGAGGAATGTTTTGGGTAACCCAGCATTTGTTATGGGCAGTCGTTGCACTTACCATCAGGTGAAGGTTTTGCTCGTCTCGTCACTTTCTTCAATAAAAAATAGCTTTTAGATTACCTAGTTAAAATTTAATCCGTAATATAATAATTGACTAAACTATTATTATTATATCATCGGCTGAACCGCTGAACACTTTGCAAGAAAATATTTTTATGATCAGCTAATAAAAGTCAATTCTTCAAGTATCTTAGACATTATTGGAAACTGTTTTTACTACCCATAAAATCTCTTTACAATGCACTAGTATCAGTTTTTATTTATGACGTCATAAATTACAAAATACTATAAACTGCTTCCTATGAAGTTAAATTATAAGAAGATAATATCTTACATTAACATGCATACCACCACGCCTTTTTCCCATTTAAGCGGTAGGCAGAGACCACTCACGTAGCCCACTTTTCGCCCTCGCGGGGAGTCTAAAAATTCTTACTCCCCGTTTGCGTTTCCACAAACAGTATAGTGACAGCATTGCATATTGTAGTGTTATTCTGCGCGAATAAAGGGTGCCCGTACAGTAACTTTGTCGCCTCTTCCGGCACTTTGGTATAAAGGGGTAGGTGCTATTCTACTCTGCCGGACTTTAAAAACTTTCGGATACATTAAGAGTATCCGAAAGTCGGACAAGAATTAGTGCAAATCACTAAATATCGGTGATCGTAAGTGGCTATGTACCGGTCGCATAGGTCATAGAACCCATGAACGTGGGGGACAGAGGTTCTAGCGTAGCACACTCACTTTGGTACCTAAAACATAATACAGAACGGCCAATTAAAATCATGTTTCACCTCTCCAAGTAGGCAAGCAGGCGATACTTTTCTTTTCTGTTTTTTTTTTTTTTAATAACGAAGCCTCACAGGATTTATCCTGTATCGTGGGTGCGTTTTACAGACATAAATTTTACATGCACAACACAACCAGACCCGAAAACTAACAATTTGTGTTTTTGCACAAGTTTTGGCTCCGGCTGGATTACTCCCCGGGACCCGCGGCGTAGCAGTCAGATGCACTGACTACTAGGCCCTGCGGTCGTCAATACGGACTATCCGTACTTTGTTGCAATCTATGAACGAGGCATATCTTCAGCAGGGTATTTTGTAAAGGTTTCAGAGATGATAGTGATTATCATTCTTTATTCATTTATCATTTATTGTATTTCACAGTTTCTTCTGACATTTTCCTTTGATGATTTTTGATGATGGAAAATGTTTTTATTGTTTAACCAAAGTGACGAGACGAGCATAACTTTCATCTGATAGTAAGTACAACGTCTGCCTATAACAGATGCTCTGTCACCCAGAATATTTTTGTGTGGCACCACACTGCTCTCGTTACCCTAAGACATCAGTTCTTAAGTCTCATATGCCCAATGTCCTTTCAGTGACCTTCTGACCAAAACATAGTAATATTTGCATACTCCTGTAAGGCAGAATAACTGTCCCTGAGGCTACCTACCTAGACGAATTCCTGCATAGGAATCCTACCTCCAGTAAATACTACTCATACGTCGCCACCATACGGTCACAACTGATAAATGGTTCATTATTCAACTTAGGATTGTTTAGCTTTTTTAAACGTCGAAATCTACACTGGTTCGAAATATTAGGTCCTTACACATGATTATGATTAATCAAAGTATGTACCATTGTTATCTTCGTACTTTTGCCATCTCATTAGTAGTTCATTGATCCCTTTACAAAAAAAAACCATGGGGGCGAGAATCAATTAACTCTCCGAAGGCGGTTTGGACTGCCATATCAGAGATAATTTTTTTTCCTTGTAAGAACTTATCCAAATTCCAGAAAAAAATGGTAATCTTTTGGAGCAAAGACATTTCAATTGCAGCTCCTCTAGTTAAGCGGCCGTCTGTTGTGGGGTGTGTGGTCTGGCGTGGTCCTGAAGCAGCAGTGGCCTAGATCGATTGACCAGCCTTGGTTGTTAAGTAGCTAGATCTTCCATCATGGTTTGCAGTTGTTGACAATAAATATCTGCCGTAATCGTTTGACCAGATTTGAGAAATCTGTAGTGAACGATACCGGCACTAGTACACCAAACACTCACAAGTAACTTTTTCTGAATAAATTTTTGCTTGGAGCAGAATTTTACTGGTTCTTCAGGGTTCAGCCATTGCGACGAGCGCTTCCGATTATTTTACATGATCCACTTTTCATCACAGGTAATGACCCTGTTTTTTTAAAAATCCCTTCACTATTGTGCCGGATAAGCAATGTAACGCTGCAGTCGACGCGTGTGTGCTGGTTTGCTTCACTCAATTCATGAGGGTTTTTTTGTTGTCTAAAGTGATGAAACGAGCAAAACGTTCACCTAATGGTAAGGGCAACGTCTGCCCATAACAAATGCTGTGTCACCCAGAACATTTCTGTGTCCACACTTCACTGTGCCCATCACCCTAAGACATCAGTTCTTATGCCCTGTGATTACGCTAGCTCACAGTGCTCTTCAAACCGAAACACAGTAATGTTTGCACACTATTGCTTCACGGCAGAATAACTGACCCTGGGGTGGCACCTACCTAGACGGATTCCTGCATAGGTATCCTACCACCAGTTAAACAACCGTTCAAGCTTTTATATTTTCCCTGTTTGCTTCAAGTGGATTAAAATAGTTTTATCACACACAGCGGAGCCTGCAGCTAACTCTGAAGTGATTTGCGATGGACCCGCATCCACAATAGCCTTTAATTCTTCATTATCCATTTCGGTCTCCGGCCGTCCACGGGGCTTGTTCTGTAGGTCGAAATTTCCAGAACAAAAATGTTGGAACCAAAAACGTACCGTATTTTCTTTTGCGACACCAGCGCCATACACATCGTTAGTCCTTCGAGCTGTTTCTGCACCACTGTTGCCACGGTAGAACTCGTACTCGTAAATAAAGAAATATTGCAAGTTTTCCATTGCGCAAGTTGAGCGACGCCAACGAAAAAACTAATGAGGAAAAAAACAAATGAATGACTGTTTTAGAAACTCAAATATAGCAGCTAAATGGATTTATAAATTTGAATTTGGAATTCTTAACCAAAGAGTCTATCAGATCAAAGTGGCCAGTACGACAAAACGCCAATTTCATATGTAAGGACCTAATATAAAACCTCGGACGAGAACCGGCAATACTCCCTCCCGATTAAAGTAACTGACCGAGCCGAGGCCGGGCCCCTTGGGGTGGCCAAGTGCTCGAGTCAGTTATTCTCGCGAACAGGATGACGTTCCAAGCCGAGGTCCCCTCTCGGCCACCTTTCAATCCGGCGAAGCTGTGAAAGCCTAACGAAAAGCTAACAGTGACCATCAGTCCTAAAAAAAATTAAAAAATGGCTTTTCTTTTTTTTTTCAAGCTTTTCATATTACTTAACGACATACATAGGTTTTTTTATTTGAGAAAGTGAAGAAACGAGCAAAACGTTCACCTGATGGTAAGTGGAACGTCGGCTCATAACAAATGCTGTGCCACCCAAAATATTTCTATGTGACACCTCACTGTCATCTCACTGATATAAATCATATTTATTATCTATTACAATATCATGTTTTGGCTTCTTTATCAATAAGATATTAAGGTTGTGGATAACATTTCACAAATTATTGCTTCCACTCGTTGGGCTGCGGCTCGGGGGTCTCGTATCGACGATATTACTAATACGAAAGTATGTTGAAACATATGTATAAAAAAATTAGTTTCGCCAGTGACTTGTTTTTACCAATTTCACGCCACATTTATTTCATATGATAGACTCTTTTAACACTAATTTTGCTATTAACCTTTTAAATTTCATCCATCCGCTCGTCTTTGAAACCAGCACACGTCTGATGCTCTACTGTCTAGACAAATGAAAGTATGATTAATGTAGTGTGTACACACATCTTTCCTTAGAATATCTATATGACTATCTAAGAGGCCATGACTCGTCTCCGCGTGAATAACTGGTTAAGAAAGTACAACGGAAAAAAGAGCTATTCACGTTTATAGTAGACTAATGTTGAATCTAAAACACGACGCTTAGCGAATGTGTTTTGCACTTTTTTATTGTCACAATAAAGAAAGAGAATTGCGATTCTATTTAACCTTCTTTTTTAATTAAAAAATGAAAAACCACTCTAGGATTTCACCTCAATGGTGGGTGCATTTTATTCACATAAATTTAACATACACAATCGGCTCAATCCGGAACTATGTTACTTTAAGCTGTCACATCCAGCGACTTTATGCAAGTTCGCACACTCGCACATACCCATCTAATCAACGGACCGAGAGCCGGTCGCATGCGTTGTCATACTACTTTCTACATATTTTTTTTACGTCGTCAAATGTATAGTGCTGTCATGTTTTGTATGTTGATGATAATTAAAATTTGTGCAGAAACAGGAATTATTTATTTTAGGGTTTGCTGTTATTGTAGTTTTCTTCGTATCTCTGACAACACCTCGCTTATCTATGATCTCATGGCACGAGTGTTGTATCTACCCAGTTAGGGCAAGTGAGTTCTTCTATGCTAGCGCGTACGTACACTTGTGGTACACCTTACACAGCTGATAACTTCCGACAGTATGCAAAAGTTGTCGCCTAGGTCGAATATCGGCAAGAGTGTAAAAATATCAGAAAAAATGTACTTATATATTTAAATATTAGTAAGTTAAAAGTATTCATTATATTTAATACAATATTTATTAAGCTCCTGATTTTCAAGTGTTATCTTTCTACTTTTTATAAAGTTAACGTATAAACAATGAATTTGTTTGCGGTTATGCTTATATTTTAAAATTACGTCTGTTGTGTTATGATTAAGGTCTTTTCTTTGTTATTGTAATTTTTGTAAGATCATCAAACAGGCAATATTAATAGAAATTGCAATTAAATAAATTGGTCATGACTATGAATAGTTCGCATCTGCGCGAGAACGGTCAACTGTTCTGTTTGCTTTATTATATGAACGATAAGAACAAAATTGAATCTTGAGATGTATCTTTAGATCAAGGTAATAAAATTCTTAGCAATTCCTGAAATAAAACGCGTAACCAAAATGACATGACCTGAGGTGTTTTTTATTAGAAATACAAATATTTAAAGAAATTTTTCTCAGGAGCCGGAGTTTTTCTTGATTGGAATAATTTGTCTATTAATTGGAAATTATATATAGAATTTCAGGATGTCAAGTTCTGACATTAACTGTTTAAAGCTGACACAAAAATTTAAATTACGATTTGTGGTGTTCCAAGTTTTTTTTATTGAATATATCCAACATTTCCTGTGTAAAGCATGTTTAAAACGAAGTTGTAAGTCGAAGAAAGACGTTACCTTATAATACTCAATAAAGGTGTTAGTTTAAAACAAGTAGACATCGCATCAATTGGCAGTGATTAATTTAAATTGAATCACTCAGACTGGAACTGCTTCCTAGAAATTTGACAGCTCGGTCATTAGGGAAGTGATAGAGATACATAATGAAAATAGTCGATTAACGATTACAGTTTAATAGTCAGAAAACAAAAACAAAAATATTGTGTTTATTAATTTGACGTTGTGTGACTATTTTGTTTTTTGGGATTTTGCCATAGTTGGCACGCTTGGCAGGCGTGTTGACAACCGCAGTCTATCTATATGCAAGTTCCAGGAAGATGCTGCTGCCCACCTCTTGGTTTTTATTTTCCCTCCGTCGACTTCTACGGCAATCACGGGGTGAGATGGGGTGGTAGATTCTCTTAAGTCACCACACGGCATCCCCAAAATAAGAGCTACAAAGTTTTGTATCAATCTATGAGGGAGGAATATGTTCAGCAGTGGGTAGGCTGAAATGATGATGATTATGACTATTATTATAAAGCATTGTAGATTACTCAACTATCGTTCTCTTGTCTCTGTCGAGACATTAAATGGTTAATAGATCTTTTCTTTTTACTTTAAATTGGCGTAATGTTTTTAATTTTAATGAAAATAAAAGGGAAACCAGGAATTACGTTCATACATTTATTGCATATTAAATTAAAAATAAACAGTAAATAAAAATAATAAAGTATTTGTCACCACTTTCCTCTAATACTATTCTAAGCAATTTGTTTTTATTGTGGGGCGATCCCAAGATGTTAATCTATGGACAAATCGTTCTATGTATTTTACGCACACAGTCGCACGAAGCGCGGTGAGAAACTAACGCACCTGTACCGGTCGACCTGCTGGTCGATAGTGCTGTGAATGTCTTATCGAAATATCGATATTTATTGTGTAAGCTTTATATTGGAAGCTTCAAATTTATGCATATAATATTCATTAAAATTCTTCTTGGGACTATAACTTTGATAAGAATTATATTCAAAGTTCTGTCGCGATTAAATGTCATATTATGAAAAGTCAGTTTGGGGAAAGAAATTTTTAATTTTAGAGTGTTAAGTAAATAAAAATGAACATAAAAGTTAATTAAAAAAATCTCATTCTATATTTGTGAGTTATTGATTGTCGAAAGTTTATAGCGTTAGGAATATACATATATAAAATAGTTAGCACACAACTTAACCTTACCACTTCTTTTATGAAATGTTAGTCATCAACAAATTTGGACAGGGTGTTAAATTTAATTGTTTATCTCTATAATAATTAATTACATTAATATTTAATAACTCAATGAAAACATCGACATCGACAACTAATTTGACCACACCTAGGCTTCACGCTGCGCCGCCCCGGTCCATCGGGGCCCGTTCGCTTCACGACTCACATCATAAATCACGCACTAATAGCCGGTAAACTCATTCGCTAATCCGAATCGAACAAGTACGTGATGCGCTTACACTGCATATCGGCTGCTGCTGACTTTGGAAATGTAATTTTATTATTTATTTATAAAATAAATAATAAGAAGTGCACTAATAAAAGCACTAATAAATATTTCTATTTAAATTTTAATAGACTAGACTAATTCGTACATTTATATAATTGTTTTTGTGTACTGTGGATTTGATGGATTATGTCGTCCTTTGCCTCTTGCACGCCATTTTTTCATTTGGTCACATATTAAATTAAAAAAAACAATAACGCAAACAATGTAGTCTGTTAACTAGCAAATCTTTACGTATAATAAAGTTAATGACCTTTTTGTATACTGTGGAAAAGCGTAATCAAACCACACCTAAAACGCATGGCATTTACTTTAATGCCTTTGTATTTGTTCTTGTAACTATGTTAATTAAATATGACTATATTAATTTTCATATTTAAATTTATCTAACTAAGCAATGACTCTATGTTTTTGAAGAGACTAAATATTTGGTTAAACGCTATAATTATATATTGATACTTCGTTAAACAATTCTATGTAATGAATATATTTGAAACCTCCAGCGGCTTAGTCATCAAGTACTTCGACCATTAGGTCATGCTGTTGTAGGTAAAATGCAAAAATAAAAGACTACTTGATTTGTTTGTCCAGATTGTAGATTGCAACACCATTGCATTCCGGCAAATCCACGTCTATGCGCGTATAATAGTAGTAAATAACCTATTGTAGATACAACGTTGCAACAAGAAAATAAAAAAATAAGAAAAGCTCCAAAATCCACTCAGAAATGAGAGTAGTCCCAAGAATTGCGAAATTTATAGGTTGTTAATTTAAAGAACCAATATCAACTTAAGCTAAAATTAGGTATTTAACTTTGTATTCACAGATGAAGTTGTAATGTTAAAAGTGAACTTTACTGGTGGTAGGATTACTATGCAGGAATCCGTCTAGGTAGGTACCACCCCTGGGCCAGCTATTCTGCCGTGAAGCAGTAGTGTGCAAACATTACTGTGTTTCGGTCTGAAGGGCACTGAGAGCTAGCGTAATCACTGGGCATATGAGCCTTCAGAACTAATGTCTCAAGGTGACGGGCGCAGTGTGGTGCTACACAGAAATATTCGGAGTGACACAGCATCTGTTATGGGCAGACGTTGCACTTACCACCAGGTGAACGTTTTCTCGTTTCGACACTTTATCCAATTAAAAAAAATAGCCAAGGTTTTCAAATGAAATTCGTAGACAATAAATGTTGGTGTTTCGGCTAATGTTCATAAAGCTTCACATACTAATGATTTTTATTAAATATGGTAGTGGTAACCGACTACCATATAGCCCATCTGATAATTAATAGTCACTGGTATGTATTTGCTGTGTGGTGGCGGCATAAGAAAACTTGCCACTCCGTCCCATTACGTAGTTTACGTAAGAGTCGATTAAAGGAGGTGCTTGTAAAATACCGTGGGAACTGCCACAAAATGTAAAGTCTTTCCAATCGGCAATAGGTACCGGAGTAAACATCTTACAAATATAAAAAACCTAGGAGGTAGGGCAGCCGCGTCTACGGTGCGAGGGATATGGTACTAGTCTCGCCAATCCGCCTGTCAAGCGTGTAGAGTACGTCAACCACTTCTTTCTTGAAAGAGGCTTACGTTCAGTAGTGGCCTATTAACAGGGTGATTGAAGGAGAAGTGGCTTGCGTTTTGTCAAACGATGTATGTCATCGATTAATAAAACCCATTTTTATTTACACATTTAATTTTCCGCTAACATACATTGCCCTCTTCCCTTAATGGTTTGCAGGGAGAAAACTAATTCTGAGTTAATCTCTCTTTACAAGTTTTTATTTAACTTGCTTTCCTCCTTGGTTTTTGTGGTTCAAATCTTGTATATCAATTTTGACCTACTTTACTATGTCCGATTGAGTTAAAATTTAGGTTCGGTGCCAATGTAATAATATAGTACCATGGAGCATGTCTGATGATGGAGCCGGAAGTTAGCCATAGCAACTCCTCAACTAAGCAAGATTGTCCCGTCATGTTTTAGCCTCTTTTGATTTGTTTTTACAAGTACTATAGCTCTAGAAACATTTGAAGTCCACTGCTTGTAAGAAAAATATGTTTTTTGTTTAAAACTTATTTGTAAAAAAAATCGTTTAGTGGTCATAAAATAATGTTTAAATAAAGAATTTATAATAAAAATGTAGTTCGATCGTACTATGTCTATGAATACTATGATGGAATACTTCGTTGTCAGTAATTGGGTTTACTGTTCTCGTGACTTCCATACAAAACACAGCAACACACACAGTGTACTACAATTTATTTGAAGCATAGATACTACCTTAAATAAAAGATTCTTCCTGCACAGTAGACGGACGAGAATGACCGGTCGTGTTTGTAAAGTATAATGAAAAATATCTCTCCGTTTCCAACGTAATCACGTTGGACATTGGAAACTATATGTTAGTGTTCATTCACAGATACGACACGGAAATGTGGATATATTTTTAAATGAAGTTCCAAATAGTGAACTTTAGAAGTCAAGTAATGCGACTGGGATATCTCTTTTTTGTATAGTTTCTTAGAATAAAATACTTAATACTACGAATAACCAAATAAAAATACAGAATATTTGGTCTGATTTTGTATTTAATTTAATTTATAAATAGCCAGTTACTTTCAAATACACAAATACGTTGTCTATAAATATTGCTATTGAATAGGTATTAATGAACTTAGGTTCAAGACTTTCAAATTCGACAATTAAAATTATGTTCTGAATTACTTGTGATGCTTTCACCATATCGCCTACATTTCTAGATATTTCCGAATTTTGATACCGTTAGGTCATCAAAGACGAAATGGCCATGATTGTATTTTTTTAAAGAAAATAACGGCGTGATATTGTTAAATACCATTTTAATATATGCCTTTACATGGTCGGCTAACGTAAGCTCCGTATCAAGTCAGATAGCCACATGGAAGTTCTCACTTTCGTTTAAAACTAGTTATGGCACGCTGGCTTCCTTGCGTGGGTGTTTGTTTGAATTGAAATTGTGTTGAATGTTACACCGTACCGTATGTATTTACCGCAACTCGCATATTTATTTATAATTGATCAAAAAATAAAGAGGGGGGGGGGGGGGTTATGATTCCTATTTTATTTTTAAATCTAATTATCGTATTACTCATGAGTCACTTTCAGACACAAAATAGCAATTTTTGTATCTCTAAACAGCTGTTTGCGGTCTATTATTTAATAACAGGAAAACTAACGAATTTCAAAAATACTTGTAGTAGAAGTTTCAAAAATATAATAAGTATAATAAGTAAGTACTCTTAATCAATAAGCAATAATGTAATATGAAAAAACTGAAACGTGCTTTACGCCACGTTTCTGTTTCTGGATGTAAATGCATGCGCCGAGTACTTACTCAATGGTACTTACCACACTATCACGGAACTCATGCGTAAAGTGGGAGTACAATTTTTTTGTTATGACGGATGGTCACTATTAGTCCGAGAGCTCTTCATAGGCCCCAATTACTACTCACCATTAACTAAGTTTTGTGCTAGTTTTTACCTTAGTTCATATAAAAATATCATATTTGTTACATTTGCGTTTTTGAATTGACGCAACGTAAAACAAATTCTGTATTACATTTCGATATTAAAATATCAATTAAAATGCACGTGATGTAATGAGCACGGGCACCATTCGGGCATTAAAATAATTACGAATCGCTCCTCGGTAATAATTGGCGGTAATTGCGCGAGGCGCTTTACATCGCGCGGCGAGCCTGCGCCCGCGCACGCGTACTTGCGCTATAAACTGTAGTGATGAGAATTTATCTGTTCGATCTTAGGCTAAATATTTATTTTTATAAAGAATTAGTTTGATAGATATCTTGTGAGATATTGTATCTTCTGGAATATACGTAGCATGTAGGATGGTAAGAACTTTTAATTTAAAAACAAAACTTTTTTTAAATTAAAACCGTTTACCTTATTCTCAATAGAAGACCTTTTTCTTTTTTCTCATAAGAAAAATATCTTCTTCATCATAATCAGCCTGTAAGTAGGCTACTGCTGGATTGGGCCTCTCCCAAGAAGGTAAGGTTTGCTGTAATTACCACGTTTGGTAAGCAGATTAGAGATGACAGCACCATGCGCCTCGCTCCTTAGACGCTGCTGCCCCGGAATAGTCTAAATAATTATTATATTAATTTATATATTAATTTCGCCGTCTGTTTGCGATTAGAAACACATTACTTCTTCTAGGCAGTTCCCTAAGTCGACTCTTTCGACACCGGCAGCAGAGTCGCAGATTTTTGAAGGCTGCTACCACATAGCCAAGTATTTCAACAACAAAGTAATGCCACAAGAAATATGAATGTTTATTAATTATATATCTTTTATAAACAGCGAAGTTCATTTCTTAGCCTCTAACCCGATTGATTAAAGATTATTTTTACGAGATCTAGATGTGTATCGCAATTTGCAATGCTATACTTTGCAATTTTTCATGGGCGGTAAAAGTTATTAGCTCTTGATGAACGAATGAATGTAATAGAGCGCATTTAGCGAATTTTGTTTATAAATATTTCGTGGTTTTAAGCTCTTATAGCGCCTTTTGATTGAAAGTTTTTAGTACAATCAATAACAGCGATTGCTAATTGAATTTTATCGTAAGTTTTTAAACAATCAAAATGGCCATATCAAAAGTGTTTACACAATTAGTTACACATCTCCACGAAATTTGTAGTGAAGCTCTAATACATATCAATATAATACAATATTTTCTTTAGTTATGAAAAATATGTGTAGAATTAAAATGCTTAAAATGAATCAATAAATACTTGTAGACACATCATTAAAATATGTTTTGTTTATAGGAAAATAAAGTTAATTTGCTAACACGTGTTTCATCTGTGTTTTATGGTGGTCGTGGTCTCGACTTGAGTATTGTATATTGCTTAGTGGTAGTGTTGTAGTGGTTGAGACTATCTAGTGGCGGTGCTAGTTTGCTTGTGATCGCTACTGTGGGAGGGCGGTTCAAAAACTAGGTACCGTTTTATATTTTCCATGCGGATCATAGCAAATTAACTTTCTTTCCCTGTTAATGGAGTTTAACAAATTAACGTCTGATTCTGTAAGCTACAGCTTTTTAATAAAACAAAAATAAAGTCCTCCTCAACGACATTGCTATTTTGTGACTGTTACAAGAAGTTTCCATCTAAGTCTACATCGGTGGCAGGTGGCAGAGTCTAAGGTATAAGGTGTATGGTACTGCGATCGCTAATCGTGGTAGCCTGCCAAGCGTGGTAACGGCAAATCCGCCACACTTGTATAGTGTCATTTTTATAACTAGTTGATGCCCGCGACTTCGTCCACGCGGATATAAGTTTTTTAAATATCCCGTAGAAACTACTTGACTTTCCGGGATAAAAAGTAGCCTATTTCCATCCCCTGGATGAATTTCGTCAAGATCAATTCAACGGTTGAACTGTAAAAAATACAACACATCCGGAAAACTATTGATTCACAGAGACGTTTGCCAGTCCGTCTCTTGGCCGTAAAGTTATTGCGGAAAAATTTCCTTTTACTTTTGTCTGTAATCTTTCAATAAAAATATAATTTTATATTGTTGTATATAATTATATAATTGTATGTTGTTATTATATTGTTGACCGTTTTAAAATGCAATGAATCATGCAACATCTTCGTCTGCGTCAAGCAGTAGGGTGCAAACCGTACTATGTTATAGTCTGAGGGGTACAGTTACTAGTGTGTTAACTTGGCATATGATATTTAGCAACTGTTGTCTCAAGGTGCACAGCGTAGTATGGTGTCACACAAAAATTTTCAGGTGACACAGCATTTCTTATCGACAGTCATTTCACTTACCATCAGATATACAATACGATCATCTTCTCCCTGTCTTCCACAAAAACGTTCTTAAAAATAGTAGTTTTATCATATCAAAAATAAGAGCCCAAATTATTCAAACTATGTGACTTCTGTCGAATAAAAATATTAAGGATAAGTAATAAAGTGGTATGTTTATATAGCATTGAATTTGTTAAACACATTACATTCTGACCTACATAACGTCTTGAGTACCACAGGCCAGATTTCAATTCCATTTGTATCCGATTAAGTTGTTTGGTATCTCTATAAGTATAGCGCTTGCAAATTCAATAGTACCTGTTCAAATAAGTTAGCCTGCTTTATTGTATCGAGATAGATATAAATATTTCTCTTAGCGATTGGTACAGGTTCGGAGCGGCAAACATCGTTGGGCTACATTGTGGGCCGGTAGAAATAGTAAGGTCCGCGCTAAACATTGATTTTACGACACACTCGCGGTTTACGCTTGTGTTCTTTACAAAAGACGATAACTGGAAGAGACTAGATATTATAATCATCATTACATGTTATTTCTTCTATGCTGATACGAATCTGATAATATTTATAATAAATAAACAATACATACTTATTAAGTATGTAAATGAATAAATAAATTTTCGGTCTCATCTGAAGTGACATGTATATCGCATAGATATTTTAGACTATAGTGTCAGCCGATAAGTGTCCGGTAGAGTAGAATAGCACCTACCTCTTGCCTACCGAGGTGTCGTAAGAGGCGACTAAGGTATTGTACGGAAAGACTTCATTCGTGCAAAATAACATCATTATATGCAATAGGGTTTTTTTTACTGCTACCAAAATGGTGGCGAAGTGGTTTGCTACCCGTCACGTCGTGTGTGGCCTCTGCCTTCCTCTTATATGGAAAAAGGCGCGACTGTATGTATGTAGAATATAGTGTATAGAAAATTTTATTTATTAATATGAGCCCTGCAATTTAAATTACATATTTCAAGCTAGCACATTTAAATTTATAACAAGTTAACATTTGTTAAGAAGTTTTGTAACTAAATCCTAATACTAATCTGCTGTAACCGTGGGCGATAGTTTGTTTACACCACGGTTGTTCTCAAACAGGTCTTATTCAGACGTTCTATAACTAAGTAAATTGTATTTGCGTGTACGGTGGACACGCTTCTATGACATCACGCCTTTGTTAAGCGGGAGTGGGTAGGCCCGCGAGTGTGTGCCCGCCGATATATTTACTCGTTCGAGAATGTTATCGAGTCGCCTATTTTGTTGATATGGCATAATTTGCATTCGTAATAAAGGACAAAAACGGATAACGGATCATGCAAAGTAGACTATTATTCATATGACCTCTGTTCTTTAGCCACCAGTAGGTATATAAAGTGTTTAGTTTATCTGCATTGAATATAAATGATAGACGTATCTGCGCTGTTTTTCTGTCTGTAAATAAAGAAAATGTAAAAAACGTTTTTCCATAAACTTTGTAAAGTTTTAAGATAAGTACGTGTGTTTAACTTTGTCAATATTCTATTGTCTGTAATGTGTTGATTCCGGGTTTACATGAATTCTGAAATAGGCGCAAATATAGTCGCGGGTATAAATTGTATATAATTAAAGTGTAATATGTAACATTTTTATTATAATTTTAACACAAGTTGTAAACATTATAACGAAAACATACTGAATGTGTGGTGGCGGCCCGTGGGTGTCGTAAAATCGGACAGAGGAAAAATAAAAACCAGGCGATGGGCAGCAGCATCTTCCCAGAACATCTGAATAAATAAACTGCGTTTGCCAATCCGCCTGCCAAGAGTGGCGACTATGGTATGGACAACGAAACGTCAAAGATTCGAGTTATTAGTAATGTATCATTGCTAATAGTCTCTAAAGAGAAAAATGAGAACATAAGCCTTTATTGAAAATATGTGTATAATAAAATATTCTAGTCCTACAGAATAAGAATGACAAAAACTATGTATAATGGTCAGCTATGTAATCTTAGTCTAACTGATGATCTTTCGTCATACTTTATATTTTTTTCTACAGACCCACCCGCGGGTGGATTAAGTTAATTTCAAATTACTGATGAAGAAAATGGGAAGTGCGCTTAGCAAAATAAAAAGTATCTTTATTTTGTAACGTCTCTATCTGAACTGTTAAACTGAACGTTTTTGTGTATTTTCCAAAAAAAATCTATACACAAACTTTGTGTTTTGAAACTTCTTTAGGCGCGATGAAAGTAGAATATCAAAGTCGAATTTGAGTGAAGCGTTTTCTTGCAGCGTTTTGCTACGTTTGTGTTATTCTTAATTAATATTTATTGATTCATTAATAATTGTTTATATACTCAGCATTTATTTTACAGTGAGTAATATTTTTGTTATTTCATAATTAAGAAAGTCTGTAACATTATTCATACCTTTTACATTTTATACTACACACACACAACCCATCCAAATTACAACTTAGTGTGTTACTCTAAGCTCAAAATAAATACTATAGAAGCTAGCTGTCAAGAGTTGTAGTGTTTACGGAGTGCGCTGTTTGCGTTCGGCTGACAAAAGCTTGAGTTGCGTCATTGAACGTGTGCACGGGCACTTGGGTTTGGCAACTCGTATAAGAAGAACGTTAATTTTGTAGAAAAAATGCTTACGACGTTCTATGTATATAAATAAAAATTATGTGATGTACGTGCGCACCTCACATTTTCTTCATTTCTAAATTGCGGTTCGCTAGTTTACAATAAAAATTTATAGATTGTGTGAAGGCTCCGATTATTTCTTGTTTGTCATTTTGAATTGGCTTTTTCGCTTTATTGTAACAAATATAGTTACAACAATGTGCAATTTCATTCTTCTCTTATTTAAATTTATTTTTAATTTTAGTATCTTTGATTAGCTTTTAGCAAAATTTCAGCGACAATGTTTGCACAAATATTTCGAATATAAGAAGCAAGAAAATTTAAATTATTATATATTTTAGGTTTTAATTTTTCCACTGTCGACTTTTACGACACCCACGGGATGAGACGTTGTGGTAGAGTGAAAAAATAAATATCGGAGTGTGGAAAAAAACTTGAACAATGTTGAAATAATAATTATAATTTATCCTAATTATATACAAAAAATAATTATATCTACGAAGAGGAAAAAATTACAAATCGTTATTACATTATAGGAGATATCTTAGTGTGACGAAATTATTTTTAAAAATAATATATATGATATATCATATTATGTTTATTTTTTCTTATAGTTGATTTTGAGAGAATGTCTTTGGGTATTAAGTCCGTCATACACACTACTAGCGCATAAAAGCTTAAACAAATAAATAAATATATATAAGAGTAGTATCTGAAGTTATGCTTAGGCGATGAGATGGCAGGGAGGTTCACAATATACCCAGAATTGAAAACGAAAAAGATTGCACAAAACCACCAAATCAAGCACCGAATGCCACGTATTCTAAAAACAATTTTTCAAACGTATTATTTTAAACTATAATATATTCTACATCCAAGAGACGATTTACGTTTCTGATTTCGATGATATGCATTAAGAATGTATTGCGCGGACGTTAGATGTACGGATAAAAAACTATTCCCACTATCTATATATCTATTATCTTAACCATTAGAAACAATTAAAAAAACACCTGATGACGTACAACAAAAGCGCACCCACATGTCGAGTACAGAACGTTAACATTCCGTAGCGGGTTCCGTATTGTGTATTAATAAATCGAAAGGCCCATTAAAATCCTAAATGTCGTTTATCTTGATTGAGATTTATGATAAGTGGTTCAACGACAAGATTGAGACACTGTTTTGTCGCTCGCACAGCCGCTGTCTCCGATGACGAATGTTCCATATGCTTTTTGGCAAGTAGATGGCGAAATTAATTTGCCCATTGAAGTCATGAGCATTAAGAGTGTTGCAAAATCACCTAGAGAGCCTATTTTTATACGGAACAAATTTAGTGGACATGCCTGTCAAAATGTTTTGAAATATTGATACTGTGTTACTAAGTTGAGAGCTTTATTTATCGTTGGAATAGCTTTCCACCATAAGTTACAGAAAAAGTGCACTGAAGTGGTGATACTATTAGCAGAATATTAAACATAACAAAAAAACATATTTCTTTTGTAATATTATGTACATTAAAATTAAGTAGAATTCCATGGCTTCTGTTTTAAAAATTAAATAAAACGTAGCACTGAACAAGGATAAAGAAACTTTTAGGTCATTCAATTTCTTTTGTTTATCATTATGCGAAAATAAATGTTGCAAATATGAATTAATCGCAAAAAAAATATTTCAAAATCAAAACGCAACTTAAGTTTCGACTTTCTGTATAACATTCGTATGACGAACGTATAATATTAAGATATTTCTCCACACTTCTAGTAAAATTAGAAGTTTCTTAATAATATACATTTCGTTTCATCTAAATATATCCATCTGCATGTAATAATGATACCAATAAATAATATACAAAGAAATAAGTAAATATTTGTAACATATGTAAACATGTAGTCGGTTTATTTAAGTGGGTGAAACCGCGGGCTACAACTAGTTTCAAATAATACAAAACTAGTCCGTAACTGCTACTATAAAAAAATGTCAGCACTTGACATAGAGAGAGTTGCTACCGAAGCTGCAGGTGCTTCGTTACGGATCTGATTCTAAGATCCGATGCCATTATCTCTTTGTGACGTTTGTTTGCCTGCCTGACCTCTTTAGCGTCGAAGATTTATCTCATGTCTTGAAACAATGCTGAGCTTTGTTTAAATATCGTTGCGCTCCACGTATTTATGACTGTCCTAGACAAAATTTAATGTCCATTACAATCTATTCACATTCATTTGTGTGCAGTAATGAATTGCTGTGAGCGATGCATACTCTTAGCGTACATTACATTAGGCGTAAGAATGAAATAGAGCGTATGTATATTAATCATGAAGTCTCTTATATATTATGCTTAATTAACTGACACAAGATTAGATTAACAGTCGCTAGTATAGTTAAATATTATCTTCTTTAACACCGTGTTAACCTCGTATCAAAGTGAACATTTTAATCATCATTATTTCTTAATCATCTAAAATCATCTATATGTCATAAACTTTGTTTCTAGAAGATATGTGGTGGAAGCTTAATGAAATTTCTATCCGTAGGCCGTACGCGGGTTCGTATGAGGTATTTTAGTGAATAAATAAACTAAGGTAGCGGTGTCCTATTGTGTAATACTATTTGCCTATTGACCCGCACTGCTTGGCAACTATGGTAAATATGCCCTATATGAGCAATCTATAAGGGCCTCAGTTCAACATAACTGTTTCATTATTTCTTGTAATATCAAATTTATCGTCACTGAGTGCCTTCAAATTTTGATTAAATTTTGTAATGAAGCCGAGGCTATATTTTAAACATTATACAAAAATAATGCTTAATGAAACGCAAATGCCTTCTCCCTATTTGGTAATAAGACATCTGCTTATTTTAAAGAGGGTATTGGAGCATAGAAATTTATTTTTTATTTAGTCTTCATTCAATAAAGACTAATCTTAGCGCAGAACTATTAATAAGACTTAACAACCGATGTCTTATAGTGACGGTGCCGTGTACCACTGAGCACTGTGCTCATCACCATCGGACATCGCAATTGCTATGGACAGCAGTTCACAGACAGCAGTTCAGACTATTTTTTTTACTTTTACTTCTTTACCATTCAGGCTACCCCACGATGCTTAGCTTCACCACCGAGCTCATGCTAAATCAACAGTTGAAACTACAATTTCACTTGTTTGTTTGTTGTTTGTTGTTGTCACTGTTGAAACAACAAAACACTGTTAGTGGTGTCGGGACCGGGTTGACGCCCGCATGGCCTATTGGTTACAGTACTTGACTATCACGCTGTGGGTACTCGGTCCAAATACCCGCCGAAGTTAACATATAAATATATTACACATTTATTGTTAACTGTTATTGCTATAGGAATTAAAACTCTAATGTTATGGAAACATAATATAAAAAATATCTACGGAATAATTGAACATTAAAGAAACTCTTCTAATCACAATTCTTCTAATCATGCATTCACAAATCGTTTATCGTTTAAGGGTTTGTTCAATATTCCTAGCCGATAGGTTAGGTAAGATATAGAATAGCTTTTAGGTAGGTACCTCTTTCCTACAGAGGTGTCGTAAGAGGCGACTAAGGTAGACACGGACAGCCTTTATTCGTGCAGAATAACACTATGATATGAAATGCTGTCACTATACTGCTCGGTAAGAATTTTTCGACTCATACCAAAATGGCTGCGATATGGTTCGCCACCTGTCACGTCTCGTTTCCCGCGAGGGCGTAAAGTGGGCTTAATGAGTGGCCTCTGCCTACCCCTTATATGGGAATAAGGCGTGACTGTATGTATGTCAATATTTCATTAAATGACCTTGGCTTATAAAAAAAACCTGTTCGATATCTAGTTTCGCGCTGACAATTAACAATAGTAGGCCTACTGTCTATAACATTTAACCATTAATTTAGTAAAATTAATTCAACAAAAGCCTTATTTTCGTGCGGCGATAGTCAATTGGAATCGCTAAATGTAAGTCGTAAATCGAATGAGATTAGCTACCAAAATCTATTGACGATTAATCATTCGTATCTACAATGCTGTGTGCTTTCTACTCGTTGTGGACAAAACGGATTTCACCTCGATTAGGTTATTTATATGGGCCGGTAAAACAGGTGTGTGGATGCGTGAATATACAGGCTGTTCTTTTGTTACGTGCCTACGAGTATATTAGAAAGTTGATGTGGAGAAATATACCAATTAATGTATGAAAGGAAGTTAATTTGCTAAGATTCGCATGTAAAATATAAAATGGTGTTCGCCGCCGTTATATACGCCGATAATATCTCGTTTTGGGGCGAAACACGTGCCGTGTTCTCGACTTTAGTTGTGTATATTACCTGTATATTACCTTGGTAGTATTGTAGTGGTGGAGCGTCCCTGGTGGCGGTGTTAGTTTGCTTGTGCACGCTACTGAGGGAGGGCGGGCGGTGCTCTTAAAAACTAGTTAATGTACACCACTTTATATTTTACATGCGGATCTTAGCAAATTAACTTCCTTTCCTACATTATAATGGATTTCTGCAAAGTAACGCCTGATTATATTAACTATACCAATTGAATTAAAAGTGGTAACTAGTACTGCTTAAAATAAATGATTATTTAAATAAATGTAAAGAACATTGTGCGTAAACTTCGAGAAAAAAGCGGTTTGTTTCTAGAGGGATATTAATTTAAATTTTAACTTAACTAAATTATAAATTCAAGGTAATGAATAGGTTTAAAAAAAAAATTATTGGTTATTGTTGATAAAGGTGGTTTAAGTTTAGGTTAGAGTGACGATATAGGTAAATCATCTTCTAGATGGTAAGTGCAACATCTGCCCATAACAAAGGCTGTATCACCCAGAACATATCTGTGTGGGTGGCATCACACAGTCCCAGTAACACCCTAACTAACAATGCCCAGCAGACCAAAACACAGTAATGTTTTAAAACTACTGCCATTGACAGCAGAATAAGCGATGGTATACCAACAATATTTTTATATATTTAAAAAAAGAACTATATATACTTCCACTACAAATTTACTATTAATTCATTTTTCTGTGAAAAATTATACTATTGTTAATCTTTTAACATCACATCAACCTGTAGAAGGATCAACTGCGGTGTTTAGAGGAATGTTATTAATTTGGAATTTGTTACACCCTATACTTAAGCCTCGATATCGCCGTAAAACCTTCCAGCATAAATATGAATACATCACAATCTCTCTAACTATTGTGCCGCGTGTAGACGTGAGAAAAGCATCTTATAATAGATAAGCTATAGATTGGTTGTTATTCTCTTGAAATTTGACGGTAATAGCC
This sequence comes from Luehdorfia chinensis, assembly GCA_019845155.1. NCBI lineage: Eukaryota > Metazoa > Arthropoda > Insecta > Lepidoptera > Papilionidae > Luehdorfia > Luehdorfia chinensis. The sequence goes on from JAHVAK010000125.1 coordinate 2,708,290, forward strand.
CCGTAAGCAAAAAGTGTTTTGAACGATTGCCATTGAAATTCACTTTTATTACTTTTGTACAATAGAAGTATTTCTTAAGTATGAGTGTATCGAATTCAGATCATTTAAAAGTGGAATACAACCAGTTTTTGTTTCAACCTAATATGAATAACTTATCTTTATCATTTTTATTTTATTTTTTGTTTTTTATTTTATTTATGGTTATGAGGACTTGCCGAGCGGTGGCGATGCCTGGTGGTGGAGGCCTAAGATAATCTACCACCACATGTCATTCCGTGTATGTCGTAAATTGAGACAGAGGGAAAATAAATACCAGCAGATGGGAAGCAGCGTCTTCCTGGAACATCTGAATAAATTAACTGCGGTTGATCCCGCCTGCCATGCGTGGCATCTATGACAAACTCCTTTCAAAATGAGAACTACAAACTTTTGTGACTATGGGGGATGCCTACCCGCAGTGGACGACTATCAGCAGTGGACTTGTGGTAGGCTGAAATGATGATGACGATGATAAGCAATTAAATAAAAAATTCGAATAATAGTAATATAATTGACTACTACGCCGCGGGGTTCGAATAGCCACCCGGAGCCAATATTTAAGTAAACACAAATAGGCTGTTTAGTGAGTTCCCATGTCTCTGATTAGTAAAAAACCGCGTAGCGGACTCTAGTCGAATCTATTGCCGTCTTCAAAGCCACGGCTCTCAGTTATTATTACACAACAAACACACGATTTTATAAATTGTATTTTTGTTGTAAGCAGGCAGACATTATTTGAGATGATAAATATAATATGTATCTACACTGAATTTGGTTTTCAATGACACCTTACGTTATAAAACAAGTGAAAGTTGGCACTATTCAGTTTGCTGCTCTTCAAAAAGAATAAAAAACGAAAAATAGTAATAAAACCATGACTACCGATTTGAATAAGTTTTAATTCATATTTTTTTATGTAAAATAACTAAAAATGAAGCGTATTTTGCTTCACTGCTGGAGCACGCGGTAAATCAATATATGTATAATAAAATACAATAAAAAATTTAGTGGCGATGGCTCGCCTGCTAAATTTAAGTCGGACATCCAATCTCTGAGCTTCCGCGGCCATTAAGGTGCCAAATAATAAACCCAGTATTGAAACGTTATTTTTGCATGTTTATTTCCAGAAATATTTAATTCTACAATGTATATGAAGTCCACCCGGGAAAAATAATAGCGCGGCAATTTATTTATATGTACATATCGAGAACCTTGACACGAGCACAAAGACTATTAACGCATCTAACGGAAGGTGCCCAAAGAAAAATGTATTTGTAATCAATTCGTATTGGTTACTGTTGATTTCGTAGCTACACGCCAGCACATAAATTTTGTTTATAGCTTTTATTAATCTCCGAACAATAGATTAATTTCTATGGGGTCAATGATCAGAGACGAGCGAAGACTTGGATTTAGTTAGAAGGAAAAGTCCGAAGCGATACGAAGAAACAACTGTGACTAACCTTGCGTAACCTTTGCAGCAGTATGTTTTCAATAGTATTTTATATATGTTACATAAATAGCATTGATGTATATTATACATACTGCAACATTACGTATATAATAATTACAAAATGTTGTTTATTTTTTTGTTATAAAAACTTTTAGAATTGTAATAATTAGCGGTTTGGTTGGAGCAGTTGCCGAATGATTGACTTTGGCGTTACCGGTCAAGCTTTCGATTTCCTCAATGAACAAATGTTATATTAATAAGGTCCGAGACAAAGTACTTATGAATGTGCAATTTATGTTTGTTAAACACATAGCACAGTCAGGCAATTCATCAAAATATTTTTTTTTCGTCGTTTAACGCCAAAAAATCTTTTTTTTTAAATGTTATTATACAGTCCCACTGCTGAGCAGAAGCCTCCTTTCATTACTGAGAGGGTTTTGGAGCCAGAAAGAGTCTGACACGCTGTTTCAATGCGAGTTGGCGGACATATTCTCGAAGTATTTTCATTCCTCAGACATGAAGATTTCCTGACGATTATTTCTCCCACCGCTGAGCACGTGCTGAATCAGTACTTAAAATTGCAGAATATTCTAGGTAGCGTCGGCACCGGGGATCAAACTCAATTTAAGCGCCCGGCTTCAGAACTACGACGGATCACACAAATGTTATTAAATAAAGACAGGTAATCTGACCACCATTCAAGGTATTCATTCCTTAAAAAAGTAAGCGCTTAAAAGCGACAGTTGAGGAGGAAACGGTTTTAATATTAGAAATTAAGTGGCCGTCGCTCGACAAGCGTCGTTTCGTAAGAAAAGGATTTGTCCCAACGATTATGAGTCACGTTACATGTGAGAATGCGAGCCGACGAGTTTTGCAAAGAAAAATCTCGTGTGCTTGTTTCGTAAGCGAGGGAAGTGGCGACGATGTTTGCGCAAACGCGTAACTCGGATGTCGGTTATTACGTCCTTAGGCAGTGGGTGCTGCGTTTAGGTATAAGCAAGGTAACTGGAAGAAAAGCTTAGTATGAACCCCTTTGTTTGATTGTATCTTAGAAAAAAGGAAACAAGTATGTAAGTAGGAGGGAGCTCAGTATAGTTGAATTTTTAAGTATTTAAACACATGAACGACGAAAACTTAGATTTCAGTATACCGTATATTGAAAACAGTTTTGTAATGTCTAGAAACTATTTCTAGGACTGGGCGAATTGTTAGGCAAGTATAATTGAACATATCAAACGATCCTCCGCCAAAGTTCTTATTCAGTCGACCAGATTGTTGTCAATGGTGACAATGACCCATCGACATGAACTTCCTTCCACGAACATTTTGGATGAAGAGGTGTCCGATGAAGTTGTAAAAACCAAAAAAGGCTAACAGCAAACTTAAAGAAAACTTCCCCTATACAATACCTGAATGAATAATCAAGAAGTAGGTACGCTATCACCCATGAATCCTAAAGATGAAAAAGAAATAAAAACAACCAGGGGAACATATTATTTGTCTAGTATGGAAACCAAAATCAGCTAACTTCAGCGCAGAAGTCAATCGCTAAGCAGCGCGAATCGGGTTGATAAGCACAAAGTATATTTATGAGGATTTTTATTTTTTATAAATATCTATATTTTGATAAATATCTCATTTAAATTAAGGTTAGGCTCATCAACTTCACTTTAATATGGTTGAGGAGGGCGATGGCTGCCACATGCGTCATACTTGTGAATAGGTGCTGCTTGTGGAGACTGGCCTACTTGAGTTTGCAATACTCTTATACATGTATTTTCGACTCCTGTTAGGAATTTCTGTCATGGAGCGTACTTTGGTCATCTATGAGACTATTCTTTGAAAATTATTTAATTTTAAGTGAATGGTGGTAGGATCCCTATGTATCTAGGTAGTTATCACCACAGACCAGATATTCTGCCGTGATGTAGTATTGTGCAAACATTACATGTTTGTGTCGGTGTGAAAAGGTGGTAGATTGTAAAAAAAACTGAATACATTTTTCTTACGTTGAAAAATAAATAATTTTCATTTCATTTCAATCCGTTTTCATCAAATAGGTTTTTGATTGTTACAAGAACAGATTAAACATAAAAAACATAAAAGACGTAATCGAAAATTTCACACATCGAGTGACAGAAGCTATATTAAATTCGTTGCTTAAGACAATAAGAATAAAATAAATTTTAGTCACCAGCCGGCCATTTATATGAACCGTGAAAAAGATAACAAGTCTATATATAAAAAGTCTAGCGGTACGGATTGACATCTGTCCGTCGTAGTGGCTTCTTACGCTCGGTTGAACGAAATCAGGTATTACAATTAAATTAAAAATCACTCACGCAGAGTAATTAGTTAAAGAAACATCTGGGACCGATAGCAATGAATACAAATTTGGGATTTATTTAATATAAATTTGAGGACCGCGTGGCCTAATGGTACTTAACTTCCGACGAAAAGGGTCGTAGGTTCGAATCCCTGACGGAGCCAACATTTGTGCAGAAACAAAAATCGTTTGTTTTCGGGTATGATTGTGTCGTGCATATGAAATTGAACTCTGTAAAATCGTACAGGAGAAATCCTAGTATGGAGAATCGTTAATTTTTAAAGGAGAAAGAAATGGATACATAAACATATTATAAAAAAGACGTCACTTTCAATCAAATATTCATTATTATCAATTCAAACTTTTAAAGTAAAATTTGATGTTAATATTTTACTGATTTGCCTTATATCTTTAATAACAAATAAGAAATCTACTAAAATATTGACTATTTTGTTGACGCTACAGTTAATGGTAGAATGATTCAATTGAATCCGCGGTATGCGTTAGTTTCCACTCATTGTAGACCGCACGGTGTTGACGACTTTCTATCTACATCACACACACACACAAACAGATCTACACACGTACAATAAGGTGTCACATTGCCCAATCTGTCGGATCGCGGTTTGTCGTCGACAGGTGAATGACAACGTTATTTTTTCCTCTTCACAAATTATAGTTATTCAAGACTATACGCTTTGCTATATTTAATAAGATCCACGCCTATCTTAAGTATAGGTTTATAAACGTTATGCTTGTTCATTAGTAGCACAAGAAGTTAAAATTGATTGATTATTACAAATTTTGTAAGCAGTCTTAGCATATTCCACAAATAAAGATATACTGTGCCGATTACTAGTTAAGTGAATGTCTTTTTTATTGGATAAAGTGACGAGACGAGCAACGTTTTGCTCGTCTCGTCACTTTATCCTTTGATGGTAAGTGCAACGTCTGCCTATAACAGATGCTGTTACAGCTAACAGAATATTTCTGTGTGACACTACACTAAGCCCGTCACGCTGAGACATCAGTTCTTAAATCTCATATGGTTAGTGATTACACTAGCTCTCAGTGCCCCTCAGACTGAAACACAGTAATGTTACTATTGCTTTACGGCAGAATAACTGGCCTGGGATGTTGCCTACTTAGATGGATTCCTGCATGGGACGTGGTTTATGTTTCCTAAGTAATTAATTTTTCAGTGCCAATACCTTTTTCAGTCAGATGCAAATATTTTGAACTATTTTATGAAGTTATAACAATCCTTAATTGTATTTGTTGTTACTAAATACAGAAGTATTATTCTCAATTGATAATGGTAATGACAAATGCAGTATACGGCGACCTTCCACTAGATAAAGCGATGACCTGAGCGGTTGCGGGAAGTTGATGCCTGCATTTGGCTCAGCGCGGTGTCTTGTGGCAATCTATCATTCCACTATTGAGTGTAGGCACCTCCGATGTTGGAATTATTTGACGTAATCACACGCTTGGCAGGCGGTTTGGCGATTGCAATGTCAGTAGCGCCGCACAGTATACTGTGCAGCCTCCCATCACAAGAAAGTTACACTGTTACATATTGTCTTATTTAAGATTATTACTACACCATTTTTCTAAATTTCTGGTCGGTTTTAACAAAACCTATGGGATGAGAAGTGGTAGCATATTACATTTTCTTACACTTCCAAAGTAGGTATGGTATTCTAACAGATGGCTCTACAAAATTTTATAAATGACTAGCATAAGAACCCGGCGTTGCCCGAATCATAATTTATTTCTTTGCTAGTTAAAAATTTCTTCATAAAGAAATAGTTTCGCATTCACTGAAGAAATAGGATGCCCGTCCGCACGTGATTTCCTACGCGACCGGCAGCATTACAGATGTACTCGTAGCTCCGCTTTTCCCACTTATGATCATATTTCATCCTATCAATCCTACCTTTAGCTTCTAGCTACGGGCGATCGGAATATGAATTTTATTAATTTACTCAAAAACTCATTTAAAAAGTTGAGTAAAATACAGCATATAGCATATATTAAAAAAAAATCATTAAAATCTGTCGAATAGATTTATCCGTTCAAACAAACAGACAAACAATTTCACATATTAGTTTAGATTTATGATCGTTTCTAATATGTTTTACGACAAAAGAATAATGTGTTCAATATATTGATTATTTTGCATTGAATACACACTCAAGATATATTTATTTGCTTATTAATATATCTCGTATCAATTATTTACTATAACAATTACTTTATACTTGCAAAGTCTGTTGTTATTCATATCCGACTGCACTAAAATTAAATAAAACTCTTTTTACAGACACCGTACCAATTAAAATATATCTTTTGTATCTTACGTGAAAGTAATCGATTTAATTAACAACTGAACACTAATTAATACGAATGGACGGGTTTTGTACAGTTTGTAATACAAAAACTACATGACCGTAAGGTTTGTAGATTTTTTTTTATTTATTAATTTTATGGCTTCAACGTACAAGTGCTGTCAATCAGACACTGTTATTAAAGTAAATCAACGCCGTATAATCTCGGCTATTTATATACTTTCGATAAAATTGCTCCCATGGGCGTCACAATAACGTATCAAAAACAGGTATTTTCTAATAGCTGACGATGTTAAAGCCGTAATTTCGCAAATGGCCACGCACCTATACGATCTAACGAAGAACAATTCTACTGTAATTACTTTTACAATATACATCGATTAGCAGCTTATTATTATGACCCGATCGTCTCTGTAATATCTTACACCGTTATGATTTTATGTTTAGAATTATTACACTTCATTTCTAAACGTAAAAGTGGTTTTTATTATTCTCAGAGATTTAAGAGTATCTATCCTTCCTATATCTCAGTGGTCATTGCAGCTGCCTGATGAATTCACAATCTCTGGTCCTGTAATTTAATTTCAATGAAACTAACTTTAATAGAATCGTTGTCCCGTACAGGTATCGTGTGTCGTGTGTGTGTCGTGGTAGTTCCATGCATCTGACCCATTCTTATTTCTAACCATATCGCAGAGTTTGTAGCAAGTTTTAAATATTTTAAGTTTTAATATTTCTTTATAAAGCGTAATTACGTATAATACGTACTGTGATGGCACAGTTCTGAATTCGACTTTTTATAGAAGAGGTGGCAAATGAGCACGCGGCTCACGTGATGGCAAGTAATCACACCCAACCATGAACACCCCGCAACACCAGAGGAATTGAGGGTGCGTTGCAGACCTTTTGAAAAAAGAGTAGGCTCTTTTCTTGAAGGTTCCACCTTGAAAAACGCACAGTGGTGGAATGCCGACCATCAAGGTGATGTGGATGGAGTTTTGAGTTACGCCGCAATGTGCGAGTTAAAGCTCTATGCTACGAAGTACAATGGTAATTCCTTCGAGAACTGTGGCAGTCTGATAAGTTTTTTAAATTAAATATTTTCTTTCATACTCACTACTTCTATTGTTGTTGATCCAAAAATTAAAGAAATTTGATTCTTTAATTTTTAATTCTCATAAAAGTAATGTGAATATATAGGTGTATATAAGTGTATGTGTATCATAACACATGTTTAAAAGCTAACTTATTTCGAGTACAGTTACGCTATATAAAAACAGAAATCGAATCTAAGATGATGGTCTACGTAACATAATATAGGCGTGCCTCGAGTCTCAACGTAGATCGCTTTAGGGAGTATTTTGTGCTTATTGATATTTTATAATAAATAACAGTCTATACAATAGAAAGCCATTTTAAATTATGACACGAAGATATAGCAATTTGGGCGTCACTAAAGTACATTTAATTCGGTATTTCTAATTGAAACAATACGAATGGTCGTCATAAATTTAAGAAACTGTCTAAGAATTTAATAGAGAAACATGCTCTGGGTTGGTGGTCGTTAAGATCGATGGGCTTTGTTCTGATTTAATTTGAACAACGGATTTTATTTGGCCAGACTTTTAATTCGAAAGTTCTTCGCATTCTAATTAATCATATATCGTAACACATATAAAATATTTGTTCATAAATTCTGGATCTAGAAAGATATTTTTTATTACTTGAAAAATCGTTTATTCTTTTTCATAGTAGGTACCTGACACTTCGCGCCTTAGACGCTGCTGTCCCTCCCCAGACTGTGTATTTCTAGTGTGGTATTTTTCGAAATGGTTATTCCGCTACCTGTCGGAAGCCATAAGATTTTCCAGGCATATTTTTATTTTTTTTTTTTTTGGATAATGTGACGAGACTAGCAAAACGTTTACCTTATGGAGTGTGTGCACCAGAACATTTCTGTGTGGCAACACACTGCGCCCATCACCCTGAGACATCAGTTCAGAGTCTCATATGCCCAATGACTGCACTAGCTCTCACTGCCCTTCAAACCGAAACACAGTAATGTTTGCAAAGTAATGCTTTACAGCGGAATAACTGGCCTGGAGTGGTACCTACCTAGTCGGATTCCTGCATAGGAATCCTTACACTTACGCTATACTTACTAATCCACCGGGAGATTTTTTTTAAAACCGCCACCGTAAGGTTTTACTCATCAAAAAATATTTCAGTTTACAATATTTTATCAAGCAAATATGAGAAATTTATATTCCCTTTTTTAATGAGATTGTTTTTCTCGTTATAAACCTTCTTCAAACCATTGACAGGCCTGTAATGCTCACTTAGTTTTAAATTACTCAGTTGTTTGGACAGGCTTATAAATAAATAATGTAGAGTCGTAAAACGGTACATTTCGTAAATTCTTAAGAACAACCCTTCTAGACTATTCCCTGGCTAATACCAGAAGTAATGATTTGAAAAATGTAGTACTTAAGAGAAAAAAACCTAAAACAATGAGCTTCTGGCATGTATTTCCCTTTGGCATTCGTCTCCCAATGCGACAATTGACTAATACGATGGTAGGCTAACGGTCATGTTACTTACGTATTTTCTGAACATTTCCATCGCCGTATATCACTGCATTCACATGGCTCTAATCGAAACTACTAAGTAAGAAAATAGTTGTAGAACAAAAAAAAAACACATAGATATGCTTTTAGCGTCTGCGAGTCCCAATAGTATGTGACTTTCCTAGGTTCTCCTATCTTTACTTTTCTCTATCAATCAAAACCAGAACATACTCGTAACTAGACTTCGCTTGCAAATATAGTTACGAGTATGTTCTTGTTATTTCGTGTTCGTTGGGCGCTCGGATGTCTAGTGTTGTAATGGAACACACCAGACTCTCATTACCAGGTACAGTGTACGCTTTACCAATATTTATAATTTCCTTATTACACTAATCATATATTGAATAAGGAGTTTAACAACCCGACAGGAAGTATGCTGATGTGTATTATGTTCTCGACACATTTGAAATATATGAGAATGTTGTATGATATTAAAATTTGATATTTAACGTTATTGCACAACGATAATTTATTATAGTTTAATCATAAAATGTATTATGGTGCATGTATTTTAAAATACAGGATATCCTTTATTTAATAATAAAAATGACCTCTTTATGCTAAAGGACATACATTGACTATACAACCACAGATATTTTAAAAACAAATTAAGTTCTGCTCAATACAAATTTAAACTAATAACGTAATTTCCCACATAAATAAAAAAATAATAACATCATTGTAAATAAAACACTGGAACTTTTATAATGAAAAATAAAAGTTCCTGTGTTTTATTTAGAATGATGTTATTATTTTTTTATTTTTTTTATATACCTTATTATATATCTTAATAATCAAAGTCATAAATAATCAAACTTTAAATCAATTCATTACTATTCAGTGATCAAAGTACTTAAATTTCTTTTAAATGCTGACATTGTAACTACAAAACCGGGAACTACTCATTCGTTTTAAGCTATTTATATTTCACAATGACCGACGCCCAATAGTCAAAGACCGAACGATCGCCAATTAACAATCGTAAGAAGGTGTCGGCTTAGTTTCTTTTTATACAAAACAAAGTCTTGATTCTGTGAGCTAGTAGCGGTGATGCAACGACCAATTTGTGATTGTGATTGATACTAATCCGCTTAATCCCGGTTGCCGTGTCCGAGCGCTCACTGTTCAACGGCTGATCGATTTGACAATGAATAGTGAACGTACAAACGCACAGACAAGAAAGGAAAGAAGTCCAATATAAAGCGTTTATTAATGTGCAGACCAGACCCGCGTTTATGAAAGTATGCCAATCGGTTTTAAGCTGAAATAAATTAAAAAGGTGTGGCTATTTTGAAAGTTTAGGCGTTAATTAAAGAAACAAAAAATGGCCCAGAAATATCGTTGTGGTTAAGCGGAGCAAATATTTTCTTTTTATTTTCAATTAATGTAAATATCTAGTGTAATCTTTATACTTCTTAGTATGTTTACAAACTGATACTAAGATAACGGTGTAACAATTTATTTGTATGTACATACATTTGTAGCGCGCGTAATATAAATTTAAGTAAAGTTATGTCATGAAAGGTAGCAGCGCCACCCCCCACCCCTCCCCTAGATGGAGCGACGACTTGCACGGTTTTGCGGCAAGTCGATGGATGCGGGCGGCTCAGGACCGTGTTTTGTGGCAATCTATGGTGGAGGCCTATGTTCAACAATGGATGGACTGGATGGATAGGCTGAAATGATGAGGATTATCATTTCAACTAATTATTGTTTACTGCTTAACATGCCACAGTTGCCTCAGTTCCCACGCTTGCCACGCGGATTGGCAACAACAATATTACAAATTTAATTTCTAAGTGTCACTGAAACTGTTACAGGCAGGTTCTATCAGGTTAACGGACTGTTCATGGCGTTGCTTATTACCTTAAAAAATACAGACTGAGAAACGGCTCACACAACTATGCTCGACAGAAAAATATTTTACGCTCTCACAGAATACCAGCGTAAAAGAGCTGAATAGTGCTGCTGCTGCTCCCGTTTTGTGGCAACGAGGAGTTCTATCTTAGTTCTCAAGGGACGACGTACCTTTATCTTGATTTTTCACTGACAATAATTGTGGGTGTCTATAGGCAACAGTGAGTAGTTATCATCAGGTAGATTATATGTTATCCTTATTGATTATAAGATTACACGCACGCACCAACACACACACACACACACACATATATAAACGCGCTCTCACGCAACTACTTCCTTTATCTTCATTTATAAAACTAGCAAAAAACTTAACTGTTCATGTAGTACCTACAAAAAAAAACCAAAAATACACACATTATATTGTGTACACTGTAAGAGGGGGAGAGGGACTGAGTCTCCTTATCACAGGTTATCTAATTAAGAGCAATGTTTCCTTTAAGCAGATTTTATACTACAAATCCTTATTAGAAATAAAGTTATTGTTATTAATAACAAAAAAATATTTTTGCACAAATATTGTATGATTGGATTCGAACCGTCTTGGATTCGAATCCCAGCCGGTTCCTGAGGCGTACAAGTCAAGTTCTCTGACCACTAAAGCGTCAGTCAGCTCAGCAGTTATCCTAAGATCGGCTTATGCGATGATGCAGAAAAAGAGGCAGATTGACAACCTGAGCCACGTAATAACCAGACCCGTATTTTAATAGTTTACCCTAATATAGGCTTGAACTAAGATTCGAATCCTGCACCCACTACGTAGCAGGCTGACCACTAAGCATCGCGGTCGTCATATAAATACACAGACGTGGGCAAGTCCAAATCTACGATCACCAACAAAATATTTGTTCATTGTCTGGTATGTTGTCTGTGCTTCAAGGTAAAGATAAAATAAAAAAGAATTCAAACTTATATCGGCAAGTAATTATGTTTTTGTGTTATATTTTCTGTTGTATCATTGAAATTAATGGTTCGAATCAATTTATATTTGGGTTGTACGTTGCAATCGTTTTTGTTGTTGCAATTCTTGGCGTACCAAAATATGCAGTTCATAAATTTATTGCTCAATCGAATTGCCTCTCTGAACTACGTTACTACAAATACAAATATCAAAACAATTAACAGTTGTATTTAATTTCATACTTTAAAATATAAATTTTTGTTGGCTTTTTACTCAGTGGCTGGCGTACTAGCTTGCACATTGAGGGTTCGAGGCCTAGTAATCGTATTACGCAGAAATATGTTTTTGAGTGAGCGTGCTTGTTTCTTTCAAGAAATCTTTCTCTGGTTTATAAGTCCATTTACAATATAGTTATGGATGGGACATGAAAAGTTGCAAAAAGAACGAGGATGGAACAGAAAAGGTAATTGTCTAGTACCAGTTACAATGAACCAACCACCAGTTTAAAATGTATTTTTTTGGAGTAAGTGACAAAACGTGCAAATCGTTCACCTCATGGTTATAGCAACATTTGTCTATTACAAATGCTGTGTCACCCATACGATTTCTGTGTGGCGTACTGTATGTAGCTCACGGTGTCCTTCAAACGACAAAATAATGTTTGCACACACTAATGTGCAAACGTGAAGCATGAAGCAGTAGCTCCACGGCAGAATAACCAACCCGGGGGTGGTACCTACTTAGACTGATTTCTGCATAGGAATCCATTCAGTCGGTCAGTTAATGAAGATCAAGTAATATATGGACAGAAAAGATGACGATAGTCAATTAATAAAAAAAGTAAAGTAACAGCCTATAGCCTATAACCGTGCAATCATTCCTCATTCATTAATTTCAGCCTACCACTAATTCGCTACTGAACTTAGCCCCCCCCCCCCCATAGATTGCCACAAAAGTTTGTAGCTATCATTTTGGGGGGATTTCGCCATAATTGCCACGCTTAGCAGGCGGGTTGGCGACCGCAATTTATTTACTCAGATGTTCCAGGAAGACCATCATCATCATCAGCATCATTTTAGCTTATTACTAGTCCACTGCGAAACATAGGCCTCCCCCATAGCCGTATAAGTTTATAGCTCTCATTTTGGGGGGATATTCCCATAGTTGCCACGCTTGGCAAACAGCTTGGCAACAACAGTTTTTTTATTCAGATATCCCAGGAAGATACTGCTGCCCATCTCTAGATGCTGTTGCCGATCTTCTTGTTTTTAAGTTTCAACCGTCGACTTTTACGACACCCACGGGATGAGATGGGGTGATGGGCCGCCACCACACGGCGACTGAGCGAACTTATGATTGTTTTTTTTTCAGAAACCTTGTGTGTTGGTCTTATTATGCATAATAATCTTCAGAAAAATTAAATGAAGTTGTAACTACAATTTACTCATTTTATTTGTCCACCAATTAGTAACGTTTAAAGTATTAAATCAGCCACCTGTTAGCCACTACGAGATTTCTTTGGTGTTTCCTTTGACATCACAAACGGATGTATTTTGTAATGGTCACTTCTTCTACCACGTAGGTCTACTCATCGCCGTACGTATAAATTAATAACTGGCATTTGTTGGTCATTATAAAACCTACGTTTATAGTACCTATCATTCAAAATCAAACATAACAGTTCGCACTAAAATGTGAACACCTTAAAACTTAACAGAACTTTTAACTCTTTTTTAACGAGACATTATAATGGACTGTAACAGAAACTGGTAAAATTTTTATTTAAGATAATGTGAAATGACGTAATTATATTTCAAGTTCCAACGACAATAACATATCGATTTAATAAGGCCCAAGCTTAAAAGTCAACCGAAATATCCTATCGGAGGCTATAAAGTGGTATTAAAGTGTGTATAAATTATAAAAAAAAAATAACGGGCAATACTTTTTTACAAGAACAAATAATTAAACATGATTGTTCGGATAAACAATAAAATATCCACAAATGTAAGACAGCAGACGTAAAAAACAAAAGCCGCGCCGCGGGGTATGAATTCTAACTGTATAAATTATACTGTGAAATATGCGTAGTATTGTTTTAAATATACATTTTAAATTTAAAATAGAATCACACCTAGCATGACGTATGATTAGTCAACCGACGTCATGATGCTGTTGGCAGATTATGCTGTATTTTATGTAGCCTCTTCAAAACGTACTTCTTTAAGATATTATGATATGATAATGATGACGTAATACTCATCATAATTGTAATTGGCATAATTGTCTCTTACTCTATTTCGGCGCATTCTTGTTGAAAAAAATGGAATTTTGATGCGCATAGCTACTGGTAATAGCGCAAGCACACACTAATTTTCACGTTCTCTGTCATCACACTTAGGCATATGATCGGAATAACGTGATGTGCAAGACACGGGGGCATTTGTGTGTTACACTATTAGTGTATCAATGCCCCTCAGGACCCATGAATCAGCAGCCGTGGTACGCTGTCTACGTAGCCACGCAGCTCTAAAGTAACATTTACTCTTTCATACAAATCATACAAACCTTTTTACGTGTGTATTTAAGTGAGATGGGAAAGGTGTTTTCTTAATTTATCATTCGTAAATTATCAATCATAATTCTGAATAAATGTGAGATTTATAAAAAAACTTGGAATTTATTACATACATACATAACATCACGACTGTACCCCATAAGGGGTAGTCAGAGACTGGGCACTCACTGCAAAAACAGATGACTGCCACAATCCATGTTTCACCAAAACAATATAATGCACTTGGTGTGATAGGTGGTGAGCCCATCGCCACCATGCGATGTTGGGTGCACAGTGCAGTTTAATTCCTTATTCGCCTTTTACGAGATCCATTGGATGAGATGGAGTAGTATTCTTTTAACGAGCAGCCACCACACGGCCCATGGAATTTATTAATGAAACTTTTTATGTGAATCTATTTATTTTTCATGTAAATATTGTCATGTCACTAAGATTTCGCCTTAATCGTGGGTTGAGGAAATAAATTGCACTAGCATATACACACAGACCCCGAAAAACTATATGTTGGCTATAACATGTATTCGGTGCGGGAATCGAACTTTTAACCCGTAACGCTAAAGACAACCGCACAGTCACTGTTTTAACCGTTGATACTCGTATATTATTTATACGCAACTTAGAGCAAAAAAGCTTAACTAAACAGATTTATAGCTCACAAATAACAAAATCAGGTTATTTCTTGAAAACAAACAAAACCAGGGACATATATTAGTTACCGATAATACTTAACAAAACGTCAGACGGAAGCTTGTAGGGATTAACGGGTATAAAACATAATGCGACACGTATTTGACATAATAATTCGGTCCCGCTAAAGTTTATTGAGTGCATTTCAAACTTGAAACACAAGTTGAATGTGTAACTTAAGAAAGCGTGTATGTGTGGATCCGATTCATTTGATAAATGCTTACAATCACCGTATTATTAACATGGTTCTCATAAAACGGATGGACAAAACAGTTTGACTGAATTAATTACTTCCTTTCGCAGTGTTTTTTTTATCTACGCTTTTAATGTTTCCCTTATATCATTTCAAATAGAGAACACACAAACCAAAACTAGTTTTGTGTTTGTTTCTCGAATATTTTATTTAGTCAAATAAGATATGTAGGCCAAATCGCCCTTTTTATGTTTCGTGACATTTAAATTCGTAACGAAAATCATACCAGAGACTGGAACAGCTCCAGTGCGAGTTTGCAAACTTCGAAGGTCGATCATTTTATTTCTCAGGCATGTAAGTTTCTTCATAGTTATGATTTACCAACGAGAACCTGATTAATGAGTATATAAAGTTATCAACATAATTTTTTCAGCCAATCAAAAGTCTAATACCTGATTGCATGGACTTACCGCAAAACCGTTTAGGTAAATGTAACGTCCATTTGACGGGGGGGTCGCCTTACACCTTTCTCCCCCAGCAATTAACAGTTCCACGAGCTGTATGGTCGGCCCATAGCTACTTTAGTTTGCTAAGCAGAAGGCGTACAGTGCCCTAGGAGTTCAGTACAACAACCGTTTTAGGGCACTGTTGGGGTTGCCTCGTTTTTTTATCGCATCGGGGATATTAGCCTGAAGCCCGTACGGATGACTTCAAAACGTTTGTAGGTAAGCAGATAGCATTCCTGATAACGCGGATGCTAGGTAGCACTAATTCTCCTCAATACTTTTGCAAATTGCTCAGAGAGCATATATTAATTATTGAATTGAGACAGTTCTTCCAGAGATTAACATAAACCGTAGTTTATACTCGTAAGTTTTATGTTTTGTTACTAACCCATATGGATGTTATTCTGAATTTAAAATATATAAATAAATATATTATTATGGGAATTCATAGAGCTTATTCGACTGGTTAGGAATTTTATGAATGTTTAATCCTAACCAGACGATATATCATTATTATGCCTGTCTGACTTCTAAGCCGCGGGTCCTGGGTTCGAATCCCAGCCGGAGCCACCATTTGTGCTAAAATAAAAATTGGGGGTTTTCGGGTCTGGTTGTGTTGTGATTGTCCCCGTGTTTCTGACACTGCATCTTAGCCTACCTCCGATCTTATCGCATCAGCGTTACATCGGGCGCGGGTAGGTTGGGACGAGTGACTGCCTCTGTGTTTGCGCGTACACTTGGGCACTATAATATCTCCTGCGCAGTTGATGGCTCCCGACAGTAGTCGGCAGTTGTCGCCGTGGTCGAAATCAGCTAGGAGAACATCATTTTGCCTCTCTTAACGCAACTATTTCGATTAGTTCTAAAGCGTATATCATTGTTACGAATTCTATCGTTCTGAAAAACATCGTGCATAGCTTTTTCTGGACCGTTTCCGTTGCGTGATAAGTGTTATATAAAATAATGTAAAGCAAAGACAACTGGGTATACGTAACTTTATGTTTGCGCTAAGTATTACGGCACTAAAATGTAACCGCTCGAATTTCGCATTGGCTGGGAGATTGGCTTCAAAGCTATGGGCCGCGGGTTCAATTTCCGCACGAAGCAAATATTTGTCTAACTTATAAACAGCTGTTCCGGATCTGGGTTTAGGTAGTTGTACAATATATGTATGCCGCTAGGTGTCCGGCAGAGTAGAATAGCACCTCTTTCCTACCGAGGTGTCGTAAGAGGCACTAAGGTGTTGTACAGACAGCCTTTACTAATTCAGAATAACACCATAATATGCAATGCTGTCACTATACTGCTCTTGGGAATGCAATGGTGAGTAAGAATTTTTTGACTCTTACGAAAATGGCGGTGACGTGGTTTGCTACCCGTCACATCTCGTTTCCCGCGAGGGCGAAAAGTGGGCTACGTTATTGGCCTCTGCCTACCCTTTTTATGGGAAAAAGGCGTGACTTTATGTATGTGTGTAAACATACCTACGTAAACGAAAAATCGAATACATAAAAAAATGGATCCTGTGCAGTTAACAACTTTTGAAAATTATCATATTCAAATTATTCACAAGAAAGTACTAATCGATGTTATAAAATTCGAGTTTCTATACCATTGTATAAAAAACGTAGATAAATTATGTATAAGAAATTATAATTCAAAGAGACTTTTGATATATTTCTTTTAAATGTCGATACAATGTTGATAAAGTGGTTTCACGTCATTTTCTACCAATAGTGATTTTTGTCTTTTTATCTTATTAATTTTAAAGTGTAATGTCACAAAATTTCTGTCTATACATTTTTTTATACAGCCAGACATTTTAAAAACTACATACTGATGGATATCAGTCAATTACATTGGATACGTTAATAATTACGC
This sequence comes from Luehdorfia chinensis, assembly GCA_019845155.1. Classification (NCBI taxonomy): domain Eukaryota; kingdom Metazoa; phylum Arthropoda; class Insecta; order Lepidoptera; family Papilionidae; genus Luehdorfia; species Luehdorfia chinensis. The sequence goes on from JAHVAK010000125.1 coordinate 2,725,749, forward strand.
CACTTATAGTTTCATAAGATTTTATTAAAAGTCTTTAATGTGTACTTATAGGAATTTAAAGTTCAATGAACGCATCAAGAAACAAAAATATAATCAATTTGAATTATAAGCAATTTGAAGTATACCAACGTTCCCTTGTCAATTAAAAAGCGGTTAACATCGATCTTTGAATAAATACATGTAGAAATCGATACATCCATGTATCGATTGTAAAGAGGCATTCGTCTTTCTTGAGTGTCATCCGATCTTTATCTCATTAGATAAGACCGATAACATATTTTTTTCTCAATGTCTCCAGTGATCTCTGACCTAAGTCTGGTTTGTGATTTTTTTATCCAATATTTTTACATATATTTCATTCGAATCCAGGCATGACAGAGTCGTTTAGACTTACAGTAGACTAGTTGCCAAACTAGTATTTCTCATGTTGTGAACCCGCGATCCACAGCGCAAACCCCAATTATTTTACTTATTTAAGGCTCTACACGTTGGTGTTTTTCTACTTGCTCGATTTTGGTAGGTGAAAGCAATATAAATAATTTTATTTTCATCGATATCTCTTTTGTCTTTGCCGTTTGCATTATGGCTGACGTGAAATTTGTACAAACATTTCATGAGTTTGATAACAGAAATATCTTTTGAACGTGACATTACGAGCAAATCGTTCACCTGATGGTAACTGTAACATCTGCCCGTAATAAATACAGTGTCACCCAGAACGTTTATGAATGGCACGACATTGCTCTCGCAAACCATCAATATGCCCAGTAATTACACTAGCTATCAGCACTCTACAAACTGAAACACAGTAATACATGCGCACTACAGCTTCGCGGCAGATTTACTGGGATTGTTTTTTTTTATAGGAGAGTGGGCAAACGAGCAAGCGGCTCACCTGATGGTAAGTTATCACCGCCGCCCATGAACATCCGCAATATCAGGGGAATTCCGGGTGCATTGCCGGCCTTTGAGAAAGAAGTAGGCTCTTTTCTTGAAGGTCCCTAAGTAGCATCGGCATAAAATAAGAAGGTTTTACGTTTCTGTATTTTGATAAGACTTACGATGCAAATTAGTAAACATCATGATCAATACTCATATACTAATACCATACATTTATCATTATATGTTACTATTATAGAAACATAAAGTTTCTAGAGTGTTTAGTCTATCAATGAATGGTACAGGCATCTCTCATTTCTGAAATTCCTGCTCTGGCGCCACAAACAAGGGAAAACTTTATCATGCTGCTCCTGTGTGTGCCAGCGGACCTCACTCTTCGAAATATTTATATGTTCGTGGTAGGATTCCTATGCAGAATCCGTCTAGGTAGGTACTACCCAGCAGTGTTCAAACATTACTGAGTTTCGGTTTGAAGGGCACTGTGAGCTAGCTTAATCACTGGGCATATGAGACTTAAGAACTTATATCTCAGGGTGATGGGCACAATGTGGTGTCACACAGATTTTTTTTTATTGGATAAAGTGATGAAACGAGCAAAACGTTCACCTGATGGTAAGTGTCAACGTCTTTCCATAACAAACGCTGTGTCGCCCAGAAAATTTCTGGGTGGCTTACCATCAGGTGAACGTTTTGCTTGTTTCATCACTTTATAAATAATAAATAAAAAATAAAAAAACACGTTTTCAACTATGTTTTCCTTCACATCGAGCACGAAATAAACCAGCCTTTAAATAGCAATTAATTATTTTATTATTTCCGGTAACGCGAATCGAACCTAAGTCACTCGTGTAGGTACTTTTAAAGATAAAACGAGCATCCAGTTGCTGCGCTATAATACTTACCGCTATCGATTTTGACAAATTGACCGTTTACCGATATGTTTATTTTTTATTGACACTGTCTATAATAAATTACCTCTAACGGTTCTCGTGTCAGTTTACTTGTCTGTCGGTCGATAATGTAACAAATATTGATAAATGTATGTAGACAAATGACGTGTCCCGAACAACTTGGTTGAAAAACGTACGCAAGATTTTTTTTTAAATAAATTACAATTCAATTTGTTATAGAATTGATTCGATAACTCTGCTCCCACAGCATCTAAACGTGTTACCCGCTTCACTAATATTACAGAAGGCGCTAAAGAAAAACATTATCATGTAAAATATGTCAATTGTGCTACATTTGAAGTCTGGAAAGACGTTTTATTAGAATTCTATTCAATTTAAAGTGAAGGAATGGAAATAAATTCATGAAATATGGCCGAGTTAGTAAAGACAGCATTGGTTTTCAACAATACACGCACCGATAGAGTCATTTTGTCAACGACTCCAATCGAACGTTCTGAACGTATTAGAATATATTAAAATGTGTTCCGTGACGTTTTCTCACACGCTATGGAAATTACTCGACGGTAAAAAAATCATTTATTATTTTTATATTAATTTTACTTTTCTTATGGCATACCTAACACGATATATTTTTCGAACGTTAGACTTCTGATACCCTTAATATATTTTCTTCGAAATCAAGCATTAAATTGATAACTTTTATATACTTTGGTTTAATTAACCTATGCTTAGAGAACTTTGGGCTATTTCGTGCTATAAAGAACTAAATTAAAAAGCAATTATTCTCAATAACAGTGATAGACCAAGGATGTCCCGATAATCAAGCAGACGTTACATAAACTTAACGAGGGAAGCTATCATAAATGTTTATACATCCATATATCAGCTATTTCCAAGTTTCCACTTTAACTTGACTCTTGACTGGAACAATGTTGAAAGCATCAACGGATCATCATTGTATGGTAATATGGCTTAAATTCTAACGTAAATTGACCTCTGTTGTAGATATAAAGCACACTTTATTACAGGTCATAACGTGGTGGTGATTATACCGCAAGGTGTAACGTTGTACATCTACGTAGAATGTAAGTTTATAACTGATTCTTCATTTACAGGTTCGTAAGGATATGGTGTGTATAGTGAAAGGCTACGTGAACTATTGAGGAAATGAGTTGGTCATTTATAATGTAATATTGTTACACTGGATAAGACAAGAATTGTTGATATAAAACCATCATTAAGATCATAGTATTAATAACAATGTCATCTTAAATTTGCTCCTTGATTACACTTCTATTTAAGTAAGATTAGTATTTTACGCAACGACTGACTCATAAAACGCTGCACTATAAACGTCGTAGCAATTTTTCATAATTGTTTTTCCAACAGCAAGTTTTTTTATGTGTAATACGATGCGAGCTTCCACGGCTCTACACTGCATATATTTCGGCTTCGGTTAGTAGTCAGAAATTATCGTCTTCCAAAAATATAGCAATGGACTAATCAACAACAAGTCAGTTACAATTGATTTATACTTTTAATTACATCTGTAATCTTTTAAAAGATACGAAAGATGCTATATAGTAGATATTCTACTGTGAAGTAGTAGTGCGCAAACAATTCTGTGTTTCGGTCTGAAGGGCCCTAATAACTACTGGCTGGGTAATCATTGGGCATATGAGACTTCAGAACTGATGATTCAGGGTGACTAGCACGTTGTGGTATCAGTCGGTAATGTTCTGGGTGACACAACATTTGTTATGGGCAGACATAGCGCAGGTGTACGTTTTGCTCGTCTCTGCACTTTCTATATATTAAAAATAAAAATTGTGCTTAAGAAGCTTTAAACTTTGCTTAAGAAACAATTTTCTCGACAAAGGAAACGTCATTCAAATGATTTAGCAGGAGAAGCGTAACAGCACAAATTATTTAAGTAGTAATGATTTTTTAAAAGAGTCAAAACGACAATTTAGGTAAGAGTATGAAACTTAAACGTTCGACAATTAATTTAAAATATTATTTACGTTATAGGATGATTGAATACGTAGTTCAAAAAAAGAAAAAATAGCAATCCCGTAACAGGACAACAAAACGAGAACTACTACAAGTAGAGAAACGTGAGCGGGCAAATTCTCGAAATTACCTTGTTTATAGGAACAGGTGGCCGCCGCGCAACCGTTATCATTGTAAATGATCCAACAATTTGCCTTCAACCCCGGCTTCCTTGTTCATCAGTGGGCGCATTAGAGTCTTCATTTGACTTCATTGCCGTGATATAGCGCAGTAGCTTAGTGCTTAGTGCTTTAGAAATAGCGGAAGCGGACAGAATACCATAGAGATACTTATCTTATTTAATATAGTTATACGTCAGACAATGGTTATCAATTGCTATAGTATTAGGAACTTAAATTTGCTTTTACGATGCGATAATATTTAATACGTGTCTGTGCAACTACATCATTTACCGTAGACTAAAAACGGGCGTAACGTTCCCCAAGTTTAAGGTCTTATAGTTGTAATTACATAAATATGCTAATACAAATCTAGGAGTCATTTAATTATGTAAATGAATAGCGATTTTATTAATTAACGAAATAAATCGATTTAAATGTTCGCGTAAAATAGATACTAAAATAATAATAACAGATTGGTATAGCGTGAGGAGGATGTGCACAGTGGCGGGAAATTATTTTTTTGATTTATAATTTACCGTCAAACTTAACTATTTTTTAAACGCGGAACGGCAACAGCGTTTATTGTTAATGGATCGACCGAGTTTATTGCGCGCGTGTTTGAAAAAATAAAGCAAAACGACATTTATTAAATAAATATTAAATATTTAACGCATTAGCGTAATATTTCGTAATGGGTGAAAATTTATTATTTATTTGTATTAAGCTTTGCACTTGGCAATGAATGTACGAGTTGTGAGTTAAAAAAAAATAATAAAACGGTTTCTGAATCGCGATCTGGATATCCGTATAAATAAATAAAACATTTCAGGTGTTCTTAGTTATTTACGTAAGCAGTTTGTACAGATGCTTATTTTCTCGCCCAATTTAGACCGCAGCGAAATCTTTCTTTTTACAAATATAAGTTGCCACTTATGCGGGACATACGAGTATTATAGTGCTGTAAGTATACGAGAAATAAGAAAGGCACTCATTCGTCTTCCTATTCCAGTTTCTTATGTAATTTTTGCGATAGGATCAGAGGAAGTTTCTGTATTAGCCCAAAAGCAGAAGCAACTACGGATCTTCACCTTACCGAACCCAATTTAACTCAAATGAGATAAGATCAAAATAAGGTGAAGGTGCATTGGCATACAAAAAGGACTATAACAAAACAACCAGAGTCGTAAACTATTTAATTGTTCACACCATTGGCTTCGCCTGAAACTTGATGTATACTCAACTCCTCAAGATAACTGACCTGACTGATACTCAAGACCTTATCGCATGAGCGTTATATCAGAGGCAGTGTTTAGGACGAGTGAGTGCCTCTATGTTTGCACATACACTTCATCACAATCATCATCATTTCAGTCGATCACTAGTCCACTGCTGAACATAGGTAGTTTTGCGGCAATCTATGTGGGAGGCTCACAGTATGATACAAAAGTTTTTAGCTCTCATTTTGGGAGGATATTGCCGTTGTTGCCACGCTGGGCAGGCAGTTTGGCAACCGCAGTTTATTTATTCAGATATTCCAGGAAGATGCTGCATTCATGGCACTTTTCAGTCTTCTGCGCAGTTGGTGTCTTCTGACAGAATATGAAAGTTGTTGTCGTGTTCGAAAATCGAAAAGTTGGAAAATCAATACAGTCTTAATATGATTTAAAAAAAATATACTGACTTAGGCTGAAATCCGAATTCAAGACAGTAGTAATGTAGTCGCGTAAAAATAGTACAAGTCGACATAAAATGCTTAGTTCTAAGATATTCGTGATATTAATTTGAACAAATAATAAAACAGAAACCAATCACTGGTTCGAATTTAAGATGGAATTGTTTATTTTAGATGATAATCTTGTTTATCTACTACATCTGCTCTTCATTGATGCAGTCCGCAATCAATTTCATTATTGTCCGTTTCCGTTTCTAAGAAATAACATCGCGCTGACTCTCCAGCTGCTCCTAAGCACTGTACTTAGTTCTAGAGATATGCACTCAACAAGAGTTCATTGTAGTTGCTGAATACTTTGTGTATTCAGTTTTATATTTATAAAAACTTTATTATATACCTATTATAGAAAATAAAAAATACACTTCATTGTAAAAAAAACTAATAATATTATGTAAAATATACAAAAAGCCCATAAATGTCCTACTGATGAACACAGGCCTCCTCTCATAAGTCTCACAGAGTTTTGAAGCCAGGAAGAGCCCGCCACGCTGCTCCAATGCGCTTTGGAGGACTTTATATTTCGTAATATTTTTTTTCTCAGACATCCTTATATTTTCCTTCACTTTCACTGCCAATGAAATTGTAACTCAACATTGCAATTAAAATTTATAGTGATACCCGCACTGTGAACTACTCACGCTTTCTGGTAAATGTAAGGCAAGCTCCCGACCACTAAGCTACCACGACTCATATTTATATATAATCGTATTTAAATTTTATTTTCAATTCATTTAAATAATATTGACTTTCTTTCTGATGTGTATCTGAACGAGTAGATATATTTTTTAAAGAAAACGATGCACCACAGTAGGGATTATTTCTGTATCCTAACATTTTACACACATAAATTTCACATGCACAATACAACCAGACCCGAAAATCAACAATGTGTTTTTTTATCCCAATGTCGGCTCCAGCTGGGATTCGATGGGCTTAAAGCGCCCGCGGCATAGAAGTCAGCTGACCGCTACGCCACGCGGTCGTCATGTATTAACTTAGGATATAGAATAGATATACTTTTATAGATTTAACTAACCTACAGATAAGCACCTTAAAATTAAATGCTCACGAAAAAAGTCACGATATCTGTGTCGTATATACGACAGAATTATACGACAGAATATATATTCTGATATAACTAATAACATGAAAAAAAATCTCATCCTCAGAGTCCGTCACGCTGCTCCAATGCGGTTTGGCGGACTTCACATGTCCGCGAAATATTTTTATTTCTCGGTACACGCTGGTTTCCTCACGATGTCTTAACCGCTGAGCACGTCGTAAAGCAGCACTTAAAATTTCAGAACAATTTTACAGTTGCCGGCAACGAGGAACGAACTCAAGTCACTCGCGTACTATGAAATTTAAGGCGAGCACCCGACAGTTGAGCCAACACGTCTCTTCTTTGTAGGCTAAAATTGATTATTAGAAAAAAAATTGGGCGTAATCGTTCATAAAACAAATTACCTTGAATTGATCTACCGTACTACATTCGGTAACTGACGAACTATTCGTCATTTCGTCTTGTAGGCTTTATCAGTCACATTTCATTACTTATAAATCATTGGGCGACGTATTACATTACAATTGATAATTTTTACGCCTCTGCGGCAGACGGAGCGATGCGGCGGCCCTTTTGCGCCTACGCAAGTTGTTTGACGGTTGTCGTTTGTAGCTGTGGCTCAATATCGTTCCATTTTTATCGCTAGTCTTTCCAATTGAGCAATACAACCGTCATAACTATATTACTCTTGTTTTATGGAGCTTTCTTAGTGTAACACTTCTAACTGCTTCTAAATTTTGAAAGGAAAGAAAGTGTTAAAGTTTTAAATTTATATTAACACCCACGGCACTTGCACGGGTGTAATTTACTGAAGAAGATAATCACACATCTCGCGTTTAATAAAACACAACGTTTATTTTATAACTTTTATAGAGATTTAGATAAGATATTACCATCCAAACTTCCGACTTTTCCGGTGGATTTTCCAAAAAATTATACAGATTATTACAGGTGACCTTTCATACATGCGGCAATTGATTTTCATTTATATAGAAGTAATATCGGTAGTAGTAGTATCGGTAATAGTAAATGTATTTGACTATTTTCATCAGATCTATGAATGCCTGAATGTTCGCAGAACCTGTTAAAATATAAAAAAGTTGTATTAGTAAAAAAAAATATAGTTTTGAGGTATTAACTGTACATTCGTATTTGACCCATGAAGGTCTCGTGTTGATTTTACTATAGCACCAGTTAGCTGCACAACTAAGTAATGTATAAAATAATCTCGTAAATTTCAAATTCTCGAATTAAGAAAAAGATTGATTTTGTAACAGTTATCTTCTAAGAAGGCTAATCTTTGTTTGAATGTAAAGTATCTTGAATATTATTTATGGTCTTTCCCCGATCTATTCTAGGAAAAGTGATTTTCTATGAAGCATGTAGTAATCTATTACACTGCCATCACATCGCAATGATAATGATTATGTTTTGTTAAATATTAGGCAATTATAAAAAGAACATGATAATTAATATAGTAATAATGTACGTAGCCTTTCTAATAATTTGCATTTTACTTTCAACAAATATAACAAAGAAGTGTTAATTTTAGTTAGTTAGGCAAGCATCTACAACAACATACGTTCCGTTAACATTTTATTAGTTTATTTTATTATCCAAATATGAGAACTGTTTTGAAAACCAAATTTACCATCGACAACCGTGTCAAAAACTTATACCCGTGGCGTTCGATGACTTGCGCAAATATTTTGTTATCCGAATCGTGTTTTGAAACATAAAATCGTTCTAATTAATAGTTCTATCCGTTAATGAAATAAATCAAAGTCTCGCGAGTATTAGAGTTTACAGCACAAATAAAACCATAAACTAAAATCCGTAAGACTTTCAACGAACAAAACTTAAGCTCTTGGCTTTTAACAGCTATAGTAGCTATAAAATCAAAGATACTGTGTTGTCGGATAAATGTTTTGAAATATTAAATGCAGATCGATCGACAGATTTTTGTCGAGCATTGTGATGAATACAAAACAAAAATGTAAATTTTGGAAAAGTTAACCTTAAATACTCAATAGTTTATCTCAATTAATTTATTTAAAATTGACCGCGCATTAAAATGACATATTGCTTATAATAGGTTCTTCTTTGAAAACGGTCAAATATTTCCGATGGAAAACTTCAACTTTGTGTCAGAGACATTGAGTCCCTCGATATACTGGTACAACTATCTACAAACCCCGAAAATAATGCTTTATTGTTACGAATAAATAGCTATTTAGGCAAGAGAACTCGCTTAATTTAATAATTGAATTATTAAGAATTCAAATGTTAAAATAAAATCTAAAATCTCTTCATTAGGTACTCATTATATCTTATAGTTCTTACATTTGTATTACAAACACGTTTACAAACTCGAAAACACCTACAATACATATGTTTTAACTTCCAATCGAGAGCCGGCAGTAGCGCAGTGCAGACATGCGATGAGTCGACAGGTGCGCGCATTATTATGATTGAGCCATTGTTTCCCACGACCCACCATTACCGGTATTATTACAGCGGAGATGCTTACGTACCCCTGTTTCTTGTTACTGCTCTTCAAAATATGAAGGTTAACAAAGGTACTACATGTTCGTCGAGCATTGTATGGATGATATCCACACTTACTCAAAAGACCTCTACCTCGGCCTCTCTTCAATTTAGCCTTAATCTCAGGAGTTTGACTGCATAGCTTTTTGTTAAGATTGCATAAGCAACTTCGAAGCAAAAGCTTTGTAAGAGACTGCAACAGTTCGACTATCGTAATTATCATATACAGCTACTTCGAAGTCTACTCCTATATGTGGGGTTCTTCTAAGTTGGAAGGTATTGATCGTGACGCTCAGTTCATGAATAGACTATTGCGGTTCCAGTGGCCTATGTTGTGTTAATATATAATGTTTGCACATTACTGTGTTTCGGTTTGAACGGCACTGATTGCTAGTGTAATTACTGATCATATGAGACGTAAGAACCGATGTCTCATGGTGATGAGCGCAGTGTGGTGCCACACAAAACATTTCAAGTAAGGTTCTGGGTAACTTCGAAATTGTTATGGGCAGCCGAGGAAGTTACCTTAAGGTGAAAGACTTGCATGTATCATCGATATTAATAACTCTACATATTAAGAAAGCGTGATGAATAATTCTTATACCTTATGGTTATCTATAAAAAAGCGACATGCTTAAAGAAAATTATATTTGAATCAGAATTATTTAATTTTTAATAAATACCACATTTAAAATATAACCGTGGAGAATTGCACGAACAGTTTTACACGAAAGACTTAGAAGCTCATATATTACGCCATTGTAATATTAATTATTGCACAGGCGCCCTACTGCGTGTAAATAAAACGTCACTCAGTGTGTCTGTCAGTGATGGACGGTGCGGAGCTAGACGTAAATAGCGTACCTACTTAGTGTGTTTATATTTTGGTGAATTTTGTTACCTACTTTACAGAATATATAAAAGATTATTATAAGATAATTAAGAATATTAGAAATAAACATTTATATTTTTAATATAAAAAGTTTTTGTATATATTTAAAATCTGATTATTTAAAATACGGGAGTTTCTGGACATGCCATACTTAGCAGTCATAATAATTAGTATACGTTTGTAAGGTAAGATGCCGTTTGGGTTTCATTCGTAATTAATTTTTTTCTAGGAAAATAATGATTCTCGTGACAGCTTTTACTGGTGGTAGGATTCCTATGCAGGAATCCGCCTAGGTAGGTACCACCCCAGGGCTAGTTATTCTGCCGTGAAGCAGTAGTGTGCAAACATTACTGTGTTTCGGTTTGAAGGGCACTGTGAGCTAATCACTGGGAATTTGAGACTTAAGAACTGATGCCGCAGGGTGACGGGCACAGTGTGGTGTCACACTAGATATTCTGGGTGACACAGCATTTCTTGTGGGCGGACGTTGCACTTACCATCAGTTGAACGTTTTGCTCGTTTCGTACTTTACACAAAAAAAAAGCCAAATATATTTTCGATATCGTTTTCCCATCCAATGATCAAAGAATCCGATTGACGAAAGCTTTCGCTTTATTATTTTAAATTTGAAGCAAATCTCTTAAAATCCGTACAATCTCCCGTATGAAAAAACGTTTACAAATAACTCTGTTGAATATGGCAGAGTTTTTAATGCAACTTAAATAGCTGTGACGAGAGTATGGTTTACAAGGTTAATTTTCAATAATATTGTAAAATTGTATATACAGCGTTGCTGTTAGCTGAGTCCTCCCACAATGTGTCATTATTATTATATCTCTTGGTCATATTAAAATAAGAATTAGAGTGAGGTAAGTAACAGTGGCAGAACCATTTATCGGTAGGATAAAGTATGATAATAACAAGAAAGTAGGTAAACTAGTAAATTACAATTAATAGCTTTCACGGCACATTCATAGTAAATTTTATTTCTGTAGTAGAGTATGTAGCAGTAGTAGACAATAAAAAGTAAAGTAAAGTAAAGTTTCAGCCTATAAATGTCCTACTGCTGAGCACAGGCCTCCTCTCATTTCTGAGAGGGTTTAGGAGCTAGGAAGAATCCGCCACGCTGCTCCAATGCGGGTTGGCGGACTTCACATGTCTTCGAAATATTTTTATTCCTCAGACATGCAGGTTTCCTCACGATGTTTTCCTTCACCGCTAAGCACGTGGTAAATCAATCAATTGTAGAACAATTTTAGAGGTGCTGGCACCGGGGATCGAACCCAGGTTACTCGCTTACTATGAAATTAAAGGCGAGCATCAGGCCCCTGAGCTACCACGGCTTTCATAGATAAACTATTATTCTGAGTCGATATTTTGTTTTCCTCAGCTGTCTTAACAAATCTTTAGACAAAAGATAAGATTTAAGATTGCTCAATAAGCACAGACCATAATGAATGGATTTAAGGCACATTAACACCTGCCGTCCGCCGGCTAAGGTTAAATGAATATTATTCGAAACTATGTGAGATTGCATATACAGTTACCTCCTATACGATCAAACCTAGCGCAAGAAATAACGTTACACTTAGGCGCCATTTATCAGCGTCAGTGCCGATTAACTTATTACTGCACCTCATTATTTCTTCGTACGCACTGCCTTATGTATACTTGAATTGAGCACCCTAGTGAATTAGCACCTTGCTGCATTACGCATTAAATTTCAAACTTGTTACAGTCTCTACGTAACGTCACTAAAACATGTCACGTTATGAAACAAAAGATCATATGATTAAGAAAAACTAATAGATGTTATTTCATACACTTGTTTCATTTATAAAAACATAATACGAATGAATAACCTTTATAAAACGAGTCTATCAATAATGTCTATAGTAGGTATATCTACGGTAAATTACGTAGAAGTAGGTAATATGAAATTTCCATAACATGCAAATAATTACACATTCATGTAATACAGTGTCAGTTTAAACTATTATTATATCTTCCTTATTGTTCCTCACACAATGGACCATTATAAACAATTACATGGAATATCCAGTAACATATAAACATATAAAACATTTTATCTACTTAGTCACGACCAGTTGTTCGAGATTTTATAAAGGTCTAACCAACGTCCATAAACTGAAGTTTGATTTAAGTGTGTTGCAATAATTACTATGCGTTTCTTCAATGCTGTACTAAAAAGCTGCAGATAATTAAACTTAAGGCGAAGCGTTTTGCTTTCTTGTTCATAATGCGTACAGCAAAGGACTTGAATCATTTGCCTGCATCAGTCTTTCCGTTTTATTAAAATGTGGGAGTCTTTAAGATAAGATTGAATATGTTTTTTTCTAAGCTAGTGCGTTTACAATCCAAAATGTTAAATTGTAAAAAAAAAATACGACAAAGGTTTCAATTTAATAATGATACTACAGTTAGAAGTAACAACTTTCTTTTTTTCCCTGCCTGTCATTTTTGCTACACCTAATCAAAATCTCATCACTCCATGGGTTGACTGGGAGAAAATGCCTGAAGGTATTAAGTCCGCTCTTATTATCCTTTAATTGTAAAAGAAGCAATAAAGATTTAAATAAATAAATAAATAAACTTGTATTTGTTTTATTTGTAAATATTTAAGATCTTTATTACAGATAGGCGAAAGCGGATCTAAGTCGATTGTAGATACGCGGACACACTAGTGTCGCGTAATGAAAAAATCTGCACTAATAATTGAAAATAACAGTTTAAGAAGTGGTCGGTACTGGAAATATTTGCGTATTATACCAATTCAAGAGATACTTTAAAAGATTTGCTTTTAGTCTATATAAAGATAAGGTCTTTCCCAAGAAGAGAGGTTTTATCGTAATGGCCACACTTGGCCGCCGGATAGGCGACGGCTGTATCAGACACCGCGAGTAGTAGATGTTTCCACCAGTCATCAGTCTGAATATTACTTTTTTTAAATATTTTATTTTCAAGAATTTAATGTTATCACATAGATCGTAAAACGTATATTTGAATAAATAATTCAAAAATTGTATATGGGTAATACTAAATAAAAAATATTTTTATCCTTGCGTACAAACAATTCTTCTCAATAGCAGTAATTATGATAAAAATTACAATAATAATTAAGAGCAGAGAACATAGCATATCGAATGATAATTAGATAATTACTAACTCGCAGAATCATTCAAAAAGGTAACGAGAGTATACTAATACGAAAGGTTCGTATTCAGTTCATTCCGTAATGTTCCCTAAACAGACTAATGTAGGTGAGTACAAAGAAAATATTTAACAGTACAGATTGTTGACATGTATGTGACAAGAGCTCAATGACAAAATGAGAATGCTTAAAATATGTTTGAATAAGTATCCGTTGCTGATACACCTGTAAATTTTAATATTGTTTTGTACGCATTATGATCAACAGTTATGTTTACCAATGATTGAATTCAGCTATTGAAGACAGTTAAGCCTATGAATTCCGGCTGGGCACAGACCTCTTCTCTTTTTGATACAGTTTTGGTGACGAGAATAATATGCCAAATAGTTTATTTTATGGAAAAAACTGACGGGACGAAGAATAATTCAACTGAAGTGAAACTTCTGCCCATAAAAATGTGGTGTGATGATTTTTTGTGGTTAATCATAACTTAAAATTTTAATAATCATTTGTAGTATTGGCAACACCAAAGATAAAAACTTAAGCTACCACGGCTCAGTAGTATCAGCTATTGGACAACTACATGGCGGCGATAGTTTACTTGTGAACGCTACTGGGAGGGCAGGCTGTCGTCTTTAAACCTATCTAGTATGGTGTATTTTATGTCTTGCATACGAATCTTAGCAAATCAACTGGCTTTCCCTATTGTAATGGATATTATAATAATATATAAGATAATATTATAATGGATTTCCGCAAAGTAACGCCTGATTCTTTTGCCTTTATTGGAGAACTGTGTAATAAATGGATATGTCTACATATTTATTGAAAGTAATGTGAAGTCCATATACCAGGAATAAGTTAGCAGTCCATTTTTTTAAATTTATATATTTTAGTAGGTCGTGACAATGTAGCTGTCCTGATGTTGAATCACTTGTGCCTAAACTTTTTTATTTGAGAAAGTGACGAGACGTGCAAAACATCCTTCTGATTGCAAGTACAACGTCTACCCATAACAAATTCTGAGTCACCCAGAACATTTCTGTGTGACACCACACTGCGTCTTTCACCCTGAGACATCAGTTCTTAAGTCTCATATGCCCAGTGATTACGCTAGGTCTTAGTGCCCTTCAAACTGAAACACTGTAACGTCTGTACAATACTGCTTCACGGCAGAATAACTGGTCATGCGGTGGTACATTCCTAGAACATAAATAAATATCACAATAAGCATACCTATTTTATTATATTCTCTATCCTACTAAATACTGTTTGCTGTAGCTGGAAGTACCAATGCTAATATTATTAATCTCTGTTAAGTTACATACAAACATTATCATTACGTAATACATAAATCCCTGTAACAAACAAACTTCATACAAACCGTACCGGTTTGAATGAAGAAACACGGTTACATAAGATTAAAAAAATAGCATTTTAACTTTAACTTATGACTTCCAATCTCTTATCTCCTCTAAAAATTGTATGGATACCAACGACAGGAATCTTCACAACATTTGTTACTCGAAGCAACACATACGAAATCGTAATTATAATAAGTCTATTAGTTGTACGTTGCGATGTACGGTACTAATAAAGCAGTTTGATGCGGCATTAATAGTGAAGAGAAGCACGACAAGTGAAAGAGCTGGTCACTATTTAGCTTTGGTTATTAAATGGCGCTCTGACATTAATTGCAGTAAGTGGTCTGACATTTTGGTTGCTTAAGACATTGTTTAATGTATGATTTCGAAAAACATTTTCAATATAGTGTCAGATAATAATATTATCATCATAAGTATGTAGAATTCGTTTCTGGACATAAGCCTCCACCAACTTGAGGCAATTTGCTTAAGTTTCGCAGTCGCAGTACCAAACGCGTTTCATCTCAGACGATTCCCCTCCGTTTTTCTTTTTCAACGGCCACCTCACTGCAAAATATTCCTAAATTGTGTCAATAATTTCGCCCAAAATTTGTTACCATGTTGCTATACGTGTTGTTACTTAATAATAAAAAACCGGCTTCAACGGCTCCAAACATACTGATGCGAATTTAAGGGTTCCATAATTTTCTCAAGGATCTATCATCAGCATTTGACCAAAGGAGTATGGAACCAACCTAGAGTATAACCTATTCATTAAAATTCGTTCACAATTAGCGAAGATATCGCGTAACATACAAACAAAAGAAAAAAATAGTCGAATTGAGGACGTCCTCCCTTTTTAAGGCGGTTAAAAATTAAACAATTCATAACAAAATTCACAAAAGCCGTGGTAGCACAGGGGCCTGGTACTCGCCTTTAATTTCGTAGTACGCGAGTAACCTGGGTTCGATCCCGGTGCCAGCACCTCTAAAATTGTTCTACAATTTTAAGTGCTGATTTACAACGTGCTTAGCGGTGAAGGAAAACATCGTGAGGAAACCTGCGTGTCCGAGAAATAGAAATATTTCGAGAACATGTGAAGTCCGCCAACCCGCATTGGAGCAGCGTGGCGGATTCTTCCTAGCTCCTTAAAACCCTCTCAGGAATGAGAGGAGGCCTGTGCTCAGCAGTGGGACATTTATAGGCTGAAACTTTACTTTACTTTACTTAACAAGCATCTGTGAATGCAATACTAAAAATTATCGCACTAACGTACAGTTTTAGTTTGGTTTAGAAAAATATGTAATTTGTAAAATAAATTTGAAATACATGTTTATGACTGTATAATTATTGAATTGGATACCATAAAGAAGAACTAACAAATATTAGCTACATACTGAAAAGATTTCCCAACGGGAAGAACTCTCATTCAGTGACAAAAAAACCAAAACCATTGAAGTCCTCATCCATAGCAAATACGTTAGACGTCAGCCGACAATCAAGCCTGGCTGGCAAGAAAACCGCTTGGACGTACCGCCATATATGGTGCTGAAGCGAGAACCTCTAAAAACTGGAACGTCAGTGGCTGCCTTAGACGTGGCGGTTGTAAAGTAACGCGCTGTACCGCAATAGTTAATCTATTCCTTATCTTCCTACTCGATTGCGGAGGAAAAAACGCAATTCTTATTTTTCTTATCGACTGTGATGGATATGGTATGTTGGGTAAGATCGACATCGTTGTTATTGTTAGTTGTCGTCTTGTTTTCTTAGATAAATCTTCTCGCTTGTTAATTTATACAATATGAACAAAGTGGAGATAATTATAGAGTCGCTAGAGCTCAGGGACTGCTGCTAGCCTTCGATTTTACTGTATGGGATTGACCTCGGTTTAGTTCCGATTTACAACCTGGTTGGCAAAGAAATCTTTTAAATTTATTAAAAAAAATATTTGTACAAAAACTGAAAATTGTTATTTTAGGCAGGAACGGTGTGGCCCCCTACATTTGATGCCAAATTTTAATATAAGTAGCGCTGAATGCGGAACAGTGGGTCTATAATATTGTAACAAGTAAATAATCTATGAGACTCTAAACATTTTAAAAATGGGCATAGAGTTCTCCCCAACTGAAAGTCTTAACCATACCAGACCCTGTTGTTTATAAAATATTAATAGCAATTTCCAAACCTAACAGATAATTACGTCATCTGTCGGATTCCACCAGATTAATCTAACATATCCGTCCTTTACGATACACAGGGAACGAAATGGAAAGAGATGGATTCTCTGGATGTTTAGAATAAAATAGAGAAGAAGAATAGAATTTATTTTCTTTCTGAATTATATTTTAGTAGATTCCTAGAATCCATAACCATTGCTTTTGCTATAAGTATTGTGAAAATGGGCCAGAGAGCTGTTTCTATCGTCGACGACAGACTTGAAATCACTATTGTTCGTGACTGTATTTATTACATTTAACAGAATGCTTAATTTAATAAAGACTACCTTTTCTTTTGGTCATATTACAATAACTTCACGTAAAAATACTCTTAATTTGCTTGACGTCGTCACGGAAATTGCTTTGTTGAACTCGGCCTATTATAATGACTATATATATATATATATATATATATACTTAACTACCACAAAATTATCAATATGATTTTGAAATATGTTACTCATGGTTAAATACACACAGACTGTATAAATTATGAACGTGCAAATGTTAAAGAAGACAAGGAATTTCCATTAACGATTGTAATGTTCCTGATTAAACTTATACATTCGAGTAGCGGAAACGTACAAGAACATTTTTTTCAAATTGTGCCGTTATTTATGTGCAAATTTTGTAGAAGATGAAAGACGATGATGAACGAATACCACCTGTAAATTGTTTGGAGAAACAGTAATAAGCCAAAAAAAACTACTACTGAGATTTCAAGAAACAAAAGAAATTTGTTTAGAGTTTAGTTCGCCCAGATACGGCCATTGAAATATATTTAAAAGATTCAAATATGACAGAAATGTTTATTTTTAGAATATCGTACATCACATCATACTAGAGTTTATTACAATTAGATAAGCAACAATATGTGTTTTTGCACACATTTTGTCCGCAGCTAAGATTCGAACCCAGGATCCGTGGCGTAGATATCAGGTACTCTGACCAAGCGTTAAGGCGTTAAATTTCTTGATAAAAAAGAATCTGTGGCATGTCATGGCTGCTGAAAGCTGGTGGCAAGCCACGGCCACAATTCCAATAAAAATGTTTTTGGAGATTATTTTTTAATCCATAGACTATAATTCAATAGGAGAGTGGGCATAGGGGCAAGCGACTCGCCTGATGGTAAGTGATCACTGCCATGTGCCTCACATAAAGATGCAAAACCTGAAGAACATTTAAATGTTAGTTGTATTATAAACGAATTGTATATAAAAAGTTATATGAACAACCAAACGTTCTCCACATTTATTTATCATAATAATTTAGGTATTACTAACATTTCCATACGTCCCGCTTTAATGCTATGTGTCCCGCTGTCCCTAAAATATGTCCCGCTTTGATAAAACAAAAGCGTAATTCATATTTAATAAATAATGTACTGAACAAATGTTGTTCATCTGAAAAATATACAAAATACCAGCCAGCCCATCGGAATACACTAGATTAGATCTTATTCTTATTTTTGATCAATCGACATTTCATAATTATACTATAAATATGTGTATTATTTATAAAATAAAAATAATTTGAGAGCGTGCCCGTTTTGAGACAAAAACTGGTCACGTTAAGTATATAATGCATCGTATGTATATTTATACATATATAAACGAATATAGATTCCTTGTAGTCGATTGTAAAATATCTTAATAGTTGATAAGGTTTCAAGATCCCTGGCAGTTTCACTGTGGGATAATACAAGACACCTTACGTAATATAAAGGCTCCATAAAAAATAGTATAGGTGCATACGTAACAATAACCAGCAAATTATTCACTGCCCTAATTAGCTTTTAGTGGTTTATTATATTGAAGAAATTCTATTGATGCATTTATTATTTAGAAAATAATAGAAGATAAGACTAGGTCATTAATAAAACGAATTGTTTATTACTGTCATGTGGTGCAACTAGAATAACTAGAAAACTAGAAATAATGTAATGAAAGTCTTCATTATCTTAATTTCAATTTATATTATTTAAACTACGATAAATCTATTACAACGACAAATCTACTCTTTACAACTAAACTTTAATAAATTAAAAATATTTTCATTTGACCAAAAACTCATACGTAACCAGGATATAACAGGCAAAAAGCCGTGTTTCACCAATAGTAATACATTGATTATATTCATAGTTGTTGTAAGTTCTCTGTAGTGTAATCAATGCTTTACGACCATCTTAACGACTACAATAAAGCAATATATTTAGAAAGGATGGAGAAACATGAGTTACGATGGTTTTATTTATTTAGTTATTACAACAAAGGTTCTATGTTATTTACGGTTTAGTTATAATCCGTATCTGCCGCAACCTTGTTATTGCATAAAAAGTTGGTTTTCGCAATAAATTTCATTGTGTTTTACTATGGATACATAAGTAAACATTGCTTGTACAATATACACACTACGCCATCTGTTGGTAAGTAAATTAATTTGCATAGTTTAGTAATAGTACTTTCAGTATGTATGTTTACGCAGAATAATATTGTTAGTTTAAGAGTATATTGCTTTTTGTCAATTCCTATGCAGGAATCCGTCTAAGTCAGTGCCACCGCAGGGCCAGTTATTCTGCCGTAAAGCACTAGTGTACATTACTCTTTCGGTCTGACGGATACTGAGAGTTAGTGTAGTTACTGGGTATATGAGACATAAGAATCCTACCACCAATTATTTCACCACTCATATGTTACGTTAGCTTTTTTATGTTCAAGCAAATATTTTAAGTTAAATAAGTAGTTCACGCTATGACCTGAATGACAATATGCATTAACAAATCGAGTCCATGCTGCCAAAGAGGATTTTTTTTTTTATATTTAAAGAGATCGATTTGTTATAATAGTCGCCAACAAAAATGTCGATACCTTATAAATTTTAAATTGATCATAGTATTTTTTTTTTGAGAATAAGTTGCGACAGTTTTATCTTTGTCGCCAAAATCGATATGAACTTATTAAAAACATAAGTTATATAACTTATTAAAAAAGCAAATAAAACCAATCTGATTAAAGAAGGTAGATACGGCGACTAAATTTAAAATATGATATAACGCTTCTTAGTGACATTGAAACTGCCCAAAGAAGTTCTCGAATCGTGGATGATTTACATTTTTTCTAAGACAGATTTTATTTTATTTACTGTATAAAGATTATTTGAAAAAGTCACACAAAATACCCTCTGGGGTAAGAGATGGCAATCCGTCTTGCCAAGCATGGTGAATACGTAACATCGTCCCAAATTAGATAAGAGAAAAATTCTGTCTTGCAATGATCAGTTAGCACTCCAAGACTAAATATCAGACTGTAAGGGTAAGGAAGGATACGAGTATATTGTAATTTTTTGCCATAGTTTTGCCATAGTGAATTAGTTTCTCCTTTTTTCGGTTTTTTTTTGCAAATTTTTAATTTTATCTTCTGTCATAAATAATTAACTCATCGGTCTCTTAAGAGCGTTTTTGTTCTTCGAGAACTGATTTTTACATAATATTTTCATTTTATTATGTTATTTTTAACATAACAGAAAATTAAGACTACAGTTAGCGCTACAGTTGCTAGAGAAAGAGAAAATTATAACAGTATGTACTTTATACGCCTATGTATTGACTAAAACGAAATTTTATTTAACGACTACCGACAGCGTGGCCTAGTGGTTAGCGACGTGACTTCTACGCCGCGGGTCCTGGATTCGAATCCCAACCGGAGCCAATATATGTGCAAAACAACAACTGTTGGTTTTTGGGTCTGGTTGTATTGTGCATGTGAAATATACCCGAACACATATAAAACGCACCCAAAATACAGAAATAATCATACTGTGGGGTATCTTTTTTTTAAATTCAAAATAATGAATTTTTAATTTATTGATTTACTAATACATATTTTACATTACCTGAAGACGTTTAAAGCGTTAAGTTTTATAATTTCTACTTTATACAGTAAAAGCACGGTTCCTTGCTGAAATCAGCCTCCTGAGAATTAAGAAGAATTAATAGAATTCGTATGCGGTAATCCATCGGGGTAGGTACTACCACAGGGCCAGATAATCTGCCGTGAAGCTGTAATGTGCAAACATTATTGAGTCTTGGTCTGAAGAGCACTGAAAACTAGTGTAATTAGTGGGTGTATGAGACTTAAGAACTGATGTCTCAGGGGGGCGAGCGCAGTGTGGTGCAACACAGAAATGTTCTGAGTGACACAGAATTTGTTATAGTCGGACGTTGCACTTACGAGTACCATCAGGTGAAAGTTTCGCTCGTCTCGTCACTTACGCCCAAAAAAACATACACACGCTGATTGGCGGTACAATACTGGAATATATCGCGCTGTCGTAGTGTCTACCTAGATAGAATCCTTTATAGAAGACTTAGTATCAATAGCAGCATTATCATTACCACAGTCTTTCAGAAGCCCACTGCTGAACATTGGCCTATGATAATCACAGAGCCTGAGCCAAGCACAATATATTGCTTTCACATCCTAACAGAAGTTGTTTATTTTTTTATTTAATTTTATTAGGCATTTAATAATGTTAGTTAAAGTAACTACCAATTAATAACACTGACACGACCGCCTCTTAAAATATTTAAAAACTGCAGCCAGTCATCGTGGAACTACGATTATACATACTTTAGGAGGAAAACGACGAGGCAATGTGGTTACAGGTGAAAGGTCGTACGCCATGACAATATAACAGGTATATTAATAATAGAAATATTTTAATATCACTAATACTTAAACGGCTTATATTTGTTGCTTTGTGATTTGGGAAAGTAAACATGAATTATATTGAAGCATACTTAAATGTGGTTTTATTGACTGGAATGGTTAATTGGCATCGCATACCTAATTATAGATTTTTATTGGAGTAGATTTTAATTTTATTTATAAAATATAGTAAATAATTGCTGTTATTAAAATATGCTGAATAAATTAAACATATTTCATTCATATTTTTAATTAATTTTTGTATATTTGAGCATATTTTTTATTTATTTGTCAGTGAGTCATCGGTTCTTAAGCCTGTCTCATATGCCCAATAATTACTCTAGCTGTTAGCGCACTTAAAACTACAGTGATATTTCACACTACTGCTTCATGGCAGAACAACTGACACTGCGGCGGTACCAACCTAGATGGATTCCTGGTTAGGAATTCTACCACCAGTATAATGCCGCTGTGCTTCTTACGAATACCTACAGATAATCGGAGACCCAATTATTGGCAATGATGCATAACAACTTATTCCTCATTGCACCTGCATGCTTGTATGTGTCTATGCGTCATAATTACGTTCATGGCTACCCTTAGCGAAAAAAAGCGTGAAATATAATTAAGTATAGTTAGTACTCGTATTATTTTAGCCTGTTACAGTTAATTTATGTACATTGGCCTCCGCCATTAATAGTTTAAGAGACATACAACTGGAATATACAAAATAATGATTTTGCTCATTCCTTCCTTGGTTCCTTTATTCGTCTATTCCTTCATTATATAAATACTTCAAAGAATAATACATATTTAATAATTCTACTCTGAACCCTGACAGAGTTGTCAGTCTGTCAAAATAATATTTGTTTTTTCATTACTTCTTCAGTCGTCAATGAATGCACGAATTAATTCCATCAGAATATCTTTAAGGCTATACCTCAAAGCAGTATACTACTTAGTTAACAAATTATAGGACTCGTTACCAGTATTTTTCCAAAACTAACTTAAAATTAGATTCTTTAAAGCGAGAATAACACTAGGAGGTGTTTATAAAGCAAATACTCAAGAAACCTAACAGTTAACAATGCTTGAATACTATTTTTTTGACGGGAATAGCAAAACATATGCCGTATAATTATACTATCCTATACGGTATATGTCACTAAATTATATCTCGTTTCCACCGAGGTGGTAGTAAGAGGCCACGCATCACATCTCATTTCGCACGAGGGCGAAAAGTGGGTTACGTGTATTACCTCTGCCTACTCTATGTATAGGAAAAAGGCCAGACTGTATGTATGTATGGTACCACCCCAGGGCCAGTTATTCTGCCAGGAAGCAGTAGTCTGCCGACATTACTGTGTTTCGGTCTGAAGAGCACTAAGAGCTCGTATAACCACTGGGCATATGAGACTAAGAACTGATGTCTCAAGGTGACTGGCGCAGTGTGGTGCCACTCAGATGGGGTTTGGCTGATACAGCATTTGTTATGGGCAGACGTTGCATTTAACACCAGGTGAACGTTTTGCTCGTCTCGTCACTTAATCTAATAAAAATGAAATCAATACATATTAAAATGACTGTCTAATATTTATGTCAATAATTGATTATAATACGAGCTAAACTTGAGCTCAACTTAGTTCAATTCGTATTTATTTGGTGTTGTCAGAAAACTTATACAAAATGCACAATTTCGTATCGCACTGTTATATCACAAGCTTATAATTGTTATTTATAGCCATGCCATTTATAGAGAAACATCGAATTTAAGGTAATTTAAGTTAATTTCATACAATAAATAGAATGATGTTATTAGCCACAGGCGTTATATTTTGAACTTACGATTTCATAAATGTAGTGGAATTTAATTTGTAGCAAATTAAATGACCTGTGTTTTTAAATCATAATATTACAAAATCAAGATGCATTCCTGCTAATGAAAGTATGAATTAAAAAATGTACAAAATGAAGGCTGTACGTTGCGTGCTGCCCCCTTCGCGTTCCATTTCGCACAGAAGGTGTTCCAACTTTTTGTATCATCCAATAATCGAGAAGTATATTGAAACTTCTCTCCGATTGCTTTGATTACAGGATCGTTATGAATTTTGCCGTCTATTTTAAGCGATATAATATTTTTGAATTAAGTTATTCACCAAGAAATAGATAACACATTCAAGTTTTTCGTAACTTACCTACCTACCTAAAAACCTTAGTACCCTTCAAACATTACTTTTCTTATTTAGTTATTTCATCGTATTGGCGATTTTCATCAAAGAAGTTAGTTTCATCAATTCCAGTAGCTCAATATAATGCATTTACAGAACCATATCTCGGTTGGCGCAGTGGCTAAGTACTTAGTTTCTCCGCCACCGCTTTTGGGTTCAATTCCCGCACAATTTCATACTAAACGAGTTCGATCTGGATTCGATCCCCCGTGCAAAATATATCTGCAAAATTTACCCCAGTAAAATTATATCTGTTCAATCAATATTATTATTTTTCCTTTTCAGGACTATATTACTTCAATGAATATTTAAGTCTGTTATATGATGTTCAATGATATGATACTTGCCAGCTTCGGTTTGATTTAACTATTAATTACTTTGCATCCGGCACTTTTACCCCAGTAAAATTATATCTGTTCAATCAATATTTTTATTTTTCCTTTTCAGGACTATATTACTTCAATAAATATTTAAGTCTGTTATATGATGTTCAATGATCCTGTATACTCGTATATATGATACTGGTTAGCTTCGGTTTGATTTAACTATTAATTACTTCGCATCCGGCACTTTATGAAGGTTATTTTTATACTTTCCAGTCACTTTACGTCTTTGTTTTGTTAATAATTACTAAGCAATTTAGGTAAAAATACTTTTTTTTAATAAGACACAAAATTGGAAAGATAAGAAATTATAACATTGTATTCCAATTGGGATAAGCACATAATAAATAGGTACATTCATAATTTTTTCGGCTGTCTTTTTATGCAGAATTTGCAATGCTATTAAGTGCGTACGTGATCAAAACATGTATAAACTGCAAATAATTCAAAAATCCATTATATTATATTACTTAACCTTGATAACAATTATGGCCTAACCTGAATACTTGAGAAGAAAAACTTTATTGGTGCAACCTTTTTCGTACAATATGTCCTTCCTTAGAAAAGATTTCAACGCGTTACGTTTTTATTCTCTGTGATTGTTTCGCTTGTTAGGTTATTCTTAATTTGCACATAATCGAAATAAACATACTTCGTGAATTAAATAAGTTATCATATTTATCAACCAGTTTTATTTCTAAGCTGAAAAAAAAAACGTATGATCGTAATAATTGCATTGTTTTATGTTTATTTAACATTTTCATAACATGTATTAGATAATACATTAATGTTTAACTATTAATTGGCTTTTTACTAAAGTGTTAACTAATATAATAAATAAGTTGATTAAAAAAAACAATACAAAGTTTGTATTTCACCAAAGTCATAGTAACCGGCGGAAACTTTAATAACAAAAAAGTCGCAATATAGGTAAAATACAAAATCAAAATAAAGTTATACAAAATAGTAAAGTATTTTAGAAAATTTTAATTATTAGCTCAGGTGTCAGGCGCTCGCGTTAAATTTCGTATTATGTGAGTAACCTGAGTTCGGTCCCCGGTGCCGGAACCTCTACAACATTTTTGCATTTTTAAGTGCTGATTTACCACATGCTCAGCAGTGAAGGAAAACATCGTGAGGAAACCCGCCGTCGAAATGAAGTCCACCAACCCGCATTGGAGCTGCGTTGAGGATTCATTCCCGCTCCTGTAGGAGTATTATTTATGTATTTATGTTTGGGTCAATCCAAACCAGGCACGGTATCCGACGATGCTGTAAAAGCCAAAAAGGCTAACAGCAATAACATTACCGAAATTATATATTCCGGCTCCAAAAACCCTCGCAGAAATGAAATGAGGCCTGCGCACAGCAGTGGGACATTTATAGGCCGTTACTTTACTTTTTTTACTTACTTAATTATTTAAAATCATAGACTATCTCCATTTTTAATACACGATTGAATGAACTAGTAATTACTAAATTCACAAATTTGCCTAATATCCACATCTTTTTTATCTAACATACCTTTTAAGACTGGATAATTAAAGGTGCTTTAATGAATATGTTTTAAAAAAAATTAATAGAGTTACAAATCACTTTTGTCTGATTCTCTACAGAGATTTCAAACAATTCAGTCCGATATATATTCTTAACGTTAGGATTGGATATCTTTCCAAGATTATTTTAACAGTGATGTGGTGGTGGTAATGGATGTTAACCGCAGGACCGACACCGCTTTTAGCTATTCGAAATACTCGTAGAACCATGCGATAACGTTGCGTATTTAAATCACAGCATATCATTTTTAACAGTGAAAATTAAAAAAAAACTACGCATAATCAATAACCAATAGTTTAAGTTTTAATCTGTAATACAAAATACGTTCGCATTTGTTTGTAATTGTGATTTAATATAAACATCGTCTTTAGAATGTAAGCCTTTTTATAAAAATTAAACTGGCGGCCTACAAATGTTCCACGGTTGGGCATAGACATTCTCTTATTTTGGAGAGGGTTTCGGAGTCAATAAAAGTCCAAGCCGTTAATTATATGAGGGTTAATAGACTTATCATTTCATCAAAATATTTTTTTTCTTATGGATGCTGGTTCCTCACAATGTTTTCCATCACCGCCTACTACATGGTTTATCAGCAAGTAAAATTGTACTAACATTTATGCTTGGTCATTATGTCATTTACAATTGTTTTTATACATTGAACGTTTAATACGTTACATATTTTAATTTATTTGGCAAAAGAGCCTATTTTCATATATTGTATTGTTTAATCAATTAATATCAAAGTATAAGTATAGTTTTATGAAAATCCCAGGGCCAGTTATTCTGCCGTGAAGCAGTAGTGTTGCAAGCATTACCGTGCATAGGTTTGAAGGGCACTGTGAGCTAGCGTAATCTGGGCATTTGAGACTTAAGAACCGATGTATCAGGGTGACGGGTGCAGTGTGGTGTCACACAGAAATATTCTGGGTGATACAGCATTTGTTATGGGCGGACGTTGCACTTACCATCAGGTGAACGTTTTGCTCGTTTCGTCACTTTATACTATAAAAAAATTACAAATTACTCTTTTGTTTTTTACAAATTACTTAAACCGCTAGAAGAGGTAATGCGCAAACGTTTTTTTTTGGAAATGAAAGAATTTCGAAAGTATTATTACATCACCTAGTAGTGACAGTTTGCAGGCCTACAATACAGAAACGAGGTTGTAGATCTCTTACTCGTTTCTTGCTATATGCACAGGAAAAAAGTTATTCGCAGAAAACGATTCAGTTATTCACAGAATTGACAGGTTAAATTCCTTTCTCTTACAATATATAAACTACCCAGTAATCCATGACCAACGCTCATGTGTAAAACTAAACGGTTGTTGTAGCGATAGTTTCTCGTAGGTCGTTTTTAGGTGAAAGTTAGTTAAAATATTTTATAGTAAGATATAAAAGAATTGTGTAATTTCACATCATTTGTTCCAACACTATAGCAGAAACATATGATATTACTTGACAAACACAAGAAATTACAACGCTGATTACAATTAATGAATTCTCTTCAAATTGAATCTTAATTAAAATTTTAGTATCTTTCAGCGTAAAGCCAATTCATATACATATATTTTAGTAATCTTATCACGTACAAAACGAAACAGCGAAATAATGAGTATTAATGAGTCAATCACTGCAAAGAATTATAAACTGAAAATTCGATTTTAAAAAGTAACCTTAAAAGCTTAAAAATTATGGACGAATACAAGAGGCACATAAAAAATCTTACGCAAAAAATCCAACATACAAATTTACAAATAAAAGAGATAGTTATCTCCATCATTGTTACACTCCTACACAATTTTTTATTTAGGTGTCTTTGAAACAGAAATGAAGACATTAATTTAACGTCTCATTCTCATTGTATTTATTAGATTATTGTGAAGACTACTATTAAGTCTACCTCATAAAATCTGGGATATAAATATACTACTGCCTCTTGTTCAGAACTATGTTGAATCAATAAACTTAGGCGTTCTTGAGCAAAGACCCGTAGACTTTTTAAGGCTAAAACCTTAGTAAATAGTTAATTATGAGTTATTAAATACGAAACATAACCATCTCACGTTTTGGCATTTACAGTTTATTAAAATAAAATAATTACGAAACAAAATTAGGTCAGTTACTATTTTTTTATTATAATGTTATATACATTGCCTTATCCTTCCGTATTGGTTAATTTTACCGGAGGACAACATACCGATTAAAACAGCAAACATTGTTATAGGTTAACAAAAAATGAACTGATGATGAAAAATGATTCGTTATTAATTCGAGGAAACCTAAATTATGTTAAAAAATAACTAAGGTTTACGAAATATTTCGCTAAAATATCACCCTTCATTCACTATTGTGGGCGTCGTAAGAGTGGGCTATAAGACTTAAAGCTTTATACAATATAAAAAGAAAATTTGAATAAACAGAAAATTATTTCTGATTATATATCACGAGAACACAGCCTCTTCGAAAAGAAATATATAGTTTGTTACTATCATTACATACACAAGAGTTGAATAATGAATATAGGCCTCCCTCAAAGATTGTAATAATGCGCCTATCTATCTATCTATCGGCTTCCCGCGAAATTGGGCAGGTTGCTCATGTAGTAGAAGGTTATCTTGCCGGAACGAGGATAGCACTCGTTTTCTTTACAATTATTTAAAGCATTATTATTTTTTATGCAATTTGTTAAAGAAAGGGATATGTTATTTTCATGAACCTTTCAAGAAAATAACTCGTAGCTTACTATGACATTCCGAGTCATTTCCGACTTAGGCGAAATCTTTCTAGTCCTATCACAACATCAACGCAAAATGTAGAAATGCGCATAAGCTTTAAAACATACGACAAATTAAAGCAATATTTTGTAAACACTATGGAAGGAAGTGAAACTACTTTAAAACCATGAAATTTGAATACTGCTTTTCATTGAAGACACCGTGTTCATATATATATGATTTTGTCGGACTTACGGTTACTTATTTTTTTAAATTTGTAACGCTTTCAGTTACGGCTGATGATAAACGGGTGTGAATTATTTTTGCATTGCCAGTCTCAAAAAAGTAAAGTTAACGGGTTTCCCTTAAGCACTAAGAGAAACAAAATAACAGATTATGGTCTTGATATTTACATATCTTATCTATAAAATACTAGTGATATAATTATAAATGATAAATTATATCACTGACTTCGTTTAAAGAGCAAAATTGATAAAACAGATTTTACTTAAAAATTGTTTTATTAAATGTGTAATATTCGCTTAAATATAAAAAATCATTAAGAGAAAAATTGATTTGACTCAAAACTTACGCTTTCTAAGTTTTTACTTATTTTTTAAGCGATTTGTATAAAACTTTTGTTCTTTTTTAACAACAGCGTATACAATAGTAGAAAATTTGAGTACCTTTTATTTTTGTTTGTAAATAATAATATTTTTGTTTTGTGCTGAAGATTTGTCTTTAATGTTTTCAGAGTACATTTCATTTGCCTGAAGCCTCAATTTTATTAATTTTCATAACGTTGAATATGCATCTATAAATCCTATTCAGGTACCTAAAATATATTTATATAAGTTTTAATTTCAATATCATTTCATTGCTCGATAATACCTATTCACATTAGAATCTTATTGGCGCGTTATAAAAATACTCACCTTTCAAGCACAGACTCGATTGAGCGGCAACTGCACTTCACAGTTAATCAAAATAAAAAAAACTCACAAGTCACAGACTTTAAAAAGGTACTCGTACATCCGTTACAGACGCATTCAATACACATGTCAACACACAAAGTATTAGTAACGCAACGTATTAAAGTACACTTTCATATAATTAAGTTTACGATTCATTCACAAGAACCACTCGATATATTTATAGCGAAAGTTTGCTAATAAGCTAGTCTTAAAATATTTCACTTACAAGAGAAAATGTCAAACCTCATAGTGTGTCATTCGATCACTTACATAGTCCGATGTTTCGGGAAATCAAAAAATCGATATCGGATCATGCCGGACTATTTTTCCGACATCGCGATTTCGAATTGTGCGCGCATGAACGCGCCTGTGTGTGTAACAACCTAACCATAAGCTTGCGTAGACGCAACTGAAATCACCTTGCAAGGCCCACTATATGCATCTCATTCTGGACGTGTTTCCACCTCACTCTAGCGGGCATTGTGCCGAGACCGGCGACTGGCTTACACGGCTTGACAATAAATTACCTATAGGAATCTAATCAGTTTAATAGATGTGTGATTTTTTTTCAATCCCAACCGTTTTAATGGCACCATACAATGATCGTACCATGTCTATGAGCATTAATTATCAAAAGGTTAAAAACTTGTCGATTTTGCGGTAGTTTGAGTTCAACTGTCATCTGATAGTAATATTTTTAGTCGCCCATTAATCAATAGAACCATTTTTTGCTCCTCCATTTTCAGATAAGCAAGACACCTCAAAAATTCTTATATTTAATATTATTACTGCATTCGGGATCAATCAAAGCGCTTTAAACAACTAGCATTTGACAAAGAATATTACACTATGTTAAACGGTTGTGAGATCTTAGATAGTGAGTAAATTAAGCAAGATACCTTTACATTTGTCTTAATGTACTACTTCACCGTAACGTACATTTGCATATGGTGATAAAGTAACGCATATTGCGTAAGTCTCGAGTATGTCTTTATAGGTCAATTTGATCTGCCGTATATTGAATTTTGAACATACAGTCTATAGCTGTTCCTCTGTTAGGCACCAGTCTCCTCTCTATACATAAGAGTGTTTCAGAGTCAGAGAGGGTACAGTTGCCCCAGGGTGTTGCCGGATTTTAAATCGTCGAAATATTATTAACATATATAATTCAAATAATTTAATACAAGCAATTTTTCTACTATGTTTCTATCAGCTTATAACGTTCGAGCATATTGAATTTTAATAGAAATACTCACAATTCACAAAACAATCACAGAAAAAAGAACAGTTGTCAACGATTCAATACTAGCGCAGGCATTACTCAAACAAATTATTGTAATGCGTCACTTATTTGTGTATTATTGTCAATATGTACAGTGACACAGAGATTATTCAAACATTGATAAGAGTAAATTGTAATATTATTGCAATTAATATTATAATAGAAATATAAAATTCATGGTGGTAGGATTCCTAGGTAGGAATCAGTCTAAGTGGGTACCACCGAAGTACCTGTTATTCTGCTGTGAAGCATTAGTGTGCAAACATTATTGTGTTGCGGCCTGAAGGGCACGGATAGCTAGTGTAACTATTGGACATAATATAATACCTAAGAACTGCATATGAGGATTCATACGCAGTTCTTAGGTATCATACCACAAAATGTCTCAGTCTCATATTATTTCTTCCAAGTATTACAGAATTGATTTCTAATTACCACAACATCTTCATTCTTAAGCGCTGTGAACTACCAAAAACCGATGATGATAATTCTTAAAGGAAAAAGTATAAAAAACAAAGTAATTTATCGTGCATGAATGTCTTCTTCCTAGAAATCCTATTGACTAATATTAAGCAAACGTTGTACAGACTGAGAATAAGGTCTGTCGATTTTGGTGACAATGACATTGGCAATAAAAAACTAGAATAATATCTGCGCTGAATATGTTAGCGTAATTTTTAGGCTGTATTAGCGTAAAAGTAAGTTATTATTACTTTTTTACATCTTCCCGAATCCGATGTAACATTTAATAAAGTCTGTTGTGACACAGACAGAACAAATCGATCCGATAACTGATAATTTATTAAAATAATATTGGCTTCGGGTAGAATTCGAACTCAGAACCAACGAAAAAACAAGCATGTCCGCTGATCTGTGAGCAACGCGGAGATCTTATATAATACTAGCTGATGCCCACGACTTCGTACGCGTGGATATATTTTTTAAATAAACCGTAGGAACTAAATGATTTACCGGGACTAAAACGATCCTATGTCCGTCTCCGGGATGCGAGCTATCTATATGCCAAATTTCTTCAAGTACGGTTCTGCGGTCGAACCGTGAAAAGGTAACAAATAGACAGGGGGACAGAGAGAGTTACTTTCGCATTTATAATATTAGTATGGATGTTATTGAATGATAAATTTTCACACAAACGGAGGACTGTCTTTTACCTATTTCCTTTCTCGAAAAAACGCGTAAAACCTTTCCATATATAAAATACGATACACCAGTACATAAATAATTCATCTGAAATCCAATAATACTTATGTTGTATATACATTAGCTTCGAATGGAATTCAGAACTTACAACCTAACTCTCAATCTGCAGATTCTCTGGCCATTAAGCCACGTTCCAAATAGTTTGTCGTCTTCTAGAATATCATAATTCACAGAAGTTTGAAAAAAATAATTGTTTGATTAAAAATATCGAAGATACTGCTGAGCCGTTTGTGTTGTGCTTTGAGAAATATATTAATTAATATTAAATTTTATTAACGAATAGGTGTATACAAACATTCACATCTTATCAGATAACTATCTGAAATCAATAAGTATCAAGTTACAACGTAAAGCCACGCTCCGCTTTAAAAAAACAAACATAATATGAAATTAAATAAAAGAGGAGATTGCAAGTAAAAACAGCAGACGATGTTCGACATTTAAATGGTAGCATTTGTATGCTGAGCTTATTGCGCAGCCTTAACAGTTTGAGATGCGACCGTAAAGATCGAGCTTCGATTCTCGGGTCAAGTTGACCAATGGCTTTATGGCTTGAGTACAATGTTTTCCCTCATTACGTATTCAATGCAGATAATTTTCGCGTTCAACTTACAAGAGAACTGGGGATAATGAGGTTTAACACATTACTTTTGACTGCAAATTGTACGAATGTACAGATTTACTGTCTTGACTAAGCTTTGCTTTGTTTCCTATATTCATCATTAGAAGCAAGTTTGCACAATAATACCACAGACTTAATAATAGTTTATTAAAATCAAAGTCCGTCAGAAAATGAATTCTGAAATGTTATTATTTAATAAAATCTTAGCATTGTGAAATAGTTCAGAAATATATTATAACTAGAAACATTAATTTTATAAACTGCTTTTCAGTACAAAACAAATGATGTAATTCAGTCAGTAAAAGTATATACAAATCTATATAAAAAAATTAACCTTTATGAATTTAACTGATAACAGATAACGACTAAATTGACAGCATAGAGATCATTCCAAAGACAAGAATACTATCAAATAGATAATTAAAATATAAACTTAGTTAATTGGCTTCGTTAGAATGGGCGTTCGTTGGAAGGAGGTTCCTCCTTGGAGAAAGGAGAATAAATTCCATAAAAAAGGAACGATTAAAACTAAATCTTCAGCGGCTGTTGAATTGAATTCGTGATGTATACCATAGTTATCAGTCACGAATAACCATAAAAGGCGAATATTACAATTTGTAATACAATGCCGGCGCACGTACGCGGTACACACGGTGCAAAAACTAGGCGTGCCCCAAACGGTGCATCGTCACTCGGCTGTTGACTCCCGCAGTTCCTTTCCAGTGTACCAGAGGTCGTTATTCACCGATTACAAGCTTGGACTTGATGTAACTGCAGATATCTTGCATTGCGTCGTCCTCCGTAATTGTTAGACTTGGAGACGTGCGTTGTTAGCCGCAGGGGCTTATTTATTAGCCAACGTTGATCACAAAAAAAGTTATATAAAACTGTTCATTGCATCTCCCGTCAAGTGGAGCAAATTGACTGTTTTATGTTGCCAGTAAAATTAAAGAACGGTTTTCTTACTGACAGTCGATATTTCAGCTTATTAAAATTGATGATTTGAATGTTATTATAAATAAGGTTATGAATAATAATATCAAGTTTATATACACTAACTTACGACCTCTATGGACTCTCATTATGAACTCTAGGATCTCACGTGCTTCACATCACATATGTCTCACATTAGCCATCCTGTATGTAGCAGAAAAATTCGAATTGAATTTAACAATTAATCTTTCTCTTGGTATTAGAAAAATCGATTGCTGATTTCGTTAGGATTTTCATTCACTGAAAGAAAAGACTAGACTAGAAAGATATTTCCGATTCAATGCCACTTCTGCTTGCTGATCCTTAGGACTGTGTCCATAGTAGTAATAATGGACTAAAATAGACGTAACACAGTTCCCCAAACGCTACTCAGCCAAATTAATTCAATAAATGTTTTTATTAAATATTTAATTTAAATGAAACTAATTTTTACGGATTTTATCGCGTTTAATGTTTTACTATTTATAACCCGACGTTTCGGGCGCTTTATGCCATGGTCACGGGGGGACTGAAGTGACAGTTGCCCCGATGTCATAGTTAACCCAGAGTACCTTCAGCTTTTAATTATTATTTTTAGTCCGATCTACGCAGAAAGAGCTTACTGTGTCTTGAAGCCTTGCAGTGGTATGCTTGGTTTTTGATTTTATTTTATTAATAATAGGATCCCAAGCCGATAACTAACAGATATTTAAACGGTGAATCTCACCACCATCCATCACAGTTAGCTACCGTGGGTAAATCCTTGTTTCAGAGAGCACGAGGAATCTGTGACAGGAAACACCTGGCCGCCGAGCTTCAGCATGTCAAGCAAGTTTTGCACGACAACAAGCTTCGGGTTCCGCGCCTACGTCGCAGTGACCGAGTGAAACCGGCCACAGTCGAGCGTGTACCTGCTATTCTACCTTATGTCAGAGGAGTCACGGACAAGATTGGCTATATCTTGAAGCAGGCTTCCATAAAAACATACTTCAAGCCGCCGAAGAAGATAAGTCAGTTTTTACCATCTGTCAAGTGTAACATCCCTCTACAAGATGCAGGAGTATACAAGCTGGATTGTGAATGTGGTCTCTCTTACATAGGCCAAACAAGAAGATCGATAAAAACCCGCGTAAAAGAACACATAGCTGACGTGAAGCATCGTCGTTCTAGGAAGTCTGCAGTCTGTGACCATGTTCTGGATCATCCCAACCATTACATCAGATTTGATAGACCACAAATCCTTGCAAAAGAACACCGATTCCTACCAAGGATGATTCGCGAGGCTATTGAAATTAAAAAAACATCCTAATTTCAATAGGGAAGATGGTTGGGTATTACCACCGGCTTGGGATCCTATTATTAATAAAATTTAATAAAAAACCAAGCATACCACTGCAAAGCTTCAAGACACAGTAAGCTCTTTCTGCGTAGATCGGACTAAAAATAATAATTAAAAGCTGAAGGTACTCCGGGTTAATTATGACATCGGGACAACTGTCACCTCAGTCCCCCCGTGACCATGGCATAAAGCGCCCGTAACGTCGGGTTATAAATAGTAAAACATTAAACGCGATAAAATCCGTAAAAATTAGTTTCATTTAAATGAGTAGTGTTCGCGTAAATATAAGAAATCATTAAATATTTAATGTTAGAAAAAATATTTTTGAATATTCTTCCATCGAATTTCGCTCATATATAAGCAAATCTGTCAACTCTTTACACTTCATAATATTTTATGATTGCCATATTATTTTGTGTTCGTCATCATCATTATCATCTCAGCCCACAAGTAGTCCACTGCTGAAAAAAGGCCTCCCCAATAGATTGCCAAAATAGATTGTTGCTCTCAATTTGTTGGGATTTTGCCCTAGTTGTCACGCTTGGCAGGTGGGTTGGCAACCGCAGTTTATTCATTCAGATGTTCCAGGAAGATGCATTTTGCGTTCATAAATTTATGTTCGGAATTGTTCTATCACAGTTCAGTCCAAATAAAAAAATTGCGTTTCGAATCAAAACTACGAATTAATTTAACCGGATATGATGCGCATAGCATGTGGATGGACGTGAAGTGATTTAAAAAGTTATAGGTATTAAGATGCTAACTTTTCCTTGAATTGCCAAAACATTTGTTTGAATAAATACGTTATTTTTTAACTAAAGCCAGTTGTAGATCATACGAAAGTGTTATCAGGTTAACAAGAATTTAACCAAGTTACAAAAAAGTTTAGAAATTTTAAGGAAAGTTAATAAACAATGGCTTTTATTAAAAATAAATTTGACATCAAATGTGTTTTATGAGATAAATTTACTCGTACACTTGTGACAGTACAATATCTCCCAAGCAGTTGATTGCTTCCGACCGTATTTGGAAGTTGTCACCATGGCCGAATCGGCCTGGTGAATATCATCTTCATCACCATAAGTTTCACTAATAGTGACAAAAGAGTAGCCTATCCAAGCAAATAGAATAGAAGATACGAGAATGTAGTAGACCAGAATAGAGTACAATGGAATAGAACAGAATTGAAGAGAATAGAATCGAACAGAATAAAATATTTTTATTTCGATTTATTTCATTTAGATAGTCATTTTTTAACAACATTGGTTCGCACAAAATTGCCAGTCCTGGAAAGAACCAGCAGGAAACCAGCGGGAAAATTGAATATAAATAGGCACTCATCGCACATATTGTTTCTTAAAAAAATAAATCATTAGCCCAAATCCTCAGTGAAAATCAAGATAAAGTTTTTTTCCAGTAATATGTTGGAATGACTACCAGTATTCTGCGGTTCTCTTTTTAAATGAAATATAGTAACAGTATGCTAGTAGTTGACATTGCACCTTACATTTCTATGTGACTACACTGCGACCATCACTTTGAGACATCAGTTCATAGCTCTCATATGCTGTGACTACTGCTCCACGGCAGAATAACTGGCCTGAGGTGGTACCTAACTAGATGGATTCCTGCATAGGAATCCTACCACCATTAGCGCGTGGTATTTGCTCGGTTTAATGACCTATTTAGGTGCCAGAACTTTTACTAGATACCAAGTTTCATTTCGGCTAAACTATATAGATTTTGTAAACATGAACATATTCAAGGACAACTTTGAGCACACGATTGACAATTTTTTTAATGTTAATTATTTAAAAAAACTATTCAAGAATTGAACTGATGACCGCGTGGCCAGAGTATCTAACTTCTACGACGCGGTTACTTGCATCGAATTCCAGCCGGAAGCAACATTTTTACAAAAATACAAATTTATGTTTTTTTATTTTGTAAAGTTGCAGGACGACCAAAACTTTCAACTGATCGGAAGTTCAATTTCTACCTTATATAATTGGTGTGTCATCATTGGTATATTTACTATTAAGTGAAATTCGTTATCAGGTTCGCTTGCAGTTCCAGAATAAATTACTAATAACACTGTATACCGTTAAATCTTACCGAAAGATCAGAACAATAAAATCGCCTCGTTCCACCCACTGTCCAGTGGGCGCGTATAAATCAATACAAAACACAATTATATAAAATTACACTCGTGCTTGTAATTAAAAAAAGTTATATATCATGAGTATGTCAATTAATAACAAACACTTAACGGACCACCTTACAGTTATTTGTAAAGGATTTGTTGAAATTATAAACTGATACTTTCACTTTCCCTTCATTGAGCTTAACATAGCATTGGAAAACTCTGTTTATTGTGTTATAATTCGAATTGATATGTGATCTAATTTATGGTTTTTATAGTAGGGTGATGTTCCCTGACTAATTTTAACCACTACTACTGGGCAGGATATAAAGACATAAAAAACAGATAAGTTAAGTAGACACAAACACACAGGCAATCTTCGTCTTTACGACTTTCTGATTGAACGCCTAAATTATATCATTGGAGAATGATTTGAATGTTCTGTTACGTGTACACGGCGTTACAATTACAAAAAAGCATATCTTTGGTTTAACCAAAGAGTGATGGCAGGAAATCAAGTATATGTGAATAATGGATCTGGCAGAAGAACCATGGAAATAATTAATAAGATTAATGATTAATGCTGTGGAAATGAAAAGTTGGAGAAATTTAGCTGGAGTGAGTTTAATGAACAAAGAGAGGAACAGCGTGATAAGGAAACGTTGCGGTATGGTAAAAGATGTAGTAACAAAGATAGAGAAAGGGATGGTTAGATGGTTTGGATAGGAAGAGAGGAAAGATAAAAGAAGATCGATGAAACAGATTTATAAGGCAAGTGTGAATGGGCAAGCC
This sequence comes from Luehdorfia chinensis, assembly GCA_019845155.1. Taxonomy (NCBI): domain Eukaryota; kingdom Metazoa; phylum Arthropoda; class Insecta; order Lepidoptera; family Papilionidae; genus Luehdorfia; species Luehdorfia chinensis. The sequence continues at coordinate 2,763,655 of JAHVAK010000125.1, forward strand.
GATAGGGGTCGATGTAGGCGAACGTATCACGATCAGATTGAAGTCGTTTTAAGGAAATGCCCCGTCAAAAATACTCGCAACCGACAAGCTGGTATGAAAACGCTAATGAAAGTAGAAGAAGCGTAAGATATGTTTTAGAATCGTAGCAAGTGGAAATATGTGGTCTCTGCCTACCGCAATGGGAAAGAGGCTCTATATGTGTATGTATTAATCCGAAGTTTAATCGAGTTGTAATCTACTGTACAACTAAGGACTGAAATTATTTTCCTGCATCAGTCTTTTCGTCCGATTACAATGTGGGTGTCTTCAGGAGAAGAGTGAAGAGGCTTATACTTAGCTATTGAGTTTACCATATAAAACTAAATTGTCACTCACCATCAGGGGGATAGTGGTTAACCACAAGCATGTAAATAAAAAAAAACATTAACAGTCAATAGATAGTCAATAAATCCATATTTTGTACATCAATGGAGGAATAAGCGAGAAGTATTGATTAAATTTAAGTAGAAAAGACGGTTTTATTAGTCTGAAAGCGACCTCATTAAATTTTGTTATAATAAGGGACACATTTAATGTAAAAGATAAACATTAGAAAACATGAGTTAAAGTTCCAAGTATTGAGCTTTATCTAAGTTTTGGTGGAAAAAGGGAAAGACAGTTTTAATAACAAGATAAATTTTACCACTCCGTGGGTTGATTGGGACAAAATGCCTAAAGGAATTGAGTCCGCCCTTTTTATCCTTTCTCTGTGAGTGAAACAATGCACATTTATATAATAAATAAATGAAAAAAAGTTTTTTCACCTAACTTCTAATTACAATTCATATATACCTACATATACATATAAAGAACTCTATAATTAAAAAAAGCAAACGGAAGCAACTTTATGGCCACGAATATCATTTATAATAGATATTATCGCTACATCAGAAGTTTCCATTTGGTATTGCTAATTAAAATCGATTACTATCTGATAGACATAAAAAATTATTTATCTTTCTTTCATCTAAACAATATTAATTTTATAACTGATTTTTTGAAGTTAATTAGTACATATCTTTGTGAAATTTTTAGGGATGAGTGGTGTAAAGTAAACAAATATACAAATTATGCCTAAAACGTTTTTTTTTTTTTTGTACTTAATTCCATTACGAACTACTTATTGTGTTTGTCTTTCGGCGGTAGCGTGCGGCGTTATAATGAGAATTATGAACCAAATCTACATTATCCCCACTAGTGACGACCACCGGCGTCTAAGATGCCATGTCTAGATATTTCGGATCTTAGACTGTCGTCACTATATTGCAATCGCTTATCCGCCTTCTAATCGTACCTATAATGGAAAATTCTACTTTTATAGTCTGATGAAGAAGTAAAACACGACGTGTTCGCGCCACCACAGAGGCGCTCATTGGTCCTAATATATCTGCACCCGATGCATCGCTCATGCGAAGGCAGTGTCAGATGACAATCACAACACAACTGGACTCAAATTGAAACAAATTATGTTTTGGTACAAATGTTAGCCCCAGATACTCTTACCTTGGCCAGGCGGTCCTCCAATAAATCAATATGTAATAAGAAACGTTGTTCCTGATGACTATGGAATGCCTTGTTGCCGTTCCACATACACCAGATACATCAGCAATATCCAGCTTGTTTCCTATTGTATTCTGAAAAACCGTGGCCTTTCTCTAGTCGAGCCGACCCATGCAACTAACGTATCTCTACCACATAAAATTTATTTTTTATTTTTTGAGTCAATATGGTAATAGTTATTTATAAAAGCTTTAATAAAAAGAGGCGTATTCGATATCAATAACGACAGGAATATATGTTTGATATCGCTATACATATTTTTTTCACAATGGTTATATTCCATTTTAATAATCTAAATATTGGTAATTTTCAACCTGAGACCATGATAAGTAACGAAGTAAGTGGCCTAACAGTAAACACGGGAAAGTTCAGAAAAAAGCCGGCCCATCCGAAACTCAATTATCTATACGACCAATTGTCCGGAGCCCGGACCAATAAAATTAATCTCGACATAGCCAACGCCATTACGTACGGGACCGTATTAATCTCAAAGCGTTGATTAGTAAAACTATAAAAGCGGAAGTATCACAGGAATGCGGTTAATGAGAGGCTGAAACCCGATTTTATGGTTGATCGTTAAAATGGCCGACAATTGTCTAATTGTTGCCTACCAAACAACCACCATCGTGGGAAGAGGCGGGCGAACTGACGGTGAAAGTCAAAAATACGACGCTTTATAGCGTCACCTGAATTCTAAATTCGAATTGTAATCGTAACAACGAATCGCTTTTAAGATATATATTTGAAATTAGAAATCAATTTGTTTTTATTGCGCGAATAGACTTTAACGGCTTTACGAAGTAGTAGAGATTCTTTAATTTGTTGACAAATACTGGCCGTAAAATTATACGGTGTAAAGACGTTTCCCGGATTGAAATTTCTACGGACCTATTATATAAATTTATTACGTTACACTTTCTTATCTATGAATCCAAATCAAATTACGAAACAATATTAAGATACAGTAGTCAACGTTGCTCAGATTTTCTATCTACTAAATGGAGATTGGGATAGAATTCCAACCGAAGGCAGTTAGTTTCTTCTCTAAAAATCCAAAACATACAAACAATCGATTGACCCCCTGCCTCGTGCATTTTCTTTCGTTATTTCTTTACCTGGCTTTTCTTCGTTCATGTTTAGAACTTTGTTTTTGACAGTAATGAAACTAAAAAAAACATAACCCGTAGACAAATTCCAGTAGTAGTAGTCACCGACGGTTTTTCTGCAATCAAGAATATTTTTTAGGAAAAATAAATGTTTATGAATTATTTATCTACTCTAGTGGTTTTTGATTAACCGCATATACTTAAAACAATACTCTCATCTACAGAGATTAATGGTGTCCGCGTTCTAGGAAAAAAATATATACGTACAGTCACGCCTCTTTCCCATTATGTTAGGCAGAGAACACATCTGTAGCCAATTTTTCGCCGCCCGGGTGGCGAACAAATAATAATATTAAAAAGAGGTAAAATTATAAACTTTGACGCAGTGACCCACCGGCTTCTTCTCTAGGAGTCACAGGTTCGATTGTCACACGGAACAAATATATACAAATATTTGTTCCGTGTTCTAGAAATAAAGAATGAAATATCTTGTTTATTACCACAACATATAGTCCAGTAAATAATAAAAAATATGAAAAAGTACATATACAAATATTTATTAGATTGCAGCAATAAAAAAGCATCCGACTCGGCATAACGTTGCCACAGCCAAAGAGATGTTATTCTGTCTCGGTGATTCAGGTTAACGGAGTCTTGGTCATTTTAGTTATTATTTCAAACAAACAAAGTGAAACGTATATAGTTACTATATCGCTACAGAAGGTACTCGTAAGTATTTAGGTTCGAACTCAGGACACTCGCCGACTACGAGATTTAAGGCTAAAAGGACTCTGAGCCACCACGGCTAATACAGAATTGCAATCAATCAATCGAACAATGAAATACAAGTAAAACTTGAGAACAGATAATTCATTAGTATATTTTAATGATGATTATTTTACATTTACGCGAATCGGCACGCTTAAAACAAACTAGATTTACGAATTTTGGAAATAGAAAATAAATAAAACGTGATGGGAACTGTATGTGTAATTGTATTTCTATTTCTATATAAATAAATAAGCCTTACACTAGTGTTTCTCTTGTATCACGGGTGCGTTTTACTGCTATAAATTTTACAGGAACAACACAAACAGACTAACCGGAAATCAATAATTTGTATTTTTGCACAAATCTTTGGCTGGGATTCGAAACTAGGACCCGCGGCGTAGAAGTCAGGTACTTTGTCCAACAGACAGCCTATTCGTGATAGGATTCGTGAAAAATTTAATAAAATTTTATTCATACATACGTCACGTCTTTTTTCCATATAAGGGGTAGGCAGAAACCATACCCGTAGCATACTTTTCGCCCCCGCGAGAAAAGACGTGACGGGTGGCGCACTACATCACATTTAGTATGAGACAAAAGAAAAAAATGTGTACTCCCCATTGCGTTTATTTAATACATACAAAAAAAAATTTAATACATTGTGTCTGTAACGTTACACCCATCCATGTCATCATCATCATTTCAGCCTATTACTAGTCCACTGCTGAACATAGACCTACCCCATAGATTGCCACAAAGTTTGTAGCTCTCATTTTGGGGAATAGTGCCATAGTTGCCACGCTTGGCAGGCAGGTTGATAACCGTAGTTTATTTATTAAGATGTTCCAAGAAGATGCTACTACCCATTTTATGGTTTTAATATTCCCTCTGTCGACTTTTACGACACCCACGGTATGAGATGGGGTGGCAGATTCTCTTAAGCCGCCACCACACGGCGAACCACGCGACCCATCCATGTACTCTATGTATATCTTAAAATTATTCAATAGGTCGCTTCTATGATACATGAATCATAATAGTAAGCTTTCGGGTTGTTCTTAGGTCGCAAAATAACGTCACGTCGATTACAACTGATATTAGGAAATAGATATTATAATTTATAAAGAACCCAAGACCAAATTGATTACTAAATTGTTTGACCAGTTAAGACTAATTTCGAACTAGGTTGAAGAGAACGAACCACGAATCCGTCACACCTGAGCAACTTTAAAGCAACTGTAATACAATTACCCTAAAGTATAATATATAAACGTGTTGTCCGTGACAACCTACGTAAACAAGACATGATGTTTTACTGCGAACCGCAGGAGAAAACTCAATCGCCCAACCAATGGTAAGGACTATGCTCGGAGTTCGTCTTCGTGATTGAATTAGAAACGAGGATATCTAACATACAACATACAACTAGGTAACCAATACAGCTTAAAGATCAGTACATTGAAGTAGTAACGAGCTGGTACAAAGCTGGAAGAAACGACAACTAGTAGAGAAAAATTTGCTTTCGAGTGGAAACTGCGTATAGATGATCAATGGCTAGATGGGGTGACTATCTGTTTAATTTTAGCGGTAATTCGTAACATATAAATAACTCATATCCAGATGCTTTGTGGCAATATGAGGTGGTGACCAAAGTCCAGAAAGCGATGGTATGTGATAATTATGTGGACAACATCAAAAAGTATAACAGATAGCTTCGGTGAGCTTCATCATCCACATCATGTATAAGCCTTAGATTTATATCTGTTCCAGTCTGATATAAATATGAGATAAAGAAAAGTTAAAAAAAAGTAAAGTTTCAGCCTATAAATGTCCCACTACTGAGCACAGGCCTCCTCTCATTTCTGAGAGGGTTTTGGAGCTAGGAAGAATCCGCCACGCTGCTCCAATGCGGGTTGGCGGACTACACATGTCTTCGAAATATTTTTTATTCCTCAGACATGCAGGTTTTCTCACGATGTTTTCCTTCACCGCCGAGCACGTGGTAAATCAGCACTTAAAATTGCAATTAACAATTTTAGTGGTGCCGGCACCGGGAATCGTACCCAGGTGACTCGCGTACTATGAAATTTAAAGCGAGCGCCTAGCCCCTGAGCTACCACTAAAGAAAAGGTGCTGAATTATTATAAATTGCATCTTTGCATTGCATCAAAACGAAAAAAACTCAAACTTATTCTTATAGCTATTATTGCATATTATTATTATGTGTAAATAAATGTATTTTCACGCATACTTATTTTTTCATATATACATCGTCCACTCATCGCTATCTCGCCATCCGTAGTGTAGACTTATACTATAAAATCGGAGGAAGGTCAAGATGTGGTGATGGAGAGTACCCGCGGTATTCACAATTCATCCAGACCCAAAAACTAATAATTTATCTAACATACGTCCTGGGCTGAAAAACAAACGATGCATTACCCTTAGTTGATTTAAATAACTAAAATAAAACAGTATATTGCAGATAGCGGCGCTATTCAAACGACGGCGGCGACATGGAGCGCGACACCGACAATACGTCCCGCGAAGCGTCCTCAACGAGTGGCGTGCATGTCGATTCGATGCCACTTATCGGTTTAATTGGCCGTTTCATTTGCTTTAGAATAGCTGTGGTCACTTACATATAAACTACACGATTTGCCTATCTATCATTCTTTACAGCTGTCGGAAAAAGTCTGAGAGTAATATTTGTAAGAGATGAATTCAAACACTGTTCATAATCTGTTTTTACAGTTTTAGCAATGTTTTTGTGAACTTTTTTATCATTATCATCATTTCAGCCTATTATTAGTCCACTGCGGAACATAGGCCTCTCCCGAAGATTATCACAAAAGTTTGTAGTACTTATTTTGGGGAAATTTTGCCATATTTGCCACGCTTAACAGGCGGGTTGGCTACGGCAGTTCATTTATTCAGATCTTCCAAGAAGGTGCTGCTGTCCATCTTCTGGTTTTAATTTTCCCTCTGTCGACTTTGACGAAACCCACTGGATGAGCTGAGGGTGGTAAATTCTCTTTAAACCATTTTAGCCACACGGCATTTTTTTATAATATTACCATTTTGTTCCTTTTTTATCGTTGGAAAATCTACATAGCTACCCTTCCGTCTCAGGGTCAACACACTACCACAACTCCAATTGCATTTGGCTTAAATGGATGGAATTGCAGTGATCGCCCTGCACAAAGTGGGTATGGAGCCGTCGGTCATATTCCAGACACTCCAAAAACTTGGTATCAGCTGTATGTTCGTATATCGTACTATCAACAGATACAACAACACTTCTTCTGTCGAATAACAGAAAAGATCGGAGCGGCCGCGTGCTGTTAGAACTACAAAGGCTGTTAATGCTGTTAAAGCCATTGTCGTCGAAACCCCATAAGGAAGCAAAAAATCTTATCGCGAGAAATGAAGATTCCCAAAAGGACTCTGTCGTGTATTATAAAACAAGACCTGAAGCTCGGTGCTTATCGTCGATATACAGGACACGCCCTAAATCAATCTTTACAATTAAAGAGAGTGGATCGATCAAAACGCCTTCTGTCGCGATACGCAGGTGAAAGGCACAGAAATATCCTCTTTACCGATGAAAAAATTTTCACGATTCAAGAACACTACAATAAGGAAAATGATAAAGTGTACGCTCACAGTTGTAAAGAAGCTGCTCAAGTGGTCGGAAAGGTACAACGTGGTCATCGTCCTGCGTCAGTGATGGTTTCGTGGGGCGTGTCTTATCAAGGAGTCGCAAAACTACATTTTTGTGAAAAAGGAGTAAAAACTTTAGCCAAAGTGTATCAAGATACAGTCTTGGATCATGTTGTGAAACCTATCAGCAATACACTTTTTAAAAATATACTCGTACCGTGGACTTTCCAGCAGGACTCTGCACCTGGTTACAAGGCACGAACTACCCAAACCTGGCTTGAAACCAACGTTCCGGACTTTATAAGAGCTGAAGACTGGCTCTCATCTAGCCCAGACCTCAACCCTTTAGACTTCAAATTATGGTCAGTTTTCGTGGACGTGGCCTGCTCTAAACGACATTGAGTCTCTTAAAAAATCTTCGGAGCATGCAGTGGCGAAATTTTACTTGGAAACGGTGCGTAAATCCATAGAGTCGTGGCTAAACAGATTAAAGGCATATATGTATAAAAGCCAAAGGTGGCCATTTCGTCATATTTTTTTTATTTTTTGTGAAACTAATAAATATGTAGGTATAAATTTTAATAGTATTACATTACTTCATTTAAAAAAATTCATTTTCATTTTTAACAGAACTTATGGCCGGACTAGGTAGACTATACTCCAACTTTTAAGACCCTCAGACCACCGTAAGGAGATAGGGCGGGCACCGTTTTCCACTTCAGTTCTAACGGGTGCCTTTCGTTGCAGATATATCGACTCCTTCTTTCTAAACTGACGCAATGGAATTCCACGCGTGATATCAACACCATGGCAGAGGCTTCTCGTAAAATATGTACGGCATTCAGTGGAGATGCAATATCAGAAATTACTGCACTAAAGTGGCTTAAAAATTTCATGTCTTGTGACAAGGCGCTTGAAATTTCACCTCGTTCGGGAAGACCCTCTGTTATTGACAGTAGAGAACACACAGAAGCCACAGAGAACGACACTAAATTAACTTTCGAGAAATTTTCGCAAATGTTCTGTGTTAGTGTACAAGACTTTGATTTCATCATAAAAACAGCATGCACTTTTTTGGTCACCAGATAGTTATTGACACAGTGCGTGTTCCTGTGTTGACACATGGAACCGCAACGTGGTCCCTCACTGCAGGCCGCATGTGGTAACTCGGAGTCACTCTATGCGAGCTATGGAAAGCAATCTCGTACCGGCCAACGCAGTGTAGGGCGACCCCCCACTGGTTAGAGCGACGATCTGTACGGTTTGCGGGAAGTCGATGGATACCGGTGGATCAAAAACGTTTTTTGTAGTAATCTATGGGGGAGGCTTATGTTCAAAAGTGGACTATGATAGGCTGAATGATGATGATAATGACAAATATTAGCTATTAAATAAATAATACAAAATATTCCACAGTTAAATATAAAAACATAATAAACTCTTTCATATAGTGCAATTATAATGATAAGTTTGATTATCTTCTTAATTATTTTCACCATAAACCAGCGTGTCTTAAAGCTTACTCAGTCAGAAAACACATTCATAAAATGCAATTACCTCCAACACCTCGTAAACTTTATAAACATGGTTAATTCACGTTGGGAACATTAACAGTGTTTTTGTTTGGTCAATCATCAACAATCATCACGGAATTACACGCTCTGTTGACCCTATAATTGTGTAAATAAAAACCCAGGCACGTGTTGTACGCACAAGTTTGTAAGGAAATAATAACTTTAGTATAGAGCTACATCGAGTGGAATAAATACAAACTAGTCTTAGCTAAATTGGTTCAAAGCACAGGTAAGCGTTAACGAGCAAGGCGACACTTAATAAATAATCGTTCTAATTGTATAATGTACGAGGTATATTTTTTGTAGTGGGATTTTGAAAATAATTAACAAGGTAACAAAATGATATAAGTGTGGAGACACACTACTTTATTAAAGCGCGATAAGATAAACGGTTTGCGTTTATTTTTACTATATTATGTATATTTTTCTGTATTTTAAGCATCGCAACTCATATTATATTTTTTACTAAGATTATTATATGAAATTAAGGGCATAAATTCAGACAAGGTTACATCATAAAATATCTGCCGTGCCATAAGGAATAATAATTATGATTTAACACCGACACAAAAATTAACAAATACATTTTTGACGCGTGTTGGCTGATAATATAAACACGCTACTTAAAAGGACATAAAGTTTATCTACGCAGATATTTGATCTTTATTCCGTTACATATAAACGGTATTTTCGTAAAGCATGCAAAATTCAGTACGCAACGATGCGTGTAGCTTTACTCATTTTGGTTTGGAACGTGCTGGGGTGTTGTGCTTAATTGACCTGAAAATTGTATACAGTTCTCACATAATTTGTTGTGTATATGGCTATGGTGTGTACGGAACCCGTCAATTAGTACGATAGTTATCGCAACAGCATACTTTGATACAAGTAACTGACAGAAAGTACAACTAGTTTAAGAAATATTTTTCGAGAGCAATAAAAAGAAGTTAATAATATTTTTTGCGAGCTTAATTAAGACGTTCGAAAATTAACTTGAAGCCTAGTTGGCTTCAAGACCTAAGTTACAATCATCGGTTAAGTTACCATATTTATTATGTGGCCGCCTAAATTTTAGATTTTTCATGTATGCACGTTTCGGAAGGGTGACTGGTAAGTAAAGATATGAATAAATTTATTTATTTATATAGCCAGTGTTATAAACTTTAGTTATATATTTTATTTTATGATCATTGTTTTTTTATTTAAAAAAATGCGAAGTAGTAACTCCAACACAATAAACATTGTCCGCACACTCAAATTTTGGATTACACATTGAGTTCCTTCCCATCTTAAATTGAGTTTCAGATCGTCACGACTTCTAGTGAGACGTCCTACATTGGCCTAAACGTGGTTTTACTTCAGGACTCCGTTTTTATAGATTTTGAACTTATGTATATATTTAATAAAACGTAACAAAAAAACGTGATAAAATCCGTAAAATTTATATATATATATATAAAAGGTGCAATAGTCGTGTAAAAATAAGAAGTCATAATAATATATGCATGCAACTTTCAGATTTCTTATCCCCTTTATTAAAGACACCGTTAAGTCCGACACGAGTTTTTGGAATATAATATGATAATGATACAAGAAGCTGGTATAAATATGAACTTAAATTTCTTCTTAAAAGATATGTTTCAGATTCGGAAGATATCGCCTACGGTCATCATAATAAAATTATTGTTTACACCACCTTTCCGATTGCGTATCTTAATAATCGAATTAGAGAAATGATAGAAAAATCTGGTAGCCCACCACAGATTACAACAATTTCTAAAATTGCCAGACCTGAAATACCGAGATCTGTTATGGGAAGCAACGTCAGAGGTGCAAGACATGTGGTATAACTATTACTAGTTCGCCTAAAAATCATGGTGATTATAACAAATCCCGAGGATTTGTCTAGATACACTTAACTATGAAGAAGTTTTAATTATTACTTATGTTTTATGCTATTTAACGACGAAAATAGAAGACTACATACTACATATTTTTTTCTCACTTAAACTTCGGGAGTATAGGAAACCGGTACTCTACTATGGGTTTCAATGCAGTTATCGACTGCCACGTGGCCAATGTTTGCGATACGCACCTATTTTTGGTATTAAGGTCTGGCATTTTTTTATGGAAAAGTGACGAGACAAGTCGTTTACCTGATGGTAAGTGCAACGCCTGCTCACAACAAATCCTGCGTCACCCAGAACATTTCTGTGTGGCCCCAAACTGCTTTCGTCGCCCTCAGACATTTTATTAAATCTCTTATGCCTAATAATTACATTAACTATCAGTCCCTTTCAAACTAAAACACAGTAATATTTGTAGATTACCGATTAATGACAAATTGATTACTTACTGATAATTATACTGATGATTGATGTCAGAATAAACAAAAAATCTCTGACGTGCCAGTTTCCTCATGATCTTATTTACCACAAAGCACCGGTGGGATACCTGTGGAGTTTCGTTCGTATGTTTCTTCTCCATTAGAAGAATCTCATTACGAAACGGTGGTAGATTGTGAAAAAATGGCGTTTGACAAACGAAATTTATATTTCTTACGTTGAAAAATAAACAATTCGTTAGTCGTTCGCTGTTTTTCAATATTCTAATGTTAGCGTTAATAAAAACGAATTTCACATAGTGAACATAACAATTAACGAAATAATAGATAATTTACTTCTAAATGGAAGCAAAAAGTTTTATATTGTGATATAATTATTATATTATTACCAGGGCACATAATTGATTATTACTATGTCATTACAAGCCGTAAAATTAATATTTACCGTAAAAGTAATCGTAGGCACGCGTTGGGCGCCTAATTCGGTGTTATTACGATCTCGCTGAATTATGTTTTGTTTCATCCATATTTGGTTTATTATGTAACTATATTGAAGGATCGGCTGTTTGCTGATTGCTGTCGGCTCGGTTGGCGCAGTGGTTAAGCGCTTGACTTCTGCGTCGCGGGTCGAGGGTTCGATTCCCCGACGGGACAAATATTTTGTGCATGTAGAATTTATGTATGTAAAACGCACCCACGACGCAGGAGAAATTATACTAAGGGGCATCGTTTTTTTATAAAATTGAATAACAAAGAATAACAAAGAATTTTATTCCAATACTATTTTAAGAATCTATATTTTACAATTATTATTTTAAACTATTAGCCGATATCCCGCAGAGTAGAATAGCACCTACCTCTTTCCTACCGAGGTGCCGTAAGAGGCGACTAAGGTATTGTACGGACAGCCTTTATTCGTGCAGAATGGTCGTGGGAACGCAATGTAGAGTAAGATTTATTTTGACTCTTACCAAAACGGCGGCGACCTGGTTCACCACCCGTCACGTGTCGTTTCTCGCGAGGGCAAAAAGTGGGCTACGTGTGGCCTCTGCCTTATATGAAAAAAAACGTGACTGTATGTATGTATGTATTTTAAACTATTGACCTAAAGTACGACATTTAGTTATCCCGAGAGCTGTGGCTTTTATTTAATGAAAAAAATTATGGGATTAGCAAATCTTTCACCTGATTATAAGTGCACAGCCGCCTATAACACACACCTATAACAAATGCTGTGTCATCCAGAACATTTATGTTTTTTTTTATTATTGAATAGGAGGCAAACGAGCAGGTGGCTCACGTGATGGTAAGTGATCACCGCCGCCCACGAACACCTACAATACCAGAGGAATAGCAGATGCGTTGCCGGCCTTTGAGAAAGGAATAGGCTCTTTTCTTGAAGGTCCCTAAGTCGTATCGGTCCGGAAAAACCGCTGACGGCAGAACGTTCCATAAAGTGCAAGTGCGTGGCAGAAAATTCCGCGAAAAACGCACTGTACTGGACTTGTCACCGTGAGATATCAGTTCTTACGTCTCATATGCATAGTAATCATATGCATGTAACCACACTAGCTATCAGTGCTCTTCAAACACAGTCAAGTTTGCACAAAACTGCTTCACGACAGAATAACTGGCACTGCGATGGTATAGGAACTGATGTCTCAAGGTGACGGGCGCAGCGTGGTGCCACTCAGAAGTGTTCTGGATGATACAACTTCTGCTATCGGCAGACGTTGCTCTTACCATCAGGTCACGTCTGCAAAACCCTCTCAGTGAGATGAGAATGTGCCTATCATACACAAAAAGCTACTGAGTTCATATTATTCGCTTAAAAATTTACGTCTTATTTTTAAATAACGTTGCGCCACTGTAGGATTTCTCCTGTATTGTGGTTGCGTTTTACAGACACATATTTCATATGCACAACAACAACCAGTCCCTAAAACCAACAATTTGTGGTTAGCACAAATGTTGGTTTCGGCTGGGATTCGAACCCAGGACCCGCAGCGTAGAGTCAGAGACGCTAACCACTAGGCCACGCGGTCGTCTATTCGTCTTCGTTCGAAGTTTTCGGAATGTTATACTGCAAGTAATATCAATCATAAAAATTGTTTTCCTGTTGGGAATGGAACTTGCAACTCGTATCGTAGGCGACAATCGCTTAACTACACCGCCGACCGAGCCGTTAATTATTAATTTATTTTTAGAGACTTTACACTTGAAACTTGAAGACTTTCCCTTAATAAATATTAACATTTCTCAGACACAAAAATTATGTGTAACATACATACATACATACAGTCACACCTCTTTCCCATTGGGGTAGGCAGAGACCACATCTTTCCACTTGCCAGGATCCTGACATACATCTTTCGCATCTTCTACTTTCATTAGAGTTTTCATACACGCTCGTCGGTTGCGGGTACTTTTAACGTGACCTCTCGTCATTATGTGTAAGAAATGTTAATATAATCAATTAAACTATTTAGTATTTGAGACTGTGGTTATAAATCAAAAATACATGCTACTACTCTGACTACTGAATCTAGATGTCTTCACAAAATTATTCAAAAGCCTATAAACTATCTCTTTGAGGCATCGGTTTGCATTCCCATGTCACATCGACCATTTGTATAAGTTCACAGCTCTTGCTAGTTAGTACTTATCCATTGATCCGTCCGTCTGCCCAACCGACAATGGCTGGAATAGCGCCTGAGACCATTTAGCATCGAGGCTTTTTGCGACGAGAACTTCAAAGGCCATATAGAAGTAGTGATAGATGATTTTGTTCAATAATTGGGAAAGTTTAAAGCTCTTGGATCACAGAATCGAACTATTTATATGCTATACTTTTAAACGTACATCATATTGTACTTTTTATGTTGACCCCTATAAGATTTTAATTATACCTCGGGTAATGGTTTCTTATATTTACGCGAATACTACACATTTGAATATAACTATTTTACGGATTTTATCGCGTTTAATTAAAACTATTTATAACCCGACGTTTCGGGCCTCTTTACTGCACGCAAAATTAAATTAAACGCGATAAAATCCGTAAAAATTGTTTTATTTAAATATACCGTCGGTGTTGTGAAGGTAATCGACCTTAATAGAAAAACCTGGAAAATGTCATAGCTTCCGATAGGTGGCAGAATAACTAGCTCGAAAACTGCTTAATTATGTTAGTCTATTGTTACAATGATAAAAAGGTATTTACAAAATTTGAAAATTACTTATGAAGATATGATATACTGGTAGTGGGATTTCTTGCAGGAATCCATCTAGATCTGCCGTGAAGCATTAGTGTGCAAACATTACTGTGTTTGAAGTGCACTAATTACTAAATTACTGGGCACATGTGACCTTAGAACTAATGTTTCAGGGTAATGAACGCAATGTGGTGCAATACAGAAATGTTCTGAGTGACACGGCATTTCTTATGGGCAGATGATGTACTCACCATCAGGTTGAGGTTTTGGTCGTCTCGTCACTTTCTACTTTAAAAAAGACCAACCAGAAAATTATACATATAACCTTGATGTTACTACCAATTCAAATCATATTGTGCCGGCAGTCAAGTTGATAGGGAAAATATCCAGTCCGATGCTCCGACGGCTCCCCACTAAATAAGTACGAACATTAAATGTATGTCTTTTTGTTTATCAATTTGTATTTGTCTCCATATTATCGGCTACACACCGGTCGGCGTACTTCAGAAGACTGTATGTGGATCTGTCGTGAGATGTTTTTACCTTTTTTTAACCAACAATGAATTTAGTCATGGAATTTTATAATATAGAGCCACTTCAGAGATCCAAGTAAAAAGTACTATTAGCACTATCTCACGTTGTTAAACTCAATTGCTAATAATAAGCATTCAAAACAATAGGTTTTCTCATGGGTTAACTCACAGTAGGTAAGTATTATATTTATTTATTTGGGGTTCTATGGGCCTATGTTCACTTGGACACAATGTGGGCTTACGATGGGCTGAAATGATAACGGGGTGATAAATTATCTTACGCTGTTTTAAATATGACATAATATATTTCCATACATGCATAAATACAGACACGCCTTTTTCTTATAAAAGGGGTAGGCAGAGGACACTCACGTAACCCACTTTTTACTGAAACGAGACGTGACGGGTGGCGAACAATGTCTCCGCAATTTTGGTACCAGTCAAAAAATTGTAGGAAAGAGGTAGATGCTATTCTACTCTCTGCCGAACACCTATCGGCATATTTCCTACCTGAGAAAAATAGGAATAAAATAAATTTGGAATAAATTTGTTCACCATAAACACGTATTATATTATACTTACTTCTAGAAAGGAAAGGCCACGTCAAAAGTACCCGTAACCGACGAGCTGGTATGAAAACACTAATGAAAGTAGAAGAAGTTAAAGATGTGTGTCAGGATCGTAGCAAGTGGAAAGATGTGGTCTCTGCCTACCCCTATGAGAAAGAAGCGTTACTCTATGTATGTAAGATTGTACTTCTAGTTTTTCTTTGTACTTTTTTTTTCAGTTTGAATACTTAGTGTAACATTCTTGTTATATTCTTGCAAAAGTGTCAGGGTGGTAGTATCAACTCTAAGCGTATACGTTTAAAGTATCGACATTTCTCATATGGGTTACTACCGTCGCGGTTCATCGCACCTTTTATTGAGCGACGTTTGTTACCCAGATAAATTTTGTATTAGCTTTTACAATACTATCTTTGAATACACGGTGTATAGGATAAATAAGTGCGCCATGATGGACTATAATGCTTTTATGTAAATTGAGAGCGAAACCTTTATTCTTATTTGTATTGAAAATGATAGATATCAAATCGAAACAAAGTAAAATATACATACACGAGTAATATAGAACGCTATATTTATATATATATTTGAATACAAAACATTCAATTCGTCATTTATCATCACTGCCACGGCTGACCATGAGCGTCTACCATGACAAACTACAAAAAGCGCGGTCTTCATCCTCCTGTGACCATCGATTTTCCAAAAATAGGACAGGTTGTCGCTCCACTTATTGCTGGACGGTCCGGTTTCCAGTAAAAGCTCACCACGTAATTTTTTTTCTTTATGGACACTTCTGTGAATATACTCTTATATGGATCTTATAATTACTCGTATTTTAACACTCATTTAAAATATAAAAAAATGTCTATCCTTAAAAAATAGAACTATTTCATAAGCCTGATGTACAAAGTTATCAATAAATATATGTGTTACGTAAAACTGAAGTGAGTGGTATCTTCCGCTTCAATTTATTAGAAAAGTTCAAAGTGTTAATATTAAATAAATTTCTTTAAAAACGTGTTACGATTGTACTCGTCAACGTATATCAAAATATAAAATGCAGTTGCTAATCACAGACTGCATACGTTATCGTCGTTCAGTTGTTTCTAAATGTCAAGTAGTACTGTATAGATAGAATTGGAAGATATCGTTTCTATTTATTGTGTTAAGTTATTCACGACAAGTCCGATAGTGCGTCAATAATATCTTTTTTATTATAATAAATTACAATCTCAACAAACAGACTGGCGGTAGGCGGTATACAATGCTCCGATATGAATAAATTAATACGAATATTTTTCCTTTACTTAAATAATGAAGTATTAAATTTTGATCGTTCAGATGTTTTTTAATTGAATATTTTATATCTTCATTTAATACGGTCATCATCGATAAACAACTGCAAGTAATGATGATTGAATTAATGAAACAGTCAAGTAATGAACACAGGCCTCCGTCATAGATCGCCACACAGCTTCATCCTGAGCCACCAGTTTTGATCAGATTCGGCTACATACTCGAACACAACACTTCTCCATCTCCTGGGGAATAAAATTCTTGGCTCTTTTTACTGCTATGAGCATTACTGACTAGCGGGTAAAGGCCCACTGCTTCTTCAGCTTTTTGAATATAGATGCTTTTTGGCAAATTTCGATCTACTGTGAACAGTAAGGCCACTCATGTACAGGGCCTCGTGGTTTCTACCTTTATTTTTTTTTCATCGCGGGGCGGCACTGTTTCTCCCGATCCTGGGTACCGGGTATAGGGTATAGAGTAGCTTAGGGATTGGATTAGGTATAGGTATAGAGGGAGTTTTGGTATTAACTTGTCGTCTTCATAAGGGCAGTGTCCGTGTCTGTGTGCATTGCAATAATACTCCATTATTGCAATGCACACAGACACGGACACTTTATCTTATCTTAGAAAGTAGCCATTAAAAGTAATCAATCCTTGGTCTTGCTACAGTAAAATGTTTGCTCCGGTTGGGATTGGAACCCATACATTCAGTACATTGGTCAGGCGGTCATCAAAAATATTAATAAACTTTCGTATATCAATTCATAACATATATTTAACGCGAATTGTCTTTGAAGTTATCTCATAATCTAGCAACATTGTTGCAGTGTGTATAAATGGTGTTTCGTAGTTACGGAGATACGAGCTGTCAATGGGTTACATAAATGAAGGGATATCTATCTACGTTGTTTCGAGTTGAAACTGAATGAGCATTGACATGACCAAAAAAAAGTCACCCAACTTAATGAGTTGCGTGAAGATAAAAAAGCCGCCGCGGCTCCGCACAAAGGAAATGAGCAGAGCAAATAAAAGATCGCGGGCAATGTGAAAACCTTTGCGCATTGTCTTATATTAAAGTGAAACAACAATAGGTAGCCTTTCAATGGGCTATGCCGCCACAATGAGAGATATAAGGGTGGTAACTACATGCGTCAATGTTATTTGTAGCTTTTCATATTTTTCACGAATACTTAGTAAAATAGCTTTTGAAATTGTCACGTTTTTTTAATTTATGAAACCATTACCACTTATTATTTATTATACATTTATTTGATATTATTTAAATTGCTGATGTATCTTGTTACCCTCATCATCATCATCATTTCAGCATATTAGTAGTCCACTGCTGAACATAGGTATCCCTCATAGATTGCCACAAGAGTTTTCAGCTCTCATTATGGGAGAATTTTGCCATAGTTACCACGCTAGGCAAACAGGTTGGCAACTGCAGTTTATTTATTCAGTTGTTTCAAGAAGGTGCTGCTGCCCATTTTTTGGTCTTAATTTTCCCACTGTCGACTTTTACGACACCCACGCGATGAAATGGGGTGGTAGATGTCCTAGAAATAATTCAATGAGTGCGCTTATTTAGGAAAGCACACTTCTGACACTCAAAACATCAGTTACGTTACGTTAACAAAATGAAATAAGAACAGAAATAGTTTAATTGTTTCAAAACTTTTACTTAAATACATTAACTGTTTTTGGGAATTGCTTTTAAGGAAATACGTACTTGTGCCAGAACACTCCGCTCTTCCATATCTAACAAATGTTAGTTGTTATTTTAAATATAAACTTACACTATTGGTAATATCAGTTTACTAAATACTAAGAAATCAAATACTATTTTAGGCAACTGGAAGAATTATTCAGACTATATTAACTTAACTAATAAAATATTTTTTATGTAAATATGAATGTAAAAAGTGGGCATCGTGAGCGGCTTCTGCTTGACTCTTATATGGGAATAACGAGTGACTGTGTATGTATATTCCCACTATATCTTGAATGTATGTGACAACCTATAAATGTCCCATTGCTAAGCACGGGCCTTGACTCATTTCAGGGACTTAAAATTACGGAACAATTTGAGAGGTTCCAGCACGAGGAATCAAACTCAAGTCCCTCGTGTACCATTCAATTTAAGGCGAGCACCCGGCCCCTGAGCTACCACGGCTCATTCCTACTTATGTAGGAAACGTTACATATACTACATTATTACTTATGTAACTAAACGTAACAATGATTCGATCTCGTTAAAGTTATTTTGCGGAACATTCTCAGTTTTCGCGAATTTCATTAACCCACATCGTCTACATCAATACTTTGCTACTAGAAGTATTTGTATGTACTTACACTCTAGGTAGTTCTTAGTAAAAGGTACAGGCTTGTAGTCTGACCACAGTCCCACACATTTTTCTATTCTTCTCCACTAGTTTTTAAGTTTTACAATTTATGCAAGAACTTCACCTAGGTACTAATGGGTTTTTTAGCGACGAAATAGTCCAGCATACTGATCAATTGCGGGTGGGTTTTTACATAAATCTGCATTTTTGAGATATAATAAAAAAAAATATAATACAAATAATAAAAATCTTTCATCTTGTTTTTCTTTTTTTTTTGATTTCTATTCACTTTGTCTATTCACCGCCCATTACGTGGTATATCAGTACTTAAAATTAACATATAAATGGTAAATTTAATCTAGTACACCACTTAAGTACTGTGAAATTTAAGACGAACGCCCGGTCTCTGAGCTACCGCGGCTCTAGCCGTTGTCAACTAGCCGAATGCTAATCAAATAGCCGATCCCAATAGATTGATAACCAAAGTAGGTAAAATTATGACGTAGAAGGAAAAACATACAGGATTATAGTTCGCGTTTGTAGTTAGAATCCATTCTGAACTAAATATTTGGACAATGCACAAATTACTGGTTTTCACGTTTTTAGAGCAAACGCACAACATCGGATACGGGAAAGTGATGACTAGAGATTAGAATAATATCTGCTATTTTTTATTATTTTACTATCATTCATTTCATTTATTACAATGGTATTTTAATCCCGTTCTCTAATTCTGTTAACAAACTTGGCCTTCATTTGGACAATTCTATGAACTGGGTAAAACAGGTCAATGAAATCAGCCGCAAAATCTCTCCACCTCAAGATGAGATCGAGATGAGATCTCGCTCTATGGCTTAACGCACTTTTTTCCATATGAGACAAAGCTTATGCTTGTGTAATCAAATGATGTTTGTTACCCAGACCTGAATCAAAACGTTTTGAACAAACTAGAGCGGGTCCTAAACAATTGTAATAGATTTGTTTCAGTCTTCGTAAATATATCTCTCAATATCGTATTCGTCTGAAATGGCTATCCAACAGAGGCGTCAATCTAGAATTTTACCTGTTCTCTTTTCCATTTTAAATGATGTAACTTCACCTTCTTATCTTCTGGATAAATTTCAGTTTCTTCCGTTATCTCATGATAGGGTTCTTCATCTATTTTTTTTATAATTAGATTAAATTATTAAATTTAAATCATTTTTCGTTCTTCATCTAATGTTAAGATAACTGTTCCATCACACCGCGCTTCCTTGATCAGCAACTATTTTACTGTTCAGGCAATTCAGCCCTGGAACTCCTTGCTCGAAGCTGTTATAAAGGTACGAAACAAGAACTCCTTCAAGAAACTAGTTAAGGAACATTTTCTTAAAACCGTGGATAATACTATTTCATAGCAATTATCAAATCGTTGCTTACCACTATTATAAGTATGTATATGTATGTTGTATATAAATGTGTATGGATGTATGTATAAATATTGTATTTTGTTAATATTATTCATTTTTTTCTTTGCCTCCGCTTTTTCACCGCGCCATGAGTTGACTGGCATAGAATGCCTATAGGCATGAAATCCGCCCATTGTTCAATATTTTTAACGTTTATTTTACTATTTATGTTTTATTAAAAGTGTAGTATCCGCGTAAATATAAGAAATCATTAAAGACATAATATATCATATAACACTTGTAAACATCACACTTAGCGCTTCATTGGTTATTAATATCGTCATGTAAACCACACCTTTCCCGATCCTGAACATAAGTGGACAATAGCGGACAACATTTACCTTGTGAACATAATGTTAATGTGAAATACAACATCTCATTGTTCCGTCACCTGCCCTCACCGCCCGCCATTTTACTCCTGTCCCCAGCGTCGTCTTTCCGACCACTGTTTTCATTACTGTCTATCGCCGAGGACAGGATTTATTCTTTTTGTCTAGCTCATATACTTCCTTTGTTTAAAAATAATACTTTGCGCCGAAAGGCTATCCCAACAAAATTACAATCAAAAGACATAAAACAGTTTCCATCGCATTCTTCTTTGGAATTTGGCAAAACATAGTACTAATCCTCACCATACTACATATAAATCTGCTAGCGGAGGTAAATCAAACATAACTGAAATACTGAAGCCTAATAACCCTCATTAGTATAATTTTCCGCGAAATTTCCAAATCTCAACTACCGCAAACATCGTTAGACGTTAGTTTATGTTTTAATCTCATCGGTGACCTTTCCACTGACTGCTAGAGTTTGGTAAGGGATTTATCTTCACAAGGGTCAAAGAGGTTTATTATCGTAAATAAACACAGCACCCGTAGGGAAAGACGACTTCTTCGCCGCATCTCACAACTTACGCACTCCAGAACCCACGTACACCGATAAGTAACAGAGACTGTGGTAATTACTGCTAATGGTTGCGATTGCGCTGTGACAAATGAACATGCCGATGGAGGCGGCTGCAAAGGACCAGTATCGAATGTTTTAAGCAGCGTTATTGATTGTGGAATATTTCGTTTTTGGTTGCGCTGGGCGGTCCTCTCGTATAACGAAAGACATGATTGGTTGTTTGGTTTATAAGATTTATAGTCAAGCTAAGTTTCCTACTCATTTTCATTACTACTTTAATATGCGATATTCCGTTTTTTTTTAGATCTTTACTGCACTTATTTAACAGAAAAGATCATACATAATAGACATAATGATTATAGGTATTCTCTACCAGACAATTAGTAAGAATTTGCACGAGGTGCAGTAATTAACATAATGAAATAAAAACAGCAAGCATGTTATTCGGTTTAAGAGTATATCCAACTTCGACCAAGAGGTATGTCGACGAATCGAACTCGGCTGGGCAATGTTCGGTACACACACGTCATATCTTCACGTCGAGCATATCTCAGTGTCTTTAAACAAAAATCTTCAATAAATGCGCGTGGCGGTATAGTCATTATACGGTCATTACGGAATCGAGATGTAATCCTTTACTGCACCTACCCTTCCCTTATTCACGGTTTTGCGGTAAGTCGATGTCAGCAGGTGGCTCAGGGCCGCATTTTTTTGCAGTCTATGGAGGAGGCCTATGTTCAGCAGTGAACTTGTGATGGGCCGAAACGATGATATTCATAATGTCATCGGGTGCCGATATCTGTCCTCGTATCCTGACACTACATTTGACTTTTTCCTTTATCTTTTCGTATAACCGTTTTTTATAACCTTTTCGTTAAATCATATATGGGAACGTAAAGACGAATGAGTAAGTGGCTTTTTTAAAACTAATACTCGTACTTAAGATATGTGATACAGCCCTTGCATATTAATGTACAACAGTGTATTAACAACACAGTAACACATAACAGTAACAGTTATACAAACCCATATATTTATTAACTTATTTTCCGCTTCAATATTTTCATGGTTTTTGTTTCAATATTACAAACCTGCATTATAATTAGATCTGTGAATGAAATTTTATAAAAAAATGGTAGAAATGTAAAAACAGATCAGATATCATCGTAAATTTTAAAAATCGATTTCGAACCTTTACCAAATCAAATGATTTTGGAGATCGAAAGTAATTCCCAATTTCCAAAAAAAAAATCAGTCTTTCATTACACCTAAACACGAGTATAATTTTATAAAACACCTAAATGATATTACAATTATGGAGATATAAAAAAGAATTTCAATTTTGCCAATCCAATAAACATCAAACGATCTTTATTTGCAACATGAATTGTTAACTTGATTACAAGCAAATATGCAAGCGGTGCAATATTAATAAAACGTAACAACGAGAGACTTGAGAAACTTTATAAAATTTCACGAGATCGACGTCGAATCTTGGAATATTTTTTTTTGTTTCTTGGTCAGCCGTGCCAGTTGTTTAGAGGTTGAGTATTTGGCTGCTCATTTACTGACCGGATTAACAATAAAAACGAAATTTGATCATTGTGGCCGGTCCAATGGTGTCTCCTTAAGGCCAAGCTATGTTACTGACCTTTGCTTTAGTTGTTAATTAAATTATAATATAAAAAGGTTCTTAATTGGAATTTCTTTTATCTAAAGATCATTGCAGCATATTAGCAATTACATTATTTATACCTTTAACACTTCTATCTGTAATAATAATCTATAACGATTTAATAAATGCAATTAGCCGTTTAATAAAAGATAACTTTTTAAACACAACAGTAAAATAACTGATAATAACTACTTTTCTGCATTTTCACATAATATAGGAAAACAATATTTTCGTTACTAAACATATTTCGTTTTAATAATATTTTTGCGATATGTGATATGCAAACAAATTCAATCCCAAAAATCTTGAAAAAGATAATTTTTTAATTAATGCACTGCATCTTAAGACTACATTTGCCGCGTTATCAGATCATCTTCTCGGCCTGTCCCACGTGAATAAATCCAATATTTTACTGCCTCTCCATTGTTATCCTCATTAACCCTTTGTCTCATTAGACCCCCGGCTTCATATTCTTCGTTATTTTCCACGATGACAGCGTAGATTAGATTCGTTTTTTTTTTGTTATTTTCAAAATTTCGAACGTCAACCTTTTTCGGGATAGTGTTACAAATAAAGGGCGAGTGCGGCCAGTCTTTTATACTATATGGTTTTATGAGTATGGTTTTGTTTGTTTATTGCGGCGAAGACAATGTCATGTAAATCCTGAATTTAATTGGTGCTGTGATTTGATATTTTTCATTTTATAATTAACGATTAAACGTTTGTATTTTAAGGTTAATTTAGACTTTAATAGTTGTAGAATAATTGGATTAAGGTGTTTGTTGAAGTGTAGAGATTTTTACTATTTTTATATACTCGTATTTTTTTTATTTATTACTTATTTACTTTATTTATTACTCTTAGTTAAACCTGCCATAAGTCACATTAAGCAAGCCTATGAATAGATTCCTAGACAATGAAATTTTAACATGATTGTGACTTTCCGTAACAACGTTTGGTGTACTTGTTTTTAACTCTCTTACTATGGTAGCATAAATGTAAGGGGTAGGCAGGACCACTCATGTAGCCTACTTTTCGCCCTCGCAGGAAACGAGACGTGTAGGGTGGCGAAGGCTAGGTATACTAGTAACCATTATTTATATCAATGAAATTCTGCAAAAAAAATTTCGAGGCATTATCAAGATATTCATTTCTGAACTTATATCATTACCACCACCATCACTTCAGCCTTCCACTAATCCACTGCTGATCATAGGCCTCCCCCAAAGATTTCCACAAAAGTTTGTAGTTCTCATTTTGGGGGATTTTGCCATAGTTGCCTCGCTTGGCAAACGGGTTGTCAACCGCAATTTATTAATTCAGATGTTCCACGGAGATGCTGTTGCCCATCTCCTGGTTCTAATTTTCCCTCTGTCGACTTTTACGATACCCACGGGATAAGATGGGGTGGTAGATGCTCTTAAGCCACCATACGGGACATATATACATAGACATAGTGAAATTGAAATAGTTGTTATGAAGTCTCATGTTATAGTCGATTTGTGTATTTGAAAACTGGTAATGAGGTCTGTGGCTCTGCCGACGACCACATTTCGGCCGCGGAGGATAGGGAGAGGCAACGACACACCAACACTCTTCTCCCTCCGCGGCCCTACCACCGCCGCATCTACGGTGCGGTCCCGCGAAAGTCGCGGGGAACAGGGAGAGAGGCAACGCAACACCTACACTCCTCTTCCCCAGCGACTCCACCTTCGCTGCGAAGGGCAGCGTACTGCTCACCCCAGCAGTCCCTGTGTTCGCATCCAGAGTGGGCTTGCGTAGAGCATTTGTCTTATAACGTAAGAGTATCTATGTCCCTTCCTCGCCTTTCTTGAGCCTGGTGGCAACACATTTAATGAAACAGTCGTACTGCCTTATTTTATGTTCATCATCATCATCATCATCATTTCAGCCTATCACTAATCCACTGCTGAACTAAGGCTTCCCCTATTGGTTGCCACAAAAATTAGTAGCTAACATTTTTGGGGGATTTTGCAGTAGTTGCCACGCTAGGCAGTTTATTTATTCAGATGTTCCAGGAAGATGCTGCTGTCCATAGCCTGGTTTTCATTTACCCTCTGTCGATTTCTACATCACCCACGGGATGAAATGGAGTGGTAGATTCTCTTCAGCCGTCTACAAACGGCGTTTAAGTTACCTACAACCATTTAAACTGAGTTGAATTATTTGTTTGTCTGAACGTGCTAATCTCAGGAATTACTAATTCGATTTAAAAACTAATTTTCTATTTAATTTCATATTAGATAGCCCGTTTATTGAGGAAAATTTTAAGCTATTAAACGAGATCTACTATACTACGATCGCAAAGAGCCGCACGCTGAGAACCCAACATAACCGAGAAGAGCCGAACTGTTAATGCTCAGGTCATCGAGCGTTGTGGGAGTAAACAAATAGATAATTAAGTCTATTTGTTTACTCCCACAATAAATTCTTCATTTTAGATTATTTCCCTTGAAATTACATTTTTAGTAAAATGATTGTTACTAAAATTGTTAATCGTAGATTAAAAATAACTTAAAAAATACTTAACAATTTTATTAATATTACTAATATTCTTTTTAATCATTATAACTAAAAGGTTAAGATAGGAGATGGCTTACGGCAATAGCTTTATGGCGGACGCGATGCTGCGACGTCGGCGTCGTTTAGCAGCCCGTGCCCTTAACCTATTGCCACATAACTTATTAATTTTCTATGAATAACAAAGTTTTTTAAAGTATAAAAATGAATCGTCATAATTAGAAAGACGTATTTTCCAAATAGTAGACTACTTAGAGGCTGAAGATATGTGACTATTCAAAATAATCCAAACGCTTCTTAAGCGCACGTAGTTTTAAATTGTAAACAGAAAAACACAAATCCAAACTAAAGAAAAGTATACATAGTCAGCACAACACCGCCATTCTGCATAGTATTTGATACCATTGAAGCGAATGGTCCAGACGCTCGTTTTTTTCCTAAACAGCATCTCCTCTACATACTTGCTAATTCATCGCTTCCCAGTCTTTTACGTGGAACAAATTAACACTATTTCCATATGTACTTATGTTTTTGAATGCAATCTCAGCAATCTCAGTATTATAGAAACAAAAAAAGTGAAAAATTTAACTTCTCACTTTGTTATGGGCTTCTTGAAATTTTAGCCTTTGTAAATGAATTTGAATAATAAAATATTTAAGTTTGTATTTATAATATTTATTTACGCAACGAGCAAGTTAAAGATGCCTCGTCACATTCACAAACGTCACAGTTGCAGAGTCAGAACCTTAAATTGCTATGTCCGTATGGTGCTGCAATAAGTCTCACATCTTACTTCTATGATAAAGCAGTGTACGAGGGGTGATCCAAAAGTAATGATAATCAATAATAACACAATGATAAAATAAATAAATAAAATTTATTTCTCAACATAGTTCCTACAATCATACTTTAGGCATCCTTTTAATCCTAAAATTCCCTTAGAAAAAAATCTTTATCTGACTCTCAAAAAGTCCTCACCGCGGCCATCACGTCCTATCTCGTCAATCTGTCGGCGTGTTCCTGAGCGTGGAAAGAGATAACTGGGGCTGCTTGAATAGGGGGTGTTACCCTCAAGCCCGCTTCCTGAGGCAGCCATGGCAATTGCAGCTTTGTGAACCGGTGCGTTGTCTTGATGGAACAGCACTCCAGCCCGCAGTTTGCCTCGCCTTTTCTCCTTAATAGCCTCCCGCAATCTTCTTATTTGTTCTGCATAGTAGGAGCCTGTAATAGTGGCCCCCTTTTCCAAGTAGTCCACCATGATTATTCCTTCAGCGTCCCAAAAAACAGACGCCATAACCTTCCCTGCTGAGCTTGACACTTTGAATTTCTTCGGCGTCGGTTCATCGGATCGTTTCCATGTCATCGATTGTTGTTTTGTTTCAGGATCAAAATGGTGGATCCAGGTCTCGTCCATGGTCACAAAACGTGACAAAAAATTATCCTTGTCTGCCTGGAACTTTTCGAGATTTGCTCTTGACATGTCGACTCGTTTCTTCTTTTGCTCGTCGTTTAACATTTTCGGTACCCAACGCGCGGAGACCTTTCTCATATGCAATTCGTTCGCAAGGATTCTTTGAATGCTGCCATATGAGATCCCTGTGACCTCAGCTACATGCCTGATAGTCACTCTTCGATCTTCCAATACAACTTCTTCAACTTTTTTCACATTTTCTTCAGTGAGGGACGTCGATGGGCGTCCTTCGCGGTGTTCGTCTTCCGTCGATGTTCTTCCCAACTTAAACTCCTTAGCCCAGCGTGCAACTGTGGAATATGGAGGAGAAGAGTCCCCTAATGTTTCCACCAAGTCGCTGTGTATGTCTTTGGTAGACATTTTTTTCAAGCAGAGGTATTTAATGACAGCTCTGATTTCGTGTTTTTCCATTTTGATGTTCACTCCTTGACAGTCCGTATTCAAATGAATGTAGCTCCCGGGAATCGTGGCCTATTTATATGATTTTTTTTCCCTGAACTAGTGGTTAACTGAGTAAGTGACTGAAATTTTTTTGTATTTTTGTGTGCACTAGAAATAACTGATTATCATTACTTTTGGATCACCCCTCGTATGTTTGTGCGCTCTAATCTCATTATGATTTCTTATATTTACGCGAACACTACACATTTAAATGAAACTAATTTTACGGATTTCATCGCGTTTAATTTTTTACTATTTATAACCCGACGTTTCGAGTGTTTTACAGCACCCATGGTCACGGGAGGACTGAGGTGACAGATGTCCTGATGTCATAGTTAACCCGGAGTACCTTTAGCTTTTAATTATTATTTTTGGTCCGATCTACGCAGAAAGAGCTAACTGTGTCTTGAAGTCTTCGACGACGATGCTTTTATAGCGTTCAGTTATACGGTTTCGAAGTAGCCAAACCTTTTTTATATCGTTCACCTGATGGTAAGTGTAACATCTGTCACCCAGTATATTTCTGTGCCATCACACTCACTCGGTGACGAATGACCTAGTCCTAGTCATCCTAGTCATCATTTCTTACGTCTCAAATAACCAGTAAATACATCTACCTGTCAAGCCCTTAAAACCGAATCACAGTAAAGTTTGCACACAACCTACCTTGATGGATTCCTGCATAGGAATAATGCCTACTATCAGTATAATAATAATAAAAGATTTACTTGAAAACTTAATAGATCGAAAACACAAAAACAATATGAATCTAAATGAGCCCTTTCTATTTTAGTATTCATAAATTATATAATTTAGAAATCAGAAAGTAATGAGAAGCAACAAAGCAAGCCTGCTGCATGACACCAATAGATAACGACGATTTGGTTCACATTTTCTACGAATTTGATAATACATATGTATTTTATTTTACGTTCATTGTTAAATATTTCTTATTTATGTAGTTCCAATTACTATTGAAGTTTATATTGTGTTAATTGTAAACGCATACATTTATTTTATTGTTCACATTTATAACCATCGGACATTAATTTAAACATATATAAAATAGCAATAATAACTTCTGTATAGTATTTTTTAAAATGTAAGAGCATGTGGTAGCGGCCTTAGAGAATCTACCACCCCACCCCATCCCGTGGGTATCGTAAACGTCGACAGAGGAAAATTAAAACCAGGAGATGGGCAGCAGCATGTTCCTGGAACATCTGAATAAATAAACTGCGGTTGCCAACCCGTCTGCCAAGCGTGGCAACTATGGCCAATATCAGAGCTACAAACTTTTGTGGCTATCTATGGCGGAGGCCTATATCCAGCAGTGGACTTGTGATAGACTGAAACGACGACGAAACGACGAATATACTATAATAAGGTATTACAAATACAAACACCTATAAGAAATCTCAAATAAAATTTACGACTTTACAAACACAGGCTACCATTATACAAATTACAATCAAAGAAGTACCTTCATCAAATTTATGGTTTCTCCCTCTGTAAATTTTTATTACTGATAACGCGTTAATTGCCGCAATGCATATACATTATAGTTAATTAACGTGGCCACCCTAAAGATTAAAAAAGCAATTCATTTTACAAAATTTGGTTGCATATAATTCACTTGCGTCGAATTCACAAAATTTGAATCGCTACTGTCTGCTACGTTATTTAGACGTGTATAATTATCTCATCGATATCGTTAATATCCTATCGCCGTTATTGTTAATTGTCTGAGCCGAAAGCAGTGGGTTCAATTCTCAATCGTACATACAGTCACGCTTTTCTCCCATATAAGGGGTAGGCAGAGGTCACTCCCGTAGCCCACTTATCGCCCTCGTTGGAAACGTAGCCATTTTGGTAGGATTAAAAAAAAATTTACAATCCGTTACGTTCTCACGAGCAGTATAGTGACAGCATTGCATATTATGGTGTTATTCTGCACGAATAAAGGCTGTCCATACAGTACCTTAGTCGCCTCTTACGACTCCTCGGTAGATAATAGGTAGGTGCTATTCTACTCTACTGGCCACCTATCGGCATATTAAATTCCCAATCGTAGATATTTATGTACATATTTATTTATTTAAAAACTTTACAGTTAACCTTAAAATAAAGGTAACAATGGGCGGACTTAATGCCTATAGGCATTCTCTACCAGTCAACATATGGCGTGATGAAAAAGCGGTGGCAGGTGTATCATATATGTTAGTATGTGAATTTTTGTGAGTTTTTTATTGAAAGACAGTGACGAGACGCAAATCGTTCACCGAATGGTATGTGCAACGTCTGCCGATAACATATAAATGCCAGTAACGTCTGTGTCACCCAGACTATTTCTGTGTGGCAACATGCTGCGCCCGTCATACTAAGACATCAGTTCTTAAATCACATATATCTGTCATTACATTACATTACCTATCAGTGTCCTTCAAACCGAAATAGTAATGTTTCCACACAACTGCTTGACGGCAAAACACCTGGCACTGCGATGGTAACAACTTAGACAGATTTTTCCATAGGAATCCTGCCAGTGTGAATGAGTGTGTGAATTTGTCATGACGACTGCATGTGTACTAGCTAGTCACTAACAACGACTAACTAAACAGTTCTTGAGCTCGAACTCGACTCGGTATTTTGTGCCAGGTAGAGTCGTAACGCTGCTCCAAATCTCTAACATACAGATTCACATAATCTGTTTTATACCACCGATCACGTAGAAAATCATCACTTCAAATTGACATTAACATTTTTAGTGGTGCTGGCACTGGGGATCGAACCCAGGCCACTACTGTACTATAAAGACGTCCCCTAAGCTGTCACGGATAACTACATTGTACAAAAATTAAATCTTAAGATGTCCGAGTCTTTACTTCAGATTCAATAAGTTAACCGTAAGGAGCTATTGCAGCCAAATAAAAGTAGTAATATATATTTTTAAGGAGAAAGTGATGAGACGTGCATAACGAAAAAGCAACTTTTACCATCAGTTGAAAGTTTTGGTCGTCCCGTCACTTTCTGCCCATTACAAATTCTGTATGAACTGTCTGCACCGTACTGCGCCTGTCACGCTAAGACATCAGTTCTTAAGTCCCTTATATCCAGTAATTACACTAGCTCTCAGTGCCCTTCAGAACGAAACACATGTTTGCACACTACTGCTTTACGGCAGAATAACTGGTTCTGCTGTGTAACCTACCTAGACGCATTAATTTACTACTACATAGTACGACTTACTCCTAGTACGATTTAACTTTACACATTGCAGGTTAACTAAATTTACATGGTATGTGTACATAACAACACATTATACTGGGTTGTAACAAAGTTACAGAGTATACCTCATTTTATTAATATTTTATAAAAATCTCCCTTTGACTACTTTTTAGCTACCGTAACAAAACATGTGTTATAAAATATATGTTTAACTAGCCGATGCTGCGACTTCGTCCTCTTGGATATGAGCTTTTAAAACATACCGTGAGAACTATTTGATTTTCCGGGAGAAAAAGCTATGCCAAATTATTTCCAGATCAGTTCAGCGGTTTAGCCGCGAAAAGGTAACAAACAGACAAGAAGGACAGAGAGAGTTACTTTCGCATTTATAATATTAGTATGGATGTAATAGCCTCAATACATTCATCTTACTTGTCTTTAGAGTTACTTTTATATTGTAATATTTCTCCAAATCAAAACAAAAAATCATTTTATTAATGTTTTTTTTAAATAAATATTGTCAATAAATACATAAATTAGTGACCAGCTATTTTGATTAACTAATCAATAACTAATTACAACGAAAAATGTTTCAATATTTAAAATAATAATGATTAGAAAAGAATATTATTCAAGATTGACCACCTCATACGAAGCTAACTGAATGTCAGTATTTTACTCTGCCAATGGTTCAAAAAATGCCACTGTCTTGTTAAAGACAAGCTTCAAACCCAGCGTGATTTTTATTAATTTCTTATTAAACAATAAACTAAAAGTGTACGTTTCAGAAAACGAACAGAAAATCTATGTATGTAAAATCATTAACAAGCCTGCATTAGAAACATGCATGGCGCTTCCGTTATTAGGGAGTAAGCTTCAAAGCCGCCTTATTATTTATTCAAATTTAAAGATAACGTCAATCAAATAACTAATTACTCCAAACCTTATCCAAGTAGCGATATCGATGACAGTTTAGAAAGAGAAAATCATTTTTATTTCCGAAACTATACCGATATGTTAATGACCACAATAAAATGCGGAGAGACGAAGATTTCAGATCTTGATGTTACGATAATGGTTGTAAAGTGTCTTGAGGTTTATATTTCGCGGTCGCTGTAACGTTTGAGTAATATTACCAGAACGTTCGGCGAACTTTGTTGTCACCATCGCAAGGTTGTTAAATTATGTAGGTTTTGGAATAATTAAAAAGTATTTATACGTATTACAATGTTGATTTTTTTTTGAAAAGGTGTTTAATGGCGATATTATTTACTTTGAATAAATTACCCAATTACTCAATATTGTGATATATTGAAAAATGCAGCAGCTTACAAGTTAACATGTTAATTCATAACAGAACGTTACTAATATTTATGATGGTATGATTTCTAAGCAGGAATCCATCTAGGTATGTAACACCGCAGTGCCAGTTATTCTGCAGTCAAGGAGTATTGTGCAAACATTACCGTGTGTCGGTCTGAACTCTTCAAGCTGCCGGCTAGTGTTGTTACTGGCCATATGAAATTTAAGAACTCAACTCATGAGACAGTTAGTTTAGTGTCACACAGAAATGTTAGGGGTGATTTAGGCATTCGTAATAGGCAGGCGTAACACTTACCAGCAGGTGAACGATTTGCTTGTCTCGTCACGAGAAATGAACTCCGTAGTCGTTAATTTAAGATAAAAAATTAAAAGATTTTTAAAAAAGTACGTTTTGGGACCTCGTAGGGTTCCTCTGTTCAGATAAAATTATTTAGTAAAATTTAATGTTATTGTTTCAATCGACAATTATCAGAATGACCACATTATCAATATATAATCAATAATTTCCATTGCATTGTTCAAAAAGTTACGAGAGATAGTAAGGGTATCTAATTCAACCAAAAATCCTAGAACTTACGATGATGTCACACAAGACACTACCTAACAAAAAAATGTTGTATCACGAGTGTTTGTCAACATTTACAGCAATGTGTCATCGTTGACAAAGTTCGTTAAGAGTTTTGTAACATCATATATGAATACACTATTATAAGGTTGCCTGGTAGCATTTTAATTACTTACTTACTTTTTAATTGTCCCACAGTTTAACAAATTATTATGATTTTTATTCAAATTTTTCGTTTGAGATACCGCCAATGACATTTTTTTTTAATTTTATCTACATAGATATAAACAATGTTATTAGAGATACATTTTTATAAGGATATCTATTTGATGGTGATTTATTAATTTATTCTGACGCAATCAGTGCTGCTTATCTTATAAGTGATTAAAGTTGATCAATGCCATCAGATCAATCAGAATCTACATACAGTTATCTAAGAGTCTTTGTTTGTATGCATGCAACTATCTCAATACTATTTACTGGATTATAAAACAGAGTTTTCACAATTACACAGCGTAGCCACCATAAAAGTTTAAGGTATGTATAATGATTTGTTATATGTATTCGAATACTACTAATTAAAAATAACTAAAATATGTAAAATGTTACTTTTACGTAAACATAAATACATAGAGTCACGCCTCTTTCCCATCGAGGTAGGCAGAGACCACATCTTTCCACTTGCTACGATCCTGACACACATCTTTCGCTTCTTCTACTTTCATTATATCATATTACTTTTTATTTAAAGGTATTCTAAGCGTTACAAGTGTACGCACACTCACTCGCGCTAATCTACCCGGACCACCTAACCCGACCTGAAAACAATATATATTTTTTACCCAAATATTGAATGTTAAAAAATTGAATATGTGTATTGATAGTAACTTAGTTTAAATTTCATTAGTTGCTTGATAATTAAAAAGTCTAGTCAGTGAGTCAGAATATATAAAATAGACAAAACAGTTAATGGAGTCGCAGAGCCACACAGCACAATTTTTTTATGCTACACGCAGTGATAAATTTCACATCTTCAACACAACCAGGCCCGAACACCAGCAATGTGTATTATACAAATTTTGACTCCAGTTGGTATACGAATCAAGAAAATACATACATACATAAGATCACGACTGTATCCCATAAGTGGTAGTCAGATACTGGGCACTCCCTGCAAAATCAGATGACTGCCACAATCCACGTTTCACCAAAAATGGTGAGCCCATCGCCACCATGCGGTATTGGGTGCACAGTGCAGTTTTATTCCTTATTCGTCTTTTACGAGATCCATTGGATGACATGGAGTGGTAGTATTCTTTTAACGAGCCGCCACTACACGGCATCAAGGAAATGTGGCGCAGAAGTCAGGTACTCCGAATACTAAAAAGATTGTTCGTAAAAGATTGTCATGAAACATTTAAAATATTATAACATCTATTTCTTCCCATATGCTACTGTAAAATATAGTAGAGACTGAATCATGGCATTCCAAATAATTTGAACGTCAAAATGTTATATCATTAGGCATTAAGATACGCATGTCAACAACCTACTAAAGACTTATTTTAAAGCTATAAAATAATAATCTTTCCACTGAATTATAATGAATGATACGAGTATAAGAAATTACAGCCTATTTAGGTATATAAAAATTAAAATATTTAATATTATTTACAATTTTTTGAAAATTAAATAAAAAAATTAAAATTAATTAATCAATTTATACGATTATAAATTATTATTATAATGCAATAGCTATAATGCATATAGAGAAAAAAACATTATAATATTGAAAGTTACAAAGATTTTGGTAGCCGCTAAGATACGAGTCTACTTAGACCAATTAATGTGTAGGTAAGTTGCATGCTAAGTAAATATTTCAGATCCTTTTATGCTCGCAATTCTTATAGCAAATTATACTCTTCTTATAATAAATTTAACGTTTATGAGGCCATCACTATTTTTTTAAACAATGCTTACGTCACAAATATTTACTTTATAATAAACACAACGCGTAGCATGGCGACGGAAGTTACGATCAATATCGTCCAGTTCACGAGGTCGTAATTGTGATATGGGCCGTGAGAATATTCAATTAAGCCGGCGAACTTAATTGCAACTTGATAAAGTTAAGTTGGCTCTAAGTGAACTATCTTCGGAACTCAGTTAACTGACCATTATCTTTGCCTTTGTGCCGTAGTAGCTCCGTACTCACCTAATTGGGGAGTTGTAAGCCTAAAGTTTAGTATGGATATGACAAGAACTTTTTCCCTTTTTCTAATCAAAAATAAGAAATTGCTAACTGAATTTGATTTTTTGCAGTTAATTTTCCAAAAATAAACATTTAATAAGTATGTAAATTAACTAAAAAAGATTTATTAATTATAAAAAAATCTTTTCAATTCTACTTTCATTTTAAATTTAAATCAAGGCTTCATCAATAGAGCATTTACCTGCATAAATCTATTGTCATTGACTAGTTACAGAAAATAAAGTCGATAAATCAGGCTTTCTTCTCAGAATTATTCCTCTTTTCACAATATAAAAAAGAAGCAAGTTGGTAAAAGGCAAAATTTGCACTTGCAGATACTTTCTTATTTGGGAGAACAAATAATTATACAAGTAGAATATTACGATTTTTTGACGTATGAGTGTAAACTACACTCGAGTTTACACTCGGCGTCAAAAAAATCGCACATCCGAAAAAAATAATTTAAATACTATTTTAACACAACAGGCCAATGGCAATGTTGTGGTTTGAGGGTATCATTCGAAAGGTAATTTCATTAGCTTTCAGGAATTTTAATTGAATTTTACTTTTATAACGAGACGAAAGAGAAATTAAAGAAAAAGACAGGGTATGTACAAATTTGCAAATTAATAATTAAAAAAAAAACTTAATAAATACAAAAAAAGTTCTTAAAACCTAGTGTTACCCCCCCTTGCCTTGATAACGGCTTCCATGCGATCTTTCATGGACCTTACAAGGATCGCAACAGCCTCTTGGGGTATTTGTTCCCACCCTTCAAGTACCGCATCTTGGAGCTCTTGAAGAGTGGCTGGAGCTGGATCTCGAGCTCGCACGCGCCGTTTTAGGTCATCCCAGTGATATTCTATTGGATTAAGGTCTGGACTTCGTGCTGGCCAATGTATAACAGCGATATCGACCTCCTGTAAATAATCCCGTACAATTGCCGCGGTGTGGCAACGAGCATTATCATGCATTAACATGAATCCATCACCGACATAACCAGCATACGGAACCACATGTTCCTCCAGGATTTCAGTAATGTACTGACCAGCATTTAATGACCCTTGCCCACGGCCACCCCGAGTCCGGGAAACGCACACAAGTTCCGTTTTCCCGTCGACGGAAATGCCGCCCCAAAACATACAAGAGCCACCCCCGTATTCGACGGATTCTTCGAAGCAGGGTTGTGTGAACCTCTCCCCCTGTCTTCTGTAGACCCTTCTTCGTCTGTCATTGCAGAAGAGACAGACCCTCGTCTCATCAGAGAAGAGTACGGTCCGCCACTGTTCTAGAGTCCACTCACAATGATTGCGAGCAAACTCTAGGCGATCTCTGCGATGCTGTGCAGTAAGTTTTGGACCTTTAGCAGGTCTATGGGCTGTTAAACTCTTTTCGTGTAACCTTCTTCTTATCGTAGAAACACTCACAGATGTTCTCCGAGTTGATCGAAGCTGTTGTTGCAACTCAACAGCATTTGTAAAACGGTTTCGTAAAGATGTCGTAACGATGAAACGGTCATCTCTTTCTGATGTGCACCGTTTTCTTCCAGATCCCGGTTTTCTAACATAACCACCAGTCTGCTGAAAACGTTGGAACACCCGTCGAACTGAAAAACGGGACAGGTTTAACTGTCGAGCAACGTCACACTGCCGCATCCCCGACTGCAATAGGGCAATCACTTGAGCGGCTTCTTCAGAGCTGGTGTCCATCTTTACTTGTTCTTACTTGGGTTACTTGTTCACGTGTGTTCACTGCAAAGTCTAAATTACGACTGGCCCATATTTCATCCAGATCGACCCTTTTATACCCTTTTTAGGTGGTGTAACTAGCGTCCTTACTAACGAGCATTTGACAGTGTTTATTTTTGACGCTCTATAATGATAAATGTTTTAATGATTTCATGATTTTTTTTATTAATAATGTAAAGCTATTCAAATACCCATTTCAAACATACCAATATTTATATAAATATAATTCGTTTCTAGCCATTACAGCCATTTTTCGCGCAAACTCAGAGAAGTGCGATTTTTGTGACGCTGAGTGTAGTTGTACATATATTTACATAAAATATTATAATAAAAGTAAAAGTAAAGTTTCACCCTATACATATCCCACAGCTGAGCACATGCCTCCTCTCATTTCTGAGAGGGTTTTGGAGCAGGAAGAATCCGCCACGCTCCTCCAATGCGGGTTGGCGGACTGCACATGTCTTCGAAATATTTTTTTTATTTCTTAGACATGCATGTTTCCTCACGATGTTTTCCTTCACCGCCGAGCACGTAGTAAATCAGCACTTAAAATTACAATTATCAATTTTAGTGCTGCCGGCATCGGGAATCGAACCCAGGTCACTCGCGTACTATGAAATTTAAAGCGGGGGCTTAGCCCCTGAGCTACTCGAGCGGCTCTAATATTATAATAATAAAATATATTTGTATGTACAATGGGCACCATTTTCCATATCAATTAAGTTCCATTGCAATGGTTTAACATTTAATTATATAAGTTAAGAAGACTTTAAACAATGTATTATTTGAATACAGAGAAAAATGCATAATCTAAATTAAACCAATTTTTTACTTATGTTAAGCATACATTAGAAAAAAATATAGCAAAAGTAATTAAAAATCTGTCTCTGAGGGGCAAAATTGATTATATGATGCAAAATATCAGTTGTTATAATCCGATTGTCAAAAAACAAATCGGTAAAAACTACTCATAACACCTAACAAACAAACACAAAGATCGCCAAAATTACATTTAAAAACAAAATTAAATCAAAGATTGCCGCTTGCGTGAGATATTTTGTCGATACTCTATTGTCGATTGGTATTCATAACCTCTCTTACCCGACCGCTTGGATATGCTATATTTGGTTCTCGCTCGCACTGTTAACACTGTAATTTTTACTTTGTTTTTTAGCTGCGCATTTTTGTGTGGTACTTAACGCTTTAAGCAGCTTTGGTTCCTCTTGGTTTGGTCTCTTGACTTACTTATCCAGTGCTAAAGCGATGATTATATATGTTATTCGCTTTTTACGGACGTAAATTTGATTTATCAGTTTAATACAATTAAAAATTATTAAAAGTAGTTCTATACGCAAGTGTGGTAATACCGAACTTCTTTAGTAATTCATTATAAGAAGCTTTAGATGGATTTGTACATAGTTGATTTTAAGATATTACATTGCACGCATTCTTGCTGATAGCTCTATTTAACAAATTATTGGGTTCCATATGATAGACGCATATTCGATTTGCGATCTCACTGAGGCCTTTTATAAGGTAAGATAGTAGAAGATTTCTTGAAACATGAACCATTTCTCATCATGAATCCATATAACTGAATGATTTGATAAGTAACATGATCATCAAAAGGAAGTTTTGAGTCTCAATAAAACCCTAAGTCTTTAAGAAGAGAAAATGTCTAGTCCAGTCTAAATTCAACCTTTTTTCATCTACACTTCGGACAGAAACTTTGAGTTCATAAGCGTGTAGAAATAAATAAGCCTACCGAAAGCAACTACCAACATCATTTATTAATAAAATAAGGTGTACCGCAAGGATTGTCTTAGGGTACACGTGAGCAGACATTTACTAAATTAGGCGAACAATTACTAACACAAATTCTAGTGACCTCTTCATGACATAGGATGAGAATCATCGCAGTAAATTTCTTCGTATTCCAATACATGCCAGCTAAAAGCATGTGTTGGAAGGAATGAATTGTGGTCGACATTGTCTATATATGGGGTAAGCTGCAAATTGGTACAAGCACTGAAATCACTCTATAAGGATTCCTGTGTCTGGGTAAACATAGCTTACACAGATTGGTTTAACATCAAAAAGGTTTTAAAAAGGAATGAGTGGCTTCGCCGGGGCCATTTAACGTATTTATAGACAATTGTTTCAAAGATTTAAAAGAGGCACTCTCTTTTGAATCTATGGTGTGGTGTGGATTAAGAATGAATGAACTGGCCGTCAAATGCCTCTTATATGCCGATAATCAGGTTATATTAGCATTATCGGAGGAGTAGTTGCAGGTGATGGTTAACATTATGCTCGGTGATCTAAAAAGCAAACAAATTAAAGTCAAATTAAAGTAAATAAGACAAAAATCAATGGTGTTTAAAAGAGAAGAAAGAATGACGAATTGCAGAGTTCTTGAGAAGATTCAAGAGAGATTGAAGAAGAAAGAGTGGAAATAGGTGGAAGTGTGTGTAATTGTGTTCAAAGCTTACGAGAGACGAAAAGTATGACTGTGATATTGAGCAAAGAGTGTTGGCAGGTTACCAAGTGAATGGGGCCCTGCATAACTTTATCTGTACGAACGTATCTAAAAAGGAACAACTGATTGTACGTAGGAACTTACTGGTCTCCACACTTATATATGATGAAGATGAAGAAGCATGAAAGTAAGATTAATGCTGTGGAAATGAAAAGTTTGAGAAGTACAGCTGGAGCGACTTTGATTGACAAAGTAAGACAAAGTAAGGAAGGTCGAAAGTACCCAACAAAGCAACCGACAAGCTTGCATGAAAACGCAAAATAAAGTGAAAAGAAGGGAAAGATGTGTTCTATTATTTTATATAAACTCAAATAAGTGGTTTTTAAAGAGTAATATAACATTTCCCAAATCCACGTTGTTTAGGTATTACGAGTATTATTTTATGAACAATAACCCTACTGTTTATAAAATAATGTACTAAAGTAAGTCAGTCAGTTATTCCATACCTGTGGCACAACGCCTTTATGAAGACATATAGGATAGCCACATCCACAGCAGTATGCTTTAAGAAAAATGGTAGGATACCGTTATGTCCTTTACCTTTAGTTATATCCAGAGGTAAGGAATAAAACCACATTTAAATGAAACTAATTTTACGGATTTTATCGCGTTTAATTTTATACTATTTATAACCCGACGTTTCGAGTGCTTTACAGCACCCATGGTCACGGGGGGACTGAGGTGACAGATGTCCTGATGTCATAGTTAACCCGGAGTACCTTCAGCTTTTAATTTTTTTTTTGTGGTCCGATCTACGCAGAAAGAGCTAACTGTGTCTTGAAGTCTTGCAGGGGTATGCTTGGTTTTTGACTTAATTTTATTAATTATAGGATCCCAAGCTGGTGGTAATACCCAACCATCTTCTCTATTAAAATTAGGATGTTTTTTAATTTCAATAGCCTCGCGAATCATCCTTGGTAGGAATCGGTGTTCTTTTGCGAGGATTTGTGGTTTATCAAATCTGATGTAATGGTTGGGATGATCCAGAACATGGTCACAGACTGCAGACTTCCTGGGGCGGCGATGCTTCACATCAGCTATATGTTCTTTTACGCGGGTTTTTACTGATCGTTTTGTTTGCCCTATGTAAGAGAGACCACATTCACAATCCAGCTTGTATACTCCTGCATCTTGTAGAGGGATGTTACACTTGACAGATGGTAAAAATTGACTTATCTTCTTCGGCGGCTTGAAATATGTTTTTATGGAAGCCCGCTTCAAGATATAGCCAATCTTGTCCGTGACTCCTCTGACATATGGTAGGACTGCAGGTACACGCTCTACTGTGGCCGGCTTCACTCGGTCACTGCGACGAAGGCGCGGAACCCGAAGCTTGTTGTCTTGCAAAACTTGCTTGACATGCTGAAGCTCGGCGGCCAGGTGTTTACTGTCACAGATCCCTTGTGCTCTCTGAAACAAAGATTTGCCCACGGTAGCTAACTGTGAAGGATGGTGATGAGATTCACCGTTTAAATGCTTCTTGGTATGGGTCTTTTTCCTATACACAGTGTGACTCAAGGTGTTATTAGGATTTCTAATTACTAAAACATCTAGAAAAGCTAAAGAGTTATTTGTCTCTAACTCCATTGTAAATTGTATTTTAGAATTAACTGTAGGGCAAACAAAAATATCAGTAAAAACCCGCGTAAAAGAACATATAGCTGATGTGAAGCATCGCCGCCCCAGGAAGTCTGCAGTCTGTGACCATGTTCTGGATCATCCCAACCATTACATCAGATTTGATAAACCACAAATCCTCGCAAAAGAACACCGATTCCTACCAAGGATAATTCGCGTGGCTATTGAAATTAAAAAACATCCTAATTTTAATAGAGAAGATGGTTGGGTATTACCACCAGCTTGGGATCCTATAATTAATAAAATTAAGTCAAAAACCAAGCATACCCCTGCAAGACTTCAAGACACAGTTAGCTATTTCTGCGTAGATCGGACCACAAAAAAAAAATAATTAAAAGCTGAAGGTACTCCGGGTTAACTATGACATCAGGACATCTGTCACCTCAGTCCCCCCGTGACCATGGGTGCTGTAAAGCACTCGAAACGTCGGGTTATAAATAGTATAAAATTAAACGTGATAAAATCCGTAAAATTAGTTTCATTTAAATGTGTAGTGTTCGCGTAAATATTAGAAATCATTAAATAAAACCACAGTTAGGATTAATATTTGACTAAAGTAGAAAATCGAGATTAAATGATTGCTCAGTTTCATAGTTCCAAAGAAATCAGAAAGTAAGACAAAATATACCAAAGGTTACTTTTCCGATAGGCATGAGACTTTTACAATGGGTATAATTAATGACATGTAGTTTCGTAAAGATTATTTTTACATCCAAAGGCATGTAAGAGTTTTTTTTTCATAACATGTAAAAAGATATCAAAATACTTACAGTAGTGTCTTATCAATTTAACATTTTGTTACTCAATATATATAATACTAAAATATACAAAATACTTTCATTCATTAATAACATTATAATTGATAAAGTATTTGTGGCATAAGTATTCACAACCTAATATTGAGTTACAAAGCAGTATCCAAGTACCTAAAAATAAAAGTCAATTTTAAGCAAATAATGTCCACACTAATCAAATATGGGCCATGTCCGGCCACCGTCGGTCGCTCTAATCGAGTTATTGTGAACGGCACAATGCGGCAATCAGTGATGCAGCGTCTGCGGCTGGTCGGTACTTCGCAGGTGCTCTACTAAGCTAGGCATTGTCGTAGGATTTTCTTAATAGGTTCAGCTTAACGATACTGATGACTTGAAAATAATGCAAATGACTGAAAGGCATTAAAGAAATATTTATTTATGAAACAAAAAGGTATTTTTTGAATATTTTCCTACAGTTACTAAACTGTTTTTGAAGCGAAGCCCTTTAACGTACGTTTGGGAAGAGGACTTAACGCAGAAGAAAAAAAAACGTCACAAACAGAAGTACGAACTGAAGTTGCAACGTTCGCCATTGGCCAGGGTCGCGAGTATTGTTGCCCATGTGAATAACAATACTCGCAGCCTGTGACCGAGACAGTACTAGGTAATTTGCTTATAATTTTATGGATTAGTGATGTTACCGTACTTTACATTTTTAAGTCTAATTATAATTATTGCATTTTTTTAATTATGTACGTATTTTATGACTATACCT
Organism: Luehdorfia chinensis; assembly: GCA_019845155.1. NCBI lineage: Eukaryota > Metazoa > Arthropoda > Insecta > Lepidoptera > Papilionidae > Luehdorfia > Luehdorfia chinensis. The sequence continues at coordinate 2,805,974 of JAHVAK010000125.1, forward strand.
AGTCCGGCCATAAGTTCTGTTACAAACATAAGTTGTGTGACAGAAAAGAAAATCGTTAACATATATATTTATACAACAGCGATGCCTACTTGCAGCCTACCGCACGCAACAATAAACAAACAATAAAATAAGAAAAAAGCAACAACTGGTTGCAAAACAATAGTCGTGGCGGGATTCTTGACGTTTTTATCATTTCAAGCGAAGAACAAAAGCTGCAGGCTTCCTGTAGAGGCTGCATCACCATTCTCGCACAGCGACTTATTGACGTTGCGGATAAATGTTTAGCGAACAAACATTTAAAATTGAAAATTAAATCGCGATTATAATGTGTTTTGACATTGTTACCTTATTAATATTTGATTCAAAAGTCATCTCTAACGATATTTTTTATAATCAACTGTATCGATTTACAATGTTGTTGATACTAAAGTATTTGACCGAAGGGGGTCGTGTTTTGTAGTTTTGCATTAAATTTGTTTACTTCTATGTCTTATTAATTTTTCCTCTGTCTCAAAATAACGACCATGATTTCTGTGTTACCTAATTACTCACTTAGCCAAAAATACGTTCATTATTTTCTGCTCGGGTATTTTATTTTTATTTTAATAAGCCGTATTCTACGTTAGCTTACGGAACTTTACTACTGTATGTAGCGCATCTCGGAAAGTCGTGTCTCGCAGCATTAACTTACAATAGAGGTGGACGTTCTATTCATCGTCGCCACAATGCACCATGATCGCTTCGATCGGCTCCTATCGACTGGGTGAAGACCGCGCGTGATTCCAATGCGAATCGTATGGAAATTCCGTACCAGATTATTCCGCTTCTTATCCCAGACACTCCCTTCCTGCTTTAAAGTGTTCACAGGACCAATGAACTGGCCGGATTTTAACTTTTATGTGCAGTTGTAATCTTTAAGACTTTTATTGATTGGTAAATATCACCAAAACCCTTGCACAAAATAAATAAATTTGCAAAAAGATGTTATGATATTCTTTAATTATTTTTATCCTATATGCTTCACTACGACGTCGAGATTAGTTAATTAGTCTAAAACTTTTAAAACTTACGCCCTAGCATCATCCCGCAATTTTTCATGTTTAGTCAGATTGAGCTAAAATGCAATTCTAAGCAGTTATAAGCATTATGCGTGGTGGCGGCTTAAGAGAATCTACCACCCCATCTCATCCCGTGGGTGTCGTAAAAGTCGACAGAGGGAAAATGAAAACCAGGACATGGGTAGAAGCGTCCTCCTGTAACATCTGAGTAAATATACTGCGGTTTAAAAATTAGAGCTACAAACTTTTGTCGCTATTTATTGGGGAGGCCTATGTTCGGCAGTAGACTAATGAGAGGCTGAAATTATGATGATGACAATGATGATAAGCATAATGTTGAGCCATCTACGCATTTTAAAGTATTAAGATATATTTAATCAAAATTTTATTGATAGTTTTGGCATGTTGCATATAAAATGTGGCTTATTTTTATTGACAACAAACGACGTTATAACTTCTATTACAAAAAGTAAAGATACAGTATATAAATTTCCTACTCGCCTCCTTTCACTTGAGATGTTTTTTTGAAGTCGACAATAGTTCAGCACGCAGCTTCAAAACATTTACTGGAAATATTTCTATTACTGAGGTTTTTTTTATTGTACAAAGTGACGAAACGAGCAAAACGTTCACCTGATTGTAAGTGCAACGTCCGCCCACAACAAATGCTGTGTCACCCAGAATATTTCTGTGTGACACCACACTGCGCCCGTCACCTTGAGACGTCAGTTCTTAAGTCTCAAATGCCCAGTGATTACGCCAACTCACAGTGCCCTTCAAACCGAACACAGTAATGCTTGCACACTACTGCTTCACGGCAGAATAACTGGCCCTGAGGTGGTACCTCCTGCCTAGGAAGACGGATTCCTGCATAGGAACCCTCCCACCAGTAAACATTATGATGTTTTCCTTTACTGCCAAGGGCGTGGTTAATCAGCATTTAAAAACCAGAGATCGAACCTAGGTCACCCGCGTGTTATGGACTTTAAGGCGAACACCTGGTTTCTGATTTATAGTGCTTGTACATGTAAGTTTATACAATAAAGGTAAAATAAAACTTTTATAAACAATTTGATATATACATATATTGAAACCCCATACAGCATAAATGAAAAGTTCAAAGCTCCCGAATTTCCAATGGACGTTGACCGATTCTCGTTTCCAATCGTTGCGTCTAATTTGATGCTGCTCTTATAACAAATCGATGTGACATGCCGACCGCAAACCGCGACATAAAATCGTAACTGACGACTGGCTGCCTATTAATTGTTTTAATTTCATTTGTTTTCTTAAATTCTGTTTATAGAATTTAATAAAAGTCAAAATGTTCATAACTTCAATATAAGAAACCCTTTTGCAAAAACGAGCGGTTTTGATTTATTTCCATAGCTAAAAGAAGATTTTTAGTAAAGAGGTTTGAATCCTAGGCAAAATTAAAGCATCTTGGCGTTAAAAAAATATATCCCAAAACGCATTTCTAAAAAGATAAAAAAATTATAAGTACTGAGAAAAAAATATTATGGCGGGAATCGTAGCAATTGTTTATTAATGTCAATTAAATTTTGAACAGTTTTCATTGATTTCATTGACTTTTAAGTTTAATATTGTTAGTATTTGTGTTCAAAAATTGACAATATAAAGATAACAGCATCCAAAATTATAGCGCGGCTAGAAAAAGACCGTACCAGTGTTACGCGTCTCTGCGGATAACTGTTTTTATTTCTACTGTTCACAGGACGGGGCAGCTATTTCAGGAAACGGGATCCATTGGGTAAATAAGAATCTATCCGAAGTACAGAATGTTGGAATAATTTCTGCGAGAATTTGTTTTTGTCTTTTGCAGGAAAGTTTTTAAAAAGCTGGCCAAGATATGCCATTACCATCATTGTGTTACTATTTATTACATTAAATTATCAAGATTAATTAAAATTCCAATCCTTCGGTTATAGGTTTAGGATATTATGAAAAATACAACTTTGTGCAAACACTAATACGTATACTACCATTGTATATAAAACCATTTAATACCGTTAATAACTTGATTTTTTTCTACTTGCATTTGTAAATAAATGATAACATTATAAAATAACTAGCCGTTCCGCCCTGGTTTTGCACGGAAGTCTGGGTTACCAGGGTTAACGGGCAACCCATTTGGCATCCAATACATGTTCGTAAAATCCATTCATAGTGGTATAATGTTGGGGAAAAGATGTAGGCAAAATTTCAAGTCAATAGATCTTGTAGCTTCGGAGATATCGTGATGAATCAGTGTATATAATTAGCAGTAAGAGAAATATACAAAAATAAATAAGAAAAATAATAAAGCACTAACTATTTTGCAAATGTTTGAATTAATTATATAACCTTTTAACCTTTTATCGATTATGTATTCCTTAATATTATAACAAGTAATCAGATATTAGTTGTTCTCTACACTGATAAATTAATAGATTGTCTTTCCGACCGAAAAACGAAACAATGAACCGAAAGACATATAATCGGCGTGAGGGCAAGCAACAGCGTTGTATTAACGAGCGATGCGCCCGCGCATTTGTCAAAAGAAAACACAATAACTGTAATGGATAACCGATAGTTTGTTGCTTAGTTAGGCGTAACGACCGATCGTGGTATGTACTTAAGAAAGTTCGTGGTACACGAGGAGATAAATTACGGTATAACACGTGACAAATATATACACATAGAAGTTATTTAAATTTAATCATAAAAATATATTTTCGTGATTTGCTCAATCAAGGATTGTATACATAAACAATATGAGCAATAAATATAAATAATTTATCACCACAAATAAATAAAATAGACATGAACACTGGGTCTGTATCCAAATCATATCCAATCCAAAAAAAGTCCAATCGGAATGACACAATCGGAAAACTACTAAAGCTTTGACACGAAATTTGCACAGATTAAAAATAGGTAGAAATAGGCGGAGATAAATACTCCTGGCAGATTTTCAACTACGGCGACAACTTCTAAGTAGTGACGGAAGCCAACTGCGCGGGAAATATTATAGTGCTAGAAATATTGGCTCCAGCTAGGACTCGCAGCTTAGAAGTCAGGTAACCTTATCACTGGGCGACGCAATCTTCAACTATGGGTCTAACTACGAACTTCTATTTCATCATAGTTCCTCAAAATATTTTGGATTCAACTAAATTATAAAATCTCCGACAGGAACAAACTTTTTGGCACAGCTAGTTTTTCTAGGAAGATATATTTTTTTAATATGTTTATCTCTGGCTGGATATCACAACATACCGTGTGCAAATTTCCATTAGCGACAGTACATAAAATTCACTCAGTGTCCCCCCAGGCTGCTGTAGCGCAAGGCATGCGCTCAATACAAATGCGTGCTAGCGGGGGGCATGCGACCGAAACGCGCATTGTTGCTCGTTACTGACCGACAAATTGCCGTGACCCGCCCCGTCGTAAGGGACGCGATTTGCAATAGAACCGCTAACTTTGGCAATGTCTAAGCGATTCTGAATATTTGCCTATTTCTGTACGCTAGCCCATTTGAGTTTGAGGTCAAAGGTATTTATCTTACTACTATTTTGATTTTTTTTAATTTAGAATGCTACGGCACCCGCCTCCTTCACTGCTTGGGATCTAAAATGAATCAAGGTTTGAACACTTTTTTCAGGACTAATGGTCACTGTAAGCCCGAAGGCTTTCTCAGCTTCGCCGGATTAAACACATTTACAAGCTTATACTCGTAAGTTTTCGGCTCGATAGGCACCGAAGCTAAATAATATGTTTTTGCGCTGTTCGTCGCGCTTCAATTCCCGTTTAGGACAAATATTTGTATGGCCTCTGGATGTTTGTTCTGTGTCTGATTGTTTGTGCGTGTACAATTTACATGATACAGGAAAGATGCTTGTGCGTGGCGTCGTGATTGTAAGAATAAAACAGAATAAAAAAAAGCAATTTTAGTTATATAATTGACCAAATAGCATTTAGTACACGTATGTGTTTATACGTGTTAATATTAGTTAGACATCCGACAAAAGAATTTTAAAATATAATCCTTCAATGTTGTGCTAGTTGCATTTTGAAGATTAGACTCTACGAACATGAATTTATATAGAAATATCTATAATATAATAAACAACTATTCTGATTGCACAAACATTCCTCTAATTTTATGTTATACAAAATTATAGCAGTTGCTTAATAACCTTGAATTAAATACTTATTAAACAAACTGTCTTTGGTCAGAAACGTCTCACACACGATAGAAGGTGATGGGCGTTTAAGGAAAATTTACCGTGTATATAAAAAAAAATCATTTATTTAATGTATATAAAAGCACGGATGTTCTTAAAACCAGTTATTTGTTGAAGATTTCAAGATTCATAAAATGTGATCAAATTGTGCAATATTATATTCATATTCACTGACGTAGCTTATGCTTAACATTCATCTTTAATAACAACCGCCCTTTTTCCAGTCTTCCAAATTGGTGCCAATTATTGAACTTCTTAAAGTTTACTATATGAAGACTCTGAAACTTTAAGAAGTAACAAATAATTATATCATTTTAAAATTCAAACAATACGTGACCGAGAATAACGAAATCAAAATTTCGATTTCAGAAAAGAACGCTATGTTTTTAAAGTGGCATTGCAGAAAACAATTCAAAATTGACGCGCCAGCCTTAAGGCTGCGAATGCATTAACGAACTACACCTTCTTTGATATGAAGCGTATTATTTTTAACTTTTTTCTTTTTTCTCCCTTTGTATCACGGTACTGGTAGCTCTGCAAGTCGCCCGGAGCAAATCGCGGTTTATTACCCACCGCCTGGTAATTTATTATTGCATTTTTTGTATTATCAATGGCCTATGGTCTTTTATTTTTTTCGATATTAAAATGGCTATTGTTTATGAAAAAATCGCCACAAGATTTTATCAAGAATGGATGCTCGCTCGAGATTTTTTTTACAAAGTAAGAATTCAGCTCCCGTTACAATGAATATTAATAATTATAATATTTACACTTTAAAACTTGACGTTGTATATATATATTTAAATGAATCTTTAATACACAAATAAGTACTGTCAAAGTAATTATTCTATGTCTTTCTTTGTATTTAATAATATTCACAATTTACAGCCTGACTTCAACCAAATGAGTTAAGTGCTTATCATTTTGGAACACTAAAAAGCAAACCAAAAAGTAATGACGGCAATCGCCGTCTGCTCAATTTTACCAATTTGCCAACAACGGAAACAAATGAAAAAAGGCCGAATACGTATCGAATTGTTCCCTTCCACCATATTTGGGAACCGCAGAGACCACGACAAAAGAGGTTTGAAGTCCCGACTACTGGTCTTCACTTAAGTGACAAACCGCTTGCATGACTTAACTGGCCCAATTTGGGTTCAAACCGAGAAAAAAATAAGAGCCCGCGAAAAGCAATGGCCATTGTCCGTTCCAAATTCAAAATGAGGAAGATGCGGGAATAAATGGTGCAAGTTCTTGAAACAGGAACGTCAACTTTTAAAAAAGGAATCGGTTAAACAGAGGCCGTTTGCAGGTAATCACAGGCGACGTGCACCGAACCTTCGGATGCGTTCACATACAGTCCAATAGAATTTATTCAAAACATTATTTAAGCATTTGTTTACAGTCTATAACTATAATAGTTAGTAGTTAGTAGTCTATAATTATAATATAATAGTTTTTTTCCATATGTTATTCAATAACGTTCAAAATGTAACTTTGTTGACTTTGATGAAATTACGAATTTAGTTGTTTAGTTGTGCTCCATATATTATCGCTCTCCCAATTGCTGCAAATTTTTAGGACTCAAAATAGATTTCAAAATTAAGAAATTAATAACAACAGTAAGGTTTTATTATTTTATATTAACTTGTTTATTGTTAACCAAATCATCACACTTTAAAAGATCGCCTAAATATTTGATGCAAGAATTTTTTTCTCAAAACCAGTCCTTATTTATTGACTGTGACAAGTGCACGCGACCTTACATCGCGTGCATTAAGTTACAGGTGCGCGGCCCGGAGCGACGCCCCCGCACTCTTCATTCATTGTTACTTGCAGACTTGCCAGATATAAAGCAATTACGTTTTTCAATACCTTCAGCTTTACTGTTAGTACATAGTGTTTTCGTTTCGCTTAACGTTACTTTCAATAGTTTTTTAATGATCTTGGTTGGAAAACTAGCAAAGTTGAAGTTACAAAGTAATGATGGAAGATCATGTGTCGAACTTCTCGGTTGTAACTGGCAAGTCGTAAAGCGATCCCAACGTCTACTACTTAATTTAGTATCTAGAGCGACGATACTAAAATTAAAAATCTTTATACTTGGACGGAGCGACGAGCTCCATGGTTTTGCGGTAAATCGGTAAAATGGTTGCAGGTGGCTCCACGTTGTCTTTAAGGCAATCTAGGGGGGAAGTCTATGTCCAGCAGTGGACTTGTGACTGGCTGAAAAGACGACGACGATGATAATGTTTTATTTAGGCAAACGAGCACGAGAAAAGCGTTGCTTTTATACATTAATTATCTGTGGTCTAAGTTTTGTGTCCTCTGTGGTCTAAGTATATATAAATTTCGATGATGTAATTGCTGTTATCCTTTTGGGCTTTTACAGCTTCATCAGATACTGTGCTCACAGGCCAGGGGCTCGCGTGCCAAGTTTTGTTTGACCCAAACTTAAATAATACTCCTACAAAAACCTCGAAATTCGGACTGTCGCGTTCGCTGCCTGCTTGCTCGATTTCGAATATCTCAAAATAATTTTAAGTTGTCTAATGACCGACCGATTCGGACTGCCGACTTGTGTGTCGGTAACTCTGGGCGGTATGGTCTAAGTTGGATTGCCTCGTGGCCAGGATTTTGGTATCCAGTCTTCTTTATGGCCGAATGAAACAAGAAATCTAGAATACTACTACTTTTCTTAAAAAAATATTAAAAACGAAACGCTAGTACGAGTATTTCGTCTGTATAACGTGTCAGTGGGTATATTTTTTTTAAATAATTCGTTATTCTACCCCTATTGTAAGTTGGTAGCTTGCACCTGTATCGTTAATCCGTTTTACAGACATAATTTTCACATGCACACCGCAACCATAGTCGAAAACCAACAATCGAAAATACACACGGTATTTATATCATCAGAATGACTAAAGTATTATTACTACTAAAGTATTATTTTTCTACCAAACACTTCACCAAGGTTTTTTTTTAATAAATTGCCCACAATAATATGCGATATTTAATCAACATCAGAGCATTTTTGATTATTAGTTTGATAAATTTGCTTGTCATATTTTCCTTTAGAATATAATAACAATTTATTGCATAGACATTTTGTTAAATTAATCATTACAGCGCTGGTTCCTGAAATAGAATGAGCCGTGTGTCAGAAACTAGTTCTTTACAAATGGCTTTGAGAAGTTTTAGGAAATTATATAATACAAAAGAGCCTATTCCTTCCTCAAAGACCGGCAACGTATCTGCTATTCCTCTGGTATTGTAGGTGTTCATGGGCGGCGGTGATCACTTACCATCAGGTGAGCCGCTTGCTCGTTTACCTCCTCTAACATAAAAAAAACATATTATTCACTACAATTATCAGTATTTTGATTAGCGAGTATTTATCCAATATATTTTATAACTAGCTGATGGCCGAGTCTTCGTCCGCGTGGATATAGGTCTTTCCAATATCCCGTGGGAACTATTTGATTTTCCGGGATAAAAACCCTATGTCCGACTTCAGGATGCAAGATATCTCTGTGCCGAATTTCATCAAGATTGGTTCAACGGTTGAGCGGTGAAACGGTAACAAACAGACAGAGGGACAGAGAGATTTACTTTCGCATTTATAATATTAATAGTATGGATGTGGGTGTTGTGAGCGCGTCCTTGAGCACAAGTCTTTTACTCAGACTACACAAAAATACGCCTTATACAAGTACGTATGTATCTTCAATACTATAGAAAAGAAACCACAAACATATTGAAAAAACACCCCGCTACGAATTCAGAAACAGCCTAGAATTAGAAACGACTCTGTGCTTTACAATGATGCAGTTATTTATAGTCTAGAAGCTTGACAATCTTTAACAGTTTTTATAAACTACTCATCTGTACCTAACCAATATACGTCGTTTATACTTATTGGTCTATCATAAATTCATATAAATAATACAACTTACAAAATATTAATGAATTTCTACATTACTGGTAAACTTAATATTACCATAAAACTCCAATTTCAATCTGTCAGCATGCATGCCACATTTATATGTTATTTCAAATATGGAACATAGCATTTGTAATAATTTAATTAGACTAATTTTTTAAATAGTTCTATGATGTAACTTCTGATTATAAATTAAATAGCCATAACGTATCCTCTACAAATCGTACTGTGTCACGATCGGAGAGGAAACTATTAGTAACATAAATAAAATAATTACAACGTCAGTGCCGCGTCGGATGTGGTGAGAATGTAGATTATCAGTCATGTCCATAGCAGTGCGATTAAGTTGGTTCATTGAAATCGCTCTGACTGATCTGACATGTCCATATTTTAGACACCACAACTTTGCAGTTACTTCTTGGACCATTATTTTCGTTAATTGCATTATTTCAAACAGTCCACTCCTAAAGCATTTGTTATACTTTCTAGAAATTTCCAATTTTTTATATTGTTAAACAGCAGCTCTTCTGCATTTGCAATCAATCTAATAATCTAGTATAGTAATGTCTACTGCAAAATATCATTATCAAAACCTACTTTATTACTTAATACACTGTCTTGTGTAATTCTAATTCATATTCTAATTTAAATAGAGTTTTGCGCTGAATCGAATACTAATATTATGAATGATAACTGATGAAATGAATAATAACTATAAGAATTTTAGAGTTCCGTAGTCTCTTATAAAATCGTACAATCCATCCGTCTGCCTGTGCGACCGTGTTACAGGTATACATTAATTAAGTCGTAATTTAGATGTATATCTCAATTATAAGATGATAAAATGGAATTAATTTACTTTTTCAAATGTCCGTCTCCATTAATGTGGGAATTTATTTTTAAGCGCCCCTTGTCGTGTATCGTTTAACATAAGTATACTATTTTTTAAACGTGAAATTAGTTTATACATATTTTTTTTAACGTCAAAGCTGTTAACAGTGATAGCTACTGTAATTTCGATACTTATTGATCCTAAATAGAAATCATCGATGTAAGAGGCTATATAAACATCCATATATAGCAAACACCACATAAAATTTTACCGACTTGACAGATTTTATTTTAGAAAAAGTGAAGATGTTTTTTAGAACTTGTCTTGTTTGTAGTAGACAAACAATTCTTACATAGGTTTTATACGTATTTGGTTTAGTTTAGACTTGGATTTATGCGTAAACATGTGCGTGTGTGCATTCATAATTTCAGCCTACACATCTACCACTGCTGAACATAGGCCTCCCCATAGATTGCCACAAAAGTTTAGTTCTCATTTTTGCGGATTTTGTCATTGTTGCCACGCTTAGTAGGTGGGTTGGTAACCGCAGTTTATTTTTTTTGAGATATTCCAGAAAGATGCTGCTGCTCATCTCTTGGTTTTCATTTACCCTTTTGCGACACCCACGGGATGAGATGGGGTGGTAGATTCTCTTAAGCCACCTCCACACGTAGGTGCATTGGTGCGACATAATCGTTAGTCAATTAGTGAAATCGATAAGTTAAAAGGTTCAAAGACTCCCGTAGTCTCTGACATAGGACTGGATAGTTATCTCAAATATTTCAGGACTTTAATACTCTCATGATGATGACAAGTAGCGTCTAAGCACCTATATTACGTGATGATTATGGTAATTCCACTGAAATTTGGAGAGGCCCATGGCCAACAGTGTAGTTTTTAGTTATTTAGTTGGTAACAATGACTATGAAAAAATGCGACCATAACAAAAATTAATGACTACAGAAAATAGAAATAGAAAAATTAATTACGTACATAGATTAGGATATAAATGAAATCCAAAAAAACATAGAAAATATTAAAATTTTAAGCATAAAATAATCGTAAAACTGTAAGAAATATTAACCAACGCATTTGAGTGGATCGGATAAGAACATAAATTGAATTGTCAGTAATTACAGGTGAGCATTACAGGTCAGAAGTCTCTCTCCAGATAGCAGCAGTTGCGTTATTTATGTGTGTAAAAGATAATTAAACTGCGTGTGAGAAAAGCGAAATCTCAAAAGAAAAAAAATTACGTGAAATCAATTTAAAATATTTTATGACTATAAGAATAGCAATTTTCTGGCTAAATCTTTATTATTTCCAGATATATCTCAAATTAATTTTCTAATTAAAGAAAAACACGCCTTTCAATAGAATGTCACACTGATGAAATCCGATGGATGATGAGGAAGCAGCTTATCAAATAACTTTTCGAATCTAAACTGGAAGAAAACTAGCTCTATGTATTTTTCAAATCAAACTTCGATAACACGACAACTTCCGTTACTTTCGGTAGCTATCAAATGTGCAAGAGATAGTATCGTACCACAGATAAGCGGACTGTCACAACAAAACAAGGTCTTTAACTGCGCTGTTCCACTAACTCTAACACAGATAGCTGAGATTTGGTAGCACCAGCTCCAAGATGACAGCTGTACTCCATATAGAAAGAATGTAAGACCTGTAAATAAAGTGCTTTTTAAATATGATAGTTCCTAATTTCATAAAATATCTCTTTCGTTACACACACGTTACATCTACAGATTTGTTGTTCTGGGTTTGGATGACTGTAAAGTGCAGTCACGATACACACGATAAAGCGTTTTTAAGTAAAAATAAAAAAGAAAAAATTACAGTACTAAAAATCGATTAACAAAAATTATCACATTATTAAAAGTCCTACTCAGCCCATATTTCCTTATTGAATAGCTATACTTACGAGTAATATTTTAGTTTGTCTAACTTCAACAACAAAGTTTGTAATAGTTCTAATATCATGTCTTAAAAAATGAACTTAAACTAAAAATTCAAATACAAAGCATTATAATATGAACGGGCATATTCCTAATCAAAATCTCCCGCAGACCGTAATTAATAACAGAGGTACAATATTATGGCCTCCACGGCCATTATTTAAAATTTACAACGATAGGAAATTGCCAAAGTGCTGGCACAAAGGCCTCGCACTGCGATCGCGTGGTTCTTACTTTATGAAGTTATTACTTTTTGTCAGCTGTATTTTTATTAGTATTACAAAGGTGTTTAATTTTAGCCTTAAAGCCTCAGTGTACAATTTTATTAACATACTATCTGTGCTCCGCGGTTTTACTCGCGTAAAAAAAGCCGACCCCGATCGATGAATTACATAATATATACTCACCTATTTGAATCGGATTTTGGGGTTTTAAATTTTTGCGCGGAACCATAATTATTTTTTTAAAATTAAAGTAACTTAAGTTACCTGCTATAATATCAGCTATCTGTCAGTGGAAGTCTCGTCAAAATCGGTCCAGCCGTTTCATCGGTCCAGTCGGAGATTAGTCGGAACACACAGACAGACGAATAAACATTTTAAATATTGTTTTCTTTTCTTATAAGTACCCTATACACTTTCATAAGCATTAAGTAAAAAGCTGTTATTTTGTTATTACAAACAGACATTTCAGTTTTATTTATTTGTATACATTATTATGTTATAGTACTTATTCTACGTTTTTTACGTATTACTAGTTTTTGTTGCGTCGTTTACGTTATTTCTAGTTTGCGGCAAAACGCCAGAAAACTAAACCATCCTAGTTACGTCTATAAATATAAGTGGAAAGCAACTAGAGATGAGTTTGGTATTATTTCCAGATGGTTGCGTTTTGTTTGTTAAATTTTTAAGTGAACATATTTTTTGTGGATCTTGTATCTCAGTTTTTTTTCTATATATTTCCTTCACTTTTAACACTATTTTTTTTCCTTTATATTTTATATAAGAAATTACTTTCAGTAAGAAAGTGACGAGACGTGCAAAACATAACCTTGATGGTAAATGCAACGGCTGCCAATAGATGACAAACGCTGTGTCACTCCGAACATTCTATGAGTCATCAATTCCTTTCTCATTTTCACATGGCCAGTGGTGCCCACACAAGCTCTCAGTGCCCTTTAGATTCAGACCGAAACACACTACTGCTTCAAGCAGAATAACTGGCCCCGTGGAGGTACCTACCTAGATGGATTTCTGCGAGTAATCCTACCACCAGTAAAAATGAGTGTATAATAGTAACTATTAAGACTAAAGACTGCATCCTGGTTTGCAACCAACATGCAAGAAGTATTTTTATTTATTAATATTTCTTCATCGGCGTGCTAATAGTTCACCATCGAAGCGACAACCGCGTGGCCTAGTGGTCAGAATACATAACTTCTATTTTAAGGTCCTGGGTTTAAATCACAACCGGTGCCAATATTTGCGCAAAAAGACCAATTGTAGGTTTTAGCTCTGGTTGCGTTGTGAGTGAGAAATTTGTGTTGGTAAAATGCAACCACGGCAAAGGGTAAATCCTAGTTTGGGTCATTGTTCTTTATGCTTCGGTCGGAGATAAACAAGTTGGTTAGTCTACAGGAAGCTTTTTTCTCAGGCAACACTTACGGCACCCACGTGATGAATGAAAGAAGTGGGTGGCAGATTTTCTTATGCTGCTTTATGCATGTTAACACTAACAGCTATAACTTGCGCAGGTGCTTCCAGTTGGGAAACACAAATTACGCCTTAATTGAAATGGGTCAACTACTCTAAACTAACATACTCATTATCAGCAGTCATCGTACTGGTGGTAGAATTCCTATGCAAAAATCCGTCTAGCCAGCTATTCTTCCGTAAACCAACAGTGTGCAAAAATTACTGTGTTTCAGTCTGAAGGGAATCGAGAGCCAGTATCTAGTAACTACTGGGTATATCATACTTAGGAGTGACGAGCGCAGCGTGGTGCCACAGTAAAATCTTTTGAGAGACACAGCGTTTGTTATTGGCAGAAGTTGCATTTACCATCAGGTTATCGTTTTGCTCGTTTTGGCACTTTCTCCTATAAAAAATCAATGTAGTCATATAGCGTAGGCTTAATCTGAAAAAGGTCGACAGCTTTGATTGCAATTAAGAAGAATTCGAACCTATAAGTAAAAAAAAAGACGAGGTTGGCCACCCGTCACGTCTCGATTCGTGGGCTACATGATTAGCCTCTGCCTACCACTTTCGTTGGAAAAGGCGTAACTATATGTATGTCTGTACGTAACTTAAAAAAACGAGTAGCAATCACAAAGTAAGCGAAGCACGAAGCGTTATTTCAGTAGGTAAGCGTACCTAATGATAAAGATTTTTAAACTGCTCATTACTGTTTGCAATTTGTTCCACCAATCCGTCAGTCGTCGGCCACTGCGATGCCAAAACGTTTATTCACATTAATCAAAAGATACATATAATCTCTCACGTACAGCTATGTTCCCACGTGCCTGCGTTTATAGTGATGAGCTTTTAATGTCAGATATATTTATTAAAAGTTACGGGTATAATATTTAAAAACTACTATTTTGAGTAAGCATTAATAGGTTTTTTATATACTTACTAATCTGTGTTCCGCATTTAATTACTAATTAAATTTTAATTAAATCCATCAATAATATGCGTATAATGATGAGTGAAACGTTACAACTGATTTATAAACTGATGGTATGATTCATATGCAGAAAACGAACCTGTCTAGGTACGTACCACCCCGGGCCAGTTATTCTGCCGCGAAGCAATAGTGTGCAAACATTACTGTGTTTCGGTTTGAAGGGCTCTGAGAGCTAGTGTAATCACTGGGCATATGAGGCTTAAGAACTAATTTCTCAAGGTGACCAGCACAGTGTCAACAGAAATTGTCTGGGTGACATAGCATTTATTATCAGCAGACGTTGCACTTACCATCAGGTGAACGTTTTACCCGTTTCGTCACACTTACCACTATGATGAAAATCTTTACTAAATTCTAATTTTCACTTTTTTAATTTGATTGTAGGCCATTGTTTCAATTACACGCGGAAAATATTTTGATGATAAAATTTTAACGTAGATTTTCGGCATAGTACTCCATATTCTAATTTCTTTAAAAAATAACGTTTTTACTCATACTTTAGTCTGATAATGGACAACACTACGTAGCGAAAGATATTAAATAAAAGATGGCCGCCGCGCGTCCGCGCAACTAATGCTAATGTCTAGCGAGAGATATGATATATTGACAGCAACGGACAGACAGATACACGTACGCCGGGCTGTATGTGTGTATGCATCTACGTAAGTTAGTACACTAACTACTCGCAGCGTGTTATTATTTTGTAATTTGTGACGGTGGAAAGTGGGAGCATGCTTTGCAGTGGCAATAAATATTGTTACGGGGCTAATTTTTATTGTAGGTAAAAAAAATTGCGTTATTACTTAGCAGGGAAGCAGTTTTTAGTTGCAAGAAATGTAAGTCCGATATTTAAAAATATTAGTAGGTATATGTCTAATAGAAAAGGAGAAATACAATAACATTACTTTAATTATCTCTTAAAAAATTATAATAACAGCCTATAATAAATGTCCCACAAGTACAAGGCTCCTCAAATCTCTGAGATTGTTTTGAAGACAGGAACGCTGCTACAATGTGGATCGCTTCACATGCACCCAAAATATTTATATTCATCAGACATGCAAGTCCGCGATGTTTCCCTTCACTGATGATCATGTGTGTTGAATCAGCATAAATATCGAAGAACAATTTAGGAAGTGCCGGCACCGGGCATCGAACTCGGAACACATGCGTACTACTTAAATGCCTTAAAGAAATGATCAAACATATATTATACGCCTGCAAATGATTCTTCTTTAATTACTGCTGGTCACAAGTTATTAGGTTTTTTTTTTTCGTTTTGTGGCACTATACTGTGCTCGTCACTAACACATCATCTACCACGTCATTAAGTTTCATATTAGTAAGTAATTTCACTGGCTACAATACCCTTCAAACCAAAATAAGCTCATGCTTGTATACTATGGCACTGAGGTGATACCCCACATAGACACACTCCTGAATAGGTGTCGTATTAAAAAATACCAAATATTTTTTATCGGATAAAGTAACGAAACGAACAAAACATTCACCTCATAGTAAGTGCAACATTTGCCCATAACAAATACTGTATCACCCAGAACATTTCTGTGTAGCACCACACTGCGCCCATAACACTGAGATATCAGTTCTTAAGTCTCATATGCCCAGTAGATACTCGCTACTGCTTCACGGCAGAATAACTGACCCTGGGGTGGTACCTAGATGGATTTATTTATAGGATATATAGTTTTTTTTATTTATATAGAGTTTCAATGTTAAATAATGAGACTTTAAAGTTGTTCACCTAGCGATAAGTGCCACTCCTGCCCTTAGCAGTTGCAGTGTCATCCAGAAGTTTGAACTGAAAAGACATGCGTGACAATGCACTACACTCGTAACTTTGAGACATCAGTTATTTGGTATCACAGGCCCAGTAATTTCACAACTGTGCCATTCAAACCGGAACACAGTAATGCTTGTACATGAACTCCTGAATAAAAGTCCTACCAGTAAAATAATTTGATACATACAAGATGTCGGGAATCTTGGAGTAGGTACTTCCTTATGCGAGCTCTTACGGCAATGTAATATTTTTTTGTACGTAAAGACCAGATTCAGGACGTAATGAGAAACTCTCATCATCATCATCATTACAGCACTACATGTCCACCATAGACCATGAATGTATTCAATAACGGTGTGTAAAATAGTGAATAAATAAAACTTAATAAATCATATTAATATTATAAAATTCATATTAATATTATAAATGCGAAAGTAACTCTCTCTGTCCCTGTCTGTTTGTTACTTTTTCACGGCTCAACCGCTGAACTGATCTTGACAGAATTTGGCACAGAGACAGCTTGCACCCTGGAGACGAATACTTGTTTTCCGGAAAGTCAAAAAGTTCAACGAGATATTTAAAAAACCTAAATCCACGCGGAATAAGTCGCGGGCATTAGCTAGTCGTTTATAATAACTACAGAACTTCTATTTACTTTGGGCCGAATTTCCAAGTCATATTCATTAAGCCATAAGCATTAAATATATAATAGAGACATTCAGGCTTATTTTAACTATGACACTACAATAAAGGACAGGTTTTACGAAAACATATTCAAGAAACGTGTCTAATTTATTCAACAATATGTCATGTCACACCAATCTTAGCAGCCATCATTATTTCGCATTCATTTCGTGTCCGCCAATGGGAAACAAGATGGCGCCTCCTGCGGATTTCTTAGCCAATGACGTCTCTGCATTTGAAAAACAATAGAACATAAAAAGTCTCGTCACGCTGTTATGCGCACGAGTCGAAATTCTAATTCGTGACGGTTTGAATAACACGAATTTAATGAGCACTTTACACCCACTGTGCGTAGTGTGTCATTTAAGGCTTATTTACTTTAATGATGCTATATATTTGTTTAGCAGTAGAGTTTTATTATATGTACATATTTTTTTTAAATAGTTTTCATTGCGGAAAATCGTATTCTGATTAGTAAAAGTAAATAGTAATTTAAGGATGAAGACCTGTTTAATCAGTAACAACAGTCAATAGAAACAAATGGCACACGGGTTATTTGTACAAAGGCATTTTCTGTACGTGATACAGAATGGAAAGCGGACAGGAATTCCAACACCTAAGCCTTCCTAATTAGGGATGGGAACAACACCTGCAGGACACTCCTAACGCCTTGGCGTTAAATGCATAGGGATGTCACTTTTATAAGAAAAACGACTCCATCCAAAATAATTTTGGCATGTTTATTAAAATTGCTTGGTTCGCCACCCGTCCCGCCTGTGTGGCCTCTGCCTACCCCTTATATGGGAAAAAGGCGTGACTGTAGCGAAATTAAAAATCATTATTCATTAATATAAACAATAGTTATTCATTTCACATTTTTCGTAGTCGGCACGTTTTTGAAGTTTTTTCGTCATTATTCCACGAATACCCGTACATTTTATTACAATAAGTACTCACTTAGAATGCCTGCAAAGAAAATAAATATATTGAAAAGTGTGAATTTGTTTGTTCCAATCCTTTTCAAATACTGATATGTCCTCATAAAGCGACCAAAAGAGATGTATATTATAAGTGAATTATACCTTAACCATATTTAAAGTACAGAATTTGATAGTTAATTCTGAAATATTCTGTCTGTCGTCTAAAAAAAAGTCTTGGAAATATTAAAGCAATACACGATTTTTATATGTCGAACACACAAGCACAGTCCCAAACAAATATTTTCTTATATCATGAATACTGGATGTGACAACTGCGATAGTTCTGCGAAACAATATTTAATTTGAAAATGTATTTTTTTAAATATCGCCTACTCTAAAATTATATTCCGTTGCCATCCCTATCACACTAAAGGCGTTGCGTGTAATTAGAGATTGTATACATTAGCAAATACAAATAAAGCACAATGCGGCGAGCAGGTCCCGGCGCGAACATTAGTCTTGCGAGGTCGAGGAATTGCCCCTTAGGTCCACGGTTCGGTATTACTACGAAATTTAACTATAATTAATCTCAGTTTAAGTATGCCTGCCAATTTCTTCTTGTTTTTAAGTGACTCAGGGTGTGATATATTTCTCTCACAACTTAATGTCGCGTTTTTTGAAACAGAAAAAAAAATAAAAAAATGAAAGGGCAATAAATAATATCGCAATCAAAAGGAGCAGAAAAATAAATTGTTTTGTACTGCATTCTGCAGTCTTTTTTTGCCACTAGATTTTTTTAAATAATACGTGATTTGTCTTTTAAAAATGATTATCTCAAAGATAAAAAAAAAACGTTGTTTTATTATTATGCCCTCATGTGCTTTAGATGTATACTGCTTATATCGTTTATTATAAAAAAAAACTATCAGCTTCGTAATGCGTAATTATATTTTTAAAAGTTTTTAATACTATTACCGCTAAAACAATAAAGTTACTAAACTAAAATTTAACTCGTAGGTTACTTTGACTCGATCCGCTTACAACAGTGGCACAGACTCACTCCAATTAACATAAACACCAACTTGCCAGTTATTTATATCTATAGACGCTATATATTTGTTTAAACCAACAACGACCGGCGCGAAGTAATTATTCACGGTGGAAAATTGTTGCTAAATTGATCTAGATTTTATCTGTGATTGAAAGACAGAGACAGAGAATCAAGACTTTGATTTTATAGGTTTAAAACTTCTTTGATAGCAAACTGGTTAGTTGTAAGTTACTCCAATTGCGTCTAGGTCCACGAATAGTGTAGGCTACGTAGTCATCTTGACTCCGCTCGAAAAATTTCATCACAGTAAACTCAAAATTATTTTCACTAAAAGTTCTCAGCCTTTAACTCAACTGATTATAAAAAGTTTCTACATCAAACACTTCAGAAGTTTAGCTTTCTTGCTATAGGACTATGGAACCTCAATAAGTTGACTGCATTAAGCTAAGTTAATATAGGAGCTTATTTAGTACTAGTGACGACCTGTTATGACAATCATGAAAAAAATATACTTTATAATACTTTCATTTTCTTCTGGATATTATATTTACTATGTTAAATTTGACAACAGTTACTTAAAAGTTATAAAATAATGTTATATGTGCCTTATACAGAAAAGTATGTCTTTGTAACGAAAATATTCTATAATAACCTAGCTGATATAAAGCGGTACACTACTTTGCAACAAATTATAACGGAAATAACTGCAAAGGTATTCTTATCTTACTTTGCTAAATCATAATGGCGTAAGATAATATATTATTTCGTCTCATTCTGTGACCATAGAAGACTACGACGAATGCCACAAAAAATCTTATGGCCCTTCGAAAGAAGAATGATCTAAAATTATTAATGGAATAAAGTGAGGGGACTAGCAAATGCTTCACCTGATCGTAATTGCAACGTTTACCGCGTGGCTTGGTGGTTAGCGTATCTTTTACGTCGCGGGTCCTAGTTACATATCCCAGCCGGAGCAAAGCATTACTTAAAAACACAAATTGTTGGTTTTGGGTCTGGTTGTTTTGTGCATGTGAAATGTACGTCTGTAAAACTCACCCACGATACAGGAGAGACCTACTGTGGGACATCGTTTATTAAAAAAAAAACGACTGACTATAACAAATGCTGTGCAACCCAGAACATTTCTGTGCTGCGCTTGTCACCTTGAGACGTCAATGTTTCCATTTGATATTTTTTTTTATTGTATAAAGTGATGAAACGAGCAAATGTTCACCTGATGGTAAGTGCAACGTTTGCCCATAACAAATGCTGTGTCACTCAGAACATTTCTCTGTGACACCTCATTGCGCCCATCACCCTGAGACATCAGTTCTTAAGTCTCATATGCCCAGTGATTACGCCAGCTCACAGTGCCCTTCAAACCGAAACACAGTTTTGTTTGCACACTACTGCTTCACGGCAGAATAACTGGTCCTGCCATGGTACCTACCTAGACGGATTCCTGCATAGGAATCCTACCACCAGTGGCCCAGCCCAGTAATTATACTACTGCTTGATAGCAGAACAAGTGGCACTGACTTTTTACTTACTTACTTGACTTACCTAGACTCATTCCTGCATAAGAAATATTACGAGTAAAGTCTAACAGATGGCTGAATAATGATATCGTTTTTCAAGCTAAAAATACACTGATCGAAGGCAACTAGAAGCGTCTACAGTGCGAGGAATTTGGGATGTCACCACTACATGTGTACCAATCCTTCCGACCAGGAAGGGACCTCTGTCCAGCTGTGAACATTTTTCTGAATGATGAAAAAGACCATGTAAGCGATAATTTTACACAAGTCCACTGCTGAAGATAGGCTTCCACTATACATTGCCCTGAATCCTGGGCCATCTGTATCCACCCACTTCCCACAAAACCGTGCAGGGCGTCGTTCTATCTAGTTAAGGGTCGTCGAGTTGTAAGTTTGTACCGGCAAACGTAGTGAGTTTGCCGGTACAAACTTACCACTCGAGAACCTTTCTTCCCTTCCGGTTTTTGGTTTTACGAGCTGTATCGCCCAGCCTGTTGCTACTACAGCTTGCTGATTCTTAGGACTATGGCGATTAATCTAGTTGTGCTGCGGCTATTATTTTCTACAAGTTGTAGTGAAACTTAATCGGCGTGGACTTAGATTTTTTAAATATTCCCAGAGAACTCAATAAGTTTCCTGCATAAAAAGTATCCTATGTCCGTGTTCGGGGTGCAAGCTTTATCTATGCAAATTTTTGATTTACGATTACGGCACAAGAAGGTAAAGGTAACAAACAGACAGAAGGACTGAGATAATTACTTTCGAATTTATAATATTAGTGTGGATAGTGTGGATTATTAGTCATCTTTACCGGAAATAAATGTATAACATTGTGACCTATTTTTTTATTTATTTATTGATACGCCAACATAGCAAACACTCTTATCAAACAACAAAATATTAAAATAAAAGCTCAAGCTAAGTGTTGCAATAATTATAAGCGACGACGACTTGCGCAAAAATAGTTACACCCTACGTTTAACAATATATCAAAAATAATTTTTCTTAAATTTTAACAACTTACAGAAAAATGCTTAACATGATATAAAACAAGAAGACAATCTTTGTTACCAGAGATAATACATCAACATAAATCTAGAACTGATTTTTATAGAATAACAACATACAAAAAAAAATAACTACAAAACATCTTTAAAATGATTCACAATAATCTTCTTGAATGTATTAATTTTATTGAAATAAATATCAATAGCAAGATCTTTGGACAGAGTGTTGTAAGTTCGAATCAATCTATTAATAATGGAATAATGACCTTAGTTGGATTCCGATTGTATGGTACAGAATAAGTTGTATCTACTGATTCGAGGTAGTTTTTTTAGGTACGGAAATGTTGAGTAAATCTAATAAATAAGAACAATCAACATTACTACTTGCTATTTTAAACAAAAAAACGCTGTCCAGCATGCTTCTCCTGTCAGACAATTTTAAAATTTGAAAGTGCTGTAATTTATCGGAATATTTATTTAACTTTTTCCCAAGAAGACAATTGTATGTTATGTAACTATACGATACATACAAATAAATACAACAATGCACTAGACCTTTACTGGTGGTAAGATTCCTATGCAGTAATCCGTCTAGGAAGGTACCACCGCAGAGTCAGTTATTCTGCCGTGAAGTACCGCCCCTCCCCCCGGACCCCTGAAAATTGGGACGTCTTGCGATTATCGGAAAAGCTGCCAACACTAGTCACGCCACACAGAAATATTCTGGCTGACACAGAATCGCTATGGGCGTACGTTGCACTTACCATCAGGTGAACGTAGTGCTCGGTCTCGTCCCTTTCTCCAATGAATAAATAAATACTGTTTAATATAAAACTAGAATATAATATTTAAAAATGTTTTTAGTAGATTCAATCAGTATATTTTTGTTATGTGAATAGTTTTCTTTCATCTATGCAGTTAAAGATTGTTAATACTAATAAGTAATGCAATTTCCTTTTTGACCCCAAAATTGTCTATGCTTTTCAATCACTCTTATCATATGAGGAAGCATGTTCCCTGCTGTAGGACGAATAAAGGCTGATACTGTATATTATACACCCTTTCCATATACCGCCTAAGTATCACTAAGAATTAAAAAAAATCTAAATTGTTTTATTTAGAAATCAAATCACAATGGCGTTATCAATTCAACCCATTTACATAAGACTCAAACCATCCCGGGGCTGAATGTAGTAGCATCTCTAATCACGCGAGCCTAATTAAATATGCCGATATACGAGTAACTACCGTCAGGTATTTATTATGTCCGATGCTTTTAAAGAAGGTACGAGTAACTTGTTTTTGTCCTGTCCGAGAAAATTGGCCATGGCTGGGAGCTATTCCATTGTTATAGTGAATTATCACTTTGTTTGAAATATACCTATAGAATTAAGGACCGTCTTATACTTTTTCACCTCTTTTGTTTCTGGAAGTTCTTCTTACGTGAATCATCAAATATGAATCATATGAAATGTATGTAAAATGTTACAATCTAGCCAGTGTTTTTTATTTTTATTACTTTACATTACCTTTATTTGTCTCAATTTTGAGAGTGTATATATATTTTCGGTGATGTAATTGCTGTTAGCCTTCTCGGCTTTTACAGCTTCATCGGATACTGTGCTCGCGGGCCAGGGGCCCGTGTGCCAGGTTTGGTTTGACCCAAACATAAATAAATAAATAAATAAAAACTCCTACAAAACCCTCGAAGTTCGGACTGTGTCGCGTTCGCTGCGTGCTTTCGCGATTTCGAAAATCTTAAACATTTTAAGTCGTCTACTGACCGTCCGAAGGAGGCTGGGCGCGTCCATTCGGACTGTCGACTTGTGTGTCGGTAACTCTGGGCGGTGAGAACCGCCCTGGAACAATTTTGAGAGTGTAGTGAAGTAGTCTAGAGTCTAGACTCATCATGTATATATCCTAAAAATATTTTATTCCATTTATCGAAATGCCGGAGTTTTCACAATGAGAATGAAATACATCGGTTCTTCAGCAATTAAACATTTCTGAGATGCGCATGCTTTGGTGTTCGAGCGACTTCGAGTTCGAATCAGGTTGCTCGCGTTCCATGGCATTTAATGCAAACATCCAGCCCCTGTCTTCAGGGTCGTACATAAAGTTTTTTTAAATTAAATCACAAAGTATTTAGTTTTATTTGCAAAAAGCTATTCGCTAGTCATTATTTACATTAAAATGAAAAATATCATTCCGACAAACAATTTTACATTACTTTTATTTACATCTAATTAATACGAGTATTAGTATTTATACAAATCATACCTTAGCATAATTACTTACATTTTTACCCACAAATAAAACGAATTTACAAAATACCGGTACTGTTAAAATATTAGTTAAATAACTATCATGTTCACATTAAAAACACTACTGATAAATTTCACACTAGTCAACCGTAAACAGAATGAATAGCTTAAAAACAGCGATAAATAAAAAAAACTGTCAAAAAGTTATAAAAGTGATTTCAAATGTAGGATTCCCACAGCTAAAATACAGTTGTATTTACAAAACACTGCACATAGATTTATGAAGTGGTTATGTACCTTTCTCGAACCTGCACGCGAGACTTCGCATTCGTAGCTCAATGGTGCAGAACAAGCGGGTGTATTTTTCATAAATAAATTTAATGTCCTTCTTCAAACAATAAATCTCTCTAGATAGAGTGTACAGTAGCGTGGCTCTCACGCGAGCTAATTAATATGGAGTAAGCATCGATTTATTGGCGATTGACTTGAAGTTACGCGATGTATTCTGTTAGTACTTACGAGCAGATATGTAAACAAGCTAAGAATATGCTAAATGTATACAGATACATTTAAAACGATAGCTTCACAAATGCCGTTGAATAAAGTTACTTATCATAGAGCGAATGTTTCCATCTTTAAATTATCGTCAAATGTTGGTACAGCTTTTGCAGTTATTCGCGTCTGAAAGGAACTTCATCGGATTTAATAAAGTTATTTCATCCCTTAAAAAGCACCGTGTTGTGGCGACGTAGTAGAATATGACACCTTATCTCGTAGGCGTCGCCCGAGAGACTCAGACTAACGCCGACTAGACTGTAGACTATCGACATTCGACATGTGGCAAATTAATCATTTCGAAAAATTCCTTATCGAAAACTATATTGAACAGCAGCGTTTAAGGTAAACGACGTCTGGTACTGCGATCGCAAATGCGGCAAGCGTCCAAATGTGCCGAGAGTAGTAATTGCTGTTGGTAGGATTTCTATGCAGGAATCCGTCTAGGTAGGTACCACCGTAGGGCCAGTTATTCTGCCGTGAAGCTGTAGTGCGCAAACATTAGGGTTTCGGTCTAAAGGACTATAAGAGCTAGTGTAATTACTGGTCATATCAGACTTAAGAACTGATGTCTGATGGTGACGGCCGCAGTGTGGTGCCACAAAGATATGTTCTTGGTTGTTATGGACAGAAGGTGAACGTTTTGCTCGCCTCGTCACTTCCGAATAGAAAAATTACCCCTCCCTTCTTTGTTAAGGCTTATTAGTAGTTTAAATATCTTAACTTTTGAATTGATCTTTAACTTTTAGAAATAGCCACAGTTGCCAAAATTGGTATCCAGAAGACCAACTATTCCTCAAAATGAGATTGCCTATTCTATTATTTGAAGACCATATGAATTCATATCATCTTCAAACGGTTCTATTTTAAATAATTATGTTGTTTTTCAATTACAATTTCCTTTTTCTTTAATTAAATAGAGTTGTATGTTCGATGTTCTGATCGTCCGTGTGTATCGGCAGTAAAGCATAAACCGTCTCATATTACACCGTTGTCTACATGGCCCATAGACACAAATTATAGATACGATCTGGCGGTAGTCCTTGTATTTGAAATCAAATACGTGTCGGGGACGATGCCAACAGATTTGGTAAGGAAATTATCTGAAATGCAGACGCAGTCGCGAATCGATTAAATAAACTATCACAGAAATATTAAATTTTTTGACACTGATTAGGATCTATCATCATCAGCCATCAGCATTTACTAAATGATAGGATTCGTATGCAGGAGTCCGTCATGGTAGGTACCACCTCAGGCTAGTTATCCTACAGTGAAGCAGTAGTGTGCAAGTATTACTGGTTTTCTGGTTTTTGGTTCAAATCCCAGCCGGAGCCGACATTTTGTACAAATATACAAACTGTTGGTTTTCGGGCCCGTTGTGTTGTGCATGTAAAACTGTCTCACGATACTTTCGTTAAGTATCCAACGTTTTTTTTTTTAATTAAATAGAAAAGAAAAGATGGGACAGATTGGATTGTTATTCCGCTATCAGTCAGATACCACAAAATTTTCCTGGCATTGCCCCTGGATGCGAAACCTTACCTTCTCACCGGCTGTGCACCCGCAGTGTGTGAACGTTGCATCCATTATCATTGCATGAAATTTAGTGCAAGTATAGGTATTTATAGCTACAGTAGTGATCACAATAGACCACCTAGTCGCAGGATGCTGTTGAGCAGCCGTTAGCACATAATATAACATATAATCATCCATCTTTATACTAAAGTGAACTACCACTATAATATTGCAGGCAAGACCAAATTCGTATGTCACGAGCTATTATCGTCATCGGCATCGTTTCATCCTACGAGTATCACTAGTCCACTGCTGAACATAGGCCTCCCCCATAGATTGCCACAACAGTTTGTAGTTCTCATTCTGGGAGGATTTTGCCAAAGTTGCCACGCTTGGCAAGCGGGTTGGCAACCGCAGTTTATTTATTGAGATGTTCCTGGAAGATGCTGCTGCCCATCTCCGGGTTTTATTTTTCCCTCTGTCGACTTTTACGACACCCACGGGATGAGATGAGGTGATATATTCTCTTACGCCGCTACCACACGGCACGAGCATGAGCTATTATACCGGCGGTTTATATCACAAAATATCGTACAACAAGACCCATTACATTTCTTTGTGACAACACACTGCGCCCGTCGCCCTGAGTGGTAACACTAGCTCTCAGTGCCCTTCAAACCGAAATACAGTAATATTTGCACACTACTGCAGAATAACTGACTATGGTATCCTATTTAAATAAAACTAATTTAACGCGATAAAATCCGTAAAAATTAGTTTTATTTAAATGTGTAGTATTCGCGTAAATAAAAGAAACCATTATATTGTATCCTAGTCGTCCTAGGACGTCCGCGTGGCCTAGTGGTTAGCGTACTTGACTTCTTCTTTCCTGGGTTCGAATCACATCCGGAGCCAAACATTTGTGCAAAACTCAAACTTTTGGTTTTCGGGTCTGGTTGTGTTGTGCATGTGAAATGTATGTCTGTAAAACGCACCCACGATACAGGAGAAATCCTACTGCGGCGCAACGTTTTTTGATAAAATAAAAATAAATAAAGAAATTATTTCTGCATAGAAATCGTACCACTAGTAAGGTTACCTCATCATTTAGATATACAAAATATCGGATACAAGTGTGTAAGTGATTAATATAACCTCACTTATGTCAAGACTCACATACTCAAAACAAACAACACAAGCTCAAAAGTACAGGAAATCCCATTAATTTGATTGTGTTATAATAAAATATCCTTAAATTAAAAGAAAAATATTACTACATATGTACATACAGTCACGCCTTTTTCACGACCGCGTGGCCTAGTGGTCAGAGTACCGACACCGAATGGGACAAAATCATATTCGAAGCCTAGACCCGTGTATTTGCATGTTTTTGCTTTTTCAGCCGCTTCACAAGCCGCACCAGCTCTGTTGTTGGTGTAGATGGGAAGGGGCCAGCGTGTCTGAACAGGTTGCATCCCAAACTAGCACCCGGCCCATCTTCCATGGAATCAAACTCATACCGTCCGGTCTCTTGCCATCGTCTCTTGCAATACCAGTCGGCTCAAGTAGACTTGGCACGTTAACGGTGGCAAGGGACCGGATGGTATGAGTTTGATTAGGTTCTGAACACTGACAATTTGTTAAATGAATATATCGTGACGATATCTGCAAGTGAGAGAAAAAAAAATGTTTTTCGACGACACGTGAAATTCGCCTTGAAGCAGCATGTCGGATTCTCCCCGTTCCAAAGTAATTTCAGAAATAACAGATATACATTGCAATTATATTTTCTAAGGTCGATTAATTTTAATATATGCATAAGCAGTCTACATTAAAATGCAACGTCCGGACACGGTGCGGTTTCACATTCAATTGGAGCGCTCTCGTGTCGCAATTTCATCAATTTATTGCCCTCCAGGCGTACAATACGATAGCGGTGCTGATCTAATAAGCTGATAGGGGACTTTTTCACTTATAATTTAAAGGCGAGAGAATTTGATACCAGTCTGTGATTATATCTCGTAATCGCAAGTTGAACAACTTCCATATTTTTTAAAACATGGGAGAGCTGTTATCTACCTAAAGTACAGAATGAGTTCCTTCGAGTGAATTGTATTTCCATTTAATTGTAGTTTCTTTGTGGGAGTATACTTCTTTGTTTGAATTTTAAGTTCATATTTATTAGGTATAGAATCTTTCAGGAAATTTGTGGCTTGCAAATGGCAGCCGCAAGATTCAAGGAACTATGCACCTTAATGGTGGCAGATTGAAACTAAATTAAACTTAAGCAATACCGTTTAATAGTGCAAATATTTATTAAACATTCCTTAGCTTGAATTATGAGAACTTTCAGTCACATCTAAATTAAGTTTGTTTAAAATTACGCATCAAAAATACTTTATTAAAACATTTTTTTTCGAGGGACATAGAATTCCTTTGAGTTACTTTGGTAATTGTTTTTAAGTTCACTAGGAACGATTTGAACTTTCCGGGCCTACTTAAGAATTTACCACTTCAATGTCAGATATTCTGCCGCCCAGCAGTAATATGCTAGCGGTACTATTTTCCGGTTTAAAAAACACCGAAATCAATAATCGACGACCCATATGAGACTTACCGGCGCCCAAAAGCGTTAAGCGCATTGAAATAGCACACAGGCAATTCAAAATTCCAGGTGACACTGTAACTGTTAAGGTCAAGTGTGGTACTTACCATTGACTTGCTTGTCTCTTTACTTTATACCATAACAATAGTTTTAAAATAAACGTATTATGTATAATTCCATAATTGTTTTCCTTTTGAGAAAATATACTGTACGTTTCTGATGTTCCTATGTCGTTTATTAATGTTACATCATTCTGACAATTAAGCATTACATACATACATACATACATAATATAACGACTGTATCCCATAAGGGGTAGTCAGAGACTGGGCACTCACTACAAAAGCAGATAACTGCCACAATCCACGTTTCACCAAAACAATATAATGCACTTGGTGTGATAGGTGGTGAGCCCATCGCCACCATGCGCTGTTGGGTGCACAGTGCAGTTTTCTCGATGAGATGGAGTGCTAGTATTCTTTTAACGAGCCGCCACCACACGGCATTGAGTATTAGCCTCGAGATTTGATTAAATGTAACGGAAATATTTAAAATAGAATCTTGCGTACTTTGAAGAGAGGCATAAGCTCTGAAATTATGATCAAGAAGTGAAGAGAAAACGAAAAAGCCAAGAACTGTGAAATATTGTACAAAGTAATTTTAGTAACTACCAGGAAGGCTGGCTTTCTAAAGATATCAAAGAGCCAAAATGTTCTACCTGCCTCAGATACTAATAAAAATAAGGCTGTATTAATAGATGAAGTTATAGAGCGACTCTAAGTCAGCTGCATTTTCTTAAAGGAACCAAGAAAATGATGTCCGATCACAAGACATATTCACGTGGACACGAATGTCATAAACCCTTTAAATATAATATATAAAATTATAGATTACATATTGCATATTTTGCTTTACATATTTTGCGTGGCAACTATGGCAAAATCCCCCTAAAATGAGGGGTTCTTTTGTTGCAATCTATGGGAGAGGCCTATGTTCAGCAGTGGACTAGTAATGGCTGAAATGATGATGATGAAGCGAACGTAAAAATCGAAAATAAGTATTAAAAAGATACTACAGATATCTTGTGAAATATGCACTAACAAAATATATACTAAAACATTTAACTATTGTTTTCAACTTGCAAGACAATTGATAGACCAGAATTTACTTCTCGAAGCGAACCCATAAGCGAACCCGAACCCATAATTTTTACAGTCATATCCACATTAACATCGTCATTGTGAGTTCATAACGCCAGCGTCGGATAAAATTGCACGTAGCATAAAGGAAAGCGGGCGGATATAGAAAATCTCTCAATACCAGCCGTTGGATTGAAGCTCAAAGCCGTGACTCATGTCCATGTTGTAATAACTTCTTAGATATCGGGTTTTTGCTACCTTGCTTGACGTAAGTCTTAAGAAAAAAAATATTTTATGCAATGTAATGTATTCTTAGATGTATTGGTAGTACATTTTATCAACAAAAGAAAGTATTAAGCACACATTAAAGCTTTGCCGCAGGTTAGTTATTTTGTGAGTGTCATTCACTAGCAGTTTTGAAATATTTTACCCTTTTCTTGTATTAATAGGTTAAAAGAATTAACATACTGAAAACTAAAATCAATAAACAAAATAAGCAAACTGTCGGAGGCCACCATACGTTTCTGACACTTTGCTTAGTTGACTTCTCTTGAATTATCTTTACGTCTGCCTCTAATTTTATAATTTTTTATTACCTATGGATATTGATTATATTAATATTCTACTGAATTATACTACCGGACTTCTATGATGGATTTAGTCTAGTTGGTACGACCATAGTGCTACTTATTCTGCCACCAAGCCGATGTGTCTAAACATTGCTGTATTCCAGTTCGGAGGCCACTGTAGGTAGTGAAATGTACTCGCAACTAACAAATAGAACTAAATATGTGACTCCTCAAGGTGACGAGCGCAGTGCTATGACATACAGTTTGCGATCCAAAGTTCTAGGTTCCAGGTCCAAAGGTCTAGGAGTGTCCTATGCAGTTGTTATGAGTAAACGTACGATCTACTCGTCGCGTGCTTAATGACACAAATTAAGACAAAAATTAAATGTTGCCGAAATTGAGTAATTTTTAAATTGAAGTGCTGCTTATTTTTACCTAATTGATTTAAAATACACCTTTATAATCTGTAATCGTCATTTTACAATTCGGAGTACAATCTAGGGTGGACGACTTTTGGCGCCAAGTCGAAAAGTATCGGTTGTGTATTTCTTAAATTTCTTATTTCGCAGCATTATTATGCAGCAAGTACACATAAAAATATAATTCAAGACCAAGACCGTGCTTTACGTTTTCCAATATATTGAAAAATTAAAAGTCCGGACTTAATTTAGTAAATTAACTTTTTCTTGACGTTGTGTCTTAAATCCGATGTAAAAGAGATTTTATAATTATGAGATAAGTTAACAAATTCTTGAAAAAAATAAAACAAAAAATCTTGCAAAAGTTATTCCGCAATACAATCAATTACGACGTAACTGTCAAAGCGAAAACTTCCATTGGTATAACAGGTAGAGCACGAAATATAAAACAGCCGAACGCCGAAACGAGAACAAAGCTGTGATTAATGACAAAATGCACTCGAAAACAAACTGTCGAACTTCTTCAAATTCGCGATACAAATGCCTTCGGTATAACCCCTCGCAAATAATGGTTTCCTTTATGGAGGAATTTGGCTTATCCACCCTAACTACAAAATTTTCACATTTAACTTTAAGCTTTAGGTGCAGCAGGTTTAAGCTCAAAATTCTAAAATAGCTTTTTCAAAGTAAAGGCGCCAAGGTTGACGCAACATTTTCTTAGCCAAGTTTTTGTTCCCTTTTTTTGTTGTGACTCGGAAACGGAAGTGGCGTGTAGGGACGTGTGTTTCCTCCTTTTTTGTTGGGAAATTGTTTCGGTCCCATTAAGCCGTTGACAGATCACCAGTCTTTGAGTAATGCCTTTGAATTGTTTGTGTCGATCGTTGAAATAGGGCAGAAAAAAATTGTTTGAGATAGACTTCAATGAATATTAACGAGTATAGTACTTACCTATGGTTATAGTACTTACAGTAGATAGAATAGAATCAGGCGTTACTTTGCGGAAATCCATTATAATAAAGGAAAGAAAGTAAATTTGCTAAGATTCGCATGCATGATGAAACACGTGTCGCGTTCTGGGCTTCAGTGGTGTATTGCCTAGAGGTAGTGTTGTAGTGGTGGAGGGTTTCTGGTGGCAGTTCTCGGTGGCGGTATTGATTTGCTTGTGCACGCTGTTGAGGGAAAGCGGACGGTGCTCTTCAAAAACTAGGTATGATACACCATTTTAAATTTGCATGAGGATCCTAACAAATTAACTTTCTTTCCTTTATTATACGAGTAGTACTTACCTCCTCAGCTCTAGATATTCTATCGTCAAGCAGTAGTGTGCAAACATTACTGTGTTTCGGTTTCAAGTGTACAGATAGCTACTGTAATTACTGGGCAAATGAGACTAATATCTCAGGATGACAAGGGCAGACGTTGCACATGTTGTTCACCATCAGGTGAACGATGTACTCGTCTCGTTACTTTCTTCAATTTCTTTTAGTTTTTAATTATATCGCCTGTCAGTATACTGCTATACTAATTTTCTATACTATATGATTTTAGTGATAATCAAAAATAGTTTAAGAGATTCGGACCTTATTATGCTTTAAGTTAACTTTGAAGTAACTGGGAATTTCTTACGCCCATTTTATAAATAATAGCTGTACCGGACTTCGAAGAACGCAGGCTGTTGGAGCCTACCTTTTTTATGGAAGTAAGTGGCGAGACGAGCACAACCTGGTGGTAAGTAAACCTTGCCCATAGCAATGATAGCATCATCCAGAATTTTTATTGTGTGTAGCACCGCACTGAGCTTGACACCATGACACATAAGTTCTTAAGTCTCATGTCTTGTAGTTCCACTAGCTTTAATGGCCAACACTGCCCGAAGGCAGAATAACTGCCACTGTGGTAATACACCTAGGTTTGTTAAATTAGCATGTTTCATTAGAAAAAACCATATCATCATCATTTTTTAAAATGAACTCGATTCTAATCTCCATGAGAGAATGCATTCTTCTACTATCGCTGAAGAATCAAGTTGAAGATATTTTAACATTTCTGAAAACTATAACGATACCACGGTCCCTGCAATTAAATATCCGGGTTTCTTTACTGGTGGTATAAAGTAAGAGCGAAGTCATTCCTGTATCACTTTCATATCTTAAAGCAGTTATAAAGACGTTGATGCCCTGTACGCTGGTAAGTTTTATGTAATTGAAAGCAGCTATTAATAGATATATAATTTACATACATATTGTCACGCCTTTATCCTATATAAGGAGTCGACACCCGTAGCCCACATTTCGCCAACGAGACGTGACGGCCATTTTCGTACTAGAAACAAAAATCTTACTCCCCATTGCGTTCCCACGATCAGTATAGTGCCAGCATTGCATTTTTATGGTGTTATTCTGCACATATAAAGGCTGTCCGTACAATACCTTTGTCGCCTCTTTCGACACCTCGGTAGAAAAGAGGTAGGTGCTATTCTTCACTTTCTTGCCGGACACCTATGTATAATTTCTATTACGTAAAATCTTACAGCTAATCTTTAGCTACATAAAATATTTTTTTGTGTCAAAAATGTCAATACATAATTTTTTAAGACTTGCAGGTTTCCTCATGACATTTCTTCATACTTCACCGTCAAATACGTGATAAATCAGGACATACTATTGATATTGTACTTGACATTTAAAGCCACCGCCTGGCCCCTGTCTTATCAAAGCAAAAAGAGTAACTTTTTTACTCTTTTTAAAGAGGAAAGTTGTGAAAAATGTTGCGGTACTACTTAATTAAAACATATTATGTCCTGTTAATTTATGAAAAATAAATGAAAAATTACTTCCAATTCTCAATTCTCAAATCTAATATTAAAAATAAAAATAAAACCAATTGTCATAAATCGTTCTTAGAAATATTTAAAATTCTTAAATTTAAAGCCTGTATCGATTACCTAAAATATATGACCGATGACATTTACTTATCATATACAATGAGACATTAGATTTTTATTCAATAGAATAATTTTCTCACGCTTACATACAATACTAAACTAAGTAAGAAACCACTTTTAATTCTAAAAAAACCAAATTAGATTCTTATGAACAAGAAAATACAAACTGAAGTTGCGTATATACTCGTACAAATTTACAACGCTAGCACAAACCGAAATGCTGCAAGGTGTACAAACAATAAAATCAAACGTGTAATATATCACAAAACCCATGTCCACAAGTGCCGACCCTGGTTATCAATAACTCTTTGATGTACAACCAGTGTAGTAACAGGCCATATTATTTAAAGTTAAGCGATATGCTGTAAGTTTACTTCCTTTGGGAACTACAATATTATTTGTGTGTAAAGTGACGAGACGAGCTAAAGGTTCACCTGATGGTAAGTGCAACGTCAGTCCATAACAAATGTTGTATCACCCAGAAA
Organism: Luehdorfia chinensis; assembly: GCA_019845155.1. Taxonomy (NCBI): domain Eukaryota; kingdom Metazoa; phylum Arthropoda; class Insecta; order Lepidoptera; family Papilionidae; genus Luehdorfia; species Luehdorfia chinensis. Next base: position 2,840,220 of record JAHVAK010000125.1, read on the forward strand.
ACTTCTGAGTGGCACCACACTGCGCCCGTCACCTTCAGATATCAGTTCTTAAGTCTCAAATGCCCAGTGATTACACTAGCTCTCAGTGCCCTTCAGATCGAAACACAGTAATGTTTGAAAACTTCTGCTTTACGGCAGAATAACTGGCCCTGGGATGGTACCTACCTAGATGGATTCCTGCGTAGAACCCTACTACCAATAAGAAAATTTTGTAAAACACTTCAGTTATTACTAGCTTATCATCTGTATGTGTAATTCAGAGTTTTTAATTCTATTTCCTCGCATCTTAAATGACGTTAGTTATTGTAAGCGTTTCTATAATGAATTTCAGCTTATTTTCGTTAGTAATTTACGGTGCTATGGTCTGAGATCGCTGTACGCCCTGCTTTCCGCTCCTCCTATCACAACGTGCAACCCCATGGGGTTAGAAGCCATGGCTCGTATAATCCCACTCGAATTTTATCTCAATTGTAATCTTGTTAAGTGACTGCTTGAATGCTTCACAAGATATACGGCGCTATTGATATAATTTCCAATACGTTACGAGTTATTTAGTATGCGTCTATGTTTAAACCTCCATCCATTTACAGTTACGGAGGTAAACGTTCCTTCTATTTCAATGAAATTCATTATTACGTTTTGAATAAACATTGATTATTCGACGCGATAGCGTAATAGGCTTTCGTTTGTTGTAATTCTTATAGAAAGCTTCACGCATCCGATTTGAATTTAATGTTTAATTAAGACTTGATTTTTCTTGAATACGTAATTATAAGGCCTAACACCGTCTTATGTAGTCGCAGTATTTGGACTTAAAATATTCCTCATAGCCGTCTCAAATCACGGCTTATTTATTTCGTATCAGAATTATACGTAATTATTTTTAATGAGAGTGATAAACGTACACACACTGCGCTTGATGTTAAGTAGTCACGGAAGCACATAGACAGCTACATAATTCATTAAGGTTTGTTACCCTGACTTACATTAAAATACTTAATAATACATCGTCATTAAGGCGGTCAATGAACTGATAAACCTTTTAAGAAAATCTCAACTAATTCATTTTCCTTTAGTAATGTATATGGTATTGATTTAATGGGAGAAACATTCTGATCATAATCATCGTGCCTAGTGAATTAGTCACGTTCTATAACCATGTTTGAGAACGCAAATATTCCAAACTTGGAATACATTTCCGGAAAAACTGCATCTGATCATTGAACTTTACTGGAAACATCTTACAACTTCGCGCTGTAACTAATATTGGTGCAAACTTGTCTAGACTGTAAAGACTAATCGGGAAATAGTGACGCGCCCTTAGAAACATTGCTATTGCACTAATGCATTTCAGATTCACTATAGTCAGACAGTCTGCAAATACAGATTTATTTAAATGTAACAGCCTATAAATTTCCCATTACTGAGCATAAACCTTCTCTTATTTATGAGAGAGTTTCGGTGCCTTCGGCGAATTTGATAAGTTGCATAGCGCTGTTGACATTATTTTTTTAAAAATTAAGATGAAAACACAGATTTTTAGAACAGGTAATACAAAAATATTATATAAATATCCTCTCTTTCATTTAGACCGGTACCACCTCGGTGCCGGTTTCTCTTCCGTCAAGAAGTTGAAGGTTAGCGAAAGTATTGTTCAAAAGTTAAAAAATCACAGGAAGATGTGTATTTGTGAATTGATTTTCACTCTTCTATCTTAAATGTATGCACGTACACACTACAGTTTCTTAAATGCTAAGATTATATTTGCCGTGAGCTAAGCAAAAGAAAAAAACATGTCGAGAAATTGGGTTGCTAACTACGAGGACGAACGTGCAATTGCTTGTAATTGGCGGGGACTGATGGATGAGACGATCCGCTTCTCATTACAAACAAACCACGTTATGCCTGCGGTTCACGAAGGCGAAAAAAATATCTACGTGCCTTCTACAGAAAGTTTCAACGTAATACGATCAAGAGATACTGTATCATGGCCGAAATAGATAAGCTGTCGGTAATTGCCAACCCTACAAAGTGTTTTAACTGCGTAAAGGGACTTCCTTTCTTACGTCATTTTAATTAGAAATGTTCAATATTTATAGACTACGTGCTGCTATTGCTATGAAAATATCTTTTTATTTGTAAAAATAAACATGTTGAGTAAGTTATGGTAGTTACGTTTTCGATAAATATAATAGACTTTATGTTTTGCATATCATAGAATTATCCGTATTAAAATATATTGAGGAAAAAAAATCAATTCTAAAAAGTTAACTTAAGCTGACACAAAGTATCAGTAGCAAAAATATATTTTTAACAGTTACTCAAAGAGTTTTTATTTTGATCAATTGTCGCAACGTGAATAAATGGATACACTTATTACCGGTTCAAATTTCTGAGTATGCGGATAATTTATTGGGGTATGAAATTTGCATTTAGTTGCTTTATCAATATAACTACAACAATATTCTCTACTAAAATATAATTCTAAACTGACTAACAAAATAATCTGAGACACGTAAACTAACGTATAAATTTATATTTAAATGTCTATTTTATTCGTTTCTATCACAGATAATCATCTCAAATTTAGAATTATAATTTCACTAAAATATCATCATAAAGTCATAATATTTTTTCTACGTAATTTATTCATTATGTAAATTGTCGCATAGAAACGAGTAATTAATAAATATTGATTTATTAACACGCTTCTCTATGGCAATGTTATTTTATTAAGCAACCGGCTTATTCATAATATAACAAGATCGAAGGAAACACAGCCCAGTTATAAGAGAGATTAGCATCTAAAATAGGCGACTTCGTTCCTAATAAGTGGCAATGCGCATGTATGGGTGGGGCGAGTTAATCAGATTTCACTTTCTTAAAATCCAAAGGAAATTAATCAGTCACAACTGTCTATAGGCAGACTTACGAGCTAGTGTAACAAAATCTTAATACAATGTCAGTTCAATTAAATTAGATCTGTATAAATAAAGTTTATAATACGTACAGCACAGGCCTGGAATAATTGGCCTGCATCAGTCTTTCACTCCTATTACAAAGTGAGAGAAGAGTGCCTTCAAGACAAGAGTGAATAAGTTTTTACTAAGGTAGCTTTATCGCTAACATTTTTACTTTTTAGAAAACGTTGATAATGGATTTTTCAGGCATATCCTAATTCAAAGATTAGATACTAAATGTACTGAAGTAACTAGAAATTTAAAGCATACGGAAATTGTTATAACTTATCAGTTATTTACTTCTGGTGGAATTCCTATGCGTATGGAGTCCATCTAGGTAAGAACCACCGCAGCACCAGTTACTCTGCCTTGAAGCAGTAATGTGCAAACATTACTGTGTTTCGGTTTGAAGGCCATTAATAGCTTGTGTGATTACTGGGCAAAAGAGACAGAAATGTTCTGAGTGACACAAAATTTATTATGGAAAGACATTGCCCTTACCATCAGGTGAATGAATTGCTGGTCTCGTAACATTTTTCAATAAAAAATATTTTAAGAGTTCTAAGTCAAAATTTAAATCAGCACCATAACTGTACTGTTTAACAAGTGACAGCTTCTTGATTGGTAATTTAGATTGACTGATGTGTACTATATTTTTTATACTATGATATATTTTTATATTATGTAAGTTAAATAAATTTATTGCGATCGATTCCTAGAATTGTATGTAGATATAAATAAGGGCTCTAGGTTCTTTAATTGTCCTTTCCTCTATTTAAATTTTCACTTAAATATCAAAACATATGTAACTTTTTACTCAATAAACGTAACTCCGTTTCTTCTAGATTGATAATCCAATATCTAATTAACTAAAATTATTGTAATAGCATTCTACTGACTACTCCGTTCAATCGATTTTGCTGCATACGAAATAGTATCAATATAAGATGGGCATAACCAAAACTGCTTCAGTAGTAGTTTTCACGAAGCTCAAACCTTCCATCTTAACAGATCTCTAAAAGAGACTCTACAGACTACAGAGCTCTAAAATATAATAAGTAAATGTAAGGCAATTTATTGTAATTGTAAAGTAAAAAGTAAAGTTTCAGCCTATACATATCCCACTGCTGAGCACAGGCCTCCTCTCATTTCTGAGAGGCTCCTCCAATGCGGGATGACGGACTGCACATGTCTTCGAAATATTTCTTTTATATCTTAGACATGCAAGTTTCCTCAGGATGTTTTTCTTCACCGCCGAGCACGTGGTAAATCAGCACTTTAAATACAATTAACAATTTTTTTGGTGCTGGCACTGGGAATCGAACCCAGGTCACACGCGTATTATGAAATTTAAAGCGAGCGCCTAGCTCCTGAGCCACCACGGCTCAATTGGCTGTAATTGAGAAACTAATAAACATTCTCAAGTAAAAATCTTAAGCCTTTGCAATAATAATTATGAAACCAATTGCTTAACTTAATTTTCTTCATCAGCCTGTTAATAGAACACGGGTGTACGTAGGTCTCTCCAAAGAAGACAGGACTTGCCTCTATCACTACTCTTAGCAAGAGGATTGGTGATTGCATCACTAGAAAACTATCACCTTCCACGCTACTTTTGGTCACAGGTCTGTGTGTTGTCGGTCTAGCAATTTATAGAAAGCCTTGTGATTTTCCATATTTTTTTTCAATACTTCTCTCAGACGGCTACTGCTTCGCATGACATTACAGTTACACAACTTACGCTGCAGCTAATCAAAAATTTAGTGTAAATGAAATTTTAGAAGTCAGATACTCTGACTTCTGATGGCTCTCGACAGTATTCGGAAGTTGTCGCCGTTATCGAAATCGGCTAGGAGAACATCATCAGTTCACAGCTGAACATAGGCTTCCCCCGTAGATTGCCATTAAAGTTTGAAGCTCTCATTTTGGGGGGATTTTGCCATAGTTATCACTTTTGGCAGTCGGGTTGGCAACCGCAGTTTATTTATTCAGATGTTCCAGGAAGATGCTGCTGCCCACCTTCTGATTTAAATTTTCCCTCTGTCGATTTTTACGACACCCACAGGATGAGATGGGGCGGTAGATTCTCTTAAGCCGCTACTACACGGCAACTACAACACGGCAAATTATAATTATATAACTAAACTATTATTAATGAATTAATTAACTTATAATTATTTCATTAATTAAATATTAATTAGGTATTTACATACACACAATCCTGCCTTTTTCCCATATGAGGATTCCGAACTGGGCAACTAGGTAAACTATCTCTATATTATTTTTCAAGAGTGCGTGACTTTTTGCTTTGCAGATTCTGCGAATGTTTTTTTTTTAAAGAATGGCAAGCAAGCAAAGTGATCACCGCCGTTCATAAAGATTCGCAATAACAGAGAAATTACGTGTGCATTGCCCGCCTTTTAGAAATCTTTTTAGAGATCAATTTGGCCTTCCCTTCCAAGTAACCGCGAAACTGAATGTCACTCAAAATGTCCTCGCCAAGGATTATTTTGTTCTTCTTCTTCTTCAGCTGTAAAATGTCAGCTGATGGAAATTGGATTCTTCCACGTTTTCTCAAAGAGGATTTTCCGTAATCGCCACATTTAGCACGGATTTGCAATCGCAGTACCAGACACTTCGCACTGAGACGCTGCTTTCCTGTCACTAGTCTGGGTAATTTACTTCTGGTATAATTGAGGTAGTTATTCCGCCATCAATCGAAGGCCATGAGATTTTTATGACATTTCCATTAGTCGACTTTTACGAACTCTTTGGGGGTAAAATGTCGGAACAAATTAATTCTTTCAAAGAATTTTGGAATAATGTGCGTTAAAAAAAAGTAGTAAACGGTATTGAAATCACATAGGAATACAAATAGGGCATTTAGAAAACGAGATAAATAATTATGTTCTAACTATGACAGATTATAGTAATATAAAGTATATTGATTACATTCTATTCAACTCTATAATAATTGATTTCTTTTATCAATTTTATTAAATACGCAGAAAGCAGCAGAATTTCGAGCAATAAAATTAAAGCAGTATTTGTTTTTGAATCATGTAAAACAGGAGATCGAAGGAAAGATTAGAAAAAGATTGTTAAATGTGGAATACAGTGAAACGTATGGGCTGCAAGGTCATTGAATATTATTTGTAGTTCTTAATACTATAGCGATTTTTATGATATCTCTCGGATGTAGAAAGAGAAATAGAGCAAAAAAAATATTTATACACTGAATTTTAATGACAGTAAATACAACATATTAAAATTAATATAATAGTTTCAATAGTGTATTTCGACAGACATTGTGTAATGGAATACAATCTCCAAAGACTTTTCTATCAAGATAAAGCAAGATAACATCAATTCCTTAAATTTGAATCACACTGCAACGTAGCACATGGCAAGCTACGAGTCATCCATCATGGGATTTGCTAATTTTAAAATCGTTCTATTTCATATTTTATTTTTATCAAAACAAAGTTTAAAATTCACCAAAACAGCTTCTACTCTCGCATAATTATGTGCATTATTAAACAGCGATTTTGTGACCCCATTCGAAAAGCATTAGATGGGGTATTATGTCTAATTTGCTTGTTTTAATTCAGTTTTGATTATAACAAAGTTTGCTGTTTAATTATTCAATAAAAAGCTAAGTCGGTCTCAGAGGGGATGAGATATATTATAATTGTACAATTGGGTGTCTGAAGTACTTTGACGTGATTACTTTCGGTTTCTTTTACATACTGGAATAATAATTTAAAAAGTATTTTTGTTTATCTCGATTTAACTCGATCGATAATTTATAAAAGAAATATTTATGACATAATTCTTGAGCTTATAATATATCATTATGTTTTAAAGTTTAAGGTAGTCAAATTATATTTTTTTATTATCTGTTTCACTCTTTTTATGTGTTCCCACTGGTGGTAGGATTCCTATGCAAGAATTCATCTAGATTGGTACCAACGTAGAGTCAGTTATTCTGCTGTGAAGCAGTAGTGTGCAAAGATTACTGTATTTCGATCTGAAAGGCAATGAGTGTTAGTGTAATTAAGGGAATATAAGATCTAAGAACTGACGAGCGCAGTATGCCCACACAGAAATGTTCTGAGAAACACAGTATTTGTTATGGGCAGACGTTGCATTTGCTATCAGTTAAACGTTTTGCTCGCCTTATTACTTTCTCCTATTGAACAAGCCCTCAATCCGACTTCGCAGGGACACTCAAATCGTTTGTTTTCTTTTTAATATCCTACACAATCCCGCTTTGCTGCGCGCATCCCCGTATCTTCGAGTTAGATTTATCTTTGTCCATTTTCCGAACTTCTTTTGCAGATGTTGTCTCAAAACTCTCTTAAAATGCCCGATCTTTAGAGCTAATTTCTACTCCCACTCTTTCTCTGTACAGGTAGTCAGACTTTGCAATGAATCCTCTCCTTAAATACTTCCTCCTGTAATTCACGAGGCTAATACAGCGTCTTTCTTCCCAAAACAAATTTCAGATAACTGTCTTTCCATAAATCCACAATAATTATTGCATTTATCATGGAAATTGTTTTAGGATAATTATTTTTAAATCAAAGATTCTATTATTTCTAAATTTTTATTTACTGGCAAAGTAGGCGGGAATCAGCTACTTGTATAAAAAATCGTTTTTACATTATTATCGGTCAGTTTTATAAGTTTTGCTTCTTTTTCTGGGAATTGTTGGCGTATGTGCTTTTATTACAAATAAATTATTATTGATTTTTAAGATAAAAAACAACATTTGTGTACAAATACAAATTGTTGGTTTTTGGGTCTGGTTGTGTTGTTATCGTTCCCGTGTTTCTTTTTTATATTTTCGGTGATGTGATTGCTGTTAGCCTTTTTGGCTTTTACAGCGTCATCGGATGCGGGACAGGGACTGCGTGGCTGGGGCCTGCATGCCAGGTTTGGTTTGACCCAAACATAAATACATAAATAAAACTCCTTATTCGGAAGTTGTCGCAGTAGTGGAAATCGGCCAAAAGTACGTCATCAAAGCCGGGAAGAGTCTGCTACGCTACTCCTACTCGGGGAGGCGAACTTTAATTCTCTTCGAAATATTTTTATTCCTCAGACATGCAGGTTTCCTCACGATGTTTTCCTTCCCCGCTGAGCACGTTATATAATATTAAATGTATATACGTACGCATACAGTGCGCCATTAAATAAAAAAAAATGAATTTTAGTCATTAGTCTCGCTTAATTATATATCAAATATAATACTCGATCAAAATTTGCTATATTTTTGATGCGATTAATATAACAAGCAGTGATTTTTTTTTGTAAATGTGTAAAATGAGTATACAGTCAACGACACGAAAAGTTATCACTACTGATACCAGGGCAGACCGGGGTTCGTTGGGCACTGGGGTAGGTAGCTGTTTTTTTTTATTTTTTTTTATTTAATAAAAGGGACGGAACGTTCACCTGATGGTAAGTGCAACTTCTGCCCATAACAAATGCTGTTTCACCCAGAACAGTGTGACACCACAATGCGCCCGTCACCCTGAGACATCAGTTCTTAAGTCTCATATGCTCAGTGATTACGCTAGCTCTCAGTGCCCTTCAAACCGAAACACAGTAATGTTTGCACACTAATGCATCACGGCAGAATAACCGGCCTCTGGGGTGGTACATACCTACATGGATTCCTGCATAGGAATCCTACCACCAGTTACTAACACCTAGTCCTAACTTCATTTAGGTTTCAGTGAGAGAATCAAAAAAGGCTTTCTTTGATTCTCTCACTGAAACTGCTGATGAAATCTCGCTGCTTCACCGATCATTGGCACTGAACACGAGACACTAGTGAATGTCTTACTGCAAGTTCGTACAAACTTAATTTTAAATTTAATATTAAAGATAAATACAAATACGTATTATAACTATTATGCAAAGCTATGTAGTTTAGTGAATTTTTGAAAGCAAAAACTCCATTCGTGGTTGGTAGGCCAATTGCGTACTGTCATTGGTTGACTATGACCTAGCTGTTATTGGTTTACAAAAAAAATCTAAATACGAAATAAAAATTTATCATTTAATTATAAAGAAACCCGTCTACAACGTCTTCAAGACTTATGATTTTTTTGAATACATAAGCTCCTTCGGATTTTTAAAAAGGCTTTCTTTGAATCTTTCACTGAAACTGCTGCTGAAATCTCGCTGCTTCACCGATCATTCGCACAGAACACGAGACACAAGGGAATGTCTCACTGCCAGTGCGAGCGCAATATAATAATTGGGAAACCTCAGTATTTTTTATTGACATATTTTTTTGGTTCTTACATTGTAACTTATAGTCAAGTTTGTACAAACTTAATTTTAAATTGAAAGTAAATTTTTATTAAAGATAATTACAAACACGTATTCTTTCTTTATTCATTATTCTTTTTTATTTAAAAAACGATGCCCACAGCAGGATTTCTCCTGTGTCGTGGCTACGTTTTTACAGACATAAAATCCACATGCACAAACCACCCAGATCCGGAACAACTATCTATAGGCCATACAAATATTTGTCCCGTGCGGGAATCGAACCCGCAACCCGCGGCGCAGAAGCCAATGGGCTTAGCCACTGCGCTAACCGAGCCGACAAATGACTATTATGCAAAGCTTTGTAGTGTAGTGAATTTTTGTAAGCAAAAACTCCGTTCGAGGTTGGTAGGCCAAATGCGTACTGTAATTGGTTGTGGACTATGCCCCAGCTGTTATTAGCTAAAAAAAAAAATCAAAGTTTGAGTTAAAAATTTATCATTTAATTATAAAGAAACCTGTCTTCGAAGTCTGCAAAACTTATGATTTTTTATTGATAAAGTGACGAAATGAGCAAAACGTTCACCTGGTGGTATGTGCAACGTCGGCCCAAAAGCGGCCGTCACCGAAAGACGTCAGTTCTTAAGTCTTTTATGCCCAGTAATTAAACTAGCTCTCAGTATCCTTTAGAACACAGCAATGTGTGCATACTACTGCTTCAAGACAGAATAACTGGCCAGTGGTACCTACCTAGATGGAATTTTACATAGGAATCCTACCACCAGAAAAATATTAGAAACTCCTAATGAAATAAAGTTACGTTATGAATAATTTTTACAATAAACATATAAATGTCTCCGGCTGTAAAACTCTTTAACACTGGAGTTTAATTGTTACAAAGTTATTTTATTAATAGTCTGAATTGTATGTTTTGCAAGATTGTGCGGCGTCGAGTTTCTTTATATTTAATAATTAATTTTAACTGTTTCCATTTTTACAAAAAATGAGAACATATAAAAGAAAAACGGCGAGGGTAGTAACTCCGTCAGCTGTTATCGAGAGAGCCTGTAAAAAAGTATCTCCTTACTCATCACGCAACGTAACAGCGTCTGCTACTTTAACCTGCTATTTTGTGTTACATCCTTGGAGTACGATGGCAGTATTACATGTCAGCAGTAGACTATGATATGCTGATATGATGATAATGATGATGACGACATGTCAAAACTTAACGCTAAACTTAAGCCTGTCATTGCATAAACGCCAGACTTCAGCTTCGAAACAAAATCATTTATGGTTACCATTTCACAGATTTTATACATTTAGTGTTACTACACCAAAAACTTAAGTAATTTTTTGTTGAAGAATTTCAATTTTATTAGATTGACATACGATAGAGATAAGACAAGAGAATATAATATATAATAGGAGACTGCAGACAAACAAACAACCGTGTTTTATTCATTATTATCAACTGTAAAAGAAATGTGTCAGAAAAGACAAGACAAACAGTATTGTTAGTAATTTCTGATAAATACATCGCACTGCTTATACATACTGTATATATAAACTGTAGTAAAAAGTCAAAAAAATTAGACATTATATTTCATTCTTCATTTAGGTTTCAGTGATTATACGTGTATTATCTCCGCGTCACCAAAAAATATTTTCAAGAAATATAATGAAGTAAACAATTGATAGCCAAGAGAAATTTCTTACTGAATTAGAAACATTAAATAGATCGATGGGAATCATTTTTTAACGATTTTGCAAAAAAATTTTATGTTACAACGGTTTTGTAATAACAGTGCGACATGTTCTGACAAAAATGAAAATAATTAAAATGTTTTGTCTGTTTTTAATGTTTTGTTAAGCAAAGCAGAAGTTATTCTCAAAATAAAGTGATTTCTTCTTGATCTACAATGTTTAAATTTATGTTCTCGTAGTTGTATAATGTGAGCATATACTCCAACTTGTGTTACAAATAATCAAATTGACGTGTCTCCTCTAGTACGTAGTTCATACAACTCAATGGGTTTCTTATTACAATAATAATAATTCATAACATCAAAAAAATTAAAATGAAAGTCCCGACGCAAATGTCATAAGTGACGTCGAGTGCGTCAAAACAAACGTCGCTCCTAATCTCCGGGGGGGTTAACCCTTGCGCTGCGATATCAATTAATCGGCTCAATTTATGAATTATTGCCAACAAACGACCCTCGTTTTACACGGAATAAATAATCACTAAGGTGCATGATGTTGTGTAATGGAATTTGTGCAACATGTACACGGGGATCATGATAGTGGGATTATGTTTAAATATCTAAGTATAGAAATTTATATGAATTCTATAAAGTTAAAAAATAAAGTCATCAAAGTTCTAGTCCTGAGTAATTTTCTTGGACATTTTAATTATTGATAATTTAATAGCAGTTAACGTCAGTATTTAATCAAATCAAAAAAAAGTTCGCCAGTTAGAGACATTGAAATGTTCCCGGAGAGCCGAAGCATAATCAAAACGAAAGTTTCCGCTGTAAACGAATAAATAAAGTAGCGATCGCTTACGTACGCTTACTTTTTGCAAATAAATCACGCGGTACATTCATCTGCGGCCATTTTGATGTACAACAGCGCCATCTGTGTCAACTGAATGAGTTATTATCTTGATATTTTAGGGTTGACAAGCATATTACTTTAATAAAATTCGTGGTAGTTACTTTTCGTGCCATATTGTTATACCAATTCATCTTAAAAATTTTGAGTATTTCCTAAATGTAGTTATACTGTTTACCAACATGCTAAAAATATCATACGAAGAAGCTTATGTATACCACAATTTTAAAGTAATCAATTTAAATATTGTAAATGTTACTATATATATATTGCCTGTTAAAAAAAGCACTCGTGAAATTTATAGATAGATAGATAGACAGATAATTCTTTATTGAATTTAAACAGACAAGGTTAACAAACTTGGAAAACTTACAGAATACAATCGGTGGTCATATCGCTTTAAGCGATTTCTGCCTGACAAACCGGGACTAAAAGAGAAATATTACTTACTTATATTATTATTACTAATCAGAGATACGTGCAATTTTACAGAAATATACACTTGTACATACTATATTATAAATAAAATATACTAACTACATACAGAAATAAATAGATATAATATATACATAAATACATAATATATCTACTACATGCATTATAATTTTCATAAAAATACAGATAAAATAATACACAATCATTCATTAAGGTAAATAAGGTGATTCATTTTTTTTAAAGTTGGCAGAGACTGTGCTTGTTGAATGATAAGGGGCAACATGTTCATATGTAGTATTACTTATAAAGTAACATAAGGATGTTACTTTCACAGGAGTTTCTAAAGCAAAGCGACATGCAGAACGCAGTTCACAGTTGTGGACTTTATGCTGTTAGTGAAATTGTTCCTTGAGGTATCCAGGAGATTTCGTATCAAACAGTACACGGTATAGTAAAGAGATTATATGAGTATTCCGGCGAAAGCGAATTGGAAACTTACTGGGGAAGATTTCTGAATTCGGACACATGAACATATTTGCGTAAACCAAATATGAAACTTATAGCTACGTTCTGGAGACGCTCAAGCTGGTTCAGTTGCTCCACTGCAATGTCGGTGTAACATATATCAGTGTTATCTCGTATGGATAACAAATAGATTGAGCTAGCGCAACTATCGTGGATGTCGGTAAAAAATGATATGTTAGATTTTTCATTAAAAAAAAAACATAAATTAAAAACTGCGTATTAGATACAATGCCCTCTACGTTATATCTTTCTTCTGTCTTATGTAACGAAATGTACCTAAACATAACGCGTTCTTGAAATTTCACTTTGAATTCTCGTTTAAAGTCCTAAATAGTTTCACTATTACCATGCCTTCTAATAAATATGTAAATGTCGAAGCAATAGTTACTTTTATATAATCCTATTAAAGTCAGTAACGACAAAAATCGCCTACTGAATTTATATACATACCGTTTTATACCATAATTTGCCATCCCTATACAACTAAAACATAACATGATTTATAGGCCAACCCTTTGGCGGGATTAACCCTTTATCGCGGGTCATATGACACAAGGCGCGCGGGGTCACACACACCCCGGACACATCAATTCAATTTCATGATTTATTGTTTTTCTTTATGCTTCAAAGTACTTAAAGGACCATTGGAAAATGAAAAAAGAAAAAATACTGTATTAAAAAAATTCTGTGTGATTATTTTATGCTTTATGGACAAATTAATTTGTTTTTTTTTTGTGTTCATTTGTTTTTTTTTTTGACGACCGCGTATTGTAGAGTCAGAGTATCGCAGGTACGCGGCGGGTCTCTGCTTCAAATCGAAGCTGGAGCCAGCCTTGAGTGATAACGGAATATCACCCGTTATTGGGTAACGTCTAACAATTGACTATTAAGAGCCTGATCAAGAAAAAGAAGTTTGGGTGTTACCTTTATGTTATGCTATTCATAATATTTTTTTTATTCATATATCATTATTCTTAATGTGTATATATACGAGTATATATGTATGTTACTGGTGGTAGTACATCTACGCAGGGAACCAGCTAGGTAGGTACACCGTACGCCCAGTTATTCTGCCGTAAAGTATTTAGGTCTAAATGGCACTGAGAGATAGTGTAATCACTGAGCATATGATAATTAAGAACTGATATCTCAGGGTGACGGGCGCATTGCAGTACCACACATAATTGTTCTGGAAGACACAGCATTTGTTATGGGCATACATTGCACCTACCATCAGGTGAACGTTTTGCTCGTCTCGTCACTCTACGTGACGTCCGTGGCTGTGCTAAGCCAGAATCCTTAGCTGTAGTCAGCTTGTGAAAAAGACGATGATGAAGAGGAGGATGATTATGTTATTATAGGCTCTTCTGTATGTTCTCTGAATTGCTGTATGTCGTAAGAAAATCCGTCATCCATTTTTATCGAGTGGCTTTCTAAGACAAAAGGAATAAGTACACCGAAATATCGACAGAGGCATATCCTGCCAGTGTCTGTAGTGTGGCAACTATACGAATTCCTATAATAAGACGAAATCTGTAAAGAGGTTAAACACTAACATATCATCGGACGTAGAAGTGTAGGATCAGTAAAAATATAATAGAAAATAAGTCCGTTTTTTTTATTAATATGAAATATCGTCACAATATAAGTCAAGTTAATATTTGAATAAAGTAAAGTAATATTCTTTTAATAGCCATTTCTACGCACGGTGCTACACAAACTGCTAAAAGATCTAAAATTGAGTACGGTTTACAGAAAAATAATCAGTGATGTTATAGATGTTTAACATACCCGGACGATTTTTAACACAAATACCTTTTTCGGCTTGCAGCCAAATTCATCCATGGTTGAATTAAAAATTCATCGTAAGAATATGTGCTAAATACACAAATACACTAAGCATTACGCCGCCGGTCTTGGGTTCGAATAACAGCCTGAGCCAACAATTGTCAAAAAAAATTTTGGTTTACAGGTCTGATTGTCCTTGTGCCTCTGCCACGTACACAAAAAGACACTCATTGTGACCTTCCTGTATCGGTAGATAGAATAGGGTTGGATGCTGTATCAAAAACTCATCGACCACCACAACACTCCAAACCCAAAAACTAATATTTTTTGTTCCACAAATATGGGCTTTGACTGGGATTCGCACTCATAACTCCAAAGTAAAGTATACTAAGCTCTTAACCATACGATCGTCCGATGTCCGAACAAATAATATTCACATTAAAAAAAAATCCATCCCTTGACCTGTCCACAACACGCAGATATACTGGCTGCTTAACAACTCAGTCAAATACATTTATTGCATTAATTTACTTACAGTAAGTATAACTATGGAAACAAGGTTAGGCATATACGCAATGCTTTCGGTACGAGCATCTGTACTGAAAATAAGCACATGCGAACGATGGAATAAGAAAATGGTTGATTTTCGGGTCACAATAATATGACAACCTAACTGACTGTTATTGTAGACATTGTACATATCAAGCTACTTTCTGTTATAATTACAGACGAAATCGAACCCGGGGGTACGTTACGCACAGAAAGGGGGCCGCGTGAATGACATTATGACGTGCTTGTCTTGTCACCATATTCCATAAAAAAGTGTAACACGCAAGTCTTCATTTCTGTGACGCTGCATCCAATCTTTTCTCTGATCTTATCACACATCGGACTCGTGTCCGAACATGCGTAATAATGGATTGGTAGTGACAATGAAATAATGCATTTTTGTTTACACGTCTGTGATTATATGTAACCTTGTGGCACTATAATATATCCCAAAGATTTTGTCTACTTTCGATAATAATCGAAAGATGTTGCCGAGGCTCACATCGGCTACGTGAAGTTTAGTGTCGGACTTAGGCCTCTCCCAACATGGGCGGATTTTCCGCTTGGCGAGCGGATTAGCAATTTTAGTACCAGACACCTTGTTTCTTAGACGCTGTTAACCGTTTCAGGCTGGATAATTTAGGTCTGACATAAAGTAACATTCCACTGCTGAGCACAGGCCTCCTCTCATTTCTGAAAGGGTTTTTCGAGCCGGGAAGAGTCTGCAATGCTGCTCCTATGTGGGTTGGCGGACATCACATATCCTCGAAATATTTTTTCGACTTGAAATAGACATGAATCTTTCCTTACTATGTTTTCCACCACCGCCGAGCACGTAATAAATTAGCACTTAAATAAAAGAACAATTTTAGATATGCCGGGAAACTCAGGATACTCGCTTACTATGAAATTTAAGGCGAGCGCTCGGCCCCTGAGCTGTTAGGGCAACTGGTACATATTTGCTGATTATTCAACAAACTGTCAGAAGTTATCTCATGTTTTTAAGGCTTTTCCCTTAGTTAACTTGCACTACATAAACGGAATTAGTCGAGATTGTAAATTACCTTACGCCGCCGCCATATGACCCTTGTAGTCCAGCTCATTTTCTTAATAAACTTTAAAACCAAAAGGTTGAACTAATTGCAAAATTTTACTACACTTAGTCGCATCTAGCCACAGACAGAATATTTTACATCCATTAATTACAGCGATAAAGAAAGTTAATCTACAAAGCGGAACAATTTAGCAAAGTACTCAGATATTTCAAAGGATTTTAAATTTGTTTTAAAATACACGCAAGAAGATATCGGCTACTCCTCCATTAAAATGACATGAAGTTAGACTGATGGAAAGTGAATTGAAAAACGGAGTTGAGTATTATATATATTGTTGTATTATCCATTTAATAATTATGTCACAAATTTAGTTATAAATTATAACATAATATATACTTTGCTGCTATTTTGTAAACGCTACATTATTATGTTGCAGAACTGCGCGGGTGCTCCTCTGATAGCTTGATTTAGTGCTGTCTTAATGAAACCTGTTATATAACTGGAATTATTTATTATTTCGCCCTACGAAGCCGTCTGCTGGAAATTACGAGCTACTGTATTAGATAATAATTAATTTTATCAGGCTACAATCGTCTGTATGATCCAAAAGTAGAAATTAGAGGTAGTATTAGTAGAAAAAAAACATAGGTTTAATAATATCATTGTCCGCGTTGCCTAATTACCACAATGCCTGACTGTGCTGCGGGTACTTGAATTTCAGCCGGTTGTCCAAAACACAAAAATTGTTGGTTTTGGACTGACACTGCATCTTACCCAACCTCCGATCTTATAGCATGAGCGTTACTTCAGGCGCGGCTAGGTTAAGATGAATGATTGCCCCTGTGTTTGCATGTGTCGTTACCCGACTAGGTAAGCTCCGCAGAGCCATTGAGACTGCCGTGAAGCAGTAGGGTGCAAAAATTAGTTATATATTTATATATATGTAAAAACATCACTGTGTTCTTACTTACTTATATATATATATATATTACACCGAATACATATGAGACTTTAGTATGGCGTCACATGTTTAGCTCGTCCCGTCACTTTCTCATATAAAAAAATACGTTATGTATCTTTATCATGGTCATCAAGCAGTGCACATTGAATAATATTACTTCTTTCTGTAAGTAAAGCAAACGAAGGTTAAAAGAGGCTTTCGATAAACTGGCTTCTTAAAAAGTTAATTATGTTATAAAAAAGAGAAAAGGTGTTTACTATAGACATTTTGTCGGCTATGAGTTTTATGATGGTCATTAAAAACACGTATCTAAGTATCTTAAGAAATCTATCGCATGTACGGTTAAGGACCGTAATTAATTTTGTAAAAAAATTCATTTAAAAAATTCGAGGCATTTGCGAGTTTGGTTCGACCGATGTATGCGATGGATGTAGAGTAAAGCTGACACTACCACCACATTTTTAAAAATCTATCACATGGATATCGCTGATGGCCATCAGACCACAGTCTCGTTAAGGCCATCAGACCACGGTGATAAAGAAAAAGGATACGACTTACGGACCTTCAAGAAAAACGCCATTTCCTTTCTAAACGGCCGGCAACGCATCCGCTACTATACTGCTATTACGGTATTGTAGATGTTCGTGGGCGATGGTGATCACTTACCATCAGGTTAGCCGCTTGCTCGCTCGCGCCCTCTACAATATAAAAAAAACACCTGAGAAAGAGTATGAGTATGATAAAGAGCATGACAATGGTTTTACAACGATTTATAAATATTATCATATATAATACTCGTATAACAAAATGAGGTGGTTATAAACAATATCACAATTTTATATTAAGGAACAATTTTAGTATTAGGGTACTTAGTGATCTATCCAGGAGAGAGATATTTTTTAATAAATCAAAAGAGTAAACTAGCAGCCTGCAAATATCCCAATAGTCACGGGACGGCGGACTCTCACAAATATTATGAAAACATTCTACACAGAATAAAAAGTTATACTATTTAAATGAAACTAATTTTACGGATTTTATCGCGTTTTATTTTATTATTTATAACCCGACGTTTCGAGTGCTTTACAGCACAATTTCAAGCCGCCTAAGAAGATAAGTCAGTTTTTACCATCTGTCAAGTGTAACATCCCTCTACAAGATGCAGGAGTATACAAGCTGGTTTGTGAATGTGGTCTCTCTTACATAGGGCAAACAAAAAGATCAGTTAAAACCCGCGTAAAAGAACATATAGCTGACGTGAAGCATCGTCGCTCTAGGAAGTCTGCAGTCTGTGACCATGTTCTGGATCATCCCAACCATTACATCAGATTTGATAAACCACAAATCCTCGCAAAAGAACACCGATTCCTACCAAGGATGATTCGCGAGGCTATTGAAATTAAAAAACATCCTAATTTTAATAGAGAAGATGGTTGGGTATTACCACCAGCTTGGGATCCTATAATTAATAAAATTAAATCAAAAACCAAGCATACCACTGCAAGACTTCAAGACACAGTAAGCTCTTTCTGCGTAGATCGGACAAGGAATAATAATTAAAAGCTGAAGGTACTCCGGGTTAACTATGACATCGGGACATCTGTCACCTCAGTCCGCCCTTGACCATGGGTGCTGTAAAGCACTCGAAACGTCGGGTTATAAATAATAAAATAAAACGCGATAAAATCCGTAAAATTAGTTTCATTTAAATGTGTAGTGTTCGCGTAAATATAAGAAATCATTAAGTTATACTATAATATATATACTATAATAAAAAATCCCTTACTTGGTTTTTTACAAAACAACATCTCTTGTACGTTTCGCGTACAGTATGCATTAAATAAAATTGTAATTAATAATTTTATTCGATTAATCGAAAAATAAATATTTTAAGTAGTATATAAATCAAACAAATAAACTTTATTTAGTTTGAATTTCATTCAATCATTTTTCAAGTTATTTCGAAATAAATATATTTTGTGTGCATTGTGTCTATGTGTTCTTAAAAAGAACACGTAGACATAGACACAAATATGCGTTAGACAAAGACTTAGTCAAATTTCATATATTTGTTTCAACCGCTCCTAGTAGATATATCCAAAGCACATTGTTTTCCGTAAAGCCGACCGAATGCCGTGTCAGCAACGATCATTTTTTCAAGCCGATCGCATCTCCAACCGAACTTCTCTGTATTTATTTATTGTGCATTTTCACTTCACTTTTTACCTTTCTTAAAGGAGCAATTTATTAATGAAACAATTAATCAAGCTTTATCGTATCGGCATCGCAAAGGATTCGGGAGTTGTGTTTAAGTTATACAAGATACCGAGTTACGATCTCGAAGCTCAAACAAAATTCGAAACAGGGTATTTTTAGGATAAAATTAAATTGTTATGATTATCGGTTAAACAAATATGGGTATATTATCTTTTGTGAATAATCAATTTAATTTGACAGCTACACTATTTACACGCCCCGGTAGGCGTAGTTCAATCCCAAAATACGAGTAATTAATTTTCAGTGTTAATTCACCACGTATTCGGCGAAAGAAGACAAGCGCAAGGAATCTGATAAAGAAAAACAGCGCCTTCAACTGAATGCACATGACAGAAGTGTAACATTTATATATTATAAATATGATTAAAATAAAAGTATGTAAATGTTTAAAACAAATACATATGTTAGTATATATATTAATGATTGTAAAATAACTGCTCAATATATAAGAATAAGAGAAATAATGCATGAAAACGTTGCACAAAAATGCAGCACTAAAATTGGAGTTTGAAATTTCATGGTTATTGCGCCCAAAGAAGTCACGCTTCAAAAAATGATGACTTCCTGGCTACAAAATCAGCTTCTTAGTCACCTTCACTTCCTTCACTTGCCCAGCAAAGTTTTCAATTAGCCAGATAACAATTTATTCGCAATGTCAAAATGCAATTTTGTTCGTATTTCAATTTTCGTAGTAGACCCCCTGAACCTGCCTGTTGAGTCATGGGTAAGTCACAAAAGTTTTTATTTTTAGATCTTTTTGTATTGCGCTGGGTCCTGTGTCTCTTTCACTGCATTTACCCATCGTCCGATCTTATCGCATAAACATCACATCTGATACAGGCAGTAGGTGCCTCTGTGTTTAAGCTAAAAGTTACGGTAATATTTATTTTACATTAATTATTATGAGAATATCACAAGTATTATGCACCTTGCTTTAAGTTAACTGCTTTATAAGACCTACCTAATTAATAAATAATTTATAAATGACATTGTGTAATATGGCAAGTAAAAAATAAAGACCCCAAATTTTATTGCCAGTTCTTCTCTGAAAAGGTCTTATTATTCCGGCCGCCGTAGATTTTGACGTTTATAAGAACTTTAAACAAGTCTTAATTAAATGAAGACATTTTGACTTTGATATCAACGGATTGTTCTTTTCAAAATTACTCAGGTTACTGCGACTGAATAGTACAGTCCAAACAAACATTATTTTTTTTAAATTAAAGTCGAAAATAAAATATATTCCTAGTCAAGCAGATGACAACTCAGAAGTTAGATAACAAAGGCAGATCTCGAATTAAGCAGGTCGAAACAAAAACTGGGCGCCCGGCCACCGGCATTCAGTATTCTAAGCAAGTGGAACTCTTCCCAGGGTCCCACAACCACAACCCACATCTAGTTCACTTTATGTCGTTTACCGCTGACGTCGACACATACGGAATACCGAAGCGTTAACGTTCTTTAAAAAATGTATAAAAATAAGTATATTAAATATAATATAATTACTGGTGGTAGGATTTATATGCAGGAATCCATGTAGGCAGGTTTATCCCATGGTCAGTTATTCTGTCGTGAAGCAGTAGTGTGCAAACATTACTGTGTTTCGGTTTGAAGGGCACTGTGAGCTAGTGTGATTACACTCACCAGTGATTATTGGGCATACGAAACTCGAGACTGATGTCTCAGGGTAATGGGCGCAGTGTGGTGTCACACAGAAATGTTCTAGCTCACACAGCATTTATTATTGGCAGACGTTGCACTTACCATCAGATGAACTTTCAGCTCGTTTCGTTACTTTACCCAAAAGAAACAAACGAATTTTCATATGATTGTTATGATGTAATTTGGTGTTAACAAACTGACGATAACTAGTGTCTGTGACTCATAAAGACCACAGATGAAGAATAAAAATGAAGATGTGTTGTCACCTCTGACAGACAAAAGCCGGTTGTTAATTTGTTTTTTGGCTCCCGAAACTTAACATACGAAACGCAACGTTATTAATTTGCGATTGTGCGTAGTTCTTCTTTAAGGAATGCTGGAATGGTCTGTCAACCGAACCGATCCTTTTCTAGCATTAATCGAATTATTCTCCTTCAAACCGAAACACAGTAATGTTTGCTTCACGGCAGGATAATTAGCCTGGGGTGCACAGCTAGTCTATTCAATATAGAAGACGACCATATGGCCTTGTGGACAGAGTACCGGACTACTGCGTCCTGGTTACGAATCCCAGCCAGGGCCAACATTTATGCAAATACGCAAATTGTTGATTTTCGGGTCTGGTTGCGTTGTTTGTCCTCATATCTTTGACACTGCATTTTAGTCTACCTCCGATATTATCGCATGCGCATTAATTTTTTTTTTATTTCATATGGTGACGAATCGAGCAAGGCATTCACCTGATGGTAAGTGCAACGTCTGCCCATAACAAATGTGTTACCCCGAAAATTTCTGTGTGACACCACAATGCGCCCGTCACCCTAAGACATCAGTTCTAAGTTTTTTTTATTGTATAAAGTGATGAAACGAGCAAAACGTTCACCTCATGGTAAGTGCAACGTCTGCTCATAGCAAATGCTGTGTCATCCAGAACATTTCTGTGTGACACTACACTGCACCCGTCACCCTGAGACATCAGTCCTTAAGTCCCATATGCCCAGTGATTACGCAAGCTAACAGTGCCACAAACAAAGTAATGCTTGCACACTACTGCTTCACGGCAGAATAACTGGCCCTGGGGTGGTGCCTACCTAGACGGATTCCTGCATAGGAATCCTACCACCAGTAAAGTCTCATATGCCCAGTGGTTACGCTAGCTGTCATTGTCCTTCAAACCGAAACACAGTAATGTTTGCACACTACTAATTTACGGCAGCATAACTGGCCCTGGGGCATAACCTACCTAGACGGATTCCTGCATAGGAATCCTACCACCTGTAAACATCAACATCGGGCGCGAGTGAGTGCCCCTGTGTTTGCGAGTAACTTATGGTATTATAATGGTGGCTATGTTTAAAAATCGAAGTATGGTAGACGTTGAACTAGTATCTAATTTATATAAAAACATTCCCCCACGTCGACCATACCACACTGTGTCGGCGTCATTGGCAAATAACACTATCGTGCTTCTTTTCTAGTATCAGAATATGTCGGCGATCGATATATGTAGATCTTTCGCAGTATTTACATACGCCTCGTCTATTATTTCAGAAATTTAACATGCGTGGTGCATGCTTGTTGTTGGTTCAATTCTTGTCACATAAGGAACTGAATACGCTTATTGCATTTACAATTTATATCTCTTAATTTGATGAGACATTTCTTTGACAATTTTAATCAACTAGAAGTTCTCAGCCTCTAAGCTAACTGGTGGTCTAGTTTAGTTAAAAATCTATAAAATGCTGTGGCTCAGAACAGATATACAGAACTACGTTATAATGGTTTATTACAAAAATCTATGATGGTTTATTACATAGATATAGAAAAGAAAGATGTGTGAAAATAGCTCTTGAAGCCGCGCGGCTACAGTTATGTTCGTATTTCATATTGAAACAAATTCTATAGTAAAAAGTTAATATGAGTAGCAAATGAAATATAATTTAATTTCTATTCTATGTGAAATAGAGTTTCTTGTTAGTATTCCTGGATCTTTTTTCTATTTTAGGACCGGTGTACTTTTTGACGCTCATGTGGCAATACAAGCCAAAATTAAACAAAATAAAAAAAATAAAAATGAGTCCGATTATCAACAAACATAAACTTTCCCAGAAGCATTATGAAAGTGCATATATGCAGTAGTTGTGCCCTCGTGTTTTGAAGGAAGTTACATGTACTCGTATCTAGTGGAATATCACACTATCACTCATGTCGGACGACGGTTTTCTCCGCCTTAGCATGTATACAGAATATATGAGTCAATATTTTCTTAAACATTAAACTCAATTTCCTATATGATTGCGGATTAAGTTATGATGTCTATTATATGAGCATATACAAGCTAAGTCGTTATTTTGTGTTTATTAAGTCAATTAATATTAAATTATTCTCGTTTCCCGTTAAGACTAACATAAATAGAATCGAAAATGTCGTCACCAATATACTCGTAATAATGACCCTTTCGCCCAGTATAAACCATGACAACATTTGATTAGGCACTAACTCTTCTTCCATTTCCCATGCACATAAAACGCATGCGATAATATTGCAATTAGGATCAAATGAACTAGGCGCTTGCTTTAAATTTCATAGTACTCGAGACCAGGATTCGACTCCCGGTGCCAGCACCAGTATAATTGTTAATTGCAATTTTAGTTTTTAGGTCAGTTTTAGCTGATTTACCACGTGCTCTGCGGTGAAGGAAAACATCGTGAGGAAACCTCCATGACTTAGCAATAAAAAATATTTCGAAGACATGTGAAGTCCGCCAACCCGCATAGGAGCAGCGTGGCGGATTCTTCCTAGCTCCAAAAACCCTCTCAGAAATGAGAGGAGGCCTGTGCTCAGGAGTGGGACATTTATAGGCTGAAACTTTACTTTACTTTTAAATGCAACATCTGCCTAAAACAAATGTTGCGTCCAGTCAACCAAAAACATTTATGTGCGGCGCAACACTGCGCTCGTTGCCCCGTGACATCAGTTCTTATGTCTCATATGCCGAGTAATTACAATAGCTAACTCTGTCTTTCAGGGCGGAAGACAGTGATGTTCGCACACTACTATTTGAAGGTAGAATCAATAATGCTGTGGATAACCTACATAGGTATCCTACAACCAGAAAAACGAACACACCTCTCTGCCCGACTCAAAACCATTTAAAAAAATGAGAGGGGGCTTGTGCCCACTAGTTTAGTCAGATGCTATCACTTTCCTTTTTTATTTATAAACATAATAGCTGTACCCCGCGTAAAATAAGCCGACAATATGATTGCGCCGTGTGGTGGTGGCTTAAGATAATCGACCACCCCATCTCATCCCGTGGGTGTCGTAAAAGTCGACAGAAGAGAAAATTAAAACCAGCAGCGTCGTCCTAGAACATCTGAATAAACAAACTGCGGTTGCCAACCCGCCTGCCAAGCGTGGCAACTATGGGAAAATCCCCCCAAAATGAAAGTTACATACTTTTGTGGCAATCTATGTAGGACGCCTATGTTCAGCAGTGCACTAGTGATAGGCTGAAATGATGATGATTGCGCCGTACGGCGTGGTACCTCACTGGCCAGAGCATTCTCAGTTTGGCACTCGTCGATAATGTTCGGTTCTCAGCATGCTGCTTCTTAAGTCCGTATAAATTTTCTTCTTCTTTGTAGAACCCTTTTCAATAAACGGGCTATTAATTTTAAAAATATTTTTCAGATCGGTTTAGTATTTCCTGATATTTACACGTACAAACATACAAACACTCCAGCTTTATTATATTAGTAACATTTAGATGCATTTTAATGTTACAAAGAGCTTAAAAGACGCTAAAATCGAGTAATTTTTTGCCCGTACCTCGCGGGGATTTTATAAATATATGTATAGTATGTATTTACCAGTAAAATTAGATGTAATAAACAATTTTAACTATATGAGCTTGATTAAATAATTATCTCGAACGACTTAATTTTATAAATAACCAATATTATCGTGCATGTAATATCGAAGGAAATAATCGATCTGCTTAAGATTTTCTCTCCACCACACCCAGCAATATCGCTCCTATCATTAAGCGTAACAAGCGTTTAAAAGGATATGTCGTTCATACATGTCAGCGGTAATTTCTACTATGTGTAAAATAGTCCAACTTTCTACTGAAACTAGTATCTAGCCACTAACGACGCTGTGTCGCTATTATTTTCGATTGTGTTCGATATTTCAATAGAAACGCGCCGTGTTTTAGTCGTATCCCTGTTTCTAAACACAAAATCTATAATGATCAAGTTTTGTAAGAGAATCGGCGTTAGTAGTCTGTGAATTATGCATCATTCTAGTTTTCGCTTTCTCTTTTGTGTTTTCTACAAGTTTATACTCATCCTAGTTCTAATTGCAATTTGCTTACATCATAAATACCCATAGTTGATGATGGGGATACAGCAAAAATATAAAACTCAAAGATAATATTTGACATAACGGCCACAAAATTGGTTCCATCTTGTTGTTAACCACACCCGACAATTGTTAAACATGATAAAGAAAAATTTTATTTAGGGCTAGTAAAAATACAGAAAATATTTAAGTAAGGTCTATATGGTCTATGACTGTTTGTTGTAGAATCCCAGCCATAGCTAATATTTGTGTAATACAAGAAATTAGTCTTGGTAACTTAGAGGTAAAGATCGGGCAGTAAATGTTAAAACTTCATCATCATCATCATTTCAGCATATCACTAGTCCACTGTTGAACATAAGCCTCCCCAATAGATAGCAATAAAAATTTGTAGCTCTCATTTAGGGAGATTTTGTCATAGTTGCTACGCTTGGCAGGCGGGTTGGCATCCGCAGTATTTTTTAATCACATGTTCTAGGAAGATGCTGCTGCCCATCTTCTGCTTTTATTTATCCCTCTATTGACTTTTCCTTCTTCGCCTCTATTTACGACACCCACGGGATGCGACGGGATGGTAGATTCTCTTAAGGCGTCACCACACGGCAAACCTTATTTATGTACTATTTCAGTCTGTGTCATACCAAAGCAAACCCGTGACTGTCTCTCGTGACGTGTGGCTCGCCGGTACAGAAGTTCTATGAAGTTGTAAAATTAAAAATGCTGATTAGAAAACTTTACCATAAACTATATAGTGAAGGACTAAGGAAAAGGATCGTTGCGGTGTGGTAGAAGATGCAGTGACTAAGATAATGAAAGGGATGCTGAGATGGTTTGGACACGTAGGAATGAGGGATAGAAGTAAAGCGACAAAACAGATTTGTGAGGCGAGTGTGAATGGGCAAGCCGTTAAGAGTAGACGGAGGCAGACGTATCACAATTAAATCGAAGGTATTTTAAAAAAGGCCACGTATAAAAACCCGCAACTAACGAGCTTGTATGAAACCGCCCAAGAAATTAGAAGATGCGAAAGATTTTTGTCTGAATCGTAGCAATTGAAAAGATGTGGTCTCTGTCTACACAATAGGAAAGAGGTGTGTCTGTCGGCAGTAGTTTCAAATGACATATTACACGAGTGGCCTTGGTTCGATCATCGATGCCAGCGCCACTAAAATTTTATTTGCAATCTCAAGCGCTGAATTACCATGCTCTCTGTTTGAGGATAATAATCGTGACGAATTCTGAAAATTCTGAAAATAACGAATATGCCGAACACAGGTGTAGTCGATCAACCCACAATAGACCAGTGTGGCATAGCTCTTCCCGGCTTCAAAAACCTTGTCAAAAATGAAAGTAGGCTTGCGCTTAGTAGTTGCACATGGACGAGCGTCTTTGTTGTTACACGTACACTTGCGGCGCTATATCATATGCCGATAACTTCCGATAATAATCATAAGTTTTCGCCGTGGACAAACCTGCCAAGAGAACATCGACATCATCAATATTTCATAATTTTTTAATGCCACTATCTTAAAAAGTACCCAACTGAATAATACTTGAAAAATCACTTTACAATGCATACGCCTGACCTATAAATAAGGATTATTCTTGACAACCCTGTTCGGAACAAGTGTAAATACTATATAAACCGACAAACATCCGCTTAACTACCTGATAAATCGATTCGATTGACAATCACTATAGCGGGAACAACGCTTTAACGACGCCCAGGGTTGTGTAGTACAATTGCCTCCACTAATTTAAAACGCGGTGCCTTATAAAGTGACTGGAGTGTTAAGAATCCACACTTGATCGGCGTTTGTATGAGTGCAACTTAAGAGTATCTCTTTGACGAATGCGCGTTAACCAAATAGGGTTGGCTGTGAAGTGAAAAATTTGCTCTTCAACCCCCTTTAATTGGGTGTCATGTTGTTTTGAATGTTACACTAATACAAGATCTTCGGCCAACACCCCCATATTTCACCAACCTCGTTTTAGTTCTATAGATAAATTATTCTTAAAAAAATTGCCCTACAGTGTGGGAATCGAACCCCCGCTACGGCATAAGCCAAATGCTCATCTTCGCCCTCTCCAAGTCGACTAATTATATATCAAACATAAGAGAATGGTAGATTTTTTTGTTTGGATAAAGTTACGAAACGAGCAAAACGTTCATCTGGTGGTAAGTGCAACGACTGCCCATAACAAATGCCGTGTCACCCATAATTTCTGTGCGACACCACAATGCGCCCGTCACCCTGAGATATCAGTTCTTAAGTTTCATATGCCTAATGATTACTCTAGCTCGCAGTGCCCTTCAAACTAAAACACAGTAATGTTTGCACACTACTGCTTCACGGCAGAATAACTGCCCCTAGGGTGGTACCTACCTAGACAAATTCCTGTATAGGAATCCTACCACCAGGAAAGGAACTTAGATGATTCAAAGAAACGGGAAGGAGTGAAAACCTTATTCGCGTTAGCGTTTTTAAAGTAAAGTAACGGCCTTTAAATTTTCCGCCACTGGCCACAGGCCTCTTCTCATTTCTGAGAGAGATTTAGAGCCGGGAAGAATCCGCCCGTTGCTCCAATGCGGGTCGGCGGACTTCACGTCTTCGAAATATTTTCTATTTCTCAAACATGCAGGTTTCCTCACCATGTTTTCCTTCACCGCCACGTGCTTGACTATCGTTTTAATTTGACCAAATCGCGTATTAATTATCGTAAAACATTTTTTTAATTCTACCATAAACTTTTTATTACTAACAATTAAGTACAGAACTGCACACTTAATCTATATAATACACTGTCAATACATTCATTAAATTACTTAAGGTATAATTCTGAATGAAAGTCAAATTTCGGATTATGAATGTTTATTGGCTTTATTAATAAATAAATCACTCCATTTAATACAATCATATTGCTTTCTGAACACAAGGGCAGTATGTTCAGCAAATACAGGGCTGTCACTGATTTGTTGTCGAGATGTTTCTTTTAGCTCGTGATGTGGCGCTGATTGCGATGTACGACGTGTTTGTACCTGCGATTGTTTGCTTTCATTTTTTTAGGTACTAATGAGTAGCGTGTGATTCCGATGGAATATATTCGATGCGAATCAATCAAAAGTAAATTTGTACACACTCTGACGAAATATTTCGAAAATATTGGTTTTCGTCGTTGGAATAATTTTGCATAGATAGTGAAAATACTGGTGGTAAAATTCTTATGCAGGAATCCGCCAAGATAGGTACAACACCAGGCCAGCTATGCTGCCGTGAAGCAGTAGTGTGCAAACATTATTGCGTTTCGGTCTAAGCTGCACTGCACTTACCATCAGGTGAACGTTTTGCTCCTCCAATATAAAAACTGACTCCTAAGTAGCAGCTGTGGGCTCTAGTCCTAGCCGTAAAACATTTTTGGGTCATTATTGGGTCTGGGTATTATGATAGTCCCGTGTACATATGCATTGCATCTAACGCCACCTTTTTTATGGAAGGAAGTGACGAGAGGAGCGAATCGTTCACCTGATGATAAATGCAACGTCTGCCCATAACAAATGCTGTGTCACCCAGATCCTTTCTGTGTGACATGTAACTGCGCAGTCTGAGACACCAGTTTTTTAGTCTCTCTAGCTATCAATACCCTTCAAAGCTAAACACATAATTATGTTTGCATATCATTGCTTCACGGCAGAAAAGCACTGCACTGCGGTGGTAACTACTTAAGCGTTACACAAGGGAAAGGAAAGTTAAAGATAACTGAGTGCATCTGGGTTGCGTTAATATTTTATAATAATTATATGTATCCATCCATATGTCATATTTATCCGGTTTTAAGTCCACTACCGGGTCTTTGCCCAAATCTGGCAATTGTAGCACCAAACTCATTAAGCCTTAGACGTTTCTGTCCATCACCAGCCTGTGTGTATGCGGCATATTGCAAGATGGTTATTCCTCCATCTGTGGGAAGACACGACATGTACTATGCTTCTTATGGCTAAGGGGAATGGTAAGTTTCGTGGTTTCCGGGTGTCCCACGGGATAATAGGTTGTGGCGTGGTCATTTGTCAAAAATTAGTAATGTGGAGTTTATTTTTAAAACTAATGATGATGTTTAAAATATCCACAGAGAAATAAATATTGATTTTGTTATATTTATGCAAATACTATACATTGATGATTTCAGTCGTGTTTTATTAACTCTATGTTCCCGACTTTTGCAGCGTTTTACAGCAGTTGGGACTAAGGTTTTAGACGTTCTGATATCATAGTCAATGCGGGTTACCTTCAGATAGATATATAATAAATAAAATATTGATGATTAAAAAAATATGATGAAATTTTGAGTTAATATAATCTTTTTTTTAAACGCTAATCTAATGCCACACTAGGATTTCTGCTGCAGCTTTTTGCAGTACACATATTTACCGCGCAGGTATCGAACCCGTGACCTTGAGCGCAAAAGTCAACCTTAGCCTTAGCCACTGCGCCTACCTAACGGATAATTGATTTATAACAGAAGAACAAATGTGGTAAGTTCATCGCAAAACACATTTAATTTAAGGGTAAAAACAATGAAAAGTAGAATATGACCCTTTCTCGGTACAGGCGAGTGAATTCTAAAAGTTTTCACTAAGTTTTCGTTTGTCAAGTACTAGGCAGTGAAGGAAAACAATGTGAGAAAACTTGCATGTTTCACACAGGATATTTGTACTCCGCCAAAAAATTATAGCAGTGTGGTAGACTTTTCTCGTCACCAAAAACTTCTCCAAACTTGTCTGAAAACTAAGAGAAGGCATGAGCTCTGCGTGATTAAAAAAATACACGGGAACAGGAAGAAGTACAGAAATTAAAAAACCGCTGACGTATAAACCTTAAGAAAACCGTTCAAAAGTAACGTTACGTTAAAAAATATCGACAATGACACCAAATGTAACTTATAGTATTTAATTTTTTTTTACAACTAGTTTAATCATTCCACTTAATAAAGTAGATACGCTCTATAATACATATTAACAAGAATATTATAGTTAATAATTTGACATTTTAAATGATAATAAACAAAACTTTATATTGCTTCCTTATGTAAGATTAATTTAAATCATACAATCATTATTTTCCTATTTAATTTTAATTTGCTAACGTAGCGAATATTACTAATCGCGTATAACGATTTCAAATTTAGATCGTAAATTTGATGGGAAGATTCATAACCGGAATATGAAATTGAATAGTTTTAATGATCTTTGAAGTTGATGGAAAACTATAAAGTCTCCATCAACTACGTATCCTGATATCAATTTTGTGATGTAAATAACGGTATTTTTATACCAATCAGGAAGGGGACTACTACATACGCGAGAATTAGATATATTGAAATGCAAAACCTGGGCCATGTGGGCTTAAGAACTGGAACCAGACATAATCCCTGATTATAAAGACGAGAGATAACTGCTTTATATCCTTTGATTTTAATTGGTGTACTTAACTGGAAAAGTAAACGACTCGAGTCGGTATTTGCGGTTGTCTTGTAACGGATAACTCGATTAGGTCGTGAATAAATTTTATTACTGATTCAAGAATGTGTGTATAGTTGGTATTTCTCAATGTATCTGTTACTGGTGTGCGCTTTTACAAATCATATTTGGTAATGGGTACTTAAAATGTAAGTACATTATCATCGGAGATTAACCGGAATTATTCGTTTCAAAAGAAAAACTATAAAAGGTTTACTAACAATTAAAAAAAAAACTGAGCCGAAATAGTAAATCTATACTAACTGTTTACTTTCTACAAAATTGTAGGTTTGGAATCAGGGGAATAAATAAGTCAAATTCGTTCCATTTTCGGTTGTAGTGAAATGATATTCGAAAATAAAATTGCATGATTGAGTAAGAAATAAAAGTGACCTAAAATTTACGACACGAAGCATTAATTAATATGCAGAAATAAATGTATATTTTTATTTCAGAAACTTTTTCTGACTAAAACATTTGCTATTGTTTTTTCGTTCAAGAACAAACGATGAATAGGTCGCTTGTCGCTAAGAAGGATATTGAATATTGCAGTGCAATGAAATTGAATTATATTATTCCAAAGAGGTTCGATTCACGAAAAAATACTGCATAATTTTTCATGTGAAATGACCTATTTGAGTACCTGACTTCTACGTTACGGGTCCTGGGTTCAAATTCCTGCTGGACCCAACGTTTGTGCAAAAATACAAACTTGGTTTTCGGGTCTGGTTGGATTGTGTTTGTTCCCGTGTCTCTGATACTGTAATATGTTTCGAGTTGCGCTTAAATTTGTGACACTATTATATCTCCTGCGCAATTGATAGCTTTCGATAGTGTTCGGGAACTGTCACCGTGTCGGAAATCGACTGGTAGAACGTCATCAACCCTCGATGCAGAGTTACTCTATCATGGTGTAAAAAATTTGAATGCCTCCTTGCTAGTCATTGCATATCGTGGTTCTTATCACTCACAGTACATAACGCAGAGTATTACGCTGTAACTTTACGCTTGTAATGTATGATTGTACGCTGACAAGGACATTAGTTATTATAACTGAAGTCATTGCAGTTCATGCAAACTCAAAAGCATTATTTTGTCCTAACCTAGTCATGCCCAATGAACGCTCATGCGATAAGATCAGAGGTAGGCTAGGGTGCAGTATGAGAAGCACGGGGTACTATAACAACAATACCAGACCCGAAAATAAACAATTTTTATTTTTGCACAAACATTTTCACGAGCTGGGATTCGAACTCAGGACCACCAGCATTCTAGTTAGGTACTCTGATCGCAAGGCTACACGACCATCAGTTACACACACCCAGCTACGGAGAGGGAAATAGGGTTTAATTTAATAAAAAACTAGTAAGTAACATGAGATAAGATAGCGAGCTGAAATCTCAGTAGAAGCAAATATTGTAAAAATATTAGTGTTATATTTCATAGTAAACGAGCTATAGTATATTACATCAGTATATCAATTCGATGCACCATCGATAACCACGACAGCCTCGGAAATATCGTGAGGAAATCAGCGTTTCCCGTAAATACAAAAATATTTAGAGGATAAGTGCAGTACGCCAATCTGCACTGGAGTACCGTGGCAGGTTCTTTCTATTATGAAGTAACTCAGCAGTGAGACATCAAAGGCTCTTACTTCACTTTTTACCTTAATAGTACGAGTATCTTGACATATGTACATACAGTCATGCCTCTTTCCCATTGGAGTACGCAGACATAACATCTGTCTACTTGTTATGATTCTGACACACATATTTCGCTTCTTCTACTTTCATAAGGGCTTTTAACAAACTCATTGGTAGCGGGTACTTTCAACGTGGTCATTCCTTAAAACTTCTTCGATCTGATCGTGATACCTACGACGACTCTTACCAGCTTGCCCATTCACACTCATAAATTTGTTTCGTCAATCTTCTTTCGCCTATTCACACTACGTTTCCAAACCGTATAAGCATCCTGTTGTCTATCTCAATCACTACATCTTCTACCATGCTGCAACGTTCCCTTATCTCGCTGTTTCTCACTTCATCAAACAAAATCACTTCAGTTTATAGTTCTTAAACTTCTTATTTCCACAGCATTAATCTTATTTGCATGCTTCTTCTGCCAGGTTCAACATTAACTTCCATACATTAGAGTGCGGACCAGCCAGTCGTATCTTTTTTGAAAGCAACATAGCTTTTAAAGTCATGCATATAAGTCATGCCCATACACTTGATTTTCTACCCACATTTCGAGAAATATCAACGTCATGCTTTCCGTTCCTCGTAAACTTTAAACCCAGGTTTCTCTATATCACTAAAAAAGGACTTCCATAATTTACTTTATAAATTTTGATTGTTACAAATTTATTGTTAGTTGTGTAATAGCCAAATTCCCATTTAATAGACATTAATTTTGTTTTCCTTTAATTCGTAACATTGACTATCTAAATATTTCATAGAACAAACGTCGCCCTAAATAAAAACGCGTTGACGCGGACAAATTGACGAGGAGTGTCGCACCTATATACCGTGATTTGTAATCTTGACACGTTTCCTTGTGTTATTATAACTGAATTTAAAATATAATTTTATATCAAAGTTTTTGCGAACAGCTTCTTATACCAATTGCCATTGGGGCTGAGATATAAACCCATGGCCTGCGACGTAAAAGTCAAGTAACCAGACCACTAGGCCATTTGAAATGATATGGCCATTCTCGACTTCACTTTTACTGGTGGTAGGATTACCATGCAGGTATCAATATAGGTAGGTACCACCGCAGTGCCAGGTATTCTGCCGTCAAGCGGTTTTGTGCATACGTAACTGTTTTTCAGTCTGTTGGGGTTATTACATAAGCTGATGAAGGGGTCATCAGCTTGTGTAATAACTGGTGATATGTGACTTAATATTGTCTCAGAGTGGCGAGGGCAGTGTTATGCCACACAGAAATGTTCTGGGTCACACAGCATTTGTTATTGGCAGACGTTGCACTTATCATTACGTAGGTGACCTGCTCGCCTCGTCACTTTCTTCTATAAAAAAAATACATTGCTTAACTTCACGTAGCAAAGTGCCGTAAATGTTACGCAAACGAGTAGATCAGACTGTAAAAAAGACAGTTTATGAATCTATAAAGTACTGCTAAGATACTTCTACTCATAAAAGAGAACATTGATGTAGTTTAAATAGGCCAAGAGGTTATCGTGTTTAAATTCTAATAAAAATGTTAAACCTGTATTTTGTCGGTCACTGGATAAATTTGTCTACACAAATCGTCCAATGTTTAGTGGTAACATTTTGTTAGTAAATTTGTTGCTGACTGATTTAAGAATAAATTTCTTTCAATAAATAATGTCCCAAGACATTTTTTTAGTGTGTTTAATTTCAACAAATTAAATGGTGGTCAGCATCACTATAATTATTTATTACAATTTTAAATATTAATTTACAATGAGGTGAAGGAAATTATCGCGGGAATACATCTTGACAACATGTGAAATCCACCACCCCGTACTGGCACAGCTTGGTGCACTCTGCTCGACTCCAAACTCTTTTACAAATGAGAGAGCTTGTGCCGAGCTGTGTGGCATTCAAATGCTATTACTTTTTTAATTATAAATAAATTAAGGTCCGTTTTAATGTTTCAAAAAGCTTAAAACATGCTAAAACCAGGTAACGTTTTTTGTCTGTACTTAAAGACTTTTTTTATGATGCCTGTTTACTGTCAAGTTTCTAAAGTTAATCGCTTTATTATTTTTAATGTTTATTTTGTTTTAAGTAACAATAATAACTGAGTAGATAAATGTTCATTTTAAAATAACACATTCAAACTATATATAATATAATATCATAAATGCCAAAGTAACTCTCTCTGTCCCTCTGTCTGTTTGTTACCTAATCACGGGTCAACCACTGAAGAGGTCTTAGCGAGCTTAGCTATATTATATATCCGCAAAATGAAATAGTTACCGCGGGCTATTTAAAAAACCTATATCCACGCGGACGAAGTCGCGGGCATCAGCCAGTTGTATATAAAAATGTTAAACACCACTCCAAAAATTTCTGGTGTGTTAAACATAATTTCCTTTCCATTTAGGGATTTTGTAACATCCCTCCCTACTACGTGTAAGAATTTCCGTGTAGAAAGCGGTGCCATTCTACTAGTTGTCTGCGTATGAAGTTATTATAATATTGGAAGTAACCATGTGTTGTATAACACAAGGACCGGTGTAGCAGGACGCATGTTACTTAATTTAGACGCGAATAGCGGTCTTCCAGCTCATTTAGATACGATTTGTAAGGAAGGAAAGGCATATTGCTTGTAAATTAGTTATATACATGATTATTAGTCAATAACTACAGATATCAGTAGTAAAAATTATCAGTGTATTTATATTTTAATGAAAGGCACTGTTATCGTATTGTAATAATATTGTTTAATGTGTTTTTCCCATACATTTTTAAAGTATAAACTTTAGAAATAACTATTTATTTAAAACAGCTCTTAACTTTTATGTATTAGAAATAAACTTTTAATAATAAACTCCTTTTTGAGTTAAGCTGATTTTTGGCAATGTGTGTAATGTGGGTATCTGGCACTGCGATCTGTTTACCAATCGTGGCGATTGTAGCAAATCCTTCGAACTTGGGAGAAGCCTTCGTCCCGTAATGGACTATTAAAGCAGATGTTTTTTTTTGCCCTTAACGAAACAAACCTTAAATTGTGATTAAAATATGCAATTTCAACCTTTAAATTCACCTGGTAAGCTTATAAACTCTTAATGAATTTGCAGGGTTACATTTCATGGTTACAATTCACACAAAATACCTCATTTATTTTATCTGCCTTTTTGATCAGTTTAAAAATTGTTACTTAAATCGATTAAATGCGATGACGATAGTCGAGCGCAAAAGCGTTTGTCGAATTTTTGGAATGTAATTACTAAATTTTTTAATTTAGTAATTACATTCGTATCCGTAATCATTATCGTAAAGATAATCTCAATGATGCCAAAAAATCTGAATAGCCAATGTATATAATTAATTATTTAACAATTACTTGGTTTTTCTTCACGGATTACAGATTGCTGTTATTACTGTTCGGGAAAAAAAGGTCCCAACCACGTACTGGCGAAGGACAAGCGAAAACCACTCCAATTTTGGAGAAAGTTGATGGATCGATGAGATCAGGGGAAAACGGTCCGTCTTTTTTGGCAGTGGCGACTCATGACGAGGCCTTTATTCAGCAGTGGCTGCTGGGCCTGGTTTCTGTCCGGATCACAGCCGGAGCCAACATTTGTGTAACAACATGAACTGTTTTTGGGTCTGTGTATAATGTGCATGTAAAATTTATGTTTGTTAAATGCACCAATGATACTGTTAAATGCACCAATGATACAGAACATAATTTCAGCCTATGGGGATATAATATGAGAAATACTACTATAGTTTCGTAACTTTTCCCAAGAAGGAAAGAATTTTAGTAATAACCACGTTTGGTGGCTGGATTGGTGACGGCAGCACCAGACTGGACTGACTAACTGCAAAGCACCTTATACGCTGCCGCCGGTCAGCGCTCTGTAATCTTTGGCCGGTATTTTTCGGAATAGATATTCCACCATCTACCCGTTACCATATGATTTACTAGCCATTTCCCTGAACCGACTCTCATGACACCCACGGGAAGAGACCGGTTGGCAAATTTTCTTACGCCGCTATGACACGTCAATTTACTACTCTTTCATATTACACTACCATAAAACCCACAAATCTTTATATCCATATCAAATGTAATGATTTAGATATACGTTTTCATAAAAGATGTATGGAAACTCAAATTTCCCAAAAAACCTTAACGAACAGTGTCACACAAGTTTTATAGGTGACAAGGCATTTGTTATTGGCACACGTTGCACTTACCATCAGGTGAAAGTATTCCTCGTCTCGTAATTTGATTATATAAAAAATAACTATGATTACAATTTTATAGGATGATTAGATGCACCAATTGTGAAAACTATTGCCTGCCTCAAAATAAATCAATATGCCAAAAATAATATACGAAAAATCATTTAGGGCTGATGATATCTATATAAACCACTTCTTAAATATATAAAATAATAAAAACAAGTTTTGTTTTTATTATTAATAAATACATCACTAGTCCATCAACTATCAAAATTCATTAGTCCCGTCGTCGTATCGTATGCGGAAACAATAGGGGGATCAAGTTTACAAGCGGCTCAATTGGCCGGTTGTAATTTTGTCCCATTGTCTCTATTTATCCCCAGTTCCCATCCGTCGTTCCCCAGTTCCCCTGTTGAACCTGGGGGACGTCGTTACGTCCTTTGTACTAACATATTTATGAGTGCGATGAAAGAAACGACGATTATTGTTGCTAAATAGATGGGACATCTTTAGAAGAAGGTTCTTGGGCATTGGCCGTATAATGCCGTAAATTTATGCTATTCAAGAAACTAACAATTAAGGAAGTGTATTTATTTTAGAGCCATTCTTGGATATCCCTGGTGGTTAGGATCAGTAATTAAGATTGTAGGCGGGCAGCGCCGGTGGGGTCGCGGATGTGTGCGCGAGCGATCCTGTGGCCCTGCCAAAATGCGGCGAAAGCTGAACAGCATGGGGTTTTAGTCGGTGTGAGTCCTACATATCCCGTCCTCCCCCCCCCCCCCCCGAAAGCTAATATGCTTTAGGCAATTCCTTCTATCTACGATGCTTGAAGCCGAAGTTTTGGTTCAAGTCTTCGATGAGGGGAGCCTATATCAAACAGTGAACTACAGGAACTGCCGCAAGCTAGTGGTAATGTTCGATATTGTATAAGAAAACAAAATTAAACTTTTCTTAAAATTAAAATTTTGTCTTTTTTTATTGTATAAAGTGAAGAGCCGAGCTAATCATTCACCTGATGGTAAATATAAAGTCTGTTCATAACCAATGATAGTTCACCCAGAGTATTTATGTGTGGCATCACAATGCGCTCGTCTCGTTCAGACCGAAACACACCAATGTTTGCACACTACTGCTTGACAGCAGAATACCTACTTAGGCAGATTCTTACAAAATAATCCTACCGCGAGTTATGCAACGCCTGCCCATAAAAGTTGCCTAAAACTAATGATTTTTATTAATATTTCGTCCCAGAAGGTAATTTATGTTTTTCGCTTAATAAAAACTCCTTTGACCGTGTGATAGCGATGTTAAAGCATCTGCCACTTCTATACCGAGGGTATCGATGATAAAGAAGATGTTATAGCCTCCGATTGATAGCGGAATAACCATCTGAATCATATATATATAGCAGCGTTTCATATTCGCAGTATTTGCTACCGCGTGGCACTAATATGCCATCCAAGCGCGACAATTACAGCAAAGGCTCCCAACTTGAGGTGGTAGATCATGTGATGGTGGCCTAAGAGAATCTAACACCCCATCTCATCCCGTGGATGTCGTGAAAGTCGACAGAGGGAACATGAAAACCGGGAGATGGGCAGCAGCATCTTCCTAGAACAAGAAATAAACTAACGTTACAACCCGCCTGCCAAGCATGGCAACTATGACAAAATCTTCCCAAAATAAGAGCTGTCCGTAGCTCTTATTTTGTGGCAATCTATGGGGAGACCTATGTTCAGCAGTGGATCAGTGATAGGCTGAAATTATGATGATGGGGAAGGCCTGTGTCTAGCAGTACACTTTTTACATAATTTTTTTTATTGATGATAACCTATAGTGTATCAGTGAATAATTTTGAATTGATTACATCGCCTGGTCATACAATTAATTAAGCGTCGTTTCTTTCTTCTATTCTACCCCTATCACTAGACAACTATGATTCAGATATTCTACTTTACTATCTTGTCATTATCACGAAATAGTTAATAGCTTCAGAACACGCGACTCTTTAAGAAAATGAACAAACGCGTAAGACCACAAATGAAATAAGAACTAACGTTGGCACGTCACAGTCACCTGTACCCATGAACAGGTTTCAAAAGACTAGTCTAAATATAGCTTCGTTTAACTGATTAAAATACTTCGTAAGCTCACAAAGTGACAATAACAAATCTATACACGCGACGCTTCTTAATGTGGACAAAGAGCAAAGTCGGCTGGTTTCAAAAAACCAAAGACAAAAGGAGGATTTCACTGTGTAAGTCAGTTACTAATGGAGTAGCGAGGCGGCAATCGCAAGGACAGATCTCAGCTCGAAAGCAATTAAAGCATACGAGATTCCTCCGGGGACGGCCACCGGAGGCAATCAAAATAATCGCAGCGATTCAACACTTTCCTACCTCAAGATACGCGATAAGTCCAACTTGTTACGGTTACGAAAGGATTACAAGTAAGGACTTCGGTTGCAGAAACGCTAACTATAATTATGGATAAGTGTTTAGTCAGGTTGTTCTTTATTGTGTACTAGCGACCCGACCCGGCTTCGCTCCGGAAAATAATTGTTTTTTCATTAATTTATACTTAATAAATAATATGAGAAAAGAAAATAACAATATTTGATATGTGCAAACTTTTTCCCGACCACATCGATTTTCCAATACTACCGTTAATACTCAGTCCTTATAAGAACTAGGGTAATTTACACATAACATAAATCTTGATCCCTTCTTGGATCACTTCAGTGCAGACGCATAGCAGTGAAATCAAATTCTTTTAGTGGTTCTCGAGGTTAGCGCAGTCATACAAAACGACAAACACTCGCCAGAGGCTTCCTTTTATACTAAACATAGATAGAAAGATTAATTGTACTAACAATGCTATCATCATTATAAATATTCTTGTTAAGCACTGCTGGGAGATGGTTGACGACAATATTCAAATGGCGGATTCGATTTTGCGATGTCATGTCTCGGATAACGTACCTAAAACTATTAGGCCATTAAACTTTGAAGTATTTGTCTATAGTTACTTTTTTTTTTTATTTTTTTTTTTTTGGCACAAACAATCATTATAAAAATACATTTTATAATCTAAAGTAAGTTTAGATCTTATGATAATTAATATACAAAAGATTTACAGTGCCGAAACAGTGTTTTTAGTTGAAAATTATTATACTAAGAGCTTGTTAAGTAAACTAGGTTTTGTGATAATATTAAAATATAAGTTAGTAAGTATTAGTGTTTTCATACTTCTTAAATTCTTAAGTTTACGGAGAGATGCTAAATTCTAAATTTTTATTAAATTTTAGTTATTTAAATATGAGTAGTAATAGTGAGTAAGGTTATATTCGATATTAAGTATCGATATTAGACATATTAAGTAATCTTAGTTAAATAATAAATATACAATAGTCAACGTTTTAATTTGGACGTGAGGGTGCTAATTTTTTAAACAGTTCCTTTTTAAGTGAATTTAGTGAAATATTAAAAATGTCAATGTCATTGAAATGTCTGTTGTACATATTTAAAGTGCGACAGAAAAAGCCATTCTTGGTATAGTTCTTTTTTCTTTGTGGTGGTACAAAAATGTTTAGAGAACGTGATTTTCTAAGGGGTATACGAGCTTTAGCAATAATGTTTATTTTTAATAACAGTGAAGGAGAGTCTATTTGTTACATCCTTTATTAACTATAATACCGTGCCTTATATTCTCCAAGGCTAAGAGATTGACTTCTGTGATACAAATCGCGGTTTCGATTCTCGCACGGAACTAATACTTGTATGAACTTCAGATAGCTGTTCTGGCTCAGGGTGTTCGTGTATGTCCATAAGTTTTAAAAAAAATGAAAGCCAAATATGTACGTTGCTTTTTATAAGTCTGTTATAGTGAAGTTTCAGCCTATAAATGTCCCACTGATGAGCACAGGCCTCCTCTCATTTCCGAGAGCCGGTTTACAGCTATCTATATATTATATATTACAGTTTATGAATCATACGATTCATAAATAACTTTAAATTTGGACCCCAGTTTACACTGTGGTAACCACGTTTCAGTCTGGCATTTCCAGATTTTCTCACTTCACCACACACCAATGCGCACTGTATATAAGTGGTAGTATAATAACGAATGTGAGAACGTTTGATAAAAATTAAACATTACGTGCCCATAATCCTATCGGAAACCTGACGTTATCTTTGCTTTAGAAAGCATGGTAATTATCGCCTTACTTACTAACGAATTGATAAAAAATACTTTTTATTTTTAAATTACAAATGTATTTTTATCGTGCAGTAGCCGAAAATGCAAAACGGGATTCATGCCAGCGCCCTCTGCTGCGATTTTATATTTATATCTTTATTCTCTTAGCACAGCCTTTATTTATCTTTTAAGGTCCCATCCCGATGTCGTGCGGGCTGATTGCGTTCGTGAGTAGCGCGATATATTGTTCTTTTAAAAGGAGCCGCTTGATTGAAAGCTTTTAAAAGTAACGTTAAGTAGTACGCGAAAGCATTGTAAGTGATAACTATTGTCTTAGCTGTTTTTTTTTAATTATGAACCATAAAGTGATTTCAAGATGGATTGTTTTTGAATGCAAAATATTAAATCGTTGAACTTGCTTACATAATAAACTAAAATCCACTTTTTTAATCAGAAATGAAGATGTACGCAAGAACACGAACGAATAAAACGGCACCTGTGAATATTCATTACAAATTCATACATTAATTCGAGAATTGATCAAAATTCGCATTAAAAACGTTTTAGTTTTAGAGCCGTATATTGTGCACAACTCTTTTTGGCTGGTTTTATGATGATATTTATCAATTAAGACAAAATAAAATGCAAAATTTTATGCTATTATAACGATTATGTTCGGACCACGAAACTTGACGTTGCAGGATCGAGCCCGCTATTTGACTATTATCGGGAATAACGTCCTAACACAAGCTAGCACTTAATCTGAGTAGTTAGGAGAAATATTAGTAATGTTAAAATAATTTCTAGTATTCTTTAAAAAAAGAACCGCTGCAATGATTAAATCAAAAGAATAACGTGTAAAAGTTTACTCATATGTGCATTTCCAATGAAAAGGAAAACCACAAACTATCGCAAGGACCAGACTCTACAAATGTTGTGTAATATGAAGTGAATATAATCTAGATTCTAGGTCTTCTCCAATTAAAATGCGTAAATCCGAACCACCTACCGTTAAAGTAAAATGTCGCGTATTGCCAAACGCGTGCGACAGTGCAACGACCCGCATACCGACCGACAACCTGATCTATGTGATGACAGAGTGTCTTGTTTATAGTTTAATTAATAAGCTATTGGCGGTAACGCTCTAAATATTAGATATATTACGTTGTAGTCCAAGCGGAACGTGTAAGTAAATCTATAGAAAAAATCGACATAATACAATAGAATTAATTTTATTCAATGTAAATTATACAATGTATAGTTTACTCTATGAACGTCATCTTTTTTAAACTGGTACGCAAAAAATACCTATGTCCTGGAAAGAACCAGCGAGAAACCCGGCGAACAGTTATTTTTCTTGTTATTCTTTTTAAAAACAATGTAACATTCAATAACAATAGTATCATAAAGATCTAGAAATAGCTTGTCAACGTTCACCTCATCCCCAGGGTTTAATATCACTCATTATTCAGTTTTTTTTTTATCAACGTTTTTGATAGTCTGTTTTGTTTTTATATTTCTAATTTATACTAATATTATAAAGCTGAAGAGTTTGTTTGGTTAAACGCGCTTATCTCAGGAACTACTAGTTCGAATTGAAAAAAATATTTTAGTGTTGGATTTTTGGATAGCCCAATTATCGAGAAAAGCTATAGGCTATATATACATATATAAATATTTAACATCACGCTATTTAACGAGGAAAGCTATAAGCTATTTATTTATTTATTTAATCTTTATTGAATCACCTTAATCTGAGGAGTACAATGGGCGGACTTAATGCCTAGAGGCATTCTCTGCCAGTCAACCCTGGGAGACTAGAAAAATGATGGCAGGTGCAAATATGTAGAAAATGTGAAGTATGGTGTGAAAATGTAAATACTATTAGATAATAATTATATAATAATATAAATAACCAATACATATATACACAAAATTAACATATATAAATACATACATATAAATAATAAATATAATACACAAATAATACATATATAAACAAAATAAGAAGTGAAATTAAAACATCAGTTTGCCTCCAAATAATACTCTCTAAGAAGCCTTTTGAAGGCGTTTTTGTTGGGTGCATTCCTGATAGCATCAGGGAGGGCATTCCAGAGGAGTGTAGCCTGAACTGTGAAAGAAGTGAAATCTGTATGAAAATCCAGTATGATACTGTGGAATACTAATCTTTAGACTATTTGAAGAGCGAGGAATTCGATCATGAGTCGAATAAAGAAATTGGAAGTTATCTTTAAGATAAGACGGAAAATTAGGATCGTGTAAAAGTGAGTAAAGTACTAATAAAATTCTGGAGCTACACCTTTGACGAATGGAGAGCCATTTAAGCTTTGAAAGATAAGGGGATATGTGATCATACTTACGTAGTCCGTAAATAAATCTTATAGAATTATTAAGAAGGCGCTCCAATTTTGTAAGAAGATTTTGTGATAGATCTGGATAACACACATCTGCATAGTCGATAATGGATAGAATAAGCGAATGAACCAGCATCAGCTTGGTTTTGAAAGGTAAAAAGTTTTTCAGACGATAAAGTGAACGCGGGGTGGCAACGACTGCACGGCTGATTTCAGCAACCTGCACTTCCCACGTCATACTTTGGTCCATATGCAAGTCAAGGTTTTTCACGGAGCGGCAGAATAGGACCAAGGGAAGCCTCTCTCCTAAACAATAGGAGAGAAGCTTTCGCGATCAACCTTAGCCATCATTCTTGGATTTCCGACAACCTTCGCTTTACATTTAGATGGGTTAACTGTAACGCCATATCCGCGAGACCAGTCTTTGATGGCTTCCAGATTATCATTTAATTTTTGTACAGCACTGTTGAGCTCTTCAATATAAGAATGCACGTAAAGCTGAAGATCATCTGCATACAGATGGTACGAGCAATTGAGAACAGGAGTGATAAAGTTTATGAATAAAGAAAACATACCGAGAAAGAATACCGCGTTGCGGACCACATTCGATGTCAGCCCATGCAGAGAAAGTTGCCCTACGCGGACTGACTGCTGGCGGCCACGAAGATAAGATGAAAACCATTCCAAAGCTGGGGTGGAGAATCTTAAATATGTCAGGAGGGAAAGAAGGATATCATGATCGACTGTGTTAAAAGCATTTGACCACCTTTCCTTATATCATCGGTGACTTTAACCAGCGCAGTAGTGGTACTGTGACCAATATGAAACCCCGATTGAAACACATTCAGAAGGTTATGTTTAGTAAGGAACACAGAGATTTGATATATACAAGGAACATAGAGACTATATATATGTGTATATATATATATATATATATATATATATATATATATATATATATATATATATATATATATATATATATATATATATATATATATATATATATATATATATAACATCATGCTACGACATACGCACGAAACGGCGGGTGAAACAGCGGTACACAGCTAGTCAGTGGATAAGCTCCAAGAATGTTCTGTATTTCCAAAGGTTTTTGAGACATTTGCAATAAAGACTTTTAAAAAATTTGAGTTCTCTTGCTGTAGAAAACATTTTATTTTCATTTAATGAATAGCTAGAACTATACACCATCTTCTAAAAACCTGCAACCTTTAACTTGTACCACTAGCGCATAAACATACAGTCCGTTCATTTTTAAGACGGATAAAAGCTATAAAATCTGTTTCGTCATACGTCTCTAGCTCGTAACATTTACAATGTCGGCCACTTCAAATACGAAACGAGTTCATCGAATGAACAGATTCTTTAAGTATATAATGCGAAGAGCATATCAATAAATCACTAGCACACAGATACAGTTACATAT
Organism: Luehdorfia chinensis; assembly: GCA_019845155.1. Lineage (NCBI taxonomy): Eukaryota > Metazoa > Arthropoda > Insecta > Lepidoptera > Papilionidae > Luehdorfia > Luehdorfia chinensis. Next base: position 2,885,147 of record JAHVAK010000125.1, read on the forward strand.
TAATATCAAAAACTTGTTTTCATAATATGTAAGCAAATATTTTATTATTTTAGCGATAATTTTCTATAATTAAGATATTCTCTTGTCTGTTATTTTATAATAATTCAAATATTAAAGACTTTTTTAGCAAGTGTGAGTCTATAGTTCTTAATAGTCTCTACTAGACTTTTAGCTTATGCGCTAAAGGGTGCGGGTTCGATTGCGGCAAGAGACTTATTTGTATGGCCTACAGATAGTAGTTCCGGATCTTCGTGTTCTGGTCGAACTGGGTCAAAATTTACGACTGTATGTAATGTAGTTTTGTGTGTATATTTTTATTTTAAAATAAATAATAATATAACGTATATTAATAAATAATACATACATATAATTTAGAAACTAGTTATAAGTTTTTTTAAACTATTATGGCTCACATATGAATACAACGTTGCAGCAGCCATACATGGTGCTTTCGACGTAGTGGTCAGAGTACCCGACTTCTTCGTCGCAGGCGCTGGTTTCAAATCCCAGCCGGAGTCAACATTTGTGCAAAAACACAAATTATTGGTTTTCGGGTCTGGTTATGTTGTTCACGTGAAATTTAGTGTATAGGTATTGGACAGATATAGGAGAAATCCTACAGTGCGACCTCGTTTTTTAAAAGAAAAAGTTCCTGTTTCCTCTAGATATTTGGAATTCTGCTCTATCGTGGGTGCTTTTTACAGACAAGAGTCTACCCAGACAAGATAAACTACATTTTTTTAAATATTTGTTACGTGTGGGATTCAAACCCGCGATCCGTGATGCAGATGCTAATCGCTTAGCCACTACGCAAAACGAGCCGATAAATTATTTTATATTACATTATATGGTAATACAAGGTAAAATTACGAGTAACGTGTACTGTGTGCCAGAAACGAGGAACCATTAAATTAAAAAAGGAAGGTAAGGGACCTGTAATCTAACAAAAATAAGTCTGCTGACAATCGTGCCATCCATGAGTTCTTCGATTCTACTGTACTGAAATAGCGAGTCTTTTAATCAGCCCTTTAGCCATCTTACTCTTATAAATTACAATAAAACCTTACCAAAAATATATAGTAAGTCTTCTTATTAAAAAAAAAATAGCAATTTATTGCCACTATAGCTTCAAACATAAAGTAATTAAACACATATTTAAAAGTTGCGGCTTATAATGTCCCACTGCTGAACCAGTCACGTTGCTCCAATGCGGATTGACGGATTTCCCTTGTTCTCGAAATATTTCTATTCATCAGACATGCCGGTCTCCTGACGATTTTTCTTTCACAACCGAGCACGTGGTAGATCGGCACTAAAAGTTGAAAGATTTTTTTTAGATGTACTGAATATCGAACCCACTTATCATCATCAGCATTTCAGCCAATCACTTGTCCACTGCTGAACATAGGCTTTCCCCACCAGCCACCCACTCACTTACTATGAAATTTAAGGCTAGCACCTGGTCACTGAAACTATCAAAGCTAAGCTCAACCTGTACTGACTATAGAATACTACTACTTAATTATAACAATTTTTATCGCCACAAAGTACAAATTGATTTTATGTTAAAGGAATTAATCCTATCGCAAAATCAAATTGACCGAGATGTAGATACAACCATTATAAACTGACGTGCCCACAGCATGCACAAAATTAGTCGTTATTACTATTTAAACACCAACTTTACGTATTGCTATGTTAGGGCTTACCTTTATGCTGTAATTAATTAAAGTAAAAATTATCTATGTCATTTGTATATACATTAAAACATCTTTTTTTCTTTACCTTTTTGGTTATCTGGGACTCTTTATTTCATTATTTGTTTATGGAAGAATGTGTCGAGACGCGCGAATCGTTAACATGGTGGTAACTGCAACGTCTGCCCATAGCTGTTGCTATCTAACCCAGAACATTCAATTGCAAAGTTGTAAACTTAAACGCAACGCATCGTAGTAATATTAAACGCAAATAGTATAGTATAGGATGGTAGTAGTATATAGAATAGTAAAATTAAACGCGATAAAATCCGTAAAATTAGTTTCATTTAAATGCAAAGTTTTGTTTTTTTATGATAGAAAGAGACGAGACGAGTAACTCCTTCACCTGATGGTAGGTGAAACGTCTGCCCATATCAATTGCTGTGTCACCTAGGACGACACTGACCTCGTCACCCTGAGACATCAGTAAGTCTCATATTCCTAGTAATTACACTAGTTATCAGCACCCTTCAAACCAAAACACAGTAATGTCTGCACACTACTACTTTACAACAGAATAACTGGAAGTGCCGCGGTATCTAGACGAATTCCTGCATTAGAACCCTACCACCAGTAATCAGATTACTCTATGACACTGCGTTTAATCCTGCCTTAAATCTTGATCGGATACGCGAATGTGAAGACACATATATATGTGTCTTCACAGACACATATATTTGCGTAAATACAGAGACAACTAATGCGCGTTTGTGCTAATGCTTACACGGTACTTTGACATTCATCGCTAAACGACAGTGTTCTTTTTTTTGTAATCGACCGAAAATTGTCTTTTTTTCTTATATTTTAAAGTAATCTCAGTTCAGATACTCAAAATTATGCAAATGCAGTTTTCCCTTCTGCATACGTCATAAGTATTAAACGTTTTTTAGTAGAAATTCCGACTGCGTCTCATTTTATTTTAAAAATTATTAAAGACAACAGATCAAAAATAATAATTAAAAGCTAAAGGTACCCTGGATTGACTATGACATCAGGACGTCTCGATTTTCTCATCAGCTATGGATGTTGTAAAGCGCTCAAAACATCGGGTTATAAATATTTAAAAAGTAAAAGTGATTAAATCCGTGTAATTAGTTTTTATGTACATACTGAAACACCACCCTTTATTAAAAAGGAATTTAACAAAACTGCCGACTTTCTAGACATATCTGTCATTAGTCATATCAGATTTGTCTTCTTAAACCTCCCCCTTTTAGCTGAGCCCAAGTCAAAGTAATTAGCGTGAAACAGCGTACACGGTCTCAGCCAGGGAGCAATATTTACATGCAACATAACAATAAATCACCCGGTTCACTTTCCTAAATTGATATTGTAATCCGTTCCGATTGCTTTTTGTTTTTGTTTCTTATTGAATAAATGAAGACGTTGCCGTGATGCGGCTTCGTTAAATTGCCATCGCTAGTTTTAAAACTTCATTGGAGTAGTGTTATGTGTTAAAGATTTACACAAGCACCTCATTCGTCTTCGATTTGGTAAATGAATCAATAATAAACGATATACAAATTACGATATGTTTAATTAATCTTATTTTTTTTATTTTTAGTTGAACTTACCATAATCAACAAGGAAAACCTCTTTTTAGTATTTTTTCAAATCCAGACCAATCCATTACTTCTTTCCATTTTTTTTACGTATATTAGCTGAATAGTTTTATAAGAAACTGGCAGCATAAATACAACTTAATATCCTAATTAAGGAATTTCCTTTTTGTATTAATTACTGTTACGACTTTTTTTTAATTTTATAAAGTGAAGAAACGAGAAAAACGTTCATCTGATGGTAAGTGCAACGTCTGCCCATAACAAATGCTGTGTCACCTAGAACATTCATGTGTGATACCCCACTGCACCCGTCACCCTGAGACATCAATTCTTAAGTCTCATATGCCCAGTGATTACATTAGCTCTCAGAGCCTTTCAGGCCGAAAGACTACTGCTTCACGATAGAAAAACTGGCCTTGGGGTGGTACCTACCTTGATATTCCGGATTCCTGAATAGGATTTTTATCACCAGTAAAGTATTCACATTTTATTAAAAACTAATGAGAAATAAAAATGTTTGAATATTCTAATTTATAAGCTGCTGATTGTTTTATTACAAGGCCGAAGGTCAGGCTGAGTAGAACATCATCTACCTCTTCCCTACCGAGGTGACGTAAGAGGCGACTATTGTACAGACAGCCTTTATTTGTGCAGAATAACACCATAATATACGAGTACAATATTGTCACTATACTGCTCGTAGGAACGCAGTGGGGAGTAAGAATTTTTTTGATTCGTATCAAAATGGCGACGACGTGGTTCGTCCCCCGTCACGTCTCGTTTCCAGCTAGGGGGAAACTTGGGCTACGTGAGTGGCCTCTGCCTACCCCTTATATGGGAAACTGTCGTGACTGTATGTATGTTTGTATTGTTTTTTAATAGAAAATCTTATGTTTTAAAATACCTTTTTTTAATAATATGAACAAAGTAGGCACAGGTTTTTGCAAGTGTGTAAGATGGTTCTCAAGGATGACTTCATTTAAAGCAAGAACCTTTTGAGTTCGCTGACAGGCTTAGTTTTTTTGTTCGATTTTCGTTTTCAAGCAACGAAACCATGAATGTGTGATTTTAATACTTACTCATATATTTATACATTGTTAATAATTACCACAGGAGTACATCAGCTCCATGGTTTCGTTGTTCCCACTTATCGCATACACCAATACAAAATGGAGAATCACGATCAACAGAAGCGGCTGACTTATGTCCCGGTCCCATTCCCCGTGATATGTTCATCTTAACAATAAATATCGGTGGCCAATTAAAGGCACCAGGGCTACAGTAGCAAGCTGGAGTGGGGTGGTTATGACACATTGCCTTATAGGGCGCTCGGATATTGTTTATGATGAAATAAATATTTTTTTAAATATGCTTATGTATTTTTAAGGAAAGGGTAAGGTATTAAATTTTAATATATTTTTTGCATACACACCAAGTTAGGTAAGTTGTGGCATCCTACTGTAAATATTGTTAAAAGTCACACGCCTAAGTAAGAAAGTGTAAGAAACTAAAATTATAGCCAGTCACTGCGAAATCGCTACCGTGCACTGTGTGGCTTAAATTATTGGTTTTCGTAATATATATGTGATATCCAAAAAGCTCGAAAATGGTAGCTAAGGGGCGCTCACCTTAAATTTCATCGTACGCGAGTGGCCTACATAATATGTACGACCATCGACAGCGTTATTACTAGAATTTTTTCCACCTGCCATCCGCCTCTCATGCATGGGTGATTTAGGGGAATGCTTTTGAGAGCTACAAACTTTTGTGGCAATCTATGGAGGCCTATGTTCAGCAATGGACTAGTGATGGGCTGATATGATGATGATGATATATAATGATCCAACGAAAGGGTTAAACGGTTAACGGTCTGGTTAACCAGCGTGCCTTTTATTTGTGGTGAAATCCTGCACAGATACCCCTTCGCTGCCCTCGCGGTGGATTATGCTAGACTCCTATCGGCTAAAACCCCACAGTTTTTCTCCCGGCGCCATCTATCGTGACTAGAGGAATACTTTCGCACACTACTGCGGTACCGACGGGAAGTTAATTCGCATGCCGTAGCAATTATGTCCGCTAGTCCCGACTTGAAACGTATAATGTGTAATTAACGGCATATTTTGTATTTATTTTTATTTTATTTTTTTGTTATTAGTATCCATTATTAAATATATATAAAACACATTTGTACGCCTACTAGCAAGGCAAAACATTCAGGTGTGTTTAATTAAAAATGCCAATTTTTAATTAAAAAAAAACTTAAAAGAAAATACCATTTCTTTTTCAACCAAACAGTAGTAATAAGCGAGGCGTAGGTATAATAGCACTGTTATTAAATCGTTCAAATGTATTCAGTAAATTCCATGTCTACCAATGAAATTGTTTTACTGAATCGATTAATATATCTGCCCCGTACAGTTTCTTAAGTCCGGATTCGCTCTTTCTCATTCGCCGCCTTTGAATATCTTTATTATTTATTTGCATTGATGCTTAACGACTTGTGCGTTGTTTATTAAACATTAAAAAAACGCCGTTATAGTTTATGTTTAATTTAAAATGATTTTTAGTCAGTTGGTAATACCCTAGGTATGAGGAATTATTCGGTTCAACACATAGCTTATGTTATCGACAGACGTTGCACTTTTTTTCCTCGCCTCGGCACTATATCCATTTTTTTTTTATTACAACCGATGAGTTTCACCATGGTGTATAACCAAAACCAAAATCGAAATTCCACCCCCATCACATTTATTGTTAGAATTCCACCACTGTTCGCTTTTCAAGGTATTTCTGCTTTGTACGATAGCTTTGTGGAATTACGACATAGGGATCTTTAAGAAAGGAGCCTACTAGTTTCTCAAAGGCCGGCAACGTAGCCGCAATTCTTCCGGTTTAGCTGATGTTTCGCCGTGTGGTGGCGGCTTAAGAGAATCTACCACACCATCTCATCCCGTGGGTGTCGTAAAAGTCGACAGAGGGAAAACGAAAACCAGGAGATGGGCAGAAGCATCTTCCTGAAACATCTGAATAAATAAACTGCGGTTGCCAACCCGCCTGCCAATTGTAGCGACTATGGCAAAATCCCCTAAATGAGAGCTACAAACTTTTGTGGCTATCATTAGCTATAATTATGACTAGTGATAGGCTCCAATGATGATGATGATGATGAGCGGATGTTCATGGGCGGCGGTGATCACTTGGGTGAACGGCTTGCTCGTTTGCTCCCTCTTCTATAAAAAAAACAGTAGCACTCACTGATAACCCTTGCCTTCCTATAATCTATGTTATTAAATAGACATACAGACGCAAAACATGCAAATCCGAGGAAAAAGCCAATGAAGCACACTCTTGCTTCACGGCAGAATAACTAAGTATAGTAAGTATTTATATTACAAGAACATCTGGTATGACACTCACTTCAAAACTATTTATAAAGGATTGGAGATTTCTTTTGAAATAAAAAACTTTGTAGGATTTCTCCTCCTGAGGATCCTGTATGTGCAGTTTACAAATATACTTTTACATATATACAACACAACCAGACCTGAAAATAAACTATTTGTGTTTTTTGCGCAAATGTTGGCTTCGGCTTGTATTCCAAGCTAGGACTCGCGGCGCATTAGTCAGGTATTCTGACCACTTGGGCACGCGCGCATCAAATGCCAGAATTAAGCAAAAAATTATACGAGTATGAGATATGAAATAGTTCTTTCAAAGTCACCAGTATACATATGTTATTTCGTTCGTCTGCCTCTGCTTCATATCACTTTATCTTATTCGTTTATATGATGATAGAGGTGTGATTTTTGACAATTACAAAAGTATCATAAAAATATTTAAATAAAAATAATCCACTACAGTTCCATTTCTACTCCGATGTACAGGCCTCTAAAAAGGTTTTTAGAGGCTATCTCGCGGTTTTTGGGATTGGCAAACTTCACTTATCCTCAATTTCCCAAGCGATTGTTTTCCTTTAGCGCCAAACAAGTAGAAAATCGGCGCATAAAAATATATTTGACAAATTTACTTATGCCGGCACCCGGACTCAAACTCGGATTGCTCAATGCACGACCCCTAAGCTACCTTGACACGATGCTTTGAACTTGTCTGATTTTCAATTTTCCAGTTACAATTTTTTCTTTTATTTTGCGACAGCTAGGGTGGAGGTACGAGTATGTACAGACTGATTGCAGTATATCAAATAATCAGCTCCACCAGGGAAGGAGCACTTACAGAATACCAGCTCAAACTAGAAGCAAAACACTACTGTTTCTTGTGTCTAGTGATGAGAACTGGCGATCTAAATACTGGCAGCGGAGAATTCCATCGAAGTTTCTGGGATGACAGTTCACTATATTTCTGGTTCTACATCGAGGATGGATATCGATGTGGCCACTATCAGTTGGTCTATTTGATCATTATTAGCTTTACTTACTTTAAAACTGATTTATGTGTAAGACTCGATTATTATTAGTTGAAATGTTAATAGTGCGTTAAAATCTTTGACAGCTCATGCTATAACATGCCAACAGAGCGGCCATCACGAAACTTACATATAGTAAGCGTATAAACAAATTATAAAATGTTAATAGAATCCAACCTTTGACTCTAAGCCACAATACATCATTGTCAGGCCGTTAGTGTGGCCGGTTTTGAACGCATAAAGATCGTCGGACACTAAAACATTTACAATTTATTCTTTTAATGATGAATTGGTAAAAGATATCCTAATTTTTTTTTACTTTTAAAAGTTATCCGATCGATAGACCGAAACAAACATTTTTTTCACAGAACACCGGATCAAATTAGCAATAGAATGCAAATGAAGAGAATCAACTTTAGGCAAAGCACCAACATTTTGTTTCTTCATATACGATGCACGTAGTGACCACACTACTTAAAAATTGGTCGTTTTGATTTATTTGAGATTCTTAACGAATGTAAGCAATATTAAATTAGTTTTCTTGGAAGTCACTATGTTATTAAAATAGGAAAAGAGAATTGAACTAACAATGTTATATTTTAATTCAACTTAACTAAAGACACACACACACATTATCTCACTAGGTTTCATATCAAAATGTCACAATTTTAATAACGATTGTTTTGTTACAGGAGTCATCATCATTTCAGCCTATCATTAGTCCACTGCTTAACATAGGCCTCCCTCATTGATTGTTACAAAAGTTTGTTAGTGTTATTTTGGGAGGATTTTGCCGTAGTTGCCACGCTTGGCAGGATTGGCAACCGCTGTTTATTTATTCAGATGATGGAATCAAGGAAGATGCTGCTGCCCATTTACTGGTTTAAATTTTCCCTCTGTCGACTTTTACGACACCCACGGTGATGAGGTGGTAGATTCTCTTAAGCCACCACCGTGAAAATTCGTCAATGTCAAACCAGTCTCAAAAACTGCGTCTTGTTAAATTAAGTTTATATTCAATTTTAGCGTTTAGTGTCCGCTGCATATAAATTTTCTATTAGAGATAGTCAATCGCTCAGTTCCCACATTAGAGTGAGACATCACACATGAAGTATGAAAAGATGATGCTCTTCTCTAATAGCTCCACCGCTTTTTATTAATCTTGTATGCTAATTAACAACAATTAATTTTTTAGTTCACGCATATATTATTTTTAATAAAACCTCCTTATTGTGGTCTAACTTTATACAGTGATGAATAATTGACATAAAACCCAAAATTAACTTACTTATGGCCTACCACTATTCATGAACAATTAAAGCTAATTTAAAAGAAAATTGAGTATGCTTCAATCAATTTCGGTCTTTGCATAATTACGAACGGACGTAACTCGACTGCCACTATTAATGCCTTATGAAATTTTATATTTTAAAGTACTAATGCACATTTCCACTAACCTTAGGGGATGTCTAAATCAGATGCCTAAATATTAAGGATTTGCCTATAGATAAAATATGGTTCACTAAACCTTAGGTTATGCCTAACAAAGTAAAAAAAAAAGTAAAGTTTCAGCCTATAAATGTCCCACTACTGAGCACAGGCCTCCTCTCATTTCTGAGAGGGTTTTGGAGCTAGGAAGAATCCGCCACGCTGCTCCAATGCGGGTTGGCGGACTTCACATATCTTTGAAATATTTTTTATTCCTCAGACATGCAGGTTTCCTCACGATGTTTTCCTTCACCGCCGAGCACGTGGTAAATCAGCACTTAAAATTGCAATTAACAATTTTAGTGGAGCCGGCACCGGGAATCGAACCCAGGTCACTCGCGTACTATGAAATGTAAAGCGAGCGCCTAGCCCCTGAGCTACCACGGCTCCCACCTAAAGTTAGGACACTGATTCGAAGGTGCACAGTGTTAAGGCAACACTTAACTACAGATATGACAGTCGCTACTGCTCGACCAGGTTATTTCCATAATAAAACTAATTATTATAGATAATGAACAGTTATTACGGTTTCTTGTGTTTTAGGTGATGTGTGAGAGGCGTTCCAATAACAGACCGCTAGTGATTCGTTCAATGATGAAAATTATTAGTTACGTATAGTAACATGGGACTTTGCACAGTTTCATCTATTCGTCAACACAAAGTTAAACAATACCTATTAATCTCAAAACATTACCGCAAGCAATAAAATAATTTGTTATTTGTGTCTAACTTTTAACTAAACGATTAGTTCACATATTGCTATGTGAGGTAGTTTTTTTATTATATCAATTTCTTCATCATTTTCATGTCGTCGAAGTTTGTTTAATGTTTTGTATCTACAGTGATAGCTTTCGGTTGCTATCAAAAGTTGGCAGCCATTTGCATGGAATATTAGTCTATATGTAGACATTCCTTCGTCTTCATTGCCCATTATTCATATAAACATAATATCTTCTATATACTTTTCATATACAACAGGTAATTTTTATACTGCACAGTAGAATTTCCAAAGTATCATTGATAGATTTTGCAGGCATAAATTGATAAACACACTGATCCGAAACCGTTTATTCCATAAACCCAGATTCATTCCGTGCGGAAATCGAATACATATAACGCAGATACTAATCGATTAGCGAATGTGCCAATCTTGGTATGTGGGTGTCGTCAGAGTCGAGTGAAGTAAAAGACTGGGTAATATCAGGACAGGTGGCGGAACTGATGATGTTGTCCTAGCCGATTTCGACCACGGCGACAACTGCCGACTACTGTCGAGAGCCATCAACTGCGCAGGAGATATTATAGTGCCACAAGTGTACGCGCAAACACAGAGGCACTCACTCGTCCCAACCTACCCGCGCCCGATGTAACGCGACAACACGATAAGATCGGAGGTAGGCTAGGATGCAGTGTCAGAAACACGAAGACAATCACAACACAACCAGACCCGAAAACCAACAATGTATGTTTTAGCACAAATGTTGGCTCCAGCTGGGATTCGAACCCAGGACCCGCGGCTTATAAGTCAGGTACTCTGACCACTAGGCCACGCGGTTGTCGGTGGCTTTTAGAAAAATACCATGCCGAAGCCGTCAGAAGCGTCAAGTTGTGAAATGTCTGATACTGTGATCGCCAATCAAAACGCCATTCGCCGCCTGCGAAGCGTGGTGATTACGGGAAAACCTCCCCTTCTAGGGACAGCAGTAAACCATATTTTATTTTATTTGATCAAGTGTCGAGAAGAGCAAAACGTTCACCTGATGGTAAGTGCAACGATTGCCCATAACAGATGCTGTGTTACTCAGAATATTTCTGTGTAGCACCACACTGCGCCCGTCACCTTGAGACATAAGTTCTTAAGTCTCATATGCCCAGTGATTAGGCTAGCTCTCAGTGCCCTTCAGACCGAAACACAGTAATGTTTGCACACTACTGCTTCACGGCAGAATAACTGACCCTGGCCTAGACACACGCTAATGAAGATAATGAAGACGTACTGCGTCAGTATTAACTCCAAATAGAATTTTGAAAAGAAACATCAGTTATACGATATGTATACAGGTAATCAGATAAACTTTCGATCAATATTTAGTTACGCCTTCCATTATTGCTAATAATTTACATAACAAATCAACAACCGACGACAGCTAAAGAAAATTTTATAGTAATTTATGTATTATTTCATTACACTTATAAAGATTACTTGTAAAATATATCACGCCTTTACTAATTGGGTATTTATCACAATGTTTTAAGTTTGTAACTATCTTTCATAGCATGGGAACCAATAAATACGATAAAATAAATGCTTCTGTATAATTGTCATGGGAACATGTTGCCGAAAGAAATGAGAAAACCAGAAGTAGCTTGTTCGCTATTAAAATATAAAGTAGCTTGGAACATGGAAATAATTCATGTCACCGTTAAAATGTTTACTTAGTTACTTATTTACTACCAAACAAGTTACGTTACAGGTTATGGTGACGGAAATGGTAAAAAAATTACGTCAATTTTTTCACGATTATGTATTTTTTACAACAACTTATAATCTTATGATAAATTTGTATAATCTATTCTACCTTTGGCTAGTTCTGACCTCATGGTTTCATGGCGGGATGCATAGCGTAAATCCAAACTTGTCACAGAGATTTTCAATACTTTTATTAATATAAAGTATTAATGAAAATGTTTAAAAGGTAGTGGGTTTTATGTGCGTCGTATTTTTTTGTTTTAGATTTGGGCTTATCAATCTAAATCCAAAATTTTCTTTTTTAAACTTATGGTGTGGTGGCGGCTCGTTAAAAGAATACTACCACTCCATCTCATCCAATGGATCTCGTAAAAGGCGAGTAAGGAATTAAACTGCAATGTGCACCCAACAGCGCATGGTGGCGATGGGCTCACCACCTATCACACCAAGTGCAGTATATTGTTTTGGTGAAACGTGGACTCTGGCAGTCACGTATGTATGTAAACTTATGCTGTTGTCACTCCCATGACTGACTTGATATTGGCATCTAAGAGCAGCCATTAAACAAATAAGAAGAAGAACTTTATGATAAATGTAGTAAGTTTATATTATCAGCAGATAAGTTCACAGCTGGATGTCTTCCAAGTCTAATATCGTAACAGTATTGCATATTATGATGTTCTTCATAATGAATAAAGGCTGTCCGTATAATACTCGTACCTTAGTCGCCTATTGCGAAATATATTTTTTAATTTTTGCACATGGCACGAAGTGACGTGAGATAATACTTTATACCCAACGTGTCAAGGTCAAGCGATTCGGCGGTCGTCAAATGCCTCTATCAAAATTACATTGCACTTATGTGCACATTTGAGTAGACCCACATCGAGAAAAAACTTTAATTAATTCATTAAAATTATTTTGATAAATCATCTAATATTGCTACTTTGAACAAAAACACTTTCAAAATTGACATGGACGACCGGATTTTTTAGGGATGTGGTCACGGTAACTTCCGAAAAAAATGGTTTTTTTTTTATCGTGTCCAGAATTTTTCGATTGGTTTTCTATTTCACATCAAAAGTCTTGTAGTTATTAAGATTTTTTTCTTAATGTACTCATCTGAAATGGAAATGAACCGAAATATTTGAACCTTAGGACTTTCTTAACAGTGACATGAGCGTCATGAGACGTGTACTTTTGGATTTTCCAAATTTTTCTGATAAAATAAAGTCATGTCATGTTTACTTTACAATCCTAAAAATGTGTAAGTTTGCTTAGAATGAAAAAAATTTTACTGTTTCAAAAAAATTAGATGTTGGAAGAAAGATGCAAAATTAAACATTGTACTAACTACTCATAGTTTAGCGCCATGCACTACTCCATGCCATACATTACTCGTATCACCAGCCTCGGACGCCTCTACTTAAATATCGCAGAACCTCCGCGGGTTCCATATTTTCAATTCCATAACCCCTTAAATTGTTTGTTAAGCACAAGCTTCGCGAAGTATCGTTACCTGGTTAACGGTTTACAAGTAAAGTGCCGTATTAAGGGTACCGTAGCAGAAATGGAACCCTCATAATTTCGCCCTGTCCGTACGTCTCAGCCATTTTACTTGGAGACTATTGGTACAATATATGACTATTGAGATATGAGATATTTTCTATATAACCCTTCACTGTGCGTGGTTTGACAGGCACGTAATCGATTTTATGTGTTATGTTTATTGAGAAGACATTTCACAACTAAAATGCCATAAATATCAAAAATGTTTTAATTCCGCCAATAATTATAAGTCGATCCTCGCGCCTGTCTATAATTCGAAGCAAGAGTCCCTTTTATTTAAGTTAAAACAGCACCGTTGCTTATTGGATGCCGGTCCGGTGATAACGCTAGCTCACAGTGCTCTTCAAACCGAAACACAGCAATGCTTGCTTCACGGCAGAATAACAGGCTCTGGGGTGGTACCTATTCCTAGCCTATTCCTTTTTCAAAGGCCGGCAACGCATCTGCTATTTCTCTGGTATTGTAGATGTTCATGGGCGGCGGTGATCACTCTCAATTAGGTGAGCCACTTGCTCGTTTGCCCCATCTTCCATAAAAAAAACCTATCTAGACGGATTCCTGCAAATAATTTGATCCCTAGTATTAATATTCCCAGGATAAAATTCTATATTTCAATTTAGCAATACTGAAATGCTATCATATTCATTTAGGGTCAATGACGTCTGGATGCCGAAGTTCATATAAAAAAGAAACTGATCTAATTTTCTATAGCATGCGCAGCATGTCTATACTACAGTAATATACATACATGGACATACGCTTGTTAACACACAAACACACATATAAGGAATATAACTGCACTGCACTACATGCTAGTCTGTAACGTACTATAACCAAAGCGTCGTAACGGTCGGAGTCTTAAATTTTGTTTAGCCTAGCTCTCATTCTCCAAGTGTCTGGAGTGTAACGTAAGATAAAGAACTTCGCTCCATGATAATACACTATTCACTGGTTAATGGTTTACTGCCAAATAATATCCATAGCCAAATCGTTTTCTTGAACAACTACTCTTGGTTGTTTCCTAATTTAAGTAACATTCTAAACTAAGGTGGTTACCTCTTCACCGCTTCACAAGTGCAACTGTATTCAATCGTTATCTCATTCGCAAAAAAAATTACACGTACGGAGTAAAAACAAAACGAACTCTCTAAAAAATAAATATATTGCGTGTATAAAGTTGCGTTTACACCCTACAGACAATCGGGCTGAAGGCCACGCATTGCGCCGCCGAGTCGGGAGCGATCGCCGCCGGCGCGCGCCACTCTTTATAATTTGATCACATTTGTATCACGGACAATGCCGGCCTAAAGCGCAAGACGACAGATAGACAGCGGAATGGTGTGGAGTTGTATTACGTATGCCTTATGAAATATTTTTAAACAATAGTTTGAAGTATTCCAATCATCAGCCAGCTACAGCTGGAAATATGCCTACACCACGTTCAGTATGATTGTTGAAACATACACGCTGGATAGGTTGTCCGGCCCTGCATCTTAGACAGGGCTGCCTATTACCAATCTTAATAATTTAGTGATATGGACGTATTGTGTGGAGGCTATTTTATTTTATTTTATTCGGAAAACAGACAATCATACATTGCTCAATTACTTAAAAATAATTGTTTTTACTAAACACCATTTAATTGTTTTCCCATATTGAGACTAAATAATTTGCTTTTTTTACTTTTTATCATGAATTTCTGTTATTATTTAAGATAATATAAGAAGTTGCATTGAAAACCATTTCATAGAAATAATAACTTTGAGTGCTTTTGAGGAAGAATTAAAAATTCCAAAATCGGAAGTACCATCGAATTTGTTTATGAGTTTTTCAGATCTTAAGAAAATAATAATTTTATCTGTAATAATTTCTTTATTTAGACGAATATATTTATATAAAAAAAACTAAATTTAACGAATTTTATCGCGTTTACTATTTACGTTTTATAACCCGACGTTTCGAGCTTCACAGCACCCATTTTACTTTTAATTTTATACTATGTTTTTTTTTTATTTTAGTGTTTACACGATGTATTGTTGTAGATTTCTTTTATAATCTGCATAGCAATGCAACAATAACTGCTGCAATTTTTAAAATTTTTTCAATAACAAGTACTTACACACAATTACAGATACTTACAGACAAAGACAGACAGAAGAATAGACAATTAATAAAGAGTGTAGGCATAATAACAATACTTTCTTTGATTCCTTAAAAATCATTGAAGCGTTTATAACATAATCATATCGTCACCTATCATTGGCGCCCTATTCCCCGGTTACATTTGCGTCCGTGTTTTTGATGTGGACAATCGACATTATCTTGTGTTTTTATCTTGTGTTCAATAAGAAAAATACAGTTACTTTTATTAAATATTCATGTGTCCCTGTGGCGCTGAGGATAGCACGTTGGACTTCTAATCCAAAGGTCGTGGGTAAGAATCCAGGGACCAGGGATGTAGACAATGTTTTATACATTCCTACGAAAATAATTAAAACAATTCATTGCATGGACGTATCGAAAAATGTTCTTAATATTAATATATATTTTGCGCTAAAAACAAACAACATGTATTATGTGTTTACATACTTTAATGGATTAAAATAATAAAAAAGGCTTACCGCTTCAACATCACTTTTAGACTGTATTTAATATATTGTTATATAATTATTTCAAATATTTCCGCGAATACTACACATTATATTGGATTAACCGTGACCATGGGTGCTGCCAACAAGCACACGAAGCGTTGAGAATTTAATATTAATTACACACGGTCGACAAGAATCCGTAAACTTAATTTTATTCTGCACAAGTGTATTTAATGACTTAATTATTTCTACGTCAGCATAACTAGTCCAACGTAATGTGTTATTTCCTATTGTTTCAGACTTATAAGAATATAATAATTTAGTGCCGCTTTTCGACACAAAATGTAAACTCTAACACGTTATTCAACTGCTAATATTATAAGTCGTTAAGACCTGTACTGAAATCATGAATTAATCTAAAGGCATATGTTTACTGGTGGTAGGATTCCTATGCAGGAATCCGTCTAGGTAGGTACCACCGCAGGGCCAGTTATTTTGCCGTGAAGCAGTAGTGTGCAAACATTACTGTATTACGGTTTGAAGGGCACTGTGAGATACCTTAATCACTGGGCATATGAGACTTAAGAACGTACGTCTCAGGGTGATGGGCACAGTGTGGTGTCACACATAATTTTACACGCTGAATACAGTGCCGGCGAGAGGCAATACGGCCATATAAATCGTATAAGTCGCGATTATTTCGGTTTATTTATTGCATTTGGTTGCATTATCTTATTAAAATAGATTGCTGATTGATTCTCTACTGGTCAACCCATGGAGTGTTGGCATTGTTCACAATGATTAGTTATAAGTATCCACCCGCAGTTATTATTACCAAGAGGCCGACTGCACAACATACAACTTCATAGCCATACTTCCACAAAAAGATGACCTTGTTCCTGTACTTATTCAAACAGATATTTTTTGGCTCGATTGGTGTAGTGGTTAGTGACAGGCCTCTGCATTATGGGTTGCCGGTACGATTGCCGCAGGAGACAAATATTTGTAGGCCTACAGAGATTCCGTTAGAATGCCGTGTTGTGGCGGCTTAAGGCACACTATCTCATACCCTGAGTGTC
Organism: Luehdorfia chinensis; assembly: GCA_019845155.1. Classification (NCBI taxonomy): domain Eukaryota; kingdom Metazoa; phylum Arthropoda; class Insecta; order Lepidoptera; family Papilionidae; genus Luehdorfia; species Luehdorfia chinensis. The sequence goes on from JAHVAK010000125.1 coordinate 2,902,086, forward strand.
GGATGTGCGTAAATTTTTTTGTTAAGGATGCCCCACAGTAGGATGTCTCCTGTATCGTGGATGACTTTCCCAGACATCATGTAGATTATTAATTTCATATGCACACTACAACCAGACCCCAAAACCTACAAATTATGTTTTTTTCACAAATGTTAGCTCCGGCTGGGATTCGAGCCCAGGACCCGTGACGTTGATGGCAGGTACTCTGACCACTAGACCGCGGTCGTTGACAGAGGGATCACTAACACCAGAAGATGGGCAGCTGCATTTTCCTAGAACATCTGAATAAATAAACTGCGGTTGCCATCCCCCTGCCCCCTGCCGGCTGTCAAGCGTGGCTATTATCGCAAAATCCCCCTAAAATGAGAGCTACAAACTTTTGTGGCAGTCTATGAGGGAAGCCTATGTTAAGCAGTGGACTAGTGATAGACTTAAATGATAAAGATGATGATAATAATAGTGGTTCCGGGATGTTGGAAGAAGTTCTGGTGTACAAAAGACTTCTGTTTTACTCAACAGTTTTCAGGCATTAGCGGAGTATATGACTACAGGCGGCCGCCTGTCGTAGAGTCTATTACGCTTGATAATGCCTCGTTTTGGGGCGAAACACGTGTCGTGTTCTCGGCTTCGGTGGTGTATATTATCTAGTGGTGGTATTGTAGTGGTTGGTGGAGGGTACCTGGTGGCGGTTCCTGGTGGCGGTGTTAGTTTGCTTGTGCACGCTACTGAGGGAGGGCGGGTGGTGCACTTCAAAAAACTAGGTAATATACACCATTTTTATATTTTGCATGCGGATCTTAGCAAAGTAACTTACTTTTCTTCATTATAATGGATTTCCGCAAAGTAACGCCTGATTCTATTAACTATATCATACAATAAAGTCGTATTTTTATTTCTTATCAGACTTAACTTTTATACATACGTTTTGAGCGCTTTGCTCATCCCTTGATCACAGAGGGACTAGTGTTAGACGTCCAGATTCCATAGTATATCCGTGATCCGGGATGCATCGACACTAAGAATTCAGCTATCTCTGACTATGGTCAAGATCGTTCCCACCATTCTTACTACACTGTTAGACACAACTCTTTATATAAAGGAGGATACTTGAATGGTGGACACATTTTGTATTCACCTAACCCTAATCGTAAAATTGTCTTTAATAAACCGGTTGTGATTGTCAATCAAGTTTGTTGCTTAACAATTACAACCGGTTGTCATTGTTAAGACTGTAAATAATTTATCAATAGCAGGACTCGGTGGCTGACTGTTGTAGAGCCAATATCACTTGATAATGCCTTGTTTTGAGGGGTGAAATACGTGTCGTGTTCTCGACTCAGTGGTCTTCTGTGGTATCTGGTGGCGGCTCCCGGTGGCGGTATTGGTTTTCTTGTGCATGTTGAGGGAGGGCGGGCGGTTCTCTTCAAAATTAGGTAATACACACCATTTTACATTTTGCATGCGGATCTTTGCAAATTAACTTTCTCTCCTTTACTATAATGGATTTCCGCAAAGTAGCGGCGGATTCTATTAACTAAAATAGCAAGACTATTAAATTAGTAAAACAATAAATTATACATAAAAACTGACAGTGTAATTATACATTTTTGTTTTGATAACTTACATAAACACAAATACTGTACCTAATTTACCCAACTCGAACGGATTCGTAAGGCAGATGATGATGATTACAACAGGTGACTCGTTATCGTCTCATACTATTAAAACATTCTGACTGTAACAAAAAAAACGCCTTATATAAGGACAAATTCACAACAAAGGAACTCCACGCACGTCTTAAAACATTTTACAAGCACGACTCCTTCAGTGGAGTAGCCCGGGGCGCTCCACAATGGCCGCTACTTTTTCCTGCGCCATAATAAACATTTGTATTCTGTTCTCGTAGCCTGCGCAAGCAAATTTGGCCCCGGGTGTCGTGCTGTATGGTGAACGTAGATAATATTCAGTCACTGTAATTCGCGAATTAAAAATCTTTATAAAGTATTGACCACCTCGGTTTATGATAATGTTCTTAAACTTTTTACAGCCAAAGTAATATTCGCTTCAGCAAGCTGTTCTAAACATTTTATTTCCAAAGCTAATGTCGTCTTTGTATCTTTTTTGCCATTTAAGTCCATAATAGACCGCTATTGGACATAGGCATTTTTCACAGATACATCTCACTTAACGGGGAATAATTGGTAAAGTTATCATTCTTAGAGGGCGGTTTAGTAAACGGAGTAGAGGATGTTAATGCATCCTGCAGCATGTTTTTTGGCTTATTTATTTCTTAGTCGCCTTTCACAACACCTACAGTAATCGATTTAGGGATTCTATTGCGTTTTATTTTACTACTTATAACCCGTCGTTTCAAGCGCTAGGTGCTCTACCTACGACCCTCGTAGGACTGTGGGAGGTATCAGATGTACTGATTTCTTACTCAGTTGTCGTAGATTGAACCAAAAATAATAATAATTAAAAGCTGTAGGTAGCCCGGATTCATTATAATATCAGGACGTCTGACAACTCAGTAATCCCTTGACCATGGGTGATGAAAAACGCTCAAACCGTCGGTTTATAAATAGTAATCGCGTTAAAATCCGTAAATCAATTTCTTAATGTCTAATTCTAATTGTAAAGATAATTTTAAATGTAATTTAATATATGCGTGAACATAAGAAATCATTAACACCTGTAATAAGTTAAGAAATTTTACATTTTATCACTTAACACAAATTATACGCAAAGTTTCGAAGTTTTCACTGGCGAATCTACAGGAAAGTTATATACTTTTTGAACTTAACAAAGGAATGTACTTGTGAACTATTATTTTGTTTTAAGAAACTAGACGTGTAAGTTATATACCTGATATTAAAAGTGCCATGTCTGGCCCTAACAGTTGCACGTTTAGTATCATCTACAAATTTTAACTGTTAAGCTCTGAGCACCGCACTGCGTTCATTCTATTAACTGGTGTTAGGATTCCTATGCAGCAATCCGTCTAGTAGAGCCAGTTATTCTGCCGTGAAGCAGTAGTGTGCAAACATTTCTGTGTTTCGGTCTGAAGGGCACTGAGACCAAGTGTAATCACTGGGCATATGACACTTCACGCTCGCTCATTGACGTCTCAGGGAGACGGAGGCGGTGTGGTGCTACACAGAAATATATGCCAACGTCTGCCTATAACAAGTCACCCAGGACACTACTTTTTGGCACTAAACTGTGCTCATCACCATGAAACATCAGTTTTTAAGTCCTATATGCCCAGTAATTACACTAGCTCTCAGTACCCTTAGGACCGAATCTCAGTAACGTTACTTACACGGATTCCTACATAACCTTCCTATCATCATTTCAGCCTACCATAGTCCACTGTTGAACAAAGGCCTCCCCCATAGATTGCCACAAAACACGGTCCTGAGCCACCTGCATCCATCGACTTCCTGCAAAACCGTGGAGGTCGTCGCTCCATCTAGTGGGGGTCGCCCTACACTGCGTTTGCCGGTACGAGCTTGCCACTCGAGAACTATTCTTCCCCAATGGTTATCGGTTCTCCGAGCTATATGGCCGGCCCATTGCCACTTTCAGCTTGCTAATCCTTATGGCTATGTCGGTTACTCTAGTTCTGCTGCGGATAACATCGTTACGGATTTTATCTCGCAGAGAAACTCCGAGCATAAGTTTCCATCGCTCGCTGAGCGATTCTGAGCTTCCTCATGCGGCCTGCAGTGAAGGACCACGTCTCGATTCCATATGTCATCACTGGCAACACGCACTGGTTGTACTGGTTGTAACCTTCCTATCAGTCGTTATCAAAACCAACCCCCACAGTTACTTCACTGATATTGTTATATTGCAATCAACCAACACCAATACCAATGTGGTAAGGTGACCATTACCTTCTACGAATACTACATAGTCGATATGTAACAACAAACTTTATTATCAATTATTATTTTCTGGCGATAGTTATACTACTGGATATACGAGTGGGCTTCTCCCAATTATCAATATCAATAAATGAAAAAGAAATGCCCTTTTGTCTTAATGGAAATAAAACGCGAATCTAGCACAACTTGTTTTCAAGTCACTTTTTTTGTATAAGTATAAACTTGTAATCTTAAATCAATTATTATCGGTCTCGTTTAAAGTACAGTTACAATAACGTTTCCATTGACTGGCTTGTATATTATAACTAAAAAGGTTTGATTAATTGAGCAATGTATAAAATTTTGAAAATCTAATACTCTTATTAAGAAGTAGCTGATGCCCGCAGATTCGTACGCGTGGATTTAGGTTTTTTAAATATCCCGTGGAAACTATTTCATTTTCCAGGATAAAAAGTATCCTATGTCCATTTCTAGGACGCAAGCTATCTCTGTGCCGTCAAGATCGGTTTATCGGTTGAGCCGCAAAAAGTAATAAAGATACAGAGGGACCGAGAGAGTTACTTTCACATATATAATATCATTATGGATAATAATTTTATAGCTAAATTACGAATTTAGAATTTTTTAATTTTCTTCCAACAGGCGTCTGCTTAAGATATTTTAGATAACTAAAATAACAATAAATTCAATATTTAGTGAAACTACTTTTACGGATTTTATCGCGTTTAATTTTTAAACTATTTAATACCCGACGTTTCGTTGACGGTCACGGGACCATGGGTGCTGTAAAGTACTCGAAACGTCGGGTATTAAATAGTTTAAAAATTAAACGCGATAAAATCCATAAAAGTAGTTTAAATAAATGTGTAATATTCGCGTAAATATAAGAAATCATTAAATTCAATATTGTTATGCTAAAAAGAGATAACTCTAGAGGAACTCTATCTTGTAGATAAGGTGTGTTACTTTGAACTACTTCACACGTGTCCCTGTGGCGCAGAGGATAGCGCGTTGGACTTCTAATCCAAAGGTCGTGGGTTCGATCCCCACCAGGGATGAAATAATAGTTTTGATGTTATTAATATTATCTGCCAATATTTTTTATTCATAAATATAATGCTAGTAATGAGAATATTTTCTCAGTCTACTGTTCCCATTATCTTTTTGTGACTTATTTTTACCATATATCAGTCAGAAGATTTAATTTCTTTATCTCATTCTGTACAATCATTTGCTTAATAAAGTAATAAATAAGCCAACTTGTAGTAAACTTACTGAAACGTGGATTTATTAATTGAAATGTCAGCATAACAATGTTTTTCCCTTCCCTTGAATATGGTTGAGGAGGGTGATGGTTGTCACATGCGTCATACTTGTGAACAGGTGCTGTTGTCGGAGGCTGATCCGCTCGAGTTTGTAATACCCTTATATATTTATTGTTGAATTTTGTCTTGTAGCGTGTTTTGGTTATCTATTAGACTTTTACGGCTTTATTATAGACTTTATTATAGATTATAGACTAGAGGTCTATGTTTATTAATAAGGCCGTAGAAGACTAACTTTAAAACATAGCTTAGCTTTGATTTAATATAATTCAATATTAATAAACACGGAGTAAGGAAGAATTAAACTACTCCATGACTAATCTTAAACTTAAAGTTAATCCTTGTCACCACATAGTTGAACAAATGTGCAGTGACTGTGATTTTTGTGGTAATTTCATACAATTTTTATTAAAATTTTGCAGACATTTCTCATATACGTAATTTTATTTAGAAATAGCATTGGTGTTTCTTAATACACTGAATTACACTGTTCTATTCTGTAGCTCATACCTCGTACGTTTTTCGTTGTTGCTCCAATAAGATGGATAGAGATTATTTTGTTCATGAGTTGAGGGTGATAGATATATGGTGAAATTTGTTTCTCCAGCTCATGTATTCCGTATACATGAGCTGGAGAACCAAATTTCACATTTACCATTAATGAGGCGCGAGAAGTTGCACCAGATTCTTTAAAAACCATTGGAACTCTATGAAATTGAGTTTAAATGTAAGTATAGATTTTCACGTTCTACTTCTGTTTTCATTATTGACATGGTGAAAAATAATTTAGATGGTGATGCAAGAGGTGACTTTATACCGCCCCATCTGAAAGTTTTGACTGTAATAACAACATGGGCCCACGGAGAGGTAAATAATAAAATTATCATCACAGATCAAATAATATTATCCAGTACTAGTACTATAGAATTATTAGTTTATAATTTAGATTAATAATTGATAATTAATATTAGCTATTAATTAATAATTGTATTATTAATTAATAACTAAGTAGTTATTAATTAATAATTCATTATTTTTTATTAGTACAGATTCAAGATGATGCAGGAGATTTAAATGGTATGAGTCAACCAACAATATCACTTGTATGTAAACAAGTTACTTTAATAGTTGTAGAACAAAGGGCTCAGTGGATAAAAATGCGATTTTGGCCCATGGTGGTGGTCATATGTATTATGTATTACTAACAGTAAATAATTTGAGAGTTTCTAAATAAAAATAAATTTATGTTTCTTAAGTCGAAGAATTAATAATTAACATTTCATTTAATTTTTCATAAATTTTGTTAGAGTAAATTCATATAAATTACCCATTTGAAATTATAACAAAAATACTACCTCTCGATAATGTATACAGAATTTCTTAATGTAATTTAACTAGGTGACAAATTTGGCTTTACCAATACGTTTTTTAAACATATTAAAAGCTCCTATTCATTAATGATAAGGTGCACGTAACGAAATTTTCTCATTACCGTAAATTTTTGGTAGAAGATTGTAGACGGATAGGGTAAAGGTGATGCTCTTCGACTATACAGAATTAAATTAAATTTTGTAGTCCACTATAAAACAATTAGTTTATTACTTAAATTTAAATCTATAGTCCGGCCGCTAAAATAATGCTTTCCTGACGTCCGTTAGTTGGTATTTATTTAACATAAAATTTAGCGCAAACTTAATTTATTAATTTTATTGTAAGTTAATATAATTTTTAATGATCTTATTTGGTAGTAGGGCAAGTAAACGATAATAATTTAAGATTTTCATACTAAATTCTTCGCCACTTCAAAGTTACAACGTCCAATCTGTCACAGAATACATATACCCTACAATCTGTCACGAACGCATTCTCTCAGGGGTCGGACTGTATATTGTCTTGTTTTGCAATTACCTACCCATTTTATACAATATCATAAAATTACTCGTATCACAGATATAAGGCTATTGAGGTAAAAATAGTATTCGAATCAAATTTTACAATTACTTCAGCTACTTTTTGTTAAATGTCTGGGTATTTGCTAGTTGCGACCGCATGGCCTAGTAGTTAGAGTACCTGACTTCTACGAAGCAGGTCCTAAGCTCGAATCCCAGTCGTAGCCAACATTTGTACAAAGTCACAAATTGTCAATATCGGGTCTGATTGTGTTGTTATTGTGCACGTGTTTCTGATACTACATCTTAGCCTACTTCCGATCTTATCGCATGAGCCTTACATCAGGCGCGGGTAGATTGGGATGAGTGAGTGCCTCTAACGTCGTGCCATTGTGCCGTTGTGCCGTTGTGCCGTGTGGTGGCGGCTGAAGAGCATCTACCACCCCATCTCATCCCGTGGGTGTCGTAAAAGTCGACCGAGGGAAAATGAATACCAAGAGATGATCAGCAGCATCTACCAGGAACATCTGAATAAATAAACTGCGTTTGCTAATCCGCTTGCCAGGGGTAGCAACTATGGCAAAATCCCCACAAAATGAGAGCTACAAATGTTTGTGGCAATCTGTGGGAGAGGCCCAAGGTTCCGCAGTGGACAAGTGATTGGCTGAAATGATGATGATGATGGCAATTATTTTTTTAATAAACGAATGTCCTAGAAACATCATACTTTTTTAATGTAAAGTTGGTATAGTATAAAAAAAAAGTAAAGTAAAGTTTCAGCCTATAAATGTCCCACTACTGAGCACAGGCCTCCTCTCATTTCTGAGAGGGTTTTGGAGCTAGGAAGAATCCGCCACGCTGCTCCAATGCGGGTTGGCAGACTTCACATATCTTCGAAATATTTTTTATTCCTCAGACATGCAGGTTTCCTCACGATGTTTTCCTTCACCGCCGAGCACGTGGTAAATCAGCACTTAAAATTGCAATTAACAATTTCAGTGGTGCCGGCACCGGGAATCGAACCCAGGTCACTCGCGTACTATGAAATTTAAAGCGAGCGCCTAGCCCCTGAGCTACCACGGCTCTCCTGATTTATTATATAAAATTAAAGCAATCTTCAAATCTTAAAAATTTACTGCAGAACTGGGAATCTTAAAACTTAGAATTTGGTTTTTTAAGGTTTTCGAATCTGATTTTATTCAGGAAACAAGCAACACAATTTCTATTTGTAACTGTTAATATCCTTTCTGATACACATTAAAAAAATATTTTTCATAAATCGACTATTATTAAGTTCAATACATTTTATGATAAAAACATTTGATTCCAAAACAATATATAAATAGTAATTAAACTAATATCACGTGATCGGTCATTTGTGCTTTCACCCCGCGTGTGGTGCACAGTTAGATCGCCCATTATAATTCGATTTTATTATGAGAATCCTACTATAATGTGCTCCATGGTGCATTAATTTTAGGTGTTCTTACACGAAACTTTACGATACTATGGTATAATTGCGATTTATGCGTAAATAAGATACTAAATATATTTTCATTTGGATTGTATAAGATTATTATGGAAATATTTTAATAATGTTAGAAGAGATATTTTATTGTTTTATTAGATCGACAAAACATTTAAAAGGAATTACCTTTTCGTTTAATGGTCATTATGATAGTTTTGTTCGTTAAATGAAAATTAGATATTATTAAAAGCGCAAACGTATTTACGCGTATAAGTTATAAAAACGTATAAGTTATTTTCTTAGTCAATACGTTTTACTTTATGTATAAACTTGTTACAAAATCCCTTTGGCTGTACTATTTGTATCTGTCGGGTTATGATGACATTAATAAGGTTACATTTAGAAAAAATAAACAAATTAGTAAAATGTTAAACCAGCTATTTTTTATTTGTTTTTCTTTCTGTCAAAATGAGAGAATCTAAGAAATTCGATACATTTTATTTTTTTTTATAAAAAAGGAAAAAATGCATCGCAAGCCGCGAAAAAAATTTGTGACGTTTATGGACCTAATGCAGTATCAGTACGAGTAGCACAAAGTTGATTTAAACGTTTTCAATCCGGGATTTTTTATGTCAAAATTGCACTTTGCTCTGGTCGCCCTGTTATGGATAAAATGAACGCCATTTTTGAAAGAGTGGAGCAAGATCGGCATATCAGTAGTTACGATATACCTGAAAAAGTGAGAATTGATCACAAAACAGTTTTGAACCATTTGAAAAAAGCTGGGTACACAAAAAAAGCTCGATATTTGGGTGTCATACGAGCTCCCTGGAAGAAACCTAATGAACCGTGTAATCATTTGCGATTCTTTATTGAAACGTAATGAAACCGAACCGTTTTTGAAGAGATTGATAACTTTTTAAATTAAACTAATTTTACGGATTTTATTGCGTTTAATTTTATTATTTATAACCCGACGTTTCGAGTGATTTACTCACCAGCACACAGCATACAGCACCCATGGTCCGCCCGTGACCGTGAAATTAGTTTCATTTAAATGTGTAGTGTTCGCGTAAATATAAGAAATCATTAGATTGATAACTTGCGATGAAAAGTGGATCACGTACGACAAGAACGTGCAAAAAAGGTCGTGGTCAAAGCGGTCAGGCTTCACAGACTGTGCCAAAACCCGGGTTAACACACAATAAGGTGATGCTCTGTGTATGGTGGGATTGGAAGGGCGTTGTTTTTTATGCGCTTTTACCGCCGTGCATGACCATCTACTCGGATCTCTGTTGCCAACTGACTGATAAGAATAAAGCAAGAAGTTGAGAGAAAGCGTCCCGAATCGATCAATACAAAGGGTGTGTCTTTCATCACAACAACGCTAGACCACACACATATTTAGCCACTCAGCAAAAATTAAGAGAGTTTGGCTGAGAGGTGTTAATGGATCCGCCATATAGCCCTGACCTTGCACCTTCAGATTTACCTTGTTCGGTCTCTTCAGAATTCTTTAGGTAGTGTCAGGTCAACATCAAGAGGACTGCCAAAGCTACTTGTCGCGTTTTTTTGCTAAGAAGTCCCAAAATTTCTACAGCAACAGGATCATGTCACTATTTTAAGGTGGCGAAAAGTCATCGAACAAAATGCCACATATATATACTGTAATTAAATGTAAATAAACTTTGAAAAAAATGTCTTGGTTTTTCACATAAAATGCGAAGAAACTTTTCCCCAAGCTCTTATGAATGTCAAAATCAACACCGGTTCAAAAATAAGACCTTTTTAAAGAAGAACCGGCAAGAAACTCTGGGGTCTTTCTTTTTTAATATAAATCTCATGTATAAATATCACATACACAAGTGCAAGTGCAGAGTAAGAGTTATTTACGATACATAGTTATTTCACACATCTGATCTTTTTTATAATACGCTTTTTCCAATAATGTCTTCTTGACAATTTGTTGAATTTTATGTCAGTTTTTTTCGTCTCACTTTTATGAATATTGTTTTAAAATTTTATGAATCTACTAAGAAAAGACTTTCTAGTTTTAGCCAACCCATTCCTCCCTCAGCCCATCCTACAGGTTACTTTTTTTTCAATAAATTCATGTGTTTCCATTAGTACATTACATTTTCAATAATATACAACGACAGCTATGAGATATCCAACGCTCCGTATCATTTTGAAAAAATAACTACACTGAGGTGGTAGGATTCCTGCATCATCGTCATCATCACTTTAGCCCACATCAGTCCATTGCTGTACATAGGCTCCCATAGATTGCCACCAAGCACGGTCTGGCTCCACCTACATCCATCAACTACCCGCAAATCCATGCAGGTCGTCAGGTACAAGGGTGCCACTTGAGAACGTTTCTTCCTCAACGGTTGTCAGTTCTACGAACTATTTGACCGGCCCTTTGCCACTTCAGCTTACTAATCCTTAAGATTAAGCTATATCAATCGCTCTAGATCTGCTGCGGATACCATCGTTACGGATTTTATCTCGCTGAAAAGAACCTACAACTACAAAATACGTAGAAATGTTCTAGATTTGTTCCTGCATTTGTTCTTGGCAGACGTTGCACTGATCATCAGGTGAACGTTTTGCTTGTCTCGTCATTTTATTTCCAGTCATAATCCTGCCATAACCAGTGTCGTGTATATGCGCTACAATAAGATGTAGGTATATTATAAATAACAACTAATGCGCATATTCTCTTTACTGGTAATGGTAGGATCTTATGCAGTGATCCGTCTAGGTAGGTACTACCCCAGGGCCAGTTATTCTGCCGTAAAGCAGTATGTTATGTTTTCACAGTTTTGTGCAAATATTACTGTGTTTCGGTAAGAAGGGCAAAGAGCACTAGTGTAATCACTGGGCATATGATACTTAAGAACTGATGTCTCAGGGTGACAGGCGCCAATGTGATGCTGCACAGAAATGTTCTAGGTGACGCGGCATTTTTTATGGGCAGTCGTTGCACTTACCATCAGGTAAGCGTTTTGGCCGGCGGTCACAAAAATTAAAGCTGTTTTCGACCTAAGCGCTGTCTTCTAACAAACGACCAGAAATATTCATCGCTGCTGGTTATGTTCATTTATTTATTAATATACACTTCATCGCACACAAATGTACATGAAATGTACAAATTAAAAAAATATATAAATAAAAAACGGATACGGCAATCGGAGGTCTAAACGCTAAGAGCTATTTCTTCCAGACAACCGTTCATCGTCATCTTCAGCCTGAAAGAATGTTCCGTGGACGTGGTCCGCCGCCCGTCACGTCTTGTTTCCTGTGTGAGCGAAAAGTGCACTTCGGGAGTAGTCTCTGTCTACCCCTTAAGGGAAAAAGGCGAGACTGTATGTATATCCAGACCTAATTGAACCCAAAACCCAGAAACCAATTGAAGTTGTACTTAAATCAAAACCATCAAGATAACAGTTCGGTTGGCGTACCTGATCCGGCATCCCTTGATTCTAAATTGCAATCCTAGACTCACAACATAAAATACAACTTAGTAAGTAGGTGAGTCTTCTAGGTTGTCTTTTCATGAGACGTGGTAGCTCAGAGGCCGGGCGCTCTCCGTAAATTTCATAGTACACAAGTGATCTGAGTTCGATCCTCGATGCCAGCGCCCCTAAAATTATTCTGCAATTTTAATTGCTGATTTACCACATGTTCAATGGCGAAGGAAAACATCGTGAGAAAACCGGCATGTCTGAAGAATAAAAATATTTCGAGGGCCGTCCGCTAACCCGCAACGGAGTAGCGTGGCGGACTCTTCTTAACTCTAAACCCTTTCAAAAATGAAAGGAGGCCTGTGGTCAGCAGTGGGATATTTATGGGCTGTTGTTTTTAATAGGCAGGTTTTACCATATTAAGCATTCGACTGATATCGAAAATGCTTTTTAAATGTCTATCGTGTGTAAAAACATTACGAGATACATATATAAATTATACATATGTAAAAAAACATTAAAGTGAAATTATTAGAACTGTAATTAAAGTTATAAAAGTTATTATACTATAATTTGAATACATTTTACTGCTACTACGTCTTCTCGTGCAGGTATTGTAAGAGCCGTCTAAGTGGGAAATTTTATGGCTACCGATAGTTGGCTAATAAACTAACTCAAAAATGCCAAACAGAAAATACAGACCAGGACGTCTACTGTGTAACTCTGGTTGGTTTCGTGATCGGTTTCATTTGATCCCATTAACCAATGAATGAGATTCATATGCCAAAATAAAACCGATCACGAAACCTACCAATGTTACAAAATAGACCTCCAGACTACCTGGCATAGTGGTTAGAGTACCTGACTGCTACGCTGGATCCTTGGTCCGAATTCCAGACGGAGCATCAGTTGATCACACAAATTGAAAAACACAAATTGTTGGTTCTCGGATCTGGTTGCATAGTACATGTGAAATGTATGCCTGTAAAACGCACTCATGATACACGAGCAATCCTAGAAGGAATTATCATTTATTTGACCCATGATAAGCAGCAGCGTCTTAGATACGAGGCTTCTGGTACTGCGAACCCCTATTCCTCGGCACCGAATACGGAACGTTCTTCTTACGAGGCTTACATCCAGTAGTGGGATATTAACAGACAGATTATAATAGTCATAAGCTCGCTTTTGTGTTTTTGATGTGAGGCCGAACACGTGTCTAGTTTAATTCATAACTTATTTATATATCGTTGTATTCAGTCGGTGTAATTGTACTACATTAAACAGGTTTTTGATGTCTCTTATAATCATTGCATGTTAACGCTTACCGTTGTGCAGTATCTTCACTTGATGCTTTTTTTTTAAATTTGCTCTTATTTATTATATAATTAATAAAAAACCTTTCAAGTTTTAATTTAACTTGCTCCACAAGTTTAAATATAGAAATCAACATCGATTTTCACCTCACAAAAACTTAATGATCGACGAAAGTTCGCGATTCGAAATAAACCTGAAAGACATGCTCTCCTGCTTTTTATTGTAAGATAATTGCATTTACTTTGTAAAGCATAATTAACTATCTTATAATTTGAATGTTACTTAATGTAACGGATTTATTACAGACCTGATTAATCGTTAAAAGAAAAGCCGTGAGCGGAATAATTCACTATCCATCACAACACGCATAGACAATGTTAAAGAAACAAAGGTAATTTGTTGCTTGCCAAGTGAAAATACGATTTCGTGACTGTTTAATAATAATAAAGCATATATTATTTTCTTAATTTAGTAAAGGTCAAGACAGGAAATTCACCTGATGAAGAGTGATCGGTGTGACAAATAAACACTAACATCTATCCTCGATAAGGAATCAAGATGTCGATGTCCTCCTGAGCGATTTTAGACCATAGCGAGAAATTCCGAATATCGTCGGAAGCTTTTAAATGCGCAGGATATATAAAAGTGCCACAAAGGGACGCGCGGTACGAAGAGGCTCACACTTTATAACCTACTGGCACCCGATGTAACGCTCATACTATAAAATCGGAGGTAGGCTAGGATGCACTGTCAGGGAACACTTTTGGAACGTGGCCTTCCGCCGAGCCGCCCTATTCATATGCGACAGCTAATGTCTTTAACATAACTCTGTGACGTAAAAAAAATTGTAATACGCACCGAATATGACAAGAAACATATTGAAAGCATCAATTCAAATTTTCAAATCGTTGCGTATCATAATTGAATAACATTGTAACACATAATTTACAGCACACAGTTTGCCAGACGAGCTTAAAAATCGAATATGACATGTGAACTGTTACGAAGTGCTGATGTTAAGTATACACATAAAATCCGACTTAATTACGCATCACACAGAGCTAATTTTTATTTTTTAATGCAGTCACGCTATTAACAACTATGGTATGACTTCTATGCTGGAGTCCGTCTAGCCTGGTACTGCCACAGTGCCAGACATTACTATGTTCTGGGTCGAAGGGCACTATAGCTAGTAAAATTTAGCATATATGACTCAATAAGTGACGTCTCTAGGGGACAGTTCTGGGTGACTGCTAAGATGCTGCTAAGTGCAAGCGTGGCTCAAGCATCAAGTGGACAACGGACTTGTCTCATTACTGGTTCCATAAAAATAAAAAATATGTGTAAGAGGTATAATAATATAAAAGTGGGGTCAGATTAGCACAGGTGACTTCTGGGCGCCGGGTCGCAGGTTTGATTTTGCTCGGAACAAATATGGCCTTCAGATTCTGTTCCGGGTGTGAGCGTCTATGTACGAGTGCAATTTATGCCTGTAACGAACGTACAGAAGAAACACACACATTGATGCATAAATATTGATTACAGCGTAGATTCCAAAGTAAAAAATATAATCACTTTCCATGCATATATACAGCACGAGCACGAATTATAAACATAATATATAAGTGCAATAGCTAATTAATTTACAAATTTCTTTTATGATAACTTTTGGGAATTGTGTTTACCGAGTTACGAGTAGGTTTGCTCCCATTTGGATCTTTGCTTACTACTCGAAGCACTATTATTATAAAAATCAAAAAATATAATTATAAATTTGCTTTGCCATGTGGTGGCGACTTTAGAGAATCTGCCACCGCATCTCATCCCTTGGGTAGTCGTAGAAGTCGACAGATGGAAAATTAAAACCAGGAGATGGGCAGCAGCATCTTCCTGCAACATCTGAATAATACGGCTGATACAGGTTAATACAGATCCTGACACCGGGGATCGAAATCAGGTCGCTCGCGTAGGTATGAAATCTAAAGCGATCGCCCGGCCCCTGTGAGCTACCACGACCCGTATAGCAATATTGCCGCGTCACGTAGATTTGACATATGACATATCTACACTTTACTAAAGAGCTTGAATGATTATACTTATAGCGGTATCTTTGTTTTCTGGCTAAGTAATATTTTTATCGACACATATTCGAGTTTTTGATAGCATTTCTTTTTATTTATTTAATGAAATTTGTATACGTAGTACGTAATACAGCTGTAGAGTTTAAATAAATCGGTTCAATCATCGTTAAGAAGCACCATAACATTTCTATGTCGATGCATGTGATGGTAATGAGTCGGAAGAACCAGAGACTCCATCAACCTGAGGTGGTCGCATTGGGCAACTTACTAAAAAAATAAAGACTAGAAAAAATATTTCGAAGTCACGCGCATTATAATTTCGGTGATGTAATTGCTGTTAGCCTTCTCGGCTTTTACAGATTCATCGGATACTGTACGCGCATTGGAACAACGTCACAGTAGAGTCTGTGGTCGGCTCTACAACCCTCGCAAAGGCTTGGCTGTTTTTTAATCACAATTTGCTTTTATAGCTCCAAAAAATCTAACCACGGCTCGGGTGGATTAATAATTTTAAGAAATAACGATTCTTAACAGACTATATCTACCTGCTATTCACAACGAACAACTTTTTTGCGGTCGTTTTGGTAGCAATAAGGTAATGATATTATTGCATTCATAACCTAATTTGGGATAAAGATTTAAATTTTAAGATAACGATGTAAACACAAACTTAAAATTTATTTCAACAAATAAACCACATTATTTATTGCAATAACAACAACTTTATGCCCTCATTACTTACTATAAATCCCCGTCTATAGTTAATTGTCGCCATCCATTACTAAAAACATAATTATTAATGTTATAGATATTATTAGTTGTGACTTTAGTCATTTATTTCAATATTTACAATTTGTATAGTACCTGCAAACAAACCAAAACAACAACTCGCTAAAGTAAATGCCAAGTCAAAACAAAGCGTAATGTTTAAGTGTGAAGCGAAAGGCAACATAAATCTGCGGAGTCTCACTCACTAAATGACGATGCCTTAGGCCACAATATAGCATTTGCGTGCTCCGACCAGTAGCCATCCCAGATCGCACTTTCAAATTGCAAATTAAGACTTGTTGCTTCCTCTTTTGTTCCAATTTAAAATACGTCCGCAATAGGGTCTGAATGTTTATTATTTAAGCTAAATTCCGTTTACTTCTATCACCGTCAATATAAAATAAGGCTCAAATTTCTTCAATTGCCCATTAGACCTTCCTTTTGTTTTAGTACCAATAAGACAGCCTTCACACGGTACGTTAGTTAAGAATTTATGCCTACAATGGAATCAGCACGAAATGGTTTCTCAGCCCCAAGGAGAATAGTGGTTAAGTTATTGCTTGGTAGCGTTACTTGCTCAGAATCACTCACTATCTTTCCATCTGGCTCGATTCTGACATACTTTACAATCAGGGCTGTGCCTCTGATTTTATTGGTCGATTCTTTAATGACGCTTGGTTTATGCATATCGTATTTCGTTACCTTTACGGACTTCTGTGAACATTTTCCATGTAATCCTTATCTTGGCTCATCGTGATGAAGCTGGAATATGTAGTGGAAACAAAATATGCCGTTTGTATATGTATTTTATTCAAGATAGAATACATTTTTAAATGAACGTTATTAGAAAGTAGTGAATTTAATAGTTTTAAATATAGCTAGTTATTGACCAAGGAGAAATTTAAGCTCTTAAAAAGCTTAAAATCTTTGTTAATTAACATATTTATGATGAAATGGCAAAGGGTCAGCCAATATCTCGAGGAATCTATAATTGTTGGGGAAGAAAGGTTCTCGAAGTACCAAACTCGACCTGCATAGTTTGCGCGAAACTCGATGGATGCGAGTGACTCAGGACAATGTTTGGTGGCAATCTATCGGCAGGTCTATATTTAGCAGTAGGCTTTTGTCGGCTGACACGATTATGATGATAATGAAATATAATATTTTAGTAATTAAATTTTGAATAACAACACATTATTAAAAGGTGAAATAACTCATAACTACATTTGGAATCACACACAACCCATAAGCGTTACCGGACTTTTCTAAAATATCTTAATTATTGTCACAAGTTAATGTGGTTTACAAACTGTATATTTCTTCTACAGAATAGTTTGTCTTTAAAAGTTAAAGTACATTAAATTTCATTTAAAATGAGTGCTTACTAACAACCCTACAAAGAGCCAATGTTGTTTCCTGCATTGTGTCTGCAAGCTGACAAAGCGGCAGGTTTATGCAACAGATTGATTTGCATAGCAGAGCGCTTATTAGATTTTATTTTAGTGTCTAACGAGAAAATTGCGACAATACAGCATTGTGGCGGCCAACTTACGATAATTGACGACAAGGCCACGGATTGCAATTATACTGTTAGGCGATTTTTGTTTATAGCCCTTATTATTTTCCGCTTCTATGTTTATTAATGGGACAGCTCCATTTTGGTATAATTAACAGTTTTAGTTTTATGTCTGATTAGTCAGCACCCTCTTTATTCGAATTTTTAACGTTAGCTGAAGTCATAAATTCATGAATTGTTTTTTAAGTTACGGGTTCCACATTCCAAAATTTAGGTTACAGAAGAGGTGAAGTATTGCCCAGTTTCATCGTAGAAAATGAGTCACTGAAGCAAAATAATTTCAGAACTATGATTTTTACATTATATAATAATATAATGTAAAAATCTTAAAGCATTTTTTACATTAAATTTTTTATATCATAATATACATACGTGTTATGATATTTAAGATTTATTTCTCTCTTCCTCTTCTGAATTCGAAAATTTCGCATAAGCTTTACAATATACTTTGTTAAAATGAGATGACGCCCAGAAGGACATTAATAGGATGTTTCGTTTTTAATGGGATAGATGTTTTTAATACTTTTCCTGTTGATAAATTGCTTGCTTTACAAAATCTGTCTTGAAAAATATCTCTGTATGTTTGTCTATCTATTCATATTTAGCTTAAAGGTTACTTAAGCCATTTACATGAAATTTTCACCAGAATGATAGTAGGTCTGGGATCGATAAAAATAGCTAATTTAAATATATAATATAGAGGGACACACATTTTAATATATAATATAGTGGAATACACTCCATTCAACAAAACTTTTGATGGGTGTATATAGATCTGGTCAAAAACGAGCCAGATTAAGTACGTATATTGAGAATCAATCCATACTTATATTATAAATGCGAAAGTAACTCTATCTATCCATCTGTCTGTTTGTTACCTTTTCACGATCCAACAGCTTAACCCATCTTGACAAAATTTGGTACAGAGATAGCTTGCAACCTGGAGACGAACACAGGATTTACTTTTCCCGGAAAATTAAATAATTCCCACGGGATATTTAATAAAACCTTTAACCACGCTTAAGAAGTCTCGTGCATCCGCTAGTGTCAAGTAAGCATAAATAAATATTTTTATACATTACAATATACAAAAAAATATATTGTATAATGGCGATGGCTTTTATTCGTGCAGAATAACACCATAATATGCAATGCTGTCACTATACTGCACGTGGGAACGCAATGAAAAGATTATTTTGACTCGTTCCAAAATTGCGGCGTCGTGGTTCGCCACCCGTCACGTCTCGTTTCTGTATTTGCCTATTATTGGCAATGTAAAAGAATTTACCACTGAATTCAACCCATGATTTTTATAAAAGCCAACTTAGACAAGTGGTAAAAACACGCCCTTTATGTTAGATAGCGTTCGATAGGTGTCCGGCAGAATAAAATAACACCTACCTCTTTCCTACCGAGGTGTCGTAAGAGGCGACTAACGTATTGTATGGACAGCCTTTATTTGTGCAAAATAACACCATAATATGCAACACTGCTCCACTGCTACACTGCTCGTCGGAACACAATCGGGAGTAAGTTTTTTTACTCGTGCCAAAATGGCGGCGATGTGGTTCGCCATCAGTCACGTCTCGTTTCCCGCGAGGGCTCAAATTGGGCTACTTGTGTG
The DNA here is from genome assembly GCA_019845155.1 of Luehdorfia chinensis. Classification (NCBI taxonomy): domain Eukaryota; kingdom Metazoa; phylum Arthropoda; class Insecta; order Lepidoptera; family Papilionidae; genus Luehdorfia; species Luehdorfia chinensis. The sequence goes on from JAHVAK010000125.1 coordinate 2,921,494, forward strand.
CAGAGAAACAACTGTGAAAATTACCTTATGCCTTTTAATTGTGTGCCGTATAAATAATCAATGACATATTACATTTAGGTGAGTGAGTGGCTTCTGTGCATACCTGTATGTATCCATGTATGTAAAAGAGGCCCTGTTTCCTGCACCGGACTCATTTAAGAGGCCAAAAATCCCAACAGGTCTATGTCCTGAACTGGACTGTTTGGAGATTGATGATGACAAAGTATCGTTTCGCACCTTTTATAAAGTATATCTTATTATCTTAGTAAGAATTGTAAGATGTTAATATAAATTTCCGCAAAGTATTACCTAATTCTATTATTAGTTTATACAAACGTTATGTACAGGCGTTACTTGAAATTCTAGAGAGATTAATGACTGTCGCGTTTTGGAGCAAGACTAAACAACGTTGCGTGTTTACCTAGAAACGATAAATCAGAAACCCTATTATTTATCTCTACAGAGCAAACCTCTAGGCTGTATTAGGGATTAAACACAATTACAAGATATTAACCGTCTAGTAATTTATGATAAACTAATTCCATCGACCTGTTTTACGTTTCAAATCCCTTTGAAAATAATTTAAATCAAACAACGAAGAACCTGAGCATATTGGCGGAATTGGCAAGAAACTAGTTCGTTTTCCTTCTGCAACCCGTTTTTCTGGTCCCTCGCCAAGGCTGTCCAAGAGAATTTCTGCCAGCCATCACTACCATCTCTGCACAGGGAGGACAACTCGCTGACCCATGACGCAAAGGAGAAAGCTGATCTTCTAGGTTCCCTTTTTTCGTCCAACTCGACTCTCGATGACAGGGGGAACTCACCGCCGACCATCCCGTGCAATGAGTGCTCTATGCCGGACATCCGGTTGTTACAGAGCTCAGTGCGCAAAGCACTTCTCCCCCTGAGCATCCAAAAGTTCGAGTGGGCCCGATGGAATCCCCCCTATTGTGTTGAGGATGTGTGCTCTAGAGTTGGCACCGGTTCTAACGCGTTTTCCGTTATTCGGTATTCCGGTATTCCTACTCTCTGGACTTCGTCCCGAAGATCCGTCCAACTACAGACCGATCGCCATCACCTCTTTGTTCTCAAAAATAATGGAATCGATTATAAACTACCAGCTCTGTGACCGCCAGTGCCATCGTCGGGGTTGCTCAGCTGATCTTCTAGTGTACCTCACTCATCGATGGGCGGAGGCAGTAGAGAGCAAGGGGGAGGCCCTGGCAGTTATTTTGGACATAGCAAAAGCCTTTGATCGGGTATGGCACAAAGCGCTTCTCTCGAAGCTTCCTTCATATGGGCTTCCCGACAAATTTTGCAATTGGGTCACTAGATTTCTCTAAGACCGAAGCATCAAGTTCGTAGTTGACGGTGCATGCTCGGAATCCAAGTCTGTGAACGCTGGTGTCCCACAAGGCTGTGTGCTATCGCCAACCCTGTTTCTTCTGCATATCAATGATATGTTACAGATTAGTAACATTCATTGCTATGCAGATGACAGTACTGGTGATGCCTTATACACAAGCCGTGCCAATATTTCTCGGGAACACGTCGACGAGCACCGGAACAAACGTGTGTCTGAAGTCGAGATTTTGTTAGACAAAATCTCGGACTGGGGCCGACTAAATTTAGTCGAGTTCAACCCTAACAAGACACAAGTTTGCGCGTTTACCGCAAAAAAGAAACCCTTCGTCGTATCACCTCATTTCGAGAGCACTCCTCTTGTTGCCTCAGCCAGTATCGGAATCCTTGGCGTCGACATATCGAGCAACGTTCAATTTCGCGGTCACTTGGAAGGGAAGGCCAAATTGGCCTCCAAGAAGCTTGGCGTGCTCAGTAGAGCGCGACAGTACTTCATGCCGGCCCACCGCTTGCAACTTTATAAGGCGCAGGTTGGGCCGCACATGGAGTACTGTTCTCATCTCTGGGCGGGGGCACCCCAGTGTCAGCTCCTTCCATTTGACCGCATTCAACGAAGAGCCAGGATACTATGAAACTTTTGTTTTTCTACGAACCCAGGACCCGCCGCTTGATTTATCATTTTTTATAGAGGACACAGATCGTAATTATATCGCATGAAAAAGGCCCATCTTGGATTTTTTTGATAAATTGTTCTTTACTAAATTTATTGACAATTATAAATAAATCATTTTTCTTTCAATAAAGTCATTTAATTAAAGCCTTGCTTGTAAATATTTGTACATATGTTATGTGTGTATAACGTATGGATGGGTGAGTTTTAAAAAAATATTTTATCCTCTGGATCATCATGACATTTATTCATGTCATTTATGAATAAAAATCCTAGATTATAATTTAATAAATTGTAATTCAGTAATAAAAGTCAGTCGCTTTATGGCTAAATAAATATTTTCCTCTTGGTAAAACATATAATTTTATTGACATATGTCAACGTTCGACCACCAATCCCATCCCCACGTCCTCCAATGCCATAATCTCACTTTATTTTAGAGGCAGAGGTGAAGTTTATTGATCACTTTACCCTGAAATTTACCGTTTTGCCATAATACCATTTAAGTGAATAATTACATCACTAAACTATACTATACCAGTTCGGAAACTTACAATAAAATATATGTAACCATACACATTAACAAAAAAAAAGTATGTTAAATGTGTATGTTTGTAAGTATGTATTACCTTTATAACACTATGCTATGTTTTGAACTTCTTTTTAAATAAACTACTGATTAACCTAAAACTTAAATATATTTATGAACGTAAAATACGAGAATATTCAAGTAATTACTATATATTCCTAGCTCCAAAACCCTCTCAGTAATGAGAGGAGGCCTGTGCTCAGTAGTGGGACATTTATAGGCTGAAACATTACTTTTTTATATATAAGGAAAAACATATAGAAAGTAAAGTAAAGTTTTAGCCTAAATATCCCACTGCTGAGCACAGGCCTTCTCTCATTTCTGACAGGGTTTTGGAGCTAGGAAGAATCCGCCACGCTGCTCCAATGCGGGTTGGCGGACTTCACATGTCTTCAAAATATTTTTTTATTTCCCAGACATGCAGGTTTCCTCACGATGTTTTCCTTCACCGCCGAGTACGTGGTAAATCAGTACTTAAAATAACAATTTTAGAGGTGCCGGCACCGGGAATCGAACCCAGGTCACTCGCGTACAATGAAATTTAAAGCGAGCGCCTAGCCCCTGAGCTACCACGGCTCAATAAAACAACAATAAGAAAAATAACATAAGTATATATAATATATATTACTATGTATTAGGAATAGTTACTGTCTCGGCTGTTTGTTAGTCTTTTGAAATAATATCAAACACCCGCGAGTGTTGGCCTACTATAGCTGGAATCTTCCTTACCCAAACAAAGATAAGCAAAGCTCACTCACTTAGTCAATAGCATCTGTCCTAGCAAGGGCAGGCAGCTCCTTCTGGGACATCTTCACAGCACCCAGAAACATTCACCGGAGTACAAAATGTATCACTGTTCAAGCATAAAAGCACACAGATCTCAGTCTAAACCATTATGACGGCTCAAGAATGCAGGAACAAAGAGTATATGAAGCACAATAGTTATTTATGTATATTTAATAAATAAACTAAATTATTCACACCGTAAAGCGCGGGCACTCCTCGTTCACACCTTTTACACTGAAATTCCCGCCAATTTAAAAAATATGACAGATATTTTTTAATTTAATATATGTATTTTTTTTTATAACGGCCAGTCTCTTTGCATATCGTTGCCCATGCTAATGGTTAGTTCAAACGTTGTACTCATGCTTTTAATTAATAATGAATTATCCACGACCAGTTTTAACTGGCGAAGACAGTTTCACATACTAAGAAATATATGTTTAAGAATAATAAAAAAAAGTTAAAAAAAATTATGAATAATGTAACGCAAAAGCTGAACCTGCAAAATTAGAATATAAATTGTAGATTTTATACACAGATAAAATAAAACAATGTAAAGGAATATTATAAAATATGAGTCAACAATAAAAGAAAACATTACGGCCACGAATCTGTAGTGTATTGAAAATTATAAAAAATAAACCAGTTGTTACTGTTAGCAAAGTTTTTGAATCAAATTCTCGAGCGATCTCATTCTTCATTATGGAAACGATTTACACAAAACAAGTAAAAGTATAACGAGGTATGTGTAGGGCACTTATGTGCTAATCGAGTCCATGTATGCCGTAAGTTAATACATACATAATAAGTGTGATTAGCTAAGACGGGTGCCCGGAGCAACGGTAGCCGAGATGTGCCAATCTTTTCCTCGTTTATGATTGGTTTACATGCCGATCGTTTTGAACGCGTTTTTAAATTGCAAATACAGTTACAATTTAAAATAAACATTTTTTAAAATAATACTTCAGATCATATGAGTGCGATAGTAAAACATTTTTACATTTTTCTTAGCATCTAAATATGCTTAAAGTTGACGAAGGTTGAAACTGTTAAAATTACTATAAATTAAAATGTGGAAGCTTCCGGACTTGTTTTTTATTGGATAAAGTGACGAGACGAGCATAACGTTCACCTGATGGTAAGTGAAACGTCTGCCTATAACAGATGCTGTGTTACTCCGAATATTTCTGTGTAGCACCACACTGCGCCCGTCACCTTGAGACATTGGTTCTGAAGTCTCATATGCCCAGTGATTACGCTAGCTCTCAGTGCCCTTCAGACCGAAACACAGTAATGTTTGCACACTACTGCTTCACGGCAGAATAACTGGCCCTGGGGTGGTAGGTACCAGGCTAGACGGATTCCTGCATAGGTATAAAACGTGTCTGTCAGGATTCTTAGTGAAAGTTCTTCTGCAAAAGCAGAAGCGTGCAAAGCGCTTCAGACTCGAGGTCACTGTTAGCTAGAGTAATTGCTGCGCATATGAGACATAAAGGACTGATGTTTCGAGATGGCGAGTGCAGTGTGCAACACAGAAATGTTCTGGGTGATACAGCGTTTGTTTGGGATAGTATTTGAACTCACGGAACAAAAAAAAATCCACCCGTCTCTTCACTTTCTCCAGACAAAAGAATCCTCGTTGCCAGTAATAAAGTTTATTTTATTACTGGCAACGAGGTGGTGTTCTCGAAACTAATTATTTCAAATAAAGCATAATACTGTTACTTTATGATGGAATTTTGTGAGAGTGCTACTGCTCCGGATGAGCACCATGGCTCTACCAAGTTAAAAATACCATTTATAATAAAAAATATTATAAAATATACCAAATAAAATATACCACTGCTAAACATAGGCCTCCCCCACAGATTGCGATAAAAGTTTGCTCTCGATTTGGAGGTATTTTGCCATAGTTGCTACACTTGGAAGACGGGTTGGCAACCGCAGTTTTTCAGATATTCTTGGAAGATGCTGCTTTTAAGACACCCACAGGATGAGCTAGAATGGTACATTCTCTTAAGCCACCACACGTATCCTATTTACAAACGTAAATGTATTGTCTGTACTATTTTGTTGAAAATCATTGAATGGCTCCAGATTTGTCGAATTTTGATTACAGACCGTTACATTTATGGGGGTAAGCAGAGACCACAACCGTGGACCAATTTTCTCCCGCGAGCAGTATAGTGACAGCATTGCATATTATGGTGTTGTTGTCCGTGGCTGTCCGTACAATGCCTTAGTAGCTTCTTACGACACCTCGGTAGGAAAAAGGCAGGTGCTATTCTAATCTGCCGGACCTCTATCGGCCTACCCTGACATGGGAAAAGACATGATTGTATGTGTGTATTTATTACAATTTTGAATATATTTAGTTTTTATTTGTGGTGGCGGCTCGTTAAAAGAATACTACCACTCCATCTCATCCAATGGATCTCGTAAAAGGCGAGTAAGGAATTAAACTGCACTGTGCACCCAACAGCGCATGGTGGCGATGGGCTCACCACCTATCACACCAAGTGCATTATATTTTTTTGGTGAAACGTGGATTATGGCAGTCATCTGTTTTTGCAGTGAGTGCCCAGTCTCTGACTACCCCTTAAGGGATACAGTCGTGATCTTATGTATGTATGTATGTTTTATTTTATTAACAGTTTTACTTATAGTGTTGTTAATGTCGGTAAAGCTTATCTTATTCACACTAAGTTTAAAATAATATTATATTCGACTTAAATTGATTCACCCATCATTCTTCTTTGTTCCATATAAACCGAACGTCACTGCCGAGCGTACGCAATATACTATTAAAAGGAGTCAACGCACTCGACTGTATGTATGTGGTGGGTAATAATAATAACAGCTACTGTTTACCAGTACCAGTGGGACCGGCAGCGACAACTTGCAGGAGACCCGCGATGATAATGTGCCTAGTACAGACTTGATGATACTCGCTGTACAAGACAAACGGTAAATGGAACTTTCATTCGGAATTAGATATTTATAGTTGCTATTTTTAATAGCTGGTTAATGTTAGATTATTTATTACGCTTATATAAATCAAAAGACTACAATTAAAATTAATTAATATAGAAATTTATACTCAGTAAAATGTGAATTTGTGTGAATCCAAACGTATTTGTTTGTAGACAAATAAAATTTCTTCACTATTTCATGTATAAATAATTGTAGTAAAAATGTGGCATTTGATAGCATTGTAAAATATAGCATTTGCGTCCATTTTGTTACTCAGAATATTTCTGTGTAGCACCACACTGCGCCCGTCACATTGAGACATTAGTTCTTAATTCTCATATACCCAGTGATTACGCTAGCTCACAGTACCCTTCAGACCGAAACACAGTAATGTTTGCACACTACTGCTTCACGGCAGAATAACTGGCCATGGGATGGTACCTACCTAGACGGATTCCTGCATAGGAACTATGGAACTACTACCAGTAAACCAAATATGGTTTATTAATAAACAGGGTTTTATTAAGCAGCAATCACAGCCACAAGTTCATGATAGCGTGTAATTGAAACAATTCAAGCTATTATGAACAATATTTTAATTGTGTTAGCTCGGGGGACAGACGCTCACTATAAACGTACGCAATCACGTTCAATCCAAGTCCCAGTCGCTCTAAAATTGTTCTGTAATTTTTAATCTTAATTTACCACGTCCTCAGCGGTAAAGGAAAACATCGTGAAAAAATCTGGATGTGCTACTTGATCGATTGAGCTGAAATTTGGCATACCTATATAGCTTTGGTGACAGTGCCTGAAGATGTAGCCGGAAGTTGGGCATAGGAGCTCTTCAACTAAGCAAGATAGCTGCGTCATCTTTAGGCTTGTTGAATTTGCTTTGACAGGACAAGTCCTCTGCTGGGCATAGGCCTCACAAATATAATAAAATTGTAACAAAAATATGATTTTTGATTAAAACTTATTTTAACTTTCAACTTTGATGTTATCATCATCATTTCAGCCTATAAAAATAGTCCACTGCTAAACATAGGCCCCCCATAGATTTTGGGGGGATTTCGCCATAGTTGCCACGCTTGGCAGGCGGGATAGAAACCGAAATTTATGTATTTATGTATATGTTTTAGGAAGTTGCTGCCCATCTTCTGATTTTCATTTTCCCTCTGTCGACTTTTATTACAACATTGATATTGCTGAATGCAATTGCAGGACTTAGTGGTAATTTTAAATATTCATAGCTGTAGTTCTGCGACCATTTACTAACGTTTGACAACTTGTTGCCTAGTGGTCATAGTGCCAGACTACGCCAGGGGCCCTGGATTCGAATTCTAGCCGAAGCCAACGTTTGTGCTAAACACAAATCGTTGTTTTTCGGATCTGTTTGTTGTCTGTGATACATACAGAAAAAATCTTAACGTGAGGCATCGTTTAAAAAAATATTAGAAATATTGTCCTATCTTGTGCCGTGAAGCAGTAGTGTGCAAACATTACTGTGTTTCGGTTTGAAGGGCACTGTGACCTAGCGTAATCACTGGGCATATGAGACTTAAGAACTGGTGTGTCAGGGCGAGGGGCGCAGTTAGTGTCACACAGAAATGTTATGGGTGGCATAGCATTTGTTATGGGGTAAAAAAAAACAGTATATCCGAGAGTGGTATAGCACCTACTTCTTTTCTACTGAGGAGGTTTCGCCGTAACAGGCGGCTAGGGTATTGTACAGACAGCCTTTATTCGTGCAGAATAATACTATAATATTTAATGCTGTCATTAAACGGCTTGTGGGAACGCAATGGGGAATTCAAATTTTTGACTAGTATCAAAATGGCGGCGACGTGGTTTTGCTACCCGTCACGTCTCGTTTCCCGCGGGGGCGAAAAGTGGGCTACGGGTGTGCTCACGGCCTACCCCTTACGTAGGGAAAAGGCGTGACTGTATGTATGTATGTATATGTTAACTTTAATAGTGTTCCGAAGACATTGCCATGTCCAGCATCGACCGGAAAGACATCGTCATCCTTTAAATGTGTTTTGCTTTAAAGAAGCTTCCTTAAAAGCGATTTTAATCAAATAATGTATTCATGTAATTCCTTTAAATGTGGTACGTACTTGTCCTAATTAAACGGCGTCAGCAGTAGGTCACAAACAATACAGTGAATGATTTCAAAGTTTATTAATTGGAAGGTGTCGCCAATATCGTAAGTCCGGGAAGCGTAAACGTTACGATTTAATACAATTTTGCGAATTTTTCCACGTTTATTTTAACTATTTATTTTCCGACGTATCGGGCTCTTTTTTTTTGATAAAGTGACGGAACGAGCAAAACGTTCACCTGATGGTAAGTGCAACGTCTGCCTATAACAAATGCTGTGTCACCCATAACATTTCTGTGTGACACTACACTGCGCCCGTCACCCAGAGACATCAGTTGTTAAGTCTCATATGCCCACTGGTTGAGCTAGCTCTCAGTGCCGTTGAAACCGAAACACAGTAATGTTTGCACACTACTGCTTCATGGCAGAATAACGGCCTTGGGGTGGTACCTATCTAGACGGATTCCTGCGTAAGAATCCTACCACCAGCAAACAGCACCCAAGGTCACAGAACTATTTTTTTTTAATTGTTTATAGTTTTTATTGTATAAATTTCTGCGTGACACCACACTGTACCCATCACCCTGAGACATAAATTCTTAAGTCTCTTAATATGCACATGTCATAAATGTCATACGTTTGACGACCTAACGTCATAGGTAATTATTATTCTTGATCAGATTTACGCAAAGCGAGGTTACCGTTTCTTAAATTCTTGCAGAGGTATGCTTAGTTTTTGATTTAATGTTATTAATAAACTAGCTGAGCCTCGCAGTTTCACCTGCGTAGAATAAACCGGCCACATGATTGCACCGAACGGCATGGTACTCTATGACCTGAGCATTCGGACACACGGTCGGCACAGTTCGGCCCTTCTCAGTAAAGGTTCTGTTCTCAGCGTGCACCTTAAAGTTCTATCATGAAATTTTACAACTTTGAGGTAAACTTCCTAAAGAAAATTATCTAATACATAAAAATTAAAATCGGATAAGTGCATCATGAGATTTATTATACATAAGATTAAATTAAAAGGTAAAGACAACGACAAGAGACAAAAATTTTCTAAACCACTTTTTAAGATATTATGAGAAAAACTGCCATTAACTAAAATAATATTTTGTTATTATGATTTTAGTTAAAATTATAATGTAAAGCCGTGCGTAACACATCCATCCGCATAGCCCTTAATTTCTTCATTTTTTCAAATTTTATGCAGGAACCTAAAATATTTTCCAAAAATAAAATGTAGCATAGATTGCTTTCTGAAAAGTCCTCTATCTTCCAATGAAAGTTTCATTAAAATCGATTTTGCCGTTTCGTAGATGGTCCCTGACAAATAAACAGGCAGACAGACAAAAATTTTATAAACGCGGGTTTTGAGTTTTGGTATCCTGCAAATTACCATATGAGATTATGAAAAAAACTTGTTGTGAAAGCTGTTAAAGGAGCCTCGCGAATCATCATTGGTAGGAATCGGTGTCCTTTTTTAATAAAACTAAATTGGCCGGTGTCCTTTTGCAAGTATTTGTGGTATATCAAATCTAATGTAATAGTTGGGATGATCCAGAATTGAACAAAAGATGAAAAGAACAGACTTCCTCGCTCGTCGAACACCTTAACCATTATATCAGATTTGATAGCCACAAATCCTTACTATAGAACACTGACCAATTTAGTTTTATTAAAAGCGTAAACTTTCTTAAACAATAGAGTATTAGTATCGACGTTATGGCGCGGGAGACAAACGATCAATTTAATACGGCGTAACCGGTAGCCGCGTTCCTGCTGCGACGATAACATCACAAGAAATATACGAGAATAATGATTGTAGCGGCGAAATGAACTTATAAATTGCAACTACGGATATAATGCGATCATTCATGTATCGGATATTTTATGTTTTTAATTTCAAAAAACCTATTCCTCTCACTAGGATTTCTCCTATACAATATAGGGGTGCGTTTTACAAACAAATTTCACATCCACAACAACCAGACCCGAAAACCAACTTGTTTTTACTCAAATGTTGACCCCGGCTGGAGTTTAAACCCAGGACCCGCAGCGTAGAAGTCAGGTACTCTGACCACTAGGCTACGCGGTTGTCAAATACTTGCCATGCTGTTGAAGATTTATGATTTTTTCTTATGAGCATTTTCATACAAGCTTTTTTTATAGGATGAAAAGTAGAAACAAGCAAATCGTTCACTTGATGGTAAGTGCAACGTCAGTATATAACAAATGATGTATCACATAAAACACATAAGTTGTTGACGCAGTCAAGCATTAGTGTGGAAATATCCTGCCTAGGAATCCTACCACCAGTAAAACATGTATAACGCTTACTAGGACTATTTAATTTATTTTAATATTTTATTTGCCTATATGTGTCCGGCAGAGCAGAATAACACCAAGAAAGAAGTACTTTCCTACCGATGTGTCGGACGAGGCGACTATGGCATTGTCGTCGTGTCGTTCGTCGTTTCAGCCTATCATAAGTCCACTGCTGAACATAGGCCTCCCCCATAGATCGCCACAAAAGTTTGTAGCTCCCATTTTGGGGGGCATTTTGCCATAGTTGCCACGCTTGGCAGGCGGGTTGGCAACCGCAGTTTATTTATTCAGATGTTTCAGGAAAATGCTGCTGCCCATCTCCTGGTTTTCATTTTCCCTCTGTCGACTTTTACAACACCCACGGGATGAGATGGGGTGGTAGATTTTCTTAAGCCGCTACCACATGGCATTGTACGGACAGTCTTTATTCGTGCAGAACAAAACCATAATATGCATTGCTATCACTATACTCCTCGTGGGAACCCAATAGTAAGAAATATTTGACTCGTTCCCTCGAGGGCGATAAGTAGGCTACGTGAGTGGCCTCTGTCTTCCCCTTATATGGTAAAAGTATATGTATTATTATTTAATACCTTATATATTACCTTTTATATGATTACGTTGTCGTTTTGGCCAATTTAGCGCCGACACAGAGGCACTAACACGTCCTAGCTTACCAAAGCACGATGTAACACTCGTGCGATAAGATTGGAGGTAGGCTGGTATAAAGTGCTAGAGACCCGAGAAAAATCCCAACACAACCAGGCCCAAAAACGAACAATTGGTGTTTTTGCACAATAGTTGGTTCCAGAAGGGAGTCGAACCCAAGACCTGCGAGGCTCAGGTAAGGTAATTAGACCACTAGACCTTGAGCCGTTACGTATTATGTTTAAAGTTTTATTTATTTGATTTTTATATATTTCAGTTTCAAGAGAGAAACTAAAGAACAGAAGGTGAACAGTACATACAGTACAGTAGTTCATCATTATCATCATCATCATTTCAGCCTATCACTACTGAACATAGGCGTCCCCCATAGATTGCCACAAAAGTTTTTAGCTTTCATTTTGGGTAGATTTTGCCATAGTTGCCTCGCTTAGCAGGCGGGGTGACAACCGCAGTTTTTTTATTCAGATGTTCCAGGAAGATGCTGCCCATCTCTTGGTTTTTATTTTTCTTCTTCGACTTTTACGACACCCACGGGATGTGATGGGATGGTAGATTCTCTTAAGCCGCTACCACACGGTGGTTCGCCACCCGTCACGTCTCGTTTTCGTGTTAGTCGTCTTTACTAAAAAGCGAGTATCCGTCTGTCCATAACAAATGCAGTGTGCATTACACATATATAGAACATCACACTGCGCCCGCCCCCTGAGACATCAGTTCTTAATTCCCACATCAGAGCTCTTTAAACCGAAACAGTAATATTTGTACATTTCTAGACGTATTTCTGCATAGGAATTCTACTACCTGTAAAAAATATAAAACATTTATTTTGTATAGAATATATTTTGCAGAGTATGGTGTGTTATAAATCTAATTTCTAGTTGTAAAATCACACTTTCCATAGTTTTACCCCAAAAAAAAGTACAGGCATTTGTATGGATAAAAAACTAAAACTCGTTGACATCATCGTTCCCTACTCAGTCCGCCGATGAACTTATGACTGATGCCGCGCTAGCGATTGCGGTAAATTGAGAGAGTACCATATATTAGATACTTTAAATTATTTTTTTTAATGGCTACTAGATTTGCGGAAATTTATGATAGTTAATAAAATTAATTACCATTTCATTTTTTTTTATTGTAACTTTTAGCTTTTTATTCGTTATATTTATCTATAATTAATTAATTGAATGATTTGGTAAACAACGTAATTATCATATATGTCGTAACTAAATAAAGTTTGAACATGTAAAAAGTAAGTATCTTTTTTATTTATTGTAAAGAAACATAATAATGATTCAGTTAATGTACTAAAAGCTGAAACATAATTAGGAAGGAACCAGGTTCCAGTCACCGCTCTCCTCCAAAATAAAATCGCGGGGTATAGCGACACCTGAGTAAATATGTAAATAGTCTTTCTGTGATATCGCACGATAATAGTGAATAATTTACTCTTACACATATTTTTCATAAGTTGTCTATTAAGAAGATGCATCCAAAGCATACCTATAATGATATGAGCATTTGACTGTAGATAATAGAAAATCGAGTCGCTCCACGATCTTATTTCAGTCTGATCAATGTTTTCACAGTGTGCCTTGCATTTTGTGGACACTTTGTGTGAAGCATAAGACAAAATTTAAGGCAACATTCTTTCAGCCGTCCTATAATTGAACTTTGCTGGAAACTTTCTGTAAAGTGTACTGTGTTCTACTAATCAAGCCCTTTTATTTAATTTGATATTGAGAGGATTAAAAAAAGAGATCCGCTATTTTTTAGTGGCGGCATTGTGGATTTAGAATTTTTTCCCCTTAGAAGAAAAAGCCCTTGATTTGATACATATATTTATTGGGTTGAAAAAAGTATGTAATCCGCCATTTTGTGACGGCGGCCGTCTTAGATTTGATGTTCTCCTAGCCGATTACGACCACGGCGACAACTGCCGAATACTGTCGAGAGCCATCAACTGCGCAGGAGATATTATAGTGCCACAAGTGTACGCGCAAACACAGAGGCTCTCACTCGTCCCAACCTACCCGCGCCCGATGTAACGCTGATGCGATAAGATCGGAGGTAGGCTAGGACGCAGTGTCAGAAACACGGGGACAATCACAACACAACCAGACCCGAAAACCAACAATTAATGTTTTAGCACAAATGTTGGCTCCGGCTGGGATTCGAACCCAGGACCCGCGGCTTAGAAGTTAGGTACTCTGACCACTAGGCCACGAGGTCTTAGATTTATAATAATACTGAATATACATATACAATTTTATTGTCCTCAGAACTCTAAAGGTATGTACCAAATTTCAGATCAATCGGTCAACAGAAAGGCAGAAAAATTTCAATTACTTGATTTGACCCACACAAGACAAAGAAAGCAAGCTAAATAAAACCGTTTAAAAATAATCGATTTCAGCGTCTTAAAACGAAATGATAAAGAAAACTAAGAACTGTAACTTTTTACTTTTACTGTTTTCTTAAAGTGTAAATACAACTTCAATTAATTTTTTTTATAAATTCTCAACTTACAAAAAAACTATGTACATTCATCAGAAACAACTTTTCCTTTCCAATTAAATTTTGTGTTTATACATCAAATAACAAACAAGTAATAAATTCAAGCAGTAATTGACTGAGTAACATCAAACAAACGGTCGTATTGACGTAACACAATACCCATTTTTGGATAACGACCCAGAAATGGAAATACAACTTTAAAATGCCAGAATACAAATATATGTTAGATATGTGGCAACCCTAGCACATATCGGCTTCCTGCTCACAATATTCTAATGTCTCTCATGTTGAAAACTTATCGTAATTTACATACAAATTATTAATTACAGGCGTTTTATTACAATTTAATGACTATAATTTTTGTTTCGCTTCCATTAATAGATCCTGCCTAGTCTTAATGGTCTGTTAAGGCAATTTGCGATAAAAGGATAAGTAAAAATAAACTATGGAAAGCACTTTGATTAACAATCGTATCTCAACTAATAGTTATAGGCTTAATATCGGTTTCCCACGACTTTTTTTCTTGCAGCGCTTTCATTTTTTTCTTACAGAAGCTTCCAAGTCGTAAAATAAATGGTATTGATTGAATTTAAGTAGGGATAGAAGTTTTATAACTTAATAATTTGAGATTGTGTGCTTGTTATAATAACTGGTTCTAGGTTATTATAACAGTAATAAAAGACTAAACTAGTATATTTAAAAAAAAAAAACCATGTCCCATAGTAGAATTTTCTCCTGTATCGTGGGTGCGTTTTACAGACATACATTTGCACAACACAACCAGACCCGAAAAGCAACAACTTGTGTTTTTGAACAAATGTTGGCTCCGGCTGGGAATCGAACCCAGGACCGGCGACGCAGAAGTCAGATACGCTAACCACTACGCCACGCGTAAGTGATAGTAAGACAAAAAAAAACATCACTCAATTTGGTTTAATGGGTGCCGTAAAAAGCAGCCACGGAAAGAATTGAAGTAGGTAGCGAATGGGCAACAGCTTTCCTTTTGAGTGGAAAATTATACTACGTGCCAACTTGTCTGTGAGGTGGGGAATTTGCCCCCATTATATTAAATAATTTACTAATAGACTTGTATGATGATATCGATACCTTAGTAATTAATATTACCTAAGCGTGAAATGTAAAACAGTAATATACTTTGGAGATATTAGTACTCGAGATTCTATGAAGGTTACATTAAAAAAGCTGTAAAATTCTCCAATTACATTCTATAACACGCTATCGTATCCTTATTCTTAACAACGAGGAAATGCACAGGGTTAATCGAATTCTAATCATTTTATATTTTATTTCAACGCATATTTTGTTCAACAATAAATATTTACTTACTATCTAAACTAATATAATAAAGAGAAAAGATTTGATTTTATGTATGTTTGTTTGTAATGAATAAACAACTTAACTGATTTTAAAAATTATTTCAACTATAGACAGCTATATTATGAGCAACTAACATGAGCTGTATTTAATTTAAAAGAATGGAGATTGGAGATCCTAGTAAAATTGCTAAAATGTAACTGAAGGTATCAAAAATTAACTAAAAAAAGTCATTATTTGGCGTGCGAAAATGAAACGTGACAAAACTTTTAGCTTAAGTAAGCTATATTCAAGTATTTCACAGCGAAATAGAAACCTAAATATTTCGTTAATAATCAAGGATATCATTATATTCAGTGGGCAGGGAAAAGTTGTCTGTACTTCACAATATTAAGTAAAGCTCAAGCTCCTGCGGCGCGTAAGAGATGATGTAACAACAGGTTGTGTTTATTTGTCAGTTGTTCTCCCGGCCGCACAATAACCGCTACTTGCGTGAGACTCAAGCCACCGGGGAAATATATAGAGTTGCTTTAACACCCGGTTGATTTTGATTTCACAATTATATCCTAAAACGATGACAAAAGTAATACGCTCAGAAAGAACGCACTGTTGTTAAATTTTTATCAGGTTAATGAATAGCTTTGGGCTAAAATAATAAATTTATCTACATTTTTTTATTTTTTATTTTATTATGTAATCATAGTAACGTAAGTTATATCCCAGAAAATAACATAACCACGTCTTATGTTTGTTGTAATAAGGTCGCCTTTCATTAATATTAACATAAACTCTCTCTTTAAAGTAAAAAGTAACAGCTCATAAATGTCCCACTTCTGATAACAGGCCTTCTCTCCTTTAGGTATTTGAGCCATACTAACACCGGCACTAACACAAACACATACATCGCTTGTTGCAATGAAATATATAACATCATATATTAGGCTGCATGCGAAACTGTGGAGCTTTCAAGAATTTCGCAGATTAAAATAGGTAACGATTGATCGCAAATATCTAAGGTACGCGTAGGGCATATACGCCCATTAGCAATTAAACGGCATTAATGTAAAAACTGTAGTAAAAAACAAACTTTATATCTTTCTGCGACAAATTTAAATTGCTAAATTTACTGGTGGAAGGATTCCTATGCAAGAATCCGTCTAGGTAGGTATCACCGCATAACCCGTTATTATACCGTAAAGAAGTTGTCTGCGAACATTACTATGTTTCGTTCTGAAGGGCACCGAGCTGATGACACAAAAATATTCTTGGTGACACAGAATCTGTTATGGCCAGACGCTGCACTTACCATCAGCTGAACGTGTTGCTCGTTTCGTCACTTTATCCAATAATAGTAATAATAATTACGATAATAATATAAATATAAAAAACGATTTTACCATTGCCATTAAACTCACTTTAGAATCCTCTCTAGAATTATTAAAGAAAAGCGTATTTATTAGTGGTAGGAAAATAAAAACATATTTCAACGTGTAAATTCGCCAAGCACCTTTTCCTAGTTAGGGACCTTCAAAAAAATAGCCTATTCCTTTCTCAAAGGCCGGCAACGCACCCGCGCGTCACCCCTGTTGTTGCGGATGTTCATGAGCAGCGGTAATCACTTAACATCAGGTGAGCCGCTTGCTCGTTTGCCCTCTCTTCTGTAAAAAAAAGTAACGTTTTAGGGGTTGTGGTTACTGGTGAGAGGCAGAGTGATGCTCTTAAATAACTAGATAATGCCATTTTTTATTTAGAAGATTTGTAATTTTTTTTCTCCTTTACTAAAATGTAATGATTTATGTGGTGGTAGATACATCTCTTTAGTAATAAGCAACTGACTGCAATTAGATTGTCAATGGACAAGTGTCGCGGGGACTCGTTCGTTGCGATGCTGTGGTTTAGAAAATCCGGTTACCGCAATAAACAACCATAGGTACGTATCCAATAATTATCAACGAGTTTTCTAGTATTTATACTTTCTTCGGAGTAGGAGGTCGTTGAACTGAAACAAATAACGCTTTTACTCGGATTTGCCGGGAAAAAAACCGTTTTAAGATATATTTTAATTAAATCACTTTCCTCGACTTACATATGAATATCCAATCACGCCTTTTTCCCAAATAAGGTGGTAGGCGGTGACCACTTCCGTAGCACACTGTTTTAACCCCTGCTGTTAACGAGACGTGACGGGTGGCGAACCACGTCGTCGCCATTTTGGTACGAGTTGTAATTCTGTCTCCTAATTGCGTTTTTTTTTATTGGATAAAGTGATGAAACGAGCAAAACGTTCACCTGATGGTAAGTGTAACGTCTGCCCACAACAAATGCTGTGTCATCCAGAAAATCTCTGTGTGACACCACACTGTGCCCATCACCCTGAGACATAAGTTCTTAAGTCTCATATGCCCAGTGATTACGCTAGCTCACAGCCTTCAAACCGGAACACAGTAATGTTTGCACACTACTGCTTCACGGCAGAATAACTGGCCCTGGGGTGGTACCTACCTAGACGGATTCCTGCATAGGAATCCTACCACCAGTAACAAGCTATCGGCACGACAATCATTGGCTTGGCGGAGAGGAAGGGAAAATAATTAGATAGGAAATGGACTTGGGGTAGTGAATAGTAAGTCGGAAAAGGAACTATAAGTTGTAGGATATTACTGGGACATTTACGATCTCGGAAGGAGCAGAAAGAGACAGCAATAGCTCCGGAGGCTAGAGTCGCTTACGTAATTGTCTACGGTATTTGACAGACAAGGCAACCAGGTCAAGTATCACTGGCCGTAAATAGTATATCAGCAGCAGTACTGAGTATCACTCTTTTATTCTCACACGTGATAATCAAGACGTTAGCTATGGTAGCTCAAGAGTGTTGCCATGATTTTGCCGCCAGAAATTAAGCTCGGTGTGTGTTTGATTTCTGGCGGCAAAATCAATATAATCGTTACCGCAAATTAAAAAGTAAAATAAACAACCTGCAAGTCCCAAGGCCGAGCACGGACCTCATTTTCTCTCTTCGCAAGCATAAAGTGTAAGGCAAATATTAAAATCCATTTCCCCCAGTGCTTAGCGGCTTGGACTAGTTGCTCCAGCGGCAGGATTAGACCACCGCCGCCCAGAACACCAGAGGAGAAGCATGAGAAGACCAACACACTGCATGGCTATTTATGGCCAGCAGGAAACTTATGCAGAGAATTTAAACCCGGTAAGTTGTGCTTCTTAACTTACAGCACATAAAACTACTGAGCTGGGCCGAGCGCTGTAAATTTTTTCGGGACAACCCGGAACAACGATAGACCTCATCCCATTTTAAAAGACTGCTTTGGAGCCGGGGAGAATTAGCCACGCGGTTTCCCACTGCTGCATTTTGGCAGACTTCACATTTCTTCAAAAACGTTTTATCAGATACAGAAATTTTAATCACTACTTAGGGTGAACAAAATAGCTCTAAATATTGCAATTAAAATATTAGTTAGGCGGGCATTGAGAATCAAACCAGTGTTACTACGCGGCATAAAACTTGGATGGGGCACCCGGCCCCTAGTCTGCTTCGGCTCTAATTTATGTGATACAAATCAGCAATTACACAAATTAATGTATACAAAGAACTGACCACACAGAATGCGGTAATCTCAATAACACTTAAGATGATTGCCAGACGTGCATGACAGCGCGGCAAACAGCTATTGTTTGCGCGTATGCAGCCATTGTGGGGAAATTGGACGGTTGCTCTGGACTCAGGTGTACGCGACTGAATTACGCAGGAATCGAATTCGCAATGTAAGAATTTTATGGATGAGTCTGTATTGATATCGTAAACAAAAAATATTATACTAATTTTAACAGATATGGATATAAGATAATTATGATAAGAATGATTAATGACGATTTTTAATTCATCGACCATATAGAAGTAGAGGTACAATAGGTGGACTTAAAGCTTTTTGCATTCTATGCTCTGCTCTATCCACAGTAAATGTTGTGTTACCCAGAACACTTTTGTGTGACACCACACTGCTGTGACGGGCGCAGTGTGGTGTCTACTAGCTCTCAGTGCTCTTCAGACCGAAATACAGTAGTGTTTGTACACTACTGATTCACGTCAGAATAACTGGCACTGCGGTGGTAGCTTCCTAGACGAATTACTGCATAGGATGCAGTAGAAAGGAATCCTACCACTAATAAAATGTGATAGTCACCAAAACCTCAGTTCTAGGAAGAAACCTATATCCAGCACAGGATTCTTACAGACTTTTAATGGTATATAAGACTCATACCATTGTTGTTTATTATAAATAAATTTAAACATAAAAAAACTGCTTTTATTTTTATCTAACTTAACGGTTTTTGTAAAAAGAATAAGAAAAGTGTCAAATTTTACACCGTTTGTAATTTTCCAGAAAAATACTTAGACAAAAACTAGCTGATAATAAAAAGTAATAATGGTGTATGGTAAAACGAAACAGAATTATTTATTAACTAAAAACTTACTTTAGTTGGCTAGTAATAAAATCATACCAAAAAAAAACTACGGACATAGGCGATAAACGCGCATTTTTATGCGACTTAATGTGACTTAAAATGCTTTCGTTTGTAATTCAGTTACCAATTACAATCTTAAGCCAAAGCCGCCCTTGGACAACTTGAGGTTAAATAGCAAAAGCCTGGTCTTCTATAAAACTAATGCTTGCCATACATTGATTACCAATGATAGAAGTTACCGCTCCCGACGTTACGGTGCCTCGAAAATTGAACGTTTGCACAAGAAATCGTTCTATTACATTCAGTGGGGTATTATTATGTATGTACGATCTTTTGTTAGATAAAGGTTTCGCTTCAAAACCGGCGCTGTATTCAATTGAAACATTGCATACAATGTGGTCTCCACAATCGCAATGTAATTGAAATACATTGTGACTACAAAAGCTTATTTGTCATTTCTTGACGGTAAGAAAATATTGCGATTTGTATAAAATACGGTGCTTTTGTTCCTTCGATTTCTACCATATTGTGTATGTATTCATTTTCAAGCTCCAATAATAGTATAATTACTATTCCTGTCTATGTTTAAAGTAGATTACTTTGTCACGAAAATACTGGGAATTTGGTTATAAGTTAACTGATAATTTTCATTTGTAGCTTCAAGTTCCTCTAGGTAAGAGTCCATCGTCTAAGGTACTCGAATAATAACATTAAAAAAGATCGATCTTTAGTTTATGTTGGGTTGTCATATTATTTTTTTGCTTTTTAAACAGTTTACTAGCACTTTTATTAATAAGGTGACGAGACCAGCAAACCGTTCACCTGATGGTCAGTAAAAATGTCTGCCCATAACAAATGTTTTGTAACATCGTTTTGTAAGTCACATATGCCCAGTAATTACACTGCTCGTAGCTCTCAGTGTCCTTCAGTCCGTAACAGTATTGTTTGCACACTACTACCTCATGGCAGAATAACTGACTCTGCAGTGGTAGGAACCTAGACGGATTCCTGGATAGGAATTCTACCACCAGTAAAATTAACAGTTCAACAGTGTTACTTTATTCTAGGCATATTCTATTACTATGGAAGTGATAAATGCCGATTAAGCCGACGTATCGGTTAAAAAACCAGAGATACTCGTATAATCGTCAACTTTCAAAAGGACATAAACGTGAACCAAGATAATCTAGCGCACCTTCAATGGCGTAAATAGTCTTATATCGCCTCCCATACACATGCTAATGTATGCTATTGCTCACCAAATCGATTTCGTTCGCTCGCCCATTCGATGTTTCGGTCATCAATCACGGGGTAAGATTGAGAATCTTCTGGTTTAGATCAGATAGACCTTTTATTATCTGTTGCATGTTTTGCATCACTAAACGGTTTTAAATTAATGTCAAATTGCACTTAATGCTTTTTTTTTCAATTAAATGTTCTCATATTTAAATTTTTAAATGAATATTAAAATATTCTTAAATAAAGGATAGGATCTTATTCAATTAAAATATAACGGCGTTAGTGAATCTGTTTTCCGATCCCATCGATGACGTAAAAGTCGACAGCCACAAAAATGACATGGCGACCGCGTGACCTAGTGGTCCGAGTACCTGACTTCTACATCGGACCTGGGTCCGAATCCCAGCTGGAGCCGCAATTTCTGCAAAAACACACATTGGTTTCAGTACTGGTTATTTACCGGATGTGAAATTTGTGGCTGTAAAACGAACCCACGATACAGGAGAAATCTTACTGTGAAGCATTGTTATTAAAAAACAACTGCCCATAAATTTCTCACTATTGTATATCCTGAGCAGTATGCATTCGAAAGTGCGATTTGTCTGTCAAAAATATCAACCAGCCACCATGGCGAGCACCGCTCCAAGAGCCTCAGTAAGTACCGTAGTTTTTTTTTAAATCTACCACCATTTTGTACTTGATACTCCGTACGTATATTCTTTTGCCTACGGAAAATTCTATATAATTTTACAAACAATAGTCTTATAGATAATCAAGCACGCTTCATTACAAAAGTTTCAAACATATTTAATAATAATATATAAGTGTATTGCAAACTCGAGCAGACCATCCTTCACAAACAGCACTAGTTCACAAGTATGACGCATGTGGCAGCTTTCGCCCCCTTGAAACATATTGAATAGAAGCGGGCGACACGTCACACGACGATGCCGCAAGCAGAGACATTAAAGTGAGCATGACATAGTAAACTCTACCAAACAAAATTGACTTATAAGGCTATCCAGTTTTGTACATACGTGGAATGAAGAAAATGCAAGTCGTTATCAAATGTATAATAATAGGAACAATTTTGAAAGTATAAAGTTTAAAATAGGATATCTTCTTCTAGTAGGCATATGGTATTAAAGATTTCGTTTTACAACTCCGAAGGTTTGGGTACGAAAGCACTAAAATAAAAATTATCGCTCAAAACACCGCGTGGTGAGACGTCGTCCCTATAATATATGTTAATTCGATGCATCTGCCACAGAATATCTAAATACAGAATACGTTCCCACGTCTAAGAGCTGTTCAATACGAAATATGTCATTATGTTAATGGTAATTAAGTAAGAATGGTGTTGTGAAAGAAAGGTCTCTTTGAAAAAGCAGGTGCTAAGAAAATGTGTCGTATAAAACTTACCTTCAAACATTTCCCTGTCCCACGTTTCGATGTTTGTGAATGCTACCAAAACGTATTACGAGTATATTCAAATGCAAATATCGTGTGCATATTTAGGTATCGTACGTTATTATTATTAATTGTTGTTTTGATTTTTTTATATTAATTGTGTTTACATTATCTTTATACAAATAAAAGAAACTCCATTGTATGCGACAAATACTATTCTTTCCTTCTGTTGCTAGATTTGACATCTTTTCTAACCTAACCTAACCAAAACATCATAAATTTCGTAAATATGCGATAACGACATCTGGTGCAAACTTAACTGCGACCTTACGACCACTAACTATATGATCGTCTGTTATGAAATAATGTCTATTTCAAAAAAAAATCTTTTTCTCTTTCATATTTTTATACATCGTAGAACCATACTGCGGTTCGACCGGCGTAGAACTATTCTCCTATAAAACACAGGGAGATTAACATCATCGTCATCATCATCAATTCAGCCTATCACAAGTCCACTGCTGAACATAGGCCAGCCCCTCGAAGAGTGCCACAAAATTTGTAACTCTCATTTTGAGGGTATTTTGCCATAGTTGCCACTCTTGGCAGGCAGGTTGGCAACCGCAGTTTATTTATTCAAATGCTCCAGGAAGATACTGCTGCCCATCTCTTGGTTTTCATTTTTTCATGTTCCCTCTGTCGACTTTTACGACACCCACGTGATGAGATGGGGTGGCAGATTTTCTTAAGCTGCCTCCACACGGCCACTACCGGCCACGGCAGGAAACAACCATCAGGGGCACGTTTTGCTACTCTCTTCACTTAAGCCAATAAAAAAAAATTATTTACCCCTTACCCTTTTTCATTCCATGAAAGAATATCAAGCATTAAACTATTTTTAGTTAGAGCATTATCTAATTCTTCAAATTTGTTATAATTGTATCTTCGGGGTAAACTTTAAACAAAGCAACTGTTTCTGTTCCTGTTTAAGATTAAAACGTCTTGAACTGCGCAGAATATTTGTATTAATATATGAATATAACGGTAATAAGAGAAAAGTGATAAGAGGAGCAGGAGACCTTTGCCCTGTCGTGGGAAAATATGTAAGCACATAATTAATTATTGATTACTTTCTACAACTCTTTTTATATATAAAGACAGAAAGAAGTCTTCCGTGCAAATATTGGTTAAAAGTAATATTCTATGAATGTTGCTAGTTTATAAGTGCTCCAGTACGAACTGGCGGACTTCACACGTCTTCTTTATAGATGATGTTTCTCAAACAAGCAAAACATCCTGACAATGTTTTCCTTACCGCCGAGCACGTAGTATTATTTTAATATATTGCTAAAAACTGCTATTGTAAAATATAATAATGCCGGCACCGGATATTGAACTTGTTTACTATACGATTTATGACAAGCGCCTGGCTGAGCTTTGAATGTATTATGTCTAACAAAGTTTTTATAAAACAGAATCTGGTACAGTTATTCTAATTACATAGATTTTTTTTAATTAATTCAGTTAATAGGAAGGTACGAGAACATTTGGGAAAAATAATAAATATCGACTTTTTTGTTTTTTCTTAATTCTTCATTACCTTACAATCACATATCAGCTTTCCTATAATTTAAATAACAATAATTTTCTATGTCTATGCTTATTACGTTAATAGTATTTCGTCTGCAGTCCGTCTCCGATGTTATTCGTTTTAATTTATTCAGATCGAAAAAAGATAAAGATATGATGAAATCGGGCTTTACCATTTTGTTAAGAAGATAAAATTTCAAGAAATGCCTCGTAAGACAGTCACATGTGTAATGTAAGTATTTTTACTAATTTCCGAGTGAAAAGAGTTAAAATCGTGGAATGCATCCGAAGTATTCTGTAGTGTCGAATAGTATTCTAATCAAGTCAATCTAACGATTTATTTAAAAAATGTGCCGATACTTTCACGGTTAATTATATGAACAACGTAAAATACAACGAACAGCTAAGTAGAATGCATTCCGGTTGGAATGCATGAAATAACCAAATGAGAGCTATTTTATGCATGGTAGATATAAAATTGCCTTCAACGCTCTTTTACGACAAAGTAAAATATTCATTGCGATTATTACGCTAGATGTGTAAGCACATCCAGCTTCATCATCATCATCATCATTTTAGCTTAACACTAGTTCACTGCTGATCATAGGCTTCCCTCAATTATTTATTTATTTATTTAGAAAACAAACAGCATTTTTTAAAAATAACAATTGTACGTTATAGTATAATCATAACACTAGCCTATTATAGGTATCCCTAGAGTGACTTTACAACTTACGGGTCTAGGAGCGATGCAACCATCATTATAATATAACATCTGAATAATTTTAAAATTTATGTTGAGATTAAATATCAAAGTTTTAACATGTTAAAAAAGGGCACTGATACGAATAGCAAAGATGCACTTTGTTAAATAAAGAGATTGTGTTATGCAATAGCGATGTTTATTTACAATGATAATAAAATATGTTTGTGTGTGCGTGTGAGTGCACGCTTGTGCATGCACGTATGTGTGTGTGCGTGTGTGCATGTGCGTGTTTGCGTGCGTGTGTGTATGTGTATATTCTTATTGATTTTAGTTCATTATACGGACATCATTTTAGCTAGATATAGCAACTGGCTGCAAGTCATCTATTCATAGTAGTTACAAAAAAGTTTTTCAACAAGTTGTTTTTTATAAATATGTTTCTTTTCAGAAAATAGGTCCACATCCGAGAAAATGTGGTTATAAGTGGAACACATTCGATTTATTGTTCGTAGCACGAAGCCTAAGTTTTTGTACGCTTTATTTGTGATCTGATCAATGTGATCCCAAAACGTGAGCTTCGTATCAAATAGAATACCTAAATCCTTGACAACCTGTACTTTTTTGATAGTTGTCCCAGACATTCTGTATGCATATTCGACTGGTTTCAATTTACGTGTGAATGTTATAAATTGACATTTAGTAACATTAACAGCAATGCGGTTACTTTTATAATAATGTTTCAACCTTTTTAATTCTTCTCGAAGTTTATAGCAGTCTTGTAGATTATTTATTTTGGACCATATCTTTTTATCATCTGCATACATTAAAAAGGAGGCATGTTGAAAGCATGTGTTTATGTCATACAAATACGCATTATACAGGAGGGAATAACTTGTTTGTTTTATTAGTAAATACACCGTTTTTATTGAATCAACGGAGTTCTAAAAAGGGGATATTTTTAATAGAGTATGGAAAACATCAAATTACTGGTTCAAAACTTCCCTCTTAGGGACTAGTATTGCCAGTTCAGTTTTGTAATATTCGTAAAGTGAAATTAAATGTCTTTGTAAGGGCAAATCTCAGTATTCATGAATGCATTTTTTATTGGAAAAAGGCACGTATGCCGACAAAATCGTTACCTAACTGTGTAAAAACACTAGTTACCTTATATAAAGTTTGGTAGGAATTGCAAAAAAAATGCCAACAAAACACAAGACGTGTTTGTGCGGCGTCGACAAGGTTTGTTACAAACTTTGACAATTTGTATGACATTAGACATGTCGATGCATTGCGATGATAATAAAGATAGACGAAGATAGGATCATTTTGTAGCGCCAAAGGGAGAGAGCCAGGAGGAAACGGCGCACCTCAGAAACATTAAGGAGCAAAAGCGGCATGCTAATGCTAAGTATTTTTCATACAAAACTCCCTCGACATGAACTGAACAGGGAAATGCTTGTTTTTGCTTGTCGATATAGAGAAGAATATTAAAATTCGGCCTACAGGCTCGATGGATGGCTAGCAGTTTATTCATTAAAATAACATAACCAAGCTTTCAATTCAGAGTTTCAAAAAAATAAAAGGCAGCTTTATTAGACGTCTGTTTATTCATCGTGACTTCCTACGACAAGCCTTGGCGACAGTGCACGTTAGCGGTAAAAGCACTTGACCAGAATTTGTTCTTTTTAAACGCCATGTAGGCTTACGAAGCAATGGAGAAAAGCGTATCAAAAGCTGCTCTACAGAAGTTTTTCCAGCATTTATGATATTTGAATGTCGAATGAGATGAAGTGTCTGCCTTGTCTATATTTGACTATGATGTAAATCAAAAAACTAAACTAAGAACGGTTGCTAACTTAGCTAAAGAAAACCCAAAAGCCAACAGTAAACGCTATATTCCATCTAAAGAAGAAATTTGTGGCTCACTTTACTGTTAGTCTGACAAGTATTATTATTAATATATATATATTTTTAGAGAAAAATATCGATTACTTTGTTTCTATCAAGAGCAAGTCTTTGTTTAATCGACTCAAATTGATGACAGTTTTCTTAACGGTTGTTCAACTTCATGGTCAAATAATGCTTAGTTCCAACACGCTTAAAAAATGTGCTGACACGCATTCCAGTTAACGATACGGCTGAAATGTTATGTTAATGCAAGACTTTCATGGCTTAATCACTTTTGAAGAGAAACAAAAATATTTTATATTACGTTGCATACAAGGACAGAGACAGATATCCTGACTGTAAAAAACAAACTTTGAAAAGAAAGTTATAAAAAACTATACAATGTCCCTTAAATAATAAATAAGTAATAGATATTACATACAGGTGTAAAAAACAGTGTTTTATTTAATGAATAAAGTAATATTTTTAAAAAATTCCCCTGTACTAGTAGCTTCCAAACAAACCTTTACTTTAATTTCAATAGCCTCGCGAATCATCCTTGGTCGATATCAAATTCTCAGCTCCCCCCGTGACCATGAGTGTTGTAAAGCACAGGAAACATTGAATTAAAAATAGTTTAAATTAAACGTAAATATAAGAAACTATTAGTTGAAACTTTGACTTAAAGTCGGCACGTTATTGTTATCCGATCATAATAATATTTATTATTTGAATGGTTAAGGTCGATTGAAAAAAGATTGGCGAGTATGCGTATTTCAAATCGAAAAAAAAATGGCCCTTATAGCCTGGGACACCCTAACCCACGGGTTAGATGAGGTGGTAGATTCTCTTAAGCCGCCACCACACGGCATTACTTATTAGTTGATTGTTTCTCCTTTATGCATAATCTGTGAAGCCAAGTTCAGTAATTAACTAATAGGGAGCTGCAAAGAAGTCCATTTAATTTTTTCATTCATATCTGCTTTGTAAATATATAATATATATAATTTTGTATTACTAATATACTGCGTATTACTATACACCTAGATTTTCCCCCGGTTTTCTCCTTCAACGCCGAGCATGTGATCAATCAGCACCTAAAGCTGCATTTGACAATTTTTGTAGTCCCTCCATCGATGTTAAACTCAATGCACACAAGTACTATGAAATTAAGGACCCGATTTCTTATTATTTATCCCGATTATAGATATATACGTCTTTTATTTGTATTTTTTTTCAGAACGTGGTTACTAATATTGGTTGCACCACTCAGTCCTTGTCACTGGAAATTGTATTTGCGAACATATGACAAATATGGGTAAAAGACACTTTTAAACCAATAACGAATTGAAAACTAAATTCTATAAAACCTATGTATGATATAAAAAACAAATCCTTGCGGATGCAGACGCTTTATTCATCTCTACAACAGCCGCTGCAATCATCACACAATAAGCAATCGAATATGAATCCTTTTGTATACACATTATTATCTCTAAGTCATTCGAATCATAATGTTTCTAATGTCCAGATTCCTTTGATACTTGCTTTATGGAAACTCGCAATAAATGCATACAAAATTACACATGCAGCCAAATATTCATCAACGGTGGAATAAAAGTCCTTCAGGGTTTGTATTAAGACTGAAATTGAAGGTGAGTGATGAAATTTTAAAGCAAAATGAAATGCCAGTTGTGTGCCACCGATAGACGCGCCCTTTGTCCATTTCTTTATTGAATATCGTACGAATAATCGTAAATTTGTAAATACGAAGAACTGATATTCAAATTGGCAACCATTGCAGCTTATAATAGGACCGAGATTAAGAATAACTTCTGTAGAAACTGTTTACAACATTCTGTTAGTAGTTTTATAGATATTAAATATAATATCAGGTCCTTTTCAGATGATTATCATGCCATATTTTGAGTACCTACAGAATCATAGAAAATTTAGCATGCATAGTATGCTAATTTTTCTTTCGTAAGTAATTAGTATCTGATTATGATCTACTAGTTGCTTTCGATCACGGCAACAAGCTTCGGTAACTGGAGGTAAGATTCCTGTGCAGGACTCCGTCTAGGTAGGTACCACCGCAGGGCCAGTTATTCTAACAGTAATTTTAATGTGTTTCGGTCTGAAGGGCACTCAGAGGAAGTGTAATTACTGGACATATGAGGCTTAAGATCTCTGGGAGACAAGCCCAGTGAGGTGCCACACATAAATGTTCTAGGAGATACAGTATTTGTCATGGGCAGACGTTGACGGTAACTGGAGGTAAAATTCCTATGCAGGAATCCGTATAGGTAGGTACCACCCCAGGGCCAGCTATTCTGCCGTGAAGCAGTAGTGTGCAAACATTACTATGTTTCGGTTTGAAGGGCACTGTGAGCTATCGTAATCACTGGGCATATGAGACTTTAGAACTTATGTCTCAGAGTGATGGGCACAGTGTAGTCTCACACAGAAATTTTCTGGGTGACACAGCATTTGTTATGGGCAGACGTTGCACTTACCATCAGGTGAATGTTTTGCCCGTTTCATCACTTTATCCAATAAAAAAAAACATCAGCTGAACGTTTTGGTAGTTTCCTACCTTTACGAAAACAAAAAAATACATGTTGTATATGCATTAAGGTTAAAACAGAGAAACTCTGACTTCTTTATCTTCCTGTACCCAAAATAACGGTAATACCATAACATCGAAGGAAAGGACGAAGAAGAAGGAAAATCAGAAGGAAAAGGTTTGCCATAATATATCAAGACTTAAAAACCAATGATTTATATGTTAAGAATCTCAACTGATTCAAACATATAAGCAACCACTTTTCTGTCATTAATATTAGAGGGATTTCCGAACTGTGTATTTGAGTGCGTTTTGTCGTGTTTGTCAGGCGAAATGTGAGGTCAACCGTGCCAGCGCTTCTCGGTCCGAGAGCCGTTGCTCGTCGTCTATTGGGCTTTCATTTGTTGTTCGAAGCGGCCCTCCAATCTATTTAGTATTTTATACCGGCCCGGGATCGTATCTGGTTTGGACAATCCTGCTCTACATCACTACCGAAGGCAATCACCATATTGATAGTGCCATATTTATCAAAAGGCGCTCAATCGTCCTCACTCAATCATTTTCTAGGAAATTTCTACCATTTAAAATTGGATGGTGATTCAAATATGATACCGGAACAATGGATATACCATACTATACTCTTAAATGAATAACTAACAAGGATTGCACTGGAAGTAACCATATTAAAGACTGCAAGCATGAAAATACATGCAACTTTCAAAAATCAATGATGATGGAGTCCTCCTGGAGAATTATCGACCACGGCGACAACCGTCGAATACTGACAGAATTTATCAACTGCGCAGGAGATATTATAGTGTCACAAGTATACGCGCTGACGCTGGGCACTTACACGTCCCAGCATAAGTTGGGCACATAAAAATGTGCCCAACGAAACGCCCATGCAATACGATCGAAGATAGGCTAAGATGCAGTGTTAAAGACAAGAACAATCACAACACAGCTCGACCCGAAAAATAACGATTTTTGTAGACCCCCGGCGTAGTAGTCACATACTCTAACCATAAGAATAAATTAACCATACAAATATAGAATAAAGTAACCATAATATATATAAACATACTAAAACCAATATTAATAGTATATTGGTTTTAGTATGTATAAATTTTGGTTTTGACTTAGCTGCGTTAAGCAATGTACTTTAAAGTAGTAAAGGCAGTTCGAGACGCCTTTGTATTCTTAAATTCTTAATAAAACGTATCTCTATACTTTACTTACCTATATCAGATGTTATCAAGAAAATATAGTATAAATAAAATAAAAACAAACTGATGAATAATATATTTTTATTAGAGAGAAATTGGGCGATGAAAAAAGTAGTTGGTAATGTTTAAAGCCAATATAAATTTATTTAATTCATCGAATTCGGCGCAAAATAACAAACATGGACTGCATTTAGCTGTAAAATATTAAAATTAATACAAGCGCAGGGATAAAGCCAGTCCACTTTCCACCACTGACAGTATAACCAATCGTATAAAAAGTTTCACTAAGAACTCATGAAAATATTACGGATCAATGATTTCTTCTTCCTGTTATTTTTAGGATTATTACAATATTAATAGAATTTTACAT
This sequence comes from Luehdorfia chinensis, assembly GCA_019845155.1. NCBI lineage: Eukaryota > Metazoa > Arthropoda > Insecta > Lepidoptera > Papilionidae > Luehdorfia > Luehdorfia chinensis. The sequence continues at coordinate 2,952,303 of JAHVAK010000125.1, forward strand.
CATTCTCACATTTATAATGAGTCGCGCGTTGGTTTCTCGCATGAGACAAATAAGTTAAAGACAAAGCTTTTTTCAAATTATTATTTAACATTTTAAAATTAACCATAAGATAAATCCGTGATATAGTATATAACCATTTTACTTTTCATGTAAGGTAAATACTCCATCCATTCCCTCCAAAATAACAGCTACAAATTTTTGTAGCAATCTGCGGAGGACGGCTATGTTCAGCAGTGGACTAGTGATAGGCTGAAAGGAGAAATACTCCATCGCACTGAAAAATGCGATGGAGTAGTTACGAGGTTTCAGGGGTGGCAGGATTCCTACCAGTACCACCGCAATGCCAATTATTCTGCCATCATACAGTGGTGTTCAAAAACCACTGTTTTTCAGTTTAAATAGCAGTAAAGGTATTTTAATAAACGAGCATAAATAAGACCTCAGAACCCGTGTCTCGTGTTGACGAGGCGACTTGCTTGTCTCGTCACTTATGTCCATAAGTATCCGATGAAGCTGTAAAAGCCGAGACGGCTAACAGCAATTACATCACCGAAAATATATATACTTATGTCCATAAAAAAGGTCTAGGTGGCGTTGAGTTTATCGTGAAATAACAGCATGATCGTCTACTTATATTCCCAAACATATCGCAGTAAATGCGATAAAATACAGCAACAAAGTAACGCAAGCGGTGGTTTCTTGCATAAAAAATTAAAAAATAATGCTAAGTACTTTAAAAAAAATCGTATCTGGCCTCCTTGGGAAGCGCCTCGTGCTAAGCTGCTTGTAGGGTAATTATGGAATTAAATTTTATTTTTTATTTTATAGCTTGTTAGTGATAACTTGTAGACACAAACGTATGTTGTTCGTTAATAATTGACACTTAGCTCTGTATTTTATTAAGTCGATGTCACTGTTATTTTCTGTATATTTCCTGAGACTGTCGTAAAACGGCTTATCTGCGTAAAAGACATCTATGTTCCTATTACGGTCATGCAAAAGATTATAAATTGCAAAATAACCTCATTCTTATTGAAGAGGAAATTGTCCAAGTTAGAACACAGCACGTCGTGTCATCTCGCGTCGGTTAAAACTGTACAAATTATGCGAAGCGAACGCCTGCAGTGGAGATAATGTATTCGATTCAAAGTAAGACGATCGCATCGTTCACGCGAGCTTTGGATGTTGCCGGACTTTTAGTAGCACTAACTAAGATTTCTCCATTCTATTTAAACTCGACACCAACGTGCGCATATAACCAAAACTTTCAGTAATTTCAAATGACATTATACATATTAAAACTATATAACATATTAAAAGCAGAATATTTTTTTTTTAAAACTTCAAGATTGTTGAAAAACTATTAATTATTCTCCAACTGGCATTCCACAGAAAAAAATATGCCATGCACGACCACTTTATGGAATCTGCTGCTGACACCGGTTTTTCCAAAGCGACGCGACCTTCAAGAAAAGAGCCTATTCCTTTCTTAAAATTTTCTTTAGTATTTCCTCTGGTATTGTAGATGTTCATGGACGACGGTGTTCACTTACCATCGCGAGAGCCTCTAGCTGTAAAGAAAACTTATTAAATTAAAAATACATTCGTACACCATTAGTAGCCATTCACAATTGTCGTTCGATACTCAAAGAATTTGCGATTATATCAATTCACGAGAGAACGCTTTGAATATTGAGCGGACTGTGTCAACCGAACATTGAGACACGATAAAGTAACAATTTCGGCTCCTCTCTGACATTCTTGTAATGTCCCTTGAATTGGTTAAAAATACCGGAGAATATGTTGCCCATCTTTTGATGAAATGACTAAAAAAAAAACAATGTAACAAAATTACAATGCAGATACAGCTATTGTAATTTATTATTATTTATTAGTTAATTTTTTTTTTCACGTTGCCAGAGATGAAAATTATTATAAATTTTCAATGGAACACTTCGCGAACCTGGAAATTTAGCTATCGATATGAACTAGAAAATCTTTAAATGTGTATTAGTGCACTTACTTTCCAAATTGTGGCAAAACACCTATTCAGATTCAACGGAACACTTGTGTTCTGTGGAACAAAGTTTAGGAACCCCTGTTCTGTTATGTAGTCCAGCTTTTTATTCTATGGAAGTGCTTTTTATTGAATAAAAATAGTTTCAGGAGTTACTTGAAATTTCTTTTCTGTCTTGCCCGATGACCCACAGTACTATTTCTCCTGCATCGCGAGTGCGATCTACAGACTCTTTATATGCATAACACAACCAAACGCTATTAATTACTTCTAATAATTAATTCTAGCATTTTTCAATTGTTGGGAAAAAATGTGAATCTGACAACCGCGTGTTCATCGCAGCTGCTTAAAATTTCAATTATTTTTATTGGCACACAGCATTATAAACAATAAGCATTTACTTTAACAATATCATAATAATGACTGATCAAATCCAAGTAAAAATATTACTAATACTAACGATATTGCCATATTGAAAGCCAGTGTAATGTTTTTGAAAGCTTCGTCAGTGAGCCTAAAGTGCCGATTCTCAAGTTTCTTGTCTCGTCAAGTCATATTCCATGTCCCAAAGTCTGCTCATAGATGGACAGTGATATATTTACGAACATGTTCTTTTCTGCATTGTTGGCACTTTCAACACACCATCAGATGATGTATTACCTGTCTATCTCTTCTAAAACTTTCTTTCCTGCCCAGGCTTCGTAAGCACAGCTCTAGGGAGATAAGTAATAATATGTAATACTAATACGAATGGACTAGCTAACCGGTGCGAATATATCGTACAATATCGTGATCATGAACAGACGGTACTATGTACCTTCTTTAAAGAATGTAAACAACTCCAACCGACAGCTGTCATGCATGTTAGTTGAACAGATTACAATAGATGGTGCTTTCTAGAATTAAAGTAATTATAAGACATTAATATTGATGCAGTATTAAGAGAAATTTCATGCCGACAAAAGAAAACATAGGTGTTCTTTTGTCGGTACATATAGACAATTTAAAATAAGAAGAACAGAAAATGACAAAATGTTAAAAAGGTACATCGACTTTCAATGTAATGTCTAAGAGATAAGGAGATAAATTAGAGTCGAAATTTCTAGACACGGTAAGGTCAAATTAAGACAATTAACCCCACCGCGTGTTTAGGTGCCGCAAATAGAAGCTACCGATGGCTGGATCGACTAATGAGTTATTAGAGTCGCACCGTGCATTGAAAAATCACGTCCAGACTAATAATGAGAAAAATAATCATTATCGATACTTTACAATAAATACGACGAGAACATTATATTGCTTTCGAAGTGATTATTTATACGACAAAAGGGGTCTTCTAAATGACATGCTACTTAAAGAATTTTAAATGTTATAAAAGTTTATTTTCATTTAATTTATTTTTCATTTAAAAAACGATACTTCACAGTAGGATATCTCCTGATTTGTGAGTGCGTTTCACATTTCACATGCACAAAACAACCAGACCCACTTAACGTCGTCAATTTGTTTTATAATAATATCACAATGCATTATCATATCGATTTCGGTAGTTGATTGATAACGACAACAGTTTAAGCTCTGAGTATAATATCTCTCTAAAAGACGTTGCATCTTTTTGCATTTTCTATCGCCTATACAACGAAGAGTGTTCTGAGTAGTTATTCGGATTAATTCCTGCTGCCAAGTTCCACCATCACACATTGCGGCACAGCACAAAATTTCATCAGCACTACAAATCTACTACTTTTTCCAGATATTTTTTGCCAAGCACTACCACTGTATGGAATCTGCTGCCGTCGACGGTATTTACAGACCGATACGACTTAGGGACTTTCAAGAAAAGAGCCTATTCCTTTCTCAAAGGCCGGTAACGCACCCGCGATTACTCTGGTATTGTAATTGTTTATGGACGGCGGTGATCACTTACCATCAGATGCTCGTTTGCCCCCTTACCTATAAAAGAAATATAGGTATACTGCAGATTACCATTACGCACTAAAAGAGTTTAAATAAATACAGATGTAAGTAATTTAGAGCCAAAGACTTTTAATATCTTCGTTATAAATATTTTAAATATAAATAATATTTATACTTCGGATCGATCCTGCATTTCTATTATCTATGGCATTGAAACGACTACCAGAGGAAATGAGTACACTCTCTAGGTAGGTACCACCGCAATGCCAGCTATTCTGCCGTCAAGCAGTACAATATAATTATTAATTTATTTCAGTCTGAAGGGCACTGATATCTAATGTAATAACTGGGCATATAAGACTTAAAAACTGAGGTATCATGGTGACGAGCGCAGCGTGGTGTCATACAGAAATCTTCTGGATGACGCAGTATTTGTTATGGACAGACGTTGCACTTACCGTCAGGGGAACGATTTGCTCATCTTGTACCTTTTGCAGGCAAAAAAATTGCAAAAGCAGGTGAAAAACCCTGATTTTTAAATGTTCTGCGTTTCGTTTAATGAGTGATAAAAACCGACGACTCTATTACTATTTAAAAGAATAAGGCGTTAATTTGCGGAAATGCAGTATATTAAAGGAAAAAAATAGTTTATTCAGATCCGCATACAAAATTTGCTCACGTCTATTAGCAAATTAACTTTATCTCTTCTTAACCCCATTATTGGTAACAATGCATAAGTTCTTAGTCCTACCCATATGTTGATTCAGAAGAAGGCCGTAGGATGTTATTTAGGCCAAACTTTCTAACAACCAGAGAGAACGAAAGAAAGTTTTTGAAGCACTCACATAAGAATACAGGCAGATTTCATAACAACAGCAATGTGGAACTATACCAAATAAAATAAAACAGTCGTAGAAGAAGCATAATTCAACAGTATGCTAAATTGACAATAGAAAAAAAGGAAACTAAAAGATCGTCGATAAAGTTTCTCTGTGACAACAATATAGCAAATGCCAAAATCTAAAATTAAAGAAGAAAAATAAAACATATAATTAAAATCCAAAATGCTCCCAAAAAGAATGCCACTCAGTATGTGATGTCGTAACACAACCTCGCTCTGATTTTCAGTGCCCGATTGATACCCTTTATTTCAATTTAAAAATAAATTCCGCCAGTACACTCAGTGCACAGCATCAAATATATATGAAAACATAATAAACTTTATCAAAAAATAATATTGTATTTCTTGTAAATACTACATAGTATGCAACTTACTCTCAAAGGAGTAGGCAAATGCCGGTAGGAGATTACTGATAGGAGGAAAAGTCCTCTCCAGACCAGACCACCCGATCTGGCGGATAGCTTTCCTCTTCCGTGGCAACATCATCAGCCAAAGTAGCATTAAGTACCTATTGTACCCAAACTTATTATTTGACAACCGCGTGGCTTAGTGGTCAGAGTACCTGACTCCGGCAGCAGCTAATAGTTTTGAATCCCAGCGGGAGAAATTTTTTTTGCAAAAACATCATTAGTTGTTGACAATACTAGAGAAATACTAGTGTGGGTTTTTTTAAGAATACTGGCGACGCTATAGCATTACTAATATTCCTGTTAATTTGCTATTTTCCTTGTGCTAGAATGTCGTTCGCGGCAATAGTCGAATGGATGGCTCGATCCTACGATATTTCGCAGTCCATACCCAAAACCATTGGGCTATTGCCTTGTAAAAAAAGATTTAATAAATAAACTTTATTTTGTTAGTAATTCAATTCAATACGATTTATATTTATAATTCTCGATAAATAACTCGGCAACGACTCATCTCTAGCACGAACGCTGGTCCATGCCGCGGTTGTTGGATGCGTAGTGCCACACCGCTAGTGCAGTAATTGGTTTGCTCAACCGCTACCCGCTGATTTTTATCTCTGATTATTGAGTTTTCACGCCAATTAAATATTATCTCGCTTCCTGCGGAAGACCCGTTTGTAAAGCTGATATATTGTTAGATTATCAGAATATTCTCCTTGTTAAGGGAAAGACTGAAGTGTAAATTTAAAAAATAATAAATGTCATAAACGTTGAATACTTAAAAGCTTGCATTTTTAGATATGTACGATATCTTAATAATCGTTTAAAACAGCGTTACACACGGTCCGTTTTTAATTTAATGATCGAAATAATAATTTATTAACATCTTCATGCTTATAAAAGTTTAAAAATATTAAGCCAAAAATACCCTGTGGTGCTATAGTAGCAGTATACTGTCGCTGATAAACTGATAATGATAAGAATGATTTTGAGATGATTTTTTTTATTGTAATATTCTTCATACAACACAGTATACTTATTTCGACAACCGCGTGGCCAAGCGGTCGTAGTTACAAGCTACTGCGGACCCTGGGCTTGAATCCCAGCCGAAGCCAGAATTTGTACAAAAACACAAGTTGTTGGTTTTCGAGTCTGGTTGTATTGCAATTGTACCCGTGGCTCTGACACGCCATCCTTCCTCCGAGCTTATCGCATGAGCGTTATATCGTACGTGGGTAGGTCAGGACAAGCGAGTACTGTGCTTGCACGTTCACTTGTGGCACTATAATGTCTCCTTAACAGTAGATAGCTTCCGACTTATTCGAAAGTTGTCACCGTGGTTGAATATCAGGCAAGAGGAAACCGTATTTCTGTATGAAGTTTTTTATGTTTGTCCGGGTGTACGTTGAGTTCAGGGTAACGTTTGTAGACAAAACAGGTATGGGGAATATACCTGTATAAAATGCGTTTTTAAAATAAAGCAAATAAATATATTGTAGAGTAAGGATAGTTAAAGGAATCAGATCTTACATTGCAGAAATCCATTATACTAAGGAAAGGAAGTTAATTTGCTAACATCTGCATGTAAAATATAAAGCCCAAAGACGCTCATTTTCATCTAAGTTAATAATATAGGCGTGGGTTACCCCTGACGACTAAAATGAATTGAAGATTCTCTTCACCCACTAGACGAAACAGCAATTGTAACTTTTCTTAGTGTTCTGTACGGACGTGATCTAGCACTGCTTAAGCTGAAGCATCATCATCATCTACGATAGTCGCTTATCCAGAACTTCAACATCACGCATTGCTGCAAGCTGCGCAGGATTTGTAATTGGCCTGTTAATACAATAAAGCAAATAAATATAATAAGTTCGATGAAACGTTTATACGATATCTTCGGAGGAAGGTTTGCATGCAGTGGCAAAGACACGATCACAATAATATCGTCACCTGAAAACCAACTACAGGTTACTGCTGGGATTCAAACTCACAACCTATAACTCAATATGTACACAACTTAGTACTCAATGTGTACATAAAACGCATAGTCTGGGTGTTCAGCCCATTGTCACTTCAGCTTCAGGATGACCGTGTGGCCTAGTAGTCAGAGTATCTGACTCTTACGTCGTGGGTTTAAATCCTAGTCGGAACCAACATTTCCAACATTTGAACACTAAAATCAAAACATTGGTTTTTGGGTCTTGTTGTGTTGTGCGTATGGAATTTATAATAGTAAAATTCACTCACGATAGAGGATAAATTTTAGCTTGAGCATCATTTTTTGTACAAGATTTAGTCAAAATTAGTTCCCTGTCGGAATTTCTACTCGTACAGTCAATAACTATTAAAAAAGTAAAGTAAAGTAAAGCCTATAAATATCATACAGCTAAACACAGGCCTCTACTCATTTTTAAGTAGGTTTTGGAAGAGGCTACCGCGCTGCTCCAATGCGGGTTGACGAACATCGCAAGTCCTCGAAATATTGTTATTGCTCAGAAATGTAGGTCTCCTCATGACGTTTTCTTTCACCGCTAAGCTCGTGATAAATCGATACTTAAAATCGCACAATAATTTTAGAGGTACCGGCACTGGGATCGAACTCAGGTTACTCGCATACTACGAAATTTAAGGCGTGCGCCTGGCTCTTCTTCTACAACTATGTACTACCAATTATCAATTTATATATACTGTCTAAAGTGCAGAGAAACACCATTATTATTATAATCAATCCCCACCACAGCACCTCATTCTCCTTAACAGCTAAAACACATCCATTTGCCTTTATAAGCTGAAGCCTTAACATGTCTTCTGGAGACAGTGTCAACGACGAAGGTTAACTTTCTCGATGCTATTAAAGCACAGACTCGTCCGGTACATTGTTGCGTATCTTAGATACTCTCTAATATCATGCATTATTTATCAATATACGCGTATATATATATAACACGTTGATTACAATACTCGCTTACTTCTTATCATAAATTTATTGTTGAGTCCTCTAAGAGTATTACGTACTTTTGTTATTTATATTGCTTTTTAAGAATGTATTAAATTTTCTTATTATATCTGTATCACTCAGCGATCTATGGAAAGGTCTATGCTTGGTGTTTATTTTAGAGATAGAATGCGTAACGATGATATCCGCAGCATAACTAGAGTAGCCGGCAGTCTTGATTAGGATTAGCAAGCTGAAGTGGCAATGGGCCGGTCTAATAGTATCTAAAATCTATAACCGTTGGAGAAGAAGGATTCTAAAATTGGAACAACGTACCGATGACCCTCACTAGATGGGGCGACAACAAGCTGTTCAGTTTTGCGAGGAGTCGATGGATGGCTCAAGACCGGGTTTTTGTGGCAATATGGGAGAAGAACTACGTTAAACAGTGGACTAAGATAGTCTGTTTTGATGATGATGATATCATTCATCATGAGTATCATTAAACGAATAATGGTGGATTTACAAGAAAATATTACTTAATGTATGTGCTTATGTGACGATACGTGCTTTGAGTACATATATAGTTTTAGGTTGTGGGTTTGAATCCCAGCAAAAGCCGGTGGTTAGTTTGAAGATCTCGATGTCATTGTGATCGTGTCTTTGACATATAAAACTTCCTCCGTATATTGTATAAACGTTACATCGGGCATGGCAAGGAGTAGCCCAGTGGGTTCTGTGTGCATACATACAGTCACGCCTCTTTGCCATTAGGGTAGGTAGAGACCACATTCTTAGCGCAGTTTTTTAATGAAAAAGAAATGTGCAATGCGTTCCTACCTTTACCTAATGGTAAGTGCAACGTCTGCCCATAAGAAATTCGGTACCACCCAGAACGTTTCTGTTTGGCACCACTCTGTGCCCGTCATCCTGAGACGTCAGTTCTTAAGTCTCATATGCCCAGTAATAACCCTAGCTCTCAGTGCCTTTCACACTGAAACACAGTAACGTTTGCACACTATTTCTTTACGGCAGAATATGCGGTGGTGATTCCTATGCAGAAATCCTACCACCAGTAAATATATCCTATGCAATTGACAAATCACGAAAGTTTTTTTTAATGTAAATTTAGTCCATATCTATTTTGTGACATGCCTTGGTCCCGTGCAAAGCGTTTTTCTTTTTCGTATCTGATGCGCACGGCCAGTGACTGGAACTCTTTGTAGGTGGATCTTCTCATAAGGATGTCGTGGTGTTACCACGGTATCGAAGGAACATTGACGCTATTTTATTTCTGTTTGAAAATGTTCTGATGTGTTTGAACTACCTAATTTGTATGATATGATCATATAATAGAATAAAATAAGAAAATATTCCAGAAACTAATTCGAAATTTTTTACAGAAAAATTCGTATGTCGTGTTCGATGTGGGACTACAAATTTCACAAGAACTTGTTTCGTAACAGTTTGCTATCTTTCGCAATTAATCCTTGCAGTTATGGTTCTGGAGCAAGTCTTATAATAGCGCCTTGTTCAGAATACGCTGCAACAATAACATAAATATTATTAGCATCCCAGGACATTGTTCCCAAGTGGCTGAGCAACAGCGTTTCATTTTAACCAAAGCATTATCTGCAATAATAACTTGACTGGATTGAGCCGAACAATACAAAAGCGGACGTGTAGGCGGATAGTATCGAACTATTGATGACGTGTATTCTCATAGAGTTGTTAACGCTGAAAATAATGAATTCAAAAATAAATTTTGGAATAACTATGGAATAAATGTTTATAATGATCTATTAATACAGCAAAAAAGTGTTTTAATAGTTTTTTTTCCGTTAATTATATCCATTAAATAGCCGTCAGAATGATACCTATTTTATATGACATTTAAACGATAGCATCACATATAATGTCTTCAGCGTCGTTTATTTCAAAAATTAAGGATCTTTCGTATGTGGCGTGGCGTGGGAAGCGTGATTATAGGTGCTTCGACGAAATTTTACAAGAAAATTAAAATTTAATTTAAAAAAAATCTTGAGGCGCAAGTTTCATAATTATATCTGCGAAGTCATACAATACCATAGACACGTATATCCATAGTTCATAAAAAATCAGAATTTAAATCCTATTCCTGTACCAAGACAGACACAGAATACCTTACTATATTACTTCACAATCGAGAATGGTAATATCATCTTTGTAAATAAAGTATCAAGAAGCCATTGTAACAGCAACTTCGTCGGATTTAATTGTGGGTAGCGTTAATTGGCCATTGTCCAGCATATTGGTTTGCCCTCAGCTGCCCTTCGGTTTACTAAAGCCTATTGTTATTACGGACCCTTAGTAAAATATGTAACGAAACAATTAATTTTGCACACAGGATACCTAACCGGAGCGAAACAATGCATTTTTTAATTTTCTTTTTTGTCTATGAAAGTTTGCTATCTAACTTTTTTTCATAAAAATTATACAGTTTCTGTATAGCATTTTAAAGTTGAAGAATATCGAGTTTAGCATTAATATAGTAACCATACGATAATAAACCTCTAAAACCTTTTTTAAATGATGAAAAGCTACATTTCACATTGATAAGTTTGTAAAAATACTTATTGCACTAGTCGAATATTTTCATGTCATAATAACATTGTAGTAACTGGTCTGTTTCTAGCATGGTGAGAACCTTCAGAATTTAACGCGAATAATGTCTGACTACCATGGATATATAAGATAATTTTACTTACTTTCCACCGGAAACGGGAAAACGAAGCATTGTTATTACAATACAAACAATTTGCATTTTGCACAAATATTGTGAATGACATAATAGACTTGCAGTAATATTGTTAATGGTGACTAAAGTAAATAATTAAAAATCTTGTCTTCCGACTGTCGACAATATAAGAATCTAAAATATAAAGCAACTGAAATACCAAGGAAAGTGACGGACAGCAGCGTACAAGGAGTTTGGTACTTCGATCACCAATCCACCCACAAAACATGGCGATTATAAAAATGTCTTTCAACTTTCGGGAGACGACGTCGAACATTTTACAGAATGTTTTACCCATTTCATGATTTCGTTATCGTCATTAAGGAATAAGGTATAATAATATCAGGATAATCTCGATTTTTTTTAGATTGAGGAGCAGCGTCTTACGTAGCTGTCTGGTTCCGCGATCGCCAAGCCGTCTGAAAAGTGAAGCGATCATAGCAAACTCTTCAAAATTAAGAGAGGCATATGTCAAGCAGTAGATTTTGTACAGGCTGATGAAGAAAGATGTCAAATATTGACTCCTGTTGAAACATAGATGCACTAACTGCTGGTGGTAGGGTTAGGGGTCAAATTCAAAGTCAAATTCATTATTTGCTATAAATATGGTTATGTAACAAGCACACCTTAGTAGGTTTAAGCCACCTATTATCACGTGGCTTAAGCCTACTAAGGTATTTTTATAGCATACAAACAATTTCAGATTTCGTAGTCGACACAGTTTTCATAAATAAAAAATAAAAAATTTAAATTCTATATATGTACATGACAAATTTCGCTTAGTGGATATAATTAATAATTTCAAAATATAAAAATTTTAAAAATTAATGATACTATAAAATATAAAACCAAAAATAAAATTCACTTATAAATAATTAAAAAAAAATTAAGACTATTTTAAACATTTTTTTAATTTCAGCGACGTGCTTTTAGATAGCCGTTTAAAGGCCAAGGACACTTCGTTCGCAAGTTCACAACGGTATATATTTGTATTTAACTTTGCCGCCCCACTTATTAGTCCCGCAATATCCCGCGAACTGATAAAAAGGTATTCTTGGATATTCAAGATAACACCTTAACTACCTCAGCGGGCGTGAAACAACCTTACATCTTCTTCCAGTAAACTATACGTCCGGGCAACAAAAGCGTTTAACTAAAACCAAGACCGCTGCGTTCTTCGAAACATTTCCATAATAATAATTATTATGTAGCAATAAGCAGCTCTTTTATCAGCCGGACATATGGATGAGGCAACTGACCAGAGAATATAAAATGATATTCTTTTCACGGACACTACCTTTATTGTTTTTTTTCTCTACGTAAAGACTCTACGTTTAACAAATTTAGGCAATGCGAATAAAAACCGCAATGGTTATTGGTTTTATAAATATAATCGTATATATCCAATTACGACTATGTAGTTAAGTAATATGTCAGAGCGGGAACCAGTCAGGCGAACTATCTTCAAAGAATCAGTGACTCCACCTGTCCCCGTCTCCATTTTATTTATTTAAGCGAGCTGAAGTTACTATTATGACTTTGTCTATGATGATTAGTCCACTGTATTCGATATTTAAATTAGCATCTATATATTTTTTATTTTTCAAACGTTCATTCTATTTAGTCTTCTATTGTTAGAACTTCGAGTAAATGCTAAAGTTAAAAATAGTACAACACAAAACCTACAAAACAAAGATATAAATATAAGTAGTGCATTTTTTAGCTACAGCATAGCTATTAATACGAGTATACAAGTCAATCCAGAGTTACTCTATATCACACGACTGTCTTACCGAATATAATCATAGAACGTTAAACAATAAGAAAACCGCATTGCGTCTAGATGCACTATCACGAACTCTAAGACACTTGAAAATATTCAGATCAGAAAATTAATTTCTGTGCACAACTGTAGCATTCAATTGTAGCCCAAGATCCCCAAGCCAATTCTAACGAAAATTCAGAATGCTGTGTTGTAAGTCATTCAGCCATCGAAGCACGCTTTAAAAAATTACATGATTAAAACTGAAACTCAATATGGTTACATAAATTCTTCGATAAATATAAATTATCATAAACTATTGTAACCATTAGGCCTTGAAAACAAGGAACAGTTTTGCAGATACATTAATTAATTGCTATTTATTACACCGGCCTAGGAATAAGTAGAGGAAGTTGTATCGACGACCGCGGAACCCAGTGTTCAGAATAAGTGACTTCTAAGCCGCGGGTCCTGAGTTCGAATATCAGCCGAAGCCAAAATTGGTGTAAAAACTCAAATTGTTTTCGGGTCCAGTTGTGTTGTGCATGTGAAATTTATGATACAAGAACAATCCTAGTACGGAAGAATTTATTAAAAAAACTATTAAGCGTAAATAAATTAAGTCAAACATCTAAACATTCAACATTCTACCTTTCTGAGTCCATTGTTGAAACAAAAGCCTTTTTGGAAACCCTCAGAAAGCTGACTTGCGATTCATTGCAGACTTGCCCATACTTTGCTGGACAGGACGTTCATAAGCGTAATTACCGTAACGTAGTGGTGCTTTATATCAACAGTCTGGGACAGTCCGCCACCAAAGTATGGCAATCACTGCAAATGCCTCGGAAAAGACCTAGATTCTATGCAGTAGATGAGCTTAGCTTCCTAGATTGAATCTTTACCGATATTGGCATGATTGAAGAGTTTATCTTAAGTGATGAAACGAGCAAAACGTTCATCTGATGTTTACATCTTACGTTAAACTTTAGTGCAACATCTGCCATCTGTGATTACACTAGCTGCCAGCGCTTTTGTGACCAAAACCCAGTAATGTTTACACACTACTGTTTAACGGCAGAATAACTGGCCCTATGGTTGTCCCACCTAGACGGATTTCTACATAGTTATCCATAAGTAAGTCGCCAAATATTCTCATTACTAAAATTAAATGAAGTATCTATATAGACATATTCCTATAGTTAAGCTGGTTGCCAATTCTCCTTCTTCTGTCCAGTCTTTAAACCTACTAACGATAGGTTCAGCTTTACTTTGGGTAATTCTGTGCATACTCAAGTGTAAAATTGTTGGCAGCCACATATTTTTTTAAGATGTCTGACTCTCGTGTGTTGGCGGCGAAAGAGATTTTGCCATCATATCACAGAGTGGTCGACGAAAGTCGACTAAGAGAAATGCATGGCTGACAGTTGCAAAAACTAACCAAAATACTTCTGCGTCTAACGTGCGAGACGATAACTGCAAGTTCTCATCATTTGGAAGAGGCCTACGTCCAGCAGTGGTCTCGTTGAAAGCTTATTGATGATGATGAGAACACTTTCATTACACAATTTATAGCTTTTTATACAAGCCTTCAAGAAATTATCTTAATATTCATTCAGAGAATAATTTAGCGTAACAATATTAATAATTGTTCATATTTCTTGGAAACAAACTATATTTTAAGGCTAGTAAAGATGCACGGACAAACAAGATTTTTCAATCAACCGCACAGCGTGAGCCCTTATTAAAAGTATAATGCTCTCGATCTTTTGTTAATATGAATACGCTTAAAATATTTTCTTTGTTTTTATTTTATTTTAGGCTTTGTTAAAATGTAGGTACCTCATTTTATTTAAGGATCTTACGAATTTTGAAGAGGTATGGAGAAACACATTTCGTATTGTACTACTCACTTACTTGACACATTGACGCAGTCCCCATACTTGACACACACGAGTGAGGTCCCAAAATAGGATTCCCGGTATCTTGGTACTAGCCGGTGACATGACTATTGTTTTAAAATAGATAAATAAACATCCATGACTCGAATTAATCATAAAAAATTTTGTCCTTAGTAGAATTCGAATCCACAATCCTAAACTTTAATCGTTAAAGTTAAATGGTTCGGATATCTGAATGGTGGAAACGTACAAAACATTCACCTGATGGTAAGTGTAACCTCCGCCCATAACAAATGCTGGGTCATCTAGAAAATTTTTCTCAAATGCCCAGTGATTACGCTAGCTCACAGTGCCCTTCAAACCGAAACAGTAATGTTTGCACACTACTACTACTATTCACGGCAGAATAACTGGCCCTGGGGTGGTGCCTATCTAGACGGATTTCCTGCATAGGAATTAATATTCCTGTTAGCCCAACTAAGCTTAAAAGCTTATGGTAGAATACGGTTCACGACAATAGTCGAACGGCGTGCTCGATCCTGCGACATAATTTTTCGCAATCCGAGCCCTTAAAAAGTACAATAACAGCCTATAAATGTCCCAGTGCTGAGCACAGGTCTCTTCTCATTTCTAGAGGGTTTTGGAGCCGGAAAGAATCCGCCAGGCTACTCCAATGCGGATTGGCGAACTGTGCGGATACATAACAATAGGCGAAAAAAAATTGAAACTAGAACTAGACCGAAAGTCTATATGTTTACTGAATCTTGAATGACTTGTCTTGACTGTCCTTTGAATCCAATACTACATCCAAAACCATCTATCAAAAAAGTTATGCTTTAGCCATCCATCATAGGGGAAGGTGAGGACGTTTGAGTACATCTTTATTCGTGCTGTTTACGGTACTGAAATATATTCTGTAATTTCTGAACAGTAACCGAGACCGCTGGACGACTTTCAGAAATATTACTCTTGGATTATTGAAATATCGTAACGCTACGTGCTATTTACAAAACTTTAAAAAAATAAACAATTATATACGAAATATAAGCAGGTGAAATTGCCACAATAGTACGCGCAAGCGTAGAGGCACGCACTCTTCCTAAAACGAAATATATTTATTGATCATTAAGCGTTATCAATTTTGTCGTAAGTTAAAAAAAATATATAATGAAATGCAATTTCTAAAATTAAATAATTTATTCCTACCAAATTATAATATCATAGAACTTGTTATGAGGATGAGTTAATAATATTTAACTTAGTAATAAAAGTCATCACATACACAGGCCACCTCATTGATTCAGACGAAATAATAAAAAATTTATAGTCATTGCCGTTGAGCATTCGGGCAACAAAGATTACAAAGATAATAAACCTCAAGAGCATTCGGGCAACAAAGATTACAAAGATAATACACCTCAAGAGCATTCGGGCAACAAAGATTACAAAGATAATACACGGGGACTATTGCGAAAGGCTGGTATAGCGATTCGCTTACCAGGCGTGAAGATTATAGCAAATCAAATCCTCATTGCCTATTTAAAGGCTAATGAAGATGATTACTACAGCAGTTGCCAGCAAGCAAGGCAACTATGGCCTTTGCCCATATTTCCATGACAGTGTATATATGAGAGTCTTTGTTCAGAAAATGTGTAAATCGTAGAAAATAAGACTATCGACATTTCCAATTTGACCAATCGTTACTCGTGCGTTCTCTCACGACTTTGTAATAATTAATAAACGGGCACTAATCGAAATCGCTATATTGGTTCTTCACTCTAAATTTTCCTAGAAACCAACATATGTAAGAACAGATCATCTATCAAAGTCATGCGTAAATCACGCTTCGATGGGATGTTGTATCTTAAATACTAGCTTATATTGCGTACTGATGAGCAATTACGCATATTTTATCGCGCTCGTAATTCGTTATGGAAGAGAAAGAGAGGTTCGTTATGGAACCAAAACAATAATAACAATGTTCTTTCCCTTTCCCCCTAGCACTCGGCCGTTTGGTCTCACCTGTCGAGGGATACCGTCTGGTTGGGGTTTATTTATACATTTTATTGTATGTCATTTATTTTATCGTATCTTATATATTTATCTAAACATTTATACATATCCTAACCAGACGAGAATATCATAAAAGTACCTCAACAAAAATGTTATTTTTTGTGATCGGCTGGACACTAAAAGGCTTTGTTTATTGTTTCGAGATACACTGTAGTGGAACTCAGATGTCTGTGTGATCTACTGTATGTTTTTGTTATATTTCTTAAAGCATAACGTGACAATACAATCATGGTAAGTGCATCAGCTCTTGAGTTTTATATGCCCAGTGATTACACTAGCTCTCAGTGCCCTTCAGATCGTAACACAGTCATGTTTGCACACTTCTGTTTCACGGCAAAATAACTTGCCCTGGGATGGTACCTATCTAGACAGATTCCTGCATAGGAATCTTGCCACCAGTAAGGCTAATTAAACAATATTTACAAAATATTGACTTAGGCTGGTAATTGAACCATGGACCCGCGACTCAGCGGCCACAAACCATTTTAAATACTTACCTACCTACAGTAAATACGAATAAATTAAAAACTGGGATAAGATAAACCTGCAAGATAAATGCACTTCGCCATATTTTTTATTAAGACACATATTAATTAGCATGTAACTAGCGTCTTAAAATTTATTGGTTGATTGGTAAGGATTGATTATTCATTTAACAACTGCAGAATGAATGTTGGAGTACTGTGCCCGATTTTTCACTACGGCGACAACTTTCAGAAACTGTTGGAAGCTGTCAACAGCGCAGAAAATACTCGTATTATAGTGCCTGCCACAAGTGTTGATGCAAACACAGATACACTCCCTCGTCCCGCACCCAACGTAGTTACATCGGGCGCGAGTAGATTCAGCAAAGTAGCTCATGCAAAAAGATCGGAGGTAAGGTTAAAAATAGTTGAAAGACAATTAGATAATATATTATTATAATAAAAGTGATATACATCTCACATATTACATTAGACATATTACATTACATTAGATAAATCTAAATATTTATATGTTACGACTTTTGAAAGGATTTTCGTCATCGTCAGATAATTTTACCTCTAATCAACTCACTCCTGTTACCCGTTATAGTATTATAATATATTTTTACATACATACAGTCATGCCTCTTGCTTGTTCTACTTTCACTAGCGTTTTCATATAAGCTCCTCGGTTGCTTTAGACGTGCCTTTCCTTAAAACATCTTCCATTTGATAGTGATACGTTCGCCTACTGTTCATTCACACTCGCCTCATGAATATATTTCGTCAATCTATATATATATATATATATATATCTTAGTCTGCTATTATTAGTGATCTTCATTCCGCCTCATTAGTCGAAGTGTCTTACGACTTGCGCATAATAAAACAGTTTTCCTTACGCCACTATCTAATCTAAAACAAAGTCATCTTCCCTAGGGTCTATTTTATGCATATCTGTACATACTTTACTTAAGTAGTTTAACGTAAGTTTAATATACTTTAACATAAGTAGATGTAATAGCCGTGGTAGCTCAGGGGCTAGGCCCTCGCTTTTAATTTTCATAGTACGCGAGTGACCTGGGTTCGATTCCCGGTGCCGGCACCACTAAAATTGTTAATTGCAATTTTAAGTGCTGGCTTACCACGTGCTCAGCGGTGAAGGAAAACATCGTGAGGAAACCTGCATGTCAGAGAAATTAAAAATATTTCGAAGACATGTGAAGTCCGCCAACCCGCATTGAAGCAGCGTGGCGGATTCTTCCTTGTTCCAAAAAAACCCTTTTAGAAATGAGAGGAGGCCTGTGCTCAGTAGTGGGACATTTATAGGCTGAAACTTTACTTTTAAGTAGATGATTTTTTTTTTTACAAAATATCTCTAGAAAGCTTTCAAAACTCAAGTTCCCTCTTATACCGCAAAATCGTGTGAATATGAAAAAAATCCTTATTGATATGTATGATTATGTACGACAAAAAGTCTTGACGTGGGTTAGCGATGGTTAACGATAAATAGTAACTGTATCAATCTCAAAATCAATCAAACGAATTTCGGTTTAGCGTTTGTCAATTAATTTTTTTTTAATTAAAATTTAAACGCACTGTAAAACAGGCTCACATTTTATTTACAATTATCTTTTCTTTGTTAATGATAAGTAGTTTAATTGTAATTTGAAGGGAGCAACCACCACCACCACCACCATTTCAGCCTACTATTAGTCCACTGCTGAACATAGGCCTCCCCCATAGAGTGCCACAAAAGTTTGTAGCTCTCATTTTGGGGGGATTTTGCCATAGTTGCCACGCTTGGCAGGCGGGTTGGCAACCGCAGTTTATTTATTATGATGTTCCAGGAAGATGCTGCTGCCCATATTCTGCTTTTAATTTTCCCTCTGTCGACTTTTCCGACACCCACGGGATGAGATGGGGTGGTAGATTCTCTTAAGCCGCTATCACACGGCCAGCAAAATATCTGTAATTACTACTCAGACAAAAATTGCAGAGCCATTGCAGTTCTGTGAAAACTGTATCCGACTTAATATACCATTATTAAAGCGAATACAGTTTATTTATTAATACTGATACTGTAATTCGATTTAATGCCTTAATTTAATGCCTCCAATTTACAATTTCACGTCTGTCTAAGCCGTGTTTGACCTACGGTAGCATCCTCCAGCTGCTATCAGACCTGTCGTTTGCACGAGATATATTACGAGTAGTTTACAACTTTGCACACGCAAGGGCACTGACTGTTTCTCGTTTTTGAACCTAATACAGGTCTGCCAGTCTCGAGATTGATAAAGCTATGAGAACTAAGATGTTCTCCTCGCCGATTTTCAACCACGGCTACAACTACCAACTGTCTTTACTGTGTGTAAGTTATCAACTGCACAGGTCATATTATATTATATTATAGTGCCACAAGGGTACGCATAACACAGGGGCACTCACTCGTCCCAACGTCCTCGTGTCCGATGTAACGCACATGCGATAAGATTGGAGGTAGGCTAGGATGCAGTGTCAGAGAGACAAGGACAATCAAAATACAACCAGACCCGAACTTTTTGTTTTTTGTGCATAAATGCTGGCACCGGCTGGGATTTCAACTCAGGACCCGCGGCATGGTAGTCAAGTACTCTAACCACTAGGCCACCTAATACCTCTAATAGCAATAATATCATCGAAAATAAATAGTTGATTGTTTTGTATGTATCGGTGCCAAGTAACAGTTAATGTACTTACATTTCTGTGAAGGTTCGAAGGTGGAGAGTCAGTCACGCTGCTACAATGCGGATTTGTGGACTTCACATATGGCCGAAATATTCTTATTTCTCAGACATGCAGGTTTCCTCTCGATAGTTACCCATACCGTGAGCACGTGACAAATCAGCTATAAAAAATGTCATTATTTAAGGCAGGAAGTGACGAATCATTCACCTGATGATAAGTGCAACGTCTCCCTATAACAAATTCTGTGTCACCTAGAACATTCCTAATCTGTTACCTCACTGCTCTTGTCAACCAAAGACATCGGCTCTTAAGTCCTAGTAAATATACTAACTGACTGTGCTATTCAGGCAAAAAGACATTATGTACACTACTTACTGTTTGATGCCAGAATAACTGACACTGTAGTAGTACCTACCGAGACGGATTTCTGAAAAGGAATCCTACCACCAGTTATTTTTATGTTTATGTGGGCCCATAGGCAAATCACTCATCATTGATAAATTATACACCAGTTCTTTTCATTAATATCTCTCAAAATTAGCAGAATTATGATATTACTTTACTCGTATACTGTAAGAGACTTCTTCTGCGTCGTTAGCCTGATAAAATAAATTACTGAACATAAATCTCCATGCAGTTTGCTCAAGGAGGACCAGCCGTAATCGCCACGTATGGCAAGATTGGCGATCACAGTACCTGACATTTCGTAATTTAGATAATTTAGATTTGGCAAAACTTTTTATTTATATTGGATAAAATGATGAGACGATCAAAACGCTGACCTGATGGTTAGTGCAATTTCTGCCCATAACAGATGCCAAAATATTTCTGTGTGGCACCACACTGTGTCCGTTACCCTGAGATATCAGCTCCTAAGTCTCATATGCCCGGTGATTACACTAGCTATGTGCCATTCAGACCGAAACGCAGTAATGTTTGCACACTACTGCTTCACGGAAGAATAACTGGTTCAGGGGTGAAGGACCTACTTAGACGGAGTCCTGCATAGGCATCCTACCACCAGTAAACGGAGATGTTTTTTCGCCATTAATTGGAGGACCTGAAATTTTTCTGATTAGTCGACCCGACAAAACATACAAATGACTACAGACCCTGGAAATTTTACAGCTAAATTCATAAGACCAGCTCAAATTAAGACGACATATCTACGATTATGTGCTTAGGCTTGTAGTCACATTTTACTCAAAAATTACCTTCCATATCAAAAAAGTTTGCATAAAATGTACATAAATATCAACATCACAAAGTTCTTTTAAGAATATTGCCCTGAACGAATATTTGCATAGCGTCTTCAATCTAAACACGTTTCGCAACTACGTACCCACACAGCTAAGTTATTGTTCGTTCATTACTTAACACGGATCCGACCAGTTAACACCTAGTTTCGTAATTAAGAACGTATCTCAACGAGTTTCGCTGTCACAGATTCGCTATCAGGCGCCAAAGCCCACAGTGCAATTGCGAACGATTAGTGTTGTGCTTACTAGCAAATAGTGAAGTGCCTAGCCCAGACTAGCAACTTCCTTAGTAATCTTAATATGCCTTAGGAATCAATCTCACACATTGTATTTATGGCAAAGTTTAAAAAAACATCGTAGTCACAATAAAGGTTACAAATAAAAAAAAACCGATCACATATGTATTACACACTAAGGTATCTGACATTCTAAGATTTATATTTATATTTCAACATGACCGTTAACTACTACAACATATACTATAAATAGTACCTAACAAGGTACTATTTATAATAAAATAAGTCAGAAGATAAATGATAAAAACGCAGAGTACAAAATGAAGCCGTAAAGCGAAACCAGTCAGTTTAATAAGTAAATTATTTGTGAAACGAGTACAACTGAACTCTCTATAATTAACAATTTTTTTTTTATACTAAAGTCGTCTTAATATCACAACAGTATATAAAATTGTGTCGCTCTATAATTTTAATACTGCTTACTGTTTATCAGTGTTAATAAAATCAAGATCGAACGACTTCGAATCCTACCATCCCTGACAGCCATTATCATCAGCTGATTGCACTCGTAACTGACGGAGAGACAGATCTGCGATAACAGCTAAATCTACTTAATATTCAAGCAACTATAAGCGTGTTTCATTAAAAAAGCTCTGACTAAGGGTTAGAAGACATAAGTAAACCTCCTCCTTGCTATCACAAAATACATACAAAAAAAATTTTTGTTTTACTTTTATTAAGGTTTTCTTTTTAATTTTACGCGCGTAACTCTTCCATATAACCAGCACTTCAACCATTTGTATTACAGATAATACAAGGGTTACAGTCATAAAAATTTATTTATTTTTAGTTTTTTTTTTGAACATTCATACAAGTTTTTTATAATAACTATTTCGTAGCTGTGTTCATCGAGATAGTTTGATCACATTCTATCCTAAATAACTGTTGTTGTGAATTTTATACAAAAAATTTTTAGTTCATTTTAGATATCAATTGTACATTTTTTGAACCGGCAATATTAATAAAAATAATTTAATACTTTATGTAGAAAAGAACAAAAGCAAAAATGACGAGGGACATTTTATAAAGGATAATAAAGGACACAAATGAAATCGCACACTTAGCCGTATCTTTGTTAAGATACAGATGATGTGAAGAGACAAAGTGGTAAACTTAAAGCTAAGCCTACACGGTATAATACAATAAAAGGATACATTTTAGTTTTTATTCTCGGGTGAATGACGTCACCCAGTTGCTTTTACGTGTATGATATAAAAGCGAGAATAAAAAATCAAAACTGGATATTGTTATAAGCTATTTTCAGTAAAACCATAAATAATGACCATAATTTTATAAAGAAAAAGTTAATTTTATCTTCAAAGCAGTAATGTTAAAAGGCAGTATCAGCAAAATAAGTGCAAGATGCAAAAGTGGCGACATTGAAATAAAAGTTTATATGCTACGAGTTCATTTTGTGAAAGTTAAAGTACAATATTTTTTTTTATTAGAGTAAAGTTAGGCAATAAGCGCACAATACTACTACTGATTACGTCTCCTGGTCGCATTTCAACCACACATAGAGCACACTCAGTCGTCCTAACCTTCAATCCATATAATGCTTATGCGATAAGGATGTATAATTGTCAAATCCGAACCCCGACCAAATGGCTGGGGTGCGAACTCAGAACCCACGGCGCTGTACTCAAATAATGTGATAGTAGTAGAAGTTGATGTTTAATAATCACGTCGTGTGGTGGCAGTGGCGAGAATCTTCCAATCTTCCTCACTATCTCATCACGTGGTTATGGTAAAAGTCAAAAGAGGGAAAATAAAAACCAAGAGATAAGCTGCAGCATCCAGGAACATCTGAATAAATAGACTGCGGTTTTCAACCCGCTTGCTTAGCGTGGCAACTATGGTAAAATCCCCCCAAAATGGCAACTACAAATTTTTGTGGCAATCTATGGGGGGAGGCCTATGCTCAGCAGTGGATTAGTGATAAACTGAAATGGTGATGATGATTCACTCAGAAAGGTCAACAATTGGGTCAGCTGATCGAAAAGGTTATTATTATCTAATAACAACTGTTTTTCAAGGAGACTAAGTAAATCAAAACCAAATGATAAAGCAAATAGAACATGTACCGTGTGCACCAGCCCACGAAGTATGAAAGGCAAGAGCATACCTAGTATCGTAATATTTGCGAATAATCCGCAAACAGGTAATCGTATCCAGGGACTGAGAACACTGAGAACTCTCAGATAAAGAAAATATCAAGACTATTATAGCCCGTCGCACGCTCGTCGTTCCATCGTTTGCTTAGCGTGGATGTGACTAAATTTATATTTTTAAAAATACCGGCAAGTGTCAAAGTAGACCTCTATAAATCACCAGATATTTTATAGCTTTTATTAATAAAAATTTATCAGTAATACACATATTTGATCACATAATAATCTTCAAAGTAAAAAAGGATACTTATATATTTTTTATATATATATGAGATATTTTTTTAAATGAAATTAATTTTACGGATTTTATCGCGTTTATTTTTGTTATTTATAACCCGACGTTTCGAGTGCTTTACAGCACCCATGGTCACGGGAGGACTGAGGTGACAGATGTCCTGATGTCATAGTTAACCCGGAGTACCTTCAGCTTTTAATTATTATTTGTGGTCCGATCTACGCAGAAAGAGCTAACAGTGTCTTGAAGTCTTGCAGTGGTATGCTTGGTTTTTGACTTAATTTTATTAATTATAGGATCCCAAGCTGGTGGTAATACCCAACCATCTTCTCTATTAAAATATTCCGGGTTAACTATGACATCAGGACATCTGTCACCTCAGTCCCCCCGTGACCATGGGTGCTGTAAAGCACTCGAAACGTCGGGTTATAAATAACAAAAATAAACGCGATAAAATCCGTAAAATTAGTTTCATTTAAATGTGTAGTGTTCGCGTAAATATAAGAAATCATTATATTTTTTTTATTGGAAAAAGGGACGAAGTGCAACGTCCGCCCATAGCCATGCTGTATTACCCAGAATATCTCCGTGTCCCATCACGTTGACGACGTTGCCCAGAGAAGTCTCATATGCCCAGTAATTACACTAGCTCTCAGTGCCCTTCAGGCCGAAACACAACAATGCTGCTCATATTACTGCTTCACGGCACAATAACTAGCCCTGGGGTAGTACCTATCTAGACGGATTCCTGGATAGGAATTCTACCACCAAATTTACTTTAAAACCAAAAAAGATGGCAAATCTCTTTAGGAGTGAGGTTTACCTATTTGTATATGTGCATCCATATTAAGTGCAAATGTAATTTTGATGAATATATAAGAATAAACTTATTATTAATCTTTTAATCTTGCTGAAATAAATGGCCACGCATAACCCCAGTATAGATTTAAGAGCCGTGCTATTGAACTGGGCGCTTGCGTTACATATCTTGCATAGTACGCGAGTAATCCGAGTTCAATCCCCAGCACCTCTAAAATTGTCTACAATTTTAAGTACTGATTTACCACGTGCTTAGAGGTGTAGAAAAACATGGCAAGGAAACCTGCAGGATTGAGGAATAAAAATATTTCGAGGACAATTGAAGTCCGCCAACACGCATTGGAGTAGCGTGGCAGACCCTTAACAGCTACAAAGCCGCCTTAAAAATAAGAGGAGACCCGCTCTTATCAGTGGGACATTTATAGATTGTTACTTTACTTTAGCCAATGCGCAGAAAATAATAAAAGTGCTAAAATGATAACAAATAACATTAATGATAAAATATACCAGTATATAGAAACAAGGTTCCGTTTCCTATTACGAATACAGTTCTACACAATCGTTGTATAAATTCATAACTTTTATTTCAAATAATTTTATATTTTATAGAAAAAGTTATAAGTTGTATAAAATTCAGTTCTGCATGTGATGCTTAATATTATCATAAAAATATTATATGTTTATATTGTAAACTATTTAATTTTGACATGTCCTTGCTATTCTGAACGTCACGCTTGACCGTATCTTTTGTAGTTTCGCATCCACTGGCCTGTCATACAGCGGGTCTTAGCGAATTAACACCAGAGTAAAGTTGCATTACTTGGATATGCAGTGCCTTTTACAACACCGCGTCTTTGGGAAACTCTCTTATGTATAAGTGTTTTGTTGTTGGTTGGTTTAGGTCGTCGATTCTTTTTTACCCAATACAAAGAAAAAGTTATTATCATAGCTATTCTATATAATGGCAGTAAAGTAAAGCAGATTAAAAGAAGAATATTACGTTAATATGCTATTCTTATTCTTAATCTAAGGGTGACAAACGCACTCACAGCGCCCACTTGATTCACTATGGTCCTCATCAACTATGAGGACTGTGACAAAATCTACAGTTATTGGTGAAGTCGATGACCTTCTGGCCGATTTTCGCAAACTATTAAATACGCAGGAGATATTATGGTGCTACTTGTGTGGCACCGAATCCGCAAAACATAAGCACTAATTAGTACTATGTTGACTCAAGCTGGAATTCGAAGCCAGGTCCCGCGGCGTACAAATCAGGTCACTAGGTCACGCAGTCATCGGTTGTTAGTAATGGTGTCTCCTACCGTACAAAACGCAGCAACACTATACTTCTTCTCAATGGTTTCTACTTGTCGTAGGATTCCTATCCAGGATTCCGTCTAGGTAGGTAACATCGCAGTGTCAGTTATTCTGCCGTGAAGAAGTGGTGTGCAATCATCATATTGTTTCGATTTGAGAAATACTGATAGGAAGTGTAATTACTGGGCATATGAGACTTAAGAACTTATGTCTCAGTTCTTACCATCAAGTGAACGACCACTATCGGGGATAATATATTGTAGCAGCAACGTCCTTCACGGGTCCATCTCAATGGTTTTACGTACTACTGCCAACATCTAACTGCATAATTACTCTATCATAAAATCGGTATCCTACCACACACACTGGATTCATTGTAGTGATTAAATCTTCTTCATTAGCTCATAAAAAGTACACTATTAACAACCAATAACACTACAAGTAGCCGATTGGTGTCCGGCAGAGTAGTATAGCACCTACCTCTCTCCTACCGAGGTGTCATAAAATGCGATGAAGATATTGTACGGACAGTCTTTATTCGTGCAGAATAATACCATAATATGCAATGCTGTCACTATACTGCTCGTGGGAACGCAATGGTCAGTAAGAATTTCTTAACTTGTACCGAAATCGTCGGCGTCATGTCATGTTTATGCTAAAATGTAAACTGTATTGTTTATTCCGTGATCAATCGGAAGCCATGATATTTTTCTGGCATTTCCCTTAGTCGACTTTTACTACACACGTGATGAATTGTGGTACCAGATTCACTAATGCCGCCACCACACGACATACGAACGTTTGCTACGTTTTTTTTATCAAAATGGCACACGATGACCGAAAGTTTACAAATAACGTATAATTACAAGACTATATGCTGACGGCCATATGATGTCCCCCAAGCGGATTTTAACCAAAAAGTAAGATAAAATATATCGTGAACAAAGGGTCCGCATACTTCTGCTGGCTATTGTTTTCGATGGAAAATATAAAAATAAACTTGTACCTATAGTAGGACCATAACAGTCACAGCACATCCGACACAAATTGTGTGCACAAATAGTAATCTGGACTAAGACTTGAGCTCCATCTCGACATCCATGACTAAGTGTTATGTAAATGACAGTAAAAGCGAAAACCGCGTGGCCTAGTGGTTAAAAGTAAAGTAAAGTAAAGTTTCAGCCTATAAATGTCCCACTGCTGAGCACAGGCCTCCTCTCATTTCTGAGAGGGATTAGGAGCTAGGAAGAATCCACCACGCTGCTCCAATGCGGGTTGGCGGACTTCACATGTCTTCGAAATATTTCTTTTCCTCGGACATGCAGGTTTCCTCACGATGTTTTCCTTCACCGCTAAGCACGTGGTAAATCAGCACTTAAAATTGTAGAACAATTTTAGAGGTGCTGGCACCGGGGATCGAACCCAGGTTACTCGCTTACCAGCACCAGCACCAGGCCCCTGAGCTACCACGGCTTTTTTAGTTAGTTTTAGGCCTAGTGGTTAGTTTACCTGAATTCTATGCCGAGGGTCCTGGGACCGAATCCCAGCCGGAGGCAACATTTGTGCAAAACACAAATTGTCGGTTTTTGGGTCTGGTCGTATTGTGCATGTGAAATGTATACATGTAAAACGCACTCACAGGTTGTGCAATGATGAGAATTATGAAAAAAAAATTAAAAAAAAAGAAAAAATGCGAAACTAGCTAATCGAATTATTTTTTTTATTATGTAATTAGTTATCAATTATTTTTTACTACTACTCAGAATTGCAGGTTTACTTACGATATTTTTCTTCAAAGCCGAGCACGTGGTAAATCTGAAGTTAATTTATTAACTGCAATTAATAATATGATGCCAACACCAAGGATTGAACTCAAATTGGCGGCATTGATCCGAACACTAGTCTTCCACTTTAAGTTATAAGTATAATACACATAATTTCAAAATATATTTACTCATAAAATCTATACCAATAATAAAATTTAAGTGTCTGTGTTCAAAATGTTTCATTTTATTAAAAACATTTTGATCACAGACTAATTTTTAGTGAAATCTGCTGTTTAAACGATATCTAATCATAAATGACCGTTTTTAGAATTTTTGTCTGTCTGTCTGAAAGTTAGTCTCGAATAGGCTTAGAAACGGCTCGGCGAATTTCAATTAAAATTTTCGAGATTAATATAGGAATTTCAACCAAAATTTCGTGTATGTTCAGTTCGATATCTTGCAGGGTCAGAAGATATGAATATAATTATTTCTTATATAATCGAGTGGTCGGCTTATTTCACGCGGAGGGAACCGCTTGCCACGGATAGTTAATAAAAATCTCTAAATCCATGAAAGGGAACTTTTAGTTTTATATTGGTGTTGGTGTAACTGTAGACCAATATTTATATATTGTTAAAGAAAACTCTGTTAGAACTGTAAAATAAATTGAAAAATATTAATTTCAAATAATCAGAATTGCTATAACAATTACATATTTGAAATAATCTAAGGAATGAAAACGTGTATCAATTCCTATGATTTTATCTATTTTTAGGGCACTATGCTAAAAGTATTTTAACCCCTTGAACACATATTTTTTTCAATGTAATAAAAGGCGAAATGTAACATTAAAATACACGTAAAATTCCTTAGTATCCATGCAACAGCAAAGGTAATGAAGACGAATGCTAATTGAAATAATGTTTTTCGTATTTTGGAATTTTCGTTTAGCATTACAAAGCACATAAGTTTCCTTTAACATTTGATCATTATGCAAGCGTTATTTTAAACTTCTTGCGGCGACGTTTACCCTCGTTTAAGGTCAAATGGAATTTGTTTCATTTATTCTGAATATACATCACTTTGTAGTTTTCGCCTACCTTTAAGGAATATAGTCTACCATTACGCTTTACATAATCATTCGTGATTTACCAAATATTGCTGATTTTTGGTAGGTGGTAGTATATTTATTACCTTACGAGCAGAACAGCCAAAATAGGAAAATTATTGTAGATATCTTTCAACATTTTATGGCTCATAAAAATATTGATGATTAAAATGCTTAGTTTTATTAAGAAATATATGTTATATAAATATGAGAGCCAGTAAGTCTCATTCAAAAATTCTTAGCCTCCGAAAGATGACGAAATAGGAAACTCAAATTAGCTAGACATCAAATATCCTGACTTACTATTTTACAGTACCCTGTATACACGTACACTATGCAACTGTATACTACGATCACCAACCAATCATATTGTAAATTCTCCCAAACTGGGGAAAGGTCATAGTCACTAGTCTGCTTATTGTCTCTTGGTGATAAAAGGCAAGAAAGATGATTTTTTAACAACGAGACATTTTTTTATAAGCTTCAAAAATATCACACCTTCATATTGATTGCTAATCGCCAACGAGCATTGGTGTCTATAGCCGTCATTATCGAATGACAAATAGGTAGACTGTGTATCCATCTGTCATACCTCTTACCAGACGCAGTTATTTGTGCAGAATATCCTCTCTCTTATCTTCCCATAACGCCTATGTGATAATATCGAATGAAACGTCGAAAATGTCGAAAACACCCTGTGTTACCCAGATACACAAATTGGAATTTGTAGGTAAAGAAAATCTTCGGCGGAAATTACCACCGTCTTTCTCCGACTCAACGGGCCGGTATTTTGACTACTGAACCACGCCGTTTAATGATAGTCTTTATATATTTTAAGAATTAATTAAGCGTCCTATAGTTTAAGATAACAATCAACAAATATTTACACAACTATACGATATCCATATGAAACAACTCAATATTAATTCAAATTCAAACTTCATAGTAAAGGTCTCATTAGTGAGGCATTAAATACTTAGGTCTCAATTAATTAGTCGGCTCAAAGCCTTCGAAAGCCTCCGTCTTCCTTATTTTACCAATTAGGTACTGCCTGTTAATGGCGGTCATAAATAAACAAACAATCGAGTATTAAGTGTATAACGGTATTGTCAAGCTGCAAACATAGCATAACAATAAATGAAGTAAGAATTAATTAAAACTCCAGTATTATTCAATTGGCATTGTTGTTGAGCTTTGCACATATGCCTTCATGAAAATAATAAGTCAAAAAAACATATGATTCACCTTATTCCCTAACTTCACCATCATCGTCATCTTTATTAAAGTCACTAAAGTCCTTAACAAAAGCCCCTTCAGGAGAGAGCACTCACCGTATTGATGACGCTTGGCTCACGGATTGGCGATCACAGCACCAGTTGCCGCCGCGTGGCCTAGTGGTCAGAGCACCTACCTGGCTACCGCGACGTCGCGAGGCTTGGGTTCGAATCCAGCATACCTCCGATTTCATCGCATGAGCGTGACATCGCTCGCGGTTAGTTGAGTACGAGTACGAGTGAGCACTATAATATCTACTGCGCAGATGATAGCTTCTGATTGTATTCGGAAGTTGTCGCCTTGGTCGAAAATCGACCAGAAGGACATCACCAGATGCCTCGCACCTTAGACGCTCATCAACGGACTGAATATTTTCAGTCTGGAATTTTTCGAGTTATTATTCCCCCTCCTCTTCGAAGCCATGCAATATTCCCTTAATCGATTCTTACGACTACCGCGAGATGAACGGATCGACAGATTTTTTTACGCCGCAGACACACTGCGGAATTTTATTAAAACTATTATTATTGTTTAAGAAAGCAATAAATTGGCATTCATATTGGTACTCAAAACTATAATAATAACCTACTTATAACTCGAAATCTCAATTTTTTTAATTTTATTAATTATTAAAGTACTACTGTCAGTGCAGAGTATCGAAACACATTACAATCATCAACATGAAACCCTTCGTTTTCCATAGACCATAGACTTCACATTCACTAGTAAAGGTCGTCGTTCTATTAGAAATTCCTACAAAAGTTTATTAATAACCTTATCGATTAGACTTATCGATTCCAATTTTTTTGTTAACGACATTTCTTGTTTTGCATTCTTTTTCGCAGACCGCAGAATGCCATGAATAGATTTTATAGGTTGTAGGATTCCTATGCAGGAATCCGTCTAGGTAGGTTCACTACTTCAGGGCCAGTATTTCTCCCGTGAAACAGTAGTGTGCAAACATTAGTGTTTCGGTCTGAAGGGCACTGAGAGCTAGTGTATTCACTGGCCATATGAGACTGGAGAACTTATGTCTCAGGGTTACGGGCGCAGTGCGGAAAAAAATAGATAGTTTGCTGTTGAATTTTGAGTCACTTAAGTGTTAATCTGGCACATTGCGGCAAAACACAAAATTTCATCAGCGCCATCTGAATGACTGGCTTTCTAACACTGTGCGCTTTCTGCAACGCAAAAGCACTTTATGAAATCTGCTGCCGGCAGCAGTTTTTCCGGACCGATACTAAGGGACCTTCAACAAAGGAGCCTACTCCTTTACAAAGACCGACAACGCATCCGGAATCCGAGGAATTTTATCGGATGTTCATGGGCGGCGTTGATAACTTACTCGTACCATTAGGTCAGTCGTTTGTTCGTTGGCCCCCTCTTATATTAAAGAATAGAATCATAAATGACAAGAAAAATGTTTAATTTCATCTGCATATGGTAATTGTTACAATATTGAAATACAATATCATTGAATTGCGATAACTAGGTGTGCTAACAAAGACCCTATAAATTATAGACAGTGTCTAAACCTAGGACAGAATTTAAATCATTTGCTTTATATTGGACATCCTGTTGACACATTTTAAGGCAACGCAATGAGAATTAGTAAATAATGCATTGTAATTAAATAATTCTAATAATAATAGGAACTGCTTCCAAATAAATAATGTCCGCTTCACCGATTTTTGATAATTTCCGGATAATGTCACAAACGATCAACTGTGCAAAAGATATCATTGTGCCACAAGTGTACGCTCAAACACTCAAACCACTAGCACGCGTTGTACGTGCTAGTGATTTGAGCTGGTAATTGGCCAAATCTATTAAACATAAGCCAAGTTATTTTTGTTAAAAACCTTTTTTTATCGGACAAAGTGACGAGACGAGCAAGAGGTTCAGCAGCAAGATGGCAAGTGCAACGTCAACCCATAACAAATACTGTAACCACCGGGCATGCAGTCGTCAAAACCAAACAATCAAAATATTCCGAACATTTATTTTGATAGTACCGTTAGTATAAGCGCTAACACCATCGTCTTCATTTTCCCGTTTATCGTATGTAAAGTTTGTGCAATAGTATCGGGGGAAGATTCAATGTCAGAGACACGGGGCAATAACAGACCTAAAATACACCAGTTTGTCTGTTGAACTCATGTTGGCTATTGTAAGGATTTGAACTACGCTGATTTTGAGCCTAGGGTAGTTTTACGCAAGTTGGAAATTTTAAGAAAAAATGTTTACTAAAATAAAAAAGAACCATAATATATTACCATATTACGAGTAATAAATAGTTATAAAAGAGTATTTGAAGACGTTTTCTCAATTCACACGTTGCTTTAGAAATAAAAAAAATAACCTGTAAATTTTGAATCAATCATTATACTCTTTATTGTACACCAATACAGAAATAAAGTCGAAGTACTATATTTGTGTGAATAATAAAGATAAAAGATTTTTATAATAGTGACCTAAAGCAATGAGTTATTTGAAAAATGTATTTATTTAATAGCCGTAGTATAACACGCGCCAGGCGCTCGCCTTAAATTACATAGTACGCGAGTGACCTGAGAATCGATCGATCCCCAGTGCCACACAACAACAACACTAAAATTGCTGACTTTTAGTTCTAACAACTATTAAACGATTAAAAAGTTTATAAGCAAACACAAATGAAAACTCACTAGAAACCGTTGGTTTAACCCAAGTAACTGTTAGCCTCCTCTAGTCCTACAGCATTGCATCGCCACAATGGCGTATAGTATCATATAAAAATATCAAGTCGCTTCACTGCGCCTTATATGCGGTACAATGGTGTACGTGCTTTGCGGAACCTCTGCAATACTACGTAAACGTGTACGTATTTGTTAATAGAAAATATATTTTTTTTAGCTATTTTAAAATTAATTTTTTCGATCGATGATGAATATATAATTAAAATATTTCATCCATCCATATACGTAAATTAGAAGCAGAATTTCTCAAAGCGTCACAAGTAATTTCTTCAGAAATGATGGAGACAATAATGAAACTAAGTTAGGTAAAAATCCCACTTCTACGGCCTCTTCATGATTTTGAGATGATTTGGAAGCTAATAAGAATCCGCCACATTGCTTCCATGCGGGTTCGCATGTCACGGACTTCAAATGTCGTTAATTTTTTTTTATTGTATAAAGTGACGAAACGAGCAAAACGTTCACCTGATGGCAAGTGCAACGTCCGCCCACAACAAATGCTGTGTCACCCAGAATATTTCTGTGTGACACCACACTGCGCCTGTCACCTTGAGACATCAGTTATTAAGTCTCATATGCTCAGTGATTACGCTAGCTCACAGTGCCCTTCAAACCGAAACACAGTAATGCTTGCACACTACTGCTTCACGGCAGAATAAAGGGCCCTGGGGTGGTACCTACATAGACGGATTCCAGCATAGGAATCCTACCACCAGTAAACGACTTTTAAAAAGGAGGAGGTTCTCAATTTATCATCATTTTAACGTATCACTAGTCCACTGCTGAACATAAGCCTCCCCCATTGATTGCCACAAAACACGTAAGTTTGTGTCTCTCAAGACTCATAAACAAAGACTTCATAAAAAGGGTTATTATAATATTAAAGAATACATAGATGATGATAACCCTTGGGAATGAGGGGATCGCTGCCAAGCTATTTCTACATCTTTATAATACCGCTGTTATTGTAAATTATTTTAAAAATGATAGAAAAAAAATACCGCTGGGTTTCTGACTGGTTCTTCCCAGGACAGAGACATTTTTGCGAACCAGTGTAGTTTAAAAAAATTGACTTTTATTGAGAGTTTTTTTTTCTTTTTTTTAATTATGTTAATAAATCTGTAAATAATCTATATTAAATAAAATTTTATTCTATTCTCATTTATGGGGAATTTTGTCATAGTTGCCACGCATAACAGGCGGGTTGGCAATCGCAGTTTATTAATTCAGTTATTCCAGGAAGATGCTGCTGCCCATCTACTGGTTTTAATTTTCCCTCTGTCGACATTTACGACACCCAGGGGTTGAGATGGGGTGGTAGATGTTACGGACAAAATGGACGCCATTTTTGAAAAAGTTGAGCAATATCGGCATATCAGTTGTTACGACACAGCTGAAGAACTAGGAATTGAAACAAAATAGACAACACAAAACAGTTTTTAACCCATTTGTAAAAAGCTGTGTGCAGAAAAAATCTCAATATTTGGGTGCCACATGAGCTCACTGAAAAAAACCTAACGAACCGTGTTCTCATTTGCGATTCTTTATTAAGACGTAATGAAACCGAACCGTTTTTGAAGAAATTGTTAACTGGTGATGATAAGTGGATCACGTACGACAAGAACGTGCAAAAAAAGGTCGTGGTTAAAGGTCGCTCAGGTATCACTGTGCCAAAACCCGGGTTAACTCGCAATAAGGTGATGCTGTGTGTATGGTGGAATTGGAAGGGCGTTGTTCATTATGAGCTTTTACCGCCGGGCAGAACCATCGATTCTGATTTCTACTGCCAACAACTGATGAGAATAAAGCAAGAAGTTGAGAGAAAGCGGTCAGAATTGATCAATAGAAAGAGTGTGGTCTTTCATCACGACAACGCTAGACCACACACACCTTTAGCCACTCAAAATTTAAGAGAGTTTGGGTGGGAGGTGTTAATGCATCCGCCATATAGACCTGACCTTGCAACTTCATTTCCACCTGTTTCAGTCATTTCAGAATTCTTTAGGTAGTCTAAGGTTAACATCAAGAGAGTACTGCCATAACTACTTGTCGCGTTTTTTTGCTCAGAAGTCCCAAAATTTCAACAGCAACGGGATCATGTCACTACCTTCAAGATGACAAAAAGTCATCGAACAAAATGGTACATATATACTGTAATTAAATATAAATAAGAATTAAAAAAGAATCGATATGACTAAATTAGCACTAATTTAGCACATTAAGGCCAGGGCTTTATATTTTTTTTAACTTAATATAAGTTAATCTACTAACGTGTAAGTTTACATTCTACACCGGTGCGTGCAGCTCGGAGAAACGCGAAAATCACTATTTATTGTCTAAGTGACGAGCTATAAATTTGCGGGACAACTGCCTGACGGTCGGCCATTGTGATCTATTGTGGTTTTATTGGCCCCGGCTTATTGAAAACCCGGCCCTTGGAATTATTAAGGAAACATTGCGATTGCAGCACGCTAGAATGACTCTTTGTTAATGCTATACTGTTTAAATGACTAAACTATGCAATATATTTAATACTTTAACAATAAAATATCTATAATCATGTTTTGTTTTACAAAAAACTTATTATTTTTTAACTACACTTTGTTTAATAGTTACGTAGTAAAATAGTACAAAAAGAAAACACCAGATACTACACACGTCTAAAACATTTTGCCAAAAAAAAAACCAATAACGAAATTAACGACGTTGTAAAATACTCGTATTTGTTTTTTTTTCAGTTAGAAGTCGGGGAGTCGTTGACCGAATGGTAAGTATCACGCCTTACAATTGCAGTGTTAGAAATACAATGGTCCCGTATCTGCGCTGCGATTGATAGATTATGATTAATTATTTTTTATTGAAATAAATCATTTTACAATAATTCCTGTAAATGTGACGTCACTGGTTGCGGCATCGCTTAGTCGGCTGTAAAAACGTTGGTCGTAATTGAAGTAACTGACTCGAGGGTGCCCAAGGCGACCGGCCCCTTGGGCACCCTCGATTCAGTTACTCTCGCGAACAGGATGAAGGTCCAAGCCGAGGTCCCCTCTCTGGGGCCATTGCGCCAGTTATCCATAAATAAATGTTTCAACTAAGCGCCCTCAGCGCTCTGTCACCTTTCAATCCGGCGAAGCTGTGAAAGCCTTCACTAACAGTAGCTAACAGTGACCATCTGTCATAAAAAAACGGGTGGGGGATTTTTGTTCGAACGTTGAATAATGCGGAGTTATTCTGGTTAAATTCTAGTTAAATAGGACAATAAGATACGTGACCAGAACCGGACCAAACCATATATAACAGTTTCTTGTTTCATGCCGTTTTATCGAAGAATTACCTGAAAGATAACTATTGATTACTTGATTTAATATTTCCTTGATTATTGATATTTAATGACCGCTGGAGGCTTAAGGACCGCTGGAAACCAGGAGATGGCCAGCAGCATCTTTCTGGAACATATAAATAAATAAACCGCGGTTGCCAACCCTGCGATGCTTTACAACTATGGCAAACTCAGTCAAAATGAGAGCCACAAACTTTTGGGGCAATCTATGGGGGAGGCTTATGTTCAGCAGTGATTTGAGTTGTAACTAGCTGAAATGATGAGTGATGAAGGAAACTGTGTTAAAATATAGCGTTGAGAAAAATCGTTATATAACTGCTTTGTAAATTACTAGAATTTAATAGTTAATTATTGTAATAGAAAAGAGTATACCTACGGAGTTTCTTTCGCCTGTTTCTTCTCCGTCAGAGGAACCTCATTACGAAACGGCAGTAGATTTAATGTAACTCCCCTTTAAAAATAAATAATCTTTAATGGAAAACATAATTAACATTTGCGATTTTGAATATTGATGATATCAACTAATTCTTAATTATGAGGTCCTTATAATTAAGAAAATGGCACAAACTTGAAATTGGCATTTTGTCGTACTGGTCACTATGATCTGATATATCCTCTTTGGTTAAGAATTCCAAATTGAAATTTATAAATCCATTTAGCTGGTACATTTGAGTTTCGAAAACAGTCATTCATTTGTTGTTTTCCTAATTAGTTTTTTCTTTGGCGTCGCTCATCTCGCACAAAGGAAAACTTGAAATATCGCTTTATTTACGAGTACGAGTTCTACCGTGACACAGTGCTGCAGAAACCGAAGGACGTTGTGTATGGCGCCGGTATCGCAAAAGAAAACAAGGTACGTTTTTGGTTCCAACGTTTTCGTTCTGGAAATTTCGACCTTCAGAATTAGCCCCGTGGACAGCCGGAGACCAAAGCAGATAATGAAGAAAAAAGAATTAAAGGCTATTGTGGAAGCGGATCCATCGCAAAACACTTCAGACTTAACTGCAGGCTTCGCTGTGAGTGATAAAACTGTTTTAATCGACTTGAAGCAAACAGGGAAAGTAAAAAAGCTTCTACGGTGGGTACCTCATGAATTGAGTAAAGCTAACCAGCAAACACGCGTCGACTGCTGCGTTACATTGCTCAACCGGCACAATAATTAAGGTTAATAATTGTGATGACAATTAACCTGTGATGAAAATTGAATCCTGTAAGATAATCAGAAGCGCTCGTCGCAATGGCTTAACCCTGAAGAACCAGCCAAATCCTGCCCTAAACAAAAAAGTTACTTGTGAGTGTTTGGTGGCCTAGTGCCGGTGACGTTCACTACAGCTTTCTTAAATCTGGTGAAACAGTTACGACAAATATCTTTTGTGAGCAACTGCAAACCATTGATGGAAGAACTAGCTACTAAAGAACCGAGGTTGGTCAATCGCTCTAGGCCACTGCTGCTTCCTGAAGTTGATCTAGCGTTGTCCTGACAACGCTAGACCAGACACTGTACAACAGATGGCCGCTAAACTAGAGCAGCTGCAATTGGAATGTCTGCGCCATCCATCGTACTCCCCGGACCTTGCTCTAACAGATTACCATTTTTTCCGGAATTTGGATAACTTCTTACAAGAAAAAAAATTTATTTCAGATGTGGCAGTCCAAACCAGCTTCGGAGATATATATTTTCGGTGATGTAATTGCTGTTAGCCTTCTCGGCTTTTACAGCTTCATCGGATACTGTGCTCGCGGGCCAGGGGCCCGCGTGCCAGATTTGGTTTCACCCAAACATAAATAAATAAATAAAAACTTCTACAAAAACCTCGAAGTTCGGACTGTGTCGCGTTCGCTGCGTGCTTTCGCGATTTCGAAAATCTTAAACATTTTAAGTCGTCTACTGACCGTCCGAAGGAGGCTGCGCGCGTCCATTCGGACTGTCGACTTGTGTGTCGGTAACTCTGGGCGGTGAGAACCGCCCTGGAACACGGGTGAATCGTGTGTACGCGATGTGATTATTGACTATTGCGCGCCGCTCTCTACGGCGGTCGCGCGTCGTGGTGCGTGTTATATTAAAGCTATTGACTGTGTGTACAGTGTGGCCTGGATCGTGACTGACAGTATCGTGGTCAGGAAGAGCTGAGACGTCCGTGTCGTCTAGCACGTTTCGCGGGCGACGTTTGCGTTCGGTCGCGTTTCTGTTTGGTCGGTAATTTGCTGCTTTAACCACCAGCTGGTTTGAATGAACCGCGGCTTTTCCGAAAAACCGCCGTGATAATTCTCTGAAGTGTTCAGAGATTAAAGGCATTTCACAGTCGCTGTGAAGATCTACATTGCGTTGATACCAACCGGCTCCGGTGGCAGTTCGCAAGAATCGATTTTGAACGCTCTGTAACTTCTTTAATTGATTGCCCGTCGCGTGAGCGAAAGCGACGCAAGCATAGTCCATTACGGGTCTTATGCAAGTCTTATAGAGGCCAAGTTTGTGTCTTAAGCACATTTTGCTTGAGGAGCAAGTTAATGGGTATAGACGGCTTGAGATAAAAGCCGCTCTATTGCGTATGTTTTTAATGTGTTCAGCGAACG
The DNA here is from genome assembly GCA_019845155.1 of Luehdorfia chinensis. Classification (NCBI taxonomy): domain Eukaryota; kingdom Metazoa; phylum Arthropoda; class Insecta; order Lepidoptera; family Papilionidae; genus Luehdorfia; species Luehdorfia chinensis. Next base: position 2,991,084 of record JAHVAK010000125.1, read on the forward strand.
ACATCGCTGCGTCTAAAGTGACCCCGAGGTATTTGACGCTCTTTTCCCAGGGAATAGGGCGTCCGAACAGGGTGATCGTGCCTAGCTGATTGTTGCCGATTGGGTGACATCGTTTAGCGGGCTTTGGTGTGCCCCTCGAGAAGTATATCGCTACACTTTTCTCGGGGTTTACCTCTATTCTCCATTTCCGGAACCATTCGCCTAGGCGATCGGCTGCGTCTTGGAGTTGAATCGTTATGCGGCCCTTGTGCTTGTCGGAATAGTACAAGGCCGTGTCGTCTGCGAAAAGCGCAAGATTTACTTTCGGGTCTTTAGGAATATCGCTAGTGTATAGCGAGAAAAGGAGTGGGGAGAGGCAGGAGCCCTGAGGGACCCCTGCTCGGAGAGGGCGGCTTGAGGAGCGCGTTCCCTCTACCCGGAAGCGAAATAGGCGGTTAGACAAGAAGGCTCGTATGATGTTCACGAGTCTGTCTGGCACTTTAGTGTGATACAACTTGTAATACAAGCCGTCGTGCCAGACTTTGTCAAATGCCTTTGCGACATCGAAAAATAAGGCCCCTGTGCCTACAGGCTTAGGGCGGTCGTTTAAATTCTCTAAGATGTGCTCCGTTAAGCGGTGCACTTGATGAGTACACGAGTGTTCGGGGCGAAAGCCGAACTGCTCGTCTGGAAGAATATTATTTGTAAGGACATAGTCTTTTAATCGACTGAGTATAATTCGCTCATAAATCTTAGCCATCGAGTTGAGGAGACTTATTGGGCGATAATTAGACGGAATGTTCCTAGGCTTATTAGGCTTCGGAATGCCTATAACGTCGGCTTCCTTCCAGTCGTCCGGGAAGGAGCAGCTGGAGAGGAGCGCGTTGAAAATACTGACTAACAGACACAATAGCGGCGTAGTTAGACATTTGATCACCCTGTTGTTTATGCCATCGAGGCCGGGCGCGGATCGGTTTTTAAGATTTTTAACAATCTTCGTGACTTCGTCGAGAGTCACTGGAGTCAGTGGTTCGCCCACTGGTGGTATGGCAGCCCTGCGTTCGAGTTCCGCGGCCACCTGCTGCAGGTGGTCGGGATCCGCAGGCGCGAGAGACGGAGTGCATTGGCTCTCTAAACTGTCTGCAAGGCATTCGGCTTTTTCGCTGTCATCGAAGGCGAGCGAGTTGTCGTGCGATCTAATAAGTGGCGGCATGGGTGAGACCGGCTCTGCTTTGAGAGATCGTGCCAACTGCCAGTAGGCAGTGTGCGACGGCTCGATTTCTCCAAGCATAGTGTCCCAGCTGTCTTTAGTGTGCTCAGATAAGCACTCTTTAACATCCCTTTGTAGGACGCGCAGTCTGAGTCTATTTGCGTTTGTTCTATATCTATCGTGCGCTTTGGCCGCACGGTTCTTTTCTCTAATCAGGCGTCGGAGGTCCGCCGGTAGATTACAGCGTCGATCGCTCGACGCCATAACCGTCCGGGAGGATTCTCCGACGACTGTTTTGAGATGACTTGAGAATGATTTTATCGCTCGACAGGCTACCTCTGGCGAGTCGATAATATCTGGTATTTCATCCAAGTGCTGGGAGCTCGTAGCTTCGAGTTTGACCCCGAGGGTACGCCAGTCCACAATGGTTTTGGTCTGTGTGACCTCACCATTTGGCCGGCCCAGCTTAAAAATGACCGGACGGTGGTTCAACTTAACTCACTCAAGTTCGTGAAGCGTAACTATAGAGTCTATTTCTAAGTTCACGTCCTTAATACGAGTAATGGCTACATCGAGAGTGTCCGGCTGCTGATTTAACTGCGCCGGATCTCTGGTTGGTGTTTCGGGAGCTATAACGTTTACGTTATGGCTCTCCGCTAATCTGTACAGTATATTACCGTTCGTGTTATTTACGTTGGAATTCCAACTGCCGTGCTTGCTGTTCAAGTCTCCGGCGAGAATAACAGAACGGCCTAAATCTAGTAGGGATTTTAAGTCCGATTCTAATAATTGTTTGGATGGCGAGAGGTAGACTGATGCTAGTACAAGCGGCCTATGGCCGGTCATTGCTAACCTACACGCGGAAGTTTCAATGTTGACTAAGTCGGGTGTATCGAGCGCGATACAGTGCAAGGACTTTTTATAGTAGATCAGAGTGCCGCCTTTCGCGGTCACTCTGTCATTTCGGATGCATTTGTAATTGGCTATCTTTGGATCGCGCATACTAGGTTTTAAGAAAGTCTCTTGCACTAGCATAACGTCGATGTCGTGGTCACGAAGGAAATTCGCGACTTCAACTAACTGCGTCTTAAGACCGTTTGCGATAAAATACGAGACAGTCAGAGAGCGTGGTTTAATCCTACCTATATGGGACGCCATTGGTAACAATTAAAGACTTTATATTCGACGCGGCGCGTGATGTTTAGGCGCATTGAAACGTCCAAATCGCGTCGATGACGTTCATGTGCTCTACGGTAGCCATGAGTCGGTCTTGAGGAGACTTTGCTTCGCGGATTTTGCGTGCTAAAGTCGAAAGTTCAGCAACATTTATGCTGCGCATGAAGCCGCAAATTAGTGAGAAATCTGCGGCGAAATTTGACGAGTCCTGTATTTTAGGCGTTGCGATTTGAGGCGCGGGCCGTGAGGCGGCTGCGCTCTTTTGCGTCATGGGCAACGGTTTTATCCATGCGTTCGGCGTCGGCGCGGCGCTCTGGCTTTTGCTCTGCCCGGTAGTCCCGTCAGCGGGACCGGGTTTTGCTGCGGCCGGAGCGGGCGCGGCCGTTGGCTTAGGCGCGGGTTTAGTCGCGGGCTTAGTTGTCTGTTTAGGAGCGGGTGTTTAGCTTCGGAGAGTTTATTGGTTCTCGCCCCCATGGGTTTTTTAGTAAAGGGTCTCAGCATAAGGCTGAGAATCGCAGCGCTAATTTTCAGTCGTTGCATGCTACTGCTTAGCGGGAGGGAAAAAAAATAATGCCATCGGGGAACCCCCTTCAGGAACGAAGTATCTTACGTTATCTAAACGTGGTAATAGTGTCAAAGTAGCGTTAACGTCATATCAGTGTATTTTTGTCACATCAAAAAGCGCAACCTTTTTTTATTAAACTATCTCTCCGTCTAATTTGAAAATTTTATTTTATTTTTTTAAATATTTTTAAAGCAAAAGAGGAAAGTAAATATTTAAAACTATTATTATAAATTTCATTTAATTATGATTTAAGGAAAAATGGTAATTTATTAAAAATTAAATATGTAATTTTTTTTTTCTTACGTGACGATTTCTGCCAAATTCGTTCCAAAAAGATATCCTTCTTGCTATTTTTTTCCATTTTAGATTTAAGACCCGCGTACAGAGATTGGGCGCTCACATTAAATTGCACATAGTACGCGAGTAACCTGAATAACATCCCCGGTACAATCTCTAAAGTTGTTCTAGAATTTTAAGTGCTGATTTACCAAATGCTCAAAGGTGAGGAAAAACATCGTAAGAAAACCTGCATGTCTATGAAACAAAAATGTTTCAACGACTTGTGGAGTTCGGCAACCCCCATTGATAGAGCATGGTGGGGCTATTCAGGGATCAAAAACCCTCTGAGAAAAGAGGGAACTGTGACCAGCAGTGGGACATTTACAGACTGTTACTTTACTTTTAGATTAAAGAGGTTTTCTTTGTGGGTGCCGGCAATCTTAGTAAGTAAATTCTACCAAACGAAGCGGCCGGCACTGATTGTTTAAAATAAACATGCATAAAAGCGAGTTTCCTTTTATTCAAATAATCAATTAACTAAAAATTCTAAAGATTCGTACTTGAAGGTGATTTATTTCTCTTAAAGCTTGTCACATGTCCTATGCCAGTTTGAGTAATGCTTGCTTCAACTTCAAAGGCTTTGTCGCATAAATTAAGAGGCTCGACAGGAGTGCGTGGAATGTTTGTTGTTAACTTTGTTTTAATGAGATTTTACTGTAGTCGAAAATTTATTTATATATTTGAAATTTGCAGAAAAATGTGGGGATTCTTGCAAGCAATGACTTTCTACTTTCGCTTTCAAGCAGCAGAAACTGTAGCTAATCAATTAGTTATTTAGTTAACATTAAAATCGGAGCTGTGTATAAAAGAAAAGCCTAATCCAAAATGAAGTTAAACTATTTTCTTCACATTATTAGGGTTCAACTTAACAGATACAAATAAAATTGCGATTTGCTACTAAAGTACCGTTTCTTCTGATTAACATTTGTGTTTATTTGAAATCGTAATTGCTGCGAGACTATGTCGCACAGTCCCAGTAATACCTGTTGAGTATGCCCATTCAACGAACAAGAATTTATAAGGACGATTAGTAAGTGTCTTTACCATTTGTTTTAAAACAATACATATTAAATAGTATAGGAGCTAGCAAAGACGGTAATAATGTAAAAACTTAATTATTATTTTAACTAATACTAGTCATCGCTAATTTAATTATTAATTATTTTGTAAATTGAGAAATTTATAATTATTTTAATTGTTCACAAATTACGTAATATCAATATCACTTGGATGTGGCCTCAAAATTTTGTACATCCATATAATAGATTATTATAGGATAGTAGTAGCAATCTCTTGGTCTATAAATTGTCGTAAAGCTAAAAATAACCCTTTAATACCGTACCAAACCTCATCTCATCCTTAATCGTGCTCTATGAATATATAACCGTCGTAAGAGCAAATAAAATTACGTTTTTATACTGCCCTATGTCGGCGACAATCGTTTTAATTTTATTACAATTGTAATTTTATCGTGTTTCTTTAATTATTCCTCGAATAAATGTGCGGCTTTTTGAACGGGACGACTTTTATTGCCATCGTGGCGTACTAACGATTCGGCGGCGACGAAACAACAGAAAATCGTGGCTTTTAAAAGTTTACATTATTGCGCTTAATAACTTAAGCAGGAACCCGTCTACGTAGGTACCACCCCAGGGCCAGTTATTCTGCCGTGAAGCAGTAATGTGAAACGTTACTATGTTTCGGTTTAAAGGGCACTGAGAGCTGAGACTTAAGAACTGATATCTCGGGGTGACGGGCGCAGTGTGCTGTCACACAGAAATGTGCAATTATCATCAGGTGAACGTTCTGCTCGTGTCACTTTAACAAATTAAAAAAAAGAAGCAAACTTTTTATTTCTATGGCTTTAACGTTCTGCTGGATATGGAAAAAGAAGGGACAGTTAAGCACATGACTACTATATACTTCAATTCATCCTGTTGGTGTTATACATACATACATACATAAGATCACGACTGTATCCCATAAGGGGTAGTCAGAGACTGGGCACTCACTGCAAAAACGGATGACTGCCACAATCCACGTTTCATCAAAACAATATAATGCACTTGGTGTGATAGGTGGTGAGCCCATCGCCACCATGCGCTGCGGATAAGATTGAGTGGTAGTATTCTTTTAACGAGCCGCCACCACACGGCTATAAAATGTTATAAAAGTAGACAATTTTTTTTTGGTTCACATGCACAACACAACCAGACCCGAAAAGCAACAATTTGTGTTTTTGCACAAATGTTACCTCCGGCTGGGAATCGAACCCAGGACCGGTGGCGCAGAAGTCAGGTTCGCTGACCACTACGCCACGCGGTCGACAAATGGAAAAAATAAATAAAAATTAAAATAATAAATTCTCATTGGCGTCTATCATGACGATACAACTATCTTATTTATAACAAACAGGCCTAAATTATTCAGACGTAATCGGCAGCAGCGTCGAAGGTGCTTAGTGTCTAGAAGTGTCGCCTATCCGTTTACTAAACATTAGATAACTATATAATAAGCGATTACGGAAAATCTTCCTAATTTGTGAGAGGTCAACGTCGAGCAGTAGGCTTTTTTAATTGGATAAAGTGACGAGCCGAGCAAAACTTTCACCTAATGTTAAGTGCAACATCTGCCCATAACAAATGCTGTCTCAACTAGAACATTTCTGTGTCACCCTGCGACGTCAGTTCTTAAGTCTTGTATGAAACACAGTAATATTTGCACGCTACTGCTTCATAACAGAAATACTAACCTGGAAACACTGAAGGAGTCTTGCATAAAAATCCTACCACCAGTAAAACTGCAACTTATACTCTTCTTTACGATACACTTTAGCGCAAATTAAAACAAGTGGTAATATTTTATGAAACAACTTTATTGGTCGTAACATTTTGGTTTTATCTTTAGTTTTTATTAATAGTTATTACGTATCTTATTTCTTTTTTTATTATTTTATTGATAACTTTGTCTGTGCTTGCGTGTGTCGTGGGGCAGTGAATGAATTTCTTTAGTTCACATATTTAACGCAGATGGCTACTTCTGGCCAGAATATGTATGTTTTTCATAGAATAATGTTTTCGACCCTAATTTATGGTCTGTATATATTTACTTACATTCCTTCAAGTAAAATTTATTTGTACATTATTTAACAATCTGTTTTAATAAACTTGAATTATTTTGTAATCTTATGGAACGTCATTTACCTACTTAACAAATTAGTAACACAAGAGGACATGTGTAGCCAGCTAGTCTGTATTGGAACAGTGTGACGGACCATTTACCAGCCGTTAAAACTTCTCAAAAATGAAACGAGACCTACGCCAAGCAGTGGGACGCTTATAAGTTGTTACTTTTGGTTTTAAATAGTGGGAAGAATGCAACTGCTGGAGTCATTCACCTATCATCAGAATCAGCTTTATCTAAATAAAAATATTTGTTTATAATAGTTATATGTTTAGCCAATCTTAAAAAATGTTGTTGTCCTATGTAAGTTACCTATGCTTTTTCAAAATAAAAATAGTAAAACCGTTAAAAAAAGGAAAATAACAGTCTATAAATGTTTGAGAAAAAATAACAGTCTATAAATAAGAGGAGCCTCCTCTCATTTCTGAGAGGGTTTTAGAGACGACAAAAGTTCGCAAAGTTGTGGTGACAGTTTTGCGAACTTTTTCAGCGGGTTGGCGGACTTCACACGTCCACGAAACACTAGCGCCCGGCCCCTGGGCACACGGCATGAAAAGCTAATCTTTGGACTATGCTAATTTTCTTTTTAAAACTCAGCAATCTCCATTTTTATTTAAGACTTCACAACAAATATAAGATAACATAATTACCCCGACCATTATACCTCATGAACAATTAACGTCTATCAAGTCACGATGCCTCGAGCGTGTTCGGGCTTACCCGGGCACGGCCGGTAATTGCGGTGCGCGGGCGCATGGCTTCGGGCGAGCGCCACTGTCACTACCGCACCGAGGCGAAAACAATTTGACTTTTGTAAATACAGAAAACAATTTGTAACGCTGCCTCATTATCTATTATTAATATTTTATTTGGTAGGCGTTACCGACATTTAACTGATTAATAAAGTTTCTTTAGTGGGTGTTAGCTTTGAAGTTTATTGTTAAAGGCTTGTTAATGAGGAGTTAAGTACATCCTTTGTTTGTGTGTTAATAATACTTAATTACATTCTTTTAAGACGGGGTTGTAGATTCTCTTCAGCCGCTACCACACGGCGTGAAAATCGACAGAGGGAAAATTAAAACCAGGAGATGGGCAGCAGCATCTTCCTGGAACATCTGAATAAATAAACTGCGGTTGCCAACCCGCCTGCCAAGCGTGGCAACTATGGCATAATCTCCCCAAAATGAGAGACAACTTTTTGGCAATCTGTGGTGGAGGCCATGTTCAGTAGTGGACTAGTGATAGACTGAAATGATGATAATGACATTCTTTTAAAAATATTCTTATTCATTGTCTCATTCTCCTTTCCCGTAGGCTCAACACTCAGGCACTCACTTGCCTCAACCTATCCACTATGTATCTTGCTCATAAGATCGAAGGTAAGCTAGGGTGCAGTTCCAAAAATACGGAGAAAATCACAACACAACCAGGCCCGAAAACAAAGGATTTGTGTTTTTGCTCAACACTTTGGGATTCAAACCCAATACCTGTGGCATAGAAGTCAGGTACTCTAACTACGAAGCCGCTCGGTTGTCGCGGTAGGCAGAGACCACATCTTTCCAGTTATGAAAAGTACACGGAAGTAAGTGATTTGTTTATGAAAAAGTTTTTATTTAGTCCTCGAAAATAACTTGAAAAAACACACTTTTAAATGGATGTCAGTAATGAAACTTGCAAATCGTTCACCTGATGATAAGTGCTGAAAGTGTAAGTGATGACTGCTCATAACTGCTGCGGTACTCTCGAACTGAGAATTGGAAAGTTATGTATAGTACCTCAGCGCGCGCGTCACACTGAGGCATACTGTCTAAAGCCTAAGATATAATCATTTACCTTGTAATTACACTAGCCACTAAGGCAGTAGGGTTAACAGAATAACTGCTTAAGACTCCTAAAACCAGTCACTATTTTGTAATGGAATGGAAAGATTCTTATGCAGGAATCCGTCTAGGTAGACACCGCAATGTCAGATATTCTGCCGTCAAGTAGTATGCAAAAATTACTGTTTTGATTTGAAAGGCACTGATCGCTAGTGTAATTACAGGGCATATGAGACTTAAGAGCTGATGTTATGATGACACAGCATTTCTTATGGGCAGACGTTACACATACCATCAGGCGAACGTTCGTCTCGATACTGTCTGTCATTATAAAATATATTATTCAACTAAAGGTGAAAACGAAGTACAACTAAAAACTTCAACTGGAATTATTTATTAGTCTTTGAATTCAGAATTTTCTTCTATATATTGATACTTCTTCTATTAATACGTGAAGAGAAAACTTTATACCCGTTTTTAAGCAATTTGCAATGTGTTACTAATTATAAAATAAAACATAATTCTTTTTTATTGAATTATTGAAATTGAACGTTTAATCAAAATAGAATTACAAATATTTCAAACATACAAAAGAAATATATCGATTGTTCGATGTGCAATTAAAACGTACCGTCGGATTTAGTTGAACGTTACTTGCGTTGGTAGGAACAAGTTTGCAATTGGCATCCCGCTCGGAACTCGAATCCTCAAAAAAGTGGTCGCGATACATCCTCTGGAGGCCGAGCATAATATGTCAAGTGTTTTTGACACCTGTATGTAACATCAGTAAAGAATGTTGTAGCATCGCGTGCTGTGCGCGTAATGCAGCGGATCAAAATCTTTACATTTTACCGCAAAGCAGTTACATAACGCTGTTTTCTCTCTGTACCATTCATAATGATATTATTGGCAATTATTAAAAAAAGTTGAAGTTTTTCGTTCGATATGCAAAAAAAGTAACAGCTAATGAATGTGCTTTTGCTGAGCACAGGTCTCCTCTCATTTCCGAGAGGGTTTTGGAGCTGAAGAATCCGCCACGCTACTCCAATGCGGGTTGGCGGACTTCACATGTCTTCGATATGTTTTTTATTTCTCAGACATGCAGGTTTCCTCAAGATGTTTCCGTTCACCACCGAGCACGTGGTAATCAGCACTTAAAATTGCAATTAACAATTTTAGTAGCACCGGGAATCGACACGTACTATGAAATTTAAAGCGAGCGCCTGGCCCCTGAGCTACCACGACTCCATAAGTAGTGGGACTTAATCGCAGGGGGATGGACGCAGTGTAGTGCCACACAGAATTTGCTGTGGGCAGAAGTTTAATTTACCATCAGGTGAACGTTTTGCTCGTCGCTTCTCTTTATCCTATATGAAAGACTATATGATCGTTTTAGTTATTGAATGTTAAGTATTGTTAATGTTTTTACTGAAAAGATAAAATAACATGCATATTTTCAATTACAAAATTAAAATATTTAAAATAATTAGTGTGGCAACGCACCTACGTCATGATTCTTCATCAACGATGTAATATATCACCATCATTTATATAAAGCATACACCTTTTGATAAATGTTTAGTACTGGAAAAACCATGTTATGTTTTCGAAAATAGGATTTGACAGCATACCGAAAACTTTTCAATGAACAGGATATTATTGTAATCATGATTCATCTTCATCTTGTCAATAACGCTAAACTATCATCAACAACCAAGGTGTAATGGCAGTGCAAAGAAATTATTTAAATGAAGTTATAAAAAATAGTCCCTTGAACATTGCAATAGAATTTTTGTTCCCTTCACTATAGAACTTAGCTAAGATATTTCCCTGTTTAGGGTTATTAATTAAATTTTACTTGGATAAACAGGTTTGCTGGTTCCCTACCAAGATAACAAAATCTTGAGCACTGCATCATCATCATCATTCCAGTCAATCACTAGTACACTGCTGAACATAGGCCTCCCCCATAGGTTTCCACAAAAGTTTGTAGCTGGAATTTTGCCACAATTGCCACGTTTAGCAAGCGGGTTGGCAACCGCAGTTTATTTATTCAGATGTTCCAGGACGATGCTGCTGCCCATCTCTTGGTTTTTATCTACTCTCTGTCGACTTTTACGACACCCACGGGATGAGATAGCGTCGTAGATTATCTTAGACTGCCTCCACACGGCATTGTTATGTAACTCGAGCACTTGGTGACCTTAAAATGGCAGCATACGAACCTGGTTCACTACAATTAATTTATTACAAACTGAGCATTCGCTACGGAAAATTCCTCGCGTGTGGGCACATAACTTGGGTTCCCTTCTTGTGCGTGAGTGAATTCGATCTCGAATTCAGTTCGGACTTGTTTCCTTAATTGCCAGGAGTATCGTGTTTGCGGCTGGCAAATTATGTTTATAACAGTATTCTAAATTAAGATACGTAAAACCTTGACGCTACGTGTAAACCTTTGTCATCCGTTAAATTTTCTTATAAAATTGACCCCTGAATAATTTTCTATGACTCTTAAATATACACATTCGGGGTTTAGAATGCAATTCATATAAGTAACAGCCTGTAAATTTCCTATGACAGGACACAAGCCTCATTCCGGTTTTTTTTTGAGAGAAATTCGCAGCCGTTAAGTGTCAAGTGCGGGTCGAGAGATTTTCTGTCACCAGTTTTCCATCATCAGTTTACGAAGATTCCTTCAATGCCTTGAACGTGCTAAATCAACAATCTCAACAAATTTTTATCTTATCATATTTTCTATCTCTTAATAATACCTTCATTAACAATTGAGTGGAGAAGGCAGCGGCAATCACAAGTTCAGCACGCGAAGTATGAAATTGCTAACATGTGTTCCGTTTCAGAGCTACCGCAGCTAAACAATATTATCGACGAAATAAGACTATAACTACTGACATTCTTCATCCGATTTCGAATAAAATGCCATATTTTTGTAGTTAGTGTTTACGGTGCAGTATTCTACTGTTGTTAGTTTTACAACAAATGCATTGACATTAACTGGAGAGACATTGACTGATAGAGAATACCTGTAGAAATTAAGTCCGCCCTTTGTTACCTTTTTTATGTAAGGTTGTTGTAACAACAATTAACGATGTGTGCATGCCTAAAAATCAAAAAAACATAAAATCAGAATCAAAAAGACAAGGAACTATAATAATTAAAAATTATAAAAGTTCTGGGTATTGTTTCGTATTGCGACAAATAATTTACATTTAAATGCGGATAAAACAAAATGTTTACACTTTAGAATGTCCAATTGTGTATGAAAGGACCGAGTCTCATGGTAACGAGTGCGAAGTTCTGGGTGTCACCGCAAATGTTATGAAGTGGCACTTACCATCAGGACTTGCTGTTCTCGCTACTGACTTTCAATAGAAAATAATTCAAACTTCGGCGCACTCAGCAGTAGGTAAACAAAACACTGAGAAAAGCAACCTTAACAAAAGTGTATGTCACACCGCTATAATTATTAATAATAATTTATCTTCTTTAAAAGCATATAAGCCGTACACACGCCATACAGCTGTGTGTAGCTCAGGGGCCAGGCGGTCATCATAAAGCTAATAGTGCGAAAGTTATCTGAGTTCGATCCCTGTTCGTACCCGCACTGGAACAGCGTGGCGGGCTTTTCCCGACTCCAAATCCTTTCAGAAATAAGGAGAGGCCCGTGTTCAGCAGTGGAATATTTACAGGCTGTTACTTTTATATAAGAAAAATCGTTTGTCTGATACAAAACTTTTATATTTCTAAAAATCAAAGGGGTTAGTAATCTCTGTTCACCTCGAACAATTAGTTAGATGCTGAGTGACTTGATATCTTTTAATCTATACTGCAAAGACCTCACACAGTTAATGAACATTAAATAGAGCTGACGATACATTAGCCATGGATTTAAAAGCGATGATAGTTTTTTGCGGAAGAGTTGCAATGAGCTAGAGATATTAGAGAAACAACCACTTTTTATCTCATAAGTATCGTAAAAAAAATCTTAGAAAACTATCAAAAAACTCTTATGGCCTACGGAAAACCATCGCAAATATCCAGATTAGCGAGCAGCATTGTCCGTGTACAGTTCAGTGTATCTCGTACTGCGATCGCCAATCTGCCTGTCAGGCGTGGCGATTACGGAAAATGTGGTAATTTTAAGAGGTTTAGAAAGAATACGAAAAAGCACATTGTTTATAAAACATCCAAGTATTTATGGACAGCCCAAACAATTGCTTAAGTTCAGTATTTTATTGTTTTTCATGCTTTCGTTTCTCATTTTGCTTGCTCAAGTTCTTTTAAACCTAATTTTGAAGATTATTACTACCCATTATCGGAAAGTATCACCAAAAATACCATCACCAATACATCACTAAAACCTGGCGTAGTAGATAAGCCACGTCGTCGTATATATCGGGCCAGCCGGATCCAACATGTGTGCAAAAACAGAAACTGTGGATCTTCGGGCTTGTTTATATTGTGTTTCTCTCAGTGTCTGTCACTGCATTAGTCTAACTCTGCCCCTTCTGAATGAGCGTAACTTCGGGTGCGGGTAGTTCAGGCCGAGTGAATGCCTCTGAGTTACTTCGTACATTTGTGGCACTAGTAATAACTCCTGCGCAGTTGATAGCTTCCAATAGTATTTGAAAGTTGTCAGTGTGGTCGAATATCGACAAGAAGGACATCACCATTTACAATAAACTAAAAGATCATGATAATTAAAAAGTCTTGTTGAATAGTATTTGAGTCATATAAATGAAAGACGATACTAAAATGTATTTATTAAAATTTAAAATGTTACAAAATAGCGAAAAAATATCCGTACCCCGTATCCCACTCCCAAGTAGACCTCCAAGTCTCTCTGCAATCACTTTTAAGGTTATCTCTTGTTCTGTCATTGCGGTGATTCCATCGTTGCACCATAAGTCCCCAAACATTTTCAATTGGGTTTAAATCAGGCGATTTTGAAGGCCATTGTATCAGCCGAATGAGTTGGTCTTTGGAATCAGTCGCGGGTAATAGTAGCCGTATGTAATCGATAGTTGTCTTGTAAATAATAAAATTGAGTAAGCTCATTTTCTAGGTAAACGTTCTGGACGGTCGGCAACATAACGTTTTCTTAAGTATTAACATAATTCAGAGTTGTTGTTTTTAAAGATAATCCGCATAGTTTACCGACTCCATTAGCCGACATCCGGAACCAAATGTTTGCACTAATTCTACCATACTCAGTTACAGGCACTACACGATCTTCATCAAATCTTGTATTGTTATAATGCCCGAGATTTAATCGACCATGTTGGCGGGATTTGAAAGTCTTATCGTGTGTAAATCGCCTTTTCGTGTTTAAATATTATGGTTGACCAATTGATGAAATTAAAGAACTCCCTGGCAAAAATCAACCGAGCTACTTTCTGGGCATCAGTCAAAAAAACTTTTTTAGCGTAACACGCCTGTAATGCATCCCCGACCTATGCAAATGGCTGCAAATAATGGAAAATTATGTAAAAATAGTGCAAATGGCGTCAAATTGTTCTGCGATATGGGCCGTAGGATTAAAACCGTTTTCTTCGAACACACTTTTCATTGTTTCCCTTTGCGTGCTAGTGACTTTAGGTTATCGACCATTTCGCCTGTGATCTTGGAGATTCTAAGACGCCTTCTTCGCTATCTCGTGTAATCCAAATTCATACAGTGAAACGTGATATATTTAATTCTCTCGAAATGAGAAATGTTATATCCCGATCTGTCTAATGAAATCATTTCTGCCATTTGGGATATATTTAAATTACGTGACATTTTAAACTTTAATAATTGACAAATGACCTACTGACAGAAATTAAAAGGAATTTGATAACGATTTTATTTTTAAAAGATTTTCTACATTCAAGCTCCATAGTTTTTATTGACATTAAGACCTAATAATCTTAAAAAATAATATCTATTGCTTTGGAAGAATAATTACAAGAAGATACACTTCTGACCTGTGCTTTGATTGGCTTACAGTCAACCATTTGCGTTCCCTTAATACGTAAATAAAGGCCTTCGTGAAATTTTGAATTTCTGGAAGTGGTTGTCAAAAGTAGTAAGGCAATTATGTGGTCGGCTATAAATGTATAGAATATACCACCTCATTATGAGAACAATAATGAAGAAATAAAAAATGTGAAATTTACGAACTAATTTTACGAAAACGTATCTTGATTTCATTGCACTGATTTAATATAATTAAATCTGTGCAATATTATTAATATATATATATGCAATATTAATTTTGGCAAACTGCATCAATACGGTAAAAATATTCATCCTTCATTATTATTATTAACAATTCCTCAAACGATATAACAGTCTGAAGTATGAATTAAAATTTAAAGATCTTTGACTAACCTAGTAGATCGCTGGCTTTATTTGCGACCTGCGAAAAAGCTAAGATCAATCACTGTAATCTTCGTTTACCGCCAGCATTGACAGTGGTTCTAACAATGAACGTTTCTCTAATTACTCTCTTAAATACAAAACAGTCTTCTAAGTCACGACAACGAAGCCATTTTGCAGGTAACTTTATGTGCGTATATATTTATATGCGTTGAACTTTAATTTTATTTCTTCAAATCATGATGGTTTATTCCTTTCAAGACAAAACAGAGCGACATTTATGAAGCACATTGTGAAAAAAGACTAAAAATATAATGGATAAGCTGAAATTTCACAAACTAGACCATGATTGAGTAGTTACCTAACAACATAGCTTAGGACTTCGTGAACCATAAGGTCGAATTCCAATCATATTTACAACTATTTGAATGGCTGAACATAGGATTTCCCCAAAGACTGCCACAAATTGACTGAAACTGAGCCTGAGCCACCTGAATTCATCGCCTTCCCGCAAAACCGGGTGGATGGAATTTTGTGTTATGCCGTAATTTGATTATGTTGAAGAATAGATTGCGTGGTCTTACGCAATCTATTCTTCAACATAATCAAATTACGTCAGTGTGGAACTACGAGTATAACAGCTTCGTGATGTAGAGGTGGAAATCGGCCTAGAGGACGTCATCACAATAAGTGTTCAAGTTATTGCACTAATTATATTTTGTTACAAATAAGCGTTTCACCAAATGTACCACACGTCAAATTTATCCAAACCATTCTTATTTATCCGTGTGTGGGAATACTCTTTCATTTATAAAACAACAAGCTGATGCTCATAACTTCGACCGCTTCAATACTTTTTTTATAATATCCCGTAGGAACTATGTGTTTTTTCGGAATAAAAAGTATCCTATGTCTGTTTACACGATGCAAGCTATATCTGCGCCAAATTTCGTCAAGATTGGTTCAGCGGTTGAACCGTGAAAAGGTAACAACAAGACGGAGGGACAGAGAGAGTTACTTTCGCACTTATAATATTAGTATGGATATCCGCTCTTGTCCAGTCGACCAAGTATAAGTTATTATTAAGTCAACTATATTATCTTAATTTTGAATACAATCATAAAATCCATTTCCAAAGGAATCGCAAAAACAATTTCGACAATTTATGTTGGAAGATTACAGCTACTTGATGTAGATGTGGAAATCGGCCTTGAGGATGTCATTACAATAAGTATTTAAGTTATTGCACTAATTATATTTTTCTTAGAAATAAACGTTTCACTAAATGCACCACACGTAAAATTTCTCCAAACCTTTCTTATTTACTCCCGTGTGTGGTAATACTTTTTTTTTATAGGAGAGGGGGCAAACGAGCAAGTGGCTCACCTGATGGTAAGTGATCACCACCGCCCATGAACAACCGCAACACCAGAGGAATCGCGGGTGCGTTGCCGGCCTTTGAGGAAGGAATAGGCTCTTTTCTTGAAGGTTCCTAAGTCGTATCGGTCCGGAAAAACCGCCGGCGGCAGCCGATTCCATAGAGTGGTAGTGCGTGGTAGAAAATTCCGCGAAAAACGCACTGTGGTGGAATGCCAACCATCCAGGTGGTGACGATGGAATTTTGTGTTCTGCCGCAAAGTGCGATGGTGAAAACCAGCGGCTGGAATTATTCCGAACAATTCCTCGGAACACTCCCCGTTGTAAATCCAGTAAAAAATGCAAAGAGATGCAACATCTCTTCGCAAGGCCAGTGTATCAAGCCGATCGGAAAGAACCTGGTCGTCGACTCTTTCATTTATAAAACAATACTCGCTCTTGTCAAGTCGATCAAGCAAATGTAAGTTAATTAAATCCCAACAAGCGATTTTATAAAACTATATCGACGAAATCTTTTATACGTATAACGTATCTCGCAAGAAAAAAACTGATCTGTATTCGAATTTCTCGGAACAAAATTTTAATTAAACTCGACGTACCGTGTTCCTTTTATCTGTCTCGAAAACAATGAAGCCAACAATTACAAAGGCCCTCGTGAGCCTTACGGGACTTGAAAGAATAAAAAATTCGAAAACTCGACCCAAATTGCTGCTTTTTGTGCCGAACAGGTCCGATAATGGCCGAAATTTGCCGAAAGCAAAGTACATTTTCGGGTCAATTTGATTTATCTGCAGTTTGATACAGTTCCGCTTTCTTTCTTGTCCGACAGTGTGACATGGATTGATGAAGCACGGGAAAGGAAAGCATGGTAAATGGCAACTTCAGTCATAACGTAAGTTTCATATATGGTTAAAAACAAAACATGTGGCCACTAATGGGGTAAAAAGTTGGTTTCAAACTTGTGACAGTATTAAAAGTAAGATAATGAAAGACATTTTCAGTGCCTTATACAAGAATAACTAATTTCACACGATCAGACAGTGTATATGTTCAAACATATACACAGTTTTATCGTGTGAAATTTTTTTGTTTTTGTATTTTTGCTTAATAATTTGCATGCTGCATTTGCTGTAATTTTATCGTACCAACCGCGTGACTACTAGTCAGAGTACCTATCTACTATGCCGCGGGTCCTAAGTTCTAATCACAGGCAGAGCGAATATCTAAAAGAAAACACAAATTGTTGGTTTTTAAACGTCTTTGGTTTGAATTTAGTATCGACAATAATAACCTCTTGTCTTATCGAAGATATTAAGCAAGCTAATGAGAATTTCGGAAACTTTGTATGATTAGGTATTTACAGCGATAAGCAATGTTTGTCTTTCTTTATATTCTTTTATTATATGTTCATTAAGCGCTAGCCATACTAGGAAATATTTAGTTAAATCTTTATTTAAAAATATTAAATCTTATTCTTCTTCATCAGCCTGTTCAAAATTGGAAAGATTTGCTGTAATCGCCACGTTAGTAAGGCGAATTGGCGATCTACCAGTGGCCTCGCACATTAGACTTTGCTGTCCGTCAGCAGTCTGTTTAATTTTTTCTGACTTTTTTATATGGTTATTCCGCCATCAATTGGAAGCCACGAGAATTTTCGGGCTTTTCCCTTCTTCGATTTTTACGAAACCTGTGGGATGAAATGTATGTGTCTAGGATCGTGCTTTGTAGAATCAAGCCCCACAGTAGGACTTCTACTGTATCGTGTAATTGTTTTTTCAGCCATAAACGTCACACGCACAACGCAACCAGGCCCGAAAATCAATAATTTGTATTTTGTAGAAATATTGGCTCCGGAAGAAACAACACAGAACAACAACACAACTCGAACATAGAACCCGCAGCGTAGAAGACAGGTACTCTAATCACTGAGCCACGTAGTCATCTGAAATCCATGTATGATGTAAAAGTAGAGTAAAGTTTCAGCCTATAAATGTCCCATTGCTGAGCACAGGCCTCCTCTCATTTCTGAGAGGATTTTGGAGCTTGGCAGACTACACATGTCTTCGAAATATTGTTTATTTCTCAGACATGCAGGTTTCCTCACGATGTTTTCCTTCACTGCCGAGCACGTGGTAGTGCCGGCACCACTAAAATTGTTAATTGCAATTTTAATTGATGTATGATGTATATCACAGTAAATATAATACGAGTATTACTCTATGGATGCCATCAATAAAAATACGTAATAATATGCCCGTACCAGAATGGCGGTGAAGTGGTTCGCCACCCTTTTTAGAATAGAATAGAATAGAATAAATTTTTATTCAATATAGATTATTTACATAATACTTATTGAAAGTCATTTTTTTTTCTTTTTTTAAACTACACTGGTTCGCAAAATGCCTCTGTCCTGGGAAGAACCAGTAAGAAACCCAGCAGGCTTTTTTTAAGTCATTTTTAAAATAATGTACAATAATAGCAGTATTATAAAGATGTAGAAGAATGGCTTGGCGGCGATCACCTCATTCCCAGGGGTTATCATCATCTATGTATTCTTTAATATTATAATAACCCTTTTTATGAAGTCTTTGTTTAATATAAAATTTAAACTTTTTGATTGAAAGACTTTTAGCACTTGCTGGGATTTTGTTGTAAAAACGTATACATTGCCCCATAAAAGAGTTACTGACTCTGTGAAGTCGGGTAACAGGCATAATTAATTTGTGCTTGTTCCTGGTATTCACATTATGAACATCACTTTTTTTAGTGAACTGGTTTATGTTCTTGTGTACATACAAAACGTTTTCAAATATATATTGAGAGGCCAAGGTTAAGATATTAATTTCTTTAAATTTATCCCTAAGAGACACTTTAGAGCCAAGATTATAAATAGCTCTTACGGCCCTCTTTTGCAAAACAAAAATCACTTCTACATCAGTTGCATTTCCCCATAGCAAAATACCATAAAACATTATGCTATGAAAATAACTAAAATAAACCAATCTAGCAGTTTCAACGTTAGTCAAATTCCTATTTTTTTTTACAGCATAAGCTGCAGAGCTAAGTCTACTTGCTAGTTTAGATATATGGGGGCTCCATTGAAGTTTTGCGTCAAGTGTTATTCCAAGAAAGACAGCAGTATCCAAAAGGCTCAACTCTTCCCCATTCACAAGCACATTTACATCTAATTGTTTAACATTTGGTGTTGTGAATTTAATACATTTTGTTTTATTGCCGTTTAAAAGCAAATTATTAACGTTAAACCAATGTACTAATTTTGAAACTTTCGCATCTCGTTTTCCGTAGGGCTGTAAAAGTGGGCTCCGTATGTGGGCTCTGCCTACCCCTGATTAAGAAAAAGGCATGACTCTGTAAGTGAGTGATTGAAAATAAAGCAGGCTGTGGTGAATTTCTTATTATGAATATCTTTTAATATCTTACTACTGTACGTTTTAAGATTTTTAAAAGCTACTTGGAGAACATTTGCACGTGATCGTAAAAGCACGTCATAACTAATGCAACCTTAAGTACGGTTAAGTGGCTTCGTTAAATTTAATTTCGGAGCGCCGCCGTTATTACACAAAGTGATTCAGAAATATTATTTGGATGAGATATGAAATATCCCGATACAAAATTGAACTTGCCAACAGCGCAGGATATCTATATATTAACACGTAAAAAGAAAACTGTGTACCTCTTTTTAAGCACATTGCGCGGACGAAGGTGTGTACGATTTGGCACAGTTAAAGTTTGTATAAAGAAGAAGCGAGGAATCTAAAATGTATATATAACATGTGTTAGAAATACATGAAATTTTATAAAATAAAACATTAATTATTTACGTTCATACTGACAATGACAATCACATATTAGTCAATGATCAAACAGTCACACAGAGAAGAGTAGAATCGCTGTAGAATATTCAAATGAAATAATTACTCAAACCTCAATAACGTTCAAACTTAAATTTTTTAATGAAGTACCACCACAGGACCACAGGGCGACAACTAGTAATTATAATGCCGTATATCCGCACAACCTTCTCGTAAATGAAAGGGGTCCCGCGCAAAACAGTGGGTCATTGGCAGGCTATTACTTTAGTTGTTTTTTTATAAAAGAAAGTGAAAAGACGAGCAAACCGTGTACCTGATTATAGAGCAACGCCTGCGAATGACAAATGCTGTGCCACCCATAATATTTAAGTGTGGTACCACACATGCCCCCGTCACCCTCAGACCTCAGTTCTTAAGTTTCATATGCCCAGTAATTACACTAGCTCTCAGTTCCCTGCTGATTGAAAAGCACTAAGTGCTATAATGAAAGAATATTTAGTAAGCCTATGATTTCTGAGCGCTTTTTAACATACATACATACAGTCACGCCTTTTTCCCTAACAAGGCGTAGGCAGAGGCTAATCACGTAAACCGCTTTTCGCCATTGCGGGAAACAAGACGTGACGGGTGGCGAACCATAAATTGGCTTTAATAGCGGCGGAATTATGTAAGAAGTGACTTTAGAGCAAATTCTATGAATTCCAATACATATAAAAAATCATAACATGATGAAGGTACTCCTCTCTGCTCCTCGCTGATATTCTTGCCGAATTCTTGATTTTCGGTTGAAGTGTATGCGCAAACATAGACGCATTTAGTCGTCATAACTACCCACGCCCGATGCGCTAAAATCGAAGGCATGATCAGAATTATGGAGTGAGTCACAGCACAACATGCTGAAACAGAAAACCATAAAATTATTTTTGTTTTGGAATTATATGAATTCGAGGTCGACAAATTCCAACCAGTCCAATATTTTACTTAAATTTGTTAACACTCGTCATTCCTTTCCCTTATCTGAAGTTAAGATAAGTAATACGATCGTAGGGCAGTGTGTGAATAAGATCAATACAGTGTCAGCAAGACGCGGCACTGCTGTCAGTAGCATACCAATAAGACTAGCATCCGGTTGCTATTCGAACCCAGTACCTACCACTCAGTAAGAAGGTACGCTGACATCTGAGTCACGGTCGTTATCTAATAATAACCTGGGAGATAATACTTTGTAAATCACGTGCGGTTCAGATTTAAGTATGCTTATTTATTGCAATTTGTCAGCGGAACGAGGTTTTAAACTCGTTTTAATTGCCGACAACTATTCCAGTGGGTGGTGTAGGGTTGAGTAAAAATTGGCTGGTTTATATATTTATCTAAGTCAAATTTAATCAAAAAAATTAAAGCCGTGGCAGCTCATGTTCGGGCGCTTGCCTATAATTTCATAGTACGAGTACCCAAGTGACCCGAGTTTAATCGCCGGTTTTTGGCACCTCTAAAATTGTTTTGCAATTTTAAATCCTAATACTAAGCACGTGGTAGTGCTCAGCGATGAAGGTGAACATTGTGAGGAAACCAGCATGTCAGAGGAATTAAAAAAGTCGAGAACAAGTGAAGTCCGCCAACGCGCATTTGACACGCAGTCTGGTGAGCTCTTACCAGCTCCAAAGTTCTCTCTAAAATGAAAGGACAATTACAGGCTGCTAATTAACTATTTTGGATTATGTAGCGGAGTTCGCCTTGATTGTTACAGCCACAGCGTCAGTTATTCTGCCTCAAATCAGTAGTGTCCAAGCTTTACTGCATTATTATTTGAAGATACTGAAATTACTGTGCATGTGATATTTAACAACTCATGTCTCAGGACGAGCGGAGTACATTGTCAAATATTACTTTATTGTATAAAGTTCTAGCTGACACTGCTGCTGTTAAGGAGATTTGTGTTACAGATCGGTTTAGACTTATCACTTACTAACCTAGAAAAAGAATTTTGATAATATTGTACGTATGAACATGTTCCTATTTTTTAGTTTTGTTTAATAACCATTTCTAATCCTTTATTCGTTTAAAGCAGGTTTTGGATATAATAACTTCTTGCTTCAGTGGACAGTATATTTAGAATTTGTCTTGTGAGTCTTGGGTTATGAGCTCAAATGTCAAGCGAAACCAATATTTGTAGAAAACACAAATTGTTGGTTTTATTGGTTAGTTTATTTATCGTGAAATTTGATCACCAATATTGAACAAGTCATCATCATCATTTCAGGCCATTACAAGTCCACGGTTGTAAATAGGCCTCGCCCATAGATTTCCACAAAAAACTGTTCTAAGCACAGAACAGAATTTCTGTTCTGCGGTTCTAGGCCACTTGCTTCCATCGACTACCCTTAAAACCGTGTACGTCATCGCTCCATCTGGTCACTCTACACTGCTTTTGCCGGTACAAGGTTACCACTTCAGAACCTTTCTTCCCCAACGGTTATCGGTTCTACGAACTATATGGCTAGTACATTGCCACTTCAACTTTCTAGTCCTTAGGGGCTATATTGGTCACCGCCCAAATTTCGACGAAATCAAAGGATTTCTTACAATTTACCTACGCCATACATAGCAGGAGATTGTTCTCTTCGGTCTTTTGTACAATCTGGCAAAAGGTCACATACTCGTACATATCCTATGTAATATGGTACTAAAGCCTTTTAGGATTTCGGCTTGTCGAAATGCTGGAAGTTGCCGAGACTTCTTCACGCATTAGCGGCTTAGTAGCGATATAGGTCTAAAGTTCTTCGAGATGGCTGTATCGCCCTTATTGAATAACAGGGCATCCACGTTTCTCTTCCAAACTTCCGGCGTAGCGTAGTTACCATTCTCAAGCTGTTTGATAGCCATACTTGTCTATCCGATACATCATCGAAACAGTGATGGACGAGTTTTGCTCTTGAGACGACTCACTCCTACGACAACGTGTACAGCTGGCTATAAAATTTCTCGATCTCACACAAAATCTTAGGTCCAGTGGAAATAACGCCACCGCTGTTGGCGCCTTGGTTTCACTCTATTGATTCGTCAATATGGCCTATTCTTAAATAAGTCTCGCCGCATACGCTGAGAGATCTTACTGTTTAGTTGCCGCTATGCTGACGCGTCAGTTGAGGATTGCAGCTTCATATGTCTTTTAAAACTTTACTTCCACCTCATGAACAGTTTCCACGAACCTCTCGATCATATCGACCACTGTAACGCAATCAACCAGCCACTGAAAGCATTTATTCATTTCGAGCTAGATGCTATCGGGGTTTTCGATAAAGGCACTTGATGAACGAAACATTGACTGTACTAGACGATACCTCACCAGCTTTACGGTCAGGTTCAATGACCCTTTTACCATTCAGTGATTACTTCTGGTTTTCACCCTAGTGATCACATAGACATCATTGGACAGCTGTCGTTTAGTCGTCATGATGAAATCGATTTAATTTTTTGTGGAACCTTCCGGAATTACCCAGGTCCTTCCTCTTGAGATATCCTCATACATTACCTCCACCTCATAAACCGAGGTAGGTGTGTATATCTGTATGACCTTCATAAAATACCGTTTGGATATTCTGAGTATAAGATACGCAACTCTAGTCGATACACAGCCGATCTTAATAACGTTGTTGATGAAAGACTTGTGGATGATAAACCTGACACCTCTTTGGGACATATTGTTGCCCTCCCGATGGTAGAACAAGTTAGCGGATTCGAGGACTACAGTGTTCTCACCCTGTCTTCGTACTTCAGATAACCCTACAATATCCCAGGGTTCAACTCTTCTTCCGGTTCCAGAATCCTCACGTTGGCCCTCAGCGTGCGTGCGATACATGTTGTTAGGTCCAGTCGTAGTTGGTGGTAACATGACCTCCGGAGATTATTGTCACCCCCTGCCCAACCTTTACAATGACCGCTTGCATAGCCAGGATTAGCGGGGCTGCAGGAGACTAGGGGCCGTTTTAATCTTGTAACTCTCATCTGGGGGATTTCGCCATATCTGTCACGCTTGGGGTTGGCAACCGCAGTTAGTTTACTTTGATTCTCTAGGAAGATGCTGCTGCCCATCTCCTGTTTTTTTTTCCCTCTGTCTACTTTAACGACACCATCGGGACAAGATGGGGTTTCAACAATTGTAGCGTCCTAAACGCGAATGGTAACGAAGCTATAAAATATTTTACAAATTATTGTTTTAAGTAGTCAAAAAAGAAGGATACTGGAGATGTGTAGAGGTCGTTAACCTATCTTTTACCGTAAACGACGAACCTAGCAAAAAATTTGTAGGTGCATTAACAGATAGGAATTGTACTTGTTGACACTGCATCAACCGAGACGTAAAAAATAAAAATCGTTGAATAAAAAATTAGACTAAACTAGGACCTCCTGATTGTCCTGTGTATGTGCCTATGAGTTACTATGGAGTAATAAGCCAGACACTATTCAAAATGATGGGGCTAAACTGTGTCAATATTTATTTACATGTTCGTATTATCAAAAAATTTCCAAAAAAAATCACCTCTTGTTTCTCTATTTCGTCTACTTTTCTTGATATAAATGTATGTTTCTAATAATATACGCTTCTCTAAGACAACCCTGGACAGCTACTTGCCGCCATTGAGTCGCTCGGCCATTTTGTTTTGTTTCCCGCTTGCGCCATATTTATGAATGTACGCATTCAACATCAATAGTGGCCTCCATTGATAAATAGATAGAAACACGCCGGGAGCAAAGTGTTAAGTAATGGAAAGCTAAATTTATGTACTTAAATAGTGTGGGAATTATTTAGATAAAGTTTAAAGATAATATAATGCTTTCCTAAAGATTTGAGTGTATGAGGTTGACTACTATTTTCAAATAATTTCGACTTATGCATTAAATTAAGTACGTTGAAGTAATGTGTTTGTTGATGTTCCATTGCAAAAAGTATTTTGTTTCGACACATTTCTTTCTTTAGCCAATTTAAATCACATCCGCAATAAAATTGCTCAAACAGGGCGTAGAGGGGGATATTGGCAAAATTTGTTTTGAAACTTTTTGATTGATATCCTAATTGATTGACAGAATGGGTGGGTCCTGCATTGCATACAAAAACATAACGCTACTTGAATAAGAAACGCACAGTAAAATCCGGACATGTATATTTTTCTATAGCCTATAACCTTTGTTAATAAACAGCTTATCTTAGGCAAATTATTTTAATCGTATACGTATTCTTGAGATTAGCGCGTTAAAACTTACACACTCTTCACCTTTATTATAGTAGTAAGATAAGATACATTATACTATATTAAAGAAAATGTTTTAAAATGTATAAGAGTAAAACTATTGGAACTGCTTTTAAACATCAACTTATTGGGCATTTCAGAGATGATTTTAGAGACGAGTACGGATTCTGCCGTCTCTAAAGTTTGTCATGCTGTTCCAGTACGGTTCGTGGCAGAAATGCCTTTAATTTTATTTTTTATGTCTCTACAGGTTTTTTTTAACAATTTTAAAAATTATTACAAATATTTAGAAGGAAAGTAAGTTAATTTGCTATGATCCGCATGCAAAATATAAAAATGGTGTAAATTACCTAGTTTTTTCAAGAAACTTCCACGACAGTCTGGCGTAGAGTCTATGACACTTGATAATGCCTCGTTTTAGGGCGAAACACGTGTCGTGTTCTCGACTTCAGTGGTGTATATTATCTAGTGGTAGTATTGTAGTGGTTGGTGGAGGGTATCTGGTGGCGGTTCCTGGTGGCGGTGTTATTTTACTTGTGCACGCTACTGAGGGAGGCCCGCCCGCCCTGCCGTGCTCTTCAAAAAACTAGGTAATATTCACCATTTTTATATTTTGCATGCGGATCTTAGCAAATTAACTTATTTTCCCTCATTATACTGGATTTCCGCAAAGTAACGCCTGATTCTATTAACTACAATTACTTTATTATTCTACCTTGATTATAATGTAAATATTTTATTGATAGATTAATATGTAAACATACGTTATAATCAATGGACGTGTCTATACAATATACGTAAATATTAGCATTATACAAAAAATTAAAAAAAAATGGTGGAGCCATTACGAAAAAGAAGCGGGGAAGATGCATATAAGGAGACAATCTGTCTTGCTAGTAAGCTAAAATATTGTGGAATAAGAAACTCGATTGCACCTAAACTGTTTCCATAGATTCGTTATTGTAGCAAATTTGATGCAAATCGCATCATTCCTCCCTACGCCAGGTACATCACCTCACTTGATCCCGTAAATGCCGCGATTGTCACTAACAAGTGCACCGGAGAATAGCAATCCAGCCTATTTCCGTCGCTTTCCCACAATCAACCTCGCTGGCGAAGAATTTCCGTCGCGCCGTCGTGATTGACAGGTATAATGAAAATTGAATAGTTGATTGTTTATAAGACAAAAGATTTATTACGTTCAGCCGGTGTTTAGGTTTTTATGTATGTCTATAATATTAATATGGTATGTTAGGTCTTTGGCCGTAACACATACATACATACACTCACGCCTTTTTTTCATATAAGGGGTAGGCAGAGGCCACACACGTTGCCACGTAAGCAACGTAGCAAGTGTAGCCACTTTTCGCCCCCGCTGGACACGAGACGTGACGGGTGGCGAAACAGCCGTTACACAATTTTGTGATTGTAAGATATCTATATATAAAAAAGTGAAAAGAAAACTTTGTACTTCTATTATAAGCACACTGCGCGCTCATAGTTAAAGTTGTGCGGAGAAAAAGCGAAGAATATGAAATGTTATAACTACAATTTGTGTTCAGAAATAAATTCAATTATGCACATGTCGATAAGATTTTTCGGATAAGTCCCTGTGTCAACTTTTACAACACCTACCGGATGAAGTACACCTACCTGATATTAATATTCCGACATTTAGTCATGCTGTAACAATGATTTTAATAATTGTCTTGTTTTATTTATTTACTGTACATTTTAATTATAACCTTCTTAGGTTTTATTCCAGACTGATTACCTTGCTATTTTTGCGTGGGGTTATCTGTGCTGTTGGTCTCCAACATTCCCTCGTTACTAACTTCTTGTGTTATCCATAAAATAATGATAGCAACTAACCGCCTCACAGGCAGCCTTACTTACTATATTATTTTGTCACAATACTAACAATTACATAAAATAAACTTACACTAACATATTCATAGGTCCAAAATTTTAAGACAACAGATTCTTTAATTTTCTAATGTTTTTATCTTTTTTTTTTGTGCCGATAGATGTCCGGCTGAATAATAGTCAGCAATAGCACCTGCCGTTTTCCTACCGAGGTGTGTTGAGAGGGTCGCCTCTTAAGGAATTGTACGGACAGCCTTTATTCGTGCAGATTAACACCATAACATGCAATGCTGTCACAATACTGCTCGTGGTAATGCAACGGAGAGTCAGATTTTTTTTGACTCGTACCCAAAATGGCGGCGACGTGATTGGCCCGTCACTTCGCATGAGAGCAAAAAGTGGGCTACATGTGTAGCCTCTGCCTTTCCCTTATATATGAGATGAAGACATGATATATATGTTATCTTTTTTTTCTTTTTAATTTTACAATAGTCAAGATAGTACGATTTATTCGTTGAGAAAGAGTTGTGTTGCGTGATAAATAAATACTTAGTAATAATAATACTATACTTAGTAGGATAGCCACAGCCCCTGTATTTGATTTGTAAACTTACTCTGATGTGAAATAAAATATTTTTCATATTTCTATTTTTATTTCATATTAACCTTGTGTGTGCTTATTTTTGGATAATACGTGTACTGTGTTGACTTTTAACTAAGACGACGGCACGAATGCTGAGTTACATCACTACTTCGGACTACGAATCGACGATAAGTGAACCTTATTCCGTAACTCGCCACACATTCCTGGACCTTATAGGGTAACTAAATAATGTTTTATGTAAAACAAACTGCCTTAGAACCAACCGTATTATAATTTACTTACATAGCAAAAGTGGGTTGGTAGCATACATACATACATAGAGTCACGTCTCTTAACCATTTGGATAGGCAGATACCACATCTTTCCACTTGCTGTGATACTGACACGCATCTTTGGCTTCTTCTACTTTCATTAGTGTTTTCATACAAGCTCGTTGGTTGCGGGTACTTTTGACTTGGCCTTTGCTTAAAACGACTTCGATCTGGCAGTGATACGTTGGCCTACGTCGATCGTTACCGGCTGGCTCATTCGCAATCGCCTTATAAATCTGTTTCTTTAATCTTCTTTCATCCATCCTCTACGTGTCCATACCATCAAAGCATCCCTTTCTCTATCTTTGTCACTAAATCTTGTATCACATCGTACACACATCACTTTGTCCATCAAAATCACTCCAGCTATAGCTTCACAAGCTTTTCATTTCCACAGCATTCATTTTATTTTCATGCTATACTTTTCCTGGAAAAGCATTCTTCTCCTCAGTTTCATTTATAACTGTCTTAATCAAAAGTACAGTTAAAATACAAAAATACAGTTTTCCGACAACGCTGAGCAAACTAAAGCCTCAATAGTTTTTGCAGTATTGCTGCGACCCTTTTCCTTTGTACAGCGGTACGATGACGGCCTTGCACCAGTCTCCTGGTACGTTGCCGCTCCTCCAGCAAAGGTTAAAGAGTCGGTTCAGCTGACTAGCTACCACGCCCTGTCCAGCTCTCAGCATCTCTACCACAATTATGTCATACCCTGCAGCCTTTTTCAATTTCATACTATTCAACCATTCCACAATCTCTTTCTTACTTATTTCTCCTTCATTGCTATCTTCATTCATGTTCCCGATTGGGGCCTGTACTTGCATATTCGCTCTTAAAAATGGTTTTCGAAATATTCCTTCCATCTCTTTAGGATGCATTCCTCTCCTCTCCTGGTTTCTGATTTTGTCCAATTGCGAGGTCGTATTTTTCTCTTCTTATGGACTTCCAGAAGAATTTTATGTTGTTTTGAAAGTCATCAGATATCCTCCTATCAAATTCATGTAGTTCTACCAACTAGGAAACACAATCAATTAGGTGGTTTTCTCATGTAGTTTAAAATAACCGCATATAACTTTTTCTAATTTACTACAACAATGTAGCTCATAATAATAATAATCTTTATTTTCTACTAAATGTCCTAATGTTGGACATAGGATGTTCTCAGCCAAGTTGGAAATACTTTGTCGGGATTGCAAAAAAATAGAATGATTTTATGTAATATTTATTACATCATTTTTAAGGAAAAAAGTGGAATGAACCACATGATACTGGTGAAAACTAAAACCAGAAAATTGGCAGCAGTATCTTTCTAGAACATCGGAATACATAAACTACGGTTGCCAAACCTGCCAAGCATGACAACTATGGCATAATCTCTCCAAAATGAGAGCTACAAATTTTTGTGGCAATCTATGGGGGAGGCCTATGTTAAGTAGTCGACTATAAAGCAGAAAAGATGAATGCCTCGTTTTGAGGTGAAACACGTGTCGTGGTCTCGACTTCAGTGGTGTATATTGCCAAGTGGAAGTATTTTAGCGGTAGAACGTATCTGGTGGCGGTTCCCGGTAGCGGTGTTAGTTTGCTCGTGCACGCTTCTGTGGGAGGGCTCCTAACTTAGGATCTTAGGATCTTAGCAAATTAACTTTCTTTCATTCCTGACAAAATTTGTGTTTATTTATTCGGAATTTGTGATCTTTGTTTTTATTTTTATGATTTGATCGATTGAAAACGCTTTTTAAAGTGATTTTTGTGTGGAACTGTGAAACAGTTCTTTGTAGCACCACACTACGCTTATCATACTGAGATATCAATTCATTTTTGGCGAAAACATAAATTATATTTCATAAAATGCTTTGATCCGACGTAGGGTGTACATACGCATGTATTTATGAAATATTATAAACCTTCGATACAACACTATTTGATAACGATCGAGCATCTGAAATATCGATCTCTTGAATACTGCACGAAATTTGTTACTACAGTTCGCAATAAAACATCAGAAGGCCCTCTCATTAGTCCTTAAAAGAACGCGTCAGACCTCTGTTAGTTTAAACGGCAATAAACAATCTCAACAAAGTCGATAACAAGTCAGAATTACGACACAGTCGACTCACACCTTAAATTAACTTGCTATTAGCTTTAAAACATTCAGACAATACACACTTCGATATAAAAGTATGGCAGGCCAATGTGCATATATAAGGTAAACAAAAAAATATATTTTATTCATGGTTGTTCAAGTTGACAGGTGACAGTTCTTTATATAACTTTGTCGTGAAGTTCGCTATAAAAGCTACGAATAGACTTATCTTTGTCGCTCTCTAACTTAATGGTCATTCTCAGTAAATATCAGTCATATTTTTTTTAAATTGACACATAATAAGCTGATGTATATATCTTAATTAAGGACTAAATTCAGGACTTGATTTCAAAAGCATGTAACGTTACCCTACTTAAACGTAATAGCATTTTCATCGGGTTCGTATCTTCGGAATCAGTTTTTGTGTTACATTTTATTTACGAACTGACGCTTTCCAACCATTCCTAGCTCTATCTTATATGTGCAGTATCCTTTTTAACTTACGACAATGCTCACTGCCTCACAAATCCGTCTGTTTGTCTGACCATCCTTAGCTATCGCTTGTTATAAAATGATAATATTTTAAAAATAATTATCACTTTATGCATAGGTCTTCTTGCAGCAGATATATTTTCATCTCAGCCCAGCTCAGATATCCCGCAGCAAACAAATATTACAATATACAATGCACAATTACAATAAGTTAATACTAACACTAAAAACACATATTTGGACATAGTTGAAGAAATAGTTGGGCGTTAGATTTTCGATTTACTAAGTAGTTATTTAAAAAAACATGAAATTTGTAAAGAAATTTTTCCATATCGACTTACTTTGTTTTACGTCTACGAAAGTCTAAATTACGTAACATTTTATAAGCATTTATAGTTAAAATAAATAAAAATGGATCTTATTCAGGTTATAATAGTAAACAAATTATACATATTTATATAACAAAACACACTCGAGACGAGACCTCGAGCTATTTCACTGTCTTATTGATACAATGTCTAACTACGACCTCACACAAACCTTAGCCAATATCCAGTTAAGTATAAACTGCTTTACAGTTAACGGTAAGACGGTGTTAATGTGCCTCAAAAGCGCTCGTATTATGCGAAGTAATTATATATGCATATATATTGTGCTCTAAATTAACAACACCTGTACTCATTGTGCACTCTTCACAGTTAAAGCGAAGAGGTAACGATAAATCGATCGCAGAGATCGCAAAATTTCGGAAAAAAATCTAGATATAGCTTAATACTAATATTACCCTTTCAATTTTTTTATGTTTTTTAATATTTTTGGGAAATAGGTTTAGTATATTGGGAATAGGTATGCCTTGATATTCTTGCCCTTAAACTATAAATAGGGATTACCTTTTAGTAGTTGGCCTAATAAATTGAGATTAATTTCGTTAAAAATATGGTTTTGAAGTAACACACGGATGCACAGAACTGATGAAAGAGGGGAGGCGACAAAAATGCAGTCTTTGACGTAATCTCGAATAAAGACTATAAAAAAAACTATCAAGAAAAAATTAACCATTTGATTTTTGTATAAACGGTTTAATGTTTAAAAAAATACTTAATTATTGGTCGCTTTCATATATTCTTAACCATGCAATTTCTTACTTTCATTTTTGAAAAAGTATTGAAGTAGTGGGAAGTTAATGCTTCGAAACGATTTCATATATCCTCGAAATTTTTTTAATGAGTTAACCTCATCTATACACAAATCCGTTATTAAAAAAACTGTACTCCAGCGTTTTATAGACATAAATTTCACATGCACAACAGAAACTGACCAGGAAACCAATAATTTTTGATTTTATTCACCAACATTGGCTCCAGTTTGGATTCCAATCCAGGGCGCACAGCTATGCCACGCGGTTGGTAAGTCTAGTAGGATTGAGTAGACTCGTAATCCTTTGAAATATGTAGACAGCGTGCGATTCCCTGAGAAATACAGCTTAATCTTATATTAATCTGCCATCGCTTTATATATAATAGTCCACTGGTGGATATGGGCCTCACCGAAGAAGGATTTCTCATTACCATCCACACTTAGCAGGCAGAAAGGTGGACGTATTCACATATTAATCTGTAAAATTTATAAATTCCAGTACTAAATTTATCTCGATCGAAATTATATTTAATAATTAATGAAAACTATTTAATAGCTACTTCCTTTCACTGGGTATAGAACTTAAAATGACCACCCGATTGTGTTGCCACATAAATATGTTTTCGAAAGATGATTTATATGTCAGGCAGGTCTAATTATTTGGGCCGTGCCTTTTCGAGATCAACTTTTTTTTCACGTCTCTGAAAACAAAAAGGTAATACCGAGAATTGTACGTATAATCATGCATTTAACAACGCGTATAATAATTGTGGGTGATTGTAAGAGAAACAATTTAAGCGTGAGTTTTTTTAATGAACGAAAGCGAACCGTGAAAGGAATAAAGCGGCAAATGCAAATTATGGTTTATGCGAAATGAAATTGTCACAATAATTCAGTGAGAGCATGCAATGAACGGTTTACGAAAGTCTACAAAACCAGTTTAAAAACGATTTGTTTCCGTACATGAAAGGCTATCATTGATACATCCTTCTATACTGTATATTCCATAAGATATCTATCCAATATTCAGTATATCTAAAATTTTCAACAACTGCAGTGATCGTGTAGATAAACACTGGAATTCCATTGGCAAATTTTACAGAACTATTCATAATAATTTTTCTCAATTACATTTATCTTAAATTATTAAAATAAAACTTTATCGTAGTAACAGTTACTCACAGTGAAAGTGTAACTACTCTGTAAGTCATTTTTACGCTATTTGTTATATTAGTGTATGTTTTCGTCAATGTAGTAGTGTAAACAATACAAAATTTTTGAGCATAGATTTCGCTATACATCAAAAACGGGAGAGACTGAAGCTTCAAAGGTGGAAGGCATTAAGTATTGCGATCGATCCCATCATCAGATCTTGACTGAAATTATATTGGAGCACCCTTGTGATATCCTTTTTTCCGTCCCTTCCGGTGACGTATAAGTTGGCTTATGCATGCAAGGAATTAAAGGAATAAAACTGCACTGTACACCCAACAGCGCATGGTGGCGATGGGCTCACCACCTATCACACCAAGTGCATTATATTGTTTTGGTGAAACGTGGATTGTGGCAGTCATCTGTTTTTGCAGTGAGTGCCCAGTCTCTGACTACCCCTTATGGGATACAGTCGTGATCTTATGTATGTGCATGCTAGGGCGGGTGGTGTTGTTGATGCGGTGTTGGTGATGCTATCAGTGGCTTGGACATTCATACAGTCATGCCTCTTTCGCCGCTAGCAATCCTGACACCTTTGCTTCTTCTACTTTCATTACCATTTTCATACTAGCTCGTCGGTTACCGGTACTTTTGACGTGGTCTTCGATCTGATCGGGATAACGTATTGCCTACGTCGACAATTACCGCTTTGCCCATTCACACTCATCTCATAAATCGCTTAGACATGAACAGATAAAAAATAAATTTATTTTACAATACAGCTATAGGAAAAACCTAACGTAAATAAATAGCGTAGTACTACTTAATTCTTATAATTATAATGAATAAACTATGTTCAATTTTTTTAACTTGTTCCTTGATAACGAACAAACAGTGGCAGTTCTGGATTCGAATACTATCCAAAACGAATATTTGTGCAACACACAAAATAATTATTAGTTTTCGGGTGCAACATTCTTCGAAACTTTCAGAATCCACAAACCGACTCTAAAACATTGCCTGAGATGTTAAGCGTAAAAGTCAATGATTTTGAAAGTAAATGTACATAACATTTACTTTAAATAAAAAAATGAAACAAGCAGAAGAGAGCGGGAGATCCGAAGTCTGAAGCCGAAAAAAGCTCTTAATTTACGATAATTACCTTTTATATTATACCTACACGACGGCTATAACGTTCGCGACGTAATGCTGATTCTGAAACGTAGTGTTTACACTCAAGATTTGATTCAAGAGTGTCACAGATTTTTATTAGAACTAGCCAGCTATTAATTATCATATAATTTTTTTTCCTATTCAGGCATATATCAAGCATACAGATAGATAGAATATATGTTTAATTTTACAATTTGACAGCCATTTAATAAACATTTACGAGACGAGACACATATACTCGTATCTATTAGTTATACTATTTAAGAATAAATTAACTGAAAATTTATATAAAAAAGTACTATGGTTAACAGAAACAGGTGTTAAATCCACTATAATAAGGAAAGAAAGTTAATTTTCTAAGATCCGCATGCAAAATATAACATGGTGTATATTACCTAGTTTTTGAAGAGCACCGCCCGCCCTCCCATAACATAGCCCACAAACAGGCTCCGAGTGAGTTCTGTCTGTCGTATAGTTAATAACACTTGATAATTCCCCAATTTTAAGGTCAAAATGTGTCGTGGTCTCGACTTCAGTGGTGTATATTGCCTAGTGGTAGTGTTGTATTGGTGGAGGATCTGATGACAGGTATGGGTTGGCGGGATTCTTTACGAAATATTTTTATTCCTAGTACATGCACGTTTCCTCGCGGTATTTTCCTTGACTGTCTAGCACGTGGTCCTACACTACGACATGGCAAGTAATAATTTTTTTTTACTGGTGGTAGGAATCCGTCTAGTAGGTAGCACCCCAGGGCCAGTTATTCTGCCGTGAAGCAGTAATGTGCAAACATTACCTGTGTTTCGGTTGAAGGGCACTGTGAGCTAGCGTAATCACTGGGCATATGAGACTTAAGAACTGATGTCTCAGGGTGACGGGCGCAGTGTAGTGTCACACAGAAATGTTCTGGGTGACACAGCATTTGTTGTGGGTGGACGTTGCACTTACCATCAGGTGAGCGTTTTGCTCGTTTTGTCACTTTATACAACAAAAAAATAGCCTGTGCTTTCGCAGTGTCAGAGGCACTAATACTCGTAGCTCTTGCGCAGCAAATAACTTCCGACAGAACTGAAAGTTGTCGCCGTGGTCAAGAATCGTCTAAGAATAAATCATCATCATCACAATCATTATCAATGTTATAGGTACCGGTTCCAGAGATCGAACCGCGTTCACCCTTTTACTATGTAATGAAAGGCGAGCGTTCGTCCCCTTAGACGGTATAGTTTCTCGGAATTCTTTGAAAAATTAGTTTTATTGTTATTGTACTTAGTAAGTACTTTCCTTTTCTATTCTGCAATCAAGTAACAACATTTCTGGAATGTTTACTTTCTTATAGAATCCCTAAATATTATTTTTTAAAACTGTATATTTCCAAATTTTTGTGTTACGTACGATTTTAAAATTAACCGTACGGGTTTCCAAGAAAATATCTCATTTACAAATGTAAGCTTTCAACCCACTTAAATATGTTCAGCTTATTTACAGCGGCTTGCCGCACAATAAATATACTTATATTTTTGACTAAGAAGCGTAAACATAATAAGAATATTTAATTTTAATTAAAAAATTATTGTAACAATCGTCTTAGACAAATAGTATTTATGACTAGCCTTTCTAAATCCAGGATTAGACATACACTTTCCTAGAAACCCGCAACGAAACCTGGTATGCATTTTATGGAAGATTAGCTCATATTTACAACGTCGCATTGATCAGTGAACGTGTAAATTTGGTGCTCCTTTTGGGGAATATTCCTTACAAAATTTCATTAAATCTAGATCAAAAAAATTAAATCTTTATTTCAACTAATACTTAAACAATAAATTTAAAAATTTTGACTCCAGTCTCAAAGATAAAGTCAGTTACCATAACAGGTTACTACTACCTCCTTGCTGCAAATGCTAAAATTATCATAAAAAAATGATCATCGCAAATTTGCAACCACGCCTCATTGACCGTTAGAACATAGTTGTATATCTAATGCAACAGCATAATCCACGTATATCATAAACGAGTAACAATATTGCCGGGCACACATCTCTGAGCCATTATGCGCCGGTTCACATCTTAATCTAAAGGTTAACCGTATGTCTGTTACTGTCAGTGGTCGCGCCCCGCTGCGCTGCGCCTGCGCCTCTTTTCTGATAGTGTGGCACAAGCGAGAAACTATAGGAGAGAAAAGTAATGAAAAATATATTTATATATAAAAATATTTTTATATATATTTCATGTAAGACTCTGTCTATGGATGCGGGTGGCTCAGGATTTTTAGATTTTGTTGTAATCTATGGCGAGGCCTGTGTTAAGCAATGGACTATGATAGGCTGACACGATGATGATGATATTTAGTAATAAATTGCTATCCTCTAACTTTTTTCAATGTTATACCTGTGCTATTTCTTTTTAAAATACAATGTTAAACATTCGTTAAACATTAAAAACCAACAAAAAATAAAATTAAGCTAAACATGTAGACTTTTCAGTTTAATTTTATTTAGTTTAATGCATTATTATTTTAGTTTATCGTAGTGATCTAACATTACCAAATTTCCAATCGCTTAATGCTCGTCACTTGTAGCGGTCCGTTATAATTTGTTCAACTAAATTGTCTGTAAAACTTACGCATAGAATGTAATGTTTAATAACTTGTGCCATGGGAGGCTGATTTGTAATTGTACGCCTGTTTCGTGCAACGATAGTTTAGAACAAATAACCTTTTGTACGCCGCTGGTATGATATTACAAGGGCTCCTTCAAAACAAGGTAAGGCTTCACGAACTATGAGTGCATTGTCACGAGACGTGTCAAATGATAAATCTTGTGGGGGTAGCGGTTCCTTCGTGTACGTACCAGGTATGTATAGATACAGACATGACTTAAAACATAGCACTGTTTTAAGTCAAGTAAGGAAGGAGCTAAATAATAGTATACCGGGAAATTACCATTCAAAGTGCGATGACTAAGATATTAATATACCAACAGTGCTATAACTAAAACTATTAATGTACTTATCAGTACGATGATTATGATGCGTATTTACGGATGTCGCTTTTACTTGTCGCGTTACGTTGTGATACATTATCATTATCAGTATCAACCTATTAACTATCAAATGCTCATACATCGCCTCTCCTATTCGAAAGGATTTATACGCTGTGTGGGTAGATTTGTGATAACTACCCAGGCGTCTGTCAAAGGGCAATGCCTAGATTTTCTGGAGAAAACTCTTCAACTTGTCATAGTTACTTTAAATCCCTTATCATAATTTTGCCGGCTCTCAATAGAAAAGTGCAATCAAATATGGAAAAAATCTTAGGCAATGAATACATTGTAATTGTTATCATCAATATCATCAGCTTTTAAATAGTCCACTGCAGTCTAATCCCAAGTACAGAAGATTAACTAGGATTTTTTTATACAATAAATTAACGTGGCGATCGTATCGTTCACCCGAAGGAAACTGCAACGTCTGCCCATAACAAATACTATTAACTGACACTCAGATAGTGCCGTTCAAACCGAAATACAATGTTTGTACACTACTTCTTAACGGCAGCATAACTGCACTGGGGTGGTACCTACCCAGCGTATGCTACACACCTCGTACCTTAAACTATGTGATGTCTGCTGCTGCCCGTGACCAATACATGGATAATTTACTTGTGGCATATATAAAATAAGAAAATTATTAATGCGCTCTGTAAAATAAAAGACAAAATTCTTGTCAATGTAGTCTGTCAGTAATGTCAATTTCATTTGTTGCACTTGAGTATGTCATGCTCGCTTTTATGTCTCTGCTTGCGGCGGCGTCTTGTGAATGGTCGTCTACTTCCCTTTTAACATATTTGAGGGTGGCGATGGCTGCCACATGCGTCATACTTGTGATCAGGTGCTGCTTGTGGAGGCTAGTTGAATTTGCGCTAACTAATATATTATTGAATTTTGTCTTAAAATTTATCATGGAGTGCTTCGAGTGTCTATGAAACTGTTCTTCATGTTTAATGTTTTTTGAGTATGATAAAAAAGAGAATGCCTGCGGAATTACTTACTCCTGTTTTTTCTCCGTCGGATGAATCTCTTGAGAAACCAGGGTAGATTGAAAAACATACATAAATATAATCACGGCCTCCCCAAAAATTCAAATAAAAAATCTTACTCCTCATTACGGTCCCACGAGCAGTATAGTGACATCATTGCACACTATGGTATAATTCTACATGAATAACTGCTGTCCGTACAATGCCTTACGACACCTTGGTAGGAAAGAGGTAGGTGCTATTCTACTCTGCACGACATATAGCATCTTAATATTTAAAAAGTCTCTTACGTTGAAAATAAAGAATTTCCATATCATTTCGTTTCAAGAAAATAAAAATAATTTGCATATTTACGCACAAAAAAGGTTGTGATATTATCTACTCAATCGTCCAATATATTAACCGTTAGGTTGTGAATAGGTCCCAGTTGAATTTCCCCACTCTCTAAATACAAATTGCCTGCGAAGATGACTAACAAATTGATGACAGTGCAAATCCGCTCGTGTGATAGTTATTGATAGTGACGTCACGGACTAGTAATGCCCAGCTTTTATCCGCACACGATACACGGAAGATTGGTTACACGTAGTTGCAAGAAAAAGTACACCTGCATCGGCCGATCATTATGATTTTTTTATTAAATATTTGTCTATAAATTTTTTTGTATACATATATATATTACTTTTATCTAAATTCAAGTCAGTTTTTTTTAGGTAGTTGTAAAAAAAATTATAAAATTTAGTACGTCTTCTTTTAGATGTACCAATTGATCTGGGTAGGTCACATTTTAAGAATATTTTGTGGTCTTAATAGTTCTTCCCGCGCTACGGTGTACTTATATAATAAATTGTAATATATCAGTACCAAAGACATGAAATACAAAATAAGCATTCTTTACCACACAAAAACCATTCATGAATACATTAATAAGTACTCTTTAATATTTTCTATTTTGGCTTTTAAATCTAACCATTTTTTTGCTCTCAATTACAAAGTCGCGAGCAAGCAAAATAATATTGCCCCATTATCCACTGATGACAATAATTCCCCGTCCCACACGTTGCACAATTTTCTGAGTGTCTCCGCTAGCTGCCGAATGATGTTATGTAGAAAGAAAGCAACAGTATTTGCTGACATACTGACACGACATTTTACGTAATAATTATAAGAAAATTATTTTTCTATTTTTTTTCACCTTTCAGTGCACGTTGGACATAAAACAATGAATTGAGTCCTTAAAATATTACATATAACATTGCAATGAAACGTATCGACCGCATGGCTCAGTGTCGTCTGACTTCTGTGTCCCGGGTTCGAATCCTAATCGAAAATTTGTCCAACAAGCAATTGATTGGTTCAAGGATCTAGATGTATTGTAATTGTCCCGTGTCAATAACACTAATTTAGACTAGATTTTCTGGTTGTTAACCGATGTGTCGATGTGGTCAATTTTACGATATTTTTTTAATGTGTTCAGAGGGCTCGTTTGGAGCAATCGCGAAGCTAATAGCTTCTGCGTCGTGATTCGCAGGTTTGATTCCGCACGGGCCAAATGTTTGTATTGTCTTCAATTTGTAAATTTGCAATTTATGTCTGTAAAACGCGTACACTATTCTACTGTGGAGGCAACATTTTCATAACAAAAATATCTATGAAAATTTCTACTTCACTCTCGAATGTAACATTCCACATATGAACAGCAATCCGATCTAGTTAAGAAAATGATCGGGATAGGATTATCCGAGTCGTTTGTTGCCACAATTTATGATATCTGTCCCGCTCTCACATTGTTAGCTCCGTGAAGAAATGTCCCATCGCACGTCATTATAGAAATTACAATGATCACGTCGAATCCACTTCGTACGTGAATCGATTGGCGAGTTTTGCATGATAATCACTATAAAGTTATAAATTATTTATGAACTACAAACTGCACTCGCGGCTTTGTTGAGTACACATTTTCGTGAAAGAAAGACAAAGTGCGTCTCAGGATTTTTTTTAAGTAACGACAGACAAGAGCTTAATGATTACCTAATTGCAAGTAGTATTGGTGACCTGGAAAGGTGCACAGTCGCCCCAGAAAATGTTTGCGTTTCACAGGCATACAACTTATAGAATCAGACACGAAAACTAGTGATTTGTGCCTTTTGCAATAAACTTTGGCTCCGGCTGATATTCAAAATAAGGATCCGTGGCATAGAAGTCATGTATCCTAACCACTAAGCCACGCGTCTTTAATTTTAATTCAATCCCTTGTAGGCAATCATTCATCAACGCATCATACGCGGTAAAGTCAGGGAATTGATTTCAAATAAATTGGTAGAGTCATCTCAGCAATATTTTTTCATTCTTTCTAGTTATTTATAAATCACATATGTTATATTAACTGTTTATATAAGTATTATACAGATTTTATTTTAGTTAGTGTTGTAAGAGACGACTTAAGTATTGCACAAACAGCTTTTATTCGTGCAGAATAACACCAAAATATGCAATGCTGTTACTATACTGCACGTGGGACCGTAATAGGGAGTGGGAATTTTCTGATACGTACCAAAATGATGGCTACGTGGTTCGCCACCCGTAACGTCGTTTCCCGCGAGGGCGAAACGAAGGGCTGCGAGAGTGGCCTCTACCTACCCGTATTGAACGTTTACCCAAACTGTTTTTTCTATGCCGTGTTTCACTGACAAAAAAATTCAACAAACCAGACCGGAAAACTTGCGATTTGTGCGATTTATTTGTACAAACATTGCTCCGGTGGAAATTCGAAACGTGGTTCGCCAACCCATCACGTCTCGTTTCCCGCGGGGTGAAAATTCGGATACGGGTATGCTCTGCCTACCTGTTATATGGGAAAAATGCGTGATAATATGAATATATGTTACAAGTATACAGCTACATAAAAGCTTAGCGTCGGCTTTCTTTCATTTTTGGAAGAATTTTGTATCCGCGAAGCGTCCGCGACGCTGCTCTAATGCGCGTTCGGACTTCATGTGAAGCTTCATTCGAAATACAGAAGTACAATAGATTTCTCAGGCATACGCATGGTGAATTAGCACTTATTTACCATGTGCCTGTCTGAGATTCTAGTTTTTCACAATTTTAATAGCTGGGTGCTATTACCGGCATGTCACTCGCGTGCTATGAAATTATAGGTGAACACCCGAACCCTGCACACTGCTGAGCTTACACTGCATTTAAAATGTAATTTCTGTATACATTACTTTATATTATAGTTATTTTTTCTATATATTCGTCGTATTCTCTCATTTTGGAAGCACTCTCCTTGCAGCCTCAGTTAGTATCAGAATCCTTGATGTTTACGTCAGGTGTCATATTTGTCGTTGAAATTAATTTAACTCGAGAAGAGATGAGTTTATTCAAATATTATAAGCGTTGAAAAGACATTATTAACAAAAACTTCACTAAATAAAGAAAACACTAATTTAAAAACTAAACTAGACAAAAAATTCTGTCCAAATCGTATCTATATTTCTATATTTTCGGTGAAGTGATCGCTGTTAGCCTTTTGGCTTTTACAGCTTCATCGGATGCTGTGCTCGCGGGCCCGGGGCCCGCGTGCCAGGTTTGGTTTGACCCAAAACATATATACATAAATATTAACTCCTACTAAACATCTAAGTTCGGACCGTTGCGTTCGCTAGCGTGCTTGCGCTACAGTGAATATCTCCATAAATTTATTATATGAAGTCATCTAATGACCGTCCGAGGGAGACTGCGGGCCTCCGTTCGGACTGTCGACTTGTGTGTCGGAAACTCTGGGCGGTGAGAACCGCCCTGGAACACGGGTGTATCTGGTGTACGCGGTTTATGAACGATAGCTGCGCGCCGCACAGCCGTCTGTGGGCAGCGTGCCCAGCAAGCTTGCCGAGTTGCCACGCTGTATCGCGAGGCTGATTCGCTGGGCAAAGTACGAGCTAGCTCATGGGTCACCGGAAATGGTAACCACGCGAGCAGATGTCTTTGTACAAAAGTTTCGCGACTGGTACCCACGGTCCGAGTGTCTCCACGCCAAACGGCACAAATATATAGCCTTAACAAATATATAGGGCTATATATTTGCGACGCTTCATACATTCCGCCGTCGCTGCAGCAGAACCTGCCTTCCGAGCAGGTCTCGAAACATGCGACGGCGCTAACGTCGCATCCCAGACCAAAGTATGCCCGTTTTTCCAGGGAATGAGCGTCATCCCGTCAGGCCTTTTGCCATTGTCCCGGAATATACCGTTCGACTCTAAAACAGACGGTACACTGACACTAATTAAGGCCCGACGAATGACGTCATTAATTGCAGCATGACGAGGTATACGACCAGCGCTCCGCTGGCACGCTAGGCTGTGATGATCCAGATGGTCAACATCTTTACCACAACGGCAGCGATGTGGCTCGTTAATTTCTACTCCAAGTCTCAGGCTGACTGCGAAAGAAAATGAAGTTTTGTCTAGCATAGTCCCTATAAGTACTGAAGGTAATGCGTTCAACCAGTAGCCCGACTCCTCCTCCTCATTCGCCAGTAGACGAGCCCGCTCTGTAGAGCTTCCGCAGTTTTGAAATAATTTTTTCTGTAATACAAATAATACAAATGCAGAGCGGCTCGTCCCGCCTTTGCGAAGCTGGATTTATTGGCAAATCTTGGTCGAACGCAACTTTAACACGCCAAGCGTTCTTGGCCTCAGCCAAATACGAAATCTATTCAGCAAGTGATGGGCTAATAATGTTACCAACGAGGGGCAAGATGACAAGAACACCGGTAGTGCTACGCTGGATACCTTTCGAATGCGTAGGCCACCGAGTCTGATTGGAACGGTGGCCTGAATCCAGGAGTTATCATTTAAGAGCCATTTGGAATTTCGCTAAAAGTTTCCTGATCAGATCATCAAGATGATTTAAAAGAGGGACATGCATCCAAAAGGTAGAACAACGCAGCATGTTCGTGAAATTTGGTACAAAAATTTTAATAGATTTTAATAGAGCATAAGCCATGTGTGGGTTAATTTCTTTTAGACGTCTGGAAGGAGTCCTCCAAGACAGGGGCACCAGAAATCATAATTAACAAAAAAATTAACTTCGACACCACGGGTCTTATAAATAAAATTAAAATAAGTGTAAATCTTATTGGGTTAAAGCATCGTTTTTTTTTTTATTTAGAAGAAAACACCAGCATTATCAAAGTAGTTATTATTAATGTAAAAAAAACTATCCTAATAACTACATAAATAATAAAAGATAACTATATCTATAAAATAGGCCAGTTATTCTGCCGTGGAGCAATAGTGTGCAAACATTACCGTGTTTCTGTTTGAAGGGCACTGTGAGCTAGCGTAATCACTGGGCATATGAGACTTTAGAACTTAAATCTCGAGTGATGGGCACAGTGTGGTGCCAACAGATTTTTTCTGGGTGACACAGCATTTGTTATGGACAGACGTTGCACTTACCATCAGGTGAACGTTTTGCTCGTTTCATCACTATACCCTATAAAAAAGCTGTTCTGTTACAAAATAAATAAAGAATTATGTCATCTTTTCACATAAATTGTTAAAGTAAACCAATCTCTATGTTTTCTTGACGCACGTATACCAGAGCGACTCAACATTGTCTTCTTTTTTCTTTTTGTATTTTAATTTTTATTCTAACATTCTCTTTACAAGTTCTGTATTGACAGGATCTCTCTTCCGCACCAACTTTTTCCATATATTCTATGGAATAAAAGTAAACAAGTTAAATATATTACCTTACTTGTGGTAGGTTTGCTATGCAGGAATCCGTCTATGTAGGTACTGGAGCAGGTATTCTGCCGTCAAGCAGTAGCGTTCAAACACTACTTGATTTGGTCAGAGGGACACTGTTACCAAGTGTTATTGCTGGACATTGAGCACTGATGACAGTTCCTGATATCAGGGTGACGCGCTCATTGTGACGCCATATACACATTACACATTTACAGAAATGTTCCAGGTGAAACAGCATCTGTTACGGGCAGATGTTATGCTTTCCTCGTGTATGTTTTCCCTCACCGCCGTACATGTGATAAATACGAGTACATTGTATGTATGTCACGCCTTTTTCCCATATAAGGGGCACTTTTCGCCCTCGCGGGAAACGAGACGTGACGTTTGGCGGAAATCAATCTTACTCCCTATTTCATTCCCTCGAGCAGTATATCGAAAGTGACAACATTGCATACAAAGGTGTTATTCTGCACGAATAAAGGCTGTCCGCACAATACCTTAGTCGCCTCTTACTAAAATTAAGACTTAGTCACTCTCTGGAATTTTGTGCGAACGTCTGGACACTGTGTCGGAGTATAAAATTTAAAACTTATCCGCGTACCAGGAATACATAAATTCAAAGACGCATTTCACGTTTTAGAAACCATACCAGAGGAGTCAATAGTTAAACTATACAAACATAGCTCCCATTTGTATGACGAATATTAACATTACAATAAGCCGCCTTGAAGTCATGCATTCAAATGACGCATTGCCTATAATGGCGGCAGCGACATTTGCCTTATTGTTAGCGATGCCATCAATTATATTATTCCTAGTAAACACCAATAAGGACAGTGGTATGAATATGCAATATCGCTACGATGGATCGAAAACAGGTCTTTATCTGGTGGCTTGCCATCCTGTCAAATAGACTAAGATCGAGTGCCGCCTAGAAGATTTTAATAGAATGCATGTACTAGTAAAATACGGTACCTATTTACATCTGTATGTTGTGCATATATATGTACTTTCACGTCTCTTTATACGAATGTTTACTGGAAAATACGTAGGGCATATTTCAAAAACTTAATTTCTTAACTTTACAAAGCACATGCACATATGTAATATTTAAGATTGTTAGACGATACCCAAATTTGTATTGTTCTATTGAAAACATGACTTATTTCAGTTATCATTTCATTAGCCGTGTGGCGGCGGCTAGTTAAAAGAATACTACCACTCCATCTCA
Organism: Luehdorfia chinensis; assembly: GCA_019845155.1. NCBI lineage: Eukaryota > Metazoa > Arthropoda > Insecta > Lepidoptera > Papilionidae > Luehdorfia > Luehdorfia chinensis. Next base: position 3,036,034 of record JAHVAK010000125.1, read on the forward strand.
TCCAATGGATCTCGTAAAAGGCGAGTAAGGAATTAAACTGCACTGTGCACCCAACAGCGCATGGTGGCGATGGGCTCACCACCTATCACACGCATTAGATTGTTTTGGTGAAACGTGGATTGTGGCAGTCATCTGTTTTTGCAGTGAGTGTCTCTGACTACCCCTTATGGGATACAGTCTTGATCTTATGTATGTATGTATCATTTCAATCTGGTATAAAAACAAATTACCAAAAAACATTAAAAATTATAAAATCTATAAAACATTTAACAAAAAGTTAAGTGCTAATAGAGAAACTTATTTCAATTATTGAGAATATTTTGAAAAATAATACCCGAAAAATAATGCCATGACCGACAGGGTACATAGATTTGTCATGTAATGCAATTTGTAATAAATAAATGCTACACCTTCTTAATTACGTTGGTGTGGTGATTATAATTAAGTATATTTTAAAAGTGCAAGAGACAACACTACCGCGTTGGGTTTTTGCCCTGTAATTTTGGGTTTCAGTTTTTTTTTTTTCATTGGATAAAGTGATGAAACGAGCAAAACGTTCACCTGATGGTAAGTGCAACGTCTGCCCATAACAAATGGTGTCACCCAGAAAATGTCTGTGTGAGACCACACTGTGCCCATCACCCTGAGAAATAAGTTCTTAAGTCTCATATGCCTAGTGATTACACTAGCTCTCAGTGCCCTTCAAACCGAAACACAATAATGTTTGTACACTATTGCTTCATCATCATCATCATCATCATCATAGCAGCCTATCGCTATCCACTGCTGAACATAAGCCTCCCCCATAGATTGCCACAAAAGTTTGTAGCTCTCATTTTGGGGTGATTTTGCCTTTGTTACCACGCCTGGCAGGCGGGTTGGCAAACGCAGTTTATTTAATTTGATGTTCTAGGAAGATGCTGCTGCCCATTTTCTGGTTTACATTTTCCCTCTGTCGACTTTTACGACACCCAGGTGATAAGATGGGGTGGTAGATTCTCTTAAGCCGCCACCACACTATTGCTTCACGGCAGAATAACTGACCCTGGGGTGGTAGCTACCTAGACGGATTCCTGCATAGAAATCCTACCACCTGTAAATAAATAAATAAAAACAAAGATTTTTAATAAAATGTAATGTGTAATACTTACTTGGCCAGAATAATTTAAATAATAAATAATGTCAAAAGAAAAATAAAAGATTTTTTTTTTGTAAATTCCCTACTTCACATTTATAAATTTACCAATGTCTGAGTCTGAGCGGGTGTGTAATAATTAAAGATGGATAAAAACCTGTACACCAATCATCATCATCATCATCATTTCAGTCTATAGCTAGTCCACTGCTGCCAACATAGGCCTCCCCTATAGATTAGCACAGAAGTTTGTAGCTCTCATCTTGGGGGGGTTTAGCCATAGTTGCCACACTTGGCAGAGGGATTGGCAACCGCAGTTTATTTATTCAGATTTGCCAGGAAGATGCTGCTGCTCATCTCCTGATTTTCATTTTACCTCTGTCGACTTTTACGACACCCAAGGGATGAGATGGTGTGGTAGATTCTCTTAAGCCGCCACCCAACGGTATTGTATACCAATATTAGCTACTAATATTTTATTTAAAAGAAATTCCAATATTTTAACAAATATTGAATGTTGGTGATATCTTATGATATCGTTAAACTTATCACGTATATTCGTGTTATGTAATTTTTCCGTATGCTATAAGGAATATTATAATCATATTTTTATTACGGAATAAAACGTCAATAAGGTCTTGTAGTAAATGAAAATATAGTTAAAATAGTAATATTAATTAGTTGCAAGAAAATCGGGTAAAAACCTACAATTTAAAAATTCAATTTAAAAGTCTTCAAAGACAACTTCCGACGAATGAAAATACATATGCAAGTGAATAATTTATAAATTAAATTATTTATTTTTGACTTATTATTATGCATTCAGCCTTTTACCACCTAAGTGAATAAATTAATGACGAGATAAAAAGAAAATTTATTGATATAAATGCATTGTTATAATGTTTATTTACAAAAATATTTATTGTAGAATTTCATGTTCAAACTAGTATGCACATGTGTTTATATTTAAATATCTTTAAATTTTAAATGTAGGCATTTTGTGAATTAATAATTTCATTTTTAATTTCAAACATTTCGTAACCTTTCAATATTTATATTCTAACAATGCATTAATACAAAGAAAGTAAATATGTCTCCTCTGCCCATATATAGCATACGTAACTTAAATAGAACTAAGGCAATTAACATGTAATTTGCAATGATCGAATCGGATCGACTGTTGCGTTATCCACACTAAAATTTAGTTTTTTTAAGAAAAGCTCTACAAAAGAATTTCTCCTGTATCTTGGGTGTGTTTTACAGACATAAATTTCACACGTACAACACAACAGACCTTGAAAACCAACAATTTGTTTTTTTGCACAAATCTTGACTCCGGCTGGGATGCGAACCCAGGACCCGCGGCGTAGAAGTCAGGTGCCCTAACCACTAGGAGACGCGGTCGTCACTTCTTCACGTACGTGTTCCTATTAGTGTCTTTAAAACGCGAATCAGAATAAAAATATATCGAAATCTATTCGCAACAAATACGACGAAAGAACCGCACTGCACGCTCATGGTACTCGTCAGCTTTCTAGCCATAGAATGTGTCTTTTTGTACGATAACCGTAGCATAATTATTAGACATAAAGAATTGAGGAACAGTAGCCCATAATAAGGATTGAATGTGTTAGAGGGGACTAGCTTCTTAGAAAAATTTTCAATCTAATTAATATAAGCCAAATAGTACCTTAGTATACAATAATAGATTAATAATTAAAAAAATTAAGTAAAAAACATAGAAGAGAGCAGAAACAACAAAAACAAATAAGGGAAAAAGGGCACAAAACATTTTATTAATAAAAATATTTGAACATCATACAACTATCGTTGATTTGAATAATTTGAGGTTTAAGGATCTTTGAGGTGGTAGGATTCCTATGCAGGAATCCAGTCTAGGTAGAAACCACCTCAGGGCTAGTTATTCTGCCGTGAAGCAGAAGTGTGCAAACATTACTGTGTTTCGGTTGGAAGGGCACTGAGAGCTAGCGTAATCACTGGGCATTTGAGACTTTAGAACTGATGTCTCAGGGTGATGGGCGCAGTGTGGTGTCACACAGAAATGTTCTGGGTGACACAGCATTTGTTATGGGCAGGCGTAGCACTTACCATCAGGTGAACGTTTTGCTCGTTTCGTCAATTTATCAAAAAAAAAATAATCTTGTATTTATATTATTGATGCTTGGCATATCGTTCAGTGTCGTACATACAAACTGAGTCGTTATCCTGTATCGAATCACAAGCAGAGAAGAGGCAGAGGTTTGCATTCGACTCTTTCGATGTTATGATGTACCAATAGAAGTGAGTATGAGGGATTGCCACTGAGATTGCGCTAGTGCTTACGGCACTTTAACTATATCCTGCGAAGATAACAACTTCTGGTGGTTAACCGGAGAATGTCGTAATGGCCAAAATTGGCCTAGAGATTATTACCATAATTTCAAGCAGTAGATAATATTTCAATCTAATTATGTCTATAATGTTAAAAAATATATTTTGTGAAATAGGTACAAAAACTGATTTTTTTTAATATTTCCAACAGAAATATCCCAAAAACGATTTGGATAAAAACAGTTACAAAAAAAATATATCGACGAAATAATGCTTTATTTTATTAAAATTTGAGTGTCGGTCTAAACATTTTAATGTATATAATGCGAAATTTATATACGTACCTCCAACATCACATAAGTGCAAAATAGTAAGCTAACATCATGGTAAATAAGTGCATGGTATTTTAGAAAGAAAAAACAAACGTTATCTACTAACGAAAAGAAAAAACTTAAAAACTACTCTAATAACATCGTATCGTATCGTAAAATTGTGGAAGAAATTTATTATTTCAAACAAAAAAAATTAATAATCTGCATTAAAAACGTTATAGCTCCATCTGTACGAAGATACTAGAACCGCATGTCTAGACAAAAAGTAGCTGTTCATGAGGACGAAACTTACACAAGTTTTCAATAGATGGCAGTGTTACTTAGTGTTATATATAATACATTACTAGATGTCAGTAGTTGTATGACAACATAGAAGATACAGTAATTGGAGCATAAGTATCGCAATTGCAATAGATGGGGTATATACAATTAATTTTGTATTAATGTCGAAAATAAATGATAACTTATAATAAACTTTTTGATATTACACATCATAAAAACACTACGCGATTAGGACTTATTTACGACCGAATTTATTCTTTAAAGATTACTTACAAACGATTCTGCATTAGTTTCACTTATCGTAACTAGATGGCACTCAATATCAATCAGTTTTATAAGTTTAATCATCATCATCATCATTTCAACCCATTACTAGTCCACTGCTGAACATAGGCCTCCCCCAAAGATTACCATAAAAGTTTGTAGCTCTCATTTTAGGGGGATTTTGCCATAGTTGCCGCGCTTGGCAGGCGGGTTGGTTTATTCATATATACCAGGAAGAGGCTGCTGCCCATCCCCTGGTTTTCATTTTCCCTCTGTCGACTTTTACGACACCCACGGGAGGAGTTCTAATTATGTCAATGCATTGCATGGATACTTTGAATCAATATCAGGAAGAACCTGCAATGGTTCAAATCGGTTTAAAATCAAAACGCAGAACGAAAATTAAAAGCAGAATAACATTAAGGTTGCATCCTTAATTATAACCACTAATAAATTATTCTTAATACAAAAAAGAAATTTTATGTCTAGGTCGAGCATTACTTCTACATCTGACTTTGATTATATTTTATGTAATGTTGTATTGTTTAGACAAAGATTTTAATCATTATATGTATATTATTCAGGGTAATATAAATATAATTATTATTTTTGTCTAAATATTTAATATTATCATATTTGCCGGTAGATATAATACTTTAACTTAAGACTTCTTACTTTTCGTAACAATGTTAAGATTTTGGAATTTATAATGTATATATCCACACTAATATCATTAATGCGAAAGGAACTCTCTCTGTCCCTTTGTCTGTTTATTACCTTTTCACGGTTCAGCCGTTGAAGCGATCTTGACGAATTTTGGCACAGCTGGAGACGGACATATCATTATTCCGGAAAATCAAAGAGTTTCCACCGCTTAAAAAAAATCTAAATCCAGGCGGACGTTGTCGCAGGCTTCAGCTAGAATAATTATAAATTATTTTGACTTCATATCTTCAATTCTACTTCAATTTATATACATATTGATTCCCTCTAGAGACCAGAGGCATTTCAATTAGACGACATCTATAACTATATGCAGTGAAAGTCATTCCAACCAATTATCGGTTTTCTTGTCCCTGAAGTGTGACACTCTGATCTTATGACATCTTAATAAATATACTGCAGTAGCCAACCCGCCAGCCACGCGTGGTAACTATGGCAAAATTCCCCTAAAATTACAGCCATAAACTTTTGTTGCAATTTTTGGGGGAGGGCCAAAGTTCAGCAGTGGACTAGCGACATTTTGTAACTGATGTCAATAAATTTTTAACATAAGATTTGAGGCAGTGAATATAATTATTAATTAAGAGAGTAACGACAAGCTAAAGAATTAAGTATTAAGTTGCAAATGTAATCTTTATCAACAAGATGTCGTTTGAACCGCGAGAGCCTCACATTAATCGGCCTAGCGAAATCCAATCCAATCCTGATGATGAACAACTCTGACCATGAACATGTTAACCTAGAATGAATGGAGGTCAGAGGAGACTTTACAATTCAGAAGCTTCAAAATTAATAAAATTATAACATTAAAGTGAATGTGTATATAATGAATACTTGCCGTATGATGACGGCAAGAAAATCTGCCTACCCATCTTTTTTTTTTTATAGGACAAAGTGACGAGGCAAGCAAAACATTCACTTGGTGGTAAGTGCAACGTCTGCCCATAACAAATGCTGTGTCACCCAGAACGTTTTAGAGTGGCACCACACCGCGCTCATCAAATGCGTGATCACAGAATGCTGAGAAATCAGTTCTTAAGTCTCATAAGCCTAAGAACTGTCTCAGTGCCCTTCAGACCGAAACACAGCAATGCTTGCACACTTCTGCTCCACTGCAGAATAACTGTCCCAGAGGTTGTACCTACCTAGACGGATTCATGCATAGAAATCCTACCACCAGTAAAAGCAATCGGTCACTTGGAAGGGAAGGTCAAATTGGCTTCTAAAAAGCTTGGCGTGCTCAGTAGAGCGGGACAGTACTTCATGCCGGTCCACCGCTTGCAACTTTACAAGGCGCAGGTTCGGCCTCACATACTGTTCTCATCTTTGGGCGGGGGCACCCCAGTGCCCGCTCCTTCCTTTTGACCGTATTCAATGAAGAGCGGCTCGAATCGTCGACGACCAGGTTCTTTCCGAACGGCTTGATACACTGGCCTTGCGAAGAGATGTTGCATCTCTTTGCATTTTTTACAGGATTTACAACGGGGAGTGTTCCGAGGAATTGTTCGGAATAATTCCAGCCGCTGGTTTTCACCAATCGCACTTTGCGGCAGAACATAAAATTCCATCGTCACCACCTGGATGGTTGGCATTCCACCACAGTGCGTTTTTCGCGGAAGTTTCTGCCACGCACTACCACTTTATGGAATCGGCTGCCGCCGGCGGTTTTTCCGGACTGATACGACTTAGGGACCTTCAAGAAAAGAGCCTATTCCTTCCTCAACGGTCGGCAACGCACCCGCGATTCCTCTGGTATTGCGGTTGTTCATGGGCGGTGGTGATCACTTACCCTCAGGTGAGCCACTTGCTCGTTTGCCCCCTCTCCAAAAAAAAAAAGCCGAAAGAGCCGACTAAAGATTACAGAAACACTGGTGCAGCAGCGTCTTCGTTGCGAGACGTCTGGTACTGTGATAGCCAACCCGTCTGCCAACCGTGGCGATTACGTCAAACCCTGGGAGTTCAAATCTTGAAAGTGGATTATGTTCAGAAACGGACTATTAACATGGCGATGATGTGTTTAGATCATTATCATGGGCTCGTAAAAAGCATCGCAGGACATACTCGAATGAGAAATTGGGGAAAAAACCCTTAAATAATAAGTGGATTTACTTCATGAAATTTGTAAAACAAAAATCTTGCAAACTCAGCCATAATATAAAATCTCTAAAATAAAAACATTAGTGCACCAATATATTACATAGATGGCGCTACGTTATGCGAAATAAATATTATGACTACTTCACAAATGGTCAACGAGTGACGATGTTTTAGCTTCTTAGTTGCTAAATATCTATTATTTACTAAATCATTCTTAGGACCACATGGGGTACTTTGGGAGGTCAAGTAATTTCCTATAGGTGTCCGGCAGAGTAGAATAGAACCTACCTCTTTCCCACCGAGATGTCAGAGGCGACTGAGGTATTGTACGGTCAGCCTTTATTCGTGCAGAATAATACCATAAGATCGCATTGGGGAGTAAGACTTTGACTTGTACCAAAATGGCGGCGACGTGTTTCGCCACCCGTCACGTTTCGTTTTCCGCGTGAGCAAAAAGAAGGCTACGTGTTTGGCTTTTGTCTATCCCTTATATGGGAGAAACGCGTGATTGTATGTATGTTTATCGATAATAAACACAGAACTCAAAATCCGATTTAGCTGCCACAATAATTATTTCCTATTTTTAATTAAAGGATATTGTATTAAGGAAGTCTTAATATGACATATTATGCTTACTTATATCTGAACAAATACTTAGGAACACCGTTCATAATTAAGCGGTTCTTTAAAAAAAATTAAGATTGTCAGTTCATTTCTTAGAGCCCTGTAAAGCCATTTTGCGTTTCTGCCAAAAACTATGAATCGGTAGAAACACTAGGTTCATATCTTGCAACTAATGTATCTATGTATAATCACATCTCAGTATAGTAAAATTAGTAAAGTAATAATTTATATACTCGTTATAATAACTTAAAAATAACTAAATTAAAATTGAGGTAGGTACAAACATTATGCCTAGCTTAAAAGTTTAAACGTAGAATACATACGATCACGACTATATCCCATAAGGAGTAGTCAGAGACTGGGCACTCACTGCAAAAACAGATGACTGCCACAATCCTCGTTTCACCAAAACAATACAATGCACTTGGTGTGAAAGGTGGTGAGCCCATCGCCACCATGCGCTGTTGGGTGCACAGTGCAGTTTAAATCCTTACTCGCCTTTTACGAGATCCATTGGATGAGATGGAGTGGTAGTATTCTTTTAACGAGCCGCCACCACACGGCTATTCCTGTTTATATCCCTAAAATTTTCATTAGTTTTACGTTTCGCGAGCTAATTCGAGATAAACTTTCAGAGAAACAGACAAAATTTTTAAAAACGATCATTTGTGATATGATATCGTAGAAATAGCAGTTTTCAATTTAATTTTAAAATCTCTGGTAGTCACTTCAATTTCATTATTGGTAAAGATGTATTAATTATTAATTTTCAGGTCGAAACTGATTTGCCTATCACCGTTCTTCCCCTTGCAATTTGGAAGAAATTCCTCCGAAAAAAGAAATGAATGAAAAATATCTCAGTGAGCACTGGTGAAAGGTATATCACGTCTAGGGTCCATAAAGCTTTCTTGATCTTTTTTTGGCAATTCGCAAATAACAGCTTCTGCGGTTGTAAATAAAGATGCAACACTACTTGCATCTATTAGCGTACACCTCACAACTTTAGTAGGGTCTATTATGCAAACGTAGAATATGGCTATATTATCATCAGCGCCATCTATTATTTCCATTACGTACGAAACTACATTAGTAATAAAGAAATTGCATTAAGAAATATCACGTAGTCGCGACCAAAAAGATTATAATCATTTGGAAAATTCCTAATAGCAAAGTACAAATGAAAATATATTTTTTTTTTTGTTCATAAGATTAATTTTCTCTTTACAAGCATTGGTAAGGCAGTGAAGTACACTCGAGCGTTCGAGTGGCCCCGCAACGAAATGAGCAGACCACTTAGACGTTGTAATAAACCACTCGAAAATATTCACAGAAAGATATTTTCATTCGTTTCCTTTCGCAAAGTTTTTATGTTTAACTGAAATAATGTTTTAATGCCTAAAGAGAAATACCGATATGATCTCAATTATGTAAGCAGTGATTTTTATCGTTAGCAGCGTAGATCTTAATTTGAGATGCCTTCTTGTTTAGACTATGACCATATCTTTAGAATAACAACAAGCGTAGGAAATTATGATATTTCCTGCCGTATTTAGAGTAAACACAGACCCTTTTACTTGTCTTTGCTTTTTTATATCCAAAAAACATGTACGCGAGATCGGAGATAAGAACAAATGCAGTGTCGGAGACAAGGGACAAATATATTACAACTAGACCCGAAAACAATTAATCCGTGTGTTGCGCAAATATTATTTTCGTCCTGGAACTCGAACACGGGAGCCACGACTCATGTACGCTAACCATTAACTCTCGCAAATATGTATGGTCATTCATATATGTATTTATACTGTACATTTCACAATAAACTTGCATAATATTTTAAAATTCCTAATACTTATAGGTGACTTCTTTGGCTCCTTGGGCTGAATATTCTCTTAATTATATCTTTGCTAGCTCTTGCCTGCGTCTTCGACCGCGTGGATATAGGTTTTTCAAATATCCCGTGGGAACCGTATTATCCCGTATTTGATTTTCCGGGATTGAAAGGATCCTATGTCCGTCTCCAGGACGCAAGCTATCTCTGTGCTAATTATCGTCGTGATCGGTTCAGCGGTTGAACCGTGAAAAGGTAACAAACAGACAGAGGGACAGTGAGAGTTACTTTCGCATTTATAACATTAGTGTGGATTTATAAGGTACAGAAGACAATAAAGATACAGAAATATTCACCTATATTTTTAATTACTCAGTGAAATAAGCTTTGTTTAAAATCAAGTTATGTACTTCAGTAACGTCTATTTAATTTATTTATACATATAGTAAGTTAAAATAAAAATTAATGAATTATATTTATTAATTAATTATATTATTATTATTACATTAATTATATTTTAATATATATAAGTTAAATTAAAACAATTCCGCGTGCAATGCTTATGGTATAAAAATTTAAAAAAGTTGACTGACCTAACGAGTTACAAAAGAGGTCATTTACAAAATGAAGCCATTTGCTATTAAAAAGTGAATTTAAAAAGATGCATTCGTTGTTTGGAATCGTAGTCAAAGATACGAAAATATTAACAGAAGGCTACTGGAATAATTGAAAATTTGACAGACATCTTGCGTTTTTTGTCTAAAAAATAGTTGAATATTATAAAAATAAATGATGCTTCGTGATGAAGAAATAAAAGAAAGTAGCCTCATGAGACCCGGCGATGAAATTATAAGGTTTGATATTCAATTATTTTACCGCGGAAACAAAAAAATAGTGACTTGACCATAATGACTTAAATTTTATAGTTATTTTTTACGTTTGTAATTTGTTGCAGTATACACGAAGTTTGTTTGACTGATAAGTTTTGTAAAAAGGAATTAGGATTCGCGAATGAACCTCTTTTTTCGAGTTCGACTAAAAATGAAGTAAGTTTATTTTAGTTTTGGTTAACAGATAATTTATGCTTTTTTTAAAATTTCCAAATGCTGATAAGATTAAAATTATATTATATTTAAAACAACATTATAAGACTTTTTGGGCAAATCTTAACAGACTGGCAAAGAAATAGGTGGTAAAGAATAAGACGACCGCGTGGCCTATTGGTTAGCATACCTGACTTCTAGGCCCTGCGTCCTGGGTTCGAATCCCAGCCGGAGCCAACAATTGTACAAAAACATAAATTGTTGGTTTTCGGGTCAGCTTGTGTTGTACATTTGCAATTAATGTCGGTAAATTGCACCCATGATACAGGATAAATCCTACTGTGGGGCTTCGTTTTTAAAAACAAAACAAAGTTTCTTTTAGTATATATATTTAGCTTTGTTTTGTTTTGGAAAATACAAGGATGATTACTATCCAGCATCGTGGGTGCATTTTACAGAAATAAATTCCACATGCTCCATATCCGAAAACCACACATTTTGTTTTTGTTCAGGGCTGGAATTCGAGCGCAGGTCCCGCGGCGAAGAAGTTAGATACTTTGACCACTATGGAACGCTGTTGTCGAAGCTAATATCAGTAATATATATACGTCTCTTTCCCAAAGGGGGAGGCGTAGACCACATCTTCCACTTTTGACGTGGCCTTTCCTATAACGAATTCGATCTGATCGTGATACGGTTGGCCTATGTCGATTCTATTGTTAAAAATAATAATGAGCGTAATATATAGTGTCGTAAGAGGCGACTAAGTTATTGTACGGACAGCCTTTATTCGCGCAGAATACTACCAGAACACCAGAATGTGGTTCTCCACCCGTCACGTCCCATTTGCCGCTGGGCGAGGATTGGGCTACGTGTGTGGTCTCTGCCTACCCTTTGTATGGGGAAAAGGCGTGACTGTATGTATGTATGTAATATTCTTGTTATTATTGTTCACAACATATTATAGGTAAAAATAATAACAATAATAATATCTTCGTGTTCTTACTAGGACACACGTACAGAAACTGAAGTTTTTATCTGTCAATATATGCTGTAGATGTTATCCGTTATCACCATGTTAACGCCGGTTTTGTAACAATGTATTAAACTAATAGCAAATTAAATGAAAATATGTATACAGTTGGAGGTACCGCGTTTCCTTCGCGATGGCTTCTTCCCCGAAGGTCCGGAGCAACAGCAGGCCAGATTCGCCTGGACGGAGGAGGATGGAAACATCGCTTCCTTGGTTTCTGAGCCAGGCTTTGGAACAACCGGACAGACCGCTTTCGGCAGTGACTTGGATGCGGCGCTGAAAACTGAAATGAAGGTGAATTACGGAAATGTTGAAGACACATAGAAGGCTAAGATTGTAAAGAAAACCCTCATTAGAATTTTTCCTGTATTGTGGATAAATTTTAGACATATATTTCACATACACAACACAACCAGACCTGCAAACCAACAATTTGTGTTTTGCACAATTGTAGGCTCAGATTGGGATTGGTACTCTGACCACTAGGCCACGCGGTCGTCTTTCTGTCGTAAATATTGTATAATAATACTAGCTAGAGACCGCGACTACGTCCGCGTGGTTTTAGGTTTTTTTTAAATACTGTGGAACTCAGATTTTCGCAATCAAAAATATCCGTCTCCAGAATTCAAGTTATCTTTGTGCTGAATTTCAGTCAAGATCGGTTCAACTGTTGAGCCGTGAAAAAGTAACAAACAGACAGAGGGACAGGGAGATACTTTCGCATTTATCTTCTATATAACACCACACTGCGCTCGTCACCATGAGGCGGTTCCTAAGTTGCCAATGCCTTTTAAGTACAATAGCTTCAGTGCCCTTCAATTCGAAACACAGTGGGAATTGTATGCACTGCCTTGGTAGGATTCTGCAGGAATCCATCAAGGTAGTGGCCATTGCAGGGCCAGATTTTCTGTCGTGAAGCAGTAGTAAAGTAAAAAAAAAGATATGAAACAGTGAACGTCGCGTCTCTTTATCCAATTAAAAAAATCTTCGAAAAGATTCCTTATTAGAGAGCTTTCTGTTCTTTTAGAAAAGTAAAGTAATAGCCTATGCATATCTTATTGCTGAGCACAGGCCTCTTTTCTGAGAGAGTTTTGGTGTAGGAAACAGTCTGCCATGGTGCTTTTAACATCACATGTACCTCACTTCACATGTAAAAAGTAATAAAAGTAAAGTTTCAGCATATGAATGTCCCACTGCTGAGCACAGGCCTCTCATTTATGAGAGGGTTTTGGAGAAGAATCCGCCACGCTGCTCCAATGCGGGTTAGCGGACTGCACATGTATTCGATTTTTTTTCATTTCTCAGATATGCAGGTTTCCTCACGATGTTTTCCATCACCGCCGAGCACGTGGAAAATCAGCACTTAAAATTGCAATTAAGAATTTCAGAGGTGCCGGCACCGGGAATCGAAACCAGGCCACTCGCGTACTATTGAATTCAAAGCGAGCGCCTAGCCCCTGAGCTACCACGGCTCTTCACATGTATTCATTTCGAAATATATTTTTTTCGCACGATGTTTTCCTTCACCGCCGATCACCACCGCCGCACGCGGCAAACCATCATCATCATCATTTCAGCCTACCATAGTCCACTGTTGAACATAGGCCTCCCCCATAGATTGCCACAAAACACGGTCCTGAGCTACCTGCATTCATCGACTTCCTGCAAAACCGTGTAGGTCATCGCTCCATCTAGTGGGGGGTCGCCCTACACTGCGTTTGCCGGTACGAAGTTGCCACTCGAGCCCAACGGTTATCGGTTCTCCGAGCTATATGGTGTATAGCTATAATGTAATTGTTATATTAATTTTAATAAAAATAGAGTGCAAACTTACGGAGCAGTTATTGTTCTAGGAAGCAGATACCTCAAGCTCTGTGTTTCAACCGTCAAATCGAAACGCTTTCACATTGCTTAAGAAATCTCATACGGAAAGTGCCATCGTCTCGTCTACTTCCTCATCGACCAATGGTACGTACTTTCTTTTTTTTATTATTGCATAAAGCGATGAAACGAGCAAAACGTTCACCTGATGGTAAGTGCAACGTTTGCCCATAACAAATGCTGTGTCACCCAGAAAATTTCTGTGACACCACACTGTGCCCATCACCCTGAGACATAAGTTCTCAAGTCTCATATGCCCAGTGATTACGCTAGCTCACAGTGCCCTTCAAACCGAAACACAACTGCTTCACGGCAGAATAACTGGCCCTGCGGTGCTACCTACCTAGACGGATCCCTGCATAGAAATCCTACCACCAGTGGATAAATATATAACTGTAGGAAAGTATCAACAGCGCAGGAAATACTATAGTGTCAGAATAGTACTCGCAAAACACAAAGGCACTCACTCGCCTCAACTTGTCTGCGCCCGTTGAAACGCTCATGCCATTGGATCGGAGGTAGGCTAAGATGCAGTGATCCCGGAAACCAACAATTTGTGTTTAAGCATAAATGTAGGTATCGTCTGGATTCGAACCCAGGACCCGCGGCGTAGAGCCACATTGTAACATTGTGAAGAAGTTCTTTTTTTCTTTCTTAAATGAAAACCATTCCCCACGGTAGGATTTCTCCTGTATCGTGAGTGCGTTTTACAGACAAATTTTACATGGATGATACAACCAGACCCGCCGCCACCACCGTCAGGTACTCTGACCACTAAGCCAGTATTTTCGATCTGGCCTTTTTTGAAATGGTCATTATGTTTCTATAAGTCTACTCTTACAACACTCGTGACATTTACTGGTGATAGCATACCTATGCAGGAATCCATTCAGGTAGTTACCACCAAAGGGCCAGTTATTCTGCCGGAAAGTAATAGTGTGCAAACATTGCTGTGTTTAGGTCTGAAGGGCACTGAGAGCTAGTGTAATTACTGGGCATACGAGACTTAAGAACCGTTGTCTTCGGAGGACAAGCGCAGTGTGGTGGCACACAGCAATGTTCTGGGTGACACAGAACTATAGGAATATAAATACACTTTCTCCAATAAAAAACGGTTGACCGATTTTATAACGTCGCCACCACACGGCTTAATTCATATAAAAAATAATGAAGTATGAAAGATGTTTGAATTGGTGTTAATAATATATCAAGCAATTGTATCCTATCGACCTATCGAGTTAATCTTCGAAAAGAATTCGATATGATTGTGTGAATAGTTTACATCAAATAGCGGAATCTAATCAAACATAGTTCAAATGTGTATTCTTTATTCTTTAATTAACTAAAATACAAAAATAAATCAAACATTATCCTATAAATTTTCTGGTCACTACTTTTTATTGTATCCATTTTGTTGCTTTATGCGTCCAAAAGTGTTTACGCTTTACACGTTTTGGTGCGTTAAACATCCAAAAGTAGGTATTCATCATTGCACCTTAATGGCGGATGTAATTTATCGTTATTATGTACTGATTAGATGTATGTTATATTTTTAATTGTTACCACCAGGCAAACCCAATTCGAACACTTGCAAAAAAATTGATAAATCAGATCCAAGGTCCCGATATCATTACGTAAAGTATGTGAAGAGACACGGACGGACAGTCAAGCTCTGGGAATGTGGTATATGTAAGTATTTTTTATGAAAAATAGTGTATCGAATAGCTTTCTAGTCTGTAAGTTTCGATACAATATTTGACCATATTGATTCCTACTCGTAGATATTTTCAAAATAGGCTCATCAGTCTAAGCCTTTGTATAACTGTTTAAAATTGTAACTAGATATGCATATGCCCAATACTGGTTGTATCGTATAAAAATCATTTTCCAGATTAGTATTTGATGGGTTTTAATCCTATGCGTATGCCCAATACTGGTAGTATCGTATAAAAATCATTTTCCAGATTAGTATTTGATGGGATTAAAACCCTGTCTGACTGCCAAAGATATCAAGTTGCAAACACGCATTAACTTTCCTATAATCCGAAAAAAAAGTCAAAACACCAGATTTATCCCGTTCAGATATGATTGTAAATTCGCATCGTCATCATAATCATTTCAGCCTATTTTAGTCCACTGTTGAACATAGGCCTCCCCCATAGATTGCCATAAAACACGGTCCTAAGCCACCTGCATCCTTCGACTTCCCGCAAAACCATGCTTAAAATGATTACTGATCTTAAATTTAACTGTTTCAAAGTTGCGTCCTTTGTCAGATGGTACAAAATACAAAGTACAATCTCCCGCTATGTCTGGCGTATGTGGACTATGAAAAAGCCTTTGATTCCGTCGATATATCGAGGTGCTAGAGTATTTTTTCAATAAGGATCAATGCTATCCGATGGCTATCCGAGTACAGAACCAGAGTACGAAACCGGTCCAATTGCAGCATTGTGTAAGACAGGGAGATGTGATATCCCTGAAACTCTTCACCGCTGCATTGGAAGATGTCTTCAAGCTACTGGACAATGGATACGGTATTGACATCAATGGCGAATACATCGCTTACCTTTGATTTGCCGACATCATAATGGTAGAATAACTAGAGGAACTTGGCACTATGATCAATGAACTCCATAGTGTCTCTCTACGCGTAGGTGTTAAGATAACAATGTACAACCCGAAAATCGTGTCTAACGTCATGTCGACAATGCTCGAAATTGTTGACGAATATGTATACCTAGGACAGATTGTCCGACTAGGTAAGTCCAATTTCGACCAAGGTCCAACTTGGCTGGGCAGTGTTCGGGAAACTGCGTCACATCTTCTCGTGGAGTATACTTCAATGTCAAAGTTTACAACCAGTGCGTGTTGTCAGTGATGACATACGGAACTAAGACGTAGCTCTTCACAACGGGCCACATGAGGAAGCTCAGTGTCGCTCAGCGAGCTATGGAAAGGGCAATGCTCGGAGTTTCTCTGCGTGATAGAATCCGTAACGATGATATCCATAGCAGAACTAAAGTAACTGACATACAACCTCGTACAAGCAAACGCAAGGTAAGCCCCCCCCCCCCCATCTACTAGATTGAGTGACGACCTGCATGGTTTTGTGGGAAGTCGATGGATCAGGATCGTGTTTTGTACTCGTAACAATCTATGGGGAGGCCTATGTTCAACAGGGGACTAAGATAGGCTGAAATGATGATGATGAAAGTTGCTGTGAATTACAGGTGGCCGTGAGTTTCAACATCAATACACGCTAATGCGTCACCTACCGACCCACACTGACGAAAGAAACTTTCATTGTGCCGCGTGTGGGAAGAGTTTTAGGCAACTTTCAACCCTCAGTCAGCATCGCGCTATACATTCCGCTGAGAGACCCTATTCTTGTGAGGTAACAAGGATATAGTGACACATTTTTTACAGTTGTTTTTGTATTTATAGGAAAACTATTAATCTTTCTGCACTTGTAAAAGTAGCATATTCAGATATAAATATTTATATAAAAAAGGCTTCAAAGTTTTTTAGAAGATTGACAGTGAAATAAGACAAATAATAAAAAGAGTTGTCGCTGAATTAGTATATTTGTGAAATAAATAAAGAACAATTTTAAATCGATAAAAATTTGATTTTTTTTTATTTCATAAAAGTGACGGAACGAGCAAAACGTTCACCTGATGGTAAGTGTAACGTCTGCCCATAACAAATGCTGTGTCACCTAGGAAATTGCTGTGTGACACCACACTGCGCCCGTCACCCTGATACATCAGTTCTTAAGTCCCATATGCCCAGTGATTACGGAAAAATAACTGGCCCTGGGTTGGTACCTACCTAGACGGATTCCTGCAAAGGAATCCTACCACCAGTAAAAAGATAAGGAAGATAAGGTTAGGCTTGCGGAGCGAGCCATTGCGTTCCTACGAGCAGTATAATGACAGTATTGCATATTATGGTAAAGGCTGTTCTCCTACAATAACTAAGTCGCCTCATACGACACATTGGTAGGAAAGAGGTATGTGCCTATTCTACTCCGCTGGACACCTATATATGAATATATAAATAAAAATATATAAAAGTACGTTAAACTTGAAAATAAAGGTACTTTTTGTAAATGTTTGCTCTACTCGCAGGTATGCAATAAAACATTTAACCGAGTGTCCACCCTGATATCCCATCGCAAGACTCACTCTGATGAGAAGCCTTACAGGTGTCACATCTGCCCCAAGGGATTCCATCAGAAAGGTTACCTTCCCATTGTTATCCTTATCCTGCTAATAGCTTACTTTATTGTTTAAGTTAAATTTTTCTTTACTTTCTATTACATACAATATGTTATTTTGATGATTTCGACCGACAACAACATATTTCGATCGACAACATTCTAGTTAACAACCAAATATTAACTGCCGAGTGCCGTGTCTATGTGTACGAGTGAAACTGCATCACATATCTTCTCGTCGAGTAGGTATACCGCAAAGGTTAAAAAATAAAACTTATTAACCACTGATTATGGTCGTACGTTATCACACGTGTTGCCCGTGTTGACGTAAGGAACTGATTTCTTCACTGCAAGTCGCATACGGATGCTCAGTCGCTTAGCGAGCTAAGGAAAGAACTATGCCCGGTGTCAATGATCATCAGAGGCAACGAGCCGAGCATTTGTTCAGCTAGTAGAACCGTTCAAGATGACAGGTTCTCGAGTAGCAACTTCATACTAACAAATGCAGTGTAGAACCATTGTCGCAGCTACGACATGGAAGTCGTTGAATACAGGTGGCCTAGAAACGTGCTTTGTGATCTACTTAAATGATAATAATGTTTAAGTATCAGCATAAATGCAGGAGCACTCACTCACGAAGCGTGAATCCCAGTTAAAACCAACTGGGATCTACGCTACGTTTGTTTTGTTGACTGGTCTGATGAATGGTTCTTTGCTTCCATCTGGGATTTAACTATTCTGTAGGCAAGTAGTTTTGAATCACGACACTCTTTTCGCAAACTCATCACATTTTTCTATTGACATCAAAAATTATGTCAAGCTTAAGTCCGGACTTGTATAGAGTTCTGTCCTTAAGTATTGGTTTAATCTCAAAAAAAAAATAGAATGACATTCTTTTGTTACTTGGCAGGAAATCTTCGCAATCATTTGTTTACGCACACAAACGAGAGGCCTTACCGATGCAACATTTGTTTCAAAGGATTCAATCAGCAATCCAATCTCGTATGTCACAAAAATAAGGTAATATATTGTTTAATTATATTGCCACAAATTGTATTTACGAGCATATTTGATATAACAGGCATATAAAAATCTATCAACGCATTTCATCCCATGGGTGCAGCGTTTGGGCAGCAAAATATTCTTGGAGTAACAAAATAAATTGTCAACTAGAGAAAATACCAGAGAAACCTCTATTTCGTCTCGACTTCTCCCGATAGGTGGTGGATTAACCATCTGAAATATGCCTGACATAAAAATTTTTTTTCTTTACATTGAACACGTCTCGCAGAAGTTATATATTTTCAGACGCATCCAGATGAAAGCAGTAGTACAACTAGCGGTAGTGTATGCAATGTATCTCGCTTGCCAAAATCTGTTTCCGTTACTAATAGTCAAGCCAATTCTAAAAGGTGAGTTATGATTAAAGCTATAAATACTGATAGAGGTTGTAATGCAATTTTTTTTAATTTATTTAAGAACACATACAAAGTACTACTAAGAATGCTACACAATTTACCTAAGCATAAGTTTTGAGGTCTAGTAACACGTCCAAATCCAAAAGTGAGAAAGAGCCCAAGAAGCAAATTTTAGTAACACTTATCAAACAATAAAAAAACAGGCAATGAGTACAAAAAGATACCAAAAAGAAAAAATAAACTCAAAATGAATTTAAGTTTCAAGGTTTAAGAGTTTCCTTTTTTAGTAAACTAACAGCCTATAAATGTCCCACCGCTGAGTACAGGCCTCCTCTAATGTCCGGGAGGGTTTTGGAGCTGGGAAGATCCACCACATTGTTCCTATGCGGGCTGGTATTTTAGTGTCCTCGCGTAAATACTAATATTTCCACAAAACAAATCAAAAGAGATGGCATTATATGAATGTTATTTATTATACAAATTCTTAAGAGAGGGTTGTTAAAAAAGGATTTAAGGTTCAACAAGGTGGAATATGCAACACATTTAAAATTTTAATTGTCCTGGACCTATGTAGAGGACATATCATATCTGACAATGCTGCAGTATCAATATGGCCGTGGATGACTAAAGAGGATGGATAAAGAAGAGAAACACGCCTAGATATTACTGTTAATATTATTTATTATCTATTATCATTATTTGCCTGCTTAGTCTAATACTTACGCTTTTTCATCGCATGTTTCTTTATGAGAAAAAATTGTTTTTCATCAATGTTTTCTTTAAATTTCAGATCAACGAACGACCACTGTGAAGTGAGCTCTACAGTCGGTCCATATTTGCCCAACGTAGAAATCGCATCATCATCAATGTGGGTTCCCAAAGGCTCGTGGGAAATTCCCAAGTTCTCTTCAGAGTCGTCTGATGTCTGGATTTGTAACAACCCGTGGAATACAATGGGCAATGGTGTTATCGTCGATCCTATTACAACTTATCACATGGGTGTCGCTCTGGCTACAAGACAGACACCCTTTGCCTTGCTAAAACCTGACAAGGGTGCTCCAGTATTAGTCAAAGTTATCGATACGAAACTTCCTGGCGGTAAGCAGGTCAGTTGCCATCCAGTTTGTATATAAATTTGATGATATATCCAATCATTCCAGCCCATTTTCATTATAATTTATTTTTGGAATATTTCACATAATCTTTATATCTTAGATGTTGGTGCCAGCTACTGCAGAAGATTTAAGAGACGGTGGTAAAATTATTGTGAAAAACGATGGGAGTTCTGAGTCTCAGGTAATATAAAAGTTAAAATTATTTTTTAAGATTTAGTAAAATCCTGTAGGTCCGTGTGCTATCAAAATTCTAATTCTAACAATTATCACATAATAGTGGTGTCGATTTAAACCTTTTAATGCACTTATTACATATAATATACTGCTATTGACTATAACGTTAGCTTAAACCGGTGTAGAACTAAAAAAAATACGGCTATTGTATATGTTCAATATCAAGTTTAATTTCTTTATTCAATTTAGAAAGCTTGTAAAAAGATCTTATTGTTGTTGAAACAACTCATTAAAATCAGAAGATGGGCAGCAGCATCTTCCTGGAACATCTAAATAAATAAACTGCGGTTGCCAACCCTGCCAAGCGTGGCAACTATGGCAAAATCCCACAATGAGAGCTGCAAATTTTTGTGGGATCTAGCCTATCACTAGTCCACTGCTGAACATAGGCCATGTTTAGCAGTGGACTAGTGATAGGCAGAATTGATGACGATGATGATGAAAGCTCTTACGAATATCAAAATCTACACCAGTTAGAAAAATAAGACCTTTTCAGAGAAGGTTCATTTTAGTTTAGTCTACAAGTGCCATTATTAATTCTTCGAAGATATTCGCAACTGCTACAAACTGATACAAGCTTCATGATAACCTGACCAGCTGATCCAGCTGATGCTGGTTATAAAATTAAAGAAGTTGTTTGACTGTTTGTTTCACACTAAAAATAAATCACAATGCGATATGGTGGCAGTATAAGAGAATCTGCCAATAGTGTAATTCTTCAAATCACTATGTTACATACTCGATAGATTTGATTAAAAAGAATATTACTTATTAATAAAGTTCTTAGACCAACACACGATTCCTTTTTATTTTAGGTCTTTTCCAGCAAGTTTACTTTTATTGACTTAGATGTTATCTATCCTCTGTTTTTAAACTTAAATATAGTCTATAGAATGAGATGGAAGAACTAAATTTTTCTCTCTAAGGGCATTAAAGTTGAGCCAAAGTGTGACGATAATGGAGCAGTTCAAATCCGAGTACCGGTTGTGGCAACTGTAGTGCCGAGGATCAAAGCCGATGGCCGGTTGCAGCTGTGCGTTGAAGAACCTCACCACGCTTATCTTACTGCAATGTCTACGGAAGGTATAACTAGATGCTATGTCACAAATTTGTATACATTTGACTTTTCTTGTTACGTATTGTTAAATGGATTTGATTCACCGAACTCCAGTAACTAGGTAATTTGAGTTTTGGCGTAATCGACTAGGTAAGCGGTTTACCAACACTGGTATCGGGTCAAACACTCTAAACTCTAAAGCTGGAAGAGTTTTCTGGCAATTTAAAAAAAAACGATAATAGTGTTGGGATAATACATTAAAATTATCAGTAGTTCATTAGAATATAATGCTCATTCAGCATTGTGTTTTGAATGACTACATTTTTAATATTTGACAATTCTAATAATAATAAATTCTAATAAAATAATATAATATAATAAATGAAAATTAAAATACATTTACATAAAGGTCACACAATATGAGTGCAACATTTGTCGAGGGCGTGATTACTCTTCAAAATACTCAGTATAACAGAAGTTTAGGTTTACCTTTATCTTGTCCATATATATCTACTCAAATGATAAACTAAAATATTTCAGTACAAAGAAAATCTACAAAATTAATTTAAGGAATTATCAGTCTTAATTTAATCTTTAGTTTGATATCTCTTTCAACAATTTCACTCGTAACTACATCATTATATAGCTTCCAAGGAGACAACTGATTTCGCTTATTATAAAATTTGAATATAGCTATATTACAAGTACCGTAAGTTACTGACTCGTTCTCGTATGTTGATGATCATGAAATTTTTACAGCAGTCTTAGCAGTTCCGTCTTTAGCATAAGTTTACGTCGGGCACAAGCCCAGAGCGCCCAGATTAATCGGATAAAATACACATTGCCCATATATTTTTAGACCAAGTCATAAATTTATCAATATGGGTTTCTTATTTGAACGCAGTATGAATTACCCATAAAAACAGTCCCTAAACGAAAGAATATTCTGGTTTTCTAAAGACCCCAAACTCTTTGTGCCCAAAAGCCCCTACATGGCCTAATGATGTTCTAATTGGCTTTTCAAAAGGGCCCCAAGCTCATTGTGACCAAGAGCTCTCGCATAGCCTGAGACGGCCCTCAGTATAAGTTCCTTTTGAGAATCTAGCGTTCAGTTCAGCAGGAATTATTTATTACTACTACCATCTAATCCCGTGGATACGGTAGCCTAAGGAAAATGCCCGAAAAACTTAGTGGCTCTCCACAGATTGCGAAACATTGTATCAAATATATGCCGGACCTGAATTATCCAGACAAGTGAAAGGGGTAGCAGACTCTACGCTGCGATGTGTCCTGCTAAACATGTCAATTACTGCAAATCTGACCAACTTGGAAGTAGCTTAGTTCCAGAAATGGACTGTGTGGAGACCAGCGGAATGTCAAGTAACACAATTAATGCGATATTGTCGATGAAGATTTATTTAGCAGAAAAATCTTAATTTAAGTAAATATGTATATAAATGTCTGTATGTCGCAGGAAATGAAGTCAACGTGGAATCATGCAGTAAATCACAAGATTTCTTGTCAAGTATCTTCTAAAGCAACGCCTTCTCATGCAACTTTGAATCGATTAGAAGATCATGTAATACGACCAGGTAATATAGTGATTGTCATACATACATACACACATACATACATACATACATATAGTCACTCCTCTTTCCCATAGCGGCACGCAGAAACCTCGTCCGTAGGACATTATTGCCCTCACCGTAAACCAAACGTGACGAGAGGCGAAGTTCGTCGCCGGCATTTTGATATGAGTTGAAATTCTTGCTGTCAGTTGAGTCCCCATGAGTAGCTAGGGCAGATTTTGTCCACACAAACAGATTGCTTGCCGCTTGCTTGAGTAAGGCTAGCCTTAATCTAGGGTCGCAGTCCCAGAGCAGATCGGCACGTTAACGACTAGACTCGTCCTTAGCCACGCAGCCATCGGCACAGGAAAAGGATTAGCTAGGAAATTGACTTACGGTACGGGTAATGCAAAAGTTGGAAAAAAACTATAAGGTGTAGTATACTACTGTTTAGAAAGGAGCAGGAGGAGACAACTAGCCCGGGAGGTCGGGCAGCTGTGCCGGTACTCTACCGTATTTTCCAGAAAAGGCAACTAGATCAAGTACTTCCTTGTGAGTTTAGATCTAGTTATACAAAACGGTGGAAACGTCCGCTTAATTTCTAAACATATTGCTATTATTTATGGCCTTCAAAGGCTTTTCTTACATTAGAGGTTCTAGTAGCATAACTTTGTTGCTTAGAAATATTTTTAACGGATATTGTTTCTTACATCATGTTTTTTCAAATGTGGAAATAGACCTTATGTGCATAAAAAAGTAAGGTTACAGCCTATAAAAGTCCCACTGCTAAGCACAGACTGAGTTTTGAGCTGGCAAGAGACCGCCACTGTGCTCCAATGTGGATTGGACTTCACATGTCCTCGAAATATTTTTATTCCTCAGACATGTACGTTGCCTCACGATATTTTGCTGCACCGCTAAGTACAAGGGTCGAACTCATGTCACTCGCGTACAATGATAAGGCTAGCGCCAAGCTTCATCGGCTCAGTGTATAATAACATATAATCTGAATACTTTTGTATTATTTTTGTCTATTGCAAAAATAAAGAATTATGATTGTAAGTGTGGCCATGCCGCAAACGCTGCGCCTTGTGGGGCAAGATGCGCAGTCAGAATTGCCTGCTGGGTTCTGTCGTTAAGATATTCTGTCGATGAAATTGGCCACTCTTATTATCTGGCATAATATTCCCATTATAAATGAAATATGATAAATGACTTTAGTATACAACAGTCAAATATTTTTTTTTACAACTTTTATTCAGCTCCGTGCGTTTCTTCGTCATACTCTTTGCCGCCCCCGGCTCCGTCGCCACCGCTCGACCTCATCTCCATGGATTTGTTCGAGCCGATGGAATGCTTGCCTATGGGTGAGTTACAGTAATTTTTTATACGATGTGTTTGGTAAATAGTATAACAAGTGGGAACGCATACGTGCAACAGTATACATGTAAATGTATTGGCTATATCACAAACATTGAAATCGCGAACAAAACTTCCCCTGTCTATATATTTTGGTCGAGTTATATTGGTGGTAGGATTCCTATGCAGGAATCCGTCTAGGTAGGTACCACCCCAACCTTGTTATTCAGTCTCCACGAAGCAGTAGTGTGCAAACATTACTGTTTCGGTTTGAAGGGCACTGAGAGCTGGGGTAATCACTGGGCATATAAGAATTTAGAACTGATGTCTCAGGGTGACGGGCGCAGTGTGGTGTCACACAGAAATGTTCTTTGTGACACAGCATTTGTTATAGGCAGATGTTGCACTTACCATCAGGATAACGTTTCATCATTTTATCGAATTAAAAAAGTAGATAATCCATTTTCGAATTAAGATTACATTAGAAAAATATCATCCCAATTTCCGACTTTTCCGGTGGATTTTCCAAAAATTTTCTGTCATACAAACCTTGTTCTGACAATTACAAACATAAAAAATATAAGCCAAATCGGTCGAGCCGTTTTCAAGTGATAATCTTTAATTAATGCGGCATTTGATTATTATTTATATAGATAGGTAGAAGATAAAAGTTTGAAATTTAAAATGCATCAAAAAAAATGTCACACCTGAATATGTAAAGACTACAGTCTGTATATATTATTGCATAGAGACATATATTAACGATTAATGAGATTAATTCTTTAGTCAACTCTTTTTACGGCATAGAAATATGTTGAGCTAATGAGATTATTCGAAAGAAACATTAACAACACAAAATTAGTATATATCATTAGATTTTTAATTAAAATTGTATTTAAAAAATTGGTTATTTCTATAACAGTTTATACCAACTGGCTTTTTCGGTGGTCAGATGTCTGCCTGCTGCACGGTCCCAGGTTCGAATCCGAAGCCAATATTTATGTAACGCTAAACTTACTGTAAGGCATTACATCGGGCACGGGAACAATGGAAACTAGGCATGTCTTCTGTGCTAGTATGTAACAGCGCTTAAAAATAACCTACGCTGTTAAAAACCAAGACTATGTTGAAACTACCTTTTTTATTGGATAAAGTGACAAGACGAGCAAAATGTTCACCTGATATTATGTGCAACATCTGCCCAAAACAAATGCTGTATCACCCAGACTATGGGTGATATGAGTGGTCCCGTCAGCTCGAGACATCAGTTCTTAAGTCTCAGATGCCCAGAGATTACACTAGCTCTCAGCGCTCTTCTGACTGAGACACAGTAATGTTTGCAAACTACTGCTCACGGCAGAAAAACTAGCCCTGGGGTGGTACCTTCCTAGACGGATTCCTGCGTAGGAATCCTACCACCAGTACAAAATCGCTAATCGCAAATTATGTTATCACAGGCCCACAAATCACTGCGGTGGACAATGTTCAGCGGCCGCCCGGCTCAGACGACTCCGACATTTTTATTGGAAAATTTGAAGTGAGTGTGCTTGTGTAACAAATTTCATAAATTAAACAAGTTTTGACGAAATATAACTATTTAATCAAAAAAGCGACCTCAACGCAGAATTTAAGTTTCATGATTTTCTAATGGATCCCATCAACAGAACTTGACCAAAACGGACATCCCTTACGATATAAACTTCCTAATATAAAAATAATCATTAAAATCGGTTCATAAACATAGAAGTTATTCCCAAACATACATAAAAAAGAACAAAAATATATAGAGACGAATTGAGAATTCCTTTTTATGAAGTCAGTTAAAAAGTTAAGCAGTCATAGATACACTCAGTTGTACTCACCTTTCCCTGTCCAATACAACGGTAATGCAAAAAGTCCAATGCACGGTCACATCCATCACAAAAAAGCAATAATTTGTGTTCTCCTCGAATATGGGCTTTCGCTGGGATTTGAACCCAGTACTCGGCGGTCATGCTGACAACTATGCCACGCTATTATAATATTGTATATTACACGGTCAATTTAATATGATGATGTCTTCCTGGCCGATTTTCAACTACGGGGACAACTGGCGGAAACTATGAACTGTGCAGGAGTATTGTGAATAAAATGGAGTTTAACCTGGAAAAGTGTTATACAATGTCCTTCGGTCGAATGTTTCACCCCATCGGTTACAATTACAAAATCAACAATCACGTCATGACTCGTACTAACACCATAAAGGACCTTGGGGTAACATTTGACCAAAGACTTACATTTCATATTCACATAAGCGCGTTGGCTAAGGAATCATTCAGGCGCTTAGGATTTGTTCTTAGGAATTCTGGGGACTTTCGCAATGATACCGTAATTCGCTTAATATTTAATGCACTGGTACGTTCGAAACTTGAAGCTAGTTCTTGTGTATGGAATCCATATGAAAGTACATACAAGCTCCTTTTGGAAAAGGTACAAAAAGTTTTCTTAAGATACCTTTACAAGCGCATTCATGGATATTATCCATATTTATATCCCACCAAATTTCTCCTTGGCTCCCTCAGTTACAATTCATTGGAAACTCGACGAGCATATCAGCAAATCATAATGGCGTGTAAAATAATTCGTGGGAGGATTGACGCTCCAGATCTGAGTGCCGCGCTATGTCAATTATTCGTGCCAAATAATTACGCTCGTAGTCGCAAACACAAACTGTTTGCCGTGCCGCGGGCGCGCACCGTCGCGCGTGCTAACTCACCCGTTCCTCGCGTCCTCACCGCACTCAACGCTCTCCTGGACACAAGACCGGAGTGTGACCTGTTTGCGGATGAATGGCCAATAATATTGTCAGAATGTATGAAGTTCTGTGAGCGAGAAGAATGAATAGGTTGTCTTTAATTAATGTAATTGGTTCCAACCGTGTTAATTAAAGTAAAATAAATAAATAAATAAATAAATAAATAAATTATAGTGCTACAAATGTACAAACAAACGCAGTGGCAATTACTCGTCCTAAACTAGACTAGGATACAGTCAGTGACAGAGATATTGGGACAATCACAATCATAACACAACCAGGCCGAATAATCAATAATTTGTATTTTTGCAGAGATGTTGGCTATGGTTGGGATTCGAACCAAGTACCGTGGCGAAGAAGTCGGGTACTCTGAAAACATGGCCATTCAACTGTTTGAGCGTTTTTTTATTTTTTTTATTGGATAATGTGACGAGACGAGCAAAATGTTCACGCGATGGTAAGCGCAACGTATTCCCATAATAGATGCTGTGTCACCTAGAATATTTATGTTTGGCACCACGCTCCACCCGTAACCCTGAGACATCAGTTTTAGAGTCTCATATGCCCACTAATTACACTAGCTCCCAGTGCTCTTCAGACCGAAACAGTAATGTTTGCACACTACTGCTTCACGGCATAACTGGTCCTGGGCGGTATCTACCTACACGGATTCCTGCATAGGAATCCTACCACCAGGTGAAGATTGAATGTCTAACAGATATACATACAAACTTTCACATTAAAATATTATATAACGATTAATCTTACAGGAAAGTATCCCGCTGTCTGATTCCGACTGAAACAAATAAAAATTAGGATTATTTTTAGTGAACGCATGCCAAGAAGAAGTTTATTTACTTAGTGTTAAGCAAAACTTTGTTAAGGTCTTGTTATTTAATATACTGTTAATTATATCGTAACTGAGTATAATTGAAATTTTCCTTTTATTTTAAACATATTGAAATTTTTCTGAATATTTTAATTAAAAGTTTCGATTTACTGGTGCAGAGTCCTGGGATCGCATTTCAGCTGAAAGTATATTTTAGGCAAAATTCTACTGAATTGGTTTTTGGATAGACATTGGTGTAGAAGTATTTATTGTAGTTATACCGCGGTACGTTTTCTAAACACATGTAAAGTTTATTCATGTATTTGTTTTGTTTTAGTAGTAGTAACTATGGCGAAACAACATATAAAAATAATAACATAACTTATAATTTAATTGAGAAAAGAGAACCGTGGCATTTAAATCAAAACGTGATTACATATGATAGATATCGCTTAAAAAATATTGTGAAATAATAATTATTCAACAACATAATTTTCAGGATAGTATAGGATAATGCGATGAGTTCAACGGCCGTATAATTTATAAGACTAATATCATCATTCATTATTTCAGCCTATCATTAGTCCACTGCTGAACAAAGATCCCCCATTTATTCAGATATTTCAGGAAGATGCTGCTGCCGACCATGGTCTAAAACGGTCATCATCAACTTCTAAGCTGTGCCACTGCAGGGCAAACGCCTCTGCAAACTTTAAAAGGTTATTGTAGGCGAAAGGCGATCGCAGGAAAGAACACCTCGCACCTAAGATGCTGACCGAGCCGAATTTTGCACCCTTCGGCACCCTCGAGTCAGTTACTCTCGCGCACAGGATGACGGTCCAAGCCGAGGTGTTCTCCCTATCAAGGGCTCCCTTGCGCTGGACGGCCATAAATAAACGTTTGGGCTAAGCTCGCTCGAGAAAAACAGAGAGGAGATCAGGAGATGACAGCAGCATCTTCCTGAAAAATCTGATTAAATAAACTGCGATTGCCAACCCGCCTACGAAGCGTGGCATCTATGGCAAAATCCCCCTAAATTCAGAGCTACAAACTTTTGTCGCAACCTTTGGGGGAGGCCTATGTTCTGCAGTGAACTAATGATAGGCTGAAATGATGTCAATAGATTTTTTAACATAAGATTTTGGCAACTATGGTATTTCCCCCAAAATGAGACTACAAACTTGATTTCCTTAAGCCGCCACCATACAGCAAAAATAACTATCTTATAGATAAACACAATCATTAATTAATATAAAAAGTTACATAATTTTAATTTTTTTTTGAAACTTTAGATATATCTGCTTAAAGTTTACATAATATGTCTGCATCATATTTTTTTACGCGACCTTGCTAGAAAACAATTTTTGAAATAATTGGTTCGACGAAACGGAATCGTAAAAGTTTCTCTATGATTACAATGATTTTTTTACTTAAATATTGTGAATCCCTCATACTGACGTACAGAAAAGGCAATTTCCTGTCGTCAATGTTAATAACGCGATATTATGATGTCTTTATGACGGGTCTATTGTCGTTCTCGTATCGTAGTCGTATCGTATTGTTGTCGGCACGTGAACGGAAATAGCCGCTTTAGGGTGAAAGAACCCTCTATGCTCCTCCTAGTGCATATATAAGACGATAGATGGCGTTACCTGTGCTATTTTTCTACTTGTGTAAGTGCTTATTAGAAGTGTGGTGTATGAGTGTATGTATAAATATTAAATTGCGAAATACATGTGTAATTAATTGAACTTCCAGTAAACCTAATAACTTTCATAAAGTAAATTTTTGTTTAAGCCTAGTTTGGAACTTTTAGTGTTTATATATATATTATTTATATATATATATATATATATATATATATAGTCTGTGAAGATTACTTTCCCTGCAAGGGGGATTCCCCATAACTGTCGCGTTTGGCAAGTGGAGGCGCACCCGCACCGTACACGTTGTTGCCATCAAAACTCGAAGTATTTTAAAAGTCCCTCATATTTGAGGTTGTTCTGTTGTCTGTCGGATGACATAATATTATTTATACGGGAGAAGATGTCGCGGTAGATTATCATGCGCTGCTATCATACGTCACGGAAGAATTGTTTTAAATAAGGAACGCTATTTTTTGTGGTAGCGGCTTAAGAGAATCTACCACTCCATTTCGTCTCGTGGGTGTCGTAAAAGACGACAGAGGGAAAATTAAAACCAGGAGATGGGCAGCAGCATCTTCCTGGAACGTCTGAATAAGTAACCTCGGAGAAGAAATAATAATATTGTTAGGTCATTATTTAGATAAGACTTTAGAGTCCAGCTCGTACTTGCGAAGTCTCTGTCTTCATTACCCTTAAAAAAATTAGATGTGTATGATCAGTGGGATATAGATGCTCTACCTTCCTTGAGTGTGACGGAAATGAAGCGCTTTATAATCTCAATAATATAAATATATATTGTTGTAGAAATAGTTTTTCTGTTAAATTTTGATGCTACCGTCACAGCATTTTACGACAAAGGACAATTATTTAAAGCGACGAACAATAAGAATCGTTAGTTTAAAATTGTAATTTTAAGTTCACTTTTTACTAACGCTTTGTTAGTTTTGCTTCAGTGACCAGTCAATTTTCACCTAATGACAGTAACAGCCAGTTGCACACAACCGCAAAAACGTACATTGTAGACGCAATAGCGTTTAACGACTAGAAAGCGACAATAAAACGCGAATTACTCTGGACGAATTTTTTACCAAAGCACAACGCGTGGCCGACACACGACCGAAAATATTAAAACTGGTGTCGGAGCTGACACGAGGCTTTTCCCACCAATAAATAGAGAAATCGCCTGATAGCCCTATTTTGTCAAACCACACATTTTTAAGAAACCAAACGCAACCTTACCGCTCTTATTTGTAAGTCTAATATATCTAGTCACACATTAAAAGGTCAGTTAAGAAATAGTCATTCTCAATCATACCAAATTGTGTAGGCACTGAAGTTGAAATTGCTTTGGATAGGGTTATATTAAAATTAGGGTTGTCGTCAATGGTCCAATACCGCCCCCGACGGTTATCGAATAATGCGTCGGCACGTGTACGCTTTGCGTTTTTTATCGAATTTTTATTTCGGCGTGCGAACTTAGAAGTGGCGTCTGGTGCAGACTCTGCCTTACAATGGCGCTGTATTGTGCGCGACTTAAAAGATTTACGATAGAATATTTTCTCCTTATCAATTTTTTGATTTCTATTAAAGGATTATGTAACGTTCTGCAATGTGTTATAGATGTTTGGGATTTTTTTTATATTTAAGTGATAAGACTTGATTGGAATATCTAAGTTTAAAAAAATCCTATAAAACGTAAAAGTTATTAAACCTAATAATTTTCTTTACAGTACAGCAGGCAAATGAGCGTTTCACCTAATGGTAAGTGATCACTGCCGCCCATGAATAGCCAAAATATTACATTAAGTTTTTAAGGATTAAAAACATTTGCTAATAATCTCATTAATGTTAATAATTCAATGACGATGAATTTATCAAGTAGTACAATAGGATGTGCGGTCCTTCATGCGAAAACATGAGCTCTTATTGCAGACACTGGATCGTATCTAAAATCATCAGCGATCGTTGTAATTTTTCTGCATGTATTTCATCATCAGTCTGTACAAGTCCACTGCTGGACATATGCCTCTCCGTTATCAGACCTTTCACCACGTCTTTCACCTTAGACGCTGGTCTGTATAATTTTGGTCTAGAAATTTTTGAGATGGTTATTGTCACCTCTCTGTAGACGAGATATTTTCCAATTTCGCTTAACTATCTCTTACGACAACCATATAGACGGAGCGACATATTTGTTTACGCCACCTCCACACAGCAATTATGTATGTGCTACATGATCCGCCGCGGCTTAGTTATAGTTTCGGAGATATTATGATGAGTCAGTCTTAAATCACTAAAGGTTTGTAATTATTGTATTTTATACTAGCTGATGCTCGTTTATGGCCGATTTCGTCTGCGTGGATATAGGTTTTGTAAATACTTTATGGGAACTATTTTGTTTTTCAGGATAAAATGTCCTTTGTCCATCTCCAGAATGCATGCTCACTGTGTGCCAAATTTCTTCAAAATCGATTCAGCGGTTAAACCGTAAAAAAGAGAGAGTTACTTTCGCATTTATAACATTAGTATGGATCATTTCATCATATTTATTTATAATTTTATCATATTTCATTGTGTGATTCGGTGTTATTAAAAAAAAAACATATGGTTTTTATGAAGTTACGTTAATCGCTGCATCTTTTACTAAACGTCACAACACCTAAAATTCGCTAAAAAAGAATGCCTACCTATAGGCATTCTTCGCTGCTAGTTACCTCTTTGTATCCTCCTCATTATAAAGAAAAATTGTGAACCGCGTGACATAGTGGTCAGAGTGCCTGAAGTCGTAGCCACGGTTTGTAGATACGCATCCCAGCTGGGGATACGACATATGTGTGAAAGCAGAAACTGTTGGTTTCCAAGTATGACGGTGTTCGCAATGTGAAATTTACACGGAGGTCATAAATGCAATAAAAATTAAAAAGAATAATATAGATAATTTTTGAACGAAATAAACAGCAACATATAAAGATTAACTAGATGAACAAACAAACTATCAATTAAATAAAATATCATTGAAACAAACAAACACGAGGCGATAACTAATCCCTCTCAAGGGTGGACTGCACCCCTAAAATATCATTTCATATTTTGATTATGATATCAATGTCGCCCACTCGCATTACCCGGGTTTTTTATACCCATTGTTCGTTAATACACATATTAACCCATTAAAAGTCGCGTGGCGACATAATGTAATATTTCACACGTATAATGAAATTGTTTTATTTGTTATAAATGTTCTTTTACCATGAGAAATGTATTTTTTATGTTTTCAAATACTTAAATAACGAAAACTGTGAAAGTCAATCATTTTATTGTTATTGAACTAGAAGTTTCCTTAGAGCAGAGCTATGTTTAATTTCTTTACTTACTATTCGGAAAGGCATTAAAAAGGAATAAAGTTGTTACGGACCACTTCGATAGTAATAGATTATGTATCCACCCTACAATATATAAAAAATTACGAAGAATATGGTATGAGTTATCTGACTATAAGAAACAGATTGTTTTATATATTTAGAAATTTTCTTAACCATTGCATAATATTATAAATAAAAATCTAAATTTAATTTAGATTTACTGTTGATCGTGGTTCATTTATTAAAAGGCCACGGTAGCATAGAATTCGGGAAAACTAGTGACGTTGGTTTCGTCTATTCGTTACTAGATGGCGATTAGAAGACGTGAGGCCCATGCTTTTGAGCAAGATACTTTGTTATGCTCTTTCTTGTATATAGTGCCCCTGTAATGAGAATTGGTAAAAATCATAACAAATATTGTTGTACAGAATTGCTCGTATATTTAAATGATAAATATCGTGTCAACTTTATTTTTCAATATCTCTTATATGGTAGCAAATTATAATCAGTATCTCGCGACAAATACACGTTTAGCACTAAATGAAACTTTAAATAAACAGACAATAATCATTTAAACTAATAGAAACTCCGCTATATTATAGCATAGTACCAAAAGCGTACACTCAATTCATTTTTAAACTATTACAGTCATTGACTGGACAAATCCTTTTATCTACTATATCTAGTTACTAGTCGCGGATTCCTTCATACACAAAGTTTTCGAATACATATTTTTAAAAATGTAATTTAAAATTTGTTTTCTTTTACACGTATCTTAAATTTTAATAATTACTGACACATATTTATACGTTCACTAAGTCTAGAATGAAAATTATGGTTGTAATATTGATTCAAAGTCGAACTTTCCGAACCTATTAAGTCACTTGCAACAGTTCTGATCATCTTATAGCTTATCAGCCCGTCAATATAACCCACCTGCTGGATGAGGACCTCCTCTAATTTAAAATATGGAAATGCTTTTCGAGTGCGACTGTTAATTTTTTTTGTGTCTCTGACACGCATCACAATATATACCCCAGATATATCGAATAAACGTTTTAAATGGTATAAATGTACAAGTGTATTTGTTTGTGCGGTAATTTAAGGACACTATAAATAAGTTCCACTAATTAAACAAAAGATACCGTTACAACAAAAAAATTCGCCAAAAGTGCAATAGCCATTGACTTATTTTCCTGCAGACAAACATCATATCATTAACATCAGTCATATCACATCATCATGTCATATCAGACATAACATTAACATCTTACATACATACATACATAAGATCACGACTGTATCCCATAAGGGGTAGTCAGAGACTAGGCACTCACTGTAAAAACAGATGACTGCCACAATCCACGTTTCACCAAAACAATATAATGCACTTGGTGTGATACGTGGTGAGCCCATCGCCACCATGCGCTATTGAGTGCACAGTGCAGTTTAATTCTTTACTCGCATTTTACGAGATCCATTGGATGACATGGAGTAGTAGTATTCTTTTAACGAGCCGCCACCACACGGCTAAGCCGCCGCCACACGGCTAACTTAACTGGCCCGCGAGCACAGTATCCGATGAAGCTGTAAAAGCCGAGACGGCTAACAGCAATTACATCACCGAAAATATATACGGCTAACTTATTGAGTGTTTAATCAGTTTTTAATTTTACGCTCATTCTGTAAAAAAAAATACTAACTAGTATGTACAGCGTCCCTCAGTTTCCATAATTAACGAGGCCCGCCCGTCGGCAACAGACGAGCAACAGTCGCGCCACGCGACCGCCGCACGTCGCGGATTAAAACGTTTGGTCACAATAGCGCGCAGGACATCTCAATCCAAACGGATTTGTTGCAGTTGCTGTGCAGTAATGAGGTATGACATTGCTTTTTTATTTTCTTCCATAATTAGGGACACCAGTGGCTAATAATTTAAAGGATTTCCATCGTATAATAAGCTTTATGTTTATGATGATATCTTTTTGGGCGATTTCGATAATGAAGTATCGGAATAAACACTAGGCCAGTTACAATATATAAAACCTACTTACAATTCTACCTCACGGAACATGAAAAATCTGGCAACTGCAAAGTAGAATGTCGTCACTCAGTGCATCCACTAGCATAACGACTTCAAAAAAAGTCAGTATGCGAATAATTTCATTTACGTTCATATCCAATTCACTATTTTACACCTACGTTTATACATACGATATACATACAATGTTGCCCATATATAATATAAAAAAATGAACTAAAAAACTGTCCAACTGTAACAGTATGTAACAGGTGAGTACTGAGTACCTCCTGTCAGTTTTGCAAGGACTTTGCAAGGAGTTAAGAAGCGTCCGCCACACAACTCCAATGCGGACTTCTCAACGTTGGGCAGGCCTGGTACATACCATGAATGACTTCTTCGTTTCATCACCTCATCATCATCATTTCAACCAGTCAAAGTCCACTGCTGGACGAGGGCCTCCCCCGGTGATTGCCACAAAACACTTCCCACAGACCCGTACACTGTATTTACCGGTACGAGGTGGCTACTCGAGAACCTCTGTTTCTAATTTCTACGAATTATATGGCCGGCCCATTGCCACATCGTCTTTCTGCTTATTAAGGCTATGACGTTTACTCCAGTTCTGCTGCGGACATCATCGTTACTGACTTTTATATTGCAGAGAAACGCCGGGCGTAGTTCTTTCCATCCTTCGCTTAGCAACCTTGAGTTTCCTCATGCGGCCAACAATGAAAAGCACGTCTTGGTTCCATGTCATCACTTCATCATCATTATCATCATTTCAGCCTATTTTAGTCCACTGTTGAACATAGGCCTCCCCCATAGATCGCCACAAAACACGGTCCTGAGGTACCTGCATTCATCGACTTCCCGCAAAACCGTGCAGGTCGTCGCTCAATCTTTAATCCCTTATTACTGATTAAAACTTTCATTTCCCGAATAGATCCTTGACCGGCTATTATAATTCTTACCTATTCTGATATTCATTTTTAAGCTTTCTATTGGATTTGAAGAGCTAATTTATTTTGAGGCATTATATAATTTACTGTATTATTATTATACTGTACTTACACAATATATTACAGTATATTATACATTATATATTGAACTGTACTATATTGTACTTGCACAAATGACAACTAAAACCTAAGAATTCGCTTTTAAGTATTAAGTATAATTATAATATTGAGTACAAGTTATCAAGAAAACAATTAAGCTTAACGTTGATAATACTTACACAAAACACGAGCAATAATACTCTATTTTATAAATCCAAATATTCTGTTCGCATCACAACTATCGCAATATGGCACTTTAAAAAATCAATCGCAGAGGAGCAGTCGGTTCCAGGCAGATTACTCCGCCATACATCACGCATGGCCAGAGAGGCAAATTGTTCTCTAACCTGATTACAACTACTAGTTCGACATTGTCTTTACCCTCCCCTCGTCTCCCCACTTTTTGCTGCTTACCCCGTACCCCTCAGCTTTGGGGTGCACTTGTTGTAGTTTAATATTTAACTAGAAGCGGTTTATTTTAGATTTTTAGATTGTACGGGTCATCATATTTTCAAATATATATTTTTGGATTTTTACCCTCTGTCCTATTTCATATTTATCATCATCATCATCATCACTATCACCATATCATCATCATATCATCATCACATCAGAACTAGTCCATTGCTGGACATGGGCCGCCCCCATAGATTGCCGCAAAAGTTTATGGCTCTCATTTTTGGGGGATTTTGCTATAGTCGCCACGCTTGACAGGCGGGTTTGCAACCGCAGTTTTTTTTACTCAGATGTTCCAAGAAGGTGCTGATGACCATCTTCTGGTTTTAATTTTCCCTCTGTCTACTTTCACGACACCCAGGGGATGAAATGGGGTGGCAGATTCTCCTATACTAGCTTTCAAACTCATATAGCGTGTATATTGTTAATTTTAGGCATCAGTCATTTTTAGACTAAATTACTACTGTCTTACTATAACACACAATATATAGTAATAAAAAGCTTTTCCAGACTTTATAGCTCAATGACCAACCACAACTTTTTCTATATAAACTCATTATATTTCAATAGATTGCAAGGAGTTCTGAGTAATGCAATTTGGATGTGGTTAGGAATCGTCTATTGTAGTTTTTTATTCGTTTATTATTTGATGACTGTGATATAAAAATAACTTTTGGTTTAGTGACCTTTAATTAATTTAAAACACTAAACATATATTTTTTTTATGAAAAAAGAAATCTGCTGAGTCCCGCATGCAGAATTTACTGCAATGAAATGTTATTCGGCTACATTGTCGCAGTGGCTGATCGCTTGGCTTCAGTGCCACGGGTCGCGGGTTCGATCGTATATCGCGTATTCGAAGTAGAAATACTAGTGTGGGTTCATGAAAAAAATGTAACGCTTGATTATATTTTTTATGTTTATGGAAAACGAGCATATAGTTCACTTGATTTACCATCAACCACTTTGGACCTTTCAATACTTACTATG
The DNA here is from genome assembly GCA_019845155.1 of Luehdorfia chinensis. Classification (NCBI taxonomy): domain Eukaryota; kingdom Metazoa; phylum Arthropoda; class Insecta; order Lepidoptera; family Papilionidae; genus Luehdorfia; species Luehdorfia chinensis. Next base: position 3,073,744 of record JAHVAK010000125.1, read on the forward strand.
TGTATGTATGTATGAGCTTTATCACGTTGTGTGTAAGCTACGATAGAATGCCTCGTTATGTATGTCTGTGAGGATCGGTTCTTCCACCATCGATCCGATCTATGCAGCATGTTTCTCCCGTATTCTTATAAATTTAAAAAATCAATGAGGGACTTCCTCTCACATATGTTACTGTTTACTGATGGTGTGATACCTATTCGTCTAAGTGTGTACCACCACTTTGCCAGTTACACTGCCGTCAAGTAGTAGAGTGCAAACATTACGTGTTTCAGTCTGAAGGTCACTCTTATGTTTCTATATAATTATTAGGCTACTAGGCTACTCTATATAATTACTAGGTATTAGTATCCGATGAAGCTGTAAAAGCCGAGAAGGCTAACAGCAATTACATCACCGAAAATATAATACGTAAAATATGAGACCAAAGAACAGTCTCAGAGTGACTAGTGCAATTCAGTGTTTTAGGTGACACAGTTATGGGCTGACGTTGCCCTTATCACCAGGTGAACAATTTCGTCACCTCATTATTTAATTGGATAAATATGTCGGCTCGACTGATATTAAGCGGCTGCCTTCTGCGTTATAAATCGCGGGTTCGACTCGCGCAAAGGACAAATATTTTTATAGCCTACAGATAGTAAGTTTGTGCTTGTTCATTTTACGTCTGTAAGACGCAACCATGGCACAATGAAAAATTCCCCATAGTGTAACTTAAGGGAGGCTTATATACTGATGATGATATTGATGATGAATTATATCCTAATAAATTTATTTATCAAGCTACAAATATGTGGGAACAACAAGTAGCCTCCGTATATAAATAGTGTATATTATGTTCGCCATCCCGTACTGGAGCGGCGTGGCGGACTGTTTCCCTGCTTCAAAACCCTTTTAGAAATGGGCTGGCATGTGATAAACAGTGGGACATTTAAAAGCTGTAACTTTCCTTTTTTACTTCTACTTCAAAGTTATGAACCCAAAACGGCGTATTATACTTCTGCAGTAACATCAATTTTAGCTGGAGTATTAAAGTATTATTAAGTAACATTCTTACTCTGTTTTACTATAGTCGATTATAATTGACAGAGGCAAATGGCTACCCTCACGGCTAACGCAATTAAGGAAAAACAGGGAGGGTCCTTTATGCAATGAATGCGTCCACCTAATTCAATTTTTGTTATGATCTTGTTCGACTGTTTGATTGTAGTCAAACTCGCTTCCGAGCGCGACTGTTGTCTGTTATCCATTTTATTTATCATGGTTTACCAGTTCGTTATCATTCAATCGCTTTCAAAACATTACTTAGAATCAGAATCCTTATTCGTATATTTTAAAAGTTAATTGTGTCATGTTACTCATAATATTTTTTTATATCACATTACTTTTTGACCAGTAACCTTTTAGTTGCCACAAGCAGTGAGGTAAATATTTAAAGTCAGCATATGAAGACCCACCACGCTACAGAGCTCCATGGACTCTAAAAGTGCTCTAAAATTCTCTCAAAAGTGGGTTGAGGTCTTTGACGCGCAGCGGGGCATTTATTGGTTAACTGAAGTCCGCGACTTGGTCGACGTGGATTAAGGTTTTTAAAAATACCGAGGTCTCCTCTGTCTTTGATTTTCCGGGATAAATAGTATTCTACGTCCGTGTGCAAATAGTATGCTATCTCTGTGCAGAATTAAGAGATAGAGGGACAGTTTCGCATTTATAATCATCACTGTCATCACTTCAGCCCATCACCAGTCCACTGCTGAACATAGGCCTCCCCCATAGATTACCACAAAATTTTGTAGATCTGATTTTGAGGGGAATTTTGCCATAGTAGCCACGCTTGGCAGGCGGGTTGGCAACCGCAGTTTATTTATTCAGATGTTCCAGGAAGATGGTGCTGCCCATCTTCTGATTTTAATTTTCCCTCTGTCGACTTTTACGACACCCACGGGATTAGATGGAGTGATAGATTCTCATAAGCCGCTACCACACGGCTATGCACACGGCATTTATAATATTATCTATTTATAATATTATTTATTTATCCTTTATTGCTGACATCTTAAGCTAAGGGTTACAATGGGCGGACTTAATGCCTAGTGGCATTCCCTACCATTCAACCCTTGTTATGGTGAAAAGTAGAAGGATACGGATAATATTCCTTTATTTTACTTAAAGTAATTAAAAAAAATATGTTAATGTTAAGCTGTATACACTACTATTAGTTTATAGATTATTGAAACACATCTGTTTGTTATAGAACATGACTGTAATTTTTTATATACTAACACACATATAGTCGCTTTTTTCCCATGTTAGGGGGGGGGGAGGCAGGGACCACATCCACAGCCCACTTTCCATCCCTGCGGGAAACAAGACATGACTGGTGGCGAACCACATTGCCGCCATTTTGGTGATGATTAGTTGAAATTTTTGCTCCCCTTTGCGTTCCCACGAGTAGCTAGGGAAAATGCTGACCACCCAAACCTGAGGCCTGAGTAAGGCTAGCCTTATTCTGGAGTCGCCCGGTCCTAGAGCAGTTCGGCACGCGAACGACTAGGCTCGCCCCGCAGCGACGCAGCCATCGGCACAAAAGGATTAGGTAGGAAATGGACTTGGTGTAGGGAAAGTGGTAATCGAACTAGCAGGTGTAGAATACGACTATCTCGGAAGGAGCAAGAGGGAGACAGCAGCCGCTCGGGAGGCCGAAGTCGATTACCTGGTCCTCTGCTGTATTTGCCGGACATGGCAAATGCGTTGTCGGTTGCACAGTAGAAGGAGTAGCATTGACCTAGTTAGGGTCAAGTACTTCCTCACCTTTTTATTAAATCTAAGAGAAGGTATAACAATAGTAATTTAAAAAAAAAACTTATATAACTGAAATTTAAGAAACATGGTAGTATCGGGAAAACGTACTAATTAAAATTCAAAAACCGATCTGCAAAACGCTGAATTCTCGTTATTTGAAAAAAATATATAATAGAAGTACTCTCGCGATATTCGTGTGTAAGAGTCACTCTGTATTCAAACGTGAAGAGTACACGATGTTTTATTATGATTATGCAGACGTTTTTAATGACATTATTTTATTGTATTAAAAGCATTTCGCATTTAAAAGTCTGTATCTGATAACATATATACACATAAAAAATTACGGGTGCTAGTGACGAGACGAGTAAAACGTTCACCTGTTGGTAAGTGCAACGTCTGGCCATAATAAATGCTGTGTCACCCAGAACTTTTCTGTACGGTCACCATTCTGCTCACAGTTATGTGCAGGCTAGTTCTTCACGGCAGAATAATTGGCCTGTCGGAAGCCATGAGTTTTTCCAGGCTTTTCCCTCTTCCTTATAGCACAAAGTAATAGCTAGACTGTTAAAAACTACGCACGATATATTTTAGTATATTTTAGTATCACATTCTTTAACCATCAGCTTATGTAACGCTTACGAGATATGATCGGAGGTGAGATTGGATGAAGTGTCACAAACCCGGAGAAACGCATAAAAATGACTACCAGACACAAGTAATTTGTATCTTGCATAAACATTGGCTTCTGTTGGGATTTAAACTCAGAGTTCACAGCTTCTAGTATTGGCCTGCTTATAGACAAGGTGATATATCTTCAATCATAATTATTTAAAAAAATATAACCACACCACGGATTGACTGGCAGACAGTGCCGACAGGCATTAAATCTGCTCATGGTTACCTTTATTTCAGGGTACAATAAAGTTAAAATAATACAAATAAAGTGTACAATAAAGTTTTTAAATAAATGAATATGTGAAAACACCACTGTTCAAAAATTCGATTATATTTATCTTTATACGCAATTATCTTACGGTATAGGTGGAGTCTATGTTAAGCAGACGAGATCCTTTCGTCAAATATAAAGTAACTTCGCGAATCAATTTGTCTACCCTCGCACAGAACAAATATTCAGGTAAAATACCAAAAGCACTGCAATGACTAAACATCGACAGATTAATCAAATTTTGTCTTTACATGGTTTTTATTTTTCATTATTATCAAGAAAAAGATTTTACTATACAAGTGACAGAATACTTTAATAATTACAGTTTGGAGAAGCTTATGCCTAAACGTGAAAAGACGCGGACAAAGTGATGAATATAATTTTAAAACTTACTAATGCTTTTTTAAACGATTTCAAAAGAGGAGTTCTTTAATATATATTTATTATGTATGTATGGGCATAACTTCTTTGTTTATGAACCGATTTTATGATTCTTTTTTTTTTCTAATAAAAAAAAGAATCTTGTTTTGTGTGATACTTCTTTTTTTTATTAGAAAGGAGGTGGTTCCATATAATTTCGTCAAATTCTGATGATGGAATTGTTGAGAAAATCATGAAACTCTCTTTGGAGCTGATGAGTTGAAGTCAGTTTTTTTGATTAAATAATTATTTTAACAATGTACTAAAAACCAATTAACAACAATTTATGTTTTTGCACAAATGATAAACAAATTAAAACTATACAAAATATCAACGTTTTCTAACAGCTTAAATCGTACTTTGGCGATTGTTTTACAATTTTTATTATCAACTAGCTTTGCCCCGCGGTTTCACCCGCGTAATAAGCCGACACCGATCGATGATATACATGCACACTTCCCTATTTGAATCGGATTTTAGGGTTCTAATTAATTTTCTAAAATTAAAGTAGCCTAAGTTACCCGGTATAATATCAGCTATCTCTCAGTAAAAGTTCCATCAAAATCGGTCCAGCCGTTTCGGAGATTAGCCGGACAAAACAGATAAACAGACAGACAAACATTTTAAAAATTCTTTTTTTCTTATAAGTAACGTGCATACTTTCATAAGCATTGAGTAAAAAGCTGTTATTTTTTATTACACATAGACACTTTAATTTGTATAGATGTTTTGTTTTACTACTTGTAAGTGAAATACACATAAAATGTGTGAAAAATAAGGATTTACATGTATGTAAAGACTACGAGTAAAGTTTGGCTATGACTACTTTCCACTATTTAACTGGATTAAGACAGAGATGCTTATTATATTTACGTAATCTTTTTTTAAAGCGTAACAACTATAAGAAGAAGTCATAGGCATGAACTAGTATTATCATATTTTCAGCCCGTCACAAGTCACTGTCACAAGTCCACTGCTGAATATAGGCCTCCCCCATAGATTGTCACAAAATACGGTCCTGAGCCACTTGCATCCATCGACCTCCCCCAACCATACAGGTTGCCGGTTCGGAAACCTTCCTTCCCGAACGGTAATCGGTTCACCAAGTAATATGGACCATACTATGGACGTTTGAATAACTGAATTACTTATATACAATATAGCCAAAAAATATCATAAAGGTAAACTTATCAATATAAAACGAAGTCAAGGAATATGTATAATTCTATAAACTATCTGTTTTAAGAAAGTTTCGTCTTTGACATCGGGCGCCGTCTGGAAGCAGCATGAAATCAGTTCAAGCCTAGATTTAGTAAATTTAGTAAATTTAAAGTCTTCGCCAGTTTCTTGGGGAGCGCTATGCAAATCCTATTTCTTTACGCACTATACAAGACAACCGTTGACCGATTTTTTAAGTATGTGTAACTAACACAAAGTATAACTTCGAACCATTTTCAAACACAGCAACAATTTCCTCGATAGGAGGAATGATCAGGCGTAGTACCTACACACCATTATGATAAGGACGTAGTACCTACTCACCATTATGATTAGGCGTAGTACCTACGAACCATTATGATAAGCGTAGTACCTACTCACCATTATGATTAGGCGTAGTAACTACTCACCATCACGTGAACTACTTGCTCTTCGCGTCACCTCCATAATACATACATACATACATAAGATCACGACTGTATCCCATAAGGGGATAGTCAGAGACTGGACACTCACTGCAAAAACAGATGACTGCCACAATCCACGTTTCACCAAAACAATATAATGCACTTGTTGTGATCGGTGGTGAGCCTATCGCCACCATGCGCCATGTTGGGTCGCACAGTGCAGTTTAATTCCTTACTCGCCTTTTACGAGATCAATTGGATAAGATAGGAGTGGTAGTATTATTTTAACGGGCCGCCACCACACGGCTAACCTCCATAAAAAAACCAACAAAATAATTTACATTTTTTATTTCTTTAGTTCTATTGTATTCTAATTGCTGTGTCGTATTTTGAGTATTTTATTAAATGAAATACAATATTTTTAACCTCTGCGTTTAACCGTCATAGTGCGTAGGCCACAGTAAATCGCGACTGAATTTTCAATGAGGACGTCACGGAAGGGTTAACTTCGTGACATTTGCTCGTGGCAGCGCTCTGTTTGGACAAAAGGATTTTTTGGAGCCGGAAGAAAATCCAGTGCCTCGACTCATTACCGGATCATTTTATTTGAGCGTGAATCTGAATTCGAAATATAAACCATATTGTAAAGTCGCACTCGAAATTAAATTCACATTCACAACACAACCAGATCCGTAAACTAACAATTTGCGTTAACAAATGTTAAGCCCGGCCGGGATTCGAACTCAGGACCTGGGGCATTTAATTCAATTCTCTTGTGCCACTGCTACACGATGTGATTCAGTACAACGATGATCATGACCTATTTCGACCACGACAGCATCTTATGGTTTACAACCAGAAGTTAACTTTTGTCTGACAGTTTTCGTGAGAGTCGTCTGAGGAAAAGTAAACCCGACGATGTGCAGCGGGTATTCGTGGTTGACTGCGGTTGTCAATCCATCTGCCAATCGCGACAACTATGATTAGTACTCGCATGACTATGTCTATGGGGTTGGCCTTATCAAATACACAGCTACCTTAAGCAAATACACAGGCGTTCACCCGTCTTTATCTTTCTGATTCGATAAGAATCGTCGTACTTCCTATGCGATGCTTGCTTCCACTGGAATTCGAAACCAGACATGACTCAACACACAAGTACGCCTCATAGTAATTGGAGCTGTTTTGAAACGCAGTCTTATTGGTAAAAGTGAAAATGGTGTCTTCAAGAAAATCTTATGTTTATAAGTTTATGCGATAACGTGGTTCGGCCCCCGTCACGTTTCGTTTCCCGGGTGTGGTGTCTGCCTATCCCTTATATGGAAAAACGCGTGACTGTATGTATGTTTGTTTATGCATACGGGTATTCTAATACACGAAGCACTATTACAAACGGCGATTTTACGATACAATGTTTTGCATATAAAAATACTTAAAAAGTTTACTTTACTTACAAAAATAATATTAAAAAAAACTTAATTTGTTTCTTACGGTACCGATAGCTCGATATAAATTTACTGTACACAAGTATGAGAATGAGATTAGATGTAATTGATTTATTTATTAAATGAAAATGGACCCAAGGGATGTGACCAATTTACATTCGAGACCCAGACGGGGAAAATAATTTTCATGGTTGACTTGTGAAACTAATATTAAATCAGGTGTAGTCAAGTATTCTCGTTTATATATTATATGTATTGATTATTTATTTTTACACATATAATATCTGCCCTTAACTGCCACATAGCAGGTTACTGGTGGTAGAATTCTGAGTCATCCAGATCAATTGATCTGACACAGCATTTGTTATAGTTCTGTAAATCTGAGTAGCACCACACTGCGACTTCAGTTCTTAAGTATGAGACTTAGGATTTCAAATTTCAGGGTGATAAGATGTACAGTAATAACACTAGCTATGATATTTGTACACTTCTGCTTGGCTGCAGAATAAATGGCATTGGGGGTTCGTTGTCATCGACCTTAAATATGAATAAAAAAATAGATTTAAAATCATACACATATCATAGTTCAACAATTAGGTAAATGTAAAAAAAAATGTATTACGTAACTCCAGATATTTTTGATTGTCTAACTATACAAATATTTGAAACTAGTGGTATACAGCTTACTTATTATTAAAGCTTATGAAAGTATAAACGGTACTAATATGAAAAAAACATTTTTTAAATTTTTGTCTGTTCTGGCTAATCTACAAAACGGTTAGATCGATTTTGACGGGAATTTCAATGACAGATAGCTGATATTATAGCGGGTAACTTAGTTAACTTTAATTTTAGAAAAAAAGTCAGGGTTCCGCGCAAAAATATTAAAACCTCAAAATCCGATTCAAATAGGGTCGGTAGGGTCCAATCATCGATCGGGGCCGGCTTTTTGCACGTGTGAAACCACGGGGCACAGCTAGTGTAAAATAATATTATCTTTCTGTTGATATTGGAAATTATAGATGTAATAATTGTGAACAATAATCATTGCAGAGGCATAACACAATGAAGGCGCCCCGGGGACCTATTCTGTAAAATTAAAAACGAAATTCGCATCGAAATCGTCGCGCATTCCGCACGAGTGCCCGGACAAAATGGAAACTTAACAACCGCGGTAAATAACCACAAATCACCGCTTCCTAACACCCGAGGCGAGATTTAAATTCACGCGCGAATGTAGCCATCGGGTCCCGCTGTACGTTTCCACTGTCACTTCATAGATTTCTGTAGCTATTTTGTGTTCGGGTGGATTATATTTTAACAATAATAATTATCAGTATTCATCACAAAAAATGCTTTACCAAAGCTAACTGGAACATCATTAACGACAATCGCGTGGACTAGTGGTAGGTATTCTGACTTCTACAACGCGAGTCCTGTGTTCGAATTCGATTCTATTTTGACATTTGTGTGAAAACAAAAATTGTTGATTTTCGGGTCTAGTTGTGTTGTCCATATGAAGTGTGTAAAACGCACTAACGACACAGTAGGAATGCCAGTGTGGGGCATCTTTTTTAATAAAAAAAGTGGTTCGAAATTCAATTTTGTAAACTAAATCTAACGTCAGCTATGTTCGACAACTGTAATAGACATTTGGGAATGTCTGATTTGTATTCAATTATCCAAAAACATTAATATTAGTGCAATTTAAAAGGCTATAACATTTTTAAGGAGGACCAGCGATCAAAACATTGACCTGATGGTAAGCGCAACGTCTGTCCATAACTAATGCTGTAGCACTTAGAACATTTTTGTGTGCCACCACACTGCGCTCGTCACCCTGAAACACCAGTACGTAAGTTCCACATGCTCAGTAATTAAACTAGCTATATGTGCCCTTCAAACCGAAATATTCATGTTTGCACACAACTGTTTTATGGAAGAATAACTGGCACTGCAGTGGCACCCACCTAGACGGAATCTTGCATAGGAATCGTACCACCAAATAAATAACTAACACTTATTATTACCTTACTAAAAGCATATAAGGGAACAATCAATCAATCATATTACTAACGTGTGCCGTGCCGCGTGTATTCTCTTAAGCCACGAATTTACCACAAAATCTCGTCCGACGGGTGTCGTAAAAGTTGACAGAGGGGAATTAAAATCAGAAGATCGGCAGCAGCATCTTCCTGGAACCTCTGAATAAATAAACTGCGGACGCCAATCCGCCTGCCAAGCGTGGCATCTATGGCAAAATCCCTACAATCAAACACACACATCAAATACAATCATACAAATGAGAGCTACAATCTTTGGTAGCAATCTATGGGGTAGCCTTTGTTCAGCAGTGGACTAGTGATGGGCTGAAATGATGATGATGATGAATTTATTAGACCAATATTCCGCCGTAGTAGCACAGGTGAGTCACGAGATTTTGATTTGACCGGCACCTTTCAATTTGTTGTGCAATTTTAGGTGCTGATTCACCACATGCGTAACAAAAAACGAGAGGAGGCCTGTGCTCAGCAGGGGGACATTTATAGGCTGAACTTAACTTTTAAATACTGTAAATCAATAATAAATTAAGAGTTTAACCGTAATTAATAACTATTTTAGGCGTTTTTAAAAAATAAGCAACTACACTCGTTTTTAGTCTACGAATCTAACAAGCGGTCCCTGTTTGAACGTAGCACTCATTGAAAGTTTTCTTCACAAGACCACTGAGATCTACTTTAAATCCTTAAGGCTTTTAGCATTTAAGATTTAATAAAATTAAGAACGTGAAAATTACTTTAAATTTTTATTTAGTAACAGTAATATAATCAAAATGATTATTTCGACAAAATTACAATTATTTTATCTCATTACAATGGAAACCCTCTAAAATACGTACACACTCATCAAATTCAACATACGAACGTAATATGCATTACGCAACACTGAATCAAAAAGACAGAGGGACTCGGCGATGACGTATTATTATTTTTAAATTCATACACGTCACAAATTTTGCCACGGTGCTTTTTGTATTTCATTTTTTGCCAAGCTATTTTCGATCTAACGTGGCGTTATTAAGGGATGTGCTTACAAATTTAGATGGAAAATTAAGTTTGTCGAAGTTGAGCTAATGACGTCATTGTTGCACTTGCAGCTTCGTGGGTGTAAGCGCGGTCGGTGCGTGGCGAATTCGCGGTTTTTACAATTTGAATTACGAGTCGAATTTTTGTTTCGACCCTAACTAAATAGAATCAGTATTTCATTGTTACGAAGCTTTGTATAGATACCAAGTGGACGCTGTTAACATGGACATAACAAATGTTTTTTTGGTAATGCATTTTTATTACTTACATTGAAACAAATACACCTACACTACGCTAAAATTTGAGTCACTTTTTCACGCCGCCCATACCGCAGAGCCTGTAGACAAAAGTTATTCAGAGAGTAACGGAAATAGTTGCACTTGGGGTTTCTCAGGTGGATAAGATTCTTACCGAAGAAGTCCTTCTAAGATGATCCTGGAGATTAGATAGAGACATAGGCCTCTCCCAAGCTGGGAAGATTTGCCACAGTTGCTAAACTTGGCGGCAGATTAGCGATCGAAGTACCAGACACTTGGCACCTTACACCTTGCCAGTCATGCTGTCACCGATCTGAGTTATTTACGCCTGGCTTATCAGTGGCAGTTATTATGCCATCACTCAGATGTCATGCGATTTCCCTTGCATTTCCCTTAGTCAACTTTTACGACACGTACGGGGCGAAATGTGGTGGCAGATTCTGTAATGCCACTACCACGTCGTGGTTATGGATGATTAGTTGAAATAATATTTTAATTTAAGTTATGGTGGTTACAATAAAGTACACAATCCAACTCATGGTAAGCAGTCACTATGGCCCATAAACTACCAAACTAACTTCATCCTTAATACAATACAAACCTTTTGGTGTTATGGGACACCCGGTAGAAATTAAGTTTCTTACGCTATTCGTCGAATATTAATGATATGAAGTATAATTTACGTATGATTTTTATAGGTAAATATTATCTTATCAATTTACTTATAAATACATATATTAATGAGTAAAAAATCCGATAATAATAATTTAATGATATTCTGTCACAGAAATTCACACTCTCTCTCTCTCTGCAAGCAGTGTATATAGAGGAAAAGAGACAAAATTTAAGCTTTTGTGTCACGTACGATTTTTGCTGGCCAGCTCCCAGCCTCCGCAACCTGCGATAAGAAACTTCGTTTGATTAAAAGATTTTTTTTAGCGAAGAGAGGAGGGAAGGCAATCGCGCAAGCGGCCCACCTGATGGTAACTGATCACCGTCGCCCATGAAAGAGCTTTCCTTTTCTTGAATACCCATTAATGATATCGGTTCGGAAAAATTGCTGGTGGCAGCAGATTCCACATATTAGTCGGCCATCGCGGAAAATACCTGGAAACGCATGCTATAACAAAATGCCAATCATCAAGATAATATCATTCTCATAAACGAAATGTTGAGTTATACAGCGTGCGACGTTGAAACTAATAATTTTAATCAGCCCCTCGTATCGAACCCAGGTCAACCGCGTACCGTAAAGTGTAAGGCGAGCGCGGTTGGTTCTTGCACATTTGGTATATATTTGTAATTCCTGAATACAGGCCATGAAGTGGGGGAAAATGGTCTATACTTAATATTATTTTTGCAATAATATTAAGTATATACCATAATTAGTACAATAAATAAAAATATGTCTTCTGTATCTTTTATTTATCAGTCCGAATAGAAAAATAGTCCAAAACAAAAACTAAAGTTGTTCATCATCATCATCATTCAGCCGATCACTAGTCCACTGCTGAACATAGGCCTCCCCATAGATTGCCACAAAAGTTTGTAGCATTCATTTTGGGGATCTGCCATAGTTGCTACGCTTGGCAGGCGGGTTGGCAACCGCAGTTTATTTATTCAGATGTTCCAGGAAGATGCTGCTGCCCATCTTCTGGTTTTATTTTTCCCTCTGTCGACTTATACGACACCCACGGGATGAGATGGGGTCGTAGATTCTCTTAAGCCGTCACCACACGGCGCACAAGCTGTTTGCATACATTTTATTAAAATTATTCTTTGTGCGTATAAAGTGACTCTGAGATAAAATAATGTACTTTTTGTTTAATGGTAATTTTATTAGTTGTAATTAATTAAAATGGCGATAAAATCCATAAACTAAGTAAATGTTAAAACTTATTAAATGTATAATATTCGCGTAAATATAAGAAACCATAATATTAATAGTGTGGTCCAGTCGTCGTTTCAGCCTACCAATAGTCCACTGCTGAACATAGGCCTCCCCCATAGATCGCCACAATAGTTTGTAGCTCTCGTTTTGGGGGGATTTTGCCATTGTTGCCACGCTTGGCAGACGGGTTGGCAACCGCAGTTTATTTATTCAGATGTTCCAGCAAGATGCTGCTGCCCATCTCTTGGTTTTCATTTTCCCTCTGTCGACTTTTACGACACCCACGGGATGAGATGGGGTGGTAGATTCTAGTAGGTTTACTAAAAAATAAGTAAATGATAAAATACTCGTAAATAACGCATAGACGTGGAGTTGCGGAAATCAGCCCGTAGAAATCTACAATCTAAAATCTCATCATCGTCATCATCATAATTTCAGCCTATTACTAGAATCATTTTCAGATCATTTTGAGGAGATTTACAATCTACAAATGATAAAATGCTAATGTTTTTTTTTGTAAATACCTAAAGCTTTATTCAAATTTGAATTCGCCATTTGACTTCAAGTTCAACATCTATTATTTCCAGATTAGATATATATTTAATTGCTTGTTCCCTATTTCGATCTTACCGCCCGCCGCGACTCAGTGAGGCGCAAACGTGTCTCACAATGGATGGGTCCGCATCCGACGCGCGCGCACCGCATCCGCTTGGTTTAATGTCTCGGATATATCCGAAGTTGGATAATATTGCGGTTAATGGGATATTTAATCTATCTTTTTATTAACCGATTTAAGCTATATTTGTAGGTATCACTAGTATCAGTTAACACATGAAAAAGATATTAATAAGAAAGTTCTGGTTGCGGTAAATATATTTACAAACTTCAACACTACCGCAGCAAAATTAGACAGCCATTATAACTCCAGAGGACAAAGAATGCCAGTAACTGTGTATTCAATTATATCATTCACCATACGCAACACAGAAACGTTATGATAAATTCGCTGGTATTCTATAAGAGTATCGTAGTCATCGTACTTCATCGATCCAGCAGACCCACCAGACTCGTTCTAAACGTCTCTTACTCTATCTGAGATTTTTTTTTATAGATCTGATAAAAGTGTTCTGTGATATTCTTTAACATTATTAGAAGAACATTGAAATATTGTTTTTCATGGTACCTTGGAAAGTTGTTTATTTTAGGAAGGTGGAAAAGAGAGATTGCCTATGTCTTTGATAACTAGGCCTCCATGGCACTGGCAACGCGGTGGCTTAAGAGAATCTACCACCCCCCATCTCGTCGTGGGGTGTCGTAAAAATCGACACAGGGAAAATGAAAACCGAGTGATGGGCAGCAGCCTCTTCCTGGAACATCAGAATAAATTAGGCCGAGCCGCTTGCTCGTTTGCCTCCTCTAACATTAAAAAAAAAAAAACTGCGGTTGCCAACACGCAAGTCAAGCGTGGCAAATATGGCAAAATCCCCCAAAATGAGAGCTATAAACTTACGTGTTTTTTTTGGCAATTTGTGGGGTAGGTAGGTGAAATTCAGTGCTAGTCTCTAGTCTAGGCGATAGTGGATCGTTTTAACAAAGGCTCTTTAATTTATTGATCAATAAAAGGTATTTTGGAGTTCAGTTTTAACTTAGAGTATATATTGTTGTACTTGTGCTATAAGACATTCACGCAAAGACTTTAATCGCAGCAGTAGATTTACTACGAGTAGATTCATTGCTTTTTATATGAAAGTTTTCAACTACGCATGCACAATTTTAAGGTTTTTAAAACACGGATGTAACCTATTGGCTTCAGTATTAATTGTTGTTATGATGACGGGTGATTAGCTCACCACCTCGATAGCTTATTTTATGTTCTTCCGCCTGTTAATAAGTCTTCTAAGAAGGTAAGTATTGTTGTGATCACCACGCTTGGGCAGTGGTACTGATGATCAAATGTACCAGACAACTCCCAAATTAGACACTGTAGCCCGTCACCGGTCGGTGTATTCCGCCATTTCTCTGAAGTCGTGACCTTTACCGCCGATTCTTACGACGCTCATGGGATGAGGAGGAGTGGCACATGGCAGCTTTACTATTTTTTTGTATTTAATAAAAGTGACGGAACGAGCAAAACGTTTGCCTGATGGTAAGTGCAAAGTCTGCCCATAACAAATGTTGTGTCACCCAGAACATTTCTGTGTGACACCACACTGCGCCCGTCACTCTGAGACATCAGTTCTTAACTCTCATATGCCCAGTGATTACGCTAGCTCTCAGTGCCCTTCAAACCGTAACACAGTAATCGTTGCACACTACTGCTTCACGGCAGAATAACTGGCCCTGGGATGGTACCTACCTAGACGGATTCCAGCATAGGAATCCTTCCACCAGTGACTTCATAACTTCATTACTTACACGTAATTTCATGTTGTAAATGTGATCAAAAAAATATTTTATCCAGACGTCACGGTCTATTCTGAACTTTTTAATAAACTCGTGATGTGACGACATGTTTACATTCGTACGAACATGTGTTTGAACGAAACACGTACAAACACAACACAATAGGTATTCGTGTAACGAGATGAACATGTTCGCAAACAGGCTTAGCCCTCAGTCCCGCTGTAGTTCATTAAGCAACAGTTTAAGATGTTAAATAAACATTCTAAATATTATTGAATAACTGGATGGTGTTATTCAATAAAAATATGTAAAAATTACATGCAGTTTGATATATGCAGTATAAAATTTTTCTTGATTTGTTTCATATTTATTTGTCATTTTTTTACGTTAGTTGTTTTAAGTATTTTCAATTTGTTCACATAGTGTTTTGTTCGTAATAAAAGATTTGAAACCCATATTAACACAAAATGTTTTGGTGAAACGTGGATTGTGGCAGTCATCTGTTTTTGCAGTGAGTGCCTAGTCTCTGACTACCCGTTATGAGATACAGGCGTGATCTTATGTATGTATGTATTAACAATAGCTGCCCTTATGATTTTATAAATAACGTAGGAAATATATTATGCACTATTCGCTGAGGGCATTTGTTATATATTTATTTATAGTCGTCATCAGAATTACCTTTAAAAAAACAAGAATACCACCACCACTCCAACTAAGCTTACAAGCTTGTGTTAGAAGATGGTTATAATCGAATGGCGGGATCGATCCTGCGAAGTCATGTTTTGCAGTCCTTACTCTAAGCCATAAGTCTATTCATTAGGGTACGGAATGCAAATTGCGTTATTGTCGCTTGGATTATTGCCTATCTCATCATTATTGTCCACTGCTGAACATAGGCCCGCAAAATTGGACATCTTGTCGATCCGACAAGTAGAAGTAATTTCACATTGGTCACTACGCGTTTGTCACTACGAGGTTGCCACTTCATCATCATCGTCATCTCAGCCTATCACTAGTCCACTACTTAACATAGGCCTCCCATAGTTTGCCACAAAAGTACCTCTAATTTTTGGGGGACTTTGCCACAGTTACCACGCTTGGCACGCGGGTTGGTAACCACAGTTTTTCATTCAGATGTTCCAAGAAGATGTTGCTGCCCATATCCTGGTTATTATTTTCCCCATCGCATCCTGTGGACGTCGTAAAATTCGAAAATGGTAGACTCTCTTAAGCCTCCACCATTTTAGCTTGTTGGTACATTAGGATATAATAAAAATTGTTATGCCATATTGCATATCACCATCTACGCATCCCTCGTAGATTAAGAACGCTAATCAGTGAGGGTGCAAACTACCTCGTGCTACCCCCACACTTGCAACGAGGGTGAAGTGTTAAAAACACAATAAGATATAATACATCGATGCCCAAATTCAAATTACAATGGTAAAAATTCGTGTCATAGAATTTTAAGCTCTGTGGATATGTATTCACTATAAGGAGATGTAAGGGATCGTTTTTCGGTGGCAAATATAATTTTGCGAAACTGCAAAATAATTCGCAACGCCCCCGAAGTGTCATATCATTCATAGTGTCATAAAATACATATTTTGTATTGCACTATTATATCCGACGTATCTAAAGGGTGAGCTTTTGTTCATTAGATTTTATGATAGCATTTTAAGTGCAATAAATATTGTGTAGTGTAATCGTTATGAATGAATAGGGTTTTTATTAACTTCGACATTTAAATTGTTTGTTTTTAAACTTTATTGTGTTACACTATTGATTGTACTTAACACATACTTAAGTAAAACGTAATTTATGCCCTTAAAAAAATAATTTAAAGGGAACCGAGTGCGTTAATATAAAGATGCTATGATATTTTTTCCTGTGTTAAACGCTAGTACTTTATGATTGTATAGCGTTATATACCGTTTGGTAACGGTCTAAGGGAATCTACCACCCAATCTCATTCCGTGGGTGTCGTAAAAGTCGACGGAATGAAAATAAAAACCAGGAGATGGGCAGCAGCATCGTCTTTGAACATCTGAATAAGTAAACTGCGGTTGCCAACCAGCCTGATAAGCTTGACAACTATGGCAAAATACCCCCAAATTAAGAGCTAGAAACTTTTGTGGCACCCTATAGGGCAGGCTTTTGTTCAGCAGTGGATTAGGTATAGGCTGAAATGATGATGATGATGTTAAAAACCTTCAGAAGTTAAATGTATTTCTTAATCAAACTTTAACAGGAAATGTCAACATTCTCATTGTTGCTATGGTTGTCTGTGTCACAATAATAATTTGGGGATCGCGTGGTCCTTAAATTATTATAGTTAGTGTACCTGACTACCACGCAGCGGGTCAAGGGTTCGAATCCCAGCCGGAGCCAACATTTGTGGAAAATCAAAAATTGTTGATTTTTGGTTGTGGACTTGTTGTGATTGTCCCTGTATCTCGGACATTGTATCCTAGCCTACCTCCGAACATATCGCTTGAGCGTTACATCGGGCACGGGTAGGTTGCGACGAGTGAGTGCCCCTGTGTTTGCGCGTACACTTGTGGCACTATAATATCTCCTGTGCAGTTGATAACTTTCGGAGTATTTGGTTGTTGTCGCCGTGGTCATCGTGAACATCGTCATTAGTAAATATAATAAAAGAAGAAATGTCACGTCGGGCCAGCAAAAATCTGCCAACCCGTCCTTCCTCCTAGGAAGAGACCTATGTCCAGCAGTGAACTATCGAATGATTCATGAAAAAGAAGTATTTTCAGTGGCCAGTGAGGTATCACATGACAGTTGCTTTACATTTATTAAAGCTGAAGCGTGCAGTCTTTTTGAATACGACATCTATGGGATAGCATAGTATTTTCTTTTTATTGGAAGAAAATAACAAGACGAGCAAAACGTTCACTTGACGGTAAGTGCAACGTTTGGCCGTAACAAATGCTGTGTCACCCAGGACATTTCTGTGTGGTACCACACTGCGCTCGTCAGTCTGAGACATCAGTTCCTAAGTTTCATATGCCCAGTAATTACACTAGCTCTCAGTGCCCTTCAGATCGAAACACAGTAATGTAATAAATTCATTTGTTTTCAGAATTAGTAATTTAGGGTCGGGAGTTCCTGCTGAAATGTTTTAAACAAACCAAATATTATCGTTACATTATTAGTTGTAGATTTATTGTGAACCGAGTGTTATACCGAACCCAGTATTGTTCCATAGCTAATATGCTCAGGTTTCAGTATTTATTAGTGCTAGTATTGCGCATTTGGATAAAATGGTACATCGCATATAAATACATACGTATGTTTCTAATACTGACATACAATACAAACATACATAATGTTCCGTACGATTATTATTTAAATTTTCCGTGGCAAAGTGTCGGGATGCGTCGGGTTGAATTTGAATGACAATACGCCGCTCATTCTAAGCAGGAGGTCGGGTCTTGGTTTTGGCAGAACTTTGCATTTTACGACCAATTTAAAATTATAATACAATTCCGGATTACATATGGGATTGTAGAGTTTTTTAGACCTTACTTTGTTAATAAAATTCATAATTATATAATAAATTATAGAAAAAGTGATCTCTGTATCCCATAAATACCTTGTTCCATCCTTAATAAAAAATATAGATACGAGTACCTTGAGGACTGCTTTATAATTGGAGTGTAGCTTTTTCCTACAGTGGATTAATAATGAGCATCAAGTATTTTTTTTAAAATAAATAATCTAGAAAATAACTGGAACTGGAATCCGTCTAGGTAGGCACCACCGATCCAGTTATTCTGTCGTCGAGAAGTAAACGTATAGTGTTTTGGTTTACTGGCATTTGTATCTAGTGCTTGAATGATACTGATATCGCAGGTAGTCGATATCAGTGTGGACACCGAAATGTTCTGGGTGACTTGCATTTGTTATAGGCAGACGTTTCACTTACCATCGGGAGAACGACTTACACGTCTCCTCACGTTCTACGAGTACTATAAAAAATATGTGGGTATCGCGAGTGTCCCGGCAGATGTATATTGTATGTCTATAACATCGAAATTGATGATTATTAAAAGAATTTATAATTAATTTTTAAAAAGATTTTCGTAAATCACATTAATATATTTATATTTTTTTATATTTCATAGTGTAATAAATATTTTTATATTGTATACGTGCCACGCACAAACAAGGGAGAAGAGAGCGGCCGCAAAGAGGGGGTATGACGACATTACAGATCGTCATGATATTTACCGTCACGGCACAAGAGTCAGTCTTACCTCCAAAGCGCGCCCATAAATGTTTCACATCAAATATCTAATGGTAAGTGGCGATACAGTTCAGGACGTTAAACGGACTAGGTTAGTAAAATGCTATTCTCTCTTCTCTTAAAGACACACACATTTTAATTATCAACATAATTGATTAAAAAGGGATGGATAGGAGCGGAGAAACTTAAATTTACTTTCAAATCGTAGACCCTAAAAACAAAATCCTTACACTAATTTCTCTTACAAGTGGTAAGACAAATATCAAAAACGCTTTCTCAATTTAAAAATTGTAAAAAGGTTGCGTAACAGCTTATAAATATTCCACTGCTGAGCACAGCATACCTCTCATTTCTGAGAGAGTTTCGAAGCCGGGAAGAGTTCGCCACGCTGCTCCGAAGCAGGCTGGTGGACTTCCCATGTCTCCCGAAATTCCCAAATTTTTTTTTCGTCACGAACAACATGAGGTTTCATCACGGATTTTTCGTACACCGGTGAGCACGTGATAAATCAGCACATAAAATACAGAACAATTTAAGAATGTGCCGATCCGGGGATCGAACTCAGATCACTCGCTCACTATATTTAAGGCGAGCGCCCTGCCCCTGCGTTGCCACGGCTTACTTTGAAATAAATTTAAAAAGTAGCCATTATTAAGCTAATGACTCATACAACATCGTTATATTGATAACAAACGATACAGACGAATAATATATTACGTCCGTCTGTCAGGACCGTTAGCGGGTTCGTTTCCGTACAGACACGTGGCCGCTTTAAAATTTATATTACGATCAGTTTTCGCATTATTTAAAGAGTCATGTAAATTAAGAGCACAATATTATTAATATTTGCAATTGGATTATAAACGACAAATTTTATATAGTTTTAGTTCGTTAAGATGCTGTCGACTTAAGTTGCCTGTTGAATCTAAGATAAAATTAAAAAAAAAACATTAGTGTTAAATAAAATAATTATTATACTATTAATTAATTATTAAACTATTAATTAAAATAATAATTATTTAATGAATATATTTAATAATAATTAGGCAATAGGTGTCCGACAGAGTATAATAGCTTCCTTTTTCCTACAAGGTGTCGTAAGAGGCGGCTAAGGTATTGTACGGACAGCCTTTATTCGTGCAGTATAACACGATAATATGCAATGCTGTCACTATACTGCTCGTGGAAACGCAACGGGGACAAAGAATTTTTTGACTACTACTCGTACCAAAATAGCGGCGACGTATGAGAAATAGAAATATGAGAAAAAAGCGTGACTGCATGTATGTATGAAATAAAATAATGATGATTATAATTTGGCAACAAGGCCATCTTCCGGTAAATAGCCAGAAGTTCTCGTCTGTGTAGGAAAGATTATAGTTTCTAAAGTATTAACACAAACTCAAGACGATTAATCTTTTTCTTTTCCTTGAACCTGGTGCAATACGGAAGAAAGGTAGTAAGGAAGGAGGAGACTATGTAATGTCACAAATGTAGGGCCTACAGAACGAACAAGAACAAAGCTTCGGGAAGTATAATTAACCAGAGCTTAAGCTCTTGTCTCTTTTTAAAAAAATGATGTCCCAAAGTAGGACCTCTGTATCGTGGGTGCGTTTCACAGACATACATTTCACATGCACAACACAACAAGACCGACAACCGACAATTTGTATTTTGCATAAATGTTGGCTCCGGCTGGGATTCGAACCCTGTATCCGCGGCGTAGAAGTCAAGTACGTTAACCACTAGGCCATGCGTCATATATGAATATATGAAGTTAATATCGTGGAACATCAAACTAATGGCAACAATGTTTATAATAAATGAAAATAATAAGTTTGCTGTTAGCAGTTTTCACCAGCATGTTTATCTTGCAAAATTTTCTAGTTTACGGAAATGTTTACAACAAAGTTGGTAGCAAACATATTTTTCTACTAATTTCTGGGTATTTTAAAATTGAATACATACATTTTAGAATTTTATTAATAAAAAACAGTACTTGAAAGCGTTTTTCTTCTGTAACTCTTACAAATAGTAGTCCCGTGCAGGATTCGAACCCGCAACCCATAGCGTAAAAGCCAATCGCTTAACCTATGTGTCTTCTGAACGAAAGTATGTATATCTATAAGTATAGATATATATACTATTATATTAATTATTTACGTGTATGTTTTTTCCGATTTAACTTAGTCTCTTTGACGGATTTTAATGAAACTTTTTTTTTAAATGTTCCCCTTATATTTATCAATTTATTATTCAACTTTTAAAAAATGTTTTGAGTTAATTAATTACCAACAATATTAATTTATGACATAAACAAAACTGTCCCAAACGTTGTTAACAAAGAAATTTTGAACATCTTTTTATTTTTTTATATTTGGTAAAGTGACGAAACGAGCAAAACGTTCACCTGATGTTAAATGCAATGTTTGCCAATAACAAATGCTGTGTCACCCAAAACATTCTGTGTGACACCACACTGCGCCCGTCAAACTGAGACATGAGTTCTTAAGTCTCATATGCCCAGTGATTACACTAGCTCTACTGCACGCACACTACTGCTTAATGGCAGAATAACTGGCCCTGAGTGGCGTAGGAATCCTACCACCAGTGAACGAAAAAAAAAACAAAAACCCAGGCAACATCGGCAACGCCTGTATAAAATTCTGAATATTGAACGGAACATTATATTAGACGGTAGACATATTTTATGTATTTTAGTAAAATATACTTGCGATAGTAGTCACTTAGGGCGGATTTCACTGTTGAAAATAAACGCGATCAGTTCAAGCTAAGCGAAGCTTAAGCGTTTAAATGGGTTTAATGTCACAGTTTGTATTTCATCAACATCAAACGAACGCAGTTAAAACTAAACGCGGTTCAAATTCTGAACGCCCAATTTACGACGTTTAGCTTCGTTAAACGTGTTTAGAGAACTTTCATTCTCAATTGCATAACTATATAAACCCAAAAATAATTTTTATTTCGTATTGTTTATTGTTTGCCTACGTGACCTATGTATAAAAACAGGCTGTTTCTTGTCGCAAAATACGAAATACATCATCAAACTTCGTTTTCCTAAACGCGATCAAAATGGAGCGGGTGAAATCGGTTAGATAGAAACCGAGACATTTGAACTCAGTTAATTAAAACGTGGTTTTATTAAACTTGGTTTCCAAAGCAAACGGAGAAATCGGTTTTGCACTTGTACCCGTATTAAAAATAAATTGTGAAAACACACACAAGTTCTTACAGTTAATATGAACATTCATTCTCGATTTTTTTATAATAACGTCACAGCATTTATAGAACAACAGGTTTTATATAGTGTTTTAATCTTTTTAGTTATTAAGGAATCATGTTATTATTATTTATTTACGTAAATCCGAATTTTAAGTAATTTAATATTGCATGAGTTGCTGCAGTTTTGTCACTTCCATATTCCATACATTATCTAAACACGTTCATGTGATAATGCACTTTTTATCTCTGAAAACGTATTTTTATATTGAACGAAATGATTAGACGAGCAAAACGTACACCTGATGATAAGTGAAACGTCTGTCTGTAACAGATGCTGTGTCACCCTGAGACTTCAGTTCTTAAGTCTCATATGTCGAGTGATTCCACTAGCTCGTATACGCAGTTCACATTTTATTAAGTCATCTATCTAGTCCATAGACATCTTTAAGGTAGTAATGTAGGAGCGTTGTTACCCCTGAGTACCACGATGATAATGCCCCATTTTCAGAACTCGGATCTCCAATTCTCACCTCGTACCTTACGAGTATGTTCTGCTTTATGCTAATATTTCTCGAGTGCGTGTGGCAGCTTTGCTCTATCTATAATTTTGATTTTATACTCATTACAGAGATAACGTTTACTTTTATTTTTAGTTAAAAGTCAGAAAGATAATATCTTAATCTCAAATACAGATCTCACTGTTGGTTGCCTTTATAACTCCATTTTTTTCCACCAGTAACTACTAAACCAATCTAGCATACGGTTCAGTTGCCGCAGTGATTGATCGCTGGTTCGATTCGGGCATAGAACAACATTTGAATGACATAAAACAGTTTTTCCGCATCTGGATGGTGGTCCAATTTATGTCAGAGAAATCTTAGTGGAACTGTTTTTGAAATAAATAAAATAATAGTATATATTTTAAGTAGAAAATCAGATAGTATATCTGCTTTTTTTAATTGCCATACTCAACCCTAAAAATCACTATCGAGCCCAGAAGACTAATCCGCCACCAAGAAAAAAAGCGACCAAGAAATCTTTTCATTTCCTACAATAACGCACGTCAAGTGTAAAGCGAATGGAAGTAAAAACGCGCAATACGATGGGATTGAAAACCATCGGAGCGATCAACGTCGGGCGATGAGCATTGTGTTACGCGGCCGCCGGATTGTGCTTCTGCTTTGTTATTAAAATAGGTGTATTATTAGACATGGCTGTGATTCCTGATGAAGGAAAATGAGTTATTTCGTCGGATATTGGATTTTGTGTTTCTGCTAATCATAAATTTGCGTCGCATAATAAATGAAAGACGTGGAAGACATGGAAAAGTTATAAGAATGTAATTTTTTTAATCGTTCTACTTTAATAACATTATTCATAATACGAAATAAATTTAGTCTTATTTCTCATTTAACTCTCAATTGCATTAAATAGCTGATATCGTAACGTTCTAGAATTTATAACGCTCGGGATGTTTTGATAAGTTATTTAAAGAAGTAATTTTAACATTGCATGTAATTAAATTGTATAGTGATTGAATAGAGTCGTTTTATTTTGAAGTAAATAAAGTCGGAAACTCTTAAATTTTTGACATATTCAATTTGGTAGATTATGCCTTGCTACAGATACTGGTTGTATTAGTAGATAGATCCAACAATGGGAGTACTATACTTCTACAGATAACCAAATAATAATCAGCGTAACGCCATCGCCCAGTTTTTTATGGAATTGACCATACGAAATAATAGTGCGCCGCACTGCGTTCGTCCATGAGACCTTGATTCTTAACTACTTGAAAGGCTGAACAATTACAACCGAAACATAAAGGGTTAATGCACACCATTGTTACATGTTACAATACAAACTGAAAATTGCATAAAAATATCAGTACCCAAACTAATACAGAGAAAAATAAAATTTCGGTTAACATAAATAAAACTTGTATACTATCCCTATTAAAAATGTTTTCATCATAAAAACATTAACGTAACTCTATTGTTAGCCGTAATATAAATTAAGATAAAGTGTGTATGACTGAGCCATATACGATGTGTATAAAAATAAAATCTACATAAATTTCCAAGTAGGTATATTTACTTTCGACAAATAATTTTGATTTAAAAACTAAATATAATTCATTGTCAAATTTTATTATAGAAAATGTTAAACTACTACGGTAGCATATTTGGATACACAAAATTCTTCTCTATCTCCTAATCTTCATCAGCGTAATCGCCACGATTGGCAGTTGGATTTTCAATCACCGTACTTTCACACATTCAATGCTGCTGGCCATCATATTTTTTACATGATTTTTGTTACATTTCCGTTATTTTTATTTTACGACACCCACGGAATTAAATGGGGTAACATGTTCTCTAACTTTTCATTATCTACTCTTCTAAGCTTAAAAAACTACAAGGTAAAAATACGAGATAAGTCAAATCGAATCCTCAAATACAATTAAGCAACATATTTTACATACAATGATTGATAGGCGAATGCTGTTAAGTTCATAAGCCACGGAACAGATGTGCAGCACACAACAGTGAGCTGATGCGATTTGTGTGAACATTTCGTTACGCACGTCCGTAAGCCCCCTATGTACAGCCTTGTGCAAATTATGTAGTACAGTCGAGTACATTTAATCTTATTATGTAATGAAATGCAACTTGAATGGGTTTCTTTATATTAATAAATGCATAATATTCATATTGCGAGTCCTATTATTTTAGTGTTGTTTCGTCGTTTCAGCCTATCACAAGTCCACTGCTGAACATAGGCCTCCCCCATAGATAGCCACAAAAGATTGTAGCTCTTGTATTGAAAGGGATTTTGCCATAGTTGCCACGCTTGGCAGGCGGGTTGGCAACCGCAGTTTATTTATTCAGATGTTCCAGGAAGATGCTGCTGCCCATCTCCTGGTTTTAATTTCCCTCTGTCGACTTTTACGACACCCACGGGATGGAATAGGGGTGGTAGATTCTCTTAGGCCGCTACCACACGGCAGTAGTGTTGTTTAAAAATGCAAAATTATGCTATCTGCAGTCGTAAATGAAGCAAATTTTATAACTATGCGGAAAGTAACGAGGTTGTTCTTTCATGTTGAAGAAATAATTTTAAAAAAATTATCAAAGGTAAAATAGCATGCCATAAGCTGTAAAATCTACTGCCAATTTCCAGTTTTAAATTGAAGAAAAGACATGTGAAGTCTTCGTTCGTCTTATGAAAGTATACCCCAATGTTTACATCATCCTCCTCAAAACTCTGCTGGAAGTCCACTTCTGGGAAACAGTAAAAATCACCGTGCACTGTAGTCAATCAGCAGTTTATAATTATATTAGTGTCGACACCGGGTATAGAACCATAGTCACACGCGTACAATTAAACTTAAGTCAAGCGGCATGACTCTTCGGCTAGCACGATTAGGAAATAGTCCTATTCGAAAACCATCTAGATTTCGTAGCCGGTCTCTATAAATCAATCAATCAATAATTGTTTTTGCTAGAATGTTGGTACTAACATAAGACCTATCTTTTAAAATAATATAACCCTGTACATTTCGAATTGCCAGGCATGCAAAATTCCATCCAGTTCTATTTAAATAAGTAAAATATATAAAAACATATAAAGTGCAAATATACTAGTAATATATAGTAATATATATTAATAATATATATTAATACTATATATTAATATTAATAACTAATAAGTAGTAATATATATTAATACTAGCAAGGAAATATATATTTTAGTCCTTAGTAATAGTAACGCATCTGCCGCTTGGTTATTCAACGAAGATTGGTCTAGAGGGCAGTAGCCATTTACCATTAGATGTTGCTTGCCAGTTTAGATTGCAAACTCGAAAATATACGAAATGTACGGAACAATAAATATTGTGATTCTACTCTGTGATCGATAAAGAAATGTACCTTCAATGATGTAAGAGAAACAAAAAGTAGACGCTACGTCACATTTTTTTATTTTTTTTATTTTAAAGCGACGAGACGAGCAAAACAAAACGTTCACCTGATGGTTAGTGGAACGTCTGACCATAACAGATTCTGTGTCACCCAGAACATTCCTGTGTGGCACCACACTTCGCTCGTCACCTTGAGATATCTGTTCTGAATTCTCATATGCCCAGTGATTATACTAGCTCTTAGTGCCCTTCAGAAAGAAACACAGTAATGTTTGCTTCACGACAGAATAACTGAACTGGGGTGGTACCTACTTAGACGGATTCCTGCATAGGAATCCTACCACCATGCATACGTTTCTACATAATTTATTGGACGCTCGTGTAATTTATATAATTTTCAATAAATAACAATGGTCAGTAAGTGTTTTAATTGAAATAATTCGTTTGCATTACTTTATTACACCCCGCATATTGTACAGTTTCTATGAAAAAATAAACGCTTTTTATTCTTAACTCTTCTTCATTGTTCGTATAAAAACTATCTTACTCAGACCGTTCTGTATGTGAAGAGAAAAAAATCTTTCTCTCTTTTTTAAGTAATCTGTGCAGGCTGAATCGCATCGAGAGAAAACTTTTCAAACGAATACAGAATGCACGAACTGCGTCGCTATCTGCCATTAACCTAAAAACAGACCTTCGCAGAAATCCTCCGCCTCCTAAATCCGAACGTAACTTTCGAGATTCGCCGTTCTTACACGGAAAACCATCTGCATAGCAATCTTGGAAATGCATTTCCAAGTAGGCGTGGTCTAAATCAGCCAATGTGCACTCAGGCGATATATAGTGCACCCACACAATCCTGAACCCCCACGTCTCCCTTTACCCATATATAATAGATGTAATGGGAGTTATTCCGCGAATTTCCACAGCTCTCCCTATAATGGTTAGGATGTAGGCTCCGCCTATTGGCACGCTTGGTCGATTTCGCTGCGTGCGAGACAAGAAGAGAAATACAAATTAGAATGAAATAAACGCGGCTTTTCTTGCAGATAGTTGGCAGATATAGACTACATTGTCGGTATACATGAGAAGGTTCATGCGGCAGTGTGTTGCTATGCTAATGAGGATGTTATTTATGATCCGATGTTGTCACAAATTGATGTCACATTGGAAAATATGAGAGAACTTCGGCCTCTTGCGGTGAGAATAACTCTACAACTAGCGTAATTTATGTTCTGAGGTGATATCAAGACTATTCACGTATAAAATTCAAATTCACATTTAATCACATAAATTAATCAAGAGCTGTGGTGCCGTGGTAGCTCAGGGGCCGTGCGCTCACCTTACGCGAGTGACCTGAGTTCAATCCCCTGTACCGGCACATCTTAAATTGTACTGCAATTTTTAGTGCTGATTTATCACGTGCATAGCGATGAAGGAAAACATCGTGAGGAAACCTTCATGTCTGTGGAATAAATATATTTCGAAGACATGTGAAGTCCTCCAACCCGCATTGGGGCAGCGTGGCGAACTCTTCCCGGCTCCGAAACCCTCTCAGAAACTGATTCTGAAGGTGGCCTGTGCTCAGCAGTAGGATATTTATAGGTTGTAACTTCACTTTTACTTTACACGAATTTATCTTATATTTACCTTGTGCATTACACACCTCTTTGCCAAATAACCCTCGAAATCTAACACATGCTACATGTTTTTACTAATGTCACTCGATTGTATGAAAATGAAAAGAATACCAAATTGGAAACGGATTACGGCAGACTTCGTAATTAACACTTTGTCCAAGTTTTAACATACATACATACAGTCACGCCTTTGTCCCATATAAAGGGTAGGCAGAGGCCACACACGTAGACCACTTTTTGCCCATGCGGGAAACTAGACGTGACGGGTGGCTAACCACGTCGCCGGCATTTTGGTACGAGTAAAACACTATTATATATATTATTTTTATATATATTATACTTACACTGTAGTAAGATTTTTTTACAACATTGCATATTATTATGGTATTATTCAACACGAATAAAGGTTGTCCGTACAATACCTTAGTCGCCTACCTCGGCAGGAAAGAGGTAAGTGCTATTCTACTCTGCCGGCTAAAGTTTTAATTACTTATAGTTTATTTGCCATTCCAAGTGTCTGATATATTTTCATTAATAGGATAAATAATGGTGTTGTTTGTTCTTTAGAACAATTGTTGTCTAATATCTTAGATAGTAATTAAAAAAACATCTCTTACTAATTACAAATCTTAAAAAAAAATTGGTAAAGTAGAGTAAGAATAAGTATAGAAAATAACTTTAATTCATTTAGGATGTCTAATCAAAAATCCATTCCCATTTCATCCCGTGGGTGTCGTAAAAGTCAACAGAGGGAAAATAAAAACCAGGAGATGGGCATCTTCCTGAAACATATGGCTAAATAAACTGCGTTTGCCAACCCGCTTGTCAAGCGTGGCAACTACGCCAAAATCCCCTTAAAATGAGAGCTATAAACTTTTGTCGCGAGGGGAGGCCTATGTTCAGCAGTGGACTAGTGATAGGCTAAAATGATGATGATAAATTAATAAGGGATACGCCAGACGAGATTAATAGTGATTAGGGTTAAGGAGCACGTGCTATCTGCGTCTTGAATTAATTTGACAAATTTCTGCCCCTTATTGCTAATTGACCCACAAGTGGGTGCGTTTTACAGACATACATTTCACATATACAACACAACCAGATCTGAAACACATTAATCTGTGGTTTTGCACAAATGTAGCACCGGCTCGAATTCGAACCCTCTCTGTGCTACTAGCAATGCTAATGACATACCTAATTTTATTAAAGTTTTTAGCATTTTTTGGTCATAATTAATTATTTTTTATTCTCTTATTGTTCGCTGCACCGTCTATCATATTATGTTTATCTCTGCTTTGCCTTATGATTGACTGGGAGAGAATGCCTTTAGGCATTAAGTCCGCAACATATACCACTAGTGCATAAAAGCTTAAATAAGATAAATGAATAAAAAAATACTTCTGTTAAAAGCTTAGTTGGAGCTTGTGCTAGGAGATGGTTCGCGACAATAGTCGAATGGCGCACTTGATCCTACGACATCATGTTTCACAGTCCGTACCCTAAACCATTAGGCTATTGCTGCTGCTGGGCAACAGCATCTGTTATGGGCAGATGTTGTACTTACACAGTCTCGCCACTTTATCCCTGCCACGTTGCTAATACACACTAGTATGGGAATTTTAACTCGAAATATTTTTAGTCTTTATCTTGTTAATCTAAGCTGTGTTTTCTTCTACTGGTAAATCACCATTAAAATTGATCTTTTTTTTATTATAGCAATTTATTAGTTCTGAATCGAGGATTGAAATCAAGTTACTTGCGTAATTTAATAAACTAAAAACCAAAGTCCTTCCAAAGATCTATCACGGCTTAAATAATAATTTTGAATAATACAGCTTTTGCTTCTGCATAATTCATATAATGCTTAATACATGATTCTATTTATGAGCAATTTGGTATGCTAAAAGATTTTTATATATTTATTAACGGCGTGTATTTAAAATAAACGACAGCAATTTTAGCTCAAATCGGCCGATATATAATAAATGTGCGAATATCAAATACTTTTACCTAAAAAATTGCGATTAAAGTACTTGTACATAAATTATTGGATATATAGGCTACGTCCGCTTCGCATTTTAATAATATTGGACATAATCTAAACTATGTTTTATTGGTACAAAATGTTCGTTCAATTAGTATTTAGCAAACTTTATTATTTCTTTTTGCTGTTTTCCGGCATTGCCTAATTCATGTTTCATTTTAAAGTTACGTTGAGTATGTTATTAACACAATATAATGAAACTTATTATCAACTATCTTTGCCTCGCTTTTTCGCTCGCATAAAATAGGCCGACGTAACTGCGCCCTACGGCGTGGTACCTCGCTAATTTTCGGTTCTCAGCGTGCAGCTGTTTAAGATTGTAGCATAACATTTTATAGCTTAAAACTTTCCTTAAGAATAACATTTTTTTTAAATCGAATAATGTTTTTCTGAAACAATCGCGCACAAACAATTGTAATATATATTTGTACGCGACCTTATTAAAATATAATAAGAAAACATTTTAGAACATTTATTTATATTTTTGAGACCTAACTCTTATTTAACTCTGATCTTCAAGTATGTGTTGCAAGTTTTCTTCTTCCTACAACCTATTAACAGTCCACTGCTGCACACTGCGCTTAATCATTATTAAAAACACAAACCTAGAAAATATATAATTTAAAAAACCTTGACGAAAAGAAATTCGCGATATTTTTTTATAACCGTCGTAAAAGAAGGCGGTCGAAGCGAGGGATGTTAGGTGATTTGCATGTATGTGGGGAGAGCGGGGTAAACGGGTCGAGAGGAAATTCTAAACTATTTTGAGGGAGGAAACATCCAGTCCGTAAGAATACGCAAGGGGAACTTTTAGTATTGTTGTCGAATTTAAAAGGAAATTCGAGAAGAAACTTTAAGATCTTACTGTTATCGACAAATATTTCCTGTTGTGTTTAGTAACTGGTTATGATGACTTTAGGTTGTATAATACCTAGCTGAAGCCTGCGACTACCTCTGCATGGATTAAGGTTTTTTGTAAAAATATCGTGGGAACTTTAATTTTACGGAATAAAAGCTATCGTATGTCGGTCTCCAAGACGCGAGCTACCTCTGTGCCGAATTCAATTCATCAAGATCGGTTCAACGATTAAGCCGTGAAAAGGTAACAAACAGAAAGAGGGACAGAGAGAGTTACTGTCGCATTTTCAATATTAGTATGGGTATACATAAATACAAATTAGTTTGATCCAACCAGGTCCAAGTTGGGAAAAAAAGATTTTCGAGATGCAACCTCATTCCGTCAGACGCGGTTTTGAGGAAAATTGGTGGTGTGATAATAAAGATGTGATGTGATGTGTATGTGTGAAATTAGTATCTTGCTGGAAAAGCTGGAAAAGCTGGAAGGCAGGCTTCTGAAATAATATTATCCGAAGGTCTATTTCCATCAATGTTCAATTAATTAATCAATATATTGTTTATTGCACTCTATAACAGGAAAAAGTTAGAAATATTGACTTAATATACTATTGAAATATTTAATTCACACAGTCGCCAATAAATATATAATATATATATTTAGAAGAAATAGACGGGACCGGGCAATACATTATAACAAATGCTGTGTCATGCAAAACATTTCTGTGTGGCATGACATTGTGCTCTTCACCCTGAGACATTAGTTCTTTGTCTCCTACGTATAAAATATAATTAAATTGAAAATCTAGCATTTAATAATACGTAAAACGATCAGTATAATTTGTAATATTTGAAATAAATCTCAGAGCTAACAGTGTGGCGGTGGCAGAATTCTTATTATAATACTTTGCGGCACAATGTTTCTTAGTTTTTATGACATGGGTGAAATACGGTTATGGCTTGAGTTACCCAAGTCTCCCCCTAAGCAGTTGGGGAGGGATAACGCGTATGGAGATTTCAACCCTCTTAAATTGTTATATTTTTGCTATACGCTGTAAAGAATAGTAAGTTTTGGATTTCAAGTAAAAATGTATTAGCTTATAATGTTTTGTATTGATTAGGAATGATTTTTACAATTACGCCAAGTTTTTACTAACCATATTGAGAATTATTTGAGCAATAATAACTTTTTTCTTTATCTACATTCTCGAAATACTTTAAAAAAAAATGTAAATCATGCTGAAAGTAGGTCTCTATGCAGCTTATGCTGTAGAAAAATTAAGTTCGTAATGGTTTTAACAGCTAAATTAGTTTATTTTAGTTATTTTCATAGCATAATGTTTTATGCTATTTTGCTACGGGGAAATGCGGCTGACTAAGAAGTAATTTTCGTTAAGCAAAAGAGGGCCGTAATAGTTATTTAAAATATTGAGTCTATAGTGTGTCTTAGAAACTCATTTTTAGTAATTAATATCTAAACTTTGAATCCTAATACGTATAAGAATACGTTGTGTATGTAAAACTTAAGAACATAAATCATTTTAATAAAGAAAGTGATATCCATAAATTCCAGAAACAAGCACAACTGATAATACCAGTTACTCTCCTTCACAGATACAGTAATTCTTTAATGAGGATTTTTATTAGTATTATTACAAAATCCCAGGAGGCGCACAAAATCTTACAATCAAAAAGTTAATTTTTTTTATTGGACAAAAGCTTTACAAGCTTTATAATATTAAAGAACACATGACGGACGATCATAGCCCCTGAGAATGAGGCAATCGCTGCCAAGCTACTCGTATTTCTACATTTTTATGATACTACTGTTATTTTACATTATTTTTAAAATGACTAAAAAGAAAAAATATACCCGCTATTAGAATATTTTGAAAATTATCTATTCTCATTATATTCTATTCTATTATATTCTCTCCAAAGAAGAGAGAATTTGCTGTAATCACCGTAGATTTGATTGTATGTAGGCGAATAGTATATGTGCATATGGTGTTTTTCAGTCAGTCGAGTCTTTATCAGCGTAGATCAAATTTTTGGGTTTTAAATTTATTTCTAGTTTGCCAGTGCCATTTGCAAAATCGAATCTGATGTCTAAAAAATGTCTTTCCCTCTCTCAAAACTTTTGTAATTAGCTGTAGAAAATTTGGTTACTGTTTCACATATTATTTCATAGTAAATATTTTTTTTAGTTTGTTAAACTTTGCCCTACTCCAGGACACGTTTATAGATAAAGACGCGGAACTAATATCTGAAGTACAAATAAAATATTTGTCCCTGATGGAAATCGCGGCCGCGATTCGTAACGCTGAAGACAATCGTTTAATTCTCACCGAATAGGTTCTTTAGTACGTGACTTTTTATGAATACACGCACCGTTTCGTATCTTGTTTAATGTTCCTTCGCATATTCAAACACATTAAAGCAACTCTTGAATTGCATTAATCCATGCAGTATATATGCATATATATGCATGTAACTCGTACATACGGATAACCGCAGTAAATCTGACGGCGCAGTGGATCAGCCATTACTGCTAATGACTTCGCCACGGTACCTGCTCCGTAATGTAATAGGGTTGTCAATGAAAATATAAATATATATTTAACACTTTAGTAATAATAACGAAGTTTTTGGCGGTGTTAGAGCATCCATAAAACCATCTCTCTCAATTGATGACGCAGAAGAGGACTAAAAATTTATATAAAATGGATATATATGGGTAAAGGCAGCTCTATCCTTTTCATCATCACGTTATCGTCGTTCTTTGCCTCAGATATACGCTATACTCAAGATTGGAGGATTTGCCGTAAAACTACGCTTAGCAGGCGAGTTGGCGGTAGCAGTACGTGACGCGTGCGTTAGACTTTGAACCGTAAACGATATTGTCCATCACTGGTATTTTTATTTTTGTCTAAAATGTTTGAGCTGGATATTCCACTACGAGTTGGAAACTCGATAATAATCGAAATTTGATAGGCAAAATGCCTTAGTCACCCACCCCAGGGAACGAGATGGGATGACAATCATCCAACAGTAAAACACGGACCTGACGTAAGAATAAATCCGATATAGGAACATTACGATAGCCAGCCCTAGCCACCTCGCTGCATCAATGCATTCGGCATATTGCGAGCAACATATATAAGCACGGTGCGACGGTACGTCGGGCTGGCGTAAACATCGCTACGGGTCTCTTCGACCCACTGATTGGATTTATGCGCGCTGACAGGTTACCAATGTCATATTCATACCTATGTATGTAACTGCTCAAGTTTGGAGTGTTATAATATTAACATAACTGTGCGATTGTATATGAGATATTAAAAATTATAAAGGGTTAATTAAATTACTATATGGGACAGAGAGTAGCCGATAGGTGTCGGGCAGAGTAGAATACCATGGTACGAGTAGGATGTTCTTTCCTACCGAGGTTACGTAAAAAGCGACTAAGGTATTGTACAGGCAGCCTTTGTTCGTGCAGAATAACACCATAATATGCTAAGCTGTCACTATACTGCTCATGGGAATGTAATGGAGAGTAAGATTTTTTTTGACTCGTACCAAATGGCGGCGATGTGGTTTACCACCCGTCACTTCTCCTTTCCCGCGAGAGCGAAAAGTGGGCTACGTGAGTGTCCTCTGCATACTCCTTATAGGGGAAAAATGCGTGACTGTATGTATGTATGTATGGGATATATAGTTAATTTGATAAGAATTATTTGGTTCTCGAATATTGTGATGTTTTATTTTAACTGACTTGGCATGGCCTAGTGGTAAGAAAAGTGTGATCTCTGTTCGAACCTAGTCAGAGCCAACATTTGCGTAAAAGCGCAAATTCTTGGTTTTCGGTTCTGGTTATCGAGAATTGGTCACCGTGGTCGAAAATCGGCCTGAAGGACATATTGGAGATTGAATTACCAGTACAATTTTTTGAAATCTTATTGACTAAATTGTTTTAAAATCATTTAGACTGCCTTGACTTATTAGGTAGTACAATTTAATGTTCTTGTTAGACCTCAAAGGTCAAATAATGTTAAGCTTTTTCGTCAACCTCAGCATCAAACTAACCTTAGTGCATTGTGCGTTATCGCGGAGGTATTCTATTTACCACAATTGCAATAAAGAGATCGAATTAGCAGTAATATCTAACGAAATAATTTTTTTTTGGATCTATAGATTTTGTTTTCGTTTTTTCTTTTTGATTTGAAATAATAGTATTAATTATTTCTTATAGTATATGGAGGAGAGTTTTTTAGTGTCAGTCGAGTTTAAGAACAATCGTTTTATTGAATGCTATGTTTTCCTGTATGTGGTGAGGCCATCATTGTAATTTAGTTTTTATTTAACTTATATTATTACAATCACCGTGGATTTTATGTAATATACCATTCAGTGACCTGCAGGGTCCATTATGGTTTTATACATTTCTATTTGAATTTTTTTATGAAACGAAGGAAATTCATAAATAACCCATTGAGCGTTTCTATAGTCTGTTCACATCACTATGCGAAATATGAAAAAATATATATATATACTTTATAAACATTGAGATGACTTCGAAATGAAAAAAAAATAAACACGTAAACTTCTAAACTGTACACGGATTTTTCAAGTAATTATGCGACATAGCAAAGCTTTTCGTTCCTCAGTGTCGACGTCCGAACAAAGGGCGGTACACATGATAGGCCTAACAGGCGTAAAGTGTAAAATTCTCGAGCTGAATGATCACACTGATCGCTGCCTACCCTGTGACCGGATCCGGAGCCTGTTACGTTGTTTAGTTGGCGTGAAATGCAGTCAGCGGGTGGGAAATTATGACCAGGAAACTGACGTGTGTAATGTGACACGAGCATTAAATTTGCAACTTAGTTAAGTTTAAACGTAGATAAAAACATCCGAAGTACAAATTGCGGAGTATATTTTAATAAAAACGTTGATTCAAACAAAACTACTCGTAGTTAGAAATAAATACATTTTTTATGGGAATAAAATAAGTAAATTGACTAAGAGACGGTCCGTTCTTTTTTTACTGATAGAACAAAAATATCAATAAAGCATACGTCGATTTGTACTTGAATAAAAAATAATATTTTAAGGAATATTACTGAACTTAAGTCTTTTACTTCTTTAGTCGTTAACATAAGTCTAAAATCTTTAAACAACGACGTGAAAATATAAAATCTAATTCAATAAATTTTTTAATGAATTAATTTAAATTTTGTAATTAGCATATAATTGAAATTAATTTATACCTATTTGTTTAATTTTGATTTCTAATGTTTCGTTATATATGTTTTTGTTTAACATACCTCGTCGTCTTCTCAGCCTACCACTAGTCACTGCTGAACATAGGCCTCCCCCATACAGTGCCACAAAAGTTAGTAGCTCTCATTTCGGGGGATTTGGCCATAGTTGCCACGCTTGGCAGGCGGATTGGCAACAGCAGTTTATTTATTCAGATGTTTCAGGAATATGCTGCTGCCTATCTCCTCGTTTTGATTTTCCCTCTGTCGACTTTTAAAACACCCACAGGATGATAAGGGGTGGTAGATTCTCTTGTACACCTAGTGCTCAATTATTGCATTGTAGTTTGCACCTCTAATTGGGGTAACACTAAACTTGCTTAAAGTATAATTATTTTGTTGGTTGATGGTATTCACTTTGTTGGTGCAATAAACATAAAACAAAAATAAATAATAATTGATTGACTTTTTTTAATTAGATTAAGATGTACCGTACATTACAAATGCGCCTTGTACGATAACAGTAGTCCTGAAAATAGGATAAAATGATTTAATTTATAAATCATTACATGGAAAAAAGGAAAATAAATATTAAATAAATACGAAAATGGACGGTGACTGCTGTATTACGCAATTTGGAAAAACCGGTCTAAACCAACTGTCTAAATTCCAGAACATATATTAGAACACGAAATAATTACTTCAATAACGAACATACAGTGTCCTGCATAAAGTCCAGTTTACACGACCGGAAAACTCGCCGTTATTAATAAAGCCAACTATAGTTGGCACCAATCTTTGTCATAGCCGCCTCTACCCATCGGCGCGTATGCGACTTGCCAGCGCGGTGCATATACATACCTCCCAACATAAAACACATTATACGCCACAGCGTTTCAATGTAATTTGAATCTAGTTGCATAGCCTTCTTTAAATTCAAATTTGAGTGGTGTAATATTTACATGGTTTGGTTGATTTTACGGTGGTAGTACTCCTGTGCTTGACAATAATGCATGGCTGAGCTAATATTTGCTTTGTATCAAGCTACACTAGTTATGTTGACCACGGCCCGCTCGGGGCGTGAATGTATAATTTGAACAGCGGTGTAGAATAGTCAATTAAAGAGACTCATGAATTTTGTATGTGCTCGAAATTAATGATTTTGTGGTTATGGTGTTCATGCTCCGTTTTTCTTTATAGGACCTTAAATGTTAAATGAATCGAAGCCAAACTAAATATTTCGACGATATGGAATTGAAATGAAGTCTACGAATACGCCTATGAGCAGCCAGGCGGACTCTTCAGTGTGCTCAGCAGTGGGACAATAATAGACGTTATTTATTTTACTTGCTTGAACGAAATCAACCAAAAACGATCATAAATTAAAAGAAAACACTCAATGACAAAATATAACATAATAATAAGTTTGTGATTCACCACTGTGACGACCGCGTGGTCTAGTGGTTAGCGTACCTGACTTCTACGACGTGAGTCCTGGTTTCGAATCCCAGCCGGAGCCAACATTTGTGCAAAACACAAATTTTTGGTTCTTGTTGCGTTGCGCAAGTTAAATATATGTCTGTAAAACGCACCCACGATTACAGCAGAAATCCTAAGGTGGGGCATGGTTTTTTTTAGATAGATAACCAGATAACTTAGTAGATGGTGAAGGCAAATATCCTGAGGAAATCGTATGGTAGTTAGTTTTTACGCAACTAAGCAATCGAACATTCGAGGGCCTGAAATTTTGACTTTGATATTGAATTAACACTAATAATAATTATAATTTAATAAACAATTTTGAGCTGAAGAGAGCCAGATTTTTTTAATAATTAAAATTCGACTGTTATTTCAATCCAATACACTCTTTAAATTAAAGGTTACTACAAAATCAAGGAAAAATTTTCACAATAATTATAATAGCGTTGGTAAATACATACTTAGTGACTTATTTAAAAGAAACTACAGTGCCGGGTGAGCTTCTTTACTTCTACGCCGCGGGTCCTGGGTTCGAATCCCAGCCGGAGTCAACATTTGTGCTAAAACACAAATTGTTGGTTTTCGGGTCTGGTTGTGTTGTGTTTGTCCCCGTGTTTCTGACACTGCATCCTAGCCTACCTCCGATCTTATCGCATCAGCGTTACATCGGTCGCGGGTAGGTTGGGACGAGTGAGTGTCTCTGTGTTTGCGCGTACACTTGTGGCACAAGTGGATAATATAATATCGCCTATAATATCTCCTGCGCAGTTGATAGCTCTCGACATTTCATTCAATGAAATTGTCACTGGTCTCAACGGTATAGTTACGCCACTGCCTAAAACCGTGTTATGTGGCCACCGTGTGGTAGCGGCTTAAGAGAATCTACCACCCCTATCTCATCCCGTGGGCGTCGTAAAAGTCGACCGGGGGAAAATTAAAACTATGATGGGCAACAGCATCTCCCTGGAACATCAGAATAAATAAACTGCGGTTGCCAACCCGCCTGCCAAGCGTGGCAGCTATGGCAATATTCCCCACAAAATGAGAGCTACAAACTTTGTAGCAATCTATGGGGAGGCCTATGTTCAGCAGTGGACTAGTGATAGGCTGAAATGATGATGATGATGATAATGATATGGCAATCTATAGAGGAGACCTGCGTTCAGCAATGGACTTGTGGTGGACTGAAATGATGATAATGATTATGATTCATTAATACAGAAATGGAAAGTAAAGTAATAGCCTATAAACGTCCCACTGCTTACCTGGTAGGTACAGGGCTCCTTATTTTTAAGAACGTTTCTCGAAGAGGCCATAATAGTTAAAATTATACCTCTTATGGAATTTTCGAAAACATCTAAAGTATCGTTAATCGTACTCAGGCTGATCCCGTATTATTAAAATTGAGTAAAGCGTCCAACCCCCGTGCATTAGGGATATCAGTAACAAGTCATAACGGTTTTCAAATAAATTAGTTTCTGACATTCTCATAGACAGGGACGGTGGTATAGCCGTCCTCTGAAACCTCTGTGCGATCAACACAATGCCTCTTGTAAATGCAGAACACCATAAAATACGTGTCCTGCGGTCAACAGATTGATTGTAGACTTACAAATTGCACAGAAATGACTAGTTTATTTTTTATTATTATTTATACAGTTCGCTCTAGAGTTGCATTGCATACGCTTCACTTGGCAAGTAGCTTTGTGATCACAGTATCGGAAACTTTGCACCTTAGTATCTGCTGCCCATCACATCTGGATAACTTAGGCTATTCATGTTTGAGATGGTATGGTCTTTTTTTATTGAAGAC
Source organism: Luehdorfia chinensis (assembly GCA_019845155.1). NCBI lineage: Eukaryota > Metazoa > Arthropoda > Insecta > Lepidoptera > Papilionidae > Luehdorfia > Luehdorfia chinensis. Next base: position 3,113,146 of record JAHVAK010000125.1, read on the forward strand.
AGTGATGAGAAAAGCAAAACGTTCAGAAGCCATAAGATTTTTCTGGCATTTACCTCAATTAATATTTATTTAAAATTATTTAAAATCTGTCTACACTGTTATCAGTCTGTGGATAGTGAGGTAATGGCGATTCATTCGGCAACCGACGCACGTCGAGACCTCATACAAGGCATAGACATTAACACATACGTAAGTTTATATCTACAAGAACATGTTTTGTCATGCAAAATACATAGTCACTTAATTTTGTAATATTATTAACTAATAAAAAAACACTTTACAGAATAAATTAACATTCTGGATAATGTATATTGAAGCCGATGCAGATGATTTTTTGAATCGTTTTGTTACTATGGACGAAACATGGGTTCATTACTGTACACCGGAAACAAAACAACAATCAAAACAGTGGAGAAGACCTGGTTCACAACCCCCTAAAAAGGCTAAGTCGATTTTGTCGGCAAATAAGGTGATGGCTTCAGTATTCTGGGACTCGAAAGGTGTGATTATGATTGATTATCTTGAAAGGGGTCAGACTATAAACTCTGATTACTACTGCACCTTACTACGTCGTTTACGAGAGGAAATAAAAGAAAAACGTCGAGGAATGCTCAGAAGAAAAGTCCTGTTTCATCAAGATAACGCCCGTGTTCACACGTCAGTACAGTCAATGGCTGGAATTCACAACTGTGGCTTTGAACTGTTACCGCATCCGCCGTATTCACCTGATCTGGCACCATTAGACTTCTTTCTGTTCCCTAACCTAAAAAAGCACTTGAGAGGTCAAAGATTTTCGACAAACGACGAGGTCGAAGCAGCTGTAGACGCATATTTTGACTCTAAGGAAGAATCATTTTTTTTAACGGTCTAAATGCTTGGAAAGGGAGGTGGCAAAAGTGTATTGAACTTGATTGTGATTATGTAGAAAAATAAAAATATAACTGATTTAGTATGTGTTTATTTTCTTGGTTAGGCCGAGTACTTTTCAATCCACCCTCGTATATTATGAGATCAATACTTCGTTAATTAATTAATTAATGGTTGACTTCGACCTAAGTCTATCCTTAGAAGGAAGGATTTACCGTAATTGCCATGCTTAGTAGGTAAATTAAAAAGAGGTACTTTACACTAGGGTTTGTCATGTATCGAGGGTGCATTTTACAGACTTAAATTTCCCATGCACAACACAACGAAACCCAAAAACCAAAAATGTTGGCGCCGGCTGGGATTCGAACCCAGAACCCGCGGCGTTGTAGTTAGGTATTTTGACAACTAGACCAGTATTGTAACCCCACGATGTCCAAGTTTTAAAAATCTAAGCTGATATGATAGGACTTTTATTACTAATATATACATACAAATACATACATACAGTCACGCTTTTTTTTTGGGGTAGGCAGAGGCCACACCCGTAAGCCACTTTTCACCTACGCGGGAAACGGAGCGTGACTAATGGCGAACCACGCCGTTGCCATTTGGGCTTACTCGCCATTGCGTTCCCACGAGCAGTATAGTGACACATTGTATTATTTTGCACGAATATAGGCTGTCCGTACAATACCTTAGTCGCCTCTTACGACACTTCACTAGGAAAGAGGTAGGTGCTATTCTACTCTGCCGGACACCCATCGTCCGCGTGCCCTAGTTTTTACAGTGCTTAACTTCTACGCCACGGGTCCCCGGTTCGAATCCCAGCCGGATCCTCATCTTTGCAAAATCACAAATTGTCGGTTTTCGGGTCTGGTTGTGCTGTGCATGTGAAATTTATGTTTGTAAAACGCAGTCCGATACAGAAGTAATGTTACTTAGGAGCACCGTTTTTTGAACAATAAAAAAAGGAATAAATGTTTATAACAAATATGAATGTTTTATATCAATATCATATCAACTGTTTGATATATTTTTTAATAAATAACTCTGAAAGCTTTTGTCATTTATCTTTATAATCCAATTAGCAGATTTTGTTTCATACGCATAGTATCTTAACGAATTGTATACCTTTGATTTAATAATCTGTAATCCAATTATTTTTCAAGAATCATAGTTGCAGAAACTTTAAAACTGAATATATTTCACGTATTCTTCATAAAACATAGTAGGCAAAATATACCCAAGTATATATAGGGGGGTCTACAAGCCGTTCGTCCGCCCTGGCATGATTTTCACGCTCCCTGGTCACGGAGCAGCTATGGGGTTGAATTTTATGCAAAAGATTTTTTATTTTCGTGCCCCGTGTAGGAGTATTTTTAGCTGGCGCTAGTTAAAGCGTACCTACGTTCCGGTTTCAGCGAAATGATTTTATTATTAAAGTACACAAAAAAAATGTGAAATATTTTTCAGGTCTATTATTTTTTAATTTATAGTTATGATATCGTAACAATGTTAATCGTAATAATAACAGTTTAACGTTTAGTAGTAAATAAGTAATTATACTTTTGGTATCTATCAAATAATTTACCTCATTTTATTATTATTATATTACTTATTTAAATTATTTTACTGGTGTTAGGATTCCTATGCAGGAATCCGTATAGGTAGGTACCACCCCAGGGCCAGTTATTCTGCCGTGAAGCAGTGGTGTGCAAACATAGTTTGAAGGGCACTGAGAGCTAGTGCCACTGGGCATTTAAGACTGATGAACTAATGTCTCAGGGTGTCGGGCGCAGTGTGGCGTCACACAGAAATGTTCTGAGTGCATTTTTATGGGCAGACGTTGTGCTTACCCATGATGTACTCTTGGCTGATTTTCGATCACGGCCATAACTTCCGATTAATGTCGGAAGCTATCAGCTGCATAGGAGATATTATAGTGCCGCAAGTGCACACAAAAACACAGAGGCCGCCATACGTCCTAACGCGCCCGATGTAACACACATGTGATAAGATCGGAGGTAAATAATTAATGTAAAATATTACAGCACTAACCATCCAATTGAGCCTTAAATTTCATAACATACGAGTAGCCCGAGTTCGATCCCCGATTTCGGACCTATAAAATTGTTCTTTGTTTTTGTTGTTTTGTTGTTTGCATGCATTTAAAAAATATATTATATATGGAAGAGGGGGCAAACGAGCAAACAGTTCAACTGATGGTAAGTGACCACCGCCCATGAACAAATGTACTGGAACGCGGGGACTTTGCCTGCCTTACAGAAAGGTCGATCTTTAATTCTACCTCGCAGAGAAATGTCAAAACACATCTTCAACCATGTCTTATTCAGTTGCTGATCATTTTGACATTAAAATTAAACTTTGTCTTTGTCAATATAGAATAATATATAAATTTACTATTAAATTTAATAAATGTTCCATAATATAATTTCATAAACTATGGAACATTTATTAAGAGAGGACATAATAATATAAAAAAATTAGGACAGGGTAAGAAATTTTTAAAATCAGCTCTGCAGTCAGCGATTTCTCCACAAAAATAAACAAATATAATATTACTGTAGATCGTAAATCACTTTCTAGTTGTGTAAAATACTTAACTTCGCCGGCTTATCCATTACTAAATAACAAATTAATTGATAAAAACAATTTTAAAACTTGTGAGGGCTGTAAGAGCATTTGAAAATATCTATAGACCAAAGTATGTGTGCCCATTGATAGTTATCAAAACTCTGCACGATCGGAACAGTCCGGGTAGGGTGTGGATCGGACCGTGAAAACTGAAATTATTTGGACATATGCCAGGGATGCGGACTTCGTACCCGGATTTCACAAATTAACATAATGTTTAGGGAAAACATTACTTATGCATATTTTGCACCACAATTTCTAGCTTACTACTAGTATATAAATTTGTATGTTGAAGTTGTGTACATCCTTCATTGATTGTTCCGTGTTAGCTGCACCGGATAATATTAAATATATAGCTCCGGAGTATAATGCAATTTCTATGCTTGAATCTTGACTTGAATTATGTATTGCAATGTTTTTGATTTCATTTCTTTTTATAATAGAATCCCAAGCCGGTGTTGGTACCCAACATATTGAAAATACTCTATTGAAAATAGTATTTTTTTTTTATTTCAATAGCCTCGCGAATCATCCTTTTTGCAGTGGCATGTCAATGGATTGGATAAATCCAAACTCACTGATTTTACCGCTTTTAAATTACCACTTATTTCAGATGTTTCGAGAATTTTGCAGGACACATGTCCATGGAGGGAGGAACTAAGGTTTTGAAGGGACTGCTGTCATTTAATCCGGGTTAATGTTATATTATTTTAATTATAGTAGCGTTGGACGCTTTGCTTGACACACAGTTACACGAGCAAGCTCGTCAGAATTCTTTAGCGTTCGTTACTTAACTTATTTAACACATGCAATCGTCATCACCATCAACAAGTTCTACCTAGTTCTCTGCAGTATCAAGTAATCGCAAAGCTTCGCTGCCGAGATGATAGCACTACCAGAACTTGTCACCGGAGTGAAAAAAAAATATATTTAGGATTGCTTATCCGCCATTTTTCGGAGGGATACGAAACTTTTATTATCTATGTACATAAAAGGAGAAACTGACTGATTGACTGATCAACGCACAGCCGAAACCGCTAGGTCTAGAAGCATGAAATTTTGCATACGAGCTCCTACATAATGTAGGTGAGCACTAAGAAATAATATTTGAAAATTCATCCCCTAATCGGGTTAAATGTGGGGGGGGGGGGGTGAAAGTTTGTATGGAAATTATTGTAGTGATAAATATGAAATTCTAGGTTTAGGCTTTTGTTTATAAATAAAAGTCTTATAAGAATTTATGGAAATTCGTCCCCTGTTGAGGGTTAAATAAGGAATCATCCTAATGTCAAGCGCTATAGTTTTGTTCTGTAGTGCATAGATTACTCCCTTATTTTTTTATAACCACAGGAGCGAATCCGCTGGTAAAAGCTAGTTCATTTTATACGTAATAGAATCTTCTACAAGATACATAACGCAGCTGCGTTTCGTATACCTAAGTAACAATAAGCAGAGACTGGCCTGAGGCTTTCCCCATAATCCACAGGGGTTACAACCTACTCCTCAAAATTATGATGAAGGTGTATAAATATGCCTGTGAGACACAGTGACCACCTACGATCAAGTGTCCTGTACCCTTCGATGTATCTCATAGTATCATCTTTACGCCGCGGGTCCTGGGTTCGACTCCCAGCCGGAGCCAACATTTATGCGTTGTGATTGTCCCCATGTCTCACACTCATACACTCACACTTCATCCTAGCCTATCTCCGGTTACATCAGTTATAATTTGTAATAATGTTTCTTACGTTTAAGGGATTTTTTTTGTAAAAACAAACAATTCGTAATGAATATTTAGAAATCAAACCAAATAAAGATAATATACGTAAGTTAAAATATACATGTATCTTTCATGTACATTTCATAATATATCATGTATTAATAAATGTACATTTCGCTCAATACCAAATTCATCAAAGTAACAGTAGCGCTAAATGAACATAGTTTTACCACATCGCGTAACACGTCAGAAATCACGGCTTAGAAGGCGTAGTACAATCAAATCCTTAACAGTAGTTTAATCTACACTGTGATGGCGGTATGCGAAAATCCGCCATCTTGTCTCATCCAGTGGGCATCGACATAAAAGGTAAGTAAAGGAAATAAACCCGGGAAATCTCAATTAAAATGTAGCGGATTTGTAATCTCGGAAGTCTTCCTGATTCGCACGTACGAGTAGAAGTAAAGGTAAGTGCAACGTCGGCCCATAAAAAATGCCTTGTCACCTAGAACAATTCTGTGTGCACTACACTGCGCTAGTCCCCTGAGACATCAATTCTTAAGTCTCATATGCCCAGTTTATGCAAATGCATAAGCTATTACCTTAGCCTTCAGTGTCCTTCAGACCAAAACACAGTAATTTTTGCACACGGCATAATAACTGATCCTGCGGTTATACCTATATAGGTGATAGACGGCTTCCTGCATAGAAGTACTACCACCAGTACTGGTACTTCGATCGGATATCCGCCTGCTAAACTTGGTGATTACAGCAAATCGTTCCTTCTTGGGAGAGGCCTATTTTCAACACTGTTAACTGGCTAATGACGAAGATGACGCAGAAGATTAACTTAAACCGTGGTGTTTAATAAAAAGACATTGCAGGAATCAATTTATGAATATTGGGTGATACCAAAAATCCTTCACCTTGTCTTTGTGGGTTTTCTCTAGCTAACTTTTACCTGCCAGACCTTTTACGTCCGTGATAATTCAATACTACAACAAACTTACAAGTAAATGCTAACTTTTCTTAAGAAAATCAAATAAGTGTAAGGTCTTATTTATTTATTTATTTATTCTTTATTGAACCATTAAAAAGGAACAAAATAAATAATATTTATAAAAAATCTTCGCACTAGCTCTTAAACTAGGCCTAGCCTGTATCTTAGAAACTATATTCAAATGACACAATTAATTATTTCTTTAATGATAATAATATGTATTCCATATTTATGAATAATTATAATTAAATTGTTCTTAAATAACAGCACTAAACATAAAATTAATATAATACTTATATGTCTTTCAAAGTATAATGTAAAGTTATTTAACACTTAATTATAAAAACATATATTATGAATTAAAAAATTAAAATCATCATAAAAGCAACCTTTTAAAAATACTAACGTTTTCTTTATCGACGTGAGTTGTAACCACTTAACATAGGGTTCAGTAATGTGTGGAATATTACATAGTTTTCATTTAGTTAGTTTAACGAGAAATGGTTTCACCTAACCAAAATCTTTGTAGTTCTACTGGTAAATATTGACAGACTGAGGGCAAATTATGAAGACGACGACTTTGATCACACTTGCAAGCCAAATTGGCGGTTTGCGGCGATGCTTTCATATTCGTTGATAATTCCCTGACATTCGCTACCACGTGTAAGTTAATGAAACGACTCGTTTATAGTCACGTACAGGTATCTAGTTTATGTGTAAAGCAAGTTTAGGCCCATGACTCTGAATTAAATAAACATAGCTTTACTTAATTACAAAACTTTATTACAGCTAGTAAGATCAGAGTTCTTTTTGAATCTATAAAAGAAAGTCCGAGTTTGGGTTTCGTTAATAAAAACCATATACCTATTTTAATAAGTCTTTTAATAACGATTTCGAGCCTATCTGTGGTTTCGAAATTTAAATAATATTCAAGAATAACTCTATATACATAAGAACATACATTCTCGCTCTTTTACCATATCTTTTACACCTGAGCCAACTTTTGTGGGTGGCAAACCACGTAGCAACCGTTTTGGAACGCGTCAAAAAACGCGCAGAATAACTGACCACGGGGCGGTACCTACCTAGACGGATTCCTGTTTATCAATCCTACCACCAGTTATTATTAAGTCGCCTAAAGTGATATAAAAAATCTAAAAATTTGGTAGCTGTATTGTTGCTCGTTGCATTAATAACTTTCTATTACATAATTAACATATTATATAACAATGCCGAAATAACAATACAATAGGAGAAGGTTAGGAATTAAATTATGGTTTAAGCTGTCCGTTCTGTTTTCGTCACCCTAATTAATAAAATCGCAGCGATATTTCACCGCTGATGCGCTGAGAGCAAACGCGCGCATGGCGTGCATGTCGCTGACGTGTCTTCACGCATCGCCAGTCTGGTTACTGGTGGTTTGGTGGGGTATCAATTTTTAGACCAAGACCATAAGGTTTTAATTTTATTTCTGCTTGCCTCGTTTGTAAGAATAAACCAATTTTTTTAGATGTTGTGTAGGTAATCAACTGCTTATAACTATATGCCATCATTTCTGATGTTACTTTCAGGTTACAATCATTTTTATAAGTGTTTCGTAAAAACGCTTATCACACACTTATCCTTAGCTTCCCTTAACACTTAGCGAGTCGGTCGAAGTGGGTTACGGGTGTAGTTTCAAAGACAAAAAAACAGCCTATATTATAAACTTTTTTAAACTTTACAAAAATTTCACGAAAAAATAGGGTCACTTTTCAAAATCGCCCTTTCCATCCCGTCCGCACCAATCAATAGTCGATTAATCAGTCACAGCAAGCGGCGCGTGCGCAGCCGCGCGGAAAATCTTACAAAAAATAGGGGGCCCAGGGCGAAGAGGGGTGCGGGGCAACTGCGAGCTTACGCACTACCGGACTTGCGATTTGGGCCGAGAATATGGATGGTGTAGAGAGGGCTACTTTAAATTAAATAAAAGTATTTGCCAGGTTTACTATTACATGCAATTTAACTACTATAAACATACTAAAAGTTTGAAAAGTAAAATACAAACAGTAAAAATTTATTCTAATCTGATTTAACAAAAAAATAAAATCTTTTTCAAGATATTTTTCGTCACCGCCGAGCACGTAGTAAAACAACATTTAATTGATTTTGGCTTGACATATCAAATTGTATTTATACTGTAAAGTGGCAATCCACGATAATTTGTGCCTTTGGCTTCTCTACGGTAGCGCGAGACTGATGTCTTGTTTGCGTAAACGTTAGTAGATGATCAATTCGTGTCTGTTCATTTCTGAATTGTGCACATTGCCTGCTGGTATTGTATAGGCGGGATATATATATATATATATATATATATATATATATATATATATATATATATATATATAACCTCTTACACTTAGCTTTGTTATAATATCTTGTATCGTGGGTGCGCTGTACAGACATTCATTTCACATGCTACACCGCAACCAGACCCGAAAACCAAAAAATTGTGTTTTTGCAAAAATGTTGATTCCGGCTGGAATTCGAAACCAGGACCGGCGGCGTAGAAGTCATGTACTCTGACTACGGGGCCACGCGATATTTGTTCGATGCCATAAAAATGTATACACTGTCTGAAGAGTCAAATATCCACCAAGCTATTATTAGTATGACCCCATTTGTAATTAAATCGTATCTGGTTTACTGGTGGTAAGATTCAAATGCAGTAATCCACCTATTTGGTACCACTGCAGTGCCAGATTCACGGTCTGTATGGCACTGTTAGATAATGTAAATGAGTCGTCGGTAGGGGGCACTCAAGAACGTATGTCTCAGGGTGACGGGCGCAGTGTGGTACACAGAAATGTTTTGGGTGACATATACCGTAACTTTTTTTCATAAAATAAATCTCCGACTTTCTGATCATATTTGTGTTACAGATCCTTTAAAGTAAATTATAGAAAAACAGTAAAGCTGTATAAATATATTTTCTAACCACTTTTCAATTTTCATCGTCATCATCGTCACTTCAGCCAATCACTAGTCCACTGCTAAACATAGGCCTCCCCCATAGATTGCCACAAAAGTTTGAAGCTCTCATTAGGGGGTGGGGATCTGCCATAGTTGCCACGTTTGGCAGGCCGGTTGGAAACCGCAGTTTATTTATTCAGATATTTCAGGTAGATGCTGCTGCCCATCTCCTGATTTTTTTTCCTCTGTCTACTTTTACGACAATCACGGGATGAGATGGGGAGGTAGATTCTCTTAAGCTACCACACGGTTTTTTTTTACAGATAGTTTATTTTATTATAGTTATTAGTTTATTTTTGACTCTGCATCTATTCAATTTTATTTACAACACCTAAAAATGTCGACTCCATTCCTTCCGCTCGATCGACAGGAGAAGGGTAGGCTGTGGCGTGTCGATAACAGAGCTCCATAAATCATTGCCTAGCAAATGTCTCGTACTTGCTTGCAGCCGACGATTTGCCTGCCCCGCCTTCGATAAAGTACGCCTGTCGGACCCCGTGGATATCGCGATCTAACGTATGTTATGTAGTGTTAATAAATGTAAAGGAACAATTTACGATACACTATTATATCATCAACTTGCAGAAAGGAAGGTGGATGAAGCTTAGCGAAGTTTAGGTCATATTGATTAATTTCGGCGGGCTACGGTTGCGGTCTCTGCGTACCCCTTATGTTAAAGGCGTGAATTTGTGTGTGTGTGATTAATGTCTACTAAAATACCTAATATATATAATTAAAATATAAAGTTATTCATTATTAGAGAGGTAGCGGTTACGTTCATGACATGATATTCTCATATCATGGTATAATGAACTAATGGCGATCCATTGTTTGTATATATTAACTACTAAACTTTCATCAGCAGGTGTTCAATGTCAATTTTTCACGAATCCGGATTAACCTTCAAAGGAGTCATATAATTACAGCCTACTTTACATCGTATCCTAATCCTTCAGACCGTATCCTCACGGCTGGCGTCACTAAATAATTTAATATGTTACACCGTGTGACGTCACGCGTATAGGTATGTCTGTCTGTAGCACGCGAGGCCCGTAAATCGTCACGCCCTGTTGGCCCGTTTAATTAATTCTCAAATAACTGAATTCGCAACATATTTCGTTTTACTACAATTGCTTTATTAAATATATTCGAAACGTATTAATGATAAAATAATTATAATTCTAATTTAAAATAAAGCCAGTGTGTGCCCTTCAAGCCAATTTACCTTATTGAAAAGTAATAATCAATTTAACCTTGTAATACAAGTTAACGGAATTCACGTGACTTCACTATTTCATTATCTCATGCGTAAGCTTTCTCATGATTTTCTTTTCATAAACAAGCATGTAGGAAATAAGGCACGTAATTACCAGCACAGTGCTTATTTACATTTCATATACGCGGGCAGCCTAAGATCGAGCCTCGATACCCACATTCCTTGACTGAATAGCGAAAATTTTAAGTTACATTTTGTGTGTGGAGCTTAATACTGACTGTAGCATATAACGATTTGACGCCCTCACGGAATATCTCCGTAAAAAGCGGCATACGCTATTGTTATGTTTAAGTAAGTAGAGATTACCGGAGACACGATTACTCGTGCTGATACCGCCTCTTCTGGTCGATTTTCTGCCACGGCGACAGCTTCCGAATACTGTCGGGAAGTCTGATACATTAACTCGTCTTCACCTACCAGCCCGATATGTGATTAGAGGTAGGCTAGGATGAAGTGTCAGAGGCAAGGCATTTGTTATGGGCAGACTGATGTACTTCCCATCCGGTGCTTGCTCGTCTCGTCAGTTTATCCAAAAAAAAAGAAAAAAAAACCGAACCCTAACACCAATAAATGTTTTTTTTTGCACAAATATTGGCTCCGGCTAGAATTCGAAACTAGACCCGCGACATAGCCAAAACTCCGCCAGGAAGACATTATAAGTCTTAGTGGAAAAATCCGCCACTACGACGACAACTTTCGTATACTGTCGAAAGCTATCAACTGCGCATAAGGTAACGCAATGGCACTCACTTCTTCTAACCTACTCGCGCCCTATGAATGTGATAAGATCGGAGGTAGTATAGGCTGCAGTGTTAGAGACACGGGGACAATTACAATCTAATCAGACTGAAAAATTTATGTTTTGCTCTGAAAAATTTAATGTCTTCCAATAATGATGACGTTGAAGTCCTAAATTTGAATAATGGAAAAAGCTTAATTTAATTGGTGTGTCATTTATGAGGCGAGTGTGAATGGGCAAGCCGGCAAGAGTCGACGTAGGCGAACGTACCACGACCAGATCAAAGACGTTTTGAGGAAAAGCCACGTCATCATTATTAAATCAAAAAACCAACTTTAACGTAGCAGCTTCAAACATGCTTATGCTAATTTAAGAGTTTAATGATTTTCTCATGGATCCCATCATCATAACTTGACCAAAATTATATGGGTAATTATATAAAACGATCAATATTTTCTTTTATGTATGTTAAATTCTTTGCTTATGAACCGTCATAAGCAAAGAATTTAACATACATAAAAATTACAGACTAATCCAGAACCTCCTCCTTATTTCAGGATGGTTAAAAATGCCCGCAACCTAGTATGCCCAGTTCGTATGAAAACGCTCATGAAAGTAGAATAAGTGAAAATGAGTGTCAGGATCGTAGCAAGTGAAAATATGTGGTCTCTGCCCACCCCAATGAGAAATAAGCGTGAATGTATGTATCTATGTATGATTGTGTAAGTTAGCATAGAGAGAGGCACTAATTCAACCCGTCACTTTTTAGGCTATAGACTCAGCATCATGCTATGGCGGTATCAAACGTCGATTCTGATCTCATATGCCCAGACATTACATAGCTTCAGTGCTTAAATTTAAACACTGTAGTGTTTACACACCACTATCAGACGGCAGAAAAACGGCGCTGCGGTGGTTACTTACCATTTTTTTTTATAGAAGAAAGTGTCGAAACTAGCAAATTGTTCACCTGGTGGTAAGTGCAACATCTGCTCATAACAAATGCTGTGCCAACCAGAACATTTCTTTGTGGCACGACATTGCGCTCGTAACCCTAAGCCTTCAGCCATCAGTTCTTAAGTCTCATATACTCAGTAATTACCCTGGCTTTCAGTGCCCTTCAGACAAAGTAATGCTTGCACACTACTGCTATACGGATTCCTGCATAGGAACCTTACTACAAGTATAATATCAACTAGGGTGAATCGTACCTCCAGTAAATAACTCTAACACATAAATGATAAGGTGTATGAAGACTGTGTACTACAATCACGACAATTACAATACATCCAGTCTCAAGTGATAAGTAATGTGTTCCATTTATATTGTTTTCGGATTTGATTTTAACCTAAGACGACTGAGCAGTTACTTGCTGCACTGAACCTTAGGGTCGTCACATTGTTTTCCTTTAAATAAAAAAATAAAAGTAAAGTAACACTAAATGTCTAACTGCTGAGCACCGGCCTGTTCTCATTTTTTGGAGTTTTGGAAGTGTCAGCCATGTTGATGCAATGCAAGTTGGCCGACTTCGCATAATCGAAATATTTTTTCTTCTTTCTTCTTCTTTCTAAGCACGTCAATCATTCATCAATCAGCACCACAGTAAGATCCTAAATGTAATAGTAAATTAAATTATTTTATGGACAGTGATATTTTTATATAGTTTCACTTTTACGAGCACATACATCAAATTAAGGTAGATAGGTATTCGAATATTCCCAGCCCCACAGCTCGGTCCCTTATTTCCCAATTTACAAGGTATTCCGTTAAAAGGGAACATCAATTTGAGTTAAGGACCCGACCGAATTGTCTTATATATTGGGGATTTCATCACAGTCCCGATTCAATTATGTGTGTTTGTGCCTTTACATGAGAAAACCCCTTAATTAGCATGATGAAGTAAATCGTCCAATGAATTGTTTTTAAGATGTGAGTAAAGGAAATGTCATCTTATAATACATTTAATTTCGAAGGCTCTGTTTTTTATTTAACGGCACAATAACTGTCACTACGATGGTAGGTACCTACATAGAATCCTGCATAGGAATCCTACCACATGAAAAATTTTGCAGGTGTTGGCAGCCTAGGATATTATTAGGTTCTAATGCCTACTTATCCCAAAGGGATAGTAAAATCGACTATGAGAAATGAAACGAAAACCTCGTAGTCTTTGGCTAAGCGATCTGAGACGCCCATCTCAATATGCCTGACCTGTAATACTTAAACCGGTCAAGGGAGTAAGGTACTGCAAATATCAAACGTATATTGATGGGTCATCTCAAAAAATTACTGGTGGTAGGATTCCTATGCAGGAATCCGTCTCGGTAGGTACCACCCCAGGGCCAGTTACTTCCGCCGTGAAGCAGTAGTGTGCAAACGTTACTGTGTTTCGGTTTGAAGGGCACTGTGAGGTAGTGTAATCACTGGGCATATGAGTCTTAAGAACTTATGTCTCCGGGTGACACTGTCACTGTCACTGTGGGTCACACTGTGCCAAGTGTGGTGTCACACAGAATTTGGTGAAAAAGGTGAACGTTTTGCTCGTTTCATCACTTCATCCAATGAAAAAAAATTACATCACACACGAATATCATTGGGCTTATGGGACTTAAGAAGTGCAGTGTGGCATCATACAGTGGCAGACACAGAGCTGTTCTGTGTGACACAGCATTTGTTATGGGTAGACTTTGCACTTACCACCAGTTCAACGTTTTGCTCGTTTCGTCACTTTATCCAAAAAAAAATTGCCAAATGTTCCTGGTCGACTTTCGGTACGGCGAAAACTTTCAAATACTGTTAGAAACTATCAGCTGTCCTTCAGACCGAAATACAGTATTGTTTGCATTTGCCGTGCTACCAATCTAGACGAATTCCTACAAGATCGAGTGGTCACTCGATCTTGTTTACTCGACTCTTACTTGATGAAGTATATCAAATATTTCTTCCATTTCCAAAACTTAAATTGCGTAAAGTTACAAATTTATGGTGATTCACGAATAGGTTAATTTTCTGCTAATACTTACAATAATTTTAAAATTTAAATGTTTAGATCTTGTTATCGTAATTAAAAAAAAATACTTTCAAATTACTAACGGAAACTTAAACAAATATACCTACTTAATCAGCAAGCCTGTTTTGCTCTGTACAAAGCCACTAAAGACTATAATTTTATGCTAGCAACTTATAATTTTGTTTCTTCGAACAAAGTACACCAGAAAGAAGGTTAAACAGAGATATGAATCGTTACCGCAGCTGATCAGTAACTTATTAGATATACATCTGATTTTGTTTAGAAAAAACCTAAAAAGACAAACTGATTATAAACTACGGGTATAAAGATTTCGAGTAAATAATGTCTTGACTCCATGTGGAAGAGCATTGTCGTTAAACATAAATTATAGCGTATTACTTACTACTCTTCCAAAAGTCACGCCAGAAGAAATGAAATAAGTATTAGCTTTAGACGTGTGGTAGCGGAGTGAGACAATATCTTACTGCTGGTTTCGTACAAATTAAACATAGAAAAAACAGAAGGAAATGTATTAATAATTTCGACGTCTCCGAAATATGGGCAGTAACATACAGAGACCGATGAAGGATACCAGAGTTTTATCTGCGAGGCGTCCGGTATTGCGATCGTTTATTAGTACCTGCCTTGCGTAGCAATTACAGAAAGTACTCCCTACTTAAAAAAAACAGAAAGACTGTTGAGATATCTCCTTAGTTCTTTCTGGCAGGTAGTTATATACATAGATATCGTACTACGTTCCCATCAAAAATTAGGCGCAGAAATGCAATTAAGGGCATAAAATTAAATTTAGACAACATGACGATAGGTGTCCGGCAGAGTAGAATAGCACCTACCTCTTTCCTACCGAGGTGTCGTAAGAGGCGACTAAGGTACTGTACGTACAGCCTTTATTCGATGCAGTATAGCACCATAACATGCAATGCTGTCAATAAACTGTTCGTGGGAACGCAACGGGGAGTAAAATTTTTTGACTCGTACCAAAATGGCGGCGACGTGGTTCGACATCTGTCACGTACCGTTTCCCGCCAGGGCGAAAAGTGACTTACGTGAGTAGCCTCTGCCTACCCTATGTGGGAAAAAGGCGTGACTATGTATGTATGTATGTTCGGCATATACAGTATAGGCCGGAAAAAAACTTTGAATGAGTGAAATTACAAAAAACACTTTTTTAACAAAGAAAATAATTTTAAAATACTCCTATAGGAATAACAATAATAATTTTATATTACTCCGTAGATTTCATTAAGAAAATTTACAACACAGCATAAGACTCAGCGTATAACAGAAACATTGAATCAAAATATAAAATATCGTTAAAGTTGCGAGCAAACGTCTCAGTTTGTAGGGCAGGACGTAATGTTAAATCTACATTTTCGAATGGGGAGAAATATCTTCCATTTTATAGTTATTTTTTACACTCATTACTATAGCGATTTTTTCCTTTCCCGCTGAAAGAGATAAAAAATGGAGATGAACTGGCGAGGTGCACAGTAAATACAGGGTCAAATAGTGCTGTGCTATAGCGCAATGGGATATATTTATCGACTAATAATGTCCAATTCTCAGCTATATTTAGTAAATATTGTAAGCCTCTTAGGATTATTGCTGTGGCTATATGGTAAGTTTACGTGCTCTAGTGCGGACCTGTCTAAAAATATTCTTGTTTCAAAAACGCAGGTTTTTTCAAGGTATTTTGCACATAAATTGATACAAGTTTCATACCTACAGTTCTTTCAATTAACATCCAGTTCTTTAGGTTAGTCAGTATTTGTACTCATGATGTCGTAGAATATACAGCAAAGTTGTCAAATAAATCAAGTAAGAAGGCATAGAATATGCTTGAATCATGTTGTTCAAACCTAAAACGGACCAACCCAATGCAGTATTTTAAGCACACTACTTCTTCATAGCAACTAACTGAAACTAAGATGGTACCTCCTTGGCAGATTCTTGCATAGGAAACCTACTATCATTAAAATTATTAATCTCTTATCAAACAACTTTTATTGTTTCGAAATTATAATCTATATATTTCATAGGTGTTTTCGCTGTTAGCTTTCATTATCACTAAAATTGTTAATTGCAATTTTAAGTGCTGATTTACCACGTGCTCGGCGGTGAAGGAAAAAATCCTGAGGAAACCTGCATGTCTGAGGAATAAAAAATATTTCGAAGACATGTGAAGTCCGCCAACCCGCATTGGAGCAGCGTGGCGGATTCTTCCTAGCTGCAAAACCCTCTCAGAAATGAGAGGAGGCCTGTGCTCAGTAGTGGGACATTTATAGGCTGACACTTTACTTTACTTTTTTACATCTATTGACCATCCGAGGGTTCGTACCTACTTTCGAGCTGTCAACGTGTTGTATCGGTAACTCTAAGCTGTGAGAACCCTGGAACGCGGGTGTATCATGTGTACGCATTGTTGGCGGTAGCACGCCGTTCTCAACGGTGGTCGTGCGTCGTCGTGGATGTTTTCTAATAATTATATCTGAGTGTACAGTGTCAGAATCGTGGCTGTCTATATTGCGGTAAAGATACCGGGACTTCTAAGTCTTCGTGCACGTTTCGCACAGTCGCGTTTCTATTGGGCGACATGATATTCTATAAAGAGCTGACAACGCCTTGTAATATTCATTCGTTCATAGGCGGCGGTGATCTCTTACCATCCTCTTTTATAAAAAATTGTTTATCGTATAAGTAGCATTCCAATAATTTCGATAAATCAGACATTTCTCGACATTTTGGTTTGCTATTGATCCCATCTCTATCAAATCGACCGCAGACCGCACGGGCCGGTAGGCACGAAAAGTCGCTCCCAGCAAATATATTAGAATATACATTACCCTACGTGACTTCGGTGAAATGAATGGCCGTACTGTCTACCTCTGTCCTACGCTCGTATATCTGCCTGATATATACTTTTATATTTTACATACGCTTTTTACATACCCTTGTAGATTGAAAGGCTGCGTAAAAATACTCTCTGGTATTACGAGCCCTGTTAATGATGAATAGCATTTGTATTTTATTTATTGAAATTATTATAGTATATTATATATTATAGTATATTTTTTTAATATGTAACAATGACTTCTACGTCATTTTAGAGATGACCCTTCCCGCGTTAAAGAATAGGGGATTAATAGATATTACGCATTTAAGGTTTAGATGGAAACTAACACATTTCATGAATTTTCACGCCATTACTTTCAAATCGAATTATACGGGAATCTTTACGTCATCACTTTATAGAAAAGCAGAGCTGCAATAGGAGATATGTGCAAACTAACTTTATATTTTGTCACTGCATAATTAAGCATCTCAACACGTTTTCCAACAGGATTTAATTACGCCTTCATAGAAAATGCTGCACTAAGAAGTCAAGCAACAGCAGTTAGCAAATACTTGAGCAGTTAAATAGCAATACCAAGCTCCGCGCAGACACGGGCAAAGCGTGAATGGCCTGGTAGGTAAAAGTTCCCCCTTGTAAACGAGGCGTCTATATTCATACCATTCGACTTTATAACGCATGGGATACGTATTTGTGCTTCGAAGTCGGAAATTATATTTTGTTCAAAAAGTGAATTTGATGGTCACATCGTACATGCATTTTACATAATCGATATTAATATTTTAAATGCGAAAGTAACTCTCTGTCCCTCTGTCTGTTTGTCAACTTTTGACGGCTCAACCATTTAACTAATCTTAACGAAATTTGGTACGGATTTTATTGCGTTTATTTTCAAATTATTTATTTCCCGACGTTCTGAATGCTTTGTAGCCATGGCCACCATATGATATGATATGATATTCATTTATTGTCAAAACTGTGTACAATTGATGTTACAAATGAATAAGATTTGGTATTAATAGTTTGTCCATTTCGGACGTACAATAAGAAATAGTAGATTATAAAATATTATCAATTACTTTAGTAGTATGTAATGGAGTTCTGGAAAAATATTCTTGCAGGTTACAGAAGCATTTACTCATCAACCATTCCTTAACCATCTTCTTCATAGAAAATAAGATGTGTTTAATTTCAATCTTAGGTAGGAATCGTTGTTCTTTTGCAAGGATTGGCGGTCTATCTAATCAAATATAATCGTTCATACGATCCTGATCATGGTCACAGGCTGCAGACTTTTAGGCCGTCTTCTTTCTTCATCTTCACATCAGCTCTTACACAAAAAACTATTTTTTTTTTAAATTTCAGAATTTCTTATCTTTAATTCAGTAATTATTTCAGTACCGATAGGTGTCCAGCAGAAAGTTTCCTACTTCTTTCCTACCGAGGTGTCGTAGTAAGAGGCGACTAAGGTAATGTACGGACAGCCTTTATTAGTACAGAATAACACCATAATATGCAATGTTGTCACTATACTGCACGTGGGAACGCGATGGGAGTGAGAATTTTTTGACTCGTGCCAAAATATCGGCGACGTGGTTCGTCACCCGTCACATCTCGTTTCCCGCGGCCCGGACGGAAGGTGGTCTACGTGAATAGCTTCTGCCTTCCCCTAATATGGGAAAAATGGCGTGACTGTATATATGTATATATCAATCCTAAATGTTTTAGAATACTCACTAGACGCATTCCTTTACTGTCATATTACTAATACACTTTGCTAAATATCAATAGCTACTTCGCTTACTAAATAAGCTAAATTATCTTAAAATAGAAACTCATACTTTTAGGATTAAAAAAAGAAATAATGAATACAATAAAGCCAAATAAATATGCCTATCTTTTTTGCATCTTTACGTTACGTTAGAAAAATAGACGAAATTATTGCACTAATTTAAAGCCAAAATTAATTGAAAATTATAAGCGTATTAGTGGGATATTAGATAATAATAGTATGGTAAATCCAAAAGTTCGTTTTGTTTGTTGTCCAAAAACACCGAAATGGCTGGATCAATCTTTTATTTTACCACGACGGTTTGTAATAGTATTCAAAAGACACAGACAAATCACAATAAGTTGTTCATCTTGTTATTCATAATTAAATGCATAATTTGAAAAATAAATAATTTCATTATTTTTTATTCAACGTTATGTGCCAAACATTGCGAGTAATTTTCAATCTTCGCGTCTTATTGAAAGCCCATAACGAATATCTCTTTAATGTTTTTCTGGTCTTTGCTTATCGTCACAGATTAAATTTTCACCTTCAGCTAACTGAAAAAATCCATTACTTCCGCCAGATGTCACCGAAATCAAATGTCGTTGGAACACAAGTGCAGGGAAGTAGCCGTTCTGATATTTATTTTTGGTAAGAATGTGTCTTATAAAATGATTACCCATAAAATATTATCCGCCCAATAAGTGCGTGAAATGTGGCCTTTTTTATATGTAACTTAACCTTATTTTTCATTTCTAAAATAAAAAATAGGGAATCCGGCGTTTCCCTACTTTTTATTTGAAAAATAAGAATGTTCTAACGCAATTAATAATTTTGGCACTGGGTATCAAGTCCCAGTTCCTCGCGTGCTATGAAGCATATTTCATGTATTAGACATTTTTTAATCTAAGGCCTTTTGGCTAATTATTTTTCGCCGCCACTACAGAGAAAACTGCTACTGCACACTATCTTTTGTAATAAACGCTAAGAAATCATTATTAATATTTTTACTTTCGACTCTACGCCATCTTTTGTGATGGCAATATCACTGAAACACAAAGTTTTTTTTTAAATCGACGCAGACAGACGTACAGACATTAATCAACGTCGATCACCAACAGGCACCGCTGTTCTACAAAAAAAATTAGGCTAACAGCCACCAACGTAAGAGGTTTGTTTTTATTGATTCCTTTGTCTTTATGAATCAACCGATGTAATAACCCATTGAGATAAATTAAAAATTCCAAAACTGAAAACAACAATTGAGTTTCCATTGATTGAAATTTTCTTTATAAAAAATCGTAATCGTTTATAATACATTACTTAAAATTACGTTATAAAAATATTTTTTTTGTCATTTTGTTATAGTTATTAGCAATAAGTTTTCCAGTATTAAAATAAATAACTAAGTAAACAATTTTTTTTACGATTTTTATTACTATAATTAAAGTGACATTCTGTGGTTTAGTTTCAGTCATAACAAGGTCGCGTAAAGATTAAAAAATCTCTATCCTAACCCAACTTGTTTAATAGAAAAAAGTAACAGCCTGTATATACGCTTCTACTTGGCTAAGGCTTCCTATTGTTTTTGAAAGAGTTTCGGGAACTGGAAGGATTTCAACTTACTGCTGCAGTGCGTGGTGGACTTCACGTGTCCTCGAAATGTATTATTATTTTTAGACATGTAGAGATTTTCTTACGAAGTTTTCCTTCATCGCCGATCACTTGGCAAATCAGCACTTAAAACCATAATCAACAACTTTAACAGTACCGGCACCGGAATCGAACCCAAGTCACTCAACATAAAACCCTTGATCTATCGAGACTTATATCATTATTTCGATTTATCTCTATTAATATGCAAAAAAATCATTAATCATTCTTATAAAATAATGAATAAATAAATAAAAACACGAAAACGGAACAGCCGAAAAGAACGTTACATAAAGAAATAAGTAACTTGTTCAAGCATGTCCTCGTGTTTCTGACACTGAAACTGACGTAAGAGAGCCAAATAAAGAACGACTTGGAACATTAAGTATCTCTGTATGCATTCATTAACGGCACTCGAACCAAAAAACACTTCTCTATCACCTTTACTTATATCTTACTACTATGATGAAGATGGAGAGTTTGTATGCAAAAGGTATTTTTGTATTAGATAGCCCATTTATTGAGGAGAGAAATAGATTATTTAACGTCATACTATAGGTTTGAGGTGCCACGCTAACAACAGAATGTTAGCAAAAAGGACCGAACTGTGAATGCTCAGGTCAGCGAGACCCAAGCCGTACGGCGCAATCATGTGATCGGCTTATTTACACGTGTAAAACCGCACGGCACAGCTATATTTAAAATTCTCAAGTGCGTTTTACCATCATAAAATTACACCACATGTTATAAGTCTCAAGACTTCAATAAGCTTAATAAAATTTAACAAAATTAACATTTCGCTCCCAATTTTCGCGAGTGACATAACGAATATGAAATTCTTCATCTAAAATTCTAATTGTTCCCGTAGCGTTGGGAATTAAAACCGATTTCGAGGTTCCCGAGTTAAATCAACAAAATGCGAGACAACAAACTTTGCATATTTCGCTATTAATAATTATGGATCCATCGTTGCGGCTAATGCGATTTATTTTGATTTTAAAGTTTGACGTAGACTTACGAAGCCTTTCAGAATACGATATTTGCTATATTCTCTTCGCTATTTGTTCTAAAGGATTGAATATGAAATAAAAACTACGGTATTTATAAACCTCTGGTACTTATTACTTTATCTAGGGGCGTCATGAACTTTTAACAAGCTGTACTTCTAACATATCTACTAGAGGATTATGCCCCTAGGTCTATACTTGCATCTTATCTTATTAACAACGTAATTAGAGGATTCTATTTGGGTATCCGTCTAAGTAGATATCACCGCAGTTTTTCTGTCGTTAAGCAGTAGTGTGCAAACGTTACTTTGTTCCGGTCTGTAGAGGCACTGAGAGTAGTGTCGTGTCATACAAAAACTGGGTAGACGTTGCACTTATCACCAAGTGAACGTTTTCCTCGTCTTGTCACTTTCTAGTCAAAATCTACACCGGTTCGAAAAAGAAGACCTTCGGAGTAAAGAACCTGCAGGGCAATTCTCAGTTATTTTTAAAGCCAAATGACATCACTTCATTAATAAATTACATCGATTACACCGCAATCGCTTAAATCACAAGTGAAAATTAAGATTTATTTCTACATATCTTTGTTCTCTATATAATGATCTTTTTTATAATTTCGCTTTAGATAATAATGTCTTCCAGAGAAGTTTTTTGATAATCTGTGACAGGATTTTAGCGTCACATTTTATAGACCTATTAAGAAAATACAACTATCTACAACATAGGAACCTCTAGCGTGCCACCTCAACTCATACTACAGGATACAGCCACTTAATTTTTGTTAAATTAATTCAAATAAAGATATTGTCTAATACTTTAATGTAAACCTAAAATACTTAGTGGAATCTACGTCGTAGGTAAGTTACTACGCGGGCGCTACGAGTTACAACTGCCTCACTGAGTATTTCCCGCCGGAGCGGTCTTCGAGATGTCGGTGTCTTACACGCAACTGCGTATGCGTCTGCGTTGAATTAACTTTTTTTTTAAATTTATATACACTTATATAATTTATATGCACTTATATAATTATATAAGTGCATAAATCTTATTACTACAATATTAATTAAATAAATATAACTCTTTTATACAAATTATATATATATATATATATATATATATATATATATATTATATAAATTATATACAATTTTATAAACATTTTGGTTTGCAGGAGTGGTTGTGGTTTTCATGAGAAATTTATGTTCGGAAACGCACGCATGCACGCATTTTTTAGAACATAAAAATAAAATCCCGAAATAAATCGATATTTTTTCAATATACTGGTGATGTTATAGTTAGAAAACATTACTTCAAGTCTTATTTTACGGGTGTTCTGAGAGTCGACTGACAGAAAAGACCGCCGAATGGCAGCAGCTTCGAAGTTTTTAGGAGTCTAGTGTGAGAATCCTCTGGCCATGCGTGGTGACTGTAGCAAATTCTTCTACTTTAGAGAGGCCCTTGGCTAGCATGGACTAATAACAGACTGATCATGATAATAATGATGGCTTCTATATTCGCCATCTATAGGCGTCACCACATATAGCTATATTTTTACCTCATAAGTCTATGCAATAATATTGGCGGGAGGACCGGGTACTTTGTAAGAGACACGGGGCCAATATTACGTCTAAAAAAGGTAAAATAACAGCCTCTTAATGTCTCACTGCTGAGCAAAGGCCCCCTCTCATTTCTGAGAGGGAATTTGGAGCCGAGAAGAGTCCGCCACGCTGCTCCAATGCTGGTTGGCGGACTTCACAAGTCGTCAAAATATTTTTATTCCTCAGCCATGCAGATTTCCGCACGACATTTTCTTTCACCACTGAGCACGTGGTAAATCAGCATTTAAAATTACAGAACAATTTTAGTGATGCCGACACCGGAGACTGAACTAAGCTCATACGAGTACTGTGAATTTTAAGGCGAGAGCCTAGCCATTGAGCTACCACGGCTCTAATCTACATATCTGACTCTATATTTAATATCATATACTTTTTATTATTATTACTGAAGATAGTAACGAGACGAGCAAATTCTTCACCCGATGGCAAAAATGGGAGGAGACCTGTGCTCAGCTGTGGGATATTTATATGCTTTACTTTTACAGTGCCTTTCAGACCGAAATATAATAATATTTGAATACTACTGCTTGACGGCAGAATATTGCATTGATACCTACTCAGACGGATTTCTGCATAGGTGTGCATCCAGTACTGCTGATATTCGAACAGGATTCAGCAACCGGGTAAGGTGAGCGCTGATCAACGAGGCCGTCAAACTTGACAGACCGAGCTTGGAAAATTTACCTTTGCATATAAAAAACACAAATTAAAAACGCCGTTGTTTTAAATCGACAATCAAAGGTATTATTTACACGCGAAATCTGCCGCTAGCGTGCCGTATACTCGTGTTAAGAAGTTAAGAAGTGAAGCAAGTTGTACAGGAATTTGAAAGTTTGCGCGCACAGAGAATCATTTACGAAATATCATCTAGAGTTGTCCCTAAAACTACATTTATAAAAAACTAGCTGATAGAACTGTTTTATTTTTTGGGGTAAAAATCATTCTACATGATGCTGTCTGTTTACCAAATTTCGTCAAGATCGGTTCAGCGGTTAAACCGTGAAAAGGTAACAAAATAACAAAGGGACAGAGAGAGTTACTTTCGCATTTATAATATTAGTATGGATTAATCTGAATACCAGCGATACTAATAAAGTTATAATAAATTATAGCGTATTTTATAATTATCTTTTCAGAATTGTTTAGTTCCACTAGAAAAATAAGCCATCAGATTTTCAATTAGTTTTGAACATAAGATTATTGTGTACACGGGAATTGAGTCCTTCTTAGGATGTGATATGAAATATCCCATATCAAGATCCCATATCAAATACCCCATCCTAAGAAGGACTCAATTCCAAAAAGGTAAGGTAAAGGCAGAGAATGCAGACAAATAACAAATGGATAACTGTGTAAATAAATGAATTTTTTCAGGTTTTTCTGCGTCAGTGGCTACTAAATTATAGTATAACACGTACGACACTGAACGTGACCACTGCATAAAATTTAAAAAAAAATGGTTATCAAGCGCAAAGCATTGTGATGATTATTTTGACATTCCATTTAAATACAAGTAATACTTGTGACTTAAAATCGGAGAAACAGTCGTATTTAGTACCAGCGACACGGAAAGCTTCGAAAGCAATAAACCAATAACTGGTTGGGCTAGAACTTTTACTTAAGTCTCAAAAAGCATGTATGCTGATAGTTGAGTATCATCTGATGTTATGCATATAGTTATATTAAGCTATCCATATTCTGTAGTTAGGTTTGAGATTAATAAAGAAAAACACGTTCTGCGGTGTGACTTAATCATTATTGTTAAAAGTTAATGTGCTGAAGAATTGTGACGAACCCTCTCCATTCTACTGTCGCCATTATACTGTTGAACATTTTTATATTAAGTCGGCATAATCGAAATCGGCAATTGCTTGCATTTTCAAATGAAATAGACAGGAGAAATACTAGAATTTCTCCTGTCTATTGCCGAATGGCATTGTATATAAAGAGAAAAAGGAGACTTTTAAAATGCGTGTAATAAAAGCGTAAAAACCTTATTAAAAGTCAAGCATGATAATAGTTGTTGATAATAAACATACTAGCATTATAACAACTCTGTATGCTATCTTCTGAAATCGTAGAGGCGGCAGTGAGGCGTCGAAGGCGCGGACGCGACGACTTCCGGCCTCGAGGCAGCCCGTGCACTGCCGTTTGATTTATTTTATATGTTAGCAGACTATTCGCGGCATAATACAGTATCATTCCCTGTTTGAAACATTTACGCAAATAACCAACTTTTTGAAAATTAGTAAATACGTACTATATTGCCGCATGGCGGCGGCTCAAGAGAATCTATCACCCTATCTCATCCCGTGGGTGTCGTAAAAGTCGACAGAGGGTAAATGAAAACCAGTAGATGGATAGCGGCATCTTTCTGGAACATCTGAATAAATAAACTGCGACTGCCAACCCGCCTCCCAAGCGTGGCAATTATGGCAAAATCCTCCCAAAATGAGACCTACAAACTTTGGTGGCAATCTATTAGGGTGCTACCTTCATCAGTGGACTAGTAATAGGCTGAAATGATAATGATGAAATATTTTTCAGATCACCTTACAACGTTTTTGATTGATAACAGCAATCGATGGCTTTTCGTATTCGTAAATAGTAGTCGGGTATTATTTTTGTCAGTGGAACAAAAGTTAAATCGACGTCCGCGTAGCAGAGTACTCCTACGCCGCGGGTCCTAGGTTTCGAATCCTAGCTGGAGCTAACATTTTTGTAATAACAATAATTGTTTGTTTTCGGGTCTGGTTGTGCATGTGAAATTTGTATCTGTTATACGCACCCACGATTCTGAAGAAATCTCTTGTATGTAAATTATCAGCAAAATTGCCGGATAAAAACCATATAAGGCTGTCATTTAGCTTGAATTTAATAGTTTATATTTCAATTTAATCAGTAAGGCAGGTGCCATGGAATGCCCATGGATATTTTTTACTGAGTAATAGATACTAAAACGTATTACACGGAGCTTTTTCTATGACTCGAGGTTAATTTGAATCATTGGGTAATTTTTGTTCATGTTTTGCATAAGCGTGTTGGTGTCGGTGAAGATTATATAGGTCCTAGGTCTCAGCTATAGTCAATATTTATGCTATAAGAAACGGCTTGAAAACATGCGCAATAGTATATTCT
The DNA here is from genome assembly GCA_019845155.1 of Luehdorfia chinensis. NCBI lineage: Eukaryota > Metazoa > Arthropoda > Insecta > Lepidoptera > Papilionidae > Luehdorfia > Luehdorfia chinensis. Next base: position 3,139,488 of record JAHVAK010000125.1, read on the forward strand.
ATTACTTAATGGTGGCTAGACGAGGCGACACTATTTATATTTCACTATTAATAATTTCAAAATAACATTAAAAACAATTTCAAATTTTTGAAATATACACAACAAAAATGTATTTTACCATTTCTTTGTAAAACGATCTTGACAAAATTAGGCTCAAAGGTAGCTTGCATAGTGGAGACGGACATAGGATTATTTTTATTCCGAATAACCAAATAATTCCCTCGGTATTTTTAAAATACCTTAATCCACGCGTATGTAGTCGAGGGCTTCAGCTATATTTTTTTTGTTAAAATTGATGAAACAAGCCAAACATTCACCTGGTGGGAAGTGCAACGTCTGCCCATAACAAATGGTGTGACAAACAGAAAATTTCTGTGTGACACAACACTGAGTCACTCTGAGACATAAGTTCTTAAGTCTCATATGCCTAGTGATTATGCTAGCTCACACTGCCCTTAAAACCGAAACACAGTAATGTTTGCGCACTACTGTTTCACAGCAGAATAACTGGCCCTGGGGTGGTACCTACCTAGACGGATAACTGCATAGGAATCCTACCACCAGAAAACTACTACTAGTTATTAATATAAACCAGTACGAATAAAATGATAATATACCTACGCAAAAGAAATAATGGTAACAATGTCGTGATGACAATTGAAGGCAAATCAACCGTCCATATGAAAGGCGGGACCTCATTTCTCCTTAAACTGTATTGTAAAGAAGACCATATATAGAAGGATCTTCGCCAATTTTTTTGATATAAATTTTAATATCAACAAAATTTGGCAAAGATCTTTAAGAAGAGAAATATTTATTTCTACATAAATCTTTAAACTATGCATCCCTCACAAATATAGCTGTATGCCTCAACAGTCAACGTACCTGTCTTTTTAGTCATGTCTTTCGGGTCATACTAAGTTCAAGATAATGTAATGTACGATGCACAAGTTATTTCTTTATGGTCTGGTTTTGGTTATATTGTCTCTCTAATCTAAATTAAGAAGTTATCAACTGCGAATCCGATATTTCGTAATGCTAAAAGATAATTATGATTACTAATCCCAATAATCTCGAATTGTTTGTTTTATATAGTGGTCGCAAGTTACCATTAAATCGAATTTACACATGAGCTTTTTCATGTTTCTTTCAAACATACGAGAAACATCTATCCTTATTACCGGAATGCAATTTTATAACCGACACTTTTGTTTAATGTTTTGAAAATTTGTGCAAGTTTGCGGTTTTCGAAGTCTCAGAAACAATTTCCTTCGCGGCAGGATATCGATAAATTCGCTTAGAAATATAATTTAATCCAAGCACAATAGTCCTGAAGCATATCGCGTGGACCGACGCGCCGCCCTACGAGGGGCGGGCAGACGTAGGTCTGGGTAGAAATAAGAAGTATATAAAAGACATGTCATTTTTCTGTACGTAATATCTGAATCAGTGATTGTGACTTTTATTCTATTATCGGCGGTATTTTTATAGAATGAAACTCAATTCCATTGTGCTACACATATAGTTAAGCTTTTAAACATACAAAGGCAAAAAGGCTTTTTACTGGTGGTAGGATTCTTATGCAGGAAACCGTCTAGGTAGGTACCACTCCAGGGCAAGTTATTCTACCGTGAAGCAGTAGTGTGCAAACATTACTGTGTTTCGGCTTGAAGGGCACTGTTAGCTAGCGTAATCACTGGGCATATGAGCCAGTATCAGTGTAGTGTCACACAGAAATGTTCTGGGTGACAACATTTGTTATGGGTAGACGTTGCACTTTACATCAGGTGAACGTTTTGCTCGTTTCGTCACTCTATCCAATAAAAAATGCGATTTAACTGTAACGCAGTAAATGCCGTATGGTAGTAGTTACCAAGTGAAATGTTAAACTAATGCTTAATGTCAGAAATTTTAATAGATGCTAGAATAACTATTCTGGCATTCTGATATTTATATTAATAGAAAATTCCAGTTATTTTTACTTTAATAATTCTCAGTCCTTAGAAACATGGATCGTTTTAATTTCAATCTTATTTATTTTATTTTAATTTAACTTACTTTTGTTTTGGTTTAGTTTTGAATACCTATAATCGTAAAACTATTGAGATGTTTAATTAATATAGACTATTTTTAACAATTGTTTTTGAGAAGTATTGCCGTGGATTGGTGGCGTGAGATAATCTACTACACCACTTATCCTGTGGGTTCGTCAAAGCCGACAGACGGAAATACAAGGAAAACCCCATGGCTTCCGGCAGATGACAGAATAACTTATAAAATAGTGATGTATTGTATTAATAATTCTAAATGATACAGACCAGTGATGGGCAATAGTGTCTAGGATGTGTTATATCTGCGATCGCAAATCCGTTCGGCAGCCGTGGTGATTAAGGCGAATCCTTTATAAACTCAGGACAAGCAGTCCAACAGTGGAAAGCGTTAAATAGTTCATAATAGTTTTCTTGATCGAGTTCCATAAAGTTGCTGGTATTTCTACCAATAAAAGAATGAAACCAAAGTTAAGTATATATAAAAAGTAAATTCGGTGCGACACAAAAACGTAAGTCGATTTGAGCATATTCCTTAAACGCCGAAAATTCAGTCCGCGCCCCCGCCGTCTGTCGATCGACGCAATAAGATTTGAGATCACCGCGGTTTGTATTCAGTCGACTCGCTAGACCTCAAGTAACACAGATGCAAAGATACTGGAAGAAAGAATAAATAATAGACACACTTATAAAGTGCACCTTTCTTCTTGAGAAAATCTATGAATCTTACTTTTATAGTTAAGCCAGTTACACGGAGTTGTAACGACTTAAATAACTATGGAAGAACTAAATGTAACATATTGATTTACTTTATTTTCTGTATCAATACTAGAATAATTGCTAATGTATTGGCGGCCTTTGAGAAAACAGTATGGGTTCTTGAAGGACCCAAAGTCGTATCGTTCCGGAAAAAGCGCTGGCGGCAGCTGATTATATAAAATGATCCTGCGATGGCAGAAAATTCCGTAAAAATAGCAAAGTGGTTGAATGCCAACGATCCACGCTAAAAGTATAAATCTGATATAGCATAAAAGACCGTGTCACACTGCATTAATGGGTAATGATATCCTACTGGCCGATTTTTCACAACAGTAACAACTTCGGAATACTGACGGAAGCTATTAACTGCTCAATACCACAAGAGTGTACGAACAAGCACAGAGGCACTCACTTGTTCTAATTTACCCTTGCCGTGTCCTTGCTGATGCGATAAGAACGGAAGTAGCCAAGAGGATACTATCAGAAACACAAGGACAATTACAACACAGTCCGAAAGTCAACAATATGTGTTTTTACTAATATCTTAGCTCCGGCTGGTATTCGAATCCAAGATCCGTGGCATAGTAATCTGGGACTCTGACCTTACGGTCACGTGATCGTGTTATTATTGTTGACCTGTGACCACTATTTCCTCTGACATTTGTAAGCTAAGTAGCATTGATATTAGAGTTGAAAATGATGTTATTATTAGACATTAGAATAACATTTTAAATTTAAGCTAAAATTAACAAACACATGCCAACAATGGCGAAATATGAGATACCATTTAAATAACTTCCCACCACTTTAAAAATCATATTTCATGTGAATGCAAATAAATAAAGATGGATCCTCAGGGAAGACACTGCACAAAATGGATGAATGTAAATGGTCCCACCATTTAGTAACTAAATTCATGTCTAACATCCTTACACAAAAAAAAAGAAATAAAAGGAAAGTTATCGTTACCATCTATTGGTATTTATTCCTTGACCTGAACAAAAGAATTGAGCACGTGCTGTTGTCACGCGGATTTGCTCACGTATCGAGCCTCCAACGGCTCTACGGCTGTGTATAGCATTGAGTAATATGACATCCACTGCCTATTGTACGCATACAATGGAGGAGAGGATTATTTTTTATTAAAGATCAAATCATATCCTTTAACTTTTATATAAGTCTTTATATTCTGTGGAGCTCTACAATGAAATTGAATTAACCGCCACGATTATTTTTCAAGATTTTTTTATTGGATAATGTAAATGAAAGTGAATAGGAAGCAATAATAAAAATAAAAACCATTTATTCACTCCCACAAAAAAGTCTTACTACTAGTAGGACATAAGAAAATATGCTATATCCTCAAACCTTTCCTTGTGGAAGACTGGTGCATGACGTATGTTTTTTTTAAAGACCCGAATTACAAGTCACCAGTGACCTCCCGCAGATAGATTTTAGAATCGTACATAGGTCTATTATAATATGATACTAAACGACACATAGACAGTATGTTTGCTATTAAACTAAAAGTATTTTTAAAAGGTTTTGAATGAGTGAAGTGCAATGTATCTGTTGTGTTTACGTGCGAACGTATGAGTGCGTGTGGATGATAGAATTATTGTGGATATGTGTATACGCGAGTTTAAATAATTATTATGTGTGTTATATGATTATGATTGTGAATTATTCCAGTGAAATGAAATATGGGACAAACATATTAAATACGATTTGTTTATAAGCATGTGGCGACGTGTATTTCAACAACTAAGAAGCTCAACAACAATAGCATGCTGTACGCACTACAGAAGTTCCTTCGATGCTAAAATGTATGTACTAAATATTACTGGTAGAAGAACAGGACCGGGGAGATCCCCGATCAGACTACCTGACCTCGTGAGTAGGTACTTCTTTACCTTCGGCAGTTAATCTACTCAATATTTTTTAAACACCGACTATTGTTGTACTACAAAGTGATTTTAAATGGAAATGATTGTCGATACAAGCATATCGTTAACATGATGGCAAGTGCCACGAGTGTGCATTGGTAAGCTGTGTAGGACACTGTCTCTTAAATCTAATACTACGACCAGTACTGTGTTCAAATCAAAGTATAAAGCAACACTTCCATCGTCTTCTTCGTCGTTCGAACATTCCTTCGATCTTTTTAACCATTTAATACTAATATTTTTTTTTTAAATCGATGCACGTTCTTGTGGTAGGATTTCTTTCCTGGAATCCGTCTAGTACTACCGCGGAGCCAGTTATTCTGCCATTTTGGTTTGAAGGGCACTGAGAGCTAGTGTAATCACTGGGCATATCATACTTAAGAACGGATGTCTCAGGGTGAATGGCGCAGTGTGGTGTCTCACAGAAATGTTCTGGGTGACACAGCATTTGTTATGGGCAGACGTTGCACTTACCTTCAGGTGAATGTTTTACTCGTTTCGTCACTTTTACAATAAAAAAAACTCATTGGGATTTCTCCTGTATAGTGATAGCTTTTTACAGACATACATTTCACGTGCTGAGATTAGAATCCAGGGTCTAAGGCGTAGAAGTCACCTACTCTGATCCCTAGGCCACAAGGTCGTCTGTTTATAAAAGTGTCTCGCTGAGGGATTTTTTCTCCCGATCTTGTTCATTTGAGCTTTTAAGGTCATGTTTATCCGGAATTCTTGACATACCGACGAAAAAATTACAGATATCCCGTAAATTTTATAAGTTAAACAGCTTTTATTTTAAAACTTTTTAAGTTAACAAATAAATATTTTTGACAGCAAAATGAGTTGTGTAGTTTGTACTGTAGTTTGTACTGGTTTCCACCAATCTCACATTTTTATATTTATTAAAGAACAATGTAGAGCCTGGGCCGATTTTAGACCACGGCAATAACTTCTGAAAACTGCCGGAAACTATCAACTTTAGAGATTTTAATGTCAAATGTGTACGTGCAAACTAAGAGACTTTTTCGTCCAACCAACTTGACTCAGATGTAACGCTCATGCGATAATACCGTAGGTAGCCTAAGATCCAGTGTCAGTGACAAGGGGGCAATTATAACATAGTCGCACCCGAAAACCAACAATTTGTGCCATTACACATTTGTTGGCTTCGGCTTGAACCTAAGACCCACGGCGTCCACTAAGCGACGGCTTCTCAAAAGCTCACTGTAATTAGGTAATGACTTAATACATAAAAATGGCAACCGTAAAATTTAGTATTTGTTTTATTTTAATGTCTCAAGTCTAACAAAGTCCCGAACAGAACTGCCTAAAATAATCACTCAAACCGATTTCAGTAAAATAATTTGTACACAGAAGAAATCACGTATACAATATATAATATAATGCGGGCACCATAAGTAATACAATTTCCAAGGTATAAAGTCAAAGAGCTTTCTGCACCCTCCCTCTGCGCTCCTCCGCGCCTCTTCCCGCTCCGGTGTCGCAATAAACTTAATTACACTAATACCGACCTCAATACGTGACGTTTGTGAGATAGGATGCTCATGAATTTGGTAAATTGTGGAATTTAAAATTGCCGTATTAAATTTTCATTCGTCGTTATGATTAACAGTTAAAGGTCTCTGTAAAACGCTAGGCGCTCGTTTTAAACCTGGGTTCGATTCCCGGTGCCGGCACCACTAAAATTGTTAATTGCAATTTTAAGTGCTGATTTACCACTCGCTCAGCGGTAAAGGAAAACATCGTGAGGAAACCTGCAAGACTGAGAAATAAAAAATATTTCGAAGACATGTGCAGTCCGCCAACCCGTATTGGAGCAGCGTGGCGGATTCTTCCTAGCTCCAAAACTCTCTTAGAAATGAGAGGAAGCGTGTGCTCAGCAATGGACATTTATAGTCTGAAACTTTACTCTTTTTTTTAAATTTGTCAGTAATTAAATTTTAAAGCAATTAAAGTTTCTTTTCTAAACAGTTCTTCTTCAAATCACATTAGACTTCATTTTTCATGTAACATTCTACATATTATTGCAATCATATAAGCAATCATATAATTTTATTATTACAGGAACATATATAAAATATATATCAAATTATTGACTTCATACCAGTACCTTTTACTTATTTTTTAATTACTTTTTCTTATTAATTTTACGTCGTTTAATTTTTCCAAATTCTTACATTCTTAGATCATCTTTACTTATTAAACTATATCTTCTTGAATCTCGCTACACTATTTATTGTAGTACATAGCCACCATTTAAAAATAAAAAAAATATTTCATATCGAACTATATATCTGTATTCATTACATATTTTATACACATAACAGATAAGACTTAAGAATTAATCTCAGGGTTACTAACGCATTGTGCAGACAGAAATGTCCCGGGTGACATCGTTTGCTATGGCTAGGTGCTGGTGGTAGGATCCCTTTGCAGGAATCCGTCTAGGTAGGTATCACCCCAGGGCCATTTACCCTGATGCCTCAGGGTGACGGGCGCAGTGTGCTGTCACAGAAATATTCAGGGTACGCAGCATTTGTTATGGGCAGACGTTGCACTTACCATCAGGTGAACGCTTTGATATTTTCGTCACTATAACCAATAAAAAGAGACGTTGTACTTACCATGAGGTGAACGATTTGCTCGCCTCATCACTTTCTTTCATAAAAAAGAAAAATTAATTTCTTAGTATATAATACCATTAAAAACGAACAACACAAAACTAACGTTAGTTACTTAAATATAATTAGTATACTGCCCAAGCAAGATAATGTTTTTTCTTTGCCTTTTAGACAAAAGAAACCGAGTTTGCATTTATATATCATCATCTCGGCCTCATCTCGGCCTCATCTCGGCCCAAGAGTGAAAGTCAAATAAGGAAAATGCAAAAAAAGCCACGTGGTCTCTGACCGGTACTAAAAACCATCTAATTACCCAGACTGATATTGGGAAACAGCTTCTAAAGTCCGGGTCGTCTGGTACTGAGATCGTTAATCTGCTTGCTAAGCTTGGTGACTGCCGAAAATCCCCCACCTAAATTTTTCCACCTTTTTCTAAATGGGTTAGACAGTGACTATATTCGTAGCCCACTTTTTGCTCCCTTCGGGAAACCAGAATTGACGGGTGGCGAACGACGTAGCCGCCAATTTGGTAAAAGTTTACTAGAGACGATTTTGTCCACCCAAACAGAGCCCAGCATGTAATGCTGTAAATGCATATAAGGCTAGCCTTAATTTAGGGTCGCAGTCCTAGAGTAGATCGGCACGCTAACGACCAGGCTCGCCCATACCCACGCAGCCATCGGCACGGTAAAAAGGATTAGGTAGGAAATGGAATAATGGGAACTATGCGGTGGATACCACTGTCTCGGAAGGAGCAGAAGGAGACAGCAGTAGCTCGGGAGGCCGGGGTCGCTTACCCGGTACCATACCGTCTTTGCCGGACAAGGCAGCGTGGTCAAGTAATGGAGTACTTCTACAGTCCTGATATGAACAGGATTATTATTAATGTTACATACAACATACCCCATGTTTAGGTCTTATTAAGAATCAGTAAAAAGTAAAAGAAACTACCTTTCTTTTAAATATCACTAAAGAGAAACCGTCCAATAGTAAAGGCATGCTCACACTACAGCACATGTAATTACGTGCTAATTACGCACTCTAGGCGAGCGTGACTAATTCGCACCCCGTCGCGACTCGCGCCACTACCGCACTAAGCTGGTACTTATTTGTTGATGTACTTTCATTAACTTTATTTTCATTATTAATATGGTAACGCTTGTACTGGTAGCACGTCTTTTTAAATTAAAACTTATTAAATCACCTTGATCAGTCGTCTTATGATTTGTTTTTCGTTAAACATTTAATTACAAACATTCAAAGGTCTAGATGAGACCGCAAATATTAATGGCTAACGTTACATTTAATATTAGGTAAACATTTTGCTCGTTACGTCACCGTCTTTTATAAAACAAAAACTAGCTGACCAACGTCAGCTCCCCACGAAAGTTAATGTTATGTTCAAGTCTGTATATAGAAAAACCACGCCTGCCTGTTAAACATTTAGAAGTTAGTAATCCTTGGTGGGTTATAATATTGGGGAAAAAGTTTCTTCGCATTTTATATGAAAATTCATGTCATTGCCAATGTAATGCCATTTCGTGCGATGACTTTTTGTCATCTTGAAGGTAGTGACATGATCCCGTTGCTGTAGAAATTTTGGGACTTCTGAGCAAAAAAACGCGACAAGTAGCTTTGGCAGTACTCTCTTGGATGTTAACCTGACACTCCCTAAAGAATTCTGTAGAGCCCGAAACAGGTGGAAATCTGAAGGAAGATGCCAGGTCAGGTCTATATGGCGGATGCATCAACACCTCTCAGCCAAACTCTCTTAATTTTTGCTGAGTGGTGAGATATGTGTGGTCTAACGTTGTCGTGATGAAAGACACACCCTTTCTATTGATTAATTCCGGCCGCTTTATCTCCACTTCTTGCTTTATTTTCATCAGTTGTTGGCAGTAGAGATTCGAATCGATGGTTCTGCCCTGCGGTAAAAGCTCATAATGAACAACGCCCTGCCAATCCCACCATATACAGCATTACCTTATTGCGAGTTAACCCGGATTTTGGCAGTCTGTGAAACCTGACCGTCATTTGACCACTGCCTTTTTTGCACGTTCTTGTCGTACGTGATCAACTTTTCATCACCAGTTATCAATCTCTTCAAAAAAGATACGGTATTAACATCAATGGCGAAACAATCACGTTTGATTTGAAAACGACATAGTCATAATGGAAGAATCGCTGAAGAACCTTAGCACTATACTCAATGACCTCAATAGTCTTAAGATGAACATGGACAAGACGAAGATCAGGTCTAACATCCATGTCACACCTATACAGATTGTTGTTATGAACACTACGGTGGAAGTTGTCGACAAATATGTATACCTAGGACAGATTGTCTGACTAGGTAGGTCCAACTTCGACCAAGAGGTCAATCTACAGATCCTACTCGGCGGGGCAGCGTTCGGGAAACATCGTCACATCTTCTTGTCGAGTATACCTCAATGACTCAAAACAAAAGTATACAGTGCGTGTTGCCAGTGGTGACATACGGAACCGAGACATGGTTTTTCACTGCAGGCCGCATGAGGAAGCTCAGAGTCGCTCAGCGAGCTACAGAAAGAGCTATGCTCGATAAAACGATGATATCTGCAGCAAACCTAGAGTAACCGACAAAGACAAAGGATTAGCAAGCTAAAGTGCCTATGGGCTGGTCATATAGGTCGTAGAACCGATTACCGATGGAGAACTGGCAAACGCAGTGTAGGGCGAACCCTCACTAGAAGGAGCAACGGGAAGTCGATGGATGCAGGTAGCTCAGGATTGTGTTTTAGCGGGAATCTATGGTTGCCTATGTTCAACAGTTGACTATGATAAGCTGAAATAATGGTGATGATGGCAACTTGGCAATTTAGAATCAATTAGCATGATGAAAAGTTAAGCATGCAGTATCAAAAATATAGTCATTAAAAATAAATTTAAATTACCAATACTATGGCTTCAGCTGAAATACAAGGCCCAGACCTATAATTTCAAACTTATGCCTGAAGTCGTAATTTTTTTGCGATTATTGGGAGGAAGATTTTCCAACACCGCCACTACTTGGTAAAATGAATGAAGCAATATAATAACATAATATTTAAATACTTATCTAATCTTCACGCAGCAAAAGTACTTTCGACGAGAGAGATGCAGAAACAATGTCAATAAAGAAAACTGTACCTTCGGAATAAAAAATCCAAACCCATTACTCCAGTAATCAGGCAATTCTCGTATCTCAGAAACCCATTTCGTTGCATGCAATTACGTCAGCGTTCGATTGCTTGCTTCGTAGGTGCACCCGATATCACGAACGACTGCGTGCGATCACCGCCTGATGAGAAATTTGCCGCGCGACCACTCGGAAATATTGCCGCGACGACGCCGCGGTATAGTATATATACCTTGTAAAATTAGTTTTGATACTCTTAGTTTGTTGTAGATACTTAAAATGTGCAAGAGTGTTGGGAATTTCTATTTTGTTACTGATGATCTGTGTTACCTAAATTTTTCTTTGCAATGGCACGTGTCACATACGCTTCTTCCTTGTTATTATAGCGTATTAGCGTTTCATTTAGGGTGGATTCCACCGTTGAAAATAAACCCGATCAGTTCAAGCTAAACGAAGTTTAAGCATTTAACTGACTTCAATGCTACAGTTTTCATTTCATCAACATCAAATGAACACAGTTAAAGCTAAACGCGATTAATATTCAGAACGCCCAATTTTCGACGTTCAACTCTTTAAAAGCGTTTAGAGCTGTCATTGTCAATCGCACAACTATGTAAAAAAAAATTATATTTAATTCGTATAGTTTATTGTTTGTAAGCTATGCATAAAAACAGGCTGTTTGATGTCGCAAAATATGAAATACATCGAGTTTTTGTTTTATTTTGTGTCGATATTTCAAGTAAACTTCATTTTTCTAAACGCGATCAAAATGGAGCTGGTGAGACAGAACTCAGTCAGACAGAACCCAATCAGTTAGACAGAAACCGAGATCAAATGATACATTTGAACTCAGTCAAGTAAAACGTGGTTTCCAAAGCGAACAAAAGTTTGTAGCTCTCATTTTGGGGGAATTTGCCATAGTTGCCACGCTTGGCAGACGGGTTGCCAACCGCAGTTTATTTATTCAGTTGTTTCAGGAAGACGCTGCTGCCCAACTCCTGATTTTCATTTTCCCTCTGTCGACTTTTACGACACCCACGGGATGTGATGGGGTGGTAGATTCTCTCAAGCCGCCACCACACGGCAAATGAACATGAATGAGATGAATTGCGTCAGTTGGGATCCATGACCTACGATTCCGTAGATACCCTCACTAGTACGCTGTCACTTTTTTATGTACGTAGTATTCTAGTACAAGGATTCAAGCAAAGGAAGCGAATTAATTTAGTTCAAAAATAATTCTCTGCCTTTCCCTTGCCAGTCCAATTTATTAATTCCGAATGAAATATTGTATCTAAATCTTCTACTATATTCTAGTGGGAAGTCCGCAGTAATGTATGCGGCAAACTGCGCGCCATACCCTCCCGCAATGACACCTGCAATGTGCCATGTGTGTAAGCAGGTTGCATACATACTAATATTATTAACGCGAAAGTAACCTCTGTCCGTTTGTTACCTTTTCACGGTTCTACCGCTGAACCGATCTTAACGAGATTTAGCGCAAAGACAGCTTGAATCCTGGAGACGGGCATAGGATACTTTCTTCCCGGAAAATCAAATAGTTCTTACGGGATATTTAAAAAACCTATACCCCCCCGGACAAAGTCGTGGGCATCGGCTAGTTATCTATACATTAAAACGTGAAGAGAAAATATTGAATCCCTTTTTAAGCATATTGCGCGCACGAAGGAGTGTTAGATTTGGCATAGTTAAATTTTCTATGGAGAAGAAGCGAGGAAGCTAAGATGTATGTATAAAGTGTACAAATACGTTAAATGAAATAAAACATTCATTATTATGTTCAACTGCCAATGTCAATCACATAAGTAAACCTGTCGTTTGTTTACGTTCATACTGCTAATGTCCAACACATAATAGTCTGTGGCCAACCGGTCGCACAGAGTGTAGATTGTCTATTTATTTTAGCGATGTCGCCATGGAATTTCAAAATGTTACCAACAAATAATTACTCAAAGCTCAATAAAGTACACACTTAAAAAAATATAAATGACCGTTCTATTTAGACCACTGATTGGCATCTAATTATTATTAATACATGATGAAGTTCTTTTTCCACCCCGTCCTGTTCTATTTCGACCATGGTGACGGTATTTGGGTTTATACTTACTATCTTCTTTCTTCTTCACAAGATATACTAGAGCGCCTTATGTTTCCAAGGAGTTACATGGGCACGTACTCGCTCTGTTCTCATACCCAATGAGACAAAGGGATAACAGATAAAGGTAGGTGCAGATATAGCGATGCGAACCAGAGATGCGGAGATAGACACTATAGTTTCAATTTGAAAAGATATACTCATCAGCTGGAATTTAAAACTAGGACTAACGTCATAATGACTGTCTAAAGATAAGCCTTAAAATCATGAAAAAGTCAGACATGCAGGTTTTCTCACGATGGTTTTCATCACCGCGGGGCACATCGTAGATCAGAATTATTAATTTTAATGGTGACGACACTGTAGATCGAACCCAGGACCCCACGCGTATTATGAAGCCTAAAGCGACTAGCCCCTAAACAAAGGCGTTCGGTTCTTATCTATTTGATGTCTTGTTTATAAAAATAAAAAAATCATGTAACAATTTTTAATAACTTGTACAGTCTGATTAGGTTTGTTATTGATAAGTTTTTGCGCTCTTTATATATCATCATCATCGTCATCATCATCCACGCCTTCTAAAGAGTTCGCTGCTGAACATTGCAGTGCAAGTAGTTCATATGCCCCCCCTAAAGTAAACTTGAAAGACATTCGATCGCTATACAAGATTCTGCTCAATACAATTTAGGTTTGGCTTATTAGTCGGCTCAGTTGAAGCAAACGCTAAGCTGAAACGCAGAACATTTTACTTGTACGTTTTGGGACGCGGGTTCGATTACCGTTAGGGACAAATTTTTGTACGGCCTACAGACAGTTGTACCGTGTATGTGCATTTACAATTTATGTTTTATAGGAGAAAATGACAAGACGAGCAAAACGTTCGCCTGATTGTAAGTGCAACGTGGGCACATAACAAATGCTGTGTCACCCAGAACATTCCTGTGTGGCACCACAGTGCGCTCCTCCTAAACACTGTGCTTCCACACTACTGCGGTTGAACCTACACATACCTAGACGGATTCCTGCACAGGAAGACTACTACCAATAAAAATGTCTGTAAAACTCACCCACGCCACTGAACTCCTTGTTTGGACATTGTTTATTTACATAGGCAAATTAAGGTTATCTATCGGAAGGTATGACATTTTTCTGCCATGTCCAATCGAGTTTTGCTACACCCACGTGCTTAGATGGGGTGGTAGATTATATTTATCATCATCATCATTTCAGCCTATCATAGTTCACTGTTGATATAGGCCTCCCTATAGATTGAAATCCGTCTAGGTAGGTACCACCCCAGGGCCAGTTATCATGCCGTTAAGCAGTAGTGTGCAAACGTTACTGTGTTTCGGTTTGAAGGGCACTGAGAGCTACTTCAACTTATCCAATAAAAAAATCTTATAAGTAATTATATAGTTTTCTCGTCTGGTTGGGATATATATGAATATATAGATAAATATATAAAATAAGATACTATAAGATATATATATATATATATACATATACTGTAAACTATATATATACTGTAAGTAATTATTATTATTAGATATTTAGTATTTCGAAGTTAGTTAGTTTTTTTTAGTATTTGTAAACTAAAATATGTAACCCTACTTATTTACGACGGATGAAACTCAAACATGTGTTCTTATAACCATTCGTTACAAGCACTTGTGACGAGTGGGATGGCTTGTAACAATCACGATGTTACATTCACAAGTTCATCTCTATTACACCCTACTCGTTGTAACGTGTGTCGAGCTCCCGTTACACTACAAGTGTAATCGCACGTTTACACTTGAATGAGACCGTAGTTGTTTGAAATGGATTCGAGTTTTGTAAATACAATTCGGCATCTCTTCGATTAATTACCATCAAGTGAGCTGTGTGTTGTAATGTACATGTGATTATTTTGTACAACTGGTGCGATCAGTCACGTGACTCAGTAATTAGCGTGTTTGCCTACTGAGCCGACAGTTCTAGGTTTGACCAATCAATTTTTTTGTTTCTAGTACGTCACACAATAGGTTAAGGTTTTTATTGGTTGCCGTTTTTACAGACATGGACTTCAAATGCACAACCCCAAACCAACTACTTGCGCAAAAATTGTAACTGGCCAATGCCTATTCATAGGAGATTTTTAAAAAATATATAAGGGGACTCTATAAGAGCAACGGAAGCCAAAACAATTATCTTTTAACTTTTTGTGTCTGTCTGTCTGTATGTTTGTACGTGCATCACGCAAAAAGAACTGCACGAAATTGAACGCGGTTTTTACAGTTGTATTGCTGTAGGTCTAACTTAAAATCTGTTTTATCGTAATACGCCGCTAGAAGCCGAAGTTATCTATAATAAAGCCGGTGAGTTTGTATGTTTGAATCATGCGGTCAAGAAATCTGATACCAAGTTCATTATTTGAAGATTATCATCGGTTATTGAATAATTTATGAATACAACTACATAATACAACGGCATGTATAACTAATCCTTTTCTCTCTACCACTTACCTACAAGATCGTAGCAAACCATGATAAAGCACAAAGAGCTGTAATTTGTCTCGAATGTAAAACTGAACTGATCGAGCTTCGAACCGGGATAAGCACGGTTCTATACTTCATGTCTAATCGACCGTACAGGCGAGATTAACAAATGACGCTCAAATTGAACCTTTTTTCGGCTAAGCTAATGGCTCGGCAATAATTATTAGCCAGTTTTTTAATCGGTTACAGCACGATTTATAGAGTAAAGCTGTTGGCTTTTGAATAAATTATCCGCCAAAGAAGGTGCTTAATATTAACGGTTAATTAGATACCTTACTTGATGGATTGCTTTCAGATAAAACGGTATGTAATGATTAAGAAAGCACAGTATGTAAGAATAATTTCTTTTAACACACATATCAGACATTTTATATAGTATGGTATTTCGTTTAATAAATACTTTAAGTCTTTAAATTGTGAGTATTGTGCATGTTCAATATTTGTTTCCCACACACACACAGAAGAAGACAAAGACAGGGCTTTTTTTCAAAAAGAGAAAAAAGAAAGAAATATAATCATTTTCACAATAAAATTTGGTATTCTTCATTAACCCTAATCGACGTGATTACGAGTCTCTCTCATTTCACTTAAACTTAATAAACAAAATACGTGATAAATGCATCTCATTTCACTCAATTCTGACTGTAATTTAGCAAACCGAGTAAGTCCAGCGACAAATAATCAAATTTGGAACGCATTTATTATGACAAAAACTGACCGATTTCCCGTTTTTTTTTTAAATTAAGGAATAATGTTTTGTTATGCGCCGTGGTCATTATCCTCGCTTCGATGACAAATGGATCTTTTTTATATGTTATAAATAATAAATAGAGATGAGCAATTCCTTTATGTGATGGTAAACCATGCCTGTCCATACATACGGTTACGGTGCCACACAGAACTTGGCATTTAAAAGTGTAGTACTGCTCTAAGCTCATCACCATGGGACATCAATTCCCTAGTATTATATGCCCTGTAATTACACTAGCCTCGATGCCCTTCAAATCGAAACTCGGTGGTGTCTGCGCTTGTGCTTGCACCAGTGCTTGAAGAGAGAATAATTGGTAAATGCATCCTACCACCAGTACAATCATTTTAAATCTTTACCTTTACTTTTTTCTTTATCTGTTACCAGGAAAGCAAAGAATGTAAGTATGAATGTACCTTGCTCTTCTTATTAGCCTGTTAACAGTCCATTGCTGGATGTTAGTCTCTACCAACACAGTAGAATTTGCCGGAATCACGACGCTTGGCAGGCATATTGGTGTTCGCAGTATCAGACGTCTAACCTTCGACGCTGCTGCTCGTCACTGGTTCGTAATTTTGGTCTGGGATTTTTGTGGTAGTTTTTCAAACGTCGGAAGCCATAATATTTTCCAGCCATTTCTTTTAGTTGACAGCTACGACTCCGATACTCGGGATGAAAATGTGTCGCCGATTTTCCGACGCATTTTATATATAAGTGACGGGACGTGCAAAACGTTCAACTAATGGTAAGTACAAGCCTATAACAAATGCTATGTCACTCAAAGCATTGGTGTGTGGTGTACAGACCGAAACACAGTAACGTTTGCACATTACTGCTTCACGGTAGAATAACTGGCTTGGGGTAGTACCTACATAGACGGATTCCTACATACGAATCCTGCCACCAGCAAAAATATTATATAGAATACAAAAAAATATATAATATTTACATAACATTTTTTGTGTTTTTATGCTATACGTATTTTCAAAGGGTTGTAGGTTAATAAAAAAAGATTATGACTTTTCCGAAGCATAGAATAGAATTTATTATATTGAAATTTTATATTGAAAATGAGTAATTATCTTTAAAAGAAACGTTGCAACTACTCTATATCATAGATGAACACCTGGAATAACCCTTAGTAAGCTTGTAATGAAGGGCTACGTTATTTACACAATACTACGTCATTTTACACGAATTAAAAGGAGATGGACAGCAGCATCTAGTAGTTGCCCACCTGCTGCGCGGGGCAACTGGACAAGACATCCTGATATCGAATCCAATGATAAGTATGTGTCGGGAATCGTTAAATAAATCTCACGCAAGTAGCTTATCTTTACAAATTTGATGTCGATACTTACGATTTACGCCGTGGTAGCTCAGGGGCCGGGTGCTCGCCTTTAATTTCATAATACGCGAGTAACCTGGGTTCGATCCCCGGCGCCAGCATCTCTAAAATTGTTCTAAAATTTTATGTGCTGATTTACCACGTTGCTCAGCGGTGAAGGAAAACATCGTGAGGAATCCTGCATATCCGAGGAATAGAAATATCTCCAGGATATGTGAAGTCCGCCAACTCGCATTGGAGCAGAGGCCTGTGCTCAGCAGTGGGACATTTATAGGCTGTTACTTTACTTTTTTTTTACTTACGATTACCATTAGTAAAATACACTAGAATTAAATTATGCCGGGTGGTGGCTGTCAAAGAAAGTCTGGCATCCCATTTCAGCTCGTATAAGTCGTAAGAGTCAGGCTGAGGGATATGCAGATGATGGGTTACCGGGTTGCCATAGACACGTAAGGCTAGCCTTATATGTCTATGGCGCGCCTTGCTGGGGAGAAGAGGAGAGGAGTAGAACTGTTCTCTCCCTAGGAAAGACCGTCGTTGGTAAGCAGCTGGCGGCGGTGGAGCGGCGGATGTGTAAGCGTTCCCGTGGCCCTGCCAACATGAGACGAAGGCGGAACACAATAGGGTTTTAGTAGGTGCAAGTGCGACTTAACCCGTTCTTGCCCCCGCGAGGACATGAGTCTGATGAACAGGGTATGCGTAAGGCATTAATTACCCCATGAAAAAAGCCTTCCGTGTGAGGCGACCAGTCCTCACTTCTTGAGGGCAGCGTATGTCCAGCTGTGGACTATTAGGAACATGAAGAAAATTAGATACATTGCATCTCATCTCAGTCATGAGGACACTCAAATGTGTGGCAGTGCAGTACTTATGACCAATTTGCTATTGCGACCACTGCGACCACTGCGACCACTTCCGGTTAGCCAAATATTGTATTTGTGCAGGATATATTATAGTGCATAAATATTAGCACAGTTGCTGATTCTTACTCAAAGCGATCATCATTCCATATTCGACATTACGCTTATGCGACAAGATAGGAAAAAGGATCGGATGTAATGTCGGACACGCTGGTGCAATTTCTAAACTTCCAGGTCCGAAGACCAAATCCGGTTGTGATTCGAATTTAGGATTGACTCCTGGGCATGTTCATTGACACGATGCCCGTTAACGCAAATGCGGAATACCCAGACTGAACTACCTCCAATTACCTCTCATGACGAGAAGAGGTCTTGTAGTAGTTAACGTTGTTGACATTGTTAGGGACGTGAAAATACTTTTTTCTTTTAAATAAAAATATTTTGATTTTGAGAGCAGAAATAAGACGATTTATTTCACATTTTATTTAATTCTGAATATAATATCATAATAGGTATTTACAATAGGTGATACAATATGCTATAAATATTAATAAAATAAAATGTGTACAACCGATATATTTTTCTAAACAACAATAATAGGTCCATGGGTATCAAGCAATTAACCGTTTGAATAAATTCATTTCTTGGTTAATGTCTTGGGCGTTTATTAAATAAATGTAGTTGTGAAATGAGTATACAAAATGATCTGACATATAAATATATAAAAAAAAACTAGAAGCGCACTTCTTTATGTATAGGTCGATCCATCCATCGGCAGTGATTTATAATTCATACGTAATTAAATATCTACTTAATAGCGCGACACAATACAACATTTTAATTTTATATATGTATATTATAACTAAATTTTACTATTTTGATACACTATATTTTCTTTGGTATACATCGGGATCTTTTATGAAATATACGTTGTAAAAGTTACGAACACCTAAATTATATTTGTAAATGAGCTGTATGACATTCATAAGAACGGTACTCAGTTATGATAAGTCTCAAGTACTATATATTTATGTATATAAAATAGAAAGCGTATGTATGCATAGATATGAACACATAATTAACATGAGTAAGACTGGTTTATTTTTTATAGATATTTCAGAGCAATGTACGTAGGTCATTTTGCGTATGACGGTATAAGATCATTTACTTCTATCAATGCAATGATGTTTAAACTTTTCAAATTAAATATATTAGAGACAGCGAGTAAATGAGTTAAGATATGATCTCACAAATTATTACTTTTGCAAAGTGTGACAAAGGAAATAGAATGAAATACAATTTTGACAGTTAACATATGTATCAAGCAAGAAAAATATATAATTATACTTGCTATACACATGCTAAGGGACGGTAATATTACAAAAAAAGTACCTTTAACTTTAATAATCAAACAATTGTCAAAAATGATGAGCATTCATTGCACTTGTATTTGAGTCTTCACATTGGCGTTTGTTACCTGTATTATTGCATTTTGGCACGCTTTATATATTTATTATTATGTATTATTAATTACTATATAAATATTATCAATAATCTACTATCATAACTTCAACATCGATAGATACGTTTTATAAATTTAATACAAGACATTTTAACTCGATTCAACGTTACATATTACATATAAATAGCTGCGTTACATATTATAAATTAAAGAATTGACTTAATAAAGTAGCGTGAAGGAATAATGTAATGTAAAGAAAAAGAAACAAAATTGTTGAATAATTTTTACTTTTTAAATGGTATCACATAGATTACAAAATCTCAAAACATAATCAGACTTTATTATCTTTACAGATTTCAAATAAGGCCATGCATAGATTAAAAATTTAACAGCCTAATCGAACATCGTTTAATACACTAACGAACGAAGTTTATTACTTTGAGCAAAATTTTGCAATAATTGAAGTAAACGTGAACAAAATCCTAATTATTATTTTTTTTTTGTCATTTGAGACATATTTATTGTACGCATACGACTCTCACTATATAACTATTAGCAAAATTAATGTTGGAAGCTCAGTTTACAATACAATTAGTAACCACTTTAAGTAGACCTCTTCGTTAAGGAACAGAAAAAATGTGTAATATTTTATTAGTGCCAAGAAAGCTCTCTTTAATATGGTTATTATATTGCATCGCTGAGTTTAATAACGTTTAACATTTCTTTGATATGTTTAATGTACTATAAGTTAAATGAGCTCCTTTATATGTGGTCATAAGATGTGTTTGTATCAACAACCGACAGTAAAAATCTATGCACTCTATATACATTATTAATACATACGACACTGGAAATTGGTAACACATTATTAACTATAATACCTAAAATTGAGATTATATTTAGGCCTACATAAATATTAATATTATTTCAATAATAACAAGGCAAACAATTTGAGAACCAAATTAAAGTCGAAAATGCATTACAATATTAGAAATAGAATGGAACTTATTAACCAAGAACAGTCAGTAACGTCAAAAGAAACGAAAATGTACAATCACTAAAAACTACTATTAACATAACAACCCTATATTTACTATTCAATAGAAAAATCGTGTATTTATCTAAAATAAATACAAAAAAAATTACAAATAAGTTTAGGGACCATAAAAAGCGGCGTCAAAATCGAAGTACAAAAATGTTTAAAGGACACAATATACATCAAGTTTATATTTTATTTTTAATTTTTATCAATTAATTTTAAGATTCGAGAATGTTATAACATTATTATAGGTAAGCTATAATTTCGATTACGAGATTGTAGCGTCTTAATTTAATACTTGTTATCAGTATTACAATTGTAATAGGAAGAATCGCTTTCCAAAAATTACACAAGTCATAGCCAATATGTATTCGGAAGACAAATTAGTTGTTCCAGTTCGAATTCGAAGGCCAGTTTTAGGCCTGGTAATTATTTCCTAATTTCAATTAGAAAACAACTTTTAATGGAATAAGTAACAGATTATAAACACAAATTAAAGGTAATATAAAATAAGGTGCCGTGATTTTTACCCTAATAACTACAAAAATTAGTCATTTATTCTTGAATCATTCGTATCAATTGAATCTATATAAAATTCATTATTCAAGAAAAATCAAATCCATCAATATTTATCAGAAGATAATATATATCTTCTTCTGGAGAATGAACAAAATATAAATGGGTCTAAAACAACGTACGAAAATGTCTATTGAAAATGTATTTCGTAAAATCCGTTATTACCTCTGCTTTCACAATTCTTCCGTGGAAGCAATAGGAGCCTTCAAAAGTGGTGTCCTAGGGCTCCTAGATCCATCAGAATTCCTAGAGACTGACTGGAAATCTTCGTTTGATAGCGAAGCAGGAATGGGGGCAATTTTTAATTGGTGACCATTTAATTTGATCTCTGTTATGGAATGTGACCTCCCGTGATTCATATTGGGCTTCTCTTTGTTGTTGGTTGTCATGGGGTCATGAGTTGGGGTTTTAGCCAGCGATTGAGTGACCCTCGCTCGATTCGATTGCTCTCTAAGAGCCATTTGATAGGCCACTTCGAACGCCTCGCCAAGGGTTAAGATGACTTCGGTAGCTTGATCCTGGAATAAATTAAATTATCGTCAATATTATTAAAACTGCTATTTAATCATTACAATTAATGGCGTAAGGATGACACTGATGTGGTCCTAACTGTACTCCTTCCGGTTAACAACCAGAAGTTGTCATCTGCGCAGAAGATAACATAGTGCCGCAAGTATAAGCGCAAACAGACGCACTCATTCGTCGTTACCTTTCCGTATCTGATATAATATCTAGACCAGAAAACTATTTTTATGTTGCATAAATATTGACTTCCACTGATATTCGGTTAGAAATTCTAACTCAGGACCCCCGATTCAGCAGGCCAAGTTTGTTGACCACTAAACCACACGGTTTTAACAATAGAGTGACTCAAGAGTGAGTCTAACAACAAACTATCGATGCAGACTAAAATATACTATTTTCGCAAATAACACTCACCATTGTGGCAACTCGAAACACGTGGCAATAGTGACTTTTTGTGGCGTGATCTTTAGTGATGTACGCAAAGTGAGTGAGGATCGTCGGCGTCCTGACACGCGCAGTGAATGTTGCGTATTTCGTGTTCACATATCAGCTCCTAATGAGAAGAAAATATCAAAATATACTTTACGATAATCTCTAAAATTTTATTACATTAAATGACTTTGTACATAAGTTTTTTCTTTTCAAATTTTTCTTTTTAAATTACGAAGACACACTAGGATTTATTTTGTACCGTGGGTGCGTTTTACAAACATAAATTTCACATGCACAACACAAGAACGAAAACCAACGATTTGTTTTTATCCACAAATGTTGGCCACGGCTGGGATTCCAACCCAGGATCCGCGGCGTAGGAATTAGGTACTCTGAGTACTAGGCCGTTGGGTTGTCAATTATGTAAATAGTGGGTACAAATATGCTAAAGCTCTATGATAAGTGGGCAGAATGGTCTAAGCAGCCACAATGCTGCTGTGTTCCATGCGGTAAATCTCAAGAAATTAAACATATGGCGAAAATGACTAGTTGGTAGTATGCTTTCATTGCCATAAACTACCATAGAATTATTCTGTTTGGTATGCAACCATACAAAATCCTTATTTATTTAGTGAAATTATATAAATAGGGAAACATCAAAACATTGAAAAACACTTAAAACATATTATAGTTTCTGTTTTAAGATCCTAACAATGTAATACTGAAAAAAATCATAAACTTTATTTATCTATGCTAACATCTAAAAAGTCACTAATTATCCGGTGTATTTAACCGTGAAGAGTTCTGGTAAAAATTTCGTCCCACAAAAAGACGAAAAAAACAATCCTTTTTTTTCTGGAAGAAATACGAAGGCAAGATTCGTGCGAGATCCGATGAAGTGTGAAGACTAATCCATAATTAAAAATCAAGCGGGCAAAGTCAGGGGCTTTTGTTTGGTGGATCCCCGTTTGGGATTCTCGGGGATGGGGTTGTTTGCCCTCCGTACGCTTGGTTGCCTCTCAAAGACCAAACAGCCTTTCATGGCAAGAATTTTTGGAATAAATAACGACTGATACATTAAAGAGGGTCACTATCGTTATATGAACATCCTGTATTATTCAATTGCGAAAGACATTTCTACCGACTGGTCTTTATTTCTCTCACCTACTTTTAAATATTTACTTTCTACTTTTAATTATTTCGTCTAAAATATGTTAAAAACATGTTAAACATTTTCAATAAAACAAATTAATAATGTTACTCAATATGATGATGATGTGATGATGATGATGTTGATGATTGTTGTTACTTAATATACTAAATTAAAGAATGACCTGGTAGGTCTTCTATTCTTAGCATTACTCTCTCACATATCTATTAAATGCACCGTTAAGTAATAAAACAAGTGGAAATTATTTACGGTGTAAACAATTCTTTCGAGTGAGTGAAAAAGTATTTCAAAGCAAAATCTTAGATTATCTCTAGAAAGAAGTATCTATTAGTTATATATAGAAAGTGCAAAAAGTACCTGCAGGTTGTCCATCAAAACCATAAGAAGAGTAAAAAGTAAGTTAAACAAGGAATTACGTATTTTATTTTAAAAAGTTCAAATCATTTTTATTTCAATGCCTTCAAGAACAGTGTCTGGTATTGTGATTCTAATTTGTCTGCTGTATTTGGAAGAACTCTATCCATCGCCGAGCTATTTAGAGTTGAATAATGTTGAATCTAAATTTATTCGAATAAAATCATTCTTACCCTGGTAATTGTATTAAGGAACTTCACCCCTCTATAGCTGATGGAAAGTATGATGTCCGGGGAATCCCGTGGCTCCTTAGTCGTTTTCTTTAGCTTCTGTATTGACTTCTTTGTAGATTCAGTTCCGCGAAGCTCTTTTACTACCGTTGATCCCAGATACTATTTAAAATAAAATATCGTATATTGGACAATGCTCTTCTCTGACAAAACCCTCTCAGAAATAAGAGTGGACGGGTGCCTTGTACGGTGTCACATATACAAACTGTTTTTGCATTACTTTTTTGGACACTATATCCAGTATTCGATTACGAACATTGTAATATCATCTGGTTTCTGTCCTTTTGCCTAAACAAAAAGCGTTGTGCTGTCTTACTGTCATCTTTCAAAATTCATTCGATACCCGAAACATATCGGCACAAAAAATAGATTCAAAATATTTAAGATTATTTGCTGGAAATTACATAGTAGGCTGGTACGGCGATGGCTGATTCACGCGGCTTGGACACTATCTTGGCTTTTACACTATCAGAACAGGTAAAAAGTAAAAAAGTAACGTAAAATACATTAACCTATAAATGTTGCACTGTTAAAGACGGACATCCTTTAATTTCTGAGCGATAATTCTTGGTGGATTTCCACACGTCATTTAATATTTCAACGTTTGTCAATGTTTTATCGACAAGCACTTGGAAAATCAGTACTTAAAATTTCATATAATTGGCTGACTTAAATCTGGTATCAGGGATCGAACTTAGGTCACTCGCGTACAATGAAATTTAAAGCTTTTAATATGCCTGTAGTAACTTACTTCTAAGATGCCTTCTAATTTTTGTAAATGTTTCTAATAGTACTTACATTAGCTACATACGTCACAGCACCAGTAACCAAAACAAACGGCTGGTGTTTCCACTGCGTCTTCAAAGCTCCCGGGACCCCTACTAACAATTCCGATGGTGCCCTGATCTCCAAATCCGAAGGTCTTGGTGGCTGAGGAGCTGGTCGGTTCTTCTTACTTCGCTTAAGCGTCTCACCGCCAGGGGGCGCTAAGTTAGGAACTACTGGAGGCGGTACAGGTTTCAAGTTCTCGGAAGGCGGTAACTTCTCTTTGATTTCTTCTTTTAATTGTTTTATATTGCTTTTCTGAGGACAACGAACATAAAAATACTTGTAACGTAATATACGTATTTAATAACTAACAAATGTATAAAGTATGATGAGCGGTAAATAATTATATAAACAAAATAAAATAAGAATTTGTTATATTTAAGCGAATGTGATGATGATGTTCTCCTAGCCGGTTTCGACCACGGCGACAACTTCCGACTACAGTCGTGAGCCATCAACTGCGCAGGAGATATTATAGTGCCACAAGTGTACGCGCAAACACAGAGGCACTCACTCGTCCCAACCTACCTGCGCCCGATGTAACGCTGATGCGATAAGATCGGAGGTATGCTAGGATGCAGTGTCAGAAACACGGGGACAATTACAACACAACCAGACCCGAAAACCAACAATTTATGTTTTAGCACAAATGTTGGCTCCGGCTGGGATTCGAACCCAGGACCCGCGGCTTAGAAGTCAGGTACTCTGACCACTAGGCCACGCGGTCGTCAATTTTAAAATAATAAGCGAATACTACACATTTAAATAAAACTAGATTTTACGGATTTTAACGTTTAATTTACTACTTATAACCCGACGTTTTGAGCGCTTTACACCACCCATGGTCACGGAACGACTGAGGTGACAGATGTCCTGATGCCATAGCTAACACGAGGTACCTTTAGCTTTTAATTATAATTTCTAGTCTAATCTACCGAGAATGAGCTTACTGTGTCTGGAAGTCTTGAAATAAAATTAAGTCCAAATACCAACCGGTATGGTTGGTTTTTGACTGAATTGTATTAATAATAGGATCCCAAGCTGGTAAGTATGGTACCCACGCAACTTCCCTATTGAAATGAGTATGTTTTTTTTTTTATTTCAATAGCCCTCGCGAATTATACTTGGGAGGAATCGGTGTTCTTTTGCAAAGAATTGTTGTCTATCAAATTTGGTCAAAGACTTAGAGCGTCGATGCTTCACATCAGCTAAATAAAATAACAAATTGTAAAATAATCTACCATAAATTCATTTTGAATACTGTAATTTTTCGCTTTTATTAAGGCTTGAAGTTGTTAAATAATTTCATAATTTTTGAATAATTACTTAATAATTTGAATTTTATGATATATTCATCCATCGTAAAACTCCATTAGGCTCTCGTATTTTTAGTGGCTACTTCATTTTTATAATTCGAATGGTATTAACTTATCCGGCGTAAGATTCGATCAATTTATTAGTGTTTAAAGTTTCTTCTAAAGTTATTACATTAAAAAAAACGTTTAAGCACTAAGAAAACTTAAGAACTAAAGAACGTTTAAGCACAAGAAGATATTAGGAAATTATCTAATAAAAATACATTTAAAATGTTGGTGCGGCAATATTATCTGAAGACATCTGTTAGCTAATTTGTATACGTCTACCTTGATGATTGCAGTTTTATGTATATGTAACGTATGTAAAGTATGTATGAATATATATATATATATATCTATATATATATATATATATATATATATATATATATATATATATATGTATATTTAAGTTTTTGTATGTTTATGTATATTATATTATTATATTTTTTTTTCATTTGCTTTATGTTTTGTTAAGAACTTCGGCTGGTTATTTAAGGTATTTTTCACTTTATTTTTTATGTTGCACCCTTCACAACTTCACAACCACGGGTTGACTGGGAGAGAATGCCAATAGGCATTAAGTCCGCCCATTGTTACTCTTTTAATTAAGGCGTAGAATAAAGTTCTAATAAAAATATAATAATAATCATAAATAAAACTTAAAAAAAATGGAATTGAAGCTATTGAAGCACAATTATTTAAAAAAAAACAAACAAATTAAAAAAAGGTCGGGCCAGAATACGCCGATGAAAATAAAATAAAAAAAAACTAAACAGACGTCTGCAAAAAGTGCCCTAGCTAATTGAAACAGTGTTCGACGAGGCTAATAATAATAGACAAAAAGATAAAATGGCATTCGCGCGACAGTTCACACTTCAGAAGTGTAAAACAAAAGTAATGATGCAAAACAAAAATAAAAACGCGGCGAACAGGCAAGCGTAAAATTTTAATTAAAGCCCTAAAGAATAAAGGGACAAGAGGAATATAATTGACAGCGTGAACCATCTAATTTGTTGCGAGTGTCATTTGCTGGTAATAAAAGTAGAAGAGGCAACAGACGTATTCAGGCTTTAGTGAATGGAATAATAGTTCCGTTGCGATGGGTTTGAATAGTAAAAGGGAGATCGAAACAACCGGCGCTAGTTTCAGTAACAAACTACGTGTTTTCGTGCGTCTTCCAAATTATCACTTGATAAGACACTTTTGCAAGAAAAATTTAATTTTCTTACAAGCTGATTTACAGCTGTTTACATTATTGGTCGATGGCTCATAAAAATATGCTCCTACGTTAACGGAAACTGGGAGCAAATTCATAAAATAACGTATCTTCTTATACAATAAAATCGAAACACTTAAAAAAATAGTATTAAAAATAATGCCCTAATTCTACTGATGGTCGGGTTCCTACTGCAGGAATCGATCTGGTTAGGTATCGCCGTAGTGTCAGTTATTAATTCGAGCTGTAGTATATAAACATTAATGTGTTTTGTAGTGTTTCGGTCAGAAGATAGGTAGTGAACTCTTAGCATAGAGCTGAATATGAAGTACACCAAAAAAATAATTTCAATGTATTTATTATACTGCCTTAATTCTGGTGAATGGTAGGATTTTTATGCAGGGATCAGTCCAGGTAGGGTCCACCGTAGTGCCAGTTATTTAATCGAGCAGTAGTGTGCTAACATTACTGTGTTACAGTCTGAAGGCAATGTTAGCTAGTGTAATTATGGCATAGAACTGATGTCTCAGACGAACGTGACGAACGTAGTGTGGGGCCACACACATTCGAGGTGACACATCATTTGTTATGGGCAGACGTTGCACTTGCCATTCAGAGTAACGATTTCTTAGTCCCATCATGTTCTTTGATAAAAAAAAATATCACAAAAAACCAATTTTTTTTAAAGACTATTCAAATATATCAAAGAAAATATGCATTTATTTTTCCGATTTTACTCATAAGATATAGAATCAATTTACGGTAAAACTTACACAGGTCGATTCGGTGATTTCGATAAAGCCCTTTACATTTGGGTAACGCTGAATATCGATAATTTTTTCGAAGCTTTTTTTAAGACCTTTTCTTTATACATAGATAAAGTATAAAAAAGTAAACCAATGGTCTATTTGTTAAAACAAATTTAAGCTTTACTCAACACACTTAAACATCATGATTTGATGTAAAGAATATTTATTAAGTTTTACCGTTCACAATTTTCAACGCTGAAGTTGGAAATATGTCAGAACATTTTCCCATTCACTTATTAATAGGAGCTCGTGGGTAGGATATCGTGTTTTAGTGGCGTTTCGCTTCGTAACGCAAACCACGCCGCGTGGCTACAGAGTGCCTCACTCGGCATATGAATGGCGAGCTTTGAATAGGTCTCGGATTGAGCACTAATTACCTATACGGGGTTGGCGACGTGTGAAATTAAAAAAAAAGACTCCGCCCGCTACATGCCTACGTGCACTTACAATTACTTGTGCATTTGAATTTATATAACGGTATGTTATTTTATTCGTTATAGAAAGTTTTCTGTTGAATAGTTTAAATATATTAAAAAAATAACCTTTATATCATTTGCAGAGAATCGTGGTAGCTGAACATTTGAACCAAGTAGGTTGATAACCTGGTCCCCACATTTATGTAAATGTTGTATCGTATCACGCTCCAATACCCTCGTACATTAAGTAGGATGCTTATTGCATAACAGAACTGGTGTTATTTGAGCTCAGGAACTACTACTGAACCGATAAAGTCTATCTCCATTTTCAGAGATGTTACAATATTTAAAATGATGTCTCTTCGCGAAACCCTTGGTGATTGAGTAGGTAACTTAAGAGTTAAAGAATGTTTTTATGATTCTAATTATGTAAAATAAGCTGTGAGTTTATATATTGACAAGTAAGATGAAAATTTAATTTTACTACACTAGCCGTCAATAGTCCAGTAATTCAAGTAATCGAGACAAAATATCATATATTAAAGCCTAGCAATTAATTAATCTCGTAAACCACTAACCGGCGGTTTTGAATATAGATTAGATATCTTGACAAAAACTTTGTTTTTGTCTATGACACAAGTGACTTTAAACAATAAAAACATATTGAAACATGTTTAAGAATATCTGTTCATATCTAGCCAGTCTTTTTTTGATGTTTTTAACTAACTGGTAAAGCCTAAGTAATTTAAAATAATGAGGTTTTAATGTACGTATTGTTCGTCTGCTCAAGTATATTGCAGTGTCGTTAATATTATCGCAAACGCAGAGGCATTCTCGTATGCACCTTTCCGTATCCAATGTAACGTTTATGCGATAGGATCGGGGGAAGATCAGGGTGCAGTGTTAGAGGCAAGTAGATAATGGCCGTCGACAACCAAACCCGTAAACCAATTCAATTGTGTGTTGCAAAAATATTATCTTAGGCCGAGAATCGAAACTATTACGCACAACAAGACTGTTTATTTTCAGTGATCATCATTATGGTATGGTCCAAATTTACTAATAACTATAAAACTCTTTAATAACACACGTTATTATGTTAATATTTTTTTAATAAAGATGTACTAAACAATTTAAAAAAGGAAAGTTCTGACTTTAATTTCTGTTACTTAAAAAAATCACAAAAAGACTAATAAATTACCAAAAACTCTTCACTGCCGTCTGCCCATTAATTTTAGCGCCATCTTATTACACTCCAGCGGTGCACTATCACACCTGTAGGGGGTTGCTTGGTTACCCCCCTACTGCACGTGCGTGATGGTAATTAAGAGCTAGATGAGCAATTTAACAGAAATTAGTCATTTTAATCCAGTCACATACTTTACAGGGATGATGTAGTAAAACATACCCTAAAGATTATTGGATCTGTATTTTGTACTCAAGCCACTGTATTATTAAGCCATAAAAATTACCTGTCTAGATGTATGTATATAACATATTTACGTAGTTATAAACTAGCGTTACGTAAAGTTCCAATAGAAATCACGACAACATAGATGACTGTATTAAATACTACTGTACACACAACTTCTTTCAAAGTAAAGGACAAAATTTTATTTCAGTTTAGGCATATTTTGAAGCTCTTTTCAATGTCAAAAACTACATTCAGATCTCGTGAGTTTTATATTTGTTAAGACAGGTTATAAAAAATCTATGTGAAATGACAATTTTTTTTTCATTTATAAGGGACAACAAACAATTACACTACATAATAAATTCAATAAATATTATATCGATACAAACTGTTATTGAAGCGTAACCAGCCCCGTAATATAACTAATAAATATGATGTTCTCCTCGACCACGACGACAACTTCCGAAGACGGTCGAGAGCCATCAACTGCGCAGGAGATATTATAGTGCCACAAGTGTACGCGCAAACACAGAGGCACTCACTCGTCCCAACCTACCCGCGCCCAATGTGACGCTGATGCGATAAGATCGGAGGTAGGCTAGGATGCAGTGTCAGAAACACGGGGACAAACACAACACAACCAGACCCGAAAACCAACAATTTGTGTTTTAGCACAAATGTTGGCTCCGGCTGGGATTCGAACCCAGGACCCGCGGCGTAGAAGTCAGGTACTCTGACGACTGGGACTAATAAATATACTTTATATTTATTAGTAACCTGTAAACATTAGTTTTACATGCAGTTTTCAATAGTCGACTGTTCTGCTTGTATACTATAGATAGCTTTCGGTGGAATTATATCGATAAAACGTTCATAACTTCGGAACCGATAAATCAGACACAATTAAACCTATTCGAAATAAGATCAAAGTGTTTATAAACTATGTTGAATTCATACCAAAAGCTTTAGTAGATCTCGAGTTAAATCCGTTGGTCCGAGACACACAGACAAAAAGGCACTATTTTATATACACTTGTAAGGTTAATACTAAAAATGTTAATAACTAATTATTATATTAGATTACACCGAAGCACATGGACTTTAGATTAAACGGGTGAGTAAAATGATGATGACGTTATCTGAGTTCTTAACTACTGCAAATACTACTAGTTTCTAATCCTAGCTGGGGCCAATATTTGTGCAAAAAACAAATTGATGTTTTTCGGGTCTTTGTTTGTTATAATTGCCCCGTTTCTCTGAAATTTCATTCCAGCGCACCCCAAACTGCACGGGTAGGTTGGGACGAGTGAGTGCGTCCGTGTTTGCGCGTACACTTGCGGCACTACAATATCACCTGCACAGGTAACAGCTTCCAACAGAATACAGAAGTTATCGTCACTGACCACGGAGATCATCATATAACTATCTAACATCTACTTAAACATACTTTTATTGAATATTGTATAAGAATTTGTCTTAGTGAAGATTACACTACGTTTGTTTGTAGTTTTACGAGAAGGTTAGGAAAACATACGTAAAAACTAGATACAATTGACGGTTTGGTGGGCTCAGTGGCTTAGCAATTAGTTCTACGGATCGCGGGATCGATTACCGGCTGGAACAAACATTTGTATGGCATAAACACAATAGTTTCGAGTCTATGTGTTTTGGATTTGCACTAATTTATGCGTGAAAAAACGTATACAGAATAAATTCTAGTGCAGAAAATCGTTTTTTAAAGAAAAATGATTATAGATTGTCTTTTGAAAATTTATGAAAGCTGACATAAAAGTAATTCTTACAGCAATGTCATAAAACCGACGGGAAGTCATTAAAGGAAATGAACAAAGGAAATCCACCTTACATTAATGCAACAGCCGTGCACGTGATGCACAATAAAATTGCCCCTTTATTGGCGACTTGAGAACACATGCATTTTAAACTGACAGGAATATAAAACATGACAGTTTTAAAAATTGTAGTAAGAATAATTTTAAATTATTTTTTTTTAAAACTATGTAAAGTAGGATTTCTCTTCTATTGCTGGAGAGTTTACACTTACTTTTTTATGGAGGAAAGTGACGATACAAGCAAATCGTTTACCTGATGGTAAGTGTAACGTTTAACCATAACTAATGCTGTTTTGCCCAATACGTTTCAGTGTGGCGCGGCACTGCGCTCGTCAGTCTGAGACATCAGTTCTTAAATCTGATATGCCCAGTAATACAATAGCCATACAACTGCTCGATGGCACTGGTACTTACATAGATGGATTACAGCATAGAAATCCTATAACCAGTAAACCATGCAATAACACCTGGAGACGGAACAACTGTCTGTAGACCTTATCAATTTTATTCCCGCGACTGATAGTGCTGGATCCAATAGCTTCGTCACTACACTAACTGGTATCACCAATAACTGAATAGTAAAAAGTACTAACAATAAGGACGTGGCGGTGTAAGTCATTTCTTTGCGTGTTTCTCTGGCGACGAAAATAACAACAAAGAAGAAGAAATAATATTATACTCCTGAACAAAATCATTACATCAGTGTGGACACATATCTTGTGCCTGTTATGTGGACCAGATTGCACAGATACAAAAATCTACTAAATGAGTAACGGACTGTCCATTAAATTGACCTATAAATAAACTGCTATCCAATCAAACCTCTTCCCTCAAATTCTTGATGATTTCCGTACTGCAGTTAGTAGCCTAATCAAGCCTAGAAAGAATAATAACAATTTTCTCTTCCGCCATTTGCGAATATCTATAAGAAGAGCCTATGTTCACCATTGCACTGGAAACGATGTAAAATGTAAACGATGTAGTTGCACTGGTGGTAGGATTACTATGCAGGAATCCGTCTGGGTAGGTACCACCTCAGGGCCAGTTATTCTGCCGCGAAGCAGTAGTGTGCAAACATTACTGTGTTTCGGTTTGAAGGGAACTGAGAGCTAACGTAATCACTGGGCATATGAGACTTAAGAACTGATGTCTGATGTTGCTATGGGCGGACTTTGCACTTAACATCAGGTGAACGTTTTGCTCGTTATGACCCTTTCTCCAATAAAAAAAATAGGATGATCACAGAAAACAATTTTATATGACCTTGGTAACTTAAAAACATGTTGTTGGGACTCGATGAACTTCACTTTCAGTCAAGAGCATTATAAATTCTAAGTGGTCTCATAGCAATATCCTCAATCGTAATATATTAATTTTCAACTTGTCGCTCTGTACTCGGACATCCTTATTACAGACATTTGATCGAATAGATTGTGGTGTTTAATAGCTTAATAGCATTCACGATGTGAACAGTCATTGTTTGTAATATTCATGGGTCGTCATCATAATATCTCCTTATCATTAGTCCACTGTTGAACATAGGCCTCCCCCATAGATTGCCACAAAAGTCTCTTTAGTTTCACCCATAGATTGCTACAAAAGTTTGTAATTCTCATTTTGGGGAATTTTATCATAGCTGCCACGCTCGGCTGGCGGTTTATTTATTAAAATGTTCCAGTAAGATGCTACTGCCCATCTCCTCTATTTTCCCTTTGTCGACTTTTACACCCACGGGATGAGATGGGGTGGTAGATTCCCTTAAAACGCCACCACACGTATTCATAATGGATATTTTAAAAAGATTAACAAATAAATATCATTTCCCGCATGGGAGAATAGTGGGCTACGTGTGTATCTTCTGCACACAGTTTACCTGATGTTGAAACCTGCATACATGGTCGATTAAGAAAGACTGGACTATGATAAAATGCCTCATTAAACACAACAGCGTTATTCACGATTCAAAATACGTCAGTATCGGTCTTAGTGAGATAGAGTCGACCTTAGGTATTGGTACCACAGGATAGCGCATAGTTATCTAAATCAATTCTCGCTCTTAATAGCACGTGTTAGTTGTTTTTAAAACAATTAAAGACAAATGAAACAGAGCATCTATACAAATAAATCCGTCTAGGTAGGTACCACCCTAGGGCCAGTTATTCTGCCGTGAAGCAGTGGTGTGTAAATATTACTGTGTTTCGGTTTGACGGGCACTGAGAGCTAGCGTAATCACTGGGCATAAGAGACTTAAGAACTCATGTCTCAGGGTGACGGGCGCAGTGTGGTGTCACATAGAATTGTTCTGGGTGACACATCATTTGTTATGGGCAGACGTTGCAATTACCATCAGGTGAACGTTTTGCTCGTTTCGTCTCTTTATCAAATAAAAAAAATTGTAGCGTCTGTCTGTAATAACAAAATAACAGCTTTTTACAAAATGCTTATGAAGTACTCGTATAAAAGGTACTTATAAGAAAAAAAAAATGTTGTCTGTCTGTCTGTTTGTTCCGGCTAATCTCCGAAACGGCTGGACCGATTTTGATGGTAATTTTAACTGACAGATGATATTATAGCATTTAACGATTTATGATACGATAATTTTAGAAAAATAATTAGGGTTCCGCGCAAGAAAATTAAAACCCCAAAATCCGATTCAAATAGGGATATATCATCGATCGGGTTCGACTTTACGCGGGTGAAACCGCGGGGCACAGCTAGTCTTAAATATTAAAGAATTCAACACAAACTCATGATTTTATAAACATCTGCTGACGTGATCATGCTATTACGTAACATTCTATTCCTAGAAATGTTGATATGTTTTCATTAGTCCAATTTCATATCTTTATGAAGTCTGGTCACACAAGTAAATTATAATGAATTTAGGTCATTTAAACGTCCATTATCACATGAATGATAGAAGTGCATTTTCAAATTATTTTATTTTATCACAAAGTAATCTTTAGCACTTGTCGGTCCGAAAGATTATAACAAAGAAATACAAATTATAAACGTCAGCCTTGGAAGATACAACAGGAAAAAGTATTAAAAACTGAATAATTCGGAAATGTAGGCAGACACCAAGAGTACAGTATCTATTTATACCAATTCTTAAATATTAGATAACCATTGGAATTGCAAAACATAATAAATCCTTTTTGATCGGAGGAGCATATCGAAGTACCTAAAATTAACATGATCACCTTACACTTACAATGTTCAATTAGGTGTACCGATTGTTTATCGACTTATAATATAAAGTGTGGGTTAAGTACGATATGCACCGTAAAAAAATAAAACTCAGCAATACAAACGTAGTTGCAGTATTATTTAATGGCGACAGAAAATTACGATGGCCCATCTAAAATACATTACTTGCAAAAGGCAATGTTGCGTCATCGGTTTATTAGCTATAATCTTTTAAAAGAATAATCCGGCTTGATTAACTTTCTCTATATCCCACACGGAAAGAAATAACTATGCAACAATTTAATAATTTCATTGAATATTAGATACCAATAGCCAAAGAAGTAATAACTAAGTTTAACATTCGGAGTACCAGACAACAGAGTCGATGGTGATGAAGTTGAGCAGCAGCATATTCCAGGAGTATCTGAATAAATAAACTGCCAAGTGTCTGCCATGCGTGGTAACTATGGTAAAATCCCCCCAAAATAAGAGCTACAAACTTTTGTGGCTATCTATTGGGGAGTCCTATATTCAGCAGTGGATTAGTAATGGGCATAAATTATGATGTTGATGTCAATCAAAATATCTCGCCGTCTTCGACACTGCCGAGGAGTGATTTCTATTTGAGCATCGCCGTGGCAGCGGTCAGTTAGTCTCACATTCAATAAGAAAAAAATATCAACGAAAATAGACACAGCCATAAACATTGCCCTTGTATTTGAATTGGTTATAATGTTTCCCTAGTGATTGCTTGAACAAACCCAGTTAACCTCGAAAATCGATTGATTTTAGCAATCTTCTTCGACCAGTTCAACATTTTTTAATAAAATCGTAATAATTCTTTTTCTTTATAAAAATGAATTCCTACAGTTGGATTTCTCCACTGTTGTGGGAGCCTTTTACAGACATAAATTTCACATGCACAACACAACCAGCACCAAAAACCAATAATTTATGTTTTCGCAAAAATTACTTAAAATTACTCACCAAGGTATTGAGATCTGCGTTAATATCTTCTATGTTGTTCACCGGACCATTCTGTTCTCCAGACACCGAACACAGAATCCTTTTTCTATGTCCAGGCTTTTGAATTTCTAGTACAGCTGTCAATTCGACCTCCCAAATCCTCCTCACCCTATCCATATCTACATATAAATGTTTTCTGAACGTATCACTATATAGTTCTAAATTAATATTTCTTAGCCATTCTTCTACAGTTTCATTTTGGTTTTTACTTAAATTATTATTGTTATAGTTATTGCTTATTTCCGCTATTTTAAGAGGTAATTGTTTCGCCGACTCTAGTATTTTTTGTCTGTCGTTCTCTTCGATTCCCATTTCGCGCAAGTCATTTTCATCAAGTATGCCATTCTGAAAAGAAATCGCCAAATTAATAACACATACCATCATTACAAGTTCTTCAGTTGTCATTATATTGTCTACACCTTTTCGAAAGATGAACTAACAAATCAAATACCGTTAGTACTAACAAGAGGCCTGTGCGTAAATTAGATTAATTTTAGCTTAATGGTTGTCAGAAAAAATTGGAATCTGCTGGTGAAAAATTAAGATTTACTATAAAAAGAAAAATAATTCAATAAAAACGACTTACCGCGTGGCCTAGTGTTCGGAATACCTGACCTCTACGCCGAATGGGATTCGAACCCGGATCTTGGGTGCGAATCCCAGTAGAAGCCAACATTTGTTTGCAGTAGAAGTATAGGGCAAATAATTTAAATGATTTTGTTATAATGGCTACCTATTAATTTAAATTATATTTAAAAAACTCGCGAATGATGTTTATGATGAAATGTACTATGGACTATAAAAATATTAAACTAGATGTTACAAGTAATATAAATACTCACAATGAATTCTATATCATCGTAACCGCTCTCCATGAAGAGAGGTTCGTAATCATGCAGGCCCAGGCTTGACAGCCAGAATCCCAAGTTCGAAGCCACTGATGGGCTCAGACTGGATTCGGAGCAGCTTAAACCCAGCCTTGAAGTAAACTCCTGTTCCAGCTCGGAAACGAAAACGGACTCCCGAACGAGTTTGCTGCCGAATGACGCCATTATTTCAGAGATTTTGGCCCATTCCTCCTGTTGAAGCAAATATCAAAATATATAACAACTAATTGCAAAAATGTGTTATTTAGAGAGCGTACATAACATACATACATAATGGGAGAAGGATAGTTTTATGAATAGTTTCCTATGCAGGAATCCGTCTAGGTAGGTACCACCCCAGGGCCAGTTATTCTGCCGTGAAGCAGTAGTGTGCAAACATGACTGTGTCTCGGTCTGAAGGGCACTGATAGCTAACGTAATCACTGGGCATATGAGACTTCAGAACTAATGTCTCAAGGTGACGGGCGCAGTGTGGTGCTACACAGAAATATTCGGAGCAACACAGCATCTGTTATGGGCAGACGTTGCACTTACCATCAAGTGAACTTTTTGCTCGTCTCGTCACTTTATCCAGTAAAAAAAATGCATATATTTATTAAAGTGAAAAATCTTAACATTAAAGTTCCCTAACAAGCAACACATTTAATGTGTGTTTAATTTTTCGGCACTAACCAACGCCTAATACATTATTACGCCATTAATACAATTTAAAATTAAGTAACGTTGCAAGGTATTTTTAACCAATAGTATATTCCATATATAAATCAACATATACAGGAACTCGACGCCGAAAGACGCTGGACTATTTATAAAGATTCATCCATCCATACTAATATTATAAATGAGAAAGTAACTAACTAAATCTCCCTCTGTCTGTTTGTTACCTTATCACAGTTCAGCCGCTGGACTGATCTTGACGAAATTTAGCATAGAGATAGCTTACATTTTAGAGGCGGATATAGGTATAATATAATAGCTTCTACGAATTTAAAAAATCTATATCCACGCGGACGAAGTCGCGAGCCTTAGCTTGTTATATATAAATAGGTGTACTGAACTTGTATTTTATTTTAAATTTGAAGCATGAACACCTGCAGCACTTTACAAAAACTTGTTAAAATTGCCAGCAGCATGTTACTGCATGTAACGTTAAAAACACCTGCCTATTGCATGCAAAATTTAAGTACACCTGCTTTCCCACATAAACTTGCTGTACGTAATTAAAAACAATTTTAAAGTATATAAACACTAATGTGTTAGGAAAACCAAATAACCAAAAATCCACTGCGGAATATAGATTTCTCTCTAGACACGAGTTTTCCGAAGTCACCTATATTATCGGTGCTGTTTGTGCTGTTAGCGGCTGATCTTAACTCGCGCCCTGGCTCTAGTGTGGTTTGACCCCAAAAACATACTTACATACGATCACGGCTTTTCCCCATATAAGGGGTAGGGCAGAGACAACTTCCGTAGGAAAGAGGTAGGTGTAAATTTAATCTGCCGGACACCTATCGACTCGAAAATATACATACGTAAACAAATTGCCGTAGTCTCTATGCAGACGGATAGGCAATAACGGTACCACATGCCCGATAGTTATTCCGCGTACATATTTTTTTTTTGAGAAGAGGGGGCAAACTAGCAAGTGGTGCAAAACTCAAGGGTACAGTGATGATATGTGATCATCCCCGCCCATGAACATCGACAATACCAGAGAAATACGACCTTTGAGAAAGGAATACTCTTTTCGTGAACGTGCCGAAGTTCGTGGACACACTCGTAAATGACTATAAACAACATATCTTGCACATATATGCAGTAGATGTTACCGTGAATGAAATCTGTCACATCATTATTGGAATAAGACGTTATATTTCCTGATATTATTTGGTGACTAATATGTTCTGTGTTTTATTTTACTATTAATTTTACTAAGAGGAATTCAGTTTTAGAGTTCACTTTTGTGTATCTTTCACAAAAAATTTTTTCACAAAAACTATGCTTATTACGTATTCAAATGCGCTTACTCAAACTTGACGCGTATATTGCGACAATTTGCATATTTAAATATGCATTCAGTTTTTCGTGTCAGGGCATCATTATCACTGTACCCTTGAGTTTTGCATCGTACAACTTGTGAATAGGGTTGCATCAATGTTTTAGAAAAACAAAATTGTCGATAATGTCGCACTATATTTAAATTGTTCATTCATTTATGTATAGTCAACAATAAAATTTCTTTACCACCCTTACGTTGAATATCGTCAAATCACATAACGACAAAGTCTATTTTCACTTAAAATATCAATGTGACAGCTAAATACTCATGTCACCACCACCACCGAACAAATACCCGTACCCCGTATAGACTCCCAAGTCTCTCTGCAATGACTTTCAAGGGCACCTCTTGTTCGTGCACTATACGATGCCAGATAACGGCAATATAACCAAATCATACACTTTCATGGTCAATGTCAAAACAGGTCACTATTTCACCTTATTAATTTTCACAAGAAATCAATTGCGATATTTAATCAATGATACGAGTCATTAAAGTAGAAATAACACAGTTTTCGTGGTCTGTTTCGTGGTGGAATAACATTGAGTGTCGTCTGACGTTACGACACCTAAACCCGGCTGGCAAACATAGCAATTACGGCAAATTCTCACTTCTAAAATGTATATTATGTCCAACACTGGACAAAAAGATTATTGACATTTTTTTTAAGATCCATGTCTTCATAATTTTGCGTAAAATCATCGGAAGTTAATGATGCCACTTAGTTTTTTTTAATAAAAAACTTATTTGGACGCGATGACAGCTCTTTTATACTTAATATTTATCGATTGATTATTTTTTATAATGAGTATTTCTTATATAGAGAGTAATATTTTGTTCATTAATGTTTATTTATTTTTATTTAATTCAAATTTCTAATACGTATAAGTTTTACTTCTGTCAAGTGTGATGAGTTGCACGCGCTCTTTTTTTGGATGTCGATATTCATATCGGATATCAATAATCTTTTCTCGTTGTGTATCGACACGTTATCGATATTTTTAAACATCCCTACCTATGACATAACCACAGGTGTTCTAAACGAGTACTAATTTCCACCTCTTCCTGGCATTGTAGCACTCGGCTTCTACTTTACAGCCATTGGCGGCACGTCATGGCAATTCAGCTAACTCATTTGCACAAAATGAAATATTGCGGTCCGTGGCTTTAAAAACACGCAAGTGTATATTAAAAAAACTTTTTCATACAAACACATTCATATTAGAAGAAAAACGTGGGTAATAACAGTATTAC
Source organism: Luehdorfia chinensis (assembly GCA_019845155.1). Lineage (NCBI taxonomy): Eukaryota > Metazoa > Arthropoda > Insecta > Lepidoptera > Papilionidae > Luehdorfia > Luehdorfia chinensis. The sequence goes on from JAHVAK010000125.1 coordinate 3,179,801, forward strand.
GGTTAATAGAATATACCTAAGAACTTTGGTTGGTAAGCATATAACTTACTCGTACATACCTTCCATACATACTAAATCGTTGCGTACAAGGTTCGGGTTCCAGCCAAAGTTAGTATATGTGCAATATAGAAATTTCTAGGTATTATACTACTTTATTTTTAGACCTCTACTTCCTTCCATGGTCTGAAGCGTTCCGTCAAACGAAGTTAAGACAAGTGAATGCCTCTATGTTTGAACTATAATATACAGCAAACCAATTACCAAGTCAGACAGGGAGACATCAACGTCATCATGACATACACACACAATCAGAACGACCATTAGAAAAATCATTTAATAGCTGTTAAACAAGATAAACCTATCCCGCCCGATTCTAATTTTTAATTAGGAATACTTTACGAGGACATAAACCAGTTAATTTGATATATTGTTGAAATATGTTAATAGTACACTGTACAATTCTGAATAATATCGATAATAGATTTTTTTTATTGGAAAAAGGGTCGAGACAAGCATAACGTTCACCTGTAGCAATGCTGTGTCACCCGGAATATTTTTGTGTGACACCACACTGTGCCTGTCGCTCAGAGACATCAGTTCTCAAGTCTCATATGCCCAGTGATTACACTAGCTCTCAGTGCCCTTCAGACCGAAACACAGTAATGTTTGCACACTACTGCTTCACGGCAGAATAACTGGCCCTGCAGTGTATCTACATAGACGGATTCATTCAAAATAATCCTACCACCAATAAAATATTACGTCTATTAGGTTCAAAATAGCCAAAGATCTAAGAATACAAGATATAACGTACATAAAATATAATCTACTACTATACGAGTATATACTACACAACATTTATTACGGTTATCAAAAATCAGAAAATATAAAGACATAATAGTCCTTCTTCGTGGAGTCGAATCAATAGCCTATCGGTTTACGGATACGGACTGCGAAACATGACTTCGCAGGACCGAGCCTGCCATTCGACTCTTGTCGTGAACCATCTCCTTGCACAAGCTTTTGAGCTTAGTTGAAGTGGTTAACAGAAATATTAGTAATGTTAATATCATTGCTAGTATTCTTTAACAATAATTATAATAATAATACATCAATATTCTATAGATTATGCCAAACTTAAATATTTAATAGAAACCAACTTTTACACGGGGCGACTGCCATCGTATTTTTTTGCGATAGGAATCGAGGAGACGAACAAATTGTTCACCTCGTGGTAATTGCCAAGAATTCAATTGCAAATTCACGGAAGAACACACAAATAGCAGAAATTACGGGCTCATTTAAAAACAATTATATTTTATTGGTACCTGCTCATCAAACGGGCTGAGTATCGACAGCGACTTGTCCCCACTGTGGGTCGAACTCGTTGTGTTGCTTCGTCTCCTAACTTCGTCTTCGACACCGTTGATATTCCTCTCCGCCTGTCCATTGCTGCTCAGGTTCGTGTTGGTGATAGTTGGTGGGTCTGTAGGTGACGCGTCGTACACTGATTTCAGTTTCCGTAACGTCTTCGGCCTTTCGGCAGGCATCGGCCGCAAACCGATCCCGTCGAGGGTAGTCGTTGAGCCTTTGAAGAGGCCTGCAGACAAAGAAACGAAAAATAAATTTAGGTTGCTAATCAAAAGATTACAAGATAAACGTAAATGAGAACCTACGAGGACATGGTGTTCTTCGAACCCAAAGAATTTATCTTCTGCCTAGGCTATATTTAAGTGCCTTAATAAACATATTCACTATTCTTCAACTTTAATAATCAAATATACATAATTATGAATTACGCACAAGATAAAAAAGAGACGAGTGTCAGAGATACGAAACAATTACAATACAGCAACACCAAAAAGCCTGTAATTGGTGATTTGGATATTGACTCGGCTAGAGTTTAAACACAGGACTTGGCTTTCAGATATGTAGCTCATCAATTTGATTGATGATGATTTATGTTCTGCTAGCCGATTTCGAACACGGCGACAACTTCCGAATACTGTCGAGACCCATCAACTGCGGAGGAGATATTATAGTGCCACAAGTGTACGCGCAAACACAGAGGCACTCACTCGTCATAACCTACCCGCGCCCGATGTAACGCTGATGCTATAAGATCGGAGGTAGGCTCGGATGCAAGATGTAACAAATGATGTAGCTCATCAAACCATGCAATCGTCAAGGAAAACCTGGTAAGAAATTATATAGCAATGTTCTTTGATCAACCTGGTGGTACCTACCTAGACGGATTCCTGCATAGGAATCCTACCACCAGTGAAACACTAAACGATAGGTACGATTCGAATAATTTAAAGAGGACTTTACATGTACATAATCAACCTTGACTATGAAACTATTCTGTGGGATAAGATTAATATCATGATATGAATGTTGTCATCTCAGATTATTTGAACAAAAAGCGATTTAAAAAATTTAGACTTAACTATAATAGTTTAATAATAGTTAACTATAATAGACATATAGACTCGCGGACTTTTTTGTGAGTAATAATGAGTTCTATTAAAATGTAGTACATTATTTTCTTTATCATCCATAGATTTTTGCAGCACACGCCAAATAATGACTTTTATCAGTAAATTTTTGATACCTTGAGTATGATGTACATAGCAAATTTTCGAAGGGATCTCGGTTTTTTTTTATTAAATACAACTCATGTTATTCGGTGATAATGTAGATGTATATAGGTGAAAGAATTTTTAAAATAGGTGCAGTAGTTTTTGAGTTTATTCATTATAACCAAACATACAAAAAATCAAATCTTTCCTCTTTAATAATATTAGTTTAGATTAGATTAAGCCACATCGCTGCGGATGAAATTATCTAGGCTTTAAACAAGCAGACAATGCCAAAGAATTGAAAAACAGTTCAATAGTGGCATGCAACAAAATACCATCATCGTAAGCGATATTTATAAAAGGTCATTTGACTCAACAGGTGCATTAAGCCTGAATATTGGTAAAAAGGAGCAGATGTAAGTGTAAAAAATATATACAGGTGCAACAATTGGTCCTTAAAGAATAATGTATGTGTAATAAGTGAAGGGATGCATTACAACTTGACATTATTACAATATTATTATTACGGGATCAGGCGCTCGCCTAAGACTTCCTATAAAAAATATTAATTTGAGTTTTAAATGTGGTGGCCGGCCACAGTGATTTCTGCCCAGGACTTTTTCAGTACTAGAAGATGTACGTTTAATAATACTCTATCTTCCTCAACCTGACTATCAAACGGTAACACAAACTGACGTAACTAACAGTAATGCATTCTGAACACGAAGACATTTTCAATTCAACTGTAATAGAAACATAGAAATATAGAATCACAGACAGAATTTTTATACATGATTTACTGCAAAAGAGGAAAATGCTAACGTTTTGTAAATCATACTCAGTTTTCCACGAGTATAACTTTCAACGGGAGAATTTAGAAACTAATGCACAATAACAAAAAGAGGAATATTTATACAAATGTAACATAAAAAAACAGGTCAGAGAAATAGAACGCGCAAACTATTTCATTCCTATTCTACTGAGATATAAACGACTGTTTAAAACACCGTTGTTTAGAAAAAACAGAACTATAAGAAAAGTGAAAACTAGTTTGACCATCAGCAGATATCCGTGCCAAGGTTTGAGAGATTGGAGATATCATAATAAACCGGCTATCTCGGAACTAGTGCATGCCAAATATTTGTGAATTTGTTCACCGAAACTGTTTAGCTGGTTGCGTAATTTGTCTTAGCGTATGACTCAGCTTGCTGATATTAAGATGACGGTCGCCATTTATAAGTATTGAATTAATATACTTCAGGAAAGAGACACATGAAAATTTATTTCAAAGATAACAATGATTTGGCATTAATAAACTTAATAAAGCATAAAACACTTTAATAATACAATCGACGACCATTGTAGTAACAGAAGAATAAATGTATCTTCTAAGTCTGTGGCTTCTAAAAGGATAAAACTAAACTACTACAGAAACCTAAAATTGGTCGGTTGGCACGCTTGCTAACTTGGGTTTGATTTCCGGTGCCGACTCTTAGCACTGATTTATCACATGCTCGCCGGCAAAGGAAAACATTGTGTCGAAACTTACATGCCTGAGAAAAAAAAATATTTCGATAAAATGTGAAGTTAGCTGACCCTTGTTACTTTACTTTTATTCTAGAGAAACTGTCATGACATTTTATACCATTATAGATAAGAACTTTGCAATTAACTTTATCGTTGTTTCACTGTAATTACTCAAAAGGTTTCTAATTTATTTTGAATATTGAAGTTCACGCAAACAAAGATACGCTCACGATTTTGCTTGCAACAATATTATAAATACCTAAAATGTTAAGGTGTCTTTCCGTGAGCGTTTTCACTCACTTGCAAAGAGATAACTATTTCATTTTCGTTTTTTTAAACAAATACTCTATGAAATACTATATATAGAGAATAGTATACGGAGGCCGCCTAGGAAGGTACGCTACATTGCAAGATATTTTGACCCCAAGCAGTAATGTGCTGGCATAATTATGCTACAGGTGAAAGGGCACAGGTAGCCAATGAAATGCATATATGAGACATCAACTGATCAGATTTGCCAAGTCAACGAGCACGGTGCAGTTCCACAGAACTGTGTAACTGGTAAACACAGAACTGGCGTTAAACTTACCATCAGGTAAACGCCTTGCCCGTCTCGTTACTTACAATAAAAAGGTATACCTGAGATTAACTCAGCCTTTGCTTCATCGTAATATCTCGAAAATATTTGGATTCATTTCAATTTTAAAATTCACGCAAACAGTGCATAACACCGTCATAACAAAAATGCAACTAAAACATTTATGTCGATATTAGACAATTGAGAGGCTTAAATTCAAAACGGATGAAATTAAATATATTAAATAACTGTTGTAACGCTAAATAAAGATTATATAGATAGCGTCTAACATTGGATCATCAGTTTGAAATAGCATATCGCAATCGGAAGCTGGATGATAATTTTGTAACACATTCAATCACTGATTAAAAGACGTAACTGCAGGAATAGCTTATAAAATTATAAGACGTATTAGACTACATTAAGGATGGAATTGGAGTAATAGAATATGTAAATTAATATAAAAGGAATGACTGAGTATTTTTACTTAGTCAGACATATATCATTACGGCGCCAATTTCGTCTTGCCCTATAATATAATTGCGGAACTAATATTTATATTTTTAACTGCTTAGAAGTTGGACAGTCGTTAATACCGGCGAATCACAACATCACTTAGTTGAAATCTATGGAGGAAGTCTATAAAAGTAAAAAAGTAAAGTTTCAGCCTATAAATGTCCCAATGCTGAGCACAGGCCTCCTCTCAATTCCTAAGAGGGTTATGGAGCTACGAGTAGAAAGAATCCGCCACGCTGATCCAATGCGGGTTGGCGGACTGCACATGTCTTCGAAATACTTTTTTTTTTCTCAGACATGCAGGTTTCCTCACGATGTACCAGACACTGCACATTTTAGACGGTGTTGCCCGATACCGGTCTTCTGTCAAATTAGAGTTTTTTCAGGTATTTGACTCTATGTCGACTTTGATGACGAAACGAGACAGTACGGGATGAGAAAAAATTTTCTGAGGCCTCCGCCACATATCCAGATTTTAAGAAGCCTATCTCTAGGAATGTCTGAGCATAGGCTGATAGTGAAAAGCAAGACCAATATTTTTTTTGACTGTTTCTTATATTTAGTTGAAAATAAAACCGAGAGACAAAAGTGTTACGCTGTTATTAATAAAAAATATAAATGGGTTTATAGCCTTGTTATAAAGAGAATATTCAATTTTGACTGAAGTTTACAGCCAAATATATGTGAAATTTTATCAAACGACAACATAATTACGCTAAAGTATCCGATTTCGGTAATTTATAATTAATTATTAATTTTATAAATGTTGTTTAGTAGGTTTATTTAGCGTTATAATTACTCAGTGTAATAAATCTATCGCAAGTATATTTTTATGAACAAGATCAATAGAATATATATATGCAATTAATGAGTTCAGTCCACAATTTATATGCATATAATTAATAAGTAAAATTGCTACGTTATACAATTTTAAGTGGTGATTTACCACGTGCTTAGCGGTGAAGGAAAACATCGTGAGGAAACCTGCATGTCCGAGAAATAGAAATATTTCGAGGACATTTGAAGTCCGCCAACCCGCATTGGAGCAGCGCGGCGTACTATTCCCGGCTCCAAAACCCTCTCAGAAATGAGAGGAGGCCTGTGGCTACTCAGCAGTGGGATATTTATAGGCTTTACTTTACATTTTTTTTACCACATTATTTTAAATTAATTTAAACCCAAAACTTCTAAAATAGCGTGAACAAGTCTTATCTAAGAAAAATAAGAAAGAAACTTTAATAGAACTAACAGTAAAAAAGCGTAGTGCCGTAATCAATAACCGTCTTTAATATACAAGAAAATGAGGTCATTATTTTAAAATAACAAAAACTGATCGCAACTATTAGACTGTAAAAACCCATAAAAGTTATATGTGGTAGCACATCACGCTTTATTCTTGCGAGAACCGGAAACCGTTACAATTCGATCCAATTTGAAGGCAATAAAGGATCTGGTGTTAAGCGATGTCCATTGTGCAGTGAATGTTGACCTATTAGAACAAACACCGTAGACAAAGGCAAATGTAATTCTACCAATACTAACAAAATATTTAAAGAGGAAATCCTGTTGAAGTACTAAATTTTTTAAGAACGTGTAATTCGTGACTATATTGCGTAATAGGTACTACTAAATTTTGTTTTAAAAAAAACTCTTGATATTACAATTTTTGCAAGTTTTAGTACTCTCATTGGTACCTCAGAAACAGCTGCACGAGTTCTATATTTGTTTTCTATTCACAGAATAATTGTGGATGATATCTGACAAAATGTTGTGAGTGCTTTCTTTCTTTCGTAAGCATTCAGATACTAAAAAGCGAAACATAAGCGATTCTTTATTTTGCTGACGCTTACTTCAACGCTCATAAAAATTCAAGCAGTTACCAGAAGACGTCACTGTGGTTAAAAAAAGGCTAGAATGACATCATAATTATCCTAAACAAAGCATTAAACAACTCTTGAAAGAGCCCACACAAATAGATCCGAATGCGCTAAGTTTGTAACACAGTAAAAAAGGGAACAGAAAAAATGTTAATACACCCAAATGTCGACATCTTCTACTCGTTTATGAACTAACAAAGCGTGCAGCTGCATCACAGAATACTACATTTCATTTCTTACTTTATATGTTGACAACAAAGTTCAAAATGGTTTCCATGAATCTAATATTACATGTAAACAAGACGGCGAAGTGTCAGTGGCTGCTACCATTCACAATGGTGGTGGAAACAATGGCGCATTGTGCCTCATCGTGACACGTTGATTGTTAGTGATGTTACCCGTCTAAGTCCGATGCAATTATGATAACAAACGTTTTAGGCCTGAACTTAAAATTAATCAACACTAAAGACTTTTCCTTTTTATGTGACTTAGGATTATGAAGCAAATCACGTAAGGGTACATTTTACACGTCGTGGAGCAACTGCAAAATGGAGTATAATCAAGGAGATGAAAGAGGAGTACCTGTTCTTAAATAATACCAGCAGATTGTTACAACATAACGCGGCTGCGTTTCGTCTGGTGAGTGACGAGAACCGGTGATCCATATTACAAGCGTAGCATTCGCTCATACTTCTCAGTGATAACAAAAGATTTATGTACACTTTGATAGCATTAAAGGAGCCCAAGGGTCATAGTGCACGCTTTAAAAAAAAAACGATGCCCACAATAGGATTTCTCCGGCTATGATACAGGGTGCGTTTTACTGACATTATTTTCACACGCACAACACAGCCAGACCCAAAAACCTACCAATTTGTGTATTGAAAAATTTTTGGCTCCGGCTTGTTTTTGAATCCAGGACCCGCGGCGTAGAAGTCAGGCACGCTAACCACTTGGCCGGGAGGTCGTCAATCGGTCATCAATATTTTACTACTATAATAAAGCCGGAGAGTTTGCATGTTTGAACTGTCATGTTTGAACATTTTAATCTCAGGAAACACTAAACCTATTTCAAAAATTATTACGTTATATGGAAAGCCCGTTTATTAAGAAAGGTTCTAGGCTATAAAACTTTATGCTGCAGTCTTAAGGAGCCCAACGCTGAGATCAAATATTAGCGAGAAGTGCCGAACTTTGAGTGCTCTAGTCAACGAGGTACCATGCCGTAAGGCACAGTCACGTGGTCCGCTCATTTTACGCAGATGAAACTGCAAGGCACAACTAGTTATTAGATTAGTAATTTTATTGGATTTAGTAACGATACGAGGAAATCGTTCAGCTGATGGTAAGATGGTAAGAACCACGCTTGCCACAGTTACGCCTATCAACAGTCACAGTGTCACACAGAAATTTGAATTGCAATGTCCCGCAGCATCAGTCTTAAGCTTCATATACTCGGTAATTTCAATAGATTCCCATCAAATCGAAAACGGTAATGCTTGAATGTGCTGCTTGACGGAATAACTGACATTGCGGTAGCCCCTATCTAGACAGTTCCAATCCTATCACAGATAATCAGTACTCAGTGATACTTTGTAATCTTTAGTTGGAAAAAAAGTCACTGTGAGCCTTATTTAATCATCATCATCATCATCATAATTTCAGACTATCACTAGGCCTATTACTAGGCCTATCACAAAGGCGTCTCTCATAGATTGCCACAAAAGTTTGTAGCCTTCCTTTTGGGGGGATTTTTCCATAGTTGCCACGCTTGACAGGCGGGTTAGGAACCGCAGTTCATTTTTATTCAGATGGTTCAGAAAGATGCTGCTGCCCATTTCCTGGTTTTTATTTTCCCTTTGTCGACTTTTACTACGCCCACGGGATGAGATGGAGTGGCAGATTCTCTTAAGCCGCTACCACACGGCGCATTATTTAATGGAACTGGTCAATTTATGAACGCGTGAACCATGTAGAATATTATGTATAGCTGGTAGAGACCAGAAGCGCACTTGTCTTTTTTGTGTACATATTTGTAATAAGTACAGCGTATATTTGACACTTACTTTTACTCTTTACATTAATGTCAGTATGATGGAGTGCCCAACACAAAGTTGGATTTAAAAGCTTTTAAATATCTACAAAATCTGTATGCATAGCGAAAATGAAAGCTATTTTTATATACAGTAAAGACAAAGTTATAAATCATAAATAGTCTGAACCGATTTAGTCGAATGTCTGTGGGTAAATTAAAAGAGAGTTCAGAGACACGAATAATAGTTACAATACACCAAGACCCAAAAATCACTAACTTGAACAAATACTGACTCTGCAACGCATGACTCAGAAGCCAGATCAGGTATGCAAATGTTGCATGAAACATAAAAACAACCAATAAAGTAAAAATATTTTATATGTTTGTTTCCTTGTTTTTAATAAACAATACAATAGCCTTACAACTTTTATATAATGATTCAATCTGTTGTCAAAAAACCTCGGTATGTAGTAACCCAAAAGAAGAACTCTAATATACATAACTTTCTTATGTGTTCTGGCTTAGATAATCCAGTAGCGATATTTAAGAATCTTTCTATTTCTATGTAAACATGTCTGATTATTGATCATAAATGAAGTCGCTGACGGGCCTGCCGATCGAGGCAACAATGAAAAAATCCCTCCAAAATAATACCTATAAATTTACGTGTTTTGTGGTAATCTATGGGAGAGAACTATGCTAAGCAATGGACTTGGGATAGGCTGAAATGATGATGATGAAATGTTGGTCATCGTTATCATTGCACTGTTAAATCTTTTCACTTCACTGTGAGTTAAGATTTCTCAGTGTTACTCATTAATCATACTATGAAATAAAGACAGGATATTCTTACACACTTACGCAATGCCTGGTTATGCCATATAGAGGACCCAAGACAATTCTAGTTTTCCCTTTTTCTACGGTCTTAAAACAAATTTATACTAACGTAATTGTCAAATTATCCTGGTCTATTAGAAATATTCGGACATATTCCTTACAGGCTCTATAACTACCGTTGTCTTGGCAGACGTACTTGGAGAGGCAAATATGACGTTGATTTACGAGTAAACCCAAGTTAAAAAGTCTGGTGTCTTTTCTAATTGTTTATTGAACTTGTTTAGCTTTATTTTCGGGTCGCTGGATCTAAGGGGCCCCTAAGTGACCAAGAGCCCATAGGTAGTTGCCAACTTTGCCTTTTGGGAAATCCGGCTCTGCACTTCCAGGATGAGACATAGAGCAGATTTTTTGTGGCGCTAAATTAGGGCATACGAAAACCTGTCAATAAATGATTATAATAACTAGATATGCATAAATAAGTACTCGTATAAATTGTACACTATCAATGTCATACTTGATGACTAACAGCATATGTGAATAAATGACTAATCTTTTAAGTAAATTGCAAGAACAAACTTACATACCATAGAATCGTCACCAAATCATAACAAAATCACTTACAATTTCCCATCAGTGTGGCGATCATTAAACATACGGAAGGACTGCACCGACGTCATGTCTACATTAGTCACACTTATTTCTTGTGACACTATGATGTAAATTTACAATATTAAATTTTTATCCACACATTTCAAATCCATTATTTTTATCACACAAATCATAGCTTAACAGCTGAAGTTTGAAACCTAATCACTATTTCTTTGTTAAACAAATCGAACTTAATGTTAACAAATATAAAGGTGAAATAAACTTCGTAGATTAACAAAAAAGGTGGCACAATACGAACGCTCGATTGGGCGAACGCGAAGCAACTGCCGAAGCAAATTGCAAGTGAAGTAATATTGATAAGACAGCCGTAGGTACGTCACAATTCGTCGTCCAATTTATTATACTGCATCAATTTATTCATGAAGACAATTGATGCGATAGCCGTCCTGGAGTCTTTCGCAGTCGCGGCGGAAATTAGGGAATGCGAGACGACGGTTGCGTACCGAAGGCCTTCATCAACTAATTTTAAGACCCTCACTTGTTTAAAAATAATGCATTGTTGTAGCTCAGACAGTTTGTTTTGATAAGGGATAGCTTACAAAGTTGTAAAGATAAGATCGGTACAAACGCTGTCATCTTCTAGTCAGCGTCGTTCATCCCTTATCTCTTGCTTAAGAGTAATTGCCAAATTATGGTACTTATTTGAGTTTGTGTCATTAAGCGAGACTAATTAAGTAACATTACGATAAGTAAATAATGGGCAATTTATGAATGTCCTGATAGATATTGATTACAACGACATCGGGCTAAAATCTGCGCAGTATACGAGTATGATAATGTCAAAATGATCAACTGAGCAGGAGATATTTTAGCGCAACACATCCTACTCTGATGTAACGCTCATGCGATAACATCAAATATAAGCTAGAGTGCAGAGTCTGATGCACGGTCACATTCACAATACAACGGGATCCGGAAACCAACTGTAAATGTTGTTGCCCTAATATTGGCTTTCGGGATTCGAACCCAGGATCCGCGGCGCAGAAGTCTGGTACTTCACGCTCGTTGCGCAGGAATAAAAACGACTCGTATTCTGGTCGTTTTTTAGCAGCGAAATGCAAATGGCATAGTTGAGTCTGCTTCCCGCACCCGGTGTAAAAGGTAAGCGATCGGAGGAAGAGTAAAATACGTTATTAGGAACATGGGATAATGACAATAACGTCCAGATCCAAAACCCTATTTTTCTGTCTTACACAAATTATGGTTTCAGCTAGGATTCGAACCCGGGACCCAGGACTCAACACTGATGGCTACACCATTAGGTTATTATACTTTCTTGTAGTCAAGAATAATTAAATAGGTGACAAATATGGAGTAAATTGAACTATTAATGAGTTGTATCTTAGGTGTGCTTGTATTTTAGTAAAATTATCAACTCAGTCAGCCACACACAGTCAGCAACTCAAAAAAGTCCTCAATAAAAGAGCGCACAATGCGCTCATTATTAAATTCAACTTAGCAACAAAATTTATAACGTCGCGGAACGATAGTTAATTTCATTTAAAAAGCTACTTTATGTCAAGAGCATAACATTAAATTTGTGTTTATTTAATCGGAATTTGTGATCTTTGTTTTTATTTTTAATTTTGATCGATCGAGGACGCTTGTTAACGAAATTTCAGTATGAAACTGTGTATCTTGGGTTGTTATATATCAATGGAACACACTGAATAAAAGAGTTATAAGAGAGTACCAGGTTAGGAATTTCCTACTACGCCAAGTCCCATCGCTTTTCATTGTTTAATATATCTTCTTTGGATTACGTAAGATGTAATTATTAGTGGTTCATTGAGTCAAACATTAGTAGTAGTAGACTTTTGAGTTATGGTAACTGGGTTCGAATATTAAAAAACTACTAATTACACATCATACTACTGAATACAATCTACGATCAAGACGTAGTTATGTAATAAAAATGATTCTTTATCGATCGATATCGATCTCGAATCTTCCAATTGCGCAGACGACAACTTTTCATAATCGCGGAAAGATGACGCGGCAAAAATTGCACAATCATCATCATCATCATCATCATCATCATTTCACTGTTGAACATATGCCTCCCCCATAGATGAAATCCCTCTTAATCGCACTATAAATCTTCAGAATCATTACCTTAACTGTTTAACTCGACGTTTTATAAAAATTATCGAAGCATCACACATCGGTCTTAAACCTGGATGATATCGAAATACACGAAAATTTAAGATGAACTTCCTGTTTTAATCCCTAAAATTTTAATTGAAAACCGTCGTACCGTTTTGGAGTCTACTCGAAACAAACTTTTAGACAGACAGACAAAAATTCTAAGACGGTCATTTATGATTTGGCATCGAATACAGAGCAGTTTTCACATTCATTTTCAAATCACATTCAGACACTGAAATTTTATTATTTGTATATAGATGATGGGTCTTCAAGAGAAGAGCGAAAAGGCTTTTATTAAGCTACTGTGTTATCCACCCAGAACTGCACCACTTACCGTCAGGTGTTATGGCAGTTAAGCATAAGCTTATTTATTAAAAAAAAAAAACTTTTTTGTAGTATTATGGAGGAAAGTGATCAGACGAGCAAATAGTTCACCTGATGGTAAGTGCAACGTCTTCCCATAACGAATGCTGTGTCACTCAGAATATACCACACTGCGCCCGTCACTCGGAGACATCAGTTCTTGAATCTCATATGCCCAATAATTACACAGTAATGATTGCACACTACTGCTTGACGGCAGAATAACAGGCTCTGCGATGGTACCTACCTAGACGGATGGATTCCTGCATGGGAATCTTACCACCTAATTATTTAATCAAAGAAACCACTTCTCCGAAGTGTAGTTACTCAACAAAACTTCACCAACCTTATACGGTACTCACTCAAAAGGTATCATTTCGAATTAAAGAATTAGAAAGGATTAGAAATGCCGAAGTTATGAGTGAATGAAATATACGGAAAAATATTGTCGAATGGTGAACTATCATCTTTGAAGACTATTAATAAAGCAATAAGACTAGTCGAGAACATAATCAGACGGAAGATTTACATATCAAACAAACCTCCGAGATAAAGTTATGGTAGGCGTTAAATTGACTACAACGGATTTATTGCCGTACTTAATAACTTACTTAAACTCCTAACGATTGCAAGTGTCGCCATGATGTAAAAATGTTTATTTGAATATCATAAATTTTATTTACAAATACGAACAGAATATATAATTTTTGAACAATAGTTAGAATTCTAAGTTTAATATTTTAATGTCATATATTTTTTAAAACAAATGTTATGATGTCTTTTGGGACGATTTTCGACCCCGTCAACAATAGTAGGAACCTATCAACTGCGTAGAATATATTATAGTGCTACAAATGACTTTTTTAAATAGATCGCAAGAAAATTACAGTGAAATTTTAATCAATACTTGTAATCACACTAATAGATTATCAAACGACCGTACAACATAAGAAACTAATCATAATCGTATATAGTCGTATAAACATATACACTAGGATTTCTCGTTTATCGTGAGTGCGTTTTACAGACATACATTTCAGATACACAACACAATCAGAGCCGAAAATAAGCCATGCTGTCTTGTATTTTCTAATTTTTCTGCAGACTGTCACTTCTTTAATTATTTGTATCGAATTTTAGCAGTGAAACTGTAAAATGCAATCGTCATAGTTAAGGCACTGTAAACAAACCGCCTTTGGTCACGCCTCAACACGACACCAGTTTGAAACAGAAAGGCATGTGGAGACGCACAAGGTCAATGTCACTCGGATCTCCGATACGGGCGTTCTTGGAATCCAGCGCATTGGTGGACTTCGCTCCGCTCGTACGTCGCTAAGGAAAGTGTGCTCGGAAGTTTTTTAATAGTTTATTTATATCTAGCTGGTCCCACAACTACTACGTCCCTGACAAAGAAAGCGGGATGGCAATAGCGGTATATTTTTAAATTAATAATTCCTGTCACATTTATAAAGATGTCCCAGGAAGATTCTGGCTATCTCCTGGGTGTTATTTTACCCCTAGTCAACTTTTACGATCAACTCTTACTACTTTAATAACGGGAGCAATCATGTGGAAGGCTGTATTTTGTAAAAAAATTATTCCCTTTTAAAAAAAAATGGTACACTTTATATAAATGTACACAAGTGTAAATATTGAAGTAACTGTAGAATTCTTTAAGTGGAATAATAGTCATAACAACGTTTTTAGAAAGAAGTTACGCGTCCGGCAGGAAACCTCATATAATGAAAATTAAAAACAACCCTAATAAAATAGAAACTAAGGCTGTAACCCTATCTCGTACTTTTTACAAAACGTCACAATTTGTTACGATATAAAGTTAACGCGCCAAGAAGTGCTAACGAAATGTAAGCTCAACTACATTAAAGTTAGAGTAGTTTTTGAAATATCGGTTGTATAATGGAAATTAAGCTATCACGTTAAAATAGTTGAAACTCGATAGCGGTGGTGTAGTTTCGAAGTTTTTTTGTGGTAAATAAAAACTCGACCCAGATGTGGTTTTCGTGGTATTTTAAATGTAAGATAAATTATTATCAACAAACTTTCTTAAAAAAAATCTTTACTTATAATTTAAATGTACGCTTTTTATTCTTCCTGCAATGTTCGTATTCGTTATATGACATTTAATTGGTATAAATTTGTGTATACATGCATCTGAGCCACTATCACCGATTGTTAAGGATAATTTTTAAAACTAAATCTGATGTTAAGAATGATGTCTCTCTGTTCAAAAATATTGTACAATAATGAGCAATGACAAGTATACACTATCGAAAGTGCTAGAACGTATAAGGTACAAAAGATTTCTAAATTGTATACTTGTCAGTGCACGTGACGATTATGGTCAGAAAATATAATATCTTAAATCAATAGTTCTTAAAAGGGGATGATAATTTCGAAATATATATTTTTGTATCTACCAGTACATATAGTTTTCGACGACGACGTGGCCAAGTGGAGAGAAAATGGCTTTCATGCCGCCGGTCATGTGTTCGAATTTCAGCCGGAGTCAAAATATGTGCTGAAATACAAATTGTTGGTTTTTGGGTCTGGTTGTGTTGTGCATGCGACACATTAAAACGCACTGAAGATTTTTTTTATTGTAGAAAGTGACGAAACGAGTGTGTGAGTGAAACGTTCAGCGGATGGTAAGTGCAACGTCCGCCCACAACATATGCTGTGTCACCTAGAAAATTACTGTGTGACACCAAACTGCGCCCGTCACCCTGAGACATCAGTTCTCAGGTCTCAAATGCCCAGTGATAACGCTTAGCTCACAGTGCCCTTCAAACCGAAACACAGTAATGTTTGCACACTACTGCTTCACGGCATAATAACTGTCTCTGGGGTGGTACTTACCTAGACGGATTCCTGCATAGGAATCGTACCACCAGTCAAAATATAAAATAAAGAATAAGAATAAGATACCGATAAAATCATAAAATAAACAAAAACAATCGTTTTTTCTTTGTCAGATACGTTTTTCAAAAATTCAAAAAAAATTCCCTGGGAACTATTTGATGTTCCGAGTGTTTCCTACGTCGGTCACCAGGATGCAAGCAATCTCTGTGTCAAATATCGTCAAGATCGCTTCAGCAGTTAAGCCGTGAAAAGGCAGCAAACATACACAGATAGACATAGAGAGTGTTACTTTCCCATATCATTAATTCTTCTCTTTTTAATATTACTATGGATTACAGATAAATAAGATTTAATTTTTTTTGTGAAGATAACGACGAACGATTGTCGTCATGCATGACATATTACATCGACTTCTGCGTCAACAAAAATGATGGTGGCATGTTGGTAGATTACAAAAGTTTTGCGAAATCGTTTTCCTTTTGCGATTTCTATTTAAATCGGTAAAAATTCCAGAATTCAAGTCTAACACTGTAATTCCATAAATACGCACGCGGTCGTCAAAGTTATGAGATTGTTTTGACTCATAATTTTGATGTATTTATGGCCCAGTGGCCAAAGTACCTGACATCCAAGCTGCGGATCCTGGGTTCGAATCTCAGCCGGAGTCAATGTTTAAGCAAAAATACAAATTATTGGTCCTCGGGTATTGACTAAACGAGCAATCGGTCACCTGATGGTCAGTGCAACGTTTGCCCATATAAAATACTGTGTCACCCAAAACATTTTTGTGTGACACCACACTGAGCAGTCGCGATACAGGACGAATCGTAGTGTAACACTAGGTTAGTTTTTACAACAAAGCCAATAAAAATCCTAGACGAAAGTTAAATTTCTGTAGCGATAGTTCTAGCTATCTCAAGCAATAACCCGAACAATTGCTCGAACGTATTGTTCAGTTGTTTTAAACAACCGTGTTTTTGTGGTTAAAACCATAATTATTTCCTCTATCAACTCGTGTGAGCCGAAAGAAGCGTTTTTGGAAAAAAAGGAGCCAGGGATCGACAACAAAATATTTTTGCGTAAATCGAGATTATTTTTTATGGGAGACGCGCAAACCGTTCCGGTAAGTGCAATGTCTGCCCATAACGAACGAAGGCAGGTTTCCTTAGAACATTTCTGTGTGGCACCACAATGCGCCCGACACCCTGAGACAGATTCTTAAGTCTGATATGTCCAGTAATTACTGGACACTAGCTCTTAGTTCCCTTCAAACCTTCAAAAGTAATGTCTGAACACTACTGTTTCAGGGGCAGAATAACTAGTCCTGCGGTGGTACCTATCTAGATGCATTCCTGCATGAGAACCCTATATTAATTATCGCAGTACCCACCTAGTACTGCGACAACTAATGCCAGATGCCAAATTTGGTAGTAGCAATATTATTTTTTTATAGAGAAGTAAGTGTAACCTGCCAATAAGATTTGCAGTATCATCCAGAATCACAATCTGCGTAACAGCACACTGGGCTGCGCAAAATAAGACACCCAGTCTGGTAAGAGTCAACAAAAATGATGATCGAAAACTATAATGGCTTCTCACGTGGCGAAAATGCAATATCGAACCAAAATACCAGTCTAAAAATAAACAAAACAGTGACGGGCTGAAGCGTCTAGGGCGAAAGGTATTTAAAATCGCCAATCGACTTGCAGAACGTTCTGATCACGGCAAATTCTACCGCTTTGGGAGAGACCAATAAATATAAATGTATATTATCCACACTAATATTATAAATCCAAAATTAACTCTCTCTGTCCGTCTGTTTGTTACCTTTTCAATGTTCAACCGCTAAACTAATCGCGACAAAATTTGTCACAGAGATAGCTTGCATTCTGGAGATGGACATACGAGAAAGATACTTTTTATCCCGGAAAATTAAATAGTTCCCACGGGATAATTAAAAATTTATATCTACGCGGACGAAGCCGCGGGCATCAGCTAGTAAACAACAACCAAATTTTACTAAAACATCAAAAAACGCTAGTTTATTTCACCTTAGATTAAATACTTCTAAAATCATTTAATACTTAACATCAACACATTACAAAATGGTACAGTTCAAAGAGACGAGCATATTGTCCTTGCAAGTGTGTTTATCGCATCTATATATTAATAAGTGAAGAGAAAACTCAGTACCCCGGTCTCACTCGCAGACCTACCTGCTCGCGAGTCGCTTCAGAAGTCGTCAAAGCCTCCCGGCTAACAATGTACTACACATACAAAAAACGTTTTTAAGCATATTAAGCGCACAGAGGAGTGTGAGATTTGGCATAGTTAAAGTTTATATGTAGGAAGGAGTGTAAAACGCTAAAATTTATATACTCGCATGTGTTAACAATACACTAATTTCAATAAAAAAAAAATGATTATGAATTACAGTCGAATTTCGACCATTGGGCTAAATCTAGAATATTCATAGATACACAATGACGACATACTCGTACGTTTCGTGCGTTCATAAAAAAACAATAAATGAAGTAGCTTGCAATACTATTCTGGTAATAAAAGCGATATCAATTCACTGATAACAGCGGCTCACGCCTACAAAGCTACTTGCAAAGCGATACCTCGCAACCGTCACGCTGTCCACATAAATCAGATAGACCAGAATCAGGCTTCGATACTGACCAGTGATTCACTAGAATGCTCCATTTTATGACTCACCGGTAGTTACTCACACGCGGGAAAAACTGCTAAGTATTTGATAACAGCTCTGGAATTTTAACAACAAACATAACCTTGTAATTTAGTATTGAAGACCGCGTGACCTGGTGATTAGAGTACTTGATTCTACTGCCGCGGGTCCTGGGGTCGAATCCTAGCCGGAGCCTTGAGCATTTTTACTGAATCACAAATTCTTTGTCTGACTGTGTTGTGATTTTCCCCGTGTTACTGACACTGCATCTTGGCCTACCTCCAATCTAATCGCAAGAGCGTTACATCGGGAGCGGGTAGGATGGGACAAGTGAGTGCCTCTGTATTTGCGCGTACACTTGTTTTGTTTTATTGGATAAAGTGACGAAACGAGTAAATCGTTCCGGTGAAAGTAAGTACAACGTCTCTGCCCATAACAAATGCTGTGTCATCCAGATCACTTATGCGTGATACCATACTGCGCTCGTCACACTAAGACATCAGATCTCAAGTCTCATATGCTGAGTGATGAGAGATCTGTGAGTTGTGGCACTATAATATCTCTTGCGCAGTTGATAGCTCTCGACAATATTTGGAAGTTGTCGCCGTGGCAATGTTATATGCCATACGTAATCAGCGTAAGGGGTGCAGAGAG
This sequence comes from Luehdorfia chinensis, assembly GCA_019845155.1. NCBI lineage: Eukaryota > Metazoa > Arthropoda > Insecta > Lepidoptera > Papilionidae > Luehdorfia > Luehdorfia chinensis. The sequence goes on from JAHVAK010000125.1 coordinate 3,199,158, forward strand.
GGAACATTGGCTTGAACCGTAACCCTGTCGTCATCATAGTTATCATCATTTCAGCCTATCACTAGTCCACTGCTGAACAAAGGCCTTCGCCATAGATTTCCACAAAAGTTTGTAGCCTCATTTTGGGGAGGTTTTTGCTATAGTTGCCACGCATGACAGGCAGGTTAGCAACCGCAGTTTTTAATTCAGATGTTACAGAAAGATGCTGATGCACGTAACCCTGTGCACGTAAGTAACTAACTCGAAGGTGTCCGGGAGGTCCGAACCACGTCACGATCAGTTGCTTCAATCGGGGGGAATTCTTCATCTTATTAACCAGCCTATTTATAGTCCTGCTGGACATAAGTCTCTCGCAAGAAGATAGGATTTGCCGTAAACAATACGCTTAGCAGACGGATTGGCGATCAACTTGAGACGCTACTGCCCATTGCCAATCTTTGAATTTTAGGTCTGGAATTTTTGGAATTAGTAATCCATAATATTTGTCTCTTGTGGTAGGGGCTTAAGATAATCCATAACCCCATCTCATCCCGTGGGTATCGTAAAAGTCGACAGAGGGATAATAAAAACCAAGAGATGGGCAGCAGCATCTTTTTGGAACATCTAAATAAATAAACAGCGGTTGCCAACTAGTGTGGAAATCTATTGTGGAGGCCCATGTTCAGCAGTGGACTAGTTGTGGGCTGAAATTATGATGATGATGAATATTTTCTAAGTATTTTCCTTAGTAACTCCTACGATGATCGCGGCAACGTGGTGGCAGATAATCTTTCGATGCCACACACACAAGCCGATCGATCGATTAGATAATAAATCTGAGATTCGATCCCAGACTACGGCCATAACGTCATTAATTTTATGACTTATCATTTTCACGCTTCGTAATTAGTGTTCCGCTTCCAATGCATAGCGTTGTAGTTTTAAATTGTATACACCAATTATAAATTCTTTAGCGGCGAGTTTTTGTGAGACGTTTCAATTAGAAGAGCAATGCTGCTTGTGGCAATAACAAATAAACAAAAAATGTGGAGAATTATTAATTTTACTGTAAGGATAAAGTTTAAAAGCCAACGAAAATTTTCCATTACAATTTCGTCAATTTTACATACTCTGCCGCGGCATTGCTAAGATATTAAAATACGGCAAAGTAAACTTCGTGTAAAAACCGGCTTCACTGTAACGCAGAAACGAATCGCTTTACCTCTACGTAAACCTAATCTTAGTTATTTTGACTGCGGTATCTGTATAAGAATACTATAATGCTTTCTTCTCATAGCCTAAAAGCATACATTCTTTTTTCTCGTATCATTTTCTTATAATTATTACACAGGGCTATCTCTGCCTCGAATCATAATATAGCTACACGATGAGAGATATTAACGCCCTAAGGAAATACGAGTATACTCAGTTATATTTAAAGCTATCTATAAACTGTATCGCTTCTGGAACATCGTACTTTCATTAATTTACAAAACAATACAAACAAATTCTAGTTTAATGGATTAAAGTTAAAATGCCATACCTACAGTTTAGAGAAGCGCATATTTAAACGATTATCTACGTTCGCATTAATTATAAAAATCCAATTTCATCCAATTTAACAAAGAACCTTAATCGGTTGTCATGATTGGAAATTAAAAGAAAGTTGAATTTTTAAGATAGTTATCACAACGTTACCAATTTCGTTTTATAGCCCGTCTATTCATAATCACAGTATCGAAGCTCAGTGGCAAACGCATTCACTTCACTGGTAAGTAAGAGTGTACAACGTGTTCATATCCCACCTGTCCTAAGATTCTTAAATTAAAAAAGCAGTTACAGTTTTATTAATCGTAAATATTTTTCAAAACAGCAAAATAATTATGAAAATTATTCAAGATGTATTATATTTCTTAGACCTAAGTGAATCCTTGGATAGATGCTTGGCGGACTTACCTTCGAAAGCCTTATAAATTCAAAATACTCTACTCTATTAAACTGAGCCTACTGTGTATTATTATTGTCCCTAGCTGTGTAATCAAAAAATGCTCATATAGATGGAGAAATAGATCTAAATTTTTCATATGGTTCATGGGCAGCTCGTGTCTCTAAAGTGAGGGAAGAAGTCAAATTCTGCCATATATTTTTACATTATATTTACGCGAATATTATTTATTTAATAAAACTAATTTTATTGGATTTTATCGCGTTTAATTTTTAACTATTTATTACCCAGGTCACGAGAGGACTCATTCAATTTCTTCAACTTTAGAGAGGCCCATGGCGGAGTGCCGGGCGATAACGATAAATTTTATCACCCGAACATAATTCGATCCCCTGTGCTGACCTGTGCAAACTAATACCGCCACCAGATACACACGACTAGATGGGGTGGTATCTACCTAGACGAATTCCTGCATACTCACATATTTCCCGCTACACATAATACACTAAGTTTAGGGGGAACCTTAGAAATAGCCTCTAACATTTAGTTTAGGATGTCGGTAATGCAATTTGCGCGCAACCTAAGACGCAGTTAAATTACGACCGCCATAAATGGTGGACAAAGAAAGTTCGATGACATTCTAGATGCGCAGTTCCATTGTTATAATTTAATATTTATGGGCGATATACCGCGTATTTCGATCTGTAATGAAGTTTTACGAGTTTTTGTTAAAAACATGATTCTCTTCAATGGGATTTCTGCTGTGCGTTTTATAAACAAACTATTTAATGTGCATAACACAATCGGACCCGAAAACGACAATTTGTGTTTTTTGATTCTAACCCAGAACCCGCGACATAGAAGTCATGTTCTCTGAGCACCAGGCCAAGCGGTCGTCAAACTTTATTGCGTTATTATTGCCTGAAATTGGGCCAGCCATCCAAGAGTGAAAACCTCATTCAGGTTATTCATATGGTTGTGGAGGCCGATGACTGCCACATTCGTCATATTTGTGAACACAACGCCATGCTGCTTGTGGAGGCTGGTCTGCTTTCATTTACAATACCCTTATTATATGCTATATATGTTCTTTAAAAGCTGTTTAAAATTTTGACATGGAGTGTGCTTCGGTTATCTATGAGACTATTATATATAATTTTTAATAATTAACATAAAAATTAAGGAATTACAAAGAAATAATGACTGCGGAGTTTCCTTCGCCTATTTCTCAGGTACCTCATTACGAAACGGTCTTAAAGGTATAAATATAATAAACAACGTTTAATTAATGAAAGAAATGCGCCGTAAAATAAAGAATTTCCATTTCATTTAATTAATATTCATTTAATGGAAGGTTTGTGTAATGGACAGCTTATATTCGTAGCAGAATAACACAATTATATGCAATGCTGTCACTACGAGTATAGTGTTCGTAGGAACACAGTGGGGAGTAATTTAACTCGTACTAAATTGGCGTAACGTGGTGCGCCACACGTCACGTCTTGTTTCCCGCAAGGGCGAAAAGTGGGCTACGTAAGTGGCCTCTGTATATACACCTTATATGGGAAAAAGGCGCGACTCTATATATGATATGTATGTATGTATGGGACGTGTAATGAATTGTACAACAGCGCACATAAATATGTTCATTCATAAGTAGCAGTAATTACTACGTGATATTTGTGACTCATGCCAAAATGGCGGCGACATGGTTCACCACCCTTCGTTACGTCTCGTTTCCCGCAGCGGTGGAAAATTGGCTACGAATGTGGTCTCTGCCTACCCCTTATATAGGAAAAAGGACGTGACTATATGTATGCATGATTACTACGTGAATATAGTAAGGACATTTCATCCTAATGTAAACCAATGTTCCTTTAAATATTCAAATTATATGCACGAGCATGTCGTTGACCTTATGGTAAGTGCCACGCCAAAACAGTTGTGGCAGAACTTTGCAACGGATTCCTGTAAAATAAACTTAGCAGAGATTGTAAACTACACTAACAGTACCAACATAGACGGAATTCTGAATACGAATCCCCCCATCAGTAGTAACTTATCATGTTACTGTGTACTCCTTAAAACTCAACCGTCTTGAACAAACCGTAGTAACAGTTTTGTTTATTATTAAATTCACGTTGACAAAGCCGTAATACAGAGCCGTGGTAGCTCACGGGCCGAACACTCGCCTACACTTCATAGTACTCGGAGCCGGCACCACTGAAATTGTTCTGCAATTTTAAATGCTAATTTAACTCGTACTCAGCGGTGAAGGAAAACATCGTGAGGAAAGCTGCACGTCTGAGGAATTAAAATAATCCGGAAACCCGCATTGGAGCATCGACTCTTCTCTGCTCCAAAAACCCTCACAGAAATGTAAAGAGACCTGTGCTCAGCAATGAGACATTTATAGGCAGTTACTTTGTTTGGACAAAGTAATCAAACAAAACTTATAAAAAATATGTACAAAACCTAATCTACAGGAAACTCGATCCTAGTATAAAAAACACAATGTTGATAAATAATAATAACTAAACGAAGGAATTCTGCAATCACTCTGTCAAACTACGACAACTCATTTATATTTCTATTTCAACATAGAAATCAGCACAAGGTTTAATAATATATGTATGATACAAAATGCGGCGTTCACGTATTGTAACTTGCTATAGGGTTAAAATGTACGATGTATATAATACGACATTAATATCGATATTACAGGTGATTTATCAAACGGATGTGTTAATAATTTGAATAATCGTAAGATTATCTTGAGAATTCAGAGTCTTCTGATTCTAAGAAATGAGAAGTCTATAATATAGCATGTGGTGTTAACATTTTTTTTTAAAGAAAACGTAGACCCGTAATAGGATTTATCTTTTATCGTCAGTGTAGTTTACAGACAAACCAGAAAATCTCCCACTCGGAACAACTATCTGTAGGCTGTATTAGCAGTTCCGTGCGGAGAACAAACTCGCGAACCGTAGCGCAGGAGCTGACTATAAGAAGACCGCTTAGACACCGTACTAAAAACGAGCAGTTATAAGATCGTAGTTTTGAGTGCATAAAATACTAAACATAATTATTCAGCAAACAATAAAATAAATCATCTTTTTTATTAAATAAGTGGTGGTAAGTGCAACGTCAATGCCCACAAATACTGTTCCAGCCAGAACATTTCCGTGTGGGAGCACACTGCGCTCATCAATCACCCTTAGACATCAGTTCTTAAGTCACACACCCATCGAATAGTAGTCATTCGTGTACTATGAAATTTTAAGGCGAGCGCCCAGCCCCTGTACTACCACGGCTTTTAACAACAATGACAGATAATAGGTAGATAGTAAGGTACCACTTGGCTTTAAAGCCAAGTGCAATATGTCCAGGAGACTTAAATCATATTCAGATCGACTAAATTATTTTAAAATTATGTCTCTTCAAACTCGTATAAAAATGCTGGATATGATATTTTTTAAGCAATTAGTTACTGGTGTACTTGACTGCCCTGACTTATTGAGTAAAGTTACAATTAATGTTCCTGCTAGACCTCAAAGATTAAATAATGTTAAACTTTTTCGTCAACCTAAGCATCACTCTAACCTTAGAATGCATTGTGCATTATCGCAGATGTATACCATATACCACAATTGCAATAAAGAGATCGACTTAGCAGTAATATCTAAGAATGGAATAAAAAAAATATATTTTTTCAGAAAGTCAGCAGTAGTTTTGTAGTTTTTGTGTTCGTTTTCTTTTGAATTGTAATATTAGTCTTAATTTATTTCTTGTAGTAAGTAGAGGAGAGTTTATTAATGTAAGTAGACGTTAGAAACAAATGCTTTAGTGAATGCTGTGTTTTCTTATAAGTAATGAGGCAATTATTGTGACTTACTTTTAATTTCTTTTATGTAAATACTTATTGTACTCATTGTTGGAAAACCAAATAAATAAATAAAAAAAAAAATCACGCAATGCTGATTATTAAATATCAACTAGCGTAATTACCGGACCGGGCGCAGTGTGGTGTAACACAATAATGTTCTGGGTGACACAGCATTTGTAATTGGCAGACGTTGTACTTACCGCCAGGTAAACGAAAGCTCGTTTCGTAACTTTATACAAGTGAAAAAACTAATCCGATTATCGTGTCGTGTCTAACAATGGTTCTATGCGGCGTTGATTGTACCGGCTCTGCTGAAGCACCTGCTAACCTTGCACTAGCTTTATTCGCCAGCGTCGCAAAGCTTCATGTAATATTTATTATGTGCAGATTATATCTCCGACGGATCAGTTTTATTAACAACTATGCCGTACCTATACGAGCTAGGTCGGGGAAAATTCATTTTAGGTTTATTTTTTACATTCTTTGGACATTTATTATGTACGTGGTAGCTCAGGGCTGGGCGATTGCCTTAAATTTTACAGCACACTAGAAACCTGGATTCGATTCTCGATGCTCGCAGCACGTAAATTGATGACTGCAATTTATAGCGCGACGGCGTTAGAAAATATTCCATCCCGTTTCATCCCTTAGGTGTCGTAAAAGTCGACTAAATACAATGTGAAAGAATCATCTTCGGCAGAAGAATCTTTATTGTCCGTCTGTCTGTTGGTTTGTATGTTGGGTAGAAACTTTGCTATTGATTATAAACTATAATAACTTTATACTTGCAGTCCGTTTTAAAAACGTTTATTATACGTTACTTATTATAAAAACTGAAATCATTCGCCCTGGAGATAGTGTAACTCTGGTAGCTTTCATGATCGTTTTTATTTTGGTGTTTGAAGCTCGTTCGTTGGTTAATCAGGATCAAATAAAACCGATCCCGAAGCCTACTAGAGTTACACAATAGACCTCTTGGATATACAGGTGTTTGAAATATGTTAAACCGCACTTGTTACGTAAATTGTTTACGAGCTTCATTATATATGTACACAATGTTAGAATGTCATAACGACCTACTTGCACAGATAAGGTGCTAATGACAATGCGTACAAAAAGTAAGGTACTACTGAAAGCGAGTTTTGTTACTGACGGAAGTGTATAGCGGTTAGTTATTGGCTCTTATTTTATTCTTTATTTAAGCAAAATGCAATCAATTCTGTTAACATTACCGTAGATACTATTTTTTTTTTGTTTTTAGAATACGCGTTGTGATTTTGGATTCCTAGGAATTCTCTTGTATCGTTATAGGCCTCCTGCGTGCGTTTTACACGGAACATCTACATCTGTAGACCCTACAAAACATTGATCTGTGCAGGAATCTAACCCGCGACCCGTAGCGCTAAAGCCAATCACTCGGGCACTGCGAGTCAACCAAGCAAGCCGTCGTCATTAAGCTTTAGCGATTATACGAACGGATAATAACCGATTGACGATTCAGAACATATGGAACATTACCCTGATTGTATTTTTTTTATTGCATAAAGTGACGAAACATGCAAACGTTCACCTGGTGGTAAGTGCAACGTGTGCTGTATCACCCAAAACATTTCTGTGTGAAACTACACTGCGCCCGTCACCCTGAGACATCACTTCTTAAGTCTCATATGCCCAGTGATTACGCTGCGTCTAAGTGCCTTTCAGACCGAAACACAGTACATTACTGCTTTCACGGCAGAATAACTGGCCCTGAGGTGTTACCTTCCTAGACGGTTCCTGCATAGGAATCCACCACCAAAAATGAAATATGTTATGATTTTTTATTAGATACAGGAAGTTATAATGTCAGTATTCATAAACAATACACGGGTCGAGGCGTATTTACATTTTTTGATTATACATTTTAAATTGCTGATCACGATAATGTTTTCTGCGGTTTGAAGGTAATTTTGGATACGTCTGCTTGTTCGCTTTTGAAGTATCGACGACGTTATCCTTATAGTAAGAAGTGGGGTCCCTTTAAAGGAGTTAAATTACATTTAGTTTTTCCGGTGCAACGTACATACATTTTAAATGGACAGCTACATCCAATAAAAAAATCTTTTTAAATAAAGTTGTCTAAGTTAATTAAATTATCGAAGATTTTGTTTAGTTAGATTTTTTATTCTTTTACGTATCATCATTATCATCGACCTCTCAATCCACAATAGGAAATATGTCTGAAAGATAGTGGTCATACTTGGAAAACTATATTTACATTTATTACAGAGTTCATTGAATTTTATCTTTTTAAAAAAAATCGGCTGTGTGCGCGGGATATTAAAAGACGACTTGAAGACTTACTCGTGTTTCTTGAAACATATTGGAAGCTTTATATATAAATTAGAAATACAATAATAGTTCTTAATTAAACAAAATCGTCTTTGTGATATTAAACATAAAAATCGGTTCAAAGTAGAATACAAACAAGCTGTTGAGACTCCTTTACAAAACGTAAACACAACACAAAAATCTGAATGCATCTATGCAACTAAAACAATAGTATATAAAGTATCAATGGCCATTGAACACTTATTGAATAGACGAAGAACAAACGAACATTAAATCGCATAATGCACCGGAAGTTGCAGGTAGGCACCCTTCTTCCGGTTTTTGGATTTCGAATCTGTATACGCCGGAAAAAGCGTGGCTACTCTCATTGTTCGCGCTTAATTTTTGATATACCATTTACTTTAGTACGGGAAGTGGGTCGTTTAGAAGTGTATTAGGGGTTCGATTATGGGCCAACAAAATTGGCATTATTTATACGTGCTAACGATTCTATAGCGATAAAATTAATAGTCTGTGGTGAGAAGTGAATTAAATGAATATATTGATATTTTGCGAAACATATATTATGGAAACGTTGTTTTGTGGTAGAATATGTAGTGATAAATATAGAGAAAGGGATGCTTAGGTGGTTTGGACACGTAGAGAGGATGGATAAAACAAGATAGACGAAACACTATTTATGAGGCGAGTTTGAATGGGCGAGCCGGTAAGGTTCGAAGTAGGCGAACTTATCCCGATCCGATCGAAGTCGTTTTAAGGAAAGGCCACGTCAGAAGTACCCGCAACCGTAGAGCTAAAGTTAGAGTAGAGAAGAAGCGAAGGATGTATGTCAGGATCGTAACAAGTGGCAAGATGTTGTCTCTGCCTACCCCAATGGGAAAATCGCTTGACTCTTATGTATGTATGTATATATTATTCTAACTTGTAAGCTCAAGCAAGATCAGCTCATACTCGTACGTTTATTATCTGACAAATAAGAACCAAATTAAGTTATCGAAATTTGCCAAAGCATATTCGTCCCATCTAGAGCCGTGATAGGCCTGGCGCACGTAAATTTCATAGTAAACGAGTGACCTGAGTTCGATCCCCGAAACCTCCGAAATTGTTCTGCAATTTCAAGCGCTGATTTACCACGTGCTTAGCGAAGAAGGAAAATCCTCGCGAGGAAACCTGCATACCTGTTGCTGCATAAATGGAATAAAACATATTTCGATGTCATGTGAAATCCGCCAACCCGCATTAGAGCAGCGTAGCGGACTCTTCCCGGCTCCAAAACCCTTTCAGAAATGAGAGGAGGCATTTATAGACGGTTACTTTACTTTTTTGTCACTATATTTTACTTTTTTTTTAATCTATCTGTATTGTATACTCTAGTACCTCCAGCTTATTGATCATCATTCGTTATGTGACCATAAACAGGCCACTGCTGGACACAGGTCTATTCCAGCGTGACAGTTTCTGTCGTTAACGCCGGGCTTTACCGGCAGATAAGCAACCGCATTGTAGAGACACCTTTAGACTCTACCACCTGTCAACGGTCGGGTTATTTTCAACTTGCCATATATTTGGGTTGGGTTATTCGACTTTTGTGATATCTATGAAACGAAAAGAGGTGATGAATTCGCCTACGCCGGCACATCCAGTATAGTTGCACTAAAAATAAACAAGGTAAGTAAGGTGGTAAATAGTATGATGTCCTCCAGGCCGATTTTCGACCACGACGACAACTTTCGAATACTATCGAAAAGGTCATCTAATCAACTGCACAGGAGATATTATATAGCTACAAGTGTACGCGCAAACACAGAGGCACTCACTCGTTCCAACGGATGTACCGCTCATTCGATTAGATCGGAGGTTGCAGTGCCAGAAACGCGGGGACAATTATAACACCACCAAACCCGAAAACCACAACAACTTATGTTTTCGCACAAATGTTGTCTTCGACTGGCGATTCGAGCCCAGGACCTGCGGCGTAGAAGTCAGGTACTCTAACCACTAGGCCACGCAATCGTCAAATCGGTAAATACGAGTAGTAACAAGCGGGAATACACATACAACCTGTACATGTAAATGTTTTGGCGATGTAACAAACACTGAAATCGCAAAAAAAAATCATCTCGTATATAACTAGCTGACGCCCGCAACTTGGTCTACGTGGATTATAAAATATTCCGTGGCAACTAATTAAGTTTTCGGGATAAAAAATCCTATGCCAAATTTCGTCAAGATCGGTTCAGCGGTTGAGCTATGAAAAGGCAATAAACAGACAGAGGGACAGAGAGAGTTACTTTCGCATTTATAATATTAGTATGGATTTAGCTTTTCACTCGCCAAAATGAAACATAATTTCTTACGCTTTGATAATTAACAATTCTATGAGAAATGCATTCGTAACTATATGTGATATATTTTTTTAATTGGAGAAACTGATGAAACGAGCAAAACGTTCACCTGATAGTAAGTGCAACGTCTTTCCATAACAAATGCTGTGTCACCGAAACACAGTAATGTTTGCACACTACTGCTTCACAGCAGAATAATACTTTCATATCTATTGATTTTAAATAAAATGTGTCTTAACAACGATTTTTTACCTTGCATTTAAAATATCTACGTCAAACACGAACCATGACGAGTTTAAATTTACGATAGCACATGTCCTTGGAACGGTAAAGTAAACAAATTGAAAAAAAAAAATTTTGCCACGTCCGCTCATCATTTAGCTACAAAACATAACATATTTAACCTATGTAATATTAAGTCGCAAAACTACATTTTCAAAATCCTTGTTCCTTTTATATTAGAGAAGCTTAGCACAATCAGAAAGGCAAGCGTTATAAAAATAAAATTAGATTTAAATATAAAATTATATTTTTTAATGTTTTCATTATTTGCTTATTTTAACGTCGGCGACATATCTCGATTAATAAACTGAAATCATCATAATGACGTAATGAGCACAAAGAGAGCAGTGATAGCTCAGAGCCCTGGCGTTCGCCTTAAATTTCATAGTAAGCGAGTGACCGGAGTTTGATCATGGTGCAGGCACCTCTAAAATCTGCAATCTTGTGCTGACTTACCACTTGCTCAGTGGTAAAAGGAAAATTGCATGTTTGAGTAATAAACATATTTCGAGGATATGTGAAGCCCGCATTGCAGCCGAATGGCGGACTCACAGAAATGAGAGGAGGCCTGTGCTCAGCAGTGGAATATGTATGGACTGTTACTTTACTTTGTTTATTTAGCGCAAAACAAAATTTCTCCTTGTTCTTTTAACCTTTCCATATTTAATGGGTATGTGATAAAATCGCAGGAGGGAGGCAGAAATTAACGAGTATGTTGTACAAATATTGGTCTTAGGTGCATTTGAACTTAGAGCACACAACTCAAGAGGCGGCACGCTTAGCACTGACAATAAAGCGTTTATTATATAACGCCTAACATATTTTCGCGCGTAATATATATAATATAGGATAGGTACTATGAAAAAACGAAAGGTACCTAAATAATGTAGGGAGGAATTAATTTGTTAACAGAGACAAATTGTACTGAAAGATATATAAAACACCAATACAAATGATTTTCATTGTACGTTTGAGGTAGCCGTAGACAAGACGGAAACAATGAGAAGTAATGAATTAAATAAAAAAAACCTTAAGATTTCTGGATTTCAATTCATCGTCATTTCATTGTTTCGAAAAAGGACACGTAACAAAAACACATTCATAAAGAAAGTGGGGGAAGAGATTTAATTCTGTTCTCGTCCTCATACCGGATCAAACCGAATGATATACAACCAGCTTCTGTAAAGATCCACGTTTGTTTTTGAACTTTAAACTTTAAACAATATGGTTCAACTGTTCTTTTTAATCCACAATGTAAGACAACTGGTTTTACAACAATGGTAGGATAAATCATGTCCTAAAATCTAGTACAATAAAGTGTAATTTGTATTGGAGGTGGTTTGAGAAATTATTTCAAATGTACATTTATGGGAAATTAAATCGTATAACAATGAGCAAAAAACACTTAAACATATTAGTACACACTATAATATTTTTCGTGACACGAATACAATGGCCATACAATTCCACACTCTCATGTCCAAGTTTATTTTGACACGAATGGTACTTTTAATTTAGAAAACTGCCTCTGTACACGGCATACAATTATTTACTTCAATGGTTTACAATTTACTTCGTTAAAACTGTTGTCCACGAGCTACCATACATACATATAAAATATGTGTTTATGTGTTAATTTTATCAATATACGTAACATGATGTCTGTTTTCCTTCATAAAGCTTGAAGTGGCTTTTACGTGATGTCTTAATATAAAATTATTTTAGTAAATACGTTTTTTTTTTGATAAAGTGACGAAACGAGCAAAACTTTCACCTAGTGGTAAGTGCAATGCCATATAAAATGCCCACAGCAAATCCTGTCACCCCGAACAATTCTGTGACACCACACTGCGCCCTGAGACATCAGTTCTTAACAAGGATTACTGTGTGTTCAGTAGTGTGCAATCATTACTGTGTTTCGAAAGAAGAACTTTCGAAACACAGTAATGTTTGCATACTACTGCTTCACGGCAGAATAACGGGCCTGGCGACCAGAAAACCAACAATTTGTGCGATCTCACCAACGTTGGTTCCGCTTGTGATTCTCAGAGTGAACTCAGGACCCGCGCCGTAGTCGTCAGGTACTCTGACCATCTGGCCACGTTGTCGACACGCTTTCAAGTAAACTGTCAACGACTTCGTAGCATATAATTAATTTTGCACCCTTACAATAAATTAAGATTGTTATTGTCGTTGCAAAAAAATAAAATAAAAATATAAGAAGGAAAGTAGCACGCTGAATAATATATAATAAGTATAGACTAATATATAATAGGTGGGTTAAGGTCTAAGTGTTTTCGTACCAAATTATGTTTAAATAGCTAACAATATGTAAGTACGGGCAATATAGGGCCGGTATATTCACTAGTGGTAGGATTCCTATGCGGGAATCCGTCTAGGTAGGTACCACCACAGGCCAGTTATTCTGCCGTGAAGCAATAGTGTGCAAACAAGTGTGTTTCGGTTTGAGAGCTAGTGAAATCACTGTGCACATTAGCCTTAAGACTTGTTGTCTCTGCGAACCAAGAGCACTTGTGTGTGGCGTAGTGTAGTGCCACACACAAGTGCTCTTGTCTCTTATTTGTTATGGGTAGGGTATATTTGTTATGGGCAGACTTGGCACTTACCATCAGGTGAACGTTTTGCTTGTCCCGTCACTTTATCCAATTTAAAAAAAAGTATGTTTTAATAAAATATCAGAGAACTAAAAACATATATTAAGGGTTGTTTTATTATGAAAGTCTTATGAAATATGGAAATGTGTACGAAACCATCATAAAAACATGATGAGACATAGTCTATGTTGGTCCCAGAGTTATTTACCTGTGTAAAATTGATATAAGGCTTTAGTAATTCTCTAGTCAAATCCGTTCGTAGATGCATACAAAACAGTTAGTTTTTTTGTATATATGCAATGTGCGTGGTCGTTTATTATTCGAGTATTTCATTTAGTAGACTATTAAAGGGCAATGTAAAAAACTACAGATGTGTATATTCATTGATATACAAATATTTCAAAGTATATTAGTAACTAATTGTAGTTCGCAAAGCAATTGCAAAATAAGTGTTGTATGAGCAGAACTCTCTGCTAAGGTGAAAGATTGCAACTTAACAAAGCAAATTGTCGGCTTTTATATATAAATGTGTAAATATTCATGTAAACTAGAGATGCACCGAACATAGGTTCAACCGAATACAAATATTCGGCTGACTATTCGGTTCAAATGTACCGAACCGAATATTCGGCCGAATTATTCGGTTCAAGCTTGCTCCTTAAAACTTATTGATTACAGTTTGTTTATTTTACGATACGAATAAATGATGTTGACATATTTTAATGGAATTTTATTTAGCGACTAATTTGTTAGTAACAAAAAAAATTGAATTTATTAGTTGATTTTATGAATATTATGTTAATTTTTACACTTTTAATTTTTGAACAAATGATAGTCACAAAAGGTACTACCCTTATGTTTCATTTACAAATACTATGTACGGTTCTCAGAATATGCCTTTCTCACATATATAATTTACTCTTAAAATAATATTTAGTTCTTTAAATTCAAATATGCGATAATTATTCGGGAAACTAACCGATTACTTCGGCCGAATCCGAACATTAAAAAATATGCCGAAAATACCGAATACTAATATTTAGCCGAACATTCAGCGCATCTCTAATGTAAACGTTGGCCAGATACTTACTTTTCGTAAATTAAATAAAAAACATTTAAGCAGTTCACACGCGGTAGAAGTGAAACTTTCAGAAAAACTATACTTCGAGAGAATGAGACGAATGCAGAGTATCAGGAGTTGGATAATTGAAGAGTTTATTTATTATAATACTGTTACCAATTTTAAAATTACTTTACATGTTTTTACATGTACATTACATATTATACAGACTTCAAGTTTTCATTTTTAACAAATGACATGGCTTATGGTAACTAAAGTCTAAAATAAATGCTTTGGTTTGGATTTGATCAAAATAACTTTGAAATATAGCGCCAACCACTGTTTCTGATCTTGCTGTCAAGCTAATGAGAATCTACGAAGAAATCGAAGATTTTGACGAATATAAACATAATAGGAAACACTGTATACTGTATTCTATCTCATTCTCTTGCAGGCTATATCTCATAATTGGTTGTCTCTTTTTAGTGCCGCTTTTGCGTTTAAGTTTTGACTTCAAAAATTCAAAAGAACAATACGTTTGCAATTTAATATCAAATATAAGTTGTTTATAAAAAATGTTCTCACAGACGTTTATCAAATCAACAAAAAGATTATAAAAAGATCATACCCATCTGGCCGTCGGTCGCCGCGTAGTCCGGAATTTTTAGGCCGCGTACACAACCATTCACTGAGAATCACTAAGCATTTTACAATGTATACACTCTTTAAAATTCACTTACACTCTTATTACATTTTCGATTGAAATTGTTTTTAAAAAACAACACCTAAGAAAACATTAAGAAGGTTTTATATCTCCATTATTTTAATTTAATCGTATACCTTAGAGAACATAATACGAAAATCTTATACTATTTATATTTTTATTGAATACCATTATCACAAAAAAATTCCTTTCCTTTTACACATTTACACAACCGAGATAGCGACGTGAATGGCCAGGGTTCGATACCCGATACTGGCACCACTAAATTTGTCAATTGTAAGTGCTGACTTCCACGGTGAGCACTTGGTGCGTACTCTTCGGTGAAGGAATACATCGTGAGGAAACTGCATGTCCGATAAATTACAAAAATTTCGACATGTGGAGACATTGGAGCATAATAGCTAAGTCCTTACTACTCCATACCACTCTTAAAAATGAGAATAGGTCTGTGCTCAGTCATCATCACCATCATTTCAGCCTATCACTTGTCAACTGCTGAACAAAGGCCTTCCTCATAAATTGATTTACCACAGTTGCCATTCTTGGCAGGCGGGTTGGCAACCGCAGTTTATTTATTACGATGTTTCAGGAAGATGTTGCTGCCCAACTCCAGGTTTTGATTTTCCCTCTGTCGACTTTTACGACACCCAAGGGATGAGATGGCGTGGTAGATTATCTTAAGCCGCCACCACACGGATCTGTGCGATCACTAGTGAGACATTATAAGCTACTTTACTTTTCCACAACTCTGCAGAAAGATGTCTCCTTTCCTGATCCAATAAAAAATATCTATACTTTGATTGTAAGTTTCAACGGAAATTACAACTCGGGTTTTCCTCGACACCAAAGGTTAAAATTATTAAATTAAAAGTTACATTCTCTAAGGTCGGTTGAAATAAATGAAAGTGGTTTGAACAACATCGCCCATAAATTTTAAAGATAAACACAAACTATAACCAATTCATCTTCATCGAAGATTTATGTCACACTGCTATTATTTACGCAATATATTAATCAATAAATAATTAAATTGTCAGGTTATATATTAACTAAGAGAATGCCGTCAGCGTTCATAAAGTTTGTAATTAATGTTGCCGGGTGTCCCGATTTGCGCGGGACGTCCCGATTTTCAGAAGTGTGGTGACACGTCTCGATTCACCATTAAAAGGAACGCCAAATGTCCCGATTTTTCACTAACTTCTAAATTTATTAATTATAAAAGACTGACTGTCTTTTTTATGTATATGTCCCGATTTGACCAAATTCTCGATTATTTTACCCACCGTCCAGAAAAATTACACTCTGGTCCTGGCAACACTATTTGTTGTTATAAAACTACAAAAATTGGTAATGTGCGTGTTAGCACTTAGGACACGCTGGGGTTCCGGTGTGCAGGTATAATCATTTTCTTAAGTTTAATAGCTACAGTGTGTCACGAACTATAAACTATGTGAATAAATTATTAATTCAAATATTTTCTAATTCAACAATTTATTAATTCAAAATATTAATCAATTCAACAACTATATTTTTTAAAGTAATTGACATTCGGACGGATAAATAGACATAAGCATTTTAATATTCGAGTTGGTTCAGTGAGCAAAATGAAACACGGAAATGTTAAAACTTCAAAATTATTAAACCACAGACAGACTATTTTATGTGATTTGTGTTGAAGCATTAATTATGTTCAGGATATCGCATCCTTTCTACATGGAGGCTGCCATGCGTCGAATAGCATCAAAGACTTTAGATCTCATTTTAGAAATTGACTCGACTTTAGAATTCTCAGTTAATCTGAGCAAACATAGCTCTCTGCAAAATCTCGGAAGTCGCAGAGTTGTGAATGTGCTAATTGAATAGATTGTTGATAGATTGGTTTTCCTCGAAGTTTTCTTTCACCAACGAGCACTTAATACACTTAATACAGAAATCACCAATTTTAAAAGTGCCGCTGCAGAGGATCGTAGCCAGGTCACCTTGTTAATGTCGTGCGCCTGAGCCCCTGATCTGCCGTAGCTCTGTTGTGTGTACAAAAAGAAATACTTGCATACTGAATCGTGGATTCTGGGATTCGATTATTATTATTTTTCTAAATTATCCTAAGTTACCCGCTATAATATCAGCTATCTGTCAGTGAAAATCCCGTCACAATCGGTCCAACCGTTTCCGAGATAAGCCGGAACAAACAGACAGACAGACAAAAACTTTAAAAATTGTTTTTTTTCTTTTAAGTACCGTATATACTTTCATAATCATTGAGTAAAAAGTCGCTATTTCTTTTTTTTGTTTAGATGTATAGATAGGAACTAAAAGATCGCGTCATAATAGCAATAACCTAGAAAGATCACTGTCACGTTTAATGAGAATGAAACCTTGTTTCATGATGAAATATAATTTAATAATTTTGCTCTAACGATAATAACATCAAAAATAATGTCATCGTCAATTCTTTATTTAAGTTTTCGAGCATAGGTTTACATAGTTATTTATTTTTATAATTAATCATCTAACAGACCATCGCTTACAATTTAAGCATGCGAATTGGACAAATTCCAACTAAAACTGTATTCATTTAGCATACTGGAAAGCCGTGTTGTTCCTGCGACCAATGAAAATGGCAATTTGATGTACGAAACTATCTTTAGTAGTGTACTTGAGTATTAAAATAGAATTTATCCGATACTAAAATAGACTAAAATATTAAAAAAATTGTGTATGTAACTAATTATTATGAAATATCAAAAAAAAACATATTGGTAGCATCTTTTTTTTACGTATTTACGGCAACAGTTGTAAACACTGCCAGTGTCAAAGTCAAGATAGGCTTTCAGGTTATGTAGTAATTAGCTGATACCCGCGTCTTCGCCGTCCCGAGATTCCACTACACTGTAACAAAGCTAAGGTAAAGGGATAAAAAGCCTCTAAACTGTCTGCATACCGCAAATCAGTTCGATTGGTCACTCCGTTGAAGCGTGAAAGACGGACAAACAAACCAACTAAAACACTTTCGGATTAATAATATCCGTATGGGAATCCCATAACTTGAAAATTTGTAAGAAGACATATGAAGATTTCTTTGGACTAATAGGATACAAGAAGCACGATCTCCGATCTTGAATACAATCCCTGTAGACATTTACGGCCACTTGTTACATAATATCCTACTATCAATATTAAACATCAAAACTCGAAATAAACACAGAAACAACAAAATAACACAGCCACTAATTTTAGACTTGGCGCCAAAAGTTTATTAGGTGCTTTGACACTGACCGAAAGCTTGCGACTTCAATACAAAATAAAGCCGATAGGTGTCCGGCAGAGTAGAATAGCACCTAACCCTTTCCTACCGAGGTGTCGTAAGAGGCGACTAAGGAATCGTACGGCCAGCCTTTATTCGTGCAGAATAACTATAATATGCAATGCTGTCACTATACTGCTTGTGGGAACGCAATGGGGAGTAACATGTTTTTGACTGTTCCAAAATGGCGGCGGTGTGGTTCGCCACCTGTCAAGACTCATGTCCTGCGGGAGCAAAAAGCCTACCCCTAATATGGAAAAAAGGCGAGATTGTATGTATGTACAAAATAAGTACGTAATTTGTATTGCTACATACATATCTATAAAATATATAGTAGCTGTATAAATACATATTGTAACTCTGAATTATTTTAAGCGACCCTTAATTATTGAGAGAACATTTCAACTGTCAGTTCCAATTGTCAGTTTCAAAATAATATACGAGTATATGAAAGTCACATTTGGAATAAATACTTTTGAATGTAAATAAATCAAGAAATAAATTGTTTATAAATTATGCCCGTTTGACGGGTTAACATGGTATGGCCAACACATTACTCAAACTAAATTAATCTTTATTCGTTAAATGCGAATCAGGTTCCGAATATTTTTTTCCATAAAAGTTTCTAATATATATATAGTAATAGTATACTAAAAGATGTAATTCTGAAGGAATCTAGCAGAAATAAATGTACTTGGCTATGTTTTTAATAACTTATAACGTTGATAATTCTGTAGAGTATTAAATAAAATAGTTCTAAGATAATTAGAGGGTAAGTGGCAGGACCGCTGGCAAAAACAATAAGAAGCCATCGGCCGGGAGTTCAGTGGTCGAGAATAGAACTAGTTCTAAATTTATACCGGGCGTTAGTGAGGCGCTGGGGAAGCGCAGTTCTAAATTTAAAAGGTTTTAAATTTTAAATCCCAGCATTTCATCACGTTCAAGGTCGTAATTAGTTTTTGGCGGGAATGGAACGACTTGTGATCATTGGAGTTTATACGACACCGTTTTATTACACTAACTGGGACAATCAGCTTGAGATAGCGAAAAAAAAATCATATAAACACATATATTATTATCAGAGGCATAAAAAAGATGCTCTTTTGATAACATTAATTAGAAATGGTAAATTAAATAATAATTTAGGCCTATACTGTGTAACTTGTATTGCCTTTGCCTTTCTTTCACCACTGAAATTAAAAAAAAAATAAGTTATAGATTCGTCCATCATCGGATCGATTTAAGAAAAGGGGAACGTTTATTTTCCTTAAGCTAAAACATCTGGCATTGATACCACATCTGCGACTAAATATTTAAATACCAAAGAAATGGTATATACTTACGCATCCACATGATTTTAGAGAACGTAATTCAGAGATCAACATACGTGCCTACTGAATTCGAGGTCTGGGTTCGAGCCTCAGTCCACGAAAATATTTTCAGCTTACTCAAAATCCATACAAAAATTCTTGTATTATTTTGTTATTGTTGACGTATTGTAGGTAACCCTAAGCATCAGACACAACATCCTACCCTTCCTTTGATAATCTGGCAGTGGCATTGGCATTAAGTCGGATTCGCAAAGACGCGACGGATGAGTGAAAAAAATCAACCAGGAGAACATCATACGCGTTTATAAAAACCTAGCCGATGTCCGCGACTTCGTCCGCGTGGATATAGGCTTTTATAAATACCCCGTCAGAACAATCAAATTTCCAAGATAAAAAGTAGAAGTCCTATATACGTCTCCAGGATGCAAGCTATCTCTGTGGCAAATTTTGTCAAAATCGGTTAAGGGGTTGAGCCGTGAAAAGCTAACAAAAAGACAGAAGGACAGAGAGTTACTTTTGCATTAATAATGTTAGTATGGATAGACAAAAGTTAATTACACAAGACTTTTACTATTATGCATGGGTGCTCTACAACACCTATGGTCACGGGAGGTTTAATAGCGAAGTAATCAGAGCGAAGAGCGAAGGTATACAGCCTCTAGTTATTGATTTAGTCCGATCTACGCGAAACGAGCTGCTTACAATGCGAAGATCATTATCGAGACTTTAGTAATAAAAAAAACTTGCTTAACTTGCAAAACGTTCGCCTGATGGCAAGTGCAGTCTGCCCGTAACAAATGCTGTGTCATCCAGAACATTTCTGTGTTGACACCACGTTGTCTTTTCAAACGCTGTTAACGATCGTTTAATTATTTGTATAGTAACCCAGTCTTGGCGCTATATCGGATCGTATGGATTGCGACGTCCCCACTTATTACACAGTTTGTATCAGTAACAAATGGTTGATTACGTTCAATAGATTCCACTAGCTGCTAAAATTTATTTCGTAATTTTTACGAGATCATTCTGATTGAATATGTTATATGATTAGTGGCTACCATCATCATCATCATCATCATTTCAGCCTATCACTAGTCCACTGCCGAACATAGGTATCCCCTATACATTGCTACAAAAGTTTGTAGCTCTCATTTTGGGGGGACTTTGCCATAGTTGCCACACTTGGCAGGCGGGTTGGCAACCGCAGTTTATTTATTCTGATGTTCCAGGAAGATGCTGCTGCCCATCTTCTGGTTTTAATTTTCCCTCTGTCGAATTTTACGACACCCACGGGATTAGATGGGGTGGTAGATTCTCTTAAGCCGCTACCATACGGACCGTAAAGGAATTGAAAAGAAATAGGGGGATTCGTTATAATTGTATACTGTTTTGTTTTTGCTATCATTTTTGACAGAACTTTTGCACTTGATAGTAGTCATGGCATTTTTTTCACCACATTTTATTGGTCGTAGCAAGTGGAAATATGTTGTCTCTGGCTACCCCTATGGGAAAGAGGAGTGACTCTATGTATGTATTTTATTGGCTTGACCTGTACGTATGTTTTTATTTTATTTTATTGAATAAAGTGACGAAACGAATACAACATTCACTTGATGGTAAGTGCAACGTCTGCCCATAAGATTTTTGTGTGGCACTACACTGCGCCCGTCATCCTGAAGCATCAGTTCTTAAGTCTAGTTCTTTAGTCTCTAGTCAGAAAATCTGGCCCTGGGGTGGTACCTACCTTGACGGAATCCTGCATAGGTGTGCAGTCCAGTATGTATGTAACTACAATGTGAGAATATAATCTTTTGATTAAATTTTAACCCACTTCCAGATATCCAAATGATTTGAAATTGGCATACTTTAATGTAGACCGATGCAGCGTAGCAAACAATTCCCGGCCCCAAAAACTACTCACTCTCTTTACTTTTTTAACTTTAAATGAATTAATAGCAGTAACATGTTTGGTACGGATCCGACAAAGCCAGCTAACCGAAAATAGTGGCAAAGGAGAGGGGACGCATTTGTCGTGTAACGAAGCAGCAAGAGCTAATTAAAAAAAAAAGTATTTCGAAAATGTCTCTTCATCTACAAGTTAGTATACACAGTATGTATTACAATCGCCAAAGATAGTTTGAGGGAAAGTTAATTCCAACCAAAATCGGGGAAACCAGAATAGACTGCGTATTTCCTTATCCTGTTGACACACGGACAAATTACTTTTGTAAATTACATTCTATTTTAATTATATGCCAAGCAATGCTTATTGGTAGCTTAAGAATGTTACGTAAAATTGACTTCGATGGTATACCTTCTATCTATTATAATGGTAATATGATACCGTTTACTAGCTAAGTAAAGAATATTGGACTGTTATAGGGTTATTCGTTCCTCATCTAACCTTAAGATTAGTATTCCACAACACTTCACCGATTTCTCTGGTAACTCTTTTAAAATACAGACTACACTGCTCTGGAACTTCTTATCCGAAGACATTAGGAAGGTTTCTCATAAGCTGACATTCAAAGCATTATTGCGAGAACATTTTTTTAAATAATCTGTGTAATTTTATATTAACATTGCTATCATCGGTCATTGTGTATTATGTATGTATTTATGTATATGTTTATATATTTTATGTGTATGGATGTTAAAGTGTATACATCTATGTGTTTATGTAAGTGTAATATGATTTAAAATATAATTCTTATTGTTTATATATCTTTTGGTTCTGTGAGTTTAATGCTTTTTGTAGTTAGTATTTAAAGTTAAGAAATTAGACTTCTTAACGCACCTATAACAATATCTCTCCATGCATTGGGTAGACTGTGAGAGTATGCCAAAAGGCATTAAGTCCGCTCTTTGTAATCCTATATTCTTAATAAGGTGAAAACCATAAAGAATAAATAAATATATAGACAAATTACAGAGTAACTTTTTTTTAGTCATCATAGAACTAACATCATATTGCAAAAGTTACAAAAATAATTCCCAACAAAATACTGAATGCCAATAACAGGTTCATTCTATAAAGATATAAAGAGTTCTTAATATTGTCGGTTGAAATTGGACATTTGGTAACAGTGATCGAGGTACTGGCATAGCATCGAAGGCAACGAAGAACAACGGAACACGCATTTTATGGATTTTGTACCCACACTCCCAACTCTTAATTTTCCAGATCTAAAATATAACCCTAAGGAAATACGAAACACGCCATTAATTACTATAATTTATAAAGCAAAACATTGTGACAAACTTTATGTTAATTATAACAAAGAAATAAATAAACAGAAACTCCGGACGACTGACGAAAGACATTAAATTTGGGTAGGACAAAAGACGACACGTGTTTGGGAACCGAATTTTTTGTAAACGTAATCTCGTTTAACACACATTTATCGTGGCATAAATCAGTTTAAATTGGCCAATAAATTTAGTTCGATGGACAGTATGTTTACTGTTGTAGGCTACATAATAAAAAAACATTTAGAAAGTCATTACTATATACAGGTATATACATATAGATATATTATATAACAGGAGTAAGCTGAAGGGAAACGTTGTGAGGATAATAACTTCCCTACGCTGTTAAAGATATTACTAATGTTACTCTCTATAATCTGTGCTTGTTACATTCTTATATACATACATACAGTGACGCCTTTTGTTCCCTATAATGGGTAGGCAAAGACCATATCCGTAACCACTTCGCCGCCATTTTCTTTCAGAACAGTCTAATAGTTCAAATAGGAAATATATTTTAAAAAACCTAAAACTAACCTTTTCCGTAACAGTGCCTTTATCTGTCGTCACCCCTGACGATATATCGATTCTTTTCCAGTACAATGGTCGGTGATTCTCTATACTCGCAAGAAATTTCCACACATTCACCATAAGCCACTGATTTTGGTAGTTATGAAATTAAATCCAAATAATCAAATTTAATGTTTGTAATGTCCCGTGTTGTATATAACTCTTTAAGCTGACAATTTCTTGCCGGAAGCCTCGAAACATAATGATTGTGCCTTAACCACAATATCAAAAGCCACGAAGACAATGGTATAACGTTGAACAAACAGAACATGAAACATTTTTTTTTAATTCCAAAACGGTGCGATTCCTTTAAAAAAGAACAAATTACATTTACTACGAGTATGTTTTCTAAAGCGTAGGTGAATGCTAACACAGAACTCAAACGTGTTCACCAGTTACATATCGACGTGTTTTGTGTAGGACGACTGAGTGTCAAAATGTTCATAGTCACACCACTCGAGTTTAAAAAGTTCTCTGTTTTCAATTACAACAAAAAAGCAAATTGAACTACTTTTTAATCTCGTGTTTCACCCATTATTAAAAGTTAACTTTTCTCTATACATTTTCCGTCCTTTTGCGTGAGAAACGTTTCCTTTTTTTACCGTTACATATAGAAAAGTTGCACTCAAATTGGACCTTGAAATGTTTCACTTCAAAACACTATTTGTTGCCGGGTATATTTTCTTACTGGCTGTACATAGAGGAGTACTGGTCCCCACACTTATGTACGGTAGTGAATGTTGGGTCAGGAGAGCAGAAGAAGCATGAAAATAAGATTAATGCTGTTGTAATTAAAAGTTTGAGAAGTATAGCTGGAGTGACTTCGATGGAATAAATGAGAAACAGCGTGATAAGGGAACGTTGCGGTGTGGTAGAAGATGTAGTGACAAAGATAGAGAAAGGGATGATTAGATAGTTTGGACACGTAGAGAGGATGGATGAAAGACGATTGACGAAACAGATTTATGAGGCGAGATGTGAATGGGCAAGCCGGTAAGAGGTCGACATAGGCGAGCGTATAACGATCAAATCGAAATAGTTTTAAGGAAAGGCCACGTCAAAAGTACCCGCAACCGACGAGTTTGTATGAAATCACTAATGAAAGTAGAGGAAGCTAAAGCTGTGTATCAGGATCGTAGCAAGTGGAAAGATGTGGTCTTTGCCTACCCCTATGGGAAATAGGCGTGACTCTATGTATGTGTATTTTCTAAATCTGCGTTTCGTTAAACACCTTATGTGCATTTTGAAAGCACCTAAAATACAAACCACCAAAAGCGCATCCTGGTCTACCGTATATCTTAACTGGTCCGACCTTGAGTGACTTTCGATAGAAACTAATATCGTCAATAAGTAAAAATCCCAGAAAAGGGAAAAGTATGTAACGACATAAGTTCTTTAGTCTATCAACATTCAGAAATGTACATCCTTTACAAAACAAGGAAACGCACCTTCGAAAATGTCTTTAAAAACTTCCGAAAAGCACGCCACGAAACGATACCATCTTTTAAAAAAAAAACTCGGTTAATGAACGAATCCGACATAAGGACAATAACAGCAACAGTGTCACGAGAGCACGCCTGCGCCGTTACGTATGTTTAATTGGCCAGGACCTTTTAACGGGACGAGGTTAAGGTAGCCAGAAGTCGAGATATAGTCGGACATATTTTAATTTAATTTTTATACACAATTTCATATATTGCTTAGTATAAATATAGCATACTATACTACACATTCATAACTCTATACTCACCAAACTACAACGACCGCGCGGAATTAATTATTAAAGTACCTAACTACTGTGCCGCGGATCCTGGATTCGAGTTCCAGCCAGAGCCCACATATGTGCAAAAGTGCTGTGATTGTCCCCTTGTCTTTGACACTGCATTTAACCTACCACCGAACTTATCGCATGTTCATCTGTTTGCGCGTATACTTGTGATACTATAATATATCCTGTGCAGTTGGCAGCTACCGACAATATTCGGAAGTTGTCGCCGTAGTAAAAAGTCGGCCAGGAGGACATTCTTTTGGATCAGTCAATGACCTAATTTTGTTAAATAGACAGTGTTTTTTTTTTTGATAATAATGTGGTCTCAGAAGTGTTTAATCTTCGGATAGGCTCTACCTATCACATTGTGACTTGCGAGCTTTGGTGTTAAATGAAATGAAATGACAAATATATTTATTATCTGAAATAAGAATACAAATTTCGTTGGTCAAACGTTATTTTTACAAACTACCACCGTCTCTTAAGGAGGTTCCTTCTGTATGGGGAAGAAACAGGTGGACGAAACTCCGCAGGTATCCTCTTTTTAAGTAATATTTTGAACATTTTTTATAATTTAAATTATGTTATAAAATATAATAGTACATTAGTCATTTAGAAAGAGTCTGGTAGCGGTCACGATTCCCAGGGATTATCATCGTCAATACATTCTTTTATATTAATACACTATTTTTAAATATACCAGCCAAGCTCAATATTTGTGTAGCTTACAAATTATTGGTTGGGTCGGCAAAGTATTGTGATTGTCCGCGTGTGTCTGACACTGCACAGTAGTAGTAACCTCATCTTATCGCATAAATATTCAACGGACATAGGTATTGCAGAAAGATGTAATATCTTTGTCGCGCCTAATTACACATATTTACGATTCTGTAATATACCGCACAGTCGACAGTTACCGGTAGGTAATTGAGAGTTACCGCCGTATATTTATTTAAATACTTTATTTGAGCCTGAATTAAGGATAATTTTGATATTACACTCTTTGAAATTGCCAGCGACAGACGTTATGATAAAAAATTGTCAAACATCCTTAACACTGAGGTCTTCGAGTATCATAACATTGCAGAGGGTAAAAAATATTACTTAATTTTCCTGTAAAAACTGAATTAACAAGAAATTTCATCTCATCCAAAATTATTACCCGTATATTTGGTAACCGAGTACAAGGAAATCGCGCAGACTCACGACTGTACACTCATTGGCATGTTACGCAAACCGGGGTAAGTGTTAACTTGGTTTGAACTTCGGGGTCCGTGCAGCTAATTTTTTTTAAAGTAGGTTAAAAAGACAAGTGCAACTACAAGTTGCCGAACTTACGATCAATTTATTTGTTAATCTTATATATTTTACCAGCTGAGGCCCAGCTTCGCAAGGAAGTTATTGTTATGTTAAAGTATGTACTCGTATAAAGAAAAACAGCACCAGCTCGTTTACGCATTTAAGAGTAAATATTTGTAAAATCCGTTCTTAGTGGGCGTCTATGTCGGGAAGGGAATATGCAGCTAAATTTCAAGTCTTGCAGTTTTGGAGATATCGTGAATCGTATATAAATGAAATAGTATGTATATAAATTCCAATACACACGCATATTTATAATATATACACATACACACATACACATAAATTATAAATCAGATTAATAAATACATAATAAACACAATAAAGTGTGGATAAACTATTGCTGAGATGATTCTGCCTACATTATTTTAAAGTTCCCGAACTATAATTTTGAACAGGCAACGATTGTTCAGCTGTTGATTTCGAGAGTGAGTGAGTTCCAGAGGACAGATTGAACAGGAAAGGATGAATGGACGAGGATTCTACTCTGCCGGACACCTATCGGCTTATTTAAACAAAAACTTGAGTTTATGTTCAAGAACCGTGTATGTATTTCTATTTTAATTACGTATTGCAATAAATTTGAATCTTGTAACGCAATATTAAATTATATGTGCAAATTAAGAATTAGTCGTATGGTACTATAAGAAAATATACCAACCACTCTCGTTCCGTCGGAGCTTTAAAAGTTAAGTTAACAAAATCTCACGCGTTTCGACAGATTGCGGAATGTTCATTTGATTTTTCAGGACCTAAAATACTCGATGACTTCAGTGTCTAAGATGCGCTAATCAATCCATCTGACGTGGTGATTACGGCATATATGTGTGTGTTTACTAGCTGCGCCCACGATTTTGCCCGTTTAAAATAATGACTCGACCACATGACTGCGCCATACGTTCGGCCTTTCTCGGTAATATTCGGCTCTCAGCGTGCGACTTCTAAAGGCCTTATCAATAAGTTTTATAGCCTATAACCTTCCCCTAAAAACGTGGCTATCTACATCTACTAGTGTGTTCAAACTTACAAACTCTACATCTTTATTATAGTAAGTAAGACAAGATAAAGAGCAAGGATTTAATGCCCCCTATGCGTGTAAGAATCGAATTCGCCTAATGGAAGGTCTTCTATGCAGAAATCCTTCCACCTAAGTTTATACAAAAAAGTCTGTCGTTCTACCTGTAGCTAGTGAATTTACTGGTCATATGAGACTTAATAATCAAAGACTTGCGCCACATGAAACTTCACATTGCAAAGTTCTATGTGACACTGCAACTATTGTAGGGCATTTGTTGCATGTTACCGTCACATTAATGAGTTGCCGGTTTCGTCCCTCGCTACCATTAAAAAGCCAGCAAACCCAACGAACACTTTCCCTCAGCGAATTAGCTGACCATCGAAGGCATTAATTCGGCAATAGCGTATAAAACGATTACGAATCGCATGGCAATACTGTTTCACTTTCATCTCCATTATGTACATGCGGTTATGCGATTACCAAGCTATAACAAGGATAGTGAAACTTGACCTACATACTCGTACATTTTAAAACACTTAATTTCAGGAAACGCAACAAATCTTAATTTCGCTTCATATTCGATTTTGTGCGAAAACAAGTTCAAAACTATGCTCGAAGGATCCTACGAGTATTTTAAGAAGGTCGAGAGCCGTAATGATCTTCAATTCATGTATTATCGAAACTATTTATTTATATTTGATAATTTTTTTAATTTCCATTTCAGTGCCTGTCCGCGGGATGGCACCGTAAGAAAATTTGCCACCACCTTAAGCTACGAAGACCTACGAAGCTTCTTTCGCGTTTCTTCTCCGTCAGGGGAATCTGATTACGAAACGGTGGTAGATTGTAAAAAAAAAAGTTTATCAAACGAAATTTACATTTCTTACGTTGACAAATAGAGAATTTTAATTTCATTTCCTTTCTACACTATATCCCTTCCATAATGAAACCGGAGAGTTTTTACGTTTCAACTCGCTAATCTCAAGAAATACTAATCCGATTTGAAATATTATTTTTGCATAAAACATCCGGTTAATTGAGGAATGAAGTAATAAAACTTTATGCTACTGCCTCCTGCACACAGAAAATCAAAAAATTATCGAGGAGGGCTGTGCAGGTCAGCGATGTACATACGCCGTACGGCACAGTCTTGTTGTCAGCTTATTTTCACGCGGGTGGAACCGGTGAGCAGTTTCAAATAAGGACAGATTGGTAATAGTCAGCAGCGTCTAATATGCGAGACGGTCTGGTGACGATGTCCTTCTGGTCGATTTTCGAGCACGGCGACAAAGTTGTCACCTGACTTGTGATAACCGCCGCCCATAAACAACTGCAATACCAGAGGAATAGCGAATGCGTTCGGAAGTCAGTATACTGTCGGAAGCGGATAAGCAACCCTTAAAAAATACTTATTACTTTCTCAAAGGCCGGCATCGCATCCGTTGTGATAACGTCACATCTTTTCTTCTGGAGAGAGACCATGTATTTTTTTATAGGATAAAGCAATGAGACGTTTACACGCGGCAGCGCCAACGTTAAGAAGCCAATCGCACACCTGTGTGTGTTGTGGAGAATAGCCAGTAGCCAGTCACTAGCAAAGTTATGGCTCATCGCCGCTTTATTTGCCTTTATACGGCCAGGCAATAACACATCCTCACGTGACCGGCAGCAAAAGTTTTAATAGGCTAATGATGTTCATATACGAGACTAGTTTGCACATTGGTCGCATGGAACAAAATTCAAGGGGATCTCTAAAATTCAAGTATAGGCAATGTAGTTAAAGAATTCGAATGAAAGGCTTAATAATGGGTAAGAAGAAGGATCAACCGACTGAACAACATTACCATGAAGAAAGCTGCCTGACTGCTAACAATGTGGAGATATTCAACATACTTGTAGTTTGCAAGTGATTTGAAATGCTCAAAAGCGAGCATTTCAAATGAGCAAAAGTAGGGTCAGATACTGGAAAGGTCAAACTCAAGGTCAACAAAAACTAGACCAATAAATTACACAAATTAAACCCAATATTTTTCATTTAAATGAAACTAATTTTTACGGATTTTATCGCGTTTAATATTTTACTATTTATAACCCGACGTGTCGAATGCGTAGATCGGACTAAAAATAATAATTAAAAGCTGAAGGTACTCCGGGGTAACTATGACATTGGGACAACTGTCACCTCAGTCCCCCCGTGACCATGGGAGCTGTAAAGCGCCCGAAACGTCGGGTTATAAATAGTAAAATATTAAACGCGATAAAATCCGTAAAAATTAGTTTCATTTAAATGAGTAGTGTTCGCGTAAATATAAGAAACCAATATTTTTCCTTGCGAAAACGATGCTCCTCGACTCGACTCGGATTTATTTTGTATCGTGATGAGTTTTTTACTTTGTTTAGCACAAATATTAACTTCGGACAGAGTTCCAAACCAGAGCCTACGAAGCAGGCTATGGTAGGCAGGTCTCATGGAACTCAGTCTTCTATATCGAGTTACCGTCCCGACGATACAGGAAAGTGGAACAGGAAACACTCGCGTGCATAACTGCAACCTGAATAAAGGCAGAGTTTAATTGATGTGCAGTGTTCGCGACGGCGCCGGACAATGTGCCTGCAAAGGAACAAAAAGGTTCGACGCGACGCCGGCGCCGAGGTGCCGCCATTTTTAGTCGTTTTATTGGGGATCTGCGCAACGCAAGGATCGAGAAAGTTTGACGCATCTTGTAACAGTCTATATGAATTTCGTGTATAAATAATGTAAACTACAACACATGCTTGTTATTATCACACATGAAGTTTGTGTAACCTACAGTTTCAGCAAACATCATGGTTTTCAATTTCTTTGCAAGTGAGAGAAATAAACACAAAATAAAATGTAAATTAAAACCATAATGTTAAATTATAAAATTTTAAACACAGAAAATGCGTAAAATGCACACGAACCTTATCTTTTATATTAATAATTAAAAAAACAGTCATTTTCATTCAACGCGTTAACCATAATAATCCTAATTCTAAATAATCGAATTGCCAAACAAATCATTGAGAGATCTTATAACAGGAATTTCCTTATGAGCTGCGGGCCCGCACGTTGCTTTTAGTGTTACCAGTTTTTTTGTGTAATGAGAAAGGAGAATGTCAAAAAATATATGGAGTGCGGTCCTACAAAATACAAAAATAGACAATACATAAAATACAGGTATTATCAACATAAAAATGAGATTTTGAAGAAAATATATCTAAACATTATACTGCTGTTGGTAACGCGCTTGGCAAGCGCAGCAACTGTGACAACTATTCAGCAGTAGGCTTTAATAGACAGAAATATACAGGTTCACATAGTTTTCCATTACTGCCAAAGACGCGGAAAATCAAATTCTAAAATTTTAACTTAATTTTTTACATGCACTGTCACTAGGGATCACAACCAGGACTCTAGCTAGCTCTGTATAACATTTTGATGTAGTTCACGGACCGTGATCGTGATACGCTTCTATTAAACGCCCAAGAAACTATTTAAGAAAACA
The DNA here is from genome assembly GCA_019845155.1 of Luehdorfia chinensis. NCBI lineage: Eukaryota > Metazoa > Arthropoda > Insecta > Lepidoptera > Papilionidae > Luehdorfia > Luehdorfia chinensis. Next base: position 3,230,451 of record JAHVAK010000125.1, read on the forward strand.
TGATATATTTTACCTTGCGTCAGATATATGTAAAAGATTTACAATATAAATCAGTATATATTTTTTACAGTTTCATATTTGTTATAGAAACTAGATATTAAGGGTAATTATAAAATTACTTAACTTTTTTCCTAGAGAAAACCTAGTGACTACTTGGACGGGTTAGGTTAGACGAGTAAGTTTGCGCGTACACTTGTAGCACCATAATACGAGTATCTCCTGCGGCATTCATAGCTTCCGGCAGTGTTGAAAGTTGCCACCGTGCTCGGAAATCGGCCATCATTGCACTGTTATTGTGTTTTGGTGCTCCCGCTTGGGCCCCATTCAAACGCTCCTACCATTTTCTATAGCAGAGACTCTTCCACAAAAACCATCTACCAGGTCTTCATAATTGTAATAGTCGTAATTTACAAAAAACTATGGTATCCCTACACGCGTCGTCATGCACGAGACGTTGCGTCACAGACGGAGGCACATACAAATGTAATCGTCCCTATCTGCATAACAACCGACTTTACATTCTTTGGTGCGCACAAATAGAATGAACTCTTATACAATACCGGACGGTGAACCAATATCAAAGTCAAAGTAGTTGAATTAATACGAATAAAGAAAATAAGTTTCTTTTGTTTTTATAAGACTACAATAAATGGCGTCGCTGTTAAAACGCAAAGCAAATAATATTGAAGGATTCTGATGTACTATGTATAATGAACTCGTCACAAATTACTAAATCGTCTGAAATGCACTTCTTTTTTGACAAACCCTACCCCTACTATGATTTTTACTGTAACATGCATGCGTTTTACAGTAAGCTCACATCTAAATGCCATATCAAAACGTCTGCTGTGCAAATTTTGATCTGACAATAATTTTTTATTATTACCAATTACTGGTGGTAGGATTCCTATGCAGGAATCCGTCTAGTCAGGTACCACCCCAGGGCCAGTTGTTCTGCCGTGAAGCAGTAGTTTACAAACATTACGTGTCTTAGGGTGAAGTGGCACAGTGTGGTTTCACACAGAAATTTTCTAGGTGACACAGCATTTGCTTATGGGCAGGCGTTGCACTTACCATCAGGTGAACGTTTTGCTCGTTTCATCATTTTTTTCTAATAAAAAAATGCTACATAATAACCGCGATAACTCAGCGCCGGGCACTCGTCTAAAATGTTATTGTATGTGATTGACCTGGATTTGATTCTCGGTGACGCATCCGGAAAAATATTACTTACAATTTAAGTGTAGATTCACGATGCACTTAGTGGTGAAGCAAAACTTCGTAAAAAAACCTGCGTGTCAGAGAAAAAATTATCGACTAATGTAAAGTTCGCCATCGCGTTTATGAGCAGCGTGGCGTACTATTCCGGCTCTAAAACCCTTTCGAAATTAAGAAAAGACCTGTGCCCAACTGTGATGACATTTATAGCCAGTTACTTTTAAAAGGTACTGACTATACGTGAAAAAATACTTCGGGTTTAAGTAGAAGCGCTTTTTGTTCCCTTTTGTTATCTACCTTTGTAAAGATAAGATAAGCGACGTCTCTCTACAGCCGGGGTATTGTTTGTTAAAATTTTCTACAGGTTAAAAACTATGTTCGGTTTCTTTTAAAACTACCTGAATCTAACCGCCATGAGCTTGAGCAGTCAGCTATTATTTAAGTTAACAAAGGAATTGAAAGGAAGGAATATTAGGAAAGAAATCTTATTCTACACTATTTTGTTACACTGCCGTCATGCTGTAGAGTACAAAAATGACTGTTTCGGTCTGAATGTAATGATTACCTAGTGTAGTTACTGGGCATATAAGGATTAAGACGCGATGTCTCAGTGCGACGAGCGCAGTGTTTAGCCACACAACAAACAACCAAATATTCTGGGCGACACAGCATATTATATGGTCAGACATTGAACTTACCATCAGGTGGACAATTAGAACGTCCATAAAAAAGAATAGGTTGCTTTCAAGTAGGATTTAATGTTTTTTTTTTTTAATTTGATCAAAGTGACGGAACGAGCAAAACGTTCACCGTGATGGTAAAGTGCAACGTCTGCCCATAACAAATGCTATGTTTACTAAGAATATTTCTGTGTGACACCACACTGCGCCCGTCACCCTGAGACAATAGTTCTTAAGTCTCATATGCCCAGTGATTACGCTAGCTCTGTTATCACCAGGCTTGTCAATCGCATTGGCGACTCTTCACTAGTTTTAATGTTTTCTGAATTAAAATTAACCAATATTTTAACTTAGTCACTGTTTATACGTATAGCAAAAATACCTCATTTATTAACTGCGTAAATTTGTAACCTGTTGCTGCATCTAGAAATGTTAGTCGCATTTAACAAGCAGTGGTAACTATGACTAACGTTTGTGCCTACGTGATCATGTTAAAAAAAATTCAGAAGTGTACCGAGCTTACATAGTTCGTACTTCCTGTCGGTTCCTAGAAATAAATCTGGCGCAGAGTTTGGTGTTGTATTCACATCCAGTGCTAATTACGGTACTTTAAATATTACCTCGGGATCGAAAACGTTCCAGTTGTCTGTCTTCTATAAAATAAAAATAATCCTGCAGTATACTTCTGTATTCTTTACTTCTTCTTTTACTGTAGTTTATACTACTCTGGAACGCCCTTCCTGATGTTGTCAAGAAAGCTCCTAATAAGAACATATTTAAAAGATTTGTTTGAGAATATTATCTCAGGAATGATCACATTTGACACATTTGACTAGTTATTTCGATCACTTTTACCAATTTATGTATGTTATTTATTTTATTTATACGTATTTATTAATATTTTGGTATGTATGTATATTTATATATTTTATATCATTTTAATATTCATTTTATTTATACATAATCATTATTGAGGCCTTTAATTTCAAATGGTTACGACATATTTTTTTCACCATCAACCAGAGTTGACTGACAGAGAATGTCACAATGCATTAAGTCCGCCTATTGTAGCCCTTAGTTTACGGTGTCAACAAGAAATAATAAATAAATAAAAATTAATTAATACATCTAATCATTTATTAACGAGTTTTATCGCATTATTTTAACAACAACGGTCCAACAGTAAGTACATGTCAAATCAAACTGAGGTGTTAGACGTCCTGATGTCATAGGTAATGCGAGCTATCTTCAGCTTTAGTTTATTATTTTTTGATTCGGTCTACGCAAAAGCAAACATTGTCTTGAAGTCTTGTAAATGCTTGATTCTTGGTACACGTGATTTATATATATTTACACATTTATGTGATTTAATTACAGGTCCTCGAGTAGGTATCAACCATATTGAAATTAGGAAGAGTTTAAATTCAATAGCCTCACGAACCAACTTTAGCAGGAATCGGTGTCCTTTTGCAAGGGTTAGTGATCTATTAAATATAATCTGACTAGGTCTGACTACAAATCATGTCTTTTAGATTTGTACAGTTTAGTCATTAATCCAGTAGGTAATGAAAATAAGGAAGTATGTTCTTTATGTTTAAGCAGTGGTTGTGGTTTTTGTGGTGACTATTAAATTATTGTGACTATCACGATAAAACAAGTGATGACCACACTTTCGATTGCCATTCGGTATTGTTTAATTAGAACTTATTTTTACTAAACTACGCTACGAAACCTTCTGTGTCAAAATAGACGCCAGTTTCAAATCTCATTATTCTGTTATGAATATGACATGAACGCATGGATTAGAAATACTAAAGTCTCATTTAAACGTGATAAACTATGTAAGAATTATCGCTTTTCACTAAAAGAAAATTGTAATTAGTATAACTGTAAAAAGGATAAAAATATCTTTAAATTTTGGTTAAAAGTTTTGTCAGTTCTAAATTTGGTGGCAATTTATTAAGCTGCTGCTGGCAAATGACTGTACGGTATCTAATTTAAGTTTTTTTATTAAGTTTACCACAACATTATTCGAATAACAGTACTCCTCCACAACAGGATTCTAATGGAATTTCTGTTGGCTTGGTTAATCGGCAGCTTTTTTTTTATAAAGGCGAAAGTAACAAGACAAGAAAACGTTCACTTGATGGTAAGTGCATTGTCTACCCATAACAATAGTGTGTATCCAATCCAACAAAACAATCTTACCACCAGCTTTCGTTTTAATATACATAATACTACTAGCTTTGACCGCGTGGCCTAGTGGTCAGTGTTACTTGCCATGCTACCTGACCTGGGTTCAAATCGCCGGAGCCAACATTTTAACAAAAATATAAATTGTAGGTTTGGGTCGGAGTCGGGTCTGGTTGTCTGGTATTAAAATATGTGTGGCTAGAATGTCGTGTCTCGGACACTGCATTCTAGGCAACCTTCGATGTTATCGCATGAACGCTATCGGGTGCGGGTAGGTTAGAACGTGTGAGTGCCTCTGTGTTTAAGCGGACACGTGTTGCACTAGTCTAAAATAATTTTAGGCACCTTAAGCAACAATCAGGGACAGTCATCACTACAGAGCTATTTTTAAATATGAGCACCTCGTAATTTTTAACGCAATATTAATTTGTAAGCTGCTAATGTCAAATTACGACTTTCGACGAATCACGTACGACATTGTGGTGAAGAAATTCTTAAAATTAATGGTATGTACGTGTTTGAAAGAACTATGTCACATGCCTCTAACCCTGACACGATTATTGCTGACCTTCAAAAGCAACATTGCAATTACAAATTCCATCAGTATATTCTTAAAAAGGATTCTCATATCATTTTATTGGCAGCCCTGTCAATCAGCGTTTGATGTACTTCCCTTCCTACGTGAGCTCAAATCTCAACCGAAACCACTATTAATGCGACATACAAATTATTGGTTTTCGATTAACACTGCATCTCAAAAAATCCTGTAACAGTTTATTATCTTAAGCATTCCATCAGGTATGGGAAATTTCGGCCGAATATTATATATATATCTCGATATTTGATTCTTCATTAACATCCAGATATCCATAGCCGTGTGGTGGCGGCTCGTTAAAAGAATACTACCACTCCATCTCATCCAATGGATCTCATAAAAGGCGAGTAAGGAATTAAACTGCACTGTGCACCCAACAGCGCATGGTGGCGATGGGCTCACCACCTATCACACCAAGTGCATTATATTGTTTTGGTGAAACGTGGATGGTGGCAGTCATCTGTTTTTGCAGTGAGTGCCCAGTCTCTGTCTACCCCTTATGGGATACAGTCGTGATCTTATGTATGTATGTAATGTATCAACATCATCATAATTTCAACCTATCACAAGTACTCTGCTGAATATGTTCAGCAGTGTGCCTGTGATGGGTTGAAATGATGGCTTCTCCCATAATCACCCTAAATAACGATCCTGAGCCACATCACCTTTCCGTGCAGATTCGTCGTTCCATCTAGAAGGAGGGTCGACCTACACTGCACTTGTCGGTACGAGTTTGCCACTACAGCCACAATTTCTTCCACAACGATTATCGGTTCAAAGTGCTGTATAGCCTGCTTTTTGCTACATCACCTTGCTGGTCCATAGGGCTGCCCTTTCCATAGCTCGCTGAGCAACATTGAGATTTTAATATAATACAATAGAAAAAATATTCTATTATTATACAATAGATAGAGAAGAATGAATTCGCTTTTTAAATAATTGAGCTATGTAAATGTGTCAAATAATATTATGATTATTTAATTAGTTAAAAAATAAAAAAATATTATATTAATTAATGCATGTATTTTTGTCTGAAACTATTTTCGAAAAGTAAGTAATTTGATGATAAAGCTGAGATGCATATACTCTTACAGAAAGCATTACAGTCGACATAAAAATAATGTATAAAATAATGGAAGCCGACCAAATTCCTTTCAATTGCGATTAATTGTCGTAATCAAGCAATTGTAGGGAGGATTACGCTGCAGAAATTAACGAATGAAATAGGTGCAGACAAACAATCGTAAATAAACTTTATCAATGAAATGATAAGGTCCAGATTCCCAACGTAAGCCGCAATATGTAGGATAGGACAAATAGTCAAGTAGAAACAACGGAGACAAATGCGTCCGTTTAGGACCTAATAGCTTTTAAAAGGCTGTTACAAAATTGTCATCAGGGTAAGATGACGTCATGTGCTTTTCTTTTGTCACATTAACCGGTAGAAGTAACAAGCGAATGAACGATTGCGTAAATGCTTAAGCTTGCCATTTTCATCGTCATTATTTCAGCCTAACAAGGTCACTGCTGAACATAGGCCTTCCGCAGTTTATTTATTCTGATGTTCCAGTTGCTGCCCATGTTCTGGATTTAATTTTCCCTCTGTCGACTTTTACGACACCCGCAGGATGAGATGGGGTGGTAGATTTTCTTAAGCCACCACCAAACGGCTCTCAATCTAAATATGTATAAATCACAAATTATGAAAATTGCATCTGGAATAGATGTCCATGACTTTCGATCTCAGCAGGCGGTTACAGTGATGACTAAAACAAGAAACAGTATAATAAAATCTTCTTCATCAGGCTGTTAAAAAGTAAACGGTCCACTGTTGGACATAGTACCTCTCCCAAGAAGCGACAATTTGCCTATAACACGCTTGATAGATGGATTGGTGATAGCAGTACCAGACTTAATCCTACCATCAGTAAATCTAGTTGTTATTCGACCATCTGTTAAAACCGTCAGATTGCCCAGGCTTTTAATTCTAATCAAAAAAGTATAACATAATAATAAGCATAAACCCTCAAAAAGGTGTAAATGTCTGGTTGCGTTTCCTGTTAAGAATTATAACTAAACCTTATTAACATGAATAACAATATAGGAAACATTGAACCGCGCGGCCTAATGATCAGTGAATTTGTCTTCTACGCAACAGGTCTTGCATTCGAATCTCACCAGGACCCAACATTTGTGAAAAAACGCAAGGTTTGTGCAAAACGCTCTCATGATACAGCTAAAATCCTAGTGTTTAAAAAAAACATCAAAAACAAACAACAACAAGAATCCCTAAAAAGTTATACAAAAGTGTAATATTTCTTTTAATGAAAATTCTGGATTAGATCCGAAGGTCGTGGTCTGCATATTGTTGTCGATATCATTTATAGCGACCAGCAGAATTCATTAGGAGGTCAACCAACGACCAGCAAAATAAGAACAATAACAAAGTGCTCTAAGACTCTATAGAGTCCAATTATGGTTGCGCAGAGGATTGCATGAGAGGTCAACGATGAGCGGTCGTTGTTGAATCATCATATAATTGTAATGATAAAATGAGAGCGCCCGTTGTGTTAACGCGTAGTATTGTCATGTTGAATGTCGTGTGAATTTGTGTGACGAATGACGATGGAAATAACGTGCCGATTGAAATGAGCGGAGCAGCTGGTACTTACCTCAAGGAAGTATACGCGAAGCTTTAATTATCTGGTCATGATGGATGATAGACAAGCAAATTAATATTTACGCGGTAGATTTTGCGTTTAAAGTTGTTAACATAATTTTTTTTGTATAATTTAACAGGTATTAAAATTATGAACGCAAAATACGCGCGTAGACGTGGAGTTGCGGAAATCAGCCCGAAGCAATCTACAATCTACTGAATTTATATTTTGCAGAGTTAACTGACGACGCCAAAAATCAGGTGAAACTTACTCTTTGCTGTTATGGTTTATGGATGTATCAAGAACACCTTTTAAGTCCCAGAACTCTACTCTACTCTAGATCCTATCGCATTTGGGACAAAAGGAAGGATTGATATCGTTAAAATAATAAATAAAGAAGTGTTGCAAATCGGAACTTGCAATCGTGCACGAAAATATCCTAGCCTAGCCTCTTAAGAAGGACAGCACCCGTCCACATAGGGGACGTTCGGGGCGACACTCGGGGACAGCAGGTCCGTCAGCTTTGATCGTGACACTCCCGCTTTTAAACTATGTATCTCGCTGTCCCCAAAATACGTAAAATATACCGCTTTGAAAAAACAAAAGCGTAACTTCATCAAATCATCCCAACAGTTCCATTCATATTTAAAACTATATACAACAGTTCCATTCATATTTAAAACTATACTATATATCAGTATTACTATTCTCATCCGAATAAAATTTTAAAAAGGCAGCCTACCAAACTATATTAGTTCTTATTTTCATTATTGATCAATAAACATTTTATAATAAAAGGCCACGTTAAGTATAACAATGTATACTAATAATTATTCATAGTAGCACACATAAAAAAAACATTTCCAAAAACTTTGTCTATGCGACAAAGTAACAAGAAACTTCAATGAGATGTTCGTTCTTTATATGTTTTTCTCTTCTCCTATATATTAAATACCTGGCATATTGCTAGCATCCGATGGCCAAAGCCTGATAATAAATGTTGCCACATTCTGTGTGCTAAGGGAATAATGTAAATATGCCGCAATCGCACGTATGCTAGGAGAGATCCATTTTATCAATGTTTCTCTATTTGACATTCGTTTCCTCTTTTAATTTGAAGCCAACTTTGCTTTAGTGATAAAATTTATCTGAATAGTTATCAAATATCTGGATGGTCTTCAATGTAGGTATTAAGATATATAGTTTTATACTAAATTTTTTTATAAATATTTCTATAACATAACTAAGAGAACGAAGATTTTTCTTGATAAAACATCTAGCGAAAAAATTGGCAGTTTGCTGCCAAAGCCCTAAGATAGTCGTTCTGGTAATACTGACGACTGCTATATTCAATTTATTGGTACCAATATTTCCATTTCTTCCCAATATTTGACTCCCGGGGAGTTTATCCACTTTTTTAGTGTATAGGCAAACGTTATTGTAGAAGCTTGGTGATGATTGCAAGTATTGGGAAACATTGTAGTAGCTGAAATGGATATTGTTTTCCTGAGCGATGGAATGTGCCATGTTAAAAGAAAATACATACCACTTTACTCTCAATGCGGACTTTAGCAGATAAACACTTCACTTAAGTGCTTCACATCGAAAGAAACCCAACTAAAAAAAATTTATTTACAGAAGTTGTAGAGGATCTTGCCACTTACTTTGTGAATGGTGAATTGTTAATATATTATATTATACTAAAAAGTTCCGGATAGGATTTATAATGGTCTAAATTATTTGAAATCCTTATGAAAACAAAAGATAACGATAGATGAGTTTTGAAAATAGTTACACACAAAAGTAGAAATTGCCAAGAACAAAGTGGTGGTTGATTCTAAATTTATATACATACGTACGTGGTACATAATAAGTGGTTTACATTTCTTAACCCGATAGTTAGTGACATACGGAGTTACAAAGCGTACTTCCTATTGAATACAAAATGACTATAATGAGAAAGGCTTGTGACAGCCAACTCGGCAGTTCAAGTAACTAAGCAATAACATATATATGTACATTTGAACAGACTTATAAAGTCTTGCCGCAGAAGCTTATCGTCGAATCGTGCATCTTATGAAACGTCGACGTAAAACTGTCGCGTTGTGTCAACATTTAAAAGTAAACGGTAGTATGAAAGTTATAATATTAATGTTTAAAGTAACCTCCAAAAATCTTAAGTAAACTTAAAATGACGATGTAAACCAGTTTTTATTTGCAATAGAAAATCGAGAATGTTTGCTTGTTCAAACCATTTAATTGTAAATTTGCTGATTTATGATTTCGTTGACAAACATGATAATAATGTACCAACCTGAAACAAAAACTTATTGTGTTTCTAATTTGACAGTTATTTCAAAAAACAAATCATAACGCTTCTCTACAGTTAAATACATAGTAAGTTATTGTAGTCACTGAAAAAACTTAAAACGCAATATAATTGTAAAAGGTGAAGCCTCACTTCTTTTATTTAAAATAGGCTAATGTCTGACTCGAAACCCACCCTAGTAAAAGTGGTGAGCTTCTCTCATTTAACTCATGAAACGAATAAGGTTGAAAAATAAAAATTATTAGAGGCAAAACCGTCCAGAACCGTTCTTCATAAAATATATCTATAATTAATAATGAATAGCGTATTATTTATTCGATTCTTATCCTCACCCGCATTTAGTGCCAGCACATGGTCATTCGTTAAGTCTTTTTATCTATTATGTCGAACATCTGCGTCGTTTGTACTCGGGGGACCGTTTTCATTGTCGTTGGTTTCCTTACTGCCGAATGAAACATTATTTATGTGTATATCTAAAGATAAACAAAACCATACTGGTCTGCGGTTTAAAAAGTATACAACAGCTGTCAATATCTTACTAGGTTACTTAATAAAGTTTGGTTAAGTCTCTAACCAATTAATTTGAAATCCATAGTCGATACGCTATGTGAACAGACTATTTTTCTCTTTTTCGAACTGCATCTATGTAGACACGAAGAATATGTCTAAATGAGATTTTGTTTGTGAATCTGTACATTTTAACTTTCATAAAAGTTTTAAACAAACTTCAATCGAATAAAGATAAAATTTCGACTTTCAAAAACGTAAATTTTTTATACATTTAGCAAAAACACCTTGTTTCGATAATTGCTGTTATACCAAAAGAAAATCAAAAATAAATAAAATAACATATGAAAGATCTTATCGATTCTGTCAAACCGTATGCGATCGTAAAATTTAAAAGTTTGAATTGATTGACAATCGATCAAAAAAACTTACTTGAAATCTCAATAATGATCAAGCCTTTTTCCGGAAACCAGTTTCAGTACTGATATAGATATGATTAATTGTTCAATAATTTTATAATTTTATGACTACAAAAATTTCGTTGGTACAGAATCCATACTTCCACTAATATTATTAATACGAAAGTAGCTCTCTCTGTCCATCTGTTTGTTTGTTATCTTTTCAGGGCTCAACCGTTGATTGATCTTGACAAAATTTGGAAGAGGAACATAGGATATAGGATCCTGGAGACGAACATAGGATACTTATAAAGAGCCTATTCCTTCCTCAAAGGCCGGCAACGCATCTGCTATTCCTCGGGTATTGTAGATGTTCATGGGCGGCGGTGATCACTTACCATCAGGTGAGCCGCTTGCTCGTTTGTCTCCTCTAACATAAAAAAAAAAACTTTTAATTCCGGAAAATCAAAGATTCCCCACAGGATTGTTAGACAACCTAAATCCACGCAGACGAAGTCGCGGTTGTTCATTCACAAGAAAAACGTGTAATAAATGTCTAGTGAATCGTTGTATTGTCTGTTATAAATCTTTGAAGCGCCTCTTGAATACAATGGACTTGATAATGGAAAATTACAATAAATGTGTTGCAAAATTTTATATAAATTTTACAAAACATTATCCGGTAGGCTGTTCACGCTTTCTCTGTACCTCCAATCCAGTAACGCCTGTTGCCCCTTACATTTAACATATTACATATTGAACTAGAAAGCCGTTAATTCCAGGTTAAAATCATAAATTCATCTCAGCTCATATGGGAAGGCTAAATAAACGTTATCCTACAACGCTCGAATATTTTTTTGCCCGCAGAGTCGGAACTGAGGGTTACAAAATTAATCGTTACCATCCGGTAGGGAACACTTGAGAACCGGATACTAAATTGATAAAGAAATACAAGGAACTGTTTGAAAGTTTCGTAGCAGCCGTATTTGTGGATCCTAATTATAATTACGCTCTCCAAATCACGGATGCGGATGTATCAGATACAGTTACGTCAATCACTAAGAGTTAGTGACAGTATACATTAGTTAGACCAGAAACATTAATTTAACAGATAAGTACAAAAAATATAATTAATTATTATTTAAAGTATACGTAAAAAACCTATGACGCTTTAAGTGAGAATACAGCAAACAAAATATTTACAAATATACAGCAGTAGATAAATCTCGTGAATATGGATAAGAAAACCATCGGCAATATAGTACGCTGTGTGACTGTTATTCTGCTAAGGGATGAATAAAAAATTGTTTCACCAGCTAAATTGTTAAAAAGAATGGCATAATAAAGAAATTTCGCGAGACGCATAAACACCAATAATATTCTCTGTTCGTCTGTCTGACTAAACAATGTTTTTTTAATATTCTTGTTGTACAACACAACGTTCGTGACCTTCTGATAGCACACACACGCGTGCGCCGTTATATCTCGGGTTATCCAAATGTTTGTAAAGAAAACATATAAGTCAACTGCTACCAAAACATTGACTAAATCAATAATGATTCATCGGGACGATGAGAAGGGGCAGGCTTTAATAGTGATAGGAGACGTTTGAAATTTATGTAACAGTTTATAACAGGACATGTAAATGAAGCAATGTTTTTTGATAACGCTTGACAAGGTTGAATGCGAACATCAATATCCGTCATATGCGAACAAATGTCAACATCCAGTGACTGCTCTATATTTTTTATTGAACAGTAAAACGAACATTGATCTCTTTTTGATCTTTTCCAATAACACAAGAAGCTGGCAAGCAAAAAAGAACTTCAGAGAAGAATTAAATTTATGATAATAAACTTCACTTAATTGAAAATTTACACGAAGTGCATGTTCTTTTTTGTGACGTAACTATTCAAAGGTATAATATTATGCGTGGTGTTTAATGCACTAAATTAATAATGCTAGAAATATGATATCTTGTTTTGAATTTGTAATGACTGCGCATTATGTAACACTGCTTCCTAAAAATAACAGTACAGCTAACAAATGATACGGATTCAAAATAATGTATTATTAAAGACTACAGACAATTAAAATATAGATAATATATTTTAATTTAATTGCATTACCTATTTAACACAACTGCACGTTAATTACATTTAATTAAATGTTAAGTAGGTAGACAAATGGAAATATTATAAGACATAAATATTAAGTTGGCTTTGTATTTCAATTAATGGTTTTAAACGTGGAATTAATGAAGGGTTTGATTAATACTTTTCTATTGTGCTAAAATAAGTAAGCTGAGACCATATTCCTATATTAAATAAGTGAGTGTCACATCTTGTAGAGTTATTTATTAAAGGACAACAAGTTTGGTATTATTTTTATTTTGCCAGTTTTAAATATTTTCAAATGGCACAGTTAGAGGTCTTGTAATGTAATATATACTGCGCAAACTCAATAATATTTCAAGAACCACACCAAACCAAATCCATAAAAACTTAAATCGAAAATTTACGAACACCTCTTCGGAATGTCGCCCAAACCACTATCACTCTTATCTCGATGATAATAAATAATTAAATTGCTACTGACTTGATAGCGAAAAAATATTTTAACGCAAGTCTTTTGAATTCGGTAAATACTATTTTTTTAACTGCACTTCAAACAAAGAAACTGTTTGCAAACTGCCACTAACACAATTAGACGTTTTGAACAGTCAATAATATTACACGGAATCCAAACAAGGCGTCGTTTTCGATCGATGCGCGCGAGCAACTGAACTGTCAGACGAAATCGTTCCTCCATGCGCCGGCGCAGGTATAATCCAACCAATTTTAAAATTACTTTAATACGCTGCAATTGTTCGAGTTGAAGCGATTTTCGACTAGGAGGGATCGTAAACTTGTGTGTTTATTTAGCGTGTATCGGATGTATTTTTAGTAAATAGGATAGGCAGGGGCAGGTAGCATCGATAGGGCCAAGGGCTTCAATTGTAAGTTATTCGGTGCGCTGAAGATAGCTTTTTAGATCGGCTTCTAAACTTATTACCATTTAGAATATTTTTATTAGTACTTAAATTACGGGTCTATGTTGATTGTTGACATTTAATTGACGTGACGTAATGCGATAACGCCAACATTGATATTATTGCATGTACGAACGTGTTATTGCTTAAATTACTACATGCAAGAGGAGCCGCTGGTGGCAGCTAGTCTATAAATTAATTTAAATTATTAAACAATTTGAATCTGGCTTAACGGAAACATTAATAAACTTATTTTTGAAAGTCATAATCACTAAAAATTAATGCTGCTATGCAATTTAGATAAACAGAAAACACAAGAAAAGTTATTTATAAACACTTCCGACTATTCGCGCTTAAAACAAATCGAGGACAAGAACGGTGTAGGTTTGTTATCGAAATGGGGCCATTGATCTGATTCCGTAAATCGTTGGGGGATCGATTTGGATCAATACGAAACAGGGCGGTGTCATTGCACTTCGCCCACTGGCTCGCGTCAAAGGACGAATTGAGCGACGTCAAATGTGTCAAACTGTGGACTGTTGAGAGGAAAGGACGTCATTATGATTTATGATAGCAAGATTACGTAGATAGGTTTTCTGAAGGACATAATACGGTTGGTATTTTTCAGGATAAACTATCAAAATAGGAAGAGCTTTAAAAAAATATTAATAAAACTGAAGAAGTTAGTTTTATTTAAAAAAATGTAAATGTATAGAGTAAAATTGTTACTTTAAAATATATTATACAGTATAAAATGAAATTTCAAATTGAAAATGGTCTATTTATTATGTCAAACTGTAACAATAAACAAGGAATATCTTTAAAATTACAGAACTTATTTGCTGAAGAACCGATAAGGTTTGGATAAGAAAGGTTCTCGAGTGGTAACCTCGTACCGACAACGCTGTGTAAGGCGGTTTTGCCGTAAGTCGATGGATGGAGGTGGGCCAAGACCGTATTTTGTGGCAGTCTACGGGAAAAGCAGGATACTTACGATAGGATGATGTGAAGCAGTATTGTGCAAACAGTGTAATTACTGGGCCTATGAGACTTAAGAACTGAACGCACAAAGAAATGTTCTGGGTTACAGAGCATTTTTTACGAAAAACGTTGCACTGACCATCAGGTGAACGTTTTGCTCGTATAAAAAATAGTTGCGACATATTTGCGGTAGTTATTTCACCAACAGATAACGAAGAAACATTTACAATCTGGACAAGATGAAGTAATAGACTCTCTGACGCCGCCAGCATACAGCTAACGGAATAACATAGGTTATTAAAATAAATTAACAAGTTATCAATGAGTCATCGGGGTCAAACCTCTATAAGAAGCATCGCTGAGCCACTGGCGTCAGAGTGACGTCGCCATCGCCACGTCAGCGCGGCTCAGACGCTGGTATATTTTGGTTTAACGCCTTATCCCAAAGACTGAGTCGAATAAATGAAAACGCTTCGATAAAAAATTGTAGATAACCTTCAAGCAAGGTGCGAAGTTTATTTAGTAAATCAAATGTAATATTTAAAATAATTAATTATCGATAATTTAAAAAAATATTTGAATCTCTAGAAAGTAATTTAAATAATAAAACAGTGACATCTACCGATTAATTATCGGAATATATACAGGACAATTTCAATCTACCCAGACCCGAAAACTCAAAATATTGTGTGTTACACTGATATTGTTTACGGCGAGAATTCTATCCCACGACGGCGTACACGAATTAAAATGTAAGATAAAAACAATGTAGTGCCAGATACAGAGGAAACTAAAGAGCTTAACTAACACCAAAACAGTTAAAAAAACGTATTTTTTTCTTCTGATGTAAACATTTTAAAATGAAATTATTGTTGCACCATTTAAAATATTCCATGCCAAATTTAATTGCCTTCTTTAGATTACCTCAAATTAACAAACAAAAAATTATACAAATCAAGTTATGTGTCGAGCTCTTTAATGGCCAATTAAAGTGAATTTCATTAAAACATGAACAGAGATAATGATTTCTTATATTTTATTAGTTTTATTAAATGAACAGAGATTACAAATTAGTTACTACTGCTTATCTTGTTCACAATAAGTTAATTACACAATCATTATGATTAACCCCAAATTGGCAACGCAGAACAGCTCAAAGCAGTTCAATTATATATAAAAAAAACCGATGACGAAGTTAAGAAATACCCTTTGAGAGATAAAAATATATTAGATTTGTTGTAGAAAGTAGTAGCCTTTTTAAGGAGAAAGTGACGAGACCAGCAAAATCTGATTTTAAGTGCAACGTCTGCCCATGACTGATGATATGTCACTCTGAAGATTTCTGTGTGCCAGTCCCTATGTGACATCTCAGTGAATCTCATATGCACAGTAATTGTACTAGCTGCCCTTCCAACTTTTCTCTTTCGAAAACTTTTCTCTTTCGATAGCAGTCCAAGCCGAGGCATCGACCTCCTTCAGAGGGGCCCTTGGATTGCATCGAGCCCCCCCCCCCCCCCATGTTAGTCGGATTCCATTCGTCTACAGGGGTCGGAGTACAGCGGAGCAGCAGAGCGACGTCGAGACGCAGAGCGCCGAGTCAACGCCAGCAGCGACGTTGTACCCTTACTTGCGGGCCTTCTGCTCGCGAGTCTCTTCCGACGAAGTTGTAAAAGCCGCCGGGCTAACAACGTTAACACATTCAAAAAAAAAAAAAATAGCTGCCCTTCCAACCCAAACACAGTAATGTTACCACACTACTGATTCACGTCCCTGCGGCGGTACCTACTCAGACAGATTCCCGCACAGAAATCCGGTACAACCGCTAGGTCCACCGGTGCCACTAATAAAAAGTTAAAATGGAAAGGGGGTTTTGTAGTGGTGAAGGGCATCTAGTGGCGGTCCCCAGTAGCGGTATTAGTTTGTGAGATGAGGGGGCGGGCGGTGCTCTTCAAAATTAAGAAATACACAATATTTTTAATTTTGCTTCTGTGTTGTAAAATTTAAATTATTTCTTCGCATGTCGAAAGCCACGGATTTTTTTTAAAATTTCATCAACTCACTCTCGTCAACGACAAACAGATATGACAGCAATTTTTAATTACCGCGTGGCCCGGAAAGTATCTGTCTATAAAGTAACGCCTGATTTTAAAACCTGGCCAAAACCATTGTTTGTATAAGACCCTAAAGTGATATTAGTTCTAGGTTCTGGATGCGACATGCGTCACTCACATAACATTCAAACCTTTCTCTAATTGTAGGCGTTCAGTAACATGTATGTTTATGAGGTTCTCAATTCGTCTATATATATATTACGTTTTTTTTATATTGGTTAAAGTGACGAGACGAGCAAAACGTTCACCTGATGGTAAGTGCAACGTGTGCCCATAACAAATGCTGTGCAACTCAGAACATTTCTGTGTAGCACCACACTGCGCCCGTCACATTGAGACATCAGTTCTTAAGTCATTACACTAGTGCCCAACCAGCAACATTGCACACAACTGTTTTGTCGGCAGAATAACTGGCTTGGGGTGGTACCTACCCGGATTCCTACATGGGAAACCTACCACCAGTAAATAGGGATCCTAACACACGTACATAGGAATCCTACCACCATGTTATGATCCCACCCAAACAAAGAGTTTATGATTTAATTTTAATGATATTTTTTTTTATTAGAAAGGGTTAGAAAAGGGCTTAAATATAAATGGCCAAGTTCTGATGATGTGATCCATGACAAAATCATGTCACTCTTAATGTCGCATAAGAATGTTTGAAGCTGCTGTTTGATAGTCGGTTTTTAGATTAATTTATTATCTCTTACACTATATTCGCGAACAATTAATACAACAACTATCCTCGCGCTTCGCAAGACAACTTTATTAAGGTAATATTAAATGTGGCGAACGCTAAAGTAATAAAACATGTAATAAATACTATAGAGATACCTATCAATACTTGATTATTCATCGCCTTGGGCCACACTGTCCAGACGGGAAGGATACACGTGCAAATTACATTTGTAATGAACAAAATATCCTTAAACTTTAGTCTGATGTAATCAGAGTTTATTTTTGATTGTTACGATGTACATAAAACGCAAATGGGTATGGTTTTCGACAGACGCCGGCGCGACGCCGAAGAAATCGAGGCGACAATCGCAACTCGTGCGCGGGCCGTGACTATTTAAGGGTTATTCTTGAATGTTAAGTTATCCACTTCTGATAACTATCATATCAACGGTATATTTTATGTGAAATTTAATATTTTAATGAGAGCCGTGGTACTCTGAGTTTTAAATTCGATCCCCGATGCTAGCACCTCTAAAATTCTTCTGCAATTTTAAGTGCTGATTTACCACGTGCTCAGCTGCGCAGAAAACATCGTGAAATAACCTGCACAGGTATAAAGGTATAATATTTCGAGGACATGTGAAGTCCGCCAACCCACATTGGAGCAGCGTGACGGACTCTTCCCGAATGCATAACCCTCTCATAAATTAAGGCATGTACTAAGTGTAGTAAAGTCGATGGATGCAGGTGGCTCAGGACCGAGTTTTGTGGCAATCTATGGGGGAGGCCTATGTTCAACAGTGGACTGTGATAGGCTGAAATGATGATGATAATGACTAAGCAGTGGAACATTTATAAACTGTTACTTTACTTTTTTTAGATTTGGTAAGAGTGTAAATGGGAACACACTAAGTTTTTCTCCATATGTCAAGTTCACCAGCACGAGTTGTAACTTGTTAGCTGACAAAAGAGGCTCTAGACACCAATTGGTGGAGCATCCCCGATTTCACTAACTCAAACCTCAGTAATGATGGGAAGCTGCATCACTAGTGTGGCACACGCATTGTGCTCACCAACCCCTAGCGTAGTAAGGGCAAAATTTCCATGAAATGCGTGCCAGCTTATCTAGAAAAACGGACAAAAGTAAATTTCAAAAATCTGTTTTTCTATTGGAAAAGAGACGAGACGAGCAAAACGTTCACCTGATGGAAATTGCGACGTCCGCCCATCCTAAACCATTTCTGTGTGGCAACACACTGAGCCGTCCCCCTGCGACATTAGTTCTGTCTCATATGCGCAATGATTACACTAGCTCTCAGTGCCCTACAGACCGAAACACAGTAATGTTTGCACACTACTACTTGTGTAAACAGTACTCACCCTGCGGCGGTACCTACTTGGATGGATTCCTGCATAGGAATTCTACCACCAGTGAAAATAAAAAGAAGAAAAGGACAGAATATTTTCTACGAATATTAATACAAGTGAACTTACTAAAAGTATTTCACAATGGTAAAACTGCAAAAATCTGAGTGAGATCAACTTGTGGCAGATGACTACCACAAGTGGATTGTGGCAGTCATCTGCTTTTGCAGTGAGTGCCCAGTCTCTGACTACCCCTTATGGGATACAGTCGTGATCTTATGTATATATGTATAAACTTAAATTCAGTAAAAGATTAAAAAGCTGAATGAAATAAAAATCATATTTTTGTTACAAGCTTTAATTTGAAGGACTTATGTCTAGTAATGCAGACAAATCTAACGAGCCTAAACACGATATGGCTGCTGTAAGCTATTGAGGAGTTGGGTGGCCTGCAGGTGGCCCTGGCAACAGCATCGTCCAGCAAACCATAATTTTGCATTGTCATCAGGTTTATTCATAATACCAAATTCCAGCTACGAGAACTGGTTCAAAATTCCGTTGCAAATTTTGACCAAAACAAACGTACAATCATTGCAAGTTAAATTAAAGCTGGTAAAAAAATATATTCGCTACTCGAATCAAAATGTTCCATTAAAGTTAAGAATTTTCCATGTTTTTTAAACATTTTTGTGTCATGTAACTAGAATTATTAACACACAACATTTATGCTAGCAATTGATCGTTCTACATTTGTTAAATTCGGACTGAGATAATGATTACTTATATGTCAATGTCAAATTACGTTGAACGTACAAAATTGACCTGCGACATTTTGAGCATAGTAGGCTGCTTTTATATAGACAATACCGTGCTTGAAGGTTTTATACGAATATAGGCCATTTATACAAAAATGCAAAAAACAAGTCTTTCTGTCTGTTTGAACTAGGATGGATTTGCCGTCATCGCCACGCTTACGATATAAAACTATTAATCGTGACATAGAAAAATTCATTTGGAACTTATTGGTATAAGGCAAGGATTTCCACCTCTTTTCCAAAATTAAAAATCCTATCTCTAGTTTTTTTTCCTATTGATACAAAATATTTACCAATTTGAAAACTTTGCGGTTGGTTAAGTAAGTCAGCTTGACATCATTTTCTCATCAAAATTTATCAAATTATATAGACATAATATTTATTATAGCGGCAAGATCCTATACAACTTCTGTAAATAAACTTTTTCTTTTTACAAGGTGCTTTCTTAGTCCCGAAAAACATAACCATCTATGCTACTTCAGTATTTCAAGTTTGCATATGAAGAAAAACTTCAGATAATTGTAAACGAATACCCCAGGAATCTCAAGTCGAATACTGCGAAAAAATGGAAATTTTATTGGTTAATAGTCTACATCTTAGGACTTTGACAGCAAACAGCCAACCTTTTCGCCATTTTTAGCCGCGACGTAGAGCGCATTAACATTAACCTCATGTAGATATATTGTCTTATGAAGAAAAATCTTCGTTCTCGTAGTTTCATTACAGATATCTGTATAAATTTTATTATTATAACACTCTATATATTTTCTTATTCATCGTCATTATTTTCCTGATCATTGAGATATTTAAATAAAACTACTTTTTTAAGGATTTTATCGCGTTTAATTTTGAACTATTTTTACCCGACGTTTCGGACGCTTTACAGCACCCATGGTCACGGGGGGACTGAAGTGACAGTTGTCCCGATGTCATAGTTAACCCGGAGTACCTTCAGCTTTTAATTATTATTTTTAGTCCGATCTACGCAGAAAGAGCTTACTGTGTCTTGAAGCCTTGCAGTGGTATGCTTGGTTTTTGATTTAATTTTATTAATAATAGGATCCCAAGCCGGTGGTTTTATTTAAATGTGTAATATTCGCGTAAATAAAAGAAAACAACATTGAGATATTTTTAACTATTCAGATAAATGTTATCACTAAACCAAACGTCGCTACAAAATAAAAAAGGAAACGAATAAACATTGATAAAATGGATGACGATCTCACCTAGCGTTCATGCGATTGCGGCATATTTGCATTATTCCCTTGGCACACAGAATGTGGCAACACTTATTATCACGCTTTCGCCATCGGATGCTAGCAATACGCCAGGTATTAAATACACAACGGATGGAAATACGCTTGAATTGTGACAAAAAAATATAAGGAAGGAACATCCCCTCACCGTGTTTTCTTGTTACTGTATCAATTTAAACGTTTGGTGTCGTAATACGTTTTAGGTCGCATAGACAAAAACTTTTTTTATTCGTGGTAATAGGACTGATTTCAGAATACTATGAATGATTTTTAGAATTTTACTGGTGGAAGGATTCCTGTGCAAGTCTGTCAAGGTTGGTACCACCGTAGTACCACTTAATTTAGTGTGAAAACTTTATTGTGTCTCGGTCTGTTTAATTACTGTGCATATGAGATTTAAGAATTATTCCCTCAGGGGGTACTGGTGGTAGGATTCCTATGCAGGAATCCGTCTAGGTAGGTACCACCCCAGGACCAGTTATTCTGCCGTGAAGCCGTAGTGTGAAAACATTACTGTGTTTCGGTTTGTAGGGCACTGAGAGCTAGAGTAATCACTGGGCATATGAGACTTCTGTCTCAGGGTGACGAGCGCAGAATGGTGCCACACAGTTCTATGTGACACAGCATTTGCTAGGGGCAGAAGTTGCACTTTAGCATCGGATAAACGTTTTATTCATCTCGACTGAATCTTTCGCCGCCTTCATATTTTTAACTTCATAACAGTCCTTAAAAATTACATAAGCGTTTGACATGCAACTTTGCGCAGTTTATAAATAGAAACATTGCGACTAGTCTCGCTCATTTCCAGTCCCAGTCATTGTTTAGCTCCTCTTTAAAAGTTCAAGATTTATATTTTCTTAAAGTCCTTGGTAAAAACTCAAAAGTCTCAAACTAAGATAAGGAATCCTAGTTTGGGTCTTAGTGGTAAAACGATAAATATACATACCCGTATATTGATTGTAGTGCCTTTATTCGTGCAGAATAACACCATAATATGCAACGTGGTTCGCCACCCGTCACGTCTCGTTTCCCGCGAGGGCAAAAAGTGGGCTACTTGTTTTGCCTCTGCCTACCCCTTATATGGGAAAAAAACGTGACTGTATGTAAGTGTATCGATAATCAAGAGCTTTACGACTAATCATGCTACAAGTTCGCGGGTTCGATTCCCGGTACCGGCACTACTAAAATTGTTAACTGCAATTGTAAGTCTTGATATATCACGTGCTCGACGATAATGGAAAACATCGTGACGAATGCATGCTTATTTTAGAAATATAGAATATTTCGACGATACGTGAAGTCTGCCAACCCGTACTAGATCTGGGTGGCGTAATTTATCCGACTACAAAACCCTTACACAAAGGGGGCTTTTGCTAGATAGTGGTACATCTATAGGTCATTAAAAGTATAAAAAAGTAAAGTTTCAGCCTATAAATGTCCCACTGCTGAGCACAGGCCTCTCATTTCTGAGAGGGTTTTGGAGCTAGGAAGAATCCGCCACGCTGCTCAAATGCGGGTTGGCGGACTGCACATGTCTTCGAAATATTTTTTATTTCTCAGACATGCAGGTTTCCTCACAATGTTTTCCTTCACCGCCGAGCGCGTGGTAAATCAGCACTTAAAATTGCAATTAATAATTTCTGTGGTGCCGGCTCCGGGAATCGAACCCAGGTCACTCGCGTACTATGAAATATAAAGCGAGCGCCTAGCCCCTGAGCTTCATCATTACTACACTTTTTTCTAAATTAATGAATGAGCATTCATAGAGGTCCCATGCAAGGTATAAACTCTCTCATCATAAAAACGTCGGCACCTAGCGAGATTCGAATCTTCGATCCAAAGTTTTGATAGCAGGGTGACAGCTAGGTTATTGGACCTAAGATAGTTTTAAATATACTTTCACAGAGATTACATACATATTATTTAGAGATATGTATATAGAGATTTTAATTAGGATTTATTAGAACGTTTATGAATTTTATTAAATATTTTTAAATGCACGTAAACATTTATTTTTATGGATCTTTAACTCATGACAGTTATATCCATATACACTAATTACAACTCATAAAATCAAATGAGAAATATCTCCGCAACGCCGGCACATGTAATTTTTAAAATTGTTTATGCAGCAATTAAACCAATTTATGACAAAATTCGATATTTACTCAGACACCGTAGAATCGATTTTGTAACAAAGCGTAGCTTAAATTGATTTTGTAACAAAGTCGACAAGTAAAGGTTACAGCTTCTGATATTGAACACCTTATAGGTTAACCAAAATCTATAAAGTAATTTGCATTATTTATTAAAATTTCACGTATTCGTTTCACAGCTGTTATTTGTAAGACAAAAATTGCGCAAAAGCATCGACGATCTAAGAAGTCTGTAGTCTTCATATCATGTTCAGGATCTTTACAACCATAATGTCTGGTGGTTTACACTGGTGGTAGGATTCGGGTGGGGGGTCTAGGTAAGTACCGCCCTAAGGCCAGTTATTGTTCCGTGAAGCAGTAGTGTGCAAAGATTACTGTGTTTCAGTCAGAATGGCACTTAAGAACTGATGTCTTAGGGTGACGGGCGCAGTAAGGTTTCTCACAGAAATGTTCTGGATGACACTGTTGCCACTGATGACATGTTATGTTTAATGCTGTAATGTTATGGGCAGACGTTGTACCATCGAAGTTGCTCGTCTCGCCACTGTCTCCGGTAGTTACTCCGCCATCAAATAACGAGGAAACATTTACAACCTGGAAGAGATGAAGTAATGGACTCTCTGACACCGCCAGCATACAGCTAACGCAACACCATAAGTAATTAAAATAAATTAACAACTTATCAATGAGTCATCGCGGTGAAACCTCTATAAGAAGCGACGCTGAGCCACTGGCGTCAAAGTGACGTCGCCATCGCCACGTCAGCGCGGCTTAGACGCCGGTGTATTTTCGTTGAACGCCTTCTTATGCCAAAGATGTTTCAGAGTGACACAGTAATATTCTGGGTGACACAGCATTTGTTATGGGCAGTCACTGCACGTACTATACCACACTGCTATTGAAAAAAAATATGGCTAAACCGACCACCGGTTTCGGATCCTGTAATAAAAAAAAACCAAAGCCAACAATATCACTGTAAGATTTTAAGAAACTATAATTTTGTTTTCGTGGATCGAACCAAAATAAATAATTAAAACCAGAATGTCTAACACTTTAAGTCAGTCCTCCCGTGACAATCGTCCAGATCGCTCAAAACGCCGGGTAGTTGAATTAGTTTATATAGTGGAATTAAACGTTATAAAATCCGTAAAATTTGTTTTTAATAAGTGTTTGATATTCGCATAAATATAAGAAATTATTATGATGATTTTTTGTAAAAATGATATAAGTACATAGTGATTGCGTGATAGCTAGTATTCTCTCGTAATTCTTCTTACACTTGCTATAATTGTCGCTATTGCCTTGTACCTGCTTTACCTTTACGGTATTAGAGACAGATAGGTGCCAGGCAAAAAGAACCTACGTCTTTCCTACCGAGGTGTCGGCAGAGGAGAGTAAGGTATTGTACGGACAACTCTTATTTTATCAGAATAATACCATAAAATGCAATAGTGACATGCTATACTGCTCGTGGGTAATGCGAAGTAAGAATTTTTTACCAAAAAGGACCAAAATGGTGGCGACGTGATTTGCCACCCGTTACGGTTCGTTTCCCGCGGGGGCGAAAAATGGGCTACGGGTGTACACACAGGGGCACTCACTTGCCCTAACCTCCCGTGCCCGATGTAACGCTCATGCGATATGATCAGAGGTAGGCTAGGATGCACTCTCCGAGACACAAGGACAGTCAAGACACAACTAGCCTAATATGGGAGAAAGGCGTGACTGTATGTATGCATCTATTTTTTTTTGAAATAACACGTACATATGCGCATTTTAGATTTATTTTATTCGATAAAGTGACGAGACGAAGCAAAACGTTCACTTGATGTTAAGTGCAACGTCTGCCCATAACAAATGCTGTGTCACCCAGAACATTTCTGTGTGGCATCACATTGCGCCCGTCACCCAAAGACATCAGTTCTTAAGCCTCATATGCCCAGTAGTTACACTAGCTCTTCAGACCGAAACGCAGTAATGTTTGCACACTACAGCTTCACGGTAGAATAACTGGCCTGGGGTGGTACCTACCTAGACGGATTGTACTACATCCTACCTAGACGAATCAGACGATGGATCCTATGCAGAAGTCGGCTTAGGTAAGTACGACGTCTTACTACCAGTACCACTTTCCCATCCAGTAGGCGTCGTAGGAGTTGTGTCAAGTAAAATCTTGGGTATTGTCCGAAATGAAAAATCAACTCCAAAAGAGCAACATCGAAAATAGATAAACCGATATAAAGTAACAGCATAAGGTACAAGGCGTCTGGTACTACGCCAAACGTCTGCCAAATCTCCTCTTCTTTTGTTTGAGCTTAGCGTATACTATCAATAAGTCTTATAGGCTAGCTCAAATACAATTCTCCGATGAATTTATCGTGACTGATATACCTACTGAATATGCCATCTGATGATGAGAATGATGATGAAGATAATCTTGTCTTCCTAGCGGATTTCCATCACCTCGACGTCTTCCGATAAACACTAGAACTAGAAGTAGTCCTCTTCGCAGAATGTTTTACTTCATTTCACCCTATCATTAATAAACTACTGAACACTAGGCCTCCCTCATAGATTCCCACAAAAGTTTTTAGCTCTCATTGTCGGCGGATTTGCCATAGTTGCCGCGCTTGTGGCGGGTTGGCAACCGCAGTTTATTTATTCAGATGTTCCAGGAACTAGCTGCTGCCCATCTTCCGATCTTAATTATCCCTCTGTCGTCTTTTACCACACCTATGAGATGACATGAGCCTTCATCCACACTACAATGTTTGATAAGCAAGAATAAACGAAAACACAAAGATTTACATATTTCCATATACGGTTCGGATTCGATTCCACGATAACTAATTAGGCAAATTTGCAAATAGCTGAACACCACAGTCGAAATTACCGTCTGGTACGACTGACAACCCTTGGTTGGTTTTAAAAAGATAAGCATACAATGATTTTACATGGACATACAATAAGGTAGTTCCTAGTAATTTTACGTTGTAAATGACCACATTAAACTTTACGAAATGCACCGTAACATGATCGCACCTTGCATCAGAATATATTAACACTTAAAACGAACGACCTTCGCGGTTACGTTAAAAATACGCATAACAATACGAGGGGTGATCCAAAAGTAATGATAATCAATAATAAACACAATGAATAAAATAAATAAATAAATTTATTTCTCAACATAGTCTCCTAGCAAGTCTATACATTTAGTCCATCTCTTTTCTAATCCTAAAATTCCCTTAGAAAAAAAATCTTTATCTTGACTCTCAAAAAAGTCCTCAACCGCGGCCATCACGTCGCTATCATCGTCAAATTTCTTGCCTCGGAGGTGTTCCTTGAGTCGTGGAAAGAGATAGAAGTCGCTGGGGGCTAGATCTGGTGAATAGGGGGGGTGTTCCACCAGCTCAAAGCCCGCTTCCTGAATGGCAGCCATGGCAATTGCAGCTTTGTGAACCGGTGCGTTGTCTTGATGGAACAGCACTCCAGCCCGCAGTTTGCCTCGCCTTTTCTCCTTAATAGCCTCCCGCAATCTTCTTATTTGTTCTGCATAGTAGGAGCCTGTAATAGTGGCCCCCTTTTCCAAGTAGTCCACCATGATTATTCCTTCAGCGTCCCAAAAAACAGACGCCATAACCTTCCCTGCTGAGCTTGACACTTTGAATTTCTTCGGCGTCGGTTCATCGGATCGTTTCCATGTCATCGATTGTTGTTTTGTTTCAGGATCAAAATGGTGGATCCAGGTCTCGTCCATGGTCACAAAACGTGACAAAAAATTATCCTTGTCTGCCTGGAACTTTTCGAGATTTGCTCTTGACATGTCGACTCGTTTCTTCTTTTGCTCGTCGTTTAACATTTTCGGTACCCAACGCGCGGAGACCTTTCTCATATGCAATTCGTTCGCAAGGATTCTTTGAATGCTGCCATATGAGATCCCTGTGACCTCAGCTACATGCCTGATAGTCACTCTTCGATCTTCCAATACAACTTCTTCAACTTTTTTCACATTTTCTTCAGTGAGGGACGTCGATGGGCGTCCTTCGCGGTGTTCGTCTTCCGTCGATGTTCTTCCCAACTTAAACTCCTTAGCCCAGCGTGCAACTGTGGAATATGGAGGAGAAGAGTCCCCTAATGTTTCCACCAAGTCGCTGTGTATGTCTTTGGTAGACATTTTTTTCAAGCAGAGGTATTTAATGACAGCTCTGATTTCGTGTTTTTCCATTTTGATGTTCACTCCTTGACAGTCCGTATTCAAATGAATGTAGCTCCCGGGAATCGTGGCCTATTTATATGATTTTTTTTCCCTGAACTAGTGGTTAACTGAGTAAGTGACTGAAATTTTTTTGTATTTTTGTGTGCACTAGAAATAACTGATTATCATTACTTTTGGATCACCCCTAGTATTTCCTCTACGGTAAGTCGTATGGCAGTGTGACCAGATGTGAAAATTTCACCAGAATTGTCAGTAGTGTTATGGTCGAATTGAAATGTTCACTTTTTATACATTAACAAAGTATCATTAAATGACTAGTGGTCGCTCTGTGATCAAAATTCGACCGTTATTCGTTAAAATTGTAAAGTTTGAACGTTATTGATGTTTTAGTAATAATTTGTTGGCAACATTTAAAATTCTGTGGCGACAATGTGTGTTTGTTATTTGTTTGACCACTAAATATTATGTGTCTGGCATTGGCAGTATGAACGTAAACAAACGACAGGCTATAATGTGATTGACATTGTCAGTATGAACGTAAATAATTAATGTTTTATTTTATTAAATTTAATGTATTTGTAACACATATTACATATACATTTTTTAGCTTCTTCGCTTCTACTTAATACGATCTTTAATTATGCAAAAACGCACACTTCTTGCTTAAAAAAGGGTACATTCTCTTCACGTATTAATATATAGATATCACTAAAGAGAGCAAACGTACGTCGTCGTCATTATCAGTGCCAACCAATGTTCTTAAAACCTGATTTAATGGAAGTAAATTAAAACAAAATACAATTCAGAGTTGCGTCCAACTCTTGTTATGAGTTGGTTATAATGTTTAATACCATATGTATAATATATATGTTTAAGCCAATACCTAACACGCCAAATGCTTTTTCTAAAGTGACATATTCTAACAATAGTCTCCTACGAAAACTATGAACTTGTTATGACAAAACGAGAGAGTCACAATTCAAAATTAAAATATTTTGTGTGTAACCCTGCGACTAGGAGACAAACGAAAAGGGAGAGAAATAAAAAGGACAAAAGATATCGGCGGCTGACCGGCGCCTGCGCAAGGCGAATTGCGCTTTTTGCGTCGACGAGATATCGCACGGCGCGAATGTCATGCTCGTTACTTGACATGCTTCGTCTATTTTATGTTACTAACCATTTTGTTGGAAGAACAGGTATTCTATTTACATTGAGCAAAGTGTTTTAAGAGATAATTAGTATATTGTTAGGGATCCATACAAAAAAAAGTGCGAAAAGTAAAAAATGGGTCAAAAATGATTTGACATTCATATACTAAACCGCAATACAAAGTTAAAAATTTGATAAATCAAGAGTATTTCATAACATGATCGGAATCTAAACGTGACTATCGCCCTTAACGCAAAGGAATCCGTCTAGGTAGGTACCACCCCAGGGCCAGTTATTCTGCCGTGAAGCAGTAGTGTGCAAACATTACTGCGTTTCGGTCTGAAAGGCACTGAGAGCTAGCGTAATCACTGGACATATGAGACTTAAGAACTTATGTCACAAGGTGACGGCCGCAGTGTGGTTCTACGCAGAAATAGTAGCAAAGCATCTGTTATGGACAGACGTTGCACTTACCATCAGGTGAACGATTTGCTCGTCACGTCACTTTATGAAATAAAAAAAAAAAACAAGCCGCCCTGATTGTAATTATTGTAGATATTTGAAGCTGCTACTCTACAGGTCAGATTAAAGTAATACCACATATTTTCGCTACTATCAGAGGAATAACAGGAAAGAAACAAAGTTAATTAGCTAATATTATCGATGAAACTAAGGGCGATGGCATTATGTAGCCTTTGATGAGCATCATTTTTATTTAAGAACCCATTTTTTTTTTTCATCTATTATTGAAATGGACTTCTGCAAACAACGCCTAATTCTTTTTACTATACAGAAACTCTGATCAACGAACCACGCCGTCAGCTCTATTTGCAGTAAGTAAATCTATATTGTAAAATTACGGAAAATAAACTATTATAACTGTTTATATTATAACTATAACTTTTTAGAAAGGAAAATATTTATCAAAAATTCCTAAATAACGTTGAAGGCCGTTAAATATGTAGTTTTTGTATTGAGACGGATATGGTTGAGCAGAGGTCATTAAATTGTGTTGTAATATTCTCGAATCTTATCATGAGGACAATGTAACCATGGCGCTGTAAAAGGACAATGGTCCTCCCGTGACCATCGGTGTGCGTAAAGCGCTCGAAACGTCGGGATTTAAATAGTTAATAATTAACACGATAAAATTGTAAAATTAGTTTTTTAAAGGATATTCCTTTACGTTCACGTCTGGGTTAGTTTTTTAAAGGATATACAATACCTTTACGTTCACGTCTGGGAATAAAGACCTTAAGAAGCGACTTTATTCACGTAGATATGATAGTAGTAAAGTAAAGTAAGTATAGTAAATAATTCAGAGTTACAGACGATTAGACTTTTTTTAATGTCATGTTTGATTAGTAATCTTAGTAATCTTCTAATCAAGTCATCTTCCTTGCAAGAAAAGTCTTCAGTCTAAAAATTCAGAAATCACAGATAGATACTTTTGTATTTTTTTTATTGATCATGATATTATTGTTGCGAGTAGCCAAGCTTTTTTTTAATTACCGTAACATTGAACTAAATAGCGGTATTTTTAATAAGCAATCAGTAGTGTGGTGGCGGCATAAGAGAATCTACCGCCCCATCACGTCCCGTGGGTGTCGCAAAAGTCGACAGAGGGAAAATGAAAACCAGGAGATGGGCAGCAGTATATTCCTGGAACATCTGAATAAATGGGCTGCAGTTGCCAACCCGCCCGCCAAGAGTGGCAACTATGGCAAAATCCCTCCAAAATGAGAGCTACAAACTTTTGTGGCTATCTATGGGGGAGGCGTATGTTCAGCAGTGGACCTGCGATAGGCTGAAACGACGACGACGAATCAGTAGTCTATAAAGAACTCACCATCTTGAATTTTGAAAATTAGAATTATATTATAGTTAAACGAATTAGACAGTTCCCAATGAAAAATTACGAACACAAATAACATTAGCCCATATTTTACAAAATCTTTTAGTTAACATCAAACAATTGGTGATATCCTGGTATGTAGCTAAATATATCTATACAAAATAAAATCTGCCCATATAAGAATTTTTTCATTACCCGGAGTACGTTTTACAAACATAAATTTCACATGCACAGCACAACTAGACCCGAAAACCAACAATTTGTGTTATGGCACAAATGTTGGACCCCGCTGGGATTTGAACCCAGAATTTGCGGTGTAGAAGTCAGGTACTCTGACCCCTAGTCCACGCGGTCCTCAGTTGTATATAACAAATGTAATTGTGCAGGTCCGTTGGACTGGAAGCTAGTGGTAAAATTTTGTAATGGGAGAAGGAAGCACTTGCGGTTTCCAGTCTAATGCTGCATAAAGTTAATAAATCAAGTTTTAGTGACGGTATGAGGAAACCAGTGGCTTTTGGTTTGCGGTCACTAGCGCCTTGACAGTGTATCCAATCAGTAATTTGACATTACATTTGATCATGAATAATTTATTTATCTTTAACCTAACTCAGTTTTGTAATAATATTATCTATATTTATTAAATTCAGTCGTCTTGTGAACATATTAGCAACTTATATCAAATAAAGGACAATGTTGAAAGAAATGTCGTCGAACTGCTTAACACTAATACAGAATAATACTTTACCTATATTACATTACATATGTGCCTATATGTAACATTAGAACGTCACAATAGTACTCTAAAGTTTACCTGTAGCTAAAATTATTTTCTGTAAATATTTCTCCACGACCCTCGCAGGTTTAAGATAAATTTATCTCTCAAAATAATTTGACATTCACTTACTAAGAAATATACTATAAGAACTATAAGAAATTAAACATAATGAAAGTAGAACATTAATGCTGGCGGTAAACAGTGGTAAATATCGTAGTTAGTAGTTTTACATACATACTAGCGGACCTGACAGACGTCCTCCCCGAACGTTGGCTTGCCTGCTGTTAACAGATTCAGCTAACGATTTTGCGATATTCGAATTATCGATGAACTATATACTAAGTGACTTTTGTCATTTTCCTAGAACTTTATCGCAGCGCCATCTACCGGGTCCAATTCTGAATCTAAACCATCCAGAGAACCACACAAACACGCACAAAAAATTCATCAACATCGATCCAGACGTTTAGGAGGAGTTCAGTGACATACACACGCACGGAAGAATTATATACTTAAAGATATCAATAATACAACATTTTAGAGATTTAACATAACACGTAAGTTAGTTTTAAATAGAAGTAATATTTATAAATAGTAATAGTATGTAGTTTCAAATATTTTTTATATAAATTTAACTCAACAGAAGGACAAGTGGTTATCGCTCAACTCAAAATTAACCAACACACTAATTCGTAACCAAGCCAGGTGAAACGATCGGGATCGTGAAAGTGCCAGAGACAAGACGTCCGTCTTAATACAATCAGACCTCAGAACCCAAAATTTGTATAATTAAAAAAAATTAACCCAGGCCGTACTAAAGCTTAAAGTCGCTCAACGAATACGGAAAGGGCTATGCTCAATGTTTCTGCGAGATAGAATCCATAACGATGATATCTGCAACATAACTAGAGTTATCGACATAGCCCTAATCGACTAGCTGAAGTGACAATGAGCCGGCCAGATCGGAAGAAAGGTTCTGGAGTGACGACCTCGTACCGGCAAACGCAGTGTATGGCGACCCGCCACGATGGAGCTCCTACATTCACGGTTTTACGGGAAGTTGATGGTTGCGGAAAGCTGTTTGTGGCTCAGAACAGCGTTTTGTGACAAAATCGGGTTACCTAGTAGTTTTGTTGTGTATGTGAAATGTATGTTTGTTAAACGCACCCACGATACAGAAAGAATCTTAGTGTGAGGCATCGTATCCAAAAACACGCTATGGGGAAGGCATGCGTTCGGCTGAACCTCGGCTGGGATTTGATTCCAGGGTCCCATGACTCAGTAAGCGTGTACAAATACCGCTCAATTTATGTAATTTATTTTTTTATAACTATTAAATTCCTCCGATAGGTACATTTGTGGTTTTGGTATCTACCTCAAACCTTACAACACAAAAATTACAACGCAATTTAATGACCTCTGCTCAACCATATTTATGTTGAGCCGCAATAACAATCACAAATAAATAACTGTACCTATTCGTAGGTACTTTTAATGGCCCACAACACGAGATAGAGCAATAAAAAATTGTTAGTGTTCACGCCTGTACGTTGTAAGATTATGGGCATTAAAATACTGCTTTTTTGCCGACACGTGGTATTAACGGGCGGTTTCAACATTCACTTTATCGCCTGATTTGATAACTTAATGTTATGTCAAATTATTGCATAATTCCAAATATATCGAATATAGAAACCCATAGGTCAAGTATATACTAAACATGTACCAATAAGTTTAATTTATATTTTTAATACATTTGTAGATATTGATAAGAAAAATCTATAAAACACCTCAAATACTACGATATAACTTTGTACGAGTAATCGATTACTGTGTTTCGGTTTGAAGGGCATTGTGAGCTAGCGTAATCACTGGGCCTTTGAGTCTTAAGAACTGATGTCTCAGGGTGACGGGCGCAGTGTGGGGTCACACAGATATAATCTGGGTGACACAGCATTCGTTTTGGGCGGACGTTGCATTTACCATCAGGTGAACGTTTTGCTCGTTTCGTCACTTTATACAATAAAAAAAAAAATGTTTTACTAATTTATTGCTAATTCAAACCTCTGATGTTCATACACTTTTTCTCTAGATAGAGGAACGTAGTGTACGAATGTAATGTAGGAAATATGCATGAGTATTTATTTAATAAGTTTATAATAAGTTGATACTGTAAGGAATGTAGTTGTTGCAAGCCAACACGAATACCATTATAAATAGGTATCATTATCACTGTCAGATTAGTTGGTCGTCAAAATTGTAAATTGGTCCTGTTTTTAAAAAGGAAACAAGGCATTTATATAAATAAATATTTGGTAATCGATAGAAACAATATAAGCCTCACAAATTTAACAGTTCTTTCAAATTATAAGTAGAGAAAACTATGAAGCAGCATTTTAGTAGCCGCGACAAACTTTTGAGATTATTATCACGTCTATCATATTATTGTGAGGCGTGAAGAATTGTTAACTTAATAGTGGTGCATTCAGGTCAAAGCTTAGTGCAATACAAGGCACGTCTTTCGATCTATTAGAAAGGAACAAGTTCTGTACACGATTCTTGAGGTTATAGATGACAATCATAATTTAGAACTCGAATAATATATACTTTTCGGATTAACAGATCAGTCAATACATAATATTGTGATGGTGATTATTATTTACGATTTATATAATAAAATTGTTAAGAATCATATTATTTATGAACGTAATAGTATTAAATAGAACGTTAAGAAGCAGCTCTTTAAATTAAGAATTTTTTAATCCAACTTTATTGTCATTTGTGTAGAAAAGTAACTTTATTCAAAAAATATGACAACTAATATTTGGTGAGTAATTAATAAAATTGTTAGGCCAGTATTACACTACAATATTTGCAGTAGGCTGACGATGAAAATTAATTTCGATATATTCTCCTGACCATATCCTCCTAGCCGATTTTGGATCTCGGCGACAACTTCTGAATACTGTCGGAAGCTATCAACTGTGCAGAAGATATAACATTGCCACAAGATTACGCGCAAACACAGAAGCAGTGGTGTGCAAACATTACTGTGTTTCGATTTGAAGGGCACTGAGAGCTAGCGTAATCACTGCGCATATGAGACTTAAGAACTGATGTCTCAGGGTGACGAGCGCAGTGTCGTGTTACACAGAAATGTTCTGGGTGATAGAGCATTTATGATTGTTATGGGCAGATGTTGCACTTACTATCAGGTGAACGTTTTGCTCGTTCCGTCACTTATATCGAAAAAAAAACCCGCGCAATGCAATGCAATGCAGTGCCACTATTCTCATAAATACGGGTTAATTGGACATTATAACGAGATACGAATAAAATCATGCGTTTTATAATCTATGAATATTATATATTTCGATAACTACAGCTGTATCTTTCTCTCTGCCGCCCTTTTTAATAAAATGCACAATAAAGCATATCAGAGGCGTGAATACTCAATTTTCCCGATGTATCTTTTATTTGTGCTGCAAATACGGCAACACGGAGCGCGCCATAGGGCTGGCAGACTGTAAACACAGAACAAAACGATGCCGACTGAAAATCCCACAATGAAATATTTTACCAATATTTGATTGGACTTCGGTCGCGTTTCATTCTGACAGTTCCACAAATGATTTTTGGCGGGAGATGTTTTGATGATTTTTAGCTCTCTTTGATGTGGTTGGTTCAGATAAAACTTTATCATAGCTTTGAACTACTTAGTTCAAACACGACGCCAGTGCTCTAGCTACTCGTATGATTTTATTAAATCTAACCTGTACAACAAATAGAAGAGACGACCTTCACGGCATTGCGGAAAGTAGAAACAGGCGACTGAGTACCGTGCCTTGCGGCAAATCTAAGATGAAGGCTTACGTTCAGCGGTGGACTTGTGGTGTGGAATGACGATGATAATGATGATGTCAAGTGACTCCGTATAGTTACCTAATATAAAAATTCGTATATAATCTTTACTAGCGTACATTTTAACAACTGCCTGGGAGAGAGTACCTGCTTAGTACGTCGGACTTAATGCTGAATTTCGATTGCAGTTTTCGCCATAATTAATTAAAATTAAAAATTAATGCTTTTCAGAACTAGACTATAGTATAACATTGCATCCTCATCCTCGTATTAACATATCGATACAAACATTCCATCCAGTAAACCGCTCGTATGCTTATTTGCGGGCTTCTATTAGTAATCGGAATATATCAGTCGGATTCGACAAGGTAACATGATCATTACCAGCTTTTTTACAAGCGTTTATTTAACTTCACCTTTTATTCATGCATAGGTGAGTCAAATTTTGCAACTGAATTCTAAACTCGTTCCAATTGACCGTTAAGCTATGTTGCGTTTGGGAGAGGTCCATCCGAGATAATAATTATTACTTTAACTATAAGTTATCTACACTTTTACAAATAGACGACGTTCCTAACATAGTGATAACTAATTATGAAAAATATAAATGATAATATTATACCTGATATGCGAGCCAAAATTATTTCCTGCTCGTGGTCACAACTTCGTTAACTTATTACATAGGCAGTTATTACTAAAAACGTTCCAACTAACGCAATAAGTAATTACCTTTTTTATAACCAATCAATCTCTATCAACATTTACCGCTATTAGCAATAAGCGTGGCAATGAGAAGTTATGAAATACGCTTACAGAGTAGTCATGAATGCAATTAAATTAATGATTTACGGTTGTAGATGCAGTGTAGGGCAACTGGAGTCATGGTTCTTTAACCTTTAGGAAATTATTTAAAAATATTTCCGTGTCACCTTGATTTATCTCTACTGCGTTCTTATTTGATGTCTTTTTTATTAAGGTTATGAAGAGATTAAGTATTTGTGTTCGGTGGTTCTACCTTTCAATGATGAATTGAGCAGTATGTTGTGAAGGGCTAATGGTTTCTTCAATTAAAAGTTTGTTCAAGAACTTATTCCGTTCGTAAAACCTTATGAAAACGAGTAATCAATTCTATACAGCCGAGTTTTATTTTATTTATGTAGATATAAAACAATTGAGTCTCCACATTTTGAGAATTACTATAGAATTAATTAGCTGATTTTGATCAGTTAACAATTGAACATAATCCATACTAATTCTATAAATTCGAAAGTAACTCTCTCTGTCCCTCTGTCTCCTTTTCACGGGTCAACCGCTGAACCGATCTTGAAGAAATTTTACACAAAGCAAGCTTTTATCTTGGGGATGGACATAGGATACTAATTATCCTGAAAAATCTAATAGTTCCCACAGGATATTTAAAAAAACCTATATCCACGCGGACGAAGTCGCGGGCATCAGCTAGTATTGTATAATTTCCTCGATGAAGGTACTAACGGGAATTTTTAAAAATATTACCAAACAAATACAGTCTGAAATGTGATTTGAAACTGTATTTAGTAATTTGTACTGTAAATAACGTAAATCTTTTTTGTAGTCACAAATACGAGTATATCAAAATATAAATTTTAAGTAACTTCATGGGCTTAAATTCCCATAGGAGTCCTGTGATCGATCGCATAAGTCACATTAATATTAAAACATGTTATAACTAGTACTCACCGGCAAAGGGAAGATCACACACGTACTCCTCTACACAGTTGTCAGTGTTTCCACTTCGGTCCGTGGCGCCGCTAGCAACAGACGCAGCGGAAGCGGCGCGGAGCAAACACATTTCAGTCTCTGTCTGACTGTCACGCAGCGTTGATCTCCGCTTGTACTCCTGTTAAAAAGAGCATTCACGATAACCCTAATAAATAATATAATTCGAAGTTCAACGCGGAATTATTCGTTTTTATTTTAATTTCGGACGACGAAATTACTTTTATTCTCAATTTAGAATTTTATTTTGACTAACAACTTTCATGCAATATGAATAATCTCTCCCTGGCCGATTACGATTATAAATCAGCTGTCTAGGACACAACCATTAGTCCGATAAAACTGTTAGTTCTATGAAGTTTTAAATCCGATAAAACTACTTAGGCTACAGGACAATAAACAAGAATATTCCAACTTATCAGCACATACTTTTTTTATTTTTTAGCAAAACTATGGACACAGACGTATTCTCTCCTTCAAGTATTCAATGACAAGTAATCAAATTCATGAAAAATTCTTTTGCACCAACATTGGAGAAAAGATGGGACGGTTTCCAGTGGGTCTAGTGTGTAACTCTGGTTGGTTCGAGATCAGTTTCATTTGATCACATTAACCAAAGAATGAGCTTCATACGACAAAATAATACCGATGACGAAACCTACCGATACAAAAAAACCCTATAGATCTAATAGCAACAATGTGTTGTACAACTACATGGGACTTAACAGGTGTGATCAACATTCAACGCGGACGACACAAATAATTTTACATATATGAAAGTTTTTCATTAATCTTTCATTGGGTGACCACAAAACTGAAATTTGATATATATTTTCGGTGATGTAATTGCTGTTAGCCGTCTCGGCTTTTACAGCTTCATCGGATACTTCATCGGATACTCGAAATTTGATGTGTGTCTGATGTAGTAAACAACAAAAACAAGTGGTTCATTGTAACTTACAAAGATACTTAAGAGCTTGGTTACATTTCTTTCCGGGGTTTCTAAGTTGATATTAATAATTAGCGCAATCATTCAAGGGTCTTAAAATTTTATTTACATTCATATGCATACAAATGTATAGATCCTTCTAATGGTAAAGATTGGGTGCTTCTCGTGTATTTCGATGTTTTATTATAAATGATAACATTGTATATTACCTATAAATACTACCTGTAGTTACTGCTGGGCTACGACCGCCTCGCTAAGTAGTTATAGCACTTGATTGCTAAGTCGCGAGTCCTGGTTCTAGGTAAACCTTTGTTCTTCGGGCCAAATACATCCCACATATTGTTATTGTCCCCGTGTGTCTGTTACTGCATCCAATCCTTATCGCATAAGCGTTACATCAGACACGGGAACGTGAGTACACTTTAACACCTTTCACAGTCACTACGGTTAAAATCGTCCAGGAAGACATCATCATTCAAAATACAACATCCATCAAAACATCTTTTTGATTGAGACGCGCAAAAGGTTTACCTGATGGTAAGTGCAACGTTTCCCGATAGCAAATCCTGTGTCGCCCAGAACATTCCTGTGTGGCACCACACTGCGCCCATCACCTTGAGACATCAGTTCATAAGTCACATGTGCCCAGCCAATACACTAGCTCTCAGTACCCTTCAGACCTCTTGGACACTGCTGCTTCACGGCAGAATAACTGGCCCTGCGGATCTAGACGAATTCCTACGTAGGAATCGCTATCACCAGTAATTATGATAATTTTAAAGTTATAGTTAATACTTTTAAGAGAGACGTTAATTTAAAAATAAGATGAGTCGTATACTTCTGGGAAGTAAAATAAAATACCGGCAAGCAAAGCTACTCGTAAGAAATGAAAAAGAAATACCACGATGAACGTTTTTTCTAAATAATAGAAGTCATTTGTAGCGGCCACAAAATATGGTATCACTGAAGAAATGGTGAAATATATTAATAATATATAAGCAAGGAATAAGCAAATCTTCGTATCACTACTTCTTACAGAAGAATTTGGAGATTTTGGTATGCAGTGTGCATAGGATTTTACATGATTGCCTATCGAATGATAGGTGTTCACGCATTGGAAACCTAGAATGTTTGCCAACGTGGAAAAACCAACCCGACCGAGGGTTTCATGAAGCTCATGCTAGTCTGAAATTAATACATGATCCTGACCATTTTTTGGCTAAGACGAAATGAAGCGTCACCGTGGTAAAAGTGATGAGAAGTTTATTACAGACTGAATGCCATTTAAAATGTTTTTTTCAATAAGAGAGGAATTTGAATTTTAGACAAAAGGTACCAGTTTATTGTACGTGATTATGTCGAAAACAAAGATTAATTTTGATTTTGAATACGTATGTGGGCACGGTTCGTTACACGAATAAAATGGCGGCAAATTGTCTCATTTTGGTCTTTTTTTTCAAGACGACTCATTTTTTTATTTATATGATCATAATTAATTTTAAGGCATAAAGCGCAAATAAAATACCAAACAGTTGTTCCCAATATTAGAGCCTTGAAAATCGATGTCGAAAAATATGAAAATGCCTTGTTTGATAAACAGACGAGAACATATAATTGCTGTTCAATTCTGGCAGGCGCTGATCGAAAACCGCTACAAATTATACGTTAATCTTAAAATAACGGGTAAAGATAGGGAAAGTTCTCGTTACATTGTCCTTGTATTTTATGAATTTATAGGTAACAAACGAGCACGCAGTACAACCGATGGTAAGCGGTTACTTTGCCTAAGACATCTATCTTCTATGGTGAATCAATGTGAAGTAGTGGTTTCACGCCTCGTTGCCAGTAATTACTTCTTTGATTCTGTTCTTTCAACATACGAAACGAATGTTATCTTTCAAATAGTTTTTTGGCGCTGGTATTCTGCTACGCTGCTAACTTAGTGTTTAGACTTCAGACAATACGTACTCTTATTTTCGAAGATACTCGTATTATATGTCATCCGCTTAAGATGTGTGTACCTTTTTTTAAGGGGTTATTTAGATGCTCGAAAACGCTAGATCTTAACAAAATTACAGACTGTTTGAGAATGTATGAAATATCGTGCTGAATGAATATCTCTTACCTTCTAAGCTCTTAAAAATTAAAGACTATATTTTGTCCATCAGTCACCTAGACAGTACAATTTTACAATAGTCAATGCACTAGATGCCGTTTCGTCATAAATAGCATCAAAATATCTCAACATAAAAGTAACGAATATTTAATCAAACAATTACGAAATCTAGAAAGATATTTGTTCTCTCTAAAAGTTAAGATTTCTTCGATATTGTGTAACATTTATAAAGTATAACATTTATCGCACATAGAAAAGAGCCTATTCCTTTCTCAAAGGCCGGCAACGCACCCGCGACTCTCCTGCTGTTGCGGATGTTCATGGGCGGCGGCGATCACTTAACATCAGGTGAGCTCGTTTGCTCCCTCTTCTACAAAAAAAAAAGAAAAGGGCACTCGAATATTTGACTAATGTTGACAGGAACATTAAACAATTGACTTTTGTCGACGGGATTGGGGAGTGCAGAAACCAACGCCACCAACTGAACCACCTATCTCACTATCAGTTGTCACAGCTTTCAACTGTGGTCTTTTGAAAGACGTTTGCTGCGTAAACATATAAGAAATGTAATCGAATACCTTTCATTCCATACCGCAACTATTATTCTTGTTATGAATAATGTTGCGGTATGGAATGCAACTATTATGATTCTGAATGATAAAAGAGAAAAGACGTGCGTATTAATAAAAAAAAACTAAAAAAAAAAGATTTTACAATATTTTTAATCTGATATACGGACTTCACGACAACTAATTCAAAAAATACAGTTGCCAGTTTTATTCGACATTATTACATTAAACCACTATTTCGCTGAATAACGCCTTTAACGCAATTAAGCCTACTCTTTTTCCCGAAGGACGGCAAGACACCCTCAATCCCTCTGATATTGCGGATGTTCATGGGCCGCGGTGATCAATTACCATCAGGTGATCCTCTTGCTCGTTTTCTCCCTCTTCTATAAAAATAACCGAAGAAAATCACTGAAGATTGGTATGTTAACAATTGCTTGTCCAGAGTTTTAGAAAAAGTACACGAAAATAGTCTTCACTGTCTAGCAGTCCTTCACCACAACAATGCCTCCCACTCTTACAAGTTATAACAGCATTTACATAGTCTCCTAGCAAGTCTATACATTTAGTCCATCTCTTTTCTAATCCTAAAATTCCCTTAGAAAAAAAATCTTTATCTTGACTCTCAAAAAAGTCCTCAACCGCGGCCATCACGTCGCTATCATCGTCAAATTTCTTGCCTCGGAGGTGTTCCTTGAGTCGTGGAAAGAGATAGAAGTCGCTGGGGGCTAGATCTGGTGAATAGGGGGGGTGTTCCACCAGCTCAAAGCCCGCTTCCTGAATGGCAGCCATGGCAATTGCAGCTTTGTGAACCGGTGCGTTGTCTTGATGGAACAGCACTCCAGCCCGCAGTTTGCCTCGCCTTTTCTCCTTAATAGCCTCCCGCAATCTTCTTATTTGTTCTGCATAGTAGGAGCCTGTAATAGTGGCCCCCTTTTCCAAGTAGTCCACCATGATTATTCCTTCAGCGTCCCAAAAAACAGACGCCATAACCTTCCCTGCTGAGCTTGACACTTTGAATTTCTTCGGCGTCGGTTCATCGGATCGTTTCCATGTCATCGATTGTTGTTTTGTTTCAGGATCAAAATGGTGGATCCAGGTCTCGTCCATGGTCACAAAACGTGACAAAAAATTATCCTTGTCTGCCTGGAACTTTTCGAGATTTGCTCTTGACATGTCGACTCGTTTCTTCTTTTGCTCGTCGTTTAACATTTTCGGTACCCAACGCGCGGAGACCTTTCTCATATGCAATTCGTTCGCAAGGATTCTTTGAATGCTGCCATATGAGATCCCTGTGACCTCAGCTACATGCCTGATAGTCACTCTTCGATCTTCCAATACAACTTCTTCAACTTTTTTCACATTTTCTTCAGTGAGGGACGTCGATGGGCGTCCTTCGCGGTGTTCGTCTTCCGTCGATGTTCTTCCCAACTTAAACTCCTTAGCCCAGCGTGCAACTGTGGAATATGGAGGAGAAGAGTCCCCTAATGTTTCCACCAAGTCGCTGTGTATGTCTTTGGTAGACATTTTTTTCAAGCGACCATGCCGATCTGATTTGTTGTGTTATTGCAACAGTAAAAAGAATACCAAATTGCATAAATTTAAGCAGAGAATGCATACAAAAACAGTTCGCCCAAGAACCAGCAGTTATAAAACATTAATTATGTGGTTCAAAATAACAGGTATGTATCCGTGAAAGCAGATTAGAACGACGGACACTTCTCAGAATTTATTTATTACCTAAAATATTTTCGATTTTGAAGTTATTTGAAATAACCTTGCTGTTCGATGTATATAAAAAAACCTATTAATTACACCTTTGTTAAGCTGATCTATTGATATTTAATATCTGTATTTTTTCATCCTTGACCTTAACCCCTTTTTCTCTGGTCAATTATCTGCGGCATAGTATATAAAAGAAAAAACAAAAATAAGCAAATAATAAAACAACAAAAATGACAAATAATATTGCTTTATTAAAATAATAAACTAAATAAAATCGAAAATAATACAAGATACCTTAAACATAATAATATATCTAAATTAACATAAGGGAAACAATACGAAATGCCATATTTAACTTATTTCAGTCTGCTAAATTCCAATAATATATAACGTCTCAATAGGTATATATATATATATATATATATAAGTTCGACGACTTCTAATACCACAATCGCAACAATATTTAATTTTAACTTCACAATGCTTTAACTCCATAAACTATCTAATATGACTACTGTCATGTTGGTAATAATAAATTTTAACATGAAATGTTACCAATATTAAAGTCTTAGACCTATTCACACGAGCACGTGCCGCCGCGTTAAAAGTCAAGGACATTTATACAAAAAAAATTGTGTTCGGTGTCTAGATTAATTGTAACGCTCTAGCGTGAATAGATAATGCAATTGGTAGATTGAAAAAGATTTTTTCTTTCTCGATTTAATATCACTATCAAGTATAGATAATACACCATTGGCCATTTTATTTCTTGCTGCGATTAAGACAAATAACACGCTTCAGACTTTTTAGTGCTTTAGTATTTTTCATATGTATATTATGGGGTGGTTACATTATGGTAATACTGATTCTTTTACTTTTAATAATTCTACGCGTGACATAAATAAGCCCTTGTAAAACTTAGTATTTAAACTAAGTGATAATTCGTGAATTTTGTGTAAGTTTGCAATTTTTTTTCAGCAAAGAACACTTCAGTATTGCCATCACAATTGGTAAAACAACCTTAAATCTCGAACATTAAACAATAAAACAACCAATTAAAGACATTTTCGTAAACTAAAATAAAATTAAAAATTTAATACTACTCAAATAGCACCTTAATACATTAAGATTTTTTTTATATACAGGTAAAACTTAGGAAGAAAGAGTTCAGAGCACCACACGCTAGACTAGGGGCCAAATAAAGGGTTGTTTAAAAACAACACAGAGCATTTTAAATGCTCCAATGTTAAATTTTACTTTAACTATTTATTGCATCACCCTGCGACTTTTTCCTAATCCTTATCTCTTCTACAACCTCCATAATTAGCTGAAATATTTAAAACGTACAATGAAAATAAATTAAAAAAAAACATAAGTGCGAGTTAATTACATGCTCATGCACCTTAGTAATATTTTTTTTAAACATTACAGTAAGGATTTGAGTCGGGTTTGTGATGTTAAGTAATTGTGCATTTAACTAGCGTACAGTAAAGAAAAAAAATAAATAAAAAAAAAAAACATCAGGAATTCTAATTTTAAATTCATATTCATGTATAATATGACATGCATCGAGATCGTGCTAACTGAAAACATTGGTAGTAAAATAGACTTTCATATTTCTACAACAACATACATGTGATAATTTGTGTACATATAAATGCTGTGTAAATGTCAATCAGGACTAACCTGACTAAGCGGTCTAATCCTTTCGTGAATGCTGTTCTCGGCTTGTTTTGCTGACGGTGGTGGATGGTCTGGGGTAGGAGGTTGATTGTAATGTGTTGGTGATTGGGGAATGTCCGCTTTATGCCTGTCGTAATACCGTTCGCATTCGCTTGGGCTATTCATCGATTGGTCGTCTAAAAGACTTTCAAGGGAAGACCTCTCTTGGTTTGAATATTTTCTTATTCTGCTATCGTTCATTCGGACTTCAACATTTTCGTAAGGCGGCGCGAAGTTATTTCTTCTTAGTTTTCGTCTAGGGTTTTGTTCCTTTATGACGACATTTTCGTACATAGCCGTGATTGCGACAGGTTGCGTACGGTGTTTCAGGCTGGGACGGGGATTAGGGACTGGAATAACTCTTGGCGAGTTGTGATTCTCTTCATATTCGGAGTAGGAAAGTTTACCGTCCACGTACTGGTCTACTGAGCGACCGTGTTTGAGGTATTTAGCACCCTGTAACAAAAAAACAATGAGTCAGACTACTCTCACCTAATTATAAATGTACTGCACCTCCATTAGAGAGGAGGAATCTTAGTGTCATCTTGCAAAGGCATCATCCGTTTCCTAAATTAAGTATGCCTCAAATATGAAACGTGAGAACGTCTAGATTGTTTAATCCATACTAATATTATAAATGCGAAAGTAACTCTCACTGTCCCTCTGTGTGTTTGTTACCTTTTCACGGCTCAGCCGCTGAACCTATCTTGACTCTGAAATTCAAAGTTCCCACGGGATATTTTAAACAACTTATATCCACGCGGACGAAGTCGCGGGCATAAGCTTGTGATGTAAACCAGAAAAGTGAATGTATTTCCTATTATACTAAGACTTATGATAAAAAAGTCAACACAACCGTTTTGTATTAGGTTAACCTACTCATTTTCAGTATTTCGCTATCATACACGTAACCTTTATAACTTTCGTTCTGACTGTCCGCCGTTATTCGTAACAGTACCATAACTTCCAGTTTTTAATAGAATAAGATAAAAATTTGGTAGCGTATTCGATGTAGATTTACTCCACCTAGATGCAAACCATGCCCGTTTTCGACTTCCCATAGTGTCGAGTGGATTATCATTAGATAAAAATAATTCAGGTTACGTAAACCAGTTTTAGCAATAAAGTTTTAGCTCAGGGGCCTGGTGCTCGCCTTTAATTTCATAGTACGCGAGTAACCTG
This sequence comes from Luehdorfia chinensis, assembly GCA_019845155.1. Classification (NCBI taxonomy): domain Eukaryota; kingdom Metazoa; phylum Arthropoda; class Insecta; order Lepidoptera; family Papilionidae; genus Luehdorfia; species Luehdorfia chinensis. The sequence goes on from JAHVAK010000125.1 coordinate 3,275,307, forward strand.
GGTTCGTTCCCCGATGCCAGCACCTCTGAATTTGTTCCAAAATTTTAAGTGCTGATTTACCACGTGCTTGGCGGTGAAGGAAAACATCGTGAGGAAACCTGCAACTCCGAAGAATAGAAATATTTCGAGGATATGTGAAGTCCGCCAACCCGCATTGGAGCAGCGTGGCGGACTATTCCCAGCTCCAAAACCCTCTAAGAAATGAGAGGTCTGTGCTCAGCAGTGGGACATTTATAGGCTGTTAGTTTACTTTTTTACATATTTTTCCCTGCAATGATTTTAGATTAAAATGATAAAGAAAACAGGAGCATTTAAACTTTTAAACATAAACGGAAAACCTACTGACTCCGTATGTTACCAATTTTTTAATAGAATATAATGACAAGACGACCAAAATATTCACCTGATGGTAAGTGCAACATCCGCCCATAACAAATGCTGGGTCACACAAGTGCGTCACCACACTGCGCCCGTCACCCTGAGACATAATTTTGTAAGTTTCATATGCCCTGTAATAACACTAGCTATCAGTGTCCTTCAGACCGAAACTCAGTAATGTTTGCACACTACTGCTTAACGGTAGAATGAGTGACTTGCGCTGGTACCTACCAAGACGGATTCCTGCATAGAAATCTTACCATCAGTGATACCTTAGACGATCTATGCAAATTATATTTAAATAGCTTCGGTAGTTTCTAAGTGTGTCCTAGACGTCAACTTAGAAAAGGGCCGGAAAAAATCCTTTTAAAAGAACTATAGGAACTATTCCTTTCTCAAAGGCATGCAACGCATCTGCTATTCCTCTGGTATTGGAGGTGTTCATGGGCGGCGGTAATCACTTACCATCACGTAAGCAACTACACTCAGCGTCACAAAAATCGCACCTCTCTGAGTTTGCGCGAAAAATGGCTGTAATGGCTAGAAACGAATTATATTTATATAAATATTGGTATGTTTGAAATGGGTATTTGAATAGCTTTACATTATTAATAAAAAAATCATGAAATCATTAAAAAATTTATCATTATAAAGCGTCAAAAATAAACACTGTCAAATGCTCGTTAGTAAGGACGCTAGTTACACCACCTAAAAAGGGTATAAAAGGGTCGATCTGGATGAAATATGGGCCAGTCGTAATTTAGACTTTGCAGTGAACACACGTGAACAAGTAACCCAAGTAAGAACAAGTAAAGATGGACACCAGCTCTGAAGAAGCCCGCTCAAGTGATTGCCCTATTATACTAAAACGGCGCGTGCGAGCTCGAGATCCAGCTCCAGCCACTCTTCAAGAGCTCCAAGATGCGGTACTTGAAGAGTGGGAACAAATACCTCAAGAAGCTGTTGCGATCCTTGTAAGGTCCATGAAAGATCGCATGGAAGCCGTTATCAAGGCAAGGGGGGGTAACACTAGGTTTCAAGAACTTTTTTTGTAATTATTAAGTTTTTTTCAAATTATTAATTTGCAAATTTGTATATACCCTGCCTTTTTCTTTAATTTCTCTTTCGTCTCGTTATAAAAGTAAAATTCAATTAAAATTCCTGAAAGCTAATGAAATTACCTTTCGAATGATATATTGTGTTAAAATAGTATTTAAATTATTTTTTTCGGATGTGCGATTTTTTTGACGCCGAGTGTAGTTCTTTTGCCCCCTATTCTATAAAAAAAATTAAGCTATCGAAGGTTCCAGGTGTGTATTACCTAGTGTTTGAAGAGCACCGCCCGCCCTCCCTCAATCGTAGATTCAATATCACTTGATAATGCCTCGTTTTGAAGTGAAACACGTGTCGTGTTCTCCACTTCAGAGGTGTTTATGGCTTAGAGGTCGTGTTTTTGTGGTGCAGGGTATCTGATGGCGGTTCCCTGTGGCGGTGGTAGTTGCTTTCACACGCTATTGAGGTACGGCGGGCGGTGCCCTTCAAAAAATAGATAATTATTAAGTAATACTAGGTAATTTTGCATCTCAGCAAATTACCTTGTTTCCGAGAATTGTAGAATTGAATTGTGTATGATGGAGCACTGCAATTTCATGGGCGTAAACGTGTTATGTGATTACTGTGTTAATGTCGAGATGAAATATTCATTAAATATGAAAATTTCTTTCCGTATTTCTAGCCGATACTGTTCAGAGTATAATAGCACCTACCTTTCCTACCGAGGTGTCGTAAGAGTATACCATAATATGCAATGCTGTCACTATACTGCTCATGGGGACGCAACGGGGTCGCGACGTGGTTGTTCACCGGTCACGTCTCGTTTCGCGCGAAAAGTAGTCCACCGGTGTGGTCTCTGCCTACACCTTGTATGAGTAAATGACGTGACTGTATGTATGTATTTCTAAACTTTTTTGGTTTTTTATTTAATTGCCAACCCGCCTGCCCAGCGTGGCAACAATGGCAAAATCCTCCCACATTGACAGCTACAAAGTTTTGTGGTAATTTATTTTGTTCAGCAGTGGACTAGTTGTGGGCTGAAACGATGACGATCATGCCATTAAATATTTAATTTATATTTAAATGTAAGACTCTTTTTAATATGTAAGGTTTTTTATATAATACTAGCTGACGCCCGCGACTACGTCCGCGTAGATATAGGTTTTTATATATCCCGTAGGAAATATTTTATTTTCTGGGATAAAATGTATTCTGTGTCCGTCTTCAGGATGAAAGCTATCTCTGTGCCAAATTTCGTCAAGATCGGTTAAGCGGTTGAACCGTGAAAAGGTAACAAACCGACAGAGGGACAGAGAGAGTTACTTTCGCATTTATAATATTAGTATGGATAACATATTAACACAAGTCTCATATCTTGAAGGAAGCTAACCTACATTAACATAGTCAAGGTTTCATCGATCGAATAAAGTTTGATACTGTACAGCGGTTTCATATTTGTTAGTAGGTAGGTTTTTAGACAAGACTATTACACATCCATTTTTCGGATGCATTTTACCTGTATATCATCCAAATCGTCCTGACTCCTTGCGTGAGCCCTCAGCTCGTAACTGTATCCAGAGGAGGGAGAGTTGGCGTGGGTGGGGGACACTGACAGATTCCGTCTGGGAGGTTTCTTGGGGGGTGTAGGCTGCAAATGCAAGCACATGCTCAGTTTTTAAACTACAGAAATTTTATTAAAATAGTAAATTATTGGGATTTTAAAACTCTTTCATATGTATAAAGAAACGTCAGGTTTATGTTACAAAGTAAAATAAGTCCCAGGGAATAAAAATAAAAAAATGCACTCATGTTTCCAGGATTATGGATAAGAACATTCCTATTTTTGGGTTAGTTAATATTTTTTGGTAGTTAACTTACTACTAACAAAAATTCTTACTGTCTGATTTTATTGGCAACAAACCTAAGGCAAGACCCAGTACGAAATAGTAGTAGTAACTAGAGTATATCTAATAGGATTATAAAAATAAGGTGAAATCTTTTAAATCTAAAAATATACGACATACCTATATAAGCTCAATGAATGAAACATTTTATTTAACGCAGACGTAGTTGAAAACTAATCTTTTCGGCGCAAAAAAGTCGAAGTGTTTAAAAGTATTCGGCGTTTTATTTTGGACTTGCTGAAAGTTAGCGACTACGTCCGCGTGGATTTAAGTTTTTGGAAAATTACCGCGTGAACTCTTTGATTTTTCAAAATAAAAACTGTTCCTTTGTTCGTCTCCAGGACGCAAGCTATCTCTGTGCTTGAAATTCGTCAAGATCGGTGTAGAAGATGTGGAGTGAAAAGGTAATAAACAGACAGAGAGACAGAGAAAGTTACTTTCGCATTTATAATATTAGTATGGACAAAGGGCGTTTTGCATACAGACTGGCCAAAGCAGACATCGATCGCGAATTCCTTTCAAAACAACGATAAATCGTTACGATTAGACCTAATGAAATATGTGAAGTACCACAGAAAATGTAGATCTACGTTTGAGCTCATCTTCTTTGTCATTGCACAAACCAGATAAGTGCTCGCAATTGCGTAATAGGGAATTTGGATGGTAACGTGGAAAACATTTATATGTGGTCCAAGTCAAGAAAAATCGATCGAGGTTGCACATTTACCGTAATCCCTCCATTTTCCTAAGTGGAAACAAAAAGAGATATTATAGGAATCCCAACCCAAATCACTTTTAGCTGTCGATAGTACAACAAAGAACTATTGTTAAATGTTATCTTAAACACAAATAACCAATCCTATGCAGGAATAACAGTCTAAGTAGGTCCCACCCCAGGGCCAGTTATTCTGCCGTGAAACAGTAGTGTGCAAACATTACTTTTTTCCATTTGAAGGGCACTGTGAGCTAGCGTAATCACTGGGCATATGAGACTTAAGAACTTATGTCTCAGGGTGATGGGCATAGTGTGGTGACACACAAAAATTTTCTGGGCGACACAGCATTTGCTATCAGGTGAACATTTTGCTAGTTTCATCACTTTATGCATTAAAAAAAATACCATCACAGCTAACTAGTTTTTATCAGACGAAAAAAGATGAAAAATTAAGATTTAATCTAACTAAAATTTCTGTGGACAAAATTTTTCCTTGAAAATATAGCTTGGGCCGTACACCACTGCCTCAGTGGATCGAGTAATTCAATATCGAGCCGCGGATGAGGAGTAAATTGGTAGCAGCCGGCCACTGAATGGACAATTTTCTACACAAAAGCTTGTTACGACACGACTCGCCAACTAGACCGGCCTCTAACAAGTATACAGACAAAAGATTTTATTGCTAATACCTTTCATAAAATTAATCTAAGCACAAAGCTTATGAAAAAATTAAAAAATTGTTTGTTAATTGCTGTAGGAAAATGTTCGACATGTATCGAATATTATTCAATAGTTAATATTTGTGGGTTTCAAGGTTTATTTGTTGGCAACTTAACATTTCCAACAACTATGAAGTGATTCTTTATATTTCTCGCAAATGTGTACTTTACAGGGCAGCTATTTCAAAGTTTATTTAAGATCGTTTTGTTAAATACTGTTTTATGTTATACACTTATACACTAGTGTGTAACAGTGTATTATAGATTTTTTACATAAATCAGGAATAATATTAAATTATTTTTAATTTTAAGAAACTAAAAAAAACATACCAAGTTGTTCACCGACGCCTTGTCAACGAATTCCTAAGGGTTTTGTTGTTTTTTTTTCACTGGCTTTTTTTTTCACACCAAATAGGTTATTTACATAATACCTACTAATTGAAAGTAATCCTGTTCACAACACAAACATTTTTTTTGGATTGGACACAAATTTTTAAGGCGGGCGCCCTGCCACTTAGGTAGGTACCTAAGACAAAGTTTTATTAAAATACAGGACCGTGGGGCGTAGTGGTCAGCGGATCCGCATGCTAGGTGGTAACGTAACACACAAATGTTTGGCTTTCTAATCTGGATGTTACGAGGGGTGATCCAAAAGTAATGATAATCAATAATAAACACAATGAATAAAATAAATAAATAAATTTATTTCTCAACATAGTCTCCTAGCAAGTCTATACATTTAGTCCATCTCTTTTCTAATCCTAAAATTCCCTTAGAAAAAAAATCTTTATCTTGACTCTCAAAAAAGTCCTCAACCGCGGCCATCACGTCGCTATCATCGTCAAATTTCTTGCCTCGGAGGTGTTCCTTGAGTCGTGGAAAGAGATAGAAGTCGCTGGGGGCTAGATCTGGTGAATAGGGGGGGGTGTTCCACCAGCTCAAAGCCCGCTTCCTGAATGGCAGCCATGGCAATTGCAGCTTTGTGAACCGGTGCGTTGTCTTGATGGAACAGCACTCCAGCCCGCAGTTTGCCTCGCCTTTTCTCCTTAATAGCCTCCCGCAATCTTCTTATTTGTTCTGCATAGTAGGAGCCTGTAATAGTGGCCCCCTTTTCCAAGTAGTCCACCATGATTATTCCTTCAGCGTCCCAAAAAACAGACGCCATAACCTTCCCTGCTGAGCTTGACACTTTGAATTTCTTCGGCGTCGGTTCATCGGATCGTTTCCATGTCATCGATTGTTGTTTTGTTTCAGGATCAAAATGGTGGATCCAGGTCTCGTCCATGGTCACAAAACGTGACAAAAAATTATCCTTGTCTGCCTGGAACTTTTCGAGATTTGCTCTTGACATGTCGACTCGTTTCTTCTTTTGCTCGTCGTTTAACATTTTCGGTACCCAACGCGCGGAGACCTTTCTCATATGCAATTCGTTCGCAAGGATTCTTTGAATGCTGCCATATGAGATCCCTGTGACCTCAGCTACATGCCTGATAGTCACTCTTCGATCTTCCAATACAACTTCTTCAACTTTTTTCACATTTTCTTCAGTGAGGGACGTCGATGGGCGTCCTTCGCGGTGTTCGTCTTCCGTCGATGTTCTTCCCAACTTAAACTCCTTAGCCCAGCGTGCAACTGTGGAATATGGAGGAGAAGAGTCCCCTAATGTTTCCACCAAGTCGCTGTGTATGTCTTTGGTAGACATTTTTTTCAAGCAGAGGTATTTAATGACAGCTCTGATTTCGTGTTTTTCCATTTTGATGTTCACTCCTTGACAGTCCGTATTCAAATGAATGTAGCTCCCGGGAATCGTGGCCTATTTATATGATTTTTTTTCCCTGAACTAGTGGTTAACTGAGTAAGTGACTGAAATTTTTTTGTATTTTTGTGTGCACTAGAAATAACTGATTATCATTACTTTTGGATCACCCCTCGTATGTGACTGCCCCGTGTTTCGGACACTGCACTTAACACTTTATCCTAGCTAATAAACGTCACGTCTGGATGATACAAGAAATGGGCGTTAATGTAAAAGGATACGAGCAAGGATGTACCACCCCATCTCATCCCCTGGGTGTCGTAAAAGTCGACAGTGGGAAGATTAAAACCATAAGTTGGGCATCTATCTGGAACATCTAAATAAATGAACTGCAGTTGCCAACCCACCTGCCAAGCGTGGCAACTATGGCGAAATCCCCCCAAAATGGGAGCTACGAATTTTTGTGGCAAATGGACTAGTGATAAGCTGAAGTGAAGTGAATTTTGTATCTGCCAAAATTATAGGATACAATACTAAAATATCTTGCGTCATCATCAGATATCAGATGACAATATCATCTTCATCATCATTATAACGTTAATAAATGTAAACAACACTTAATTTCTTAACTTTTAAATGAGTAGGTATTACGAACTTAAAAACCGAATGATTTACCGCTACAATCGAATTACGCCTAATTAATATTAATGAGTACCTCATGCAATTATGGAATATACAATTTTAACGCAAACAATGTCAACGATCTCTTAAAAAGCTTAAATGTTTCCTCGTAATTTTTGCCTGTTAACCGAAAATTTGGACTATAAATAAATATAAACGACATTATTAACCGACTTCAAAAAGGAGTAGGTTCTCAATTATTATGAACATTTTGTGTGTGTCTGTTCGGGAATAACTTCTTTGTTTATGAACCGGCTTTAGTCATTATTTTTTTATTAGAAAGGGTGTACCATAGGGATGGCCCATATAATTTAGTCGAGTTCTGATGATGAGATCCATAAAAAAATCATGAAATTTAAATTTGCACGACCATGTTGGGAGCGTGGAAGTTGATTTTTTGGTGAAATAGTAATTTTTATTTTAGCCCTTGCTTTTATGCCCTTTCTTTTTTCATTATAAAAAACAATGTCCCCTCTTGAAAGTGATTCTCCTATAACGTAGATGCGTTTTAAAGTCAAATTTCACGAACACGCGAACACCCAGACACGTTACTACGAGTATTACAGATATTAGGATACATAACGTGCGGGTGTCGAACCCGCTTAGCCCCTGCGCCAAACGAATCCGTAAGATGATTGTGGTGCCTCTAATCGGTTCGCCGTGACGACATCTACTGCTTATTACCATAAGCTACTTGATGTATATGCGAAATATAGCATAGCTCCGAATCCGTCTAGGTAGGTACAACCCAAGGCCAGTTATTCTGTAATCAGTTATGTAGCCGTCAAACTGTAGTGTGCAAACATTACTGTATTTCGGTCTGAAGGGCAATGAGAGCTAGTGTAATAACTGAGCATATGAGTCACTTAAGAACTTATGTCTCAAGATGACGGGCGCAGTGTGGTGCTTATAACACAAAACTGTTCTGGGTGACACAGCATTTTTATGGGCAGTTACACTTACCATTAGGATACCGTTTTGCTAAAATAAAAAAATATTCGAATCGTCATTCCATATGAAAAAATGTTTATTTTTAAGACCGAGAAACCACGAGATTTATAATGCGGAGTATATCTTTGATGTTTGGAGGATTGGATGGATCTTTTGTTTAAAAAAGACTGTTGTGTGCCCTAACACAACAAAGTCTTTTTCAACCGACTTCAGAAAAGGAAGAGGTTCTTTCTGGAGAGGTATCTGGTTCGGCTGTACATATTTTTTTGTATGTTTAACTTCGTTGTTTATGAACCGATTTTAATGATTCTTTTATTATTAGAAAGGGGGTACCGTAATGGGGTAATTTGGTCAACTTCTGATATTGGAATCCATGGGAAAATTATAAAACTCTTTAATTAGCATAAGCATGTTTGGAGACGGTTTTTTGATTAAAAAATAATTAACTTTCTTAAACTGTTTTACTGTTCTGTTCACACCGCAACGTTCCTCATTTTGTGCATCAAATTACGTCGCAAATAATCTCAGAGAAAGAACTTCAAAGTATTTAACCATATTGATTCAGGATATCGATTTAATCCGATTTAGTAGACAGAATTATAAACATGTAGGTTCCAAAGCATCAAGATCAATTGATACGTGAACGCTGTAAAAGTTCACAGAAGCCGCTTCAAAGGAATTCAATTCCATGAAACAAAGAATTTAGAAAGACAATGAACATCAAAGGGCTTGCTGTAAATAAGTCTCGGAGGTTGCGATTTGTCATGCATGTAGCGACGAGCTGAGAGTATTAAAAAGTTTATCATACTTTTAATCTGGTGCCATAAGGGAAATAATCGTCATCACACGTGTTGTAAGCGCCGCTAAAAGATAAAGTATTATTCTGAGAAAACCATTGACTTACGAGTTAAGAGACATACTGGCTGAAATTATAGTATTGGTGGGAGCGATGACAATTTTTTTGTTAAAAATAAGATCCTCCACACTACGATTTCTCCTACATCCTAAGTGCGTTTGCAGACAAATTTCACAAGGACAACACAAGCAGACCTGAAAACCAACAATTTTGTGATTTTGCAGAAATGTTGACTCCGCCTAGATTCGAACACAGGCCCATAGGTGTAGAGGTGAAATCGCTAGCTCTCGTTAAATAATTCTGTATAGGAACCATTTATATCAAATAATGTATCGTTACGTTTCTCATAAACAACTAATTTTTAAAACAAATCTACCTTGATCAAACCGTTACATTTCTAGCTGTAGCTTAAGTTCTGTCCCCTTGTGTCCCCGCGGACGCTCACTACTATATCCACGGTATGAAATGAACAAGCACGTCCGTCACGCTACCAAAGCACATTAATAAGGCGCCAACGTGCTCCGAGACGTCACCGACTGGAGCTAATAGTGACTGTTTAAGGCTCACAGACCGTAACCGATGGGGGTTGTTGAATTGTACCGTGAATCATCGATTTATCACTATGATGGTCCAAATGATAGGGTCGTTTGCCTTTGTTTTATTTTGGTGTTAAAATGTTTTAAGAAATATTAGTCACAGGTCAGGCGGTATCCGATGACGACAAAGGCCACCTTATAACCAGTTTATTAATTCAAATTGTTAAGCATTTTTTTAAAGGGACGCGAACAGAGAGAAAGGGTCATAAATTCTTTCATGCTTGCATTGCATGCATTCTTTTCCGCTATTCTCTATCACGTAAAGTAATTATAATTACTGTCATTTTGTCGACTCTGTGTGTGTAACTGACGGTCGCTTAAACTATCACTAAACCACAAATGAGCAGAGTAAAGTTTACCTATGTTGTTACTAAGCAAAGCAGTGTTAAGTTTATGAGTTGTTTATAAATAAAGCTCTCTCTATCTCTATTGTAAAAAATCATAACTTCGGAAGTTGTGATTTTTTACAATAGAGAATTATTTTTCCAGGTATTGATAGATACCACATCAAGGCTAGTAGTTCTGCCATAAAGCAGTAGTGTGAAAGATTACTGTGTTTCGGTCTGAAGGATAGAGAGAGATGTGAGAGTGTATATTACTGGGCATATGGTACTTAAGAACTGAAGAAAAGTAAGAGTGACGAGCGCAGTGTGGTGCCACACAATTGTTTTGGGTGATACAGCACTGTTATGGGCGGACGTTGCACTTACCACCAGGTGAACATTTTGTTTGTCTCGTCACTTTCTTCAATAAAAAATAAATATACTTTTTTCCAATAACGGAAAGAAAACTGATATACAAATATCATCTGATTTCAGAAGAAGTATTTAAATGATGGATGCGACGATCCTGCGCCAGACAGCATGGGGTTTAGATATTTATGTATTGGTGATATTGACAAGGGCAAAATTATGACATAATTTTTCAGTCTTTTTTAAGTAGCCGCTTTCATACTTTCAGAAGATTAGAAGTCTTGTTCATGCGGCCTAGGGAACAAGTTGCCAACAAGATTACAATCTGAATTATAAACGCATATGCATGATTTTGGAACATACGAGTAAAATATAGTGAGCTCAAATACAGCGGGCATCTTATTATACAAATTGCCTACGACAATATGAAAGCATGAAAAATGCACCAAAAAGTACATTTAAAAAAATTAATTCAAAATCACTTCGTTTTGCTTGAACGAAATACGATTGGCCACGTTGAAATTAATTGTCTTACACACTTAATTTCTGAGTAAGTATATATTTTTTTTTAATAGTAGAATCACAAATAATTTCTGATTATGTATATTTATATACGACATCCTGAGTAGTCAACCGCGTTTGCTGGTTTATATAATTTTTTTTTATACAAATTTTGTTTATACAAATTTCTTACTTTTATTTTAGGTATTAATAGTGTTTTTGGTCTTTTAGTAATACGTATAATTGTTATCCTTTTTTTTCTATTGGGATTAAGTTTTGTGTATGTCTAGTGAAAATGTTCTTTCTTTCTTTCTAAAAGAAAATTATTAGAAAAATTGAACAGGAATCGACCATCGAGCCAGGTTTGGTTTGACCCAGACATATACATAGATAAAGCAGAGAGAGGAGAGAGACAACCTTACTCCGTTTACAACAAGAGTGACAAGGACAAACAGCGCGTGATCATGAATGTGTATTCGCTGCGTTCGGAACGCTTACTTTAGTTCTGAGAATGTGACGCATCTAGGTATTATAGTAACATTGGTGTACAGTGTACACTATTTCATTACCATTCTCTAGCAAGTTCTCCAATTAAACCAACTCTGTGAAGGGTGACACGTGCGTGTAGTGTTAGCATTCAAGGATTGGCATACTTGCAGTTTAAACCAACGGTTCAAATCTATCAGTACAAACATTTGCCAACAGTTACGTGTTGTGAATGTTGCGTGAGCATTTCCTGTGTAACTGCATCGAGCGCGACTGCGATCATATTGATTGTTGAGCTAAAATATGCTTATACTAGTAGTGAGTTCCAATGAACTTTACGTACTGCATTCGTTTGACAATTGCCGCAATCCATTTTCGCACTACGTATTATTTTTACTCATTGAAATGGTAATACGATTCTATCAATGTTCTGTTACATTGACGATCGCGTGGTCAGAGTACCTGACTTCTACGCCGCGGGTCCCGGGTTCGAATGCCGGCCGGCCTCAACATTTGTGCAAAACACAAATTATTGGTTTTCGGCTCAGCGTTATATCGGGTGCGGGTAGGTTGAGACTAGTGAATGCCTCGGTGTTTGCGCGTACACTTTTGGCACTATAACATCTTCTCGCGCAGTCTATAGCTCCCAGCAATATTCGGAAGAAGTCGCCGTGGTCTAAATCGGTCAGGGGTACATCATCCTCTTCAGGTGCATACATAACTCTAAAGTCGTAAATAAACACAATTATTTACTACCTCGATCAGACTAATCAGACACACAAACAGACGAAGCTATATTTAATACGCTGTTATATCAAAAGGTTGACATCACACCGGAGGTAGGGGATTCATTTTATAATCAACGTTGCATTGCGTGCATGAGGATTAGGGTCAACAACTTGCGTCCAGATTACGCCTAGAGCCGCATTTATAACATTTTAATGAATGCGAGTCCTAGTTTATAAACGACTGAATCTCGTTAATCATCACAACGCTCTAGATAAAACACGACCAAGGAAATAAGTTATGGACTATGCTAACTTATACTATTTAACTATTTATCAAATTACGACATTCAATCTTTCCTTCGTTCATCCATGTTATATGTCCAATGACGGGGAGTATAGCCATGAAAAAGGAGAATTATTTTGTGCCGTAAGCATATCACGCTATCGTAACCACATCCTTAACTTGAATAGAGAACTAGCTGTGCCCCGCGGTTTCACCCACGTAAAAAGCCAACCCCGATCGATGATATAATGAACCCTAATTATTTTTCTAAAATTAAATGAGCCTAAATTACCCGCTATAATATCAGCTATCTGTGAATCAAAGTCCCGTTAAAATCGGTCAGGCCGTTTCGGAGTTTAGCCGGAACAAACAGACAGACAGACATACAAAATTTAAAAAAATAGTTTTTTTCTTCCAAGTACCGTATACTTTCATAAGCATTGAGTAAAAGCTGTTACTTTGTTATTACAAACAGACACTTCAATTTTATTTATTGATGTTGTCACTAAATGCAACTGTGTATATTTTTTTAATATTATCTGTACATTGAAAGCAATAAACGATATTATTATTATAAATCGTTCTAGTCTTCATCGTCGGAATCGTCATTACCATGATTCGCATTGCAAAAGTATTTTTAATTACCAACACTCATGAAAATACTTTGCAAAGTTATCGGGTTTTCGGTACGCAGCAATACATTGGGCAAGGAGCAATATTTGACGCATAAGTGCGCCAGGAGTTTCATAGCCTCTTTAACAACTTTGTTGAAGCAATCTCCGGTGTTTTGGCAACGTTAACAAATAGCGACTAAAGTTTTACATGTTTAAGTGCTTTCATAATTATTACTATTGTTTTACGTGTAAATACACACGACATACATACATACATACATACATAAGATCACGACTCCTATCCCTTAAGGGGTAGTCAGAGACTGGGCACTCACTGCACAAACAGATGACTGCCACAATCCACGTTTCACCAAAACAATATAATACACTTAGTGTGATAGGTGGTGAGCCCAGCGCCACCATGCGCTGTTGGGTGCACAGTGCAGTTTAATTACACACGACAGAGGGAATAATAAAGTGTTATAAATTTCTATATCGTTGTTTGGAGATGTTGTGGAGAAAATGTTTATATATCTATACTAGTAATAAAGCTGAAGTTTGTTTGTATTTTTTTGTTTCAACGCGCTAATCTCAGAAACTACCAGTCGGAATCGAAAAATTATATATTTTCGGTGATGTAATTGCTGTTAGCCTTCTCGGCTTTTACAGCTTCATCGGATACTAAAAATTATTTTTGCATTCGATAGCCAAATTCCTGATAATTGATTGATTATAGACTATTTAACATCACGCTACTACTCTTAGGAGCTATTTCTTTTAAAATAAAACGGCAGGTGAAACTGCGAGGCACAGCTAGTTCATTATAACAATTCATTGAAAGCAACTCCTTTTAACTCCTATAGCCACTTTTAGTTGATGGAATCGGGGTTACTTTGCGGAAATCCATTATAATGAGGAAAACGTAGTTAATTTGCTAAAATCAGCTTGCAAACACATAAAATGGTGTATATTACCTATTTTTTAAAGAGCAGCCCCCTCCCACAGCAGCGTGCACAAGCAAACTAACACTGCCACCGGGAAACGCCACTGGGAATCGCACCCAGATACCCTACACCACTACAACAATATCACTAGGCAATATACACAAGGAAGAGACATTATAAAGTGTTATTGACTCTCTGACAGACAGCCGCCGAAGGTAGAGGGTATCTGATAGCGGTTCCCAATTGCAGTGTTAGTTTGCTTGTGAACGCGTAATTTTTATTACACTTTCACCGCTGAGCGCGTCCTAAATCAGCTCTTATAATTGCGACTGAAAACTTTAGTGCTGTGGGCCTACTACGAAAATCGAAGAACGAAGAGTGCGATCCGGCAGTGGAACCTCCGTATTTAGATTTTCGTAGAAGATCTTCCATCTTCTTGCATCGGGAATCTAGCTAGTCAACTGATGAACACAGGCCTCCCCCAAAGATTGCCACAAGTTTGTAGCCCTCGTTTTGGGGAGATTTTGCCATGTTGGTTGGCAACCGCAGTTTATTTATTAAGATGATTTGATGCTTCTGCCCATCTCCTGGTGTTATTTTCCGTCTGTCGACTTTTATGACACCAGCGTGATGAGATGGGGTTTCTGTTAAGCCGCCGCGACACGGCAGTTTTAAATATGTTTCATTTTTTTTTTACAGTCGTCAACTATTTTCCCATGTTAAATAATATATCCGGTAACGTATAAATATGTTATTTTAAGCTTGGCAATCTTGAAATCTCTCAAAATTTCGATTAACAGAAAAATTATAGTAACAATTTTGGTCTTAAGTTGATATTTCTAATCTCTGTACACTTTCACCAGCACTTGCTGCAAAATAAACTATCAATTTTAAGAAACAAATCTCAAAATATAAACAGAAATTACAAAATTCCTTTTGGTACGAGTCCAAAAAAATCTTTCTCCCAATTGCGTTCCCACGAGCAGTATAGTGACAGCATTGCATATTATGGTGTTATTCTGAACGAATAAGGGCTGTTCTTGTAAGAGTTTTAAGTCGCCTGTATATATTAGTCTCACGTATTCAGAATTCAAGACTCGACCTAAACTCATTGATATGCGTAAGGCAAGACCACTTTGATTTCGACTCACTGATGGCTTTATAATTCGATCCTGTTTCCTATATTTAAAACAACAAAAACTGACTGACGAAGTTTTACAGTTATATAGATAGAAAATGTTTACAGCTCAGATCGCTAATTAATTAATCCTAAATCGCTATTATCATTTTCATAGACGCCAAACAAAGCATCATAGATATTCAGTAGACCCCCTGTTATTCTTTTAATCGACTATTTCAACGCCCTCAGGACAAGATAGGGAAATTGATTATTTTATACCGTCATCAGCCAGTATTCAAAGAACTTTTAAAGTTTGACGATGAAAATGATTCCAATATCAAGATTCATTACACGTAATTCAAATTGCATTATACGATTTGGTTCTATGTACGAGTACCGTCCAATTCATTCTAATAAATATCGATAAGCTCGGGACAAGAATCTGCCCTGTATCCATACTTACTTAAAATTATTAAAATATCTATCTTTACCTCCAAATCTTAACAAAGCTGTGAAAATGAAATATGAAGGATATAATAAAATCAAACAAAATTTAATACCAGTGTCTAGGAACAAATTAGATAAATTTAATCTTCAAATTAGTAAGAAAACTTTATTTTGTAAGAATATCCGACAGTGACATGATAGTTAACTTTGAGTAAAGATTTGTTGGACTGATGCAAACAAAACGAAAGGCACAATTTCGATCTTGAATTGAATGTTCCAATCACAATATACTTTCACGAGCATTAGCTGAAAATATAATGGATGTGAAAGTTCTAAACTCGAAATATACACAAAATTATGTAACTAATTTAATAAAGTAACAGAATCATCACTGTTCGAGTGTTTTTATAGAATATGAGCAAGCGGCTCGCCTAAATGACCATCGCCGCCCATGAACATCCACAACAACAGAAGAAGTCTGTATGTTGCCGGCCTTTGAGAAAGCAGTAGGCTCTTTCTTGGAGGCCCCTAAGTCGTATCAGCGAGTCTGTGTTAAAACCAAAGTATAATACATATTTACTATGTAATTGTAATCACAAAATGGCTTACAAATAGTAACCGTGCGCACTGGCGGCTCGCCAAGCGCAGTCCATCAGAACTATTTCCGAGAACGCCGAAAATTCGCTGCCAAAAATCAATTGTAATATACCCTATATTATGTTTTCTTTTATTTACGCGAATATTACACATTTAAATAAAACTACTTTTTTACGGATTTTATCGCGTTTAATTTTGAACTATTTTTACCCGACGTTTCGGACGCTTTACAGCACCCATGGTCACGGGGGGACTGAGGTGACAGTTGTCCCGATGTCATAGTTAACCCGGAGTACCTTCAGCTTTTAATTATTATTTTTAGTCCGATCTACGCAGAAAGAGCTTACTGTGTCTTGAAGCCTTGCATGTATGGTTGGTTGTTCTGGATTATCCCAACCATTACATCAGATTTGATAGACCACAAATCCTTGCAAAAGAACACCGATTCCTACCAAGGATGATTCGCGAGGCTATTGAAATTAAAAAACATCCTAATTTCAATAGGGAAGATGGTTGGGTATAACCACCGGCTTGGGATCCTATTATTAATAAAATTAAATCAAAAACCAAGCATACCACTGCAAGGCTTCAAGACACAGTAAGCTCTTTCTGCGTAGATTGGACTAAAAATAATAATTAAAAGCTGAAGGTACTCCGGGTTAACTATGACATCGGGACAACAGTCACCTCAGTCCCCCCGTGACCATGGGTGCTGTAAAGCGTCCGAAACGTCGGGTAACAATAGTTCAAAATTAAACGCGATAAAATCCGTAAAAAAGTAGTTTTATTTAAATACCCTATATTATTTAAAAACGAGAAAGTTATTCATTACTTGGAATATAACTCCGAAAAACAAAAAGTAAAACCTGTAAGCTGACAGACAGATTTATTGTCTAATCTAATCGCCCTTAATAAAAATAAAATATATTAAATAAGCGGTAATATAAATATATGTCTTACTGTAAAATCTAATGTGAGAGATAAGTGAATTCAACATGCTATCTTGCCCCGTGGGTGTAATAAAAGTTAACAGAGGACATTACATATAATTTACCATTAGATGAACGTATTGTATCATCTCGTCGCACAAAAAATCTCAAAATTACAAAGATGTCTTGAAAATCGACTACTATGGCCGCGTGGCCTAGTGATCAGAGTACTTGACGTCTACGCCACAGGTCTTGGGTTCGAATCCCAGCCGGGCCAATAATAAAAGAATTACTCGTGCCTCCGACATACGGCATATCACAATCTTAAACAGCATCACCAAGAAGCAGAGCTGTTACAGCAAATCCTATAAGACATATGTTGTAGGAGATTCGACAACTTAGGATTCTTACGTCCAGCAGGTGGACTTTATGCAAACGACAATGATAATATATTTTTTTAATTCTATAAAACATATTTTATAATAAATCTTTTACTCCACCATATTTGCATAAATTTTTGGTTTGAGGTGGGATTCGAATGAAGGACTCGTGGCAAAGGATGTACGCTAACCACTGATCAACGTGATCGTCAAAATAATAAATACATCATAGTTTTACATAACATGATATGTTACAACAAGAATAATTCTAAGATTATCTTGTTAAAATGTTTACGTTCCCGTTTGAAGTAGCCACATGCTGTATTATGGAGCATCTGTAATTAGGTCATCGGATCCTTGGCATGTTTTAAAACATACTACGGTCTATTTTCTGTCTAAATACCTGAGCAATTGTTTATATTATTGATTAACTGATTGAGGTACGTAAACATGATTCAATTGGTATGGAGATTGGATTACACTTACGACATTTTATTTATTTAAATTACTAACAAAATTAGTGTAACAGTTTGTTAACGTGCACTTTATTAAATTTGTGTCTGAATGTGATATTGCCTCTGCCCGATACAACAAGCATAAAAAATTAAAAAGTTATTAATTATTAAAAAGTTGAATAACCTAAAACAGAAATTAGAAAAAAACAAAATACAGTTTCTATGCGAATCTTCCGATAATAGTAACAAACAGTTTTTGCCTATGATGATTCTTATTTAGCATTTAAGAAATTTTCTATACAACGACATCAAATTTACAAAACATCTAAAAAACTTACAATAATGTTTATCTCTGAAACTCCATAAATAACGAACAACACAACACAGTCACAAACAATTCATAAAAATTAACTAGACATAAATCTGGCTATTTCAGTTACGAATCTGCAAATTTTGGTCCCACACGACTAAATCGTAAAGCCATCTTTCGACGCAAGCGACGGTTGCGTACGCGACGAAGCGACTGACCGACTAATATCATCGCGACGACGCCGCGAACGACGACGTCTGGCCATATGGGATTTGATTAAGTGTAGGAATTTAAACGCAATGATCGCTGCCATAATTCATATAATAATAGATCCATTGTTTAGTAACAGTACAATAAAAGAGACACTTCATTTACGTCAATTTACAATCACAATATTACTATAGTCGATTTCGTAATAATCCTATTATACAGATACTAAATCTCATTTCTTTTTTATCACCGAGGTAAATATTTTAATGCTAATAAGGTAAAATAAGTTTGGGACATCGTTTGGAATTTTTTTTGATAAATTAACATAACCTAAAATATAGAAAAAAACGTAAATAAAGTAGCATGTTTGTAATATTAAATATACGACTGCAGCAACAAAGAAATATTAGTTTGCATATTCGGAACGGAAGAATTATGCGGGTATTTTTATAGCTTTTCTCACGACGTTCTCAATCCTTTTTATTTTTAGACACATTGTTATTATGATTCTTCGACATCTCACACACACACACATTTATTAATGAAATATAAATCAGCATTTGGTATAAAGCACTGCGATGGTAGCTCAGGGGCTAGGCGCTCGCTTTAAATTTCAAAGTACGCAAGTGACCTGGGTTCGATTCCCGGTGCCGGCACCACTCAAATTGTTAATTGCAATTTTAAGTGCTGATTTACCACGTGCTCGGCGGTGAAGGAAAACATCGTGAGGAAACCTGCATGTCGTCGAAATAAAAATATTTCAACGACACGTGCAGTCCGCCAACCCGCATTGGAGCAGCGTGGTGGATTCTTCCTAGCTCTAAAACCCTCTCAGAATTGAGAAGAGGCCTGTGCTCAGCAGTGGGACATTTATAGGCTGATAATTTACTTTACTTTTATTGCGATGGTAAATGATGAACACGAAGCCTAAAATATGTAAGTAGGATTTCTATGCCGGAATCCATCTTGGTGGGTACCATCCCAGAACCAGTTATTCTGCCATGAAGCAGTAGTGTCCGAACATTACCGTGTTTCGGTCTGACGGACATTGTGAGTGTAATCCCCAGTGATTACATGTGAGTTAAGAGAGTTAAGAACTGAAGTCTCAGGGTGACGGGAGCGGTGTGGTGTGACGCAGATATTTTCTGGGTGACACAGAACTTGTTATGGGCAAACGTTGCACTTACGTTTTGCTCGTTTCGTCACTATATCCAATAAAAAAGTCTATTCACACCTGCCTCGGAAAGACCAATGCTTTATCGATCTGGAAGACTGAAATCGGCAATGTGTTCTAATCCTTCGCCGTTTGGTAATAAGAAATGCGTTGTGGAGTGTGTGTGTGTGAGTTGATAATAGTGCATAGCTGAACAAGTGACAGTGTGCAATCGCAGTTCTCTATGTCAAGCGCAGATTTCCTCATTTGAAAAACTAATTTCGTTTAATAACAGAGGCGTGACCTAAAATATTAAGTCACGGGCATGACTCGGAAATAGATGAAAATTCATATGCTATTAAAGTATTTAATAATATTGGCCTACTTTTCTTAATAAATATCCATACTAATAATATAAATGCGAAAGTAACTCTGTCTCTTTATTACATTTTCACGGTTCGACCGCTCAACCTATCTTGTCGAAATTTTGCACAGAGATAGCTTGCATCCTGGGAAATAGAATTTAATCCCGAAAAATGAAATAGTTCCCACGGGATATTTTAAAAACCTATATCCCCGCGGACGAAGTAGCGGGCATCAGCTAGTTATATTATAAATGCGAAAGTAACTCTCTCTGTCCCTCTGTATGTTTGTTACCTTTTCACGGTACAACCGCTACACCAATCTTGATGCAATTCACCACAGACATAGAATTTTAACATCTTGGAGACGGACATAGGATACTTTTTATGCCTGAAAATCAAATAGTTCCCACAGGATATTTAAAAATCATATATCCACGCGGATGAAGTCGCGGGCATCACCTAGTATGAAAATAAAATTATTTATTGTAGTTATAAAGTCAAGAGGTTACAAAAATGATGAATATCATAATGCAATAAAATACATAAAGATCGCTTCGCCGCTTTATATGAGATCAATCTAACTTTGCTTAAGACAGTTTACAAACGGGAAAATAATATAACTAAAATTTGTTAAATACTTATAAAACGGATCAAAGTAATCATCCCTTTTACCATCCATAATATCAAATATATATACTAAAATATTATACCAGTAGATACTAGAAGATAAGGTTTATAATTTTGTAGTTTTAATTAGAAAAGATATAAATTTTATAACCTAAATATACCATAAACTGTACTAACATGATTAAACAATCATTTAAATTAACTGGTCAACATTGAGTGCATTTGAAAGACAGGAAAATTGTAGAGTATGTGATTTACTCACCGAAACCTTACTGTATTCGTGATGATGCGCCAAGTGCAATGGTGCACAGCTGGAAGCAGCACTGGAGATGCTGAGAGCGTCTCCTTCGCTGGTCCCTTCGCCCTCGTCCCACCGCCGTCTCCCCGACCCGCTGCGAACATCCCCGACCACCCCCCTTTCCCGCTCAAGCGAAGCACAGTCAAGCGACACATCCTCATCAATCCTCGGAACACCACTGTCATCCTCGCATCCGGACGAAGAACTCTCAGAACTCTCGACACTTATACCACTCTCGCATTTCGACTCTTTTATATTGCCCTCACTATCCTCCAAAATCATTGCAATTTCTAACTTGGAATCTCTGTTTCCAAATCTAAAAGAGTCGCTGTGCACCCACGGTCGCTTCGTGGTGCTTATGTCAGATTTAACAGTTTCTGCGTCTGAGGTTTCTTCGTCCGAATGCGTATTGCCCTCAGAGTCCTCCTCGGAAGATTCTTCAAGACATGTTTTAAACGACGCATCTGATTTGATAGTAACGTTCGAGTTGCAAGATTGCAATGACCAGTGACCAGAGTGTTCCGACGAGCTTGATTTATTTAGCCGTAAATGCATAGTATCAGAAGCACACAATGGGTTAGTGTCGGCTGATGTTGAATGACTACTTAATGAAATAACCTCAGCTATATCTTTAACAGAATAACGCTCATAAGACGATGATATCGAAGAGTGTGGAGACATCATTACGTATGTTGGGCTGTCCAGTGATTTAACATTATTGTGATTTTCTAAGTTAATTTTAACATTATTTCTCGAGACAATATTTTCAACGTTAACAATGGCATAAGGTTCTTCTAGATTTGACGGAACAGATTTAATTTTATGCAAATTCATTTTTTGTACTGTCGAAGAAGGAGAAACTTCTAGTGTTATATCAGGCGTAGAAATACTTTTTTTTATAGCAGAGAACTTAATAATCAAATCAGCTTTAGTTTGCCTCCGATCATCGTGTAAAATACAAGATTTAGTATCGCAGAAACACCGAAAGGATGACGAACTCAATTGTATGTTGTCTTTTAAAGATGCCATGTCTATTGTTACCTTTTCTTCTTTAACATGATTAAATGATAACAGATCTTCTGCACTAGCGTGGTACTTTGGCGGTCTAGGTTTGCAAAAACATATTGCAGTTTCAAAATAACTGTCTCTTTGATCATTAGGGACCTTAGTAAATGGTTCAACATCTTTATAAAGGGCATCTCTATTAAAAATATAAATAAATTCTTGGACTGTTGGTGCTTTATAAATGCAATGACCAGTTCCTCTGATATGATAATGTGCAAGTGTTTCTTTTAAAAAAGAACTATTCCATCTGGGTAAATCGATAACATTAGTTGAATTTCTGTTAACTTCTATGTTGGTAAAAGTTTTATGTCTAAACAATACTTTTCTACTGCCAATACTTTCTCTTTTCTTGTTAGGTAACGTACCAGTCATTGATAAATAAATATTTTTTCCTCCAATATCGCCACTACAATCAACATTTTCTAAAGCACTAGCTTCTGTTTGATTAGATGAATCTGAAGCATCTGACGAGGCCCTTCGTAGGCTATTCGTATTACTATATACTGCAGGCTTGTTTTTATGACGAAACGATTTGGACTTTTTGGATAAAAATATGTCTTCTAAATTAGATTCATCAACCATGGAATCAGACGACAACGTAGAAGATCTACCTCTATTAGGTGATGATAAATTTGATCTGCTTTGTGAAGAAAATTCATTTCGTTTTGGCTCATCAATTTTGTCACTTGTTAAAGATCTGTTTTCATTGACAGGTTTTTGTAGTAAGCCATCAAGATAATTTTTTGGAGGAATGTTAGTTCTTACGGCAGGAGTTGGACGGGTACTTTTATTTTCTAATATAATATTCTCATAGATTGTAACATCATTACCAGTCGAATTAACAACTACATGCGACCTTGGTGTTGGTTTAGGCATTTCCACAATGTCTTCTAAGGGTCCTTGTAGTTCTGCGAAGTGAAGATTTTTTGAAGAAAATTCATAAGATTCGTAGCATTCGTTAATTAACGTAGCTGATTCTAAAGAAGCCATAGAATCTAATGATTTTCGATTCGGTTTTTCTCTTGGTTCAAATATATTAATCTTTGCGTCATAATTAACAGCTTCAATCGGTGGCACTAAATTACAATCATTTTTATCGGTAAGAGGAGAAGATTCAGCGACAGATTCGTGGGAATCGTTAAGTTCATTGTTTTCAGATATGTTAGGTAATGACGTTTTAAATCCAGGACAACTACGATTACTTCGGTTAACGGAAGAATCTCTGTTTAGTGTCCCTAATCTATCTAATGAAATGGTATCGAATTCATCGTTACATACTATTTCACCAGACTCCTCTTTCTTCGACAGTATTTTGAAAAATTTACTGTTTCCAATGAGTAAAGTATTAACAGAATTTTTAATGTCCGTTTGTTTTGACTTAACATCAGTTTCCGACTCTAATCCCGAACTGTTAGAGATGTTAGGGGCAGAATTAAACTTTGCTTTAAGGCCTAAGCATTTCGAAGCAAGCTTTTTAACAAAACTTTGAGAAGTGTTTTTTGTTAGAGACGATGAAGATGGAAATAAGCTTTGACTTTTGTTAGTATTTTTCTGGGTCTCTGGAGCCTTCCTGAAAAACACATAAAGCAACAAAATAAAATAAGTAAAAAAATAACAAGTTCTTAACTATAAGTTAGTAAAAAAAAAATACCGTTACCAAAAGCATAGGCATAAATATTATGAATGATTATATCTCAATTACCAATCTATTATTAGTTGTTTTAAGTGATCGACCTTTTTTTTGAATATACTTGCAACTTTGCCATGTTCTCTGTTGCTCCTTCTAGAGGAAGTACTAGGGGCTGTTTGCAACGAATCATCAAAAAAATCAACGAAGCTAGATTTTGTTATTCCGGATAAATTAAGATCTAATGTCGAATTATTAGAATCATTAGAAATATTTTCACAGCTATAATAAATAAGTTGACTTGACGACATTGTTTTCGTAATGACAGCATTATTTTCATTTGAAAATTGCGTACAGAAACAAGGCATGCGATCATTTTTTTCTTTTTGTTTAATAAATGGATAAGCATCAGTTTGTACCGCCGCCGGATTAATAACGTCAAAGTAGATGTAATCCAATCCATTCTGGTTGTGAATGCAACCAGTCTCTCCCATAAAATGAAGGCTATTTTTTGTTCTTGTTAAAGCAGCTAAATCTGGAACTGACCACTTTTTCTGACCTTGCATAGCAGTATATGTATCATCTGCAGTTGTTACATATATGTAATCAACTTTATCAATTTCAGTAACATTATTTATTTGTTTTTCATTATAATAGATATTCGATAACAAATTTTCTCTCTTATCTTTATTGAAACCATCCATAGATAAGTACGTTTCCTGATTCAGATTTTTTTTAACAAGCTCTTCAGTTAATTTAGATATGTTAGCTTTGACATCATCGGGTATATTGATCAGTGGTAGGTTTTCGTAACCAAATGATGATATTTTACTACTACTGTTAACACTATCGACGTGTAATATAGGAACATTGCTATTAGTAACTTCTTCAAATTCTTTATTAACAGAATCTTCATTTCCGTTTCCAGTTATTTTTGGCTTTGGTAATGGTAGCGGTTTCTTTAAAGGGTTAGTGTCTGATACTATCGTATTTTCATTTGAAGACTGGAACAATAATTTGAATACTGTTTTAGTTTCTTGCGATTTTCGATTTAGGTTTTCATACAGACCTGCGATAAAGGATTTGCCTATGATTTGTTTAACATTTTTATCAGATATTTCTTGAAGGTTCTCATACAAGGGTTTTTCATTACTATTTGAGTTGTTTTCGGTTTCGAAGTTATGATTTTCATATAACACAACAGTGTTACAGTTAACAGGGGAATTCGACGTTTTTAAATCTGCGGCTTCATGATTAGCGTTAAAGACATTATACAAAGGATTAGTATTATGTTGGGGATTAGTCAAATCAGCCTTACTGTTAGTGCTAATTGACACGATATTAGCAATAGCTTGGGATGGACTATCATGAGACCTGTAAATCAAATATTTCTGCATCATCGAACCATCGATTTGAAATTCGTGTCAAATCTGAATGTATTATAATAAACAGTATGAGATGAGCAAGTATCTTATCTACCAGAAAGTTAAGCGTATATTTGTACTAAAAAAAATTAATTCAGAGGAAATCAAAAGAATCATCTTTTTGATGTGATTTCAAATGGTTCGTCCCAAGTTCTTTTTCCTTTATCAAAGGACGTCTACGCGAGCAACTTTTACTCTCCTGGTGCCGTAGAAACGCGTACCTGACCGTTGCTAGACAAAATCAAAGACACGGAAGATTTTAATGAGGAGTTTCGCATTGACAGTTTTTGTTTTGGATATTTTCTTTACAGAAAAGCTGCATACTCTTTTCAGCGTAAAGGCAAACATTGTCCATTAGCAAGTCTAATTTTTCAACCATTTTTCATTTAAAGTTTTCCGTAGTAACAACGCTTACTAAATGTTTATCTAAAAAGCGATGGTAGCAAACGTAAATAAAAATAACAACCTTTAAAAAAAACTGGTACAGTTCAGTATTTTTTTAAAGGTTGTTATTTTTTGTTAGTTTTTGCTATTTAACGTAAGAAAAAGACTGCACTTAATTCATTTGTGCTGCTTACTAACACTACTAAATACTGAACAAAAACAATAATCAAATTAAAATAAAAAAGAAAAAAACGCGATTCAAACAACACGAAGAGAGCTCCCACAAGATAGCAATCAAGAGTTCAAAGGTTGGCATGTCGTGTGTTATAATTGAGATGTCGCTCTCCAATTAAAACCGAATGTTTAGAGCCTCTTCTAAAGCGGATCTTTGAATAATTACAGTGAGGTTTCTTTAGCGACGTCCCCTTGGCGTGGACGTTTAGCGGAGTCAAACGCGATATAAAAGCTTTTAAAAAACTTTGAAAGGGATGTTTAGACGCCATCCTCATATTATTAAATGCGATCTTTCAGTTTATACGTTTGGAACCCACTCGAAGAACTTGTCATGTGGTTAGCGAAAATGATACCGATTTTTTTCCATGACTCAGGCAACGCATGCTTTTTTAGTGAATTATATAAAGCATCACAGTAAACCTCAAACCCAACATGTCACATAATACCAAAACCTTTTATTGTACACGTTATTGAACAGTGTCAACCACAATGCAAAAATAGTATGCAAATGTAAATCGACTTCAAAAGTAATATAAAAATTCGTTACTAAATTTAACTTATGTCCAGCATAACCGGTGGGAAACAGCTAGTAAAAGTCTTTGAGATATTACGACGACATAAAAACTAAGTGAAACGATAAGTATTTACAATAGCTTTGGTAGTTTTAAGGAATGTCATATTGTTCGGTTGGTTTTTTTTTTAATTAGCTCTAAAATAGGAAAATTCGCTTTTGAAATTGATTTCATTTACCAAATGACTCCAACATTTTTCAACATTCACAAACGAAGCACACACAGTAAATATCTGCAGCAGCAGAATGAGTTGCAAAAAAGACTTTAAATATTTTTGAAACTATTTATGAGCGCTTTCATGGTAAAAATGTTGGGTAATAAAAAGTATAGAAAAGTAGTTACAGTACAGTACAGTACAGTACATCTTACTTCTGAAAAATAAAAGCATGTTTTGTTTAACAGAAATATAAAATTTGACTATTTGAATTTCGCGCCACTTAAATTGTTGCCTTACTTTTGATACGTTTTTAATTATATCAAAGAACATTGCCAAAATTCGCCTAAGAATCAACCTACGTTTGACGTATACCTTAATTCATAGCTTATTACTTTATTACAAATACTAGAATTCAACGGGTTTTCTTCAGAAAATTAAACAGGCATCATTAATTACGACACTTTACCGTACCCTGAATAACATCTTTTTTTTTTATTGTATAAAGTGATAAACGAGCAAAACGTTCACCTGATGGTAAGTGCAACGTCGGCCCATAACAAATGCTGTGTCACCTAGTACATTTCTGTGTGACACCTCATTGTGCCCATCACACTGAGACATCAGTTCTTAAGTCTCATATGCCCTGTGATTACGCTAGCTCAGTGCCCTTCAAACCGAAACACAGTAATGTTTGCACACTACTGCTTCACGGCAGAATAACTGGCCCTGCGGTGGTACCTACCTAGACGGATTCCTGCATAGGATTCCTACCCCCAGTGAAAATTATCGCTTCAGCGCTAGAGTCAAGAGACAAGAGCCAAAACTGCCTAAAGCGCTAAGTGCCACACAAAAAGACGCTGCTAAAAACCATAATAAAGTGACAGTGTTAACAGTGCGAGCGAGAAACAAATATAGATTAACTAACTAACTGTGAGTGAGAGAGATTTTGAATATCAAATGACATAGCATTAACAAACATTAGACAAAATGCAATTATGCACACAAGGGCAATTTTTGATTTGAATTTGATGTTAAATGTAATTTTGGCGATCTTTGTGTTTGTTCGTTAAGTGTTCGGAGTGTTTTTTTTTCGATTTACTTTTCTACAACCAGATCATAGCAACTGACATTTTGAAATAAACCTAAAATCGAACAGCAAGGTAATAAATATATTGTTATTTTGAATCCAATAATCTTTTATGACTCTTGGATCTTGGGCGAACTTTGTATGAGAGCTGAGCAATGTCCTTTGCGTAATGTAAATAAAACAAAATGCAATAATGATGCAATCCTCTGACTGCCATTTTCATTTTTCAATCGGCGATATTAAAACCGGGCAACTGTCAAAATTTTTCATAAAAAATTGTGTAACTGCAAAATCCTAACAACTCAAAATAAACATTTAACTCTTCATGAAATAAGATGTACCTGAAAATATATTTTTGAGTATGTGACAAGAAACTTTAATAATACACCAAACTTACATGACAGCGGAACTGGGGAAGCTGGTGGGGCTGTAGCCTTGCACTGGAAAAGGCGGAAGCTCTTCCTCACTTTCATGGTAGTTTCCTACCATACTTTCGTACTCTGTTAGATACAAAGAAGGTTAAATTGTGCGGGCAGACAATGTACATTATGAGATTTTTTGTTACTTAATACAGGTGGTAGGGAGCTGTACCGTGTGGTAGCGGCTTAAGAGAATCTACCACCCCTTCTCACCTCGTGGGTGTCGTAACAGTCGGCAGAGGAAAAATTAAAGCCAGGAGACGGGCAGCAGCATCCTCCTGGAACATCTGCATAAATAAACTGCGGTTGCCAACTCGTCTGCTAAGCGTGGCAACCACGGCAAAATCCCTCCAAAATGAGAGCTACAAACTTGTGGTAATCTTTGGGGGAGGTCTATGTTCAGCAGTGGACTATTGACAGGCTGAAATGATGATGATTATGACGGTGCCTCAAATTTTATAGTCCTCATGAATCGTAGGGTTTCATCTCTAGTACCACTACCAGGTTAATTTTTGATTGAGATTTTTATCCCATCTGGTCGACAATAAGAGAAACATACGTTTAAAAATGTTTGAGGATATGTCATTACATATGGACCTTTTTTAATGGCATATCCTCGAACATGTGACGTGGCCGACCTTCCCGGCTACATAACCCTTTTAAAACATAAAAGGCAAAAGACAAACAATCTGTTACTTGCATCGCCATCATCATCACTTCAGCCTATCACCAGTCCACAGCTGAACATAGGCCACGCTTCTCAGCGGGTTGGCAACGATGGCCAAATATATAAAAGGCTATTAGAGAACCGATGAGCACATATACATTTTATATTCAAAGAAACTACGAATTTGGAATACCTAACTCATTCGCCGCGAGTCCTGGGCTCGAACTCAGTCGGAGCCATTTATGGAAAAAGCACATATTGTTGTTTTACATCGTGCTGTGATTGTACCCCTTGTCTTTGACACTGTATACTATCCCACTTCGGATATTATCTCATTAGCGTGTTTAGGTCGAGTGTGTTCATCTGTTTTTGCGTACACTTGTGGCACTATAATATCCCCTGCGCAGGTTATATCTTCCGACAGTATTCGGAAGTTGTAGACGTAGTCGGAAATCGTAGTCGATATTTTTAGAATCAGACAAGGCCTTGTCTGATTCTAAAAATATCGTATTAATCACCGATATTACTTTGCAATAGTTGGTAAATGTTAATTGTTATTACTATGTATAATTAAGGTAGACAGTTCGTATGTTTGAACGCACTAATCTCTGGATATACTAAACAGATTTGAAGCCTTGAGGCCAGAGAGATAAGCATTATCGGGAAAGGGCGAACTGTGAATGCTCAGGTCAGCGAGGTAGCATGCGTTTATAACACTTTCTATGCACTAGTACTCACCTCGTATAACCCTCCTCACTCTTTTAATAGCCTCTCCAGAGTAATCTCCCAATAGACCTTCTACTGTCCTCCCTCTGTTGTCCATGGCGTGAAGATCGGCTCCCTTCGCCAGCAATATGCGGACCACAGAAGCCTTGCCGAAGCACGCGGCCTCGTGTAGCGGTGTGCCCGAATATGACCGGACGTTAGGATCGAATCCGGCGGCTAGAAGTGCCGACACTACATCCCTTGGGAGGACAATTCAAAATCAGCATACAGACAAAACTGACAACATCTACAATAATTACAGACACAGGAAATATAGAACACATAATCTTGTTGATTTTTTAATAGAAGAGGGGGCAAACGTGCTGATGGTATGATCACCGCCGCCCCTTAACATCCGCAATACCTGACACTTATGGGTCGTGGGTTCGATTCTACAAATAATTATATAATTTTTTTTTGCCTTATGGCATTCTCTGCCAGTCAACCAAACCATTCATCTAGTCACTGTGAGCTAGTGTAATCACTGGGCATTTGAGACTTAAGAACTGATGTTTCAGGGTGACGTGCGCAGTGTGGTGTCACACAGAAATATTCTGGGTGACACAGCATTTGTTGTGGGCGGACGTTGCACTTTCCATCAGGTGAACGTTTTGCTCGTTTCGTCACTTTATACAATAAAAAAAAGTGACTAATGGTGAGAAAAATATACGACAGGTGTAAAAATTACACAGAATAAAATCTTTCTAAATCTCAATAGATACACAAATAAATATATAAATAAAAAAATTATACATATCTACATAAAAGACATATAGAAAAAAAATACAAAAAACCAACGAAAGAAAACATGAAGAGCGAAACATATGACGATGAAATATAAGATGGAAAAGTGGAATCATTTAAAATAGAATACAGTGTAAGAAGAATTCTTCAGCTACGCCTTAGACGAATAGTAAGCCGCCATCCATGGCCTGTAGGATACACAATCTCTCCAATTCTTCCTAAAGATAACTATAATTATTAATATAGAAAAAATACCAAATATGAACAATGCTCAGCAGCTTGTCATATACCAAAATAAGGCTTAAAGGTATGTATTAAGAATTTAAGGATCGACCTAGGCGAACGTTTTTCGATCAGATCGATGTCGTTTTAAGGAAAGGCCACGTCAAAAGTATCCGCTACCGACGAGCTTGTACTCGAATGAAAGACTAATGAAAGTACAAACATGTGTCAGGATCGTAGCAAACGGAAGGATGTGCTCTCTACCTACCCCAAAGGGAAAGATGCGTGACTCTATCCATGAATGTATTAATAATTTTATTTTTCAGAAATTTGACTCAGATTAACTTCATTTTCGCCTTACCTATCCCAATATAAACATTTACAGTGATCAGCGGTTACGTGCTATAATTCGCAGACAAAACGATTGGAGCGTTATAACGAACGAATGAATATGAATACGTCGCGATTGGCCGCGTGTATACGCGCCTTTATATTACCATAAAATTAATATTCAGAGGTAAATTGTCACCGACACGTAGTCGCTTTAGGGGTGCGGTTGAAATTTGTTACAAGACGTTTACACAACGCCTCAAGACGAAATTCATAACAGTGATGATGATGTCATGATATTTTTTTAAGTTTGTTTTTTTTATAGGAGAGGGTGCAAACTAGCAATTGGCTGACCTGATGGTAAGGGATCACCGCCGCCCATGAAAATCCGCAATGCCAGAGGAATCGGGGGTGCGTTTTAATCATCATCTCAGCCTATCACTAGTCCACTTCTGAACATAGACAACCCCCAAAGAAATTTTCGCATGCATGGAAAATGCTCGCCTCATTCTGGGTCTGGTCCCAGAGCAGATCGTCACGCTAAAGACTAGGCCATGCCAGCCTATAATAAATACGAATATAAACATGATGAAATTACTGAGAGCGACATCACCCGATTAATCGGTCATCCAAATGGGGTTATCCGTGTAGGCAATATTTCCGTGTTGTTATTGTTCACGGGGGGGTATAAGAGGTGTACTAAACGAGGTGAGGAATGTACTTGCGTTTTCACCGAATGTCAAGCTCGTTTGCACATGGTGCACCCAGGCGGCTGAGAAATCCGAACAAGCCAAGCTCAATTCCAAGACTACTGCTGTGGAGCAAGAGGAGACTACGGTTTAACGACTCGACTGACTGCTCTGCGATGGGTCGAGGAAGCGATTCCAGCCGAGAATAAATACTAATACGACCCAATAACAGTTTTGTGGGTGTTTAAGCATGTGTTATGGAGCGCACACACTACGCTAGAAAAACACTACTCATGAGCAGCGTTTTTAAAGAAGAAAAAAGTGCGGCATCACTAATACGAGGGTACCGGCAATGCGCCCGTCTGCCCAGCATCATGAGCATATGAAAATATTTCTAAAATCATTGTATCATGGTACGGTCAGATTGCAGTTGTATAGACATCAAAGCTTTTAATGCCATAAAATAATGCCTTCGCCTGGGATCTGAATCCAAGGCCCTCGACTTAGTTCGCAGGTTTTCTTTGCGATAAACCAAGCAGCTGTCTATTGATTCATCATCATCATCAGCATTTCAGCCTATCACTAGTCCACTGCCAAACATAGGCCCTTTCCCACAGATTTCCGCTAAAATTTGTAGCCCCTTATGTTAGGGGATTTTAACATAGTTGCCACGCTTATCAGGCGGATTGGCAACCGCAGTTTATGAATTCAGATGTTCCAGGAAGATGCTGCTGCCTTGTCATTTATTTGTATTAGATTAAAGCTTTTTATGCTGTTAATAATATGAGCAGAAAACACAAAATAACTGTACTTACTTATGCCCGTTCTTACTAGCGCGATGCAAGGGTGTTGAGGAAGAGAATATCTTTTCCCTGCTGTTGGGGTACTTGTAGGGTTGAACCAGCAGTGGCCTCACTCGGAGCATGTGATGAACCGTCTCCAATCTGTTCAGAGAAGAATAATTATTACTTCGAAATGTAAACTTTCAAAAGTCCCGGGTTGACGGGCGCAGTGTGGTGCCACACAGAAATGTTCTGGGTGACACAGCATTTGCTATGGGCAGACGTGGCAGTTACCTTAACAGGTGAACGTTTTGCTCGTTTCGTCACTATCTCCAATAAAAAATATTGTTAATGTTCGTAAATGTCCAGGCACACAATCCCAGTATCTGATGGCAAGCCTAAACAGTGCAATTATTTGAAGCTTCTGTTCATAAAATCTCATTGTGCCGTAAAATACCGTAAACGCTTACCGCACTCTCTCGTCTCCACATTCTAGTATCCTCGCTACGTCTAAGCTATAAGATCCGTGGAGGGGTAATACACAATGAATAAATTACTAAAACCACTAAACGACGCGACCGTCTTTCAAAACTAGCTTTAAAACTTTTGAATTAAAACACCAACTGTTTCAAAGTTCCTGTGACCGCGAAACCGACCCAGAAGCGTAACATGCTTCCGTCTCATAAGCGGAAGTTCTATAAAGTACCACCAACTACTAGTTACAGTATATTTAGAACTAGCTTTCCCCGCGACTTCGCGTGGACTTTTGGATTTGTTTACATAGGTGATGATATTCTCCTGGCCGATTTCGAGCACGGTGAACTACCGAATACTGTTGAACGTAACTGTGTAGGAGATATTATAGTGCCTCAAATGTACGCGCAAACACGAGGGGCACTCGCTCGTCCCAACCTACCCGTGCCAGTGGTAACCCTCATGCAGATTCAGAGACAGCGACAATCACAATAAAACTAGACCCGAAAACGTTTGCGATTCGACCCAGGACCCGCGGCGTGATAGTCAAGTACTTTAACCACTAGGCCACGCTGTCGTCAAGTCAATTAAGTGAAGGAAAGAAAGTTAATTTGCTAAAATCCGCATGCATAATATAAAATTGTGTATATTACCTAGTTTTGAAGAGACAGGCAATTAAAAAAAGTAAAGTAACGGCCTATAAATGTCCCTCTGCTGAGCACAGGCCTTTTCTGAGAGGGTTTTGGAGCCGTGAAGAGTCCACCACGCTGCTCCAATGCGGGTTGGCAGACTCCACATGTCCTCGAAATATTTATTATATCTCAGACATACAGGTTTCCTCACGATGTTTTCCTTCACCGCCGAGCAGGTGGTAAATCGAAACTTAAAATTGCAATTAACTATTTTAGTGGTACCGGCACCGAGAATCGAACTCGCGTACTATGGTAGTGGTAGTGTTTTAGTGGTGGAGGGTATCTGGTGGCGGTTCCCGGTGGCGGTGTTAGTTTGCTCGTGTACGCTACTGTGGGATGGCGGGCGGTGCTCTTTAAAACTAGATAATATACATCATTTTATATTTTGCATGCGGATCTTAGCAAATTAACTTTCTTTCCTTCATTATAATGGATTTCCGCAAAGTAACGCCTGATTCTATTAAGTCAATTAAGAGTTATATCAAAGATATATTATCGAAAAAATGATCATAGCATCGGAATCGTTGAAACAAACACGATAATACATAGTCTAAATTGGTTCCAGTAATACTATTTATTACCTGTATAACATTCATGCATTATCAGTTCATTAGCAGTTCCTGACTTTTAATCCGTTTGTACAGACATACAAAAGCTACTACTGTTTTATATATATGTAAAAGTATTAACTAGCCAGTTTGCGACACAAACTTATAGTCGGGTGCCAACTTTCAAAAGTTGCCTAGAGGTGCCTCAAGTCACGTCAGTCAGTTTTGCCAAAACAAACCAAGTTATATCGTTAAGTAAAGAAGTTTATTTCAAAAGGATGCTGATGAATACGTCTACAGCATGTTACACACTCTGTGGCCGTGAATTTGTTCGTTGACCAGTGTCCGAGAACCTGAAGATCACATTCAGAAGAGGGATGTCACCCAATCACTTTCTGCTTGTAAGATCGAGCCGTAATAGGCCGCCAGGACTTCTATCAAGACACGTTTTAATAGGACAATTTAACTGGAATACCCAATTGTTAGCGGATTATCTTAGATCGCAGAGGTTAAAGGAGTATCTTCCCACACTGTTCTCCCTTTTTTTATTGCATAAAGTGATGAAACGAGCAAAACGTTCACCTGATGGTAAGTGCAACGTCTGCCCATAACAATGCTGTGTCATCCAAAAAATATGTTTGTGACACCACACTGTGCCCATCACTCTGAGACATAAGTTCTTAAGTCTCAAATGCCCAGTGACAGCTCACAGTGACCTTTGAAACCGAAACACAGTAATGCTTGCAAACTACTGCTTCACGGCAGAATAACTGGCCCTGGGGTGGTACCTACATAGACGGACTCCTGCATAGGAATCCTACCACCAAAAAAACGCAACAGTTGCGCTTTGCCACTGCTGAGCGCAGGTCTCCTTTCATATCTGAGAGTTTTGAAAGCGGGAAGTCCGCCACGCCTGTTTCAAAGCGGGTTGGCGGAATTCACATGTTCTAATTTTTATTCTACAGACATGCAGGTTTCCTTACGATGCTTTCCTTCACCGCTGAGCACGTGGTGAAATCACTTAAAATTGAGGATAAATAGCTTTGGCGGTAGTAAACTCACCTTCCGTACTGAGCGGCAAGGCTCCAACGCGCTCTCATCCTTCATATTCCTTAGCTCTGCATCGGCTCCCCTCACGAGCAGTTGAGCTACGACATCTACGTAGCCGAACTGTGCGGCTATGAGCAACGCCGTCTCCTGGTCTGATGTCTGTTTGAGGAAACACATAAGGCATGTATATTGGTAGTGTTTCAAATAAAAAGTAAAATGAAACTTAAAATTATCCAACTGCTTCATCATAATCATCATCATTATTAATTTCTATTGGTGACAAAAATGTAAGCCACGCTGAAACAATATATGAAAACGTTAATGATTATATATAGATTTTTTTAATGTAACATTAAAGAAAATAATAGAATCAGGCGTTTTTACAGCTATCCATTATCGTAAGGGATCTCTTCTTTACAAAAATTATGAAACTTATTAGTAGCTATTAGCAGTTTCGATAAGATATTCTAAGTAGTTTCGTAGATAATATATTTTAATGTTTGAGGTTTAAACCTCGATATTTTCTGCATTATTATTGAAAGTTGAACCCTAAGACAAGATAAACATGTTTGCAGAATATGCAATCAAACACTGGGGCAATTTCCATATGGTTGACCGGACAGACCCTTGGAGTCAGAGTGTAACGAATTTCGTGTTCTCGATTTTGAGTAATAGTGCTGGTGGCTGGTGGCTAGTAGTGTGAGACACCTGGTGGCGACTTCCTGTAGCGGTATTTGTTTACTTGTGAACGTTATTGCGGGAGAGCAGGCAATGCTCGCCAAAAATTAGGTATTATTCCACCTTTTTTTAATGTTCCATGCGCAATAACTGTATATAAATATATATAAATGGAGCAAAATAACATTGTTTGATTACTTTTCTACCATATAGTTTAAGAGAGCTATTCTTTTATATATGCTCATGCAATAAGATCAGAGGTAGGCTAGGATGCAGTGTTAGAGACGCGGAGACAATCACAACAGAACCAGACCCGAAAACCAACAATTTGTTTTTGCACAAATGTTGGCTTCGGCTAAGATTCGAACCCAAGACCTGCAGCGTACAAGTTATCTAACCACTAGGGCACACGGTTGTCATGCATTTATATTAGCTACTCAACAACAGATGGCACTACATGACTTTCTTAACATGACATGGCAGGTAGGCGTCGCTGAACGGTATAAATCCATACTAATTCATATTAATATTATAAATGCGAAAGTAACTATTTCTGTCTCTCTGTCTGTTTGTTACCTTTTCACGGTTTAACCGATTAAGCAATCTTAACAAAATTTGGCACAGATACAGGGATAGCTTGCATCCTGGATACGGACATAGGATACTTTTTATCCTGGAAAATCAAATAGTTCCCACGGGATATTAAAAACCTATATCCACGCGGACGAAGACGCGGGGATCAGGTAGTAGCCAATGTTACTATTAAACGAGCAACTCTTGTAATAATGGATTCCTCGGAGAAGTCTCGAACGATTTTGATTAAATTATATATATTATGTAGTGTATATTGTGTAGTATGTATCTTAATATCTATTACTAGAGATCAATATAAGCAAACTCAAAAGACGCCGAGCACAGCTCGGTCGCTCAGGTACTAACATTAAAATCAACAATTTATTACAGTTCAGTAGTAGCCTACGAGCGCCTGTGATTTTCAACGCGGCAACTTCACACACGAAATATTTTTTTAAAGTTTCGTGCAGTATATTATATCAACTTAAACATGAGAAATACGCATTCATTTATTATTGTAATAAAAAGCGCTTGAGGATTGAATTCGAATACGTCAACGCTAATTTCACAGGCCCTAACATCGGTTAATGACAGTCCTGAAATATAGCTTCGGCTGGGATTCTAATCCCGGAGAAACGGAAAACGGTACGCTGACCGCTATACCATGGGGTCGTTTATTAACGCAAATATCAGCAATCCGTCATCCTTTATTAGAAGAACTCTATAAATTAACACTATGTAATAACGTCATGAAAATGTGATTTGAAAAACCTACACCCACCTTTGTCTTTCAAATCTCAAATACTAGGACGTAAGGACGTGTTCTCGTTGAAAAATCTGCACGCGAGCGAAGATGCATACGGCTGCTTTCATATCAATTAGCCACAATACCATTGTTAACACTAATTGGCCGAAGCGGTTTATAATTACAACAACTATTAATAGTCGTGTAAAAAAGTATTACCACTACAATACTGAGTAATTATTAAAGAGCTATTTTAACTATGGCAATCTTCATGGACATATAGACACATACTTTATATATTATTGCTAAAAGCACTTCTTATTTTCTTTATTTGTAAATTCCACCAGTGCGAAGCCGGGGCGGGACGCTAGTATATAATAAAAGCGTTGGATCGTACTCTAGTATCAGTGTGTAATGTACAGTTTTTTTTTGTTAGCATGACTTTCACTGGCGAGTATATGACATATATTTACAGAGACGCCTTGATTCTATTACTGAAAAATAATAAAAAGTACGTTCTTTTTACGACACATATACCACTTACCCGTTGGTCAATGTTAATTGACGGGTTATTGTGCGCTAAGAGCATAGATACGATGTCCGAATCTCCTTTCCACGCCGCCAGATGGAGCGGCGTTGCACCCTTTTTGTCCACGACACATGGTAGAGCGTCCACAGACAGAAGCAGACGGACTATCTCCCTATAAATAATAAAGTATTGTTATATAGGCAAAAGGTACACGTAAAAATAAAAATAAATCGAATTCAATACTAGAAATAAAAAGATTGTGTATACTTATTTATATCATCACAATTTCAGCCCATCGTAATCTACTTATATACAGAGTTATTATAGCAATGTTATACTCGTAACTAATAAGATATTATAAAAAATAACTTATTTAACGACAATCACCAGCCCTATAGCAGCAAGGAATCCATCACCCGAACTTGTGTGTGGTAATAGATGCCGTAAATGTGTAATAATAACATCGGAATCTCATTAGTTTATGACACATAGACAGATATGATAACTGTTGTTAAAACTTTAGTAGAGCGTACGCGAACTACATTTTCCGATCGATACCTACATTGTATATCAATGGATACCAGCAATTAAAACAGATAACGTCGAAAATAGAATCATGACACGCAACAAGCAAAATATAACAAAATATTTTATGAATCAACGTTTATAAAGCCACGCGAAATGTTGATGTTAAACTTGCTGTATTTTCTTTTATCATATCTTGAAATACATTAAATGTGCTGCCATCGAAATATGCAAACGAATGGCATACCTATGTCATTAAACCCATTAATAAAAAAATAGTTCTTACGCTTTTGCGGTTTAATCTATACTAATATTGTAAAGCTGAAGTTTGTTTGGTTAAACTTGCTAATGTCAACTGGTTCCAATTGAAAAATTATTTTAGTGTTGGATAGCTCATTTATCGAGGAAGGCTATAGGCTATATAACATACACACATACAGACTACGTCCCTTTTAAACTAAACGGCGGGTGAAACCGCTGGGCACAGCTAGTAAAACATATAATCTCTCTAATTTTGGAGAGGGTTCGCCAATATTTTTAATTTTGATGGCAACGCGGGTTCGCAGACTTCACATGACCTCGAATAATTTTTATGTTTCTCAGGCATGCAAGTTTCCTCACGATGTTTTCCTTCACCGCCAGGGCAAGTGCAGTAGTAAATCTGCACTTAAAATTGCTAATTATAACTGTAGTGGTGCCGGTACCGCGAATCGAACCCAGGACACTCGCATACTATGAAACTTTAGGCGAGCGCCTAACCTAAAAAAACGAACTCAAACTAAACATACTAAATTCTTCAATAAGATTATAAATGATTAAAAATTTAATTATTATTAAAATTTTAAAATTACAGATTATGGATTACAAAATTATAAATTAAAATAAGGTGTGTAATATCAATACATAAAAATCACTAGATATATACTAACATTTTAAACATGAAATACCTTCGGCAAATAATTAAAAAAATACTTACTTATGCCCTCGTAAGCAGGCGTGATGAAGCGGTGTGTATCCATTATCATCTTGAACGTTAACACCGGCGCCCCTTCGTAAACTATAACAAAAAAAAGCTTTCAGCAAACAACAAAAAGTAATTCGCAGTCGGTAGGATTCGAACCTACGCTCCCAGAGGGAATCTGATTTCTAGTCAGACGCCTTAACCGCTCGGCCACGACTGCTCGTACGTGCAAATGTAGAAGTTCCTATCAGTATCTACGAACTTGCTTTTAATTTTGAAATTTTAGATCTAACTTTATCGGTACAATTGTAAGAATATGATTTTTATCTTTTATTTCTATTTATATGAGGATTTGATCTAGATTTTTGTTTTTTTTTTTTAAGATATACAAAATTTTAACTCTATGCAATACTATTACGACAATGGTGTTTTCTCTTGTATAATTATGTTATTATATGTATATTTCTAGTTAAGGATGTTTAATATTGATAGTGTATTATGCAGCAAGTGTTCGTGAATGTGTACAGTGATTGCAAAATTATATACAAGACCAACATTGTGGTCTTCAATTTGTTTCTGTTAGTTCTTACTAATTTGTTGTTACTTATTTGACTATTGAACATATCTACTATGACACAGGCGGAAAACTAATGAGTGTCGCAACGAATAAATAATAATACGTGTTACCATATAGTCATCTATACAATAAATTGTAAAATTAAATTGTTTTTACTCTCAAGTAAATTTTATACGACACATCAGCAAATATTGAGCTTGCTGTCCTTAACAATACATAGATAGGTAGGTATTAAGGCAAGAACCAGTTTTATGTGTCGTGTGCGTTTGCAACTCGGCACTTCAGCCGGTTGTACAACTTTAAACGTAATATAATATCGCACTGCTATTACAAAACCGTTTTCAACTCGAAAAAAAACTGCCGATAGATGTCCGACAGAGTAGAATAGCACCTACCTCTTTCCTACCGAGGTGTCGTAAGAGGCGACTTAAGGTATTGTACAGACAGCCTTTATTCTTGAAGAATAACACCATAATAATGCAATGCACTATACTGCTCATGGGGAAAAAAATGGGGAGTAAGAATGTTTTGACTCGTACCCAAAATGGCGGTGACGTGGTTCGCCACCAGTCACGTCTAGTATTCCGCGAGGGCGAAAAGGGGCTGAGTAAGTGGCCTCTGCCTACCCCTTATATAAGAACAAGGCGTGACTGTATGTATGTAACACAAAAAGTTATTTCTTCTAGTATCTATGAAAAAATAATTTTCGTCTATCTGTATAAGGTTTCTAACTCAGTAAAAAATTGTACCCTGACGTTTTGGTCACTAGATGAACATACACGTATAACCCAGGATATTACATTAAATATGGAATGGATTTTTTCTGAGTTACTTAAGTTTGGTATTAGTAATGCGATATTTAAGTACATGATGCTTTAAAATAGTAATAATGAGTGATGCTTTCAAATTGGTCGGCTCATATGAAGCAATGAGTAAGCAATTAGCTTCTGCGCTGTCTGTAGCGGGTTTGATTATCATGCGGGACAAATATTTGCATGGCCTTCAGATAGTCGTTCAGGGTCTGAATGTTTATGCACGTGAAATTTGTCGTGTAAAACGCGCTCACTGTAAATAAGAAATTCTCATGTGGGCCAAATAAAGATGAATGGTCGTACTGTGATTGTACTGTATTCCTGACATTTCATGTCTTGACTTATCGCGACACTCATTGGTATTCAAAAAAGCTTAGATACAGAGTGAAGCGACTCAAAAACGCACTCAGAAAAAGAACGCACAATGCGCTCATTTCGATAGGCATCACGTCAGCCGTGTAAACGAAAGTGCTGTCAAAATGTCGTGAAACAAGTTAAGCAGCTTTATACCGTGGACATAAGATTGTATTTGTGTTTTTTTAATCGGAATATGTGAAACTTGTATGGAATTGATATAGTATCTTGGGTTTTTTGTATATCAATGGCGGCACTATAATTCGTAATGTCCTGCTCAAATCACATCACATTCATCACGTGCCTAGTTGAAAGAATTCATGACTTTACGCCTGTTGGGTTCGGATCCCCGGACCCGACATTTGTGCAAAAACGCAATATAAGTCTGGCACCTTTTTTTAACGCGTAATAAAAAAGCAAATATTTGCAAATTTATGGAATCTTATCCAATACAAAAATC
This sequence comes from Luehdorfia chinensis, assembly GCA_019845155.1. Taxonomy (NCBI): domain Eukaryota; kingdom Metazoa; phylum Arthropoda; class Insecta; order Lepidoptera; family Papilionidae; genus Luehdorfia; species Luehdorfia chinensis. Next base: position 3,316,201 of record JAHVAK010000125.1, read on the forward strand.
AACTCCATTATGAATATATCACGAGTGGAATAAGTAAAATATCGAAAAACCGTAAATAGAAGGAAGCCTATCAGAATAATCAGGATAAACTATGCATATTCCCCTTCCATTAGTAACCTCGAAATCAAATCACTTACACTTCCATTGTGTTACACTGGAGTACCACAAACCACAAACACATGCCCGGGCTCGCATCTGTTGGCCATAAATATTTTGTTCGTATTGCATAATTGAGCATACGACAATCAGGTCAAAACAGACTATTATACCGCTATATAGGTCACTAATTTCTGTATTAAAAACTTTTTACAACAAAATATCCTTAAAATACATCTGGCCACTTTAACGTCTTATTACCAGAATTAAGTAAAAAATAATTAATTCTCACGATTCCGGCCTTGACATGGTGTATTTCCTACAGTAGTTGGTAACGCTCGAGTCAACGAACTGTCAAGACAATGCACCTTAATAGACAAAAATAAATAGAATGGAATTTAATGTAAAAGCAGCTCTATGACACACGCGTATGGTGTATTTTGAATTGCACTTCTTAATACTGTTACTCGATTATAATTCAGCTGTCAACATAAAATTATAGAGCAGCTCCTCTTAGTTATATTTTCGTATTAAATAAAATGTGCTTTGGCTACTTATGTGAAAGGCTGTTAGTGCAATCAATATTTTATTTCACTTCAATTCAATTAACTTTATAGTAACGATCTCATTATCAGCATCTTCCTGGAACATCTGAATAAATAAACTGCGGTTGCCAACCCGTCCTGCCAAGTGTGACGCTATAGTTCAGCAGTGAACTAGTGATAGGCAAAAACGATGATGATGATGATGAAAGATATGTAGCACTGTTAAGCACCGGCCTCCTCTCATGTTTGAGATCCGAGGGTTGATTTTGAATTTACTGGTAGTGCCATGACTCCATAGGAGACCTCTCTTCACATAACCATTTATTCTTTTGCCAAGCAGTAGTGTGGAAGCATTAATATGTTCCGGTTTGGAGGGCACTTCACCTAGTGAAATTACTGGGCATATAAGATTAAATAACGGACGTCTCAAGGTGACGAGCGTAATGCAATGACAAACAGTACCGCAATTTTGGGTAGCAATTTAATTGTTAATGAGGGCTAGGATGTTAAGGATATACCGATATATCGATATCCGAATATTATCGGGAGCTATTAACTGCGCAGGAGATATTATAGTGCCACAAGTGTAAGCGCAAACACAGCGGCTCTCACTGGTCCCAACCTACCCGCGCCCGATGTAACGCTGATGAAATAAGATCAGAGGTATTGTCAGAAACACGAGGACAATCACAGCACAGTTTGAGTTTGTGCACAATTGTTGGCTCCGACTGGGATTCGAACCCAGTACCCGCGGCGTAGAAGTCAGGTACTCTGTCCAGGAAGCTACGCGGTCGTCATTTAGGATATATAAAATAGCTACCTCTAAATTATTGTCGTGCTACTGGACATAAGCCTCCTCTTATATGTGAGAGGATTCCTGAAGCGGGAAAGAATCCGCCACCCTGCCCCAGTTCAGGTTGGATATTACATATTTTAATTCCAGTCATCAATTTAAGCGGTACCTGATCGGCGGATCGAACCCAAGCCACTCGCGCTCTAAGCAAGTAAAGATGGACGCCCGGACCCAGAGCGACAACGCTCAATATGATTATTAAGAATCAATTTGCACAACTATAAGTGGGACGCGCATCAATGTCATTATTTAATACTGTCTGCAAAATAACAGTGAACATGCGCACATACGCACTCATAAAAGTATCAATATATCAGATAAATATAAAAGATAATATGGGAATTCAGTTAGTCATTTTGTTGTTTTCCAACTATCTTCTGTTACTTATAGAGCTTTAGCGAATGTTCTTTAGAGCTAATAGAATCCGGTGTTTTGCGGAAATCCATTATAACAAAGGAAAGTAAGTTATATTGCTAAGATCCACATGGAATGTGCCTATGTTCAGCAGTGGACTACTAGCGATAGGCTGAAACGACGTTGCGGATTTTAGCAAATAACTTAAAAATTAAATCTTTAGTCTTTTAAAAAGGAAATTTTTTATAGTACTATTTAATATTTTTTTGTACATACATACACGTCTGTATATTACACGATATCTTGGCTAATTGTGAACCAATTTGAATGATTTTTTTTTTATTTTAATGGGTTATACTCGAGGTTGGTCCCACACAAATTTGTTCAAGTTTTGATGATAGGGATCCTAGAGAAAATTATGAAACTTTAATTTGCATAAACATTTTTGTTCAATCACAGTATATGCTTTTTATTGGATAAAGTGATGAAACGAGCAAAACGTTCACCTGATGGTAAGTGCGACAATCTGCCCATAGCAAATGGCTGCATCAAGAACATTTCTGTATGCACACTGCGCCCATCACCCTGAGACATCAGTTCTTAAGTCTCATACGCCCAGTGATTACACCAGCTCCACAGTGACCTTGAAACCGAAACACAGTAGGTTTGCACACTACAGCTTCACGGCGGAATTACTGGCCCTGGGGTAGCCTACCTACCTACGGATTTCTGCATAGGAATCCTTCCACCACTACCTGCGTCCTTTCCGTCATTCTTTAGAGATGTTAAGACGCATCGTAAATACAATTAAATTAGTAGAAAGTAACAGGTTATAGATATTGAGAACCGTGGAAGCTTAGCGGCGGGGCAAAGGCCTTAGATTTCATAGATCTGTAATTTTTTTTTAATTTAAGTGCTCTTTTACCACGTGTTCAGTAGTGAAGATAACTAAAGGTAGAAAACCTGCATGTCTGAAGAATTAAATATGTCAAGGAATGTGAAGTCCGCCAACCCGCATTACAGCAGCGTGGCGGACTCTTCCCGGCACCAAAAAGCCCAGTCAACAATGAAAGGAGGCCTGTGCTAGTAGCCTGTGTGTGTAGTGGGATTTTTATAGGCCGTTACTTTACTACAAATGTTTTGGCGACCGCGTGGCTTAGTGGTTAGAGTATCTGACTACCACGACGCGGGTCCAGGGCACGAATCCTAGCCGAGCCAACATTTGTGCAAAAACACAAATTGTCCGATTTTCGGGTCTGGTTGGATTGTAATTGTCCCCGTGTTTCTGACACTGCATCCCAGCCTACCCCCGATCTTTCGATCGAACAGTTGATAACTTCTGACAGTATTCGGAAGTAGTCGCGGTGATCGAAAATCGGACATGATAAATGTTTCACTGCTAAGAACGGCTCTGCTTATTTTGGAGTGGATTTTTTAGTATAGTTTTATTTTTTCTTAACAAGACTCCTTTGATACGCAAAAGTCGATCTTACGTTTAGGCTCTATCAAAATACACAATAAGTATATTTTGACGTGTTGTTACAATCATCGAATAACCGTCCAAAGTATTCGTTGAATCGGAAGTCAGCCATGGTCTGGGTGGAGTAAGCCGACAAAAGGAAGGCCCTTGAACGTTTCCGAGAAGGTATGGGTAGGTCGTTTGTAAGTTAAAAACCTTAGCAAAATATGAATACACGCTACATCCGTAAAGTAATTGATAAAAAAAAGAAGCTCAAGGTCAAACAATACAATGTATTCCATATAAGTCTCGTACCGTTAACGATGCTCTCTACCATAATAATGAACAACTGAATAGCTACAATATAATTAGTGAAATTCCAATAGCCAAAGAGTGTATCTACACACAGAAGACAGAAGATCAGTAGAGAAATACAGAATCCTCTAACAAAACAAAAAACACTTTTTGTGAGCACGCAACGGTATGCAATATCTATACAAAAAAATAAAAAAAACGGCTGGACCTATTTCGATGGGACTTCCACTGACAGATAGCTGATATTTTAGCGGGTAACGTAGGATAATTTAATTAAGTAAAATAATTAAGATTCCGCGCAAAAAAATTAAAACCCCTAAAACCTGATTCAAATAGGGAAGATGTATAATATCGATCGGGGTCGTATTTTTTACGCGAGTGAAACCGCGAGGCACAGCTAGTTCATCATAAATCTACTGTTTTGCTCGTCTCGTCACTTTCTTCCATAAAAAAACCTGTTAATAAAGTCCACTGCTGTATATACCACTCCCAAGAAGTAAGGATATGCCGCGCAGTGATATAACGATCGCGATGCCACACACCTTGCAAGTAGCAATTAGGACTGTTCGACCTGTTGTGGCACGTTTAGTCACAACACTGTGTGCAATACTGGGAAAGGTATCCACAACAATATTTTTTCACTCTGAACGAGACGTCCTTAAATTATTATTATTTTAAAAAGAAAACACATATTTCATAAATATACTTATGAAATGTTTAATGATCAAAAAATGAAATTGGAACAAATCTTCTGTAGTTGTTGAAGTTTTTCAGAAAAGCAAATTTTATTTTAGTTTTTAAATATAAAATATGAACGGAACTGTTGGTTCGACTGGTTGATGTTATGCTTTGTTTTGACGAAGCGGGACATTTTTACGTATTTTGGGAACAGCGAGATACATTACATTATACTTAAACAAACAACTACAAAGCGGGTACTCTGTTTGTAAAGTAAACACAAGTGAGTGTTAAGTGCCCGCTAATGAAAGTAGAAGAAGCGAAAGATGTGTGTCAGGATCGTAGCAAGTGGAAAAATTTGGTATCTGCGTACCCCAATAAGAAAGAGGCGTGACTCTATGTATGTATGTAAAGTAAAATAGTAAAGTTACAGCCATCAATGTCCCACTGCTGAGGCCACCACAGGTCTCCCTCTCATTTCTGAGATGGTTTTGGAGCCGGTAAAGACCAACAGCTGCAATAGTGCGGGTCGGTCTGTGCTGAATGATTATTAATTCTCATCTGACCGAGAAACCGACATGACGCTAATGATCAAGCTGAAGTGGCAATGGGCCGGTCATATAGGTTAGAACAGCGTAGAACAGATACCCGTTGGGAAAGAAAAGTTCCCGGGTGGCAACCTCGCACCGGCAAGCTGCACTGTAGGGCTACCCATAGATAAAGCGACGACCTGCACGGTTTAGCAGAATCGATGGATGCATTTGGCTCAAGACCGTGTTTTAATCAATGGGTGAGGCCTATATGCAATTTAGAATTTGTTTCATCGTAATATCTCAAAACATTCTGTGTTCAGTTCTTAATTCTAAAGTTGAACACGATCACGGGCTAAACTAGTATATAATATTGTTAGGTGTTGATTTTCACTTACTAGACGGCAAATTTTAATTGTTTCATGGGCTTTAACGCAATGTTCTAATGTTAAAATGTCCCATAGAAGAACTTCTATCAACTACTTTACAAGATCAAAAACAATTTTTATATACGTCGAAGTCCATTCATTCGTTGTTAATGCAAGTGTTTGTGCCACGTACGTGAGTAAAATTTCATCATTTTACAAATATCAGCATCTAATATTACTTGTCAACCAATCGGACCAATCATTACCCAAGTACTTCACTAATAAAGCGACGTAAAACTGTTTGCCAACTCACCTATCGACATCAAACACCTTCGCAGTGAGCTTCTTTGTTTTGATCCAATTCCTTTGAAAATTGAACTTCACATCGGACACGTTGACAGCGAAGTTCCTACCACAACATTTAACCGTTTTCTCAACATCACTCATACTACGGAATACCGTTTCACTGTCGCTGAACATCACAAATTCCAACCTCGCTTACTGAATGTACAAACAACACTAAATGATAGTCAAAGGCGTGACTCATGATACAAAGGTACTTTCTGACACAGCCAAACAGGTTCGGGAGCAGACAATAAAAAAACCGTTTTAACAAAAGCAGAGGACTACCTGGTTCTTAGCTCGCACTAATTGTGTTTGACCGCGTCTTCGTAAGATTAGATTTGAGTAGTACAATAATAAGATAGATAAGATATGCTAAGTGGTCCAAGGAAATGAACAATCGCGGAATATAATTTCATTGGCAGCATAGATTTGAAATGAAAGTGATCCGTGAATTAAAGCGATAAACAACTAATGAAACTTAGATAAAATTAGATAAACCATTATTCGAAAAGCTCGGGAAATTCTACTTTAGTATAGTAGCTATACCGTAAATCGGATCACATATTAAAATATATAAAAAAAGGGACACGAAAAAAATATAATGGGGAATTCCATCGATAATGTATACCCGAAAAAACTTTCCTTCAACTTTCTTTCTTATAAAGATGAGCAATTTGCTGACTTTGGAATTTACGAAATTCCTCGAACCTTTTACTTTGCTGCACACCGATCTGTGTATTTTAGGAATTACAATTTAAAAATCACGGGGTTTAGCAGGGCATTTCTATTTACCGTTCCCTTGCCACGGTATGAGAAGTGGTATCCGATGTTCTTTCTCTGCCACTGTCTTGGCCAGTTAAAAACGATTGCTGGATAATTCCATACTAATTCAAAGCATGAGTACGCTTCAGCTCACGCGTCATTAGCAAGGGTAGCAATATGACATGAGACTGGCCGCTTTGAAACAAAATAAAAAAGAAATAAATATAAAATAAAAGAAATTAAAAAAGTAGCAGTTGGCGGGAATCAATGCAAGAATTGAAACCGTTCAGTGCCCGCGCTTTACGGAGTGAATGTCACTTAATTTATTTTATTATTATAAATAACTAATGATTGTGCTTCATAGACTGTTTGTTTCTGCATTCCTTGTGCCGTTGTAATTGTTTAGACTGCAATCAGGGTGTTGCTGACCTACTACTACTACCTACTGACCTACGGAGCTGCCTGCCCTTGCCAGGACACACGGGCGCTATAGTTTTTTACTGTACAGCTATGTAATATTTATGATCGTTATATTTACTGAAAAACTAACATAAGTAATTACAATCATAAATTTACAAGTATTTACACTGTTTATAAATATTATACAAATTACTAATTGTATTTTTGTTTGTTATATTTTATAATCTTATTATTTTTACTCCGCCATTTTGGCGAGCTAATTTCTTCGGTAATATTACTTTTAGTAGCTTGATACTAGAGGGCGTTATTGTTCATTTCATGATTGTATATATTACAGTGCCTACATTGATAAAATTTATTTCGTTTTTATTAATAGAAGGCAGAACATATTTACTAATTTTTCTTACTTGCTTCATTTATAATATTACACTAAATACATAAAAAACTATAATATAAAATTGAAAATAATAATTTTATTATTTTCGGAGATTATTATTAACTCTGTATTTCTGATTTTTCAAAATGACTAAAGATGGTAGAAAAGCCTTGAAAATAAAACTTGAGGAATCTAGAGTAAGTTCATAATTTGATAAAATACAAAGCATATATGATGCTTCAAAGTCACTTTGTACACAAAATGAACACCAGTTTTTAGATTCAACAAGTAATTTAGAAAAATTGCGTTCAGAGTTTATGTTACATAAAGAAGAATTAAATTTGTTTAAAATGGAAGAAAATTCAGAATATGTACCTAATTTTCAAATGCTAAGTAACAGACGCAGTGAAATATAATAACACGCGATATCTCAAACAGGTTTGTTTTAGATAAGCGTTCGGAAAACCAACTTCCGACAAACCAAACCAACTTCGTAACCAGTAAAGGTATTTCATTTCAACACGATCTACATTACCATAAAGGTCAAATTATTGTGGTTATTAACAAAACTATGAATCTATTGCGATACCTATATAAGTCATGTAAGAATAAGCTATGGCAACTCAGAGGACGGGCGTTTCCCTTATATTTAATAGTAGTGCAAACTTACTATTTTAAAAGAAGATTTATCACATTCTTGAGACAGTGAAGGAGACCTGAATGCGAAAACATTTTTTTATACGGAACAAAGCGACAAGATAAGCATATCGTTTACCTGATGGTGTGTGCAACGTCTCTTCGTAACAAACTGTGTCACTCAGAACATTTCCATGTGCACCACATTGCGGTCATCATACTCACAGCTCAGTTCTTAAGTCTTATATGCCCAGTAATACAGTAGCTAACAGTGCCCTTCATCTACCCTACGTAGGCAGATTCCTGCAAACGAATCCTACCACCAGTGAACAAACCCATTGCAATGTCGCGGACTATTCGCCGGCTCCAAAGCCCTATTTAAAAAGAGGGTGTGTGCCAAAGTGTCACATTATTGCTGTATTGCGCTACAAATGTACGCGCAAACGCTTACTCCTGCTGATCTGCTGAGCAGTCCACACCACCAGTCGAGAAACTCTTACTCCCCATTGCGTTCCCACGAGCAGTATAGTGACAGCATTGCATATTATGTTATTCTGCACGAACAAAGGCTGTCCGTTCAAATCCTTAGACGACTATTACTGCTATTCTACTCTGCACATATCGGCTGGGATGATTCTATAATGATTAATTGACAAACTTAGTCTACTTCGTCAATATTTAGCACTTGCTGCTGTGGTGCTGGGATTTTTTTTTTATTGGAAATAGTGACGAGACCATCAAAACGTTCACCTGATGGTAAGTGCAACGTTTGCCCATAACAAATGCTGTGTCACCCAGAACATTTCTGTGTGACCACACTGCGCCCGACACCATGAGACATCAGTTCTTAAGTCTCATATGCCCAGTGATTACACTAGCTCTCAGTGCCCTTTAAACCGAAACACAGTAATGTTTACACACTACTGCTTCACGGCAGAATAACTGGCCCTGGGGTGGTACCTACCTACCACCAGTAATATTTATATTTGTGCTGTGTGGTTTGGTTTGGTGTGATTAGTGCTGTGACCGGATTAATTGAAGTGTCGACTTTCATTAATGATTAAAAAAGACGCGACGTTGATGAATATACCGAACAATCTTTATTTATTTCGAATTCAAGTTCAAGTAAGAACCAATCCTAAAAAGTTCCATTTAAATGTTTAAATATAGACAATTCATACAGACAAGAACAACAATGGACAACAATTGCAACTGAATTAAAATTAAAGGCAGCGATGTAATCTAACAGTATGAGTAAGTTAATCCAGAGGATGACCGATAAATAAAAGTTGGAATCAGAAATCGTCCCAACTCATTCCTCAGAAACTTGCTTCACCCGGCATAAAAAAGGTTTTCGTAAAGTTGACTTGCCATTTATCATGATCAAAATGTAATAGGTCATTTCTAGGACTGACTATGGCGTCCGTTTATATTCACAGATCAATAAATAAAATAGATAACAGAAACTTTAATTGTCATTACCTACATATATAAATTTATGTATGCAAAACGCAATGACGATACAGGTGAAATCCTTTTTTTATTGGAGATAGGGACGAAACTAGCAAAACGTTCACCTGCAGATAAGTGAAACGTTCACCCATAGCAATGCTGTACGGCACCACACTACGCCCGCACCCCTGAGACATCAGTTCTTAAGTCTCATATGCCCAGTGATTACACTAGCTCTCAGTTGCCTTCAGACCGAAAGATAGTAATAATTGCACACTACTTCACGATAGAATAACTGGCCTTGGGGTGGTACCTACCTAGACGGATTCCTGCATAATGATCCTACCATCTAGTGCCGTTTACTTTTCTCAAAACACATCGAAACCTGAAAAGTAATAGGTAAATAAAAAAGTACAGGTATTTATTAGCAGTGTGCACCTGCTTAATGTGTCTTGGATTTAAATTCTTGAAACTAGTATTTTGGCAACAGATTATTTGGTGTGCGACGGCACGACTGCAATGTGCCCTGCCCTACATTGAATCAGCCACACCAGCATAATGGGTTTATTTACATGATGCATACATTACGAAGTCGCGAGACATAACAATAAAACATCCGCGCTATCACCTCTCCTTATAGAGGCCTAACAATGGCGTGTCGTACCGTGACCATGTTTAACAACATTGGTTTTTTTACAAGGGCCTGCACTAACGCCGATGCGCAACTTTATATAGAAACCTATCCTACGTGGATACCACTACATACATACAGTCACGCCTTTTTCCCATATAAGGGGTAGGCAGAGGCCACACACGTAGCCTACTTTACGCCACCGTGGGAAATAAAAAAAATCTTACCCCTAATTGCATTCCCACTAGCAGTATAGTGACAGCATTGGTGTTATTCTGCACGAGTAAAGCCTGTCCGTCCTTACGACCTTGGTGGAAAGAGGTAGGTACTTTTGTACTGTGTACGACAGGTACACGCCGATAGGTGTCCGCAGAGTAAAATAGTAGAGGCGACTAAGGTATCGTACGGATAGGCTTTATTCTTGCAGAATAATACCATAATATGCAATACTGTCACTACACTGCTCGTAGGAACGCAATGGGGAGTTAGAATTCCTTCATTTGTACCAAAATTTCGAGAAGTGGTTCGCCAAACGTCACGTCCCGTTTCCCGCGGGGTGAATGTAGGCTACGGGTGTTCTCTGCCTAGCCCTTATGGGGAAAGGGTTGACTGTATGTATGTATGTATAATTTTCGAATTATTTTACCTACCCGCGTACAGCACCAACACCAAAAACTTATTCAGGATCGATATGTTGTAATTAACAAAATATGTCAACGCACCCTAAAAGCTATTGTGAACAGTTAGCGTCATCAAAAATACCAATAGGAATTTCCCTCAAACCGCACGATACATACGTAATTATAAAACAACTAATCTTCAATCAACAATTCGGTTATGATTGCCTAGTTTTAAATAATTGAATTTTAAAGTCAGTTTACAAAAAAAACATGTTTTTTTTGGGTAGCGTAGGCGCGAGTGACCTTGATTCGAAATTGTTCTGCAATTTTAAGTGCTGATTTACCACGTGGACGGACGTGAGGATACCTACAAGTCTGAGTAATAAAAAAAATCGACGACATGTGCAGTCCGCCATCCCTAGTAATAAATGAACTGTTGGTTCGTTTCTCATCCTTACTGATACTACTGACATACATGAAGTGTATGTGTAAATGTATTCATTCAACGACGTGACGACCTCCACATCTCATCTCAAGGGTGTCGTAAAACTCGACAGAAGAACAATTAAAACCAGGAAGACGCTGCCCACGTGGCAGCGTCTTCCTGGAACATCTGAATAAATAAACTGCGGTTGCCATCCCGCTTGCCAAGCGTGCCATAGCATAATCCCCCTAAAATGAGAGCTACAAGCTTGTGGAAATGTATTGGGGAGAGCAGCGGATGGTAGTGGATTAGTGATAGGCTGAAATGAGGATGATGAAGATGCATTATAATTATTACAAGCATATCATAAGATATTTTGAACTTTATTGCATTACTTATAGCCTAAAGTCTTGAAATAATGACACAAACGGTAAAACCCATAAGCCAGCTTTAACAATAACACGTAACAAATTCTGAACACTATACATATATACAATACATATTTATTATTTATATGTCACGTAAAGTTAATCTCTACGTCATCATCGTCAGCATTTTAGCTCGCCACAAGTCCACTTTGAACATAGGCTCCCCCAGACTGCTATACAACACGGATACCGAGACTACATTCATTGAATTCCCGCCTACGTACCAATTGCTTAATTGTAATAGATTACAATAATAACTTTCCACTGTGTTATTTAAAGCATAAGAAATATTAACTTTACCTACCAATTCTGTTATGCATGCATATGTCATTTGTGTACCGAAAAGAACAAACTTGAGTTCTTTGCCATCCATAGAATGGAAGCCTGGTTCGATAGATAATAATTTGTTTTCGACAACAAAAACACGAGTTCAAGTAAGTTCCCAACCACAAAAAACGCCAAATCGCAATAAGATATTCTATAGAATGAATGTATTTAAATATTTGCATTTACCACTACGAGATTATTTACTATAAATATTATCTATTATAGATAAATATTATAGATTATATATTATATTTAATTATAGATAAAAACCCGTAATAAAAAGACTCACCTTATTTTTAATTTTAATATCCAGTACAAATTGCTCTCGTTGTCCAAATACGGCACTTTAAATTTCATTATAACACCACTCCTTATGTACACAGATAAAAAAACCGCATTACTAATGTCGATACATTACTTAATTCCGAACGGAACCGTTGTAGACATATTTAGTGACGGTCTTTATCGTGCAACCATTCGTTCTCCTTTCAAATATTGATTTAAAATATTTACAGGAAAGTGAACCAAGCAAATCAGACCGGTGTTCGTTAGTGACTAACTTACGGACAGGCGAACGTTTCGGATGAATCATGGTACCATGCAAGTTACTGGTTAGAACGAATATTGCGGTATATTTTTTGCACTTAACTGTACACCGAGGTTTTAGAGCAAATGGTGTAATTTTATCGCACATTCTCATTCCCAAATAGTTACAATAGTTATTTTCGTATATTTACCGTATACGTGATCGTTTAGTTATCTTTTAAAAATTACGAGCGAATACTGAATAATGGAAATGGTCGTAGTCAAAACAATACAGAAGTTAATTCTTTAATTGCTTCCGCTTAAAGTTAGGACTTCTTTCTTTCATTGGAATTTCATGGCACCACACATTTATTTTATCTTTATGCCCGAAACTTTTTTTAGAAAGAAAAATTATTAAAAACTAACCCGACTACAGAAAAATAATACTTTCATTAAACAAAAATTGGCAAAAAACTTTTAAATCTACTGACTACGCATACGTAAAATAAACTAAAAAGTTAGAAACAAGTTAGGTGCTGATTGCTGTCATCGTCTTAGTAAGACAAGTCTTTTGATGTATTAGATATTCCTGTTTATTTACTTCTAATGAATTTAGGGGGCGAAAAGTGGGCTTAAGAGAATCTACCACCCCATCTTATCCTGTGGGTGTCGTAAAAGTCGACAAAGGGAAAATGAAAACCAGTAGATGGGCAGCAGCATCTTCCTAGAACATATGAATAAATAAACTGCGGTTGCCAACCCGCCTGCCAAGCGTGGCAACTATGGCAAAATCCCGCCAAATTAAGAGCCACTAACTTGGTAATCTATTGGGAAGGCCTATGTTCAGCAGTGGACTAGTGATACGCTGAAATGATAATGATGATGACGAAAAAAAAATCTGATTCTCCGTAGCGTTCCCATGAGCAATGTAGTGACAGCATTGCATAGTATGTATTGCATGAATAAAGGCTGTCACTGCAATACCTTATTCGCCTCTTAGGACACCTCGGTCGGAAAGAGAGCCCAGTCTAGAAAGATTTTAATTTAATATTCTACGGTATGTATATTCTTCGAAAGACCAAAAAATTTGACTTACACTTTTTTGTAAGTCACATCTTTCATAATGATTTTGTTCGTACAAAATGTAGCTATGTCACCCATAATAACGAATCGATTGACACCTCATTCATCAAAATCGGATGAGTATTTTAGACGCTACGGTGGAACATCTGTAAAAACGAAGATACATCGTGTAATCACTGGGCATATGAGGCTTAAGAACTGATGACTCAGGGTGACGGACACAGTGTGGTGTCGCACAGTATTCTTATGGGCAGACGTTGCACTTACCACCAGATGAACGTTTTGCTCATTTCGTTAATTAAAAGAAATATATTGCGTGCACGGAAGAGTACTAAAAGGTTAAGGTGGTTGGTGGTAGGATTCCTATGCAGGAATTCGTCTAGGTAGGTACCACCCCAGGGCCAGTTATACTGCCGTGAAGCAGTAGTGTGCAAACATTACTGTGTTCCGGTCTGAAGGGCACTGAGAGCTAGCGTAAGCACTGGGCATATGAGACTTAAGAACTTATGTCTCAGGGCGACGGGCGCAGTGTGGTGCTACACAGAAATATTCTGAGTAACACAGCATCTGTTGTGGGCAACGTTTTGCTCGTCTGGATACTTTATCAAATAAAAAAAAACATACTCTTTCCCATTGGGGTGTCCAAAACGAATGAAATCAAAGTGAGCTGCCAATTAAACACAAATTCCAAACATACTGTACGTTTTCGAGTAAGGCTTGAATTCATTAATTGCAGAGAATGGAACTGAACTTGCTCGTATACAATAGTCGCAAACGCGACTGCTTGAACTAGTTCCCAGAATAACACAATGAAACAGTATAACGCCGATCGCTTGTATAAAACAGCATGCTATAAATTATTTTCACAATAAAATGAGATTTAATTTTTAAACAATGCCCGTTATGATGCTTAGAATAGTAAGTTTTAGACAAACGGATAGATAAATTAGAACGTATACTACACAGTAAAAGTAACCGCAACAACAGTGAAGTGAGTGTGATGATGATGTCCATGTGATCGATTTAAAACTACGGCGACAACAACCGAATACTGTCAGAAGTTATGAACTACGCAAGAGATATAGTGCCACATGTATGTACGCGCGAACACAGAGGCACTCACTCGTCCCAATCTATCCGCGCCCGATGTAACGCTCATGCGATAAGATAGGTAAGCTAGGGATGTACTGTCCGAGACACAAGGGCAATCACGAAACAACCAGACTTTTCTTCATCATCATCATTTCAGCCTATCACTAGTCCACTGCTGAACATAGACCTCCCCCATAGATTTGTGTGGTAGCGGCTTAAGAGAATCTACCACCCTATCTCATCCCGTGGGTATCGTAAAAGTCGACAGAGGGAAAATAAAAACCAGGAGATGGGCAGCAGCATTTTCCTGGAACATCTGAATAAATAAACTGCGGTTCATTCTGAGGACGTGGCAAATCAACTTAAGGGAAATGCCAAGAAACTCTCTTGAGCCTCCGATTGATCGCGAATAATAATCTCAAATATGCCTTAGATGAAAACTAGAGTCTGGTCGGGTTTACTGTCTATCAATTCAACCCAAAACTAGTCCCATAAAAGTTTGTAGCTTTCATTTTGGGGAACAGCATCTTCAAACAGAGTTTCATAATTTTATCATGGATCCCATCATCAGAACTTCGCCTAAATGACATGGGACCACCCTTCTTATAATTTAAATCGGTTCATACACTAAGAAGTTTTTTTTTGAAGTCGGTTAAAAATTATTCTACTCCATAATCCTCGCTTAGTTGTGGCGAGAAAAGGATCAAAGATTACAAAATAAGATTGATAGTACTGTCAGTTCCTTCTGACGAATTACAACTAAAAGATGATTCTATCCAATATTATAATGCAGTTATAGTCATAAGACGGGCGTACGCCTCGAATTCCAGACAACGCACGAAACCCCAGGGCCGAACAACATTTAAATAGTTAATTGAATGTTTAAATGCTGATTTAGCATGAACCTTCGTGTCTTAGAAATAGAAATATTTCCACGACATCAAGTCCATCGACCTGCACTGGAGCAGCGCGGTGAACTTTACTGGCTTTTTTATAGAAGAAAGTGATGAGACGAGCAAAACGTACCATTACAAATGCTGTCACCTACAACATTTCTGTGTGGCACCACAGTGCGCCCGGCTCCCTGTGAAATCAGTTTTTAAGTCTCACATGCTCAGTTATTATAATAGCTCTTAGTACCCTGCAGACCGAAACACAGTAATGTTTGCACACTACTGCTTCACGACAGAATAACTGGCCCTGAGGTGGTACCTACCTTGTAGACGGTTTCCTGCATAAATTAAGAGGCCTGCGACCAGAAGTGAGACTTCCATAGGACTTTACTATAAGTAATGATCTGTAACTGACTAAGGTTTAAATAAATACCGTATTTTTTTAAATAATCAAATATGTCACTTAATCGATTTTTGATCCACCCAATGCCATTGCCAACCTTACCATATTAGTACAAACAATAATTTATATGTAGCACACGCAAAGAATGGCGGAAAGGCAGTGCTTAACCTAAAAATATTATAAGTGCTAGGTAACAAAAACAGTACTAATGACCACCCAGCTAGTAGAGCCGTTACATGACCTAACATTATAAGCTAACGTTACATGACCTAACAATATATCTAAGTCAACTCTTAGTTTTTAATCAAAGCATCACCTCACACAACCAAGGTTAAGAAAAATCTGGAAAAGTAAAAAGAAATGGAGTTTGTTGTCTTCACCATTTCCACAGCATTGATCTTACTTTCATGCTGGCAGAAGAAGCATGAAGTCTTCAGTCATGATCATAATCAATACTTTAGAAATGAGAAGTTTGAGAAGTGTAACTGTAACTTTGGAAGCGTTGGGTGAAGATATATTGACAAAGATAGAAAAAGGGATGCTCAGATGGTTTGGACACGTTGAGAGGTTGAATGAAAGAAGATTGTCGAAACAATTTATGAAGCGAGTGCGAATGGGCAAGCCGGTAAGAGTCGACCTAGGCGTGCGAATCACGATCAGATCGCAGACTTTTTTAGAAAGATCACGTTAGTATAAGTAGAAGAAGCGCCTCTACCTAACCCTACGGGAAAGAGGCGTGACTGTATGTAGGTATGTAGGTATGTATGTATGTCTACACCACCACCAGTGTTTAGAGACTTAACGATTACATTACTTCGTGCCGTGTAGATCAGCGGCCGTGCCCTCGCGTTTTAATGCATAGTACGCGAGTCATAATATTGTTGACTGCAATTTCAAGAACAAACTTACCACGTGCTTGGTGTTAAAGGAAAACATCAGTGTCGAAAAAAAAATCGACTTCATGTGAGGACCACACCTAAGAGCGGCAATACGTACCCTTGACGGTCCCAAAACCACAAACATTGACACAGGAAGCATCTGAGCAAAACTGGGTCATTTAATAAGGTTTTACTACTAGTCCTTAGAAACTTGGTAGATCAGAGGCGGTCGCTCGCCTTAATTTTCCTAGTACGCGAGTGACCTGAGTTTGGTCCCCGGTGCCGGCACCTCTAAGTTTGTTTTGCAATTTTAAGTGTTCATTACCTACCTAATCCAGCATATCTAAGGAATATATGATAAAATATATCGAGGACATGTGGAATCCGCCAACCCGCATTAAAGCAGCGTGACGGACTCTTCCTAGCGCCAAAACACTCTCAAAAATGAGAGATGGGTGTTACTATACTACTAGTCGAATAAAGAGCATAGTTATAGGACAGAAAATGAGCTAGATAATGACCTTTAGACAATTCACAAGGTTTACTAGAAACGGCAGGGGACATACAAGCTATTTGTCGTAAACTAATAGGCGTGCCAAACCGGTTTGAGATGTTGCAACGTCATTGTTGTTAAATATAATTAACTACTTATATAACTAATAATCCGCTGCCAACAATTTATGTAAGTGTAATAAGGAAGTCGCAGTTAAGGTTAAAGAAATTATAAGCGGAAATAATATTCCAATATCGCAACATAAAACTATAAGTTAGCGCTTGATAGTGAATGAAGCGTATCTAAAGTTGTTGGCAACACGTGTGGCAACTTCTACGTCACCGGCATGAAAAAATTACTACAGTCCGGCCGCTGAAAGAATGCTTTCATTATGTCTGTAAGTTGTATTGTTTTCTTATTTATTTAACATTCAATGTAGCGCAAAATTATAACACTTATCGATTTTACTGTAAATTGACATGATTTTTAATGATATTATTCGTTACTAGGACAGTAAACGATAATCATATTTTTATCCTAAATTCTTCACCACTTCAAAGTTACAATGCCCATTCAACCACGACTTCTGAGGAACGCATTTTCTGAGCGGCCGGACTGTAGGTAGATTATTCGTATAAAATCTCCTTTATAGCACAGCCTCGTTTCTCTACCCACACTGTACAATTTAACAAGTAGCGGGGGTTAACAATCTATACATATTTAATGTCATAATATGGATTTTTTTATTTATTTGTATATGTAAGTATTTATATGTCACTTGTCATGGTCAACACCAATGTGACTATAAATACCGCCATGGCTGTCAGAGTAACATAATAAACAACCGGAATAACCATTATCGTCAGTTAGTATCGAGTACATGTACATAGTTTATAATGAAATCAATGACAACTAGTCTAACTATATATCTTTGAGCTAAAATGTCGCGTTGTAAAGAAAATTACAGTAAGGTTACGAACAAAAACCCATTTGTTTCTTGATTTATCTTAAAAAGAATTAAGAGCATTTTGTATTTGCATGTAACTAAAAGCTCTTATATGCAGAATGGGAAATCCAGACGAGTTTATTTATGATTGACGATGAGTCTATATAATATTGTCTGTGTCTGCATAATATTTCTCCCTCTCAGGGCCAGAATCCTCACACCTTTTACGCTATTTTAGGTATGGCGTTTTTCGAAATGATTATTCCGCCACCAATGAAAGGCATTCAATTTTCACACAAGTCATTTAAATATGGAACTAGAAACGATAAAAGAAATTGTTTCATTCACTTCAGATTAAGTTCACCAACACTATTATACAAATGAAAACGGCCATAGAAATCAAGCTTCGAATTTATCTTAACCAGTGATAGGCAACTATGGGCGTTGAAACTAAACGCGATCAGTTCAAGAAAAACGAAGTTTAAGCGTTTAACTGGGTTCAATGCTACAGTTTGCATTTCATCAACATGAAATGAACGCAGTCAATGCTAAACGCGGTTCAAATTCTATACGCCCAATTTTCGACTTTCAGCTCTTTAAACGCGTTTAGAGAGCTGTCATTGTCAATTGCACAACTATGTAAGCACAAAAAAAATTTTTATTCGTATTATTTATTGTTTGCATACTTATGTAACCTATGCATAAAAACAGGCTGTTTGATGTCGCAAAATACGAAATAAATCGTCTTTTTGTTTTAGATTGTGACGATATTTCACGTAAACTTCGTTTTTCTAAACGCGATCAAAATGGAGTCGGTGAAATCGTTTAGACGAAAAGCGAGATCAAATGATACATTTGCACTCAGTTAAGCAAAACGCGGTTTTATTAAACTTGGTTTCCAAAGCAATCGGTGAAATCGGATCTTAGGCGTCTGATGTGCGTAGAATCCGGTACTGCCATCGTCAATTCGCCTGTCAAGCGTGGCGGTTATAAGAAATCCTATCAACTCGAGAGAGCACTTTGACCACCAGTGGACTATTAAGAGACCTATGGTGCTATAAAATATGTTGCCTATGCGTTTGCGGAGATTATATTGAACTCGCAAATTATTATAAGTATGTTACCTAATTTGGCATTTATGTGTCTCACTTACACATACATACAGTCACGCCTTATTCCCATATAAGGAGTAGGCAGGGGCTACACACGTAGTCCACCTTTTGCCTTACTTATGATTGTGCTAAATTATTACTGTTCCATTGATATATTGAGCAATAGCAGCTCAGACGCTGGGAATTCAGTTTGAATTTTACGCTACTCATTTAACCTAGGTTCGATCCCTGGCACCTGTGACTGGCCGGCACCTCTAAAACTTTTAATTGCAATGGAAATGCTGCTTTGCCACGTCCTCGGCGGTGAACGCATCATGAAGTCGTGTAATCATACGAAACCGCAGCTGGAGGGCTGACAATTTGCGGTTCTAAAACAGTCTCAAATGTGAGAGGAGCCTTTGCCTAGCAATGGGGAATTTAAAAGCTGACCTTTTAACAGCCGAAACTGCCGATAAATGTCCCACTTCTTTGTCCTCTTCTCATTCTTGAGAGGCCTTTGGAGCTCGAAACACTCAAGCGACTCTGCTCCAATGCGAGTTGGCGGACTTCACCAATCTTCGAATTACTTTTATTCCTGAGAGTTGCGTAATTTTGTAATTGTATTTTCTACCTCCGATCTTAGCGCATGAGCATTGCATCAGGCGTGGGTAAGTTGGGACGAGTCTGTGACGCTGTTTGTGCATATACTTGTTGCAATATAACACCATCCCCTATTAGCTTCCGACAATATATTTTTTTTATTTGATAAAGTAACGAGACGAGCAAAACGTTCACCCGATAGCAAGTGCAACGTCTGCCCATAACAGATGCTGTGTTACTCAGAATATTTCTTTGGAGCACCAAACTGCGCCGGTCACCATAAGACATTAGTTCTTAAGTCTCATATGCCCACGCTAGCTCTCAGTGCCCTTCAGACCGAAACACAGTAATGTTTGCACACTACTGCTACACGGCAGAATAACTGACCCTGGCGTGGTACCAACCTAGACGGATTCCTGCATAATATTCGGAAGTTGTCGCCGTGGTTGAAAAATCTTCCCACAGATCCTCATGGCTTAATTACGAAATTTAATAAATAATTCAGTTTGACATTGCAAATGTTTTGACCATTTTAATATTATATCCAACCGCTTCACCGGTCAAGTGCACGCATGCATAAATAAGCACGGTATATATGTAGGTGAATAGGATATAGGTACGGTCAGACATTCAGACAAAAGTTCAACGCACCTTAACATCGATTGGCGTCTGGCCCGCGTCCAAGTACTTCACTTTTATAGTTGAGTTATCCCAACTTCCTTAAATAGATAAGTGGCGGCCATCTCTCATTTTTAAACATAGTCGATTTGGCAATTATTTACTACTACTTTTTATTCGCAGATTCCACGAAATACATTTAGTTGTTAAGAAAAATCTTATTCATGTTACTACTGTAGCAAAGCTGGAGCGTTTTTATGTTCGAACGCGATAATCTCAGTATATACTTATTCCATTTGTTGAGGATTGAGGAAGGTTCCAGGCTAGGCTATAAAATTCCATGCTACGATCTTAAGTGGCCGCACGCTGAGATCCGAATATTACCGAGAAGGGCCGAAGTGTGAATGCCTAGTTCAGCGAGATACCATGCCGTACGGCGCAATCATGTGTTCAGTTTAAATCACGCGGGTGACGCCGCGGGGCACAGCTAGGCAGTAACAAAATGTAAATTTGGACACGTTCAAGATGTTGATAGTGAGACAGTAACACAGCAAATTATATGTATAAGTGAATTACTCAAGTTTTATATTCATATCACATAGTCTGGCGGGACATAATTTCATTTTACTCTAGATCTTTGTTATTGATAAGAACAACGAAAAAGCAATTTAATTGAACAATTTAAAGAACACTCATTGGTACCAACTTTCACGTACAGTATACCACAGGTAAAATGTAACCTATCCTGAAAATCATGTATGTAAACATTGTAATAACACAGACTACGAAGTAGATACTTAATTTAGTTTAAAAATATTTCAAATGAGGATCGTGTTTCTGACAAAAAATAACAAAAACGCCAAGAGAAAATGAACCTTATTGAAGGTATAATATCTTATAGAGTTACTATAATAAAAGTTATCCATAGATAAAACTAGAAACAATATACTAAATAATAAATATATTAGCACAATGATTTTTGTAGTGTTTTTACAAACAATATAAATACCGAAGTTAACGCATGTGATATAAGGTATACACATAAATATTAAAGGAAAACGCACAAGGAAAACATTCTAATTTTTACTAATTTAAATTGCTGACTCAGCAATTTGATGGATTTGTAGAAACTTATTTAGAACGTTCCTTAACCAACTGTCTTGGCGTCGGCTGTACTTTCTTGAATGTAAGGCTACTGAGGATTCGTAGAATTCAACAAGAACGACCTTGAATTGCGATTCTTGAATTGGTGTTCGTTTAGATCGACTTAAACCATGTCCGTTCTTACATTATAAGATTAATCGGACAAGGAACCTCCGGAATAGATAAGACATCAAACTGATACAATCGTAAACATTAAAAATAAACCGTATTTAATTCCACTTTTAAATTAATACCATTCACATGGACTCGTTTTACTTTGCCCCTGCTTTATAAGTTTAAAGATGATAACCAGGAAATTTATGGAAGATTTTAGTTTCGTCCTTATTTCGCAAAACATGAATTGCACGTACCTTGTAAACGGACCACTCCTTTTAGTTATTTGACCAAGTATTTTTTCGACAGTCCGCCTGTCGCCTTCGCGGGCTGCATCTAATAACTCCTGGCCCCTTCCCATGGCCCAGTTATTGGTTAATACCATACACAAAACTAGCACAGAGTTCGATCATTTCAATTTTTTTACACTAGACTTCACTACACACTACTACTTCATTGATCGTGCCGCCATATTTAGAATTAGACGTGAGTGGTGAGTGCGCTCTAGCGGCCAACAGTGGAATCGATATCGAGATGCTCACAAAAGTCGGTCACGTCACAATTTCCTACTTACTTTCATGTTTTGTATTATTTATCCTATCTAATAACCATGCAAAGGGCGGACCGGCTAAAAAAATGTATGAGGCTAAATATGATTTCATAAACTTAAAAATAAATGATTAAAAGGTGATATACAAAATATAAATGTAAAAATATGTTGTAATATGGCATCTTGCTTACACTTGGTCATTGGTTTCTCCTTACTCTTTCTCACTTAGATGTTCCATTCGTTCGCAAGTAGATTTTCATTCATTCTTTTTCTCACATCATTCGTTATATGAAAAGTAATATATATGTATTGTTTTCATATTATTGTTATGTTTTCATTATCAAATAATAAGTTCAAGGCACTCAGTATGCAGAGACTAACTGCTTATGTCCTTCAATGTTAACTAGAACTAATAAAAACAAAACTGTTAATCATAGTGAAAAAGTGTATGATTTTCATCGATTTAGATTCTGTCAAAATGAACAGCTGATAAATTTGACTGATTAAATTGTCAAATTTATATTTTTTCCTTATCGGGACGTGATTGTCTAGTTATAGTCATATAAAACAAGTGAAAACATCGACATGCTCTCTAATTTCGTTTGTCAAAATTTTGTTATACTTTTGGTTCTTTCTGTCATTATAGTAAAAACACAAAGTGAGTACATACATTTTTATACTGCTATTAAAATATACTGGTTCGTCAGGTTACTTTAATCCTATTGTTTAATTTTTTGTGTGTAAACACTATAATTTTGAAATAAAACTGCAATAAAAATTACATAGTTGGTTTTGTAAAAAATGAATAGTAATATCTTTCTCTTCCTTACATATTTTTTTATTAATACTACTCCATTTCCCTACTAAAATTGTTCTCAAGTACTTCCAAAACTACATTTATTATAGTATCGTTACGAGAAAACATTAACAAACAGCTACATTAATTCAGTGTTATTATTAAACCAACATCTTCTTGTAAAACAATGTATAGAAACAATTACGAAGTATTAAGTAATTGTTGACTTTAATTTTACACCTAAGATAGATTGAGAAGTATACTATTTTATATGAAACAAACTGTCCTCATGACTTTTCTTGCATTGTCTTAAAATTTCATGTTTATCCAAAGTGTTTAGCAATGTTACTATGAAACAAAGACAAGTTATGTCCATTGTTAAGAATTTTCGGTTATCAGCTTCATTAGTTTTTAAGTTATACCCATTTAGACAGACAAACATATGTGAACTTTTTCATCTTAAGATTTGGTTCTGGAAATAAAATGGAGTTCTATGAAATTTGTTGACAGCACTAAAAAATCCATTACATGTATATTTTAAGAGTCAACTAAGGAATGCTTTATTAAAAATTAATATCCTAATGACATATTCCGGATTCTGGCAATTTAGACATTTTTGTTTAAAAAAATTATGTGTTTAATAATTAGTAAGAATACTTTATGGTTATAAATCCAAAATTCTATGTAAACTGCTTCTTTTCAGATGTAACAATAACAATACCTCTTAATAAAACTCTAGATTTATCAAATAAAGAATTATATGGAGAGTATATAAATGTTAATGCATCATCAACACTCCAAGTAGGCTTCATAAATGTTTCCAAGTCTATATCATTCATAATATTCCAAGTGCATAGTCACCTATATAATATTACAGTCTACAATAATACTTTCATTCGAAGCTCATCTGCCTTCGGCACTAATGTTGGAATGTACAGTGCTGTGGAAACAGGATTGGATAAGTTTTTTGTTTACAACCAAAATGTTATTGGAGTAAAATTGTATATTTCAGTACATGGATATGATGCCAAAGGTATGTCTTTTCAGTATAATAAATATCATTAATTAATTAACAAAAGCCAATTCAGTTTTACTCACAATATACTAAGCTAGCTTATGCTTGCTACTTCATCCACATGGCTAAAGGCTTTTAAATATCCTGGGGGAACTATTTGATTTTTGGATATAAAAGGATCCAATGTCCTTCTTCACAATGCAAGCTATCTTTTAGCCAAATTTCATCTAGATTGGTTCAATTGTTGAGCCGTGAAAAGGTAATAAACAGAGAGAGTTACTTTGGCATAATATTAGTATTACATATGTATTATATTTATTTAAAAAAAATTATGTTTTTAATATGAAAGTTGATTTTCTTATATGATTATTATTGTTTAAGATCCAATACCAGGTGGTTGTAACATGGAATTTCAACCTCCAATCTCGTCAAATATCCACACTTCATACACCAATGACTATGTTCTCATAGAAGCTGCATCAGCAAGAGATGCTGCAGATCTCAAATGCACTTCTATTAATGATGTGGTTGTTGTATTTTACCTGATGTATTTACCAGAGAGGAGTTTTGAAACGGATACATACTTTGAAGGAATTCGGAATATGATGACTTTGGATAATATTTCTGAGAATGGTGAAATAGTAAGTTCCATTGCTTAACATTTCTTATGTAAAATATAATGCATTGTGGCAGCAAGAAAATGCTATGTTATTACATATTTGCTGGGTTTTATAACAGATTTATAAGGTTATTGCTAATCCTAGTAAAAACTTATATTTATATGATTGCACCAACTATCTCAATATTCATTTAATTGTGTCTCCTCTGGTGTGTCGATGTTCTTGTTTTTTATAATGCTCTTAAATATATACAAGAGATGACCACAAAAAAGTAAAATGGATGCTCTTTGGGTTGCAATGTATTGTAACTGTCACCATATGTCACTGACTATATTTTATCCTTGCTCCAATTTAAACTGAAAGGTTTCTGAAATATTCATAATTGTAAGATATATATGTGACTGCCTCTGTGTATGCACTTTTATTATTTATTGCAAATGTTATTATAACATTTTAGAATTAAAGATATCCTGGTTTTTTACAAAATTTTTGGTCCAAACGAGCTTGGAGGATGTCACTGGAATTATCTAGTGGAAGTTAGTAATAGTTATACTATGTATGTAAGATCATCTAACTAAGGTATAGATTCCCAACTAATGTGATATCGCCCATGTAATTATGGCTTAAGATAAAAATTTGTTAAGACTGACTCAAAGAAGTTTTAAAAAGTATAGACAGAAGATAAGAAGATTAATCTAGCATTTTTCTGTAAGACAATTTAACAAATGCGTCTATTTGATTTCATCTGTACCGAGTAATAGGATTTCTTTTACATACATTCAGCCCACTTTTGCCCCCTCGAAAAGTGGGCTAGGGATTTTAGTTAATATTCGGGAAAAAGAGATAAGATGGGCAAAATATTCCACTTGCTACGATCCTGACACACATCCTTAGCTTCTTCTACTTTCTTTAGCGTTTTCATACACGCTCGTCGGTTGCGGGTTCTTTTAACGTGACCTTTTACGTGATCTGATTGAGATACGTACGCCCAGGTCAACCCTAACCGGCTTTCCCATTCACACTCGCCTCATAAATCTGTTTCGTCAATCTCATTTCATTTATCCTTTGTACGTGTCCGAACCATCTAAGCATCCCTTTCTCTATCTTTTTCACTACATCTTCAAATACACCGCAACGTTCCCCTTATCACGCTGTTTCTCACTTTGTTCTCACTCCAGCTATGCTTCTCAAACTTCTCATTTCCACAGCATTAATCTTACTTTCATGCTTCTTCTGCCAGACCCATCATTCACTACATACATAACATAATACATCGATAATATATATTAACGTAAATGACCTAGTTCACTTATAGGGTCTGTAACCAATAAATATGTTTTAACTATAAAATAACATTGTTGATGACCTCAGAGAGTCACTCAACCGTGAAAATACCACAACCACACTGAATACCCAGCTGCTTTAAAAGTTCACGGGTTAGTTTATCGGTCTCGTGATGTCATGAGGAAGTTTGACTTCATAATGTTTCGGCCGTTTTCTTCGTACAGCATCAACCTTTTTATAGATGGACTGTGTAGATTTGTAGCGACACCTACGTCACGACATAAGAAACTAAAAAAATTTGCTCATACACCGCGCTATTGGAGTCATCGGAGCTAAACATGTACACAAGATCTACAGATTACTACTACTACTACTACTAGTAAGGAGGAGACATACTCCCCACATCTCACTGTCATCCCATGCGGCGGATAGCTGTCCTTCCCTTGGTACAACATCTATCTAAGTTTTTAGGAGTAAAAGACTGGTTGTCATCTAGAATTTCACAGAACAACTTGCCTTGATAATTCCAGAAAAAGGAAACTAAAGCCTGTGAAGGTGCGAGCCACGTTTCTACTGCGTGGAGAACGGCCGGTGCCACCGGTCATCTAGTCTTTAACTTGAGGGAAGAAAAATAGTGATGTGCAGAAAAGAATTGAAAACTTTGGAACAGCCCTGTAGTTATTTCAGTACTCTCATTATATAATTACACTGGAGATTATTTTTAAAAGAATACTAGCAATGCCATTAACATTAGTTTGTTACTGTTAAGGCTTTTGTTAAGATTGTTTCATGACAATAGTCGAATGGCGAGCTCGATCCTGCGACGTCATGTTTCGCAGTCCGTACCCAAATCCATTATGCTATTGGCGCTTATCATCGAAATTAAGGAGCGGCAGTGGTGGCGGCAATGATTATTCAAAATAGGCCAAGTTTAAAATGATTATACTGACATCCGCTGTACGCCAGTCTCGATTGTTGTAAATAAGATGTTGAGGATGTAATTTGCAGCGGTTCAGTCCCTCCCACACTTGCATACGTATCTTTATTTTAATGGATGGCTTTTACTTATAGCAGATCCACGCACTTACACAGATTATAATTTCCTGCCCGAATTCGATTATGACTCTCATAAATATTAGGCGAAATTAGTGCCAATAATAGTCGTCAATAAAGACAAATGACCGCGGGTAGTGGTCAGAGTGCCTGACCTACGCGGGTCCTGGGTTCGAAGCCAACCTTTGTGCAAAAACAAATTGTTGGTTTTCAGGTCTGGTTGTGTTGTGCATGTGAAAATTATGTGTGTAAAATGCACCCAAGATACAATAGAAATCCTACTGTGACATCGTTTTTATAGAAAACTAGCAAATGCCCGCGACTTTATCCGCGTAGATATAGGTTGTTTAGATATGCCTTGGGAACTATTTGATTTTCCGGGATAAACGTATCCTATGTTCGTCTCCAGGATGCAAGCTATCTCTGTGACCATATTCGTCAAGATCGGTTCAGCAGTTGAACCGTGAAAAGGTAATAAACAGACAGAGGGACAGAGAGAGTTACTTTCGCATTTATAATATTAAGTATGGATAAATATCAGTCTAACACAACTAGATAAAATACTTCTATTCCACAATGCCAGTTAATCAAGCAAGCAAATCCGGCAAGCAGTATTGTGCAAACGTGCTAAATTACAATTAATTATTTATGACCCTTTATGACTTATGTGATGGTGACAAGCGAAGTGCAGTGCACAGGATTTGAAAATAGTTGTAGATAACAACGGTTTTGGGCAGCCGTAGCATATACCATCAGGTGAACGATTTGATGTTACGTTACTCGGAATATAAAAAAAATCATTCATTTTGCATTCACGCGGCACGCGAATTTTCTTTAAATTATTTTAATGCACATTAAAAATTATAAAACGTACCTGCTATATTTTCTCTAATAGTAGAAATTTCGTTTTACCTGTAGTTCTTCAACATAATTTAAATTAATACGAGTAGAACAGGCGTTACTTTGCGGAAATCCATTATGCTGAAGGAAAGGAAGTTAATTTGCTAAGATCCGCATGCCAAATATAAAATGGTGTATATTACATAGTCTTTATAGACAGCCGCCGAGACAGCTGTCTCCCTGCCTCGTTTTGTGGTGAAATCCGTGTCGTGGTCTCGACCTCAGTGATGTCATTGGCTAGTGCCCGGTGGCCAGTCTCTCAGTGTATGTGGTGGCGGTTCCCGTTGGCGGTGTTAGTTTGTATGTGAACGCTACTGTGATAGAGCGGTCGTTAAATACATTTTGCATGCGGATCTTCGCAAATTAACTTCCTTTGTCGACCGCATGGCGTAGTGGCTAGCGTATCTGACTTCTTTGCCGCCGATTCCTGCTTCGATCCACAATACAGGAGAATATCCTACAGTGGGTCATCGCTTGAAGAAAAGGCTTTTTTTAATTACAATTTAAGTTACTTTTAAAATGCAAACATAGTATCAATTTAACAAATTACGTTTACACTTAAAAGGGAAAGGAAACATTTGTAGAATGTATGACGCAGATTTATATAATTAAAGCAAGTCTCATATGCCCAGTGCTTCTCTACCTCTCTGTGCCCTTCAAACCGAAACACAGTAATGTGATTTGTTATGGCTAGACGTTGCACTTTACATCAGGTGAACGTTTTCTTCCTTTCGTCGCTCTATCCAATAAAAGAAAAAACATTTGCAAGCAACTGTACTACAGATTGCCTTTTTTAACAGATACCTCAAACATCATGGAGAATGCGGCGTATGCTTAGCGCTTATCCTGGCACCGGTTCTATCTTCGTAGCTGTCGCCTACAATACACACAACAGCAGTGCATATTCAGTTTACGTGCCGACCTATACGTATGCCTGTTCACCATTAGAGGAAAGCGGCTGTGAATTACTTGGTAACGGGTATACCTTATATTTTTTTTATTGAAAAAGGATGAGACTTGCAAACCGTACACCTCATGGTAAGTACAACGTCTGCTCATAACACATGCACTGTCACCCAGAACATTTCTGTGTGGCACCCTTAGACATCAGTTCTTGCCACATAACCTATAGGGATTTCTAAATAGGAATTGGCAGGATTCCTATTCAGTAATTGGTATTCCCAGTAATTGGTATCGAAACGATCACGAGTCCGAAGCCTTTGGGTAAGACATAATTGTTCACAATAAAGCGAATTGTGTATATATAAAAATCACACTCTGTAATCGAATTCATATGTACATTCGTCGATATTAACATTGCAGTCACTGATTTTCGTCGGAAAGAAACATGTGACTGGACGATTTTCAATCAATTACGGTTTTAATATTGTACGAGTATTGTTATGCAGGATTCCGTCTAGGTAGGTACCACCCCAGGGCCAGTTATTCTGCCGTGAAGCAGTAGTGTGCAAACATTGCTATGTTTCGGTTTGAAGGGCACTGTGAGCTAGCGTAATCACTGGGCATGTGAGACTTAAGAACTGATGTCTCAGGGTGACGGGCGCAGTGTGGTGTCACACAGTAATTTTGTGGGTGACACAGCATTTGTTATTGGCAGACGTTACACTTACCATCAGGTGAACGTTTTGCTCGTTCCGTCACTTTAGTGAAATAAAATAAAAAAATAACATTCGGATGAAGTAATAAGTAATTTAAAGCTATGGCTTTCTATTTTCATTGTTTTTTTTCTATGGAAGAGAGGACGGGACGAGCAAATAGTTCACCAGATGATAAGTGTCTGCCCATAACAAACGTTATGTCACCCAGAACATTTTTGTTTGGCACCCAGAATATTT
Organism: Luehdorfia chinensis; assembly: GCA_019845155.1. Lineage (NCBI taxonomy): Eukaryota > Metazoa > Arthropoda > Insecta > Lepidoptera > Papilionidae > Luehdorfia > Luehdorfia chinensis. The sequence goes on from JAHVAK010000125.1 coordinate 3,345,773, forward strand.
CTGTATCTCACACTGCGCTCGTCACCCTGTGATATCAGTTCTTAGTCGCATTTGCCTGGTCATCTGCGACTTAAGAAATAATTACACTAGTGCCTACTAGTACATCAGTGCCTTTCAACAACTCACTCATAAGTCTGTTTACAGATGATAAAATTATATTTGATAATAAATGGAAAACAGCACTGCTGAACTCCACTGCTAAACATAGGCCTCCCCCAAAGATTGCTACAAACGTTTGCAGCTCCCATCTGAGGGGAAGTTGCCATAGTTGCCATGCTTGGCAGGCGGGTTGGCAACCGCAGTTTATTTATTCTGATGTTCCTGGAAGATGCATCTGTCCATCTTCTGGTTTTAATTATCCCTCGGTCGACTCTTTCGACACCCACGAGATGAGATGGGGTGGTAGATTATCTTAAGCCGCTACCACACACACATATTTATATATATATTCTCGTATATAATATTTTTCGATTACAGCTATAACTATGGAATACGGGTACAATCAAAACAACCAGAACCGAAAACGTAAAGGGTTTTATTAAAAGAAGGAAGTGACCAGACGGACAAATACTTTACGTCACTTCACACCTCATCACCTGATAGTAAATGCAAAGTTTGCCCATAACAAATGCTGTGTCACCCAGAACTTTTCTGTGTGGTAACACTGAGCTCGTCACCCAGAGACATCAGTTCGTAAGTCTTATATGCCTAGTAACTACTCTAGCTCTCAGTCAGAAGTCCCCTGCAGAATAACTGGCCTTGCGGTGGCAGCTACCTGGACGGATTTTTGCACAGACATTCCATACACATATACACTAGTCTGCTGTATATGTGTTTGGAAAAACATTGACCAATAATATTTTCTATTGTAGACGATGTCCTGTCGCAGTTGTTATGTGCATCTTTACTCTTCTTTGGTCTATTCACGTGTTATTTTGGACACCGGTTTTTCAAGACTGAAATGTTCCTAGTCGGATTGATCAGTGGTGTGGTTATCACATACATACTAATAGCAATAATATCTGAATTGGAAAGACCTGGTAAGATATTTCGAATTGTTCACATTTAATTGGGTGTTTTTGTTATTAAGCCGTGGTAGCTCAGGAGCCGAGAGCATGGCTAGCACTTGGTTTAGTTACTTATGTTTAGTACGTTAGTGACTTAGGTTCTTCTCCGATATCACTTGATAATGCCTCGTTTTGAGGTGAAACACGTGTCGTGTTCTCGACTTTAGTGGTGTGTATTGTCTAGTGGTAGTGTTGTAGTGGTGGAGGGTATCTGTTGGCGGCTCCCAGTCTTGGCATTAGTTTGCTTGTGGCCGCTATTAAGGGAGGGCGGGCTCTTCAAAAACTGAGTAATATTCACAATTTTAAAATTCCACGCGGATCTTAGCAAATTTACTTTCTGTACTTTATTATAATAGATTACCGCAAACTTTACTAAAACTATACATTACATATTTATTTTTATACATATATTTCGCGTACGTTCACAATCAATAAACATTTTATGTTGTATGCAATATAATTATCATGAGAGACATTGTATCTGGGAGCCGTTAGACCTTGCTCGCTCTAAACTCACAGTACGCGAGCACCTGGGTTCGATCCCCAGTGCCGGTGCATGGACTCCTCTGTGTGTATGTAATCTATTACCACTACCTCAGCGATGAAGGAAAACATCTTGAAGCAACTTGCATGTCTGAGAAATAGAGATGTTTCGAGGACATGTGAAGTATGCCATCTCGTATTGGAGTAGCGAGGCGGACTTTTCCGCTCTCGTAAAACCCTCTCCAAAATGAGAAGTCGCCAGAGGGTCTACGACGAAAATAGAAATACGAAGTTTCGGCTGACGGATCGCACGTTTACTACCACGATGTCACCCATCACTAAACATTCATTCTATTGGTTGGAAGTAATTTGGTAGTAGGGTTTGACGTCCGTCGTTGCTTCGAATCGATCCGAAACTTCGTACATCGATTTTCGTAGTAGGCCACCTGTGCTCAGCAGTGGGGTACGCTGTTACTTCATTTATTTTTACCATATCTTCCTTTAGCTGTTACAAATATTCTTATTGTATGGATAATTTCAGCGCTTTTAGGTGCAGCGGTAATATCTGGTCTGGGCTTCGGCGCCATTTGGTTGTTGTTCTGGTGGTTCTATGGAATACCTGTATTCGCTGTGCTGTTGTCCACTTTGAATCTTGGATTTTTATTCGCATCTCTTATTTATTTTGGATTGCCAGGTAACAAATCGTAAACTAGTTGATTTGTAATTTTATTTTTAAAACTTGTAACCTTGACGGACGTATATGTATGTATCAAAGATGGTGTTTCCTCATCTAGGTGTGTGTCATCATCATCATCATTATCATCATTTCAGCGTATCACTAGTCCACTGCTGAACATAGGCCTTCCCAATAGATTACCAAGTTAGTGGCTCTTAATTTGGCGGGATTTTGCCATAGTTGCCGCGCTTGGCAGGCGGGTTGGCAACCGCTTATTTATTCAGATGTTTCAGGAAGATGCTGCTGCCAATCTCCTGGTTTTCATTTTCCCTCTGTCGGCTTTTACGACACCTACGGGATGAGATAGGATGGTAGAATCGCTTAAGCCTCCAACACACGGTTCCTGAGTGTAATTATCACGCCAGCTCATACCAATTACGGTATCACCCAGAACTTTCCGGTAAGTTCGGTGTATCACTTACTGAGTCACTCAGAGACATCGGTTTTTTAGTCTTATTTGCTAAGTAATTAAAATATCTTCTGTGGGCTTCAACCAATTGTGTTTGTATATGTAATTTTTTTTCTTAAGTGTTTTAAGTTAGAAACCGAGTGGCCTAATGGTCGGAGTACCTTACTGCTACGCCGCAGGCCCCGGGTTCGAATCTCATTCCTTAGAATTCGTTGTAAAAAGACAAATTGTTGATTTTCGAATCGAGCTGTGTAGTAACTGTCCCTGTGTCTCTGACATTAAATCCTATGGACGCGGTAGGTTAGAACGAGTAAGTGCATCTGTGTTTGCGCGTATACTTGTTGCACTGTAACATCTCCTGCGTAGTTAATAGTTTCTGACAGAGATTTGGAAGTTTTTGCCGTGGACGAAAATCGGCCAAGACAAACGCCTCATCGTTTATATTCATTTTTCATCAATTATATAGAAATATGTCTATTTAAAGGTACCATAACATCAGTGTCCCTTCGCAGATATTATATATTTTCATAAATCGTTTTTTTTTTTGCTCCTTTCATTTCAGCCTATCACTAGTCCACTACTGAACATAGGGCTCCCGCATAGATTGCCACAAAAATTTGTAACTCGCATTTTGGATGACATTTTGCCATAGTTGCCACGCTTGGCAGGCGGGTTGACATCCGCAGATTATTCATTCAGAGGTCCCGGGAAGATGCTGCTGCCTATCTTATGGTTGTAATTTTCACTCTGCCGACTTTTACGACATACACGGGAAGAAATGGGGTGGAAGACACACGGCTATGCTCCTTTAAAATAAATTTATTAACTTTTTAACTTCAACGTCGACTATTACATCTCATGCTTAACCGCACTGCAAGTCAAAATCGACCCTTGCGGATCCGTGTAGACCAGAAACTATGGCATAGATAAAGTCATTTAAATAGATAAAGTGTTTCTATTTGATCTATTGTGAAGTTACTTAATTGTTTTCAGGCGGTTTCACAGCACTTCAGGTCGATTTCAACTTCTGGACTCTGTTTATATTAATAATGACGGTTACATCCCTAATACTACTGTCCATGACTTTCCTGTCTAATATCCTGTGCTGTGCGATATTGGGCGCTTACGCGACTTTATACCCTATTGACTACTACTCTGGGTCCAATTTGAAATACATCATTATCAATACGGTTAGGAGGGCTGTGGTGCCGAAGTTCAACAACGCTGTGCTATCGCCGCCCTTCGAGTGGAGAGGTAATTATTTTTACGTTTTGCTCGTATCGTCACTTTTTACCAATAAAAAACGGAAATGTTATTATGACTAGGTGATGCCCGCGACTTTGTCCCCTTGGTTATTCTTTTTTTTTAGAAATACAGTAAGAACTCTTAAACTTTCCGAAATACCGTGAAAAGTTAACAAACCGACTGAGGGATAGTGTGAGAGTTACTTTCGCGTTTATAATTATTAGTTATGGAAAGTTAAAGTCGTCGATCTGAACGGTGAGAATTGCATCCATACAAATACCGATACCATACTAACACTTGCTATCCCTCTGTCTGTTTGTTAACTTTTCACGGTTCAACCGCTGAACCGATATTGACGAAATTCGGCATATTGATTGTTACTCTGGAATATATCCACGCGGACAAAGACGTGATAAATTTCGTCTAGATCAGTCTTGTGGTTAAGACGTGAAAAAGTAACAAACAGACAGAGGGACACAAAGAGTTACTTCCGCATCTATAATTATAGTATGAATGATGAGTAACACCGTTAGCCGATAAATGTGTGGCAGAGTAGAATAGCACCTACTTCTTTCCTACTGAGTTGTCGAAAGAGAAAGAAAGAGAAAGAGGCGACTAATCTATTGAACGGGCAGCCTTTATACGTGCAGAATAATACCGTAATATGCAATGCTGTCATTGTACTGCTCGTGGGAACGCAATGGGAAGTAATTTTTTTTTTTGACTTTCAGCAAAATGGCAGCGACGTGCTTTGCCATCATCATCAAAAAGTAGCCTTCTTTTCGTCCCGTTTCCCACAGGGGCTAAAAGAAGGCTACTTTTTGGCCTCTGCCTATCTCTTATATGGGAAAAAGGCGTGACAGTATGTATGTAGGAGTAACACGGAACGGAATAACGCACACGCCCACGCGTGTACATACACGTCACATGCACTCGAACAGACCCATGTGCACACAAATTTTAATTTTATGACAAATAAAGTTCGACATATTCTGTCTTCAGACGCCCTAATGACGCTATTGTGGTTAACCCTGGCCGTCACGGGTTTCCTGTTCCAACACTATCAAAACCGCGGACGGCCGCCATTCCCGCCTCCGCCTAGGAACATCAGACCCAGCATGCCTGGTGTCACATACGGGGCTACGGGACAGAGGAGGTACGTAGATTCTAATTTTTCCGTCCACTGAAGCACTTTTCTGCCGTGAAGCAGTTGTGTGTAAATATTACTGTGTTTTAGTCTTAAGGACACTAAGAGCTATGGTAAGCACTCGGCACTCAGGTTGCCAGCGCAGTGTGGTGCCACACAGAATTATTCCGGGCGACACAGTTTTTTGTCGATTAACATTTGTTATGGGCAGACGTTGCATTTACCATCAAGTAAACGTTTTGCTGGCTCGTCACTATATCCAATAAAAAAAAATTAGAAAGATAATCAATCAGTGAGGGTATCTCTAATTTATCTCTAACTTATTAAATATTTTATTAAATGTTTAGAGCGCTTTACAGCACCTCCAAGAGAAGCCAGATCGTTCGCAGATTATATTTTATCACGCAGTCAGACTGTTTTGCTATCTTTACAGACTTCGTATCTAGCCGCGAGTGACAATCCTTAATGAATTTTAACAGCTTACCCATAGGCAGATTCCTTCTTAAAAAGAAAAAATAGTAAAGACAAGCCTAAAGTCTTTATCAAATTCTCAATTCCATTGAAAAATTGAACACACACGATTTGGATTTTTAAACGATTTATATTTACCATGTTGTGACATATCGTGTAATGGACGTTTTGCGATCCTTGGGCCAGTTAAGCAGTAGTGTGCAAACATTATTGTGTTTCGGTTTGAAGAGCTAGCGTAATCACTCGGCATATGAGACTTAAGAACTGATGTCTCAGGGTGACGGACGCATTGTGGTGTCACACTGTTCTGCGTGACACAGCATTTGTTATGGGCAGACGTTGCACTTACCATCAGGTGAACGTTTTGCTCATTCCGTCACTTTTATGAAAAAAAGACAAAAAAATATTAGGTTATAATTTATCAGAGTTTCGACATCGGTTTTTTTTTAATATTAGTAGTCCAAATATAATGGTGAAAATCTTTATTTGAAAATTTTTCTGTATCGAGATCATAGATATCTGCTACATAAATAAATACCTATTAGTATTACCTATCTATTTTATAGTCATTTTAACTTTTTCTTTTTCAGATACGGCAATGTTATCCAAAGAGCGCCGCCATCGCGTGTGGCGTACAACGAAAATACTCCATTATTATCTTAAGTAAAGAGTTACGGAAATCAAAACGCGCATGTAAATTTTCTTACATTATTATAGTGTATTAAAAAGGCAATAGTTTCTCTGTAGACACTACCAGGAATTAGTTTTTGGTTACCGTTATTTTTGAAGTGTTTTTGCGATGTTATTTTGAGGTGTCGTTGGTGAAGAAATATGACAACTTCAAACAAATATTGTAATTTTTTTTGTTTGGTTAAAAAATTCTAATGAATTTAATTTAGAATTTCAGTGATTTTACAGGTGATGGGTTTTCGCATATTTAAAAAGGGCACTGAGAGCTAGCGTAATCACTGGGCATATGAGACTTAAGAACTGATGTCTCAGACTGACGGGCGCAGTGCGATGTCAAACGGAAATATTCTGGGCGACACAGCATTTTTTATGGACAAAAGTTGCGCTGAGCGAATTGCTTGTCTCGTCACTTTCTTCAATAAAAAAATTACCTCAACTAGTAGGCAACCGACCACTGACCATGACACTAATATAACAAAAAAAAGAGATCAAGACGAGTAAGCCACGCCGCCATTTTCATGGGAATCAATTTAACATTCGTTTTTAAGTATCCTTGTCTTATCGTTTTTGTCAAACACGTACCTCAGACTCAGGTCTGCTTAAAGGCTGAAAGTTCATAAAACGCGAGCGATGCATTGGAGCAGCATGGCAGGCTTTTTTTGGTTATAAAACACACGCGTTTTTTTAGTGAAAAGTCTGCCGATTAGTCGCCTGATAATAAGTCCAACATCTAAAAAAATGCTGTCACGCACTACACTGCACCTTATACCCCTATTAGTCGGTATAGTTCGGTCTGAAGGGCAATGATAACTAGTGTGACTTACACTAGTTATCAGACCGAAACACCAGTAATGTTTGCACACTACTTGTTGTGGGCAGAATAGACTAGACGGATTCTTGTATGGGCATCCTAGCACCAGTAAAAACTACGTACCTCAATTTCTACATAAATGTCGTTTCATTATTTTAAGCGTCCACTAGCGCCATCTACACGGCACTAGATACTGAAATCCTAGTATCGACGACCATTTGACCGGAATAAGCAATTAAAAAAATGTCTTGCCTCGTACTCGTTGTTCTCATTAGTATATATTATATCTTTATATTCAATAAAATATATCAATATTTTTATAAAATTATAGAAATCATTTTGAATGTTTTCTAATATTTAAGACTGTTTAATATATAAATATTATGTAATCGAAATAGTTTTGAATAAAACTTTTATTCATGTATGTTGTCTGTACTTCTTGGGTCACAATATTATATTTATCGTACTCGTATAAGTAGAAATGAATGTCACAAATGATTTTAATTAGTCTTTGTTTTATAATATTTTTTAATATTTCTGGTGTGGTGAATTTTAAATTCGATATAAACGCATTTGTAACGTTAAAGATAATTGTAATCAAACAGTGAGAGCTGTTGCCCTCTCGTGGAATAGACTGGGGGAGACAGACGGACTAAATCTAAACCAATTATAAGCATCGATAATCTGGACAATTGGTGTGTAGACGGGGAGGCGAGTCTTACAGAATACTTGTCTGTTTTTGATGGAATTCCTTTGTTGTCGCATAGGGGTGTTCTAAATGAACTTTGAATAATGCTGTATGCTTAGACATTTTTTTTGACTGAAACCAAAATGACGGCGACGTGGTTCACCGCCCTTGCCTCGTTTGCCGCGGGGGCGAAAAGTGGGCTACGGGTGTGGTCTCTGCCTATCTTTTATATAGGAAAAGGCGTGTCTGTATGGTATGTTTAGACATGCGCGTGTCCGAGTAAATCATGGGTTTTACATCCCATTGTTTTCCGGATCTGGGTGGTAATGTACATGTTCACATGTTGTTTCTCAAGGTGTGAGCTGAACCTTCTTTTAATCCTCACGCATAAGCAGTAGCGTATTTTTTGTATGTACTTACACTTATGGTAGGATATACTGCGCATTTCAAACTTTACATATTAATCGAGATATCGTCGTTGAACGTACGTAAGGTGAAATGTTGGGACACCTGATACGATACGATAACTTATTAAAAAAATTAATAGAAGGAACAATAAAGAGAAGCAGACCGAGAAACTACAAAAGAAAGAAATAAATGTCTTGTCGTATGAAGAAGTCATGGAGAAGGAACATAGAAAAAGTAGCTAGTAATTCCTTCACCGACAAGACCACATTACATATGATAATTATATGTTGACAGAGTATTTATATTTATGTAATATTTAGACCATTGTGATGTAACTGAATATAAAATCTAACAGCAATTTTAGGTTAATAAAAATTACCATAATTACCCATGAAATTACATACATAAAAATACAACATGAAAATGTTTGAACTATAGTGTCGTAGAAAAGGGCCGAGGAGTGTCCGGCAGAGTAGAATAGCACCTACCTCTTTCCTACCGAGGTGTCGTGAGAGGCGACTAAGCTATTATATGGACAGCCTTTGTTCGTGCAGAATAATATCATAATATGCAATGCTGTCAATACACCTGTTCGTAGATACGCAATGGGGGTAAGAATTTTTCGATTCGTACCAAAATGGCGCCGACGTGGTTCAACGGGCGAAAAGTGTACTACGTGTGTGATCTCTGCCTACCCCTTATGTGGGCAAAAGGCGTGACTATATGTATGTATGTAATCTAAAATTCAACATCCTGTACAATTCTGACCGTTGTCCCGACAAAGTTTAGATCAGTATAATGTCCTACAACACATTTAATCCCATCCCATTGTACTCCACCCTCCACGTTTCGAGATCTAGGGGTAAATGCATTTGTGTGCGCTATCCATGTATAAAACAGCATTTGGATTATAAAGAGCTAACACGCAAAATTAATATGTACCGCCCAAATATAGTTAACGGAATAATTTTCCCGGGAAATTGCGATGGGGTCCAACCAAGGTTTACGCAATAGAGTTGCATATTAGCTCGTTGCCACACCATCTGTCGGGGAGTTAGCCGAGAATAATAATATTTTGTAGCATTCTTCATTGCCCTATTGTTAACTTATTAGATACAGTCGAGTGTTCATTTATGTCAAATTGAGTTATGAATTGGGAATCTGTATTATTTGACACTTGTATGTAAATGGATTGTTCAAGTAAAAGATGACACAAGTAATGGTTAATGCAATATTTATTAATAAATTTCACTGTAATCTCGTCAATCTATATGCACTTACAATCGATTAATAATTTATTTTACACTTATGTTCAAATTAAATTACATACAGTATCCTCTACGCCTTCCGTATTGCATGTCATTGCCTTTGCAAATTGTTTTAACTTTTGCTGTGAAACCAGCATCGTTACAAATGAAACGTTTATATTACACTGAATATACAAATGGATTTTTTTTTTCTTAAACATTGACAGACCTTTTGTATTACAGTAATACATGAAATGGAAAAGAACTGTTTTTTTTTTTATTTTAATATCCAACAAAGGAAATTTTGAAATATTTACATTGTCCTAAAGTGTTTCAATTTTAATCTCAATTAGTCTTCACATTAGCAATATATCATCAGTAAAAATAAACCTAATTAAACTACCTTTAATCACAGCAATATTGATCTCCTTAGTTTTTATAAGAAATAAATAACATAAATTAAATCGTATCGAAAAAATGTGCCACAATAAAAATGCAATTACATAGCACGACATCCATTATTACAATATTATTATACAAGAATACAAACATGCTTAGTTCGTATGACAATTTGTTGGCCCACGCGGGGGTGGCCAACAAATCGTCGTAACGAAGCTTATTGCCGCGTTTTCCTCTGTAGCATTAATATTTCTCACCCCTATTGCATAGATCAAAGAAATAAAAGGGTTGTGCTCGCTAAGGGCGTATAACACTCAATTATTACAAACGTTGGCACAAACGATTTACATTTATTTTCTCCCTGGAGACGCGTAGTCAGACATCGCTAAGGAAACTTTCTCTACTCTACAATAGATGGCGCTTATCAATATTTACATTATTTTGCTCTCATACTCCTAGCTTATTTAACCATACACAAGGAAATACGTAGCTGTATTGTTTTATTATATACATTATTAAATTGTATTGTAACAAGCAAATAAGTATCATGAACAAATATTTGTGTAATGTGTCTCTGTATGCAACATGTTTCCTTGTACGTGATTAGATGACACTTACTACTAGGTTTGAACATCATCAGTTGCTTCTTACAAATAACTGGTATTGTTTAGATTTGAAATCTATAATACAAATTATAATAACTTGCACCGTATAAACATTGAGAAAAGAAATCACTTGGTTAATATTGCGGGAAAATAATATAGTCTCAAACACTTACGACACGGAGTTTTGTTCTTGTTGCATATCTGCCGCCAAAACTGTGGCGTCATGGCCGGCTGTCATATTAAGAGCGGCGTTCATGGACAAGTGGGAGTCTGCATAATTGTGCGCTATCTCTCCGCTAGATGTGGACTCCGGTACATTAGTCGGGTTCTCGGGCATCGAAAGTAATCGATGCGGGAACCCGAATAGCTGAGATCACTGAAGCCTTCCCCAGTAATTTGATGCGAGGTCTGGTCCCTGCGACGGTATTTGAACGGGCACACTTACGCCCGCCGATATTACACCTACGAAATAAATTACAAATTCTTAAAGTGTATTCCATTAAAATGAGAAAATATTTAATTCGAGTTGTTCCTAGAATTGTGATTATCTCTACGTCAACGTTAGGTATTGTTGACAGATACAGGTAATTTCATTGTACACTATAGCCCGTGCTGCAATATAAGGTTAAAACAACAATCAAATAATGTTTTTTTAATGACAAGCTAGTTTAATAAATTTAAAGTGTATATGTAATATGGTAAACGAGCACACCGTTAATTTAGTGGTTAAAGGACAGACACCTACATCCATGATCAAAGAATGAAAAAGATGCCTCTTTGTTAATAATCGAGTCCAGTGTTCTCTTAACTCATGTGTTAGCATAGCACCGTTTACTTTTCCCTGATATTCTGTGACAGTGTGGTACTTACCCGATTCCCAACCCATTTGCGTTCGATGGCTTAACCAAAATAGTTCAAAGTCGACGTCAAAGTCAAAATTCTTAATTCAATTTAGGCATGTTTAAAAATATTATGAATATCAAAGTCTACACGGGTACCAAAAATACGACCTCAGAGAAGACCTGCCAAAAACCCTATGGGGTCTTTTTTGAAAAGTCATTACATAATGTAATTTACAAATTATGTAAATTTATTGCAATTTCATTTGTTTTGGTAGCCAGGAGGCTTTCAAGTGCAGAGTAAGAATTACTTCCGTATATTATGAATCATTATGAATACATGTTTTCGTATATCGAGCCCATAAGAAGGACCTAATCTGCAGATGTAAAGATGTTAATCAATAACTTGAAACTAGACGCATGCTAACACAATCTAATGTGAAACCTAGTAACGCCATGTATCAATATCAGCCCAGCCATATGTCTAATAGGATTGCAATTGCGTTCCGTTTATTACACACAATCGCGTTATCTGGGCACGGTATGTTCGCTCAGTTCGATTATGCCCTGCCGCAGTCATAAAGCTATCAACACGTCTGTGATTGACGTATAGACAGTAGGTATATGTTATGTATATACCGCTCGGGGCAGGGTGATTGAGTAAATTCATTTGGCGAGGACTTTTCATTCAGTCCTATTTCACTGATAAGACGCTGGTAATATCATGTCAATTTATAATATAAGTTGTTAAAGAAACATATTTTAGAGCAAAATTAAAATGATGAGTCGTTACGTTGTAATAATTCATAATTACCCAAAAGAACCTATAGGAATTAAATTATGATATTGATTATCATTAAGTCTGAATGTCATTAACTTCAGACAACAGTTATGTTACTTACATACATAAGATCACGACTGTATCCCATAAAGGATAGTCAGAGACTCGGCACTCACTGCAAAGGCAGATGACTGCCACAATTCACGTTTCACCAAAACAATATAATGCACTTGGTGTGATAGGTGGTGAGCCCATCGCCACCATGCGGTATTGGGTGCACAGTGCAGTAACAAGTTAAAAAAAAGAAAATAATAAGTATTAAAAACTTTACGTAGCAAATATGAATTCTATATTATATTACATAACATTTTGGGAACATTAAAACAAAAATGACATTTCTGTCATTATAATGCATTCGTTTTATAAACAACAAAGTGGGACATACAGTTATAAATTCCGATTACCTATGTTAAGCGAATTACACTCATGTGTAATATAAACTACGTAAACGTATCATAAGTGTGAATTCTCATTATAGCAGCTACATAATTTTCCGATCGCACAGCTCGCCCCGACCGCCGCGTGCGAGTCGGCGATAACATGTTTTCCGTTCCGCGTCACGGCGAAGGGGTAGCGTTTACATTCATTACACGTTATTATCGGCTCTAAACAGCGCTCCTGCGAGACTCGTTTACTCAATGGTTTGTGTCTGACCGCCCGCTTGTTTATGGCCCCTACAAAGTTTTCAACGGCGAAATTGTTGCCATTATCTCAGGAGTTATAGAGATGATTCCAATTCCTAAATATAGTTTGGTATTCTTGTGACATTAAGATGAAAACTATTATCGTCATTACTAGACTCTAAATAGTTCCCTGCATTAAAAGGCCTTTCCCAAGTTCAAAGAATTTTCCTTACTGGCCACGCTCGGCAGAAGGGTTGGCGATGGAAGTGACACCTCCCACTTCGCTGCTGTCCGTAACATGTCTTAATATTTTAAAATTTGTCATATTTAAGAGGGTTATTCCGCCGTCTTTCTGTGGCAGGATTTTCCTTTTTTTGGGCTCTCATACGCCTCCACCACATGCCACAATATTTAGTAATGTTTAAAGTAATTGTTAAATTGTAAGAAACTGCCTTTTCTACTAAATTAAAGTTGATACTTAATTCGTAAATCATAATCACAATAATAATTTTGACAGTGTACTCATTCAATTCAAGGTTGGAAGCTACGCATATAATTTTGTTTAATATGCAAGAATGGAGCACAAAAAAGGAAAAGTAGAACAGGTCTGTATTATTTAATACCGCGCGAAACTGAAAATGCACCAGTCGAAAGAGCGCAAAGAGTAAATGAAACGAGAGCGTGCGTTTTGAATTGCGAAAAACTCTTTTGTTCGCGACTGCCGCTGGAAACTCTGCAGTCGAACAATGCGAGGAACGCCTCAAACAACAATAATTCATACCGCTTTCCGCCACCTTCGGCTAAAAATGTCCGCCGCGTCGTGATATATATGTAACACGAAATGGAAATATTATGTGGAGCAATAGCGTTCCTATTGTTTTAAAAAGTCGTTTTGGCATTATAGAACAATAGGAACGCCATTGCTTCACAGTTTGCTATTTTATGATGCTAATAAATCTGATATATCTATGTTTAGGTAGGTCCATAATGTTGCGAGATATATTGAAAAAGTTGCATTTGGAGGTATGCCAATGGAAATTAAAAAGCTCAGATTCTACTATTTGTTAACGAAAGCATCCGATATTCAAAATCAATTTAAAAGCCATTTGTAAGGAACAGACAACGGCAAATCCAATCGGGACGCGAGCTTCTATTTTTTCCCTCTTTTACTCTTTTATTTTCTGTTTCCCCGTCATGTCGCGGTCTTGTGAGCCAGACGCCCCTTGCTCTTGAGTCAGCGTTTTTTACATTTTATTACAAAGTTGGTAAATATTTTCTAAAGCCTGATTTCTTCAAATTTTATTGAATTTACTTGAATATTTCAATAGTTTAATATAACCGTAAAATTACGATGCAAGTTACGTACACTGTCATCATCAAATATCACTTACGCTTTAGATTTAATCTAGTATTTTACTTTTTGTGTCTTCCTACTGTACTAACTGAATCGAAAAAAAAAATATTACTAGCAATTTCAGAAACTTTCTTTATCTTTGCATAACTAACGTATATATTAAATGATACCAACAAAATAATGCTTACTATTGTACTTTATGACGAGAACCATAAACCCAATGATTCTTCATTGAGGATAGATGATGATGTCAATAGATCACGGTAACTACTTCTCATCGGAAGACTGTGTCTGATCTGATACCTTTAAGTCTTATATAATAAAACTTAAACTACTTACCAGTACTTGCAGCGGTTTGTGGCTGTGAGTAACCAGGATGCTGCTGGTGGGCTGCCGGCGCTCGCGAGTATCCCCCGCCGAGTACGTCGCCGAACATGTAGGGGTAGCCGCTGTCGCGCTGCTGTAGGCACGATGACGACAGACCCCCCGACATTGAACTGTCGGAATCAATCGAACTGTCAATACCATTTGGGAAAATGCGCTTTAGACTATAAAAATATCTATTGAACGCTCAAAGATTTTAACTACTAACTACTATATTAGCCTTTAATATTACGAATGTAATGATTGCAATTCAACGTCTTTGTCTCTTCATATGGCCGAGTCTTACTTAATAATGTTTTACGTGATATTTATGACACAAATTTAGCAGTGTTTAACTTATGTCTAAAATACTATGAAGAAAAATATTGTTGTAAAAAGGCCGTAATAAATTGATACCGTTCATCGAACTAAAGAGAATCTTCTCGTCTCAGTAAGTTAATTTGCACGACAAAAGTTAAAGCCCGTAGTTCACTATTAAAAATCAATCCAAGTGGAAAGGCGGCCGACCTTCGGCTCCGTAGTTCGGAACGTCTCGGTGCAATGGCGGGAAACGCAAGAAGGCGCGATCTTTGCCGCTCGATTTCGCGCGTTATTAATTAATGTCTCCGCTCGATGATAGATGGCGCTACCTGCTAGTTACTTTTAAAATTTTATAGGAATAGCGCTCAGTGACACAGAACGCAAAAATATGAAGGTTACTCTCTCTTTAAAGTATGTTTGTTTGAATACAACACATTTAATAAAGGTAGTGACAACTAAAAAGCCTATACACAACGTAACCGGCCACTGGAATCCATTGCAAAAACGCTGTAGCGATTAAAGCTAATTTTTGTAGTTAGTAGTACAATAATAATAAATATAAATACAATAATTACAAATGAATAATAGACAGCAAATTCCTCCTTCATCATCTTTGGGTAACCACGTAGTAAAAATTTAATTTGTCTGACTAAGATCGAACGTTCTTTACTGCTTTCTTTTTTATTATGGTAAAGTCACTGGTAGGGATTCTATACCAGTCTTATTGCGATCATAGGTATATCTTTTTGCGTGGACATTACCCAGTAATTGTATGTATAGGTACTTATGTAACCTTGGTGTGTGTATGTATGTATATTTTAAATACAAAATCCACGTAATTCTGGTAACATGATTAAGTAGATAAGAATAATAATGTTTTTATGTCATTCGCTCAAAAGGCGGTCGGTCCGTAGGGTCATATGTTGGTGTAGTTTCTATAGAAACTACCATACACTTACAACAGCAAGACTAGAAGGGCTAGTTATTTTCTCGCTCAGAGATTGAGTATTACAAATTCGAGAGCAAAATACAGCGAGCGTTCTTGGCATTATGCCACAAAGTGAAGGGTTATTATACTATTATATTATGATTAATGAAACTTGTATAATAAAAAATAATACATGTTATCTGAGATTGTAATATATTAATATTGCATTATTGACATACAATTCTAGTTAGTTTTTTAACTCACCTATATGTGTCGCTCATGGTGGCGATGGGCTGCGGTATGGGGCTGTACATCGAGTTGAAGCCACCGTTGAGGGGTAAGCGGGGTGCGGGCGGGGCGGGGGGCGAGGCAGCCGGCGCCTCCCGCCGTTGACTGCGGAGCTTCTCCTCGCGTCGCCATTTCGCGCGGCGGTTCGAGAACCACACCTGATGGTGAAGATTGGTTAGATGTTGTTTTCAGATTATCACATCGTAGATGAAGTTTAAGGACTTACGTAAATTTAGGGTTTTTTTTTTATGTGTAATAAGCTGTTAGCCCGGCGGCTCTTACAGTTTCGTCCGAAGTTTCGCGACCAAGGAAAGAAATATAGCTACTATTTCGTTTATTTTTAATGATACAGTATGCTACAAATTATGTTTCATTGGAAATTACGATCAATGTCAGACGCTTTAAGACGGGAAAAAGATTTAGTCCTACGATTACTATCCTAAATATTTTTTTACGGTAATGGCTTTTAAGTTCTTAAGTCTGTTTGGACAGAAAGACAGACACTAACGTCATGAGAAATTTGATTTATAAGTTTTTATTTTGTTTTAGTCCATACTGCTATAATATGCGTTAATTGCGACATTATCTATTGAAAAAAACTCCTTTCCATATTTTAAATTTTTAAAGGCTTAAATATAGGTACGTCATATATCACTACATGTTAGTAACATGATACTAAATCTTTTAGACGAATACATATAAAAGATTTATTTTGCAGTTTACAATCTTAAAATTTTTTATTTCTTCTTTAAAGAAACGATGCTCCACAGTAGGATTTCTCCTGCATCGTGGGTGCGTTCTACAGACATTTACTTGATATGCACAACACAACCAGACCAACAATTTGTGTTTTGCACAAATGTTGGCCTCGAACCCAGGACCCGCGGCTTAGAAGTCAGGTACCCTAATCAGGCCACTCGGTCGTCAATTTATATTATTTATTACGTAAATAAATTACTTAAATATGGCCAAGTACACGTCTTCCTTTCCTTAATAATTATTTCAATAAATAAACACAAAAAAGATGTTCTAGGCATCACGGTTTATAATTTTAGATCCCACAAATGTATAATATTTTAGTGACAATATCTAATTATTGCCTTTTATAATAATAATCATAATAACGTGTGCACCACCCTAACGCCAGCCCGCGCAAGCATTTAAAGATTTTAACGCAGTTAAATAAGTTTATGCCTTTCCACCAGCTTTTAATCAGGACCTGAGGTTTACAATATTTTAGGAGTGCAATCAATGCATTTTTCCAACTCGTTTGTATATTTTATGTCCTAATAATGTAAGTTTGTGTTGTTGTGTTGGGTCATGTTTACACCAACAGCTTTAAGGATAAAATTTTAATTGAATACTGGTAATCTTAACATATTCAAGAACATACTCGTAGTATACGCTAGGCGCTGCCCTAATGACTTTCCAAATATAAAATTCTCGAACTAGTCTTTCTTATCTGTAGATTCTTTGAATGAAGATAAATGTTCAGAAAATAAAACGTTTCTCTTTGCGAAATTAAAGTTTCAATTAATCCGACCGTGCATATTATATTGTGACATTGAAGCGTGCGAAACGGAACGCTGCTCCGGAAGTAGACCTCACGTGCGCGTTACTTCCGCCACCGACAGTTATGGCGACGCAACGGCAATATGGCGCTTGTGCTTTGCTGCTCTTAACTAAAGAAGGTTTGATTGTAGCAAATAGTTCATCTAGCATTAGTTTAAAATATAAATCAAACAGATGGTCACTTTGTTGGTTTGGATTGGAATCAGTTCAAAATAACAAGTTATAGGGATTAATTATTTTTCGATTTTTGTTACATAGACAACAACAATACTATACTCATTTCATTATTTCTCAAGTAAGAACGTCATAAAATGATCATCTTGTGAAATTAAAACGAATTTAATAAAATGAAATCAAGATATTTTTGAGAAAAAGAAAATGTATATCAACCGATATTGCTTAGAAAATAAGAGTAGAAAAGCTTAATATTTACTGAAAATTACCTACCGAAAAGAAAATAGGAAAACCCGAAAACCCAGGCGTACTCAAAGAGGTCGCGCAGGAGGCAATATGTCATAATATTATTGCCTCAGCCTCCAACTAAATCGCCGGAATGTTGCCGACAATATTTTATTCGAACCCTCGCAAAAACCCAAGCGTATATAGAAAAAGACTACTTGAGCCGAGTACACACAGTATAAAAACGTTGAATTAGGTGAATCGAGAACGACAAGACAAAAAACAATAAAATAACGACGTACTGAAAAATTATTCTGGTCTCGTTTATTTTTATAAAATGTTTTTGAAATATTTATGGTACTGCTGATACTTGGTAGGCAGTACATAATAGTCGCAGTTTGTATATTTTAAAGATATATAATAATTAAGTTAAAAAAAACATCGTACGTTCATTAACATACCGCTATATTAAAATATTTTTTAAACTGTCTTTGTAATTTAAATAAATGAAAAGTGATTTGAATCGAATGAGCTACATAAGTGTATTTATTTAATCATTATATAGATATCGTAGATATCTATATTTTATCTATATTGTTTCATTTACATAGGAGTACAGATAAAAATATTCGTCGACTTTACTGTGCTCGTGTGTAACGATCCTAAGGTCACAGTAAAATATTATGACATCTCCGTTTTTTCCTTTCTGTCCATAGATATTTCTTCGTGACAGCGATGACAGGCCTTTTTCCCGCCTCCACGTCATTTCCCGTTGGCCTTTTATAAATTGTGCCGCTACCCTCATAGTTGACGAAATATTATTACAGTGGGGTTCCTTAGCAAATGAGATTAACCATAATTTTGTTATTACGCCAACAAGTTGCCGCAAACATAGCTATTGCCGCCGCTGTTTGATATTTTTTACGGATGTTTTTTTTTATATTTAGACAGTCGGGGGACTTGAAATGACGCAAAACTAATTATATTTTAAGAGGTTATTTCTTTAGGTAAGTTATAGGCCTTACATACATAAGTTTGAAAATAATTAGGCTGTAATATATTATTATCAATAAATATGTTTATTTATTGATTAATATGATCTAGATAGAGTTTACGGTTTTAGTTAAAGTGAAAAGAATTTTTTTCTAAGTACATATAATACACATTCCTTTACCCTCACATCAACTCTCTTCATTACTCTAAGGTAAGCTGGAAGAAAACTCTTTTAGAGTTAAGCTTGCCTTTATACATGAATTATATATTGTATTAATTTAGTGTCTACGACATAATGTGGACATAAATAATAAATTAAATTCGGTACCTTTTGCAACACAATTAAATAAGCTTATATTCTTCTTCTATATCTCATTGGTCGATTATTATTAGTTTTTTGATTAAATAGATTCCTAACAACACAAATTAACAAATACTTCATGATCGAATGACTTATGAGAATTCAGTACAAAATAATATCAATGGAATTAATACCCTAGTTGTGCATGAAGATCTAATGAAGTACATTTACGTGCGAAAGAATCTATTCTACTAAAGTTATAGATAATATGTACTTCAAATTTCAAACTGTATTGGCTTGTTAATAGTTGTAGATATAATCTTATAACCAAAAGTAAAGTATTTTTTTTTGGAATAGATATCAAAACGTAATTATTGTTGTTAATTCTTATAAAAATGTTCTTTTAAAATCACACTAGAATTCTCCTGCATCGTTGGTGTCCCACCACACGAAAGCAAATGATTCGTGTAAACAACTGTAAATTAGTAATCATTATTAATTTACAAAGTAGGTTTTATCAGTGTCAGAAAGACCTTTCAATAAATACACTAGCCTGTATGCTAAGGAGCACTTACGAATTGAACATTACGTTTACATACATTATTGCTTAGTTAGTACTACTTTCTTTTTTTGATTCTGGCTTATTATTTAATTGTACTTTAAAGTCTGAAGACCGAACTAAATTGGTTTTTTTTATTGAAGTAAGTGACGAGACGTGCAGGTCTGATGGTAAGTGCCACGCAGCTACGGTGTTATGCTATACATAGGAAAATTCTGTGTAGCGCCGCATTGCTCTCGTCACCATGAGACATCGGTTCGTAAGTCTCATATGTAATTACTTGTTTTAATTTAATTAAAAAACCCAGTGATGTTTGTACAACACTGCTTACTGCACGGGAATTTATTTATTTATTTAAGCTTTTATGCACTAATGGTACATATGGCGGACTTAATGCCTTAAGGCATTCTTTCTCAATCAACCATAAGGCAAATAATAATAAACATAATAAGAGAAAAAGATAATGTGATTTGCGGTGCAGCTTACAAGAGAATAAAAAAATACTATTTTTTTTATAAGAAGTTCTTAAAAACTTCCGATTAATCTCATATTTAAACTGTTTGCTGACCATTCAGCATCATTGAAAAAACAGCACTCGATAAATAACCTTTACTTACGACCATCTATCAAATAGGATACAAAAAGAAATGTACATAAATCAGAAAACAGCTAGAACATTGCGGAAATACTTTTCATTTATTCAAATGCAAAAATAAAGACACTTATAAACTTCCTATGTTGAGAGGAATAGATTTGAAATTCGTAAGTTTGGTCCGTAAAAAGTTCGCTCGGCGTCGGGTGCCAATTTTTCAAAACACACCCCCGACAGGAAATTCGCCCCCGCATACTATAGGCTCGGGGATCGATGCCGGGTCCCTCAGTTTACGGTGACTACGTCTTTATAAGTGAATATGAGACAATTTCAATTATTACAAAGTTATTGTAACAAAACTTTCTGTTCGGGTTTTATGTTTATCGAGGAAAGTACGTAAATAATATTGTATTACGGCACAGTCAAGGTCAATGACGTGAATTAAGCATTTACGAATTGTTTATTTTAGTAGTTCTGTGAAAGTATAGTTTGGTACTTATTATTAAATGAACCAAATAACAAAACATAATAAAAATAAAGTAGCTGATAGATGGCGCGACGTAAGATAAAGATAGAGTAGCGAAATTAAAGTGTTCTTTTTTAAAAAAAACTTTTTCTGTCATGTAAAATGAACGAAGTCAAGGTATATACTAGATTTAAATTAAAAAATAATGTAAAAAAATTTTAACAAATCTAATCAGAAATCACACTACAACAATGAGACATTCCGCAGGGTGACAATACACATATCTTCAATCTTTATCAACCACCAATGCAAATGTAGGTAACACTAAACTTGTACCATCGTTATAATTCAGGATTATTCCAAATGGGCTAGCTTGTCATTATTGCATAAAAATATTAAAGCTAGTAAAAAATGTTGAACATTTTTTCCGGAATAAGCAGTAATGCAATTGATCTTCTGCCACTATCGCTTCGTATAACACGCTTGACGATATCTATAGCACCTTTATTCATTTTGTATAGTCTGATACAGCATTAAGACAATGATTTGTTACCAATTTAAAAATATAAACGACGGAGCATAACTCTGATATCAAACTTGGTAACCATTGAATAGAGCCTTATTTTAAAAAATGACTTCATGGATTGCCTACTCCCCATTCCTACACAGCCTTGAACCCCAAGCCCGGGGCAACACGTGGCGGCGGTCGCTCGAATACGAAACGATTTCAAACCCTCCCTGAAAGCCTCGCTACGTACGCAAATAAACAAAACTCAACTTTACATATTAGCGTTAAAGTCTAATGTAGCTTGAGGATAATTATGATTTCCATTTAGGGCTGTCAGAAAACGATTATAAAAGTTACTTTTTAATTTTTTAATTTTATAAATTGTATCATTGTATAATAAGTAACAATTGTATTCTATTCTTAAAGCTTATAACGTTTAGTGTCTCTAATACTGCAACTGACCTTTACTTCAGCCAACTTATCAGTTATGCGGTAAATCGGATGACGAGTAATAACGCCTCTGAGTCTACTTACGATGTTTTAATATATCTTACTTAGAATAAGGCAATGTCTGTTTGTAAGCCGAAAGACGTAGCTTATAATCGAAATCGGTGCAAAGGTAAACAAACGTGGATTTATTTTTATTTATTTATACTTTATTACACACCAATGTACATGAAAAAAACGTAATAAGCAAAAATATTAAAAAAAAATGCTAAAGGAATCGACGGTCTTATCGCTAAGAGCGATTTCTCCCAGACAACCGGTAAATGGACATAACTGAAGAAACTATTAAAGAGGGTGTGCCGGCGATTAATATATAGCCATATAAATATATTATGAAATTGTAAATGCAAACATATACATAAATTATTCATACAACAGAAATAGGGATTTAAAATTAAAGCGACAGGTAGTGACTTTTGCCGAGTCTTTTAATATTATTAAAGACACGTCTAACTTCCACAGGTAATGCATTCCTTAGACACCCGGCCTGCACAGTGAGGATCCATCTGTGACTTTGGCACTGAGAAAAGGCATTTGTAATAGAGGATTCTCTGAAGATTTAAGATTTCGCGAATGGGTATCATTTAAAAACTTAAACTTTTCTTCTATATAAGAAGGATAAGAGGGATTGAAGAGCACACTATAGAGAAGTTAAAGTATATGTGCTTTCCGGCATTCCGAATTTAAAGTTTATTTATTAAATAATATAAAAACGATTTTTTTTTAGTTATTAAGTCAAATAAAAATGTGCTGATATTAGCGAGTGAATGACGTATCAGGTGAATGTTTTTTTTTTTTCATTATATATCTGTAACCAGTAACCCTAAATATTTTCAAGTACTTGTTGACCGTGCGGACCAACATTGCACCGACGTGGTAGCTCCCACGAATGTTAAATAACGGCCGACGACGAGAGGTTAATGTAAGAGCTTAGCCCCGCTCTGCCGCTGAAAACAATGTCGCCGCCATTTTGCTTTTTTTTTGTCGCCGAACAAGAAAACTCTTGCTACGCTTCGAAAAAGAAAAGTTCTGAATTGTTCTCGTTTTCTCTGTATTATTCATGGACGTAGCGGAGATATTTATTTGTACAAATGTAATAAAAGAATACTTAAAGTTTTCTTTTTTTACTAATAAATAAGCTTCCGACGTAGTTATATTTAGATAGAAAACATTTGTTTTGGCGACGATGTTCTTTTATTGTACCTAGTCTGTTTGTATATTGTAAAGAAAAATTGTTTTACAAAATTACTTAGTATTGAAAAAGCCATAAACAGTTGTTGTCCGTTAGTAGTATATTAATACACGTAGTAGTATATTAATTACATCTATTAAAAACGTTGTGTAAAAATAATTCATTACGACAGTGTTTCAGTTTTTTGTATTGTCATCGCTTTAAATATTTCAATTAGTTCGTTGCATTTTATTTCTAAGTGCTTCGTATAGTTAAAAGGTTACAGTAAAAATTGCATTAAAAACTTGCGCCAAGTTGCTTCGTCGTGATAAACGACCTTATAAACTGTTGGCAACGGCGAGTGTGGCGACTGGCTAAGTGGGGCAGGAATTCTTTTACACGCTTCGATGAAATACGAAACTGATGCACAACTTTGTAAATGTGCTCTGATAACGTAAAATAAAGCTATTTGTGATATTAATATGAGTAATACTTATGTAAATAAGAAAGCGTAAGTATACATATTTTTATGTATTATACATATATTGTTATTAAGAATATATATTGTAAATTCGACTACAGAAGTCGGTGATACAAGATCAAATGCCTTTAACTCTGCAAGAAAAAACTAACAACGACCATTAGATTACATGTTTAGGGTGGTTTTATAAAGCAATAATTTATTACGTATTTCTTATACTTAGAAACAAAAACAAGCCGCATCGTTAAAAAAAATCTTTGCTTTTTATGAAATTTATATGTTTTTTATTATACCACATTTCATGTTATTTCATCATCATCATCATCATATACTGCTGGGAGTAGCCTCACAAGGCGTTACTAGGTAGTGCTCAGACGGACACGACCCTCGCAGGACATTATGGACCCTCCAGATGCCGCTATTATCAAGACAATGATACGACAAGTTTTCGAGATAAAATTGTTTTACGGACTCTATAATGACAGAGTATAAATAAATATTATTTGCATTCTGTACAGACTTCACAAGTCTAATTACACCTAACCCTCTCAAAACAAATCCTATTCGGTTTATTGTTGTCACTGCGTTAATTATTTTTTTTTCTTTAAGAAAAAGCACTAGAACTTCTCTTATATCACGAATGCGTTTAACAGACATAAACTTCACAAGCACAAAACAACCATGGCCCAATTTCTGCTATTTTATAATTTTAAATAAACCGATTATGATACCATACCATTATCATTCTATCACGATTATTGTTACGAGTATACTGACATGACAATGACATGATAACGGGATCGTTTAACAGTGGAAGGTAGGAATCTAACCAGTGTAGCCATTAAAACTGTAAATTATTAATACCATAACGTTCAATTATTTTTAGAACAGTATGCATATGATAATAAAAGAATACGAAATGTAACTATAGCTTCACAATAACAATGTGTTAGTAGAATACTGAAACTGTCATTTTGCGACGATATCATTGTCAATTTTTAAGCGATTGGTTTAGTAGAATTAGGACCCAGAAATTTTGTGTTTTTGCACAATCTTTGACCACCAGTCCACGTTTGATAGGTCCTCTATTAGATATGGTTATTCCGCTATGAATCAGAGGCCACGAAATTTTCCTCGCATTTTCTTTATTAGCAACTACGAAACGGGATGGGGTAACTGACTCATAAACCGCCAAATAACGAGTAATATGTGACAAATTGAAAAAAAAAAGAAAGAGTTAATTATATCTATTTCACAACAAATAAATTGCAGTTGTATATTATTTTAAATGATTCGGGGCAGTTCATGACTCATTTGCTATTTAAAATATTTAAAAATTATTTTATTTCTGTAATACTAATGGATGTGTGTGTGTCTTAATAAATCATTACCTTAAAAACATCTCGTAGGAGTAATAATCCATACAACGTTTTATCTATAATTAACTACTACATCGTTAAAAAAAACATATAATTTGTTTAAATACGAAAATTAAATGTTACACCCATTTATCAAGTCAATCGAAGCCAAAGCTTATCGTAAACAAAAATATTGGATACACAGGAAAGGTAAACATCCATTGTTAATTTGGAACAATCAAAACATGCTTTAAATATCGTACCCTCATTTTCAGACATATTTACTATCGCTATACATATATATGTTAATAAACATATGTATGTTTGTACTTCGACGTTGGTGGGGCTATTATTATCCCTTGTTTTTTTAGACTGTTTGCTGAAGACGCATCTACATGCCGCTCGCGCCTATGTAAACACAGTCATTGTGTAAACCGTATGAGCGAACGCATTTAATAAAATGTCCCGATTTAGTTTTGTATTAGAAGAATCGTTGTTTTAAGTGTTTTATAGGGTATATATATTATTAGGCTCTTTGATGTAGTAGATGTGATATATAATTTAAACAAAAGAGAACCACCCCATCACATACCTTGGGCGTCGTAAAAGTCGACAGAGGGAAAATGAAATCAGGAGATGGACAGCAGCATATTCCTGGCACACCTGAATAAATAAACTGCTGTTGCCAACCAGCCTGCTAAGCGTGGCAACTATGGCAAAATCCCCCCAAGATGAAAGCTACAAACTGGTGTGCCAATCTATAGGGAGGCCTATGTTCAGCAGTGGACTAGTGATAAGCTGAAATTATGATGATGATGACGTATAATGCTGGATATGAAATAATTTTTGGCATGAGACACAATAATGCGTTATTCGAAAATTAATAAATGTTTATTTTAAATTTTGTTTTTTGATAACATTAGCTTAGACAAATTTAATTATAATTGTCAAAAATATAAACGGAAAGCAGCAACAGCAGCATGTTTTTTTTTATTTATGGCAACAGTCGTGATTCCCTTTACCAGTGTCAAAGTGACAAGTTCCGGTAGAACTATGTATAATTATTAGGAATAAGTAGCAATATTCAATATTCAAATTAGAAGCTAGTCTTCTATATTAGTGAGACCATTGACAGTAAACTTACTTTACTGAAGATTTTTAGGACGAACGGAGAAAAAACGATAAGTGCAATTTAGGTCTGAAACAAAATTTTCCAATCGCTGTACACTTTCACAAGTACTAGTTGCGTAATAAATGATCAGTATTAGACATCAAAATTTACAATATACAAAAAATTAAAAACACAGCCGTCGCTTTCCAGGTTGGCGCCAAAAGTCCCAGAAGAATGTTAGTAACAAGGAAAGTTTCCCTCCAACACTGACGTCCATTTTGTGAGAGATGCCATTTTCCGGAGTTAGTACGGCACAGACAATATCGATACAGCCATCTTACCGCGTTGTAAACTGGAGTTTATTTTACCTGGATACGTGCCTCAGGCAATCCGATCTTTTCAGCAAGCCGTTCCCGCGCGAATACGTCCGGGTAGTGCGTTCGCTCGAATTCTGACAACAACCACAAAATATTATAAGGCTTAGAGTGTATTAAAAAGTATGCAAAGATGGACTTCGATTTCCCAACACCTCTAATAATTTACTTAACATGCGGAATAAGAGCTCGCCATAATGTAAACGAAATATGTGGTACAGTTTTCCTAAAATATATTAAGAGAATATTTGGATTCTCTTTAATACTTTAGAATTCTAGCTCCTTTTTATTTAAGTTTATACCAATTGTACATAAAAAGCAAATACACATGATAATTTAGTGATAGCAGACGCTTTACCGTAACCTTAACACCCGGTAATGTTTTTTTTTTGAGATAGGGAAGAAAGAATTGATACTCGTATCATAGGAAATGTCACGTCAACCACTCATAATGATGTCATCATGTGCTGCTAATGTATATAGTTTCTAGCGCGCACAGATGTTAATTTTTTTTAGTTATTATCATACCGGTAAGTATCAATTACATACAACGTTATTTAGTTTAAAACTATTTTTAAAGTAGTAACGAATAAATTTAATACAAACAAGTATTTTGACGCAATGGTTCCTGTAATTTGGTATAAAGGTAAAAAAAATACAAATAAACTAACAAATAGAAATACAATACTTTATAACATAATCAAGCGATTATTAATTTAAATTTAATTAATGTAATTTTTAAATTATAAAAATACACCTGTTTAATAAAAGGAGTAATTAAATACTGAGGAAATAAAATCTTTGATATTATGATCAAATCAGAAAGAAAAGCAATAAACGACCGTACAGAGCAAGAGCAAACAAACAAGTAACAAAAACTGAGATTAACGCGGGCCAACATCAATAATTGGGCGCTCCGCCACCGGCCGAGAGCTCGGCAAACATCGGGGGACAATATTTATTTATTTACTAATAACCGTGTTTTATCACGACAAACAATAAATAAGATGAAAGGAACATTGGAAAATAGGTTTATGAAGGCTCTGGGGAGTGCTTATGTTGGAGCGTTGGCGTGTTCTTAACGTTATTAGTACTTTAAAATACTAGAACCATAACAAATTGACATGTTAATAGACATGTTAAGCTTCAAAAGTATTTACGATTAAAGTTTTTGGAAATTTGCCCTTAAAAAAAGGAAACATTACAATATGAAATAAATAACTTCTAACCTTTTTCCAAGCTGTCAATCTGGTCGTTCGTAAAGGAGGTTCTATTTCTCTGTAACTTCCTCTTTAATCGTAGTCTCATTTGGGAGTCCTCGTCACCGGATGACGCATGCTCGCTGTTCCCGTCCGACCCGGCTTCAGACTGCAGTGGATCTGCTAATAAAGTAATACGCGTTAGATTAGTTAGATATGAAAAATTCGTACGCATTATGGGGTTATGTTATATGTTATTTTCCCATGAATGAGCCACTGAGCCAATGAAATCGAGTAACTGGCACTATTAGCTTGTTTGTTTTGGGCATTTACAATTATGAAAATCTCCTTGCATAATGTATATATGATTGTAATGGAATCTTTCAATTACATTTTCACCCATATCCAGGCGTCCGAACCGATGACGATGTCATAATTTCATGACTATAACCTGGTGTGCTCAACAGGATCATCAGCTTATTGCTGTTCAAGCTATAAGTATTTTCATTACACAGACAGCGCACACAGAACAGGGCAAACACAATTTTACGATAGTAATTAACGTTTCAGTCATTAGTTCTACAGATCATCCTTATGTTATTCCGTTTATCAGTAATCGCGATTCTCACCGTTCAGATCGACCAAAAAATTTAAGACTGTAAAGCCGAGATGCGAACATCTCTTGAGCGGTATATAGATTTTTTCATTATCACTTATATTACGCTATCAATAGTTCACTGCTGGACATAGGACTCTAATAATAAGTATCGAAATTTATAAATCTATAAAATAAAATTAATAATGGTTTTGAAACAACTGATTTTTCAAAGATTTTTAAAGATTTTTCAAAAGAACAAAAGATTTCGTTTTCTGAAGTAGGTATCAATTTAAAAAAGAATATTTAAAATAATTTAACTTCAAATATTTGTGATTTTGAACTTCTCGTGTAGCGACATAGATGACTCCACACACTTTCCAAATTCTGTTACAGTTTTTTTTACTAAAAAAAATTTCACGGCACAATATAAGCAACTTCAAATACTAAGATATCTATATATACCTATATAAGCGATTTACCACTGTCTTATCATAATATCTCCAAAACGACAAGACCGTTTGACTTGAAATTAGGCATGCGTATTTCGTTTCCCGACGAATGAACAATGAACCGATTAAATAGGTTAACGGGCTGGTACTGATTTTTCTAATACAGACTTTACATAACAGTAACTTCCGTGCGAAGCCAGGGCGGATCTGCTACCTATATGTACTAGAATATGTATAGATATTTATGATATTCTCCTGACCGATTTCGACCGTGGCAACAACTTTCGAATATTGTTCGAGGGCTATCAACTGCGCAGGAGATATAATAGTGCCACAAGTGTACGTGAAAACACAGGAGGCACTCACTCGTCCCAACCTACCCGCGCCCGATGTAGCGCTGATGCGATAAGATCGCAGGTAGGCCAGGATGCAGTATCAGAAACACGGGGACAATCACAACACAATCAGACCCGAAAACCAACAATTTGTGTTTTAGCACAAATTTTTAGACTCCAGCTTAGAACCATCAGATACTCTAACCACTAGGCCACGCGGTCGTCCGGAGATATGTATATATTCACAATGAATCTTCCCTTGAATGAATGAAGGTTCCCTTCACCGCCGAGCACGTGGAAAACCAGCATTTAAAATTGCAATTAAAATGTATAGTGGTGCCGGCACCGGGAATTGAGCCCAGGTTACTCGCGTACTATGAAATTCACAGCGAGCGCCTCGCCCCTTAGTCACCACGGCTCTAAATACTAATGGTGCAGCATTATATTTTCTAAAGTATCACAACGTCAATATTTAAAAAATTAACAGAATGCTTTTAAGCAGAGGGCCTTCATAGCTCTTCATCATAAACTATCAACACAAGGCGCTCGAACAAAACATACTCAACGACTATCAAGCAAATGCGTCAGCAGAATTGTTCAATTGCACCCTAGAATTACAGACAAAAATGTAACAACTACCAGTAACTACGACCCGCCTTCACGTAGGTGGAGCTCCTTTGTAAAGTTCAAATAACAATGGATGTTTCTATCCCCTAAATAAGGGTGGTTGCAAAATTAAACGTTACTCGTAATGTTGTCGACATGCCCCCGGCTAATTGATTAATTTGCTTTATGGTCGAACCACTTGAGCCCGGGTTCGGTTCCCGAGTCGGTAATGTGCGTACGGGTTGCTGATTTCTTTGAATAGGAGGACTGTTACGCAATCTGTCACATTTTTGCAACGAGACATCGTTTATAAGGCCGTGGTTTAATATTCCTAATGGTATCCAAGCGATGTAAAGGGAATTGAATGAAAGTTTTCTATGTACATTCGCTACATTAAAATATATTTTTTATAATATCTGATTGAAGAAACCTAATTTAAGAGGTTGTTTCGACAGCAACACGAATGAGGACCTTTATTTAAAAAAATGTGTGTTCAAAGCTTAGGATGGTTTTAGAAATTTTAGAGATGGGGCTTAGAAAATATACTATATCGTTAATTTTGGATTATATGTGTATACAAGGCGAGAGTGGAAAGATGAGGATCCCTCTCATTTTACATTAAATATTATTATTGACTTTTATAAATAGGGTTTAAATAAAAGACAAATCGGATATCTCTTATATTATAACTAGTTTGACGAAATCAAAATGTTGAAACCGCAAATTATTTCGCATTGTTAAAAGTATTTTTTTTAGAGTTGGCAATGCTTACAAAAATATTTTTGCCTATACAGTTCATTTGAGACATGTTAAAACTTAGAAAATTCACATTATTTAAGTGAAGTTAGACGTGCTCAGTCTTCAATAGTATTCAAAAGGCTCGTCAAAAGTCACTACCTGTCGCTTTCATTTTAAACCCTTTTTTCGGTATTTATGTATGTGTATATTTGTGTATGTATATGTATATTCATGTATATATATATATATATGTATTTTATTTTAATGTATGTGTGTACGTAAGTATATATTTGGTATATATTTGTGTTTATTATTTCATAATATATTTATATTGCTATCTATTAATCGCCGGCACACCCTCTTTAATAGTTCCTTCGGTTATGTCCATTTACCGGTTGTCTGGAAGAAATCGCTCTTAGCGATAAGACCGTCGATTGCTATACCATTTGGTTGAATGTTTTTGTTTTTTTTTTTTAAATATTATTTTCTTATACATTGGTGTGTAATAAAGAGTAAATAAATAAATAAATAAATAATTATTTAATCCATACTAATATTTTAAATGCGAAAGTAATTATCTCTGCCCGTCTGTCTGTTTGTAACGAAATTCGGCACATAGATAGCTTGCATCCTGGAAACGGACATAGGATATTTTTTATCGCGGAAAATCAACGAGAGAACTCTTAGGGATATTTAAAAATATCACATCACCATAGAACAATATAAAATATCATCCTTTAAAAAGTCACTGCCAGTCGCACGCCTGCTTTAATTTTGCTGCTTTAGTTGATTGCTGCTGCTTCGGTGAGGACTTGCGGTTTGACATGTCCTCGTAATATATTACACATTGAACTTCGTTTAATTGTGAAACTGTTCCGAGAATTATTTAAAAAGTATCTGTGACAATGTACGAAAATTCTCATACACGGTTTATAACACCCGGTTTGATAGCGGCGCCCGTCTCATGACATGATTGATGTACGACAGCCGCTCAGCGAAACATGGCGGACTTTCCAATCGGTTGACAATTTTGATTGATCGGTTGCTCTGACACGTCGCCGCTGTGTGTGCGTGCCTTTATCACGTTGCCAAATGCAATAATTTAATTATTTATAAAACACTGGTGGTAGGATTCCTATGCAGGGACCCATCTAGGTAGGTAGTAGTCTAGTAGGTACCACCGCAAAGCCGGTTATTCTGCCGTGCAGTTGCAGCTGCAGGTGTAGTGTGCAACCATTACTTTGTTTCGGTCTGAAGGCCACTGAGAGCTACTGTAATAACTGTGCATATGATACTTAAGAACTGATACCTCAGGGGAACGAGCTGTGGTGCCACATGTACTGAGTGGCACAGCATTCGTTATTGGCAGACGTGCTAGCTCAGGGGCTAGAGCCGTGGTAGCTCAGGGGCTAAGCGCTCGCTTTAAATTTCATAGTACGCGAATGACCTGAGTCCGATTCCCGGTGCCGGCACCACTGAAATTTTTGATTGCAATTTTAAGTGCTGATTTACCACGTGCTCGGCGGTGAAGGAAAACATCGTGAGGAAACCTGCATGTCTGAGAAATAAAAAATATTATGAAGACATGTGCAGTCCGCCAACCCGCATTGGAGCAGCGTGGCGGATTCTTCGTAGCTCCAAACCCCTCTCAGAAATGAGAGCAGACCTGTGCTCAGCAGTGAGACATTTATATGCTGAAACTTTACTTTTTTTTTAGACGTTGCAATTACCATCAGGTGCACGTTTTGCAACTTTATACTATAAAAAAAAACACAAAACCTCTTCCTAAAAAATTAACATGATTTAATACAGGAGACAAACAAAGTTAATTGAATAAGATACGCACGCAAAATTTTAAATTATGTGTATTAAATATTTTTGAAAGCAACGCCCGCCCTATAAGAAAATACACAATATTTCGCAAGCTGATCTCAGCAAATTAACTTTCTTTCTTTCCTTTACTATAATAAATTTCCGCAAAGTAATATCTGATTAGATTATCTTATCTGATTAATTCATTAGTCCAAAGATATACCGTTCATTGTATGTCAAACTTAAAATGTAATCATTTTAAAGGTATTAACGAAGATATAAGATTAATTTCATTTCTTGTAATAATTATTAATGATATTTATTATATGTTTTCTACGACAGTGTGGCTTTGGAAAAAAAAATCCGAAATTAAAACCTACAAAACTTCTTTCAAAGCTGTTTTTACATTATTAAAATGAAAGGAAAAAAACAAATTGTGTTCGGTTCTAATCATTCAAGTTTTTCATTATTTATCGCTGCCTTCGAACATAAAGGAAGAATTCATTAAAAACAAGCAAAACGAGAGACCGAGGCGCACTTAGCCACAATTCTACCAATAGCGACCTACAAATGATTGAAGAAAATACCGATGGTAGACAGGCCTCGCAGGCGGGGTGAAACACGAGAAATACATAAGAGAAATAATAGTAAGAAAATAAGAAAAGGAACAAAATAAAAGTAGGGGCGGCGGAAAAAAAATTGGAGAAAACAAGTAGAAAGGGGAGCGAAGAAAGTCGGGAGCGGAGAGATAAAGCGGAATTGGAGTTATCGGGGCGGACATGACGGTCGTAGGTGGGGGGCGATAGCCGCCGCGCGATTATATGAGATCGATACTGTCACTCAACTGTGGGATGTCGGTGGGGAAAGGTGAGCGGGCTGACGTGTTGCTATTTTATCCATACAGCAAAAGGGTCCACAGCTACTAATACTGTTTTTTTACATATTAAAACATAAAATGTATAATTGATCATCTACAATGTAAAATCAAAGTTGTATCCACTTATGTGTTAAAAATTTTGAGTTATTTATATTCCTAAAATTAACGAGTTTAATTTTACTTTGCGATATTTTTGTGCATTTTCAATATTAACGTTTTCATATACTATTTATTATTTAAAAATTACTATTGCTAATAAATTATTATTTCATTAATTGGCTATCGGACATATTGCTCACGGGAAAATCAAATTGTTGGTATTATACAGTTTAGTGTATATCGTGTCTATGACAATCGCAGATCTATATTAAAAATCATACAGTCCGACCCAAAACGAAAACAAATAGATATTCGTTAAGTTGACTTATGTATTTTATACGCTGTCGCTTATATATCGCGCCACATTCACGTTCGCGACCTCAGCCTGCGGCCGGACAAGGCGCGATCCGCCTAATTCGCTACGCTTCCGCAACTGAATGTTGCCATTAGCTTTTTATAAAACATAAAATATTTACATTTTGCAAAAAATATAAGAACAAAGAAAAGAGTGTTTTAAAAAAGTTTGTATGATTATTGACTTGAATGTATATACATACTAATGGCTATTGTTTGTTTGTGTTTATAAATTAAGGAAGCATATTCGTAGTACGTCTTTATTTTTTTGTTTTTAAATTTTCGAAGCACATAAAGCCTTTGAGTTATTCAAAAAATAAATCTTTACTTATAGCTTACTTATATATTTACGTGAATTTGAACACATAAATAAAAATATTATTGCATTACTTTTTAAATAAAGTTCTGATGTAACAACGCATTATTTTTTAATGCCATATAACATAATGATAAATGAGAATTAAATGATCCGGAGGAGTAGTAACATCCCACCCTAATAAAGACATTATTATTATCCAAGATTAACCATTTAGACAAGACCTTACATGCCGACACTCTTTCGTAACGCGCGTTTATTAGCGCCTGGGGAGGTGCAGGGTTCACCGTAGATTGGATGTTTGTAATCAACCATTCGCTTTATGGCCCCAGCAGGGTCATCTAAATTACTTAGCGTTGGGGCAGATAAGGTTTAGTTTTTATTATTGTGACTTCAAGTGAGGCAATTGATGGGTAATGCGTGTCTTTTTTGGATATGGCGGCTTGTGCTCGGGTTCCATTTGTAATGCAGTACGTGTAATTATATAAAAAGCTTATACGGCTTCCGCTTTCCTGATGTGTAATATATTATTACATATCCCGTATGACATACGTCAAAAAACAATAGAACTGTTCTAATGGACTATATCACAATATCGGCACTCCATCCACTTCATATGGTCACCGGTTTATATTCTCGGTGAGGTGAGAAAATAATAATGGGTTGTCACCCCTGAGGTTTTCGATTTAATGCCCCGTTGTCAAGAAATGAGTCTCGGGTTCTCTCTACTACTCTAAGCTAAAGTTCAAGTGGGCTTGTATTAGTATGCCGCGGATCCTGGGTTCGAATTACAATCGTATAAAATACTAAGCTAAAGTTCAAGTGGGCTTGTAGTAGTATGCCGCGGATCCTGGGTTCGAATTACAATCTGTGCGAAAAGTGCTTTATGTCTGTAAAACGCTCCCACGATACTGAACAAATCCTAGTGTGTTCATAGTTTTTAAAAAAAGTTGATATTCTGCTAAAGCGTGGTCATTTCACGATCGAAACGGCTTTAACGAAATTAAATTGAAACTACTATGCCTAACAAAAATAACAGCCTATAAATGTCCCACTACTGAGCACAGGCATCCTCTCATTTCCGAGAGTGGTTTGGAGATAAGAAGAATCCGCCACGCTGCTACAGGTTGCTGCTGCGGGTTTGCGGTTTTCTCACGGCACCGGGAATCGAACCCAGGTCACTCGTGTACATTGTGTAAATTTACCTAAAGCGAGCGCCTAGCCCCTGTGATGCCTAACAAGGTCCGTATTAATCGTTTATAGTTTTGCTTATTCAACAATCTTGTACAACATTATGAAGTCATTGAACGTTGAATACTTAATCGTATTAATTGCCAACCCCTGGCCAATGTCGTGGTTACAGCAATCACGTAACTAAAATACTCCACGAAACAAAACCTCATCGCAATCAATACCACTTGTACAACAGCGCCATTAAACTCTTTAAACACGTGTTACTTTAAACATGAGCGCTCTTTGATTTTAAAGTCAATTACACTGCGAACGAGACCTCTCTACAAGTCCAATTAAATCGCTATTGTTGCCACATAACCGTTCGGAAGTTAACTAAGAGCGCTTCAACTAAAGTGATCGACACGAGTCCTGTTACCGATAGTTTGAAAACGCCATTTTAATGTATTGTCTGAATTGTTTTTGTTATTAATTACACCTGGTCAACTCCTAGTTTTTCTTTGAACTTTAATGGAGCTGTAATAGTAACATTAAATAGTAAATTAGTTAAATATAGTGTCCACGTATGTAGATATTAACGTTTAATAAACATCAAGGCAAAAGAAATGGTGCAGAATCTAAGGATGTACTGCAATCGCGAAATGGTCAGTTAAACCTGGCCATTATAGATCAACCCTTTCTCGGGAAAAGTCCATGTCCACTACAGTGAACGATTGTACCTACATGCTGGTGAAGGTGATGAATATGTTTGTAGTGCTAACGGAAATTACGTTAATATGACATTATTCATTTAATTACGTTAATATGACATCGATTCGTGCAAAGAGTTTTTCTTCGTCATTGCGGGTGTGCTATAACAGTATAGCGATATTTAAGGGAACTTCTAATACTCACCTTTTAAACTAACATGTGTCATAATTATTTCTTATATTTACGCGAACACTACACATTTACATGAAACTAATTTTACGGATTTTATCGCGTTTTATTTTATTATTTATAACCGCCCGTGACCATGGGTGCTGTAAAGCACTCGAAACGTCGGGTTATAAATAATAAAATAAAACGCGATAAAATCCGTAAAATTAGTTTCATTTAAATAACATGTGTCACTTAACACGTCTTCGAGGTTCGTCATTAGTTATTCCCGATAGGTTAGTCAGACCAAAACTAGCTACGAGTACATCTGCATTTAGTTATTTCTGACGTACTAACAGATAAGGTGGCGGCTTAGGAGAATCTACCACCCCATCTCATCCTGTGGGCGTCGTAAAAGTCGACAGAGGGATAATTAAAATCTGAAGATGGACAGCAGCACCTTCCTGGAACATCTGAATAAATATACTGTGGTTGCCAACTCGCCTGCCGAGCGTGGCAACTATAGCAAAATCACCAAAACATGAAAGCCACAAACTTCTGTGGAATGGCCATTTTCGGGAGTGGACTAAAGGGCTGAAATGATGAACAGATAATGTTAACACTTGAATATTGACCACACAAATATATCACAATGGAAAAATCTCACTACACGATCGCAGCGCGTCACTGACTTGCTCGTATGTAAATATTTACCGGCCGGTATGATATCCGCCTCTCTTCCCCGAGGTCATTTCGTTCGCTTTTTACTAGCATCGAACCGATTTTTCTCTGTTCTGTATATTATGTACATATTACTATTATGAATGCGATAGTAACTTTCTCTGTGCCTATGTCTGTTTGTTACCTTTTCACGGTTCAACCGTTGAACCGATCTTGACGAAATTTGGCACAGAGATAGCTTGCGTACTAGAGACGGATCTTTTTATCCGGGAAAATCAAATAATTCCCATGGTACTTTTTAAAAAAAACGTAAATCCTCTCGGACGTTGTCGCGGGGTTCAGCTAATATAATATAATGTAAACCTCTAGGCCGCTCTCCAATGCGTTAATCGCACCAAGTTTGAACGTGTTAACCGGCACGATCTTTAGTTAGGACACGATGAATAAGCTCAAAACAAGTATGCTATGAACTTGGCATATTTTATTGCTAAAGTAAGGGTCAATAGACACCCCTACAATTAAGATCCAGGGGGCCTACTACGAAAGTCGAAGTAAGTTTCAGATCGATTCGAAGCAACGACGGACGTTAAACATAAACCCTACTATTCGGTATGCAACTTCCACGGACGGCTCTCTTTCGGATCCACATCCTACCAATAGAATTAATGTTTATTAAATAGTGATTTGGTTGAAGGAAACGTGAGATCCGTCAGCCGGAACTTCTTATTTCGATTTCATACTAGACCTAGGTACGAAGGTATTCACCTCTGAGAGCTAGAATGTCTCGCTACCAGTAGCACAAAGCACATTAGGGTTACGCTGTCACTTTTTCAAACGTTAAATTAGCGTTATGCTGTAAAACTGTAAACTGGTATTCTATGACACAGAGCGTCCTTCATCGAAACGAAGCATTAATGTTCCATTTTTTTATTACATTAAGTTACGAGACGGGCAAAACGTTCACCTGGTGGTAAGTGCAACGTCTGCCCATAAAAGATGTGTCACCCAAAATATTTCTGTGTGACACCACACTGCGCCCGTCCCCCTGACACATCAGTTCTTAAGTCTCATATGCGCAGTTACTCTAACTGCCCTTCAGACCGAAGCACAGAAATGCCTGTACATTACTGCTTCACGACGTCCATAGCACACATAAAAACAATAATGCTATAAATAAATTGCCACCAAAATACCGTAATAAAATGCATGTAAATGCTGTCTAACATAACGTCCACTGAATAGAGGAACCACAGCGTCCACATCTGTTTATTATCCTAAACCGGTGTGATCAGGCAATTCGCGCGATTATTCGTTCGACCGCTAACTGTGTTGGCCAAATGTTGTGATTTTGTGTACACAGGTGGTTTTATAAATTATACGCATTGTCGGCCGGTGCAGTCGCGGGCCAACGTTGTATTTAAATAGTTTACGCTTTGATAGCGTGGAACCGCTGACGTATTTGTCACGTTACTCAATTGCGAATTCAAGATTCCTTTTCCTTTTTTGTTTCTTATTTATGAGAATCGCCAATGGCCTCATCGTTGAAGTTACGGACTGCGAAGCATGACGTCTCAGGATCGATCCCGCAATACGACTATGGTTTAAGAAATATATGCTCAATATATTCGGACATTTTTTTGCATAAAAGTAAAGTTTCAGCCTATAAATGTCCCACTGCTGCTATTATACTTAAATGTTATTTTAGAATGCCACTTAAATAACTTCTTAAGACAGCGCGTTTTTTAGCTTCTACTATAGGATATCTAAAAAAATTAAATAATAAAAGTCTAAATACGTACTTGGCCATATTTCAAAGTAAAACAAATCAGCCATTTTTTGTTTTTTTTTTATTTGAACTGTTTACTTCCAAAACATTGCCATAGTCCGTTGAACCGTGAACAATAGAGTTAAAAATAAAAATTTGTAGGCCATTTAACTGCGTGATGGACAATATTTTATACGGCAGATCAATTTAGACAAACGCTTTTCGTTTGTTATATTGTGTTGCGTTAGAAATGACTGTTCGAGTTTTATAAAATTTAAATAGAAAGGATTGAATAGTTGTGCTTACATTATATAATTTTTATAATAAAGACCAACGTCGAGGCTGATATTAGTCAAGGTATTATGCTGTGCTCATATATATATAAGCAAGCAAACAAGCAAAACGTTCACCTGATGGTAAGTGCAACGTCTGCCCATAGCAAATGCTGTATCACCCAGAACATTTCTGTGTGATGCCACACTGCGCCCGTCACCCTGAAACACGAGTTCTTAAGTCTCATATGCCCAGTGATTATGCTAGTCTCAGTGCCCTTCAAACCGAAACACAATGTTTGCAAAATACTGCTTCACGACAGAATAACTGGCCCTGGGGTGGTACCTACCTAGACGGATTCCTGCATTTATTTATTTTTTAGTATATTTTTGTATGTATGTACGGCTGGTAACTATAAATACATTTTCTTACTTTCTTTCTAATGTTAAAAAAAATGCATTCGATCGGAGCCCAGGATTAGACGGATTGACATTTATTTTTGGGCTACAATTATAAAATTGTAAAACACTAATTACAGTTTCAGCAAGAAGATAACACAGATTGTAGTAAAAGCTACGACGCAGTGCTACACGCTATGCACAGAGTACTCTGCAATCGAATTTGTTAAACAGAATGCTGCAGCCGAAGTTAATTAAGTCGTGCCGTCGGCAAATACACACAGCTTCCATATTAAATGTATAAAAATATATTATGCTATGTTCAGAGCAGGTATTTACATACACAAACAGCTACAGTGGTGTTACTTTGTATAAAACAAGGAAAAATTAACGTTTAGCAGAGTTTATATATTTTTTGAATTTAATAATATTTCCTATAATAATTAATATATCTACATGAAATTAAGTATATCGATTTATTAACATTACATTTCGTTTGTCAAACGTAAACGATTTATAAAAAAATGTTTAGTTTCGTGAGAGATGGACAATGTTGATAAACAAAAGTGGAAAACTCACTAAAAAGGAAAAAAGAACTGTAATTAAAATTATTAAAATATGTCAACCATACGAAATCACAATAAAGAGAATAAACCTGAATCTAAACAGAAATAACCTTTCGACAGACTTAACTAAACAAATTCTCCGTTCTCAAGTCCGGCGAAGCGACCACTGTCCACTGAACAGCAAACAGTAGCCGCAAGTCAGATCACGTGCGGCTTCACTACGCTTACGTGAAAAGTGCCGCCCTGAAAAACCCCACTTAACAAGTTTAATCTGAGAAGCCGCTGTTCACAAGTTAATTCGTAATGTTGGCAGCACGCTCGTACGTGCGTACGTTTTACAGTAATGTGGAATCTTAAAATAAACCTCTGGCATAAGTGACAAATATAAAGTCATTTATATATAATAAACAAATCAGGGCAATCATTGCATTATTTATGAATGTATTTAATTTATAATCCTGATTTTAGATGTAGTTGGGACTTTAATTTTTTTTATAATATTGATAAGGAATTGGGTCTCCCATATTGTGAACACAACATTCAACAACGGATAGATATTTGATTTATTATTTAAGACTCTAAACTAACCTGGTGGAAATTGACGTTAATAAGAACAAATAAATCATTAAATTAATTTTCACATTGACTGTCATTATCGTCATCATCATCGCCTATTATAAATCCGCTGCTAAACA
This sequence comes from Luehdorfia chinensis, assembly GCA_019845155.1. Lineage (NCBI taxonomy): Eukaryota > Metazoa > Arthropoda > Insecta > Lepidoptera > Papilionidae > Luehdorfia > Luehdorfia chinensis. The sequence continues at coordinate 3,385,938 of JAHVAK010000125.1, forward strand.
TAAGCTGGATGGTCAACCGCAAGACAAACTATCAGAGCAAAATACGCACTTTGTCTCTATTCGTAAAGGTTCTTACTGGAGGGACCGCCACGATATCTGTTCTTTGACATAAGTATAATATTGCAGACCATAAAATTTTATACAAAAAAATGGGAGTCGTGCACAAGGTATCGTTTTGAGCATTCATCTAAATGTTGTAATTAAAAGTTTTTTTGAAAAGCAAGCTTGAAAAGATATGTTATAATTTGTTCCAAACAATCAAGGATAGGGAAACTAGTTGACATAAAGCAATAACCATATGAGATATTGTCCAGTAAAAAAGTCTGCGAACATTTTTTTAGCTTATCGAAAGAAAGTACTGCAAGAATTGCTGTCTTCATGCTACTTGTAAACAATTTGTAGATATTCGAAATCGCGCAAGCACGCAGCGAACGCGACACAGTCTGAATTTCGAGGTTTTTGTAGGAGTTTATTTAAGTATTTATGTTTGGGACAAACCAAACCTGGCACGCGGGCCCTAGCACGCGGGCCCTGGCCCGTGAGCACAGTATCCGATGAAGCTATAAAAGCTAACAGCAATTACATCACCGAAATTAAACAATTTGTAATTTACATTACTTAAATATACATAGTATTTCGTAATACATACCCGCTGTAAATATATAATTAAAAAGGGCCGCTTTAGAGTTCTCAATTAAATTAGAGTAAATTTTGGATATGTTTTTACGTAACGTATATAATGTTTTTTTTACTTTAAAGTTTTATTAACAGTTTGAATTGTAAACTCTTGTTATTATTGTCTTATAAATAAATAAATAAAATGTTATGCATTAACATATGACCGTGCTACTCAGTATATGTTTTCTAGCGATAATTAGAACGTAGCCAAAGGAATTTATACAACATGAAACAAAATAACAACAAAAAATCTACCCAAACTTAGGAACACTAAGTTACAAACGAAGTTACGCCGTAGCAAACGTCGTAATTCTGCAGCTCATATTTTCAGTTGTTCGGGGAAATTGGTAAAAGCATTAAATTTACAGAGCTGCGCTGCCGGTTCAACGAGGAATTGCACTAAGTTGCTATCGGCGTTAGTGAGTGCGGATGCGGAGACAGCCGCGGATGTAATCTTATAAAAGATTAAACTATCGAAAACGTGTTTAATATATTTTGTAGTTAAGTTCTGACAATAAAAAAATCTGGTTTACCAGAAACTAGCAAGTACAGTGCACTGTATAATTGCTCTACCATTTTCGACAACAACTTCCAGTAAATTAATATTTCACTAAGGCACAGACTTTTACTTATGTATGAAATTAATATAATTGGTTGATTGTATGCCAATCAAAGCATTGGTTAAAAGTGCATCTTATTCCAACCTTTCTTATCAAAGACTTGGTCTGAAGGACTCTGACAGCTAATGTAATTACTGGGCATATGAGACTTACGAACTGATGTCTTAGTATGATGAGCGCAGTGTGGTCTCACACAGTAACGTTTTGGGTAGCACAGCATTTGTTATGAGCAGACATTGCATTTACCGTCAGGTTAACGACTTGCTCGTCTCGTCACTATCTTCAATAAAAAAACGTACGATTAAGAAGTGGATTCACGGCCGCAGTGCAAGGACTCTTGTCTTCGCGTCTTAGGCAATGAAATTTGAGATAGATGATGCATTTGCTAGAGATTCAATATTTTTATGTTTACTGAAGATAGGATTCCTGTACGCGAATCCGTCTGGGTATGTACCACCGCATTGCCAGTTATTCTGCCCGTCTCGTCAGTTTCCTCCAATAAGAAAAGTTCGATCTAATATATTATACAAAACCGCTTACGCTTTCAATTTGTATAATACTTCGGCCTGAACATTTCAGTCACTAATAAAGTTGCGTGTTTTAATTTTCTTTTACTTACTTTATAAAGCCAGATGATTCACAGCGTATGTTTTATTTTTGAATTAGTTTATAATCTCTTAGTTGAGAAAAACAAACAAATAAGTACGAAGAGAATTTTATGTTAGTGTAAAATTAAAAACATTTCCACTTACCATATTATCATTAAATTAGAATTCTAATATGATAATATTTCAATCTAATATAAGCGCTAATAGCCTAATGGCATAGTGAACGGACTGTGTAAGATAAATTCGCAGGTTCGAGGCCACCATTCGACTACGGATTCGGATTCGGATTCCTATGCAGGAATACGTCTTGGTAGGTACCACCCCAGGGCCAGTTATTCTGCCGTGAAGCTGTAGTGTGTAAACGTCATTGTGTTTCGGTCTGTAGGGCACTGAGGGCTAGCGTAATCACTGGGTGCTACTCGGAGAAAACGGAGATATTCTGAGTGACACAGCATCTGTTATGGGCAGACGTTGCACTTGCCATCAGGTGAACGTTTTGCTCTTCTCGTCACTTAATGAAATAAAAAAATTACTGTAAACCATATCTTAGCACAAATAAACTTACTTGTGATGATTTCTTTTTTGATTTTGATTTTTGACTTTGAATGATTCACAAAGTAAAATTTAGTATCGAAATAGCGTTTAGTAAAGTATATTCCAAAATCAGTCTTCTACAAATGTAAAATCGAACCTATGTGTGTAAATAGAAAAAATATACATACATACAAAAGCATCGGAACCAGCCTCTGAGGTGTTTCTGAAGGAACGTAACAACAGGACTCCCACTTCCCCCTACTCAGCCCCCCAACACTACCGCCATTCAAGAAAATTGAGGAAAGCATGAACAGGGTTATACACGTTTCGAATTTATTGTTTAGATTATTTAAAATAATTTAACGTTATATCATTTTTAGAGAGATAATAAACAAAAAGTCTGGGAGGGCATAAATTCGTTGATCAATCGTTCAGTTTTACTGAACAAAAAAAGGAGTTAGTAAAATTAAAATTCTATTTGGTACAAATTGTTACGGTAGTTATATGAAAATTTACATAAAAAAATGTTACACTGAATTCCCACTTCTAATATAGTTAATAGAATCAGGCGTTACGTTACGGAAATCCATTATAATAAAAAATTTGCTAAGATCCACATGCAATGCATACATCATACTCCTAAGTTGAATTTGAAAAAATATAATCAAAATACATTGAGACCATCAGTAACAATAACATACTCCTGGCAGTTTTCGGTCACACCGCCATCTTCTGTTTATCAGCCAAAACTGGTAACATGATAGAACAAATACAGAAGCTTTAACTCGTTTTCCCTTTCCCATTCCGATGGAAAGCTTATGCGAAACCATCGGAGTGAGGGTCAGATGCAGTGTCCGAGACTCGATCACGATGACATCTAGACCTGTTCGAATCAGACGTCGTTTCTGCCGAACGAATTATTGGCTTCGGCTTAGATTGGAACTCATTACCCTCGCTGGCCAATAAGCCACGCGGTCGTCATATATCATACGAGTATAACAGTCACATATACAATTTCCTATAATAGTAACTTAATTCGAACATAAACAATAACATAAAACGAACCTTACGATACAAAGTAGACTAACCCAGAAGTATTTTTAACATGTGACGTCAGTATCTTAAAAAAAATGTAAAGTTGACTAAAATATTGAGACAAACAAGAGAAAACACGCAATGTGTTATCGAAACGATTTGTTTCAAACAACACAACAATACGATAAAGGAATTATGAATGATGAAGACGTTATGATGGAGAGATATTTTTGAAGTTTTTTTTTAAATAAAATTGGCGATGAATAGGCACAGTTACATGATCATTAAGATAATGATGAGATCTTTAATGAATAAATCGAAACGTAGGTGCAGTATAACCCATGACGATTAATATAGTATACCAGGTTGCTAGTTATTGGGTTTCCGATTTTCACCACATCTCCAATTACTTAAGAAATTTTTACTTTGAAGGACATGATGACTATAAATTAATACAATAATAAGATAACCATATTAAATGTAAGAAAGAAAAGAAACGGCGACAGCGTAATGGTTTAAGAAACGGAATGCGAAACTTTACGTCAAAAGATCGAAACCGCCATTAGACAATCGTGAACTTCCTTCAATTATCGTTTAAGCTTAGTTGGAGCGGTTAAAAGGCATTCTAGTAATGTTAACAGAACTGCTATATTTGAACTAGAAACGTTAGGCACGGATCTTATTTCTATAACTAAGATACTAAGTTATTCCATGATAGTAAAAGTCAAATTGTCGGCACATTAGCGCAGAGCCAACCCTATTCCTTTAGGTTCCCAAAGGCACTCGCGAGTCACGTACAAAGTGAAATAGAAAAAGAACATCGCCCCACTGTCGCCTCGCAACGTGACAGTGCCTGTATAACTTGTGCCCGATTGCGACTGTTGCGGGGACTAGTGCTTGCTTCGAACATGTAAGTGGATAGAAATAGTTATATTCGTAACCTAGTTTTGATTTATTGACGAATCCTTCGTCGAAAAATAAGATCTTGGGCGCTTTTATATCGTGCTAGTATGAATATAACGAGTATCTGTATTAAATTCAATATTGACTCGAAAGTATTTTTACAGCATATAATTTTTAATTTTATTCTGAATACCAACTGAACTTTTTCCGATCATTTTGTTCCATCTTTATTTTTTACAACTTCCGTTATATAGTTATCCCCAGTTGTACACTTTAATAGAGAATTGATTTAACTTAATAAATTTCGTAATAAACGTAATTTTTAAAACAAACTTTAGTAAAATGTTGTAGCAACTAACCTCTCTTATGCTCTTCAGTAGTCCTGTTGAGTTGTGGTGGTAGTGGTGCTGGTATCGCGGGGGCTGCTGGTGCTGTTGGAAGCCCGGGGTACCACCAGCCGGTCGCCGCTTGACCATTGAACATTCTGAGCTTTTCGTATACGCTGTCGTTCTGCGCTGACGCCGCTTGCTCCTTCTGAGACGCCAGATTCCGTAGCACTCGGTTTATTGATGACACCTGGTGGTTAGTCAAATGTTACTAACAGAATATGTCAGTTATTTTAGAATACTTCATATAAGCTGGTTTATGTCAAAGACTCGTGAATAGGGACTAAGTCGTATTAAGTCACACTGGATGATTTAGTTTCGTCTGTAACTTCAAAGAGAATATAAACTCTGGTTCCTATTATTTTTTTAAAAGATAATCATATTCTCGTCCTGGTTAAGCGATTCGTTACTTCGCTACGAGCCTCAATCGGCACTCTAAGATATTAACTGTTAGAGTCTTGTAGTGATGATTACGTCTAGAGGTTAGACGTAAGAAGATGCCTTAGTCGGAATTGACTAAGAGACCTTAGCGTAATTACTTATTATTTATCGCCGGCTCGATTAGTACAAGGACGATTTGATTCTATGCTACGGGCCGCAGGTTCGATTCTCGGACTTGTTCCGGGTCTGAGTGTCTGTATATGTGTATTTTCTTCTGTAAAAACACCTACGATACACGTGAAATCCTTGTATGCTTATATAACAATAGCAATTGTGTAAAAAATGTATATTACAAAAATTTGGTTCTGCAATATAACTAATAAGATAATTAGTTTCAATTGGAATAAAGGACATATAAGAAAACGGTGAATATTAGAAAGTATGATAAGTAAGTAACTCTTTCTATTAAAAATAAATCGGCTATCAAATTGCACATGGCTCCGAATGGAAAAATTCTAACCACATTTTTTACAACGATTCAATTTGTATTGACACGAATAAGTTTAATATGGCGTTCTGAAACCAATTCTCATTATATATAATTCGATATAAACAAAATTTCCATCTCCACCAAACTGTAAACAACTATCTAATAGGAAATAAATTGCCGAGCGGCTCCCCACCCTTTAAAGTTCCGTGCACGTGTAATTTAAAATCTAATATGATTACTAAATTCCAATCGGGAGCCTCAAAGGGACACAGATTAGGGACCCGTCATTCCACCCTCCCCAACCCCGCGGAGCCTAAAAACCCCAATATCTATCTACTTTCGGCGAAAAACTACGCATGCGTGAAAAACCTGGCACACACAAATATAACACCCTATGTATGCCCATTTTAACACGTAGGTCCTCCGTTGTACTCCTAGCTATGTATTACACCGGTGGGGCGTCCCTAGATATAATATCTGTTTTCTTGTTGCCATTGGCAACGAGGAAAATGTATTTTTCCCTTGCTTCGGGGCGGGAAGTCGACCGATGTGGGGAGGTTGCGATTTTATTATCGCGAATCTGCGCTTTATAAAAAGCAAGGTTGCCTCGAAACGTTTTGATAATCGATTCCGGGCTAACTTACGTTATTTCCCGGACACTTTAATCTATTGTTGTGCACAGACGTACTTTCAATGATAGATTTAAGCTGTTAGAGGCTACCCAAAGTATTGTTTCTAACTACTGTTAAGTACTAGTTAATGGTAGTTTTTAACCTTTAATAGCGATTGCGACATGCTGAACGTAATTAAAATATATTAAAAGTGAAATGTAAAATGCCTTTTTTTAAATTCACGATATTAATTAGTTTAAAAGGTAGCAGCTTATAAATTTTCCAGTGCTGAGCACAGGTCTCCTTTCAATTTCGAGATAATTTTTAGACTCGGGAAGAGTTCGTTACTGCCTTCACTGTTTCGAGTTTGCCTTCACCGAAGAGCAGCAGTTTATAGTATATAATGTGTATATGTGAGTGTGTATGAATAAATACGTATAAATGTATTTAGTTACTTTGCATTTTAATATCGGATTATTATCTAGTTTCTTGTCACTTATTTGGTTTTTTTTAATTATGTCTGTCCTCCTTAGCACCAGCATCCTCAGCATTCTCTGCTTAACCCAAAGGTGGACTGGTAGAGAATGCCTCTAGGCATTAAGTCCGCTTTTTCGTACACCTTTTGTGCAAATAAAGTCGCAAATCAGCACTTAAAACTGTAGAGGTAATAGCATACATAAGATGACGACTGTATCCCATAAAGGGTTGTCAGAGACTGGGCACTCACTGCAAAATCAGATGACTGCCACAATCCACGTTTCACCAAAACAATATAATGCACTTGGTGTGATAGGTGGTGAGCCCATCGCCACTAGCACCCGGCATTGAAACTGGTTCACTCAAATATACGTTTATTCATAATTCTGTGGTATACTAATATTGTAAAGCTGAAGAGTTTTTTTGGATGAACGCGGTAATCTCAGGAACTACTGGTCCCAATTGAAAAATTATTTTAGTGTTGGATAGCTCATTTGTCGAGGAAGGCTACTCGTATATAACATTACGCTAGGACCCTAAGAGCGCTTTTTTTAAAATTAAAGGACAGGTAAAACCGCCGGGCACATCAAGTTTAAGATAAAATAGTACAAAGGACAGCAAAGGATATAAGCAAATAAACAAGGTTAAACTACTTTCAACATAAATGAATAATGGTCATGAAAATTAGACACAAAATAGCTAACTAACTAAGCTTAGCTCTGTGTTGGAAATAAATCTAATTATAAAACAGTGTTACTTTCAATCGGTCAACGTAAAATAGAACCTATAAAATTCGTATCTTTGTATGGTATAAAATTTAAGCGAAACATTTTCTATACATAATTAAATTATATAGTGAGGTATCGTGAGAGTCCAACTTGTGATAGTATTTGTTTCTCGAAAGTAAACAGTACCTTCTATAACTATAAACATCGCACATTTATTGGCATTTCGAAAGTAATTGTCTTTATAATTGCGATAGATGTTTTATGCGACGCAATGGAAAATCTATAAATATTTCAAACTCAATGTAAGGTTAATTTCTTTTTTCTTTGAGCTTCACCAAAATCTTCTAAGTTATTAACATACACCGTAAAATCTTTGTAAAATAACAATTAAAATATACACGATGAATTTTTGTTGACAATACTACACTAACATTAAAATTTAAGTGGCATGCATCTTGTAAATGACGGCTTTTCAATAATTTTTCCTACTCATAAAGGCAGAACAATATTTCACTCTTAATAACACTAACGTACGAGTTATATACTAAAAACACAAATTCTTTGTCTGTTGTGGTCTGATAGTGTTGTGATTGTCCATTTGTCTAAGACACTGCACTACCTATGATCTTATCGCATGTACGTTACATCGAGCGCGGGTATGTTAGAACTAGTGAGTGCGAGTGTGGATGGACAAACACTCACACGTGTTTGTCCATACACTTATGGCACTATAATTTCTCCTGTTCAGTTTATTGCTTCTGACTGTATTTGGAAGATGTCGCCGTGAACGGTGACGCGACATCATCATATTCACTAATACGACTTTACTAATGTGTATGGTATTTAACAAACACACTGAATTAAATCATTATCAGATTCTATACAGTCCACTGCTGGACATAACGCTATCCAAATTGCGTGATTAAAAGTAAGGAGTTATCGTAATCGCTAAGCTTGGCAGCCACTAACTCCTAAGAGGCCTTGCCTGAGAGGTTTTTTTTTGATTGGACGAGACGAGCAAAACGTTCACTGCCCATAACAGATACTGTGTCACTCAGAATATTTCTGTGTGTCACCACACTGCACCCATTACCATGAGACATCAGTTCTTAAGTCTCAAATACCACTGGGTGATTACAATAACTCTCAGTGCCCTTCAAACCGAGACAGTACCTAATGTTTGCACAGAATAACTGCCCTGCAGTGGACCATGACAGATTCCTGCATAGGAATCCTACCACCTGCTGCTTCCTACATCCACTCTGGATAGTTTAGATTTGGCATATAATGTTTATTTCGCCATCTGATGGAGGCTACAAGATTTGTCTTATCATTGAGATTTGCATTTCTTTAATATCTATTACATATTATAAAAGCAAGCGTAGCAAATTCCGTAAATATTTTGTAACAAAGTGTATTTTGTATAGAATCTGTACCAAGTGTATAGTTCGCCTATTTAATCCCATGTACCGCTAATGGAAGGTAATGTACGCACAGACTAGATTAGCGCGGGATGGAGTGTAGGAGATAAAAAACCTACATGCATTTTAATCTTCTATACAGGATATAAGCTGTGGTTTTTTTGTCTATTTGCTTTGTGGGGGTAATGGACTTCTTATTAAGGATTATTTGTGCATATATCTAATAGCTTATTTAATTAAAAATTAAAAAGATAACTATTTCATTTAATCAATGTTTTGTTAGATTTAAAACAACTAAATAATAACATAATTCACCCATATATGCACGTGTGGTTACAACATATTTTTTAATTTAAAAAAATATTCGGGGTAAATAAATAATTTACAATTTTTAACGTTTAAAATATTATTAAACAGTTCACTCTTAAAGATCGGTAAGTGGGTTTTAAAAAAGTATATTAGATCTCTAACTGGAATAATAGATAAAAAATAATTAAGATAAATTCAGTAACTAAAATCATCAAATGTTTTCATTAAATGTTTTTACACAAAAATTTCAAATTGGTCCTAAATACTTTAGAATATGAGTAACGTTTCAGGCATTATATAAAAAATTATCGAAGTCCAGATGACTTTAGAACTTGTAAACTTGAAGTTATGTAAAGTCCAGATACCTATAAATTTATATTTGTTTTATTAACCTGTTAAATTTACGAACTCAAACTCCCATGCGCTATGCCGTGTTTACAAAAAACCGATTCTAATTTCTAAAATACCTTTTCATAGTTAAATGTCACAGAAAAAAAATCTAATTTCAAACACGAAACCGTCCAATAAGAGAGGTGCATTTAAAACACGACTTCTGGTTTTGACAGCTCTTTAACCAATCAGATCGGAAAGGGAAAAGATTAAAGAGCGACTGTACGTACGTGTGTCCTATTAGAATTTTAAAAGGATTTATCTTTTTGGATGTACGATTACCTGTTTGAATGGGAACTGTTCGTTTGATGGAAACTCGATTACAGTTTTTGTCCCCGTACAAATCGTATCCATGTTCATGAGAGTAGTAAATGTTCCTAAATGAATACATCAAACAGTGCTTGTAAATATATTACACATAATATGTCAACTTTTATCTAAATCAATAATGTGAATAGACTACAATGATCTAATTAAAAAGTTTGACTTTTAAAGAATGTTAGGACTATTCATAATGTTATATACCTACTTAGTGCGAATATAATAAGTCTGCACAATCAAATTTGTTGCTTTAATCGTATGCCGCGAATTTTTACTTTGTGCGAAGTTATAGCGAATTATTAATTTTCGATAATGCTCTATATCTCTCTAAAGTAAAAAACTTCCACTGGTTGTAGGATTCGTGTGCAGGAATCCGCCGAGGTAGGTACCATCGCAGTGCCAGTTATTCAAGTCAAGCAGTGGTGTGCAAACATTACTGTGTTTCGGTTTGAAGGGCTCATAGCTAGTGTAAATACTGGGTATGTGAGATATAAAAACTGATATGATGATATATGTGACGAGCGCAGTGTTGCCATAAAGAAATCAAAGTGACACAGTTAACGTTTCGTCTCTTTCTTCCATAAGCAAAAAGTAAGTATATTACGAAGTTTGTATGATCATCAGCCTCTACGTTTTCCATTGTAAGACAGAGGCCTCTCCCAAGTTGGAATTATTCGCCCTATTTACCATGCTAAACCAGGGATTGGCAATCGCAGTACCTTTAACGCTGATGCTGATCAAAGTCTATAGTAGAATTGATGTTCAAATTTGACTAAATTAGGCATAATAATTCATCAATCAATCAAAGTCAAAGTAAAAATCAATGTAAGATAGGGTTCTACTTGAAACTTAAAAATGTATCTAAAATATAGCTAGAAAGCGAGAACAACAAAATAACGACGTTTACACCAAAAACAAACACGTCAAAATGATTAACTTAGATTTTTTATCGTTACGTTTTCATACTGAGAGCAAAAACAGCAGCTGCGTGCAAGGTTGCGTGATAAATTCAACACACGGCTAAAAAAATCTCGACTGCGGTGACATCTGAGTAAACACAAATGAGGGATCAATTTGAAAAGAATTCTGATTGTAAGTCAATGAAATGAAAAAATAACTCGCGCAACTTGATTAACAATCAGCATGGTTTTAATCAGAAGCCGAAAATTACGGTAAATTAGTAAATGTGTGTTTCATAAAACTAGAATAAACGAAATGCCATGAAAAATCTCATGACAATGGGGGAGTATCTAAAAGCACATGAACAATTGATTCATAAAATACGTTCTGCACTCTGATCGCGAATGCAACAGTGCAGCGATTCCGGCCTATCTTCAACTTTAGAGAGCACTACGAGGCAGGAGTGTTAAAAGCCGAAATCGGCTAAAATGTATCTTACTGCTATAATAAAGCCGTTAGTTTGTATGTTTGAACGCGCTAATTTCAGGAAATACTAATCTTATTTTAAAAGTTATTTTTGCATTAGATAGCCCGTTTATTAAGCAAAGTTTTAAAACTTTAAATATTGCAGCTTCAAGGAGCTGCATGCTGAAAACAGAACATTGCCGAGAAGGGCACGGCTGTGAACGCTCAGATCATGCGGTACCATGCAATAAGCAACGATGTGGTCGGCTTATTTTGTGCGGGTGAAACCTCGGGGCATTGCTGGTTAGTTATGCATCACAAATAATCAAAAAGTAAAAAAAAAACTGAACTGAGAATTATGATATAGCGCTTTATCATCACCTTCTTAAATTCACTTAATTCTCACGATCAGACGTAAATATACGACAGAATAATGAAAAGGTTGTTTATTTTATCGTAATGTTATAAACAAAATGTTATACTGGAAACTACTTTTTCATTCACTCAAATACACGACACTGAAGTTATTAAATGAAGGCACTTGATCAGTCGTGTATATGCAGACATGGTTTATGCCAGATATTAAAAAAACAATATAAACGTTTTCTAACGACTTGTTGGACTCAGAAACTCGGTCGTTAGAGTTTCTGAGTCCAACAAGTCGTGTTCATAGTCATGAAATCCTAACCGGACCAGCACCGTTTGTGCAAAAACACTGAACAATTTCAAGTCTCGTTGTGATGACTCCCCGTGTTGACACTGACACTCCATCCTAGCCTATCTCCGATCTTATCACTTGTATTCTGAACCGGCCAGATGGGCAGCGTCACCAAGGTTCAATAGCCGATTCGGTAGTGACCCTACCTTAAAGGATATGTATCAGATCTCATTAATGACTATCAGTTGTTGATGAATGATTTATATCTGAGTCAGAATATATATTTATGATATCACTATCTAGCATCCAAGATATATTGAATCTATATATGTTTTTAATTTATCACCATTGTTTAGGAATAGATAAACTGTGAAGTATCCGATATATACAAAATATAATTTTGACTAAAATTTTCTAAAATTTCAGTTATTTTCGTTCTTAATATTAATACGTTAATTTAACTTCCTCACTTGGATATGCCGTAACAAGACCCACGTGACATGATTTTTATTCTGCAACATGCAACCTTCGGACATTTGCACGCAGGAAGAGACGGGACTGTAACATGATATGGACTTGAATTAAAAATAAGTTATTCATTTAAAAAAAAGTATCTTGTGGTAATTTCGAGTTTAAAGGTTTTTTTACAAGACCTGTTTATGAAAATGCTTAAAATAATTATCAGACTTCATTAAACGTATGCGTAGACACTCTTATGTTTTCGAGTGAAAAAAGTTTTTTTTAAATCGGTTCAGAAATGTCCGTTATATGAGGAAAGATACATAATAAATAAAGTCCAAATGACCTCTTCTTTTTTTAAATTAGATCATAACTACTATTCCTATGCAGGAATCCGTCTAAGTAGGGTTCCGGGGGGTTCGAGGTGACACAACATTTGTTATGGGCAGATGTTGCACATACCATCAGGTGAAGTCTCTCGTTTCCCAAAATAATATCAGAACACTAAATTTATACAAACCGAATAGCGTGATCCGACTTCATTCAATTTACAATTATATCTTCCACAAATATCTGTTTTAACTGGAATCCGAACCCATGACTATAGACAGGTACACTGACCTCTTACGGAATACATTGTTCGCGAAGTTAATTCGTACTGCTCGTTTTTACTTTAACGGTGACATTAACATAATATGTATCTCAATAGTGAATGAAACCAGTATGGGCGAGAAATCATGGTGCTAGGAACATATCATGTTTCGCGACAAGAGCCGTGATAGTGCTCGATAGGGTTGCCATTAGGTAGACTTTATCCGGGTTTTAAGTAATTTTTAGAGTTTTAGAGTTGTTGAGAAATTTTCTATATCTTAAATTTTATATTGCCGTAATAATAACATCCATTCAGTAAGTAAGATAACATCCTGTGCTCGCCATTTTGAATTTCTGTAAATAAAGAACCTTTTCAGATATTATGTAGAAACTAAAATTTAGTCTGTTCTGTAATCTGTATTTCCATAATCTGTGCGAATTTAATGTTATAATATTGTCATATTTAAATTATATTTATTCGACGAAAATAAACTTTTAACAAAGAACTTACTGAAGCAAGTGAACGTTTTGCTAGTTTCGTCACTTTATCCAATGAAATCCAGTAAAAATACCCGGATATATATACTGTGTTCAGAAAAAGTATACTTTTGACACTGCGATCAAATTTCCTTTTTTCAACTCTGTGGCCTGTGACACAGAAAAGCAGTTTATTAAAAAATAAAATAAGACGGGTAGATATACCTACAATTTTGATTATTAGCTTATAACACGAGGGTCCGAACTGTGAATTTTTTAAAGGCAACCCTATCTGCCATAGATCTATGTGAAGTGCGCGGGCGTTCCCGCGTCACTGTGACACTGACAGGTGTCACGTGGGACGCGCGCGCACCTCATTACCCCGCTTCGGACAAGCGATAGATCATCGATCCAGTGTTGGAGATCCATCGGCCTTGGTGGTCCGGTCCGTACACATAAAAACAAGTCCGAACAAGATCTGCATTTACGCGGATAATCGATTTTGCTGTTGATCGATTAGTTGTTTCATTTCGAATATTAGACTTAGTAGAGAATTTTCAAATGTATTGTTTAAATAAAGATGATACGTAAGAAACTTGATGCTGTAACAATTCTCGTTGTACAATTTTCCAAATTAGATATAATGCCTGAGGTACTTTAGTTTACTTTTACTATGCAGGGGTCCGTCTATACCAACAAGCAATAGTGTACAAGCATTTTTGTGTACTTTGGCTGGGAGATCCGGGAATGTCCGGGAATTTTGCGTCCAGTAATTAGACTTTACTTTACCGGATTTCGAACATCTACTAGTTTTTTCAAAGTTTCGAGTGTAACTAGAGTCGCCAGTATGACACGCATAGCACGGCTGCCAAGTATGGCGCTCCGTATCCGCAGGAGTCTCCGGAGGTGCCTTAATGTTTTATAAAGTTTTTTACGTTGATACAAATGTACGTTAATTGTCTACTAAAGTTGAAATTAATCAATAAGTAAAAGCGAGGGGCTCAATTTAGGTTATGTTTTGGAATATAATAAAAATACACAGGTAACATTTACCCGAAATAAGAGTTTTTATATTTGAAAATAACTTGCATTTTTGTTTTCCCTATAAAAAATAAAACAAGTAAAAACATTATTGAGGCTTAATGCAATATATATTTATTTTCATATATTTTACTACTGCCCGACTCCGTTACCCTAGACTCGTACCAGAAAATGATGAGCCTGTATTTGATGGCCCTTAATGTAGCTAGTGTAATTATTGGACATAAGAAACTGAAAACTGAAGTCTCAAGGTGACGAGCGCTCATAGCACCACCAGATCTTTTCAATTCGAAATACTGGGTGACACGGAAACTGCTAAGGGCAGCGCAGTACTTACCATTAGGGGGAAGGATTCGCTCTTCTCCTTACTTTATGCAAGAAAAAAAATCATCATATATATTGCTAAATATCTTCCTATGCACCATACTGTAATTAACTTTTTTAATATTTGTTTTCATTGAGCTATTGTTAGGTTTCATTCATAATATTACACTCGATATTTTATCAGTTTTTTATCATTACAGCTAATCTCTAGTCCATTGCTGAACATAGGCCTCCCCGTAGATTGCCACAATAGTTTCTAGCTCTCATTTTGGAGGGATTTGCCATGGTTGCCCTGCTTGGCAGGTTGTCAAGCGCAGTTTATTTATTCAGATGTTCCAAGAAGATGCTGCTGCCCATCTTCTGGTTTTTATTTTTCCTTCTTTCGACTTTTACGACACCCATGGGTTGAGATGGGGTGGTAGATTCTCTTAAGCAATACGGCAATATTTAACAGTCATTAATAGAAAAAAAAATGAACATATTACAGAACGAGCCCCTCGTACTATTCAGCTTCACTTTTCTTCGTCCATTCAACGACAAACTGATATCTAAGAGTTATCCGGACAAAAGCTATTACGCTGAATAAAAATTCCGTCAGTTAGGGGATCGCGGAACCCCACTCTGAGCTACGAATACTATTACCTACATTGGTATTATCTATAAACATTTTAACGTACGCGCTTAACCCGCGGAGACCCGCGTTTGATTCCCCGGCGAAAAGCGGTTTTGGGGGTGCGGTTTAGTTCGGGGGTGATTTTTTGTAATTCCCATAGGATGTCGAGATTGGTTAGCTTCGCGGAGTATTATTTGAGCTCATAAAAGCGGGTTAGTTATCGCATTTATAAATTTAGGACAATTTGTCTTGTACTTTCAGATGAAATATGTTATTTATTTATAAACGACATATCTCTTCATACTTACAATGGTAAGATAGCATAAATAACCGACGTTAGCCGTAAACGTTTTTGTAACTTGAATGCAAGTTTACTTTTTATAACCTGTGTTATGCAGTCTCTCACGCGATCGTGTCGAATATTTTGACATTTAAAATCCTTTCAAAATACTGTAGTGTTATTGATTACAAAACTACTATAGTATTTATCCTTTAACCTTAGCATACAAGGACCACGGCAATTCTTAGGAATAAAATATAGAAACGTTTACTAGATTACATATCGATCTTTCAAAAAATGTCTACGCAAGCTGTGTTTGCGCTGTGCAATTACCAAGGCACTATATTTTTTTATATAAACAAAGATATGTAATAATTTGAGAATTTTAGTTATTAATTAAGAAATAATTTAATAAATACTTAATTTATAACAAATTTGTTGAATTGGCGATTCGATGATAATGAAATTAAAGACTTGGCTCTATAGGGGATGTCACAACTTTTTAAGCTATTAACGGTTGCGATGCGAGGCTTGGCATATATTTTTTTTATATTTTAATGTTTTTGATGGGATCACACATGTCGGCTCAGTTAACACAGGCTCTAAGTGATTAGCTTCCTCGGCTAGTGTTTTTGCCTACAGATAGATGTCACGACTCTGGGCGTTTGTTCGTGTGAAAATACCTCTGTAAAAATTACCCGCGAAACTGGAGAAATCGTAGTGTGGGGCTTCGTTTTCGAATAAAACTATATAGACTGTACAACCATATACATATACCATATACAAATAACGATATTTGATATCTAATAAAACATCTGCCCCCCAAGGAATCCTTCTGCTCCGCGATAATTGAAAGTGAAACGTATAAATACGTAAGAAGGCGCTCCCATGTAAAGACTTATTTTGCTTCAATACGGAGAGCATTATCTAATGGAGATAATATGTCACAGTACGTAGGAAGCAAGTGAGCGCAACCTGCCGTAACGGAGAGGGCATCGTTGAGCACCACGCGATGCGGCGCGTGTTATACGAGAAATCGATTTTGTGACTATTACTACATAGAAGTGATGACACGTTAATCCATTAACGGCATTACTACAGGCGATCACTAAATATAAACTTAAACAGGTTACATAAAAAATATTATTCGTTGCAAACAATATTTTTAAAACATAAGCACTAGATAACTACATAGATAATATATTCTCTGTGCTTATGTTTGTAGGTAATAATATGCAAATGCATCTTTGCCTTTGCGTTCAATTTATGGAACATGAAACGCGTCTTTATTAACTCGTTAATTTGTAAGTCATGGTATCTTTGTAACACATATGCAATCGGTTGTCTCTGTTATAACTTTAAGGTAGGTGTATTGTAAACAGGTGTTCATCAAATTACAGTGTTTGAGGTGACGTTTTGATCGACTTTTTAAAATGTAGTAAAATAATCTCCAATTACGGCCGTTTGCGTGTATACGAAAACGAAACCGGGCTACATACGGCTACGTATTACAGTACACTGCACGCAGAAGCCCCGAAACTGCGCGTCGGTAGCGTTTCGGCGGTGTCGGGTAACAGCGCTGTCGCACGAAGCGAACGAGCTCCATGAGGAATTCCAAATTTAAATTAGGCGTATCCAAATTTTATTTGTCGCTTCGTGAATGCCTGACTGCTATTTTTTCGGATACTCGCTTTAGCATTGTTTTATGTTCATCATTGTAAGGAACGTATCCTAAACTAGACTTAATTATTTAATATATAGTAAATCATGGTTTGTACTCTTTTGGTAGTTTTTCCGGAGTATTCATGGTTCTGTTTTGTAATACCTACCATATTCAAATAACGATAGCAGTATATGGCCATGCAAAATATCTTATTAGCATAACTCAAACGCCCTAACATTTTCGTAAATATCTCCGGACTTAACCATCAATTCCTATGCCATCGCGAGCTGTCGACGTTAATCCGTTGGACGAGGGCGGCAATATTGCTTGATGCAGATCTTTATTTGATCCCCGTGAGTGTGAATGCGACAACAAATGTTCTGTGCATTCACGCGTGAAAGGAACGTGGCATTATAGCATAAAATATAGAGAACAGAACGTCATAAGTGACAATCTTACTTAACAACTTTTTCATTTGTTTCGAGTTTTATTTATCTAAAAATGTAATAAAGGATCTTGATAATCTGATATAACTAAACACAGTTTTTGCAAAATTCTATTATTTTTTAATGGCCGATAAATTATAAAACTCGTCATAACTTCATTATAATTTAAAAAAGAATGATCATGAGAAAATTAAACTTTAGTTGACCACTTTGGCGATAATAATAATACTGCTATAATTATGATTAAACAAGTTTTTTGGTTTCAATAAAAAATAAACTATATCGGGCCTTACGACATTATGCCGTCGAACACAAATCGATTGTCCCGCGTATTTTTGTTCCGCGTCGGTAAGAAACAGAACGCCCATTCGACCGTTACGACTAGTCTACGCAGCGGTAAGCTTTTATCTCTCTCTAACACATATGTGAGTGTATTATCCATTTCTCTCACCTATTTGCCCAGTGGGCCATTGCGTGGGTAGTCATAAAAATAGCCCCTTTGGCGCCGAATCTTCCAAACCCTCGATATTTCAATTTTGCGTCCATCCTCTTGTTATACGGTATAGGTGTAGCGATATATCTTATAATATGAGTATAATTATAAATTACATAATACGAGTATAAATATAATTATAAATTATAAAAGCACTGAATTATATTAGGGATAATGGAGGTTATCAAAGTTATAACTATATGAACTCTAATTCTAATTTCAATTAATCTGGTAATATCTTTGTTCAGAAATGGAAAGTACATTTTGGCTAAAAAAGATAAGATTTTTATGGTTGCAATATTATATTTCACCGAGCGTTTATAATATGTACATAGACAATTTTAATGTTCTAATTACAAGAGACATTCTAATTGTATTTAAAATCTGAAAATCGATTGCTTATGTATTGCTATTGCGTATCGGTACAGTCGTTGGGTGCCGTACGTATATAAATATGTTTGTGTATTATTACCATAGCTATCTGAGCCTTAACGACAGCGTGGTCTAGCGGTTAGAGTACCTGACTACCACGCCGCGGTTTCTGGGTTCGAATTCCAGCCGGAGCCTACATTTGTACAAAAACACAAATTGTTGGTTTTCTGGACTGGTTGTGTTGTGATTGTCCTTGTGTTTCTGACACTGCATCCTAGCCTACGTCCGATCTTATCGCATAGGCGTATTTCAGGCAGTTAGGACGAGTAGCCCATGTGATTCAGCGTATACTTGTGGCACTATAATATCTCCTGCTCAGTTGATAATTTATGACAGTAATCGGTAGTTATCGTCGTGGTCGAAAATCGGTTTTTTCAGAACATTTTTTAATGAAAAATTACTAAAACTTATTGTTTAATTTAATAACAATAGTAGCTGAATTTATAATTAAGAGATTAGAGGGTTAGATTGTGTTTCGGTTTGAGGGCACTGAGAGCCAGCATACTCACTGGGCATATGAGACTTAAGAACTTTGATTTTTTCAGAGTGACGGGCGCATTGTGGTGTTACACCGAAATTTTCTGGGTGACACAGCATTGTTATGGGCAGAGGTTGGACTTTCCATCAGGTGAACGCTTTGCTCATTTAATCACCTTATCCAATAAAAAAAAAACAAAAAAAAAAGAGATCTTTGCGTATTATGTCAGTTATATGTATTAATGTATTATGTCAGTTATATTTATGGTTCCTACTGGTAGTAGGATTCCTTTGCAGGAATCCGTCTAGGTAGGTTCCACCCCAGGATCAGTTATTCTGCCGTGAAACAGTAGTATGCAAACATTACTGTGTTTCGGTTTGAAGGGCACTGTGAGCTAGCGTAATCACTGAGTATATGGGAATCAAGAACTTATGTCTCATGGTGATGGGCACAGTGTGGTGCCACCCAGAAATTTTCTGGGTGATACAGCGTTTGTTATGGGCAGGCGTTGCACTTACCATCAGGTGAACGTTTTGCCAATTTCATATCTGATTAAAAAAAATAAGCTGTTTTACTACGCCAAACAATATGAATTCATTCATTCTTCTATAACTCACTTTATAATTACCACTACAAAACCAATAACTTCAACACTCGAAATCGATTTTTTTGGCAAGACGGGACTGCCATTGTGTCACCAAGTGTTTACATCATTCTGTAAGAAATTCGCGAAACCATTTTCGAGTTTTGACATTATTAACAGAAAAATTGGCTGGATGAATGATGTAGAAAAAAAATACAATATGCCTTTGATATTTTTTGCGTCCGCCGGTCGGCAGATGTCGTTTCAAAGTGTCTGGTTCGATTACCGCCGGTGTCACGTCGAGTACAGCTTTATTTAACGTGTTGTATTCGATATTTTTCATAGGGATCGCCAGATTATATATATCTTTGTGTCATGTCATTAAACTTTGCAGTATCGACCTTTTTCAGTGTGTTATTAATTAATAAAGCTTTTTGTATGGGTTAAAGTTTCGATGTCCTTTTTTACTTGCAGTTTTCAATTATCATCAATTAATTTATATGTTGATACCTAACATTATTAAATAGATAATGTAGAAATTTAGATGGATAAAAGCGCTGTTTGTTTGTGTAAAAGTTTTTATACTTTTAAGTAAGTGAGAGTAAGATGGTAGTAACTAATTGCAGGTGCATTGTCACCCCTGAGGACCGTGTTGGAATTCCTCAAATCTAGTAACTGTGCTAGATACACCTTTCGTTACTTACTATCGAAGTGCACAGAGTTATGCTTCCACTTTACGGTTGTGTTCTTTGAGAGCGCGATATTTCTGCGGTCGATCAATTCTCGTGTTATAGCCCGGATATGTAAAAAAAATAACGAGTTTTGTTAATTATCCAGTCAACATAACTTTTTTATGGAAGAAAGTGACAAGACCAGCAACACAGTCCACTGCATTCGTCACCTTGAGACATCAGTTCGTAAGTCTCATATGCCCAGTGATTACACTAGCTATCAGTGCCTTTAAAACTGAAACGGAGTATTGTTTACACACTACAGCTTAACGGCATAATAACTGGCACTGCAGTGGTACCCACGTAAACAGATTCCTGTCGAAGAATCTACCACCTTTAAAACTTTAATGAATGTTGAATTCCTGTGACGTTGGTAGGTTTTTTAAATTCATATTACGTGTTTATTATTAGCTACTTTAAGTTATTGTTTTCTATATAATTTAAACAATGTAATAGAAATATAACTTTTACTCCTTGTTCTTCGCATTAACGGTTATTCTCTATACCAAAAACCCTGTACAGGATGTTAGTAAAATGTATTTATGTTCAACTATTGGAACTTCTGCCCTCACAATCCTAGCTGCATTTCTTTTTTTTACTGAACCTATGTCGTACGTCGGTTTTTCCTTTTAAATTCATAAATTGAATAAATAAGGACTGTCCAAATTGAATAACGTTCTGTTGTGTATCTGACAAAGAACTAATAAAATTTGAACATCAAACATCGTAAAATAAACTCTTATAAACCGTCATCAATAATTTTAGCAGAATGGACTCCGTTGCATTATGTTAGCGTGCATGTTGAAAAGGATCAACTGGACAAAGAGCCCGGGTATGGGTCCGAAACATTTGGCCCGTTTAGAATTTTTAATGTAGCGAAATTGGATTAAGGGCACAGTATTGTCATTTACTTCATCCAATTGTATTTTGTTGAACACTCATGGTGTGACCATGATACATTTTACCATTAAATTTCTTATCATTTCTACCTCAGTTTTACGACTCTTACATAATGACTTCTTATATTTACACGATAACTACACATTTAAATAAAACTAGATTTTACAGATTTTATCGCGTTTAATTTTGAACTATTTATAACCCGACGTTTCGAGAGCTTTACAGCACCCATGGTCACGAGAGGACTGAGGTGATGTCATAGTTAACCCAAGGTGCCTTCAGATTTTAACTAGTATTTTTGGTCCGATCTACGCAAAAACAGCTAACTGTGTCTAGTAGTCTTGCAGCGGTATGCTTGGTTTTTGATTTAATTTTATTAATTATAGGATCCTAAGTCAATGGTAGTTGTTATAGTTATAGTTGAAATTATGATGTTTTCTTAATTTCAAGAGCCTCGCCAATCATACTTAGTAGGAATCGGTGTTTTTTTTGCAAGGATTTGTGGTTCATCAAATCTGATGTAATGGTTGGGATGATCCAGTTACATGGTCACTGACTGCAGACTTCGTAGAGCGACGATTCTTCGATAATTTGCACCTGTCTTTCTGAGTCCATTCCTGAACATAGGTATTTTCTGGAAAGCATCAGCAAAAGCTTGCATGTATTCCATGAAAGATTTGCCCATGGTAAAAGCAGACACATGTTTTGTCATCAATACATTTATTTACGTTTTGTTCGTATATCATTAATAGCTACGCCCCGCGGTTTCGCGTGAAATAAGCGACACGACACGACTTCTTATACCGTAGCAAGTATCTTTATAGCCTAGAACCTTTCTCAATAAACGGACTCTCTAATGCAAAAATATTTTTTTAAATCAGATTAGTATTTCTTGAGATTACCCTGTTCAAACTTACAAACTCACCAGCTTTATATTACAGCAGTAAGATTTATATTTTACATAAAAACTACACATATTGCTTTAATGTTCTTCTTTGCGGTCGATCGAAACAAAAACTTATTTAAAAATATCTTTCCTTTACGTTTTCAAAAAGTGACCAAACATGGTTACCCTAATCTTCACAATAGATACGGGACATAGGTTTGGCGAATTTAATTAGATCCAACAAATATTGAAACATGTTTTGACGTGAACATTGTTGCATCTAATTGTGCCTTGTATTTTTGATTAAGCTCTATTTCAATAGACTTGAGAAAGTGTTTATTGAAATACTGTAAGGACGGCATCGTTGAAGCGGCGTACGACATGCTGAATTGTAGGACCCGCGTTCGGTTTCCACCTGAAGCCAACATTAGTGAATTACATTAAATTGTTGGTGTTTGTATAGTTGAATTGCCATTGCCCCGTGTCTCTGACACTTCCGATCTTACCACATTTCGGACACGGAAATTGAAAATTTATGAGTCAGGCACACACTCGTTATCACCTGCCGTTTTCGCTTATACTAAAGTCAGTTATTATAACCACGACTGCGTGGCCTATATATATATATATATCCGTCTAGGTAGGTACCACCCCAGGGCCAGTTATTCTGCTGTGAAGCAGCAGCAGTGCAAGCATTGCTGTGTTTCGTTTTGTAGGGCTCTGTGAGCTAGCGTAACCACTGGGCGTTTGAGACTTAAGAACTGATGTCTCAGGGTGACGGGCGCATTGTGGTGTCACACAGAAGTATTCTGGGTGACACAGCATTTGTTGTGGGCGGACGTTGCACTTACTATCAGGTGATCGTTTTGCTCATTTCGTTACTTTCTACTATAATATATATATATACATAATATATAATATATATATATATATATTATAGATGTGAAAATAACACTATCTGCCCCTTTGCCTGTTTGTTTCCTTTTCACGGTTCAAATGCTGAACTAATCTAGACGAAATGTGGTACAGAGATAGTTTGCATCCTGAAAACGGACATAGGATACTTTTTAAGCCTGAAAAGCAAATAGTTTCCACGGAATATTTGATAAACCTATAACCACGCGGGCAAAATCGCGGGCATCAACTTGTCTTAAATAAATGAAGTATTACTGATTAGTTAACATAGATAGAAGAGATAGAAATTGGACAAATATTGAGAATTGTGTTCATTATTTTATTTAAACAAACCGATGAACTGTAGACCACGCTCGGTTAACTTGTAATTCTCAACTTTTAGCATCCACTAGAACTTTATGGCTTTGAGCCTTTGGTGTGATTATTTGTCTGCATGTTGTAAATACAAAAAAAATATGAATAAATTTCGCTAGAAACATGTTTCCCTATTAATAATATAATATAGTATATTGAACCTTACGTTTGTATATTGAAAGCACATCGAATCGTGATAAGTTCAAAATTCTTCATGAGATATATTTCAAAGTCATATTATCCATTAATTAAATAAACTGTTTGACGGTCTTAATTTTTTACAGTAGTTCACTATGCCTATCATATAAAAATGATATTTACCGAACAAAATGTTAAAAATAGATTCTTATTTAAAAAAATAACGTATTAGGCAATATAAATGTTAGAAAGTTACTATAATAAATGATTTTAATACAATCATTCAGTTATGTGAGTCTCTATAGATATTACGAGCTGAAACTTTTTCCTTCTAATCATGTACGTTATTTTTTATGTTATCTGTATCTACATATATATTAATGGCAGTATTCTATTAAAAATAAAATAAAAACTAAAGCCATGCAGGCAGGTAAGAAATGTAAGTCAAAAATATATAATTAGGTACTCACGCTAGGAATATTGTCGTTATTGCACACGTTCTCACTGAGCAGGCGATCCCTGATCTCCCACGCGAAGATGGAGGGGCACTCCCGCTTGTAGTCCGCGATCTTCTGGACAACCGGGGTCGTCGCCACGCGCGGCTTGGAGCCCCCAATAGCACGGGGCTTTATTGACCCCGTCTCGTAATATCTGCGTGCGAAGCTGAACTTAGTTTGGATTGTGGAAAGTGGCGAGAGCGTAATACACGAAAATGTTACTCTAACATATTTTTGTTTTTAATAAGCTCTCAATACAGAGAGTACATGTATACAAATGAATTTCAGTATCAAATAAAAAATAATAAATAACGCATTTAAAGGTGGAAATTATCGTTTGAACGTACTGTCTACTTTATGTTACGAGTATAATAAGATCTACGTGGAGGAATTTTGCAGTAGTATGTAACCTTTTATTTGCAAATAAATAAACTAGTGTCCGAAATTCAATATCTTGACGATGGTGGATTGTTTGCTATTCATATGTTTTTACAAACACTGTGGTACTTAAAAATTAGTAATTTTTAGTAATATATTTTACAAGTTGAATTATCTTGTAAAGCGATGTTTAGCTGCATTATATTTAGATTAGTTTAGTTTTCAGGTATTTTTGGAAGTTTTTATACGTTAGTATTATATTTGGGAATAGCATTGATATCTAAAATTGGTATAGGAGATATTCACCTAGTTCATGCACAAATAACATCACATAAATGTAGCAAAATGAAGTAAGCGTATATTTGTTTACATAAATGAAAATAAAAAAGAGGTGCGATAAGGTACAGATGCAGACGAAGTGGCTCGTAAGCTTAATGCTGTGTTTGAAGAGAGTTTACCTAACGAACAGACCATGTTTTTTTAGTGTATTTCCCAAAACGATTTTTTGCTTGCCTTGCGTTTATGAATCAGCACAGTAATGTAGGAATTATGGAAAATATTGTGACGTGTGATTAGAAATGTTTTTGTATAAGCAACAGCCCAACGCACAACGCAGTGCCAGGCGAAGCTGCAGACCCCTTATTCCCTAAATAAATTGTCGCAGAAAAAGATGATGATAACAGTAATATCGGATATAGATAAAACGGGCAGAAAAACAGCCACTACTCGTCTATCGAACTTCTTCGCCAACTGATCCAAGAAAACGTGCGATCTCGCACTGCTCAACAAACAATCTAAGTGCTATAGGAGCTACAATTATAAACTATCTGGGATCCCCTCTACTTACCAGATGTAGCCCCAACCAATCACCACTTTTCCTCAAACTGGACAACTTTTTAGAACAAACAAAGTTTTATTTGGGAAGGAGAATAAAATGCCTCCAATGTAGTACATATCATTCATCATCATCGTTCTTCAATATAAGAAAGGACAATTTCATACTTGAACCGTGTTGTTCGTCTTATATATTGTATGTGTACCTACCCAACATATAAATACATAAAAAAGTTAATACGAGGGTGGATTGAAAAGTACTCGGCCTAACCAAGAAAATAAACACATACTAAATCAGTTATATTTTTATTTTTCTACATAATCACCATCAAGTTCAATACACTTTTGCCACCTCCCCTTCCAAGCATTTAGACCGTTAAAAAAAATGATTCTTCCTTACAGTCAAAACATGCGTCTACAGCTGCTTTGACCTCGTCGTTTGTCGAAAATCTTTGACCTCCCAAGTGCTTTTTTAGGTTAGGGAACAGAAAGAAGTCTGATGGTGCCAGATCAGGTGAATACGGCGGATGCGGTAACAGTTCAAAGCCACAGTTGAGAATTCCAGCCATTGACTGTACTGACGTGTGAACACGGGCGTTATCTTGATGAAACAGGACTTTTCTTCTGAGCATTCCTCGACGTTTTTCTTTTATTTCCTCTCGTAAACGACGTAGTAAGGTGCAGTAGTAATCAGACCCCTTTCAAGATAATCAATCATAATCACACCTTTCGAGTCCCAGAATACTGAAGCCATCACCTTATTTGCCGACAAAATCGACTTAGCCTTTTTAGGGGGTGGTGAACCAGGTCTTCACCACTGTTTTGAATTGTTGTTTTAGTTTCCGGTGTACAGTAATGAACCCATGTTTCGTCCATAGTAACAAAACGATTCAAAAAATCATCTGCATCGGCTTCAAATAACTCCAAACAGTCGCGTGAAATAGTCAATCGCGTCCTTTTTTGTTCAACTGAAAGCAGTCGCGGAACCCACCTCGCAGACACCTTGTGGAAACCCAACTCGTTGACAATGATGTTTTGAGTTCGTTCATAAGAGATGCCTATAATCTCGGCTATCTCTCTCATTTTTAATCTGCGATCTCCCATTATTAAATCAAGTACTTTTTTAATATTTTCGTCAGTAGTTGACGTCGAAGGCCTTCCAGAGCGGGGTTCATCTTTCACACTCTCTCTACCACGCTTAAATTCTGCTATCCATTTTTTGACGGATGAATATGACAGAGCACAATCGCCTAATGTACTGACCATGTCATCACGGATGGCTTTTGATGATAGCCCCTTCTTATGGAGGTACTTAATGACGGCACGCTGCTCGATTTGCTCCATTCGCGGAAATTATGACCGATTACTTTGTTAATAAATTTATAAAATCACAACTAATTATCGCACACGTTTCGAACTTCCCACAATGAACTAGTCTGAACTGAACTAAATAATGTGGGTAGATTTGATTTTTAGAATTGAATGTATCTGTGTTAGGCCGAGTACTTTTCAATCCACCCTCGTATTATTTTCATACAGTCATATCACTCTCATGCGTCACATGTCTCGTGAGATAGTGTTATTATTTTGTCGAATATAAGTCATTTATTGAGCGTCGTTCGGACTTCCCTCCGGGCTGTCGACTTGTTGTATCGGTAACTCTGGCCGGTGAGAACAGCCCTGGACTGCGAGTGTATCGTGTGTATTGTTCGTCTTAAAATTCATAGTAAACCCAACCCGGTCGATTTTAATGGTGTAGTCACAATCTACGATGATCACCATCATCGTTTCCGCCTATCGCTACTAAATGTAGGTTCAGAAGTGGACTTTTATAGGCTTATGCCTCCCCCATAATTGCCACAAGAAAAGCCGTAAGCCTATAAATTATAGAATTAAGTTATTTAGTTAGAGTGATGGGTCAGCGCAGAACATGTTCGTTGTTAATAAAACAGTCTACAATAATATAAAACATCTTGAAGAAACCTGCAACCTAGTTGGTAGGATTCCTGTA
Organism: Luehdorfia chinensis; assembly: GCA_019845155.1. Taxonomy (NCBI): domain Eukaryota; kingdom Metazoa; phylum Arthropoda; class Insecta; order Lepidoptera; family Papilionidae; genus Luehdorfia; species Luehdorfia chinensis. The sequence goes on from JAHVAK010000125.1 coordinate 3,413,377, forward strand.
GGAGGATTCATGAATCCACCTAGGGAGATACAAAAGCCAATTGTTCTGCCGTCAAACAGTGGTGTGCAAACTCTTCGAAAATCGAAAGCAAAATGTTTCGGTTTGACGAGCACTGAAGCAAGTGTAATTGTAGGGTATGTTATGAAACTTAAGAACCGGTTTTTCAAGGTGGCGGGCACAGAGTTGTGCTAAACTTCCAGTACAAGGTTCAGGGTGACGCAGAAGATTATACGATATACGTAGGCTTCTAACCTATCTTCTTAGCCCGAACAGTGAAAAGTATGCTTTTTTTACGTTAGGCTCCGTCGAGCTAAGCTTTTTTTTAAACGATTTTTTACTTATAAATCAAGCGTTCATTCTAGACTACCTACGTGTTTGTCAATTCACATCAAGATAGTTTTAAAAAAAAGGAGATTGCATCAATCTATACAACATATTTTCATCTTTACCATTATGCTCTTACTTTGCTATTGTAAATATTCCAGCAGCTTCCTCACCATCCCACTTAAAAGGCATTAGTACACAATTACCAATATAATCTCCCAAACTATCCCCTTAACTTCAAGTACCTATACAAACATTCGAATACAACTTCAATTTGGCCAAACAAAATACAATTATACGCTAAAATGAGACTTAATACCAAAGCGATAAAGATAGTTACGAAGTTAAAATATTTTGCAGATAATTTGGTGTTCATACAGGATGTACTCGCAGCTATGGCATTGTCAGATAGACATATGTCCGCATTTATAGTAAAATATCAACGGATTTTACGTAAGTGTAACTTAGAGAAGATATATACATCTGATGTGATTTGTTCAACAGACTTAATACTTTTAAAACTGGGTATAACTGTTAAAAATATAAACAATATTAGTATATTGCAACGATACCGAAATATTGAAAAATTATACCAAAAGTAAAATACTATTCCTTAAACGATTTAAAGCAAACGAACGTTAAACTTAAACATAAATTTAAAATCCTCGATTTTTTCTTGAATTTCAAGAACTTATGCCTAGCACACAGAAATAAATTATTTAAAAAGTTCCCGCTAAAATTGTTTTTGACGTTACAGAGTAAACAAAAACAGATAAAAAATAAAGACGTAAATGCGAATGAAAAAAATCGAGAGCCGAAAACTATAATTCATACAGTTCCAATGGTTTAAAAATAACAAAAAACAATGTCAACGTGCGTCTAAACAATATTGTATGGAAGCGCGCGTGTCATCTGTCGATAATACTTGAGTCGACATTGTGGAGGACTATTACAGTGTCGAGAGTCGTTGCCGCTGGCAACGAGCAATCGGTTTCGCCTTGGGCGGTAGATTTCGGAATAGGTCTCGCTGCGTGCGTAAAACTACTGTTTAATCGAGTGGTAGAGATTCTCGAGGTCAATACACTTTGACATTATAATAACTTTTGAAACCAATGGCATTTACATTTTTTTTATCCGTTATAAGTAATTGATAATTCGTTTCATTATTAAGGCAAAACAAATTTCGATTATAACTACAGTTCTAAAACTATAGTAATCCTACCATTAGTAAAATGTGTATGTGCCGTATATGTATTTTCGCATATAGTATGTATAAACTTGTAATTAAATCGTTTAAATTTAAGGGTTTTCAAACCGGAAATTTTGATGTCAAAGATGTACCGCGCTCTGGTCGCCCTGTTACGTATAAAATTGACGCCATTTTTTAAAAAGTGGAGCAAGATCGACATATCAGCAGTTACGACATAACTGAAGAACTGGGAATTGACCACAAAACAGTTTTGACCCATTTGTAAAACGCTGGGTGCACAAAAAAGCTCTATATTTGGTTGCCACACGAGCTCACTGAAAGAAAATTAATGAACCGTCTACTCATTTGCGATTCTTTATTGAGACGTAATGAAACCGAACCGTTTTTGAAGAGATTGAAAAATGGTGATGAAAATTGGATCACGTACAACAAAGACGTGCGAAAAAGGTCGTGGCCAAAGGTCGGTCAGGCTTCACTTTCATAGACTGTGCCAAAACCCGGGTTAACTCGCAATAAGGTGATGCTGTGTGTATGGTGGAATCGGAAGGGCGTTGTTCATTATGAGCTTTTATCGCCGGGCATAACCATCGATTCGGATCTCTACTGCCAACAACTGATGAGAATAAAGCAAGAAGTTGAGAGAAAGCGAATCAAAGGAAAGAGGATCTTTCATCACGACAACGCTAGACCACACACATCTTTAGCCACTCAGCTAAAATTAAAAGAGTTTGGCTGGGAGGCTAGCCTTGCATCTTCAGATTTCCACCTGTTTCGGTTTCTTCAGAATTCTCAACAGTAATAGGCTCGTGTTGATTGGTGCACAAAAATGTTTCTTAAGTACGACCACGGACATTCCAATGTGTGCCACAGACATCCCAATGACATCGTCACGGGAGACGAAACGTGGATTTAGTGTTTGGAACCAAAGAAACGGCAGCAGTCTTGTCAATCGTCGGTATCCGAAAGCGAGTATAGACCAACAAAATTGAGACAGGCGGGGAACGTGGTAAAAAAATAATTGCATTTTTTTTCACGTACGAGTTCAGTCAAAGGAGTGTCAAAGGAGTGAATGGTGATGATACCATTGGGCGTGGCTTTTCCGTAATTGGTACTCCCAAAAGCGCTTCCGTCATTTACCACACCAATTGAACAGAATAGGATGAACGATTCTTTAACGCCGCAACCAAATTGTGTAAAACGTTTTTATTATATAAATTCCGCATAGTTGCAAGAAAAGTTGCAAATCCTTCAATACCTAAATCATGACTAAACTACAACACAAAAAGGATTCCATGGAACCGATAAGTCGCGTCACCGCACAATGGACCAACTGTACAGAAACTGCGAACAATTTGCCGTCCAACCGCGCGGTTATTGCAAAGGACAACAATAAATTGATCGAAATCAGTTGTATTTAATACTAATAATACGATGCCGAACGTTTACCATCATTAACTTACTGTTGCCATTCCATTTCTACTTTTGTGTTGATAGAAAATATCTTGTTTTCCTGCTGACGTACTTGTATATAGCCGCAGGGGGGTCGAAGATTAGATTCAGATTTTCCGGGGGTCCAAATTAATTGAACTCTTATCGAAAATTGCTTTTCGAGGATGTTATTCATGAGTTATTAATTGTATTAGATTAAATAATAGAAACAAAAATATTTAGAGTCGTTAGGAGTAGTTGTGAAGTTATAGTCATGAGTTTTTTACCCATAAATTTGAATAGAAATAACTGCACTTAATAATAATCAAGATTCTTTTTTAAGGAATTAAATCCAAATGTAACTTGGTGTAAATTATTTTAATCTTGGAATTGTTAAGAAATTGCTTAGACTTCTACTGGCGGTTATAAAGAAAATAAAAAAATGCTTTCATCAAAGCACCGAAAAGAAGTAAAATGACTTTAAATGGTTACTATCAATTTAAAAAGCAATATACAAACTTCACGTAATTGTCAATCTAGCAACACACATAGTTGGAAATCAAACATTTGAAAAATAAAATAAAGAATGAAATGCCGAACAGCGGGGGTGCTTCTTAATTAGGAGTCCCGCCACGCATGCCTTTCTGCAGACCCTAAGAACCATGTAACCCCTTTTAGTAATTGGCATGATAAGAATGTCTAAGGGTGTGTGGGAAACATACCACGAGGAGCATTTGCAGCCATGGTATTGTAGCATGGAAAGGTCGACGTCTTACTTTGGATTTATTTGGAACGAAATAATAGGTAATGTAATGACTGATAAGGTAAGTTTTTTTTAATCAAGGTTCGTTTTTAAATATAACGGTGACGCAGTATCTGATAAAGTATCTACTTTTGAATTATATAATAATTCAACAATCATTTAATCAATGAAAGCTTTGCTAGAAAGCTCTAGCCGTAAAAATTACCTTATAGGTGTTTATAATTAAATTGCCGCGTAGTAGATACTGTTATCATTAAAACAACATTCCTTACGTTCATACATTTTGTGTTTAATAACAATGATCTATGATGATTATGAGTATAGTAAGTGACAGTCAGACTAACAGTTGTAATTTCTTACATAGACCTTCTTTGCAAAATTTTGTTATTTTTCTTGTTTAACACTAAAATACCATTTTGCTTCATTACAATTAACAACCAAAACTTTACAATAACAAGGGCCGCAGGCCAAGCGTTATTTTCTCCCCAACTAAATCACTTTCCTATAAGATCTCTTGAAGTGGCGTCAAGCAGTCTACCACAACAGGGGCGCCAATTACGACGAAATAATGTTTTATTTTGATTTTTATTTAGGGGCGGTCGTGGGACGGCCTGCAAGGCACACCCTGTATTAAAATGCGTAGTTTCTTTGATTGACACGTCAACACAATTGTTTAATATTAGGTTATTGTTCTCCATTGACTTTGCATTTATGATTTCTTTATTTCTGCGGTGATAATTAAACTTTCCTTTATTATTAAACTTCTTTCTTATACTGACTTTCAGATTATTTAATTTATAATCTTAATTATAATTAGAACTGGGACAATGTTAAGTAAATCGAAGTCCATATAAAATTTGTCAAATAATTAGTGACAAGAAATTTCTAAAGATAAACTTAAAATTTCAGAGATATAAATATTTAAATTAAATTTTGCCGTGTGGTGGCGGCTTAAGAGAACTACCCCATCCCAGCCCGTGGGTGTCGTAAAAGTCGCCGGAGGGAAAATGAAAACCAGGAGATGGGCAGCAGCGGCTTCCTGGTACATCTGAATAAATAAACTGCGGTGCAACCTGCCTGCCAAAAGTGGCATATATGGTTAAAAACCCCAAAATGGCTCCCACAAACTTTTGTGGCAATCAACGAGGGTGCCTATGTTCAGCAGTGGACTAGTGATGGGCTGAAACGATGATGATGATGATGAAATTTAGAATACTGAGCTGTTGGAATTTCTTAACTCAACTGAATATTAAATGTGGATCTTAAATAAGATTTTAGGCGTATCGAGATTCTGTTTAAAAGCACCGAGAATGCAAAATACTGTTTAAAAAAATAGCTGAATTATATTAAGCTATTGGCTTAGCTCTGAGAGCAAACTGTTTTGCACTTAAATAGGGTTGTGCATAAGCATTTTCAATAAGCAATCGAGAGAGAGGGCCCAAATCCTCCCCGACTCGATAAAATCGCAATCAAACAATAAATCGGCGAGAAATTAGAGCTGGCACCCCATAGCACCCTGTGTCGATTCCCACCTCGCCCGCGGAGCGCACGTCCTTTCAACAAAAACAATACTCTATGGGAATGCAAACTCGAACTATTATATCGCATTGTATTGATTAAGTCATTGAAATATTCCTTAATTCTGTCCGCGACGCGCTTTGTTCCACCATTGTGCCTTACCTTGGGCGGTACTATGGGAACTACGTCAATTTGCTAACGCGTGGCTCAAGAATTTGACCCCATCTCTTAATATTTGACATAATCAATTCTTTGCGTTTTGTTGACGCTACAATGAAGTCTACTTTAATAATTCCTTTTCTTTAATACTTTATTTTATTGTTATGGGCACATACGTCTTGCGCGAGGTCACTATTGTAATTTAAGGTTAAAGGACTGCATCGCATTTCTCTTGGCCCTTCAATCTTGACGTCTTGAAACATTGCTAGATATGTTTTTTTTATATGATAAAGTGATGAAACGAGCAAGCGTTCACATGGTAATTGAAACGTCTGCCAAATCTGGGTGCAAATGCTGATTCACCCAGACCATTTCTGTGTGACACTACACTGCGTCCATCATCCTGAGACATCAGTTCTTAAGTCTCATATGCCCAGTGATTACGTTAGCTCTCAGTGCCCTTCAAACCGAAACACAGTAACGTTTGCACACTACTGCTTCACGGCAGAATAACGGGCCCAAACCACCAGTAGACCCACCCACTTTACAATATTTGTAAGTGTATGACTAATAATAAAATTTCTTTTGTTGTAGTTATAATATGATAATTGTAACAGGATGAACATTTTAACGACCCATAGACACCAATATCCGTCTTTAATAAATAATCTAGACGTAATATTTTGTTATCCATGAGGACTTACATGGCCTAAATGCCACTTATTAAGGTCTCCAGTTCTCGTCACGTCAAAACATAGCAGTTTTCTGCTGCTACTTTACTTTACGCTTTAATTTTGTGGGACCATGGCACATCCCCGGTCGAGCCGACCCATTTGTGTTCTATTCCACACCAATGTCGACGATGTACAAAGATATATTATCCATTAGATTTCAGACTGAACCGATAAACAGTCAGTAATCTTGAAACTGCTGGAGAATGTGACAATAGGTAAAGACGGCAGATTCGACAGGAAACTTACCGGAACCTTTTTGCTGTCCTTAGTTTTACCATTCATGGACAATGTTTAAAAAAATAATACCAAAAGTGATCTGTAGATTACCTTGGTTTGCAGTTGATGGAGATATCCAGTAGGTTGATGATAGGGGTGGACTAGAGCTTCACGATCTTCACACGATTTTTTAAAGGCAGGTGGAAATCCGAGTATGAAAGAAATGCGGCCGTTTGACACTTAAAGTGATCGACGTTGCAGCAACATGTATAAAACGCCAACTCGGCGATCTACACTGTATGAAAGTCCTGTACTACCGCTAGAGTCGCAACATGGCGGACTGAAATTAACACACTTCACAATTCGATAAGTGGACTAATTACAATTGGCAGTTGAGCAATGAACTGACCTGCCGAGTATCTTGGAGACACAGCCGTTGGAGACCTGTAGAATGCGGCTGATATCACAGGGTCGCGCACCAGAATGCGCCAACTCCACGATCTTCTGTCGCGTGGAATCCGGCAGCGGTCTCCCGTTGACATACACTCCACCCAGTTGGTTAATGCCGCTATGCCCGGCTGATGAGCACCCAAAAAGGGCGCCGCTGCCCATCGCCGCGCTATGCATCAGCTCATCTAGGATGAAAGGTTCTATCAGAAATAATGGTGTGTATTAATTAATAACAAAGTAAATGCGAAGCGTTGTTATAAAATTGTAACAGTTTTTTTCTTCTAAATACTATCATATAATAAAATAGAATTATAATAAATAAATTTAGTATCTCAAATTTACAAAAAAAAAATATTTTGCTAATATCTTGTGCTAATAAAAAATTATTATGAATATAAAGTGTCAGTTGTCTTAAATTTCGCCTTATAATTTAGTCTACAAGAATTCAAGTGTCTATAAAACGCGTTCAAGAAGTTAAGTCAATCTTAAACTTTTACTACCCTTGTCTCAGTGCAAAAACTTAAATGTAGTAATGATTATGACGTATGGTTCATATAACCTTTAGACATATTCCTTAACTCAATTAATATAAATATTATTAAAATTAGTATATATTTTTCAGGATACCTTTTTTTTTGGATTCATTTAAAATTTTTAAAAAGTTGAACGTATTGAACATTTTTAAATTTGCAAAAAAATCAAGCTGCATCTATTTGAAAACTATAATTAAAAAAACTCAAGAACTGCAATACATGCACTTCAATGCAAAAATCCAAAAAGCTTTGATGAAATCTTTTCAAAGAGTTTCTTTTATCACGGGAATACTTCCACAAAAGTGGTCAGGTACCTGTAAATATTCGTAGATACATCGCGCATCTTCCTAACAAAAGTATTAAAAAACTTAACCCGTTTAAAAAAATAATCCGCTTGGCGAAAATAAAAAAGGACTTCACAAAAAAGGGGTTTCGCGGCGTTCGAAAGAAAACCGCAAATTATTATCTAATCCCTGTCGAGGTGAAGATACCTTAGCATTATTGTAACCGAGGATCCGTTATTTTTAGCATTTTAAGGCTCGTTAAGCATTGTAGAAATCTTATTTAATTCATATTTTTAATCTTTAAATATTTCGTAAAGAGAAAGAGAGACTGAAAAGGTAATTTTTACTCTAGTAAGGGATATTTCCTAGAGACGTTGTAGCTTGTGGAGCCGGGAGCTCTCCTTAATAATCAGCGCCTCTAAAATTGTTCTGCAACTTTAAACGCTGATTTGCCACGTGCTCAACGGTGAAGACAAACATACACACACAACATAAACCTCTGGAGCTGCGTAGCGGACTCTTCCCAGATTCGAAACTCTATCAGAAATTAGAGGAGGCCTGTGCTCGTTTATGCAGTGGGACGTTTATAGCCTACTAGGCGATGCCCGCGACATCGTCCGCGTGGATAGGTTTATTAAATATCCCAAGGGAGTTCCTACCTTTGTTATCCGGGATGAAAAGTATCCTACGTCAATCTCTAGGATGCAAGCTGTGAAAATTTCGTCATGATTGGTTCAGCGGTTGAAACGTGGAAAGATAACAAACAGACAGGGAGACAGAGAGTTATTTCGCATTTATAATATTAATATGGACTAGCTGAAGCACGCGGCTACGACCGCGTGTATTTGGGTTATTTAAAATAACGCAAGAACTCTTTAATTTTTCAGAATATAAAGTATCGACCTCGTCGACCGCGTGGCGTAGTGGTTAGCGTACCTGACTTCTGGACCACCGGTCCTGGGTTCGATTCCCAGCCGGAGGCAACATTTGTGCAAAAACACAAATTGTTGCTTTTCGGGTCTGGTTGTGTTGTGCATGTGAAATGGGTGAAAAGGGCTTCGTTTTTTATAAATAGATAAATGAATAAAGATAAAAGATCCTATTTACGTCTCCAGGATGCAAGCTATATCTCTGCCGAATTTCGTCAAGAACCGTTTCAATGAAATGTCATTGGGAGGGCCTCGAAAAGGTAACAGACAAAGGGACAGAGACAGTTCTTTTCAAATTTATAATATTACTTATGGATAAGTATGGATTACTTTACTTAACTTAATGAGGTATTTCCCACTATTAGCCATAATTAAAGTTGTCGTACATTTAAGTCATATACATTATAATAGTGTAGTTTAACGTTAACACAAATTGTAATATACATTTTAAAAGACTTTTTTATGTTTAAGTGACTGCATTCTTTTTAGACTAGTAAATGACGGGACGTGCAAAACGTTCACCTAATGGTAAGTGCAACGTCTGCCAATAACAAATGAGGTGGCACCACTCTGCGCCTGTCACTCTGAGACATCAGTTCCTAAGTCTCATAATATGCTCAATAATTACACTAACTCTCAGTGACTGAAACACAGTAATGTCTGTACACTACTGCTTTACGGCAGAATTACTGACTCTGAGATTGTACCTACCTAGACTGATTCCTTCCACCAGTAACAAAGTACTCGTAACAATATTTTTCTTTAATAATGTGATATAATTTTGTGCAATTATTTAAAAAAAAATTAATTATTCAAACATATATAAAAAAATAGCAAACGAAAAGGACATTTGCTATTTCTTTATATATGTTTGTAAGCTTTTAGAAGTACCTTCCTACATTTACGATTAATTTAATATTGCTATAAGATTGTTTGTGAGTTTGAAGATTATGTATTATTATATACTTAGTATATAGGCTTAGTATATACTATATGTATTTTTGCTATTAGGGAAAATGAAGAGCACCGAGAAGTATGGCAATAGGTGCTTTTTGTCGCTGAATGGACATAATTAACCTTTACCGACCGCGTAACCTAGTCGTATCTTCTACGTCGCGGGTCCTATTTCTAGCCGGGGCCAACATTTGTGCAAGAACACAAATTTTTTTCGGGTTTGTTGGAGTTCTGCGTGTGAAATTTATGCCAGTAAAACGCACTCACGATACAGGAGAAAGCCCAGTATGGGGCATCGTTTATTAAATTAAAGTAAAAAAAAATATCTAAGCAAGAGCAGCACCAGTGGGAGCGAAGAGACGCAAATACAGTTCCTTTAAAAACTTCTCTGCGCGAGGAACTCACGGACCAAAACAAATGATATGATCCTTTTATTTTATTTAATTCAACGTATGGTTTAATTGATTGTAATATTTTCATATATGATCTAGAACCAAAATTTTAATGCGTATGTACTTTACCTTTTTTAATTCTCATGAATAGCTTAAAGCTCATTATCGGAATAAATTAACGTACGTTGCCTCTAATCCGTACAAAATTACAGATGTCCTCGTCATCACCGACAGTTGTCTATACACAATTATAAACTTTCCCGCCGCTTTTTCGCGCCAATAGACATCAATGGATGCATTAGATCGGATGCGTTCAGCCAACGGACAGATAATTCCTTTTTTTACCCACCCCTTACAAACACGCCTCGCGGTAAAAAGTGAACAATTGGATGCAATTTGTGGGCGAATTTAGGGCAGGGCAAAATTAAGACCTTAAAGAGTGGGGGCTCGGGGGAAAGTTCATTGTTTTGGCCCTTTTTTGCGGTCGTGCCGAATGTCATTTTCTAAAGCAAAATTGTAAAGGATATCCTTAATTTAATATTTCTTTTGTTTCTCAATTATATTATAGTCATTGGTTATTTGTTGCTTATAATCCAGCGGTGTATTGGATAGATTTTCAAACAGTGTATACAAAGATCAGATTCCATTTAATAATTTAAAAAAATCCACAAATAAGAGAGAATCAATTTTTGACTTCGTATATTCACCATCATTATATCGTTAGTCCATTGCTCATCACAGGCCTCCCTCATAGATTACCACAAAAGTTTGTAGCTCTCATTTTGGGGGGGATTTTGCCATAATGGTTGTACTACGCTTGGTAGGAGGGTTGGCAACCTTAGTTTATTCAGTTTATTCATGTTCCAGAAAGTTGCTGCTGCCCATCTTATAGTTTTAATTTTCCCTCTGTCGACTTTTACGACAACCACGGGATAAGATGGGGTGGTAGATTCTCTTCTGCCGCCACCACACGGCTTCATATATTATTAACAATTTATGTAACACGTTAGGTTTAGAATAGTTTAGAATTTTAATTTATTACATATTTTACTTTTAAAACTTTAATAACCACGTAGCCTAGTGGTCAGAATAGATTTCTACGCCGGGTCCTGGGTTTAAATACCAGCCGGAGCCAACATTTGTGCAAAAAACATAAATTGTTGGTCTTCGGGTGTGATTGTGTTGTGGATATGAAATTTATGTTCGTAAAATGACTCTACAAGAAGAAACTTACTGTGAGCATCGGTTTTTTCATGATAAAAATTATCGTTTCTTTTAGTGCCACTGATTTTATCTTAAATTTTATTTGAATGCTTTCCTAACTCTTATTTGGTTCCTATGCCGTCTCCCTCAAATTCAAGTACGGTGAATAGGAGTTTCAGCATGAAAAGTAAATCTTATCGGTCACAATATGCCTCCATGTTACCAACATTAACGTTGTGATCATCTTATAAGATGAAATATTACAGTCGGACAACGGCGTATGTATTGCCACATTGCTCCACAAGGAATACTCTAGATAGAGTATTCCTTGTGGAGAGGTTTAATTGCTCGTTAAAACTAAGGTTGCTTAGAGAATAAAAAAATCATCGTAATTATCAAAACTAACGTATATACACGGTAGGGGTTCGTTATATATTTTTTTTACAACGGAAATGTTTTCGCCGCGTTCATTGCTCCGCGACACGAATTGACTGCGCCGTCGTTCGCCAATTAAGTGACGTATTTTCACGCCGAAACCTGTTATTAATAACACCTCTTGGTGCTTACCTTTCGTCGTCAACTGTTGGCCGCGCACTAACAAGCGGGCGGCTGTTAAAAGAACAATGGACAATAGCTGGGGTAGACCCCCACGCCCTGTTAACACGGACGCAAACGATAAGCTTTGGCGGCTTCGGTACCAGAGACGAGGGTATAGTAAGTAGTGAAGAGACAGAGAGTTGCTAATTTGTATAAAATTAGTTATACGATCGTCATGTGTAATTTCTTGGAGAAACAATGAATAATAGTGAATGATTTTCATAACGATTTTTAATATATATGCGAATACTATAAAACTGAATGTTTTTATTTTCGATTCGTAATTTAATGCCATATTGAAATCATACATTTGATAACTGCAGTATGTTGGTTTAATTCCCGCGTGCCCTCGTGGTTATAATACGGATAATATGGAAAAAACATACATACATACAGTCACGCTTTTTTCCATATAAAAGGTAGGCAGAGGCCACACATGTAGCCCACTTTTCGCCTGGGTGGCGTAAAATGTCGTTTTTCGGGTCTGGCTAAGTTGTGATTGACCCCATGACTTCGACATTGCATCCTAAATCCTAGCTTATCTCCGATCTTAGTCGGGTAGGTTAGGAAGAGTCTGTGCAACTGTTTGCGCGTTCACTTGTGGCACTATAACATTTCCTGCACAGTTGACACCTCGTCGGAGGAGGACACCGTGATTCTTCACCTATAAAGATGCTGTCAACCCTCATTTAGATTATCTGTTTCCTAAATCCAGAGGATGGGCAGCAGCATCTTTCTGGAACATCTAAAAGAAACTGCGGTTGCCAACCCGCCTGCCAATCGTAGCAACTATGGCAAAATCCCCCCAAAATAAGAGAGATAGGATAACATGAAATGAGACTAGTGATAGGATGAAATGAATGAATGATATAAACGCTTGTCGCTTATACCACACATGTACAGCCCAAGTACGCGTGTCGTGTGAGGGAGTGTTTTAATTTCAGAGGTGCAATTTATTCGAGCGATTTATTTTTAATCCTCGTTTTTATGGGCGTGACTCTATAAATTTATGTATAGTTGTAGGTTTTTTTTTTATTATTCTATACTATTATTTCGTACGGTGCAATTTTGTCTAGCGCGCGAAACACCGTGTGCAATGTTTGGGAACGCGTAGCTTGTGTAATCGAGGAATGTATGATTTTTATGCTTTATAAATACGTACTGTATGTAGCATAGATAGGTGTGTTGGTTTTATTTAGGATCACTGACCTCATAGCAAAAGTTATAAAATGAAATAAAATACTTAAAGCGAAAGTTGCGGTCTGTGCTTTCAGAATTTCACCGTGGTGTGGTTCACTTCACTTGAAAAATAGAACTTTAAATTGTTTTCTTAAAATGTTTTAAGTTCGCCAAGTAATCGAATATAACAGGTATTTCTAAAGTAATAAATTTAAAATCTCATACAAATTATTAAGGTATCATCGTCGTTATCAACAGTCTGTTACTTCCATACTAATATTATAAATTCGAAAGTAGCTCTCTCTGGCCCTGTGTCTGTTTGTTACCTTTTCACGGTTCAACCGCATAACCGACCTTGACGAAATTTTGAACATAGCAGCCTATATGTACGCGGACGAAGTCGAGGGCATCAGCTAGTTACATGTAACAGTCCACAAGACTACAGCCTCTCCAAGAAATAGGTGCTTCTAACGCCACCACCACACATTTATGTATGTGTATTGTAGCGACATCTTTGCCACCACAAATAGCGTATAGGTATATCCCAAATCACACTATTAAAGTTTCATCGATGCTTACTTATATATACAATATCTAAATATTACAGATTGGAGAAGACCACCCGATCTGGCGGGTAGCTATCCTTTTCCTTCGCACCTTGATCTGCCAAATTTATGATGATTGAAATTCTTTGATATGCTTACGCTTTCGTAGTTAACTTACAATTTTTCTACATTATAATCCACGTCACATGGAAAACGATTGTGGAATTAATTTAAGATTACTTAGAACGTGATTTTACTCTGACCGTTATTTACAAATTTCCTTTATCCGTTTTTAACTATAAAACGCGAAGGATTAAACACAGACAATTAATGAATGAATTATATCTTAAATGTTCTATTTAAACGTTAAACATTAATCAAACACTTTATATATCGTGATAAGTACATAAGGGTCGTAACCCTGCTTATGACAGTCCACACCTGGTGGCAGACAACCCCCACTTATCTGCCCCTCTTATTATTATTTTGTATCTGTTCTTGAATTGCTTAAATCTATGGGGGAAGTTTTAATTGTGACAGTAAACGCCATTTTGGATGCATCAAATCCCGTTTGGGCTGTATGCGGGGTTCTACACTTTTATAATTTTAACCCTTATTTAATGTTCATCGTTACAATTAAGATTATTTTAGAGACACATTTGTTTATTTATATTTTACTGTGTAATTTTTGAGTACATTTTTATTGCTTAATAGTTATATACAATAGTTATAATTTTGTTTAATAATTTTAACGTTTACCTTTTCAAATTATTCACAACAATATTCAGATTCTTCTCGATTAAATCATTTTTAAACTTAACTTTAATTTTTAATTTTTTTATGAGTTAATAATTTGAAGTTTTTGTCTGTTATCCATTACGTATATTCGTATTGTCTGCTGTCCATCATCATTGGTCTCTCCCAAAAGGATTTGCTAGCCAGGCGGTGACTGCGACTGACGCTGCCCCCTATCACCGATCTGTGTATTTTCGGTCTGATTTATCGATACGGTTATTTCGCTACCTATGAGGAACCTTCAGATTTTCCAGGCATTTCTCAAAGTAAGTCTACCTAAAATTCCACAAATGAAAAATTATAAGAACTTTTAAGTGGATTTTACATTTTCTTATTGAACATTATCAACGGCCGTGGTAGCTCCAGGGCGGCCGCCCCCGCCGACTTTAAATTTCATAATACGCGGGGACCTGGATTCGATCCCCGTTGTCGTAGCTAAAATTGGTAACTGTTTTTTTTAAATTGTTTATTACAAATTTAAGTGCTGATTCACAATATGCGGGGAATGAAAACATCATTAAGAAACATGCATGTCAGAGACAAACATATATAATGCGTCGACATGTGAATTCCGATAACACGCATTGGAGCAGCGTGGCAAAATCTTTCCGGCTCCAATGCAGTCTTAAAATGAAAGACAACATATAAAGGCTGTAACTTTTTTACATATAAAAATAAACTTTCCAAACATTTAATAAAAGTCGTTAACAAAAATTACTGTAAACATAATTAATATTCGAGCAGTAACATCGATAAACATGTAATATTCATTGTATCTATGAAAGACATAGTATTGTTTTGATTATCTAGTCTCATTAATAGAAGACGTAGTAGTTGTCTTATTTACTTCACACCAAAAATACAACCTGAAAATAACATTTACGTACGCCATTCGGTCGTGTGGAAGGTCCTTAACATACATAGATACATACATAAGATCACCACTGTATCCCATAAGGGGTAGTCAGAAACTGGGCACTCACTGCAAAAACAGATGACTGCCACAATCCATGTTTTACCAAGGCAATATAATGCACTTGGTGTGATAGGTGGTGAGCCCATCGCCACCATGCACTGATGGGTACACAGTGCAGTTTAATTCCTTACTCGCTTTTTACGAGATCAATTGGATGAGATTGAGCTGGTATTATTCTTTTAACGAGCCGCCACCACACGGCTTATCCTTAACAGATAGACAAAAGTTATAACACAACACTCCATTGTATTTTTTTTATCCATAGTTATTAGTTGAATCCGAAAAGACCTTATTTAAATTTGATTCAGTAAATGTACATTTGTATATGGTCTCATTATTTAATGTATGGCCTTCAAAATCAATTGCATTAATTGTAGCATTAATTACAAAAGTAATAATTCACAGCTAATGTGTCTTTATCAAGTATCAACAATAGTCTGTAATAATATTTAAAAAAGAATACGTTTTTTTCCGTTAAAATAACACACTTTAGAGTTTCATTCATGCATTCAGTAACGGCGGGTCGTTTGTTTCGCCATGACATAATTTATGGCGCATATCGTCAACCACGCCCCTTTTAGTGGATGGGCAGAGAGAGAAAAAATAACGCTATTGATAAACGACGCAGCGTTTACGAGAGTTATGGCGATTCTCGTGACACCGATCGGTGTTGAATGAAAAAAGGTTCGCGAAATCTAGCAAGAAGAGTCCAACTATTTTATTTATTTAGGACATACTGTACCCACGACTATAAGCTGACAATTTATGTAAATACAGAATCTATCAAGTAATGACTATCTAACAAAGTCCAAGTTTCACCAAAGGCATTGATGAGTAATGACATAGACAATTAGTCGCCGCGGCCAGGAGGCCGGAATTGTAAATACTGCCAAAAGCTATGAACTGCGCAGAAGATTTAGTGCAAAAGTGTACGCGCTAACACATAGGACAGAACAACAACACTCACTAGTCCTAGCCTAACCGCATCCGATGTAACACTTATGTGATAAGATCAGAGGTAGAATACGATGCAATGCTAAAGACACGATGACAATTACAACACAACTGGACCCGAAAACCAGCAATTTGTGTTTTCGCACAAATATTGGCTTTGGCTCAAATTTCACACGAAAAATTCGAACTCAGGACCGGCGTAGTGGTACCACGCACTCTGACTAGCAGGTCACGCGGAGTTACTATACATCTATTTCATCAACATTCATCAGCTTTTATGTTATATTGTCTCGGCCGGACAGAGAAGGATCAAATATATTTTATTTATTCGTTATCGGTTCGAGACGTATTGCGAATGCGACTAGCCCTTTTGCCTTTGCACTGTAACAGAGTTTTACTTTGAGGTAACGAAACGAAAGGTAAGGCCGAGAATTTTATCTACCTATTGTATCGTATCGTATATCTATTGCAATGGTCAGTTCAAATCAGCCAAGAAGCCACCATAAAAAAATGATAATGGTTTTGGCTCAAAATCATGATGGTGACGTATTAAACATATTTTTGTCTATTCTTTTACTAAGTTAAAAGTATAAAGGTTTTAATAATGGCCAATATAATAATATTATAAAACAAAACGCTAAAAAGTAAACTTCATTAAAAAACGAAAGATATTATCTGATAACTTTTTTAGACAGATGTTTATTTTTCGTCTTGTTTAGAAAACTCTACTTCACGATTTCAATTTATTACTTTAAAAGTAAAGTAATATTTTTATTACAGTCTGTACAATAACTTTCTAAATAATAAATTACGATACCTATCTAAAGGCGATTGAAGCACACAAACCGTTTTTATTCTATAAAAATCTTTTACAGTATAAATACAATTACTGTTCAAAGGATAACTTTACTGCAAAAACTAAAACAATTTTTTGTTTTTTATATCAAATTTTAAGTTAACTTTTGGACCAAATTCACATTCGGGGAAGTTAAAAAATGAGTCCCTTATCATTTTATAAAATACCCGTCAACGAGACGTCACTGGCGAGTAAAAAAAAGGCTTGGCGCATGCGTCCCTGCCGCTCCTTTGTTTATTTTTTACGCCGCTTACGGAGACAACGCTGCGAAGGTTTTTTTAATAATTTAGCTTATTCAAATTAGCAAATTAATAAATCTTCGTTATTTTTAGTTGTATTATTGAAAAAAATATCGAATATAATTCCTAGTAAATTTTGAAAATCTATTAATGTGTCTTTATATAGAACAGTATTGTAAAAAAGTAACGTATTGTCTTAGTAGCTCAGATCACATACAGATTTCCAAAAAATAGTTGACATTATAATAAAAAGCAGATACCTACCTATAGATAATTGTACCAGAGTGAATATCGTATTAACAGAAGTAGGTACTTATTAAATAATAATAATTTTGGTAACATACTACATACGTGCTTATTTTGGTATAATAAAGCATAAATTCAGATAATCGAATAATAAAATAGAATTGCAGTGGTCATCATTTCATTTCCATTTAAAAAATATAATTATAATTTTCAAATTCAAAATAACAAGTATGATTCAAGTACACGGTCTGCAGAATCGAAGAGGTACTTAATCATTAAAATTCCTTTAGTGACGTAACAAAGAAAACTCTGTTTATCTCCCTCTTACAACCGATTTTCCGGTCTATTTGTCTTTATCTGTCGCTTAATGTGACACAATCGTCGCATGCTCGGTTTGCTTGGCTTGGCTTTGGTATGGCGAGGCATAATTATATTTCTGTTATGCCACAGTCAAAGCCAAGACGCTAACAGAATTTAAATATTATTTTGAACATCTATTTCTAATCTGTATTTTACGGTTTGCCAAATCAAAATGTGAATGACATTTTATGCAAATGGCGCAATAAGTAATGTTTTCTTATAAAAATTATACACGTGTACTTTGCCAGCTTTGATATTTTAAGTGTCAGAGAACATCTAACCTATTAAGAGCTACGTGCTTAAAATTATTCTTGCGAATCAAATTATGTTAAACCTAGATTTACCTGGCATCAGGGATGTCTATTTTTAAATATTTTATATAAGCAAATATATCTATTTATTAAAATTAATATACTTTATTTAAGATATTTTTAAGAGTAGTGCTTATGGGAACTGAACAAATGTTTCAACGGATAATAGATCCTATTTATAATGATCTAGCAGCTCTTCTCCAAATGACTGTAGACTCTGACGATCGAAAGCGACCGACAGATTGCGGAAAGCATGCGGAAATTCCGTAGGAACCAAAATCCCACAGACATCACTGTTCTCATTATCCCGTCTGTCCAGTGAGTGTGTGAAAGGGCAATCTTTCATGAAATGTATGCCAGCTTTTGCTTGTGTTTTCTAGAAAAGGCGTTCAACAGTGAACTTCGAAGATGGGGCGCATGGTGTGTTATAAAAAGCAGTAGAAACTCAGTTGGGAAAGTGCAAACTTTTCTGACAACGATAGTAGGTAGCTATATATTACTAGGAAATCTTAAGGTTACTGTACTCAGCGAGTACACAGTTGTAATTCAATGGTCGAAAGAAGCATGAAAGAAAATTTCATCACTTGTACAGGAATGCGCCGAATTTGTATCTCTGCTGTAGATATGTACCACAATATTTAGTACTATTTTTTTTTAACCATAATACATGGATTAGAAATGGTATTAATAGTAATTTACATATTGTAGAGAGTGGCGATAATTGTTTAAGATATCATTTAATATAATTAAGAAAGGAGGTAACGGACTGTAACTAATTGAATAAGACAAATTCGATATAGGCACGTTATAATTTAGTAGTAAGCGTCTAGAAAAGTTAGACTTTAACTTATACAGACCCAACTTCCACAAGACTTTTTATTAGTAACTTCTGATCCTACTTCTGAGGTCCATTTGATAGTTTTAAACAACTAAACTTTCAATGGACTTTTTTTACATCTGGTTATTCTTAATAGAATCAGTCACTCGGCGGCTGTCTGTCGTAGGGTCTAAAACGAGGCATTATCAAGTGTTAATGCCTCGTTTTGGGGCGAAACACGTGTCGTGGTCTCGACTTCAGTGGTGTATATTACCTAGTGGTAGAATTGTAATGGTGGAGGGTATCTGGTGGCGGTTCCTGGCGACGGTGTGTTTGCTTGTGCGCGCTACTGAAGGAGGGCGGGCGGTCTTCATAAAGTAGGTTCCATTATTTACATTTTGAATGCGGATCTTAGCAAATTAACTTCCATTCTATCATTATGGTTATTCGTCATTTAGGGACATTATGAGAGAATTCATCTTATCTCGTGACCTGTGTGTCGCAAAACCGTCAGGGGATTAACAAAACCAGAAGATTAACAACATCCTCTCTGGATTTTTAAAGAGTTAGCTATCATACATTACGTACTTCACATCGTAAAAAATATAATCACGATGGCGCTGACGATGGAACCGAGGACACTCGCGAATTATGAATCCCACTCCTTGAGCTACTACAAAGGAAACTCTCCGAGAAGGGGCCTGAGAAATAACCAATATTTCGATAGCGTGTAGAAACCGCCAACCAGCACTGGAGCAGCTTGACAGACTATTCCTAACCCTCGGGTAAGAGAAAGCCTGTGCTCGGTAAATGGAAATTTATGGATTGTTTAACGAACTGAGGTTGTCAAACCACAACGTTTTCCAAGTCGAAGCGTGGCCACTGTGTCGTTTAAAAAATACATTCAGGAGTAAATTAATGACGTTCTACAATGACGATATTATATAAAATACATTTTTTTATTGGATAAATTGACGAGACGAACAAAAGTTCACCTGACGGTAAGTGCAACGTCTGACAAATGATTCGTCATCCATAACATTTGTGTGTGACAATACACAGCGCCCGTCAACCTGAGACATCAGTTCTTAAGTCTCAGTAATTGTACTAGTTCCCAGTGCCCTACAGACCGAAACAGAGTAAAGTTTGCACATTACTGCTTCGGCAGAATAACTGGCCCTGCGGTGGTGACCTACCTACCACAAGTAAATAGACGAAGCGTCCGGTATTTTGATTGTTATAACAGTTTACAGTACTAGTAATATTCGTTCATACTCGTACAATAATGTACGTGACAACGTCAACTCCAAATCTTCACAGGTTAGCCACTAGTTTTAATTAACTTCAGTGTTACAAACTTCGTTCAACTCAAAATAGGGAAGATGCACATCGAATCATTATAACTCGAGAGTTAGCAAAACCTCGTCAAGACTGTGTCGTAGAGGAAAACTGGAGGCGCCAATATTGTTAACTTGTAAACTATTGTCGACTTGTAACGCTGCGAGGAGCCAACTTCGCTTCTTGTTAGTAGTTGGTTTATTACTTAAATAGGAGTGAAGTATACGGGCGTGAAGTTGCCGCTTTAACACGAGGTTAGTTTCGGCTTGAGTGTTGCCATGTTTTGGACCGGTTTAAAGTTCTTTAAGAAACACTGGTATATACAAGCTGAGGACCGCGTAGCTTAGCAATCAGCATAGTTACCTGTGAGTTCTGGGTCCTGGGTTTGAATCCCAACCGAAGCCACTATTAGTGAAATGCATAAATTGTCAGTTTTCGAGTCTGATTTTATTGTAATATGTATTAAAATTTCATTAAATTACATTTTTATGATTAAAGAAAATAGGGGTTTCTTCTATAAAATGACACGGCTATATATATAGAAATATAGGTCACAATTTACTGACCGACAAATCGATTATCCGTTATAATTATAGCACAAAATAAATTCTTAATTTTCCTCTATTTTTGTAGGTAATTTTAATTTCAGTTTATTTTATATCACGTTGGCTAACAAAAATTTTTATATATATTATCAAAGATTGCGGGAATTAAAAAAAAATATCAATTACTAAAATATTCGTGAAACGAATCACGTTGCTATAATTACCTTTATGCGGCATCTTCCAGAAGGCTTCTGCCGCCGTGGTGGGTTCCCGCGGCGGCGCCACCAGCCCGCCGACCAGCGTGGTGGCGGCGTGCGCGGGCGCCGGCGCCCGCCCCCAGCCCCCGTGCAGCGCCACCACAACGCCTTGCTCTGCTCTGCCACCACCGCCAACTGATGACTGCGATCCTCACTCTGTGAGGTGTCTAGAACATCTGCGTATCTGTTAACAAATGTGCAAATAGTTAAATATTAAAGAGTCGACTAATAATATGTGGTCGACATTGTTGATGTGGTCCCCGTCTACCTCAATATGGTATATATGGCGTTATTCTGTGTATGTGAGTATAATATGCAGGAAAAATGTAGAATTAGATCCTATCTCGTCACGTGGGTAGGATAAAAGTACTTAGTGACCTATAAATACAGCACCTAAGCATGGGAATACAGCATCTAAGGTAAGAGGCGTGTGAACTACAACTCTCACTCGCCAATCTGTTTGTCAATTGTAGGTATTACCGCAACCGCAAATCCGCCCAAAGTAGTACAGTTTGTCAGGACAACAAGCTTTCATACCCTATTTAACCCCATAAGGGGGATGAATTTTTAAAAATAATTTCCTAGTGCTCACTTTCCTTATATTTGGTACTCCTGTATAAAGTTTGCTATCAGACCTGTGCGTCGCCAGTCAGTCAATGTTGAGTGTTTCAAAACTAAATATAGATTTTAATAGAATACCAAAGTCATTGTATATAGTCGTATGTAACAAATACAATAAATCAGGTGTATGACCTAGGATATAAATTCGAATATACCCCACCACATACAAAAGACAGACGGACTTCATAATTCGAACATCTTTGATGTTAATAAAACTTCTATTGAATATATTTTATCGTAACTCTTAACCCCAAAAATGTTTTCAAGGAATGTCTAAAATCTTAAGATCTTTACCGAACGAAAAAATCATGGCAATATGACCCAAACTGCGCAGCAACCTCAATAATAAAACAATCGAATCATCAATTACAATCAAGACTGCATCCAGATTCTCACGAGAGAAAAAGTCGGATGCTAATTGGTAGATGATTCTGAATTGTGTTGAAGAGCGCCATCTATTGTTGCATAGTAGAAATAGTTGCGTCGTTCGTGAGGATCGATAGTGATCGATGAATCGCCGTAATGAAGCGATGGAGAAATGATAGCTAGGAGCCGTACCACCCATCACGCCAGCAACTGAACGGTAGTCGTACTTGTATGTCAATCTGTCGGGCGATATGTTTGATTTTTTTATTGTTTGAGTGAGATGTTGGCAGTGATTATTACAGATCTTCGTGATTCTATGTTGGTAACTGATAATATTGGCGCTATTTTTTTTCTTTTCACAGAACCAAAAATAAAAATTATATCCTCGCGGTCTGATATATTACTATTAATAGCAATTAATAGCAGTACATATTTACTGACGTAAAATTCCATACATTATAGATAGTCACTGTGAGACGAACAGTGAATGGTTCCACGTAAAATTATTGTCAAAAATTACTTATTGAGAAAGATAATATAAAAAAAAAATATTTGCACTTAAGAAAATAGAATTTATTTTTTCTCAATCACCACTAAACTTTGAAAGACTCCTGGATGTTTTTTGCGTCTGTCATAACTAGTGTTATCAGATGTCCTGATTTTCAGGGGTCTGATCTGATTACACGCCCCGATTGACACTTAATCGGGACGCCATATGTCTCGATTTTTCACTAACTAACTTTTTAACTAACACACTCACTTTTTAACTAATCATAACCAAAAAAAATATTTTGCTGCAAAGCGTGCATAAAAAATTAAAAATTCAAGTACATACGTCTAGAAATGTTTACGATGGAATAAACCGATAAAACTGTTTTTTCATATTTATGGCAACAGTCGTGATCCTCTTGCCAGTGTCAAAGATAGTAGGTGTTCCAAATATTTAAAAAAAAGGATTACGCCAATAAAATTTCGGTCGAAGATTTGTTACGCTCATAAGGACAAAACGTATATAATAATCTCCGATCTTAATTTGAATTATTCAATCACTTTACACATTCATGGTCATTTACTGAATAATAAAATACATATCATCAAAACAGAAGATACACAGAAGCAAAAAAAATCAATAATAAACACAATCGTAACTTTTCAATTACAGACACAGAGAGTATTACAGTTACAGACGTTAGGGCTGACAGACCGACAGTATCATTTTTTAATAACATATTGATATTCATAGCATTCTAAAGTACCGTTAACTGGCAATTGGCTTTAAATAAAAAAGTATATTTATAAATAAAGTCACCACTACATGCAACTTGTTAACATTAAAAATTTTAAGTAAAAATATGCACAAATTAGAAGCTTTAACGAAGTTTAATACTAATTGTGTAATTATTGTACATTGTGTTGCATAACACGCGGACGTGTAATCTAGATTTTAATAAAATAAATAAAGTAAAAAAAAACTTTATTTTGTAATAATGTTTACGTTTCCCGCCATACCACCTGTTTGCAATGCTACATTCATTATCTGTTAATAAGAATTAAAAAAAGTATTTTTACATTTAGAGAATACAGAAGAAACATTATCGCCATATCGTTTTAAAATTAAAGATTTAATCACGCACTCTTCAGTGTCGTAAGTCAAGGTATAACCATCAATTTTGTACGTATATTGGCCACAATCTTCACTATTAAAATTCGTACAAATATCACCAGTCCCCGAACTCTTTGACATTGCAGGGAAAAGTGTATGACGACGGCGTAATAAAAGTCACAGGTACTCAAATATCGAGACACGTATTTGATCTTTTCAAGTCCCAATCGAATGACTCCACTTTGATATTTCCCCTCGTGGCGCACAATGGACCAAAGGTTCAACCTGAGGGTCGATAGACTCACTTTGAGTCTAGTCAAAGCGAGTGCCTGCTAAATTGGATTCAATAATCGCAGAGGTCGCGTGGACACTAACAGAGTGCTCCTAACAAAATCCGCAGTCATTTTGATAATGACACCAAGTTTTAATGGTGTAGCAGTTGTTTTATTAGACAGGTAAATAAAATGTTACTCTAAACTTTGTTTTTTAAAAAAATGATACATTCATTTCTAATGCAAAATCAGACCCTAAAACAACAACAATTAGTGTTTATACACAAATGTTGGTCCCGGCTGGGATTAGACTGGACCTGCGGCGGAGAAGTCATGTACTCGTACGTTGACCACTAGGCCACGAATGAATAATTTTCAGGCGCAATTCAACCATGACATCTGACAGTAATAACAAGAATATGTAGAACCAGATATTGTCATCTGCGGATAAGTTATAGTATCGTAAGTATTGATGATGATGATGATGATGATGATGATGATGATGATCGTAAGTAATAACGCAAATATAAAGGTACTCACCACCCTTCACAGTACCATATCCTATATAATGCTTATGAGATAATAACACGGGAATTGCCAAAGATAGGAAAAAATCCCGACCCGAAAACCATAATTTATTTGTCTGCTGCACAAATATCGTAGGCTGGGTTTAGAACCCAGTACACAAGCTGACCACTTATCCACACGATTGTCTTTAAAAATTAAACATTTTTCCAGTTAAACAAACGACAACTTTCCACGTCAAAGTCGAAAACGTCGTGAAGATATCCGCCGCAACAGGCATCTCGACATCATAACAAATATAATACATCACGGGCAATCAAACGTCCGCTTATCGCGCGCTGCGATCGGCGGGCGCCTTTATAAAGTTTCCGTTATCAGCCACACTCGGCGAAGTATCGGCTTACGTCGACAAGTACAAAAAGTTGTTTCTAATTAGGCTAATTAGCTATAGATTCAGCTTGTAGTGTAAGTAGCCCAGCCGGACGCCTGTGGGAAAAGTTGTGAGTAGCACTTGCCAGTAATTTTTAAAGTCTAAGGACGGACTCCATCCGGCTTAGTTGCATTTTAAATATTTATAAGTACGCGTATGTATTTACATTTTTCAGATGTTCGTAATACTGAAGTCGGATGGTTAATTTTTTTTAAATAACCAATGAAACTACATAGGTTACATCTCTTATTTTGCGATTAAAAATTTCTAGCCATGTTCTAACATTAAAGGTTGTTATCTTTATAGACGAAACATAAACTCTGATATAGTATTTAAACAAAGGGCTTAAATGTCTAATATTTACGCATTAACAAACCATTGAATATAACAACCACCTGCCTGCCAAGCGTGGCAACTATGGCAAAATCCCCCCAAAATGTGAGCTTAACTTTTGTTTCCAGTTTATGGGGAGGCCTTAGTTCAGCAGTGGACTAATAAAATATATTAAAAATAAAATGAAGAAGAAATCTAGCAGCGTCCATTTTTTTTTAAAAACATTTCAGTAGTGGCGATCGTACAGACTCGTACATAGAGTAGATGTTCGTTTGACTTCTTTAAAATAATGTTATTCATTTTAAAAAAAAAACTAATATTCGACATCCACCTCTTCTGCAGAATATTCTCGCTTAACAAAAAAGAATTGACGAATTTCGAGATACTTAAGAAAAGATGACTTTAATATGCATTGACAGTAGGATATGCAAGATGTATATATAGAATTCAGACATACTGAGGTCCTTTTACAAATCATCGCTACTTGTTCGAGTGAATAAATACCTTAAGATACGAATACAATTTAAAAAAGTAAATAATATAATTAGTAAAAAATCCATTTTTTTAGCGAGACAGATAAGGAAATGTACACTAGGAAAGATCCGAGCTAAGCAAGAGTATGCAAATGTTGGAAATGTTGAAAAAACAGTTACCCGTTGTAAGTGGCCGTCTGAGAACGTCAAAGGCTGCAACTCGGCACGCGGAGCACTCTAAACGGGTATAAAGTCGTTGCCGTCGACTTAAAAATTCCAGCTAAGCTGGAACTGGAGATGGCATGTCGATATAGCTTTTTGTCTTAGTGATATTCAGTATAAATATTTCATCTGTGGTAAATATATCCGTGGTTTAGTGCGTATTGTGGACCTAAGTGGCGGGAAAATGGGTTGGAATAACTATTGTTTACTGTTAGTTGGCTATGACATAATTATCTGTATTATAAACAATTAACAGACGAAAACGATACGAGGAGGATAGTACAAGCATGCAAATTTTTTTATATAAGTATTTTACATATATTCGTAACAAAAAATGTGGTAACAGACACTACGTGGATTCCAGAAATATTTTTCGTTAAGGATTTTAAAAAGATAGTGTAATGTTTGTCTGAAAACTTTCCAAATTCAAATTGCAACGTTCCAAAACATCGTGCTATCTGTAAAGAATCTACGAGTATTTCACAGCACTAAGCGCGTTTCCACGAGTTCTCTTAAAGATCGGATGTCTGGTAGGTTCCGCTTGCGCACACCTCATTAGTTCCCACTTTGATTCAGCGCCGTTCGTCGGGACACAGGTGGCGCTAATGCCTCGCTCTTTACTGAATAGATTTACTAATCGAATTCCGAAATGCTTGCTCTTTTCTTTCACCTTTTGACACTCACATGTCTCGTTTTTTTGAGATTTCTTCTTAATATACCTACTATATTTTATGTAGAGGTATTTTCTTATATATAGATAGGGCAAACGTCAAGATCGATTTTCGCTTGATAACACCGCTATGAAATTCGAGATCATAAGCACACAAAACTGAAGTTGGACAAGGGAAACTGCCCAGATTCTATTTTCAGAAGATGGCTTTAATTTGAAATGCATCAGCTATACTGTTTCTGCGTCTTATGCTATTATTTCAGAGTATTTAATTTTGCAATCGCCAATTCGCCTACGGGAGAGGTATATGTTCAGTTCAATTATAGGCTAAGTAGGAGCAAAACTGGCAATCTGCCTGCCTAGGTAAATACTACTAGGTAATAAGTGGGATCTGGGTTTGACAAATTCGGATGGATTTTCTGCCATCGGTTACCATGTGCAGGTGATGCAGACATTTGAAGAAAAACTTTATGGGGTATATTTCTCCTCATCTCATCTATATAGAATTGTTTAGAGTACAACGAGTAGTTTATGTTTATACAATTGTACCTAACTTACGTTTACAACTTTTTCAACACGCGTGATTGATATGCAGCAAGAAGGCGAGCATTTTTTTTTTGAATTAAGTGACGGAACGAGCAACATTCACCTGAGTGCAAAGTGCAACGTCTGCCCATAACAAATGCTGTATCATCCAGAACATTTCTGTGTGACATCACACAGCGCCCAGAGACATCAGTTCTTAAGTCTAATATGCCCAGTGATTACACTAGATCTCAGTGCCCTTCAGACCAGACGGCAGAATAACTGGACCTTCAGACGGCAGAATAACTGGCCCTGGGGTAGTTACCTACAACTGGACCTACCTAGAGGGTTTCCCGGATAGTAATACTACCACCAGTATATTGGACAAAGAACACATATTCAATATCAATTGCAAAATTTATTTTTTAGTGATACATGTTGCAAACCGATTCAAATATCGAATTTTAACAAATTATATGGTCAACAGTTGATTGTCACATGACACAGGTGAAACGCTGCGGATGGTAGATGATTCGTTGCAGTCATGCTCAAATTTATATCAGTTTCAAAGTAATTTGAAAGTGCGTGCTTTGTGAAAACATATAACCCATTCCGCTGAGTGTACTTACTCGTTTAGGTTTGAAACGTCAAAGGCGCTCTTCCTTTTCACTGCGTTTTTATAAAATAAAGCGAAGCGGGGCGCTTTCTGTATACTTACATAATTAACAGGGATGTGACGTATCCGTTAACTTTTTAAAGTTAGTACGTATGCATGCTTAGTGGGCCCTTTGAATAGTCGAGTATCATAACGATCGTTTGATGTTTTTGCCTTTGCGTTTTCTTTTTTGAAATTTGAACTCGTGTATTTATATTGCCGCGATTTTGTAAGTTGTCTGTACTGGGGTTACCAGGTGTTTCACATTGACCAAATATTTCCATTTTTAATTGCTTCTTGTGTACCAAACTTTTGATGGTGACGCGTTCGTTAGTGTTTTTAATGTCTTTGTTAAATATACTAGACACAATGATAAATAACCCATTCACCTTTTAGTGCTATGAGTTTCAGCAAAATCATTGATACGAGTACGAACGTACCTGGGACACTAGTAAAAATATAATATCTTTGTAACGTTTTGTTTCAACATAGCTTATTATTTTATATTATTTAACTCAATTACCGTTGTAACTCATATTTTAGTTTTAAAATAATAAAATATTTGTAATGCATATAAAAAGTACATAAACACATACAGGAATTAATGTAAATTATTGGATTTCGTACGAACTTTACTAACAAATATAAGTAAAAAAAAATATTCATCAGAAAACAGGAAAGTTTTGTATATATCAAAATTTCAGTTTAAAACATTGTTATTTTGTTGCATTCCTTAGTGATATACATATATATAATACCTATATATTCCATTTCAAATTTTAAGTTTCAACTAGTGAGCAACGACTGTTGAGCATACAGTCCATCTAATAGCAAATAGTCATTATGGTTCATAGACGCAGGTCTATATTCATAAAATCTACGAACCGTAATGACAATTTTTAATTAAAAGACTTCCGACGACTGGAACGCCTTTTTGATAATAATTTTGTCTTGACATTCACAATAAGAAACAGAGCAGCTTTATGCTACCACTTTACATTGCAACTGGTATTCTGGGAGTTTGTAGTCCTTCTCCATCGGGAATATCACGAAAAAATAAACCTCCTAATACTAATCCTTATACATAATCTGTTATTTGTAACTTTGGGCACAAACAATGATACTACAATTAATTTATAATTATTATTTAATCATTGGGCACGGTTAGTAATATATTAATTGATATCTGGACTCGATTATCCTGAGTATTCTGTTAACGGTTCGATAATCTAAACAGTGTTAATAACTGTCGATTTTTTCTGAGATCTATTAAAAGTTATGTTTTCTTAACTATCTTTCCAATAGAACTTACTATTAATTACTTTTCGAAAAAAACGGTGGCTTAGCATAAGTAAAGCTCACATGGCAGTTGAAGAAACTGTCTCAAATAATATTGGTTTAAATTAAATAGTTAAGTGTCTCACTCTATGATTTCTTATGGTAGGATTGTGGTAGGATTCCTAAGCAGGAATCCATCTAGGTAGGTACAACCCCATGGCCAGTTATTCTGCCGTGAAGCATTAGTGTGCAAACATTACTGTGTTTCGGTTTGAAGGGCACTGTGAGCTAGCGTAATCACTGGGCATATGAGACTCAAGAACTTATGTCTCAGGGTGATGGACATAGTGTGGTGTCACACAGAAATTTTCTGGGTGACACAGCATTGGTTATGAGCAGACGCTGCACCTACCATCAGTTGGACGTTTTGCTCGTTTCATCACTTTATAGAATTAAAAAAAAATCCGCGAAAACTAACACATTTAAATGAAACTAATATTACGCATTTTTTTGCGTTTAATTTTACTATTTATATATCGGGTTATAAATAGTAAAAATAAACGCGATAAAATCTGTTTCATTTAAATCTCACTTTATGATTACTATTCTTAACGTATTATGGCGAGAAAATATTTCATAATTTATATACACAATGAATAATTCACCTTTTTTTATTAGACCGATTTTGCATTCCCCAAGACGTGATAGCGTTTCGTAGTCATTATTGTACTTATTATTATTTAAATCATACAACTATTTCAAATATATTTTGGTACATGTATCAAATTGTTTGGAACGTAAACATTTATCATCATTATTTCAAAGTTATAATAAAGGCAAGTTTTATCAGTCACAGTAATACACTCCAGGCATTACTCGGTATTTAAACAAAATACTGGCAATTATTAGACTATCAAACTTTAAGCTTTTTACATTTAGAGCATAAAGTGAAAGCGGTAAAGTAACAGCCTATAAACGGCCACTACTGAAACTACTGGTGATCTTGTGTTTTTTATATTTTTTTTTTCGCATAAAGTGATGAAATGAGCAAAACGTTCACTTCATCCAATCACTTTATCCAAAAAAAAAAACTGACTTCTACGTTGCGAGTCCTAGGTTCGAATGCTGGGTTCGAATCCTAGCCGAAGCCAACATTTGTGAAAAACACAAATTGTTGGTCTTCGGGTCTCGTTTTCTGTGCATGTGAAATGTATGTCTGTAAAACGCAACCACGATATATGACAAATCCTACTGTGTGTCGCTTTTTTAAAAGAAGAAGAACTATAATCTAGTGTTATTACAGAGCACATGAGACTTAAGAACTGATGTCTCAGGGTGGTGAGCGCAGTGTGGTGACACACAGACCTTTGTAATTGAATGTTCTGGGACACTGCTACTGATATAGGAAGACCTTACACTTACTATCGTGTGATTTTGTCGTCTCGTCACTTTCGTTGATAAAGAGACATATGTCCTCATATATTCGATATACGAGTATATCGAGAACTATGTGGCAAATCAATGCTCAAAATTGCCATTTACGGTTTAGTGTTGGCAGTGTTGGCAGCAAATCAAATCCAAGTCGTTGGTGTTTACTACGAAATTCTAGGCGAGCCCCCGGTCCCTTTGCTACGTTTTGTACGTTGTAATGAACAAATAAAAAAACTTTAATTTATACTTTCAGATCTCCATTGTTGCAAAACAAAATAGCTTTGATGAAGATCGGTAGTTAACATTCAGATGCTGCGTATAGCGAACGCCCTCTGGGAGTTAAACCTCGTATAACACTTAGGTACAGTCTTAATAGAAATAAATTAGAATGTCTTACAGACGTCTGTCTGTACGGCCAGCGCAAAGCGGGCGGCGATTTGTTACCGTGATTCAGAACTGACGGGTAGCGTTTGCATATCAAAGCAAATATATAAAATCAAAATATACGTATGTATATTGTGTGGGTTGCATTTATGACAGCTACAATTTTTTAATATTGGCGCTTTGACTTATTGTATGTAATTCTTCATAGGTTTATTATTTATTGTCATTTAAGTTTAAAAAAAATTTTTAAGGTTTCTTTTCCACATACTTAATTCTTTATTTGACAGAAGTTACAGAAAAAGATTATTCTTTTTCGACAATTGGCATTTAAAAAAAGCCGCGGTGTATTTTAAAACTCAAAAAGTAACAGCTTTTTAAGCCAACTGTTGCACGTTGTCCTCTAAGTTTTTTGAGATAATTTCCCTACTCTTAGGATTAATAGATTGCTCATGTCTATATTGCATATTTCCCAGACATGCAGATTTCTTCACGGAATTTTCCCTCGCAGACTAGCACGTCATCCATAGAAATTTAGCATTTTGTTTGGTGTTGACATCGGGGTCGATCTCAAGTTGTTCAGGTCTTATGACGCTTTGCTTCTGTCACGCTTTTAAGTGCAGTTCTTATATATTACACCTTGAACCTTACAATAAACGTAATACAACCATTTAGTTAGATGATAATGTTGCTTGTTTTATTGTCAGATAATCGATGAAGTTGTAACAAATTTTATATTTAAAAAAATGTGATTTTAAACAATTTAACAAAGGAAAAAATATTTCATTTGACATTTTTCTTCTATCCGTACTGTAACGGCGTCCGATACTGCCATGGCGCACAAGAGTAACACCACGCATAGCAAGCGGCACTATAAATCACTACTACTATTGTGATCCATTCAATACGGAATCCTCACCTTTCTGCTACCAGACCCGCCAGTCAATGCAGCCGAAATATGTTGCCGAAGAAATAATGAGGTATAACTTCGCTGTAAGTATGCGGGGTCTGGGGCTTTGATGTTATTATAAGTGCTGCCTCTTGTAGGTTCGATTTTTTTTTATAAACCATTCGTGGTTAATGATGATAACACATTGATATTCGGTTTAAATAACTATTTCTTATGTTATTGTTACAAAAACAGGGATTTCTCCTGCCATAAAAAATACATTCATAACCAATTTTATTTTTAATAAATGGTTGTGTGATTAAAATTTACTAGCCATAATAAATCAGGAATAGGCAAATCTTCTTCACACACAAGTTCATAACGCGCTGTCTAGGCTTGTTACTTGTTAGCGTAGATTCTATGAAATACCCCAATTTTAGGGTGGCCTGTCTTCAGTAGTAGACTTGCTGAAGTATTATGATTATGGTGGTGATGATCGATTATTATCAACGATTGGTGTTGGTAAAGACGTATGAGCACGTATATTGTAAAATATAATCTTCGTTACCGGTGGTAGGATTCCTATGATTCCTATGCAGGAATCCGTCTAGGTAGGTACCACAGGGCCAGTTATTCGGCCGTGAAACAGTAGTGTGAAACATTACTATGTTTCGGTCTGAAGGGCACTGAGAGCTAGTGTAATCACTGGGCATATTAGACTTAAGAACTGACGCCTCGGGGTAACGGGCTGTGATCACGCAGAAATGTTCTGGGTGACACAACATTTGTTATGGGCAGACGTTGTACTTACCATCAGTTGAACGTTTTTCTTGTTTCGTCGTCACTTCATCCAATAAAAAAGCAATATAATTTACTTTATATTTGCCATTGAGAATTCACTTTAACATGGCCGCTAAAATAAATTGGTAGCATGAATGTTTATACGTGGAATGATTTATCATTATATTGTTTTTGATTAATTTCTTTAACCCAAACGATATGAGGTAATAGTTACACAGAAATGCGTTTAATTTTATTTTTAATTCATCACGAGCTCAGCCCGCGGCTTCGAGCGGCTTGAATTTAGATTTCTTGTAAGTCGAGGAGATGCTTTCTACATCCATGACTATCCAGAGTTTATGCAAATACCAAGTAAACAGAGTCAGCGGTTGAGCTAACTTATTTCGGACAATCAGACATATGGACAATTTATTTTAAAGTTAATTATGTTCATGTAAGTGAAAACACAACTGTAAAAGTATTTCAAGCTCAAAAATTGGAAAATCATAGACAGACACTTTCCACATTATTTATGTATACCAAATATATTTTTCTTATATTCATAAAGGCACTAGGAATTGTTTTTCTCATATAATTTTTGTTATATCTAAATTATTATTGATACAGATAAAATAGACATGTGATAAACGACAATTTAAATGTCATCGATGAATCCATAACGACAGACAGCCGCCATAAAAATAAAAATATCATAAGCGGAATACACGAGAAGCTTTTTACTTTTAAAAAGCTCTATCTTAATCCTTATTAAGCCTGATCGTCAGAAGGGTGAAGCTTGGAGGCTATTGAGACCGAAGAGGTGTTATTTTGAGCCCATCAGGGATTACTTTATTTTATATTTTTTGGCCGAGGGACTTTGGTTTCGTAACACTGGAAGTTCGGCAACTCGAGTATAAGAATTAAGAAGATTATAATAGACTTTAAGCTGTATTAAATAATTTACGTTTTAACTAAAACACAGGAGAAAACTCCAATTTGTTTCTTTTTAAAAACTTTAAAATACATAATACTTTGTTGTCTTATTAAATGATGAACCTATATGTTACAAAAAACGTAGAAGAGGCTTGTACCCAGCCGTCGGTTCTTTGTATATAATATCTCCGCCATTTTGTAAACGAATTAAAATTCATGAAAATTCAAATCCTTTTAAGATATTATATATTTAAACATATACATAACATGAAAACATAACAAAATGTCAAAGTTTAATAATAATGAAGATATTATTTTAAAAAGAATATGGGTATGAGAATGTTATCGTTTAATTTCTTAGTTTACTGAAAATTTTATTTTGAATTGATCTTGTAAAAATGGAGAATATTTCATTTTGATTATTAACAAAACAAAATAAGATTTTAAAATGTGTAGCCGTGTAATGTCAATAAATGAATATTTAATTTTTTCTAAAAAAGTTATTTTTATACTTTTTCGTAGCGTTATGTTTCTATTTCAGCAATAACCTTTTTCTCCATAACATTTTCGCGATTGCCGACCGTATCAAAGGAGCTTTAACAAATTTACAGCCGTGTAATGACAGCATGTGAGAACTGATGTAAAACTGTCAATGGTTGTGTCTCTCTTTGTGAGAAATATGTCATTAACGAGTACAAAAAATGTCAAAGTGCTCCCAAAGCACCCCAGAGAGTTGTTACATAATAGGGATGTCAACACTCGAGTCAATGGCTTTTCAAGTGTAAATAATAGTTGCATTTGTGCAGCGTTACAGTTTACATCTCTAGACATTTTGTCGGCGCGTTTGATACCAATAGTTCGATTCTATTTATTGATTTAGAGACGATATTTTTCCGATGTCGTATTTAGGGGGGATAATTTTATTTATTCTTATCTAACTTTTCTTTAAAATGAAAGCTTTTCATAATTCTTTTTATTAATAATTTCATTAATTAGTATTAAGTGATGATTTAACACGTTTTCGGCGGTGAAGAAAAACATCGTGAGATAATCTCCATGACTAAGAACTAAAAAAATTGGACTAAATTCACAAGCAGTTGCTATTAACATAAGTTTTTAATTTTTTTTTAAATATGTGTTCTGTAGCAACCGTTTTAATTAAACAAATAAATATTCTATAGAATTCTATGTGAAATATATTACTACATCGTTTAGCAGATTTATAGTAAGAGTTTACATAACGTCGCTGATGAAATAAAAATCTTGCAAAGGATTTTTTTTTAATTAATTCATTGCATATTGTGCATATTCAAAAAAGTTTATATGAAAGTATATTAAGCGGTTTAGTTAACATATTTTAACTAGCAACAAGTAACCATTTTTTACGATTGTTTTAAATTTAGAGTATTCATGTCACGCGAAAACATATGGAGGGAATACTTTTCCGTCAAAGACTATTTTGGCCAATTTAATGTAAGCACAAAAAATGTATTGATGCGCTACTCTAATGCATTACAAAATTATACAGCCCCACATCACTGTCAGCCTTTGTGGCCCAAGTATCACTTACCGCAAAAATTATTCGCTCACAACAATAAGTTTCGAGATCTCTATTTAACAAAATTACAAAATTTCGGACACGGCCGGCTACAATAGAGGCCTTTCTTAGGCATTTTTGAGTTTGAATAGTATTCCCGT
Source organism: Luehdorfia chinensis (assembly GCA_019845155.1). Classification (NCBI taxonomy): domain Eukaryota; kingdom Metazoa; phylum Arthropoda; class Insecta; order Lepidoptera; family Papilionidae; genus Luehdorfia; species Luehdorfia chinensis. The sequence continues at coordinate 3,448,574 of JAHVAK010000125.1, forward strand.
TCCGCCTGTTTTGGAATGGTATTATTTTAATATAATTATGTGTATATCTCGTTACATTCAAAGATATACCTTATCAGATAAATATTTAATTACGCTCATTATTTTGCTGAAGTTGTATTTTTGTACAAAACATTACCTACTTTACATTTTTGAAATATAGAAAATAATAAAATTAATTTGATTTTAAAATCTTACAAACTAATTACCTCGTTAAAATAGAAAATTAAAAGAATTATGTAAAAAAAAAACAAAATTAAAGAACAGTCTATTGAAATTTTATCATTTAATATTTTAAAAATTACCATATTATGTAATTTGCATTACAAAAATATATTTCAACTGGCTTTACACAACAATAATAATAACGATTATTATTAATATATTTATATTATACTTTGTCAATAATTACATATAATTTTGAATTCTATTTTGTTATTATTTAATGAAATTTTTGTTAAAACATTTCTAATACTAAGTTACTTTTAAAGTCATCATTTAAATTGTAAATCTGTATCATTAATCATAGCTTCAGAACTTTTAAAGTTATATTCGTTCGGATATGACCGGAGAAAACCAATCATATCTATCTTCTTTAATTACTAGCAAATTGATTAATGTAGCAATTTGTAATGTTTGTAGCAATTTGTAGCCACGATTTTTATACTTTACATGTTTATTTTCTAGAATATATTTGCAATCTTTTTTGGCTTTTCCATTTATTGGTATATCTCTAGAATATGTAGAGTAGTCTATATCAGAGTATTCCTATACATTCTGTAAATGTTATAATAAAGTAACATTTAAAGTTGGTAAATATTAGCTTACATTAAAAAAAACAACAATAGAATGAGGCCTTCGTGTTTACTATTGCAAATTATCGACTACAATGCATTCGATTGCAAACAGAAAAACCCGCATCGGGTCCTTTAGTTAAACAAAATATCATGTTACATACGTAGGGAGGATCCTCATTCCTTTAAAAACCGAATATTAAACTAGTATCCATTTTAAATGAAGCTGCATGTATACTGGCTTAAATATTTGTAAGTTTTTTTATCTTAAGTGCGCATGTGTGGGTCATAAGTGTCTTTTAGATTCATACATAGGTAGTGTGAAAATAGTGCAGTGGTTTGATTTATTTTTGTTAATATGTGATCTCGATTTAGTACTTATTGAATGCATATTTAATTTTTTGTGTAATTATATTAATAAATTAATTATAACTTAACAGTGATTAAAAGCTTTAATGCAGTGTTATTTCCATTACTTTTGATTTTCGATGTTTTCGTCATGATGGCACTTAAGCATTTTCCTGAGTTTTGATAAAATATGTAAGCTAAATATTTGTATTCAGAATCCAAAAAATAGGTCATTGAACCTACCTAAAATGATGAGCGTCGGCATGAAGAAAACGTTGCAACTCACAAACTGTCCTCACCACAAAAATCACAAACTTATTACAATCACAGTCCGTCAAAGCGTTTATCCTAGCTACCAACCGGGATTCTTTAATTCGACAAGTTTCTAAGTAACCGAATGATCAGTGTAGCGCGTAATCATCGAATGCCCTAAGTATTGGGTGGAAGCGCGTTCGGAAGCTCCGAAGCGTTCTCGATGTCACGGCTCGGTTGCGACTGGCCGAGCCATCTGATTCCAAGTCAGCCGTGTGAGCATCGCAGGGGCGGGGCCTAGAGGGGCCCTAACTCACCCTAGGGTGGGTGCCGCACACAGACGCAGGCACACATTGAAACGCTGTATACACGCCCACGTTCGAACGGTACGCGATGCTCGCTCCAGAAGCATGCTGTATGACTTCGTGAGTCGAATGTTTTTTGAATTTCGAACGCTAAGTACGTTTTTATTTCTGCTTTTTTATGGTCCGAATTGGGTGATAAATTTTATTTTCTTGTGAAAACCTTTTGTTTTCGTATAGTATTGTATCATTTGAATTATTTTATAAATACATATAAAATAATTCAAATGATACAACAGACAAAATGCATTTTTAAATAAAATTGAAAATGTTTAGTAATTTATTGTTACAGGAATTATTTAAAAGAAATAGATTTTCGAAGAGATCTGAAATATGGGTATAATAGTCTTATAAATTGTTTAATTATACCTACTTATAAATTATTGTCGTTTCTAATATATTAATTTTTTGTTTAGTTATAAGACTTGCACGGTTTCCCTAACAATTTTATAAAGTAATAAAATATAGGTATGATTCAACGAGAATTAGTTATAAAAAAAATGCATGTAATACTACGGGAATTGTAAAATTTTATATATTTTAACAAAGGCACTACTAACATTAACAAATGTGTTTACATCTTTTTCGTCTGTATTTGTACTGTACTATGCATTCACTTTCAAACTATATCGTAGGTATATTCAGTTCCAAAAATGTTAGTTGTTAGATTACAAAGTTACAAAAAACCGAGCTCACGTATGTCAGCGGTGGTAACCAGAACTACAGTAATATTTTATGGAATATCTTCGAACGTGAAGTTTTTCGTTTTTGCAGAATTGACTCGCGGTTTTGACGTAAAAGCTATAGTAATAAATCATTTAAAAATTACAGCACCTTTTGCGTATATTGAGAGGAAGGTAGTGCTACAGTGTTCACAGTGTTTCAAAGAGGGGTCCATACGCTCTGAAGTAACAAAGTCAAACTCCCGGGTCCCGCCAATATCATCAAATTAAAAAAGGCTCATTTTTGTTAAAATGATTATGACAAGGTCAAAGTCACAATCATATCAACAATTTTAGGAATTACTATGTCGATATGATTATGACTTTTCAAAACATTTTTTAAATGATAAAATATTGTTTTGTGCTACCCCTACAAATATTTTATAAAAACAAAATCTTTTTTTGTCTGTGGGTTGATGTGTATGTTAGGTCTGTGGCGCGTCGTAAACCGCGTTAGGGTTTTATTACAATCCTAGTCATACCCCGCGGTAATGTTCACGACTTTAGGTATTGTAACGTGGTAAGTTTGTCGATTACAGATAAAAATAAAAATGTAACATTTATAGCGAACAGATAAAATGAAGAGTAAAGGAATACGTTACCATTTCGCATCGGTGACTTAAAAAGTATCGTCGTTAAAATTCTAAATATGAAAAATTTATTTAATTTACGTCTGTTTCTTCCATACATCAGTTCTTTTTAATATTTTTAGAATTATTTTTCTGCACACATTTTATACGTAAGCATACGACTATACAGGTATTTTGATTAACTTAAGTAAGTCAAAATCTGAGTAGCGCTTAAACCATTCGTCTGTGTAATTTCGTTTGTGTATAGCATATTCTTCATGACTACCTATCTAAATTAATTAATTAGCCAAAGAAAGTGGTATTAAACATTTAAAACACGGTTTATATAAATAAAATAAAAATACGATAATGAATCTGAAAACGTATGAAAATAAATATCTAACTCTCTTAACCCACATCAAGGTACAGCGAGACGTACAGGGAACTTAACCGGCATTATTTAAATTAAAAGTACAGTCAAATAAACGCCTAGTCATATTACTATACAGGCTATATTATTACTACTTAAAAATTACATTACATTTTTTTTTTATTGGACAAAGTGATGAAACGAGCAATACGTTCACCTGATGGTAACTGCAACGTCTGCCCATAACAAATGCTGTGTCACCCAGAAAATTTCTGTGTGAGACCACACTGTGTCCATCACCCTGAAACATAAGTTCTTAAGTCTCATATGCCCTGTGATTACGCTAGCTCACAGTGCCCTTCAAACCGAAACACAGTAATGTTTGCACACTACTGCTTCACGGCGGAATAACTCCTGCATAGGAATCCTACTACCAGTAAAATGCATGCCAATGCAACATTTCTGCACACCTTATAGTCAGTGATGGATTTAAGCTTAGGCTCGCAAGGCCCGGGGCTAGGGCGCATAAAGATTAATATTGATTGGATTGGGTCGTCGTTATGTTTAAAAGATATTTTAATTTCAAGAGTAGAATTGTTTTGTTACAACTATCCAGTACAAGTCAAATGTATTGATAATACTATATCAGAACATGAAGTGCGTTTTATTGCAACGTTCCTTGTTGCAGAGTGGGAATACGAGCGTACCTAAGGGTCAAATGATCTTGATAGCAGATCACTTCCACTCACAAAAAAGTGTCGCTGATACGTTGCCGGCATTTTAAGATGTAGGTTTTATCCTAACATGTTACTAAAAAATAAGTAATGTTAATTTTTATTTCGGTTAATTTTCGCTCTGTCAGTCATTCAAAACAAAACTATTCTAGACCAATCGGTTCACACACAATTAACAGTGCCAACTATAATCATAACGCGCGCCCGCTAAAACGTAATAACCTAAAATCAACAAAAACGTTTACGCGCGTTGCGTCACAACAATGGCGGACACGCGGCAATCTTCACGCCGCTCATGTGTTGAATGACTTAGCCTTAATTTATACAGGCCTAATTTCACGCTCGCTCTTAGTTATTGTGAGATTTTGCGATACCATGTCACGGTATTCGTCTCGTCTGGTTACGGATTTACGATTGAGTTGTCATTTTTTTCTCCAAACATAAAAAACGCGGGGTCCATAAGCTATACGTTTTCACAATACATATTTTCTCCCTTTTTTTCGGACAAACTACATTTTTGTACAACTTTCAACTCGATTGTGTTTTCAACGCTAATTTAAAGGTAAATTAATTCGAGCGTTATGAATCTTTGCCCTTGACAATGCTCGCGGTCGATATACGAAAAATATAATAGGTCTGTTTCTCCTGTAAAGAAAGTGTTTGTCTAAGAACAATATGGAACACCGCAGCGGGACATCTAGATACGCGGGGCCAGAGTATTTTCTTTACATCGTTTTTTTTTTCTATATTTGCACTCATGCCTCGGTTGAATAGCATCGGATCCTTAATTTACGCACCGATAGATTTATTCTGTAGTTTCGCATTTGTAAGGGATTGTTCTTGGCCCGTTTTGTAACATTGCATTTTCTTGTTGCTATTGTGCAAAGATTTTTATTTAGACTCTTAAAGAAATGTATTGTGTTGGCTTGATTATAAAGTATTATGTCTACAGTTTTTAATGAGGTGTCCCTATTAAAGGATTTTTACTAAATAATTACAAAAAACGGGTACCAGGCTTAGAGCTCAAGTTATTAAGCTAAGTTTTTGATACTGCTATGATTTGTGCAGCCCGATAAAAACGACATACTACTTTTGCAGTGCTGAATTTCAAAAAAGGAATTCAATAGTTTTTTTTTAGTTAGTTGTTAGTTAGTCAGTTATTTTTTCTAATCAATAAATAATATTAATCGTGCAAAGTTAACATTTATATTGGTTTAAGCAACTTTCTTTTGTAGAATTGGAATCAGATCTAACGTCCGAGTGATACCTACCTACATAATTTAAAAATTGATATTTCCGGTGTCAAAACTCATTAAATATTAATTATGTCGTTATTTTAAATTAAAACTTAAAAGTGAATTTTATTTTAATCGCATCATTCAACAAGGCAAACTTTACTTCTTTATATTGAAATTTAAACTTTTTAACATTGGAAAAACTAAAGCACAAATGCACAAATTAAAGAAGTATTACAGTAGAACGCATTATGCGCCATATTAGTTTAGTTACAACTAATAGATACTAATAATTAATAAAAACATATTTTAAACAACACAATATTAAATATGGGAGGAGCAACTAGCTAATACTGAATGTCAAACTTAAGTAGGTCGGCCCGACCGAGGACGACATGGATGCAGATTTTGTGATCCACCGTAAAGATTACGTGCTCCATTTCTACACTTACTTAAAAATTATTTGAGTATTTATAAAACTCCTATATCGCAGAGCAATGTATAGTTCAAGTATATTTTTTAATGACCATTAATTTCCATAAATTTATAAAAATAAGTCTCCATAAAAGTGTCGTTGTAGCGATAACCGATTTTTCACTATTCCATTCACACACACAAGAAATCAAGAAATGCCTTGTGTAATCAGATTTCTGCGAATGCAAAAACATTAAGCTGCTTTTATTTATAAATATCTCAAATCAAAATTTCTTAAAATTACAAATGCGCTACGTTAATCTACACTAAACATTGTATTTTACATTACTTTGGCGCTAAAAAAGAAATGATTCTAAATAACCTAGCTACCTAAACGTTGTTTACTATTCGTTGAAAATTAGACTAAAACAAAGTTTTGAAAGATAAAGCTTTCATAACTTTTTAGCGGCAGTTTACATCAAGACATTTTAATTAATCGCAATTTTCGTCAAAGATTCTGTTAATTTTTCATACTTTTATCTGACATTGTAATCACAGAATTGTTTTCTTTAAAAGTCAGTACCTTCTTATCGATCTAAAAGTTGAACCTACACCACAATACCTTAGGTGAAACCTATCGAAAAACGCATATTTTCGCGAGCATTAGCCCCGCCTGTATCGTGCCCCTCGACTGCACCGCAGCTGCGTCTCCTTACACGCATCACCGACGGCTCACAACATCCCGCGCTCTAAGTAACGAATGCTTTGTGCATGCCGATAGATTAAATGGTATAAACTATGAGAGAAAGCGTGAACTCTCACTTAGTCAAAGTAAAATATTCTTTAATGACTTAAGCCTTAATCAAGCTTGTAGTGACTGCTTCTTCTTGTCAACCTTTCAAATGTAACAAAGATAGTGTCGAGACTTTTGGCGCCGACTCGAAAAGTGGCAGCAGTGCTTTTAATTAATTTTGTAATTTGTGTACATTTGGAGTTTGGATGTTTAATATTGATAGTTTATTATGCAGCATGTGCTCCTGAAACTGTACTGTGATTGGAAAATTCAATTCAAGACCAAAATTGTGCTTTTCTATTTGCCTCCATCAGTCTAGAAAATCTTCAGTAAAAGTCAACTATCATTTTACGGTCGATCAAAATTTTGAAGTCTTGCTGCTTTAAATTTGTATACTTGGATATGTTACTTGACACTGGGAAATAGTTTATGACTGTTTCCATTAATAAATAAATATATAAAATTACTAAAGATAGTGTCAACTGTTTATTGCTGAAAAGAATGCCTGCACTTTAAGGTTTAAATATATTATAGCGCCTCTTTCAGAAAAGTATCATACTTTTAGGTGGTATACGTTGGGTGTTTTAGTTAAAAAACTTATTTAGCATATCCCTACAACTGCATTGTGGCTGTCACAATTAACATGCTTTATAGCTAAGATATCAGCATGCTGAAGTGGCAGTGGGCTGGCCATATAGCTCGTATAACCGATAACCTCGAGTACTCGAGTACTCGAGCACTTCATACCGGCAAATGCGGCCCCTTACTAGATGGAGTATGACCTACAAGGTTTTACGGGAAGTCAGTAGATACAGGCACAGAATCGTGTACTGTGGAAATCTGTGGAGGATCTATGTTCAGCAGTGGATTTTCAACGGTCTGAAATAATGATGATACCATTATTTGGTGTATACACCCCAATCAGCAGAAACAGAATATGCAACCTACTACCTACTAGTTTTTATTATGATTTTTGACGTAAATAACTGAGTCTCTTTAAATACATTTTATAAGCTGCTGTTGGATAGCAAGCCTAAAGAGTATAAAATATGATAGACACGAATTGCATCCTTGTCTTCGTAAGGATAGCGCTACGGAAACCAAAATACTTCTTTAAAAATTAAATAAGTTCCTTCATATAATTTTTCATCATTCATATACTGAGAGCATCCCTTGAGTCAAAAAATTAAACCGAAATAAATTTAAAAACCAAACAATCACAATTAAGTCACATTTGTATTAACTAATATTTTAGAATGACAATAGTTTTTTGATTGTACGTAATCCTATTATCAGTCCCCTAACATCCAGCCACCTTTGACTTGGGCCAATACAGCACATTAAAAAAGGATGAGAATCCCTTTCACCGATAGGTTACAGATTAGATCGGGCCGCGGCCAATTTGACGCGCGCTGTCTTCCGCAAACCGCGCGCTTTTTGTGCTTTTTTACACTTACGTCACTTTGCTGAAAAGTGATACTGCAGTAAAAAAAATGAACATTATTCCGGTTTCAGCTTAAGTTTTAGTTTTGATACATGAATTTTACCACTAAACATCTTTATTAATTAATCATTAATTTTAAATAATTAATCACTACGAAATAGTTGTAGATTGTTAGTTCTTGACAATCGTTAACTACATCATATAAAATCAAAGATATTAACATATTATGTTACCTTCAAAGAATAAAAATGTTTTTACTGGCAACAATTTTCGACAACAGAAAAGGCATATGTGGCTTCACGTCTGGTACCACCGATAAACCATATTTTATTCTATGTGTAATTAATAATATTAATATTTTCTGTTAAGTTATATACAATATCTCCCCTCCCTTGTCCTCTAGGTTATTTAAAGACCACGCAACAAAAACAATGGATTTAATATTTTCAGAATATAATGATATGTACCCTTCGCCGCCTCTAGCAATGAATTCATAAACAAAGAACTCTGAATGTATAATCGTGTTGCATTTGTAATAATTTCCAAGGGGAACGTGGCCGGCCTCAAAAATCCTAATGGATGATCATTTTAAGTTAAATGTCCATATAATCCACACTTAAATGCTTATTTAGCAGTTATTTACCTATACCTATATGAAATAAAATATGCATTATATATTTTTTTTTAATTTTCGGCCAGGTGTGTTTTAAAATAAACAATAATTTGTTTTATTTCTAAACGATGCATTACGCTTTGATGCTAACAGTTCAAAAAGAGAACCTTTCTGAAATGTTCTGTCAGACTTAACAGTGCAAATACGATCTTGAGTTGACTTTAGTGACCTTGACCACCACGGTTCGTTATTTGTGGCCGTTACCAAGAGCTAAAGATGTCTTACTCGAAATAAAAAATGATGCAAATTAGTCCTAATCCAGCGTTAAAACAAAATGAACAGTGAAAATAGATAAAACCAGACATTTACTTCAAAAAATTGTTACTAAAACATAATATGGTCCAAGTACTATTTACTCGTTTTTAATAATAAACATTATGTATCTTTTATTAGTTTTAGATACGCTGTTGATGAAAACTTAAAGTTTTTTTTAAGTCTGGTGATTTTAAGTATCAAAATAAATGACATCATAAATTGTAATTTGCGAACGCTTTTCGACTCCAACCCTCTCGAGAATGAGACGATGCCTGTGCCCAGCAGTGGGTCGTTTATGGACTTATTTACTCGACTTTTTATAGTGTTGATAGTACTTTACTGCATTATGGCTGATGATTATTAAAATGCTGTTCACAACTTCTAAAATAATAAATGATATAAAGAACAAATTCTAGTAGAAACTTAATTTACTACGGTCGTCGCACAGTAATTATACATTAAATAAATAAAACAGATTAAAAACATCTATAAGAAATACACTTTTAAGCCACATCCATACCTATCCAAAAAAAAATCGAACAGTAACCGATGCTAAAACAACACGATGCATCATAATTTCCCCCGCCAATGTGTACAATATTCCCGCGCACGCATGTTTTCTATCTCGTTCTGCCACACGAGGTTTCGTCAAAGCTCTGTCACACTCGCATCGGGGCGTGTTCTGCTCTGTGATTGGTAGAGGGAAGAATGGCGTTTGGCGCCGACGGCAGCCTCCCGTCGGCATTTTCCCGACGCCCGGCGTTCGAAAATCGAAAATTGCGCCCGTGGATGAAATTCTTTGGTGTTTACAATAAATATTTTTGTGATGTGTCAATTAAAACGTTATATGCTCCTAATTATTGCTTAGTTACTGGAAATGTGAAGACAGTAAATAATAGACGAGATCAAAGATGTGTTGTGATATTAATGTATTTTCATTCCTTCAAAAGTATTTTATTGAAAATTGCTAATTGTCTAAAATTTTTATGGTAATTGTTATTGTTTTTATAAGAAATTGTGATTTAGATTTGTCTAATTTTTCAAATAATTACTTAAACGTTAGGTATATTAAATATTTGTAATAGTCAAACATAAAAATATTTACCTACTTCTCGGGAGGTTTATCAATAAAAATGTGTGTAATTTATAAATAACATTGAAACAATTTTTATTTATTTATATACTTTTTTTATTACTAAATTTTAAGCTTGAGCCGTTCTTATCACAGGAGGCCACACATTTGTTTTGAGTACAAGATTAAACTTATGTGATCCAATACAGAAAATATTACATTTAGTGAAATTTATAAGCTAGAAACTGACAATTCACTACACGCAATCAAATTTCAGTATTTAATACGAGTTGTGCGTTAATATGAATTTGAACACAGAAAGTACACAGCTGCAGTATTAGTTTTGAAGCGTTCTGTTAAACTCAGTTATATCCCTTGTGAGGCAGGCAGAGTCCCAACAGAAAAACTCATCTCTGAAATAATGTTTCTCATAATGATTAGTTAAATGACATCTATGACATTAAATGACAGTATCACGGCATCCCATAACTGTTGCAGTGTCACCCAAAGGCGCCTTCCGTAGTGGTAAGATTTCTATGTAGGAATCGGTCTGCAGTGGTCCCTTACTAGTTTTTGTTATAATGCCAGAGTAATAATGAATATAGAAGTGAATGCATATCATGCAAGTTAATTATGATCAGACATAAGTATTTTGGATTTTTGTACCTATGTAATACTGGCGAAAGGATTCCTGTGCAGGAATAACACAGTGCCAATTATTCTACCGTGCGTGTGCAAATTTTACTGTGTTTCGGTCTGAAGTGCACTGAGAAATACTAGCATATGAAACATGAGAACGGATGTCTCAGGGTGACGGGCGCAGTGTGGTGCAACATAGAAATGTGCTGGGAGAGACACAGCATTTATTATTTGCAGACGTGCACTTACCATCAGGTTTTGCTCGTTTGGTCACTAACTCCTAAAAAAAGTTTTAACTTACACCTGTCGACCAGAATGTGCATTATCTCCATGGATAATTACAGATTGTATCATTATTTGCGTAATACAGCAATGTCAGTTTTTTTTTATTTTGCATTTAATTGCAGTATCCTGTTATATTCGTCATAACGAATTCTCCAGAAGAATATGTGTACGAATCGACAAAGGACATCGTCAAGGAAATTAAAGTGGCCAGGAAGAAATGGTCGAAGCAACACAAGAAGGTGGCTCTCAAATAAAATGGAGATGAAGATCTGCGTTAAATCGTTAGCCGTTATTTTCGTAAAAATAAAATATTCTTTTAACAACGCCGTTATACCAAATATTTCTTGGAATAATTATAGACTCAAATATTGTACATCATAGGCTTAATTGTATTTAAACATATTATAGATGTGTACAAAATGTTTAATATAAAGCCAATTGTCCACTGACCGCATATTGAAGTGGCGCGCGCTAAGGGTGAGCGCATACGACACGCAGCCAATTACAAAGTTATACGGCTGGGATCACACTGCGTGCTGTTGCGTACGCGCATCAGAACGTGAAGTATTTTCTGACAAATTGAACATATTTAAAAAAGTTTAAGAACATTACGAAAGTCTTACTTTGTTTCGCGACATTTTTAAAAAATAAATTTAAAACAACAGATAAATAACTGAGAATAGGGCGGTTTAGAACATTCATATTCAGATTTTTTTTATGATAAAACTGTACATTTTAAGTATTAGTTAATTAAATTGTAGTTTATAAACAGTATCTTTTGCTGCCCCGCATCTCGTCTCTACCTATTTACAAAGAAAATTTATGTGTAAATGAACAAACAAAAAATATCTGCAAATCTAAATACCTAAATACGTGTTATTTAAAATACTTTTGATAACGCTACTTTAAATTTAAAAGCTATAAGGACTTTAATTTAAAATCGTTAAAGATGATATGTAGAGTTGCAAGAGTCAGTAACCATCATTTATTCGTCTATTTAATGTTTAGCGTAAAAACTGACCAGTCTGCCCACAGTAGGAAGTAGAGGAAAATTTCCTGCGAGATACATGTCAGCTTTTGTTAGTGCTTTCTAAAGTCCAGTGGTGGACCTTCAGACACCCGTTATAATACGACCGATTGGCTGATTAATCATCGTATGTTTCTACATTTTATTTTTGTGATCTGGGATCAAATCCCAGCCAAAGAAATATTTGTTCAACACACAAATTATTAGCTTTCACGTCTGAGCGCTAAGGCGATTGTCGCCTGTTTTTGATACTGCTTCTCAACCCTCCTAGATCTCTTTGCAAAAGTATTATATCAGATACGGATGAAAGGTGATTGAGTACTCCAAAGTTTGCGCTAATACTTCCGGCACTTTAATACATTCTGCGCTGATTACTTCTTCTGGTCTTTCTTCTTTTAATATCATTATCATTCCATTACATCAAAGTCTGCTTAGCATAGACATCCCCTACAGACTGCCAAAAAAAAAGGTCCAGGGCCACTTGCATCCATTGACCCGCAAAACCGTGCAAGGTCGCTCCATTCCACGAGGTGGTTCACTACACTGAGTTTGCCAGTCCGAGGTTATGTTTTATTTCTTCATTTTATAGTTAAGTTTTTTAACAAAGTTGTGTGCTTTATCATTTTTAATATCATCATCATCATCATTTCCGCCATTCACTAGTTCACTACTGAACATCCTCCCTCACAGATTGCCACAAAAGTTTGAAACTCTCATTTTTGGGGGATTTTGACAAGCGCAGTTTATTTATTCAGATGTTCCAAGAAGATGCTGCTGCCCATCTCCTGGTTTTCATTTTCCCTCTGTCGACTTTCACGATACCCACGTGATGAGATGGGGTGGTAGATTCTCTTAAGCCGCCATAGTAAAGTAAAAAGTAAAGTTTCAGCCTATAAATGTCCCACTACTGAGCACAGGCCTCCTCTCATTTCTGAGAGGGTTTTGGAGCTAGGAAGAATCCGCCACGCTGCTCCAATGCAGGTTGGCGGACTTCACATGTCTTCGAAATATTTTTTATTCCTCAGACATGCAGGTTTCCTCACGATGTTTTCCTTCACCGCCGAGCACGTGGTAAATCAGCACTTAAAATTGCAATTAACCATTTTAAGCCATAACCGGCTTTTATTTTTTTTATTGACATTTATAAAATTTTTAAGTTTGTTTCCGTTCTAGATTCTGTATATCTCTAATTATGTGATTATTTAGCTATTGTAATATTAATTCGGTCTCTGTGCCGTAACAGGTGACTTAATGACTCGATGTATTAACTTAAAGATATTCGCAAACAAGCAACATGAGTGAGCAAAAATAGTTAAACATTTTTTTATTTTTTTTATGTATCTTCGTTTATTTTCCTTCTCACAATTCATTTGTTTGTATTTGAGATTTTACAATCGAGGTAAAAACCGATCTTTATCGGTAATGCGAGAACATAGATATTATATGGATATTTTTATATACTTATCCTAACAGGACGGTGACGATGAAGGTGTGATAATTTTTTCATAATTTAACAGTTTCATCAATCATGGAATGTCTTACGGAAATCGTTGCATCATCATTTCAACCTATAACTAATCCACTGCTGAGCATCCCCAGCCCAAAGATTGCCACAAGTTTGTAGCTCTCATTTTGGCGTAGTTGCCACGCTTGGCAAGCAGGTTGGCAACCGCGGTTTTTTTATTCAGATGTTCCAGAAAGATGCTGCTGCCCATCGTTTAACTTTTATAAATACATTAGCAGTTATGAAAATAAATTCATACATTTTAAAACTTAATTAATAATTTACTCAGCACAAATTCTAAGCCTTTTCTATAAGTGGGGTATGGCGTCGTTTCCAAAGCATTCATACAAAAATCACACCTCGCTAAGAGCATTACGGAGAGCGTTTATAATCGGCTAAATATCGAATTGTTCCATCTATTGTTTGAAGGGCTTAAACCTTCCGAACCCTCCAGAATTGGTTTCGAGAGTTTTAAGCCTACCGCCTTCGGAAAAACTTCCCTAAAACAATAAGATTTAGACCCTATTCAAAACAAAGTTAAGTTCAGTTTTAAACGAAGTAGTATCCAAAATAATTCCTGAAAAGTGAAAGCTTTCCTACGCAAGGTTTAAACTCCTATTGAAAGAGGTGAAAGTTTGGGGGTGTTACGGTTAAAATATTTTTAACTCTAAATGTTGATGTTAGAGTGTATTTTGGCGATGTTCGAGGTTTGAAAGCGGAGGAGTGGTGAGAAGATTGTGCAGTAACGATCCTACACACAGAGTGTAATTGTATCGGGGATCGGGATCGACCCGTTCCCGGATAGGGAGGGGAAACAGTCGACATTTACAATACTACTCTAAAGAAATTTGATTCTTATTGTCTTATAAGGATTTTCTTAAGAAAATTAATACCCTGAAGTTAACATGTATTTTACTGGTGGTAGGATTCATATGCATGAATCCGTCAAGGTGGGTACATGCATAGGCATAGGGCCAGTTATTCTGAAATGAATCAGTAGTGTGCAAACATTACTGTGTTTCTGTCTGTAGGGCACTGAGAGGTAGTGTAATAACTGGGCATATGAGACTTAAGAACTGATGTCTCAGGGTGACGGGCGCAGTGTAGTACCACACAGAAAATTTCTGAGGGACACAGCATTTGTTTAAATTTAAATTTCATAGAATGCGAGTGACCTAGGTTCGATTCCCGGTGCCGGCACCACTAAAATTGTTAAATGCAATTTTAAGTGCGTGGTAAACCACGTGCTCGGCTGGGAAGGAAAACATCGTGAGGAAACCGACATGTCGGAGAAATAAAAAATATTTCGAAGACATGTGCAGTCCGCCAAACCGCATTGGAGCAGCGTGGCGGATTCTTCCTAGCTCCAAAAACCCTCTCAGAAATGAGAGGAGGCCTGTGCTCAGTAGTGGGACATTTATAGGCTGAAACATTACTTTTTCTTTTACAGCATTTGTTACATATAGCAAACATAGAACTTACCATCACGTAAACGTTTTGCTCGTCTCACTCCTTAAAAAAATAACACTTCCGAGAATTTTTTAATATATTCCAGCCGCTACATATCATTGCGCATTACGGAATAACTCAATGGTTAGCATTCCACCACAGTGCAATTCACTTGTGCGTGGAATCTGCCGCCACCACTAGTTTTTCTGGACTGATACGACTTGGAAACCTTCAAGAAAAGAGCTTACTACTTTTTATAACGCACGCACCTGCTAATACTCTGGTATTACGGATGTCCATGAGCGGGGGGTTATCACTTGGCATCGGGTGAGCCTCTTGCTCGTTTCGAGACAGCATCCGATTACAAGCGATCAACTGCGATATTTATTATAGTGTCATGGTAACATTGCACGTACCCTAACGCAGAGGCACTTATTCGTCTTAACTTACCCGCGAGATTAGGCGATCATGTGACAATTATTGGAGGCGGCTTAACATACCGTGTAAATGACACAGAGACATAGGCGAGTCAGGTAGATCTGAAGTCCAACAATTTGTGTTTTTGCACAAATCTTGCATTGGCTGGGTTTTTGATACTAGGGATCCGCGGCGTAGTAGTAAGTTTTTACTATTAGGCCTGTTGGTTTCTAGTTCACTATTTACATAAGAAGATGACACCATGTTCTCCCATTCGTCTACTTCTATCTTATGTGGTTGATAAGAGTGATTGTTGTTATATGCGTACGCCGATAGGTCTCTGGCAGAGTAGAATAGCACCTTCCTCTTTCCTACCGAGGTGTCGTAAGAGGCGAATAGGCCAGTCTTTATTCGGGCAGATTAACACCATAATATGCAGACAGCATTCACTATAGTGCTCGTGGGAATGCGACGGTAAGACAGGTTTTTTATGGAAATAAGGCGTGACTATATGTATGTAAATTATTTTTAACTAAAAATAAAATTACGTTACATCATGGCGAATGTGTGAGAAAGAATAACCAGAATAAAATAAAAACAAATTTAAAAAAGTTTCAAAGTGCTATTCAGTTTACATTTAATTTTCCGGTTTATTATTTTATTTTTATTGAATTTTACCCCCTCTAACGAAAAAGTGGCTCACCTGATGATTGTGAGATGAGTCATTGATTCTCTGCTGGATTATTGGCGGAAATAGAACCATACATTATAATCAATTCTTTGGTTTTATGAATTATCGGAATGGTTTTTCAGATTGACTGATAAATATAATTTTAAAAAGCAATTTCCTATTGAAATTTTCTTTTAGCCTGGGTGATTTTCATGGATTTCAACTCAGCTCAAAACAATTATTCTAAATGAAAATACTTTTCAAAAAAATTACTTTCATTTAGGTCATTATCGAAATTAAGATCGATCTTAAACACTAAAAGTTTTTTCTTAAATTCATACTGCAACAGTTCCCAGTACTTAAAGTTCAATTTCACTTGTAGCCAACATTTTACATCGATAGCTTCGATATGCGCAGCGATCGTGTCTCGTCACTATTTTTATAAAAGGGGTCCGTCCCCGTGGTAAGCCAAGAAGGGCGACGGTGGCATGGGGGCGGCTATTTATTGAAGTGTGCCGTTTTATTTTTATTTGTTTCGCTTTTGTTATAATTGTTGCTTAATGATCGGCCGATCGGATGGGTCCTGTCGATTGAGATCGTGATGGACATGTGACATGCATGTTAATTCCGGAATGAAGTACAAAATACAAAATATAATTTTATTTCATTCCGTTTCATATACATATATATTTTAATTGTAAATAATTTCTGATGTGGCTATCAACCACAAGGGTAGGGCGAAAATCAGCACTGTTTAATGAGAGTACGCGCTGAGCCTATCTCCTTTTGCTATCTAGTTCTGTATTTCTTGTGTTGTAAATAAGTGTTAATCTGTTATTTTATTAGTTATGTTATTTTTTATTTTATTAGTTCTGTTATTTTATACTCTGTATACCTGAAGAGCCGTGGTAGCTCAGGGGCTAGGCGCTTCAAATTTCATAGTACGCGAGTCACCTGGGTTCGATACCCGGTGCCGGCAACACTGAAATTGTTAATTGCAATTTTAAGTGCTGATTTATCACGTGCTCGGTGGTGAAGGAAAAGATCGTGAGGAAACCTGCATGTCTGTGAAATAAAAAATATTTCCGAAACATGTGCAGTCCGCCAACCCGCATTAGATCTGCGTGGCGGATTCTTCCTAGCTCCAAAACCCTCTCAGAAATGAGGTGAGGAGCTCAGCAGTGGGACATTTATAGGCAGAAATTTTACTTTTTTACTTTTTATTCTTGTTTTATTTGTTTAGAAGATAGCAATAAATGAGTTACTATTATTATGATATTAAAATAAAATGAACTGTGAACATTCCTATTCATGATAAATTGTTACAAGCCGTCCTCGACTGTTTTTTTTAAAGAAGAGGGGGTAAACGAGCGAACGGCGCAGCTGATGTTAATTGATCACCGCTACCCATGAACATCCGCAACACCAGAGGAATCGCGCCAGCGTGCCGGTCTTAGAGAAAGGAATAGGCTCTTTCCTCGAAAGTCCTTAAGTGGTATCGGTCCAGAAAACCGCCGGCGTCAGCTACCACCACCACCGTTTCAGCCTACCATTAGTCCACTGCTGAACATAGACCTCCTCCACAGGGTGCAACAAAAGTTTGTAGCTCTCATTTTGGGGGGATTTTGCCATAGTTGCCACGCTTGGCAGGCGGGTTGGCAACCGCAGTTTATTTATTATGATGTTCCAGGAAGATGCTGCTGCCCATCTTCTGCTTTTAATTTTCCCTCTGTCGACTTTTACGACACCCACGGGACGAGATGGGGTGGTAGATTCTCTTAAGCCGCTACCACACGGCCAGCTGGTTTACGTGAAATTTAAAATAATTGAATTGCAAAGCATTAAAACTAAGATGAAAAACTAAGTTTATTGTAGGAGAAAATGATGATACGGGCAATGTTCAACTGATTGTAAGCGCAACGTGTAAGCGCAAATGCTGTGTCGTCTAGAACAATTCTGTGTGACACCGCCCCGCGCCCGTCAACTTGACTCATCACAATTATACTAGCTGTCAGTGCCCTTCAGAGTGAAACGAAAAAAAACTAGTGTGCAAGAATTACTGTGTTTCGGTCTGAAGGGCACTGAGAGCTAGCATAATCACTGGGCATATGCCCAGTGATTATGCTAGCGAGACTTAAGAACTTATGTGTCTGGGTGACGGGCGCAGTGTCGTGTTACACAGAAATATTCTAAGTAACACAGCATCTATTATGGGCAGACGTTGCACTTACCGTCAGGTGAACGTTTTGCTCGTCACGTCACTATCAAATAAAATAAATAAAAAAATAATTATGTTTGTTTGAACAGACAAATAAATAGAGAAGACATATCTATTGAATTTATTTGTAGATACATACCCACACACAATCACTCCTGTTTCCCATATAAGAGGTTGGCAGAGGTCACAAACGTAGCCCAGTTTTCGCCCTCGCGGGAAACGGGATGTCACGGATGGTAAACTACATCGCCGCATTACATTTTGGTACGAGCCAGAAAATTCTTACTCCCCATTGCGTTCCAACGAGTAGTATAGTGACAGCAGACAGACATTCGAATTTTATTTATGTGTATAGATGGTCTCGTTTCAGCCTATCACAATTCCACTCCTGAACATAGATCTCCCCCGTAGACAGCTATAAAAGCTCACATTTTGGAGGGATTTTCCATAGACGCACACTTGGCAGTCGGGTTGGCAACCGCAGTTTATTCAGAAGTTCCAGGAAGATGCTGCTGCCCATCTCTAGGTATTTTGTCTGCCTGTCGACTTTTACGACACCCACGGGATGAGATGGGGTAGATTCTTTTAGGCCACCACACGGCACATGTATAGATAAGCATATATTATTATACAGGTCGATAGTCAAAGTAGAATAGCACCTACCTCTTTCCTACCGAGGTGACGTAATAGGCGACTAAGGTTTTGTACGGACAGCCTTTACTCCTGCAGAAAAACATCGTAATGTGCAATGCTGTCAGCTGTCACTATACTGCTTGTGGAAACGCATTGTATGTTAGATTTTTTTGAGTACAAAAATGGCGGCAACAAGGTCGCCACCCGACACGTCACGTTTCCTAGGGTGTGGAAAGTGGGCTACGTCTCTGCCTACCTCCTATATTGGAAAAAGGCGTGATGGTATGGACTCGTATAATTGTATATACATGATTATAAAAGAGTCGACGACTCAAAACGGTAGGTAAGGCAATTCGGAGAGGTATAACCCCTCCCCCCCTTCGCCCCAGAACTTGCATTCTGAGCGACATCTTCGTTTATATTTAACAAACTACTAAATTATGGGTCGCAAAGACAATATTGCGAAATTGAGGGAAGAGGGACAGAGGGCGGAGAGCAGAGGACAAGATTTTGCTACCATCCTACAGATGGCGCTATTTCAATGTACTCGTATGAAATGTTCACTATTTTGCCATAACATTGAATTATTACGGCAAAATTAATGTTAATATTTTTAATTAATATTATAAAGACTACAAGGAAAAGTTCGTAGATATTGACGAAAGCTTACTGAAGTTAAATAAAGCTCTCGTAATTCATCGTCGTTCTCGTAATCAAATGTATAATAAAGTTCAAAGGATTTAACTGAGCATCCTAAACGGGAAATATAAGAAAATTGAAAGCCGAACTCTGCTTAGAAAAGCATATTATGAAATTGAACAATACATGATAGTAGATTTATAATAATGAATTCTTTCTACAATCTGTATTTACTGATTTATTATTATACTATATGAAAGAAAAATTGAACCCTGTAATTTCTTGTCGGTTTTTTTTTCTGAAGAGGGCTAGCTTTTGGGACCACTAGTACCTATATTTTTACATTTATGAGAGCTTCAAATAAGGCAAATTTATATAAAATATTATTGAATTTGTGCAAAAATTTTTTACATAAGTAAAACGTACAACTTATTCGTATCATAGCTAGCACCTGCTTATAATAGTTACATTACCCCCTAGATGCCGTGGCGGCCAGAGAATCTACCACCCCGTCTCTTCCCGTGGGTGTCGTAAAATTCGACAGTCGAAAGCAGCATCTTCCTGAAACATCAGAATAAATAAACTGCGGTTGCCAACCCGTCTGCCAAGCGTGGCAACTATGGCAAAATTCCCCAAAATGAGAGCCATAAACTTTTGTGGCAATCCATTGGGGAGGCCTGTGTTCTGCAGTGGGCTAGTGATGGGCTGAAGTGATGATGATGATGATGATGCCCCCTAGAACTGCGAAGTAAAGTCTATATGGGATTGTACAACGCTTGTTACCATGTTTTACAAATATAACCAGACACAGCTTTACAAACAGAAAATGGAACAATATTAAGTCTAAGACTTATAACCCGCACCAATGCCCACAACGTAAGATATCCATACTAATATTATAAATGCGAAAGTAACTCTCTCTGTCTGTTTGTTACCTTTTCACGGTTCAACCGCTGAACCGATCTTGACGAATTTTGGCACAGAGACAGCTTGCATACTGAGAACGGACAAGGGATACTTTTTATCCCGGAAAATCAAATAGTTCCCACGGGATATTTAACATATCTTATGCCAAGCGGACGAAGTCGCGGGTGTCTATTAGTAATAGTATAAATCTTATAAATAAATGAAGAATAACTCGTAAGTGACGAACGAAAGAAAGACGCCAGATTTTCGTTGACATGCCTTTAATTTTATATTGTGACTATTTTGTTGTGTGGTGGAATTCCTGTGTGGAAATCCGCCTAGGTGCCAGTTGTTCTGCCGTCAAGTAGTAGTGTGCAAACACTACTATGTTTTGGTCTGAAAGAGAAGATGAAACTTAACTAAATCTTAAATATTTTATAATCTATTTAATGACGCATTACCAATTTCGTCCAGTCAAGCAAATCCTCGCCGCTACGTCAATAGGTTCACTACAGAACTTTAAATAAGCGTATAATAAATTTCTCTCATTTTGTAAAAAAAAGCAAAAATTAGTAAAACTATTTTTAACGATTTTACCGCGTTTAATTTAAACTATTTATAACCAGACGTTTCGAGCGCTTCACAGCACCCATGGTCACGGGAGGACTGGTTATACACAGTTTAAATTAAAAGCGCTAAAATCAGTAAAAATAGTTTCATTTAAATGTGTAGTATTCGCGTAAATATTTTTATATATTTTATTTTAATTATTTTTGTTACAAGCTTTTATTTGTGAAGCATATGTTAAGCAGTGGCATAAAATAGTGCTATGGCTATTTTACTTGTCAAAACCAATCCAACAAACCCAAACATGACGGAGTTATTTTTCTTAGTTGGGGAGTTCCCGTAGCCAACTTTCCATATTTATGCATAGTCACCAAAGCTACTTAAGTATACCAAATTTTACCTCAATCTGACATCGGAAAGAAGGTCAAAAATGACTTACAAGATTTGAACCAGAAATACTAAGAAAACAAATTAAATAATAGCTTGTAAAAATAGTTGCCTGTTGGACACTAGCAGACTGTTTAATAATGTCTACGAAAGATTTTTTTACGTTGTATATCACGACGCTCGTGGGAAAACATCACTTAAAATTGCAATTATCATTTTAGTGGCGTCGTCATCGGTGATCGAACCCGGATCACTAGCGTACTGTGAAATTGAAGGCGGTACAACACCATAGTACAACGTGGTGTATGTCGGACTTATTCGAGTTTGTTAAAAAACTTTGTTAAACACCCACCGCAAACACAGTGCATATGAGGCATTGGAAGGTTTATAACAACAATTCTTTGTCGGCTTGTCGGTCCGATTGTGTCGGTGCGTTTGAGCGGCAGCATCTTTACCGTGATTATCTGGGTGCGCTTGCGCAACAAAAGTGCTCGATTTATTAATCTTTGTCTATTGTGCTGCGAATTGTGTGAAAATATTAGTGTGCGTAGAATTTTCAGCTCCGCTTATCTCATTCACACTTCAGCAGTTCGATTTAAAAAGTGGAAATGCGATGTTTTACTTGAAACAAATATATAAGTATCAACTAGTGGAAGTGCCAGTGCGTATAATCGCACGGTGATTTTTTTCTTTAATTACCACATCATGTAATAAAAACGCTATCATCAATCGTGAAATAATTGTCGACTGTGACAGAATAAATAAATTATATTATTACATATAAATGGTAGTACTGGTAGTTAATATTGGTAAATTATATTATTACATATAAATGGTAGTATTAAATTATTTTCAATAAAGAAATTCAATGATAATATAGAAATTCAATAAAAAATTAGATCAGTTATAAAGTGTTTTTATTCATTTTTTTATTATTGATTTTATTTTAAATACAATAAATAATAAAAAACTGAAAATGATACCAAATTCTTATGAATTAACTACCTTCTTTTTCGTAATAATTTCTTATATTTCCGCGAATAAAATTGAATACATTTGAGCGAATACATTTGAATAAAACTAATTTTTACGGATTTTATCGCGTTTATATATATCGCGATTATAAATACTCATAGTTCAAAATTAAACGCGATAAAACCTGTAAAGTAATCTATAGTTTTATTTAAATACGTGGTTTTTGCTAAAATTGTATAAATACTTTTGAGTCTGAGGTTTATGAATATGATATTGCTAAGAGAGGGTGTGAATTTGTTAGAATTCTTTAAGAAATCCCGAAAGCGAATGAATAAAATCTGAAAAATCTTTAACTTTTAGAAATAAGTAAAATATAATAATTGTCATTTTTATAAAACACGAACGTTTCATTACATACTAAGAGTCACGCATTTTTAAGGTAGTTTAGTCACGCAACTAGTAAAGTAAAGTAAGTAAAGTTTCAGCCTATAAATGTCCCACTGCTGAGCACAGGCCTCCTCTCATTCCTGAAAGGGGTTTTGGAGCTTGGAAGAATCCGCCACGCTGCTCCAATGCGGGTTGGCGGAATTAACATGTCATCGAAATATTTCTATTCCTCGGACATGCAGGTTTCCTCACGATGTTTTCCTTCACCGCTAAGCACGTGGTAAATCAGCACTTAAAATTGTAGAACAATATTAGAGGTGCTGGCACCGGGGATCGAACCCAGGTTACTCGCTTACTATGAAATCAAAAGCGAGCACCAGGCCCCAGAGCTACCACGGCTTTTACCACGCAACTAGATTATATAATATTACTTGTATGCATTTCGAATACACGAACCGACGAGGCTTACTCGATGTAAGTGTATGACCAATTAATCTAATATATTTGCCAAAGTAATTACGTTTACGTCAAAGCGGTCAAAGTACAAACTGCGCCGCCTTCGTCTGTCTTTCGTTTAAAGGAGGCTTGTTTAATACAAAAAGAAATAATTGTGATAAGGGAATAAGCGCGACAGACTTGGGTACGTCGTCTAGGCTTCTGTGTAGGTAAAAAAAGTAAAGTAACAGTAAAAGTAACTATAAATGTCCCACTGCTGAGTACAGTAGTCCTCTCATTTTTTAGAAGGCTTTGGAGCTGGGAATTGTCTGCCTCGCTGCTCCAATGCGGGTTGGCGGACTTCAAATGTTCTCGAAATATTTCTATTCCTCAGACATGCAAGTTTCCTTACGAAGTTGTACTTTACTGCCGTGCAGGTGGTTATTAGTCGGCATTTAAAATTAGAATTAACAGTTTTAATTGTGCCGACACCGGGAATCGCGGCCAGGTTTTTATTTTTTTATTTCGTTGCTTTTATAGCTTGGATTGCAATTAGAGAATTATATCCCATTTTTAGACATTGAAAACGAACTACGAGACTACATGTTTTCCCAGAAAAATTACTGCCTTCTATCATGTCATTTTACTGAGCACAAGAATATATCGTCTATTGTGGCTGTATATAATAAACTTCTGATTCGTATATTAACTAACAAATGTTTGTGCGTAACACAGCAATGTTACTTACTTCAAAATATAAAAAAAATGCTAAACAATTGATTTTGTAAAGTCATGTGCCTTTCGGAGTAATTATTTCTAAGCATATTGGCTGGGTACTTAATTACCCAGCTGTCTCGCATTCGGCTATCACATTTTGATAATCTTCATAATCCCACCCCGTTACCTGGAGTGTTATTATGGAGGGGTGTGGGGGGACTGGGGTGCCGTAAAGAAATCCTATTTTCATAGTTCACTTCACACACCGCCGTAATTTCGTTATAACGCATCAGCGCATTGGGCTTCTGGAGTATAGCAGGCTTATGAAGATTTGATACTAGATTGACGTAATATAAACATAAAATAATCCGACTATAAAAATAGTATTAAAGAAAAACGACTTAAGCTTATTAAGGCTAAAAGAATTGAGTAAAAAGCTGGTATTTTGTAAGTACAAACAGACACTTTTATATATTTGTATAGATTAATATGTGTCACTACTGCTTGACGGCAGAATAAGGAAGACGAATCCCTGGATCCTACCACCAAAAACATCTTTATAAACTAATAAGAATAGTTATTATCATATTGTAGACTACATAACATGAAACTTTATTTCCTCGTACACATTGTTTTAGGTGATGCCAATCGAATTGAATCAATAATTCCAATGAATACCAGATTTCCCAATAAATTTTCAGTGGCTAACTGCGAAACGAATCTTCTCCCTTGATAATTAAACTGTTACTGAATTTATAAAATTATTAATAAAAATAAACACATGGACATGATGAGTTATGAGTTTACTGTTACGGTAATCTGGAAATGTATTCCAATATCAAGACTATGAGAGAGAAGTACGAATGTCTTAGATGTTTACAAAGTTATTCCATATTTTCAATTTAAACAGGCTGCGCGGGTGTGGGAAGGCGGTTTGTTTCCCTTTCCGCCTATGAAACAGTTTCGGCTCTTTTTGCTTATACTTCTATACACCGGCAGTTTTTTTACCAACTAGTTCAATTTTTGTTAGTGTCTAAAAAAAAAGTAATAAAGAAAAATAAAACCTTAAAATAATTTCAGTTTCGTGAATTACTCACGAAACTGAAATTATTTATTATCACAACTGTCCCTAACTGCAATTCAAATAGATGGGGACCGTTTAAATACATCCAGTTCCAGGAAGCAATAAAAATATCTTCTTGCACAAATATGAGCTTCGCTTCGGGTGTTATTTAAACCAAAAACCCACGATTAAATAGGATGCTACTAGTGCTAATCGCCGACCAACGTGCCTAACACGGTTTCCAGAACTCAGACTCTCAACAAACGATTTACGAATGGGTCTCAATAAAGCTAGTATTTAGTTCTAAATTTACAAACCCATCTGTGCAGTGTCCACTAACATTGATAATTGCAATTTTAAGTGCTGATTTACCACGTGCTCGGCGATGAAGGAAAACATCGTGAGGAAACCTGCATGTCTGAGAAATAAAAAAAATATATTTCGAAGACGTGTGCAGTCCGCCAGCCCGCATTGGAGCATCGTGGCGGATACTTCCTTTATCCAAAACCCTCTCAGAAATGAGAGGAGGCCTGTGCTCAGCAGTGGGACATTTATAGGCTGAAACTTTACTTTACTGTGCAGTGTAAGGAAGTGCAAAGATGTCCTATCTTTCATTTGGATATTTGGATATATTTCATATATATACAACAAATGACACACAATTACAAAGAGCAAACAAATAACCTGATAGTAAGTGATCACCGAGAACCATGGACACCTAATATTCTATGTAGAACCAAGATCAAGGTTATTTGCCGGCGGAGAGGACTAAGCCAGAATGTTGCGCTGCCAGTATTTGTCATAATTAACGTACCACCATAAGAACCACCGTAAGACACCATAACAAACGCAGCAGAATTATGCTGCTGTAAAGAAAGAAAGAGATGGTAATTTAAATATCCACAAAGAATACAGGTGCATTTGTAATGTAACAATATTGAATCACAATAAATAAAATAAAACACAGATATAAAAGAAATATCCTACATGTACTATAATGTGCGTTAATTAACGTAACTATTTTGCATATGACACTTAAGAACTGATTTCTCAAGATGAGGGGATCAATATGATGAACAGAGAAATGTCCTGGGTAACACAGCTCTTGTTATGGACAAACGTTGCACTTACCAGCAGGAGAACGTTCCGCTTGTCTCGTCACTTTATCCAATAAATAAATAACCAAAAAAATTAAAGCTTTACACGAAATTATATTATTACAATATATGCATTTGCTATAATGATGATATGATGTCAAATGCCAGCCAATGCCAATTAAAAGAAAATCCAATATTTATCTGTACATGGCGCAAGTCTCCAAAAAGGAATGCCACTCAGGATATGCTGGGATGTATTAACGTAACACAATACTCGTACACAACGATTTTCGGTGGCAGCCCACACTGCTAGTCTGTGAGAGCGTGATACCAACAGCGACCAAAAGTGATTTCTTTTGAAAGCTTTCCAATTTTGTTTTTAGTCCCTAAAGAAAACAGGGTTCCGGTACTTAGATTACTTACTCGACCTTTGTCTTTTTTTATTATATAAAGTGACGAAACGAGCAAAACGTTCACGTGATGGTAAGTGCAATGTCCGCCCACAACAAATGCTGTGTCACCCAGAATATTTCTGTGTGACAACACACTGCGCCCGTCACCCTGAGACATCAGTTCTCAAGTCTCAAATGCCCAGTGATTACGCTAGCTGACAGTGCCCTTCAAACCGAAACACAGCAATGTTTGCACACTACTGCTTCACGACAGAATAACTGGCCCTGGGGTGGTACCTACCTAGACGGATTCCTGCATAGGAATCCTACCACCAGTAAAAAGTTGTCTGTGATAGAGTCTATCATTCTTGGCAATGCCTTGTGGTCGTGTGTTTTGCCTCGTAACAGTGTGTTAGTGGATGACATCTGGCGGCGGTTCCAAGTAGTGGAATTGTACAGGCTTTTGTGAGATTTCAGTGCTCTTTAAAAACTGAGCAATACACACAATTTTTTACATTTGCAAATGAACTACGTTTCTCACGTTTACTGTAATGGGTTTCCGCAAAGTAAGCATGATTCTGTTAACTAGATTTTAGATATCGCTAGAAACCTGTTAATTACGGATATATATTTTTCGTATTCTGAGAAATTATGATCCAGCGCAGAATTAAGGGAAATTACACATCCCTTTTACTACTGTCGACATGCTGGGATTTTGTATTTCATTACGTATGTTTTATTTGCGATTTGCCGTGCCTCAACTCGTAACATATTCAGTTTATAAACTTACTAATGCCAAAAATTGTATGATTGTCTTTTGAGGTATGGTTAATGGAATCAGGCGTTATTTTGCGGAAATCCATTATAATGAAGGAAAGTAAGTTACTTTGCTAAGATCCGCATGCAAAATATAAAAATGGTGTATATTACCTAGTTTCTTAAAGAGCATTTATTAAAAATTAAATATAAAACTGTGGATTATAAATGATATATAAAAAATATATTTCACGTGTCTAGAATTGCGGTTACACAGCTGAACGCGTACAATGCTTACTGCCCGAATCTCGATACTCGCACACACACGCACACATACAACCGTGTATAATAGAAAGAGAAATAGACAACAGAGTGAGAGAAAAAGAGGGAAAGGACGCCTGGAGGAGGCATAACGCTTTTTCCTTACGTGACGTTTTCTGCCAGTTACCTCTACGATAAGCCGCGTGAAAGAACTTCTTTCCAAAACCCACACTAGAACTTCTTATGATCGTTAATGAGTTTTACAGACATGAATTTCACAAGCACTAACACCCAGACCAGAACAGCTATAGTCTATAGGTCAAAAATGTGTTCCTTATAGGAACTCAAACATAAAAGCTGTTTAGTTATTTTAGCAATATCTTAGCAGTTGATCAATACTATTTGGGGGGCGATAAATCATTACAACTTAGTTATCATCATTATCATTATCATCTCAGCCTACACCAGTCCACTGCTGAACATAGGCCTCCCGCATAGATTGCTACAAAACACCTTCCTGTGCATCCATCAACTAAAAAGCCGCAAAGCCTGCAAAGCCATGTAGTTTGTCGCTCCATCTACTGCGCGACCTTTCTTCCCCAACGGTTATCAGTTCTACGAGCTATATGGCCCGCCTATTGCCACTTCAGCTATGTCAGTCATTCTACTTTCTGACTCAGACAGATTAAAGAAAACTTTATACATTAACGACTACGTAAGTTATGAAAGAAAACAAAACAGGTTTACAAAAAATATAACTTCAAAATAGTCTCTGATAGTCTAAAACATTCTATATAGAGTAGAGTACATACAGACTCATTAGTCTTAACCGATCTCTCGCGATACTCTTCTTTAATTACGTCCTCTGGATTTTTGAAAATAATGCAACGATAAAGTTTCACTTTCTGAAATAGAAAGTATTTCCAAACAGATAAATAAAGGCTAGGAGTGCTGAATGCATGCATGCCTGCAATGCTTAAATAAGTTTTTTTGAGGCATTTCTCCTTTAAGCTGTTTAAGACGTTGCGAAGTTTTTATTTAATATCGATTAAGATTTTTAAACGATCTTCATTTTAGACATAATTATCGCGTGGCCTAATGGTTCCTGGGCTCGATTCCCAGCAATAACCAACATTCGTGCAAACCACAAATGTTGATTTTCGGGTCTTATTGTATTGTGCATGATAAAAATAAGTCTGTAAAACGCACCCAAAATACAAGAGAAATTATACTGCGGGTCATCGTTTTGCAAAAAAATAAAAACACTTTTTGAGCGTCTCAAGATACGAGTATTGTCGTAGAATGACTATCCGTCGAAAAGAACGTTGTCGCCATTTTTTTGCGCACACTGCATGTAAGCCGTCTGGAAATACCCAAACCATTGATTGCATTTTAAAGGAAGCTGTCATTTACAGTAACAATATTATTAAATAAAATTATGTCATTATTTTAGAAGTTTTCCATAATTTCCTGCACTACATCAAGAGAAAACGCAAGCTGATTTCTATGAATGAAAGGTTGTCAAGTGACTGGCGGCAAAGCGGTCTGCTATGTAAGAAAATATAGCAAATATTAAACATTTTGAACGGACATCTTTCATCATCATCATCATTTCAGTCCACTGTGTGTAGCTCTCATTTGGGGGAAGGGGGGGATTTTGCCATAATTGCCACACTTAGCAGTTCCAGTTTCCAGGAAGGTGCTGCTGCCCATCTCCTGGTTTTTAGTTTCCCTTTGTCGGCTTTTACGATACCCACGGGATAAGATGGACTGGAAGATTCTCTTAAGCCGCTAACACACGGCAAGGACAGCTTATGTAGAATGTAATATATTGTGTCATTATTTCATTAAAACTAGGTGTATTTTTTTTAATAATTGCATTTATACCGAAAAATTATTAATCTTACTACTAAAATACCGCCGAAAAGTTTGTATGCATGAACGCGCTAATCTCAAGAAATACATATCTGATTAAAAAAAAGTATGTTTGTATTAGATAGTCTCTTTATTAAGGAAAAAATTAAGCTAAATCTTTATGCGACGGCTTTAAAAGCCGTATGCTGAAACCTGAACATTGCCGAGAAGGACAGAACTGCGAATGTTGGTCATCGAGATCCCGTGCCGTACGATGCAATCATGTGGACGGCTTATTTTACACGGGTGAGACCGCGGGGCACAGCTTAAAACAGTTTAACATAAAGGTTACCTCGTGAGACCCATCCACCACCACTGAATAACTGAGGATAACAGTCGAATTATTCTGCAGTGAAGCAGTAGTGTGCAAACACTACTGTGTTTCGGTCCGGAGGGCACTGGGAGCTAGTGTAGTCACTGGGACGGGCGCAATGTGGTACCACGTACCACACAGGACGGTTCGGACACAGCATTTGTTACGGGCAGACGTTGCACTTACCATCAGGAAAATGTTTTGCTAGTCTAAATGTTAATTTTTTATCCCATAAAATACCATACCGAGTACGTTTTAAATCAGCACGTAAAACTGCAATTAAAAATTAAAGAGCACCAGGCATCGAACCGATGTGAGTCGCGTACTACGAAAAATAAGTTGAGCTATCGGTCCCGGACGACTCGTCATAGTATAAGGCAAAACTTTACAAAGTCGTTTAGACCCAACAATCAAATTGAAAATTATACGTATTACAATAATGAACTTATAACTGGTTTCGGGGCTGTTACGAAAGGAGATTTTCGTATATTTAATCTCGTCATCGTAATTTATCTATTCAAAAACCGGTTTTACTATTTTTAAATATATCCATACTATAATCTACACTAATATTATAAATACGAAAGTAACTCTCTCTGTCCTGTGTCGGTTTGTTACCTTTTCACGGTTTAACTAAACCGATCTTGATGAAATTTAGCACAGAGATGACTTGCATCCTGAAGACGAACATAGAATACTTTTATCCCGGAAAATCATAGAGTGCCCACGGGATATTCGAAAACATAACTCCACGGGAACGAAGTCGCGGGCATCAGCTATAGTATTATATATACTCGACTCATCGCGATCTCTCCGAAACTACAAGACCCATTGACTTGAAAATTGTCAAACATATTTCCTTCCCGACATTTAACGAATATTTACTCCTAAAGGGGTTACCGGGCTAGGCTGGACACATTACGTTCAGCGAACAGGGCGCGTGACAGCTAAAGTAAAAAAAGTAAAGTTTCAGCCTAAAAACTTCCCACTGCTGAGCACAGGCCTCCTCTCATTTCTGAGAGGGTTTTGGAGCTGGGAAGAATACGCCACGCTGCTCCAATGCGGGTTGGCGGACTTCACATGTCTTCGAAATATTTTTTATTTCTCAGACATGCAGGTTTCCGCACGATGTTTTCCTTCACCACCGAGCACGTTGTAAATCAGCACTTAAAATTGCAATTAACAATTTCAGTGGTGGCACCGGGAATCGAACCCAGGTGACTCGCGTACTATGAAATTTGAAGCGAGCGCCTAGCCCCTGAGCAACCACGGCTCTACAGGTATACAGAGTATAAAAAAACAGAAGGTTACCGAGCTCGTGGTAAATCAGCACTTAAAATAACAATTTTAGAGGTGCCGGCACCGGGGATCGAACCCAGGTCACTCGCGTACAATTAAATTTAAAGCGAGCGCCTAGCCACTGAGCTACCATGGCTCTCTAGCGTAAAGTAAAGTAAGCTAGTTAATTACTCGTATATTTTTTTGTCAATTATATTATTAACATCGCTATTATCAACCCCTCAGCAATCTACTAACGTGCGTATGCCTCTTCCTAGTTGTATTGCTGGGATTGCCATGCCTGGAATTGGCGATCGGCCGATTGGCGATATCCGGTACCTTCTGGAAAACTTCGGATGACATGATTCAGGCTATTCCGTAATTAGTAAGAGGGCATGATGATCTTGCTTCATGCTTTTTCATCCTTGTTATTAATCGATCTCATTTCTGTTTACGTTAGTAAAGTTTCAGCCTATAAATGTCCCACTGCTGAGCACAGGCCTCCTCTCATTTCTGAAAGGGTTTTTGGAGCTAGGAAGAATCCGCCACGCTGATCCAATGCGGGTTGGCGGACTTCACGTGCCCTCGAAATATTTCTATTCCTCAGACATGCAGGTTTCCTCACGATGTTTTCCTTCACCGCTAACGCCGTGGTAAATCAGCACTTAAAATTGTAGAACAATATTAGAGGTGCCGGCACCGGGGATCGAACCCAGGTTACTCGCTAACTATGAAATTAAAGGCGAGCACCAGGCCCCTGAGCTACCAGAGTACCCTTAGTTAGTAACCATTATTAATTTCATTCATGGTAGAACTATGTGCTACCGAAGTTGTTCTGCTGCAAATTAGTAGCACAAAATAGAATAGTTGGTAAACATTATTGTGTTCCAGTTTGAATGGTAACAGTTTGAATGGAAATTACTTACTAATAAGTTATGCATTTTGTCACTTATTTGATAGATATCTCATAGTGGTGTCATCATTCATTCTTGATGATATGTTTCCTTGACCGTCTTTTGAAAGCGGTGATAACTTCCGAATACCGTTGGAGGCTATCAATTGCGCAGGAGATATCATAGTGCCACAAGTATACGCGCAGACACAGAATCACTAATTCGTCCTAACCTACCCGGGCCCGACTTATCGCATTTACATGAATAACTAGAATATGGCCAAGTGTATGTGAGCACATGCGTAACACTATCTTACGCTCTACAAAACTGTAGATATATTTTGGTCCACTAAGCCCAAAATGGAAATGTTTCATTCTGTTCTTTGCAGTGACAAAGAACTTCTCACCACAAAGTTAACAACCCATTCCTTATCTCTAATATTTTATAAAGGTGAAATGCCACAGTGTTTTATCTAAATTTTATGGAAAATATTCAGTCCAGATTTAGGATTTTCCGGATTTTATATTGCAGAGAAACACCGAGCTCCGAGCCGATAGCTCTTTCCATAGCTCGCTGAGCGACTCTGAGCTTCCTCAGTAGGAGGAGTGGTGATATTTTGAGGCCGCTCACCCTGTCCTCCGCAGCCGAGGCGGAGCCGCGGGGGAAGAGGAGTTGTGGTATTGCGAGGCGTCATTTTATCTATCCTCCGCAACTTTGGCGGAGCCTCACCGTCGATGCAGCAGTAGTAGGGCCGCGGCGGTACGGTATTACGATGCGCCGCTGTCGCTACGCGCCTTGCTAAGAGGGAAGAGAAAGGAGAAGGGTTGTCCTCTCCCGAAAAAAGGCGGCTGAAGGCGGCCTGCGAAAATGGGACCACGGATATGTACATCAGAGTTCCCATGGCCATGCTAATACGCAGCGAAGGCGTAGCACAATGGGGTTTTAGTCGGTGCAAGCTCGTTCTAACCCTTGCCCCGCGGGGCCTGGTATTCGTTAGACATTTTACTACTTTAATAAAAAGGGCTGTGTAAATTAGCGAGTAGTGTGATCCATGACCGGATTGCCTGAATTTTATATCATTCACATTCTTAGAATATTAGACACGACGTTCTATCGTGCCAGTCATATGGTTGCGACATTCAAAAATGTATTGTAATAAATCCTACTGCACTTTACTCAACCAATTAACCGTGAATAATTGTTTTGAAAATATAATGCGTGCTTTCCGCCAGTTATGCGTATCTTGTCACCGCATGTCGTGTAGAAAAGATGCCTGTCCCAAACCCTCCCGTCTGTCGAAGTAATGGAGCGTTTAGGTAGATAATAATCAACATCCGCCATTTGGATTGTTATCCTGCGAAAATATTATCGGTTATTGAATTTATTTTTAATAATAGCTACGACAGCGACACGGTTTTTTTATATCATTATTATATCAAAAAAGCGCGTCCCAAACTTACTGGCCCCAGTATAATACGTATGTATATAATCTATACCTACATTTATGTGTTTGTATGTGTATATATCGTCGCTTCAAAAAAACACATTCAAAATTTTTCAGAAAAGGGGATTAGTAATATTATTGAAGATATTCAAATGACGATCGATATATAAATTACTCCTATGAAATGACTACCGCGTGGCCTAGTGGTCAGAGTACCTGACTTCTAGGCCGCAGGTCCTGGGTTCGAATCCCAGCCGAAGCCAACATTTGAGGTCAAACACAAATAGTTGGTTTTCGGATCTGGTTGTGTTGTGTTTGTCCCCGTGTTTCTGACACTGCATCCTTGCCTACCTTCGATCTTATCGCATTAGCGTTACATTGAGCGCGGGTAGGTTGGGACCAGTGAGTTCCTCTGTGTTTGCGCGTTCTCTTGTGGCACTATAATATCTCCTGCGCAATATATAGCTATCGACAATATTCGAAGGTTGTCGCCGTGGTCGAAATCGGCCAGGAGAATATCATCCTATGAAATACCTACGTTAAACTCGCTAGATGTCCTAAATGTCATTTCTCTATTCATGGTTTTATGCCATATTAATTGTAGAAAACCTGTCACCCTGCCAAAAAACACTGCTTCTGTTAAGCCGTCAACACATGTATTTAGAGAATATTTATGTTATTATATAATAAGTATGATAGCATCTGCCAAATTTTTTTATGATTCCTGAGGTTGACTGGCAGTGACTACCGATGTTAAGTCCGTCAATTGTAACCCTAACGTTAAGATATATACAATAAAAGAATAAATAAAAATAAAATAAATTAGTTTGTATAGAGCAAAGTCCGCTATGAGAGGAGGCCTGTGCTCAGCAGTGGGACATTTATAGGCTGAAACTTTACGTTTTTATAAATAGACAAATGAATAATAAAATTCACGCAACCATTACAGAATTAGTTTATTATTAGCTTTTCGTATTTAATACATCATAACAACGAAGAAAGATTCAACGTCCGCCTCTTCTCTAGGACCCTGGTCTATACCACATCGATTCTTTGAAATCTTTATTTCCATACATATATGGTGGTAAGCAAAAGAAATATAAGTAAAACCGTATCACGTAACTTTAATATTGCAAATTGCAAATCTTAAATTCTATAACTATATCTATAACTAAGCACTAAAGATTCTTCCAAGAAGGTAGGAGCAACGATCCCGCCAGAGCACAGCCGCGGCGCGCCCGCGCGGAAACTGTCACAAGTTGACGTTCCACTTGACACGACGCCATATTCAAACAGCTCGCCTTTTATTTTTGTTCTTTATCGCCATCTCAATCTAGTGTAGGTATGCGATAAAGTTAGTATTAATTAGGACATGTGATTTTATTTTATTTTATTGTTTTGACAGAGAGAAAATAAAAACCAGGAGATGGGCAGCATCATCTTCTTGGAACATGATGAGAGCCTCCCAAAATGAGAGCTACAAACTTTTGTGGCACTCTATGGGGAAGGCTTATGTTCAGCCGTGGACTAGGTATAGGCTGAAATGATGATGATTGCCCCGGACTTGGGGTGGTACCTACCTAGACAGATTCCTGCATAGGAATTCTATCACCGGTCGTGATATCCAAAAGCATATTATGAAAAAATGTAGATATAAGCTAATAGACGATCGCGATACTTACAAAAAAAATGGTTCTAGATAAATTTTATTATAAGGCCACTAAAGTAGCAGACTTTTTCATTTCTTTTCATTTATTAGGAACAACAAACAATTACACTACATAATAAAATTTAATAAAATTAATATCACTACAAATAGTTATTGAAGCGTAACCAGCCCCGTTGTCCACAGATTGCTAAAAATAATACTGAACTGCATTTGGTGCAATGTGTGATATTCGGTTACACGAAGTTACAATACTATTGATAAAGAAATATTACAATAATAAAGAAATACAAATTTTAGAGAAGTTGAAATTAAGATGAAAAGAGCAGTTCACATATGTTTTTTTGGAACGATGCAGGAGAACATGCGAACAAGTCAGTATCTGAAAAGTGTGTGTTAAATAGATTCATGATTCGATTAATGACTTGATATGATGGAATGATTAATTAAAGGGAAGACTATTCCCTGCCTACAATTTTCAAATCGTTACTGGCACCTTGATGTGGTGATCAAAATTAGTCGGACCTATTAGTCCGACTAATTTTGATCACCACATCAAGGTGCCAGTAACGATTTGATTTGATTACCAGGCTGAGCTTTTTTTTCTAAAAAATATTAAAATTCACGTGAATTATATCATCTCCTCTGTTCTCTTACTCTACGTCCCATTGAAGGTTTACCTCATTTTTGAAGTTGGCGACAAGGATCTATTAGTTTGATTCTCGAAATCTGTTTAGATTTTCGACTTCCTAATTTCTCCTACACTAATTTATCACTGACGCTCTTAGTTATAAGCCTTACAAATCCATCTTTTATCAGCAGGCTGTCACATCTTTTGCGGCAGCAAATCATATAGACAAACATAACACAACCAAGTAAAAATCGGCTCGGTAGTTGCAGTGGCTAACAGATTGTCTTTTGTGTTGTGGGTCGCGGTTTCGATTCCCGCACAAAATAAATATTTGTATGTGCTAAAGTTGCCGAGTCTGTTAGTCCATTTTAAATATGTGTCTGTAAAACGCACCTGCGGTAAAGTAGAAAACATGAGGGGCGCATTTTTTTGTTAAGAAAAATAAAATAAAATAAACCATAATATATATTAAAGACCGTGCGGCCCTGTGGTCACAGTGCCTGACTTCCACGCAGCGAGGTCCTGGGTTTGAATCACAACAACACAAATAATGGGTCTGGCAGTATAACACTGCCAGACCCATAACCTGCCTGCAAAAATATATGTCTGCAAAAGGCATGATACAAGAGAAATTTTAGTGAAAAGCATCGTAAAAAAAGGGATTTTAACTGTAAATTAAGCATATAAAAGATGTATAAAATCTTTAGTCCTATGCGTATCCCGGTAAATCTGAAAGAATGTAAGCCCTTGCTATTCGAAAAGTCCCTTCAAAAATCAACCTTTAAGCTCAAAGCAATAAGATCGTTTAATATTATTAAATAATTATGAATACTTTTAATCGGTCGCTATCTGACTAACCTGTTATGGAAGATTTCGTTTCATTTTATGAATCTGAAGCGATGAATGCATAATTAAGTGGAAGAGTCTGTAGTTTTGTTTACCTTGGAAATGCTTTATATGACTCATAAAAACATATTTTATCATAACGAACATAAACTGTTGTTAATTTAGACGTCAGTTCGACGAGATCTTGCCTCTGAAGGTTTTACTCTCAATTTCTAAAATGTTTCAATATAGACGACCACGATGCTTACACCACCATGTATGGGAAACTCCGCAAGTGTCAGGTGGGTACTTTAAGTCGAATTTTACAACACTCAGGAAGAAAGGCCAATGGATTCTACTTTGTAACTATGCAGCGACATCTATGTCGTCACATGAGAAGCTCAAGAAATATCTCATACACTCCATAATCGCGCTATGAGAGTTTCTAAGTTGCGAACTATATATAAAACATCTAAATATTACTAGAAAGAGGAGATGTCCTCCCCAGATCAGACCACCCGCACTACCCTTTTCCTTGGCAATATCATCCGCCAAATAGCCATCGGTAGGATGACTCACAGAACAGAAAATTTCTTTTCTGTGGTATGACTATTGCTTTTATTGTAAACTAATAATAATTAAACAATATTTCAGAAAAGCCACACAGTAACTTATCCGTTTAGTGCCTACTGACCAGCTTATTGAGTCATATACCAGCCGAAACGAAAACGAGTCATATACCAGCCGAAACCGAAACTATGCAATACGCGAGAGTTTGGATGTTGGGTGGGATGTACTGTTTTTCTTCTTCTATTAATTTTTCAAAAACATTGCCCCACTCTAACAATTCTCTTCTAATGACCGCTTGATCAGTATCCAAACTCTACATCTCCGGTTCCGGGTTCAAATCTCTTTGTTTATGGGTCAGCTTGTGTTTTGATTGTCCTCGTGTCTCCGGAACTGTTTCCTAGCGTACCTTCAATCTTATCACAAAAGCGTTACATCAGGCACTCGGGGTTTAGAAGAGTGAGTTCCCCTGTGATTGCACTCACACTATTATATCTCCTTCGCAGCTGATAGCTCCCGACAGTATTCGAAAGTACTTGCGGCATACAAACACTGAAACCCTTAACTACTATACGTTACATTAATATTAGTTAAGTGCGGCAACCGAACCCGTGACCCGTAATTGCTAATAGTATACCTAATAGCTTAGCCACTATGCCAACAGAGCTTAAGTATTTTTGACATGGGAAGGTGACGGCGAGAGATGTATTGTCCTCACTTACGGCAGTATAAAATATATGTACATACTGCGTAGATAACGTCCTAATATTAACCGGGTGATCTTGCAGTGGTCGAAATTATCCAGGCGGACAACTTTAAAAAAACCGCTTATTAATGCCTCACTTCTGAACATAGGCCTCCTCTCATTTCTGAGATTGTTTTGGAGCCGGAAAGAGTCCGCCAAGCTGCTCCAAAGCGAGTTGGCGGACTTATGACGGAATGTTTTTATTCCTTAGATATGCAGTTTTCCTCAGGATGTTTTCCGTCACCGCTGATAAATCAGCACTTCAAATTGCGTAACAATTTTCGAAGTGTCGGCAACGGAGATCGAACTCAGGTCACAACGCGTATAATACATATAATTTAAAGCGAGCGCTCCGCCCCTGATCTACCACGGCCACCTTTTTATGATCATGCATTCTCGCAAATCGTCTTCTTCTTTATCAGCCTTTTA
Source organism: Luehdorfia chinensis (assembly GCA_019845155.1). Classification (NCBI taxonomy): domain Eukaryota; kingdom Metazoa; phylum Arthropoda; class Insecta; order Lepidoptera; family Papilionidae; genus Luehdorfia; species Luehdorfia chinensis. The sequence goes on from JAHVAK010000125.1 coordinate 3,486,737, forward strand.
ATAGTCCACTCCGTCACAAAGTCCACACTACCACTACCAGACGAGTCCTACGGTGAACTTCAATAGTTTCCTCTCCCCTGTAGGACTCTCCCGCCTCTCCCAAGAAGGGATGATTTACTGTGAACACAACGCTTAGCAGTAACAGACGCGTCATACTCCAGACGCTGCTACGCGTCAACGGGTGTATTTTTTTGGAAATCCTAAGGAAATCTGAATATATGAGAAATAAAAAAGTCTCAAAAGTTTAGAGGATTCGACTCCATCTCGGCTGCGGAGGGCACAGTGCTCTTATTCGCATCCAAAGTGGGCAGCCTGATAAGACCAGACCAGAGCACAATTATCAGGAGATCTGGTCCAACTTTGGCCTTAATTCAATTAAAAAAATAGTAAATGAAAAAAATGCACGAAACTGTATTCAGTGTATGTAAGTGTCAGGACTCGTTTGTAATTCAGCCTTCCGCTTAAGACATTACGACTGTGTATTCGTACAGAGTGAACTGATGCGGCCACATTACTTGAACGAAAGTAAAATCTCGTCTGACCTTTTTTAAATGGCCGCTGACACTACCCGTCACGTTTGAATTCCGAACACATGAAACTTTATTTATAAAAAAGGTAAGCGTTTTTTTACCGCCGGCCGCGGAACCCGATCCCCAAAATTCACTTGCTACCAAGTTTATTATTTGATACTCGGGATGGATTATAATTTTTTTAAAGCTTCTTTACCGCGTCGGCATCGCTTTAGTTTTTTTTTGTGTTGCCAGGTATTGATGTGTGGATTATTGTTTATTCGAAAATTATATGTTTTTCAAAGATTACTATAAAACCTTTTTTATGAACAGTTTTATATACATATTTATTTGAATAAACTTACGAAAGCAGTTCGTAGATTTCTTTAACACCCCTACAATATTTTTATCATTTTAAAATTCTAATGAAATTTTTAATCAATGTTTTAGGACTTTTGAAGGTCCTAAAACAAAACACAAACCAAAAAAAATTGACGCTAAATTAAAAAAAAGTCCTATGCCGATAACGAAACGTCACAACCTCTGCTTTTTTATATTTTAACCAATATCTCAAATATTTCTCACTAATTGTAATTTAAACTATCTTTATCGGAGTTTGTATCTCTCCAACCGCGGGACGCCGCTTGGTGGTCTTCAAAGAGAGCTGGCACTTTCTTGAAGAACAAAATTGTCAAAATGTCGACCGATCACGACTATATTACAACCGTACCTTTTCACTTAGATTGCAGCTGCTTACTTTAATATAATCTTTAAAGCGATGGTTATAAAAGCACTTTTAGGTCGTCGTATATTTTGAGAAAAGTTAATAAAAAGGAACAACGACAAAAAATCGACGATCGTAAGATAAGACTTGAAATTTAAAAATGCTGTCTCAGAAATTAGCTTTAGCATTTTTTGAGGATATTTTAGACTTCGGAAAACATAATAATAATTAAAAGTTTCATTTAAACTACTTCCATAACGATGAGTATTTTTAAAGTAATATTTTTATTAAGGTATGTGCTCGGAGTTACTTGTATTTGTAATATAGATTAATACTACAAACAATAATGAACCACCTAAACGCAAAGGTAAAAGAACATCATGATTCCATGATTTACATTTTTTTATTGGAGAAAGTGACGGGACTAGCAAAACGTTCACCTGGTGGCAAGTGCAACGTCTGCTCATAACAGATGCTGGTCATTCAGAATATTTCTGTGTGGCACCTCACTATACCCAGTGATTACATTAGCTCTCAGTGGCTTTCAGACCGAAACACAGTAATGTTTGCACACTGCTGCTTTACGGCAGAATAACTGGCTCTGGGATGGTACCTACCTAGAAGGACACCTTTCGAGTATCCTTTTTTTTTTTTTTTTCTTTCATAAAAGCAACGTTACGAGCAAAACGTTCACCTGATGATAAGTGTAACGTCTGCCCATAACAAATGCTGTGTCACCCAGAAACTTCAGAACGTTTCACTCAGTGAAGCATCTTCTTTTAATTTGTACATGAAAACAGTAAGTAAAGCGTTCTGAAATCTATCAAATGTTTATGTTACCGTTCCAACGCGTCGCGTGATAGGGTAATGAATGTTAGTTTAAGAATGTCACTATTTCTTGTGGAAGAAAGTGACGAGACGTGCAAATCTTAAACCTGATGTATAATATTGATCAATGACCAAGCAAATGAAGTTTACGCCCCTATTTATATAAAGAAATCATATCATTCTGGAGCTGCTACTGCATTTTCCGGTTTCCACAAACGTTAGCGTTTAATCAATGAAAAAATAATCATTAGAATTGATATTGAATGTTTAAAGACATATTTTTTTTTGGAAGAAAGGGACGACACGAGCAAATGTTTCCCTTGATAGTAAGTGCAACGTCTGCCCACGGCAAATGTTGTATCACCCAGAATATTTCTCTGTTACACTACACTGGCTGAAGTGCCCTTTAGACCGCAACACAATAATATTTGCACACTACTGCTTGACGGCGGACTAGGAGGCACTGGAGTGATACCTCCCTAGACGAAGTCCTGCATAGGTATATTTCCACCAGTGGAAATACCGAGTATTAAATAACGATTCACTTAAAAAGAAACAACTAAACAATTATAGCAAATACAGCCTGGTGCGGATTAATAAGATATCTAAAATATATATTTAATTCTAGAAGTAAAGAACTTTTAAAAGAAAAGCCTAACTTTCCAACGTATAGGTTGGTTGTTTATGATTTATAATTTATTCTAAATACTTTAAGCTTTACGCTTTATATTTATTAATGTTGCCATTGTAAATTGCAATTATTGTCTTGTCTTGTCATAAACATATATAAATCAGAAATTGAATTTCTATAACGTACATTTATGAAATATAACGGCAGCATTTTATAAATTGATTTATTTAAAATAAATCTAAAACAGTTGAAGTGATATGTGTTGGTATGAACAGTTTGCATGTGTGAGAGAGTAAAATCGAGTGAGGTCAACCTAATTATTCGGAATAATCGTCGTGTAGCGATCTATCGATAATTAGTCGCGACGACGACGTCGCGCGACCGCACGCAACCTGTGTGCATCTCAAACTGTTTCGACAAAAAAATTTATATTAATTTTAGTAAATCGTACGAATTTGTACTTTCACTACGACAAAGTAACCAACGTGTAGCCACATGAAATTTTATTTTCTAATAGTACTATCAATGCTGTTAAATAACTAAAATTCTTCTTCTACCACTCCAACTGAGCTTGAAAACTTGTGTTAAGAGATGGTTCACGAAATAGTTGAATAGCGGACCTAACCCTGCGAAGCTATGTTTGGCAGACTGTACTCTAAATCGTTAAGCTTTTCGTGATACAATAATGAACTATCTATACTACCTTATAATCTTTTGAACTACTAGTAAGGTAAAATCGCAATAACAGTTATTCTGCCCTGAAGAAGTAGTGTGCAAACATTACGTTGTTTCAAATTATTGTAAAATACTATAAACATTCACAAAGCACATACCTACGACTTGTACGACTTCTTATAATTGGTTTAAAAAGTTTGAACATCATTCCAATAAATCGGATCAAAAACATGATGGATCGGGCGGCCAGCGATGAGGTGTCGAAGCGGGACGTGGACTTTTCTGTAATCGAATAATAATCGCTATCGCATAATCGATTCACTCGGGCCGAAATCGTTTCGGATCTTTTGAAATTAATGAATCGGAAAAGCTTATTTTTATTTATTGCGGCATCAGATGACTTATATTTTAGTCCATTCATACGACCGCGGTCGTTATCCTCAGTAAATTCTTACAAGGGACACGATTTCTTTTTATTGTCATGTAGCTTTGCTTATATTAGGTACACATGTTTATTAGGATACAGGCACAAGAAAGAAAGTCATACAATAGCATGGCCTTCATATAATAAGTAACATCTACAATGAAACCTATAATCAGTCAGCCTATCAGGGAGTACTTGACGTAGTTTCCATGTCCGGCAAATACGATAGAGTACCGGGTAAGCTACACCGACCTCCCGAGCTACTGCTATCTCCTCCTGCTCCCTCCGAGATAATAGTTTTCGAATCAGTTCCTTTCCCAACTTCCCATTCCCTACCCTTTGTTCATTACCTACCTAATCCTTTTCCTTTCCTTTCAGCCAAGATAGTGTATGGCATGCCGAGGCCTAGCTAATCGTGTGAATGCAATAGAGCACAAGAATACACAACATATCGTACCAAAATGGCGGCGACACGGTTCGCCATCCGTATCTTATCATCATCATCATCATTTAAGCCTATCACTATTCCACTGCAGAACATAAGCCTCCCCCATAGATTGCTACAAAAGTTTGCAGCTCTTGTTTTGGGGGGAATTTTGCCATAGTTGCCATGCTTGTCAGGCGGGTTGGCAACCGCAGTTTATTTATTCTGTTTTTTTTATTTCTTAAAAGTGACGGCACGAGCAAAACGTTCACCTGATGGTAAGTGCAATGTCCGCCCACAACAAACCCAGAATATTTCTGTGTGACAACACACTGCGCCCGTCACCCTGAGACATCAGTTCTCAAGTCTCAAATGCCCAGTGATTACGCTAGCTCACAGTGCCCTTCAAACCGAAACACAGCAATGTTTGCACACTACTGCTTCACGACAGAATAACTGGCCCTGGGGTGGTACCTACCTAGACGGATTCCTGCATAGGAATCCTACCACCAGTAAAATGTTCCAGGAAGATGCTGCTGCCCATCGTCTGGTTTTAATTTTCACTCTGATGAGATGGAGTGGTAGATTCTCTAAAGCCGCTACCACACGGCACCATCTGTATCTGCCTACTCCTTATATGGGAAAAAGGCTTGATGTGTGTTGCGCTTTTTTATGAAAAAAAAGTGGCGAGAAGAGCAAATCGTAAGTGCAATGTCTACCCATAACAATTGCTGTATCACCCAGAATATTTTTCTTTGGTACCACTCTGCGCTCGTCATCCTGAAACATCAGTTCTTATGTGTCAATCAAAACACAGTAATGTTCTTAAAGTACTGTTTGAGGGCAGAATAACTGGCAATGCGGTGGAACCCACCTAGACGGATTCCTGGACAGGAATCCTATCACCAGCATTGCATTGATTTTTTTACAATACTCGAAAATACTTTGTCTGGTTCAAATTATCTTGCATAGTATGCAATCATTTATTACTGACTTCATAACTACACTAACGTTATACGTTAGTGTAGTTATGAAGTCAGTAATAAGCAAGTAACGAGTAAGTTTAATATAGAAAAATAATTATAATTATAAACACGGTTGCCAAAGTCTTAAGATAAGGCTGCTTACAAAAACAAATGTCAAATCACGACGAGATTTTAGTAAGGAAACATACAATCGCATTATCTTTATGGGCAAACTTGTGATACTTTACCTTATACCAAAGACAGTTCTATGCAAAAAAATACACAGACACAAAATAACACTGACGACCCCGGAAGGTATTGTAATAATAAATCAGTACATAAATATATGCCTCGAAGCTTGAGAGCCACTGTGAATAAAGACGTTGTCACCTCCGAGCATGCGTAGGCGCAGGACGCGACACACCGTTCAAGCATAGCAACCTATTTGTTCAACCGGCGCTTTGCGACGCTTTTCAGCCGTGAAGCGTTTAACCGGCCATTATAGGTAGTTAACTGTGAATTGACTTAGCTTTCACCCACGGCCTAGTGGTCAGAGTACCTGGCTACTATTCCGTGGGTCCCGGGCTCGAATCTCAGTCTCTGGGAATCCAGGTTTTCAATTGTAAGTTGTAAGTAATAAAACTTTCAGAACAAGCTAACAATAAAAGAAACCACATATGTATCATGGATTGATATGGATTCACCGCGAAGTGAAGAGGCAAATCCTGCAGCCACCGTGTTTGAGTGGCAGTCCAGTGGCAGGAGAAGACGCGATGGACCGACAAGTTAGTGGAGACGGTCGGTGGAAACTGAGCCGAAAACAGTCGAGCTCGGTGCTTGGGATGAAGCAAAAATTATTGCGCATAAGCAGGAGAACTGGAAGGAACTTCACCATCATTATCATCACTAGTCCACTGCTGAACATAGGCCTCCCTCCTAGATTGCCACAAAAGTTTGTAGTTCTCATTTTAGGGGATTTTGCCATAGTAGCCACGCATGGCACGCGGGTTGGCAACCGCAGTTTATTAATTGAGATGTTCCAGGAAGAATCTGCTGCCCATCTCCTGGTTTCATTTTCTCTATGTCGACTTATACGAAATCTACATAGATTATTCTCTATATATTCTCTTTTCTATACCTAAGTAGATTATTTTCTTAAGCCGCCACCATACGGCTTGCAGAAACTTGTTAGGGCCCTATGTATCTTAGGACAACAACAATAGTTAATAAAATACGCAGCCCTGAATCACCTGAATCCATCGCCTTCACGCAAAACGGTGCAGGCCGTCAATTTGCCACTCGAGAACCTTTCTTCCCTAACGGTGGTCGGTTATATGAACTTGAACCACATACAGAAAAGAAACTCAAGAAATTTCAAAGCTATTGTTGGACCGCCCGCCCAGTAGCAACCGCACTATGCTAAATTAACTTCGCCTTTGTCAATAGTCATAAAGCGAAACCGATTTTCATATTCAAAAACTCTCCCTTTCAATGTCTAACAAAATTATTTCATTCCTGACTCTCGAGATCAGACACAAAAAATTGTTGTTCGAGATCTCTGAACAAAGGAATGTCATTAGGATAATCTCTTTCAGCGTCCCTTTTTTTCAATTATACTTATTTGTTGTTTACATTGTTACTTTGTTTAAAAGATACTTCTTAGAAACTTAAGAAGTTTAAAAATCTCAATTTACAGCTAGCTTGCATTGATTTTCCGTTTTTTAACGTTTTGAAATACTGGTGTATAACTGGAGATGCTTAGCGGTGACAAAAGGGTTTTGTAAGAGAATACTTTTTAGACAAATTATTTTCTTCACACCATGATTTAAATCTTAATATGAAAGCCGGTACCTATATAATTTTTTTTTTCTTTGACCACACTACCATTTCTTCTGTATCGTGAGTGCGTCTTGGACGTTGCTGCATTGCTGAACATAATATATATATATATATATATATATATATATATATATATATATATATATTTGAAATACGTCTTATCGTGCGGTGCGTCTAATAGTCCGGAAAATACGGAATCATCATCATCATTTCAATCCGTCACTAGTCCACTGCTGAACATAAGCCTCCCACGGATGACTAAAAAGCTTGTAGATCTCATTATGGGGGATTGCCATAGTTGCCACGCTTGACAGGCAGGTTGGCAACCGCAGTTCATTTATTCAGATGTTCCAGGAATATTTTGGAGCTTCCCATCTCCTGGTTTTCATTTATATTGCCACAAAAAATTTTAGGTCCTATTTTGGGGACATTTTGCCATAGTTGCCACGCTTGACAGGCGGGTAGGCAACCTATTCTGCCGTGAAGCAGTAGTGTGCAAACATGACTGTGTTTCGGTTTGAAGGGCGCTGTGAACTAGCGTAATCACAGGGCATATGAGACTTAAGAACTGATGTCTCAGAGTGATGGGCACTGTGAGGTGTCACACAGAAATGTTCTGGGTGACATAGCATTTGTTATGGGCAGACGTTGCACTTACCATCAGGTGAACGTTTTGCTCGTTTCATGACTTTATACAATAAAAAAAATGAAGATGCTGCTGCCATCTCCTGGTTTTTATTTTCCCTCTGTCGACTTTTACGACAACCACGGGATGATGGAATAGTAGGTTCTCTTGAGCCACCTCTATACGGTCATTGTCATTTCCCTGTAAATAGTCCTCTTTTGGACATGACAGAGGTCCCGAGTAGAAGCGGGAGGAATTCCCTAACTACAGAATAGAATAATTTTTATTCAATATAGATCATTCAAATGCTCAATGAACGTAATTTTATTAAACTACACTGGTTCGTAGAAAAAAGCTTGGGAGAACCAGCAAGAATCCAAGCGGGCAGTTTATTTTTTCTTTTTAGTCCTTTTAAAAACAATTTTGTACCAAAACAGTATTATCATAAATATAAAGATGTAGAAACGGCTTGGCACCGATCACCTCATTCCCCGGGATTATGGTCATCCATTTATTCTTTAATATTATAATAATCGAATAATAGTAGTGTGTGCGTGAGATACTTAGAGAAACATAACATGGACTAACATAACATTATGACATGTACCTCTTGACATTAAAGCTCCTAACAAGTTTGCTTTCAAAAATCATGTCCGGGAATACTTTAAAAATTCCCGTAAATATAAGATGATTTCTTGTATTGATGATTTATTATAATTTGATTCAAGTTTGATTTTTATTTTTATTTCCTGTTTCGTGTTTATGTATATTTGTATAAATATGTCATCATCATTATCATTTCAGACTAGGCCACTGCTGAACATAGGTCTCCCCCATAGAGTGCCACAAAAGTTTGTAGCTCTCATTTTGGGGGATTTTGCCGTAGTTGCTACGCTTGGCATGCGGGTTGGCAACCGCAGTTTATTTATTCAGATGGTTCAGGAAGCTTTGCCTTATGGTTGACTGGGAGAGAATGCCTATAGTCATTAAGTCCGCCATATGTACCACTTGTGCATTAAAGTTTAAATAAATAAATTAATTAATTGACAGCAGCTATCTATTTGTGATTGAATTTATAGAAGAACAACAATTTTATAAATAAAAGAGGAATGCTGAATTTATTTCCATGTAACAACAACGTAAAAATGTGAAAATATTTATATTTATTTCCATGTAACACACTAAAACTGTGCTTCTATAAACATCGTTGTAACAATACTTGTAGAATAAGTACCGACCGATTAACGAAGCCAGAAAGAGTTTCGGAATAATGTTGCCAAGTCTATATATTTGCTGGCGCTTACAAGCATCGAGAATTAAAAACGCATCAAAGATAACAATATTTACTGCCAAATTATACTACCTAATTGCTGCCAAGTTGCTATTTTCAGAGCCACTTTATAACTGATAAAAGAACGTGATGTTTACATACATACATACTCTTGTCATCGTTTTACATATTTTATTTTTAGGAGAAAGTGACAAGTCGATCAATATGTTCACCTGATGGTAAGTTCAACGTCCGCCCATAACAAATGCTGTGTCACCCGGAACATTAATACTGCGCCCGTCAACTTGAAACATAAGTATTAAAATTCATATGCTCAGTGATTACACTAGCTCTCAAAATATTTTTTTATGTATGTAAGTGTTAGTTATGGGGAAAAAGTCTGTCTGCTAGGAAGTGGACGCTCTAGCTCATAGACCTACCATCCATCGTCAATGTAGAATTAAGGTACATGTGCTTCGACTTGTAGAATTCCAGTCGACGTCGGTTCTCTTCGCGCACGCAACGCAAACGGAGCGTTATGTTGCTACATATCGTTTATATAACCATTAGCTGAAACCCCGCGACTCCGTCCGCGTGGATTTCGATTTTTAAAAACATCGTGGGACTCTTTAATTTTCCGGAATTAAAAGTCCTATCCTATGTCCGCCGCCGGGATGCAAGCTACATCCATGCCAAATTTCGTCACGATCGGATTCAACGGTTGTGCCGTGAAAAGGTCACAAACAGACAGAGAAAAAGAGAGAGTTACTTTCACATTAATAATATTAAGTTTGGATTATCGTTTTAGCAGCTTTTAGCTCTATTTTATGAGGATGTGGTTATACCTATTTTCATCGTTAAATACAGTAACAAAACGAGCAATTCACCTGATGGCAACACGCACCCATAATAGTTACGTTGTTAACCAGAAGCACCTGCATAGCAGTTTCTCTGTAACACCCCTCTGTGCTTGTCACCATTGAACATCGGTTATTAAGTCACATATACACTACCGGATAAGAATCCTATAACCAGTAAAACTAAAGAGGTTCAGAGCAGAGTCTATGTTTTTTATAGGAGAAATTGATGAAACGAGCAAAACGTTCAGCTGATGGTAAGTGTAACATTTCTGTGTGGCATCCCACTGCACCCATCACCCTGAGACATCAGTTCTTAAGTCTCATATGCCCAGTGATTACACTAGCTCTCAGTGCCCTTCAGACCGAAACACTGTAATTGCCACGCTTTGCAAGTGAATTGTTGATAACGGCACTAGACTCCTCACAACTTTGACTCTGCTACAAACACCGGTCTGGGTATTTTAGGTCTGGCGTAATTGAAATTAAAGAAGAAAGTCTTATGACAAATGGAGCAAAAGGGAGATCCTTATTTAAGGATATAGTTATTTACCTAGATCCAAGCTGTTTTTAAGCTACTTCGTTCTCCAGGCCATTGTTTGAGTATTTAGTAGAAGAAGCTTTCCTTTATTAGCTCCTTAAAAACATATTTGTTTAAAGTTCACTAAATATAAATAACTTTTCGAGCACGCATCTCTATCTGTGATACGTTTGCTACTTATACTTGATGTTTAATTTCTTACTTTATAAGTCACTGATAGTGCAGAGGTCAACGACCGTTTCATACATCTTCTGTCACCGTCCGAATGATCCATCGACACCTTGCTATTGACAGATATATGGTAAAGCAAACACACTGGAATAGACATCAGTTCTTACTGTAAGCCGCTGTATTGTTTAATATAATGATATTTTCTTTGCTTTGCATGTAGTGAGATTTTATGAAAAAAGGGTTATTTGATATGTCTAAACTGCCCATAAATGCTAGGTGTACTTGCAACACCTAGAACTTACACACGCTCTGCAGTGAATAAAATCATTGTAGTAAAACCTGTTTGTATTAAAATTAAAAAAATGACTCGACTGAAATCCGATAATGCATAAACGGAGCGCGATAGACTCTGCCCGGTTTACTTTTAAAAATTAAGGAGGAGGCAGTGTCCAGTTTTGGGGCATTTGTATGATGTTACGTTTTCGAATATTATAAATTTCCATTTTATCCCCACTTGCGACTAATCAATTATAGTTACGTAACAAAATTTAACTTAAAAAAAGAAAGTAAAGTTTCAGCCTACAAATGTCCCACTGCTGAGCACAGGCCTCCTCTCATTTCTGACAGGGTTTTGGAGCTAGGAACAATTCGCCACGCTGCTCCAATGCGGGTTGGCGGACTGCACAAGTATTCGAAATATTTTTTATTTCTCAGCCATGCAGGTTTCAGGTAAGTCAGCACTTAAAATTGCAATTAACAATTTTAGTGGTGCCGGCACTGGGAATCGAACCCGAAAGCGAAATTAAAGTACGATACTACGTAGTCTTCACTTATTTTGTCATATGTAGTATTGTCAAGTTTAAACCGGTTTTAAAAGATAAACAATACCAAATACACAAGATATACAGGACCAAAGTTTACGATAGTACATATAAATTGCGATACACTACTTACTACCACTACAAACTCGTAGACATATTTCCGATTTGTCGTACCTATCAAAGATAATTAATGGCAGTGTAGACTGAAGTGAACTTCTGAAACACCTCAAGCTCGTCGTTCCGCGCACAGTCAACAACAGAAATAAGCTTAGGTTGTACGTACCCTTAGTGAGTACGAAATATGCAGAATTCTTACTTTGTTTGCACTTGCAAACTCTTTAATTCAATAAGCGACCATACCGACATGGATTTATTCTCTACCGCTATTAATCTTGGCGGCTGTGCTTCTAGAATGTTACAACGTTGTATAACTTTCGATCTTCTTATATGCATTACCTTATTTGTGGAAACTTGTAAATGGATAATGTAATTCCATGTAAATGTAAAAAAGTAGTAAAGTTTCAGCCTATAAATGTCCCACTGCTGAGCACAGGCCTCCATTTCTGGGAGGGTTTATGGAGCTAGGAAGAATCCGCCACGCTGCTCCAATGCGGGTTGGGGGGTCTGCACATGTCTTCGAAATATATTTTTTTTAATTCTCAGACATGCAGGTTTCCTCACGATGTTTTCCTTCACCGCCCAGCACGTGGTAAACTGAATTGAAAGTAAATAATTCTAAAGTCATTTATCTTAGCATTGTTTGCATTCTTAACATTTGAATGTCGAAATGTCGAAAAAGTTTATCCAATCCAGTGATATCAAATCTATGTAAACTGCGAAGAGACCCGGCCACACAAAATTAACAAACTCATTTCGGTGCCTTCCCTCCCGCAGCTCAGAAGCAGAGGTCAAATTGTAATTTAATTAATTCTACACCCGTAGCAATACATTACATTTCGATTTAATCGATCCGCCAGTATCCGATCATTGATGACGATCGCAGTCTAACGATTCTGTAACAACTCGATTAAGAAGAACTCGATTGTAAAGACGAAAAGTTAATTGACCCTATACTATCTTTGACTACAGAGACATCTTTCGGTCAACAGTTAGAGTTATCATAGTAAAGTTTCAGCCTATAAATGTCCTACTGCTGAGCATAGACCTTTCATTTCTGAGAGGGTTTTAGAGCTAGGAAGAATCCGCCACGCTGCTCCAATGCGGGTTAGCGGACTTCACATGTCCTCGTAATATTTCTATTCCTCGGACATGCAGGTTTCCTCACGATGTTTTCTTTCACCGCTAAGCACGTGGTAAATCAGCACTTAAAATTGAAGAACAATTTTAGTGGTGCTGGCACCGGGAATCGAATACAGGTTACTTACTCGCTTACTATGAAATGAAAGACGAGCACCAGGCCCCTGAGCTACCACGGCTTATCGGCACGGTTATCATAATGTTAGTCTTGAATTACATAGTACGCGAATGGCCTGAGTTCGATTTCCGGTGCCGGCACCACTCAAATTCTTAATGGCAATTTTAAGTTCACAATTACCACGTGCTCTTCTGTGAAACAAAATTTCGTGAGGAAACCTTGATGTCTGAATAGCAATAATATTTCGACGAAATGTTAAGCCTGCCAACCCGCATTGCAGCATCGTGGTTGATTCTTGGCTACTCTAAAACCCTCACTACAACGCGAGCAGACCTGTGCTCAGTAGTGGAACATCGGCTATAACCAATTTCTTTTAAGTGTTATCTCAATTCGTGGTAGCTCAGGGCCAAGACGCTCGCCTCAAGTTTCATAATACTTGAGTGACCTGAGGTCGATCCGCGGTGTCGGCACCTCTAAAATTGTTCTGGAATATTAAGTGCTGATTAACTACGTGCTCAGCGGTGAAGGAAAACATCGTGAGGAAACCTAAATGTCTGAGGAATAAAAATATTTCGAGGACATGCGTCCACACGAGTCCACATTGGAGCAGCTTGGAGGAAACTTTCCGGCTTCAAAATCTCAGAAATGAGAGGAGGCCTGTGCTCAGCAGTGTGACATTTATGGGCTGTTACTTTATGTTTTACTTTATTATCGCGAGAACAAACGCGTTCAATTTTACCTCCCGTATCATATAAGGTTTGTTATATGATAAGATCAGGGAAAGTTCAGATGCAGTCTCGGAGCCGAACTCACATCCTTCGCAGGCAGGTACAGTAGCTGAACCAAGGCGGACAATAGCGAATCACACTAACAAACACAACGCTCTTCATTCTGAGAAATTCACTTATTGCCTTCTCCATTCTAATCAGTCGCCTTTGATTTCGTGTGCCAACCCCCGTCGTGTCCGCGAGATTAATGATAAACACTGCTTATTATGCATCGACAGTTGAAATAAATAAAACATAACTGAACATCAACGGATCATTGACTCTTGATATGAGTAACACGATTTGTGATCGAGAAAGTGATTCATCAAGTCTATTTAATATCGCGAAAATCTTTTTGACGTGAGACTTTTTTGGCCGCGATGAGAGTAAAGTCAAATTTCAGTGCAACGTTTCCAAATGAAACGTTTCTGAAGGAAAATAAGTACATGGCCAGAGTGAGAAAAAGGGATAGGTTAACTTGCTATATAAGTTACTGAGCTGTTTTTATTCTCAATTAATATTAACGAATGAATTAATAATTGTTTATCTACTGATATGATTGATGATTATTGCAATAAGTAATATTTTTAATTCATCAACATTTCAGCCTATCACTAGTGCACTACTGAACATAAGCCTCCCCCATAGATTGCCACAAAAGTTAGTATCCCTAATTGTGGAGGGTGTTGCCACGGCCGGTTGGCAACCTCAGTTTATTTATTCAGATGTCCCAGAAAGATGCTTCTGCCCATTCCCTGGTTTTTTCCCTCTGGACGATACCCGTGGGATGAGTGTTAAGCACACCACCACCAAGCCACCACACATTTCTAATTAATTTATGTTTATTTACTCATATTTTATTCAGATATGTAATAAACATATGAAGTTTCGCTTCCGTCACGTGTACACGAGTTACACGGCGCTCTTTTTCTGTAAATTTCAAAGCTGAGCCGTAAATATAAAAAACAATTTATTATTATTATTAGATAATAATGATGACAAGCATCATTATTATCTGCATCACGTCTATAGTCTGGATATCTATCGATAACCGGAGAACCTTTTCGGCGATTCCCTCAGTTGGTTCGTACGACACCCAGTGATAGAGAGAGGTGGCATAATTTTAAGGCCGACTGCAAAAGCTTTTTTTTTTAATTCGGATTTAAATAATTTCGAATACAAAACTAAATATACTTGGATTTAACGATCGCCTGACACTTGCACTTCTCTACAAGCATCACGGTCATGAAGTAAAAGTGTATCATCGACAAGCCCATCGGATTCAGTTAGTCTTACTTATTTTTTTTCTAATGGCGCTCACAATACGGCGACAGTTGGCGGCGACAGTCAGCGGTCACCGCGAACTAATAAATGGAAAATTTCGCTAACAATACTGCTTGAAGGTGTCGGCTCTCCAAACAAATGCAAACCCATTTATGCTCTGTTGCATATCCATTACATGCAACAATTGCGATTTTAAATCCCTCTTAAAAGCTCATTGCAGAAGCTGCCGTCGACGATTCCTTAGACCTGAAAAAAAAATTAAAGTGACCATTGGCGCGTAACAGTTTGAAATCGCCGCTACATTTGTTGTGTTTTCTTTCCGATATAATGCATTTTAGTTATATATTCTACATTACGTATTTCTCAATGTACGTAGCTTTGCCGATTATAATAACGCGATGTACTTGAGGATTTAAAAGGGACACTTTAAATAATGGTAGGCCGACAAATTATTAAAATGGTTTTAATCGTTGATTTTCAACCGACTTAGTTATTATTTATATGTTTTGTCCAAGTAAGTGTAATGCGTGTTTCAAGTATACTTCATTTATTTACCATAAAAATATATTATACACATACCGGTAAAATTAGCGGAACACACTAAAAAACATAATTTTTCATAATATTTCATAAAAGATTGGCCAGTTACGTTACCTTTTTATTTAGAACTTTAATTTAAAAATGGAACAAAAGGCGTCAGTCATTTTGGTCATCGATTTGTTTCTGTTTCCCGGTAATACTGATTTGTTAATGATTCGATCTCGATTTTAGGAGAAATTAAAAAGTTTTATAAATTCGATAAATTCTCAATTTTGTTAGTAAAAGTTATTTTTTCGTGTCAACACTAGTCACCTTAGTTGAAATAAACTAAAAATGCTCGATTTAACCACCAGCGATTATTAGGGCAGATGAAATGCGAAGAAATGGTCATACCTACAGATCTTTTGCCGCCAGATTGCAGCAATCAATTTCAACGATTCATCGCAGTATTCGACGGTGCCTTTTGACTGATTCTCTTGTGAGGAGGAGGGGCAAAGGCAGAAAAAAGTGCACTTCGAGGAGGGATGACCATTTTCTATAACTTCGAGCTCGCAGGAACACGCGGGTAATGGCTGTGCAGGCCCGAATTTAGATAAAAGTCGTGCGAGGAGTGTAAGTGAGCGAGCATACAGTTCGCAGAAGATTTGAAGAAGTGGGCATAGGATCATATGTACCGGCTCCAAGCAAGCTCCAAAACTTGAGAGACATCATCGTTTACGTCGGTTAAACTTTGCGAATATCGTACTTTTCACTGATGAGTGTAGAGCTCTTAAACTAGGTCGATGGAAGGCAGAGAATACGGAGACGCGAAGGAGAACGATACATTCAGACTAATTTTGAAAATACGGTGGCATATGGGAGCGGCTCAGTTATGGTGTGGGGAGGGAACTGCAAAACGTATTACTTGAAGAGTGGCAGAGCATGTCCCAAGATACAATAGATAACATAATTCGCAGCATACCCAGAAGGATGGAAACGATAGTTAAAACACGAGGGACACACACACACACATATTATTAGTCTTTCATTTATTTAATGTTAAAATCTTAGTAATCTTCAATTTACAACATTGTTTGTGTTCCCACAAAATAGAGAAAGAAGTGTTTTTTCTTTGATTATTTTTAATAAAATTTATTAAAAACTTCTTAAACTTGATGTTAAAAGATTTTTATCAGTTTGTTACATCATGTCTGATTCTTATTTGTTTTAATAAAGATATTATTATTTCTATACTCTGCCTTTTTTAACGTTCCGCTAATTGTGCCGGTGTGTATATATGTCTTGTAAATAAATAAAACTGTAACAATGACAGTATTTATAATCAATGACCTTATAATTTATAATTTATTTAAGAAACCTATATTTATGGAAGAAAATGATTGCACGAGTAAATCATTCACTTGATGATAAGTATGTTTGCACACTACTGCTTCACGGCAGAATAACTGTACCTTCATAGACCGATTCTTGCATGGAAGTCTTACCAGCTGTAAATATACCTATAATTCAGAAGCTAATTTCTACTTTTTTGTTGCACTCGAAAGCGAAAACACTAGCTTAGTATTTCGCAAGTGCTTCACAAGTTTGTAAAATTAAATCTTTATGTATATTGGGAAGTGGAAAATCTTCCCACGCGAACAAAGATGCCTAAGAATATTTTATACATTTTGTAATAAAACAGGGTCGTAGACCATAAATATCATCATTGAGTGTGAGAAGGCATAACATTTCGATTGTTATATAAAATACCTGAAGTAAGAACTTTTACTGGTGGTAGGATTCCTAAGCAAGAATCTGTTCAGGTATGTAGTACCGTAGTACAATTCTGCCGTGTACCAGCAGTGCAAACATTACTTTGCTTCGTCTCAAAGGGCACTGATAGCTTTTTTTTATCGTTTTTTTTATAGGAAAAATCGACGAGACGAGCGAAACGTTCATCTGATGGGAAGTGCAGCGTTTGCCCTTAACAAATGCTGCGTCACCCAGAACATTTCTGTGTGACGCAGCATTTGGCCGCGGGGTGTTACCTACCTAGACGGATTCCTGCATAGGAATCCTACCACTAGTAAAGCACCATCAGCTAGTGTAATTATTTAAAAAAAATAACTTCATATCTAAGTTATACTTTGAACCGTGTTCGCTTACAGTTTTTCGTATTATATAAAATCATCAGAAAATGGAAATAAACTAGATTCGCAGTCTATTACTTTGAATCACATCAAGTGCTGGAAACGGTCTGTGATCATCCACTAGTCACATGAGAGAGCTCAAAATCGCAAAGAGCGCAAAGGAAACGGTTACGCTCGGTATTTCTCTGCGAGGTAGAATCCGCCACGATGATATTCGCAGCAGAACTAAGATAATGACGTGGTTCTAATGATTAGCTAAAATGGCAATTAGTCGGCAATAATCGTTGGGGAAGAAAGACGAACTGTCCAATTTGACTGAACGTCGATGGATGCAGGTGTACTATATTTTTTGGCTTACCATGGGAGAGACCATCGCTGTAAGCTGTAATGATGATGGTAATGATATTACTTATATTAGAAAGTAAATAAATTATATCTTCCTTCTGAATTTGTGACGACGCCTCGAGCAGGTAGGAGGTGTTGTTACTTAAGAAATAAAACCGAAATCGAATCTATTGCTAAATAAATTGAAAAGAGCCTTGAAAAAAAATTGTTAGAAGATAAGTAACGTAAAGCAACCGACAAACAGTGGCGCGGCGTTTCTTGCAGTGCCACAATGCAAGGTTTGCAGATTGTTGCGATAATCCCACAAAGAGCCGCAACCTCCCAAGTCGCGTGGCGGTTTTTAAAACTTAGACGGAAAGGTAAACTTAGAAACAGACAAACAAATAAATCCCATACCATACGACAGTTCTCACTTCACTTCTTGAACAAAAAAAAGCGAATTTGCATCTTGTGTGCCATGCACTAGATGGTAGGTGGTACTAGCCGTATTTTGGCAGCGTAAGAAAATCTGGAATCTTATCTCGTCGTATGGGTGTCGTAAGAGGTCAACTGAAGGAAGAAACTTTTTATAAATGGTAGGATTCCTATGCAGGAATCCGTCTAGGAAGGTACCACCCCGGGGCCAGTTATTCTGCCGTGTAGCAGAAGTGTGCAAACATTACTGTGTTTCGGTCTGAAGGGCATTGAGAGCCAATAATCACTGAGACGTTGCAATTACTATCAAGTGAACGTTTTGCTCGTCTCGCCACTTTATCCAATTAAAAAAAAAGTGATATCTCAATCAAAGTGCAGCCAAACTACAAACTTTGATATTTGAAATTTATAAGAAACTTTAAATTTGACACCAGGATCGTGTTCAATTTATGAAGTTGTAAAAATTCTATTAACATTTTTCAAAGCAATGATTTACGATGATTTTTCACTGTTATTGTGGAATATGATAATTGTAATAATAAATTGTATAAAGCATGAAAGCTACAGAATCTTTTTCCTCCTTACGAATCAAAGAATGTTATTCAATCGCGCAAGTAGAAAGTAACATTGTAACACGAGCTTAATTATCAATTGAAAATCAAGTAATGAATACCTTATAGTGTGCGAATAGTGTGACCACGCTTTAAAACACTTTTTATTATTTTTATCGTCAGCTCGATTGGCGCAGTGGCTAGGCGACCGGCTACAGCGCTATGAGATTCGAAATATTTGTCTGGCCTACAGATAGTTGTTCCGGGTCTGGGTGGTATGTGTATATATATATATATATATATATATGTATATATATATATATATAGCACGTTGTTATTAGTTACCATTAGCGATTTAATTTCATCCACGGGAAGTAAAGTCTGATGAAATGCCATCTCTATATGATGATCAATTACTTTGTCATCTAAATGATTATCAGATTATTAATAGTGGGGTCTTTAACCTGCTGGGCATATTCCTCACTATATTATAATATATGATAAAAATCATTTAAAGTAGCAGCCATTGAGCTCAATCAAAGATTCTACCTACCGAGCGTCGGCTTTTAATTCTATTATTATTGGATATTTGTATACAAAAACTGATTAACAAAAATAAAAACTGATCTACGAAATACTTTATTTGTGAAATAAAACTGTCAATGTCTTGTAAACTAATTTTGTTTATTGTCAGCCAATCAAATACGTGTTTGGATTTATCCCGCGTTAGCAATAAATATTGTTACCCTATAAGTTCGGTGTTTATTCGGTAGCGCACAAAGCGCTACATCAAAGATGGCGGCATCATTGATGTGCGCGGGCGCGGTCGTGGTGGACGAAGCGCTCTCTTTTCGACATCCAATCGCCTTTTAATTCGACCCGACGTCAAAGGGACTACTTTGAAAATTTCTGGTTAAAACATTGAGGCGTCATTAATATATATGTTCAATAAAGATTTTGTAACATGAGTTTCATATCACCGCGGTTTCTCAGTGTTCCTTATTTCTGGAATCTTGGTAGACTTTGAAATATGGTCCATACTTTTTTTTTACCAAACGACTTTCACGCTGAGATTTCTGCTGTACCGTCGGGGCGTCTTACGGGGCGTCAGACATATAATTTAGACATAACATTTCACATGCACAACACAAGGAGACCCGAAAACTACGACTTAGCTACGGCTGGGATTCGAACCTAGGACCGGCGGCGTAGAGGTTAGGTACGATGACCAAGGGGCGACGACGTCATCAAGTCTCAATAATATTTATGTAAAAAAAAAGTAAAGTTTCAGCCTATAAATGTTCCACTACTGAGGACAGGCCTCCTCTCATTTTGAGAGGGTTTTGGAGCTAGGAAGAATCCGCCACGCTGCTCCAATGCGGGTTGGCGGACTTCACATGTCTTCGAAATATTTTTAATTTCTCAGACATGCAGGTTTCAGGTAAGTCAGCACTTAAAATTGCAATTAACAATTTTAGTGGTGCCGGCACCGGGAATCGAACCCAGGTCACTCGCGTACTATGAAATTTAAAGCGAGCGCCTAGCCCCTGAGCTACCACGGCTCTCATAAGCAATTTAGTTCATGTAACTTACTAGAACTAGAACCTATAAAGAGATTATTATGCACGACAAACGGACACATTATACACCTGTTCATTATTGCTCACTGTCCAATCGATTCATGCGTAAAGCCACGGGAGCACCGTGGTTCGTGCGTAATGCTAACCTTCATATCGATTTAGGGCTTCCTACCATAGCCCAATATCTAAAGTTGGCCTCTCGCCGATACTTCGACTCTGCCGCCACGCACCCCAACCCACTGGTTGTCAGTGCCGCCACTTACAACCCCCTCGCGATACACCAAAACTCGACCCGCGGAAAAAGGAGACCGAGGCACGTCCTCGAGGACCCTGACGACGCGACCACTATTGCCCAAGCGCTCTACTCAACACTACACAAACACCCATTATCACCATCATACCGCCCCCGCCGTCGGCGTGGGCGTATCAGACAAAGTTATTCGCGATACCGCCGCATCTCAGGCCGGTTCTCCCCTAGCAGTAGTGTCATAAACAGAAGCGTCGCTGGAGTTTCTTGCGCCATTTCTTCTCCAGCGGAAACGCATTCCGAATTGGTGGTAAACTTATCTAATAATAATCATGGTATTAATAAGTATAGTAGTAATAATATTGCCCTCCCGATTGCAGTAACTGACCGAGCCGAGACCGGCCCCCTTGGGCACCCTCGAGTCTGTTACTCTCGCGAACAGGATGACGGTCCAAGCCGAGGTCCCCTCTCGGGGGCCCTTGCGCCAGTCATCCATAAATAAAGGTTTCGGCTAAGCGCCCTCAGCGCTATGCCACCTTTCAATCCGGCGAAGCTGTAAAAGCCTTCGGGCTAACAGTGACCATCAGTCCTAAAAAAAAAAAAAAAGCTCACTGTCACTAAAACAAGATGTAGTTGCATCGTCATCGCTAAGGATTATGGCGGAATGTTACAGTACAAGCCTTGGCAATTTCTCGTCACTCACCTCCCGTAACGCATCAGCATTTTGCTGCTACTTGCCACTAGTATTCTGAACCCTCTCCTATCCCAAATTTTTTTGAGAGGGCAATTTCCAATTATCCAATTAATGAAAAATAATAAATACCAGTGGTTGCTCAACGGTCGAAATTCGACCGTAATTAATTAATGTTTTTTTATTGAATTTAATATATTTATAACACATTTATGCAGAAATTATAGCTCTCTGCACTCCTTCCCCAAATAAACTTTAATTATGCCAAATCTCACACTCCTCCGTACGTGCGATATGCTTAAAAAATGGGTACAGTTTTTTATCTTCACGTATTAATACTTATAGATTAGATAAGACTGGGTATCGTCACTCAAATACTAAGAAATTTAAAGCGAGCCCTGATAATGTAATATTCTCGGTAACCATTTGGGATTAATAAATACTTCGTTTTTTTTACATCGATTATAGTGAGGAAACAAGCAAAACATTCACTTGATAGTAAGTGCAACGTCTGCCCATAACAGTATTACAGAACATTTCTGTGTGACACCACACTGCGCCCTTTACAGACATCAGCTATTAGGTCTCATATGCCCAGTGATTGACACTAGCTCTCAGTGCCCTTCAGACCGAAACACAGTAATGTTTGCACACTACTGCTCCGCTATTATCTACCTTGACGGATTCCTGCCACCAAATGATGTTCTTTAAGCCGACAATGGCAACATTTTTTCGTTAATATTTTCATTTACGCAAAATTTATTATAGTACTGTAACTTTATAGTAATAGCTAGGCTTCAGCCAGTGTAAAAGTAAAAAAAGTAAAAAATTACATGTTGCTCACAGTATGTTATTTTAGGAACAAGATTTTAAAGTTTGTAAGTAATAATAACAATAAGTCTTTATTTTATTTTCTTTATTTTAGTAATAATAATAATAGGTCCATATATTTTTTCAGTCTATATGATGTTAGTAGCTTAAAGACTCGGTTCTTAAAAACTAGTGTTATAATGTACATCATGAATTATATTCTGTAGTTGTTGTTTAGTTTATTATATTACCCCTCTGGCTAAATGTACTCATGTCCAGTGTCTAACGAATAATCCAACAATGTAATTCGCTAGGACAGCCGGGATGCCGTTGGTACTACCCCGAAACCTCAGCAACATTGAGGCAGTTCGCTTACGGATGATGGCATAGAAGTCATCAATTCTAGTAAGTACATCGACAGTTTACTTTTTCTGTAGATTTGTTGGCATTACGTTGGCATTTTTACTGGTGGTAGGATTCCTATGCAGGAATCCGTCTAGGTAGGTACCACCCCAGGGATAGTTATTCTGCCGTGAAGCATTAGTGTGCAAACATTACTGTGTTTCGGTTTGAAGGGCACTGTGAGCTAGCGTAATCTCTGAGCATATGACACTTAAGAACTTATGTCTCAGGGTGATGGGCACAGTGTGGTGTCACACAGAAATTTTCTGGGTGATACAGCATTTGTTATGGGCAGACGTTGCACTTACCATCAGGTGAAGGTTATGCTCGTTTCATCACTTTATCAAAAAAAAAAATGAAGGAGAGAAAATTCAATAAATCTTACACTGTTCTATACAGTTCTACAGTTACAGTTTACTTTGTTAACTTTTAATATTGGAATTCAGGGCCATTACTACTTAATCGGGTTCGCTCTTTCCTATCGACAGAAGTTCATTGTATTCAAGTAACATTTTGAAGCAAAAATCTTGTAATGCTCATTTTAACAATTAAACCTGTTTTATCCATCAACATCCGAAATATCTGAACTTAAATATTTATATTTTAATAGGCCTTATTATTTATTTTCTCACATTCCAGAGATACATTCGCCGTTCGAGTTGGGTATCGGTAGATTGAAGCGGCTCCTGACAGCGGGAGTTGAACCCGAGACCTCGCCACTGTCACTGCCTCCAGTGGTACCGTCAGAATAATACTTTTAACGATATATTCATATTAAAGATTTTGTACTTAAAATGCTTTTTATTTTGGGTTTCCACGTAATAATTGTGCCAAGCTCATAGGCCAGAACCCATTGGGTTGAGTGGAACTACAATGCTACCTGTCGGATCACGACATAGCAATAAACCATAAGCTAGTGTAATCACCGGGCATATGAAACTTAAGAACTAATGTCTTAGGGTGACGAGCGCAATGTGGTGTCACCGCAAAATGTTCTGGGTGACACTGCATTTGCTATGAGCAGTTGTTGCACTTACCATCATGTGAGCATTTTACCCATCTCTTCACTTATCGAATAAAAAAAAACAGGTGAACGATTTCCTTGTCTCCTCATTTTCTTCTATAAAACAATATCGTCTCCAAATACTTTACCATAATCTGATGCTCAACATTCAATAAAACAATTAAGTTTAAAAAAGAAATGAAAATTTTCCTTTGCTGTCGGTACATGCGGAGGCGCATGTGAACAGGAGCTACACATGACGAGCGCAGCATGGGGGCAATCTCTGTTTGTAGAGATAATCTCACTGTCTGTTGCGTACCGTGTGGGCAACTCACTACGTACCTACCTGAATAAACATTACGTATATATAAAATGTAAGCATATGTCGCAAATTCTCTGCGTACAGTACTTTACCACGTCTATGGATATTAGACCAAAATTTTCTGTATAGGCAATGTCGGAAGCTATCAAGTGCGCCGGAGATATTGCAATGTCATAAATGTATCCGAAAACACTGGGGTACTAAAGCGTCCTAACCCATCCGCGCCCCGATGTAACCTACCATAATTTTGAAGATAGACTAGGATACAGTGTCAGAGACAAGAGGACAATCGCAAACAAATGTACAAATGTCGGTTTGGGCTGGGATTCGAACTCAGAACCCGCGACGCAGAAGACCGGTACTCTGACCACTAAATACATACGCTCATATTTTTGATAAATTGATAATCATCAAAATGTTTAAAAAGTTTTTTTTTATAAACAATATAGGGAAATATTATTTATAGGACGTTTTTTAAGTGTAAAATCCTTCACACATAAATATAGAATATTATCTAGAACTGCAAACTATGAAGCGCAACTAATAATCAATTAATGGTAATGACTTGCAAAGTTTGACCGACTCTCATTTAATAACTGAGACCGATGGAAACTAATTATTAATTTAAAACATAATATCAAACACCTCAATTAAAATTAATACATGATGACAAAAAGATTTTTCAAATATCTAAATACTAAACTCACGAGCACAGACTGGCCTTTTCTCATTTATGAGAGGGTTTTGGAGTCAAGAAAAGTCCACCACGCTGCACCAATGCGGGTTGGCGGACTTTACATATCGTTGATTTTTTTTAGGCGAAGAATAATGCTCAAGTTATCAATTAGTTTTCATTTTCTATAACATTATATTTTTAGTAAGTAAGCCTAGACATATATACGCTTATATTAAAAATATTTCAATGGAACTTAGCTTCGAGGAGATCTTGAGGGAATCAAGCGTACGAAACTTGTGCAAAAGTAACACTAAAGTAGTGAGTGAAGCGGGTCGTAGAGCTCAATAGAGTGGCGAAAGTCGAGTGCGTCGAAGTGCGCTTTCTAGAGAAGACCACTTTGGAAACTTCATTATCAGCCTGTTAACAGTCCACTGCTGAGCATAGACTCCTGCCAAGAAGACAGCATTTGCCGTAATCTCCGCGATTGACAGGTGGCTTGGTGGTAGCAGTACCAAACGCTTCTCCCCGTCTCCGGTTTATTCATTTTATATTAAGTATACTCTAGATAATTATTCCGCCAACTGACGGAAGCCATGAGACTTAAGAGGCATTTCCCTTGGTGAACTCTTACGACATCCATATATGAGATATGGAACCAAATATATGGAAGCTGTTGAAATAACATACATTTCTGTGTCTAAGACTGGTGCCAGTCTGGATTAGAGATGGGATGATCATATAATGTCGTCCTCTCTAGGAATTTGATGTCACAGGATACCTAATAATGTTTGTTTTTTGGTCTAGGTATTTTAGATCTGGTATATTTGAAATGGTTATTTGGACATCAGTTGTTAGCCACCAGGTTCGCCTGGAATTTTTCCAGGAAAAGATGAGGTTCTCTTAGGCTGCTATTACATCATCATCAAATTTGTCCAACTTTGTACTGATAAAAATTAATAGATTTTATTTCTTAACAAAGCCTTAGAAGATACGTTTAATGTTATTCCCGTTAATCAGTCTAAAGAAATGTTGTTCTAGATTTTTTGTTTTACATGAATAGCACCTACATCTTTCCTACCGAGGTTTCGTTAGAGGCGACTAAGGTATTGTACGGACAGCCTCGAGCCTCGAACTGCTTGCGAGAACGCAATGGGAAGTATAAATTTCTTGACTCATACCCAGTGGCGGCGAAAAATGTGCTACCGGTGTGGTCTCTGCCCTTACCTTAAGGAAAAAGGTGGAGATTGTATGTGTATGTATAAATCAAAAAGATAATACTATAAAGAGAAAAACGGATAAATTAATAATAAGATTAAAAGGCTATTTTTCAGTAGGACATAGAAAAAGTAAACAAGAGCAAATCAATCTTTTTATGACAGTCGCAGTGCTATTTTTCTTTCTTCGTACTCTCCACCTTCGGCATATCCAGTTCCGTTTTAAGCTTGTCAAATGGCACCTTGGCTTTTTGAGTGAAATAACCTTCCTCATACTTCAGCTCGGAACAGATGAAACCTGGCATTTTAATAGACTTTATATCTTCCTCCTCTGACAGTTCTTTGCAACCGGGTTTGTTCTCTGCTTGCATCCTGGTATTTATCACATTAGGTACAAATTGTCCTTTTTTAATGAATAAACAATAAGGTGATGGGTGTATTGACAATCTTGCGGGAGCTTTACATGGATAGTCTGGATAAATCAGGGTGAAAAAATTTACCATAGCTGATCACGGAAACTTGACCTTTCATAATTAGGTTTATCAATGATAGCGAAATTCCCTTTCAAAAACTATTTCAACCAGTGTTGATAATAATGTGAACACTAAATAATTTTGCAGTTAAAATTTTAAAGCACAAATATGTCAAAATGATATCAATGTCATAAAACAAACCATGTGATATATAATTAAAGAGTATTAATGTTTTTATTATGCCAGACCTGTAACGAGCTGTCTGAAAGGTCTAATATGCGAGATGTTTGCGATCGTCAATCCTCCTACCTGACGCGGCGATTACAGCAGATTCTTTCCTTTCCTTTCTGTAAGGTGATAACTTTTTGTAATTGCCGTCATTATTAATAAATAAAATACTTTTCCTCTCCATAGTGAACAAATACACGAATTTACAACAAGCTGTTTGTTGTAAATTAATTCAACACTTCTCGAAAGATAAAAAGGTCGATTAAAAATGTTTTCATTATCTGCTTGTCATTATTTTTACTACTATTGTTACCCCATTTACCTAACACCTCGTATAAAAAGATTTATTGATTAATTAAAATACAAAAAAAATCACGAAATTTGAAAATATAATTGACTCGTATATCAAACACATTTTATCAAATTTCACTAAGCTAAAATTTATTTGTCATTCTTTTCTTTCTGCGACAGCTCTACAGATTCACCAGATTCTAACTTCTTTTTTATCTTCATTAGCTGTTCCTTCTGTTTTTTGAAGAAGTAGCTTTCTTCTTGAGCTGCGCCGTATTCTCCAAGACTGCCTCCGGATGCTCTCACTGACCCACCACCACCGCCACCTTTACCAGCTCCGGATCCCGGTAACCCTGGAGAGTAATTTAGAATTTGGCTGCAATAATTTCCATTTGTTCCGATTACGTTTCTGGATACATATTTCCACAAAGACATCTTCCATAAGTTGAAAAATGAATACTTTATCATTTCTTTAGACAGTTTTGTTTGTTTTTGGATTTATAATTTTACTGACAAATATTTGACAAATATTAAAATGTCATTACCGAAAATGACAAGTATGATGCCAGATACTTTTTATTCATCTTATTTATGAGATCCATTTCATGTAAAACGCATGCATATTTGGATGCACCTCTAGTTCGATTTATTTTCAATAAGACGTAAGTATGTATTTTTATTGAATTTAATTTATTGAATTAAGAGATTTTTTTTCTTGTAACTACAACTTTCGTTTTATAAAACAAAAGGTAAAGACCAACACCGTGAGAAAACTTAATGGTAGTGAAATATAAATATTTTGCGACCATTTGAAGATGTGCCAATTCGCCTGAAGCAGTGTAGCGTAGTCCTCTCGGTTCCACTACCTTGCTAAAAATGAAAAGCCTGTGCCTGACACTGGGACTGTTATAGACTCTTAATTTATCTTTCATATGCTATATATACATAGTTTTGTGGAAATTGGAAAATTCACAAAGACCGCTTAGCCCAGTCGTTAGCGTTCATGACTTCTACGTCGCGGATCCTGTGTTCGAATCCCAGCCGGAGCTAATATTCTTGTTGTGCATGTGAAATTTATATCTGTAAAACGCACCCACAAATATGTGGGTGCGTTTGCACCCCGATGTGGGCATCGCTTCGTGTAAATTGAAAACAAAAAAGAAAACTTTAATGGGATTCAGAAAATGTTTTAAGGTGTTGAACATCTCTAAGTCACGTACGTGAGAACAATAATCAGTTAGCAATTAGTGAAGAAACTTACGCAAATTGATTTAATTGTAGCCAAAGATTCAAATCGTGCTGTTTCGCCATAATGTAATTTGTTTCGGTTTAATGAAACATTTTAATTTTTGCATTAATTATTTAAAACAGATTTTATATACACATTCTCACTGGAACTGACAATACAAAGAATGGTCTTGAATCAACATGGAATTAACTAAGGTTGGTACTCGTTAAT
This sequence comes from Luehdorfia chinensis, assembly GCA_019845155.1. Classification (NCBI taxonomy): domain Eukaryota; kingdom Metazoa; phylum Arthropoda; class Insecta; order Lepidoptera; family Papilionidae; genus Luehdorfia; species Luehdorfia chinensis. Next base: position 3,514,842 of record JAHVAK010000125.1, read on the forward strand.
ATGTTAATTCCGAAAATGCCAAAACCTATTTATTTCTTAATGATTTAATACCAATAATTAAATGTATCTTTTATGTCTATCTTTAACACTAGATTTACGGGTATTGGTGGACGGGACGGGACGGGACGGGCATATTAGGAAAAGGTAGACAACATCTATATATAATAAAATGGAGGTGTTCCAGATAAAACTGCTGCTGCTATTTGCTGCATAATATCATTAAAAACCAATATATGATCGCTAAAGAATAATATTTATTTGTTCAGAATTTGAAGCATACAATTGAAAACCCGTCAAATCTAGTGTTAAAACTGTTATAACTTAAAGCTACTGAAACTGTATACAATAATTTGGTTAGTTTCTTCTAGACTAACGTAGTTAAACGTCTTCAGAGACTCTTCAATTCATTGAAATTTATTATATTATTTCAGCTCATCCTTCTGTTCGTCTTTTTTCCGCTGTTTATGTGTAAAAGGTAAATCAACACATAAAACTTAAAAAAGTATTCCTTAATATTACTTTATCTATTTACTTAATATATTACCAATTTTCAGACAATCTCCCACTCAGAGCTACGTTCCACTAATTGATGCATCAAAAAAACCCATGCTTCAGTTGTCTAACCCATCTATAATCCATAGTAAAGTGAACAATTCGAAGCTAAATTTAAGACAATGTTTTTGCATCCTGCAAAGTCCGACTGGTATACCTGTGACTCGAAAACTGAGTCCTGGTAGTGAAAAGATAGAGAGATTGGTTTTGTACTTGTATAGAGACGCGACTTCTACAAATATCAAATTATATTTGCCAAACAATGAAAAACAAACCATGATACCTGATTTAGCATTTGATGATGGAGATCGCTTAGAAACACTTTCGATGGAAACCGTGGAGTCTCTGTTTAGTAAATACCCGGAACTAGTGTCAGATCGTAAACAATTTGATTCTTCCGAAGTTCATGATACACATCCTGAAACATTATACAAAAATGAAAATAGACTTGTTAAAGATGAAGAAAAACTTGTTGATACAAAAAAATCGATGATTCCTGACGACGAAACTTTATTGGACTTGGATTTAAATTTTGAACGCAATGCTCACAAAATTGTTACTGAAAACAGAACAGAACCATCAGACTTGAATCTAGACTTAAATTTTGCACCTGAAAACGATGATGGAGATCATTGGATGGACATTGATTCGACAGAGGAAAATAATGAACAAAATCATTTGGGAGTTGATTCAAAACATTTAAATGGTATTACTGTAGTGGAAACTGAAAACCCAAAGTTAAGTTTAGTTTTAGAACCAGAACAGTCAAATATCGTTACAGACGATAAAACTAAACAACCAATTGTAAATTTAGAATCAGAAGACATTGATTTTACAACAAATACTGAAACTCAAGAGCCAAATGAAAATTTAGAAGTAAGTCCTGAAACAGGCGATTCTATTGTTGTGACAGATGATAAAGTAAAATTTGAAAATAGCAATATACACATTGACTCACAAGAGTTAAATATCGTTGCGGACGACGAATCTAACAAAGCAAATTTAAATTTAGGAACATATATTGTACCAGAAAATTTACATACTAATAGAAAAAGCTATTCTGAAACAGAGAACTTAAATTTAGAGGTCGCTCTAGAATCAAATTTAAACAAAGAGGACAAAACTGAAGAACCAAATTTGAATTTTGACTTAAACTATAAACCAGAATCTTTTAATCTAAGAGCGGACCTAGAAGTTGACAAAAGATACGAACCAAGTAAAAGCGAGGTTCGAGAGAAACCAGAAGACGAGACAAATCACCTAATAACGTGGCCTAACTTACCAGATAACAATATTGATTCTACTTTTAATCTTCCTGAGAAACTTAATACTCAATCCCCTCAGCTTCTCTTTAATGATAAACTGAAATCTAAAAAACCTTATGGTCAATCCCCAGGGGCTATAAATAATACAAATAAATATATTGGAACTACTGCAACGGAAGAAACGGATGCTGAACCATTAGAATATTCCAAAAAACAAGCATTACACGTCAAAAGACTTGATCCACATGACTTATCTATTATATCCATGCACCCGCGAAAATTAATAAAAAAATATCAAGAAAACATAGAAGAAACTTACGGCGAGCCGATTTTTCATGACAGATTCGATAACTGGCTTAAAAAACAATTGAAACGTGTTCAATTTGATGATTCGGAAGTGTCTAATTATATAGATAATTATACTTTTAAACACATTGTAGAAAAAACGTTACATGAGAGTGGGTTCTACATAACAGATAAAGGACTGCTTTCAGATTCAGAGGGCAATATCTTTGTAACTGAGAATTTAAGTTTACGTCCAATTTTTATAGGAAAGTATATTGAATATAAAACTTTATTGCAAGATAAACTTAACACTATCAAAAACCCAAAAGACATGCCATATCTGGAAGCTATCTTAATTACTTCAATGAATCCTCAGAAGATACTAGGAATTATTCCGCTAGGAAAGACTTATCTTCCTAAAAATCATCAGAATCCGTTATCATTGTACGTTGAAGGCGATCGCTCTCGTAGAAGGCTTGGTAAGCCGATATGCAGCCGAGGTTGTAATATGAGAAAACAAACACTTTCAGGGCATCGTTTACCTTTTAACACTAAGCGTATAAGGAATCAGCGGCGCAGACTTTACAGACCAATCTACAAAAAAATATCACATCACAAGCCTCAGCCTTCGAATTTACCAGTTAATAATAAGTATAGCAAGTTAATACAATATCCATCGAAAAAATCAAATCAAGAAAATGTAAAATATGATTCAAATGAATCGACTTCAAGAATATTTTCGTTCGATCAAATCAAAGCGATCATTAATAGATTATATAACTTTGGCAAAGCAGAAGATAAAACAATAAATGTAGTAGACGAAAATCGCGATTTTGACCTAAAATTTAATAAAAATCATGCTTTAACTGGCATTAAAAAAATGGAGTATTCCACTGTAGTACCTTGGGTGGAACCAGGTTTTCGGATTATCGGAGGAAATGCTGCTACAAGCAGTGGAACTCCCGTAAGCAATAAAGGGCGATCTGGCTACATTTCTTCTGAAGCTAGTTCATCAGAACTATCGGATGGAAATGAAATATAAAATATTTCGGCAGCGTTTAATAGTTGTTATAATAAAAAGAAACAGAATTATTTTTTAAAAACAAAGATTACACTAAGAATTAATATCTATTAAAAAGTATGCACTTATAACTAACCTATCTTTGTATATTTTAGTCAAAAAATGCTATATACTCAACATTCATTTTGTTGTTTTACCTCAGCATTTACTCTTTAACTATTGAATCAACTGCAAATTTGCGCATACAGAAATTTGGAAATTTACACCGAAATTACATCTCATAAAGCTTACAAAATTAGGCCATAAATAGGTTTTTACACATTTTTGTTAAATCTGCCTGGTGGCAGATTTATGAAAAAAGCCTCCTAGGCAGGTGCTCACGTACCACCTTAGTACTGAGCATAATATGACACTTAGGAACTGATGTCTCTGAATGGTGAGCGAGCACAATGTGTCACCAGACAGAAATGTTTTGCATTTATTATGAGCAGACGTTTCCAGTTAATTTCTGTGCAGGTAGGTAGGCACCACCGCACGACCAGTTATTCTGCCGTGAAGCAGTAGTGTGCAAATGGTACTGGGTTCCGATCTGAAAGGTACTGATAGCTAGTGAAGTTACTGGGCATAAGAACTGACGTCTCAAGGTGACGGGCGCAGTGTGGTACACAGGAAAATGTTCTGGGTAGCACTGCGCCCGTATCATTAGCGATTGCCGGTGCATACTTCATGATTTCCGACAGGATCGATATGTAGTCTGTATTATTTATTTCAAATTATTTTATTATAACACATTTTGTAGAATCCAGAGAAGTTATGTTTTTATGTAATTTGTATTATTTTTGTAAGCTTTATTTCTATTTCGTAGTTGTTGTGCGAATGCCGAATAAATCTATTTTATTTCTTTCTAATAGTTTTTATGTTATAACCTTTGTTTTTAACATTATATTTAATTTACTATGGGAACATGCTTAAATAAAAACCATTTGACTTCAATAAATGCGAAAATCGGTTATTGTAAATAAATGATTTTTTTAGTTTTAATCGCGATCAATCTTACCATACAGAAGATGCCTTGTTTACTCTAGCATCAAAGTCTCTGACGTAGTGTTTGATGCAGTGGCTATGGAGACTACGGTCAACTTATTCAGGCAGGCACAAACATTTCATTCATAAAATAGATTTTTACTTATTCATTTTGTATGTATGCAATACGAAACAGTGCTATCTGTTGATACAAAGCTACATCATTCTGTTATAGTACTTTAATATGAAAAGAGATGTCAGCATTCAAGGCAAGTTTAATTGTAGGTAGCTGTGGTTGAACATTGAAACAATACTAGATGGCGCTGCTAACTGATTGAACTTCTAGTCACTAGATGGCATACATTTACATTATTTAAAGATTATATAGTTAAATTTTTACGAATAAAATGATAAAAGAAAATTCAAATATACCGCTACGTTAAAAACCTGTATTACAAAAAAATTTCAATATAAAATTTATTGGTATTATATCAGGAAAAAAGTTCATTCATTCAAAATTAAATACTCGTTCGATAATCAACCAATTCAAACAAATCAAGTCGAGCAAGTTTGGTTCAGTGTTCAGTCAGTCACAGTCAGTGACCGAAAGAGATTGTGATAGGGTTGTTTCTACCTTACTCTAAAAATATACCGCAACCGTCGTTTAAAACAAGACTTATCTTTTGTTTCCTCTTACAATGAACTTATAAAAAGACTAGAAATAATAGATAATTTGTGAAATAAGTCTCAAATCCAATTGATCTGAAAGTTGTGACAGTTTGTTTAAGATTTATCAAACAAAAATTTAATTTGCTGCGAATTCGCGGCATTCTAAAGCAGTGTTGTATTGTTTGTGAATGGATAACCGTATGCTTATGGGAATATGTTAATATTTGGACGCCAAATTAGATTAACATAATTTTTAAATTGGATGGGATTACACTACTGGTAAGTTTAGAATTATTTTTTTATAAATACCGCGACTACTCTAATCTTTTACTTATTAAACAAGTGAAATTACACCTACATTTAATTTTGGTATACGTAGATGCTTTAATATAAAAAAAACTAGTTATACTTTTTGTTAGCATTTTCCATAAATTGTTAACATTAAATCTCTGATAACGTTACAACATAATCATAGAGCAACTTTTTAATTAAGAATACCTTTTACTGTACTTTTTAGGACTGTAAAATACCTACATAATAATTATTATCGATGTATTATAAATAAAAAAAACATAATTGCCAATCGTATCATTGAATATGATGTAAGATAATCAATAAAAAAACATTAAAGATTTATCATTAAACTCGTACACTGACATCCACTACAATCGGAATCAAAAAGCCTTACACAACCTCAAGTTTCCATGATGACCATGACAGACGTTCGCTGGGGACAAGCCTTGTCGCTGTGATTGGGTACCTTCGCAAAATATACTTTGGGCAGGGTTGTCACAAAAATCAGTTCAATTTATATTAGTACAGATAATAATTTAGTTCAGAGAAAAAATTTAATAAGAATTAGCGAAAATAAATTTTTAACCAATTTTTAAAAAGAGTAGGTTCTCAATTCGTCTGTATATTTTTTTGTTTTTTTTTATGTTTTTTCAGGAATAACTTTTTTATTATTGGTTAAATTAATGAAACGACCAAAACCTTCACCAGTGCATCGTCTGCCCATAACAAATACTGTGTCACCCGGTAAATTTCTGTGTGACACCACACTGTGCCCATCTCCTTGAGACATAAGTTCTTAAGTCTCATATGCCCAGTGATTACGCTAGCTTACAGTGCCCTTAAAACCTACACAGTAATGTTTGCACACTACTGTTTCACGGCAGAATAACTGGTCCTGGGGTGGTACCTACCTAGACGGATTCCTGCATAGGAATCCTACCACCAGTATACTTGTTAACTGCTTTGTTATATGCCTATTTTAATTATTCTTAGAAAGATCTCCGTAGGGATGGTCCCTTATAAGTTTGGTCAAGTTCTAATGATGGTATCCATGAGAAAATCATAAAACTCTGGAGTTCGCATAAGCATGTTTGGAGCTGCTGGGTGGAAATCTGTTTTTGATTAAATAATTATACATTAAATACAATATTTTCATTATTGTTTAAATTAATAACACGTATTTGTTAGAAGATTAATTACCGACGTGAAGAAATTTGTGCATTTGTTATGAAAATTAGACTTCGAATTAATAATTCCCCATTTCTTTTAAATAATGAACTATTCATTAAAATGACTTGGCAGCCCTGACAATTAATAATTCAAATCGTTTTGTAATGTTTTTTTGCGGATGTACAACCTTGTAAGTTCGAGTGCCGGTTCTTCGGTATATTATGAAAAATACTTTAAAGCTGAATAAGAACAGCATAACTGACTTGATACTGACAGAATTATTTTAAGTGCAGCCATTAAACAAATAAGAATAGAATAACATAATGTTACCAGTAATAAATAACCTAACAAGAATTATATGTTTTGTATGAAATGTGTTGACACTTGCTACGTAAATTAGGAAATGTATTTTTACCCCGTCGTGAAGTTGAAAAATGGAAATGTTACAGCCGGGGACATTTCATTGGCGGGATAACCATATCAAATGATGTCCTCCTGGTCGATTTTCGACTAAGACCAGTTCGAAATACTGTGGTAGTTATAATCTAAGCTGATATAGTGCAACAGTGTTTGCGGAAACAGATGCACTCGCTCTTCCTGACCTACCCGCGCCCGATATGACGCTCATGCAATAAGATCGGAGGTAGGCAAGGATGCAGTGCCTGAGATTATTGAACAATCACAACACAACTAGACCCGAAAATCAACAATTTCTGTTTTTACACAAAGGTTGATTCGCTGGGAATTGAACCCAGGTCCTGCTGCAAATATGCTAGTCTTGAATTATCTAGAGTAGCAGCAGCGTTTAAGATGTCTGGTACAGCAATCGCTAGCCCTCCTGCAGAACATAATGACTACGGAGAAAACTTCCGAAATTGGGAGGATCTGGGAGGAGGAGGAGGGATCCTGCTGTGGATTATTAAGGGGCTTATGACGAAGAGTGATAATGGAGCATACTACAGTGGATCAAAGACGTCATCCATTATTGATAAATAATTAAGATATAAGTGCATTTTGGTAATTACGTCTTGGTTTCCTTCTGCCACCATAATGGCAAGAATCCATCTAAGTATGCAAAACCACAGGGGCAGTTATTCTGCCGTGAAGCAGTAGTGTGCAAACATTACAGTGTTTCGGTGAAAACGGCACTGAGAGCTGGTGTAATTACCGAGCATTTGATACTTAAGAAGTAATGTCTCAGGGTAACGAGCGCAGTGTTCTGGGCGGCACAGCTTTTATTGGCAGACGTTGCACTTACCATCAGGTGAGCATTTTGTTGTTGCACTTTGTCCAATAAAAAAATACGAAGAATAAGAGAAAAATAGCAGCATAATTCTAGTCAGCAAGCAGGCAAGGAGTCGGCCGTATAGGCCGATAATGGTTGGGGAAGAAAGGTTCTAGAGTGGTTGCCACTACGCGTATCGACAAACGCAGTGTAAGCCGACGAAGGTTTTGTGAGAAGTTGATGGATGCAGGTGGCTCAGGACCATGTGTAGCAATCTATGAAGGAGGCCAATGTTCAGCAATGGACTTGTGATGGACTGAAATAATGATGATGATGATGATGTATTCTGCTAGGGTACGCTAGTTACATGTTAATGCTATTCTTCTCCGACCGGAGATCCCGACCGAGCTGAACAATTTATGATGTTATTTTTTTTAATTATTATTCGTGAACGGACCCTACAGCTTTCTGGTATCTTGCAGAATGACTCTACTGACGCTAAAAATACTTGGAATAACCGCGTAAATTACTAAGAAAAGTTGATCAGCAACTTTTTTTTTGGTACAAGTACTACACTTACACTTTCCGTACAAGTAGTAGTTTTATAAACATCACCATCCTCTCTTAAGAAGATTTGCCGTAACTGCCACGCTTTGCAGGCGTATTGGCGATTACGGCTTTTACGACACCCACGAGGGGGCGGCAGTTTCTATTTACGCTGGCAGCATAAGGAAATTCATCGGCATATCTGTCTAGGATAGTTATACAAGGGAGATATGCCAGCTAAACAATCTTACTTACGGATAACACAGTCAAAAACCTCGAAACCTTGCAGGGAATTTAATCAATGTTCTTAAAAAATCTTTTGTAAGTTGTGCTAACAAAACATATTTTTGTCCTTCGATGTTTCAAAGACAGTTAAGGAAAAATAAATAGCGGTGAATCATATTCTACGGATAATATCAGCGGCTATGCTAGCACGATTGTTCTGTAAAAATAATGTTATTTTAGGATCATTAAAGATTCATGGGCTTGTCAGTGATGTCAAAACGTTCAAAGAAAAAAATTGAGTTGTTCACATTTCGTAATGAATTCATTGTTCATATTTTTATTTTTTTATTTTGTGGATAAGATGTATAATTTCTTTTTTATTTCTTAGTAAAAAAGTATTTGTATATAATGTTTCTAAGTGTCCCTGTCCCTGATCCCTAATAATTTCAATTTATTTCTATAATATTATAAGTTTCTGCCACGTGTACTTGTTGCACGTTTTTTTAATATTTTTTAAAAATAATAACGAGTGAACGCGCTAATCGCTCACGCCTGCCCATTCCAGTTGGGTGTCAACCAACGTTGTGATGGAAAGTGTTGTGTAGCACCGCTTTGCGCTCTTCACTATAAGCCCTCGATTCTTAAGTCTCATATGCAATGTAATTAGTCTCATTTTCGTCAATGCCGCCCATGTAATTTTGGTCAAGTTCTGATGAGAAAATGATGAAACTCTTAAATTAGCTTGAGCATGATTGGAGCTGTTGCGTTGAAGTCGGTTTTTGATTAAATGATTTGTTTGATTACATACATACATACATACATACAGTCATGCCTTTTACCTAAAAAAGCGGTTGGCAGAGGCGACACCTCGGTAGGAAAGAGGAAGGTGATATTCTACCCTGCCGGACCCCTACCGACCGCCTATAACAAATGCTTTGTTGCCCAGAACATTTCTGTGTGGCTGCATAGGCCCATTACACTAGTCAATCGTCCTTTAAGACCGAAACACAGTAATGTTTACACATTACTGCTTCATGGTAGAACTAACCCTGGGGTAGTACCTACCTAGACGGATTCCTGCAGAGGAATCCTACCACCCGTTGAATCGGTCGTTTACTATCTCCGTTTCTTTGATATTACATTTGATAGTTTAGAGACTGTTATGAGTGAGTGTGTCTGTGTTTACGGACACGCACATAGGCAGACGTCGACTTTCCAGACTTCAGTTTACTACGGCGTTCAAACTCATCTTCTCATCGTTTACACAGTAGGTACCGCTTTGAAGAATGGCGAGTCTAAAACTCAAGTAATTAAAAGCAAGGTTGAATAATTAGCAATAGACAAGAGCTAGTTTTTACATGTCTAACAAATTTGTAAGCTTTGACACAAAAGTCAATGTTGCAAGTGTAGACCGTGCGGCTTTTTTTATTGTATAAAGTGACGAAACGAGCAAAACGTCTTTATCGTCAGTGTACCTGATTTCTACGCCGAGGGTCCTAGATTCGAATCCTAGCTGGAGCCAGCATGTGATGATTGTCATCTAATGGCATAAGCGTTATATCGGGCGCGGGGTAGGTTAGACCGAGTGAGTGTATCTGTTTACCCGTTCACTTGGCACTAAACCATGCGCAGCTGTTGAAAATCGTTCAGGAATACATTATCAGTGTTGCAAATAAATAGATGATATACGTCACACCTGCTTTAAGTTTCTATGGTAACGTTACCTCTTTATCGTTTTGAACTCCTGGTAGTTTCGCAGTTTCATATTAACATTTAACTAAGCGAGATTTACATTACTAACCTTCCTAAATGCATATTGAAATTAATTTCATTTCACTAATTTTAGTGAAATCTTCAGTGTCGTTAAAATCATGGCCTCATCAACATGAAATACAATCTTGTCGTACAGGTGCTAATGTAAAAAATTGAAAAGATATATGTCGTAATAGTCCATTCTGGGTCTGGATTTGCCACGTTCCACGCGTAAGGATCTACACGGCGACAAAACCATGTCCAGAAGCTTTCGCGATACTGTTTTCACGTCGCGTTTACACGATGAAATCAGTTGCATGACACTAGTTTCGCCGAAAAATCGCGCTGACCACGAAACTATTTTAGTGTCATGAAACCAATGCATGCATTACGAAATTAGAAAAAACGTGAAATTGATGATGAAAAAAAATTTCTAATGAAATTAATTTCATGCCACTTATTTTGTAATGTAAATCCCGTTTTATTAATAATTTATTATAGTTAATGGAATCAGGCCCATCCGAAATTAAACATTACTTTGTTTCGGTTTGAAGGGCACTGTGAGCTAGCGTAATCACTGGGCATATGAGACTTAAGAACCTATGTCTCAGGGTGATGGGCACAGTGTAGTGTCACACAGAAATTTTCTGGGTGGCACAGCATTTGTTATGGGCAGACGCTGCACTTGCCATCAGGTGAACGTTTTGCTCGTTTCATCACTTAAAGCAATAAAAAAAATCAATTGTAATGAAAAAAAGAATAAGTAGGCAACACACACCAATGAGGTCGAGAGCACGTCACGTGTCATAACGAAACTAACAAGTGTCTTAGCAAATTAACTTTCTTTCCTTCAAATAATTAATTGATTATCTATGAGAAAATCTGGCCGAGTAGGTACTGCTGAAACTTTATTCAACTATTAAATTGAATGACGTAACTATTCGTATAACAAAAAATCTTAATTACGAATAACACCGTTTTTTAATCGTATTGGATTATATTACAAGCATTGGCTTGGCATTGGGTTAAGCAATAAATGTTTTCTGACAGTAATTTACAAGGAATTTTTTTTTGCTTCTATGTAGTCTACGGATGTGTTTTTTTAAATACTTGTTCGGTGCGCTGAGGCGTTGCTTAAGTTACATTTTTAAGAAGCTTTGTTCGCGACTTTTTTTCCCTAGATATTCAAATTCATATAACTCCACAATCACTTGAAATTTAAAAAAAAAGTCAACACTAAATATCTATAGTCTGTACAAATTCAATAGCTTCAGTAATTCTCGAGATTTTATTTTTTTTTTAATATGAAGACAGTGTGGTGTGGAGTTACAAATAAGATTATACAAAAAAAATTTAACAACATTTCATCATCATCGTTATTTCAGCATATCACTAGTCCACTGCTGAACATAGGCCTCCATCAAAGATAGCCACAAAAGTTTGTAGCTCTGATTTTAGGGGATTTTGCCATAGTTGCCACGCTTGGCAGACGGGTTGGCAACCGCAGTTTATTTATTGAGATGTTCCAGGAAGTTGCTGCTGCCCATCTCCAGGTTTTAATTTTCCCTCAGTCGACTTTTACGACACTGACGGGATGAAATGGGGTGATAGATTTTCTTACGCCGCCACCACACACATCATTTACAGATACGGTTTTAAAAAGCAAATACGAAAGACGGAAAAAGGTAGATTATAAGAGCCAAGAATTTAAATATAACAGACAGACGCCTCTATTTTATTTGTGTAGTTTTAGGTCATTGGTAGTAAATACAGTTTTGCGAATATGCAGTAATCTTAAATTGGTATTAACATTGCATTTAATTTACGTATAGTTGTCGTTGCTTGTCAATCTGTGATTACATATTTATGTTATCTCAGTTCAATACTGTGTTGTTCGTAAACTTGTATTTCCCCTTCACGCATATTTACTTAACCGTGATTGTAGCGACGACAAGATGTTTAATATGCTACAAAGTGATTATGAAAGCGTATTTGGCACGGGTATTTACCTATTTAAATCACTAACATTGAATTTGTCTTACCATAAGACCATAATTTTTTTTTTTTAAATATTTTCGAATCCAATTTCGGACTCACGACGGTGCGTCATCCAATCCTTCCATTCATTCAATCCAACCAAAAAATATTCCTTAAAATCTAATTAAATTTAAGATTACATGTTAATAATAACATAAGTAAAACTGTTTTTGAAACACTCACACGAGCGTTCAAATTATGGGTAACTGCGAAGATTACTTAAATAATTTGCAATTACGAACTATGACCGAATACTAACTTTTTTTTAATTTTATTTTTAATCATCAAGGACCAGCCACTAAAGCAGATGCTTGATTTATTGTTTTAAATATGTTTATGTGGAAAAAATTTCCAAAATAGTGAGCATTATTCTATGATACAGGTTCTGCCTAATTTAGAAGTCAATTAGAAGTCTATATTAATTAGAATTGTGAATTATTGAATAGTATATTATGATAGTTTAAGCATATCTATACAAATAAATAAAAATTTAGTGTCTGTTTGTAATAACAGAATAACAGCTTTTTATTCAATGCTTATGAAAGTATATACAGTACTAATAAGAAAAAAACAATCAGTTTGTCTGTCTGTTTGTTCCGGCTAATCTCCGAAACGGCTGAGCCGATTTTGACGCGACTTTCATACGAGTAGATAACTGTTATTATAGCGGGTAACTGAGGCAATTTTAATTTTAGAACAACCGGTACCGCGCAATAAATTAAAACCCCTAATACGATTCAAATAGGGAAGTATATGTGTATATGATTGGGGTCGGTTTTTTTTTTCACGGGTGAAACCGCGGGGCACAACTACTCTCTAATATTTCTTCGTTATGCTTTACAAAATATTTAAATCAAACTATTACTTCCATAAAAACCAAAGTTGAAACTAAACAAGTTTGAAACAAAAACATGGCGTTGAATTGTCAAAACCACAAAGCAATCTAAACTAGTGTGGTTCTGCGGTGAAAATCGTTTACCGTGAAACTGTATCCAGAGTTACTCAACAGATATATAAAAAAATATATTTCCGTTGACCATAACGTAGAAAGCGATTTCAAAAAAGGAGGAGGTTCTCAATTCGATTAAAAAAAATTGTGTGTATGTTACGCAATATCTTTTTTTTATTGGTTACACTGACGAGTTGCGTAATACGTTCACCTGATGGTAAGTGCAACGTCTGCCTATATCAAATGCTGTGTCACCCAGAACATTTCTGTGTGGCGCCACACAGCCACATTGAGACATCAGTTCTTAAGTCTCATATGTCCAGTGATTACACTAGCTCCCAGTGCCCTTCAGATCCAAACGGTAATATTTGCAGACTACTGCATCACGGCAGAAAAACTAGCCTAGGGTGGTACCTACCTAGACGGAATCCTGCACAGGAATCCTACCACCCGTGTGCAACCATATCCATATCTATATCTCTATCCATATATATATCTTCGCCAATTCTGAACGGATTTCAATGATTTTTTTAGTTGAGTTGGTTACACTCGAGGTTGGTCTCATAAAAAATTAATCAAACTCTGATGATAACATGAGAAAATCATGAATCTCTTAAATTCGCATAAGCATGTTTGGAGTTGTTAGGTATCAAATATGTTAGGTATTAAATAATATTTAATATTAATGTTCTATTAAATTTAAACTTTTACAATGATTTCTTATATTTACGCGACCACTACACATTTAAATAAAACTAATTTTACGGATTTTATGGCGTTTAATTTTATTATTTATAACCCGGCGTTTCGAGTACCAAGAATCGACGGACCAAGAATAATAATTAAAAGCTGAAGGTACTCCGGGTTAACTATGACATCGGGACATCTGTCACCTCAGTCCCCCCGTGACCATGGGTGCTGTAAAGCACTCGAAACGTCGGGTTATAAATAATAAAATTAAACGCGATAAAATCCGTAAAATTAGTTTCATTTATATTAAACTTTTATGTTGGTACACATATGTCTAATGGTGTTTAAAGTCAATATTTGCGCATCCCATGTTCAGTGTGTGGCCACCTGGCCACCTGGCCGCACAAAACTATTTTATGTTCTAGGTAGCACATCAGCTGCTATGTGCAGACACTTACCGTCAGGTGAACGCTTTGCCCGTCTTGTCGTCTTAAGATCTGTTACCGTGTCTTCATTCTTCATTGTCATACTGTGGATGTTCTATAAGTCTCCTAAGAAATGTCAGGGAATTCTTATTGCTACTGACAGATGGCGGAATAACCATCTCGACATATGTCGCACCAAACTTAAACACTCCACGCTAATCCGCCTGCTAAGGTCGTAATTACGTCAAACCTTTACTTCTTGGAAGTAAGCAAAGTCGAACGTGGACTACTGATATAGTTGATGATGAATCAAATAGTTCACTAGTATATCGAGATCAACTCGCGGCAATACTTAAATTGTTAATTGCAATTCTAAATGTTAGGTAAGCATCGAATACAATAGAAGATACAAGGTACAATCAGCCGAGACGCACTGACGCTGCGTGGTCAACTCTCCCCGGCTCCATTGCCCCCACGAAAATTAAAGAGGACCTGTGCGGGTTAGGCTCTTATCTTAACTTATTTTCAAATATTTTTCGGGTCTTAACATTCTGGTTTCAAGTTCTCAATCATCACCAGCACAATCATCAGCACCCCCAGATCTGTTACTGTCATATTACTCATAAGTTCTTCTTCTGTATTCTTTTTTTATTTCTAAAATTATATGTACTAGCTTTAGCCCGCGACTAAGTTCGCGTGGATTAACGTTTTTTTTTAAATACCATTGGAACTCTTTGATTTTCCGGAACAGTTCTATCCTTGTATCTTATGTCCGTCACCAGGATGCAAGCTATCACTGTGCCGAATTTCACCAAGATCGGTTCAACGGTTGAGCCGTGAAAAGCTAACAAACAGACAGGGACAGAGAGAGTTACTTTCGCATTTATAAAATTAGTATCGATTGTATCAATTTAAAATATTAATTAAACGTTACAAAAAAAATATGATTCATGAGAGAAACTTCATATGAAACGGTAAAAGAAGTCTGGCAAAAGTGACGAGACGTGCAAAACGTTCACCTGAATGTAAATGCAACGTCTGCCCATAAAAAATGTTGTGTCACCCAGAATACTTTGTTTTATGAAGCTGAAGACGTGTCTTTGACAAATAAAAATTATTACAAGTCTATCTCAAGATGTGTTTCTCTACCACTGAATACGTGGAAGTGCGGAACTGTTATACGTAAAAAAATCGGCTCGACTGGGTTTCCCGGAAACTAACGTAAAGGAGCAACATAACGCTTCTACTTTTCGTATGGTGACTGAAGAGAATCGAAATGCCAGACATCCGCAACTAGGCTTTGCATCGTCGTGCTCAGGGACGGCAAGACCCACGACCTACCTCCTGATCTTTTGTGACCTGTACACATGTACAATGAACGAAGATAGATGTACATGTTTGTGGGTCATAGTCGCATGCCCTTGACTGCATGCTCGTTTGTCACTTACAATAATTTAAAAAATAAATAAAAAAAGGCGCAATACGATCGCTTTAGTTGGATATTTTACGCGAACTCGAAATTTAACTGACGGTCGTGTTTTTTATTAAATGTTAATTGATGATAAAATTATGTGTATATTTCGAACTTACATATTTAATTTTGATAGTGTACAATGTCGTAACGGCGCAGTCATGTGGTCGGCTAATTTTACAGGGATGAAACCGCGAGGCGCAGCTAGTATTCTAAAAAAGCATTCTTTTCCGTAGTCAACAATGAAACCTTATAGTTTCGCCATCTCCGTCTGTCCGTCCGTCCGCGGCTTAGCTCCGAGACTTAGTAGTAGAAAGCTGTGTTTTGGCACGGGTATACATATTAATCACGCCGACAAAGCGGTAACATAAGATCTAAGAAAAATAAATATTTAGGGTATCTCCCCTGTACATTAAATGAGGACGATTTTTTTTCTCGTGTATCTCATTGTGTGTTTTGTAGTTGGATAGGTCTTTCAAAAATATTGCGGGTGTGTGAAGACCATTTTTCGATTCAGGGATCCGTTTGAGAAATATTAAGCTTTAAAGCGCTAATTTTTGTTACAGTCAACTGTCCCCAAGCCCTGCCAACTAATTGGTTGGTTTTGGATATAGTAGTATATATAACGAAGCAAAAAGGAAAACTATCATATCTAAGTAGGCTTTACAAGTTAACGCGTAATAAGTTAACGTGTGGTAGCGGCTTAAGAGAATCTACCACCCCATCTCATCCCGTGGGTGTCATAAGAGTCGACAAAAGGAAAATTAAAACCATAAGATGGGCAGCTGCATCTTCCAGGAACATCAGAATAAATAAACTGCGGCTGCCAACCCGCCTGCCGAGCGTGGCAACTATGGCAAAATACCCTCGAAATGAGAGCTACAAACTATTGTGGCAATCTATGGGGTAGGCTTATGTTCAGCAGTGGACTAGTGATAAGCTGAAACGACGACGACGACGACGACGACGAGTAATAGCGGACCAACTTATATAATATACTTGGAGTCGTATAAATTTCACTGAAAACTACTTAGATGACGTTGTTAGTGAATATAAGTATATGAACCTATGTAAAAGATCATGCAAATGCTCCAACAGTGTCGTCGCAGGTTTTGTAAGTAATTTGTTATTGCAGCCCTTGCATAATATTTGTAGATTCTAACGAAGACTATCTCTGTACCGACAATACTATATATAATATATTCAAATTAATACGTGACGCTGGTTATTATCAATCTTCATTACAGGCCGCTTGCCTCTACATTCGGTAGATGATATTATTTCTAACTTGCCATGTGAAGTTGGATTTTATAACTCCTTCAGTTACCATCGTCCTATGTGGGCCCGGTTTTAGACGTTATTAGCCGTTAAACCGTGAACTTTTATTAATATGTTCAGAGTATCAAACAAAAAGCCTCTTTCTTCCGCCAAAAAGTCCGTATATTGTGACGGGCAACTACGGAACCCCACACTGCGCGTGGCCTGACACAGACTTGACTGGTTTTACGAGCAAGCGGCTCTCCTGATAGTAAGTGATCACCACCGCCCATGAACATCCGCAATAACAGAACAATTTCGGGTGCGTTGCCGGCCTTTGAGAAACGATTTGGCTCTTTTCTTAAAGGCCCCTAAGTCGTATCGGTCAGGAGAAACCGCTGGCGACGCGGATTTCACAAAGTGGAATTAACTCTTGATGTTCTTAAAAACTCACATTTTGACAGTAATTCGAAGATTATCTGCTTTGCTACTTTAACACTGTAAAAAAGCTGAAGAACGTTACCAAAAAAAAAAAATGAAACGTGGTCGTAACTGAATTACGACAGCCCACACACATTACCTAATGATATCTTAAGTATGACAGGTTCTCGTCTTAATGATTAAGACGACACCCGAGAATGTCATTAATTAGTCACGATAAAACGTCTATTGAATTTCCAGGAGTTAAGAAGATCGCCTATTAAATGACACATTTTTTTTTTGATAATAGTGACGGAACGAGCAAAACACTCACCTGATGGTAAGTGCAACGTCTGCCCAAAACAAATGCTGTGTCTCCCAGAACAGTGTGACACCACAATGCACCCGTCACCCTGGGACATCAGTTCTTAAGTCTTATATGCCCAGTGATTACGCTAGCTCTCTAAGTGCCCTTCAAACCGAAACACAGTAACGTACACACTACTGCTTCACGGCAGAATAAATGGCCCTGGGGTGGTACCTAGACTTATTCCTGCACGATTGCCCACAATTGAAATAATACATTAATAGTGTGTCACACATTAATAGTGTGTCTGAATAGTATTACAATTATAATCAGTCAGAACGAACGATTATTAATAATTCCATAATCATTATTTTTTAAAATCTATTTGATATATTTTTTTAATTATGATATGAGAAAGTAAGTAAAGTAACAGCCTATAAATGTCCCACTGATGAGCACAGGCCTCCTTCTCAGAGGGTTTTGGGACCATGTTGCTCCAATGCGGGTTGACAGATTTCATAGTACGCGAGTGACCTGGGTTCGATTCCCGGTGCCGGCACCACTAAAATTGTTAATTGCAATTTTAAGTGCTGATTTACCACGTGCTCGGCGGTGAAGGAAAACATCGTAAGGAAACCTGCATGTCTGAGGAATAAAAAATATTTCGAAGACGTGAAGTCCGCCAACCCGCATTGCAGCAGCGTGGCGGATTCTTCCTAGCTCCAAAACCCTCTCAGAAATGAGAGGAGGCCTGTGCTCAGTAGTGGGCACTTATGAAGCTGGCACTGGGGATCGTACTCCGATCACTCGTGTATTATAAAATTAATTAGAAGCATTTATTAAACCTTGGGAAAACTATAAACATTATATAATTAACATATGTATCTTTGTGTTTGTATGCAATAAAGACGATAAATAAATAAAATAACGATGATTTACATTAGCGGTGGTGCTTCAAAAATTCAAAATAATTCAATTCCGAGAATTTTATGGTTATGGTTGAGCGGAATTATCATAACTAGTTTTTCTTTCACAGTAAATATATTTATTTAGTAATTTATCTTCGGTTTAGTGCCGCTGGAATTAAAAAAACGGGTTTCCCCATCCTTGAATCGAAATGTCACACTACTTACATCACACTTCAATTCTAACTCAAATAGTATTTGAGCATATTTTGCAAGTAGAGTTTTTTGTCATGCCTGATTTTGAAATGTCATAGTGATCAGCACCGCAATTGCAGCCTATTGGAGAGTCAGGAGGAGTTTGGCATCTTCCGAGCTGGCATGATTTGGCACGCTGTGCAGATAGACCATCTAAATCTAAAAAGTTCAGGACCAGTACTTTACTTGTATGCTTCTCAAATATCTGAGGCTGGCATCTTAGAGATAGTTATTCTGTCTGTGGGAGACACTATTACGACGTCCTCAACATAAAATGTTAGATTTTCTGACACCTTCAGCACACAGTGAAGGAGCCACTAAAAACGTTTTAAACTTTTTTATTTTTTATTCATCATAATAACATTTAATTACCGGTCAGTACCAGTGCATATGTAGACTACAAATTTAAGTCCGTTTAAAAAAAAAGAGAGTTGTTTTTAATTACATATACAGAAGGACACGGACTATCTACAGCACTACATTTGATATAAATTTAGGCTCGAACTAATTATAAATAAGAAACTGTAATTATTACAACATAAACTGTTACAAATATAAAAAGTATTTATATGGGTTTTTTTAGACATTTTAATGAGTATAAGTTGAGACAACCAAATATGTCGATTCTGATTTTAAGTGAATACGAAGGTTGGTCGAGGACTTCTATATATAGTCACTGCCTACCCCTACAGATTTACTATATATGGGAAAAGGACGAGTTTGTATGTATGTAAAAAGTGTTTTTTTCTAGAAGCGAAAAGGGAGGCA
Source organism: Luehdorfia chinensis (assembly GCA_019845155.1). Taxonomy (NCBI): domain Eukaryota; kingdom Metazoa; phylum Arthropoda; class Insecta; order Lepidoptera; family Papilionidae; genus Luehdorfia; species Luehdorfia chinensis. The sequence goes on from JAHVAK010000125.1 coordinate 3,534,353, forward strand.
TCTGCCCAGGAGATAGAATCGCTATCTCCTGGGCAGATGCCTCCCTTTTCGCTTTCCATATATCCCTATTTGTAATTGGTTTGGCCAATCGTCCTACATAATCTTTCGAGTATATCCTTCTACCTACGCGTCCTGCCGCGCCAACTTTGCCTGTCTGGCACCAAGTCAGTCACTGATATGGCCGAACCTAAATCCGATAGACTGGTGAAGCCGCACCAAGAGAAAGTACTGCAGTCTCCGACCCGTCAAATCTCTTATTTAAAACAGGTCAGGTTAAGTTTGCGGGCGTTTTCTTAGTATATAAACGCTTTCATAGAACTAGAAGTAATTTTACTACTAATTAGTAGTTATTGTCGACCGCGCGAACCAGTGGTCTCAGACCACTATGCAACCCTAGCCGAAGCAACATTTGTGCAAAAACACAAATTGTTGGGTTTCGGGTCCGGTTGTTTTGTGATTTTCCGAATGACTAACACTGCGTCCTAGGCTTCCTACAATCTTATCGCATGAGCGTTACATCGGGCATAGGTAGACTGGGACGAGTAAGTGCATGCGCGTACACTTGTGGCACTATAATATCTCCTGCGCAGTTGATAGTTCCCGATATTAGTACATCATCAGTTAAAACATTTAAAGCACAAACTTATACTTTGTTTTGCCTTCACTTCATCCTTGTTGGTGACGTCGTGAGTAACGGATAATTTTAATGGTATTGTAACTTCGATTGAGACTTCGTGGTTCATCGCATTGTACGAAAACGTTCCGCCTTGTTATTTTAAATACACAATAAATCCTACAGACAAATAATTCGTGCTTATTAATCACGAACGTCTCACAATTATTAACCACTAGCTGATACCCGCGGCTTCCGAGCGAAATTCCACTACATTTTAACGAAGCTAAGATGCACTGCTATTCCTTAAGGAACCATCAATTTTTACGGGATAACGCAGCCTATGTTGTTCTCGGGCCTCCAAACTGTCTGCATACCAAAAATCAGGTCGATCAGTCACTCCGTTGAAGCGTGAAAGACGAACAAACAAACCTGCAAACCAATAAACCAACAAACACACTCTCGGATTGATATGTGTAATAGTATAAATAATTCAAAACCAATCCATTCATTCGAAGTGAACGACCAGTAGTAGTAGGCTAGTAGTAGGCCCCACTAGGAAAATAGAAGTACGAAGTTTCGAAGCACGACGGACGTCAAAAATAAACCCTCTGACAAATTACTTCGGATGCTACTAGCGGGCCTTCTGCTCGCGGGTTGCTTCCGATGACGCTGTAAAAACCACAGGGCTAATAGCATACTACATATACAAAAAAAAACATTTCGGATGCAACTTCTATGGATGCTTTTATTTCAGATCTAAGGCAACCAATAGAATGAATGGTTAGTACCCAAAGTGTGATATCGTAGTAGAAAACGTGCGATTCGTCTGCCGAAACTTCATATTTTAATTTTAGTAGTGGACCCTCTGGGCTCGCGTCTTAGTACTGTTGGCTAGTGACCCGCATATTTGATATTTGAAGGCAAACACTACCGCTACGCATTTATCTAGACATTAATTTGATTTCAACCAAAAAGATTCCATCATTATGTTTGTGCAACTCTTTGCCGATGGTTTGTCACAATTATTACGAAAGTTTGGTTTTTGTTTCACGGTCGTTTCCAAATTTAAACCCGCCTCATTGGTCAATTTATTAATGCTCGGTTCCTATATTCAACGAACAGTTATTGGTAAAATCTAGTCGTTTCATTGCAACGAGTAACGAGGCGTTCCACAGCGATTCACAACTTGCAAGTCATCTAGTAGCATGAGCTACTAACGTCCGTTAGTTATAGAAACGATTCTCACTTACTATTCGTAGCTTATTTAACGGATCGTTAGGAAAACGTCTCGTTTTGTGAATATAGGAACCGTAAATCAATTTATGAAAACCAGAAAAGTAATTCCGTATTTCCTAGGTTTATTATTTAATTTTTTATGAAACTTAATATAAACAAGTTTTTTACAATACAAGTTTTATCAAGCACATTCTTATAGAGTTGTAGTAGTTTAGTAGTGCTTTTTAGTATATAAACGCGAGAGCACATGCTTCGTATTATGCCTGTACCTATGAGATTTGATAAATGTGAATTTTTAGTGCTGATATTTTACAGCACAGTTTGTGCGATGAAATAAAATATTGTGAGGAATCAGCATTACCGTGAGTGATTTTATATATACATATGTGTATTAATATTTATGTATACGTGTCTTTCTATTATTTTTTTTATGAGCAAGAGAAGTCGGCCAACCTCTACAAAAAATAAGGAGGTTTTAAATTCCACTGAATATGTTTTTGTGTGTATGTTAAGCGACATCTTCGCCAATTGTGAACCTCTTTCAATGATTCTTTGTTTAGTTGAATTGGTTATACTTAAGAGATTGTCCCATACAGATTTGGTCAAGTTCTGATGATGAGATCCATGACAAAATCGTGAAACTCTTAAATTCGCATGTTTGGAGCAGCTGCGTTGAATTCCGTTGTTTGATTAAATAATATTAAATTTGTCTTCATATACTAGACAATGTAAGAAATTCTGCACCAAACTTAAATACTAAGTTATTAATTAGGCATCAATTGTAACCCGCAAGTAATACATTACATTATATCACCTAGCAATATTATCTTATATCCAATCGATCTAAGAATCCACTAAATACTCTTAAGTTTGAGTTGACCTATAAGATAATGCTAATAACTACTGTTTTTAGAAAATATTTCTAAAATAAATTATAACCAAGGTAACGAAAATGTTTGAATATGAAAACAAATTTCAACACAATTCAGCACGCGTCACCTCAACCTTATTATCTTAAAGTCGCAAGCCATCCGTCATTGTTGGTGTCCGAACAATGAATGTGGGTTAAAAGATCAACTGCCAATATAGCTTTGTGCTTACCCACGTTCAGACAAACGGGAAGAGCCAATTTATAAGAATCGTACGAGGTCAATTGTCGGGTAACGGATGGTCCAGACGGGCGATCTCACACTGTTGTACCTGATGAGGTATATCTGTTTGCGTTGTTCACAAACTTAAAGAATACAGTCGTACTGAAACAATATCTTATAAATACATTGATATACAAAAACTGTAGCTTTATGTATTGTATGTATAACTATATGGAACTGTGTATCTAGACAATACACATTCAGAACTTACTCCTCACACACAGACAGCGTCCTCGATCGATGAAAACATAAAAATAAATACAAAGATCACAAATTCCGATCAAATAAACACAAATTTACTTTATGACCACAACATAAAGTAGCTTCTTAAATGAAATCAAATAACGTTCCATGACTTTTTAAATTTTTTGATAATTATATGCAATAAAATTTGAATTAAGTAATGAGCGCATTGTGCGCTCATTTCTTGAGGACTTTTTTGAGTAGTTGATAGTATGTATATCAATGTATATTTTTTTTCCCATCTGGTACTAAAGCAATATTAATATATAATTCACAGATATTAAATAATAAGCTTGATAGTACAAAAATATGTTTTATGGCAATTTGCCCAAATTAATATTAATAAAAAAAAATTCTTGTTCAATATTTGGCATATCGTCTATACGAATTATTTGTTAGTATTTTTGTCTTTTATCCTGAAAGAATCATTAGAATTATCAAATAATTTGTCGATTACACAAATAAAGTAATCTATACATATTATTTCTCGAAGATGTTTTGGCGGTATGAAATATCTCCATCAATACTGTATTAAAATTAATGTTTGATACGCCATTTTGAAGATAAATTTTTCCTCTAATGACGAAACATAAGGACAATTTTAAAATTACTGTTTTCGTTAAAAATATATAGTAATATAGAAAGCTCGATCAGACAGACAGAAACAGATTGTTAACAAATCTGTTCAACTAACGTTGTTTATATTCTTTAAAAAAGGCAGTTGGCGTGTTCATGATCACGATACTGTGAAAAGATTCGCACAGGTTAGTTATTATATATATAAATGCGATTTACCAATGACTCATCACGATATCTCCGAAACTACAACTATTTTTTCTGTTATAACTACGGTAACATTGCCTTTAATAAACTGTCTACGGTATTTCATAAATCCAAAAAAAAAATAAGTGACTGTTGTAATTTACAATTCTCTGTTAGCCATATCGCTTCCTAAACCAAACCTGACGCTAAAAAATAAATAAGCAAATTGACGACATATTCGATGCTGGAACTCTCATTACTCGTTGAAATGTCATAAGTTAGAGGTTAAATAAGTTCTAGAGTATAAGGATACAATCGCTAGCCAGCTAGTTACTAATAAAAAATAATCACTTCTCTATTACTGTCACTCAGCTACTGTTAAACACACTCTAACACCCATTAATATTTATTTCAGTTCATCTATAGTAAATTGGAGATCTTGAGAAGGCTACAAGCCAGTCGTTATGCATTTAAATGAAACTCAAAGGTCAGCTGAGTGTCGCAAGATTTGATCATCCTCGAATAATCATACTTTGCGTGCATATCGTCAATTACTTCGTGTCTGTTAAGGCCGGATGCGATTTCAGTTAATATATTTGGGTGTAAAGTGCATCTGCAGACTCGTCCAATTTTTGGAGGGGATACCATAGCACAGCCCGCCAGATTCCGACAAAGCGAGTTACAAATTGTCCTAGAAATATATTTTCTCTGTGAAGTGATTAGGCACTTTAAATTCCAAATATCAATTTTTGTGATCCCTAAATATATAAAGACTAGTCACTTCTCAACGAGAACCGGCTTAAATTCATGTGTGATCACAATTTATCACCCAATATCATCGTGGGTTTCGTAAAAATCGACTAAGGTCAAGAAAATGTTATGGCCTCCGACAAATGGTGTAATAACCGATTCAAATATGCTAGACTGTAATTTTCCAGATGTGTGACTGGCAACAGCGCCTACGAGGCATCTGATACGATAATCGACTATCCGACTTTCAAGCGTACTGATTACGGCAAATCCATCAAAATGACCCACATCATACAGTAGACAGCTTAGAGGCTAATTATTCCTTTGACCTGTTCCATAAAGTTTGCGTGGATCTTACTTACTACTATAATAATGCTGGAGAGTTTGTTTGTTGACTTTGTACGCACTATTCTCAGGAAATACTAATCCGATCTGAAATATTATTAGATAGCCCGTTTAGTGACGAAGGTTATAGGCTATAAAACTTCATGCTACGGAGAGTCTTACGCTGAACACCGAACCTTACCGAGAAGGGCCGACCGTACCACACAGTAATGTGGTCGTCTTATTTTACGCCCGTGAAACCGCGGGGCGCAGCTCGTTTGTTTCATACCTTTTATATAAGTCTTTTAGGTTCTACCAGATCTTAATATATAAGTCCCAAAATTCTGTTTAAGTTTATTTACCTTCTTATATATTCATTCTTGAATTTTATTATTATTGCTTTTTTAGAACCTAATAGATCTGCGCGTGCTCTAGTGTCTAACGCTTTTCTGAAGTCCACAAAGGCTTTATAAAATAGTTATATGATTTTTTCACGGTTGTCCTAAAGATGTTTTGAGTCTTCATTGGTTGTAGCTAGTATCTATGTTATTTTTATTTGTAAAAACACTTAGAATAAACAAATGTTGGCCACAGAAATATTTATTCGCAGCTGGAGTAGAATAGTTAAAAAAATATCGAATTATTTTCGACCACTAACATTATATAATGAGCATGTTGACTTAAAAGGATCCTTTAAATTTTTGCATATTTATTACGACATAATTTATGAATTTATGTCGTTATGTATTATTGAGCCGTGTGGTGGCGGCTCGTTAAAAGAATACTTCCACTCCATCTCATCCAATGGATCTCGTAAAAGGTGAGTAAGGAATTAAACTGCACTGTGCACCCAACAGCGCATGGTGGCGATGGGCTCACCACCTATCACACCAAGTGCATTATATTGTTTTGGTTAAACGCGGGTTGTGGCAGTCATCTGCTTTTGCAGTGAGTGCCGAGTCTCTGACTACCCCTTATGGGATACAGTCGTGATCTTATGTATGTATGTATTTATGTATGTATGTATGTATGTATTATACTAGACTACTACGACGACCTGCGCGATTTTGCGGGAAGTCGATGGATGTAGGTGGCTCATGACCGTGCTGTGTGGCAATCTATGGGGAAGGCCTATGTTCAACAGTGGACTAAGATAGGCTGAAATGATGATGATGTATTATACAAAATAATTAAAAACAAACTTCGTTCGTATAAAATTAATAGTGCATAACTAGATTTAGTATTTTTAAGCTTGAGGTATTTTAAACAGGAGTGTTTAATAAATCAATTAAGTAAATTAACTAAAGTGCAGTCTACAAATGTTTTCGATATAATCAAAACGATGTTATCGTTCTTGCAATAATGGTTATACGGGGTTTGGCATCATGCGGTGTTGCCTGTCGGACATTTCGTGAGGGCTCACCGTGTTATGAATACTAATCAATGTTGCCTCATTGTCGACTTTTTTTTCTTAATTCTTATTCACCATACGTGAAAGAGAATTAAAGGCCATAAGGTGGATGCGGGCGTCGTAATTGTTATTCCGAACCTTGTTAGTTCGTTGTGAGGCTAGAAATATCGTGAATATTATATAGATTCATACTCACAGCTCGTCACCGCTTTTTACATTAATATCACAGTAAAAAAAACATTAATATGTAAAACTAAAATAAGCACAGGTTTTTAGTGAATGAATCTTCGTTATTTGTTGTTATATGAGGAATAGCAGAGATGTATTGCGAGGTTTATCGTTTCTCTACACGTGTACCCAAGATTGATCGCGACAGTGTTACTAGTAATAACCCAAATCGTGGCATATGTGTTGTCGTGGCGAGCCTTGTCGCTTTTACTCTTTACTCTATGGGACATACAGCAGGACATAAGGCCCGCAAGCTAGTATCTATATATATTAATACGTGCAGAGAAAACTTTGTACACTTTTTAAACATATTGCGCGCTCGAATGAGTATAAGATTTGGTAGTTAAAGTTTGTAAGGAGAAGAAGCGAGAAAGCTAAAATTTATATATAACATGCGTTACAAAGACATTGAATTGAGCAAAATAAAACATTCATTATTTACGTTCATACTGCCAATGTCAAACACATAATAGTCTGTGTTCAAACTGAGTGAAGACTGACACCACTGAATTTTAAAAAGTTGTATAAATAATTACATATCTCAATAACGTTTCAACTTAAAGAAAATATGAATTACGTCGAATTTCGACCATAGACCGTTCAATAGTAAGTATAAAATCATAAATCGGATGTTACATCCAAACATATTTCGCATGCAGCAGACTTAATCTGTCCTAATTGTTTAATAAGTCATCTATTCGCCGTCCACGTTTCAAACCTTGGCTAGCATAGTAAACTCGTGTCAGTCAGTTTGGATGGCAAAAACTGCTTAGGTATTCGGCTGTAGCCTAGACACAAACCGAGACTTTTGTCCTGTAATAAATACCTTCTTGAGGAGCTGGGTCTATAATTGGGTCTGGCTAGTATTCTTCCTCCAAACACATTTTACTGGTGGTAGGATTCCTACCCAGGAACGTTTCGCCCCTGCGGGAAACCAACATGACGGGTCGCCAAGGTGACGCCTTTTTGGTATGAGTCATAAAATTCTTACTCCCTTTGCGGTCGCAAGAGCAGTATAGTGACAGCATTGCATATTATGGGTATTATCCTGCACGAAAAAGGCCCACAAGCCGACATACATATCATTAACTTAGATCATATTATTAACTTAGTTTATTATTTCACATCTTAAGTTTTGAAAATATCGTATTAATTAGTTAAACTTTAATTACCTCCCCCTAAGATAATGTATCTGCAAAAGGTAGCAACCCTAGGTACTATAGCGTGTATATAAATCGGGCGGTTTATGATTTGTTTTGTCATAACACTTCGACGTTAATTGAAATGCCATGTAAATCGAAGTGAAAATATTAGCCAATGCACGTTGGCTAATGCACGGTTTGACCAAATTAAAGAACAGTAAGGCTCCTTTGATCGTTGGAAACTCTCTCTCTCTTCATCAAAACGTTGTCCTTGCATGTCACTTTCCGACGCTGACGTCTCCACTTTCAAGGAATTATTTTAATTAGAAAAAAATATCGTAGAATAAATAATACATTACCATTTTTATCTGTCACCAAATAAATTACAAAAATAACTAACAACATGTTTTATTACATTTTCGTCTTAAACTAAAAAAAGTGAATTAATTTATGAACAAAAGAAATAATTTGAACTTGAACGTTAAGAAAAAGGTATTGTCTATCTGTTTTTCTCCTTCGTCACATTGATACCTATTACACTTACTGGAAGTAAAAAAAACGGTAGAGTGCGAATAGTTTCGTACTCGTACCTTTACGTCATTCGTGAGTCATTGAATTTATTACACGGCTAGGCGCAATTATAAGCTTTATTTTTTTTAGTATTAACGTTAGTAGTACTTGATATTAATTTCAAATCGATACTTCTTATTTTCCGAATGATGGTCAGACAAACAAAAAAGTAAAAGGGTTTCGTTTCCCATCCGATTCTACCGCATATCGGCCTATTAGCATCCTCAAGGTTCTAGGCAAGATATACGAACGTCTGCTTCTCGCCCGCTTTAGAGACTTTATGTAGTCTCGAGGGATTCCCATCCATGAGCAGTTTTTATTCCGTGCCAAACACTCCTGTACCCAGCAGGACCACCGCATAACGGAGCACATTCAATTACTCCTTTATTCAATGTCAATTACTGGTGGTAGGATTCCTATGCAGGAATCCGTCTAGGTAGGTACCACCCCAGTGCCAGTTATTCTTTCGTGAAGCAGTAGTAGCGGGCTCATATACAAGTTATATGAGCTGGGTGTGCCAGATCGCCTCGTACTCATCATGCTAAATTTTCTACGCAGTCGAACTTTCCACTACCGCGTCGAGGGGGTGCGATCTGAAACACATCTCATCTACCACGACGTAACTCAAGGCTCCGTCCTAGGTCCCATGCTATACACCCTCTTCACTAATTACATACTGCACACCAGCGGTGCCGAACTCTCCCTCTCCGTGTCTAACTATGTCTATGTGTCTGGCCGATATCCAGACCCTATCTCTAAGCGCCTCCAATCCACAGCCCGAACTCTCTAGAACTGGTTTCAGAAATGGAGGACAACCCAACCAAAAGTGCAGTCATGTACTTTTCGCGGCATATAAAGCCACATCTCGCTACAATAGAGTTATTTACATGCCTCCCCGTGCCAATTTAATCAACTTCAGGTAATTCAAAATCAATTTATACGCAAAACCACGGGAACATCGTGGTTCCGCGTAATATAAACCTTCACATCGATTTCGGGCTTCCCACTATAGTCCAATATCTAAAGTTGGCCTCATGCCGATTCTTCGACTCTGCCGCTACCCGACGCACCGCAACCCAAGGTTGTTAGTGTCGCCACATACAGCCCCCTCGAGTTACACCAAAATTGGACTCGCGGAAAAAGGAGACCGAGGCACGTCGTCGATGACCCGAACGATGCGACAACAAGGGCTCAAGAGCTCTACTCAACACGACACACAATCAAGATCATACCGGCCCCGCCGTCGGCTAGAAAAAAAAACAGACCGAGCCGTGGCCGGCCTCCTTTTGGCACCCTCGAGTCAGTTACTCTCGCGCACAGAATGTCGGCCCAAGCCCAGATCTCGTCGCGGGGGCCCTTGCGCTTGTCATCCATAAATACAAGGTTTCGGCTAAGCACTCTCAGCGCTCTGTCTCCAATCAATCCGGCGAAACATTGAAAGCTTTCCGGGTAACAGTGACCATCAGTCCTTAAAAAAGGTTTCGTTTTTTTCATTGGTGCGGTACGGAACTCTAAAAGTGCATAGCAGAGTAATCAAAATTAGGTACTGGTCTGAAAATAATATACGAGTACAATAGTGTCTTTACTACAATAGTGCTTATCTTATAGTGACCACAGTTATCCTTCCTTATATATGTTATCTGTCATACTGTCGTTAGTATCCGCGATGTACAGTCATTCGCCCTCGTCCCTGAAACATCTTCTTCATCAGCCTTTTAATAGTCCACTGCTAAGAATAGTCCTCGCCCATATAGGGTGATTTTGTCATACTTTAGACGCCGCTGCCCGTCACCGGTCTGTGTTATTAGTCTGCCATTTTTCGAGATGGTTATTCCGCCATCTGTCAGAAGCTATGAGATTATCCTCGCTTTTTTTGGGAGAAAATGACGAGACAAGCGTCCTCCATATGGTAAGTGCAAAGTCCACACATAACATATGCCTAGAACATATCCGTGTGTGACCACACCGTCTCTCTGAGACCTCCTAAGTCTTATATGCCCAGTGATTACACTAGCTCAGACAGTTCAGTGATTTTATTACACCGCCACCACGGCCTTAATACATGGTGACAGTCAAATTTAATACATTCATATACTAACGCTTTTTTCCCATTTAAGTGGTAGGCAGAGACAACTGAGGAGGAGGCGACAAGGTTCGCCACCCGTCATGTCACGTCATGAGAACGAAAAGTAGGCTACGGGAGTTGCCTCTGCCTCTTATAAGGGAAATAGGCCTGACGTCTGTATGTATTTAACTGCCGTTTTAGCGCAAACAGAGTCTCTCTATCTTTTTCAGTTTGCTGCATCCGATGTGATTTACGCGCTGAAGCGAAATAAGGGTCGGAAGCAGTGGCAACACGGGGACAGTTACATTATGGACCTTCGAACTCATAAGTCAGACAGACACGCCGACTATTATACCACATAGTGTCGCCTTTACTATAGTGGTTGTATCAATAAATTTAAAACTGTGACAGATACTTATTGTCTAAAAAGGTTCACTTTGTCTTAACTACGCTGCCGGTTGTTTAGATAGCGACCAGCTTTTGTTTTAAAACGACCCTTTTATCCTTTAAGAGATTTTTAAATCACCATTAGAAAATTTTAAGGAGCGCAGCGCATCTTGGACCGTAGCGCAATTTTTGTTAGGCACGTTTGCGGTTATACGTCGGCCTAATCTATAAATAAAATGTATAATGTACGTAGCTTTACTGATTGGATCTAAAGAAAAAAAAAAGTTTTCTTGGTAAGCAGATAAATTTTTCCTAATCTGATACGAGTAATTATATAAAAAAATAACTGCTAACTAGTTAATTCTTTAATTACCATAATTAAGGAAGCAGGAAGCATTACAGTCTTCTTTTAAACCAGCCTGATAGACATACGATTTTTTAAATCAGAAAGTTTTATTTAAAAAACACATTTATTGATCCTGTATCTTGACTGCATTTGTCAAACATTTTGTTAAAACAACGATTTGTGTTTTTGCACAAAGGTTGGCTCCAACACTGCGATTCGAACCCAGGAGCTGTGGCGAAGAAGTACTGTGACCACTAGGTCACGCTGTCGTCAACTCAAATAAGTATTTATCGTATTGAACTGAATACTACTTATAAAGAGGCCTTTAAAGGTCGTCTATGTGTTAGTAAAAGGAGCAGTCCTTGGCAGAATGACACGAATTACTGTTATGTACTCATCTATGGGCCGTGTGGTGGCGGCTCGTTAAAAGAATACTACCACTCCATCTCATCCAATGGATCTCGTAAAGGGCGAGAAAGGAATTTTACTGCACTGTGCACCCAACAGCGCATGGTGGCGATGGGCTCACCACCTATCACACCAAGTGCATTATATTGTTTTGGTGAAACGTGAATTGTGGCATTCATCTGTTTTTGCAGTGAGCTGTATCAGAGAACTGTATCCCATAAGGGGTAATCCCATTAGACTACCCCTTATGTGATACAGTTCTCTGTCGTGATCTTATGTATGTATGTATGTACTCATCTATAGAGCCGAGGTAGCTGAGGGTGCGGCAGCTCGCCTTAGATTTCAGCTACACTAAAATTGTTTGATGATTGTAGTTCGATGCTAAAGTAAAAACATTGTGAGGAAAACTGCATGATTTAGAAATACATTTCGATTGAATGCGAACACACTGCCTCAATGACAAGAGCGAGCGTTATCATTCACTCTCGTATACTTTCAAGCAACCGTCAATCATGAGGAAATAGGATTCCTTTAAGTACCTGTGTGATTTCTATGTTATATTTTCGATGAATACTAGCTCCGTTACCTCTTAAGAATTGATTTCCTAAAACATAACAGGACCACCAGAGGTACACGACCTCTTCACGAATGCTAACAGTGTAACTTAGGGACAAACCAACCGACAGATATGTTTTTCAATCCATTAGCTATTTTACTTAACCTACATTCACCTCTTACTCCTAGAAGTTTATTTTACCGAATTCCACATAGACACTTTCCGTAGTTTAGTGTCGTATCGTATTCTTCCGTTTGACGGAACAAGTCTCTTGATAGCGCTGACAAAAGCCCTGAATAGTTTAATTATGTGTGTACATTGTGTGGTCATGGCATTCGGTACAGCCTTCATCGAACTGAGTTTATTTTAGTATGGCCAGTTCATAAAACAGTAAATAATGGCTCAATATTTTAAAATCGATACAATAAGATCACTTAACAATAAATCTGCAAAATGTATTTTAAGTTAACAGAAACCATCTACAATATGCGTTTTTTCCGGTGAAAAGTTTTTTTTAAGTGAAATTTAAACGAAGTCATGCATGCCATGCATGTCATTAAAAGTGGAAATAAATTCAAAACTGCCAGTTTTTCTTGCAAAAAAGTTTATTACAATTTATAATGAGATTGTTATTTTTAGTCTTTATTAAGTCGTTACTTTGTTAGATAGCCGCTTACTTTACTGTTATACAATTGTTTAATAACCTTTAAGGAGAAAAAAATTGCCCGTGTGTCTGTCAGTTAACCAAGAAAGAAAACAACTTAGTTATTTCGCGATTGGTTTGCCAGCAATCATTTGTACTTCACGAAAACAAAAGCGATACCGAGTCGTTTATAATTTTTTTTGAATATGGCGATTAGGTTTTATCCTTCAAAATTGGAAGTGACTGTATATAGTGAGTGAACTGTTTTGGAGGCGGCTTATAACTATGTTGACATACTCGTATAAAACAAGGATTAAAATTTATCATCATCATCATCATCATTTCAGCCTATTACTAGTCCACTGCTGAAAATAAGCCTCCCCCATAGATTGACACAAAAGTGAGTAGCTCTCATTCTGGGAGGAATTTGCCACAGTTGCCACGTTTGGCAGGCGGATTGGCAACCGCAGTTTATTTATTCGGATATTCATAAGATGCCGTTGACCATCTCCTGGTTTTTATTTTCGCTACGTCGACTTTTACGACACCCACGGGATGAGATGGGGTGGTAGATTCTCTTAAGCCGCTACCAAACGATTTAAAGAATTTATAATATTTGCGAAATTCAAAGACATGTCATCATGTCTTTGAATTTCGCAAAAACATAAACGCGTAAAAGTCGACGAGATTATTTTTATTTCAAATTTGGTATCCGAAATGCTTTAAGAATACATTGATAAAACTTAGAAACTCAAAATTAAAAGACAGACTAAGTAGAAGGGCCCCTAGTAGATATTGCGATGTCCTCTCGAAGAATCGTCGTTCCATCTAGTGCGAAAAGTCAAATGAATCAGGCCGGGAAAGAGATACTGTTTAGAAATCTATGGGGAGGCCTACGTTCATCAGTGGAATGGAGTTATTGATACCACAGTCTTAATTAGTCAAACAATCAGTAGTGTTAAAGCATTTTAGTCTAAAGCGCACTATCAGCTAGTTTATTTGATGATGATGTCCTCCTGGCCGGTTTTAGACCCCGGCGACAACTTCCGATTGCTGTCGAAAGCTATCATCTGTGCAGGAGATATTATAGTGCCACAAGTGTACGTGCAAACACAGAGGCACTCACTCATTCCGACCTACCAGCGGCCGATGTAACGCTCATGCGATAAGATCGGAACGCGGCCAGACCCGCAAATCAACAATTTGTGTTTTTGTACAAATGTTGTCTTCGGCTGGGATTCGAACCTTAGGCGTAGAAGTCGGGTACTCTAATCACTACGCCACGCGACTCAAAAAACTTAAATCTCGGGCTGACGAGCGCATTACGGTGCCCCACAATTTAATGCTCTAAATGACAGAATAAATGTTATCGGCCGACGTCGCACTTACCATCAGGTGAACGATTTGCACGTTTCGCTACTTTCTTCCACAAAAAATACATCTTTGCATATTGACAAAAACAAGGGTAGCATACATACATACAGTCACGCCGTTTTACAATTTAAGGGGTAGGCAGAGGCAATTCACATAGCTCACTGTTCGCCCTCACAGGAAACGAGACGTGATGGATGGCGAACCACATCGCCGCCATTTTTGTCATTTAGTCAAAAAATTTCTTACTCCCATTGCGTTACCACGAGTGGTATAATGAAAGTATTGCATATTATGGTGTTATTCTATACGAATAAAGGCTGTCCGTACCTTAGTCGCCTTTACGACACCAACTTAAGGGTAGCATAGCATACATTCATACTTTCCCGATCAGCACGTGATAATGAGCCGTATTTATTTATTTAATGTCAAGGTCAAAATTAAATGGTCACATTAAGCTAAACTTCTTTATTGCGTCATCACTCACGTTTTTGCTCCGGAGTTCCGTGTTGTACCACCGATCACGTTCAGCCAATTCCGTCAAACACGTTTTTTATTGAGCGCACACAAATATCATCTTTTTTGTGGTAAACGTAAGCGTTCGAGTCGCTTGCTGTATCGCAAGGTCGTATAGGAGAACGTGATAATTACCCAACTCAAGATCCTCAGATGAATTTACTTGAAAGTTGTAAGTCAATAAATGCTTCAGTGCTTAACAACAAAATAGATATTAGGCCTCATTACTAAAATCACGTTAAACTGGTTATTTATTAATTTATTAGGAAAACTTACAGTTATTAAATAAACATTTGTTTACATTTACAGGAGCCGTGATAGCTCAGAGGCTAGGCGCTCGCTTTAAATTTTATAGTTCGCGTGTGGCCTGGGCTCGATACCCGGTGCAGGGCACCACTAATTGCAATTTTAAGTGCTGAATTACCACGTGCTGGGCGGTGAAGGAAAACATCGTGAGGAAACCTGCATGTCTGAGAATTAAAAAAAATATATTTCGAAGACATGTGCAGTCCGCCAACCCGCATTGGAGCAGCGTGGCGGATTCTTCCTAGCTCCAAAAACCCTCCCAGAAATGAGAGGAGGCCTGTGCTCAGCAGTGGGACATTTATAGGCTGAAACTTTACTACTTTTTTACATTTACATGGAATAACATTAACCATTTACAAGTTTCCACAAATAAGGTAATGCATATAAGAAGATCGAAAGTTATACAACGTTGTAACATTCTAGAAGCATAGCCGCCAAGATTAATAGCGGTAGAGAATAAATCCATGTCGGTATGGTCGCTTATTGAATTAAAGAGTTTGCAAGTGCAAACACAGTAAGAATTCTGCATATAATTTACGTACAACCTAAGCTTATTTCTGATGTTGACTGTGCGCGGAACGACGAGCTTGAGGTATTCAAGAAGTTCACTTCAGTCTACACTGCCATTAATTATCTTTGATAGGTACGACAAATCGAAAATATGTCTACGAGTTTGTAGTGGTAGTAAGTAGTGTATCGCAATTTATATGTACTATCGTAAACTTTGGTCCTGTATATCTTGTATATTTGGTATTGTTTATCTTTTAAAACCGGTTTAAACTTGACAATACTACAAATGACAAAATAAGTGAAGACTACGTAGTATCGTACTTTAATTTCGCGCCTAAATTACGCTCACAGATAAAATATTGAATTTTTACGTTCAACATAATATCATTCCATCTTCGTCCAGTTATAACTTTTTCTTCTAAATATTAATATTATTGTGTAATAATTAAAGTTGATTAAGAAAAGTGTTTACACCAAATTTGTTTACTAATATCCCCGCCACACATGTTAGTAATTGCGCTTATCGATCGAGAACGCGATCAAGTTCAAAATATATCCCTGTTGTAAAATGTTCTGGGTGACACAGCGTTTGTTACGGGCAGACGTTGCACTTACCATCAGGTAAACGTTTTGGTCGTAACAATCCATTTCGTCAAAGTGCCAAGTCGAAAATACACAGAGCGGTAACGGGCAGTAGTCTCAGGCCGCGTTCACACCAAACGTATAGACAGCCGGCGATTGTGAGCATGCTCACTATGAACTCGTGTGTGAACTTGAAGTCAGACTGCATTTTTCGTTCTATGCTGTGAACGAAAAAAGAGGCGAGTAGTGATAAAGTACAATACCCTGCGCCGATAGTCGGCGTCTATGCATAGCATATCAACGTATTGTCGGTTCAGTGTAAACGAAAAGTTGAATATTTTTGGAAAAGCAGTAAACTGAGTAACACTCGCTCACAGTCGGCGGTTGACAATACATGCAGTGTCAGAAAGACAGGGACCATCACAACATTTTCTGTTTTAGCACTATTGTTTCGGCTGGGGTTCGTACCCAAGACCCGCAGCGTAGTAGATACCCAAACTACTAAGCCACGCCGTTGTTTACACAGATGCGAGAACAGCTCTATTGAACTAGATTCGTCGCGAACTAACAGTACAGACATTGACCGACTTGTCTTATGTAATCGGCATTGCAATTTCGCAGTTAGCTCGGACCAGTTATTTGCTAACTGGACATCCGAAAGCTAGTGTACAAATAGATAATGGATATTAGAACTATTCATAATAACTTTTTAAACATACAATCACACCTTTTTAGGGCCAAACCCGTAGATCACTATTCATCCCCGCGGGATTTACGAGTCCAAAAATTCTTACTCCCCATTGCGTTTCCAAGAGCAGAATAGTGACAGCATTTCATATTATAGTATTATTCTGTACGAATAAAAGATTTCCGTAGAATATCTTAGTCGCCTCCTACGACATCTTGGTAAGAAAGAGGGAGGTGCTATTCTATCGGCGGACAGCTATCGGCTAACCGACTCTTTATAACTTAGAATCATATACGACAGGGCAATACATATATACGAGTATCATCTGTATAGAAATGTTTATCTAATTTAAACTATGTTTTTAAGCAGTCTCAACAAATTATATGTTAAATACTATTTATTTGACCATTATATGTATGACTCAGCGTTTGAATGACCACTAAATTATGCTCGCTCAGGCACTGCGCTTACCGGTTCCATTGGCGCCGACTGGCTTAGCTGATATTCGCGGTTTCGATTCTCGACCAGAATAACTGTTTGGTTCTGTGAGCGATCACTTTCGGCACTATAAAATCGCTCTTTGTCTCTGTCAGTACACGTGACAAAAGCGGGACTTATATAAATTTGATTAAAATTAAAATAAATAAACATGAATTAACAAAATTATTAATCACTGAGCCGTGGTAGCTCAGGGGCTAGGCGTTCGCTTAAAATTTCATAGTACGCGAGTGACCTGGGTTCGATTCCCGGTACCGGCACCACTAAAATTGTTAATTGCAATTTTAAGTGCTGATTTACCACGTGCTCGGCGGTGAAGGAAAACATCGTGAGGAAACCTGCATGTCTGAGAAATAAAAAAATATTTCGAAAACATGTGCAGGCAGCCAACCCACATTGGAGCAGCGTGGCGGATTCTTCCTAGCTCCAAAAACCCCTCTCAGAAATGAGAGGGGGCCTGTGCTCAGCAGTGGGACATTTATAGGCTGAAACTTTACTTTACTTAATCACTGTAAAATAACTGCTCAGTATATAAACAATCACACCAAAAGTATATAATTAATTAGTTGACAACCTTCTGTATCGCGGATCTTAGGCTCGAATCCCCGTCGCAGAACATTTGTGCAAAACACAAATTGTTGGTTTCGGGTGTGGTTTTGTTGTGATTGTCCCGTGTTTCTGACACTGCGTCTCAGCCTACTTATCGCATGAGCGTTACATCGGGCGCGGGTAGGTTGGAACGAGTGAGTGTCACGGTGTTTATGCGTACATCTGTGGCAGTATAATATCTCCTACACAGTTGATAGCTTCCGCCAGTAATCGAAAGTTACCGCCATGGTCGAAAATCGTCCAATATTATTTAAGAATAACAGAAACGTTGCACGAAAACGCTGCACTGAAATTCTACCATGAAATTTTTCTCTCATCGTTGTAGAGCTATGTATACTGAGCCGCAGTAAAAATTTGTTCTGAAATGAAAGTTACACCCGGCGGTCAAAAACCGCCGGGTGTAACACACTTCATTATATAACTGAAGGACGTTAACAAACGTAATAACAAAGAAAAACTTTGTCGTCCTCGTAATCATCATTGCTATCAACATTTTCATCACCATTGCCATCATTCCTCTTGTCATTTTTACGACTGACATCGTAAGAAAGACCGTGGTAGGATTCCTATGCAGGAATCCGTCTAGGTAGGTATCACCCTAGGGCCAGTTATTCTGCCGTGAAGTAGTAGTGTGCAAGCATTTCTGTGTTTCGGTTTTAAGGGCACTGTGAGCTAGCGTAATCACTGGGCATTTGAGACTTAAGAACTGAAGTCTCAGGGTGACGGGCGCAGTGTGGTGTCACACAGAAATATTCTGGGTGAACCATCAGGTGAACGTTTTGCTCGTTTCGTCACTTTATACAATGAAAAAAAAATGTTTCTTTACAGTCAGGTGCAGCACTCGGCTAACACAGTCCAATTATATTAATTAACATACCTTCACAAAGTACTAAGTACGGATGGATATTTCCACCTACTGTAATGGATGTCCGCACCAAAGCCGATCATTACAATGAACGAATCGTATTATATTTAAAAATAGCTAAATTCAGTATAATCAATAACAAAGAAAATAAAACTGTTCCGAGTTTCCTGACCTGGGGGTCTACTGTATAACTCTGGTTGGTTTCGGGATCGGTGTCATTTCATCCCATTAACCAATGAATGAGCTTCATGAGCCAAAATAAAACCGATCACGAAACCTACCAGAGTCACAAAATAGATCTGCATGTTAATGACCTATGGTAGCAAGTCGTAGTCTTTCACTGCCGGATAATCAAATTAAATGTCTCTGAGCGAGTTACAAAGATGACTATACTCGAAGATTGACATAGGAGCGAGCACAGTATAAGACAACGACCTCTTACTTGAAATCGAAAGCAGGTCACTCTAAATCACGTCATCATCGAAATTATTTCAGCCTATCACTAGTCCACTGCTGAACATAGGCCTCCCCCGCAGATTCTTCTGGTTTTAATTTTCTCTCTGTCGACTTTTACGACACCCACGGGATGATTTTCGGTGCTAGCTTTTACAGCTTCATCGAATAACTGCGCTCGCGGAAAGCTGGTCCAGCTTGGGTAGGTAGTCCTGCCAAACCAAGCTGTACCAGGTGCCTACCCAACATAAATCAAGTTGATATTATCAGCATACTGTCGTGTCATTCGCTTCATGTGTTTTTCGTGAGACAGTTCGTCTTTTTGTTATTTCGAATAAAATTCATCTATTGACCGTCCAAACCAATCTGTCATCCTAAATAGTAAGGTGATTTCATAAATACATAGAGTAACTTCAATACAGAGACAATAACATCTGTAGACTAGAATTTATTTTAGTTTCTAACGCACATCCGTTAGTTATGCAGTGCGATAACAGGAACTAAGTTGCTATTATATAACTAATTATTCTGTTAACACGAATACTAACTAATGGCCTTAAAAGAGCACGTACTCGTATGCTCAACGTGATGTATCTTTGTTTTAGTATGATTGTTATTTTGTTTTTGCTCAACAATTACAACAAAAAATAGCTTATTAAATTATCTTAAGTAACGACGATGTTTATTTAGGTTTAGTATATGCGGTTTTTACAAAGATTTGTCGGCGTTTAATATTATAGTTTTATAAGTGGAGACAAAAACACACTCGTTATAATTGTATTGAAGGAGGTGCCAATTTGTACAGTTTTAATATCTTTAAATAAATGAAACTCGAGATAAATGGAAACGATGTGTTTTCCTTCAAAATGCAGTTCTATATATTACATGCTCTTCGTCTAGTAAATTACGTTCCATTAGTTTCTACGTTTTTAAAACGGGCTAAAGTTAGTTTATAATTACTTGCAAAATTTGTACCCAACAGACCAACAAACCTACAGACAGACAATGACAGCACTGCAAGACAGCAAGTTTATAATGATCATGTTATGTCATGAAGCCGTGGTAGTTCAGGGGCTAGGCGCTCGCTTTAAATTTTATAGTACGCGAGTGACCTGGTTTCGATTCCCGATGCCGGCACCACTAAAATTGTTAATTGCAATTTTAAGTGCTGATTTACCACGTGTTCGGCGGTGAAGGAAAACATCGTGAGGAAACCTGCATGTCCGAGAAATAAAAAAATATTTCGAAGACATGTGCAGCCAACCCGCATTGGAGCAGCGTGGCGGATTCTTCCTAGCTCCAAAACTCTCTCAGAAATGAGAAGAGGCCTGTGCTCAGCAGTGGGACATTTATAGACTGAAACTTTTTTTTTATCCGGTTCTGAGCTTCTGAATTAGCGTCAGTCTGCGAGCACTCATCATATTGGAGCAAGAAAAAGAAACCTTTGCTGGTTCTAGTACATACGTAGTTAGCTAACCAAGCAGTACATAGCTCTTAGGGTCTGGAAATGTTTTCATTGTCTACGTGGATTACTAATATTGACATCAAGACACATTTTTGTTTCAAGTTTAAAGGCAAAGAAGGGCCTAAGAAGTTCTACAGTTCTCATATGTTATTGGAAAAATGTGTAACCACAATATTACAAAATTATAACGGATTTTATCAGATATTCACCGATGGTTCCAAGGATCATTACGCGACTGGAGCAGCATTTTTTAATCATTAAACTCATACGATGGCAGGTTTTAAGTTAAACAGTAAAATATCAATAATGGGGGCAGAATTATATGCGATCTCAGAGTGTCTTTCTTATATATTGTCCTGTAATGAGAGTAAATTTGTGGTACTTTGTGACAGTAAAAGTGCTTTGCAGCATTTAGCTCGGTGTACCTCGGGTAAATGTTCCTGTAGCTTATTGCGTCCTAGATTTGTTTCTACAATTTAAAAAGAGCAAAAAAATTATTAAATTTCAATGGATACTAAAATATACTGATTGGGAACGAACAAGTTGATAAATTAGCAAAAGCAGGGATATACGAACTTATTTACTTTTCCAGGACGTTAAAAAAGAATGCTTTAAAATATGGAAAGAATACTTTGACAAAAGATCCGTGGTGAAAGGTATTTGGTACAAAACCATTCAAACGGAACCGCCGAAAATACCCTGGTTCGTTAAAGAAGGGATGAACAGACAGTTGCTAGTCACAAGTATGAGACTGCGTTCCGGACACATTCCTCAAAATGTGTTCAAGCACATGATGAACCTAGCTAATTCTCCTAACTGTATGAGATGTAATGAGAGAGATGATGTCTACCACGCTTTGGTGGAGTGTGCAGCATTGGGAAAGAACGCAAGGCATTAGAATTAGAAACTGGAATCCGATTTAGGGAGATTGGTAACATGCAATACCATATTATCATATCCTATATCTGATTTAGCTATTAGTCTGTATAAACTAATTTTATAATTAATTAAACATAGATAGTAAGTTAAATTTTGTATCATACAATGGGACTGACGTAGTCGCTTTATTGAAAAAAGGCTTTTTTTTCAATAAAGTTTAAAAAAAATCCTGAACTACGTTTAAATTTTCAGTCTCCCCGGGCAATTAATTTAAAATCAATTACTAAATTTGATCCTCACAGACATACTCGAAAGCGAGTTAAAAAAAATGTGATATTTAGAGAGACGATGGCTACCATGACTTACCATTTGTGCACGGAATTGGAAAAACGCAAAGAATTAGAGAATGGAAGATTGGTATGCAATATTATAATGTCGTATCCTGCATCTGGTTTAGCTATTACTCTATATAACCTTATTATATAATTAAAGATCGATCTAAATTTTGGAGCTGACATGATGATGCCGATTTCGACCACGGCGACTAAGTGGTCGACAGTTGATAGCTGTTGATAGCTTATAGTGCCAAAAGTGTACGCGTAAACGCAGAGGCACTCAGTCGTCCCAGCCTACATCTGCCCGATGTAACGGGCTGATACGACAAGATCGGAGGTAGGATACAGTGTCAGAAACACGGGGACAATCACAGCACAACCGGACCCGACTATAGTATCTTTTTTACAATCATCATCATTTCAGTCTTTTCCTATTCTACTGCTAAACATAGGTCTCCCCCATAGAGTGCCACAAAAGTTTGTAGTTCTCATTTTGAGAGGATTTTGCCATAATTGCACATTGGCGGGTTGGCAACAGCAGTTTATTTATTCGGATGTTCCAGGAAGATGCTGCTGCCCATCTCCTATTTTTTATTTTCCCTCTGTCGACTTTTACGACACCCTCGGGATAAGACGGAGTGGTAGATTCTCTTAAGTTCACGACAAAATGAAAAAAAAAACATTTATACTCGCTGCTACAAACAATAACCTTGCGTCCAAAGAGACATCGAAATCGGTCAGGAGGATGTCGTTACGTCGCTGTTGTTACATCGACCGGCGTCAGCGCAGTTTAATCAATGTCACGTAATACACTCCGTTTTATCCACTGGGTCATTATTAATACATATTCACACTGGATTATGCAATGCACTTATAATATGAAGTGATTTATTACGTATGTCTGTGACACGAGTCCTCGTGAGGAGTTGTTAGTCAGGATATAGTGCTGTACGTATATGCGCAAATGCGGAGGCAAAAAGGCATCGAGAGTTACTTTAATTACGGGGCATATGAGACTTAAGAAGCGATGTCTGAGGGAGACGGGCGCAGTGTGGTGCCACGCGGAATTGCTAATTGTGACAGCATTTGTTATGGGTAGGCTTTGCAGTTACCGTCAGGTAAACGTTTTGCTAGTAGTCCCTTTTTATAAAAAATCACTACGGGTAGTACCTAGGCAGATTGCTGCATATGAATCCTACCACCAGTAAAGATATCCGACTTAGTTGACTAGTTAAATTCTGGCTTCTGCGCCACGGGTCGCGTGGTCGATTCCCGCACGGGATATATATTTGTATAAACCGCAGATACTTCTTCCGGGTTTGTGCATTTGGAAATTATGTCTGTAAAATATAAATCCCAAATGGTCAAACACCCATAAGAGAATATCCTTAAGGTATTGTGGGAACAGCCTTTATTCGTGCAGAATATACAATGCTGTCACTATACTGCTCGTGGGAACGCAATGAAATGAGGAATTTTTCGACTCATACCAAAATGGCGGCGACGTGGTTCGCCACCCGTCACGTCCCGTTTTCCGCGGGGGATAAAAGTGAGTTACGGGTGTGGTCTCTGCCTACCCCTTATATGGAAAAGAGGCGTGACTGCAACCGGCTTTATCAACAAAGAAAATCATCACATCAGCTTAGTTTCACAATGTCTTTACAAATACCGACACATTTTCGATACGATAGCAATATATAACATCGAATTTTTTGAATCCGCCAAAACTTCCACGTTAGGCTAGCAAGTTAGTACAAACAAAGCTGTCTTATATCTTGAAAGGTTGTTACTTCCCGGATGTTTAGGCTTGCAGTTTCCGCGTACGGGCCGTCGCTGAAATGTTGGTTTTGGTGTTTAAGTTTTGGTTGCAGCGCGCTTGTTATAACGTACCAATTCAGTCGTACTGGAATTGCTTCTTTTCGGGTATTCTGTAGATCTCGAAACCGCTTTGCATTATTCTGATCAAATATGTGTTATCAATACTAAAAATTATTCAAGATTACAACCTTCTGTCAGTCGGAACCAGTTAAATTATGTTTTTGTTTAGATTAAATGATCGCAGCTATTGACATTTAATTTGCACAGAGTATAAATAGTCGCTATTTTTTTAATTTCTCGAAATGCCGCGGAAGCAGTGCTTGTGTTTATACGTCTCAGAACAAACACTGAAGAAGTAAATTATGATATGGTGATGCAGCATATGGTAAGTGCAGTGCAACGTCTGCCCATAACAAATGCTGTGTCATCCAGAACAGTTCTGTGTGGCACCACACTGCAACATCAGTTCTAAGTCCCATATGCTCAGTGCCTTTCAGATCGAAATACCGCAATGTTTGCACAATTGCTGCGCGGCAAAATAACTGATTAATAGTTGTTACGCAGACAGGTGTACGAAATGAACATATTATGTCACGCGGCGTAGTACATCTAAGTACGCAATGTCCGTCATATTTTTTTTGTTTTACGCTGGCGCTGGTTACAAAATAAAGCGTAATGAAAGCATGCATAAATGCACGTGCACATAGTCTTGCACACAGGCACGCACAGAGACAAAGAAAAACACATACACACACCTCTCGTGCGCAGGTTTGTGCGTAGTTTCCCAAAAAATCATAAAATTACGAACACAAAAACAACAATATTTTGTATATACCAATTACACAAAAATACCCTCTTGAGTCGTGTAACGCGATTCTAATGCAACATTTCATCGTGTTTCGTCATCGTTGTTCTTATTGTTTCGCCCCGCTCGGATCAGCGATGATGGACATTGCCTAATTTGTTAATCAGTGTTACTAACCCCGCAGTTTCTTAGTTTTTAAATCATTGGCAACGGAACAAACGAATTGGAAAGTATTCCATAATGGATTGAAAATGTATTATGATACCTCGTATAGTTACTGGAATGTAGCTTTTAATTTCTGTAATTCTTAATGACAGTTACATAATTAAGGTCCACACAAAACGTCAGTGTTGTAAAATTTGCTGGGACGGATAGCCTTTATTTGTGCATAAAAATACCATATGCAATGATGTCCCTATACTGCCCGTGGGAAGTCCCGCCCGCTAAGAGGAGTGTGAATTTCTTGACTTGCACCAAAAAGGCGACGTGATTCTCCATCCATCACGTCTCGTTTCCTGCAGGGGACGAAAAGTGGGCTACGGGTGTGGTCTCTGCCTACGCCTTATGGGAAAATTGTGTGACTGTATGTAAGTTTGTAATATATCCTGACCAATGCATCTGTTAATAACCAGCCACGCACTAATGATGATGACTCCCATCACTATTGTAATTTGAGTCCGACAAAAAACACGCCATGGTTTAAAACGGAAAGAAGATTGTCACAATCAAGATATCACATACATTTTTACTATGAGAAACATATCTGTAATCTTAAAACCTATTGACAGACAGACACTTTAATTCTATAACACCGTACTAATAACAGGAAAGAGTTATTATATGTTACCTTCTTCCTAAAAAATATATACATTTTCGGTGATGTAATTGCTGTTAGCCTTCTCGGCGTTTACAGCTTCATCGGATACTCCTAAAACATAACCACCCACATTGAAACAAAGATGAAATACTCAAGCAATTTCCATATACCTTACTTTAGTTGGCTTCTGTTATAAATCACATTTAACAAACGATATTTCCAACGGGTCTTTTGTCCCGTTAGACCGTCAATTCAACAAGAAACTGACTAGAAACATGAACGGCCCGTTAGCGACTCACTATACAAACAAACATTCCAGTTTTTTTACTCTTGAGCCCATTTGTAGCTGACTCCTGTTTTTCTTCATCAGCGTGTGCAAATCATTATATTTTACCCACGACCTGTATGAGATTGCGCGTTATGCTATAGTTGCGACAATACGGGGTAACATTTAGGAGCGGAAGCGATTTTGACACTATAAAACCATTTTTCTTTGAACTGAACTGAACTCATTGAACTGTAGAAATATTCTATGGAATTTCATGACGTTTTAGTTACATTAAGATAAATATTTATACATACATGTCTTTAGGGTTATAAAGTTCTTATCGTCTTTGTCTTTACCAACCTTTCCCAAAATCCACTGCTGGACATAGTAGAAAGTAGACAAAATTGTTTTCTGAAGTTTTCTGGGCCCTTACCCGATTCGCTGGGCAGGGACCTTGGACTTGGGACCGCAATGGGCTTCCCATGAATTTGGGTTCCACAAATTTAAATAGATTTTCAGAGCCACGTTTGGCAGCCAGCAGAGGTGCACTTCGTGTAGGTGAGAAATATTGCCTCTTATTTAAACCCAAGTATTCTATAACTTTTTATTTTTACGTACAAAGTGAAATTAAGTGTTATAGCTATAAGCTTATACCTTACTCCCCTAGAATTACATACCAAAGTAGATTCCACATTAAGATCTTAGCCGTCTGACCACATTTAACGCGTGTAGTCCAACCTGACTTCTCGCATTGTGCGAGATTAAATGGTTTCAATGATTGCATTGCGTGCTTGTGTCGTAAATATCACGCCTACAGCTATACGCTAGACATCAATGACAAGAACTTGAGCAAGTTTCCTTTTACCAAAAAAGGGTTTGTCGCAAGGGGAACCACTCCTTATGCTTTCAGAGTTTGTTGTGTCATCCTGTTGTTTACTGTCACTGCTGTGGTACAGTGGCGAGAGCAATTAAATGGATACATGTCTTATTAGTGTGAAAGTTTCAAAATCTTTAGATACCTCTCTCATTATTTTGACAGTATAACTTTTTAGTGTAATTACAGGGCATATAAGACTTAAGAACAAATAGATCATGGTTACGAGCGCAATGCTGAGCTCAGAATTTTCCAAAACAAAGTTCTTGGTCGCAGCAACTGTTATGAAAAGACGGGACACTTACCATCAAATGAACGACTTGTTTGTCCCGTAACTAACTTCCAGAATAGAAGTACTAGCGGTCGACCCGTGATCGAAATTCAACCGTAATTCGTAAAACTTTTAAGTTTGAACGCTACTGCGGCATGAGTAATTATTAGTTGGGAACATTTTTAAATTCTATGGCGACTATCTACTCTGTGCGATTGTTTGACCACAGAGTACTATGTCTTTGGTATAGGCAGTAAGAACGTAAACAAACGTCAGACTATTACTTGATTGACATTGTTAGTCGTACGATAACGTAAATCATGAGTGTTTTGTTTTGTTAAATTAAATGTATTTTTATATATATAAATTTTAGGTTGCTCGCTTCTTCTCTATAGATAAACTTTAACTATGCAAATATCACACTCCTTCGTGCGTACAATATGCTTAATAAAGGGTACAAAGTTTTCTCTTCATGTATAATATATGGATTGCTTAGGTACAGTGATGATCACTTAAAAATTGTAATACTATCACAGCTAATATGCATACGTGGTAGAACCTCGCTGCAGTCTGTAGCACAAAAATGTGTTGTCTCAATCTGGTAAGGTCCAACGAGTAAATTAGTATGAAGCTGCTTAGTTTCCATGGTGGTAGAATTCCGTCTAGGTGGATACCACCGCAGTGCCAAATGTTCTGCCGTCAAGTAGTTGTCTCCAAGCATTACTGTTTCGGTCTGTAAGGCACTGTAAGCCAGTGTAATAATAGGGAATATGAGACTAAAGAACTGATGTCACAGGGTGACGAGCGTAGTGGTGCCACGCAGAAATGTTCTGGGATACGCAGCATTTGTTATGGACAGGCGTCGCGTTTACCATCATGTAATCGACTTGCACGTCTCGTCACTTTGTTGTATAAAATATAAAATATGGTATACCGCCAAAATTGTCTAGGTAACGAATAATTTTCTTTGAGTCTTTAGTTTTAACCTTTCAACATAGGACACTACTTAATACTTCATTGGGGCTGGATGCGTCTCAAATACTCATTTGTTATATACTTACTTAAAAAACAACAATATATACGCAATATAACTAACAAATAACAAAAAGACGCCGACATATTTAATTATAAAATTAAGAAAGTTTTCTATAAGTATGCCTATTTGTTTTTATGTGACTGTAATTGTAAATCATAAAATAATCTGTGCACGCGTTGGTTTATGTAAACTGTAAGTGTACAGAGATTTGATAATAATAAATAAATATAAATAAATAAATGACACTCTTGCCGCCTGACTCAGTGCTGTACCAATTCTACTACGGCGAAGATTATTAGTTCGTCGAAAACATTATACTCGTATAATACAACTAACATATTTTTGGTTAATCGTTGTTAGATGAAGATCTTTCAGGTGTTACCGATACTGAATCGTAACCTTCCTCCGAAACTATTACTATACTTCCTAAATAGGAAGGCGAGCAGTAAAAAATTCAAAATATTTACATCTCCGTGTTCTAGTTTAGAGCGTTCTCCGTTGACCTCCTACAATCTTTGTTTTATTCAAAGCTACCTAACAGCATGAATAGTAACTTCACGTTTAGAATATGCTTTATGAAATCCCCATCGAACGCGGAACGTGGAAAGAATTAAAAACATAGTTCTTATTTAAGCGGGAATTCCTTTACGCAAGCTTTATGTTGGAGGAATTTTAATATGCATTAAAGCGATACGATCTAAAAAATAGTTGCACTTTATAAAATAACACACATCTTCATGCCTGCCATTTGCAACGAAGTAAATAAAGTCTAAACACTACAACTCGATTGTAGAAGAATTTAGTTGCAACGGTAAAAACCGCAACACATTCAAGATCAGAAAATAAATTATTTTCTGATGGATAAATGTCGCGTTCGGTAGGAATTTTAACCTAATTCATATTCATCATCTTTACTGCATGTTTAATCATTGACCTACGAGAGTATGGAATATGGAAGTATGCTATACCCCGCATCCTGTTTATATAAATTTATAAAAAGTTAAGTTAGTTTTACTGGTGGTAGGATTCCTGTGCAGGAATCCGTCTAGATAGGTACCACCTCAGGGCCAGTTATTCTGTTGTGAAGCAGTAGTGTGTAAACATTACTGTGTTTCGGTTTGAAGGGCACTGAGAGCTAGCGTAATCACTGGGCATATGAGACTTATAAACTCGGGTCTCAGGGTAACGGGCGCAGTGTGGCATCACACAGAAATGTTCTGGGTGACACAGCATTTGCTATGGGCAGACGTTGCACTTACCATCAGGTGAACGTTTTGCTTCGTTTCGTCACTTTATCAAATATAAAATAAATGTAATCCTATGTCCGTCTTTAGGATATAAGCTATCCCTGTGGCGAATTTCGTCAAGATCGATTTAACAGATGAGTCGTGAAAAGGTAACAAACAGAAAGAGGGACAAAGAGAGTTACTTTCGCATTTATAATATTAGTATGGATATACTATATACTATGGAATATAGCTCCAGTGTGATAGTAACATTAAAAAAGTAATTTCAACATCCTTATGAACAACACGATCGCCAATCCACATGCAAAGTTTTGTATTATATCTAATCCACACACTTACTGTATTTGGTTTTGAGAGACACTATCCAGTGATATAGCTATATGAGCTATATGTGTATATGAGAACAAATGCTGTCACAGGGTTATTAGCGCAGTGTATTGTATCGTTAGAGTTTCTCTTAAAGTTACTTTGCCACCGGTTATGAGCATAAAAAATTAAAAAAAGGTCTTTGTCCAACAATTCCGAGTAACTGACCACTAGGTCAGAAGATCTGAATTCTTCACCGCGGTTCTAGGATTCGAAGCCTTACTGGAGCCAATTTTTATACATACATACATACATAAGATCACGACTGTATCCCATTACGTGGAGTCAGAGACTGGGCACTCACTGCAAAAACAGATGACTGACACAATCCACGTTTCACCAAAACAATATAATGCACTTGGTGTAATAGGTGGTGAGCCCATCGCCACCATGCGCTGTTGGGTGCACAGTGCAGTTTAATTCCTTACTCGCCTTTTACGAGATCCATTTGATGAGATGGAGTGGCAGTATTCTTTTAACGAGCCGCCACCACACGGCGACATTTATACATGAGCACAAATAGCTGGTATTCGGGTCTGTGTTGGGATTGTCCCCGTATCTAATCGTTATTTGGGGCGCAGGTGGGTTAGATGTGGCACTATAATAATTACTGCTCAGCTACCGACCAAATTCAGATGTTGTCGCCGTGGTTGAAAATCGTTCAAGAGATCATTGTCATGATAATAACAAATTAAAATTGATAGAGTTAATAGAATCAGGCATTACTTTGCGGAAACCCATTATAATGCCATGCATTCTGGTGGCGGTTCCTGGTGGCGGTGTTAAGTCTGCTTGTGCACGCTAAAGAGGGAGGGCAGGCGGTGCTCTTTAAAAAACTAGGTAATATATACCATTTTATATTTTGCATGCGGATCTTAGCAAATTAACTTACTTTCCTTCAAATAAAAATTTTGACAACTATAGTTTACAACCTGTACCTACATTAAAAAAAATTACCCCATTTTGTATCCATTTTTGGTCTCAGTTCGAACGGAATGTGCATAGTGTGCATACTAGTTGGCAAATAATATAAATGACACCTGTTGCTGAATTATGTTTATCTTTAACGTGACCAGATGTTTTGCAGTTAATGTGAGGACACCTTAATTACTTATAGTGTTCCTATAAAAACCGTTACCTATCATGTCACTCTGCATTGCACTCTGTAAAAAAATTACGTCTTTGTAATAGTAATTGTATTAATTATTTTAATGCCACGGAGTATTTATTTGGTATATTTATTAATAATGTTTTCAGTTGTTTGTCTTCAGTAGGAATAACTCTTACTCATAAATTAATGAAACCTGTTTTTGTATTTAGCTTAAATTCTTTGTTATCTATTTATTAATATGTGAAGAGAAAACCTTGTACACCTTTATATGCATATTGCGCCCACAGAGGATTGTGAGATTTGGCATAGCTAAAGTTTATATGCAAAGGGAGTGCAAAAGCTAAAATTTATATACCGCTCCTCTAATACAAAGCTGTAGTAACTCAAAAACACGATAAATGCGATTTTATCTTTTATTGTGTACCTGTTTTATCTATGCGTATCAAAACGGTAAATAAAATTGATAAAAAAGTTATAACTAATGATTTTGCAGGGTATGTGGCTCATTATTTAGCGTACCTGACTACTTAATCGTGGGTCTTGGATTTAAATCCCATTCTAAATAAATATATGTGCAGTACATATTTATTTCATTATAACATTTGAAAGAAAGATATAAAGAAAAATGATTTATTTACGGCATCACACGCAACATAATGATTAAAAAAATACAATATTACAACTTAAAAAATGTACTAAAAAAATATTCATTTTAAAACTGGGATAACGGCAGCATTACTAGACTATCATAGACCATACAGAGAAAAGGCAAAAGCAATATACTGAGGTGCTGGTTTTGTCTGTGCTGCAGCATTGCCGGGAAAAGATGAAATGCGTTAAATAAAAATATTATTGAAAGAAAATTACCATAAAAAAGATATCTGTGTGGTTTCTTTTGCCTATTTCTTCTCCGAACAGAGGAATCTTATTAAGAAACGATTAGATACTATAAAACTCCACTCTCACTGAAGAGTTCCTTAGGGAGGAAAAGCGTGTAACAGAAAATATTCCTTATTTCGAAAACTACACGATATATTTTATTTAAATGAATTTTAATTGAAAATTTTTTCTACGTTCTACCACCTTAATAGTTTTTAGAACTTTTCACCACATAGTTGAAATGTTAGAGGGAGGGCCTATCTTACGATACCTCACAGGCTTATGTGCACTGATTTTTTTATCATCACTTAGTTACGTGGATAGTCTGTACCACTCCTTTTTTTCATAATTTCACTACACCATTGTACAGCGGTTTATTAAAAACACTTTGCAACATGTCATCCATATAGTGTAAATCCAAATAAATTTTTAAGTTGGGTTGTAATGTAATTGTCTCGTGTCAGTAATTCTTTTTCTGTGTGCTTATTCCTTCCTTCAATCTTATTGTATCCTTCCTTTCAGCCTAACGTAAGTTCACTGCTGAACATAGGCATCCCCTATAGATTGCCTCAAAAGTTTGTACCCTTAATTTTAGAGCAGGCTGGTTGTCAAAATGTGGTTCCGCAGGAGACGACATCTACTAAGAAATCATGTCCAAAGTGGATAACATCATTAATTATTTAGATTAATTGGTTGAATAACGTGTTCGAGGATTGTCCAACATTTTCAAAAGCTCATGGTATTGTTAGTTATATTATGCCACCGTCTAACTAGATCGATTTCATCGCGTCCTTTCACTGAGCTGTTGCCTAATGTAGGCGCTGAAGGCTTTGGTACCGCTACCTTGTTTGCTTTAATCTGGTACGCTTGAGTTTTAATGATGTCAAAATTAGCGTAACCATTGTTTTTTTATTCATAGCGCCAATAGGCAAATGAGTTTGAGTACGCCTTAAAGTAAAATTCACTCATTCGCATAAAAAATCCTCTACTATGTAAGGGAGTTTATAACGTTAATCGCCCCCTTGAATTCAGAACCGTTTGAGATACTCGTATTATGATAAAGCTTGCACAGAATAAAAATGAAGTCTTTGACTAAACCTGTAAACATGATTTGGCTGATGATGTTGACAAGGAAAAGTTTAGTTACTCGCCAGATCTTGTGGTCTGATCTGAGGAGGACGTCTACTTCAACCAGTAATATAGTTTGCATCTCAGAAACTTTAATTGCGTTGGACGATTTCTAGAGCTTCTCATGAGGCGACATAGATGTTTCTACAATATCAATAGTTTCCAACACAATATAATCACAATCATATTTCATCACAACCGTCTGAAGGTTAATATGATAAGATCCGCATGCAAAATTTTAAATGGTGTGTATTACCTAGTTTTTGAAGAGCACCGCCCGCCCTGTCTCAATAGCGTGCACAAGCAAACTACTCGTATATATATACCCTCCACTACTACACAGTATGTCGGCTCGGTTGGCGCAGTGGCTAAGTCCCTTGGGTTCTGCGCCGCGGGTCGCGGGTTCGATTCCCGCACGGGACAAATATTTGTATGGCCTACAAATAGTTGTTCCCGGTCTGGGTGTTTGTGCATGTAGAATTTATGTCTGTAAAACGCACCCACGACACAGGAGAAATCCTACTGTGGGGGGTATCGTTTTTTTTATTAAAAAAAAGAAAAAAAAAAGTATGTCCCAGTTGATAGCAACCGACATTATTCGGAAGTTGTCTCCTTGGTCGAAGATCGACCAGGAGTTTTATCGACAGTTATCCTAGATTTCAATATTCCGTATTTTCACATTTAACAATTTACTAAGCACTTGTCGCTCGCTGAACCGTGTGCCTCGACAAGTGTTTAGTGACTAATTGCAACGGGAAGTGAAAACATGTGTATTTTTGTTTTTGGTTTTTTTATATGATGTTCAAAATAAGGTGTCGGCGGTGGTGTTTCATTACGACCGGATGTCGTGTCACTAATACCTTTCTCTAATACTTAAAAATGTCTTTGTATAAACCGTTACTTCTCACTTGTCACTAAGCAGGTTACCTAAAAGGTTAGGCACTAAGCATTAGTTATTAAGCTCGTGAAAACTATACATAAATCGTAGTTTGGCCTTCGCAATACAGGCTGGCGTAATGTGAAGATCACGGATTTAATCTTTAACGCCAAATTTCCTAAAACCTATCTGCTAATGTTAATGTAGTATGTAATAAGGCTCTCGTAGCAACCAAAGAGCCGGTGTAGGTAATAGGCCGAGCGCTGGTCTTAAATAACATAGTACATGAGTGACCTGAGTTCAATCCCCGGTGCCGGCACCTTCTAAAATTATTCTGCAGTTAAAGGAAAACATCTTGAGGAGACCTGCATGTCTGAGTAATAAAAATATGACGAGGACATGTGAAGTCTATCAACCCGCATTAGCAGGCAGAGTGGCGGACTATTCCCGGCTCCAAAATCAGATATGAGAGGAGGCCTATGCTCAGAAATGGAACAGTTCTTGGTTGTTACTTTACTTTTTTTAAGGTTGCAGTTAAATACTTTACCTTCTTTCCATCTACAACTGCCCACGGGGATAACGCTAGTATTCCCGTGGCATAAAAATGTATAAATACAATTTAGAGATAGTTAATCTTATTTGCAACAGTCGAGCTCATGTATTACACCAACGCACCTGCGCAGAAGTTAACCTATAAACAAATATATTTTGATATCAGGCGAGAAAGTCGACCACGGAAGACATTCGGAGGTCGCCTGCTTGCTAAATGATCGCTAATAAATTATTTACTCTCAATGCACGGTGACATAATTCTGCGACAGTACGAAAACGTTTAGTACACTTAGCGCAAGGTCGTACCTGACTTCCTTAAATAGCTAATCAGACTAAATCTACGGATTTTACAGCGTTTTTTTTACTATTTATAACCCGACGTTTCAAACGCTTTACATCACCTTGTCACGGGAGGATTGTGATTTACAGCAGTTTTTTTTTATTAAAGCATACGAGTAATTGGCGCATGATCAATGAGATGGGGTGGTAGATTCTCTTAACCCGCTACCAAACGGTCAAGATGTGGATGGAATTTATAGCTGTGCTGCGATGTACAATGGTGAAACTCAGAAGCTTGAATAATTCCGAACAATTTCTCGAAATATGGTAAATGCGATGAAAAATGCAAAGAGACGAAACGACTCTTCGCAAGGCCAGTGGATCAAGCTGATTGAAAAGAAACTGGTAAGACGTCCCGCTGTTATAGTTTTACCAGGGTAAACCTTCAGTTTTATTTATTAATTTTGGTCCGATCTTCGCTAAACGCTCGTGTTTTGGGTGACGAGCTTTGGTGACGAGACGACCAAAACTTTCACCTGATTACAAGTGCAACGTCTACCCATAACAAATGCGGTGTCACCCAGAATATTTCTGTGTGGCGTTTCCAGTATTTACACTACCTGTCAGTGCCCTTCAGACCGAAACACAGTAATGTGTGCCTTCGGCTTTTAATTTCTATGTGACACCACACTGAACCTCTAAGACATCAGTTCTTAATTATCAACTGCCCAGTAATTACACTACGTCTCAGCGCCTTATTTTTTAATGTCATTTTATTAAGCGATCCCAAGCCGTTGGTAGTACCCAAATATTTTCTGCGATTAAATTCTATTTTTTTTAATAGCCTCGCATATCATCGTCGGCAGGAAACGGTGTCTTTTTTGCAAGTTTTGTGATCTATTAAATATGAGATGATGCAGAACATGGTCACAGGCTACAGACTTCATATAGCGCCGATGCTTCACGTCAGCGATATTTTCCTTTACGCGGGTTTTTATAGATATTACTGTTTGCTCTATATAAGAGAGAAGACATTCACAATCTAGTTTCTACACTCCTGCATCTTGAAGATGTTCATTACACTTGACTGAAGGCAAAAACTGACTTAACTTCTTCAGCTTCAACTTAAGCCAGCTTCTAGAAATAGTCAATCTTATCGGTAATTTCTATGACGTCCTCGTGGAGGAAAATATGTAAAAGTAACAGCCTATAAATGTCCCACTCTTGAGCCACAGGCCTCCTGTAATTTCCGGGAGGGTTTTGGAGCTAATATTTTTTCCTTCACCGCTGAGCACGTGGTAAATCTGCACTTAAAATTGCAATGAACAATTTTAATGGTGTCGGCACCTGGAATCGAACCCAGGTCACTCGCGTACTATTAAATTTAAAGCGAGCGCCTAGCCCCTGAGCTACCACGTCTAGCGGAACAGATGTACTTTTTTATAAGCGGTGTACCTATCTTGAATACATTTTACTCGTGACTAATAACGTAGCGTTTTCCTTCCTCTTGCGTCGAACTCAGTTTAAGATAAATAATGGAATGTTTGTTATTTTTGATGACGTCTGAGCAGAAGTGACAGAAATATCATTAAAACTAAATTTACGGATTTTATCGCGTTTATTTTAACTATTTAGTACCAGACCTTTCTAGCGCTTTAAAGCACGGGGGAACTGATCAAACCAAAACAAATAACCCTTTGGCCAGTACTTCACTAATGCGCTATTAAACTGTTTAGTCTAACTATTAAATGCTATACAGGCAAGTATTGTTTCGGTCTAGAATTAACTTTAGAAGTTAGCGGAAACAACCATCTAATACAAACAAAATATAGAGCCGTCTCTGTGTCGTCTCAATTTGCATGAATTTGGTACAAGCTAACAAAATTTCAGGAACAACCTCTACTGCATCACGTAAGGACAGGTCATGTTCTAAAACCAACGGAATAAACGTAGTCGTCAATTAGTCGCAAGAAAATTGATTACAATAAATTAAACTTATAGAAAAGTAAATAAAAAATGGAAAAGAAACATATGTTTAGTAGTAAACTATACTATTTTTAGTTGAATCTGGAAAGTCGCGGGTAAGAAAATGTTAAATATTTAATTTAATATGTAAATAAAAAAAAGACTCATTTTACACTTACTGTTATTGTTTATTTGTCAAAGGAATTTAATGCTTTCGTTTAGATGGCAGAATAATCATCTAGAAAATCGTCTGATCGAAAATACATAGACCGGTGACGGTCACCCGCATCAGGGGGTCTACAACGAAAATCGAACTACGAAGTTTCGCCTGACGGACCGCACGTTTCCTATCACGATATCACCCTTCACTAAACATTTATTCTATTCGTTGCATACGGATCTGAAAGAAGGCCATCCGTAGAAGTTGCATCCGAAGTAATTTGGTAGTAGGGTTTATGTTTGACGTCGTTGCTTCGAATCTATCCGAAACTTAGGCCCCCGGGCGCGAGGCGTCTGATACTGCGGTCGCCATCCCACCTAACAAGCGTGACGATTCCAACTTTACACAAAAACAAATCTTACCTTAGTGGTTCTCCCTTAACCACTACCACGGATATCCATCAGTGGAAAATTAATAAGCTGACTATATACATCTACACATGTAAAAGCGATTTACCACTGAATCATCTCGATATCGCTTAAAATACAAAACCTATTGACTTGAATTTTAGCGTTCATATTCCTTTCCCGACACAGATACCCACAAAGAACGGATTTTACGAACATTTGCTCCTAAATTAAGAAACGGGCTGGACGCGTTACGCCCAGGGAAGAGGGCGTGTAACAGCTAGTATACTCTTAATTCAAAAGGCACATCTCACTCAAAGTACATAAAGACAACATCAATAAATTATTCCTGCCACGAATGAAAATGAAGTTTTTGAAAATTGCTATATCGTTGACGTGGAAAATCGCAAGGAATTAATACCTTTATTAACGAAACTAATAAATATAGTCAAGTTATAAGTTGAGAGAATATTTTAACATTCTAGAAAAATCCCCGGTCTTGGGAAATTTTTATGTCCAGCAGTGGAGAAAAAACTACAAAATCTCACAACAACGTTATGTTATTAAAAATATTGGTAAGTCTATCTAAACTTCTCATAAAAATAGACAGGCAATATTATCTTCAAAAATTTTATTTCTAATGGGAGTATTTTGGGGCGTGCCAAACACAAAACCTCGCGCAAATAACCAGTTTATAGAATTATCAATATTAATTGCAACTGTCTACATAACTCATGCGTTACAATCTTTACGACTTTTATTAGCAGCGGATAAAGAAATAACAGTTATAATTACGTATCAATATTTCAAATAGTACTCACAACAAAACATCAGAACTAATTAGTGATATTATTACTTCTGATAAATTTCACGCCGCAATCCGTCCTGTAATCCTTACTTATATGTAATAATATAAATATCAACGTTGGTTTGTTCGGATATTTGTCCTTAAGTTACGCTCAAACAGATTGGCGGACTCTAATGATATTTGTAGTATAGATGTCGATGGAGCTATTATATCGAGGAGCTGGACATAGGATAGTATATTAATCATAAAAAACAATCGTTACTAAATTTTAATTTACGCCCTGTGAGATGGACAAGCAGTGTGTGGCGTGGCGCTACACTTGTCTCCTCGTAGCTGACCAATTTATGAGCTAGAGACAGTATCTACGTCTTGACCGTCTCTAGCTCATTAATGTCAGGATAGAGCCACACTATCTCGAAATACCAGCGCCCCTACCCCTATCTACCTAACTGATTAGACAGACTATACAGTATCGTGGTTTTGTTACGTCCACGTGGAGGAACAGAACAGATACAGTTTTTTTATATTTAGGTGAATATCTTGAATAATTTTTACTTGTGACTAATAACGCAGCGTTTTCCTTCCTCTTGCGATGCATTCAGTGAGGCAGGATAAAATAATGTGAGTGAGATCAAATGTTGTGCACACAGGACCCGCGGTCGTCATCTGAAGTATATTTCTGTAAACGCACTGACGATACAGGAGAAATCTTAGTATGTAGCATTGTTTTTTTATTGTTCATCATCATCATCTCCATCATTTCAGCCTATCACTATTCCATTGATGAACATAGGCCTCCCCCATAGATTGCCACAAAATTTTGTAGCGCTCATTCTGGGGGGATTTTGCCATAGTTACCACGCTTGGCAGTCGGGTTAGCAACCGCAGTTTATTTATTCTGATGTTCCAGGAAGATGCTGCTGCCTATCAGAAGATAGGTTTTAATTTTCCCTCTGTCGACTTTTACGGCACCCACGGGATGAGATGGGGTGGTAAATTCTCTTAAGCCGCTACTGCAAATACAAATAAAATTAATTCAAGTCTAGGTGTTCTCGGTCGGGCTCTCTGTCGCTATTGTATTTTGATTATCGAAAATATTGCGTATAAGTAGCCTTGTGTTTAATTATCAAACTTAGTCTATAAAGTCAAAGTCAAAGTCAAAATTTCTTTATTCAATTTAAGCTTGTTTAAAGCTGTTATGAACGTCAAAATAAAAATATATACATAATTTTGAAAGTCCATGCAAACATAATATTATGCTCATTTAGTTAAAAAAAAAAACGGTTTTTTAATGGAAATAAATGACGCGACTAGCGAGACGTTATCCCGATGGTAAGTGCCAGCGTGCCACTACAGTTGCTCGTCACCATTTGGCATCGGTTTTAAACACGCCTTTATTCCCTTCACCTGTATGTATGTCAACTCACACACTCATACTCAAATATACATATATCTAATTAATCAACGTTTCACTATCTCTTGTTTCCCCTGAAGCTTGTCTAAACTCAGACTCATCTTAATTTGCCATCCGGTCGCACTTATACATGCCATCGAATATTCTAGAGCGCCGATAAAATTCTAAAATGCCGATGTGCAAGGTTCGTGATAAATCCAGAAACTTCGCTATTTGTTATAACTAATATAACGATTCCAGAAAGATGCTGCTTGCTTTTTTCCTCTGTCGACTTCTACGCTTCTATTCTCTTAAGCCGCCAGTACACGGCCAGTACATAATTGTTCAAGTGTGTGTTTTTTTAGTTTTCAAACTACAATATTATTATTAAGTAACACATGCACAGTAATAAAGTAGCTTTAGTGTCTTTCAAAGCGTAAGCATACTCTGACTGATACTGACACCAGGACCCGCAAAGTGAAGTTTTTTTTTATTGGATAAACAGTCGGAACGAGCAAAACATTCACCTGATAGTAAGTGCAACGTCTGCCCATAACAAATGCTGTGTCACCCAGAACATTTCTGTGTGACACCACACTGAACCCGTCACCCTGAGACATGAGTTCTTAAGTCTCATATGCCCAATGATTACGCTAGCTCTCAGTGCCCTTCAAACCGAAACACAGTGATATTTGCACACCACTGCTTCGCGGTAAAATAACTGACACCTAGGCAGATTCCTGAATAAGAATCCTACAACCAGAGATCTGTTTAAATGTAAATAACCTGGGAATGTAAAAAATCGATTACAATGCCGTTTACTCATTCTCACAGTGTGTCTGAGATCCGCGTTTATATTATTTATCTACGCATTATTACTGTTTTGAAACGCACGGCTTAGTCGGACATACGTCGCGAAATACTAAGTCGCTCTGCCCATTCGCCAGGGTTACCAAATCACAACAGCCGAAAGTAACATATTAAATACAAAATTCGACTATGGTAAGGTTTTTTGGTTAATTACTAGGAAAATATTTCAATATAGAGAATTATATTATTTTTCTCCACAGGATATTTTAAAATGCTGTCAAGTGACAGTACATACATAAAGACACTAGTGATGTCCAGATTGATGATGTAATATCCAAAGTGTCTCTTACTATTAAAAACTTGTAGTTATTAAAACTAACTATAACTATTAATAAACTGTAACAAAAATGTTATTTTAGTTTTAAACTTATTAATAAGTTTGTTAACATCATCCGATATTCAGATTTTTTTGATTTAAAAACGTTGCACTAGAATTACTTCTGTATGTTGGACAGATATAAATTTTGCATTCACAAATATTCGGGACGACTATCTCGATAGGTGCAACTCGTCGCGTAGAAGCGAATCGCATATCGCAAATCGCATTCGAATCGCTTACCGACCCAAAGATTATAAAATTTAACAATACAACCTTGTCTCGTAAGTTATACCAACCAATCACCATCAGTCCATAAGTTGTAAATAAACTACAAATAACAAAAAACCTGGCAACCCTGTGTTGTTCGCAAAATCGCAGAGCATGCCGCCCCGCTCCGTCTTGATATAACTTACGAATAAGAAACAAGGTCCGTGG
This sequence comes from Luehdorfia chinensis, assembly GCA_019845155.1. Classification (NCBI taxonomy): domain Eukaryota; kingdom Metazoa; phylum Arthropoda; class Insecta; order Lepidoptera; family Papilionidae; genus Luehdorfia; species Luehdorfia chinensis. Next base: position 3,574,953 of record JAHVAK010000125.1, read on the forward strand.
CCTAAGTAGAATAGTTTTTATTAGTAAATTATTCGAGGTCATTCGTGTTTTAAATTGAATAAATGTATTGCTTTGGCCGCTTACAACGAGGCTATTGTGTAATATAAGTTCGTCTCTTCAATAGCTGGCAGCTAAAGAATTATTAAAAAAAAAACAGTAATTTCTTATTTTGATGTGTTATTCACACGGATAATATTGATAAATTATTTAGAAATGTCCCATGATAATTATGATAAAGATTTTTAAAATTTATTGCTTTGGCCGCTTACAACGAGGTTATTGTGTAAAGTGTATATGTATGTTCGTCTCTTCAATAACAGGTAGCTAAAGATTTATTTAAAAAGAAACGTAGCATATTCTTATTTTGATCTGATATTCACACAGATATTATTGATAATAATAAAATATAAGTGTTATATTTTACGAGTGAACTATACTGTTACGTGCGATTTCAACACAATCGGCCGTAATTGGTTTATGGCGAAACCATCAGTAGTGATGATGTCGCCCTCCTGGCCACGTTTCGATCACGGAAAACTAGTAAATAGTTTTATGGTTTAATTTTTAGTCATCTGCGCATGATATTACAGTGCGTTTTTGCATAAATAGTTTTTCAAGTCTCATATGCCCAGTGATTACTCTCTCAGCTAGAGTAATCACATATATAAGTTCTAGAGTGTCTTAGAGACAAATTTCAAGAAATAAATATCTTATCTATTATATACGAGTCTTATCTATTATATACTAAATATATTAACTAAACTTAGCCTCTCAATATATATATATATATATATATATATGAAAACGTTGACAACAAGAATATAAATAGCTTAAGTAAAAAAAGTGATACACATAATGTAAATACCTGGGACAAAAACAAGCTTGGAATTCCGGTTACTTGACTCAATAGACTCATGGGGCAAAGTATACGATTTTACAAAAAAATCCTAGAAAGTACACAAGGTCTGCCTACCCATAGATTCAAAAAGTTTATTAAACAGAAACTATGTATGAAAGGTTTTTATAATATAAAAGAATACAAGGATGATATATACATGATGATATGTACAAGAATACATGAGCCCCTTTTCGAAAGATTAAACTTGTTTTGTGACAACGAGCACAGCCCACCTTGTGGTCAGTGATCACACCTATTAGTATGTGGTCTAGTGGTAAGAGTACCTGACTACTAGGCCTACGCTGCAGGTCCGGTCAGCGCTAATATTTGTGCGTTGTAATATTTATGATTAGAGCATTTAATTAGAAAAAAGAAACATATTATCGTTATCTGCCTGTACCGTACTTAATGATTTTTGTGATAAAAGGCAATACAATGAAAATGTCTTGTTCTTGGCCAGTTGAAAACTTTTTCACTGGATATTTGTAACTAGTTTTTGGTCCTTCGTGCCGTAATAGTTTAATGATAATTATAATCTTTATTTGCAAAAATATGAATTGTAAAAAGATGTTTCAGTTTTAATTCTATAGTATCCAACACATTCTACCTTAAAGGCAAACATTACAAATAACGGAAGTTTCAGTAAATAACAATCTCGAATATATATTTCAACTCATAATAACCATTAAGCGTAGTGTCAGTGTTAAAGAATGTCATTACAGTGAGAATTGTTGTCATTTGTCAATTTTATATTTAAAAAAATATTACATATAATAAGATTTAAAAAATAATAAAATTATGTATCCGTGTGGTAGCGGCTTAAGAGAATCTACCACCCCATCTAATCCCGTGGGTGTCGTAATGATCGACAGAGGGAAATTGAAAACCAGGAGATAGGCAGCAGCATCTTCCTGTCACATCTGAATAATTGAACTGGGGTTGCCAATCCGCCAGCCAAGCTTGGCAACTATGGCAAAATCCCTCTAAAATGCGAGCTACAAAATTCGCAATGTAGGGGGGAGGCCTATGTTCAGCAATGAACTCGCGATAGGCTGAAATGATGATGATGATAATTACATAGGGCGCGGTTAGATTGAGACGAGTGAGTGACTTTGTGTTTGAGCATGCATTCGTCGCACTACAATATCTCCTGCGCAGTTAATAACTTCTAACAGTCTTCGGCAGTTGTCTTCGTGGACGAAAATGGCCAATGGACACCTTCACCAACTTTCGACAAAACATCAAGATTTTAGGTGCGTGGGGCTTTCAACCCTGATGGTTAGCCCGGAATGCCTTACCATCATAGCCGGTCGTCGGTTCACAAACTATAAGAGACGCGTACGTTGTTTATTAACGCTAGAATGAGAGCGTGGTAGGTACTTCCCGGTCAAGCCGACCCATTTATGTGTCACAACGAATATTATCTAGTCTTGTGGCTGAATAAATATTCAGCATGGTTGACTTAACGATCTGCCACAGGCTGTGCATTATAAATGTCAAGCCGCGCTATAATTTAAAGGCTCATTCTTGCCGCATGCGCCTACGCGCATAGGAAAGGTCGTCTTTGTTCTTTAACGATCTCAAATATTTCAACCGCATAAAACACGATGGATTTGATATTAAGATAGCTTTTTAAATATAAGATTTTTGTATCAAAAATGTGCTAAAGATACCATATGATAAGTGTATTTGTGATCGCTTCGCATTCTCGGAGAGAATACGTCCGAATAGCATTAAGTCCGCCTTTTGTTGTTTTACGATGATTGTAAGGTTCAATAAAATCTCAATAAAACTTAACTCACAATTTGGGAGTTATAATTCTGTTGTATTGTTTCATAAAAGAACTCTTCCCGGCCCGCCGCTCCTTTTATTCCTCCGACATGTAGGTTTTCTCACGATATTTTCGTGCACCGTGGAGCTAGTGGTAGTAAATGAGCACTAAAAATTCCTGAACAATTTGAGAGTTATCGGATCTTGGGAACGATATCAGGTCTCTCGCGTGCTATGAAATTTAATCCAAGCGCACAGCCCTGAGCTAACACGGTTCCCCGATGGATGACGGAAAGAACAAGAAGGGCTGAAGTGGGTAGTTTTGAATATCATACTTTTACCACGTATTAGCTTACTACGTGTTATGCTTCGACGACCGCGTGGCCTAGATATCACAGTACCTGACTTCTTCGCCGCAGTTCCCGTGTAAGAATCCTGGTCGGAACTCACATGTTGAAAAAGTGAGCAATCGTTGTTTTTCGGGTTTGGTTGTGTTGTGAATGTAAAATGTTTTTTTAAAGATATTTTATGTATTTGCATTACTAAGTATTAACTGATGATTAAGATCTTGTTAACGAACACTTTATGTTGTTATACCTTTGGATTTCTATTAGAGATGTTGAAAAAGGTGTATGATTTTAATTCGATGAAATTAAATCTGTAAATGTTATGTCTGTTCATCATCATCACGTCAGCCTATCACTAGTTCACTGCTGAACATAGACCTACCCCATAGAATGCCACAAAAGTTTGTAGCTCCCATTTAGAGCATTTTGCCATAGTTGCCACGCTTGGCACGCTTGGCAGGCGGGTTGGCAACCGCAGTTTATTTATTTAGATGTTCCAGGAAGATGCTGCTGACCATCTCCTGGTTTTATTTTCCCTCTGTCGACTTTTATGACACCCACGGGATAAGATAGGGTGGTAGATTCTCTTAAGCTGCCAAGACACGGCCCTGTTAGGCATAGACAATACAATACAGTCCACGCTATTAGGACTTTCCACTCGTTGTAGGGTACCTTAATCATCTTTTAATAAATATCTCATTTGACATTACCTCTTTAACCTATTTCTATGATTAAAAAAAATATCAAGATCACTGTTGTTGTGGTTATTATGTTCATGACACAGATGCTGAACCTTGACACTATGGTAATGCCTGACAGCGCGTATTAATATAATGAAACGCGCGATAATCAATTCTCTATGGTCAGTTCGTTCCTGACCGGTTTCTTATGGTCATTAAATATTTATACTATTGTGTAACTCTGTTACTCATCTTTGTTACCCATTATGTGGGCTCGTTGATATACGAGTGGAATAGTTCAGGGAAAAAAAATTATAGAGTTGTTCGAAAACAGAAGCGATTGTTTCTTTAATATGGTAATGAGTTTACTGGTGGTAGGATTCCTATACGGGAATCCGTCTAGGTAGGTACCACCCCAGGGCCAGTTATTCTGCCGTGAAGCAGTAGTGTGCAAAGATACTGCGTTTCGGTTTGAAGGGCACTGAGAGCTAGCGTAATCACTGGGCATATGAGACTTAAGAACTCATGTCTCAGGGTGACGGGTTCAGTGTGGTGTCACACAGAAATGTTCTGGGTGATAGACACAGCATTTGTTATAGGTGCACTTACTATCAGGTATTTTGCTCGTTTCGACTCTTTTTCCAATAAAAAAAACTTCAACTTCGCGGGTCCTGGGGTTGGTATCAGTCAGAGTATGCTTGTGCAAAACGCATAAATTATAGATTTTCGGGTCAGGTTCTGTTGATTGTGCCTGTGTGACTGACACTGCATCTAGCCTTCCTCCGGTCTTATCGCATGAGCGTCATATCGGACAAGGGTAGACTTGTGACACTATATTTTTTTGTGCGCAGTTGATAGCTATGGACAGTATACGGAAGTTTTCGTCGTGGTAGAAAATCATGGTACTAACCATTGACTGAACATTTTTGAAAACAATATTACAAGTTCTCAACTATTAGACCAAGGTGTCTTACTGATAAACAAAGAAGATAATAAAAATCCACCGTGCAGTAGCGGCTTAAGCAGAATCTACCACCCCATCTCATCCCGTGGGTGTCGTAAAAGTCGACAAAAGGAAAATAAAAACCAGGATGGGCAGCAGCGTCTTCCTGGAACATCTGAATAAATAAACAACGGTTGCCAACCCGCCTGCCAAGCATGACAACTATGGCAAATTGCTCTCAAAATGAGAGCTACTAACTTTTCTGGCAATCTATGGGGGAGGCCTATGTTCAGCAGTGGACTAGTGATAGGCTGAGATGATGATAAAAAAATATTTAGAAGCTAGTTATACAATACATATACCCTCCGACGATACATCTTCCTGGTAGATCCCATATTATTGCTCGGACTCCTGACCAAGGATGTTGCTTTCGTGGAACTTAAGATTAACCTTTCCTGTACAAGATAAATATTTCCTGTGCGATAGCATTAAGATAATCGTCGTAATGAATGTCAATGAACATCCGTTTATTTGTCTGTGTTTACTTTTTTTAAGAGAGCGTTATTTAAGGCGAGTGGTCGAACCCTCTCAAATATGAGAAGAGGATTACTACTTTATTTATTTTTAAAAAGCCTTAATGGAGTTTTCAAGTGTGGTTTCCTTTTTATTTAGCACAGTTCCTCCTTCCAACCGAATCAAAACAATATATGTATTTGTATTCTCGAGTAAAAAGAAGAGCTAAGAAAAATTTCAAGATTTTTTTATAATTTTTATCAATTGCCAAACAAAAGGGAGGATAGCGAAATGGTCTGTCGCTTAAAACTAAACAAAATATCGATCGAATTAATTATATTAATGGTAGAAAAGAAGTAAATTTGCTGAGGTCCGCGCGGTAACAAAAAAATGGAACGTATTTACTTTTTTTTTTTATATAAAAATACAAACTTTTGTGGCAATCTATGGGGTAGGCCTTTCTTCAGCTGTGGACTAGTGATAGGCTGGAAAAAAAGTGTCGACACCGTGCTTGACGGAAGAATGGCTCACCCTGCGGGTGTTCCTTCCTTGGCGGATTCCCGCACATGAATCCGACTACCAGTAAAACCTACTTCGATAGAGGTCATTAATATGATATACGATACACAATACACTTAAATTACAAATACTGTATCACCCTCTAATTAGGTGTAAATTTATCAAAAATATATTCCCTGATATAAGTCCTATCCCCCTGTAATTAGTGGTACATTTACCATCCCAATGATGAGCGTGTTTCCTGTTATACGACCTGAAAAACACTTAAACAATTAACGAAAAAATATTATATTGGAAGAAAACCTAGAACCCATACTAAAGCAGCATCGCGGACTGTCCCCGGCACCCAAAAAACTCTTTAAGAAAATGATGGTGGTGGTCAATGACCAGCAGTTGGGCAATTTCAAATTTTTCTTTAAACTGTCCGGACCGGTAATTCACAGTAGTGTTTTAGATGTGAGATGTCTACTGCGATAGCCAATCCACATGCCAAGACTAACAATAAATAAAAGATTAAGAGGACTTTAAATTACATACATACATACTGTCACGCCTTTTTCCTATATAAGGGGTAGGCAGAGGCCGCTCACGACGCCGCCATTTTGGTTCAAGTCAAAAATATCTTACTCCCCTTTGCGATCCCACAAGCAGTATAGCGACAACATTGCATAGTATGTTATTCTGAAAAGGCTATCCGTACGATGCCTTAATCGACTGTAAATTACTTGTAATAAACTAAACTACAATATTGAAAACTAGAAGAGGGCTATTATTTGGCGCGTAATCGCTGTAGTACTGGTTCGGTGAGATGTAGTTGCACTTCGGTCAGCTGTTCGCAGATCGTCGTGTTTGCGCGCATCGTCCCTCACGCCTCGCCGACCCCCTTGTAGTGTCGATGGCTCAGCGCGTCGAAGTCCGAATGTCCTCCCCGGATTTAAATATTCAAGTAAGTGGAGGTGGGCAGACGTTTTTAAAGTTTCGAAGCCCCCTTTTCAATTTATATCTCTGCCACTCTTAGTGTTCCGTCGGCACCAAGAAATACTCTTAGAATTCGTCCTAATGGCCACATACACACAGCAGGGGCGGTTGCCCCGTTTCTATGACGAGAAGAAGCCTTCCTTTATGGTGTTTTCGAAGAATCCTCTCTTGTTCGGAGAGTCCTACGACCAGCAGTGGTCTTTTAACAGGCAGATAATGAACCTAAACCAAATATGATAATAACCGCCAAATCACGTCCTGATCCTACCACCAATAAATTGACTACATCTTCCCACAATTCAAACAAAGTTGATCTAAATAACAACGCTAAATCATACTGAACGAATACTATAACCGTAAGATTTATTACAACTCTAAATACCATAGCTAATCCAATACCGACCTATAACGGTAATACTATGTAATCTGTCGTTTTATTTACTCTGTGCTACTGGTCTTTCTCTGTTACGCAATGTTTTGGAGGACTTTTGGCGCAAAAAGTGGCGGTAGTGATTTATTTAATTTTGTAATTTAGGTGTTTATTTGGAGTTTTGATGTTTAATATCGATAGTTTATTATGCAGCAAGTGCTCCTGAAAGTGTACAGTCATTGGAAAATACACAACAAGACCAATATTGTGCTTTTCGTTTTGTCGCCATCAGTCCAGCAAATCTTCAGTAAAAGTCAACTATCATTTTACTGTTGATCGAAATCGAAATTTTAACGAAGATTCGAAGATTGTATACTTGGATATATGGCTGACGCACAAACCGTGCAGGCCAAGAAATGGGGAAATAAATAAATAAAGTGAAAGGATCATGTATTTAAAGTCTAATGTTAAGGATCAGAAATTGTCAGTGTCAATGCATATATGCGAGTGATTAATAATTGGAATTACTAACTAAAAAGTTTGTCAGTGGCATATATGCAAACCGTGCGATGCCAAATTTAAAAAAAAAATGTTTTGGGGCATCATAATATTATTTTTGAAAGTGCTGTCATTAACGACCTCAGTGTTTAATATAACTGTCTGTTGATTTGTGGGTCCTGGATTTGGGTGGAAGAACCTGAAGATGGGATTAAAACCCAGCCGACATGGGCTTAGGTAGTAACTAGGACGCCCACTTTGGACGGTCATTATTTTTTGCGTATTCATTCGAATGCTAGTTATTTCGAAACTTATCAAAACATGTGCTATACGAGCTATTAGTAGTGAATTTATAGTTAGTAATGAATATTGCAATAGCTAAACTACTTTCAAAAAATAGAAATGAAAGAATAACTTAAAAGATTATTTTGCAAGACGGTATGTTGAATTTGTTTTTTGTAAGACATGCTAATTTATGTGCATTCCAAAAATGCAAATTCACGAAAAAAATTAATTGAATTGAATAGCAAATTCATTTTAAGATTTAAGATTACACAAAGTTAGAGAAATTACGATAATTGTATAAAATGTATTACCATCTCACATCCTACAGTCTAGGTTTTAAGTTCTTGTCAAATTTTTATTTAATACTACCTGTTGCCGTGTGGTGGCGGCTTAAGAAAATATACCTAGGGAAAATTAAAACCAGCCCGTCTGCCAAGCGTGGCAATTATGACAAAATCTCACCAAAATGAGAGCTAACAATTTTTTCTAGCAATCTATGGCCTGTGGCCTGTGTTCAGCAGTGGACTAGTGATAGGCTGAATTGATGATGACAACACTGAAGCTCACATTTTTCTTATTGGATAAAGTTAAGAGACGGGAAAAACTTTCACCTCTATGTGTTTTGATTTAGATTTTAGTTGGATTAATGTACCTCTACAATTATTATTTTCACAATTAAAATTCATGTGCGAAATCTGTAATAATTTACACTTTCATAATGCCGTTTGAAAAGCAATCAGAAAATTGTTTATATAATTTTAATTACGTAAATCTTTAACTGTATTGTGTATACATCATTTATGCAGTAATTTCATAGAAATGTTTTTATTAACACATCGTCATGCTCATTAATGAAGTGCAATACTCATACACGACATTTGCTCATTGTTTAGTTTCATTCATTTTCTGTTAATGGCATTAAAGTATAGTTGTCCTTTTCTATAGATATATCGGGACATTAGAACGTGGTCCATGTTACTGGAACTCAATACTAATCAGAGCATGTTATCTATATAAGTCAAATGTCATCTGTAAACGTGTTAATTACTACTGCATTCCCATGCACACTATATGCTTACAGTTTTAACGGCCTTCCTCATTAACCCAGAAACAGACCAATAACCACTGCTGGATATCTTAATATCGCGTTGAGAGGATTTGCAGTAATCGTAGAACTAAAATTGTCGTTTCCGCCAAAGAATACGTTGTCTGCTCGTTTCGAAGTACCTATAGTAACTCCAATTGAACGTTGAGTGCCATATGAAAGACAGGTTACGATTTGACTATTTTTTACTAACATAACCTTTGACACAAAAGATTGTGTCAAATTTTAAATGGGTTTTAAATGGGATGGTACTCTGTTTATAAAAGTCCCCAAAACTCTTGATTTTAAGTGTTGAAACATCTGGCTTACATTGTACGTATCACTTGACTACTTTTACAAAAAAAAATCTTTAAGTACCGGTTTTTTTCTATTAAAGTTATTTTAAAACTCTGCTAGAGGAAATCAAAGATCTTTTATGTATACAATTTTATGAGAATTTAAGGACTTCCTGATATTTATTTATACTTATTATTTTTGTTGTTTGTTTTATATAATACTGGTTTTTTATATAATAAAATATTACTGTGTGACACCACACCGCGCCCGTTCCTCTGAGACATCAGTTTTTAAGTGTAATAATATGCCCAGTAATTGCACTAGCTCTCAGTTCCCTTCAGAACGATAAACAGTAATGTTTGCACACTACTGCTTCACGGCAGAATAACTGGCCCTGGGGTGATACCTAACTAGACGAATTCCGGCACAAGAATCCTACCATAGTTATGTATACAATGTTTTTATGTCTAGGTAATACCCATACACGAATACAAAAGGATTGTATTTTATTATTGTTTTAATTTCTATTCTATCGGCCGTAAATATCACAAGGCTCGCCGTTTCGCTATGTTTAAACTTTATTTGCGTGTGTGTGCAAATAAAGTTTAAACATGCAAAATACATACGGTCATGCCCTTATATAATAAGGGGTAGGCAAAGGTCACGTGGCCCACTTTTCGCCCCTGCGACTAGTCTGAAACTAGTGCTGAAACTAGTCGTGACGTGTCAAAAAAATTCTGACTTCATTAGAATTTCAAATAACTCATGAATGGAGTTCTATTTCAAATTTAAAATGTACGTGAGGATTGAGGGACCACGCTGAGAATATGCGAAATAATCCACCAAGGATTTAGTAGTAAACTTAAAAACAATTTTTTATAAAATATATAAAAAATTACAGCTCTTGAAGCGTGGTCCCTCAGTTCTCACAGACGATCGGCCAGATCTCGGAAATTATCTTAAAAATGAAGTAAAAGTGATTACAGTTATTTAGTAAAGAATTTGTAAAGCTTACTTACTAAATACTTACTAAATAACAAAATAATCAAAAAGTGTTACAGATAAAAAAAAAACAAAATGACTAAAACTTTTAGTAGTTATTATTCAAGGTTTGATATTGAATCGAGGGTTAAAATAGATTTAATATTGAACCTAATATACACGAATAAATAAAGCTGGTAATGGACGGAAGAATCCTTTTCGCTAAAACTATAAAACTGTGATTGCCAGTCCACTTGCCAAGCGTGGCATCTATGGTATATATCAGCTATAGGACGTTATCTGTAGAAGAAGCAGACATTCACAATAGAATTTACTAAATTTTTATTAAGAATTACCTTTTTTATAAATAATAATAATAAATAATAGAAAATAAGATTTTTTGACCGCTGTGTTGGGTGTTTTAAATTAATCAATCGTATTCGTGCACCACAAATTGTCTCGTCTCTATATAACATATTCCGATAACATAGATAAGATGAAGACCAAAGTTTGCGTATTGAACTGAGGAGCACTATTTTTTATTTTATTATTTGTAAGAGAAACATACAAATAATATATTTATACATTTAATAAATAAAGATTCTTCGCATGCCAGTAACCTTTCCACAAATAATTTGTTAGTAAAAAAAAAGTAAAGTTTCAGCCTATAAATGTCCCACTGCTGAGCACAGGCCTCCTCTCATTTCTGAGAGGGTTTTTGGAGCTAGGAAGAATCCGCCACGCTGCTCCAATGCGGGTTGGCGGAGTTCACATGTCTATTATTTCTCAGACATGCAGGTTTCCTCACGATGTTTTCCTTCTCCGCCGAGCACGTGGTAAATCAGCACATAAAATTGCAATTAACAATTTTAGTGGCGCCGGCACCGGGGCTTTGTTAGTAACACACCGTTAATTTTATACATTGATAAAAGGTACTAAACTAAATAAACTAAGTAGACATAGTTCTCATTAACTCAGGACCGCCCGGAATCCGTCGCTTGAACTGAAATAAAGAGTTTCAGAAAAAGAGTCAATATGAAAAAACTTTTATGCGTGAAGGATAAAACTAAAGAATAAAAAGAAACTAACAAAGATTTTTTTTATTGGATAGCGTGATGAGACAACCAAAACGTTCACCTGATTTTAAGTGTAACGTCTGCTCATAACAAATGCTGTGTCACCCAGAAAATTTCTATGCGACACCACACTGTGTTCATCACCCTGAGACATAAGTTCTTAAGTCTCATATGCCCAGTGATTACGCTAGCTCACAGTGCCCTTCAAACCGAAACACAGTAATGTTTGCACACTACTGCTTCACGGCAAAATAATTGGCCCTGGGGTGGTACCTACCTAGACGGATTCCTGCATAGTAAATTTTATTGAGAAGCGGTATTCAGTTAATGGAGTATAATATATCCATCGCAGATTATAAATGCTGATTATTAAACCGGAAGATATCGCCTCGTGATCAAAATTGGCCACGCCATAAAATATACACACGTCTTCTCTAAAACATCAACACGTCTTCCTTCACTAGCCACGATTTCTACGACCCATTGTTTCTACAAACACAATCATGTCTACAACTCAAAACACGAGGCTTACAACCCAAAACATTCTCAAATTTCACCTTCTAGATTATTCGCCGGCGTGTTATCATTTTTCGCTTAATTTTACATTCGCGTTATCTAACACTTGTTTATAAACATTAGGCAACAAGTGATCGCAGGTTTCTTTGCTCGTGGGAATGCGACATGTTACTGATAAAATAGTATTGACTCGCATTATAGGAACGTTGACACAAAGCCTTATATAATGGAACTAGTGCTGTGCTTATTGAAGCGTAAATTCTTTTTTTTAAATACTAGTCAGGTGTGTCGAAAAAACTTGCCCGTGTTTAAATCTTCAAATTAAAAAGAAAATGATAAGTATGGCGTTTTTTTTAAATTTTTTAAAAAAGTTTAATTTTGCAATTGTATTGTCTGCATTAAAATATAAATTATATATTGTTAACCATATGATGACGGTGATTCACACGTCAACATACGGTTAACAAAATGAAATACACCCCGCCAAAGCAGTTAATTAGTTTGCCATCAAATGGTTGTGACAAACATAAAGAAGATAAGAAACGACTCTGAAGGAGTACTTAAATGTAGACATTTACTTCCAGCACTAAAGATCCCACGCGAATATCTAACCGTGAAGATATTATCTATATTGTATATTATATTATGTATATTAAAACTACAAAATACTAGTACTTTATTTCTTCCAATTGCGTTGTAATGTCTGCATGTTTTTATTGTATCAATAAATATGTCAGAAACAGTCCTTGTAATGATACAGCTACCTTCTTCGGAGAGGGGTATCTGGGTCTCGTCACTCACCGTACCAAACTTATTATATATGTTTGTTTATTTATCTAAAGACTGCCCCACAATAGGATTTCTCCTGTATCGAGAGAGCGTTGACAGAGTACTTGACTTATACGTCGCGGGTTCTGGGTTCGATTCCTAGACGGAGCTAACATTTGTGCATAAACAATTTTTTCAGGTCTGGTTGTGTTGTGCAGAAATTCACTCACGACACAGGAGAAATCCTTGTGTGTGGGATCATATAATGCTGTACGTGTTATCCCAAAAAATCATTTTTAAAATCATTCAGGTAACCAATATTTAATCAACAGCAATCATATATTAACGAACATTTGGTTATTGATAACCACGTCCAGGTAAACATTGGCCAGTGGGTCTATTTTGTAACTCTGGTAGGTTTCTTGATCGGTTTTATTTTGGCGTATGAAGCTCATTCATTGGTTAATGGGATCAAATGAAACCGATCCCGAAACCAACCAGAGTTACACATTAGACCCCCAGTTCTATTTAACCAGTATTGTTGAGACATGACATACAATCAGATGTCGTGCAAAGGCGCGGCACGTCGACACAGTTCGCCACGGTCTGCTAGATCTCATGCGAACGTCGCCTCACTAATGACTAACATTTTGCTTATGAACTGATGAAATCAACAATTTCTATTGTACTCTGGGTGATAAATAGATGTTTTACCATACTTAGGTTGTGGGCGGACACAGGTGAAAAGAAGACTTGAGAAAAAACCGCCATTACTTTTGTTGTTAGGCATGTATAGTGTATAAAGTTTATTAATGTTGAATAGTTAAAATTAAAATTTAGAAATATTGTAATGATTTGTTGTTAGCAAAAAAGTTATGTGACTAGCAAAACATTCACCTGATGGTAAGTGCAACGTCTGTTCATAACAGATGCATAACACTGCACCCGTCACCCTGAGACACCAGTTCTTTAGTCTCACATGCACAGTGATTACACTAGCTCTCAGTGTCCTTCAGACCGAAACACAGTGATATTTAAACACTACTGCTTCACGGCACAATAACTGGCCCAGGGGTGGTACCTACTTAGACGGATTCCTGCATAGAAGATACATCAAGATAGACAGCAACGCGCCGAGCAACGGGGCTCTTACTGGCTCCAAAATTCTCTTAAAAATAAGAGTTAGACTGTGCTCAGCATTTTGACATTTATAGGCTGTAACTTTACTTTCCTTTTTTCAATCATAATTATATATAATAATAATATTCCAAGCCTTTTCTGTACGCCTAATAAGCGTCAAAGAGAGTCAAATATCTATAAGAAAATAAAAATTAACTTTTTATACAAAATAATTGTTCATCACGTACAATATAAATATGTGCAAATGTTGTTTTTCTATTTCTATATGAATATTGTTCGAGCTAACTAAACACATAGCTCAGTAAATAGTAAAGAATAATTTACGACCAGTTCGCACGTTTATGAGATATTTTATCTGTTGTTTACTCGCTTCAGCACTGCCTACATAATAAAACTTACCTGTTTTGCCTTGAAATCTTCAGACTATAAAACTTAACAAGTAACTCTATACGTAATACTACGCAAAATAATATTTCAAGATTATTATGCACTTTAGAGCAGGGGTGCTCAAACGGTCGATCGCGATTGACTGTTTATCATAATGTATTATATATACATAAATGTAATGCCACGATACACCCTACCGAGACGACAATCCTACATCACACATACGAGTACTTACAGCCTCTCAGAGTAGATCGATCATAGTCTAACAATATTGAGGTAGATCGCCAGCAGTTCAAATTTGAGCACCCCTGCTTTAGAGTATATCATAACCCGCGTGGCCTAGTGGTCAGAGTACCTGACTTCTACGCCGCGGGTCCTGGGTTCGAATCCCAGCCGGAGCCAACATTTGTGCTAAAACACAAATTGTTGGTTTTCGGGTCTGGTTGTGTTGTGTTTGTCCCCGTGTTTCTGACACTGCATCCTGGCCTACCTCCGATCTTATCGCATAAGCGTTACATCGGGCGCGGGTAGGTTGGGACGAGTGAGTGTCTCTGTGTTTGCGCGTACACTTGTGGCACTATAACATCTCCTGCGCAGTTGATGGCTCTCGAAATTCAGATTCGGAATTTGACGCCGTGGTCGAAATCGGCTAGGAGAAAATCATCATCATATCATCATCAATCTTCATATATTGGAAGTATTATAACTGTCAAATATAGTTTCATCTCTGTACAAAATTTCATAGTCAATTATAAAAAAAAGGTTCTATGTGAATATTATTAAATAAAATCGCAATTTTTTCAGTTATAAGAAACCTCTTCGAGATGATCAACCTGCCATAATGCAGTAGTACCCCAATGTAGACTAGTCAACTGGGGCAGGTTGTTTTGAAATACGGGATGACAAATTTTAATGTGTAATAAAAAATTCACAGAAATATTCTTGGTGACACGGCATTTCTCATGGGTAGACGTTGCACTTACCATCAGATAAACGTTTAGCTCGTCTCGTCACTTTATCCAATAAAAAAAACATAAGTTTTGCAGAATTCTTTGCAAATGGGTTTATTTATAATTTAATGATTAATTTTTATATCAAACCTTGATTTTTTCGTAAACCATAAATATTTTCCGAAAACAGCAACATATGGGTCATTGTCAACCAACCACAATACGCAATTGGCCTACCAACCCCAACGGGAGCTTTTGCTTTCAAAAATTCATTAAACTAAAATGCTTTGCATAATAGTCATAATACGTATTTGTATACATTTTATAATAATTTACTTTCAATATCAAATTAAATTTATATGAACTTGACTATAAATAACAATGTAAGAACGAAAAATATGTGTTGATGAAAAACTACTTAGGTATCCCAATTATTGATATTGCGCTCTAACTGGCAGTGAGACATTTCCTCGTGTTTCGCGTTCTGTACGAATGATCGGTCAAGCAGCGGGCTTTCTGTGAGTGCAACATTTATTTTATCACTCGAACCTGCAAGAAGTTAGGAGCATCTAGTCTACCTACCCCAGTCGCCAACCAACCCCGGTCTGCCCTACCGGCACAGGGGCTCATCATCATCATTTCAACCCATCATATCACTAGTCCACTGTTGAAAATAGGGTAGAATATTAGATCCCATGGAGGAGTTTGCCACAAAAGTTTGTAGCTCTCATTTTGGGGATATTTAGCCATAGTTGCCACGCTTGGCAGGCGGGTTCACAACCGCAGTTTATTTAGATGTTCCAGGAAGATGCCCATCTGGTTATAATTTTCCCTCTGTCGACTTTTACGACACCCATGGAATGAGATGGGGTGGTAGCTTCTCTTAAGCCGCTACCACACGGTCCCAAGGTGGTTGCGTAATACGAAATTTAGGCGAGCACCTGGCTAGTGGGCTTTATCAAACTAATACATACAACTGAAAACTGATTCTTATATCATAATAATACAATTTCTTGGATTATTTAAGATTCTATTCCACAGTTTGCTTTTTAATCGTTTTCTTTAGTTCCTGGTCCTAATTAATTATTATTTGTACTTATTTTTATGTATTGTACACGGTTTCGACTTACGCGGTTATCGCTCGGTCCCTACTACCTATCGCGTAATTTCGGATTATTACTGTTTATGGTTTTTTATTTATTTATTTACATGAGGAAATGCCTCACCATAACCGCCCTCGCGGGGGCAAGAACGGGTTATGTCGGGATTGCACCGACTAATACCATATGATGTTCCGCCTTCGCCGTATGCTGGCAGGGCCATTGGAAATTTCTCGCACACATCCGCGATGGCATATTAACCTTAAAATACCAGACCATAACGTGAAGCAGCGTCTGATATACGAGATGTATGGTAGGCTCTACGATCTCTGAACCTCTAAACTTGTGACGACTGACTGTCCTAAAGATGAGAGTACCTCACTTTTACGCTGCGCTTCGTGGGTTACAATCCCAGAAGGATTTATGTAAGAATGTCACAAGACGAACGTTCGTCTGATGTTATTTCACCTGATTATAATGCATTTTCTGCCCATAACAAACGCATGGTCACGCAGAACATTTCTGTGTAGCACCACACTGCGATCCTCCCCTGAGATATTAGTTCTTAAATCTCATCTATCGCTTCATGGCAGAATAACTTTCGTCGTCTTCCTAGACGGATTCCTTCACAGGAATCCTACCAATGCAATATGTCAGATTCCTTATAAAAAAAGTAAAGTAACAGCCTATAAAGTTAAACTGCTGAGCACAGGCTACAGGCTTTTAGAGCCGGGAAAAGTCCGCCATGCTGCTCGAATGCGGTTTGGCGGACTTCAAATGTCCTCGAAATATTTTTATTCCTTAGACATATAGGTTTCTTCACAATGTTTTCCTTCACCGTTGAGCAGGTGGTAAATCAGCACTTAAAATTGCAGAACAATTTTAGAGGTGTCTTCGCCAGGGATCGAACTCAATCACTCGGACTCAATCATTCAATTTAAGGCGAGCGCTCGGCCCCTGCTCTACAGGCAACGTACTATGGATAAGGGATAGGTAGGATATTGTAACCGATCTAAAAATGTCATCTTGTCTATATAGTTAATTTTATTTACAAATTATGCAATAAACCCCTCACATGTATAAACAAACAAAACCAATAACTGAACCGGTTTCTAGATTTTGTTCTACTTCAAACTTAAATTACAATTTTATCGCTGCCATGGACTACCGCTAGTTATCAAACGCTCATACTGAATCAACACAGTTGAGGCATTTTCACACTACTGATTTAAAGTCGTGTCAAAAATATTTTTCTCATTTCTTTCATATCCTCTTTGCACTGTTTGTATCTAAACTGCCAATGTTTATTTACCAATTTACCTTAATTTTAGAAGAAACTTAAAGGTACTCATCTTCGCAACTCCCATGACGTCTATCCGATAACATCGGAGGAAGTATCAGAGCCGCGTAAAATTCATTATCCATAAATACAACCAATAACTTATATTTCGCACAAATACTAACACCCACTTGTATTCGAACTGAGAACTAGGTACTCAGCAATCAGGTACGCTGATCACTAAGCCACGCAGTCGACGACCTTAGTAGCGACGGAATGAATTTTTGATGATTGGTATCTTTACCAAAATTAAATTCGCTGTCGACAGTGCATTCTCGTCCTATAGTCGGAGACATTCACCTCTATTTTAGCATTAGAACAGGAAATAGCGTGACTCAAGCGTACGCAAACAGACTTTAAGTTCTTTATTATCTTTACTGAACTTACGTTTCATATTTCGTATTGAACGGGATATGTGATATGTGGAAGTAATATTCTTTTTACAATGTTTTGTTTAAATCAAGTTAGTTCCGGGCATAAAATGGCAATCATCGTCATCATCATAATTTCAGCTTTTCACTAGTCCACTGTTGAACATAGGCCTCTCCCATAGATTACCACAAAACATTCCTCATCGACTTCCCGCAAAACCATGCAGGTAGTCGCTCCATCTAATGGGCTCCCTACACTGTGTTTGCGGTACCTTCGCACCGAGAGTTCGAGAACCTTTCTTTTCCAAAGGTTATCGTTTCTCTGATTCTTAAAACGTGAAGGCCGAAGATGCGGAAATTACGACTCTTCTATCTGATAACTTCTAGTGATAACCGAAAGACGACGCTGTGGTCAAAATCGGCAAGGAAAATTATTTATTTTACGGTTAATAACTCTTTACATTAATTAGTACAAAAAGTCTGCTAACACAATAATTTACTTCCCAAATTTAAACAAAGCATCATAATTGTTAACTGACTTTAGCATCAGAAAGAGCGTAGATTTACAAAGTCTAACTAGGCCCCTACGGCTCGATTTTTATTGCTTTTAACTTGAGTAAGGAGACCATAACATGTCACCATAATTGTTTATCCCTAGTTTTTTCCAGGGTTTCACAAGTATCTTCTTAAAGTTGGTAATTTCCAAGTAGTCCCCACGGAGCAATAGTGTGTGAGCCTACGAGTTAGAGTAAAACTCGACAATGCATATGGCCTCCGAAATCTAAATAGGGATATTTTGTTAGTATATTTGGTTTTCGTTACGGTAATTTGTTACTCTAATTGATACCGCGTGAAAAACACGAGAACCGTAAATTAGTACACTGTGCTATTTTTACTTCTTTCACGCATTTCATGTTTGTACTCTATCGAAATCTCACCTAGATGCAGAGATTTCCTAGTTGGGCATTAAATTTTCTTTTTAGTGTATGTGTAAAACCAAGACCCATTAAGTAGATACTAAAACCACTAAGACTTTAAACAGTCACCTGACAGACTTTTTAGTTTGACGATTTACAGAAATCGACAGATCGCTATACGACGCTGTGCTTCCATTATTGACCGGGAATATTCTAGAACTTGTTTTGTTACCAAAGCTACTATACTTTTCTGGCATTACCTTTCTCCGGTTTACGACACCCTTGAGACAAGATGAGATAATTGAATCTTATATGTAACCGTCATATTGCAAGAATTTGAAGAATTATTAAAAAAAAAAATTGCAAGCTTAGTCTCGGTCATGTTCATCTTAATACCTACCCGATTGGAGTCACTGTGAACTATACTCAAAAACTATGTTGACTTTAATACCGTATTCCAGACAGCTTAACGTTTTCTTTCAATGCAGGGGTGAGGAGTTTGGGAAAAAAATCAGATCGGTTACGTACTCTGCTTCTGCATTCGGAAAGCCAACGCAAATTTACACCACACATTTACATATCAAGCCTCTCCCAAAAAATAACTGAATCAAAAACTTTCTTGAAGTCTTTATACGCCAGACATAGCGGTAAATTCTATGTAAGGATATATTGTGTTTTATGGTACTAAAGTCATTTGTACCGACGTGTTCCGGAGCCTGGAAGCCGTCAAGTCTGCGTTTAACGATTCGCGACGAGTCTAGAAAACACGAACTGTGGTGTAGTAAAAATACGTCACCTGTCATAAATTAGCTGTTCCTTTCTCAAAGGCCGGCAACGCATCTGCTATTCCTCTGGTATTGTAGATGTTCATGGGCGGCGGTGATCACTTACCATCAGGTGAGCCGCTTGCTCGTTTGCCCCCTCTTACATAAAAAAAACTTAACAAAACATAAAATGATTTGTGCCAGGCTCCAATGACGATTATTTTTAACCTCTTTGATGCCCGCCATGTTTACTAGGGATCCAATTAGGAGTTAAATGCTAATGCGTGAAATCCGGTGAACCACTGGTACAGTTAGCAAGTAATTAAAACATAACCGGTACGGTATCACAATTTGGTTCTTTTTAGTGCGAAGTACTCTTAGTACGACTATGCCTAGGCTCAGACCATATGATAGTTTCGATTGAAAGAAAAGAAAACAGTCTTCGCATGAATCAACCACGTCCAAAAAAAATTTTTTTTAAATAAATAAAAGATAATACAATCTTGATAAAAACCTATTTCTTCCCAATTTCAATAAAAATCCAAAACTTCAATTCCGGTGTAGTTGGTTCATAAAGACATTACACATTAGACAATAAGACGTCTTATTGTCCTAATTGATTGCATTGATCGATTATTCAAGATTTATTATATTTAAATTGATTTATAATATTTTTTTTTTCAAACGAAACGAACGCCCCACAGTATGATTTATCCTGTATCGTGAGTGCGTTTTTACAAACACTTTTTTCAAGTGCACCAGACTCGAAAACGAACAATTTATGTATTTTGCACTAATGTTGGCTCCGGCGGGGATTCGAACCCAGGACCCGCGGCGTAGAAGTCAGGTGCACTGGCCACTAGGCCACCCGGTCGTAAAATAAAACTAAAACTGTAATATATATATATAAGATCACGACTGTATCCCATAAGGGGTATTCAGAGACTGGACACTCACTGCAAATATAGATAGAGACTGCCACAATCCACGTTTCACCAAAACAATATAATGCACTTGGTGTGATAGGTGGTGAGACCATCGCCACCATGCGCTGTTGGGTGCACAGTGCAGTTTAATTCCTTACTCGCCTTTTACGAGATCCAATGGATGAGATGGAGTGGTAGTATTCTTTTAACGAGCCGCCACCACACGGCTAAAACTGTAAGTACAATGCAATTACGATAGAAACAGATATAGTGACGATATATCATAATCAACAGTAGCAATAGATATGATAAAGGATAATATCGCACCTGATCTGAGATATTTTTTATTAAATATTTATATGAAACTGGGAATGCTTCTGCAGTCAGTACCAGCAGATGCGCACGAGTCGGTCGCTTGTCGTTCCACGATCTATAAATACCACCCACCCGCTTCAAGTAATGTACGCGCTTATGCCTTACCTACTGGCATACTGCGTAAGGGACACTCGATTTGTTTTGTTTTTCTTTGTCTGTAATTTGTGTAGAATTAATGTAACATCAGATGTTTTTGAAATACTTCTATGATATACCAACGGCAAGTTGCCATATTCGATCTAATCATAATAACGATAGTTTGGATATTAAAATCTAGGCAAATTCGGCGAAAGTTTGTAAATTGAAATCTAGGCAAATACGATGATAGTTTGGATATTGAAAGCGACCGTATACTAGCAGTCTTACAAATCTATAATCAAACCTACACACAACAAATAAAGATCATAGGGATTTTAATTTGTCTTGTCTTACAGATTTATTTCGACTACCACAATGTAAACCGAATAGATAACTACAAAAAAATACCACAAAACAACGACCTGTGTGTAACAATTATCATTCTAAAAAGATAAAAAATCTAAAAGCCTACTCCTAAGTCTTACAGCGCAATCTCGAGGAGTGCTTATTACTGATTGTTTGCAGCGTGTTATTATCTAAATTTATTTCTGGTAACGTACATTTAATGGGTCGCTTGCAACATCTCAATTTCGAGTGGAGCCTCGAGTGCACTCCTAAGTTGGAATCCAAGATTAATTACTGTATACGCAGTTTTTGTTGCATTGGTATTTGTTTATTGTATGACGAAGGTTTACGCTTGCATGTTTTGAATTTGCATTACAATTATTTGTTGTTTGTTGTTCTTTCCATTGGCTTTTCATGTCGGTTGTAGGAACCCCAGGAGTTAGGTTAATAAATATGATAGGAATAAATCACACTGTGCTTAATCATTTGCGACCGGCAAATTTATCTGATGGGATGTACCAGCTAGTCGGAGCGAATTTAGGTTTTCGGATATTCTAATATAATATACCTGAAGAGTTTGTTTGCTTTTTTGTTTAAACGCGCTACTCTCTGGAACCCAGATTTGAAAAATTCTGTTTGCATTTGATAGCCCAATTCTTGAGAAAAGAAAGGAAAGATATACTATAGATATATTATACTCGTATATACAAGATAGGCTATATCAACTTCACGCTACGATCCTTAGGAGCAATTTCTTTTGAATTAAACGGCGGTTAAAGCAGCAGGGAACAGTTCGTATATTGATATCTGTAAGTTTATCCAAACATTTTAATCTTGCATCGGTAGGATTCTTTCATTATCGCTTGAGCCGTTCGCCGTTCCGACTGCCAGGCGATCATGGATGACATCGTGCCTCTGGGCTTGCGGCACAGACTTCTGCAACGATTAGAGCATGCCGCTTCCGTAGTAGCTACGACAGCAAACGGTCAATTTTTAGATCATCTTATTTTTTTTATCATTTAGACATCTTTATTAATCTCAATAAGTTAAAATGTATAAAAATCGCCATTATGTATTACTATAAAACTTTGTTTATTTATTATGAACAATACAGAACCACTAACCATAAACTATTCAAATACATACTTGAAATGTAATAGCTGAAATGGTCATAAAACACTTCTAGTGGCTTAGTGCTAAGAAAGCTAGCACCGTTTCCTCGCTGAATTGTTATCGTTATCTTACTTAAGCAAATTAATTGATAGTAGTAATCACTGGGCATAAGAGACTTAAGAACTGATGTCTCGGGGTGATGGGCGTAGTGGGGTGTCACACAGAATTGTTTTGGGTGACACAGCATTTGCTGTGGGCAGACGTTACACTAACCATCAGGTGAACGTTTCGCCCGTTTCATCACTTTATCCAAAAAAAAAGGGAATTTGAGTTATTTTCATCATTATCATATTATATTATCATTATTTGATAAGCAAATCGACCATCCAGAATTCAGGAACACGCGAGCTTGGTTTGGTAGGGCTACCTACCCAAGGTACTACCCATAAATAAAGTTTACTTCTTTCATCAGCATACAAGGTTTATATAACTAACAATATTTTTATCAGACAACCCTAAATTACTTTTTAACAAAAACGGATTTCTAGGGGATCTCTATCGTGTTCGCATGACGCCTCTAGCAAATTACACTCTAATGCAATTTGTTGAAGAGAATTCTTATAATTTACTCGCTGGTAACGAGTAATCAGGCCAAGGGTCAGCGCGTACTGCTTTATTCCATTTATGGTCACTTTATTATTTTTCGCAGAAGATTATTAAAGCTATTAACATCTATTAATGATACTTAAGCGATTATGTTCTATTAACTCCTGATTATTAGTAAATAATTCGATGTTAAAAATACAAAGTTAGTTCCAAGGTTCATAATCGTCATCATCATCATCAGCAGCAACAACATTTTTATGTCAAATGCAGGAACTAAGCCTTTTCCAAGAAAGCGCCAGCAAAAGTTTGCATGCATTCCGAGGAAGATTTGTCCATACTCAAAACGCTGGACTGGCGGGATGGTGTCCTCTATGCCAGCACCTTAACGCGACGGTGATGCTGCTCCGCATCTTTGGTCTGTGGGATTTGTGTTATGCACTTTCTGCTGGTGTTTTGCTACCATTAGTCACTAGCCGGATACACCACCTGCAGTAGGGTTAGCATTTGGAGAAAAAGCTGCTTTATCCCTTTTTTAATACCGCCGCGATTCCTGGGTTCAAATACCAGCCGCACATTTGTGCAGAAACAAATTGTTGATTTTTGGGTTTGGTTCTGTTGTGATTGTCACCATGTCCTTGGCACTGCCTTCTACGTCCGATCTTATCCCAAAATTGTCAACAGGTGGGTAAGGGCAAGTAAGGGCCTTCTTTTTTCGCCCGTAGACTTATGGCATAATAATATCTCACGCACTGTTTATAGTTTCCGAAAGAATATCAAAAATGTTGCCGTGATTGAAAACACATCCTCTTCAATATCTTTAATTTGTGGATTTTTTTTTTGTCAAAAACTGAAGTCATTTTGTATTTGAAAACGTTTGAGCAGATATCACTTGTTCCATAATAATTTCTAAGCGCTCGGTTACATACCCTCAATTTGGAAATAGGATACTTCCGTCGCAATGTGTTGCATTTATAATCATTTGTACCCTCAAGTGGTAATCGAACCCGCTACCGGAAACGAATATAATGCTTCAACATCTGTGCGTTCAATCACAAATAAATATATAAAGATGTGATTTTTTTCGTATTTATGGCAACTATCGTCCACTTTCTGCAAGTGTCAAAGTTACATAGGTAAATAAGTATATCATTTAAGGGATTATATAGCAATTTCGATCGATCTATTTTTTTAATAGTGACGGCAAACTTACAATTTGTTTGTTACATAATGTTGACTTGGAATAAAAGAGACAAAAAGATAATAAAAATCCGGTCTTGAATTAAATTTTTCTATCACTACATATATTCATGGGCTCTTGCTAAATAATAAACTATCAGTATTAAATATCTCGTATTTGAAACAAAAATCACATAGTATTCAAACATAATAATTTAGAACACAGATTTTAAGGCGTAGTTATAATTACGTTTTGTTTTATCATAATTCAGGCCAAAGATCAGCCAGTGTTTGAACGTTGTAATGCCTGGGTTTTGCTGGCATTTCCAATAATTATTATAATTGTTTATTTCAACATACTATAATTTACAATATTAGATATTTTCTTTTATTCATAATTTATATATTATGACTAAGTAGACTTTTCGAGTTGGCGCCAAAAGCCAACTCGAATAGTGGCAGTGGTATTTTTATTTAATTTTGTAAATTCTGTATATATTTGGAGTTTTGATGTTTAATATTGATGAGTTTATTATGCAGCAAGTGCTCCTGAAAGTGTGCAGTGATTGGAAAATTTAATTCAAGATCAAAATTGTGCTTTTCGTTTTGTCTCCATCAGTCCAGCAAATCTTCAGTCAAAGTCAACTATCATTTTACTGTCGATCAGAATTTTGAAGTCTTGCTGCTCGAAGATTGTATACTTGACACTGGAAAATAGTTGATGACTGTTTTCATTAATAAATAAATAATAATATTATGTATCAACTGTAATGCCAGTATCAAAATTTCCTTTTAATGCAACAAATTGCATAAGTGTTTAAAAATTGTGCCGCGGCCTCTTGTTTGGAAATTGGTAACTTTACCATTTTGACCGTGGCAACATTTTCCGATTACAGCCATATATAGCCCAAGTGAGACCTAAAGTTAATAAAAAGTTTTAAATAAGAAAAAGCAGTTTCTGTGTTGCGCAAATATTTGAAGAGATTTCAACTTACCACTTCTTGCGAAACATTTTTCAGAAATTACCACTTTAATAGCAGTTAAAGATTTATTTATATAAATATTAAATAGTTTGTATTACTGCTAATGTAAATATTAATTCCGATAACAAATTTAAAAAATTCGGACGAAAAAATGTATTTTTCGGATTATTCAATATATTATTAACCAATCATTATTTTGTTTTAACTTGATTATTTGCAAACTGCATCAAATAAGACTGTTACAATATTTAAAACCAAGACTATTGCTTTGCTGTACAAATTTTACAATAGCGCCATCTAGTCAAGACTATACAAACTAAATACATGTTGAATGTGTTTGTCTATTTCGCTGCTGTTAATATCAGTCAGGATGGCCGAGCGGTCTAAGGCGCCAGACTCAAGGTTTACCTTCCTTGTTAATCAGGGTTCATGTGTGTTCTGGTCCTCTCTGAGGGCGTGGGTTCGAATCCCACTTCTGACAAATATTTTTTATTTAAACTTTATATAAATATAATTTATACAAATTCAGTGTATTATTATATGACGTTAAAACAGAAAAAATATGCGACACCACTTTTCTATATATTATTAAATATTATTAATTGTCAGAATACCATTTGAGCTGAATTTGATAAAAAGACATTATATTAGGTAAATAAGTAGATGAAAGACTGACCTACTTAATATATTTGACGACTTCGAATCCCAGCCGGAGCGCTAACATTTGTACAAAAACATATAGTGTTGGTTTTCGGGTCTGTTGTATTGTGCATATGAAATGTATGTGTTATCTTCTAAAGATAGGATTTTTTAAAGACGGAAACATTTAGAAGTAATGAATAATAAATTATGATATTAATAATAAAATATAATATTTTTTCAAAACTGGTCCCACACAGCACTTGTGTCCTGTGGGCATAATATGTTTCTTTTATTATTTTTAATGAACTGTATATTATTACGTGCATACATATTACTAATTTCAATATTCCTATCATATCCTCGGTAGTATAGTGGTAAGTATCCCCGCCTGTCACGCGGGAGACCGGGGTTCGATTCCCCGCCGTGGAGATTTTTTTATTATGTCATTGTTAATAAATTATCGTACAACTTTTATCCACACGCACTAAGTACCCGAAGGTAAATTATGCCATACATACGCTATGATTCTCTATAATAATAGATATTATATAATACTATAATAGAATCGTCATAGCGTATGTATTTAGAGCATTATTCCAGAGAAAATAATTTTGTCAAAATAAACCACATAAATAATTTGAAAATATAACACAAACATTAAAAATAATAGAAAGTATACTTTCGCCTTCCAGAGTCGGCTATCCTTATCGAAATGTCATGTCATTTCGTTAAATATATTTTAACTAATCCAATCAAAATTTCAATATAAAAAAATAATACTATCAAACTCCAATCAAACTCCAATCAAATTCCAAAAGTGAAAAGCATTTTATTACATAAATACGCATGAAATAATATTCAATACTGCCCACTATCGATTTATATCTTTTTAAAAGTTACGTTTTCGATCGTAGTTTTATTTTAAAAATAGGTGTCTTAGCTTTTTATCCAATAATAGACGATGTCACCATATTCAGCGTTTTGCTGGACGAAGTAATCTATACTATGCAGTAAATATAAGTACATAAATACGATATAGAATTAAATACAGTTTTACATTACATTTTACATTACATACAGTTTTACAATACATTTTTTTTAATTGGATAAAGTGACGAGACGAGCAAAACGTTCACCTGATGGTAAGGGCAACATTTGCCCACAACAAATGTTGCACCTAGAACTTTTCTGTATGGCACCACATTGCGCCCGGCACCCCGAGATATCAGTTATTAAATCTTTTATGCACTAGCTCTTAGTGCCCTTCAGACCGAAACAGTAATGTTTTCTGCTTCACGGCAGAATAACTGGCCCAGGGGGAATAACTTACCTGGACGGATTCCTGCTTAAGAATCCTACAACAAGTTAGAACTCGTGGGAACACAATATTTAACTTACCATACTCACTTCTAGGGATCTTCCCTCATTTACTCAGTCTATAAGATATACAATATTTGTACCTGGATATCTTTTTAAAAATGCCGTAGGGACTATTTGACTTTACGGGATAAAAAGTATTCCATATCCGTCCCCAGGAAGCAAGAATCCTTGCCAAACGTATGTCGATATCGGTTCAGCGGTTTAAGAGTGTTTACTCATCACTTTTTCTAAAAAATCACACCGTTATTGTATCCGCAATAAACATAATCTGTAGCTACCCACTTTTAGAACTGGCATAGGAAAAAAGGGCGTTCAGCTTGACGGAGGGTAACTCGATAATAAGCTACTTAATGAGTTGAATTAATATAGCACTATTGTATTATTTTGGTACTTAAGAAATGATGTCTACTGGTGACGAACGCAGTGTGGTGCCACACAGAAATGTCTGGTTGTTCAGGTGAAAGATTCGCTAGTCTTGTAACTTTCTTTCATAAAAAAAATCAAAAGACGTCTGTTAATTCATTTAATTACTGAATAGTTCTACTCGTTCCGGACCACCTTATCTATGTTCGTTCCTTTTTCATAAAGCATTTATAACTGTTCTTCGAATTCGACATCGAACTGTACATTGTTCTTTCATTACTGTACATAGTTCATACAGTGCCACCTTTTTCCCGTATAAGAGGTAGTCAGAGACCACTCACGTAGCCCACTTTTCGCCTTCGCGGGAAACGAGACGTAACGGGTGGCGAACCACGACGCCGCCATTTTGGTACGAGTGCGACGATCGAACGATCCACATTGCTATCCCACGAGCAGTATAGTGACAGCATTGCATATTATTGTGTTATTCTGGCGAATAAAGGCTGTCCGTACAATACCTTAGTCGCCTCTTACGACACCTCGGTAGGAAAGAGGTAGGTGCTATTCTACTCTGCCGGAAACCTATCGACTTATGTAACAAATATGTTTCTTTAACCTCAAAAATAACTGTCCTATTTTAAAATTATATAAATTAATTTTATAGCATTAATAGTGCAATAGCGATTAACAACGAGCGATAAAAATAACGAACTAAACGCTAAAGTAATTAAATTCGGAATGTGTAGGTAGCTCAAAGAAATATACTGTGAACAATAAAAGCTTTGTAGAATTAGATTTTGTAAACAAACATGTCATGTATCTTTAATATAATCTCAGGTACAGAGGTATTCAATCCTAAATGTCTTCGTTATAGAGGTAATTATTACAAAAAATCTAAGACATAAGTCTCAAAGGCTCATTTCACTGATGAAGGTATCTGCTGCATACATTTTGTGATTACTGAATGGATTTTTTTACAGAGGTGTCTGACTTATACAGGTACCACTTAATCAGGTTCCATTGTACGTAATATATTGGTAATACCTAGAAAAAAATTACAAGTTTTTTCTAATCCAATTTTAATTTAGCTTTGTTAAAATTCCCCTACTTCGTCTAAAAATAGAATAGAATTATTTTTATTCAATGTAGATTAATTAGGTACTAAAATGAACGATATTTTTTAAAGTACTCCGGTTTGCAAAAAAATGTCTCTCCGAGGAAGAACCTGTAAGAAACTTAGCGGGATGTTTTGTCTTCTGTCTGCATTCCGCGTGCAGTTCATGTTTATGTATGACTATGACTCTATAATTATACATAATTATTTAACCATTAAGCCGATTCCCTCGCAGTTTCATGATTTTCTCATGGATCCTGTTAGGAATTATCATTAAAATGTTCTTATTATGCAACTAAATACTGCTCTAAACCAATAAGTTATTGCATGTAAGAAAATGTCATTGTATATAATTCGGAGAGTGTATCGAGACATTATTTTGATTACACACGTTTTTTACAAAAAGTTTCTGAATCTATCTTGAATATAGATTATCCACGAATAAACAGATCCCATCATCAGAACTAGACCAAATTTTTATGGGTCCACCCATACAGTACTTAATACACCTTTTAATATTTTATTTTAATAAAATAATCATTAAAATCATAAACAAAGAAGTTATACATACATAAAAATATATATCACACAAACGAGTTGAGAACAGCCTATTTTTAAGTCGGTTAAAAAAATTTAGAAATAAATCATAAACAATAATAAACTGACGTTTAATATTTTACTATTCAGTTCACAAAAATACCCTGTAACTTAAATTTTACCTCCATTTATGTTTTACCTTTATTTTTGTTTACAGGCGCGTAGTGTCGGTGTGATGGTGCGTGAGGCCACAGTGCTACTGCTGGCGGTAGCACTGTGCCGCGCAGCCACCACACTCGACTCCGAACTTGGCGTCGGAAAGGCTATTAACATCTTCATGAGGTAAGGGATCATTATCTCTTGATAATATAATAGTCTGATTCGTGGGAACGCAGTAGGGAGCAAGAATATTTTTATCCTAAATTCTTTGCCCCTTGAAGTTACAACGTCCATTCGATCACGACCTGTCAGGAACGCAATTTCTCAGCGGCCGGACTATATAGTGTCTATTGTCACTACACTAGATTATCAGCATCAATAGTTTTGTGTTAAACACTTCGCTAGTCTCTACGAAATGTAGTCTTTTTTATTTTTAATCTCAGACTTGGTTTATAAAGCCAATCCTAGCGGAAAAGTATACTTTATCTTCATCAGCCTGTTGAAAATCCATTACTGAGTATAGGCTTCTCCCGAGGTTCGAGGATTCGCCGTAATCGCCACGCGTGTTTGGCGATCGCAGTACCAAACACTTCGCACCACAGACGCTGTTATCTGTCACTGGTGTGAATAATTAGGTCTGCTACAATTGAAATAGCTATCTCGCATCAATTAAAGGTCCTGAGATTTTCTTTGCATTTCCTTAAGTCGACTTTAACGATACGTATGGAATCAGCAGCATCAGCATCAACAGCAATTCTGTAGTAGTCTGCAAGCATTACTGTGTTTTTTTTTTATTGTATAAAGTGACGAAGCTAGCAAAACGTTCACCTCATGGTAAGTGCAACGTCCGCCCACAACAAATGCTGTGTCACCCAGAATATTTCTGTGTGACACCACACTGCGCCCGTCACCCTGAGACATCAGTTCTTAAGTCTCAAATGCCCAGTGATTAAGCTAGCTCACGGTGCCCTTCAAACCGAAACACAGTAATGCTTGCACGCTACTGCTTCACGGCAGAATAACTGGCCCTGGGGTGGTATCTACCTAGACGGATTCCTGCATAGGAATCCTACCACCAGTAAAACCAGTAAGTGCCCTTCAGACTGTAACACAGTCTAAAGGGCACTGAGAGCCAGTGTGTTAACTGGGCACAGGAAACTTAAGAACTGATGTCTCAGTGTAATGAGCTCAGTGAGGTGCCTGACAGCAATTTTCTGGGCGATCTAAAATTGTACAATTACACTTCTTTTTTATATATCGATGTTGATGTGAAAGACACTACTATTTTCATTTTGCCTTGCCATTTGGTTGCCTGTATATGCTTATATGTTATGCATCTACAGATATGGGTACCTCAGCATATGCATGCGCGTTGTTCCGCGTAACGATACCGATGGTTGGGTGTTCCGTGAGCCGACGGTCAGCGTGTTCCGCGACGTGGAACGTTTCGCCATCGCGCCTAAGCCCCGTCAGCCAAAAACGCTCTTCGACGGTGACTTCCACATGGAGTTCTGCGATAACTTGAAGCAGTTACTGCAGGCCTACTTCAGAGATTTCAGTTTTGAGAGGTATTGTGCCATTTATGCCATATTGGAGACATAAATATATATATAATTGTAAATAACTATCAAGGAAACAGCAAAGTCTGAAGCGATTATCTTTATTTATGGCATCAGCCAAAATTTTTTTGACAGTACCAAAGTATACATTTATCTTGTATATGATTTTTAGAAGAGTAGCTATCTGTTTTTTCAAATCGGTAGACAGACAGACAGACAGACTGAAGAACGTGAGAACATCGAACGAAAAATCGTAGTTGCCGATTTCGGCCTTGAATTGGATTTCGCAATAATTGTATACTTTCACTACCAGTGCTATACTATCAACATCAAACATCGAAATTCGAAAATAACAGGAAAATAAAATTTAATAAAAATCTTCACTATCACTTTTCAAGTTGCCAAATGGTGTGATGTACTTTAACAGCGCTAAAAAGATAGTTAATAGAATCAGGCGTTATTTTGCGGTAATACATTATAATAAAGGAAAGAAAGTTGATATGCTAAGATCGAAAATTAAAATGAAATTTAAAATGGTGTGTCTTATCTAGTTTTTGAAGCGCAACCTGCCCTCTCTCAACAGCGTGCATAAGCCAACCAATACCGCCGAAAACGGCATTAATACGCAATAATATACATGGCATCTACAGTTTATAACAAAATTTACAAAAGACTTAAAAAATAATTATTTAAGACCAAATGTAAAAGATTTTTAATTGACAAAAGTTATTATACTCGTAATATCAGTGACTTCCTTAATGATAAATTTTAATATGATTAACTATTATTTCTATGTTTGTGATTGTATCACAGGGTGTGGTAATCGAATTAAATCTCATTATTATTTCTGTTCTATCTTCTATCTATCTTTATCCTTACTTAAATCTATAAATATAACATTGTCAATTCATTATGATCAATTGAATAATAAAAATATTTTTTTATTCTTTACTAACGTTTTGTTATGTCGTAAATTCAGATTAGAGCGACCATGGCGGGCTTTCACTGCCGGCTGGCCGACTGACATCATGGCGAGAAACTTAGGGATCAACTCCTCGTTCGTAACCAGCGACCACTGCTATGTTCTTGTGAGGGTATCCAGGTATTAAAAATTTCATTAGTAAACTTTTTAAACATATTTTTTTTAAAACCTCATTTATTATCCAAACATTGAATCTTGTGTTCTTAAGATCAGACAAAGTCTGTATTAGTCCTAGGGTTTATCTTTTATCTTAAAAAATCTCGTTCACATTTCATGGCAATAGCTTCAGTACATAGTTTTTAATTTGCGATTATTATTGACGATTTCAATCACTCATTCACTTACCATTACTCATATTTCAGGTTTCGCGAGACCGCCAAATTAAACGATTTACCTCCAAACATATCTGTGGAGGACGTGGTGCTCGAGGCGATACAGGAGTCGGCAACAGGCGATACTGTGTCCATTGCTGATTTCATCAGGAAATACGGTTCGCACTACATCGCGTCGTACGTCACTGGTAACTCATTGTACCAGGTGAGAAACATTTTGGTGTTTTTGAAAAATAACCCGTTTGCCAAGCGTGTGATAGTGATAGGCGGATATGATGATAATGATAAAGTTATAATACTGCAAATTTATTTCATTTATTTTTAAATGGTTTACACAAAAAACATTAAAAAATAAGAATATAGCAGATAGCAATATTCAAAACGCCAATGACCGACGCCCCTGGTGCCTCTGGTAAGGTATATAGTTTCGGTAATTATATTTTATGCAACTCTGTCAATACGCTCATAGTCTCTGTCAAAACATTGCTATTAAGACAATCCGAAGACAAAACTCTATAAACAGAATCTTGAGGAAATGGTCTTCCTTGCTAAGCATTTCAGTCATCATGTCTCTTCATCGTCATTTCAGCATATCACAAGTCCACTGCTGAACATAGGCCTCCCCCATAGATAGCCACAAAAGTTTGTAGCTCTCATTTTGGAGGAATTTTGTCATAGTTGCCTCGGTTGGCAGGCGGGTTCGCAACCGCAGTTTATTTATTGAGATGTTCCCGGAAGACAATACATGAACCCACAGGACGAGATGGGGAGGTAGATTCTAGATTCTAGGCACTTACGCTTCCTTTCTATTACGATATAACTCCTCTCATTTCTGTCTCATCGGTATCGTAAAATGTTGACTATGGAAATGAGAGGAAATCCCATGTCTACCGACGAAAGGCAGAATAAGTCTCACAATCATTCATGAAAATCGCCAAACCTAAAATACTACAATCTTCGATCGACCTACTCATTTCGAATAGGCCGACAACGCACTCGCAACTCGTCTAGTATTGCGGATGTTCATGTGCGGCGGCGATCACCACCAGTTGAGTCGCATGCTCGTTTGGTCGCCCTTGTATAAAACCAATCAGCCGCGGTACATTGTTTGCAAACTGATGATGGTGATTTGGTACATGGTAGAGCCAAACTGCATTTTTTTTATTTGATAAACTGTCGAAACGAGCAAAACGTTCAACTGAAGGTAAGTGCAACATCTGCCCATAACAAATGCTGTGTCACCCAGAACATATCTGTGTGACACCACACTGTGCCCATCACTATTAAGTCTCATACGCCCAGTGATTACGCTAGCTCTCAGTGCCCTTCAAACCATAACACAGTAATGTTTGCACACTACTTGCATCTAGATATTAGCCGTTGCATATTAATGGATCGGCTTGACCGGGGAAGTACACCGCTCTTGCAGAATGATATCCTCTGGGCCGAATCCCGACCACGGCGATAATTCACAATACTGTGTGTACTAGCCAGTGGTAACACAGCGTTTTAAAAAACTGATCGACCGAGATAAATAAATTATGATTCACAGCCATTGTAATCGGGACACGATTTGAGAACCAAATTCCTGATTATTTTTACATTACGCCCCGAAATTTGGCAAACTGCACCTAGCAACACTAATCATAATACTACCAGATCCGAAAACAAACAATTTGTGTTTTTGCAAAAAAGCTGGCTCCAGCTGGGATTCGTACCTAACACCTGCTGCCTTAAAAGTCTGCGAATAAGTCCACGTGGTCGAATCATAATATAAACTTAAACAACAAACGATTATAATAATATTTCTAACTTCTCGTTTGAGTCATAGATGTAACTGCCGTGAAATAATATTTTTGTTCGCGTATCGGAGCGTGTACAGTCACGTGAGATGATAGAGCGATCGTGAACACGACACTGAGTTTACAGACGAACGTGTACCGTTTGCAAAACAATCCGATAAAGTTCATTTTCTCGATCGGCTTTCTTCACTTGTACGTTCATTAATATTATAGAATTACTAGCTGATACCCGCGAATTCGTCCGCGTGGTTATAGGTTTTAAAAATATCCCGTGGGAGTTATATGATTTTACGGTATAAAAACGTACGTAACAAGTACGATGCAAGCTATCTCTGTGCCAAATTTTGTCAAGATCGGTTTAGCGCGTGTACCGTGTAAAAGCTAACAAACAGACAGAGGGACAGGGAGACTTACTTTCGCATTTATAATATTAGTATGGATATTCATATCACGGCCGTTCAAGGGCAAAGCGCTTGCCTTAAATTTTACAGTACGCGAGTGACCTGAGTGCGAACCCGGGTGCCGGCACCTTTAAAAATGTTCTGCAAATTTATGTGCTGATTTACCACCTGCTCAGCGGGAAGGGAATGTCTAAGTAATAAAAAAATTACGAGGACACGTGAAATCCGCCAACCCACATAAGAGGAGCGTTCTTTTTTAGGACAGATTGTTACATCCCGAGGGCTTTCTCAGCTTCGCCGGATTGAAAGGTGGCAGAGCGCTTAGGGCGCTTAGCCGAAATCTTTATTTATGGATGACTGGCGCAAGGGCCCACGAGAGGGACCTCGGCTAGGACCGTTATCCCGGTCGCGAGAGTAACTGACTCGAGGGTGCCCAAGGGCTTGCCCTCGGCACCCGGGCAAATCGGGAGGTATCTAGAGC
The DNA here is from genome assembly GCA_019845155.1 of Luehdorfia chinensis. NCBI lineage: Eukaryota > Metazoa > Arthropoda > Insecta > Lepidoptera > Papilionidae > Luehdorfia > Luehdorfia chinensis. The sequence continues at coordinate 3,609,798 of JAHVAK010000125.1, forward strand.
AGCGTGTCGGACACTTGCCGGCTCCAAAACCCACTCAGAAGGAGGCCTATGCTCATCTGTGGGACATTTAAAGGCTGTTACTAATTTTTTTTTTAATTTTCCTTCATATGGTGAGGTCGCGAAATACAAGTCCACTGTGTTTCAATAATGATAGTTTTAGTGAAGGATTAATGAACTGAATTAATTTATTTCACGACATCCTTAAACTAAAATAAATAAAAGCGGAAATATAAAGTCATATACAGTAGTCATAAATTTTTTGTTCTTTTTTAAATCAACGTTACTATTTCTTTTGTTTTTTTATTATTATGCTTTTCTTATTTAGGCATTAAGGTGATGTTTAAAAAAATTACATTGAACTTAAAAATTATGAAAAATTACTTATCATTTCAATGAATGACATCACGACTTACAGGTGTATAGAAATACAATTTAGCTAAGTCAGCTGTCTAGAATAGCATTGATTTAAAATAACATAATAATCAATTGCGACTACGACCCAAGAGACTTATTGGGTCCACCGATTAGCAGTAAGGCACGCTGGGTTACCAACAGGGAATTCGAATCCAAGCCAAAGCCAATGTTTGTACACACACAATTTTATGTTTATCAATTCACGATGCAGTATGATATAATAGTCCCCGTGTCTTTGATACTGCATTCGATCCCTCCTGAGATTCGAATACAGAAGGACATATTGCTTCAGTTAAAACGTCTTCTAGTTGATAACATCAATAATATTATCGTGAAAATAAGCCGGGAGGATAATATCTTTATTTTTTTACAATATCACTGGTGGTTGGATTGCCAAGCAGGGTAGGCACCACCGCAGGGCCAGTTATTCTGCCGTAAAGCTGTAGTGTGCAAACATTACTGTGTTTCAATCTTAAAGGCACTGGCAGTTAGTGTAATTACAGGGCATATGAGATTTAAGAACTGATGTCTCAGGGTGACACAGCATTTATTACAAGCAGATGTTGCACTTACCATCAAGTGAACAGTTTGTTGTCTCGTCACTTATCCTATAAAAAAGTATGTGTTACTATAAGTTTTATTATTTTGTCAGGTGTTTGTGTTCTCGCGTGGAGTGTACTCGAAGATAAAGGAACGAGTGAAATCGCAAGGCGTCAAAGATTTACCGCTAACCGAGATGAATAACTTCTTCTCCCCGTTCTTTGCCGAGCACGTCGGCACGGTCAAGGTTTGGATTAATCAATAACGTGGCCTGATTCTATATTAATGTTGTTTTTAAAGTGAAAAGTTCTTTAGAATCGTTGTGATTTGAAACTCTATGAACCATAAAAGCGACACCAATAAGAGGCAAACATCGATATCGATAGAATTTAGTCTGCGAGAGAATGATATAGAATACAGTATACAGTATTTCCTATTATATTTATATTTTCGAATTCGTCCAAATCTTCTCCTCATTCACTCGGAGTTTAGTTTTCTGAAGGTTTCACTTCTACTGCGTGTGAACTGCACACATTTTTTTATTTATTTTCCGTAGGTAGTAGGTTAGGGTTAGTCTAATATTAATTTTATTTCTTTCAACCATAATGATTGCTTACATTTACGCGAATATCGCGTACAATTTGAACTATTTATATATGGATTTGTGGTCTTTCAAATCTGATGATTGGTTGGGATGATCCAGAACATGGTCACAGACTGCAGACTTCCCAGAGCGTCGATGCTTCACATCAGCTATATGTTCTTTTACGCGGGTTTTATTGATCTTTTTGTTTGGCCAATTCCAATAGAGAAGATAGTTCGCCACTGGCTTGGGAAACAGTTAGCTCGTTCTGCATAGATAGGCCAAATTAATTAAAAGCTGAAGGCTCACTTCCCGTCGCCTTAAGGCTGTAAAGCGCTCGATACGTCGGGTTATAAATAGTAAATATTAAAACGCAAAACACAGTAAACTTAGCTATATTTCATTCATTTCAAAAACTATCTTTTCATTATGGAAATATTTCATTGTCCATCACCTTTTACTGGTGGTAGGAATGTCCTGCCGTCCAGTAGTAGTGTGCAAACATTACTGTGTTTCAGGCATGTAGCTGAGGTCACAGGGATCTCATATGGCAGCATTCAAAGAATCCTTGCGAACGAATTGCATATGAGAAAGGTCTCCGCGCGTTGGGTACCGAAAATGTTAAACGACGAGCAAAAGAAGAAACGAGTCGACATGTCAAGAGCAAATCTCGAAAAGTTCCAGGCAGACAAGGATAATTTTTTGTCACGTTTTGTGACCATGGACGAGACCTGGATCCACCATTTTGATCCTGAAACAAAACAACAATCGATGACATGGAAACGATCCGATGAACCGACGCCGAAGAAATTCAAAGTGTCAAGCTCAGCAGGGAAGGTTATGGCGTCTGTTTTTTGGGACGCTGAAGGAATAATCATGGTGGACTACTTGGAAAAGGGGGCCACTATTACAGGCTCCTACTATGCAGAACAAATAAGAAGATTGCGGGAGGCTATTAAGGAGAAAAGGCGAGGCAAACTGCGGGCTGGAGTGCTGTTCCATCAAGACAACGCACCGGTTCACAAAGCTGCAATTGCCATGGCTGCCATTCAGGAAGCGGGCTTTGAGCTGGTGGAACACCCCCCCTATTCACCAGATCTAGCCCCCAGCGACTTCTATCTCTTTCCACGACTCAAGGAACACCTCCGAGGCAAGAAATTTGACGATGATAGCGACGTGATGGCCGCGGTTGAGGACTTTTTTGAGAGTCAAGATAAAGATTTTTTTTCTAAGGGAATTTTAGGATTAGAAAAGAGATGGACTAAATGTATAGACTTGCTAGGAGACTATGTTGAGAAATAAATTTATTTATTTATTTTATTCATTGTGTTTATTATTGATTATCATTACTTTTGGATCACCCCTCGTAGAAACGGGCCACAATTTTGAGAATCATCCAAATGTCATCTAACAAGAACAGCGCGCATGTTGCTTTAAAACATTGCATTTTTTCACTTTGCACCAGACTTCTATTTTCTAATTCATTACTTTGCGCATGGACATTTTACATTATCAGTTCATTTCTACTCATCCAAAACATATGGCGTAATCATCTAAATTAATTGCTAAACGGTGATTAAAAGCTAAAATTTACTTATGATTTCTTGATAAGTAATATTTGACAAAAATAAGTTTCTAAACACTTATTTCATAAAAATCTTTAATAACAATTGCTGAAACAGATTCAATGACAGTGGTTATTATTTTAAATGCCACTACTATTATAGTAATTCGTTTCAAAGAGAGATTCAGCACCCACGAGTAGTCTTCATGAAATTAAAGACTGAAGTTCTATAAAGCAGTTTTTTCGCGAACCAAATCTTGACCACTAAGGTTGTATCATCATTATCGAAGATCATAGAGTACACTCTCGCAGACAGTAAATTAAACAAATTTGTGAAAATCGTGTCTGCTCTCACCTCCAGGTGTTTGTGTTCTCTAGAACCGCATATTCTATGATCAAAGAAAGATTAAAAAGCAAGGGAGTAGCTGATATTACTGCTAAGGAGTTAGAGGGATACTTCTCACCATGGCATGCTAAACACATAGGCCAAATTAAGGTAAAACAAAATATAAAATTATTCCACTTTTTAACAGTTATATAATTTGATATATCTCTGCGGTGTACCTAAAATAAAGAAAATTTAAAACGACAATGAAGTTTCCCGCCTTTTTAACTTTTTTTATCGTTGTTTTTCAACGTGAAAGCCATTTAAATTAGTTTTCATTACAACAATTTCATTTCTTGCATCGGTTTGTCATAATTAGTTAGTAGTTGTCACTTAAAAATCAATACAATCCTATTGTGCACAATTTTATACTTTACATTCATAATATCATAATCACATTGTTAATAACGTTTCGCTGATGGTTAATGTGAATTGTTTATGAATAATAGTTTACGTCAATATTTTTAACAGGTGGCCAGTGGAAATAAAACAGTGGAAAGTTGGGCCATGAAACGGCTTCGCGTCCACTACTACATTTTCTCCTATCCTAGCCTGTTAAAACTACACGGTGAGCCATCACTGTTAAGAAATTTAGACACGCTTCTGGGAAATGAAGCGCTATTGCAACTAGAATTAAAGACATTATCGCCTGCGTTTAAGGACGCTAAGAAGAAAAAGTGGTTTGAGGAAGTGATAGACAATTATTTAAAACTATGGGAGAGTAATATGTGATCTCTCTCCCTCTCCTCTTTTCCTGGCTATTTGTCCCACATGGTGATAAGGTCAGCCTTCCTGATCCTTTCTCTCCTCTACTCTCTGTCCTGGACAGAAGAGTAATATTTGATGAAGGGTGTAATTCTATGCTTCATAGAAAAACAAAGTGAACATAGTAAAACAAAAAAGTAAAAAAAAAACAGAATGACGTTACTTATTTTTTCTTCCAATAGTTATATATCGCCTTAAAATATTATATAGATGTTTTAGAAGCTGTTTAACTACAAAAAATATAACCGATCAACCTTTTTTAATATTCATTTCTAATGTTCATTGTTGTTTTAAATGAAGCGTAGAAAAAATATTTAGTTTAACACACATAGACAACATTAGTATTGATTATTCATTTGTATTATAAAAGACAAGTGGCTAGATAATTGGTTCCCTCGCAATGAGTTTGTATAAAAGCAGTAAGTGCTATTACTAAATAACAAGGAAGGAGATTTCAAACCAAGTCAGAATTTCTTTATTCAATCCAGACTTCTTTTAAAGCACCTCTGAACGTCAAAAATATTAATAAACACTAAGTGAAAGCAAGGCTGAAAAAGTTAAACTTAGATTTTACATGTTTTACCAAATGAATTGTTCAATAATCTATAGTATTCCAAAGCAGGGGAACTTCCAAACTATGTTCCGCGGAACACAAGTGTTCCATTGAACCTAAATAGGTATTCCGCGACAATTTGGAGTGTAAATACACTGATACACATTATATCCATTGCAGTAAAGTTAGGGAACCTCTGTTCTAAAGACATTTTTAGTGTGACGTAAATAACAACTGGCTGCAATTATTTAATCTGAATCAAAAGTCAATTATCAAAATTTATTTATTTATTACATTTTTACAGTTATTATATATTCTTCGCAGTGTATTTGAATAGTTGTGCAAAAATGTGATCGTACATATAAGGAATACAGTGAAAATCTACTTATTGTCTAGACTTAGATGAGATTGAATTATTTTTGTAAATACTTTGCCGGTGCCTTAACAAATATAAAACTTTATTGATATATGTAATTAAAATCGATTGAAATAAAAAAGACTAAGTATGATAGCGAAATATTTTATCTACTTTGATTCAAAAAATACATTTATTTAATTATACATATATAATACGTGCAATACAATAAACGTTCGAGTGAACTCGCATCCAATTCAATGCGTGATCAAAATTGATAATGCATTTATATTATAGTTTAATTTTTATTAAGTGTAGACGGTGTACATATTTTGAGGGAAAATGTTTAGAATGAAATAAAGTTGTTTTGTGATTGAATATAAATTGTTTCATTTACATGCGTCGGATTCATCATTATCATCATCACTTTAGCCCGTCACAGATCTACTGCTGAACTTCGGCGACCCCCATGGCTTCGGCGACCCACACACAAAACACGGTACTGAGCTACCTGCATCCATCGACGTCCCGCAAAACTGTGCAGGTCACAGCCCTAACTTTATAGATTTGTACAGTCACACAGACCACCACGCTGCTTCTCTGTAAATAAACGGTCTCCATAGTTTTCGAAACATTTTTTTATGTAAATAAGTGATGAGACGAGCAAATCGTTCAGCTTGTGGTTAGGTTAGTATCAATCATACAGACAATTTCTGTGTACACTACACTGCGGTTGTCATCCTGAAACATCAGTTCTTACGTCTCACAGTACAGCTGTCAGTATCTGTATCAGTGTCTGTAACAGTTCTCTGCAGAATAACTGGCAATGTGGTGGTACGTACCTTGACGGATTTCTGCATAGGAAAACACCCGTCATAAAAATGTTTCTATACAAACATTCGGTTTTGAGGTAAGACGATGGAACTAGTCAACAGGTTTAAAATTGAAACCAATCTGTGGTTGCAATTGGCTATTGTCTTAAATATATGTTTTTATTGGTGGTAGGATTCCTATGCAGAAATCCGTGTAAGTAGGTACCACCTCAGTGACAGTTATTCTGCCGTGAAGCAGTAGTGTGCAAACATTACCGTCTTTCGATCTGAAGGCCGAGGCTGAGAGCTAATGTAATTGTAAAGTAGAATTACTGGGCATATGAGACTTAATAGACTTAAGAAGTGATGTGTCAGGGGACAGGCGCAATCTGGTGCCACACATAAATGTTCTGGGTGACACAGATTTCTTTTAGGCAGACGTTGCACTTACCGTCAGGTGAACGTTTAACTCGTCTCATGCCTCCTATGAAAAAAGACGATTTTGCGCAGTCGTGATAGTATGGATACAATGTAATATACAGAAAATATACACACTACCGCAGACGTGGTAGCTCAAGACTGAGTCGTGGTTGCTCAATGGCGGGTGCTCGCCTTTAATGGATTCGATCCTTGATGGCGGCACTTCCAAAATGATAAACTTCAAGAACTGATCTACGACTTGTTGAACGGTGAAGGGAATCATCGTAAGAAACCACGAGTGTCCAAGATATACAATTTCAGCCTTTCTCTAGTCCACTGCTGAACATAACCCTCCCCCATAGATTGTCACAAAAGTTTGTAGCTCTCATTTTGGGGGAACATTGCAATAGTTGCCACGCTTGGCAGGCGGGTTGGCAACCGCAGATTATTTCAGAGTTTCCAAGAAGGTGCTGCTGCCCTTCTCCTGGTTTCCATTGTCCCTCTGTCTGTCTTCTCAGTTGTGATATATATATTGTGTATATTTATGTAGGTATATGTATATATATGTATGTATGTATATGTAGTGTTGTGTATGTATATTTTATCTGTTTATGTATTTATAATCATATTATTTTATTTTCTTCTTATTTTAGCTGCACCGCCTATCATCATATTGTTTATTCTCTGCTTTGCCTCATGGTTGACTGGTAGAGAATGCCTTTAGGCATTAAGTCCGCCATATGTACCACTTGTGCATGAAAGGTTAAATAAATAAATAAATATTTAAAACAAATTTAATTATACGTTGAAAAAAGATCGTCGTTCGCTAATATCCATGTTTTCAGCGGAATCTGAGAATGAAATAAGGGGGCTCTATATAGATTAAAAATTAAACATAACTTCGGAAGCACTCAACTGTGTGTTGGAACTTTCGTTACGCTCGAGTGTGTCATCGCCTCGAATTAGATACCCTACCAGCATTAAAGAAGGTTCACACTTCATTATACATATAATTAGAAACGTTGACGTTTCTTAAGTGTGCCCTGTACTTATGTGTTATCTTTACAAGAAAAAAAAATGAGGCCATTGCCTAAATCATAGACTAGTTGTTTTATCGCAAAAGTAAACGCGTACGCCTCAGATAGTGTCATTCAACCTCTTAAAAATTTGACAACTTCCTTCATGGTGCAACGAATACCTTTCTAATGTCACTTCGCATGTTCTTTACTGTTTTTGTAATAAGATTTCGTTATAAGATTCTATGTAAGGCGAATGTGTAGGTACGTATGTACGTGCCACGATATCATCAAAGTGAGAACCATGAACTTGAATGAACCATTAAAACGTAGTGAGAACAATGATTAGTAATTGCACCGAAAACCATTTCTTTAACTTTGCCCTACACTAGGGTTTCTCCTGAACCGTGATGCCTTTCACAGACATAAATACTACATGAAATATATGTTCAGAAACCAATCCTACACCAACCGAAGGGTTGAAAATATTTAAAAGGTTGTTACAGTTCGGTCAAATTAGTCTTATTAAAATCATCAAATTAAATTTAATAATAATTAAACTCACACTGTGAATTTGATTCTTAAGACAGCCAAAGATAACGAAAAGTTTAGTCTAGGTTATTAACGAAGCTTATTGAGTTTGATTTATAGCTTTAGAACCAACACGCACCACTGAACTAAAATAAAGGAAATTAAGAGCTCCTAACAAACGCTTAACTGCAATTAGACAGTCAGACAGGAATAAAAGAATAATATGGCTTTTTACATACAAATAAAGATTAAGTTGCTATACCGTCCCGCATTAGGGAGGGCAGTCCGGCGTATGCACGTATATTGTTATTGGAAGCGTCTTGCATCTTCAGCTCTATGCAACTAGTACCTAGCGACCTCCTTGCGTAGTCGCCACTCCACTCGGTAGGCTGGCGCCCCCACACTAATATACACTATACGTCGTCCATACAATTTTTTAAAATTGTTATGACCCACATTTCATAAATGTGATCTTTTACTGGCTAGTTAACAAGATCCAAGTTGCGCAGCATGTAATGCAGAGGTAAAGATCGGAATTTTTATTAATGACTGGATTTTGAACGAGATCATCCAAATAGACAGCTTAAGAAATTAGAAGACCTGAAATGGCAGATTGGTTAACCACATATTAGCAAATGACGGAGAACTTCTTGGTCTACGAGAGACAACGTTTTGGAAAAGCATTCACACTTATACTTGACACGGCTCATTATTTTTACTACTCACAAATATTTTTAATACCTCGTAATGTCGGATACTTTTATTCACAAACGCGGTTCGAAAGGTTATCGTTAAATGTGGCGGCAGCCTAACGCAATAGTTGGCGGACCTTGATTTTTGTCGACCGGTGTATCAATAGACTGAACTAGAAGAAATACGTTAATATTGGGGCGTCCTATTTTAAGTAACGTGTTATCATAGGACATTTGCAACACTCGACTAGAGACTATCGTTAACGGTTGCATTAAAAGCTATATCAGTATGTTAATGTAAACGTTACAAACGAGCACATAGTGCTTACGCTGGTAAGTGGTCACTGAACTGCCTACATTTGTCCACATTGACCACCATCAAGGTACCACCGCAGTGCCAGTTATTCGGGCATGAAGCAGTCGTGTGCAAATATTATTTTCGGTTAGAAAGGCACTAATAGCTAGTGTAATTCCTGGCCATATGACACTTAAGAACTGATGTCATAGGGTCACAATTGCAGTGCGGTGCCACACAGATGAGTTTTGGGTGACACCGCATTTGTTATGAGTAAACGTCGCCCTTATCATCAGCGTAACGATTTACTCTTCTCCTTCCATACAACAAAATGGCAACTGTAAGGGCTATGTGTAATGTTTCACTACCATCAATTAGGTATCCGGTCTCGTGTTCTACCATACAGCCAATTTAAGAAAGGTATTCCATAAGAGTGGAATCGTTCGAGCCAATCCATTAAAGTGATACATCCACTACTCAGTAAGTAGCTTCTGTGCTACTGGAAGAACGTTTGGTACGCTCAAATGGATTTACAGCCATCCTGAAATTATCACCCTATAATCTATTCATTGCAGGTTTAGACAAAGTATAATCAAAGAAAACAATGTTTGTCAAACTTTTATCCACTCATTTTAGGGTTTTTTTTATTTGTAACTCGGACCTAGTCAGTTTTTATTCCATCGTTATATTTAAACACTACACTACCCTGTGTTTTACCCTACACTGTTTTACCGGTACGAGGTTACACCTTTTGGTTGGACCTTTCTCCCAACGGTTAGCGGCTCTACGAACTACGAGGGTGGATTGAAAAGTACTCGGCCTAACCAAGAAAATAAACACATACTAAATCAGTTATATTTTTATTTTTCTACATAATCACCATCAAGTTCAATACACTTTTGCCACCTCCCCTTCCAAGCATTTAGACCGTTAAAAAAATGATTCTTCCTTAGAGTCAAAATATGCGTCTACAGCTGCTTTGACCTCGTCGTTTGTCGAAAATCTTTGACCTCCCAAGTGCTTTTTTAGGTTAGGGAACAGAAAGAAGTCTGATGGTGCCAGATCAGGTGAATACGGCGGATGCGGTAACAGTTCAAAGCCACAGTTGTGAATTCCAGCCATTGACTGTACTGACGTGTGAACACGGGCGTTATCTTGATGAAACAGGACTTTTCTTCTGAGCATTCCTCGACGTGCAGTAGTAATCAGAGTTTATAGTCTGGCTCCTTTCAAGATAATCAATCATAATCACACCTTTCGAGTCCCAGAATACTGAAGCCATCACCTTATTTGCCGACAAAATCGACTTAGCCTTTTTAGGGGGTGGTGAACCAGGTCTTCTCCACTGTTTTGATTGTTGTTTTGTTTCCGGTGTACAGTAATGAACCCATGTTTCGTCCATAGTAACAAAACGATTCAAAAAATCATCTGCATCGGCTTCAAATAACTCCAAACAGTCGCGTGAAATAGTCGAATCGCGTCCTTTTTTGTTCAACTGAAAGCAGTCGCGGAACCCACCTCGCAGACACCTTGTGGAAACCCAACTCGTTGACAATGATGTTTTGAGTTCGTTCATAAGAGATGCCTATAATCTCGGCTATCTCTCTAATTTTTAATCTGCGGTCTTCCATTATTAAATCAAGTACTTTTTTAATATTTTCGTCAGTAGTTGACGTCGAAGGCCTTCCAGAGCGGGGTTCATCTTTCACACTCTCTCTACCACGCTTAAATTCTGCTATCCATTTTTTGACGGATGAATATGACAGAGCACAATCGCCTGATGTACTGACCATGTCATCATGGATGGCTTTTGATGATAGCCCCTTCTTATGGAGGTACTTAATGACGGCACGCTGCTCGATTTGCTCCATTCGCGGAAATTATGACCGATTACTTTGTTAATAAATTTATAAAATCACAACTAATTATCGCACACGTTTCGAACTTCACACAATGAACTAGTCTGAACTGAACTAAATAATGTGGGTAGATTTGATTTTTAGAATTGAATGGATCTGTGTTAGGCCGAGTACTTTTCAATCCACCCTCGTATATCGCCGACCCATTGGAACTTCGACTTGCTGATCCTCAGGGCTATGTCGGTTGTTCTGGTTCTGATGTGGATATCATCAATACGGATTCTATCTCGCAGAGAAACACTGAGTGAATTTTAGCTTTCTCACGTGAACTGAGTTCACAAACAGGTCTCGGCCTCATAATAGGTCATCACTGGCAACACGCACTGGTTGAATAATTTTAGTTGTAATAAAAAGAACATTGCATTGCGAAGGCGAAACAATAAGGTTTCCTAGGACCGTCAATCTAATATTATGATTTAGGCTAAATACAAAATTGACTTTAACATTTTACAATTTTGTCGGCTCTAGATTAGGATGCCTAATCTAGGCCGGAGTACCTGCAACACGGATGTTTAAATGCTGACTCAATGTAGCTTACCTCAATATATTACTGTGGCGTAAATAAAACAACTATAACAACTTTTAATATTTATGTACATTGAGAATTTATTTGCAACAATAAATGTGAAAATATAAAAGTAATGTTTTTCTTTAAAATCTATTTAAACGAAAACTTAAATACTGATATCGAGAAGTATAATTACCAAACTGCATTTATAACTAATTAACTATCAAGATCGATTAATTGAAAGCAATCAAACCTTTCAAAGCAATCAAAAAATAAAAAAAATCTAATCTACATTTCTGACTTCTTACATTTTTATTACTTTTTTAAAAAAAAGTGCTTTGATGTTGAGAACATTATACCACATAGAAATAAAAAGACATTTTTTTTTGTGTAAACGCCAGCAGTGTACCAACAGTTCTCTGAACAAAACCGGATGAAGAGTGTTGTGTAGTTTATAACGTACGCGACCAAACTAATCTCTCAGGTCAAGTTCATTCAGTGTTTACTCCGTGTTAACATTAGCAAAATGTGAAAAAAAATCCCAGTTGATATGCCGCATCCACGCGGCAAACTTAATAAAAAGATGAACAATTAGTTAAAAATGTACTTTTGGCTTCTTTTCGCGGTTTTTCTGTATTGTGGTTTGTGCGAGAGTGAGGAAAGTGACTTGGGATACGGCTTGAACATTGGCAACGCCATCGACGTGTTCGCGAAGTAAGTTGCATATTAACATATTGAGCCATATGTCGTGATAAATTAATAATAAACCGGATTTGTAGAATTGAAATCTGCTTTCACTATCAATATTGTAATATTTTACAGACGTGATGCACTAATTGAATGATATATAGAATGCATAATAATAATGTACTACGATGATTTATTAAACCTCTATTAAAAACTCAAAACATATACAAATATATTGTTTCTGTAACTTATTCATATAGAAATAAAATAAAAAAGAACCCGACCGCTTTTCGAAAAGAATAACAGAAATATATACGGTTTTAAATAAAACTCTTTTTTACGGATTTTATCGAGTTTAATTTTGAACTATTTCTAACCCGACGTTTCGAGTGCTTTACAGCACCCATGTTTCACCAGTCCCCTGTGTAATAAGTATTATTAATAACAAGGACTTCGTTTCGTTCGACAGTACAATGATAGTTGACTTTTGCTGAAGATTTGTTGGACTGATGAATGGTGGTGGAAATTAAGTTTTGCTAGACTAATGGAGAAAAAATTTCCAATTACTGTACAATTTCACGAGCACTTAATGCATAATAAACTACATCAAAACTCAAAATATACACAGAAATTACAAAATTCAATAAAAACACTACCGCCACTTTTCGAGATGGCGCTAAAAGTCTAATAAAAATTATTATTATCATTACCAGCGAGTTGCCAGTCGTTAAAATCGCTGAGTGAGCTGAGCTCGCTGTTTTTCTGCGTGATAGAATCTGTAACAATGATCATAGTAGCTGAACTAAAACCACATAACCTTGGGGATCAGCAAGCTAAAGTGGCCCACGACAAGTTCGTTGTAACGAACGTGTGGGAGAAAGGCTCTCCAGTGCAACCACGCACCGGTGAACGCGGTGTAATTTTTGGCACCTCGGGACCATGTTTTCTATTTACTTTTGATGGGATGTAATAATAATGGACTTTATATAGCGCTTCTTTAAATTATCATACTGTGTATTATATTAAGATTGTAGACATATTATATCTGTCTATATTATATTAAGATTAAAGACATCCAAAGGTGATAGTTCTTAAACGCCTTAATTTAAATAACTTTCTTGAAACTAAAGAACGTTTAACACAAATATACGATTAATGTCTCAGCTTAGTAACATCAGCAATAATTAAAAAAAACTAAAAAGGGAGTGACTAAGTAGTTATTAAATATAAGGAATTATATTAGAAATCAAAATTAGATCCATTCCAAATTTAATTTCTAATTATGAACAAAAAAGGAGCCGTGGTAGCTCAGGGGCTAGGCGCTCGCTTTAAATTTCATAGAACGCGAGTGACCTGGGTTCGATTCCCGGTGCCGGCACCACTAAGATTGTTAATTGCAATTTTAAGTGCTGATTTACCACGTGCTCGGCGGTGAAGGAAAACATCGTGAGGAAACCTGCATGTCTGAGGAATAAAAAATATTTCGAAGACATGTGAAGTCCGCCAACCCGCATTGGAGCAGCGTGGCGGATTCTTACTAGCTCCAAAACCCTCTCAGAAATGAGAGGAGGCCTGTGCTCAGTAGTGGGACATTTATAGGCTGAAACTTTACTTTTTTATGAACAAAAAAAGCACAGGCACAAGCTATCCTAATCTCTATGATATAGAGATCCTCTCCCATACAGTATATTACAAATTTGCTTCCCAAGTTATGTACGTATATGAATAACTTTTTCACCTGCAGCTATGGAGACCTATCGCAAGTTACCCAAGTCGTTTCCGCTGATTACGAGGATTACAGCCCTTCGCACGTAGAGCCCTTCAGAGAGAAGAACATCCGCGTGTTCCAGAACGTTAGCAGCAGACAGACAAGCGGTGATACAATGGTCGATATGAATATCTTGCTCTGTGAGACCTTCGACGATCTCTTAACTATTTATTTCCAGAACTTCAGAATAGAAGGGTGAGTTTCGACTATCAGTATAGCCAAAAAAATCTAATATATTTTTCTAGTTAATTCATCAATATCATAACACAGAATAAGGCCGTTCTGTAATTGAAAATAATCAAGTCGATCACTTTATACGAGTAGTATTGCCCAAAGACGAAGTTAACAAAGTTTAATATTCAGCATCATGATTTGATGAATCGAATCTGTATATAACTTATTTAACAGTTTATCAGGTCCCTAACTATTCTAACCCTCCGTGTGGTTTCAGCTTAAGAGAATCTACCACCCCATCTCAACCCGTGGGTGTCGTAAAAGTCGACAGAGGAAAAATTAAAATCAAGCGGGCGGAAGCATCTTTCTGAAACATCTGAATAAATAAACTGCGATTGCCAACCCGCCTGCCAAGAGTGGCAACGATTGCAAAGTCCTCCCAAAATGAGAGTACCTCTGGCTGGAGGCTATGTTCAGCAGAGGGCTAGTGATAGGCTGAAATGATGACCCATACCTTACCGCTGCCTGTCAGGCGTAGGGCATTTGGAATGGCACATACTTTCGAAACGACGAAAACCACACACAGTGGTAATAAAATAATGGTTTTGTTTATTGTTTTGAAAATAAAAAAACCGCTGTGGATCTTTAACAAACTCAAATTATTTATGTGGTCAATGAAATGATCTATGCTCGATAAAGGGTTATTGTGAATCATGACAGGATGATAAATTCATTTTATCATATTTTTACCATTATACTTTTCAGAACGGACAAACCTTGGAAAGCGTTCTTAGGAGATTGGATACTTGACGAAAAGATGCGCGCGTTCGGCATAGAATACGACCCAAAGGCTGACAACTGTTGCTACGTACTTGTGAAGTTGATGAAAGTGCACAAATCCGTCCAATTAGACAGTTTGCAAAACGTTGCGCTCAAAGATTACGTCAAAAGAGCGATTGAGAACTTGAACGTGAGCGATCCAACCGACGTGAGGAAGTTCATGAAGAGCTATGGAACGCATTACATTGACTCATACATTACGGGGAATTTTATTTATCAAGTCAGTATTTCTTATAATGTTACTTATTTATATATAGTTTCAAGTATAGGTTAGTAAAGTCTGTCTCATGTATTATCCTCTTTGTCCATGTCGCTCCTGAAAATACCTACCGGTTAACAGCTGAAGTCTCATACGAGTATCTAATGTCTGTGCGATTACATCGGAGGAAGTATTGAATGTAGTGCCACGCACAGACAATATAACAATACTTCCACTTCCAAACTCGAAAACTACCAATTTCTACATTGCTTTCAGTTGGGAATCGTACCCAAGAGATGAGCACAGTACGCTATAACCTAGTGCGGGTTGGCAGACTTCATTGGTCCTCAAAAAATTATTTCAAACAAATGCCGGTTTCATCACGTTTTACTACGTAGCCGGGCATTTAAAAATGCAACGCATGAGAGATTAAATTCGGGTTGATCACGTAACAGAAGGCGTGCGCCTTGCCTCTGAGCTATTACGGCTCATATTTTCACTTTTTTTAACCTTGTATAAATCATGTTCTGGTAACTACTGCCATCTAGTAGCGAGCAGAGCCAACCTACCTTAGCATTAAATTTCTCTCGTCGCTTGCTCAAAAAGCAATTTAATAAGCTATTATCTATGATAACTACCTATAGATATACCTAAGAGAAAATAGTTTGATTCAAAAAAAAATTGGAGCAGGGCGTGTATAAAATTGGTTTTCATTGCTTTCGACACTACCGAAAAGGTTTTCAACAGAATGACAGATCGACATGACACAGGTACCTTAATTCGCGCCGGTTGATCCACTATAATACGAGTATATCGTGCGAGGTCGCAGTTCCATAAGAAAAAATTACCACAATTACGCCTTCATACTAATTAAAAACCTATTTTAATCACTTGTAGGTGTTTAAATACAAGAGGACCGGCTACAATCTTCTACGTGCGTATATACGTCAACACAAAACAAGCCACTCCAGCTCCGACAATCTGAGGTTCTACTTCTCATCGTATTTCCTGAAACAAGTTGGTGAAATTAAGGTGAACTTAGGAACTGGCTACATTTAGTTACCGTAGAAAGTCTTCCTCCCTTATTTGTAAATAACGTGTGAGCTAGATATTTTTGGTAATGGTTACAAGGCTTTCAGCCCAAAATTCACATACGTCAAGCAGTCGGAATTTCTAAATAATTCAGAAAACGATTTAGTTTTCAGTATTTTTTAAAAATCGTGTGGTAGCGGCATAAGAGAATCTACCACCCTATCTCATCACGAGAGTATCATAAAAGTCGACAGAGAAAAAATGAAAACCAGGAGATGTTTCATATTCAGATGTTCCTGGAACATCCTGGAACACCTATGCAGGTATCCGTCTAGGTAGGTACCACCGCAGGGCCAGTTAATCTGCCGTAAAGCAGTAGTGTGCAAACATTACTGTCTTCCGGTTTGAAGAGCACTGTGAGCTAGTGTAATCACTAGGCATATGAGACTTAAGAACTTATGTCGTCGGGTGGTGGGCACAGTGTGGTGTCACACAGAAATTTTCTGGGTGACACAGCATTTGTTACGGGCAGACGTTGCACTTACCATCAGGTGAACGTTTTGCTCGATTCATCACTTTATCCAATAAAAAAATGGGGGAGGCCTATGTCCAGCAGTGGACTAGTAATAGATTGAAATGATGATGAAACACTTGAGAAATATTATGCCAATAATTAGAGGAAATTTAATAGAGTAACCGGGGATTGATACATCGTGCCGGCAACAGTAAAATTATAAATTGCAATTTTAAGTGTTGTTATACCACGTGAACACGATGAAGGAAAACGTCGTTAGGAAACCTGCATGTCTAAGAAAAAATAATACTTCGAGGACCTGTGGAGTTCGCCAACCCGCATTGGAGACGAGGGAACATACCCTTCAGTTTTTATTTTTTACACGGAACTAAGTATTCGCCGCAACCAAAGGGAAAAAAGAAGAAGAGAAAAGATTACCAAAAAAAACGCTAAAAAGACGTACGCTGCTTCCTGACGGGCACTCGGCTAGTATACTCAGAAATTACAAAATTCACAAGTCTCTTTTCGAGATCGCGCCAAAAACCATAAAATTGCCAATAACTTACCAGTGGTAAAAATGTGACACTTGCGTAGGCGCGTCTTCATGTGCGACACATTATGTTTAATGATTACCCAGAGACCTAGTACTTACCAACACTCTGGTGCAAGATCAATCAACAAGATACTTATCAGGACAGAAATTACTTCACCTTACTTGTAGAGCTGCACGCACTAGTTAACGCAATCGACATACCACACCCAAGTACCTTTTCACCGTTTGTTCACCAGAGTCATCCAATCTTACTGATAATATTAACTTGTTTTCTCACTAAAGAGTTACAAGCGCGATTCTTCATATAAATAATTAAGTAGAAATTGCGAGTTCGATTTCGCTATAACATAGAATTGACCTACCTATCGCATCTGATTTTTTACCTGATTGATTGTTGATTTTGGCTTTTGTCAACTCATGTCTTTTACCCTGTGGTGGCGGCTTAAGACAATCTACCACTCTATTTCATCGTGTCGTAAAAGTCGACAGAGCGAAAGTTTAAACCAGAAGATGGGCCAGCAGCATCATCCTGAAACATTCGAGTAAATAAGCTGCGGTTGCCAATCCGCCTGCCAAGCGTGGCAACTATGGCAAAATCCCCTCCAAAGAAACTGCAGAGGACTAACCTATATAGGCTGCTGAGTCTGCAGAGGACTAACCTCTATAGGCCTATGCCTCTCCCATAGATTGCGAGAAAAGTTTGTAACTTGTAATTTTGGAGGGGCTTCTGCCCATCTTCTCGTTTACTAACTAGGCTGAAATGATAATGACTCCCACCCCTTGAACTTCACAAAAGTCGACTAAGACAAATTCCAGGGAAATCTTCTTTGCGTTTGCCGGTGATGGGAAGTGGCGTTAACGGTGCAAGGCGTTTTGTACTGCAATCGCCAATCCTTACATGCGTAGTGATCGAGGCAAATCCTCGCAATTTATGAGATGTCTCTATCCAGTAATGGAGTTAACGGACTGACGATGATAAACCATGTACAGTTCGCGTCACGTAAAAAGAGCACTAACGGTCAACCTGCTCAAGCAACGATTATCGGTCTGTCTGGTGGTACGAGGTGAAACGAGACGAAAGGGTTTTGCGTCCCATATTAATGTCGCTGCGCTTCTATTTCGCTATTAGTTAGTTGTCTTTGTCTCACCGATTTGCCTGTACCGATCATCATCATCATTATTTCAGCCTATAACTAGTCCACTGCTGACCATCTCCTCCATAGATTACCAAAAAAGTTTGAAGCTCGTTTTGGGGGAATTTTGTCATTGTTGCCACGCTTGGCTTGGATTGGCAACCGTAGTTAATTTATTCTTATGTTCGAGGAAGATGCTGTTGCCCATCTCTTGGTTTTCATTTTCCCTCTTTCCACTTTTATAATACCCACGGGATGAGACGGGGTGGTAGATTCTCTTAAGCCGCCACCACAAGGTTGTACCAATGCTCAGACTCATCCCTTCAATAGTCTTCTAGCACTATTTTTAAGTCATTGGACCTATACAAAAACCATTTCAATTTACAGATAGCCAGCGGCAACAAGACGGTGGAGAAATGGGCAAAACTAAACCTGCGAGACAGTCAATACTTGTACTCAAGACCGAGCCTCCTGCGTCTCCATTACAACCCAATCCTCGCTTTTAAGCTGAACGACCTACTAGACAATGGGGCATTATTGGGTCTCGGTCTGAAGACTCTGAGGCCACTGTTCAAAGACCGGCGCAAAGCTGAGATGTTTGCCGAAATCGTAGAGAATGACATGAAACTGTGGGAGGTGAATGCTTAATAGAGAACGATAGTAATAAATTAACAAAACACACTACGGGTATCTAAAATTTACGTATGGCAATATTATCTTATTCTCTAATGGGACATTTTCATAGACTGCATTTACAAGCAACGGCGGACGAAAGGAGGCCTCTAGTTTTTATACAGTATTTTATAAAATGAACGTTTTTTTGAGAAAAAAATATTGTTTTATTCACGTGCATAACGGTTACACTTAGTAAATTACATTCATATTACTATAGATTCCAAGTTTAATGACAATTTTAATTCAAGTTTTACATTTATCTGTGGTCCGTAAATAAAAATGTTAGTCAGAGATTTAATGTCTAATTATATATAAATAAATATAATTCGTTAATACTAATATATAGTTGTAGTTCACTAGTTTAAAAATCATTACAAAAAATCTTTAAGGTCGACACACACTTATTGATTTAATTGAAGACAAATACTGGGTAACGATTTGTTATTTCCTTCAGAGTAAACCTGAACATATTATATAATACATCAATTTATTATCTAAGAGTATTTCATACTTCTTATTTTAATGAGATATATTTAAAAAAAAGATATTATTTTCAATTAAATTTCTAAATATTGAGTAAATTAACAGTTCTCTTCCAACTTCTGTCAATGTAAATAATAAACATACTAGATATTTTATTACAAACCAGCAAGATTGTGACCGCGTGCTGCAGTGGTCGCTGTAGTAGCCTGATAGGTAGGTCCTGGGTTGAAATAACCAAATGATTGGTTTTCGGGTCTGCGTGTAATTGCTATCGCCCCATGTCTCTGACAATACATCTTACCCTTCTCCAGATTATAGCACACAAGTATCACATAAGATACGGGAGGGTGTAGGCGAGTCGTCTGTGCTTTTGTGTGAGGGCCTATTACTTTCGCCACTATATAAATATATAAACTGTGCAGTGACAAAGTCTGGTTGTTAATGTATGTAGTGGAAATGTATTTAAATTTCATAAGAAGAAATAAAACTGAAATATGATAAAAGTTTAAAGTTTCGGCCTATAAATGTCCCACTGCTGAGCACAGGCCTCCTCTCATTTCTGAGAGGGTTTTGGAGCTAGGAAGAATCCGCCACGCTGCTCCAATGCGGGTTGGCAGACTTCACGTGTCTTCGAAATATTTCTATTCTTCGGACATGCAGGTTTCCTCACGATGTTTTCCTTCACCGCTAAGCACGTGGTAAATCAGCACTTAAAATTGTAGAACAATATTAGAGGCGCTGGCACCGGGGATCAAACCCAGGTTACTCGCTTGCTATGAAATTAAAGGCGAGCACCAGGCCCCTGAGCTACCACGGCTTTTCAATGTATCTTGGTGTTTGTGTGTAGATATTGTTTATTTATGACCTATATTGATGTACTCGTGTCGGTGGCGTATTATCGCAATGATTCTTTCTTTCAAATATGACCTCTGACATAAATGAAGCTCAGTCAAAAGAATATATTACGGGCATTACATCGTCATCGTCGTTTCAGCCTATCACAAGTCCACTGCTGAACATAGGCCTCCCCATAGAGAGCAACAAAGCTCTCATTTTAGAAGGATTTTGTCATAGTTGCCACGCTTGGCAGGGAGGGGGGGTGGCAACCGCAGTTTATTTGTATGTTCCAGGAAGATGCTGCTGCCCATCTCCTAGTTTTCATTTTCCCTCTGTCGACTTTTACGATACCCACGGGATGTAATGCGGTGGAAGATTCTCTTAGGCCGCCACCACCCAGCAATACATTACGTTATATCCAATGAATAGTTTAAATTGAAGCTTTTTCAAAATCGCTCAGTCGTTAAAAATGTTACGTGTAAACCATCTTTTATGCAAAAAAAATAAGAGACACGAGACCACAATTACTCAGAAAAAAAAAAAAAATCTTTACTATTATATAAAATTCATTGTATGTATGTTTGTAATAAAAAAAAATTAAGTTTTCGTTATGATTTCAGATGTACCATAGGCTATGTTTAATTCAACTTTTTAAATAAATTATGAGTTAATAAATTTATTCAATTTGTATGCGTCCTCTACTACTCGAGCTATTGCTGGAGACCGTTGCCCCTTTATTTATTCAAAGGAAGGAGTCAATATTACGTGGGAAAAGTGGAGCTACATCTACAATGAACGCGCAATTAGATGTCGCAAAGGCATTGATGTCGCAAAGGTATTTGACAAAGTCTGGCACGACGGCTTGTATTACAAGTTGTATCACACTAAAGTGCCAGACAGACTCGTGAACATCATACGAGCCTTCTTGTCTAACCGCCTATTTCGCTTCCGGGTAGAGGGAACGCGCTCCTCAAGCCGCCCTCTCCGAGCGGGGGTCCCTCAGAGCTCCTGCCTCTCCCCACTCCTTTTCTCGCTATACACTAGCGATATTCCTAAAGACCCGAAAGTAAATCTTGCGCTTTTCGCAGACGACACGGCCTTGTACTATTCCGACAAGCACAAGGGCCGCATAACGATTCAACTCCAAGACGCAGCCGATCGCCTAGGCGAATGGTTCCGGAAATGGAGAATAGAGGTAAACCCCGAGAAAAGTGTAGCGATATACTTCTCGAGGGGCACACCAAAGTCCGCTAGACGATGTCACCCAATCGGCAACAATCAGCTAGGCACGATCACCCTGTTCGGACGCCCTATTCCCTGGGAAAAGAGCGTCAAATATCTCGGGGTCACTTTAGACGCAGCGATGTCGTTCGCTGCACACATTAAAAACATACGCAATAGAGCGGCTTTTATCTCAAGCCGTCTATACCCATTAACTTGCTCCTCAAGCGAAATGTGCTTAAGACACAAACTTCGCCTCTATAAGACTTGCATAAGACCCGTAATGGACTATGCTTGCGTCGCTTTCGCTCACGCGACGGGCAATCAATTAAAGAAGTTACAGAGCGTTTAAAATCGATTCTTGCGAACTGCCACCGGAGCCGGTTGGTATCAACGCAATGTAGATCTTCACAGCGACTGTGAAATGCCTTTAATCTCTGAACACTTCAGAGAATTATCACGGCGGTTTTTCGGAAAAGCCGCGGTTCATTCAAACCCGCTGGTGGTTAAAGCAGCAAATTACCGACCAAACAGAAACGCGACCGAACGCAAACGTCGCCCGCGAAACGTGCTAGACGACACGGACGTCTCAGCTCTTCCTGACCACGATACTGTCAGTCACGATCCAGGCCACACTGTACACACAGTCAATAGCTTTAATATAACACGCACCACGACGCGCGACCGCCGTAGAGAGCGGCGCGCAATAGTCAATAATCACATCGCGTACACACGATTCACCCGTGTTCCAGGGCGGTTCTCACCGCCCAGAGTTACCGACACACAAGTCGACAGTCCGAATGGACGCGCGCAGCCTCCTCCGGACGGTCAGTAGACGACTTAAAATGTTTAAGATTTTCGAAATCGCGAAAGCACGCAGCGAACGCGACACAGTCCGAACTTCGAGGTTTTTGTAGGAGTTTTTATTTATTTATTTATGTTTGGGTGAAACCAAACCTGGCACGCGGGCCCCTGGGCACAGCATCCGATGAAGCTGTAAAAGCCGAGAAGGCTAACAGCAATTACATCACCGAAAATATATATACGCGCAATAACCCGGACAACTTCGGTTATTTCTGCTAGTATTCAGCTCGTAGGAATATTTGAATACATAATTAACTTATCACTACTAATTTTACAGAGATCAGATTAGTAAGCAAAATTAACGCCTTATAAGTAGTAAACTAAATATATCGACAATATGTTAGGTCCATCATTATTCAGTCCGACTCGTTGTTAAATATCTGAAACCAGAGAAATTAAAAAACAACCCTGTCTCCGTTTTGTCATTTATGTGCAATTACCAGAGCAAGGGCGTCGCCAACCAATGGGCTAAAAGCTTTGGCAAACTAATGGCATTATTTCGACTTCGGCTCGATTTCGACGACGGCAATAATTACTGAATATTATTGTAAGTTATCAACTGCGCAGGATATTACGGCGCATGTGGTCGACTTACTTTACGCGGGTGAAACCGCGATCTACAGCTAGTCGGGCAATAAATCACTTGGCATTAGATAAACTCTAGTTAGTAACCATAGCCTCTATGGGGAGGCAGCTGCCTCTCCCTGCTCCCCCTTGGCGACGCCCTCCCGAGCAACTTTAATTTCATACAAATATTCTACTTAAAATTGTTGTTGTTGTATACATACATATATATTATATTACTTTAGATTCCATTAATATTACTAAGGTAAAAAAAATTATACATGAATAATATAATGATTAGTATTAGTAAATATTTTCACAGTACCTTTTCACTAATAAAATAACAAAATGGTGTAGCACATGAAAAACGTATGTGACTATGTACTTAACTTTTGCGCATAAATTTCCACAAAAAGGACAATCCCGGTGCGTATTCTATACTATATTAGCAAATAATCTACATAAATATTTATAAAGATCAGTGTAAATGTATGTGTTTTTATTAAAAACAATAATACAGGACAAATTGAATTTCACATAAAATCTTATGAGATAGAAGTAAATATTGAGTCATGAATTTAATGCTATAATACTATTGTTATTAAAAACAATAATATAGGACAAATTGAATTTCACGTAAAACCTTATTAAATAGAAGTAAATATTGAGTCATGAATATAATGCTATAATACTATTGTTGTGTGCGTAACTGCTACATTACTTAGAAAAAAACTATGTTTATATAATCATTTATAATGTAAATGCAGTGTTAGACTGAATTGTTACTTTCAAATCCGCTAATGAGCGATAATTGTTCATGTGATCAAAATGACGTGATGAACGTGATGTGACGACGTGTTATTTATAAATCTCCCACAAATAAATAATCCAATAGGTGAAAGCTTGTTACTCTGTTTGAATTCAATTGTTGAAATTCCTTAACAATTACGTTAAAATCATCGAAACTGCCCACTTAATAGTGTGACCATATAATACCATTAACAACCTTACATTATCTCGAAAGTGCTCTCTTCCTAATCATCGTTCATTATTTCAATGCCACATAATTAGTCATTTTAAATCCAGTAATATTCCAGGCAACGTAAAGACGCCCGATCATAAACATATTAGGCAAATAAGCATGATGACAGTAAAAAAGTTTCACAGGAAAAATTATTATAAATAATGAAATAGGTAAAAAGAGTTCTATTGAATGCCTTTACATTTATATTTGAAGCAAGATTAATATATTTGTTAAAATACAAAATATAGCGATCCGCCATGTTGGATGACGTCACGCCTAAGTAAACACCATTTTGTTTCACTCGAACTTCTCATTGCAACAAGCGGATCGATAATGTCTACAATGTTTATAAATTATTTTGTGGTTTTAGTTTTGACACTGATCCAATCACATGGTACTGAATATAATTATCAACATAATTTGGCAACTGCCACAAATATAAATTAAGATACAGTGGTGTACAGTTTACAGTAAAGAAATTAAACTAAATTTCAAGTGTTTGACTGTTATTTCAGAGTCGACAAATATTAATTTTTCAAATAAAATGATTAGGTACAAATCAAAAAAATTCACCAAAGTGGTCTAAACAAAAATTATTAAGAAACTCATCGGATGGGATTTCTTGTTTAGAATGTAAGCAAATAACTTGCTATAATATTAATTTGTTTTAGACTGAGGGACCGCACACTACTTATAAAGTTAATAATTCATCTTAACCCTTAAATGGACAATGTTGTTTTTAAACAACATACTAAACATCACAGATAAAATTGACCTTCTTTTAATTTTTTGTTAATTTTGACAACTAGTTCTTATTTCTGAACGAATTTTGTACTTTTTTTAATGTTGGCACTATCCAATATTTTTGCATTGAAAATAAGTTAATGTCAAATGTCACTTTGAAGAAAACTTTTCTAGTGGCGCGAAACTAAGTTTTGTAGCTGTGTTCGGACTTTGATAAAATATAATGTAAGTATATAACATATTTTTATTTGCTTGATTATATCTTCAATTACATGTTCATTTTGTAAAACATTGAAAATCACTTGATGCTACTGTCGAATTAGGCGAAATCTGTATGTTGTAGGAAAACTGCAATGCGCATTGCCTGCTAAATAAATGCATGTTTGGTGAAGGATTTTTATTTTGCTTTTCAGCATGCCGCGATTACTAGAAAGCGAAATTACAAAGTATTTAGAAACTCTTGAAGATTCAGAAGATGGCTTAGACGGGTCAGACTCCGAAGTAGAGGATGAAGGTCACTATTATCAAACAGCTCGAGATGTTCTTCGAGACCTTGACAATAGTGATGAAGGTGAGAATGCCCAGTCTGATGAAGTGGATGCTGATCCTCCTCTCGTAATCGACAACGATGAAAATATGCCAGACCCTCCTATTTTGGAAGCCGCAGAAGCAGCACCCCAGAGTAAATCACAAGGGATTTCTAAACGACCTCTGGTTTGGCGAAAACGGAATCTTGTTACTGCTGAAGACAGCCTTATTTTTAGGGGAGAAACTCAGATAACGGAAGTATTGATTAATTTGAGTCAATAATCACACCGCGTACACACGATTCACCCGTGTTCCAGGGCGGTTCTCACCGCCCAGAGTTACCGACACACAAGTCGACAGTCCGAATGGACGCGCGCAGCCTCCCTCGGACGGTCATTAGACGATTTAAAATATTTAGATTTACGCACGCAGCGAACGCGACACAGTCCGAACTTCGAGGTTCTTGTAGGAGTTTTTATTTATTTATTTATGTTTGGGTCAAACCAAACCTGGCACGCGGGCCCCTGGCACGCGGGCCCCTGGCCCGCGAGCACAGTATCCGATGAAACTGTAAAAGCCGAGAAGGCTAACAGCAATTACATCACCGAAAATATATATGATTTTTTTTCATTTTATTTTACATCAGATCTAAAAAAGCAAATTGTAGAACAAAGTAACTTATACGCAGCCAATCCTGAAATTATAAATGAAAATATCCTAAATAAATTCCTAGGCATTCTGATTTACACCTCAGTTATAAAATTTCCAGGGCTTACTGGAGTGAAAAATTTGGTTATGATCACATAAAAAATACAGTGCCGTTAAAAAAATTTGAAAAAATAATATCCACTCTCCATTTTGCCGACGATACGCTATGCTTGCCCAAAGATCATCCAGACTATGACAGGCTATTCAAAATAAGACCTCTTGAGGAAACGCTCAACTGCCAGTTTGGGAAGGATCCCTTAGACCAAAGGCTTTCCATAGACGAGCAGATGTGTGCAACCAAAATGAGCCATTACATAAAACAATACATGCCCAATAAACCCCACAAGTGGGGGTTCAAATTATATCTCATCTGCAGTCTACAAGGATATGCTCATAGATTTGAGGTTTACAGTGGAGGGGGCTCCAAAAATAACATCTTACCTGGTGAGCCAGATTTGGGAGAGTCTGGCAATACAGTCGTCAGGTTAGCTAGAATGGTATCACGCAATGTGAATCACATTATATACTTCGATAACTTCTATACTTCTGTGCCTCTCGTCACCTATTTAGCTAAGGAAGGAATTTTCTCACTGGGAACAGTAAGAGTAAACCGATTGAGAAACTGCAAATTGCCTGAAAAAAAACACTATAATGAAAAAGAACGTACCCAGAGGATTCTATGAGGAAAACGTGGCGACTGTGGATGATATTGACGTAAGTGCTGTTGTGTGGAAAGATAACAAGCCCGTTAACCTTCTTTCCACTTACGTAGTAGCAGAACCAGCAACCACAGTCACACGCTTCGATAAATCGAAGAAAGAGAGAGTTGCTATTCCATGCCCCAAAGTCATCAAGGAGTACAATGCCCACATGGGAGGCGTGGACTTATTAGATTCATTTATAGGTCGTTGTCACATCACAATGAAGAGCCACAAGTGGACCATGCGCTTATTTTATCATTTCCTGGACCTCGCAGTTATAAATTCATGGGTTATGTTCAAGAAGGTAAATAATATAAAAGGAAATGATCAACTTCTCAATTTGGGTACATTCAGACTAGAACTTGCTGAAACCCTCTGCAAATTGGGTCTACCTGCAAATGGCGCTAAACGTGGTCGACCTAGTGGGAGCACAATACAAAGAGAACTTGTAATGAAGAAGTTCCGAGGACCAGCTCAAGCAATTCCTTTGAAAGACGTCAGATTGGATCAGACATGTCATTGGGCAGTTTGGCTGGATAAGCAGCAGAGGTGCAAATTCCCAAAATGTTCAGGCTTTACATTCAAAATGTGCCAAAAATGTCGTGTATCTTTATGTGATACGAAAAAAAGCAATTGTTTTTATAAATATCATAATGAAGAATAAATAAATACATTTCAAAAACAATATCCTCTCTTATTTTACCCATACTTGCAAAATCTAAATGAATGCGCAATGTAGTTTATACAACACTCACATTATTGCAAAAAAAAGTATAGTAAATTCATGTCTAGATTTTTTTACTCATTTTTCCTAGACAGTAATACATGTCTATTACACAAATATATTTTTTTAAAACGTGAAACAAAAATCGTCCATTTAAGGGTTAAATAAACAAAATAATAAAATATTGTCCGAACACTGAATGTTGACACAGGCGTGACGTCACGAGCATACGCCATGACACTTACAAACGTTTTGGCGTCTAAAACCAAATTAGCTTATAATTGCGGCTTAAACCGTTGCTTTCTACAGAAATAAGTTTGTTTATGGAAATAGGAGAAATGTAAGAAAACTATACAGTCGTTTTTTTTTAAACTAGCTATAAGGCATGGTATTGAGCAAATCACTAAACTTTGTTCAAGAACAGAAAAAAAAATAAGAAATCACTATGGAACTTGTGAAATTACCTGCTGTTAGTCAGTTGTCGCGCTATTGGCTAATTTAAACACAAAATCTGAAAAGTCGCATGTTCATGAGACGTACAAGTTCTAGGCACAATAAAAGCTATTATATTTATACTCAGATATATAAACCTGACTCCATAATTTTGTTTAATATCTCCAAAGGTGTAACTAGCACATGTTTGTAAATAAATAGTTCACACGCTCACACGCTCATCCGCTTAAGGGGTGGGGGGGGGTTATTTGATGACTTGCATGCTGTTTATATACAGCTAAATAGCTCATAACAGTAGGTAGTAGATAGGAAGTAACAGCAAGTGACACTGCTATAGGAATATTTAGAAACATAGGCAGCATGTCATGTGTGCGCACAGCTCAATTGGTGGCGCGAAGCCCACCTCAAAACATGGCAGACCTGAAAACATAAGGTGTGAGGCGTTTGGTGAATATTCCCTTCTTAGGAGATGCCTGTTTAGTAGCGAAATATTACTAGACTGATGAAGAAGCAGGGCAGCGAAAGGAGCTTCTGTTAGTGATACCTTTGCTATAAAATTTAGCAGTATAGCCCAATATATATCTACATACAATATGTAAATTTTACTACATAACCATGTTACATCCCTTGTATTTTGATATCCATAAATTTTTGCAATGTTCATTTCGTATTAATTGTTCACCACATTCATTTCGATATTATCTGTGATCACATCACAACTCTACTACCTTGGACTGTCGAATTGAGAGACTTCGGACAGCAGTAGGCCGGCTACTTAGTTTCCTGAGAGGTCCCTCAACATCTGTGTTAGTCAGTGTATCTCATAGGTGCTGGTGACACGGGTGCATGCAAATTGATTCCTTCCAACTCGTTTCCCGTTAACCAATAGCAACATCGGGTTGTTGAGCCTCACCGACTTGAAGTTGTATGTCTATAAGGAAACAGTAATGTATTATATAACATAAATACCTATCATCTATCATGTTTAATGTACATAAAAATATTCTAAAAATAATTGAAAATCACTAACTACATACATACATACAGCCACGACTTTTTACCATATAAAGGGGTAGGCGGCGACCACTTTTCGCCCCCGCGGGAAACGTATTGTCTTTATTATTGAGTGTTAGAAAAATATAGCCTCAATTACTGTTTTTGATCTTGTTGTTGAGCTAATGAGAGCAAAATCTACGAACATATAGAAGATTTCGACGAATTGAAAATATAAAATATAATAAGAAACACTGTATACTATTTCATTCTCTCGCAGGCTATATTCTATAGATGCATATGTTTTTTTTTTATTTTTAGTGTCTCTCTTCGTTTCGTTGAGTTTTAAATCACAATGATTCTAAAGAAGTTTTCACTTCAAGAAGGTTACATTGAATGGTTGGGAAAAAAATTATTTGCACTGGATCTTCGTGTTACAACTGCTAACTTATTTAACAAATGTTTTGGGTCGCCTCCGGTTTGCAAAATATTAGCCGATTGGTAACGTAAAAGAGTGTCGCCACGAATTTTCATCTTACCGCCAATTTAGAATCGTGTTTATGCGTTTGCAGAATTGGCTCTGGAATGGCAACACAGTCCCCAATGATTGCTCCACGTCCGTCTGCCCAGTTATATACAGTGACACAAATGCACTCCATACTCTCGTCCACAATAGCGAATGTGCTGGAAAAAAATATTTTACTGGTAACAACAATAGGTTAGGCACCAGGTGTCCCGCCTCTAATTATATAGTATGTGAAAAAGTTGGCAGACTTTTTATATCAAACCTCTCAAGCATTGGAGCACAGCATGAAGGGCTCATCACACCTCCAATGCTAATACATATATTCTCAAAAATGGGAAGTATTCTGTATTTAACCATATTACCATATTACCCGTATTTTTAATTAACATTGTGTTGCTGAAGCATTTTATCACAGAATTTAACAGAAATTTCACAGAATTTTTTCATTAAGTATTTAAGGGGTCATAGGAACAAATAAAATGTTACATATATTTAATAATACTCACAAAGGGACAGCATTCTCATTGTGTATGGACCCAACAACTCTGCCTAGTAAAACTTTTCCCTCATTAGCACCTTCCACTAATGCATCCAATCGTATATACTCCAAAGTGACATTGCATCGAGTGCCAAATGTATGGAAATTTGCTGGACCATAAACACCCAGCATTTTTTTATCTAGAGACTGAAAATAATGGGGAGTTATATTATAAATATAAACACATCAGTTAATAATTATAGAATTTTTGTGTTTCAAACACTTTCCTTTTGAATACCTCTTTACTTGACAATTCATACACTGCTATTAACCTCGATTTTAGTTAATCTAATGCTATCCTTTCTTTTTTCTTGGATTTTTTTGATAGGAGCCAAATTTAATGTGTATATAGTTTCGGTGATGTAATTGCTGTTAGCCTTTTTGGATTTTACAGCTTGATCGGATACTGTGCTCACGAGCCAGGGGCCCGCGTGCCTGGTTTGGTTTGACCCAAACATAAATACTTAAATAAACTCCTACAAAAACATCGAAATTCGGACTGTGTCGCGTTCGCTGCGTGCTTGCGCGATTTCGAATATCTCAAATGATTTTAAGTCGTCTAATGACCGTCCGAGGGAGACGTCGCGCGTCGTGGTGCGTGTTATATTAAAGCTATTAACGGTGTGTACAGTGTAGCCTGGATCGTGACTGACCGTATCGTGGTCAGGGAGTGCTGAGACGTCCGTGTCGTCTAGCACGTTTCGCGGGCGACGTTTGTGTACGGTCGCGTTTCTGTCTGGTCGGTAATTTGCTGCTTTAACCACCAGCGGGTTTGGATGAACCGCGGCTTTTTCGAAAAACCGCCGTGATACTTCTCTGAAGTGTTCAGAGATTAAGGGCATTTCACAGTCGCTGTGAAGGTCTACGTTGCGTTGATATCAACCGGCTCCGGTGGCAGTTCGCAAGAATCGATTTTGAACGCTCTGTAACTTCTTTAATTGATTGCCCGTCGCGTGAGCGAAAGCGACGCAAGCATAGGCCATTACGGGTCTTATGCAAGTCTTATAGAGGCGAAGTTTGTGTCTTAAGCACATTTTGCTTGAGGCTTGAGATAAAAGCCGCTCTATTTCGAATGTTTTTTATGTGTGCAGCGAACGACATCGCTGCGTCTAAAGTGACCCCGAGGTATTTGACGCTCTTTTCCCAGGGTATAGGGCGTCCGAATAGGGTGGTCGTGCCTAGTTGATTGTTGCCGATTGTGTGAATTCGTCTAGCGGGCTTTGGCGTGCCCCTCGCGAAGTATATCGCTACACTTTTCTCGGGGTTCACCTCTATATTTAATGTGTGTATGTAACACATACATATAGTGTAATACATATGTAAAGAACATTGCCTTCTAGTTTTTTACTGCATTAGTCTTTTAGATATCGGAATAACAATATCAAAAATGTCAGTCTGTTTGGCAATAGAAACTTTCGATTCTGGAGATGCGTTTTCAACAGTCGACTGTTTAAGGATGTTATATTGTCAAAAGGTTTACCTAAAATTAATGATATCATTGTGACAATATACCTGCACCATTTGAGTTAACCGCTTAGTCTTCAGTTTGCCACGTGTGCGCACCAACTCATTTGTAGCATTCAGATATTGCACCAACTTTGTGCGTTCGGTTTGCGGCGGCTGCCATGGCGGATCCAAACGGCAAGCATAATCGAAATTCTGCAATGCCTCGTCATAATTCTCTTCGTATTTCAATGCCTGGAAAATGATACAAAACTTGAAGGAGAATGGACAAAACTAAAAACAATTAGAATGTATCTTGTATGCTGTATTTATACATGTTATGAGACTTAAAAGAAATTAAACTACAGTCCATAGGCAACGGCACATGCTGCCTCTCATTTTCGATAGGGTTCTAGATCTACCCGCTCATAAGAGTTACTTTAGTGGTGTTAGCAAACTTTATATGTCAAAATATTTTTTTTTTTTTAAAGTGTGGTTTAATCATGATATTTTCTTCACTGTCGAACAAGAATGCTGAATTAAAATTGTAATTAGCAATTTCAGGTAACCGACACTGGGAATTATTGGTGTTCCCAGGTCACATGCATACTATAGACTTCATGACATTTGCCTATGCCAAAGTTCCGACATAGTAGTACACTTAGTGAACTTTTAAATTGAATTTTTATGTTTTAAATACTTTTTATGTAACACTGACTCAAATCTTATGCTAAAATCTGTTTGTCTGTCTATACAGATGTACACAACCCGAAAACTGCTTATAGTCTAATCAAATTTATATAATATATATATTATATGAGAATTATATACCCCATATAATTCTTGGGAGGTAAACATAATAAAAGATGAAAGATAGAATATCTGTATATCTGTAAGTAAGGCACAGATGTAAACAAATTCAGACACAGACTAAGACTTGAAAACAGAGCACATTTGTGAAAGGTTACAGGTTAACAATTAACATAATATGAGATTGTCACCATTATTTTTTCTATTCCTTAAGCTAAAGGCTAAGGTCTTTTAAAATCATTGAATCAAATAAAGCTCAAAATAGCTACAGATATAAATAAAAATTACTTACAATTCCCTTATTAAAATACAAATCCGGCTGTCCTTTTGCTACTGGATCCAACCAAGCCTGTTTGTATGCACTCATGCATAATTTTAAAGTAGCAGGATCTTGTGCAACCATGAAGAATTGACAAAGATATGCATTACCCAGTACTGTCCATGAAACACCATCTTTGATATCTTGTGAAACTGCTTCCTTGGCTAACTCAACACTCTTTAGGATAAGGGGAGCAGCTTCACTACGCTTTTTGCCACCACTTTCTTGTCGAAGAATAATTGAGAGGCAGCGAAGGGAGAGACGATTGCGTTCCTGCAAATGAAAAAGAGTTTTCAAATTAAATTATGTATATACATAACTTTTATATATACATACATTTTCATAACCTCAACAACTTTCATATCCACAACTCCATGACATGCTTACTTTTTATCACACCTATACTCACTATTTAAGGAAAGTCCCAAAAACATAAAAAAACAAGCAATGCACATATTTTTGTGCTATACTAGCTAATGATTTATCAACACGGCGCATTATGTGTATTCTCTATTAGCCCATGACTTTATCAGGAAGTATATGTTTGATAGAAAAATTATGCACCATTGTATTGATTTAAAAAAATATTAGATACCACCAACTCATTAAACACAATCCAAAAGACAAATGTATAAAATAAACAATTCATTGTCTTGCAAAACTACATCTGGCATAACCCTAACAAGAATAAGAGATACTAATGCCCAAAATGCACTTTGTAGAAATGGATTAAATAATTTATAAAACCAAAAAAAAACTTACATGCTTTAGTGCACCTTCAAAGCTAGCTTTTGCCTCTTTAACATTCATATTTTTCCAGTAACACTCTCCCAATTCATTCCAAGCATCTCCGAGATGTGGGTTTAATTTTACTGCCTTACTGAGACATTGTGATGCTCTTGAATCATAAGTAGGACTGATGTTATAGCATCTGCCTTTTAAATAAAGGAACTGAGCTCGCAGCATGAAGGGAATTTGTGTATCGACTGAAACAATTTACATTTGAAACATTACCATTGTTTTTTTAATTTGCAGAGCATTTGGTATTTTGATAAATTATGTTTAGCTTTTCAATAAAAATATGGATCACAAAAATTTCAATGACTGAAGGTGACTGTGAGCTAGTGTAATTGCAGGTCAAATGAGACTTAAGAACTGAGGTTGCAACACTTTGCACTTCTCACTAGAAGCACATTGCGGCACCACACTGAACTTTCAAGGTGACATTACAAATGTTATACCAGCTTGTACAAAAATACATTACAAAATACAGTACAAAAATTATTGGTGGTAGGATTCCTGCAAAGGTACTCCCCAGGGCCAGTTATTCTGCCATGAAGCAGTACTATTACTGTGTTTCGGCTTGAAGGGCACTGTGAACTAGTGTAATCACTGGGCATATGAGACTTAAGAACTGATGTCTCAAGGTGACAGATGCTATATGGTGTCACACAGAAATGTTCTGGGTGACATAGCATTGGTTGTGTCGTTAGGGCGGATTATGCACTTCCCATCAGGTGAACATTTTGCTTTTTTTGGTACTTTCTACAATTAAAAAAAACTTTGTTGAGATATGAGATGAAATTTCTAGTTGTACTGCTATTGGCTGTACAATGGACAGCCACATTTAAATACTACTGGTAATAATATACATTTACTAGTAGTATTTAATAATATACAACAAGAAATAAGTTCAATATAAATGTTTGAATTGTAAAGATAACAGAATAAAATTTTATATGATCATGTAACTGATACAACTTAAGAGTCTAATAATTGGTGTTACTTTTAGGATAATAAACACTATTTACAGATTGGTTAAAGCATTACAATAACACTACAGAGGACAAAATTGTCTCTTACCATTTATAGATTCAAATTTTTGTACAAGTAGATTCTTTTTTTTTTCAACAAAATTGTTCTTCTCTGTAGCTAATTCAATTGGATGGTTTTCAAAAAAAAGATCTCTAAATTCATATAGCACTTGAAGCTCTTTCTGTAAGCGTTAAACAAGACGGAATTAATTAAAAACAAATTAACTTTATGTTCATAACAATCATCGTGTTTAATTAATGTGGGTTAAATCTGTTTCACAATTAGTACATTATTAATAAAATCATTTACATAGTGAAACAGTTTTCATACAATAACAAACAAATGGAAAATGTAATGTAGGTATTGTGGTAAGATGTAACCGATGTAACCTACCGACAATTCATTCATTATTTCTGTTATATTTTCCAATATTTCAACGTCATCCTCTGTGTGTAAAGGCATCGCTGTATTATTAACCCCCAAATTATAAGTCCTAGGCTAATATAAACTCTAGTAAGGATAATTTTAATAAAAAATTACCCCAGAGCAAAGCTTACAGAAAGATAGAATTTTATTTTTATTCAAAGAGAGAGTCTAAAAGTTTTTTTTTTTTTTTAACTTGTGATGGCAATAGTTTTAACTTTTTGCCAGTTTCAAAGTTTGGGAAACTAGTTTGCGGTTAACGGATAAGACGGAAAATTCGGAAGCATGGAATAAAACGATCAATTATAATAGAAATTTATACATAGATATACCTTCACAGAAAACTACTTATACTTTAATCTATATATAGATATATACACATAAATATAAATATATTTTCTTACTCAAATAATAAAATATACAGACAGTTGTAAATTGTAAATATGGACATAAAGATTGTTATATTTTGATGTTATTAGCTACGATAAATTTCACAAGTACTTTGTAATATGTTTTGGGATACATAAGGATACAAGAAAGACGGGTTGGCATATTAACTTTAAGAGAGTATAACTGTTGTAGAAAGGAAGAGCGGTCGTAGAATGGACAGGAAAAGAAAATGTGTTCTAAGTTCCCGATGTCGGTTCCACACTCACAAAGATCGTTAGTTTCAATCCGCAGTCGTGCAAGGTGAGTTGGAGTACAAACATGTCCTAAGCGCATTCGAATAATAATGCTTGCAGATGTTTTCGAACACAGCACCTTGAAAAACCACGGTTTATCGGGTATAGATGGTTGTATATTATAATACTGCTTCCCTTTGATCTGACCACTCATTGTCCAAAGTCTATTCCAAGATTCCTGGAGATAAACTCTAGACAGGGCAGTCAGATCGTGGGAATAATTTTTGAATGGGAATTTAATTCCACTGTGTACTGCATCTTTTGCTAGTTTGTCAGCTTTCTCATTTCCCTTTACGCCACAATGACTTGGAATCCAGGAAAAGGTAATTGAATAACCTTTTAATGTGCATAATTTAATTTTTTTCCGAATTTCAATGATAATGGGATAGTACGGTTTCATTTTATATGGAAATTTTTCTAATGTTTGTAAGGCACTCTTAGAATCTGTAAATATAATACTTTTTGAAAGCTTCATTAAATAAATGTATTCCAATGCTTTAAAAAGGCCGAAACATTCACCAGTAAAAACTGAAGTCTCTGGAGGCATTTTAATTTTTTGAATAATTTTAGATTGGGAATGAAACACACCAACACCTACGCATTCTGAAATCTCAGATTTGGATGCGTCCGTAAAAATATAATGCCAGTCGTGCCATTCTTCCCTAAGAGTATAATTAAATTTAATATCTGCTTCTATGTCATCTTTATTTATACCGAAATCATAAATTACGCGTGGTGAAATTATTAAAGACTCGAAGTCAGAACAAAACAATGATAAAGAAGGAGTGCGATGAATACGTGTAGGTAGTGATAGAAATTTACGGTAGCTTTTTATGAGGCATGGAGGTGATTTATGTGCCCAATAACGGGAAGTTTCAATAAGTTCATTAAGATTTTGTAACTTCGAAAGAAGAGGGTGATGTGAAAATTGAATTAAGCGAAACATAAATTTATCTGCCAAAAATTGTCTTCTCAAATATAAGGGCGGCTCACAGCATTCTACCTGTAAGGCATTAATTGGGGAAGACTTTATGGCCCCAGTTATTATTCTGAGAGCTTTAGACTGGATAGTATCCAAATTCTTAAGCCCCATTACACTACCACTGTTCTATGCAAATGTACCGTAATCGAGAACACTTCTGATAAGTGCATTGTATATTAATTTTAGATAAAATGGATGAGCTCCCCACCATACACCAGTGAGACATCTCATTATGTTTAGTAAGCGTTCACATTTTGTTATTACAAACTCGAAATGGAGAAGACCATTAAGTCTACTATCTAATATGACTCCCAGAAATTTGGCGTGGTTCTGAACATCTAAAGGTGTATTATTGTAATTAATATTAACAGTTGGGATAGAACGCTTTCTTGTAAATACTACGATGGAACTTTTGGATACTGATAAATCTAATCCATTAGTATCCAGCCAGCCTTTTAAGAGATTAAGTGAGTTGTTCATCATATTACTAGCTGCATCAATTTGGTCATGTGATGTATATAAAAGTAAGTCATCGGCGTATTGCAAAATATTTACGGTGTTATTCAGTGATGCTTCCAAGTCGTATGTGTAAATATTATATAATAAAGGACTTAGCACGGATCCTTGTGGCAATCCTTTAAAAACCGTACGTGAAATGATTGTGTAATCGTCGAGTTTTAATGTAATAGTTCTTTGTGACATTATGTTACTTATAAAATTAACTAAAATTTGAGGTACACGTAAAGCTGTCAGTTTTTGTCTTAGGATTGAAAGCACTACATTATCATATGCAGAAGAAATGTCAAGGAAAGCAGCAATTACCATTTTATTACATGTGAAAGCTTGCAGTATATCGGTAGTAAATATACTGATACTGTCGATTGTACTCCTGGACTTCCTAAACCCAAACTGACTATCGGCTAGCAATCTCTTACTTTCTACATACCATTCTAACCTGTTTTTAATCAAATGTTCAGCAATTTTAACCAAAACTGAAGAAAGGGCGATAGGTCGATAAGAAGAAGCATTATGAATAGGTTTATTTGATTTCAGTATGGGAACAATTTCTTGTAATTTCCATGATGAAGGAATGTTTCCAGACATCATGGCAGCATTTATAACATTTAAATAATAATCTAGAGCTTTATCTCCAAGTTTAGCCAAAAAGGAGTAAGGAATACCATCTTCCCCTGGAGCGGAGTCTTTTACGCAAGACAGGACACCTTTCAATTCTGACAGTAAAAATAAAGAATTCAAAACGTCTAAGTTATCAAGAGGTAATGAGGTTGTGTAGTTATGGAAGAAAAAATGCTGTGGTACTGTAGGTGGTGCACAGATATCCATAAAGTCATTTGCTATTGACAAAGGAATAGGACAGTAGGATACACTGTTAAACGCCGTCCTAAAACGTCTTATGCAATTCCAGACTTGGGAAGGACTACTATCAGGAGACAAGGATGTACAAAATGCTCTCCAACCTTCACGTTTTTTATTCTTGAGTAATTTTTATGTTTCTCTAATAACATTTTGTAAAATATAATGTTTTCTTTTATTTACGCGAATATTACACATTTAAATAAAACTACTTTTTTACGGATTTTATCGCGTTTAATTTTTGAACTATTTTTACCCGACGTTTCGGACGCTTTACAGCACCCATGGTCACGGGGGGACTGAGGTGACAGTTGTCCCAATGTCATAGTTAACCCGGAGTACCTTCAGCTTTTAATTATTATTTGTAGTCCGATCTACGCAGAAAGAGCTTACTGTGTCTTGAAGCCTTGCAGTGGTATGCTTGGTTTTTGATTTAATTTTATTAATAATAGGATCCCAAGCCGGTGGTAATACCCAACCATCTTCCCTATTGAAATTAGGATGTTTTTTAATTTCAATAGCCTCGCGAATCATCCTTGGTAGGAATCGGTGTTCTTTTGCAAGGATTTGTGGTCTATCAAATCTGATGTAATGGTTGGGATGATCCAGAACATGGTCACAGACTGCAGACTTCCTAGAGCGTCGATGCTTCACATCAGCTATGTGTTCTTTAACGCGGGTTTTAATGGATCTTTTAGTTTGTCCTATGTAAGAGAGACCACATTCACAATCCAGCTTGTATACTCCTGCATCTTGTAGAGGGATGTTACACTTGACAGATGGTAAAAACTGACTTATCTTCTTCGGCGGCTTGAAAAATGTTCTTATAGAAGCTCGCTTCAAGATATAGCCAATCTTGTCCGTGACTCCTCTGACATATGGAAGAACAGCAGGTACACGCTCGACTGTGGCCGGCTTCACTCGGTCACTGCGACGAAGGCGCGGAACCCGAAGCTTGTTGTCTTGCAAAACTTGCTTGACATGCTGAAGCTCGGCGGCCAGGTGTTTACTGTCACAGATCCCTTGTGCTCTCTGAAACAAAGATTTACCCACGGTAGCTAACTGTGAAGGATGGTGGTGAGATTCACCATTTAAATACCTATTTGTATGGGTCTTTTTTCTATACACAGTGTGACACAAGGTGTTATTAGGATTCCGAATTACTAACACATCCAGAAAAGCTAAAGAGTTATTTGCCTCTAACTCCATTGTAAATTGAATTTTAGAGTTTAGGGAGTTAAGGTGGTCTAGAAATGCAGTTACTTTATGCGATGGTAAAATTGTGAAAGTATCATCTACATACCGCTTGTAGAATCTTGGATTTACAGGAGAAGTACGGAGGGCTTTCTCCTCAAAGTCTTCCATGAAAATGTCGGCGACAATGGGAGATACTGGAGAGCCCATCGCCACACCATCTACTTGCTTGTAGTACTGTTCCTTCCACAATAGATAGCCAGATGTAAGGCAATGTCTAAGTAGTTCTGCATATTCTGCTGGCATGTTGTTCTCCGCTAGCTTCCTGGATACAATTGAGATGCAGTCTTCTACAGGTAGGCATGTGAATAGCGACTGGACATCAAAACTGACCATAGTTTCATTGTCAGTAAGATGTAGGT
Organism: Luehdorfia chinensis; assembly: GCA_019845155.1. Taxonomy (NCBI): domain Eukaryota; kingdom Metazoa; phylum Arthropoda; class Insecta; order Lepidoptera; family Papilionidae; genus Luehdorfia; species Luehdorfia chinensis. Next base: position 3,649,098 of record JAHVAK010000125.1, read on the forward strand.
CTTTAATCTCACTGACAAAATGGTATGAATCCTTTGTGTGTGCTCTTGTTTGTCCTCTGAGCGGTGAGAGTATTTTCGCTACATGCTGAGCCAATCTATAAGTTGGTGAATCGATCTGGCTCACTATTGGACGTAATGGAGCATTTGGTTTGTGTATTTTAGGTAACCCATACAACTTCGGTGGTTTGGCACATGATGGTATTACCGAATTTACGTCCAGATTCAATTTTTCGGAGTATTTCTTTGCTAGCTCGCTAGTTGTTTTCAGCGTGTTCGCGGTTGGGTCTGATTTAACCTTTTTATAAATATTTTCTTCCGACAAAAGTTGTTCAATTTTAAAATTATAATCTGACGTATCCATTACTACCGTAGCGTTTCCTTTATCCGCGCGGAGGATCGTGAGTTCCGGTCTGTTCCGTAAGTTGTTCAACGCTTTAAATTCGTCTTTGGGAAGATTTAGTTTGGGCACTGAACTTCGACGTAACATAGACGAAATGTCTTGACGCATGGCCTCCAAATCTTCCTTACCGATATTATTTTTATACAGACAATCTTCGACACTACAGATAATTTCTTCGTACGGGATTTTTCGCGGTGTTATTGCGAAATTCATTCCTTTCGATAATACGTTTAATGTTGGTTCATCCAGTGTTTGTTTTGACAGATTATAGACCGCGCGTAGTCTATGATCTTTGTCTGTTGTCAACGGTAACATTCCGTTCATACGTTGAGATTTGTATTTGACATTTAATTTGTTCGTTAATTTTTGGTATTTATCTATATGTTTATTTTTGCATTCATTATATTTAGCTGTTTCGCGCTTATTTAAATAATAAAAAATTTAAATAATAAAATTTAAATATTTTGTAAAATATTTAAATTTTCCTCCGACATATCTTGAGCATATATTTTTTCTGCATATTTCCTTCTTTTGACCGCTTTGGAACACTCTTCGTCCCACCATGGAGGTGAGGGAATTTTTCTGGATGTACTAACCTTTTTAGGAAAAATTTGATCTGCAACATCTACTAAGCATTTTGTTAAGGCATCAGATGCATCATCTACCTTGCCATGCGTAATTGGTGGAAGTTCTTCTATCTTCTGTTCTATAAGTGATTTAAACCTATCCCAGTCAGCATTTTTTAATTTATATTTAAGCCTGGGTTTTATTTTTCTTTCAGTTGGAGATTTAATAGGGGTAGAGATAAGAAGAGGGAAATGATCACTACCAAAACTTGAGCTAAGAGGACTCCAAGTCATGGCAGAGGCTAAATCTGGGGTGCATATGGATAAATCTACTGCACTTATATTCCCATTAGGACGTGTGCGGCGTGTAGGAAGTCCAGTATTTAACAAACACAAATTATGATTGTCTAATATTTCTAAGAGGTGTTCACCATCATTGTTAGTGATAGAGCTCCCCCACGCTTGATGGTGGCAATTGAAATCGCCAAGTACTAAAAAAGGTCTTTTTAAATTTGAAATAATATTATTAACTTCACTCAGTATAATATTTGTGACACGTGGAACATATATTGAAATAACAGACAAGTTACCTACACGAATACCTAAAATATTTAAATGATCAACACCGACAAAAGGGAATGATAAGTTAAAAAAAGGAAGAGAATTTTTAATTAATATGGCTACACCACCATATCCGTCAAGTCTATCTTGTCTAATACAAGTATAACCTGAAATCTTAAACGTAATTTCAGGTTTTAACCATGTCTCTAATAGTGTGATAATAATAGGGTTGTATGTATTAATGATATAAATAAGGTCACTTTTCTTAGGTATTACACTCCGGCAATTCCACTGAACAATCTTGGAATCCATTGTTATCAGTTCTCTGGCATAAAAATTCTTGAAGAGCAGCAACGTGGGACGGTCTCAACAAATTACTTTGAAATGAATTAATTAAGGCTAACATTAACTCTACTAATTGCATTTGATTAGATTCTATAGATTTCGGTACTATCGCACATCCATTTTCGGAAGCAGGAATCTGATATTCATTGATAATTGCATTGTGAGCTGTTTGGTCATAACCTTTTAAAGTTTTAGGAATTGTAGGGGAACGTGGCTTTGCGAAGACCGTCTTTTTATAAGATGTGGATGTAAATGTATTATTGGAGGAAGACTTTACAAGTTCTGGTTGAGTGGGGGCATTAGTGACGTCAGCATAAGATTTAGAAACAGCAGGATGGAACTTGCATGCTTCTATATAAGAAATACTGCTTTGTGCCATTGTGGTTTTAATCCCTTTTTGTCTGCTAAATTCTGGACAAATTTTATTTATTGCGTAATGATAACCAGAGCAAATAATACATGATGCAGCATCTTCTTCAACCGAGCAGCTATCACCAGTATGATCTTTTCCACATTTATAACAGCGTGGCTTTGAGCGACACATAACTTTTGTGTGCCCGTATCTACAGCATTTATAGCATTGAATTGTAGGATATATATATAAGTCTACAGTAAGTGCATTGTAACATATGTATACCCGCTTTGGCAAAACCTGACCATCAAAAGTAATTACAACAGACTGTGATGGTTTCCAAACAGTATTTCCATTAACTTGTGTTTTATAATTTAGTCTTCTAATTTTAACAATTTCTCCGCAACCTATAGGCACAGTTGTGTTTGCTAGTACTTCCTCTAGAGACCAATCAGCTGGTACTCCTCGTACCAAGCCCATTCTGACAACATTGAAAGTCGGGATAAAAGCCTTTAAGTTATTAAAAGATAACGTATTGTTATTAATAAAATCATTGGCATCTTGGTGGTTTGAGAAAGCGACAGTACATCTATTTCTTCCAATTCTTTTAACACTACCAATCACTATATTTTTAAAATTATTCTTTTTTAGAAAATTGCCAAAGGTAATAGGATGCAGTATAGAACCATCATTAGGGGACACCTCTACACGTTGCACATGCACAACATAAGGAGCTGTATCAGTTGGAATATAAAGTTTACGACCAATCTGTTCCTTTGATGTTACAGAATCAATATTAGGTGGCTGAAGTGCTACCTGAGAAGATTGTTCTATTTCTGTAATTTTGTTACTTGGCAAAGCATTGTTTAAACAGTGACATTCTGTCTCATTATCTATATTATTATTAGACTGCTTCCCATGAAGTTTCTGTTTGCTACGCTTGTTACATTTTTTACAAATTTTTTGGGCGCGAACGCGTTTACGTGAACCTTCGCGGGAAACAGATCCATCCGTGTCCATTCCACTTACATCATCATTTGAAACCGTAACATAGCTAGCAACGGGGGGACCCAGGCCAGGACCTGAATCCCCCGCGCTGCAGTTAGGGGGATCTATCATATATGGTAATAATTAATATTTACAAAACTCACCACTGTTACGAAAATGTACACAAATATTAATAAAATAAAGAGAATATCTACAATATTAAAAATAACTGATCGTTTTTTTTTTTTTACAATAAATTAAATAAAATTTTGAAAATTTACTCCCGCCTCTTCAAGTTTCCCGCAAAAATCATTTTTTTTTTATTTTGAAGAGTCTAAAAGTTTTTATTAAAAAAGAAAACCACAGTGTGACCAGATTAAATTTTACGAAATTACCGAGGCACTTCAAAAAAATACTGAAATATGCCGACGTACAAAGGACTAAATATACCAATAAAAATACTGATTTTCTAAACATGTTTAATTTAATAATCATCATCCATTATCACAATAAATGTTAGACTTGTATTTTAACATTATTTTCGAAGGATTACAATTGACACAACCTCATTCATCTTTAACAACTTGCTTTGTTTTTAAAATTGCTGATACATTTTTGTTCATAAATCTGTTTCTTTGTTCCGTTTTTATTAAATTTATCTGTGAAAATATGCGCTCATATGCAGCAGATACCGGTATACATAGCAAAGATTTACTGCAACTAGTTAAATTTTTGTATTTCAACATTCCATCACTACTAGAAATTTTCCCAACCTTCACCTAAAATTTGTTCACAAGAAGGGGTAAGCCAGTACTCGAAGATTGCAACATACTATTTCGCGATGGACTTTTAAGGTTCTTTATTATTCCTCAATTAACTGCATTTGTTCTGACTGTACTTCGTACGGAAAATATTCTATTATATTTCTTAAACTGCGTAATATACAGCAGTGTGCGGGTCAAGAAATATAAGTCCCGGAAAATTTTGTTTTCAAAAGGCAAACGTGATTTCAATCGCGTTCATAACTCAGTTAAAAATGATTGGTACCTTCTGAAAAACTCAGCAATTTGATTTTTCATGTTTATATTTTCCCTGTGTTTAATTCATTCTTGCCCTACTTGAATACCTAAGTACATATCTTTCAAAGGCAAATAATTCACATTTGACTTCGGGTCTAACGGAAATACGTTATAACTAATGCACGGACAGCTTTTGATATAATTAGTTAGTCTTCAACGGCACCAATGGTTTAACCCTTGAACGGTCACTCAAAGCTACCAATGGTAAACCCGCAGATAGAATCCACTCACCTATGCGGTACCAACATGTGACTAACGCCATTGTTAACTTCCAAGCTACTGGTTGTAAGTGCCGTCACTTCGAACCATCGCAATGCTCTCACTTTCTCAACATACACATACGCGATCATTATTAGCATTCATATTAACCATTCGCGATACTGCCCTTCAGGCTGGCTTTCCTTTTCATAATAATGACTAGAAGCGTCGCCGGAGTTTCTTGCGGCATTTCTGCTACAGCTTCTACGCATTCCGAGTTGGTGGTTAATACAGATGTTTAAAAGTTCTCGCGATAGAAGTAACTGACCGAGCCGTGGTTCGGCCCTCTCGGGCACCCACGAGTCAGCATACTTACACGTACACGGTAACAGTACAAGTCAAGGTCCGCACTCCGATCCGGACCCTTGCGCTAGTTACTTACAATAAAGGTTTCGGCTAGGCGCCCTCAGCGGTCACCTTCGGGCGAAGCTGTAAAAGCCTTGGGGCTAACAGTGACCACCAGTCATAAAAAATCGGATTGAAAGTTGACTGAGCGATGAGGGCGCATAGCTGAAACCTTTATTTATGGATAACCAGCTAAGGTCAGTTATTTCATTCGGAAAGGCATTTGCATTATTATTTAAATTAAAAAAAAAACGTAAAGTTTCAGCCTATAAATGTCCCACTGCTGAGCACAGCCCTCCTCTCATTTCTGAGAGGGTTTTGGAGCTAGGAAGAATCCGTCGCGCTGCTCCAATGCGGGTTGGCGGACTTCACATATCTTCGAAATATTTTTTATTTCTCAGACATGCAGGTTTCCTCACGATGTTTTCCTTCACCGCTGAGCACGTGGTAAATCAGCACTTAAAATAGCAATTAAAAATTTTAGTGGTGCCGGCACCGGGGCTCGAACCCAGGTCACTCGCATACTAAGAAATTTAAAGCGAGCGCCTAGCCCCTGAGCTACCAAGCTAAATTTAAATTTACCCCCAATTCCGATTGCGTGTCCGTTGGAGAAGAAATGGCGCAAGAAACTCCTGCGACGCTTCTATTATTGATACCAGAGGAAAACCGGCATAAAATGCGGCGGCATCGCTAATAAGTTTGTTTGATACGCCCTCGCCGACGCCGGAGGCGATATGATAGTATTTGTGATGTGTGTAATGTTGAATAGAGTGCTTGGGCCCTAGTAGTTGCGACATTCAGAGTTAGCTACAGGCTTTGCTGTGAGTGTGTAATGTGATAAAACTATTTTAATCCACTTGAAGCAAACAGGTAAAGTAAAAAAGCTTGAACGGTGGGTAGTACCTCAAGAATTGAGTGACTGACTACTGCGTTACATTGCTCAACCGGCACCATAATGAAGAGAATTTTAAATAGGGTCATTACCAGTGATGAAAAGTCGATCCTGTACGATAATCGGAAGCGCTCGTTGCAATGGCTGAACCCTGGGGAACCAGCCAAATCCTGCCCCAAGTGAAAATTTACTCAGAAAAAGTTACTTGAGTGAGTTGAGTGTTTGGTGGACTAGTGCCGGTGTCGTTCACTACAGCTTTCTAAAATCTGGTCAAAGGATTACGGCAGATATCTATTGTCAGCAACTGCAAACCATGTTGGAATAACTATCTGCTAAACAACCCAGGCGGGTCAATCGCTCTAGGCCACTGCTGCTTCAGGACAACCCTAGACCACACATTGCACTACAGACGTCTGCTAAACTAGAGGAGCTGGAATTGGAATATCTGCGACATTCATAATTTGGATAACTTCTTACAAGGAAAAAAATTCTACTCCTATACAAACCGCCTTCAGAGAGTTTAATTCTCGCCCCCATGGTTTTTTTATTAAAGGGATCTATGAAATACCTATGAGATGGCTAAAGTGCATAGATAACAATGGTGCATACTTTGCTTAATTAAATATACGAGTATTTTACAAAAAAACGACTTTATAATCCTCCCATTCAAAACGCCAATTTCATATGTTGTTGTTACGATGTTCCTCACAGTTTCGTTTTCAACAACGAAAACGATGCATATTCACTGCAAATAAAACATGTTCGTGTAGGCATGTTTTAATTAGAAAATAGAATCTTCTAATATACCATGGCTTACCATCCATCTTAGAACTAAAACCAAAATATTTTGAAGACATATTTGTAGTCCGATGTAAAAACTGCATGGTCTTTTCTGTCGCAAAAGCTAAAATCCAAGGGAATGCCAAGGTCGTTGGTAGCTAGGTCACAACCTTTTACTTGATCAAATTAAGTATATTCGTTGATATATGTAGGAAAAAGTATATTGTAATAAAATAAATTATAACTTATTTTAGTCACTTAATCATTATGTTTCAAAAACATATTTTTAATTACGTTTAGCAATCTTGAACAAATATTGGTCACTGATAAACATATAAGTAATGCAAAAAACTACATGCAATCCACTTTCAAGTTTAGATAAATAAATCATTGGTTTTTTATCATATTTAGAGACCTTTTCTTTCTTTCGTCCTGCCACTTAATATCAACCTATGTGAATTAAATTATGCAGTAGAACTAGAAGAATCCTGCACCCGTAAATAATACTAAGTCGAAAAATAAAATCACTTAAACAACGTCGAACAAGCAAAACGAACGACAGAACAAATAGTAATATGAATTAAAAATTAAAAAAAAAATCTCGATCCAGTTCATAAACTGGGACTTTTATGGCCAAGCATATTCAGTTAAATTAATTTACATTGGTATTTATCGTTAATGGCTAAATTCATCATGTTTGTCGCATTCCGTTAGCATTGATGGTTAACTTTATCATTTCGCCCTTCCGTGACTGCGCGAGCAGCTCTCAATCTTACCCTGTTACCCTCTACTGAACGCGCGGAGAAGTATAACTTCAATAACTTTTTTCTGTAAAATATACTATAAATTTTGTTGTCAAATCACTGTATTTGAATTAACATTCTACAATCATATCATATACTGTAATTTCAATTTTCCAATATGAGCACACTGCCCAAAACTATCATTGAAACAGATTAACAAGTGTTTAAATTTATACCTTTGTTACATACTTGACATTATTTATTAATACAAATGTCTAATGTTTTTTTTTACTTTTTATAAGCAAATCAAACGTTCAAAAACAATTAGATAAATTGTCCAAGAAATACGAAAATAATATTATGTTATCCATTATTTAGTGAATAACATTTTTATATATATAAACAACTAATCGTGAACCGTTAAATCCAATATTCGGTAATGTTCAACAAAAAAACTTTTCGAGAGACTAAGCAAAGAAAATTTAAACAAATGCAAGTGTCCTCCCTCTGCCACCATTTCATTGTAAACATTTAGATGCCAAAATAAGTGTTTCAAGAGAGTTTATTATATAAAGTGTTCCTCTAAGATGTCTCCTCCAACAACCTCTTCCTCTTCGGCTTCATTCTTCAATGGTTTATTCGTGCAAGAATGATAACACGGTTTATCAGAAGCATGTCTGGAAGTTTTTTAAATATATGATTTTATCAGAATATCCAAAATGGCTTACTATGAAGATATTATTTACGATGATAATGGTAAAACAAAATGTAACCTATGTAAAATAGAAGTTAATGACAGTAATTTTTGCATTGATTTACATATAAAAGAAAGTAATCACATAAATTTGTATTTAAACAGATTGATGATAAAAAACAATATTGTTGCTAGTGGAAATGAAAAGCACTGCATCATCTGTAAAATGAATATTCAGATGAATATAGATTCTCACATACAAAGTTTTGAGCATCAAAGTAAAATAGAAAATATAAAAGATTTGGTTGAGAAAGATGGACATTTTCTTGAACTGCCACAAAATATTACTGAAACTGGCTCATCTGTGTATTGTGGTATATGTAATACACTTGCAGAATTTACTTTAAAAGGAATTAAAAATCACACAAGTTTCACACATCATAAAAGGGCTCGTGCATTAACATTACAATATTATAATGGGATATTTTCAGTGGAAGGTACTAATGATGAATTGTGGTGTAAAATTTGCCGGGTTTATTTAGAGAATTATATAGAAGTAATATTTAAGCACATAGATGAGGACCGTGAACATATAAAGAGAATACAGAAAATAAAAAAAAATTGATTGAAGGACAAAACATAACTATTGAAAATTTTTTGACTGTTGGTGTGGAAGACAAAGCTTACTGTAACAAGTGTAATACTGGGGTTTCCTGTAATGTAGATAATCTTGAGAGGCATATCAAAGGTAGAACACATAACCATTAAATAACAAAAAAAATATTAAATGTTTAAAGAAAATTGCTATGAATTAAGTATTAAACTAATTACTAATATTTATAAATAAAAAAAAATTAATAACTTTATTGTTACAATCACTTGATTAGTACAGTTTTAAAGGATAGAAAATAGGACAAACCGTTTCAGGAGCCTTATTTTGAATCTTCATTAATTTTAAGAATTATTATTTTGGAGAATAAATGAATTTATATACCCATAAAAACTAACAGGCACAATGCTATTTTATATTATGATAGGAGTTTTCAAAGACTTTTACACATATTTTGGTGCTAATACCCTTTATATAAAATAGATTAAGACATTATTGTTTCTTAGATAAAAGCATATTTTTATGAATTGACCTAATTAACCATGTTATATTGTAAATTAAGTTATAAGAATAAATATTTTTTATATGTGATACTTAAATTTTTGTGAGAATTATTTCAACATCCATAATATTGCAGTGACCAACTTAACACACATAGCAATTATGGTAGCTTTTAATGAGGTAATCTATTGGCATTTTCAAATCATGGGCTATCATACAATGGCTCATAATGAGTCAGCGAAAAAGCCGAATGCCTCGCAGACAGTTTAGAGAGCCAATGCACTCCGTCTCTCGCGCCTGCGGATCCCGACCACCTGCAGCAGGTAGCCGCGGAACTCGAACGCAGGGCTGCAATACCACCAGTGGGCGAACCACTGCCTCCAGTGACTCTCGACGAAGTCACTAAGATAGTCCAAAATCTTAAAAACCGATCCGCGCCTGGCCTCGACGGCATAAACAACAGGGTGATGAAATGTCTAACTACGCCGTTATTATGTCTGTTAGTCAGTATTTTTAACGCGCTCCTCTCCAGCTGCTCCTTCCCGGACGACTGGAAAGAAGCCGACGTTATAGGCATTCCGAAGCCTAATAAGCCTAGGAACATTCCGTCTAATTATCGCCCAATAAGTCTCCTCAACTCGATGGCTAAGATTTATGAGCGAATTATACTCAGTCGATTAAAAGACTATGTCCTTACAAATAATATTCTTCCAGACGAGCAGTTCGGCTTTCGCCCCGAACACTCGTGCACTCATCAAGTGCACCGCTTAACGGAGCACATCTTAGAGAATTTAAACGACCGCCCTAAGCCTGTAGGCACAGGGGCCTTATTTTTCGATGTCGCAAAGGCATTTGACAAAGTCTGGCACGACGGCTTGTATTACAAGTTGTATCACACTAATGTGCCAGACAGACTCGTGAACATCATACGAGCCTTCTTGTCTAACCGCCTATTTCGCTTTCGGGTAGAGGGAACGCGCTCCTCAAGCCGCCCTCTCCGAGCGGGGGTCCCTCAGGGCTCCTGCCTCTCCCCACTCCTTTTCTCGCTATACACTAGCGATATTCCTAAAGACCCGAAAGTCAATCTTGCGCTTTTCGCAGATGACACGGCCTTGTACTATTCCGACAAGCACAAGGGCCGCATAACGATTCAACTCCAAGCCGCAGCCGATCGCCTAGGCGAATGGTTCCGGAAATGGAGAATAGAGGTAAACCCCGAGAAAAGTGTAGCGATATACTTCTCGAGGGGCACACCAAAGCCCGCTAGACGATGTCACCCAATCGGCAACAATCAGCTAGGCACGATCACCCTGTTCGGACGCCCTATTCCCTGGGAAAAGAGCGTCAAATACCTCGGGGTCACTTTAGACGCAGCGATGTCGTTCGCTGCACACATTAAAAACATACGCAATAGAGCGGCTTTTATCTCAAGCCGTCTATACCCATTAACTTGCTCCTCAAGCAAAATGTGCTTAAGACACAAACTTCGCCTCTATAAGACTTGCATAAGGCCCGTAATGGACTATGCTTGCGTCGCTTTCGCTCACGCGACGGGCAATCAATTAAAGCAGTTACAGAGCGTTCAAAATCGATTCTTGCGAACTGCCACCGGAGCCGGTTGGTATCAACGCAATGTAGATCTTCACAGCGACTGTGAAATGCCTTTAATCTCTGAACACTTTAGAGAATTATCACGGCGGTTTTTCGAAAAAGCCGCGGTTCATTCAAACCCGCTGGTGGTTAAAGCAGCAAATTACCGACCAAACAGAAACGCGACCGAACGCAAACGTCGCCCGCGAAACGTGCTAGACGACACGGACGTCTCAGCTCTTCCTGACCACGATACTGTCAGTCACGATCCAAGCCACACTGTACACACAGTCAATAGCTTTAATATAACACACACCACGACGCGCGACCGCCGTAGAGAGCGGCGCGCAATAGTCAATAATCACATCGCGTACACAAGATTCACCCGTGTTCCAGGGCGGTTCTCACCGCCCAGAGTTACCGACACACAAGTCGACAGTCCGAATGGACGCGCGCAGCCTCCTTCGGACGGTCAGTAGACGACTTAAAATGTTTAAGATTTTCGAAATCGCGAAAGCACGCAGCGAACGCGACACAGTCCGAACTTCGAGGGTTTTGTAGGAGTTTTTATTTATTTATTTATTTATGTTTGGGTCAAACCAAACCTGGCACACGGGCCCCTGGCCCGCGAGCACAGTATCCGATGAAGCTGTAAAAGCCGAGACGGCTAACAGCAATTACATCACCGAAAATATATATATATCATAATGAGCATTATGAAAATTATGCAGAAATTACATAGTAACACATGCCCATTAGTTTTATGTCCAGAAAATATAGGAAATCATTATGTCAAGAATTTGATATAAAATAAGGTTCCCATAACCTTCAGCATAACATTCAATTGACTCGCTGTGACCCTCGGTTTCACCCGAGTAAAAAAGCTTGGATCAGATTTAGGGGTTTTTATTTTGCGTGGAACCCTAATGATTTTTTCTAAAATTAAGGTAGCCTAAGTTACCCCCTATATTACATACTTTCATAAGTATTAATCAAATAGCTGTTAATTGTTATTACAAATAGCCGCATTAATTTTATTTATTTGTTTAGATTTATGTTTTTGATTTTATGTTGCATGAATTTCGGCTGCGGCTGGGAACCGAACCCCTACGACGAGATGTAATTACGCTGACCACTTGCCGTTGCACGAAAAAAAACTACTGGTCCCGGCTGTGTTTATGGTTTAAAAACATTGAATTTTATTATTTCTGTCTATCTTACTAGTTGAGCCATGTGGTGGCGGCTCGTTAAAAGAATACTACCACTCCATCTCATCCATAGGACCTCGTAAAAGGCGAGTAAGGAATTAAACTGCACTATGCACCCAACAGCGCATGGTGGCAATGGGCTCACCACCTATCACACCAAGTGCATTATATTGTTTTGGTGAAATGTGGATTGTGGCAGTCATCTGTTTTGCAGTGAGTGCCCAGTCTCTGACTACCCCTTATGGGATACAGTCGTGATCTTATGTACGAGGGTGGATTGAAAAGTACTCGGCCTAACACAGATCCATTCAATTCTAAAAATCAAATCTACCCACATTATTTAGTTCAGTTCGGACTAGTTCATTGTGTGAAGTTCGAAACGTGTGCGATAATTAGTTGTGATTTTATAAATTTATTAACAAAGTAATCGATCATAATTTCCGCGAATGGAGCAAATCGAGCAGCGTGCCGTCATTAAGTACCTCCATAAGAAGGGGCTATCATCAAAAGCCATCCATGATGACATGGTCAGTACATTAGGCGATTGTGCTCTGTCATATTCATCCGTCAAAAAATGGATAGCAGAATTTAAGCGTGGTAGAGAGAGTGTGAAAGATGAACCCCGCTCTGGAAGGCCTTCGACGTCAACTACTGACGAAAATATTTAAAAAGTACTTGATTTAATAATGGGAGACCGCAGATTAAAAATTAGAGAGATAGCCGAGATTATAGGCATCTCTTATGAACGAACTCAAAACATCATTGTCAACGAGTTGGGTTTCCACAAGGTGTCTGCGAGGTGGGTTCTGCGACTGCTTTCAGTTGAACAAAAAAGGACGCGATTGACTATTTCACGCGACTGTTTCGAGTTATTTGAAGCCGATGCAGATGATTTTTTGAATCGTTTTGTTACTATATACGAAACATGGGTTCATTACTGTACACCGGAAACAAAACAACAATCAAAACAGTGGAGAAGACCTGGTTCACCACCCCCTAAAAAGGCTAAGTCGATTTTGTCGGCAAATAAGGTGATGGCTTCAGTATTCTGGGACTCGAAAGGTGTGATTATGATTGATTATCTTGAAAGGGGTCAGACTATAAACTCTGATTACTACTGCACCTTACTACGTCGTTTACGAGAGGAAATAAAAGAAAAACGTCGAGGAATGCTCAGAAGAAAAGTCCTGTTTCATCAAGATAACGCCCGTGTTCACACGTCAGTACAGTCAATGGCTGGAATTCACAACTGTGGCTTTGAACTGTTACCGCATCCGCCGTATTCACCTGATCTGGCACCATCAGACTTCTTTCTGTTCCCTAACCTAAAAAAGCACTTGGGAGGTCAAAGATTTTCGACAAACGACGAGGTCAAAGCAGCTGTAGACGCACATTTTGACTCTAAGGAAGAATAATTATTTTTTAACGGTCTAAATGCTTGGAAGGGGAGGTGGCAAAAGTGTATTGAACTTGATGGTGATTATGTAGAAAAATAAAAATATAACTGATTTAGTATGTGTTTATTTTCTTGGTTAGGCCGAGTACTTTTCAATCCACCCTCGTATGTATGTATCTTACTACACTCGGCGTCAAAAAAATCGCACATCCGAAAAAAATAATTTAAATACTATTTTAACACAACAGGCCAATGGCAATGTTGTGGTTTGAGGGTATCATTCGAAAGGTAATTTCATTAGCTTTCAGGAATTTTAATTGAATTTTACTTTTATAACGAGACGAAAGAGAAATTAAAGAAAAAGACAGGGTATGTACAAATTTGCAAATTTATAATTTAAAAAAAACTTAATAAATACAAAAAAAGTTCTTAAAACCTAGTGTTACCCCCCCCCCCCCTTGCCTTGATAACGGCTTCCACGTGATCTTTCATGGACCTTACAAGGATCGCAACAGCCTTTTGGGGTATTTGTTCCCACTCTTCAAGTACCGCATCTTGGAGCTCTTGAACAGTGGCTGGAGCTGGATCTCGAGCTCGCACGCGCCGTTTTAGGTCATCCCAGAGATGTTATATTGGGTTAAGGTCTGGACTTCGTGCTGGCCAATGCATAACAGGGATATCGACCTCCTGTAAATAATCCCGTACAATAGCCGCGGTGTGGCAACGAGCATTATCATGCATTAACATGAATCCATCACCGACATAACCAGCATACGGGACCACATGTTCCCCCAGGATTTCAGTAATGTACCGACCAGCATTTAATGACACTTGCCCACGGCCACCCCGAGTCCGGGAAACGCACACAAGTTCCGTTTTCCCGTCGACGGAAATGCCGCCCCAAAACATACACGAGCCACCCCCGTATTCGACGGATTCTTCGAAACAGGGTTGTGTGAACCTCTCCCCCTGACTTCTGTAGACCCTTCTACGTCTGTCATTGCAGAAGAGACAGACCCTCGTCTCATCAGAGAAGAGTACGGTCCGCCACTGTTCTAGAGTCCACTCGCAATGATTGCGAGCAAACTCTAGGCGATCTCTGCGATGCTCTGCAGTAAGTTTTGGACCTTTAGCAGGCCTATGGGCTGTTAAACTCTTTTCGTGTAACCTTCTTCTTATCGTAGAAACACTCACAGATGTTCTCCGATCGAAGCTGTTGTTGCAACTCAACAGCATTTGTAAAACGGTTTCGTAAAGATGTCGTAACGATGAAACGGTCATCTCTTTCTGATGTGCACCGTTTTCTTCCAGATCCCGGTTTTCTAACATAACCACCAGTCTGCTGAAAACGTTGGAACACCCGTCGAACTGAAAAACGGGACAGGTTCAACTGTCGAGCAACGTCACACTGCCGCATCCCCGACTGCAATAGGGCAATCACTTGAGCGGCTTCTTCAGAGCTGGTGTCCATCTTTACTTGTTCTTACTTGGGTTACTTGTTCACGTGTGTTCACTGCAAAGTCTAAATTACGACTGGCCCATATTTCATCCACATCGACCCTTTTATACCCTTTTTAGGTCGTGTAACTAGCGTCCTTACGAGCATTTGACAGTGTTTATTTTTGACGCTCTATAATGATAAATGTTTTAATGATTTCATGATTTTTTTATTAATAATGTAAAGCTATTCAAATACCCATTTCAAACATACCAAAATTTATCTTAAATATAATTCGTTTCTAGCCATTACAGCCATTTTTCGCGCAAACTCAGAGGTGCGATTTTTGTGACGCTGAGTGTAGTTTTAATGCTGAAAATTGATAGCGCATTATACAGTAAGGGCTCAAAGTGTCCGATGATTAGAAAATTCAGTTCAAGTCTGAGCTCGAGCTTTCGTTTTTAACTACATTGGTCCAACAAAATATACCCAGTATATGTATTTAGATTATATCAGTAAAAACATTTATGTATTTTTCTTCTTCATTTTTGATTCTGGCAATTAGCTACCTACCAAATCGAACCATTTTTGCCAATATTGAGTAATAATTTAATGATAACACCTTCATTTCGAACGACACTAAAAGGATAGTTGACTTATATTGAAGAAATGCTGGACTAATGAATGATGATGGAGGTTAAGATTTGCTGGACTGATGGAGAGAAAACGAAAAGTTCAATTTTTGGTTTTGAATTTAATTTTCCGATTACTGTACACCTTCACGAGCACTTGCTGCGTAATAAACTATCAACGTTGCAACAAAACTCAAAATATACACAGAAATTACAAAATTCTATAAAAATCCCTGCCACTTTTCGAGTTAGCGCCAAAATCTACAAATTTTACAAAATACAAATGTTATCTGTGGTCTGTTTCTGTTTTTACGAGTGTTGGAAAGAAAAATGAAATACAAAACAAAATTAAAGAGAGACAAAATTACATTTTAGTCGAGTTCAAAATTTTAATTATAAAACCTTTTTAATTAATCATCTATTAGTCTTTATAAATATTCCTTATTTATGAGGAAAATACATATTTAATAAAAAAAAATCTTATGGTGGCTGTTATGTGCCCACTCCAAAGGAAACTTATTAACCCATATTGATTTATAGTCTTACAATCTTGCAAATGTCATCTGTTGCATAGTGTTCAACTGTCAGTTTTGTTCAGTTTTTCATTCTTATTATTCTTTCAATCAAATAAAAAATTAATTTGCTAATAATTACCAAATTTTAAGTATAATATTCCACCCTGCACGTTTTACTTGCAATTATATGAATTAACTTCTTTTGCCACTACAAAAATGAAAACAAATTTGCTTTTCGGAATAATTGCAAACTCGAAAACGCGGGTTCGTTGCGTTTTTTGCGGGGTGTTTATACCTAAAGCAAATAAGTGTATCGAGCAACACATAAATGGGTCGAAGCATAAGGAGAACATCGAGTTGATGAAAGAAAATGGAATATCCTTTAACATTGATATCTTGTACTGTAAACCTTGCAAGGCGTATTTACCCGACAATGAATGTGTAACTAAACATATCGAAGGTGATGGTCATGCGAACTGGGTTGCTGCTATGGATGACCTGGTCGACGGGGAATTCATTAGTCTTAATGCTTACTTATCGTCTGAGACTGAAAATGTCTTTTGCGAAGTGTGCCAATCCAACATTTATTGCACTCTTCAAAATATAGAGGAGCATGTCAACGGACTCAATCACCGCGGCAACATCGCTGAGAGACTAAAACCACTTAATGGAATATTCAAAGTCGAAAATGATGAGGAAGTATGGTGCAAAGTGTGTGATGTATACATTGAAAACACTGCTCCTAATGTCCTGGAGCATATTGATGAAGATGAACAACATATGGAATGGTTTATCGAGATTGAAGATCTAATTGAAGCACAAGATATGTCCATAGTGAATTATTTAGCCAATGAATTTGAAAATTTTGCTTACTGTAATAAGTGTAATGTTGAAGTCACTTGTAATGCTCAGAGCATTGAACAGCATGTCAATAGCGAGTCACACTTGAACCAATTTAGTTAATTTGTATATTGTCGTTTTTCACCATTAATTTATTTTATGTCTACAGTTAAGTAAATATTTAAATAAAGTTTTGGTAAAGTATGAGAGATCTGAAAATAAAATTATTTAATCATATTGAAATAATTGTAGTTATGAAAAGCTTTGTTGAACAATGTTATACTCTTAAGTCTTATTTAGTTCATGCAAAATCTTATACAATGATAATGATACATTGCATTCCAATTTGTGTTCATAAATGTTTTTATCTATTTATTATCTTTTATGGATTTTATCAATAACTGGCTATATAATACATAACAATAAGTAATAACCCATATGTAAACAATTTCAAGTTGTATATTAAATAAAAATTGTAGGAATTTACCAATATGATCTGTTATTAGAGTAGAAAAAGCTTTCATGCAATTATCACAAATTTATAATTAAACAATGGCTTAAAATGTCTTGTAGGTAAGAAATGCTATAATTGGAACCACATTATTTCCTTTTTTACTTTATATCTTATTGAGTTAGAATATCATTAAATCACAATTTTTAAATAATCAATGTATGCTTACTAACATGTAATTTGGTGAAGTCTCATAATTTTTAATTCTCTATGTATTCTCTAATGAAACTGAGAATTGTAATGCCAGATGCTTACACCTTAAATCCCATTTCCATCACATTTTCTATCATTTCATTTTCTCCATATTCCAAACATACAGAAGAATATGAGGTTATTAATTCTCTTAACACATTATGTAATGGCAATCATAAAACTAATGTTATTATGAGCTCATTACAAAAATTATTCGAAGAGAAGTGGAGTTTATTTAACTGTGTTTAAAACACTTCACCTTAAAGCACTTTTAATTAATTTCATATGTAGCAAAATATATTTTAATGTCTTCCAGAAGTGAATTTTTTTTTAACATTTCAACTATATGCAGATTTGATGTATAACTCCTCAATTGTCCGTTTTAAAATAAATTATAATCGAAAATAGCAAGAATATTTATTTTCTGTTTCGTATTTGAAAACTTCTAGATGTGCATCAAAGGGGGGAAATGCTGACAAATAGTACTTATATCACAACAGCACAAAATTATCTTTCGAGCGGGGGCGAGAGTGAGATAGCCAGTTTATTGAGGATGTCAATAAACTGGCTATCTAATGCAAATAATTTTAACAATTTTTAAATCGGATTAGTATTTCATGAGATTGGCGCGTTCAAACATACATAACTCTCCAGCTTTATTATAATTAGAAGGATGTACACAAGTTGAAAATATTTAATTTTTGTGCAACATATCAGTAATTATTTTTAATATAAAATTAATCATTTTCGTCTTCTTCCCTAATGGCTTCTAGTGGACGGTCCATTTGTCTTTGGAACTGTTGATATTGTTGAGGTAATGATACAGTGTTTATTGCACCTTCAGTTGTTGCTGTATCCTCGACTAAGCGACCACGCAGTCTCTCTTGGTCTAGTTTAACCACTTGCATTATATCTTCCGCGCAACAGTCTATATGCGCTATAACACCTTCGAGATTAATTTGTAAGGACCTGTAATAGGAAGCTTCAATAAATAATTAAAATATTCTGTTTCTGTATGGAATTAACATAAAAGGGAAAACGGTACGGGAGAATGAACTGACACGTTATCTGTAATATAATACAACATTGAATGTACCGAAAGGCATAGCCGACCACCTAATTGATTTACCAGTTTTGAGTTTGACAACAACTTTAAAACACTTATTTAATGAACGCAATTGGTTGACTGCAAGCCAATCAAAGGATTGGTTAAAAGTGCGTCTTGTTTTACTCTTTCTTCCAAAGAAATAGACGTTATTTTGCTAATACTTAATTTAATCTAAATGACACTAGAAACTATGGAGTTTTGATATTAGAACCTTAGAACCTTCTGAGCAACTTTTTAAATATATTTTCCTTTTCATTTGTGACTAATTAGTAATTTAAATACCTATATCCGAAAGGGCAGAAATTATTTCATTACACAGAACGGGATATACATACATACATAAGATCACGACTGTATCCCATAGTCAGAGACTGGGCACTCACTGCAAAAACAGATGACTGCCACAATCCACGTTTCACCAAAACAATATAACGCACTTGGTGTGATAGGTGGTGAGCCCATCGCCACCATGCGCTGCTGGGTGCACAGTGCAGTTTAATTCCTTACTCGCCTTTTACGAGATCCAACGGGATATAACATAATATAAATAAAAATTTTAATGTATCACGTTTCACCACACGAATTTGTATTACACGAGAAGGCAAAGAATGCAATCTCCAAGATCACAGGCGAAGTGGTCCACGTCCAAATGTAACGAGCACGGAGAAACTATTCACCGCCATTTGCATTTTGGTTGTACTACAGGCGTTACGCTAAAAAAGTTTATTTGACTGATGGAAATAAAGCAGCTCGGTTGACTTTTGCCAGAGAGTGTGCATTATTCCTGAAGATCTAGGTGGTTTTTTTAAATGATACAGAAAGTTAGAAAAAGTACAGACTTTTATGTACAGATATTTAAAAACGTAAACAAACTGTGACGTTGCTTCTCGTTATTATGTAAGTATTTTTTTATGACGGAAGTACTTAGGTTCTTTAGAGAAACATTAGACAACATTAATACAACGGTGTTATCGTCTTAACGCAATTTTAGTTTGCTAAATATATAACGTAACCATTTATTTCTTCCTTCAGAGCAGGACGCCCTTAAATTATGATTAGTTTAAATATTATAACATGTTAATATAGTTATGAAATGTTAACAGGAAACTTACGTAATATTTTCTATATTATTTCTCAAGTCCTTTGAAAGTTTTCTAAGTCTTCCTAGTTCAAAACGCAGTTGATGACTTACGCCGTCGGTAGTATGCTCTCCATCTGGCCTTAATGATCTATCAGCAAGCCGTACTCCCACTTTCTTTTGCCTATCCATTGTATCAAGGAGACTTTTTTCGGTAGTCGTGACTTCATTTTCCAAAGATTTTAAATCATTGATTGCCTGTGGTAAGTTTGTAGTAAGCATAAAATGTCATTTTAGATTGCTTAAATTAATTTTCTTTTACACAACTCACATATTGAAATGGTGACCTCGAACTACAAATTAAATATTTAAGAATGAATAATGTTATAGTAAAAGAATACAACATATCGCGAATAACATCATAGTGCGTACCACATGCTAGTGCGTGTCACTACCTAGTAGGTACGTAACAATCTTAGTTGTGTCACATCATAGTACGTATCGCATTATAGACCGTAACACTTCATAGTGCGTAACACATCACAGTGCGTAACACATCATAGTGCGTAAAACATCATATTGGGTGTCACATCATAGTGCGTATCGCATAATAGCGCGTAACACACCATACGCATCATAGTGCGTTATAAATCATATTACGTAACACATCATAGTGCGTAACTCGGTGCCATGCATATCAAAGTGCATGACACATCATAGTGCATACTAAAAAATACGCAGTAGACAAGAGCGTACATAAATTTATTGTTGATGATTGTATACCTTACCTCCTCTCTTTGCCAATTAAGGTCTTGTAATTTTATAATGTTTGAGTGCAAGCGCCGTCTTAGCGCCGAGTCTATTCTAGTCCCATATGCCTGAGCTGTAATTGAAAGCTGTACTCTTGCTGCTCTTATCTGGTTCAAAAGAGTTAAATATTTGTATTAATTAAATAGTAAAATGTTTTAACGTAGAAAAAAGTACTCGTATTATTACATGGTAAATTGGAATATGATGTCATAAATCACAGTGTGGTGGCGGCCATAGTAAATCTGCTATCCTGTCATCCCGTGGGCGAATTAAGTCAACCAAGGGATACCAACTAAGAAAATCCTAGAATAGCTGGAAATATATAGTGGTGGGTAGCATTTAGGGTGCTAGATGTACTGGCATCGTATCCGCTTGCCAAGAATGGGGATTAAAGCATTTTTTTAATTAGGGAGAAGTCTGTGACTGGCAATTGAACGTCTTTTGATTGGATCAACAGTCCTAGCACAAGAAGTCTCACCCCTTACCTGTATTCAGAAACAATATCTGTCTAAGTAAAGCCATTTCTAAGTGCTTTGGTAAGCAAAAATGTCCAAAAACAGAACAATTTGTAAGATTCACAAATATCGGTTACAATAGGGTTTCGTCTTTTAAACATTACCACGTCGTGACGATGTAAGTAAATTCATGGTGTTGTCTCATGGACCAGTCAGAAATATCTCGTGGCCTCGAGTTGTAAAGCGGAATAACCACCTCAGTTAATACAAACCTAAAATACTCAGACCGATGATATCCAGCAGCACCTTGCAATAAATCGCCAATCCATCGGCCAGGCGTATTAATTACGGCTAATCTTTACTACTACAGACAGACCTTTGCTTTTTACTGGTAGTAGGTTTTTTATGCAGGAATCCGTCTAGGTAGGTACATAGGCAGGGCCAGTTATTCTGCCAAGAAGCAGTAGTGTGCAATCATTACTGTGTTTCGGTCGGAAGGGACAGCTCCTGAGAGCTAGTGTAATTATTGGACCTATGAAACTTAAGAAATAATGTCTTAGTGTGACAGGCGCAGTGTGGTACCACACAGAAATGTTCGCGGTGACACAGCATTTGTTATATATGTTGCACTAACCATGAGATGAACTTTTTGCTAGTCTTGTCACTTTATTCTTTATATAAAAAAAACCTTTCTCGAAACAATAATTGTAATTATATTGTATACTATACTTTACCTTCTGTCTTGTGATAATTGCGTTCCTTAATGCATTAATTCCAGCTTTCTTTAATGAGCAACATCGCTTTTCCCATTGCGTAAGAGACAAGCATCTGAGTAGCAAATAGAAGTACATAATATTTTGAATGGTTGTGGAACTTCATAATTCCAGCTAGAGTCTATTTAATAACACTATTAACAGTGCAAATTGGCGGAAAATTTAAACAATTACGACTCTTTTTCTGTATTGTGCATGAAGTGGAAATCGTCTATGTCGTCTAAGGCAAATACTAGAAGGTATCTTTTGGGCGGTTACTAATATAGAATTTAACATTTTTAAATACTGTACTGAAAATATTTTAGTACCAAATAATTTACTTTCCAGCTTATTTATTGTTCGGCTAATGTTGAAAGCTTAAAATCGGTTTCGGATTTGCCAGACAGAAAAAAAAACTGTGCAATTATCGATAAATTTAGTGTTTACCTTTTCTTTTCTCTTGTTTTATTTTTCTCGCAGTTAACAAAAGTACAATCATTATGGTAGCACGCTTGGTCTACAGACATTGCCTGATTTTTATTTAATACGTCGTGTTCTATTCTCGTTTTCATTTTCTCAAGTACTATTTTTTGTTTACTAATTTGTGGTATAATGCTGTTGAATCTTTTTTTCTCTTCTCTTAGAAAAACTAATTCCTGTAACAGGAAAACCGTTACAGAAGAGATGGTTGACACTCAAAAGTTATCCGCCACGGCGAAAACTTCCGAATGCGGAAGCAATAAACTATGCAGGACATATTAAAGTGCCATCAGTATAGATGTCCTCCTGGCCGATTTTAGATTACAGTGACTACTTCCGTATACTATCGAAAGCTAACAAAATGCGCGCAAATAAATCCGCGCAGGAGATATTATAGTGCATCAAGTGTACGTGCAAACATAGACACTCACTCGTCCCAACGTGATCGCGCCCGATGTAACGCTCATGCGATAAGAGCGTTATGCGGAGAAGGATGGAGTGTCAGAAGTGTCAGAAACCCGGTAACTAATTCTTCTTCTCCCTTACACTATTATACTGCTGTAAATCAGCCTCTCACAAGCAGGGAGCATCTGTGGTAGTCAAATACTTAGCTGGTGGATTCGCGATAGCCGTACCACACGACTCGCACATCAGAAGCTGCTATTCGTCACTAGTCTGTGTATTTTATATCTATATGGTTATTACACCACCTGTTTCAAGCCAGTTTGGAATCATCAAATAATCTAATACCTGAATAATTGCCTCTTCTACGGGATCCGACACTGGTAATAAAATGCTCGGTTTTGCGACGTAGCTAGTGGCTGCATTAATTTCTTCATCTATTCTTTGCAGTACTACATGAATGGCATCAATTTCATGTTTAAAAGCTTCAGTCGAATCTACCAGACGATTGACAAGATCATCTAAAACCCACCGCCATGAAGCCACATCTGAAATTCTACATACTGTAACTATTCACTTTCACGTTGATAAAAATAAATTTCGTGACCAGGAACTTAAACTGTTTCAAGATTATTTTTAAAGATTATTTCATTCTAGGCCATTTGAATGATATATTTCAACTAATTGTGTTCGTCATAGGCAGGACTCTTTTATCTACGTTGTGTTTATCTATAGTAACCTTTTCTTGTAGGTGTATAATGGAAAGATGTTTATTCATTAGGGAAGCTGCAAGTCCAAGACAGTGTACGAATACTAATTAATTACTAATCCCTAAACTCTTGTAAGGGGTTCACAATGTTTATCTATCTAAATATCTAATACAAGGAGATTTGTGTTCCGCACTTGTATAAGATTTACATTAAATTATTAATAACCCGCTAGAAGCTATCGCTCCCCCAACATTTTTGTTAGCGGTGAGCGCCATTCTTCTTAAGCCCCCCCCACGGACAAGGAATTGGGAACAAGAACCGTAGTCACACACAGCACACAGCAAAACTGGCGAACCAGCAAAAGAGGGCTTGGCCTCTTGCTAATGCGCAAGCACAAACTTCGACCGAAGTCTACAGTATACAGCTGAGTCCAGTCTTAGTGAATGCACGTCGTACGGATTTGGCACACGACTAATAATTATGAGCACCTGGCCCAATAACAAATAAGCCTTCCGCACGCGCCACCACATTGCCAGACCGCCGCAACTGTAGATGTCATATGATTGTCGAGTGTGTGTCATCAACATCTAATACAAGGTCAGCACGGCAATTTGCCGCAGAGCACGTCATGAGTCCACTGCTCACTTCAAGGGTATGGGGTCCCACGTTGTACGGCTTTCGGCCACAGCTTTGAGAGTCTCCTCCCGCCAGCTACCATTCGCATGAAGTAGACGCATTAGCTCCACCAACAATTCTAATGATGTATTTTGCCTCTTATATCATTTATAATTATCAATCAGCCATCAGGCAGCTTTTATTATATTCGTCAAAATGGGTTTGCGTAACTGACGTTGAGTATTATGTATTTCGATCGAGTTTGTCTCACCCACAACCAAGATTCCAGTTATCATTCATTTGTGGGAATTTACTGAGAGGTTTATTTAATATTGTTGTTATTCAACATATTGGAGGGCAGACAGTCTGCAGTCTCGTTATAAAGAGAACCCGACTTGGACAAAGCTAAAGACGTGTGGGCCAAACCAAGTGCAAGACGCAACCATTATACTAACGATATCTAAGCAACCCCCACATAGACGCATTGTCACTAGTGCAACAAGCATCAATACGACTATTACCAGACATACGCCAACACAAGGGCCTTTATACGGTCTCAGCAGATATCTACACCTTTGCAAAAACCTCTGTCAAACCGAATCATAAGTCGTATTGAATAAGACGCGACTCATTGAAATAACCGCTAACACACAATACCACAATAGCAGTAAGTATTATTGTGACTATCACATAGATGGTGCCTCCGCACAGCACATCAATATGATAAATATCGACTTTGGCAAAAGTTGTTTAACTAATAAATTACCAACGTGTCACAGTAGCAAGCCACCAAGACGCCAGCGTTAGACCATGTATCATAGAACTGGCGCTCTAAGACACGGGGCGAAAGAGTAAGCTACAGCACTGAAATGCTAATAACCACACCCTTTCAGATGTCGTGGTATGAAAGTGTAATCTACTCTATCTTAATAATTTCAAGTTCCAACTCATCTTTATTATATAATTTCTTACAAGAGACCTTCAATAATAGAATGTATATCATATATTTTACATTCATAGGATCTTTCTATTGAACATTAGCACTAAGCAAGTTCATTACTGTATAGAGTCATCTCGACTCTCATGTAGGTGTTAATCGTCTGTTTTGCCTCTCCGCGCAGTACTTGGCCGAACTTACAGTATGAAGATTTATGATTTCAAGATAGGTTTTTGGTTTGGCATTAAATGAAGTCTTTCTAGATTTAGAGATAGACTCTTAGCTTTCGTATGCACGAACTCTTTATTATTATGAATTACTTATATAGATATTTTCCTTGATATTTTTAATTAACTTATATCATACTTCAAAAGATAAGGTCTCTTGTATATATTTTAAAGGTTCTTTAATAAATTTTAAGCACTGATATATGTGATATTATGGCAAGAAAAATTAAAATGAAAATGATTAAATTTCACTACTGGGACTCATATATATTTAACTTTTTTTTGGACCACCATTTTTTTTTCTTAAATTTTTCTAAAACGTAAAAATACGTAATGATATATCGTTACAATACCTATAACCTTATTCCATAACCTTAAAAATCACCATTTGTTTTTTAGTCAGGTTATTCTTACCGTGTGACGGCAGCGTAAAAAGTACATCACCTTATGTAGGTGTCATCTAGGTCTATCGCGGGTGTCAAAGTTTTTTATACAATCGCAATTGTGTAATTTTTTTTCTCTCGCCGTGAAGCAGTAGCACTATCCATTAATAACTGCTAGCTATCAAGGTACCTAAAGGAGCACTGGGCTGATTAGAGACCGCCAGTACGGCCCCCGCCGGGGTCTCTCAGCTGGTGATCTTCTAGGTGCCTATGGAAGGCCATCCAATGATGGGCAAAGGCAGCCGAAACCATGGGGCAGTTAAACCTTGGCAGTCAGTCTGGACATAGCGAAAGTCTTTGATCGAGTCCAGCTTTTACGGTGTACGAAGCAAACATGCTGGTGTTATAAAAAAAACGGAAGTCCCACATGTTTTCGCAGTATAAATCGTACAATTTTTTTTTATTAGTCAAAAATTAAAAAAAAAAGTTTATTATATCTGTAATGGATAACACAACTACTGCCATTTACAAATAAAAGAAAAAACACCTCAAAAAAATTAAATGTCAAATTATAATTATGTCAACAGAAAATTAAATAATATTAAAATAACTATATCAAAACTTGTCATTTAGAAAGTCGGAAATACGAGTAACATTTGTCTAAATGTTTAAATTGGTTAATATTTAATTTTTTTATGTCCTTTGGTATTCTAATAGAGATCGTTGGAGCCATGCAAAATATACTTTTGCGCAAAAGTGCTGGTCTAGATCTGCGCACGCAAAGTTTACTATTGTCGCGTCGAAATGTAAGGTTCGCTAGCCCACATATGAGAAGCGTGGTACGAGTAGAGTCTCAAAAATAAGAGGAGACCTGTGCGCAGCAGTAGGAATTTAACAATTACTTAACATGGGGCCTACCTTTCTTCCAAACACTTTTTGAATTGATACTCATTTGACTCCTTCATGAAAGTACTTATCATAACTAGCTCTTGGGTATCGTTTACTTGTTCCACTACTCGCTCGTTCAGCTTGTCAGTCAAATTTCTGACTTGACTTAATGATACAGTGAAGCCACTTAACGTATCTTGAGATAACATTTCTAAATAACTATCTACGAATATGATATAATGAAATAAAGTTTAAACGTATAAACATAGAAAATTATTTGTTGTACATTTTGACATGTACATATGTCAAAATGTACAACTTAAATAGTTTTCTACGTTTAGATGATATTGATACTTTTTTTTATTGAGCACTGCGGTGGAAATCACTTTATTGATAATTAAATTGTACCGTGTGGTAGGGACGTAAATGTGTTCAATCACTCAATTTAATTTCTTCGGTTTCGAAGAGGTCGAATAAAGTGAGTGCTAGGAAATCGCGTGATCTTAAATGTGTATGCGATTTAACGATCGAATCTAAGGATGCGAATCTAATTTACCTGCACGTGCCTCCCGTCTATAGGACTGCTATTGGACTAGGATGATGATTGTGATGATAAAAAAATAATTTCATATTTGAGTTAGACACAAAGCGTACGAAAGTAAGGTCTACGTGACTGAGTACAGCGTTTGTCAACCAAAACAGGTTTGCTAAGTAGCCATAAAAAATATGGCTACTTAGCTTGCCTATGTAACCTTATGATTTAAAAGTTTTTTGGAATTTACGATAACAAGATAAAACATTGATAATATTCGTACGTAAAAATTATTATATAGTTATTTTGATCGCCTTTTGATATCATGTTGGTATGAGGTCACGAATTAAAAATATATTTTAATTTCAGTTTAATTGCAGTCTTGTTGACAGTTTTTTTTTCATTTTCGTGTCTGTCTCAGACGTTTCACTTATCACCCCATCTCATCCCGTGGGTGTCGTAAAAGTCGACAGAGGGAAAATTAAAACCAGAATATGGGCAGCAGCATCTTCCTGGAACATCATAATAAATAAACTGCGGTTGGCAATCCGCCTACCAAGCGTGGCAACTATGGCAAAATCCCCCCAAAATAAGAGCTACAAACTTTAGTGGCACTCAATGGGGGAGGCCATTTTCAGCAGTGGAATAATGGTAGGCTGTAATGGTGGTGGGGTGGTGGAACGTTTTGCTCGTTCCGTCACTTTTATCAAATAAAAAAAAGACTATAGTTAGGATGGCACGAACGAATGGTACTAAGCAAAATGACGCCACAGTCTAAGTTGCTGAGTGTTTGCAAGATGTCCCTGACGAAATTATATATTATGCCTTACATAGCATACACAGAATTTTGTTCGCTCTGACACATCCATTAATCTAATTAAAACACACGGTTCACTAAGTTTTATTGATAACTTTGAATTATATCACGTCACGTTGAAGTGTCTTTTCTCCACGGCTCAACAATTGTTAGGCTTACACACAATAAAAAAAAATTATTTTACTATTAATTTATTGCACCCTTGAAACATTTTAAAATATCAGACTAATACAAAGTTAAAGTGAAGTAAACACAACATTTTATCGATAAAAGCGAACTATTAAATTCTTTTTAAACTTTCCTTTATAGCCAAATGGACAGGTTTCAGGAGTACGAAGTAAACTAATTCAGCGACGCTTATGATGCTGAATCCGAGAAAAAGGCTGAGCAAGCCCCCAATTGCACCTAAAATAAGTATTGACATTATAATTTAATAATACATTTATATTGTTAACATGAACCTTTTTCGTCTGTCTTTCTATAGGAACAAATTTAACTACGAACTACTAAAGCTATTGACACGAATTTTACACAGGTTATTAATAATATCTCTGGGACTAACTTAGACTTTATTGTGTTAGTTTCACAGGTTTCGCAGTTATGATTTTTTCGATAATATTCCACAAAACTCCCATCTGTTTTGGCCAGTTAAAAACTGTTGCTGGATAATTTAAAGCATGAGTACGCTTAAGCTCACGCGGAATTAGCTAGGACAGAAATATGACATGAGACTGGCCGCTTCAAAACAAAATAAAAATTATTAGAAATTAAAAAGGTAGCAGTTGGCGGGAATTAAATGAAGAGTTGAAAACGAGCAGTGCCTTTACATAGTGAATGCCGTATAATTGTTTTCTTAAAAACTAATTATTGTGCTTCATATACTGTTTATGTTTATATATGCCGTTGTAATTGTTTAGACTATAATCGGTGTGCTTTTATGCTTTAACTGCTATATTTATTCACCGGTGATACGTTTCGGACTCCTGTGAATGTTTCTGGATGCTGTGAGGATAGCCCAGACGGAGCTGCCTGCTGCCCTTGCTAGGACATACAGGCGTTATCGACCAAGTGAGTGAGCTTTGCTTATCTTTGTTTTGGTAGGGAAGATTCCAGCTACAGTAGGCCAGCTACACTCCTGGGCGTCAAAAGTATCAAACGTACTTATTTTTTTTTTATAACCAGTCGAAACAAATTTAAAAGAACAAAGTGATTTCCCTATTTACATTTACTTAGTATCATTCAAATGGGTCTGACCCAACTGGGAAGTACTACACTTTTACAGAATAAGTACGTAATGTAGCAGCGTAATGGAGTTGTCGCTTTGTAAGATGAAGGTGCCAAAGTAAAAGAGTAGCTACCCGCCAGATCCAGTGGTCTGATCACGTGAGGACGTCTTCTTCAATCAATAATCTTAAGATATTGTATATGTATAGTTTTAATGAAACTTTAGGAGCGCGATTTAAAACGTATGATCTATACTATTGAGTTTCTCATGTGGTGATACGAGACGTGATAGATATGGATACATCGCGAACCAGTTAATAGCTAACAGAAATTTCATCTTAGTCCTGAAAGTTGTAATTACACTTACATATACGTAAGTATATTTTAATTGAGACATAGGTGTCAGATATCACTTACCATTATGTGGGCTTTTAGCGTATAATTGTTTTAAATCCAGATTATCCAACTTACCTGCAAAATAATAATCATCGTATTGCATGTGACGGTGTTGACCCAAGAATATGTCATTATAAAAGTGGACGTTTATACGTGTCACTTCACCTCTGAAATTAGACATACATACTTATATATAACCATGCCTTTTTCCCATATAAGGTAGGCAGAGGCCACACACGTAGCCCACTTTCATGAAATTAGAATGAATTGTAAAAAAAATGCCATCACCGTCATGAAATTTTACCTTCGGCTAGTTTACCGAATATCATCCGAACTACCTATTCTCCATTATTCGTCGATATTCATTGTTCGTCAATTAAAGAAGAATAAGAAAGCGAATTTTCTCTTTTAGTAATAAAATATACAAAATGACTAAAAGGTGGCGATGGTGAATGTTCCTAATTGATGGAAGACTTGCGATTGAAAGCCTTAATTCGATTAGATTTATTTACAGTCTATGTAAGTATGACATATCCCCTTATCGTTCAAAGCTTAATTGCCTCTCTATTCGCCAATGACGTAGCTCCAGAATTTTATTAGTACGTCGTATCTTAAAGATAACTTACAATTTTTTTAATCGACTCGTGATCAAATTTCTCGCTCTTCTAGTCTAAAGATTCTACAGCATCGTACTGGATTCTTCAGCCCTTCTTTCACAATTCAGGCTACACTCCTCTGGAACGCCCTTCCTGATGATATCAGGAATGCATCCAACGAAACTCTTTTAAAAGACTTCTTCGACAATATTATTTGGAAGCAAATTTCTATTATTAGAAAAAGATTCAACAATATTATTGGAAGAAAATTCTTTAATTTCACCTGTTATTTTCTGTGTACATGATTTTTTTGATTATTATATTTATTATTTGTATGTATGGATTTATCTGATCATTTTCTGGATATGTACTCGGATATTGATTATTTATATTATTATATAATTAGTATGTAATTGTGTTTATATTTTTACACCTGTCTCCTATGGTTGACTGGCAGAGAATGGTTCCAGGCATTAAGTCCATCCATTGTATTCCTTGGATTAAGGTGTTACAATAAAATAAAATAAGTGTAATGAGACGACGCAAGCATTTTTTCCGTTAATGTGCGCATAACAACCCTTTTAGTTTAAATTTAGTTAAAGACTTGTCTTCAGACTTAGAGGTATTATATATTTATACCCTGTATATTTACTCTTTGAACTCCCAATCCGGTTCCGGTCGTCCTGGTATGCTAATAAGATCGGAGTAGAACACTTGACTGAAGTACAAGATATCGTTGCAGGAAGAAAGACAGGAAGCGGAATCGGTTTGTCGTGTCTCTTCCTCTTTGCTGTTTTCATAATATGCGTATGTTAATTGTTCTTCTACTTTTTCTAAAAAAAAAGGTAAAAAAATTTATAAGAAGACGGGTGAAATAAGCATTAATACATACGGTTGGTTTAAAATGTTGAAAAAATTATTATGAAGAATAACCTAACACCCCATCCTATCCCGTGTGTGTCGTAAACGTCGACAGAGGGAAATTAAAACCAGGAGATGGGCAGCAGCATCTTCCTGGAACATCTGAATAAATAAGCCAAGCGTGGCAACTATGGTGAAATCCCTCCAATATGAGAGCTACAAACTTTTGTGGGTGTCTATGGGGGAGGCCTATGTTCAGCAGTGGACTTGTGATAGGCTGCAACGACGACGACGACGAAACGGCAGATCAGTGTTAATGTTATAATTTCACAATTTAATTTGTTTAAATATCTATAACAACGAATAAATATATGAATCCAACGTAGAGCTGCTCAATCGTCAACGTCCGAGGTCTTTCCAATCAGCTGGATACACTAGTGTTGCGAAGAGAAGTTGCGTCTCTTTGCATTTTCTATCGTGTTTACCATAGGGAGTGTTCCGAGGAGTTGTTCGGATTCATTCCTGCTGCTAAATTCCACCATCGTACATTGCGTCACAGCACAAAAACACATAGGCACCACCTGGATGATTGGCATTCCACCACTGTGGGCTTTGCCGGAAATTTTCTGACACGCACAACCACTTTGTGGAATCTATTGCCGCCAACAATTTTTCTACTCCGATACTACTCAGGGACCTTCAAGGAAATAGCCTACTCCTTTCTCAAAGGCCGACAATGCACCCGGAATTCCTTTCGTATTGAGGATGTTCATGGGCGGCGTTTATCACTTACCATCAGGTGAGGCGCTTGCTCGTTTGGCCATTCTCTTGTATAAAAAAAATCGATAACATAGTAGTGCCTAAGGTGTGGCCGTGTGGTAGCGGCTGAAGATAATCTACCACCCCATCTCATCCCGTGGGTATCGTAAAAGTCGACAGAGGGAAAATTAAAGTCATGAGATGGGCAGCAGCATCTTCCAGGAATGTCTGAATAAATAAACTGCGGTTGCCAACCCGCCCGCCAAGCGTGGCAACTATGGCATAAAAAAGTAAAGTAACAGCCTATACATGTCCCATTGCTGAGCACAGGCCTCCTCACATTTCTGAGAGGGGTTTGGATCAGGAAATGTCCGCTTCGCTGCTCCAATGCGGGTTGTCGGACTTCATATGTCTTCGAAATATTTCATTTATTCCTTAGACATGCAGGTTTCCTCCGGTGCTTTCCTTCATCGCCGGGCAGCAATTAATCAAGTTAAATCAGCACTTAAAATTGCAATTAACAATTTTGTGGTGCCGGCACCAGGAATCGAACCCAGGTCACTCGCGTCCTATGAAATTTAAAGAGAGCCTAGCATCTGAGCAACTACGGCTCATCTATGGCATATTACCTAAAAATTATAGTTACAACTTTTTGTGGCAATCTATTCAGCAGTGAAGTAGTGATAGGTTAAAATTATTGAGACATACGAAGATAGTATGTAAGTTTTAAAAATTTGTTAACCTATTCTGTTAGGATGCTATAAAGAATTAGCTTATAGAAACAACTATTTGACCAACGAGGAGTAACCTCACCTAATTGTACAGGAGCAATCTTAGCGTGGGGCATCGCTTAATTAAAGAAAGAAAAATGTTTCGACTTTTTTAATAATAAGTAGTAATCGATTCTTGTCTAATATCATTCTTTAATTATTTTGTTGTTAATGCTCAATTAAAATTGTGGCTTGTTAAAAGATAAGCCGTTTGTTTTACCTCGAACTTCTGTAATGCAGAGGAAGTCCGATTTAGTTGAACATATCGCGTCCCAAATAGAGAGCCCTGTATAATAAATCATCGTTATTATAGCCGTTATTAGTGTAAAGCAAGGTATTTCAACAAAATAAAAAAAAACTGCAAACGTACTCGGCCAATTGAAAAGAACGCAATTACATTTTTTCTTTACTTCACGCATCCAAAGATCGTGCTTGCAATTACTATCAGTGTAGAATTCGTAATACTGCAGCCTCCTCTCATCTTGGAAGTAGCACTGCCTTTGGTACGGGGGTAGGGCTCTCAGTGACGTGTCAGTTTTATAAGTGATCGGTGATACTTCGATGGTGGTCATCTTATTCATTGGCAGACGAAGTACAGTGCTGGTATACACGTGGTCAGTTGGTGAACTGATGAGAACCTTAAATTGATAACAAACTTAAGATCACATCAATATTGAGGAGGAGTTAGACTGTTCTAGTTAGTGTGTTCTATTCTCAACACACTCTCGCACCACACGTGCGTACACATACCCGCAAACGTTATTATCTAAACAAATTATTATTACTTGTGCTCTTCAATTCATCATGTTTTCATTGTTCTATTTTTCTTTAACTTTAATTATAACTGAGGAGTGGGTACCTGGAAACCTACAATAATAATACAAGCCAAACCTAGTTCCGGTTAGAGTGCCACGCAATTTATTTTAATTTGTCAAGTTCTGAGATATTCCACTTTCGCTATTTTGTACTAAATAAAGAATTCCTATTGTGCAGAATGACATTGTTAACATATCTTCACTGCTGAACATATTAGCTTTTGTTCATATCACTATTAAAATCTACCAAAACATATTTTTGAAACAAAAAACTAAAATTATGCATATCCATATTGTATTATGGGTTGATAATAATTATAATTAAAATCAACTAACAGCTCTTTATGATTTCCACTTTTAATACGTACCCGCTAGTTTAAGACATGGGTTCTGGGTGCGAATCCTTATCGAAAACCATATTTGTCCAACTCGCAAACTACTTACGACGAGTTAACAAGTATCTCTTTTCTTGAATCATTACAAAATAGAGAGAGTAAAGAAGGCAAGCTCATGCTAATTAATTTTTTTAACCTACACACGGCCGGCGGTTGTCAAAAATCCACTGAATAATTAATGGTAATATGTTATCTTTCTTTGCTCCATTTTTGTCGATAATCGTATGCCCGAATACAGGGTATGAAAGCAAAAATCACGCGAAGCGTGCTTCAGCAGCGCGCTGCTCTTGAGCTCGGACTTTTTTGAAAATATTTTAGATTCGGTGTCCGTGAGCGATATCTGTGTGTGCGTTACTGGAGCACATACTATATGTCGCTTTACTTTTGTACTGTATTTTGTGGTAGCGTTGACTTGCTTCTGAACCCATCCCGTCACATTAAGACTAAGTGAATGGAAGTTCACGATAAACTTACGTCAGTACAATTTACCCTACGAAGATAATAGGTTGTCCGGATCGAAATTTCTCACAATCAATCCGCGTGAATTATTCGATGATTTATATTGAATAAGATATTTTAATTAAGCTGAGCTGTAGTAGCTAGCCTGGCGCTCGCCTTAAATTTCATAGTACCCGAGTGACCTGAGTTTGATCCCCGGTGCTGTAACTACTAAAGTTGTACTAGAACTTTAGTGTTGATTCACCACTTGCTGGTGGTGAAGGAAAACATCTAGAAGAAACCTGCATGTCTGAGAAATAAAAAAATATTCCAATTCTTTTTTATATTTTACTTTGAGGTATGATTAATTTAAAAATCCTCTCAAGATATGAGAGGTCTTTATCGAGAAGCGGTACATTTATAGGCTGATGCTTAAAACATAAAATACGAAAATCATAAGATTAAAATTCACATTGAAACCCATATTGTTCCCATCACAATCGAACTGGTGTTCACTTGTATTTAGGTACAATTCTACGCCCAATCCATGTACTTCGCCTGATGCCATCACCCTTAATGGTATCATCGTGGGGTCTGGTGGGAAGACCTTCGGATATCCACTGTCTAAGCTCCATTTGAGGGGCAGTGGTGACGCGTTCTTATTAAATGTTCTCTGCCAATGCAGAGTGTCGTTACTCCTGAAATTTTAATTCCAGTTACGGTTTCATCATTATTTTAGTTCGAGTTCTCAAGTGTATTTTTTTTCGAATTGGCATAAGAACTTAATCGGCGTTGTGGCATATAGAAAGATGGTAATGATGTCCTCTTGGCGGATAACGGCCAAGGCAACAATCAGAAGATGTCATGTGCATTTACTAGTCCCCGTCTCTCCGTATTCTAAGTAACGTCTTAGCAATATAATAGAATAGAGAGTCGATAAACTAATTCTCGACTATTAAATAAAATAGAAGTTATAAAATCTATTAACAGTGAATATAAACGGCTTTAGAGAATCTACCACCCCATCTCATCCCGGGGATGTCGTAAAAGTCGACAGAGGGAAAATTTAAATCAGAAGATGGGCAGCAGCATCTTCCTGAAACATCTGAATAAATAAACTGCGGTTGCCAACCCGCCTGCCTAGCGTGGCAACTATGGCAAAATCCCCCAAAATGAGAGCTACAAGCTTTTGTGGCAATCTATGGGGGAGGTCTATGTTCAGCAGTGGACTAATGATAAACTGAAATGATGATGATGATGATCATGATAAAACTAAAGCTCAAAGAGGAATTTGTTTACAAATTTTCCTAGTTATAGTAACTAGTGGTCGTCCTGTGGTCGAAATTCGACCGTAATTATAAAAGGTTTAATTATGAACGTTATTGAGGTTTGAGTAATTATTCGTTGACAACATTTTAAAATACTATTTTTTGATTGATATTGTCAATATGAACGTAAATAAGTATTCAAAGTTTTTTTTATTCAATTTAACGTATTTTTAACACAAAAATTTTAGCTTCCCCGATTCTTCTCCATATCCATCCATCCATTTAATTATGCCAAATCTTGCACTTCGTCGTGCGCGCAATATGCTGCTTAAAACGGAGAAACAAAGTTTTCTCTTCACATATTAAAATTTTAAAATACAGATACAACTTGGGGCGTCTATTGTCAGTGTTAAACTAAAATATACGTTCATTCATAGCCCACGGCTATCTTTGTAGGAGTAAGATCAGTGAGTCGTTAAGTCGAAAAACTTAAGCTTTTTTTTTTTATTTTTTTTTTTAGGAATGATGGTCACTGTTAGCCCGAAGGCTTTTACAGCTTCGCCGGATTGAAAGGTGGCATAGCGCTGAGGGCGCTTAGCCGACGAAACCTTTATTTATGGACTTTATTTATGGGGGACCTCGGCTTGGATCGTCATCCTGTTCGCGAGAGTAACAGACTCGAGGGTGCCCAAGGGGGCCGGCCTCGGCTCGGTCAGTTACTGCAATCGGGAGGGCAATATTACTACTACTATCATTACTAATACCATGATTATTATTACATAGGTTTACCACCAATTCGGAATGCGTTTCCGCTGGAGAAGAAATAGCGCAAGAAACTCCAGCGACGCTTCTGCTTATGACAGTACAAAACTTAAGCAATATGTTTTTACAACTAGTAAAAACATATCGCCTAAGTTTTTCGACTACTATAATCGTCATCAGCATCCTACTCATAGGCAATTCCCATTGTAACCGCCACGATTAGTAGTCGCATTGACGGTTTCAGTATCAGACTGTTCGCACCTTAGACGGCCAATTTAGATCTAACATAATGAAACTGTAGCGATAGCTTAGGCGCCGGTCGCTGACTTTAAATTTCATTGTACACGTATGTTCGTTGCTATTTTAAGAGCTGATTTACCACTTGCGACCATGAAGATGAACATCGTTAGGGAATCTGCATGTACGAGAAATAAAAATAAAATCGATTGGACCATTCCCACCTTCATACCCTCTCAAATGAGGAAAGAGGCACATGCTCAGCAGTAGGACATTTACAGTGTGCCTGTGAGTTTTTTATACTGGAGATGTTTATTCCGTCGTCTGTCGAAGACATTGGGTTAGGTTATGGTGGGAGTCTTACGTGGCCATCACATGGCATGAGTCACTATATATTTGCAGTATTACTTAGTCAACACACAAAAGTACAAAGCAGCGAAAAACTTACATGCTGTTTAACGGTAGACTGTTAAATGCGTAACAAAGTCCATAATCCGTGAAGATTGGCTTAAACATTTTCTCACAACATTCCTTGGTGAACCATTCCGTGTCGTGCGTCGGCTTCCAGTAGCACGACTTCACTAGGTCCGTGCATTTTGGCGATGCCTAACATAAAGACGTAAACGGTATAATCTTTCATAAATACTTAATCACTTATTAAATAGTGTTTTTTTTTAATTCTTATTATAAATTGATGTATCAGTGGAATTACTTCGCAATGATGCACCATAAACTATCTCATGAACATAGCCGTATATTTAAACTTTAGAGTTTCGATGACAAAAGATTTTAAATTATTCTTATGATTTCACGACTACATTTATGTTCAAATTTCATCTTCCTGTCGTGTCATCTAACGTAATCTTACTTCAAGTAACCATAATTTGTCTCAATATCTGATCTTGGTTAAGATCACATTTGCTAATTTAATAAATAATGACACTGTTCACAAATATCAGAACTAAATTATCCAGACCGGTAACTCCTGCAGCCTCTAAGCTGCTTCACTCATCCTAACCTACCCGCATCCATTGCCCGCAGCTCATGCGCTAATATCGGAGGTGGGCTAGGATGCAGTAACTCTGGCCACTAGACTATGACTAGACCAGCAGCTTCACAATAGCCATGTTTTTAAAGTGGAATACATTTTTTCTTTATACTGTTGATCCGAATAATCATCATCATTATCAACAGTCTATAAGCACTTTATTGCTGGACATCAACCTCCAAGTTTAGAACTTCTAGTTTAGGCAATGGCGATACTCCTCGTATCCTATCCAGAAAAGGATTTAAGTTAGATGGCACCCGAGGCCCATTGCGATGAAGTGTCATAGGCACATTGCGATAAACTCAACTCGATAAAGCGCACTTCTAGTTCTGTAATACTATTACAAAACATTTTTAGTAATTTTATGATTGCATACTTAATACTCGTACCAACAAAAAAATCTACCCTTGAAATTGAAACATCTTTTAAACATAACAACGACCGAAGCCAATCAATATTGATCCCTTTAAATATTTCACCCAAGGCTCCCCGCGGGCATAGGCCCGATGATGAATATAGATTCATCACTGATCCAGTCTGATGTTCGTCACCGTTCTGATAAATTTCGATCTAGCATGCTTGAAATGGTTATTTCGCCATATTCCATAATCCTTTCTGGAATTTCCCTTAGTAGATTATAGCGACACCCGCGGGAGGGTTTTGCCATCATTATGCGAATAGGGTAAAGGTTAATAACCAACTTTTTACCTTCACAATGAAGTCGTTCATCATTTTATTCTGTTCTGCATTCATGCGGTGTGTTAGCGCTCTCTTTTCATGAGACATTTGAGGACACACGAGAGAGGCGAAGAAGTGGTCTAAACTAAACACAAAATAAATTTCTTTTATGACTATCCTGGTGGCTTTTATATTTAGTCTACTTTTTGACGTTTGACTAGGTATCTTTTTTCTTAATAAGTAAGTAAGTGACGAGACGAGCAAGTCACCTGATGGTAAGTAATACGCCTTTCCAAGACAGTTGCGTTGTCACCCAGAACTTCTTAACTAACGTCACCGATTCTTCGCTCTCATATGCCTTGTAATTACATTAGCTTCAGTGCTCTTTAAACCGAAGCACAGCGGTGTTCGCACACCTCGGCTTGACGGTAACGTAACTGCCACTGCAGTGGCATCTACCTAAGCTTATTTCTGCATGGGCATTCTACCACTCTAACTCTATATAAGTTATGTCAAATTCTATCTCGGTTCATGATAAGATTGAAATTTGAAACCTGTTGTATTTAAAAGAGTAGAAAAAGATGACGTCTGTTTTTTCATTACTATGGTTTTCATTTTCTCTCCCTAAAAGTAGGTTCTATATAAGTTATGTAAGTCTATCTCGGATCTAGAAAAAATTGAAAATTATTTTCTTTATATATATATATATATATATATATATATATATATATATATCATAATAAAAAAATACTTACTCGTTAAATTCAGTAACGTTACCATGAGACATTTGGACATGTAAATGTGGACACAGCACCACTGTCGGAAACGGGATAGCCCATATGGGCGTGGGCAAGGAGTCGATTACGTTGACGAACGGTGTCGAGGTCCACTTGCAGAATAGCTGGATGATGTTCACCGCACATATGGCGATGCTGATAACTACAATGATTATCCAGATCACTCTTTCTTTAGGGCTGAAGGTTGGCTCGAAAATGTATCTATAAATTAAACGTATGACTAGCAGTGGCGATGACGATGTTAATTAAATCTACAACAATTTCTATTAATGATTTGAAGCAGTGGTACCCAAACGTTGTCTGCAATAGAACACATCGCGAACCCGGAATTTTTTGCGGAACACTTAACTATCATCCAGAATTATTTGCAGAACACTTAGCTATCACCCGCCATCTATCACCATTCGATATAAAATAGAAGATCTTTAAATGTGTACCAGTGTATTTCGCTTCCAAACTGTCGCGGAACACTAATTCCACCGAAAATGGCTTAGGAACATCTGGCTTAACACGTTCACTGCGGACAACACAAAATCGGACCGATACGGTGCTTACCGCTGGTGCGCCCGGTGAAAACTTCATCTTAATCGCTGGTGCGTAACGATTATCTTCGGTATTTGTAGTTCGACAGAGACAAATATAGATTTCGGCTCGATTCGCAAAGTTATTGCGCTTTAATCTATCATAGTGGCGGCAGGTCAAAAAGGACTAATACGCACTGGTGAAAAGGTCTATGGATGCGCGTTACGACCGCCAATGCAATAGATGAAAGTTTATGATTTTTTCCGCAAGAAGCATTTAACATGCTTTAACATATTGCTATAACATTTACGTGTAAACTACAAAGACTTGTTACTTCCAAGGACTGTTCTTCAACCCACACATGAGCAGCACTAGACTCCAGTCAACTCTATAAGAAATAAGTATCTATCACGGCACTATAAAATTAGTCGTGCAATAAATTTTTAATACCAGAAAATGCTCACCATGTTTTATATAACAGCTAAGACAAAATAATTTTTGAAGAAATTAATATAACTTTTCATATGTAAAAAATTGTGTCTATTATTCTAAATTTTTGAGTTCTTTTTTATATTTTGTGTCGTGAAGGTCGACATGAATAACTGTTTTATTTAAATATAGAAAGATTTATGCTTATCCTAATACAATTTGCATTAAACATTAAACATCACATTTACATTAAACTGGCATTGATTAAATTCTGCTAATTTGTACTTTTTTAACAGTATTTTGACAATATTGTAACATTTATGTTACTTTCAAAATTAAAAAAAAACACATTACCTCTATATGTAAATATAAAAACCAGCAAAAAAAATTTACATCAAAAAACGCCTAGTTAATGACTGAATTGATTGAAAATTTAATATACAAGCATGTAGCAGACTTACTTAACTCCATGTAAGGATCCCTCGTACAAGAATTGTTTCAACCCTTTCATCACTTCCATCAACCACAAACGCGCAAACAATTTGCAACTTCCCCTCTTGTTCCCTTTCGATGAAGCGAAAATATTGCTTGTCCCTTTGCTCCGTTGTAAAACTTCAGGACTGATGTACTTAAAGTCTGTCGAATAATAATTTCCGACGTACTCGAAACTTGGTAAAGGTTCAATGTTACTTTTTTTTGGCAAATTTAGGTGACGCGTTTTGATTTTGCGTATAGTCTTTGGCATTTTTTAAATTATCTATAAACCTGTTTTTGTATTTGTATTGAAAATGGGAATAGGTGGAGAAGCAAGCCTTTAAGTGACAAGGCGTTATAAGTGCATGATGTTAAGTGCATACAATTTCGATAAGTGCTTCATCCAATCAACCGTTGCTGTTTAAATTGTGTGTACGTGTTTCTGTCTTTAGTTCTTTTAGATTTTTCGTATTGAGACAAGAATCAAAGTTATACTAAGATCTAAGACTATGAGCACCTAGCCTGGAAGGTTACGGAATGTAAGCTGAATGAACGAACGTTTTGATATTAAAAAAATACGTAAATCGTATTGCATTAATGGCGCTGCTCGTTAAGAAGGACCATGAGCCAAATGTAAAGAAAGAAACTACTATAAAACTTAGGCCTTGCTATAAGCTTTTTTATGAATGCCTATAAGTTGTTAATAGTAATGAAGCAGTATTCAAAGATTTTTTCAAAAGGAAGGTTTTTAAGTTTTGCGTATAAACTTTTGGCACTATCCCTTCGCATTTGTCAGCTTGCGACAGTATCAGGAAGTTCTCCCCCAAGCCACCCACGTGAAAGTAAGAGTAACCCGGTCGGCTAGTAGCGCCAGGCTGGCATGACGCTGACGGTCTGAGTGGACTGTGCAAGCCTCTCTGAGTGGGCTGGATGTGAACAGGCCACTCTGCTAGGGGGAGCAGTGCGCTGCCCTTCGCAGCCGAGGTGAAGTCGTGGGGGAGGAGGAATGTAAGTGTAGTGTTGCCTCTCTCCCTGTTCCTCGCGACTTTGTCGTCGAAATGTGGTCGTCGACGGAAAGACAGCCCAGATCCACTGCTGGAGCCGTGACTTCCTGTGGACCTGCCAACATGCGATGAAGGCATGGCAGCATGGAGTTTTAATCGGTACAAGTCCGACATGGGTTATGTCCTTGCCCCCGCGGGTATACGTTAGGTATTTCATCGAGAAAAAAAAGTATTCGGAAGGTGACGCCGTGGTCAATAATTGGCCAAGAGGACGTCAATCAAATCATAAATTCATATAGAAAGGAAGGATTAACTGTTGCTGCATTAAATTACTTACAATAAATATTTTGAAACGTGATTTTCTTTCTATAGGTGATACATTTAAAGTAAAGTTTCAGCTTCTAAATTTCCCACTGCTGAGCACAGGCCTCCTCTCATATCTGAGAGGGTTTTGGAGCTAGGACGAATCCTCCACGCTGCTCCAATGCGGGTTGGCGGACTGCACATGTCTTCTAAATATTTTTTTATTTTTATTTCTCAGACATGCAGGTTTCCTTACGATTTAAATTTAAGGCGAGCGCCTAGTCCCTGAGCTACAACGAGCTTAAATTATCAGCTAATTATAAGTATGTGAGCTTATTGCGTGCATCGCCGCGTTGCAACAATAGTTAAACAAGCGGTTAACTTAACGACGCATTGCTCGGTAGTCGATTGCACTTAACTGTATTACTGTTATTTAACGTTTACTACTTTAATATTACTTTTGAACTGGCCATACATTGTGTTACAAATTAAAGAGTTTTTTTTTCCATTACATTTATTTCGGATACAATTATAGTATTAGAAATAAAAAAAACTACAAAGTAATTTACAGATTGCCATGTCTTATATATATATTTCTGCGAAAATTAAAAATTAAATGAAAAGGTTGTTTCAGAAAATCGAATAACAGCCGGAGATACTGCATTGTACAGAAACGAAATGAATTCACTGACATTTTGCCGCATCATCTTTATTTCAGTCTATCATAGTCCACTGTGAAACATAGGCCTACCCCATAGATATTGCCGCAAAACACGGTCATGAGCCACCTGCATCCATCGACTTCCCGCAAAACGTGCAAGTCATCGCTCCACTGACTGACACTCCACTCCACTGACACTGCGAACTTTTCTTCTCCAACGGTTATCGGTTCTACGAGCTATATGGACGGCGCATTGCCACTTTAGCATATATCATAGAGCACAAAAATTGATATAATAACAAACTTACTACTGTGTAATTTTTCCAGAATATGTAAAAGTAATGGATAATTCGAAATTGTTTCCACACGTTACATAAGTTTAATTTTTACAAACAAAAGTAATCACGCGAAACATTTCATTTGGGCTAATTAGTTTAAGTTATGTCTTTTTTATGCATGATGGTATAAATTTTCGCCCAATAAGCCTATTATAATAAATTGGAATGCCGGTCCATTGGAAATTGGAATGGGTGTCGTAAAAGTCGATAGAGAACTTTTGCGGCAATCTAAGAGGGCGGCCTATGTTCAGCAGTGGACTAGTGATAGGCTGAAATGATGATGATGATGATGATGACGTTACATGAACTCTTAAGGCCATATTCGAGAGCCAATTTCAAACTAGGCAATGAAATAAATAAACAAGATTTGTTTTTTTTTTATTTTACGAAGCTTCAAATGGAGAAGTGGTGTCAAATGTCTACCTAGATTGGTTCATGCTTAGGAATCCCACCACCAATAACGGCACTTCTCTATGAGGCTACTTGCGTATTTTTATAATGTAATGTGGCCTGCAGATATATTATCTCAATACTTTCTTTTACTTTTTTTTTTGGTTGTAATGTAAAACTTTGATAGCAAATGCTAGCCGAAGGCGTCAGTCACCCTTTGTTTGAAAAATGTTGAATTAAACTTTGTAAGTATTTGATATTTCGACGAATCAACGTCCAATTTTACTTTGGACGAGAATATGTTTTTTCATATTTTGGGACTACTATGAGTAGAGAAAATATGAAATAAGTTATTTCAAAGACTCTACTGTCAATGTATTGTGTGTGTGTGTGTGTGTATAAGCGTGAGTGTGTATATGCGTGTGTGTGTTTGTCCCGCGGCTCGAGTAAAAAATGTTTTCATAACGTTACACTATTTTAAAAGTAATTAACGGAAGACCATGCATTCTTTAATTAATATCCGTTAAATTGCCATTATTGTAATAGTAAAGTTCTTTTGTACATTTTTGATGTATTCTGAGACATTGACGGATAAAAACCTTTGCTATAG
Source organism: Luehdorfia chinensis (assembly GCA_019845155.1). NCBI lineage: Eukaryota > Metazoa > Arthropoda > Insecta > Lepidoptera > Papilionidae > Luehdorfia > Luehdorfia chinensis. Next base: position 3,692,502 of record JAHVAK010000125.1, read on the forward strand.
TATCAAGCAATCGGAGCGTGCTATATCCTGAAGCCATACAAAGTTGTAAGAATGGCATAACAGGGTTAAAGGATTCTATGCATACACTAGTAAACAAAGATGTTTAAGTTCACTATGCACATTTGTGAGGTAATTCTATTTGTAGCATTTAAAAAAATCATTCGATATTCATATTATATCATAATTATTTCAACCCATCACACGTCCACGGCTGAAGAGCCTCACATAAGGACTACCATAAAACACGATGGTGATCATCTGCATCCATCGACTTCCGTAAACCTCTCTACTCTGTGGCATTTGTATACATTTAAAAACTTTTTACCACCTTGTACGAAAAACCTGCTTATTCAGTCCCTTATATTTCCCCTTTTTGATTATGCTGATGTGTGCTACTTAGATGTAAATCTTGAAATTCTCAAAAAATTGGATCGAATCCTCAACAATTGCATCCGTTTCGTTTTCGGTCTACGTATGACATGAATATCTCATTATCGTTCTCAACTGAAATGGTTGAGCATTCCGCAAAGGAGAAAATTTAGGATTCTCTGCACTATCTTCGCAATCCTTAATGATCCATTTGCCCCAGAGTATTTAAAATCTAAATTTCAATTCTTGGGTTCCTCCCATGAACGCAATCTCAGGTCTTATGATAATCTCGTACTCCAAATTCTCCCTCACCGCACTGGTTTTCTCTCGAACTCCTTTGCTGTAACAGCGGCCCGACTCTGGAATGCGCTTCCTTTAAACATAAGGAAATCCCCGAAAAAGTGGTCTTTTAAAACTAAACTTTAACTGCACTATTCGAGTTCATCAGACACTTAATTTAAGCTCTTAGCGCCCTCCAAACCGAAGCACAGTCATGTTTGCACACTACTGCTTCACGGTAGAATAACTAGCTCTGGGGCGGTACTTACCTTGACGGAATTCTGCATAGGAATCCTACCAACAAGTAAACTTTACTGTAGTTCTGCTGCAGATTTAGTGATGGACTACATCTCTGCCTTGTTCATGGTGATTGGACAACATCCATAGGTCATGACTTACTGAAGAGTTTTTTTTAGACACTGGACGAGAAGATGTGACGCAGTTTCCCTAACCATTGCTTTAAATATTAAGACAAGGACACTCATTCGTCTATATCTTCCTATATCCGATTTAACTAACTTGATACAGTGTCTTCAACATAGGGACAAAATAATATATCTCGATCCGAAAATCAAATTTAATAATACTTTGTCATCAATCGGCCATTTTCAATCTCTAAATAGTTTTTATCGACTTTATGAGGTTTTGCTGTGATCTCTCCGCTGACCGCCACTGGGTTTGAATATTTTTAGTACACCGTCGTGCGAAACCGACAGAGTTTCGCTTTTACTTAATAAAGTTGGCGGTAGCCACGAGATTTTCCTGCCATTTGATTGAGATGACTTTCAGGAGACCGACGGGACGATATGGAGTGATGGATTAACACCACCATGTGATGACCACATGGTGATATGTATTGTAGACAATTAACTTTGGTTTTGTTCGAACTGAGAACCCAGGTGATGACTCGCGGTTATCAGAACAAGCGAGAAAGAGAGGGCAAACAAATCAAGAGCTATCCTTAACCAAAAAATATTGTGACAATTTTTCTATTGTCAAATCCTGACGTAATTATTACTTGGTTACTAATACGGTTGACCTTTTTATCTTTACACTTGGTTATATTTAAGTTACATTTAGAGAATCAAACGCGGCTCATTGCGGGTCAATGATTGTTGATAAATTTATTTGTCACTTTTAAATTTAGATACTTGAAGTATGTTTCATGATGCAGTTTTTTTTGCGTATATTTGTATTTGCGTAATTAACGTAGATTTAGTAACTGTTTTTTAATTAAGGTTAGTTAAATCAAATTAATGAAACTGAGTATGCCAGGCGAGGGTAACGATTATTTTCATTTTCATTAATCGCAGAACGTAAGCATAATGCTATTAGAACTTAAAAAATATATATTTTATTTTTATTATAGTCATGTAAAGATTTATAAAACATAGTTATATAGAAATAGTAGAAACTATCATATTTTTTACTATATCAGAGTACAAATATGTACCCAAGCAATCTGAGAGAACCCCTCTGCGACGCTGAAATTATTTTAGCCATTCGGTAAAACTTGATAAGGCACAGCACAGCATCTGCACTGGTGGTAGGATTCTTTTGCAGGATTCCGTCTAGGTAGGTACCACCCCAGGGCCAGTTATTCTGCCGTGAAGCAGTACTGTGCAAACATCACTGTGTTTCGGTTTGAAGGGCACTGAGAGCTAGCGTAATCACGGGGCATATGAGACTTAAGAACTGATGTCTCAGGGTGACGGGCGCAGTGTGGTGTCGCACAGTAATTTTGTGGGTGACACAGCATTTGTTATCCGTATATATCCGCATATGTCCATCAGGTGAACGTTTTGCTCGTTCCGTCACTTTAGTGAAATAAAAAAAAAGCAACATACTTTGGTAATAATTATAATTTCATAGCACTCGATCGACATCGGATAAATTCAAGGCGCCGGCGCCATTCTATTTGCAAGGTTAACAATGTCCTCAGTGATGAAAATCTATGCGAGGAAACCTGCACGTATCGTAAGAGTCAACTTAGGGGAAATACTGAAAAATGTCATGGGTTCCGACAGGAGACGGAATAACCATCTCGTAAAATTCCGGATAAAATATACACAAGTGCTAAAGTATGAGAAGTCTAGTCTGGCTATGTATTCATGTTTGCGTCAAACCAAACCTGGCACGCGGGCCCCGGGCCCGCCAGCACAGCATCCGATGAAGCTGTAAAAGTCAAAAGGCTAACAGCGATTACATCACCGAAACTATCGATCTAGTCTGGTGCACCAACTGCCTTTTCGCTTGTTCGAAGAGGCATATGTTCAGCAGTAGACGATTAACAAGCTGATTATGATTTTTGATTTTCATGAGGCATACCACTTTAGTCATTTAGGATAACAAGCTCCTGGTGGATTAGTGTTCGTTTTTTTCGAATACTGTAGTAAAAAAGAGGAGTTAAGCATTTATAAAAAAGTATGAGTGGCAACAACTATCTCTTGGTTTATATTTTCCCTAAGTCGACTTTTACGACACCCACGGGACGAGATGATGTGGTACGCTCTTACGCCTCCACGGTCTGTGTATTATCGGTCTAATATAAAGTTTTAGACTAAATAAAACTGGCTTTAATATTAAGATCACGAAGCCAAAAAAAAAGGCTCGTAGTATATTTCTACAGCAATCTTAACTTCAATCAAGTTTAGTTTAGAAAGACTAGGTGAATATATGCTGAATGTTGCTTTCATGATAAATCCTCCTAGCTTGGGAACGGGCTTTGATGTTTATGTTGACGATAGTGATGCAATATATATACAGCCTTAAATTTCACCGCAAACAGCATATTAAAACAGTGGGTTTAAGCCAGCAACACTGTCATAACTAGTCGTCCCGTTGTGAAATATACTTATTTAATAGTTATAATGTGTTAAATATATTGGAAAATGGTTTCCATTCGTTGTGTAATAGCAATGTTAATGAATTTAATGATTATCGCACTCGGGTTAATTAATTGATTTAAAATGAGATTACATTGAATATATCAATGTGGTTACTGGACTGTCTAATAAGAAAAATATAGCATGGATTTTCCTTAACATCAATAGAGTAAGTTTTGATCATGGATTTTGCGATTGGATCATGGGTTCACAAGTACTTGTGGGTCATACTTGTGAACAAGTGCTGCTAATGGCGGCTGTTCTGCTCTTAGATAGATGCTTAATTTAATGTTTTTTTTTTTTCATATAACACGGTTATAGTTGACTTTATTTTTAATTTCCAAAAGTTTGAAAATCCTTGACTCCATCGAGATCTACGTTATTCAACATTCCAGCAGTTGAGATATTTCTTTGACGCCAGTTAAATGTCCCTCAGTACAGGGCAGGTAGAAAAAAATAATTGTATACGTTTTTTCTAACAGCGAATATGTCATATTTCCGCAGCAGTCCACAAATGCGCTGAAAGATGTTTTCAAGATGCTGGTAAATGTTAATAAAATCATAAATGTTAATCGCGTGTACATCACACACGTTTTGCTATGCGATGATGCTACAAGTATACTAAATACTTCAATTTAATTCTTCAGACGAATTTTATTATTTGTGGCTTAAAGAAGACGAAAACTATGTTACTGTTTTCCACTTGTACTTGAAAAATGCAGCTGTTAGATCTTGTATTGATATAAAAAAATTAACAGGTAATAGGATTACTACGAGGGAATCCGTCTAGGTAGGTACCACCGCAGGGAAAGTTATTCTGCCGTGAAGCAGTAGAGAACAACATTGCTTTGTTTAGATCTGAAGGGCACTGAGAGCTAATGTAGTTACTGGGCATATGAGACTGAAGAACTGATGACTCAGGGTAACGTGCGTAGTGCGGTGCCACACCGAAATGTTCTGGGTGGAGATAGCATTTCTTATGGGCAGGCGTTGCACTTACTATCAGGTTAACGTTTTGCTCGTCTCGCCACTTTCCTCCAAAAAAAAAATGAGAGAGTCACAATAAACTGAGCAATTTATATTTTGCACATATATCTACAATTCGGCTGGATCTTGACTCCAAAACTCATGTAAGTGGTACGTCATTATTTTTTAGATATAAGGTCATATATGAATTAAAATATTTGTTCTCCTAAGTATCAAGATCTTACAGTCGTTGCGTAAATTTAAAGTACTCATCTTATGCTGCCGTTGTTATCGCATTACTCTAGTTAACTCACTTTAGTTACCACTGTTTTCATCGAGGGAACGTACATAGTTTAATTATAAGAAGTTGTATTTAATTTTAGAAAAACAAAGCGATTTTATGGTAACTATCCATATTCTTTTAAGTTATTTTAATTTGTGTCAAAATTAAGAGTTCTGAAATGTTCTTTACAAAAGTGAAATAATACATTTTCTATTAACAATTGAACGTCAACAACAACATTTGACAATTGGTGATGACGTCCAAAATGGTAAACACGTTAACTCTATATTTGAACGACGCTTTTTCACTCTTGCCTTGAAGATGGTCATGGTGCCATTGTATCATTCTCTAAAAAATCATTCCCTGGCTATGGGCATCATAAAAGATTAAGCATTACAAGCAATACGTTGAATACGGTGAAATCACATGATTGAAATATATTACATATTGCAAAACGATTACATAACAAGTTGATAGAAATGCTTCAACAGTTTATTAAAAAATAAGATTTTGTTTATAATAACCGTCACATATTATTTAAACCCTTTTAAGATTATTTCAAAATTGCACATGCATGCATTTCATTGTAGAATACAATTTATTTATTTATACAATGATTGTAACCTCGGAACCGACAATAATAAAATTGTTAATTGATATATAAACATTAATTTTGTGTGTTTTAATGGCGGTGAAGGAACTATCGTAAGAAAAATAAAGTCTTTGAACTCGTTCTGGAGAAGCCGAGTGGACCCTTCACAATTCTATCTCAAAATAAGATGATGATGTCCTCTGCGGCGAGACTTTTATAGGCTGATACTTTTTTTAATTTTTTTCTTCAAATATACACTTTTTTTTTCAGGAAACATGGCGTTTTGTAATAAATTGGTATTATCCGTTTTATTAGTGACAACTTTGATCTGTGACGGTACGTTGTCTTTTAATTTAGTTTGAGTAAAAAGTACATAAGATGTGATGTTGCTTATATTCTCTTGGCCAATTCTGACTCAGAATCATCATAGAATTTGATTGTGGTGACACCATAGCCCGCTGTAATATGCCGTACTTCTTATAATGTCAAAACTTATGATCAAATTTATGAAGATCAAATCTTGCTTCAAATAATTTTCATTAGAATGTATTTATCATGATTGGTTGTTTTTGCAATTAATATTTAATTTTCAGCGGTTCCAAGTTTATTCAGCTTCAATTTAGTTACAGTCGCTTATAAATTCACATAATTTCACCTCCATAATTATTCCGCCTCAAATTGTGCCGCCCTAGACCCGGGCCTTGCGGGCCTATGCCTAAACCCGTGCCCGCCTAGCAGCACACTTAGTACTGCCGTGTGGTGGCGCTGAAAATTTGCCACTCTGTATCATTCCGTGGCATCGCAAAAGTCTAAGGGAAATGACAGGAAGACCAAAAATACAAATACCGTTGGACAGCGTTTACGGTGCGGGGCGCCTGCCAAGCGTGGTGATTATGGCAAATCCTTCCTTCTTGGGAGACTCTGGACCTATGTCTAGCAGTGTACTTTTAACAGGCTGATGTTGAAGTATACATACACTCTACCCACAACAGCAAATCGATACGATTTGGGCATGCCTGGGTCTATGGCATAGCAAAATTATGATGCATTATCGGAGCAGTGTTGGTTGAAGATTTAGGGACTCGAACCATACACCCTTAAGACTAACAATTTCTAATTAAAAAAATTGGATTCGAACCTAGAACCCGTAGAAGTCAAATACTCTCTCAAACTTAGAGTTAGTATATTAGTGTGTGATAATTACTAAAACAACTGTCATGCAACTGTCGAGCGTCCTGTACTTCTGAGAACTAATTCTTGATCGAACAATATTCTGAAGACACCTGTAGTTTTAAATCCATGCGGACAAAGTCGTGAGTGAGTTAAAAAAATCCATCGAAATAAGCATGTCCTTTCAATATTTACAGCGTGGTGTATTCGCTGTTATTATTGCAATAGCGCCAATAACACGGCTTGTCTGGATGTGAACCTGTATGCGGAAGACATACGATCACGCATTGTACCAGTCGTCAACTGCGAAACTGCCATCCCCAGTCCCGATGGCTACAACTTCTTCTGCAGGAAGATCGTTCAAACCAGTAAGTTATGTTACAGTGTCAGAGTTATTAAAGTATTAACAGGGTGGTACTTTATTATTTAGTATAGATTACGAGAGGTTATTCTGAAACACTGAAATGGTTTTCGAATATTTGTTGAGATTTTAATGAAATGAAAAATAAAAGAGAAGCGCTGCAAGCTACATTAGTCTATTAGATAAAACGTTCTTATTTCGATATAATAATTTAATTTTGGAATTAGTTATATACGGAATGTTAATGCCATATATATCCTTTGGAATTAAAAAAGGGCTGCGTACTTATCAATTACTCTTAGACGCATCCATATATAAAAAAAGAACTCGTTAAAGGTATTGGCCCCGTTAAATTTGTACGTTGCAAGAATGATACTCCGTAAAAAAAGGGTATCTCTGAACGCCAGATCGAGTGATCGGAATGGCCTCTAATCTTTTGAAATTACATACATACTTCGGTAAGCGTCTACTTTGTCTAAGCTTTTGTTTGTTCTTGGGCTTATCATATAAATGTCACCGTGGTAGTTGTGGTTACATAAAATACGCGGCAGTCGCAAGATCATGTTAGGGCGGAGGATTGATTATTAACCCTAAACACTAAGAAACTTTTTTTTTTAATGTGTAAATCTACATAGCGGCAACGAATGAATTATGTCTAGCTTCTACTAACAAAACATCACAGTTTCGTTTGACGACTTTTATCGCGAATTCCAGAACACTTTTACACACGTCTTGACTATGCTGGCTCTTGGAAGATTCGTTTGCTTTAATAAAGTTGAGACATTTCTTCCAAGCCGGACCATCCTTAAAAAGAAAGCGATAATTTGCGAGTCAGCCTGTTAATATGTGTAAGTAAGGACTCTATGTGCAACAATTCACTAGGCCGGTTATTAAAGGAATTAATTTATTTTTATACATTTTTGTAATTAAAATTATGATTTGTTAAACCTTTATTGGTAAAGCTTAAAAATGTGCATTATAGTTTTTCACTTTTCTATGTATTAGAATAAAAACTTTCATTTCAAATTTTACTTTTCGGCCTTTTCACAATGTTTCTCCATTTATTCCTGTCCATTGTCTCTCCCTTTCAAGATGTCAGTTTCCCCAGCTTTCTAAGATCTTTTTCCTGTCATTCCTTTTATCGCTTTTTATGTTTGCCGCGGATACTTTTCCCGAGTATTACATTTTGTTATGTTTTTGGCTGAGCGTGTGTCTGACACTTTTATAGGTGTACCGGTCCATCTGAGGCACTGTGCTTTAAAATATTTATCAATGATTTCGTGGTTGATTAATTCTTTCAATATGTATATTTTTATTTTTGGGCGTTAAAACTGCTTGAGAAAACGCCTCGTCCCACCTTGCAATTATTTTATTAATCATATAGACACAGTCACGCCTTTTTCCAACTCATGTAGCCCACTTTTCGCCCTCTCACGGGTGGCCAAACTCGTCGCCGCCATTTCGGTACGAGTCAAAAAATTCTTACTGCTCATTTCGTTCCCACGATCAGTATAGTGACAGCATTGCATATTATGGTGTAATTCTGGACGAATTAATGGCCATGTCCGTACAATAGCTTAGTCACCTCTTACGACACCTCGGTAGGATAGAGGTAGGTGCTATTCTACTCCGGACACCTCTAGTATTATATTAATCATAGAATTTATTTTCAGTTTTCCACCCGCACCGCAGCTCTGATGTCCGTGTAACCCGCGGCTGTGGTTGGGTTCGTCACGGTGAACCTTGCTATCGTGACGACAATGGTGATCACCTTGGCACCGTTTGCCAATGCTTCGAGGACTATTGTAATGCATCTGATCGATTAGAACCCGCCACTATGGCTGGCTTGTTCCTTTTATTTGCCAGCGTCTTGTATTTTTGGCGTTGATTAAATGACTTGAAGTTAATAACGTTTCATATTTCCTAACATTTTAGTGTGTACAGTTATATTTTCAACATTGGAGGATGATTGGGATCGACAACAATTTTAATTATTAACAAACTGTTTATGCAACTTTCTGGGCGTGGGTTTTAGTATATTTGTGTATGGTATAACGATAAAGAATAGACTTACGGTCATTGTAAGTAACCTAGCTACTCCTTACCTGGGATTGATAGGTTATCAATCATACGAATTATTACAATTAACGTGGCAACAAACTGTAGATAATTGATAGATATTCACACCGACCTATATCACAGGCAAGGATATATCAAATAGAAAAGTTATTTTAAATTATTAAATCTCACCAGAAGTAACCCTACTTATAAAGACCAGTCATCAATCAACTTGTCGTCTGAAACAGGAATAAAGCATTTCGTTCAAGTAGCATCTTTTGAGTTCTTATTAAATTTATTTATCCCCTTAAAAAAACAACTGGATTTAATGATTGCAAGGATTGAACATTTCATGTACGTAAAGTTTGTTCTCTTGTGTAGGGATTTTTTTTATCTGAAACACCATTTTAATTGGCGGGTGTCATAAATGTAACTAAGAAAACGTCGGAAATATGTCATGACCGATTGATACCGGAATAACCATAGCCATTTTCATCACCATGAACAGCTTGAGGAAGTCCATTGTTGGACTTAGGCCTCTTCAGTGGCGTATCTAGTCCTAAACGGGCCCTGTATCAAAATTTGTTTACCCGACTCTGGCAAAGCCCAAAACGAGGGTAATGTTTTTTAAAAAAAACACACGCATGTAACATATTTATAAATAAGTAAAATATTTATAAGTTTAAAAGTATAAGAAACTATGTAGGTATGTATTATAAAACTAAGAAATAATGATCATAGGATCCAAGTTAATCAAACAAAAAAACAAACACTTTTCATGAGTTTTTTCTGCAAACTTATTGTTTAAAACATCCACAGCTGAACATGATTTTAGTTTTTCAAGATTTGCAGATTGCAGACAACATGTTGCAGTTTTAAGCGGAAGAGTCAAAAACGGGAAGCGAAATAGGAATCCTATTTTAATTTTTCATACACTACAGGCTTCTTGTCAATAACAATTTAAATTAGAGGTTGCTGATGACATTTTACAAATGTTTGCATCCACACGTCGGGGCCCCTGTAGCTCGGAGACCCCGTATCAATGATGCTGCTGTTACAGCGGTAGCTACGCTCTTGGGCCTCTCCCAATATTGCCACTTAGCCCGATCAAGCAAGTAAGTAGTAGCTGCCTGACGTAAACCTTACGACATCTTGGTAGGAAGAAGGTAGGTGCTCTGTATAATCTATATAATCTATATCTGTCATAAAAATATTTTTTGCCTGGAAAAACGAACCCGTAACTCGTAGCGCCAACTGAGCTGTTTAAATACACATTTTCATGTACTTTGTGTTATATGTCGGCGATAGTGGAATATATATAAAAAAGTAAACAAAAAAGTGCATAGAAATATCGTTATGCATGGAAGAGAGAGAAACTAGAATACGTAATATTAAAAACTAAAATGTAGTTCAAGCATTTTTTCTAAAACGAGTAGAAATATAACGTTATTAATAAACACCGATAGAAATAGACCGTGCCTGCGGTAATCCAAACAGTGCTAAAGAAAACATTAGTGGACCTGGGGGCGATGGGGAGCGAAGCTCCCGCGGTGTCCGGCGCACACGGCTTGTTGTTTGCTTGCTATTTATTTAATAAAACTTGTGTGTGGCCCCACTGATAGAGGGAAGTAGAATATTATTGCAGAAATAAGAATATGTACGTCTATCACAAAAGTATTGTAGAAGACCTGTTATTTTTAAGATATCTACAGTCAATACATATAAATGAAATTGGAGTGTCTGTCGGTGTCAGTGGAATAGAATTTGACGGGACTTTCATTAGCAGGTAGAGGACTTATCAGCAATCTAAGTTACTTTTTTTTGCGGATATATTTAGGGTTCATGCGTAAAATTTGAACTGGTTACGCGCGGCTTCAATTTGCGTTTTGGTCATTATTATTTCAGTTCATGGCAGTGAAAACATTTCTCTTACTATCTTAGTGATGTTTAGAAAATTCATAGTTTTCTACGTCGTTACTACCTTACCCTTATGTATAATAAAGCTGTAGACTTTGTACCTTTGAACGCGCTAATCTTAGGAAATACTTATCCGATTTGAAGAATTAGTTTTGCATTGGATAGCCCCGTTATAAAGAAAAAAGATTATAGGCTATTTTGTATATTTTTATTAATTTTATACTGCAACATTCAGGAGCCGCACGCTAAGAACAAGGAGGCCGTACAGAGCATTCACTGTGGTCGGCTCATTTTACGCGGATAAAACCGCAAGGCTCAATTAGTTTGAAATATAATACAAATTAATGCGAAAACGAAATGTAATTGAAACTTTAATTTAAGAAAAAATAATTACAAAAATGTCAAAAATTTCCTACTAATATGCCGCAATTGTTAATAAACTATCGTTAGTAGTAGTTTTATAGCGTTCCTGTTTCTAGGTTATTTGAACAAGAACCTCAAAGCAAAGTAATATTATAAATCGGATGATATTTCAATAATCTAATCTGGAATGGTCCCTTAGAAAATATTGAAAAATTTGTCGGGGAAACCCTCATGGGAATTTCTTTGAATAATGCGGTAGTCTACTTTTCTTCTTTATAACGGTTTCTTACAAATATTATTTATATTATTCCAAATATTATGTTGTTGTACATTTGTGACTCGATGATGAAAAAGGACACCTTGTTGGTTTTTCCTAAGAAGCTTCATGTGGCCAGTGACAGTAAACATTCTAAGCTCTTCTAACAATACTTCTTTAGATGAAGATATTTCTTACTGCAGTAAGCAGCAATTCTTTCAGCAAGTATTGTCTAAATTGTATTGAATTTGACGTTTGAAAATTATACAAACTAAATCGGTCCAGCTTTTCTTGAGTTATAAATGGTGTGTATATATATATATATATATATATATATATATATATATATATATATATATATATATATATATATATAATAAAACGTATATGGCACAAGCTACCCCTCATTTTTGAGATGAAGTGGCGTTAGAGATTCTGCCATTCTATTTCTTTATTTCTATTTGTATTTATTGAAATGGATGTCACCTAACATGTTTCTGTTCGGCACCACATTACGCCCGTCACCCTGAGAGATCAGTTCTTAAGTCTCATATGCCCAGTAATTACACTAGCTCTCAGTGTCATTGCCGTGTCGTAAAACTCGACTAATGGAAATGCCGGGTACATTTCCAGGCCTTCGACTGATGGCGAAATAACCATCTCAATTATGCAAGACCTGTGGCGGGCAGTAGTGTCTAAGTCTAAAGTGTCAGGTACTGCGACCTTTAATCTGCCTGCCAAGTGTTGCGTTTATGGCAAATCTTCCCAACTATATTCAGTAGTGGACTTTTTATAGGTCGTTTTCGAAGGTGAAGAAGAATCAATTAATTAAACATACAAACGGTCACGCCTTTTTCCCATATATGGGATAGGCAGAGGCTTGACAGGTGGCGAACCACGTCGCCGTCATTATGGTAGAGACAAAAAAAAGAATAGAGACAAAAAATTATTGCTCCACATTGCGTTCCCACGAGCAGTATAGTGACAGCATTGCACATTATAGTGTTATTCTGCACAAATAAAGGTACAATACGAGTACGTTACGCTTCATACGACAGTTCAGTAGGAAAAGGTTGATGCTATTCTACTCTGCCGGGCAAATATCGGCAGATCAATTAATTAAACTATCTTCTATAATTAGTATTATTTCTAAAACTCTTTCTATAAGAAAAAAAACTGATATTCTAAATACATTTCAAACAAAAACAAAACTAAAGGCAAATAAGCAGCATCCTATCCATATTTTGGTGCAGTACGCGATTACCGTTTGTGGGGACAAGGGGAGCCTGATCGCCAAAGCCCTTGCGGTAGCGTTCATACACGTTTGTCCGTTGTATTATGTGTATATTATGTAACGAATCGAAGCTAAAACGCAATCGCCATCGGCACGTGTAATGCAGATTTTGCTCAACTAAATTGAGAAGTTTAAGCTATTATTAAATATTTATATTAGGTTACCGTACCACTAAAATTATTATTTGCAATTTTAAGTGCTGATTTACCAAGTGCTCGGCGGTGAACGAAAACATCGTGAGGAAACCTGCATGTCTGAGAAATAATAAGAATATTTCGCAGACATGTGTAGCATTGGAGCAGCGTGGCGGATTCTTCCTAACTCTAATACCCTCACAGAGATGAGAGGAGGCCTGCGCTCAGCAGTGGGACATTTATGGGCTGTAACTTTACTTTTTACTGTAATATCTTCATATTTTATTCTTCTGATCGGCATAGCATTTTTTTCAAATATAACAGAAAATTACTCAGTTATAAATGAGGATAATCTAAAGTCAGTTCTGTAATAAGACGCTCGAGGTTTGACCTGAATTGAAAACTAATTTTAGTTGAATACGAGTTCTAACGTAGCTTCAATGATAACTGAAATAGGCCGCCATGGTGGGAAAAAAAACATCGGCACACCATCTTAAACTGAGCTTGTTGAGCAATCGTAATAGTAGAATTTCTATGCAGAAACCAATGATATTACAAAATAAAAGAGATACGTTACCAGCGTTCCGAAGTGAAGCTAAGAAAAGGCGACAATTGGCGCCTTTTCAAACGTCTCCATGACTACGTGATCGCAAGGAAAGAGAAAACCTTACTCCGTTTACAACGAGAGTGACAAGGATAAGCAGCACGTTAATACGTTGTCTTCTGGGAATATGATGTATCTATGTATAATAATATCATTGGCAGAAACGCACATAAGTAGGTACTACCGTAGTGCCAGTTATTCTGGCATTAATCAGACAGTGTTTTAGTTTGAAGGGCACTAAAGCTAGTGTTATTACCACTCTTTCGACCTGAGTTGACCTCAGGTCGAAAGAGCCCCCATTTTAGACGAACTATTCGAAATAGTTCGTCGATTATCTCGTTTATAGTTATTAATTTATTTTAATTTATCTCTTAACTGGGATTTCTGTTGTATCGTCAGTGTGTTTCACAGACATTAACATCACATGCACAGCACAACCACACCCGAAAACGAACAATTTGTGTTTTCGCACAAATGTTGGCTCCGGTTGGGAATGGAACCCAAAACCCGTGCTGTAGAAGTTAGCTAACTCTGACTACTAAGCCTATAATTTTCTTGCGGCCGCGTTAGAGAGTGGCGCTGACCAGCCGAGTGATTAATTTTGCTTTTAGGAGACCTCTTGTAAAAATTAAAGATGAAAGAAATAATTTCAAATGTAACAAATACGTTTAATTTCTAATTCTCAAGTTAACTTTTAAGTAACAGATTAATAATTTTTTATTAATTAAAAATAACTATTGCATGTGCTTGATTTTATAGAACTGTTAAACATATTTGTTTGTTTTTATTTTATATGTTTGCAAGTAGTCTTTGTCTTTTCCCATATAAATGAAAATTTACTGGTGCATTTTTAATTAAAAGACTAACGAACTATAAGAGCGAACTAGTTCGCCATAGTACTGCGAACTAAATTGAGCGCTCACAATGGCGAACCACATGTTGTACCCAAGATGCCCAAGGATAGTTATTACAGGGCATACGACACTCAAGAATCCCAATCTCATGGTGATGCGGGCAAGCGTGCCCCTTACTATTTAATGTAGCGAGTGAAAAGATGTGGACTCAGCCTTTCCTTATGGGAAAAAGGCGTGACTGTATATATGTATGATTAGCTTTTTTTATTGGATAAAGTAACGAAAAGAGCAAAACATTCACCTGACGGTAAGTTCTACGTCTCCCATAACAAATGCTGTATTACTCAGAACATTTCTGTATGACCACACTGCACCTGTCACCCTGAGACATAACTTTTTGAGTCTTATATATTATGCCCGGTGATTACGCTAACTCTCAGTTATGGACCTCACCCGTACTATAATAGTCGTACTATATTTAAATCAATTGTACGATATACTACTAAAAAATTATATAGTACGATAAATACTATATTTTTAAGGCTAATTCAACTGTCCCGCTTTTTATATTAGCTGTGACTGGAATGGCTCGCAGTGCAGCATGGCATATTTCAGAACATAACGCATTTACGGTATTTACATCTACGGTACTTTTTTACGTCACGGCAACTAAACGTAATTTTTTTGTCAATGTTAATGTGTCGATGAATCCCTGATTCTTAAACCACGTCTATGGATATGCCACAAATATTAGGTCCTTTATAATGAAATTGGCGTTTCGTCTTACTGGCCACTTTGATATGAAATATATCCTATTTGGTTAAGAATTACAAATTCAAATTTATAAATCCATTTAGCTGGTATATTTGAATTTTAAAAACAGTCATTCGTTTGTTTTTTTCCTCATTAGGTTTTTCTTTAGCGTCGCTCATCTCGCGCAATGGAAAACTTGAAATATCGCTTTATTTACGAGAGCGTTTTAGTGAGTTCTACCGTGGCACCAGTGCTGCAGAAACAGCTCGAAAGTGTAACGATGTGTATGGCGCTGGTGTCGCAGAAGAAACCACGGTACGTTTTTTGTTCCAACGTTTTCGTTCTGGAAATTTCGACCTTCAGAACAAGCCCGTGGACGGCCGGAGACCAAAGTGGATAATGACGAATTTAAGGCTAATGTGGAAGCGGATCCATCGCAAACCACTTCAGAGTTAGCTGAAGGCTTCGCTGTGAGTGATAAACTGTTTTAATCGACTTGAAGCAAACAGGTAAAGTAAAAAAGCTTGAACGGTGGGTACCTCATGAATTGAGTAAAGCAAACCAGCAAACACGCGTCGACTGCTGCGTTACATTGTTCAACCGGCACAACAATAAAGGGATTTTACATCGGGTTATTACCTATCATGAAGTGGATCCTATACGATAATCGGAAGCGCTTGTCGCAATCGCTAAATCCTGGAGAACCAGCCAAATCTTGCCCCAAACGAAAATTTACTCATAAAAAGTTATTTCTAGTGTTTGGTGGACTAGTACCGGTGTCGTTCACTACAGCTTTCTAAAATCTGGTCATACGATTACGGCAGATTTCTATTGTCAGCAACTGCAAACCATGATGGAAGAACTGGCTGCTAAACAACCGAGGCTGGTCAATCGCTCTAGGCCACTGCTGCTTCAGGACAACGCTAGACCACACACTGCCCAACAGACGGCCGCTAAACTAGAGCAGCTGGAATAGGAATGTCTGCGTCATTCACCGTACTCCCCGGACCTTGCTCCAACAGATTACCATTTTTCCGGAATTTAGATAACTTCTTACAAGGAAAAAAATTCATCTCCGATGTGGCAGTTCCAACAGGTTTTTTTGGTAAAGGGATCAATGAACTACCTATGAGATTGCAAAAGTGCATAGATAACAATGGTACAGACTTTAATTATTAAATATATTTTACAAAAAAAGCGACTTTATATTTTTTGTCAATTTCATATGTAAGGACCTAATAAAATCTAAAAATAAACTCCCGAGCATTCAAGTAAGATTAATAAGAAGCTATTGTTACATCTTGAGAAAAGTTTAATTTATTTTTTAAAAATAATAAAACTCTTATAACAAATACACATGAATAAGTAAATAAATTACATACAGTCACGTCTTTTTCCCATATATTGGGTATGCAGAGGCCACAAAAAAAAAGAAAGATTGTATACACCTGGTGCATCAAAATATACAGGGAATTTTAGGCAAAGAATTAGAAATTGAATTGTTTTTAAATAGCAATCATATTCACATTATGTGTATAACTGAACATTGGCTAACATATTGTAATGTAATGTTTAATTTTAGTAACCACCAGGTGGTTAGTTCTTTCAATAGAGAAAAAGCATTACGTGGTGTCTCTTTAATACTAGTAAATAAATCATTGCGATTCAAAGAACGTAAAGATATCGTGAGCCTCTCTGTCGAGAGAACTATAGAAATGGCCTGTGTTGAGCTTGAGCACCTCATAATTGTCAGCGTTTACAGACCCCCATGTGCTTTATATGATGATTTTGAAAAAAATATAGAAGAAGTTTTAATTAAACTTAATAAACAGAACAAACCTGTTATCATATGCGGAGACTTTAACATCAACCTCCTAGAAGCTTCTTCCATCACTATTAAATTTATTTCTTTGTTGCAATCATTTAATTTAGTTAACATGTTTTTAGAACCAACACGTATTACTGGATCTAGTGCAACTTGTATAGACAATATTTTTACAGATGTTAAGCCTTTGCACCGATCCATAATTCACAAAATAAGTTCTGATCATTCCGGACAGTTAGTATCGTTACCTTACATATTATGTAAAAAAAAAATAATAAAAAAATTGTGTTTGTTCCTGTAAATAAGTATCGTTTGGAGAAGTTTAGAAGTAACGTTAATAAAAAACTACTATTACTTCCTTATAATAATAATACTGACTATTTATATGAAGTATTGTTTAACCTGCTGAGCAAGGAATTTAATTCTATTTTTACTTCTAAAACTATCTCCTTGAACAGTCGCAAGACTTTTAATGACTGGGCGACAGTAGGAATCCACAGAAGTAGGCAAAGGTTGTATGAACTTTACAATGAAAGATCATACAATCATAGTAACACAGTTAAAGAATATGTTAAAAATTATTCAAAATTATTTAAAAAAGTATGCTCTGAAGCCAAGTCATTACACTTGAGCAATAAAATAAAGAAAGCATCAGATAAAATCAAAATGACTTGGAGTATTATTAATAGTGAAACCGGGAAAGTCAAGGACCGAAACCATGATTACAAAATTAATTTTAACAACAAGCTTGTGACATCTGATCAAGATGTTGCTACAGCCTTTGAAAAGTTTTTTAGTGATGTTCCAATTTCCATAACCAAGCCATTAAATTCTTCTCCTACTGCCGCTGAGACATTACTCAAACAAAATGTAACTTCTTGTACAAAAGATTTTACACAATTTTTAAACAAAATGTATTAAATTCACAACACCAAATGTTAAACAATTAGATGTAAATGTGCTTGTGAATGGGGAAGAGTTGAGCCTTGTGGATACTGCTGTCTTTCTTGGAATAACTCTTGACGCAAAACTTCAATGGAGCCCCCATATATCTAAACTAGCAAGTAGACTTAGCTCTGCAGCTTATGCTGTAAAAAAAATTAGGAATTTGACTAACGTTGAAACTGCTACTCGTAGATTGGTTTATTTTAGTTATTTTCATAGCATAATGTCTTATGGTATTTTGCTATGGGGAAATGCAACTGATGTAGAAGTGATTTTTGTTTTGCAAAAGAGGGCCGTAAGAGCTATTTATAATCTTGGCTCTAAAGTGTCTCTTAGGGATAAATTTAAAGGAATTAATATCTTAACCTTGGCCTCTCAATATATATTTGAAAACGTTTTCTATGTACACAAGAACATAAACCAGTTCACTAAAAAAGTGATGTTCATAATGTGAATACCAGGAACAAGCACAAATTAATTATGCCAGTTGCCCGACTTCACAGAGCCAGTAACTCTTTTATGGGACAATGTATACGTTTTTACAACAAAATCCCAGAAAGTGCTAAAAGTCTTTCAATCAAAAAGTTTAAATTTTATATTAAACAAAGACTTCATAAAAAGGGTTATTATAATATTAAAGAATACATAGATGATGATAACCCCTGGGAATGAGGTGATCGCCGCCAAGCCATTTCTACATCTTTATAATACAGCTATTGTAATACAGTTATTGTACATAATTTTAAAAATGACTAAAAAAAAGCCCGCTGGGTTTCTTACTGGTTCTTCCCAGGACAGAGGCATTTTTGCGAACCAGTGTAGTTTAAAAAAAGAAAAAAAATGACTTTCAATAAGTATTATGTAAATAATCTATATTGAATAAAAATTTATTCTATTCTATTCTATCCACTTACGTAGCTCACTTTTCGCCCCCGTGAAAAACGAGACGTGGCGGGAAGCGAAACACATCGCCGCCATTTTGGTACGAGTCAAAAATCTTTTACTCCCGATTTCGTGGTGTTATTCAACACGAGTAAAGGCTGTCCGTACAATACCTTAGTCGCCTCTTACGACACTTCTATAGAAAAGATGTAGGTACTATTCTACTCCGCCGGGAACCTATCTTCTAGTATCTATACAAAATAATATTATATATAATAACTGTTTAAATAAATCTGTTATATAAGTCTTAATATACAAGTCGGGGAACTTGAGGCAATTCCTGCCATTCTAACTACATAGAAACACTATTAAATTATTTTTCCAGGTACACTCTCCGTTTTTCATTTACTCATTGTATCGCTGCGGGCAGATTATCATTTGTTATCATATTCTATGTTTAGGTTTAATATTTTAATGTATTTTCATGTTACTTACAGTTAAGGTATATTTTAAAATGTAATTATAAGATTGCTAAATAACGAAGCATATCTTCGTCAGGTGAATGCACTCCCTACAACATAGATAGTCGAAATCATAAATTTTATTTATATAAGATTTTGTTTATTTAAATAAGAACTAGTTGTGTTTGTTTGTTTGTGCTTATTTCACCGTTTCTAAAAAAGTTCGAAAGCAAAAGCTTATTTTTTAAGCAATAAAATCAATTTTTCTTCTAATAAAACTAAAGCCACATATAATTAAATTAGAAACTGGCAGGCATAATGCTAAAAAAGAACACTTTGCTTTAAAATTAAATGGTAATGTAGCAAAAGATAAATACAAAGTTGCAAATAAGTTTCTTGAAGTTTTTTAAAATGTACCTGCTGAAACTTTGCACTAAACATTTGCAGTCAAGTGCTGTGGTTGGTGGGGGCAAGAGTCATATCTAAGGGAACATGTAAATATTTACATTACCAACTTTCGTTTTAAACACATTAGCCCCTACAGATATCTTAAAAGCATTTAGGAAATTAAATAAAAAGAAAACGGAAGATCTCTGGGGGCTCTCGATCTGGGCAATTAATATAATTATTATCGATGTAGCCCCAACATTCGTAATTTTCAATCTCTGTGTGGACTTTCCCTGAACTGATGAAAAATAGTAAGGTCGTACCAGTTTTTAAATCGGGCAGTAGCGAAATTTCTACTAATTATCGTCTTATTTAAGTGTTGCACCTGTAAGTAAAATATTTGAAAAAATGATGCTAGCGCAAATGTTTTAGTTTTAAATGACAAGCCATTCGGCTTTACAAAAGGTAGGAAAACGACTAATGCCGGCGTTATACTAGCCTCACATGTTCTACAAGCCTGGGAAGATTTTCATGACCGAACGTCGGTGTGTTCTTTCAAAGGCATTGGAGTGTGTTAAAATAAAAAATAAAATATGTAAACTTAAATACTACGGCTTTCATGAAGCCGCACTGGATTTTAATCTTCCTACCTTACAAATAGAAAGCAACAAGTGACCAACAGGGGTGTTATGTCATCAGGTTGTGTAGTAAAATGGGTGTTTCTCAGGATCGATCCTTGGTCTATGGTCTGGTTCTTGGTTTACATTAACGATCTACCATATTTGGTACAAACATTGTCTGAGATAGTTCTGTTTGCCGCTGCTTAACGCTGGAACAGCCCAATGAAACTCTATATATATGGTTCCCAAATGGATTGCAGCAAATAATAAAAACAAAATGTTTACACTTTAAAATGTCTAAGTCGGCACATAATATTAAATTATCAATATCGCAGAATTATAATATTACGTTTGACAATTCGACTGTATTCCTTGGGATCGCTATTGATTCCAAGTTACAGTGGAGAGCATACATTGAAAAAATAGCTCCGAAATTATGTTTTTCCTTATTTGATATGGTGACGAAACGAGAAAGACATTCACCTGATGGTAAGTCAACGTCTGCCCATAACAAATGTGTCACCCAAAAAATTTCTGTGTGACACCACACTACGCCCGTCACCCTGAGATATCAGTTCTTAAGTCTCATATGCCCAGTGGTTACGCTAGCTCTCAGTGGCCTTCAGACCGAAACACAGTAATGCTTACACACTACTGCTTTACGGCAGAATAACTGGCCTGAGGTGGTACTTACCTAGACGGATTCCTGCATAGGAATCCTACCACCAGATCTGCCATTTTTGCAATAAGAAAGATTAGACAGCTGACTGATGAAGCTACAGCTAAATTAGTATATTTTGCAAACTTCCACAGTATTATGTCCTATTGCGTATTACTGTGGGGATCCGCAGCTAGATTTAGTTTTTTATTTTAAAAATATTATGTACGTACAGAAAAACTTTAATTTATTTAACAAACAATTGACTATATTATCCTGTAGCATGGGTCGAGACGACACGCTAGAGGTTCTTATGTTTAGGTTGGTTAAAACTAGAAAGTCTTTTCTTAGTAGATGTAATAAATTTTATAATAAAATTCCTAAAAGTGTAACACAAAAATCGGATATAGATTTTAAAAAACTTGTCAAGAAGACATTATTTAGATAAAGCGTATTAAGAAATAGATCATTATATAGAAGATGTGTGAAAATAACTCATACTCTGCATACATCATATATATTTTGTAATTCATAAATGACATTATGTAATATGGCATTGAAAAAAGAAAGACCTCAGTTTCTTGCTGATTCTCCTCTGAGAAGGACATTTTTTGAACCGGTGTAGATTGTGACGTTCATACGAGCTTTAAACAAGCCTAAATTAACTTTGACTTAGAACATTTTTTATTATTATATTCCACAGAATATAATAAAAACCTTTATGGTAGCAGTAGAACAATTGACTATAAAAAACTTCGTCATCTACATGACTATCGGGCAAAGTTAGTTTCCTATAAAATGTTATATAACATAATTTTCGTTGATTTTCCAGTTTTTTTTTACTACCCACTTAGACTTTGTCTGTATTGAAATATTCTGAATTCGTTTAACAGTCATAAATTTCACATGCTCTACACAACCATACCCGAAAACCAACAAGTTTTGTTTTTGCACAAATGTTGGCCCGGCTGGGATTCGGACCTGGGACCCGTACCGTAAAATTTAGGTTTTAATATAATATATATGTATTTCACTTACATTTTTTGATACTGCTAATAAAAAACAAAGGGATATATTTTATAACACTTGCACAGAGCGTAGACCAAACTTTTTGGTGTGATATCTAATGATCTTTTTCAGCACCACCATGTGCATCTCATCTCCTGGGTGTCGTAGAAGTCAATTAAGGCAAAAGGCTTAGTGGCCTTAGTAACACCAAAAGTGTTATTCTGCACGAATAAAGGCTGACCGAACAATACCTTAGTCGCCTTTTACGACACCTCAGTAGGACAGAGGTAGGTGCTATTCTAATCTGCCGGACACCTATCGGCGATGGAAATCCTACCACCATTTAAAGTGTCGTTTTCAGGATTTTATTTTTTTACTTATAAAATGATGTTATTTTAGTTGTCTAGATAGTGTGATGAAAATAAAAGTAGTTTATAAAGTCAAAGTTGCGTAACATTTTTATTATAATTAATTAATTTGTGCACAATAGTCATATTTTTTTTTCAAACAATATCTACATTTTGCCTAATGTATTTCATAGATCTCAAGTAAAATCTATCCACGCAGCCTTCGAAATAATTCAGACAAAACGTTAAAAACAGATTATGTTTAAAATCTACGATCAAACTATTGTATGAATACTCAATTATTACAATAAATGGCGACAAAATTCCTTCTTATTTTTATACAATACTAATTTTAATGTTGTCTCATAAATTGACAGTCGAATGTTAATATTATAACATTATAAGTATCCGGCAAATGTCACTACACCACAACTATTTAAGACTAGAATTGAATTGAAATGTACAATGACGCAAAGTTTTGGTTCGAAGGATTATCAATATGAATGAGTAATATCAAAATGACTAAAAGCAATGTATGCATGCAAACATGATTTAAGCCAAGTTAATGTGAAGATATATTGTAGGCCATTAAGATCTGGAGAATTCGATATGGAACGACTATTTTTTATGCCTCTTTAGCTGACTAAATATAACCACAAGGAGCGAAGGGTTGGTCACAGTTCTCACGGACTAAAATCTGATTAAATGATCGATTTCCGAAGTGAACATTGCGTCCAGTTAACGAAGCCGAGACAATCCAGAGGAATAAAATATTTATAAGTTTTTCTTAAATTTTTACAAATTACCATCAATAGTGAAAACCTAGTTATGCTCTCTCCGCTACTTTACACATTTCACTCTTGGCCTAAGTTATACTTGCACTCTCTATAGTCAGTCCTAACTTTATTTCAGGAGTACGTGTATTGCAGCATTAATGGCGCGTAAGTAACATGATTACGCTTGCTTCGTTTGCCTCTTCTTTCTTTCGATGCGGTCGGTTTCTGTTTGTTCGGGTTCGCTTCGATCGCTGCTCTCATTTTGGTTATTCGTATCTGTAAGAGAAAAAAAATAAACGAATTGTATTTGATCCCATTTAACTGTAAGGAGTTATTTAATTTTTATATATTTTAGTTGAAAATTGTTCTGTTTAACTGTTAACGATTTTTTATCTATAATTATTACTACTCGTACTACTTTTAAGCATTAAAATGTAGGAACTTGAAAATACACTACATGTATAATGTACTTTTAACATCGTGTAATCGTAGATTATAGACCAGATAGAAAAATATATGTAGCATGACGATAACACCTAAATGGTACAGTCACTTGAAATAAAATAAAGCAAAACTGCTGAGGATGTCCGCCTGCCTAATTTCAAGCATCAGATTCTAAGAAGTTGGATGAAACATCAGACACAATACATCTAGTCCCCTAGTTCATTTTAGAACACTGTGCGATGTACTGGTATTAAAATAATGACAATTGAAGCTAATTCATACCGGTAATACAAAGTAACTCTCTGTCCCTCTGCCTGTTTGTTACCTTTTCACGGCTCAATCATTGAACCGATCTTGACGAAATTCGGCGCAGAGATACCTTTCATCCTGGAGACGTATTTAGGATACTTTTTATTTTATTTTTATATTTAACAACCTATATCCACGCGGACCTAGTTGTGGGCTTCAGTTAGTGTTGTATAAAACATTCTTTAAAAATATGGAATGTTTGCTAGAGGTATTAACGAAAGTTATAAAATTATCTTACCATCATAATTGTTGAACGATCTGCCAATACGCGGGCCGAACCACATGCCACCACTGGTGCTTTTACTCTCACGCTTCATGTTGGCTTTCATGTGGCTCCGCGGATGTCCGAGCAGCATTTCTTCCAAACGAATGTTCAGGTGGTTCAAGTTGGACAGGTATTGTTCCGGGAGTTGATTATGGGCGAGGTAAGTTCGACCGACGCGAGGGAACGCGTAGAGTTGACGTTTCGGCGTCAATGCTGAATCTATAAATTCGAAAAACGTTAGAAATCGTTATAGGTATTGTAATGAAATCTAGACCACAGTGTGGCCTAGTGGTTATAAAACCCGTTTTCTATACCGCGGCTCATGGGTTCGATGTGTAAAAAGTTTGAATGACGAATCGATGCGATACGATTAAAATTAGATAGATAAATTGGTGTTGTCACAGCGAAAGAATTCGTGATGGATATTCCAAAGCCATCATTTCGTCCCATTAAGTAGTATCCTTTAAATTTTCAAGATACAGGATTCCTTTCAAACTTGATAGACTTCATTGGGGTTGACGGAATAATTTTAAATTTAACTTTTTATTTTTAAGGGAAAAATTGCGATTAAAACTGCATAAGTTTCCTTGCGATATTTTCCTTCAGCTTCAAACACATCCAACTGGTATCACAGGTACTACGAAATTTAAAAGAGCGGCTGGCCCACGGCCACAAACGTCCGACACGTGGTGGCAACGATCCAAACATGGATTTCTATGCACATTGTTCGTTATTCTGCCATGGAGCAGTAATGTGCTGCGTTTCGGTTTGAAGGGCACTGCATAGTTACTGGGCATATAAGACTAAAAAATTGATGTCTCGGTGTGACAAAGGCAGTGCGGCGTCGCACAGAAATGTTCTGGGTGACACAACATTTGTTTTTGCCAGGCATTGCACTTATCATCAGGGGAACATTTTGCTTGTCTCGTCACTTTCTCCTTTAAAAAAAACATATGCGTATAGGTAGGTAATCTCGGAAAGATATGACTACGACTCGGCTGCCTAGTGATCGTACCTGGCAACTCGAAAGTTGTGGGTTCGAGGTACGAACCCCAACAGAAAACAATATTAGTACAACACATTGATTAATGCATTTTGAGTCTAACCCTTACTTTGAACTTAATAAAACATGAGTAACGTCGTAAAGGTAAACACCAGTGAGTCCCTTTGTGTAAGAGCTAACACCAACACACCAGAAAATGGGCAGCAGCATTTTCCCGGACCGCCTGCCAAGCGCATCAACTATGGCAAATTCGCCCCAAAATTAGAGCCAGAAATGTTCGTGTCAATTTATATAAGAGGCCTATTAGAAACGGACTAGTGAAAGGCTGTGAAATTATGATAATGATGAAATGCAACCGGACGGTAACTGGTTAACCTATAGAAATCGCTATGATTTCTGACGGTCAAGTACCATCATTCTACGTACCGAAATACTCATCTTCGTCTGGTACCTGCCAAGTGTTATGCGCGCGCCCGACCCTAGGGAAGGGGTAGAGGTTCAATACACCATCGCGACGTAGTTTCGCGCTGCTCGCTGAGAACAAAAGTATAAAAGAAAGTAAAGTAACAACCTTTAAATGTCCCACTTCTGAGCACAGGTATGTCTCATTTCTGTAGTATTAAATATTTTTGTAGTTTCTAGGGGCAAGAGCCGGTAAGAGTCCGCCACGCTGCTCCAATGCGGGTCGACGGACTTCACATGTCCTCGAAATATTTTTATTCAGACATGCAGGTTTCCTCACAATGTTTTCCTTCACCGCAAAGCGCGTTATAAATCAGCACTAAAATTGCAGAACAATTTTAGTGGTACCGGCACCGGAAATCGAATCCAAATCACTCTCGTACTATGAACTTTAAGGCGAGCGCCCGGCCCCTGAGCTACCAGGGCTATATGAACAAAAGTATATTTATAATAAAATAGTAATGTACTTCTGACATCGTTGGTAACTTTAAATACTGTCACAAGCTATCAACTGCGTAGCAGATATTACAGTGCCACAAATGGATGCGCAAACACAAACTAACTTTTACTAATGTACCCGTAACCGATGTAAAGCTCATGCGATAAAATCGGATGTAGGCTAGAATGCAGTGTCAGAAGTACATGGACAATCAATACAATTAGACCTGAAAACCATCAATATGTGTTTTTGCACAAATATTGGCTCCGGCTGGGATTCGAACCCAGAACCCACAGTATTCAAGTACGATATTCTGACCACAAGACCAGGCGATTTTAAAATAGTAAATTGAATATAACTTCGTCAATCAAAACGATAGGTCTCTTAGTCTGTTTTAACCCGCAGGAGCTTCACAGAAGATAGGAATCCAGTGTCAGGAATTTGAATATAACTAATATTTTTTCCTGTTAGTCCTCCCCCCTCCTCCTCCACCTCTTCATTTTACACTAACGATTATTCCAAATAAAAGAAAACAAACTCATTGTGTTTTTTTATTTTGATAATACTGTAGGTACTAAATTATCTATGCTGGAAAAGCGACACTGAAGTTGGAATGAATGAATTATAAATTTAAAAAATGAATAATAATTATATTATAAAATAATTATATTAATTAAAAAAAAATAGATACTCGTACACATATCCAACTGTAAATGCCGATCAGTGGTAGAAAATCCCACAAACTGTGCGACAAATGATGCGAGGACCGCGCTTGTCTATAAATAAAGGTAATCCAGGCTATTTTTAACAATCAGGCATTTAACGCTACAGAATATATTTACAAATAGCTGCTAGTGGCATTTCTTTACTTGATGTAAATTTTTCCTAAGATTTATATATATAATTACTAAACTAGTAATGTTCGTATTTTATGTTTTATCGCAAAAAATTATTATAGTAACTACTTTTCTTAAATTTATTGAATGAAATATCTAAGACAAAGGAAGAGTAGGCTAGCATAACTTTGTACAAGTAAAAGAGATTGTATTTTATTATAAACTTAACGCTAAAAAGTTAAATACGCAACAGTATAAAAATAAAGTTTGGATAATTTTCGTAGCGCCATCGTAGCGACGTAATAGAATTAACTCATGGTCTCTTCTTAAAAACGTAGTCCCACACTAGGATTTCTCCTGTGTCTTCGTGGGTGCGTTTTACAGACATAAAATTCACATGATCAACACAATCAGTCCCGAAAACAAGTAATACTATACAAATTATCTTGTGCCACGATTTTAATAAGGCAACGATTGATGTCTGTGATTGTTATATCTGCTATAGAGATATTGAACAATGAAATGTTCTAAGAAACCATTAATAATAACCAATCGTAATGAACAAACTTTTCGTTATAGGCGTCAACCGTCAATTGATCCACAAATAGTTCAACTTCACATCAAAAGCGACTATTTATGAAACTTTATACGAAAATACTTAGTAAAATATTTTTTATTGCATTTCTACAATTTTATTGTGAATTGTCTAGATTGGACAAACGTAGGAATTTTAAATCCAGTTAATCCTCATATAAGCATAAATATAACATTTTTTTTATAACAATCATTTGACCACCGTACGAGTTAAAACTTTAAAACATATTATTTTACCACGTTTTTATTAACTCGATTTAGGGAAGGCTGTTGGTGTCATGTGCTTTATATGATGATTTTGAAAAAAATATGGAAGAAGTTTTAATTAAACTTAATAAACAGAACAAACCTGTTATCATATGCGGAGACTTTAACATCAACCTCCTAGAAGCTTCTTCCATCACTATTAAATTTATTTCTTTGTTGCAATCATTTAATTTAGTTAACATGTTTTTAGAACCAACACGTATTACTGGATCTAGTGCAACTTGTATAGACAATATTTTTACAGATGTTAAGCCTTTGCACCGATCCATAATTCACAAAATAAGTTCTGATCATTCCGGACAGTTAGTATCGTTACCTTACATATTATGTAAAAAAACAAATAATAAAAAAATTGTGTTTGTTCCTATAAATAAGTATCGTTTGGAGAAGTTTAGAAGTAACGTTAATAAAAAACTACTATTACTTCCTTATAATAATAATACTGACTATTTATATGAAGTATTGTTTAACCTGCTGAGCAAGGAATTTAATTCTATTTTTACTTCTAAAACTATCTCCTTGAACAGTCGCAAGACTTTTAATGACTGGGCGACAGTAGGAATCCACAGAAGTAGGCAAAGGTTGTATGAACTTTACAATGAAAGATCATACAATCATAGTAACACAGTTAAAGAATATGTTAAAAATTATTCAAAATTATTTAAAAAAGTATGCTCTGAAGCCAAGTCATTACACTTGAGCAATAAAATAAAGAAAGCATCAGATAAAATCAAAATGACTTGGAGTATTATTAATAGTGAAACCGGGAAAGTCAAGGACCGAAACCATGATTACAAAATTAATTTTAACAACAAGCTTGTGACATCTGATCAAGATGTTGCTACAGCCTTTGAAAAGTTTTTTAGTGATGTTCCAATTTCCATAACCAAGCCATTAAATTCTTCTCCTACTGCCGCTGAGACATTACTCAAACAAAATGTAACTTCTTGTACAAAAGATTTTACACAATTTTTAAACAAAATGTATTAAATTCACAACACCAAATGTTAAACAATTAGATGTAAATGTGCTTGTGAATGGGGAAGAGTTGAGCCTTGTGGATACTGCTGTCTTTCTTGGAATAACTCTTGACGCAAAACTTCAATGGAGCCCCCATATATCTAAACTAGCAAGTAGACTTAGCTCTGCAGCTTATGCTGTAAAAAAAATTAGGAATTTGACTAACGTTGAAACTGCTACTCGTAGATTGGTTTATTTTAGTTATTTTCATAGCATAATGTCTTATGGTATTTTGCTATGGGGAAATGCAACTGATGTAGAAGTGATTTTTGTTTTGCAAAAGAGGGCCGTAAGAGCTATTTATAATCTTGGCTCTAAAGTGTCTCTTAGGGATAAATTTAAAGGAATTAATATCTTAACCTTGGCCTCTCAATATATATTTGAAAACGTTTTCTATGTACACAAGAACATAAACCAGTTCACTAAAAAAGTGATGTTCATAATGTGAATACCAGGAACAAGCACAAATTAATTATGCCAGTTGCCCGACTTCACAGAGCCAGTAACTCTTTTATGGGACAATGTATACGTTTTTACAACAAAATCCCAGAAAGTGCTAAAAGTCTTTCAATCAAAAAGTTTAAATTTTATATTAAACAAAGACTTCATAAAAAGGGTTATTATAATATTAAAGAATACATAGATGATGATAACCCCTGGGAATGAGGTGATCGCCGCCAAGCCATTTCTACATCTTTATAATACAGCTATTGTAATACAGTTATTGTACATAATTTTAAAAATGACTAAAAAAAAGCCCGCTGGGTTTCTTACTGGTTCTTCCCAGGACAGAGGCATTTTTGCGAACCAGTGTAGTTTAAAAAAAGAAAAAAAATGACTTTCAATAAGTATTATGTAAATAATCTATATTGAATAAAAATTTATTCTATTCTATTCTATCCACTTACGTAGCTCACTTTTCGCCCCCGTGAAAAACGAGACGTGGCGGGAAGCGAAACACATCGCCGCCATTTTGGTACGAGTCAAAAATCTTTTACTCCCGATTTCGTGGTGTTATTCAACACGAGTAAAGGCTGTCCGTACAATACCTTAGTCGCCTCTTACGACACTTCTATAGAAAAGATGTAGGTACTATTCTACTCCGCCGGGAACCTATCTTCTAGTATCTATACAAAATAATATTATATATAATAACTGTTTAAATAAATCTGTTATATAAGTCTTAATATACAAGTCGGGGAACTTGAGGCAATTCCTGCCATTCTAACTACATAGAAACACTATTAAATTATTTTTCCAGGTACACTCTCCGTTTTTCATTTACTCATTGTATCGCTGCGGGCAGATTATCATTTGTTATCATATTCTATGTTTAGGTTTAATATTTTAATGTATTTTCATGTTACTTACAGTTAAGGTATATTTTAAAATGTAATTATAAGATTGCTAAATAACGAAGCATATCTTCGTCAGGTGAATGCACTCCCTACAACATAGATAGTCGAAATCATAAATTTTATTTATATAAGATTTTGTTTATTTAAATAAGAACTAGTTGTGTTTGTTTGTTTGTGCTTATTTCACCGTTTCTAAAAAAGTTCGAAAGCAAAAGCTTATTTTTTAAGCAATAAAATCAATTTTTCTTCTAATAAAACTAAAGCCACATATAATTAAATTAGAAACTGGCAGGCATAATGCTAAAAAAGAACACTTTGCTTTAAAATTAAATGGTAATGTAGCAAAAGATAAATACAAAGTTGCAAATAAGTTTCTTGAAGTTTTTTAAAATGTACCTGCTGAAACTTTGCACTAAACATTTGCAGTCAAGTGCTGTGGTTGGTGGGGGCAAGAGTCATATCTAAGGGAACATGTAAATATTTACATTACCAACTTTCGTTTTAAACACATTAGCCCCTACAGATATCTTAAAAGCATTTAGGAAATTAAATAAAAAGAAAACGGAAGATCTCTGGGGGCTCTCGATCTGGGCAATTAATATAATTATTATCGATGTAGCCCCAACATTCGTAATTTTCAATCTCTGTGTGGACTTTCCCTGAACTGATGAAAAATAGTAAGGTCGTACCAGTTTTTAAATCGGGCAGTAGCGAAATTTCTACTAATTATCGTCTTATTTAAGTGTTGCACCTGTAAGTAAAATATTTGAAAAAATGATGCTAGCGCAAATGTTTTAGTTTTAAATGACAAGCCATTCGGCTTTACAAAAGGTAGGAAAACGACTAATGCCGGCGTTATACTAGCCTCACATGTTCTACAAGCCTGGGAAGATTTTCATGACCGAACGTCGGTGTGTTCTTTCAAAGGCATTGGAGTGTGTTAAAATAAAAAATAAAATATGTAAACTTAAATACTACGGCTTTCATGAAGCCGCACTGGATTTTAATCTTCCTACCTTACAAATAGAAAGCAACAAGTGACCAACAGCGGTGTTATGTCATCAGGTTGTGTAGTAAAATGGGTGTTTCTCAGGATCGATCC
The DNA here is from genome assembly GCA_019845155.1 of Luehdorfia chinensis. Classification (NCBI taxonomy): domain Eukaryota; kingdom Metazoa; phylum Arthropoda; class Insecta; order Lepidoptera; family Papilionidae; genus Luehdorfia; species Luehdorfia chinensis. The sequence continues at coordinate 3,723,648 of JAHVAK010000125.1, forward strand.
TTGGTCTATGGTCTGGTTCTTGGTTTACATTAACGATCTACCATATTTGGTACAAACATTGTCTGAGATAGTTCTGTTTGCCGCTGCTTAACGCTGGAACAGCCCAATGAAACTCTATATATATGGTTCCCAAATGGATTGCAGCAAATAATAAAAACAAAATGTTTACACTTTAAAATGTCTAAGTCGGCACATAATATTAAATTATCAATATCGCAGAATTATAATATTACGTTTGACAATTCGACTGTATTCCTTGGGATCACTATTGATTCCAAGTTACAGTGGAGAGCATACATTGAAAAAATAGCTCCGAAATTATGTTTTTCCTTATTTGATATGGTGACGAAACGAGAAAGACATTCACCTGATGGTAAGTCAACGTCTGCCCATAACAAATGTGTCACCCAAAAAATTTCTGTGTGACACCACACTACGCCCGTCACCCTGAGATATCAGTTCTTAAGTCTCATATGCCCAGTGGTTACGCTAGCTCTCAGTGGCCTTCAGACCGAAACACAGTAATGCTTACACACTACTGCTTTACGGCAGAATAACTGGCCTGAGGTGGTACTTACCTAGACGGATTCCTGCATAGGAATCCTACCACCAGATCTGCCATTTTTGCAATAAGAAAGATTAGACAGCTGACTGATGAAGCTACAGCTAAATTAGTATATTTTGCAAACTTCCACAGTATTATGTCCTATTGCGTATTACTGTGGGGATCCGCAGCTAGATTTAGTTTTTTATTTTAAAAATATTATGTACGTACAGAAAAACTTTAATTTATTTAACAAACAATTGACTATATTATCCTGTAGCATGGGTCGAGACGACACGCTAGAGGTTCTTATGTTTAGGTTGGTTAAAACTAGAAAGTCTTTTCTTAGTAGATGTAATAAATTTTATAATAAAATTCCTAAAAGTGTAACACAAAAATCGGATATAGATTTTAAAAAACTTGTCAAGAAGACATTATTTAGATAAAGCGTATTAAGAAATAGATCATTATATAGAAGATGTGTGAAAATAACTCATACTCTGCATACATCATATATATTTTGTAATTCATAAATGACATTATGTAATATGGCATTGAAAAAAGAAAGACCTCAGTTTCTTGCTGATTCTCCTCTGAGAAGGACATTTTTTGAACCGGTGTAGATTGTGACGTTCATACGAGCTTTAAACAAGCCTAAATTAACTTTGACTTAGAACATTTTTTATTATTATATTCCACAGAATATAATAAAAACCTTTATGGTAGCAGTAGAACAATTGACTATAAAAAACTTCGTCATCTACATGACTATCGGGCAAAGTTAGTTTCCTATAAAATGTTATATAACATAATTTTCGTTGATTTTCCAATTTTTTTTTACTACCCACTTAGACTTTGTCTGTATTGAAATATTCTGAATTCGTTTAACAGTCATAAATTTCACATGCTCTACACAACCATACCCGAAAACCAACAAGTTTTGTTTTTGCACAAATGTTGGCCCGGCTGGGATTCGGACCTGGGACCCGTACCGTAAAATTTAGGTTTTAATATAATATATATGTATTTCACTTACATTTTTTGATACTGCTAATAAAAAACAAAGGGATATATTTTATAACACTTGCACAGAGCGTAGACCAAACTTTTTGGTGTGATATCTAATGATCTTTTTCAGCACCACCATGTGCATCTCATCTCCTGGGTGTCGTAGAAGTCAATTAAGGCAAAAGGCTTAGTGGCCTTAGTAACACCAAAAGTGTTATTCTGCACGAATAAAGGCTGACCGAACAATACCTTAGTCGCCTTTTACGACACCTCAGTAGGACAGAGGTAGGTGCTATTCTAATCTGCCGGACACCTATCGGCGATGGAAATCCTACCACCATTTAAAGTGTCGTTTTCAGGATTTTATTTTTTTACTTATAAAATGATGTTATTTTAGTTGTCTAGATAGTGTGATGAAAATAAAAGTAGTTTATAAAGTCAAAGTTGCGTAACATTTTTATTATAATTAATTAATTTGTGCACAATAGTCATATTTTTTTTTCAAACAATATCTACATTTTGCCTAATGTATTTCATAGATCTCAAGTAAAATCTATCCACGCAGCCTTCGAAATAATTCAGACAAAACGTTAAAAACAGATTATGTTTAAAATCTACGATCAAACTATTGTATGAATACTCAATTATTACAATAAATGGCGACAAAATTCCTTCTTATTTTTATACAATACTAATTTTAATGTTGTCTCATAAATTGACAGTCGAATGTTAATATTATAACATTATAAGTATCCGGCAAATGTCACTACACCACAACTATTTAAGACTAGAATTGAATTGAAATGTACAATGACGCAAAGTTTTGGTTCGAAGGATTATCAATATGAATGAGTAATATCAAAATGACTAAAAGCAATGTATGCATGCAAACATGATTTAAGCCAAGTTAATGTGAAGATATATTGTAGGCCATTAAGATCTGGAGAATTCGATATGGAACGACTATTTTTTATGCCTCTTTAGCTGACTAAATATAACCACAAGGAGCGAAGGGTTGGTCACAGTTCTCACGGACTAAAATCTGATTAAATGATCGATTTCCGAAGTGAACATTGCGTCCAGTTAACGAAGCCGAGACAATCCAGAGGAATAAAATATTTATAAGTTTTTCTTAAATTTTTACAAATTACCATCAATAGTGAAAACCTAGTTATGCTCTCTCCGCTACTTTACACATTTCACTCTTGGCCTAAGTTATACTTGCACTCTCTATAGTCAGTCCTAACTTTATTTCAGGAGTACGTGTATTGCAGCATTAATGGCGCGTAAGTAACATGATTACGCTTGCTTCGTTTGCCTCTTCTTTCTTTCGATGCGGTCGGTTTCTGTTTGTTCGGGTTCGCTTCGATCGCTGCTCTCATTTTGGTTATTCGTATCTGTAAGAGAAAAAAAATAAACGAATTGTATTTGATCCCATTTAACTGTAAGGAGTTATTTAATTTTTATATATTTTAGTTGAAAATTGTTCTGTTTAACTGTTAACGATTTTTTATCTATAATTATTACTACTCGTACTACTTTTAAGCATTAAAATGTAGGAACTTGAAAATACACTACATGTATAATGTACTTTTAACATCGTGTAATCGTAGATTATAGACCAGATAGAAAAATATATGTAGCATGACGATAACACCTAAATGGTACAGTCACTTGAAATAAAATAAAGCAAAACTGCTGAGGATGTCCGCCTGCCTAATTTCAAGCATCAGATTCTAAGAAGTTGGATGAAACATCAGACACAATACATCTAGTCCCCTAGTTCATTTTAGAACACTGTGCGATGTACTGGTATTAAAATAATGACAATTGAAGCTAATTCATACCGGTAATACAAAGTAACTCTCTGTCCCTCTGCCTGTTTGTTACCTTTTCACGGCTCAATCATTGAACCGATCTTGACGAAATTCGGCGCAGAGATACCTTTCATCCTGGAGACGTATTTAGGATACTTTTTATTTTATTTTTATATTTAACAACCTATATCCACGCGGACCTAGTTGTGGGCTTCAGTTAGTGTTGTATAAAACATTCTTTAAAAATATGGAATGTTTGCTAGAGGTATTAACGAAAGTTATAAAATTATCTTACCATCATAATTGTTGAACGATCTGCCAATACGCGGGCCGAACCACATGCCACCACTGGTGCTTTTACTCTCACGCTTCATGTTGGCTTTCATGTGGCTCCGCGGATGTCCGAGCAGCATTTCTTCCAAACGAATGTTCAGGTGGTTCAAGTTGGACAGGTATTGTTCCGGGAGTTGATTATGGGCGAGGTAAGTTCGACCGACGCGAGGGAACGCGTAGAGTTGACGTTTCGGCGTCAATGCTGAATCTATAAATTCGAAAAACGTTAGAAATCGTTATAGGTATTGTAATGAAATCTAGACCACAGTGTGGCCTAGTGGTTATAAAATCCGTTTTCTATACCGCGGCTCATGGGTTCGATGTGTAAAAAGTTTGAATGACGAATCGATGCGATACGATTAAAATTAGATAGATAAATTGGTGTTGTCACAGCGAAAGAATTCGTGATGGATATTCCAAAGCCATCATTTCGTCCCATTAAGTAGTATCCTTTAAATTTTCAAGATACAGGATTCCTTTCAAACTTGATAGACTGCATTGGGGTTGACGGAATATTTTTAAATTTAACTTTTTATTTTTAAGGGAAAAATTGCGATTAAAACTGCATAAGTTTCCTTGCGATATTTTCCTTCAGCTTCAAACACATCCAACTGGTATCACAGGTACTACGAAATTTAAAAGAGCGGCTGGCCCACGGCCACAAACGTCCGACACGTGGTGGCAACGATCCAAACATGGATTTCTATGCACATTGTTCGTTATTCTGCCATGGAGCAGTAATGTGCTGCGTTTCGGTTTGAAGGGCACTGTATAGTTACTGGGCATATAAGACTAAAAAATTGATGTCTCGGTGTGACAAAGGCAGTGCGGCGTCGCACAGAAATGTTCTGGGTGACACAACATTTGTTTTTGCCAGGCATTGCACTTATCATCAGGGGAACATTTTGCTTGTCTCGTCACTTTCTCCTTTAAAAAAAACATATGCGTATAGGTAGGTAATCTCGGAAAGATATGACTACGACTCGGCTGCCTAGTGATCGTACCTGGCAACTCGAAAGTTGTGGGTTCGAGGTACGAACCCCGACAGAAAACAATATTAGTACAACACATTGATTAATGCATTTTGAGTCTAACCCTTACTTTGAACTTAATAAAACATGAGTAACGTCGTAAAGGTAAACACCAGTGAGTCCCTTTGTGTAAGAGCTAACACCAACACACCAGAAAATGGGCAGCAGCATTTTCCCGGACCGCCTGCCAAGCGCATCAACTATGGCAAATTCGCCCCAAAATTAGAGCCAGAAATGTTCGTGTCAATTTATATAAGAGGCCTATTAGAAACGGACTAGTGAAAGGCTGTGAAATTATGATAATGATGAAATGCAACCGGACGGTAACTGGTTAACCTATAGAGATCGCTATGATTTCTGACGGTCAAGTACCATCATTCTACGTACCGAAATACTCATCTTCGTCTGGTACCTGCCAAGTGTTATGCGCGCGCCCGACCCTAGGGAAGGGGTAGAGGTTCAATACACCATCGCGACGTAGTTTCGCGCTGCTCGCTGAGAACAAAAGTATAAAAGAAAGTAAAGTAACAACCTTTAAATGTCCCACTTCTGAGCACAGGTATGTCTCATTTCTGTAGTATTAAATATTTTTGTAGTTTCTAGGGGCAAGAGCCGGTAAGAGTCCGCCACGCTGCTCCAATGCGGGTCGACGGACTTCACATGTCCTCGAAATATTTTTATTCAGACATGCAGGTTTCCTCACAATGTTTTCCTTCACCGCAAAGCGCGTTATAAATCAGCACTAAAATTGCAGAACAATTTTAGTGGTACCGGCACCGGAAATCGAATCCAAATCACTCTCGTACTATGAACTTTAAGGCGAGCGCCCGGCCCCTGAGCTACCAGGGCTATATGAACAAAAGTATATTTATAATAAAATAGTAATGTACTTCTGACATCGTTGGTAACTTTAAATACTGTCACAAGCTATCAACTGCGTAGCAGATATTACAGTGCCACAAATGGATGCGCAAACACAAACTAACTTTTACTAATGTACCCGTAACCGATGTAAAGCTCATGCGATAAAATCGGATGTAGGCTAGAATGCAGTGTCAGAAGTACATGGACAATCAATACAATTAGACCTGAAAACCATCAATATTTGTTTTTGCACAAATATTGGCTCCGGCTGGGATTCGAACCCAGAACCCACAGTATTCAAGTACGATATTCTGACCACAAGACCAGGCGATTTTAAAATAGTAAATTGAATATAACTTCGTCAATCAAAACGATAGGTCTCTTAGTCTGTTTTAACCCGCAGGAGCTTCACAGAAGATAGGAATCCAGTGTCAGGAATTTGAATATAACTAATATTTTTTCCTGTTAGTCCTCCCCCCTCCTCCTCCACCTCTTCATTTTACACTAACGATTATTCCAAATAAAAGAAAACAAACTCATTGTGTTTTTTTATTTTGATAATACTGTAGGTACTAAATTATCTATGCTGGAAAAGCGACACTGAAGTTGGAATGAATGAATTATAAATTTAAAAAATGAATAATAATTATATTATAATATAATTATATTAATTAAAAAAAAATAGATACTCGTACACATATCCAACTGTAAATGCCGATCAGTGGTAGAAAATCCCACAAACTGTGCGACAAATGATGCGAGGACCGCGCTTGTCTATAAATAAAGGTAATCCAGGCTATTTTTAACAATCAGGCATTTAACGCTACAGAATATATTTACAAATAGCTGCTAGTGGCATTTCTTTACTTGATGTAAATTTTTCCTAAGATTTATATATATAATTACTAAACTAGTAATGTTCGTATTTTATGTTTTATCGCAAAAAATTATTATAGTAACTACTTTTCTTAAATTTATTGAATGAAATATCTAAGACAAAGGAAGAGTAGGCTAGCATAACTTTGTACAAGTAAAAGAGATTGTATTTTATTATAAACTTAACGCTAAAAAGTTAAATACGCAACAGTATAAAAATAAAGTTTGGATAATTTTCGTAGCGCCATCGTAGCGACGTAATAGAATTAACTCATGGTCTCTTCTTAAAAACGTAGTCCCACACTAGGATTTCTCCTGTGTCTTCGTGGGTGCGTTTTACAGACATAAAATTCACATGATCAACACAATCAGTCCCGAAAACAAGTAATACTATACAAATTATCTTGTGCCACGATTTTAATAAGGCAACGATTGATGTCTGTGATTGTTATATCTGCTATAGAGATATTGAACAATGAAATGTTCTAAGAAACCATTAATAATAACCAATCGTAATGAACAAACTTTTCGTTATAGGCGTCAACCGTCAATTGATCCACAAATAGTTCAACTTCACATCAAAAGCGACTATTTATGAAACTTTATACGAAAATACTTAGTAAAATATTTTTTATTGCATTTCTACAATTTTATTGTGAATTGTCTAGATTGGACAAACGTAGGAATTTTAAATCCAGTTAATCCTCATATAAGCATAAATATAACATTTTTTTATAACAATCATTTGACCACCGTACGAGTTAAAACTTTAAAACATATTATTTTACCACGTTTTTATTAACTCGATTTAGGGAAGGCTGTTGGTGTCATGTGCTTTATATGATGATTTTGAAAAAAATATGGAAGAAGTTTTAATTAAACTTAATAAACAGAACAAACCTGTTATCATATGCGGAGACTTTAACATCAACCTCCTAGAAGCTTCTTCCATCACTATTAAATTTATTTCTTTGTTGCAATCATTTAATTTAGTTAACATGTTTTTAGAACCAACACGTATTACTGGATCTAGTGCAACTTGTATAGACAATATTTTTACAGATGTTAAGCCTTTGCACCGATCCATAATTCACAAAATAAGTTCTGATCATTCCGGACAGTTAGTATCGTTACCTTACATATTATGTAAAAAAACAAATAATAAAAAAATTGTGTTTGTTCCTATAAATAAGTATCGTTTGGAGAAGTTTAGAAGTAACGTTAATAAAAAACTACTATTACTTCCTTATAATAATAATACTGACTATTTATATGAAGTATTGTTTAACCTGCTGAGCAAGGAATTTAATTCTATTTTTACTTCTAAAACTATCTCCTTGAACAGTCGCAAGACTTTTAATGACTGGGCGACAGTAGGAATCCACAGAAGTAGGCAAAGGTTGTATGAACTTTACAATGAAAGATCATACAATCATAGTAACACAGTTAAAGAATATGTTAAAAATTATTCAAAATTATTTAAAAAAGTATGCTCTGAAGCCAAGTCATTACACTTGAGCAATAAAATAAAGAAAGCATCAGATAAAATCAAAATGACTTGGAGTATTATTAATAGTGAAACCGGGAAAGTCAAGGACCGAAACCATGATTACAAAATTAATTTTAACAACAAGCTTGTGACATCTGATCAAGATGTTGCTACAGCCTTTGAAAAGTTTTTTAGTGATGTTCCAATTTCCATAACCAAGCCATTAAATTCTTCTCCTACTGCCGCTGAGACATTACTCAAACAAAATGTAACTTCTTGTACAAAAGATTTTACACAATTTTTAAACAAAATGTATTAAATTCACAACACCAAATGTTAAACAATTAGATGTAAATGTGCTTGTGAATGGGGAAGAGTTGAGCCTTGTGGATACTGCTGTCTTTCTTGGAATAACTCTTGACGCAAAACTTCAATGGAGCCCCCATATATCTAAACTAGCAAGTAGACTTAGCTCTGCAGCTTATGCTGTAAAAAAAATTAGGAATTTGACTAACGTTGAAACTGCTAGATTGGTTTATTTTAGTTATTTTCATAGCATAATGTCTTATGGTATTTTGCTATGGGGAAATGCAACTGATGTAGAAGTGATTTTTGTTTTGCAAAAGAGGGCCGTAAGAGCTATTTATAATCTTGGCTCTAAAGTGTCTCTTAGGGATAAATTTAAAGGAATTAATATCTTAACCTTGGCCTCTCAATATATATTTGAAAACGTTTTCTATGTACACAAGAACATAAACCAGTTCACTAAAAAAGTGATGTTCATAATGTGAATACCAGGAACAAGCACAAATTAATTATGCCAGTTGCCCGACTTCACAGAGCCAGTAACTCTTTTATGGGACAATGTATACGTTTTTACAACAAAATCCCAGAAAGTGCTAAAAGTCTTTCAATCAAAAAGTTTAAATTTTATATTAAACAAAGACTTCATAAAAAGGGTTATTATAATATTAAAGAATACATAGATGATGATAACCCCTGGGAATGAGGTGATCGCCGCCAAGCCATTTCTACATCTTTATAATACAGCTATTGTAATACAGTTATTGTACATAATTTTAAAAATGACTAAAAAAAAGCCCGCTGGGTTTCTTACTGGTTCTTCCCAGGACAGAGGCATTTTTGCGAACCAGTGTAGTTTAAAAAAAGAAAAAAAATGACTTTCAATAAGTATTATGTAAATAATCTATATTGAATAAAAATTTATTCTATTCTATTCTATCCACTTACGTAGCTCACTTTTCGCCCCCGTGAAAAACGAGACGTGGCGGGAAGCGAAACACATCGCCGCCATTTTGGTACGAGTCAAAAATCTTTTACTCCCGATTTCGTGGTGTTATTCAACACGAGTAAAGGCTGTCCGTACAATACCTTAGTCGCCTCTTACGACACTTCTATAGAAAAGATGTAGGTACTATTCTACTCCGCCGGGAACCTATCTTCTAGTATCTATACAAAATAATATTATATATAATAACTGTTTAAATAAATCTGTTATATAAGTCTTAATATACAAGTCGGGGAACTTGAGGCAATTCCTGCCATTCTAACTACATAGAAACACTATTAAATTATTTTTCCAGGTACACTCTCCGTTTTTCATTTACTCATTGTATCGCTGCGGGCAGATTATCATTTGTTATCATATTCTATGTTTAGGTTTAATATTTTAATGTATTTTCATGTTACTTACAGTTAAGGTATATTTTAAAATGTAATTATAAGATTGCTAAATAACGAAGCATATCTTCGTCAGGTGAATGCACTCCCTACAACATAGATAGTCGAAATCATAAATTTTATTTATATAAGATTTTGTTTATTTAAATAAGAACTAGTTGTGTTTGTTTGTTTGTGCTTATTTCACCGTTTCTAAAAAAGTTCGAAAGCAAAAGCTTATTTTTTAAGCAATAAAATCAATTTTTCTTCTAATAAAACTAAAGCCACATATAATTAAATTAGAAACTGGCAGGCATAATGCTAAAAAAGAACACTTTGCTTTAAAATTAAATGGTAATGTAGCAAAAGATAAATACAAAGTTGCAAATAAGTTTCTTGAAGTTTTTTAAAATGTACCTGCTGAAACTTTGCACTAAACATTTGCAGTCAAGTGCTGTGGTTGGTGGGGGCAAGAGTCATATCTAAGGGAACATGTAAATATTTACATTACCAACTTTCGTTTTAAACACATTAGCCCCTACAGATATCTTAAAAGCATTTAGGAAATTAAATAAAAAGAAAACGGAAGATCTCTGGGGGCTCTCGATCTGGGCAATTAATATAATTATTATCGATGTAGCCCCAACATTCGTAATTTTCAATCTCTGTGTGGACTTTCCCTGAACTGATGAAAAATAGTAAGGTCGTACCAGTTTTTAAATCGGGCAGTAGCGAAATTTCTACTAATTATCGTCTTATTTAAGTGTTGCACCTGTAAGTAAAATATTTGAAAAAATGATGCTAGCGCAAATGTTTTAGTTTTAAATGACAAGCCATTCGGCTTTACAAAAGGTAGGAAAACGACTAATGCCGGCGTTATACTAGCCTCACATGTTCTACAAGCCTGGGAAGATTTTCATGACCGAACGTCGGTGTGTTCTTTCAAAGGCATTGGAGTGTGTTAAAATAAAAAATAAAATATGTAAACTTAAATACTACGGCTTTCATGAAGCCGCACTGGATTTTAATCTTCCTACCTTACAAATAGAAAGCAACAAGTGACCAACAGCGGTGTTATGTCATCAGGTTGTGTAGTAAAATGGGTGTTTCTCAGGATCGATCCTTGGTCTATGGTCTGGTTCTTGGTTTACATTAACGATCTACCATATTTGGTACAAACATTGTCTGAGATAGTTCTGTTTGCCGCTGCTTAACGCTGGAACAGCCCAATGAAACTCTATATATATGGTTCCCAAATGGATTGCAGCAAATAATAAAAACAAAATGTTTACACTTTAAAATGTCTAAGTCGGCACATAATATTAAATTATCAATATCGCAGAATTATAATATTACGTTTGACAATTCGACTGTATTCCTTGGGATCACTATTGATTCCAAGTTACAGTGGAGAGCATACATTGAAAAAATAGCTCCGAAATTATGTTTTTCCTTATTTGATATGGTGACGAAACGAGAAAGACATTCACCTGATGGTAAGTCAACGTCTGCCCATAACAAATGTGTCACCCAAAAAATTTCTGTGTGACACCACACTACGCCCGTCACCCTGAGATATCAGTTCTTAAGTCTCATATGCCCAGTGGTTACGCTAGCTCTCAGTGGCCTTCAGACCGAAACACAGTAATGCTTACACACTACTGCTTTACGGCAGAATAACTGGCCTGAGGTGGTACTTACCTAGACGGATTCCTGCATAGGAATCCTACCACCAGATCTGCCATTTTTGCAATAAGAAAGATTAGACAGCTGACTGATGAAGCTACAGCTAAATTAGTATATTTTGCAAACTTCCACAGTATTATGTCCTATTGCGTATTACTGTGGGGATCCGCAGCTAGATTTAGTTTTTTATTTTAAAAATATTATGTACGTACAGAAAAACTTTAATTTATTTAACAAACAATTGACTATATTATCCTGTAGCATGGGTCGAGACGACACGCTAGAGGTTCTTATGTTTAGGTTGGTTAAAACTAGAAAGTCTTTTCTTAGTAGATGTAATAAATTTTATAATAAAATTCCTAAAAGTGTAACACAAAAATCGGATATAGATTTTAAAAAACTTGTCAAGAAGACATTATTTAGATAAAGCGTATTAAGAAATAGATCATTATATAGAAGATGTGTGAAAATAACTCATACTCTGCATACATCATATATATTTTGTAATTCATAAATGACATTATGTAATATGGCATTGAAAAAAGAAAGACCTCAGTTTCTTGCTGATTCTCCTCTGAGAAGGACATTTTTTGAACCGGTGTAGATTGTGACGTTCATACGAGCTTTAAACAAGCCTAAATTAACTTTGACTTAGAACATTTTTTATTATTATATTCCACAGAATATAATAAAAACCTTTATGGTAGCAGTAGAACAATTGACTATAAAAAACTTCGTCATCTACATGACTATCGGGCAAAGTTAGTTTCCTATAAAATGTTATATAACATAATTTTCGTTGATTTTCCAATTTTTTTTTACTACCCACTTAGACTTTGTCTGTATTGAAATATTCTGAATTCGTTTAACAGTCATAAATTTCACATGCTCTACACAACCATACCCGAAAACCAACAAGTTTTGTTTTTGCACAAATGTTGGCCCGGCTGGGATTCGGACCTGGGACCCGTACCGTAAAATTTAGGTTTTAATATAATATATATGTATTTCACTTACATTTTTTGATACTGCTAATAAAAAACAAAGGGATATATTTTATAACACTTGCACAGAGCGTAGACCAAACTTTTTGGTGTGATATCTAATGATCTTTTTCAGCACCACCATGTGCATCTCATCTCCTGGGTGTCGTAGAAGTCAATTAAGGCAAAAGGCTTAGTGGCCTTAGTAACACCAAAAGTGTTATTCTGCACGAATAAAGGCTGACCGAACAATACCTTAGTCGCCTTTTACGACACCTCAGTAGGACAGAGGTAGGTGCTATTCTAATCTGCCGGACACCTATCGGCGATGGAAATCCTACCACCATTTAAAGTGTCGTTTTCAGGATTTTATTTTTTTACTTATAAAATGATGTTATTTTAGTTGTCTAGATAGTGTGATGAAAATAAAAGTAGTTTATAAAGTCAAAGTTGCGTAACATTTTTATTATAATTAATTAATTTGTGCACAATAGTCATATTTTTTTTTCAAACAATATCTACATTTTGCCTAAAGTATTTCATAGATCTCAAGTAAAATCTATCCACGCAGCCTTCGAAATAATTCAGACAAAACGTTAAAAACAGATTATGTTTAAAATCTACGATCAAACTATTGTATGAATACTCAATTATTACAATAAATGGCGACAAAATTCCTTCTTATTTTTATACAATACTAATTTTAATGTTGTCTCATAAATTGACAGTCGAATGTTAATATTATAACATTATAAGTATCCGGCAAATGTCACTACACCACAACTATTTAAGACTAGAATTGAATTGAAATGTACAATGACGCAAAGTTTTGGTTCGAAGGATTATCAATATGAATGAGTAATATCAAAATGACTAAAAGCAATGTATGCATGCAAACATGATTTAAGCCAAGTTAATGTGAAGATATATTGTAGGCCATTAAGATCTGGAGAATTCGATATGGAACGACTATTTTTTATGCCTCTTTAGCTGACTAAATATAACCACAAGGAGCGAAGGGTTGGTCACAGTTCTCACGGACTAAAATCTGATTAAATGATCGATTTCCGAAGTGAACATTGCGTCCAGTTAACGAAGCCGAGACAATCCAGAGGAATAAAATATTTATAAGTTTTTCTTAAATTTTTACAAATTACCATCAATAGTGAAAACCTAGTTATGCTCTCTCCGCTACTTTACACATTTCACTCTTGGCCTAAGTTATACTTGCACTCTCTATAGTCAGTCCTAACTTTATTTCAGGAGTACGTGTATTGCAGCATTAATGGCGCGTAAGTAACATGATTACGCTTGCTTCGTTTGCCTCTTCTTTCTTTCGATGCGGTCGGTTTCTGTTTGTTCGGGTTCGCTTCGATCGCTGCTCTCATTTTGGTTATTCGTATCTGTAAGAGAAAAAAAATAAACGAATTGTATTTGATCCCATTTAACTGTAAGGAGTTATTTAATTTTTATATATTTTAGTTGAAAATTGTTCTGTTTAACTGTTAACGATTTTTTATCTATAATTATTACTACTCGTACTACTTTTAAGCATTAAAATGTAGGAACTTGAAAATACACTACATGTATAATGTACTTTTAACATCGTGTAATCGTAGATTATAGACCAGATAGAAAAATATATGTAGCATGACGATAACACCTAAATGGTACAGTCACTTGAAATAAAATAAAGCAAAACTGCTGAGGATGTCCGCCTGCCTAATTTCAAGCATCAGATTCTAAGAAGTTGGATGAAACATCAGACACAATACATCTAGTCCCCTAGTTCATTTTAGAACACTGTGCGATGTACTGGTATTAAAATAATGACAATTGAAGCTAATTCATACCGGTAATACAAAGTAACTCTCTGTCCCTCTGCCTGTTTGTTACCTTTTCACGGCTCAATCATTGAACCGATCTTGACGAAATTCGGCGCAGAGATACCTTTCATCCTGGAGACGTATTTAGGATACTTTTTATTTTATTTTTATATTTAACAACCTATATCCACGCGGACCTAGTTGTGGGCTTCAGTTAGTGTTGTATAAAACATTCTTTAAAAATATGGAATGTTTGCTAGAGGTATTAACGAAAGTTATAAAATTATCTTACCATCATAATTGTTGAACGATCTGCCAATACGCGGGCCGAACCACATGCCACCACTGGTGCTTTTACTCTCACGCTTCATGTTGGCTTTCATGTGGCTCCGCGGATGTCCGAGCAGCATTTCTTCCAAACGAATGTTCAGGTGGTTCAAGTTGGACAGGTATTGTTCCGGGAGTTGATTATGGGCGAGGTAAGTTCGACCGACGCGAGGGAACGCGTAGAGTTGACGTTTCGGCGTCAATGCTGAATCTATAAATTCGAAAAACGTTAGAAATCGTTATAGGTATTGTAATGAAATCTAGACCACAGTGTGGCCTAGTGGTTATAAAATCCGTTTTCTATACCGCGGCTCATGGGTTCGATGTGTAAAAAGTTTGAATGACGAATCGATGCGATACGATTAAAATTAGATAGATAAATTGGTGTTGTCACAGCGAAAGAATTCGTGATGGATATTCCAAAGCCATCATTTCGTCCCATTAAGTAGTATCCTTTAAATTTTCAAGATACAGGATTCCTTTCAAACTTGATAGACTGCATTGGGGTTGACGGAATATTTTTAAATTTAACTTTTTATTTTTAAGGGAAAAATTGCGATTAAAACTGCATAAGTTTCCTTGCGATATTTTCCTTCAGCTTCAAACACATCCAACTGGTATCACAGGTACTACGAAATTTAAAAGAGCGACTGGCCCACGGCCACAAACGTCGGACACGTGGTGGCAACGATCCAAACATGGATTTCTATGCACATTGTTCGTTATTCTGCCATGGAGCAGTAATGTGCTGCGTTTCGGTTTGAAGGGCACTGTATAGTTACTGGGCATATAAGACTAAAAAATTGATGTCTCGGTGTGACAAAGGCAGTGCGGCGTCGTACAGAAATGTTCTGGGTGATACAACATTTGTTTTTGCCAGGCATTGCACTTATCATCAGGTGAACATTTTGCTTGTCTCGTCACTTTCTCCTTTAAAAAAAACATATGCGTATAGGTAGGTAATCTCGGAAAGATATGACTACGACTCGGCTGCCTAGTGATCGTACCTGGCAACTCGAAAGTTGTGGGTTCGAGGTACGACCCCAACAGAAAACAATATTGGTACAACACATTGATTAATGCATTTTGAGTCTAACCCTTACTTTGAACTTATTAAAACATGAGTAACGTCGTAAAGGTGAACACCAGTGAGTCCCTTTGTGTAAGAGCTAACACCAACACTTTCGGCAGGGGGAAAAATGAAACCAGAAAATGGGCAGCAGCATCTTCCCGGACCGCCTGTCAAGCGCATCAACTATGGCAAATTCGCCCCAAAATTAGAGCCAGAAATGTTCGTGTCAATTTATATAAGAGGCTTATTAGAAACGGACTAGTGATAGGCTGTGAAATTATGATAATGATGAAATGCAACCGGACGGTAACTGGTTAACCTATAGAAATCGCTATGATTTCTGATGGTCAAGTACCATCATTCTACGTACCGAAATACTCATCTTCGTCTGGTACCTGCCAAGTGTTATGCGCGCGCCCGACCCTAGGGAAGGGGTAGAGGTTCAATACACCATCGCGACGTAGTTTCGCGCTGCTCGCTGAGAACAAGAGTATAAAAGAAAGTAAAGTAACAACCTTTAAATGTCCCACTTCTGAGCACAGGGATGTCTCATTTCTGTAGTATTAAATATTTTTGTAGTTTCTAGGGGCAAGAGCCGGTAAGAGTCCGCCACGCTGCTCCAATGCGGGTCGACGGACTTCACATGTCCTCTAAATATTTTATTCAGACATGCAGGTTTCCTCACAATGTTTTCCTTCGCCGCAAAGCGCGTTATAAATAAGCACTTAAATTGCAGAACAATTTTAGTGGTACCGGCACCGGGAATCGAACCCAAATCACTCTCGTACTATGAACTTTAAGGCGAGCGCCCGGCCCCTGAGCTACCAGGGCTATATGAACAAAAGTATATTTATAATAAAATAGTAATGTACTTCTGACATCGTTGGTAACTTTAAATACTGTCACAAGCTATCAACTGCGTAGCAGATATTACAGTGCCACAAATGGATGCGCAAACACAAACTAACTTTTACTAATGTACCCGTACCCGACGTAAAGCTCATGCGATAAAATCGGATGTAGGCTAGAATGCAGTGTCAGAAGAACATGGACAATCAATACAATTAGACCTGAAAACCATCAATATTTGTTTTTGCACAAATATTGGCTCCGGCTGGGATTCGAACCCAGAACCCACAGTATTCAAGTACGATATTCTGACCACAAGACCAGGCGATTTTAAAATAGTAAATTAAATATAACTTCGTCAATCAAAACGATAGGTCTCTTAGTCTGTTTTAACCCGCAGGAGCTTCACAGAAGATAGGAATCCAGTGTCAGGAATTTGAATATGACTAATATTTTTTCCTGTTAGTCCTCCCCCTTCCTCCTCCACCTCTTCATTTTACCTTAACGATTATTCCAAATAAAAGAAAACAAACTCATTGTGTTTTTTTATTTTGATAATACTGTAGGTACTAAATTATCTATGCTGGAAAAGCGACACTGAAGTTGGAATGAATTTATTATAAATTAAAAAAAATAATAATAATTATATTATAAAATAAAAATATTAATTTAAAAAAATATAGATACTCGTACACATATCCAACTGTAAATGCCGATCAGTGGTAGAAAATCCCACAAACTGTGCGACAAATGATGCGAGGACCGCGCTTGTCTATAAATAAAGGTAATCCAGGCTATTTTTAACAATCACGCATTTAACGCTACAGAATATATTTACAAATAGCTGCTAGTGGCATTTCTTTGCTTGATGTAAATTTTTCCTAAGATTTATATATATAATTACTAAACTAGTAATGTTCGTATTTTATGTTTTATCGCAAAAAATTATTATAGTAACTACTTTTCTTAAATTTTATGAATGAAATATCTAAGACAAAGGAAGAGTAGGCTAGCATAACTTTGTACAAGTAAAAGAGATTGTATTTTATTATAAACTTAACGCTAAAAAGTTAAATACGCAACAGTATAAAAATAAAGTTTGGATAATTTTCGTAGCGTCATCGTAGCGACGTAATAGAATTAACTCTTAGGTCTCTTCTTAAAAACGTAGTCCCACACTAGGATTTCTCCTGTAACACTAGGATTTCTCCTGTGTCTTCGTGGATGCGTTTTACAGACATAAATTTCACATGATCAACACAATCAGTCCCGAAAATAAGTAATACTATACAAATTATCTTGTGCCACGATTTTAATAAGGCAACGATTGATGTCTGTGATTGTTATATCTGATATAGAGATATTGAACAATGAAATGTTCTAAGAAACCATTAATAATAACCAATCGTAATGAACAAACTTTTCGTCATAGGCGTCAACCGTCAATTGATCCACAAATAGTTCAACTTCACATCAAAAGCGACTATTTATGGAACTTTATACGAAAATACTTAGTAAAATATTTTTTATTGCATTTCTACAATTTTATTGTGAATTGTCTAGATTGGACAAACGTAGGAATTTTAAATCCAGTTAATCCTCATATAAGCATAAATATAACATTTTTTTTATAACAATCATTTGACCACCGTACGAGTTAAAACTTTAAAACATATTATTTTACCACGTTTTTATTAACTCGATTTGGGGAAGGCTGTTGGTGTCAACATTAATTGATTTTAAACGAACTTCCCGAGGAGCTAGAGACCTGGAACTTTAAAGCTTAGAACTGGATGACAATTCATTATTAACTCGCTTTCTTGTCTGTCTGTTTGTTTGTGTGTTAGGTACAAATTTTGCAATTGATTATAAACTAACTTTATACTTTTAATCCGTTTTAAATACATAATAAGATACTTGTTTTAATAAATAAATACTTAATTTGCAGTTTAATAATATAGCACAATTGAAGGGCTAAACACAGCTATTATTTTTTTTAGCAGAACGCGCAACGAATTCTTTGCTGCTTTAACATAACACTGTACTACACTGTTCTCGTTATACTGATATATTAGATCTTATGTTTATTTTTTATTGAAGATTTTTTTTATGTTGTTGGGTTCAAATTTGGGTCGAATTTAGTATTTCTGCAATACACAATTGACTCGCTCGTGTCGTCACTTACTTCCATAAAAGAACTATAATATTTAGAGATTACAGCTTATTTTTATTGAAAAATCTAAATCAACCGGAAAGGTTGGAAATTTGGATGGTATTTTTGTAATAAAATCTCAATAAGAAAAATGTCGCTCAGTTTGACAGCTCAGCTGTCACTAGTTTTCAGTACTTTTTTTTTGACAAACCGCACTCATTTTCTGTAGTAAATTTAGTAAATTGCACCCGTGCGAAGCTGGGGCGGGCCGCTAGCAATTTTTATATTTATTGAATAGGTACATATTTTACAATGCAGTAACATAAGGCTGAGTTGGCGCAGTGGCCACATTTGACTTTGGCGCTTCGGGTCGCGGATTCGATTCCCGTACGATTTATATGACTTACAGACACTAGCTTCGAGTATGGATTTATATCTGAACGTCATCTATGATGTTAGAAAAATCTCAATAAATCGTTATTTAAGTAAAAATAAAACAAAGAATTTAAAATGTACAGTATCACGACATATCATAATTTATTCTGAATTGATATTATGGATTTTTTTTATTGTATAAAGTGACGAACCGAGCAAAACGTTCGCCTGACGGTAAGTGCAACATCTGCTCACAACAAATGTCACACAGAAATATTTCTGTGTGACACCACACTGCGCCCGTCACCCTGAGACATCAGTTCTTAAGTCTTAAATGCCCAGTGATTACGCTAGCTCACAGTGCCCTTCGAACCGAAACACAGTAATGCTTGCACACTCCTACTTCACGGCAGAATAATAGGCTCTGCGGTGGTACCTACCAAGACGGATTCCTGCATAGGAATTTCTTAAATCGGTCTTGTGTTTTATTGTTATTTATTTCTCTGAATGAATTTCTTAAATCTTGAATGTCTGAATTGATATTATGGAATTGATTGAAATGATAGTATGGAATTCGATTAAACACTTTTTTGTCAACATATAAACCGTAGAAGTATTTGAAAGGAACAGTAAAGAAAAGACTGTATTTCGGTTAAAATTAATACTAAGAATACTTACAGGAAGCAGTGGCCACTGTTGAAATCAGCACGCACATTGACAGGGCTATTGTCGCTATAGACTGCATGGTGTCTGATAAAAGAAAAATATTAAAATTAAATCTGCACTGCAAATTAATATTTTTTTCATCATCATCATTATCACCAGTCTCTTAGCATTCACCGTATGACAGAGGACCATGACGCGATCGCAATGTTGGTACCAGACGTCAGTGACCTGACTTCTACGCCACAGACCCTGGGTTCGAATTCCAGCCGGGTCTGGTTGTGTTGTGCATGGAAAATTTAAGTCAAGTAATACAAGGGATATCCCGACCTGGACCAAAGTCTCGCCGCACCGCCGGACTGTACAACATCGCCGGACGACTCAACATCTCCACGCTGACTACGACTTCCAGTCTCAGCGGGGGAGTTACGTAGCGACATCTATGTCGGCACATGAGGAGCTCAAGAAATATCTCATACATTTCATAATCGCGCTATGAAAGGTTCTGAGATGCGAACTATATATACAAAAAAGTAAGATGTTACTTAATGGTAGGAGGAGACGTCCTCACGTCCTCCCCAGATCAAACTACCCAAGCAGCGGGTAGCTACTCCTTTCCTTAGCAATATCATCCGCCAAAAGCGTTACATCGGGAGCAGGAATACACATATGAGTATAAACGTGACATCGCGTCGCTTAGTAGGCAGCGTAAATCCCTGCTAAGTAGTGGGACCGTAATTCGAATCTCGATCATAACCAATATTTGTGAAACACGCAAGTTGCTGTGTATCGTATTATGATTGTCCTCTGCGACACAGTATCTGATTCTCCCTCATAAATATTTAGTTTACAATAAAAAAAAATTAAAGACAATTCAACTTATAGGCGGCTAAAGGCAGCAGCATCTTCCTGGAACATCAGAAAAGATAAAGTGCGGTTGCCAACCCACCTGCCAAGCGTGGCAACTATGGCAAAATTCCCCCAAAATGAGTGCTACAAACGTTTGTAGCAATTTCCCATAGATTAGGTAGAGGCCTATGTTCAGCAGTGGATTAGTGATAGGCTGAAATGATGATGGATGATGAATGATGAAAGGCTATAAATTTTTATTTTATAATAGCTAAAGCATTCTATGCGAATCGATTCGGTACAAAATTTTATCAAAGATTATTTCATAAAACATTTTCAGATCACTGAGCACTGAGATGTTCACGCATTCACTTCGTGTTAAGCGACTTTGTTTCCAATCCGTTTATCTTAAATCTTATGGTTTATAATGAACTTTAAAAACATACCTACTCGAATGACTTCGTATTTTAAAGTTTGCTTAAAACAATACGATATGGAATTAACTTTATAATTCACGAACAAGTATAACGGTACATTTGGGTTATATACTCGTAATTGTATATACGCATAATAATAATTCATTTATTGCTATCTTCTTATAAAACTAAACAGGTATACTCTATAAAAATATCAGAAGGCTTAAACATTAACACCTATTTACAACACCAGAAATAAAAATAAAAACAAGATAGCAAAAGGAGAAGGAGGCTCATATTCATATACATATTAACAAAATTAAGTGTCAGTTTGTAATAATAAAATAACAGCTTTTTACTCAATGCTTATGAAAGTATATACGGTACTTATAAGAAAAAAACATTTTTTTTTAATTTTGTCTGTCTATCCTATCTCCAAAACGGCTGGACCGATAGTAACGGAACTTTCACTGACAGATAGATATCGTATGTTGTATTTGTGTCTGATTGTGTTGTGATTTTCCCCGCGTTTCTGACACTGTATCCTTACCTGTCTCCGACCTTATCGCGTGAGCATCCGTGACATCGGGTGCGGGTAGGATAGGACGACTGAGTGCCTCTGTGTTTGTGCGTACACTCGTGGCACTATAATATTTCATGCGCAAATGATAGCTTACGACGGTATTTGGAAGTTGTCGCGGTCCAATCGGCATCATCACAGAACCAAGAAAGCAATAAGCTAAAAATCCGGTCAATGAGATATGACACAACATTCCCCCTACTAATGATGGCACGAAAGTTTATCTACATTTATGAGTCACAAGCTTACATAAAATTCGTAAATTCATCGATAAATTTTTAGATCGGTTCAAGACTAATAGACACAAAGAAAGACGGCAAAAACGGAATAATATTAGTGCCGTTCTTTCTTTTTTTTTTAAAGTGACTTGTAAATTTATAGCTTAATGGTTTGAGCTGTCATCTTATAGTCAAAGTCAAAATTTCTTTGTTCAGTTTGGGCTCTTATGAATGACAAAATGTACACAGGTTCGAAAAATAAGACTTTCACAGAGAAGACCGGCAAGAAGCTCTGGGGTCTTTTATTTCATAGCCGTATCGTACACAATTACACATCTGTAAAAGATATCGTAGTTTTGTCGTGAATCGTCGAGCGCACAACAGGCGTTTACGCTTAGTTTTCTAATAGGAATTCGTACAACTTTAATACTCTTTCTAGCATTCTTTTTAAAACCAATAAAAACAACCATGCTTTTTAATGGTGTCACAAAGGGTCTTCTTTAAATAATTTTATTTTTGTAATTTGTAATTGTGTAGGAGTTGATTTTACCGTCCCGCAGAATATACAATCTAAATATCATTAAACGACATTAAAATTAAACACAGAGAAAAGGTCGACAGTGTTAGTAAAGCTCGCCCTGGAACTTAAAATGAATAATAAATTAGACAGAAGAGACATTATTAAATATCAGTCTGTCCGCGATGTTTGTATTATGAATCTGCTGTAGGGCAGCTTATCCTCTAGGGGCGCTCTTGTGCTCAATTACCTACTGTTAAACAATCACAATTGAAATTGTTTGGACAAAGTGTGTGCCGTCACATTTAATCACTTACGTACATCTCTTTTTTTGTATGTCATTACTACATAAAAAAATATTTTTAACGTTTTCTCTTGGTCTTTCACACTTTTAATACCTTTTAGATGTGGCATACACTCAAAAGTGTTTGATTTGCTTTAATTATAACAACTTTTAAATTATTTAAATAAAATATCTACCGAGTGGTGGCGGCTTAAGAGAATCTACCACCCCATCTCATCCCGTGGGTGTCGTAAAAGTCGACAGAGGAAAAATAATAAGGGCAGCAGCAACTTCTTGGGACATCTGAATAAATAAACTGCGGTTGCCCACCCGCCTGCCAAGCGTGGCAACTATGGCAAAATCCCCCCAAAACGAGAGTTACAAACTTTTGTGGCAAACTATGGGGGAGGCCTATGTTCAGCAGTGGACTATAATAGGCTGAAATGATGATGATGATGAAATAATATTAATTTTTTATCCATTTTAAAACACTTGAATGATATCTTTATCTAATAATTTACTGTAACGTTAAAGTCGACAATCATTATTTTACTTTCGTTGTCTTATTTTTATTTGTCAATATCGACAAATATATAACTATTAATATACGTAGAAAAGAGAAAGGTGATCTTTTCTACTTTAGCTAATAAATGTAATTTTTTTTAAAAGTCAGAATTTATAAAAAAGTATATTGCATTGGAGCAGCGTGCCGGATCCTTTCTAGCTCCAAAACCCTCTCAGAAATGAGAGGCGGCCCGTTCTCAGCAGTGGGACATTTAAAGGCTGAAACTTTACTTCACTTTACTTAGGATACTGTTTCCTTGCTCGGATATCCTTAACAAAGAAACACTATTGCTCGGGTTTTTGATATTTTGTTACTTTTTGTAACATGACCAATGTAACAAGGTTGGACGATTTAAAAATATTTATAACGACTTTAAAAAAAAATAGGTGAAATTAGTTATTTCGATACAAAAAAAATATCTTATTCGTAATTTCTTTAATTTATTTAAATGAAACTAATTTAAGGATTTTATCGCGTTGAATTATAAATATAAGAAAGTAGTGGTAGGTCAGGGGCTAGGCGCTCGCTTTTAATTTCATAGTACGCGAGTGACCTGGGTTAGATTACCGGTGCCGGCACCACTAAAATTGTTAATTGCAATTTTAAGTGCTGACTTACCACGTGCTCGGCGGTGAAGGAAAACATCGTGAGGAAACCTGCATGTCTGAGAAATTAAAAATATTTCGAAGACATGTGAAGTCCGCCAACCCGCATTGGAGCAGCGTGGCGGATTCTTCCTAGCTCCAAAACCCTCTCAGAAATGTGAGGATGCCTGTGCTCAGTAGTGGGACATTTATAGGCTGAAACTTTACTTTTACTTTACTTATTTAAAAAACTTTCAACTAAAATATTAAAAAGTTTTAATATAGGACAGCAAATTATATTTAAAGACATAACTTTAAGCCTTTTATTAGCCCTTACCGTATTATCAACATTAACTATTTCTTATATTTACGCGAATAACGGACATTGAATGAAAATTCGCTAATATTTATTATATATGAATAAATTAATAAATTAAATACTGTTAAATTCGCAAATCTTTGTTTCTTTAAATTTTATCAACAAATTATAATTTTAGGTTTAATAAAAACTTAGGCAAAGAATTTTGTAATTAGCACAAGGCTTTTATATAACTTTACACTCAAAAGTTAGGATTTTTTTATAGAACAATAATTTTTGTAAAGTAATGATTTAAAACTTATAATACTACCTACTGAAATTAGTTTAGTTGTTATCATTTTAATTTTTAGCATTTGTAATGTTTTTCTTAACAATACAAAAATAATATTTTTTAAGAAAATATAAATACGTATAATTCATATATTGAATGAATAATATATATAAAAGTACATAAGTTTATGAAATATCGTTATGTTTATTCTCACAATATTTTTAGAATGCCGTAGAATTCTTTTAAAAAGCTATTTTAGCTGTCGAGAGAAACCATTTAATATAAAGTATAAATATTTAAATGAAAAACAACACGGGACTTACCTCCGTATGTAACACCTGTTGCGCCGACAATGTTCACTCTTCGTCTGCAAACCACTTTATATAGGACAGGACGCCCGCGCGTCAGCGCCGGTCAAACTTTGATAAATCGACGGAATGCTTAGTAAATAGAGCATTAGACTGAAACATAAAGACTCTTAAAAGACTACGATCCATTTTGAATATAAAATGACGTTTTTATTTAGCTGTTTTCTTTTCTGTTCAAAATACTAATCAGCACGTTTTGTCTATCTGTCATTTAAACATATTCCTACCTTTGACGAATTGCTATTTATTGGTATACAATGACCTTGTCTATACTAATATTCTTAATGCGAAAGTAATTCTCTCTCTCTATGTCCCTCTGTCTGTTTGTTACCTTTGCACGATTTAACCCCTCAACCAGTTGGCGAAATTTAGCACACAGCTTGGAACCCGGAGACGGACCAAAGAATTTTTATTTTGTCCCAGAAAATCAAATAGTTCCCACTGAATATTTAAAAAACCTATTTCCACGCGGGCGAAGTTGCGGGCATCAGCTAGTATTATATAAATGGTATATATATTAAACTTAGTCGGTTTATGGGGCATTTTATTCTATTTAGTGGGGGAACAAATTCAATCAAAATGGTTTCCAATCGCAATGTCGGTGAGACCAAAGCACCATAAGGGCTTATAACATTACAGGAGTATTACAATTTTCTGCGTTGTCTGGTCAGAGGAGATATAAAAAGAATTAAAGACGCAATACAGAATATTAGTAAATAGCTGCGCCCTGCGGTTTCATCTCCCCCTCCCTCGTAAAATAAGTCGACTTCATGACTGTGAATATTCGGTTCTTAACGTGCGACTTCAGATTCAGTTTCGGCGTAAGGCCGTAACAAGAAATTGTATAGCCTATAACCTTCTTCAAACGGGCTATCTAATGCAATAATATTCTTTCAAATCGGATTAGTATTTTCTGAGATTAGAATGTACAAAGTTTCAAACTCCACTGACTACGAAATTTAAAGATAGCTCTGTATGAATTATTTAATACCAAATCTTTCAATTTCCAATTGAATACATTTAATTGACTTTTTCCCATCCCGGGAGCATCACGAAGAAAATAAAAAATAATCAACGAAGTATGTCGTGTTATGATCGAGTGTGCTTACAAAAATTATGATTTTTGCAGGTTTTCCGAATTTTCCGACTTTCCTTTGTTTTCCCGATTTTATTTTTCCTAACTAAAATGAACAAAACAAAAAAAACTACGCGTATATGGATATGGCTTTTGAATCGTGAGTTAGTTTATAGGTTCTTACGAAAAATCCCATAGAAAAAAAGTATTTTCAGTTACGCGAATATTATAGATTTAATAAAACTAATTTTACAGAATTTATCGTGTTTAATTATTAAGTTTGAGCAGACATTATATCAATTTTGCTTTTTCAAAAAACCTTATTCGGACTTGTTCCAACATTTTTTTTAAATAGCAAAGTCGTTCTCTAGTGACGCGCTTACCAACAAACAGGATCTCATTTTTATTTATGTAAGATAAGTTTATAAGAAATGGACCCGTAATCAAAATGACATAACTACTCCTGCCTCCATCCTAGACAAGATTCTAGTCGTAGATAAGGAAAATGAGGGAGTGTAACAAATCATAAACAGTATGTTATGGTCTTGTTTGTAATAATATATGAAATAATAATAATACATATATTAAAAATTTCAAAATTGTGTCAAAACCATGGGTTTAATGATTGTGTTTTAGTTATTTAATACAAATCGTCTGTAACATAGCACTGCTTCCACCTTTTATGAAGTCGGTTGAAAATAGAAAAATAATTGGGGATAAATTGCTAACTTTTTGAACTCTCTACCTAAGTACGTCGTGAAAGGAAAATATCGCCTAATTCGTTTTAGTACGCCAAACTGAAAATAGATTCAAGAAGCACGAAATGCTAATTTTAGGCTAACAAATGTTTCAATTATAGTAAACTTATCATAAAATAATTTGAATACAAAAAAAGAAACGCTTATGATAATGAGTTGTAGCGCCTACAAGGATTTTTTATAAGCTTTGATAGCACACTTCAAAGATAAAATAAGGGTAATGAAGTCATCTTAAATTTAAATATCCACTTAATTCAGGTCTTGGTTCCACCCCAGGGCCAGTTATTCTGCCGTGAAGCAGTAGTGTGCAAACATTACTGTTTCGATCAGGGCACTGTGAGCTAGTGTAATCACTGGGCATATGAAACTGATGTCTTAGGTTGATGGACGCAGTGTAGTGTCATACAGAAATGTTCTGTGTGACACAGCATTTGCTATGGGCAAGCGTTGGACTTATCATCAGGTGAATGTCGTGCTCGTTTCATCACTTGATCCAATAAAAAAACCCATTGATTCCATTATTTATAAAAAAAGTAAGTTCTCCGGTAATATTAACATTTTTTTTTATTAAGTATTGGCTCGCAGTAATTCAACCTTTGCAGCGTGATACTGGGTTAAATTGTAGGTGGGTTATTATTTACAACGAATAATTAAAAAAAGCTCATAACAAATTTACATAATAATTAGTGAGAGCAACATCACATTTTAACATGCAAAATTTGTCTAACAGTTTGAGAGTCTGTGTCCGCATAGGTAACGGCATCACGTCCACCGTGTTTAATCGTAATTCGTTTGCTTTTCTTCCCTCTAACTATGTAATATTCTAATTTCTGTAACCACGTGTCCTAGTAGTCCAAGTTTCTATGCCGAAATATTTCTATGCCAAAACTTCAATGCCTCTTCTATGCCAAGGCTTCTGGGTTCCAATTCTAGTAGGAACCAACATTGCGGAATAATACTAATTGTTGATTTTCGGGTATGGTTGTGTCGTTCATGTGAACTGTATGTCTGTAAAAACTATCCGATAGAAATCTAGCGAGAAATGGGTCAGCTTTTTAAGTATTTTAAATAAAATGTTGCTTGCACTATGTCGTGGTATTTATTAAAGAAATCAATTGTAAATTCTGAAACGTTAAAGTCTGGAACAGTTATTTGGACCCCTTAAAACTATTTGTTATTTATAGGAATCGAGCCCGCAACTTGTAGCGTCAGTGAGTCTCTTAGCACCAACCGAGAAGTAACAGGGACGTGAGGACATTCACTATACATTTTGAAAAATCTTATCAGCTGTTTGGTTTATAATATTTATAATCATTAACATTTGCTTCAAAACACTGGCCACGTGAGATGATGTTTTTAACACTACATTTTTTTATAAGTAAAATGAAGTAGTGGCTTTAAAAACAGAAAGCAAGTCATTGTATTTTGATGTTAATGCCCAATATACTCATATATAATTTCAAGATACTTGTCTGCTGAGTGGGTTGTGTTGCGTGGGTCCTAAGTTTGAATGATAGACAAAGACAATATGAGCAATACACATATATTATAAGAGGTCGGCTTGCCCACTCTTATCTTACAGCATTCTTTCATTTACTGTTTTAAAAAAAACGATGCCACAAACGAACCGCACTAGGATATTTCCTGTATCGTGGTTTGTGTTTTACAGACATATATTTCACATACACAACACAACCAGGCCCGAAAACTAATAATTTGTGTCTTTGCACAAATAATAGCTCAAGCTGGGATTTGAACTCACATACATACATACATACATAAGATCACGACTGTATCCCATAAGGGGTTGTCAGAGACTAAGCACCCACCGCAAAAACATATGACTGCCACAATCCACGTTTCACCAAAACAATATAATGCACTTGGTGTGATAGGTGGTGAGCCCATCGCCACCATGCGAGTGCAGTTTAATTCCTTACTCGCCTTTTACGAGATCCATTGGATGAGATGGAGTGGTAGTATTCTTTTAACGAGCCGCCACCACACGGCTAAATTTGAACTCACGACCGCAATAAAATATAGAAGTGGGGTAATCTGACCACTAGGCCACGCGGTCGTTCAATAAAATTCTATCTGATATATGTAGTAACAGTATCACAATGTTTAACCGTTAACCACAGACCTTCTAATTATTGGAAAGGGTTTTAAGTCCAAGAAGAGTTCGCCACGATGCCCCAATACGGGTCAGCATTTCCTAAAAATATTTTTGTTCTTCAGACATGCAGGTTTCCTCGCGATATATTCAGCAGAGGCAAGGCAATATCAGTCCGCCTGCCAAGCGTGGCGATCATGACAAATCCTTCCTTCTTGGAGAGGTCTCTGTCCTTTTTGTTTTTCTCTTTTTATGCAAGAAAGTGACGAGACCCATCGAATCGTTCATGTGATGGTAAGTGCAACGTTTGCCCTTTACAAATGCTGTGTCGCTAAGAACATTTCTGTGTGGTACCATACCGCGCCTGTCACCCTGAGTTCTTACATCTCATATATCATAGTAATCACACTATTGTTTAGCAGGGGACTATTAACTGGGTGATGAGAAAGAGAGAGAGGGAGATAGAGTTATTATTATTTGACTCCAATTTCTCTGTATGTAAATTAAATAAAAATACAATTGGAAAATTATTATAATATACGTGCTAGTTTCAAATTTTTAATTTCTACGACAATTCGTAGAAATATTGTTTTTATATGCATCGAAATAAATCATGCATCGAGAAAAAATGCATGCAAATGTACGGAAACCAAGTTAGTCGACATTTCCGTAGCTTTTAGTGAACTTTATGCGATAGGGGTCGCGGAGTGCTTACACGCGGCAGCGCCGCATTGTACTCGTAATTAAAGCCTTCCGGCGCTTTGTAGTCTGCGCAATAATTAGCTTACACTTATTATCTGTATTCGTTTGCCTTCATCATACTTGTATTTTTACAGTGCCTCTAAAATTTAATTTCCGTCCGGCTTAGAGTATATTAGGGACATTGTCCTAGTTTATTTTCAAACATGTCAAAATCTTCATATAGTCTAATAACTGTTATTTTATGGATTGGATATTTGGCTAATTTACTGGTGGTAGGATTTCTATGCAGGAATCCGTCTAGGTAGGCTCTACCGCAGTGTCAGTTATTCTGTCGTGGAGCAGTAATGTGCCAACATTACTGTGTTTTGGTCTGAAGGGAACTAATAGATAGTGCTGGGCATGTGAGACTTAAGAACTGAGGTCACAGAAATATTTTAGGTGACGCAGAATTTTTTATAGGCAGACATTGAACTTACCGTTAGATTAACGATTTGCGCTTGTTGTTTTTTTTTAATAAAAAAAAGATATGAAACCAAAGTTCACATCATCGTCGTCGTTTCAGCCTATCACAAGCCCACTGCTGAACATAGGCCTCCCCCATAGATAGCCACAAAAGTATGTAGATTTCATATTGGAGGGATTTTGCCATAGTTGCCACGCTTGGCAGGCGGGTTGGAAACCGCAGTTAGATTCTCTTACCACACGGCGTAAAGTTCACATGACCTCAATTAATATGATCCATAACTAATTTATATAGAATTTTTGATTTGTGTAGTGTGTTACGGCGTCCTAATAATAGTAATGAAATCAAAATAATAATATTTTAATTGTAGCATTTAGTCAGAGATATAAGGCATATTAAAGCACGGGTGAACTGGACAGGATTACAGAGGAGGTTATGAAGTAAATTCCGGAATTTAAATTACGTAAAAACTTTGTATTCATTAAAAACATTACAACCGATGTCCATAGTTTAATGAGCGACTAGATTTTATAAGATTATTCTATTAAATTTTGTTCTTGTCCTAATTCTTTGATCGTCGTAGTCTTCTTCATTGCATTTAATACGTAATGACGTTTCGGTGGCAGAATCTTCTCTGCCTTTTTTTTTGATCTTTTGTTTTCGAAAAGCATTGCATTTGAAATTTGGCAGTAGTGTCGAGCGCTCTTACTTAATTCATTAGTTTATACCATCATTCATATAAGGGTAGGCAAAGGCAGCAAAGCACACTTAGCCCACTTTTCGCCTCCGCGGGAAACGAGATGTGATGGTTTGCCACGTCGCCGTCAATTTGGTACGAGTTAAGAAATTCTTATTCCTCATTGTGTTCCGACGTGCAGTATAGTGACAGCGTTGCATGTGTGTTATTCTGCACGAAAAGAGGCTGTCCGTACAATAGGTTAGTCGCCACTTATGACACCCCGGTGGAAAAAGATAGGTGCTATTCTACTCGGCCGGACACCTATTGGCTGATTTCATAAGAGCCACTTAAAAGTTTTTTTTATAGATTTTTTATTTAGTATATTTGAGAAACGGCAGACGGCCGTCGAGAGAGAGTGTAGAGTCTATGCCGCTTGATAATGCCTCGTTTTGGGGCGAAACACGTGTCGTGTTCTCGACTTCAGTGGTGTATATTGTCTAGTGGTAGTATTGTAGTGGTTGGTGGAGGGTATCTAGTGGCGGTTCCTGGTGGCGGTGTTAGTTTGCTTGTGCACGCTACACGACGGGCGGTGCTTTTTAAAAACTAGGTAATATACACCATTTTTATATTTTGCATGCGGATCTTAGCAAATTAACTTACTTTCCTTCATTTAATTAAGCTTTTTTATGGAAGTATGGAAGTAAGTTACACTGAGACTGAGAAATTTGGGGAGAGAAGTAAGAAGTATGAAAGGAAGTACGTGAAGCAAGCTGTCCACCAGGTGTCTTGTGTAACACTGGTGTTGGTAGAGTTTGGAGGTGATTACGCTAGCTCACAGTGCCCTTCAAACCGAAAAACAGTAATGTTTGCACACTACTGCTTCACGGCAGAATAACTGGCCCTGGGGTGGTACCTTCCTAGACGGATTCCTGCATAGGAATCCTACCACCAGTAAGCAGAATTCCGCCTAAATAAGTACCAACGCAGAGTAAGTTATTCTGCAGTGAAACATTAGTGTGTAACGTGTGTTTCGGTCACTGAGAGCTAGTGTAATTACGGGTAATAATTAAGAACTTAGAGTGTGTAAGACTTAAGAACTGATATCTCAGGGAGACGGGTGCAGAGTGTTGCTACATATGTTCCAGGTGACACATCATTTATTATGGGTAGACGTTGCAATTACCGTCAGGTGAGCGTCACTTTCGCCTATTAAAAAGTAAAAAAAACACCGTAAGGCGCTTGTCACCATGATAAAATGATTGTTAAGTCTCATATTCCCTGTATTTACACCAGCTGCAGTGGTATTTTCACGCCATTGCATTGCTTGAGGGCGGAAAAACAGGCATGTTTAACTAGGCGGATTCTTTCACAGGAATCCTTCCGTCATTCATTTTTTTCTCTCGTAATTATTTTTCCGCAAGATACTGTAAAATTGCGAGAGAACAGGGTTAAATTAAGTAAAACTTGAAAAACATTTCTCCACTAAAATATGGCTGAATTCTTCACAATAATATTCATCACAGTAGCACAGTAGCATCTCCATTGTTTAGCCGCCAAGGTAATGCCAAAGCCAAACCGAGCCAAGCCGAGCGCAACTTAACGGACGCTGCGGCGTACGAGCCAGGTAGAGACGCGCGGACAGTACCAACCTGATATACTTACGCCAAAAATCGCCTAAATCGCCTTACGTCACTAATGAATAGCCCCTGCTTAACGAAGATCCTACCTGATGGTAAGTGGTGAAGTAGTTTTGGACTCACAAGCTTAATAAGAGCCTATTCACTCTTCTCTTGTAGACCCACGTTGTAATCGGACTGAAAGACTAATGCTTGGAAAATTATTCCCGACGGTTTTTGTACGTATATAATATGTAAAAGGATGGCAACCCGCCGTGAGTCACGTTGTCAAAAGATGGAAAGGGGGAGGGGAAATTAAATTGTGTTATTATAGCGCACACTCTTCAAATTGTAACCTATAGAACACCGAAGGCTAGCCACCGTACGCCTGTGTTCGAGGCGAGGAGATTGGTATTAATCAGATAAGGGTCACCGATAAGCCACTTCGCACGTCTCGCCAATGAGTCCAAAGCTGCTAGTGAGCAGATCCAAATGATGAAGATGGTGAAGATGCTTCACCGGTGAGGGTCTCCAGTTCTCTTCACTACAATAAAACACAGTAGTATTGTGCTGCAACTTTATGCTGAAATTCTGTCAAAGCATGGATCTCTTCCGGTCGAGCCATTTATGTGCTACAACTTGACCTGCGCTATGGCTCTACCATGTTCATCTGTGGGCAATAATATAAAACTCTTCTTATGTATTCTTCACTCTATTTGTCGAATCTGAAATCAATGAAATATTTACATCGTTTAAGACACGTAGGCACGCAAATTGAGAGTGAGTGCCGGATGCCGTACGTGATCATATTAACATGCGACAGCGTTTGGTATAAGTAGGCAGCGATGGCGACTATTGATTTAAAAAAATTAAAGGCAAACGTAAGAGGTCAGTTTATACAAAAAAATATCAAGAAATATTCAGCTAAAATTAAAGTAACTGTAATAATAAAGTTTATTATTATTACCGATTATTCTGTAATAATAAAGGGAATTTTTGATGGTGGTAGGATTCGTCCGTCTAGGTAGGTACCACCCCAGGGCCAGTTATTCTGCCGTGAAGCAGTAGTGTGCAAACAGTACTGTGTTTCGGTTTGAAGGGCACTGTAAGCTAGCGTAATCACTGGGCATTTGAGACTTAAGAACTGATGTCTCAGGGTGACGGGCGCAGTGTGGGCGGACGTTGCACTTACCAACAGGTGAACGTTTTGCTCGTTTCGTCACTTTATACAATAAAAAAAGAACTATTTTAGCATTCGCTAGTAAAGAGTTTATCACGGTTTGAAGTGGTGGTGATATCCTCCTCGTCCGCCTTTTTTTTGTATAAAGTGATGAGACGAGCAAAACGTTCACCTGATGGTAAGTTCCATGTCTGCTCATAACAAATGCTGTGTCATCCAGTTAGTTTCTATGTGGCACCACATTTCGTCATCCTGAGACATCAGTTCTTAAGTTTTTATATGCAGTGATTACACAAGCAATAGTTTCGTGAAGTAGTTGTTTAACAAACTTCTGCGATTCGTCTGGTGAGTGTAGGTAACCGCAGGTCCAATCACCCCTCTCGCCCAAAACATGGTAGCGGAAATAAATTATCTACCCCTGGGTATCAGCACCAATGATTCTGGAGAATCCACCTCTGGGCACCCAAGCTCGGGCTACCAAACGCTACCTGGATGCTCAGGACGCTCAGCTGGTGATCTTCTAGTGTACGTTACTCATCAATAGGCGGAGGCAGTTAAGAGCAATGCTCTTGCAGTTAGTTAATGGCTCTGGCAGTTAGTTTGGACACAACAAAAGCCTTTGATCGTTATGGCACAAAGCTTCTCTCGACGCTTCCTTCCTATGGGCTTTCCGAGAAATTTTGCAATTGGGTCACTAATTTTCTCACAGTCCGGAGCATCAAGGAGCATCATACATGCTCTGACCCCAAGTCTGTGAAGTCCAAGTCCAAGTCTGGTGTCATAGAAGGCTGTGTGCTATCGGCAACCCTGCTACTTCTGCTTATCAATGACATGTTACAAATTAGTTACATCCATTGCTATGCAGACGGCAGCACTAGTGATGCTTCAAACACCGGCCGTACAATATTTCTCGATAACACGTCGACGAGTACCGGAATGTGTCTAAGTCGAGATTTTATTAGACTAAATCTCGGATTGGCGCCGAATAAAATTTAGTCAAGTTCAACCCTAACACAAACCGCTAAAAAGAAACCCTTCGTCATATCACCTCATTTTGAGAGCACACTCCTCGTTGGCTCAGCTAGTATCGGAACCCTTGGCGTCGACATATCGAGCACCGTTCAGTTTCCCGGTCACTAGAAAGGAAAGGAGAAATTGGCCTCAGAAAAGCTTGGCGTACTCAGTAGAGCGCGACAGTACTTCATGCCGGCCCTCCGCTTGTAATTTTATAAGGCGCAGGTTTGGCCGTACATGAAGTACTGCTCTCATCTCTGGGCGGGACTTCCATTTGACCGCATTCAACGAAGAGCTCGAATCGTCGACGACCATGTTCTATCTGATCAGCTTGATCTACTGGCTTTGTGAAGAGATGTTGCATCTCTTTGCATTTTTTACAGGATCTACCACGGGGAGTGTTCCAAGGAATTGTTTGGATTAATTCCAGCCGCCGAATTTCGCCATCGCACCTTTCGGCACAACCCCAAATTCCATCGTCACCACCTTAATGGTTGGCATTTCACCACAATTCGTTTTTCGCGGAATTTTCTGCCTTGCTCAACCACTTTATGGAATCTGCTGCTGCCAGTGGTTTTTCCGGACCGATACGACTTAAGGACTTTCAAGAAAAAAGCCTAGTCCTTTCTCAAAGGCCGGCAAGACACCTACTATTCCTCTGGTACTGTGGATGTTCATGGACGGCGGTAATTACTTACCATCATGAGCCACTTTCTCGTTTGTCCACTGTTCTATAAAAAAAGCCTAAAAAAATTCTCTCAGTGCCCTTCAGAACGAAACAGTAATGTTTGCATACTACTGCTTCACGGCAGAATAACTGGCGCTAGGTTGGTATCTACATAGACGGATTCCTGCATAGTAATCCTGTCAACTGTTCAGAAAAAAAGGAAGGAAAAGGAATAGCTCGGTTTTTCTTTGCGCAATAGAACCTATAACGATGATGTCCGCAACAAAACTAAAATAATCGACATAGCCCTAAGGGTCAGCAAGCTGAAGTGGTAATATATAATTTCGGTGATGTAATTGCTTAGCCTATTTAGCCCTTTTGGCTTTTACAGCTTCATCGGATACTCAGTGTGGCAAGTAGTGGTAGCCCAGAAGTGGCAATGGGCCGGCCATACAGCTTAAAGAGCCGATAACGTTAGGGAAGAAAGGTTCTTAAGTGACAACCTCGTACCGGCAAACGCAGTATAGGGCGACTGCTGACTAGATGGAGCGATAACCTACACGGTTTCTGCAGGAAGTCAATCGAAACGTGTGGTTCAGAACATTGTTTTGTGGCAGCAGTCTACTTATGATGGGCTAAAATAATGATGATGGTGGGAGGTGTCGGAAAGTGCAAATGCCAATAGGCCTGCCATGCGTGGCGATTACGCCTATCTCCAGCAGTGGACTTGATTTTGATACTTGAGTTGGACAGTATTTTCAGGCTATTGATAGCGATTTTAATGATGATGAATTGATAAAGTATACTACTTCTTCTTGTTTAATATGGACGCTTTTGTAAAATATGTTTGCCTATAGTTTTATTTGATTAGAATCACCTAGGATAATTACGGTTATCGCCCATCGCATAAATTAATAAAATTGACCTTTGTGTTAGACAAGATATAAATTTTGACAAAAGTTATAACAAATTATCTAACGAAAAAAAAGCCATATCTCTGAAACAGATTCGACATAAAGCGCTTGTAGGCATTAAGTTTCGCGTAGTATGAATAAAGAACGTAGGATTATACGTTCGCGGCCTACACGATTTCGTACGCTCAATTTATTATAATATACTCTCTGTTTTAACGTTGAATATAAAGTTCTCGAAGTGTAAATAATAAACCGTATGAGCCACATACGACATTTGAATTAAAATGAGTATTTCTAGATTTAAAAAATATATCAAAAACCGTTATTTTTTACCTTTCGTTTTACGTTTTCTTTCGATCGCGTGGCGTAGTGGTTAGCGTACCTGGCTTCTGCGCCACCGGTCCTGGGTTTCATTCCCAGCCGGAGGCAACATTTGTGCAAAAACACAAATTGTTGCTTTTCGGGTCTGGTTGTGTTGTGCATGTGGAATGTATGTTTGTAAAACGCACCCACGATACAGGAGAAAATCCTAGTGCGGGGCTTCGTTTTTTTAAAATAAAAAATTTCTTCCACTGCTATACATTACTGGCACGGGAAGTCTCTCAAGCTGTATAGGCACAGAGACTATTTCCAAGTCCAAAAACCTAAAATAATTAAAGGAGGCGTGTGCTCATTATAGCGGATAGATGTCCGGCAGAGTAGAATAGCACCTACCTCTTTCCTACTGAGGTGTTGTAAGAGGCGACTTAGCTATTGTACGGACAGCCTTTATTCGTACAGAATAAAACCATAATATGCAATGCTTTTGACTTTTTATTGATGCTGCAACACTTCGTACGTTGGTTTTTTACATATACTGTGCCCTATCTACATATTAAGTAGAATGTAGTATAAACGAGACGATGCAAAGTGCAGTTACAAAGCAGTTATATGCAAATGTATTTAATTAACCCTGTTAACCCGTCAGTATAATGACTGTCTTACCCAATTAATTAAAAACTAAAGCTTCTAGTAAAGAAGCTTATGTTAAGTATTTCTGGTATTCATAAGTAGGCATAAATACGTACACTCACGTAGTTCCCTTTTAGGGGTAGGCAAAGACCACACAAGTAGCCCACTTTTCGCCCCCGTGGGAAACGAGACGTGACGGGAGGCGAACCAAGTTGTCGCCATTTTGGTAAGACTGAATAAAAGCCTAAGAGAATCTACCACCCCATCCCATCCCGTGGGTGTCGTAAAAGTCGACAGAGGGATATTAAAAAACCAGGAGATGGGCAGCAGCATCTTCCTGAAATTATTTTTAGAAGATTCTTTTGATATTGCAGATTCGTCTATCACGTTGCATTTTTATGTCATTTTGTTTTGATTATTTCTTTAAATTAATTTAACGATCCTTGTTGATTGTTGGTTTGGCGCCAAACTCAAAAGTATTACTTTCATTAGTTTAGGAGCTTAGTTATTAAGACTAAAAAGGTTTATTTTATTCAAACGAAGTTTCTTATCGACGGCGGCCAACAACACATTGAATTCATTTTCATTAAATATGTTTAATGGGGTATTTCTATAGTTTTCTCGTCTCGATACAATAAAATATATGATTAAAATCCCAACCAGACGGGTGCCCTCGGCAGGGGAGACCAAAAGGCCGAGGGTTAGGGGAAAGGGAAAGAAACCGACGGACGATGCGGGCCGTATCGAGGAGCATCGCTTTCTGCATGTGAGCACGAAGCAGCCCGTTACGGAGTCCCAGTCGTCTCAGATGTCCCGAGAGACTGACCGGGATTAACCCGTTTGCAGACACGACCACCGGAATAATTTTGGTTGGCGCACCGCCCCACATGTCGGTATCATCGTGAGCCAGGTCCAGATATTTTGTCTTCTTATCTATTTCGGCTTTCACGAGGTTCTCGTCGTATGGAAAGGTAATGTCAACCAAAAATATCCTCGACTGTGCCCGGTCCATCAACACGATGTCAGGCTTATTCGCGAGAATAGTCCTGTCCGTGATGATGGCCAGGTCCCAATAGAGCATGGTGCCGTCATTTTCGAGCACAGCCTCCGGCAAGTACTTATAATAAGGCTGTTTCCGATCCACGAGAGCGAGCTCCTGATGGAGAATCCTGGCTACTAGTTTATATCTGTGCAGACTCAGACTCTACACAGAGTTAGTAAGCGCCGAACAACCGGAGATAACATGCCTAAGCGACTCGCCGTGACGGCGACAAGCTCGACAGACGTCGACAGTGCCGTCCCTGAGGATGTATCTCCGATAGTTGTTGGTCTTGATAACCTGATCTTGTATCACACAGACGATGAATCATGAAGAGTACAGCCTCATCACTGACGATCTTGGGTGATGCATCTTGTGAGACGTCATAATAGTGCGGACTTTTCTGTCTAGAGCGTTAAGCTCGGTTTGAGTCCACTTGAGTATGCCAAAGGTATACATGAGGACAGGCATCACCCAACCGTTATACGCACGTGCTTTATTCACGCCCGACAAAATATGTTAATTTATTATTATATAAAAATTAATTAATCATTGCAAATAAAAAAACTGATAATAATTATTATTATTTATCTATAAAAAAATTATACGCAAATTATTCTTTTTTTAAAAATACTAATAATAACGAGCCGTGGTAGCTCAGGGGCTAGGCGCTCGCTTTTAATTTCATAGTACGCGAGTGACCTGGGTTCGATTCCCGGTGCCGGCACCACTAAAATTGTTAATTGCAATTTTAAGTGCTGATTTACCACGTGCTCTGCGGTGAAGGAAAACATCGTGAGGAAAACTTCATGTCTGAGAAATTAAAAATATTTCGAAGACATGTGAAGTCCGCCAACCCGCATTGGAGCAGCGTGGCGGATTCTTCCTAGCTCCATAACCCTCTCAGAAATGAGAGGAGGCCTGTGCTCAGTAGTGGGACATTTATAGGCTGAAACTTTACTTTTTTTTTACTAATAATAATAATTTTAATAATTAATACTTGTCGAATAGCTTAAGAAATTTCGTTTTTACTGGTTGTCCCACGACACCACGGCTTGTTTTTAGCTTGTCAATTTCTATAATCATCGGTTTAATTTTAATTTTTATATTTAATACGCGAATGTATAACTTCAAAAAGTATTTGAAGCTTAAAAAATAGACGCTTCTATTGTATTTATGTGTATCATGGTTAAGTAAGTAATGCCAAATTATGTTACATCATCTGAAAAATATCAATAACATTACAGACAATTTATTACAGAGACATCTATGCGCAGTTCTTAAAACAAAGGAGAACATTTACGCAATGTTTTAGGTTGCGTGCATTTTGCCTCTTTTAGCAAAAAGCCGCGCTACGTTGGTAAGTATTTAGCGCCATCTAGTAAAGGGAAATAGTATCAAATGCAGGATAAGATGTTCCAAAACCACGTTACTAGATGGCTATTCCGTGTGTATTTGTATAATTTCTCAGCAGCTAGCCTTGACTTTGTTGATTAGTTAACAATGAGGAAGAAGTGACCTGGGTTCGGTTCCCAGTGCCGGCACCACTAAAATTGTTAATTGCAATTTTAAGTGCTGATTTACCACGTGTTCGGCGGTGAAGGATAACATCGTAAGGAAACCTGCATGTCTGAAAAATACAAAATATTTCGAAGATATGTGGAGTCCGCCAACCCGCATTGGAGCAGCGTGGCGGATTCTTCCTAGCTCCATAACCCTCTCAGAAATGAGAGGAGGCCTGTGCTCAGTAGTGGGACATTTATAGGCTGAAACTTTACTTTTTTTTTACTAATAATAATAATTTTAATAATTAATACTTGTCGAATAGCTTAAGAAATTTCGTTTTTACTGGTTGTCCCACGACACCACGGCTTGTTTTTAGCTTGTCAATTTCTATAATCATCGGTTTAATTTTAATTTTTATATTTAATACGCGAATGTATAACTTCAAAAAGTATTTGAAGCTTAAAAAATAGACGCTTCTATTGTATTTATGTGTATCATGGTTAAGTAAGTAATGCCAAATTATGTTACATCATCTGAAAAATATCAATAATATTACAGACAATTTATTACAGAGACATCTATGCGCAGTTCTTAAAACAAAGGAGAACATTTACGCAATGTTTTAGGTTGCGTGCATTTTGCCTCTTTTAGCAAAAAGCCGCGCTACGTTGGTAAGTATTTAGCGCCATCTAGTAAAGGGAAATAGTATCAAATGCAGGATAAGATGTTCCAAAACCACGTTACTAGATGGCTATTCCGTGTGTATTTGTATAATTTCTCAGCAGCTAGCCTTGACTTTGTTGATTAGTTAACAATGAGGAAGAAGTGACCTGGGTTCGGTTCCCAGTGCCGGCACCACTAAAATTGTTAATTGCAATTCTAAGTGCTGATTTACCACGTGTTCGGCGGTGAAGGATAACATCGTAAGGAAACCTGCATGTCTGAAAAATACAAAATATTTCGAAGATATGTGGAGTCCGCCAACCCGCATTGGAGCAGCGTGGAGGATTCTTCTTAGCTCCAAAACTCTCTCAGAAATGAGAGAAGGCCTGTGCTCAGCAGTGGGACATTTATAGGCTGAAACTTTACTTTTTTTTACTATTATGAAATTTTATGAAACTCCATTAAATAAGTGGTAGTAATTTTTAAAATTAACACAAAAACCTTATTGAAATAAGAATCAAAACACCTTTCGACCACCACAAAGGGTCTTCTATTGTAAAAAAAGGGGCTATCAATATGTTTTGGTTGTTTTCTAGTGTTTTTGAAGCCGTTCCTGAGTATGGAGCCTTATTCCCCAGTCGACGAATGACAACTTCATACTTAGTATGCCACGCTGTTTTAGAGCAGTCGAAAATGCCTCGGGAGGTTCGAGTGAATGTTAAAATCAAATGCTATTATACTTTATGTAATTTTTTTGGCACTATATAATTTTCAAAATTTAAATAAAGATTTTTTTTACTAAGAATTACAAAATTAGTTCTTTGTCATAATATTTTTACCCCAACTTTCGTATGTCTGTCAATCAAATGAGTACTTACCTATTAAATTATACATTTACTAATACATCGGTAAATGTATAATTTCTACATCTATGACTAAAATGTGTCTAATTTGAAGATATACTATAATACCCTTGTTCGTATAACGTTGTGGAGTATTGCTTTAAGTAATGTATTACATAAATTGCATGGACTCGTTATTTTATAATTCTCTTACGAACACAGAAAACTCAAAAAGTTATATCATTTGCCTTTTTCTAATTTGTTACTTTTTCCCATCTTATGTCCGTACAAAATGCAAAGGACAATTGAAGCCACTTTGCGTCAGTAAGATCGCTGCCAACGAGATAACGCAG
Organism: Luehdorfia chinensis; assembly: GCA_019845155.1. NCBI lineage: Eukaryota > Metazoa > Arthropoda > Insecta > Lepidoptera > Papilionidae > Luehdorfia > Luehdorfia chinensis. Next base: position 3,764,728 of record JAHVAK010000125.1, read on the forward strand.
ATCAGTTCAGCTTATGTAGAACAGTGCATGCCCTAAAAAACAGATCAAAATTTGAAAGACGACGAGGAGAGGAATTTGTAGAAATACAAGTTTTAAAATTATCCAACCGTTTTAACGATTTAATTTTTTTTTTTTGGATAGAGTGACGGAACGATCAAAACTTTAACCTGATCTAAAGTACAACGTCTGCCCATAACAAATGCTATGTCACCCAGAACATTTATGTGTGACACTACACTGCGCTCATCACTTTGAGACATCAGTTCTAAGTCTCATATGCCCAGTGGTTACACTAGCTCTTAGTGTCCTTCAAACCGAAACACACTTATGTTTGCACACATCCGCATGACGGCAGAATAACTGGTCCTGGGGTGGTAGCTACCTAGGCGGATTTCTGCATAGGAATCCTACCACGATAATTAAAAGAAATAAGTGAAGAGCCAAGCAAGTTGGTCACCTGATGGTAAGTGCAACGTCAACCAGAAGCGCCTGTGTAGCATTTTCTGTGAAACACAACTCTACGCTCGATACAATGAGATATCGGCCCTGTTGTAACATATGCTTTAATGCAAAAACTTAAACACAGTGATATTTGCATACCACTGCTTAACCGCGGAATAACTAACACTGCTGTGATACCTACCTGCACCAGAATCCTACCACTATTAAAATAATAGGCAACGGAGGAATTTCTCCTTATGAGGCACAAAGCACTTCTTACACCAGCTAGCAAAAACTGATGACTGATGTTCAAATTATAAACGGGCTATTTTCAACATTTTTTAGTTATTTTCAAAATAAACAGTGTTCTTGAAATGTTCAGTGTGAAATGGGACATATAAATAGATAATTGAAGTATTATAACCCTTTTAATAATTTAAAAATGTTATTAAATTTAAGTAAATTCCGAAAAAATACAACTTAGATAGTAAATATTATTTGTATATTTTTCGTATAAATTTAGTTATTGTAATTGAAGTTTCAAATAAAACATTAGCAGTAATTTATACAATTCAAAGCAAAAAGATATTATTTGACCATAAATAGTTTTGAAATCCTACATCAATTGTGAATGTCCCCATTCCCCTGATCATAATAAGTTATTCTTCATCAGAAACGCAAAGGACGCATACTCTTTACTTTTCATGTTTATGGTTTTATCAAAATTCTATTAGAATATGGGCTTTGTATAAAGCAGTACATACAACCGTTTCGAATCGAATTGGGTAGTAAATTTTTTTCAAGAAAAACTATGGCGTCAACTTATTACAGAAGACGAACAGTCGGTTTTTCTTATTGTATAAAGTGACGAAACGAGCAAAACGTTCACCTGATGGTAAGTGCAACGTTCGCCCAAAACAGATGTTTGAACAACCCAGAACACTTCTGAGTGGCACACAGTGCGCCCGTTAGCTTGAGACATGAGTTCTTAAAAGTAAAGAGTAAAGAGTATGCGTCCTTTGCGTTTCTGATGAAGAATACTTATTATGATCAGGGGAATTGGGACATTCACAATTGATGTAGGATTTATAAACTAATAGATATATTTTAATCCATATGAGTTCAATATGCTTTACTCAAACTGTCTGTAGAGTCATATGACCGACAAAATACAATTTAAAAGAACTTTAGTCAGGGATGAAAACTATAGACCTTTAGAAGAATGGGAACAGGGGAGTTTTAAAACATATCCAATGTTCATTAAGCAGCATAATTTTAATTTGCGATGCGATGGCGCTTCTCATTGTTAACTACCTGCCATGAAGTCAGTGGAAAGACGTGCCATAAGACTTGTGAGTGAGAGATACTTCGTTTCTTGAGGCTCAGCCAAACTGTCTCGTGCGCCGGCGTTAAAGTTACTCAACATTGTCCATATTCTATAGCTTGCATTTCGGTGAGTGTGTACCTAAGTGTCCACATTTATTAATTACAATACTGAATAGGAATATTTTAGACACTGGGCCGTTGGCCTAGTTACTATAAAAAAACTTCTTTTGGTTTTTATTTAAGACAACATAGAAATCCCTCCAGGTCAGAAAAGACTTCGTCGATAGATGCTTGAAGTTCTCTGTTTTGTGTTAGATATTTATTAAATACTAGCGATCGGCCCCGGCTTCGCACGGGTAGATAGATATTAGACAGATAAATTAGTACTTTATTTGGACAAACAGAACAACAACAATCGCTTCACTAACATTTTTTGTAGCGACTATGCTCATCGGCGAATCTGCAGCTCGTCAGGTAAGACTAAGTTACCAAAATAATGTTTTATTTATGGGAACATAAGCCATGAAAGTTTAGTGGCTCAGAGCTTCCTTGTAAACAATATTTGATGTCGTGTTAGCAAAATAAAACGACCGCTCTCGATCACTGCGCTAAAAGAACCGCGCACCTCGATAATGCCCAAGTCCCATGAAACCGGGCGGCGCGGCGTTCGAGGCCGCTGTATTTATTATAGAGCGTTTAAAAGTTTTAAGTTAAAAAAAAATGTAATTAAAATTACAAACCACTATTCAATTGTTTCTAATTTACAAAAAATAGAATGAGTAGGTAGGTAATCAATAGAACTTAGTGTAATCGCGAGTAGCGCGGGCGAGCGTAGGGCTGTTCGCTCACACCGCAGCATTTTTTTACTTTTAGCATTTTTATACCCGTCGTAACTTATAAACGATCGGTCCGATTCGAATAATTTAAAGAGGAATTTACTTGTACATAATCAAACTTGACTATAAACTATTTAGTAGGATAATGATTAATATTATGGTACGAATGTCATCATCTTTCGATTCTACCCGTGTTTTGACGTGACGTGACTTATTTGAACAAAAAGTGGTTATTGTGACTAAACTATAATAGTTAGACATATAGCCTCGCAGACTTTTTTGTGAGTAATGATGAGTACTATAAAAATGTAGTACATTATTTTCTTTATCAGTAATAGTTTGCAGCGCACGCCAAATAATGACTTTTATCAGTAAATTTTTGATACCTTGAGTTACATCATAGCAATTTTCGTAGGAATCTCGGTTTTTTTTAAATTAAATACAAGTCATGTTATTCAGTGATAATGTAGTTGTATATAGGTGAAAGAATTTTCAAAATCGGTTCAGTAGTTTTTGAGTTAAATTATTACAACCAAACATACAAAAAATCAAATCTTTCCTCTTTATAATATTAGTATAGAAAACGATACAGAAACTTAAGTTTTTATTTATAAATTTAGTATACACACTCCATGGGAATAACCCCATCGCATTATGCAATCACAAATCTCATAGAGCCCACAGATAATCTAAAAACAGCGTCAGTTGGCGTATTGTTACATGAATAATGAACACAACATGTTTTTTTATCAGATGTTTTGTAATTACATACAGAATAACTAGTTTGAACTACATATAATAATCATCAATTTCATAAAACATTGTGCATATGGCTCACCGATTAAAATATTTACAGTGTTATCGGTGTTTTAGAATCGTAAGGTTTTTACTTTACTTTTAAGTAAAATTACATTTAATAATATTAATCGTTAATGAATTAAATTCATGGCAAAAATATAGGGTAAAGTTTTTTCCAAGGCGCCTTCAGCGCTTTTGTGTTCAACCGCACGGTTTTTAATGTCTGACTGATATTTTGAATTTTTTAGAATTCAAAAACTTTTTCCCGTGCATTTTTGCATATTAAATCAAATGAGATATTATAAAAAAATCTCTGTCTGCTTGCCCCAATGTCTATAACACGAAACATATGAAGTATTTGGCATGAAATTTTAGTAGAGCTAAAAAAATAATCAAAATTAATTTATAAATAGCCACTCGAGAAATCGCGTTGCGATATTTGATATATTCTAGGTTATGTGAAACCATTAAATTGGCGGGAACAGAAATAAAAAATAGGCATTGTGCAGATTTTTTTAAATATTGTTTTCGTAGGACGTTTTCTTCACGAAATACTTGTAATATTTTAATTCACTCGAATGTTACTGTACGTTTGTTTTAACGCAAAATTTTCGCACGGACGCGCATAGTGCGGCGTAAGAGGAAGTGCACCCAGCGGCTGCGTTACCTCCATATTTTCCACTGCGTTGCATTGTGGCCATTGGCACGCATCGCCATTGTTTTACAGGGCTTTATGTAATTATGTTTTATCTTTTTTAATAATCGTTAGAGGCTGCTACCGCGACGGTTTCGGAAAAACTGTTTTATGCATTATTTTTTTAAGGAGGGTGTAACAGAAAGTCCATCAACGTGAAACATTATTAACAAAGTGTATCATTAAGTATTGGGACATACCAGGAGTCATCCATACCATACCCTTTTTCTACGGAAATAGAATCATGATTAAGTGAACGTTATTAAAGTACCAGAAGATCAGGGATATTATTTAATAACAAAGTAGTTTATTTTTTAGATTAATATACAAGCAAACTGATTGACAGTTCTGTATATGCATATAGCACTTTTAGGTCCCAGCTACTGCCATTGTATGTCTGTCATTAATATTTTTCACATTATTTGCTTAGAGACGAAATAAAATTCAATATCCACCAATTTATTTTGCCACAATGAACAATTATAAATGTTATTGTAACAGCTTAGAAAGCACGTTAGCCTTTGAACAAAACAACCTAAACTCTAGAGCACATTAATACATTTTTAAATTTAAGTAAATTTACGAAACTCGTGCCGTGTGGTGGCGTCTTAAAAGAATCTACCACCCCATCTCATCCTGTGGGTGTAGTGTCGTAAAAGCCGACAGAGAGAAAATAAAAACCATATATAATTTCGGTGATGTAATTGCTGTTAGCCTTTTTGGCTTTTACAGCTTCATCGGATACTGTGCTCACGGGCCAGGGGCCCGCGTGCCAGGTTATTAAAAACCAGGAAATGGGCCGCAGCATCTTCCTGGTACATCTGCATATATAAACTGCAGATGACAACCCGCCTGACAAGCGTGGCAACTATTGCAAAATCCTCCGAAAATGAGAGACATTTTTGTGGCTATCTATGGGTGAGGCCTTCGTTTACCAGTGGACTAGTGAAAAGCTGAAATGATGATGATGATGTTAAATATCACTAAAGTGTTTTTAAAAGACTTAAGTGAAATATGTGTCGAGTATAACAATGATAAGACAAGAATGAAGTAATAGAACAAACTCTGTGCCATCCAGAACATTTCTGGGTGAAACCACACTGCGCCCTTCACTCTGAGACATCAGTTCTAAGTCTCATATGCCCAGTGGTAACACTAGTTCCCAGTGCCCTTTTCCGAAACACAGAAATGTTTACGCACTACTGCTTCACAGCAGAATAATTGACCCTACGGACTTACCTAGACGGATTCTTGCATAGTAATCCTACCACAAGTAAACTACCTCCTGACCTATTATCGATCACAGTCATAACTTCTTAAAACTGTTTGAAGCTATCAACTGCGCAGTTGATATTATAGAGGTACAAGTGTACGCGCAAACACAGAGGTTCTCACTCGACCCGACTCGCGGCCGAAGTAACGCTGTTGCAATAGGTAAATCGTAGGTAAGCTAGGTTGCAGTGTCTAAGATACGGGGAAAATCACATCACAACCAGACCCAGAATACCAATAATTTTGGCCACGGCTGGGATTCGAATTCATGGCACTAGGCCACACGGTATCGTAAAAATGATGATGATGATGATGTTCTCCTAGCCGATTTCGACCACGGCGACAACTTCCGACTACAGTCGAGAGCTATCAACTGCGCAGGAGATATTAAAGTGCCACAAGTGTACGCGCAAACACAGAGGCACTCACTCGTCCCAACCTACCTGCGCCCGATGTAACGCTGATGCGATAAGATCGGAGGTAGGCTAGGATACAGTGTCAGAAACACGGGGACAATCACAACACAACCAGACCCGAAAACCAACTATTTATGTTTTAGCACAAATGTTGGCTCCGGCTAGGATTCGAACCCAGGACCCGGGGCTTAGAAGTCAGGTACTCCGACCACTGGGCCACGCGGTCGTCCATCGTAAAAATACTGATTAATTAAATGCATCAACGAAGTAGCACAGCATGTGAACAGTATTGTGTGAAGTACAACTGACGAACGATTGCGAACCCACAAAGTTGGTAGCCCTGTGATTTTGCTATGATACTATGGAATAGGAATATGCTTAACCTATATATTAATACATGACGAGAAAACTTTGTACCCCTTTTTAATCATATTGCGCATATTCATTGAGACGAAGCGACGAAGCTAAAATTTATAGATAATATGTGTTACAAATGCATTAAATTTAGTGAAATAAAATATTCATTATTATCGTTCATTAAGACAATGTCAGTCACTTAGACCCGATTTCACCGATCGCTTTGGAAACCAAGTTTAATAAAACCTTGTTTTACTGAACTTAGTTCAAATGTATCATTTGAACTCGGTTTTCGTCTAACCGATTTCACCGGCTCCAACATTGATCGCGTTCAGAAAAACGAAGTTTACGTGAAATATCGTCACAATCTAAAACAAAAACTCGATGTATTTATTATTTTTCGACATCAAACAGCCTGTTTTTATGCATAAGACACATAGGTATGCACACAATAAACAAAACGTATTAAAAATATTTATTGTGTTTATATAGTTGTGCAATTGATAATGACAGCTCTCTAAACGCGTTAAGAGCTGAACGTCGAAAATTGGGCGTTCAGAATTTGAACCGCGTTTGGCATTAATCGCGTTCAGTTGATGTTGGTGAAATGCAAACAGTAGCATTGAACTCAGTTAAACGCTTAAACTTCGTTCAGCTTGAACAGATCGCGTTTAGTTTCAACGGTGAAATCCGCCCTAAATAGTATGTCGTTTGTTTATGTTCACACTGCGAATGTCAAACACATAATAGTCTGTTGTCAAACAGTCGCACAAAGTAGAGTAGATTGTCGCCTTAAAATTTTATAATATTGCCAACAAATAATTACTCAAACCTCAATAACGTTCAAACTTAAAAAAATGTATGAATTACGATCCAATTTTGGCCACAGGGCAACCACTAATTAATTTTATTGTAACTTCATTGCACATATATATTAGATATCCACAGTCATGTTTTTTCATCACAGCATATCGTTTCGGTTACACGATTAGCTTCTGCGTAATGGGACGCGGGATCGATTCTCGTACGGGATAAATGTATGCCTTTAAAACTGGCCCGCGGTAAAGCAGGCGGATTGGCAACCACGGTTTATTTATTTTAATGCTGCAGAATGTTGCCATACTATTGCTTGATGGCAGCATCACTGTCACTGCGGTGTGTCAGCAGTGAAAACTTTCTACTCGTATATAGTAACGGATTACATCCGTAGTAACTTTTACGTAGTAACGACTTTTCGCTTACAACCTTAATTAAGGCCATGGTGAGTAGCAAGAGATCGTGAAGTGCCGGCGTTGCTTCTGCGAAAAAGTAATGTTGCAGAAGAGGCTGCGGAGAGGGAGAGAGAGCGGAACGCACCTGTTCCAATCCGTAGCCGAAGAGCCAGACGCCGGAGAAGAGCTTATCAAGCCCTCCCCCATAAAAGAGGTCTAGGCGGTGGACACGGGGGTGGTCCACTGCCACGAATGTAAGGCTTCGAGGAGGAACGCGCGCGTTGTTCACGCGTGCCCCCACCTAGAGAATGGGTGGAGAACTCCAGCTCCACCCCCACAAAAACAATGGGCACGCACAGGGACATCGCCGTCGGGACTGCGGAAGTGTGCGAAAGCGTTCCCGTAGTCCCGACTACTGGTGACGAGAAGAACACCGTGGGGTTTTAGCAGGTAGGAGTCCGGCATAACCCTTTTGTCGCCCCCGCGACAGAGAGGTCTCCATGTAGGATTTCCCCACGAAAAAAAAGGGTCAGCTAAGTATGGCAACGGACAGACTAAGGAATCCAAAAGATAATGAATAATATATAGACAATTAAATAATTTAATGTTAAAGAAAGTGAATTACATACTGCCTATAATAATTACAACACAAAAATTAATGAGGTTAATAGAGCTGGCGATAGTCCGATATGCTAGTGATTCATCAGTTTTTGAAATTAAATATTTGCGTAAATCGATCACCTGATGATAAGTGCATCGTCTGCCTACAACAAATGCTATGTCAACCAGATTATTTTCCAAACCGCACTGAGCTTGTCACCTTGAGACATCAGTTCTTAAGTCCCATATGCCCATAAATTACACTAGCTATCAGTGTTCTTCAGACCGAAACACAGTAATGCTTGCACACTACTGCTTCACGGCAGAATAACTGGCCCTGGGGTGGTACCTACCAAGACAGATTCCTGCATAGGAATCCTACCACCAGTACTTTAGGGTAAAGCGGCATATGTATTTATAATAAGGAAGTCTTAATTTTTGATATTTTTAACTAATTTTATTTTTTGTAATCTGGTTCATTCATTCAATTATTTTATCACTATAGAAGCTAAATAAATTTATTAATTTATAATTAACAATAACTTTTTATTTTTCCAAAAAAAAAAGAGTGACAACCTTAGTGCTCCGTTGGAGAGTAGGTATTGAACCCAACAATTGGGCCTAGTTTCTATACTGCTTTAATATATTACTGTGGTTTAGTATTCCATATTAAAATTATGTTGCTATATTATATCTTAGAATATGATTAATCCTGAATCTCTGATGTAGGGAGAATTACTTTTAAAAGCTACTGTAGTAAATACTAACTTTGTAACATTAGTTTTACCGCGATTTTGGTATATTTACTGACTTCACGGCGCAGTGGTCACAGTAGACTGCTGTCAGGTCAGTCAACAGTCAGGCTGCTGAGTCGTACTTACTTCCATTATTGTCAAATTCTTTTATCAAGAGTTTCTTAAATATAACACTATCTTGTCTTAGATGCACCGTTATATAATACGATCAGTTTCGTACGCTGCTTCTTAATTTGAACTAATTAATTTTGAATTATTAAATGATGCCACCGTCACCGGTTCCTACATTTTCAGTCTGACGTTTTTCGAGATGGTTATCCAGCCATCTATCTGGTTAAGATTTTACAACCATTTCCCTAAGCCGACGCTTACAATACCAACGGGTGGAGACGAGACAGAGAGGGTAGATTTTTTTACGCTGTTGCCACACTGCGGCTCTGATAACTTAATAGGCTACGATATCTTGAGTGTGGGGATCACAAAAACATAAACATACACTGTAAATATTGACTTTCGGTACACTAAGTCTCAGAGTCGTGGACTCAGAGCCAGAGCTGAAGTTCTCTCTTTTTTCATAGTACATGACCTGAGTTCGATCCCGGTACTGGCATCTATATACTCGTATTTGTTCTGCAATTTTAAGTGCTGATTTACAACGTGATGTATAGTATCGTAGCGGTGGAGGGTACTTGGTGGCGGTGTTGGTTGCTTCTGCACGCTACTGAGGGAGGGCGGGCGGCGCTCTTCGAAAACTAGGTAATGTACACCATTTTATATTTTGCATGCGGTTCTTAGCATGGTAACTTCCTTTTCTTCATTACAACGTGTTCATCGGTGACAGGAAACGTCGTGAGAAATCGTAACAAATTTTTCGAGGACATGTGGAGTCCGCGAATACACATTGGAACAGCGTAGCAGACTCTTCCTAGCTCCAAACCTCAAATGAGACGAGGCCTGTGTTCATTGATGGGACATTTATAGGCTATGTCTTTACACTGCTTCTTGTTAGTCACGCTATTATCTCTTGATTTGGTATAGCAATACGCAAGCTTTGTGGATTTGCTATTATTCGAGCACCGACTAAACGCTACGAGTTGGAGGTTCAGTTCCCGCACGGAATAATTTATTATATGCGTGCCACGGCTTATTCTTCTTTTTCATCGGCCTGTAAATAGTTCAATGCTGGACTTAGGGCTCTTCTTTGGTGTTTGCAGTACCAGACTTCGGTCTGGAATTTTAGAGATTGTTTCGCCATCTGTCTGAAGCCATGAGTTTTTTCAAGTCCACTGGATGATGGTGTGGCAGATTTTAAATAAAAATAAACAATCTTTATTTGTATAGAACATTGACATACTGTTACAATTGTTACCTATTACTCATAGTTTAATAACTACAACATAATTCTGTTTATAACATTTCAACTATAATTACAACTATTATGATTATTACAATTATAATATACAACTAGCTTTGCCCTGCGGCATCCTCCGCGCAAAATTATTTTACAATATTTACGAGTATGTTCACATGTTCCGAATCCTGCGAGATATCGAAATTGAACACACACAAAAATTTAAGTTAAAATTTCTGTTTTAATCCCTAAAATTTATAGGAGAAATTGAAGAGACGAGCAAAGCGCTCACCTGATGGTAAGTGCAACGTCTGCCTATAACAAATGCTGTGTCACCCAGAACATTTCGTTTAGATATTGCACTGCGCCCGTCACCATGAGACATTAGTTCTTAAATCTCATATGCCCAGTGATTACACTAGCTCTCAGTGCCCTTCAGATCGAAACACAGTAATGTTTGCACATTACTCGTCCACTTCCCTTTGAAATGGTTGAGGAGGGCGATGGCTGCCACATGCGTCATACTTGTGAACAGGTGCTGTTGGTGAAGGCTGGTCTGCTCTAGCTTGCAATGCATTTATTCATTTGTTATTAAATATTTTACAACATTTTGTAATGGAGCGTGCTTTGGTTTTCTATGAGACTATTCTTTGTACATTTATTTATAATCTACTTTTGACAAAGATAAAAAAAAATAACAAAATAGAGGATGCCTACCTACGGAGTTTCTTTCGCCTGTTTCTTCTCCGTCAGAGGAACCTTACGAAACGGCGGTAGATTGTAAAAATAGACGTTTGACAAACGAAATTTATATTTCTTACGTCAAAATATAAAGAATTTTCATTTCATTTCATTTCACTGCTTCACGGTAGAATAAATGGGCCTACGATGGTACCTACCTAGTCAGATTCTTGCATAGGAATCCTATCAGTGTATTTGCTTGTTCAGTAAGATCATAATAACCAACCCCGGCCAAACGAACAGTCTCGTAAAGCAATAATTTGTTTATTGCACTTATTTTTGGCGGGGATTCGAACATAGGACCCACGTACCAGTAGTCGTGTGCGTTGACACCATACATTAACACTGTGGACATATAACACCGCTGCATCTATAATTGTTATTAGTCATCTTTCTTGTTGCAGTCGACGAGTTATCAGACATTTAACAAAAGGTTATAGAGTTCGGTATCTGGGTTTGATTCTCAGCGATAGCACCACTAAAATTGCTAACTGTAATTTTAGATGCTGAATTGATGACGTCCTCGTGACTTATTTTCCGAACTTATTAACTTAGCTGCTCTCAACTGCGCAGGAGGTATTACAGTGCCCACAAGAGTAGACATATACACAAATGCACTCACTCATACTAACCTACACGCACCCGATGTATCTCTTATACGATAAGATGTGAGGAAGGCTCAGATGCAATGTCAAAGATGGGTCAAATACAACTTAATCAGATGAGTCAATAAAAGCAAAGTTTTCTGTCAATATTAATTTATTAACTAAATACTTAAATAAAATAAGAAAATATACTCTAAATATATTTCTTTTAAAAGGACTACCTTTAGACGAAACGAAGGCGTTAGCCACGCTTAACGAATAAAAAAGTTTCAGACGAAACAATATCTACATTATAAAAGGGAACGCTGCAAATTCAAACAAAACAAAGGACATTTCAAATATAGAACTGTACGATGTTGAAAATTCAAGCCCTTGATTGGCTGAAAATGGCCCATGCGTACTTGCTATTGGTCAAAAATAATGTTTGTGGAACTAACAATTTTATGCGGGGGAGATAAACCAAAACTCGACCGCAAATGTTGACAGAAGGCTTTCGTCTTGATGCGAAACGTATCTTACTTTATTTCAAAGTCGATAAAGCTTAAAGTACTTTGAAGCCTTGCTTAGTTTAACGGTAATATGACGAGTATAGAAAGAAATGAGACGGAAAATAGATTCTTTTTCGGATGTGCGAAAGAGACTGATTAAGCGTAAAGAGGGTTGTATTACATGATCTTAAAATAGCATATTATTTGAGTAGTCGCATAATTTAATTTAGAGATAATAACACTTTTTTATTATAATACGCTTAAATAGTAGAATTTACATAACTGTAACTGTTACCTGTTAAAATCATTGTGTAACATGAACTAAATTATTTCTATAACTCCACTTTCAATTAATTAAATAACGCAAACTTTTTATAAAAATAAGATATCTTTTATTTTTATATAGAATCTATAAGCAATAATTAATTTTCAAAATACCTAATATTTTTATCATTTCTAAAAAAATATTTTTAATTGGCATTAAAGTTACATTAATTAAGTAGATTTTAAAGAATGTTCTCGATCGTTTCCTACATTTTATTACTTCGGATAATGTGCTGGTTTCTACAGAAATTGCCACTTAATAATATTGTTGCTTCACTTAAAACAAATCGGCACAAATGAAACGCATCATTATCAAAACCAACCCCTTATTTCGCAAAATAATTTTATTATAATAGATAATTTAAAACTGTCCAACTTCACCCCACCACTGACGGATAAAGGAGGAATGGGAGGAGCCTGATCTAATGAGAAACCCAAACAAAAATCTAGATGTCCCTTTCGCTCAAATGAGCAGTTCTAAATACAGTAAGAAGCTTACAAGGGGAGCAAAGTCTCGATAATACTGCGGTCTCTCTCTGCCTTGGCACTAGCGAATGAAGCTATCGTAATAACAGCCCTTCAGAGTCGTAAATCCGCTGTAGAGTCATAGTTCCACGTGAGATTGTGTTTTGTAATCAGTGGAAGTCGCGCCTTTATTCTAGAGTAGAGGTACAATGTTCGCGCGTTTGACAGTTTGACGTATAGTTTGGCGGGAACGGAATTTTCGTGTTTTCAGTTACCCATCGATATTCTACACTTGCTTTTTCAGTACACGAACATTTTATAAGCAACGAAAACGAGACAAATTTAAATTGTTAAAGTGATGTTGAACGCTACTAGTTGAAGGATATTTTAGTTATTGCTTTGTAATAACTTGGATTTTTAAATTGGTAATATAAGGTAAGGTTGTAGTTTATAAAATGGCAATAATAAATTTATAAAAATTATATTTTTAAAATGTTTTATAAATACATAAATTTATTAGTGACAATTACTCTATTATTACGTGAATTTATTCCAAAGATTAGCTGCTTAAGGGCAAATATAAAGGATTTGGTGGTACGTCTTCATGTATTATTTATTCCCACCCAAGAACACAAGTGGCCTCTGAAAAAAAAAAAAGAAAAATGAAACGCTTATTTATTACCTATGTTATTGAATTTAGCTAACAGTCGTCTGTATTTTGAAGCTTAATAATTCTCTTCTTAAGCCGTAATAGGATTTAAGAACAGAGTTAGGCGGTTAAAGAAAATTTTTACTTTACTACAGAACACTTACGCCTAAAGTCCGCCTAGTTCTCTTAGTCGTAGTTTTAATGGCTTCGGTAAGAACCATTTCCGTAGAAACTTCTTTATGTATTTCTTCTGCGGTTGATTCTTTGGTTACATCTTGAACTGTAGAGCTTTTGAGACTATTTTGTGTTATATTTACTTCATGACTTGTTGATATGGACGTGTCCAGATTATATGTAGCTGGATTTGGTTCATAGCTTGTGGTGCTTTCTGTCGTTATGTGCAGTATTTTTGAGGATTCAGTCATTTTTATTTTTTCTTCTTCATTAGTCGCACTAACAGTTTCAGTTGTGTCAGATGTATAATCGGAAACAGTATTTAAGTAAGCGATTTCAGTAGAATCCGTGTTATTACGGTTTGGGTTAGCGATTGGTGTGAATGAGATGGTTGGTTTGGAGGCAGGAAATGTTTGCGATTTTATTTCTACGACTGCTTTCGCGGTTGTTAAATCTTTAATGGTTGTTGAAATAAACATATTATTCTTCAGTTTTCTTTTTGTTGAGGTAGATTTACGCGTAGTCACATGTGCTGTTTTCGGCGTACGAAGATCTAATTTAAGTTTTTTGGTTAACATATCTCTTTGTTTTAAAACACGATTCGTAAGAGCTAACTTGAATTCTTCCAAAGAGAGATAAGCATTCGGAACTTTTGATTCCACAGGATTGTTGATGTATATTAACGGATTGTCATTACTCCTTGCCATCTCTTTAATCATAAGATTGTGCATTTTGAAACCATTGACCTCTTTTAATTTTTTGATGTGTATTTTATACTGACGGTTCTGTGTTAACAGCCGCCGAACAGAAACTGGTGAGTCTGCAATAAAAAATGGCCGTAGAGTTTCTAAGAATAATTTCTTACAAACCTTAACTTCCTATAAACTTTACAAAGCTCCATTTCCCAACTGTTTACGTAACAAATAGGTTTTTGCCTTTTTGTCGTTGCCATCAGTCAATTTTGTAAATAAATCTACTCAAACTGGCGTTTTTGCGGCATTAATGGCTAATAGTGATTTTGTGATATGAATGAAATAGGCGCAATCCTTCTAATTTTTGCTACAACATTAGATTATCATATTATAATGTAGAAAATTTTAATTTTCTACAGGAATGTTCAGTTAAGAACTTTGGAGAGATTTGAGCCTAGAAGCATCAATTCTGCAAACAAGTGGACTGGCAAAAAATAACAGAAACAAAAGAAAAAAAAATTTTTTTTTTCTTTTGTTACTGTAACTTGTTTATATATACTTTTTTTACTTCGTTTCCTATTTAAAACTTGCTCCAACCGACATGGTTGTACCATGGTTCTTGCGTTACTAAGATGTTAGGTATAACTATACAAATCCGCCGTTTTGCTATAGCCAGCTTCAGTGAATTGTTACCTAATAAAGCCCGTGGCGATTCGACACTAAAGCGATAACGTCGAACAAAGTAATGTATCTTATTTTAATGGGTGACCAAGTTAAAACTTTTTTGGAAACGGATGCCAATAAACCGAAAATTCGGTTTAGCGTATCCATTCTACAATTGTCAATATCGTTGAAGGTCCTTATCTTAAAACGACATAAAACTATCCTAACTTTAAAATGCAATATATATTTTATTAATTAAAAAAAAGTCCCACGGTAGTATTTCTTCTATGTCGCAGATGAGTTTTACAAACATACATTTCGCACGCACAACACAACCAGACCCGAAAACACAACACAACACAACACAACAAAAAAACAAATTTGTATTTTTGTTAAAATGTTGGCTCCGGCTAGGATTCGAACCCAGGACCCACAGCACCTTGAGCACACGGTTCAGAGCACATTTATTCCACATTAGAAGCAGAAACCTAATTCTACATTTATGACATTTGCAGGAGACTCTAGCACTTGTTTTTCTTTTTTTTAATTTTTAAAAATTCAACAAGCCAGTATTCACAGTCCAAACACTTCTAGAATTGTGGAAGTCCACTTCCTAACGTCCTTCATGGATAAACTTATGACTGCTGAATATACTTAGTTATCACAGATTGTCAACTGCGAAATGATGATTTTCACCAAAATATGCTGCAATGTACTCTTTACTTCTTTTTATACTTGAAAGTGACAGGACGAGCGAAACGTTCACCTGGTGGTAAGTGCAACGTCTGCCCATAACAAATGCCTGAGACGTCAGTTCTTAAATATCACATGGCCAATGAAGCAGTAACATTTGCACTCAACTGCGTCACGGCAGAATCACTGGCCCTGCCGTGGTACCAACGGATTCTTGCATAAGCATCCTTCCACTAGTAAAATATTACTCAATTTTCGTTGGTCACATAGGTATTAACTACGCTACTAACATACAGTTGAGTCACGACCGACTAATGAAATTCAAAACATTTTACCATCTTCCACAGCCTCTTTGTACTTCAAATAGAGTTCGGATACCAAATCCGCGGGCACAGCGTCCGATATTGTCGTGACGTCGCCCAAAATATGTTTAAGACCACTAAATACTATCATGAAAATTAAAAATCGTTTGCACTGATTGTAATAGAGAAAATAAAACATTTTAATAAACTACATCTTCTGTCGAGACGATATCGGTACTGAGAAACGCCATAGTCTGATTAAGTTCCTCGTCTGAACGCACCGGTGATTTTTAATTTTCAATAATATCAAGATTATTGCGTATTTTCCAATGTACGAGTTGTTTGAATATTTGTTAATTTTATAGCACATTCTGGTTATGAAAGTGCAAGGGTGGGGACTAAGTGAGATCCTTGGTAACAACATACGTTCAAGTACAGTCACGCCTTTTTTCATATAAGAGATAGGCAGAGGCCACAAACGTAGCCCACTTTTCGCCCTCACGGGAAACGAGACGTGACGGGTGGCGAACCACGTTGTCGCCATTTTGGCACGAGTGAAAAAAAATCTTACTCCCCACTGCGTTCCCACGAGCAGCAGTATAGTGACAGCATTGCATATTATGGTGTGATTCTGCGCGAATAAAGGCTGTCCGTACAATACCTTAGTCGCCTCTTACCACACCTCGGTAGGAAAGAAATTGGTGTCATTCTACTCTGACACCTATCGGCTTTGGTGACAACAGTACTAAATCGTTAGTGTGATGTACGACGCGTTCAATGAATGAAAATATTAAGAGGTAACCTTCATATTTGAGAAATTGAAAATATTTCAAGGATTTGCTAACTCAGTTAAGCTGAATTGGAGAAACGTGGCTTACTCAAACCACAAAAACCGTGTAGTGGCGGCGTAAGAGAATCCACCACTCCTACTCGTCCCGTAGGTGTTGTAAAAGTCGAAAGGGGGAAAATTAAAACCAGGAAATGGGCAGCAGCATCTTCCTAGAACATCCAAACAAATGAACTGCGATTGCCAACCCGCCGGCCAAGCGTGGCAACTACGGCAATTTCCCCCATTCCCATTATCCATATTCAGCAGTGGAGGAAGAGGAGTGAAAACCACCACTCAAAAATGAGGAACGGAATTCTCAAGACTTTTTAATATATACTTAATCAATTGTTTTAATAGTCAGTTTGTCGGCTCGGTTGATAAGCGATATCACTGCACTACTGGATAAGCGATATGCTTCTGCGCTCAGGGTTGCTGGTTCGACTCCCCCACCGGTTATATATTTGTATGGCCGACGGGTAGTCCTGTGTGAATTTATATCTGTGAAAAGCACTCGCAGTACAGGATAAATAAACAATTTGGGCCAAGATTATCCATACTAATATTATAAATGCTAAAGCAACTCTCTCCGTCCCTCTGTCCGTTTGTTACTTATTCACAGCTCCACTGTTGAACCGATCATGACGAAATTTGGCACCGAGATAGCTTGCATCCCGAAGCATGCCTTACTTCGGGATGCAAGCTATCTCGGATACTTTTTATCCCGGAAAATAAATTACTTCACACAGTACTTCGAAGTCACGGGCGTCAGCTAGTCTTAAATTAAGTGAATAGTGTCATCACATTGTAATGTTGTGTACGAGGACCGCGTGACCTAGTGGCCAGAATCCAGTTCGAAGCTACGTTTAAAGTCTCAAGTCTCTAACTTGTCGGGAAGTTAGCATAAAATCAATTACTAAACTTGACCCGAACACGAAAGTAAACAGAAACGTGGAAAAAAAAAACAAGTAACATGTCAATTAACGACATTTTGGAAGGTAAAATACATATGATTTTTCTATAGTATGGAACCCACTGAACTCTCACTAATTTTGTACTTTTCAGAATATAGTCGATATGGAATCGAGTCGATCTAAAGATTTTGTTTGAATTTAAAAACTCTCGTAAGGGTTTTAAACCAGACGATATTTAACCTTATAAGCGTGGGCGCGTTTCGCAGAC
Source organism: Luehdorfia chinensis (assembly GCA_019845155.1). Lineage (NCBI taxonomy): Eukaryota > Metazoa > Arthropoda > Insecta > Lepidoptera > Papilionidae > Luehdorfia > Luehdorfia chinensis. The sequence goes on from JAHVAK010000125.1 coordinate 3,782,589, forward strand.
AAATTTCACATAGACAGAATAACCAAACACGAACACCAAAAATGATGGCTCCGGCTGAAATCAATTATTCTGACTGTTAGTTACTATTTTTAACGCGCTCCTCTCCAGCTGCTCCTTCCCGGACGACTGGAAGGAAGCCGACGTTATAGGCATTCCGAAGCCTAACAAGCCTTGGAACATTCCGTTCAATTATCGCCCAATAAGTCTCCTCAACTCGATGGATAAGATTTATGAGCGAATTATACTCAGTCGATTAAAAAACTATGTTCTTACTAATAACATTCTTTCTGACGCGCTGTTCGGCTTTCGCCCCGAACCGTCGTGTACTCATCAAGTGCACCGCTTAACGGAGCACTTTTTAGAGAATTTAAACGACCGCCCTAAGCCTGTAGGCACAGGGGCCTTATTTTTCGATGTCGCAAAGGCATTTCACAAAGTCTAGCACGACGGCTTGTATTACAAGTTGTATCACACTAAAGTGCCAGACAGACTCGTGAACATCATACGAGCCTTCTTGCCTACCGCCTATTTCGCTTCCGGGTAGAGGGAACGCGCTCCTCAAGCCGCCCTCTCCGAGCGGGTGTCCCTCAGGGCTCCTGCCTCTCCCCACTCCTTTTCTCGCTATACACTAGCGATATTCCTAAAGACCCGAAAGTCAATCTTGCGCTTTTCGCAGATGACACGGCCCTGTACTATTCCGACAAGCACAAGGGCCGCGTAACGATTCAACTCAAAGCCGCAGCCGATCGCCTAGGCGAATGGTTTCGGAAATGGAGAAAAGAGGTAAACCTCGATAAAAGTGTAGCGATATACTTCTCGAGGGGCACGCCAAAGCCCACTAGACGATGTCACCCAATCGGCAACAATCAGCTAGGCACGATCACCCTGTTCGGACGCCCTATTCCCTGGAAAAAGAGCGTCAAATACCTCGGGGTCAATTTAGACGCAGCGATATCGTTCGCTGCACATATAAAAAAACGTTAGAAATAAAGCGGCTTTTATCTCAAGTCGACTACACCCATTAACTTGCTCTTCAAGCAAAATGTGCTTAAGACACAAACTTCGCCTCTATAAGACTTGCATAAGACCGGTAACGACACGGACGTCTCAGCACTCCCTGACTACGATACGGTCAGTCATGATCCAGGCTACACTGTACACACAGTTAATAGCTTTAATATAACACGCACCACGACCGCCGTAGAGAGCGGCGCGCAGCAGTCGACAATCACACGGCGTACACACGATACACCCGTGTTCCAGGGCGGTTCTCACCGCCCACGAGCTACCGACACACAAGTCGACAGTCCGAATGCAGGCCCGCAACCTCCCTCGGACGGTCTTTAGACGACTTAAAATCATATTGACATATTCTAAATAGCGCAAGCACGCAGCGAACGCGACTGTCCGACTTTCGAGGTTTTTGTAGGAATATTATTTATGTATTTATGTTTGGGTCAAACGAAACCTGGCACGCGGGCCTCTGGCCCGTGAGCACAGTATCCGATGAAGCTGTAAAAGTCAAAAAGGCTAACAGCAATTACATCACCGAAATTATATATATTATTCTGACCACTAGGCCATACGTAAACAAATACTTAAGAAATTAAATCAGTCGTAGTGTTTAAATTCTTGTGGTAAAACAATGAACGACAAAACTATGGATAAAAAAAGATCATTCGTCTTAGGAGCCAAAGAACCGTTCTACGTTGTAAGCCCCGGGTTCACATCCCAAGCGAAATTAATATGTCTATAGCTAGCTATTTTTTAAAAGCGATTTCTGCGATTTCTGCGACTTTGCTTACTCTATTTTGTTTTACTTAGTAATCTATACTTCTTGTACATGTGTTCCTCTACATGGAGGGATTTTACCATAGTTGCCACGCTTGGCAGGCAGGTTGGCAACCGCAGTTTGTTAATTAAGATGTTTCAGGAAGATACTGCTGCCCATTTACTGGTTTTCATTTTCCCTCTCGACTTTTACGACACCCAAGGTATGGGATGGGGAGGTAGATTCTCTTAGGCATATATACAGCCAAAGAGAATCTACCACAACAAATGCGAACGTAGCTCTCTCTGACCCATGTGTGTGTTTGTTACCTTTTCACGGCACAACCGAGTAACCAATCTTGACGAAATTTGGAATAGAGATAGCTTGCATCCTGGAGAAGGATATAGGATACTTTTTATTCAAGAAAATGAAAGAGTTACCACGGAATTTTTACTACACCTAAATCAACGCGGACTTAGTCTCGGGCTTATGTGACATAATCTACGCAGACTAGGTTGTGTTCATCAGCTAGTTAATGACTACAGTTGAATTGTAGTAATTATAAAACCTCTTTGGCTATTATAACTTTATTGTAACCCCCATTTGGGTACACGATGAAGAGATCATCTTTTTTCCTAAAAAAACGTGCCCCACACTAGGATTTCTTCTGTGTCGTGGTTGCGGTGTGATTTTACTGACATATATGCACAAAAGCCAATCGAATCAGCCGATAGGTGTCCGGCAGAGTAGAATAGCACCTACCTCTTACCTACCGAGGTGTTGTATTGTACAGACAGCCATTATTCGTACAGAATAACACAATAATTTGCGATGCTGTCACTATACTGCTCGTGAGAACGCAATGGGAAGTAAGAATTTTTTGACTCGTACCAAAATGGCGGCGACCTGGTTCGCCACCAGTCATGTCTCATTTTCCACGAGGGTGGAAAGTGGGCTGCGTGAATGGCCTCAGCCTACCCCTTCTAGACGTTACCCGAAAAAGGCGTGCCTGTATGCACCATACAACCAGACTCGAAAGTCGACGATTTTTGCTTTTGTACAAATCGTTGATTTTTGCTGAGATTCGATTCCAGGACTCCAGCGTAGAAGAACTGTGAAAATTAGGCGTGTTCATCCATAAAAGAATACACGGGGTGAAGGGATTTTAGTAAGAGCATCAATAGGTCTATTTGTAAAAATAAATATTTCATTATTCTCTTCAGATCAAGAAAGTGACGTGTCTAACAAATCGTTCACCCGATCGTAAGTGCAACGTCTGCCCATAATAAATAATGTGCATCCAGTACATTTACGTGTGGCACCACATTGCGCCTGTCACCCAGAGAAATCAAAGTCCCATTTGCCCAGTACCTAATTACGCTTAATTAGTTGATAGTCCCCAGTGTACCTACCATCTACTTACGCATTATTAGCTAAAAATCCGTCCAGACTATACTCGTAGCTGCGTCTGTTGTGTTGACCAATGTCAGGATCTCTTTTAGTTGTTAGTACTAGCTAATGCCCGCTCATCGTCCGTGTGAATGTAGGTAATTCAAATATTCCGTGGGAACTATTTGGTATACGAGATAAAAAGTATCCTATGACCGTCTCCAGAGTGCAAGCCTTTGTGCTGAATTTCGTCTGTGTTGCGGAAAGCAGTGTCTTCCTCAACATCATGACTTCTTAAATACGTTGTATGATGATACTGCATATAATCCGTTTATATTTAAGTTACATATATGTAAATCAGCACGTGTGTGTGACTTAATAACTGATGTCTCGAGCGAAGTGCTGTGCTACACAGAATGTGCTTCTTGTTGACACCGTATCATACTGGAACATCTTAGCCGTTTCGGCACTTATTTTCATAAAAAAGAGTTTTATATCACATGTATAAACCAGCCAGTAGAACTTAATAAAAATAAAATATGAATGTAACTTTACCGCAATATATTAATAACAATAGTTCTTTTTTGAAATTGTGTTACAAACTTCTTAATAATAAATTTGTAAAATAAAATTCTTAATATAAGTGGCCAGCAATAAAATAACGAACTTGCATGTTTCATAATAAGAAAACATTGCCTATAATTTATTTCAGACAGTAGACAGACTTTTGATATACTTAATATACTTTTTTCAAAATGTGGTCGTTCGTTCAAGAGTCTGATCAAGAGCGCGGCGTCGACAGCCCTCGAAGTTTGACAAACACTCACAAGGAGTGTTTAAAATTTAAATCAGAAAACTGTTTAAGTTTACACGAAAGAATCTCGATAACATCCATACTATAATATTATTAATGCGAAAGTAACTGTCTCTGTCCCACTGTTTTTTATTCGCGAATATATATTTATATATATATATATATGTGTATATATATATATATATATATATATATATATATTATTTTCCACGGAATATTTAAGAAACTTTACACCACACAACTAGTTAATAAGTAAATACATTTTATTAATTGATGGAAGCAGGGTTGGAAATAAGTCACCATATACTATGGTGCAGAAAATTTTAAAATAAACTCGAGGACTACTATTAAGTATTTAAATTTAAAGTAGGGATATGCGTTCTCTAGAAAATTATGGATATACTAGTCGAAAATGAAAACAATTTAATCTTAATGTAGAACATTTATAAATTTTCGTTACAACTGCTAACATTAAAAAAATATACCTGGAAGAACGAATATACAATTATATCACCGGTTGAAATAGTGTAACAAATGAAGGTGAGTATATAGAGGAGGCGACTATACTAGTTTCTAAAATATTTTTCAAATGCTGTGATCACCGAATCACCAAATGTCTGACTAAGACAACAAACGTGAATGTCAGTTTTGATTCGGGTATTATCTGAACATACAATATTTACATAGGTTTTAAAGCAAGTCTTGCATAGTTGCATGGTTCTGTGTAACTAACATTGAAGACACCGACAAATAAACTTATTAGATTATCTTATGACACCATTTTACTGCTGGTATGATTTCTATGCTGGAATCCATCTAGGTACCACCCCAAGGCCAGTTATTATGCCGTGGAGCAGTAGTGTGCAAACATTATTGTGTTTCGGTTTGAAGGGCACTGAGAGTTAGTGTAATAACTGCACTAACTGCATAAGAACTGACGTCTCAGGGTGACGAGCGCAGTGTGGCACAGCATTTGTTAAGGGCAGACGTTGCACTTACCATCAGTTGAATGTTTTGCTCGTTTCGTCACTTTATCTTATAAAAAAAAATAACAAACAGATATATTGGAATTTAAATAATAAATAAGTTTGAAAGAGACACGTAACATTTATAAAGTTAAATCCTTAATTTATAACGTGTTCCAAAAATAGCACGTTATTTAACTAACAATAAAACGAATATATAAAAAACTAGTCGATGCCCGCGACTTCGTCTGCCTCCTGGATACATTTTCAAATATACTGTGGAAACTATTTAATTTTCCGGGATAAAACGTATCCTATGCCCGTCTTAAGGATGAAAGCTATCTCTGTGCCAAATTTCGTCACGATCGGTTCAGCGGCAGAGCCGTGAAAAGGTAACAAACAGACAGAGCGACATAGAGAGTGACTTTCTCATTTATAAAGTATGGATAATAAAACAAAATAAGGCAAACTATACACTTTATGACAGCTAAGAAAATAAATAATTTAAAATGAATCTCTTACAAACTATGTACAGCACATAATTGAGTAATATACAGCGACTGTATAATTCATAATAATGTGCATAATTCGCTAAGCATAAGTACTTAATATCCCACCACAAGGCACAGGCCTTTTCACTTTTATTGAAATATGAATGCGAGTGATGTTGGTTCGATCCCCAGTGTCGGCTATACTAAAATTGTAAATTGAAATTTTAAGTTTTGATTTATTAAATGTTCGGCAGTGGAAGCTATATAAAAAGACGTATAAAGTACGGCAACCCGCGATAGAGCAGTGTCTTCCTGGCTCCAAAGTCTCCCTAGAATGTATACGCATAAATATTTTGTTAGTAGTTGAATTTGAAATTATAGATTTACTAGATATTCTTAAAGTGTAAAGTTTATGTACTGTTTTTATTTTTATCTCTTATTGTTTAGTGTTGTTATGTGTTGTTATATGTTACTGCCGTGGGCGATTCATAGTTTACTTAGTAATTAACTAATTATTGAATAAGTTCGTGCTGATCGTGTGTTAATGTACGATGTTTAAAAATAGAAATAGTTTGCTTGCTTCAAAACTTTTACATAAATACATCCATGGTTTTTGAACTAACAGTGAATACGTAATTTGTGCCAGGATAGGCCATTTGATACATCGTATGTAACAAATGTTATTTTACGAATAAACTTATATTATTGGTTCTACTAATTTACTAAATACTAAATAGTGTACATCTGTAATTATTTAAGGCTACTTCTAGAATTTTACAGACGTTTTAATATAATAAAACAAATCGGAATTATATGATGTTTGTGTATGTGAGTATGCAAAGGTTTGTGTGTTTGTGTAAATGTGTCTGTAGATGTTGCCACGTATAGTATATGTAACAAAAGTACTACCGTTCAATACTTGACATATTTTCATGCATTTATTTTAATGTATTTTAATCTTGACGAATTTACCTCTAGCATAAAAACTGTTAATCAAGACTGACGCTACCAATTTTTGAGCTTCTCTGAAAATCGGTGCTGCAGCAGACATGCAGTAGCATATTCTGAGAATTTTTCTAATTCTAGAATTGTCATCACATCACTTACGGATAATCAGTAATCTTTTTAAATATTTTTTTGTTATTGCATATATTTATAAATTATGTTATTTTTTCGAGCGTATTTTCGAATGTTGATGCTAACAAAAAAAAGTGTATGTCTATGCCTTTTCGCATAACATTATACAGTAATAATACAACGATAATTGAGGTTGACTGGTAGAGAATGCCTCAGGCATTAAGTCCGCCTTTATACTCACTGTATAAAAAGTTAAATAAATAAATAAATAAATAATTCAATAGTTCCCACGGGATTGTTTAAAAACCTAAATCCACGCGGACATAGTCGCGGGCTTCAGCTAGTAGTTATAGTATATTTCGATCCTTAAGAATAAGCTTTATTGTATAATTGTCTGTTGTTCTCGATATAAAAAATTACTATGTTAATTTCGATGTTCGTAATTTCTAACAACTAATAAGACTGTACTTTGTTCTTCCCACGAAGGTCATCACAATAGAAGAGTACGGGGTATATACTATGCTGCCTGCGCAGCAGCTTACCCCGATCAGCCCCTGGCCGCCCGATGCCAACTTGCTGGACCGCATGGACGATCTGGCGCACAAAGGTAAAGGTAATGGTGACCACCATGTCTTTTACTATTCTAAAACGCGCAACTGATGTTCTAAAGATTTACAGAGGCTGTATAGCCTCTGTAAATCGTGAAACGGTCATATCTAAAAATGAAAAAGTATATAACGAGAAATTGGTTAATGAATTTATAAATATTAATTGAGCAATTTTCCGCAGACTCAGACATGGTACCATTTATTACGATATATTTAGCTTTTCAAAATATCTCTGAATTGAAGGGATTCTTCGTAAATATTATAATTTTTGAATTATAACATTGTGTATTAAATACAATTAAATTTTATAATATAATTTTATTCTTTCTGTGGGCGCAGTGGCCAAACGGTTTTCTTGTGCTGAAACTTGTACTTATATCTTGAACTGGTCAAATATTTATACGGCAAGTGAAATTTAGTCTGTATAAACGCACTAACGATGCACGAGAAACCGCAGTGTGGGACATAGTTTATTTTAAGAAAATTAGAAATAAATCAATAACGTTATTACATAGCTTTTTACTTTTATGTCTTAATGACTATTACCAACGAGAATAACGCGGTGTTATTTTGTGTAAATCTATTGAGCACAACTTGCGCTTCGACTTATGCAAAGCAATATCATAATTTGATTTCTTGAATAATATGTCTGTGTTTAAAAAAACTTCTCAATTCATAAATCAAAATAATTTGTTAACATTATCAAAATTATTGTTAAAAAAAAAATTCAAATTTGTTTTAATTAAAATTTTAATAGATATGATTAAGTTAATGTGCTAAGATCCGCATGCAATTTGCATGCGCATCTTAGCAAATTAACTTTCTTTCCTTCATTATAATAGATTTCCGCAAAGTAACGCTTGATTCTATTATTACATATGATTAAGTCAATTGTGGAAATTATAAAACAGCATACGTAAAATTAACCTCAAAAGTCTAACACCTATATAAAAAGACCTGTGTAACACAACCTGTTGCATTTACAGTCCATTCTGTATAAAAATATAAAACGCGTGATTAATTGGAGTAAGCAGGATTGTGGTGCGACAGGTCACAGCGGTGTTAACCAGCTCGGCGGCGTGTTTGTAGGAGGCAGACCGCTACCCGACTCCACGCGGCAGAAGATCGTGGAGTTAGCGCACTCCGGCGCGCGACCCTGCGACATCAGCCGCATTCTGCAGGTCTCCAACGGCTGCGTCTCCAAGATACTTGGCAGGTTAGCTCACCGCACCTTCTTATGCGACTCACCCATTAGAGCCACATTTGACAGGCTCACAAAGCGTCTCATAGGTAACATTACCAAGTTTTTCTTCGAAACTATGGTGATAGGATTTCTATGCAGGAATCCGTGTAGGTAGGTACCACCGCGGGACCACTTTTATTGCCGTGTAGCAGTAGTGTGCGAACATTATCTTTCGGTATGAAAGGCACTGATAGCTAGTGGAATTAATGGGCAGACTTGACTTTGATAGCAATTGTAATGAGCAGACGTAGAACGTTTTGCTCGTCTCTAACGTATTGTCTCCTATAAAAAAAAAAAAACTCTGTGATATGTACTGCCTTCTTCGAACGGTACCCTCTAGCAGATCTCCAACAGCGTCGTCTGCAAGGTTTTCTTCAAGTTGAACTGGTTGGTACCGGTTGAAGTGGGAACTGAACTGGGATGGATAACAAATCGTGGACCACAGAGTCAAAGTCAAAGTCAAAATTTCTTTATCCAGTTTAGGCTTGTATAAAGCTCTTATGAATGTCGAAATCTACACCGGTTAAAAAATAAGACCTCAGAGAAGAACCGGCAAAAAACTCTGGGTCTTTCTTTTTTTCAACGTCATTTAAATACACGGGTTTTTTATGCAAGTCCAATTAACGTGGTTGCACTGAACACCTGATAGTAAGTGGACGTAGTATATCAGAAAGTCACTGTGTGATTCAATAAGTGTAACATAGATGTAAGTAGTATTTTACTACTGGTGGTAGGATTCCTAAGCCAGAGTAATTCAATGTCTCATGGTGGCGAGCGCAGCGTAATGTCTCCGCAACTGTTATGAGGTGTGACACTTACCATCAGGTGATTGTTTTGCTCGTGTCGTCACTTTCTTCTATAATAAAAAAATGGCTATCTGACTTCATACGACTGCAAATGTTTCATCTACTATTATAAAGTTAGCGCAATAATCGAGGTCTAATCGTATTCACTCCTAAAAATAAATACTGCAAAATGGAAGAAGGTAAATCTAGATGTTGACTAAATTTTATTCACACCTTAATCATCTCTTACACTATTGTAACCCTTATTGACAATGTTTTTTAAGTACGACTCTTCTAAAATTGTGTATAGTTTTAAAATATTTATTTACTACACAATATTCTCCAATGTTTAAATCAGTTTATCAAAATAATACTTCAATTGTTTCGTAGTGCAATTTTTGTAGTTTCGCTAGTAGGTATTAAATAAACTCTAATTTCGATATTCATAAAAATACCAACCGCAAAATAATTACACCACCCGCTCTCTATCCTAGCAATATAATACCGAAAGTATCTAAAAAATGCAGTTGGAAACGTACACCAGCGTCTAACTGGTTGTGACCACAGAATTATAGTAACCGACCGCACGTCATAGAAAAACACCACAGAGCACGCAAACAACTATCCAGTATATTCAGACCTCTTGTCACGGTCGATTAGAACATTAACTAGGGTCAGTGTAGTTTAGCAGACCTTGACTATGAAGGTTGGTTCAGTTGACAGACGTGAAACTTGAGCTGGTCTATTTTTGTAGTGACGTATGGCTTGTTTTTCGATTTTTGTTTTATACGTTTGCGGTTAAAAAGTATATCCGATTATTTGCTTATAAAGTAATAAGATATTTTATCAATTTTAGACTACTCATTTGATATGGAGTGTGTCAGCTACTTAGTGGTCAGCAAACAGTAAAAGTTAAGGCCTTTAAATGACCCACAGCTAGGTACAAGGCTGCTCTCATACTTTTTGAAAGTTTTTTCCGACTCCAAAACCTCCAGTGCGGGTTAGAAAAAAATATGTTTTCATGTCATATTTCCAGGTTGTATTGATTAAACTGTTTAAATACTAAAATTATGTTTCACTATAAAATATACAATTCCCTCATTGCATGTTTTTAACAAACGTCACGTAGCGACAGCTGGCCGATACAGCAGTATAAGAAAAAAACGCAGACACGGTATCAAACTTGATACCTTACAGGACGAGGCAATTTGACACCGTCAATCGGCTACCCCTTACTTCGACTTGTGCTGTAGTATCTGTGCTAGGCTGATGAATTTCTACTCTATAAGTTTTAAGCGTGGATATATGTTTTTTAAATATCCCGTGGAAATTATTTGATATTCCGGGATAAAAATTATCCAATGTACATCTCCAGGATGCAAGCTATATCTGTGACAAATTTCATCAAGATCGGTCCAGCGGTTGAGCCGTAAAAAGGTAACAAGCAGAAACAGGGACAGAGAGAGTAACTGTCGCATTTATAATACTAGTTTGAGTACCAACATAGTGCTGCTTGTATAGCACAATACAGGAAGTACTTCTCTCTTAATTTCTTCACTAACGTTTTACCAATAGTTTTTTTGTATATTATATTGTTTTAAAAAAGTAACGAGTCGAGGCAATCGTTCACCTTATGGGGAAACGTTGTCCTTAACAAATGCCGTTTCAAGCAGAATATGCGTAGCACCAATGAACACCCTGCGACGAGAATTCTTAAATTTAATATTCCAAATAATTCACTAGCAGTGCCATTCAGATCGAAACTTAATTTGCTAAGATCCGCATGCAAAATATAAAATGGCGTGTTCGCCTAGGCCGGTAGCACAGCAGTGCCATATTTTCTGCCGTCAAGTAGTAACTTCTTTTCCTTCATTCAAAGAAAGAACCTAGTCCTTTCTCAAAGGCCGGCAACGCACCCGTTATTCATCCGGGATTGAGCAACCCGTTGCATCAGTTGAACGTTTGTCTCCTCTTTTACTTCTAAAACATGTGAATTTTGTAGAATATCAAAACTATGTGTATTCCTCTTTATAATGTGCTTCTTCCAACAGATACTACGAGACCGGATCTATCAGGCCGAGAGCGATCGGTGGTTCCAAACCAAGGGTCGCTACCGCGGAGGTTGTGAGCAAAATTGCTCAATACAAACGTGAGTGCCCTTCGATCTTCGCGTGGGAGATCAGGGATCGTCTACTCAGCGAAGGAGTATGCACGTCGGATAATATACCCAGTGTAAGTATTTACTTTAATTCCTTATAGTATTATGAATAAGTTTGTCGGAGTATCGACTAAAAGAAAATGGTGTTCTATTCACCGATTTTCCCAATCTAACAATGGCGCAGGAGATATTAGAACCGCAAGTGTACGCGCAAACATACATACTCACTGTTTCTGACCTACCCGACCAAGATGTAACGCTTATGCGATAACATCGGAGGTAGGCTAGGACGCAGTATCAGAAACACGGGGACAGCCGCAACGCAACAAGACCCCAAAACCAACAATTAGATTTTAAGAAAAGACGCTGCTCTCGACTGGAATTCAGTAGTAGTCAGGTACTCGACCATTTCGTAATGAGGTTCCTCGTACATCTTTATACTCGTATATATAATTATTCCATACGTGTGAATGTCATTGAACTCCTCCTAAATGTCTGGACCGACGTTGATGAATTTCTTTGTGTGTGTTTGTGTGGTTCCCTGGATGGTTAAGATTCAGAATTAGACCCGGTAGGTGGCGATGCGATAGAGTTCTAGAAAATTTACAAAAGTAACTCAGTATATTGTTTATCGATAATTCGAATATCGAAAAATCGTTTGCTGAATCTGTTAACAGCAGGCAAGCCATCGTTCGGGCAGGACAACGTCTGTCGGGTCCTCTAGTATATAATAAAATTTTAAACAAAAAAGAACTTTAATAAATAAGTGCATTGTAAACTCAAGTAAGCCAACCTCGTCTGTTCACTGTTCACCCAAAAACCAATAATTTGTATGTTGCACAAATATTGGCTTCGGCAGCGATTCGAAGCTAAGAATTTAGTGTTCAAGTATGTATGTATGTACTTCATAACCTACTATTTGCTACTAACACTGATCCTAAGAACAAACTTAAAAACTTTTAAAGAAGAATCATATTTTTTATTTGCATTTTTTAAGAGCATGTCCAGCAGAAAACTTCAAATGTTGCTAGAGTTACAGTACTTGTCAAAACAAATCCAACGAGCCCAAATATGATGAAGTTATCTTGCTTAGTTAGCAGCGAAGTTCCTATGGCCAACTTCAGACTCCATCATCAGACCAGCTCCATGGAACCGTCAGTGACAATGCATAATATTGCATTTTCATCGAAACTAAATAGGCCAAATTTTAAAAGGAAAGGAAAGTAGGTCAAAATTGACTTACAAGTTATGAACCCGACAGACACGAAGTAATCATGTTAAATTAAAGCTTGTAAAAATTATAAATTTAAAAAATATGAAATAACACGAATCAAAATTAAAAGTCTCGAAAATAATATCGTGATCATTATCATCAGCCTGTTAATAGAGTGGTGGTAAGATTTCTATGCAGGAATCCGACTAGCTAGCTACCACCCCAGGGCCAGTTATTCTGCCGTGAAGCAGTACATACATACATACATACATAAAGTCAGAGACTGGGCACTCAATGCAAAAACAGATGACTGCCACAATTCACGTTTCACCAAAACAATATAATGCACTTGGTGTGATAGGTGGTAAGCCCCTCGCCACCATCCGCTGTTGGGTGCACAGTGCAGTTTAATTCCTTACTCGCCTTTTACGAGATCCATCGGATGAGATGGAGTGGTAGTATTCTTTTAACGAGCCGCCACCACACGGGTAGTGAAGCAGTAATGTTCAAATATTACTGTTTCGGTCTGAAGGGCACTGAGAGCAAGCGTTGTCACATGCCCACGTGAATTGTTCTGGGTGACACAAAATGCCTCACACCTATGATACCTTTTCTATGTCTACCACACATCCCTAGATATTTTTGATACGGCATAGCTAAGATGGTTAGTTTGCTATCTAGCGCAATGCTTATGAAATTTATCTTAATCGACTTTATAACATAGCGAGGGATGGGGGGCCATGGATTGGAAAGGGCAAATCTGGAAAAACATCGTCTTAGCTGTTCGATTATCACTATCAAAATCATAGAAGTTCAAAAAATATAAGAATGCGGCTTGAGAAAAGTGAAACTGATATAAATCTGAAATATACTTCGCCGTTTCACCAAGACGCCATTCTAAAGTATGAAAAATACGAAAGGGCGACTCATAAAGTACAATGGTGCAACCATATCTATAGTGAGGCTATATACAGGATGCTATAACGCCTTATCTTTCCCCAGCACTATACAGGACTCCCCTTTTTTGTTTCCCCCTTCCCTCCTCCTTCGCTCCGTGGCAAAACAATATGACGTTATAACTTTTTTCTTCATCTTTTTCCCTTTTTTGAATACGAAGCCGCTCCCTACTGGGACATTCTTTAGACGGAGCCGATACTGAACGGATATAAAGGTTGATGCCTTAATAAAAAAGCCTATATATCTTATTGCTATAGACGCTTCGCATGTGGAAACACTAAGTCCAATAAGATTACATTTCCTGTTATATATTTTTATCGACGCTTAGGAAATAGACTTGCACAGGCAATACATTTTTTGATATTATTCATTCTGCTTTTATTACAAACTCTTTTATAGCATAATTAAAACGCTCTAAATGTAATGACGCAAAATAAAGAACAGTATATTAAAAGCTGTAAATGCAAGAACGACGCGCTCATTATGCGACTCGAATCGCGGAAGAATTCTTAAACATCCTTTCGGATGTCACCCCTCGCGAAATACTTAACATAAATTAATTAAGAAATTCGCACAATCACCCTGTTGCTGACGGTTTGACGAAAAAAACGGCATTAAGTACTCTCCACCAAGAATATCGAGAAAAACATAAAACCGAAATGGAGGGTAAGAAACGGGACGGAGACATGAAATTTTAATGAGAGCGAAAGAGTTAGCCGGCTATCTTTTTCCAACGTCTGAAGGGTGGAGGGGAAAAGAGGCGATTTTGACACGGTATGAATAAAGAAAATATGAAGGCTTTTGTTGCCGTAAAAATTCCTGTACAGGGGATAAAGTCTTTAAGTTATCAGAGGGAGCCGTTAAGGGAGGTTTAAGGTAGGCCTGTATAGACAGGTGCTTTTTATAGGGTGGTTGAGTTTTTGTACTTGTTGAGTATCGATAAATACATATACGGTATAGCGTGTTCGAGTATTTATATTGTTTACGAGGGTTCTTAAACGTTGAATATATTAACGTCAAGATCGGTCGATTCAACATACTCGTGACTCCCTAACGTCTGATTTCGTTAGGCTATATGTGAGAAGACGAATTAACAATTATGGAAATCGTGAACGATTAATGCCTGGCTTATTCGTTAAAATATGTACGTAATATACATTTTTTTTAAAAACGATACCCTACAATAGAATTTCTTTCGTATCATTAGTGCGATTTACAGACATATATTTCACATGCACAACACAACTAGACCCAAAAACCAATAATTTGTGTTTTTGTACAAATGTTGGCTCCGACTGGGATCACGACACCCACGGGATGAGATGGGGTGGTAAATTCTCTTAAACCGCCACCACACGGCACGCCATCATTAATAGTCCACTGCTAGAAATAGGCATCTCCCAAAAAATTCAAGAAATTGCTGTAACCACTACGCTGTCAGACGGACGCCAAACACCTTAGACATCACGCCCGTGACCGATCTGTGTACTGTCGGTCTGTCATTTTTCGAGATAGTTATGATATTCCACCACCTATTGAAGGTCATGACATTTTCCAGATTAACAATCACGTCACCTGACACGGCATGCAATCTTATTATGAACTAAAAATTTTAAATTAAAAAATTTCTAATTAATAAGTTAGAAATTGTTTAATTTAAAATTACAATCGATTACATTCAAATCAATGCTGGGATAAAATAAAAGCATAGGGAGCGGTCATTCGCTTTATATTTCCCAGTACGAGAATGACCTGGGCTTGATCCCATGAGGCGCCATCACCAAGTTATTAATTAAAATGAAAAAAAAGCATTGTGGGGAAACCTCCTCATGGAAACCTCAAAAAAATATTTAGACAACTTTCGAAGTCCGCAAAATGTCAAAAAAAGTTTCCTTAAATTTTGCATTTGCCCAACATATATATTTTCGGTGATGTAATTGCTGTTAGCCTTCTCGGCTTTTACAGCTTCATCGGATACTACATTTGCCCAACAGTGGAACATTCTAAGCCGTTTCCTTTACTTTTGTTTGTTTCTTTACATTAAAATAACATCTTCTGTTAATTCTTAATCTACAAAAAATTAAAAATTAAGACCTGACTCAGCAATGTAACGCTATTACCTTTTCACATTAGATTCATTATAAACGTTTATTGGAATTCCTTTTTTTAAGATATGATAATTAAGACATGATGACATTCAAAGGTAGCGAATAGATAACAGTCGTGTATTAACTTACAAAGGTATCCATAGCAATTACATATAACTATAAAGGTTTAAATTCCCAGGTTCTGAAGTAAGGTTCACATTTACGCATAATTAACATACATTCAAACGATTAAGTTTTACTTAAAAAGTTGACTCATAAGTTTACAATTAGTACACTAGAAATAAGTTAAAATAACCGTTAATCATCTACACCGAAAAAACTTTTTGTACCCAAAACGGGGAGTGTGAGTCCAAAAGCTAAAAGTAGCATCACTTTCAGGAAAATAATTAGAAACAATTTCATTTGTGGTAGAACGAAGTGATCGACATAGCGACGAGTTGTTACGAACTTCACGTGAAAGGGCAACAGGTTGATCACATTCGTCCTAGAAATGATAACCAATCAAATCTTGGAGAGGTAAACATTTCCAAGGAAACATTGGTAACCTCTGCCCTGCGTTTGTTTCTATACTGCCACTTTCCTTATACATACATACATACATATAGTCACGCCTTTTTCCCATATAAGGGTTAGGCAGAGGCTACACATGTAGCCCACTATTCGCCCCCGCGGGAAACGAGATGTGACGGGTGGCGAACCACGTCGCCGTTAATTCGTTAATTTTCGTCTCCTTATACGATGTGTATAAGGAAAGTGGCTTTAACGAAATAGAAACCTAAAATATGGCTAAATCACGCTATGATGAAGATCCATGTCCAACAGTGGACTAGCTTGAATAAATGACTATTTAAGATTGAATAATTATTTTATTCTAAACGTTGTGTTATGGTAAATTACATGATACGAGTATTTGTTCCACCCAACTCTCTGGAAACAACATAAATATTGAAGAAGATGATTTATTTTTGCATAAATAAGACCAATCAATTCACAAGCAGCGTACCTTAGATATTGTATGCACGTACAGTGTTATATATGTATGTACTTCTGGATTTTGCTTCGCTTTAAAGAATGCGCCATGGGAGATATGGCCTTTTTTAAAGTTGACCACCTTAACTGAAAAGCGAACAGATTGGTGCATACTTTTAATGGAGGGTTTTGCGATGAAGCTTAGTTCGGAGCACTTGTTTGACAAGAGACAGACACAATATGTAGTAAGTAGGCTCTATACAACCCACCGAAAACTTGCCTTGTCGGTTTGGTAAGCAACCAAAAATTTTGTATTTCGGGCATTAATTGTCTGTAATAGACGCAAAGACTATATAGTAATACCCCGATTTGCGGTACCACGTCTTACGCGAATCCGGAGTTATGCGATTTTTGAATCTTCCTACTGATTTGTCTTTTAGGCTGTCTTTTACTGATTGAATCGATATACGGTTACGAATTATTTTGTTCGTAATATCCACAAAGATGATAGACTCTATTACATCACCCAAACGAAGTTAAACTTATTCTTAGTAAAAAGTAAACAGATAAACAAAAAAACTACCACCAAAGCTACAACGGCTCTGATTCTGATATAAAACTGATAGTTATAACTGTTAACTGACTCTTGTATCATAAGAATATGATTTGTTGTATTATCTAAGATTTTTTTACACATTTTTCTTTTAAATTATTGTTTTCATTAGTCTCAATTAAAATATAATTTGTATGTACTTAAGTGCAAAACCTTACCCCGTACGCAAATTCGACTTACACGGTTACCGTTCGGTCCCACCTATCGCGTAAGTACGGTGTATTACTGAACCAAACTTATGGGCCCTGAATCGCGAGCACTGAGGCAGATGTAGCTGTAGATGCGAAAACGACTAACAGCACAAACTTCATAGACTATGAGGAAGATATTGAAGATATATTTTAACTTTTAACAATTAGATTAAAAAAGTTGCGAATTCCCAAAAAAAATTGGAAAAATTTTCTTTCCTTTATTTTTAATATGAGAAGAGTACTAATGAATAACAAGAACATCCAAAGCTGATAAGCTTTTACAGTAACAACCCTTGACTAAAGCGGCACTAACAAAGCTAAACCCCGTTAAGTCACCCTAAACGATTCCTATTGTCGTTCAATTTTTGTCTTTAACTCATAAAAATACAGTTTATTTTTAATTAACACAAAAATGTAAGGTAAGGGGGTCAATTGTCGGCAGATAGCAGGGTCATATCGGTGCGGAGCATGCGTTCCCGTAGCAAATCACTTCCGGGCCACTAAATCCAGGCCAAATTAATGCATTTAGCACGCTCCCTTCGGCACTTTAACTGGGGATGACAACTTTATTTTATTATTTCGCGATATTTTCTTGTCATGACAGTTGTGGATTTTTTTTCCATACGAAGCGTCATTTGTGAAGCAAATCTGTTTTGTGCATTTGTGCAAAAATGCAATTTTTTTTTATTTTGAAGCTTTTGCATCAATACAATCCAAAATTTACAAAGAAAAATTTACAGTCTTAAAAGGTATATCATGAATTAATTTGCATTAGTATAAGTACGAGTTCTCATACAGTTTAAATAGTTTAATACTATTTATTTAAAACATTGACAATTATTATGTATTTATTCTTGCTGATTTTATATGTAAAATATTGCAAAAGTTAAGTACATACAATATTTTTTACAGTTCAAAAGCGATAATAAAACATGCAGGGAAAAGTAATCTTCAAGCAAAATAACCCAATGAATAGCACGTTCAGAACAGTGATTTAAAATATCATTAAGCACCATATCGGTATCGGCGATCTCACGGGGACCGGGGATATATCGCAGCAACAAATTGTAACAAAGGAGTCCGGGAAAGAAGATTATCGGAGATGACGCGTGGCGAACACGTGGCGTGCATGCGGTCATATATAGTAACATTTACCCCACCTTTCTAGTTTTGCTCGAAATACCACTTTAATACCGTACAGTAAGGTTTCTTTTCCCACGCGAGAAAGTTAAGAGAGAAATACTAAAAGATATAGAGAAAAATAGTTTTTGCTCTAACGTAATGCGGTCGATTTTTGTGTGATCTAGTTTGGGGAAAGTTACTTAAAAGTAAGAAGTGTTGGAGGGAAATTAATACCACAATTCGTTGGATTTAAGGCTTACATTGATGTTGAGTGCAATCGTGAGCAAATAAATAGATACAATTGTTACGATTGTCTTGTCCGTCACCCGTGTTTGTTTGTGTCACTTGCCACAAGCACCTTCGGGGCAAATAGCAAATCAAAGTTTTTAAAAATGGCGATTATTACTCTTTAAAATATCTGTTTAAGAATATATACAGGGTTTTCGTTCACTCCTTCTCAGAAAAAGTAAGGTGTGATAGGTAGGTGAAATAGAAGCCCGTGGCATGTTTATTTTACTTATTTTTTAATTTTATTTATTGCCGCGGCAGGGTAATATGTCTTAGGTTTACGTAGTTTGTTGTATGTACGGGACTCTAGTAAAGCCAAAGATAGTCAATTAATAATACCGTGTATAGTTTTTATTCCACCCACCTATCACACCCTAAATTTTCTGGGAAGGAGAGCACAATCACACTGTATATTTTCACCGGTGAGGAAAACATCGTGAAGAAAATCTAGATGTCTGACGAATAAAAATATTTTAAAGATACTTGTGAAGTCCGCGAACTTCTTAAATATGGGTTGCCGCATTAAAGAAATGAGAAGCGTGGCATTTTTTCTTAGCTCCAAAGCCCTTTCAAAAATGAGCTTATCTGAGGGACATTTATAGATTGTTACTTTACTATTTTACATTGACACTTCTTATCTTGATTGATTTTAGCGTAATTTTTAGTAGAGTGATGATAGTATGCAAATAAATAAAATTGAAGTGTCTGTTTGTAATAACAAAATAACAGCTTTTCACTCAATGCCTATGAAAGTATATAGGGTACTTATAAGAATAAACAATTTTTTTAAATTTTTTCTGTCTGTCAGTCTATTTGTTCCAGCTTATCTCCGAAACGGCTAGATCGATTTAGACACTCACAGCTGATATCATAGCGGGTAACTAAAGCTATTTCAATTTTAGAAACCTTCTTAGGGTTCCGCGTAAAAAAGTTAAATTAAAACCCTAAAATCCGATTCTAATAGGGAAGTATATACGAGTATATATATCATCGATCAGTGTCGGCTTTTTTACGCGGGTACAGCTAGTTACTCATATAATTGCTTTTCCAACGAAGCCACTTTTATTACATAGCTTTATATTTCTCAAGATAATATATGTAGGCAAAAACAGTCTCTTTTAAGACCATTATAGGCGTAACAATTCAAAGTGAGTTAATTACAAGGTTCGAATCCAATAAACATCCCTCTCGCCGCGCGGCCCGTGCACGGCACGCGAGTTTACAATGCCCAAATGAAAGATAATCTTCGGCTTACATGTTCCCCAATATTGTGTTGAATATATTTCATATCACTATTCATCACGTTGAAATTATTAAAAATTGAGAGCATCACGAAATATATAAACGCTACTACGAGTATAATGAACTATAATGAACGTTATAGTTTTTTTTTGCTTTAAAAAAACAGTACCTGGAGATTTCTTTTGTTGGGGAAAATGACGAGACGAGCATGACGTGCACCTGATGGTAAATGCAACGTCTGCTCATAACAAATGCTAAGTCGCCTAGAATATTTGTGTGTTGCACCACACTCCGTTCATCACTCCCTGAGACATCAGTTCTTAAGTCTCATATCTCCGGTAATTACACTAGCTCTCAGTGTCCTTCAGACCGAAAGACAGTAATGTTTGCACACTTCTTACTGCTTGACGGCAGTATACAAACCAACTTAGACGGATTTCTGTATAGGATTCCTACCATTTTATTAAAGAACGGAAATGACGAGATATACAAGTGGTTCTCCTGACTTTACATTGAACGATTCTCTTCTGTGTAGCCTCACGTTGCGCTCGTCACCATAGGACATCGGGTTTTAAGTCTCAAATGTGTATTTGCACACCACTGCTAGACGGCACAACTAGCACCGTGACGGTACCTACATAGGCGGATTCCTACATAGGAATACTATCTATACAAATAAATTAAATTGAAGTCTCTGTTTGTACATACATACATACATAGAGTCACGCCTCTTTCCCATAGGGGTAGGCAGAGACCACATCTTTCGACTTGCTACGATCCTGACACACATCTTTAGCTTCCTCTACTTTCATTAGTGTTTTCATACAAGCTCGTCGGTTGCGGGTACTTATGACGGTAGTAGTACAGAAGAAGGGAATAGAATTTAAATTGAAATGAAATTTTAAAATTGAATTGAACAGAAGAGAATTGTTCAATGTAAAGTCAGGTGAACAACTTGTATATCTCGTAATTTCGACTCTTTAATAAAATGGTAGGAATCCTATACAGAAATCCGTCTAGGTAGGTTGGTATTCTTCCGTCAAGCAGAAAGAAGTGTGCAAACATTACTGTCTTTCGGTCTGAAAGACACTGAGAATTAGTGTAATTACTGGAGATATGAGAGTTAGGGACTGATATCTCAGGGAGTGATGAATGGAGTGTGGTGCACCACACACTACTACTTACTCCGTTTGTAATACTAAAATAACATATCTTTCCTCAATGCTTATGAAAGTATATACGGTGCTTATATGAAAAAAACAATTTTTATCATTTTCGTCTGTCTGTATGTCTGTCTGTTGGTTTCGACTAATCTCCGTAACAGCTGTACTGATTTTGACGGAACTTTCACTAACAGATAGCTGATATTGTAGGCTACTTTTATTTAAAAAAAATAATTACGGCTCCGCGCCAAAAATTAAAACCCATAAAATACGATTCAAATAGTGTATATATGTATGTATATAATCGATCGAGTCGGCTTTTTTACGCGGGTCATCATCAATAAAAAGTAACGAAAGTAAGTTGCACCTTCTGATTAAATATAACTTACTCGTGATATAACTATTAACCAGATGCCCATCAGTGTCGAAGTTCGACTGTAACTCATAATTATTTTAACTTTGTACGTAGCTATTCGGCTGAGTAGAATAGCACCTACCTACCTCTTTCCTACCCAGGTGTCGTGAGAGGCGAGGTATTGTACGGACAGCCTTTATTCGTCCTGAGTAGCACCATAATATGCTATGCTGTCACTGTACTGCTCGTGCGAACGCAATGGGTAGTAGTCTCTGCCTACCCGTTTTATGTGAAAATGCGTGACTGTATGTATGAGTAACTATTTGACAGCATCATTTAAAAATTCTACAGCGGCAATCTCTTCTCCGTGCGACTGTTTGACCACAGACTATTACGTGTTTGACATTGGCAGTTCTCAGTACATAGTGTATTATCTATTATTGGCGGTATAAACGTAAACAAACGACAGACTATTATATGATTGACATTTTTAGTATTAAGGTAAATAATGAATGTTTTATTTTGTTCCAATTCATGTATTTGTTACACGTATTACACATATATACATTTTACCTTCCTCGCTTTTTCTCCATACAAACTTTAACTATGCCAAATCTCACACTCCTCCGTGCACTCAATATGCTTAAAAAAGGGGTACAAAGGGTAAATACTGGGCAAATGAGACTGATGGCGTGATTGTATGTATGTAAGAACTGATGTCTCAGGGTGACGAGCGCAGTGTGGTGTCACACAGTAATGTTCTGGGTGACACAGCGTTTGTTATGGGCAGACGTTGCACTTACCAGCAGGTGTTTTACTCCTTTAGTCACTTTATCTAATAAAAAAACTATTCTCTTCACGTCTTAATTAATAAGTAGATAATTTCAGCATTTATAGTTACGTGTTCAAATCAAAACAACGTGTATGTTGCTGAACAATTTATGTAACGATATTCACATTACACTCGTCTGCGCTAAAACCGGCTCCGGAGATTTTCGTCACTGTCAAGAGCCGTCTAGACAGATTTTTCTAACAGACCGGTGTGTGGTGAGACCAACGTACGGCCCCCGGTTTCCGACAAAACAGATGGTACGTCATAGTAGGAACACGCGCATAATGAAATGAAATAAAATGTCTTTATTTTTTGACGTAAGATATATATATATATTTTTTTCAAACGTAATTTCTTTTTCAATCTACCACTGTTTCACAATGAGGTTCCTCCGACGGAGAAGAAACAGGCGAAAGAAACTCCATAGGTATCTATTGTTATCTTAGTCAAAAATACATTATGAATAAATTTTCAAATAATAGTCTGAAAGAAAACCAAAACACGCCCCATGTTAAAGTTTTAGACAAGATTTAATATCAAATATACAAGTATATAGCAAACTTCACAAGAATGACGCATATCGTAGCCATCGCCAACCTCAACCATATTAAAGAGAAGTGATGAGTCGATGTAATTTTGCTACGACAGATTTTTATGTCGTCATCCATTTGTGAAAGTGACTTAGATAGTAGTACCAAAATTCGGGGTTCGAATCTAGCTGGATTCCCATCCGCGACCCTTATGAAAGCAAAACAAAACAAAGTCAGTCCGTCAACTAATATTTTCTGTTTCATAATATTACTAATATTTTCTTGGGGATCGAAACAGCGACTCGTAGAGCGGAGACTAAGGTGACGCAGTTAGTGAGCGATTTGCCTCGTGCTTTAAATTATTATAAATAAAAATAAATAAAAAATAATTAGAAATATAATTACATTCTACATATAAAATTACACATAGATAAAAAATATTTAATTAAAAAACGACTTCCACGCGTCAGCTCCAAACATACTTATGCGAATTTAAGAGTTTCATGATTTCCTCATGGATCCCATCAGCCGAACCTGACAAATTATTTACGGGACCCACCTCGAGTATAACCAATTCAACTAAAAAGCATCAGAAAAAGAATCAAAATTCAGTTGAAGTTTTTGAATTTTTTGAAGATAATGAGATAACATTCAGAGAATAATACTTGCCGATAAAGTGAAATTTGACTTTTATTTTACATTTATTTTAATAAACCAGTATAAGCTACTGGTTTCGGTCATGTGACGAATCGAGCAAAACGTTCACCTGCTGGTAAGTGCAACGTCTATCCATAAGAAATTGTGTGTCACCCAGAACATTTCTACGTGACACCACACCGCGGCCGTCACCCAGAGACATGAGTTCTTAAGTTTCATGTGCCCAGTGATTACACTCGCTCTCCGTGCCCTTAAAACCGAAACACAGTAATGTTTGCACACCAATGCTTCACGGCAAAATAACTGGTGTGGTACCTACCTAGATTCTTGCATAGACACCTTGAATACTTTGAATTCTTGCATAGACATCCTACCACCTTGAATACTTTGATTTTCCGGAATAGAAAGTCTCCATGATACAAGCTATCCTATCTCTGTGTCGACCAAGTTTCGTCAAGATCAGTTCAACGGTTAGCCGTGAACAGGTAACAAACAAACAGAGGCACAGGAGAGAGTTACGAGTACTTACACATTAATAATATTAGTATGGATAGTAAGTAAGGATATGGTAAACCTAATCTTATTGGATTATATCCTCCTGCACAGTTATATAGTCAGATAGCTTCGGACAGTATTCGGGAGTCGTATCCGAAAACGGACAAAGAGGACATTACTAGCGAAAAGAAATATTTAACAAGATTATTTAAATAATATAGCGGTTGAATACTCTGCTATTAGGGCATTAAGCCCTAAAAGCAGAGGTAAAAAATACTCAACCGTACTATTAAAAAACCTTAAGAGCTATAAATAATAATCTGATCTGAAAAAATATTTTTGCATTCAATAGTCCATTTATTAAGAAAAGTTCTAGGTTATAAAACTTCTTGCTGTGACTTGTGAACAAAACCGAACTGTGAACGGTCAGGTTAGCGAGCTTATTTTACAGGAATGAATCCGCAGAGCACATTTCGTTATTAATATAGTCCTAAGTAATTCATCATTTTCTTTATATTTTTAATGAATTTCTTAAAAAAATCTTAAGCGATATAATACAATGACATAAAAATAAAAATCACTACATGAAATATTCATTATTTTTTTTTAAAATCCCATCTCAAATCTGTTTCGACGAAGTACAGTCAGTCGCAAATAAAGCGGGCGAAGCATCGGCGAGGGTGACAAGCGAAGCGAGATAAGCATCGCCGCGACACGTGCGTCCCCATTCGGGACATGCAATTTTTATATTATGCTCCTATTATTATTATTATTACCTATTCTTGTTAAATATTTCCTTTAAATGCTTTATTATATGTTGAATGTTTAATTACGCATAATATTTCAGTTGGGTTATAGGTACATTTATGTAGGACAATGTTAAGGGACTTTTGGCGCAAACTCGGAATATGAAGGTTGTATTATTCATTGCGTTTTATTAGTTCTGTATATATTTTGAGTAACCTAACATTGATAGTGTATGATGCAGCAAGTGCTCGTGAATATGTCTAATACAGTAATCGGAAATATCAGTTAAATACCAAGATTCTGCTCGTGATCTTTAGCAAAAATGATCGACAGATAAATATGCAATAAAAAGAAATACTTATCTTACTGTTGATGATGCTTTATGACTGATTTCTGCAGTAACGGCTGCGTAAGTGTCAATAAACAGAAATTCGCCTAAAAGATTTCTAACAAAACGGTTAAACTACGGATAATGCGATAACAGTAGTATGCTGTCGGATATCAATAACTACGCAGTAGATATAGTGCCACAAACGTACGCGCAAACACTAGACACTCACTCGTCCTAACCTACTCGCGCCCGATATAACGCTCATGCGTATATATAATTTCGGTGATGTAATTGCTGTTAGCTTTTTTGGCTTTTAAAGCTTCATCGGATACTGTGCTCACGGGCCAGGGGCCCGCGTGCCAGGTTTCGTTTGACCCAATCGCTCATGCGTGCGATAACATCGGAGGCAGGTTAGACTCCTGCTGATATTCGTACCCAGAACTCGCTGCGTAGAGGAACGATTAGGCCACGCAGGCCATTTGACGACCGCGTGGCCTAGTCGTCATAGTACTTGACTTCTACGCCGCAGGTCGTGGCTTCGAATCACAGCTGGAGTCATGTGTGCAAAACACATATCGTTTATTTTGTGGTTTGTTGTGCATGTGTAATTTTGCCTGTGAAACTCACCAATGACGCGGGAGAAATCCTAGTGCGAGGCATCGTATTTTTAAAAGAAACTACGCATATTTAAAAAATAAAATATATTAAGTTTCTTGTTAAGAAGATTTGAATCCAAATGAAACGAAACCGCCATTAACTAGACGTGCAACACTTCTGCGCAATCATTACATATATGTGTAGGTATCAGTAAGTCGTGCTCTCGAGAAGCAGATTGCTTATATTAATTCTAAATCCCAGCGCGTCCGCCTTCTTCAAAATTATGCGACGCCCTTCTCTGTACAGACAGCAAAAATTACGTGGTACTCAATAAGTATGTAAATGTTATGCTAAAACCACCGCAACATTGATCATTAACCCATGAATCGTTAGTTAAACTACAAACTTGATATTAGTCAATGAGACGATTTTATATTATAATCGCTGACCCGTTTCAGCTTCGCACGGAAGTTGTAATAAACTTTGTATAGAGAAAGCAGAAAAACAGCACCAGCCCATTAACACATTTAGGGGCTATTCGTAAATGTTCGCAGAATCCGTTCTTACGAGTAATTTAGAGCACGTTTGAGCGTTATTGAGATTTGAGAAATTAATTTTTGGGAACTTTTTAAATTCTTTTGAGACAGTCTCTACTCTGTGCGCCTGTTTGAGCACAGACTATTACGTGTTTGACATTGTTGGTATGAACGGTGGTAGGATTCCTATGCACGAATCCGTCTAGGTAGGTTCTACCCCAGGGCCAGTTATTCTGGCTTGAAGCAGTAGTGTGCAAACATAACTGTGTTTCGGTTTGAAGGGCACTGTGAGTTAGCGTAATCACTGGGAGAATGAGATTTAAGAACTTATGTCTCACAGAAATTTTGTGGGTGACACAGCAACTGTTATGGGCAGACGTTACACTTACCATCAGGTGAAGGTTTTGCACTTTATCCAATAAACAAAAAAAAAGCAGAAAAACAGCACCAGCCCATTTATAATTTTAGGAGCTGTTCGTCAATGGTCGTAGAATCCGTTCTTACGAGTAGTTTAGAGCTCTTTTAAGTTTGAGCGTTATTGAGATTTGAGAAATTAATTGTTGGCAATTTTTTAAATTCTTTTGAGACAGACTCTACTCTGTGCGCCTGTTTCAAAACAGACTATTACGTGTTTGAAATTGTCGGTATGAACGTAAAGCATGAATATTTTATTTTATTTATTTGTAACACATATTATTTATAAACTTTGGCTTTCTGTACTCCTTCTCCATATAAACTTTAACTACCAAAGATCACCCTCCTTCGTGCGCGCAATATGTTAGATAAAGGGTTCAAAGTGTACTCTTCGCGTATTAATATATAGATAGAAGATACAGATCTAAATGCATATTTCGCGAAGTTGAACTACGTCGAACAGAAATCTGAGTTCCTGATCAAAAAAAAACATTTCTAGTTTCGTTTATTGTTAATACAAAAATTAATAGACAGGTTCTTTTACTTTTAACATCGAAGAAATTATATTAAATAATGAAAAAACATATTATGGCTAACTATTACTCTTATAGTCTTAATTTTCCAAGCATTGTTAATCCTTTATCCAAAGGCGTCGTTGATTTTTCTGCCCGATTTTGGAAAAAAAAATTATTATTACATATACGAGTATATGTATATTAACTTGTTTTTTTAACATTATTTCAGTAGACTCTGAAACGGGAAAAGAGTTCCAGTATTCTTTCAAAAAACGGACGTGCATTATGTAGAAAAAACGGTTGTTTCCGCCGAACATTCTCGTATTTTTTTTTTTGGTTACTGTACTTGTATCTCCCCCGATTCAATGGTATATAGCATCAACAGATACTTGATAAGATAAAATAACCGATTAGTATTTACTTATACGAACATATTGGGGTACTTAGTTCAATTTAACTTTATAGGACCACATCGAAGAGGGGCTCTTTATAACTATTTACAGAATAGATAAGGTGTTTTGTTTTTACAAAAAACAATTTAAAAAGTTAAAGGCGGAATCCAAAGCTACCAATTATTAAATTGCAGTAAAATGTTCTTTCAAGGTTTTTTTTTTTTTTAATTAAAGCGTTCTTCTTGATCAGTCTTAAATTTTTATGACTATTACTATTATTGATAAACTTGATTATATTATATTAAACCTTATGACGGTGAAAATGTATTTATATTGAATAAAATCCTTTAATTGTATTCGCATAAATAAAAGAAATCATTACTATCATATCATTTTCTTTCTCAAAGGACGGCAACAAGTATTGCGTATGTTCTTGGGCGGAAGCGATCACTTACCATCAGGTGAGTTGATTGCCTCCTATTCCATCTATTAAAAACATATGACTTGAAATCTATAATACATGTGTACATAAAGCAAGATTTAAAATAAAATATAATACCACGTTAACTCGTAACTAGCTCGTAATAACTAAAAGTACAGCATATCTACTGTACATAAATCTAGGCTTTTTGTGTCTGATACCTCAATTAACTTTCGTGAAAGCAAACCTTCAAGTTTGATGTAAGAAACATCACCACTGGCGAATTCTAGTGTACTTATCTGTTTATATTGCAAGCCCAAGACAGCAAGGACGGCGCCCGGGCTCCACAAGGCATTCTTAGGCTATTCCAGCTGGCTGCACATCAAACGGCCCAAACTCCTCCTTGCACTACATAACATTATAATCAGCCGTTTAGGCATTCTTTGATAAACAACATAAACGTCTTCAGGGGGAATTTAATTTGTCTGCCCTCGTGTTGCTTTGTTTAGTCTAATTTTAGTTGCTTTAATAATATATAATAAGTAATCTTGGATTATATTTAAAGTTATAATTTTTATAAAAATATTAACTTATTATGTTGCCAGGGTCGAAAACAGGATTTTTATTTGTAGGCATGTGAAACGCTTTAAAATAAATTAAAAATTTAATTCCGTATAAACCTATATTTACACAATTTTCTAAATAATTAAGATGATGCATGAATCTGAAAAGAGGTTTTAAAAGAAGATTCCACTAAATAAAGAAGTTTTAGACTCCTTAAGCCCCTTTTTTAATTTTATTTGTTTTTAAACTGCTGCCTATGAGCAAGAGCAGCGTTTGAAGAAAATCACATTCAGCCAGTGGGGTGCATCCCTCGACGCGGCGCATTCAAAATATCGACATATGTTGTGCGTTTTACGCAGTTTTAATTTTAATCCACTCTCAGCACTTTACATATGAGATGTGCTTGTTCATTATGTTCGTGTTATCGATTTCGTACGCCACTTATTTATGAGAGAATCGACACTTTTAAAATATCATACTGGATTTTTTAATCATCTATTTAATATGTTAGTCATCATCATCATCAGGCTATTTTTTATTTACAGTAATCATCTCCGGATTGGTGATCTCAGTACTTTACGTCTCGTACCTTAGACGCGATTTCCTGTGACTTGAATTGTGTGTGGCTTTTAGTTTTTGATCTGGCGTTGTTGAAAGCTACATTTTCCAGGCTTTACCGTCGGTTTGCGTTCCGGATGCGGAAGTAATTGACGTGAAAATCGATGTTGTGTGCATGCCCCTTTTTGTTCACTTTTATTTACATACTAGACTCAAACTCAGAAACTCGTTACTATGGAAATTAATATGCCATATCGCAATTACAATATAAATCCGTAAAGCACCTATCAAGCTAATTAAGATAAAAATCAGCTATCAAGATATTGTATTGTAATACATACATACTACATATATCTTTATACATACATACGATGCATATCGAATAATTGCTTAGTTTAGATTTTTTAAGGAAGAATTTTTTTAAAGTAACGAGACGAGCAAAACGTTTACCTGCTGGTAAGTGCCTGCCAAATTCTGTGTCACCCAGAATATTTCTGTGTGATACAGAATTAGTTTTTGGCACCTCACTGCGCTTCAACCTGAGACATCAGTTCTTAAGTCTCATATGCCCAGTAATTACCCTAGCTATCAGTGCCCTACAGATCGAAACTCATAATGTTTGCACAGTAATGCTTGACTGCAATATCTGGCACTGCGGTGGCACCTACTTTAACGGATTCCTGCATAGGAAATTTAGCACCAGAAGTAGAACCTATTCACTGTGCTATTTTTTCACTAACTTTAGCAATATCCGTTATTTCTTCGAAACTAATCTTATACAGCGATTGAAATAGAATTACTATTTCAACATTAACTTTAAAATCGTTTTTAAAGCAGAAGTTCTACATTTTTTTAAATAAACATTAAAACATACTGGCTGCGAATTCGTCCGCGTGGATATAGGTTTTTTAAATATCCTGTGGGAAATATATAATTAAAAAGTACCATTTGTCCGTCTCTAGGATGCAAGCTACCTCTGTACCAGATTTCATCAAGATCCGTTCAGCGGTTGAGCCATGAAAAGGTAGCAAACAGACAGAGGGACATTCGCATTTATAATATTAGTATGGATTAAAATATGTCTGAGAATTGTAACTTGCCTTGACACTGTCTCTAAACAACGTACTTATATAGATTTATAACCTACTAACTGAAGGCAGCGAAGACATCCGCGTTTTTAAAGCGTTTTATAAAAATACCGTGAGACTCTTTGATTTTCCGGAATAAGGTATCCTTCAAGAAAAGATATTCTATTGCCTGTTCCTTCCTTAAAGGCCGGCAAAGCACCCGCCATGGCTTTGGTATTACGGATGTTAATGGGCGGTAGTCACCATCAGGTGAACACTTGCTAGTTTGTTACTATAAAAAAAATCCTACGTCCGTCTCCAGGATTCGTCAAGATCGATTCAACCGTTGGTTGAGCCGTAAAAAAGTAACAAACAGAGGGACAGAAAGAGTTACTTTCGCATTTATAATATTAGTATGGATGTGTTCGTTTTCAGAAAGACTTAAGAAAAATCGTACTTATTGATCAAAGCATCATTAGTTATTCGTTAAACCGATTTTCAGTTCTATCTAATCTCATTTATTCTACCAGCTCTAAGCGTTTGCTAATATTGCCTCATTATTCGGATACAACTGATAGGAAATTCGAAACAATTTGTGGCATGCAGACGAACAGACAAACGCAGTAATTCATTAGCCAATCTACATAGATTAGCATTCCACCTACGCAGCTGATTGCAGTTAACGGATGTATTTGGCATAGACCAACGTGTATAGGCCGATGAAGCTTTATACACCCATATCTTTGAAATTGGCATAAAACATATTATTTAATAATTATAGTTCCCAATACTCTGGACATATCGACGTAAGTTTTTGAAATGAAATTTCTTTGTCCGCCATGAGAGTCAAAGTTTCAAGATCGAATTTGTGTGAAACGTTCCAAATAAAACGTTTCTGATGCAAAAAAGACAAAAATTAGGTAATATTTAGTCAGTCACTCAAAAATATTAGTTATACTAACTAATATTTTTGGTTTTTATTTGGTTTTTGTTTATTTATTTTAAGCAAATTTCTCATAAATATGTGTAAGAAGTTTCAATTCTGTAAATTGTACGGAGTTTTATGCGTTTTTATTAATGTGTCCCACACTAAAATTTCTCCCGCATCGTTTGTACGTTTACAGACATAAATTTCACATACACAAACATCCAAACCCTGAACAACTGTCTGAACGGCATACAAATATTCTGCGCTATTGAACCCGCGGTCCGTAAAGCAAAACCCACTGCGTCAATCGAGCCGTTAATTATTTGCAAATTGTGCGCCATTTCATTTGAGTTAATTTTAGAATTCACATATAAAAGCAAAAACTTTTGATATATAATGTTGAAGCAAAGCCTAAGTGGACTCCAGAATTACTCCATATAATCTGAGGTAATTTTCTATTAATAGCTTTAGTACTTACACACTACATGCTTAGAACCATTCAGATGGGCAGACAGAAACGACAAAATAAAACATTACCCTCGATACAATAGAAATCATACAGCCTAAATCAATAAAAGATTTTTTTTTATATCAGCTCCTTTTTGTTGACGATGAACGAGGAGCCGACAAAAGTAACTGTCAAATGTCTTGGTCTCCTCACCTATTAAATATCCTAATATGCCAGTGTGATGACGTCAGCAGCATCTAAGGTACTATCTATATACATCTGATACTGCGTTACCACTTGCCAGGTGATTACGGCAAATCCTACCAACTTGAGAGAAGCCTTTGTCCTGTTATAATACATCTGCCAACAATTAACATTATTTTTGTATTTGTGTGTCTTAATTACTATGTATATTATCCTACCGAAAGTATATCCTTATATGATGTATTATCGACAGATTTAACAGTATCTCGATAACAAACGCTACGCCGTAGATGTCTGCTACGAATATGCCGATAGCAGATTATATATATTATATTTTTTTCTACTGCTTAAATAAAGAATTTTAGTTTTGAACCATTTGCAACCTTTGCGTCGCATTCATTAAAATAACTGTAATGGGTAGAAAATATTAGGTATGAACAGTACTTAATCTGAAATTTTACGACAACTTATTTTTAGATTACATCTACAAAAGTGATTTCTACTTCTAAATAGAAATAAGCAATTTTTTTCTATTAGTACTTACAACATGAAGAACACTAACTATGCCAACTATAAACCACATTTCTTATAGAATTTAGTCAAAGACAACACAAATTGCCGTCAAATCAAAAGTGTAATATAATCGTTATAATCAAAACTCATTTTACAGATTACAGAAACTGCCGACTTGTCATATTGACAGTGGCATCGTCACCCATCCCGCCAAAATGCGTTACAATCTAAATCTGAATTCACAGTCATTACTAGAGTACCCTCCTCGAGTTAACACATGAGTTATGACTTATTACTACCCCAAACAGCGTGCGACATGTAATAGCCCCTGTGCGAATCAAATGACATGTCAATGCATTGTCACCTATGCGATTTACGTCTGTGGTAACGCTGCACAGACTAAATAGGGATGACCTATGGTGACAACATCATCACTCTTGTTCGGAATTCTTTTTTGTGACATTCTAAATTGTCTAATACTTGTTTGTGTGTTAGTACTTTTAAAACTAAACATTTATTTTAACTATTTATTTTCAGTCTAGTTTTTTAAATGATATTGAATTTAATTATAATGTCCACTTTCAACAACGATTAATTTGGCAAATCAAAAACTTATTTGGAGTATATCCACAAAATGCAACAGTATGCAGTGTCTCCCTATAATGACCACTGCCATCTCTTTTGCTCACATTACCTAAAGCGTAGTCTCTCTCTTTAGATATTTATTATAATTTTATGCGGCGTCCACACTCTGCCGTCTCTTTTGTGTATTTAAATGATGTCCTTGTCGGGTTTTTGTTGTTAGAGGGTGGGTATTATATGTAATAACAGCACTATCGAGATCTCCTCACTCTTGAATATTTATGGGTTTTTTCGATGAATCCGATGCTAGATTTAATTTGGCGATTACACAGTGTCAGTTGTCCGTAATTATTGTAGTTATTGCGCCGCAATTGTGGTGATAAATTCAAGTGGTGTGTACAATGCTTCGATATATTTTATTATTTTCTTTAAATTTTGTTTGTAGTATATTATAACCGTGTTGCTCATTGATCAGCGTACCTAACTGCTAAGTCGTAGGCCCTGTGTTTGTTACCTGTTTGAGTCCGAATGATTAACTTGTTGCTCTGACAAGCAAAGCCTACGAACCTCCTTAAGTCTTATCGGATAAGCTTTGGTGTTTTAGGGTTTGTGTTGACAACTTTTAGATTAAGAGCAACAATTTCGGTTTTCTGATTGCATTCTACATAATAATAATAATAATAAAGCCTTTATTATTATTATTATGTAG
Organism: Luehdorfia chinensis; assembly: GCA_019845155.1. Taxonomy (NCBI): domain Eukaryota; kingdom Metazoa; phylum Arthropoda; class Insecta; order Lepidoptera; family Papilionidae; genus Luehdorfia; species Luehdorfia chinensis. The sequence continues at coordinate 3,816,151 of JAHVAK010000125.1, forward strand.
AATGCAATCAAAAATGCAATCAGTTTTATGTCCCATCACCTAAGAAATACATGTACTCGTATGTATTATTATATATGCAATTTCACTTATGACTTTGAGCTATAAACACATTTAAACTATTTAAATACTATAATGTTTTTCGTTATCGATGTTTGTTTTTCACATGAGTTTTCATGAATAAGAATCCCTATTTGGGTATAGGCCTCCTCCAGTGTGATCCAGATTATTCTACATAGTAGGTACATTAGTAGTCCGTGCTGATTTTTAGAACGTTCATTTATGTATAGACCGATTTTAATAAAATTAAAATAAAATATTTAAAAAATTAGCATGAGCAAAAATGTTTATAGCCAGTTCATAGAGATAATTCTGTGATCTCACAGAATTAAAATTATTTTAATAATAATGTTCAAGATTAAACACTATACAATGTAGTTATGCTCCACAGATATTTTTTCTGAAGATCGCTATATTAATAATTCGAACTTCAGCGTTAAAAGATTTAAATTTTCAATAAATATAAACTTTTTTTCATTTCGTACACACGTCGTACTAAACATTTACATGAATAAAAGTAACGAGTATCAAAAAAAGAAACATAAAAACCGTTATAACTTTGTCATTCTGATTCATTCGAGCGTTCATCCCCGTGCCGGATGCAATAATACACTATTATATTATTTAAAATAATAATAATGTCGACGATTATTGTCATTAAAATAAAATTATTATTACTGACGGCCGAGAGAGCGGTTCACAAAGTAAACACAATTGACTTTTGCCATTTGGTTGGCTCTCAAAGATGTCGGTGTTTAATTGTATTGACCCTTCGCTTGTTTTCACCTCATTATTGTTCAATATTTTATTTAGAATAGGCCTCAGTGACTTTACCTTTTCACACCACAAAAGAATAAAATCTAAGTAGCATGCTTTATAAACAGCCATTTAGGGCTAGAGTATAAAATCATACTCGAGTTAATAAAAAGACGTAATTTTAACCTTAAGCGTATGTTTCTTAATAAGATATTTAATACTTTATAGTAGTTTCATTTTCAATATATCATTGCCATTATTAATTTACTTTCATGTCATCGTGTTGAACCCATTTTTTCTACTACAGTGCAGTGTGTCAGTATAGAACCTTGTTTACGACGTCTATCAAAAAGAGATGATGCGACGAGCCGGCACGTTCTCGCAAGTTTATAACCGTGACAATTACTTCGTCGCACTTCAGGCCCTATTATCTCTAGCCAACGACGCGTACTGCGCAGAAATCTCCCGTCCTTCCCCAAAATATTATGTCGGATATAAAAATAAATCAATAATCAATTTTACGCCAGCCCGTTCGGCCTGAAGTATTTTTGTTGTGATTTTTATTCTGGCAACACATCTAGTGGAAAATCGTGACGGTCCATGCAAACGGAGTAAGAAAATAAAAACGTACTTAGTTTTTGTCTACGTCATAACAAGCTTATTATATTGGGAGAATAATAATATTGCCTATTTAAATTGGGAGATCCCAATAAAAATGTTAAAATGAGAGTTTTCAGTTCAATTGATTGTTTTAGTTTTAACTGTTTTTTTAAGTAATAACAATTTTGTTTCGTATTTAAAAAAAAATATGTGCTGTTTTGAGTTTAGATTGTACGTCCATAAGGTATATAATATTCGTTCACGAACTGTGGAAAAACCTCGTGTTTTGAAAATATTCTTTGATTTGTAGTATTAAAATATTGATACAAACCTAAGCTGTTTGTAGGCAGATAATATTATACAGGTGAAATCAACGATTGATTCTAAATTGTTTCAAGTTAAGGAAAATATAAAACTGTGAATCCACGTGACGCGATGTTTAGAATACAAAATAAATTACAACGCAACGTTCCCAGCGAGGTACCGTCAAACGGCACAGTAAAAAGTATGAAAGGTGCCCCCTAAATACCGTGTTAGGTGAAGCGGGAAAATTATCTTATATTTGCTCAGACGCCGTGAACGTAGGGCGAGAATACTTTTCAATAAGCTTAGAGAGCGTTTTTTTATTTTGCAAGACCCATCTTGTAGCGCCGAACGTTTTGCGAAACGGAACGCACAAATAAAGGGTCTTTATTGATTTATATGATTTGCATAGACTGCATGGACATACACTTTTATTAGATGAAATTTAATTAATAATTATAAAATACTACATTTCTTTGCAAATATTTTTTTTATCTTCAAACCAAAAATGACAAAACAGGTTTTAATAAATTCACTTATTTTACTATATAATTTTTAAGATCGGCAGAATTTAAAAATAGAACACATTTTCATTGGCTATTTTTAAAAGTGGATTAATTCCAGACTTTCTTCCTTACGGACATCCGTTTCAAAATGATTTGCTGAATTCATAGCCTTGTATATATAAAGGACAAAGTGGCCAACCGCCAACATCAGTGACCGTATAAAAGTGTGACACATCGAAATGCCAGTGTGAGAAGATTCGTGAATCACCTACGAAGACTGAGAGGATCGCATTATTTCGGTGAGATTCCACACTTATGCATCAAGAGCTTCTAAAATGGAACATCGAGGCAGGTTTTCGAAATCGTAATGAGACGAAGCATTGAACTATTAATATGATTCAGAAGCGGGTATATGTGGGTGTTTAGCAGCATTCCTATGCAGGAATCCGTCTAGGTAGGTACCACCCCAGGGCCAGTTATTCTGCCGTGAAGACTGCTTCACTGTGTGTACAAGCATTACTGTGTTTCGGTTTGAAGGGCACTGTGAGCTAGCGTAATCACTGGGCATTTGAGACTTAAGAACTGATGTCTCAGGGTAGCGGGCGCAGTGTGGTGTCACACAGAAATATTTTGGGTGACACAGCATTTGTTGTGGGCGGACGTTGCACTTACCATCAGGTAAACATTTTGATCGTTTCGTCAGTTTATAAAATAAAAAAAAACAGTTACTGTCAAAATAGCAAAGCGTACCTTTTGCAACAAAATTGAGGTTAGTTTTCTCGAAAATAAGTAAAAAGTAGATTAGTTAATTCAGAATATACTATTTTTATACAGAATATTGCAACAGTAGCATTGGAAAAAGTTTGTAAAGTTCACTCCCCTGTTGAACTTTACACCGTAGACGGGATCTTGTTGCAGCACTATAACGCGTCTCTGCACATTTCCTTAAGAGCAAGAATGTTTTTTCAAAAATATGTTTTTGAAAACCTATCACATGTACCGCACAGTGCTGAGTTATCTCCTTATTAATTTTTGTTTCTAATAGTTAAGGAAAGAAAGAAATTCGCGTCTTGAAAAGGCAACTATTTTGTCTGTCAAAAGAATGTTTTCGGAGTCATCTTACTACTGTAATAAAGCTGAAGAGTTTGTATGTTTAGACGCGCTAATCTAAGGAATTCCTAGAATTATTTAAAAAAATATTTTTCAAATAGATAACCCGTTTATTAAGGACTTTATAGTACGGCTTTAAGGATCCGTACGCTAAGAACCGAACATTACCGAGAAGGGCTGCTCTGAACTGTAAATGCTCAGGTCAGAGAGGCAGGTGGTCGTCTTATTTACCGGGAGGCACAGCAAGAAAAGAATAAATTTTAAAAATTCTTTTACTTAATATTTGTTTTTTCGTACCCAGAGTCATATTTTTGATAGCAGAAATTGCTTAAGTAACCATTTAACATCTCTGAGCGAACCTAGTTTTAATACGATATTCGATATAGAAATAAAGAAATTTTATTATTATTATTTATAATATAACTTTGTTATTTTTTTAATTCAATTTTTAAATTTTATTTTGTCATACCGAACATTGATTCTTATGAACACGTATGGAACATATCTTGTAAAAAAAATTGTAAAGTCAAATGCCAACTATCAAATACAACGCTCGCTTACTTCACTAGTAATTTTAATGTGCGCCGAATAAAAAAGCAGTGCATTACTCTAAGCATTGTTAACTACAGAAGGGTCGCTAACAAAAGGCAACCTGCTGGGTCTATTGTGCGCCAAGTCGGCACTTTGCGAGTCAATATTTTGGGTGACTTTTACTCTTCTCAGATGTTTTCGAGCTTTTGCAACGTCAGCGAACAACTGCTCACCTTCCCTTATGTTCTATTGCTGCATTTCATCAATTTTTCTATTGTTTAATGTTTGAATTAGATCGCAAAGTTGGAGTGCATGATTGTTCCATTCAGTCTTTACGTACCTTTTAGTTTTATTTTCTATGTGCTATTAGGCAATGTAGGTTATGAAATCTTAGAAAAACTTAAGCAATAAAAGTACAGTTTAAATATGTGTGCAAAATATGTTATAAATCCATGATATAAAATGTTAGGTACTTATTAACATTGTAGAATTACCTATACTACGGTAAATCTTTACATGCCTTAGAATTAAATTTTTCTTAATCGTTTTTCTACTACAAAGTTTTAATTGTACAAAAGTCTTAGTGAAGTTGTGATTTTTATTATTATAGTAAACAAGCGACTAGTAAATATAAGCCATAACTTTTTTCATAAAAAAATTAACTTCTTTTTTTTTCCAACTTATTACGAAACCGTTACTACAATTTAATAAAAATGTAAACTACTTCTTATGAACTTATTCATTTATTGGCAATTAGCATTATGTGCAGAAAAATATTTTTAAGTTTTCATGAATCTTCACAATTAATGCCTCTGTAAAAATGTTCCTTTTTAAAAAAATAATGGAAAATAAAACTCAAACAATTAAAATAAAAGCGACCGCATCGCTCCGTCTGGAAAGAAAGGCCGAAGTATATTGCGACACACCCATCGTTTAGAAAAAAAGAATTTAGCCGTTCAAACGTAAGATGACAGCGCGAGTCAACTCACTTAATTCGCGCCATTCCCACGATGTGAAATTTAAATTTAATTGTTGATTCAAGTATTGTTGTGTGCAATCAAAGAAATGGGTCAATAGATTTATACAGAAATTCCATTGTTTGATTGAGACTTATAGGCAGTTTGTCAATAAATATGTATTATTGTGACGCGTCACAGGGGGCGTTCTGTTGGGGCACTGTATTACTATAAAGTCTAAGGTGCTGGGCCCTACTCAATTGTGTATTCGAAATCATTTGAGAGTGAAATGATATGCGGCGATTTATTAGGTGCGTTCTCATGAACGAATTTACGGTGAGCTTGTGAATAGGACAGGCATAATTTAATGAAGAATGTCCTTCCATAACTTGAAAGAAATGGTTCGTGTCACTTTATACAATTAACTTTTAATTTTGTTCAAAGACAAAATTAAAAAAATTATAAAATAATTATAACACATATTGTTTTACTCATTCTAAGCATTATCTTTAGTTCAATAAAACTTTTGGCGCCAACTCGAATACTGACGGTTGTTTTATTCTACGAGTACATTGTTATTTCTGTGTATACTTCGAGTTTTGATGTTGATAGTTTATTATGAAGCAATTTAATTCAAGACCGAAATCGTACTTTTCGCTTGGTTTCCATCCAACAAATCTTTAGTCAAAGTGAAGTACACTTTTTCATTGTCTTATAAAGTAATGTTCTTACAAACTGATGTCTTGCTATTTCTTGAAAATTGAAGATTGTTACTAAATTAAAAATAAGATACATACTGTATATAAATAGCGTATTCTATTTTGACACTAGCAAACTGAGAAGGGTAACTACTTTTGCCATAAATAAATAAAAAAATAATTGACAACAGGTAAATGCAGTGTCACTAGGCAATGAATTATGCTGACGACTGAGAAAGGAAATCGAGATGTACTTTTTTCGATTACGACATGACAGGGCTAAAAAAATATGTGGTTTTCTCTCAGACTCCACTTTCTTTTTTTAATTGAATAATCATTCACCGTGGTGGTAAGTGCAACGTCTGCCCATAACAAAGGCACCACACTGCGCTCGTCACCCTGACATCATCATCATCATTTCAGCCTATCACTAGTTCACTGCTGAACATAGGCCTCCCCCAAAGATTTCTACAAAAGTTTGTGGCTCTCATTTTGGGAGGCAATTTTGCCATAGTTGCCACGTTTGGCTGGCGGGTTGGCAACCTCAGTTTTTTTTTATTCTGAAGTTCCAGAAAGATGCTGTTTTCCATCCTCTGGTTTTAATTTTCCCGTCTGTCGACTTTTACGACACCCGGGGGATGAGATGGGATGGTAGACTCTATTAAGCCGCTACCACACGGCACACCCTGAGATGTCAGTTCCTTATTATCAAATACTCAGTAACTACACTAGCTATCAGTGGCCTTAAGACAGAAACACAGTAATGTTTGCACAATAGTGCTTGGCGGCAGAATAACTGGCACTGCGATTGTACCTACTTAAACGGAATCGTACATAGGCATCCTACTATTTTTAGTTTAAGTTACTAGTTCAGGTTAAGTTACTATTTTTAGTTTTAGCATAGCATTAAAAGGACTGTCCAAGAGAATTACTGTTTTCGTTTGATAATTCGTTGTAAGATGCATGTTTCAGCGACCAGCGAAGCTACTGTGTTGTAGGTCCAACTCTCATTTCAGCGGAAGACAATATTTATGCAACAAGTTATTCGTTCGGATCTAACTTTGGTATGGCCCCTAACCCTTCGTATGATTTCATCGCAATGAGTTTTACGTTTCGAATTTTAGGCTGAAATGATGATAATGACTCAGATATTCTACGCATTCTACGTAAATTTACGTTTATAGCCTTTAACGTGTGTAACCTCAATAGTAATAAAACGTTCAACTCGTCCCAATCAAATACAAACCTAGTACCAGCTGCTTTCTATGCCTAGTTATTTATAATTTTCCTATTAAACATTTTCGCTAAACTAATTTATATTTGTTTAAGCGGCTCCCGTGGTCTTAACCAGTGTACTATATTCCCAACAAACATAGTACGGTTCAATTATTTAAATTATTTTCGGCAATGATGACATTGTTAAATATAAAGTTTTAACAATGAAGTAAAATATCATTTGCAACATGACAGGCCACCCAAACCCAGGAGGTAAAGGAAAACCAAAAATGTCCCACCAGTCTACCAACTGTCATACGGACATATGACAGCGCACCAAACGGACGTAGCGCGTAACTTAGACGTAGGGCAGGAAGGCCGTAAGACGATAGATGGTAACACGAGACGCAGCCGCGCGGTGGTCTTCGCCGCGCGGTGACTGGCAGCTGACGCGATGCCCGATGGACCGAGAAAGCGCGCCACGTTCGACGAACGAATGTGGATTTTAAAAAACTAAAACTTTTTTTTTCTATGATCGACTTGACAGTTGACAGTTTCGATTAACCGTTATTTTTTTTGTTTTATTTATCTATAGTATTATTATCAATAATGTACCTATATTGTAAGATAATGTTTTTAAACCTTTAAAGTTATGTATTATTCAACTTTAAGTGTAAGTTTCTAAACTTAGAAATATTTTTGTTCGTAATAAATTCAAGGATTGTCTATATTCTATCCGGAAATTGAAATAAATTTAGTATTCAAAGGTACTTAAACTTAAACTAAGTTATATACAATATTTGCTACATTTTGTTATCGAACGCTATAATATAGCCGACAAAGGGCGATAATAAAATTTCTTCAATTAGAAAGTTATAACAAGCTAATTGAAAGTCACTTAACATCTTTGCTTGCGTCCGACTAGAAAAGTGAACATTTCTTGAAAGGCTTATTATTTATCACGAGTTCTGCAATAAAATGAGATGGAAATTTTTAACAAGCTACTTGAAGAATGAGCAAAGAGTTGGGACCCAATGATTCGTGTCAATTAAATACTGTTTCGTTATTATTTTACTTCGCTTAAAAGGCTATAAACAAGTAATATTCACGTGCAATAATCTAATTGCCTTTTTAATAAAAACCCAATAAAACAGTCAGTCATTCTGATTAAATTAAAACTTCTATTATTATTAAGTTTATATTGATTACTTTTTAGAACTATTTCAAACATACAAAAATATACGTGGACATTTAGATATCGGAGTTTGTGTACAAGTGTGGTCATGTGTGAAACACATCTGTGCTCAGGCCGTTAAAAAAAATAAACTCTATGCAAGAAACAGACCTGTAAACAGTCCCTTAATTCGAATTACACACATCCATTGAGTGGTTTCCATGATTGTACTCGCCTAATGCACCAATTAGTAAATAACCCTTTTACTAAAATTTTGTTTGTATATGTTTACACGAATTAATTCCTTTAAAGGTCTGCACATAGACAATATCCCCTAACAATGGTCGTATTACTCATACGATTGGATTTAAATGAGTTTTTATGGTATTACGAATGTTCACGGCGCATTAAGTTTAATAGACCTTTTAATTCGATTTTTAATACCGGTGGCTGACAGTGGCCGGGAGTCTCGCCGCACTTTATTGCAATAATAGGATTAAAGTAACATTTCTTGAGAACACATCTCACGCATATTATTGTAAAAAAAAGTGGTCCGCGTTTGTTTTTTAGAATAGAATAATTTTTATTTAATATAGATTATTTACACAACACTCACTGAACGTAATTTTTTTAAGCTATACTGGCTTACTTAAAAAAACTTTTTTTATATTGCTTTACTTTTCTTTGTAAAACAGCTGACGTTCCAGTTTATAAATTATGTAAAGATTGCTCTAGTATTCATCACGCCTATCATTATTATGGACTATGTACACTGTGTTAAACAAAAATGTCGGGCGGTTGTTGGTTTAGCTCCTTTTAGGTCTTCAAATATGCAAGCGTTTAATTAACAACTCTACTAAAGTGGAAAATGTTGTCAAGTGTCTCATAAAAAAAATGCTTACATTAAAAAACATGTAAAATATTGTAGAATAATGAAAGGAATAAAGCCTGGTACAGGTTGGATGCCATAAATACCCCATATCTGGGCTCTCGTTTAATAAGAACGTGATGTGAGAAGTATAACGCATATAAACCTACATTAATATGTATGTGTATAATATATAACGTATATTAACGTGATATAGGTGTCCCGCAGAGTAGCATAGCACATACGACTTTCTTACCGAGGTGCCGTTAGTGGCGACTCAGGTTTTGTACGGACAGCCTATTTTTAGTGCAGAATAATACTGTCACTATACTACTCGTGGGAACGCAATGAGGAGAAACCATTTTTTGACTGTTACCAAAATGGCGGTGACTGCTGGGGCGAAAAGTGAGCTACGGGGCTGGTTTACGCCTACCCCTTATATGGGAAAATAGCGTGACTGTATAGTATGTATATATGTTAAAGTCGTAACTCAGAGGCAGGACGCTCGCCTTAGGTTGTACAGTACGCCATGGAGTTTTAATCAACGCTTAAGACTCTGAAAGTCCCAATGTTGGGCAAAGGCCTTCTCTCAATAAGGAGAAAGTTTATAGAACAAAACAACCACCACACTGCTCCAATACGGGTCAGCGGATTTCGCATGTCGCCAAAATAATGGTTATTTCTCTGATGAGCAGATTTCCCTATGATGTTTTCCTCCCTAGATGCTAGGCGTGGTAGCTCAGTGGCTTTGCGCTTGCTTTAGGCTTCATAGTGCGCGACTGACCTAGATCAAACCTAGGTGCCGGCACCCCTAAATTGTTTGTTAATTTTAAGTGCTGATTTACCACGTCTTCGGCAGAAGAAGGAAAACATCGTAAGGAAACCTGCATGTCTGAGAAATAAAAAATATTTCGAAGACATATGGAGTCCGCCAACCCGCATTGGAGCGGCGTGGCGGATTCTTCCTAGCTCTAAATCCCTCTCTGAAATAAGAGCAGGCCTGTGCTCAGCAGTGGGACATTTATAGGCTGTTACTTTACTTTTTTATAATATAGTCATTACAGATCCATCAATACAATATATTGCAAAAATATAAATAGATTTAACCAGAAAATTCTTAAGTCGCCGTTGGATAGAAATTTGATACGCGACATATAATCAGTTTGGGTAGACTTGTAACAATGGGTCACTTTTTAGGGATATCATAATGTTAACTAACATGAAATAGTCTTAAAACAATCTTAAATTTCATTCATTTCATTTTCTTAAAATATTAAAAGTTTGCGTGTGGTGGCGGCTTAAGAGAGTCTACCGCCCCATCACATCCCGTGGGTGTCGTTAAAGTCGACAGAGGGAAAATTGAAAGTAGAAGATGAGCAGCAGCATCTTTCAGAAACATCTGAATAAATAAACTGCGATTGCCAACCCGCCTGCCCAGCGTGAGAACTACTAAGAGCTACAAACTTTTGTGGCAATCTATGTGGGAGGCCCATGTTCAACAGTGCACTAGTGATAGGCTGAAACGACGACTACGATTGAAAGTTCTTATTGAACGTCCGTTACCCTGATCCGTTGCAGGAAAACAACATGAGGTATTAACGAAAAAGGCATTAGCTTCACAATATAACGTTAATATATTATGGGTATATATGGTATATGCTAATGCCTCCGACAACTTCCGAATAATGTGTTAAGCCATCAATTGCGCAGGAGACAGTATAGTAGTTCACTGGTGGTAGGATTCCTGCAGGAATCCGTCTAGGTATGTACCACCCCTGTGCCAGTTTTCTGCCGTGAAGCAGTAGTGTGCAAACATTACTGTGTTTCGGTTTGTAGGACACTGAGAGCTAGCGTAATCACTGGGTATATGAGACTTAAGAACTGATATCTCAGGGTGAGGAGCACAGTGTGGTGGGCAGATGCACTTACCATAAGGTGAACGTTTTGCTCGCTTCGTCACCTTATCAAATAAAAAAAATTGTGGGTCAAGCAAACTGAAAGGTACTCACTCGTCCTAGCCACTCATGCAACGCCTGATGAAACAGTCATTAGACAGCGTTAATATTGGAGGTAGACTAGGATGCAGTGTCAAGGATACGGGGACAACCACAGCACAACAAGACCCGAAAACCAACAATTCGACTTCGGCTTGGATTCGAACCCAGGAGCCCGCGGCATGGAAATCGGGGACTCTGACCTCCGTTTATCTAACTTACATTACAAAAAAATTAACTTAAAAACTACCTAAAATAATGACTTTTTGCACATTTCTATTTTTTATACTTGTGAAGGAATTTATGAAAACTAATTCCTTTTTTATTTATTTTTTATAATAGCCTTTTTTATTGTTACCAGGTTTCCTCAATTAACCGCGTACTCCGCAATCTAGCGGCGCAGAAGGAGAAGTCGAGCAACCAGCAGACTGGCTCAGATTGCTCCACCCCGGTATACGAGCGTTTACGGCTGCTCGGAGCTTCAAGTTCCGCCCCCGCCTGGCCAAGGGCGCCATGGCCCGCGCAAATTGACACTAGGACCCCGCCCTACCAATTGCACAGTCTAAGCCCTGGCCCACAGGCTATCGGATGTGGTGCTGATATACCTGGAATGAAGAAAGGTTAGTGCAACTAAAATACAAAATTAGTATTTTCTATATTCTCTATATAAATAGATGCCACTATTATTTCTATGTTATGTAAATATCCCCGTTAATAACCCCACCGCTTCTCTTACCGTTAATAACTCCACCGCTTCTCTCACTGGTGGTAGGAATCCGTCTAGGTGGGTACCACCGCAATGCAGCAGTAGCAGTAGTGTGCAAACGTAACTGTATTTAAGTCTCAAGAGCATTGTTAGCTAGATTAATCACTGGGCATATAAGACTTACGTACTAATGTCTCAGGGTGACCAGCTCAGTGTGGTGCCGCACAGAAATGATCTAGGTGACATACCATTCGTTACGGACGGACCTTGCACTTACCATGAGGTGAACGTCTTGCCCATATCTTCACTTACTCCAATAAAAAAATAAACCATCAAGTGGACGATTTGCTCATCGCGTCACTTTCCCCCATGAAAAAAGAAGTCAAAAGGAAAAGTAAATTTGATAATGTACAATTGTAAACAGCAGCATCTTTATACTTAGACTAAGATGCAGTGTCAAAGATACGGAAACAACCACAAAACGGCCAGACCCGAAAAGTAACAATTCGTGTTTATGGACAATTGTCGGCTTCGGCTTGGATTCCAACCCAGAGCCTGCAGCGTGGAAGTCGGGTACCCTGACCTCCCTTAATCAAACTGACAACAAACCTTTAGAGAAGCCTTTTTTGGCTGTCTGCCTATTTGGAAACCGCCCTATCTTCTTTAGCTAAACGGGCTGAATAAATGACGAAGTAATAAAAACCAAGAGTTGGGCAGCAGCATCTACCGGGAACATCTGAATAAATAAACTGCGGTTGCCAACCCGTCTGCAAAGCGTGGTAACTATGGCGAAATTCCCCTAAAATGAGAGCTACAAACTTTTATATAGTGACAGTATTGCGTACTATAGTGTTATTCTGCACGAGTAAAGGCTGTCCATATAATACCTTAGTTGCCTCTTACGACATCTCGGTAGAAAAGAGATATTAGAGGTGCTATTCTACTCTGCCGGACCTATCGGCTTGTGTATGTGGACTACATACATGATGATAATGACCAGTTACGTATTCTATATCTAAACCATTTTACTCTTTTCAAAGTATTCCACTTCTTTACTACTTCAGTACTTTCAACTTCAATGGAGTGGCCATTGAAGTTGAAAGTACTAAATATGCTAGTACTAGATATGCTTTTTACATATATCTGCTCTCATTAAATATTATATAGTGTTAATCACGCTTTACGTAACTATCTCTAAAAAAGTCAACATTTTAAAACTGAAACCAAAAACTTGACCGCATCTCCACTAGCGTCAGACGCAAATAATTAAAAAAAACCGCAAACCGCCGCCAAAAAGGACAGAAAGCTTACAACAGCCGGTCGCACTGTCTGCGTGGAAACTTTTTTTACCAGCATTTTGATAGTCGATTTGCGGCATCCCCCACTGGCAAAAGGGGAGGAAGGGATGGAATCCCGCCTCAGTACCGTCAAAAACATTACTCTGCCCATCCGCGTGGAAGATTTAATTTTCATTTTTATCTCAAACATCCCCCTTTGTAGTGGTCTGTAGTCTGTATCCAATTAGGTGGCTTTGAGCATTTTTCTGGAAGTACTATATAACTACAGCGAAGTTATGGAATTTTTAATTTCGATCGTAATAGCCGATAATTAAAGGTATAATTTTTATTTATTTAATAATTATTATATCTTTATTTGTTGGCTATTTCTTTTAAGTAAAGTATATTCTAGAACTGTGGTAAGTCTAGGAATTACTTAAACATACTAATATTTTGTGGACTCGTGAAGTCCGCCAACCCGCACTGGAACCGTGTTGCGGACGGCGGCGTGGCGGTTTACCTGCGTTAAAACTTTGCATTAAAACATTAAAACCAATCAACTGATTTTGATGTTACCTTCATCATGACCTTATTTTAACTAATCTAATCGAAGTTCCATCAAAAACGGTTTACTAGTTTAGTCGCGGCCAAACATTTGAAATGTGTATTAACGTCTATAATTATTATTATAAATTTAGAATTTTTCTTTTAACTTTCTAATAAAAAAAACATCGAAATCGGTCCATATGGTAAAGAATTAACGCCGAACATACATAAAAAAAGTAAAAAAAAAACAAATAAATTGTTCTGTTGCACCGACTCAATGAGTTTGCAAATGAAACAAATGTATCATCATTTCATTCATATTTCCACAGTGAAAAATTATTTATAATTTTTATTACATACATGATAACTGTATTTAACAACTTTGATTTTTTTTAATAATAAAATTATTAAGAAAATTAATTAATAATTATATCACCCATATATTATTAATTTTCTTAAAAAATTGTATGTTATTGCCCTATACAAATATTCGCGTAATATACACGAAAATAGTTTAACCGCCAAATACATAAAAAAACAACTGTCATCACTGACAGGTATCATCGACGGCGCGGGCAAGGCCCGCGGAGCGTGAAAGTGCCGGTGAATCGGTAAGGCGATCGCTGCTACACGCTCCAATGGCTATTTTACTCGTTTATTCGATAGATATACGACTCCTTGTGAGACATGATATTACGCATCAAAAGTGTTTGTTAAAACTAATATACATAGATGCAAAAATCGGCGTGAAAGTAAGAAATGAAGCGAAGAAATCCCATTTTTTTTGGCGACTCACTGATTGATATTCAAAACTTCATTTTTTAAGCGAATTTTAGCATATAGCAAAGCCAGATTTTAGATAATTGACTCACACCGCAAAACAAAGCGACTACTTCGGGCCAGTAATTGTTAGAATATCAAAGCGTGCCCGCAGGCAACTGTTCGTACCGGCAAATAACGGACTTTGCGGGACTTTGTGCTTCTGATAATGCTATATATAGTGGATGGATTTTTGATATTACATAGATACTTAGAGTGCAGTAGACTTCATTACAGAAGCATGGTAGGTCAGCGTATAAAGCGTTGTACGCTGTACATGAGAAGTGTGCACCGGTTCGAATCCTGCCTGTAAAATTGTAAATAGTAAAAAGTAAATTTTAACACATGCTATATAATTGTGGATGTAAAGGCGGAGTATGCTCTGTTTTCCCTTTTATAACATACCTTCGGAACGGCAGGCAGCCGCTCTACTAGATCAATCAACATTTCTGTATTCAATTTCCAACAAATATAAACTAAGTTTAAAAATAAATAATTTTAGGATGTGTCGATAACGATAACGAACGTCAATCCTGACAACGCGCGTCGACCTACAGCGCATATATTCGTACGTGACAAGTAACAAGTGAGTTGACTGGTTTATCGTCACGGTATGCAACTTATAACCAACATAAAATTTAGACGACGACTTTCTGAAAAATACAAAATATAATGTTATATTACATTTACGCGAATACTACACATTTAAATAAGACTAGATTTTACGAATTTTATCGCGTTTAAGCATGTCAAGTAAGTATTGCACGACAACAAGGTTCCGCGCTTACGTCGCAGTGACCGAGTGAAACTGGCCACAGTCTACAGTTCTACCATATGTCAGAGTCACAGACAAGATTGTCTTTATATTGAAGCGAGCTTCCATAAGAACATTTTTCAAGCCGCCGAAGAAGATGAGTCAGCTTTTACCATCTGTCAAGTGTAACATCCCTCTACAAGATGCAGGAGTATACAAGTTGGACTGTGAATGTGTCTGAGAAATCTTACATAGGGCAAACCAAAAGATCAATAACTAACTAACTCGCGTTTAAGAACATATAGCTGATGTGAAGCATCGACGCTCTAGGAATTCTGCAGTCTGTGACCTTGTTCTCGATCATCCCAACCATTACATCAGATTTGATAGACCACAAATACTTGTAAAAGAACACCAATTCCTGCCAAGGATAATTCGCGAGTATATTGAAATTAAAAAAACATTCCTACTCCTCCTACTCCTTCAACACCTAATTTCAATAGGTACTATGGCACAAACACCGGCTTGGGATCCTATTATTATTAAAATTTAATCAAAAACCAAGCATACAACTGCAACATTTCAAGGCACAGTAAGCTCATTCTGCGTAGATCTGACTAAAATAATACTCGTAATTAAAAGTTTAAAGTACCCCGGGGTTGACTTTGACATCTGTCACCTCAGTCCTCCCGTGACCATGGGTGCTACAAAGCGCTCGAAACGTCGGGTTATAGACATTAAATTAAACGCAATAAAATCCGTAAAATCAATTTTTATTTAAACGTACAAAAATTAGAAAAAAATATTTTAAACACTGCAAAACAAATCTTGCTTAAATTGCAACGATAACTCGATTAGCATGTAGATATGAATTAACTGAGACTGGTGATGTCTACTAACAAGTTTCATCCTGCGAGTGCAGTAAGGGACAGCTAAAGGAAATTATCCAAGTAATCATCTCCGATAAATGCCATTTTTATAGGAGAAACTGACAAGACGGGAGAAACATTCACCTGATTGTAAGTGCAACGTCTGCCCATAACAAACGCTGTGCCACCATTTCCGTCTTGGCACCGTACTGCGCCTGTTCCCCTTAGACATCAGTTCTTAAGTCTCACACTGTAATTACACTAGCTCACAATGCTTTTTATATCGAAACACGGTGATGTTTCCATACTACTGCTTCACGGATTATCAGCGTCTAAGTACGAGGCATCTGGTCTTAGGATCGCCAATCCGCATGCTAAGCGAAGGTGATTACATCAAATTCGCCCTTCTTGGGAAAGGCCTATGTCTATCAGTGGACTGTGGATAGAACGACGGCAATAATAATAATAATACGAGTACAAACAACTACTTCTATGCCTTGATTCTATTTTTTAAACGTTGGTGTACTCAGTTGTATATTAACACGTATACTTATTTGTCACATGTGCAAGTAGATTCGGACTTAAGTTACAATCTATAAATGTCCAAGCTAATACAAACATATTCGCATTTTTGAAATGGTTTTGAAAGAAATGTTCAGATTGGAGGACTGCATATGCCATTGAAATTTGATATTTGCAAGACATATTTGCAGGTTTTCTCACAACGTTTTCCTACACTGCCGAGTAGGGTGTTGTCACCCTCAGCCTCCGATAATTTCACTCTCCATACGAAACATTTTTTTATTTTTTTTTATTTAACAAAACCAACAGCGTAACATATGGTTATATAAAACAATTGACATTAACAGTAAGGCTATTATTATTACTCAATATCAAGCAACCAGATACATCACAAAAACATTATTTTTAAAATACAATAACAGTAAATATACATAAATATATATATATATATATATATATATACATACATATATACACACAATATTATAACATGGAAAAAACATGTAAACTTTTTCTCTCTCCTCATCTCATTCTCTATTTTAATGATTTTCTTTTGTATTATTTATAAATAAATAATGGTTTACTTAGAACTGTCTACAGAGAGAATAGCTTTATAAATTTGTGCTTTAAATTGATTTTTTGGAAGACCAAAGATGTCAATATTTTTAAAGAAAGTGTCATATGTGTGCGCAAGACGTGATGTGGTGCTATTGCGTGCGTAGTTTGTATTATACTGTTATTTAATGCTAGAATTGAAAGTCTATTCCAAAAATAATACTAGATGGATTGAAAAGTACTCGGCCTAACACAGATCCATTCAATTCTAAAAATCAAATCTACCCACATTATTTAGTTCAGTTCAGACTAGTTCATTGTGTGAAGTTCGAAACGTGTGCGATAATTAGTTGTGATTTTATAAATTTATTAACAAAGTAATCGGTCATAATTTCCGCGAATGGAGCAAATCGAGCAGCGTGCCGTCATTAAGTACCTCCATAAGAAGGGGCTATCATCAAAAGCCATCCATGATGACATGGTCAGTACATTAGGCGATTGTGCTCTGTAATATTCATCCGTCAAAAAATGGATAGCAGAATTTAAGCGTGGTAGAGAGAGTGTGAAAGATGAACCCCGCTCTGGAAGGCCTTCGACGTCAACTACTGACGAAAATATTAAAAAAGTACTTGATTTAATAATGGGAGACCGCAGATTAAAAATTAGAGAGATAGCCGAGATTATAGGCATCTCTTATGAACGAACTCAAAACATCATTGTCAACGAGTTGGGTTTCCACAAGGTGTCTGCGAGGTGGGTTCCGCGACTGCTTTCAGTTGAACAAAAAAGGACGCGATTGACTATTTCACGCGACTGTTTGGAGTTATTTGAAGCCGATGCAGATGATTTTTTGAATCGTTTTGTTACTATGGACGAAACATGGGTTCATTACTGTACACCGGAAACAAAACAACAATCAAAACAGTGGAGAAGACCTGGTTCACCACCCCCTAAAAAGGCTAAGTCGATTTTGTCGGCAAATAAGGTGATGGCTTCAGTATTCTGGGACTCGAAAGGTGTGATTATGATTGATTATCTTGAAAGGGGTCAGACTATAAACTCTGATTACTACTGCACCTTACTACGTCGTTTACGAGAGGAAATAAAAGAAAAACGTCGAGGAATGCTCAGAAGAAAAGTCCCGTTTCATCAAGATAACGCCCGTGTTCACACGTCAGTACAGTCAATGACTGGAATTTACAACTGTGGCTTTGAACTGTTACCGCATCCGCCGTATTCACCTGATCTGGCACCATCAGACTTCTTTCTGTTCCCTAACCTAAAAAAGCACTTGGGAGGTCCAAGATTTTCGACAAACGACGAGGTCAAAGCAGCTGTAGACGCATATTTTGACTCTAAGGAAGAATCATTTTTTTTTAACGGTCTAAATGCTTGTAAGGGGAGGTGGCAAAAGTGTATTGAACTTGATGGTGATTATGTAGAAAAATAAAAATATAACTGATTTAGTATGTGTTTATTTTCTTGGTTAGGCCGAGTACTTTTCAATCCACCCTCGTATAATCGCTACAGTCTAGACTCGACCATTCACTGTCAAGCCGACATATTTACCTATGTAAACCTTTTTTTACAACGTTTTAACAGCCAGTATGGCTCTAGGAGTTATATTATTTATATATTATGTAAGTAACGAGAAATTTATTTTACTACTAATTTAGAGATGGTGTTTTGTAAATCTACTTACAAAATTGATAACTGTATGCGTGGCAGTAAAATATTTTTGGAGCACGTTTAAGTTACAGATTTTTTTTTTAAATAATGAAATCTAATGCTATGACTGTCATCAGCCTGAATATGCAATGGAGTAATCGATACGCATCGCTTCGGGGTCAAATCGATGGGAGCCAGAATCTTAAAAGACTTAGCAAACTTAGAGACAAATAGACAAGGTTAAAGGACGCAGGATAAATCCATTAAGGGTCGAAAACTAAACAAAACGCACTGAATAAAGGGAGGCGGTAAGTCGCGGCTTGATATATGTCGGGAAAAAGAGATGCCTAAATACGAGCAATTGCACGTTGGAGTGAGATAGTTAAAAATATCACAGAGTGACCAAATTTTATAATTTCTACGTATGATTTCTGATAAAGAATTATGTAATATAATTACTATTAATTCCGCGAGACCCAGTAACGTCATACCTAATTGTTGACTCGTGAGTCATGAATTGAATCCCAGTCGAAGCCAATATTTGTTCGTCACAGAAATCATTTGTTTTCGGGTCTAAATGCATTGTGAATGTCTCCGAGTTTCTGTCCCTATCAACCTTACTCCGATCTTATCGTATAAACCGTACATCGAGCACGACCGCGTGGCCTAGTCAGAGTCAGAGTACCTGATTTCTGAACCGCTGGTCCTGGGTTCGAATTCCAGCCGGAGCCAAGAATTGTGCTAAAACACAAATTTTTGGTTTTCGGGCCTGGTTGTGTTGTGATTGTCCCCGCGTTTCTGACACTGCATCCTGGCCTACCTCCGATCTTATCGCATCAGCGTTACATCGGGCGCGGGTAGGTTGGGACGAGTGATTGCCTCTTTGTTTGCGCGTACACTTGTGGCACTATAATATCTCCTGCGCAGCTGATAGCTCTCGACAATATTCGTAAGTTGTCGCCGTGGTCGAAATCGGCCGAGAGAATATCATCACATCGGGCACGAGGAGATGAAAGCGAGTGGGTGCCTTGCAGTTTACGCGATTTTCACACACAACTGCGGCACTAAAATACCCTGCAATAGTAATTGTAAGTAGTAATCCGATTCAGCTAAAATTTCACCAAATAAAAAGCAGTTTTGAAAAACGCATTAATTGCCTATTTTTAAGTTTTACAGTTCATTAAGTATCCAAAAATGTTTTGAATTAACAACTATTAGTTTATATATTAAAGATCGTTACTGTTCTTTAGCCTCCTTCATTTTTACGTGCTCATTATCTTGGTACGTCCTGAGCACAAAAAAATAAAATAATTTAGGAATGTCCTATAAAATGAACAGGGTTTGGTCATCCCAACGTCTGGTCTCTCACGATAAGGCGAAGAAAAATGTCGCAGGATATTTTATTCGCAGGGTCTCGGAATAGATGGTTATTATAGGGTCCCGTAGTGTTAAATTAGTGAGATGTATGGCGCGGTGTTGAATATTTATTTATTGGTCACGAGAGTTATCGTCGTAAAGATCGTGTGTCGGTGTGCCATTGTGGGGGAAATTGAGTACCACATTTATATCACACGCGAGACTTTGGGGCTTACATTAGGTATGAAAGATTTACTGTTACTAGCGGTCGCCCTGTGGTTGAAATTCGACCATCCATTTTATTTAGTTGGAGCGTTACTGAAGTGTGAGTTTATTAATCGGCATCATTTAAAAAAAAATTGGCGACGATCTCTGTGAGACTGTAAAGGCCATATACTATTAAGGGTTTTGACATTAGTAGTGTGAACGTAAAAAATGAAGGTTTTATTTTATTACATTTAACGTATTTGTAACACATATTATATATAAATATTAGCTTCCTCGCTTCTTCTCCATACAAATTTTAGCCAAATCCACTCCTTGGTAAGCGACAATATGCTTGAAAATGGGTCCAAAGCTTCCTCTACACGTATTACTATATAGATACTGTCATACGCAACCACACAAATATATAGAGATGCCTATACGTTTTAAGCCTTTTATATCCAAAGAAACAGATATGTATGATCGAAAGGACTTTTGATGCAATTTCAGTGACCCGAAAAATTTCACAATCGATTATGGTAATGAATTATGTGAGTGTTGCAGTTATACTGCATTCGATTAGATTTCATACCCCCGACCCCATCTCAGAAAGGCAGCTAGGCGACAATATAAAAATGCTGTTAAAATAATATTTATAGGACCAAGACATATTGCTACTGAAACTACGAGGAAAATTACATTTTTCACAAAAAATTAAAACTACTGAATGTAATCAATTGATGAAAGAGACCAAAAGTCCTACAGCCAAGCTAAAATCAAATTACATTTGGCCAACAGCTCAGCTCTGGGCGCAGTAGCCGAGCGATTAGCATATACATTAGAATAAGTCGCGGCCACAGGTACGAAGCTGTAAAAAACTATTAGTAGAACATAGTTTTTTAGGGTCTTGGTGTTTTAGCGTGGGAAGGTCGTCATCGGACGTGGGAAGGTGTAAGGACATCTCCTAAAGTGAGAGAACGTTTCTTCAAAAATCACAAGATATCGCTTATTAATAACATACATACATTCACGCCTTTACCTTTTGGGGAACAATGACAACGTCTGTCGCCCACTTTTTTCCCTCTTGAGAAACGAGACGTGACGAGTGGCGAACCACGTCGCCGCCATTTTGATAAAAGTTAAATTTCTTACTTCCTATTGCGTTCCCTCGAGTACGTCAGTATTTTTAATTCATGTGGATATAGTGACGCAATAGAAAACCGAACATATCGAAACAACACTTGCAGGTATGTAAGAGGGTTTAAAATTTATAATATTTATAGGAAATATCCGCACAACTACCAGACATCTGGTAAACCAGTCGCGTCCGCAGGCGACGGACGACATACAGACAGCCGGGAAATATTATAACATAGTCACGCCACTACGTATCACGTCCGCATAACACGCTGCCATACTCATATGATAGCGGGTGGTCTTTTTTATGGACATTATGTAACTAGAGTAAATGGCATTTGCCGTAACAACTCGAGTTCGAGACGATATCAAGTTATTATGTGTGTAATTCGATATTTCGTAACTAAATATTTAATACATCTAAACAAATCTTTAAATTGAAAATAAAAGAATGTCATATAACAGACAAGCTTGATACAAGAAAATTCTAAACATGTATAATTATGTGCCTTTTAGTCGATTCTATGTGACGGAACATTTATTGGTAACAACTACTATTCGTTTCATTGCTACAAATAAAGAAGCGTTACGCAGCGCTTCACAAATTATTTACGTCAACAGTTACTAACGTCCGTTGGTTATAGGACCGGTTTCGGTTTACTTTTCGTAGATAATTTAACGATTCGTAAGCAGAACGCCTTATTTTATGAATCTAGGAATACAGGTATCTCGTCCTGTGGACTCGGAAGAGTTGCCTAATGGAAATGCTAGAATCGACTCCGATCGCAACCCGCCTGTCTAACGTGGCAAATAATCCGAAACCTCCTAACTTGAGGGAAGTCTTTATCTTTCAATGGCCATATATAATGTTTTATTAGGTAAAGTATAAAGAGTGCAATTTTCTTTTTGTTTTTTTTTATAGATGAAAGTGACTAGACGAGAAATTCGTTCACCTGATGGTGAGAGCAACGTCTGCTCTCAACAAATGCTGTATCACCCAAAACATTTCTGTGTGACACCACACCGCGCTCATTACTCTGAGACATCAGTTTTTAATTCCCATATGCCCAGTAATTACGCCAGCTTCCAGTGCCCATGAAACCGAAACACAGTAATATTTGCATACTACTGCTTGATGGGATGATAACTAAGACTGCGGTGGTAACTACCTAGATTGATTTATGCATAGGAGTCTAACCACCAGTAAATTGTATTTTGTAACAGCAGTCCGATATGAGTGAGAGTACTTTTGTTTTGAAAAAAAATTGCCAAGCGAATTCTTCTACGAAAAACGAAGACTCGTGCTACGGGATATCATTTAATTACCAACCACAATTATTTGAAAACTTTATTCAAATCGAAATGGCAGGTTTAACTCATGAACGATATATTTCTTCGCTGACCGCGTGGCCTAGTGGTCAGAGTATCTTGACTTCTATGCCATGGGTCCTGGGTTCGAATCGTAGCCAGAGCTAGTATTTGGGCAAAAATTCAAATAGTTGATTGTCGTGTCTGGGTGTGTTGTGCATGTGAAATTTATGTCTGTTAAACGCAACCACTATACAGGAGAATAAAAATATGTGCTCCACAAAGGACAAAATCATTATTGTAATATTTAACCCTCGAATATACCTATACCTTAATTTAAGTACACGTGATCATTCAACTAGAACTGATATGTCTTTTAATATCCAAAGGAATAAAACAGAGGTGAAACACACATAACACACATAAATATAATTTAAACCAAACAACCCCAAGACAGTCTACCGAAATAGAAGGGCTTTCAGCTTTAGGTTCAGATTATACCTAAACCGTATGAGCGGCAGATCAAAGGGTTAGTGCCGCGCCCACTGTGCCGCCGCGCTTTGAACGTGCCGACACACATCGTATACGGAAAACGTGTACATTATATGATAATACATAGGTTATGTTTGTCTCGTTGATAATTTATATAATTGAAGGTGCTAAATTATTTAAAAAGTAACATGTAAAGATAGAATAATTCATTGCTGCATGATACAACTAGCACCTGTATTGTATATACTTTTAAATTTTCTTTATCAACTTTTATTTAGTTTATTTAAAATCTAAACTAAATGAATGTTATTGTCGCTCTGACACCTTTTATTATACTTCAAGAGCTTTACTCTTCTACTAAAACCCTACCCAAAAAGAAATCTACCACACTATGGTTTTTATGTGACTCAATGTAGATTCATTGGAATGTTATTTATGCATCTTTCGAAACGAGCAAAACGTTCACCTGAAGGTAAGTGCAACGTCCGCCCACAACAAATGCTGTGTCACCCAGAATATTTCTGTGTGACACTACACTGCGCCCGTCACCCTGAGACATCAGTTCTTAAGTCTCAAATGCCCAGTGATTACGCTAGCTCATAGTGCCCTTCAAACCGAAACGCAGTAATGCTTGCACACTACTGCTTCACGGCAGAATAACTGGCCCTGGGGTGGTACCCACCTTGACGGATTCCTGCATATTCAACTCATTTATTGTGATAATTTATTTTAGGCGCTTTAATATTTAAATGTAAATATTATAGTAATTCCGGAATTAATTGAAATTGTAATCAGCTCATTAGCAGCTAAGACTTATATCAATTAAACCAAACCTATCAAAGGTTAAACCTTTTTTAATTTAAACTCGGATGTCACGGCAATAAATTGACATATTGAGAATAAAAAACATATTGAAACTGGATAAACAGGAAATATTTTTCCGCGTCCGGGAAAAAAGTAAAAAAAATTATAAAAATTAATTTATTAAATTTTTTCTCTAAACAAAATTAATATAATTAAATCGAAATAACTCTTCGGTGCTTTAACATCGAAGAAAGATTATTTATTAAAAAATAAAATGCAGTTAAATTACAATATGTGAAGTTAGGAGCAACGTTTGTGAACTTTTTTAAATATTATTTTACTTTTTATTACAAGTAGATAATCCTTGTGAAATACAAGGATTGTTATATTTCCGTTCTACAAAATTTTGTAATAATAAAATCTTGAAGTTAATATTAAATATTAATCTAATGAAAATTCAGATTAGCACCGATGTCATTGATTACACTTATTTCTATGAATTACAAATTTTAGTTTTTTTTGTTGGTCGTAATTCCCGCAAAAGCATTTTTGGCAGATTGTTTTTATTAACTACGAAGCCACTATATTATATGCACCGTGTGATGGATGCATACGGTAAAAATTTTCGTGACCCTGGAAAGATGGCGGAACAGCCCACCATTTACCAACATTTACTGGTGGTAGGATTCCTATGCAGGAATCCGTCTAAGTATCACTCCAGGCAGTTATTCTGCCGTGAAGCAGTAGTGTGTTTCAGTTTCTGTGTTGCAGTCTGTAGGGCACTGAGAGCTAGTGTAGTCACTGGGCATATTAGATGTCTCTGGGTGACGTTATGGGTGCACACAGTATTTGTTATTGGCAGACGTTGCACTTACCATCAGATGAAGGATTTGCTCGGCTCGTCACTTTATCCAATAAAAATAACCATTTCAAATACACCACCTTTAAATGCAGAAATCGGCGATGCGAAACAGTGTTGAAGTTTCGTGTTGTCTAGAACAGCAATCACAAATCCGCCTACCAGAACCTTACCAAATAGCAACTTGTAAGTCGCATAGGCCCAGCAGTAAACTATTTTAACTCTAATGGCTATATATGAACAGATTTTTTTTTTAAATCTATTAAAGAACGCGGTTAGTTTATAGTAAAGATATTAGAGAACTCAAAGCATATTATTCTTAAAACAATGTCGAAATAATCAACTAAATTACACGACTTATTTGAATACGGAGGTACCGCCCTCCTACCCTTTAGGTATACCCACCCTCCCCCTGTAATCGAAAGGAATTACTGGCGTTAATATAAATACATTAATAGCGATATCAGTACCGCATAAACATGATCTCATTTCGCAAATGAAATAAACAGCATAGCTTAACAGTACAGGACCGCGCCGGATGCGTTCCAAACCCCGTCGAAACGGGATAAAAGAGCTGGGACCCTCACTGGGACGGAGGCATACACACGAGCAAAATAGCAATTAAATCTGCCTTCATTACGTATCACCCTTTCAGAGGTATCTTATGTTCCACTGAGAGGGGTGCACGCTTAAAGAGACACTCTCGGATGTGGGTAGTTCTAATATGTTTAAGTATATTATTTGTTTTGAAGTGAAAACTCTTTAAGAATCGTTGATTTGAAACTGGATGAAGCCTGCGAGAGAATGGGATGGAATACAGTATACCAGATCCGGATCTGATGTTTCCTTGTGTTAATATTTTCGAATACGTCCATATCTTCGATTTCTTCGTAGATTTTGTTCTCATTAGCTCGAGAACAAGATCAAAAACTGTAATTGACGCTGTAATTCAAATATATATTGATCAAATCCCAACCAAAAAATTAATTTCGTACTTTAGTTACCATAAGCTACTCGTGTCATTTGTTGAAATTGAAATCTTGGAGTCTGTATAGTATAAAATGTTATATGTAGAAAATAATGTAAATAAACTTTTGTGTAAAAAGAACTTGGTAAAAATAGTATTATAAATAAACCCTACAACTATCCTACTTCTGCTACTATTCTTCTTCTCATTCTCTGGAAGTTTCGTGAACTGCACACATGTTTGTTTTTATTTATAATTAACTAATGCGGTGTCAAATATAGTAGTCTAAAGTTTGTGCAATTTTGAGTCTTATTGGTTTTTCAAAGAAATATTTTTTACATTGATTTATTCGGTACATATGTAAAAAAATTTAACCTCTAATAAAAATAATCGTCATATCAGAACTTATAAAAAATATCTAGTAACTCTATAAATAAATAATTAAGTTCACGTTTTCATCGTGCCCCTTATATTTCAAAAATTTTGAGAACGCTATGATGTTCTAAAATAGTGTGTCTATTTTAGAACATCATATCATTCTTAATTTTTTTTTTTTGAATTACTCAAATGAATACTACACTCAATGTCAAATTAGACGAAAAGTACAATGTATTTCTACAGCATTACCAAAACGTCCGATTCTCTCATTCATTACAATTTGCGATCACTCGCAGTTAACCAAAGACCGCAGCGTGTCCGGGCGAACGAGCCGCACAAAGGGTTTACCGAGGCCAATAACGCATGAAACAGGATTATAAAACATGAAAACGCTCGCTAAAGGGCGGTTTCGGTGAGTCCCCTCGCTGTTCATACGTTTTACATGTAATTATAGCTGTTAATTTGCCTATGGGACAACTACCTACTTAGGTTTGTTTAATCTGCGTCCGAATAAGGACTAAACAACTATAGATATATTAGAAACGCTCATTACCAACCGACCTATTTATCAGAGAAATAATCAACTAAAGAAAACTATGGCAATAGAAAATTACTTATTTCTTTGGTAATAAATAATTAAAATTTATTAATGTAAGTAGATACCAGACCGAGTACAGACAAAGTGAGATAGAGACCAGGAGATGGGCAGCAGCGTCTTCCTGGATAATCTGAATTAATAAACTGCGGTTGCCAACCCGCCTGCCGAGCGTGGAAACTATGGCAAAATCACCCTAAAATGAGAGCTACAAACTTTTGTGGCAATCTATGGGGAGACCTACTAGTCCACTGCTGAACACCCTCCATTCTCATATGTCCACTGCTGGGCATATGAGAATTAACAACTGATATCTCAGGGCGCAGTGTGGTGCAACACAAATAAATATTCTTGGTGACATAGCATTTGTTGTGGGCAGACGCTGCACTTACCATCAGGTAGACATTTTGGTTCTGTCACTTTATACAATATAAAAAAAATTACGTAACTTTGCTAAACAAAAGTTTGAAGTACTAGAGTTGCACAATGGCTAAGTTGCGTACGAATACTATATTTTTTTTTGAAGTGAAATCTCTTTGTGCGCTATGAGAGCAATGTATCATTAATATTACGAGATATTTAAATATAAGCATATAATGTTTTGAAATAAAATTTACTCATAAATTAATTAAGGTACTGTATTATTAATGTTATAAATAAGACAGTAAGTCTCTCTATCCCTCTGTCAGTTTGTTACCTTTTCACGGTTCAAACAATGAACCGATTCTGATGAAATTTGACGTAGAGACAACTTGCATCTTGGAGGAGGACATAAGATTTTTATTGAGGTTCCCACGGTATTTTTAAAAACCTAATTCCACGCGGACGTAGTCGCGGGCTTCAACTACTTACATTCGTTGTCATCGTTTCAGCCTATCACTAGTCCGCTGGTGAACATAAACCTCCCCCATTGATTGTACCAAAAGTTTATAGCTCTCATGTTACGGGGAATTTTCCATTGTTGCCACGCTTGGCAAGCGGGTTCGCAACCGCAGTTTTCTGATGCTCCAGGAAGGTGCTGCTGTCCATCTCCTGGTTTTTATTTTCCCTCTGTCGACTTTTACGATATCCACAGAATGAGATGGGATAGTAGATTCTATTAATCCGCCACCACACGGCTATTTAACGTATATGAATAATGATTTTCGCTTATGCCTGTAAAACAAGGTTACAAATCTATTATAAAATTTAATCAGTAACACCGTTACTTAAAAATGACAGAGCATATTCTATAGTACATAATGTTAGGTACAACACTACATTTCCTGTAGTTCCTTTTACATTTAACATTAACAAAGTATTACTTACTGTATTTAGAGAAAGATAATCTACTACACCATTTCGTCACATGGGTGTCGTAAAAGTCGACAGAGGTAAAATAAAACCAGGCAATGGACAGCAGCATCTTACTGGAACATCTGAATAAATAAATTGTAGTTGCCAACCCGCCTGCCGAGTGTGGAAACTATGGCCAAATACCCCCAAAATTAGAGCCACCAACTTACGTGTTTTGTGGCAATCCATGGGGAGGCCTGTGTTCAGCAGTGGAATAGTGATAGGCTGAAATGATGATGATGATGATGTATATATTTATATTTTGCTGTAATTTTTTTAAAAATATATGTATTATTCAACATTCATAAAGTACGGAACACATATGGAGACGTGAACACTTGTTACATGAACGTTAAATACACGTTTCATCTAAATATTTTTCGTGCCTAAAGTATCATACATAAAACAGTTTAAACCGTCTATATTCTTAGATAAACATATTTTTCGTTCGACACGCCACCCATTAGTTCTGCTATCGGCATAATTCGTCGTACACGGCAAACAAGAGGAGTAAAAAAGACCGGGAGGGGCGTAGGCGGTCCCCTCCGGCGCGTTAGTGCCGCCCCACTGCGCCGCCCGCGCGCATAAACAACACACATATATAATTACACTATGACATATGCGGATATTCCCCGACGGTTATGTGCGCGGAACTTACACATATATACATGAACACAGGACGTGTCGATCTGTTACACGCTAATGGAACATTTCGTCATTCTGTCCACTTCTAAAAGACACTCGTATCAGACCTTTACGTTGTATATATATACACTACATTTATCCATGTAATTTACAGATAAATAAGTTAGACGAATTGATGAAGAACTAGAACATGTTTTTTGTTTTAAACGAAACTCCCTTGCCGAGTTAAATTTAGTATGCAAGTCAGACTACGCTCGTATCACTTACTAAACACCTGTAGGCGCTCAGGCGTCTCCTTGGCCCTTTTCCCGCCGTTCTATGACAAAATGGCCAGAACGTGACTAGAGTCTGAATGTTACAAAATTCATTTATTGCCCTTTTCTGATATCTGTATTAATAGATAACCTTTATTTTATATTGATATTCTCCTGGCCCATGTGACCACGGCCACAACTACCAAATACTGTCGGTAGTTATCAAATGCGCAGGAGATATTATAGTGCCAAAAGCGTACGCGCAAACATAAGGGCACTCACTCGTACCAACCTGTCCGTGCCCGATGTAACGCTCATGCGATAAGATTGGAGGTAGGCTAGGACGAAGTGTCAGAGACACAAGGACAATTGAAACACAACCAGACCGGAAAACCAACAATTTGCGTTTTTGCACAAATGTTGGCTCCGGCTGGGATTCGAACCGAAGGCCCGCGCTCGGTAGTCAGGTACTCTAACCAATATGACGCGCGGTCGTATTCTTGTTCAAGTAATTACCAGTTGTAGCTGGTCACTTCTATAGTCATTCAGAGAAAGAAAAATTTGATATTTCCAAAAAATATTGCCCTTACATATTTTTATATTGTAGATGATTAAAAGAAGCTATGGAAATTTAGTATTACACAAATCAAGCGATTCT
The DNA here is from genome assembly GCA_019845155.1 of Luehdorfia chinensis. Lineage (NCBI taxonomy): Eukaryota > Metazoa > Arthropoda > Insecta > Lepidoptera > Papilionidae > Luehdorfia > Luehdorfia chinensis. The sequence goes on from JAHVAK010000125.1 coordinate 3,845,627, forward strand.
TCTGACCATATCAAACAGTAGGTTCGATATATCACTGCAAAAAAAAACTCCCTATACGCGGAGGGAAGGCGCTGGGGAATTGCGGCGAATGAAATACAAGTCATAGCGATGACATTTTTGCGATAAGGCACCACCGCTCGTTTTGTTTATGGACCGACCGCCATCTTTTCTTCACTGCCATGTAGGCGGGAACAACAATCTTTTAAATGTAATTTAAAACCATTAGTTACTTACTGTATTGTTCGGTATATTACGTGTGGCGTTTAAAATATTCCACTCCTTGTCATAGCGAGGGCGTCGGATTTAACCAACGAATGTCTAGAATTTCTCATAGCTTCCAACATATAGCAGTGCCTTAAGGCTAATTCCCATCTTTCATTAGTGCGAGTGCAGGTGATTAATGCAGTGCGTAGTAATTAGCACAAAACAAGTTTGGACCATAACTGATTAGTACGAGTGATTAGTGATTAGCGAAGTAGTGATTTGGAGCGCGTTCTATTTTTTTGCGAGTAACCACTACCGCCCGCGACTGAACAGATTTGAACATTTATTTGTTCAGTGTTCAGCGCATTGCAGGTGGACGCTTGTATGTATATACTTACAAAATGAAACCCAAAGTCAAGTCTCGTTTTTAATAATATCAAGGTGGAAAGATCATACTTATAAATTTGTGCAAGAACATTTAAAACGAGATTTTATTTTATAATTGTAAAGAACCTCATTATAAAGGTAAAGGAGTTCCTACATTTCCAAACGCGATTGTTAGTCTATTTTTTAAGTTGTTAGCCGGCCAACGCTCAATAGACTGATTTACAAATCAGAACAGCTTCACGATATTGGACAATTCTAATACAACACCTATGCACTAATCACTCACAATAAGCACTAATCAATAATCACCTGCACTCGCTCTAATTAAAGTGGAAATTAGCCTTCAATTTAAGTGCGAGGCGTCTAGTGCTAGGTGTCTGCTACGATCTAGCTAAGCATGGCTATAACGAAAAATACTTAATACTATAATCTTCCTGGGAGACACCTGTGTCAAGCAGTTAAGTATTAACAGGCTGATGATGATTACATTGCAGCTGTATACGAGACTTTATTTCTCGAATGAAATACTGATCGTATCAGCCTGCTTAAGCGGCATTCGTTAGTTCGATTTTGGTTCCGCATATAAATTAAACTCTAACTTAGGCTAATCTCTAATGCGTTATGAACATCTCGTTCCAACATGAATAACCTTGCGCAAACAGTTCTTACATAGTTATGGCACAATATCTTGTGTCTTATATCTGTATAATCAAAGTAAATAGTTTCACAAAAAACTGGTGGTAGGAATCCTATACCAGAATCCGTCTCCGTAGTTTCACCACAGTGCTAGTTATTTTGCGGCCAAGTACAGCAAATGCTATTTTTTTTTATTTATTAAATATTTTTAAATAAATAGATTCATAGTGTCAAAATAGAGATAATAGGGAATAAAGGAATCACAATAACATTATTTGAAAATTCGATTGGTAAAATACGTTTGAGCAATCTATACACGACGGTTTAATAATTAATATAATTTAATCTGTATTTCAGCATCGGATATCCATAAATATTTATTATCTGCGTCCAACGCGGTCCCCGAATCGCTGCTATCACGCCCCATCCCGAGTTTGAGTGACGTTAAATAGAGACACGTCTATTATGTGATACGGATCTATACACATTATTACGTAGCGAACCTTCATGAAACATTAATGTTTTCGCGCGCCGGCACTGACAGATGGGCTCCTGATACACCGAATGACATCTAGCCGTCGACGTAACAAATTGCCAGGGGAATTCTAGCTTACTTACGCTAGAGTATGAACGGATGGAGTGAATAAACTTACGAGTATATCAAGGTGCCTTGTGAAATATGATAGAATGGGTAACAAACATTTTAGTGATGTGCTTCGACACTTTAGTTTAGCTTGTGACGTCGGAGGCTACGAACTTAAACATAGGGATCATGTTTACCATAGCCTTTCCACCCTAGAAGATGCTTTTTACTCTTTTCTTATAGAACGATACAATTCGATTCATTATACGACTCGTCAAGAAAATAATGCGCACTATTCCCATACTAACTCTACGTACTACAAAACAGGATTATCGCAATTAAGTATATACACACATACAGTCTCGTTTTTTTACCATACAAGGCGTAGGCTGAGACCACGCCTATGAAAGGTGACGAAACACGTCGTTGACATTTTGGAACGAGTCAAAAAAATCTTGCTCTACATTGCGTTCCCAGCGACAGCATTGCATATTTTAGTATAATTCTGCACGAACAAAGGCTGTCCGTACAATACCTTAGTCGCCTCTAATGACACCTCGGTAGGAAAGACGCAGTTGTAGACATTCCGCAAACCATCTAGTGAGGAGCCGCGCTACACTGCGTTTGCCGGTATGATTGCCACATTTCTTCTCTAGCAGTTGTTCTACGAGCTATTTAGTCACCTATTGCCACTTCAGCTAGCGTATCTTTAAGGTATTATACTGGTGGTAGGATTCCTATGCAGGAATCCGTCTAGGTGGGGCCAGTCATTCTGCCGTGAAGCAGTAGTGTGCTAACATTACTGCGTTTCGATCTGAAGGGCACTGAGAGCGAGCGTAATCACTGGGCATATGAGACTTAAGAGCTTACGTTTCAGAGTGACGGGTGTGGTGCTACACAGAAATATTCTGAGTAACACAGCATCTGTTATGGACAAACGTTGCACTTACCATCAGGTGAACGTTTTGCTCGTCTCGAAACTTTATCAAAAAAAAAAGATCCTCTAGGACAGTAAAGGACAATGTCTCGGCTCCATACGTCATGACTGACAATATGCACTGCCTTAAGAGTTTAGTTTCGTTAAAGAAATATGCGACGAAAATATGTGTCACTGTTTACCGAACCCAGCCGCATTGTATTCATCGCAGCAGAGATAATAATAATAAAGTCTTTTTATTTTAAAACATAAGTACTTATATCTATGCTTTACTTATTGTTGTAATTTTAGAATACTTTTACTAGTATTGAAATAAGACAAATATTTATTTTTGTTTTTATGAGTTAAAGTTATACAATGTAGTACTTGATGCCGTGTTTTATTATGCTATATAAAGTAAGTCACTATTTTTTCCCATATAAGGAGTAGGCAGACGCCACACACGTAGCCCACTTTTCACCCCCGCGGTAAACGAGACGTAACGGGTGGCGAACCACGTCGCTGCCATTTTGGTACGACTCAAAAAATCTTACTCCTCATTTGCGACGAGCAGTACAGTGACAGCATTGCATAATATTGTTATACTTCAGGAATAAAGACTGTCCGTACAATACCATATTCACCTCTTACGACACCTCGGTAGGACAGAGGTAGGTGCTATTCTACTCTGCTAGACACCTATCGGCATACTCTGCCTGACACCTATCAGCATACCGCTGGTTGGTGCTGCTTATTTCGTTTGAAAAATGCAGATAAGCAAAGGCCATTTTACTGGGAATAAGATATTCAATCCATCTTATTTTTCGAAGATGACAATGCGTTTACTCTTTACAGAGTATCATTTGATGGTTTGGAATTGACGGCAGAATAACTGACACTGCGTTAGTACCTACCTAGGCGGATTCTTGCACAACATTCCTATCATAGAAAATCGTAGTGAGAGGAATCGTTTTTGCAGAGACATTCCCACGATAAAGCTCTATTTAAGCTTTATGTTATGAAGCTTTCACGATACCAGCATAATAACTAAAAACTTAATTTATTGTAACAATAATTTTCAAAATGCTAATGACATTTTTATTTGAACTTAAATACAGCAATCCATTTCTCCAATTGATATAATGAATAAATTATGATTGCCGCTTGGGGCATAAGAGAATCTACCACCCATTTTCATCCCGTGGGTGTCGTAAAAGTCGACAGAGGGAACATAAAAACCAGAAGATGGCCAGCAGCATCTTCCTGGAACATCTCAATAAATAAACTGCAGTTGCCTACCCGCCAGCCAAGCTTGGCAACTATAGCAAAATCCCCCCAAACTTTTGTGGCAATCTTTGGAGGAGGCCCATGTTCAGCAGTGGACTAGTGTTAGGCTGAAATGATGATGAATATGATTTAATAATGAGAAATTACTTTTTAATGTTAAAGAGGTATCATCGGCTACATAAGCATGCCTTTTTTAAGACTTTAAATATGTTTTAAAACTATTAAAATGTAATAGATACTATTCTATTAACAAAACTCTAACTATCCACCATTGAAATCAAATGTCTGCGATTTTATACTAAGAGTTCTTAAATCTCGTTAAAACTCTAAAAGTGCATTATTTTTTATGCTATTAAATTTTTTAATTATTTGTCTGTGGTAACGGAGTGTGAGTAGGCGCAATTTAAAAAAAATAGGCTAATTGTTTATTTCTATGTGTCCTAGTCTGTGTGGTGGCGGCTCGATAAAAGAATACTACCACTCCATCTCATCCAATGGCGATGGATCTCGTAAAAGGCGAGTAAGGAATTAAACTACACTGTGCACCCAACAGCGCATGATGGCGATGGGCTCACCACCTATCACACCAAGTGCATTATATTGTTTTGGTGAAACGTGGATTGTGGCAGTCATCTGTTTTTGCAGTGAGTGCCCAGTCTCTGACTACCCCTTATGGGATACAGTCGTGGTCTTATGTATGTATGTATGTGTGTCTCAAATTAACATAAAATTTCACCTAGCCAGTATATACGATGTGTATGAGTGTTGTTCCTCGAAGTCTCACAATAAATAATTTAGTCACGAAAATTTTAATTAACCGCTCTTATCTGACTCAGGTATAACACTCGAACACCGAGTAAATTGCACCTTGTCAAAACGCGCCACCATTATTGGCCATACATTTTTAAGCGCGCGATAACGCTATCGCACTCGGCAGGGTTACGTGGTAGGCCGGGCCCGCGTTATCGTCAGTTTCTGCATGAACGCGCGCGTTACGGTCCACCCTCTCTCGCCCCCTCAGCTCCTGTAACTCCCCGTCACCCCCAAAGCGTAGCGTCGCGAAAACCGTACACTCTTGACACTTGAACTTAATTTATTCAGTTTAGTTTACTTTGGGTATCTCATTATACGGAAACTATCACCCGCGAGTAAACATTTGTAAATATAACTTTTAATGATTATGTATTTTAAACTTTTCTTTTGCTAATTGCAAATCCTTTATTTATGTTGTACGCCATTGAAGTAACTAATTTAAAGTAAATTTATAAAAAAACTGCGTGTGTGTTTAAATTATTTAGAGAATTATTAAAAACTTATATTTATAACGTTACATCTAGTATTCAATATATCATTATAAAATATAGTCGCGAGCCATAAACAAATGTTGATAGACAACTTTAAACTTTTTCCTTTGATCGCGTGGCATAGTGCCTGACCTTCTGGTTCGAATACCAGTAGGAGCCAAGATTGGAAAATATAAATTGTTGGTTTTCGGGTCTGCTTATGCTGTGATCATCTCCGTGTTCTGACACTGCGTCCTAGCCTACATCCTATTCCTCCTATATTTTATTTCATTCGCCACGATTCCCCAACGACTTCCCTACGCGAATAGGGAATGGTTTTTGGCAGTGATACGTTGAACTAACTTTTTTTTATTGTAAAAGTGACGAAAGGAGCAAAACGTTCACCTGACGGTAAGTGCAACGTCCGCCCACAACAAATGCTGTGCCAACCAGAATATATCTGTGTGTCACCACACTGCGCCATTTACAGTGCCCCTCAAACCGAAACACAGTAATACTTGCACACTACTGCTTCACGGCAGAATAACTGGCCCTGTGGTGGTACCTACTACCTACCTAGACGGATTCCTGCATAGGAATCCTACCACCAGTAAACTATTTGATATGGTCAGAAGTTTCGCTAAAATATTTGCGTAATATTAAATTTTCGTAGCTATTTCTAATCATATACAATATAAAAATATGTAATGGCAATATTTTATAAAAGTATCAAATTTTTAGATAGATTTCTGCTTAAATACAAATTGTTGGTTTTCGGGTCTGGTTATGTTATGAACGTTCCCGTGTTTCTGACACTGCATCCTATCCTACAACAGATGTTATCGCATCAACGTTACATTGAGCACGGGTAGGTTGGGACGTATAAGTGCCATTGTGTTTGCGCGTACACTTGTAACACTATAATATCTCCTGCGCAGTTCATAGCTCCCGACAATATTCGATCGCCGTGTTCGAAATCGGCCAGGAGAATATCATCAACTTCTACTTTTTATTTAGGCTAACTAAAAATAAGTATAAAGACATCTTTTTTAGCCATCAAAACTTCGGTTACAAAATAAGAAATAGCACACGCAAACAAAAAGTTGTTCACCCATTCACTATTTAAAACGAAACGAATCTTATTTCTTATAAATATTTATTACCGTTACTATCGGTTCGATTATTTGGTTCAAATACTGGCAATCGACAGACAGCTATGTCGGGAAGGTTCGGTAGTACAGTGCTTTTGCTACGATGCTTCGATTCCCGAAAGGGACAAGTATTTGTATGCCATACAAATAATTCTCCATGAGAAGTTTATGTCTGTAAAACGCCTCTCTGTTTCAGACAGCAGTGTGGAGTTTATCAAAAAAAGGAGAGACAGGCCATGTAACGCGAATAAATAAATATTTTATAATTTGTTTATTATTATATTAAGACATTTGGCTGAATTGCCTGGACTAAGGCTGAACATTGTGCCTACTTCAACATTAATGACCTTCTTTTCTGTACATATGTTCAAGCAAATAAAGTTATTCATTTGATTTGATTTTAACGAGGTCAGGCGTTCATAAGTCATTCGATGTTTTTACTTTTACTTGACTTCATCATCATCATCATCATTTCAGCCTATCACTAGTCCACTGCTGAACATAGGCCTCCCCCATAGATAGCCACAAAATTTTGTAGCTCTCATATTGGAGGGATTTTGCTATATTTGACACGCTTGGTAGGCGGATTGGCAACCGCAGTTTACTTATTCACATGTTCCAGGAAGATGTTGCTGCCCATCTCTTTATCGGTTTTAATTTCCCTCTGTCGATTTTTACGACACACCTACGGGATGGGATGGGGTGGTATATTCTCTTTGGCCGCTACCACACGGCTTACTTGACTTATTTACTAAATATTCTTCTCGATAAATCTTATATTTTTTAATAATTTTACTAACAGATATGTAACTAGAAATGTTTCTTATCATTTAATAGAACTTTAGACATATTAAGAGAATAAATAATAACAGCATTTTTTTAAAATATCAAGTAATCTAGAACGCGCTACGACTCCCCTGGTAGTGGGTGGCGCGAGACAGCACGGCCCGCGAATTCTCCTTAGCGGATTACTAAAGCGGACACGCCGCAGAATAACCTAGCTCTTAAAATCTCCTCCATTCATAACCTCGCGCTTGCGTTCTCAAAACGGTAAAGGTTCCGGCTAAAAATATTATGCTATATTTTTAGTCGACGCTTGCGTGGGTAATGGCGACTTGACGTCACACGTATAACCTTTAATTTAATGGTTATATATGGTAAATACTTCGTGTTACTTTGAACATAAGCGAAGTTAATTAACTTATTCCTGAATCGTACAATGCTAAGTTTCCTGTATCATCATAATATTATTAATCACTAGCCTTATAATCAGTCCACTGTTGGACTTAAGCTTTTATCAAGTCAGGGTTTGGTCGTTAAAAAAAGCTATTAGAAAGCTGGTATGTTTTGCGACATCTTGTAAGGAATAGCAGTGATTATAATGTCCGTTTTAAGAAAACTTCTATTGTCGTTAAATTATAAGTTTATAACATACTATTCCGAATATTTCGCATTTAAACTTTGTATTTTTCAAAAAATGATCATTAGAAGAGAAAAATTGAATTGTATATGGTTAATGATTTCTTATATTTACGCAAATAATTATTACACATTTAAATAAAACTAATTTTACGGATTTTATCAATAAGGTCAAGTATTGGTACTCCCGTGACAATGGGTGCTGTAAAGCGCTCGAAACGTTGGGTTATAATTAGTTAAAAAATAAACCCGTGAAATGTGTTTTATTTAAATTTTATATGGTTATTAAAAAAAATTGTATGTTATAATATTAATTCTAATATATGAATGTAAGACGAAAATAATGGTTTTTGAAAGAGAAGAAAGTATGACGGATTGCAAAGTTCTGATTGAAGGAGAAAGAGTAGAACAAGTGAAAGTATTTGTATACTTAGGTCAAAAGTTTGCGAGAGACGGAGAGTACGACAATGATATTAAGCGAAGAGTGTTGGCAGGAAACAAGTGTGTGGAAACAACTTTTTGTAGCCAGAACGTTTCTAAAAAGACACGACAAGCTGTACATAGAGAAGTACTGGTCCCCACACTAAAGTATGGTAGTGAAAAGTGGGACTGGCATCATGACAGTAAGATTAGTGCTGTGGAAATGAAAAGTTTCAGTAGTATAGCTGCAGTGACTTTGATACACAAAGTGAGGAACAGCGTGATAAGGGAACGTTGCGGTGTGGTAGAAGATCTAGTGGCAAAGATAGAGAAAGAAACGCTGAGGTGGTTTCGTCTCGAAGAGAGGATGGATGAAAGAAGATTACCGAAACAGATTTATAAGGCGAGTGTGAATGGGCAAACCGGTAAGGGTCGACGTAGGCAAACGAATCACGATTATATCGAAGACGTTTTAAGGAACGGTCAAAAGTACTCCGCAATCGACGAGCGTGTATTAAAACACTAATTAAAGTAGAAGAAGCTAAAGATATGTACCAGGATCGTACCTTGTGGAAAGATGTGGTCTCTACCTACCGCAATGGGAAATAGGTGTTATTTATGTATGTATCTATTAAATAAATAAAAGATGGGCTTGTCTATATTTTCGATTATTTACATATTGAAAAATCAACATTATCACTAACCATTAAAGAGACTTTTCTATTTTATATATTTGCTTACTTTTAAAATCTGACCACTTTTTTAAAAAATTCACATGTTATTAACATGGGCTATTACATTCTACATATTATAACATAGGCATTCGTTTTATCGTAATGTATCTCAGATAAAGTTACATGAACTTCTAAAGTCCATGCGAACATAACCGCAAGGACTGGTCAAAATCAACGAAAATCATAAGTAACAACCTAATATTTATTGTTGAATTTAGCATTTATAAGTATTATTAGATATTGCCGCTTTGTTGTAAACTTGCCTCCAAAAACTTCCAAGCCCACTAAACAACATGGAAGATGAAAATCGCGGCAAGTCGAATAAATCCTGCCGCTATCGCCCGCTTGCTTAGAGAATTAATTATTACTTGTGCTCGCTTTTCCGCGGCAACTTTCATGGAGAAAACTCAACACTGTCTCCATTCGTTATACTTTGTTTCTTTGATTCAACTTAGGGATATTCGTTATTGGTTTGTGTCTTCTCTGAATTATGTCTTAAACGGTAATTAATTTTCTTTTATTATTAATTTCAATTGTTATTAAGACTTAAAATCGCCGTTCTCTAAACGGTAATTAATTTACTACACAAATAAACGAACGAATTTTGAAGTGAAATTTGATTAGACGCGATGAAAAAAAATTCTTCAACGTCAAATTTGAGTGCAGCCTTTATTCGTTGCAGAATGACACCATAACATGCAATGTCTGTCACAATACTGCTCGTGTGAACGTAAAGGAGAGTAAGATTATTTTTGACTCGTACCAAAATCGTACCAAAGGCGAAGAGGCCTCCCGTCACGTCTCGTTTCCCGCGGGGGCGAAAACTGGGTTACGTATGTGGCATCTGTCTACTCCTTATATGGGCCTAAAAAGGCGTAACTGTATGTATGATAAGACATCCTCATCACCAGCCCGTAAATATTCAGACTTATGTTCAGTCACTGTTGGTGTGCTCTCTGACGAGATGCCAGATTTACCGTAATGACCACGCTTGGCAGGCTGATTGCCGCCGCTACCCGTCATCGGTCTGATATTTTTCGAGATAGTTAGTCTGCCATCTGTAGGCCAAAAAACTTTTCCAGGCATTAGACTGGCATAGCCACAACTTACTACTTCAGTTTATTATTACGGGTGTGCCATTTAACTCTCATTAGAGGTAAATTTAAGGTTACCACCATCGCGTAATCATTATAAAAATTTGTCGCAATTTCTACATTTTACTGGCGGTAGGATTGCTATATGTTGGAATCCGTCAAGGAAGGTACCAACCACCCCTGGGCAGTAGGGGGCAAACGTTTGCAATTGTTTCGATTTGAAGGGCTCAGTGAGGTAGTGTAATCACTGCACATATGAGATTTAAGAACTGATGTCTCTGGGTGACGAGCGCAGTGTGTAAATAATTAATTTTTATTAATGAATATTTATCAAACTGCACGATCTCATATTCCATTTCCGATTCAAATTAACATAATTATACATTAAGTAACAGCCTATAAATGTCTCACTGCTGAGCATAGGCCTTCTCTAATTTCTGAGAGGGTTTTGGAGCTAGGAAGAATCCGCCACGCTGCTCCAATGCAGGCTGGCGGACTCCACAAGTCCTTGAAATATTTTTATTTCTCAGACATGCATGGTTCCTCACGGTGTTTTCCTTCACCGCCGAGCACGTGGTAAATCACTTAAAATTGCAATTAACAATTTTAGTGGTCCCGGCACTGGGTATCGAACCCAGGTCACTCGAGTACTATGAAATTTAAAATCGAGCATCTAGCCCCTGAGCTACCACGGAGGGCTAGACATAAATTCACGTAAATCCCACCACAGATTAATTATAAAAAATAACAATGTAAACGGTACCTAACTTTGAACTTCGAAGTGTATAAATGTGAAGTAGTAAATCAAAGCGCTTATCAAAGTTAGTAAAATAGTTGATAAATTATGAGTGCCGACTCCAAGTTAATAAGCATCGGATACTCGAGTGCAGGCGGGGTGTGCCCTGATAAAGCCTCGTAACCGAAATTGCCAACCTAACAATTTTACGTAATTTGATCTTGTGCGATTGCCTTTTAACTTTGTAAACCGTCTTTGGTAATTTACAATCAATTAAAACTTGTAATCATCGATCAGACAGTAATGTGGTCAAATAATAAAAGAAGAAAACGTGTGTCGTTCGGGATTTTTTTTATTGGATAAAGTAACGAAACAAGCAAAACGTTCACCTGATGGTAAGTGCAACTGCCCATGACAAATGCTATGTCACCCGGATAATTTCTGTGTGACACCATACTGCGCTCGTCACCCTGAGACATAAGATCTTAAGTCTCATATGCCCAGTGATTACGCTAGTGCCCTTTAAGCCGAAACACAGTAATGTTGGTACATTACTGCTTCACGGCAACATAAGCGGCCCTGGGGTGATAATTACCTAGATGGATTCCTACAAAGGAATCCTACCACCAATTATTATGTTACCCCTATAATATTCAAAATTAAGAGATAAATAGAGTATAAATAAAGTTTTTCTAATATTACTTACTTTTATTTGCGTTCACAAATTTTGCTTTGCAATTTTTTATTATCTACCCCTGTGGCAGAGTAAGAACGCCTCACCTACGTGGTTCTCATAAAAGTCAATTAAAAGAAATGCTAGATAAATCTCGTAACCTCCAACAGATGGCGGTGCCATCCATCTCAAGCGCGTAAGACTTCATTTATTTTGGATTGTTGACAAATTATTAGACTTCTAGTAAGTTCTTCAGTTTATATTTTCGGTGATGTAATTGCTGTTAGCCTTCTCGGCTTTTACAGCTTCATCGGATACTTGCTTCATCGGATACTTCTTCAGTTTACTAGTACTTGCCTAGCGTGGCAATTGCAGCCAATCGTTACACTTTCAGAGCCTATGTTCAACAGTGGATTATTTACACATCGCTTTCAATATACTTTGCCCCTTTTTAAGTTTCGTAGAAAAAAAATCAAAGCGCTATGACGGCGAACAGTTAATAATAAAACTCAGGCTTACCTAAGTCACTTTTCCGTATGTAAGTGTAATTCATGCTGTATATTACCTTCTTATTTTCTTTCCTAATATTTTACATACTAAAACTATTTCTGACACACTCAAGCTCTCTGTGCCCCAAATAAACTTACAATTTTCCCATTTACGCAATACAAACGTATTAAGTGATGTTCTAGCTTCAATTTTTATTGATATCTCTCCAGGTGAAGAGGCTCTGGAAGGCTTGGAAGGCCTGCACTCGGACGAAACGGGGTCTGGGGATAACTCTAACGCAGGCTCTAGCGGCGCTGACGACGACGCCGCACGATTGCGGCTTAAACGAAAGCTGCAACGTAACCGCACTAGCTTCACGAATGAGCAGATCGATAGCTTGGAGAGAGGTAAGCAATATTACGTATTATCAATGTGAAAAAACTGTAGTGCGAGAAGAGGACTGAATAAACTTCTCACAACTGAAATTAGCACACCAGACATACGAGTAGTAAGATGCCGTTTTACATCAGTGCTTTTCTGAAATTAATATGCTAAGTCAGCATAAGCTTTATGCAGTCCAATGCAAATATAATTATTCAGACTTCACTTGATAAATTTATAATGAACAAACTATTAAAAAATAGTTGAACAAAACTGTGAATATGAATATTATATTAATGTGCGGTGTTTTGGCGGCTTAAGAGATTCTACCACCCCATCGCAGCCAGTTAAAACCAGAAGATGGACAGCAGGATCTTTCTGGAACATCTGAATAAAGAAACCGTGATTGCCTGCCAACTATGGCTAAATACCACCAAAATGAGAGCTACTAAAGTTTTTTGTGGCAACCTATTGGGGAGGCCTATGTTCTGCAGTGGATTGGTGATGAGCTGAAATGATGATGATATTCGTTAAAGTATTAAGGCTGCATCTTGTAGTACAGATGTATTACAGTCTTAAGACATTCTCAGTTGAAATTCAAGAGAGTTTAGTTTAAAATACAATTTCACAGAAATATATTTCTTTTGCAAATGTTATTTAAACAATATAATTTTGCCAGAATTTGAGCGGACTCACTACCCAGATGTCTTCGCGCGGGAACGACTTGCTGCTAAAATAGGACTACCTGAAGCTAGGATACAGGTGAGTTCAGACAGTATTTTTATGTTTCTATTATTTTACATAAACTTAGTGTGATTTCAATTTTTCTATTTAACGTTGTTACTATTGTTATTATCTACAGTGCCACAACTGACTGAAATATATCGAATACTATTGAAAAATTGTTTGTAAAATAGTATTATACGTTTATTTCCAAAATATGAGTAGTGTTCAATAAGTCTTGAATTATAAAAGTTCTGTCAAATCCAGTAACGCACTACTGGCTAACCTCTAAGTTCAATGAAACTGTTAAAACTATGAAGCTAAAAGCAAAAACTTCTTTAAATGTACGGGGTATTGAACTGGTTTAGTATTGAGTATTGGACTGATATAGCAATTAAAGTTTAAAAAAAATCGCTTTTTAATAAATATGTTACTAAAAGGTTTCTTTTAAGGTTTTGATCATTTAATAGGCATAACGTAAATATTTAAAACTTCATTAAAATTCGAAACTTGAATACACGAAGCGTTACTGAGATCCGAACACGATATTCGGTTTTGGTACCCATTGAAACAATAGAATAATTTTATTAAACGAAAAACTGCCGTGTGATGGCGGCTTAAGAGAATCTACCACCCCATCTCATCCCGTTGGTATCGTAAAAGTCGACAGAGGGTAAAATAATACCAGAAGATGGGCAGCGACATCTTCCTGGAACATCTGAATAAATAAACTGCGGTAGCCAACCCGCCTGCCTATCCTGGCAACTACTCATATAACGAAATACCCCCAAAATAACTACAAATTTTTGTGGCAATCTATGTCCCCCATATGCCTATGTTCAGCAGTGGACAAGTGATAGGCTGAAATGATGAAAAGCAAAACCATAAGCGTCATCGCTTTAGCGCGTAACTATCGCGCGTGTTGTTAACCTTCGCCGACCTCAAGGTGTGGTTCTCGAATCGGCGCGCGAAGTGGCGGCGCGAGGAGAAGATCCGGTCACAGCGACGTAGCCCCGAATGCGCGTTCGCCGCGCAGACTCACGCACCCGCGCATCCAACGCATCCGCCGCATCCCACGCATCCGGCGCATCCTACGCATCCATCGCATCCGGCGCATCCGACTCAACCACCACACCCGACGTATCAGCCGCCACTAAATGTGGATACCTACAGGTAGACTTAACATTGATTGTAATCTAATATCATGTGAAATAATACAGTGTCATTATTGGATTTAACCTAAAATTTAAATTCTGTTATCTTTTCATAACATTAAATAAACATCAATTATTTTAATGACCTCTTCTATTTACGCGAATACGATATAAAAAACTACATTTTACGGAAGTTATCGCGTTTGCTTTTACTATTTATAACCCAACGTTTCAAGCGCTTTACAGCACCTATGGTCATGAGGGGATTGAGGTGATAAATGTCCCGATGTCATAGTTAATCCGGGGTATCTTCCGCTTCTAATTATAATTTTTGGGTCCGATCTACACAGAATGAGCTTACTGTGTCTTGAAGACTTGCATTGGTATGATTGGTTTTTGATTTATATTAATTAATATTAGGATCCCAAGTCGGTGGTAGTACCCAACCATCTTCTCTATTGAAATTAAGATGTTTTTTTTTTCAATTTCAATAGAAATAGAATCATCCTTGCTAGGAGTCAGAGTTCTTTTGGCAAATGATTTGTGGCCTATTAAGTCTGATATAATTTTTGGAATGATCCAGAACATGGTCATAGACTGCAGTCTTCTTAGAGCGTCAATGCTTCACGTCGGCTATATGTTCTTTTACTCGGGTTTTATTGATCTTTTTGTTTGCCGTATGTAAGAGAGACCACATTCCCAATCCAGCTTGTATACTCCTGCATCTTGTAGAGGGATGTGACACTTGACATATGGTAAAAACTGAATTATCAATTATTTTTCCTTCAGCCCTCTAACTCCTATGGGATACGGAGGAGGAATATCGGAAGCATCACTATGCGAAGGGGGCGAAGCAGAACTTTGCAAAGGAGGCTTCGCCGGATATCCACGATACGAGCTGGGCTACCGTGCTCCGCATGCCTACGTCAACCACAACTACCAACACGAAGCCGCATCGCCCACGCCAGGTAACTACCTCTGGCTTTATTACATTTGAGTAACAGTACTATTATGGTGGCCAATTTTCGACATTGACGAGATCTTCCAAATACTTCCGGAAGGTTTTGGCTTTGAACGGCACAGGAAATATTCAATTACACTCGATCGTGTGATCCTTGATTCGTATTGCCTATACAGTATAGTTTTCTATGAGCTGATATAGAACTATACAGTATAGGCAATAAATAATATGGAGAGAACATTTGTAGTATCATGAAAAATTCTGGATATCAACAGTTTGGGCATTTTTAGAAATTACATGAATTACTTTATATAACGAATACTTTTTTTACTACTCTTAACTGAATTAACTTAAAACATTCACAAATTTTTGTTATAAATCATGTGGTATCTAAAGGAAATCTACCAACACAATTAGTCGCGTGTATGCACACGCTAAAGTCGTCAAGGAGAATATGCTAGCATGACATAACGTGGACAGCAGCAACTACCTAAAATATCAAATTAAATAAATAACCGTTGCCAATGCGCTTGTGAAGCAAATGAGGAAAATATCGCCTCCATCAGGTGAGCACTTAGTTGAGGGGAGGGGGAGCTCCATGTGAAGTGGACTTGCTGTAAGAAAGAAGATGATTCAAATAATTCTAATTAATAAAATAATTCTTCCCACAGAACTGGGAGGTCTTTTGGGCGCAGGAGTATCCGTACCTTTAGCCGTGCCGGGGCACGACGCGCAATATTGGTCGCGTCTGCAGTGACCTTGGTGGCACTAGCCGGCGACGCACTTGCATACTGTCCACTATACACCTACTTCATAGTGCACACGAAACAATCTGAGAAAACGATAGCCTTCAGTACCTTTGCACTTCGGACTGCTGAA
This sequence comes from Luehdorfia chinensis, assembly GCA_019845155.1. NCBI lineage: Eukaryota > Metazoa > Arthropoda > Insecta > Lepidoptera > Papilionidae > Luehdorfia > Luehdorfia chinensis. The sequence goes on from JAHVAK010000125.1 coordinate 3,861,737, forward strand.
TGCACTAGCGACCTTTCAATATCTTCCTATAAAAGATAACCTTTTCCGGTTATTGCTTATTAATTTTCGTCAGTCTTACTAAAAATGATTTGCTAAAGACATATTAACTGCTGCAAAATATTTAACAATATACAGGTAAATAATGTAACGATTCAATTTGTAATATAGTACTCATTTGTTTACGTATTTACATATAATTGCAAAAAAAATGTAAGGCGCCGGCGTAAAAAATCTACCACCCGCTTCATCTTATGTATCTCGTAAGAGTTCACTAAGCCAGAAAATTCTATGGCCTCCATCAGGTGGTGGATTAATTACCACAAAAATGCCAGATCGAAAATTCACGGACCGGTGACGGAGAGAAACTTCTAAGGTACGAGGCGTCTTGTACTGCGATTTGTAATCCGCTTGCCAAGTGTGGAGTTATGGCCAATCTTCTCTTCCAGCGGTGGACAATTAATAGGCTTCTATTGTAAAGTGATGATATCGAACCAATGTTAAACATTTTTTACAAGTCATTCACCTAAAGCAATTTTAATTGCCAGTAATTGCACAAAATGTAACTTTCAGCGTACACATATTTTATGTTTCTACTTTTTATTGTTATTTAACGCTTATTGAATTAACACCGCATAGTATTGAAAAAATAACATATCTACATAAGAAATTAAACAGAGCACAAAGTTCAGGCTCAAATTATATTTAATGTAAATTAAACTATTTCTTTCAAAGACATTACATTAGTTCCGTTCATTCAAAATGAACGATTTAAGTTAAAAAGAGACAAAAGGAACTATTTCCTTCTTTTATCAATTACTGTCCCTTAATTTATCTCTCTCCACTACAGTCACATCTTTTGTAGTATTCGATAAATTAAGTAATACTGGTAATAGTTTGACTGGATGTACATCAAAAATACATATTTTTAGTACGTAGACGTAATAATTTCAAATGAAATAATTTGATATGTAACATAAGTGTTGTTTTGAATTTATTTAACTATGTATGTAGAACTAGTGTAGTTAATTTCTAAAGTAAATTATCCAAATTGTATATGTTGCAAATGTATATGAAATTAGACTACTTAGATAAAACATGAGGGCTAAATACAATTTATGAGTCGCTTATAAAATTTATGCTTGTAAAGATAAAAAAAATCAAAAGATAATTTCACAGGATATGACAGACATGAAAGGACTGTATGCTTATTAGGCTTGTGTCTGTCCCTGTAGATGAAAAGAAATAACTTAGTAGAAATCAAATGACGAATTCTGGCGCCGACTCCTAAATATTGTTTTATTTTAATTTGTGTATATTTCGAGTTTTATGCTTAATTATTGAGCATCAAGTGCTCGAGAAAGTGAAGCTTCATTAAAGGTCAACTTTCACTGTGCTATCTTTGATACCTGAATATGCTACGTGGGCACTGGCATAAAGCCGTAAATATAAAAAAAAATAAAAAACCAAAATTAATTCGATCAAAAAATTAATTTAGTTGCCAACTACAACAACGTGAGCCGTGGTAGCTCAGGGGCTGGGCGCTCGCTTTTAATTTCATAGTACGAGAGTGACCTGGGTTCGATTCCCGGTGCCGGCACCAATAAAATTGTTAATTGCAATTTTAAGTGCTGACTTACCACGTGCTCGGCGGTGAAGGAAAACATCGTGAGGAAACCCTCATGTCTGAGAAATTAAAAATATTTCGAAGACATGTGAAGTCCGCCAACCCGCATTGGAGCAGCGTGGCGGATTCTTCCTAGCTCCAAAACCCTCTCAGAAATGAGAAGAGGCCTGTGCTCAGTAGTGGGACATTTATAGGCTGAAACTTTTTTACTTTACTTTACAACAACGTATCAGTCGATACATAAACATAAATTATTATTATGAACATATTACACGGATCTTTATATTTTGTTCCATGTGTCCACATTAAATTACAGTTCTTTCTTTGTTTTGTCTGTCGTTACCCAATTGTATAAAGAAATGTTTAATATTTAACAAGTTCAAAAGCTTCCCATTCAGTCTTGAACACTGATTGATTTGGTCAACGTCGAATACTTCCGGTAATCGACGCTGTCATCTTGCGCAGTAAATATTATAGTGCCATCAATTAAGCACAGAGACACTCACTCATCTTCCTCTTCTCTCCGATGAAGCGTTTATGGAGGAGATTGGAAGTACTTTCACCTAGACCTAAAAGTCAACTACGAGTATTTTAGTGTTGCATTTTATTGTCTTCGGCTGGGACTCGAACCCATGACTCGGAATTCAGCAGTTCTCTCTGAGCCACGCGCTCGCCAGACATAAAACACGTGAAGCATGTATTAATTAATTAAGGTGTTATTTTTAATTTTTTCAAATTGTATAAATAAGATATCTAGAAGACGGCTTTGCCCTATTGAATGAATAAAAATAGTAAAATAGCAACCACAAAATTCCACCAATAAATTTATAGTGAAATTAAAACATAATAAGGACGTACGTTTTATATTACAGTGAAAAAAAGTTTTATTCGTTTTTGTAAACATAGTTCTATATGCAAAAAGTTTATGTATTATTGTATTTAATTCATGTATTAATGTATTTTATGTTAAATACGCACGATAAATAAATGCACGTCATACTAATTTAAAATCACCACCGTAAAATGTTTCAATTAAATAGGATATTAATTTCGAATTTATTAATAATAGATGTAAACTGTATAGTAGATACGTAATATCATAATAAATATGTGAATAATTGTGATGTCGAAAAACCGTTTTAATAAAATACATTATAATAACATAACACATTTTTGAATTAAAACAGCGCACGTGTTTCATTTGTAACCTATATATGTAAATAGCAAGAAATGTCATAAATTAGTACAGGGAAGCCTACCCAAGAGCTTTAAGTTCGAATTACAAAAAAAAAACAATAAATATCAACTGAATGAAAAATCAGGCATATCTCATAGCCTCCGACAAATATGCACCAACCTAGATTATTCAGACCAGCAACGAACATAGGTGTCGAAAAATGCTAACAATTCAACTCTGCCATTATCCTTTATTCCTTATAGTAAGACCGTTAACTTGGGCGCCTGGAATATAGGCTCTCCTAAGTTTCGCGCATATACACTCAGGAATAAAATAGTAACTGTAAAAACTATGCAGTCCAGAGATGATTTGTAAGGAAATTGTATGTAATGTGATTGTGTGACAACATTTTCGCTTATAAATCATTTAAGATGCGTACGATTACCTACGTCGTGTTTCAAGTCTACGATTAAAACCATGGATAATAAGAATCCACATTTTTTATTCAATTGTTCCAAATGTAAAAAATACGCAGAGTACACAATTTCTTGGAAATTAATACCTAAAGGCAAGGAACGGGAATTACATATAAAAATTAACAGATTAAATACAGTGAAAATAAAAATAATCCAGACCTAGCAATAATCGAAAACTCGAATGATTGCTACTGTTATGAATGTTGTATATCTAGGATATGGAGTGTAGAGGTAAGGAGCGACGGCTCACATAGAACGATTCACGAAAGTGTCCGACAAAATGCACAGAATAATGTTTCAGAAAATATCCGAATTGCGGAAATGTAGCAAAAGCCTAAAGTTAACAGTATTAGATAAAGTGAAGTATGCTAAACGAAATTACTAAAATATAAAATCAGTTGTAAAAGAGGTGTTGATAAAAGTACTGTAAATAAAATGTCAATTGATAACGTAGTGCAGTGAAAGTTAACGCGATACCCAGCTGGGTGAATAATACAGTATTGTAAATCCATTATTCCTTCCTCAAGAAACACGTTGTTATAACGTAATACTTGCAGCAGCCGGGTAAAAAAAACTGGCTGCTTACATTATATCTACAATATTATATCATTATTATATTTTAAGTTTTGACAACGTCTTCAGGTGACGTTATTTCATCAAAGTTTAATTTTGCTGGTTCCCTAAAGCTTAAAACCTTCCAACGACTACGGCGACTGACGGTCGGTCCCACTCCCAACCCACGCACTGCGTAACTGTCACGGTAATTCGGCCAATAACAGCTGGCCCAGTGACGCTTGAGCCAGTAAGAATCAATCATGCGTCTTTTGCAATTTACGCAATTTTAATTAGTTGAAGTTACGTGTTTATCAGACGGAAGTTTGTTGTCACAATTTTAGAATGACAAATTGTTGAAGGTTTTTTCGTTCGCTGGTAGCAATATTAATACTTAAAAAAAAACAAAATTCCATATTCAAATTATTTTAATTAAAGCTTTGAACATTCTACAGTAATATGCCTAGAATTATTGCTATTCAATTAGTTTACAGTAAAACTAACTCTTAAATAATAATCAACGCATCTGACGGCATTATGTTCATAGAATTCAATATAGTTAAAACTTTTTTTATTAATAAAATCACTTAACAGTAAATTTGTTTATCTAAAATTTTGTTTTTATTATTTATTTAAATTTGTTTCGTTGCATTTGTATCATTCCGGTGTCACATTTCGTAAAAAATTATGTACTAAGTTTATTACCTACTAAAAAAAATACTTATTGTAACTAATCTAACATTGTCTAAATCCTGAACACTCAAAAAACACTAGCTTTAAAAACAATTTCTTAATGTCTAATCCCAACAAGCAATTTTACACCACCGTACAAAACTTCTTACAGATTTATTTTAAAAAAACGGTAACTAAATACACAATATAAGTATTTATTAATATTTTATAAAACGTAGAAGTCTTGATGACATCATAACGCCAATTCAAATCAACGAAAAAATTTGTACGATTGTCCTTACTTTGGTTAATTTTATTACAAATCATAACTCTTCATCTAATAGTAACGCATCAATGTCGTTAAGCAAATCTTTATCTCTGCTATCATTTATAGTCAAATTCTTATGACAGCTGGCTACAACATCGGGTACATTCTTAACTAGACCTAAGTCGAGATCCGATATAGACACATCGTTCTCTTCTACATCCCCGCACAAATCAACTATGACGACTGGATCACCAATTTTCGTAGATTCTACATCTATTACTTCAGTATCGGACAATTTACCACTATGACACTCGGATATCTCGATGCTAACAAACTGAACTTCCGTGTCTGAATCATTGTCCGTTTTAATGCTATACTCAGTTTCATCATCTTTACTTTCACTGTTTGTCGTACAGACACTAGCATGCCTATGTCTAATCAGTCTAGGTTTCGATGTGTGCTCGCCAATTTTGATTCTTTTAAATTCATAACAATTATCAACTAATTCGTCTTCGTGTATATCATATACATCACTCTGCTCAGAAAGGGTACGCTTTCTGTTCGCACTTTCGATACGTTTCTGTTCTGTTTTCGATTGATTCGACTGTACGGGGGCGTTGCGGTCGACATTTTTGTAAACTATTGAATTGCTTCTAACTACTTTAATGATTTTATTACCGGTGGTCGTATTGATTTCTTGCGTAGACAACTTTCTTTTCCTACTACTCAAGTTTAAAGTTATTGGTGTAGAGTGTATTATTGTATCACTCCCTTTTTTTCTAGCTCTAATTTCGTCTAAGGAAAGAACTTTAAAATCTAAAGAATTTCTGCGTTCTGTACCCTGTTTCTTACCTGCGATTTCGTCAAGTGTTAACCGATCGTATTTCGTGGAAAGGTTAGCTCTGACGATTTTGCGTTCTTTAGCCTGGTCTGCGAGCGGTTGCGTTTCGTAACTATAGAAGGCTGCCGCTTCAGCTTGGATCTTCTCAAGCAAGAAAAGCTCCTTAGACTTGGTGCGTGCAATTTTCTGGACATCGTCGGGCGAGACCGTTTTTGTGGGCGTTGAGGATGGAGCACTTTCGTTATCCGACTCTGCAAGAACACACGAAGCAACCGCTTAGTCGTCAACGCGATCGGAACACATGTATGATTTTCGTAATTAATTTTGATATGACCCGTCACGTTTACTAGCGGTGTGTTCTTGCATGTGCCGTTCTGAAAGCGACGCGGGGTGGGGCGGTCAAAAATAATTACAAAAATCATATTACGAAACATTTTTATTTACTCGTTCGATAAATTAAACACAATTTGAATTAAAACAAAGCCAAAGTACATGTATTTTCCTCCAATACCAGTTCCTATATCAGTAAGTTAACTAGTATAAATGAAACGGTTTTAACACACTCAGCACTATATGTTAATGTAGTTTGAAATATAAACAACCATACAACTAAGATTAAATTAACAAAACAACAACCCCTTGTGGTGTGAATGGGACTTAAGTGGGTACAAAAAGTCCGTATTGGCTAGCTAGTTTTTTCCCGTCATCTAACAAAGATGCGAGAGAAACCATTAAATTGCACTTTTTTATTAAATTAAGGTACAAGTGCTGACCTTTTATAGTACTTTACAGCATCTATTCTATTTCTCTGACAAAAACCACATCATGAAATACATTGTAAGTATCAAAAACTGTACCACAATCACGTATTTATGACGACATTGTAACTGCGTCCGATACCGTTATAGACGTAAGTGGACAGAACTTAGTTATTACAAGACAGTATTCTCGTTTAACAAAACCATTAACAATATTTATATAGATTAGTATAACTTTGCGACTGTTAACATAAGGCAGTAAAATCTCATCAAGCAACAGTCGCTAAGAGGCCCAACAACTAATCTAAACTAAACATACCTGAGACAAAAATACAAAAATGATACAGGTATGAGCGAAACCAATATAAGTATAAAAACACTGCCCTAAAACAAATTGCAACTACAATTTTTTTAAAAGATAATATGACTTCAACCGAACAAATTAGTATATAAGTTATATATCAATTTTTATATTAAAATAAGGACTATTCTACATGTTTAAAAGAAAGAGGAAAGTGGTAAGAATGTTAACAATTAGGTAAAAAATATTTTTGTTTCATGTAAAACGCTCCTCACCAATGAAGTCTCATTTATTTTTTGCTTCATCTACTTTAAAGTATTGATAATTATTTCCATACATAAATAATGACTAGGCATACAGTGGACCCTAAACAAATTTTAATAATAAAAATTTCCTTTTTTGCTGTTTTCTGTCTGTAATCGAATTAATATAGGAACATTTTCTCTCAGTGAAAAAATTTTTTAAACAATTTAGTACCAGATTTCAACTGAAAGAATATTATAATCTAATTACGACCTATATCAAAGTGCTATTCATGAATAATGGTATTCGGAAGCATTCATGTGTTACCAAGAACTGCTAAGCAATGACTTGCTTTTTTTTAGTTTTTTTATTTTCTTAAATTTTGTAATACTATATCAAGCACGATAACTTTATATCTTCATTAGAGAGCACAGTAATATACCACACATAAACTGTCGCTGCCGTAAAAATTCAGTCATTGGATCGCAGTGCTGTGCTTTTTAATTTAATATCTAAACTTCACTTTATTATGTCTAACTACCTCACGGTGCGAAATACTAAGAAAATGGGGGCCCATTAGCAATGGATACCTTTATATACTGCTAAGCCCCTTAAACTCCCTACTCACTAACATACAAACAATTTAAAGGCATAAAGCTTTTTTTTTCTTTTTTTTCCTCTTATAATTAATGAGTTACAATATTTGTGTATATATATTTTTATTTGTATTTCCATATATTATTTAACCTATTTATTATGTACTTTTCTATCATAGACAAGGATTATATCAACATCTATAAAAACAAAGACCTAGCGCAGTCATATTTCGAAAACACATTGGCAGTCACATCAACATAGATCAAAAATAGGACTGCAAGACGCTATATTAATTGCTATATAATCTTAAATGAAGAAGCGAGATATTTATGAATCTAATTAGCTAAGATATGAAAAAGATACATTCTATAATTTATTTATTGCACATACAAAAATACCGACTCGATTTTTAATAAATCATTTCCTCTAAGTCGGGACCGAAAGGGTTAAAAATAACACTCTTAGTTAACCCCTCTCCAAATTATTGCGCATTGCATTATAAAAAGTTAAACATTGTCTATGAAAGCAAGAAAAAAAATGTTGCACCTTCTGTCAACTTAAAACTGTAGTACAATAAATTAAATAATTTTCAAAGGTTCCTTGAATTCAGTTTTTTCAGAAAGAAGCTTTTCAGTCATAAAATAGCGTGAACAAACTAAACTACTACATATTTTTGCACGCGTTTTTAAAACCATATGAAAACTTTACAAAATGTATCTTATACTGAACCCAATTAACACTTCTCGATAAATACTATAATTGACTACTGGTCAATAAAAAATATAACTGAGTTAAATATAATGAATAAATCAGGCATTTTGTCACTACAAACTAGGAAGTAAAACAAAACTATACACTTTCAATATAAAGTAAATTATTGGACTGCTAACTATAACAAACTTCCCAGTTTGCAAACCGACGGTAAGGTAAATAAACAATCTTAGAAAATATAACTAAACGAAAATAAATATTGCTTTATGAACTAACACACTAACATAACCCTTTTCGGTGTAATTCATGTAACAGGGTCTTACAAATTGGCACATAATTAAAAATTAGGCAATCAAACACCATCAATAAATCGTGTATTGGATAATGTGAATTGCTCTAAACACTAGCCAGAGCCTAATGCGCCATTAGTGTCACAAACTTCATCAAGTTAATCTCCCTTAAGCAAAGTGATACATTATTATAATAGTAAGTGAGCGTTCGAAAAGTTAAATATTGTTAATTCTTAACCCTACACAAATCGCTCGTGAGTAGAGAACGTATGAGTTGTCAACTTGCCCAATTTTGTCTTTAAATCAATTCATATGAAAGTGCTTAATAATATGATCACATTATTGTATTATTTTACTATTTTTACCTCATCCTTCATAATACTAAAGAGGCATTATGTGAACAGTAGCTGAAAACTCATTTACGTCTCCAATATTTCTTATCGTTTCGCTGATTAGTTTTAAAACCCTTCGAAAATAATTAATCTCAAATATTTACTACAAAGGGAGATGATACATTTTCGGAGTTTTAAAATTAACGCTTTAGCGATAGGACTTAAGCTCCCTAGCAGTTTCAGAAACTCAATGTGAACATTCTTCTAAACAATAATATTGTCCTATAAAGTCCATCAAAAATGTAGAACTGTACCATTATTTTTAATTTAAGTTATTTTATATCAATAGAAATGTAACAATAATACTTTTGCACAGGTTATTATAAAAATTTTCAAACAATGACATTCAAAATTTCTTTTAACAAACATTTGTAATATTGTAAATTATACAAGTATCTTTTTTTATATTATATAATGAGTTTTTTATTGTATGAAAAAGTTTATAGTACAATGCCATATTTATAATATTTTTTATTTATCACATTGAATATATTTACCTTTTTATATGCAGTGTAATGTTTCTTTACTTCTGAACTAGCTAAGTTTTTTTTAATCAATATAATTAGAAATTCAGGTTTCAAAAATTTAATTCACGTAAAATATGTTGTGCACATTAAATAATTGATGTAATTTTTTTTAACAAACAAAGGATTAATTATTTTTGTATTTACATAAATTATCTTGAATTGTAATCCTGGTACAGACTTCTAGTCAAATAAATTCTCCATTACATGATGGTGTTACAAAAAGGCTTTTTAACATTTTTAAAGAGGATTGACTAAGATAATATAAATCCCTTTACACCAGATATTCATATCTTGTTAAATCAATCACTTTTACTGCATGCAAAAGTTAATTAAAGCCATTATTAAGGACACCTTAAAATAACATAGATACCACATATAGGAACCAGTCCAACGACAAATGGCTACGCTTTTCTTCTTTTTATTACTACCAGAGTAGTTTAATTTTCACCAAATAAAACCAGGCCACTATCAAATCATATATTTCTTGTTATGTATAAAGATTCACTGACAGTTTTGGTGGACTTTCATTGTTCAACATTTATTCACATTATTTTCTTCTAGGTACTTATTACCAGTGGTAATAATGACCAGAGTTTCCAAACTGCTGAAATGGGGCTTAGTACATATAGTTTCAGTAGAGACGCATACCTTCCTCGAAGTTGACGACGAGAGGGTCTACTGGCAGTGGCGCGTAGGGGTTCGGCGCTTCGTGGGGGTGGGGGTGGGCATGAGGGTGAGGTGGTAGCACACGACGGGCTCCCAACAAGTCGCTAGAAGCAGGCAGGACCCCAAGTATCGCCGAGTCTAGGACCACTGTTGATTACGTTCCACTAATTAATAGTTTGTAAAGTATATAAAAAAAGGCTGAGTAATAAATATAACATTACTATAATACCACTTCCGAATACCGTCCGAACATATCAACTACGCAAGAGATATTATAGTGCCACAAGTGAGCGGGAAAACTGATGTAACACTCATGCAATATGATCGGAGGTAGGCTAGGGATGCAGTGTCGGAGACACGAGAATAATTAAAACTTAACAAGACCCGAAAATTAATAATTTGTGTTTTTACACAAATGTCGGCTACGGCAGGGAATCGAACTAAAGATCCACGGTGACAGGAAGTCAGGCATTCCAACCGCGTGGCCACTGGGCCACGCACCAGATGATAGACCATAAATACAATATTACAATAAGTTTATGCTACATGATATTACATTGTTATTGCTGTTATGTAGTCAATACAAAATAATACCTTGTCGCTGTTGCTGCCAAAGCAGCGGTACTGGAGCAGGAGCTGGAACCGGAGGGGCTATGCCCGAGTTCATAGTTGGTTGCTCGGCGGGACTCTCAGGAACAGCATTGTTGGGCGCCGCCTGCAATAATAATGCACGAAATATAATAGTAGAAATATAATAATACATTGCTGTAATGTTTCTGTATTGATAATGCTCACCAGGCTAATTACCACTACAAGATTAACAAGCAGTTGTAATCTGCATATAATAGTCACATGTGAAACAGAAAAAAAATACTAACAAGTCAGTCTGCCTTTTACATAAAAAGTTTAAACGCCGACGCGATGATATCAAAGAAAAAAATCAAACACAATGCCAAAGATATGGGGACAATTGTGTTACATACTGTAATTTGATTACTGAATCGTAATTTTTATTTCATTTTTATGGCCCAAGGTGACGAGACGAGCAAAACGGTCACGCGATGGTAAGCGCAACGTATGCCCATAACAGATGCTGTGTCACCCAGAACATTTCTGTGGAGCACCACACTGCGCCCATCGCCCTGAGACTCATATGGCCAGGAATATCACTTGCTGTCATCGCCTTTTAGATCGAAACACAGATTTAAAAGATTCCTCCGCAGGATACTACTACTAGTAGGATTAGGACAGTTTCTTTAAAAATTACTTAATATTACATACCATATAAAAAAAAATAAAGTAATAAAGTAAATAAAAAAATCAAAGGGGAAAATAAAAACCAAGAAATGGGCAGCAGTATCTTCCTGAATCCAACGTTTGAATAAATAAACTGCGGTTGCCAACCCACCTGCCAAGCGTGGCAACTATGGCAAAATCCCCCCTCAAAATGAGATCTACAAACTTTTGTGGCAATCTGTGGGGAAGGCTTAGGTTCAGCAGTGGACTAGTGATAGGCTGAAATAATAATGATGATAATGAAAGTAACAGCCTATAAGACCTGCTGCTGAGCACAGACCGTTTTGGAGCTGGCAAGAGTCCACCAAGCTGCTCCAATGTGAGTTGGTCTCTCTTCTACAGTCATGAAGGTTTCCTCAAGATATTTATCTAGTACTACTACATAGTTAATCAGCAATAAAAATTGCATAAGAATTTTAGAGGTTCCTGCCACTGGGGATCAAACTCTGGTCACTTGCGTACTATGAAAATTAAGGCCAAACTCGGCCCCTAAGCTACTACGGTGCTACCATACAAATTAAACAAAGAGAAAACAGTGGTGATGATGTTCTCCTAGCCGATTTCGACCACGGCGACAACTGCCGACTACTATCGAGAGCCATCAACTGTGCAGGAGACATTATAGTGCCACAAGTGTACGCGCAAACACAGAGGCACTCACTCGTCCCAACCTACCCGAGCCCGATGTAAAGCTGATGCGATAAGATCGGAGGTAGGCTAGGATGCTGTGTCAGAAACACGGGGACAATCACAACATAACCAGACCCGAAAACCAACAATTTATGTTTTAGCACAAATGTTGGCTCTGGCTGGGATTCGAACCCAGGACCCGCGGCTTAGAAGTCAGGGTACTCTGACCACTAGGCCACGCGGTCGTCAAAACAGTGGTACAGAAATAGTAAAAAAATTATTTCAATATAAAATTAGCCTAATAAGTTATTAATTTAACAAATGTTACATACGGCAGCTACAGGCACCGGCTGACTGGGTGCAATGCCATCAGTGCGCGCATCCGGGTTCTTGTGCATGAATGGGCAATGCTTCTTACGGCAACCACCTGGCTGGTTCTCCCAGTAGCAAGGGATCTGCTTACGATTTTTCTGTAATTTATAACAAAACATTACAATTTAATGAACTAGCATGTTATAGATAATCCTCTTGTTATCTAAAGTATTTCAGGGTCAGCAACATATGAAATTGATTACATTTTTTTTTTGTCAAGGAACAACTATCATAGGAATAATGCAATATAAATATCAAACACAACTTCAAACTCTACTTCTCAATAGAAACAAAAAACTAATCAAATATATCAACTAGGGATGCCCCAATGTGAGCTTTTGCCGATACAATGCCGACTTTTATAAAAAGGTTTTGCTGATATTGATACTGATACAGGTAGTGAATTTCATAGGTGTAAATGAAACAATGCATATTACTTACATTTCATTTAATTGACTTAAAATATTGTAAAAATTATTGCAAAGTGAAAATTACATTTTTAAAGTAAACTGTATCTAATCTCAGAAGGTCATAAATTTCTAGTATAACTTTTGTAGTAATGGGACTTTAAGACCATATTGTAATTCAGGCATAGTACTCCACAATGCTGCGAGTTATATCTTTTGATCTAACTTCGACATTGCTTAGACTGTTTGATTATCCATTAACTCAGTTAGAGTTGCCTGTCCTTAGGTGCGGGCCACCCGAGCCGTCCTCACTTGTTGTTTTGTGTGACGTTGTCGGTAACAAAGCGGCGCCTACTTCATTTTGATTATCAAATTTCATATAGATCCACATGTTTCATGGTTTATATCTTCTAGTTTTGATATCACAGAAAACATTTTTTCTACAATTGAAATGTACTCGCTTTTGAATCACCAAATTCAGATACCATAAAATTATTCAATTTAGCACTTTTTGTTTTGAGACTGACATGATTAAATATTACTATATTTCATTAAAACAAGCACCTAATAAGTGCAGAAAAAATTAGCTTAGTGAGTAGAAAAGCCCAGCGAACTGATTTAAATGAAATAAAGATTGAAAATTCCTAACCACTTGAGTCACTTGCCTGCTCCTATACATGGGATTTTTAAGATGCGAAATTCTTAAGGTTTAAGGCAAATTAAAATATCAGCATTGGTATCAGATATATCCCTCGTATCAAATACCTCCATACTAACCTTGATAGCCTTAGTGGCTGTGTAATTGCCGTTTTTATGGTAGGAAATGGTAGAAAATGACAATGTCAAATAGTTCATCTGATGGTAAGTAAGTGCAACTTTTGCCAATAACAAATGATGTGTCAACTAAACATTTCTTTGTGGCACCACACTGCACTCATTACTCTGAGATTCTTCAGTCAGCTGTTAAGTGTCATATGCCCAGTAATTACAATAGTAATAACAATACTGCTTCATGGCAGTATAACTGGCACTGCACCTAAAGATTTCTGCATGGGACTCCTACCACCAATATAATATGAACATCTATGGCATGACTTATATAAAAAGTCTCATACATAAAATATATTTGGATGGCCAATGAAAAGAATAAAACAATATACACCCATGGTATTGGAGAAGGCTTGGGATATCTTTAGTCTTATTACTTAACTGAACTTACCAATGACAGCGTTGAAAACTCATACTTTGTAAATATTTCATAATGATGCTGTACAATGATCACCTACTACTGTCAATTGCAGAAAATATTTAATAAATAATGCTTAGCTTTTCATTGGCATTATACAACTAAAAGTTCTGTAGCAAAACATATATAACAAACATCTTAGTTCATGACAACATGAGCAACATTAAAAGTAAACAATGTTGATAGGGTTTTTGGAGTGGGAAACATCCACCTCAATGCTCAAGTGTCAGTTGGCAGACATGTCATCATAGTATGTAAGTAAGTACATATGGGCACAGACATTAGGAGTGCTAATGAGAGAGGGAATCCCACCATAAAATAGTTTATGTCTAATATTAAAAATAGATGCAGTTTGCAATTTTTTCATACCCTCAGTTCCATGTGGCGTAGTTTACAACGTTTGTCCAGGCATTTGCCCTGCTGCCAAGCAGTACACATTGTTTCACAGCCAAGTGCAGATGGCTCATGACGGAATACACAGTTATCACCCTGGAATTTATATGTAACATTTTGTTAATAGTGCCATGTTCAAAAAATACTTGAGAATATTATTAAAAATATGTGTGAAAAATAAGAATGTTGCAGCATGTTAAACTTTAAAGAAAATATAATTTTATAACTAATATAAATGGATTTAATATGTGGATAATTATGGATTTTGTATATGTAAAAATAGGCATATACTAATACAAGGACATTCAATGACAGAAAATAATATGTGTAATATTACTTATGTAGAATTAAAATAAAATATTTGACATGAGAATAGGTTAGATAACAAGAAATATTTTATAAATATGTACAACGTACCTTAATACAAGTTGAATAATAATAAAAATAACAATCGTTAAATTTTCTGGGAGACTCCATGGTATAAGCCGTCCAGGGCCTGAGAAAGAAAACACTGAACTTTTATTTCAATTAACTGATGACATTCCCAACACTTTGGAGTAAAGAAGAACTAGACTAAAATAGTGAAACATCATCAATGTTTCACTCATTAATCGTATTAAATGATAAGGAACTTGGTTTTTAAAACTGACAATATAACAAGCACGTAGCGGCGTTAAAATTTACTAATAAATCTAAAAATACACCATTTTCCTATAACACTTTTTACTTACCGTGTAAGAATAAACTCAAGAATAATTGAATTAGAAACAAATGTCTATACAACTGTTCTATATAATAAAAAATAATACAGACGTCACTATTAGAAAGAAAATGTAGTAGATATGGCGGACATGTGGCGGAAGGCGGACTTTCATTTCATTTCATCGGCAAACTTACCGAACGTTGTCTATTCCGTCCCACAGAGTATAAACGATATTTTTTATAAACTTTTACTCACTGCTTAATTTTCTATAATTGTTGCGTAAAAAGTTTGCTTTAACTTAGAATCCTTAATAATTATTTGATAATTAAGAATAGAAAGGAGACAGTCCATTAGAGCAGGACTCTTGCAATATATAACAAAAAAGGCGAAAAATCATTATTTTGTGGTATTAGGTTGTATTACAAATAAAAAAGTTTAGTATTTTATTGCAATTAAGTCGCCTACCAGTGGCGGATCCAGGATTTTGGTGTGGGAGGGGTTTGACTCAGAGGGTAGGTTTTATCAATGACAACACTAAAAACCACACGATTGTTTTTGCTCGTAGAACGCATTGCAAGAGACTGATAACTTCTTCAATGACGTCAGATTGTAGGCTCAACGATGTACCTCGATGAATACACACTGAGACAAATCGTTCAACTTGTACTCCATAATTGTCTTATCGAGTTACGGTATACGATTTTATTCATTTAAGCGAAGTGGCACTTGATATTTATATAAGCTTTCTCCGCGCGTTGTCAACTGCGACGTAAACCGTAATATTCACGGCGGCGCTGACGGGCGTGCACAAGAACCGAAGAAAGTCAATGATTGATTTATCACCATCATCATTTCAGCCGATCTTACGCCCGGTACCTATATTCACAAAACGAGACTTTTTCTTTACGATCCGATAAATAAGTTACGAATAGTAAGACAGAACCGTTCCTATAACCAATGCACGTCAGTAGCTCATAGATGACTTGAAAAAGTTGTGAAGCAGAGAAAGCAATAGAATCTATTACCAATAACTGTAATAGTTTCTATTGCTTTCTCGGAGTTCGTCATTAAAAGTTCCTCTCCTCCACCTCATCATCAGGGAGTGCTGAAGAAGGTGCGTATACCTGCATGACCTTCAGTGAATACCGTTTGGTTATACTGAGTATAAGGTATGCAACCCTACTCGATGTTGATTGGTAATCTCAGATTATACATACTCTTTTGATGTCAACTATGATCTGTTTGGTTTATGTAGTTTGAATTATTTTAAATTTGAAATGTCAATCTTATTTGTTCAGATGGAATTGTCATATTTTATTAATTCCGTGAAAATCACTAGAAGAAGTAACATATGTATTTTCTATAAATTTTATAATGATTAGGTTTCATCAAAAGATTATTCAAAAATGTTTCCTTTAAAATAAATAGTTTTCTAATCAGTCCATAAGTGTCTTTTGGTTTTAAAGTGACCCCATTAGCCACATCTACCATTCTAGAGTCGACACACTCCTGATCTTGGCAACCTTGTTGATGAGAGACTTGTGGGTGATAAACCCGACACCTCCTTGGGGTAGATGGTCGCCCTCCAGGTGGTGAACCAAATTACCGGATTTGAGGATTACCGTGTCCTCCCCCTGTCTTCGGACTTCAGATAAGACTATAATATCCCAGCGGAACTTGTTCATTTCTTCTGCAATGCGTACGAAGAAAATGTTTAATGTAGACGCTGCTTTAAACGGCCAATTTTGTAGGCGTGTCTTAATTTCACAGGTTTGTACGTAAGATTATTTTCATTGGTTGATTAAGTTTTTAGAGCGAAAGCGGTTCACCTATCACATAAAAATAAAGGCTCTCCTAGTACTACGTTATTAGGAGGTTTTAACTAAAGTGCGTTTTTGCATTGCCCGGCACAGCACAATGACGGCATCGACCGGTGCTTTTTTTCGGCAGTCGGTGCCGGCCTGCGCCGGCTTTTTGGGCAGTACTAACACGGTCGAAATTCAGATACTACGTAAAATGACTTTATCAGGTGGGTGATGTTAAAAGTACGACACTTAGAGAAACGTTTAATTTCTTGATAGTATTTCTCCCGGAGTATTTTATTTAAACTAATTTCATTAGCTTAGTCTACTAAGCAGGGCCGAGTACTTTGTATGGAAAGTGGGCGAAAATTATATGAGTACAACACGTGCGTACTGAAGGCAAATCTAAATAAATATTCTAAAGAGAAAAGATTTGTTTTTTTTGTATGTTTGGTTTTAATGATTTAACTCAAAAACTACTGAACCGATTTTAAAAATTCTTTCCCCTATATAAAACTACATTATCACCGACTAACATGAGTTGTTTTATTTTAAAATAAACCGAGATTTACTAACAAAAGACATTATTTGGCGTGCGCTGCAAAAACTATTAATGATAAAGAAAAAAAAATGTTCTACGATTTCATAGTACTCATCATTACCCACAAAAAAGTCCTCGAGGCTATAAGTCTAACTATTATAGATAAGTCACAATAACTACTTTTTGTTAAAATTAATCAACCAAAACAAGGGTTGAATCTAAAGATGATGACATTCGCATCATAGTATTAAACCTTATCCTACAAAATAGTTTCATAGTGAAGGTTGATTATGTACATGTAAATTCCTCTTGACATTATTCGAATCGGACCTATCGTTTAGAAGTTACCGACGGGTATAAAAATCTAAAAGGAAGAAAAATGCTGCTTTCTATTGACTACCTACCTACTCATTTTATAACTAGAAACAATTGTATAGTGGTTTGTAATTTTATTTATATATTTTTAAATTTAAAAGTTTGAAACACTCTATAATAAATACAGCGGCCGCGGTCATGACGACGCGCCGCCGCCCGGTTTCATGCGACTTGGGCATCGTCGAGGTGCGCAGCGGTCGAGAGCGGCCGTTTTATTTTGCTAACACGACATCAAAAATTGTTTACAAGGAACCTATGAGCCACTAAACTTTCATGGCTTTTGTTCCCATAAATAAATCATTATTTTGGTAACTTAATCTTAACTGTCCAGAAGACATTATTAGGTAAAGCGTATAATAAAATAAACTCAGCGTCACAAAAATCGCACCTCTCTGAGTTTGCGCGAAAAATGGCTGTAATGGCTAGAAACGAATTATATTTATATAAATATTGGTATGTTTGAAATGGGTATTTCAATAGCTTTACATTATTAATAAAAACATCATGAAATCATTAAAACATTTATCATTATAGAGCGTCAAAAATAAACACTGTCAAATGCTCGTTAGTAAGGACGCTAGTTACACCACCTAAAAAGGGTATAAAAGGGTCGATCTGGATGAAATATGGGCCAGTCGTAATTTAGACTTTGCAGTGAACACACGTGAACAAGTAACCCAAGTAAGAACAAGTAAAGATGGACACCAGCTCTGAAGAAGCCGCTCAAGTGATTGCCCTATTGCAGTCGGGGATGCGGCAGTGTGACGTTGCTCGACTGTTGAATCTGTCCCGTTTTTCAGTTCGACGGGTGTTCCAACGTTTTCAGCAGACTGGTGGTTATGTTAGAAAAACCGGGATGTGGAAGTAAACGGTGCACATCAGAAAGAGATGACCGTTTCATCGTTACGACATCTTTACGAAACCGTTTTACAAATGCTGTTGAGTTGCAACAACAGCTTCGATCAACTCGGAGAAAATCTGTGAGTGTTTCTACGATAAGAAGAAGGTTACACGAAAAGAGTTTAACAGCCCATAGACCTGCTAAAGGTCCAAAACTTACTGCACAGCATCTCAGAGATCGCTTAGAGTTTGCTCGCAATCATTGCGAGTGGACTCTAGAACAGTGGCGGACCGTACTCTTCTCTGATGAGACGAGGGTCTGTCTCTTCTGCCATGACAGACGTAGAAGGGTCTACAGAAGACAGGGGGAGAGGTTCACACAACCCTGCTTCGAAGAATCCGTCGAATACGGGGGTGGCTCGTGTATGTTTTGGGGCGGCATTTCCGTCGACGGGAAAACGGAACTTGTGTGTGTTTCCCGGACTCGGGGTGGCCGTGGGCAAGGGTCATTAAATGCTGGTCGGTACATTACTGAAATCCTGGAGGAACATGTGGTCCCGTATGCTGGTTATGTCGGTGATGGATTCATGTTAGTGCATGATAATGCTCGTTGCCACACCGCGACTATTGTACGGGATTATTTACAGGAGGTCGATATCCCTGTTTTGCATTGGCCAGCACGAAGTCCAGACCTTAACCCAATAGAACATCTCTGGGATGACCTAAAACGGTGCGTGCGAGCTCGAGATCCAGCTCCAGCCACTCTTCAAGAGCTCCAAGATGCGGTACTTGAAGAGTGGGAATAAATACCCCAATCCAACGGTCAAACAGTCCATGAAAGATCGCATGGAAGCCGTTATCAAGGCAAGGGGGGGTAACACTAGGTTTTAAGAAGTTTTTTTTTAAATTATTAATTTGCAAATTTGTACATACCCTGTCTTTTTCTTTAATTTCTCTTTCGTCTCGTTATAAAAGTAAAATTCAATTAAAATTCCTGAAAGCTAATGAAATTACCTTTCGAATGATACCCTCAAACCACAACATTGCCATTGGCCTGTTGTGTTAAAATAGTATTTAAATTATTTTTTTCGGATGTGCGATTTTTTTGACGCCGAGTGTAGATCACTATATAAGAGGACACAGATGTGTGGAAATAACTCATACTATGCACTTGCAAACCGCCTGGCTGCTAAATTTATGACGTAGTAATAAATTTTAAGTAATTTATAAGTGACATTGAAAAAAAAAAAAAGAAAGACCCAAGAGTTTCTTGCCGGTTCTTTTTTGAGAAGGTAATTTTTTGAACCGGTGTAGATTTCGACGTTCAGTAAACAAGCCTTAATTGAATAAAGAAATGTTGACTTTGACAATGACAATAGTAATAATATAACTGCCCTCCCGATTTCGGCTAAGCGCCCTCAGCGCTCTGCCACCTTTCAATCCGGCGAATAACAGTGACCATGAGTCCTAAAAAGAAAAAGCTTGTTGTCGTGCAATATTTGCCTGACATGCTGAAACTCGGTGGTCAGGTTTTTCTTGTCACAGATCCCTCGTGCACCTGCCGTGCGAATATCTTTATTTCAGAAGAAAAATGTTCGCACTGCCACTGTCAATCTCTGTAATGTAATTTGTGACCATTTCCACTTATTGAAGTGAAAACTTCTTTAGAAACTTTGATTTGAAAGTCGATGAAAAGAAAAAGCGAAAAACATCTATAGTATTAAACCTGCGAGAAAATGAGATAGAATACAGTGATCTTATTATATTTTCGAATCTTTGATTTCTTCGTAGATTTGGTCTCATTAGCTCGACAACAAGATTAAAAACAGCAATTGACACTGTATTTCAAAGATATATTGATCAAATACAAAACAAAACTGGAACTGGAAGTATTATTTTTTATTGGAAATAGTGACGAGACGAGCAAAACGGTAAGTGCAAAGTTTGTCCATAACAAATGCTGCTTTACCCAGAACATGTGTGACACCACATTGCGCCCGTCACCCTGAGACATCAGTTCTTAAGTCTCATATGCCCCGTGATTACGGTAGCTCTCAGTGCCCTTCAAACCGAAAAAAAGTAATGTTTAAAAACTACTGCTTCACGGCAGAATAACTAGTCCTGGTACCTACCTACTAGATTTAGAATTAAATGTGAAATAATTTTTAAGCTTGGTAACAATATTATAATAAATAAACCCTACCATAATCCTACTCCGGATACTCTGAATTGGCCTCATTCTCTGGAAGTTTCGTTTTATGAAGGTTTTACTCCTACCTTGTGTGAACTGTACACGTTTTTTTTTTATAGTGTACACTTACCAAGACTTGTCTCAAGCAAATGCGACCGGCGGTTTTGATTTGTGGTTAAGGGTTACTATTTAACTTTTCACCGAGTCGGTGCTTCTGAGTGGCTTTTTTCTCATTTCATTTGATGCGAATACGATTGCCTAATTTTAATTTCTTTGCACTTGGCAAACGTAAAAAGTACCCGCAACCGACAAGCGTGTGTAAAAACGCTAATGAAAGTAGAAGAAGCTAAAGATGTGTGTGAGTATCGTAGCAAGTGGAAAGATGTGGTCTCTGCCTACCCCAATGGGAAAGAGGCGTGCCTGTATGTATGTATGCACTTGGCATCCGCTCAACAAACCGAGTCCTTTCATCTGAACTATCAGATGCAAGGAATCTTGTACAGGGATTAAGACCTACCCGCTTGTTACTGCTCCTATAACACAACAAATAATACACGTCATATGTTGTATGAAGTTTATTTACCAATACATCATGATTTTAATAGATTAATTTACATAGAATAAATAAATGCTCGTAATTATTAATCAATAAGTCAAGTTTAATTAAAAAAAGACCAAACATACATAGAGGGAATTAAACACAATAAATCAATTATCCATCAATATATTCGACACTCCTCGCAATTTATGCTTCGAATTAAAGTATATAAATCCCAGTACCATTTAAAATTGATACAATCACGACGTAAATCGAAGAGTTCTAGTGCTCAGTTCGATAGTTTTCGGTTGCAGTTGTATCGATATAAACGTACAACTGTATTCATGCAATAACAAGGGCATAAAATGGTCCTTTCAGACGGAGTACTGGATATAGTTGGAAAGTTAAAATGAATATGCAGAATTATCTAACATTATGAACACATATCAAGAGTAACGATAAATCACGCCCCTTTATTAACCAAACAAATTCCACAATAACAAGTTTCACTACAATTTTAACCTTTTGTAACAAACTCAAACGTAGTAAAATCACAACACATAGGGGGTAATTTATCCTAAACGAAAATTACTAACGCAATTTCCAATATTGGAGGATATATTTCAAAGAGATGAATACAAAATAACGAAACTATACTATATGAGAGCACACAAAAAATCAGTCAACATTTAGATTAATAAAATCTATAAAGCTCTAGCTAAGAATTACGGAATCTAAAATTGGATTCTGGCAAAAAACAGTACAGAAATCAAATTCAAGTTAATTATGCAATATATATATTAGTGATAAATAATAGATAAAATGACAATGAGTTAGGTGAGAGATAAAATAGTATGACGATGTCAATAAAAATTTGTACATTAAAACCAATACTTTGGGAATGTTTGGGTTACATTTTATAATTAGTTTGAAAAAATGTGATAATGGTAAAAACAGATGTTCTAATGTTGGCCTCATCTCAGCTTATAAAGTTTTCCTACAAACCTACTGGATGACGACTGCCCGCCATGCACTATTACAATTAAAAACATAATTAAAATTGCCATATGACTTAACAGTCTTCAAATCCATCGAAATCAGTTTGTAAAATAACATAAATAAATATAAGCAAACTAATAAATTGAGTAACGATGCTTTGTGAATCAATCATAGTTTTCAATTCATGAAAACTACATTGATCAATTATTTTAATAACAAATATTGAACTAGATCTATGTCAGGCCAAAAATAGTATTTTTTATTTAATTTTATTACGTTACTGTAATTATTTTCTCCTTATTAGTTTTAAAATCACTGGCATTGTGTACCTATATGAATTATGCCTCTAACTATTAATTTCAGTAATGTCCTATTAATATATTTTAAAGTCGGAATCACTATAGCTTTTATCAAAGTCATGTATGGATAAATTACTTTAATGGGGCATACATTTTTATGGATAATATATTTCTTCACATGTGCATTTGAGTGCTAATTTCGAGTGAATAACAAATTTTTAAACATTTAAGGACAAAAGCTCCACATACTTGGAGAAAAACTTGCTACATGAAAAATGTTAGATTTTCATGACAACAAATTTCAAGGACTAAAACTCGCAACAGTTCACAATGGGCAAGAAAGGTTTTGAATACATTCAGAATTTTATTCTTATAAAACTATATATTATAAGCCCCTCACTATGACATTCAAGATAATTATTATAAAAGCGTCTCATACCCTGCTTATTGCGATACTGTTACTCGTATTGTCATGTTATACTCGTTTCATAGTAAGGGGATACACTGGACGTTTATCATGCCATAATAGGCCTTTCAAACTTACGAATTTTATCTAACGCCGATTTTGCTTTCAGAACTAACAATGGTAAAGCACACCAGAATGATGTAAGAAATGGATGAGATTTTTCCCTACATTCAGAGCATCTCCTAAGGACTTATATCACAAACATGTCGAATGCACGTGCGGTCGTTGTAACACCTATCTACTATTACATAAAGACTAAAATCGCATATTACAACCGCAATTTCACTAAGACAGTGGATGTGTGGGAGCGACATGCTGCCACAGGAGGATAGCTAAGGCGGTCTATCTTTTGGAGGAACTCTTGATCTGTTGCAGTTTAAGGCGTAGCGCGTCTACCGCGGCTTCGTTTTTCTGCGATACCGAATGAGTTGTATGCAACTGAAAAAGATAATTTATATTATAGTACAATTTCTTCACTAAATGTGATCCAAATGTTTTGTAAAATTATTGTTTGTCGGTCTGAACAGATTTAACTCTAAAGCTATCGAATTTTGAGTTTATAAATGGATACTGATTTAGCAAAAGTTCTCCTATCTCTTACTAGCGTAATCTATTTCACGCCAAATATCATAAGTCTGTTCAGTGGTTTGAACGTGATTGAAGGACAAACATCCAAACAAATATACTTTCACATTTATAATATTATATTATATACATATTTCTTACATCGTCGTCTTATACCAAGCGTAACATGTAACATTCATATGAGCAATATATTACAAGCCCAGATAAAGTAAAAACCTTCACCCTCAGCAACTGCTGTAAGTCGTTACTAGTGTAGGGCTTATCGGCGAACTAAGTAGTGACACACAAGTATCCTGGATGACACAGCATTTGTTATGGGCCGACGTTGCACTTACCGTATGTGAACGTTTTGCTCGTCTAGTCACTTTCTGAGAAAATAGCCAAAAAAAAATGCCGGTTTCTGAGAGGTGGAAGAATAACCTTCTCTAATATGTCCAGACATAAAATATGCGCGGCTGCGTATAATGCGCGACCACCTACCCGTCTTCCAAGTGGGACGACTACTGTAACTCTTAACTTGGCAGAGTCCCATGTCCATCAGTGGACTTCTTCTTTTTTGATCCTGGCACTTATCTACCAAATTCAGCCATTTTTGCCAATGTCGCGTAATAATTTAACTATAACAAAGATTTCATTTCAATCGACAGTAAAATGATAGTCGACTTCACTGAAGATTTTCTGGACTGATGGTGAGAAATGGATAAGTACAATTTTGGTCTTGAATTTACCAATAACTGTACACTTTTAGGAGCAAGTCCAAGAGTTAAAGTCTTTGATTAAATAGACGATACTAACATCAAGCTGCGGATCGATACTATGTGCACGTGTCAAAGTATTTTCATTGATAGAGTCAACGAGGGCCCGATTGTCGCCCACTGGTGTGCGTGGCTGAGATGATGGGTTCGATTCAGTCTTCATGCCAGCTTTAGCCTGTAACAACATTACATAACATACAACTATATTGTAATTAAAACTAATATATGAACAAACAACAGTACTGGTAGCTAGCTCTGCATGGCATCTTATTATCTTATACATATTTTTCATAAACGTGTTGTGAAATGTACAAGTGTAAGTTCTATTATTAACGATTTAGTTTAACTATATGACAATGGATAATTTGTTCAAAATATTGACCTACCAGGATATCTTTCGATCATATATAAATAAATCATACCTCTCATGTGAATAAAATGTTATAGCATTTATTTATAATACTATTGCGTTTTTGAGTAATGAAAATATTATAATCAATTAGTAGGATATCCAGAAAGCCCAATATCCAACATTAAGACAAGAAATGCATTTTTATATTTCAGACTACAATTAACTTTTATGCCGTTGAGAATGGTACATCTCAATCTATAGTTGACAACATATTTTATGACTCCAGGCTATCCTTCCAGAGAGCACTGGTCCTAACCACTCCCCCGCCTCGCTTTTGGAATTATAATGGGAGTTTTCTGAGGCTGACACATTTGTCGTAAAGCATTCCTCTACCATTAAATATAGTACATTGAAGCATTCCTCTACCATTAAATATACTATAGCATACTTTACCTGTAAAGCCCTCAATCGCTCTAAGAAGATAACATGTGATTTTTCGTCGTTTTCGTTACTAATATCTGAAATAAAAATTATTTAAAGTTAATATGATAATAAGGATAAATTAAGGAATAAAGCATCACACCCCAAGAATTATTTTTATTCAATTTAACTACAAAGTTTGCGTTTGCTAATAAACATTATAAAAATACTACTTGATAATTAACTGTGCAATTTGTGAGTAAAGGTTACAAAAAACTTAAGCTGCAGTAAGTTAAGGCAACAGAGAAACGCGTCTTAAAAAAATATATATAAAAAAGTTAAGTAACAATAAATGTCCCAGTACTGAGCACAGACTTTCTCTCATTTCTAAAACATTTTAGAACCGTAAAGAGTCCGCCACTCTGTACAATGCAGGTTGGCGGACTTAACGTGTTCAATTCATTCCACAGACTCACAGGTTTCCACACAATTATTTCTTTCACCGGTGAGTATGTGGTAGACCAGCAATTAAAATTGCAAAACAATTTTAGAGGTGCCGGCACTGACTAATGAGATCGAACTGTGGTGCTATGAAATTTAAGGCGAGCGAACGCCCGGCTCCTGAGCTATCACGGCTGTATAAAAAAATGTCAGGCTCTCCTCGTGAAGTCCAACATTCAG
Source organism: Luehdorfia chinensis (assembly GCA_019845155.1). Lineage (NCBI taxonomy): Eukaryota > Metazoa > Arthropoda > Insecta > Lepidoptera > Papilionidae > Luehdorfia > Luehdorfia chinensis. The sequence continues at coordinate 3,887,723 of JAHVAK010000125.1, forward strand.
AACAGGAACTGGACATTAGATGTAAAAAAAATGTAGTTATCTTATTATTACATATACTTATTACATATATAATATATAGATATTACATATACTTATTGACCCACCTATGTTCTCATTTTTATAATCGTGCTTATACATCGGTACTGTGGCCATCTTGCGTTGTTCGGCCACTTCCCTCAGACCGCGCTCTACATAGTTGCGGAAGTAAAACGAAGAGCCGTGCATAAACGTCCAGATGTCTACTTCTGGATGGCGCTCCTGAAATATCAATAGACAGAAAATTTAAATTGTTCACTGAGATTTTATTGAAAAGCTACAAATTCTCGCTCTAAGCTTGTTCGCGTTACAGATGTAAACTTTTTAGGTCTAGCATATATGAATCCATCATACGAGGCCACGAGATTCTCCTGGCATCTAATTAAGGGTCATATCCTATTCTTATGCAACAATTATTTGGAGCATTCCGCACAGTAGCGTCCTCACCTTATCCGGTCATAAGTTCTGTCACAAACACTATTAAATAAATTGTACGACTTTTTTGTTAGTAAAATATATAAAAACAAAGGTAGCTTCAAATTTTATTAGTTATTCGAGATGACCTTGATTTTGGCCCTGAAGTTCCAAGGCCAGTCGTCGACCGAAGCACGCACAATGTTAACATCTAAGTCAGCTACTCAATATCTAAGTCAGCTACTCCTTTAATAAGCGATGCTTTGAGAGACTGAAAATACTGGTTAGGTTCAGCGCAGGCTTTTTCCTGCAAATGTTGCGATATTTTGTAATCCAGCGGGTTTAAGTCTGTGCTGGAAGAGAGCCAATCGTCGTGCCTGATAGAAGACAATTCCATGGGTGATATGCCCGTTTTGAGTGCTTGCTGCCCGAAAAATCTTGTCGGAATACCCAGTATCTATCTGTTTTCGAACATTGTTTGAAAAAGAGGTTTCCACAACGTTTGTAAGAATGGTATTTTGAAACACAACAGCGCTAGTTTTCATTATCGGGATACGCCTGCTCGCTTTTTCATTGTTGTGGGCATACATTTAATCATTTTGTTTGTTGTAACTTTCTTTGATGTTAAAAATTTTCTCGTCTGAAAATAGGATTTCGCGGTATTTTTCCCGCGTACCGCCTCAACAAAGCACGTGTTCTCTACTCTATCTAGCCTAAATTTTTTCAGACGTTCATTAAAATAATTTTTCGTCGATAAGCTCAAAGTCTCTACTAAAGGTCTACATTTAGCATTCCTTTGACCGTAGTTCTGTTTAACCCCAATTGAAGGGAACATTTTTTCCTTGCGGGCGGTATTTCGTTGGATTCGCGCCCGTACTGTTTTGATGACCGCTGGTGGCATGACTGTACGAGGTCGGCCGCTGCTTTTACGGTCTTCAAAGGTCGAGTCTTCACTAAATCGTTTGATAGTATAGATATACGATATACGAACCTCAACGTTATTTCCAAATTTCGCAGAAGTGTAATAATCTCAGTTGGCGCGTAACCGCAGCGGTGCAGTCTAATAACCACGATTCCGTCTTCCACTATAATCTTTTTAAATATAACAAAATCAATTTATTGTCTATTTTAAGATGGCGCAAAAGTACTTTATTCAAACTCAGTTAAAACAATTCTGACTTACGAAACTTCAAAATTTAAATTAAATAAGGATGTGACAGAACTTATGACCCGAGTAGTTATAGATGTTTTAAAGCAAGTGCTTACACGTGTGATCGTGATCTTGAGAAAAACGTAGCCTGTCGAATTTCGCAATGACAAATATCGACCCTGCTAAACAGAATGTGCAACGAGGCCCTACTCAGTCTACTTTGACATCCACGGGATGTAATGGATATTATTAAGAAGACTTAGAACAACAATGTGAAGCTGCCCACCCTTAAGTCATATAGCTGCGATAGCGCGTCCCGGTTATGGTCCTTCGAGCCGATGCGCTTGAGGATGAGCGCCAGCTCCTCGTGCAGCGCACGCGGCAGGCGGCCGGCCTGCAGCGCCGCGTTACCCGCACCCAGCCCCACGCCCACTCCCAGCCCTGGAGGTCCGCCTCCGTTTAGAGACTCCATTCCAGTGTTCTCCTTCTTGTCGTCTAGTTTCAGTTGCTGCGAACAAAAGACGAAGTATGTCTCGTACGATAAGAAAAAACGGGACAGTTATTGATTTATGTTGCGTTAACAAATAGCCCAAGCATGAATTAACATAAGGCTAGATCAAGGGGTACACATTTGGAGATCTACTACTTTATCTCGAATGGCTGATAATAGCTAAGTGTTCCATTGCAGAAAAGTTTGGGAAAAGGTAAAGTGTATAGTGTATATTAACTCATTTTTTAATAATATTACGAATCTCCAGGGACACAGTGTAGTCACTTGTTCCTCACAAACGATTGTTTTCTACTAATTTTGAGCGCGTTTTAAACTTAATAGTAAGCGACTGACCAGAGTTCGATCCCCGATTTTCGGCAACTCTAAAATTGTTATTTCAAGTACTGATTTACCACGTGCTCAGCGGTGAAGTAAAAGATCGAGAGAAAACCTGTATATCTGGGGAATAAATGTATTTCGAAGAAATGTGTAGCCCGCTAACGCGAGCAGCGTGGCTTTTCCCGGCTCTAAAACCCTCTCAGAAATGAGAGGAGGACTCTGCTCAGCATTGGGCACATTTATAGGTTGTGACTTTACTTTTACGTTTGTTGCAAGTAGATGGTATAAGAGAACAGGAAGTACGCAATTATGAATCTCGACAGTAAATGATCTCTGTATGGTTTGAATTACCAAAATAGTAAATATGTGCATACGAGTGTTACGATTCTAGCAAAATGTGACTAGGTGGATTCGCACACATCACCACACTGCTACAAGACATAAGATATTTAACAAACTGATAAAGTTCTTACCTTTAATACTTTATGCAAATATGGATATAGGTCGGATTCGTTGACATCAGGTATCTGTGTTAAGTGATTGGTGATCGACGCTCCTTTCATCTTCACCAGTGTATGTACGAGGGTTTTCACAGTTCTGAAAATAACAGGATTCAACAAATTATAACATCAAGGAGACACCTAATTTTTCTTATGATAATATGAGAATATACATAAACATAACAAATGCACTCATCACAGATGGCAATATATAAGCAATATATAAATGTCACAGTATTTTCTTTTATAGTATGTGGATAACCATTATAGTCCTACCATATTTAAGTTTAATTAGTAATGCTTTTTAGTTTATGGTTATTGCTGTCTCCAATTAAAAAAAAGGAAAATATCATGATTTTCTAGTTGATTTCTAAGTCTCTCTGGAGATATGAAGTTAAGCGCAGAATCGAAGAGCACTGTTCTGACTGCGCTTTTACTTTACTTTGGAAGTCGTTTAAGAGTCAGAAACGGGCGCACCTTGATAAGAGGTCGAAGTATATTTGCCACAAAATGTATCGGCGCAAACTAGGGGGAAGAGCGCAGTATGGTGCCATACAGAAATGCTCTAGTTGACACAGCATTTGTTATGTGCAGAAGAACGAAAAAGAAGATTTGCTCGTCTCTTCACTAATCAATAAAAAAACTAGCCCTCTCTAAATGTGATCTGAGCTCAAGCTTCATGCAGTCAACGATAACATAGGTGGCGTGCTGATCCGTTTCTCGTTGTCGGTATATGAGAGATTCGCTTTTCAAATCTTAAACAACGATATTACAATATAAAGACACGTCATACTAGCAGAAGACAACTAACGAAAGCGTTCCGAACGCTTCGACAACATAACTAGTTCATGTTTCACTAATCGTAAAAAAGGGACGCAAAGGGGACCGCTAATCAACCACTATAAAAGAGAGAGCTGACGTTTGTCATTTCGCACAAGTGTATGCAAACGTCGCCGAAGCTACCAACCAGTGCATGTTCTTTGCCCTACTGTGGGATTTTCCCGTATCGCGGGTGCGTTTTACAGACATACATTTTACAAATACAACACAACCGAGCCCAAAAACCCAATAATTCACGTTTTTGCACAAATATTGGCACCGGCTGGGATTCCAACACAAGACTTGCGAGCGTAAAAGTCAGGCACTCTGAACACTGATGCGGAGTGTGGGGCAATCATAGAACCAGTTTGTGCTTACACTTGTGACACTATAATATCTACTGCGCAATTGATTCGTCGCCGTGGTCGAAAATCGACCAAGAGAACATCATTGACGTATGAATATATTTTGAAAATAAGGTGTTAAATAAAAATATTACAACATATGATAACGCACCTATAAGGAGTGTCACTGATATCAGCATTTTTCTTCCAGTAGCTATTCGGGAAGGCTTTGTAGAATAGATGAATCTTATACAGCACTGCGTCATAGTCTATCGAGTTGACATCCCAAGTGGCGATCATCTTGAGTGTCTTCCAAAAGCATTTCAGCAGAAGATCTTGGTAGCGAGGGTATGCAGGGTCAGATACGCCGATTGACTCATGGAGAAGCGTCACTATTGCACTGTAAAAAGACAATTATTTTTATATGTGTCACTCTTAATTTTTTTTAAACTATACCATTGTATGTATAAGCAATTGATGGAAAACACCTGCCCGAAAAGTTTTTACTTTTTACCTGCCTTCAAAATTTAATCTACACAGTGGCAATAGTCTCCAAATGAAAAAGCAGTGACAAAATTATAAAGGGTTGCGTTTTCACTAAGAAGCCTTAAAATGCGTAAGTTTTAAACAAAAATTATATTTTTATTACAAGCTTTAATTGTGGGGCCTATGTCCAGTAGTTGATTTCAATGTTGCCAGGGCTATAGTACTTGCCAAGGCAAATCTAACGAGCCTAAATACGATATGGCTGCAAGCTATTGAGGAGTCGGGTGTTTTGCTGGTGGCCCTGGTATATCTTTGAAAATCTCTACTAAGGTGCGTTTGGCACGATGCTACGTATTATCAGTTCTTCTGTATGGCGTCGAATCATGGACCATCCACCAACATTTCAGCCTATCACTAGTCCACTGCTAAACGTAGGCCTCCCAATTTTCCCTCTGTCGAATTTTACGACACTCACGGAATGAGATGAGGTGGCAGATTCTCTTAAGTAGCGGCTTAAGAGAATCTGCACACGACATGTACATTAACCAAATAATTATTTTTAATACTAATTACAAAATATCTCAGCGTCCGTTATTTAAAATACTAATTACAAATTACATTTTTAGGAAGTCATTGAAATTCAGATATATATTTGTATTTCTCGTACGTGGTTATGGTGTTCTATTGAATTTTGTATTTTCTATGTATGTATTGAGTTTAGATGTTTTATATTGATAGTTTATTAGGCAGCAAGTGCTCGTGAAAGTGTACAGTGATTGGAAAATTTAATTCAAGACCAAAATTCTACTTTTCGTTTTGTCTCCATCGGTCCAGCAAATCTTCAGTAAAAGTCAACTATAATTTGACTGGCGATCGAAACGAAGTTAAAATTAAGTTATTACTCGACATTTGCAAAAATGGCTGGATTCGGTATCTGATTGCCAGAATCAAAAAAGAAGAAGAAGAGTTCGTTCAAAAAGTAGTTCGCTAGTGTCGTGCACCGACCAGAGCAGCGGCGTTCGCGGCGAGTGCTCGAGCACGCTGACGCACACGTTGTTGAGTATGCGCACGAGGCGCTCCGCGTCGCCGCCCGCCGCGCCGCCGCCCAGCACGCGCAGCAGCTCGCCCAGCAGCGCGCACAGCGCCGCCTCGCTCACCTGCCCGCCGCACCCCGACGTGTCGTAGAACTGGAAACAGCACATACAGTCATCCGACGGTGTCGCAAACGTCGACAGAGGGAAAATCGAAACCAACCAAATCGAAATGGGCAGCAGAATATTCCTGGAAAATCTGAATAAATAAAATGCGGTTGCCAACTAGCCTGCCGAGCTCGGTAACTATGGCAAAATTCCCCCAAAATGAGAGCTACAAGCTGTTGTCGCAACGTATGGGGGAGGCCTATACTCAGCAGTGGACTAGTGATAAACTGAAATAAGTGATGATGATGACGAATATACAGTCACGCCTTTTTACCATATAAGGGGTGAGCAGAGACCACTCAAGTAGCCCACTATTTGCCCTGGCGAGACGTGCCGGGATTGACATATGGAAAAGTTACCTAACAATTAAGTCTTGATTACCTCAGGTAAATAAGTCTTAATATGTGTCATGGTAACTATTGCAATTACAATTGGTATTAATTTCGAAAATGACTATAATTTAACAATTAACATGTAAATTCTGAGAGATTCTTTACTTTTGCTACCGTTTTTAGTATAAAGCAATAGACTGAAAACATTCTGTGTTCCAAAAATAATATATAACTTTTATTCTATTTACCAAAGGTAGAAAAGTTTATAGTATCTGTTATCACTTTTCGGAAAACAATTATAGTAATATGAGATAAATATTACCGCGTGATATTGCAGACTTTCGGTCATCTCTATGTAGTTAGTAGACAGTGATATAATTTTATAAACTGAAATGTATAAAATTACATCACTAATTTCAAAACTTGGTCTCTGTTAAAATATCAGTTATCACAATCGGAGGATTTCTTGCTAAGCTTTTATAACAAAGTACATACAAAAACGAAATTAGAAATTAGCCACAATTTCTTCAGATAACCGATGCCCCGTCAGACAATTCTGTACACATTTTTATACATTAATGTGTTTAAAAAAGTTGACTTAGGAGGTAGAACTAAGGAAAACTGGTGCCGCAATGGTTATCTCAAATATAAAGTTACACAATATCTTATGACTCGTAGCCGTGCGGTGATGTGAGGGAATCCTCTCAGTTACATTTTTTTTAATATGATAAAGTGTCGAGACGTTCACCTGATGGTAAGTGCAACGTTTGCCCATAACAGATACTGTGTTACTCAGAATATTTCTGTGTAGCACCACACTGCGCCCGTCACCCTGAGACATAAGTTCTTAAGTCTTATATGCCCAGTGATTACGCTAGCTGTCAGTGCTCTTCAAACCGAAATACAGTAATGTTTGCATACTACTGCGTCACGGCTGAATAACTGGCCCTGGGTTGGTACCTAGACGGAGTCCTGCATAGTAATCCTACCACCAGATATTATTTTGCTAGAGTCGTAACACTCGTATTCATATATTTATTATTTTGATTATTGGAATCATTCGGAGATCATTTACAATCGAAAATCATAATTGAGTACTTCCTGTTCCCTTATACCATGTACTTGCAACAAACGTAAAAGTAAAGTTTCAGCCTATAAATGTCCCATTGCTGAGCACAGGCCTCTTCTCATTTCTGATAGGGTGTGCCGTGTACCATGCTATAGTTGTTCCTATTATATTGGTTGGTGGGAGTTCTATGCAGTAATCTGTCTAAATCTAAATAACTACCACCGCAGTTCTACCATGAATAAGTATTGTTATTATGTTTGACTGACTGATGTTTCGGTGTGACGAGTGCTGTGTGGTGCTTACTCAGAAGTTTTCTGGGTGATGTAGCGTTTGTTATGGGCAGACGGCAGTTTGTTTAGCTCGTCTCGTCAGTTTACCCAATATGTAGCAGTATGCAGCAGTGTGCGGCAGTGTGCGGCACTGACCGTGTTGAGTGCCCCCGCGAGGCACTTGTAGGCGGGCAGCGCGTGCTGAGGGTCTGCGGGCGCGGTGCGCAGACGCCGCAGCTGCGCGGCCACGGCGCCCAGCAGCCGCGCCTCGTGCGCCGCCAGCGCCGCGCCGCGACCCGATACTAGCGCGCCCGATATCAGCGACAGCGCCCGGATCGCCGCCTGCAACATTCAATTCTATATACGTGGACCAGATTCGAGATTTTTTTATGATGGCTATTTTTTTTTATTGCATAAAGTGAACGTCTGCCCATAACAAATGCTGTGTCACCCAGAAAATTTCTGTGTGACACTACACTGTGCCCATTACCCTGGGACATAGGTTCTTAAGTCTCATATGCCCAGTGATTATGCTAGCTCACAGTGCCCTTCAAACTGAAACACAGTAATGTTTGGACACTACTGCTTCACGGCAGAATAACTGGCCCTGGGGTGGTACCTACCTAGACGGAATCCTACCACCAGACTATTCGAACAACATTTGTGCAAAATACAAACTGTTAGTTTTCAAGTCTTGGCTGTGTTGTGATTGTTCGCGTGTCCTTGACAGTGCATCATAGCCTGCCTCCGATCTTATTGCATTAGTGTTACAACTGGTTATTGTGATATTATAAAATCTCCTATGCCGTAGAAAGCTTCAGACATTCTTCGTAATTAAGGCATAAATTTGCCCGTGTGTTGGCGGAAGAATCTACCCTCAAACCGTAGGTGTCGTATAAGTCGACAGATATAAAATTAAAACCAGAAGACGCAGTAGCATCTTCTCGGTACATCTGAATAAATAAACTGCGGGTGTCAACCCGCCTGCCAAGTGTGGCAAACTTGGCAAAATCCCCCCAACTTTTTTGGCAATCTATGGGGGGCCTATGTTCAGCAGTATGTTCATCACAAACATTCATATTTATCATAGAAATGCCTAGCTTAGAAGGCAAGGTGACTAAGCTAGGGCCATCAGGCAATATGTGGTTATGTATAGGCCAGCTCACGTTGAGGTCCGGGCTGGCGATAGAGTGTATGGTGTCGGCGAGCTGCGAGTCGTCGACGGGCGCGCTGTGGGAGTGTGTGTGCGCGTGTGCGTGCTGCGCCACCAGCGCGTGCGGGTGCCGCGGCGGTGACATCGCCGCCATGCTGCAACACGAACAACATTATTATTGAATCTTGTCTAAAATTTGGTTTTATTTAAAAATATTCTTTGTAAATAAATTTATAATGTATTCTTGACTAAGATACCTATGAAATTTTTTTCGTTTGTTTCTTCTCTGTCGAACGAACTGCGTTTTTCATTCAATTATTAAGTCTTATGTGCCCTTCATACCGAAACACATTACTGCTTCATGGCAGAACAACTGGCCCTGCGGTGGTACCTAGTGGTACCTAGTGGTACCAGTTTCAATGGTGATAGGATTCCTATGCAGGAATTCGTCTGGGTAGGTAAGACCTTATGGCCAATGATTACGTCGTGAAGTTGAAGCGTGTAAACATTCCTGTGTTTTGGTCTGAAGGGCACGGCGAGCTAGTGTAATCACGGGGATTATAAGATTAAAGAACTGATGTCTAGCGGTATCGGGCGCAGTGCGGTGTCACACACAAATTTTCTGGGTGACAGAGTATTTGTTATCTACAGACGTTGCGCTTACCATCAGATAAATGTTATGCTCGTCTCGTCACTTAATCCAATAAGAAAACCAACGTAGAAAGATTCCTGCATAGGAATTCTACCACCAGTAAAAACCAAATAAACTAATATCTCCAGGTAGTTGAGGTAGATTTCGAGTACGGACGTAGGTTTGTTGACAGTTGTCGGGCAGAGTAGAACAGGACCTAATTCTTTCCTAACGACGTGTCGTAAGAGGCGATTAAGGTATTGTTCGGACAGCTTTTATACATGCAAAATAACAACTGACGAAAACTTACCTTCCTTTGGTGCATTATCTTTATCGGCTCCGACGTAGTGGGTAAGCAATTGACATCTGCGTTTCAGGTTGGGGGTTCGATTCTCGAATGGGATACATATTTGTTATATTTATGTTGACATGACCTGCAGATGGTTGTTCCGAGTCTCGGCATTTGAGCATGTACAATTTATGCCTCTTTCCTACCGAGGCGTCGTAAGAGGCGACTAAAGTATTTTACGGGCAGACTTTATTCATGTAGAATATACCATACCATACCATAATATGCAATGCTGTCACCGATACTGCTCGTGGAAACGCAATGGGGATTTTTTTTTGACTCCTTCTAAAATGGCGGCGACGTGGTTTGCCACCCGTCTACGGGGGTGTAAGGTGGGCTACGTGTGTGGCAGTGGCGTCCCCTTATATGGGAAAAAGGCGTGACAGAGTGTAGGTACGTTTGTCTGGCGGGCGCGACGGAGGTGGGCAGTGCGCGGACGCCGGCCGCGGGCACGGGCTCGTCCAGGAACTTGAGGTCGATCTCGGGCAGGTCGGGGCGCCGCGTCACCGGCACGGCCGCGTCCAGCTGCGCGATCAGCTCGGGGTCCAGCCCGAACGGGCCCGAAATCACGCGCGGCTCCACCGGCGCGCTATAACACCATTACATACAGAATAATACCTTTACATTTTTTTTTATTTTAAATAGTGTGAGACGAGGAAAACATTCACCTGATGGTAAGTGCAATGTTTGAACGAAAATTGGGTGTTCAGAATTTGAACCGCGTTTTAGCATTGACTGCGTTCATTTGATGTTGATGAAATGCAAACTGAAGCATTGAAACTTCGTTTTTCTTGAATTGATCGCGTTTAGTTTCAACGGTGAAATCCGTCCTTAGTGTGGGGTGGTGTTGAGGCTTGCTAAATTGAAAGGCAGCGCCGGAAGCGACCTGGAATTGGTCGCCATCGAGGAACAACTACATCCGTCGATTGTGTCTTAATGTACTCCGGCGTATCGCGTGCGCTCCCCTTTTTTAATTCAGAAAAGTTTATACATTCTATTCCAGTGCAAGATACCAGACTTTGTCTTTTCTTCAAAATATTTAGCGACGGCGTGGCCCTAGTGACCAGAGTTCAGAGACCTGACTTCTTCGCCGCGAGTCCTGGGTTCAATCCTACAACCTTCATGCCAAACATTTATGCCAAAGCACAAGTTGTTGGTTTTCGGGCCTAGTTGTTTTGTGACGTCTGACACTGCATCCCAGCCTACTTCCGATCTTATCGCATCAGCGTTATACCGGGCGCAGGTAGGTATCGACTCAGAGACAGTACCTGTGTTTGCGCGTACCTTTTGGCACTATAATATCTCTTGCGCAGTTGATAGATCCCGACAGTATTTGGAAGTTGTCGTCGTAGTCGAAATCAGCTAGGTGGACATCATGTACTTCTCACAATATTTTCCTTCAACGTCGAGCTTGTACTAAATCAGCTATTTTTGTGTTGCTTGAACCGATTTATCGAACTTAGGTTACTAATAAACCATTACATTTGAAGCCAGCGCCCTCCTCCTTAGGCACCATGGCTCCTTAAACTTAATGAAACTTCATAGAAAATACAAAAAACAATTTCTTTATACGATATTCAATATTTTTATAAAATTTATCCTTGTAGCTAATTTTAAAGCATCATCATATTTAAACAGCACAACTACAATACAATAGTTAAAAATTCGTCGACTAAAAGACACTCTTTTATTAACTGATCTATCAGTATGCCGAGCAATAGATATTTTAATAGATTTTAAACAACCTTAATCCACGCGGACGTAAGCGCGGGCTTCAGTTTATAAATAAAAATCTATGATCACAGTGATCGTTAAAATAAATTTAATCTACCTTACGTAACGTCGTAATCAATCCGACTTTCACAATTTCAATACAACAATATATAACGGATATTAAATATTTACGGTTGTATAACCTGGAGGCGGTGGCTGTTCTTCAATCTCTTCTTCCTCATATTCAGCGGCCGGAACGCTATCGACTGATATCACACGCCTTGGTGGTTCATCCTTAACAAGAGAAAAATCTTGATTTATTTTCACATTGGAGAAAGTGACGACACAAGCGAAACGTTAAGCAGATGATAAGTGCAATGTCAAGTCTATAACAAATGCTGTGTCACCAAATACATTTCTGTATGGCACACAACACTGTGCTCCTCACGCAGCTCGAGATATTAGTTCTTAAGTCTCATATGCCCAGTAATTACACTGGCTATCAGCGCCCTTCAGACCGAAACACAGTAATGTTTGCACACAAAGTTAAATTTATGAATTTCCATCTGTTTGTGGCGCGCTTTTGCAACCTCTTATAAGCAAACGCAGTGTTTTACGACTTCCACTAGCTGAAGCGTGGACATAGTTTGGAGTTGATGGATACAGATGGCTCAGGACCGTGTACTGTGGCGATTAATGTTGAGTAAATTATGATGCTACATCATCATCATATATGAAGGTTTTTTCAGGAATTTTAATATGCCTTACTTGTAATTTTATTCTGAAAAATAAGCTTTATGTTACGATCCAGAACATTGTCATAGACTAGTGTTCACATCACGAAAATAACAAAGACAAAAAATTGTACAATTGTTGTACCAGAATAAAAAGTAAAGTAAAGGGTTATTTAATTAAGAAACATTTCAATATTCAATTGAATAAAACACATTATAAAAATCAACTATAAATAAACATAGCTATTGCATTAGTTGAATTGTAAATACCTCAGGCATAGGCTGTATGGGTTTTCCAGAAGCGGACAGAGGTACCACCATGGACCTTCTTGCTTCCGCACTGCGACTCTTGCTCGCTCGCTTGATCCTTTCTTCAAGCAGCGACAGATCCTTGTCCGAAATCTGTAATTCAATTGGTAATGGTATTTTTGACATTGTTTTGTAGATCTTCTACCTCCATTTCGTTTTCACTAATACGTCTCTATTTGAATTGTGAAGCATTTTTCAGTTTAAGACAACTTTCCACGGTAACAAGCGGTACAAGTCGGTAAGTAATAATTTGGATCCGAATTTGTTTTGAACCATATTGATTATTTTCATAAAAACATTACACTTGAATCCTGTTGTATACTATTAATTGGATAGGAAGTTAGAAAACTAGATGATAATGTTTATCTAGAGATAAACAATCTGAATACATTTTAAAAATTAGCTATCAATATGTCGATAATAGTGGGATAATATATTTTTTATCAAATCATAAATTGTAGGGACCGCTGATTATTATTATATTATAATCATAATCATGTAATGATAAATTATGGTTATATAAGTTCTTTTATTTGCTTTTATAAATTTAGTGAATTCTGTAGCTGTAGATTTTTTTAAAAAAAAAATTATATGTTGAATGGTTTAAATTATCTTTGATTTTATATGTTGTACTCGTATCTTAAAACACTGCAAATAGTATGTAAATAACGAAGATGAAATAACTACAAATCATATCCTACATAAACTAATGTAGAACGTTACAGTATATTTTTAATTTAGGTTTTATTGAGACACTGCTAGTATACCACTAATGTAATAAATTGATAGGATGGGTCATTTTAATCTTTGCTATGTATCTTTAGCAAAGATCGAAATGGACATTGATGAAAAATAATAACCTTGACTGAGAATATACCGCCAGTGTCTAATAAGCATTTACAAGGCTTCAGGTTAAAGCGACTTTTTTTAGAATAAGAACACTAGTAATACAATTAAAATTAACGGTAATCTAATAAACCATTCCAGCAAGTTTCATGTTCATCAATGACAATAATTTAATGAGTATGATCACATGACTTAACATGTGCAGTTTTAAGACACTTAATTCAAACAGTATTAAAAAAAAATACTAGCGCTTATGCAGTGGTTTTGTTTCGTTTTCGAATCCTATTCGAATACTGCATTTATACAACACAAATTATTGATATTCAGGTCTTGTCTAAATATAGATCTTGTATAAATCTAATATAGATTAGCTTTTCTTCGATCTTATCTGATGAGCATTAGTTAAATCGGGTATGCGATAACTGGAGATAATGGATGGATAAAGGATGTTTCCAAACCAAACTATTCGTTTGTACAAACTGGTCAAACTGTTTAAGTGTCTATTTATAGTAAGATTACTTCTTAAACTCAGCTTTTCAAAAAGCAATGGAAAACTTTTAAGGATCACCGTCATAAAGTAACAGCATATAAATGTTCCATTGTTGAGCACAGGCCTCCTCCCATTTTTGAGAATCACCGACATAGCTTTCTGAATATATTTTTGTTTATACAAGCTTAGTAAGGATAAGCAAGCTGAAGTGGCAATGGGCCGGCCATATAGCTCGTAGAACCGACAACCGTTGGGGAAGAAAGGTTCTCGAGTGGCAACCTCGTACCGGCAAACGCAGCGTAGGGCGACCCCCCACTAGATGGAGCGACGACCTGCACGGTTTTGCGGGAAGTCGATGGATGCAGGTGGCTCAGGACCGTGTTTTGTGGCAATCTATGGGGGAGGCCTATGTTCAACAGTGGACTGTAATAGGCTGAAATGATGATGATGATGATGATGATGAAGCTTAGTAACTAATGCTTAGTGCCTAACATGTTGGATTATACACATTATAACATATACATTATATACATTATATACTAAATGTGTTTCACTAAATATGTTATATACATTATAGCATATTTAGTGAAACAGTAGCCGTTGATACTTTGGTATTAGAGAAGAGTATTAATGGCACTGCAGCCGTTCGAAATGGAATATCACTGGCCTCACATTATTTTGAGCAGTGCCCAACTCTAACTCTAGTCAAACATTTTTTTTATCAAAGAAAGTGGTTGTCCATAATCTTAATTCTTGGTTGAATTTCATAGTTGTTTTTAGAATTCCACCTTTCCGTCACCATAATCACAAAATAAACTTAATAAATACCATGTAAACAAACCAAAAACTAAAATATACATGTTTTCGCTCGCACTGGCAGTTTCACTAATACTAAGTACTTATGAGTAGTGACACACGAAAGGAAGTGACAAGTACTAGGCATTAGTTACTAAGCTGGTGTAAACTATACATAAGCAACGAGACAAGTTGTTGACCTGTTGGTTAAGGCACACCTGCCCATAACAGTGTGGTGTCACAATCTTTCTACTGGAAAATTCTGTGCACTGCACTGCACTGCGCTCGTCAGCCTTTGACACCATTCTCAAATCACATCAATCAAATCAAGTCCTGTATTTTTTTATTGACATCAAATCTCAAGTCTCGTATGCCCAGTAATTACACTAGCTATCAGTGCCCTTCAGACCAAAACACAGCAATGTTTGCACACCAGAGTACCTGACTTCTATATAGCAGGTATACTGGGTTAGAATCGTAGCCGGAGTCAACATTTAAAAATCGGCCCTTTTCGGTTTTCAGCGTGCAGCTCCTTAAGGCCGTAGCATAAAGTTTTACTTGTATGGAGACGGACGAAACGGCAGCCGATGTATTTCTGGACTGCCCTACGATCACGATTTACCAAGCTAAGTATCGCTGGAAACATCAAGGGCTCTCTGCCTCTGCTATCAGCTGCGAGAGCGCGCTCGCGTAGACATTGACTCCAGTCGACACGCAAAAAGTGTGTGTGTTGAATTGTGGAGTTGTTTAAACCGGCCCGCTGCAATCTACAATCTACAAAATGAAATACCTATTCTACCATATTATAATATGGAGTAGTGATTTTTTTTGCGATTTAAGTATTTGTTACATCGCCAAAACATATACATGTATTGGTTGCACAGGTTGCATGTGTATGTTCCTGCTTATTATACAATTTATATTTACATATAGTAATTGTTGGATCAACTTTGTATCCTTACGGTTACACACTCATTATGCGAAATTGTACTGAACTAACTTTTTTTTTCTGTATTTTTGCTTAGTAATTGTCATTTTCTGGCTTAACAGAATGTACCACTCCATCTCATCCCGTGGGTGTCGTAAAAGTCGACAGAGGGTAAAGTAAAACCAGAAGATGGGCAGCTGCATCTTCCTGAAACATCTGAATAAATAATCTCATCCCGTGGGTTTCGTAAAAGTCGACACAGGGTAAAGTAAAACCAGAAGATGGGGGGGCAGCAGAATCTTCTTGAAACATCTCATCAAATAAATAAGCTGCGGTTGCAAAACCGCCTGCCAAGCGTGGCCAACTATGGCAAAATCCCTCCATAACGAGAGCTACAAACTTTTGCGGCAATCTACGAGGGGGCCCACGTTCAGCAGTGGACTAGTGATAGGCCGAAATGACGACGACGAGGGCTCACCTGTCCGATCATCTTGTAGACCTTCTCGCCCTCGAGGAAGTAGGCGTGCGCGACGCAGTTGAGCGCGGCGGAGCGCACCGCGTTGTCGCGGTCGCCGATGTGCCGCGCCAGCTCGCGCAGCGCCGCGCCGCCGCCGCCCGCCATCACGCTCGACCCGTACGTCTCCAGCAGGTGCCCGATGCACTCCAGGCACTCTGACACACGTCACGCCTGTTAGGGCTCCACTCTCTTGCGGTGGGATTTCTAATCCGCCTAGGCAGGCATCGCTCCAGGACAGCTATTCTGCCTTGAAGCAGTTGCCGAAAATTTCCTACCTATGTGTCGTAAGGGACGACTAAGGTTTTGCACGAACAGCCTTCGTTTGTGCTATTCTGACACGATAATATGCAATGCTGTCATTATACTGCTCGAGGGAACGACTGACCAACCATGAGATGACATGATTTCTACCAAAATTGCGGCGACGTGGTTCGCCACCCGTCACGTCTTGTTTCCCGCGTGAGGTGCAGAGAAATGTCCTGGGTGAAACAGCATTTGTTATGGGAAGACGTTGCACTTACCATTAGGTGAACGTTTTGTTTAGGTTGACACTTTGTCAAATAAACAAAAAAAAACACCCACGCACGCTTTTATGTCTGTAAACGTACCCGTGATACAAAAGAGATCCTATTACGGAACATGATTTTAAAAAAAAAACTTAAAACTCGCTTCAAATTACATAGTACGCTAGTGACTACAGTTCGACTACCGATGCCAACACCTCTAAAATTGTTCCGAAATAGCACCTACCTCTTTCCTACTGAGGTTACGACACCGTACTATACGGAGGCGTTCTAAGGTATTGTGCACAGCCTTTATTCGGCAGAATAATAATATGCAATGCAATGCTGCTCGTGGGAACGCAATGTGTACGATTTTTTTATTAGTTCCAAAAAGGCGGCTACGAGGGTCGAAAATTGTGGTAAGGGTGTGGTCTCTGCGTGACTGTATGTATGTATTTACCACGTGCAATACGGCGAAGGAAAACATAGTGAGGAAACGTCAGAGGAATAAAAACATTTCTAAAATATGTAAAGTCCGCCAACTCGCATTGGAGCAGTGTCGCAGACTCTTCCCGGCTCTAAAAACCAGACCATTGAAGTCCCGTAGCTTGTTACTGCGTAAGGATTACGGCAAATCCTGCTTAGTTGGAATGGGGATAAGTTCAACAGAGGCCAGTTTATGAGCTGAAGATATATATGAACATTGGGTAAGTGCATAGTTCCTTAACAGTGATAGTTAAGAGCCGAGCGATTGCCATAAATTTTGCAATTTGGTAGTTAGCAAGCAATACGAGCTCAATTATTTTTCGAGCACACAATAGTCGCATTACTATAGAACTTGCTTTATAGATGCAGCCAATTAAGCTTTTATTACTTACCTCCATAAAAAAAACATGTTTTTGGTCCCTATTTTTGATTGTAATATTAGACAATTATTTGTTGTGATGTGAAATCTATATTGTGGTGCTATTAACATTCTCAGTACGAAAAATATAACATTACTTACCAGCTCGCTGGCGAGCATTTTTGGACTTTAATCCTTCCATAAGATATCCAAATAATTTCGTGACTGAGTAAACAACACAAATCTGTCTGAAGAGCGCTTTCACGCCGTTACGAACTGTATCCTTAGGATCGCCAACCTGTAATAAAATTAATTTCACATTAAGTTATTCTATAGGTTTAGGATTGAATCACAAAATGTTCTATAGTTGTACAATTCATTATATAAATTTATCATTGCAACATTTGACTAACAGCATTATGTATATGAACAACTAGCAAGTCAAAATTAAACCCTTTTGATCCATAATCCTGGTGAACAACAGATTAAAAAGCGACATAACAGATGAATAGGATTTACTAGCATTTTCGCAAGGTTTTTATTATTTATTTCAATACAAAGCCAATTACGATAAAACATACACTAGAATAAACTTGTAATTCGAAAAAAAATTGAAATATTAAAATGAAACAAACTAAGTTACTCCCTGAATTACAATGAATCTGAGCAAACATACAAAGTTGTATATTAATTATCGCTAAGCGCATGTCAAATATTAATCCACTAACCTTAAGCACCAGATAAGGTATGAAACAATTAGCCTCATATTCTGCCATTGTGTAGTCGCTGTCCATGAGGTATTGGAAGACAAGCGAGATGTACTCAAGTCCTTTCAATATTACGGAAGGATTCGTGTCAAAGAAGCGTAGCGTCAACCACTTTAGGACAAGGTCTAGGTTAGCCATCAATGCAGAACCATTCTCTTGAAGATCTTCAGAAAGAGCTTCAATGGCCTTTAAATGATATCTAAAAGAGTTAAACTACAGTGATTAAAGAAGTTTATATATATACTACTAAGAGACTACAATTACTTTTAATTATTAAATTTATACTTATAATTTTAAGAAATACATGGACAAAAATGGCGATTTGGGAAAAAGGACTATTATTGTGTAAATAGTAATTTTTGGATTGTTATTATAAGTTGTACAATGAATTTAAAAAAAAAGATTGGAATGCAGAGTTCCTTGCTGGTTCTTACTAGTTTTGAGACATTTTTCTTTAGAACCATTTGTAGAAAAATTAAAATTGATGTGTGTTATTTATATATACAAGAGGGCGAGCAACATAAAGTATTAAAAAAAGCACTGAATTCATGAAACAGTGAATTAATAAAATATTGGTGGAAATATCATGATCATAATATACCTGAAATCGCTGTGGAACATGTTTGCAACGAGTTGCTTATTGAGACCGGCACTGGACATTTGCTCCTTCAACAAGTCAAAGAATTCCTCACGAGGAGTTGTGAAGTTCCATTTTAAAACTAAAACAAAAAACTATTTAATATGGTCTGTGATTGGAAGTAATGGATAGTTTTATTTTAAAAGCCGATAGGTGTCCGGCAGAGTAGAATAACCTAACCAACACTTACCGCTTTCTTGCATAGGTGTCGTAAGAGGCAGCTAAGGTAATGTATGGGCAGCCTTTATTTATGCAGAATAATACCATAATATGCAATGCTGTCACTGTAGTGCTCGAGGGAACGCAATGGGGGAGTAAACTGCTACCAAAATGGCGGCGACGTGGTTCGCTACGTCACGTTATTCCCGCAGGGGGCGAAAAGTGGGCTATGTGTGTGGCCTCTGCGCACCCCTTATATGGGAAAAGGCGTGTATGTATGTATGTATTTTATTACATTTAGTATAGTTAGCAACACAGAAATTAGTTTTTTTTGTGTATGTTCCATCTCATGTTTGACATATCTGAACCAATTTAATATTTTTTTTTCAAAACAATACACTAACGAAGTCGATTAGAAAGATCTATTAATGCACTAAGAATTTTCATTACATAATTATTCGTCATACCTTTCAACTTTTGATCATCTATGATTCTCTGGTTCTTAGAATTATTGTTTGGTAATAATGGAGAGCAGTCTTCATCGTCTTTCTTGCCACGATTAGTCGCTGAAGAAGGTTTAACAAGGCCCTGTAAGCAACCAATATTATTATAGCTTTTTGTAAATTAAATAACTAAAAAAACTATTGTCGTGAGGGTAACCCTTAACATAATATATCACACCATTTCGGTCCTGAGTAGTAGCAAAAGTCGACTAAGGAAAATAGAAAAAAAATATATCACATCTTAAATATAATTTTATAACACAGTCCAAATTGAAAAAGAAACATTCCTACTAGTGTTAAAACCTTTTTAAAATTTCAAATTAATTAATTAGGTATAATGTTTCTTATTACCTTTCCTTTTGCGGGCTGCGAGACTTTCTTTTCAGCGTCCTTCTTAAGTGCGCCTGCAGATTTGACTCCGCGTGGTTCGTCTTTTTTACTTTTCGCTGGCAAAGGTTGAACTGGGAGACTGGGTCTTGCCTTGTCTAAGGCTGCTTGAATAACTGTCTTAGAGCCAGGCTGAAAGGAATATTAGTATTTTAAAAATGTATGAAAGTAAATATAGCACCCATTGCGTCACTGAAATAAATACCTGTAAATTAAGAGTATCTGAAAATAAAAAAAACACAGCTCACGTGGAAATAGCTATGAATAGAAATTAATTGCCAATTACTTCTTAAATATTCGTAGGAATATAAAACACAATTGCGTTTTTTTATTTGCTTATTGCGTTTTACTATTTGAAGGCAAAACATTTTTGTACTATGTGAGCACCCCTCCATAGGTATTGAATATTCTAAGTATGAAATTAATTGGTCTTGAAGTCCTCCTGGCTGATATTTAACCACAGCGACAGATGCCGAATACTGTCGGAAGCTATAATAAACTGCGCCTGTGATATTATAATGCCACAAATGTACGCCGCAACACAAGGGCAATTACTAGCAATTAATAGCCTGCGCCCGATGTATGGCCTATACGATAACTTCGAAGGTAGGATAGGATGCAATGTCAGATACACAGGCCCGTTTATTGTGTATCACAACACAATTAAACAATCGAGTACCCCCGACGCTGTAGTAGGTACTGTGATTTCTAGGCCACATTAGAACGATATACAGTAGGCGGACACCTTTGAGCTTTTGGTAAGTGCATGCAAGCAAGTGTTGTACAACAGTTCTCAATAAAAAACGTTGAGAACTATTTTACGTCGAATAAAGAAATATTTACCAGTTTGCTAGTTATAGCTTTTTTTTATTGGATTAGTGACGAAACGAACAATCGTTCACTTTATGATAAGCGCATTGTGTGCCCAAAACAAATGCTGTACCGCCCAGAGCATTTCCGTGTGGTACCACACCGCGCCCGTCACCATGAGACATCAGTTCTTAGGTCTCATACGCCCAGTACTGCTTCACGGCAGAACAACTGAGCCTGCGGTGGTTCTTACCTAGACGGATCCCTGCACTAGGAATCGTACGAGGAGCGCGGCCCTACAATATAGACAAATGAAGGTTTTTTTTTTTACAGAAGAGTGGGCAAACGAGCGAGCGGCTCACCTGATGTTAAGTGATCGCCACCGCCCATGAACATCCGCAACACCAGGAGAGTCGCGGGTGCGTGCCGGCCTTTGCCTTCTTGGAAGAAGGAATAGGCTCTCTTCTTGAAGGTCCCTAAGTCACATCGGTTAAGGGTACCTTGAGTTTGTCGAGCTGCTTGTGCATGGGCTCGTAGCCGAGGTGTAGCATGAAGGGCAGCACGCAGTCGGCGGCCGCCTTGCGCACGTCCGCCGCGCGGTCCTCCAGGCACGCGAACAGCAGCGGCACGCACTGCGACAGCTCCTCGCGCGCGAACGACCGCGGCGCCACTGCACCGTGCCGAATGCCGATCAACGATTTTTTTTTTATTGCAAATCTTGACCTAGTGTTGGCGACGCAAGAGCAATCTACCACCCCATCTCATCCCGTGGGTGTCGTAAATGTTGACGGTGGGAAAATTGAAACCAGGAGATGGGTGATGTTCTGAATAAATGAATTGCGGTTGCCAAGCCGCCTGCCAAGCGTGGCAACAATGGCAAATTTCCCCCAAAATGATAGCTATGTTCAGCGGTGGACTAATGAAAGGCTGAAAGGATGATGATAATGAATTCGTGGAGAAACAAAGCAAAACGTTCACCTGATGGTAAGCGCAACGTCTGCCCATAACAAATGCTGTGTCACGCAGAACATTTCAGTGTGACACCACACTGCGCTTGTCAACCTGAGACGTCAATTCTTAAGTCTCATTCGTCCTGTATTTACACTAGCTCTCAGTGCCTTTCAGACCAAAATAAAGTAATATTTGCACACTACTGCTTCCCACAGAATAACTTGACCCTGGAGTGATACCTACCTAGACGGATACGTGCATAGGAACCCGTAGCACCAGTAAAATGATATCGATGTTGAGTGTAAAAACATTGATGAACATAGATATCGAAACTCAATGTTTCCAATTTCGCTGTAAAAATCAGATTTAGCAAGACTTCGGAGTAATAAAATTTATTTCACAAAAACTGTTGAAATTTCCATATGACTTTTAAAATGATAACCTATTAATGCACATTTTGAACTTTGTGAAGTAGTTTTTATTCTTTGATTCATGGTTGTAAAAAACAAGCTTACTAACGTTCTGTCTGTAATCTATGATTACATAAGTTTTTTTTTATTCATCCATCATTTGATTATTCATGTGTAATATTTTTGTTTTAGTTTTAGGGCACTGTTAGCTACTACAATAGGGGCATATGAGACTTAATAAATGTCTCGGGGTAACGAGTGCAGTGATGACATACAGCATTTGTTATGGGCAAACGTTGCGCCTGCCATCCAGTGAACGATTTTCTCGTCTCGTAACTTTCTTCCCTAAAAGTGTTGACATGCCTGCCACACCTTGGCGCAAACATAAAATATTCGAAATATTTATTTTATGCAGCAATCTGACAAGGTAGGTACCAAACCGGGGCCAGTTATTCTGCCGTGAAGCAGTAGCGTGCAAACATTACTGTGTTTCGGTTTGAAGGGCACTGCGATCTAGCGTAATCAAAGGTCATATGAGGCTTAAGCACTGATGTCTCATTTGTTAGCATTTGTTGTGGGCAGACGTTGAACTTACTTTACGTAATAAAAAAAGATACATCCAAAGATAATTGCCTCTACATGATTCTATATTCACGTTACATTTGTGTGACAACCGATACCGAGTAGTTACTCGGCTGTGAAATACGTGTGCCAGACTATTAATAACGACAGTTTCCCGTGTAGTGATACCCAGTGACATTTTCTAAAAACGCCTATACCTAAAGCAATCTCACCTGTCTCTGGGGATTCCAATGCAGGATTCCTTCTAGGCATGTACTCTCAGTTTACAATTGAGACTAAAAAAAAGTTTTTGACTGATTATATTGCTAAGGAAATGGGTAGCCCTGCCAGATCGTGTGGTGTGATCTGGGGAGGACGTCTCCTCCTACTAGTAATTTTTATATGTTGTGTATATAGTTCGCATCTCAGAAACTTTTCATAGCGCGATTTTGGAATGTATGACATATTTCTTGAGCTTCTCATATGGCGACATAGCTGACGCTACACGCATAACCACTCAAAACATCCGCAAATTTATTTCTTACCATTGGGAAGATGATCAGCCAGCCACTGTAACAATGATGCTCTGAGTACAGGAGAGCCAGATTTCAACGCGTCGAACACCATTTCACCTTCGAAGGGCGTCTGTGGGCCCGCTTCGCGACACCAAGTTTCAACACATGATACAGCAGCTGACCGGATCCATTGTTTGCTGTCTCCAAAGGCTGAAAGACAGGGATTGGATAATTTTTTTATACCATAGTAATTCATCATCATCATCATCATTTCAGCCTATTACTAGTCTACTTTATAATATGGTTTCAAATTCAAAAGTATATTTGTGATATTTGTATATTGTCTAAAATATTGATAAATTAAATTTCGACACTGATCCATTTTCGAATCTCATATATTTTGTCGAATGTTTTAAAAATCACAAACTTTATTTCATCATCGTCATCATTTCAGCCTATCACTAGTCCACTGCTGAATATAGGCCTCTCCCATAGATTGCCAAAAGTTTGTAGCTCTCATTTTGGGAGGGATTTTGCCATAGTTGCCACGCTTGGGAGGCTGGTTGGCTACTGCAGTTTATTTATTCAGATGTTCTAGGAAAACGCTGCTGCCCATCTCCTGGTTTTCATTTTCCCTCTGTCGACTTTTACGACACCCACGGGATGAGATGTGGTGGTAGATTTTCTTAAACCGTCCGAGCCACACGGCAAACGGCTCACCTGATGTTAAGAGATCGCAGGTGCGTTGCCGGCCGTTGATAAAGGAATAGGCTCTTTTCTAAGGTCCCTAAGTCGTATCGGTCCGGAAAACGTAAGATTTAACTTACCTTGGAAGAAAGATGGGAAGAATGTGCGCACATGATTTTTCGACTTCGGTCCCATAGCTACGGCGAGAGATTCGCAGATGTGCAATGCGCTTTGAGCTAGTTTGGAGTTCGAATCTAACAACCTTGCGGATAAAGCTGCCGGTAGCTCGCCGAGCGAAGATTTGATGGGCGATGAATTACTGATGATTGCTTTTAATTTGTCGAGAGCTTCGTTACGCACCTAATAATTGAATTTTTGGCATTAATAGTCATTCTTAAGGTTAAGATATACCTTATTTTATTTTCTTACTACTACGATAGAGCTGGAGAATTTGTATGTTTCAATGCGCTAATCTCAGAAAATCTTATCCGACTTGACTTTACTTGCTACTGTCAACTTGTTGCCTTAGACAGCCCATTTATGGAAAAAGAGTATATGCTACTAGCTGGTGCCCCGGCTTGGTTCGCATAGATATAGGTTCTTTTAATATCCCGTAAGAACTATTTGATTTTCCGAGATAAAAAGTATCTTATGTCCGTCTTCAGGATGCAAGCTATCTCTTTGCGAAATTTCGTCAAGATCGGTTCAACGGTTAAACCATGAAAAGGTAACAAACAGACAGAGGGAGAGAGAGAGTTACTTTCGCATTTATTATATTAGTATAGATAAACTTCATGCTGAGGCGTTAAGCAGCTGCTGAGAACCAAACATTACCGAGAGGAGCCAAACTGTGAATATTTCACATAAAAAGATTTGTATAAGTACTGCATTCAAAAAGAGCGCGTACAACTCACAACATTTTAAATAATTAAACACGTATTATTAAAAATATTACCCTCTGTCAAATAACTGCTCATTGTAAAAAAGATGATTAATTAATTAATAAATATCAATGAATAATAACAGAAACGTTAAAAGTAAACGTGGCACACAAATTCGACTTTACTCTTAATCGCGGGCGCCTAAAGAAATTTTACTGCAAAAAACATGAGCAAACAAATGATTTTAATGCCTGGATTTATTGCAACTGTGCAAGAGATTTTTCACGTAAATTATTTAAGAATAATATCAATAACAACTAACAACATTCAGCTAATAATCGTTGTTGAGAAATTTGTAAATATTTATTATGTTGATTATAGCTTTGTCAGCTACATAATCTGAAAATTTGGCTAAGGTACGAGTATTTCACAATTAATAAATTTAACATAACCTAATGTTTTGGTACATTCAGAACGATTATTTTTTCCTTGTTAGTTACAATTTTCTTTTTTTTTTGGAAAATAATTTTGCGATTCCGTTTTAATCTTTACTACTAGAGACAGACGTTAACTTTACTGATGGTAGGTTTTTATGCAGGAATCTGTATAGGTAGGGCACCTCGCAGGGCAAGTTATTCTGCCATAAAGCAGCAAACATTCCTGTCTTAAATATAAGTCTGAAGGGCACTGATACATACTGCTGTCGCAAGGGGATTGGCTCAGTGTTTTTTTTTTATTTCATAAAAGTGACGGAACGAGCAAAACGTTCACCTGATGGTAAGTGTAACGTCTGCCTATAACAAATGCTGTGTCACAAAGTCAAAGCCAAAATTTCTTTATTTAGTTTAAGCTTGTATAAAGCTCTTATGTATGTCAAAATTTACACCGGTTCAAAAAATAAGACCTCAGAAAACTATTTATGTTTTTCTTAGTTCTAAATACATTTTCAAGGCTTCCATTATAATCACAATTTATGTGAAGTCAGCAGAAGCTGGTCTATAAATAAACGCAAATAGGTGTCCATCCATTTCAGCGCAAGCAATTTCACACTGGCGTTCAACAGAATTTGTTATGGGCAGACGATGCAATTATCTTCAGATGAGCGCTTTGCTCGTCTCGTAACATTGTATAAAAAAATACAAATAGGTCGCAAAGTATCGTTGAATATATTGTTGTCATAACAAAAGTATAACGCACCGGATTTGGCGATACGCACGTACCTTCCAGTTCTTATCGTTGATTTCGGCCACAAGCGCATCGGTGATGAGCGGTGCAATATCGGTTCGCGGTCTGTTATCTTCCACAACCGCTGGTTCCTCTTCAGCGGCCTCTTCGTATCCGTCTTCGAGTTCATCGCCCACTGAACCTTTACTTGCAGACTGAAAATCAACTTTCATTGACTATGAACTGTAATACAGTAGTGAGGTGATGAAGACGAGTGAGTGCTTTTATATACTAATATTCGGCACTATATTATATGCCAACCTTCTGGTTGTTAATTAGAACTGATGACACCACGATAGAAATCGAGACAGTAGAAAATTATCTTTCGCACTCGACGGTTAAACATAACCGTCGAGTGCGAAAGTACCTCTGTCATATACAAAAGTCAAGAAATTTGATTAATGAAGAAGGTATACGGGCTCCAATTCAAAAGTTTCGTTTTCGGATCGGCTTACATTAGTAGATCACGGCAGCTCAGGGGCTAGGGTCTCGCTTTGAAATTCCATAGTACACCAATAACCTGGGTTTGATGCCCAGTTCCTGCACTACTAAAATTGTTGATTGCAATTTTCAGTGCTAATTTGCCTCGTGATCGGTGGTGAAGGAAAACATCGTGGGGAAACCTGCATGTCTGATACTGGTGGTAGGATTCCTATGCAGGAACCCATCTAGGTAGGTACCACACCAGGCCAATTATTCTACCATGAAACAGTAGTGTGCAAACATTACTGAGTTTCGGTTAAGAACTGATTTCTTAGGGTGACGGGAGCAGTGTGGTACTACACAGAAGTGTTCTGGGTGACATTTGTTATGGGCAGACGTTGCACTTACCATCAGGTGAACGTTTTGCTCGTCTCGTCACTTTATCTAATAAAAAATTAAAAATTCAAGGGCATACCCCCGCTAACCCGTGGCGGACTCTTCCCGGCTTTAAAAACCTCTCAGAAATGAGAGTAAGCCTGTGCTCAGCAGTGCCGATATAGAATTAGTTAATTAAATTTCCAAATCATATCACAAAAGAATGTTACTACCTTACTAACTCTTCCCAACTGTCTTGTAGGTGTAGGCGGTGTACTGTTAGCGTATTTGTCGAGTTCAAGGCTGACCAATTGTTTTGTAGCTGCCTTTTCACTGTCAAAGTGGTTTATAAGGGATGGACCAACATATAGTGACAATATCCCAAGGAAGTTGATCGTCGAAGTTCGTACATTAGGGTTTGTCGCAGAAAGAGCTTTCTTCGAATGAGCAATGATAGATTTCACATTCATCCTGTGAAATATTTACAATAGTAAATAACATGAATTTTGTTTATATCGTAAATATTCTATAGTATTAACTGCAGTGATCTGGTTCGAAGGACCAAATTTAATTAAAATTATTAAAAAAAATAAGGGAAATAGTCTTCCCCGTGGCAATGTATTTAAGCCCTATACATTTTTTACAACACACAATTGCATAGAAACAGTTATAACTGATATTTATTTATATTTATTGATAGCTGAGACACACACTTTAAAGTTAATAGTATGCAAGGGACCTCTCCGGTACCGTCGACTAAAATTACCACGCAATTATAAGTGTAACGTGCTCGGCGATGAAGTAAAAGATGTAGAGTACATGGCAAAATCTTTCCGGCTAGAAAACCTTTTAAAGACGCAGAACTTTTCTTTTATGTTACTCAATTTAATTGATGTTTCCTATGCGATTGTTGTTTACGCAACGTCAACGGTAGCAAAAATAATCTATTATAACTAAACTTACGTAAATCCAAATTCTTTAATAGCGACAGACATCCAGTTAAACATCTCCGACTGAACTTTAGGATTTTTCTGTGAGTCCATAGCATATGTTAAACCTTCATTTAGGATATGTTCTAGTCCACATCCTTCAGCGAGGGAAGTAAGACACTCTGCTGATATGGATGAACATGAACTTTCAGCGAGCTTCGCAACCACATCTTGAAGTACGAAGTCTGCTGCTGTCCTGAGTAGAACAATATTTGTTTTTTAAAGATAATATATTATTTTTGTTTGCAGTAACACTATATATGTAATTAGTTTCTTAGCATAAAAGGAACTCTAATTAGTGTAATGAAATTTGTAAATTAATAGTTTTCTGGGTCAGAAAAATTATCAATTCTATTCGCTCTGCAAAGGTTAATTCCAGAGCAGACCAAGTCATTTCAAAAGTCCAAGGGATAAGGGTGCATTCAAATGGTGCATCACCAAACACTAGTGAACATGTAACGGTGAACACATCTCTAAGTTTCTACACAATTCTTTAAGGGGTGCAGTACACACAGTAGCCATCCGTTCTTTGTAGATTGTAGATTGCTTCGGGCTGATTTCCGCAACTCCACGTCCATGCGCGTATTTTGCGTTGGGGCAGGAATAATAAGTTTATTCGAGCCAACCTGTCTCCTCCAGGAACCGCAGCAAACCTTCCGTTCTTTTCATTAACATACAAGTATACCCACGAAAGAGTGCTATATAAAATTTCCTCTGAGAGTGTATATTTGTCTCATAAGTTTTAGGTCATTAGTGTTTTTCTATTAATTTTTCTAATTTTCATTATGGAATTTAGTTAGGTTAGGAGATATATGCACTGTTAGCCATGGTAGCTCAGTGGCCCGGCGCTCGCTTCAAATTTCATAGTACCCGAATGACCCGAGTTCAATCGAATTGTTCTGCAGTTTTAAGTGCGTATTTACCACGTGTTCAGCGACGAAGGAAAATATCGTGAGAAAACCTGCGTGTTTGAGAAATACCTATTTGGAAGTAGAGTGGCGGAGTCTACCCAGCTCCAAAACACTTTTAGGAATTGGAGGAAGCCTGTGCTCAGCAGTGGAACAATTTAAGGCTGTAACTTTTGTAGATAGCTGTAATTTTATTGCCTACTAGTTTTGATGAATCCAAACAGTTACAATCAAAGCTTCATAATTTTCATATTTTATATAATATTCTTCTCATAATTTATTTAATATAACTTCGAAAAGGAGCAATGATGATATGCTTACGTGGACACAGGAAAGTTCTCAGTGATGTACTTGCAGACTTCCAATCGCGCTTTTAATACTTGTACATTAGTGTCTTTGAGGCCCGGTTTTTTATTTAGAGTACGGTACAGAACCTGCGCTGTGGCATCATCGGTAGTTAACCCTTGGATAGTTGACTGTAGACTTTGGACGGCTGCAAGTCTATTCTTCCAGTTACTGTCGCCTAGACCTGAGAACAGATTTGATTTAAAATAAACAAATTTTTACAGATTTTATCGTGTTTGATTTTGAACTATTTATAACACGACGATTCGAGAGCTATACAGCAACCATGGTCACGGGGGGACTAAGGTGACAGATGTCCTATTATCATAGTCAACCTGGGGTACCTTCAGCTTTTAATTTTTTTTTTTTGGTCCAATCTAAGCAGATAGAGCTAACTGTGTCTTGAAGTCTTGCTTGGCATGCAACCAAGCATTGCAATTTTATTAATTATGGGATCCCGAGCCAGTGGTAGTACCCAACAATCTCTATTGAAATTAGGATGTTTTTTAATTTCAATCGCCTCGGAGTTCAGGTTTATCAAATCTGATGTAATGGTTGGTTGTTTATCTTAAATGTGTAGTATTCCCGTAAACATAAGGAATCATTACAGATTTAATAATTATTCTTATTGTAATAAGGCCAAGAAATGATACCTACTTGGATGGTCATTCTTTTTTATAAATCGAGATATTACTTCCCTACTCTGTTAATACAACCGCGTGGCCTAGTGGTTAGAGTACCTGACTTCTACGCCGCGGGTCCTGGGTTCGAATCCCAGCCGGAGCCAAATTTTTTTGCTGACACTGCATCCTAGCCTACCTCCGATCTTATCGCATCAGCGTTACATCGGGCGCGGGTAGGTTGGGACAAGTGAGTGCCTCTGTGTTTGCGCGTACACTTGTGGCACTATAATATCTCCTGCGCAGTTGATGGCTCTCGACAGTATACGGAAGTTGTCGCCGTGGTCGAAATCGGCTAGGAGAACATCATCATCAATACAAGTAATATTGGTACGAGTATTTTGTATATTGTGAGTATACAGTACAAGTATATTGGAAAAGGTTGGCCATTAGGAAACAAGAGAGTGACGATAACCATAATCATCATTATTTCAGCCTATCACTAATCCACTGCTGAACATAGGCCACCCCATTAGAATGCCAAGAAAGTTTGTAGCTCTCATTTTGGGGGGATTTTGCCATAGTAGCCACGCTAGCAGGAGTGTTGGCCACCGCTATTTATTCCGATATTCCAATAAAATGCTGCTACCCATCTTCTGGTTCTAATTCTCTGTCGGCATTTACGACACCCACGAGATGAGATAGAGTGGTAGATTCTCTTAAGCCACCGCACGTCACGATGACTAGCCGAGATACGATAGTTATTATTTCTGTTTAAGATTTCACATAATATAGTCACCTGAAAGAACATCTCCTGCAAACAATCTTTCCGCCCTCGCATCGACTTCCTCCTGAGACAGCTCCTGTTCTCGCGGCGGGCTGGGTTGTGCTCTAGCTAAAGTTTTCTTAGCACCGGCAGCTGGTTTTTTTGTGCCTGTCGCAGGCCGTTTCACGGGCTTGGGCTGGGTCGATCCCGCTGCTGACTTGGTATCTCCTTTGCCAACTGCTGTTGATTTTGGTTTCGCTTCCTTTTTAGGTGCTGCAACCTTGACTTGTATTACAGCCTAAAATATAGATTTGGTTGAATAATGATAATAGTGTTAGAACACATTTAAAAACTTAAAAACATTACAAAACAAATCGTTTCCAAAATCTTTTATCTAACCTATAATCATACATACATACATAAGATCACGACTGTATCCCATGAGGGGTAGTCAGAGACTGGGCACTCACTGCAAAAACAGATGACTGCCACAATCCACGTTTCACCAAAACAATATAATGCACTTGGTGTGATAGGTGGTGAGCCCATCGCCACCATGCGCTGTTGGGTGCACAGTGCAGTTTAATTCCTTATTCGCCTTTTACGAGATCCATTGGATGAGATGAAGTGGTAGTATTCTTTTAACGAGCCGCCACAACACGGCCTACCACACACATATAATCAATCTATAATTATATAGACCATTATAACAAAATACTTAAGGAATATGTACCTTATCGGCGAATTCCTTAATTTTTTGCTCTTTCAAGTTGTCCAGTTTACCAATATGCGGTGCTATGTTCTTCTCTCCAACTAATTTGGTTGCAGTTCCGAGCGCCTCAGCCGCTGCGTCTCGAACCACGGGATCTTCACGATAAGTACTTTAATTGTTAATTTGCAGAAATATTTACATGCGCAAATGCTTTTATTCTCACACCCGTGCAGCTATAAAATTCCTTCAAATGGTTTGTTCAATACGGAAAGCAGACTGACAGATGTACATCAAACATGAAACATAGCCACGGCAAAAAAATCTATGAATGTAATATAATTTCGTGTTCACATCGAAAACGGAATTGAAAATCTATGCATATTTCATTTACCATATATAATTTTAATTTGATCTTAATAAACATACAATAGGTTGGGAAAAATAAGGTGGTAAGATTCCTATGCAGGAATCCGTCTAGATAGGTACCACCCTAGGGCCAGTTATTCTGCCGTGAAGCAGTAGTGTGCAAACATTACTGTGTTTCGGTTTGAAGGGCACTGTGAGCTAGCGTAATCACTGGGCATATGATACTTAAGTACTGATGTTTAAGGTTGACGGGAGCAGTGTGGTACTACACAGAAATGTTCTGGGTGGCATTTGTTATGGGCAGACGTTGCACTTACCATCAGGTGAACGTTTTGCTCGTTTCATCACTTTATCCAATAAAAAAAAACTCCATTATTTTTTCCGTAGCAGGTGATCGATGTCTCGTAAAGTATCCATGAGACAATTTAGATTTATACTCGATGGAAAGGTGACATTTTGCACTAAAAAAGTTACTTGCTATTTTTTGTTTATCCATTCAGCTGTGAGTTACAGGCGGTATATTTTAGTTTTTATAAGACCAAAATGCATGCCAGGCGGCTGAAATTGTTAATGGTGTTAATGGTCCCGATACTGTAACAGCCAAGCCAATTACGTGCAATTTTGGTTTCGTCGATTCGGTTCAGGTATTTTTGATGTTAAAGATGCAACTCGCACAGGTAGACCCGTCGTCGAAAATGTCGATAAAATCGCAGATATAATCATCATAAAAAGTTATCCGGCATGTTAGCAGTCCTAGCATCGCCCAGGAGCTAAAGATCGACCATAAAACAGCTTTAAACCATTTGCACAAAGCTGGATTCAAAAAGAAGCTTGATATGTATGGAAACATCATCAAACATCATTCACATCAACATAACACAAAAATCATGGTGGATAGAATTTCCGTCTGCGAATCCTTGGCCAAACGGAATGAAATGGACCCATTTATTAATCGGATGGTAACTGGGGACGAGGACTGGGTCACATACGACAGCATTGTGTTCAAACGGTGGCCAAACCTGGACTAACGGCCAGGAAGGTTCTGCTGTGCATTTGGCGGGACTGGATAGGAATCATTTATTTTGAATGCTACCATATGGCCAGAAAATTTTAAAAGCTTTAAAATGGCAAGAAATAATAGAACAAAACGGTGGATATTTGACCAAAATTGGTAATCCGAAACATGTTAAATAAAGTCTTCACGTAAATACAATAGCAAAATATATAAATTAGAATAAATTGATTTTATATTCAAAAAAAAGAAACCATTCTTTCTTTCTAACTATACTTATACGACGTTTATTAGTAAGGAGTAAATATTCAAGTAATATTACAAATCAGCAAGCGACATATGATTTCAATTTATAATAATTAAAGGTTTGCAATGTATACGTGAATACATACATACATACATAAGATCACGACTGTATCCCATAAGGGTTAGTCAGAGACTGGGGATTCACTGCAAAAACAGATGACTGCCACAATCCACGTTTCACCAAAACAATATAATGCACTTTGTGTGATACGTGGTGAGCCCATCGCCACCATGCGCTGCTGAGTGCACAGTGCAGTTTAATTCCTTACTCGCCTTTTACGAGATCCAATGGATGAGATGGAGTGGTAGTATTCTTGTAACGAGCCGCCACCACACGGAATTAACAAAAAATATCAATAATAAACTTCTCGTTAACCAGATAACACCGTAATCGTTCTTCTAAGCCTGTAAAAACCGAAAAGAATACCGATCATTTAGCCTAGCTATCATAAAGAAATCGATAAAACACGGAAGGTACCATACCATAGCAAAAACACTTTCGTTTATTCGAACAATGACCGGCGGGAGTCTCCGAAATTGGTTGGCGTGACCGTTAAGTCATGGATCGATAGACATTATTGGTATGACGATTTAGGAAACGTCAGTAATTTTACATATTCGCCACCGCAGCAGAGTGTCATTTCATTTTTATTGCTTTGAAAACACTTTTGTCAACAGAAGCAACAAAAATAATGAATACAAAAAAAACATTTGTGACATATTTTTTTTATTGGAGCAAGTAATGAAACAAGCAACACTTTGACCCCCGGGTCGGTAGAAAAGTTCTGATATGTTTCATTTTAAGATCATATTGTTTAAACCAATATTTTAATCTTGAGTTCTCAATCTAAAACAACTCTCACACTAGATGCACCAAACCCTGTACAGTGTTGCAGACAGATGACCTATTTATTGGAAACTCAATAAATGTCTATACTGAAAAGACAATAAACTTAAAAAAATCAATCGAAATTTCTTTCTAACCTGCACTTTCAAGCAGTTTGAGTAAAGAAGCAACATAAGCCTTGATAAGTTTCTTATTGAACGATGCTGGCTGGGTATGGCACAATGCACGAGCCAAGAATAAAGCACTTTCTGCTTTTATTGATGGATTCTTGTTATCAAATGCCGCAAGCATGTCTTCCATTATCGCTTCCAGGTTGGTCTGTGGAGAAAGAAATTTAATTTAATGATATAACCAATAACTGCTGCTGAAGAAAGTTCTCAAATACCATCATCATACTGGAATTGGAAAACAAGCCTATCAAAATCATTGGATGCTGGTGACTCAGGACCATACTTTTCATCATCATCATTTCAGCCTATCATTAGTCCACTCCTCTGCTGAACATAAGCTACCCCCATAGATTGCCACAAAAGTTTGTATCTCTCATATTGGAGGGATATTACCATAGTTGCCACGATAGGCAAGCGGGTTGGCAACCGCAGCTTATTCACTACACAGTTCTAGGAAGATGCTGCTGCCTATCTCCTGGTTTTTATTTCCCTTTGTCGACTTTTACGACACCCATGGGATAAGATGGGGTGGTAAATTGTCTTAAGCCGCCACCATCACGGCCATACTTTGAGCAAATCGATAATGTTCAGCAATAGCCATAAGTATTTTCATCGAAAAAGAGTTAATAATATTCAGCCATAGCTTATTAATTTTCATTGAACAGAAATCGGTAGTTTTCAAAAACTGCATTGTAAAATGTAAGTGGAAATTTATATAAGGGCGAAAAAGGTCAATATAACTTACTATTTACGAGTTTTCCGTGTCTTTCGCTGATTTTTTTAACATTAAACATATTGAGGTGGTAACACTCACGCAAGGATAAATCACGTCAATGGCATCCCGCAACGCAGCAACTACGTTCGTTTTCTTCTCTTTAAATTTCTCCAGAATAGCCTGCACACAAGCTACAGCATAAGGCTGGAATTTGCCCCGGAGACCGCTTGCCACCATACCAAGTAATCGTCCACCAAGTGCAACTAGCATCACATTTGTGTCTTTGGATATAACCTGAAATAAAATGTTAAAAGTAAAAGTGTCCAATGTCATAGAAACTCTACATATGGTTACAGTTAAAAAAAACGGACCTTTTTCAAAGCTCGGACCAAATCAGCATAGTCCCCAGGTTCCAGCTTGGGAGCAGTCTTTAATAACGCCTCCAAAGAATCGAGAGCTTCTTTGCGTTCTTGCCATTTTTTTGCGTCAAGCTTATCATAGAAATCTTTAGGCAATTTTGATAGAATTTCCACTGGGTCCAGAAGGTCATATGGGTCAATATCGGCGGAGTCACCACAACCCGTTTCTGCGTCTTCATCGTCAGCTCCACCTATGTAATATTTTGAACCGTGAACATTAAATGAAATAATTCTTATCTAAATTATTATATTAAATACAAACTAGAAAAACAGTTTTCAGATTTTATATAAGAACTAAAGAAAGAGAAAATTTCCTTGTCATAAACTAATAGTTTTCTGTTGATTCTTGCACATGGATACATGTGCAACATATGCAAGAATTCGTCTAAGTAAGTACAATCGCAGTACCAGTTATTCTACCATGAAGAAGAAGTGTGCACAAATTACTGTTTAGGCTGGAAGGACACTGAGAGCTAGTGAAATTACTAGGCATATGAGACTTAAGAACTGATGTCACAGGTTGACAAGAACAGTGTGGTGTGCCACACAGGAACATTCTGTGTGATATCATTTGTTGTGGGCAGATTTTCATCACTTGATTGATTCAGTTTAATCACTAATTTGTATGATAATAAAAAGTTTGATATAATAATAAAAAAGTTTATTTATCGACGATCGTCAAACGATTTATCGGTGAGGGGACACTCTTCACAACCTGACACGAAAACCCACAATTTGTGTTTCCGCTAAAATGTTAACTTCGGCCGGGATTCGAACCCAGGACTCGCAGCCTGACCTGGCATTCTGACCACTAGACCACGCGATCATCACTAAATCATTCATAAAGTTTACCATCCGTGGCATCAGCTGCGGGAGTATCCCGCACTCTATTCTGTTGCGAGCGAAGATATCTTGTGGGAGGGGCTCCGCCTACGCTGCCAAAGGCCTCTCTCAACTCTTGCTGGACTACTGCTTGTAGACTTGCTATATGGGGTTCTATGGCAGGTCCGATCCATCTGTGTAAAGAATTGTTATGTAGATTTTAAATTGCAATGGAATGGAAAGTTCAAGTCTTTGCGCGTATTTTATTAGAAAATATTAGGTTTTTAAGGTTTGCTTTAGTAAATAAAGCAACTTTGAAAGCGAATGTTGCCAACTCGCCTGCCAAGCATTGTAACTATGACAAAATCCCCCTAAAATGAGAACTACAAAGTTATGTGGCAATCTATGGGGAGGCTATGTTCAGCAGTGGACTAATGATAGGCTGAAATGATGATGATGATGAATCTACAACAACATGTAACTTGTATTAAAGATAAGTACAGATGATTAAAGCATTAGAATTATTGATTAGGCTAACATACCTATGCATTTCAATAACCAGTGCCTTCATTTCATCCCTCACAGTCTTATCCCTGTCGGCAAGTAGGATTGGTATTTTCTTAACCATTGGCTTAATAGCTATCACTTTATTGCCAAACTGTTTCAGAGCTGTAGTGAGAGCGACTATACAGGCAGCAACCACTTTAGGATTTTTTTGTTCCATTCCTTTCAGAAGTTCTTCTTCAACTACTTCATGTTTCTCTATTTCAATATACATGAGGGTAACCTGAAAAAATATATGCATGTTCAAAGACGGTAATAGTGTCTACTAATTGTA
Source organism: Luehdorfia chinensis (assembly GCA_019845155.1). Taxonomy (NCBI): domain Eukaryota; kingdom Metazoa; phylum Arthropoda; class Insecta; order Lepidoptera; family Papilionidae; genus Luehdorfia; species Luehdorfia chinensis. Next base: position 3,924,107 of record JAHVAK010000125.1, read on the forward strand.
TCAGTATTAACAATGACACCAAATATAGTTTACCTGGAGGGCAAGGTCTTTTGTCTTTGTTTTAGGAGCAGCAATGCATTTAGCAACAATACCAGACATCACTTCTCCTGTAGTCTTTCCAGCGTAACCGCAATTTTCCACAAACACCAATGCAGCTTCGAGGCCTGATGTTGGAAAATGTATAATTTGTAAAAATTTGTTGTTAAGGTAAAACACAAATGGAATACATACAAAACTTGTGCTAGGATTTAAGATTAAATTAACCACATGATTTGTAAATCTATGTAATGAGATATGTTCTATTTACTTGAAGAAAGGGTTACAGCATCTTATTGTACAAACCATTCCACAGTTTCCAACCTACCTGCCAGGAAGGGACAACTATGACAATTATGCCCCCAGGCTTATCTATAACTGTTATATTTGTAGTAACTATAATGCACTGAAATGATAGTTTGTAATAATATGTACTTAGATGAATGAAACATCATAGAACCTTGCTGCTGAGTATTGTGTGTGGAATGGAATGAAATAAGGATTACCCAAATTTATCTCATTTCTTGTAGTTAATTTGGGCTACAAGGATAAAAATAATCTTTGGCATTAAGGCAAAGATTATTTTTATTAGTAAATAACAGTTGAAGCAGGATAAATCGTCTTCAGGGATATTTCAATTGACTTTAACCATGTAATTGCACTTACAAAAGTAGATCACAAGTACATAATTCAAAAGGAAGATAGAGAGTAATTATTAAAAAATGATCAAGCTATAATTTAATTAAATATAAAATAATATCCATATATTATTTTAACATAAAACTGAAGCAATCTGTAAATGTGATTTTAATTTTATCAACAAAAGAATAAAATAAACACAGCAAGTACACAACAAATTACAAATATTTTGCATAAATAATTTATTAAGTTTTAGTGAAAATAAAAATAATGGTGAGTTATTATTTTGTGGCCGTGTGGTGACGGCTCGATAAAAGAATACTGGATTGTGGCAGTCATCTGTTTTTGCAGTGAGTGCCCAGTCTCTGTCTACCCCTTATGGGATACAGTTGTGATCTTATGTATGTATGTATGATTATAGGTTAGAGAAAAGATTTTAGAAACGATTTGTTTTGTAATGTTTTAAAGTTTTTAAATGTGTTCTAACACTATTATCATTATTCAACCAAATCTATATTTTAGGCTGTAATACTGTGTTTTGGTGAAACATGGATTGTGGCAGTCATCTGCTTTTGCAGTGAGGGCCCAGTCTCTGACTACCCCTTCTGGGATACTGTCGTGATCTTATGTATGTATGTATGTATGTGCACCCAACAGCGCATGGTGGTGATGGGCCACCACCTATCACACCAAGTGCATTATAATGTTTTGGTGAAACATAGATTGTGGCAATCATCTGTCTTTGCAGTGAGTGCCCAGTGTCTGACTACCCTTTATGGGATAAAGTCGTGATCATATGTATGTATGTATGTGTTATTTTTAAATTGAATTAATATAAGTGCACGGCCAAAAATACTGTGTTCATAATCTCATCATCATCATTAGCTATCCGCTGTAATTATTATGCAAGGCTGGGGTAACAGTATCCTCCCTCATTAAACACTGCTGCCTGCCACGAACCTGGTATTTAAGGTAAGTAATTAAGAATAGTTATGTGTATGTAGTTATGTTGGACTGGCATGTTCTTTAGTCAATATTAGTACACAGAATGAACTGGGGTTTTCTCTTATTCTGTCACCACAACACAATTTATTTTTTCCTATTCTAATAAAAACATTGCTTTGGATTTTAACTAGGAAAATTTTAGCTTATGATCCATTTTTGAAATTCATTAATAATATCAATTAATCATCAAATCATACAGACAAGCCATTTCCCATATAAGGGTTATTCAGAGGCCACTAACATAGCCCACTTTTAGCCCTAGCAGGAAATAGATGTAAAGACTGGTGGTGAACCATGTCAACAAGTCAAAAAATCTTTTTTAATTATAAAATAATTCTTCATTTTAATTTACGCCGAGCGAAGAGGTGGGAAACAGCTAGTGATAAATAAACTTCTTAATTTTTGATCCCGCTGAGCAGTGCACGAGGTTGAATTAATAATAAGGAAACTAACCTTTTTCTTGAGCCACAGCATTGCTATCTGTGACAAATTTCTTTATCAGCCCCAAGTACTTATTCCACTCTGGTGACTTCTCATCATCTATCTGGTTGAAGAGCTTGACTGCCTCTTCATATCCTGCAACTCGGGCCTTCCATAATTTGTGGACACATTTCTCCTCTGTTGGTAGCTTCTTATATTCATTTTCATCCTCCATGATTAGTGTTCAGTCTTCAGTTCTATTTATAATACAACTTTTTAAGAATGTATGGTTAGACTTTATCACATAAGATCTTAATACAATTTATGATATCCATCCTCTGGCATAATTTGACCAAAGCTAGAACTTTTTTGAATGTTGAAAATTTTATTGTAAACACAGAGATACCTACTTATATTTCCCTTAAACGGCATAATGCTTATGCTACCACATCAAAGAAATGGTTTGATGCAATGTCTAAGACAGTGCAATAACAATATCATCTAGACTAAAAAAAACAATAATCTTTTAATGTAATATATTTCAACAGATTTTTTTTATACATTATAAACTTAACATTAGTATATTATCAAGTGACTCTAGGTCAGTCTTCTCAGAAATTGATTTTAACGAAACAAGTAAATATTTTACTTGTTTGGTGTTTAAATAAATGTAAAAGGGTTGAATTAAAAGTTTTTATCAACTCAAGAAAATTTTGAAATCAATTTTTTTTATTTATTTCAAACCTAGTATCTATACATGTATAGTACTTATAAACAACTGTCATTTAATGATTTTTTTCGATTGATGCAAATCTTGGGCTTAATTTTTAAATGGGCTTCATGTAGAATTTGAATAATTCAGCGTCATACAAATCTTTGCTTTTTGGGTACAAACACATTGTCACTTAACTATTATTTGGGCCTCTTTCAAGCAAAAAGGATTTGGCTTAATCACCATGCTTGCACCTTAGACAGTCTTGCATATTTCATATGCTTATTCTGCTTTCTGTTAAAAACCATAATTATATTATATTCCATAATTATATACTTTTAAGGCATTTCTTTTATTGGATTTTTAGAACATGGGCAAGATGAGATGGCACAAGGAGATACTATTATGCCACTCCAGGGGTATGTATAGTAGGCTGTTATTATGTTTCTGAACCAAAGTACTCGACCTGGAAAGGACTGAAACTATGCAACAGTTCTAATGGTTTTGCTATCCATTACGGATGGGAGGGTATGGACTAGTGAGTTAGTAGATGCTTACAATACTAAAAGATATTCTGCACATGTTACAGCCTCTCATAGTAGCCAGAAGATATTGCATGTTCAAAATCTGCCACAGGGACAAAAACTATAATACTAGAAATATATTATTTGTAAAAGACAAATACAAAATTAATCATAACTGAACACTTTCAAATTATTTAGCTGGAACAGCTTCCACACAGAAAGGAAATACGAAAAATAGCATTTTAAGAATCTTAAGACATTAAAAAAATTAATAAATCCATATATAAAAATAAAATCCATAATTGATCATATAAAAATAAACCACTTAAAGACCAAAAATCATGACATAGCTAATTTATTTACACATATTTGATTGATTTTGTGTCGGTGGCCAGGGGTCACTTTGGTTGTTGCACCACACAAGAATATTTTTTAAAGTTTTCAATTTTTTTTAATCTTAAAGATGACACATGAAAACAGTCAGCAACACAATTTGTAAATGTATTGGAAAAATACTACTTTAACCATATTAGGTCATATTTCAATCAGGATGTCATAAAACAACTTTGACTTCCATATTTATTTTCTTAAAAGGAATCTGGATAACCCTGAGTTCAATTTGTGTATGCAACCTGCAATTGACCTTTAGGAAGTTTCCCTACAAGGTCACTAATGCAGTTCCTACATAAATATATTTTATTTAAAAAATAAATAAGAGTTAATTCAATTTAATTACAGATAACATTTATGACCATATTAACATAAATAAAAACCAGAAATGTAAATTATTGTATTTACTAAACATATCCCGGGAAGAGTATCTGCGTGGTAAGCTGCATAACATGACCTAATTTTAATAATATTTTGACGCCAGTCCACTATAAGTAAAATATCTAAGAAACGCAAATTATCAACAGAATGATGATTCAACGATGTCTTTATTTCAAATCACTAATGGCTACCTGGTCAATACACCAGAAGAAATCTTAATCGCGAGCCGGTTCATTTATAGCCACACCATATCCATTATAAGCTGAGATGTGAAACTGGAGCGTGTATACATCTAATGAACATCCGACAACGGTTACTTTCTAGCTGCAATACAAACAAAATACCTCAAATGTCGTTAAACTTACCGTTATTATGTAGCTCTTGTAACTATCACTTGTTAAAACTACAAAAAATAAATTTTAAGCACGTAAAACAGAAACCACTCACATGATCATAAGACAAGAAATAATATTTAACCGACAAAAGGAATTCTTTTCTGCAGTCGTTTTTTTTGATTTTGCAAAATGATAGAAAATGGACGTAAAAGCAATAAATGTTACCACATATAAAATTTCTATAATACAGCTGACCATTCATTTGTACAGACAGTATTTTTAATTTTTGAGTTTGATAATTTATTTTACATTTGTTTTACTGTTTTATTTATTTATTATTATTATTAAGTTGTGGATTTTATTAAACATAGTTAATAAATATATTTTATTGCCTAAGTACATATTATTAATATATTAATTACATATAATTTTCACAAAATTATTTTTATAATTAACATATTTCTGTTTATTAGTTAAATGTTTTTTAGGCAACGAATGTAAGACTCACTACACATATAATGAAAACCTACATTTTTGTATTTTTTACCACAGTCAACATTATTCATTTAAACGTCAAAATAAATCATTCAATCTTCAATCACTTGCACCGGTTTGTTTTGTTTTTAAAATATCATTCTATTACTCAGTTTCTCCGTTCATTCTGACAATTTTCCATTTTAAATCATGTTAAGATAGATAGCGAATGAGACGTGTTTCGCGTTACCGTCGCGATCGCCGTGCGTTCGCTATTCTTGCAGCCAACAACTGTTGCAAATACAATACTAATTTTTATATTATGTGCATTAAAGTCTAATTTGATAAGTTTTTAATACATCTTGTAGTGAAATGTACACAAAGTAGACAATACAAACAAACAAGTGTTGTGTTTTCGTTCGGTGTTGGGGCGAGAAGATTGCCTTATATGAAACCGAGAAGAGAAATTTTAACAGCTGTTCGAGCATAGCATGCTTCATACTGTGAGTATAGAATGTTGTAAAATTATATAAAGTATCCATTATGAAAAAGGTAATAACTTTGTACTGTATTTTCATTGTATATCACATGCATGATTCGTGTTAATGAAGTTTTATATTAAGTCATTACACAACTGTAATTGGGTAATTTTTAAACATTTACCTATGTTATTTATTAAAACTCGCTCCTTCTACCTCAATCTATCTATAGAACAAAGACGCTCGAACGCCACCGCGTTGCTGTATTCCACAAGTAGTTACCAAGGATTCTGTTTCTAATCTATTCTTCTTATTTAAACATTCTTGTTCCGAAACGTTAACAGATTAATATAACAGATTAATTTAAGAAATATTCCGGTTTTTACTTTAAATTACATCTTTGTATGTTTTATTTAAATTTTATTACAATAATTTTACAACAAAAAATGTAATGTGTAAATATCTGGTCTTTTTAATGTCCAGATAATAAAATTATAACAAAATAACTCTAAATTTAATTATATAGCATTTAGGAACGTTCTAATAAAATATTAATTTGGGTAGCTGTGTAATTGCATTACGTATAAGATAGCTTAAAAAAGGTATTTCAGTTACGAAAATCTGACCTTTAATCGCACATTTTTTTATTGGATGAAGTGATGAAAAGAGCAAAACGTTCACCTGATGTAAGTGGAACGTCTACCGTTAACAAATGCTGTCACCCAGAAAATTTCTGTGTGACACCACACTGTGCCCATCACCCAGATACGTCATTTCTTAAGTCTCATTCATTCATTCATCATTTCTCAAGTCATGACCAGTGATTACGCTAGCCCACAGTGCCCTTTGAACCCAAACAGTAATGATTGCACACTACTGCTTCACGCCAGAATAACTGGCTCTGGGGTGGTACCTACCTAAACGGATCCCTGCATAGGAATCCTACCACCAGGAACATTAATCACATAAATCTATCATATACACTCTGGAAGCTAGAGACATGCAGAGACACGGGCATGACATACTCCAAGTCTACCACACAAAATTTACATTACTAAGATTATTGTCCTTTATATTGCGCACCTACAGACTCTCCTAACATTATATTTTTTTGTTTGTTAAAAACAAAAAAATATAATGTTAGGAGAGACTACATCGTAAATACTTATTGTAGAACAATACAGAACACAGAATACCGGCGTGAAGTAGAAGTAAAATATACTTCTGCGTTTCGTCTGGTGAGTGTTGGTAACCGGAGGCCCAACCACCCCCCCTCCCCCAAGCAGCAGCGTGAAATGGAATCGGCTGCCGCCGGCGGTTTTTCCGGACCAATACGACTTAGCGACCTTCAAGAAAAGAGCCTATTCCTTCCTCAAAGGCCGGCAACGCACCCGCGATTCCTCTGGTGTTGCGGTTGTTCATGGGCGGTGGTGATCACTTACCATCAGGTGAGCCACTTGCTCGTTTGCCCCCTCTCCTATAAAAAAAAATACAGGAATAAGCAAGAAGTATGGCATTCAATATAAAGTACAACAGGCGGTAATATCTCTCTGAAAGCGACTTCTTCTAGACAACCTTTACGTAGAGAGATAGATGCAACAATGTCGAGGTAGAAGAAAGATTTCTATTCCTCTGACATGCAGGTTTCCTCACGATGTTTTTCCTCACCGCTAAGCACGTGGTAAATCAGCACTTAAATATGCAATTAACAATTATAGAGGTGCCGGCACTTGGAATCGAACCTAGGTCACTCGCGTATTATGAAATTTTAAAGCGAGCGCCTAGCCCCTGAGCTACCACGGCTCAATTTTATTGGCCGCAGTGATATTGGTTTTCTTAAGACCTGAATAATCGCTACTATATAGTAGTATGAAAATTGTTTGTTTATCTATACATAACCCGTTTAATCGGAAAAAAATAAAAAAAGTTGGGAACACAATGGCAATGAGGTAAATACAATATAATATTAGACATAAGTAAACGTAGTATGACGCGTTCGTGCGCCAGCAGTTGCAATATTAGCATTTGAAGTAGGAAATGAATCGCGGTAAAATTTAGTTAATGGCACTCAAGATCGTTTTAAGTTCAGTATACATTGAGAATTAACTGCTTGTTTGCGTTAGTGACGCTTTATCGCGCACGTATTTCGCGTTCAGATTGGCTTGAATATTTTATCCAGCGGGAACACTTCATTACGTATAGCTGATATCATTTTGCAAGAATCTCTTATTACTTAGTGTTTCCTTGTAAAATTTGTTTAAATTTTCCAAGTCAAAACGTATTTTAAAATTGTCGTCAGTCATATTGGTCTTGCAATGTCTGACAGTGCGAATGTAACTCTCACATAGCACTAAAACAATATATGCAATACATACAAGTATGTAACAATCATATTTTCGTAACTGAACTACAGTCTGGTAACGGCATTTAAAAAGAACACTGTATGGATTTTCCATACTACGGACGTTCCATACTAATCTTATAATTAATTTTTACCGAGACCGTCTTTTTTATCGCAGAAAGTGACGAGACGAGCAAAACGTGCACCTGATGGTAAATGCAACGTCTACCCATAACAAATGCTGTGTCATCCAGAACGGTGGTACCTCCCTAGACGGATTATTAACAAACATAATTTCGCGATGAAACTATGTCTTAAGAAATTGTTCCAGCTGTATTGCGTAGTAGAATAAAATCATCTACACAAAGATATTTTTTTCATTTAAATTTTTATCACGAACCAACTTGATGTTAAAGCAAGCAGTCGAGCACTGGGTAAAAAGCTTTTTGGAATTTGAACACGTGTTATTGAGTTACTTTTTCAAACCTATTTGTTCACTTATCCTGAAAATCATTACATGTTACAACAACCTACCATTACAAACATTAATTTGAAATCTTGATTTATTTACTATAATAAAGCAGGGGAGTTTGTGAGTTTGAACGCGCTAATCTCACGAAAAACTAATCCAATCTCAAAATTTTTTTTTTCATTAGATATCCCGTTTATTAATAAACTTTATTAGATATAAAACTACATACTGCAACTTTAAGTAGCCGCACGCTGAAAATCGGACATTACCGTAGAGCCGAACGTACGGCGCATTCAAATGGTCGGTTCAGGTGTAATAATTTTGATGGTTTGACTACTGAAAGTTGCATATTTACCCTATAATTGTAAGTCCGTTATATAATTCTAAAGAAAAATCGTGACTATCGAACCCGATGATAATCTATTTATGTATAAATATATAATATGTTTGAGCCTTATTTATGTTTATATTTTTGTGTCGAACCGAACCAAGTTCGCGGATACAGTTACCATCCTATGAAGCTGTAAAAGCCAAGAAGGTTAACAGTAAAAACTCCACCGAAAATATACCAATTGTAATCGGTAACTGCGGTCTATAAATGTTTAGACGCCAGCATTCATCTCAAGATGTAGGTGTGTTGTCACGTCTGATGACTAAGGGAATGCCTCTGTCTGGAATTGGGTATTCTGTTCTCTTCATTCACCACTGGTGGTCGGATTCCTGTTCAGGAATCCATCTAGGTAGGCACCGTCCCAGGCCAGTTATTCTGCTGTGAAGCAGTAGTGTGCAAACACTACTGTGTTTTGGTCTAAAGGGAAATGAGAGCTAGTGTAATCACTGGGCACATGATACTTGAGACAGAACACAGGAGATTTCTGGGTGACATATATACATATATACAGCATTTGTTATGGGCAGACGTTGCACTTACCACCAGGTGAACGTTTAACTCGCGTCGTCACTACAGCAAGCAGCGTAATGCTACTTTAAGCTCGTATGCTGTGAGAACGTTGCACTTCCCCGGTCGAGCTGACACATGTGGTACAGCCAGTATTTCGTTAGTTAAACTGGTTTTCGGTTATCCGCTTTTTAACATAGCTTCCGCGACTCTTTGAATGTTTCTTTGTAACGGTATTTCTAAATCAATCAAGTATTTACCGTCGTCGTCGGAACGATTAATTGAGTAGTTCGACTTGAGGCAACTGACGAAAACTTACCTTCCTTTGATGCATTATCTTTATCGGCTCCTGATGGCGTAGTGGGTAAGCGATTGACATCTGCGTTTCAGATTGCGGGTTCGATTTCCGAATGGGATACATATTTGTTATATTTATGTTGGCATGACCTGCAGATGGTCGTTCCGAGTCTCGGCATTTGAGCATGCACAATTTATGCCTTAGCCGATAGGTGTCCGGCAGTGTAGGATAGCACTTACCTCTTTCCTACCGAGGCGTCGTAAGAGGCGACTAAGGTATTTTACGTGCAGCCTTTATTCATGCAGAATAATACCATGATATGCAATGCTGACAGTAAATTTCTCGTAGGAACGCAATGGAGAGTAAATTTTTTTTTGACTCTTACCAAAATGGCGGCGTAGTGGTTCGCTACCCGTCATGTCTCGTTGCCTTTTTAATGTGAATGAAACATTGGCCAAGTTTAATTAAACTAAATTTACGGATCTTTACGTCTTTATTTTGTACCACACCTATAAGTGCTTTAATTTTTTTCACAATCAAATGTCAGGAATAAATAGTGAAACTAAACGGTATAAAATTTAGTTGTATCTATATCGTTAGGTCAACGTTTTTTGCCGTTTGGTGTTAAATCTATCCCAATTGGTGTTAAATGGAAGGTTTATACAGGTTTTTTTTTCTTAACAATAACAACATTTAACTTAATCTAATAACATAGATGTTGCTTAAAATTTAGTTTACGGTAACTTTATTCAAACGTCTTTTCTTGTTAAGTTTTAATATGGTCTAAACTTAACAAGAAAAGGCCGAATTCTCTATTCAATCGCTAGTATTTAGCATGCAACAGATAAACAATTTTAAATAATTATCGTCAAATCACTTAATTATAATGTTAATTCCGATTTAATGAAAATTCAAGAATATTTAAATTCTTAATATTACAAATTTGGAAAGATTTGAAATTTTTGCTTAAAACTAAATTATAAATTTTCTAATAAATAAATTGTTATGTATGAATTGTATAGCGTAACGTATAATGTGTATAGCTGTAATTTTGGGATGTTTTGCCATAGTTGCCACGCTTGGCAGGCGGGTAGCCAACCGCAGTTTATTTATTCAGATGTTCCAGAAATATGCTGCTGCCCATCTCCTGGTTTTCATTTTCCCTCTGTCGACTTTTACGACGCCCAAGGGATGAGATAGGGTGGTAGATTCTCTTAAGCCGCCACCACATGGCAATTGTTGTTGTTTATTTACTGAGCAGTTATTTTATATTGAGTAAATGTTTTTATAGTTCATGTTTATTTAATTTTTTTCAATCGAACTTCTAACATACATAAGTTTCACTTCTGTCACGTGTACTGAGTTGCATGTCCTTTTTTTTAAGTGACAGCATTATCGGCCATGCTTAGCACATTAGCAGGTAATTTGTTGTTTGTGTTTTGATAACTTCCGTAACTAATAAGTGTACTTGCACTAAGTTTTTCAACTTAAGTTTCTTAGTGAATTACAGAACTTGCGAATATAACTACATATATAGAGGAGCGTTTCATCTGGAAGCTACAGATTATACAATATTAAAAATCATGAAATGAAGAAAAATAAATTAATAAGTTATGCGCATATCAAATGTATCCTCCCGAAGTGTGATTTCGTTAAAACACGATAAGATTGTAATATATATATTTGTAATGACCTTTAGCTGTGGTTGCGGACACAACCTGACAGAATATGTTATTAAAACGCTTACTTTCACTTAACATATTTAGCGTCGCCGCATATTTCGCGTTTATAAGTGATCCTATTTAAAACTGTTTATTCTTTCTGGTTTAAATTCACGGTGTTTGCAATATCTACTTTTTTGTTTTTTTTTTTTAAGTAAACGATACAGCAGATATTCTTCTATGGGTTGCCCCACAAGTATCATTGATTCGTTTCATACACAAATTGCTCATACACAAACGCCACGTCCAAGAACAATTATCTTTAGCCGATACAAATCTTTGTTCCATGGTTTCATATAATAATCGGAAAATGTATCGCTTGTTATATATCGATGTTTTTGTCGAAAATTTATTCAAAATATTATAATTGTTTTTAAATTATACAGATAATAATACTAAGTTACGTTGATAATGGCTGAAATCTGATTATTATTTACATTAATCTATATATTATATTAAGCGAACATCTACAAACCATTTATGTGGTTCAAATTGTTTCGGATATACTTTCGTTGATAGTATGTAATAAAAAAAATACAATTAGGACTAACCATTTGCGAAAAGGAAATGCAACTTCTGGCGTTACATATTATATAAAATCAAAAACATCTCTTGGTTTATTATTTTGATAAAAATACGAGGAAACCTGTTATGCACAAGAATAATAGTCAAAGCCATAATTTAAGTCTGTAAAACCGCACCGGATTAACGTGGCGCACTATGTTAATCAGCTTTTACCGGCTTAGGAGAATCTGCCACCCCATCTCATCCCGTGGGTATCGTAAAATTCGACAGAGGGAAAATTAAAACCAGAACCTGGAACATAAACTGCGATTGCCAACCCGCCTGCCAAGTGTGGCAAAATCCCCCTATACGGGGGCTAAAACTTTTGTGGTAATCTATTGGGGAGGCCTGTGCTCAGCAGTGGACTAGTGATGGCCCGAAATGTTGATGATGATATTGACTATATTTCAAGGCTCTTTCATACGTCGAAGTCCGTATCTTGGAAGTCTGTTAGGTGCAGTGCGACGTATAAAAAGTTTTTAAATAATTGTATTCTCGTAATCATCAACAACTCGTAAACAGTCCGGTCAAATCCCACTGCTGACTACAAGGCCTAGTCTCATTTCAAAGGGGAGTGGAGCCTCTTCCCGGCTACCGACTCCAAATGTCTCGTCTCCAAATATGTAATAATTAGTATGAGTAAATATTTAAAAATAAAAAAAATAGATTTGTGAATACGGATCTTTGTAAAAAAAGGAAGTAACAGCCAATAAATGTCCCATTGTTGAGCACAGGCCTCTTCTAATTTCAAAAATGTTGTGCCGGGAAGATTCCGTCACGCTGATCCAATGCAGGTTCGCGGACTTTGCATGTCCTCGAATTGTTTGCTGAGGTCGCTTTGCTTTACCTTGCAGGGGCGGATAAGGCATTTATTTTAACAATTTATAGTGTTGTCAGTCCCCTTAAAAAGCATACGATTTAATAGAGATTAGTATCGGAACACGTTGACGGTCGGAAGAGGGCAACAATCGCCGCTGCCCTATAAGATAAACATGACGTTACTGAGGTGGTTCGCATGATAAGCCCTTGAACTCGGGCGTTCTTTCTTAACGATAAAATATCGTGACATCTTTGCAATTCGTTTACACTGTTCTTGCTTGTTTGTGATTCAGTTGCATATCGTACTTTCGAAATTCTTGACACACAAGATCCATTTCAACAAGACAGATAAGATAGTAGAAACAGTATGTTAAATGAAAATTCATGTAAATCAGCAGCATGATGCTGTGTTTTGGTGAGAAACAGGAACCTAATTACCGTCATTGAGGTATTTCACTTATGTACCCGACAATGTCCAAAGCACAGGTATATATATTTGTCGAGGAAGAACAGTTGGTCCGGTTATTACTATACCATTAAGAGTATTCGTTAGTCCTCCTCGCTTTGCTCATTAAAAAAAAACTTTTGTAGTCTGTTTCTTCTACCGAAGCTGTCGGATTACTAGCATAAACTAATACGCAAAAATAAATAAAATAGTATGAAAAGCAACATAACTTTGAATTACCATCAGGTTTAATTCCTGTTTGACGGGTACGATTGAATTGCAAAAAAAAATCCCATAGTAATGCTATCTAAGAAAGTTTTTAGTTTGCCATTTTATTTACAGTGCATTTATTAATCATATATATTTTAAAGTGATGATTCTTTTAAATGTATGTTGCAAAAATGGATATCTAATGTGTTGGTCTAGTCATGGTTATGAAGAAAAGTAAGTTAAGCAAAAATTTTGCATGCGGATCTTAGCAAAGTAACTTACTTTTCTTCATTATAATGGATTTCCGCAAAGTAACGCATGATTCTATTAACTATAGTCATGGTTAGTTATAAATTTTATAAAATCTCGTCGAATTTTTATAAAAGGTCGTATTTACACACTCGTTGGTACAGATTAGTTCTTATTAAATATATTTCTTTGCATTCAGAACTAGACTTTTAGACTAACTTATCTATACATGCAAATAAATAAAAATGAAGTGTCTGTTTGTAATAACAAAATAACAGCTTTTCACTCAATGCTTATGATAAAACAATTTTAGCTGATATTATAGCGGGTCACTTAGGCTATTTTTATTTTAGAAAAACGATTAGGGTTCCGCGCATAAAAAAACCCAAAATCTGATTCAATGAGGGTTTTTAATGTGGGAAGTTCAATGGAGGGGAATTCAAATATATATGTATATCATCGATCGGGGTCGGCTTTTCGCGGGTGGAACCGCGAGGCACAGCTAGTTGTGAAATAAAATGTGACATTGATAATTTAGACAGTTTTGGGTGCCGAGATGTGTCCATACGGGTTAGCGGATTATGAAATTCAAGTTTTCTAAAGATGTTCCTTCACCGCCGAGCACGTGGTAAATCGCAACTTAAAACTGTAGTTAACAATTTTGGTGCATGGAACCCAGGCCACTCGTGCATGAAAATTATAACCTACCTTATCTTGCCCCTGAGCTACCACAGTTTAACTAAGACTATTATTGTCAAAACAGTGTGTTCATGTTGCAGTACTTACTACTAAGTAGGCCGTCAGAAACATGTGGTACTTACAGTAGACATACAACACGCTTAGGCTCGACTGTGACTAACCTGAAATCATACTCAGTAAGATAGTCACGAAGCTTAACAATTACGCGACAGTCATGTGAAGCGCTATCTAAAATTTGCGCATTACTTTGAAACAGCACTACATTTCGACTGTTTTTTATAGCTTCGTATTCGTCTGCGCTAAAGTTAAACTTTAGCGTCGGACGGTGTGGCATAAATTCTATAAGTAAATATAATAGAAAATATAAAAAAACAAAAGATGTACTCCCTCCCTTAAATCCCTGTAGAAGAAAGAAGGTGCATGTGTGTCGCCATACACAATGAATGTGTGTAGAGACAGTCTTCATTTCGTACTCCTAGGCCTCTATTAAGAATACAATAATACAATAATGTAGACGTTTGTTATAATAAGAGAGTTCCTGTTGCATTGCTGTAAAGTAAATAATCATCCGTCACACCGCTTTCATTACTGTTACGTGTCTTGTACTGCACCAAGTAGTGTTAACTTTATATATGTGAAAAAATCGTGATTTGCAAGTTTTTTTTTTAACGGTTCTGTCAAAATAAATGATAAATATATTTTTATTTTATTCATACTAAACAATTTTGAAAATACTTTATTGTATGGAATAAAACCTTTTGTGCCCGTTCAGAATGGAAGTAGGTAAAGATTATCGCAATAACTTATATTTATTTATTAATCTTATTAAGGAAATTGCTTAATACTCGTATGCTTTCACGTCCACAAAAATAATGGCGGACTCCAATCTGTAAAAAAGTTCGAAGTTAAACGAATTTTAATAAATATTCAATGGATCTATTTTTTTATAAATCTTACTCATTACAACAACATTATTAAATTACAAACATACAAGTGAAGCTAATATAAAGCGTGTAAAAAGCGCGTAGCTCACGACTCGTGACAGAAGAAACTTGTATATTTGGAAATTATGTTAAAACAAAAATGAATAAATATGAATTTACAAAAATATTACATACATACATACACTCACGCCTTTTACCCATATAAGGGATAGGCAGAGGCCCACACCCACTTTTGGCCCTAGCCCACTTTTTAACCCGTGGGAAACGAGACGTGACGGGTGGCTAATGACATCGCGGCCATTTTGGTACGAGTCAAAAAAATCTTAATTCTCATTACGTTCCCACAAGCAGTATAGCGACAGCATTGCACATGGTGGTGTTATTTTGCACGATTAAAGGCTGTCCGTACAATACCTTAGTCGCCTCTTACGACACCTCTGCTGTTAACAGGCATTTGCTATTCTATTCTGCCGGACACCTATCGGCTAAAAATTACTGCTCAGTATATAAACATGAATTAATTAATTGATAAATATTAATGAATATTAACAGAACTTTAACGTTTCACGAAAACATTACACGAAAACGCTGCACTCAAATTCGACCTTGAAATTATTACTCTCATCTCCAAAGAAGTTTAACTTCAAAAAACCTACGATGACATTTTAAACTAAATACATAAAAGAGTAAAATATACAATACAATACAAGAAAGTAGTAAAATAAAACGGAGTATAAAAACAACATCGTACGGCCCCGCGGGGAGAATCTCTGTACTCATATCTCCTGGTAGGGTCAAGTAGAAAACATCTTAAAAGTCATGGCGGTTCATTCGGGAGAAACTATAGATAATTCGTGAGTATCGCAAAAATAAAACGTGCGAACCGTCACGTAGCCCGCGGATATAATATGTCCCGATGCAATCTCCGACGCCATGTTGGAAAGCGCCATATTTGTAACCGTTATGTTTTGATGTGATTCATTCGCGCACGGATCACTGGTCTCTCTATGATAAAGGAGATTCTGCGGAGCATTAAATCATTAAAATGTTTATTATTATTTATCTTAAACTTGAATGCAAAAAGTTGTTCTTAGCTAGGAGTTTGCTATAACTTATACTGTAGAACTGTGATTATTGATCTTAGATTAAGTAACAGTTTTATAAATATTTGCTGAGCAAGCTAGAGCCCTGTCGTTAGTGCTTTTGCGCTTTACTTTAGATTAATTAGCAAGCCGAACCTAAAAGGAACCTTGCCAAGTAAAGTATTTGCGAACATGGTAAACATAGTGAACATGGTGGTAGGATTCCTATGCAGGAATCCATCTAGGTAGGTATCGCCCCAGGGTCAGTTATTCTGCCGTGAAGCAGTAGTGTGCAAGCATTACTGTGTTTCGGTTTGAAGGACACTGTGAGTTAGCGTAATCACTGGGCATTTGAGACTTAAGAACTTATGTCTCAGAGTGACGGGCGCAGTGTGGTGTCACACAGAAATATCCTGGGCAACACAGCATTTGTTGTGGGCGGACGTTGCACTTACCATCAGGTGAACGTTTTTGCTCGTTTCGTCACTTTATACAATAAAAAAAACTGTAACATCTCGATATTCAACATTGTTTTTTGCTTCTATAAAATAGCTGTCCAAACTTTCACTTGCCAATTTTATTTGGTGTGGGAAAACCATTTTTATCTCGTCGATGGTGCACCGAAATATTTTTCTCGCTTGCTGACGGAAAATGTACGCCTATAACTGGAGTTACAGGAATGCAGCTTACGCGATAAATAATTAGTGGTTTCTTTGTCACATGTTAATAAAATATCTAATGAACCCCACTAAGATCATATGCCTATTTATAAAATATATTTGACATAAGCTGAACCAATTAGGGACTTTATTGTAATTTTTCCGCAGCTCGTCTGTTTCCAATAAAGCTGTGTTAATTAGATTTAGGTGTTGGCACTGACATGTGATGGCTGCACTGAAGGGGATTCCCCGGACTCTGATTAAATTACTTAGTGCCCACGCGTTCTTTGCACGCAAGTATTTGCTAAATCCTAATGGTTTTAAAATATAATAGATAGGTAGAAACTACGGCACTACTGCTCCTGCGCACCCCAGGAGTTAACAAGATTATTTCATAATCTCGCCGAGCTGACAATGTCCAAAACACTTTATTTGTCTTTAACATTGTAGCAGATTACATACCAATCGCTTACTTTACTCCACAATAACATAAAAATAATATTACATGACTATTAGATTTAGGTGTTGGCACTGACATGTGATGGCTGCACTGAAGGGGATTCCCCGGACTCTGATTAAATTACTTAGTGCCCACGCGTTCTTTGCACGCAAGTATTTGCTAAATCCTAATGGTTTTAAAATATAATAGATAGGTAGAAACTACGGCACTACTGCTCCTGCGCACCCCAGGAGTTAACAAGATTATTTCATAATCTCGCCGAGCTGACAATGTCCAAAACACTTTATTTGTCTTTAACATTGTAGCAGATTACATACCAATCGCTTACTTTACTCCACAATAACATAAAAATAATATTACATGACTATGAAAAAACAAAAATAAGCGTAGGATTATTATTATTTATTTATTTATGACATCAGTCGTTAGTTTATTGCAAGTGTCCAAGTATATGTATGTATATTTTAGTAGTTACGTTAATTCTTCGAATCAGTAGCAAGATTAGAAAGTTTCTAAGGAAATCGATAGTAGAATGATAGTACTCTTTTACAGATTTTTTAATAAGATAAGATAAAGTGAAAATAACCAATTTTGATAAGGAATACAACTTTCCAATCACTGTACACTAATGAGTACGTGGTGATATACTCGTGACTAAATATCTCGAAATAAATAAATAAATTATAAAAATAAATAAAAACATACCCTATTTTTCTACTAGGCGCCAATTCATAGCAAGCAGCTTATTACCAACCCATTTCATTCCGTGGGTATATTAAAAGACGACAACGGAAAAATTAAAATCAGGAGATGGGCAGAAGCATCTCATTGGAACATCTCAATAAATAAACTGCAGTTGCCTGCCCGCCCAGCGTGGCAACTATGGCAAAATCCTCCAAACTGGGAGCTACAAACTTTTGTGGCAATCTATGGGGAGACCTATGTTCAGCAGTGGACTAGTGGTTGTGGCTGAAATTATGATGATGATAATGATGCAGCAGTCCACGTATGTTTCTAAACTACTTGTCGTATTATTTTGGGAAATGCGGTATCCTTTATTCCATTATCACTCTTCGCATGCCAATTAGTCTAGGAGAAATCGGCGCACGAGTACAATTTTAATATACCTACTTATATACGAGTACACACCGGCACAATTAGCGGAACGTTAAAAAAGGCAGAGTATAGAAATAATAACGTGTATATTAAAACAAATAACAATCAGACATGAAATAACAAACTGATAAACATCTTTTACCGTCGACTTTAAGAAGTTTTTAATGAAATTTTATTAAAAATAATCAAAATAAAAAAACAATACATTTTGTAAATAAAGCATTACCTACTAAGATTATAACATTAAATAAATGAAAGACTAATAACGTATGTTTCCCCCTCGTGCTATAACTAACGTTTCCATCCTTCTGAGCATGTTGCGAATTATGTTATCTATTGTATCTTGGGACAAGCTCTGCCACTCTTCAAGTAATGCGTTTTGCAGTTCTCTCAGGTTGTTGTCTCAGGGGGTTCATTCTGGATTTAACACTTTTCTTTAACAAGTCTCAAACATGCTCTATAGGATTCATATCCAGGGATCTTGCTGGCCACTGCATCACTGAAATACACACATGGCTAGATATACTTGGACTGAGCGAGCACTGTGAGCCCGAGCATTATCCCGCATCAGAATATAGTCGTTATCATTATAGGGGGCCAATGGCACAACGTGTTCTTTTAAAATATCCCTGATGCTCCTCCGTACGAGCTCCGAAAGTTATCCATACTGACCACCATAACTGAGCCGCCCCCATATGCCACCGTATTTTCAATGTAGTTATAAATAATTAGTCTGAATGTATCGTTGTCCTTTGCGTCTCCATATTCTCTGCCTTTCATCGATCTGGTTTAAGGGCACTCTACACTCCTCAGTGAAAAGTACCCGCCCCATTGTTTTATGTCCCAAAAACGATGTTCGCGTGCAAAGTTTAACCGATGTAAAGGATGTTGTCTCTCAAGTTTTGGGCATAGGTTCGAATGTACCGGACATTAGAACCTATGCCCACTTCTTGAAATCTTCTGCGAACTGTACGCTCGCTCACTCACTCCTCGCACGACTTAAAGCTCAATTCGGGCCCGCACAGCTGTTACCCGCGTGTTCCTGCGAGCTCGAAGTTGTAGAAAACGGCCATCCCTCCTCGAAGTGCACTTTTTTCTGCCTTGGCCCCTCCTCGCAAGAGAATCAGTCATCCGGTACCGTGGAATACTGCGATTAATCGTTGAAATTGATTGCTGCAGTCTGGCGGCAATAGATCTGTAGGTACCGATCCTTATAATCTCAGGTGGTGTTTAATCGGGCATTTTTAGTTTATTTCAACTAAGGTGCCTATTATTGACACGAAAAAAATAACTTTTACTAATAATATTGATTTTGATATTGATAAAACTTCGTATCGAATTAATAAAACTTTTAAAATTCTCCTCAGACCGAGCTCGAACCACTAACAAATCAGTATTACCGGTAAACAGAAACAATTCGATAAAAAACATGACCAGTGTTGCCAAAATTACCAGAAATACGGTGTAGCAGTTTTAATTATTACGGTAGAATAACGGTGTTACATTTGCCTATTTTAGTGAAAACAACATTTAATTTACTTTTATTTATTCAGGTTTTTTTATAATAGCGCCCTCTCTTTTGATTATAGGTTCTAATAAATTCGAAGACCCAATGAGATTCAACCACTCGTTGCGAAATCTTTGTTTGCAGGCTCTTTTTTTGTTCAGTCTTCTTTTCTGCTATTTCTTAGATGTTGAAGGATCAGACAACGAAGCACTATTAGTATTCATGTTACTAATAGTAATTGTGACATGACACTATTCATGCTAAATAGCTATTACTTCGAAACAATGACATTAAAAAAAAATCTACAAACATGCACTCTAAACATGAACAATTTGTCTGGGCAAACAAAATTCTGAGTACTCTAAGTTCATCATCATCATCGTTTCAGCTTAACACAGGCCTCCCTCATAGATTGCCACAAAAGCTTGTGCCTCTCGTTTTGGGGGTTTTTGCCACAATTGCCACGCTTGGCATCCAGGTTAAGTTCAAAGTTAGACACTCAGAATATCTAAGTTATTTTTCGTCTACATATAGCCACTTAGACTGTGACGCTATTTTGCTTACTTATTATTCGTGCTATCGTAACCAATGACAACCATCAAAATGTCATAAAAATTATTTTCTAATGCGTTACATAAAATTTGAAATTATTCATCTAAGGGGGATCAAAATAACAATAAAATCAAAATAACGTAATTTTTTTATTAATTTTAGATCTTATTATCGTATTTATAAAACTCTCAACTTACTGACGTAAACATAGACAAATATGGCTCTTAGCCAGTATGCATGTTTTGGTAGCACTGTACCCTGTACTCAGTAGACTTGTTAATCCATTAGTAAAGTTAGGTCAATTTTCGGTGTTATATTGGCAGTATTGAATACCAGACCATTGGATAGAGAGTGTTCGACGAAGTCACGACAATGGTCTTTTTCTGAATTTTTGGACAGGATACCAGTTTCGATTTAAGTTCGAAGAATACGGTAACTTTCATACACCGTAATTTATGACTACTGTAGGTGGCAGATTTAAAAACAAAAAGTAAAATTACGGCAAATCTACCGTAATTACGGTGCATATGGCAACGCTGAACATGACTGTCGCCTTATGTTCCATTTTTAAATTAAAGTTCTAAATAAAAAGGTAACAAAACTGGCCAGTCTTTTATGAAAAATAATGTTTTTTTTGTGTTCTGCTAATTGTGCCGGTGTGTGCATATTTTATTCATCAAGCGTATCATTCTTAGAATAATTACTCTGAGTCACAAAGATATGGTGATGTGGTGAAATGGTTTTAAGGTGACAAATATCAGCGGGCCCGCGTAATGTCTATAGAATTAAAACTTTCTTATTCTCTCTTAAGTATATTGTTACAAAATGTATAAAAAAATACTTTTTATATATTTTCTTTTATTTCCTATTTGTCAAACGTATCCGAATTTGTAATTTTTTAAAACCTTTCAAAATTTTTATCTTAAAAAATAATAAATTCATCGTTAAAAGTCATAGGATATTTAATTATTAGTATTCCGTCGAAGAATACAAAAAATATTCGATTTCAAAATAACAATTTCTCGCAATTGTTTAAACAATTTCGATTTAACTAGCGCTTAATATCAGTTGCTGCATAGCAACATTGACATTCAGAATGACATTTTGAAGAGAATTGCACAAACAAATTAAAGTCTAAAAAATGGTTGTGCCGATTCCTCATAGACTAATTAGCAGCTACCACTTAACTACTATAAACTAATTAACATTAAGTCAATATTACTCTGTCTTCGTAGTCGGATTTTAGTTCTTCGATATATTAGGTAAAACTGAAGTCGGTCGATGCTTTAACAGCTAAAGACTCATTTCTAAGCTGATTAGAGCATATGTCATCGTATTACTTTAGTTCTTAGCAAATGTTATTATGTGTTTGCATATTGTAGGCTGCTTATCTAACTATAGACTTTTTAATTTAGAGCCTATTTAAGATCACCTCTTAAAATGGCTGCTTTATCGATTTGCCATAATTTGGCCGTTAACAAAGTTTATTGCCACTTATTTAATTAATAGTAATAAATAAAGAATAGAGAAGAGAAAAAAAGATATAGGCAGTATATTGCCGCCTTAGTAATTTTTGCTAAAGAACAGTCTTTAGCAAAAATACAGATTTTACATTCCCTTTTATTCGAAACTGAACTTTAATAATTAGTTATTATGTTGTTAACATTTTTATAGCGATTTATAAAATTGCGAATGATATCAATGGCATAAGCGCTGTCTTGTTGACTGAAAAATAATCGAATCTGTGGCGACGTAAGAGAATATACCAACCTGTCTAAATTTGTGGGTGTCTTAAAAGTTGTGTGTTGTGTCTCACAGTTGTTTTTTTATTGGTAGTAGGATTGCATCGTTGACTCCGTCGAGGAATCCATCTTGGTAGGTACCACCGCAGTGTCAGATATTCTGCCGCCAAACAGTAATGTGCAAACATTACTGTGCATGCCAAGCGTGGTGATTACGGTTTTAAAGAGGCCAACGTCCAGCAGCAACTCGATCAGTGACGAGCTGGCAGCGTTTCAGGTGCAAACTATCTGTTTCTGCCATTGCTGACCTGCCGAGAATTACAATTTCGACAAGTCCTTCCAACTTGGGTGATCCTCCCAAGTTTAGATGAACCCTATGATCGGTTTAAAAGCTATCATATTTTATTACTATGCTAAGATGCTATTGCCACTATTACTATGAAGTATGCCGTCTACGACTTTACAGTTACCTTACTTTAAATTCACAGACCTATATTGTACGGAGTAGAGATGATATTCATCGATGTAATCAAAACACCGATCTTTAGTGTGAAAATGTTTTAACATCGAAATTAGGTACTCTTAAATTTCGTCCATCAACTGCGTGAACAAACATATGGAAAACCGATGTTTCCAATTTTGCTTGGTGTGAAAATCAAATAGAGCTTATGGAAGACTTCAATGTATAGAATTTCCAAACTAGTTTATTAAAAGTAGTTTGTTTTTTTTAATGCACATTTCGAACATTGCAAAATAGTTCTTAGTTTTTATGGTAGATGTTACTAATGTATATTTTTGATTTTATGGTTATAAAAGAAAACAAGCTTACTACCGTTCTGTCTGTAGTCTGTGGTTACTTAAGTTTTTTTTTCATCCATCATTTGTTTATTAATTTACTCAGTTAAATTTTAGCACGAAGACTTGAAAATATCGATGATTTTATTTGGATGTTTATCGGACACCGATGTTTATCCAATATCGCCCATCCACAATAATCTCATAAATGTGAAAGTCTCTCTGTCCCTCTGTCTTTTTGTTACCATTTCATGGTTCAACCACTGAACCGATCTTGACGAAATTTAACACTGCTGACTTATGGTAGCATGCATCCTGGTGACGGACATAGATCCTTTTTATCCCGGAAAATAAAATAGTTCCCACGGAATAATTAGAAAAACCACGCGGACATAGACGCGGGCATCAGTTAGTAAGGACCGTGTAGTTACGTCTTCAGACCGTATTTTAAATTCAAGTGTAGTAGTAAATGCCAGAGCATATACCGGTATTTTATTCTACCCTGGACTGAAATACTGTATTTCAGGTTGGAAGAACAATTGTTTCATAATTAAAAAGTTCTACCACTTAAGAGCCGTACTAGCATTGTACGCAATTGACCTGGATTCGATCCACGGTGCCGGCACCGCTAAAATTGTTAATTGCAATTTTAAGAGCTGATTTCCCACGTGCTCGGCGGTGAAGGAAACTGCATCACAGAGGAATAAACATATTTTGAAAACACTTCGGCTTTTGCCGTCAGAGGCAACGTGTCGGAAGCTTACCGGCTCCAAAATAAGCACACTTTTTTGTAAAAATTACCTTTTTTTTGCACCAGAATTGGAAAAATATAACATTACTATTAATCAATACTAATATATAAACGCGAAATTAACTCTCTCTGTCCCCCAGTCTGTTTGTTATCTTTTCACGATTCAACCGCCGAACCGATCTTGAGTAAATTGAGCACAGAGATAGCCTGCATCCTGGAGATGGACGTAGGATAATTTTATCCCGGAAAATGAAATGGTTCTTACGGGATATTTAAAAAGGTATATCCACGCGGACGAAGTCGCGCGTTCAGCTAGTATACTGCAATATACCAAAATACTTGGCAACTCTAGCTACGGGCACTTTAAATGCCTTGTAAGAAGACGGTAAAGTTAGCAATAAAAATATACGAGTTACTTACGAAATCAGAGCAATCAACCGAGCGTACGCAGTCTACATGCGGTTTCCGTCAACGAGATGGAGATAGCCAACAGTTTATTTACGATCACATCACACATCCGATGCATTTGTAATTTGGGTTACGCATACGCTTTCATATTAAACCCTTATATACATGTTCTAAAATTAAATCCAAGCCGATGTGCAACCCGCCTGCCTAAAACTACTACCGCGTGGCGACGATTGTCTGGTCTAGTGGACAAATTACTCAACTTCTACTCCGCGGATCCTGGGTTCGAATCCCTGCCGCAGCCAACATTCGTGAAAAACACAAATCGTTGGTTTTCGGGATTGGCTGTATTGTGCATGTGAAATTTATGTCTGTAAAATGCACTCACGACACAGACACAGAAAACAGCATTTTTCATATAGGAGAAAGTGACGACCAGCAAAACGTTCACCTGATGTTAAGCGTAACGTCTGCAAATAACAAATGCTGTTACCCGGAAGATTTCTGTGTGGCCCTACACTGCGCCCGTCCTACTGTGACCTCATTTCTTGAGTCTCATATGCCCAGTAATTTCACTAGCTCTCAGTGCCCATCAGACCGAAACACAGTTATGTTTGCACACTACTGCTTCACGGCAGAATAACAGCCCATTGGATGGTACCTAGTAGAACTATCAAGTTAGATACGCAGGAATCCCTGCTTAGGAATCCTATCATCAGTTAAGTTGTTATGAGCCGTCGTTGCACATATCTGCGTTGCGAACGTTTTACTCGTCTCGTCACTTTCTGTGCTGATTTACTACGTGCTCAACCGCGTAGAAAAATTACATGTCTGAGAAATACATTAAATAACCATATTTCACGGACGTGTGAATTTCGCAACCCGCAATAGCGGAGCGTGGCTTCCCGACTCTAACACCCGCTTAAAATACCTGTGTTTGGGACAGTGTGCTTTACTAATTTTTAGATAACATTTTATGGTTACATTCTCAATTTAATTTCTTCTATGCTAAAAATATTAGTGGTTTTATATTTTAACTAGCCCCGGGGTTTCACCCGCGTAAAAAAGCCAAACATGATCGACGATATAGATAGATATTTCCCTATTTAAATCGGAAAAATTATATTTGCGCGGAACCCAAATTATTTTTCTAAAATTAAAGTAGCCAAGTTACCCGCTATAATATCAGCTAACTGTCAGTGAAAGTTCGGTAAAAATCGGTCCAGCCGTTTCGGAGATTAGCCGAACAAACCGATAGACAGACACACAATTTTTTTAAAATAATAATTGTTATTTGTTATTCTACCGTGAAGCAGTAGTGGGCAAACATTACTGTGTTTCGGTTTGAAGGGCACTGTGAGCTAGCGTAATCACTGGGCATATGAGACTTAAGAACCTATGTCTCAAAGTGTTAGGCACAGTGTAGTGTCACACAGAAATTTTCTGGGTGGCACAGTATTTGTTATGGGCAAACGTTGCACTTACCATACGGTGAACTTTTTGCTCGTTTCATCACTTTGTGCAATAAAAAAAAGCATTGACTAAAAAGCAGTTATTTGGATGTTACAAACAGACACTTCAATTTTGTTTATTTGCATAGATATGCATAGATGCATAGATTGCTTCATAGGTTTATTTCTTTTATTTCACTATCATGTACAATTAAGTATTCTCACATCCATTAATAATACATTTACCAAAGCGATTTAAGTCTTAATTAAATGTTTCATTCGCCGGCATTATACTACAAAAGCGAAGGCAGGCGTCGATAGCGTTGCAATTAACGGGTACAGAGCCCAGTTTTGAGTTTTATCTCCCACGGGTCAA
Source organism: Luehdorfia chinensis (assembly GCA_019845155.1). Taxonomy (NCBI): domain Eukaryota; kingdom Metazoa; phylum Arthropoda; class Insecta; order Lepidoptera; family Papilionidae; genus Luehdorfia; species Luehdorfia chinensis. The sequence continues at coordinate 3,950,061 of JAHVAK010000125.1, forward strand.
TGGTTCGTGCTCCGACGGTTAATGACATCAAATATCTAAATTTAAAATAGCCGACATATTGATTTTGTTTTATAACAACATTCGATCTCCAATTTGGTGTGTCCAGATGGAAACCATGAATAAGAAATTTGATAAAATGTATGTAAAAGTTGTATGCTTGAACCTAATTAAAAAACATTATTCTGTTGTTCCTTACCGTTCCGTTTCAGAAACAAATATTACTTTAAGATACGTACGCAATTCATGGATTTGTAATATATTCTCGAATGAAATGAGTACGTGAAGTAAAGAAGTAAAAGACAATATATGTCCCGCTGCTGAGCTTAGACGTCCTCTCATTTTTTATATGGCTAGGAGCTGGGAAGTGTCCGTCACGCTGCTACAATGCGGGTTGGCGGACTTCACATTCATTCATCATCATTTCAGCCTATCACTAGTCCACTGCTAAACATAGGCCTCCGCATAGTTTGCCACAAAAGTTTGAAGGTCTCATTTTAGGGGGATTTTGCCAAGTTGCCACGCTTGGCAGGCGGGTTGGCAACCGCAGTTTATTTATTCAGATGTTCCAGGAAGATGCTGCTACCCATTTCCTGGTTTTCATTTTCGGGGTGAGACGGGGTGGTAGATTCTCTTAAGCCGCTACCACACGGCACTTCACATGTACTCGAAATATTTTTATTCCACAGACATGCAATTTTCCTCACGATGTCGTGTCACGAGGTATAAAGTGTAAATAATAATTAGAAGTATACGGGAATAAATGTCCCTTAGATATTACGTACAGATCGCTTTAGAAAATGCATTTATATCGAGAGATAACGTCTACTGGGCGTAGACCGTCCACGTTTGCCAAATTTTCTATAAATCACAAATGTTATAAAGAAAGCTTGGCAAACGGAGTCTTATCATGCTATCCCTTTCTGAACTAAAACCGCATGCAGAGCTTTATATACTCGTAGATCGTAGTGCATACATTATTCGTTCAAACTTTGTCCTCTGTGCACATTAGCAGGTGAATTCTTATGACGTAAAACATCTTATTTTTATGCCGCGCAATTTTTTTGTCGTAAATGTTTGAAGAACTAAATTTTGAAATATTTAATTTATTAAAATATTATCATGGTATTTATATTATTATTGCTTGGTACCAAATCATGTTTTTTCTGATACCAAGCCATTTTACCTGACGGTAAGTGCAGTGTGCCTATATTTCCGTGTAGTACTACATTACGCTGGTCACCCAGAGGCATCAGTTCTTTCTCATATTCCAAGTAATTACACTAGCTATCAGTGCCCTTCGAAGCGAAACTCAATAATGTCGGCAGAATAACCGGCACTGCGGTTGTATACCCTAGCTAGATGGACTCCACCAGTAAAAGTCTAATTGTAGAACAATGATGTCATTGTACAGAGATTACATTTTTGCTTGAGAACCGGTGCGTATATTTTTCTATCTACACAATGGTTCTCATTAATTAAGAATCTTATTGCTTAGCATAATTACCATAGTAATGTTTTGGTACATTTTGTTCATCTTGTTTCAATAATAATTTAAAACTTTGTTTAGGAAATGCTCGCAGAGAAATCGTGGCCTCCGAGGGATGGTAATCATCGTAGCAAAATCTTAAATATCCATGCCGCTTAGCAGCTTCTAATTGCGAAGTGACAGACACGCCTATAACTACTGTGAGGGGCCTAGTGATAGGCTGAAATAATGATGATGAGACAAGCTTAACTTTGGAACCTCTGTCTAGCCGTTGGCTGTTTATTAGCTGGTGATTAACTTCTGCGTTATAGTAGTGGGTGAGCGGGGAGTTGATCTCGTTCTAGGTGCTTGGTACATGCGCAATTTGTCTGAAAAAAGCGCCTACGCCACAGGAAAAATCCTAGTGTGGCGCATGGTTTTTTTTAGAATCATAATCCAATATTTGATCAAGAAAGTAATGTTAAATTGACATAAAATAGCTGCAATTCATCATCATAATTACAGCCTATCATAGTCCACTGTTAAACATAGGCCTCCACCATAGACTGCCACAAAAGTCAGTAGCTCTAATCTTGGGGGGTTTTGCCTTACTTGCTAATGAATTTAAGAAAATTATGAAGCGACCTAACAAAACTCAGGCTCTTAGTCTCTCTCCGTTGGTGTCTAAGCTAGAATAGGATGACAAGTGTATGCGAGAAAGATTAATAAGGATTAGTATGAAGTAAACCGTCTTAACGTAAACATGTTGTTTCTTTTACGGTTTTATTTTTCCTCTGTCGACTTTTACGACACCCACAGGATGAGATGGGGTGGTAGATTCTATTAATCCGCCACCACAAGGGAGGGAAAAGTTGAATCAATGGGTCACGAATTGCTTGAACAACAAAGAAAGAAGAATAAAAGGAACAAACGTGAATTGTGGGTACGCGAATGGATTTCACGACGTAAAATATGTCGTCTTTTGGTGCTTCAGGTGCTTTGTTGACGGAATTGAGATTGATTTCAGGAGATTCTGATTATGGAAAACTTTTTAGAGTGACTATAGATTCTCAGCGATTGCTTGTGTCAACATTTTAACGGTCGAATTTAGTCCATCGCCGCACGCGGCCTATGGTCGCACGGGAAGTGTCGAAACCTATTCTACTTTGATGTTTGCGATTTTAATTACCTACTGTCCGGTCGTGATAGTCGCGATACTCAAATAAATCCCGTTTTACAAGTTTTGACAGGTATTATAATTTAGAAAAGGCTACCGTAAAAAAAAAAAAAAAAGAGAAATGGTTTTAGTAATTTTACCGCTACAAATAGCCGTGTTAAAATAAAAGGGGTTCTAAGTGGCGGAAATTAAAAAAAAAAGGCGACCGGATACTTTATCTAGAGGGTGTGGGTTTTTTGCAGCCTCTCCTCGTTACCTTTTTAAATTAATTTCATTTTGATATTTGCACATTTTTTTTTAGTTGATAATGTGACGATACGACAAAATCGTTCACCTGATGGAAAGTATAACGTCGGCCTATAACAGATGCTGTGTTGCTTAGAATATTTCTGTGTAGCACCACACTGCGCCTGTCACCTTGTGACATCAGTTCTAAAGTCTCATATGCCCAGCGATTACACTGGTAATAGTGTGTTTTGGTTGGAAGGGCACTGAGAGGTAGTGTAATTACTGGGCATATAAGATTCAAGAACTGATGTCTCCGGAGGATGGGTGCAGTGTAAGTGCCGCGCAGAAGTATTCTGTGTGAAGCAGTGATACATCGTTTGTTGTGAGGGTATTGCACTTAGCATCAAGTGAACGGTTTGCTCGTCTTGTTCTTCACTTACTTTCTTCTATAAAAAAAGCGTTCTCACGATGTTTTCCTTGATCGTCATTACCATTTGAATTTTGAATTAACTATTTTAATAAAACTTGGAATGAAACCCAGGTCACTCGCGTACAATGAAATATAAGACGAGCACCCAACCCTTAAGCTGCAGGCACATATGTATTTACGTGTTAAAAGTCAAAGGTTTCGTGCCTTCGTCAACATTCTAAAAATATCCAGCCTTGGCAGTAGTACAAAAGTTGAAGGTGTAGGATGTAAACTTATTTGTATGCGTCTGCGTCTTCTGAACTACCTTCACACGTGTATGACAATATCTTATAAATACCTGATTGAGAGTCGCGAACAAAGGAAGCTTCGGCGCAGGAAAAGTTCCGTTCCGTTGCGCTTGGCATAAGACTAATAACGCATTTCATTCGCACTTCCTGCGATGGCCTATAAATAAACTAATATGGCACACCGGAAAACGATCGGCCTCCGTGACTAAATGACGCCATCTTGTCATTGATGTTTTAAGGACGTAAGAGTTCACTTCTTCCGCTTAAACGGATGTTTATTTTTATTTGGCTCTACTGCCGTCAGACCAAAGTAACCAAGTATATTAATCAATTTATATTTTCCTCTTTATGTAATTTTTAGGAAGTCTACATTTTAATGCACACAAGTAAGTCTTACTCCTACTCCTACTACTCCTAGTTACTAAATAACTTGACTTCTTAGATTTTCATCTGGTATCCTAAAATTTGTTTTAAAGATTTTATGCAATGTTCTTTTAACCATAACTAAAACTTTACTTACCATAACTTTCGTGGCTATTAGACTATTGGCGCTATTTAACTGAAATTGTCGATTAATAAATAGTTAGTCTAAGTGCTTTAACTTTTTTAATTTTGTATTTTAAACTCTTAGATACCGTTTCGATCAATTGACAACCTAATGTTAAATAATTAATTAATAATTGTTAATATTTTTTTAAAGTTATTTATAAATCATATGTAGAGCAAACGACAAAGCATCAGTAAGCTCAAGTGGGATAAGAGTTGGCGAAAAAAGATTCTCGAGTGGCAATCTCGTACCGGCAAATTAGGTGTAGGGCAGCGCACTAAATGGATCGACGACCTGCGCGGTTTTGCAGGAAGTCGATGGCAGGTGGCTCAGGACCATGTTTTGTGGCACTTTATGGGGGAACACTATGTTCAGGAGTGGAGTGTATTTGTTAAAGGGTGAAATGAAAATATATGCATACACAAGTACATTTAATAAAAAACATGCTAAAGTTATTTTACTCAAAAACTAATTTTATATTTTAAAGTATAGATGAGATAAAATAATATCAGTTCGTGAATGAACAAAGTTTTACCTCTTTGTTATAAACACAGTTAGGACTTATATATTCTGTTCGGTTTTCGGAAACCTCGTTGCGTCTGTTTTTCTCGCTCGACTTGATGTGCACGAGATGGTAAGTAACAGCAAGTTTTGTATGGAGAAAGCTTTCAGCAACATCAATTGTGCACAACAATGAATCGTAATCGCGGGACATATGAGACTTAAGAACTGATGTCTCTGGGTGACGAACGCAGTGTGGTGTCACACAGAAATGTTCTGATGACACAGCATTTGTTAAGGGTAGACGTTGCACTTACCGTCAGGTGAACGTTTTGCTCGTTTCGTCACTTTCTTAAATAAAAAAGTAGGACTGCCGTCCGTACTTTACAATAAAGTAAGTACATAATCTCGGGTAATTGCAGTCTATACTTTATAATAATATTAAAGTACGTGAAAATACTTTATTTATAAAATAGGTGTACTTTTTAAAATTTGTATGAATTAATTTCATTGCCCTGGTCGATTCCCGCCACTTCAACGTTCACAGACAGAGTTTTTTCTTTAATGAATATTAAATGGGAAGACGAAAGAAACAATGGGTCTCTGAAATAAAAAATATGTATACAACAAAATAATTACTTAAATAAATAATACTTTATTTGATACAATCTACTTTTTTCCCTACCTTATCAACCAATATACTTTATTCGGACAAGATGGTAACCCTATCGACAAGCTACTGTAGATATACTGAAATCCGGTTTGGGATTGTTGAAATTATGTCCATGACACGTTTGTCTTTCAACAGAAACCATATCCGGTACTGTTAGTGATGGTACAACCTGTTAAAGCAATGATTGTTCCTATAAAGTGTCTGTCGTAAAAAGCACTGGCAACATACGTCAAACGGTCGTTCGATACGTGGAAACATTGTTAACATAACCAGTTTAGTTTCTAATGAGTCTGGTTTGTAACGGTGGCGTTCTGATATAAGGCTTGATCACACGATCGGGCTTATTACAGCAATCAACGAGTTTTAAATTATTTTACTTATAGGTAGGTATCACCTCAGATATGTTATTCTACCGTGAAGCAGTAGTGTGCAAACATTACTGTTTTCAGTCTTAAGGGCACTTTGAGTTACTGTACTCACTGGGCGTCTCATATGCCCAATAAATTAAGAACTAATGTCGAAGCGTGGTGCCACATAGAAATGTTCTGAGTGAAACAGAATTTGTTATGTTATGACGTTTGCACTTACCATAGGTGGAAAGTTTTGCTTGCCTCGTCACTTTATACTAAAAGGAAAATAGGCCTATGTCCAACAATGGACTATCTAAGAGCCGATGATGCAATACATGACAACATGGCGAAGCGGATATCGTTTCTGCTTACTTTTGGTTTCTGGGAGCGGAGCGAAAGTTTCTGCAACACGTATAAGTTTTGATGATTTTCTACTCAACATTGACACTGCATTAAGGACGAGCACAGTGCGGTGCTACCAATGTTCTGAATGATACTTTTGTTATTGGTAGACTTTTCACTTATCATCAGGTAAACCATTTGCTCGTCTCGTCATTTTCTGACGTAGAAGAAAAAGTTTATATAAAGACTACAAATAATAACTATAATTAAAGGAAAATGGTTCCAAAACCTTGAACTCTACTAATAAAATAAACTAAAAAGTAAGAAACAAGTTAGGTGCTGATTGCTATCCAGTGTCTTATTGAGTAAGACAAGTCTTTTGATATGTTAGATATTCCTGTTTATTTAGTTGAAGTCTTCTGATAGTTTCACATTAATGACGTTATAATTCAATACAAATGCCATAAGCGGTGCGTATTTTTGCCATTGATTTAAATCTCTATTGTTTTTATTTATCTATCAAATTATAACGTTTGCATTTTGTAGTTGACAACGCTCGACCACATTCTCCAATTCATCAAAATCGTATGAGTAGTTCAGGTGCTACGATGGAACATCCGTAGACACAAACATACATAGACTGCTAAAAACATAACACTTCTTTTTAGCTTCGCCGTAGTCTGGTAATATAACTGAACTGAACCGCATCTGATAGGTAAGAAAACAGTATACTCTTGTTACACAAGAAGTCGCTGACATTTATAATACGGGGCACATTCTACTTGTACTGAGGTTATTATTTTCTCTCGATCTGGTTTCTTGCGTACGCGTCCCGATTAAAGGCAGGTAATCGACTTTTTTAATTTTTTTAAATGATAATCGGAAATCGTGACATTGGGTTACAATTCCCGCCGCAATGAACATTGCACAAGTTTCTGAATGTATAGCGATTATTTCATCTGATCGACACTGCGTCTCATACTTTTTTCGACCTTATAACACATGTTTTACATAGTGAATAAGATAAAGACAAGTGCCTCTATCGTTGTTTGTAGGTACTTCGGAACTGTAATATAAATTTTGTAAGATGACTTGCTTGTTAACTTCTTGGTTATTAATCGGAATCACAGTGTCTACTTTGTAACTCTGGTTAGTTTCGGGATCGGTTTCATTTGATCTCTTGATTGATTGATGGTTAATACCAATGAATGAGACGTCAAAATAAAACCGATAACGAAACCTACCAGTTACAAAATAGACCTCCAGTTGATTTTGCATAAATGTTATCTATCCATCTTATATCTATATACGGCGTATATTCGATTTACCACTATATCTCCGAAACTACAAGACCTATTGTTAAGTATACATATTCATTTCCCAACATAGACACCCGCTAAGAACGGATTTTACAAACATTTACTCCTAAAAAAGTAAACTGGCTGAGCTAGTTAATTAACAGCTAGTTAATTTATAAAGACTTACCAACAGACACAAATAATAATAACTTTAGAGCTGACATATATAACTAAGATAAAGCATAAGCAATGCATCGACCCAAATGAATGGCGAGCGCAGTATCCGCGATTACACTATTATTAATTACTGAGTGTGCCCCGCGGTTGCACCCGCGTTACATAAGCCGTCGGCATGGTTTCTCGCTGACCTGAGTATTCACAGTTCGGCCCTTCTCGGTAATTTGGTTCTCAGCGTGCGGATTAGATCAGATCAAAATTATTATAGTATCTGTCAACGACCAGGTTCTTTCCGATCGGCTTGATACACTGGCCTTGCGAAGAGATGTTGCATCTCTTTGCATTTTTACAGGATTTACAACGGGGAGTGTTCCGAGGAATTGTTCGGAATAATTCCAGCCGCTGGTTTTCACCATCGCACTTTGCGGCAGAACACAAAATTCCATCGTCACCACGTGGATGGTTGGCATTCCACCGCAGTGCGTTTTTCGCGGAATTTTCTGCCACGCACGACCACTTTATTAAATCGGCTGCCGCCGGCAGTTTTTCCGGACCGACACCACTTAGGGACCTTCAAGAAAAGAGCCTATTCCTTCCTCAAAGGCCGGCAACGCACCCGCGATTCCTCTGGTATTGCGGTTGTTAATGGGCGGTGGTGATCACTTACCATCAGGTGTGTACCACTTGCTCGTTTGCCCCCTTTCCTATAAAAAAAAGATAATTATAGAACAAAGATAAAATAGCACCTACCTCTTTCCTACCGAAGTGTCGTAAAAGGCGACTAAGGTTATTGTACCGACAGCTTTTATTTGTGCAGAATAATACCATAATATGCAATGCTGTCACTATACTGCTCGTGGGAACGCTGCTTTTTACTCGTACTAAAGTGGCGGCGACGCGGTTCGCCACCCGTCACGTCTAATTTCTCGCGAGGGATAAAACTGCGCAACTGTTCTGCCTACCTCTTATATGGAAAAAGGGCGTGGTTTTATATATGTATGTAGATAATAGTAATAATTCCTAATTAGTTGCTTACTAGTGACGAGCAACCGTGTCTTAGGCGGGAGGCGTCTCAGCGTCCAGGTACAGCGATCATCTATCCGCCTACTAAGGGTGGTGATATCAGAGAGTTCTCCTTTCTTGGGAGAGGCTTCTTATGTCCAGCAGTGGGCTACTAAACGACTGATGATGATGTCGCTTATCGCAGATCCTTGCCGCATTATCTATTTACGTAAGCAAACGTAACCATGCTACATAAGAATACGCCGACATTTAAAATTCGAATCACGTTCCATTTATTATAGTGGCTTTTATTTTTCTCTAAAGAGTAATTTTTATTTTTGCAATCTGATACTGTCACATTTTCCTTATTTTTTAACAGCCAGTAACTTTACAGATAAATCTAGGGACGGAAACGATTTTATTTATGTAAATGTTTAATGATACTACTGGCATTTTAAAATGTTTTAAGTGTCTGCCTGAATTAGTAGTATTGGCGAAAGAATTTAGTACTTTTTAATGGTTACGAGGTTACTATTACCTTCTTATTAAGGTAAACTTGCTTTTTTTACGTCTATCTATTTGGCAAAGAGTTGAACTAAATAATTAACGGCCTAATTGTAAAGCGTATAATTGGGTTGAATCTTACACCGCACTTAAACATGTTTAAATTAAGAACAAGTATAACCAAATACTTTAGAGCTCCGCATGTGGTCATTTTTCAATTTTTTTTTATCGTCGTGGGGACCAGTCGTAATAAACATGTGTTTTGACACCATATGGTATTTAAGCAGCCGCAAATAACGGCAAGAGCCCCCATAGCGGTATAATTCAAATTAGAAACTGTCATAACCTTGAAGTTAGTCATTTAGATAGTAATTATTTCACTTAAACTCGTTGCAATGATTAATGAAATCCGTTGTAAAAACATTACATGTAAAAATGCTTCCTGTTGTATAATGTAAAGTATATTTTGTAATTTATATTCTAGAATATTTTCTGATAAATCAATTTATATTACCGTTTTTTTTTAATAAGACCAGATACCTACGTTGACAAACCGGTATGAACTGTTCTTACTCTTCTGTGTGTAATAAATATTGCAAATGTTGTAACAATTATTAGTAGTTTTTATATAATTAAAAGGGCAACTATTTGCGATTTGCCGTGTGATGGCGGCTAAAGAGAATCTACTACCCCATCACATCGCGGTGTCGTAAAAGTCGATAGAGGGAAAATAAAAACCAGGAGATGGGCAGTAGCATCTTCCTGGAACATCTGAATAACTAAACTGCGGTTGCCAACCCGCCTGCCAAGCGTGACAAATATGGCAAAATCTGCAAATATGGCGAGCTACGAACATATTAGCCAAGAAATGTTTGTGGTGTGAAAAGAAAATACTTTAAAATGTCTGTAGTTGACCATAATAATAGTGCCATTGTAGAGTATTTAAGGTTTTTAGATTAAAGCTAATTTAAAAGTAATACTCTAAGTCTAAGTCTTTAATCAGAATATGTATTAAAATATTATAATACAATTTCAAAAATTGTGATGATCACTGAGATAGATTTATAAAACTTGTCAAAAAGACATTTTGAGATAAAGCATTATAAAAGAGATCATTATATAGACAAGATGTGTGGAAAAAACTCTTAGTCTGCATTTACTAACCCCTTGGCAACCAAACAAGTGATGTAATAAATAAAGGTAATTTATTAATGGAATTAAGTAATGGTATTGAAAAAAATGGACTTGGCAAAATAGAATCTAGAAACTCTGCAGATTCTTTGCCAGTTCTTTTCTGCGCAGGTCCGACTTTTCGAACCGGTGTAGATTTGTCATACGAGCCTTATACAAGCCTAAACTCATTAAAGACATTTTGACTTTGAATCAAAAATAATATATTTGTATGTTTATATTTGTATAGTATCATACTTTATGTAAAAACAATCTAATTAGTCTACAATGTCGTCTGTCGATATGTGAGCTTGTGATCGTAAAATGACATTTTTTCCATTGAGCTTGTAATCAAAACTTTCCTTCGGAATAAAGTATTCGGCCTTATACTAATTCATCAAGTAAGTTTCAAATGTAATATTGGAATCCCCTTTTTGTAATGATGGGTTACTATGGCAATGAAAATAGTAGAAAACAGTATTTATTAGTAGTGTAGTGGTGGTCTGTTTTATGTCATAATCGATCTCATCGACAACTTTGTTCCAAATTAGTTAAGCTTTACGTCTCGTGGTCCTGATAGTTGCTAACTGCATGTCATTTTAAGCACTGTAAAATATAAAAACTTATCGTGACTAATAACTTCAAAATAGGTTAAAAGAAATATTCGAATACTTCTTAAAAACCCGGGTAAGTGTATTTAAATGTAATATTAACGGTTAGTATTATAATACAAGATATTGTTGGTTTTTTAGCTTTGTGTAATCCGACAAATGGGAACCCTTAGATCGTCTAGTAAGTCCGTCCGTATATATAATTTCGGTGATGTAATTGCTGTTAGCCTTTTTGGCTTTTACAGCTTCATCGGCCTGGCCTGGGGCCCGTGTGCCAGGGTGGTTTGACCCAAACATAGATACGTAAATAAACTCCTACAAAAATCTCGAAATTCGGACTGTGTCGCGTTCGCTGCGTGCTTGCACGATTTCGAATATCTCAAATGTCCGTCGGTACGAGTCTGTCAGAGCGACATTACTTTTGCATTTATGAACCTGAATGTATAAATTTTATATAATGATGCTGGATGTAAATCTCAATTTTTAGAAATGATAACTTTATGTTATTCTTTAAGTACATCTGAAAAAACGTGATCGCTCTCACCGTATATATCGATATGAAGGTCTTTTCAAATGAAGTAGTATTTTTGTACAAAAAGTTTCATCAGCAGTACGTTTGTGAGATATTCGCCGGCCAAAGTCATTAATATATATATATATATATATATATATATATATATGTAACTTATAAACTTTTGTCATAGAAATTTTTCAGACAGTTGTGTTAGTGGATCATGTTCAGAACGTTCAGTAAAAAAGTATTTAGGATTGCTGTGCGGCGTCACGATTATTACGGAACCCTACACTACTAAGTGTATGGTACGCACTTAGCTGTTTTTATATTTCACTTGCTTCTGGGCGCGTGACTCCTGTTCCATCAGATCAATTTTAATTACTCTTTTAAAATTGTTTACTACTGCGTAACGTTGCATTTTACCGACAACAAATGCACCGAAAGAACGTCAAGGCCTATCAGTTTCAATATTGAGTGGAGATTGGCTGCTAAGTTAATCCAGTTGTACGTGGAGTCCATAATAGTGCCAGTGCAGTGACGCAGTGAAATATACGACTTTTCGTCGCTTATGCGACCGTGGTACTACTGTCGATACCTGAATATTTTATGTTTTTTTCCTGTTTGTTTGTGCCTCTCTGTCCGCTAAGTCTGAGAAGCTAAATTTAGAATGAAACGTAAAGAATAAATTCTGTATATATTGTGTCGTTTTCTGTTGCGTTTTTTCATCTAAATACATAAAGAAATGACTAAGATATTAGGTAATATACATAGAAATAATAATTCAAAACTATTTTTTATATTTTGGTGTAACATAATCTATAAGGAGAAGTATTTAAACTTTCCTTCATTGGATTGTAATCAAGAAAAATATCATCATCGTTTCAGCCTTTTACAAGTCCACTGCTGAACATAGGTCTCCCCTATAGATAGCCACAAAAGTTTGTACTCGTAGCTATCATTTTGGAGGGATTTTGCCGTAGTTTATTTATTCGTAGTCTGTTTATTTATTCAGATGTTCCAGGAAGATGCTGGTTTTCTGGTTTCATTTTCCCTCTGCCGAATTTTACGACACCCACGAGATGAGATGCGGTGGTAGATTCTCTTAGGCCGCCAACACACGGGCTAAAGAAAAATATGTTACAATTACTCGCGCACACATGTGTACACTAGCAAAATTAATTTTTAATTTCTTTATCATATATATTTTGTGATTCCTAACAGCAAGTCCTCTCATTAATTAAAGTATTAAAATTCAGCAATTTCTTTAAACGATTTTGCTAATTATTAATTACTCACAAAATTGGGTACTTTTATTTTATATAATTTGAAAACGTCGCATCACTCGCAGATTTCTCAAATTTCAGTGCAAATAAAACCAAAAGGTGGTTTATTTGTTTCAAAATAAAGATTTATAAGTTAGCTGTGTATTTCCATTTAATTGTTGTGATAATTTTTACTTTTAATTCTCTAATAGTATTCTGGATACATGTTGTCGCAACATGTGTGGAGAATGACCACAAATCGCTGAATAATATGAATTTTAGTCTATTTCCTACATGATTAAGGTTGAAATTTGTGTCCACGAATTAGATATTTAAGCCCTAATAGCTTTACATGAGTGCCAAAATTATTTTAAATTTTGGCCGTACTTGTTGTTTACCTCCCGCTAATGGCAAGAGGTACTGTTTACTTTATTAATGGTTCTATAATTCTGTCATGCTCATTCTCAAATATAGCGACTTAATAAAATGGCGTACTCATGGTATAAAGTGTTATGTATGTAATATTATTAGTTTACAAATCCCAAACTATACTCGCTAGCTCGCTACCCATATTTATAATACAACAAGCGATCCGCCCCGACTTCGCACGAAAACATGTGTCAGCAGAACTGTCAAGCTCTTTTATAGGAAAATGTGACGACACAAAACGATCACCTGATGGTTAGTGCAACGTCTGCCGATAACAAGAGCTGTGTCACCCAGAACTGTTCTGTCTGATGTCTCGTATGCAGTGATTACACTAGCTCTCAGTGCCCTTAAAACCGAAAGACAGTAATGTTTGCACTCTACTGTTTGACGGCAGATTAACTGACCTAGACGTATTTCTGCATGATAATCCGACTACCAACCAACCAACTGAACGTCACTTTTTATTACAAAAATATTCAAATTTCAGACTTTTCCGGTGGATTTTTTAAATATTTTTATTTCATACAAACCTTGTAATGACGATTACAAGCACAACAAAAAAAATCCAAATCGGTCGAGCTGTTCTCAAGTAATGATCCTGTCATACATGCGGCATTGACTTTGAATTTGACTTTGACTTAGATGGAAGTTTATCATAAACATGACCATCGACCGCGTGACCTAGCGGTCAGACTGCGGGTCCTGGGGTCGAATCCCGGACAGAGCCAATATTTGTGCAAAAACACAAATTGTTGGTTTTCGGATCTGGTTGTCTGTTATAATAAACTATATAGCTCACGTGATTAAAGGACGACCCCTTCCTCTAATCACATGAGGTTCGAGGGTCAGTCATATTTGCATCGCGGTAAGAGAACCTTAAGTAACCGTAAGAACCCGTAGTTTAGAAATCTCATTTTGAAAAATACAGGAATATTGAGTAAACCAAAAAAAAAGAAAGTATTAATATTTATCAGATGAAACGTTCACCTTGAACGTACCTTATGGCCTTCATGAAAAGGGTGTATAGTACTTTCTCTAACCTCCAACGAGCTTTAGAGGTCAAATGCCACACGCCTTGCCCTTGATAAGTAAATCAGTGTAACGTTCGTAAACATTTCTACCTATTATTGTTATATAAAAGCTTACCTAATTGCAATATACTGGTGATAGGATTCCGTCTAGGTACCAACGATGATATCCGCAGCAGAACTAGAGTAACAGACATAGCCCAAAGGATTAGGTGATAGTTTTGCTCGTCTTGTCACTTTTTCATATATAAAAAGATTTTTCCCTAAAACGAATGTACAGTTTGGTAATTTTGTAAACAAAATTGTGTCACTCAATCACGCTAATTTACAATCAATTGCTTTTGTTTTGTTTAATATATATATTTTCGGTGATGTAATTACTGTTAGCCTTCTCGGCTTTTACAGCTTCATCGGATACTGTGCTCGCGGGCCAGGGGCCCGCGTGCCAGGTTTGGTTTGTCCCAAACATAAATAAATAAATAAAAACTCCTACAAAAACCTCGAAATTTGGACTGTATCGCGTTCGCTGCGTGCTTTCGCGATTTCGAAAATCTTAAATATTTTAAGTCATCTAATGACCATCCGAGTTTTTTTAAGTTTAATGGGTTCAGACAGATAAGACAGATTTTATTAACATCAGCTGCGATGAAATAATCGAAAATGTACAAAAAGAAACGTGTAATAAGGAATTTGATTAATATAAAAATTAATAAAAAAATATATACTTATCGTAAAATAACTGCTCAGTATATAAACAACTACTAATTAATCAATAAATATTAATAGGGAAAATCAAAAGTATTTGTAGTAGTAAGTAAACGTTAAAATTAAAGACGTACTGTTATTTTATCTTACATAAAAACACACGTGCATATAGATTACTTAAATGGTTTCAATAATTAATAGTGTTTGTTTGATTTTTTTTATAATATACTATTTGTTATATTTTGTGTCATGTCTTATTTTACAGCACTTGTGTTATTTATAGGCGATTTCAATACCAAGTCAAGCTCTATCTCAGATTATGCATAAATCCAATGTTACAACCTAATGTTTGCTATTCCGTTACCTTTAAATACTCGAGGGATCGAACCCAGGTCATTTGCGCTCTACGAAATTTAAGGCAAGGACCCGGTCCCCGAGCTACCATGGCTCCGTCACCACCATTTTGATAAAAGATTAATATTTTATTATTATGTTAGGGAAAAAATATCTTCATAATAAATTACCAACCAGTTCCGGTTGTTCACATTCCGTTTTATTATAAACTTATAGTAGTTTTTCACTTAACGTGAGTCGTTTGACGTTTTCATATAACGTTAACCTGATTACAAATGTCAAATACCTATCAACAACAAAATGGAAAATGTTTAATAATTCTACGGTAAAAAATATTTCTAATGCTATAAATAGCTTAATTAATATCTCCACAAAGATTTGAGTATTTTCGCTGAAAAATATTTTTGTTATCATGAGTTGAAGAATTATACATTTATGACACATGTATACGTTTATTTAATAAGTTTAAAAAAATCTACAAGACTTCTAAATAACTAACCTAAAACAAAAGATGGTATTATTACTAACTAAAAAAACTAAACTGTAAGTATTTATTCTTGTTTTAATATATCTTATCGAAATTAACTAGGAATGAATAATCGAATCGATACGTTATAAAGATTTGGGCACTTGGTAATAAAATAAACTTTGCATTGAAAAGCGGAACGTCTTTTGATTTTTAAATTAAAAAATTCTAGACATTAATGTTATAACATTCAAATACAACTGTTTTAAATTCTTCAGGATTAATTTGAAATCGAGTAAATTTCCGCAATAATTACGACTTGAACTTGACGTGAAAAACGCTATGGCTACCGCTTTACGAGATTTACGAAATATAACACACGACTAAATATCACCAGTGCAATATTTTACCTATAACAATTGTGGTATTGTAAAACTATACATCGTGAAAGTAAATACTATCTATACATAATGTTCCGCTTTTATCTACGGTTAACTCGTTACTGTTCGAGATTTGCAATTAACATTTGCAAAGGATATGTATATAGCGCCGTAAGCATCCACTTAAAAATATAAACACTTACTCTTCCTGAACTTTATCTGATTGTAAGTCTGAGCGAAATATTGAATAAAGGATTTGATGTAAAACCCAATAATTAGACTGTGTCACAAGTACAGGTTTTTGAAATTCGAACTCAAGATCTACGCGGTAGTAAGCTACAGAATCGCCAAATGTATACAAACATACAGTCACGCCTTTTTGCCATAGAAGGACGAATCCTCCGATCGAGACCTCACGACCCCCATCAAATAAACGCAAAAGCTATGATATGAAAGAAATACACGTGGCTTCTCGTTATCAAAAAAACATTCAAGGGTTGATCTGAGGCCGCTAAACTGCAAAGCAAATGGTCGCTGATTAAATTCGCTCCCGCAAAATCGTGACACTGCACGTATTCGCTATCAATAGAGCTACGCGACGTGATTCGCACATTGCTCTGACATAATTTCCTATTATTTGCCTACTTCTATTACGTAACAGAATAGGGTTGTACTTATTTTCCTTTTGTCATACAATAATAAATTTAAAAAATATATTGTCTGGGTTTCTCTGTACACCTAGTTACGTCACTATTTCAAAATCAGCGCTAATAATTTGTATAAGTTGTAAACAACCACCAAGCTAAAATAACTTTTTTTATTTGATAAAATGACGAGATGAGCGTTAACCCGATGGTAGTGCAACGTCTGCCCATAACAAATGCTGTGTCACCAAAAACATTTCTGTGTGGCACCACATTGCGCCCATCACCTCGAGATATCAGTTCTTATATCTCGTATGCCCAGTGAATACACTAGCTCAGTTCCATTCAGGCCGAAACAGTAGAGTTTGCACATTACTGCTTCACGGCAGCATAACTGGCCCTGGGGTGATACGTAGACGTGAACCTACCATCAGGTTAACGATTTGTCCATAAAATAAATACGACAGACAAGTTATCTAGGTCTATTTTACGTGTTATTCTTTTATCTTCACTAAAATAGTATGCAAATTCTAATTGCTGCCGTAAAACGAAATGAATAAGCGTTCAAATCCGTTTAATTGAATTGCAAATAACATTAAATGAAACTTTCTTAAACTCTACGTATTCTTATCGCCCACTGTCTTAATTAATACCGTGTTAATACTCATTACTGTACAGACGTTTCCACGCTGTAGAATCTTCTAGAAATCAACAAATTTAATTAGTGTTCCGTTTATTAAATTATGTTCCAGCCCGTTTTGTCGATTTTGGAAGGCGTCTGCAGAATGTTATTGGTAAAAGTTTGTCACATAACACGTTTTCTAATATTTAACTAGTGAATTACAATATTGTTTTTAACTAATCAAATATTAAGACTTGTATATTATTTTGAGTTCAGGCTACAAGAATGAAGCGGTAACATATAGATTACATGTGAAGGTGTATACAACGAATACTAAGATATATATATATAGGTTGTATTATATAAGGAATACAAGTTTCAAGTTGATTTCTTATAGCATTTATGAAAAATTCTCGACTTCTGTACATTTCGATGTCTACATGATCGCCGAATATTTGTTTTTACATTTTTTTTACCACAAGGTGTAAATTCGTTTCCAATGCCTAAATAATGTGGATATTACAGATAAGTAAAGATAGGTAAAAGGATTGCATTATAATTTGCATCACCAACACCATGCGGTGTCGGTATATTAAACTAATAAGGAATAACTAATAGGAAAGTGACGAGACGAGCACCCAGAAGAACATTTCTGTGTGGCACCACACTGCGCTCGTCACCCTGACACATTAATTTTTAAGTCTCATATGCACTGGATATACACTAGTTAACAGTGGCATTCAAACCAAAACAATGATGTTTCCACATTACTGCTTCACAGCAGTATAACTGGCAATTCAGTGGTGTTTAACTAGACGGATTTCTGCATAGTTTTCGCCTACCGCCAGATGAATGAAATAATTATTATAGCGTGTGACTTTACCCCATTACGGGCAACGGAGTATTCCATCATAGTCATCTGGCCAAGAATGTCTCAATATTTTCATCGAGGATAAATAGTTGTCAATGGGTCACGGCGAGCAAGATACATCAGGGCCGTGTGTCAGCTTAACTTACATTTCTTTAATAGAAGTAAGTTATTAAAGAAATGTAATGTATGTCTCTGGTTGTAAGATTCCCTGGGTAAAACAGTGGTGTGGAAACATAACTGTGGAAAATTTCTGTGTGTCGGTCTGTACGGCTCTGAGAGCTAGCGTAATAATTACTGGGCATATGAGGTTTAAGGGGACGGGCGTAGTGTGGCACCACACAGAAATATTCTCAGTGACACAGCATTGTTATGGACCGACTTTGCTCTTACCGTCAGGTGAACGTTTTGCGCATGTCGTAATTTTATCTAATGAAAAATAAGTAACTAGACGAGAAAGTCGTTCAGCTGATGGTAAGCGTCACGTCTGTCCGTAACTGTTGAGGTTAGCAGTTTTAAGGATATCCTTTAACATCAGTTACTTTTATTTTTCTTTATTTCACGTAGTATATATTATCTTTATAAGCATGCTGGTTGGTAAGTGGTAAATCAGCATAAAATATATATCATAAATCTCCGGGAATCGAACCCAGGTCCCTACGCGTACTATGAAATTTAAGGCGAACGCCCTGAGCTACCACGGCTTTACGTGATTAAATCACATCAGGCCAAAAGACTGACTATTTGCTTTTCGATTTACAACAGTATTTTAATCGTAGTTAATGTCTTGAAATCGTTGGAGTTGTAAATTCATAACATTTTATCTCTTAGTGCATCGATAGGGTATCTTGTCAGTACATTGTTTTCTCCGTTAAATTAGATGGGTCCATCAATATCCCCGCTGTGCTTCTAAGAAAAAATCTAAGATCTAATCTTAGAATATTATTTTTCGTTCAGTATACGGCAAACTTTCTTATGACATATGGATTTTAATATAACATGGTTAGCGCAAACACACAGGCACTTACTGTGTGCGGTGTAAAGAATAAATAGTCCAAGCGATCAGAGTCTCGAAACAAGGGTAATATAAATTCCGACTCGAAAATCAATAATTAAAAAAGGCACAAACGTTTGTTTAAACAAGGATTTGAAGCCGCGACGTACGACTCAGCTTTGAGTGCACGAGTTATTTTTACTTGATAGTGATGTGAAAACGATCATTATAAATAATGGCGATAAAATTATTTATTCAAGGCCATTTCTATTACGTAATCACCAAGTCTGGGTGTGAGGTAGCAACACGCTCTGTTTCACACACCCACGTGAAGTCGCCCGCGAAATACATTTGTTTATTTACTCCGTGCCTTCCAGACTTATATTCGGCGTAAATTGGACGCCATTATTTATTTTTAAATTTAAATTCAGAATAGTGCTGGAATTATTTTTCCCACTTAGCGTTCACAGAGTTAGGACTTAATAAGTTAATTAAAGTTATAGTCATTATTATAATTTACTAAAAGCAAGAATATATTTTATTGTCCTTATTTTGCCTTATGTTCAACGAGTGCATTCTGCAGTAACAGTACTAAACCGTACTGTTATTGCAGAGATATAAACATATCTCAATTTTTTTATGTGGGAAAGTGTGGCGACGCGTAAATCGTTCAACCGATGTTATGTGCAACATTTGTCCATTACAAGTGTCATCTAGAATATTTCTGTGTGGCACCACGCTGCGCTATTCACTCCCAAGTCATCAGTTCTTAGTCCTGTATGCAAATAAGTAATTACACTAGCTATCAGTGCCCTTGAAATCAATACAGTAACGTTCGCACACTACTGCTTCACGGCAGAATAACTGGCACTGTGGTGGTACTAGATGGATTCCTGTATAAGAATCGTACCACCAGTAAATAACCAATATACGAGTATACGTATTTATCAGTAATATGTTGTAACATTGTAAATAATGATCTTTCCGGCACGCGCATTACGTGCCCTGCGTGATAACCACATAAATCTAAACGCATTAATAAAATTAGTTAGTATAGTTCACATTTCATACGTACAAGTATATTAAAATTTTCAATGATTTGTTTCTTTATTTAATTTGTTCTGAAAGTATGCTCTGCAATCCACGACTATAGAGCTTATGTTTATTTATATATGGATGTAAATTTTCGAATATGTACATTTGAATCTAACACATTATGTAGATAATACTGGTCTGGTCAAGAGCCGTGGTAGCTCAGGGGCGAGGCGCTCGCTTTTAATTTCATAGTAACCGACCTGGGTTCGATTCCCGGTACCGGTACCACTAAAATTGTTAATTGCAATTTTAAGTGCTGACTTACCACGTGCTCGGCGGTGAAGGAATATAGAATGTCGGTGAACATCGTGAGGAAACCTGCATGTCTGAGAAATTAAAAATATTTCGAAGACATGTGAAGTCCGCCAACCCGCATTGGAGCAGCGTGGCGGATTCTTCCTAGCTCCAAAACCCTCTCAGAAATGAGAGGAGGCCTGTGCTCAGTAGTGAGACATTTATAGGCTTAAACTATACTATACTATACTGGTCTGTATTATCTATGGTCGTACGGCACGCGCGAAGCGTGCTCCACGGAGCGGCTTCGGCACGGAAGCCTGTCGATATCTTATTACGTCATAGACTGTGCTTAATCATGTTTAATGCTTTGTTTAGCTCTTTATAATATGAAGTTATATTTTTGGTATAACTTTTGGCATTTACCCGAAGAAAAACAATTTAATTGATACCAATATATGAAATAGACGTGACCGATTTATAGGTTTTGGATACTTTTTGTACTTTTTGTGTTAACATTCATGCATTCATGCATCATTTTGCTTCTAAAGCCAATCAAGGTTGGATTTAAAAAAAAATATCGGTCTACCCTTTTTTTATCCATGTGGTGGCGGCTTTAGAGAATCTATCACCCCAACTCATCAAAATTAGGGCTACAAACTTTTGTGGCAATCTATGGGAGAGGCCTATGTTCAGCAGTGGACTAGTTATAGGCTTAAATTATGATACTTATTTTTCACTGGCACACACTAACAAACATGTGAACTTTTTCATGGTTTGTGATAAATGTACACGTTTTCGTTATGGTTAAGATTTTTAAGGCCATAGCGTTGTAGCCTAATTTGCAAAATTAAAGAATTCTTCTTCTAAGATGCTACCTGATCCTAAGACCAACACGATATAAATAGATAAGGAATATTATGAGACTGTTGGTCCACGCAGGAAAAATATTGAAGAAGTGATAAAAACCTTAAAAGAAAAAAAGACGAATTTGGAAACCATACTAATTAATAGTC
Organism: Luehdorfia chinensis; assembly: GCA_019845155.1. Lineage (NCBI taxonomy): Eukaryota > Metazoa > Arthropoda > Insecta > Lepidoptera > Papilionidae > Luehdorfia > Luehdorfia chinensis. The sequence continues at coordinate 3,971,434 of JAHVAK010000125.1, forward strand.
ATGAGAAAATGGCAGGGCTTTTAATACGACTGTACTGTCTTCGGTAAAATAATTCTAATTTCGTATAAGAACTTAAACTATTTGGCACAGTCAAAAGTGATTATTACACTCAAAATAATAAATGTCGTTACTTCTCATAACAAGAAAGAAGTTTTAATAAAATTATGTGACACGTCTCCCGTGGTAGCTCAGGGGCCTGGCGCTCTTCTTAAATTTCATAGTAAGCGAGTGACGTGAGTTTGACCCCGGTATCACCTCTAGAATTGTTCCGCAGTTTTAAGTGCTGATTTACCACGTGCTCAGCGTGGAAGGAAAACACCGTGTGGAAACCTGTCTGAGTAATAGAAATATTCCGAGGGCATGTGAAGTGCCCTAACTCGCATTGGGGAGCAGAGTGGCAGACTCTTCGAAGCTTCAAAGACCTCTTAAAAAAATAGAAGAAGGCCTGTACTCAGCAGTGGGACATTTACAGGCTGTTACTTTACTTATACTTTTTACAGGTTTCAATATCTACTACACGTATTTCTTTTCATCTATTGTAATAGAGTATTAAAAAAGAGCTTACGATATCCTTAAAAGACGGTTAAGCAATTGCAATTTCTCTGATGCTGCTAGGTGCTGTTATTTCATGGGCGCTGATCACCTTTTATCAAATGGTTCATTTACCCCCTTTACCATAAAACGAAAAATCGACATAGATTTGTTAATGCCCTTTTAATTAGACGCATGCGTTTCACTCCTACGTGTTAAAGGTGATTAAATATTAATTAATGAAACGGTTTCTAAACACACAACACAGGAGTTATTCCGATAGATGGCGCTGTATACTGCTGTAGTGACGCGTAAAGGGTTATTTACATCGCACCTCACATACGAAATCACTTGTTTACCACTTCCTAGTTATCCAAGGATCTTCTTACAAGCAATGTGTATGTGTAACGCAACAACCCATAAAGTTGCAAACGATTACTTCTGTTATTTAGAATTCGTTCTTTGTTTTTTATATGTCATTCACTAGATGGTAAGTGCAACATCCGTCAATAACAAATACTGTGTCCTTCATTACATTTCTGTGTTCTGAAGTCTCATATGTCCATTTATTACACTATCTCTGAGTGCCCTTCAGACCGAAACACAGTTATGTTTGCACTGTACTGCTTCCCGGCAGAATAACTGGCCTTGCGGTGGTACAAACCTACCTAGACAAATTCCTGCACAGGCAGTGAAAAAGTGTTTTTTATTTTATTGGATAGACAACAAGTTGTAACATATAAAACATAAATGAACAAACATTGTGAACATGCTTCGTGCTCACCCAATCTACCGCGGTTCTATAATTATCTACTTCATCATTATCATCATTTCAGCCTATCACTAGTCCATTGCTGAACAAAGGCCTATCCCATAGATTGTCACAAAAATTTGTAGCTCTCATTTAGGGGGATTTTACACAGTTTCCACGCTGGGCAGGCGGGTTGGCAATTTTTTTATTCAGATGTTCCAGAAAGATGCTGCTACCCATCTCCTGGTTTTTTATATCCACTCTGCCGGACACCTATCGGCTATAATCCCTACTAGTATTATAAATGCCAAAATAACTCTCTCTGTCCCTCTGTCTGTTTGTTACCTTTTCACGGTTCTTTCACCTTGGCTCGGCCTCCACGTGGACGAAATCGCGAGCATCAGCTAGTAATATATGTTGATGAACCAATAAAAAAATGATCAAAGCATTTCAAAAAGGAAGCACAAAACGTTTATTGTTGAATTTCCGTCAAATAGCTAACTTTAGTAGAATAATTTCACCATAGACTAGTATTCAAACCGGCCGTTTGTAACTGGTATCATTAAAATCTGAATGTGTACTTCAAAAGTTGAATTTGGAATTCATTGTTCGAGCTCAAAGAATTCTGTTTTCATTTCCGCACTTTCCTTTCTTTACCGGTGTTTTTAATTAAATTTTCTTCTTATCCACACGAAGTATTTTTCTTATTCTTGGTTTCGTTGACAAAGCATTTCCTTCTATAATTTATAGCGATGTTCGATTTAAAAGGCGCGGCTAAGCGATCGGTTGTTGTGATGTAGCCCACATCCTTTGATTCCCGTATGGGACAAATCCATACTAATATTATAAATGCGATTTTTATCCCTGAAAATCAAATACTTCCCACGGGATATTTAAAAACCTTTAACCTTGCGGGCGAAGTCGCGGGCATTATCTAGTATATTATATTATGTCTACTAATAGTTGCTCTAGATCTTGGTGTTTATGTCTGTAAAACGCACCAACGATTTAGGAGAAATGCTTATGTGGGGCTGCGTTTTTGTAAAGCAATCTCAGGTTTTATTATTGTATGATTACTCAATTTTTTTTTCTTTATGTCGTGCTCTATACTTTGGTACTATAGAGAATATGCATATGACGTTAAAGACTAAAGCGATGCGCATGAATCTTTCTCTTCTAAAAGGACTAACATATACACATCATATATTATTGTTAAGTAAGTTATTATTTACGCCATAAAAATTACTTCTGGTAATTTCTAGAACATGTTTTTGCTATTTAAAAGCGGATTGGAAGACTTAGAAATCTGTTCGACGTTTACGGTTGTGCTTAGCCTTGTTTGCAGCCGTACAATGTCGATCACGTAAGTGCATTGACATATTAGCACATTTATTTTATGTTATTGCGTCTACAAAGCTAGTTTGTGCGCAATAACAATGAAAAATAATGGTGTGACCACGGCTTTATCTTGAAACCTTTTTTCGTAAACCTCCTTTCGTAAAGCTCTATGGCGCCGGCAAAAGAAATTTAGAGTGGGAGCTATCGATCCCTTTTTATGTTACTGTATGAAAACCCGATCTAATATGGCTTTACAAATTTACATAATGAATTATTTATTTGTGTGGTGCTCTATATTTTCCAAATGTTAATACAAAGCAACGCACAAAGTTGGAATAGAATTTTGCTATCATCATCAACATTTCAGCCCACAAAGTGCCCACTGTTAAACATTGGTCTCCATCCTATCGATTTCCACACTACATGTTTTTTTTTAATTAAGTGGCCTATGCTTAATGGATAACGCCTCGCCTACCAAAATAGCTTTAGTATTACCCAGAGCTATTCATTGACATTATGACAATATCTGTTCTCATATGTCTGATGGTAAGTAGAACTTCTGGTGGTAGGATTTCTGTGCAGGAATCCGTCAAGGTTAGGTATTAAATCAGGGCCAGTTAGTCTGTCGCGAAGCAGTAGTGCACAAACATTGAGTTTCGGTTTGAAGGGCACTGAGAGCTAGTGTAATCACTGGACATAAGAGTATGAGACTTAGAACTGATGTTTCAGGGCATTTGTTATGGGCAGACGTTGGACTTACCATCAGGTGAACGTTTGCTCGTTTCGCCACTTTACACAATAAAAAAAATGTCTTGTAATTACACTAACTTCAGTTGCCTTCAAAACAAAACACAATGGTGTTTGCACACCACTGTTTGACAGTACCAGTACTACCCTACCATCAGAAAATTATCTTGAATTTCGTTGTATTGCTGTAGTAGAATTGACTTTTTTTGAATTAAATTCGATAACGCCGATATCTTTCGGTTACAACCTGAAAGTACTCCGAATATATAATAGTCCATACTAATATTATAAATGCGAAAGTAACTCTCTCTGTCCCTCTGTCTGTTTGTTACCTTTTCACGGCTGAACCGTTAAACCGATCTTGACGAAATTCGCCACAGAGATAGCTTGTGTCCTGGAGAAGGACTTACTAGTTATTCCGGAAAATCAAAGAGTTGCCACGGTATTTTTACAAAAGGTAAACCCACGCGGACGTAGCCGCGAGCTTCATCTAGTAACATATATGGTCACGGCTGAAATTCGGACCCAGGACCTTCTACTTGAGCTTCAGCTAGTTCCATATATGGTCACGGCTGAAATTCGGACCCAGGACCTTCTACTTTTGTTACTATTAACTTTTTATACTATTAAGCATATAAGCTGACCTCTGAGCCACGCGCCAGTTAAAACAAGTATAGCCTTCGTCATAGATACCGAAGTGAAAAAGAAAGCGCCGTGGGTCCTGGATTCGATTTCCAGCCAGGGCCAACATTTGTACAAAATGTGATATTTCTGTCTGTAAAACGCACCCACCATTCAAAAGAAAATCCTACTGTGGAACATCGTTTTTTTTTAAAAAAAGTCTTCGTAACCGCGTCCATGATGACTGCGAAACTATTTAAAACGTACACTTTACAAAAAATCGGTTTTTCCTACCATTGTATGTTTTTGCAGATACATTTAAATAATTTATAAGTTTAGGTACTAAGTCGTTTACCTGCGCGGTTCTGTTTCTGATGTTTTAAAAATGAGCATAAGAGCTGTGGGAATTATGTGCATAAAGTTGAGATAAAAAAATGCGACGCCAGGGTGCGCGATAAATTATTCGTGTCATTGCGTTGCTCGTTGTCGCATGTTGTGTAGTTATAGCGTTAGTATTAGGAAAAAGAAGTGTAATATCATAATTCTTATGTGTAAAACAGAAGTACCTCTTCTGTGCCTGTCTGTAGGAACGGTTACTTAAGAACTACTAAAGCTATTGACATTAATTTAACAAAGACTATCAACACTAATATTATAAATGCGAACGATACACTCTTATGTCCCTCTGTCTGTTGGTTACCTTTTCACGGCTCAACCGTTGAACCGATCTTGGCGAAGTTCGGCGCACAAAATGCTTGCGTCATGGCAACGGACATAGCATATTTTTTATTCCGAAAAATCAAAAAGTTCTCAATCAAAGAGTTTATAGGTGGTAGGATTTCTATGCAGGAATCCGTCTAGACAGACACCAACCACCCCAGGGCCAGTTATTCTACCGTGAAGCAGTAGTGTGCAAACATTACTGTGTTTCGGTTTGAAGGGCACTGAGAGCTAGCGCAATCACTGGGCATTTGAGACTTAAGAACTGATATCTCAGGGTGACGGGCACAGTGTGGTGTTACACAGAAATGTTCTGGGTGACACAGCGTTTGTTATAGACAGACGTTGCACTTACCATCACGTGAACGTTTTGCTCGTTCCGCCACATTTATCAAATATAAAAAAAGATTTTTTTTTTAAATTCTCCACTCCAACTACAAACTTTAACTATGCCAAATCTCACACTCCTCCGTGCGCGCAATATGCTTAAAAAGCGGATCAACGCTTTCTCTTCACGCATTAATATATAGATTCTACCATTTGATTCCTTCCCGGCGTATGATTCACGATATTGTTCACAAACAAAAGCTGAACTTATGTTAATGTGACGCTAATCGACGGTAATCATTTCACGTGAGTGCGCACTTACCGCGCGTGTTTACACCGTTATTACACCAGTGTTGTGCAGTCGTGGGTCATGAGTACAAATCTCAGATGAAATCTATATTTGTGAATCATTGTTGAATAATTTCAAATTGTTTCGTTATCTGATCGTATACCTCAATGTATTGTGATTCACTTTGTGTCTGAGACTACATACGATCTTTTTTATCTGTATGTATGTAATGTAATCTTCAAGTTAAAAATTTAACCCACTTCCCAGGCGCCGGAAATAGGACTTCGGAATAATTTGGAATTTTGCAAACGTATTAAAAACCGATGAGAATACAATAATTTCATGACTATGGCCTCAAAAGGGTCATTAGCTCATTGGTGATGAAGCGTGTTTTTTAATTATTTTAAACTGGTTTATTTTAGCACGGATGACAAACGAACACACAGTCCACATGATAGCAAGTAGACTAGTATATCCATTCCAATGTGGAATTAAAATGAAGGTGCATATGTGTTCAATGGAAAAGAGGCTTCCATTCTATATACTTCCAATTATAAATTATTATATGTTGTCATTAAAAAAACACAAGGTAAAAGACCCACACAACGTTTACTATGTGTCACTGCGCGGAACTGAAAAAAAGATCAGCATTTGCTGATGTATTACAATTCTGTACCTCTAACATCTCGCACCATCTAAATACTTTAGGTGGTAGTCTTTAGACGGTTACTCGACTATTTATTTAAAAAAAATCGTATTAAAGAACTTGACTGGATTAGACGCAAAAATTAAGCATTCACTTTCTATATTTATCGTTCTGTTGTTTTGAATATTGACTGAATAATAGAACTTTAATCATTTTACTGTGCGCATTATCAGTGTTGATATACCAATTGTTTTTATATTTTTACTAAGACCTCGGGTGATCGGGTTAAAGATCGATTGCCTGGAGTCGTGAAATGCTAACAACCGCTATAATCGCTTCCTACATTTGTTTGTTCTTTTCTTAAATTACTTTCCACCGTTTAAGGACGAGTGTGATAAGGTAGGGTTGTTTGCTCGGGTTCGAGGTGACTGGTCACTCCGCCTCCTACTCGTGGCGACAATGGAAAATTCAACTTAATTGGAATGGGCCCATACCTTGCAGTGACTCTTTAGGACGCTGACGATGAAAATCAAGACAATGTTTGTGTGTCCGCCAAAAAAGATTTTAGGCAAAGATCATAAAAAAAAAACAAGAAATTATGGAACGATTTGTGATTCGGCATTACCAGTTTCATATTATTCTAGCTAAATAGAGACGGTCAATAGATTTCTACGATCAAATTAATCATGAATCTTTTTAATGTTTTCCTTAACAAAAACATTAATTTTAAGATATTTACTTATTTTTCGTCATTAGAAGAAAAAATAGTCTTCAAAATGTCGTCTCAAACATTAATTTGATATCAGTATTAAGCTATTAAGGGAGATATTTCATACCGACAAAAACACCGTTGAGAAATAATATATATAGATTGTATTGGATAAAAAGCGTAAAAGTATATAATCCTCAAGGCATCATTATTAATCCGACATTATTCTTTTGTTTTGCGTTTTCTTCTGAATATAACACGTTTGACTATTAGTTGGGTAGGTAAAAATAGAAACAGACAAAATAATTAGTTATACAAGGATCTTACAATAATGGACATTATCACTTTCCTATATTAAATTACAGTGTTGTGAGAAGAAAGCTATTTCAGCGAGGGAGCAAAATGTCACAGTGTAATGTTTCACATGGCACAAAAGCAACGTTGTCATTACAGCATTATCGCGTATACATATTCCCTTTTATACCCGCATAATATATTGTGCGAGTCACTATAGCGGAATACAATGGAGTATTGAATGACAGAAGTGAGTCAACCAATGTTTTGCATAGTCTGTTTTGAATATAATACTATTATATTTAGTTAATATGGCTACTTACGTTGTCGTTTAATTAATTGTAACCGTATTAAGCGTTTTTTACTTCTATATACACGTAGCGGTCAGTGCACTGGATTGCTGAGTTCAGGAATCAAAACCAAGTTGGAGTCAAACTTGTATAACATAACTTATTGGTTTTTTGGTCTGAATGTATCGTAATTGTCTTCTGTTTTTTTAGCAGATTTAACTCAGGCCTTTATTTTCATTTATATCGAAGACGAAAAGACAATGGACTAATGTTTTTTTTTTGTTTGTAAGTAGTGATCGCGCAGTAACTAGTGATCGGCCGAAATTCGAGCGTAATCGAAAGACTTATTATTTAATTTAATGTCTACATTTTGTAATTGGATAAAGTGACGAACCGAGCAAAATGTTCACCTGATGGTAAGTGCAACGTCAGCCCATAACGAATGCTGTGTCATCTAGAACATTTCGTTTAGATATTGCACTGCGCCCGTCACCATGAGACATTAGTTCTTAAATCTCATATGCCCAGTGATTACACTAGCTCTCAGTACCCTTCAAACCGAAACACAGTAATGTTTGCACACTAATGCTTCACGGCAGAATAACTGGCTATGGGTTGGTATCTACCTAGACGGAATTCTGCTTAGAAATACTATCATCAGTAAAGTTGTACATACATACATAAGATCACGACTGTATCCCATAAGGGGTAGTCAGAGACTGCACCCACTGCAAAAACAGATGACTGCCACAATCCTTTCACCAAAACAATATAATGCACTTGGTGTGTTAGGTGGTGAGCCCATCGCCATCATGTGCTGTTGGGTGCACAGTGCAGTTTAATTCCTTACTCACCTTTTACGAGATCCATTGGATGAGATGGAGTGGTAGTATTCTTTTATAGAGCCGCCACCACGCGGCACACTGCAAAGTTGTAATCCATTATATATACATTGTAGCTTTCTGCAATCCTCTATATAAACTTTAACTATGCCAAATATCACCACACTCCTCCTTGCACGCAATATTGTTAAAAAGGGCTACAAAATATTCTCTTCACGTATTAATACATAGATGATAAATAATACGACCTTGTTTTCGCAACACCAAACCGCTCATAATTTTACTTGCAACTTGTTTTTCAAAGTAAGTGTGAAATCGGCTTTAGCGACAAGATCGCCCGAGAAAATGAATAGTGGTACACTACCACTATTAAGATTTCTTTTATTTTATCTTGTGTTTATGTTCATGTTTTGCTGTGCAATAGAACGTAATATACGTATTTCCGAATAGGTACCACTGTAGTGCCAGTTATTTTGCTGTCTAGTAGTAGTGTGCAAAACACAACTTTGTTTCGGTTTAAAGGGCCCTAACTGGAGTTAGACTGATGTCGCACAGAACTTTCTAGTTCAATGTTACGAGTGACACCGAAAATGTTATAGGCGGCCATCGCACTTACCATGGATATGGTAAGGTCAAGACGAACGAGTGCATCTTATTAGCGTTGATACTTTTTACACTAAAATATCGCGCCCCTCAAAACAAGTTCGCTATTACGAATAACCGTGGTAGCTCAGGGGCCGGGTGCTCGCCTTTAATTTCATAGTACGCGAGTAACCAGGGTTCGATCCCCGGTGACAGCACCTCTAAAATTTTAAGTGCTAATTTACCACGTGCTCAGCGGTGAAGGAAAACATCGTGAGGAAACCTGCATATCCGGGGAAATATTTCGAGGACATGCGAAGTCCGCCAACCCGCATTGGAGCAGCGTGGCGGACTATTCCCTGCTCCAAAACCCTCTCAGAAATGAGAGGAGGCCTGTGCTCAGCAGTGGGACATTTATAGGCTGTTACTTTACTTTTTTTTTAAGAGTTGACTTTTCTCCAAATCCACTGGATGGATTCGAATGGAGTTTTACCTAATTATACGCAGACAAAGTCACGAGAAAAAGCTAGTCGGGTATAAACTTTAACGACAATGTTGTTAGTAATAGTATCTGACTCTGCCTCGGGTCCTAGTAATAGTATCTGACGCCGCCTCGGGTTCTGGTTTCGAATCCCAGCTGTCCAACACAAATCGTTGGTTTTCAGGTGCATCGTAATTTATATCTGTAAAATGCGCTTACGTTTAACGAGAAATGATTTGGTATCGGTTTATAAAAAATAAGTAAAAGACGGCTTGGTCCAAACCGTCCCAAAAAGCATCAAAAATACAGTTACACCCCATAAAACTTCCACTTATAGTTCGTACTTTGATGGTTATCTGTTCTAAAGAATGCGAACAACCACTCCGTTGTTTGTTTGCGCTTCGTCCAGGCAACTGTGTGACTATTTATATAGCATCGTAATGGCTCATTTAAACTACCGTAATTAAACTAACCGCCGTTAAAATAAATAGCTAGTGTTGTTAAGTAATTAAGCAGTGTTTCGTAATTGTTAAAATGTATTTATTTGCGTTAAGCTTGTTACTCAGTGGTCAGCGCACCAATCGAGCCCTGGAACATTCCATTTCCAACCAAAGCAAAAGTAAAAAAAGTAAAGTCCTCCATAGTCAGTCCCTCAAAGTTGTGAGGATCGTGACCCCGTCCGTTACGTCGTTTTCTTATTGATAAGTCGTCTTAATTTGCGTACACGCCTCATGGTGTTCAATTCCATGTTTTTTTTTCCTTTCTTTTACCTAAGTCGTGATCTTATGTATTACCTAGGAGAATCATTTTCTCTATTTTATCGGGGGGTTTACGCATGTTGTGTCCAAAATACCGCAAGTGCCGCTTCACAGCTATTGTTGATAGACGTTCCTGTATCCCTAGTTGTGTTAGGATTGACTCGTTCGTACGAAAATCAGTTCACGGTATACGCAGCATCCTGAATTTTGAATATTGGATCTATTTATATTATAGAGACTTGTATGAATATTATAGACTGTGAAAATGTTTTGGGATAGGCCTATTTTTAAACAGTGTGTATATAAATAACGTGTTGTTATATTAATATTTTCAAAGAAAACTAGGATAAAGTTTTAATAAAATGTGAAAACAAATTAAAATCAAACTTACATTTTACTTTTAATATAAGCTCAAACAAAGTCTGTCTAAAGTGTCGATAACTTTAAATACTTTATCCCACAATTGCGTGTAGAGAATAATTACGAGAGATACAAGTAGTTTTTTATGTGATGTTGGTCTAGCTTCCTAGAGCTATACAGACAATGTATTAGAAAACGTCCTCGACTGATCGTCCATTTCCTATATCGACTTCAACATGTTTCATGTCTACACTTACTATGGAGCAATAAGTAGGTAATTTAAAGAAATAGATATAGTCACCCTTTTCCCATATCAGGGGTAGGCAGAGACAACACCCGTAGCCTCCACTTTGCGCCCCCTCGGGAAATGAGACGTGACTGGTGGAGAACCACGTCGCCGTCATTTTGGTGTGAGTCAAAAAAAACTGACTCCAAGTTTCGCTCCCACGAGCATTATAGTGACAGCGTTGCATATTATGGTATTGTTCTGCACGAATATTAATATTTTTGGTGTATTTTTTATCATTAATTAGTTATTATTTGTCTCTACAAGTATTTATGGTAGCCACGATGTAGAGGTTTTAGAGAATCTACAGCTCCTTCTTTGGAGTGTCGCAAAATTTAATTATCACATAACCCCCGACCGACGGCAGATAAACGCTAAAAAAAGCTATCCAGACCTATGACGGGAAACAAACATTTCTGTTTGATACGACACTGCGCCCGTTCCCCTGAGACATCAGTTCTTAAGTCTTTTATGTCCGGCTACTATAGTAGCTGTCAGTGCCCTTCAGACGGAAATACGAGTACAGTAATATTTGCAACACTACTTGCTTTACTGTACAATAACTGACCCTGCGATGGGTACCTACCTAGCACTGCCTAGCTAGGTAGAAATCTTACCAATACGGATGAAAGTGGTTATAAACCATTGTAAACCAGAAGTAGTGGTAGCGACAAAGATATAAAAAAGGATGCTTAGATGGTTTGGATACGTAGAGAGGATGGATGAAAGAAGATTAATGAAAGAGATTTAAGGCGTGAGTGTGAATGGGCAAGCCGGTAAGGATCGACGTAGGCGAACGTATCACGAGCAGATCGAAGTCGTTATAAGATAAGGTCAAGTCAAAAGCAACCGATGTGCTTGTATTTAAACACAAATGAAAGTAGAAGAAGCGAAAGATATGTGTCAGGATCGGAGCAAGTCGAAAAATGTGGATTCTGCCTGTCCCAATAGGATAGAGGCATGACTCACAAAAGTTCACCACCCTGCACAACAGAGAGATGCCGAAGCTCTAGTATTCAGTGGACCTATTTATATTACCTTGGGTCTAAGGAATATCTTTTTAAATGAATTTCGATCAAGGCAAATTTTTCATCTCGGGACATTTCATAGTGCCGTATTAACGCAAACTTAGAGGCACTCACTCGGCTTCTTCCAGTCTGTGTGGTATCGCTTATTCGTTAAGATTGGAGGAGAGATAAGATACAGTGTCACAGACAGAAGCCCTGAAATTTAATCAGTAATTTATGTGGCAAATACGCTGATCAATGAGCCACTCGGTCGTAATAACAAATGCAGCTAGTAGGACAGATGCCAACATTTCCTATTCTGACCTTAGGTTAGTGGCATGATCTTATGTGCAGCATGAATAAAATTATTTGTTTTCCTGCTGCGTAATAGTTGTTTTGAATTTTAATAAATTGTTCATTTTTTAAAACAAGATAAATATTACATATTTTCTTAAGAGTAAACTCCGATTACGTTTTATGTGAGCAATATTATTGTCATGTTATTTGTAGTTTTACATCGTAGGATTTCTGTATAGTCAATGTCACATTCAAATATAATGATCATCATCATCATCATCATTTCAGCCTATAACTAGTCCACTGCTGAACATAGGCCTCACCCATAGATTGCTACTAGAGTTTGTAGCTCTCATTTTGGAGGGAATTTTGCCATAGTTGCCACGCTAGGCAGGCGGGTTGGCAACCGCAGTTTATTTATTCTGTTGTTCCAGGAAGATGCTGCTGCCCATCTTCTGATTTTAATTTTCCCTCTGTCGACTTTTACGACATCCACGGAATGAGATGGGGTGGTAGATTCTCTTAAGCCGCTACCACAAGGCCAATCAAATCATATAATGATCGCGCGAAGCAATATTGTTTTAAAATTAAATAATGCGGGTAAACGTATCGCATTCCGTAGATAGAAAGTAAGTCCATTTCGGAAACACCCCCTCGTGGGTGCATATAATCGTAACCATTAGTTGAGATGCCAGGAGAATATCACGGTCTCCGATTGATAGTTGAAGATGTGTCCTACCGTCTAAGTAGGTACCACCGTAGTATAGCATTCCACCGTGAAGCTGTAGTGTGCAAACATCCCTGTGGTTAAGTCTGAAGGGCACTGAAAGCTGGTAATTACTGGGCATATGAGACTTAAAAACTGATATCTCTGGGTGACGAGAGCAGTGTGGTGCTATACAGAAATGTTCCGGTTGACACAACATTTGTTATGGGTAGACGTTGCACTTACCATCAGGTGAACGTTTTGCCCGTCTTGCCACTCTCTCCTATCCAGACCGGTGACCGGTGTTAATGTTTAATGTGCGGTGTCTGGTACAGCTATCGCCAGGAAAACGTCGCGTATAGCAAATCCTCCCAATTTGAGAGAGGCTATTGACAGGCTGATAAAGAAGAGAAGAAGAATATAAGGAAAAAATGTCTAAAAATGTCTAACAACAATTGAATGAAAAAGTTACTTGACATATATTTTGTGCAAAATATAGATCTCTTTAACCTTAGCGTTGTATTCAAAACAATGCTTTTCAACTTGCCGTAGAGACATGTTGACATCAGGGCACCATATTCGTTGGGTGCATTCTTTGCATTATACAATACATGTGATATACTTGTATTCAATTCGCAATTAAGCTCTATTATTGTTATTGACGCTGTGCATGAGTCATGCGTAACTCTTTGTTAGTTCACGAAAATTTAGGCTGCATCCACCGTTCATAACATAAAAAAGTAAAGTAACAGCCTACAAATGTCCCACTTTTGAGCACAGGCCTCCTACTATTTTTTTAAGAGAGTTAGAGCTTCGAAAATTCCGCCACGGTGCTCCAATGCGAATTGGCGGACTTCACATGTCCTCGGAATATTGCTATTCCTCAGACATGCAGGTCTCCTTACGATACTTTCGTTCACCGCTGAGTACGTGGTAAATCAGTACTTAAAATTGCGGAACAATTTTAGTGGTGCCGGCATCGGGGATCGAAGTCAGGTCACTCGCGTACCATGAAATTTAAGGAGAGCGCCCGGCCCCTGAGCTACCACGGCTACCATAACATTAGGTTTACGAAAATTAAAGGATTTTAAAGGTCGGTTTTCTTTCAAAAGAAGGTCGCAAGTAGTTATTTCAATGAATTAATGTGTGCTATATGATCCTTAAGGACTTTTATTATAAAAAAGGTTTATTACTGTACAAAACTATTTCTTCAAGCAATTCTATTCTAAAGCAATTTCCATAACTATAACTAAATGTAGTTTTAATTAAAATTTTAGTAGATATACCATTAATTATGATGTTCGTATTATATAGTTTTTCCTGTTTTGATGAAGAATAAAAAAAAACGCATCACAATTAGTTTATATTTTTTGAAATTACCTCGGTTTTATTCCATTGCGATTGCGTCCCTTTGACATGTAATTAGTTTATTCCGCAATATCCGTACACGATAGCTAATAAATAAAAACAAAAGAGTCATTAATTCATGATTGCAAATTAGTACATTTGCATATCACATGTACTCTGTGTAAGGGAAATAGTGTTAAGGAAGAGTTCCGTAAATATAATTAATGGCAATTTTTATCATTATTTATTTAAACAATATTTTTAATTTTAAACTTGGCTAACTATTGTTTCACATAACATGATTTTTTAACTATACAGAAATCCGTCTAGGCAGGTACCGCCCAGGGGCACTTATTCTGCCGTGAAGCAGTAGTGTGCAAGCATTACTGTGTTTCGGTGTGAAGGGCACTGTGAGCTAGCGTAATCACTGGGCATTTGAGACTTAAGAACTGATGTCTCAGAGTGACGGGCGCAGTGTGGTGCTACGCAGAAATATTCTAAGTAACACGGTTTCTGTTGCGGGCAGACGTTGCACTTACCATCAAGTGAACGGTTTGCTTGTCTCGTCACTTTATCAAATAAAAAAATCATATATTTAATTACAGAGGTAAAAGTAGTACTTCAGATATTTCTATTGAGTAATTGAAGTGTTTTTACAATTAATATTAGAACAATTACAAATAAAAACACGCATAAACCAAATAAGTAGCCATTTCACATACATAAATTTTTAAGGAAAACGACAATGAAAGTTTATCATAATAGCGCACTTCTTTTATTAAAAAAAAATACAAACATATCTTAAAACATTCTCAAACTGTAACAAAGAACGTTATAATCTAATCTTTATTTGAATCTAATCACGCCAAGACGGCTGGATCGATTTTATTTAAATTTTGCACATGGTTTTATTATGATTCGGATAGGATATACCTAATAAGTTGAATTATTTCTGAATTTTTCGTATGCGTAGCGCGGGTAATACTTTCAATATTTGAAAAGATGTTTCGGAGATATTCTCATTAAAAGACAAGTGAGTTACTGAGTGGTTGCGGGAGATATTGTAATTATGAAAGAAGTGTACGTTACTACTATCCGAACGCTAGAAAAAATAATGTTATTTAAAACTACCTGTTCCCCGCGGTTTCACCTGCGTAAAATAAGCCGACTACATGATTGCTAAGCATTAACAGTTCGGCTCCTCTCAGTAATGTTCGGTTCACAGCGTGCGGCTCCTAAGGCCATAGCATAAAGTATTGTAGAAAACTTCTTTTTATTCATATCTTCAGAACCCTGCAAAATATCGAAAAGGAACATACACGAAAATTTAAGTTAATATTTTTGTTTTAATCCCTAAAATTTTCATTGAAATCCGTTGAGCCGTTTCGGAGCCTATTCGAAACAAACTTACAGACAGACTGACAGACAGACAGACAAACATTCTTAAAACGGATAAGACCGTTTTAAGAATTTTTGTGTGTGAATGATTAAGAATTGTAGAAATAGCAGTTTTCTCTTGGCATTTATTTTGAAATTGTACATACTTTAAAGTGTCGTGTAGTATGTAGTTTTATGCGTATCTGCTATTAAGCCTTAGTCATTATGTAAAATGTTAAACGTACTAAATCTAAATTTTATTCATGTTGTTTTTAAATTTTTAAAAGTGATGATTTTTTTTTATAATACCAGCTTCAAGTGGCAGCAATGTCTTTGATACTATTCTTGTCGTGAGTGACGTGGAACGGAAATCCTACTCCTGATAATGAGGCATTCCATGACAATGCATCTTGATTATTCATCGATAATGAATAACGTACCATCATGTGGACTGTGAGCTTCTATATCAACCTTTCTTACGTTTTGAAAGTAGTTCCTAGGTTATTGTGTGTGCGAGTAAAAAAAAGTCGACTAAGGGATATGACTGAAAAATGTCATAGCCTCCTCCGACCTTAAGTATTCCAGATTAATATACCGGTGGCGAGATGACTAGAACTGCGATCGCTAATCTGGTCGCCTTGCTTGAGATTATTGTAAATTCTCCCAACCTGACCGAAATCTATATCTGTTTTCGAGCTATAGACGAACAAAACGAGATTTTATTGAGATCTAATTTTGTATCTTTAACGTCAAGGTGTATTTAGAACCTTAAACCTCATACACAGACACACAGTTCCATCTGTTATTTATTTGATAATATATCGAAATTTAAAAACATATTCTTTGTATTCATGTCATATGCCATAATAAATCATTCATATGATTTACATTGACGAATTATATAAACCGTGCAGGAAGACAAGACAAAGAGATATTTGTATAAATACGCAATTGTTACCCAATTTGTTTCTGCTTGTGTGTTCACCTTCAAGGTGCATTTTGTATACCCGCGGTGTTCAAATAGATAAATATTGCCCTGGACCGATAATTTCTTCTTGACTGTATGCATGGAATGTAACTGTCCTTGCGTTAGTGACGACCGCATAGCCCAGGAGTCAGAGTCCCTGACTTGTACGCCTCGGGTCCTGGGTTCATTTCAACCTTTGTGCAAAAACATAAATCGATTGGTTTGCGAGTCTGGTTGTGTTGTTTACTTGAAATGTGTGGGGCATCGATTTTGAAAAGAAAAAAAGTTTTTAAGATCTCTTATATACATTATTTTTTAAAACCCGCCATTAGTTACATTTTGAATAAAATTACAAATTGATGTGAAGGAAATAGAGAGTTTAAAATAACTAAAATGTAGGATTATCGTACTTTGCAAAAAGGACGCGACCTTAATTTTTATTTAATTTCCGAAGGTCGAAATACGTAGTTCAATGATTTGCATTTCTTAATTAACATTGCTAAGATGTGTTGTTTCAACATCGTGTTATTGATCTTTGATACACATAATAAATTTTATTGACTTTAATTGTAATATATTATTTTTAATTATGTTATAAATTATTTTTGGATTTTTTTATTTGTTACGGAAATTAATTCTTACTGACGTATTTTCGTAACTTTTCAAGACTTTAAGAAGTGGCTTACGAAATTTGATACTATTTGTAAGTGCTGGGAGAATTATTACTCAGGAATCCGTCTAGGTAGATACTGCCCTAGGCTAGTTATCCGCCGAGAAGCAGTAGTGTGCAAATATTACAGTTGCACTAAGAGAGCTAATGTAATCACTAGCCATATAAGACTTGACGTGACGTGATAGGCGCAGTGTGGCAGAAATTTTCTGGGTGACACAATATTTGCTATGGACAAATGTTTTTATTCTGGACATCTGAATAAATAATAAATATGGTAAATTCCCCCCCTTAATGAGAGCTACAACCTTTTCTGGAAATCTGTGGGTGAGGCCTGAGTTCAGCAGTGGACTAGTGACATGCTGAAATAATGATGATGATAATGGTAGTGGAGAGCCGTGGTAGTAAATTTCATAGTACGCGAGTGACCTACGTTCGATTCCCGGTGTCGGCACCTCTAAAATTGTTAATTGCAATTTTAAGTGCTTAATTACCACGTGCTCGGCCGTGAAGGAAAACATCGTGAGGAAACCTGCACGTCTGAGAAATAAAAAATATTTCGAAGACTTGTGCAGTTCGCCAACCCGCATTGGAGCAGCGTGGCGGATTATTCCCTGCTCCAAAACCCTCTCAGAAATGAGAGGAGGCCTGTGCTCAGCAGTGGACATTTATAGGCTGAAAATTTACTTTTTACTTTTAAATTTTTACTAGTCTAGAACTAGTCGCGTCACTTTGTCCTTAAAAAAATATATAACATAACATACATAACATAACATATTAATGCAGTCGGTATTGTAAATAAACTTCCTTATTTTTTTAATTAAAATAACGCTATTTTCTATCAGGCCATAAAACATGGTATTTCTTTAAAATTATTTTTAAAGAACCCCTCGCTACTTTTTTCCTAGTATATTAACATCATTAGATTTTTTTTTTATATTTAGAATCCTGAACTCTTCTGACTTAAAGCGTCACACGGGCTTAGTACGACGTGATATTTTAATTGCAAATGCGACTGTTGCGTTAACTTAGCGTACCATATACGCATACGTATATATAGTGTTGCTTGCATATGTTAAGAGCTCAGTATAAACGATTACGGTTTATGTATTAACACCCAGAACAAGTGTTATAACTAAGAGTAATGTATTCCGGCACTGTGCACTTAGTGTTCGTTTCCTGTACTCCTTAAACCAATGCCTGTCCACAAAACAATTTTAAAAAATATCATACACAATTATTTTGCTTTCCAAACTCTATCAAATTATTTTTAATAATTTTATTTAAGTTATTTAAATACCTTTGCTATTTAGATGGTTGGGACATGGATTGGTTGGTAGAATGGATAATAAAATATTGACATTGAAACAGATTTATGAGGCGAGTGTGAACGGGCAAGCCGGTAAAGGTCGTCGTAGGCGGTCGTATGACGATCAGATCGAAGTCACTTTAAGGAAAGGCCACGCTAAAAGTACCCGCAACCGACGAGCTTGTATGAAAACACTAATGAAAGTAGAAAGAAGAAGCAAAAGATGTGTGTCAGGATCCGTAACAAGCGGAAAGATGTGGTCTCTGCCTACCCCAATGGGAAACAGGCGTGACGCGCGCGCATGTATGTATATATTTAAGTATTATTGTCTTCATATAACTACTAGCAGACTGCAGAATGGACGGAAATGCACACCTGTGTGATCACTGTTTTCGTCTATCCGTTAGACTATTTTCTTCATAAAAAGCTATAGGTATCAAGTACAAATTAATATCAGATGTGAAAAACCCTGTAGTCCGGAAGTATAGCCCAGACTGTAAACTGTAAAAAGTTTTCTTTACACTAAAGATAGGGCCATTAATAAACAAGTAATTTTCGTTTAAATTTAATTATTTAAATATATGAAGTTAAGAGAAATCAAGAAAAGCATTTTCCAATTTACAAATACATAAAATATAAAATGCCTTTTGGACAAAGTAATTCAAACACAAAAAAAATTGGTATTTTGCATTTCAAATTATTCACACCTCTGCCCAAATTATATTTATTTTCTTCTCTGGTATTATATGGCGAATGAAAAACGCACTGCATTAAACAGAAAAGTATGTAACATTATTATGCGTCTAACTAATTTTTATCTAACTAAAAAATATACAATAGACACGTCAGTTTCGTTCGAAGTGCTATGCTGAAATGATCACTTGAACAAAGCTTAATGATTTACGGTTAGGTCATTAGTCCGGGGGAGGGACTATCAAAAGGTAGATTTTTTTTAAATAAAATATCGCAATAAAATATATGGCCTTTCAAATAGCACGGAAACTTCAACGCACTACTCCACGCACTTGACATTTATTTTATTAGTTACCGTGTAATTTTTTAAGGTCGGTTAATACATTCACCTGTTTCAGATGGAAACTAGTTATTTATTAATACCAATGTGAACTAATTCTAGCCTAAATGCAGACGTGTGGTAAGAAGTGAGTAAGAAAAAAAACGCAACGTAACGCAATAAATTAACCTCACAAAGGCGGGCTTTTGTGCGGTCTCTAATATTGTGGGTGCCCTTCTCGCCAAGCGTAGCAATTAACGCAGTTACCACATGAATTGATTTGTGGTAGTTCAAAGGTTAGGTGCTGGTCATAAATTTCACAGTACGTAAATGACCTGGGTACGCTCCACGTGTGGTAGCGGCCTAAGAGAATCTACCACCCCATCCCATCCCGTGGGTGTCGTAAAAGTCGACAGAGGGAAATTCAAACAAGGAGATGGGCAGCAGCATCTTCCTGGAACATCTGAATAAATAAACTGCGGTTGCCAACCCGCCTGCCAAGCGTGGCAACTATGGCAAAATCCCTCCAATATGTGAGCTACAAACTTGTGGCTATCTATGGGGGAGGCCTATGTTCAGCAGTGGACTTGTGATAGGCTAAAACGAACGAACGAACGAACGCTCCTCGGTGCCGATTTAATTAAAAAACTATCTATTGCAGTTAGGTGCTGATTTAAGACGTGCTCGGAGGTGAAGGAAAACCTACCTCCGATCTGATCGCTTGTGCGTTAAATCTCTGCACACTCGTGGTACTGTATCTCCTGCGCAGTTGATAGTTTCCGAAAGTATTTGGAAGTTATCGTCGGGGTCGAATCGGTGAAGAGGATATCAATAGTCTACCGCTAAACTCAGAAGTATTTCTAGGCTGTAAAGAATTAATGTATCAATTGAAATCTTCCGTTTGGATGTGCAGAATTTACAGCTAACTTATTAAGTAAAGTTAAAAATAAAATTTAGCATGCCTGGGCAGAAGACACAATGTACTGATTATATTATTTTCAAATGAAGGCATTATGTTAGTACCTACATTCTGGCGGATAAATTATTGATAGATTGATTAATCTATTACACGAAAAGTTACGTCGACTTTGAAGTGTAATTATTAAGAGCAGGAAGCAATTAGTCCAGATGTAAGAATATTTCCCGGCAGCTAAGATAATGTTAGTAACAGTTAAACATAACATATTGTATAAGAAACGCCCTACCGTTCCGAGCTTTACGCTTCCTTATGAAACAGAGAACAAATAAACCAAATTTTAAAAGAATAATAGAGTTACGAGTAGTTTCCATTGGATTATCTCTAACATACATAATCATATAATCGAAAGCTCACTCGATCGCTCCCACTAAACCAAATATTTGTTAGTAGTAGAAGTTAACAACTTACTCGATAAACCTTCCGAATAAAGGATTAATTCGGATAAACGATATCTAATGTAAACATTTACACAGGGTTACTTTGTAGGTCCTTAGTACTATGAAAAATAAAAAAGCTTTTTGGTATTGGAAAATTTTATTTTATTAGCGTCTTTTATGTTATTGTTTACTTACTTAAATAGAAAACTGTAAGCATATGGGCTACATATGCATATGGATACACAATTATTTAGTATAAATTGTAATAGGAATTGTACTGAAAACAATAAACGCGTTCATTACTGAGCTATTACGGCTCTATATACGTGTTTCGATTTTATCAATTGGTCCATAATCGTTTTAGATGATTACAAAACAATTAAAGAGCGGTTCAATGTCAGGGAAAGCTAAATATAGCTATTATAATTAATATTTACTTTGTGAAAAAACATGGAAGTTCCGGGCGTTACAGATCTCGTTTCTTGTCACAGTTGTTGATTTGTTGATATAGGTTACCTGTCATGTTTTTATCCGATAAATTTATAATCTGTGGTCGGTGCAAAAACAATTTAACTGTTATTCTCTCCAATACATATCGTATAAAGCGTAACGTGTTAAGATTATCTCGTCACTCTTCAAATTGAGATTGATTTTACTCATCAAATTGAGGTAAAATGATACATGTCTGGTACCTAACAAAAGTTAGGTACGTGACTGCTACCTAAATTTACAGTGTATGTTATAGATTATTGCAGAAAAGAAAATGTATGTACGAGTATGTATGTCAATTAATCGCATATAGACTCCCTTACAAACCTTACTGTCATTATCATGTTCTTGTTTCTTTACAGAGGTAGCATCGTTCCCTTGTAATAGTGTAACGTACTTTAGCCTGACACTGCGGATCTAAGATCAATTAAGAGCACTCATTGCGTCACGAATTTAATTGATTACTTACCTCCACAATCAATTAATTGTCTTACTCTTGTTCTAGCTAAATATTACAGGACTCTTTTTGAAGTTATACTGCTTTTCTTTTAACTTTATTATAATTAAAAAAACATACATAAATTTCACATTCACAACACAACCAGCCCCGATAACCAAAAACACAAATGTTGGCACCGGCTGGGACTCAAAGCCAGGACCCGCGGCGCAGTCAGGTACACTAACCACAATTCACACGGTCATCTATAGTGAGATTTAGATATTGCTGCGTTCGAATTTTAGCCGAAAGAGCATTTGTGAAAAACTCCAATTATTAATATTCGTGGCTTGTATTTAGAAAGTTTTAGAGTAAGTAAATTTTTATTACCATCATCACCAGGTTGCGGCAGTCTCTCCGTAAAGTACCTCTTAGCCCGATCTTCAACTTCACCCATCGACTTGCTTTCAGACGTTTTGAGCAGAACGTCACTTCATTTTAATAAATCACACACTACGTTTGCCTCGACGCGGATTCCACTATATCATTTAAGCTTTGTGTTATGCTTTAGTCAAAATTGGCCATACCCTCATCTTCCAAGTATAATCATTAGCGAATCAATTTTTTCAGCCATTTCAATGATGTCTGGGCTTTTGCTTAGAAGTCTGCCTAGATAAATATCACCACAGTGCCGGCTAATCTGCCACCAAGTGGTAGTCTGTACGTTACTGTTCTTTTTTGAATAGGTGTTTTTATCGGAGAAAGAGACGACACGAGCAAAGCGTTCACCTGATAGTAAGTGCAACGTCCGCCCATAACAAATGCTGTGCTACCCGGAGCGGCCGCGTGGCAAAACACTGTGCCCGTCGCCCTAAGACATCAGCTCTTTAATCGCATACGCCCAGTGATTACACTAGCTCTCAGTGCCCTTCATTATAACATCGAAAAACAAATGACCCTGCGGTGGAAATTACCTGGACAGATTTCTGCATAAAAATCCTGCCACCGGCATGACAAGTAATAGTACCGTAGCTAGTGCAATGAAGGGTCATATTGGACCTAATAACTAACGTCTCGCTATGCACCCTGCAAATGTTTTGAGCAAATTACCACCAGAATCATAAGCTCTTCTCGTCACTCACTACCAAAAAATCTTACACTTACTGCCAATAAATCTTACGAGCATAGGTTAAAAGCCAACGCTTTCGAAATTTAATTTAGGTTTACATAAAAATGTCAATGTGTACCATTAAAAATCTTTGCAATTATGTTGACTCCGATTACAACTAGTTTCGCTCAGTTAGTGGTTCGCCTGAAACATTATCGCTAGAATTGTTATAGGCAATGCTATAGGTAATACACCAACAATGGCTGTTCCGACGGTTCGCTAAATCTTGCATAATTCAACAACAATCTATTGTTTCTTGTTTGTGCTTACAATCATACGCGGCTTACGAAAGAATGTGACCATTATGAAATACGGCGTAGTTTAAATTAAAATTAAAAACAAAAACTTCGAAATAGTCGGGTAAGGTCGGCCTTTATAGTTTCGCTAGAAGACTTGCTAGCAGGCAGCCTGCCTGCCAGTAACGAATACCTGATTAAGGAGTATTATGTCACCCCACCACGCGTCCTTAAAGCAGCCATAAGGACATGCGAACCTTAGGTTTCATACACAATTCCTGTTCCTACACATCATTATATCTTCTCTGCGTCCATTATAAGCTAATGGAATTATGACTATTTGCCGAGCAATAGAATGTTTTTTTTTAAACTTTATTCGATGTTCACGATATCTATAAAGAATATTATTTTCTAATTATGTAACATACTAGCTTTTACTCTCGCCTTCGTCCGTGCGGAATCGATGACTCCGAATAAGCAGAATATGGTGGTATTTATTTCTAATTGTAATTCTAATCTCTATATTCATTTTAATCATTTATTTATTCTCAATATAGTATTTTAATGTATCTTTGGAAAGATACTTTTTTTTTTTTTTTTTTTTTTTTTTTATTTTTTTTTTTTTTAGGACTGATGGTCACTGTTAGCCCGAAGGCTTTTACAGCTTCGCCGGATTGAAAGGTGGCATAGCGCTGAGGGCGCTTAGCCGAAACCTTTATTTATGGATGACTGGCGCAAGGGCCCCCGAGAGGGGACCTCGGCTTGGACCGTCATCCTGTTCGCGAGAGTAACAGACTCGAGGGTGCCCAAGGGGGCCGGTCTCGGCTCGGTCAGTTACTGCAATCGGGAGGGCAATATTACTACTACTATAATTATTAATACCATGATTATTATTAGATAAGTTTACCACCAATTCGGAATGCGTTTCCGCTGGAGAAGAAATGGCGCAAGAAACTCCAGCGACGCTTCTGTTTATGACACTACTGCTAGGGGAAAACCGGCCTGAGATGCGGCGGTATCGCGAATAACTTTGTCTGATACGCCCACGCCGACGGCGGGGGCGGTATGATGGTGATAATGGGTGTTTGTGTAGTGTTGAGTAGAGCGCTTGGGCAATAGTGGTCGCGTCGTCAGGGTCCTCGAGGACGTGCCTCGGTCTCCTTTTTCCGCGGGTCGAGTTTTGGTGTATCGCGAGGGGGTTGTAAGTGGCGGCACTGACAACCAGTGGGTTGGGGTGCGTGGCGGCAGAGTCGAAGTATCGGCGAGAGGCCAACTTTAGATATTGGGCTATGGTAGGAAGCCCTAAATCGATATGAAGGTTAGCATTACGCACGAACCACGGTGCTCCCGTGGCTTTACGCATGAATCGATTTTGTATTACCTGAAGTCGGTGAATTTGACGCGGGGAGGCATGCGCAAATACGGGGCTTGCGTATGTCATAATTGGCCGAATACAGGCTTTGTAAAGTGTAATTTTATTACGTAGGGACATTTTGCTATTTTTATTTAGTAACGGATGTAATCGACCGAGTACGAACGCCGCTCGGTTCCTTACTCGGTTAATATGTGGACCGAAGCTGAGTCTCGAGTCTAATAGGACGCCTAAGTATTTGACTGTCTTTTCCCAGGGGATTGGACGATCGAATAACTCTATTGTGGGGAGATGCTGCGTTATGCGCCGCGAGAAGTACATGGCTGCACTTTTGATTGGGTTGACCTCGATCCTCCATTTCCGAAACCAGTTCCCGAGGGTTCGGGCTGCGGATTGGAGGCGTTTAGAGATAGTGTCTGGATTACGTCCAGACACATATAGGCAGGTATCATCTGCGAAGAGGGCGAGTTCGACGCCGCTGGTGTGCGGTATGTCGTTCGTGAAAAGGGTGTAGAGCACGGGACCTAGGACTGAGCCTTGTGGTACGCCGGCTAGGATGGGATGTGATTCGGATCGCACCCCCTCGACGCGGTAGCGGAAGGTTCGACTGCGTAAGAAATCTCGTATGATGAGTACGAGGCGATCTGGCACACCGAGTCCATATAACTTGTATATGAGCCCGTTGTGCCAGACCTTGTCGAACGCTTTCGCCACGTCGAAGAAGAGCGCTCCGGTATGAAGCCCGCGTATGAAGCGGGATTGAATGTGCTCCGTTATGCGGTGCACCTGCTGGGTACATGAGTGTTTGGCACGGAATCCAAACTGCTCGTGGATGGGGATCCCTCGAGACTGCATGAAGTCTCTTAAGCGGGCGAGAAGTAGGCGTTCGTATATCTTGCCTAAGGCCTTGAGGAGGCTTATAGGCCGATATGCGGTGGGATCGGACGGGTTTGGAAAGATACATTAAAATTCTATATTTGTATAATATAGTTAATAGAAACAGGCGTTACTTTGCGGAAATCCATTATGATAAAGATAGAAAGTTAATTTGCTTTCCGCATGCAAAATTTAAATTGGTGTGTATTACCTAGTTTTTAGTAGTGTTAGTATATATATAGTTTAGGTATAATAGGCTTCCTTATCGCTAAACAGCGATCTCTTCCAGGAAAACATTCGATAAGGGACATTTATTTAATAACAGAAAAAAGAAGGAACATCTTGTGTACGCACACACAAACACACTGATTTAAGCAACAAAATTTGATTTATTTTATATAGGACTCAATACAGCCTTTCCGATGAATAATGGAAGCGAATTCTGCCGCCGCCGAATTCTTGACACCGAGCGAGGAGTAAACTAATTTTAAACTTTTCTTTGAGACAGTTTGGGGTTTTCTGATCAAATAGTAGAGTACAAACGGTAGAGATAGAATGAGATTATTCTGACGTAGTCTAATGGGAAGCCACATGAGCTTAGTGCGAAACTCGGAAACATGATCATATCTGCGATATTTTAAAGCGTTCAAGTGTTTTCAGCTGCTCCTCAGTAATATTAGAGTAGTATGCATCGTCATAATCAATAATAGGGAGTAACAAGGACTGCGCTAGTAAAACTCTGGTCGGGATAGGTAGAGAATTGCTTAAACGTCGTAAATCTGATGCTGTTGCAAAAATCTTTCTGCTGGACTCTACGATGACCAAGAAAAACTGGCCAACGGGTAATCCCAGATCTTTCACAGTTTTACTAAAGGGTATTTATTACAAGGCCATCATTGGCAATTTGTGGTCATCAGACTATTATTCGTCCACTGCTGAACATAGGCCTCCCCATAGATTGCTGCAAAAGTTTGTAGCTCTCATTTTGTGGGGATTTTGCCATAGTTGCAACATATAACAGGCGGGTTACCAAACGCAATTTAGTTATTCAGATGTTCCAGAAAGATGCTGCTGCCCAACTCCTGATTTTCATTTTCCATCTGTCGAATTTTACGACCCCCACGGGATGATATGGGGTAGTAGATTCTCTTAATTTATTCTCTCTTAAGCCGCCATCACACGGAAAAAGAGGCAAATAGGTGTTAATTATTTCAATTACTTCTGGAGAACAGATAGATTTGATATTACAAATTTTTATGCAGCGATTCAGAAATGGAACGTAATTAATCCAAATATAATGCCAGAAAATCCTCATTTAAACAGGTTCAACGATTTTCGCGACCCCATTCGGTGCAGTCTAGCAGGATTACCCGAATAGAATATAATTATATAATTTCTACAGTTTTAAAACATTATAGACATTTTTGTTTATTTTTATAATATATGTATCTGTAATAATCTGTATTTTGGACACTTCCCGACGTTCAGGTGGTAGGATTCGTACGCAGTAATCTGTCTAGGTCGGTACCAGCCCATGCCGGTTAGCCTGCCGTGAAGCAGAAGTGTGCTATTATTTATTAATATTACTGTATTTCAGTTTGAATCGCACTGTGAGCTAGTGTAATCACTGGGCATATGAGACTTAAGAACTGATGTCTCAGAGTGACGGGCGCAGTGTGGTGTCACAATGCAATGTTCTGGGTGACACAGCATTTGTTATGGGCAGACCTTGCACTTACCATCAGGTGTATGTTTTGCTCGTTTCTTCACTTATGCAATTAAAAAAAGATAATAGCGGGTAATTTTTTAACTTTTATCTTTAAAATGTATTATATTTTACAGACCATTTACTCAAATTTTATAAAAAAATACTTGATTTGTACTTGATCAATTTATGTAACTTCAGAACTAATTAGATTATGTAATGAGAGGAAGACTAATTTGGTACCAGGGTTACCGTCTATAATCAGCGCAAATTTCAGTTTTAACAGACAGAGAAGACACATTAGTGCCAATGTTTTTATTAAAATAATAGCTAACTTACAATTGCGGTGGTTTTTCCATACGGAAAGATTGAAATGCGATGTTTCGAGAAAACAGCAAAAAGTTCAATTAAGATGTCTCCGCTCCGTTTCCCGTTGTGATTGAACGCCGCAAAAACCACAGAGCGAGGAAGCGACTGGCCGTTCTGTCTCACTGATGGTAGAAATTATGGGAAATAGTGGTATTCATTTACAGTTTCCTATGGGTAAAATGATATGCTGCCGTGTTTTTAATGACTGAGCTTGCATAATTGACGACCGCGTGGCCTATTGGTTAGTGTACCTGACTTCTACGCCGCGGGTCCTGGGTTCGAATTTAACACTTGTGCAAAACACAAATTGTTGGTTTTCGGGTCTGGTTGTTATTGTGCATGTAAAATATATGTCTGTAAAATGCACCCACGTTACAGGAGAAATACTACTGTGGGGCTTCGTTTTATTAAAAGTTTACTATAGGCAATAATTATTGACTTCTAGCTCCTTTGTTATTTTAAGGAGCAGCATTACCAATGATTTTTTTTATTGTAGAAAGCGACGAGACTTGCAAAATTTTCACCTGAAGGTGAACCGAAGGCAACGTCCGCCCATAACAATGGGCGGCCGGAATGCCACCCGGAATATTTCTGGGTGGCACCACACTACGCCCGCCTCTCCGAGACGTCAGTTCTTAAGTCCCGTATGCCCGGTGATTACACTAGCTCTCAGTGCCCTTCAGACCGAAATACAGCAATGTTTTCACACTACTGCTTCACGGCAGAATAACTGGCCCTGCGCTGCAACACGCACAACACAACCGAAACTAACGATTTATAGTTTTACATTTTTAAATTTTTAAATTTTGAAAAATTTGACTTAGACTGGTTTTGTTGACCAGGACTACTTTGTAACTATGGTAGGTTTCGTGATCGGTTTTATTTAAGCGTATGAAGCTCATTCATTGATTAGTAGGATCAACTGCGATGTTGGAGAAATCCTATCGGGCATTTTTATTATAAACAAACAAAAAAAAAACAATTTGACTTGACTTGAAAATAACAAAACATCTTTCAATCGGCCAATCATAAGAATAAATTTGTTTCATTATTACGAAATCGAATTATCTACCGACTCCAACTTCCTGTCACGTGACCGAACAACCTTTGTTCCTTTGCTTAATAAAAAAGCAAACAGTAAAAACGAAATAAAAGAGCGCAATACAATCCAGTGTCAATGCCACACCATCATTAGGGTCCAAGTTCGCGGCCTTCAGACGAACGCCGCTCGGGCCTTCTGAAGTTCACGAGCGTCGTCACGCGAAGGGGGAAATAAGAGGCTCCGACCCCTTTCGTAGTAGAGGAATGCATGTAATTTGGTATCGATGCTATATATGCTACTTTTTATACAAGCTATTTTAAAGGTAATAAGAAATATATAAAATTTTTACTGAATGGTTTTCATTATTAGTCAGTTGTTGTATTTATTTTATAGAAACCACATTGTCAGAACATTAGCAATAATTGTAGTATTGGCACAAAGTTAATGCGTGTTAGCGTTTCCTATCTCTGTCGCTAAGTTGTCCATATTTTCAAGATTATCAATAAAAAGTAACAACCTATAAATGTCCCACTGCTGAGCATCGTTCTCTTAATTTAGTAGACGGGAATAGTCCGCCACGCTGCACGAAATAATTAATTGAAATAATTGTTATTTCTCAGTCATGAAGTTTCCCCACGGAGTTATCTTCTCCACTGGGCAGTTTTAGTGGTTGCTGCACAGGTAATTCACTCTCCTACTATGAAATTTTCTGCTCGGAAATCACTGTGACTTTGTTTTTTTGACTGTGAAACTAAAACCAAGTTCTGAAATTGCTTAATTAAATACTGATAAAAGTAAAGTTACAGCCTGTAAATGTCCCACTGCTGAGCACAGGCCTCCTCTCATTTCTGAGAGGGTTTTGTAGCTAGGAAGAATCCGTCACGCTGCTCCAATGCGGGTTGGCGGACTGCACATGTCTTTGAAATATTTTCTATTTCTCAGACGTGCAGGTTTCCTCACAATGTTTTCCTTCACCACCGAGCGCGTGGTAAATCAGCACTTTAAATTGCAATTAACAATTTTAGTGGTGCCGGCACTGGGAATCGAACCAAGGTCACTCGCGTACTATAAAATTTAAAGCGAGCGCCCGGCCCCTGATAGTGAAGGTTACAGCGGGGACGAAAAAAATACATAAATGTTGCGGATTCTGACACAAGAAAAGCTTTCAACCAGCTATCATCATGCTGTAGCGAATTACGATTTTTACCGTTTCAAAATTGTTATAGACACCATGGATGAACTATAAATAATCCTTAAAAATATTATCTGAAATTATCAGTTTGTTAACACAGTATCCGTGTGGTGATGGAGAATCTACCATCCCATCTCATCCCTTAACTATAGTAAAAGTCGAAAGAGGGAAAAAGAAAACCAGGAGATGGGTAGTCTTCTTGGAACATCTGAATAAATGAACTGACGTCGCCGACCCGCCCGCCGTGCGTGGCGACTATGGCAAAATCCCCCCAAAATTAGAGCTACAAACTTTAGTGGCAATCTATGAGGGAGGCCTATGTTCAGTAGTGAACTAGCTATAGGCTGAAATGATGATGATGATGATGAATTATGCCAATAAAACAATACAAAAGTAAAACGACAAAGGTGTATGAAATTAAAAAAAAAATGCGGTATAAATTTAGAAGTAATGAATAACTCGCGAAACGTAAACAAATGCTTACCCAAATCGTAAACAACCGAGAATTGTTTATGAATTGCGGCTTAAAATTACTGTACTGCTATTCTCGAATCCACCACATTAATTTGTCAAACGTCCAGTCCGTATAGAAACATAATATTATTGATATTAATCGCGTTCACTAACGGCTGGCCTCTTCCGACGAAGCAGTAAAACTCTACTACGAAACTTACAGAAAAAACTAATTGCCAACTAAAATAACAGTAATTGATAGTTTACATACACATTGGCAGCATTAATCTTTCTTCATCACAACTTTATTACATGAAAAGCTGTGCCCCGCGGTTATACCCGCGTAATATAAGTCGGTACGGCGCAGTACCGTTGGTACCACTGTCCCGAGCATTCACACTTCGGTCCTTTTCGTCAATGTTCGGTTTTTGACTAATTAGCATAATTGGGTTATATGTATATAGCTGTTTTATGGCCCAGAACCTCGCTCAATAAACGGCCTGTCTAATGCAAAAATATAAACGGGTAAGTACTTCCCGAGAGCGCGTTCAGACATAGAAACTTTCCTGCTTTACTATAGTAGTAAGATAAGACTACAAAAAACGATAGACTACTATCTCCCTACACCCCAGACCAGAAATTGGCAAAATAATGGCTCCTTAAACATAATATCAAAATCAATGAAATAATAATAAAAATCTTGTCTTTCCAAGCTGCAAAACTTTGGAACGAACTTCCTGATGACATTAAGAAACCTACAAGCAAATGTACCTTTAAACATAGGCTCCGTAATTATATTTATAATACAAACTCTCATTCTGAAAATATATTATCATAGATGTATATATGCATGTGGGATATGTATGTATGTATGTGTTTTATATATGTATTTATTGATTTAAAGTATTGATATTGGTTGGCTATTATAGAATGCCTATACGCGTAGCATTAAGTCCGCCTGTTGTACTCATACCTTTACGTTCATATGCTCAATAAAGATTAACGATTAAATAAATAAATACAAATAAATATCTTAAGCTTTTCCTGAAGGTTATACCGGTTACATTAAATACTGTTAACATGTGTTTTAAAAGCAAAGTTAATAATACCCAAGCAAATTTATTAAAGTTTTGGCAGTAAATCGTTTTTATTCATAATAAATTTTGTATAAAGTGCATCGTAATTCTATCATAAACGCATTAAAATATTGCATCGCTGTTTCGGATTGGTACACTTCACACATAAAAGATCAGAAATCTCGTTTCAACAGTGCTATTAGTTTTTGAGATACATTGTAATGTTATTGAGCTGGATAACCTAAATAAAAAAGTAATAAAAAAATGTGATCGATTTTTACCTTGGATTATAAACAACTTTTTAAACAACCAAGTCGAGAAAAATATAACATTATCTAAGGAAAAATTATTAAGTGGTAGAAAATTTGATGTACGAGTATAATTATTTTTAAAGATTTTTCTCAGTTGTAGTTTAATTTCATAGACATAAATTGCACAAATTTCGTGCACGTCGAAACAGCCATACAAATATTTGTTTGACGCGGGAATAGAATTCGCGACCCGTAGCGCAGGACACAATCGCTCAGCCACCGCGCACTCCGAGCCGGCAAATAACATATTTACGTACACGTAAAATCGAAGGACGAACGATTCGTGATATGCTTCAAGTCTATCATTACTTATTCAAATAATTACATCCTATTTAATTATGCTAATTGCTTATGATTATTCATTAAGTAATTATACAAGTTCACCTGACGTTATATGTGTACGTAATATGTGAAGAGAATTTTTGCCAATAATGGTGGAAATATCGATATTTTGACAATTCGAAGGCACCGCACTAGTCGAACAGTCAAGTCACTACCCCATGGTGAATAAAACCAAGGACGGACCCTGCTCAGTCAGGGTCGCCATAGCCTTGCTAGTTAATGGAGCCACATTATATTACAATTTACAACTTCCGGTTTACTTTCCACGCTATTGAGTAAATTATTTTAATGCCCTTTCTTTTTCATTGGATTTTATATCGCGTTCATTTTGTTTTGTATTGTTTAAAAATTTATTGTATCGAGTGGATATTACAACTGTAACAATAATTAACATGCAAATAATATCTTGTATTGTGACTAGTGTTGACCTACCTTTAACCCAGAGTATGGAGCAATAAAATATTCAGAGTATATTATTTCCGTTAACTTTAATTAAAAAAATGTAAACGATGAACATTTTTACATTTCGAATAGAGAATTCGTTAATGTAATATTTAAAGGTACGGCAGTGTTTAGCTTGCGATGATTAGTATAAAAGTCGTCCAAAAGCATATTCGGAATTTTCATCTTGTTGTAATACATACAAATAGCTATTTTAACATAATTTTTAAATAACCTACACCTAACCTAACAATTACCTTATGTGTTCGGGTCCATACATTTAGTGTGAATAATAATATATAACTCAAACGAATTCATACTTGTTCAAACATTTATCCTACTTCAATAATTATTAATTATATAATTGATAATTTACTTTTTATCACAACGAAGACCGAATGTTCCATAAACAAGTAAAGTGGTTTTTAAAATGTGTGGAGTATGGAACAAAGTTTATTGAAATTTTTAAAAACCTTTTATAATTTGCGAACGCTTGCGAAGGGAAAAAACATTTTTATCTCTCTGGCTTCATATCGCACACACCTTTTCAGTGTTATGTTAATATCAGTAAAGTGCCAGTTTATACATAATTTTCGTGTGGTAACCGTGATAACGGTCATTCACACTACACTTGTAAGCCCAACATTAGCAAGTTTTTTGATGTTGCATTTAAACTGTAAATAAATTTAATAATGAATATAATTAACATAACATTATACTTATAATTAAATTAAATTAAATTTTGTCGTCATATTACCTAGTGGTGTAAAAGTATTTTCAGTCCGACAATTTTTTTTTGTTTGTTATTGGATAAAGTGATGAAACGAGCCAAACTTTCATCTGATTCACCAGAAAATTTCTGTGTTACACAACACTGTGCCCATCACTCTGAGACATAAGTTCTTAAGTCTCATATGCCCAGTGATTACGCTCGCTCACAGTGCCCTTCAAACCGAAACACAGTAATGTTTGTACACCACTGTACCTACCTAGACGGATTCCTTTATAGGAATCCTACCAATTTAATATACATTATATTTTTTAGGTTTGTATGTTCCACTACACACAAAGGCTACTTAATATATATACTTTTACTTTTATAATTGGCCGTATGGTGGCCGCTTAAGAGAATATACCAGCATCATCTTCGTGAAACATCTGAATAAATAAGCTGTGGTTGTCAACCTGCCTACCAAGCGTGGCAACTATAGCAAGTCGTATAACCAGCCTGTGGAATTCTTTTGTTACATATGACTCATTCCCTCCCCTAACGATTTAAATAATTAGACGGAATCGTAAGGATTTCGGCAATAAGAAATAAAACTTTTTTAAGCACTACTGAATGAATATTTATAAAGTCAGGCCACAGAAAATGTCCCAAAAAGAGTCACTTTTTGATGTTTTTCAGTTAACATGTGCACGTGCCTGTTTAGAGGGTGTGGCATAGTAAGGCCGCGGGTTGGTGACTTCATAAACTTTGAATATTATTATTCTATGGTGCGATAACGATACTTTTCTTCACCACAGATAACGTTAGTCTGTCATAATTCAGTCTACAAATGATGCATAGCCCAGTGTTGAGAATACCTGACTGCGTCTCAGGTTCTGGGTTCGAATACCAGCAACAATAAACTGTTGGTTTTCAGTTCTGCTGCGATTGTCCTCGTATCTCTGACACTCAGATCTTACGGCGTGAGCGTTTCCTCGCGTCGCCGGTTAGGAGTAAGTGTGTCTGCGTTTGTGCGTACACTTGTGGCACTATAATATCTCCTGCGCAGTCGATAGCTTCCGGCAGTATTCAGAAGTTGTCGTGGTCGAAAATTAACCAGGAGTACGTCACCTTATTTGTGGATATAAGGTGATGTTATCTTATGGTTTACACCGATCTTGACGAAATTTAGCACAGAGATAGCTTGCACCCTCGAGGCGGACATAGGATACTTTTTATCTCGAAATCAAATAGTTTCCACGGGATATATAAAAAACCTACATCCACGCAGATGAAGTCGCGGGCATCAGCTAGTAAGCAATAAATAACATAAGTCTTGCATAATTTTGGTTTATTTATCAAGCAGCATACGGAAGTGAGGTGGGCCCGCAACGTGCGTGACATTGCCCGCAAATTAATTTGGTAATCGTGGCATTAACTGTCCTCACGCGTTTCCTTGCATGTTTTAGGAAGTCGCCATGTACTGTTATGTAGCTTTTATGTAACAGATAGTCCTTGTGTTGTAATAGTTTTGTAATTGCTTTATTTAATAAGATCACTTCAACAATTTTGTGATTGTAAAAATCGTAACAACTATTTGTTTTACTAATACAACCGTGATGGAATGAATGTTATTGTATTAACTATATTACATACGAGTCATATTAGTTCCGAGAACGACATAAATTATGTTAGTTTTAAGTGCTGATCTACCACCTTCTCAGCGGTGAAGGTAAATTTCAAAAGAGAGAGATCTGTACTCAGCAATGAGACATTTGCAGGCTGTTGCCGGAATTTTTGAAAGGCTGTTGGTTGTTACGAAAGCCAGCCTATACTATTATTACCCGACTAAGACAAAGCAAAAGGACAGTTATTTTATATTTTTGGAAGATGATCAGTTCGCCAAGATTGTCTAAATTGGTTTCCTGATTTGCAGATCCGAGAGCAAGTTCATCAGCGACAATAATGGGAATAATCTATTAAGTTTGGTTACAGTTTGGTTAAGTAAATCATTTGATTAACGCCTTCTCAAAAGCGTGGTTTTGAAGTTTTCAGTATCGAAAAAATTATACCGTTATAATATTTTATTGAATATTTTCACCACAACTCTGCTTTACAAATATTCTAGTTATTTTTAACTTCTATGAGAAAACTTCGAACTAATGCGATCGATTCAAGTCTGGAATCCTTTAAACAAAAGGTAGTTGACCCAGTAATTGTGCCAACGATCACAATGGCTGCCTCTATCTAGCGAGTTCCGGCCCGTGAGGTTTATGCCCGCAGTCGGTCGCCAACTTCAGCTGTGTTTAATTGCTTAATTTAACTTGTGTTTGCCTACAATAAACGTATAGCGTATTAACATTTCATACAGTGTTTGAATGTAACATTTTGTATATTACTTTTTGCCGAACTTGATCTAAACAATCTTATTAAAAAAGGCTGTTCAAACGTTTTGTGAAGGTGGCGTTATAAAACTGTGTTTTACCCCATTTCATACCTTAGGAGTCGTAAACTATAAGTCGTGAGACTTATGAACTGATGTCTTAGGGTGGCCAGCGCAGTGTGGTGCCACACAGAAAAGTTTAGGTTGACAGAGCATTTGTTATGGGCAGACGTAGCACTTATCATCAGGTGAACAATAGTTCGTCTCGTCACTTTATTGTATAGAATATCAAGGAAAATAAATGTTAAAAAACCTGCCTTCGATTGGTGACGTTATTTAGACTAATCTTATATGTACGTGATAATTGTTTGTTTTAATAGTTTTAAACTAATAGTTATAGTGAATCTACATTTATGTTTAATGCACTTATACCGTGTTGTAAGCAGAATGTCGGGCTAATTAATGTTAACTACTTACAGCACACAACTAACACTCTTAAAACACTCTTCTCTAGAATTACAATGTCTCCCTCCGTACAAGAACAACCATCTCAATTACGCGACTTTTTAATTATCCAGTCTTACAGGAAATCCTCCTTCGTTAAACTACGGAGAGATATATAAGGGCATAGGACTTTTTAACGACTGATAAGAAATAAAAAGCTATAGCAATGCTACAACTGTGATTAATGTTAATTACTTCCAGCACACAACTAGGATTAATACTGAGGGTTAGGCGTTCGATTTTATTTTCAAAATAAGCGGGAGACCTAGATTCGATCTCTGGTGCCGGCATCACCAAAATTCATCGTCATCATTATAAATTCAGCCCATGTATATTGCTGAACATATGTTATAATACTAGTTACTGGTGGTAGGATTTCTGGCTGTTATGGACAGGCAGGTAAGGCAACGGCTAGAAGCTAAAAGGTTCCTTATCTTCGTCTCGTCACTTTCTCCTATAAAAAATAGGATTGTGACGGCCCTGAGTCACCTGCATATATCGACTTCCAGTAAATAGTGCGGGTCGCCATCTAGTCGACATTATTCGAAAGTTGTCGCCGTGATCGATAATCGACCAGGAGTACTTTGATAGCACACTACTGCTTGGCCATCTGTACAAAAGATTCTATTAATCATGGGTCCAAACGAGTACATTATAACAACTAATTGTTCAAGCGCAAATAAACTTATTTTTTTTAGTAACTAGTTAATTGTTCTTCGGCGCCGGCGTAACAGTTTATAGTGTGGTTTTTATTGTGCCCCAATTTCCGCTTGGCGACCCCCTCGAGCTAGAGTCACCATGCTTATTTGGGATAAAAAAATGTGAATATTACATTTTATTACGCCTCACTTACCTATATCATAAATCAATTAAAGATGCTAATTTGTTTTAGTTATGTAGATTCACAAAAAACTTTTTACTACGGACTCCTCAATGTTGTAGATACAAGTTATTGCATAAACAAACAGAAGTTAAGGGCCTTTTTTGACAAAATCAGTTCATATGTCACAACTAATAAGACAAATAGTAGTATTTTTACTGAAATCAAAAAAGGCGAAATAACTTTTTATACTAAAGCTCATTATGGAAATGCCCTTTTCCATGTAAAATTAATTATACCCTATTATATTTTACAGTCGGTATGGTTCTGGGTGAGTATTTTAATATTTATTTAAAATAATTTAATATAATTAACATATGTTAGTGCAAATCAGACATTTATATTATATGTATTCATTTTCTCTAAATTGACATATTAGCAGTCTTAAAAAACCAAAAAAAAAATAATATCCGGTAAGATTCCAGCACAATCCTCCAGTGCGGGTTAGAAGATTGCAATATATCCCCATACATTAAGTTTTCTCATAACTTTTTTATTCCTTATTTTCTTCACCGCTAGTAACGTGGTAATTCGCCGCATAAAATTGCATTTAACAATTTTACTAGTGAGGAAATTGATTGATCGCGGTTAATAATATATTCTGGAATTCGGACTCAAACGCATTCTGCAACGGTGCGCAAAAATGTAATAATTTATTGTCACCCCAGCTCGAACACAATGTGGGTACTTGGTCCTTTATGATGGTTTCACGAGCGATTTCCTTACACTTTTTTTATGCCATAGATAAGAATTGTGTTGCAGTTCCAGAGTCACATGCCTCGTTTACTTCTTTTAAACTTACTTCTTTAAAATATAATATAAGGATAACCATTTCGTCATAGACTTTCACGTGACGTGACATCATTATTCCTCACAAAGGTTAAATTTATATGTCTATGAGCATGGATGGATGGAAAGGATTAACTTCGATAAACCATAGCTATATAAAAACAAACATAGAGGAACCGCTATAAAACATCTACATTTGAATGATCAGCATATATATTCACTTTGTCTTTTAAAGCCTGATCCAGTTACCTATCAGGTTTTACAAACGCGCGACCAACAGCACTTCGTCTGCTTTTGCAAGATACCAAAAAGCCCTTAAAATTTCAAAGTTCTTTCAAGTTTAAAGCTTTTCTAGGGCTTTTTACTAACTTTAATTTACTAAGCTTTCGGTGAGTTATGTGATCAAACACACTCTCCCTAAGAACTAAATCGTTTTATTGTCTGTATATCATTGTTTTTTATTTTTATCACAAAATCGTCACGATCCTAAGATTATTGCGCGTTTTAAAAGTGCGGTCGACGACCGCAGGTCAACGTGCTACATGGCTATTTGGATTTTTATGATATGTTGGATATGTTATTGCGATATGTTATTAAAATATATTGTTTATGTTTACATAATGAATTAAAGCTTAGTCAAACTTTTTTAAACATCGGTCTTTGAAAACGTTCTCTAGTTACTGGTAGATAGACAGCAGCTCGGAAAGCGTGTCCCCAAGGATAAGTTTACACCATTTGTAGAAATCACGTGCGCCTAAAGGCAAAGTCGTCTTTCAAGGTGTTATTCTATAAACATACTCGTACATATATAGAAGTCAGCCACTCTTGACCACTAGATCACGCGGTCGTAATTATATCGGGGATTTTGGTTCTGCGGCGGATTTTTGATTCCAATATTATATATCACTCTTAAATTGGTTATAATGCTCATATCAGTTCAGTAAATCAGTGTTTTTAGGGTTTCGTAGTACTAAAACCCTTATAATTTCGTCCTTTTACTTGGAGACTATATAGGTGAAACTTTGAATGAAGGTGATTTTTATGAACCGCTATACAATAGTGTAGTGAAATTAAAAAAAATGTTGATGTCACACCATCTACATAAGTGAAAAAAAATTAGTATCCATAAGTGAGGTATCGTTAGATAGGTCTTGAAAAATGATAACGAAGTTGCAAAGTAACTATATTATTTAAGTCAGTATACTTATAAGGTCGTAAAAAGTGTGTCTACTCCTGTCAAATTTTTTAGCTATGCGGTGGAAAATTCTGGAAAAGTAAGAAAACATTTTCAACGAAAATTGGTTTGAATAAGATGTCATGTAGTTTTTGAGATATGGGATATTTTCGGCTACACGCTATTTTTCACTACGGAACTCTTCACTGTACGTAGTCCGTCCATAAACTTGACCGGTTTTATTTTATTTACGTTCTACGATCACCTCCTTGCAATGTTTGAGCGGTGTATGCTACATCAGCTAACACATATAATTTATTTATTTTTCACAGTTTATCAACAATACATTAAATAATACTTTATCGGTTGCTAAATACGTCAAATAAAAATGTTAATTCAACTAACGTCACATCTCTATTGTTTCAGTTGCCTGCTGCATCAAAGTTTCTCGCCGGTTATGGAGCAGCAGTCGACTACGAACAAAGCCATCTGACTGCATATCTGTATAATAACATGCGGGGAGAGGCTGCGTCGATGTCTTGACGATAACTCTCCCATAAAACCGTATCACCACTACATTAGCAATTAGATTGAGCCGCTAAAACGAGATCCTAAGATTCCAAGTTTGAATAAGGAAGTCAGTGTTGCGAAGTCGTTGTTTTGCGCGCGATAACGATAACGCTCTTAACTAAATCCGTTGAGACTTTTCGTTAACCGATAGCGCTGATAGTGTTGTCGATATTTTTAAAATCGTCACATGGTGAAGACCCGCGTCTACGTATAGACGTGTTCAGTGCAACAGTGACAGAAGTGCAGTGCTGTGCTTTGTTATCGAATGTGCGTTTTTGTTCTTTAAAATGCGCGTAGAAGAGATATGGTCGAAACTGGCAACCTTGGGCTGGGTTGCTGTTTTAGTTGGATGCCACACACCCGGCAGCGAGTTGGAGTCTGTTAGATATGGGCCATCTGATGAAAGATTCGTCAGTGATACATATACTGTGGCAAACATTAATATAACGTACGAGGATGAACATGGTGAGCCGTATACGGAGACTTCCGAGGTGAGTGTTTTATTTGAATATTTTCTTATCGTTCCGTCACACATGTAGTAGATTATCGTAGTAGGTCAATTAGCTGGATCAAAGTAGTTCCTTTTTCGTGTTTTATGATTGAATAATAAAGTATTTGAATATAGAGAAGGTTAATACAATATCGGACATCAAAAAAAGGGCAGCACTTTAGTAAACCATTGTCTAATGACGTCAAATTTCGTAAGATGTTAGTCAGTCATGGGTGAGGAAATGATCAAACTTGATAACGACAATAGCATCCCTGTTATTTGTATTTCATATTTTTTGTTTATTACATTGTTTTTTATTATAGTCTGATATGTTTAGATCAAATGCCATCACTAGTAAGGTAAAGGATAATGTACATCAATTTGGGACTTTCATATAAGAGATGGATATGAACGACCACGTGGCCTAGTGGTCAGAGTACCTGACTACTAAGGCACGGCTCGTGGGTTCGAATCTCAGCTAAAGTCAACATTTATCGTCATCATCGTTGTTTCAGCCTACCACTAGTCCACTGCTGAACATAGACCTCCCACATGCCGCTAAAGTTAGTAGATCTCATTTTGGGGGATTTTGCCATAGTTGCCACGCTTGGCAGGCGCAGTTTATTTATTCAGATGTTTCCGGAAGATGCTGCTACCCATCTCCTGATTTTTGTTTTCCCTCTGTCGACTTTTACGACACCCACGGGATGAGATGGGTGGTAGATAGACTCTTAAGCCGCTACCATACGGTTATGCACAAACACATTTTTGGTTATCGGTTCTGTTTGAGCTGTGAGTCTGTGACACTACGCTCTTCCCTACCTCTGATCTTATAGCGTGAACGTTATATCAAGCGCGGGTACGCTGAGTGCCTCTATGTTTGCGCGTGCACTTATGGCACTATTATATCTCGTGCGCTGTTGATAGCTTACGATACTATTCGGAAGTTGACGTTGCCAAAAATAGGCCAGGAGTAATCTACATAATAGATAGATTCTAATATGGGATGGTACCTGTTGTATCCTAGAGCAATAATTCTAGGTAACAACTTGACATATGTATGTTAGCAAGGTATACGATGTAGATTGTTCACCTAAGAATGATTCATTAAATAAATGTATCTATTTCACTACGATAAAATAATCTAGTATGTTCTATGTGCTTTCCACAATCTCTATTTACTTACACCTTACTACATCTTGACATAGTTTTAACAATAAACTAAATTTTTCATATCTGTACACTAACTTATAATTACGATATTAACGAACATTTTAATTTTATATTGTCATATATTTCTGAATCCATTTATTTTATCATTATTATTGTCAGACTTGTAATTATTTGCTGAACAATCATCAAGTATTCTACAGTCTGTTTCATCCTGTTGACATTTACGTTCTTTGCGTCTGCGATCCTACGCGGGCTACTAACATCGTGGGTTAATTTACAGGGCAACCAGTTAAAACCTTCCTCCCTCAGTTATCGGTTGAGCGATTAAAATAGCTGTCTATTTTCACTTCAACCCACTCGTCGAATCCCTCGCGGACGGCGACCGTTATTAAAGTTAATAATAACAGTAAATAACTTTCCAATTTCTTTATAATGACGTGTTTGCCGGCCGGCTTTATAATATTGTGATGTGTCAGCCGATAGATGTCCGGCAGAGTAGAATAGCACCTACCTCTTTCCTACCGAGGTGTCGTGCGACTCCAGACGACTATGGTGTTGTACGGACCACCCTTTATTCGTGCAGAATGATCCATAATATGACATTCCGTCACTATACTGCCAGTGGTAATGCAATGGCGAGCAAGAATTTTTTGACTAGTACCAATATAACGGCGACGTGATTCGCCGTCCGTCACGTTCCCGTTTCCCGCGGGGACGAAAAGTGGGCGACGTGAGTGGCCCTTGCCTTCCTTTGTATGGGAAAAAAGCGTTACAGTATGTATGTATGTTTATTACATGTAAATATGTTGCATGTATAAATTAGTTATCGATTGTCGACATTAATACATACATAATTTGCCGCACAACATTTTAATCCGATAACTTTCTTACGAAGCACCGTTCGATCTGTTATTGTATACGTTACTACGTGTTGTGTTTATATAATAAAGTAATTGGTATTAATATTAACAAGACGGTTTGCTACTGATTATGTAAATGCATGGGGATGGAAAGGGGAGCTACGAGTGATTAATGATCGAGCTTGTTTATTAACAGCACTAATTGACTGTCGATGTGCAAAAAACTTTGGACGAGTCAAGTGTCTACAAACATTTTCAGGTTCGCAAAGTTTTACATTACAGAAGTTGGTTTGGAAACCCCTGATCTAGACTGTTACCGGCACGTTTATTCCACTATCTATCGGAAGTATCAAGATTATCTAAACATTCCTCATGGTGGACTATTATGAATATATACGAATACGCCCATGGAATGAAATTTACAATACATGAGAAATCCTAGTGTGGTCTAAATTTAAAAAAAACGGAAAGGTATTTATTAGTATTTTAGAAGAATATAAACTATATTAATTTCTAAAAATACGTGTATATCTTATGAAACTAAACATCTACGAAACGAGGGCGCGTCGCTAGTACTTTTTAAATGTTTTTTTTTTAATTACGTAAGTCAGATCTGTGTTATCTCATTTCAGGCACGACGACTTATCGCTTTATTTACTTACACTTTTTACTGTTCATTAATTATTTACAGGGTATATAGAAACAACTGTGTAAAGAAAGTAAAGCAATTAAGTATAAAAATTCTCT
Organism: Luehdorfia chinensis; assembly: GCA_019845155.1. Taxonomy (NCBI): domain Eukaryota; kingdom Metazoa; phylum Arthropoda; class Insecta; order Lepidoptera; family Papilionidae; genus Luehdorfia; species Luehdorfia chinensis. Next base: position 4,013,841 of record JAHVAK010000125.1, read on the forward strand.
TATTAAATAACATTCTCCTAAAACACGCGAATTATGAAAGGCTTACATCTTCCAGCTGCCATCTGTTATAGTGCCTCTTTCCTACCGAGGTGTCGTAAGACTAAGGTATTGTCCGTAAAGCGTTTTGAAGAATAATACCGTTATATGCAATGCTGTCACTGCACTACTGCTCGCGGGAACGCAATGTGGAGTAAGGGTCTTACCTAAACGAGGGTCAAGTAGTTTGCCACCCCTCACGTCTCGTTTCCCGAGAAGGCAAAAAGTGAACTACGTGTGTGGTGTAAGTGTAGTGACTGCCTAACCCTTTTATATGAAAAAGGCTTGGCTGTATGTATATATCAGCAAAAACATAAATTCACTCAATCTTCACCTTCCCGTTTCCGATGTAACGTTTATACGATATGATCAAATGAAGTGTCGATAATCTATCTTAATATATTTCTCAATGATGTTTTTTGTCGGTATGAAGTATCTCCTCTTATTACTTTGTTAAAAATGAACGTTTGATATGCCATTTTGAAGATTATTTTGCCCTCTAATGACGAAAAATTAGTAAAAAAATTGTTAAAAGGAAATAATTATGTGTTCGTTAAAAAATATATATTTATCAAATTAATTGTAGGACGCCATCTGTTGACAATCTGTTCAACTAACATGCACTATATTTGTTAGTGTACCATAGACCTATAAACTAGCGTTAGTATTTACATAATATTAATTAAAATTGCTACCTATGCGCAATCACGCGGACGGTCTAAAGTCAGGGCATAACAATTTACAGTAATTCTGCCCTGAAACAGTGGTTTGAAGAGCCAGTGTAATTACTAGGCATATGAGACTTAAGAACTGACGTCTCAGGGGTAGGAGGGCAGTGTGGCACCACACAGAAATATTCTAAGTAACACAGCATTGCTATTGGCGAACGTTGCACTTACTATTTCTCCCTTCGTCTCGTCTCTTTCTCCAATAGAAAAAAAATTCTATATATATAATAGAAATTAAATTTTAATTCAGTATAAGTCAATGAGTGTAACTGATTCGGAAATAAACGGACCCGCGTTCTGACAGATTGACAACAAATCAAGTAGTATTTTTTATATGTCAGACCATCCTGGCAAATGTACCGTACATTTATGCTTAGGGCCGACACATTGTAATTAATTAAATTCGAAACCATAAATCTAGCAGTGCCTCCGCAGACATGCGCTGCAAAAGCGCGGCAACTTCAACAACATCCTGAACGCTTTCTTATCTTGAACACGCAGATCGCTGTATGCCCTTCGCGTAATGATCACCTATAGGCTTCACGTGCAAAGGGATTGGCAGTATACTTTAAAAAGGGTAATCTTAATTTCTTTCGAAAAACGTGCATACCTGCGGGCAAAATGTTAGCCCAACATATCATCATCGAAACATCGAACAGCCAGCGACCTACGCCCCTGCAGACATTTGCAACATCAGAGTTATCAATCGGATGCTCTATGACCCTATGATCTAAGTATTTTAATTTTGTAACTCTGTTTAGTGTAGTACCACAGAGTGTGACACTATGTACCGAATAGCACTAGTTGCCTGCTTTGAACGTCATTACCACAGTCTATTAAGATTCGAATTCAAGCCCTACGACTGCATAAGCAAAAGTCATACTAGCATAAGTCGTAATCATGTTATTAGGTTTCTAATAGTGTGCTTATAAAATAATCACATAATGTACATTAAATGTATTCTAATTTTAAAATGTTAAACCATTTAACTCGGATTTTTTAACAGCTGCCGACCATACTGGCACTTGAATTTTAACGGAACCCCAATGAAATTGGATGACATTAGGTTATTTAAAAACATTTGCACTTTTTTTTTGTTGTTTATTATCTGGTGATAGTGGTCACCCGGCTTGTACGTAATTGGAACAGAGCCAAACCTCTTAGTTTGTTCTTAGTGGACGATGTTTGGATGCATATTAATAATGTTTTATTTTATTTTACTCATCAATCACGATACGAAAAACGCAAATCCCAACCTTATCGAAATTATCATTTCTTCAGAAAACGAATGAAATGTGTTATGGTGAACTATTTATGGCCAGTTGTAAAATCAATGACGTATATATGATTAAAAAAAGTTTTGAAGTGTATACTATCATAAATAGATAGTGTGTGTTTGATGTATCCTGTTTATTAAAAATACTGTTACATACATGTTTTAGTGCGCCTTAGTAGGACAGCTGTAAACCGGATGAGTTTACGGATAGTATAGGGAGGTTTTTGGCGAGAAGGTCTGCTTTGACATCCTCGACTGGGATTTTTCAGATAATGTTCTTTATAATCACCCGAAGGTGTCGCTCTTCTGATAGAGTATAGGTGAGGAAGTATACACCGTTTTATTGAAGGAAGGAAGTTACTTTGCGATGGGCTTCAGACGTCTCAAGCTGGTGCTTGATACCGTCTGTAGTAAAGATTGCGTTAATGCGATTGGGGGGTCTTATTTGACAAGGCTGACGAAACCTGTCTTCAGCTTGTGTAAAAATTGTATAAAACTTGGCGGGGCTTGCCTTTAGACGACGGGCGCTTGCTGTGAGGTAGCAGAGACTTGCCATGAGGCAACGTGGGCTTGCTGTGCTGGCAGCAGGGGTCGGGGTATTAACAAAAGCTTACGCAGTTTTTGCGATTGTATCGGGTATCGGAAAAGGGGCTTTTTCCGTTAATTTTTCGACTTCTTCACGAAAGTGCAGCCAACGTCGCAGGAGTCTTCATGCGACTGAGGAGATTCGAACTCCATTTCTGAGTCCGAGGACGATGTCTTTGATAATGAAGAAGACGGGGAGCTTGCTGTGACGTGGCAGGGACTTGCCGTGAGGCAACGTGGGCTTGCTGTGAGGCAGCAAGGGTCGGGGTATTAACAAAAGCTTTCGCAGTTTTTGCGATTGTATCGGGCATCGGAATAGGGGCTTTTTTCCGTTTATTTTTCGACTTCTTCTCGATAGCGCAGCCAACGTCGCGGGAATCTTCATGCGACTGAGGAGATTCGAACTCCATTTCTGAGTCCGAGGACGATGTCTATGATAATGAAGAAGACGACGAGGTCTTAGAGGGGGCCTAGAAACTGGCATAATGAGGTAAATCGCGAGACTGACGCGAGCTTAGGGAATGACTCCGGGTGCGATGACTGGTGTATGAGGAGTGTTTTAAAGAACGCGTCCTCCATAATAATTTTGTTTTTTCTATCTAGATTAATATAATACTATAGGGTAGTGGCCGCCGGTGGAATGCCGGGGTTTGAGGCTTAACTTCCTTCATTGTCGGGTATAGGCAAGGAGGATGTCTGCTAGATGTGTATCCCTGCGTGCGTCCAGGTGTGAGTCTTACTGCGACCTTGGGTGTATGCTTCAAAAAATTACAACTATGCGGGGATTTGAAGTCCGCGAATAAGGAACCGCGTGTGTACGGGGCTAGCCCTACACTAGCTTCGTTAACACCGTTAGGTATCTACTAATGCAATCACCCTAGAGTGGACGTCTGAGAAACACTTCTGAGAATAATGAAAAAAGCAACTAAAGTTGCTCTGTTTATTGCTTCCCGAAAAAGGGTTGGAGCGCAGGTAGCTGCACAGGCCGATCGGACTACCTGAGCGGGTCGTAGCAGGGCGCTAGGCGACACGACTAGGATCGAATGTCGAGTGCAAACAAGACATTATGCAGATTTTTTTCATATTGGACGTTCTGCGCCTGACCTTCTTTACTCTGTTCTACGTTCATACCAAACTATGGATTGGCAGTAGTTTTAAGTTATATCCGGTTGCACAAACAGATTAAGAAGGCTATTTTATGTTCTTGCATTGATTGTCCCTTACTGCTATAAACTGCATATGCATACGTATACGACGAAGCTAGTATAGCTGGATCTTAAAGTACAAAATGGTCTGCAGGCAATTCGTCTGTATATTATTTTATGTTCGGACATAACTTTTATGAACCGAATTTAATTTTATTTATTTTTAAAAAGTATTACCGTAAGGGGGTTTCCCACATAAAATTTTCCGCATATTTTTTTGCTATATCTCAAAACAGACAGGCGAAGTAAAAGGAAATATGGTTTCTGAAAAGGATAAAAATTCTGTTGTTTTTGATAAAAAATAAATTTTAGTTAGTCATTGCAATTTGCCAGTTATATTGTATATTCGAAGTTTGAACGATTGCAAAAAATATTTTTTTTTTATAATTTGCTTTTCTTACGAATTTATTTATATCTTTTTTTTAACTTCATAACGTGAATTTGTATTTTGGTGGATAATACAAATTCACATTTCAGTGTCATTAATCTCCGAAAAATTTACTTTCTTTGTGTGATTGTATTCGTTCAATCACTTTGACAGTTTGTAGACGAACTCGACGTCACAACAATCTACTTCGTCAAAAGTACCCGCAACCGACTAGCTTGTATGAAAACACTAATGAAAGTAGACGAAGCTAAAGATGTGTGTCAGGATCGTAGCAAGTGGAAAGATGTGGTCTCTGTCTCCCACTATGGGAAAGAGACGTGACTCTATGTATGTATGTATTAAACGGAAACTTTCAAGGAAAATTTTGCTTATTTTTAGAAAAAATTAAGTACACCGAGGATACATGATTAAATCATAACTCAGTTTAGATGACCGCATTGCTCGTTAGTAAGGATTTAAAATCTATGTTATTAAACGAGCTCGTTTACTGTGTGATAACGGCGTTTTGGGACATAAATGTTTGTCTTTTGTTTCAAAATTGGGGTAACCAGGCTGTCCACTAACACGTTCAGGACGCTGCCGATGCTGCGTCAGACACGGTGCATTAGTGAAGCTATTTTAATGCGCACTATGGCATGAAAGCCATCAGTACGTGCCTCCGCGAACGTTCTCGATACACTGCAATGACTCGGCAACGCTCCTCAACGCGTTATTGTACTGCACACGGAGCGTGTTCAATGTTTTTAGCTGTTGTGTGTGTTTGCCTTAATCTTAACAGCGTCACAATATATCCAGCGCAGGGGGCCTACCACGAAAATCGAAGTACGAAGTTTCGGATCGATTCGAACACCGACGGACATCAAACAAAAACCTACTACCAAATGACTTCGGATGCAGGACTTCGGAGTCTTCTACGGACGGCTTTCTTTCGGATCCATAGGCAAATAATATAATAATGCTTAGTAAAGGTGATATCGTGGTAGGAAACGTGCGATCCGTCCGCTGAAACTTCGTATTTCGATTTCCGTAGTAGACCCCAAGGTCCCAAAATCGGCTAGGAGTAAAATACAAAGAAATATTTAACTAAATTGTTTAATACTTTATTCTCCATTATTTTGCACGGCTTCCAACTCATTACATATCAAATCTTGTATCTTTGATCTGAGCCGAAGTTTACGATCTGTAGGAATTGCCTTCATAAAGGACAGAAGACTCTCGAAAAACAAGAGATCGTCATTCGAACCTCTAGCTATATCACTCTCCAGTATTTTAACCTTCTTCCTCTCAAGTTCCAAAAGCGTATCGTTATTTACGACTTCGTTGCTTGAGGCTAATGCCTTTACTTTCCTCTTTCGCGTTGAGGGTGTGGTGTATGACGTGTCGGAAGAAGACTGCCCTGGAGACAGAGTCTCCGGGTACGCCACTGATCCGTCCAAGTTCGTTATGAAAATTTCGTCACCATCGTATTCTTCTTCTTTCGTGTTGTTCATTAACTTATTAGGTCCTAAAGTGTTTTTTAGGAATTGTAGATTATCAAAGTATTGCCACGTGCTCGTTGGTTCGTAGCCCTCCGCGCTTTTGTTCTCCAACTTCTGACATTCCTTGACAAAGTACGCTCTAAGGTTTTTCCATCTGGTCTTCGACGATTTCGCTGTAACAAACGATAATTGTTTTGTTTATTTAATTAACCAATTACAACATTAACTGAGCCATTGGCTTCTGCGCTACGGGTTGTAAGTTCGATTCCTATAAGGCACAGATATTTGTCTTATACATATGTCTTCCTAGCCGATTTTCGACTACGATGACAACTTCCGAATACTGTCGGAAGCTAACAACTGCGCAGGTGATATGATAGTGCCACAGAGGTACCTACCCAACCTACCTGCGTCCAATTTATCGCTCATGCGTTAACATCGCAGGTAGGCTAGGATGCAGCCAGAGACACAAGGACAATTACAACACAACGAGATCCGAAAACCAACATTTTGTGTTTATTACACAAATGATGGGTACGCCTGGGAATTGAACCCAGGACTTGCGGCGTAGTAGTAAGGTACTCTGACCACTAGGCTAGGTCTTACAGTAATTATGGGCCTGGAAGTATTGGAATGTGCAATATATATCTGAAAATGCACCCAAGATATTCTAATTCAACTGTTACGACGATGCACTTTTTAAAAAGAAAATGAAAAAAATAAACAATACTTATACATTACACTTTATTGGTGGTAGTATTCCTATCCAGGAATCCGTCTAGGTAGGTTAAGTAGGCCACCCCAGGGCCACTAATTCTGCCGTGAAGCAGTAGTGTGATAACATTGCTGTGTTTCGGTTTGAAAGGCACTGAGAGCTAGTGTAATCCTTGAGCATATGAAACTTAAGAACTGACGTCTAAGGGGGACGGGTGCAGTGTGGTGCCACACAGAAATCGTCTGGGTGACACAGCATGACGTGAGACGAGCGAAACGTTTGACTGATGGTGAACGTTTCGCTCGTCTTGTTCCTTTGTTAAATAAACAAAAAAACACTTTATTTGGTTGCGTAGTATTTTATATGTGGTGCGTCATTATTAGTTATAACATAGTCTATTCTGAATCAAAGTGTTTTTGCCGTTTTTTTTACTTTACAAGTAAACTAGTGATAGTATATTTATTCCCTAAGAATAATGTAACAAAATAAAACGAAAAATGTTGTAACACTATACTTCAAACTTTAGATAGAATACAATCGAATAATTTTTAATCAATAGATTTTTTACTTAACACTCATTGCACGCACTTTTTATACTCAACACTGGGGCATATTAAATATGATTCTTGTGATTCTTAAAAATCATTACTGTGTAAGCTTTGTAATTTAAGGACGAATAACGTACATTTAATTAAATATATTTTATTCTACCTTTATCGTGATCTTAAAATGACCTTATCGTAAAAGGCTTTTAAAACGTAATACAAATTAATTTAATTATGATTACTTTTATTTAAGCAAAAATTAAATGACATTTTATTGATTCGATTTACTAATATGCATTATACATGGTTTTGGTATACAGACTCATTATAGTTCGCCAGAACACTAATTGAATATATACCAACAGTTTAATTGACCCGGTGTGAAGTCATATTATTGCTTTGTGGCAGTATGACGCCATTTGGAAATTGTCCCGAAAATTTTGTAGGCAAAGAATCTTTACTTCTGTTCATTATCCTAAGTGAAAATATCTTTTGACGCTACGATTTTTAAAAATTGTGATCAAATTATTAAATTAAACGTAATTAGAGACGTATTTAATTCACTATGATGTTGCGTTGTTCTATTTTAATGACGGCATTATCTCCTCCTTGTCTATGAAAACAATTATCGAATAACCGCCGATTTTAATTAGCCTACCAAAGAGTTCCAGTTTTAAATTTAGTATATTTTTTATTATTATTACTTATTGGCTAACCAGTCGATGGGTGAGTACAATAGCACCTAGCTTTTTCTTACCGAGGTGTCGTAAGAGGCGACTGAGATATTTTTTGGACAGCCTTTATCCTTGCAGAATAACACCATAGTATGCAATGCTGTCACTCTACTGCTTGTGGGAATGCAATGGAGAGTAACATTTTTTTGACACTTAACACAATAGCGGCGATGTGGTTCGCCACCCGTCACGTCTTCTTTCTGCGAGGGCAAAAGTGGCCTACGTGTGTGGCCTCTGCCTTCCCCTTATATGGGAAAAAGACTATGTATGTATGATATTAATTAGTCAGTTCTATTAATTTTTATTTATCGTCTTCGACTACACTCCATTAGACACCTAACACTAAGCAAAGAATTAGGCGACTAATTATTGCGTTAAATTCGCGAAATACACCCACTAATAGATGACGGTTTGCAAAAACTAATTTGAACTAATAATACTCTAACATTATCGTGATGAACTAACTCAAGCACAAGCATTTTAGTTGTAGTACAAATAAATACATAATATATAAAGTAGATTCGTGTTCATTATGATTTATAGTTTAATTTTTACGCACATTAATTGTGATTCAGTCAACCCTATATTGTTAAGAAAAACGGCTCGGTATGCGTACTGGTCGAGTTATCGACTTTCACGCTACAAGTCGCGGATTTGTTTCCCCGGAGATTAATTATTTGTTTAGCCTGCAGACAGGTGTTCCGGGTATGGGTTTTTGTGCAATTGGAAATAATTTCTGTAAATACAACCACCATACATAAAAAATGAAAAATAAGAAAAATCATCAAACTGAAACAGAAAAAGACTTTAATTAGAGTAAAAAAATAAATAATATGACTTTCGTAACATTTTAATCCGTTTTATACACGTTACACTGCGATAACAACCTCAAGGTTTCACTACAAATGTATAACAAAGTTTTCGTAATTGTAAATGATTCTATTCATACTACTAACCGTCCTTATTGACCTCCACCGCAACTTCTTGCCAAAGCCTCTTCAAAATGTTTGAATTTTTATGCAATTCGTTCGCTGGGTTCCAAATAGGTTCTCTTCTATACACAGCCTCTATTAACATATTGTCCATTTTTGTATAATCGCACAGAGAAAAGAAAAACACGTCTGTTCGGGTAGAGGACGCCTGGGTACTATCGAGCGAGGGGCGATAGGTGGGGCGGGGTGTGTAGAAGGCTGGCTGCCTTCGTGTGGCAGGGGGATTGGTGTTGAATCATCGTGCCGCTTAACGAGGCACTCGTGTGGCTAGGGTGGGGCCTTATCGATAACTGAAGTAGCGAGTGGCGTTCGATTTCTGTGCCTAATTAGGCATTGTAATTACAATGGTTTATGACTATACATATAAGTGACGCATGGCCTAGCAACTTGGTTACAACAGAACGCCTAAGTGTGCCTATTAGAGACGCCCCCGTACTTATATGTTGAGAATTAATCGTTTTTTTGGAATAACAGATTGACAATCACTGACCGTTTTAATATTCTTCGATCTTCACAGATTATTTAAAGGTTTTGGTTACAGTTATGATTAAAACATTTATCAAAGTTCAAGGTTAATTTATCATCTAATTATACACAATTACAAAATTTAAGACAAAAGGAAGAAAATAATAATAGTAGTAAAACAGTAATACGTCTAGGTAGGTACCACCGCAGGGCCAGTTATTCTGCAATGAAGCATTATAGCCCGGTTTATATTGGTCAAGTTTTTAGTGAAGTTGATAAGTACAGTTGATGAAGACAGTAGTGTAGATCGATCGGATAGTGGCGAGTCACCCTGGCTTGCAAGCTGCCTTTCCAGTGGATCCGTATAGAATTCCTTTCTATTTTTTCGGCAAGTAACACTCCTCGCGCACCCCGCTCAGCCTTCGCACGGCGTTTGACTCGTCACTGGCGAAGTGTAAACGGTCAAATAAAGTACAGTGCATAAGGACAGATGAGCGGAGGCGCATATATTTTTTAAACAGACTTGTTTTTAAATCGGCATAAATAATTTCGAGATGGTCTGAAGAAACTAAAGTGAGATTTGCGAACTAATATACACTCCGACTTGCGCGAAAAATGGCTGTAATGGCTAGAAACGAATTATTTTTATATAAATATTGGTATGTTTGAAATGGGTATTTGAATAGCTTTACATTATTAATAAAAACATGAAATCATTAAAACATTTATCATTATAGAGCGTCAAAAAAAAACACTGTCAAATGCTCGTTAGTAAGGACGCTAGTTACACCACCTAAAAAGGGTATAAAAGGGTCGATCTGGGTGAAATATGGGCCAGTCGTAATTTAGACTTTGCAGTGAACACACGTAAACAAGTAACCCAAGTAAGAACAAGTAAAGATGGACACCAGCTCTGAAGAAGCCGCTCAAGTGATTGCCCTTTTTCAGTCGGGGATGCGGCAGTGTGACGTTGCTCGACAGTTGAACCTGTCCCGTTTTTCAGTTCGACGGGTGTTCCAACGTTTTCAGCAGACTGGTGGTTATGTTAGAAAACCGGGATCTGGAAGAAAACGGTGAACATCAGAAAGAGATGACCGTTTCATCGTTACGACATCTTTACGAAACCGTTTTACAAATGCTGTTGAGTTGCAACAACAGCTTCGATCAACTCGGAGAACATCTGTGAGTGTTTCTACGATAAGAAGAAGGTTACACGAAAAGAGTTTAACAGGCCATAGACCTGCTAAAGGTCCAAAACTTACTGCACAGCATCGCAGAGATCGCCTAGAGTTTGCTCGCAATCATTGCGAGTGGACTCTAGAACAGTGGCGAACCGTACTCTTCTCTGATGAGACGAGGATTTGTCTCTTCTGCAATGACAGACGTAGAAGGGTCTACAGAAGACAGGGGGATAGGTTCACACAAGACACAAGGAGAGGTTCACCTGCTTCGAAGAATCCGTCGAATACGGGGGTGGCTCGTGTATGTTTTGGGGCGGCATTTCCGTCGACGGGAAAACGGAACTTGTGTGCGTTTCCCGGACTCGGGGTGAAATAAAATTTTGTTTTATTTGCTCCACAAAAATTGCAAGTATTTTGCAAAGAATCGTCTGAATTTCGCGATATTGATCCTCCATCTTGACGACGAAATAACACTTTACTATATGTAGTGTAACCCGTCACTGCCCTGGCGCTCGTCACTGTCCACTGTACTTGTATATATTAAATATTAAATTATATATATTAAATTATATATTTCAAATTATATATTTCAAATTATATATTTCAAATTATATATATATTTAGGTTTATATTAAATTATCAGGGAGCCGCCGTATCTTCTTCATCATCCTGTAAAACAGTCCACACACGCCGCGAGTCCTGGGTTCGAATCCCAGCCGGAGCCACCATTTGTGCAAAAACACAAATCATTGATTTTCGGGACTTGTTGTGCATGTAAATTTATGTCTGTGGTGGTAGTGTAGTGTGTGTGTAGTAGGCAGTGTAAGTCATTCTGCCGCGAAACAGTACTGTGCAAACATCACTCGTCTTTCGGTCTGAAGAGAGTTAGCTAGTGTATTATAGGATGGTATGGATGTAGTGTAATATAGGAGGGTGATGAGCACAGTGTGGTTCCACTCAAAAATGGTCTGGGTGACACAGCATTTGCTATGGGTAGACATTGCACTTGGTGAACGATTTCCTCCTCTTATTTATACAAGCCTACCGAAACGAATACAAACGCAACGACGACCGAGTCCTAGCTGACGGAGTAACTGCCCACAGGGTCCTGTATTAAGATCTGTGAATTAATGTCAGCTGTGGTCAATCGCAAATATTATGTATACTTGTAGCTACCTGTTACTGATAATACACATTTGAAACTTTCTTCAATCGTAATGCATGACACGCTGCCGCACCCACGTGTCTACGTGTGAATTGAGCGAACGTTTACGACACTACTGTAACACAGTTTATAGCTACGAGGGGTGATCCAAAAGTAATGATAATCAATAATAAACACAATGAATAAAATAAATAAATAAATTTATTTCTCAACATAGTCTCCTAGCAAGTCTATACATTTAGTCCATCTCTTTTCTAATCCTAAAATTCCCTTAGAAAAAAAATCTTTATCTTGACTCTCAAAAAAGTCCTCAACCGCGGCCATCACGTCGCTATCATCGTCAAATTTCTTGCCTCGGAGGTGTTCCTTGAGTCGTGGAAAGAGATAGAAGTCGCTGGGGGCTAGATCTGGTGAATAGGGGGGGTGTTCCACCAGCTCAAAGCCCGCTTCCTGAATGGCAGCCATGGCAATTGCAGCTTTGTGAACCGGTGCGTTGTCTTGATGGAACAGCACTCCAGCCCGCAGTTTGCCTCGCCTTTTCTCCTTAATAGCCTCCCGCAATCTTCTTATTTGTTCTGCATAGTAGGAGCCTGTAATAGTGGCCCCCTTTTCCAAGTAGTCCACCATGATTATTCCTTCAGCGTCCCAAAAAACAGACGCCATAACCTTCCCTGCTGAGCTTGACACTTTGAATTTCTTCGGCGTCGGTTCATCGGATCGTTTCCATGTCATCGATTGTTGTTTTGTTTCAGGATCAAAATGGTGGATCCAGGTCTCGTCCATGGTCACAAAACGTGACAAAAAATTATCCTTGTCTGCCTGGAACTTTTCGAGATTTGCTCTTGACATGTCGACTCGTTTCTTCTTTTGCTCGTCGTTTAACATTTTCGGTACCCAACGCGCGGAGACCTTTCTCATATGCAATTCGTTCGCAAGGATTCTTTGAATGCTGCCATATGAGATCCCTGTGACCTCAGCTACATGCCTGATAGTCACTCTTCGATCTTCCAATACAACTTCTTCAACTTTTTTCACATTTTCTTCAGTGAGGGACGTCGATGGGCGTCCTTCGCGGTGTTCGTCTTCCGTCGATGTTCTTCCCAACTTAAACTCCTTAGCCCAGCGTGCAACTGTGGAATATGGAGGAGAAGAGTCCCCTAATGTTTCCACCAAGTCGCTGTGTATGTCTTTGGTAGACATTTTTTTCAAGCAGAGGTATTTAATGACAGCTCTGATTTCGTGTTTTTCCATTTTGATGTTCACTCCTTGACAGTCCGTATTCAAATGAATGTAGCTCCCGGGAATCGTGGCCTATTTATATGATTTTTTTTCCCTGAACTAGTGGTTAACTGAGTAAGTGACTGAAATTTTTTTGTATTTTTGTGTGCACTAGAAATAACTGATTATCATTACTTTTGGATCACCCCTCGTATAAAGACAATACAGTAGGCCGTCGCTTTTGATCTCTTCGTAAACGCCGACGATCTCTAGATAGTGTCGCGACAGTTTAGTAGGCAAGGGTTGTTACAAAAAAACGACGTCTAATAATTAATTTAGTTAACAATAATTTATAACAATAAAAGATAAAAATAAATTTGATGTATAAATTATTTGCTGAATTATTCAATACGGTAAATTTAGAGGAGCCCAAATCTAATCTGATGACGTGGTCACGTAGACACCTAGAAAATAGGGAGTTTGTATACAAACATGATGAGACTGCGCCCCAGTGTCCTAGATATCCATCCAAAAATGTTAATCTCATTTCATCTCTCTCTTTTACTCATTGCGAAGAAAAGAAAGAGGTAGCGAAAATTTAAGGGTTGACAATTTAGTCAAAATAAAATTTTCCAACGGGTTTAGACGTGACCTCGGAACGTGCTGATTCAAAATAGGAGAGAAAAGCATTTCGTAAAATTAATAATTTGACTAGATCGGATTTCTTTCCATCTCTTTTATTAATTTTTAATAAAAGAAATCAATAGTTTAAAATTACTTTAGTTACTGAACCAGAGATTCGACACTAACAACTTTTGGCACTAGGTCACAAAGACAGATTGAATTCTAATTACCGTAAATGAAAATAAAAACCTTTCTTCGTCAATCGGAAACTGATGATTATATTAAGATATTTTTGAATACGACACACAATTTATATCAGTACACTTGGTGTGTACCATATACAGTTATTAATAATAATAATATTATTTATTATATTTTATAAAAGAATACTGTATGTACTTCGATAACTGATTTTGATTTTACGCGAACGCGATTCGACAATCCTTCACATAGATCCCTTACAGATTAATCCAGTATAGGTCGTTACTGGCCTCATCTGTAAGGGCCTGCCCTTTCGTCTACGATTGTAGTATTTTCCAATGACCGCGTTGCCGCATGCCTGACTGCTGCGCCGCAGGTCCGGAGTTCGAAACGCAGTTTATTTTTCATTCAAGGATGCGAGACTAGCAAATCGTTCACCTGATGGTAAGTGCAACGTCTGCCTTTAATAAACGCTGTGTCACCCTGAGACGTCACTTCTAAGTCTCATATGCCCAGTAATTACACTAGCTCTCAGTGCTTTTCAAATCAAAACGCGGTGGTACTTACCTAGACGGATTCCTGCATAGGAATTCTATTACCAGTGAGAAGCAACATTTGTGCTCAAACACATAATGTTGTTTCGGGTCTGGTTTTGTTGTGGTTGTACCAGTGTCTTCTACACTGCATCCTAGCTTTTCTCCAATCTTATCAAGCATTATACCGGACAAGTTTAATGCCTCTGTGCACGTCCATTTGTGGCACTATAATAATATCCCCTGCGTAGTTGATAGCTTCTGACAGCCAGGTGAACAACAACATCATCATCGGTGTATGATGTGAACATGTGGTCAGTGACCAGTTTGCTCGTTTCTGTAAACTGTTCATCTTTTCAAGAGAAATACGGAAAATACGTTTTTAGGGACAAGCAAAGATGTTTCGTATCCTACCTATTACAGCAGGGATTTCCAAACTATTTTGGGCAAGAGACCCCTTTTCCAAAATGAACTGATACCTCAGACCCATATCCAAATTACATCAAAATTCCTATCTCTAGTTATTTCCCTATTGATACAAAATACAATTTAAAAACTGCGGTTTTTAAGTGAGTGAATTTGACATCATTTTTTCATCAATATTTAACAAAATAAATAGATTTAAATAAAACTACTTTTTTACGGATTTTATCGCGTTTAATTATTTTTACCCGACGTTTCGGACGCTTTACAGCACCCATGGTCACGGGGGGACTAGAAATTAAACGCCATAAAATCCGTAAAAAAGTAGTTTTATTTAAATGTGTAATATTCGCGTAAATAAAAGAAAACATTAAAATAAATAGACTTAAAATTCAGTAAATATCAAGCGTAATTAATAATTATTAATACAAATTACGTAAAATTTTTTTAAACGTACAACAATGTTACTTCCTACTAAAATATTAGTCATTCTTATAACAAAATGGTACACGTAACACAACTTATGCAGTATCTTGAAAGTTGCAAATTAGAACTTGTGTTAGTTAATAGGGGTCGATCTTTAGACTTCCACGAATCCCAAAATCATTTTACGTTTATGTCGACCCCTGGGAAACCGATTTCGACCCAAAGGGGACACTTTGGAAATTCCTATATAAAATTAAATGAAATGAATGTATGTGTATGCATATGCATATGATATAATTTCACTACTGTAATATAATTGGAGAGTTTGTATGTTTCAACGCGCTCATCTCAGAAAATACTAATTCGACTACAAAAATATTTTTGCATTTACGTCTAAATGTGCAAATGGGCTGGTGCTGTATTTCTCTATACAGACTTTCACATAACAATACCTTTAGTGCGAAGCCGGGGCAGTTCAGCTGGTAGGCTATGAAACTTTTTGCTACGGACTAAAGGAGCTAAGGACCGAAAAGGGCCGATCAGTAATGTTTGCACACTACTGCTGCACGATAGAATAACTGGCTCTGGGGTGGAACATACCTAGACAGATTCCTACATAGGAATCTTACCACCAGTATATATATAACTTGTGTCCTCCAGGAAAAATATATTCGGACGTTATTCCTCCTTTTCAGACACTTATAATAGATTGAAGTCGTAAAAACATATATAAAAAAGTAAAGTAAAGTTTCAGCCTATAAATGTCCCACTGCTGAGCACAGGCCTCCTCTCATTTCTGAGAGGGTTTTGGAGCTAGGAAGAATCCGCCACGCTGCTCCAATGCGGGTTGGCGGACTTCACATGTCCTCGAAATATTTCTATTCCTCGGACATGCAGGTTTCCTCACGATGTTTTCCTTCACCGCTAAGCACGTGGTAAATCAGCACTTAAAATTGTAGAACAATATTAGAGGTGCTGGCACCGGGGATCGAACCCAGGTTACTCGCTTACTATGAAATTTAAGGGGAGCACCAGGCCCCTGAGCTACCACGGCTCACATATATGTAACATGTAAATATTCAAAGCTTAAGTCACCGAACCATATTAAAATTTCAGCAAAGTGAATGGCACTTAGCCAACGAGTTCAATCGATTCAATAGGACCAATGAACTCCATGTTTAAAAATAACAAATAAAATATTTTTCCCATTTCACGCAAAACTGTTGTAGAGCGGAATGATCGTGCGATTTGTAAATATATTTTTAGGTTCAAGAACACTGTTTTTATTTGAATTTGTATATCTTAATGAACAGGTAAAAGTCACATTATAAGACTCGATTGTCACAGTCTCTAGACCGCTTGCGTATTTGCGTATTTTTTATTAGAGAAATCATACAGATTGATATCGTGCAACCAAAAAATTAATCTTTTCAATTATTCTGAGCAATCTCAAATGAAATTAATCATATGTTTTCTTATTATTATTTCCTGATCATATATGTTTTCTAATTAATATTTATTTCCTATGAACGATGGTTAGTACGAACACATACCAGGAGGCCTATTGTATAGGTTTCGGGATCGGTTTCATTTTGGCGTTTCAACCTCATTCATTGTTTAATCGGGATAAAAACCGATCCCTAAACCTACCAGATTTTTTTTTATTGTACGAGTATAAAGTGATGAAACGGGCAAAACGTTCACCTGATGGTAAGTGCAACGTCTGCACATAACAAATGCAGTTTCACCCAGAACATTTCTGTGTGACACCTCACTGTGCCCATCACCCTGAGACATCAGTTCTTAAATCTCATATGCCCTGTGATTACGCTAGCTCACAGTGCCCTTCAAACCGAAACACAGTAATGTTTGCACACTACTGCTTTACGGCAGAATAACTGGCCCTGGGTGGTACCTACCTAGACGGATTCCTGCATAGGAATCCTACCACTCAATTAAAGTTAATTACTCAATAATAGTTCCGGTCTGTTGTATGAAGAAACGATTTTTGTGATTTACTTTCGAAAACAAAATGCAATCAATTAACGTAAATAAGGAAACTGTATATGAATGTATGTGTAATTACTGGGCGTATGGGACTTAATAACAGAGCGTCGAGCGCAGCGCAATTCAGTGCAATGCAAGAGTTCCAATTCAAAGTTCTGAATGACACAATACAAGAAACTTTTGTAACCCACACTATTGACACAGTATCGAGCGATATGACTTTACCCAGAAATTGGTGACCAACCATGACCGCAGCCCACCCTACTGCTGTTTTTCATATTATGGAATTATCAATGGTCAAGTTATGCATCACCGAACCACACCTAATTTTATAAAATACACAAAACCTCGTACGATGGAATTTGCGTTATGGAGCCGCAGTACCTTAGCAACCGCGCTCGCCTTAAATTTCATAATACGCAATCGACCTCGGTTCGATCCCCGATGTTTCGCTTTTGCGTTCTTTTATTAATATTTTTAATTTATTGCATATAAACAAACGGCCATTTATAAAAAATTAAAACGTGCATTAGGTTAGCGTAATCAGACGTGTGGTAGCGGCATAAGAGAATCTAACACCCCATCTCATCGGGGTGTCGTAAAAGTCGACAAAAGGAAAATTAAAACCAGAAGATGGGCAGCAGCAACTTCTTGGAGCATCTGAATAGACTGCGGTTGCCAACCCGCCTGCCAAGCGTGGCAACTATAGCAGATTCCCCTTAAAATGAGAGCTAAAAACTTTTGTGGCAATCAATGGGGTATCAGTGGACTAGTGATAGGCTGAAGTGATGATGATGAATCAGACCTATAGTTGTTAATTATATAATATAATTTATTATTAAAGCTAATTTACGGCGCAGGAAAAAAAATGTCGTCCTACAAATAGACAATATTTTGACAACATGCAAATTCGCCATCCCACTCAGGCGCAGTGTGGGCGACTCTTCTCAGCTCCAAAATTCACTCAAAAGAAAGAAGGAGCATGTGTCCGGCAGTGGGACATTTACGGGCTAATACTTTTTTTATGCGTAACGCGTTGTCATGTGGTGACGGCGTATGAAAATCGACTGCTCATCCGTAGGCCCTTTTTTTTGTACGTGGGGAAATCCTGCATGGTTACCCGACTGGCGAGGGGGACAGCCTGGGTTATGTCGGACTCTTACCGACTAAAACCCCACGGTGGTCTCCATCAGCGCTTAAGAGTAGTCACTGGATCTCTGTTCGGAACGCAACCGTGACCCCTCCATCGCTTCGCTAAAATATTAACCCGACCCGGGGGCAGTTCTCACTGGCCCCAGCAATCTCTCGGTGCTAGTACGATGACTCGACCACCTATATATCTGCGTGAGTCTGTAGGTGAGTCTTCCTCCTCGTCGCTGCATCCAGGCCTCGAAGACCCGCAGGACCTCAAAGATCCGTAAGCCCTATCTCATCCCGTAGCTCCGTTTGCTAACCCGCCTGCCAAGCGTGGCAACTATGACAAAATCCCCCCAAAATGAGAGCTACAAACTTTTTTAGCACTCTATGGGGAGGCCTAAGTTCAGCAGTGGACTAGTGATAGGCGCAAATGATGATGATGATCCGTAGGTGTCGTAAGTCGACTGAGGGAAATGCCTGGAAAGCCTCATAATTATCGATCGATGGCGCAATAAGCATTTCTAATTTTTAGAAGAACTAGACTAGACCGAAAATGGGCATAAATAGAATTTACTAGTGGTAGGATTTAGGGACAAAGGCGTATTTGTATGTATATAGGATTTTGATGCAGGAATCGATCTAGGCGGTTACCACCACCTTATCAGTTATTCGTAAATATTATTGTATTTCGGTCAGAAGTACAATGTGAGCCAGTGTAGCTGATGTCTTAGGGTAAACAGCGTAGTGTGGTGCTACGCAGAAATGTTGTGGGTGACACAGCATTACTTATGGGCAGAAATTGCACATAGTTTTATTTATGTTAGTTTGTCTAGTCACTTTCTTCCATATTAAAAGTCTATAATGCAATATCTTAAAAATCTCGGGTGTCGAGAGGTTTTGTTGTTTTTTAATAGGCTCAGGGCTTCCTTTCAATGAATAACTATTTATGTTACGCTTTATCAATTGTATGAAGTACTTTCTCTAGTACTTTATCGAGTACTCGATAAATTTCAATTTATTGTTTATTTACTTCTTCTTAGTTTGTAGTTAACACCAAGGTTATCGTTGAGACTATTTTAAAATATGAAGAATAAGCGACAATATGATTTATTATATTTACGTTAACATTTAAATTAAACTAATTTTACGGATTTTATCGCGTTTAATTTTACACATACATTTCACTAGAGAGTACTTGTCTGATTCGTGACTGTGTTGGAACTGAGTCTAAGCTATTATGTCTGTCTGTTTGTTCCGACTAATCTCCGAAACGACTGGACTGATTTAGCGGGACTTTCACTGACAGGCAGCTGATATTATAGCGGGTAACTTAGACTATTTCAATTTTGGAAATACAATTGTTTTTTATTGCATAAAGTGATGGATCGAGCAAAACGCTCACCTGATGGTAAGTGCAACGTCTGCCCATAACAAATGCTGTGCCACCTAGAAAATTTCTGTGTGACACTACACTGTGCCCATCACCGTAATAGGTAATAGGTTCTTAAGTCTCATATGCCCAGTGATTACGCTAGCTCACAGTGCCCTTCAAACCGAAACACAGTAATGTTTGCACACTACTGCTTCACGGTAGAATAACTGGCCCTGGGGTGGTCCCTACCTAGACGGACTCCTGCATAGGAATCCTACCACCAGTAAAATTACAATTAGGGTACCGTGCCAAAAAATTCTAACTCCCAAAATCCGATCCAAAAAGGGAAGTTTATATACATATCATCGATCGGGGTCGGCGTTTATACGCATGTGAATCCGTGGGGCACTCAGCTAGTTAAGTATAAAAGGCTCCAAGGTGCTAAATTTCGTCAAGATCGGTTCAACAGTAAGACCGTGAAAAAGCAGCAAACAGTCTGGTCTGGTTGTGTTGTGCATGTGAAATTGCTCACTCACGATAGAGGAGAAATCCTAGTGTAGGTCTTCGTTTTCACATACATAAGATCACGACTGTATCCCATAAGGGGTAGTCAGAGACTGGGCACTCACTGCAAAAACAGATGACTGCCACAATCCACGTTTCACCAAAACAATATAATGCACTTGGCGTGATAGGTGGTGAGCCCATCGCCACCATGCGCTGTTGGGTGCACAGTGCAGTTTAATTCCTTACTCGCCTTTTACGAGATCCAGTGGATGAGATGGAGTGGTAGTATTCTTTTAACGAGCCGCCACCACTTCGTTTTTCAGACAAAAAAAATATTGAATCAAGCAAAGAATGTCCTTTTAAGTAGGAATGCCACCACGTCTTGTATCAGTTGTTCATGGCAGGCGGGTTGGCAACCGCATAGAATATATATTTATATTATTTTATAATTATTTTTATTTACTGCTAGATAATGCCCTGCTTCGTAGAAATGCCATTTTTTGGAATTTGCTTGAAGTAGCTTAATATGCGTACACAAAGCAAACACATTTTCATGTACAAATAAATAAAAGACAATGATTTTTTGTTCATTTACTTCTAGCTACCAACAATAACTACAATGTTTCAACTCAATGGGATGAACGATGCGCGAACGCATAGAAAACGAACAATTATCCGACATGACTCGCGCGCCACCTATTAAATGGTTGTATTGATTTAGAAACCTTTGCGGCGTGCTCAAAGTTTCATCGCAATCGGGCGAGCGGTACACGAATATATACGGTTCATACAAACAACATGCATTTATATAATGTAGATAGATTTTTTACATAATATCTTCAAACGTCATTTTTGAAGAGAAAGAATAATGTGAGAGAGAATTGTTCTGGGTGGCACAGTATTTGTTATGGGCAAACGTTGCACTTGCCAGGTGAACGGTTTACTTGTATCATCACTTTCTTCCATTAAAAAACATCCATACGACGCTCATATAGTTTGACATCAAGCTCTGTGTGTTCGCGCCCTTAGTACAAAAACAGTCACCACGTCTATGCCTCGAATTATCGCTCGCTACTGTTTCAATTGTTTGCCATCACAATAACAAACTCGTCTGCTGGCTGTTTACGCCCAGCCGCGCAGTTAATTAAAACTTCCAGCTGTGGATGCGTCAATAGATCTTATTACGTTATTGAAAGAACTAAAATTGCATGTGGTGCTATTTACGCACGATGCGTACATAGTCCGCACAATCTACACTGAGTGTGACCAACTGTTCGTTCTATTTTCAGCCTTTACAACAAAGTTATAGTCTAATATAGTACATATTAATTTTGAGTTGTCTTACAGGCATATTTACGCATCGTATCGTACATCCGACGTGTGTCACTCATGACTTATGATCCGTCTATTTTGAGTGTCACATTATGATGATTCATACTTTAAGCAGACTAACGAAAGTAGTGATTACATAGCTTTAGAGAGAAGTCGACAGAGGGAAATTTAAAAGCGGGCAGTGCAAATATTACTGTGTTTCGGTCTGAAGGGCACTGAGAGCTAGCGTTATCACAGGACATATGAGACTTAAGTAACTGATGTCTCAGGGTGTCGGGCGCAGTGTGTGTTTTTCTGGGTGGCACAGCATTTGTTGTGGGCGGACGTTGCACTTACAATCAGGTGAAAGTTTTGCTCGTCTCGTCACATACAATAATTTTTTTTTATCCAAAAGTATATTAAGGTTGACAACTCCGTCAACGCGTATTGTAAATCAGGAAATAATTATAAGGAGTAAGCAAACCTGAGAAAATACTTGATAATATTGTTGTAGTTAAAAAAATGACTTTCAATAAGTATTATGTAAATAATCTATATTGAATAAAAAGTTGTTCTTTTCTATTCTGTTCTTTCTAAATTAGGGCTAATAAGCAAATCCATGCTTTTGTTTGAATCTTTAATTTAAAGAAACGAACGAAGACTTCTTTAAAAAAAATATATCATTAAAAATATTCAAAGAAAAATTACTCCTACTTTCACTTAATAATTTAAAAACATACACTTAATCCACAAGTGTTTGCAATAGAACAAATTTTCAAATTGATACTTACTAATTGATGATTAATATTTCAGTTAAATGAAAAATATTGTGTAGAATGCTTATAAAAGCATCACAGTGTTGGGTGTAAGATTATGGTCTGCGATGCAGCTTTAATAAATTATTATTAGAAAATAAATTATTTTTGATTCAGTATTTTGAACAGAACATATCGGAAATCGACTTTTACTTGTAGCACGTAGTGCGATTTTTGATATAAGTTCAACTTCCTTTTACAATAGTAAAGATCTTTAAGGTTAATGTGTAATTTAAGCCTTCCATATTTTTTGTACTAAGTGTAATGTTCTTGTTTAAAAGTGTCTTCATTTTTGGATTATTTAAAATAGAAGCCAACAACTACAGCACTCTTACTAGGCAATATACATACGAGTATATCACTGACGTCGAGAACAGGACACGCGTTTCACCTCACAAAGAAGCATTACTTTGGCTTTTTTGGCGGATGGTAGGTGTCCGGCAGAGTAGAATAGCACCTACCTCTTTCCTACCGAGACGTCGTAAGAGGCGACTAAGGTATTGTACGAACAGCATTTATTTGTGCAGAAAAACACCATAATATGCAATGCTGTCACTATACTGCTCGTGGGAACGCAATGTGAAGTAAGAATTTTTATTGACTCTTACCAAAATGATGGCGATATATTTCACCACCCGTCAGGTCTCGTTTCCCGCGGGGGCGAAAAGTGGGCTATGGGTGTAGCCTCTGCCTACCCCTTATATAGAAAAAGGCGTGACTGTATGTATGTTTGAAACAATAATAGTTCTCTTAACCTTTTTATTTCACTTTACAGTATAACTAGCATATTTCTGTTTTATTGCACGTCATAAAAATATACTGTTTGTTGCGGAGGCACTGATGGTCATTACGGGGTAGTCGGGTTTGTCTTTGAAGTTCTTCTTTGAGCATGAGAGTAAAATATTAGGTCCAATAGGAGTGCAATGTTTTCGTGCAACGTTTCTGTTGTTTTCTTAAGTAATAATTGTTTATATACTGAGCATTTGTTTGACATTGAGTAATATTTTAGTTAATTCCTGTTTGTTTTTATTTTAAATTTGTAATATGTAAAAGTTTCACTACTGTCACGTGTACTGAGTTGCACACGCTCTTTTTTCTTATATTATTTTGTATTGGGCTTAATTACGTTAAGTATATATAGTTCTTGTATCAGGATTATATTGTTAACAAGTTAATCCCGTTACTTTACAAGGAATTAAAATTCACGAAAATCCGTAGGTTTTAGAAATACGATAAAAAAGATTGTTCAGTAATGCCGGGGCACTAACTATAACCTTCAAATTTATTCGTTCAAATATCATGCCAAGATTTAGTTTTCATTTAAGCACGGACTGACTTACTGGTGGTAAGATTCCTATTCAGGATTCCATTTGGGTAGTTATCACCTCAGGGCCAGTTATTCTCCTGTGAAGCAGTAGCGTGTAAACATTACTGTGTTTTGATCTGAAGGGCACTGAGAGCTTACTGGGTATATGAGACTTAGAACTGATGTTTCAGAGTGAAGAGCGCAGTGTGGTGCCAAACGGAAATATTCTGAGTGACACATCATTAGTTATGAGCAGACGTTGCACTTACCATCAGGTGAATGTTTTGCTCGTCACTTATAAAACTATATAAAACACACAACAACATATAAAAACACATAATATGTAACTTACACCTATATTTTTATGGCTTTTATATTCTCTGTTTCTGATATGTTTATTAAGTTTGAAGTGCTTCATAGGTATTCTTTGGTATGCGTGCCGTGTTTTAGAGCATTGTATCTATTCATTTCGTTTTATTGTATTATTTTTGAGTTATTTCGTCGATTATACTTCTTTTAACGTGGTTCATTGGGGTTTGTACCTACCATAAAAAGGCGATTGGTCTAAGTTAGTGAGTACGTCAACTTAGACGAGGTCAGAAGCGGTGCAACAGGAAATGACGTCACCAGCATTATGCCGGAATACGACTAAAGTAATTTGGCGGAATGGCTTTGATTTTACTTGTGGTAGGATTCCTATGCAGGAATCCGTCTAGGTAGGTACCACCCCAGGGCCAGTTATTCTGCCGTGAAGCAGTAGTGTTCAAACTTTACTGTGTTTCGGTTTGAAGGGCACTGTGAGCTAGCGTAACGTAGCGTGGGTGACACAGCATTTGCGGACGTTGCACTTACGAGTACCATCAGGTGAACGTTTTGCTCGTTTCGTCACTTTATACAATAACAAAAAAAAAGATTAGCATTTGGTAGTTAGCCACATTCGATGTTCGTCTATTGTTGTTTATTGGGCTCCGTGGTAAGAACGGAACCCTTATAATTTCGTCTTGTCCGTATGTCACAGCTATTCAACTTGGAGACTATTGGCACTTTAATGATGAAATTGTGAAGGATGGTGTTTCTTTGAACGGCTGTACAACGGTGTAGTGAAATTAGTAATAAAGTAAGGGTGGCACACCGTCCATGTAACAATGCACATAAGCGTGTTAGCTATCTAACGATACCAAGGTCTTAAATTATAACAAAGATATGAGCTTCTAAAGTCGTAAAGTGTCTGCAAGTTGTGAACTATCCGGTGGATAATTTTACCATTTTCAACGATAATTGGTTGGAGTAAGATATGTCGTGTAGTATACACTCTCTTTTTTTTAACTTAGCTTAGATTAGAAATAAGTTTGTTGTTTTTCAGTATCTTTGAGTATTATTAAGAATTGAGAAAATGTTATATGTGTATGGAGAATGAAGAAATAAGAATTTAACGTATTCCCCATCACGGAACCCTTCTGTGTTCGTGGTCCGACAAGCACTTGTCCGTTTTCTTATGTTGTTAAATTAATTGACGACTGCACGAAAGAAGGCTGTCCTGCACATTCGTGCAGAATAACATCATAATATGCAATGCTGTCACTTTACTGCTCGTAGGAACGCAATGGAGATTAAGATTTTTTTTTATTCGACGTGGTTCGCAACGACGCGGTTTCCCCTGAGGGCGATAAGTGGGCTACGTGAGTGGCGTAAAATGCGTGACTGTATATATGTTTGTGAGGTGTAGGATCGTAAAAAATTGTTCTAAATAAAAACTAGGGATATATTTAGTCGTCGTGTCATGGCAATGTCTCTGAAGTTTCTGGAGTTGTGTAAGTAATAGTTTATTTATAATTAGCTGAATTCCGCGACTGGATATAACTTTTTTAAAAATACCGTGAGAACTCTTTGATTTTCTGGAATAAAAAGTATAATATGTCCGTCTCCAGGATTAAAGCTATCTCTGTGCCGAGTTTTGTCAAGATCGGTTCGGTTCAACCGTAAAAAAGGTAGCAAACAGACAGAGGGACAGAGAGAGTTACTTTCGCATTTGCAATATTAGTATTGATTATAGATTATGGATGCAACAAAATTCTTCATTAATTGACAAAGGAAAATTATTTAGTATTGGATAATGCAAATACTTTAATAATAAAACAAAACGAAAACTTAGGTATTTTAACGTGAGTAGATGTCAGTAGTGCCCAATATTGCGTTGGCACTGGTGGTTTTCAAAGGAAAACACATTAATACGATTTTGCAGAGAGTGGCAAATAAAAATGAAGAAAAGTAAGTTACTTTGCTAAGATCCGCATGCAAAATATAAAAATGGTGTATATTACCTAGTTTTTTGAAGTGCACCACCCGCCCTCCCTCAGTAGCGTCAGTAGCAGACAGACGGCCGCCGACTCGGCGGCCGTCTGTCGTAGAGTCTATTACGCTTGATAATGCCTCGTTTTGGGGCGAAACACGTGTCGTGTTCTCGACTTAAGTGGTGTATATTATCTAGTGGTGGTATTGTAGTGGTTGGTGGAGGGTACCTGGTGGCGGTTCCTGGTGGCGGTGTTAGTTTGCTTGTGCACGCTACTGAGGGAGGGCGGGTGGTGCACTTCAAAAAACTAGGTAATATACACCATTTTTATATTTTGCATGCGGATCTTAGCAAAGTAACTTACTTTTCTTCATTATAATGGATTTCCGCAAAGTAACGCCTGATTCTATTAACTATGGCAAATAAAACTTAACCTGTCTCTTTTTAAGGTTATTTTTCAGAAATGTATAATTAAATATTGAAAATCGTAATTGTATAGCATAAAAAATCGACGAAAAACCACAATTAAAGCTACGTTGTTTAATTGCAATTTGTTTTTATCACATAAATACAACCTAGATGGTGCTTTATACGGAGTTTTCCTTACCAGAATATTACACTAGCCAAATAAGGAAGCGGAAGTCAAGGTGACTCGCTCATTTCGATTGCGTTCACGGCTTGCGACGAGACCGCCATACCAATAATGTGTTGCCGACGGATTTGTTTACGATCGTTTTGTATGGTATCGATGTAGTTACCAACATCAAAGTGTTTTGCAGGATTTTATTTCACTTAAGTGACGGCGATAGTAACCGCCGGGCCTAATGATCAGAGTAATTGACTACATCGCAGGTTCCGGTCCGGATCGAGATCCGAGCCGGCGCCAACATTTGTGCAAAATACATATTGTTGGTTATTTGGGTCTGGTTTTGAGATTGAGTACATACACACAAAAGATCACGACTGTATCCCATAAGGGGTAGTCAGAGACTGGGCACTCACTGCAAAAGCAGATGACTGTCACAATCCACGTTTCACCAAAACAATATAATGCACTTGGTAGGTGGTGAATAGGTGGTGAGCCCATCCCTTTGAAAAGCAACCCATTGAGTACCAACAGACCGACTGAACGCCAGTGCTTTCAAAACAATTTCTTAAACATATTTTTTAATGTAAATTAGGGTGACAAACAAACACTCCATCATTTGATAAGTGATTGTAATGCAACTGCCACTGCATTTTCATCACACCGTGGGTTGACTGGTAGAGAATGCCAATAGTCATTAAGTCAGTCCATTGTTACGAGTATCTTTATGTTAAGGTGTACAATAAAGTTTATAAATAAATAAATTGTAGACAGACAAATGTTTCTATATGAAGATCTAGGACCGTGGTTTGAATGCATGCCAGTGTTTTAAATTTTAAGGATTAAGGCACGGGTTCTACAGATTTGATTTCACAGTTCACCGTTAAACACTGGCGATCCCCGTTATTACAGTAAAATACAGTGACGGCCATTTTTTTATTGGATTAAGTGACAAAACGAGCAAAACGTTCACCTGATGGTAAGTGCAACGTTTGCCCATAACAAGTGCTGTGTCATTCAGAACATTTCTGTGTCACACCACACTGCGCCCGTCAACCTGACACAACAGTTCGCAAGTCTCATATGCCCAGTTATTACACTAGCTCACAGTGCCGTTTCAACCGAAACACGGTAACGTTTACACACTACTGCTTCACGGCAGAATAACTGGCCCTGGGGTTGTACCTACCTAGACGGATTCCTTCATTGGAATCCTTCCAAAAGTATATTTCTTTCTAAATTTTTTTTATTTTTTAAAATTTTAAAATTTTCGGTGGTGCGGATTAAAACACCATCTACATAGCGCCACATAAGCGGACTGGCGCTTTAACGTATCGGTTATTTTTGGTCTGTCATATCGAGATGGTTATTTTGCATCTGACAGTGGCCACAAAATGAACCTGGCAATTCTTGTTGTTGACTTAGAAAATCCGCGGATAGGGAGATCTATTACACACCTACACTATACTATTCATACGAGTATTAAACAGTTTAGCCGATAGGTGTCCGGTACATAGAATCGCACCTACAACCGAGGTGTCGTAAGAAGCGACTAAGGTATTGTACGGACAGCCTTTATTCGTGCACAATAACACCATAATATACAATGCTGTTACTGTGCTGCTCGTGGGAACGCAATGGGAAGTAAGAATTTTTTTGACTCTTACCAAAATGGCGGCGACGTGGTTCGCGACGTGGTGAAAAGTGGGCTACGTGTGTGCCCACCCCCTGCTTACCACTTGTATGAAAAAGGGCGTGACTGTATGTATGTATTAAACTCTTTATAACGGTGTAACGACCTCGACACATTTACGTATCCTTTCCAGGAATCGATCCCGCACTAACGAGAGCGCGATAATGTTCCCCGCAGTACTTAAACCGTCTTGTTGTTTAATTTCACTTCAAAGCGAATGTCTTCTTTTTGAGTGAATTTATTTGAAAATTTTATTTTTATTTACACGCTTAATGCTTCGTGCGGTTTAGTTTACGCTTAATTTTTAATTTAAAGATCGTTTTTCTGTCCTTAAGATGTCAGAAATTTTGTTGGTTGTGACAGAGAGATATACGAGTAATATTATGTGTTTTTAACTGAACAGAGAGAAGTCAGATTCATTAAATGCGTGGTTTTGCGAAGAAACTTTTCACATATTTTGTAACGTTCATGATTATTAAATCTCCCCTAAACGTTGCTTAAACCTTTAATGTGACGTAGAATATTATTAGACCACATTTTGAAACTCATGTCTACATTTGCTTAACTATTTTTTAATAAAAATATTTCGCAACATCGGGATTTGGGTTTGTGTATACTTTATGGTGGGTGTGTGTAATTGGCACGTTATTTTTGGTAATATTTATAAATTATTATATATATGATATGATATTATTATATATGATAATTTTTTAATAAAAAAAAGTTTATTAACCGAGTTCAAAGATGGAAATATTCTCAATTCGACTGTAATCTTTTTGTGTTCATGTTATCGTACTGTTGGTAGGACTCCTACCGGTGGTAGGATTCCTGTGCAGAAATCCGTCTAGGTAGGTACCACCCCGAGGCCAGTTATTCTGCCGTGAAGCAGTAGTGTGAAAACATGGCTGTGTTTCGGTCTGAAAGGCACTGAGAGCTAGTGTATTCACTGGGCATATGAGACTTAAGAAATGACGTCTCAGGGGGACAGGTGCAGTGTGCCACACATAAATATTCTGGGTGAGACAGCACTGTTATAGGCGGACGGTGCACTTACCTTGGTGAACGTTTTGCTCGTCTCGTCCCTTTCTCCAATAAAAAAACCGTATTTCTCCGGCATTTTTTAACCGATTTCGATGATTATATTTTATTTGGATGGATATTCTTAGTGTCAAAAAAAAAGTTCTATATAAATGTGGTTAAGATCTAATGATTTATTAAGAAGTCGCACTGCAGATGTTTACTAAATAATTATTTTATAATCACATTTTTTTCTTCACAGTCGGGCAAATACGGCGAGGGTCATGTGGGATCTTCCCGAGGGGTGGCAGTCCACGTGAGAGCTATCGGTCCAGACGGGGAGCGAGACCACAGTGGTTGCAAGTGGCCCCTGCTATCCGCCGCGGCACCCACGGAGCCTCTGCCGTCGGAGCCCTGGGTAGCTGTTATTAGGAGGGGCAGTTGCAACTTCGAGATTAAGGTTGGTCTGATACAAACTAAAGGATTATTATTATGAATGTGTAGTCAAGAAATAGCTCAAATGTCCTACATCGCACTAATTTCGTCGATGCTAACTCTTAATATTACTGCTAGAAGTAGGAGAAGGAGAAGTCCTCCCCAGATCAAATCTCCGATTTTTAATACTCGTCACAATTACTGCAGTGACTGTGTTACTTATATGTAAAGCTGTAGTATCAATCAAGAGGTTATCTATCTTAGAGTCAATATGATCATACGTTAGATAGCAGTGGAGCCTAATGCGGCTGATAATGCCTTGTTGTGAGGTGAAACACGTATCGTGTTCTCGACTTCATTGGTGTGTATCGCCTAGTGGTTGTGTTGAATGGCGTTTGGTGTCGGTTCCGGGTGGCGGTATGATTTTGATCCTGCATACTTTTGTGGGCGTTGCACTCAAAAAAAAGTAACTATCTGTACACCCACCGAATCCCCTGTGTTCGAATCCCCGTCAGAGCAAAAATATAACATAAGAATTTTCGCCTCTGTTACTTTCAAACCCACTTACATCGTTGCTTTCTCACAGCTGTAGTGTTACTTTTGAAATTTACCGAAGCTTTGTATGTTATCAGCATATCATTTCAAGCGTACCTCATCGATATTGTTTGAATAATCTCATTCGACATGTTGAGTACGTTTATTGCTAGTTATAACGTTGTCACACGGCTAGATAATCGCCAGTCGAAAAGAGCGGCTGGCTTATATCTGTCGCTGTATGAACTATAAACCTAATAATAGATTACGGGGACAATATACGTGCTATGATAATTGATAACCTATCGTCAGGATGGTTTAATAATCTCGCATGCTCCCGAGTTAGAAGACTACCCACTTGCTAAGTCTTGGGTAATAGGTTCAAATTCCAGCGGAATACAATTTAAGTCATGCCTTAGATGAATCGACTGTCCATTTGTGTAGAAACTTCTTCTAATTTGTACAAGATTACGTTGGAAATGTAAAGGTTAGGATGAATAAAATTAATGTAAATGTATTTCTAGTCGAACACAATGGCAGCGACATCTGTTGGTTAAAGTTGTCAAGTGCGTAGTAAATTGACATTATAAGCACGAAGGCACTCGCTAGTCTTCACCTTTCCGTATTGGATTTTAGCCTAGGAGATTAGGTGAGAGGTTAAGATGCAGTGTCAGAGACACTTTTTGTTGAAGATATTTTTGCGATGTATTGCTTCAAATCCAGGACGGTAGGCAGCCTTCTGTCTGCCTTAGTATTAGCCTTACCATTAGTTGGACTATTTGCCCGTTAATCACCCACAGCCATATTGAAATGTAAATACACGAACGGTTACAATTTTTCTAGACAAATTTTGAAGTATTTCGGCTGCAGAAATATGAAAACACTAAACTCGTTTTGCGTATATCTGACGAAAATTTATAATTAAATGCCAGGGTGGCCCGGATTAACTATGACATCAGAACGCCTGACCCTACCCCTCCCCCCTCCACCGTGACCATGGGTGCTGCAAAGCGCTCAATACGCCGGAACTATTAAGTTAATAAATAAATCGCGATAAAATCCGTAAATTTAGTTTTATTAAATGTTCTAGTAATTGCGTAGATATGAGAAAAAGCATTCAGTCTAGTTTTATTAATTTACGTTTCCTAGTATTTTAAAATCAAATTGAAATGTACGTTGTTCTATAATGACATACATACATATATAAACAGCGAAAGTGAATGGTTTCATAATATTTGTGGTGCAGGCTATTAAATAATATGAATATTGAGTTTTTTAATCACTCAACTGTCTTACATCTAAGATCTAAGAGCTTTAGATGGTCTGATCTGGGGAGGATGTCTCCTCCAACTAGTAATAGTTATATGTTGTACATATAGTTCGCATCTAGGAAAATTTCATAGCGCGATTACGGAATGTATGAGATATTTCTTGAGCTTCTCATGTGGCGACCATAGATGTCGCAACGAGCATTCATTAAACTTCACATGTATGTTTGTATGTGTGCGAAGTTCAAATTTTCAAGCCTAATTTGACTTACTTTCCGATGTCCGATTTGGCTAAAATTTGGCATACCTATGTAGCTCTGGTGATAATGCATAAATATGGCACCATGGAGCTGGTCTGATGATGGAGCCGGTAGTTGCCCATAGGAACTGCTCAACTAAGCAAGATAGCTCTATCACGTTTGGGCTCGTTAGATTTGATTTGAGAAGTACTTTAGCTCTAGTCTACTGCTGGACCTACGCCTCACAAATAAAAGCTTACAAGTAAAATATGATTTTTGTTTAAAACTTATTTTAAATCTATCTACATAATATGCTTCGCTTTCAATTTCATAGTACGCAAGAGATCTGGGTTCGATTCCCGGTGCCCGCACCACTAAAATTGTTAATTGTAATTTTCAATGCTGATTTACCACGTGCTCGGCGATAAAGGAAACCACTCGTGAGATAATCTGCATATTTGAGAAATAAAAAAGGGACAATATGTGATTTCCGCCAACCCGCATCGTAGCAGCGCGGTAGACTTCCCGGGCCTCAGACCCTGTCATAAATCTGAGTACTTTGCTCAGCTGTGGGACATTTATAGCCTGTTACTTTACTTTAATTCTAAATAATTCGATTCCGCTTTTTAGTTTTTTTTGTTGAAATCCATGGCCTAATAACTATGAATAGTTCTTTTATTTTGTAAGCAAGCGACATGAGTTCGTTCCACTGGGTCCACAAAAAGGAAAAGTCTAGAGGAACTTCGATAAATATGTATGTATATATAAATTTGGAGGACTGAATTAACGTGACTAACTAGAGATAGGGAGAGCTATCTCTATAACTCTCAAAACTGAGTAGAGGGTGGTGCCCAGCTATGGGACTCTTTAAAGCGTTTCCTTATTTTACCTTTACTTGTTTTTTTAAGGTGCAAAATGCGTGGCGCGCTAACGCCACCGCGGTCCTCATCTACAACGACCGCGACACTACAGCGCTGGAGAAAATGAAGTTATCTACGGACAATGGACGTGAGTATAAACTGTAATAATGAATCTTTAACGCCAACATGTGGGACGGAGTGAGAGAACCGATCACCCCGTCTAGTCCTGTTTAAGTCTTAGAACTCGACTTAGTCAAAACTCAAAAAATATCGTGACATCAAATAAAAAGCGGAATAATGATGACTAATATAACAAAGATTTGTCGCATCCGCTCTTAGATATGGAATCATATATTGGGGCAATTCTTAAAACGTCTTATCGTCTATCTTATCGTTCGGGCTTTGGAAAATATACCGGCAATTGCTAGATGAATAAAGTAAAGTTTCAGTCTATAAATGTCCCACTGCTGAGCACAGGCCTCCTCTCATTTCTGAGAGGGTTTTGGAGCCAGGAAGAATCCGCCACGCTGCTCCATTGCGGGTTGGCGGACTGCACATTTCTTCGAAATATTTTTTATTTCTTAGACATGCAGGTTTCTTCACGATGTTTTCCTTCACCGCCGAGCACGTGGTAAATCACCATTTACCATTTACCACGTGCATTTAACAATTTTAGTGGTGCCGGCACCGGGAATCGAACCCAGGTCGCTCGCGTACTATGAAATTTAAAGCGAGCGCTTAGCCCCCTAAGCTACCACGGCTCCCCGACATCCTTTTCTAAATACAACAAAATTCTAACCTTTATATATAAAGTAAACGTATTTGTAGAAACTCATATTAATTTATTTGAAATCGCCTTTAAATATCGGTATAGAAAATTTCGTGAATAGCAGTTTAAGTAACTTTAAAATAAAACACATGCCGCCTTAGTAAGTAATGTACTAGGAAAATTATTTTAAATTACTTCTGACTACTTTTTTTATTTTTATGTTTTAATTTTATCATAGCTTTTCCTCAACTAAAACTTCTTGCCTGGCAAAACATAAAGTATGTAACATTCAATGTAAAATATCAATATAACGTATCTTTTTTTAAATTCTCGGGTTTAATTGCCGCGTAAAATGTATTGTATATACATGTATTTACATATTTGCATGGCCTACAGATAGTTGTTTACAGATCAATTTGTCAGTAAAACACTACCATAGTACAGCAAAAACTTAAGAAAGTCGTAGTGAGTATGTCGCCCTGGTAGCGCTTTTTTCATCAGCATACAAATGCATGCTGGTAAACTTATACCATACACAGTTGGTGTGTTTGAGTACTGCCATTGACATAGCAGCCATAATAGGTAGCAACTTTAATTTAACAATTTTAATTTTATCAATTCCCATACAGGAATCCGTCTAGGTAGTTTAGTCGCAAGATAAATAACTGACCGTCAAAAATACATCAATGATGATCATGAATTAATAATAATAATAAAGGTTTAATTCAAGTAACATAAGACTCATTTTGTTAGTACTACAATCTTATTTTCTATATTAGTCCTTAACTTTAACTTATCATTATTTGAGATCAGAGTCATCGCTGCGCCACTCCGCTAGAAATAGCGCAGCAATTACTCACATATTTGCAGTCTAACCTGATACTAATCATCCTAAGGATGCCATTGGTACTGCCCCGCAGTCTGCGCACCAGCGATCCTCATCTTTTTCGCATAGTGGCATAAAAGCAGTCAACTCGCGCGGCCGCAAACATCCCTGATGCACTACAAAAAAAAAATCAGCAGCAAGTAAAATTTCAAACATTGATGTAACGGGCTAAATGAACGGCCGGTGGTAGGATTCCCACACAGGAATCACCACGGAACTAGTTATTTTGCTGTGAAGCAGTAGTGCTAACATTACTGTTTCGACTGAAGGGCACTGAGAGTTAGTGTACTTACTGGTCCTATGAGACTTAAGAACTGATGTTTTGTACTGTTTTGTTGTGATGCACTGGCGCAGTGTGGTGCC
Source organism: Luehdorfia chinensis (assembly GCA_019845155.1). Classification (NCBI taxonomy): domain Eukaryota; kingdom Metazoa; phylum Arthropoda; class Insecta; order Lepidoptera; family Papilionidae; genus Luehdorfia; species Luehdorfia chinensis. The sequence goes on from JAHVAK010000125.1 coordinate 4,048,154, forward strand.
AGTCATAAATCTTGAGGGTGACAAAACCATTATTATGGGCAGATATTAAATTGCACTTACCATTAGGTGAATGTTTTGTTCGTAATCTGGACCCATATTCCCAAAGCGATAGTACGTAAATCTAATAGATACGTGGCACAAAAGCGAAAGTCCTGTATCAAATCCAAAGGCGGCTACCACAAATATAAATAAAATTTCAATTTATTGCAGAAATTTAATTAAACATGCACATGTAAGTTTTATAAATATTACATCACTTCATAAATAAATATATGTATTTTAATTTTTAAATCATGGCTAGACTAGTTACCATAATCCATACTAATATAAAAATATAAAAGATAAATATTAATATATATTTCACGGTTCAGCCGTTCAACCGATCTTGACGAAATTTGGCACGGAGATAGCTTGCATCCTGGAGACGGACATAGGACATAGACTTTTTCCTGGAAAATGGCGTTTATTTTCACTTAAAACACACACTATTTTCAAACAAATTTTTGATATAACTCAGTTTACAGATATTGATATTACCAGTAATAACTGGTAACTATTACTATTTAGATTTATCCATAAAAAAAGCAAAAAGCCAGTCAATCAAATCCAAATGGGTAACTTACACTTTCTGATTAGCCTCAGCATAGCCAAGAAGCACTCTATTAAATATAATATTGCCAGTCATAAAAAAATCTGAAATACTGTTTAGATAGTTTGTTTATTAGCTCTGATGTAGAGCCAGTACTGATAGGTCAAGAATTAGCCGCTCGTATTTCATACCATAAAGTGACCCGGGTTCGATCCCATGTGGCACTAAAATTGTAAATTGCAATTGTACGTAATAATTTACCCAAGAGCGCAGCGATTACAAGGTAAAAACAGCGCGAGGAAACCTGAATGTCTCAAAAAGAAAAAGATATTTGAATCTGGGGCAGCCCGCCGGACTCTTCACGGTGAAAAAACAGTCTCAAAAATTAGAGCATGTTTGTGGCATGTAATGAAATATTCATATGCTGTTTTCACTTTAAAAAGTTTTCTCCGGTATCTGTAAAATGCACTACCATTTTACAGAAATTTCACATGTATATCAAGTGGCGTGTATAAAAAATACAAAAACAACGCTGGAGTCGAACCCGCACACCAGGCGCAGCACACTGAGACGTGCATAGTAAAGTTTGCACCATGCACTACAAAACCAGACTCGTAAACCAATATTTTTGCGTAAATGTTGGCTCAGGCTGGGATTTTAACCCAGGACTCGTGGCATAGAAGTCAGGTATTCAGACCACACGGTCACAACTAGGCAACACGGTCGTCTAACACAAGTATACTAGTTGTGGCCTGCGGTTTCACCCTAGTGAAATAAGCCGACCTGATTGCGCCATACGGCATACGTACTCCGTACCTCGCTGTCCTAAGCCTGCACATTTCGGCCCTCTTCGGTATTGCTTTATAACTTAGAACCTTTCTTCAATACACGGGCTATCTAGTGAAGAAATATTTTTTTTAAATCGTATTAGTATTTCTTTTGATTAGCGAGTTCCAACATACAAACTCTGTAACTTTATTTTAGTAAGACAAAACACTCGAGTACTTGTATTAATAATGCCCATACAATTAAAGCTAAGTTGTGTTCTGTACAACATAAGCATAATTCTTCTTAGCGGCTTATTTAATTCAAAATATTTGTGAATACATTCTCCGTAACACTTCTAAAACATTTATATTCGACGTCAGATCTAGAACCGGTCACTCCTGTCTATGCAGCTAGGGTAACGATTTCGTTGGACTTTATAGGACATAACCCATTCTACGTGGTAAAGACACGCTGGTGGTCCAGGTTCTTACAGAATGCTAAAGTAGCAGCATAGCATATCATGGGTGACTACCACCAGATATCTGTTATTAACAATAACTTATTCTAATTGGACCTTGGGCGGCAACTCGAAAAGTGTCGGTAGTGTTTTTATTTAATTTTGTAATTTCTGTGTATATTTGGAGTTTTGATGCTTAATATTGATACGAGTAGTTTATTATGCAGCAAGTGCTCCCGAAAGTGTACAGTCATTGGAAAATTCAATTCAAGATCTTCAGTAAAAGTCAACTATCATTTTACTGTTGATCGAAATCGAAATTTTGACGAAGATTCGAAGATTGTATACTTGGATATATGGCTGACGCACAAACCGTGCAGGCAAAGAAATGGGGAAATAAATAAATAAAGTGAAAGGATCATCTATTTAAAGTCTAACGTTAAGGAGCAGGAATTGTCAGTGTAAATGCATATATGCGAGTGATTAATAATTTGAATTACTAACTAAAAAGTTTAGTGGCATATGCACAAACCGAGCGATGCCAAATTTAAAAAAAAAAAAACTTATTCCAATTTAGTCCGCAAACGCGACAAATCACCTTTGTCTTGATTATTTCTTGTGAATAAATGTTCTCAATAGTAGGCCTGTGAAAAAATGTGATAAACGTCGGATTATTTGGCACAGTGGTTAAGCGATTGGCTGCCGTGTTGATGATCGTGTGCTCGATTCGGAATTGTATGGCCTACATATATGTCAGTAATGTACAAATATGACTGTATTGTATGGTCTACATACAAACATATTAGTATTTTAGTAAAAACTTCAGTGATACAGAAGAAATCCTAGTACGGTGTCATCGTTTAAAAAACCAAACTACCGAGAAGTAGTAGCCGAGCACAGTGTGTTTTTGTTAGTCAACCTTATTCACAAAAAAGGCAATATGAAAAATCATATTTTTGATTGTCAAAAATCTTAACAAATTACTTGTTTAATATATCTGTCACAATTCTATATGGTGTGTAATATCGGTATTTAATATGAAGTAAGAAAAATAACTGACCTTTAGACAAGGAACATATCTTGACTAATGTATTACGTAAGGTAGACGTAAGAACAAATGATGATTTAGAATATTTTATATTTGAAGACTGGTAATTCTTTGTATCGGTCACTGCATCCAAACCTTCTGATTTTATTCATTTAATATTTTAAGACGTGTGCGTAAAAATCGGAAGAGTCGCCATAGTCAAAATCTGCTAGTGGGATAAAGTGGGGTAAAGTCTTAAAAATCGTATTATTTTTCATCCAACATTCGATCTGACATTTCATAAACAACTGGTCACCCTAGTCGTACCGCTTACAGTGTGTTGCATTATGTCATAGATAATGTTACATGTGTACAACGGGATATGTTTACCGCCTAAACTGAGGTTACTGGTTAATTATGTATTACGTCACTTCGCAGCGGCCTTTTAACTGCTTCATGTTCTGAAACATGAGCGTGTTGGTAAAATCGGAAATGTATTATATCGATTATTGCTTTACATCTTATGATGTAAAGTAATAATCAAAAAAAATATGAGGGATTATAGGTTTTTCTCTTTTACTCTTTTAGAGTTAAGCTCGCCTTTGTTCATAAATTACTTATCATCGCATTTAACGCTAGTACTAATATATAGCATAAATAAATAAATCAAAAAGATTCAAGAAAAAGTTTTAGTTAATACAGTAAGTGCGAAAACAATTTTACGTAGTTAACAAAACTATTTGAGATATTACGGTGAAGCAAAGACGAAGTATGTATCAGGGATACTATAATCTATGCAGAATTTAATTTTTAGTTTTCCGGCTACTGACTTACGTACAGACAATTATTTTTTACGTAGGTTGGCTTAGCAATGAAATATGCAAGAAAAGACTAGGCTTGAGCTAGGCAGAGTTACTTTGTATAATCTATGCAAAATAAAATTAAAAAAAATATAAACAGCATCAGAAGTTTTCTGGCTACTGAGCTAGTTACAGACATACATATTTTTTTTTACATAAGTCTTTAAAAACCAAAAATTAATAAAATATTTTTTGTAAACATTTTACTTTTAAAACAAACACGGTTATAAATGTCCGTACTATCATTTTATCATACGACTAAATACGAATGATGTTACCTCGAAAACTCTTTTGATTTGATAAAAATGCGTATAAATTTATGTTACTTATCGATTTTTTTTTCCGCTTGCGACATATCACAGACTGCCTTTATCCGATTTATGTACAGATAATCAGATTATCATTTGTTTCGAAGTTATTATTCGTGATGTTACGATACGGTTTACCAACCCTTTGTTAATACTACAATCAGTGAATATTACAAGAAGCAAAGATAACGCAAGTTTTGACTGCAGATGATTACGCTGGCTCTCTGTACGAGATTAATATTGATGGCGTAATTACAGTTTCAAATAATTTTATCACGACAATACGAAATGGTTACATAAACCTTCATGCAGAACTAAGTTTTCGTTACTTTAATGTGTATGTATATATCGACATCATCTTCTCGTATAGCTGAGCAGCAGGGCACTGTAAGTTAGTTCAACCACTGGGCTTGTTATAAGCAGACGTTGCACTTACCATCATGTGGACGTTTTGCTTGTTTCGTCACTTTATCCAATAAAAAAAAAATATAAGCATGATCGATAGCCCGATAGCCTAGTCGGTTATGACCTTTTAAGACACCAACGAAATGGGATGGGGACACACATACATAGAAACGCGTGTCTTTATTTTCCCATATAAGGGGTAGGCAAGGGCCACACAAGTAGCCCACTTTTCACCCACGCGGGAAACAAGACGCGTCACGTTTTCACGTCACAAAAAAAAATCTTATTTCCCATTGCCTTCCTTTGAGCACTATAGTGCTACATTTTCAAAATGAACTGCTACAGATTCTCTAAACATTGTAAATGAAAGTTCCCAAAGTCTTTCTAAATAAATTGGCAAAATGATCTCAGGAAGAAACATTCTATTATTTACTTATATATATTGTATGTATTATGTATATATTTTGTATTTATTTATCTACGCATGATTTGCATTTTTTTTTATTTGATATTATACGCTTTTATAGTTATATATTACAGTTGATACTATTTCTATAAAGTTAATATGATAATTTTTCTTAATTAAGTGTATGTACGCATAAATATTTCTTATCCTTAACTTCATTCATCTACTTCATTTTGTCTCTCCATCACCCATAGGTTGACTTGTAGAGAATGCCTTAGTCATTAATTCCGCTTATATACGAGTACATAAATTGTATAAGATGTTAAATAAATATAGTGACAGCATTGCATGGTGTTATTCTGCACGAATGAAGGCGCCCGTACGCCTCTTACGACACCTCGGTAGGAAAGAAACAGGTAGGTGCTATTCTACTCTGCCCTATCGGATGGGGGACATGAGTACTCTTATGCTGACTACAGGGACATGCAAACTAAACACTAAACAGCGATAATTTTTTTACGTGGTCGCTTGGTTAGCGGATATACGTACGTAGGTAGCTTACGCTTTCACTTTGCTTATATTAAATGATCAAGAGTCAACGCACTCAAAACAGTCACAAAAAATAATAATGAAATTCGTCAATGCTTTCTTTACATGTAACGGCGGAAGTAGGAATACATGGAACTTTAAAGTTGTGCCGTCCGTTATCGGGATAGGCCAAAGCCAACTGCTTATATTCATACAGAAGTGCCATGAAAAAAAGTCTTAGGAATTTCAGCCTACATTGTTTTAAAACCGTATGAGCTGTCTCCATTAAATTATTTTTTAACAAACGGGCGAGCATTCTTATTGAATCTCATTTAAACTCAGTGCCTCACATGTTACCCAAATTATTGGGTATTGGGTTGGCTGGAAGAAATTTCTAAATGAAATAAGCTGTGCCTTTGTACTAAATTTATTCATACTTTTTCTTTGTAATCATTGTTTGTGTGTACATAAATTATTAAATAAAATTATTATTTAAACGCAGGCAAAGCCGCGGGGAAATTCTCATCCATCATCATCATCATTTCAGCCTATCACTAGTCAACTGCTGAACATATGCCTCCTCCACAGATAGCCACAAAAATTAGCCCTCATTTTGTGGGGACATTGCCATAGTTGCCACGCTTGGCGGGCTTGGGGTTGGCAACCACAGTCTATTTATTCAGATGTTTCAGGTTGATGCTGCTGCCCGTCTCTTGGTTTTTATTTCATTCCATCCATACCAATGTTATAAATGCGAAAGTAACCCTCTCTGTCCCTCTGTCTGTTTGTTATCCTTTTCACAGTTCAACCGCTGAATCGATCTTGACGAAATTTGGCACAGAGATAGCTTGCATCTTGGAGACGAACATAGAATACTTTTTATCCCGGAAAATCAAATAGTTCCCACGGAATATTTAAAAACCCTATATTCACGCGGACGAAGCTAGTAATCAATACAACAGTATCGTGATACACAAGATAGGTACCGATGCTGGCGTTGGCCGACCGGGCGACCTCGCAGCCATATACAGTGGACAATGTTGCTTGACAGCCGTAAATGAGCAGACGCTTAAGTACTTACTCATAACTAGTTATAAAAGTAATAAAATATTTCGATCCGCCACAGGGGACAGAGTTAACTTAGAGTAGAATGTCAGGAAGGAGACGTGAACCTATGTATATAGTATTGTTGGCCTTAAATTTTTTACAAAGACAATTATTAGTACATATTTAAACGGTGCTTCGCGGCGCAGGTAACATAAGGAAACGAATTATTGAGAATTTAAAAACTATGTTGTGGTTATCCCACCGGAACATCATTTTTCCTTCTCCGATGTATGTTCGCAAATTTTTCTTTTGATTAAAGTGATGAAACGAGCAAAACGTTCACCTGATGGTTAGTGCAACGTATACCCATAACAAATGCTGTGACACCCAGAAAACTTCTGTGTGACACAAAAGTTCTTAAGTCTCATATGTCCAGTGATTACGCTAGCTCACAGTGCCCTTCTAACCGAAACACAGTAATGTTTTCACACTACCGCTTCACGGCAGTATAACTGGCCCTGGGGTGTTAATTGGGTCTCTGACTGTGATTATACCAATGTTATACAGCCACTTTGCTGCGATTCATATTCTGTGAAAGCGTAGTTGTTCTATCTTCCACGGGTGAGAATTTACGATAATATTGAAGTTGTACAATCCATACTAATATTATAAATGCGATAGTAAGTCTCTCTGTCCCTCTGTCTATTTGTTACCTTTTCACGATTCAACCGTTGAACCGATCTTGATGAAGTTCAGCATATATCCCGGAAAATATCCCGAAAAATAAAAGAGATCCCATGTGATACTTAAAAACCCTAAATTCAAGCGGAGGAAGTCGCGGCCATCAGCTAGTAAGTTCTGAAATCTCGTCTCTATTGGATATCCATAGACTAAAGCAGTGATTCCCATAGTGGTCTATATCAACCCCTAGGGGTCTATGACAACCTGCAAGGAGTCTACGTCAGCGAAAAAAAATTTGGGGGTCCATGAAATGAAAATGGGGGTCCACGATAGTGGATCTCAACACATACATTGATAGTACCTATTTACTTACATCATACTATGTTATAATATCAAAACATATACATTATTTGTAAAAAGTACATATGAAGATACAAAATTTTATTTTGAGTAGTTTTAATTTAAATTCAATTAATAAATGTATAAATTAACATGTGTTTTTACTTTAAGTTTTTAACACTAAACTTCACTACAGTTAGAAATTTACAGGAAATCAATATCAGGTAAGTAGGGGGTCTACCCAACACGGAAAAACATGGCAAGGGGTCTACGACACAAAAAAGTTTGGGGAACTCTGGACTAAAACGTCGTATAATCACACGTTAAACAATATCCACAATAACCAACATCTGGAACACGTTTCTGATTTTCAAATCTCTGATTGTTAACTATATGATCGCGCAAAACGCTATTGAGATCCTTGGTTATGTTTACAAAGTGTTCATAGAAGGCTGTAAGTATAAAAAAATAATGATATTAGACTAGCTGACCGTTTTATTTTGCAGTCACGCTCTTTTCAAGATTTCGAACGAAAAAATTCAAGTACTGGCGAAACAACTCGAAATATTCATGAATATTCAACGAAATCGCCACTGTAAACATTAAAGTTGGGTGCAGTTACATCTCATTCATGTTTTATTTTTAATTTCGAATAGTTTATGGTATTGTACGCGGATGAAAAACAAGAATTTGTTTATGCGGTACGGTCGCTTTGTTCGGTACGGTAGTTGTGGTAATATTTTTAATTTGTTTTGTTTTTCGTATCTTTGTGTTTACAAAGTTGCTCAATTGTTCAAAACCAACAAACTATCTGTCTTCGGTTCTGGTTGGGTTGTGGTTGTCCCCGTGTCTCTGACACTGCGTCGTAGCCTTCGATGTTATCGCAGTGTGGGCGTTATATCGCATAGTAAATCCTCATATTGGGAGAAAAGGCATATGTATAGAGTCTGCTGATGAAGAGAAAGACGGTTAAAAAATTCAAGATTTATTTAATTAAACAAATTGAGTTATACTAATCCAAACATACGCATAGAAAGGCTTCATAAATAAACGGCACGATAAATACATATCTAAGTAATTAGTTATCTGCGGTCAATACGATGGAGTACCAATAAAAAACGGAGCTTATCTGCCGATCCACGTCACCTTGACAATGAAACCCAATACATTTAATCTCATTATTGCAGTAAGAGATTTATCCAACATTACAAAATCACAGGCTTCGGACTGTTGTTTACAAATCTATGTGTGACTTTCTATTATTATACCGAAGCACTGGGAATCTATTCTTTAGATTTTTCGTGACGTCATTATACTTAAAAATTCAATAAAAAATATTCCAGCATTCTTCTTGCGTAAAATAACGCTGTAAAAGTGTAGTATTTGCTTTAACTTCGTTTTACGTATTATGAAACCATTTACTTGGGAATGTGTTAGTCAGTTTATCATTCAATTTGCACTGTTTTTTTTCTTATGTTTATGTAAGACTATGACGAGACTAGTAAATTGTTTACCTGATGGTAAGTGCAACGCCAGCCCATAACAAATGCTGTCACCCAGAACATTTCCGTGTGGCACCGCACTGTACTCGTCACACTGAAGTAAGTGCCTTCAGACAGTAATGTTTGCACAGTACTGCTTCCACATCAGAATAACTGACTCTGCACTGCTACCTACCTAGATAGATTCCTGCCACCAGTAAACTGCTTGTCAGCCTTTTTTGAACCAGTGTGTTCACCTTTTCGATTCCCGTCGCCGGTTTTGTAGTCGTAGGTCGCGTTTTTTTGTTGTATGTGCAGTACGCTGTTAGCCCGGCGGCTCTGGGAGCCCAGGACCCGCGGATTCTAGTACTCTAACCACTAAGCCGTAAAATATTAATTTAAATTAAATATTAGTCAAATAATAATGAGTAGCTAAAAGACGGTTTACTTACATGAACAACCCGACTTCGAAAGTCACTAAATTGCTAATTCCTAATTTAAGTGCTACTGTCAACTACACTGCAGCGCGGAGACGAAGCTGGTGCCATGCAGAGGGATGTATATAGGCTTTTACTCGCAAGACTTACTTATTTTAATCTATACACTATCCATATAATGATTAATTAATAGGGGCACATAAAAATTCTATCATAAACGTGTTTAAATGAAAGCGCATTTACGAGTAAATAGGACTTTAGTTGATTTACCCTTTCCTTTCTTTGGTTCACATAGGAATAATAAATCACGAACAATTATTATTGTTACGATTCCACGACAATGTCCAGCTCTGCAAGCTCGGTTTTTGTTTTAGCGAATTTATTCAGATTCGTTATTTCGTGACTAAATAAGTGTACTCGGATTAAAACATCCCACTGTGGGAAATTACATATTCTTGTTACTTATGTTTAATAATATTCGGTCTCAAAAAAAAAACAACAACGACTTCCTGCTTGTTTTGATCTATTGTGTCATAAATAATTCTCAAAAATAACTAAACTTAAGATACCAGAGCGATTTCGTTCAGTAATTATCAACTTCGAAATGTCAAACCAAAGTATATTAAAACGTTTTTTTTTAGAAATCAGATCAATATTTCGTCTTCACAAATGTTTTACGTCATAACAGTTTATTGGTGGTAGAATTCTTATGCAGGAATCACCCACGCTAGTAGGTAACACCGCTGGGCCAGTTATTCTGCCGTGAAGCAGTATTGTGCAAAAATTACTGTGTTTCGGTTTGAAGGGCACCTGTGAGCTGGTCTAATGCCATATAATAGTTATAACCTGATGTCTCAGGGTGATAGGCGCAGTGTGGTGTCACACAGAAATTTTCTGGATGACACAGCTTTTGTTATGAGCATACCATCAGTTCCACGTTTCGTCATTTTATACAATAAAAAAGGGTTATAAATATATGTCTTAATTTTTTTTCTTTTTCCTAGGTAATATAAGTGCTGTGTTTACGTACAAATGGAAGGGCGAGGAGATCACGCGACTGGTGGACAACGGCACGCGCGTCATGATCGCCATCATCCAGGGCCGCACCTTCACACACATTAATAATAACATCAACAAGTACGTGGACTTAAAATTACAATTCCTCTAATGTGCTCACCGACTTAGATATTTGGAAGATTTCCATGTTATTAGGAATTTCACAAGGTTACCTATTATGATTATTTTGCTGTTGGATCCCTTCCTACTCTATTTTTATCCGGCTCTTCGTATTACTGTAACATGCATGGCAGTATTTTACTTCATCATATTCAAAAACTGTTGTTACTACAATTATGAAAGTAATAGGCATTAATATGCCAGCCTTAACTTTCTCGTATATGTAAGATTACAGAAAGGAATGGAGGAGATTGTTTATTCACGTAATTATCTACACATCTGTGAATCATTTTATATGCAAGTACGGCTCACAAACTTGCACTCTGTTTACCTGATGATAAGTAATCACGTAAACTACTGTATTCTCGATAATGATCTAAAATGTAAGCGCGTTGCAACCTCTGAGGACCGAGATTAAATATTTTGTTGCTCGCAATTGGATCTCCGATTCTCTTCACTCACGTTTACTGGTGGTAGGATTTCTATGCAGGAATTCGCCTAGGTCGGTAGCATCCCAGGCCAGGTATTCCGTCGTGAAGCAATAGTGTGCAAACATTACTGTGTTTCGGTTTGAAGCGCACTCAGAGCTAGTGTAATTACAGGGCATATGAGACTTAAGAACTGATGTTTCAGGGTGACGGGCTCAGTGTGGTGGCACACAGAAATGTTCTTTGACACAGCATTTGTTATAGGCAATCGTTCTACTAACCATCAGGTGAACGTTTTGCACGTGTCATCACTTTATCCAAAATAAAAAAAATGGGATTGTATTCCAGACTGAAACACAAATTTATGGTTTTTGAGTCTGATTGTATTGTGTGAAATTTATGTCTAAAGTAATTACAAGGGAAAGTTAATTTGCTAAGATCCGCACGTAAAATATACCAAGTTTTTGAATAGCACCGCCCGCTCCCTCCCCTCAATAGCGTGCACTATCGAACTAAAACTGCTAACACTACCACTACTACTAGCCAATACACACCACTGTAGTCGGGAACACGACACGTGTTTCAAAACGAGGCATTATAAAGTGATAATGCGATATCTCGGCTGTTGACTGTCGTAGATGTAGACAGTGTATATAAACACGTGTCTCGTGCATAAATTTATGTCCGTAAAATGCACTGACAATAGGATAAATTCTTTTTTTTTTTGATAAAGTGTCGAGACGAGCAAAACGTTCACCTGATGGTAAGTGCAACGTTTGCCCATAACAGATGCTGTGTTACTCAGAATATTTCTGTGTAGCACCACACTGCGCCCGTCACCCTGAGACATAAGTTCTTAAGTCTCATATGCCCAGTGATTACGCTAGCTCTCAGTGCCCTTTAGACCGAAACACAGTAATGTTTGCACACTACTGCTTCACGGCAGAATAACTGGCCCTGGGGTGGTACCTACCTAGACGCAAAGCGCATCCTTCCTGGATCTAGCCGACATTATTATTACTCGTATATTTACTATATTATTCACAAGCACACTGTTTTCTGCAGGACGTCGGTGCTATTCGTGTCGATCTCATTCATCGTTCTGATGGTGATCTCCCTCGCCTGGCTGGTCTTCTACTACATACAGCGTTTCCGATACATACACGCCAAGGACCGCCTCTCTGTGAGTACGATTGTATTATTATTATATATATGATGAGCAGCATTAATGGTGGAGGGTTTACACTTGTGGTAGTTGATACCAACGGCGTCGCCAGCCAATGGGCCGGGGGGTGGGGGTGGGGGGGCAAGTTTCGACCACGGCAACAATTACCGAATACTTTTGTAAGTTATCAACGGCGCAGGATATTACGGCGCATGTGGCCATGATTTTTTTTACAGGTAAACAATCAACGTTCTTCTCTTCAAAACGATAATTTTACTAAGCCATTATGATATTAACAGTAATATAAATACTTAAATATTAAGAGTTCATTCACTTTAATAATCGTCGTTATGTTGTTAAAGTTACAAAATGTATTAGCGGCAATAAAACAACACATACCTGTTGGCGTAGTGGTTAGTGTACTTGAATTCTGCTTTTGAATCCCTGCCGGCGCCAGCATTTGTGCAAAAACAACAATTTGTGTTTGTCCGGATTTCCTGGTCTGGTTGTGTTGAGCATGTCAAATTTATGTTTGGAAAACGCACCCATGATTCAGGAGAAAACCCTAATGTGGGGCATCATTTAAAAAAAAAACTGAATAAAAAAATATTGATAAATATTATCACGTCTAATTTTTGAATCAACAATATAAACTTTTTTCTAGAAACGCCTGTGCTGTGCGGCTAAAAAGGCGCTATCGAAAATACCCACAAAAAGTTTAAAGACTGATGACCGGGTAAGTGTTCAGGAACGAATGTCTAATGTTACAAAATGTCTATATATAACTAACGCATGGGCTTCTGTTTGTTGCAGGAAGTACAAGGAGACGGCGAATGCTGCGCCATCTGTATAGAGCCTTATAAAGTATCGGAAACGCTTAGATCTCTTCCTTGTAGGTGAGTTAGTATTATTAATTTTACTGCATTTTACTTAAATTTACCTCAAATATTACCCGCGTCTAATCTAATATCGGGATAAAAGGTATCTAACATCCTTTTATCTATAACGCCAGACACTTGGTAGCAGACAAAAATATCAGCTCGTACCATAAAGTAAGAGAACTGGAAGACCTAAGTTACGATCTAAGAGGCTGTCTGTCTGGCAGTGGTGGTAGAATCTCTGTGCAAGAATCCGCCTAAGTAGTTACCGCTGCGCCAACTATCTTACCGTCAAGCAGTGGCAAACATCACTGTTTCGCTTTGAAACTGTATGGCACTGAAATTGTAATTACATACAAAGTTTTAAGAACAGAAGTCTCAGGGTTACGAGCGCAGAGCAGCGTCACCCAGAACTTTCCAACGCAAAGTTCCGGGTGACATCACGGTCATGGGCAAGCGTGGCATTGCATTAGGTGCACGACTGACTCGTCTTGTCACTTACTTCCATGATTTGCATTGTCTATGAATCACAGTGACCACTTCCCATCAAGTGGGTTAAAGGCAGTTTTGTCATATAAAACGATGGATTCTGTTATGCCATTTCATTATCCATCCATATCTGTCGGTCTCGAACGAATAACATCTAAGACTATCAACTGTAACCTTAAAATTCTTTAATAACCGTATGTATACATTACAGACACGACTTCCACAAGAACTGCATCGATCCGTGGCTGTTAGAACACCGCACCTGTCCCATGTGTAAGATGGACATACTGAAGTATTACGGCTTCGTGGTGAGTGCCAATAACAAATACACCCAGAGACTTAAAAAAAAACATGTTTGCAGTTCAGGCGCGGCAGAAGTAAAACTTTCAGAAAACTAAACTTCGAGAGAAAGAGACGAATGCAGACTATCAGGAGTAGGATAATTATAGGGTTTATTTATTTAAATATTGTTACAAATTTTAAACATTATTTTACATTCTATTCATATACGTATTATAGATATTAGAATTCGAAAATATAAATATAGTGGGAAACACATTATACAGTATTCTTTTTCATTCTCTCGCAGGCTGCTCTCGCGAAACAAACAAACAAAGCCTATAGATTTGTTTGTTTCTGTTTCGTTTCATCGAATTTAAATCATAACTATTCTTAAGAAGTTTTCTCTTCAAAAAGCAAACTCGGTGCACGTAACAGAAGTGAAACTTATATATTAGAAATTTGATTAAAATAAGAATAAACTTGAAAACTGTGTATTAGATATACAATGGGCGTTTCTGGGCGAACTAAATTCTAAGTTGCTAAACCAGTCACTCAGCAAAAACAAAGCTAAGGTGTTAGTAACTGAGTACACTGCTTGTCAACCATAACAGGCAAGCTCTAGGCAAGCTAGATGGCACAGATAGCGACAGCCCATTGTATAGCTCTCTTTCTCCTTCTCTCTGCGTTATATCTTACTTCTCTCTCATGTAAAAAATGTGCGTAAACATGACGCGTCCTTAAAATTTCACCCTCAATTCTCGTCTTTGTCCCACAACAGGATATTCCTTATCGTGGGTGCTTTTCACAGACAAAGTATTTATGCCAACAGACCAAACAAACATTTGTTTCGTGCGTTAATCGAACCGGCAATTAGCGGTAGAAACTATACAGGAGAAATCCAAATATAGCATGTGTGAGATGCTTGATATATTTACTTCTTTTAATAAGGAGAAGAGCTTAAGAGAATCTACCAGCCCATCTCAGCTCGTGGGTGTCGTAAAAGTCGACAGAGGGAAAATAAAAATCAGAAGATGGGCTGCAACCCGGTTACCAACCCGCCTGCCAAGCGTGGCAACTATGACAAAATCCCACAAAATAAGAGCCACAAACTTTTGTGACCGTCTACGGGGAGGCCTATTTACAGCAGTGGACTAGTGATAAGCTGAATTGGTGATGATGATGAATCTTTATGATAAGTTTTATTAATCGTTATATATATTGTCTGTTTTAGTTTACTGGCAGCCAGGAGAGCATCCTCCAGCTGGAAGTAGAGGAGGCGCGAAGCCGAGCGCTCAGCCCCGCGAGGAACAGGCACCCACTCACACTTGTAAGTTGATAATGAACCCCTCGATTCTAACCATAATAATGCATCGATAAATCCATCGACTACTGCAAAACCGTGCAGGTCGTCGCTTCATTTAGTGGTGTGTCCATATAAACTAAAATAATTATTCCCCATGAGTTTATCTGACGCCCTACATTCAACAACATGGGCAAAAAAAGGTTGAAATTATGTGGCTTTATTCACATCCGGCTCGAAGGACCATTCAACGGTTTTTACTTGCACCGTTCGTTCTAAAGTTCCTTAGTCATTCCTTCAACAACTAGAGCCACGTAAATGGTATTCTTGATAATTTACAGTTGGTAGTGCAACTGTATACTCTGCTAGATAGATTGACAAACCCTGTGATTGGCTGGCTAGGCCGAAAAAGAACTACACTGTTTCGGTTTGAAGGGAACTGAAAACTAGTGTAATAATTAGGAACTCATGTCTCAGGGGGCGGACGCAATGTGGCACCGCAGCATATATATTAGTTATTGAATACTACGCATTTTGCGTATGATTCGTCATTATGCGTTCGATGATCGAGGACAGACTAAAGAACCTCGGTGACCACTTACCATCGTGTGGACGCTACTCATTGTAACAAAAAGTGAAATCATCTATTTATGCATGTTTGTTAGCTGACGAGCGACAACTCGTACGAGGCGGGCAGCGAGCGAAGCAGCCGCGCTTCATCGCCCGACGAGCTGGTGCCGTCGCTACGCTGTGACGCGCCGCGAGATGGTAGCCCTGACCACCACAGGTACTAACATTTTCTTTTATATTGGTATTTTTAATTGATTTCTTACGTTTTCTTGATAGTAAGTCATTCGTTACGATATGATATTTGACAGGGATTCGTAATTTAAAACCTAAAACCAAGTATTTTTTTATCCTGAATTGTTATAACCGACCATATATAGGTGTGAGGAAATCCATTATCCCATCCTATGAGTTTAGTAAAATATGGCTAAGATAGAGGCCAGAAAAACTTTGTAGCTTTTGACAAATGGCGAAAAAACCATTACAGGTGTGCGGTATATGGTGCGCAACGTCTGATAGTATAGTAGGAAATCAAACAGACTATAATTATTACAGCAATTTCCTTAAATATTGGGAGAGGCTTACGTTCAGCGTTGGACTAATAATGAGATTTGGTTGAGACCTAAATCCACATCCAATATGGTACAGCTCATTTAATAAGTATAATCCAGATAAAGAATGTCAGGAATGAAGCATATACATATTAATTTTATTCATTTAATCATCAAACTAACCGTAGAAAAATATTTAGCTTCTACTAGGTATTTAATTAAAAATTTATACCAAATTAATTGTGAAATATTCTTGTCACCAGATCATGTACATCTTCTCCATCTGGCGGGCCAAGAGCGGAGTGTTCGAGGCAGGATACGGTATCCGACGGTTCCGCTAACGACGCCCACGATTGAGGGTTGGCCGTTGGCGTATTAGCCCATCATTTGCAATTGTGACGTTCGCCAAACACCCCATCTCTACCTTCATCAGTGACGTATAGCCCTGAATGAATGTTTTACTGCTTTGGCGTATAATTCCAGCAATTGTGACGTTTGCCAAACTATCTACACTTACATTCATCTGTGACGTATATGGTCTGAATGAGTACCCTGCTGGATGTTGGTGTGTTGGTGTAACATTTGCTACTATAACGTTTGCCAAACTGTGCATCCTTACATTCACATGTGACGTGTATGGTTGTGTAATTGCGTTGCTGTGTTGGCGTATTGGCTCAACGCCGTCATATCTACATGAATAATTGTTGAGGTGATTGATGAACTACAGACTTTTGCTTAGTTATAGGACACGCTGAAGCCTGTCGTCTAAGTGGCATGTTGGTTTAACAACTAAAAGGAAGCAATCATGATGATTGTCAAATCTTCACTTATTTAGCAACATATTTGATATGATAATGATTTCTAGAGTGATGATCTAAGGTATGTCACGGTTTTTAAAGCATATTGACTCAGGGAGATTATGTTATGGATTGGCATATTATCCACCATAATTGAGAAACCAAAGTTTCCTTTCAAATCTACAGACCAATTACGCAAACAAGGACCAACTGTGGCTTAGAGGCGTAAAAAGTGAACGAGGTATGTAGTTCAAGTGCGAGTGTTAAACAGTGAGACGTTATGTGTTCATTTACGAAGTAATCACGACATAGTTAAGTATAACAAATTATAAAAAATACTCAAAAAATTAAAAAAAAAATATCATTATATAATACTTGTGGACTCCAGTGACCATAGCGGTAGTTCAGGTTGATGACAAGTGATATTTTTGGAATATGTAAAGAACATTGTTGGTTTATAAGGAATATCTAGTTAAATATTAGGTACGAAACACCGCGACTCCGCCTAGTCAACGAAATAGTGTTCTTGCGACATACATTTATGCCATTTATGTGGAATTATGAGCCGTTGTCATGTTGTACTTATATGCTAAATTCGTTTGATTGATCTCATTCATGTATCCTAAATCCTTTTTTAATGTGGACAATCATTGAACTTTGTTCACGTGTCACGTTTGTGTTATTGTATACATTGCTCAATATTTATAGCAAATACTATTTGAGTTCCATCCAGGAAAGCGGGAGTTTTAAACACTAATCTTATCAACAAAATTTCAAATCCGGCTCGAAGGACCATATTTTGTGACAAGTTTTATTATTTATTGTCTTCACAAGAAAAATAGTCTTCCGTTTATATATTGTAGAGTTTAGGAAGTGACGGAGTTGAGGAACGTAAATTCATAATTAATATTTATTAATGTTTCATCTTAAATATGTTTTCTTTGTTGAAAACAGAGAAAATTGGCAGTAGTATTTGCTGTAAAAATATACTGATTGTACTTCAAACAAAACGTGTTTTTTCTACAGTACTTTAAAATGGGGAATATTTAAATGAAGTGTTTGTTTAGACTGCAGAATTGACTTCGTTTTGTTTCAGAGTATAATAAATATAGTGTGTACAATTTGACTACTATTTTATAAAGATTTGAATATATGTAAAATGTAAGAACGTATCGGTTGTGGTGGCCCTAGAAAGCTCTTAACGTTTGTCTTTGGAATAAGGCTATCCGTCCATAGATATTACGTTCTAACTAATCAATATTACATGTTTCGCTGCTTTATTTCTATAATAACGATATTACTAATAGTTTTATTAAAAGTCTTAGATTGTGGACCTGGTATTGTAAAAATATTATTTGGCTTCTGATAGTATTGTGCGAACTGCCTGATAATGTGAGCGTTTTTAAATTACATCTTAACACATTTTAATTTGTATTCAAAATCGCGGGCTGATGATCAATCTAGTACTTTAAACGAGCTAAGAAATTGGTACCAACTTTGTATTCTTTGGTTTGAAGGTGTAATGATCTAAGAGTTTAAATTAATTCATTTTAATTCTAATACATGAAACGAATTATTGTCATTAAATGCATTTTCATTGTTTTTGGGCCTTAACACATTTCATCAAGTTGATTTAGGTAATTGCGGTAAAACAGACTGTAGACATATTATATTAATTTGGTGGCTCTAAGAAAATGGTAGATGAAAAAATCTAGTCTGAACTAACTACGAGTTATGTCGCTTTTTTTGTTTTGTTTAAAATATATGTATTTTTTGTTTTATATCGCCCACTTTCTTTCAACCAAAGTTTTAATCGATTTTAATGAGATGGTTTACTAAAAAGCGATGTTATTCGTTCTATTTTATTTTAAAGGTTAAATAATTTTTTCTTTAAGTATTATATAAGTGAGCATTTAAGTTAACTCTGTACGCCTAAGGTACTTATTGCGAAATCCATTGGATTTTATATTAACAAGGAGACTGTTCTGTACTTTAAAATAACGACAGCTTATGGTGTAAAGATATATTTACATTCCCTAATTGAAAATATTCTAAATCGTACTCCCGAGTGTGTACATGAAATGTTAAAAATAAAAACCAATACAGTATTGAAATTTGCGTTTTATTGTAGATGCTTGAAATTACATTTCGAAATTGAAACCTTTAACTTTCTCCTTTCTGGTGAAAAGTTTTGGACGCGTGGTTTATCCCCCGCCACGTAAAAAAAATGTTATTTCAGTTATGTTATAACAGAAGGTATTTCTTTTTTAATGTCAATTTCCAAAAGTTCCATTGTAAATCTGTTTATGGACTGTGTATTATGATTTGCTAAAGAAGAAGTAAGAGGAATTAAAATGAAAAAATGCATAATAATATCAACGTAATAGCTTTTACTTTACTTTCGATTCATTAAGTGACTAAAATGTATTGCGTAGAATTCAATAGAAAAATGTGTCACACTGGCTGTCTCTCTTGCACCCGCAATAGCATACCCGTAATACCTACTTACTGAGTAATAGGTAACATCGAAATCTCACTCTTTTTTAAAGGTCATATTCGAAGTCTCCTTCAGACCGAAGCACAGTCATGTTTGCTAGGGATGGGTGATACAAAACGAACATAGATATTGAATCTACTGAAACTATATAACGGATATCTGGCGAAAAACTATTTTGGTCCATGTGATGCGCATCGCATCGATCCTCATATCGTAATATAGTTTCGTTTCTTTCGTACCGAATTGAACCGAGTGGCTACCATTCTAAACCATATATTTGATGAATTAAGTCTGTAAATTGTTCATAACAATTTGGCATGTGCGTGTGGTCTGAGGGATCTTTTTAAAAAGTTGATTCAATCCTTACGAAACTAAGGATTTAGTAAATAATTGTAAAAACATTATAGTGGAGTTAAAAATTTGTAAAACCTGTATTAAATAAGTTATGGTCAATTAACGGGATCCCTCAATCGGGACGCTTGAAGAAAATACCATAACGCATATCTCGGAATATACTTCTTTCCAGTTTTTAATTTTCATTTCAATAATTTGTAAAAACTATTAACATTTTTATATTCATTTGAACATCCCAAATTATAACGGTCTTTTTGGATCCCTCGACACTCCACATATGCGCAGACTAAAGGATCTTCAAATCACCGCCTCAGGCTGAATAAATACTTAACATTCATTTTCCATATTTTAATTACACTTACTCGCAAGAATGAATTTGTAAAACAAAAATGATGACTAAACACTTACTGGTTCAACAGCAAATGTAAGTTAAAAAAATTAACGTTCGATCTGAGGGATCCTTATTTTGGTCTTTATACAACGTTACTCATAATTGGTTTAACATGCCGGCTAACAACCTATGCTACTTTGATCTGATAAACACAAGGGTGAAGCTTTAATGACAAAATTGAATACTAAAAATGTCCATACAAAACTTTAAAATTATTTGCTTTGTAAAACTTTACGCGACTCTGACTCAGAAAGTCGTTTCCGCGAACCAGACAAATTCAAAATACGTTTTCTTCTCCATTTAATGTATGTTACCCTACAACGGCGTCATATTAACAGATTTACTTCGCAACAGATTCCCTTAGGCTTCATGTTATCCTAGTACTTGCGAGTTCTTTCGATGGCAGCTTAATGGAAAATCGCCCAATTAAATTTTTGAGTTCATTGCCTCAACCAGCTGTATAACACCTATGAGTTTTAAGCAAATTCTTTGAGTCGACATATCTCCTACAGGTATCACGCTATGAGGCTCTATATATTTTTTGGGGCATGAACACATCGTCATTATCACAAGCCCAGCCTGACGGGATCTAAAGGACATTACGAATGACCCTGTATATTCAACCCAACTTCGTAGAGAGACCGAGGCAACATCAATAATTGTTAAAAAACTTTTTACTAAAATTTGACACATCTTCCTTATTAGTGTTATACTCAAAGAGAAAACACATTTTTTTACATTAGAAGGAAAAATCTGTATAGGGGTGACCATACATTACCGAAACGGAACAAAGACATCTTGTTTAAAAAAAACTATAAGAAAAACATTTGTACAGTGACATTAATAAAGAATAGAAAGATAAGATAGGTTGTGTTTTAGTAACATTGTGACTCCGTGAGAAGAGAAACAAAGACAAAGAGTAGTGAGCGTATTATATATTAGCAGGATTAATAATAACTTTATGTTCGGAATCGGTAAGTCTATAGGACAAAGTATCTAAACATATAGGGTCTTCTTTATTATTAGCATCAGGTGAACGTTTTGCTCGGCTCGTCACTTTATCCAATAAAAAAAATCCAAGTGTAAGATGTTGAAATTATTTAAGTAAGTATGCTTTACATGAATCTCTTAAAGATGAATTAAACCAAATTCTTTTAATTTGATTAATACAGCAAGACAACTCAATGCCAGCACGTTGCGAAGCTGTCTTAGACTTCCGTGGATAGGCTCCTAAATATTTAATGACTATTTAAAATACATTAAATTATGTAAAAAAATCATGACTGTCAAAATAGATATTATTTTTATTTCTTCATGGAAGCAATCGTAAATTATTTTTTCAGTGCCAAGTGACATATCCAGGTTTAAACCTTCAAATATTTCAACAGAAGAGAGAAGATACAATTTTCAGATAAATAGCAATCTTAAAATCACCAAGACTTTAAAATTTCGATCGACAGTAAATGAAGATATACAACAAAAATAATTATTATCTCTATTTACTGATGAGCATTACAATATTTTCTAAAATGATATAAAATATCAAAATTATTACAATATCAAATAGTTAACATTGGTTTTCGTATTTTATAATTGGTTTTATTTATCTCGATTACTATCTTCGTCAAAATACTGCTGTGTAGCTGTAAGTATGGTATACCTACAAATATACACGAGATAAATATGGCCACGTACTTTTATATAATCTAAGATCAATACAGGATAAAGCAGCATAGAGAGTTATTTACCTCAATAACAATAAGTGTTTAAACATTTTATTTGATTTTTTGTACCTATTTATTTCTCTTCTCTATCTCTTAACTCCATCACAAGGACTTTTGGTGCCAACTCGAAAAGTGGCAGTAGTGTTTTAATTTAATTTTGTAATTTCTGTGTATATTTGGAGTTTTGATGTTTAATATTGATAGTTTATTATGCAGCAAGTGCTCCTGAAAGTGTACAGTGATTGGAAAATTCAATTCGAGACCAAATTGTGCTTTTCGTTTTGTCTCCATCAGTCCAGCAAATCTTCAGTAAAAGTCAACTATCAATTTACTGTCGATCAAAATTTTGAAGTCTTGCTGCTCGGAAATTGGATACTTGGATATGTTACTTAACACCGGAAATTTTACATATTTCTCGAACGATGGTTTATAACATAACACTGCATAAAGTTTTAACATAAAATTGTTGCACTACATAATTGCTTTAATGTTAATAAGTTGTGTACATACTGAAAGTATATTTTCACAATTTATTATTATAATCACAAGCTTTTATTCAACTTGCTCTATTAATATGTGGTCAAATCTTGCAACCGAATTTTAGATCAGTGTCCCCCCAACCGATTGAGCTGATTGGAACACATATGTAACTTCGGTAATAATGCAATAAAATCATAACACGGAGGTGGTCTCATTATGAAGCCGGGAGGTGGTCACAGGAACACCTCAACTTCTCAACATAATTCCGTCGTTGGATTTGTCTTGACAACTATAGACCTAGATGTTCTTCAGAATCACATGTTGGGGCCGGGAGGTTGTTATAGGAACTCCTTAAGTATCCATCATAGCTCCGACGTGTATGGGCAAGTAAGATTTGTATTGACTACAATAGACCTAGATTATGTCCAGGGCCTCAAGATAGAGTTGGGAAGTAGTCATGGTAACTCTTCATTGGATTTGTCTTAACAAGTATTTATTTGATGTACAGCGTCGCATCGCTGGAGATACCGAAAAATGAATTACTGGTGGTAGAATTCCTATTCAGGTTTCCGTCTAGGTAGGTACCATTCCATGGTTATTACGTGGTGGATTCTTCCGAGCTCCAAAAACCCTCTCAGAAATGAGAGGAGGCCTGTGCTCAGCAGTGGGACACTTATAGGCTGAAACTTTACTTTTTTTTACTTTACTCTTTTACTTTGGAATGTATTCAGAACCTTATTTTTAAATACATTCAGAGAATTCTGAAAGTTTAAAATTTTTTGATATTAACTATAGTGCGATGTCTGTTAGCAATATTAGGACATTGAGAACATGGTCTTGCATTTTTCTGAATCATTTGAGTCTGGGTTTACACTTCTGATACACAGCATTGATTTATATAAAAAATGGAGCTCAACACTGCAATTTCTCCTGTACCGTGGAAGCATTTATAGAATTAAATTGCTGATGCTTCGCTGACCACTTAATAAATTAACGCATAAGCGTGCGTAGGGGGAAAACAACACTGATCATGATTATATTTTGCTGATCGATTCTGATACTCACAGCCACGCGGTGGTCTCACAATAATAATAATTATTTAATATTTTATTCATCATTATTACCAGCTCTTTGCTTGCATGGTTTGGTCAAGTCAATTTCTCCATTCTGTATTTCTTACAGTAGATAAAAAAAAACATAAATTAATGATATAGGTATGTAAAAGAAAAAAAAACAAAGATGCAAGTAAAAACAAATTTTATTTTCTATTACGACAGTAAGAGAACACTATCACACAAACGTTCAAAGACAATATTTACATCTTTATTTTGAAATTGAAATTATTTGATATTTAACAGTTACCTACTTAAAATACAATCTAAATCACACTACATCAATTTATACAAACTGTGGTTTAAAAACAATTATACACTTTGTATTAATTTTAACGAGATATTATCTACAAGATAACTTATATAAATTGGGTTAAATAGAACTACCCCTTGTACAGTGTACGTTCATCGGAATAAGTTTTTAATATAAATTATTGTATATTATACAAAACATAATTTTAAAATGTATTTAAAACCTGGCATTCACAATCGGTAATAAAATAAAAATTGTAATAATATTTATAAAACCAATCCGTACGCCAGAGGTAAACAGAATTAGGCACCGAAACGATTTTGTATACAGGAAAGAGAGTATTGTCAGATTCAAATAAATATAATTTAAAGTGACAACGATGGTAAGTGCAATATCTGCTCATAACAAATGCCGTGTTACCAGTCACATTCACATCTCTGTGTGACATCACACTGCGCACGTCACCCTGGGACATCAGAACTTAAGTCCAAGGCCAAGTAATTGCACTAGCTATCTATTTCACGATAGATTTATTAGCACTATGGTGATACCTACCTAGACAGTTTTCTGAATAGAAATCCTACCACCACCCATTCCTTAACCAATTACTTTATAAAAATTATAATGGTTATAACAAAATATAAAACAAAATTTGTTTGAGTTAATGATATAAAATCAGACCTAAAAGGACCCGGTAATATATAATAGACAATAAAATGTAATTAAATCGTTTTCAATACGTACATATTGTAATAATTATGTTTCTGTCTAAATAAAATTATACATTAGTCCACATACATGGAATAGTAAACAAAAGTCAGCATTCGTTTTTGCTCGACAATAAATTATACTAAGATCTGTCTTATTACGTTATTGTGTTTGATGAATATGTTTTGAATCTGTTTGTGGCGACATCTTCCGATCATCTTGGAATATGTCTACGGGTCATGCCAAAAACAAGGTTATAGCTTCCGATTCCTGCGGAAAAATTGAGCAATATCACCAGAGGAAGCTTCGGTGACAGTTAGTTCACAACCTTAAGCCATGAATTTACGCGTTGTACAAATATACGTTAGCGGTCTTATTCATAAAAAAATACTTATAGATAGATTTATAACACTGAATAGTTTTAAAGCTAATTAGGACAACTAAACGTATTATAAAATACCGCAATGGGATACTTCAGCATGGCAATGTTGTCATCCTAATCAAATTTCATATCTACATAGGTGAAACATATGTGAATTCGTATATATTTTGACTGCAAACTTCTGTTAAAAATGATCTCTCTGTAACAAAGCTGTATACCTTCTATATTTTTTATGAATAAGAGCGATAGCCTTCGATCTTACGACATAGTATCTATTGTGCTGTGTACTGACCACTGACACGTGGTCATCATTACAAAGCCCGAAATTACGGAAACATGGGAATAGACTTTCAGCACGTCTAACACCAGTAATGAAATAACTGCATCATTTTTATTTCTTAAGCAATAAATATAATAAAATGATTATTAAAACACCGTAGCTTTTTCTTTAAACAACCATTAGAAGGGAAACGTTACTCGAATATTTAATTTTTAAATTACCTATTTATTATACATTCATTGCCATCAATGATAAATTTAGAATGCTGCTATTTATTTTCTAGACATATAACTAAAATTTTACAATTAGGTGCAGAGATACCGTGCAGTGAAATGATAAATATTAAATAACAATTCAAGTAAACATCGAATCAGTTACTTTCCTCATAATTTCGTCTCGTAAAAATATTTACAAATTTTAGAGCTGAAGCAAATTTAATATGATGTATAATGTTGCAGCATTTTAAAGTTTAAGGGCCTGTTTTACAATCGTGGGATAACTCTTATTTCTGAGATAAATATGTTAGTTTGACAAGTTTTCTTTAGAGAAGCTGTCGAACCGCCATTTCTAACACTCGGTTAAGTTACACGACGAGTGTGAAACAGGCCCTAAGTTACATATTATTGTTAAATACTTTATTACTTCAACGTTTTCACTTTATGTCTTGAAATTAAACTAAAATGTGCTTATAACTAAGCAAAGCCGCAAGCCAAAAGACTTTTTCAGCCAAGAGATGGCCAGAGGCGTTTTTAAAGTCAACTTAAATATCACGTCACAAATACCCTCGGTGGGTAGAAAAAGGACAGCCTGTCTCTTTCATTGAGGGTATTTCATGTCATTGAGGGTACTATTTGTCCAAATATAACTATGCCACTAACCAACACCCAATTAAAAAACCAAAGGCCTGCGCCCAGCAGTGGGACATAGCTATGCTATTAGTTTACTTTTATAACAATCATAGTTGTATATGTTTATATAATTGAAGGCAAACCTGCGAGTCATAGTTATCAAGACAAATCCGAATAAACATTAAAATATAAGAGAATACGGATGTTTTTCACTAGTGAAAATATAGAAATTCAAATTCATATTAGAGGCATAATCCAATATATTAAAAATAATAATCCAATATAGGCATATTGGATTTAGAGTAATGTATTATAACCTATAGCTATACCAAGACACTTTTTGTGGGGTGACAACGTAAGAAAATCTACTAACCCTTTCCTTACGTGGGAGTCGTAAAAGTCGACTAAGGAAAATGCTGGAAAAACTCATGGCATCTGACAGATGCCGGAATACCCATCACAAAAATGTCAGAAGAAAGTTATCACTAACAGTGAAGGTCAGCAACGTCTAAAGTTCGAGGCATCGGTTACGGAGGTCTATTTAGTATTGTTAATAACGTTCTAGAACGTCATATCTTCACCTTAAATCTTACCTTCGCCTTAACGTACAAGCGAACTTTCTCGTGTGTTGTCTTTAGCTTAACGAATAAAGTATAGCCAAGGTTTCAGATTAACAATTAACATTGTTTATAGCGATTTATGGAATTTTCTCGTCGCTCTGTAATCATCGATGACCTATATAAACGCGAGGCAAATGGTTCAATCTTGTACATTTGAGTTGAATACACTAGAGGTCTCCTCGGTGTGATGCTTTATTAATCCAAATCAGCCAATCCACCGCTCAGTTTGGCTGTTACGGCAAATAGAAAGGGACAAGCTTATGTCCAGCAGTGGAATGCTACGAGGCTAATAATGGTAACAAAACACACGAAATATAGAATAAAAGAATGTGCCCGCAGATGTAATACATCAAAATTTATGGTTATTGGATCTTCATTATCATTTCAGCCTATTTCAGTCCACCGCTGAACAAAGACCTCTATAGATTTATTAGTAGCTCCTATTTTAGGGGATTTTGCCATAGTTGCCACACTTGGCAGGCAGGTTGGCAATAGCAGTTTATTTATTCAGACGTTCCTAGAAAAATGCTGCTGCCCAACTCCTGGTATTAATTTTCCCTATGTCGACTTTTACGAAACCCATGGGATGAGATGGGGTGGTAGATTCTCTTATGACGCCACTACACGTCCCGTTATCATTAATCATTATTTTAAAAAATGAGAAAAAAGGCGTGGTTTTTTCTTCGGTTACTAATGAATTGAAAACAGTGACATCTTTTGATCTCGTAATTAACTAGTTAGTCATTTAGTTAATCATGTAAAATGCTCGGTTTTCAAGTAGTTTTTTTTTTGGTGCTAAATTAACAAATACGTTATAATTTTAGTCCTTTTATTTCATCCAAATTGGTTTTAATTATTTATGGACGAGCTGTACATTTCCGTCACGGCACACAAGTCGGTCTTGAACAAGAAGCGTTAACATACATACATACATACAGCCACGCCTTTTTCCCATATCAGGGGTAGGCAGAGGCAACTCACGTACACTTTTAGCCCTCGCAGGAAACGAGACGTGACGGGCGGTTTTGCTACGAGTCAAAAAATTCTTAGTCTCCATTGCGTTCTCACGTTTGCGAATTGCGTGATTAACAAATCCTTCCATTCTAAATCCTATTTCCAGGAGTGAATTATTAAATTTGTATTTATATGTCTATTTAAGATAGTATTTTTGATGAAGAAGAGACAGATTGACATACCTAATTACCTATTTAACCTACTTTGGTTTAGCCATAGTCGGATAGGAATGGAACTCACGAGACATTTTAGTGCTTTCTGGAAAGGGTTAGAGGAACAAGATAGGAAGATGCCCTTCGTTATGTACATGTTCCAGTGTTTCGGAAGGTACGTTGATATCTTTGGAAGTGACGCCTTCTGATTTTCATATGGAAAGACCTAAGGAACCTTATTTTCTTGAGAAGGGGTCCACGTTAAAACACAAGTTTGTAATGTTCCTAAGCCGGGTGTAGCTGGGGCGCGTTGGCGGCGAGTTCTCGTACAAAGAACGCGTCGAAGTTAAACTCCAATCATTTGTCCCAGAGGCCGGCTTCTTTCATCTTCGTGTGGAAGTATTTTTCTAGGAGGTTAGCGCATCTGTAAAGTCCATGATTTATTCTATGAATGCCTTGGGTTTGCAGATTGTCTTTAAGGTTTAAAATGGCTACCAAATAGTGGTCCTTGCAGCGCAGAGATGCGTCTAGGTAGGCACCACCGTTATTCTGCCGTGGAGCAGTAGTGTGCAAACGTTATGTTTCGGTTTGAAGGGCTTGGAAGCTAGTGTAATCACTTCGCATATGAGACTTAGAACCGTCTCAGGGTGAGGGGCGCAGTGTGGCACGCACAGAAATGTTCTGGGTGACACAGCATTCGTTATGGGCAGCTCGTTGCGCTTACCATCCGGTGAACGTTTTGCTCGTTTCGTCACTTTATCCAATAAATAATATGTGAATTACCTATAATAGTCCGTATCCGGCGAGTTGTAAAGGCGGCAGTTGGTGAAGATCCTCGTCATGTCCGCAATGAACAGTCTCTTGGACACGTAGTAACGGGACTTAAGCCTTTCACTCATCGTACGGAGATCTGTAAATAATGAAACACCGTTACAATTTTTCACGCTGTGTGGAGGTGGCTTAAGGGAATCTACCACCCCATCTCATCCCGTGGGTGCAGTAAAACTCGACAAAATTAAAACAAGAAAATGGGCACAAGCTTCTTCCTAGATCATCTGAATTTGCCAAGCGTTGCAACTAATGCAAAATCCCCCCAAAATAAAAGCTGCAAACTTTTGTGGAAATTTATAGGGGAGGTCTATGTTCAGCAGTGGACTAGTGGTAGGCTGAAGTGATGATTATGATGTTATGATGTTACAATTTTCATCACAATCCACCAATGGACATAGATTTCTCGAGTACGTCATCACTGGCAACACGCACTGGTTGTAAACTTTCCTTTCGAGACATTGAGATATACTCGACGAGAAGATGTGACGTAGTTCCCCGAACGCTAACCAGCCGAGTTGCGCCCGTCGATTGACCTCTTGGTCGAAGTTGGACCTACCTAGTCGGACAATCTGTCCTAGGTATACATATCCGTCAATAACTTCGAGCGTAGTGTTCTCAACAACAACCGGTATAGGTGAGACATGGACGTTAGACATGATCTTCGTCTTGTCCATGTTCATCCTATTCCATCTGGTCCATGTTCGTCCTAGAATATCCGTTTACCCTCACGCGTTGAACCTGGATGATAATCGATTAAGGTAGTATCCGCCTAGGATATATTTTAGTTCCATAATTACACGACCACAAACGCACTGTGCTCAATCAATATGAGCGATGGAGGTTTGAATATGTTCTGTGAATAGAATCCGTACTATGTAGGTAAGCCTGGTGGATGGATTCCTGTGCAGTAATCCGTCTAGGCAGGTACCACCGCAGGGCCAGTTATTCTGCCGTGAAGCAGTAGTGTGCAAACATTACTGTGTTTCGGTCTGAAGGGCACTGAGAGCTAGTGTAATCACTGGGCATATGAGACTTAAGAACTGATGTCTCAGGGTGACGGGCGAAGTGTGGTGCCAAACGGATTTTTTTCTGGGTGAATCTGTTATGGGCAGACGTTGCACTTACCATCCGGTGAATGTTATGCTCGTCTAGTCACTTTCTATAATAAAAAGACCGGTGGGGTTAGATTCATTAATAATACATAGGTTTGTTTAAAAAAAATTACCCATCGGATATTTGATGTGATCGTAGTAATCCGGCACTTCGGACTTGTCGACCGGTTTAAGGAACGGCCAAGCTGCGGCGTGATTTTTCACCTGGAAATGTTTTTTTTAATAATAACACGAATAAAGGAAACATTTAGGATATTACCTGTAATATGTTTCGTACGTCATATTTCTTTAAATTAAAAGTTTGCATTCCATTACGATTTGTATGTATTTTAACAGAGATGCCGTGTGCCTTGCGGTGGTGGCTCGATAAAAGAATACTACTCGTATTACTCCATCTCATCCAATGGATCTCGTAAAAGGCGAGTAAGGAATAAAACTGCAATCTGCACCCAACAGCGCATGGTGGCGATGGGCTCACCACCTATCACACCAAGTGCTATATTGTTTTGGTGAAACGTGGATTGTGGCAGTCATCTGTTTTTGCAGTGAGTGCCCAGTCTCTGACTACCTCTTATGGGATACAGTCGTGATCATATGTATGTATGTATGTGTTTAACACAGATAAATTTCACTTGCGAAACATAACCAGACTCGAAAATTATTTGCGCAAACATTGGCTTCGGCTGCCATTCGAACTCAGGACCCGCAGCGTAGATGACAGTTACTCATAATCAATTACCTATTGAGTATTAGATTGACAGAAAAGAATTTTGTGACTTGGATATTTATGCCACAAGTGTTAATTGTGCAGTAAGTGTTCTTTACGCTTTATGCAAATAAAATAAATTATTCATATTTTATTGTATTATCATAGCTATATATTTTGTGCATGTGTGTATATTTATGTATGTGTAAGTATGTGTGTGTGCGTGTGTGTATTTATTGATTTTAAGTATTTATATATGTGCATGTGGATATGTGTATAACGTTTTTAATTTATTTTCTCTTAAGTGTAATCTGTTTATTTCATTCTTTGTCATCTCTTTGTACCGCCATTAAGTGTTTCTGCTACCCCAAAGGTTGGTTAGAATAGAATGCATATAGCATTAAGATCGCCTATCGTACGTATACTTTTATGGTCAATAAAGATAAATAAATAAATAAATATTTAAAAAATAAGATGCTCCACATTTTGTTTGCTGTATCGTGAGTGCATTATACAGACATACATTTCAAATGCACAACACAACCAGACCAGAAAATCAGCGATTTGTGTTTTTGCACAAATGCACGCAGAGCACGTGCAACACACAGTCGGACACTTACCGCGTGCAGCACGCAGAGCACGTGCAACACACAGTCGGACACTTACTGCGTGCAGCACGCAGAGCACGTGCAACACACAGTCGGACAGTTACCGCGTGCAGCACGCAGGGCACGTGCAACAGACAGTCGGACACTTACCGCGTGCAGCACGCAGAGCACGTGCAACACACAGTCAGACACTTACCGCGTGCAGCACGCAGAGCACGTGCAACACACAGTCGGACACTTACCGCGTGCAGCACGCAGAGCACGTGCAACACACAGTCGGCCACTTACCGCGTGCAGCACGCAGGACACGTGCAACACACAGTCGGACACTTACCGCGTGCAGCACGCAGAGCACGTGCAACACACAGTCGGACACTTACCGCGTGCAGCACGCAGAGCACGTGCAACACACAGTCGGACAGTTACCGCGTGCAGCACGCAGGGCACGTGCAACAGACAGTCGGACACTTACCGCGTGCAGCACGCAGAGCACGTGCAACACACAGTCAGACACTTACCGCGTGCAGCACGCAGAGCACGTGCAACACACAGTCGGACACTTACCGCGTGCAGCACGCAGAGCACGTGCAACACACAGTCGGCCACTTACCGCGTGCAGCACGCAGGACACGTGCAACACACAGTCGGACACTTACCGCGTGCAGCACGCAGAGCACGTGCAACACACAGTCGGACACTTACCGCGTGCAGCACGCAGAGCACGTGCAACACACAGTCGGACACTTACCGCGTGCAGCACGCAGAGCACGTGCAACACACAGTCGGACACTTACCGCGTGCAGCACGCAGAGCACGTGCAACACACAGTCGGACACTTACTGCGTGCAGCACGCAGAGCACGTGCAACACACAGTCGGACACTTACCGCGTGCAGCACGCAGAGCACGTGCAACACACAGTCGGACACTTACCGCGTGCAGCACGCAGAGCACGTGCAACACACAGTCGGACACTTACCGCGTGCAGCACGCAGAGCACGTGCAACACACAGTCGGACACTTACCGCGTGCAGCACGCAGAGCACGTGCAACACACAGTCGGACACTTACCGCGTGCAGCACGCAGAGCACGTGCAACACACAGTCGGCCACTTACCGCGTGCAGCACGCAGGACACGTGCAACACACAGTCGGACACTTACCGCGTGCAGCACGCAGAGCACGTGCAACACACAGTCGGACACTTACCGCGTGCAGCACGCAGAGCACGTGCAACACACAGTCGGACACTTACCGCGTGCAGCACGCAGAGCACGTGCAACACACAGTCGGACACTTACCGCGTGCAGCACGCAGAGCACGTGCAACACACAGTCGGACACTTACCGCGTGCAGCACGCAGAGCACGTGCAACACACAGTCGGACACTTACTGCGTGCAGCACGCAGAGCACGTGCAACACACAGTCGGACACTTACCGCGTGCAGCACGGCGCGCAGTGCGGCGGGATCTGCGTCGGGCTCGGGCTCTGCGGGCCGTGCGCCTCGCCAGCCGCTCTCGCGCAGTCCCGGAATACACTCCACCGGAATGCTGCGCACCTGCAACGCACAACACTGTAGCCATTTTGTCCCAACACGCAAATTCGATTTTCCTATCGCTCACTGGTCCATCTGTTGTTGTCCTTATTTTCCTTAGTTGAATTTTACGAATAACAATAAAATATTTTTTATTGTTATTCGTAAAATTCAACTCGTAATACACGTCAAATCGTAATAACTTAATCTAATATTTTTGAATATTCTTATAAAATAAAATTACTTACACCTTCCTTAAAGCATGTCAGTCCCTGGGTGAATTTTTCTTATCTCCTTCTGTCGCATGTCAATCAATTTCTTTACAATCTGTAATTTGAAGCAACTGATAAGTCATATAAGATACAGTACTGCCATCTGGCAGATGACACAGGATTGTCCTAGCATTTATTTTAATTCCTACTTTAGAGATACGAAATGAGAGGGGAGATGGCTTTCTATTTCGCTGTCACCAATGTAAACGACAATTTATTAAACGATTTTTTAAATGCGTATTTTACCATATATTTACTCTGTGGAAAGGATAATGGAAACTATAGGGGGATAGTCATAGGTCTGATCTCACGAGCTTGTCGCTTGTGGTGCAAGCTATGTTCATGCAGTGGATTTGTAATTACTGGGCATACGAGAGTTAAGAACTGATAGTCTTAGGGTGACGAACGCAGTGTGGTGTCACAAAGAAATGTTCTGAGTGATACAGCATTTGTTATGGTCAAACGTTGCACTTACCATAAGGTGAACGTATTGCTTGTCTCATCACTTTCACATTAAAAAAAATAGCAAAGTCAATGATAGCCACTTACTTCCTATTAGATAAGACATAAGGGACTCGTTCCTAAACGAGTTAAGAAACAGTGATGGAAATGATCGCCATTTAAATTTATAATCATATGATCAAATTTGCTTTTCTTTGTAAAATAATCTACTATTTTTCATTATTTAATATGGTGAGTAATAAATATTTCATGAAGTGATTATTTAGAGAGTTGTCCATTATGATTCATAAATTACAAACTTTCGAACAAGAATAATCCTCGTAAAAAATCATACTTAGTAATTATATACCAGGATATCAAAATTATTTTGCACATAAAGATGAAAAAGAAAAATATAATACCTCCTTCTGCCTTCGTATAACACACGTGAACTGTGTATACACAATGCGCGGGATTCAATTCGCAGTGCATCAAAGTGGCCCCCTCGTAGTCCTTTATGTAGCCCTGGTACATGGCTCGCGGCAGTTTTATGTCCTTGCTGAAACCCTGCTTCTTAAAATAACCTGGGAAAGACTGCAAATTGTTAAATGTCGTGTAGTTTAAAGTTAGTTTGAAATTTCATGTAAATTGCATTGATAGTTATTGCTTTTTCAACACCATACGAATTTTTAATATAAAAATAATAAAAAATTAAAATTAGTGACAGACTTTAAATATCCCGCTTGCTTTTTGTAGTACAACTAAATAAATACATCAACTATTTGTGATAACTATAATGTTTTTTAAAAAGTGCAAGACAACAAGTATTGGGCTATAAATGCAAAGCTCTAAAAACGTGTGGTGGCGGCTTAAGAGAATCAACCAAGCCTCATCCCGTGGGTGTCGTAAAAGTCGACAGGGGGAAAATAAAAACTAGGAGATGGGCAGCCGCATCTTCCTGGAACATCTGAATAAACAAACTGCGGTTGCGAACCCGCCAGCCAATCGTGGCAACCATGGCAAAATCCCCTAAAATGACAGCTACAAAATTTTGTGGCTATGGGGGAGGCCTATGTTCAGCAGTGGACTAGTGATAAGGTTGAAATGTTGATGATGATGATGATTTTTTAAACGATAAGATGGTCCGTGGTCGATTAACACACTTTATTACCACAAACATAAAACTACAAACCAATAGCGAACTCATCGGCGAAGGTCAAGAAATGCAAGATGTTGTTCCGTATGTGGTAGTCCTTGAGGTGGTTCATTAGGTGGGTGCCGTAGCCTTTCACTTGCTCGTTTGACGTCACAGCGCAGAAGACAATTTCGCTGAAACCCTGTTGATAAGGTAAGTTAAGTAAGTAACTAGTAAGTTTTTTTTTCTTAAGTGTAATATGTTTATATATCCTTTGTCATATTTTTGTACCGCCATTGACTTTTTCTGTTATCCCAAAGGATTGGCTAGTATAGAATGCATACAGCATTAAGCCCGCCTTTTGTACCTTTACTTTTTTTATGGTCAATAAAGATTAAATAAATAAAAATAAATAAGTAACAAATAATTCGCCACAGCTGAGCACAAACCTCCCCTCGTTTTTTGAAAGGGATATGGAGGCGGGAACTTCTCTGTTAATAAAATTATAATTAAAGGGACTCCGATTGAATACGCACCAAAGGATTCACTGATGAATGCATTTTCTTTACGTGGTCATCGTGACTCACAGATAGTTACATTCCGTGATAAATAAACAAGAATGACTGGTGGTAGGATTCCTATGCAGGAATTCGACTAGGTAGGTACCTACCCCTGAGCAAGTTATTCTGCCGTGAAGCAGCAGTGTGCAAACATTACTGTGTTTCGGTTTGAAGGGCACTGAGAGCTAGTGTAGTAATGGGGCTAATCCCTTTCTCTCTTACCAAGACATTCCATTTAAAGTAACAGCCTATAAATGTCCCACTATTGAGCACAGGCCTCCTCTCATTTCTGAGAGCGTTTTTGAGCCGGGAAGACTCCGCCACGCTACTCCAATGCAAGGTTGGCGGACTTCACATGCTGTCGAAATATTTTTATTTCTCAGAAGTGCAGGTTTCCTCGCGATGTTTACCTTTACCGCTCAGCACGGGGTAAATTAGCACTTAAAATTGCAGAACAGTTTTTCAGGCACAGCGGATCGAACTCAGGTCACTAGCGTACTGTAAAATCCTCAGTTTATTCAGTATATCCATTCCATGGAGAGCCGTGTGGTGGCGGCTTGAGAGAATCTACCAACCCATCTCATCCCGTGGGTGTCGTAAAAGTCCACAGAGGGAAAATAAAAGACCAGGAGATGGGCAGCAGCATCTTCCTGCTGAATAAACTAAGCTGCCGACCCGCCTGCCAAGAGCGGCAACTATGACAAAATCTTCCCAAAATGAGAGCTACAAACATTTTTGGCAATCTATGGTAGTGGTCTATGTTCAGCAGTGGACAACTGATAGGCTGAAATGATGATGATGATGGAGATTTTTCAATGTACCTGTGAATGGAATGTCCGGAAGCAAATCCCACCAATGGGTCTCCCTTCTTTGATGAGTGCCAATGTTTTGTGTTTTCTGAAGAAGAAAAATACATTGTGAGTAGCTTGTCTAAGTCAGCGTTAAATCGATATAAACTTGAGTAGAACTACTAACGGGTCGAAGACCAACTGTGATATGTATTCTTTAGTCATTTCGGGCAACTGGTGAGAAAATACGTTGTGGAGGCCTGGAAGTAAAAAAGAAATATAAGTTTTTATTTTAAATTACTATATAATTGTATTGTTAATAGAATCAGGCGTTACTTTGTAGTTTCCACTTTCCATTATAATAGCGAAAGAAAGTTAATTTGCTAAGGTCCGCAGGCAAAATATAAAATAGTGTATATTACCTAGTTTTGAAGAGCACTGCCCGCCTCCCACAATAGCATGCAATAGCTCCCACAAGACCACGATGTTTTGAATTCAGTGGTGCATATTGCCTAGTGGTAGTGTTGTAAAGGTGGAGTGTATCTGGCGGCGGTTACATGCGGATTTTAGCAAAATAACTTTCTTTCCATAATATAATTGTATGTTACATTAATAAAATGTAAAAAAAAAGTAAAGTTTCAGCCTATAAATGTCCCACTACTGAGCACAGGCCTCCTCTCATTTCTGAGAGGGTTTTGGAGCTAGGAAGAATCCGAATCGTTAATTTCTCAGACATGCAGGTTTCCTCACGATGTTTTCCTTCACCGTCGAGCACGTGGTAAGTCAGCACTTAAAATTGCAATTAACAATTTTAGTGGTGCCGGCACCGGGAATCGAATCCTTGTAATCAGCCTGTCTGTTGGTTTGTCGAAGGGAGATATGCCGCAATCGCCACGCCCGTTGCAGATTTGCGATTGGAGTACCAGAAAATTCTCCATCTTAGACGCTGCCGCCCGTCACCAGTACACATAAAGTGTCAATTATGGTCTCCTTTTCAATCCCCAATTTGGTATAGGCCTATGTCAAGAGGCTTGGGCTCAGGGACATTTATAGGCTGTTGCTTTACTTTTTATACTTGCCCAGCAGTGGACTTTTGACAGGGTGATGAAGAAAATGTATGAATAGGTAATTTACCTATAAGCCATAACATGGTCTGCTTATTAACGGGTCCGGTGAGTGAATTGCCGATGACATGGAACTCGATCATCTTGCGTTGCTCCTCCAGCTTCGCGGCTTCATCTCGAGGTGCTTGCATTTGAAACAGGGCCTGTGATGAAAATGGAGGCAAATATTAGGCGTGGTAAGATATGACTGACCCAAAAAAAACATTATAATATACTCGTACATACGAGGGGTGATCCAAAAGTAATGATAATCAATAATAAACACAATGAATAAAATAAATAAATAAATTTATTTCTCAACATAGTCTCCTAGCAAGTCTATACATTTAGTCCATCTCTTTTCTAATCCTAAAATTCCCTTAGAAAAAAAATCTTTATCTTGACTCTCAAAAAAGTCCTCAACCGCGGCCATCACGTCGCTATCATCGTCAAATTTCTTGCCTCGGAGGTGTTCCTTGAGTCGTGGAAAGAGATAGAAGTCGCTGGGGGCTAGATCTGGTGAATAGGGGGGGTGTTCCACCAGCTCAAAGCCCGCTTCCTGAATGGCAGCCATGGCAATTGCAGCTTTGTGAACCGGTGCGTTGTCTTGATGGAACAGCACTCCAGCCCGCAGTTTGCCTCGCCTTTTCTCCTTAATAGCCTCCCGCAATCTTCTTATTTGTTCTGCATAGTAGGAGCCTGTAATAGTGGCCCCCTTTTCCAAGTAGTCCACCATGATTATTCCTTCAGCGTCCCAAAAAACAGACGCCATAACCTTCCCTGCTGAGCTTGACACTTTGAATTTCTTCGGCGTCGGTTCATCGGATCGTTTCCATGTCATCGATTGTTGTTTTGTTTCAGGATCAAAATGGTGGATCCAGGTCTCGTCCATGGTCACAAAACGTGACAAAAAATTATCCTTGTCTGCCTGGAACTTTTCGAGATTTGCTCTTGACATGTCGACTCGTTTCTTCTTTTGCTCGTCGTTTAACATTTTCGGTACCCAACGCGCGGAGACCTTTCTCATATGCAATTCGTTCGCAAGGATTCTTTGAATGCTGCCATATGAGATCCCTGTGACCTCAGCTACATGCCTGATAGTCACTCTTCGATCTTCCAATACAACTTCTTCAACTTTTTTCACATTTTCTTCAGTGAGGGACGTCGATGGGCGTCCTTCGCGGTGTTCGTCTTCCGTCGATGTTCTTCCCAACTTAAACTCCTTAGCCCAGCGTGCAACTGTGGAATATGGAGGAGAAGAGTCCCCTAATGTTTCCACCAAGTCGCTGTGTATGTCTTTGGTAGACATTTTTTTCAAGCAGAGGTATTTAATGACAGCTCTGATTTCGTGTTTTTCCATTTTGATGTTCACTCCTTGACAGTCCGTATTCAAATGAATGTAGCTCCCGGGAATCGTGGCCTATTTATATGATTTTTTTTCCCTGAACTAGTGGTTAACTGAGTAAGTGACTGAAATTTTTTTGTATTTTTGTGTGCACTAGAAATAACTGATTATCATTACTTTTGGATCACCCCTCGTATCTTTACGTTGTCGATATTTCGATCGTAGCTCATTTTTTTTATAATATATGAAAATGAGTTTAGCAAATGTTTGCCTGATGGTAAGTACCCATAACAGGTACTGTGAATCTGATTAAGCTGTAAAAGCCAAAAAGGCTAACAGCAATTACACCACCGAAATTATCTACAGATACTGTGTCACACAGATCATTTCTGTGTCGCACCACACTGCATCCGTCCCTCTGAGTCAGTTCTTAAGTCACATATGCCCAGTGATTACACTAACAATCAGTGCCCTTCAGAGCGAAACACAGTAATGTTTGCACACTACTGCTTTACGGCAGAATAGCTGGCCTTGGGGTACCACCCCTAAACTACCTAGACGGATTCCTGCACAGGAATCCTACCACCAGGATAACTTACATCGGGCCCGCACATGTAGTTGGGGTCGGTGATGGTGGCGACGATCTCTGCGACTGTCCTCTCGCTCACGTCGTCGCAATCGTCGGCGAGGCGACGCCTCTTCGCGCCTCCGACGGGAATCTCTCCCGAGCGCGACTCTGCGCCGCGCTTCAAGCCATCCTGTTTCACTGAACCTGTAGGAGAGAAAAATTACGCCAAACAATATAAGACAATTCATTATCATCGTCATCATAATTTCAGCATATCGCTATTCCAATGCTGAGCATAGATTTCCACAAAAGTTTGTAGCTCTCATTTTGGAGATTTTTTCATAGTTGCCTCGCTTGGCAGGTGGTTTGGCAACCGCAGTTAATTTATTCAGCTGTTCCAGGAAGATTCCCGCTGCCCATTTTCCTCTGTCGACTTTTACGACACCGACGGGATGAGATGGGATTGTAGATTCTCTTAAGCCAGCCACCACACGTTGGAACATTGTAAGAGCTAAAATACTACAATTATTCCATATTTGTTTTGCTATAACATGACGAGAATGTATTAAAATGTTACTTTTAACTCTTAAATTTATTGAGCTATAAAAAATCTATTGCAGCTGTCATTTTCATTTTGAATTTTTCTAGAAGTATCTACAGGGGGAGACCTTTCTTTTATACATAGTTTAATCTTACTACTACAATAAAGATGCGAGAGTTTGTAAGTTTGAACGCGCAAATCTCAGGAAATACTGGTCCGATTTAAATGCATTATATAGCCCGTTTACTTAGGAAAGTTATCCATACTAATATTATAAAAGCGAAAGTAACTCTCTTTGTCCCTGTGTCTGTTTGTTACCTTTTCACGGTTCAACCGTTGAACCGATCTTGACGAAATTCGGCACAGAGATAGCTTGCATCCTGAAGACGGACAAGGGATTCTTTTTATTTTTGAAAAATTAAAAAGAGTTGCCGCACGCGGTATTTTAAAAAAACCTAAATCCACTCGGACGTAGTCGCGGGCTTTCAGTTACTATGCTATAAAACTCCATGCTACGCTTTTACGCGGGTGATACCGCGGGGCATAGCTAGTAATTAATAAGACCGCACCTGATGACAATGAAACCGTTGTGAATCCATCTTTACTTTCACCGGACGTTGTGACTCGTTCGAACTCGCCGCCGCGGCGTCCGGCTAGAATGTGAATGTTTATGTTCACGTAAAATGGTTGCGCATGCGCCAGGGTAGGATTTGGGAAGGTAAACAAAAATTATAAATTACATTGAATAAAATACCACCGTTACATTGCGAAAAAAAAAATTATATGCTAAACAGGCATGCGAAATTGAAAAGGCAACTATTATGCAATGTTATTCAGTTACCAATATTAAAGCTTGTAATATTTACCAATGTTAAAGTTTAAAATAATTCTCTGCATTAATAGTAGTGCTATATGTAAATTAATAACTTTTATTCCTATGCAGGAATCCGTGTCGGAAGGTACCACCCCAGGGCCAGTTATTCTGCCCTGGAGCAGTAGTATGCAAACATTACTGTATTTCGGTCTGAAGGGCACTGAGTGCTAGTGTAATCACTGGCCATATGAGACTTAAGAACTGATGTCTCAGGGTGATGGCCGCAGTGTGGATTTGTTGTACTGACCATCATGTGAACACAGTGGAATGTATTCCTCTTCTCTTACAATATATCCTGGTTTCTGATTTTGACCAGTTGCGAGATCGTTTTACCTCTACTTATGGGCATTACGTTGTTTTGAAAATCATCAGATAACCTTCTATCAAATTCATCTGTCTCATTCTCTTTCTTTCTTCCCACGATCGCTTTTGCCACAACATTTAAGCTATTATACTCATTCCTTGTTTTGTTTACATTCTCATTCGTTGCTTTTTATATTCTCTAACTGGCTCTTGTAATCAACCAATTCAGCCACACAATTTTTCTCAGATACTGTCTTTTGCAACTCTACACACAAAGTCTTTACTTACACCCTCTTCTTCTATTAATTACACCACACACTTATTGAAGTAACTACGACTTACTATTGAGTAACTTCCACGATTCCTTCCTTAAAAATCTATAACGGAACTAAATTCGTTTTTTTATTGTC
Source organism: Luehdorfia chinensis (assembly GCA_019845155.1). NCBI lineage: Eukaryota > Metazoa > Arthropoda > Insecta > Lepidoptera > Papilionidae > Luehdorfia > Luehdorfia chinensis. Next base: position 4,089,066 of record JAHVAK010000125.1, read on the forward strand.
ATATAAAACCCAGAATAATTTAGACTGACTTGAATTCCAATCTCATCATATTCTTTTCTGAATGTAACTGGAGTGGACGACAGCCATTGAGTAATTTAACTCGTATAATTAACTTTTCAAAAAAAGTAGCAGCCTCTAAAAGTGTGTCCCACTGCTGGGCACTACCTTCCTCCAATTTTTGAGAGTTTTGGGGCCGGGAGAGTATGTAATAATCAATGATGAAATGTTTCAATGGCTTGAATAATTTAGTGCCATTATTAATTATTACGTTGATGTCGTAAAAGTCGACTAAGGAAAATGGCAGATAAGCCGTATGAAATATACCCAGGTAAATGTTAAAAAAATGGCGTTCAAAAATCATATTCTTGAACACCAGATCATCTAGGCGACAGTATGTGTGTGCGTGTGTGTGTGTGCGCGCGTGTGAGTACGTGCGCGTGTGTGTGTGTGTGCGCGCGCGCGCGCGCGCGTGTGTGTGTGTGTGTGTGTGTGTGAGAGAGAGAGAGAGAGAGAGAGAGAGAGAGAGAGAGAGAGAGAGAGAGAGAGAGAGAGAGAGAGAGAGAGAGACAGTGAGTGAGTGCATGTGTATAGTGTGTGTGACAGAAAGTGAGTGAGTGCGAGCGTGTGTCCGTGCAAATGGAATATACTCTTTGAATATACCGACAACCAGTTACACATCAAGTATCGGATACTACACGATTTTTTTTTACTACAGATGTTTGCGGAACATCAATATAGACATTGAATTAACAATGCTGGCGTAACTAATATTATATTCTGTGGTATTTTCAGAATCCAATATTAAGCCGGAAATTCTAGAGATTGCTTAACAACTCTTGCTACCGTACTCTCCATAGGGCTCTCAATAACGGGAGGAGTTAATATTTTGTTAATGCAAATAAGTAGATATCTGAAGAGACTACAGTTTATATTTAAAATCCACATCAAACTTCAGAGATATATTTGTATCTCATTTCTTACATAAGGAAACCGTTGGGAATCATGCTGTATATCGACAGATTAGACAAATAAAAATCAACTCAAAATCAATAGTATGTATTACTTACTGTTTTTATTGTCAAGTATAGCTTGGAGATGATTAGGTGGCACTTGCTTGTAGTCTGGGTCCCAAATTGGTGAATTGACGCTGAATATTTCTTCTTCAAGCAATGCCAGAAAGCGCGGGAAGTTGCGTAAGGAATAATACCTGCATAAAGTAATAGTGACATCGCATAAACAGTACTTCGGATAGGTCCGCCCACAACAAATGCTGTTTTTTTTATCACCCAGAATAGAATATTTCTGTGGAAACCACACTGCGTTGTCCTTGAGACATCAGTTTTTAAGTCTCAAATGCCCAGTGATTACGCTAGCTCAAAGGCCCTTCAAACCGCGAAACACAGTAATGTTTTGCACACTAACTTCTTCACGGCAGAGAATGGCTTGGGTTGGTTACCTACCATAGACGGATTTCTGCCATAGGAATCCTCCACAGTAAAAGGTTTTTGCGCGTTCAGTCGCGCCACTATCATATCCTACGCAATTGTTAGTAATCAAGTTACAATAATGGCCCACATCATCACAGAAAAAATCAGTTTTGTTCTGGTCAGCATATCTGTCAATAGAGCTGTGAATCACATTCGGCCTTTTAATAGCCCACCGCTGGACATAGGCGACCGCAGTACCCAGACACCTCGCACCTGAAATGCTGCCGGCATTTTTCGAGAGGGCAATTCCAATTCTTAAATTCTTCCTAAATTCGACCAGAAATCCAAACTTGGTAAATAGACGATATAGAACAAGGAACGGCCACGTATAAAACATATAATATTTAGGGAACATCTTCAAATCACGTGAGGTTTTTTATGCTATTTTTATACCCCTCCTTGGTACGTCTTTGTAGTGAAGTTACATTATTCGTATTGATTGTCACATTAACAATGGTGACTTTTTCTGAAAGCGTGCTTTTTATAGTATTTAGGCTATATTATTACTTTACTCAGAACTGACCCTTTTCTCTGGCGGCATACGGTCGCGTTCCGAATGGCATTTGTCCATGAGTTGGCGGCAAACTGACTTGAAGACTGCTCGCAGTAAAGTACGTCCGAATACGAGCGAAGTTTCGAAATGCGGTAAGGAGTCGCAGAAGGCTGGAACGTGGCAGAAAACTAACCACCTGGGGACAATTTTTTTTAAAGACGAGCTAAGTTATTTACAAATATTCTTAGATACAATTCCAACTCCGTGTAACATAATATATTTACTATATACAGCAGATAATTTTACTAGTACAGATATTTTTTATAACATATTATTTAGAGCAAAATAAATGAGTGTTCATTATCGTCATCATTTCAGCCTATCATTAGTCCACTGCTGAACATAGGCCTCCCCCAGCGATTGCCACAAAACACGTAACTTTGTACGAGGGGCGGTCAAAAAATTCGCAAAATTAAAAAGACTAATTGATGACTCAACTTCACTATAAACACCAACTTTTGGCTAAATCTGGTCACTCATGTTCGAGTTATCGCCAAGTCAACAAGTCAAACGGAAAAAAAATATCAACTATACAGAAAATTGAGTTACGTAGAATAGAATATTTTTTATTAAACATAGATTAATTTCCAAATTATTAAATTACTAATACAATTGAAAGTCATGTTTTTTCTTTTTTTTTTAACTACGCTGTGTCGCAAACAATGCCTCTGTCCTGGGAAGAACCAGCATGAAACCGAGCGAGATTTTTTTTTAGTCATTATCAAAATAATATACAATTACAACAGTATCATAAAGATGTAGAAATAGCTCGGCAGCGATCACCTCATTCCCAGGGGTTATCATCATCCATGTATTCTTTAATATTATAATAACCCTTCCCTTTTTTGAATACAAAACGATTGAGAGATTTCCTTTTTTTCCTTGATTTTCCATAGACATTGTCGAAAAAGTGGAGAAACTTGTTTTTGGAAGATGCTCGCTTGAAGAAGAAGCAATTAGCAGAAATGGTTGTAGTATCATCTAGTACAATTTTCAACATTATCCATGATCATCTTGGCATGTTAAAGGTGCAAAATGAGAGCTGAGAATGCACATCGCTTCAAAAGCAACAGCACGTCGAGTGCCCGCAGTAGTTTTTGGAACTCTGTAGCGAAAACCGAAATGAGTTTATGAACCGAATTGTTATTGGGGACGAAACGTGGGTTCACTATGGGCCAGAGTCAATGCAGTGGCATAAGAGAGGCACAACCCCGCCTAAGAAGTGTAGTGTCACAATCGGCCGGAAAGATCATGGACACGGTTTTTTGGGATTCTGAGGGTGTTTGTTGACCGACTACAAAGAAAAAGGCGTCCCTCACCGGAAAATACAACGCCAGTTCACTCGAAAAGCTAAAAAATGCCACCAAGGAAAAAAGAAGGGAAAAAAGGTGTGTTGCTTTTGCTCGACAACGCGCCAGTTTACAAGAGCCTCGAAATAAAAAAACAAGGGAGAGTGTATTGAAAAGGAAAAATAAATTTGGGTTTAATTTCATTTTCTTTCCTTGCCATTCCGCGAACTTGTTGACCGCCCCTCGTGGCTCTCATATAAGGGGTATTTTGCCATAGTTGCCACGCTTTGCAGGCGGGTTGGCAACTGCTGATTATTTATTCAGATGTTCCATGAAAATGCCGCTGCCCATCCCCTGGTTTTAATTTTCCTTCTATCGGACGCGAGGGTTGTAGATTCACTAACGCCGCTGCCACACGGCATATCATCACGGCGGTGTCATCATTATATTCTAACTAATAACATGCGGATTGAATAAGAAATTGGTTATGCCCACAAGTCCTTAGTGGGCATGTGGGGGAAAAATAATTATTTAACTTAGTCCAAATATTAGTTTCTATTGGTATACTATTTTAGGGTTTAGGACTAATCTTTCCAAACATTATATAGGTACAAAGTATTTTCATAACATGACTACAGTAGCGACAAGTCAAACAATTCAATACCTCAAAAACCGTAGGGTTAAAGCAGCCCTAACAGAGCAACCTTTTTACCTGCAATAATTAGATGTATTTAACTTGAAATTACCTGGTGTAATTTATTTGATACGCCGAAATATCCTCTGGATTTGATACTTGCTGTAAAAAAAAGTTAATTATTTAGCAAAATTTTTGATAATATATAATAATTACAATAAACAAAATATCCAAATTATCATAATTATTGTTATATGATTTGACCATATAATTATATATTTAAGATGCTATATTGCTTGGCTTTGTTTGTGTAGGGTTCGGCATATATCATTCTATAATCTAATGCATTTAAACCAAACATTCCTCACATGTGGACTGTTGTTAGTTCTTCTTTAGTAGTTACTAAAGAAGAACTACGTAAGAAGTCCAAAAAACGCTGGTCAGAATCTCACAGTGTATTTTTGGTACATTACAATAATGATCATCATGAATAGAGCCCATCAATGAAGATAGGATTTCCCCATAGATTGTAACAATGTGCGATCTTTATCCACCTACACCTTTCGAATTATTGTAAAACCGTGAGGTCCTTCTTGTCTTCCTCTTTCTTCCCCAATGGTTATTAATTGTACGAGCAAGGTGGTCACCACATTCCTACTTAAGCTTGCTGATCCTTAGAGATATGTTCATTACCCTAGTTTTTGTGTATGACCATGCAGTCTTTTTCAGCTTGCTGAGCTTTTGTATGCAGACTACAGTAAAAGACCCTGTCTTTGTTACCTATGTACGTCATCACTAGCAAACATGCACTGGTTAAAGTTAGTTTAGTATTCAGACTTTGAAGTAAACTGAATAAGAAATTTCTAGTATTAAAAGTTGCTTAGTTTCAGGGGGTACTTCATACATGCATTCAGTCGCTCCTCTTTCCCATTGGGGTAGGCAGAGACCACATCTTTACACTTTGCTACTAGGGATGAGACGTATTTACGCTACTAGGTATTAAAACCAGGGCTGCGCTTCAAAGTAGGGTAAGCAATTCTTGCAAGTGCGTTGAAAGTATTTCTACTGCGTAGCCGCGTACTGCCAATTCGAGACTCGGACTCGGCAGTACGCGGCCCGCATCGGAACACAACTAACCAAAAAACGATAAAAAATACTTACTTGAATATATTAAACATAACTATTACTACTTACTATTTAAAATACTTTCGTATATGCGTATAAGGAAGAATGGCATGAACTAATCTAAGTAAAAAAGCTATTTCGGTTCGTGAATCGGGCCACTTACCGTTAAGCCTGGTGGCCGCTCATACGTACTTAACGTATGAGCGGCCACCGAGCCCCGAACTCGGAACAAACGTCCGCCGTCGACTCGGACTCAGAGAATTTTTACATAGAATTTTATGTTTTTAAATATATATTTTTTATATTCCCAAGCCAAACTTTTCTTAAGAGCCATGTTTATAGATTTGTGACTGTTTTATTATTTCCAACTATTATATTATCTAATAATTATCCATACAAAAATATGTTCACAGTTCTATTAACATACTGTTATTTACAGTTCCAAAATCGTCCATTTTATAAACTCGCGTAATAATTTCCAATTTACGATAACAAGAAATTAATAGAAGCAATATAAAAAAAACATTTTTATTTATTTATTTACACAAAATTTTAAAGAAAACTATAAAATTTATATTTAAACGTTAAAAAATTATATTTAATCAATAAACTCGCAAAATAACTTTATTGAAATATAAGGTGTCAGCCAGGTAACGAAACAAAATCGCAATCATAACACAACTAACCAAAAAACGAAAATATTTACTTGAATAACATAACTATTTATTCTACATATTTTTTTTTCATAACTAATATAACTATTTAAAATACTTTCGTATACTCAATAATGCGTCTTAGTTGTATAGAAGAATGGCACGAACAAGTTTCAGTAAAAAAGCTGAAGTTACGAATTCGCGCAACGTTTACGCAGTTATGTTTCTTATATATCTAGGAATAGGCCAGTAATTGCCCTAATGAGTCCCGACCGAGTCGTAGGCGCACGAAATTCATACATTTCGGTTCGTGAACTCGGTCCACTTCGTAAGAACTTACGAAAGGCACGGCCGCCGAGCTCCAAACTCGGAACAACCTACTGCTTGTCAGTACGCGGCTGGCGGTACCAGGCCTGGTTTTAAAAACTGGTAGCGTAAATACGTCTCATCCCTCAAATACTGTATTTTAAAACCTGATTTTCGGTCCTGGTTTTTTTACATAGTCGTATTTGGAAGCCCTGGTATTGCAAGTTAATCTCATCCCTACTTGCTACGATCCTGACATACGATCTTTCGCTTCTTCTACTTTCATTAGCGTTTTAATATACGCTCGTCGGTTGCTTTAAATGGTACTTGTACTATCTATACTATGTGAAATTTTTGTACCCATAATAGCTTTAGTAGTTTTTCAGTTATAGACCTTCATACAGGCAGGAGTTATTTTTAATTTTGCATATGAGAAAGGTGATGATGTTCTCCTAGCCGATTTCGACCACGGCGACAACTTTCGACTACAGTCGAGAGCCATCAACTGCGCAGGAGATATTATAGTGCCACAAGTGTACGCGCAAACACAGAGGCACTCACTCGTCCCAACCTACCTGCGCCCGATGTAACGCTGATGCGATAAGATCGGAGGTAGGCTAGGATGCAGTGTCAGAAACACGGGGACAATCACAACACAACCAGACCCGAAAACCAACAATTTATGTTTTAGCACAAATGTTGGCTCCGGCTGGGATTCGAACCCAGGACCCTCGGCTTAGAAGTCAGGTACTCTGACCACTAGGCCACGCGGTCGTCATGAGAAAGGTAATGGAAAATTGTTAAAAACCAAAAAAATCTAAAATCAAATTTGTATACATAGATTAACGAGGATTGGTATCTTACCAGTTTTCTAACACTAGGTGTTTCAAAGTTCCAATGATTGAAACAATGCAGGAACATTTTAGCCAAATCATACATAGTCTGCCACTCTCTTTGCGGCAGTGTGTTGAATTTATAGAGGACAAAGTTAGTTATGGCTTTGGCTATTGAGGGCCGTTCGAAGGGAGGCTGACCAAGCGGACCCTCAATACGAGGTTGTGAACGTGTGAGGATGCATTTTCTGAGCAACTGAAAAACAAATTATAGTTTCTGTTTTAGTCATTGGTTTAGGTCAGGGGTTCTCAAACTTTTTCTGCAATGTAACTATTTGCCATCCTGGAAATTTTTGCGGAACATCAAACTATCACCCGCCATGCGATATACAGTAGGTCTTTAAATTTTTACTAGTGTGTATACATTCCAAATTGTGGCGGAAACATATTCAGAACGGAACACTTAGTCCACTGCTGAACATAGGTCTCCCCAAAGATTGCCACATAAATCTGTAGCTCCCATTTTGGGAGATATTGCCATAGTTGCCACGCTTGGCAGGCGGGTTGTCTACCGCAGTTTATTTACACAGACGTTCCAGGAAGATGCTGCTGCCCCTCTTCTGGTATTAATTTTACCTCTTTCGATTTTTACGACACCTACGGGATGAGATGGGGTGGTAGGTTCTATTAAGAAGCTACCACACGGTCACGCTACCTCTTACTCAGGTAATTATAATTATTTTGAATGTATCAGATTTACTAAAACTTCAAGGCTTATTTCTAATTTAGTATTACAACCAAATCTTCAGATTTGGTTCAATTTGTGTCATTTTCTTTTAATAAACATTGCTTTATGGCATTCCTATTCAAGAGCGTCGCCAGCCAATAGGCCAGGGGTAGCGGATTTCGACCACAGCTACAATTACCGAATACTGTTGTAAGATATTAACTGAGTAGGATATTATGGTGCTTGTGGTCGACTTTTTTTACACGGATGAAACTGCTAGCTACAGCTAGGCAGGCAATAAATTACTTGGCATTACATAAACAAATCGAGTCCTTGTTCCTATGTGTTGGTATGGTCAACAGAGACCTGATGCTACAACATGACATAATAATAACCAGTATGTACACTTATTTCAGCTTTTTATATAGCAACCGTAATAGATTTATCTAGACTGATTATAGCAAACAAATGGGTAGGTTCTACTAGGAAAGTACCACATTCCCCAAAATTCCAGGATTGTTGCAGTAAAACATTTGTCACATTTTCTCATTCTGTACTAATTATGTGATCTGGAAATCCAATATCTGACAATGTCGGAATTACATTTTAGTCAAAGGTGTATGAAAGGCTTCACCTTATCATACACCCACAATTTTATACTTCATTACATACAAACACACAATTATGCCTTTCTCCCATGTAAGGGGTATGCAGAGACCACAACAGGAGCCCCGCGGGAACGAGATGTGACGGTTGGCTAACCACGTCGAAGCAATTTTGGTACCAGCCAAAAGATATTAGTCTAAGACTGCTATAAGCGGGATATCATGTTCATTTAACACTTTAAAAATAAATAAAAGAAGCAAAACTAACTTTAAACAAATAGTAATAGACACGCTTCGTATCATGATCATCCTCTCTGTGCATTGACATGAATATATTCTCTACATCCACAACGGCCCCCAATAGACGGTTCACTTCCGATACTGCCAGACCTTGCAACTGGGTTACATGTTTTTCTGTAAGCACAAAAATAATGCACTAGGGTTTAGTCAACTTCGAGATTTCTAAGATTTATGATAGTAAAGTAAGTTACTTGATCTTATGTATACATATGGTACAATAAATTAATTTCACACACCTCAAAATTAATAATAAGAATAATTTCAATATAAAAACCAACCTAAAATATGGTTACAATTACGACATGGATCAGTGAAATTGGCTAATGGCTGGCTATCTGTTCGAGCATTTGCTTTGGATGCTTGCTGTGGTACAGGAGTTTTCCATCCATTACAGGTACAATCAGGTGTCTGAAATAAATTATAATTTTGATTTTATGTTAAGTTTGTGCTTTTTCTAGTTTTATGTTTAAGCCTGTGTGTTTTGTTGTGAGGAAACCTGCATATCAGAGCAATAAAAAAAAAATTGGCTCCAAAGTCTTCTAAAAAATGAGAGGAGGCCTCAGCAGTGGGAAATTCTTTACCTTTTTTTATTTATATTTAAAGACTCAGAGACTATTTAAAGAGTGGCAGTAGCTCCATTGCATCTCTAATAAAGTCAGTTAAAATAGATATGCTGTATCAAGCAAAACTTTATATTACAACACCTACCCAATTTTCAATTTTAATTTTAGTATTACTAAAGTATTTAGCATCTAGCTACTGAGATAGCAAGGTTTATCAATTAAATGTTGTTCTTTTATTATTTATTAATCATGCAATAATTTATACCAATTGCAGCTGCCTTAATGTAAGACTAAAGATACAAAATTTTAAATACTTGATTTTAATTCCTTCCCCATTGTAAGCAGATCCCTAAAATATAATAGCCCTAGTGCAAAAGGAAATAATAAACACTGAAAATACTTACTTGGCAAGCAGAATATATAGCCAATTTGAGCAGCTTCTTATTATGGGGCCAGTTGTAAACTTGCTGCTTCCGTTGCTGAATGCGCTGTAGATTGGACTGTCTTGAAGCCTGTCCTTCGCTGCCTGATGGCGTTGCCGCATTGCTAGACGTTGCATCTTCTGGTGTAGCACTTGATGTTGCTTATAAAACGAAATGGCCATTTATTAATTTATATAAAAATAAATCGTTAATCATACTTTTGCTTGTAGTATGTTCTAGATAACAAAATGTTATGGTATTACACATTCATAAAAGTATACTATTATCATATTTTTGGGCAGCTCATCAACTGCAAGCTTGTTTTGCGTTTAGAATTAAGAAATTTAACACTTTTTGATTAACAATTTCAAATTTTGTTATTACATGTTCAGAATGTAATACTATATAGTGTCAAAATTTTTTTGTTTATTTATTTACCTTCATGAGCATGAGTTTGTGAAGAGTCCGCCTCTGTATTTGTCATTCCTATGTCACCGATGTCGTTTGTCATTTGAGACGTCATACTGATTAGTTAAATGATAAATTTGTATCATCCACAGTTATCTCCATTAATACAACGAGGTAAAATCAAAACTATTTTAGTGATAATTAAAATTGAAATTATGAATTATAAAAAATCACAATAATGGGATTTTCGATGAACATTGTCAAAATTGTGTCAAAGTGAAATCAAAATGGCGGCTAAATGAGCGTTGCAGACAGTGTTACCAGTAGAAAAAAAATTACTACCGTGTTGATATACTAAAAATACGGTGTTTCAGACTAAAAATACCGTGGACACATTTGAAAAATACCGTGTAAATTATCGTGTATAATATAAAAGAAAACACTTTGAATGGTCAATATTTTATAAGGATACCTTGTGTTCGGCCATAAAGGCAGCTAGCTTTAGCTCTGCTAATTTTTGTTCATCACCGACAGGTGCAGATATTTTTAGCATTCTAGTTATGGGCTGAACATTTGACCGCAAGGTTTTTAGTTTTCGTTTATGTTTTGTTCCTTCTGAATGCCTTTTTATGATATCATTTCTGCGTTCATTGTCGCATCACAAAAGGAGCAAATAGCTTAGTACTGGTCTTTAGGATGTTGCTGAAGCCATGGAGAATAATCTTTAATAGTTAGCCACTCATTTTAAAATTTTTGTTTATAATGCTTACGTTTTTGTATCAGTTTCGTAACTATCGGGGTCACAGTCCATTTTGAGTAAAAATCACTTGCTGCCGTAACTCAAATAACGTAACACTGCAATACAGATTGATCGAACTGGCTGAAAATTCACTGGTGCAGCGGTTCTGCGATTTAGCCATTCATTATAAAACAACCAATTTCGATTATAGCGATATAAGCGGAGAAACTATTAACAGAAACACTTTTGAATTTAGTTGTATTAAGATCACCTGACAGCTGTCACGGACAATACAATTCGGAATTTCCCCGCGCAGTGAAGTATTATTGCCAAGCGACCAAAACTAAAAATGCCTTTTTTAGCGACAAAAACTAGAAATGCATTTTTTGTATTTGTCGCTACTGCCACGAAAAATATAGTTGAAACATTTATTTTTCGACCTAAAACTTTCATTGGCTTCCATTATTAATTACAGTTTAACACGGTAGTTTATATTTAAAATTACCGTAGAAAATTACACGGTAGTGAATCACTACCGTAGACCGTGTTTTGTTCAAAAATACCGTGCATTTACGGTAATTACCGTGTATCTGGTAACACTGGTTGCAGACAGAGTAAAAAGTATTGCTATGTTTGAGGACTAATTTCCCTTAATTAAAAAAGGGAACAATCTAAAAGTTATTTTTATTTATTTATTAATGGAAACAGTCATAAACTATTTTCCAGTGTCAAGTAACATATCCAAATATACAATCTTCAAGCAGCAAGATACAAAATTTTGATCGACAGTAAATTGATAGTTGACTTTACTGAAGATTTGGTGGACTGATGGAGACAAAACGAAAAGCACAATTTTGGTCTTGAATTGAATTTTCCAATCACTGTACACTTTCAGGAGCACTTGCTGCATAATTAACTATCATTATTAAACATCAAAACTCCAAATATACACAGAAATCACAAAATTAAATAAAAACACTACTGCCATTTTTCGAGTTGCCGCCAAAAGTCAAATCTAAAAGTTATTAAAGTGAAAAATTCAACCGTACTTATTCACATAAAAACTCTTTTAACAAGTTTAGAAATTCAATAAGAAAAGTCCCTTTAGTTCAAATCGTCGTTCTGTACTTAATTAAAAATAATGATAGCGTATTAAATAAGCAATGATTTTACTTAGGTTTTATGATCAAAAAATTAATCTATCAAGGTGAATGTAGTAGAAAATTATATTCTACGTTGAGATAAAATCGATCTAATGTCCTTTATAATAAATGAATATGTAGGTATACCGCCACTAAACAACTTCAAGTCTAAATATAGAAATACGCTAAGATTCTCGCTAGATGGCGTTATTATATTAATCTGCTTTCATTACCACCAATATATTTTGTTTTCAGTATTGATTTGATAGAAAAACGGGCACAGAGTCCATCGGGTGGGAAGTGGTTACTGGAAGATCCTAAACGCACATAGTATATTTTGATTCATCACCGAAGAAGGATATAATTATCTATGGGCTACAGTAACCACTCTTTATTCAACACACGCAACATGTTGCTACTTAACGCTAGTCAACACACGCATTATGTTGCTACTTAACGCTAGTCTTGAATGAGGCTGTAGTACTGTAGTACCTGAGTGAAATTCACCCATTTATATGTTAAAGCGAGTATGTGCAGAAGGGTACCTCTACCATGTAGTACAAGGCATGGTACCATCTACAAAATCCCGTTTTTTTTTTTTAGGACTGATGGTCACTGTTAGCCCGAAGGCTTTTACAGCTTCGCCGGATTGAAAGGTGGCATAGCGCTGAGGGCGCTTAGCCGAAACCTTTATTTATGGATGACTGGCGCAAGGGCCCCCGAGAGGGGACCTCGGCTTGGACCGTCATCCTGTTCGCGAGAGTAACAGACTCGAGGGTGCCCAAGGGGGCCGGTCTCGGCTCGGTCAGTTACTGCAATCGGGAGGGCAATATTACTACTACTATAATTATTAATTCCATGATTATTATTAGATAAGTTTACCACCAATTCGGAATGCGTTTCCGCTGGAGAAGAAATGGCGCAAGAAACTCCAGCGACGCTTCTGTTTATGACACTACTGCTAGGGGAGAACCGTCCTGAGATGCGGCGGTATCGCGAATAACTTTGTCTGATACGCCCACGCCGACGGCGGGGGCGGTATGATGGTGATAATGGGTGTTTGTGTAGTGTTGAGTAGAGCGCTTGGGCAATAGTGGTCGCGTCGTCAGGGTCCTCAAGGACGTGCCTCGGTCTCCTTTTTCCGCGGGTCGAGTTTTGGTGTATCGCGAGGGGGTTGTAAGTGGCGGCACTGACAACCAGTGGGTTGGGGTGCGTGGCGGCAGAGTCGAAGTATCGGCGAGAGGCCAACTTTAGATATTGGGCTATGGTAGGAAGCCCTAAATCGATATGAAGGTTAGCATTACGCACGAACCACGGTGCTCCCGTGGCTTTACGCATGAATCGATTTTGTATTACCTGAAGTCGGTGAATTTGACGCGGGGAGGCATGCGCAAATACGGGGCTTGCGTATGTCATAATTGGCCGAATACAGGCTTTGTAAAGTGTAATTTTATTACGTAGGGACATTTTGCTATTTTTATTTAGTAACGGATGTAAAAAAAAAAAAAAAACAAAATCCCGTTTTGAGTATAATTGTTTCGAACTAAGCTCGGTCGTCATGGTCCTAGTTATTGGACTGCAATCCAGTAGTAAATAGCCAATCTTCGATAAAGTTTTTGTTATGCTTCAGGCCTAGGAGTTGTATCTTGAAGTTACTTAAAATGTAGTTTATGCTTGTGTCTACTGTGAAAGTTCTTAACAATGACTGAAGAAAATAATTTCATCTATAATGATTAACATGTTAGCAAGAATTTTATGTGTATTGTAAATACGCAGTTTAAATCTAGTAAACACAGGCTATGACAGTAGAATGTAGATATATTTGACATGCCTCTTCTACCAGTAATATTTAGATCTTGTATACATACCTTTGTAGTTAGCATCAATGAGGGTCGTATGAGCAATTTCTTAAGTTATTCATGTGGTGCCATGTGTCGCTGCAGTGGATAGTTACCCATGTACTTACTAATTGCCTGACTGATGTCTGTACATAGTAGATATTTAAGAAAAATTAATATGAGGGGTCTTTATGACGGCAATAGAAGTCAAAACAAATTTCTTAAGATTTTTGGTTTGTCTGTCTGTATGTTTGTACGTTCATCACGTAAAAACTATTGCACGAAATTGGATGCGGTTTTTACAGTTATAGTCCTGGAGGTATACGCCACCAAGAAGCTGAGATATTAATCTATATAAATAAAAATCAATTGCCGCATGTATGAAACGTCATCACTTGACTACGGCTTTCCATTAGATAGCCCGTTTATTACGGAACATTATAGGCTACAAAATATAAGGTGTCGCACGCTGAGAAGAGAACGTTACCGAGAAGGGCCGAACTGTGTATCTTATTTTATGCGGGTAATACCGCGGGGCTCAGCTAGTAGTAAATAATAATAATTTATTATATATTTAATATAATTTTATCTATTAAGTAACCAGTAATATACAATGCATGTGTTACATAATGAAAATTGTGCGAGTGGGCATAAGGACTATACTGAGTATTTAACTTTATCATTCAACATCATCATTATATAATGATATCTTATATAATACACATTTAATAAAATTAATTATTACGGATTTTATCGCGCTTAATCCACCTCCCGCCAAAACTAGATTCAGCAGAGAACACTTCATCGTGATGAATGATTTATATATAATATATCATCGACGACCCCTTGGTCTAGTGGTCAGAGTACCTGACTACTGCGCGGTTCCTTGGTTCGAATCCCAGTTGGAGCTAACATTTGTGCAAAACACGAATTGTTGGTCTGAAATTACAACACAACCACTGTAATTCCGCATTCCGACTCTTTATCCTTTACATCGATTTTCCTACGTCGCGGGGGCAACAAAATGGTTATGCCGAACTCATACCGGCAAGTAGGACCTCTGCTCCTTCAGTATGCTCCTCGTTTATAGACGAGGGACACGTGGAGGAGCACCTCTCGTCTCGTTTTTTCCTTTTAATCTGTCAATATTAATATTATTACTTTGAATCCCTGAGCCCTGGAAACAATGCTCGCTTCGCAGCCACTCAGCTTTATAATCTTACTTCTAGTAACACTAAGAACACTAAAAACAATTGCACTTAGTGTAGTTATTTTCAGCGCAATAACAATATACTCGTACATATAAAATTGAATCTAACCTATTTTGCTCAAACCATACAGATAATGCATTTGGCAACGTATACACCGTATTATACGTCTTAACCCTGTTCTTGCATGTATTATGATTCACTTTATAATCTGCGCACTTTCTGCCACGCATTTTAATACAAAATAATTCCACCTTTAAGATATTTGTTAATTTTTACTTCAAAACAGTAAATATTGTTCTAACTTCCGACTACAAAAAAGGAAGAGGTTCTCAATTCGTCTGTATATTTTTATGTATGATAGGGCATAACTTCTTTGTTTATAAACGGATTTTAATTATTGTTTTTTTATTACAAAGTGGATATCGCAAGAGTGGTCCCATATAGTTTGGTAAAGTTTTCTTGATGGGAAAATATCTAGTAGTACTTGAACTTTCGCCGCGGGTCCAAATCCCAGAATCCCGGAATTTGGGTTTTAGCCAACATTAGTGGTAAAACACAATTTGTTGGTTTTCGGGTCCAGTAGTGTTGTGATTGTTCCCGTGTTTTTGACACTACATCCTAGCCTACCTCCGATCTTATCGTATGAGCGTTACAATGGGCGCGGGTAGGTAGGACGAGTGAGTGCCTCTGCGTTTGCGCGTTCACTTGTGGCACTATAATGTCTCCTGCGCAGTTCATAGTTTCTGTACAGTATTCGGAAGTTGTAGCTGCAGCATTCGTAGCAGTCGAAAATCGGCCAGGAGGACATCATAACAATGATGATAAACTTTTAACGTTTATCGATTTCTCTTACATTATTAACACCTACATCTTTTCTGGGTCTAAAGAAAATATTATCTCTCATTTAAAATAATGATTTTGAACTATTTTAGTATGCTTCTCTTTCTTATATTATCTTTGAGAATTATTTTCCGTAAGTAAATGAACTTTGATTATTATTTTGACAGAGCCTTGTCACTGAAGTTAATTTTGACTATTAGTTTAGTAATTACGTCGTTAAGAAAATTTGATAGAGCGAAAAGTTCAAGGCAAAATTTTGTTTAACGTGTAATGAAAACCAATCTAAAAAGTTTTTCTATATACCTAGTTGTATCGTAGACGACCGTGCGGCGAAGTGGTTAGAGTACTTTTTGATTCGAATACGCAATATTTTTTTTTGCGTGCGGTTGTCTTCGTCTCTAACACTGCATTGTTGTCCGCACCGATCTTATCGAGCGAATAAAAGAACCGACAGCGTAAGAGTTTCAAAAATTACTTTATTGAACAGCGTTACAGTAAAAAACATTAATTAATTAATTTTACAATATACTTAAATAATTATTTTATATAATTATATATAAAATATATAATTAATTAATTTTACAGTATACTTATACTAAAATAATGCTAATGCGGCTCGTTTACTAGTGACGCATGTCCTGTATGATGATTTTGCAATGGAACATTTTATAAGTTTTAGTATTAATTTGCTAACAAAGCTATTACATGCGATACTGCTAGGTATTGACTCATGTTCTAGATAATACATGTTGTTTTTAATGGCAAATTCTACGCTATATATCAGCGCAAGCATGTTTAAGTGCGAGTTCAAAACTTAATCAGGTTCTAAGTATTTTAATAATAATTTCCTAATTATTAAGATTTACGTGAGTAACTATTAGTTAATAATAACACGTAGATAACTATTTATTGTTAAGGTGAATTTTTACTGACTGAAAAGAGGATTGCTGTAACTTGTAAATACACTCGGCGTCAAAAAAATCGCACATCCGAAAAAAATAATTTAAATACTATTTTAACACAACAGGCCAATGGCAATGTTGTGGTTTGAGGGTATTATTCGAAAGGTAATTTCATTAGCTTTCAGGAATTTTAATTGAATTTTACTTTTATAACGAGACGAAAGAGAAATTAAAGAAAAAGACAGGGTATGTACAAATTTGCAAATGAATAATTTAAAAAAAATACTTAATAAATACAAAAAAAGTTCTAAAAACCTAGTGTTACCCCCCCTTGCCTTGATAACGGCTTCCATGCGATCTTTCATGGACCTTACAAGGATCGCATCAGCCTCTTGGGGTATTTGTTCCCACTCTTCAAGTACCGCATCTTGGAGCTCTTGAAGAGTGGCTGGAGCTGGATCTCGAGCTCGCACGCGCCGTTTTAGGTCATCCCAGAGATGTTCTATTGGGTTAAGGTCTGGACTTCGTGCTGGCCAATGCATAACAGGGATATCGACCTCCTGTAAATAATCCCGTACAATAGCCGCGGTGTGGCAACGAGCATTATCATGCATTAACATTAATCCATCACCGACATAACCAGCATACGGGACCACATGTTCCTCCAGGATTTCAGTAATGTACTGACTAGCATTTAATGACCCTTGCCCACGGCCACACCGAGTCCGGGAAACGCACAAAAGTTCCGTTTTCCCGTCGACGGAAATGCCGCCCCAAAACATACACGAGCCACCCCCGTATTCGACGGATTCTTCGAAGCAGGGTTGTGTGAACCTCTCCCCTTGTCTTCTGTAGACCCTTCTACGTCTGTCATTGCAGAAGAGACAGAACCTCGTCTCATCAGAGAAGAGTACGGTCCGCCACTGTTCTAGAGTCCACTCGCAATGATTGCGAGCAAACTCTAGGCGATCTCTGCGATGCTGTGCAGTAAGTTTTGGACCTTTAGCAGGTCTATGGGCTGTTAAACTCTTTTCGTGTAACCTTCTTCTTATCGTAGAAACACTCACAGATGTTCTCCGAGTTGATCGAAGCTGTTGTTGCAACTCAACAGCATTTGTGAAACGGTTTCGAAAAGATGTCGTAACAATGACACGGTCATCTCTTTCTGATGTGCACCGTTTTCTTCCAGATCCCGGTTTTCTAACATAACCACCAGTCTGCTGAAAACGTTGGAACACCCGTCGAACTGAAAAACGGGATAGATTCAACTGTCGAGCAACGTCACACTGCCGCTTCCCCGACTGCAATAGGGCAATCACTTGAGCGGCTTCTTCAGAGCTGGTGTCCATCTTTACTTGTTCTTACTTGGGTTACTTGTTCACGTGTGTTCACTGCAAAGTCTAAATTACGACTGGCCCATATTTCATCCAGATCGACCCTTTTATACCCTTTTTAGGTGGTGTAACTAGCGTCCTTACTAACGAGCATTTGACAGTGTTTATTTTTGACGCTCTATAATGATAAATGTTTTAATGATTTCATGATTTTTTTATTAATAATGTAAAGCTATTCAAATACCCATTTCAAACATACCAATATTTATATAAATATAATTCGTTTCTAGCCATTACAGCCATTTTTCGCGCAAACTCAGAGAGGTGCGATTTTTGTGACGCTGAGTGTAATAATAGTTTAATTATAACACTTGAATAATTTGTAAATAATGTAAGAACATTTTAACAATAGTAACTTTTATGTTAATTAGTTAAATAAGATATTGCGAGTAGCCGAATTGTCGGTAATGTCTTCCGAGATACCAGAGGGCGCTAGGTGGGCAATTCTCAAGCCGTCTGCACAGAACCCCGGTGGGCATTCTGGAGCAATTCGTGGATCGGTGATGGCGTGCTGTTATTAAGTTCAGTGCATGCTTTGTAAAACTAATTTAGGAACCTCTGCTTTGGTACATACGTTTATTTTTAATAGGCTTGCTTAATTCCACTGGTCGGCAAAGGTTTTTCTAACGCTTTCCACTTTTCCTTTGCCCTCTGCAAGATTCGGCCAAATGTTATAGAAGGTTCGGCTCATTCAGACCTCGGTGTCATTTTTCGCTGTGTCGTCTCCTACCTAATTTAATAATCAAAAAAGTAAAATAAAAACCTATAAATATTCCAATGCTGACAACATTCTCTGAGAGGTTTTTGGAAACGGGAAGAGTCTGCGACACTAGTCTAATGTGACTCAGACATGCAGGTCTTCTTACGATGTTTTCTTTTACCGCTGAGCACGTGGTAAATCATCACTTAAAATTGAAGAACAATTTTGGGGGTGCCAGCACCAGGGATCGATCCTCAGGTCACTCGCATACTATGAAATTTAAAGCCAGCACCCGGCCCCTGAGCTACCCCGGCTACCACATAGAGTATATTCGTACTCAAAATTGTTCTTTTTTTCAACTTTTTAATTATTTTGAATTTGGAACATGTATATTATTTTAAAAACTTCTTTCGATTTTGCGCCATTTCACATATTTTTTCGTGTTCATTATCAAATTACAATATGGAATAGGGTGTTAAAGAAAATAAGGTTCCAGTGATCACCTTGCACAAAGTGCGTATGGAGCCGTCGGTCATATTTCAGACACTTCAAAAGCTTGGTATCAGCCGTACGTTCGTATATCGTACTATCAACAGATACAACAACACTTCCTCTGTCGAAGACCGGAAAAGATCGGGGCGGCCGCGTGCTGTTAGAACTACAAAGGCTGTTAATGCTGTTAAAGCCAGATTTCGTCGAAACCTCATTAGGAAGCAAAAAATCTTATCGCGAGAAATGAAGCTTCCCGCTAGGACTCTGTCGCGTATTATAAAACACGACCTGAAGCTCGGTGCTTATCGTCGATATACAGGACATGCCCTAAATCAATCTTTACAATTAAAGAGAGGTCGATCAAAACGCCTTCTGTCGCGATACGCAAGTGAAAGGCACAGAAATATCCTCTTTACCGATGAAAAAATTTTCACGATTGAAGAACACTACAATAAGCAAAATGATAAAGTGTATGCTCACGGTTCTAAAGAAGCTGCTCAAGTGGTCGGAAAGGCACAACGTGGTCATCATCCTGCGTCATTGATGGTTTGGTGGGGCGTGTCTTATCAAGGAGTCACTAAACTACTTTTTTGTTAAATGGAGTAAAAACTTCAGCCAAAGTGTATCAAGATACAGTCTTGGATCATGTTGTGAAACCTCTCAGCAATACACTTTTTAAAAATATACTGTGGACTTTCCAGCAGGAATCTGCACCTGGTCACAAGGCACGGACTACCCAAGCCTGGCTTGAAACCAACGTTCCGGACTTTATAAGAGCTGAAGACGGGCCCTCTTCTCGTATATTTTTTTTTTTTTTATTGTACAAAGTGACGAAACGAGCAAAACGTTCACCTGATGGTAAGTGCAACGTCCGCCCACAACAAATGCTGTGTCACCCAGTTTATTTCTGTGTGATACCGCACTGCGCCCGTCACCCTGAGACATCACTTCTTAAGTCTCAAATGCCCAGTGATTACGCTAGCTCACAGTGCCCTTCAAACCGAAACACAGTAATGTTTGCACACTACTGCTTCACGGCAGAATAACTGGCCCTGGGGTGGTACCTACCTAGACGGATTCCTGCATAGGAATCCTACCACCAGTAAAATACATTAAATATATATACATTTTCATTTGTAACAGAACTTATGGCCGGACTAAGTATAGGATAGGATTTGTTCCATGATTTTTTGACGAACCCTGTCTTGGGTGTTTGGGTGTTCAGTGAATGATCATGGTCAAAAAACGTAAGTCAAAACTTGCAAAATTCTCATTCTTGAGCTTATTATTTTGATATTATTGAAAAAATAATAATGTAGTTAACAGAATCAGGCGTTACTTTGTTGTCTATTGCAGCAAATATACTTACTTACGTTTTTCACCTGTAGAGAAAAGGTATAAGTCATGTAATTATCATCATTAAAATATTAAAACATGTAATATCATCAATAGCAATAAAACTTTATGCAGAAATGCTATCTTTTGTGTTCGCGAAAAGAAAACATGGGAATTACGATGATATTACCTTGAAAACTTTTGCACTTCATTTCGAGTGATGCGTCGGAAATTGTCGTAAGTTTCGGGCAAGTGGAAGTACACTCGTAAAACTGAGTGAGTCAATTTGCGGCCTAATTAAATATTACTGTGACTGTGAATTTTTTAATTTTACCTTAATGAGTATCTATTTATTGGCGGTTGGCTATTCAGATATTTACGAACTTGGCTTTGAAAATATGAAAAAAACTGTAGGAGCTTTCAAAGTGTTTTCATAATACGCACTAATTATATAAAGTATTTTTCAACTATTAGTACTAGAGTAACAAAAAAAACATGTTATAATACTCGTATCTGCATATGACACCTAAGAACTGAAGTCTCAGGATGGCGGGCGCAGTTATCCCAACGTCTGCCCTTAACAAATGCTGTGTAAACCAGAACATTTCTGTGTGACACAGCATTTGTTATGGGCACACGTTGCACTCACCATCAGGTAAACGATGTGTTCGTTTCGTTAATATATGCAATAAAAAAAAAACTTTTCTGTTCGCTTATTCATATTTTGTAAACTTTTTCCCTTAAAAGAGGTAGGCGGAGACCACAGAGACGTGATGGGTGGCGTGTCGGGTGAGCCATAACTATATTATCTCATCGTAAATTCATTACTCACCTTAGATGTCATAAAAATCCTTACTCTCTTTGAATTCATGGTTTTCTTTCCAGAAAAATAGGTATTGTTCCGCTAATTGCATCAAAGTCGCTTTCTAAGTTGAGTTGCTACGCCTGTGAGGTTCGAAATAATTTTGCCCCCAGCTTCAACATAGTGCATATTAGGATATGTATGTACTGAGTTACAGTTCACGCGGGAAACCGTCTAGAATGGACGTCTCTCGTGGTCTCTCGTAGAGTTTTCGGCTCCATAAAAAATCTAAAACATTTAAAAACACTATAAATTGTAACAAAAAATTATTGATTCAAATCATTAAAAAAATAACGTATAGCGTATTTTTTATCTCTGCATTTTACGATGATGATGTACTATAAGTACACCTATAGTACATTATAAACAAAAATTTATTGCAATGGAATTACAATTCTTTCTTCGTGAAAATGAGACTTACGATGATTTTTATAGTCGTTGCAATAATTTATCTCACTTCGACTGCAGTGAAGAGGAGATGCTATGGTGGATGATGGGTTCACGTAGACTTCCGTTAAATGAAATTGTACCAATAAGTATAGTTCTGCTTGTAATATTCATGACTGGTGTCGTGGGGAATGTGTGTGTGTGCGTGGTGATAGTGAGGAATCCCGGGTTGCATACAGCTACAAACTATTATTTATTTAGTCTGGCTGTTAGTGATTTATTACTACTCTTATTTGGTAAGTAAACCTTAAAACCTAAAGTTACAAAAAAGAGGTTTTTCAATTTGACTAAATATTTTTTTTGTGTTTTTTTTTGTATGAACCGATTTTTATGATTCTTGTTTTATTTGTATTGGTATCCATTTGGTATCCATGAGAAAATTATTAAGCTGTTGCGTTGAAGCCGGTTTTTTTAATAAATATTTTTATCAGTTTATTCATAACAATGCCATTTTTTAATATTGGTTACACAAATTTAAAGGAAATATTAACTGTATTTATCATTTTTATTTCAATAAATTCTTTAAAATATTCTGTAATGGCATTTTCTAAGTATTGTTAGTATGTATATAAATGTGCACGTTACAGGCTACATTTTTTATTTCTTTTACATACAATTATATTATTAATATTGTTTATAATAGCAGATTATAGATACCAATTATCCAAAGAGCGTGAAAACCGGTTTACACGTACCTTAAACACCAACCAAAGATTTTTTATTTTTTTATAATGTTTTTTTTCTGATTCTATGCAGGTGAAACCACGGTCATAATAGTAAGGTAAAAGTAAAAAATATTGTTCAAATACAACAATATTGAAAAATTCGTATATTTATATTGTTGGCTATAAACCCCATAAGAAGGCCAGGAAAAACTAGAAAAAGTCCGCTGTGTCCCAGAAAATTTCTGTGTCCACTGCGCCCGTCCTCCAGAGACGTCAGTTCTTAAGTCTCATATGAATAAGGGCACCGAGAACTAGCGTAATCACTGGGTGATTCCCTTCAAACAGAAACACAGTAATGTTTGCACACTACTGCTTCACGGCAGAATAACTGGCCCTGGGGTTGGTACCTACCTAGACGGAGTGAAGTCTTCTTAGTTTTATTTTAGACCTTCAAACTTGAAGACAAAAATGAAGACAAAGTTGTTTTCCATAAGTCATCACAAGCTACTTTATTCATTAGGAATCTCTTACATACGAATACGTTTATTTATATTTAAGAAAATCCAAAAGATTTTTTTACATTTCATCTATACTCTATACAAATATATAAAATTAAAGTGTTTGTTTTTAATAACAAAATAATAGCTTTTTACTTAATGCTTATGAAAGTATATACGGTATAATAGGCTTATAAGGAAAAAACAATTTTTTAAATGTTTGTATGTCTATCAGTTTGTTTGTTCCGGATAATCTTCAAACGACTGGACCGATTTTGACGGGACTTTCACTGACAGATAGCTGATATTATAGCGTGTCAATTAGGCTATCTAATAAAAAAAATAGGGTTCCGCCCAAAACAATTAAAACTCGAAAACCAATTCAAATAGGGAAGTATATATGAATATCATCGATCAGAGTCGGCTTTTTTACGCGGGTGAAATTGCGGGGCACGGCTAGTCTACAATAGAAATATTTAAGTGAAATATAATTAAATGTTATAGTCATTAGTGGCTAGTGCCTTTCTAGTTAATTAACAGGATGCAACGGTGGTTTCGTTAAGAATATTAATTTGTCTGATATATGTGCCAAATAATATGTTTAAGCTATATTGCATGCACATTTTGCTTTGTTTGACGTTGAAATAATATCATGGTGTAGTTATTATTAATTCCATTGAGGATATTTTCTTATTTTTAAGAGATTTAAAATAACAAGTTAGCGTGGGGGCTGCACAAGAAAATTCAAGACCTCATTTTAACTTGTAATTAAAGTACTTAGTCACTTTGTAAGTAAGTATTACTTCGAAAGTGAAATGTGGATCAGTTCTCTATTTTTTTAATTAAATCACTAATTAATAATTCCGAGCCTGCCTGCAAAAGTACCAGAGAGCAGTAGGAAATACCTTTACTACAGTTATCTGGTACTTCTTGCAGTATAAATTTAAAAACAAACATTCAATATCATTATAATCATCGTCACCAGCCTATTAATAGTCCACTGGTGGACATACATCTCATAAGACCGTGTGGTAGCGGCTTAAGAGAATCTACCACCCGATCTCAACCCGTGGGTGTCGTGAAGTCTTCAGAGGGAAAATAAAAACCACGAGATCAGCAGCAGCATCTTCATGGAAAATCTGAATAAATAAACAGCGGTTGCGAACTCGCCTGCCAAGCGTGGCAACTATGGTAAAATCCCTCCAAAATGAGAGCTAAAACTTTAGTGGCAATCTATGGCGGAGGCCTATGTTCCGCAATGGACTAGTGATAGGCTGGAGTGGTGGTGGTGGTGGTGAATATAGGCCTTTCCCTAGAAGTAAGGATTTGTCATAATTACCTCGCTTACACACGAATTGGCATTACATCAGACATCTCGCAACTTACATTTTGCTGCCCATTCCCAGTCCGCGTATTTTCTTTGTGGCATTTTACGAGATTCCGGCCCCTGTCGAAAGTAATAAGATTTTCCTGGCTTTTCCTTTAGTTGACTCTAGCAACAACCAGTTAGCATTTTATAGCATAGCATTATTCTTTATTGTTGTCCTCATCGCTGATTTCGATCACAGCAACATTTTCAAATTATACAAATAGAAGCTATTATCTGCAGTAAAGTAAAGTAACAGCCTATAAATGTCCCACTGCTAAGCACAGGCCTCCTCCCATTTCTGAGAGGGTTTTACAGCCGGGAATAGTCCGCCACGCTGCTCCAATGCGGATTGGCGGACTTCACATGTCCAAGAAATATTTTTATTCCTCGTATATGCAATTTTCTTCGCGATGTTTTCCTTCACCGCTGAGCATGTGGAAAATCAGCACTTAAAATTGTAGAATAATTTTAGAGGTGCTGGCACCGGGGATCGAAGCCAGGTTACTCGCGTAATATGAAATTAAAAGCGAGCATCCGTCCTATGATTACACCCCTTAAATTGTTAATTGACTATATTTGATTTTAAGTGCTGATTTACCACGTGCTCGGCGAGGAAGGAAAACATTGTGAGGAAACCTGCATGTTTGAGAAATAAAAAATATTTCGAAGACATGTGCAGTCCGCCAACCCGCATTGGAGCAGCCTGGCGGATTCTTCCTAGCCCCAAAACCCTCTCAGAAATGAGAGGAGGCCTGTGCTCAGCAGTGGGACATTAATAGGCTGAAACTTTTTTTTAGTAGCACAAACATATAGGCGTTCTTGTATTCGCCCTTCCGTATAACGATTTTTGTATATACCTAGTCCGGCCATAAGTTCTGTTACACATGAAAATGCATTTTTTTATTGAAGTTATGTACTATTAAAATTTATACCTACATATTTATTAGTCTCAGCTAAAAAAAAATCTATTCGAAATGGCCACCTTTGGCTTTTATACAGGCCTTTAATCTGTTTGGCCACGACTCTATGGATTCACTCACTGTTTCCAAGGGAAATTTCGCCACTGCTTGCTACAAATTTTTTAAGAGACTTAATGTCGCCGTGTCGTTTAGAGCAGACCCTGTAGTCTAAAACTGACCATAATTTGAAGTCTAAAGGGTTGAGGTCTGGGCTAGATGAGGGCCAGTCTTCAGCTCTTATAAAGTCCGGAACGTTGGTTTCAAGACAGGCGTGGGTAGTTCGTGCCTTGTGACCAGGTGTGAGAGTCAGTCTTGCTGGAAATACCACGCTATATTTTTAAAAAGTGTATTGCTGAGAGGTTTCACAACATGATCTAAGACTGTATCTTGATATCTTTGGCTGAAGTTTTCACTCCTTTTTACAAAAATGTAGTTTAGTGACTCCTTGATAAGACACGCCCCACCAAACCATCACTGACGCAGGATGATGACCACGTTGTGCCTTTCCGACCACTTGAGCAGCTTCTTTAGAACCGTGAGCGTACACTTTATCATTTTGCTTATTGTAGTGTTCTTCAATCGTGAAAATTTTTTCATCGGTAAAGAGGATATTTCTGTGCCTTTCACTTGCGTGTCGTGACAGAAGGCGTTTTGATCGATCTCTCTTTAATTGTAAAGATTGATTTAGGGCATGTCCTGTATATCGACGATAAGCACCGAGCTTCAGGTCTTGTTTTATAATACGCGACAGAGTCCTAGCGGGAAGCTTCATTTCTCGCGATAAGATTTTTTGCTTCCTAATGGGGTTTCGACGAATTCTGACTTTAACAACATTAACAGCCTTTGTACTCGTTGTTCTAACAGCACGCGGCCGTCCCGATCTTTTCTGGTCTTCGACAGAGGAAGTGTTGTTGTATCTGTTGATAGTACGATATACAAACATACGGCTAATACCAAGCTTTTGAAGTGTCTGGAATATGACCGACGCCTCCATACCCACTTTGTGCAAGGTGATCACTGTAATCCTATTTTCTTTAACACCCCATTCCATATTGTACTCGTAATTTGATAATGAACACGAAAAAATATGCGAAATGGCGCAAAATCGAAAGAAGTTTTTAAAATAATATACGTGTTCCAAATTCAAAATAATTAAAAAGTTGCAAAAGAAAAGTTTTTATGTAACAGTATTTATGGCCAGACTAGTTATATAAATGAGAAAGTGTTGAATGTACTCGTATCAATGTGACTCTTATTAATAGTAAGTTTCCAATTCACTGCTCACGACCCAGCAGTGTAATAATCACTAAGCCAAAAGGTCGTCAAATAAATTTTTGGGCACGGGAGTCAAAGTCAAAATTTCTTTATTCAATTTAGGCTTGTTTAAAGCTTTCTTAGCCGATAGGTGTACGGCAGAGAAGAATAACACCTACCTCTTTCCTACCGAGGTGTCGTAAGAGTCGCCTAAGGTATTGTACGGACAGCCTTTATTCGTGCTGAATCGTGCGAATTCGTGATTGTGGGAGCGCAATGGGGAGTTGCTCGTGGGAGCGTGGGGAGTAAGAATTTTTTGACTCGTACCATAATGGAAGCGATATAGTTCGGTACCCGTCACGTCGCGTTTCCCGCGAGGTCGAAAAGTGAACTACGTGAGTGGCCTCTGCTTACCCCTTATATGGGAAAAAAGCTACTTTGGGAAGGCCATGCATGCCCCAAGTAAGCAAGACATGTGAAATCCGCTGACTGAAATTGCTAAAAAAAGCTTGACGGACAATTATGGTTCAGATGTCTTCGAAAAGAGAGCAAGTAGAGAGTAAACTTTCAATTTCGTCTTTAAACTGTTTACTTGTATTTTTTTAATGATGTAAAACTTCTTGTAATGTTATCAAATATACATTTATAAGACAATCAATATTTAGAATGTTGCTTTACCTAGAAAAAATTACATAACTGCCGTGGCTTTGCTTCTTAAAAGCGAGACGAAACAGAATCAAAAGCCTAAAACATACGAGTATTTATAAATTTTAAGGATTCTTATGCCTATTAACTACATTATATATAATTAAGCCGTGTGGTGGCGGCTCGTTAAAAGAATACTACCACTCCATCTCATCCAATGGATCTCTTAAAAGGCGAGTAAGGATTTAAACTGCACTGTGCACCCAACAGCGCATGGTGGCGATGGGCTCACCACCTATCACACCAAGTGCATTATATTGTTTTGGTGAAACGTGGATTGTGTTTTTGCAGTGAGTGCCCCGTCTCTGACTACCCCTTATGGGATACAGTCGTATGTATGTATATAATTAATAAACTAAATTTTCCTTAATTTAATTTGAGAGTAAGGTGGGTTCTAAAAAAAAAACTTTTTCCCCTTTGTAGTTTCGTAAAAGAGGTCGTAGCCCCTCGCTTTTTATACAAATCAAATGTGATGAATCCGTCCACGGCCGACGTATCTTATTTCTTTTTAGATTGTTTACAAGAAGTGACTCGGAATATATTTGAATCATGAAATTCTTTTACTGACAATTCTTTACCTCGCACCATGGACGCTACTCTCCGTCACTGGTCTGTGCATTTTAGGCTCATGGATCATTGCACTCGTCCCCCTAAGACATCAGTTCTTAAGTCTCATATGCCCAGTAATTACACTACATTTCAGTGCCTTTCAGGCCGAACGACTATCATTGCTGTTTTTTTAATCTTTATCTTGGATTGGGAGAAAACAATGACAATACACGCTAGTAATGATAATGAAGAAAATTAAAAGATCTTTAGACTTAATATCTGAAACTAACCGAAACTGTAAGTAATAGCTGAAATTTAAAATGGAAAAATTTAAATAAATTATAGTAAAATATCTTTCTTATAATGTAGTATATCTAAGTAAGATATTTTACAATATCTAGTTTTGAAATTGATTAATATTAATAAATGTATTAATTACGGATATGATTATATAAATGTATTGAAATTTTTGTTCACGATCTTCGAGCCGTGGTAGCTCAAGGGCCGAGCGTTTGCTTTCAATGTAGCGAAATGAGTGAACTGGTTTCAAACTGGTTAAATAAAGAATGATAATTAAAAAAAAATACGAAATGTGAAGTCCACTAGCCCGTAAGGGAACAGCGTGACGTGGTTTTCTGCTTTTGGGGCCATCTACCGAAAGGTAGAGGAGCTGTATGTGCAGCAGTGGGACATTTGAAGGTTGTTTTTTCTTTACTTTAATAAGAACACATATAGTATTTTTATTAAAGTTATGCATTGAAGGTCCATAAATTAATTTTGCTTTAAACTTTATTTAAGTTAATCGTTTATCAAGCCCTTTCTATTATTTTAAAAGTTAGGGTAATGAATACAAATTGAACGACCTTCCAAGATATTTATATTCTTTATTGGGTTATAAATACTCGTAAATATAACCTTGGGGATCTGAAAATGTTTATGTAGATATTTTCGGCAATAAAAGATATAACCATCCAGCCTAAGGTATTCAATTAAATAATTTAAAAAAGAACGCGTGCTACTTAGTACACGGGACAGAAGTGAAACTATAAATAATAAATTAGAAATTCAATTGAAATGAAAAACATTAATTACTCACTATAAAATCACTTCTCATTAAAAAGATTAATTCATCGATAAATAATTATTAAGAATAACAGAAACATTGCACTCAAATTCGACCATAAAATTTACCAAAGAAAATGCACTTCAAAAATTTCAACAGACTAATCATAATATTTTTATAATATTACTATCTCCCCGTAGAAGATCAGGGGTCAGGCGCCTGTCTTAAATTTCGAGTTCGAGCCCTGTTGCCGACACCTTGAAAATTGTTCTTCAATGTTAAGTGGTGATTTACCAGGTGTATTGTGAATTTACCAGGAAAGCATTGTGAGGAAACCTTGCATACCTGAGGAATAAAAATATTTCGCGGACATGTGTGAAGTCTGTTAATCCAGTAATGGAGCCTCGTGACGACTCTTTTCAGCTCCAAAATTAGAGAAGGCCTGTGCTCAGCAGTGTAACATTTATAGGACTGTTACTTTATATATTCTACTAGCTGGCTTAGTTGTTGTTTGTGGAATTTAGAATATACATATAAATCAAAAACCTTTTATGATAACAGGATGAAAAAAAGTCCTTAAGAATCTTTATCGTGGGTTAGTCTTTCCCAAACCTTTAAAACTTGACATGCAACAATCCGTCTAGGTTCATTCTGCCGTCAAGCAGTAGTGTTTCGGTTTGAAGGGCACTGATAGCTAGTGTAACTGCTGGGTAAATAAGGACTGATGTCCCAGGGAGACGAGCGCAGTGTGGTGCCACACAGAAATGTTCTGCTGTGTACACAGCAACTGTTATGGGCAGACGTACCACTTACCATCAGGTGAACAATTTACTTGTCCCACCACTAGCTTCCATATAAAAAATGTAAATGGTAAGAATGAGTACACTTTTTCCTTCTTAACGTAATTGCCACATTTGATAGTCATACCAGCACTTAACAAGCGGAGTCTTGGGCAAACCATAGTCTATTTTTTAATTGACAATTATGGAAAAAGAATCTCGAGCTTTATTAAATTTGTGAAAAATAAATAAGGTCGCGCGCGTAGTTAATCCACTGGCTAGGAATTTGTGGATCAGATTTAAAATGTAATTGGATCGGTCTTTAAATGATCGTTGACTTAATCGTCAATTAGAAAACGTTTAAAAAAACACAACGCTTCTCTTCCAAAAAACTCTTTGAAATATCTTTTGGCGCCAATTCTAAAAGTGGCAGTAGTATTTTTATTTAAGTTTGTAATTTCTGTGCATATTTGGAGTTTTTATGTTTAATATTGATAGTTTATTATGCAGCAAGTGCTCCTGAAAGTGTACAGTGATTGGAAAATTCAATTCAAGACCAAAATTGTGCTTTTCGTTTTGTCTCCATCAGTCCAGCAAATCTTCAGTAAAATTCAACTATCATTTCACTGTCGATCAAAATTTTGAAGTCTTGCTGCTTAAAGATTGTATACTTGGATATGTTACTTGACATTGGAAAATAGTTTATGACTGTTTCCATTATTAAATAAATAAAATAATAAAACTCTTTGAAATTGGTTATAATTCTTCTCATTCAAAAACCTGTAAAAGTACTACTGCCGTAATTAACCTTTTCTAAATTGGGGTCTATTGTTTCTTAATAAGTTTCGTAACTATAAGTCGCAAAATTAGTCTACTATTTATCTAGATACCACGAAACAAACCGTCAAGGTAGCTACCACCCAGGGCCAGTTATCGTGCCGTGAAGCAGTAGTGTGCAAACATTACTGTGTTTCGATTTGAACAGCACTGTGAACTAGCGTAATCACTGAGCATATGAGAATTAAGAACCATTGTCTCAGGGTGACGGGCGCAGTGTGCTGTCACACAGAAATATTATGGGTGACGCATCATCTGTTATGGGCAGATGTTACACTTACCATCAGGTGAACGTTTTTCTCGTCTGGTCACATCATCCAATAAAAAAGGGGAACATGGACACTTACTACAGATCATAGTTAAAATTTATCCTATTCAAAATAATAATAAAATAGATATTTATATACAGACATGTACATATTCTTCTCCTTCACTTTTATCTTTTCTCTCATTTATAAAACAATCTCTCTCTGTCTGTCTGACCGACCAGATTTAACTTAGGTCTTTATACCTCTAATTTTGGGAGATTTGCCATAGTTGCCACGCTCGGCAGGCGAGTTGGCAACCGCAGTTTGTTTTTTTTTTGATGTTCCAGGAAGATGCTGCTGCCCACCTCCTGATTCTCATTTCCCCCTGTCGACTTTTACGACACCCACTGGACGAGATGGGGTGGCAGATTCTCTTACGCTGCTACCACATGACAGCAGCATGTTTATGGAACACCCGAACAAATAAACTACGGTTGCAAACCCGCAAATAGTTTGCATTTAATAACCCTTACCAACCCTGAGCTCAAATTTACAAATAGATCCCCATGGTCAACGCAATAGAGATTGTTTGATCCGAATTGAAAGATAAGCATAGATTGTTTAGTGTATATAAAATCCGGTTTAGATTAAATGTCGGACTTTGTATTTTCTAGGATTTATTTCACAAGGATTCTTTTAGTTATTGCAATTTTATAAACTTGCCTGCGGGATGCTTAATAAGGTTTTTAATTTGTTCTTTAAGTCCATAAAAGCCGAAAAAATATTTCAGTTGGAACCTTTGAGTTGTTTGTTGATTCCGAATAAACTACGATGAATAACAAATAATATTGCGTATAAAAGATTTGTTAATTTTGTCGAACTTTCTAAAATAAAAGAAATCTTTCATCTTTGATAATTATTTATGGTTTCTTATGTTACGTTTATT
Organism: Luehdorfia chinensis; assembly: GCA_019845155.1. NCBI lineage: Eukaryota > Metazoa > Arthropoda > Insecta > Lepidoptera > Papilionidae > Luehdorfia > Luehdorfia chinensis. The sequence continues at coordinate 4,120,744 of JAHVAK010000125.1, forward strand.
GCTTAAAGTAAAAATAGACGAAACACAATCAAGGTCAGTTTGTGTTTTAACTCATATTTTACACGCGGTCGTAACGAATACCTGACTACTGGGAAGTGAGCCCTAAGTTCGAATCCCAGCCGGCACTAACATTTGTGCAAAAACACAAATTTTTGGTTTTCGGGTCTGGTTTTGTTCTAATGGCCCGAGTCTCGGACACGACGTCCAAGGCTACCTATCCGCTCTTACCTCTTTTAATATTTCCTTCGTGAAGGATCATAAATTTACTATTTTATAGGGAATCTGGCCGGAATTTAAACTTCATTGAATTTTCAATAATAATATCGATTTTTTATTTCTTATTTAAGTTAGGGATTGTGGTTTGTATTTGTGGAATGTGGGCGGTGGATTCTATTTCCGCCTTCTACAGTTTTTAACTGTATCAAATATAATTCAAATATTCTCTTGCTCTGGAAACACTATATAAAAATATATGGTAGTGTTACACTTTTATGCTCAGCCATTTTTGAAATTGGCACACCGAACCAAACGTAACAAATAAATGTTATTTTGGAATTTTGGCGCCAACTCTAAAAGCGGCGGTAGAGTTTTTATTGAATTTTGTTATTTTTGTGTATATCGTGAGTTTTGATCTTTAACATTGATAGTTTATTATGCAGCAAGTACTCGTGAAAGTGTACAGTAATTGGACAATTCAAGACCAAAATTACTTTTCGTTTTGACTCTATCAGTCCAGCAAATCTTCAATTTCAGCTTCATCACCATTCATCAGTCCCACAAATCTTCAGTAAAAGTCAACTATAATTTTACTGTCGATCGAAACGAATTCCTTATAAAATATATATAATTAAATTATTACTCGACATTGGCAAAATGGCTCGATTCCGATTGAACCAAAAAAGAAGAAGAAATGTTTTTTTTAATTGATTTTATTTTTAGACACATAAAAATGTTTTTCGTTACTAACGAATCGCTAATAATTTTCTTGAAATGATGTATCATTCATTCATAATATTTATTCAGTAAAAGTGGTCATCATAATAAATCAATAAATTATATCTTTGACGACCGCTTCACGCTACTCAATGTACCAGACTTGAAGAATTCTAAGCGAAACTCAGCCTTGGTGTAGACCAAGGCTTAGTTTCGAATACCAACCGGAGTCACAAATCGTTGGTTTCCGGGTCTGGTCATATATAATTCAGTCATGGTACTCAGGCACAGTACAATACTTATCATATTTATTTTAAATTTTCTGGAACAGAGAATAAGAAACGAGCAGTCCACCTGATGGTAAGTGATCACTGATAACAAAATTAACATTTGTGCTAAAACACAAATTGTTGGTTTTAGGGTCTGGTTGTGTTGTGTTTGTACCCGTGTTTCTGACACTGCATCCTAGCCTACCTCCGATCTTATCGCATCAGCATTACATCGGGCGCGGGTAGGCGGGGACGAGTGAGTGCCTCAGAGTTTGTGCGTACACTTGTGGCACTGTAATATCTTTTGCGCAGTTGATAGCTCTCGACAATATTCGAATCGGCCAGGAGAACATCATTATTATTATATCGAATTACTTTACCCGATTTCGGTCTACAGTTCTCGTCACATATTATATACCACGATGTATATATGCAACGATGCCTAACGGCGTTACACTCCTAATTTTCGCGTTCTGATTATGATTTCTTTGAAGCAAAACATTTAATTCACTTTCTGTTACAGGCCTCCCTAACGATCTCTCCGTATATTGGCATCAGTACCCGTACAGTTTGGGAATCGTGTTCTGCAAATTACGCGCGCTCATATCTGAAGCGTAAGTTGCTCGTGAAAGACGAGATGAAACATGTTATTTAGTGAAATAAAGTGATTCTAATATATAAGTTGTTTCTACGCTGTTCGCAGAGCGAAGGGAATAAATTATAATAGTAATATGTGTTTCGTTAATATTAAATTGGTCGTTTTTATATAAAATAAGGAATAAAATCTGAAATACATCATGAATGGCTCAACATAAAAGAGAGATCCCATGGCGGTTAGCTCGGCGCTGTGGCAAATGACTTCCAAGCTCCGGATTGTTAGTTCAATTCCTGCACTGGTTGTTCCGGTTTTTGATCTTTGTGCGAGTGTAATTTATGCTTTTAAATGCAGTCACGACTCCAGTGTGGTGCAACTTTTTAATAAGAATATATTCAATCCACCTCCCGAGCACATGCATCCTTTTAAAAACGTCATCAGTGCTGGAGTTGGGGTCGTAACTCTGGTTCCTTGTGTACTATAAGATCGGATTACAACAGTTTTCTCCACGAGTGTACATGTGCGAAAGCTCGAAGAATCTATGTTCAGAGTGTCCACGACTCACTGGCTGTACCGTAGCTCCAGTGAACATTTAGTATGCTGATAATGGTGGTAATACAGTATGGTATTGACTAGTACGCGAGGGACCTGGGGTGGTCCTACATGCCGGTACAACTAAAATTATTGATTATAGTTTTAAGCGCATTATCATCTGCTCGTCGGCGAAGTAAATAATTATTAAATCAAAAATCCGACTTCAACGCTGCAGCTCATGACAGAGTTCATAATTTTCTCGTAGATTAGAACTTGACCTACATTATGTGAGACTGATATCCCTTTGTAATAATATAAAAGAATCATTATAATCTGTTTATAAATAAAGAAGTTAATGTCGAACCAACAAAAAATATTTATACACACGAATTGGTAGCCTCCTTTGAATTTGGTTAAAAATCGACGACCGGGGAATCCCGCCGAACCCCACTAGAGTAGCGAGGTGGACTTTTCTCGACTCCAAAAACTCCCTCAAAAATTAGAGGAGGCATGTGCTCATCAGTAGGACATTTGTAAGTTTCAAGATAGCTAAAGGACTGAAAGTGTTATAAGCTTATAGATAAGAATTATTAATAACTGTTCATTCCAGAGCAACCTACGTGTCCGTTTTAACAATATCTGCATTTTCGCTGGAACGCTATCTGGCGATATGTCATCCATTGTACCTGTATGCAATGGCTGGCCTCACCAGAGCTTCGCGTATCATACTTATATTGTGGGTAATCTCGTTTCTGTGCGCATCGCCTTTCGCCGTCTACAGCGAAATCAGTTACAGGGACTATCCTCCAAGTAATTATGCTTTTCAATAGTAGTTTTTTTTACTAGAGATGTTTTTTAGAAATATATGTTGATTATAAGATAATTGTTGAGCTCCTCTATTCAAAAATATTGCTTAACTGAACGTTAAGAATCTTCTGAACAATTGTAGTGGTGTTTGTCTGGTAGTAGAATTCATTCAGGAATCCGTCTAGGAAGGTACCACAGCAGGGCCAGTTATTCTGTCGTGAAACAGTAGTGTGCAAACATTACTGTGTTACCGTCTGAAGAGCACTGACAGCTAGTGTAATTACTGGGCATATGAGACTTAAAACTGATGTCTCAAGGTGACGGGCGCAGTGTGGAGCCACTAAGAAGTGTTCTGAGTGATACAGCATTTGTTATGGGCAGACGTTGCACTTATCATCAGGTGAACATTTTGCTCGTCAAAAAAGTGACGAACTTTATACAATTAAAAAATTATTAAAAAAATAAAGAGTGTCTATGCAGATCCCTAAGAATCATACAGTTGAAACACTGTTGCTTGAGAAATAAAAATAAATAAAGTATGTACAGAGGGACCGATTAGTTTAGTTTACATCAAATAAAACTCTATTTAATTTACGTAAACAACGATTTTCATTATCTCTCTCAAACAGCATTTATCTAAATTTCAGAATTGGGTTTGCGTCTTAAAAATATGACTTGTTTACCATGAGTTTATTGAAGTTCAAAAGTTAAGGTGAATAATCTATTCTTCTTCATTAGCCTATAACAAATCCGTTGCTGACGTCACCGATACAGATAATTTAGGTCTGGCATAACTGATATGGTTTTCCCGCCATCAGTGAGAGGCAATGAAGTATTTTGTCTTTAGTCGATTTTTACGACGCCCACACGATGAAATAGGATGGCAGGTCTAGCTTAACTCCACTTCCTCATCATGGTGTATCACCTCTTACTTATCAGTTCTTGTTCTTCAGTTTAAGACTGTGTTTCCCAACCAGTGGTCCGCGAATCACCAGAGGTCTACTAGAAGGACCTCGAAACCAAGTTATAAATCTTTCATTAATGAAAACTAGACCAGAAATCGATTGGATTGTGATGATGGTCATGTAGATCAGAGCAACTGCATTGGACCCAGTATTGCCCAACTTCTAAAAAGGATGCAAGCACAAAAATCACATTGATTTTTATAAATATGATTTAAATGTATATAAAATTATATTTAAATGTTATTCTTAGTTTAATGTTTAACTAAAAGTTTCGATTAAAGTTTATTTTCAAATTAATAGAATTTATTATTTTTTGTCATGGGGTCATTGCTACGAACAAAAAGTCCTCGTGTTCCCTGGCGAAGAAAAGACCGGGAGCCGCTGATTTAAAAGAATGCGGTTTTACAATACTCTTTTATAAACACTTAGAGGTTGACATTTTAGTAATTAATTCTCGGATTATAAATATTTAACTCATTTTATCTATTTCAGACTCCGGTAACATGTCATTAGATTCAGCTTTCTGTGCTCTGATGGCTCCATCACCCTTGCTGGAGTTAAGCAGCATCTTCTTTTTCTTCGTGCCCGCTGTTCTCATCCTTTGCTTGTATGTGACAATAGCTCTTCATATAAGGTAAATAATAAAATTAATTTCTAGTTTTTTTTGAAAATTTGATATGTCTTTGCACTTTGTTTCTCTATGTGAGTTTTGTTCGATAGTACTAAAAAGATTTAGCAAAGTTACTACGTTAAAACCTAACAGTGAAATTCAATTACTGGTGGTAGGATTCCTATGCAGGAATCCGTAGGAGGTACCACCCCAGTGCCAGTTATTCTGCCGTGAAGCAGTAATGTGCAAACATTACTGTGTTTCGGTTTGAAGGGCACTGTGAGCTAGCGTAATTACTGGGCATATGAGACTTAAGAACTGATGTCTTAGGGTGACGGGCGCATTGTGGTGTCACACTGTTCTGGGTGTCATAGCATTTGTTATGGGCAGACGTTGCACTTACCATCAGGTGAACACTTTGCTCGTTCCGTCACTTTTATTAAATTAAAAAAAAACTATATTTTTTTTGGTTATATTATTATAATTTATTTAGTGAATTCTCAAAAGCAAATGTTTAAGAAACTTTCGTTATTTCCATAGCATAATATTTCATGCTAATGTAATTTACTATAGACAAACGTGACTTTGGAATTAAATAAAATTTAAATAAAATTAAACGCTGTTTATGACCTTTTGACCTCTGAATATATATTAATCAAAACGTTAATCTAAAATACTCATTAGTTTAATAAAAAAGTGATGTTCCAAAAGTAATTACAAACTTTTATTTTATTGGTGAACGTTATGCTCGTTTCGTAACCTTATACAATAAAAAAAATTAAGATGCTTTCACTAATATACGCTTTTCATTCAGGTCAACCAAGCCGACAAAAACGACGAAATTGGGACTGCTCAACGGCCACGTCCACGGCGAAACCAAACAAGCCAAATCCAGGAAGGCTATTATTCGGATGCTAGGTAAAGATATGCTATATGAAGTATATTCATAAGAAAAAGCGGATAAAAGGTAAAAACGGATATAAAAAATGAAAAAAAATTCAAAAATCGATGCGCATTTCAAGTTAGCAATAGCTGATATATTTCTACGATAATCTTAAATTTAAGAAACTGAACAGACATCCACAAATTGACAATAATTGAATTCTCAAAATATTTTAACATTACACAGTTGCTGTGGTCGTGGCATTTTTCGTGTGCTGGGCACCTTTCCACATCCAAAGACTGTTCTACATCTACGGATACGACTTGCCGCAGTTCCACGTCATCAATGAGCACCTTTTTAACATCGCTGGAGCTCTCTACTACGTGTCCGCTACTGTTAATCCGATTCTTTACAACGTCATGAGCGCCAGGTATATAATACATTGTTTTTAGCTGAACTAGAATATGCAAATGTTTACTGACTGACGCCTTTCAAGAAATATAAAATAAATAACTGGATATGTCAAAAATTGTAAACATTTAATTTTTTATTTTAGGTTTATCTATGCTAGGTATAACTATTAATTAAGCTTGTGTTGTGAGGTGTTTTTTTGTTATGCCAAATAATTTTTTTTCAATTCTTTGACTTCGTAATGTGGAAGCGCCTCTCTATGTCCGTAAAACATCAAATTTTCAATACCAGTTCAAACAGCTTTTTCTGATAGTATAGTTCATTCAGGATACTTTATATCTGATGCTCCATTTGACACGATTCATTTGTCCCTGCATATTTAAATTTTATTTAATTTCAAATTGTAAACTTCAGTATATGTGTAATTTCCGTGATTGTTGTGTCTGTTCTTCGACTAATTACACTCCCCTCATCCATAATCAACTAATTTATGTAAAGCCAAAAGTAAGGCATTTTTCAAACGTTTGTTTTAATTAATTATTTATTCTGATATTTATTTTATTTTTCTGCTTTCTGATAAAACAAGTAAGCCTCCTCTCACTTTTGAGAGTGCTTTGGGGCGGAGAAGAGTCGGCGCGTGCGGATTGTCGGACTTCTCGTGTCTTCCAAATATTTTTACTTCTCAGACATGCGGATTTCCTCACCATGTCTTCCTTCACTGTTGAACATTTGGTAAATCAGCACTTAAAATTACAGAACAGTTTTACAGTTGGAGGCACCGGGGACTGAACTCAGGTCACTCGCGTATGAAATTAAAGGCAAGCACTCGGCCCCTGAGCCTGATAGCTCAGATTCTGAGCGCTTGCAGTGATGCACCGTAAATAATTTTATATATTCATAATTATAATACAGAAACTATGAAATTTTTGTATGTATGTATGTTTGTATTGTACACATACCGCATCGATTAGTATTTTAGTACTTATTTTATCATTGGTATCCTGTATTTCTTGGCACTTTACAATCGTGAAAACTTCCCTGTTCAAGAAAAAGTTAGAATGAATAGAAATTGCATCTCAGAATTAAGTTTAAATTTACATTTTGTGTGTAAATAAATGAATAATGTGTCTAATCGTCTAACATCTCAACTTTTGTTTTTAAACAATAATAGCAATATAAAACAGTGGAAACTGTTAACATTATTGGTATTATTGTTATGTACTGAAACTAAGCTTAAACGACTGCATGGTATTAGTACAAACAATTGTTAAATAGTATTTATACGTACGATCATATAAGCCTGTTTCCGCTTAGAGGTTTATTGTAGGCCCGGTCGGACTGTTGAGGCTTTATTCTTATCGATTTCTTTTAAAGAACTGCTTTTATGTAGTCTCATTATTGTAGAAGAAACGTAATGGCGTAACATGTATAATGGTACTGTATACGTTGATTTAGAAGACTGTGAGTATTAAGTAAACTGTGAGTAAGTGTCGAATACATTGTCACTAAAACTAGGATAGGTGTAATAAAAGTATGTAATAAAAAAATAAAAATGCAAGCGATTAATTTGTGGGTGGCCAAAAAATAGTTCGACTGTAAAACGAATTTTGGAACAAATACGTCGAATTTTTATAACATATTCGGCTTTAAGGACCAAAAATGTGAGGAGTACTTACTCGTATGACGGTATTAGTAGAATAATGGAACTCACAGTACTCTATGATGCTTGAGAAATCAATATGAAACGATAGAATATCTAGTTGGCAGTTGTGTGTGTCTATTGTCTTATGTTCTCGGTTGGTTATTGTCGCGCTATGATCAGTAGCATTGCGTGCCTTTACTATGTAAAAATAATTATTAATTGAATCATGATTAGATACATATTTTTTCGTATTTTCTTCTCTGCAGGTATCGTATGGCGTTTCACGAGACACTGTTATGCCGTAAAGTAAACCGGCATGGTTCTCGAACCTTTAATATGGACAACACTTGCCGCGACACCGTAGAGTTCTCGACTTTTACAAGATCCAGATATAGAAACTGCGAATCACGCGGAAGCATGTCTGTAAATAAAATTGATTTTATTAAGGAACCTCCGCCGTTTTGCGTGGGAGAAGCGATAAATGTCGCAGAAACTTCACCATATTTTTTACATAAAGACGAGAAGCGAGTCAATTTAACAAAGAATTGTTAAATAGAAATGAGTGAATTAAGTTTTAATACGGTGTAAGTTATGCATTGTCTTTGTGTAAATATTCTATAATTGATTTTATTTTGACTGTCTAAGTGCTAAACCTTTTAGAAAAAAAAGGTGCCCGCGACTTGCTTGAGACGATTATATAGTTCATATTTGACCAGAACCTTTTAAGAATAAAAAAGGACCGTTTAGTCTACAACACAGTGTGATCAACAAAAAGTTACAAAATTTGATTATAATAATTACTGGTTACGCTCATTTGACTGTGAACGCATACGCATAGCTGTAGTACTTCGACTGAGTGCCGAACTATCAACTAAATAGGGTTTTTTGGTATTGACGTCTTAGGTCTTAGGTTTAATGGGTGAAAGTTGGGCCTATGGAGAAGTTCCTAAAGGTATCCACGTCCTGGTGACAGGAGGTTTTTCGCTGTATGTCCTATGGAATATGAATTGTTACATCTTAAGATTCGACTCGACTTCAGTGGTGTATATAATCTAGTGGTAGTATTGTAGTGGTTGGTGGAGGGTACCTGGTGGCGGTTCCTGGTGGCGGTGTTAGTTTGCTAGTGCACGCTACTGAGGGAGGGCGGGCGGTGCTCTCTAAAAAACTAGGTAATATACACCATTTTTATATTTTGCATGCGAATCTTAGCAAATTAACTTACTTTCCTTCATTATAATGGATTTCTTCCGCAAAGTAATGCCTGATTCTATTAACTATATTGTAAATATTTTATAGTTGATAGTAAAATTTAAAACTCGGTGACAATATCACAAGTAGTTTTTCATTTATGTACATCCGAACAAACTGACATAGACAGGGGAGTCATATCAGTTCCATTTATTTGTTGAATAAAATAAAATATTTTGTCAATGTTTTTTTTTATAGTAAATGTGTTTTATATATTTTTTTTAAATCATAGTTTATTTTAATTGTAATGTTTGATTGATTCGGGAAAAAACAATGGCGGATATTACATCTGGTTATATTCAAAGAGAAAGTTTTTAAAATATTTCTCAGATTCTTGTGATGCTTTGGAATTATCAATAATAATATTAATGTATTTCGATGTTTGAGATAACTGTAGAAAGTAGTGGACAACAATATTTATTAAATTAAATAATTCATGACAATGTGTTAATTAATAAATGTCATATTATTTTACAAAATGTGTTCTTATTTACCTACTCGTGTATTCTTTATTTTTTTATTTTTTTATTTTATAAAAGTGACGGAACGAGCAAACCGTTCACCTGATTGTAAGTGCAACGTCTGCCCATAACAAATGCTGTGTCACCCAGAACAGTGTGAAACCACAATGCGCCCGTCACTCCGAGACATCAGTTCTTAAGTCTCATATGCCTAGTGATTACCCTAGCTCTCAGTGCCCTTCAAACCGAAACACAGTAATGTTTGCACACTGCTGCTTCACGGCAGAATAACTGGTCCTGGGGTGGTACCTACCTAGACGGATTCCGGCATAGGAATCCTACCACCAGTATAACTAATATAACTAACTGTAAAAAATAAATAGAGTATATTAATAACTACAGAGGAAAGGATATACAGAAATTTTATAGTGATTTAGGAAACTTCGTCTTCGCACTTGAAGACAGAGTAGAACAAAAACTTTTATAAAACATTTAGATGAAATATCTAAAGGTTTGATATAATATAAAACATTTAGATGAAATATCGAAAGATGTTCGACCACGGTAACAACTACCACATACTGTTGGAAGCTATGGATCGGACTTAATATTAGAAGTGAACCGGGACGGAACGTAACGTTCTTGTATAATATTTATGAATGCGATGTAAGATATTGCGTGGCCCAGTGGTTAGACTACCTGACATCTGTGCCGCAGGTCCTGGTTTCGAATCCCAGCTCGAGCAAACATTTGTGCAAAAACACAAATTGTTGGTTCACATAATGATTTTTTATATTTACGCCATCACTAATCAATAAAACTACTTTTATTAAACAAATTGTTGGTTTTCGGTTAAATTCTGTGTGAAATTTATTTCTTTATAACTCACCCACGTTTCAGGAGAAATGTGGGGATTGTTTTAAAAAAATGTACCACTGTCAAGCTGCCATCCTGACATATACGAGTATGTTACGATTTAAGTCTACTATCTGTTTCTGAGATAAATATATGTTAGTCGCCGTTACAAATATTGGCAACCCTAAACCGAAATCATAACATGGGCAACACATTCATATTGTGTTATTGGTTTTCGGTCTGAATATATTCCTTGGCACCTTTTTGCGTCGACGTTATAAGCTACGAGAAGGTCATGTCGTAGTTGTCTTAATTAGCATTGTAATGTAACTACTATATATTCTGCGCTAATGTCGACTTCTGGTTGTTAGACAATAAGCTATGGTTTGAATTTGTCATCATCGTTAGTAAAACGGAAAGGTGTACTATAGCATAGTGTGGCATCATATGGTTTTTTGAGACAAGAAAGTCAAGAGCAAGTAAGTATCATATGCCCAGTTACAAGCACCAGCTATACCTACCTAGCAGTGCCCTGCAGACCTAAACGCAGTAACGTTTGCACACTACAGCTTCACGGCAGAATAACTGGCCTTGTGGTGATAGCTACCTAGACGATGTTCTGCATAGGAAAGCTACCACCAGTAAATGTTATGACTACGGTGGTAGGATTCATATGCAGTTACGGCACAGCTCGACGCTGTCATCATCATGTCATCGTAAGACATCGCTTCTTAAACCTCATACGCACTGGCTATCAGTGCCCTTCAAACGGAAACAGTTGTGTTTGCATACCACTGCTTGACAGCACAATAACTCACACTGCGGCGCTACCTACCTAGGCGAATTTCTGCATAGGAATCCTAACAACATATATTGTTGTACCATCATAATTCTAAAAAATACGAATTGGGCAAAGTAAATCTTACTCGTAGCTTAAAATCCTTTAAAAGCAAACGCTCTTCGCATTTGCGTAATTGCCCACTGAATAATTCAACCTCTAGTGAAATAGTATCATTTGACGGCTCTTTACAGGGGCGGATTTCCTTATAGGCCGAGTAGTTCCGGGCCTAGGGCGGCAATTTTTTTTTATTTTTATTCATTGTTACTTACAAATAAAAATGGTACGCATCAGTACCTAAAGACACTGAATGAGATAAATATATAATTTACAGACCTTCGTTGTTTTTTACTTTTTTTGTGCTTTGCAGGGAGTAGGGGGCGGCAATCTTTCGTAGGACTAGGGCAGCCAGGGAATCAAATACGCCCTTGAATCTATTACCTCGTCTCATCTGATGTCGTAATAGTCGACTAACGGAAATTACAGAAAAATACCGTGGCTTCTGTCGAATGGCGGAATAACCGTCCCAAATACCATATGTGGGGTGATTATACCTAAATTATGTACACCAGAGGATCCTAAACAACTTTCCGCGGATTTTTGACGCATTTATTAGTGCAATGCATCAAACAGAATTAGTTCCGGGCTTTATTAGTTTAGGATGGACAACTACGAGTAGCTTACAATTTTGTACAATTATAATAAATATTAAACATTATTATAATATTATTAATTAAAAGACCGGCAACGTGCCCGTAATTCCTCTGATATTGCGGATGTCACTAACCATCAGGTGAGCCGCTTGGTCGTTGTCCCCCTCTTCTACAGAAATAAATAAATGCTTATTTATTATACTAACTATTACTATAACAGGTCGGGGAAAAAGTCTTTTCGCATATAGTATTTCGTCGTTTCAGCCTATCATGAGTCCACTGCTGAACATAGGCCTCCCCCATAGATCGCCACAAACGTTTGTAGCTCCCATTTTGGGGGGATTTTGCCATAGTTGCCACGCTTGGCAGGCGGGTTGGCAACCGTAGTTTATTTATTCAGATGTTTCAGGAAAATGCTGCTGCCCATCTCCTGGTTTTCATTTTCCCTCTGTCGACTTTTACGACATCCACGGGATGAGATGTTTGATTGATTCGGGAAAAAACAATGGGGGATATTACATCTGGTTATATTCAAAGAGAAAGTTTTTAAAATATTTCTCAGATTCTTGTGATGCTTTGGAATTATCAATAATAATATTAATGTATTTCGATGTTTGAGATAACTGTAGAAAGTAGTGGACAACAATATTTATTAAATTAAATAATTCATCTTTTTAATAAAATTAATGACAATGTGTTAATTAATAAATGTCATATTATTTTACAAAATGTGTTCTTATTTACCTACTCGTGTATTCTTTATTTTTTTATTTTTTTATTTTATAAAAGTGACGGAACGAGCAAACCGTTCACCTGATTGTAAGTGCAACGTCTGCCCATAACAAATGCTGTGTCACCCAGAACAGTGTGAAACCACAATGCGCCCGTCACTCCGAGACATCAGTTCTTAAGTCTCATATGCCTAGTGATTACGCTAGCTCTCAGTGCCCTTCAAACCGAAACACAGTAATGTTTGCACACTACTGCTTCACGGCAGAATAACTGGTCCTGGGGTGGTACCTACCTCGACGGATTCCGGCATAGGAATCCTACCACCAGTATAACTAATATAACTAACTGTAAAAAATAAATAGAGTATATTAATAACTACAGAGGAAAGGATATACAGAAATTTTATAGTGATTTAGGAAACTTCGTCTTCGCACTTGAAGACAGAGTAGAACAAAAACTTTTATAAAACATTTAGATGAAATATCTAAAGGTTTTATAAAAGTTTTAGTTACACACTACTACAACTTAAGGATTCCTTCATACATATTATTTTGGATGAGATGGGGTAATAGATTCTCTTAAGCCGCTACCACACGCTGCACGCTATAGTATTTATAAACTTGTAAATGAAAATGAAAATAAAAATACCATTTACCACTTATACCATTTGATATTGATTCTTTTTATAAAAACGTGGATTACTGTTATTATCTAAATTTCTTTTTTCAAATAACTTTCTTGCCGTGTGGTGGTGGCTTCAGAAAATCTAACAACCCATCTCATCCCGTAGGTTTCGTAAAAGTTGAGAGAAGGAAAATGAAAACCCGGAATCTGAATCTGTCTGCTGTCCAAGCAGCATCTTCCTGGAACATCTGAATAAATAAACTGGAGTTGCCAACCTAATCTTGACCACGATGATGGTTGGTGGGCGCTCCGAGTGAACTCGACGAGCCCACTCTAGATGCGGATTGGAGGACTGCCGGGAAAATTGTATGGACACCGCTCACCCTGTTTTGATTGCCTGCCTGGGTGGAGTCACAGGGAACGAGGAAATACCTTTATAATATATAAAATAATAAAAAAATACATGTATACTTTTTAAAACACATTGCATAAAAACGATCGAGTTAATGGTGCCCCTTTATTTGTGTTGTATGTTTAATATTTTAAGTCTCAGAGACAAATTTACACGTATACTATATATTGGTAGCGATATGATATTAAAGGAACCGAAAAGAAAGTATTACGCGTGATTTTTGGTATTTTACGCTAAAGCTTAATTAAAAAGGAATAATGGATCTAAAGCACTTTATCAAAGCACTTATGTGATGTAAAGGGTTCAAATAAAGTTAGATGCTTTGGATTAAGTGGAAAAACGCGTTAAGAGGCTTGCCGGAGAAGATTGCTTTTTTTTGATCAAAATAAAGTTACCGGCGGAATTGAAATTCTTTGGTATTCTATCGATTACTTTACTTATACCATATTGTTACTATTAGGTTGGAAAAGAAGCAATACATCGTGAAAAAACCATACCCTTCATGTTTGACAAAAAAATATATTTAGAAAACATATGAAGTCTACGCTGATTGGCCAGCGCTGGTCTCCCAATGTCAGTTTCGGCTCCAAAATCATTCTAAAACGGAGTAAAGACCTGCGCTAATTTTAGGTACTATGCATAGTACGTTACATATCGCTTAATTTCTCCGCGTATTTGCTATTATAGACTACTGGGGGTAGGATTCCTATGCAGGAAGTGTGCAAACATTGCTGTGTTTCGGTTTGAAGAGCACTGAGAGCTAGCGTAATCACTGGGCATATGAGACTTAAGAACTGATCTCTCAGGGTGGCGGGCACAGTGTTGTGTCACACAGTAATTTTCTGAGTGACACAGAATTTGTTATGGGCAGACGTTACACTTAATATCAGGTGAACGTTTTGCTCGTTCCGTCACTTTTATGAAAAAAAAAAAAACTATCATGAATTGCTGACGAACCCATGACGGAGGAAAGTACTTTGCTTCTTCTATTTTGAGTGACAACGCCACGGTTACAAAGCCTCCCGGCCAGAACAAGGCGAGAACCCATTGGGGAGGTGTTCCTGTATCCGAACCTATCCGATCTTATCGCAAGAGTGTTAAATCGGGCTCGGGTAGGTTAGGACGAATTTATTTCTCTGTGTTTTGCGTACAATTGTGGCACTACAATATCTCCGGCGCAGCTGGTAGCTATCGACAATATTCGGAAGTTGTCGCCGTGGTCAAAAATCGCCAGGGGACATCATCTCATCATCATTAAATAATCATCATCATGAGCCTGTCAATAGTCTGTCAATACTAATTAGTAATCTTAGCTTAGCAGGCGGATTTGGAATCGCTGTACCAGATGCCTGACACTAGACGTTGCCGCTCATCACCGGTCGGTGTATTCCGACCTGAAGTCTTCGAGCTGATTATTACACCACCTGTCTGAAGCCATGAGTATTCCCGAAGTGGCTGATTTTGCTACGTCACAACCATGCAAAGAAAAGCCAACACATTTTTTTTACTATACTTCGCTGAATTCATAAAACGAATATTCAAATTTCATCAAACTAGGGATCTTTCTTTGTCAGTAAAGTTTAAAAATGCGAATGATATTTATTTGATCTTTTTTTCTTAAGCATAAAAATATTGTGAATTGAATTAATATGTTATGTGATATAGATACAATAAAGATGGGCAGCCTAACGTGCCAACAAGCACGAGTGTTAGACCATTAATCTTGTGAATGGACTGCGTCAGATGTCTTTGACTGTTATGTAATCAATCTAAACCTTTTCATACACAAATATGATATAATTCTGTCTGTGATGTTTCGTTTCAATATTTACTCTCTGTTATCTGTCCATAACAGTTGCTCTGTCACCCAGAAAATTTCTGTGTGACACCACACTGTGTCCATCACCCTGAGACATAAGTTATTAAGTCTCATATGCTCAGTGATTATGCTAGCTCACAGTGCCCTTCAAACAGAAACAGAGTAATGTTGCACACTTCTGCTTCACGGCAGAATAACTGGCCCTGGGGTGGTACCTACCTAGACGGATTCCTGCATAGGAATCCTACCACCAGTTGTTTTTTATATATTTTTTTTCCAACCGGTAACGAATTATTATAGTGTAGCAATAATGTAAAAGTTGTTTTTATTTTATTACATATTTACGGTACCGCAAGGAAATAATTGTCTCAGTAGTTCCATAACTTTAGGTCTTACAATATTATGGAACTATTGTGATGAAAAATCCCAAAAGTCCTGTATGATACAGCTCTATAGTACTACTGGGAATGAACCGTGATAACACAGTGATAATTGATAATACGCACCATCAAGATGATGACGATGGAATTTTGTGTTTAGCCACAATGAACGATCGAACACATCACAATGAAACTTAAGGGCTAGAATTAATCCGAATGCTACAAAAAATACAAATAGACGCAATATATTAATTGTAAGAATCAAGCCGATCGTAGAATACATGTTTCTTGACGATTCGTGCCGCACATCATAACCGCTTTCTTCCCCGGCCCAGAAATAAAAACAACAACATATGAAGTTAAACTTATGGATCGTAACGTTACAATCAGCGGACCGGCATGAACTACTGTCGCACTTTACTGAGCATCCCAAGCTTTTTAGATGCCATTTTGGCGTCCTTTCCAAGTGATGAAACTGTACGTCGCTCGATATGTCAACGCTAAGGATTCTGATACTAGCTAAGATAACAAAAGGTGTGGTCTCAAAATTAGAGATGCGATTAAAGGTTGCTTTTTAGCTCTACATGCGCAAACCTATGTCTTCTTAGAGTTCACTTGTCGATGTGTTCTCGATGTGTGTCGTTCCGGTATATAAAGCAGTGACGCCGTCTTCATAGCAATGAATGTTATTAATTTGCAAAATATCATTGATATTCAAAGGAATCATTTTATATAATTATAATACATTATCCTGTTGTTTGTCAAGTCTAGTTATAATAATAGTTATGAACATACAATAAATCTGTGGCTTAAAACTATTAATTGAATTTGGTCTTGCCTTGATGTCCCGGTTTTGATAGCGAAAACCTGTCCAACACAACCTGTCAATCTATTCATCCACTCAAAGGGAGTTTGATAAGACATTTTTTATTTGCCAAATAAAATACTTCTAAAAATATGGCTTAATACAACTTTGTGAATAAACGTCCTGATTTATTTAGTGTTAACAGAATAATAATAATTTAAGTTGCTTTTCTTATTTTATTTTGTGCTCCGTATATTTCTTAGACTTTTTAATCCAAGCAGTTGGTAATCTAAACTAAATCTAGAATTTTCGTTGATTTAGAAAAAAGTTACACAAAAACTCTACGAGCTTGTTACTTCGACTAAAGAAGCTGAAAAATCAACGCGAAAAACTTGAATATTTAATGGAGGAGAGAAAAAAGTTAATTAGCCAATTACATCATCATCATAATTTCAGCCTATCATAGTGCAATGTTAAACAAAGGCCTCCCCATAGAATGCCACAAAATTGGCATTTTGTAGCTAATTACATGCGTAACTTAAAAGGGTGTGAAATCCATTACCTAGGTTTTAAAAAAACTTTTTCTATTAATTATTATAATAATTTCTGCAAATAAAATGACTTAAGTGATCTTCCGATTTAACGGGCCTCACGCAGACTGGTTTAACATCGAAAAATGCATTAGACAGGGATGTGTAGCTTCGACGGGGCTAGGATGAAGCGAGTCTATATGGGCAAGCCGGTAAGGTTCAACGTAGGCGAACGTATCATGATCAGATCGATGTCGTTTTAAGGAGGCCACGTCAAAAGTACCCGCAACAGACGAGTTTGTTTGAAAACGCTATTGAAAGTAGAAGAAGCTAAAGATGTGTGTCAAGATTGGAGAAAGTGGAAAAATGTTTTAGGCAGAGGCCTACTCTAAAAGAGGCGTAGCGTATGTATTTTCCGTCTTTACCATTTCCCGACTTTGAGATTTTTAAATCTACAAGTGACGGCACATAAAGTGACATCGCTAACAAAGCAAGAGAAATCTTTAATCAAATTATTATTTGCATTAGCGGGTATATCATCATCACAGTCATCATAATTTCATTCCAACATAAGTCCACTGCTGAACAAAGGCTTCCCCCATAGACTGACACTTGAAAAACCCGGTCATGGGCCACCTGCATCCATCGACTTCCCGTAAAATCGTGCAGGTCGCCGTATTACCGTAGCCGGTACAGTTTTTACTGCAGAACCTTTTTCCCACAACAGTTATCGGTTCTACAAGCTATATGACCAATACATTGCCCCATCAGAATGCTAATCGTTAGGACTATGTCGGTTACAATAGTTCTGCTGCTATTATAGGTATGGGTTTTATCTCGCAAAGAAACACCGAACAGGGACCTTTCCATAGCTGGTCGAGCGACATTGCGTTTCCCCATGCGGCCGGCAGTGATGAAGCAAGTCTCGGTTCCATATGTCATCATCTAGCATTGTTGCAACACGCACCAGTTATAATTATAACTAGTGTAACGTTTTGCTTATGATCGTCAATATTTCAACGTGAATTTATAAACTTTTTTAATGTCTTAGATATCCATCTTTATTGAAATAGAAAATAATTAGAAATAGAAATTAATTTTCAGGCTAATAAATTTATTTCTTAATAATAAATGACTTTGAAACTGAAACTTATCGCTGCTGTGAGACGGTGTCCTCTAAAGAGGACCTCTAGAAAGTTTCATCGTTTAATTAACCGGATGTACCGCAGTCTAGACTGCGTTTGGTAATTATTGCCTGTGTTCATACGCATAAAGGAGCAAAGGCTTATATCCATACTAATATTATAAATGAGAAAGTAATCTCTCTGTCCTTCTGTCTGTTTGTTTTTTTTTTCGTATAAAGTGATGAAACGAGCAAAACGTTCACCTGATAGTAAGTGCAACGTCTGCCCATAACAAATACTGTGTCACCCAAAAAATTTTTGTGTGACACCCCACTGTGCCCATCACCCTGAGACATAAGTTCTAGTAAGTCTTATATGCCCAGAGATTACGCTAGCTCAAAGTGCCCTTCAAACCGAAACACAGTAATGTTTGTACACTACTGCTTCACGACAGAATAACTGGCCCTGGGGTGGTACCTATCTAGACGGATAGGAATATGCATAGGAATCCTACCACATCATACCTTTTGGCGGCTCAACCGCTTAACCGAACTTAACCAAAATTGTTCACAGAGATAGCTGGAATTCTGAGACGGACATAGGATACTCTTAATCCTGGAAAACGAAATAGTTCCCATGGGATTCATTTATTTATTTAGAAAACCAACAGCATGTTTTTAAAATAACAACTGTACCTTATAGTATAATCTTAACACTAGCCTATTATAGGTTTCCCTAGAGTGACTTTACATATAATAAAATGTAAATAATTTTAAAATTTAAGTTGAGATTAAATATCAAAGTTTTAACATGTTAAAAAGTAGCACTGATACAAATAGCAATGATGCACTTTATTAAAACTACTTCCACGCCGACGAAGTCGCGGCCATCGGCTAGTTCACAATAAATTAGAAGTGTAATAAGGTTTTAATTAGAGTTTCTTAGGCATTCGTGGGAAACGCTAACTAAACCCATAATTTACTAGCTAAATTGGTATATAGAAATTAGTATACCGGATGGTCTTCGTAAGAGTATCAACAGTTTTACCTATCATGTACCTTGATAATTGGGGAAAAAATAGTTTAATTAATGTGTAGTATTCGCATAAACATACAAAATCATCAAAAATTTAACTCTAATAGACTCACACATGTACACACACTCGCACACATATACACATACACACATTTAGATGAAATTATTATAGAATATTTAATAAGTAAGTTTGTTAAGTATGTTTTATATGGCTATGAAGAGCAAGAGTTTCTGGCACAAGTGTCCTTCAGGCTCATAAAATATGCTCCCTACCTTATGTATGTAGTCAACCACTTTACATATATTACTTAGTAATCGGTGAATAACATATTGCAAGGTAACTAGTGTTTTATTTTGTAGATATTAAACACTATTTAACTGGTGGTAGGATTCCTATGCAGGAGTCCGTCAAGGTAGGTACCACCCCAGGGCCAGTTATTCTACCGTGGAGCAGTAGTGTGCAAACATTTGAAGGTTTGAACACGGTTTGAAGGGCACTGTGAGCTAGCGTAATCACTGGGCATATGAGACTTAAGAACCTATGTCTCAGGGTGATGTGCACAGTGTAGTGTCACACAGAAATTTTCTGGGTGACACAACATTTATTATGGGCAGACGTTGCACTTACCATCAGGTAAATGTTTTGCTCGTTTCATCACTTTATGCAATAAAAAAAAAAAGATATGTCTGCTATACTCAGTAATATGGCAGACTCTTCTAGTTTTCAAAACTTTCTTAAAAAATACGTGGAGGTCGTCCGCCAACCCGCATTGGAGTAGCGTGGCGGATTCTTCCTAGCTCCAAAACCCTCTCAGAAATGAGAGGAGGCCTGTGCTCAGTAGTGGGACATTTATAGGCTGAAACTTTTTTTTTTTACGTGGAGGTCGGGCCTAGTGGGATATTTATTGGCTGTTACTTTACAATTTACATACAACTTTACACTTTACATACAATTAAATAAAATGGATCGTTGTCTTAATTTTATTGTTTGACTATTTTCATTAAAATTTGCTTAGAGTGTGGAGAAACTAATAACTCTGGACCCTAGGACTAATAAAGTCTACGTTGCCTTAAATTTCATTCATCATCATCATCATCATTTCAGCCTATCACAGTCCACTGTTGAACATAGGCCTCCCATAGATTGCCACAAAATACGGTCCTGAGCCACCAGCATCCATCGACTTCCCGCAAAACCGTGCAGATCGTCGCTCGATCTAGTGGGGTGTCACCCTACACTGCGTTTGCCGGTTCGAGGTTGCTACTCGAGAACCTTTCTTCCCCAACGGTTGTCGGTTCTACGAGCTATATGGCCGGCCCGTTGCCACTTCAGCTTGCTAATCCTTAGGGCTATGTCGGTTATTCTAGTTCTGCTGCGGATAACATCATTATTCTTGTTATTTATATACTACTTATATTTCTTTACATTGACATAAGAAATACTCATTTTTTTATTGGATAAAGTGACGCAACGAGCAAAACGTTCACCTCATGGTAAGTGCAAGTGCAAGTTCCAAAATAACTAATTTATTTGGTTAGTTCCCACTACTTCAACTGGTTAGTTCAATTGTTGAACTAGTGACAGTTTTTTTCCCAGTAGTTCAACTCAGTGCAAATCCTTTAAAGAGTTGAACTTCTGAGACAAAATAGTTGAACTCACGCCTGATTAAATGAAATGACAAAATGTAATTTTTTGTTTCATAGAACGCGAGTGACCTGAGTTCGATTCCCAGTACCGGCACCACTAAAATTGTTAATTGCAATTTTAAGTGCTGATCTACCACGTGCTCCGCGGTGAAGGAAAACATCGTGAGGAAACCTGCATGTCTGATAAAAAATAATATTTCGAAGATATGTGCAGTCCGCCAACCCGCATTGGACCAGCGTGGCGGATTCTTTCTAGCTCCAAAACCCCCTCAGAAATGAGAGGAGAACTGTGCTCAGCAGTAGGGCATTTATAGGCTGAAACTTTCCTTTTTTTTAATATTTTTGACAATGAACATTGAAATAAATTGATGAATTCTGTTTATTCAGAAATAAGCTCTATTGCAAGCAAGTGTTGCTAGAGATTAGTAGTAGTGCATTAAACACATTATTGCCAATTAATGGCGTCAAAATAAAATCTTGGGGCGCCCAGAGGAGCACCAGCCAATTAGTGACCACCATTACGGTTTCCGTCGAGATCCGTAGATATTGAGGTATACTCGACGAGAAGATGTGACGCAGTTTCCCGAACGCTGAATAGACGAGTTGAATCCGTCGATTGACCTCTTTGTCGAGTCCTCTTTGTCTAGTCGGAAAATCTGTCCTAGGTATATTCGTCGACCACTTCGAGTGTAGTGTTCCCAACAACAACCGGTATAGGTGTGACATGAAGGTTAGACATGATCTTCGTCTGGTCCATGTTGAGACACTATTGAGGTCATTGAGCATAGTGCTAAAGTTCCTCCAGCGATTTTGGTAGTAAAGGTAAAATAAATTTACGCCTTTTTTAAATGATACTATAATAAAACATTTTCTCTTAATGATTAATTTCCGAGTCAAAAATTTCTGGGCGAATCGTGTCCGCGGACGAATAAGGGCTCCAAATTATTTCTGACTCAGTAACATGAAATAGACTTAATAACAATAAGACTCAATTTGTTCACATTGTATACATTTTCAATATATGAGACTTTTAATGACTACAATATACAGGATGTGTTCCTCAGTCAAGCTAATCATTGATAAAATGTATTAGGAATCCTAGAAAACAATAATGTATTTTATAGTTTCGTAACAAACGATGCCCCACACTAGGATTTCAAAATTTTAACTCACAAAATAATCAGGCCCTGATTAACGAAGACCAGACAAATTTTTGCTCCGTGCGGGAATCGAACCCGCGACACATAGCGCGCAGAAGCCATTCGCGTAGTCACTGCGCCAATTGAGACGATGAATATGCTTTTTATAGAATAGGGGCCAAACGAATAAGCGGTTCACCTGATGGTAAGTGATATAATAGCTGCCGTCAGAATACGGAAGTTGTCGCCGTAGTTGAAAATCGGTAGGATATTGGAATCTAACAGATTTTATTTAAAATTCCGTATTTCCGTATTACGTATTTTTTTCACACTCAGCATCAAGTAATGCATGCTACGATAAATCGCTACGATCGCACTGTACAGTGCAATATGCAGTGATATAATATGATTGACACATAAAAGCTTTTCTATATAAAATGGACCATCTGTTTAAAATGTCCTTGTCTTTCTGAAATAGATTACTCTTTTAACACACAACGACTCGCTACGTAATAGTTGTGTATTATTTTACAGATCTAATATTAAAAAGTCATATCACCAATAAAAGCAACGTTACTGTTAAACATTGAATAATACGAGTACGTGAACTCTATTCTTATTATTTATACAAACATTTATTATTAACATTTTATTTTTCGAAAGTGGCGAGACGAGCAAATCTTTCATCTGATTGTAAGTGCAACGTGGCAGACGTAGAAACAATACCAGAACATTTCTGTGTACCATACATACATAGAGTCACACCTTTTTCTCGTTGCGGTAGGCAGAGACCACATCGCTCCACTTGCTATGTTCCTGACACACATCTTTCGCTTCTTCTACTTTCACACAAGCTCGTCGAATAACCGTTTAAAGAAATTAAACCGACTTCGATCTCACCGTGATACGTTCGCCTACGTCGACCCTTACCGGCTTGTCCATTCATACATAATCTGTTTCGTCAATCATCTTTCATCCATCCTCTCTACTTGCCCTAAGGATCGCTTTTTCACGACATCTACCACACCGTAAAGATCTCTTATCATGCTGTTTCCTCACTTTATCCATCAAAGTCACTCCAGTTATACGTCACAAACTTTTCATTTCCACAACAATTATCTTACTTTAATGCTTCTTTTGCCAGACCTAACATTCACTACCATACATTAGTGTGGGGACCAGTACCTCGTACTATGTATAGCTAGTCGTGCCGTTTTAGATACGTGCTGTCTGCATATAAAGTTATGCAGCACATAGAGATTAAGGAAAATCCTCTGACTGTCAGGAGCGTGATAATTCTGATTTAACAGAAATCGCACACTTTTTCTTCTTATCAAATTGGAGATCTTTTTTTTTATTGTATAAAGTGACGAAACGAGCAACACGTTCACTTGATGGTAAGTGCAACGTCCGCCCATAACAAATGCTGGGTCACCGAGAATATTTCTGTGTGACACCACACTACGCCCGTCACCTTGATACATGAGTTCTTAAGTCTCAAATGCCCAGTGATTACGCCAGCTCACAGTGCCCTTCAAACCGAAACACAGTAATGTTTGCACACAACTGCTTCACGGCAGAATAACTGACCCTGGGGTGGTACCTACCTAGACGGATTCCTGCATAGGAATCCTACCACCAGTAAAAGATTGGAGATCTGAATTCGATATTCCAAACTCAATATCTGGCGTAGAAATAATTTCACTACTTGAAATCAATACACTTCAGAGACTTCCAGATATTCCCTAAAGAGTAGTGATTTGATCGCGACGCGGGGACGTACGAGTATTTGATATGGTTGAAAAAAATTGTAATATACCTACTAGAGTGTTTACTATGTTACCTTTTTTTTATTGTACTAAGTGACGAAACGAGCAAAACGTAACCTGATGGTAAGTGCAACGTCCGCCCACAACAAATGCTGTGTCACCCAGAATATTTCTGTGTGACACTGCACCCGCGCCCGTCACTCTGAGACATCAGGTCTTAAGTCTCAAGTGCCCAGTGATTACGCTAGCTCACAGTGCCCTTCAAACCGAAACACAGTAATGTTTGCACACTACTGCTTCACGGCAGAATAACTGGCCGGGTGGTATCTACCTAGATGGATTCCTGCATAGGAATCCTACCACCAGTCCTTTGAAATATTATATTTGACATGTGGTTCAGCGAACGGTGTATCTGCCTCTTGAGTAGTGGGCCCTACGTCCGAGTGAAAACCAAAACCATAATTATTACAACACACAACTTGTTTGTTTCCTCTGATCTATGTGAATTGTGGGTTCATTATGCATCCGATGCTTTTGCTGAAATTATCGCATATGCTAGCGAATTTGACCGCGTATCCTAGTGGTCTAGTATCAGACATCTACGAGCCAATATTTTTGCAAAAACATAAATTGTTGGTTTTCGAATCTGGCTGTGAAATTTATGTCTAAAGAACGCACTCGCAGAAAATATCTTTGTGCAGGGCATTTTTTTTAAATAAATGAGAATGCTGACAAATAGACAAATACATGATGATATTGTAGACATCCATACTATATACTATATAATATTATAAATACGAAACTAACTTTCTCTATCCCTCTCTCTGTTTGTTACCTTTTAGCGGCTCAACCGTTGAACCGATCTCGATAAAATTTGGCACACATAGCAGATAGCTTGCGTCCTGACAACAGACTTTCTATTCCAAATAATCAAAGAGTTCCCACGGCATTAAAAAAAATCTAAATCCACGCAGACGTAGTCCAGCTTCAGATAGTTCTAAATAAAGAGCTGCAAATCGCACCGCTAATTCAAAACTGTAGTTCAAAAATAAAAAAATAAAAAATATTATCTTTTACAGTTTTTAAGTAATTTTAAGTAGCAGCCAATAGGCAGGGGTTTACTGAGTTAGAAACCTTAAACATACATACATACAGTGACGCCTTTTTCCATATTAGGGTCAGGCAGAGAACACACCCGTAGCCCACTTTTTGCTTCCGCGGAAAACGACAAGTGACGCTTGTCGAACCACGTCACCGCTATTTTGGTATGAGTCACAAAATCTTACTCTTCATTGCGTTCACACGAGCAGTATGATGACAGCACTGCACATTATGGTATTATTCTGTACGAACTAAGGCTGTCCGTAAAATACCTTAGTCGCCTCTTACGGCACCTCGATAGGAAAGAGGTAGGTGCTGTTATACTCTGCCGAACACCTATCTGAGTATTAGCACAAGCAGAGGCTAATGCAAATAATATTGGTAGTAGGATTCCTGCATAGGAAAGGCAAGGCCAGTTATTCTGCCGCAAAGCAGAAGTGTGCAAACATCAATGTTTTTCGGTCTTAAGGGCACTGGGAGCTAGTAATTACTCAGTCTGATATGCCCATATGAGACTAGAGAACTGATGTCTCAGAGTGATGGGCGCAGTGTGGTGCCACACAGATATGTATGTTCTGTGTTGTAGATTGTAGATTGTAGATTGCAACGGGCCGGTTTCCGCAACTCCACGTCTAGCGCGTATTTTCGGTGTAGGCAGGAACGTTGTGCTACTCGAGCCAACCAAGCTCCTACAGAAATCGCAGCAGGCCCTTGATGTTCCCCGCGACCTCAGGGAGCGGTCTCGGCGAGCCGAGATGCTTGACCCGGTATAAGGCGACCGCAGGGCACTCCAGTAGGACATGGGCCGCAGTTTCGTCCGTCTCCATACAGGCTCTGCACAGAGGGCTGTCTGTAACACCTAAATTAAACAGATGTTTGTTAAATGATCCATGTCCAGTTATAGCACTACTGATCGTTCTGATTTGGGGTTTATTCAGACGAAGTAGCGCCTTGGAGATGCGACTGTTGATAACGGGCAAAGCTGTCTTTGCCTGTCTGCACTCTGGGTGATTCGCCCAGATTTGTACATGTTGGTTCCTGGTGCGCTTACAGACTAGCGAACGAACATACCTGAGGGGAAGTTTCGTCACTTTATCCAATAAATAAATCACCAAAACTCATCAGAGTCAATGCAATGTCAAATGCAGCCCGTCATCATCGATGCAGCCATTGCACTAAGTCCATATTATTTCAGTCTCAAATGTTACTTACTTTATCAATAAAATTTTTAGTTGGCAAGACTAACAAGTTTGTTGCCAGTTTCGATTTTCCGTACTAAACGTTGCTGACATTTTTAGCATTTAATATTTTGGTTAGGCAGTTACTGGATGCTGGCGTTTTGGAAGCATTAAGTTATACAATGTTGGAATCTTGCCAATCAAAGAACCATGACTTACTTCACTGTGTACAAAGTGTTACGTTGCTAAGTTATAATCTCTTTTCGACTGTACTGTTATTCGTATAACCACTACCGATAGGACCCCTAAGCCAGAGTCCGCCTAGGTAGGTGCGATTGCAGTGCCCGTCATTCTCGATTTGGAGCTCTCTGTATGTATTGAAATTACCTTGTATATGAGATTTAACAACTGATGTCTCAGAGTAGAGTTGCCATCCCCAAATTTTGAAAACCAGGATGTGTGTTGAGGTGGAAATATCAGGACATTTCGATTAAAAAAACAGAACTCATTATTAGAGCAGTAATTAATACTCGTAGCAATGCGGACAAAACCTTGGTTCAATTAAAACTCAACTTTATAGCAATTACAATTTTATGAAATTATTTAATTAAATGAGTTTATGTATTTATAAGTATTTCATTTCATTAAATAATAAATTAAGCTTTTGAATTTAAAAACATAGGATGTTGACAGGACGCTACTTATAAACTATCCAGGACACCCCAAAAGCAGGACATGTCCTGGGAAAACAGGACGGTGGGCAACTGTACCTCAGGGTGATGGGCGCAGTGTAGTGTCACACAGGAAGTAGCAAGTAGCAATATTAAAGTTCTGGATTACATAACAACTATTATGGGTAAACATGGTAGGAATTCTATGTAGGAATCTGTCTAGGTTAGTTGTTACCTAGCCTAGTCCGCAAGTCCAGTTATTCTGCCGTGAAGCAGTAGCGTACATATATTACTGTGTTTCGGTCTGGATGGCACTGAGAACTAGTGTAATCACAATGCATATGAGACTTAAGAACAGACGTCTCAGGGTGGCGGGCGCAGTGTGGTAGACGGATTAGAAATATTCTAAGTGACACAGCATTGCTATGGGCGGACGTTGCACTTACCATCAGGGCAACAATTTGCTTGTCTCGTGCCCTTCTTCAGAAAAAAAAGACGATGTTTTCCTTCACCGCTAAACACGAGGTTAACCAGTATTTAGCACAACTATAATAAAGGTGTTGACACCGGAGATCGTACTCAGGTCCCGCGCGTACCGTACGCCCGACCTTTGATCTGGCCTCTGTTATAAGTTAAATCCAGTGAATGTTACTTTAAGCATTTACATACATAGAGCGTGCATGTATACATACACACAGTTGCGGCCTGTTCCCATATACGGTGTAGGCAGAGACTACTAACGTAGCCCACGTGCACAAAGAAACCGTTTTACGTACATATATCTTCTGGAAATGTATGTACCCATAGGTAGGTGGGTAGAAATTCTCCTTTTACGAAAAAAATATAGCATTTTCATAATCTATGAAAAAGGTTTAAGTGGTTCGTGTATTTTAGTAAAAGAAAACTAAAGCTTAAAACTTAATTATTCATGGAGCGATTTCTACCGTGTGTGGGCGGCTTAAGTGAATTTAACATCCCATCTCTTCCCGTGGGTGTCGTAAAAGTCGACCCAGGATCTTCCTGGAACATATGAATAAATAAACCCTCTAGCCAATTGTTTGCAATTTGTGACATTTATGGCCTATGTTCAGCAGTGGAATAGTGATAGGCTGAAATGATGATGACGATGATGACGAAATCCACCAATTTATGTCTATGTTGTATATTCATGCTGTAACTCTTTAGGTATAAATAGCTCGCTTTAACCGGGGAAGTGCCACGCTCTTTTGTTACGTGAGGTGGGCGAAGAGAACATTGTGTAATACAATCTTCTTTTATTATCGGCTCAGGTAAAGGGCTAAAGGTACATTAAAAAACCTTCGTTCTGAATCGCGAATTCGATTCCCGCGTTGAATTTTTTTTATCGGAAATGGATGTAGCTGCCTAGCTGCCTATGTGTCGAAGTGATTACTTATGTCACCCGTACTGTAATAAAATACGGTAATTATTTATTTACAAGTTAATATAATAAGTTTTTAAAATATTAAGGAAAATCCGTACTAATATTATAAATGCGAAAGTAATTACTCTCTGTCCCTCTGTATGTTTGTTACCTTTTCACTATTCAACCGCCGAGCCAATCATGACAAAATTTGGCACAGAGATAGCTTGCATCCTGGTGACAGACATAGAATACTTTTTATCCTGGAAAATCAAATAGTTTTCACGGGATATTTAAAAAACCTATATCCACGCGGTCTAAGTTGCAGGCATCAGCAAAGCAGAAATAATTTGAAAAAAAAATAACCCTTTTTACAAAACTAAATTATTTGAATTTGTTTTAATAGAACTTTCTATTCCTTTTAAATCCTTTAAGATTTAATGTGAGTATTGTTGTGTGGGATTTAATGTACAAAATTAATTATTACTATAATTGACGACAATTACTTTTTATGACAAATACTATTTTCAAAACAAAATTGGCAGCGGTGGGATTCGAACCCACGCCTCCGAAGAGACTGGTGCCTTAAACCAGCGCCTTAGACCGCTCGGCCACGCTACCTGTTAATATATAGTTTAAAAATTTAGCAAACTATAGCAATGATGTTATCTACGAAAGTTATTGTTATGTGTATAGATAAACAGCACCAGCCTGTTTACACATTTAGAAGTAAATGATCGTAAAATCCGTTCTTAGTAGGTGTCTATGTGCGGAAAGGAATATGTTTGCCTAATTTCAATAGGTTTTGTAGTTTCGGAGATATCGTGATTAGTCAACGGGAAGACGCTTTTATATACAGAGATTTCTAATAATATATGTATTTGGATTGTTGTTAATTGACTTTTGAATAAAATTGATGGCGTTTAAATTACTGTTAATAAAAATTTACAAAAACTTTTTTATACTCCTATTATTATACGTTAGTACTTATATAGTTTTTATTTGTGAGGTATATGTCATGCCTAGGACTTCAAATATTGCTAGGGCTATGGTAGTTTGTCAAAGCAAATCCATCGAGCCCAAACCTGGCGAAGCTATCTTCCTTAATTGAGGAGTAAATATGACCAACTTCTGGCTCCATCATCAGACCGGCTAATTTTTTTTTATAGTAGAATATGACGAGTCGAGCCAAACGTTCACCTAATGGTAAGTGCAACGTCTGCCCATAACAAATGCTGTGTCACCCAGAACATTTCTGTGTGGCACCTACACAGCGCTCGTCACCCTGAGACATCAGTTCTTAAGTCTTATATGCCCAGTAACCACACAAGTTATCAGTGCCATTGAGACCGAAATACGGTAATGTTTGCATACCACTGCTATATACAACGAATTACATCAAACCCTGCGATTCTGCCCGTCGTCTGAAGCGCAGCGTATTATGTGAGCGCCTCTGGCTTGATAAAGGTAGTCCCCTTTTATCTGCGAAACGGAATTCGAAAAGACAATATTCGCAGCAGAGTTAGGGTAACCGATATCTAAGCATAAAATGGTAATGGGCAAACCAGATAGCTCGTAGAACTGAATACCGATGGGGAAGAAAGGTTCTCGGTAAGTGGCAACCTCGTACCGGAAAACGCAATGTTGGACGACCCCTACTAGATGGAGCAAAGCCTGCACAGTTTTGCAAAAGTTGATGGATGTAGGTGACTCAGGACCGTGCTTTGTGGTGGTAATCCATGACAGAGGACTATTTACAGCAGTAGACAATAAATTATTTTATCAAAGAAACAGCTGCCGCGCAATATCTCCGAAGTGAAGGTCAGGTCTTGAACTAGTTTGTAGGGAACCACATTACAATAATATCCTGTCGAATAAATTAGAATCATCTAAATTTCTTTAAAAATGCCGGAACTATGTGGTAGAGAATACACTGTCTAATATATGGAACTATTTTATTAAGTCGGTTAAAATGTTGATGTAGGTACTTTAAATTTTAATAACAATATTATAATAATAATATCGTGGATCTCGATCACATATGATAAATTCATACATATATCCCAATAAGACGGGAAAACTAAAGGAATACCCAAAAGTAAGGCCGACAAAGAACGCAAGTAGTACCTTACATTCATTCGAAATAATAAATAAAGCACATTAATTCTATTTGCGAGCGTATACTCTATATTTTGCTACATTCGCAGGATTCTTGTTGGCCCAACGTATTTGTAAGAGTGTTTCCTGGAACTTTGTTCACTCGCTTATCTTTAAATTATAAAAGTGCATGCTCTTTGTTAATTGCAATTATAAATTGACTGACTTGAAATTAACTTGCCTATTGTATAAAAAAAATATAGTATAAAACTTATAAATGTCCGACTGCTAAGCACAGGCCTCCTCCCATTTCTGAGAGGGCTTTGGGAGCAGGAAAGTATCCATCACGCTGCTCCAATGCGGGTTGGCGGATTTTGCATGTTGTGG
This sequence comes from Luehdorfia chinensis, assembly GCA_019845155.1. Classification (NCBI taxonomy): domain Eukaryota; kingdom Metazoa; phylum Arthropoda; class Insecta; order Lepidoptera; family Papilionidae; genus Luehdorfia; species Luehdorfia chinensis. The sequence goes on from JAHVAK010000125.1 coordinate 4,151,279, forward strand.
AAATATATTAATTCCTCAGAAATGCAGGTTTCCTCTTTTAACGGTGAGCACGTAGTAAATCAGTACTTAAAATTACAGAACAATTTTAGTGGTGCCGATATCGGTGTTCGAACTCAGATCACTCGCGTACTACGAAATGACTGAGCGAACGTCCGGTCCCTAAGATACCACGGCTGGTTCTGAGCAACCGTGGCTGGTAGCTATTGCATATTACTTAAATTTTACTTTAGGCCTCACAGAATCGTGTGGACACTGTGATGTAATTCATCTTCCGATAACTGCTGCAATTTGTGCAGAACCAGCTTAGTATCCATTGCACCAGAGAGATATCTATTGAGTTCAAATACATCTGTAGCTACTAAATAATGAACACTACTGTAAAAAGCATTTAGGATACAGTATTTTTGATTCATCGAAAAAACGTCACATTACTTGATATTTTTTTAAGTCTATGGAAGAGGTGCAACACTTCCGGCGCATTAAATTACAAACCCGTCATGTGAGCTGCTCCTAAGATTAAAAATATTAACCGTATTAATTATATTTATAATTAAATATACTCAGACGTTGTCCGTATCGGTTCTAGTCTTATAACAAAGTTACCTAAAATGGTGAATTTTTGTTGTTCTTCTGGCCGATTTTCGATCACAGCGACAACTACCGAATACTGTCGGAAGTTATTAGTTTCGCAGGAGATATTATAGTGCCATAAGTGTACGCGTAAACTCAGGAACAGTCACTCGTGCCCGACGTAACGCTCATCTGATAAGATCGGTGGTATGCTAGGATGCAGTGTTAGAAACACAAGGACAATCATAACATGACTAGACACGAAAACCAACAATTTGTGTTTTTGCACAAGTGTTGGCTCCGGCTGGGATTCGAAGCGTGGTAGTCAGATACTCTAACAAGTCAACTTCTAATACATGCACGGGTACTCAATAAATATTTATTAACAATTATAAGAATAACACAGAAATACTGTTATTTAAGTTATAGCTAAACTTTATTTTCGTTTTACTAAAATGACATCGGCATTCTTGTTGGAGCCGGAAAGATTCTGCTGCATCGGTTCGAGTTAACTGAAAATATTCATACGTAAAAAGGTTAGTATAATTGTCCCTTGTTAAGGATCGAATCCTTCATTTACTGAGAACTGATTTCATTCAGACGATTATACTTAATTCTATGCATAAGCTCTTCCAGCGTTCAGAGTTCAGACACCAATAACGTCATATTGAAGCGCATTAGTAAGAATTGGCGCAGCGCCACGTTAAATATAATGCAAATTTTCTTGTGAATTCATGATAATGTTTATGACGGATGTTGTAAACACGCATCTTTTGGTATTTGGCCTTTACTCATGACGCTTAAAATATCCTGCGTAGATTTTAACTTTGATAGGCGTAGATTTTAACTTTGATAGAGTTGTTGATTATTTGAAACCAATAAGGCAGGACACCACCAAGTACGTAATCGTCACATTAAAACTAAACATTGTTCTTCTTTATTAACCACACTGTAGAATTTCTCAGGAGAAATATAGGCATCTTAGATGCTTTTGTAGACATAAATTGCACTTGATATTCATGGCTTTGGCATCATGGTGGTGATCGTGGCACTAGCGAAATTGGTAATGGCAGCTTTGCTCAATACACCTCGATCTAAAAGTTCGCTGGCTTTTTACTGTGTCGTTTAAACTCTGGCCGTTTGGTGTAATTATCGAGTACTTTACTGGTGGTAGGATACCATGCAGGAATCTGTTTAGCCTATCTAGACAGACACTATGTCTAGAATCTGTCTAGGTAGGCTCTCATCTGTCACGGCAGAATAACTGGCCTGAGGTGTCCCTCAGTCCAGTGAAGCAATAGTATGAAAATATTATTGTTTCGTCTGAGGTATCCCTCAGTCCATTGAATCAATAGTAGTGAAAATATTATTGTTTCGTCGGAAGGGCACTGAGAGCTAGTGAAATCACTGGGCACATGAGACTTAATATCTGATGTCCCAGGGTGACGGGTGCAATGTGGCGCTACACAGAAATGTTTTGTGTGACACAGCATTTGTTATAGGCAGACTATGCTTTTACCATAAGTCGAACGATTTTGCTCGTCTCGACATTTAATCCTATTTTATATATATATTATAACAAACCTCTGTAAAAATTTACTCTTATCTGTAGGTGAGAAGATGAATATTTATTTATTTACACCTTTTTTACAAAGGGAACTAATCGCCATATGGATTTTTTACTAGCCAACCGGAGAGTGAGTGGGAGAAGCGTGGGCAAGGGCGAAAAACATTAGAACTATATATGATGTAGATTTTTATAACAAATATATGTGTACATAGTATATATTAATAGACTTGCCGTGTGGTGGCGGCTTAAGAGAATCTACCACTCCGTGGTAGCTCAGGGGCTAGGCGCTCGCTTTAAATTTCATAGTACGCGAGTGACCTGGGTTCGATTCCCGGTGCCGGCACCACTAAAATTGTTAATTGCAATTTTAAGTTCTGACTTACCACGTGCTCGGCGGTGAAGGAAAACATCGTGAGGAAACCTGCATGTCTGAGAAATTAAAATTATTTCGAAGACATGTGAAGTCCGCCAACCCGCATTGGAGCAGCGTGGTGGATTCTTCCTAGCTCCAAAACCCTCTCAGAAATGAGAGGAGGCCGGTGCTCAGTAGTGGGACATTTATAGGCTGAAACTTTACTTTTTTCTCATCCCGTCCGTGGGTGTCGTAAAAGTCGACAGAGGAAAAAAAACCAGGAGATGGGCAGCAGCATCTTCGTGGGAAATCTGAATAAGTAAACTGCGGTTGTCAAGCCGCCTGCCAAGCGTGGCAACTATGGCAAAATCCTCTAAAATGAGAGCTACAAACTTTATTGGTAATCATTTGGGGAGGCCTATGTTCAGCAGTGGACTAGTGATAGGCTCAAAAGATGAAGAACAGACCGAGAAATATTGACAGAAAAAGAAAAAAATCCCAATCATTGGTTACAAGTATAGAGTATAATCAGGTTGAAAGACGTATTAAAAAGAAACTCAAATAATGGAGGTGCTTTCGGGGCGTAATCGCTGAACAAAGTTAATCTAACATGTCGGATCTGATGGGGTTAATTGCCTGCCATACCGTAGTTTAGTGTACGTAAATTATCGTATTTTTTTTATATTTATTACAGGCAAAATTATTATACCGTAAAGCTGCAAAGTAGCAGACTTATAGTGCAAGACGATAGTACAGTGACATGTGTCTGTTAACATTAAATGATCAAATACGAACTTTCGGAAACTTCAGTATGCTTTCATCGAATCCCTATATGACCCTTGAGACTTTCTGTGAAGAACTTCTTTGCTGATTACTCACAGTCTTGAATAACTTTCAAGTAGATTTCGTCTTACATATGCGAGTATGTAGCCGTAGTTGTACATTAATTATAGCTACTAGTTAAAAGTCAGGTCTTGTATAGTTTGATTTTTAGACAAAAAGGAACTCGGGACCTCACAAACCCGGGTTCAGTATGTATGATGACTACATTAACAACTGATAGTCTCTGATAACAAAAAATACTTTGCTTGCAAGAATTATTAAATAAAAACGTGCGAAATTCAGATTTAGTCTTGTCTGTCCCGTAAAACTCATTTTCAGGCTTGACAACCCCAGGCTAGAGAAATCCTGCTGAACAACAGTACGTCTTTGCTTACTTCCTTAACAAAAAAGATGTTTATTCAAAAATTGAGTGTTTCATTCTTCTTTTATTCTTATTAAATTCTTCTACTGCTGCTGAGACATTATTAAAACGGAATATAAGTTCTTGTACAAAGATTTTAAATTTCGTATAGTAGATTTAAATGACATTTTAAATCTTTTGAAAATTATTGATTGTAGGAGAACCGCAGATCTATGGGGTATGTCCGTTGAAGTTAGTACGTAGATATAAATAATTTGCTATAATTTTTAATTCTGTTATTGAATTTGGTGTGTTTCTTGATTTGATGAGACGTAGTAAAATCATACCTTTATTTTAATCTGGTAGTACATTGGACCCCGCTAACTTTAGACCTATTTCCGTACTACAAACATTAAATAAATTAAAAAAAAATTACTTAATCAAATGATAAAACATTTTAATTTTCATAAATTGTTTCACAAAAACCAATTTGGTTTTACCAGGGGTCGTTTTACAACCGATGCAGGTGTTGAACTAACTAAGAATATATTTTTGATGCCTGGGAGAGTTCACAGGATGCTTTGGGTGTTTTCCTTTCTAAGGCCTCCGATTGATTTGATCACTGAAACAGTTATCAGGAAGCTACATCATTACGGTATAAGATATTCTGCACATCAAAAACGGAAGAACTGTTGCTATTGATAACTAAAGAAGTTGCCAATTTTGAAGTTACCAATAGCAAAAGTTTCAAACTTTCGCGGGGTTCGATTCTCGGTCCATTTCTGTTTCTTATTTACATTAATGACTTACCTTACTTAGTAGGGGACAACCATGATATAATGTTATTAGCTGATGTTACGTCTTTGATTTTGAAGATAAAACGTCAACTTTTATTATATGACGAGGTGAATAATGCTATTTCAAAATTGTACATTGGTTTAACGTTAACAATTTGCTTTTAAACGGCAATAAAACAAAATGTATTAAATTCACAACACCAAATGTTAAACTATTAGATGAACATGTGCTTGTAATTTGGGAAAGACTTGAGCCTTGTCCACCACTTTCTTTCTTGGAATAACTCTTGACGTGAAATTTCAATGGAGCCTCCATATATCTAAACTAGCAAGTAGATTTAGCTGTGCAATATCCTGAAAAAAAAATAGGAATTTAACTAATATTGAAACTGCTAGATTAGTAATGCCAGTTATTCGACTTCAGAGGGCCCGTAAATCTTTTATGGGGCAATATGTACATTTTTACAACAAAATCCCAGAAAGTGCACAAAGTATTTCAATCAAAAAGTTCATAAAAAAAATTATTATAATATTAAAGAAAACATGGATGATGATAACCCCTGGGAATGAAGTGATTGCTGCCAAGCTATTTCTACATCTTTATAATGCTGCAATTGTACATTAAAAGATAAATAACTGCCTACTGGGTTTCTTACTGGTTCTTCCCAGGACAGCGGCTTTTTTGCGAACCAGTGTAGCTATAAAAAGACTGTATTACGAGTATGTAAATAATCTAGGTTGAATAAAAATTATTGTATTCTATTCTATTCTCTGCGAGATGAAATCCGTAGTAACTGACATAGCTCTTATGACTAGTAAGCTGAAATAGCAATGGGTCGGCTATATGGGTCGTAGAATCAAAAACCGTTCGGGAAGAAAGGTTCTCGAGTTGCAAACTCGTACCGGAAAACACAGGATGGAGCGACGTACCTGCCCTGTATAAACAGAAACAACAATTGTTGACCTTCGGATCTGGATGTTTTGTGACTGGCCCCGTGTTTCTTACACAACCATCGGCCTTATCGCATGAGTTATTCTGCCGAGAAGCAGTAGTGTTTTTCAAGTGTAATTAATACCCGTGTGAGACTTGACAACTGATGTCTCAGGGTGAAGATCGCAGTGTGGTGCCATACAGAAATGTTGTGCATTGGTTATGGGCAGACTTTGCACTTACTATCAGGTGAAAGTATTTGCTCGTCTCGTCACTTCCTCTAATAAAAAAATAATATTATGTCGGATACTCTGTGGTTGCGTGTACACTTGTCGCACTATATCTCCTGCTCAAATTTTCCCATATGTGCAAAATACGCATTTTCGGTCTGGTGCTTTTCGAGGTGGCTATCCACCTGTCAGAAGCTATAAGATTTACTGGGTATTTTCTTTAGTCGACTCTTACGACACCCACGAGACGAGATTAGGCGGCAGATTCCACCGCCACCACTGCTTACACGCATACAGCCGGTTAGGGAGTAAAAAAGATACAAAATAGTGAGTTTTACTTTTGCGCACACAGTTCTGATTTTGTACTTGTTTTTTTAATTTATTTAATACAGCTAATTTTTTTTTTAAAATTAATTGCGGTTTTGATTAAACTAAAGTACTGCAATTGTGGGACTAAACAATCATTAACTCGATGTTTGATACGCTTAATGGTAGCAGTGGACGGCACGGAGAATAGGCAATATCATTATGTCGAATACGTTAAGGTCCAGTGTTAGTGGAGCTATTCACAGCGCACATTAGACATAATGGGCGATTAATGTCTTTTGCAGTATTCGCTATTTCGCTGATTTCTAAATATTAACTATTTTGGGAAATATTTTTACGACTTTATAGTAGAAAGTGACGAAACCGTCAAAATATTCACCTGACAATAAGTACATCTGTCTCGAAATAGGTCTATGCTCTACGAAAGCTCCTTACATGCTAATTAATGAGTATCCGATGAAGCTGTAAAAGCCAAAAAAGGCTAACAGCAATTACATCACCGAAATTATATACATGCTAATTGAAAATTTGAATTTGAAAATAACACAATTGCTACAGATTTATCTGTATATTAACTAAATACCATGAATATTGTTAGCCGTTGGAGAAACTGTTGGATTTACTTATTTACACATTATTGCATACCAATGTATGGCTTAAGATCTACCATCACCAGTATCTACCTACCCCATCTCATCCCGTGGGTTTCGTAAAAGTCGACAGTGGGACAATAGAAACTAGAAGATGGGCAGCAGCGTCTTCCAGGAACATCTGAATAAATAAACTGCGGTTGCCAACCCGCCTGCCAAGCGTGGCAAAATCCCCTAAAAATGAGAGCTACAAACTTTTGTGGAAATCTATCGGGGAGGCCTATGTTCATCGGTGGACTAGTGATAGGCTGAAGTGATGATGATGATGATGATGAATGTACATGAAAATAAAATTAAAGAAATAGAAAGAAATACGGTTCAGCAATCGGCGGTGTTGTCCCTTGATATTCACGAAAATTTAATAAAAGAATGTGCGCATGCTTCCTTAACAATTTTGAGATTTTAATCATCTTAAATAGCAGGAAAATCACCTATAAGGCTATCTTTTAATACATGTTAACATTTTTGAACTGGTTTGGATGATTCCATTTTCAATTAAAAGCTTAGGATCTAAAGGATATATATAAATAATTAAGTACAAAGAAATATCTTTTTTTTATTATTGATAGTCACGAAACGAGCAAAACGTTTGTCTGACGGCAGGTGCAACGTCTGCCTATAGCAAATGATGTGTCACCCAGAAAAATTCTGTGAGACACCACACTGTACTCGTCATCCTGAGACATCAGTTCTTAAGTCTCATCAGTGTCCAGCAGTGATTACAGTAGCTCTCAGTGCCTTTCAAACCGAAACACAGTATTGTTTGCACAACACTGCTTCGCGACAGAATAACGGGCTCTGGGGTGGTACCTACCTATACGGATTCCTGATTTATTCATTTTTGCTCTTAAATGAATACTTATTTTCAGATCACGGTGATAATTACTCGTATTGTGTTGTTTTACAATATTCTAAAAAAATCTGACGATGTTACACTAAACTTTACTCTTATTTGTAATTAGAATTAAATGTTCACGTGTAAATTAGTTTCCATCCTCTTGAAAAGATTTCTTAAATCTCTTATTTTATCTTTTATAGTCTATGGTTTTTATTTACATTATAATAATGACCACAGCTTTCATAGCCTTTGCAAGATAGGCATCCCACCATTAAAATTCTATTACATTTCGGTCCCGACACATTAACGTCGTTCTGTTCTTCGTTCAATTTGACGTTAGCCTAGAATTTCCTTATAACTTCAAGTAATAGACCATTTACCCTAACGCGTGTGAAGGCTTGTGTTCATGACTAAAATTAATTTTGGCAATATTCATCAATGTTCGTTCAAAACTTAGCTGTATAAAGTTTAACAACAATTTATGACCGAATAATTTACAAACACCTAACGTTCGATATTCAAGTGAAAAAACTCCGTACAGTGAAGTAAACATAGCTTGTTCCATTAAAAAAAATATTTTTAAAGAATTATTTATTATAAATAAGCTTCGTCCGCGGTTTTCTCCGTAGTGAACTCTGTGTGACATGTCTGCCGTAAAATCGACTGTGTGGTGGTGGCTTAAGAAAATCTCGTCGTGCGTGTTATTGAAAGTGGAAAGTGGTAGGATTCCTCGTCTCGTCACTTTCTCCTAAAAAAAAGCCAGAAAAGGCTTGTGGCTGTCGACAGATGGCGGAATAACCACCACAAATATGCCAGACTTAAATTAACTAGACCAGTTTTGTTTACGCAAATGTATATTTTTTTATTTTTATTTTGTTATCTAAAAATTAATTGACAGATCACATTTCACGGTTTAGACAAATACAGCTATTTCACATGATAGATAGAGTATTGTGTTGCTACCTAATCATTAATAAAAAAAACATAGTACTGCCTTTGAGTTTATAATCAAAACCGATGGCCTACGAATGTGTTTATTTTGCATTTAATTTTATATTTTTTTAATGTTTTTCTCTCTATTATTTAGTTAATAGGAAATATTCCATGCATTTCATTCTAAGTTTTTTATGATTTTTATCTTAAATAATATTTTATATTTGTTTTTTGCACTTTTTCTATGTTCGGTTGTTCGAGGGGTCAATAATGGACCCGACTGAAAACCAATGCTGTGAAAAACAGATTATCACTGTGACGGGATCCTCTTTGACATCGCACTAAAAAAATGTAATTTTTTATATACTACTTTTGGTTATGTTTATTAATTTTGTGTGTTGGTCAAATACATGTGATTCTTTCTTCTTTTAAATATTAGCGTAAAAATACTCAATCGTTTTCGTATTCGATGTATTACGCGATGAGATAGGATGATAAGTCAGGAACAGTATTGACGATACGAACCAGTCAATCATTTGGTATTCAAACGCAGAATGCACATCTCTGTAGATGCGCTTAGTGATAACTCACGAGGTCATTAAATATCTAAAATTATCTTAAACCGATATAAAAGATACGGCTCTTCAAAATATTCTACAATGATCCAGGCGCTACTACGAGTATTTAAGAAACATTTCCATTGAACGTCTTTGGCGTTGACGTTTGTTCTAAGTAAATATTAATTAAAGTTTTAATCGAGCGAGGACAGTACAGTCAATGCTTTTTGTCTAATTAGTCAAAGATGTTAATTAATTTTAAAATCTTATATTTGTCGAAGTAATATTTCGGCATATAAATACTGATTTGTAGTTACTTCTGCTTAGGAATATTTCTTTGTAATGTTAAGCCAGTGGTGACTAGTTGAAGATCATGATGTATATCAACATTTTTTTATATAGAATAGGGGGCAAACGAGCAGGTTGCTCACGTGATGGTAAGTGATCACCGCCGCCCATGAACTCCTACAATACCAGAGGAATAGCAGATGCGTTACCGGCCTTTGAGAAAGGAATAGGCTCTTGTCTTGAAGGTCCCTAAGTCGTATCGTTCCGGAAAAACCGCTGACGGCAGCACATTCCATATAGCGCAAGTGCGTGGCAGAAAATTCCGCGAAAAACGCACTATCGTGGAATGCCAACCATCAAGGTGGTGACGATGGAATTTTAAGTTATGCTGTAAGGTGTGATGGTGAAATTCAGCGGCTGGAATTATTCGGAACAATTCATCGGTAGATCTTGTAAAAGATGCAAAGAGATGCTACATCTCTTCGCAAAGCCAGGGGATCAAGCCGATCAGATACGATTCAGAGACGATTCGAGCCGCTCTTCGTTGAATGCGGTCAAATAGAAGGAGCTGACACTGAGGTGCCCCCGCCCAGAGATGAGAACAGTACTCCATGTGCGGCCGAACCTGTGCCTTATAAAGTTGCAAGCGATGGGCCGGCATGAAGAACTGTCGCGCTCTACTGAGCACGCCAAGCTTTTTAGAGGCCAATTTGGCCTTCCCTTCCAAGTGACCGCGAAAATGAACGTTGCTCGATATGACGCCAAGGATTCCGATACTGGCTGAGGCAACGAGGGGAGTGCTCACAAAATGAAGTGACACGACGAAGGGTTTCTTTTTTGCGGTAAACGCGCAAACTTTTATCTTGTTAGGGTTGAACTGGACTAAATTTAGTCGGCCGCGGTCCGAGATTTTGTCTAACAAAATCTCGACTTCAGACACAAGTTTGTTTCGGTACTCGTCGACGTGTTCCCGAGAAATACTGGCACGGCCGGTGTATAAGGCATCACCAGTGCTGGCATCTGCATAGCAATGAATGTTACTAATTTGTAACATATCATTGATATGAAAAAGAAACAGAGTTGGCGATAGCACGCAGACATGTAGGACACCAGCGTTCACAGACTTGGAGTCCTAGCATGCACCGTCAACTACGACCTTGATGCTCCGGTCTGTGAGAAAACTAGTGACCCCATTGTAAAATTTCTCGGGAAGCCCATATGAAGGTAGCTTCGAGAGAAGCGCTTTATAATAATAATAATAATAATAAACATATATTTCAAGTAACACAGACGCATTTTGTTAGTACTACAATCTTATTTTCTATGTTAGTCCTTAACTTTATCTTATCGTTATTTGAGATGCGAATCATCGCTGCGCCACTCCGCTCGAAATAGCGCAGCAATGAGTCACATATTTGCAGTCCAACCTGCTACTAATCATCCTTAGGATGCCATTGGTACTGCCCCGCAGCTTTATGCCATACCCGATCAAAGGCTTTCGCTACGAATATGTCCAAACTAACTGCCAGGGAGAGTAGAGAGCAAGGGGGAGGCCCTTGCTCTCTACTGCCACCGCCCACCGATGAGTGAGGTACACTAGAAGATCACCAGCTGTGCGATCCCGACGGAAGCCGTACTGGCGGTCACTAATCAACTGGTGCTCCTCTAAGTACATCAAGAGCTGGCAGTTTATAATGGATGCCTTTATTTTTGAGAACAAGGAGGTGATGGCAATCGGTCTGTAGTTGGACGGATCTGAGCGGTCGCCTTTCTCAGAGATCGGGTGCACCAAAGCTGTCTTCCATGCCTTCGGGACGACGCCTAGAAAGTAGGAGTACTTGAAAAGACGCGTTAGAACCGGTGCCAACTCTGGAGCACACATCCTCAACACAATAGGGGTGATCACATAGCCGTCAGGATGAGAGCAGAAGATCCAGCAGGTAAGGTGTATGATCTTCCACATCTGGAACCCGCGATGGCGAAGTAACCAGTTGTGTCAGATCATATGCCAAGGCAAAGTCCTAACCAAATCTCCCCGCACAATCAGTGGTCAGTGGGATCTGCTGTAGCACGGAAACGGCAAAGAGTGGATAGGTCCCTACCTTCAAGACTGCCGAGGCGTTGATAACATATATCCTCTCTGATGTATACACAAACCTCTCTCACTCTGGTTAAGAATTTATTGTAGATAGCCTTAAGTGATCGGGGATGGGACGTGTGCAATAACTAGGATGCGTAGGCCATTATAGGCAAAAGCCTTTTTTTTGTATCACTTTGAGTCTTAGGCACTTTTTACTGTAATACGTTATGGCGACGATGCCTCCGGGTACGAATATTGCCTCATTCGTTCAGCTTTTATGTGAGGGATAAATGACATAATATTTTCTATATTTTTCATAAAGTTTTCGGTTTCTATCTAGATATGACATCAATTACTTAAGTCATTGTAGACTTTAGTATTAAAAGTTTTAAAAGAATTTGAAAAGTATACAATAAAGAAAAATACACTAATCACGTACTACAATTTTTATTGAAGAAAATTATGAGACAAGAAAATCGTACACCTGATGGTAAGTGCAACGTCTCATCATCATCATCATCATTTCAGCCTATTACTATTCCACTGCTGAACATAGGCCTTCCCCAAAGATTGCCACAAAAGTTTATCGCTCTTATTTTGTGGGATTTTTTCATAGTATTCAGATGTTTCAGGAAGATGCTGCTGCCTATCTCCTGGTTTTAATATACGCTCTGTCGACTTTTACGACACCTACGGGGTGAGATGGGGGAGTAGATTCTCTTAAGTCGCCACCACACGGTAGTTTTGTTTTTTGTGAGTGTAATAGTTTTATTTTTTATACAGCGAAGGATTAAAGAATGATTAGAGAAGAGCATGAAAGAGAATACCGTAATGGAACGTAGTATTTTAAGATGAAAAAGGACGGACAGAATTTTAATACACCATACTGCAAAGTATGATGATTTTAGCGTCGAGCATTTGCAGCGCATTGGTGTTCACTTGCACGATGCCCAGTTTGATTTCCGACCAAGGATATCAACAGAGAATACTATTCTGTGTCTCAAGTAGACGGTTCGGTACTACACGGCTCGTAAAACCCCAGTTTATGCTTTCTACCTAGATTTGTCTAAGGCTTAGACTTTGTGTTATATGATCTGACGAGGGAAGAGCTAAATGCCGTAATGACCTTGTTGACGGAGATCGTATCTATTTTAGATACATGATTCTTGAGAGGGAGCGGAGGGCACTGTCTGTACGAAGCAACATGCTTGCTAGCAGGTTTGCTCGCTGTGCTAAACAAGTCTGCGGGTTATCTACACGGTGAAGCCTTACATACATACATACAGTCACGCCTTTTTTCCATTCAAGGGTAGGCAGAGGTCATCACTCACGTAACTCACTTTTCGCCCAGGCGGAAAACGGTACGTGACGAGACTTACTCCCCATTGCGTTCCCACAAGCAGTATAGTGAGAGCATTGCATATTATAGTGTTACTTTGCACGAATAATGGCTGACCATACAACACCTCAGTCGCCTCTTACGGCACCTCGGTGCGAAAGAAGTGCTATAGATATGCTACTCAAGAAGCTAAAGCCTTACAGTGCTGTTAGAATAAAATATAATAACGCCTTCCGGATGCTAATGGTTATGCCGGAATACTGTAGTACTTCGGGGAGGCGGAAGCGCGATGTTTTCCATGCTGTTGTCAGGAAATGCTGTTCTCTACTGGGTCCTGCCCTCGACAGTAACAACAGCATTGTCAGAAGGTAGGCGAACAGGTGGGAATTTTTGCCAAGCCCTGGTTACGCTTACATGTTATGCCGCGTGATGGATAGACGGTTCTATCATATATGTATCATAACTTTAAACTATGTCTGGAATCAATTTTTCAATTAAAAAAGACCCTTTAACCCTTTGCACTGGAATTTTTATTTATTAATATTAACTCGAAGCAATTTCAGTGGAAACATCATATTGACATATGAGTAAATGATATGTCATTATGCTTGTATGTTATTATTTTTTTAATTGATTGTGGATACAAATGCATAACAGGAGATATATCATTATCATTAGAATCGCATTCATAGTGTATTTCAATACTGCCTGCGTTATTACGACTATAAGCGTCTAAATCGTCGCGATCACTATAAACTTCCAATTCTAATTCATCATTATTACTTTCAGTATCACTGTAGTTTTCAAATATTTTTCTTTTATTTTTCCATATATTTTTCTTTTATTTTCCATATATAAATTAATTCATTTGTATTCAAGTGCGGAATATTTCTTAGCCGCATCTATCTGCTAACAGCGTAATAAAAGGTTTTTTGTTACTTAATTTGTTATAACGATTTCTCTTTGTCCTTATGTTATGAATATATTTTATTTGTATCATTAATATATTTTACTGGTGAAAGGATTCCTATGCATAAATCCGGTTAGGTAGGTACCATTCCAGGCCAGTTATTCTGCCGTGAAGTAGCAGTGTGCAAACAGTACTGTGTTTCGGTCTGAAGGGCACTGAGCGCTCGTGTAATTATTGGGTATATGCGACTTAAGAACTGATGTCCTAGGTTGAAGGGCGCAGTGTGGTGTCACACTGTGTTCTGGGTCTCATAACACTGTGTGACTCTGCATTTATTATGGGCAAACGTTGCACTTACCACCAGGTGAACGTTTCGCTCGTCTCATCACTTTATTCAATAAAATAACTTAAATTGATTTGTCAGGGAGCTATGGAGACTATCTCCATAGTCATATTTTAATATAATATTATCATTAAAATAATATTATCTTTCTAAAAGATAAAAAAATATTCTAAAGATATTCCAGAAGTATTTATACATTTAAACTTATACATATAGCTCAATCTAGTAATAAATCTAGTAACGTACTAAGTTATCTCAAGAAATTTATGAACTGTGGGTAACACGCAGTAACATAATTTATAATAATAACTTGGCGCGTGTCCAGTAAATCTTAATTATATAAATAGTCTTCGAACATTTGACTTCACATAAAATAATCATTGTATTAAAAGTTTTATTGTAAGAGTTACAACCTATAAACGTGCGGGTTGGTGGACTTCAGACGTCTTCGAAATATTTTTATTCCTCAGACATTTTGATTTTCTCACGATGTTTTCCTTCACCGCTAAGTAGGTGGTAAATCAGCACTGAAAATAACAAATATTAGAGGTGCCGACACCGGGGATCAAACTCAAATCCGTAACGATGATATCCGCAGCAGAACTGGAGTAACTGACATAGACCTAAGGATCAGCAAGCTGAAGTAGCAATGGGCCGGCCATATAGGTCGCAGAACCGATAACCGTGGCAAACACAGTGTAGGGCGACGCCCACCAGACAGAGGCTGCCCTGCACGGTTTTGCGGGAAGTCGATAGATACAAGTGACTCAGGACCGTGTTTTGTCGCAATTAATTGTGGCCTATGTTCAGCAGTGGACTTGTGTCGGGCTGCTAAAAGCTGTGTGTGTGTGTGATGTGTGTAGTGTAGTCTTATTTAGACAGAAAACAGCAATGTCTGTACTCATTCCAGCTGTGAAGCCATACTGTTCATCACTTAACTGAAGATACCCGGTGAACCGTCCGACACCTTAGCCACGGTCATAGCTAGCGAAATGGGTCTGTAGTTGGTCTTGGCAGAAGAATTCTCAGTTTTATTTTTGATAATTGATAGAACTGCAGTTATGCACTGAGAATGTAAGTAAGCCTTACACAGAATGTGTATAAAATTGTTAATACCCTGAGCTAATGAATGCCCAAACTGGACATTCATTTTCTGCATGCAGCTCGCACCATTCTCTATTCACCATTCTAAATTCTATTCTGTCCCGGAAAGTTTACTCTTGTTATCCTCTTTATGACCGTTACTACTTCTTTGGCAGTAAATTTAACTGGATACTCTTGCGGCCGAAGGATAGGTTTGGACTAACCTGGTGCATTTGAACGCGCTAAAGGCTTTATTTTAAAATTATCTATATTAGCAGTTGAACGAGAGAGAACACACACCGTGATGAACAGTGTGACTTTACAGCTGGAATGTGGACAGACATTGCTGTTTTCTGTCTAAATAAGACTACACTACAACTGGATGTATGATTCAACATATTGGTCTGTTTCCAGAAGTGGTTCAAGTTTTTTTAATTGCAGCGTAACTAGAAAATTCATTCATATCCTTTCAGCAATATTGTCTCAGTCGTATTGTCATAAATATGGCCAATATAGTGGCTCAACTATGCACCAAACAGTATGAAAGGATAAAAAAATATATCTATTTACATGAATTTCGAACAAATTTAATATTCGACCACGTAGATAACTTCCGAAAACTGTCGGAAGCTATCAGCAACGCAGGAGATATTATCGTGCCACTAGTGTAAGCGCAAACAGAAACACTCACTCGTCTTTAACAACCCGCGCCAAATTTTATATCCATGCAATAAGATCGGAGGTAGCTAAGATCAATGTCAGTGTCTGAAATGACTGAAAATCAACTATATGTGTGTTATGTGTCTTTTTACGCAAATATTGGCCCCGGTCGAGATTCGAACCGAGGACCCGCAGCGTAGAAGTTCGGTACTCTGACCACGTGTTTGCAAGAAGGTTACATTATATACTATGTTACCTTAAACCTAAAAGTTGAAATTTAAAATCAGTTAATTCTAAATATTTTTACTTTTTTCATTTATTGATTTTCAGTGCCATATTCAATCATTAAGTTACTTGTTGTATTTAAATTTATAGCCGCAATCGGTCGTAATGTGTCATGAAGAGGAATTTAATTTGCGATGTTCGTGACATCAAAGATTTATTTATTTCCTACTCATGACCTATTGCGAAATAAGTGCGGTTTTTCTATAGGTCTGTTGTCCTTTTGTAAAATTTATTTGTGCAATGTCATGCCGTGTGGTGGCGGCCTAAGAGAATCTACCACTCCACCTCATCTCGTGGGTGTCGTAAAAGTCGACTGAGGGACAATGAAAACCAGGAGATGTGCAGCAGCATCTTTCTGGAACATCTGAAAAATAAACTGCGATTGCCAAGCCTGCCAAGCGTGGCAACTGTGGTTTAATCCCCCCAATATGAGAATTCCTAACTGTCGCGGCAATCTGTGTTCAGAAGTGGACTAGTGATAGGCTGAAATGATAATGATGATGATGAATGTCATTATTCAAGCCACCGGTCTGTGTAATTGATCTGATATTTTTAAATTCTTATTCGGCTATTTTCCGGATGTGAAGATAAGTTGCTCTTATTTCTCTTAATTTTGGTTGCACATTTTATTACTCTGCTAACAAATAACGTTTACTATTTATAATCTAAGGTTTTGTGTAAATTTGATGTTAATGTCTTTATTACTTTAAGACAACTCTGATAATTGGTATCGTATATTGGGCAATCCATAAAATTGTACATCGTAGCTATCAACACAATGACAAGAAATTCGCTAATTTGGTTTCCTAAATTAATCTCATATTATATTTATCATTCTAGAATCGTTTTTGTTGAGGATAACCTTTTCCCGTCACGTTCCTTGGGTGTCGTAAGAGGCAACAATACTATGACAAACGTAAAATAAATCTTGGTTTCCAAATATGGCTGCAACTGGCGGTAGGACTGCTATACAGGAATCCGTCTAGGTGGGTACCACCCCTGGGCCAGTTATTCTGCCGTAAAACAGTAGTGTGTAAACATTACTGTGTTTTTCTCTGAAGAGCACTAAGCGCTAGCGTAAGCACTGGGCATATGAGACTTAAGAACAGTCTCAGATTGACTGGCGCAGTGTAGTGTCACACAGAAATTTTCTGGGTGACACATTTGTTATGGGCAGACGTTGCACTTACCATCACACGAATGTCTTGCTCGTTTCGTCGCCATATAAATAGCGTCTAAAGTGGAGAGGATCTGATACTGCAATTGCGCTCTAACTGGTGGTAGTCCCACGCGCTATTATGTTGTCCAACAGAAGGGAGCGAACATCACAGTGTTTCGATTTGATGGACTAGAAGCATATTAATTCCTGATGACCGCGAGTTTTAGGGGCCAGAGTAGCTGTCTTGTACCCCGCGAGGTGCATAAATCCAATTATGGGTTTTCGGGTCTGGTTGCATTGTGATTGTTCCCATGTGCCTGACAATGCATCCTAGCCTAAATCTGATTCAATTGGGGCTAGGATTCCTATGAAGAAATCCGTCTCGGTAGGTACAACCGCAGTGTTTCGGTCTGAAAGGCATAGACAGCTAGTGTTATTAGTTGGAATATGAGTTTTAAGAACTGATGTATAAGTGTGACGGGTGCAGTGTGGCCACACTAAAATGGGTACTTACACACTAAATATTACTGGGTATTTAAACACTAAATATTAGGTGAACATATTGCTAATCTCGTCACTATCTTCTGTAAGAAAAGGAACCTTACATCAGACTAGGGAAAGGTAAAACGGGTGAGTGCTTTCATGTTTGCGCCTACAGTGGATGCGCTATTATTTCGAAAGTATTTGACAAGAGCAGCATTCTTTTCGCTTTAATTTCCTTTTATTACCGCGTGGCCTAGTGGTGGTCTAGTGACTTCTACGCGGCGAGTCCTGGGTTCGAATCTCAGCCGCAGCCAACATTTGAGTCCCACGATACAGGAGAAGTCCTGCTGTGGGGCATCGTTTTCTAAAGAAATTAATAAATAAGAGAAGATCACACAGCGGTCAAACATTGATTCTTAAATAGCAAATAGAGAGCATTAGACGCCATCTACATGGACGTAGAACTAGGTCTCCTCACAATATGTGAAAATTCCACCTTTTGTACACCTTTTGTGTTAGGTGATAAAAGACTCAATTAGGCAGAATAATTTTGCTTAAGTAACATGAATTGTAGCATTACTATTGAGGTAGCTGTAGTATTAATATTCATCCAAGTTGAATAAAGTGTAAATGTACTTATTTATGTTTATAAAGTACAAGCAATTTCTATTACTTATTATATTAAATTTCCACTGCGTCATGATATAACTCAAGCTCTACAAATTCAACGCTGATTAAGTTAAGATTGAAAACCATAAAAAGCATAGGACTTTGATATTTCAATTTTAGTTCTAGGAATAATTCTTCTTTCCGTCTTAGTGACCTTCGTCGTAAACTGGACTAACTTTTTATTTAATACGATTATTTCCGTACCTACTTGGCGTAAGGACCGAAACGTACATACGAAGAAATGAAAACGCAAAAATTTTATATATATAACACAATTGTTTTATTATATTTATTTAACAGAGAAAATAGGTCACGGACGCGGTCCCTCGCTGCAGGCCGTATGAGGAAGCTCGAAGTTGGTCAGCGATCTACGGAAATGGCGATGCTCGGTGTTTCTCTGCGAAATGAAATCCCCAACAATATATGTATAACCGCAACGCAACGGACTGGGAATACACAGATTACGTTAGAACAGAATTTTATTAAACTCAGTTTTTACGCTGGAAGCACTTTCAAAGTTGTGTTTCACTCTTAAAAGTCATCTGGTTCACTTGAAAGTAAGTGCAACGCCTGCCCATAACAAATGCTTTGTGACCCAGAACACATCTGTGTGGGCGTAGTGTGGTTCCACTGCCTTTGTCACCATAAGTCTGAGAGTACCGAAACCGAAACACAGTAATGTTTTACACTACTGTTTTACGGCAGAATAACTGGCACTGCCGTGGCATCTTGACGGATTCCTGCATAGGAATCCTATCACCACTATACTTTGCACAGTTTCGCAAAGTAGCCAACAACTTACCCCTCCCCAACAGCATATTTTATAAAATCCTATTTTGCTCTGTTACCTTCGGCTCCCACATTAGAACTGGAAAATGCAACGCTCAATTTAAGTAACGGTTTAGCACTGTCCTCGACTGCAAATTAGTGCTAGTGGTTTCGTAATGGCCGCTGTGTTTAATTATGATTAAAGCGCCTACCGTTCATTGTAACGTACAGAAGCTTTGAATGATTATCACAGAGTAAAATTGCACATATACATTGAAATTAAAACCAAGATCTTTATTGCACAATGTAATCGCTTAGCCACTGCGCCAATCGAGCTAATTCAAAGAAACATTAAGTATGTAATTTCCCGAACAGTTCACGGCTGAACACAGACCTCTTCCTAAGCACGCCACTTTTTCATTATTTAAATCGACGATAAAACTGAATGGCGTGCGACGTGTATGGGTTCACCAACCGTCACGTCTCGTTTCCCACCGGTGCGACGTTTGTGGCCTCTGTCTTCCCCTTATATGGGATTAGGCGTGATTGTATGTATATAATTTGGCAAAGAACACGACGGAGCAAAAGTTTCGGTAACAGGAGTTGATTTAAAAAAGCTGTTCCTGCCTTAATATGGCAAAGGAAAAAGTCGACGCCACGAATGTTTCGTAAATGGAGCGATAAGACTGCGATGAAACCATTTCATTATTAACGAAAAACGACGTTTGAATAGGACTCCTCCAAGAAATAAAAACACGAACTTATATTTATTTTAAATATGTTTTTTTTTAATATTAAAAAATATTTTTATTCGGGTGGACTTAAGAATTCATGTAAATCGGCCATCTTTTAATATGTTCAAAACGTAAGCTTATGTTGTGATTGTCCCCGTGTCGAACACTATCCTAGCGTACCTCGAATTTTATCGAGCGATACATCAGACGCGGGAAGGTACGGACGTGGGAGTGCCTCTTTGTTTGAGAGTATACTTATGGCACAACAATATCTCCTACTACGTTGATAGCTTCCGACTGTATTCGAATGTCTTTGACCTGGTAGAAAATCGGCCAGTAGTACATTATATTATTCTCAGTTGCTGGTGCCATCTACACGCATATAATCGTAGAGTGAGCTTTATGAAGCCACTAAACTTCGCTAATCAATAAGGATTAATAACTAAACAATGGTGTAAAATGTGTTTTAATGAAACACTAAATTAAACAATCGTAATCAAGATTAGTATATAATGAATAATCGTTATAGTCCGGCAAATTCGTGCGCGACAGTTCGGCGATAGCAGGGACGAGATACTCTAGATGTTGGTGGGGGTGGGACGGCCGCGCACGAACTTGACGCAATTTAGTTACAAAGTAACAAATCTTGCACGTTCTTTAGCACGTAATGCGGCTGCCTCGTAAGATTTTATTGCATCAAAAATCAAAATTTACAACTCAGCCGAATTGCTTTCATAATAGTCAATAAACCTTAAACTTAGTAATTTATCGACTGGTGATTTATTAGGTCTACGAACTTCGAAGTTTATTTGATACTTGCTACTCGCCCCAGCTTCGCAAGTGTGCAATATACTACTGAGGAAAATGAGAAGTGAACTTCGCAAAAAAATATAAGAGTACTGAAAACGTGTGATAGCAGAACTGTCAAACTGAACGTAATTTTTTTTATTGAGACTAATTTATTTATTTATTTGGAAAACTTACAGCTAGCATTACACACTAGTAAAGTCAAGTTGTAATAAGAAGGCCATTTAAAAGTTTTCACCGCTAAACATAAACCAATAAAGAAAACATTTTTCGGTAGATTATAAAACAACAGTTATATGAGGAAAATAACACCATCCGTCGCGCGACACTAAGCTAATAGTTTACAAATGTATTCTGTGCGAACGTCGCCCTTCCCCGGTTAAGCTGCATTTATGAGTTACCTACAACTTCGTGTGGTGAGGGCGTTAGAGAATCTCCCACGCTATACATTCCGATGGAGTCATAAAAAGTCGACTAAGGAAAATTCCAGGATGATATCATAACCTCCGACTAAATTATACTAAATTATCTAAGGCGGCGACGAGCATTGAAGGTGCTGTATTAGCCTGCCAAACGTGGTTATAATGGTAAAGCATCCCAACATGGGAGAGGCCTATGCTAAGCAGTGGATTTTTATGGTTGTTAAAGAAAAATATGATATAACTAATATGTTTTTTTGTCTGTCCATAACAAATGCTGTGTCACCCAGAACATTTTTACATTTTTGTGTGGCCCACACACACAGCGCCCTTCACCCGTGACATCAGTTCTTAAGCTATAATCTAGCTAAGCTAGCTCTATCAGTACCCTTCAGACTGAAACACAGTAATGTTTGCTCACTAATGCTTCAAGCATAATAACTAGCCAATCGGTGGTACCTACTTAGATGGATTCCTACATAGGAATCCTACCACCACCAGTAAAAGTACCTTAAATATTCGTAAATATGCATTCTAACAAACTGACATATATTAAATGATGATATATAATATTGATAACTGTAATTATATTGCAATATTGACATAAGTTCGTAAATCTCATATGCCCTGTAATTGCACTAGCTCTCAGTGACCTTGAGACCGAAACACAGTCGTGTTTACAAACTACTGTTTCACGGCAGGATAACTGGCCTTGCGATGGTACCTGCTTAGATGGATTCCTGCTACGGAATTCTACCAACAGTAAATATCTGTGCTGGCACGTTGCTCTACCGCAAATATACGTTCATACAAAAGCGAAGCGATGTATGTGCTTTAAACATAAACTAATTATACTTATTTTACTATTTACGAGCTATCTCGTAACCGCTTTCTCATAAATGTGAATTAAAATTTGCTCGTAAATTCTCATTACTTCTCCAACATAAAACTGCATAATTGTTATAATATATTGTATGTAAATTACAATTTATATTTAAACAAAAATGTTTCTTTGCTTAACATTATTTTATTATTATTTTACTATTAAAGAAAGTTATTAGAAAAGTTGGATTCCACGACCGCGTGGCCTAGTGGACAGTCTTCTGTGCCGTAGGTTCTGGGTTCGATCCTAGCACGAGCCAACAATTGTAAAGAAAGTATAGTTAATAGAATCAGGCGTTACTTTGCGGAAATCCATTATAATGAAGAAAAGTAAGTTACTTTGCTAAGATCCGCATGCAAAATATAAAAATGGTGTATATTACCTAGTTTTTTGAAGTGCACCACCCGCCCTCCCTCAGTAGCGTGCACAAGCAAACTAACACCGCCACCAGGAACCGCCACCAGGTACCCTCCACCAACCACTACAATACCACCACTAGATAATATACACCACCGAAGCCGAGAACACGACACGTGTTTCGCCCCAAAACGAGGCATTATCAAGCGTAATAGACTCTACGACAGGCGGCCGCCGAGTGAGCGGCGCGGTCAAAGAGCTGCCTATTTATACTACAGGCGACGCAAACGGCCCCCACCTACGACATTGCGATTACAATATCGTGATAGCGACCGCTTGCTCACACAATCCACCACCCGAATTACATAAGCAGCCGTTTGCGACCGAATTGATAGCAAACGACTACTTCGAGTATATTTAAACTTTAAGTACTGGATTTAAAAATATTTAAAAGTGGTGAATTCGAGACGTTTGTTTGTTCATTCAGCAGTGCAATGTTATTATTTTTATTTTTTATTATTTCTAATTGCTCCAGCACACACAGCCGAAGCCCCTTGTCGCAAATATGTAGGACTTTAAATGTGTGGTCGCTAGTTAGGTTATGCCCAGCTTCCAAAAGATGTTTTGCGAAGTGTGATCTGTCGGGATTGCAATTTCTGTACGCGGCCAAATGCTCCTTGTATCGGGTCCCGAAATTGCGACCAGTCTGACCCACGTAAACGGCGCTGCATTCGCTGCAAACAAGTCTATAAACGCCGGATTTTTGGCGTTCATCAATTTTGTCTTTGACGTTACAAGCCCCACTCAGCGAATTGCTTGTCCTGAACGCAACGTAAATATCGTTACGCCTAAGAGTCCTTGCTATTCTCTCAGATACAGGACCCAAGTAGGTCAAACTGCTCACATATCGTCGAACACTTCGGGATGTAGCCGCGTACAGATCTTTGCGAACTATATGAATTTGTTTCTTTTTTATTATGGTGTTAATAATATTTTTTGAATAACCGTTAGAGACCGCAATCTGATAGATGATTTGGAGCTCCTTGGCATAATTATCCTTATTCAGAGGTACGGTCAATAGACGATTGACGTAACTATGGAAAGCGGCCAATTTATGTTGCCAAGGGTGACACGATGACGCGGGGATGACAGAATCTGTATGGGTCGGTTTGCGGTAAATTTGAAAATCATGGGTGCCGTTTTTATGGGATATTGAAATATCTAGAAAGTTAAGAGTACAGTCTTGTTCCAATTCCATCTTAAATTTTATTTTGGGGTGAATTTTGTTTAATTTATTAAAGAAAACGTCCAGTTGTCTTCGGGTACCTGTCCAGCAAATGATAATGTCGTCTACATATCTGTAGTAGTAAAGGATATTTTTATTGACAACTATGTTTAGTTTTTCATAGTTATCCATAAATACATCCGCCATAAGAGGACTTAATGGGGACCCCATTGCTAGACCTTCTCTTTGTAAATAGAATTGGTTGTCAAACCGAAAATAGTTCTGTTTCATACAAAGAGAAGTCAAATTTAGAAGATCTTTTGTTTCCCCGGGATGTAGACGACGTTTATTAAAATGATCTGCGAGTATACGCAAACAGTCTTGTGGGGGGACATTTGTAAAAAGACTCTCAACGTCTAAAGATAATAGAATGGATTTGGGGGGTAGATGAATATCTTTAATTTTAGAAATGAGATCTAAACTGTTTTTAAGACTATAATTTGGACTGAAACCAGATTTCTCCCGAAGGAGGAAATTTAATTTCTTAGCTAGGGAATAGGCTGGGGCACCGATGTATGAGACAACTGGACGCATAGGTACGTTTTCCTTATGAATTTTTGGTAGACCGTATAAAATAGGTGCTCTGGGATTCTGCTCAGAATGTTTGGTTCAATCAGCAGTGTAAGCAACAGCATGTTATACCTAATTATATTAACATACGTTCTGGCACACACAGTCGGGCAGCTGACGTTGCTATATCTAGGGCTCAGAAAATTTGGCTTAGTGAGGAGTGTCGTCATTGGTTTTCCATCAGAGATAACTTGAAACTTCATCTTAAATTATTATATTCCGAACTGTCCTATAAATTACATAATATTGAATTCGATATTTTGGATCGGAAGGCCAGAGATCTCGCTTCGATGGCTGTCCATCTAAAGTATCAGATTCAGTCCCGTAAATTACAACGTTTAGTATCCACTTCTTCCCGTAAACAAAATTGCGACACACAGACATCCTCACATAAATTTTATCCCCGTGTAGAAAATCTTTCTAATGTCCAGTTTCCAAATGATGAAATGTCCCTTTTGCATAAGGGTCTCAAATACAACTTAACACCATCCATATCACAAAAATCGTTAGAGACCGTGGCCGTTGACGCGGAGATGGCAGTAGTTATCGGGAAGAAGGATAACATCGTTAAGAGTTTGGTGGCTCAGGAAATTAAGGCTGTATCCGTGAGATCTAATAGTAGCTCGGAGATCCCTGTCCTTAAATCAATAAAACAAAGACTGACTGATAACAACTTAGTCATTTCGAAAGCCGACAAAGGTAACACTGTTGTTATCATGGATCGTAGCGAATACAGTCAGAAAGTTAACGATGTTATCCAACGGGATGATTTTGTGAGATTGGATTCCGATCCAACGAAAAAGTTTACAATTAACATTAAAGAATCCATACAGAATGCTTCCTACGTTTTTCCCAGTCCCAATATTTCCCGGGATAGTCTTGTTCCAATGAATCCCAGAGCACCTATTTTATACGGTCTACCAAAAATTCATAAGGAAAACGTACCTATGCGTCCAGTTGTCTCATACATCGGTGCCCCAGCCTATTCCCTAGCTAAGAAATTAAATTTCCTCCTTCGGGAGAAATCTGGTTTCAGTCCAAATTATAGTCTTAAAAACAGTTTAGATCTCATTTCTAAAATTAAAGATATTCATCTACCCCCCAAATCCATTCTATTATCTTTAGACGTTGAGAGTCTTTTTACAAATGTCCCCCCACAAGACTGTTTGCGTATACTCGCAGATCATTTTAATAAACGTCGTCTACATCCCGGGGAAACAAAAGATCTTCTAAATTTGACTTCTCTTTGTATGAAACAGAACTATTTTCGGTTTGACAACCAATTCTATTTACAAAGAGAAGGTCTAGCAATGGGGTCCCCATTAAGTCCTCTTATGGCGGATGTATTTATGGATAACTATGAAAAACTAAACATAGTTGTCAATAAAAATATCCTTTACTACTACAGATATGTAGACGACATTATCATTTGCTGGACAGGTACCCGAAGACAACTGGACGTTTTCTTTAATAAATTAAACAAAATTCACCCCAAAATAAAATTTAAGATGGAATTGGAACAAGACTGTACTCTTAACTTTCTAGATATTTCAATATCCCATAAAAACGGCACCCATGATTTTCAAATTTACCGCAAACCGACCCATACAGATTCTGTCATCCCCGCGTCATCGTGTCACCCTTGGCAACATAAATTGGCCGCTTTCCATAGTTACGTCAATCGTCTATTGACCGTACCTCTGAATAAGGATAATTATGCCAAGGAGCTCCAAATCATCTATCAGATTGCGGTCTCTAACGGTTATTCAAAAAATATTATTAACACCATAATAAAAAAGAAACAAATTCATATAGTTCGCAAAGATCTGTACGCGGCTACATCCCGAAGTGTTCGACGATATGTGAGCAGTTTGACCTACTTGGGTCCTGTATCTGAGAGAATAGCAAGGACTCTTAGGCGTAACGATATTTACGTTGCGTTCAGGACAAGCAATTCGCTGAGTGGGGCTTGTAACGTCAAAGACAAAATTGATGAACGCCAAAAATCCGGCGTTTATAGACTTGTTTGCAGCGAATGCAGCGCCGTTTACGTGGGTCAGACTGGTCGCAATTTCGGGACCCGATACAAGGAGCATTTGGCCGCGTACAGAAATTGCAATCCCGACAGATCCCACTTCGCAAAACATCTTTTGGAAGCTGGGCATAACCTAACTAGCGACCACACATTTAAAGTCCTACATATTTGCGACAAGGGGCTTCGGCTGTGTGTGCTGGAGCAATTAGAAATAATAAAAAATAAAAATAATAACATTGCACTGCTGAATGAACAAACAAACGTCTCGAATTCACCACTTTTAAATATTTTTAAATCCAGTACTTAAAGTTTAAATATACTCGAAGTAGTCGTTTGCTATCAATTCGGTCGCAAACGGCTGCTTATGTAATTCGGGTGGTGGATTGTGTGAGCAAGCGGTCGCTATCACGATATTGTAATCGCAATGTCGTAGGTGGGGGCCGTTTGCGTCGCCTGTAGTATAAATAGGCAGCTCTTTGACCGCGCCGCTCACTCGGCGGCCGCCTGTCGTAGAGTCTATTACGCTTGATAATGCCTCGTTTTGGGGCGAAACACGTGTCGTGTTCTCGGCTTCGGTGGTGTATATTATCTAGTGGTGGTATTGTAGTGGTTGGTGGAGGGTACCTGGTGGCGGTTCCTGGTGGCGGTGTTAGTTTGCTTGTGCACGCTACTGAGGGAGGGCGGGTGGTGCACTTCAAAAAACTAGGTAATATACACCATTTTTATATTTTGCATGCGGATCTTAGCAAAGTAACTTACTTTTCTTCATTATAATGGATTTCCGCAAAGTAACGCCTGATTCTATTAACTATATTAAATTGGCTAGCACGGCCGCGCAGGCAAGACTCTACATTAAACTGACAAAATTACATCGTTTTGCTGCTCAGAATGTTTGGTTCAATCAGCAGTGTAAGCAACAGCATGTTATACCTAATTATATTAACATACGTTCTGGCACACACAGTCGGGCAGCTGACGTTGCTATATCTAGGGCTCAGAAAATTTGGCTTAGTGAGGAGTGTCGTCATTGGTTTTCCATCAGAGATAACTTGAAACTTCATCTTAAATTATTATATTCCGAACTGTCCTATAAATTACATAATATTGAATTCGATATTTTGGATCGGAAGGCCAGAGATCTCGCTTCGATGGCTGTCCATCTAAAGTATCAGATTCAGTCCCGTAAATTACAACGTTTAGTATCCACTTCTTCCCGTAAACAAAATTGCGACACACAGACATCCTCACATAAATTTTATCCCCGTGTAGAAAATCTTTCTAATGTCCAGTTTCCAAATGATGAAATGTCCCTTTTGCATAAGGGTCTCAAATACAACTTAACACCATCCATATCACAAAAATCGTTAGAGACCGTGGCCGTTGACGCGGAGATGGCAGTAGTTATCGGGAAGAAGGATAACATCGTTAAGAGTTTGGTGGCTCAGGAAATTAAGGCTGTATCCGTGAGATCTAATAGTAGCTCGGAGATCCCTGTCCTTAAATCAATAAAACAAAGACTGACTGATAACAACTTAGTCATTTCGAAAGCCGACAAAGGTAACACTGTTGTTATCATGGATCGTAGCGAATACAGTCAGAAAGTTAACGATGTTATCCAACGGGATGATTTTGTGAGATTGGATTCCGATCCAACGAAAAAGTTTACAATTAACATTAAAGAATCCATACAGAATGCTTCCTACGTTTTTCCCAGTCCCAATATTTCCCGGGATAGTCTTGTTCCAATGAATCCCAGAGCACCTATTTTATACGGTCTACCAAAAATTCATAAGGAAAACGTACCTATGCGTCCAGTTGTCTCATACATCGGTGCCCCAGCCTATTCCCTAGCTAAGAAATTAAATTTCCTCCTTCGGGAGAAATCTGGTTTCAGTCCAAATTATAGTCTTAAAAACAGTTTAGATCTCATTTCTAAAATTAAAGATATTCATCTACCCCCCAAATCCATTCTATTATCTTTAGACGTTGAGAGTCTTTTTACAAATGTCCCCCCACAAGACTGTTTGCGTATACTCGCAGATCATTTTAATAAACGTCGTCTACATCCCGGGGAAACAAAAGATCTTCTAAATTTGACTTCTCTTTGTATGAAACAGAACTATTTTCGGTTTGACAACCAATTCTATTTACAAAGAGAAGGTCTAGCAATGGGGTCCCCATTAAGTCCTCTTATGGCGGATGTATTTATGGATAACTATGAAAAACTAAACATAGTTGTCAATAAAAATATCCTTTACTACTACAGATATGTAGACGACATTATCATTTGCTGGACAGGTACCCGAAGACAACTGGACGTTTTCTTTAATAAATTAAACAAAATTCACCCCAAAATAAAATTTAAGATGGAATTGGAACAAGACTGTACTCTTAACTTTCTAGATATTTCAATATCCCATAAAAACGGCACCCATGATTTTCAAATTTACCGCAAACCGACCCATACAGATTCTGTCATCCCCGCGTCATCGTGTCACCCTTGGCAACATAAATTGGCCGCTTTCCATAGTTACGTCAATCGTCTATTGACCGTACCTCTGAATAAGGATAATTATGCCAAGGAGCTCCAAATCATCTATCAGATTGCGGTCTCTAACGGTTATTCAAAAAATATTATTAACACCATAATAAAAAAGAAACAAATTCATATAGTTCGCAAAGATCTGTACGCGGCTACATCCCGAAGTGTTCGACGATATGTGAGCAGTTTGACCTACTTGGGTCCTGTATCTGAGAGAATAGCAAGGACTCTTAGGCGTAACGATATTTACGTTGCGTTCAGGACAAGCAATTCGCTGAGTGGGGCTTGTAACGTCAAAGACAAAATTGATGAACGCCAAAAATCCGGCGTTTATAGACTTGTTTGCAGCGAATGCAGCGCCGTTTACGTGGGTCAGACTGGTCGCAATTTCGGGACCCGATACAAGGAGCATTTGGCCGCGTACAGAAATTGCAATCCCGACAGATCACACTTCGCAAAACATCTTTTGGAAGCTGGGCATAACCTAACTAGCGACCACACATTTAAAGTCCTACATATTTGCGACAAGGGGCTTCGGCTGTGTGTGCTGGAGCAATTAGAAATAATAAAAAATAAAAATAATAACATTGCACTGCTGAATGAACAAACAAACGTCTCGAATTCACCACTTTTAAATATTTTTAAATCCAGTACTTAAAGTTTAAATATACTCGAAGTAGTCGTTTGCTATCAATTCGGTCGCAAACGGCTGCTTATGTAATTCGGGTGGTGGATTGTGTGAGCAAGCGGTCGCTATCACGATATTGTAATCGCAATGTCGTAGGTGGGGGCCGTTTGCGTCGCCTGTAGTATAAATAGGCAGCTCTTTGACCGCGCCGCTCACTCGGCGGCCGCCTGTCGTAGAGTCTATTACGCTTGATAATGCCTCGTTTTGGGGCGAAACACGTGTCGTGTTCTCGGCTTCGGTGGTGTATATTATCTAGTGGTGGTATTGTAGTGGTTGGTGGAGGGTACCTGGTGGCGGTTCCTGGTGGCGGTGTTAGTTTGCTTGTGCACGCTACTGAGGGAGGGCGGGTGGTGCACTTCAAAAAACTAGGTAATATACACCATTTTTATATTTTGCATGCGGATCTTAGCAAAGTAACTTACTTTTCTTCATTATAATGGATTTCCGCAAAGTAACGCCTGATTCTATTAACTATATTAAATTGGCTAGCACGGCCGCGCAGGCAAGACTCTACATTAAACTGACAAAATTACATCGTTTTGCTGCTCAGAATGTTTGGTTCAATCAGCAGTGTAAGCAACAGCATGTTATACCTAATTATATTAACATACGTTCTGGCACACACAGTCGGGCAGCTGACGTTGCTATATCTAGGGCTCAGAAAATTTGGCTTAGTGAGGAGTGTCGTCATTGGTTTTCCATCAGAGATAACTTGAAACTTCATCTTAAATTATTATATTCCGAACTGTCCTATAAATTACATAATATTGAATTCGATATTTTGGATCGGAAGGCCAGAGATCTCGCTTCGATGGCTGTCCATCTAAAGTATCAGATTCAGTCCCGTAAATTACAACGTTTAGTATCCACTTCTTCCCGTAAACAAAATTGCGACACACAGACATCCTCACATAAATTTTATCCCCGTGTAGAAAATCTTTCTAATGTCCAGTTTCCAAATGATGAAATGTCCCTTTTGCATAAGGGTCTCAAATACAACTTAACACCATCCATATCACAAAAATCGTTAGAGACCGTGGCCGTTGACGCGGAGATGGCAGTAGTTATCGGGAAGAAGGATAACATCGTTAAGAGTTTGGTGGCTCAGGAAATTAAGGCTGTATCCGTGAGATCTAATAGTAGCTCGGAGATCCCTGTCCTTAAATCAATAAAACAAAGACTGACTGATAACAACTTAGTCATTTCGAAAGCCGACAAAGGTAACACTGTTGTTATCATGGATCGTAGCGAATACAGTCAGAAAGTTAACGATGTTATCCAACGGGATGATTTTGTGAGATTGGATTCCGATCCAACGAAAAAGTTTACAATTAACATTAAAGAATCCATACAGAATGCTTCCTACGTTTTTCCCAGTCCCAATATTTCCCGGGATAGTTGTTCCAATGAATCCCAGAGCACCTATTTTATACGGTCTACCAAAAATTCATTCATTGCATGCGGATCTTAGCAAAGTAACTTACTTTTCTTCATTGTAAAGAAACACAAATGTTGTTTTCGGGGTCTGGTTGTATTGTGAATGTGATATTTATTCCTGTTAAACGCACTCACGATACAGGAGAAATCATACTGTGAGGCATTAATCAATCAATCAATATATTCTTTATTGTACACCAAATACAGGAATAGGCACGAAATAAACAAAAACAGTGTAAAAATATGTACAAATTCTTCGCGGTCTTATTGTTTGCTGTATTGTTGTTGAATTGTTGTAATCAATATATAAAGAAGGCAGACATAAATTAATATAAAGCAGCAGGGTGAAGGTTTTCGTAGATAAAAGCAACAGACTAAAGTTTAGGAAAGAAGAAAGGAAAAAATAGGTAGGCATAAAATCATAGTTCCAAGTTCCAATGAGCTTTTTCAAGAAAAAAAAGACTTAGCTCGTGAAATGTGTACGGTCGTCGTCGTCGTCGTCGTCGTCGCCGTCGTCGTCGTCGTTTCAGCCTATCAATAGACCACTGCTGAACATAGACCTTCCCCATGGATTGCCACAAAAGTTTGTAGCTCTTGTTTTGGGGGGATTTTGCCATAGTTGCCACGCTTGGCAGACGGGTTGGCAACCGCAGTTTATTTATTCAGATGTTCCAGCAAGATGCTGCTGCCCATCTCCTGGTTTACATTTTTCCTCTGTCCACTTTTACGACATCCACGGGATGAGATGGGGTGGTAGATTCTCTTAGGCCGCCACCACACGGCGGTACCGTAATCTTTTACAAAAAATCTATTGATGCAGTCTTGTTATTTTTACAAATTATGATGATGTTCTCGTCATGATATCCACTGCGCAGGAAATATTACACTGCCATATTCGAGTAAACACAGAGACATTTACTCGTTCTGATAAAGCCTATGCGATAAGACCGGAGGGTCGGATGCATAGTCAACGACACGAAGCATATAAATACACGCATATCCGAATAAAAATATGTGTTTCACAAATGCTAGTCAGGTACTCTGAACAATACACCACGCGGTCATCTAAACTATAACACATATACACACATATAACGTTCAATCTGTCAATGTAACATAAAAGATACTGCCGTCGAATATTCGCAGTTACATGCAACAAACATCACGGATAATATCATTTTTTCACTATTGTAATGCAGGAAATTAAACATAAAACAAGAACTTATAGCTTGTACAGATAAATTGAGGAAAACAGCAGCAAAAAAGAGACATTGTCGCTCAGGTTCTAGGGGCCTACTCGAATATCGAAGTACGAAGTTTCTGGTCGATTCGAAGTAACGACGGACGTAAAAATAGACCCTACTACCAAATTACTTCGAATTTTTTATTGGATAAAGTTACGAAACTAGCGAGACGTTCACCTGATGGTAAGTGCAACGTCTGCCCATAACATGTTGTGACACCCGGAACATTTCTGTGTGGCACCACTCTGCGCCCATCACCATGAGACTTCAGTTCTTAAGTCTCATATGCCCAGTGATTACAATAGCTGTCAGTGCCCGAAACACTGTAATGTTTGATTCACGGCAGAATAACTGGCCCTGGGGTAGTACCTACCTCGACGGACTCCTGCACAGAAATCCTACCAGTAAAAATTTTCGTAGTAGACCCCCTGGGCGCTCGCCTTACATTTTACAGTACGCGCGGGACTTGATACTTGATTCTGTCTGATGCGCTTTAATTATAATTTTATATCGTCGGTGCGCTTGCCAAAACCCGTATGTATTTACTATTACAAAACACTGTACTTAGAAAATACTGTTTTATTTCACACTGTGATAAGAATAACTTCTACACTATAAATATAAGATATTTTGTCAACATTTTGGACTTATTAGTTATATGAAAAGTTGATAAAATTCACATACGGGTATTTGCAAGCGCACCGACGATATGCTGATTTACCACGTGATTGGAGGTGAAGGAAAACACTGAAATATAAAAATGAATCGTCCCAAAAAAGAAAGGGGTGTGCTCAACAGTGGGACAATAACAGACTGTTCTTTTCGGTTTTTAGAGATTTAAAATATACGTATAACTACATAGGAATTCTTCACTACATGCATGATTTTCGTACAAATAGCACTAAAGAATAAAACCTGCAATGCTGAGTTTAAAAAGCAAACAGCTATGTAGTTAATCATTACATCAAATTGCAAGGTTTATGAACTACATAACAATCAAAAGGCGAATTCAAAAGGACAGGCAATGTACGAAATAATGACAGAATTGATGATTGATGATGATATTCTCTTGACCGATTTCGATCATGGCGACCCACTTCCGAATATTAGACTTAAGCTAACAACTACGCAGGAGATATTATAGTGCAATAAGCGTAAACGCAAAGACAGAGGCACACACTTGTCCCCCGACCTACCCCCGCCCATTGTAACGCTCATGCGATAAGATCGGAAGTAGGCTACAATGCAGTGCCAGAAACACGCGGACAATCACAACACTACCAGACACGAATACCAACAATTCGTGTTTTAGTACGGCTGGGATTCGACCCCTGGACCTGAGGTGTACAAGTCAGGTCAGTCAGACCTTAATGTAAAGAAAATTAGGAAGGAGAACTCTCGCATGATGACGACCACGCTTCGCTTTAACTTCCAATTATTGCGTTAAAGCAGTCTATATAAATAACTTATGGCGTTTGGAAATGGGTTCATACTTTACTAAGCTTAGGCAGCGTTACACAAAATGCATAGAATCACGGTCACACACGTTCTCACAGTGATCACAATCCGCGGTCTACAATAATTTTGGTGTGACAGTGGACTAAGTTTTTTAGAGCCACTGCAATAATATATTTATTATTGAAGAAAATTACCACATGATAAGTGCTATTTCTGATAAGTCTGTCCATAACAAATACTGTGTCACCCAGAATTTCTCTATGTGGCTCCACACAGTGCTCATCACATCACATCACTGAACAAAGCTATGGGACACTTAAACATGGTTGTGTTGTCGTCAATCAAATTTTGATATCTACATAGGTGAAACATCTGTGAATTTTGTTTTTTTTATAGAACAGGGGGCAAACGAGCAGATGGCTTACGTGATGATAAGTGATCACCGCCGCCCATGAAGACCTACAATACCAGAGGAATAGCAGATGCGTTGCCGGCCACAAAGGAATAGGCTCTTTTCTTGAAGGTCCCTAAGACGTATCGGTCCGGAAAAACCGCTGACGGCAGTACATTCCATAAATTGCAAGTGCGTGGCAGAAAATTCCGCGAAAAACGCTTAAAACCTTCTATATTTTTTACCGTAAATATTTTATTTTTAAAGGTTGAAAAGGAGTCGGGGAAGATATCCCTATTAAGTGATTCGTTACGCATGACTACGTCGTTTTAGTATGACAGCATTTTTGTGATAGGAGATCTTTAGCCAATATTGATACGAGAAAACGGGATTGAGATAGGTTTTGTGATAGGATGTCGTGAATATCTATAGGGAAGAGCTAGATAAATCTCTTGAAGCAAGTGACTACAAGGGACGGTAACAGAGAAGTTCTGAAACATATACGCTAAACGTTTAGTGAATCGCCGCTGTATAGATTCAATTCGCAAGCGTATTCAAAAAGAATACGAACAAGTTCATTGTATAAACATGCTACAGCTCGAGAAGCCTTTTTTATTACGAGAAATAAAACATTATATTTGGGGAATAAAGCCTTTGGTATTACGGAAATAAAATCTGAAGTTTGGGTAGACTTTAATAATGACTTCGTCAACGTGGGAGTTAAATGTGAGTTTAGAGTCAACGGTTACACCCAAATCCCGAATTTCATAGACTCTCTTTAGTTGAGTGCCATTAAAGAAGTAGTTAGTGGAATGTTCCACAATTCTTTTTTTTCAATTATTATACTTTATAAAGTGACTAGACGATCAAAACATTTACCTGATGGTAACCCAGAACATTTCTGTGTGGCACCTCACTGTGCCCGAATATTTAAAACCCTCGCTGAAATTAATGTATTCCTGCAATGGTCTTATTGCCATATTTATATTATATGATTGGCCTTCTTTGACCGTTTTCGGCAGTAATAATACCTGAGGTCTCTCAATTTGCATACCTAATATAGTAGTTTCCTGGATAATGTAATTTCCTGTTTTTTTCTGGCCGGCAAAAATTTACTCTTCCTAACAAGTCTTCCGTTGGCCCGATCTCTTGTATTATTTAACCAATAATCAATTTATTTTTGGTGAATTTTTACGTATATATCCTTGTTTCACCCGAAAATAGTTTTTTTAATACCTTTTTCTATTTTCCTTATTGGAAAACAATATTTAACGATAAAATATCTTAAAAACAAAAAGAGAAAATGTCTTGAAATTAGGCAAAACACATTATTATTGTTAGATACGATTGTGGACCATGGCGACACCTTCTATGCGGAATATATACTTTTTATATAGGAATAAACGACGCACCACAAGACGAGAGGAAGAAGAGGATTCTACCACCAGTAAATATACGTTATAGTGCGCTAAGTAATAGCGCAAACGTAGTATAAAGTCAAAGGAAGGATTACTTTCATTTGAACCCAGGACCCTTCAGTAATCATTAGGCAGATGAGCAGTTCACTTCGTCACGCTGTGACACACATGCACACGCGGACACGCACACATGCTCCACAGAGTCCCGGCTCATAAATGGGCATATGTATCTCATGAATAAAAAGAAAAGCTCGAAACATTATCATATTGTTAAAGTAGATTAAAGATGTGAACATATTCGACGACCGTGCGGCTTATGGGTCACAGTACCTGACTTCTACGTTGTGAGTGATGGGTTCGAATCGCAGCCGGGGCCAACATTTCTACAAAAACACAAATTGTTGGTTTTTGGGTCTGTGAATGTGAAATATCTGTTTAACGCACTCACGATACAGGAGACATCCTAGTTATGGAGCGTCGTTTTTTTTTTAAGGAAAAGATATTCATGTCACAAAGGTTTCATGTATTTTATTCGAAACAGGTATTTAAAAAAAATGACAAAATTATATTGAATCGAATTTTGTAAATTGGATTTTTATGATAACAAGCCTTGAAAAATAGCATGTTAATATAGTTGATTTACTAAAATTTACATCTGTAACTACCCCCGATCAGGTCACAATTTATTTTTATTATGCCAGAACGAAAATCTGTAAAAGTAAAAAATGTTAATAAAAGTTTATGTACTTAGACCGAAATCAAAATTTGTGAAATCTTGGTTTCGTCTAAAATTTATTAATATCTATTTAACAACTCAAAAATTACAAAAATTACAAAGTAAATATAAGGTTGATTGTAGAGCAATTTTAGAGGTGCACCGGGGATTATACCTAGGTCACTCTCGTTCTATGAAATTAAAGGAAAGCACCCGGCCCCTGAGCTACCACGACTCTTCTCCACATTAAATTTATTTATAATTAATAAATAAAAAGATGTATTATGTATCAATTATATATTCTCTATTAGAACCTACGACTTCTTGCCACCGCCCAAAGCACTGAAGCCACGCTCGAGGAACTCCTTTGTGTATTTACTAAAGCAATTGGTCAGTTTAGTCTTAAGCCTCTCCTCATCATCAGTTTTCCACATGATGGGCCAATGATCTAAAGAGATGGTAGTCTGATAGCTAGATCAGGTTAATAAAGAGGATGTGCAACAGAGTCCTAAACAGAGAACTAAAGTCCGGCCAAGATCCAATATTTTTTTATTCATTTTATTTAAGCGGCAATAGCCTAATGGTTTAGGGTACGGACTGCGAAACATGACATCAGCAGGATCGAGCCAGCCATACGACTATTGTCCTGAAACATCTCCAAGATTTTATGTTTAGTTGGATTAGTTAACATGAATATTAGTAATGTTCATATAGCATTGCTAGTATTCCTTAAAAAAAAATTACTGGGCAACATGTGGTCTAAGTCTTGAGTCGCTTAGCGAGCTTTTGAAAGAGCTATGCTTAGAGTTTTGTTTACTGGGTATATGATATTTTAGAACTGATATGTCGGGGGACGAGAGGAGTAGTCGTGGTACACAGGAATGTTCTAGGTGACATAGCTTTTGTTATGAGCAAACGATGCAAATACTTTTTTACTTTATGTCGGGGGACTAGAGCAGTGTCGTGGTACACAGGAATGTCCTGGGTGACATAACTTTTGTTATGGGCAGACGATGCACATACCATTAGGTAAACGTTTTACTCGTATCGTTACTTTTTTCCAAAAAAAAAAATGATAGCAGAATAATCATTCATATGCGAGATACTGCGATGGCCAATCCGCCTTCCAAGCGTGACTATTATGGCAAATCCTCCCATTTTGTAAAAGGTTAATGTCCAGAATGGACTTTTACAGTCTGGTTAGAAGAAGAAAATACAAAATAAATAAAATTTACATAAAAATGCGAATACAGAAAATACGCTCAACCACTACATGTCTACAGTAAACATTAAAATGAATCAGATTTATATATCTTTTGAGGATTTCAGATGAAATATTTTTATTCTAATGTGAAATGAAAAGAGTCAACTATCTATTATGTACACGTTTTCATGTTTTCCAAGCTAAAACATTTTTCGTCGTCGGGAATTTCAGAAAGTTCAACGAACTACAATTTATAATATATGGATGACAAATTTTTCCTTTACGAAATAAATTTTTATGAAGAGATATGAGATCACTTTTTTACTGCTTGTAGAATTCCTAGCCTGGAATCCGCCTAGGTAGGTACTGCTGCAAGAACAATTATTCTGCCATGAAGAAGTAGTGTGCTGTGCCGTGTGGTGGAAATCTTACACCCCATCTCATCCGGTGGGTGTCGTAAAAGTCGACAGAGGTAAAATAAAAACAAGGAAATTGGCAGCAGCATCTTCCTGGTACATCTAAATAATGAGCTGCGGTTGCCAACCCGCTTGCTAAGCGTGGCTACTGTGGCAAAATCCCCCCAGCTACAGCTTTTGTGGCAATCTATGGGAGAGGCCTATGTTCAGCAGTGGACTAGCAATAGGCTGAAATGATTATGTTGATAATGATGAAGTAGTGTGCAAACATTACTGTGTTGCGGTCTAAAGAGTACTGGAAGCTAGTGTAATTACAGGGCATATGAGACTTAAGGGTGACGGGCGCAGTGTGGTGGCACACACAGAATTCTTCTGTGTGCCACCACACGGCGCCCTGCGTGTGTCAATTTCTTGTATACGCAAACCATAAAAGATGAAAAAGATTTTGACGTATAAAGAGTTAGTGGCAAGGTACAAGTCCAAAAGACGTATTGAGATATTACACACATATGGAAACCGCGGTAAGGAAGACTTCATTGTAATTCTTTATAAAATAAGCTATTACTATTTATATTATATACTAGCAATCCGCCCCGGCTTCGCACGGGTAGATAGATATTAGAAAGATAAATTAGTACTTTAGATGATGATGACGATGGTGAAAATTATGATTATGTTTGCATACAGACAACCAGTCACGCCTTGATCCATATAAGGGGTAGTATCACTCCCGTAGCCCACTTTTCACCCCTGCGGACAATAGTAGCTGCGCGATAACAATAGAATCAAAGTGTAAATCATAATCGTGCTCTGATTGTTCACTGATCGCGTACATTTTAACTGTATTTGCTGGCGAAGAAAAATTCGGGTTCCGGCTCGGACGATATGCCGGTGATAAATTTGCCAGACCGTTATTTATCATCGGGCATATCGAAAATATATATTTTGCTAGTATATGGAACAAACCTAATATTTATATTATTAACATAGAACATTTTTTATTCGTAGTTGCTAAAACTATCAATAATTAAAAGTACAAACAGTAGCAATTCAACCTAAAAACTTCATAATAAAAGACGAAAAAAGAAAGTATAAAATAATAGTATATATGTATATGGGTGCATATAGGCACACACACAAACACACACATCCACATATATACATACATGCACATATGTGAGATGTATCACAAAGTATAGAAGGCCACTGGATTGCAGCAACGAAAAAGCAACCGACTCAGCATATTGCTACAGAAACAACGTTACTGCAGCGCTGATATTCTGCCGGAGCTAGAAAAATATGATAAGTTAAAACAGAGACTATCAAAAAATTACCTAACTAGACAATCAAAAGCCTATTACCTATCGCAACAACTATCTCTATACTATATAGATATAGCATATAGCTGCTTTAAGAGCCATGAGAAACTTTAGCTTACCTAAAAATACATCAAAGTAAAAATAATGATCTATAATATTATGAAATTTTGAATTTTAAAGTTGTTTTTCCCTGATTTTTAAACTGTCAGATTTTTGAACAAATGAACATTATGTCCGAAAACCATGTGCGTTCCATTTTCTCTGTATTAAATACTAGCTGATGCTCGCAACTTCGTTCGCGTCGATTTAGGTTTTAAAAATCCCGTGGACTCTTCAATTTTCTGGGATAAAAGTATCCTATGTCTGTGTCCAGGACGCAAGATATCTCTGTGCCGGATTTCGTCAAAATCGGTTCAACAGTTTAGCCGTGAAAAGGTAACAAACAGACAAAGGGAGAGAGAGAGTTACTTTTGCATTTATAATATTAGTATGGATTGCCTCAGAATTATCAAATAATGTATACACTCACTTCTAATATTTATA
The DNA here is from genome assembly GCA_019845155.1 of Luehdorfia chinensis. Taxonomy (NCBI): domain Eukaryota; kingdom Metazoa; phylum Arthropoda; class Insecta; order Lepidoptera; family Papilionidae; genus Luehdorfia; species Luehdorfia chinensis. Next base: position 4,190,749 of record JAHVAK010000125.1, read on the forward strand.
TTATTAACATAGAACATTTTTTATTCGTAGTTGCAAAAACTATCAATAATTAAAAGTACAAACAGTAGCAATTCAACCTAAAAACTTCATAATAAAAGAATAAAAAAGAAAGTATAAAATAATAGTATATATGTATATGGGTGCATATAGGCACACACACAAACACACACATCCACATATATACATACATGCACATATGTGAGATGTATCACAAAGTATAGAAGGCCACTGGATTGCAGCAACGAAAAAGCAACCGACTCAGCATATTGCTACAGAAACAACGTTACTGCAGCGCTGATATTCTGCCGGAGCTAGAAAAATATGATAAGTTAAAATAGAGACTATCAAAAAATTACCTAACTAGACAATAAAAAGCCTATTACCTATCGCAACAACTATCTCTATACTATATAGATATAGCATATAGCTGCTTTAAGAGCCATGAGAAACTTTAGCTTACCTAAAAATACATCAAAGTAAAAATAATGATCTATAATATTATGAAATTTTGAATTTTAAAGTTGTTTTTCCCTGATTTTTAAACTGTCAGATTTTTGAACAAATGAACATTATGTCCGAAAACCATGTGCGTTCCATTTTCTCTGTATTAAATACTAGCTGATGCTCGCAACTTCGTTCGCGTCGATTTAGGTTTTAAAAATCCCGTGGACTCTTCAATTTTCTGGGATAAAAGTATCCTATGTCTGTGTCCAGGACGCAAGATATCTCTGTGCCGGATTTCGTCAAAATCGGTTCAACAGTTTAGCCGTGAAAAGGTAACAAACAGACAAAGGGAGAGAGAGAGTTACTTTTGCATTTATAATATTAGTATGGATTGCCTCAGAATTATCAAATAATGTATACACTCACTTCCAGAATATTCGAAAATAGCTACGGCTTTTCAGAGGTGTGTGTGATTAGGGTTAATATATAAATATATGCATAAACTGTGATTATTACAAACGGTAAAAATAAAAAAAAGAATAATTAATAAGAAATAGAATAACCGTTACTCGAAAAAATATAAATAAAAATTAATACATATATATGTATGTACATAAAAAAATGAGAACAACATAAATAAAAAAAGAAATAACAATATATCAATAAATGACTTTGTTATATGCTTTAAAATGTATATAATATATTGTAATAAAATCTGATTCAGATGGATTAAGCATAAATGTTCAAGATATTGAACATATTTTTACACTGTTTTAATCTACTTTGTGCTTTTTCTGTTTTTGGTGTACAATAAAGAATAATATATTGATTGATTGATAAACTGTAAATAAGAACGATAAGAAAAGAAATAGCAATTTTCGTAAGAAATGACACCAAATGGTATAATCACGTCACAAATGCAACAGAAAGGATCCTCGCTAAAATTTAGTAAAGAAGATCGAAAGAAAATTAGATACGGGGGACTGCCGAGGGACCCCTAATATTCGATTATCCCATGAGCAATTGGCCCATGTCGCAGTTAGAATACGAGGTAACATAGGTCAATACAAAATATAAGGTTGAGTTAAAAATTATGAAATATTCCTTACAAAACGTCATAAATAATGTTTACAGCCGTTACTTTCGTCTATGTTTTCTAATCGTCTAATTCAAAATGGACTTTATATAAATTATTTATAAACATTAATGACCTTTATGTCTAAATGTCCCACTAAATTTACTTCCTTTTTTTCTTTATTAAGGAAGATTTACTTTGAAAGTCAGTAATGTGTGGAATACTTTATTTCAAAACACAAATATAGTTAATTGGTTTATTAATTTATTTATTTCTTTATTCACGATACAAATTTATTTTAATAAATGCTTAAATGCGTGGATTGCGCGTTGCACCGACGTGCGCACAATACGTAACTAATTTATGTTGCCATGGGTGAGACGATGACGCGGGTATGACGGAAGCTGTGTCGGTTTACGGTAAATTTTGAAATAATGCAATCCATTTCTATGGGATATTGTAAGGTCTAGAAAATGAGCGCACCGTCTTGTTCCAATTCTAACTTAAATTTAATCTTAGAGTTTTATGTAACTTATTAAAGGTGCTCTTCAAAACTAGGTAATACACACCATTTTACATTTTGCATGCATATCTTAGCAAAGTACCTTTCTTTCCTTTATTATAATGGATTTCCGCAAAGTAACGCCTGATTCTATTAACTATATTTAGTATATTGTAATATCATCTGACCAATTTTCTACTGAGAAGGAATCACTGAATAAATTTTTTTTACACCTATTCGTATCAGCAGCTGACGTGTAATCCACCACGTTACAGCTAGCTGACTTTTTCATTTTAGTATTATGTAAAACGTTTATTTTTACTACGTGCGAGGGGAGATGCCATTGCTATACCACGATGACCCAGCCCACTACGATTTATATTATAACTGTGTGAAGCATTCCTGGAATTATCGACTGGGAATAAATGACTAACAAAAATCTATATATCGCTGGCTCCCAGGCTATAATCCATACCACGCTTGATATACGAATGTCAAAATAAATAAAGGTTATAAAACATTTAATATCGGATTAAGAAGCTTCAGATTAGTCATGTCTGGATTTTAATGGAAGTTTATTTTTTTTAATGGAAGTAAGCGACGAGACGAGCTTATCGTTGACCTGATGATAAGATCAACGTCTGCCCATAACAAATGCTATCTCACCCAGAATATTTGTGTGGTCTTCGCTGCGCTCGTCAGCCCGAGATGTCAGTTCTTAAGTCTCATAAGCCCAATTCTACTACACTAGCTTTCAGTACCCTTCAAACCAAAACGCAGTAATGTTTACCCTACTGCGTCACACGTACGTACAGAATAACTGGCACTGCGGTGATACCCACCAAGACGAATTCCTGCATAGGAATCTTACCTTGAGTAAAAAATTTATACCATTAATGATTTGCAGTCGTGGTTAGTATTGTGAACTGTAGTCCACTTTCAATGTACGACTATTATATTTAATTTACGACTGCTCATGGAAAAAATATGTAAAGTAAGCTATTGGCTTAGTATTTTAATTTGCCGTGCCGCAAAAGTAACGATTACTGCGTGGCCTGACCTAGTGCTTAGAGTACCTGATTGGCACGCCGCGGATCCTGGGTTCGAATCTCAACCGGAGGCAACATTCGTGCAAAACCACAAATTGTTGGTTTTTGGATCTGGCTGTGTTGAAAGTGAAATTTATGTATGTCTGTAAAACACACACACAACGCAGTAGAAATACTAGTGTGGGGTGTGTGTACCATTATTTTATAAAAAAATGTTACCAAAATTTACGGAGCTTTTATTAAACAGAAGGTAGTAGGATTTTTATTCAACCTGTAGCATTGATGTGCCTTATGCATATTTGAAGAAGCTTTGTCGTATATATATTATTTAATAAATTGACAATTTAAATAGATTTTAATTCCGATGTTTTTTTTGTTGACTTCGTCTGCAAAAGTGCAAAGTGCAAAGTCTGCAAAAATATCTTCACCATCAAAGACTCAAGTTTTTTTTTTTTTTGTTGTATAAAGTGACGAAACGAGCAAAACGTTCACCTGATGGTAAGTGCAACGTCCGCCCACAGCAAATTGCTGTGTCACCCAGAATATTTCTGTGTGACACCACACTGCGCTCGACACCCTGAGACATCAGTTCTTAAGTCTCAAATGCCCAGTGATTACGCTAGCTCACAGTGCCCTTCAAACCGAAACACAGTAATGCTTGCACACTACTGCTTCACGGCAGAATAACTGGCCCTGGGGTGGTACCTACCTAGACGGATTCCTGCATAGGAATCCTACCACCAGTAATTTTTTATAATTCATTAAACAAGAAAAAGAATCCTGAGTATTTATCGGGATGGACCGAGTCCTACTCTGTTATATATTTAAAAAATATCAAGCGTTTTAAAAAAATTCTACCTAAAACTAATACCTTAGGTAACTAATAGATAAGAGGAATACCGATCATCGTACATTATATAAAAAACACCCAATAAAGTTTTTTATAAAATATGTGGTGGCGATGTAAGAAAATATACCATTCCATCTCTTCCACTGGGTGCCGTAAGGGCGACTAAGGGAAACGTGTAGCTTCCTGGAGGCTAGGTTCCAGATAGCTTCCAGACATCAGTCTCGAAACATGTCAGAAGGATAATACTAAACCAGTGACAGGCACAAGTCTCAGGTGTGTGATGTCCAGAAATGCGATCGCCAATCCGTCAGTGTAGCGTAGTGATCACAGCCCCCTTATCCTATGAGATATTTTAAGTCCTGCAATAGACTGTTTAAGGTAACAGCCTTTAAATGTCTCACTGCCAGGCACTGGGCTCCTGTCATTTTTGATAGCTAGGAAGTCCGCCAAGCTGCTCCAATGAGGATTGTCGGACTTTTCATGTCCTCGAAATATTTGTTTATTTCTCCGAGTGATTTCCACACGATGTTTTCCTTCACAGCTGAGCACGTGGTAAATCAGCACTTAAAATAACAGAACAATTTTAGGAGTGCAGGCACCGGGGATCGAACTCAGGTCACGTGCGTACTATGAAATTTAAGGCGAGTGCCGGTGCCGCCATCAGTGCTTCTGCGGCTCTATTGGACTGTTTATGAACTGATAAGATAAAAATCACGCCATGACCAAAGTTTTGTTACTAACCGGCTTAAAAAGGAGTCAAAAGAGAGGAGTAAAAAAGTTTGCATCGATTTTTATATACTTAATAGTTTAAAAACTAAAAAAAAACACGTCATAGTCATGAAGTTATTGCATTATCATCGTTCCATAAAACGTGAAAAGTGTGAAAATCTCCTGAATTGAATTGAAAGATTCCAGTGCCTCAGAATGGTGCCATACAGAAATGTTTTGGGTGCCACAGCATTTGTTATGAGCAAACTTTGCACCTAACATCAGGTTAACGTTTTGCTCGTCTCAGCACTTCATCCAATAATAAAACACAGCTCAAATAACTTACTATTCATCTTTAAAACTTTCTAGTCCATTTGTATGTAAATCCAGAATAGTGATGATCACGTCTCTCTTAAAAATATTCCTTCAACATAATAACACATACACAAAGGGAACATAAAGCAAGACAATAAAGTCGGGATTTCATCTGCGTGTATATGACTAATGTTGAAACTGCTAGATTAGTTTATTTTAGTTATATTCACAGCATAATGTCTTATGGTACTCGTATTTTGCTATGGGGAAATGCGACTGACGTAGAGGTGATTTTTGTTTTGCAAAAGAGGGCCATAAGATCCATTTATAATTTTGGCTCTAGAGTGTCTCTTAGAGATCAATTTAAAGAAATTAATATCTTAACTCCTCTCTCAATATGTATATGAAACGTTATGTATGTACATACGAATATTAATCACTGTAATAAAAATGTTCATAATGTAAATACCAGGAACAAGCACAAATTAATAATGCCAGTTACTCGACTTCATAGAGTCAGTAACTCTTTCATGGGGCAATGAATACGTTTTTACAACAAAATCGCAGAAAGTGGACAAGTCTTTCAATCAAAAAATTCAAACAATTTCTTAAAAAAAATCTTTTTCAGAAGGGTTATTATAATATTAAGGAATACATGGATGATGATAACCCCTGGGTCTGAGGTGATCGCTGCCAAGCTACTTCTACATCTTTATAATACTGCTGTAATTGTATATTATTTTTAAAATAACTGTAAAAAATTATCCCGCTGGGTTTCTTACTGGTTCTTCCCAGGACAGAGGCATTTACTTTCGAACCAGTGTAGCTTATTATATTATATTATTAAAGCATATTGAATAAAACATATTCTATTCTATTCTATTCTGTCGTCAATAGTGTACGATGGTTAAGCGAAGCTAGTGAAGATTCATACCTACAACTTGTTTTATTACATGGCAATAATTTGATTTAGCTTTCTCGTATTTACTTTATGTTACAAACCTGTTTTTTTAGAGTAGTCTTAATTTAAAAAGACGTAATGTGAACGACGGCCACCTGGTCTGGTAGTCACCGGTTTCCAGGGTTTGAATTCCAGCGGGATACAACATTAGTACAATAACACTCATTGTTAGTTTTCCGGTCTGGTTGTGTTCTGACTGTCTTCGTTTCCCTGATTTGACAGTCTAGCCTACTTCGTATCGCATGAGCTTTACAAAGAGCGCGGGTAGTGAGTGCTTCGATTTCTGCGCGTACACTTATGATAATATAATATCTCTTGCGCAATTAAAAGCTTTCAAAAGTATTCGTAAGTTTCCGCCGTGGTCGAATCGGCCAGGAGGACATTAATGTGAATGTATGTTTTGGACCTCTGCACACGATTATGTAGTTATAATAAACTAGCTGATGCCCGCGACTTCATCCGCGTCGATATAGATTTTTTAATATCCCGTGGGAAATATTTGATTTTCCGAGATAAAAGTATCATATGTCCGTCCCCAGAATGCAAGTTACCATTGTGCCAAAATTCAAAATCGGTTCAGCGGTTGAACAGTGAAAAGGTAAGAATCAGGTTAATCCATTTTCCAGGCCGTTTTTTTTTCGAGTAATAATTAACATTTATCGAGTAATAATTTAATTATAAAAAAGACTTCATTTCGATCGACAATAAAATTATAGTTGACATTTTTACTAAGGATTTTCTTGCCTAATAGAGAAAAATCTAAAAGTACTATTTTGGTGTTGCATTAAATTGTCTAATCACTGTACACCATCACGAGCACTTGCTGCATAATAAGCTGTCAATATTAAACTTCAAAAGTCAAACGTTTAGTTAGTACAGAAATTACAAAATTAAATAAAAACACTACCCTCTTGGTACCGAGTTAAGATCTAGTTTTCGCCAAAATTCTCCCATAAAGTTAGTTTTCACTGCCAGTCCAGGGTTGGACGTTGGACGTACCGCCTAAGTACTACTGAGTAGACGTATCGACTAAGTTCTAGAGGTGATTTGGTCGTAATTTCGTAATTATCACGACTGCCCAGCGGATTAGCGATCACAGTGCGATCATAGTGCGATCGCAAACACCACGCCACTGACACACGATTTTAGTCATCAATCTAGATATTCTCTTTCTAGTATATTTCAGATAATTATTAGGTATTGAAGGCCACGGGCTCTTGCCAACTAAATAATGACTCATAATTGTATCACCGTGTGTTTTCCGTATGGTAGCGGCTTAAAAGAATATACCACCCCATCACATCCCGTGGGTGTCGTAAAAGTCGACAGAGGGAAAAAACCAGGAGATAGGCAAATATGGCATCTACTTGGAAACCTCTGTACATGGAACATGAGTATTATATTGTTAATATTTTTGGAGATGATCAATCCGCAATTTATCGAGAGCCTAGAGATTTCCAAGTATTTGACTCTCACTCAACTCACTCTCTACTCAGTCGACTCTTACGATTCCCACGAGGTTAGACGTGGTGGCAGATTTTCTTACCCGTCTACATCACGGCATATATTTTCTGTGCACAATTTATGAAATACTCGTATATTCAGTAGAACACCGACTTACAATTTTTGTGGTTTAGCTATTGTAACGATCAAAGGAAGGTTAAGTTATAAGTCCCATAGGACGTCCTTTTTGTTATTCAACTCACGACTTTTTTTTAAGAGTTCGATGACTCTTCTTTGGCTAACCTCCACTTTAATAAAAACTTAAGAATATTTTTGTAACTTGCTTGTAGAAGATATTATAAGTCTAACACATTATGAGTTCAAAAGATGAGTTCAACATCATTTCACTTTCCTCTCACCGCAATACATACTTATATTATAAATGCGAAAGTAACTCTCTCTGTCCCTCCGTCTGTTTGTTACCTTTTCACGGTCCAGCCGCTGAACCGATCCTGACGAAATTAGGCACAGAGATAGCTTGCATCCTGGAGACGGACGTAAAATAACTTTTACCTTGGAACATCAAATAGTTCTCACGGGCTATTTAAAAACCTTATCCGTGCGGACGAAGTCGCAGGCATCAGCTAGCAGTTGTATATATTTAAGATACAAATCTGTTATTTTTTTTAAAATTGTGCATTTGAATTTGTATTATTCGTATAAATATGTATATTTGTATGCACTAAATATCTCTTTATAGTAACGGTTTCTTATGTAGTAACAAACCCGCTGTAAGATACTTCAAAATGAAATAATCTGCTTTCCAACAAAAAATTCTGTACTGCCTGTGCGCATATAAACATATATTGCATAATAAATGGATAAAAGACACTAACAAGTACATCAAAATTAGTCTTAGAGTTATTTTCGAATAGATATTTTTTAAGAATTAAAATCCTGGACAGCGTTTATTATTTCCGTTTCTAGAAAATTAAAAAAAGAGGATGAGTATTACTATTCTCTTTTGTTACCTTCTAGTATACTTATTGAGTTGGTTATAAACTAGCAGTATCTAGATGAACTGATGATAGATGGACTGATGATGATAGCTTGGCAACGACATCTCCTTGCGGTTAACAATTTGCGCAATATGGTATATATTACCCTAAATACAAGCGCAGCCACTAACGCACTCACTGGTTTTTAACTTCCCGTTTTCAATGTAACCGTTTTTTCCTAGGTTTTATTTACTAGCAATGTATGTGAGTGTGGTGCCGGCTAAGAGAATCTACCATCCCGTCTAATCCTGTAGGTGTCGTAAAAGTCGACTGAGGGACAATAAATCTCATAGGAACTCCTCAACTTCTCAACGTAAATCCGTCGTGTTTGGGTGTTTGGGCTCGTTGGATTTGTCTTGACAAGTACTGTATGCTTAGATTATGTCCAGGATCTCATGATGGAGCCTGGATGTGGTCATAGGAAACTCTTGAGTTGTAACGTTGTTGTTACATGTCTACATAATTAGGCAATAAACATACATAATTTGACAAAATGTATTTAAATTAACTAAAATAATTACATTAATATTACAATTTAAAATAACATTTTTATTTAATACAGACTAAAATGCAGTAACGAAAGACAGAAATAAAAAGGCTGATTTGTCGCAAGGTCTGTCACATAAACATCTAATTATGACTTTCCTTAGTCCTTCCTAAATTTGTGTACCTATTTGTTTGTCGTAGAGATAGACACTAGCTATATTAAATATACTCGTATAAGGTACTACACATATTCACCTAATTATTATGATAATTAAAAACCCAAGAAACTACATCGGGACTACCATTGTCATCCCTGTTCCCAATTTTAATTAAAATGTAGCAGAATAGAAAAGGTATTATGTGTCTCGTAGAGATGCAGCCATTTATATCAATTTTTTCAGTTACTCACGAACTCATAAACCTGCAACATTGTAGCTAATTTTAGGGCAGAAAATGGCAGCCCGATACCATGATACGGCCAGTCACGATCCAGGCTACACTGTACACACAGTTAATAGCTTTAATATAACACGCACCACGACGCGCGACCGCCGTAGAGAGCGGCGCGTAGCAGTCGATAATCACACCGCGTACACAAGATACACCCGTGTTCCAGGGCGGTTCTCACCGCCCAGAGTTACCGACACACAATGACGACGGTCATTAGATGACTTAAAATCATATTGAGATATTCTAAATCGCGCAAGCACGCAGCGAATGCGACACAGTCCGAATTTCGAGGTTTTTGTAGGAGTTTATTTATTCATTTATGTTTGGGTCAAACCAAACCTGGCACGCGGGCCCCTGGCCCGTGAGAACATTATCCGATGAAGCTGTAAAAACCAAAAAAGGCTAACAGCAATTACATCACTGATGAATCATAAACCCTTTACAGCGTACCGTATCTAGCTCGGTCAAGCTCTTTTGGAGATAAATGGGAACATTAACTTGCACAAACAAACAAACTACCACTCACACTAAACGCATACCCCTTCTCCGTACCGTAAAAAATCTATAATAATTTATATTATATATCTTTGAAGCTATATGTTTGATAGAGTAACGAAACGAGTAAAGTGGTTGACTGGGAGAGAATGCCTTAAGGTATTAAGTCCGCCATATGTACCACTAGTGCATTAAAGTTTCGATAAATAAATAAATAAATATTTGTATTACATTTGTCCATTATGGTGAATGTTAAGTTGATCTGGCTATGCCTGGCGTAGGTTTTATTTTAGTTAAGTACCAATTGCAGTTGCAGTCTCGGCAAGAAAACAGCCAATTTGCATTTAAATAGTACTCGATCTACTCGACTTTTCGTCGTGTAGTGGCGGCTTAAGAGAATATACCACCCCTATCTCATCCCGTGGGTGTCGTAAAGGATCTTCCTGGAAGATCTGAATAAATAAACTGCGGTGGTCAACCCGCCTGCCAAGCGCGGCAACTATGGCAAAATCCCCAGAAACAGAGAGCTACAAACTTTTGTGGTAAGGCTCAGCAGTGAAGAAGTGATAGGCTGAAATTATGATGAGATATTGAAAATGTAAACCATAAATCTAGAATGTATTTTATAATAAATATTGAGGTACATCGATCGATATTCATCGATTAGTAACAAAGTCGATAAATTAGAGTCCAGGCCTAGCGTACATAAAAATCTATCGAGCACAATCATGAAAATTAACAACAACAGAACTTTTTTCCATTTAAAATACAAAACGTAACAATACGAATTAAATCATTCTTTATTTTAAATAGAATTTAACATAAATTAAACCAGAAACAAAGGCATTATAGGAGTGATGACGTCCGGAGAATTTACCTTTGATATGTCCACTTATCATGATTATTTCTACGATTAACACCACAGCCAATCCCAACTAGTTACCGCTGTTGAAGAAAACTGTTCTTACTATAAATAACCACTATTTAATACAAGAAATCCAAAAAGCTAACTGCTGCTGGCTTTTTAGCTGCACCCGCCACGTATCGTTTCCCGCGAGGACGAAAGTGGGTTACGTGGGTGACCTCTGCCTACCCCTTATATGAGAGAAAGGCGTGACTGTATGTATGTATGTAAGTTTTCAGCGTGTAGATAACCCACGGACTTGTTTAGCACAGCGTGCAAACGTGGGCTACGTGTGTGGCCTCTGCCTACCCCGTATATGGGAAAAGGTGTGACTGTATGTATGTTTCTTATCTGTTTTCTATAGATCTACTAGCCACACAGTTATTTTACTTTAAAATTTAATTTAAATAAAAAAGGGTAATTGTTAAAGATACGGTCTCCTAATCTTAACTTTGCAGGGACAGGCCCGCTTCAATTAACAATATCTCTAGTTACGTGAGTAGGTAATCCTATGTACAGATAAAAGTTTCAATCAGGCTACACTATTTCAATTAAGATTCGTGATCGAGTAAATATGCCAATTGGACGACAGCTTTGCGAATGAAAGAACTACTTTGAAACTTGTATTTAAGTTGGGGTAATCGTACTGAAACATGCCGAAATTCTTCTAACATATATTTATTATACTAGCGAACTTTTTAAACATCATAGATCTACACTCATTAGAAACAGAATCACAAAATAGAGTTAGTTACGCTAGTCGGAACGCGAGTGCTGCGCCACTGCCGCGCTCTTCGTCAGGTTTTTCTTTCATACGAACGTACGATTATCGACAGAAATAAAAAAAATAAAAATGTCCATTTCGTTTAAATGTCAATTTTTAAACGAAAAACGTTTAGATCAACAAAATAATTATATTATTAAAATTGCAATCATCATCATGATATACTAAATTAAATTTACATATTTATTATACACGCAATTTTATTCTTATATATCAGAAAAACAAACAATCGGTTGTTTTATATAAGCATCTCACTCATACAATCATTAATATCATATCTCTGAATATTTTTCTACATCAACATATTTAAATGAAACTAATTTTACGGATTTTATCGCGTTTAATTTTTTTACTATTTATAACCCGACGTATAGTAATGTAAGTATGTAAGTATGTAGATGATACTTTCACAATTTTACCATCAGATAAAGTAAAACTCTAAAATTCAATTTACAATGGAGTTAGAGGCAAATAACTCTTTAGCTTTTCTAGATGTTTTAGTAATTCGGAATCCTAATAACACCTTACACCAAAAAGACCCATACTAACAGATATTTAAACGGTGAATCTCACCACCATCCATGACAGTTAGCTACCGGGGGTAAATCTTTGTTTCAGAGAGCACGAGGAATCTGTGACAGGAAACACCTGGCCGCCGAGCTTCAGCATGTCAAGCAAGTTTTGCACGACAACAAGCTTCGGGTTCCGCGCCTACGTCGCAGTAACCGAGTGAAACCGGCCACAGTCGAGCGTGTACCTGCTGTTCTACCTTATGTCAGAGGAGTCACGGACAGGATTGGCTATATCTTGAAGCGGTCTTCCATAAAAACATTCTTCAAGCCGCCGAAGAAGATAAGTCAGTTTTTACCATCTGTCAAGTGTTACACTTCATCTTCACTTCATCCCTCTACAAGATGCAGGAGTATACAAGCTAGATTGTGAATGTGGTCTCTCTTACATAGGCCAAACAAAAAGATCAATAAAAACCCGCGTAAAAGAACACATAGCTGACGTGAAGCAATCGTCGTTCTAGGAAGTCTGCAGTCTGTCACCATGTTCTCCTAAATAATAATAATAGTGACAATGCCTCCTTAATAACACTATAACAACTTAAATCCCGAGCAATAAACGTTTAATTAAACCTTGGATGTCCTCCTTGGAATAGAAATGACATCTCAAAATACGCTGAAATCTAATCCTGAAAACCAAATATTATACGTAACATACAGAAGATATAGAAATTACTGAAACAACTTAATAAAAAAATGAATACGCAATTACAATAGAGATCAACTATTAAAAGCTAGGAATAACCTAACACGACGTAAAACCAATAAAACTCAAAATTTAGAATTGTTATACTTGAAATCTATCCCTTCTGACTCCGTAAATCATGTTAATGAATTTAAATTGTAATTGAAATGGTGGTAAATCCATAGCAGTTAGTATTACGACAAGCGCTACATTGCAAGCATCCACTAGGTACTACTCATAACTTAATGGCTTCAAACAAATGATGTAGGCATCATTTGTTTTATTAGAAACTGAGTATCAAGAAGTACATAGTATAATAATGCACCTTAAATCTAGTAGTGCCCCCGGATGGGATAACATAACGAGTGAATTTCTCAAACTGGCACACTTATTTGTTGTTCCAGTGATCTCCCACTTGGCCAACCTATGTTTTGAAAGGGGTATTTTTCCGGCAGCTCTAAAGAAAGCAATAATCCTGTGTACAAGGGCGGTGACAGATGTGATATAACTAGCTATCGACCCATCTCTGTTCTACCCGCCATCTCGAAACTTCTTGAGAAATTAATAAATTATTTGCACAAATATAATATAATATCTAAATCACAAGATAGTTTCAGACAAGGACTTTCAACTGAAGATGATGTTATAGAGTTAACTTCTGTTATCGTAAATAAAGTAGATGAAAGAAAAAAATGCTTAACCGCATTTTTATATTTTTAAAAAGCATTTCAATCAGTTTCTGTACCTACTCTTGTGCGCAGGCTTGGGGCTTTAGGTGTAAGGGGCATGCCCTTATAATTATTTTTCGACTACCTTAATGATCGACAGCAGAGAGTAATAATAGGGGATTACTTAAGCGAGGAATCACCTATAACGTTCGGAGTCCCGCAAGGGAGTGTGCTGGGCCCGACACACTTTTTGATCTACATCAATAATCTTAGTTCGTAGTTATATTTACTGGTGAATCCTGGGATTCTGTACGTGGATCTGCTGAAGAGGGTCTTGCTAGGATTGCTTAGTGGCTAATTTTCAACTCACTTACTTTAAATGCAGCTAAAACGAACGAACGAACGAACAAAAATGTTCTGGGTGACACAGCAATTGTTATGGGCGGACGCTGCACTTACCATCAGGTGAAGGTTTTGCTCTTCTTTTTCTCCTATAAAAAATCTGTTTATTATAGTACGCGTTCTTCAGGCGGAAAACTGTGTTATAATATATGTACGAGTAATTCACTTTAGCAAGGATTTCAGTTACCCAGTCTCGAGGTTTATATTTTAAAATGGTACACGTGTTGCTGTTTAAGTTTATAAAAATAAGTTATTAGTAATTCATCATCATCATCATTACTTCATCCTATCACTAGTCTACTGCTGAACATAAGCCTCCCCCATAACTCTTTAAAGCCACCATTACGTGTGGTGTAACTTTAACATTAACTTGTAAATAGCGCAATAATAAAATATGAGAAATTAAAAAACAGAACTAAGAAAATTTTATTTTGTATCTGCTCGAAGGTACTGTTATCGACATCTACACATGTTGCAGACGGACAGATGGCGTGACACATTAATTTTATCCGCTAGCAGCCAAACCAAAGGAAGGTTAGAGATTTTGGCCTTCACGTTTGTATGGGATTCCTATACAGAAATTCGCTAGAGTAGGTGCCATTTATTCAATCTTAAAAACCGATGTCTAATTATGACGAGCACAATGCGGTCCTGCATTAAAATTCTTATGGAAAATTCGGGGCGATACCGCAACCATAGACTAATGATGTTTTTGTACTGTAAGCTTCTAGTTATTTATATTGTTGTTTAGAAAGTTTCTTCCTATTTTCAAAATTATTTTATGATTATGGTAATAATTTATTTACATTGGGGGTATTTCGCTGGTTGTGCTATCCTATAAATGGAAACGAAACTCGACTCTCGAACTCGAAACAGGGATTATTCGGTCGCTGACAGTTTTATCGTGCGGTTATGTTACAAAATTGTAAAGTGCAGAAGTATTGGTGTAATGAAGTGCTCGAGTTTCCTCTGGGTCGGTATTTTATTCGGTTATCTTACACTACTGTGCCGCAAGTAACCCATAAAAAAATATGTTAATGCTATGTTTTTCTTTATATCTGGCGTCACTCCACTCAGTGTGGTGGATGGTGAACGTTATCTTTACATGTCAAATAAAATTAAGAACAATTCGTTGTGTTAATTATCAAACTAAATATATTGGTGGTGAGTACAAATCTAAATATCTAAACTAATATTTCAAAGAGGAAAGATTTGATTTTTTGTATGTTTGGTTGTAATGATTTAACTCGAAAACTACAGAACCGATTTTAAAAATTCTTTCACCTATATACAACTACATTATCTCTGAATAACATGAGTTGTATTTAATTAAAAACAAAACGAGATTCCCTACGAAAATTGCTATGATGTAACTCAAGGTATCAAAAATTTACTAACTAGTCATTATTTGGCGTGCGCTGCAAAAACTATTAATGATAAAGAAAATAATGTACATTTTCATAGTACTCATCATTACTCACAAAGAAGTCCGCGCGACTATATGTCTGACTATTATAGTTAAGTCACAATAACCACTTTTTGTCACAAATAAGTCAATCAAAACACGGGTAGAATCGAAAGATGACGACATTCGTATCATAATATTAATCCTTATCCTACTAAATAGTTTTATAGTCAAGGTTTATTATGTACATGTAAATTCCTCTTTAAATTAATCGAATCGGATTATCGTTTAGAAGGGACGACGGGTATAAAAATTCTTAAAGTAAGAAAAATGCTGCGGTGTGAGCAAACAGCCATACGCTCGCCCGCGCTACTCGCGATTAGACTAAGTTCTATTGATTACTTCTTATCTACTCATTCTATTTTTTGTAAACTAGAAACAATTGAATAGTGGTTTGTAATTTTAATTATATATTTTTACACGTTCTATAATAATACAGCGGCCGCGATCTCGAACGTCGCGCCGCCCGGTTTCATGCGACTTGGGCATCATAGAGGTGCGCAGCGGTCGAGAGCGGTCGTTTTATTTTGCTAACACTACATCAAATATTGTATACAAGGAAGCTCTGAGCCACTAAACTTTCGTGGCTTATGTTCCCATAAATAAAACATTATTTTGGTAACTTAATCTTACCTGACCAGCTGCAGATTCGGCGATGAGCATAGTCGCTACAAAAAATGTTAGTGAAGCGATTGTTGCTGTTCTGTTTGTCCAAATAAAGTACTAATATATCTTTCTAATATCTATCTACCCGTGCGAAGCCGGGGCTGACCGCTAGTATATATATATTTTACTTACCTTCAGTATCTGAGGTCTACGACGCCGGTCCTGGGTTCCAATCCCAGCCGGAACAAAATATGTAAAATTTGTTTATTTTCAGGTCTGGTTGTATGACGACTTCCTCTTTTCTCTGACACTGCATCCTAGCCTACCCACGAACTTATCGCATAAGCGTTACATCAAGGGATTATCAAACAACTCTTACTAAAAAAATTGCGTAAATAGGTTTGTTTTTAAACCGACATTTTTTAAATAAAACAGAAGTCCGGTTTTTATCGAGTTTAATTAATTTTATATTCCCAGCGTATCGTTTCAAGCGCTTTGCAGCACCCATGGTCACGGAGGGACATGATAGACGTCATAGTCCGGGCTACCTTTTACCGGGAGTTTGAGCTTTTAATTATTAGTTTTGGACCGATCTACGCAAAGCAAGCTAACGTGTTAAGTATTTTGCAGTTTTGCAGTGGTGTGCTGGGTTTTAGATTTAATTTTGTTAATTACTACTTCGCGCGCTACCTACGACCACCCCCGACTTTGTCCTCGTTGGACAAAGTTTTCAATAGTCAAGGGTTCTGCTATTCTACCCGAGATGACTAGCGTTTGTTATTGAAATACTCATAACTTCTGAACCGGTGTTACAAAACAAAATGAAAAGTTGGCCTCAAAGATATTATCTATAAGCTTCGTAAAATTCAAGTCAATCGCTTTAGTAATTCATGAGTTAAATACGTTCTTATAGACGTAAAAAAAAAAATTAAGATATCATAATATCTATACATATAATAAATCTGTAAACTTCACGTGTCTGTACATTTTCAAATTTTGCGATATAAATGATTGAGGGAGGCTAAAAATAAGTAACTAAATACATTTCTATCATTTTTAGACATGTCTGTCTGTTTGTTTGTGAATGCATCACGCCTTAAATACTAAATTTACGTAAAATAAGGTTTATATTTACGAACGTACCACTTCTACTTGTTTTTTCTGTTCTGTGCTACAGACGGACATGGAAACTTTTTATCCTAGAAAATGAAATGGTTTCCACGGGATATTTAAAAACCTATATCCACGCGGACAAAGTCGCGGGCATCAGCTAGTGTATTAATAAAATATGCTCTTTTAAGCTAAAAACACGCAGTTAATCTACTCGTATATACATTAGGTACCATTGTCTAGATAACATTTTTTTTATTATTGAATTAGAAAAAGTTTGAATTAAAATTGTTTATTAGATATTAATTTTTCATCGAAAGTCTATATTATTATTATATTCTTCATTATAAATGATGTAGTACTACCATTTACCAGTACTGCAATGTATTTATGCTATCACAATCGATAACTATTTCACGGTTGATGATAACTTTTTTATTACGTGGTGTGGTACAATGAAAGAAAAAATGTCAGAAGTCTGTTTTCTTTCGCAAGGATTTGTGGTCTATCAAATATTAACATAATGGTGGAGACCATAAGAATGTCTCTGAAACAAGCCTCACTACACTACGGAGGCTTCATCATCTTTACGTTAGATAAAAATATACATAAAGTTGGGAATAACACAATAACTTATCAAGATTATATATAATGATGAAGAACTTTCCATAAAATGTCTTCCGAACACGATAGTCCGCCACGAATTATTTCATCATCATTATCATCATTTCAGCCTATTACTAGTCCACTGTTGAACAAAGGCCTCCCCCATAGATTGCCACAAAAGTTTGCAGCTCACATTTGGGGGGATTTTGCCATAGTTGCCATGCGTGGCAGGCGGGTGGGCAACCGCAGTTTATTTATTCAGATGTTCCAGGAAGTTTTTGCTGCCCATCTCCTGGTTTTCATTTTCCCTCTGTCGGCTTTTACGACACCCACGGGATGTGATGGGGTGGTAGATTCTCTTAAGCCGCCACCACACCACGAATTAATAGTGTAACAGCAAATAGACAATATAGAATAGCAGTAAGAAAATTTACATTGGTTGGTCAAAACGATATATATACTGGATCTCGTATATTTAAGTGGCATGATTTACTAAAGTTAAATTTAAAAAAAAACAGCTGCTGTGATGTCTTTATATCGAGCGTTGCGCCACAATTCCTTACAGTTATAAGCTGCGTATACACGAACACCCAGACCCGGAATAATCGATCGAAGTCCTAACGTATAAACACTAAGAAGTTTATAATTTGAAAGAAGCCTTATATTTACGATATTATACTTTCCTACCTATACACCAATTATATACAATAATCAATAAAAGTGACGATAACTTGCTTTCATAAATCATTTTATGTCCAGCATCTGCTACAAATGCAATTAACAACCGTAGTCTGCATCAATATGATGGACTCTAATAGTGTAGTAACTTAATAGCGTAATCTCGTGTGTACTAACTCAAAAGTCTGTAGAGAATAGAAGTACCACCAAATAACTGACTATTTTGAGTAAAGTGACAGTCCATATACATTAAAAATATTACGTCGTCACCGAAAATATTCTAATTCAGCACAAAAAATAATTACAAGTATAAAAATAGTAACAGTAAAAGTAATAATAATAATTACAATTCAGAGTTTTTTCTATCTCCAAAAAAATGCTCCAATGCCAGTTTCTGAATCTGGCGTTGACATATCGAGTGACACACAGTTTCGGGGCCTAGGGGAAAAGAAGCCTAAATTGGCCTATAAAAAGCTTGGCGTGCTCGATAGAATGGATCAGTATTTCATGCCGGTCCTTCCCTGGGCCTGCTGCTGCCACTTGCTGGCAGCTAATTCCATTTGATAATATTCACTAACCTACGATTGCATGTTTTGTCTGATAACTTCTGGAAGTGTTTCAAAGAATTGTTCGAATTAATTCCCGACGTTAAATCTCACCAACGCATATTGCGGCACAACTTAAAATCCATTACCATTACCTTGATGGTTGGAATGCCATCCGTTTACCACTGCGTTTTTTCACAGAAGTTTTAGATCACTTATGGAGTTTTTTGAGACCAATAGGCCTTAGGAACCTTTAATAATAGGCTGGCATCGCACTCGCAATTCATCTGGTATTGCTGATGTTCACGGACGGCGGTGATCAATTACATAGTATTGGTTTTGTTAAAATTAATGAGTAAATAAAAAAGCATCATTTCAGCCTATCACTAGTCCACTGCTGAACACAGGCCTCCCCCATAGATTGCCAAAGTAGAAAAAAGTTTGTATCTGTTATTTTGGGGGGAATTTGCCACAGTTGTCACGCATAGCAGGCGGGTTGGCAATCGCAGTTTATTTATTCTGATATTTCGGAAGATGCTGCTGCCCATCTCCTGGTTTTAATTTTCCCTTAGTCGACATTTACGATACCCAAGGGACGAGATGGGGTGGTAGATTCTCTTAAGCCACCACCACACGGCAAAGCCTAAAAATTACGTTTTTATAATTTCTTTGAGAATTTCTGTAATATGCGTATGCGTGTTTGCGTTTTTGTGTTAGTGTGCAACTATAAAAACAACATTAAAATTTCTGGAAGATACGCCGTACGTTAACGAATTAGCGTTTATTCGATTAAACAACAGGCCAATCTTCGATACTAGTGCAACATATGGCAAACAACTTTGAAACTGCGAGCTCCTGAACTAAGTTAATGAATTAACTTCATGTGTACCCTGTGAATTCAAAATGAACGACGGAATCCAGTTACGTTAATTAAATAGCGATACCCACGTAGTTACTGGTTTGTGAGAGTGAATTCAGTTATCTGCAATTCACTGCAATAAATAATAAGACGAAAAGCATAGATTGATATTGATTCTGAATCCGGATTATTAGATTATTTTCCGGTATAGGTGCATCTGCATCTATATATTATATTTTATAGCCGATGCTACCACGTGGTCCTATATCTGTGAAGCGAGTGATGCGTCTTTAATTACGCAAATTATGCAAATTTGATTGTTCAAGCTACCCCGTAAACGCACCTCTTCCCTACACCCACCTCCCGGCACTCATGCGTATAAGTCGACTATGGTAATGGTATGGTATTACAACCATCTCAGTATGCAAAACCTAAATTATCACGACTGGCAACTATGCAATGCATAAGGTGCGGAACGTAAAATGTCAATATACAATACTATAAGCGACCAGAAGTGAATTTAAATAAATAAAAATAACACAACATAAATCTTATAATTCTTTCAAGTTTAACAAAATCAATTATTGAAATAAAACTCGTAAGCTAGCCCTAGCGCGTCCGTATGCTCCGACCGTCCAAGCCAAAGTGCCGAAGTGTTCGATGCGCCGCACCGACTCGGTGAACCGTCCCCCTCCAGACGTCTCGCATAACTAAGTGGCGTGATGGTGACGTCACCGTAGGCCACGACACCTGCTTCGCAGCTGTTATGTTACACGGCCTCTCCTGACAGGCGGTCGTCCTCGCCCGCAATGCTGTCTTCATCTCGACTTGGTCCCGCCTGAGCCTCCATAGGTGCATCGTGTAATGAGTCGTCAGACTCCGCTAAAAGAAAATAATTTGGAACCATTAAGAATTATTCTTAAAACGTATTGCCAAAAATGCACTCCTTTCTAATAGCCAAAAATCTTTCAATCTTCTTAATTTTCAAACACTCCACAAAAATCACTTCAATCCTAATGAAATTTCATCCATACTAATCAATCTCTCGAGGGCCCCCGTTCGTACGTATCTGATCAGTTATGCTTCGGTAGTGACTAGTAGGTATACCGTGACAGCGACCCTTCCGGGCCAACTGCCCAGCCGTGGTAGAGTAACACTCTGAAATACAAAACTATGGAGAGGTCCCAAGTGACCATTCCATCTGTCGTGACACAGATGTTTTCACATCTCAATGTCAACGTGAACATGGAAGGGGCTCCCGTGGAGCATTCCATCTGCCGTGGTAGAGAGTCACACTCATACCACCGTGATAACATGAACATGGAAGGGGCTCCGGTGGAGCATTCCATCTGCCGTGGTAGAGAATCACACTCATACCACCGTGATAACGTGAATATGGAAGGGGCTCCCGTGGAGCATTCCATCTGCCGTGGTAGAGAGACACACTCATACCACCGTGATAACATGAATATGGAAGGGGCTCCCGTGGAGCATTCCATCTGCCGTGGTAGAGAGACACACTCATACCACCGTGATAACATGAATATGGAAGGGGCTCCTGTGGAGCATTCCATCTGCCGTGGTAGAGAGTCACACTCATACCACCGTGATAACATGAATATGGAAGGGGCTCCCGTGGAGCATTCCATCTGCCGTGGTAGAGAGACACACTCATACCACCGTGATAACATGAATATGGAAGGGGCTCCTGTGGAGCATTCCATCTGCCGTGGTAGAGAGTCACACTCATACCACCGTGATAACATGAATATGGAAGGGGCTCCCGTGGAGCATTCCATCTGCCGTGGTAGAGAGACACACTCATACCACCGTGATAACATGAATATGGAAGGGGCTCCCGTGGAGCATTCCATCTGCCGTGGTAGAGAGACACACTCATACCACCGTGATAACATGAATATGGAAGGGGCTCCTGTGGAGCATTCCATCTGCCGTGGTAGAGAGTCACACTCATACTACCGTGATAATAACAAAACCATACTAAATATCAACAAGACGTATGCACGCCCAGACTTACCTTAGTCTTATGTACACAGTACAACATCTTACAGTCAAAAAACGCTGCGCAGGTTTCTGGTGTCCACTCTCCTGCTCATGCTACCATGTTTTCGGCTGCAGCTTCTGTTCGTTTCCCGTACGAACCAGTCAACAATTCCAATTTGTACCGATGATGTGGGAGTTGTTCCAACATCTTGTAGGGACCTTGCTTGCAGGAATCCAGCTTTCCAACTGCCTGAGAAGCCTTTATTACGAATAATTTGTCATTTAGATTAAACACATGAGGGATACCACGACCTTTGTTCACATAATCGTCTTGTTTTTGCTGGTTAGCTGACAAAAGCGATGAAAGACGTTGTTTTCGTAGTTCCATGATTGCACTACGATTTAGAGTAGCCGTACGTATGACAGGGGTGGAAGAGTCGCCTCCGATAAGTAATTGGGGGGAGACATGTTGGTGGTACTTTGTCTCGTGCTATTTACAATAAGTTGGGTCTTCCACAATACATCTGACCAACTTGACTTTGTCTATGAGATAAAGTGTCTTCATCAACAGATTGAGCCAACTTAGCCAAATTTTTTTTTGGATTTTGAATATGGCAAGCTGAAGTAGTCAGCATGGGACATTAAAGACCCTCGCCTATACTCGAAAGTAAACTGAAAATCTTGCATGGATAGCCACCACCTAGCTACACGGGGAAGCAAGTCCTTTTTACGCTCAGTTAATTTTAAAGCGTTGCAGTCCGTAATGATTTTAAAAGGCACACCCAGCAAGTATTTTCTAAAGTTTTGGAGAGCTTTTACTACCGCTAAGGTTTCCTATTCATACGAGTACTTAGACTCTGCGCCTTGCGTTGACTTGCTGTAATACGCTACAGCCCGTCTCAGTCTACCCTCATCTGGATAAGAATTGCCCCACAGCCGATAGCACTTGCGTCCGTGTGCAGTTCAGACGGAAGCCGGGGGTCATAAATAGCAAGAACAGGTTCGTTCGTCAGACAGTCAATTATGCACTTCAGAGCCTGGTCTTGTTCGACTCCCCACTCAAAAGGAACATTATTCTTTGTTAGGCGTGCGATGCAAGCTGTTCGTCGAGCATAATTTGGAATATACCTTCTAAAATACCCCGCTAGACCAAGAAACTGTCGGATCTGCTTAACATTACATGGCTTTGGGCTATCAATAAGAGCTTGGACTTTTCGCATGCTCGGTCTAACCTGACCATTACTAATTACCCGGCCAAGATACTCTATTTCACTACTAAGAAAAGTACATGTTTTCACGGAAGGTACTTGCGTCTCTGACGGCCTTGACGTTGAACTACTGCCTAACCGAGATCTCTTGGCATTTTTACAGTCTATACGCTTGTGGCCAATCTTACCACACACGTAACATCTTAAATCGCCAACTTCCTTTTTATTTTCGTAATGTCGAATCGTATGGGAACCGGAACTGGGACGTGAACCTCGACAAATATCACGATTGTAACGGTAAACACTTTTCGGTTTTACATACTTTGACAAAAATTTCACTAATTCTTGGGTTCTAGCCTGGCATTCGTGGCTGCAGCCTTAACATGAGGATCTGTGATACCCCTTAGTACTATGGCAACGATCAGCTCCTCAGACAATCCCCTTACTACACCTAGCCTTAACAACGAGCGCCTAGCATACTCGGCATAAGAAGCATAACTTTTGGAATCGGTGGACATCACTTCATAGAGTATAGTCGCAATATCGACGGTTCGCGACTAGACGATCGGTGCTAGACCACTCACTAAGCCACACGCGCGCGTCTCCCTTTAAGCAGTTTCCGATGCGCGAAAGACACTCGTTATCGTCCCAACCGTTAATATCTTTAGCCCTATCTACTTCTTCACACCAAACGTCGATATTGTGAATATGTGGGTCAAAGTTTGAAATAAAATAATGGTTGGATCTTACTTTGACTAACGAAGCGATGACCTCCGCGATTCTGCCAGTTGTGTCTTCGCCTGTGGATACGCTTTCTCGTGACACCGAAACGGGCACACGGCTAGCGGTCAATTCGTCGTCACGCACGTCGTCAGCAGTTGGACAACCCGTTTGGGCGGTCGGTATCGGCGCCTGTGGCGTCGACGAAACCTGTAAGAGTGGCCTGGACGGCGGAGGTGCAGCAAAACGTTCTTCAAGCGTATTTAATCTAGCGAGAACAGCATCCAGTACCTCCTTACTTGGGTCACATTTCCGTTTACGAGAACGCGATTGTTGTTCAGACATTATTTGAAAAACAATAATAAGTATAGAACAAAAAGAAAGCACACTACTACAAAACGTTAAAAAAAATCAAGCTAAAGCACTTTATTTTAATTTTAATTTAATGCTGGTCAGATGAACCAAAAGCGGGTGGGCAATGCGGCACTATCCCACTTCTGATATAAGCGACCAGAAGTGAATTTAAATAAATAAAAATAACACAACATAAATCTTATAATTCTTTCAAGTTTAACAAAATCAATTATTGAAATAAAACTCGTAAGCTAGCCCTAGCGCGTCCGTATGCTCCGACCGTCCAAGCCAAAGTGCCGAAGTGTTCGATGCGCCGCACCGACTCGGTGAACCGTCCCCCTCCAGACGTCTCGCATAACTAAGTGGCGTGATGGTGACGTCACCGTAGGCCACGCTACCTGCTTCGCAGCTGTTATGTTACAATACATATTATAGAGCAAACAGTAAGGGTTATTTAAAAATACCATAACCTTTTTAGATTTTATATAATATCATTGAAACGGAAAACTTTTGTAGCTACTTTTATTGGTATTAAAATGATTAACCTTATGAATTTAGCTCCGTCAATCAAATGTCAAAAGGAATGGTTTCAAAATGCACATTGATATTATTCTTACTAGTGTAGATTAACTGAAGCGTAGTCTGTACAATAATGAAAATTAGTAAAACCTGCCGTCTTTTAGATAGTAGTTATTCTCAAAGACATGTTTACAAGAGTTGGTCCTGTAATTAATAAGTATTGTATATTGACTGTTTATACTATTCGGGGACTGTACCTGCTGTCATGTCCATTGTTGAGTAGCTAATTTCAGCTTATTAGTATGGCCACGTTGACGATGTAGCCGCAATGCCATTTGTTGGTGAGTAGCAAATATCAATTTAAATATGTAGGATACTCGTAACCTACATACACAGGGTCATTCGTAATGTCCTATATATCTAGGCAGGCTGGGTTTAGGGACGATGTGTATATGCCCTAAAAATATAATGAGCCTCGTAGCGTGATACCTGTAGGAGATATGTCGACTTAAAGAATTTGCTTAAAACTCATAGGTGACTACCCTGTTATACAGTTGATCGAGGCAATGAGCTCATAAATTTAATTGGGCGTTTTTCCATTGAGCTGCCATCGAAAGAACTCGCAAGTACTATGATAACATGAAGCTTAAGGAAATCTGTTGCGAAGTAAATCTGTTAGTATAACGCCGTAGTAAGGTAAGTAACTTATATTAAATAGCGAAGAAAACGTATTTTGAATTTGTCTGGTTCGGGGCGACTTTCTGAATTAGGAAGTTTTACAAATAGTTTTAAAGTTTTGTATGGACATTTTTAGTATTCAATTTTGTCATTAAACCTTCACCGTTGTGTTTATCACATCAAAGTAGCATGGGTAGGTGCCGGAATATTATACAATTATGGATATAATAAATATGGGAGACTATATATATATATATATAGTCACGCCTTTCTCCCATAAGGGTACACCGACTGCTAAGCCCCCAACAATTATCCCTTTCACGTTAAGGATATCTCGTTCATCTAATTTATTACACGAAAAGATAGTACGGTGTAAAGATATTATGTGTATGATAGAAATAATAATTTCCTCCTGGCTTATTTTCGATCACAGCGACAACTTCCGAATACTCTTGGCAGATATAAACAGCGACTTTACGTTAATTATAGCGCCACAAGTGTAATTGAATGCAATAAGATCCGTAAGTGTAATAAGTGCGTAAACACAGAGGCACTCAATTCTTTCTAATCCACCCGAGAACGAAGTAGCGCGCATGAAAAGAGATCGGAGAAAGGCTAGGGTGCAGTGTCAGAGAGATGAGGACAATTACAACACAACCACACCCGAAAACCAACGATTTATGTTTTTGTCTAAATATTGGAACCAGCTGCGGTTCTAAACCAGAACCAGCGGTGTAGAAAACAGGTACAGGTACACCAGCCACTTGGCTACGCGGTTAACAAAGTTAATCAATGCAGAAAAGGAAGTTAAATTGATGAAGATCCGCATGCACTCCCTTCATTATAATGGATTTCCGCAAAGTAACACCTGATTCTATTAACTAAAGTTAATCAATACACGTATTCTGAATAAAACGAACAATATTATTTACATATTTATTTATAACCAAATATATTATATATATATACACGCACACCTTATGTTTCTATTACAATAGTATAAGAATAAACAATTATGACCCATGGCATATCCTAACAGCTATTTCCTAGCATTATTTTAACCTTAAATGATACTTCTATTTTGATTAATAATTACAGATTAATTGATGTTTCTTATAATTCCATTTTTTTAATATACAGTTATAGTGGTAAATTCTTACTTTTACTAAACAATTTACATGTAAGAGAAGAACGTGACCAGCAAGTTTAACAGAACATTGGTTGTATCCTGTGATAGTTTAGTATGCTTGTGAATAATTTGTGTACCAGTTACGGTCGCTCGAGGCAGCCTTTTTATATTTGTAAAGATTGTTTTTATTCTTGCCCTTCTCTTCTGAAGTGACGAGACGAGATATCGTTCACCTGGTGGGAAGTGTAACGTCTGCCTGAGACATCAGTTCCTAAGTCTCATAAGCCCAACAATAAGAAAGAAAGACAGTTTATCCGTTGCATCACCCATACGATTTGATAGTAACAATTATACTAGGTATCAGTGACATTTAGACCGAAACAGAGTAATGTTTTCACACTACTTCTTTACGGTAGAATGACCGGCACTACGGTGGTACCTACCTAGACAGATTCCTGATTAGGAATCCTACCAATTAAAATTTTGTATATCAAACCAATGGCGTGTAGAGAGGTATTTGTACAATTCTTTTACGATCTGTTAAGCGACTTTAATAATATGTTACCCAAATGATCATCAATATTTTAGTGTATATTCAAAGAGTAATAAGATACAATCTACATTCATCGATAAGAGAAGAGGCAAAATGTACGAATTGATTGGTCGAAAATTATATCATTGTAGATTACATTACATTTGTCTAGCCCTCACGGTACTTTCAAGTGGCATAGAACAATAAGAACAGCAGCGAACGTATCAGCGTTCATCGTGAGAAAGTAGATCGCTGTACAAAGTCAATGAATCTTATTTTCAACCGTCTTCAATAAAATGGTTCTCAATCTCTGGTAATTTAAAGCCGATCCTGATGACTTTTTTATTTAATTCACCTAACACGATGGTCACAAACTTATTCGGACATTATCAATAAAATATTGTAATAGGTTTTGAAGTACACAGAGCATACTTTGATGATACGTTTATCTTGCAGCTCAAATAGTTTATATTTACTTGCCGTACAAAATAAAAACAACATGCCAAACAAAAGAAAATGCCGGCCATGTCAGATCAAACTCACTGCATTATTATCAGCTACTTAATATTGTTATTATATGAATTAATATTAGAAATCGTTCTGAATAGAACAATCTAAGCAGTTCAAAGCAAGTCAAAGAGACGTAACAATCCATTACATACCATAGCACATAAAAATTATACATTTCCAAACATAAATTATTATATTTTATAAGTATATAGATAGATTATATTATATATAATAAGTATATAAAAGATTTAAAATCAACCAATCGCACACACGAATTTTGAAAGTCGAACGACGCAATCAACCTTATTTTAGATTTAATACAAATATTTGTATTTTAACTGGTATTCCATTTTTAAATACGGTTTAAGTCACATATGGAGACTAATACTACCATATACAAGCTAAAAGATTGCTAATCAAACACTTCTACACTTTTTACAAAACCATAAAAATGTACCTAACGTCTGGTGCGACATATGCAGAAAGCTTTACGGATACATATGGAAAAGTATTTGAAAGAAAGTTACTTGCAGAAAATTTATTTATAATGATTGGTGAGCCTAGATTTTAAAATAACAAATGTTATATAGTTGAGAACAATACACTAGTACAAATAATCAATATTATAATATACGCAATATTCAATTTCTAATCTTAAATTTTATACATATTCGTACGATGCTACGATTACTGTAGCTACTATCTTTACGATACATTTTACACACAATACTTGGCATCTATTTAGTTCGTAACCATCAAAGATTTTTTTTTACATTAAGCCTATTCACCACTGATTGGATCCCATAATGTCTGCGCATTTGTAGCCTAAGTTTATATAACTAGACTTATTTTAAAACAGTGCAGCAAGGTAACGCTGGTTGTCAACGAATATACTTTGACAACTTAATACGAAACTAAACCTACAAAATAATGGGTCTACCGGAAAGCTGTATGGTTATCTGCCCTAATCATCGCGCCTACTTTTTCGTGTTAAACACATTAGTTTTCTTTTTTAGTATGTTATTTTAAATTGACTGAAGGAAATCAACAATCGACATGGTATTGAGTTGATTAGCGATAAAATATTCATAGACAATTTTATTATGTTAATTTTTATTAATACGCACTATTTATGAATTTAAGGTGTCTACCTAACGTGACCATACGTCATGCTTGGCGCGGAACAGCCCCTTTTTAAGCTATCCGTCCCGCTGTCCCAAATTATTTAAAAATGTCCCGCTTTGGCAAAACAAAAGCGGAGCATCAACAAGTCAAGCCAATATATAAATTAAAAAACTAAAGTGGATATATTTCATAAAATTTGCTCATCCGAAACATATAAAAAGCCAGCCCACCAGATAACACAAAGTTGGTAACAATTTTCATTTTTGATCATTAAACATTTCATAACTGTATTATAACCATGTGTATTATTTTTAAAACAATAATAATTTAAAAGCGTCCTGCTCTGTGGACAAAAATAAATGGTCACGTTAGTAATACCCCTACTTACGCTACCCCGTCTTACACGAATCCGGAGTTACGCGATTTTTAAATCATCACACCCGATTTGTCTTATAGGCCGCGCAACCCACGTTAGTGTTCGGTTTACGACATCTTCGGACTCGTGTTCGAACTCAGTCTTGCGTACTATGAATTTTTACCCAGTCCTGAGATACCGAAGTTCTGATTCTGATGTCAAACTGGTACTTATAACTAAAAACTGATTCTTGTATGATAATAATATCATTTGTTGTATTATCTTAGACTTTATAGCCCATTTTGGTTTTAAATTATTCCCTGATCCCAATTAAACATAATTTGTACGTATTTAAATGGGAAATTGTCGCCAGACTTACGCGAATTCGACTTACACGATTACCGTTCGTTAGTACGAGGGGCTTTCAATGTATTCTCGGTATCGGGGTGATATACTAAAGATGAGGGATTTTAAATTATCTCATTAATTAAAGACACTCTTTGAAGGTATAAATATAAAATTTCATTTAATTGTCACCATTAGTATTTAAGATACGACAATGTTGAAAAAATCGAGCATCGCGCTGTGATAAAATTCCTTACAAAACAAGACTCAAAAAGTTATTCACGAAGAAATGGTGGCTGTTAACCAAGATCCTGCTCCTTCATTATCTACTATTTAGAAGTGGTCTAATTCACTAAATTGGAACGGGGTTGAGAGAGTATTAAAGACGACCCCCCTGCCGGTGGGTCATCTACACCCCGGACCTAGCCCCTAGCGATTACTTTCTGTTCCCCAACCTCAAGAAAGATCTTCGAGGTAAGCATTTTTCCGTTAATGAAGAGTTGAAGGCGGCAATTGATGAACATTTTTCAAACAAAGAATAAAAATTTTTTTAGAGGGTATTGAAGTTACTTTCCCGCTCAAATAAGTGTATTGAGGTGATGGGGGACTACATTTTCGGCTTATTATTTCATGCCTATACCGAAAATACATTCAACGCCCCTCGTACCTATCGAGTAAGCACGTGGTGTTACCATATTTAAGCTAATACTGCTTAAGCTTTACAGTAGGTGTCCCAGATGGATCGTCATTTTATATAGACTGTTACTTTCTTTACGAGAGAATGTAAAGAGGGATATCCGTAAAAAATTTAAACAGCGATAATAATACCTTTATGAGATCATTTTTAATGTCGATCCATTATTTTATTTTCTATTTGACGTTTACACGCCTATCAACTTTCCTGTTTCTTGTTTCTTGTTAGCACAGTTAACACGAAACTTTCATTCGAAATGTCATACTTCAGTGTTGCGGGCCATATGTTTACGTAAAAAACTAATTCTTAAAGATAGTTTCATCGGCTCGGTTGGCGCAGTGGCTAAGCCCTTGGCTTCTGCGCCGCGAGTCGCGGGTTCGATTCCCTCACGTGAATATTTGTATGTCCTACATATAGTTGTTCTGGGTCTGGGTGTTTGTGTCCAAACCCTGCTGTTGACATCGTTTTAAGAAAAGAAACAAATAGATAGATACATATTTTAAATAACTCGATCTAAAAAGAGCGAATGAAAATTACACTATATTAGAAGCGATAATCGAATCGATAATTGGTATACTGCAAAGCGGCCAACACTAAACCAACTGTCATCGCGAAAATAAAATAATATATCGACTATAATCAAACTATTATACAACAAGATCTATTTCTCGCAAGCTTTGTATTATAGAGAGATCGTTAAAGCAAAAAAAAATGCTCCGATTTCCGGTAGAACTATTATTTAATTTTATTAAAAACTAGTAACTTAGTGAAAAGATGTTAGATTAAACAGACACCAATTTAAAATTAAACATTATTATTATTAAAAGTTACATTTAAAAATTTGCCTTAAAATTAGTAACATGATAACTGCTCAAATTTCAATTTGGCTTAAAATTATTTTCCTTTATAGTTGTCTTAAATTTACGCATAGATAATTTATTCTAACATTGAAATAATTTTCTTTTTTACACTACTATTTTCTTTGTGCGTCATATGCGAATATAGATTTAAATTATCTGTACACATTAACCATGTACCTATATTTACTTAAAATTAAGGTCAAAATATGAAGAAAATTAACGCGAAAAGTAATACTAAAATTATTGTGCGAAATTGATATTACGTTTTCAACCTTAAACCTACTTAAAACTGAATTTAAATTAAATCGTTTGCAAAAGGATAATGAGAAAGTGAAAATTAAAATGAATTATATTTTGTCCCCTCCACCAATATCGATAATTACTGATTAAAAAGTGAAATGTAATTAAATATTATAAAAGAAAAAAAAATTTAGAATTACCACTAAAATAAGTAAAAGCGTGATTAGCTTACAAAAATATCATCCACTATCGAGTGAACAACGATATTATTAGCCAAAACTTACTTTAGACACCCAAATAAGCGGAGACAGCCAAATGATTTGGTCATATTCCGACATAATGTCAAGTGCAGCCATTTATTGTTGAATCTGTTGAATAGGTCTTTACAACTTCTACTGTAAGCTAACATTTCTAAACATTACCTCAGCACCTAATTACATAGTTGGATTATGAAAATAGGTAAAATACAAAAATTAATATAGAATAAAAAATTAAAAATAAATTAAATGAAGTTCCGTTCCATTTCATCTGGCGCGGTTCTATCGATATTAATGGACGAGAAAGATATTTTTGTAGATAATAAAACTATAAAGTAATAACTGGGAGGCAAGTTCTCTTATAATAATTAGATATACAATTTATATTTTATAATTCCTTATAGTATAATGTAAATGTTAGACTTATCAATACTTTAATGAATAATGTTTTTGATAACCGATATTTTTTTAATCATAATTAATTAAGTACTGTCAAATTTAAGAAAAGCAACAAATTAAATATAACTAAATTATAACACAAAAAAACGTTGAATCAACGCAGTGGTGCTAAAAACTTAATGATAGATTATTAATTAGATCATTTTAAAAATTCAATTCGAAAATATGTATTAATCACTTATAGAGATATTATCGATGCTTTTGGTTCTTAAATAAATGAATGTTATAGCATATCACCGTTACTAATTCCCTTGTACTTCGCCACCTGGATGGAAAGCACAAGACATATATTAACCATAAATGTATGGTGTGAATGCAATAGTTTATTTAAAAGCGATAAAACTCAATCCTAGTAATGAATTGCCAAAAGTATACTAAAATCGATTGTTATTAAGAGATAAATAGGCGTAAAGAATAGCACAAATACGAAATAAAAAAATATGACAAATGTACGATACTTAATGTTTAATTTATCTAATATATCTTATGCTATATATATCTGATATTTTAAGAATACATACAGAGCTACCACGTAAATTTGCCATTTGCCAGATGGCGCCAATATCGCACCTGTGCTTGTCATATAAACGTAGTTGTGAAAAATCGTGTATTCCTTGAAGACGACAGCTGAATACAAATTAAGGGACATGGACACTTCTACACTTAAAAAAGCGTAACTTTTCGCAAAGTAGACAACAATTAACCAATGGACTCAGGCCAATGCCCCGTCTAGGAAAAAAAAGCTTTCGTACAATCAATTCCGAATATACCTAATCCACCACTACCTAATGATTTATGTTTAATTCAACTTCTGCCAATCTCTCCAAATTTCTAGAAGACTGTATTCATAGGTAAATCTCTATGATCATAACATAACCAGCTTAATATTTCTCCACCACAGCTCTGGTTAATATTACTGATGTTAAGAGAAAAAACATGAATGAACAAAAACTAGCAAGTGTTTAATTTGAGTGTCGACTTGTCAAATGTTTTAATACAATCGATCTATTTATTTAAACTTTTCTACAACATCTATTTAGTTCCAACTTTACTCTACTTAGATTAACATCGAATCTGGTATGATATATCCGTATACTTCTGTTTCATTTATTATTACACTATATTAGTTGTAATTTTTTTTTTATTTCCATTTCTATGCGGATCTTCGGTATATGCAATCGGGTGTGATTTTAATAGTGGTCTAAAAAATCTTAATCAGTCATGTCAAACATACGGCATATGAAGTGACGGTTTTTTGGAAATTCGAAAATGATGGCTAGGGTTAATTACAGAAACAAGTCTCCTATACTTCAGGACGATTTTCATACCGAAAAGCTTCGCTTTTATTCACTGGGATATTTTAAAAAGCTCGTATTCTCAATTAGCAAGGCAAAATGGCAAACTTACGTGTATAGCTCTATAATTAATGTCATACGTGAAGCCATTTTGATTAATTAGCCGCGCAATTATAAGATTACAAGACTAACGATAAATTGTGGCCATATTGGAATTGAAGCGAGCCATTTTTTTTAATCAGATGTTCAATCGAGCTTCGTAAAACAAAAAATGACATGTTTGTATCTATAATATATACAAACTTAAATATTGCATTTACAATATTAATTATAATAAAACTTGTGAGATGATTACATAATCTATTATAAAATGAATAATGCCATTAAAACATAAGATGCAGCAATAAAACCAAGGAAGTGGATTTAGCAAGTAAAATTAAAAAAAAAACTTAAGATTATAATAATATTTATTGTGCATTGAATTGCCGTGCGTTTTTTTAGATATGTTAAATTTTAATATTAATAATAATAAAATTATGTTCTATTGTGATGAAAGGTATGTTTGTTGGAGAAGAGTATTTCATTATAGTAAACCTAACGTATAAAGTTAAAAATAAGAAGTGAACCAGGAGGTTAAGCATTACAAAAAAAAGCTGTTAATATATATAGCTACCTAGTGAATCCAAATGTCTCTTTGGTTATTATATGGTATTCAGAAAAAAGAGTATGGCAAATTTAATACGTTGACATAACGTCGTTAACATAGCATTTAATTAAGCGGCTCATTAATAAACATGGCTACGGACATATATAGACGTCTAAACCTAATTGATCTTAATTAATCATTAAACTACTTTTAATAGATACTTTCTAAGTCATGCCTACATGGAACGCCTCACGTCGCATTATGTACAGGTTACGACGGGGAACGAACCGTTCACTACGTTCGCTAAACTAAGCAAAATTCATTTTTTCGACATTTCAAGTAAGTATATACATGACCTTATGAACTATTTTTTTATTATATCTAAAAGTAGGAGAGGGTGACAAGCGAGCGCACAGTCTACTTGTTGATTGTAGTTAATAGACACGATAGATTAAAAAGTTAAATGTAAGCACGCTGCCACCCTTGAGGACTAAGATGGAATCCCTCGTTGCCGGTAATCTATATATATCTTAACAATAGGCGTTAATAAGACTAATTTTTTTCTATATTCTAATACTAATTATAATTTTTTATGTTACTGGCAAAAACAAAACTGAACAATTAAAAAAATATTAAGTATTAAAAAAGTACTGGAATAATGAGAAGCTATAGCTATTTCACATATAAGTAAAACTGTAATTGCAAACTAATAATGTTACGCGGTCAGCCAGTTCACAAGTGCACTTACACATGGCATTTACTTGGAAGGACAAACGATATTAAGCGATATTCTTCTTCGTTTGTTTGGGCACGTTCAAGTAAACAGCCGACTGAGATGGCGGGGCGTAATTTTTTTTCCGAATTTGGTGACCATTGAAATGATGGAGGCAAGTTAAAGATGTCTAAACAATGAGTACTTATAAAATTTAAAAACGTTATACCTTTGATATTGTTAAAAGAATGTAGCATACATATAATTTTATATCATTAATAATAAAATTTAATTAATTCTGCATTCTTATAAATGTTTAGTATATTTTAATTATATATCTTTTATTTAATAAATAACAAAGGATTAAGTCCATTATTCCCGCTCCCGAAGCGAGTTAAATAAAAATCTAAATATTTCCGTCAGATATAAGCCAAGCCGGCAAACAAAGCTATTAGTTTGCGAACTGGGATAGTGGTCAGTTCCTAATAGTAATTTCATTTAACCTCAGCCATTAAGATAGTTTACGAGATAATGTAATAAATGTAAACAAGAAAAAGAGAAAATACAGTTGATACAATACAAAATGTGTACCATTTGTTAAACAACGAAAAATAATATTAAGCTGTCTTATAACACAGATACCAGAATATAAAATTAACCTGTTATTGAAAAACTTACTGAATGGAAAATTTTGATGGTATGATTGATGTTTAACTTAAATATCACCGGGATTTGATAGCTCCTTACTTCTACTTAAAATCT
Organism: Luehdorfia chinensis; assembly: GCA_019845155.1. Lineage (NCBI taxonomy): Eukaryota > Metazoa > Arthropoda > Insecta > Lepidoptera > Papilionidae > Luehdorfia > Luehdorfia chinensis. The sequence continues at coordinate 4,225,870 of JAHVAK010000125.1, forward strand.
AATAATTATTATGATTTAAGATATAGACATTTATTCTTAAATTACTATTTACAGCTACTCTTTTACTCGGTTTCATAGCAGTTGACTTCACTTTCAAATGTACATACTTATACCCTAGTCGCATATTATATTTATATATATATAAAAATAAAACTGTACCTAAATATATTACGGAAATGCTTTGAAATCGGATAGAACATGCTGACAAATTATTGTACATTAAGAATTACTTTTATCTTAAGTTTACATCCTATCGATGTGGCAAAGGGCATCAATAATCAAAACCAAAATATTAAGTAAATGGTATTTTTTTTGATTTGACCAAACGGTGGCGAACAAACGATTGACAATGCGACAAGTAGAACACCTAATCGTTGATGTAAAATGTACTAAAACAATCGACTTTGTAAATCGTTTCCAAATATTTACCTTCAGTCCAAATGCACAGGTATGGCAACACAGTTTAATTGCTAAAACGAAATACCTTACACGACTCTTTGGGTCATTTCGTAATAGCCATACGAGTGTGATTTGAGGCTTGGTTACTATAGTTTTAATTCCAAATCGGAAATGCTTCGCTCAATTCTAAATAATTGATGAAACATAAATTATTCAAAGTTAAAATTAACCAGCTAAAAGAGAAAGTATCTCTTAGTGGTTCTATTGGAGTTTGAAAGATCGTGTTTACGTTAATAAACCTCCAACAATTAAGAACTGAAATTCCAAATGATATCCGACGTTTAGGACCTGATGCCAATGTCAAGTCAGCCACGGGAGTGACGATAGATAATTAAAAATTTTGATAAACAGTAAAATGATTGCTGACTTTTAAAAGAAAAATTACAATTCTGGTCTTAAATTAAATTTTCCAATCACTTTTCTTTCACAAGCACTTCCTGCATAATAAACTATCAATATTAAACATTAAAGGTGAAAATATAAACAGAAATTACAAAATTCAATAAAAACGCTAATGTCAGTTTTCAATTTGACGCCAAGTGTTCTTTGTTGGTTGTTGCTGTGTTGATAGTAAAAATCGTATAGTTAATTTTTCTAAATGGAATACTAAAAGAATTATTTTTATTTAAATACTCCGGTCTTTCTAGTTGCAGAGAACGATTTAAATGAGACCGACAAACAAACAGTGACAACGTCTACAGACAGTTAATTTTTTAAGAACGAATGTTAAAGGAACGTTCGCGCAAAATAGTGTAACGTCGCGTTGCATATAATAAAATCGCATTGCCAGGCTAAGACAGTTATCATTTAATACATGTGTTAAAAGCAATATATTCAACTGCTATATTAATAATCTTTCTATTGTCGTCATCTTTTACTTGATCAAATCCAGTCTGTTATTTTTCCTTTTATCATTTGTTCATATCAAATACTACTACTATAAAAAAACCCTTTGCCACTTTCGTATATACGATGATTAAATATAGACTCTAAAAAACGTTAGCACTAAATAAAATATAAATACAATACTAATGCACTTAACAAAAACATATGCTGCATGTTACTTAATAATCATATAATATTGTAATTATTATAAAATTAAAGCTTAAACGCGAATTTAATTAATAAAAAAGTAAATAAATGGTATACGTAAAATAGCGCGAAAAAAGCGATACTTAAGTCTAAAACTACCTTTACCATACTTAAATACAATTTGAAACCTATTCCTAATTTAATGCAGTTATTGTTTCACCTCTATTTTCTTAATGTACATCTTAAAAACTACACATAATTTTACGAGTATATACAAACGTTGTACACGTCAGAAATCCTTACATAGTTATTTAGTCCCGGAATTATTCCACATTTTCAGTTTATGTACAGCTTATAACTAACCTATTACTAAATTGATAAAATCATCTAGTTGAGGTGGATTTTCGTTTGGTTGTATGAAGTACTTCTGTAAATACCTCACATTGTATTTTATATTACAGAATATGAAATACTATGTAAGGTTTTTCATCGTTAGGTTGATTGAACACGGCATTACTGCGGTATAGGTAAAAAATAAATTAAAAAATGTATTTGTGATCGTAGAAAAATATTGATTATAAACGTTTATAAATTATATATTATCGTACATTGAATTTGAAAGTCACGTGGAACCATAAAACACTATTGAAATCCGTTGGACAAATTATGAAATAGCTATCCGTCATTGTACATAAATACTGTCTTACAAAAAAATTATGCCGTGTGGTGGCGGCACTTTAAAAGAATACTACCACTCCATCTCATCCAATGGATCTCGTAAAAGGCGAGTAAGGAATTAAACTGCACTGTGCACCCAACAGCGCATGGCGGCGATGGGCTCACCACCTATCACACCAAGTGCATTATATTATTTTGGTGAAACGTGGATTGTGGCAGTCATCTGTTTTTGCAGCGAGTGCCCAGTCTCGGAGTATCCCTTATGGGATACAGCCGTTATCTTATATATGTATGTATGTGCTAAAAAAAACCCCTACTTCCCGAACCTGTTCTATCCTAGCCCTTTCACCGATCTTTTAAACCACACAATTTTTTTCATAATATTTATTAACGAGTAATGACGTCATTACGTGACTAGCTGTAAAGTTTACTAAATTTACCCATGTTAATTAAATGCAAGATTGCACGATGCTGATCATAAACTTCAAAATAAAAAAATAAAATCTGAAGTCCAGCTGGATAATAACGATGCACGTATAGTTGTTGCAATGGTAAGAGCAGCTATGAATTCAGGATTAGGTACGCGAAGTCTGGTCATTAATATTTGAAGGCGAATAAAAATTAATTGCGAATTTCTTTGTGTCCTTATAACTCGAAGAAAATAATTATTTTGGTAAAAATATTAAGTATGCAATCATTAAAACATCAACAGAAAGGTCTACTAATAAATACTATTTTTGACAAAAAGACCCATATGGCAATCGGCTTAGGGCGCAATTTAACTTAAATCTGCTCCTCGGTGAACAGAACTAGTTCATTCTGTCACACCTCGCTAAATAGTCACAAATAAATAAAAACAATTTATATATACGTTTCAAAAATACATAATACAGTATTAATTACCGTCAGTATGCTTCGTGTAATCTCCCTAAATGTCTATGTTGCAACCTGGCAATACAAAACATTTACCTCGCAAACAGTTGATGTTAAAATAGAAAAAAAATATTAAATAATGATAAATCAATGATGATTCTTGGTTCTCGATACTAAGTAAAATTAAAATAATTAAAAACTAACAGTCCTGCTATAGTTAATCTAGTTATCATATTATACTATTTTATACTATGACTAAATAAGTTGTACTTATATTTATGTATATACAGACTAAGCAAGTTTTGATATAGTCCCGTCAATTATATGAAGATTTATCTTATACCTGAAACTGATTAATCAGTTAAATTACCAAAGGCGGATTGCCGACAAAGATTAAAATAATTTCCGTTAAATAAACTAAATCTTAAACAAGCTCTATTAAAATAATCGACTATTATCCACGTAAGATAGTTAAAAAAAATACAACTAATAATTGAACGTAGGAAGTACGACGCAAATTAAATAAAAACATAACCTTATTCTATAGGCATTAAAATCCGAAGTGTCTTGACGGGAAATGGAATAAACATTTATATACAAAAAAAAACCCAAAATACATAGTTCCATACAAAAGTTACTTCAGAAAGCATCCTCGATAGATCAAAATAAAAAATAACGACAAGGATCATAAATTCTGATTACAACAAATTAAATCTTATGCAAACGACAAAAAGTCCGCCTTTTTAAACGAAATCAATAATAATTTTGTTACTTTTCTGGTTGGATTTCACGGTCCAAGTAGTCAATATTCATTTTATTTCTCTTAAATAGTGACAATTTACCTCCCACATTGTATAGTTACGAGGAACGCCTGTTTTAAGAATGTGTTTTATTCCTTTTTTTAGTGGCATAGACATAGCACCTAATGCGAATTTATAAATAGGTGATAAAAGCTTTTTTATTTAAAAGGTTAACAGAAATCATTTAAATATATGATGGAACAAAAAAAAACTACTTCGAAATTCGAACAGAGTCACCTTTATAAGTCGAACAAATTAAGAAGCAGAGCGTAATGTACTGTTTTTAAAACCAAAATGAGGCTATTTAAATTTGCCATGCATTGCGCAGCTGTCAAATGAAATTAAAACAAAATAAATCAAAAACTCTTACTTGTTTAGTTAATCAAACGACACAAACAAAACAATTTACACCTTGAAAATATGACTATTTTAATGTTCTTGAGGTGATATTATTACAATTTTTGAATAACAATATCGCTATAGTGATTCTAATCGCAATAAGTGCACAATTTTTGCACACAGTGCACTTTTTTGAAGACGTTTTTGAGTCGCTGAATGTGTATCTTGGGTTTTCTTGTATTTAAATGTGAATAAAAATTAAAACTGATTTTATAAATACTGCATACAAAAGCCATTCTGTTTTTAGATTATGACTTCGCAGGTGTCGTTCTAAATGTTCAAAACCTTCTAATAAATATATTTTTTTATGTGTTCACTGTCCTTGACCTTTACAGATGCTCCAGAAGACTCCCGAGCGATGCAAGTGAGGACACTTGATTAAATGGTTACTGAATATACAAGCGAACGTCGCCGCGATTTAAAAGCGCGTATTTGTTTGCAACTCTTTGGCATCTTAATGTTTTCTCTTAATGTTATCAAAATGTTGCTGTATAATAAATGACATCGTTTCTCCATGCGTTGAGCAACTTATGCCCGGTTCGTATGACCACAAAACGAGTCGTTTTCCTTACGATCCTTTACATTATCTACAAATAGTTGGTCAATACCGTTCCTATAACATACGAGTCGTTAGTAAAGTTACGAAGGTATGTAACTTACGAATGAGAGGGTTCTGGCTCTCCCAGTGACGATCCGTTACACGAATTGTATGAAAGTGTTAGTTTATGGTGGTGTCAAAGTTACGGGGCGTTGACAATTTGGTTACCCGCCGATTTCGGTTTTAGTGATTGCCGACTGAGGAGTTCCCATCTCAGTAAATAGCAGACTCGCAACTCGATACAGCGACTTTGACTAAGAATTTGTGATACCGTATCGCTGTGCATGGTGATTCAATTATCGAATAAATTGCTGTTGTAATATGCTGGCAACTACCTAACGCCATAAAACATTTTTTTATATGTAAATAAAAGTAAAACGGTGTACGAAGTCCACCCGATGGTAAGTCACTGTGGTCCTTGGACACCTTCAGCTATCAGAGTGATTATGCTGTTTCGAAAGAAGTAAGTCAAGTTGAATTGCCATCCATAACGATATAGTTAATATTTGTTATCAACTTAGCAGTCGCCGACGCTGCAAATAGTGGATTAGCAGCGCGATATAGCGGCAACAACAAACATTGTGCGCTACCGTATCGTTATACATGACGATTTAAAAATCGAATTAATCACTGTAGCAATATAATATATTGGTAATATATCGGCCCATAGAGCAACTGAAACAATGTTTTTTAGGGTAACAACAAGAGTGTGAAACAACTACTTCCATTTAGAACGGAAGAATCAAGATTAAGGGTGAGTCCAATCGAGCGTAATTTTTAGAGGTATAAGTCGAGTTATTTCAAACGCGTGCATTTTGTGCCATGCGACGACGCAAAATGAGTTCCCTCATTGAGTTCACAACTACTCAAAAAACGCGACTGACAAGTCACAAAATTACGCACGTTTGGGATCACTCTTTTGCGCATTGTCACCCCTGAAGACTAAGATATTGCATCAAGTCTTTTTTATAATTAATACGAAATCGCGAGCTAATGAAATCTATATAAAATATTGTATATTAATAAAAATTGTATTATTTATTAAAAGAATTGGAATAATAATAATATTTTATGTCAGATGAATTAATCCATATTAAAACGAAGCGCTAAGAACGTTATAACATATCGGTGGCATGAGATGTTAATTGTAGTTATAACGTTCCGCGATCAACTATTCGTTAAGCTAAAGCGAACATTAATTCGCGAGCCCCTACACTCTACGGAAGATATATTAACCAATCGGTTGACTAGGATGCATTTAAGTATTCTATATACTACCACTGTGGCCTAAAATGCAATGGCGGGCAACGCCGTTATCGTACTATTATCTAGTTCTTATTACATTCTTTTCGATTTAAGTAGTGTTCTAGTTTCAATTACGATAATGCTGGCGAACTAATATCGTTAAATCGCGCAACCTGATCGACAGTGTGTGTGGTTAGGTTTAACCTGTCAGCACATTTTTTTTCAATGTTCCAAAGATGCAGCGTTCCCAAGAATGTGAATTTGAACCGCACCATAATGATTTTTCTTTGGTTAGTAGACACCTGCTTTAGCCTAATTTTATACAGAGTAATATGACGACTTTTGAGAGTTTAACACAGGCCATATATTATATAAGTTTTATAAATTGGAAGGCAAGATAAAACGCTTACAATAAAACAGATTTAAAAAATAGTATACCAAATAATCATAACTAACCTAATGAACGAGTATAAAATCAATCTTTAAGAAACTTTATGAAAATACCAATCAATTGGAGAAATATAATGATAGATATTTTTTTTAAATAATTTATAATTAATGAAAATTGTCGCAACTTTCAAACAATTCGTGTGCGGTCTTCCTTATATATGACAGAACGAAAATGTTGCAGATAAAAGTATCGAGTGAATATCCAACTTAATTGCAAAACAAACAAAGTGAAACTTAATGCTAATACTATTAGATTAACTTTGTAAAATAATTAAATCTAATATTAAGAAACAAAGAAGCATTTTCACGTAGCGACATGAAAAATACTTTCTAACGATACATTTAAAACTGAAATTCCCATGTCGCAACAAGGTGTCTAAGAATCTATGATTTTATCACTCTCTTGACGAGTACGCCATCTTAGATGACTCTAATAAAGATATGCATAAAAGAAATTACCTCTTAAAAACTTTACATTCACTTAAAAAAAATGATTACATCATTATTCTAAAATTCTTAATTTAAAGATAATAAAGTTAACAGGATCACACAAGTGAAAAACTTTTCTAACACCGACAACAAAGTAAAAACATAGAAAGAATTTTGGATGCAACCAACGAAATTAACAATAAAACGAAACCAACGAACAAAATTTAAACTTTGGAACTGATTAGGAAATATTTAACACCAAACAAAAAGCAAACCAATATCCTTTGAAAGTAATAAAATAATAAAAATGATAGAGCGCATTTAATGACGCCATAAAATAGACTTAAATAGTTAAAAAAAATCCTTTTAGGAGTTCGTCAAGTATGAAAGTAGTAAATAACAGTTTTAGAAAAATAATTATTTTAATACATTCATACAAAATAATTTATATATATATAAGAGTTATTTGTAGTAAAAACAAAAATTATCGTAGCTTTTCTATTCCATTTCTTTTCGTCTTCCTTTCTCTATCCAATAATAGGTGCCCTTTTTCGTCGAGAAATTTCCAATTTCACAAAATTTAAAATAACAAATGAAAATTCTTGATTTATGTTTAAAATTTAGAATTTTTACATATCTTTCGCTTTCAATCTAACTACTATATTTTTGACTTGAGCTGCGAACATCACCATGATATTTACAAAAGCTTTAAAAAAAAATCTTACTTCTAACTTCCTCACTCTTGCCAAGAAATTCTTTAAGACCCTGCTTACATTCCAGATGTTGAGTACGATACCTGATTCTGTAACTTCATTACCTCTTTTCCCGTCCAAAGACAAAATTAAAACTGATTTATTTCCTCTTGTTTCACGACACCCAACTCCTTAATCATTGCTTCCAAGCCTTCGGGCATGCGGCCCTGATCTAGCTCGAGGTTCCATTTGTAATACTGAAATATGATAATGTCATATTGAACATTTCTCTTAAATATTTTTTTAAACGGATTTTATGTCCACCTGGTCAAATTTCGATTACGGCGACCACTTCCGAAGATATCAACTGTGCAAAAGATAATCTTTAGCTGTGGCACCACTTGTGTTTCGCGCAAACACAAAGGCGGTACTAATTCCCCATGCGATAATGTTGGTGATGTTGGTGATGTTGGCGATGTAGGCAAGGCACTGCACTACAGTGTCAGAGACATGGCGACAACAATCACAACACAGCTAGATCCGAAAACTAACATATTAGTTTTTGCATAAGTGTTGACTCCGGCTGACATTCGAATACGGGAGCTGTGATGTAGAAGTCAAGTAGTCTGACGTCGTAATTTTATTACTTTCCAGATCTTCGCTGTACTGGTTCTCGCGGCGTCATCCAGATCTTCGCATTAGAAAGCGCTGTGTTGCTACACACTGCGCTCATCACCATGACACATAGATTTTTATGTCTCAAATAAACTGTAATTACACCAGTTTCTCCGTGTGGTGGCGGCTTAAAAGAATCTATCACGCCATCTCATCCCGTGAGTGTCATAAAAGTCAACAGAGGGAAAATAAAAACCAGGAGATGGTCAGCAGCATCTTCCTGGAACATCTGAATAAATAAACTGTGTTTGTCAACTCGCCTGCCATGCGTGGCAAGTTAGAGACAGTTAGAACTAACTTTTGCGGCAGTCTATGGGGGGGACCTTATTTTCAGCAGTGGACTAGTGATAGGCTGAAACGACGACACCAGTTTCAGTGCCCTTTAGACAGTCATCTATTACCTGTTTAGATAATACTGCTTGACAGCAGAATAACTGGCACTGCAGTGGTAACACTAAACGAATTCCTGCATAGGATTTGTACCTACCAGTAAAAAAGTATCTAAGCATTTCTAAAACATGAAGGGAATATAAAAATAGACTCAGATACTTACTTTATCCAACTCCTTCCTGAGAGCGATGACGGCGCGCTCTCTGTCGGTGACCAACTCCTCGAGGTATTGGTAGCGGAGTTTCTTGCGAGCACGGCATTCACGTGCCGACTGTCTGCTGCGTTCTGAAATTAATGGAATTAGTTACTTAATTTTTACAAAATAATAAATAAATAATGTTCTTTATAGAATACAATAGAATAATTTTGATTCAACGTAGATTATTTATATAATACTTATTAAAAGTCTACTTATAAAAATAATTTATATCCATAGTTCCATGCTAATATTATATATTCGAAAATAACTCTCTCTGTCCCTCTGTCTGTTTATCTCGCTTAACCGTTATTGACGAAATTTCGCATAGAAAGCTTGAACTTTTTATTCCGGAAAATCAAATAGTTCCCACGGGATATTTAAAATCCTAAATTTCGTCAAGATCGGTACAGCGGTTGAATCGTGAAATGGCAACAAACAGACAAAGTGACAGAGAATTACTTTCGAATTTATAATATTTTGTATATATGAAACTGTTATAATTTTTCTTGTCAAATTTACGTCGAGTACCTTCTGTATTTTACTCTCTGCTTACCACAAGGGACATATGCCGTGATATTTACGGTAAGAAATCAATGAAATCTAAATGTAAGTGATTTAAATATGAAACTAGCAAGTTGAATGCAAAGGAAGAATGACATGTCACCTTCTTTCCATCCTTCTGTGACGCATTGACGAAAACAAAGACCAGTCCCATTACCTCTTCTATTTCTGGGTTGCACAATTCAAAATAGATTCCAACGATCTACTTTAAGTATAATGTACCCTGACCCCATTCAGGTTGCAGTTGCAGTAGAAAATTTATTCAATAACAAACCGAGACGTAGAATATCAACCTCAAAGCGGTATATGTACTACACGACGCAATTATGAATTCGGAATCACCTTCCAGAACATTCCACTATCGATCTGTTATTTTACACGCATGCGCAGAAGAGATGTGTCGCCATAAACCAAGGTGTTATAGGCACCATGTTTGCGCAGGTAGGTAATGGTAGCGAAGAAATAACTTACTACATAAAAATGATACATAAAGTACAAAAAACTTTATTATAGAGTTAATAATTTTTGTTTAAAAAATTAACAATAATCCATACTAATATTATAAATGCGAAAGTAACTCTCACTGTCCCTCTGTCTGTTTGTTACCATTTCTCGGTTCAACCAATGAACCGATCTTGACGAAATTTGGCACGGAGACAGCTTGCATCCTGGAGACGGACATAAGATACTTTTTATCTCGGAAAATCAAAAAGTTTCTACGGCATATAAAAATCTACTTTTATCAGCGCGAGCATCAGCTTGTACATCTTATAAATATAATATCAATTTATTTATGAAGTGCAAAATTTGCAACAAAAAAAAATTAAATTATATGACAGTAAAAAACTCAATATGGTAATTTGAGATTTATAAATCATTCCGTTACTATAAAAAACATATTTTTACCAAATAAGAAATACCGCCAATGTGAGATATTCCTCATCTTCATCATGTATACAGTTCGCAGCAGGACACAACTCTCTTCCAAGTAATGATTAGCCCCGTCTGGTCACGATTTACTTGCAGGATTTGAGATTGACAATCACACTAGTCACCTCTCACCTGCTGTCCGTCAAAGGTGTACTATTTTAGACACACATGGATAATATGACGACCGTAGCGGTATCCGACTACTACGCCACGGGTCCCGGTTTCGAATTTCAGGCTGAGCCGACATTTGTGGAGAAAACAAATTGTTGGTGATTGTGATAGGGTCTGATTGTGTTATGATTGACCTAGTCTACCTGCGAAGATATGATCGCTTATACATCGGTGGGTATGACGAGTAAGCCTCTGTTTGCTCGTACACTAGTATCACTCTACTATCTACGTATCTACTATATAATTTCATTCGGTTTAACGGTTTAAATGTCTCGTAGTTTTCTTATTTATCCAAACTGAATATAAATATAATATATAAATAAATCGTTACCTTACTTTGTTACATTCTGCCTTGAGACTTCTTTGCACATTCACACAAAAAAAAAGTAATTAAATAAGCAAAATGAATGCGTAAACAAAATTATAAATTAGAATAAAAGATGATTTAACTCTAATCTGGGGCTTGCATTGCTATATTAAGAGCCACAACAAACGCAGAATCCGCCATTGCGGCGGGTGAAATATCTCGACTAACGGTCCGTTATAGATTTTCTACTTTCAACTCCGCCCCCGCAAGGCAAAAGTGCGCATGGCAGCGGTCATGCGTACTGATCGCATTGCCGCGAGCATGCGTAGTATCTTGTGGTTGCGTATTATCGCATAGACGCTGAATTGCGCACTGTCGCACTAATAAAAATGTACAGTTTTATTGACATCTTTAATAAACCAGACATTTTTTTCAAAAACAAACTTAGTTGTAGCCACAGACAACGAGGGTTGTCACCCGTACTTTACAATAAGGTATTGTAAGTTATTTAAAAAAAAACTAAAGTTTCAGCCTATACATGTCCCACTGCTGAGCACAGGCCTCCTCGCATTTCTGAGAGGGTTTTGGAGCTAGGAAGAATCCGCCACGTTGCTCTAATGCGGGTTGGCGGACTGCACATGTCTTCAAAATATTTTTTTTATTTCTCAGACATGCAGGTTTTCTTCCTCATGATGTTTTCCTTCACCGCCAAGCACGTGGTAAATCGCCACTTAAAATTGCAATTAACAATTTTAGTGGTGCCGGCACCGGGAATCGAACCCAGGTCACTCGCTTACTGTGAAATTTAAAGCAATCGGGCAATTGTTCGCTATAATTTATGAGAACAATAGAGTACGTGAAAATACTTTGTTTCACATAAGTTCACATTAAGTGGCAGGATTTATCTTAACTTAAATGTTGACTGCAAAGATGCTGTGAAGCTGTTTTTAGCAGTGACAATTATTTGTCTAAGACTGTTAAAAGCGATACAAAATTATATTTAAAAAGTTTAAAATAAATAATACTTTATTTTTATACAATGACGTTTTTTCTTACCCAAATCAACCAATATACTTCATTTGGTCCAGTAAAAGGTGGTAACCTTTTAGACAACTGAGTTTCTTTAAAAACAAAGTCTGTTGTATGTATAATTTCCATTCGTCCATCCATTTAACGTATAACAAGGGTTGTTTGACAGGGCTTTTGCACAGAACTAATACAGAATGTAAACACGACTGCAAATGTCAAACACTGTACAAACATAAAATGGAAAATTTTCAAGAACAGTAATTCGACGATAAAAAACATTTATTGCTTTGTTTTTTCATAATAATTAAACTGTTCCTTTGAAAAACACCTTTATCATTGTGATGCGATTCAATTCTATATATTTTAATGTTTACATCAATATACTACTAACAATAAAGTTAAACTGTTTGTTTTTTTTTTTGTTTGATCGCGATAATCTCTGTAACTACCGGTCGGACATTTATATTCGAAATAATTTTAAGACGTACTATCGCACGAGACACTTGAAACGCGGGAGTGAAACGGCACGACGATAATATTAACTTTATTTATGTATTTATGTTGGGTAGTCCCACCAAACCCAGCTCAGGTGTCCGATGAAGCTGTAAAAGCCAAAAAGGCTAGCTGCGAAAGCTACACCTAAACAATATACTGTTACAATCAATTTGTTAATTAAGTGTATGTTAACGGAGTGTGGTTTAAGAATATAATTGATTACATACATACAGATACAGATACATTTATTATTTACAAAACAATCTTACTATAAAATCTATTTAAAACCCGTTCTCAGGTAACGATTAACAATTCAAATCGAGCGTACAGAAAAAGTCTCTTGTAAACTAATCAAACGTAAAACAAAACAAGAAAGCTAACGAAATCCATGTAACTCAAAATCACCTAAAATGTTGTAAAGGAAGAAAGTTACGGAACGTGCATGCATGGTTCGCGTGATGGTAAGTGCAACGTCTGCCCATAACATTACGCTCGTCAATCTGAGACATCAGTTCTTAAGTCTCATGCCCTGTAATTACATTAGCTATCAGTGCCCTACATAACGCAACCCAGTAATGTTTGCACACTACTGTTGAAGAGTACCTACTTAGACGAATTCCTGCATTGAATTCCTACCACCTACAAATATTATTATTACTTATTTGTTACAAATAATTTGTAATTCCTTACTTTCAAGGCAATTGTTTTAATTAATCGTTGACGTGTTCACGAAATATGAAAAGTGACGTAGATGAACATTATAAAAAAAACATTAAATATATGTGGTGTGGCGACTCGTTAATAGAATACTACCACTCCATCTCATCCAATGGATCTCGTAAAAGGCGAGTAAGGAATTAAACTGCACTGTGCACCCAACAGCGCATGGTGGCGATGGGCTCACCACCTATCACACCAAGTGCATTATACTCGTATTGTTTTGGTGAAACGTAGATTGTGGCGGTCATCTGTTTTTGCAGTGAGTGCCCAGTCTCTGACTACCCCTTATGGGATACAGTCGTGATCTTATGTATGTATGTAAATATATGAAATATTGTCCAAGGAAAGACGTACATGTGCATAAATTAAATTACAAACATTATAAAAATGTCAGTTCTTATCGTTAATGGGTGTGTCTGGGCGAACCAGTTTCTGAGATAACAAAGTTGAGTAAGCTAGACACTCAGAATATCTATGTTAGTTTTCGTCTGTGACATCTAGCAGCTGAGACTGTGGAGCAATTTTGCTTAGTATTTATTCTTGCTTTCGTAACCAATGTCAACAATGAAACTAACAAAAAAAATTTTGTAATTCTTGACATAAAAATTTAAATGACATATCTACGGGGGATCAAAATAATAAAAAAATAACATCATTGAATAATCAATTTGATCTTAATGACTTCTTACATTTACGCGTCAATTACACATTTAATAAAACTAAGTTCACGTAAAAAAAAATTTGGTATGCTTGGTTTTTGATTTAATTTTATTAATTATTGGATCCCAATCCGGCATTAGTACTCAACTATCTTCTCTATTGAAATTAAGATGTTTTTTAATTTCAATAGCTTCGCGAATCATCCTTGGTAGGAATATGTGTAATTTTGCTGAAGGTAACCCGGGTTAAATATGACATCAGGAAGTCCGACACCGCAGTACAGAGCGCTCGAAACGTCGATAAGATCCGTAAACTTAGGGTTATTAAATATTATATATATATATATATATATATATATATATATATATAAAATGATGATAAATGATGAGACGCCCAATGTATTGATCAAAAGTAAATTCTAAAACATTCGACATTAGTTTAGTTCAATTTCTAAACGATTGTTAGTCAATACTAAGAATCTTGCAGAAAGTTTCAAGTAAAGTATTCATTTAATTATGTATATATCATTAAAGCGAAGCCAGGGTTCCGTTCTTAATGCGTATTTTTATTATTGAAAAAATCTGATGGCGTTTTTCATTTTATCATTTATATTTTCGTAAAACGGAACGCGCCTGTAGCTGTCAGCAAAAACGGTAATTGCCGCGCAGTGTTTTGTAAACTTCACATGCAATTATTACGGTCAAACATATTTAGTTGTAACATAGTTCTAACAAGCATACATTTAATTAGTTTTGTGTTATTGTTGTGTTACGTGTGTTACTGATTTATTATAAGTAAAAAAAAATACATACATAAATACAAAAAAGTTCTTAAAACCTAGAGTTACCCCCCCTTGCTTTGATAACGGCTTCCATGCGATCTTTCATGGACCTTACAAGGATCGCAACAGCCTCTTGGGGTATTTGTTCCCACTCTTCAAGTACCGCATCTTGGAGCTCTTGAAGAGTGGCTGGAGCTGGATCTCGAGCTCGCACGCGCCGTTTTAGGTCATCCCAGAGATGTTCTATTGGGTTAAGGTCTGGACTTCGTGCTGGCCAATGCATAACAGGGATATCGACCTCCTGTAAATAATCCCGTACAATAGCCGCGGTGTGGCAACGAGCATTATCATGCATTAACATGAATCCATCACCGACATAACCAGCATACGGGACCACATGTTCCTCCAGGATTTCAGTAATGTGCCGACCAGCATTTAATGACCCTTGCCCACGGCCACCCCGAGTCCGGGAAACGCACACAAGTTCCGTTTTCCCGTCGACGGAAATGCCGCCCCAAAACATACACGAGCTCCCCCGTATTCGACGGATTCTTCGAAGCAGGGTTGTGTGAACCTCTCCCCCTGTCTTCTGTAGACCCTTCCACGTCTGTAATTGCAGAAGAGACAGACCCTCGTCTCATCAGAGAAGAGTACGGTCCGCCACTGTTCTAGAGTCCACTCGCAATGATTGCGAGCAAACTCTAGGCGATCTCTGCGATGCTGTGCAGTAAGTTATGGACCTTTAGCAGGTCTATGGGCTGTTAAACTCTTTTCGTGTAACCTTCTTCTTATCGTAGAAACACTCACAGATGTTCTCCGAGTTGATCGAAGCTGTTGTTGCAACTCAACAGCATTTGTAAAACGGTTTCGTAAAGATGTCGTAACGATGAAACGGTCATTTCTTTCTGATGTGCACCGTTTTCTTCCAGATCCCGGTTTTCTGTCATAACCACCAGTCTGCTGAAAACGTTGGAACACCCGTCGAACTGAAAAACGGGACAGGTTCAACTTTCGAGCAACGTCACACTGCCGCATCCCCGACTGCAATAGGGCAATCACTTGAGCGGCTTCTTCAGAGCTGGTGTCCATCTTTACTTGTCCTTACTTGGGTTACTTGTTCACGTGTGTTCACTGCAAAGTCTAAATTACGACTGGCCCATATTTCATACAGATCGACCCTTTTATACCCTTTTTAGGTGGTGTAACTAGCGTCCTTACTAACGTGTTTATTTTTGACGCTCTATAATGATAAATGTTTTAAAGATTTCATGATTTTTTTATTAATAATGTGAAGCTATTCAAATACCCATTTCAAACATACCAATATTTATATAAATATAATTCGTTTCTAGCCATTACAGCCATTTTTCGCGCAAACTCAGAGAGGTGCGATTTTTGTGACGCTGAGTGTATATATATAGATTTATTATTTCAACGCAGCGGAATTAATACAACTTTAAATGTAAACCACAAAAATTTTTAAAGAGCTATTTTGAACTATAAATTGTTATATTCGTAAAAATTATAATCGCCAGTTACGGATGCACCGATAAGCGTAATCGTCGCATCCCTCATACGGTTTTTAGGAATAACAAAGTCAACACAGGCAGGAAAAACTTGTTATTTGATAAACACAGAGCAGACTGCGTTGGTACGCGTAAGCATTTATCTCCCTATATGTGTTGTGACCATCACCTATGATTTGTAGGGAAATATGCTTACGTTTAGTGCTCGAATAGCTTAAAGTCAATATCTGTGTACCTAACAGAGGTAATGGGCAATTTTTGTGTGATTTTACTATCTACTTGAAAATTCGTTCTGAACTAAAAAAATCATAATATTTTGATTTGTAATTCAAGTTTATTAATGCAAGTATTGATTTTTCGAACATATGAGTAAACTTATTTTAGCAATATTTTTTTTAGTGAGACATTTGATCAATCGATGTTATCTACTCAAGGTAGTAATGAGTTAATAAGGATTCTTGTAAACAGGTAGTGCTTATGATGCTTAAAAAATTAAATTGGTCAGTATATAATGCTTCGCTCGTGAGTCAGGGTGGGGGGGAGTCAATTACACTCACTGCACTCCCCTTGTAAGCGCGCCAGCCTAATTTAGTTATTTGTTAAAAATAACGGCTTAACTGCTTAAGTGTATCTACCACCCCATCTCATCCCGTGGGTATCGTAAAAGTCGACAGAGGGAAAACGAAAACAAGGAGATGGGCAACAGCATCTTCTTGAAACATCTGAATAAATAAACTGCGGTTGCCAACTCGCCTGCCAAGCGTGGCAACTATGGCAAAATCCCCCCAAAATGAGAGCTACAAACTTTTGTGGCAATCTATGGGGGAGGCCTATGTTCAGCAGTGGACTAGTGATAGGATGAAATGATGATGATGATAATGACTAACTTATTTAAATAATTATAAATTTAACATTTTGGAACAGTCAACACAGCATTATTCGAAAATAGTTCAAATGCACTGTGTCAAAAACACGAGGGCAGTCGTACATTAAAATCCGAAAACCAATAATTATATAATTAAATATTAGTTTTCGTTGCAACAACTCGTTTATGGCATGGATAATGTAACTCGCTGTTACCATCATAAGATTAAGCTATAGAAGAAATACAATTAACAAGTAAAAAGTCTGAATAAAACATTCATGTTAGTTCATAAATATGTTTTAGTATACTTAAGGATTCCCAACTTTCTTTTCCAACATCCATACTAATATTATAAATGCGAAAATAACTCTAGCAGTCCCTCTGTCTGTTTTTTTCACTGTTCAACCACTGAACCGATCTCGACGAAATTTGGCACAGAGATAGCTTTCATCCTGGAGACGGATTTTATCCCTGAAGATCAAATAGTTCTCACGATATTTATTTAAAAAACCTACATCCACGCGGACGATGTCGCGGGCATCAGATATAAAAGTAAGAAAGAAAAGTACACATGTTTTTCTTTATTAACACGCCTAGTTCCTCTAGACGGGGTAATCAGATTGCACAAAGGCAAGTTTTAACTATCAATATCGTCACTAAAGTCCTGTAAGTAAATGTTAGTAAATACTTAGATTACAAAGGAAACATACAAAAGAGTGTCACCTATGGGTCGCCCTCTATAATTATTCACTTACCCAGTTTAGCCTTCATGTCCTGTTTATCGAGTTGCGCTTTTCTGCCAGGTCTTCGCCCGCGCTTTCCCCCCTCGCGTCGCTCCCCTCTTTCCGCCCCTGACGCCCCCGTCGAACCGTAAACCCCGCCACCGAGGGATTCCTGCCGACCAAAAGTGAACCTTATTGCACTCATAACAAATGTGAAATGAATCACCTATATAAATAATGCAACATGCCACACGCTGAAGTCCGCCAGTGACGTCATGAAAGCTATTGCGCTGTAGGTCGTTGCCTCAATTCAGGTAAGAGCCCGGTATTCTAAGCTGCCTGTATCGATTTTTGCCATATATTGGAGTAATGTAATTGTAATTGTATTTGAAATTCGATAGAATACATGAAACTCGTATGTAGTTTTCGTTATAGAAATAATGTATTCATTTACTACTCTAAAATCTATTTTATAGATGTTTTTTGTTTCTTTATTGGATAAAGTGACGAAACGAGCAAAACTTTCACCTGATGGTAAGTGCAACGTCTGCCTATAACAAATGCTGTGTCACCCAGAACATTTCTGTTGGATACCGCAGTGTCTAATGTGGTACTAATATTTAAATATTTAATAATGAAGTGAAAAAAAAAACAGACGCTATAAGTTTTAAGCCTTATTATGCACATATGAGTGAGAGGCAAACATGTTTATAGATTTTAAAATAAAGTTACTGGTGACCCGCTGGCGCTCATATTCGCCTTCTTCCTTTTCTCGAATATCAAAAAAAAATACAAAGATGGTTAACATTAACTGATCCAGGGTGTAATGAAAACTAATGTTGTGCGGAACAATTTTTACTATCACCAGTTTGCAATATCCTATATTAATTCACAGCGATAAATTCCAAATTCTGGCGGAATCTAAAAAATCCGCAGGAGATATTTTAGTCCCCGTATCTCTGATACTATAGTAGCAAAGCTCCAATGAGCGTTACATCGTGCGCGGTTAAGCCAGGACGTGTGCTTCCGACTTTGCGTGTTGTGTTTTGTGTGCGACATTTGGGGCACTATAATATCTTCTGCGCAGTTGATAGCTCCCGTCAGTATTGGGTAAGTTGCCGCCGTCGTCGAAAATCGGTCCGGATATCATAAACAACTCTTATAAATATGCTGAATCGTATTCGAATTCTAAGTCCTTCGCCCTAAAATATATAGAATTTCGTAAACATGTAGTAATAACAACGTAACTAATGTTTCAGAGACACTATTAACGAAAACAATTAGCAATTCTATATAATTAATGATCATTGCAAATTAGCATAGGGAGACGTAACGCTCGACTGATGTATGATTTGTAATGCGATTGGATGTAATCCCGACTGTGTATGGTCTGATGTAAGTTTGTAAACTTTGCTTGGTAACCAGAACATTACGCCGTGTTTGTATCGGTCAACTTTAATCGGCTTGATTGTAAGTGCAACGTCTGCCCATAGCAGATGCTATGTCACTCAGCACATTCCTGTGTGGCACCACGCTGACCCTGTCACCTTGAGACATCAGTTCTAAGTCCCATATGCCCAGTGATTACACCAGCTCTCAGTGCCCTTCGGACCGAATCACAGTAATGTTTGCACACTACTGCTTCAAGGCAGAATAACTGGCCTGGGGTGGTACCTACCTAGACGGATTCCTGCATTGGAATCCTACCACCAGTAAGCACCACTAAGTTTACTGTAAGGCTACACGATACCTTATTATTGAAAATAAATGGGTCCCGCTGTTTCACCCTCGTAAAATAACTGACCTTAGCCTTCGGTCCTTCTCGGTAATGTTCGATTCACAGCCTGGGGGCTCTTTGGCTATAGCATGAAGTTTTATAGCCTAGAACCTTCCCTAACAAACGGGCTATCTAATGCAATAATATTTTTTCAAATCATATCAGTATTTCTTGAGATAAGCGCTTTCAAATAAACTCTCTTGATATATTACAGTAGTAAGATTTAATTTAAACCAATAAAATTGAGGCGTATTTGGTAACATCGCACTAACAGATATTGTCATCGGCGCACTATATTCCACTTACACAAACTCAACTTGTCAAATCCAATAAAAAGTAAAAGCGATACCATCGTAGGGGTTCGAACAGTGTAAGACATGACACACAAGATGATGATGATGTTCTCCTGATCGATTGTGACTACGGCGACAACTTTTGAATATTGTCGAGAGCTATCAACTGCGCAGGTGATATAGTGCCACAAGTGTCCGCGCAAACACAGAGGCACTCACTCATCTCAACCTACCCGCCCGATGTAACGCTAATGCGATAAGATCGGAGGTAGGGCGAGGATGCAGTGTCAGAAACACGGGGACACAACACAACCAGAATCACGCGGCCGACTGTCAAATACGTCACAATATAATTTCTTTACGTTAATTGGACATTTCAAAACCTAACTATAAATTATAATCAAAACAAACTAAAAATATTTTTTTGATTATACACATTTTTATGTTAAAAACTGTCTACTAATACCTTCTGTAGCAAATAACATTATATTAATCTTCCCCCTCACCTTCTCTTTCGAAAATGTGGTTTTAATATAGATTGTAGATAACAACCAAGGTAGACCTATTTACGTCGAAACATCTGAAAATTTTCTCGAATAACATCAATTGTGAAGTCAACGAGAACAAAGACGAGTGCACAGCTTGTTCCAAATAAATATTTCCCTTGTGATATAATTATAACGGCTTACTCATGCATCCCATTACGCTATTAATCGCACTTTATGCGCCTATAAAAGTCCACAAGGCGGACCAGACCTATCGGCAATAACAATCCAGAGTTCATTAGCACCGCAATACTGGAAATGTATTCGTCAAACAATTGTAACACGACCATATGAATATTAGGGGTAATTTTCGTCTGTCAGAAAGTGTCACACAGAAGCACGTCACCCTGAGACACCCGGTACATTTCTGTGTGATATCAGTTCTTCAGTCTCGTATGCCTAGTAATTACACAAGTAAGCAGTGCCTTTCAAACCGAAACATGGTAATGTTTGCAAACTACTGCTTCAAGGCAGAATAACTGACAAAGCGGTGGTACCTACCGTATCCGTGATACCGATAGAACTTCAATAGCAAGATGTAGGACGTATTCGCTAGTATTTCGTGGGCTTCCTCATGTGGTGACGTAGAGGCTACAAGTAGGTTCGATATAGTAGTTTACATAAAAAAATTAAAATCCATTTATATACATTACAGTATAGTATTAGTATAAAAGTATACTTATAATGATAACGATCATCCCTTTTTTATTGAACGTTTATATCCATAATGAATACTATATGCCATTTACACTTGGACATTACGAATCTTACAGGACTGAAGTACGCATTTTCATATTTATCACTTTGTTGACGATACCAATGCCAAAATCAAAAAGTTAAGATGTTTTCATATTTACTTTTATGCCTACATACAATAAAAGCTGCAGACACTACATAAAGACATGACGACGTAAGAGCATGAACAAAAGCTGCTTCAGAAACGTTTCTTATTGATATATGTAAAAAAATAAACAATTACCTTAAATGTACTCAACGGCTGCAAAGAAAAATATGTTAATATTTAAGTAGGCCTAGATGAAACTTCGAAGCAGCTATGTTGAACTCTTTTTTTTATTATTTATACTGAAAGTTGCCAGTTGGCCTTGTGGCAATATGAAAACTTTCACACGCAGTTGTTATTCGATAAACAGAATAACCAATTTGGTACATAGGAATCAATATAAAAAAATAATAAATCTCAAAAATCGAAATCAAGTTGTAAGATTTTTTTACATATTTTGTAATCAGTTTGAGACACAAAGACTGTTTTATCGATATTGGATAATTTTTTTAAAATATTTCAAAATTTCTCAAAGAAGTGCTTCTTATTATATAGGCACTAATTACATCCGTCGGTGTAATTTGTTTTTAAACTATGTTATTTTCTCAAAATATTTAGTCTGTACAAGTTCCACCGGCTAATAAACAGTGACACGAAATATTTTAATAGGAGTTCTAAACGTAAGTTCATAAGTTCTAAAAAAAAGTAGCACTAAATAAAATAACCAATATTAAACAGAATTTCTCTTCCAATATTGTTGATATTTTAGTCGCAGATAATAAAAAATGCTGACCATTTACACAAGTTGTAATACAATGAATAAATACCATAGAGACGATAGGATTCAACGTTGTATTCAAATTTATAATTGACCTTTAACGTCTTTAGAGTTGAAGACAATGGCAACTACTGGTTATGCAGCCCTGCGTAAAAACAGTATTAATTTATTTAAACACATTTTCATTTTTAATCAGTAGTGTTATTTGTATGGGGATGTCCTCTAACAGAGTGAAAGTTGTCATGACGTCGTGGCACGACTGAATGCCGAACGACGCAACTGCGTAGGCGATGCGATACGCCATTCTGCATGAATCGGTGATTTAAGGTCACTTTGCCCTACGTTTTTAAATAAATACATGTTGCCAGCAGATACTATATCTAATGTTATAATATACAATGTACCAGAAAAAAATTCTGCTATATATTTTGTTTGTTTTCCAATATATTTTTATTACACATTTGAACGATTTTTTCTCTACGAATTTTTATTATCCAGGGCTTTATGTAAGTTTGCTGCTGGCTAGGTACTCAAATTTATATAGTCCAGTTATGACGCACTTACTAATTTCATGTTAATTCCGCATAAAGAACATTTTTTTAAAATATGACGTACAATAAGTAACAAATTAAATTACATCTTCTAAAGACTTCATTGTGTTCGAAGCCACAACTTCGCTGTACAACTGCGTAGGAGATATGTGTATAAAAAAAATATCTTAACACTGTTTAAATGGCCAAGAACGTCTTCTGTCAATACATTATTTACATGAATACAACTCGTATACAAAACAACACTGATAGGTACATTTCATTTATTATATTTCCAATAAGATACACGCAATTCCCATAAGTTTAAAAATAAGAAACAGCCGCATCAAATTGTAAGCTTTTCTGTAAAGTATATACACAATAATGAACTAACACATTATTGAGCTGGTAACAAATATATATATCAATAGATTTCACCAACGTGAAGATAAAAAGATATTACGTATACATTACACTGTGATCAAAACAATAAACAAAAAGCGTAATATGCCCCTGACAACAACAGAAAACATTGCAACAATGTATTTGCGTTATTGCGATTCAGTATTACAAATACGCAATTGTTTCTCAGTTAGCAACAAATGACCGGCGCTACGGACCAAACAAACTGCGCGCCAAATGATACTCATTTTGTGCGGCGTAGTAACTGTAATTTCCTAACCTAAAATAAAATTCACCTTCAATCGTAATAAGCTTCGTAAAACACACGTTTTCTATTCACCGGTTTCATTACTACAATACTACTGAAGACATTTTACACAACATCCTAAAAAAGAAAGTAATTTTACTCACGATTTGACAGGAATATCACGGTGTGTCCGCTTTAGCGACTGCCTCAACACAAACTGACAGACGAATCAGACGATGGCGCTCGCTCTCTGCGCAGAGCGAACGACCGCGCCGCTTTACTTTTTTAAAAAAAAACTTTTCGAACGTCAATGGCGTAGGGAAACAAAATGCTTTATTCTTCGCGCAACCACACGTACACTACCAAACCACGAACACACCGTACACGATGCGTGTCGCAACAGCTTATTGTATTATTGTACGTCTCCCCACCTTGGATAATAAGTGACCTTATCGTTTGGATGCACTCGGTAACAGAGTGCAGTTTATACCTACCAACATTTTATGAATTATGTATGTCGCCGCTCAATAACAAATAAATGTAAGTAAGTATTTCTCTGAAACAATCCAATACCTTCTTATGTATCACCGTACTTCAAATATACTAAAAAGGATAACTCATTGTTACCGGTAATGAGGAGATACTACACACATACAAACTTTGCATTATTTTCTAAGTGCTACAAATCGCATGGTAATGTCGTTTAAGTATTCTTCTTCAGCCTGTTAATAGTCGCTAATGGGCATTTTCCCGAGAACGGTAGCAGACGAATTGGTGACCGCAGTAACTCTATTTTAGGTCTGAAATTTTTCAACATGGTTATTCTGCCCCCTTTCGGAACCATTGAAATTTTTCAGTATTACGCCTTGGTCGACTATTACGACACCCACAGGATGAGATGGTATAGCAAATTTTCTTATAAGCATACCACTGCAAGACTTCAAGACACAGTAAGCTCTTTCTGCGTAGATCGGACCAATAATAATAATTAAAAGCTGAAGGTACTCCGGGTTAACTATCACATCGGGACATCTGTCACCTCAGTCCCCCGTGACCATAGGTGCTGTAAAGCACTCGAAACGTGGGGTTGTAAATAGTAAAAATTAAACGCGATAAAATCCGTAAAATTAGTTTCATTTAAATGTGTAGTGTTCGCGTAAATATAAGAAATCATTATTGACAAAATTTTCAAATATCTTTTTGACATTGTCGATATACTTCTGTCTTGAACAATTCGAGAATCTTATCATGGACTGGATTTAGTGCTGGATTTCGTCTGGTGGCGTTGAACATAAAATCTCATGCGCAGATCAATACGACGACGACAGCAAAGATGTAGTCAAAGCTACAACAAAACGCATAAACTAACGTAGAGGACAATATCATACATTACGTCTGCCTATAACAAATGGTGTGTCACCCAGAATCTTTCTGTGTGACACCATACTAGGCCATCATCTTGAGACATCAGTTCTTAAGTCTCATATGCCCAATTATTACACTATTTTTTTACAAATTGCGACTCTATTATTATACATATTTGTTTATTTAAAAAGTAGCATGCCTCGGAAATTGCATGACACATATCATCAGGTGAACGTTTTGTTCGTCTCGTCACTTTATAATTACACACGATCTCACACCTTTTACGGTATATATGTTGCGGTGCGAGGCTTGGCGTATATTTTTTTTACATACTTTTGATGGGATATAACTTACTATTCAAAGAAATATCCAGTTTCTACAAAATCATTGATATTTCACGGCAAATTATTTCCAGTGGCAAAACCGGAGAACATTGGGATTTTTTTTTAAATTAGATTGGTATACCTTTCCTTGCATTTGAATCTTGTTCAGGGATCGTTAATCCTGTTCTCTCAATCAACGGTATTGCTTTGTATCCGAGTCAATACTGACTGTTGTATAAAAGCACGTTATTGCGAGTTTCAGGTTTTGCATCCGTTATGACCATCATACTCCAAACTTTTCTTGGATCTCACAGTTTTAATGAATTGACAAAAACTGCCAATAATTGATGTTATACTTCTCACACAAACGTAGTGTCGTTAGTGACAAATGGTGTTTTATTTTGTAGTAACTGAATGCGAGTGCATAGGATTCATATCCATTGTTATTTACTGATAGTAAAGGAAAGGAAAGGGTTAAAATGTGTAAGGCATGGTCCTAAAGTAACCATTGATATGGCATTAATATGGTAACTTTAGGAAACTGTTTTCGTTTAGTTTGTTTGACAAATCGTTTTATTCAAAAAAACAAAGTATGAATGTATGAAAAATGATGTAATTTATTAATATTATATATAGTAATAAATTACATCTTAGCTAAGTTACATATGTATTATATGTTCTGTCGAAAATAGCTGTTTGCAATAGCCAGCTATTTTTGACTATATCCAGTAATAAATGATATTGTCCTTTACGTTAGTTCATGCGTTTTATTGTAGCTTTGGCTATATCTTCGCTGTCTTCGTCGTATTGATCTCAGCATGAGTTTATGTTCAACGCCAGTACACGAAATCCAGCACTAAATACAGTCCACGATATTAAGAATTAAATAAAAAATCACAAAAATATGATGAAGAAAATTCATATTGACATACATTTTCCGCATACAACGCCATCAGGTGACTGTCTGTTTTACCCCAAAAATCAAATATTTCCCACGGGATATTTAAAAAACCTATATCCATGCGGATGAAGTCGCGGGCATGAACTAGTCGTTAATATAATTCTAAAATTTCAGTGAAAAACCAAAAAAGAAAACTACAAAATCCGACACGGAAGGTGTCGCTGTGATTGTGTGGCTGTAAAGTTACATACTTAAATGTAATTCAGAAATCCAACTCATCGCGTCACATATCGGAACCGGCAGGACATCTGCCTGGTCAGCTAGTATACTTGTAAAAAATGGCTAAAGTTTTTCCGCAACTCCACGTCTAGCGCGTATTTTGCGTGTAGGCAGGAATATTATACTACTCGAGCCAACCAAGCTCCTCCAGGAATCGCATGCAGGCCCTTAGTGTTCCCCGCGACCTCAGGGAGCGATCCCGGCAATTGAAACATTAAATTTCACTCAAAAGTGACACACTTTTTTATACTTTTTTTAGAATAATGCATATTTATGGCTAATATTGCCAATAATAATGGTGTCGTTGCGGCTTAAGAATCTACCATCCCATCTCATCCAGTGGGAGTCGTCGGCAGAGGAAAATTAAAACCGGGAGATGGGCAGCAGCATCTTCCTAGAACAACTGAACAAATAAACTGCGGTTGCCAACCCGCCTGCCAAGCGTGGCAACTATGGAAAAATCCCCACAAAATTAGAGCTACAAGCTTTTGTGGTAATCTGTGGGAGCACTGGACTAGTGATAGGCTGAAATGATGATAATGGACAGTACCTTAACGGCCTGTATTTATGTTAACTGATAATAAATATCTAATCTGAACAAACCATACATGTAAGCGAGATAACAGCTACTACATTAAAAATAATATAAGTCACTGCTTATTTATTGCAGCGAGCATAACAACTCCGTGCTGTTCGGTCGCTTTTACACTACGCTCTAATCGTGCTATTTATCTATCTGTAAACTTTTTTCTTTAGAATATCGGAGTTATTTCTAATACAGTTAAATGTGGGATAATGTTAAATGTGGAGCTTGCGGTGAGTTCTTATCTGGAGGTGTTTATTGCAATGGGTGTAAACAAGAGCTGCACATACAATGTGCAGGAATAATTGCACCTGGTTCTTATAGTCTTAAGTGGCGTTGTCCTAAATGCAAGGAAACAAGTTCTAGTCAGCCACCTTCTTCACCTAGGAATGAACCCGATTCTCTAATTATTAGCGAAATAAGAGCCCTCTCCGCTAAACTGGCACCATTGGAAAGCTTAAGGGATGAAGTCATCGCGTTAAAAAGTGAATTTGCTGGTCTAAAATCTTCACTGAATGAAACAAACAAAGAGCTTAAAGAATTTAATGCTAAAATTACGAATGTTGAACAGCGTTCGGTGCAGGTGGAAAAAACACAGAGCCAGGTAGACATTATTGAAACCCGGCTAGATAAACTGAAACATTAAACAAACTTAACTGAATATTTGACTAGAATAAATGGTGTCGAAATATAAGGCATACCTCAAGCAGGTAATGAGAACTTATTTAATATCCTTGCCAAAATCGGATCTAAGGTTCAATATCCGATTAATAAAATTCAGATGAACTTTATTACGAGAATTCTAACGCACGAAAAAGAACATACCAAACCCATTATAATCAGCTTCTGTAATGTGAAGGACTTCGTAGCAGCAGCCAGACTCTCATCTAAGGCCAATAACAGCGGGTGAAATAGGATTAGCAGCAAAACATAGAATTTACGTCAATTATCACCTTTAGCCTTTGCTATGACAATTAAAGCATTACTGTGTAACAAACAGGCTGCAGCTGAGAAATAATTTTCGTTATGTCTAAAGAATGCCAGAAAAACCGATACTACTCATATTAAAGTAGTAAAAACGGAAAAGGACCTCATAAAAATAGTTTATTAATATATGTATAATATATAACTTACATATTTTATTTTGCCGTGTGGTGGCGGCTCGTTAAAAGAATACTACCACTCCATCTCATCCAATGGATCTCGTAAAAGGCAAGTAAGGAATTAAACTGCACTGTGCACCCAACAGCGCATGGTGGCGATGGGCTCACCACCTATCACACCAAGTGCATTATATTGGTTTGGTGAAATGTGGACTGTGGCAGTCATCTGTTTTTGCAGTGAGTGCCCAGTCTCTGACTACCCCTTATGGGATACAGTCGTGATCTTATGTATATATGTTTTATTTTGTGAATTATTAGGAAATTCATAAAAAAAATAAGTTTGAACGTTACTGAGGTTTGAGTAATTTTTTGTTGGCAACATTTTAAAATTCTTTAGTCAGAGAGAGATCTATTCTGTGTTTGAAATTAGTAGTATGAACGTAACAAACGACAGACTATTAAGTGATTGACATTTCAGTATGAACGTAAATAATGAATGTCTTATTTAATAATTTAAAATACTTGTTGGTGGTAGGATTCTTATGCAGGAATCCGTCTAGGTAGGTACCACCCCAGGCCAGTTATTCTGCCGTGAAGCAGTAGTGTGCAAGCATTACTGTGTTTCGGTTTGAAGGGCACTGTGAGCTAGCGTAATCGCTGGCCATATGAGACTTAAAAACTTATGTCTCAGGGTGATGGACACAGTGTGGTGTCACACAGAAATTTATTTAATATATAAAGTTATGGGCAGACGTTACACTTACCATCAGGTGAACGTTTTGCTCGTTTCATCACTTTATCCAAAAAAAAATACTTGTAACAAATAATATATATAAATATTCCATACAAACTTTAACGAAGCCAAATCTGACACTCCTTCGCGCGCACAATATGCTTAAAAAGTGGTACTACCATATAGATTATTAACTTATATATTCATTATCTATAGTTAATAATCTACTCTAGTCAGATGCAAGAGCGCAGTTTGAGAAACATTCATTGTGATGTGCTATTCATGTACATTGTTTATATTCAAAAGCTATTAGCAACAGATACCTGAAACTAATGCGTTGATGATCATTAAGAATTGTTTTATAAGTAGGTACTATTATTAGTGCTTTTTCAGTTGCAATGGAACTTATTATCATTGCATTATCGCTGTAGTTGTATAATCTGTATTGCCCGCTCCTATCCCAAGAAACAATGGTGTCCCAAAAAACACGGATGGCCGTGTGAGGTACAATAAGATAATTAAAGACGTGTATAAAATATAAAATTTAGTTTTTTTTTTTTAAACTATCGTCCGGTCCCTCCGAATTTGACTCAGTATTGTGGTAATTAATATATAAGCCTATGATTCTTTCTCTGTATGACGAAGTTTTATACATTAAGAAAATTTTATATTAGAAATGGAGTCCCATATAAATTTGGTCAAATTCTCACGATGAGATTCATGTGAAAATTATCAAACTAAAAAGCATTTTTGGAACTGCTGCTTGGAAGTTGGTTTTTTGATTAAATAATTATTTACACAATAAACTAACAGAACGCAAAAATGTTCCCGAGCACTTGCTCGCACAATCGTAACGGCATGAGTTAGTCGTGACCTAATTAAAATATGACTATTTAGGTTATTTTACATAACATGCCCTAGAATAGAATAGAATAGAATAATTTTTATTCAACATAGATTATTTACGTAATACTTATGAAACGTCATTTTTTTAAGCTACACTGGTTCGCAAAAAAAGCCTCCGTACTGGGAAAAACCAGCAAGAATTT
This sequence comes from Luehdorfia chinensis, assembly GCA_019845155.1. Taxonomy (NCBI): domain Eukaryota; kingdom Metazoa; phylum Arthropoda; class Insecta; order Lepidoptera; family Papilionidae; genus Luehdorfia; species Luehdorfia chinensis. The sequence goes on from JAHVAK010000125.1 coordinate 4,255,245, forward strand.
TTTTTCTTCTCTTTAAGTCATTTTAAAAATAATGTTCAATTAAAGTCGTCGTCGTCGTTTCAGCCTATCAAAAGTCCACTGCTGAACATAGGCCTCCCCCATAGATTGCTACAAAAGTTTGTAGCTCTCGATTAAAGTACGAGTACGAGGGTGGATTGAAAAGTACTCGGCCTAACCAAGAAAATAAACACATACTAAATCAGTTATATTTTCATTTTTCTACATAATCCATCAAGTCATACACTTTTGCCACCTCCCCTTCCAAGCATTTAGACCGTTAAAAAAAATGATCTTCCTTAGAGTCAAAATATGCGTCTACAGCTGCTTTGACCTCGTCGTTTGTAGAAATCTTTGACTCCCAAGTGCTTTTTTAGGTTAGAGAACAGAAAGGAAGTCTGATGGTAGCCAGATCAGTTGAATACGGCGGATGCCTAACAGTTCAAAGCCACAGTTGTGAATTCCAGCCATTGACTGTACTGACGTGTGAACACGGGCGTTATCTTGATGAAACAGGACTTTTCTTCTGAGCATTCCTCGACGTTTTTCTTTTATTTCCTCTCGTAAACGACGTAGTAAGGTGTAGTAGTAATCAGAGTTTATAGTCTGACCCCTTTCAAGATAATCAATCATAATCACACCTTTCGAGTCCCAGAATACTGAAGCCATCACCTTATTTGCCGACAAAATCGACTTAGCCTTTTTAGGGGGTGGTGAACCAGGTCTTCTCCACTGTTTTGATTGTTGTTTTGTTTCCGGTGTACAGTAATGAACCCATGTTTCGTCCATAGTAACAAAACGATTCAAAAAATCATCTGCATCGGCTTCAAATAACTCCAAACAGTCGCGTGAAATAGTCAATCGCGTCCTTTTTTGTTCAACTGAAAGCAGTCGCGGAACCCACCTCGCAGACACCTTGTGGAAACCCAACTCGTTGACAATGATGTTTTGAGTTCGTTCATAAGAGATGCCTATAATCTCGGCTATCTCTCTAATTTTTAATCTGCGGTCTCCCATTATTAAATCGAGTACTTTTTTAATATTTTCGTCAGTAGTTGACGTCGAAGGCCTTCCAGAGCGGGGTTCATCTTTCACACTCTCTCTACCACGCTTAAATTCTGCTATCCATTTTTTGACGGATGAATATGACAGAGCACAATCGCCTAATGTACTGACCATGTCATCATGGATGGCTTTTGATGATAGCCCCTTCTTATGGAGGTACTTAATGACGGCACGCTGCTCGATTTGCTCCATTCGCGGAAATTATGACCGATTACTTTGTTAATAAATTTATAAAATCACAACTAATTATCGCACACGTTTCGAACTTCACACAATGAACTAGTCTGAACTGAACTAAATAATGTGGGTAGATTTGATTTTTAGAATTGAATGGATCTGTGTTAGGCCGAGTACTTTTCAATCCACCCTCGTATTATAAAGATGTAGAAATAGTTTGGCAGCGATCACCTCATTCCCATGAGTTTTCATCATTCATTATTTTACATTATAATAAATATTTTTATGGAGTCTTTGTGACTGTGCACTTTCTAAGATTTTGTTATAAAAACCTAAATATCCTATGTCTATATACTATGTGGTAACGATCTAAGATAATCCATTCAGTCCAACCCACTACGTCCAGCGGGTATAATAAGACTCGACGGAGGAAAAAATCCAGACAACAGGAAGGACCTACTTTTCAAATCACCGATCAAGCGTAGCAATTACCCCCGTTAGTTTTATATAAAAGGAAGGTATATTCAGCAGTAGTCTTAAACGGGTTGATATAATTATATTATGCATATGTGGATACCATGCATTATGCCGTGAAGAAGTAGTGTGCAATCATAACTGTGTTTCGTTTATAATTTAATTTCATGTAAAGCAATCTAAATAAATAAATAAATAAATAAATACTCGCTGTCCCGTAGGGGTCGTAAAAGTCGACAGAGGGGAAAATAAAAGCCAGGAGATGGTCAGCAGCATCTTCTTGGAACATCTAAGTAAATAAAATAAGGATGCCAACCCGCCTGCCAAGCGTGGCAACTGTGGCAGAATACTCCTAAAAGACAGCTACATACTTTTGTGGCAATCTTTGGGGGAGGCTTATGTTCAGCAGTGGACTAATGATATGCTGAAATGATGATAAAAGTAACATATAAACGGAGTTCACTTGATGTCTTCTATTCAAATCAAAATTCACGTTGTTAGTAAATGGGGTCAAATTAATAATCCTGATTTATAACCCGGATTATTAATTTGATCCCAAATTAATAATCATACTATGTCCCCAGCTAAACCAGTATTTGCTTCTATTGATCTATACTAATATTATAAATGCGAAAGTAACTCTCTCTGTTTGTTACCTTTTCACGATGCAACCGCTGAACCGATCTTGATGCAAAGTGGCGCAAAGAAAGATTGCATCCAGGGGACGCACATAGTATAATTTATATCCCTGAAAATCAAATACTTCCCACGAGATATTTAAAAACCTTTATCCACGCGAACGAAGTCGCGGTCATCAGCTAGTATTCATATAAGCGTGAAAAGTAGACGAATACTATTTATAGATATTAAAATGTTTTACACTTGTAGTTATCGAAGTAATAAATAAACACAAACGTTGTCAATGCACTTGTGTTCATCACAAATCACGTTAATGGTGGTAAGATTTCTATGCAAGAATCCATCTATGTAGTTTACCACCGCTGGTTCAGGCTACTTAGTGTGCAAACATAACCGTGTTTCTCTATCTGGTCTGAAAGGAACTGAGAGCTAGTGTAATTACTGGGAATATGAGACATAAGAACTGATTTATCAGGGTGAGGGGCGTAGTGTGTTGTCACACAGAAATGTTCTGGGTGACACATCCTTTGTCATGGGCAAAGGTTGCACCTACCATCAGGTGAACGTTTTGCTCGTTCGTCACTTTATCATATAAAAAAAGATATTTAAATCCTGGTTTGTCACAAAACTGCGTTATTCTCAAATTACTCCTGTGTCGTGGTTTCGTCAGACAGCCCCAATTTTGGTGTTAATAAAAAAGCGATGGGGGATTGTCACTAGAAAGTGTCTCGAATTTCTAAGTCAGATAAAAGGTGGTGGTGGTAATTTCCTCCTAATACCTCACCCACACAACGCAAATAAAAACGACTGCCTGAATCTATGAGCATACCATAAACAGTGATTACGTAACTACACAATGAAAATAAATACACATTATCCAATAAGTGACTCTCTATTTTAACTACCTCGGTTTTAAAACTACTGGTAACTAGGAAAAAAAAAAACACTTTTTATTAAATACAGAAGTTACGCACCTCAATGCTGATCATAACCATTAAAATTCATGTAATACTGGTACGAAATTACACTTCTACCAGAATCTGCGAAAATAAGCACACATACTGGTTAGTAGGATTATTATGCAGGAATCCCTCTAAGAGGGATTCAGTTTCGTCTCAGTTATTCTGACGTCAAGCAGTAGTTTGCAAACATTACTGTGTTTCGGTTTAAAGGGAACTGAGAGCTACTGTAATTACTGGGAATATAAGATTTGCGAACTGATGTCTCAGCATGACGGGCGCAGTGTAGTGCCATTCAGAAATATTCGGGACACAGCGTTTGTTATGAGCAGTCGTTGCACTACTATAAAAAAAACTCCAGAACTCTTTTCTCCGAAATATAAGAAAGATATAAAAAAGGAACTTAACGAAATACCCGAAAGCGAACGTAAAAATTAATAAATAAATTGTAGATCAATTTCAATTATCGATTCCGTTCGTGTGATGGTGTTGCGTAGTTTAATGCGCCACACCTAACTGCGCAGCTGCTGTCCTAGGTCGGAACGGAGTTTGCGACGTAAAAGAACACCCAAGGTTAAATACGTCTCACGCCATCGTCTCGCAATTTAAATGCACAATAAACTGAAACGTAAAAACGTTAAATTGGAACATCGAAACGCATTCATAGAATATACTACTAAAATGTTAAAAGCAATGTGCTATTTAATAACGTACATCGTCATCACTATCATTTAGTCTATCACTGGTCCACTGCCGAACTTAGGCCTCCCCTATAGATTGTCATAAAAGTTTGTAGGTCTCATTTTGGGGAGAATTTGTCATAGTTGCCACGCTTGGCAGGCGAGTTGGCAACCACAATTTTCTTATTCTGATGATCTAGCAAGATACTGGTTTTTATTTTCCCTCTGTCGAATTTAACGACACATATGGGGTACAATTCAATTTTTTTTTCTTGATGAAGATACTGGTGGTAGGATTTTTATGCAGGCATTCGTCTTGGTAGGTACCGCCCCAGTGCCAGTTATTCTGCCATGAAGCAGTAGTGTGCAAACATTACTGTGTTTCGAAGGGCACTGAGAGCTAGCTTAATCACTGGGCAAATGAGACTTAAGAACTGATGTCTCTGGGTGAAGAGCGCAGTGTGGTGTCACACAGAAATGTTCTGGATGACACAGCATTTGTTATGGGTAGACGGGTGGTACTGATCGTTTTGCTCGTTTCGTCACTTTATTAAATAAAAAAAAGATAGATCTGAAGCGTTTTCTAGGACTCCTCTTCTGATATGTATTTTCTAGACAAAAAAAGCCATTTATTTATCATATTAATCTTCCTTGACTACATCAACATGGGGAAAAATGATGTTAATTCCTTGTTAAATTTATCCGTTATAACATTTTTGGTTTCTCAGTTAACGAAAAATATCTTATGCAGATCGAAATACAGACAAATATACAGATACTCGCTTTTACTCACTTTCTCGTATGGAGTGTCGTCGGAAATAATTAAAAAAAAATCTAAATGCCTATGTGCATACGAGATTTACGAGAATATAAAAACTCTTAAAGTTTTAATGCAACAGTGTTCCTTATAATTTTAATTGAAAGAATTCAACATGGGCTATTATTTATTAGATCGTTTCCTAATTTCTTATTTACATAAAGATATGTAATGAAATAAGGAGGACATGAAGATATTTCTTAAACTAAGCTAATTAAGCTACTTAAGTAATTGGTTTACGGAACCTCAATTATTTTAAAATTAATCACGATATAAAAAGTCGATTTTTTTGATCCACGGTCTACATGATAAGAACGAGTAAATTTTTTACTTGACAAAAACAAAGGCCCATAACAAATGCTCTGTCCTCCAGAATATTTAGTACTAACACCACAACGTCAAAGCAACACAGTAGTAATCACTGGTAAATTTTAAAATCAGTAGTAGACGCGCGGTCCGCTCAAAAAAAATTCAGTTCGTCTCGCGATCCGTCAGTAACGGTCACCTTGAGCAAACAGGCCTTACATCGTTCGGCAGTGTGTCCATCTGCGTAAACTATACTACCAAAACTTCGTAATGAAATTGTATGATACTCGACATACGCATGTGATATATTTTACTGGTGGTAGGATTCCTGTGAAAGAATCCGTCTAGGTAGGTACCACCGCAGGACCAGTTATTCCGCCGTGAAGCGGTAGTGAGCAAATATTACTGTTTTTCGGTCTGAAGGTCCTCTGATAGCTATTAGTGTCTTATAATTAAGTCTATGTTCAACAGTGGACTCGTAATAGGCTGAAGTGATGATGATGAATTACTGGACCTATGAGACTTAAACACTGATGTCTCAAGGGGACGAGCGCAGTGTGGTGACACACAGAAATATTTTGGTCTTACTTACTATCAGGTGAACTTTTTGCTCGTCTCGTAATATTCTGCTTTAAAAAAATATAGATATACAAGTACATAATTGTTTGAAAATAATATTTACATTATTTTGGTACTATAACCAAAATAATGTAAATATTATTCGCTTAGGTCCGCCGAGCTTACACTTAACTCTTAAAGGGTTGGACTATCGCATTTCTTATTTTGCTATGCTGGTACAATCGACACTACGTCTTACATAACATAACACGTTACTAAACTAGCCGTAACCACGACTTTCATCGGTTCTAAAATAAAATAAATTACAAACATATTATAATTACACTGGCTGATGCCCGCGACTACGTTCGCGTGGATGTAGGTTTTTTAAATATCCCGTGGGAAGTTTTTGATTTTCCAGGATATAAAGTATCCTATGTCCGTCACCCGGATGCAAGCTATCTCTGTGACAAATTGCGTCAAAATCAGTTCAGCGGTTAAACTATGAAAAGGTAACAAACAGACAGAGGGACAGAGAGAGTTACTTTCGCATTTATAATATTAGTATGGATATATGAATAGAAAAAAGATCCGTAACAGATACTAAAACAGTGAATCTCACGACCATCCATCGCAGTAAGTTACCGTGGGAGAATCTTTATTTCAGAGAGCACAAGGGATCTGTGTCAAGAAACACCGGGCCACCGAGCTTCAGCATGTCAAGCAAGTTTTGCACGACAACAAGCTTCGGGTCCCGCGCCTACGTCACAGGAACCGAGTGAAACCAGCCACAGCCGAGCGTGTACCTGCTGTTCTACCATATGTCAGAGGAGTCACGAACAAGATTGGCTGTATCTTGAAGCGAGCTTCCATAAGAACATTTTTCAAGCCGCCGAAGAAGATAAGTCAATTTTTACTTCTACTTCAAGTATAATGTCCCTCTACAAGATGCAGGAGTATACAAGCTAGATTGTGAAATTGGTCTCTCTTACATAGGACAAACAAAAAGATCTATAAAAACCCGCGTAAAAGAACACATAGCTGACGTGAAGCATCGACGCTCTAGGAAGTCTGCAGCATGTGACCATGTTCTAGATCACCCCAACCATTACTTCAGATTTGATAGACCACAAATCCTTGCAAAAGACATCCTAATTTCAATAGAGAAGATGTTTGAGTATTATCACCGGCATGGGATCATATAATTAACAAAATTAAATCGAAAACCAAGCATACCACTGCAAGACTTCAAGACACTAAGTTCATTTTGTGTAGATCGGACTAAAAATAATAATTAAAAACTGAAGTTACCCCGGATTAACTATGACATCAGGACATCTGTCACCTCAGTGTCCCCGTGGGTGCCATGGGTGCTGTAAAGTACTCGAAACGTCGGGTTGTTAATAGTTTAAAAATTAAACGCGATAAAACCCGTAAAAGTAGTTTTATTAAATATATGTATATATGTAATATTCGCAGTAAATATAAGAAATAATTTCTAACATATATTATAACTTTAATATAATAATTCAAAATTTAGTATACATTTATTTAAACTTTTAAATCCTTAACATTCCTTCACCTCAGTCATTCTGTCTCTGCATCACCCATATGTTGAGTGATAGAGAATGCCTCAGGCATTAAGTCCGCCTACACATATTAACTGTATTTTTTTTATAGAAGAGAGGGCAAACGAGCAAGCGGCTCACCTGATGTTAAGTGATCGCCGCCGCCCATGAACATCCGCAACACCAGGAGAGCCGCGGGTGCGTTGCCGGCTTTTGAGAAATGAATAGGCTCTATTCTTGAAGGTCCCTAAGTCATATCGGTCCGGAAAAACCGCTGGTGGCAGCAAGTTCCACAAAGTGGTCGTGCGTGGAAGAAAATTCCTGTCATGTATGTAAATGTGTCCGGCAGAGTAGAATAACACTTACCTCTTTACTAGGAGGTGTCGTAAGAAGCGACTAAGAATAATACCATAACATGCAATACTTTCACTATACTGGTCGTGGGAACGCAATGGGAGGTAAGAGTTTTTCACTCGTACCAAAATGGCGGCGACGTGGTTCGCCATTCTTCATGTCCCATAGTGGATAACGAATAGTGGGAAACGTGATTGGCCTGCCTACCCGTTTGAGAAAAAGGCGTGACTGTATGTATGTATCTAGCAGTTCTTGGGTTAAATCCGTCCGAACAGACAGACAAAAAAGGTACTTCTATTTTATATGAATGGCGATATGATCGTCGTTTGCTCTCAAATATGGACAAAGTCAATATACAACCTAGGTGTGTCAATGAGTCATCTAACGGTTGGAGTAAGCCATGTTGCAATTCAAGATAGTGGTTACAGCGAACCAAAGTGAGAAAAATGCAACAAGAAGGCGATAACGCCGGCTATCTTATCGTTCGAAACGTTACAGCGTTCAAACGTAAACAAACACCTCATACAAAGTGCTACGAGTTAATATGACGTTTTAGTCGAAGCAGTTTAATGGAAGGTAAATAACGAGCTTGTATGAAAACACTAACTTAGAAGAAGCGAAAGATGTGTGTCAGGATCGTAGCAAGTGGAAAGATGTGGTCTCTGCCTACCCCAATGGGAAAGAGGCGTGACTCTCTATGTAAGTAAAGTTTCAGCCTATAAATAGTCCCACTACTGAGCATAGGCCTCCTCTCATTTCTGAGCCCCTATAGTGTGGTAGTGTTCTGAGTGACACAGCATTTGTAATGGGTAGACATTGCACTTAGCACCATGTGAACGTTATGCTCATTTCGTCACTTTATCCAATAAAAAAAAGTTTAATCATCATTATCAGCCTGTTAATGATAATGTCCTCGACTGACGATAGTTGTCACATAGACAGGAGACATTATAGTGCCCTGGTTTGACGACCGCGTTTCCTAATGGTCAAAAAACCTGACATCCGTACCGCGAGTCCAGGGTTCGCATTCCAGCCGGAGCCAAGATTTTTCAAAAACACCTATCGTTAGTTTTTGGGTACCCACAAACGGCACCGGAAAAATGCTAGTGCTTGACATCGTTTTTTTTTTTAATAAAAAATTAAACCTACCCAAACCCCCCAAGCTCGCCCAAACCTAAATACAACAGACAAATATAACAGACCCAAATCATTGTTTACACAATAACACTCGCATGCAGAATAAGTGCAAATATATAAGAGAAGCCGTGGTCGCTCAGCCGCCCGGCTCTAGCCTTAAATTTCATAGTACACGAGTGACGACCTGAGTTCGGTCTCCGGTGCAGGATCCTCCTCTCAAATTGTTTTGCAGTTTGAAGTGCTGATTTATCACGTGCTTAGCGGCGAAGGAAAGCATCGTGAGAAAATCTGCATGTCTGATAAATATTACGAAGACATGTGAAGTCAGCCAACCCGTATTGTAGCATATCAAAAATGAGAGGAGGCCTGCGGTCAGCAGTGGGACATTTATCAGATTTAGTTTACTTTACTATATAAGAGACTATAAAAACATATACATTATCTACTTCATTTTTGATTACTTCCGTTATTTATACACCATGAATTCATTACTAAAGCTAATCAGCTTAAGGGTCCGGGTTCTAAAAGGTTGAAAAATTAATAAGTTGGCATAGCATTTATGGTACAGTTGATGATTAAACAAATGCACATATCAAAAAGTATTAAAATTTATTTTTAATTGCAGCAACGAAAAGAACCCGACTCAGCATTATGCGATAGCAGAATTGCCGCAGCGCTGTTATTCTGTCGGCACTACTAAGATAGAATCTAGAAGCAGCTGTCAGACAGTTTACATTTAAATGCATTTCATAAGATCACAAAAGACAAATTAAAACACAAAAGATATTTTAAATGTATCAGATATATAGCACAAAGGTGTTTAATGTATAAAAAAAGCAAAATTAGTAATAAAGATAAAATTCTAAAATAACGATAAATAATGAAAAAAATATGTTCATTTAACGTTGTGGTCAACAAGTGTGTAATAGAATAGTGAACAAATTAGAAATTTGATTAAAATAAACATGAATTAACGAAAGAATAACTCACTGTAAAATATCTACTCAGTTTAGATATAATTTAATAAATCCAGTAAAATTATACAATGGTAATACTTATTTAATAGATACTGCATCTATTAAATAATATTATCATTGTATAATTTTACTGGCTTTTTTGACAAAATCAAATAAAGTTCTCTTGTCAGCTCCCATTAAAGTGCAAGATATAAAACCAATGATAAATTAATATACCTTCATATATGTTACACTGGTGTTTAAACTGTAACTGTAAATGTACTAGCTGCCATTAGTATTTCTTGCCTTGAACTGGAACAGCTCCATACTTAGTTTTATTACTAATATTAGTTATTACTAATTTATATGTTATGGTACCGCAAGGACACTTGAAATATAAGCATATTACATAGTGAACAAAGAGTAGAGTAATAAAACGGCAAATAGTGAAGCATTGGTCCTAGAACTAGTTTTCAGCTTATAAATATATTATTACATATGTCTGCCATCTATTGCATTCACAGAGAAACAAATGCAATTTGATAAAACTTTTGCAGTATAAAATATAGATGGCGCTATAACTATATTTTTAATTAGTAGTTAAGAGTTTGCCCTACAGTGGGTTGGTGGACTGCACATATCCTCAGATTAATTCACGACATTTTCCTTCACCGCTCAATATATGGTAAGTCAGTTCTTAAAAATGCAGAACAATTTACAAGATGCTGGCACTGGGAAATGAACTCCATGCCCAGCCATTGAGCTACCACGGCTCTTATTACTGTTTATTTCACACTAAAGTTGCTTTCAGTAGACCAAAGTATCATTGAACAACTTATGATTCAGACTACCAGAAGGCATATCCAATTTCATATGATATTACTAACAGAAATAGAAATAGTTCTATTTGTTTACCTTATGATAGTTTGCGACTTTAAAATGCTAATTAAAAATTGTAATTCATACAGTAAATTGGTTAATACTACTACAAAAAAATTGTGTTGTTGAGATAGTACTATAGTCCAACAATGTCTTCAGTTAAAATAGATTTCATGGATAACATAAAACCCGACAAGCTGGCATGAGATACTTTGCAAAGATTTGAGAATTCATATAAATTCAAATCTTGATACATTATAATGCATGAAGAACTGTGCAGGTCAGTTACACATTATCAGACAGAGACAGATATTTATATGTGTAACCAATTCCAGAAAGTGAGGTGGTGAGCCTTCTATTCCTACACTAATAAGGATAACAAAATGCAATGGAGTTAGAATTGAGAAGGAAATTTAATTTCCTTCTCAATTCTAACATTAAAATCAACCCATTTTTTCCAAATCATTATACATTTTGTGAACTTTTGTTTTGAACTTAGGTAAGTTTAGTATACTAAAAATTACTGTTCAAATGTATAGAAGTGTAACAAATATACAAATTTTTAAGGCAATTTTAAATAAGGATATAATAAATAACACAAGTGCATATTTGAAAATAAAATTTAAAAGTCATCAATCGGCCATGATGAAAGTCTTCATCTTGTTGTGCAATAATACTACTGGACCTCGAACGGATATTACAATCAATGAGGAAATCATGTCACGATTAAAATAGACAAGGAAGTAATTTTTGATAAAATTATTTTCTTTTCTCGTGATAAGATTATCTGTTTAAGGGCATTTTTACAGTACCTGTTATTATGACAGAACCACATAACATTATAATAAACAATATTTATCACATAATAAACAAACAACTATGAAAGAGGTCCTACTTACATTCTGAGATTCCTCCTCCAAAACTGACATGGTCTCGAAATCGATATTCATTTTGTGCTTAACCGATGTCACTGTTAATCTTAGAAATGATGTAATCAACTTTAGTAGACAAATCACAAAGAAAAACAGTAAATTTCTATCAAAGTCAATCCTTCACTAAGGTATTGTTTACAAACTGGCAAGGTCATTTGACATATTTTGGTAACATACCATAGTACGTCATGTGACGTCACGTTACTATTGATTAATTTCATTTAGGATGCGTTTACAATACGCGTATGCGGTAAAACATCCATAGTATAAGAGTGAAAACTCTCCCTAAAATAAAACAAGCATTTTTTAAATATCACACAATTAAGTTCTTTTCAATTATGTTGTGTTTATTTATAATTTATAAGTAAATTTTGGTCAAGAATGATGTGTACATAGCATTAAAACAAAGTCTTATCTATGACTTAGATTAATTAATGAACCTTAATCGGGAGTAGACTTTTGGCGCCAACTCGAAAAATGGCGGTACTGTTTTTATTGAATTTTGTAATTTCTGTGTATATTTGGAGTTTTGGTGTTTAATAATGTTAATTAATCATGCAGCAAGTGCTCCTGAAACTGTACAGTGATTGGAAAATTCAATTCAAGACTAAAATTGTGCTTTTCGTTTTGTCTCCATCAGTCCAGCAAATCTTCAGTAAAAGTCAACGATCAATTTAATATCAATCAAAATTTTGAAGTCTTGTTGCATGAAGATTGTGTACTTGGATATGTAACTTGACACTGGAATATAGTTTAAGACTGTTTCTATACATAAATAATAAATAGAACGGGAGTAAACTTTTGGCGCGATCTCGAAATGTAGCGGTAGTGTTTCTATTGAACTTTATAATTTCCTTGTATATTTTGAGTTTTGATGTTAAATACTGATCTTTTATTATATTTTAAATGTAACTAAGCTTACTCATTACGCAATTAGTTCATCAATATCGTTTAAATTAATCAACTATCAATATTAATATTTTCATGAGTTTATTAATTGAGATTTAGACATTTGGTTAACAGAATTATTTGAAAATAGGCGTTGTTTTTCTCTCATCATTTTGTTGTTGTTTTATGAAAACTAGTGGTCGCCCTCTGGTCGAAATTCGACCGTAATTTATAATATTTTAAAGTTTGAACTATATAGAGGTTTGAGTAATTATTATTTGTTGTCAATATTTTCTGAATATTTTGGCCACAGACAATTATGTGTTCGACATTGGTAGTATAAACGAAACAGACGACAAATACTACTATGTGATTGACATCGTCAGTATGAACGTAAATAATTAATATTTTATTATATTCAATTTAATGTATTTGTAACGAACACATTTAATGGGTTTTATACAAATTTTTAATCATTAATTTATTATTACTAAACATTAGTTGGCTCTTGTTCAAAATTTTTTATATAGGATATTCAAAAGGAACTATCCAAAAGCAAAACATATGTTCTAGAAATACGATTGGATAACGGGTCATTGAAGACCTTGCTGAATTCGCGTTGCTGTTGTCTATAACTATGGAAACGATGTTTATGTAGTGTGATTAATCACACGGTTAAATCGAAATTTTGTAACCAAACACAGTAGTTTTGTATATTACTACGCGCATCTGATTTTTCCTGTGTGACAGAAAAATGTGTTCAAATAGTTCATACCTGTATCAGGAATGATCAAATTGCACAATTACAAATACGGATTTTGGTAGCATTTTAAAATTCTGAGAGGTTCTTTTAAGATAGTATCGTTCTCATTTATGAATGAATAATCGTAAAATGAATAACAGCTTCACTTTTATTTATAATTTTATAATAGAGAACGTTATTCATTATTGGTATAACATCTAGGCTATAAGCACAACTGTGAAGGTTTAATTACAAAATTTAATGCTAAAAATGTCCTTAAAAAACTTAAAAAGTCGTTTCCCCAACCAGACAAATTCAAAACACGTTTTCTTCTCCATTTACCCAACTATTGCTTCATAATAACAGATTTACTTCGCAACAGATTTCCTTAAGTTTCATGTTTTTATAGTAGTTGCAAGTTCTTTCGATGGCAGCTCAATGGAAAAATGCCCAATTAAATTTATGAGTTCATTGCCTCGATCAGCTGATTAACAGGGTATTGGTACACCAGTATCTCAAGGCATAAAAAAAGGTAAAAAAAAGGGATTTTCATATGGCAATATCATGAATGTCAAATGTCACCTGTCAAGTCAAAGTACGAGATCTGTCAACCGCTGCTAAGAGATTTTGTGATTAACTTCTTGAAATTCGTTGTTTTTGTCAAAATGTCGAAAAAGCCACTTCCATCTCAAGCGAGAAATATTGTTTTCAATGTTTATCGTAAAATAAAGGAAGAAGAAGGTGCAAATCAAACTCAATCTTTCATTTTAAGGCACGTGGTAGAGTTGACCGGTAAGCTGGACTGAGTTGTTTTGATACTTTTACTTTATTTTATATTTTATTCTTATTGTGACTTCTTTATAGGGGTTTCCAGTACAACTATACGGCGAATCGTAGCTGAGGGCACATCGGATGATAGTGTATTTTCTACGCCTGGTAAAAAGAGGAGAGGGGAGAAGAAGAAAATTGACTGGATAGTTTCGATTTACAGTTGATTAGGAATGAATTCTATACAATTCGAAAGGAAATTCCAACATTATAGAAACTATTACAAATTCTTCAACAAGATATTGATTTCGAAGGAGGGAGAGAATCTCTGAGGTATTAAGTTATAATCCCTCTCACTCTCACTCGTAAAGAAGAGGCTTGTGCTCTGCAGTAGGACGTATATAGACTGATGATGAATATGATTGAATGACTAAGCTATCGTTTGAGTAACATGATAAATGTTATTATTTTTTACAGACACACTTATGGAGATTGGTTTTGAATATGTTAAATACCAATCAAAAAAGACCATTTTGATGGAAGGAGATGACATAAAACTACAAAGATACAAGTTTTTAAAGCTTATAAAGGAAAACCGCGAAGCTGAAGTGCATAATAAATTGAATGTGATTTATTTAGATGAGACTTACATTCACGGTTCATATTCTAGTGAACAAATACTGGCAAAGCAAAGATATTGCAGGTCCATTGAAAAGTATTTCACTTGGAGCGAGGTCGATCATTGTAAACGCTGGTGGAGAAAATGGCTTCGTACCAAATTGTTGTCTGGTGTACATGTCGACAAGTGTATCTGCTGACTACCACCGCTGATATGAATAAGGGCAATTTTTAAAAATGGATGACAGAGAAGCTAATTCCAAATCTGACAAGACCTTCACTAATTGTTATGGATAACGCTAGTTATCATTCTGTAAGTATGAACAAACCGCCCACACAAGCCAATCGTATCGCTGATATAAAAGAATGGCTCCGTGCAAATGATTTACATTATGATGATCTTTGGCGTAAATGTCAACTACTTGAAGTAGTAAAACAAAATATATCTTCGCGCTTATATGAGATAGATGAAGTATTAAAATCGCATGGTCACGAAGTTTTAAGGCTTCCACCTTAATCATCGCACATTGAATGCCATAAAAATGATTTGAGATATAATGAAGTAAAAAGTTGCTTTAAAAAAATGTAAACAGGCCTGCAAGTGACATAAAAGTATTAACAGAACAAGCTTTCTCAGAAATTGGTGCAGAGGATTGGCGATCATGTTGTGAACATGTAAAGGAGATTGAAAACAATTTCATCAAGCAAGATTGATTAATTGAAATGCTGGAAGAGCGATTTATATTAAAGACCTCTTTATCTTCATCATCTGATGAAGAACAAGAAATGTAAAAGGAGTTCTTGGAACCTTTTTTAGTTCTGAATGAGGTGATAACTTATTTGTATAATTAATTATATAAAATAAATTAGTACATAATTTAATTTACGATTGATTTATTTTTCAAGACACATTTTTCTATGTAAGAACCAGATGTATAACAACATTCTTCATACACATAACTAATATACTTCATGTTCATAAACTAGACATAAATTAAAATTAAATAGTATCAAGATAGTTTAATCCAATTCTCCAGTATTGCACACAACAAAATTTCATTTCCCCATTTGCCATGAGATACTGTTTTACCTATAGTCACCTATGACTTTAAAGCAAATTCTTTAAGTCGACATATTTCCTACAGGTATCACGCTACGAGGCTCATTATATTTTTTGGGGCATATATACATCGTCCCTAAGGCCAGCCTGCCGGGATGTATAAGACATTACGAATGACCCTGTACTAATACATTTTATATTATATCAAAAATGTTTATTTGGAATGTGTTGATATAATTACCAGACTTAGGCTTATCAGGCCAGCTAGCTTTTAATTAAGCTATTTCATGCTGCTAAGAAAAAAATGTACAGCGAATTTTTGGCGAACGTGACTATACACGACTTGGCAACACTGAAAGAAGGATCCTGCAGCGTAGACAGAATATAGAGATCATACAGTGATTATATTCTCTTTGGTTGTACTAAATGTGTTTGTGTTATCTATACTCCATAGTATAATATACTCTATGTACCCACGTCAAAAATTTTCAGCCTTACATTTTTCTTTCCGTTGTAAACGTCTGTCTAGTTTTATTTGCATACTATGTGGCCTTAAAAACTGAAAATCATTTGCTTATTAGCACGGAATTTTAGAATGTGCATAGAGTGTGGTGTTGTGGAAGTGCTATTAAACTATCGCGTGCGATTATTGCATTAGTGAAACAGAGATCCAAGATGCGTATCGGTTTTGTGTTATATTGGTGCGTACTTGCATTTCATCTGTGTAAAGCAGATGATGCAGATAGGACAGATTCAAAGGAAAATGGTCGAAGATCACAGTGGGGACCAGGTACTCGTAGCGGCTCATTTTTGAATGACCCCGCAGTTTCGGCGTCTAATGAACAGAGTAAGTACCATAACTTAATATATTCCACGGGTCATGACACCTATTTGTGTTCCTTTACTTAATTCATTTTAGCTTCTATTACGGTTACGGAACTTCAGTTATTTATGATCATATCATTATATTTATATGTTTGCGTCTTGTCAGTTAAGGTTATGCCCGCGACCTTTAAACATCTGTTCGCCTTAATTGGAAATGCGAATGTTTTTAGGTCGCTAGTTAAAATAAAGCCATATCACCCATATTAATTATGTGTTATCTATATGAAATATGATTAATAGGTTCATAAGAATTATTTTACTTTAAAGGCAAACTAGGGATGCTGGCAATCAAATAATATAACTAGTTTTAATTATTTAGTTGACTTCATATTGAAATAGTTAACAAAAAGTTGGTATCTATTCTATAAAAATTGGAATTGTAAACAACCTAATTTGATTTGATTTGAAATTTGTTAAGCTTAAGATAAAAATCTGCTTGTTCAAAGTACAACACTGAGAAGTTGAATAAAGGATTTTCCTTAATGGCTTATTGTAGGATTACATTGGAGTGTAATCTCTATTACACAGTATTTTCAGGCTATAGTTTCTAAAGTGTAATGCTTCTTTAAATTTACTTACATACACTTTCTTGTTTAGCTATATAAGGTAATACTGAACATTTTTTGAAATAGCCACTTTGTAACTGATTAAAGAAAATTAAACTTTGCAAATGAAACTGATAATCTCTTTGGCATTGGGCATCAGGGGATGCATGAGAAATGTCTCAATTTGAATTTAAATATAATACTTTGGTGGATATAAAATTGACTATAGACTTCACTTGATATTTAATGATGAAGGCCTTTTATGCATCTCAATGTGACTAGTTTGCTAGTAACAAACTTGCATTACAATAATATTTTATGACTGTGGAGTGTCCTGGGTTATTGTCTAATTTTTTCAGTGTGCTGTCAAATGAATGACCATTACGTAGCTAGTAAGATTCCTATGCAAGAATATGTCTAGGTAGGTACCACCCCAGGGCCAGTTATTCTGCAGTGAAGTAGCAGTGTGCAAACATTACTGTGTTTCAGTTTGATGGGCACTGAGAGCTAGTGTCATCACTGTGCATATACAAAAGTAAAAAGTAAAAGCCTATAAATGTCCCTCTGCTGAGCACAGGCCTAATCTCATTTCTGAGAGAGTTTTGGAGCTAGAAAGAATCTGTCACGCTACTCCAATATGGGTTGGGGGACTGCACATAACATCGAAATATTTTTTATTATTCAGACATGCAGGTTTCCTCATGATGTTTTCATTCACCGCCGAGCATTTGGTAAATTAGCACTTAAAATTTCAATTAACAATTTTAGTGGTGCCGGCACTGGGAATCCAACCCAGGTCACTTCCGTACAATAAATTTAAAGCGAGTGCCTAGCCCCTGAACTTGTGTCTCAGGGTGATAAGCACAGTATGATGTCACACAAATGTTCTGCGGGACACAGCGTTTGTTATGGGCAAAGTAGAAGGCATCCAAGTTTCTGTGATCTGTCTTACAAGTGAAAATTACTAAAAAGTTTTATAGGCGACAAACAAGGAAATCAAATAAAAATGCGGTCATATAAAGGGTGTAACAGTACTTATGGCAAAAAACGCTAACAAGCTGAAGATTTGCAGTATGTCATGATCATGTACCAGATGCCTCGCCTAACATGTTCCTGTTGTCTTTTGTCACTGGTCGGGTTTTTATGCCATGCAATAGGGGACTACCACACTGTGCAGGTGCCAAGATTAATATGCAAGTTATTGTCTCGCTTGTTATTGTCTGGAAAAAATTTTTTAGCTCTAAGATGCTCATGCACAGATCATATTTCTTAGTTCTTTGTTAGGTTGCATTAAAAGGTATCATCATCATCTCTTATCAACAGCGCAAAACATGCGACATAGATCTGCGTAGTTGCTTTACTTGCATTGGGTGGAACAGCGTATTATCAGTCTAGATGCTGCTGCCCAGCTCCTGGTTTTTATTATCCCTCTGTCGAGTTTTACGACACTGACGGGACACCCTTCGGAGAGTAACTAATCAATAGTGAAATAACTGACCGTTAGGTATTTAATAGTTAATCTTCAGGCGACACGCGCAGTGCATACACAACTTTACAATTCAATGTTCTAACTGACACTATAACAATCATGTCCATGCGAGGCATATACTAGGTTAACAAATTCTTCGTTTTGTCACTTGGCAACAAAAAAAATACTTTTTGTTGTTAAAAGATATGCGAATTTTTTGCTTTATTCTAATAAATATCCATGTTTAAAATTTGTATGTGTTTTGCAATTCAAACAATTGTTTAAAGAACTACAACTCTGCTGAGTTACAAGTTACAAGTCCTGTTAAAGTAAAAAAAGTTAAATGAGTAGCCAATACTAATTTATGTTATCTGATGACATGATGACATTATAATATTACTAATATCACGTTTTTGAAGGTATTTTTTGGACACGAGTGAGTATTCCGCGGGAAGGTCATGTTGCTTCATTGTGTTTGCGGCGGAAGTTCGGTAATCTGTTCCGCACAGATATTTAAATCGTATACAAAAATTTAGATTGAAAAAGAGCCCTATCATCGTCTATTATCGCACTCTGGCGCACTTTTAATCAAAGTTGAGTTACGCGACAGCATTAGGTTTTAAATTTTTTTAATTACTTTGGGCCTTTACTTAACTTTTTTTTGGCGCGAATCGTATCAATTATTTGTTAACGTCAATTAAATTTAGGACCTGTTTAATTGACTATTAAGTTTATTGTTGTTAGTATTTGTCTTCTAAAATGGACAATAAAAAGATAACAGCTGCCAAAATGTTAGCGCTGCTAGAAGAACTATCCAGTAGTACGTCTCGGCGGTTTAATTTTCGTTGCTCTACTATTGAGACACTGCAGCGATTTCGATTCGAAAAGTAAGGGGAGTACTCATTAGTCTGTGGACTTTCAGAATAAGACTTAACGCTGCCAATATACACAGTTATCGCTCGACTCGGCACATTGTCTCCGACGATCGAGACGACGCGACCACTAGGGCCTAAACGCTACTCAACATTACACACATCACCGACACTATCATACCGCCCAATAAACAAAATCATTCGCGTTGTCGTATCTCAGGCCGGTTTTCCCCTAGTAATATCACAAATAGAAGTTTCGCTGGAGTTTCTTGCGCCCGTTCTTCTCCAGCAGGAAACGCATTTCGAATTGGTGGTAAACTTAAATTTAGATAATAAGAATGAAGAACGAAGAAACTGATCGAGCCGACGACGAACCCTTGACCTAATTACAGTCGCGTAAGCCCTTGTGTTAGTCATCCATAAATAAAGGTTTCGGCTAAGCGCCCTAAGCGCTGGGCCACCTTTCAATTCGGTAAAGCTCAAACAGACATCAGTCAAAACAAAATGTGTGTCTGGACTCGAAGCAAGTGGAAAGATGTGGTCTCTGCCTACCCCAATGGGGAAGAGGTGTGACTATTTATGTATGTTTTGTGCAGCCATCTACTGTGAAAATATTATGGAGTTTGTCTTTATAGATAAGGATTCATTGAGTACATACAAGTACCTAACAGATATTCTAATTCCTTATGTACATCTGATTGCTATGGGACTATTCGTCCATTTTTATGGATGATAACGTTCGGGTGCACTGTTCTAGATTGATCGTTCACCGATTGGATTGGCCAGCACAAAATCCCGACCTCAATCTGATCGAGCAACTATGGGACATCCTCAAACGACTTGTGAGAACGGTACAACCAGTTCCCAGAACATCATTGAACTCAAAAGTGAAAACCGCGCAAAGAAGCACATTCATCGTGATATGATAAGAACGTCATGTCTAGATTTTTAAGACAACGAAGGTATTACA
Source organism: Luehdorfia chinensis (assembly GCA_019845155.1). Lineage (NCBI taxonomy): Eukaryota > Metazoa > Arthropoda > Insecta > Lepidoptera > Papilionidae > Luehdorfia > Luehdorfia chinensis. The sequence continues at coordinate 4,275,559 of JAHVAK010000125.1, forward strand.
AACCTTTATCATATTAAGAAATGAAAAACATTTAAAATATTGATACGGTTTGAAATCATATGTGCCCGTTTTCTTTTTGCAAGCGTATATTTATTATTTTATTGAACGTGTCGCTATTGTCTATCGTTATGTGTTCGACTCAATAGATACTAAAATATGATAGATATTTCAATAAGCCATGCTACGTTAACATTTTAGCCTTATAGAGCCTGTTCATGTATGCCTTGAAGAGCTTCGTGTATAATATTGATCTTAGAAAACTGACAGCGGTAAAAAAAATATGTAATTTTATCGTACAAACAAGTCCAAGGAACTTAACCAGTGAAAAAGTTAAAATTAATAGTTACGTTTCAAAGACAGAAACATTACGAACGATTTCTAAGGTGATACCAATTAGGCTGCTTAGGATTTGGCAGCTCTAATTCTCTTTGAAGGCAATACTTCACACAATATAGAACTTACATTTTAATCAATTTGTATGCAGTCCTGTGCAGGAAGTAGCTCTCTCCGTATTTCTTTTATTGGACGATGTGACGAGACGAATAAAATGTTCACCTGATGGTAAGGGCAGCGTCGTTATGGGCACAACGTATGCTGTGTCACTCAGAACACTTCTGTGTGGCACCACACTGCGCCCGTCGCACTGAGACATCAGTTCTTAATTCTCACATGCCCAGTGATAACACTAGCTCTCAGTGCCCTTAGGACCGAAACGCAGTTATATATGAACACTACTGTTTCACGGCAGAATAACTGGTCCTGGGGTGGTACCTACCTAGAAGGTAATTGGGAAGATTTTGAATCGGTGTGCATTACCAATTACGGCAGTACGCCTTGCTGCTCCCGTTACCGGTTTAGATAATTTAGATCTGGTATATTACGAGGTGGTTATCCTGCCTGCAGTCCGAAATAATGAAATTCTTTTGGAATTCACCATAGTTTATATAGTTCCTTAGAGTACCCTTATTCCGGAAATTAAATATTACTATATAATATACTCACGAGATATTTAAGAAAACTATGTCCACGCGCCAAAGTTGCGGTCATCAGCTAGTTATTAATAAGATAAAAAAACTTATGTATGTTACAGTTCATTTGATTGTTGCTTAAGCAAGGTATCGAACAAAAATCAAAATGGTAGAATGAAAGTATATGCATTTTTTTATTGGATACGAGCAAATGGTTCAGCTGATGGTAAGTGCAATATCTGCCCATAACAGATGCTGTATCACTCAAAACATGTGACACCACACTGCGCCCGTCACCCTGAGACATCATTTCTTAAGTCTCATATGCCCAGTGATTACGCTAGCTCACAGTGCCCTTCAAATTGAAACCCAGTAATGTTTGCACACTACTTACTGCTTTACGGCAGAATAAGTGGCCCTGGTGTGGTACCCACTTAATCGGATTCCTGGAAAGGAATCCTACCACCAGTAAGATGCATATTTAGAATTTGCTATTTACTAGCTTTCATTTGATACAATATTGTTATAAATATGATTTTTTTATATTTTTCTTCTGTTTCTTGATTCGGAGGCGTCATAATTAAATTTAAATATTATACCCTATTGCACTCCCCTAACTGAGAAGAATCGAGAGACACCTCATATGTTAAAATCTATCAAGCCGTTATTCTACACAGCGTGCCAAAGAATAAGACATCATACATACTCTAATAATACATTACCCTCCTCCTGGGGCAGTCAAAATACAGTCTTACCATTTTGAAAATTGAAATAGTAGGTTACAAACAACGCAAAACACGCCCGTATTATCGATCTTAGGGACCTCCAAATATATAATTTTGTACCCCGTATTTTTGTTCATATCTGAGGCCTGTTATACAAGGAGAAGGGTTTTTCGTACAAAAACCCTTCTCCTTGTAGCGGATGCTACATGTGCTTAAGAGAATCTATCACCCCATCCCATCCCGTGGGTGTCGTAAAAGTCAACAGAGGGAAAATAAAAATCAGGAGATGGGCAGCAGCATCTTCCTGGACAATATGAATAAATTAACTGCGGTTGCTAACCCAAGCATGGCAACTATGGCAAAATCCCCCCAAAATGGGAGCTACAAACTTTTGTGGCAATTTATGGGGGAGGCCTATGTTCATCAGTTAACTAGTGATAGGCTGAAATGATGATGATGATAATGACATGTGCAAAAATCTATATCGGTACCAATTGCTACCCTACTATTAATTTTCATTCAATATTGTTGTTGGTCAATAAAGTGAAAGAATTTTCTCGACTAATTTATTGTCCATTAGTGTAAGCGGTTTACACAGTTACAACAAACAGGAAAGCGGCAATTGTATAACATATTAAACAAAAAGCAATGCAACATAGTTATGCCACTTGATGTTATTTTAACAACCCGTTTTCCCAATTCGTTTTCTGAACACTAATTTGTAGTGTTACACTAATGCATAAGCCAAGAGTGTTATGTTCTATACATATTTAAAAAATAAATATCATTGAATTATAAGTGAGCGGATCGTGAGGTTTGCGACGACACGGATACATGCGTATCCGTGTCGTCGCAGTAACTAAAATTATGTGTCCACATGGGTGAGAAAGTGGGAGCGTTACTTGAATGAATCTGCTGCGTATACTCTTACTTATAATAACTAGTGGTCGACCAATAATCAAAATTCCATCGTAATTTGTTAACCTTTTTATTGAATTTAATAGCTTTGTACAATCCTCCATATAAACTAACTACGTCAAATCTCACACCCATCCGTAAGCACAAGATGCTTAAAAGTGGTACAAAGTTTTCTCTTCACGTATTAATATTTTTCGAGCGTCAATTCGGGGACTCGCGGACATCCTGCTTTCGAGTGTCTTTCAACGAAAAAAAAAATGGTGCTTACCTGGTACATCATGTACGCGCGGTAGAATGATGATGATTCTTTGTTAAGTGGTAAAAAATCTTTACTGATCATTGTGAATCATTTTATTGAGTTTCATGAAAAGACTCATATTTACGGAAACGTAACTATTAATCTTTCTAAATACCGTATAGTACCGGCCTAAGAGAATCTACCACCCCATGTCATCCTGTCGGTGTTGTATAATTCGACAGAGGAAAAATAAAAACCAAGAGGTGGGCAGCAGCATCATCCTGGAACATCTGAATAAATAAACTGCGGTTTCCAACCCGCCTGCCAAGCGTGGTAACTATGGCACTTTATGGCGGAGGCTTATGTTCAGCAGTGGACTAGGTATAGGCCGAAACGACGACGATTACGACACTATTCGAAATAAAAAAACCGAAAAAAATATTTAAAACACAGTCAAATAAAGGAAAATGATCCTCAAATATTCTTAAATGGTCGCAACTCGCATGCAGAAGTTTAAACATATAGTTAACTGGTGTAATAACTAGCTGTTCCCCGCGGTTTCAACAAACGGACTATCGAATGCAAAAATAATGATTAGTATTTCCTGTGAAATTAGCGAGTTCAAATATACAAACTCCCCAGCTTTGTCATTTAAACAAAGTTTTCGACTACGTGTTTAAAAAATATTTTTAATTTCGCCTTCTATTATGTTATATCTTCTTTTATGAATGCATCTATTTTATTTTATAACTCCATAGTGTCGCATTTCCACTGTATGCTGCATGCGCAACTTCCGCAACAGTGAAATTTTTAACCTCAATGCGCCAAAAGGTAAATTCATGTTTTAAAAAAACATTTATTAATATAATGGTTGCATTTGACCTCGTTTAATAGTAATGAACTATAAACTGATAAGTCCGACACTTCATGTATATTTGATTAGGGTAGACCGGGGATGGTTGACCACGTTTTTTGTTATAATTTTTTTTTATAATTTTTGTCTAGGTGTCAATGACAAATATTGTAAACTGTGGCAAATTTCATAGGAAATTATAAAGAAAATATTTTAATTGGATATTACAGAATAAAATCGGGATTTTTTCAGTTTAAGAAAACCTCTCCGAGATGGGCTCCAACTGGGACTTTGGCTTGAATTACGTGATGACAAAATTTAATTTGTGATAATAATTTCACAGAAATATTCTTGGTGACACAGCATTTGTTATGGGCAAACGTTGCACTTACCATCAGATGAACGTTTTGCTCGAATCGTCACTCTATCTACTAAAAAAATTCATTATTATAACACATTCAGAGACTCTCTCGACACCTTTCAGAGTTTCTTTCCTCGCCGTATTTCTTTAATAGGTTCTCATTTTTTGTAGAAATGGAAACAGTTAAAATTAATTACTAAATATAAAGAAACCCGACTGCGAACAATCTGGCAAAAATACAATGGAGACTATTATTAAAACAATATTGTAACAATTAAACTCCCGTGTTAAAGAGTATTACAGCCGGATACATATAAAAGTAAAAATTGTTCATTGTATAACTATATTTTATTAGTTTGAATTATTTTACTGGTGGTAGGATTTCTATGCAAATATTCGTCTAGAGAGGTACCGCCCCAGGCAAGTTATTCTGCCGTGAAGCAGTAATGTTCACACATTGCCATGTTCTGAAGGGCAGTGAGAGCTAGTATAATCATTAGGCATATTAGATTTAAGAATTGAAGTATTTGGATGACGGGCGCTATTTGATGCCACACAGAAATGTTCTGGTTGACACGTCGTTATACTTACCTTTACGTAACGTTTTGCTCATCTCCTCACTTTATCCAATAAAATAAATCATAAGTTTTGCAGAATTCTTTATGGTTGGGTTTCTTTATAATTTAATGATTAATTTTTATCTCCACCTTTGATTTTTTTTTTGTAAACGATAAATATTTTCGAAAAATTGCAACAGCATAGTCAACTAACCCTAATAATACGCAATTGGCATACCAACCTCGAACGGAGCTTTCAATAATTCACTAAATTAAAATGCTTTGCATAATAGTCATAATTCGTATTTGCATACCTTAAATAATAATTTACTTTCAATTTAAAATTAATTTTGTATGAACTAGATTATAAATTACAATGTAAGAACAAAAAAAAATACTTAGTTATCCCAATCATTGATATTGCGCTCTCACTGCCAGTGAGTCATTCCCTTAGGTCTCGCATTCGGTGCGAATGATCGGTCCAGCAGCTAGCTTTCTTTGAGTGTAACGTTTATACTCTCACTCAAACCTGAATGAAGTTAGGAGCAGCTAGTCTACCTACCCCAGTCCCCAACCAACCACGGTCTGCCCTATACTGTATATGTGGGTATATGTGGTCAGTTTATATATATATATATATATATATATATATATACATGTGTGTGTGTGTGTGTGTGTTTCCACTGATGGTAGGATTCCTATGCAGGTATCCGTCTAGGTAGGTATCACCACATTGCCAGTTGTTTTGCCGTGAATCAGTAGTGTCCAAACACTACTGTTTTTCGGGTTGAAGGGTACTCAGAGCTTGCTTAATTACTGGGCATATGAGACTTAAAAACTGATGTCTCAGAGTGATGTGCGCAGTGTGGTGCCACTCAAAAATGTTCTGAGCATCTCCGCATTTGTTATGGGCAGACGTTGCACTTCATCATCAGGTGAAAAAATCTCGTCACTTTCTTTAATAACAAAAATATTTTAAATCATCGATTTAGTTTCTCTAAATCTACCACTTCGACTCATCGTGTGGGTGTCGTAAGAGACCACTAAGGAAAATCTCATGGATTCCGACAGGTGGTGGAAGTCAGATCTAAAATAAACTCGGATGTAAGGCTATTAAAAACACGCCTGCCAAGCATGACAATTACGGCAAATCCTCCCTTTTTGGGAGAGCTCAACGTCCAGCAGTGGACTGTAAGCAGGCTGAAAGACGCGTTGGCGTACCTGGGATATTGAGTCGTCTCGAACCGAAGTGTCCTAAGAGGCGATTACGTACCAAAATGGAGGCGACGTGGTTCGCTACCCATCACGTCATTCAATACCCACGGGGCTGAAAAGTGGGCTACGTGTGAGGCTTCTGCCTACCCCTTATATGGTAAAAAGGCGTGACTGTATGTATTAAGTAAAAGTATTACCCTATATACGAGGGTGGATTGAAAAGTACTCGGCCTAACACAGATCCATTCAATTCTAAAAATCAAATCTACCCACATTATTTAGTTCAGTTCAGACTAGTTCATTGTGTGAAGTTCGAAACGTGTGCGATAATTAGTTGTGATTTTATAAATTTATTAACAAAGTAATCGGTCATAATTTCCGCGAATGGAGCAAATCGAGCAGCGTGCCGTCATTAAGTACCTCCATAAGAAGGGGCTATCATCAAAAGCCATCCATGATGACATGGTCAGTACATTAGGCGATTGTGCTCTGTCATATTCATCCGTCAAAAAATGGATAGCAGAATTTAAGCGTGGTAGAGAGAGTGTGAAAGATGAACCCCGCTCTGGAAGGCCTTCGACGTCAACTACTGACGAAAATATTAAAAAAGTACTTGATTTAATAATGGGAGACCGCAGATTAAAAATTAGAGAGATAGCCGAGATTACAGGCATCTCTTATGAACGAACTCAAAACATCATTGTCAACGAGTTGGGTTTCCACAAGGTGTCTGCGAGGTGGGTTCCGCGACTGCTTTCAGTTGAACAAAAAAGGACGCGATTGACTATTTCACGCGACTGTTTGGAGTTATTTGAAGCCGATGCAGATGATTTTTTGAATCGTTTTGTTACTATGGACGAAACATGGGTTCATTACTGTACACCGGAAACAAAACAACAATCAAAACAGTGGAGAAGACCTGGTTCACCACCCCCTAAAAAGGCTAAGTCGATTTTGTCGGCAAATAAGGTGATGGCTTCAGTATTCTGGGACTCGAAAGGTGTGATTATGATTGATTATCTTGAAAAGGGTCAGACTATAAACTTTGATTACTACTGCACCTTACTACGTCGTTTACGAGAGGAAATAAAAGAAAAACGTCGAGGAATGCTCAGAAGAAAAGTCCTGTTTCATCAAGATAACCCCCGTGTTCACACGTCAGTACAGTCAATGGCTGGAATTCACAACTGTGGCTTTGAACTGTTACCGCATCCGCCGTATTCACCTGATCTGGCACCATCAGACTTCTTTCTGTTCCTTAACCTAAAAAAGCACTTGGGAGGTCAAAGATTTTCGACAAACGACGAGGTCAAAGCAGCTGTAGACGCATATTTTGACTCTAAGGAAGAATCATTTTTTTTTAACGGTCTAAATGCTTGGAAGGGGAGGTGGCAAAAGTGTATTGAACTTGATGGTGATTATGTAGAAAAATAAAAATATAACTGATTTAGTATGTGTTTATTTTCTTGGTTAGGCCGAGTACTTTTCAATCCACCCTCGTATATATTATACATATATTAATAAACTATTTTTATGAGGTCCTTTTCCGTTTTTACTTCTTTAATATGGGTAGTATCGGTTTTTCTGGCATTCTTTAGACATAACGAAAATTATTTCTCAGCTGCAGCCTGTTTGTTTTGCTGCTAATCCTATTTCACCCGCTGTTATTGGCCTTAGATGAGTCTGGCTGCTGCTACGAAGTCCTTCACATTACAGAAGCTGATTATAATTGGTTTGGTATGTTCTTTTTCGTGCGTTATAATTCTCGTAATAAAGTTCATCTGAATTTTATTAATCGGATATTGAACCTTAGATCCGATTTTGGCAAGGATATTAAATAAGTTCTCATTACCTGCTTGAGGTATGCCTTATATTTCGACACCATTTATTCTAGTCAAATATTCAGTTAAGTTTGTTTAATGTTTCAGTTTATCTAGCCGGGCTTCAATAATGTCTACTCACCCCACCCTCGTATTATATCCTACTGCTAAGCACCGGCCTCCTCTTTTTCCGAGAGGGTTTTGGAGCTGGGAAGAATCCGCCACCCCGCTCCAATGCGAGTTTGTAAAAAGATATATTTTTGATAAATAAGAAATTTTTTTTGTTTCTCAGACATGCAGGTTTCCTCTCGATTTTTCCTTCACCGCCGATCACGTGGTAAATCGGCACTTGATATTGCAATTAACAATTTTAGTGGTGCCGGCATCGAGTGTCGAACTCAGGTTACCCTCGCCTAAAAAATATGTAAATACAATATAAACTTACAAATTATTTTGTTTTTACTTTAATCTCACTATTTTTCTCCTTTTTATTAAATATTGTACAAATAGGACTCCCAAACGTACTACATATCTTCTTTGCAGGTTTTGTAGATAGGCTCTGGAACTTAATTTTTACTTCATCTCAACATCACGGTGTCTGTTAGAAAAGACATTCATCATCATTTCAGCCTATCACTAGATTGCCACAAAAGTTAGTTGCTCTTATTTTGGAGGGATTTTGCCATTGTTGCCACGCTTGGCAGGCGGGTTGGCAACCTCAGTTTATTTATTTAGATGTTCCAGGAAGATGCTGCTGTTCATCTCATGCGTTTTATTTTCTCTCTGTCGACTTTTACGACAACCGCAGGATGAGATGGGGTGGTAGATAGTCTTAAGCCGCTACCACACGGCCAAGAAAAGAATTACGTGAAAGATATTACGTAAAAGTAACTGTATAAAGGTGAAATGAACTTTGCGCCAACATTATCTCGAGTACAGTATGTAAGAAATAAGTACTAGGGTAGCAGAAACGCTCAGCGATTGTTACGTCACGAGTAGACGATTCCGCGGTAGACGTCGCAATGAGTCACCGCAAGCTATCAATGACGGACGCGATCGCGGCTGGGATCGCTTCTCATTCCGACTATTTTTGAACGTGCAAGGTGTGCGGTAACAATCACGTTGTGTCGATAGCAACTGTTGAATATTCATGATTGTTCCGTAGCTGGTTCTTAAATGGGCAACCGTGTCAAATATATAATAAATTGAAGTTAATAAGCGATTTATTTTCTCGAGGTACAACTGTATCGCTATTCATTTCTCCAACGTTTTCTTACTTGGTTATTTACATAAGCGTAATGTTTGTGGCACGGAAATGCTGTTCAATTAGCAATACAGTGTTGCTGCGTTGCGTATTATCGACGAGAACTAGAATCCCAATTACTGGCAAGGAGGTATTGCATCTTAGTCAAGAGCTGAAACTTACGCATCTTTATTCTTCTTCTTCTTAAGATGGATGTTGACATTGATTAGCCACAGTGAACACAATCAGCTGGATAATAATCCTACGATGAGTGGTCCTTTGTTTTCTTTTTATGGACGAAATTTATGAAACCAGTGAAGTCATTGCACAGACTATATATATAGAGATAGTATGTGCAACGTCCTGTGTCAATATCAACGTAGTTGCTGTGTTATTACACACCACCTTGACGCATTCCTGCGTCCCTGAGTCCCCTCGCCCTTATATAAAATAATATAATTAAGCCTTCATGCGAGGCACTGCAGTGCAAACTCTAACCATTATTTGAGATTTGTATACTTTAAATAAAAAAACGCCTTAGAAGTGAAACTTATGTTTAGAAATTTTATTAAAGTATAAATAAATAAATATGAAATAACAAAAATATTACTTACTGCTAAATAACTGCACAGTAATAAATAATTTTTAATCAATCGATAAATATTCATTAAGAATTTTTCTCTTACCGCTTAAAGAAATTCCACTTCAAAAAACATATAACACGAGAACATCGTGAGGAAGCATGCATCCGTGAGTAAAAAAAATTGCTAACACGTGATGTTCTCTATCTCACATTTGAGAAGCGAGGACCGTTCCCTGGTCTATTCTATATCCTATTAAAACGTATGTTTATTGGCTGTAATTTTTAAATAAATAAAAATTAATTAATTACATTTCATCGAAATATATTATGGGTGGTATAGAATAATCAAAGCTTGAGCTGTTTTCAGCCTCTGTCTATTTGTCTCTTAAATTGTTTAATACGTCTGGATAAGAAATGCTTTGGCATTGAGAGCCTCAAGTAGTTACCTACTTGAATGCTTAAGTAGTACATTTGTTGTCCTCGCTTTAAACCTTTTTAAAGACAATACATTAAAACGAAGGTTGTAAACTTGTACCGACTAACAAGTTCTGTTTTCTCTGCAAGTCTGACCATGAAGGTAATGATTGTGTATTTTGTGAGGAACGGTAGCAGTGCGGTCCAAGCTCGGAAGCCAATTATTTGTGTGTTGCACAAACATTGGTTACATCTGCGATTCGAATGAAAGACCCACGACATATTGTCGGCTGAGCCACAAGGCTGTATTGACGTTTAATAGCTTATGGCAATTTTTTTTCTATAACCGTGCTATGTCAGACTACCATTTTTTTATTTGTCGTTTGTTTGAATTTTTTTTATTGTATAAAGTGATGAAACGAGCAAAACGTTTACCTGTGGAAATATCGTTGTGACACCACACTGTGTCCATCACCGTGAGACATAAGTTTTTCAGTCTCGTATGCCCAGTGATTACGCTAACTCACAGTGCCCTTCAAACTACATTATTACAAGTTTTTATCATTACTTGATCTCGCTTTTATAGCCTCCTGCGTTTAAGGTAAGAAACCAGAGGTTTTGTATTAAGATGTATACTATATACACTCAGCGTCACAAAAATCGCACCTCTCTGAGTTTGCGCGAAAAATGGCTGTAATGGCTAGAAACGAATTATATTTATATAAATATTGGTATGTTTGAAATGGGTATTTGAATAGCTTTACATTATTAATAAAAAAATCATGAAATCATTAAAACATTTATCATTATAGAGCGTCAAAAATAAACACTGTCAAATGCTCGTTAGTAAGGACGCTAGTTACACCACCTAAAAAGGGTATAAAAGGGTCGATCTGGATGAAATATGGGCCAGTCGTAATTTAGACTGCAGTGAACACACGTGAACAAGTAACCCAAGTAAGAACAAGTAAAGATGGACACCAGCTCTGAAGAAGCCGCTCAAGTGATTGCCCTATTGCAGTCGGGGATGCGGCAGTGTGACGTTGCTCGACAGTTGAACCTGTCCCGTTTTTCAGTTCGACGGGTGTTCCAACGTTTTCAGCAGACTGGTGGTTATGTTAGAAAACCGGGATCTGGAAGAAAACGGTGCACATCAGAAAGAGATGACCGTTTCATCGTTACGACATCTTTACGAAACCGTTTTACAAATGCTGTTGAGTTGCAACAACAGCTTCGATCAACTCTGAGAACATCTGTGAGTGTTTCTACGATAAGAAGAAGGTTACACGAAGAGAGTTTAACAGCCCATAGACCTGCTAAAGGTCCAAAACTTACTGCACAGCATCGCAGAGATCGCCTAGAGTTTGCTCGCAATCATTGCGAGTGGACTCTAGAACAGTGGCGGACCGTACTCTTCTCTGATGAGACGAGGGTCTGTCTCTTTTGCAATGACAGACGTGGAAGGGTCTACAGAAGACAGGGGGAGAGGTTCACACAACCCTGCTTCGAAGAATCCGTCGAATACGGGGGTGGCTCGTGTATGTTTTGGGGCGGCATTTCCGTCGACGGGAAAACGGAACTTGTGTGCGTTTCCCGGACTCGGGGTGGCCGTGGGCAAGGGTCATTAAATGCTGGTCGGTACATTACTGAAATCCTGGAGGAACATGTGGTCCCGTATGCTGGTTATGTCGGTGATGGATTCATGTTAATGCATGATAATGCTCGTTGCCACACCGCGGCTATTGTACGGGATTATTTACAGGAGGTCGATATCCCTGTTATGCATTGACCAGCACGAAGTCCAGACCTTAACCCAATAGAACATCTCTGGGATGACCTAAAACGGCGCGTGCGAGCTCGAGATCCAGCTCCAGCCACTCTTCAAGAGCTCCAAGATGCGGTACTTGAAGAGTGGGAACAAATACCCCAAGAGGCTGTTGCGATCCTTGTAAGGTCCATGAAAGATCGCATGGAAGCCGTTATCAAGGCAAGGGGGGGGGGGGGGGGTAACACTAGGTTTTAAAAACTTTTTTGTATTTATTAAGTTTTTTTTTAAATTATTAATTTGCAAATTTGTACATACCCTGTCTTTTTGTTTAATTTCTCTTTCGTCTCGTTATAAAAGTAAAATTTAATTAAAATTCCTGAAAGCTAATGAAATAACCTTTCGAATGATACCCTCAAACCACAACATTGCCATTGGCCTGTTGTGTTAAAATAGTATTTAAATTATTTTTTTCGGATGTGCGATTTTTTTGACGCCGAGTGTAATCGTAGTTGGTTCACATTCGTGCTTATCAGTGATTAAGTGATGATAATTTGTTTACGAGAAAGTTGTAACAATCGTTGACAGCCAGTTGATTTTTATTTTAATCAGATTTCTATTAGTTTACTTCTGTCACGTGCACTGAGTTACACGCGCTTTTTTTATTTAACTTCTGTCACGGAATGTTTTTATAAAATCGTCTAAAAATACCGGCACAAAATCTAAAAGAACACCTTATCACCTTTAAATTTCTAATTTTTCTAATTTTTTTAAAAAACTATGCCCCACAGTAGGATTTCTCTTGTGTCGTGGGTGCGTTTTACATACATAAATTCCACATGCACAAACACCCAGACCCGGAACTACTATCTGTAGGTCATACAAATATTTGTCCCGTGCAGGAATCGAACCCGCGACCCGCGGCGCGGAAGCCAAGCGCTTAACCACTGCGCCAACCGAGCCGAAATAAACACTTTCATTGCTTTGCTTTGTTGTCACTCCAGAAAGTTCTGAAGTAATGTAGGTTGACTCTTAACTAGATCTAGCGACGACCTGTCCAAGAGTGTGAGAAGTCGTAGGATGCAGGTGGCTCAGAACCATATTTGGACGCAATCTGTGGTCAATGCCTATGCTCTGCAGTGATCTTGTGATTAACTCAAATGATGAAGGCGAACAACTGTTGTTTACCATCCTATACGCATATAAATACTTATAACTACTACAACGTTTATAGCCTAATAAGGAAGATAGGCAAAGGCGTCAGTAAGTCACGAACGTAAACATTTCGCCTTGGCAAGTACTACGCGAGGCGACAGCCGATTGTCCACATTTCTATATATGCAATGTCGTTACGATTTATTAGACTATTATTATATTTTATGCGAACAGCTGGCTTACTGGCAAATCTATTTAGTTGAGATCGTTTTGTAGGTTGCAGGTTGCATATTATAATAGGCATATTAATTTTGTAAATATCGCTACATATGTGAAGTTAATACACAGGGCCCTATTTGAAAATCAGAGTTGCAGTACTTTAGTGCTGCAGCAATTAGCTGAAATAGAGACCTTTTTGGCTTCACAATTATTATATTTTTTTTATTTGCGTTGCTATGTTGCAATTATTTTGTTTTATTTTTTGTGATGTCAAATAAAATCGTTTCTTTCTTTGTTCTCTTTCTGGTTTTAGTTTCTGATAGATGGCGCAGTAACCTACAATTCTGACCTTTGCGGTATTTAGAGTATCTCATTGCAATTACCTGTCTAAGAATAATAATCTCATCCCGTAGGTGACGTCGACTTTTATTTTAAGTCGACGGTGGAAAAATTAAAACCAGGCGGTGGGCAGCAGCATCTTCCTGGAACATCTGAATAAATAAACTACGGTTGCCAACCCGCCCGCCAAGCGTGGCAAGAAATTGGCAGAATCCCCTCAAATCAGACCTACAAACTTTTGTGGCAATCTGTGGGGGAGGTCTATGTTCACCAGTGGACTAGTGATAGGCTGAAATGATGATGATGTCCTTAAATTTTGGACTAAACTAGCAGTGTCATCGTTTACAAACCATTTTGGAAGTAATGATATGTAATTTTGAATGCATTTTCAAAGCCATTTTAAATTTTTCATGTAATAAGGCCATTCTTTCATTTCAAATAACTGGTAATATCGATTTCAAATGATGCTTGTTAAGGTGAAGATGGTTTACTAAATTTTGTGACGGATGCTTAAAATGTCGTTAAGCCAACAATTAATATATAATTATACTTCAGCGAAATTAATCAGAAAATAATCCAAGGACGCGACAAATTCATTAAGTTTCCGTAAAACTAACTTATCTCTCATTATTTAGGTTAGTGGGTTGTAAGTTCCTGTGTAGTGAATGTCACTGTTCTCATGAAAACGTTATTTACGAGTTTAATATTTAATGTAAAGTTGATAACATGGTAACATTTCATTTAAATTACTTGTCACTAAAATTTAAACTAAGACCCGATTTCACCGATTGCTTTGAAACCAAGTTTAATAAAAGCACGTTTTGCTTAACTGAGTTCATATGTATCATTTGATCTCGGTTTTCGTCTAACTGATTTCACCGACTCCATTTTGATCGCGTTTAGAAAAACGAAGTTTACATGAAATATCGTCACAATCTAAAACAAAAAGACGATTTATTTCGTATTTTGCGACATCAAGCCGCCTGTTTTTATGCATAGGTTACATAGGTATGCAAACAATAAATAATTGGAATTAAAAATAATTTTTGTGTTTACATAGTTGTGCAATTGACAATGACAGCTCTCTAAACGCGTTTAAAGAGCTGAACGTCGAAAATTGAGCGTTCAGAATTTGAACCGCGTTTAGCATTGACTGCGTTCATTTGATGTTGATGAAATGCAAACTGTAGCATTGAACTCAGTTAAACGCTTAAACTTCGTTTTTCTTGAACTGATCGCGTTTAGTTTCAACGGTGAAATCCGCCCTAAATGTAACCCTCCTCGATATGTTTGTAATATAAACAATAAAAGCGATGATCATGTCCTGTCCCAATTTCGACCGCGTAGAGAATTCCCGAATTCGAAGCTATCAACTGCGTAGGATATATTAAAGTGCCGCAATTGTACGCTCTAACACAGTAACTCACTTGTTCTAAAAATATGCGAGGCCTATGTAACGCTCATGCGATAAGATCGGCGGTAAGTATGCAGTGTTGTGGCTGGTTAAGTAATTACATACATACAGTCACGCCCCTTTCCCATTCGGGCGGACAGAGACCACATCTTTCCACTTGCTACGATCCTCACAAATCTTTCGCTTCTTCTATTATCATGAGCTGTGAAAACTGAAATCGTTAGCCTATGTCGACCATTACCGGCTTGCCCATTCACGATCGCCTCATAAATCTGTTTCGTCAATCTTCCAAGGGGCCATCCTTTAATTACGTGAGGTTCGAACAGCGGGCAGGGTTTTAAAAAATCACGATTAATGACTATGGGGGGGGGGGGGGGGGGAGTTAACGTGACTATCACATATATTTTGTACCTAAGTAAGAACACTTGTTCTCAATCAATGTACATATATATCTGTGAATACATTTAATGAAACTAACCTCTAATTTTTAAAAATATGTTTCATTGCCTTATTACAATTGAATTTATTTTTGTGACTTTAAAAAACTAGAATACTAATATTTATAAAGTTATATGTTGGTATATATTTATGTTAATGCCCTTAGAAAAAAAAAGAAACAAGGAAATATCTCATGGGTGTCGTAAACATTGACTCGAAAGCTATGATTTTTTTCTTTTTTGTAACGATGCACCGCAGTATGATTTCTTCTGTATCGTGGGTGCGTTTTACAGACAAATTTCACATGCAGGCTAGGATTCGAACCTAGGATCCGCGGGGTAGAAGTTTGGTACTCTGACCGCTAGGCCACCCGATCGTCGCGGCCTTTTTTGACATATAGCATAATAACCATCTCGAAAAATCCTTATTCGCCAGCGATAGTATATTTTTTATATAAATATTACGACTGTCGATAAATTAACTTGCGGGCTTGACACAGGACATCTAACGAGGCATGATATCCATATAATAAAATTGTAACTGGCCGATGTCTGTTCATAGGAGATATTTATGAAAATGAATATGAGGGGTCTCTATAAGAGCAATAGAAACCAAACAATTGACTTTAGATTTTTTTTTGTCTGCCTGGCTGTATGTTTGTACGCACATCACGCAAAAACTGCTGCACGAAATTGAATTCGCTTTTCACAGTTGTATTTCTGAAGGTGAACTTAAAATCTGTTGCATGTTTCATCTTGATACACCGCCTAAAAGCAGAATTATTATAAAAGCTAGCGTATGTAAATTTTAACGCGATAATCTCAGAAAGTACCTATTTGATTTGAATACATATTTTTGCATTAGTTAGCCTATTTATTAAGGAAGATTATCCATACTAATATTATAAACGGTTACGGAAGTAACTTTCTCTGTCTGTTTGTTACCTTTTCACAATTCAACCACTGAACCGATCTTGACGAAATTTGACACAGAGATAGCTTGCATTCTGGAGACGGACATAGGCCGCATAATACTTTTTGCCTAAATCAATCAGTTCCCACGGGATAACAAAGAACCTATATGCACACGGATGAAGTCGCGGGCATCAGCTAGTAGGTTAGAAATTTTCAAGCAACAACTTCATGGTGCCGCATCCTGAGAACAAAACGTTACCGTGGTCGGGTTATTTTATTATTAAAAGCTAGATAATAATAAAAAAAATCGCGGATGCTTAGCCAAATACTCGAATCCAAAACGATGACTTCAACGCAGAGGTTCCAGGAATATATTGCGATGATTGAACAATGATCTAACGTTTTTCGGTAATGTTTAATCGTCTTAACTTCATACAATACAATTTTCCTTATCGCGATTTTGGAATTACCCTCGTCCAAACTGCCGTCAGCATTGTACACTAACAATGAGCTCTAACGTTGTGTTGCCATCTTGTTATGTATTCTGCGGAACAGTTTTTTATACGATGCGAAAGTTATAAATAACTAGCTGATGCCCGCGACTTCATCCGCGTGGGGATGTAGGTTTTTTTTTAATTTACTGTTTATGTACACATAAAAATAACAGTAGAAATTACAAAGATAGTAAATTAGTACAAAGGCACTGCTTATTTCATGATGAAATTTCTTCCAGCAGGCCTGTTACTGGATATCCTTAAAGAGAAGCAGACTCGATGTGCTCTTTTGATACAACAAATAGAAAAAAAAGAATGTTATAAAATCACTAAATATATGTTTACATATACACACACACTGACATAATCACATATATTTTTTAATATCCCGTGGGAACTATTTATTTTCTGGGATAAAGAGTATCCTTTGTTTGTCTCTAGGATGCAGGCTATCTCTGTGCCAAATTTCTTCAAGATCGATTCAGCGATTGAACCGTAGAAAGGTAACAAACAGAGAGAGGGATCGAGACAGTTACTTTCGCATTTATAATATTTATCATTAGTATACTAATATAATATTACTATTAGTATGGATAACTGGGACCAGTTTTAAGTCAATGTTTCATGATGATTGTTTCACCGGTTCCGAAGCTATGAACATTTTTTCGATAATATTCCACAGAAACTTTATAAAAACCTGTTTAAACAAAACTTAAAAGTCCACGCCAACGAAGTGGCGGGCAGAGCTAGTTCTTGCTAAAATAACAACATAACGAGTCACGCTGTACAAAACCGGAGACGTAGCACACTCTCAGATGATGAATGAACATTTCACAATACGCAGATCGTGTTCTTAAAGTAAGACAAACGAGAACACCGACCGCGTGGCCTACTGGTCAGAGTTACCTGACATCTACGCCTCGGGTCTTGGGTTCAAATCCCAGCCGGATCCAACATTTGCCCTAAAACACAAATTGTTGGTTTTCGGGTCTGGTTCTGTTGTGATTGTCCCAGTGTTGCTGACACACGCATTTTCAACAATAATTGCGTGAACAATTTGTATTTTTGCACAAATCTTGATTCCGGTTGCGATCCGAACCCAGGACCTGCGGTGAGAAAGTCTGACCATTATGCTACGCGGTCGTTTTAATCGGTATGGACGTGTAGTTACGGCGGTACGACGTAATCTGTAAACATGGTCGTTGCTAACATAAATACTCGTCCAATTATACCTACCGGCGGCGTCGCAGTTCCCAAAGTCACGTGCTGTTTATGCTATTGACTCTTAGCAAGTGTACAAGTTTTTCTTAGGTTAATGATCTCATCTTCTTGGAACGTAACTCCACTTACCAACAAGTGGATTCGTGATCAAACGTTATATATATATAATGAATTTTGTGTTTACTATTCCCTGTATGATCTTACTTACTAAGGTTTGCATACATACAAACAAACAGTCACGCCTTTTTTCCGTATAAGGGGTAGGTAGAGGCCACTCACGTAGCCCACTTTTCACCCTCGCGGGAAAACGAGACGTGACGGGTGGCGAACCACGTCACCGCCATTTTAGCTTATTCAGGCAGCTAGAGAAGATGATGTCCTCCCAAACAGCCCCGCATGCTTGAGTAAGGCTAGCCCACTTTTCGGGCTACGGATGTGGTCTCTGCCTACCACCTCTGCCTAGTCCTCTTATACGGGAAAAATGCGTGCCACTATTAATGTTTGGATGATGATGATAATAATAATAATAATTTTCCTTGATACGTAGACTTGCCATAGCAATAAAATTTTCACGAGTCATTAACTCTCAGTCACGTGTGTTGTCGGTTCTTAATATATAATAATGCCGAGTTGCCTAACTTAAAGATTCGTGTTAGGATTTAACATAAAGAAAAGCAATCCAGACAAAAATGTATTTATTGAAACTGTCGATGTACCTCTTATGTGATGTAAGAATAAAACGTCTTCAAAAATTAACCTCGAACCAACATCAGCATCTACTTAGTCCTAGCTATGTTTTTACGGGCATAAATTTCACAAGCACAACAGAACCAGACCCGAAAACCAACAATTTGTGTTTTTGCACAAATGTAGGCTCCGATTCGAACCCAGGACCAGCAGCGTATTAGTCAGGTACGCTAATCAATAAATCACTAGGCGGTTGTCGCCACGTCATTGGTGCGGATTAGCATTAGAGAGGCTTCTCTTGTCTGGGTATTTAGGTTTTACATATTTCGAATGGATTTTCTGCCATACATTTTATTTTTAGATTTTTCTTTTAGTCGGCTTTTATGGCACGCATGGAATGATAACCTTACCCTGATTAACCTTAACTTACTACTACACGACTAAACCTACCTACGTGAATACAATAAAAACTGGGTTTTCTGACTCACAATCATGATTAAATAAAAGTAAAGTAACAGCCTATAAATGTTCCACCGCTGAGCACAGGCCTCCTCTCGTTTGTGAGACGGCTTTGGATTTGAAATGGCATGGAGTATTCATGAGTCCACTTCATTTATTACGGAGGTGTACGAATGCTGGTGGCAGGATTCATATGCAGGAATCCGTCTAGGAAGGTAGGTAACGCAGGGCCAGTTATTCTGCCGTGAAACAGTAGTGTGCAAACATTACTGTTTCGGTCTGAAGGACACTGAGAGCTATTGTAATCAATGGTCATATGAGACATAAGAACATATGTTTCAGAGTGACGGGCGCAGTGTGGTGTTACACGGAAATGATCTGGACGACACAGCCTTTGTTATGGACAGACGTTGCAGTTACTATCGGGTGAACGTTTCGTTTCATCAATTTATTCAATAAAAAATGCTCTATTATTGATGTAAGCTGTATGCTCGCACGCAATCGCTTTGCATCACACCACAGCAATTGATCTCAATAAGCAAAGTTAAATGACTGAGCCGGAAGCCGTGTTTTTAGTACCAATGTTTGTTGCTGTTGTGATGATTTTTTTTATTGGATAGAGCGACGAAACGAGCAAAACGTTCACCTGATGTAAAGTGCAACATCTACCCATAACAATAAAAATAAAAATACACTGCGCCCGTCACCCTTTGACATCAGTTCTTAAGTCTCATATGCCCAGTGATTACGCTAGCTCACAGTGCCCTTCAAACCGAAACACAGTAATTTTTGCACACTACTTCTTTACGGCAGAATAATGCATATGC
Organism: Luehdorfia chinensis; assembly: GCA_019845155.1. Classification (NCBI taxonomy): domain Eukaryota; kingdom Metazoa; phylum Arthropoda; class Insecta; order Lepidoptera; family Papilionidae; genus Luehdorfia; species Luehdorfia chinensis. The sequence continues at coordinate 4,295,386 of JAHVAK010000125.1, forward strand.
GACCTCTTCTGTAATCACACTGGTCTGATGTAATCTATGGTGTTATTTTTTTTAACTCGAATAATTTGTGTCTGCTGACTATACACGAAATTAATAGACGTCCAGATGATAACATTTGCTACGAATTTAACTTTTTGCAGAGTTAAGATGTTATACATGACGCCATCAAAATTGAAAATCATCTCAAAATGTATAGTCATGTTATTTTGATCGTATCCTGTTAGGACTGTGTACGGTTTTACTTGAAACTGAAATAATCTCATGAAAAAATAAAACTGAAACGAAGACATGTATTAAATAGCGAATAGAGAGCCATATTTTATCGCAATAAATTAAGGAAACCGGAGATACGGCTTGATCTTTCTGTAACTCAAGGCTCCATACAAATCAGGATCTAGTAAAAAAAACATGTGTGCAGTTCACACGCGGTACAAGAGGTGAAGCCTTTAGAAAACTAAACTTCGAGAGAATTAATCGAATGCAGAATACCAGGACTAGGATAATTAGACTAGGATAGCGTTTATTTATTTTACATTTATTCTACTAATTATCATATATAATATCCAGACTCCAAGTTTTCAATTTCAACAAATGAGACATCAATATTTCTTTAAAATACAGCGTCAATTACTGTTTTTGATCTTGATGTCGACCTAATGAGAGCAAAACCGACGAAGAAAACGAAGATTTGATAGATATCGAAAATATAAATATAATAGGAAACACTGTTTACTGTATTCTATCTCATTCTCTGGCAGGCTAATAGGCTACTCCTATAGATATATATGTTTGTCTCTTTTTAGTGTTGCTTTTTCGTTTCATCGAGTTACAAATTACAACGATTCTAAAGTAGTTTCATTTAAAAATTGTTTGATCGGAGACGACCTAATCCTAAAACAGGCGCGGCAACCAACGCGGATATAGCTCGGTTGGCGCAGTGGCTAAGCCCTTGGCATCTGCGCCGCGGGTCGCGGGTTCGATTCCCGCACGGGACAAATATTTGTATGGCCTACATATAGTTGTTCCGGGTCTGGGTGTTTGTGCATGTGGAATTTATGTCTGTAAAACGCACCCACGACACAGGAGAAATCCTACTGTGGGGCTTCGTTTTTTAAAGAAAAAAAAAATAACAATATACTCAATAATAAATATTAAAATATTTTCATCAAGGCGTTCTATTAATATCCAATTACTCTTTTTAAATTACTATTTTACGGAATTTAGTATTACCAATAATAATAAATAGGTTTATGATTAAGATTAAAGATAAAACAATTTCAGCCCTGGTTAACTCCTGTCTACGTTCAAGTGTCCTAGACTTGTCTAGCCCGACAGAGTAATTTCTTAGGAATTGCGCAAGCGTGACCCACGTGACTGCTCAATTCCGTAACACGATGAAGTAATTAACGTTTTACTTGACAGTATCATTGCCTAGTACATCGGCATAGACAAATATATATGTGCAAAGTGGTAGTTATAATTATCGTTATAGAGTCGAATTTGCTTACTGCGAAATTATTTGGCACTAGGTTAACAAATGCATTGCGTATTATTTTAAGAAATAAGTTTTATATTCGGAAAACTGTAAATAGACGTTTTTTTTATTGGAACGAAAAATTACCGAAACGAGCAAAAGCGTTCACCTGATGGTAAGTGCAAACGTCTGCCCTATAACAAATGCTGTGTCATCTAGAACATTTCTATGTGGCATCACACTGATACATCAGTTATTAAGTGTCATATGTCCAGTGATTACGCTAGGTCTCAGTGCCCTTCAAACCGATACAGTAACGTTTGCACACCACTGCTTCACAACAAAATAACTAACCCTGGGGTGATACCTACCTAGATAGATTCCTGCATAGGAATCCTACAACCGGTAAACTTTTGTACGTGTGTACATTTTTTTTTTAAATTTTGATTTTAGTTTTATTCACACTGATTGCTTTGTTACGTGTTCGTCTAATTTCGTCATACATATAAATTGTATTTCAAGGAACAACTAACACAATGAAATTGAAATGAACATGTATTAAATAAATGTAGTTTTGAGCCGCGGTAGCTTAGTGGTTGGGGTAATTATCTTAAGTTTTATAGTAGGCAAGCAATCCCAGTTAGATCCTCAAACTGTTTTAACTACTGAATTATGACATGTATCGCTGTGAAAGGAGACATCGTGAGGAAACTTGTATATGTGAATAAATAAATTATGATGTTATGAAAATACGGCAACTTGATACAATTACTGAAATCACTGTACGAGGATTGACTTGTGTTAGGATTAACGGGGCTTACACAGACTGGTTTAACATAGAAAAAGGAGTTACATAGGGATGTGCAGCTTCGCCGTGGTTGTTTAACCTATTTATAGACAATTGCTTGAAAGGTTTGAAAGTACGTTTGGATTAAGAATGAATGATCAAACTATCAAATGCCTCCTATACTACGATGATCAGTTTATATTAGCATCATCGGAGGAGGAGTTCCAGGCGATGGTTAATAATGGGCATGGTGCTCTACAAATCAAAGTAATGAAAATTAATGTAGATAAGACGAAAGTAATGGTTTTTGAAAGAGAAGAAAGTATGACGGATTGCACAGTTCTGATTGAAAGAGAAAGAGTGGAACACGTGAAAGAGTTTGTATAGTTGAGTTCAACATTTACGAGAGACCGCAAGTACGACAGTGATATTGAGCGAAGAGTGTTGACAGGGAATCAAGCATACGGATAACTGTATAACTTTATGTGTAGCCAGAAAGTATCTAAAAAGGCACGACTGGCTGTACATGAGAAGTACTGGTCCCCACACTTATGTACGGCAGTGAATGTTGGGTCTGGCAGAAGAAGGATGAAAATAAGATTAATGCTGAGGAAGTCAAATGTTCGAGAAATACAGCTGGAGTGACTTTGATGGACCTAGTGAGGCACAGCGTCATAAGGGAACGTTGCAGTGTGATAAAAGATGTAGTGACAAAGATAGAGAACGGGATGCTTAGATGTTTTGGACACGTAGAGTGGTTGGATGAAAGAAGATTGACGAAGTTGATTTATGAGGCGAGTATGAATGGGCAAGCCGGTAAGGGTTGACGTAGGCAAACGTATCACGATCAGATCGAGCAACCGACGAGCTCGTATGTTAACACTAATGAAAATAGAAAAAGCGAAAGATTTGTGTCAGGATCGTAGCAAGTGGAAAGGTGTGGTCTTTGTCTACCCCAATGGGAAAGAGGCGTGACTCTATGTATGTATGTTATAAGAATCTTTGTTTAGTCTACCAATCCGCATTGAAGCACCGTTGCGAACAAGACATTAGGAAGAACTGTTAAAAGGAAAATTGTAGCTATTCCTACCAGTAAAACTTGGCGTTTTTTATGAAACAAGGCCATAAGAAGTCTTAGGGGTTAATATTAAATAGGATATTAAAGACCAGCAACAACAAGATGTCAATCGACGGATCCAACTCGGCTGGGCAGCGTATGGGAAACGGCGTCACGTCTTCTCGTCGAGTGTACCTCAATGTCTCAAAACAAAAGGCTTCAACCAGTGCGTGTTGCCAAGATAACATACGGAAAAGAGACATGGTCCTTCAATGAGGAAGCTCAGAGTCGTGAGCTATGGAAGGAGCTATGCTCGGTGTTTCTCTGCGAAATAACTGGAGTTACCGGGCCGGCCGTATAGCTCGTAGAACCGATATCCGTTGGAGCAGAGATATTCTCTTAAGCCGCCACCACACGGCTAATCCATAATGTCAATTTTTGCAATTAACTTGTCTTTGATATTAATTTTTTATACAAACTAAGAGGTGAAGAAGATATCCAGCCGTGCTCTGTAGTAGCATGCCTCTATCACATCATAAAATGTTTGCCGAAGTTTACTACTAGAAAACTTCGCTCAAGACGATCTTCTTTTCATCGACCTTTGTCGAGCCATTGCACCTTCAGCTTAAAAGTCTTTCATTTATAAATATATTTCAATCAATAACTAATACCTTTAGTTAATTTCTCAATTTAATTAATTTATATCATAATATAACTATATTTATATTATGATATTAATTCGTCAGCGGGATAGGTGTCCGGTAGAGTAGAATAGCACCTACCTCTTTCCTGCCGAGGTGTCGTAAGAGGGGACTAAGGTATTCTACGGACAGCCTTTATACAGATCGTGGGAACGCAATGGGGAGTAAGAATTTTTTGACTTGCACTAAATTGCGACGACGTGGTACGCAACCCGTCACGCATCCTCTCCCGCGAGGGCGAAAAGTGGGCGACCTACCCCCTTAATTATGTGTGTATGTAATTAACTCAATGTTTAGTAATTAATTCTACTGTTTTATTATACTATATGTGCTATATTAAAATTGTAACCTGTTGTACAGTAAATCAATTGAAGGTATGCGTCATTTTTAAAGACTGCGGAAATTAGATTATGACCTAGAAAATCGTATTGGACCTCTAAGGCTTAAACGGCCTACAGTTCCATTTTTAAATTCTCAAGACGCTCTATTATCGCAAACAGGAGCTTTTGTCACTATGGACCTCCGTGGCAACTTCCTTTTTGCTATTTTTATTTTACCTGTTTTGGCCAAAGACTAAACAGTGTCAGAGATGCCATTATTTTGAAAATTCATGCAATCTTTTACTGTCAACACTATTTGAACTAATAATTATAAATCACACACACGAGTTTAAAATTATTATGGTACACCCAAAAGTAGTTTAATTTGAAGGATAATTTAGCATTGGAATTTTTATTGTTAAATTCGATTAATTATTAAGGTCACGCAATTTTAGAGTATAATCATTAAAACTTGACGTATTAGTCTTATTCTTTGACATTTTAATACGTTTGAGTACTTGTTACAAGAATTGTAAAAGTCTACTTTTTTTTTTCTACCTCCTTCTACTTTTACTGGTGGTAGGATTCCTAGGCAGGAATCCGTCTAGGTAGGTATCACCCCAGTGCCAGTTATTATGCCGTGAAGCAGACGTGTGCAAGCATTGCTGTGTTTCGGTTTGAAGGGCACTGTGAGCTAGCGTAATCACTGGGCATATGAGACTTAAATACTTATGTCTCAAGGTGATGGGTGCAGTGTGGTATCACACACACAGAAATGTTCTGGGTGACACAGCATTTGTTATGGGCGGACGTTGTACTTACCATCAGGTGAACGCTTTGCTCGTTTCATTACTTTATGCAATAAAAAAAAACCTTAAAGAATTTATTTCTTAATGTTATCAAGTTTATAATAATCATAACATAACGACTACCACGTTTATATAGAGGTCGTCGGAAATAGCGGCAACATGTCTTCAAATGCAGAAATTCTTGTGAGTAAGTTGATCATCCGTTCAATTAAAGACAATTGATTATTGTTAATGTTTGTGAAACGATCGAAGTGTCGCAACTCCATTACCGACTTGAGACAGAATATTCGATCGAAAACCTTTGTAATAACAAACAGTGAATGACTGAATATTTTCAGTGTCAAATTGTTCTAAAAAAAATTACTGGTAGAAGGAGGTAGACCACGAAGATCCCTATCAACAGAAGCTTTTTAATATTTGCCAGATGTTGCAGCTGTTAAAACTACAAAGAGTATATCAAACGGCAAAGAACATTAAAAATCTTTTTTGTCTGACATCTGTTCTTTACTGGTGTACTATGATATTTGACATTCAAACAAGCAGACATTTTGAATTATATCTCCGCATATATTTTAACTGAAACTACTTAGTTCAAAGTATTCGTTTTTAAATTATCATTGTCAAAGTCGCCGTGTGTTGACATAAGAAAATCCGATACCCAGTTTCGTCCCTTGGACCACCCAGGAACATGTAAACCCTGGATGTTCCTGATGGGTGGGATGAGATGGACAGCGGTATCTAGATAAAATGCATTTGCCAATTCGGCTGCCAACCTTGGCAACTGTTTTTTTATGCCCCACTAGGATTTTTTTGTGTTTTACAGGCATAAGTTCTACATGGCACCCGAAACAACTATCTGCATACCATATTGTCCTGAGCCTATGCGGACATTCGTCTAAGTCTAGGTACCACCGCAGGGCCAGTTAATCTGCCGTGCAGCAGTAGTGTGCAAACTCTGTACTGGGTTTCGGTCTGAAGGGTAGGTACTGATAGCTAGTGTAATTACTGGGCATATGAGACTTAAGAACTGTTGTTTCATGGGGACGATCATGGTGCCATACAGAAATGTTCTGGGTGAAACAGCATTTGTTATGGATACACGTTGCACAACTAGCTCGCCTCGTCTCTTTCTCCTATAAAAGATAGGATAGTACTCCGCATTACACCAATGATGATAGCGAATTTTCCATGCCCTCAAAACTATTTATTTCTCTGGCATTTTATTTTCCCCATGTAGTTTTCCCTTACCGCCATTCTACATTAATATTTTACTATCATCAGATTTGAGATTGTTAGTAAATCAGGATCTCAATCATTATGGGATTAACTATTTGACACATACTCTAATAACTAATATGGTAGTACAAATAGATCTATCATTCTGATATCCATAATACTAATATCCACGACGGGAAATTATAGCTGCGAATAGTTTGCATGGTTATTGATAATAAAAATATATAACATTTATGCTTACAGTTGACATTATTTACGATAGCACTGTATGTGCAATGTTTATTTTTGCTCTTTTATTGAAAATGTACTATATATTCTACATTAACTTATTATCTAAGTACGGAAGTTGTGCTGTTTTCGATATCGATAATCAGTCGCTGTGGTCCATGTATAAGCCTAATTTTCATACCCATATATGTGGACCGTCTCATCCCGTGGGTGCCGTAAAAGTCGAGATAGGGAAAATTTAAATCAGAAGATGGGCAACAGCATCTTCTTGTAACATCTGAATAAATAAACTGCGTTTTCCAAACCGCCGCAAATGCTACAAACTTTTGTGACAATCTATGGGGGACGCCGATGTTCAGCAGTGAACTAGTGATAGGCTGAAATGATGACGAGGATGATGATGATGTGACATGTCATTTTTTTTGTATATTTGATTTCGCTTTAGAAGTAAATAGTCGTCCAGCAGTGTCGCCTAATGTTTAATATAAGTGACGATCAGAAAAGTTGAAAATTATTAATTACTAGCTGTCCCGATCGATGATATACATATATACTTCCCTATTTGAATTGGATTTTGGAGTTTTATTTTTTTGCGCGGAACCCTAATTCTGAACTTAAGGTAGCCTAAGTACCCGCTATAATATCAGCTATCTGTCAGTGAAAGTCCCGTCAAAATCGGTCCAGCCTGTTTCGAAAATTAGCCGGAACAAATAGATAGAAAAAACTTTAAAAATTGACAACCTTACTAATACTGTCGGAAGCTGTTTACTGCCCTCCAAGCATGAAGTACGAGTTAGCGTACTAACCGACCCGATACCGATGCACCTTACATGCTATAATATCGGAAGTATACTAGTATGCAATGTCAGGGGCATGGGGACAATCACAATACAACCAGACCCGAAACATCTATTTATGTATTTGCACAAATGTTGGTACCGGCCTGAAATCAAAACCTAGGACCAAACCAATCCAATCAAAACAATTGTTACAGCGCACATTCTTATATATTTTATGATAAACATTAGCTGAAATTTCCCAACACATGTTTAATGGAAGATACTACGTTACAGTAGCACACATGCTTGCTGTTGTTTTAAAATAAGCCTTATAATAACAGAGTTTATTCTTTTATAATTATTTTTAATGAAAGCGTTTTAAATTATATCTGCAACAGTGCTTATATCAGCGCTCTATGCGTAGGCACTCTACCGTACAGCATAGGCCTCATATCTGACATATGATGTTCTCCTGGTCGATTTACGACCACGGCGACAACTACCAAATACTGTCGGAAGTAATCAACTGCATAAGGGATATTATAGTGCCACAGGTTTACGCACAAACACAGGGGCACTCCCGACCCGATGTAACCTACCCTTGCCCGATTTAACCCTCACGCGATAAAATCAGAGGTAGGCTAGGATGCAGTGTCAAAGACAAGGGGACAAAATAAATCAATCAGATAAAGCATAAAATTGAAATCCCTTCAAATTGACGGGTTTCGTAAATCTAATTTTAAATGCAAAAATATATTTTTCAATTTAAATTTAAAGGATGTCACGAAAACGCGCCATTATGATCACGTGACCGCGAGTGACGTCATTGTTTAAAAAATAAAACAAAGATTATTTGCAACGTTAATTTTTGCTCGCATTTTTATAATGAGTGTGAAAAATGACTATCAATCCTGTGCTGTGCCTTCTTGCGGGAACACTACTAAAGTACTTACAATATTAAGACGCCCATGAAGTTTTTTATTCATGTCCCGGTTAAAGCTGATATTCGAAATAAGTGGTTGAAACTTACTCGATTTAATGTATGAGATTTATCAGCGAATTAATTTTGTTGTGAAAATCATGTCGATGTTAGTAACATTGCAATACCTAATACTTTATTTCTAGTTAAATAACTCTACTTAAACTAAACTTTTTTAAGGTTATGTTGTTATTAAAGTCAATATTTATTGAACGATGATATCACTTTTTTGATTGTCGTTTTAAATCACGTGACTCCCAGATTAAAAATCTTAATCTTCATAAGGGAAACTTAAATTAATTAATTATATATTTTTCCATAATTGTATCGCTTCAGGGTTTGTATCAATAGACCAATATTAATAAATAATTAGTTTTAATTTGTTAGCATACTGTCAACTCGCGGATTGTCATCTTTTCTGAGTTTTAAACTAAAATTAAAAAAAAGTCATTAAATAACTTATTTATAATTATATACAAACATACAGTGACGTCTTTTTATCGTATAATGGGTAGGCAGAGGCGACACACGTAGCCCGTTTTTCGCCCCCGCGGGAAACGAGCCGTGACGGGTATGACAGGTGAACCTACGTCAGCGCCATTTTGGTACGAGTCAAAGACTCTGTTCCGTTCCCACGAGCAGTATAGTGACATAGTATTGCATATTATGGTGTTAATCTTCACGAAAGAAGTCTGTCCGTACAATACCTTAGTCGCCTCTTACGACACCGAGGCGAGTACAATTAGCACCTACCTCTTGCCTACCGAGGTAGGCAAGAGGTAGGTGCTAATTGTACTCGGCCTAATTATATATATTATTATATTTCTAGAAGTAATCGAAATGTTTTGGTCAAACCGATCAATAGTTGCGCTAAATGGATATTAATTGGTTTTTCTATTGACCCACATCAACGGAAACATCTTTGTGTTTGTTTGTTTTTAGTTTATTGTAGTTATAATACAATGATCGAATAACTTTTATTGTGATTGATCCCTAACAACTCTGTATTAATAGTTCTTCCGACGTGTATACCTTTAATTGTCTTGTATTGGCTCAATAGACGACGACGGTTCGCGGTCATGCAGAGACGTTGATTGACGTTTATCATTGCGTATGTTAAGTAGCTTCGTTAAGTGAAATGATATTACAGAGCTACCTACGACCATACTTTATAGCAGGTTAAATATTGTATATATATGAGTAGATCTACGTAACGAAAAACAGATCTACAAACAACAGAAAAGAAATGTCAAGCAAAATGCGTGACGTATCAAATACGAGGGTGGATTGAAAAGTACTCGGCCTAACACAGATCCATTCAATTCTAAAAATCAAATCTACCCACATTATTTAGTTCAGTTCAGACTAGTTCATTGTGTGAAGTTCGAAACGTGTGCGATAATTAGTTGTGATTTTATAAATTTATTAACAAAGTAATCGGTCATAATTTCCGCGAATGGAGCAAATCGAGCAGCGTGCCGTCATTAAGTACCTCCATAAGAAGGGGCTATCATCAAAAGCCATCCATGATGACATGGTCAGTACATTAGGCGATTGTGCTCTGTCATATTCATCCGTCAAAAAATGGATAGCAGAATTTAAGCGTGGTAGAGAGAGTGTGAAAGATGAACCCCCCTCTGGAAGGCCTTCGACGTCAACTACTGACGAAAATATTAAAAAAGTACTTGATTTAATAATGGGAGACCGCAGATTAAAAATTAGAGAGATAGCCGAGATTATAGGCATCTCTTATGAACGAACTCAAAACATCATTGTCAACGAGTTGGGTTTCCACAAGGTGTCTGCGAGGTGGGTTCCGCGACTGCTTTCAGTTGAACAAAAAAGGACGCGATTGACTATTTCACGCGACTGTTTGGAGTTATTTGAAGCCGATGCAGATGATTTTTTGAATCGTTTTGTTACTATGCACGAAACATGGGTTCATTACTGTACACCGGAAACAAAACAACAATCAAAACAGTGGAGAAGACCTGGTTCACCACCCCCTAAAAAGGCTAAGTCGATTTTGTCGGCAAATAAGGTGATGGCTTCAGTATTCTGGGACTCGAAAGGTGTGATTATGATTGATTATCTTGAAAGGGGTCAGACTATAAACTCTGATTACTACTGCACCTTTCTACGTCGTTTACGAGAGGAAATAAAAGAAAAACGTCGAGGAATGCTCAGAAGAAAAGTCCTGTTTCATCAAGATAACGCCCGTGTTCACACGTCAGTACAGTCAATGGCTGGAATTCACAACTGTGGCTTTGAACTGTTACCGCATCCACCGTATTCACCTGATCTGGCACCATCAGACTTCTTTCTGTTCCCTAACCTAAAAAAGCACTTGGGAGGTCAAAGATTTTCGACAAACGACGAGGTCAAAGCAGCTGTAGACGCATATTTTGACTCTAAGGAAGAATCATTTTTTTTTAACGGTCTAAATGCTTGGAAGGGGAGGTGGCAAAAGTGTATTGAACTTGATGGTGATTATGTAGAAAAATAAAAATATAACTGATTTAGTATGTCTTTATTTTCTTGGTTAGGCCGAGTACTTTTCAATCCACCCTCGTACATACGTATTTGAAACATTTCTATCCCGGAATGTAAGTGTTGTTTTTAAAAATTGTTGGTAGGCACAGCATCTAATTTGAACTCCTTCTTGGCGTCAATGTTTCAAAACGGCCACGACTAACGTACTTTGCTTTTATGTACAGAGTAGAACACTTGGCGTACTTAATGTCTAAAGGCAATTTCATAATTGTTTGTCTACAGCAATAATGTTTTCACACTACTGTTTGATGGCAGAATAACTGACACCACGGTAGAACCGATCTAGGCAGTCTCTTGCATAAGAGTCTACCACCAATTAAAGATTTCCACCCCGTCCCATTCCGTGGGTGTCGTAGAGTCAATTAAGGGCAACGCCTGGAAAATGTAATGGTTTCCGGCAGATGGCGGAACAACCATCTTGAAAATAAACAGACCGGCGTCTGGTCTGGCGATCACCAATCCCCCTGTCAAGCGTGGTTGTTACGGTACATCCTTTCTTCGGAGAGGCTTATGTCCAAATTTTTAACAGGCTGATTAAGGAGAGTGCCGTGTGGTGGCGGCCTAAGAGAATCTACCACCCCATCTCATCCCGTGGGTGTCGTAAAAGTCGACAGAGGGAAAATGTAAACCAGGAGATGGGCAGCAGCATCTTGCTGGAACATCTGAATAAATAAACTGCGGTTGCCAACCCGTCTGCCAAGCGTGGCAACTATGGCAAAATCCCCCCAAAACGAGAGCTGCAAACTTTTGTGGCAATCTATGGGGGAGGCCTATGTTCAGCAGTGGACTATTGATAGGCTGAAACGACGACGACGACGATTAAGGAGAGGCAGACGAAGAGCTCATTTATGGATCTTGGTAGACTGTCACTTGCGAGGAGACATAGCCTTATTGGTGCTATGCGCATCAAAATCTACATTACAAATTGTATTATTCGGATTTAAGGAAATATAGCTAACAACAAGAATATAAAGACTCATCAGAATATAGAAAATTAACGGACTGACAACTCTGTGACCGGGTTCGAGGCTTAGAAATAATGCTTTATTTTTATACCCTAATAGTGAAAGACTTCAGCTAAGCTGAATTTTAAAAACGTCTCCGTACCATTTGTCATGAATAAAATAAATATAGCAACCAAAGACATAACTCATAACAAAAGTCAACATAAAGTAAACGGTAACTCTTTGTTTTCCAGTATTGCTGGAAGCGTGCAATAACGACCATGTGTGCTTGCAAGACCGCGCCGGCTTGGAGGCGATCACCCAGCTCCATCGGCAGTTAGACGACGATGCCAACGGCAATGTCGACCTCAGCGAGAGCGACGATGTGAGTAGACCATTAGAAGTAAAGAGACAGCCTATAAACGTCTATTGGCTACAAGTCCCATCTTTGAGAGTGTTTTTTTTTTTTATTGTATCAAGTGACGAAACGAGCAAAACGTTCATCTGATGGTAAGTACAACGTCTGCCCATAACAAATGCTGTGACATCACACTGTGCCCATCACCCTGAGACAAGTTCTTAAGTCTCACATGCCCAGTGATTACGCTAGCTCACAGCGCCCTTCAAACCGAAACACAGTAATGTTTGCACACTAATGCTTCACGGCAGAATAACTGGCCCTGAGGTGGTACCCACCTAGACGGACTCCTGCATTTAGAGCGGTCGCTCGGCCCCTGAGCTACCGCGGCTCCATATATATTTTGTTACTTTTAATTACAGCGCCATCTTGTGGTAGTTTAACTTGAGAATTCGTAAGGACTTTAAAAAGCGGTTGATTTATTATTGTAAACGTAAAATGAAAAGTAAAGCTTAGATACATTTATTTTGAGTTAATTTTTCAACATTTCATTGAGCGATAATTATAGTTTTCTACCTGATTAAATCTAAGATGTTAAATAAAATTGCCTCTTTAAACGAGATTTTTATTTTTTTATATCATTGTATTATATCTACTGGCAACTTCCTGTCATTTTTGTGCGTCGTATTTAGAATTTAGATACTGGCCGTAGTTTCATTATGTACTTAACAACACTTGGCCTCTAGTAATTCCATTCATCGTGGTGAAGTGTATTAATTTGCAACATCTTATTAGCTTGTGTAATTATACGACGATAACGCTTGGCCTCATTTCAAGTATTTCCTTCAGGCGTAACTAAATTATATATAGGCGCAATTATTTACTATTGTTGCAAGGGATTGTGTTGCGGTTTGTTTTGTCTGGCATAACGCTTATATACTTCTATGGTATAGGCTCTATGCCATAATAAGTAACGAGACATATTCAAGCATAACGCTAATTTCGATTATTAGTGTTTACGAGTATAAATTAAGAGTAAAATTCTATTAACTTTTAGGGTTCCGTGATTACTGAGGAAATATGGAAACCATATAAATCTAAATAAAGTAACACACGACTATAACAAACGATTTTCTCAGAAACTATGCGATGAATTAAATAAAAAAAAAAACTAGAATGAAAAAAAAATATTTTTCTTGGCAGCTGCAGAAAAATATATAATATTTACAAAAAAGTACAGTAGCATCTAAATCTAATCAACTACTAAACGTGCATAAGTAATCAAAAACCATAATATACAAACAATATCAACATTATCATCATTTCAGCCTATCACTAGTTAACTGCGGAACAAAGGTCCTCCCCATAGATGGTCACAAAAAATTGTAGCTCTCATTTTTGTGGATCTTGCCATAGTTGCCACGCTAGGCAGGCAGGTTGGCAACCGCTATTTATTTATTCAGATGTTTCTGGAAGATGCTGTTGTCCATCTCCTGGTTTTAATTTACCCCCTGTCGATATTAACGATATTTACGGGATGAGATGGGGTGGTAGATTCTCTTAAGACTCCACCACACAACACCACAATGTAAAAGAATATATTATACTTATTTTTCAATCCACCTCTTATTTATTTCCGTAATTACATGACTTTACCTGAATATAAATTTTCGAAATAACAGTCCTTGAGATTTCTAGAAATTAATATGACAAAGCGATAACAAATACAGTATGAAACCAAAGCGTGAGACGAACCCTTACTTGATCGGTTTTTATTAATACAGTCGCGTGCAATTAAATGTATACAGTTAAATTAACAAGCCTTTAGCCGTTGTTATAAAATACACAAAATCTTTACACGTGTTCTTGGTCTACCGAATAAACCGTGCGGCGTCGTTTGTGCGAAGGACGGTAGGCCAGTTCACAGGAGCCTGACTGATACTGGCTGTTGACTTTGACATTGGTGAGTTTAGAACTGAAAAGTATCTAATATTTATTTCCAACTAACAATTGTATTACTTGTACTTTTTTAATGGTAAATCAATGACCGCGTACCACTGCAAGCTTCAATACACAATAAGCTCTTACGAGATTGCTACAAATTATTTAAAAGCTGTGCTCGGGTTAACAGTCAGCACTGTCCCTAGTCCCCGTGACATGGGCGCTCTAAACGAACTATAAGAAAAAGTATGAATTAAACGCGTAGGTAAAAACGTGTTTAGCTACAGGGCTAAGATTTAAAATTCATAGACGCGGGGACGTGGGTTCGATTTCCGGTGCCGGCACCACTAAAATAGAATTGGAATTTTAAGTGCTGAATTAGCACGTGCTCGGCAGTGAAGGAAAACATCGTGAGGAAACCTGCGTGTCTGAGAAAAAATATTTCGAAGACTGTGTGCAGATCGCCAACCCGCATTAGAGCAGCGTGGCGGATTCTTCCTAGCTCCGAAACCCTCTCAGAAATGAGAGGAGGCCTGTGCTCAGCAGTGGGACATTTATAGACGGAAACTTTAATTTTTTACTTTTAAAACGAATATTGCTAAAATTGTTTTCATGCATCGCTCATATCAGTATGGCGGCGAGTGGCTGGTCGTAGCGAGATAAGATTGTTAAAAGAATCAAGCTTACTTTGTGCAAAACTATTGCAAATAGTGATAATGAAGTTAATCTTGCGAGCGGATCTTAACATACCAACTCAGATAACCTTTTAACGGAGCCGTGTATGGCACAGGGGTAGAGCGCTCTCCTTAAGTTCTGAGTTCAATATTGCAAATTCAAGTACTTATTTACCTTTTTAATAGCGAGACGATTGAAAGCTGTTGCTTCATTTTATATTAATAAATTATGAATGCAGTGTCGTTATTATTTTTCTCCTTAAGAGACACTTTAAGTCACATTTGGGATTTTATTTAAGTGAGGGTGAAACTGTACATCCAACCTAGAATTATCCTGAAGTCGGAATACTCCACTACCATTAATTGTCTCCTTACGATACGTACTAAGACAAACGAGTTCACAGTCTATTCCGTGCACGCACACACTTCGTAAAAAAAGTATCTATTCTGTGTGATCATTGCACTGTCAACCGTAAATATTACGATGATACTATGATTATGGATAATAATTGCGTTTTCTGGTTATAGGAAACCACCGGAAAAATGGCACGTTGTCGTTGAGAACGATCGTAATGATTGGACTGAGACCCCAAAGTATTTTAATAATTTTTAAAATACATGTCTATGTTAAATTATCCGACATTGTAAGCTAATTACGAACATAAAAAAAAGAAATTAAAGTAGAAAATGTTTAAATATCATCACAATAAACGATAAACTAAAAAGGTGTCGCCTGCGCTGGTTGTCGCCACTGACGGTACAAAACGCCATAGACTGTTACGCTCAGCTGGTATTCTATATTACTTCCCAATCCCACTTATTTACAACAAACAGTTCTAGCTACAGCGATGCTTTACCACGTGTTGTTTCATGTCTGATGAATTGTTTTGACGGCCTCTTGGCACGCCTAATCTACACATCTGGCTTCCTAAACTACGATATACATTTGACTATGACTAATTCGTATCTTTAAAATTTATAAATCAAAGAATTTAACTCCGAAACACGTGGACAAGCAACGCTGCAGCCCTATAATTGTGACAGTAATAAAGCTGGTTTAACCGGAGAAGGACCACTCTCTTATTGTATTTTTTTTAATTAATGTATTGGCACGGCCGGTGTATACGACGGCATCACCAGTACTGTCATCCGCATAGCAATGAATATTACTTATTTGCAACATGTCATTGATATGCAGAAGAAACAGAGTTGGTGATAGCACGCAGCCTTGTGGAACACCAGCATTCACAGGCTTGGAGTCCTGAGCATACACCGTCGACTACGACCTTGATGCTCCTGCCTGTGAGAAAACTGGTAACCCAATTGCATAATTTCTCGGGAAGCCCATATGAAGAAGCGCTTCATGCCAGACCCGATCGAAGGCCTTCGCTATATCCAAACTAACTTCCAAGGCTTTTCTCCTTTGCTCTCAACTGTCTCCGCCCATCGATGAGTGAGGATATCAGAAGATCCTCAGCCGAGCGTCGCCGCCGTACTGGCGATCGCATCATCCATTACATCAGTATCATATCATTCATACAAGTATATAAAATAGAAGTACCTTTTTGTCCTGTCTCTCGGTACCAACGAATTTAACTCGATACCTACTAAAGCAAATGACATGAATTTTATACAGGTTATATGTCAATAATAACTCTGGGACCATTTTAGATCTAATGTTTCATCATGTTCGTTTCACCAGTTCCGAAGCTATGGAAATTTTTGCGATTTATTTCACAAAATTTCATTAATCCTGACTAAACAAACGTGTTGTGTTAAAATAGCAACATAACGAGTTACGTTCTACTTGACCGGAGACGTAGCACACTCTAAGATTATGAATGAACACTTACTCTAGGTAGATCGTGTACTCTCGTTTGTCTTACTTGTAAAGTACATGCATACATTCACGCCTTATTCCCTATATTAGGGGTAGGCAGAGGCCACTAACGTAGCCCACTTTTCGCCCTCGCGGGTAAGTAGACTTGAGGGGTGGCTAACCACGTCGCCGCCATTATGGTACGAGTCAAAAAATTCGTACTCCCCATTGCGTTCCCACGAGCATTATAGTAACAGCATTGCATATTATGGTGTTATTCTGTATTATTAAACCTTAGTCGCCTCTTAGGACACCTCGGTAAGGAAATATATTACTTATATTTTTTATGCAATTATATAATTTGATTTCATTAAAATATATATTGATTATTGTCTACACTTAACAAAATTACATTCCTTTCCTCTAAGTGTTTTAGAAGCAGCGAGGCGGACTTTTGTCTCCCTAACCAAACCCTAATCCCTAATCATACCATTTTAAAAATGAAAGAAGCCCTGCGCTTAGATGTGGACCATTGATTAGCTGTTATTTTCAGTATTTATAAAAGTTATGTGATTTATTATTATTTTCTTTATTTTCCAGTTTCTCCGGGAAGAGCTGCAATATGACAGCGGCTACGAGAAGCGCCAACGCGCCTTCCACCACAACGATGATATGCACATCTCCGTCAAGGAGCTGTGGGAAGCGTGGCTTCGATCAGAGGTATAACATCTTGATTGTTCATTACATCAGCCTGTTAACTCAACTGTTGAACATAGGCCTCTCTTATCGAGGCGGAATTTAAAGGAATCGCCACGGCAGTCGGATTGCTGATCGCAGTGCCTTAGAAGCTGCTGCCCGTCGCCGCTCTGTATATTTTTGGTCTAGCATTTTCAGTTCCCACGTGATATTTAAAAACCTCTATCGATGCGGACGAAGTCGCGGGCATCAGCTAGTAGACAATAAGACAGTTTTTAGCTGCGAGTATATCTCGGCGCCGTAGTAAATGACATTACGACTATACCTTATGCATAAATTTTTATTGGCCCGGTTTGGTAGAACGAGTGAGTGACTATGTTCACTTGCAGCACTTTTATATCTCCTACGCAATTGATAACTTCCGACAGTTTCGAGTAGAAAATAGGCCGCAAGCAAGTAAGCGCAAGAAAGTGACGGGTGGAACAAATCGTTCGCCTAATGGTAAGAGTGCTGACGTCTGACCATAACAAATGTTGTGGTCACCCAAAACATTTTCCACCACACTGCGCACGCCATTCTGGAAAATCTGTTTTTAGGTCTCAATTGACTTGTAATTATACTAGATAACAGTTACCCTTCAGACCGAAACACAGCAATTTCTGCACAAAACTGCCAGAGCTAGACGGATTCCTGCATCGGAATCCAAGCACCAGTAATTCCTGAAGACTATTTCTGAAATATTGTAAAACTTAATTATAATAAAGTAACAGTCTCACTGCTAAACAAAGGCCTCCTTTCATTTCTGAAACGGTTCTGGAGCCGAGAAGAATCCGCCACGATGCTCCAATGCGGGTTGGTGGACACGACACTTACTGGTGCCAGGATTCCTATGCAGGAATCCGACTAGGTAGGTACCACCTGTGGCCAGTTATTCTGCTGTGAAGCAGGAGTGTTTGCAACATTTCTGTGTTTCGGTTTGAAAGGCACTGTGAGGTGGCATAATCACTGGGCATATGAGACTTAAGAACTGAAAGATAGAAGACTTCAGAACGGGTGCAGTGTGGTGTCGAAATGTTCTGGGTGACACAGAATTTGTTTTGGGCAGATGTTACACTTACCATCAGGTGAACGTTTTGCTCGTTTCATTACTTTATCCAATACAAAAAAAACTATTTGAGAGATGCCGGTACCGGAAATCGAACTCAGGTCGAGGCGAGCACCAGGCTTCTTAGCTAACCTGGCCCTCAGATTTACGACGCTTAATTATAAAGCTTCATCAAAATTCTTTTTTTTATTTTATTAATATTATTTTTATTTATTTAATTATTTTACTTTTAGGTTCACAATTGGACAACGGAGCAAACGGTGGAATGGCTGTCCCAGTCAGTTGATCTGCCCCAGTACAGAACGCTATTTTTCCAACACAGGGTCACCGGGGCCACCCTGCCTAGGTAAATTAATTTTTAAATTTTATTTTGAAAAAAAAAATGTTTACGGCCAGTAACATAACATTATAATTTCAAACAAAGGTAAAATTACTATTTTCTACTTTTAAATCGTTTAAAATTATTTATTACTAGCTGGCCCGGCAGACGTCCTGCCCGTTCCGGTATGTGACGCGATCGATGATTTTGATTTCTTAATTACATTTAAGTTGAAACTTTACAGCCACACGATCACAGCGCCACCTACCGGATCGGAATTTTTAATTTACATTTTTGTAACACTTGTTGTCGACTATGCACTGTGCATAACGACAACGGTAGAACTATCACAACGAAAGTAAAAGGAAACGATTTTGTGGTCGAAAACACTTGCGATTGTTCCGTGTTCCCCGCTTCTTGCCAAAACATTCTAGGCGCATTGCAACGTGAAGTATTGTATTTTCATCTGCAGTGGATTGTTGTCAATATTGCGAAGTCTAACTGCATTACAGCTTCTATGTGAAAGATTAGATCTTCTGGCTCGCAGCGTTAAATTTTATTAAATAACACTGGATAATTGGTCACACAATTCAAAATTACATAATGATGAAGCAATTATCAATCACAAATTTGATAACCTCACAAAGTGAACATCATCGAAGGCAACTTACCGTTTAACTTATAAATGCAGTAACGGTCGAAAACTGAATGAAAATTAGTGAATACACGAAAAAACGCCGATAACAAGATCTAAAATAATTAAAAAAAAATCGTAACCTGACATAAATATGACATAGGTTACGATAGCATGAATGATACTAAACAAAATGTCGCCACAGTCTAAGTTACTAGATGTCACAGAAGATAACTAACTTAGATATTCTGAGTGACAGACACACCCATTGTCAAGTTCTTTTTTCTGTATAGGCTGGCAGTCAACAACATGCAGTATCTAAGCAACGTGCTTGGCATCAAGGACCCCATACACAAGCAGAAGCTTGCCTTGAAGGCTATGGACGTCGTGCTGTTCGGTCCTCCCAAAGGTACAGTATTAGCTTCTACAGTGCACCAGCACTCTGTAAATTAACAGAACGGAACATTTTTGGATTTATTGAAGTGTAAATTTCTTTAGAATCGTGGTGATTTGAAACTCGAAGAAACGAAAAAGCAACACTAAAAAAGACACATCTATAGGATTTAGCCTGCGAGAGAATGAGATAGAAACACTATTTACTGTAATACAGTGTTTCCGTTTACATTTAAGAATTCGTTCAAATCTTCAATTTCTTCGTAGATTTTGCTCTCATTATCTCGACAACTAGACCAAAAACAGTAATTGACGCAATATTTCAAAGATATATTGATCAAATACAAACCAAAGCATTTATTTTATACAAACCATAGGCCACTCGTGTCGTTAATTGAAATTAAAAACTTGGGAGTCTGTAAAATATTTAAGTA
Source organism: Luehdorfia chinensis (assembly GCA_019845155.1). Taxonomy (NCBI): domain Eukaryota; kingdom Metazoa; phylum Arthropoda; class Insecta; order Lepidoptera; family Papilionidae; genus Luehdorfia; species Luehdorfia chinensis. The sequence goes on from JAHVAK010000125.1 coordinate 4,315,626, forward strand.
ATGTAACCTATACAAATAAATTAAATTTAAGTGTCTGTTTGTAATAACAAAATAACAGATTTTTACTCTTCTATCTCGTTTTGTCTTCTTTTTACTCTTTGTGATTAGTAAAGTATGAACGGCACTTCATACTTTATTAAAAGTATGAAGTCTGAAAAAATCAAATTTTTAAATTTTTGTCTGTCTGTCTGTTTGTTTCGGCTTATCTTCGAAACGGATGGACCTATTTTGAAGGGATTTTCTCTGACAGATAGCTGATATAATAGCAGGTAACTTAGGCTACTTTAATTTTAGAATAATAATTAGAATGGTTGCGCGCAAAAAAAATCAAAACCCAAAATCCGATTCAAATAGGGAAGTATATGTGTAATATCATTGATCGGGATCGGCTTTTTTACGCGGGTGGAACCGCGAGGCATATCTAGTATTATAACAAATAAACCCTACAAATATCCTACTCCTGATACTCTGCATTCGTCTCATTATTCCGAAGTTTAGTTTTCTGAAGGTTTAATTTCTACCGCGAGGTAAGTGATCATCGCCGTCCATGAAAATTCGCAGTACCAGAGGAATTCCGGGTGCGTTGCCGGCCTTTGAGAAAGGAGTACGCACTTTCTACTGGCCAAGTGCGTGTCGGACCACGCACTGTGAAGAGTTCCGTAGTGGGAAATAGCGTGTAACCAAAAATATCCCTTATCTCAATATGTGTGTGTTTTCATAATTTTCTATCTTATAGTTGAAAATGGTGGACACTGTTATGTGCTTTTTTCAACCTAGAGGAAAGTAGTTAAGTTTTAATACTTGTTTGTCTGCCTTTTAATTACACGTAAAGCAAATAAAACTGCGATTGTAATATTCGGAAATATTGAATATATAAAATATGACGCAACAATAAAAATATTTAGAAAAATTTTGTGCGGTGTGCGGAGTGTTTCAAACTAATCAAACTACGATCCGCTCGAGGAGGTACTGCCTTGATCATCTCCGCCTAGATGTATATTTATAATGTTATAAATTATACGAGTAATATCAATTCAGATGTCAGTTTTCGAAAATAACATTTTTCGTTTTTTCGACGACCTTCGCCGAGTCATCTCTTGTGATTAAACGAGCAATACGTTCACCTGGCGGTAAGTGCAACGTCTGCCCATAATAAATGCTGTGAGCCCAGATTAGCTCAATCGTATTATACTGGCAATGATGTCTCCATTCCAGAATCAGTGCATCTATTGCATACCGCACATTTGCCTGCTTATTGTCTTTAACTAATTTGGTGGGTTCTGTTCTGCCTTTAGCATCTGCCTAGCTGCGTTAATTAATGCCTTTCCTTTGTAGCCAAGTCACCAATTCTTCTACGAATTTAAATTAATATAATTTTATATTAATTATAATTCGTAGATTATCTATTCGTAGTATATCGACAGATAACGTTTCAACCTAGTAACAGCGCAGTCTGGATTTAAAAAAAATGTTGTTTTCTTATTTATTTAACATTAAGATTAGCACAAAATTATAACATTTATTAATTTTATTGTTAGTTGACATAATTTTTATGATATTATTTAGTAGGAGGGCATGTAAACGATACATACATACATACAGTTACGCCTTTTTCCGTATAAGGGGTAGGCAGAGACCACAACCGTAGTAACCGGACTTTCCGCCCCCGCGGGAAACGAGAGAAAAAATCTGACCCCCCGTTGGGTTCCTACGAGAAGAATAGTGACAGCATTGCATAATATGTTGATAATCTGCACCGATTGCTTTAATCTATCTATCTATCTACATAAAAAGGCTGTCCGTACAATACCTTAGTCGCCTCTTACGACACCCCGATAGGTAAGAAATAGGTCCTATTATTCCCTTTCCGACGCCTATCGGCATATCTATCGTTATCTATCTATACATAATAATAATAATATTGTAAATGGCGGATGTCTGTACATAAGAGATATTTAAGGAAAATTGATATGAGATTTATAAGAGCAATAGAAGCCAAAACAATTAACTTTAGATTTTTGTATTTTGTACGCTCATCACGCAGAAACTTAAAATCTGATGCATGTTTCATCTTGATACGCCGCTTGGAAGCCGAGTTATCGGTAATAATGCTGGAGACTGTCTGTTTGAACGCGATAATCTATAAGGCATATAAAGCACTAATCTCTGGAAGTACTTATCTGATTAAAAAAATGTTTTTGGAATTACATAGCCCGTTTATTAAGAAAGATTATAGGCTATCAAATTTCATGCCACAACTTTAAAGTGCCGTACGCGGCGAACAGAACGTTACCGAGAAGGGCCGAACTGTGAATGCTAACGACATGAATGTACCATGTCGTACGGCGCAGTCACGTGGTCGGCTTACCGTATGTGAGTGAAACCGCAGAGCTCAGCTACTTAATATTAATTTAAGTCAATAGTTTAATTTTATAAATAAGAAATATAAAACTGCGTGGAATTAGGAATTTTTAGGTTTATTTTAAAGATATTAGCATGATCTAAAACTAATCTGACATTGCCCTGAAAAAAGTATGCAGTTATTGAGCAGACGATCCAATTTGCACAAAAGCTCTTGGCTTAGTTCGTAGTAAAATAAGAGTTTACACCAACATAGCCTTAGTTCCAGTCGACAGGAAATTTATGAAACGATAAGGGCCGCGCAGGGAGCTTGTAACTCTCCAGCTTAACTCGGTAACGTAGCGACGATGCTAGCTGATGAGTATAAATAGTAAATTAAACCCGATAAAATCCGTAAAATTAGTTTCATTTAAATGTGTAGTCTTCGCGTAAATATAAGAAATCATTAGGTATAATTGTGTTGTTGTAAACAATGGAAGTTAGCGAATTTAATTAAAGCTTGGCTAGACGACGAGAGCTACCGCTTATTACGGCTTGACATTTAGAGGGATTAACCGCTATTCCAAAGCTATTGCGCCAGTCAGAAATACACAGAAGATCGTACTTTATCAAGCCAATCGCAGAGTTAACCTCTATTGGATCGATTTGAGCATAAAGCTGCAAATCGTCAGCATACAGATGGTAAACAAAAAAAACTTTTGAAATGAACAGTGATGAGATTAATAAACATAGAAAGTAATAAGGGAGATAAAATTCCTCCTTGTGGGACGCCAGTTGTCAGATTACACCAATAAGAGAAAGACTGATGATTGATTTTAATATTTAGTTGGCGATCCCGAAGGTAAGATGAGAACCAATCCAAAACTTTTAAAGAGATACTTACAGATGGCAAGAAGGATCAACTGTATTAAAAGCATTACAAAAGTTTATTAAGACGAGAACTGTGAATTTTGACTGCTACATGCCCTCTCGTACGTCGTAGAACTTCCAGACTGTAATGAACTACGTAATTTATTAGAGTATATGTAGCTACAGAGATTTTAGAATCAGTTTATGTGCAACTGATTCTTAAATCTATGAATGAAAGAGAAGAATATAATTTGGTCGATAGTGCTTAACAGAGGTAGGGTTAGCTATTTTTGGGAGTGGAACGACGAAAGCTTTACGCTATGGGGAAGAGAAAACCCCACTTGAATGAGAAAAGTCGATAATGTGAGTGATAACTGGTAGAATATAATCAAGTATAAGAATAAATATAGTTCTGCTCACATCATCGCATCCACTTGCTTTAGATTTAATAGTAGAGAATACAATTTTCCGGATATCCTTATCAGTTACTGGAGAACAAGCAAAGCAGTTAGATTTGACTTTAGGAAGTGATAAGAAAAGTGAAATAGTTTTATGTTTAGTGGATCAAGTAAGAGATACCAAGGAAAAGTGCTTGTTGAGATCATTAAGAGATATTGGGCCCATATCAGGGCAATGATTTTGTTTTCCAAAACCGAGAGAACTGAGAAACTTCCAAGTACTAGTTGGCGAGGATGTGAGATTTTTTATGGACAAGTCGGCGTTTTGCAGCTCTCAGTAGTACTTTCTGGTTACAGCAATTTCTGGCAACTGTAAATAAATTCCAATTGAACTCACGGCGGTTGTTCTTAAATCTTGCAAAAGTCCGATCGCGTTTCGACATAGCTTTCCGAATGGAGCAGGTCATCCACGGTACAGGTAGTCGCTTGATTTTAACAGCACGTATTGGTGCCACTGTGCCATATAACTGAAGAATATTCGTGCTTACTGAAGCTACAAACTCGTTAACATAACAACTCCACATCCAGAGTTGCAAAGCTACACAGATGCAAACTAAGTGATGTAATTTTAGGTGACTTGATCCCATATGTTATAAATATTAAATTGTGTCGCGAGAAACCTGAAGCCGAAAACTGTCTATGTTTTACAACAAGTTCAGTTAAAGAAACTATACTGATTACAGTTTCTTTAACTGACCATGAATTAGCAAAGTTTTTATTAGTGTATGTGGGTCCAAGTGGGTGAATAGAGAAATTTACTGAATTCAGGATCACTTGTAGATCTCGCGATCTTGGAGCATTCTGCAGGAATCAGTGTTAAAATCACCCATGACTATGTGATGTATACTCGGAAGCAATGATTTATACGATTTCACTAATATTTACTCCTAAATGTAAATGAGCTGGTGCTGTTTTTCGCTATATAGACTTTATCATAACAATAACATCCGTGCGAAGCCGTAGCAGGACAGCTAGTCTATCTACTTTTACTGGTTGTAGGATTTCTATGCATGAATCCATCAAGGTACGTCCCAGGTCCAAGGCTCTAGGGCCAGTTATTCTACCGTGAAGAAGTAGTGTGCAAACATTACTATATAGTGTTTCGGTCTGAAGGACACTGAGAGCTAATGTAATCACTAGGCATATGAGACTTAAGAACTGCTGTCTTTGGTGACGGGCCCAGTGTGGTGTCTAATAATTATATCAGACATAGTCGTAAATCATTATTTTTTTAATTAATTACTTTGGATTAGAGAGATTTGAGAGTTTTGAATGACATAATAATAATATTTACTTTGTTTAGTTACTTATTTGAAAAAATGCGGCAGAAGGTCAGACTTGACGTCGTCCATATAAATAATTCTGGCTTTTTGTTTTTTTGTAACAGATTGCTTGGTCATTTTATTTAATTGGCTGTTGACTTCGTTTTTTATTTCCTTTTATCCTATCTGTTTGGAGATACTGAATGCTTATCTTGGTTTACATTCGTAAATGAGCCGCGATAGCTCAGGGGCCGGACGCTCGATTTTAGTTTCAGACAGTACGCAGGTGACCTAAAGTCGATGCCCTGTATCGGTAACACGAAAATGGTTAATTGAAAATTTTAAGTACAGATTTGCTCGGTTCGCTCATCGATAAAAGAAAAACTTCGTAACCGGCAAGTATAAGAAGTAACAAATACTTCGTCGCCATGTGAAATTGACACCAACAAAAACTAAAAAATTGTGGGAGGCTCTGTGCTCAGCAGTATAGATACAGTTTCTATATTTTTTCTCAAAGATCGTTTTTTGGTTGGTGTGAAATGTCTCCATTAATACTGTATCACACTTATTGTTTAATACGCCACTTTAAAAATTATTTTTCCTTAATTTTTAAAGTGGCGTATTAAACAATAAGTGTGACGAAAAATAAGTAAATGTCTTAAAAGTTATCATATTCGTTAAAAATATTATAAAGATTGAATTAATGAATTAATAAAATTGTAGGAAACGCCACCTGTTGACAATCGTTCAACTAAGATGCACCACAGCTGTTGTTGTTTGAGTTGTTTACATTCATTAAAGAAGGTAAATGGCGCCATCTATCCATGATCACGATACTGTGCGAAATATTCGCACGGGTTAGCTAGTGATTTTTATAAATTATTGCTTTTTGGCATTAATAAGTATAAAACATGTGATGTTGTCCTGGCCGATATTAGACATAACTTCCGAGTACTGTAAGCTATCAACTGCGCAGAAGATATTATAGTGCCACAAGTGTACACGCAAACACACAGGCACTCACTGGTCCCAACCAATCCGCGCCCATGTAAAGCTCTTGCCATAAAGTCGGATACATGAATGCAATGGCAGAGACATGGAGACAATCACAATACAACCAGATTCGAAAACCTGTTGTTCATGCACAAATGTTGGTTCCGGCTGGGCCGCGATCCCACAATATACGAGGCTGAAGTCGGGTGCCGTGATGCAAACATGTATTTCTGAAATGAAAAGTACGTTGTCAGCCCTGGGAATAATAACAGAATTCGGTTTGACATAGTTGTTTTTGCTTTGAATTCCGGTTTTATATCTCTATACGAGTATTTGAGTTTAACATAAAACAACAAACAAAGCTACCGGTTACAATTTCATTGGTGGTAGGATTCCAATGCCAGGACTCCGTCTAGGTAGAAACCACGGCTGGGCCAGTTATTCTGCCGTGAAACAGTAGTGTGCAAACATTACATGTTTTGGTTTGAAGGGCACTGAGAGCTAGTGTAAATACTGGGCATATACGACTTAAGAACCGATGTCTCATGGGGGTCCGGCGCAGTGTCGTAACACAGAAATATTCTGGGTGACACAGCATTGGCAGACGTTGCACCAACCACCAGTGAACGTTTTGATGGTGTCGTCTTTTTATTGAAAAAAAAAACCAAAGAAATTACAATCGTTTAGCTTTGCTAGCGTTTTTTTTTTAATTGATACAAAGGTTATGGCAGAGTTTTAGAGTTAACTGCTATCCTTATCTTATTTTTTAATTTCACTCATTATTCTACAGATAGAAGACTGGCGATTTTAGCGTTAGACGTTCATAGTTTCTACCTGAATATATACGTAATTAATGGTTTTTGCGGTGTATTTAACGAACATGTGTAGTCGTAGGCGAAGCACAATGTCTCGCCGCAAGTTATGGCTCGTAACACGTTATTAAATCATACTTAATAGGATGACCATGCGTTAAATCCAGCGCCGGATGCTTTTATTTTATGGAAGAAACTGACGAGACGAGCATTTTATGGAAGAAACAACTAATGTTGTTTAACCCAAAACAGTTCTGTGGCACCATCGAGTGGAGACATCGGTTCTTAAGTCTCATATGTCCAGTAATTACACTAGCTCTCAGTGCCCTTCAACCGAAACAGTAATGTTTGCGCACTACTGCTTCAAGGTAGAATCAATAGCCCTGGGGTACCTACCTAGACGGAATCCTGCGTAGGAATCCTACCACCAGTAAAATTGCACATTGCTGTTGACAATCGTTTATATTGGTGTAGTTAGAAATTAAAATCTACGACTCATCAGTCAGGACACTTATTCGCGTGGTATTTTCTTTAAATATCCTTTCTACCGCGATGTATTGGAGTCGATCGAGAGAGATGTATCGCCTTAGACCGTACTCTGTATCTTGTGGGAAGAAGGTCAACAAACAAGCTACGCAGCAGATACGTAAGGAAAATGAGTTTTGTAATTAAAGTTGTCATTTAGTACAGGTGATAGATAATGTGGCTTAATTTTACGAGTCACTGACGATGAATTGATGGTCACAAAACTATCTCAGATATAATGACGGAAAGCAGTTTCCAACTTGAGAGGCATCTGTTACTGAAGTGCAATGAACCCGTGTTCGTTTTATAGAACTAACTACAGTTCATTGAGCTGTGAAAGACTAAAACATTTAAAAGTCTTTTTCAGATATAATTTAAAAAAAGCTTTAATAAAGACGCTCTTTGTCGAACTTTGGACTTCATATTTACTACTCTAGTGTAGTCTGTGTCAAGTTTAAAAATTGCCGCAAATCGTAGTCACTATGTTATTACATCACAGTGTAAAGTGTGATTTCGCATCATTCAGTAACTAGTATAGTTCGTACTTCAGTGGTTGTGATCGTTTTAGTTTTTTTTATTGCCTTTATAACACTATTCTTTTACCGCTTTAAAAAAAATATGTTTTCGACCTTGAGTGGATTCAGTGATGGAAATGGTACTGGCCGTTCAGTGATACGGTTGGTCAATATGATAGTGTTAATTTAGTTTTTTTTTACGTTATGAGTGTATTATGGTGTTTGAGACTTGGCTCGCATTAGCTGTTTCGTATTCTACAATTTCGCTGTTCAGCGGACGGTTTTTGGATTTGGATGATGATGGTAATTATATTGCGGTGGCCTTATTGATATTTTGTGCTAGCAATTCAAATATTTGTGGTGATTTAATTACAAAAAGCAATGTTGTATAGATCACCTTATTTCACGCTTACATACCGTCAGAAGGGCTTTGCTCGCGTATACAGGACGGGCCATCTTAGCGAAGCGATGGAGGTGCCACAGTTAACGGAGAATGGAGATCTCGCTAACGTCTACACTGATAGCTAAAAGCATCGTGGGGGTTTAGATTGGCTGTTCGGCATAACCCATCTACCCCCTTGGCTATTCGAGTATTCATGCAGGGTTTGCCAAAGTATAAAAATCGCGAGACTTTTGAAATCATGCAACTTCAGAGAGATATCTTTACGCAGCAAAGAGTAAATAAGTTTTAGGTTAATCTATAATCTGTACTATTTTTATGTCTATACCTGCAGTAGCTATGGATTCGGAAACGTGAGATGAGAACGAGTATTTTGTTTTGCAAACATCCTATAGAAAAAAGGTATTGAAAACTTAAGAAAATACAAAACACTTTCTGTCTTAACATGAATGACAAAAATAAATTAAATTAGTCACACAATCACATCCAATGGACTTCGGTATTAACATCTTTTTTATTAAACACGCGACGTAATTGTGTGTTCTTATCTCACTTTTAGATAAAAAATAGCTACTTAGCAGGGAATTTTCTGAAAGATGAAGATTGGATTATCTATGCTAAAATGGGTGAGGAGGTGATGCCCGCGATGCGAATGTAATGCCTAGTAGGCACTAGGAGATATCTTCATAGACATATCTCGCAACCTCTCTGTCCAAACATGTTTCTGTCTTTGTATGAAACCAGGTATCTTCCGAGACAACTGTCCACATTAATCGTCGTGATGTCGTGGTGTCTGACCTCAGCGAAAAACACGTCCTCACGCAAGTCAGTACACCGTCTCTGGCCTTCGGGGTCTCTGCAAAAACCGACAGCCGAAGAATACGAGAGAGATATCCAGGCACCTAGGGACGTCAAGTGACTATGATATGAAATATACGAGATCCTGCGGCTCTATACAGTTTCTCGAGACAAAAGTCTGGCAATGCGTACTAGGCTTCAGAATCTTCGCCTTATTCTATTAACTTTCTTTTGATTTTATTCCTTGAGAGTATAAAAAAGAGATCTTACAACTTAGTACCCTTGAAAGAAGTGAAGCTTATATATTATAAATTTGATTAAAATATAAATAATAAAACATGAACAAAACTAGTACTCACAGTAAAATAACTGCTCAATATAAAAACAAGAAATAAATAATCGATAATTACTTCTGCATTTAAATTCAACTTAGAATTTGTTTCCGTCATCGCACCTAAAGTAGTGCCACTTTGAAGTGGGTGTTAGGACTTTTAAAAAAGTAAAGTACCATGAATGTCCCACTGCTGATGCCTCCTGAGAGTTTTGGAGCGGGTGAGTGTCCGCGGGCATACGTCGCATGTCTTTGAAATATTTCTACTTCTCAGACATGAGAACTTGTTAAATCAGAATGAATAGAACAATGTTAGTATAACAAAGTTGTATTAAATTTACGGCGAGCTATACCGGCTACACCGGCTATACCTATGGGGGAGGCCTATGTTCAGCTTAATTTACTTTTAACATTAATTTATCAAACAAGTTTATCATAGTATATCAAACAAGTCTTGTCACATAAAATAGTTCAAACATATTTTTATGAATGTGAAATATCTTTGTTAGTCCCATAGTATGAATGTGTTAAGTACCTATGCCAGCGATAGAGCTCACCGGTTGCAGTACCTGTCTTGACGACTGTGTGGCCTGCCGCGAGTCCTAGGTTCGAATCGTAGATAGAGCCAAAACACAAACTGTTGGTTTTCGGTTCTGATTGTTATTGTTCCTCTGTCGCTGACCTAGACGGATTCCTGCATAGGAATTCTATCACTAATACTTCGACATTAGGTGGACGTGTATTGCTCGTCTCGTCTGTTTATCTTATAAAAAAAACTTTTATTAAATGTAGATCACTTTTTGAAATATTTATTATTATTGTAACGTTTTATTGTTGTGTTAAGTTAACTATTAACGATGCATTCATTCCTACATAATTTTTAAGAGGTGACTCTGAGAGGTGGACTTTGAATCAGTTACAACTAACCATCATATGGCGGACTTATTTGTGTTGTTAAGTGAAGAAAGTGAAAACGAACTCGAAAGTAATATCTTTTCGTTGTGCCTCCTTTGTTTGGATTTATGTCCTTTCAAAGCGATCAGGTTGGCATATATACGTAGATAGAACTTGTCCATAGCTATTACTTTAATGTCATGCTATTTAATACAGTATGGCTTATCCTGTATATACCCGAAGTTTCGAGTTGGTCGCTTTAGATTTATAAACTTTTTCTTTTTTTTCGTGGGAAAAAGTTACGAAACGAACAAAACGTTTACCTGATGGTGAGTGCAACGTCTCATCATCATCATCATCATTTCAGACTATCAATAGCCCACTGCTGAACATAGGCCTCCCCCATAGATTGCCACAAAAGTTTGTAGCTCTCATTTTGGGGGGATTCTGCCATAGTTGGCACGCGTGGCAGGCGGGTTTACAACTGCAGTTTATTTATTGAGATGTTCCAAGAAGATGCTGCCCATCTGCTGGATTTTATTTTTCCTCTGTAGACTTTTACGACACCCACGGGATGTGTTGGGGTAGTAGATTCACCCGCTATAACAGGGCTAGCTACAATACAAAAACATCCACACAATTGCTGTGTCACCCAGAACATATCTATGTGATACGACTGCGCTCGTCACAGTCAGCATAGGAATCCTACTACCAACTACCAGTAAAGCTACAGTTTCAATTTTCAAAACAAAGTTATAAGATGCTACAAAACATTTCACAAATCGCGATTTTCTTCTCTATCTATGTTAGGACTGACGTTTTGGTACCTCGTGTTAACCCAGTCCGCCGTTTTTCCAATGTCGCTTACCGGTCATTAAGTTGAAGCATTTTAAACGATCGTAACAGGAAAACGAAAATTATTCACAAATGACATTTGTGGTCGTTATCAATGGAGTAATTGTAAGTTTATGGGCTATTCAAATATTCATTATTACTTTTGTACCGTCAATAGCGTATAAATGCACATACATAGTCACGCCTTTTTCCTATATAAGGGGTAGGCAGAGACAACACTTGTAGACTACACGCTTGGCAGGCGAGTTGGCAACCGCAATTTATTCAGATGTTCCCGAAAGATGCTGCTGCCCACCTTCTGGTTTTTAATTTTACCTCTGTCGACTTTTACGACACCCACGGGATGAGGTGGGGTGGTAGATTCTCATAAGCCGCTACCACACGGCACTGAAGCTGTTGTAATTAGGGCATATGAGATTTAAGAACCGATATCTCAAAATGACGAGTGCAGTGCGGTCAAAAGTTGATGCTCTATAGCTCTATAGGCTATAGGCAGGCGTGATACGTACCATCAGATAAACGTATCGTCCATTTAAAAGTGTACTTAGATATGATAACCATGGTAGCGGCCTTAGGAAATGCATCACCTTTATTGTACTATTCTGATCGCGCCCGATGTAGTACATATGCGACAATCGGAGGTATGCAGTATCAGAGATTTTTTGGAGACAAACTGTCAGATCACCGCTGTTGACGATGGTATTTCACGTGACCTTGCATTGGCAGTTCCAAACACGTCGGGCTGCGGCTGTCGTGAAAAGAAGTTGGTTTCTATATACTCTATGTAATATTTACGGACTATATGAGTTCCACCCGGTTGTTGAACTATCCCAGACGCGTACAAAGTAGTTTTCTTCCTCGTTCAGCATAGTCAGGAAATAAAAATTCCTTGGTGTCAGTCTTATTAGTTATGACACCCGTAGCAAGCTGTCTGCTACAAAAGACTTCGAAGTTTGTAAGAACATTGACAGTAAGTAGTGGCTCATTTCTACAGAAGATTTTATTTCTGGACCGGCGTTGACAGAACAAAAAGTACGATCATGGTCTTGTAATGAATTTCTAAGAACACTTGCTAACGTCGAAACTCGAAATATACACAAAAATACATCAGTTTTTTGTTTTAAACACGGCTAAGAAATTTATGCGAATAAATAATGTAACAATAACAATTTATAATAGAAATACTTGAAAAAACTAATGTCGCTTTGTGTTAATACATTGAACTCTTATTATATCGAATTAAATCTTCCCGTCCATTCGCCTCGCGCACTAATTAATGGTGGAAACTTCCTTTACTAACAATTTATTGAATAGATCATACTAGCTGGCAAGACGTACTCATATTTGGGTTACAGAGTTATTTAGTAATTAATGCATAAAGTTTAAGTATTCTTGATGATTATGAAATATATTTTGCACATGCAAATGATATTTAAATGAGATATTTTTTTAACATCATATATTACATACATTTTTACATATATGAACAAATAGAAACATTTTTTTTACTTTTCCTACGCACGGATATGTGGTATATTGTACATGTTGGGATTTCCATATGATATTATCTAAGTATAACTCAAACTTGAATTAAGCGCACGCCTCCAGAGATGTCGCTCTGCCCGATAATGTACATACTTAAAATCATCTATCGACAGCCCGACATAATATGTAATTCGAAGGGGAAAGTTAAAAACGATAATGAACTATGAGGAATGATGGCTTTTGGTTAGCAATATCCTAAGAATCTCAACCTACAGAATCTGAACACCTCTACAGCTCGACTATATTTTTAGGGATAAATTGTAAAAAACATCAAAGGAGTCGAGTCTTGCTTTAAGACATATAATAGAAGGCTCAAAAGTTCAAAAGTGCGGAAACAACTAGGAACAAGGTGATCAATCGGTTTGTCTGTCTATGTGAATATATTATTATTATTTATATATATATATTTCAGAATGGCTCTCTTACTAGACATTTTGGGAAAATTTTCTTTTGATGCATGATAGTTTACTTTACTGGTTGTAGGATTCCTACGACTATTATTCACGAATATTATTTCCTATTTCCCAGGAATCCGTCTAGGTAGGTACTCCCCAGGGCTAGTTATTCTGGTGTGAGGAAGTAGTGTGCAAACACTACTGTACTGTTTCGGTTTGAAGGGTACTGACAATTAATGTAATCACTGGGCATATGAGACTTAACAACTGATATCTCATGGTGATGAGCGTAGTGTGGTGTCACGCAGAACATTTCTGCGAAACGGCATTTGTTATGAGCAGGCGTTGCACTTACAATCAGGTGAACGTTTTGCTCGTTTGGCCACTTTATCCAATACGGAATGTATTTTTTTTTAATTTATTAAGAGAAGGCTACTATCACTTTTGTCAGCAATAGGAGATATAAGTGGTATAATATACACATTTTTGAAGAAGAATACTTCTTGGTCCGTAAACAATCAGTGGTCTAAGTTTGAGTTTATGCTGTAATACGAAAGTGACGTCAGTTGCAGTAGTTTTTATGTAGAAGTTTATTTGCAGTATGGACATTTTTCTAAGAGATATTTCATGGTTTTCCTACATATTTTAGTTTTTTTAATTTATTAGTTTTTTTTAATATGAATAAAAGTTTAATTCTTTTTGAAGCTCCATACGCTTTCTTCTTACGTCATTCTGTGCCTGTAGATTTCGGTTATTTATACTAATGCTCATATATTACGCTACATAGAATTCAAGAATTCTGAGAGTGTTTGGGCTTGAAATGATTTTTTTTTGTCCGTAGAATCTGTTCCAATGACGGCGGATTCCTGTATTCGTACATAGGCCCCTCAAAAGGGAGGTATTGCGGTATATATAATTTCGGTGATGTTATTGCTGTTAGCCTTTTTGGCTTTTACAGCTTCATCGGATACTTGTATTGCGGTAATCATACTATGCTGCAGGCCTAGGCTGCGATGCAGTACCAGCTACCCCGCACCTTAAATACTTCGTAGTCGACATGGTTATTATGCCATCTTATGAAATTCCACAGGATGAGTTGTGGTACAGATCTTACGCCTTCATTAAAACTTGGTCTCTTTAGTAAAACTTATATGAGTAAGAAGTGTTCTACTTTGGAAATCGACCAAGAGGACATGAGTTTCTTTTCTCTTCACTAGCACTAATGCTAAGTAAGATCGCTATCTTGGTTTGTTCATTGATATGTATGACGTTATCACAAATTAGCGCAAAACCCACTGCCAATTTAGACAATTACTAACCTGATTCTCTAGGTAGTATAAAATGTAAACACATCATATTGTAATAGTAGACAAATGTAAAACATATACATTATACCTATGTCTTATTATTTACTATAATTATTTTTGTATTTATGTGTATTCATCTTTCTGTCCTTATATGTCGTATATGCATATATATTTAAGTATGGAAATTTTATATGAATTATATTTGTATATATATATATATATATATATATACAAATATTTATTCATGTAGTTTATTGATTTGTTTTTATCAATTTGTACACTGCCGTCCTTATTTGTCAAATTTTAGTGTCGATCCAAAGGTTGCCTGGAAGAGTTCGCTTTTAGCGATAAGGCCGCCCATTGTACCTTTTATTTATTTATTTTTTCCTTTATGTATATTTTCTTATGGTGTACAATAAAGCGATATTTAATTTAATTTAATTATATTTTTTATTTCAAATTAAACTTAAGATATGTAAAGATATATACGAGATATCTGAAATGCCTAATAGTACTTGGAAATATTTTATTACAAAAATATCATATGAAAACGAAGCGTACGAGGTAGGAAGGTATGGAAGTATGAAAATAATCCTACAATTGTCTCCTTCGCTTCGAAAGAAATATTTTAAAAGAATTTGTCAAACTCTGTAAATACGAGTATTAAGTTATAGCAGAAAGAGGATTTTGCTGATTTGCAAATTTTTAAGTACCCCAGAAGGTCTACAATCAGTTCAATGAGTTTCTTAATGTACACCTTGAATACTTTATAAATTAAATCAATCAAAAATTATATTAATACTCTTTTTTCTTAATTATTAGCATGTATCGGAGCCACACCAAAGAAGTATTATTTCTAACGCGCGTACACAATACGCGTGCGTAGCGTATACGCACCCACTTTTTTATCTAGTCTTTACTTTGTTGCTGACTTGTTTTATTGAAATAAAGTTATAGACCATTCTCTCATCTATAGTCAAAACTACCAAAAACATCCGTCAGCGGTTGCAGTAATATCAAGTGTCTCATATGTTGGTCCCGTTTTATGTTGTATTCGTGTATCAGTAAACCTAGATCGGCAAAACGGCCCAGCCTGAAAGAGGCCTATGTCCAGCAGTGGGACTTGTTAAACGCTGTTGAAGAATTTGTATCAAAACTTTTTTTCTTAGAAGGTAGCAGATGGAAGGACTGGTTACTCGCATCGTTATTACTGGGCGCCGTCGTTGGCGGATGGGCGGCGTTACGAGCGGGCCGGGCGAGTCGCAGTCAGGTGCAGAGGATGCTGCGCGATATGGAGCAGCTGAGGAAGGCCGAGATGGCTCTCGACGATATGCAGAAGGAGCTAGAAAAGGCTCGCCTGGAACAGGTGATATTATGCACATAAGTTTTAATATCGTTTTTTTATGCTGTGTTCGATCTTCTTTTGTATTGATGTCTTCAGTCCGTTTTAAGATCCTGAAACACAGTGAAACAAATACTAAATAAATACCCGGGTTATAATCTATACATTGTGCAATTTAATATCACAGCTTTTTGTTTTCGAGCTGTAGAACATTCGGACAGATAGAAATAAACACAGTCTTTTAGTTAGCGTATATGATAAAAGCAAAAGCTAGCTAGCTAGACCCTCTCCGTTCTCTCTTTCCCATGTAACGCCTGAGCGATAAATTTGTAAGAGAGAAAAAAGATATTTAATTAAAACATCCGCAAAGCTGCACAGTTTCCGGTGCAATGTCAGAGATAATAACACTATGTAAGACGTAACAATCTGTGTAAAAAAAAAAAAAGTAAAGTTTCAGCCTATAAATGTCCCACTACTGAGCACAGGCCTCCTCTCAATTCTGAGAGGGTTTTTTTTTGGAGCTAGGAAGAATCCGCCACGCTGCTCCAATGCGGGTTGGCGGACTTCACATGTCTTCGAAATATTTTTTATTCCTCAGACATGCAGGTTTCCTCACGATGTTTTCCTTCACCGCCGAGCACGTGGTAAAATCTGCACTTAAAATTGCAATTAACAATTTTAGTGGTGCCGGCACCGGGAATCGACAATCTGTGTGTTTCATAAATATTGAGTTCAGTTGAGATTCGATTCTAAAGATCGACCGTCAATAATCTATATTCATGCGTACAAATACCCCAAATTTGCAGATATTCATGAGAACATTGCGAATTAGAAGGCGGTTTGTGGGTTGGTACTTTATATCAACTAATTAAAATGTTCAAAAAGCAAGGTCGTCGTTAACTGACCACTTAGAGTAAACATGTAAATTTTTTAGTCATTAAAGCGCCAGAAGTTTGAAAAAAACATAAGTTTTGTAGCTGTATGGAATCACAATTTTACGAAATTCTCTGACGCAAGCGTGTTTTTATGAATGACGGTGTACTAGAAGGTGAAGACGAGTGATTGACGAGTGACGAGTACAGGCGTACTTGCGCGAATATATGCACTACTATATCGTTGAAGATCGCGTGGTCTAGTGGTCACGCTTGCATCTAGGGTTGTTTAAAGCGTGGTGGCGGCTTAAGAGAATCTGCCACCCCATCTCATCCCTTGGGTGTCGTAAAAGTCGACAGAGGGATAAAGAATAAATAAACCGGAGTTGCCAAGCATGGCAACTATGGCAAAATCCCCCCAAAATGAGCAAGTAACTCCAGGGGTATTTCTTTTTGTCAATACCATAATTACAGAATGTCATTTTTAAATTAAAAATTATTACAACATCATATATTTGGTAGCCAGGGGTTTGCAAATGCAGATTAAGAGTTATTTCCACACATCTTTGTTCTCTTTGTAATGATCTATAACCATACTATAACGTCGAAAAATAAAGAATTTTCATTTTAATTTTCATTTTATAATACGCTTTATTTGAAATAAGTTTTTCTGAAATCTACATCCGATTTTTACGATCACACTGCCTGGATACACTTCCTGTATACTACGCGGCGGATACATCCTAACCTACATCCGATCTTATCGCCTGACCGGTCGCGGATAAGCAAAGACAAGTGAGTGTCTCTGTGTTTGCGCTTACACTGGCACTATAATATCTCTTGCGCAGCTTTTAGCCTCCGATATTCGTCGGAAGTTGTCGCCGTGGTCGAAATTCGGCCATTCGACATCATTATCATATTTCCTGCGATCGGCTCAGTTTGTCGATGTGTCCCCTTAATAATAAATACTTATTAGATCAATAAAAACTAGAGCCGAGGTACCTCAGGAGCCCGACCCCCGCCTTAAATTTCATAGTACGCGAGTAACCTCGATCTAATTTACCACGTGCTCACCGGTGAAGGATATAACATCGTGAGGAAACCTGTATTAATGAGGAATAAAATTATTTCGAGGACATGTGAAGTCCGCCAACCCTTATTTTAGCAGCGAGGCGGACTTTTTCCCGGCTCTAAAATACTCTTAGAAATGAGATGTGACCTTGAAATGGAGACCTGTGATCGGAAAATTGTGGGAAATTTATAGACTGTTATTTTACTTTTATTTAAAACTAAAATGCGCTGAGACATAACCAATTGAAGAAATAAATGTTATATTTCAGGAGAGCGTCACCACGGAGAAACGTAATTTAGAAAAAAAATTGAGGGAAGCCGGGGACACTCCATTGCTGAATTCTGCCTCCTCGGACTTGGAGGTGACGCAGCTCAAAGCTGAGATAGAGGTAAGCCATCACAATTGTATATATAATATTTACTATTATAGATAATAACTATAAACTCTCCCAAATATCAAACGTGTATTTTCATCAATGTGATATTTATAAGCCGCTACGTTACTTTACTAAATTACGGGTGCCCGAGCAAGCGAACTTCGTTCTTAACTATATTAATTTAAAAGTGCTGGTCAATGAAAACAAATTTATAATATAACAACGCCATCTTCAGTGATTGTTTATTCTTGACGTATATTGTCTTACTTGTTTGTTTAATTTTAAAAGGTCGTTAAAACTAGTATTTCAAAATTATAAAACGAATGTGCTCAAAGGTGGGACCCAGAAAGTTGCACTTTTTAGTGTAAGCTGGGTTGATAAATGACCACACAGTTCACCTAATGATAGCAAGTAGTTAGTTAATAACTTAATATGCCTAATGTAATGCTTTAGTGTCTATAACTACATATATACTATCACAACTTTCCCATTGATCCTGACACACGTCGTTCGCTTTTTCTTTTTTCATGAGCGTTTATATACAAGTTCGACGGTTGCGGGTGCTTTTGACGTGGCCATTAACTACACAGAAAAATATGACACAAGTTATTTTCATATTAAATACATGAATATAAACTGAATTCCGAGATCCGAGCAGTATCAGCCTATGGTTAAAAGCGGGCTGCGATGAAAATCAATCTAGCTGGCAAATAATCTGGATGACACAGCTTTTGCTATGGGCAGACGTTGCACTCACCATCTGGTGAACGTTTTGATCGTTTCGTCACTTTATAAAATAACAAAATAAAAAAAATCCGCATATTGTACTGAAAGCAGACTCTTTTGTTGGATCTCCTGTAAAGCTTACTTTCATTTAACAAATTTTATAACTGATTTATTTATGAGAACTAGTAGTCGTCCAATGGTCTAAATTCGACGGTAACTAATAAACTTTTTTTTATTGAATTTAATGTATCTGTAACCATACTAATATTATAAATGCGAAAGAAGCTGGGGGGAATTGAAAACGAAAGGAATTGTGCCGAATCATACCAAACGCTGAGCTTCGCCATCGTACATCGCGCCACAGCACTTAATTCCACCCACATCACCTGGCATTGCACCACTGTGCGCTTTTCGCGGTATTTTCTGCCACGCACGACCAATCTGCGGACCTTGCTGCCGCCAGGGGGTTTTCCGGACCGGTGCGACTTAGGGACCTTCAAGAAAAGAGCCTATTCCTTCCTTAAAGGCTAGCAACGCACCCGCGATTCTCCTGGTGTGGCGAATTTTCATGGGCGGCGCAGATCTTCTATAACAAAAAGAGAAACTCTCCGTCTCCATGTCTCTTTGTTATCTTGTCACGGCTCAACCGTTGAACCGATCATGACGATATTTGGCACAGAGATAGCTTGCTTGCATTCTAGAAACGGACGGACGGTCTTTTTATTCCGGAAAATCAAAAAGTTCTGACGGTATTTAAAAAAAACCTTAATCCACGCGGACGCAGTCGCGGGCGTCAGCTAGTTATGTATAAATGTTAGCCTTTTCGCAATCCCTCTCCATGTGAACTTTAACTATGCCAAATCCCGTGCTTCTCCATGCCTCCAATATGCTTAAAAATAATACAAGGTTACACGCAATATACAAAGTTGTTACACTTATTCTCTTTGAGCTTTGGTCCACCCTGGTCAAACTGATCTGTGCTACAGTCTAAACAAATAATTTTTAATTTATTAAACAATTTCAACTTTATTCCCCAGATGTTGAGGGCGGAATTACGGCGCGCTGAAGGCGAGCTAGAGGACAGATGTTGGGCACCGCCCCAAGGCTTACAACAATGGCTGCAACTTACGCACGAAGTTGAGAATCGTGCCTATTTGCGTAAAAAGCAACAAGCGGACTTGCAATTGCAACAGGCGAGAGAAGCCGTGAGTATCATCATCATCATTATTTAGGGTGACGGGCGCAGTGTGGTTCTACACAGAAATATTCTGAGTAACACAGCATCTGTTATGGGCAAAAGTTGCACATACCATCAGGTGAACGTTTTGCTCGTCTCGACACGTTATCAAATAAAAAAAATATATCATTAGCTTTTTTCGTCATGAGGGATTTTGTTATAGTTTCCACGCTTGGCAGGCGGGTAGGCAGAACCTGTTAGTATAAATACCTAATGTTGTCCGTGTTACATCGCACTTATTAATTTAAAGAGTTTTTAGGAGCCAAGACAAGTCTGCCTTGTTATTCTTGCCTCACTGAACATTGTATGCCCTTAACCCTTTCGCTACTACAGTAGCCCCATGGGACTAGCGCTTGTCTTTGAATTTGGGCCATGGTGGTCACCGGTTACCACCATGACTAAGTTTATAAGATCATCATTTGATAAGAAAAAACAAATAGTTGGTTTTTATATTCGGAAGTGACGAAATGTGCAAAACATTCACCTGGTGGTAAGTGTAACATCTGCCCATATTAATTTCTGTATGTCACCCAGAGCAATTCTGTGTGGCACGACACTGCCGCCCATCACCCTGAAACCCCTGAAACATCAGTCTCATATGTCCAGTAATTACACTAACTCTTCAAGTGCCTTTCACCGAAACAACAATATTCGCACACTACTGCTTCAGGGCAAAGTAACTGGCACTGGGGTTGTTGCCTACCTAGAAGAATTCCAGTTTGGCAGATGATTATGCCAAGGAAAAGGGAACCTGCCAGATCGGGTGGTCTGATCTGCAGGGCTATTGCGTATCCAAAGTGAAGATCACTTATGAAAGTGTTGAACGAATTTCTGTCAAATAATGGTTTTCATACTGGTAATGGTTAATGAAAATGACGATTATTTTTCATACGACGTCTTTTTTGTTAATCATTACCAGTATGCAGACACTTATTTACCAGATATACGATCAACACTTTTATAAGTGATCATCACTTTGGATACGCAATAGCCCTGCTGGGGGAGGACGTCTTCTCATACTTGTAATATTTTAATGTTGTATTGAGATATTTCTTGAGCTTCTCGTGTGGCGACATAGATGTCGCTAAACCAGCATAGCAATCCTACCACCATTAAATTGTTAGTTTCCGGATGTGGTCACATTTGGCGATTGTGTCTATACACCTGTGGCACTATAATATCTCCTGCGCAGTTGAAAGCTTTAACTGTCGGACGTTGATGCCGTAGTCGAAAATCGGCTAGGAGAAGGAAAATGTTTATTACCAACACACACTCACACACACACGCACGCACTCGTTTCTGTATATGTAACATATTTCAGTGTGAAAAATTACGTAAGAAGCGTTCCAGCTTGGTAGGAGCGTTCGTTTCAACCCACGGCAAGTCAATCGACGACGTCGACAGATCTATTGTCGAAGCTCGCACAGCTCTCAATGAAGTCACTCAAGAACTTCAGGTAAGATATCATATTTCCGCCCCAATTGTACTTTTGGTACGGTAATACCAAAATAAATAAAATCTTTTCTAAAAAAGTAAAACTGGGATTAATATTTATCTAACCTATATTTGTATTATGTTTATAGCCAATAGGTGTCCGGCAGAGTAGAATAGCACCTACCTCCGTAGGTGTCGTAAGAGGCGACTAAGGTATTGTACGGACAGTACTGTATCCGTACAGAATAACAGCGAAATATGCAATGCTGTTACTATCCTGCTCGGGAAAACGCAACGGAGACTCAAAATTTTGTTTGACTCGTACCAAAACGACGGCGCTGTGGTTGACCTGTCACGTCTCGTTTTCCGCGTGGGGGGGGGGGGGGGAGTGGTCTACATGTGTAGTCTCTGCCTATCCCTTGTATGGGTTTGACTGTATGTATGTTTGTAGGTGTACATGATAGAGAAAAACGTACACTGAGTCAAATTATATTTTAAGGCGCCCGTTTTATGGAACGACAAAATAGCTCACCTGATATAACAAATACTCTATAAAAACTCAATGCAATAAAGCAGCCTAGGCCCATTGCTATAAAGCACCCTAGGCCCATTGTTATGCGTATTTATAGCGCACTTGTTATGTAATAATATTATCAATACCTAGTAGTTTTAGTGATTGCATAAATATGAAATGGAATAAGCATTTGCATTATTATTTATTTTGGCGTTGCACTTGTGTACATAAATCATTGAGTACTTCGAAAAAGAAGTCAAATTAACTATTTCTTACCCGAAAAAAATGTTAGATATAAAAAAATATATTAAAAAATGTAAAAAAAAACATATAATTCCTTCCTTATCTGTCCCAAAGCAGTGTACCTGTTGTGTATGTGATAATTTTTGTTGACTAAAATAAAAGTGATTACACAGGCTGATTTTCTACTGTAACTTGTCCTCAGGAGCGAATGCACCGATGGAAGCAAATCGAGCGTTTGTGCGGCTTCAACATTATAAACAACAACGGACTGCAATATCTTGAGAGCACTCTCTATAGGAGCGCTAATGGACGACAAACTGGTAGAGGTAAGTCACCCGCAACCGAAACTGTATTTAATCATCATTTCATTCTGTATCTAATTATCACTAGTTCACTGCAGAACGTAGTCCTCCCCCACAGATTGCCACAGGTTTGTTGCTCTCAATTTGGGAGGATTTTGCTATAGTTGCCACGCTTGGCAGGGGTTGGCAACCGCAGTTTATTTATTCAGATGTTCCACGAACTGCTACCCATCTTCTGGTTTTAACTTTCCCTCTGTCGACTTTTACGACACCCACGGAATAAGTAGTGGTAGATTCTACTAAGCCGCCACCACACGGCAATATATCTAATACTAGCTGAGAAAAGAAGCCGACTATATTTATTTTACTGGTGGTAGAATTCCTATGCAGGAATCCTTCTAGGTAGGTACCACCCCAGGGCCAGTTATTCTGCTGTGAAGCAGTAGTGTGCAAACATTACTGTGTTTCGGCTTGAAGGGCACTGTGAGCTAGCGTAATCACTGGGCATATGAGACTTAAGAACCGATGTCTCAGGGTGATGGGCGCAATGAGGTGTCACACAGAAATGTTCTGGGTGACACTGCATTTGTTATGGGCAGACGTTGCACTTACCATCAGGTGAACGTTTTGCTCGTTTCATCACTTTATACAATAAAAAAAAAATGGACCCAATGTTTGTGCAAAAGACAAATTGTTTGTTTTCGGGTCTGAGTGTGTTGTAATTGCTCCCGTGTCTCTGACACTGCACGGTTACATCGGGCGCGGATAGATTAAGACGAATAAGTGCCTCTGCGGCATTCAATTGTGTCATTATAATATCTCTCGCTCAGTTGATTGCTTCCGACAGTGTTCGGAAGTTGTCGCCGTGTCCAAAAATCATGTAAGTTATGTTCAATTTGTTATTTTCAGTAAGAATGAGCAGCTCTCAAGACGATCTGAGTGTTGGAGACGACGTCTCCATATGCGGCTCCGGTAAGTTAGACGACGCGTCCGTCTTCCATGACCACGTTGACTAAATTAGATCATAGTACGCGTTGTTGGGGCCAACGTTTGACCCAAACATTGACAGAAAGGGACAGTTATGGATTGATAAGAATCTCGCATTAAACGCTATTTAATTCTGATATTAAACGCTTGTATAATTCACGATTACTTTTAATCGTGGTTTAGTAAATTGCGACTTATTGTAGTCAAAGTTAAACAGTTTGTTGATAAGTAAAAAAAATACAAATTTATAACAAGATGATAAAGCAGCTAAAAAAACTGTTCTATGCACACTTACATATAGGAATCGGTTTTTATGTAAATTTATAAAGTTATATAATGCAATATATAGTATTAAAATAAATAATTCCTAAATCGATTTCTTTGTATAATCAACATCATAGTAACTGTATTTATAACACAGCCAAGTGAAGATGCTCGTTTTTTTACATTTTCATTAAGGTGGAGGTACAATTTTTTTTAAGTTACGTTTGCGTCATCAGTGATTTTCACATTTAGCATTCTTACTTTTAATTTCAAACTGAAAATTAGATCTTTGGCCCCAACATATAAGTAAATTTCTCCATTAAGAAATTTCAACCATTATTATCAGCCAGTATCAATCAGTCATGTGGCGTTAAAAAAATATTTTGGCACAAACTTAAATATAATAGTTTTTAATGATAAAGTTTATGTGTGATAGACAATAAAAGACAATTTACTATGCATGTCGATGACAGTAAATTTGTTAAATTTAAAAATTGAAATTAACAGTATTAATGAAAACATGCATATATTTAGATGTTTACGTTTTCAAAATAATTTTTACCGATAAAAACATTTTGAGAGTCGACTCATTCCTTTTAAATCATAGCCTGAAACAGTAATTTTTTTTTTAAATTAAGTCCATGCAAAAGTATTATTTTAGAATGATTGCAGCCAAAATTTACTTTTTGTAAATTGATTAAAAATAATTTATTTCAATAAATTACATCTGTTATATTTTGATAATATTTAACATACATAATTTTTATTAAATCATATTAATTAGAATAGGTCTCCCTTTAACTTTATTAACAAAGTTCTTAAGTAATAAATTTATATCTATACTAAAATTATTAGAAATATAATGAGAGATATCCCATTTGAAAAATTATCTATTCATTACTTATTTAACAAACCACTGCCGTGAAAGGAACTTTAGTAATTATTGACTCGATTCAAACTTCAAAGACCCGGTAATCATAACACCACCAGACATTTACTTTTCAATAAAATGGACAACTTTCTTAATTGTTACTAATATATAATGTAATAATAATTGTATATAAAGTATTCCTATGGTAGTTACCATAGGAATACTTTAGAATTTTTAAATGAATTATAAATATGTATTTTTATAACTTAATTAAACGTAAACGTGTCCGTTTAGTTACCAATAAGTTACTAATTTTCAATATCGATAGGTTATTAGTTTTAATACTAACGTTATTTAAACGCTTTTAGTAGGTACTTAGCGCTCAAATTTTTACAATTTAGGTTTACAGTTTTTGTACTTAAGATTATTTTTATTAGTACAAATACAGCAGCTCAGTTGTAGAGAGTGGCGATACTAACCTATATTTCTTATTTTAGAAAGAAATCAACTTAAAATACTACTCTTGCAATTATTGGAAAAAAGTATGTAGTAATGTGTAATGTTGTAACTTGTATATTTTTGATTACTTCGAACACATTACTTTATTGGAAAATGCATAACTTGCAAAAACAACCATTTTATAATCTGTTGTAGATGTTGAAAAGGACTTGTTTTATATTAACGTTAATGCACACATAATATGTTCCTGAAGAAGATCTATAATAAGTTATATAGCTATTGAATGTGATACATCTTACATATTAAATCAATTTTAAAGAAATATTTATTGTTTGAAATAAAAAGTATTTTTCTAACGTTTTAACGTTATTTAAATTTTATAGGTATTTTCTGGTAACATTTGCGATGGCACAAGTGTCAAAAGTATTCGCGCCAAAACTACTTTTATAATTACATTCTTGTGGAGAAGAAATTGTGAAAAGCTATTTATTTTTATTGACTAATTATAAGATAAATTGTAATGTATCACATATTTGAAATAAATATTTTTGGAAAAGCTATTGTATTATCACAATCGATACGAAGCTTTCAAGCTTTTTGTGCGATTTTATTTTCGTTATACTTCTTGTATACTGATTTTAAAATTTCACAAACATTCTTGTTTCATTTAGACTTACCGCGCATCAAATTGCCAAAGCATGTATGAATTATTGTTAAATAATAGTCGCAAAAGATTTTCATGTCTGTTTTTTCAAGTGTGGGTATGGGATATGTATTATCTTATTCCATTTGCATGTTTCATATCTGCTGTAATCACAAATTCAAATTTGCGCAATTCCAATGACTTTCATATGTAAATTGAAGAGTTTTGAAACTCTTATAGTTGTTTTAAAAATAGATTGTGTGTAGTGTAATTATCATCTAGGTCATGTTCCTTATTCATATATTTTAATTTTCCTTTTTAAACATCTTCAGTGTAAATATAAAAAATTTCACTCCATCTTTATAATTCTAACGATTTAATTATTAGTAGTTTGTCTTTTTCGACACTCATTTTTAGTTTTAACTTTTTTTCTTTTTTATTTTTTAAATATTCCGTTAGCCAGTTCTTTTTTGCACGTTTGAAAGCTTTTGACGATTGTGATATTGTTTTATTTCTCCTGCCTATAGCTTTCCCTCAGAGTTGCAAACTTTAATTTTACCCATAGATTAGAGCTGCTTTATAATGGCAACATTCCTACAGGTAAGACAATATGAAGTATTAAACATTATTGCTTGTTATTTATTCAATAATTAATAATCAAAAAATCCTTATCCCTGTAACATTTAAAAACAATACTTCATACATGCTTTTGGTCTAAGATGCGTAACATAACTAAAATACGTTATAGAAATAAATGCAAAGTTTAAAAAGTCTAATTATATGAGATTAACCTTATCATAATTGAACTTAAATTACTTTTAAAAATGGGTTACCGAGGTTTTTAATCCAATATAAAATTAAAAAAAAAGACAAGTATAAAATGTGGTTGTATTAGCGACGTACAATTTACAGCGGCTGATATTTTTGGGTGGCGCGAGGACTCATCGGGAAGCGAAGAACATGATGCACCTCACTATCCGCTGGATCTAAGACTTGCTGAAGCCAGGTAAGGTTAGATAGGAAGTTAGCATAGAAAATGTCAAATAGGCTAGAATTATAATACAGACCGTAGACCATGAGGGCCATGCTCAACAGTGGACTGTTAAGAGACTAATGAAGGTCAAATTCTATCTTAAAAAGTAACAATAATACGTATTTCGTCCAGATTTCGAATACCACCAGAACGAAATAGATATGTGTAACTTACGCATTATTGCTTTTCGGGTTTCCCTATACATCCGTATTATGGTGTTTTCCCGCGTAACGTATGGACCTTGTTTTAAGGGCTCGTCCTTGGCTCCGCTTCAGCCAGTTGGTCCCAGCTTTGGATCCGCCGCAAGTTCGTTAGTTCAAAGGTGCAAGGTTTTTTTGTTACAGGGACTTTTTTTTATGCCAACAAGACGTGGAAAAAGTGTATTTAGCGAGACTGGAACAATTGCATTTGGTACAGTCCTACGTTCCGGATCAATGATATGTTTAATTTGGAACACCGTGCCAGAACAATCTCAGACAACAAACGGCTCGCAGTTTAGAACACGAACATTAGTGTCACTGACCGGTGAAATGTTCGAGTTCCAAATAAGACATTTGTACTGACACAAGTGTTCCGGAACATTCGGATCACATCATTGTGAACGGATCGAATCACTGATCGTAACAGTGAACCGGTTCAGCAAAGAGATACACACGTCTAAAATAGCATCCGATGAAGCTGTAAAAGCCAAAAAGCTAACAGCGATTACGTCACCGAAATTATATACACACGTCTAAAAAAAGAGATAAACATATACATCTATAGGATTTATCCTGCGAGAGAATGAGATACAATACAGTATACAGTGTTTCCTATTATATTCATATTTTCAAAATCTTCGTAGATTTTGCTCTTATTAACTTGACTACTAGATCAAAAACAGTAATCGAAGTTGTATTTAAAAGATACATTGATCAAAACCAAGGCATTTATTTCATGCTTTAGTTACCATAAGCCCAGTCGTGTCGTTTGTTGAAATTGAAAACTTGGAGTCTGTATAATATGTAATGTATTACATACATACATGTCACGCCTCTTTCCTACTAGGGTAGGCAGAGATCACATCTTTCCAGTTGCTACGATGCGGACACACATCTTTCTCTTCTTCTAATTAAATTTTTTGAGATTTGAAATTGTTTTTTTTACTACTTTTGAGGAAAGGTCACGTTAAAAGTAACCCGCAACCGACTTGCGTGTCCGTAAACGCAAATGAAAGTATTGTAATATGTGGGATAAAATGTAAAATAATTCTTACTTGGTAACAATTATAATATAAATATAGTAAGAAGTTTAGTTTTCGTGTGAACTGCACACATATTTTTTATTGTCTTATGTTTTGAATACAATGAAGTTTCATTTCTGTTGTAGATTGCAACTAGAAGAACGTTTAGCGCAAGAGGCGCGTGATAGGCGACCGGAGGAAAAACGGGAAGATGACCGAAAGTCGTTATATGAAAGATCACGGGGATCCTACGGAGATGCCCGTAAAAGTCCCATGGACGATAAGCGGAAGGAACCCGTGCAGTTTGTTCTTGGAGGAGACAAGTAAGTAGTTCCATTATTTTTAATGTACATATGAAAGGGTATCAATATGCGATACACAAAATGGTCTCTGCTGGCGCAGCGGCTAAGCGATTTTCATCTGTGCTATGGGTCGCATTGGTGTAAGTATATAGGAGGGGCGCTGGGTGGGTTACCAACCCAAAATTTAGGTATGCCATTAAAAAAATCCACACTAAAACACTTTAAAATAAATAACATTCCAGAATTTACTTTTATTGTCTACATTAGGGTTCGGCTTTATCGACCATAGCTTTTCAGAGGCCAGGCCGTCCCTAGAAAATCTAACGGAACGCTATTATTTTTTATTACACACGAGCAATTCGTTCACAAATGCTACGTCTGCCCATAACAAATACTGTGTCACCCAGAACATTTATGTGTGGCACCACACTGCGCCCGTCACCCGGTGACATTAGTTCTTGAGTCTCATATGCCCAGTGATTACACTAGCTCCCAGAGCCCTACATATCGAAACACTACTGTTTGCACACTACTGCTTCACGGCAGAAAATCTGACCCTGGGGTGGTGCCTATCTAGACTAAGAAATCCTACCACCAGTAGAAATATTACCCAGTAAATGTTTATATAGCTTACAGATAGTTATTCCGGATCTGTGTGTATGCAGGAGAAATTGACAACCTAGTTTAATCATAACTTTATCGAAACAACTGTTTTTTTCCAGTGTTAACTGGACCGGGGAAGATTTAACACGGGCAATCCATTCCCAATCCCAACCCCAGTTACGGGCTTCCATGCGCAGTATAGCCTGCGCCCCCCTACCGCCTCCGCGCCGGCCTTTCCCCTCCGGACAAATGATTCGCTCCCGCAGTACTGATATAGTCCCTACCAATCCAGACGATCCAAGACCGCCACCAAGGAATCCCTTCTCCAGGCAAAAAGCCTTGCCCGAAAGCAACCAAACATCGGATGGAGCCACGCCATCTAGTAATACTCCTCCTGATGAGGAATCGACGGACTCTTCCCTCATAGACGACGAGGGAATCCCAAAGCCGAGAAAGAGACGCATACATCTCCCTTTCGGCAAAAAAGCTAAAACTCCCGCGTGACATAAGCCCAATATAGTTCGAGATTTTTTTCGCTGTCCGTACTGCCATGAGCAGGACTTCAGGGTTATAAACGTTCATAGTTATCACGGCGCAGGTTCTCGGGTTTGATTCCAGCTCGTCGCCTCGACTTCATTTATATTTTATTTATTGACTAAGTGTATTGAATAAGTAGCTCAATGCTTGTGTTTATCCACGTTAATGATATTGCGAATTTTCTTCGATTTTCCCCGCACGTTTGTTTTCGCACACCTTGTTTGGATTAGCGCATATTTATTTTGCAAATATAAAACTGTTTTGATTGTACTTATAATGTTATTTCTGCGAATTATTTACTTATCAAGCTGATAATATAGAATGAAATAGCGGTAACAGAAAAAAACCTTTGTGATTGAATATAATTCATCACACTCTCACTACTGCATATTATAAATAAAGACGGCGTTTTTTATAAATATATTATGAGTGTTGATTGTATTTATTTTGGATTCCATTATCCCTGTTTGATGTCCCATGATTTGTGAACGTTATTTATTTTTTAGTTTAAATATTTTTTTACATTTTACATTTGTGTATATTCACGATATTGTAGTGAAAATAATTCTATGGTTGTCAATTGTTGTTACTTACGATTTGATAACAAAACCTTGGATCTTCCAACCCTGGTGATTTATAATGAAATTTTAGCTAATTAGTACTTATCGAGTTATTAATAAGGAATGGATTGTATTTGAATTATTGTAGTTTAATTTCACATTTTCCGTTAAAACATAGATCATACCAAAACGTGTACAAACCCTGTCTGTAACCTTGGCAATTATTTTTTGTTGTGAAATGAAATAGCAAAAGAATTTGAATTTTATTTTTTTATCTATATTTTAGTAGTAGGCTCAAAGCAGTAACGAAACAGCCAATGTTTTGTGAGTTGTAGCGTACTGTAAGCAATAATGGCCCGTATAAGTAAAAAAAATCTCTTAAATCAATCACGTGGAATATAACAAATGTGTTCGACGGCCGCGTATCCTAGTGTTCAGAATACCAGACTACTACGCCGCCGGTCGTAGGTTCGAATCCTAGTCCGGAGCCAATATTTGTGTTGTAATTGTAACCGTGTCTCCGACAATGAGTCCTAGCCTACCTCCGATCTTATATCCGAAGGTAGGTAAGGTCGCGTGAGTGCATGTTTGCGGGGTATACTTGTGGCACTATAACATCTCCTGTTATCAACTATAGCTTCCGACAGTATTCGGAAGTTGTCGACAAGATTTTAGTGCTTAAATTATGAATAATTTGGTAAAATATATTAACGAACCATTTAAAAAAACCCGTTGCTTAAAAATTCAAGTGGTTGTGTCTGTAGAAATTATTGACATGTAACAATACCATATCGCATCATTCCCTATTTCTTGTATTTTTGATAGCGATATAGTGACCCCTAAGCTGTATGTATTAGAATAATTTTAAGACAATTTGGTGCTAAATAAACGTTTTCAGACTGAGGAACAACGCGGTAATTCACTACAATTTTGCAAAATACCCAAGTTTGTAAATTTTATGTTCCTGCTAGCATCACTATCAACATAAGTATTTTTATCACTTATTGCCTCTAGTATTATACTAGACAATAATTTTTACATTATACATTTAAAAATGAAGTTGATTGATATTAATGATGTCTCGCTATATAAAACTTAGTTGTTGTACTTAAACATTAAATTCGTTATTACAGAAGAACTTTTAACTGCCCCAAAATTACGATTGATTGTTAAAACAATGCAACATACATTGGATTTTATTAGAAGGTCTAGTTTGTAGAAACTTGTAGTGAGCACGAAAAATGGACTTGAAAGA
Organism: Luehdorfia chinensis; assembly: GCA_019845155.1. Taxonomy (NCBI): domain Eukaryota; kingdom Metazoa; phylum Arthropoda; class Insecta; order Lepidoptera; family Papilionidae; genus Luehdorfia; species Luehdorfia chinensis. Next base: position 4,346,780 of record JAHVAK010000125.1, read on the forward strand.
TTATCACCAATGTATATTGTGTAAAGCTTCGATCTGACAGTTATGTAATGAAAAGACAAATCGTGATAATAATATTGTCACTTCTTTGAAAGTTATTAAATTGGTTCTCAAATACTGTGTATTTTTTTATTTTGTACTTAACAAGCAAGCGGGAGGTGGAAATGTAGTATGAAGAGGGTAACAAGTAATCTTTTAGACGATAAGAGTTCTGCATACTTCTCCGTATCACCAGCAAAAGAGTATCCATGTAGAACCCCACGTAAAAAAGGATTAAGTAATATATCCATGAATTACATCGTAATAAGGACATCAGAATACGTATCTGTATATATCAGTTGTAAAAGTTATATCATCCGCTTCTTCGGCCTGTTAATACTCCACTGCTGGACAAAATTGTGGAATTTTCCGATATCACTATGATTGGTCGGTGTATTTTAGGTCCTGACATTTTACGAGACGGTTATTTCCACTGCCTTTCGGAAGTCGAAAGAGATTTTTTAGGCATTTTCTTTTATTGACTTACGACACACGAGATTATTACCGAACTGAAGGCGACTCGGAGGTTACTGTATATATTATATGTTGTTCTGCTATCCACCATCACGATGGGAGGTGACTGCAGTTTTTTATTATTTGACCTTTCAATAAGTACAAGTACATATTCGATTCTTGCGTGCCACAGACCCAGGGCCACTAAGCTGCAATTACGTCTAGTAGACATCGTACTCCGCGAGTCTATGCAAATATTTATTTAGATAAAACTAATGGCCTCGCAGGAGGCGAACATATGGTATATGGCGTGCTTATTCTTTAACAGACCCAACGAAATATCTTTCATTAAAAAACTGCTTATTGTTCCCATTTTAACAATATTCCGTTATTTTTGCAATTTTATTTAATGTAATTATATCGGTGTGACTTATTTCCTGATACCCGATACCCTGATCTCAATTTTTTTTAGACTCTGATTCAGTGAATGGCAGTTACAGCAAAGTTCGAAATGGAAAAATATGTAGAGCGACTGTCACTCCTATTTCTCCACCTGAAAAACTATGAAGCCAGTGTATTAATAATGAAATCTATGAAATGTATTAATAAAAATAACAAAAGTATTGCCCAAATTCGCATCAAAAGGCATCACACAAAAAGGCGTTGTTACAACCCATAGTAAAATAGACAGTGTAAACAGTGGGAGCAAGAACCAAATATAAGCAAGTAAGCAAGGCTATTAAGAATAATCTAAAAATCGAAAATATTTTAGGTACTTACTTAAATATTAATTCTTGAGAAGTGTCCGTCGTTTTAATCTGTTTTCACGAATACGTCACCTACTTCATTTTAATCCCAATAATAAATGTTTGACGACTGTTGGTTTTTGGGAGAATTTTGTATGGTAGCTAAGCAATGTCCTTTATTGGTGCCATCACTCTCTAGTCAGGGTAAAACATTAAAGGGCTTTCAAAATTTACCAAACATGACTCATTAGTACTTCGTCACTTCAACCACGATCCAAATGTAATTTTTTTTGGTGCAATACACGCTCATGGCTAAACTAATACAATGCCCAATGATGCTGCTTTATAAAACTCATTCAAGACTTTATTAGTCAATAATATTGCTTTCCCCAAATTCAATTGGTTCTAATTATTATGAGAAGGATAAAAGCGCTTCTCCCCAAAATTTAAAATATTTAACACAAACGTCCTTCATCATAGTTCTGTAAATGTATAAACACATGCCGCTGTTGGGTGTTGTAGTGGATGGCTGGTTAGTTGCAAATAAAAACTCTTTTCATGGTTGTAACAAATGTGATCCGATCTAGAGCGACACTGTGTTAGATTTCCATGAAATTATAAGAACATCGGAATGTTCCAATAAAGGATAGCTTTGTTATCCTACCAAAGAAAATATTAATGAAAATCTACCTTATTGAAAATATACCAAAGAAATATTACACATTCATTTTAAATGTAATGCAATACATAAGACTGATTACAAACAATAAATAAAGATTTTTCTTTAGTGAAATGTAGTTTGCACAGAGAAAAGCTAATTAACTATTTTTTTAAATAAAGCAATTCTGTTTATATAAAGTAATTAGGTGTAAGGATATAAGCTTATTGTTGTCAGGGAAAGGTTTACTTTTAGTGGAAAATTGTGAAATTAAAGTTAATGCGACACGTTATTTAATAAGAAGTACAAGACCCGAAGGCGTTTAAGATTGTCTAATTAAAAACTCTGTTGAAATGTAGGTAGGTACTTGCAGTTTTAGAATTAAAAATATATGATAAAATTTTAATTTTATTTTTGAAAATATTGTTTTTTTTAATCATTATTTGGGATAACAAACAGTAGCACAGTACAGATAACAGGACAAATCTTAATACAAATGTAATTTTAACTATGGAACTAATTACATTATCCACGAGCTATTTATAATTATTGTAACGTGCAACAGAAACATGATACTAAACTATAAAATAAAACAAAAGAATAAAGTCAAAATATTTTTTTAAAGAAAACCGTTATGCAGATTAAACTGTCCATTTAATATGTTAGGTAAACTGTCATTTATACATTTTCTAAATTTTGAAACAGACAAAGAAATCAAATTCATATGCAGAAAACTTCTATTAAACATGTCAACCACTTGACGAAGGGGTGAGCGCACACCAGCATAGAAACGACAGGAGTCGATGGCAAATAAGTAATGTGCGCGCACCTCCCGTCGATTTGCTGTTCTAGGCACAATATAACATAACCTTTTTACTAGACAAGGACAATCAAATTTGTTGTTAACGGACTGTTTAACAAGAAATTTGATTTGTAGAAACATGGTCTGAAGAAGAATACGCCTGGACTTTAAAATAAAAAATTTGTAGGTTTTCAAACTTTCTTGATATTGAACACGATTTTTATGGCACCTGTAATTCAATGTTTTAAAGAACTTTTTCGATTTCATCTACGTATTTGATGTAAACTGGATCCCAAACAATAGAAGCATATTCCAACTGAGGTCGAACCAGAGGTGTAGAGGGAGGGTCACCACAGATGCGGTAAAAATGTGGAAGGTTCATATACTGATTGAAAGGATGAGAATAGGTGATATATCTCTTCAGGATCCTTACTAGAGCGCGTAAGATAGTGCATATTTGAGGGGATTCGGTTTGTTTTACGGTGAGATATGCAAGTCCAGAAGTTTTTAACGTTACGAGCGATCGTATCGATCGGATCGAACGTTAAAAACTCGAACTGTTTATTGTATTTTAAGAGTAATATTTTACATTCGCTTTTAAACCTCTTTCTGTAAATAGACAATAGCTCATAATCACACCTGTGGCCATATTTTTCCATGCCCTATTTTTATTATTAAAGACTTAATGGAACCATGGTCGAAACTTTAATGATTTAGTGTATGACAGAGGAGTGTGCATATCAATAATATTTTAACTAGTGTCATAAAAGATATCAAGAGACTCCTGAATAGGCTTACTTGAGCCAAGTAACGCTTCCCAGTTAGTTTTATTTGAATATTAATTGATGTTCTCATAATCAGCTTCGAAATAGGTTGTATTTTTTAATATATTGGCGTTCTTAAGTTGCCGATGATGATGATTGACTCTGATTTATGGAGAATTCTATAATACTACAAAATGGTGGATGATAATGATCTCGCCTAAGTAGCATTTGATATATACAGATCTAAGAATTTATTAAGAGTATTTTAGGTGATTGAATTGTGTGCCGTTGACAGAAGACATGAAATAAAGTAGTAGTTTATGATCTACTGAAATTTAGTAAGGAAAATGCCTGATCCATATAAAAAAAGTGATCCATATAAGAGTCAATTAAAAGAACCAGGAGGTATATACGCGGCATTGATAAAATGTTTTTTGGAAGAGTCCGTTGAAGTGAGGTCGACAACCGCGTGTTCGGTATATGTCCACTATAGGTTAGTGACTGACAAGTCGGTTGAAATTTACGTAATACAGCGATAAGTACTCCACCGCCATTTAATTTATTACAGGCCGTGCCGATTTCGATAATAGCTAAATTTAGCCAGGTCTCGGTTAATATTAAATCGTATTTTGATCGGAAGAGAATCCAACTTTGTGCTAATTCCCCATTATTAGAGGTTAAGTTATGAATAAATACGTGATTTAAGTGTATTTTTATAATTATAGGTATGTATTGATATCCCTCATAAGAGATCATACAATTTAAAGCAGGTTAATAATTTTATAATTGACAGTGCGGTGTAAATAAAAATACGAAAATTGGAAGAGCCAAAAATCAGGAAAACTAAACTAGTCTGCAAAATTCAAAACCAAAAAAGATGACAGTATCTCAGGCTTTACACAATAACCAGGAACTATCCCAAAAAACACGAGAACTACATTATATTCATTACTGAAGTTTGGTAAAGGTTGTTTTCATCATCATCATTTCAGCCTATCACTAGTCCACTGCTGAACATAGGCCTCCCCTACAGATTGCGACAAAAGTTTGTAGCTCTCATTTTGGGGGGATTTTGCCATAGTTGCCACGCTTGGCAGGCGAGTTGGCAACCGCAGTTTATTTATTCAGATGTTTCAAGAAGATGCTGTTGCCCATCTCCTTGTTTTCGTTTTCCCTCTGTCGACTTTTACGATACCCACGGGATGAGATGGGGTGGTAGATTCTCATAAACCGCTACCACACGGCCACGGTTCAACGGACGGACGGACAAGGTTGTTTTATAAACAACAAATTATTTCTTAGATTTAATGTTCTGTTCAACATCGGTAATAGAGCGTATTGCAAAGGCACCAGAGTGATCCGTTTCACGAACAAGAATGGCAGAATGTTTGATCCAGAAATATTTAAACTTGTATCGTTTAGCCGCTTCCCGCGTTTCAGAAAAATGCTGTTTGTTTTGTAACGTAAGGTGTTAATTTAGGTAAATAGTATGTGATGAGCCGCTAATTTCCAATTGATTGCTGTTCAGTCCCTTCTTAAGACGAAAAACACTGAGAAGGTTGTCCCGTAGAATTCAAGATAATTTCACGATTTTTTTTGGTCATTGACTTTGCTGCATTATAGAACAGCCAATATTGTTTCCCAATGACTCCATCAGTGTAAGAAGATTTTCACCTCTTTTTCTCTGGGACATGAATACCTGCAAATTGCATTGGCGTGCCTGTTGTTTTAGAGTCCACTTTTGCTACCAAACTTTTAATTTTGTCGGTGTCTAGTTACGTTACTGTTACGTTTGACAAACTGCTGCATTACTCTCGACTTGGCTCGTTAAGATCATTGTGTTGTTAATTGTTAAATTCTGTAGATTTTTGTAGAGGTTTGATTTCGTGATTTATTCCATTCATGGTTAGCTTCAATGAAAATTTTTCCGAGCGCAATAAGTTTTGTTTTTCGTACTGAAAATAGTATGATTATGGTATTTATTATGAAGAGTACATAAATATGCTTATTTTAGTTATATATTAAATTCCGTATAAAATAACAAAATTGTAGTTCACTCAATGTATTATACAATATAGTTCAATTACTGTTGTAAGATGGCGGATAGATAGGCGTAAGTTTTCCATACGACCAAAATTAGCTAGCTATTTCTAGTATTATTTATTAATCTACGAGGGGCAGTCAAAAAGTTCGCGGAGCCGCAAGAAAAGAAAATGAAATTAAACCCAAATTTATATTTTTCGTTTTCAATATAGAGTATATCACATACCCTTAAATCAATACATTTTTCCGATCTGTCAAATATACACACACCGGCACATATTTTCTCAATTTTGTAGGAACACAAACAATGTTGTAAATTAAAGATTACTCAGATTCTAACATTAAATATTAAATAAATGAAAGACTAATAATGTGTGTTTCTCCCTCGTGCTCAACTAACACTTCCATCCTTCTGGGCATGATGCGAATTATGTTATCTATTGTATCTATAGGACAAGCTCTGCCACTCTTCAAGTAATGCGTTTTGCAGTTCTCTCAGGTTGTTGTCTCAGGGGGTGGTATTCTCGATTTAACACTTTTCTTTAACACGTCCCAAACATGCTCTATATGATTTAAATTCGGGGATCTTGCTGGTCACTGCATCACTGTTATACCCACATGGCTTAGATATGCTTGGACTGGGCGAGCACTGTGAGCTCAAGCAGGATAACTGCATCAGAATAAAGCAGACATCAGTAAATGGAGCAAATGGCACTACGTGTTCTTTAAAAATATCCCTGATGTACATATCAGCAGTCATATTCCCTCCATCGACCATCACTAACTCCGTACGAGCTCCGAAAGTTATCCCTGAGCCGCACCCCTGTGCCACCGTATTTTCAAAATTAGTCTGAATGAATCGTTCTCCTTTGCGTATCCATATTGTCTGCCTTCCATCGATCTGGTTTAAGAGCATTCTACACTCATCAGTGAAAAGTGCCCGGCCCCCCATTGGTTTATGTACCAAAAACGATGTTCGCGTGCAGTTTAATCGATGTAAACAATGGTCTCTCCAATTTTGGAGCTTTGGCCGGTACATACGAAACGCTCTCTCACTCGCACTCCGCGCACGACTTCAAGCTAAATTCGGGCCTGCACAGCCGTTACCCGTCGTCGAAGCTCTATTTTAATTTTCGGGAACAAATAATAATCCAACGGGGCCAAATCTGGATTATAGACTGGCGGGTGATTTATAGTTCAGAATAGTAGGGCAGCTATCGCGACGTGGTGTATACTGGCACGTTGTCGTGCAAAAAGCAACACATCCAGTCCTTCTATTCCTTCTTTTTTCCTTGGCTGGCATTTTTTAGCTTTTCGAGTAAACTGGCGTAGTAGTTTCCGGTGATATTGACGCCTTTACAAACTTCTGCGAGCACTCGACGCGCTGTTGCTTTTGAAGCGGTATGAGCATTCTTGGCACCCATCTTGCTCTCAAATGATAGTGGAGATGAAAATGCCAAAAATGATCAAGGAGAATGTTCAAAATTGTACTAGACGATACTACAACCATTTCTGCTAATTGTCTTCTTCTCTAAACGAGCATTATCAGAAAAAAAAATTCCACATTTTCGCCAATGTCTGGGGAAGGGGCTTCAATTGGCTGACCTGGACGGTCAACATCTTTAATTGACTCTCTGCATTGCTTGAATAGGCCATGTCATTTTTAAATCATGGTTTTCTCAGGGAAAGAGTCCCCTTAAGCAGATAATATATCTTCCATGATGAGCTTGGTGAGGAACTTTATGATAGCGCGAAACTAAATTTTCCGTATAGTTGACATTTTGTTCCAGATTGACTTGTTGACTAGGCGATAGCTTCGAACATGAGTGAAAAGATTTAGACAAAACTTGGCATTTATAGTGAAATTGGGTCATCGCTCGTCTCTTATTTGTCCACTAAGTCTTCTTCTGAATTTCTTAACTGTTTTTTCTTCTATCTGATGTCTCATTATTCCGTATCTGTGAAACTTGCCCTCCCAGACAGATACAGTTATACGGTGATTCTACAATTCGATCTTTCATTTCGATTCGGTTACAAACAATCGATATATAGGTAGTCGGAAATTTGGCCAGAGTTCTCCACCTACGCGGGACTGAAGACGTCACCAGAATTCTTTGATGTCCTTAAAATATAGCGTCCCTGCAGATCTGCAACAAATGCACGAATTCAATTTGGTGCACTAATTCCAAAAAGAGACATTACAATAGTCGTGGTCTCAGTTGGTGATGCATGTTAACAGAAATCAATCATGATTCTCAGTGAAATGGTGTAAAATTGTCATCATATAAAACAATAGTTGCGTATTTACTTTCAACTATAATTTAAAAAACTATTTTTACTAAACAACTTGAAAACTGAGATAGGAAATAGACATTACGAAGAAGAAAACGTTATAAAAATTGCTTGTAAAATTTTAACATGTATCATTTTCCAATATATTGTTGAAAAGACAAAACTTCTTTATTTAATTTAGGCTTGCTTTAAACTGTCAAAATCAATGAAAGTTTTTTAAAATAAGATCTTTTTACAGGTGACTCTGGGGTTGATAAGACGGTATTTACTAACCTTCTTGCAATCATTTGATTATGTTCCTCAATCATTTCTTCATTACTTTCGATATTTCATTTTATTTTTCTTTTATATCCATTGCCGGTCTGCAACAAAGGTAAAAAATTAATAATGTGTCAAAACTCTATAGAAGTAAGAATACATTGTTATTGCCTCAGTTGGTGATGCATGTTATAAATCAATCATGATTTTCAGTGATTTGGTGTAAGAAGTCATCATGTACATACATATAAGAAATGGAATTTCTTTAATTGACAACAATCTAAAAATGTTATTAGTGATTTAACTCGACTTAGTTTTTTTTAATGATTAGACGACATTACAATTTATTACTACAGATTTTATATAAATTATCTGTACCAATATATTTTTATATTTTTTGCGAGACTAGGGCCTAGCTGTACGATTTAATACATTGATTGTCCAGTGAATCAATGAAGTGTATATAAACTAAATACAAAGACACTAACTTAGCTTGTTTCATTTAATCGCCCGCCTCAATGATGGGTGTATAGTGGACGGCGCGAGGCGACACTTTAGTCATCGTGTCCGGCATTCTGGCATTCCCCATCAGTTGGCCACCTACAGCGGTTCCGATTTGAATTCGCTATATTAAAGAAAATTAAGCTTAATTAAAATTAAGTTTAATTAAAATTAACCTATTAAAACAAACTTACAAATTGTACTTTTCTAGCAAAAAAACTATTCTACATTCGATGATTTAAGTATATGTCTATAATGACAATTTTTTTTATTAATGTGACATTAACTTTGATAATTTTTGGTATATAATTTAGTTTAGGCATCGTGTTACTCATGCCATTAAACATATGATGTAATGCTTAGGAGATCAACCAAGGGGTCAGCAGTGTTACGGACACGGCACGGTTACAATACATGCGGACCCATAAACAAATAGCACAAATTAGTGTATTTATTGTTATTGTGCCGCACAATTCAATATTGCTAAAAATATTTTTCTCGTCACATTAAATTACATTATTTACGAAAAAAATACACGTGATTGTAACATTGACCCCCCCCCCCCCCCCCCCCCCATTCAAGCCTCGCGTGAGGAAAGGACTTAATACTACTATTTACTAACTATCAAAATTTATACCTTTTCAAAAGCGGCTCGTAGAGATTTACATTTCGAAGATGCACTTCGCTGTAGAATTTTGCATGGATATTGTCCAGACCATTTGTAGAAAGGGGGAGAAGCCGGAATACATTGGCGCGCAGAAGTGAAGCGAGGGCTGTCTGCGCATAGATGCGGTTTGCGACTGCAGCTGAATTTAGAAGCTTAGCTTCGCTTTTCTAGGCAGTATGCCACCGCCTTCTTCGACATGCATCATTAAGATATTCAATTGAAATTTTTTTGTTTCCATAAAATAACGAAAATCCGAACGCGTTACACGTTATTAACAGCTGTTAGATATAAAAAATCCAGACAGCAGCGTCTGAGGTACGTAGTCTGGTAGACCGCGAATGGTTAAGCGACCTTAACCAATGTAATTAACATGAAAATATCATCAAAAATAAATATTGAGACTGCGCCTTTTCATCAACTCGTCGCTATTAGCAATAGGTTAAAACACTTGTCACGGTCACAAACATACAGAAAACAAAAAACAGTAAAATCTGTCACAAACGATTAAGATTAAGAACAAAAACAAAAAAATAATTTAAAATTTCAGTTTTATTTTAGAAAATGTGTACAAATACCCTATTAGCTGATGGTACGCGATGCAACTCTGTGATACCAACGGATCCTAGCCGCTGGTATTGTATATTGTTTCCCCTTGGATTGACGCTCCGCTGGTCGCTGATGTTAAACATTATTTTAATAAAGGTATCAAAGTTATGGCTAACTACTTATTTTATTCATATATTGACACTAATTTTATTAGAATTGAAGGATTACACTTTATATAATATACAGTCTTAAAGACAGTTAAATGTATTCAACAGACGTTCGAATAACAAAGAAATTTAGCCACATGCTGCCTGACCGTATTCAATTCAATCTGATAATAGTGGGCTTGTAATAACTTAGCACCCCTCAATATAGCAAAAATAATCCATGTCATAATTTGTATGATGGACGTTCACAAATAATAAATAATCTTAATAAATGGCTGAAAATGTACTAATGTTTAAAGTAAAAGTGGTTAGAAACCTAGACGTCATCTTCTAAAGGAATGTGTTAGGAAGTTTTTTCACTGAATACAAATTTAAAATGAAAATTACTAGGATACAAAAATATACCCATTTTGTTAAATAAACTCATCTATATCACAAACAATTACAGCATTTCTTTAAATCTTTGGACGGCCGGTGAGTTTTAAACCGTAGCCTATGGCAGTCGTAAGCCAGCAAGTAAAAAAAAATACGTCTATGACTACCATAGATGATTACATTTTTAAACTGTCTAGGTAAAACAATAATGGAACTATAATTTAAACCTGCAACGGCAATATTACAGCAACACAACTGTGTAGACAACTTATAATGCGGCATAGACAACTCGATTTGCAAAATTGAGTCGAGTATTTACGGTTTGCCAGTGCGAAATTTGACCTTAGAGGCACAGTAAGCATATACATGTGACTGAAATTAGCGCTACTGTTGCTTGCACTCTGCAGGAGTTTCTTGCTGGCCCTTGATTTGTTTCTTGCCTCTCCTCCTTGGAGCCGGCTCCTCATCGTCACTCTCTTCCGTAGAGCATTCTTCCTCCTCCTGGTCATGAAGCCACAATTAAATTCACAAAAAAGAAACGCCGTAAAACAAGATTCTAAATAGAAATTTACCTTTTAAAATTTATCATTACGTGAATTCTGCAACCATCTGCGATCCGTGGACAAACTCGCACAAATAACTAATGCATGCAAATAAGGATCGAGAAAATAAATAAAACACACTTAGATAAAAAGCATACAATTTTAATGTCATCAATAGGACATCATGCCAAAAACATATAAGCCATAACCAGTATGTATGTATGTATATAAAAAACTACTTGATCAGCTGCTTAATGGCTCATTCACATAAGTCGTTACGAAACGGTCGAGAGCTGTCCATTACTGTTTGCAGTTGATAAATTACACGCACTTATCAAACGACAGCAGCAATGAATTCCTTATTGCCTGCACACGTGTGCGCGGGCTGGAAAGCAAAGTACGAAAACAACGACGTGAACTTCAAAAGAAAATTACATAAATAAAAAAATATATGTCTAGCTGACCTAACATCTTCGAGTAAATGTTAATTATTATGAGAAAGATCACAGTTTGCAAAGTTTTTAATGAATGACATAAAATAAATTTTGGCACTAACGAGAGATTCGAAAGATCTATTTGTAGAAACATCACTGGTGTTTGTTAGCGGCCGAATTTTCACAATCGATGGAATGACAGCATTTAAAATTTTCATTCAGTAGGAAACATAAATAATAGCCTTAGAGAACATTAATATCACATGAAATTTCAAGTACACAAACGAATATGTAAAATCCGTTAACAAAAATACACACTATTACAATTATTAATGTATAATAAATAAAAACGAGAATTGTATAACTAATCTAGAAATGCAATATAGTATCGTAACAGACATCTAACAATTAACATGCATTATATAAGGCACCATTTGTTCTCGCTTTAATTTCGAACAGCCCTTTGAGGGTTTAAAATCAATATCTAAAACATATTTATCTAGTCAAAGGATAAATCATGCATAGAAATATATATATGCGAGAAATTCCTAACTTAACATCTAGCGCACAAATACTATCAATTTATAAAACTTCACTAAACCGACGCATAAAAACGAAGTAGGATAGGACCATGACTTGAGTGTCTTGCATAATAAAGATTAATCGAAATCCTAACTCGCACTCAAAGAGTATTAATTATCACTTAACGCCCGCAAAATAGGATGATATTTTTGGTAATCGCAATTTTTCGGATATGATATAGATATGATGACGTTAATGGTACAAAGCACAATAATTTTGTGTGCAAGTTAAAGTAGTCCCTAAAACTTGGGTCAAAAACTTGGCACTATGGTTGACCAAGTTTGGTGCTGCCTGAATAGGCTTGAACGTAATACTAGCGGGAGGAGTCTTGCATCAATCCTCCGCGTCAGAAACCTCCTCCGTTCCAGAGTCCTCGTCAGAATAAGAATCCTCCTGAAACCAAATATACCGCTTTTGTTGGTGCAGCCAATGGGATCCAACCAGGCGTAGATACTTAGTTCGCGTTTATTAAAGAACTGACGATTACAGGAATTATTAACACATTTAAAGTGGAAACAGTATGTTATAATAGTGGTAGAATGTGCACCCCACACAAGTTACAATGTTTAACATTAAACTAGACTACTATAATTAGAAGAGATAATAAATTTATAGTGGGTAAATAATGACAAAATGATATACTGTAAAGATAAAACAAAAGAGATTGTTTAACATTAGTTAGTAAAGATTATATGGACTAAACACTGCACTATAAAAACGAACTACAATCAGATTAGTTCCAAACTTGTTTGTAAGTTATTATTGTTACTACAACTTTCTACTCTTTCATTTGCTATGTACACAGCACCTGTTTCAAACAGCACTTTCAGGCTTCCTTATCGATAAAATATTTCGTTTTAAGGATGTTTTTCAGGGAAAACCACAATCATATATACCATCATACCTTCGTCTGATTGGATGGATTGGATAATTTAAGGTAAGCTGCAAAAACTACCATGCAAATAAACAAGCTAACAAGCTTGTGAGAATACGAGATGGCTGTAGAATTCACTATAATTTAAGCGAAGATCGCATGCGCGTTTATTACCTTTGATTGAATACAATGTTTTCCATGTTCAATATAGTTAAAAAAAACCATTAAATGAAGCTTATAGCAGATGGGCTTTCCAAAGTAGGTTTAAGTTAATAATAGTTTCTGTAATAAAGATATTGTAATAAACAAATATGTTAATTATGATTATTTTGGTCAAATTGTATTTTCAACCTTATTCATCACCCAATGATTTGGAGAAAAGCCGATAAACCAAACAACTGCAAATTATCTTCGTAAGTTATGAATGCTTATTAATAATAAATACCTTTTAATTTAAAACATGTTTCAGAATTAATATGCAATATTTATTACATTTTTGCTTCTCAATATAGAAATTAAAAACATCGTGTCATCATAAACCTTTGTTTTACGAAACTATTGTAACTTAAACCGTCCTGGATGTCCGGTGGTGTAAACAGAAGTAGAACAGACAAGATCCACATACCTCCTCCTCATAGTCGTCGTCATCATCATCGTCCAGCCCCTCGCCCGTGTAGATGAGCACCGCACGGGACACTACACGCTCGCGGATGTAGTGGCCGATCTCGAAGTCAGCGGTAAGAAGGGCCTGAAATAAGGAAGTGTGTAAAGAGATGAGTTACATCAAGTTTTACAGAACACCAACTTTTTGTTTTGATTGGGTTCAATCCCCAGTGTCGTAGACCTAAAATAATTATACAGCAATCTTTGAGGAGACTTAACACCATGCTCGACGGACAAGACGACAACTTAGAAAACGGTTGTCATGTAAAATCCGTCAACTTTGTATAATAATAGCATTAACACCAACTCTTTCTGGCTTTAAAAAGAGGTTTGTTTTGAGAGCCGGAATTCTACCTTATGGGTTTACATAACGAACCACAAAAATGTTACATTTGTCAAGAATTAATTTAGTGGACCATTTCTAATGAAAACCAAAAATTTCTAATATATATATCCAACTCACCTGGATATCAGAATCGGGATCTTCAGGAACAGCTGGAGGCGAGAAGAAGTTGAAGAACGAATCGGCTTGCACAGACTTCGTGACAATGCGGACGGAGCCACGAGACTTGTGCTTCTGTTTCTTCTTTATTGTCTTCACTGTCACATTCTTGCCTTTCTTCCAGTTGATTTCGCAGCCCTTCAAATATTTATTATATTAAACATTGAGACTTTGTAATTATAAAATTCGGAAAGTATTATCTTTTTATACTACTGTAATAAAGTTGAGAATATCTAATCTCAGGGACTTTTAGCTAGGAAATCACCTAAATCCTTGTGAGCAAGACATTCTTCTACTCAATTTTAGCAACTACTAGTAAGTTTTTAACTATCGCGTTAATTTTAACTATTTATTAACCGATTAGAGTGCTTTACATCAAATTTAAAATCATTAAAAAAGTTCATATAAGAAGTTGTTGTGTAAAATATTATAAAAAAAAAGTAACAGCCTATAAATATCTCACTGCTGAGCACAGAGGTCTTCTCTCATTTCTGAGAGGATTATCTAACTTATATGCTGCGAGTTCTGGGTTAAAATCCCAGCCGAAAGAAAAATTAGTGCAAACAGACAAAAAAAGATCTGGTTGTGTCATGCATGTTAAATTTAGGTCTGTAAAACGCAATCACAGCACTGAAGAAAAACTACTATGGATCATAACTTAAGAAAACTAGAGAAAACCCAGAATAATAACTATTTAACATATATTAAACCGAAAATAAACAAACAGTTGACAGAAATGTGGAAAGTGTGAAGGATTTGGTAATAAAAGCATAATTACCTTGCAAGAATAAATCTCAGGTCCTTCAAACTCCAATGGATTATCATCATCAGGTTTGCACTTCATGGCATACTCCTTGGTGAGAATTGTGTTTGTGAAGAATTCATTAGGAGCAAAGTGGAACTCCAGAGTGAAGCCTAATGGGTCCTCATGCATTTGCACTGTTAACAATAAAATCATAACTGAAAAATTGCTTGATTACAGAAACATATGAAAGAATAAAAAATCATTAAAGTTACATCGCATTATAACCTAACAGGTTATAAATATATGTTGTTTTATAAAAAGTTTTCTCAGATGTATTATTTATTTAGAAATCAAAATCAAGATTTTTTTAAATTTTCGACCTAGACCATACTGGACCTGATAACACTACTCATGAGTATCATAAAATACAAAAATAAAAAATTACAACCCATAAATGTCAGGGCGGAATAACAATCTTAAATATTTCAAAACCAAATTATTCTATTGGTTTAAGTATTATGGATATTATTACTAACCTTTAATGTCTTGTAAGCATTTGAGAATTGGTTCATCATGTTCCTGCATCATTTCACTCAACATTGAAACATTTCTGAATATGGTGTACCAGAAATCTGGAATACCCTTAACATTAGGATCCATTGCAGGTCTGCAACAAAGACCTAAGATTAATAATGAGTAATCATTCTACAAAAAAGGCAATGTCACAATGTTAATGCCTCAGTTGGTGATGCATGTTAACAAATCAATCATGATTTTCAGTGAATTGGTGTAAGATTGTCATCATATAAACATTATTGTTACTAAATATAACAAGTACACAGAACGAGATTTAAAAAACTCAACTGTTACAAATATTTGTAACAGAAAGTAAAATTTTGAAGAATTTTTACATTAATCATTACACAAATGATAAAGCCTATGTTATGGCATAGTTGTGCTGCCTATGCAGTAGGTCAAGACATATATTATAGACATATATAGCATCGATATTATCAATTACCAACTGCTGGTATGATTCTGATGAATTAAAGTCGATTAAATTTATCTTGATAGTTATGCCTTAAAAACCCGGTAAACATAGCATAACATTGATCATGGCAACACTTACTCGGCTGGTTTAGTTTCATCGCCCGCCTTAGTTTTGTCGTCGCCCTCAGTGATGGCAGCGTTCTGTACGGCGCGCGCCAACTCCTCCTCTTCCGACTCATCGCGCCATGGGTTTTGGCACTCCTCATCGGTTGGCTCGTACAAGCCGTTCACGATCTCTGCTCGCTGTTTTAATATTAATAACCATATAATCTACTTTAGAAATAGCATTATAATTCTAAACTAAATTCTTGTAAATGAAAAATTATATTTGTCGTCAATTCTAACAAAAGAGAAACAAAATTGTGAATTTTACTATTATAGTTTACTAATGCATGAATTATAACCTTAAAAATATTTAACTATATTTCGATTTACTGAACTATTTATGTTATGCTGTTGGAATACGAGAGATGAAGATGCCATCATGGGAAATTGATTTCTAACATAGCGATAGCTTTCGCTTTTACACAAAGAAGCTGTAATTTTCAAAAGATATAGAGCAATAAGTATTAATGCTGACAAAGTGTCAGTTACCCTCATCTACCCATATCTATTGTAACGCCTGCCTATGCGAAAAAAACATTGAAAGAATGGTAGGAAGAAAAGGTCGGTCTTACAAAAATCTTCAGCTATGATTTGAATTTGTGACCCACAATTCAACAAGCAGGCATGCTCACGAGCCACAAGCTCATAAAATATTGAATACTGTTTCTAATTTACCAAAAAATTTGTATAATTATTAGACATTAGACCTAAGTTCAGCGGACAGTTCTGATGGACTGAAATGATGATGATTATTATTCACTTTTATTCTTTATTTTCTTCTTCTTCAGACTGTAAAACTCCATTGCTGGACGTAGGCCTCTTCCATGTTTGTATGATTTGTCACTTTTATTACTTGCGTCAAAACTATTAATAGTATTGTCTCTAGTCTATGAACAGGAAGTGACCAATTCAATCTAATTAAGCTACAAATTCATGTGAGAGTAGGGATATCTTTGTCGAAGAGCAAGGGCAACCAATGAACATTTGGTTTGCAGAGTATACTGTCTTTTACTCCATAGTTGTAAAACATGCTAATGGACCAGAGAACAGATAGGTTGAAGCTGAACTTTCGATGATTCGACCGAATGTTCAGTTTCGAAACATAAGGACAGAGACTACAGACTATATTCAATGAGTAGCTTTAAATTACAACTTCAAGAAGTTCGATCGAATCGATCGACGTATCGAAAAGGCCTGGTCCATGAAAGATCTTATGTTGCGTGGTTGCAGGAAGCTCCAGACTTCAAGGTATGCCAACATACTGGGGAGCGTGTATTACAGGGAGTCTGATGAACCAAACAAACATTGAACAAATTCTTCCAAAAATTGCGATGAATTGCTCCATAAAATCAAATAAGGCAAGCTGGTAACTTTCTAGAATCCATAGGATGTCAGAGACTCAGGGGGCAGACCAAAAATAAACAAAATTTCATTTTTTTTTAAATCAAATAAAAATTGGTAAGTGAAAGGAAAAATAGGAAGGCGACATTTACTTGCAGTGGACACTAAAGGCGAAACAAAATTTCTACTGCAATGTAATTTTGCATGTTTATGTTACTACCGAACTATTTACCTTTTCATACAGAGGCTTGTAGAGCTTTTCATATTTGCATTCGAGCGCGTGCACCTCGCTGTAGAATTTGGACTCAATATCCACAAAGTCTTTCTGCAGTGAACGGAGGGCGCGAATGCGTCGGCGAACATTTGCGGGAAGCGAGGCCAGTGTCTCCGCGTGGATGCGGTTTGTGATGGCAGCAAGCATCTCGTTGCGAGTGATACCACTGTGAATTTAATATCTTGTAAGGAAAGAGTACAAAATATACAACCAAATAAGAATACAAACAATTTATATAAACTTTTTATTTGTGTTAAGAATATTTAACTCTACAGAATGTAGAGCTAATGCTTTAAATTGTATACAGCAAAGCCTCCATAGTCCAAACGATCAAAAAACCACTGTTCGGATTCACGGAACGTTCAAAAAAAATAATAACAAAACTATTTATTATTTCGAATAATAATTATGTTTAATGCAACTATTAACTACAAAATACGTATTCTTTGTCATAAACTGATCTACTTTAGTTTGGCGGGTTCTTTATATTGACCAAGAAAAAGCTTAATCCCTCAATTGACGAAGTAACATCTTTTCAGGTTAATGAGTGATAATTTTCGTCAGCCCATTACATAAAGTTTTACACGCAGATATTTGCTTGCGAATGGGGAATTTTTATGACATTCGCTGTAGAGGAATCGTCAATAGTATACTCGTCATTATAGTTGGTATTAGAACTTGTTTCTGATAACACATTCTTATAAAAATAAACCTCGGTGTCATGAGCACAACTCTTAGTCTGTTAAGTAAGTCAGGGTTCCCAAACTACATATGGTACGCGCACTGATGTTACGCAGGCCCTCTCAAGGTAGTACGCATACCAACATGAGATGAATAAACTTTACTACTTTTGAACGTACTATTTCAGGAATTTATGTATTTATAGGTATAGTGAAGATAGTAGCTGCGTCTATCGGGGATTCCTCTCACAGTGAATTAGAACAAATATTATTGAGCACTTACAAAAATTATGCGAGTGTTTAATCATGCCGCCGCTTTCTCAAGTAGCTTCGTAACAAGCTTTTATTTGTCATCAAGATCGAAACAAAAACAAGAGTTTAATTGACGAGAAATGTAAACAAAATAAACAGATGGAACAAAGTGGCCATCTCTGTTATTGCAAACGGAAAGCAAAAACGGTCTACTTCTAAGAATCCCGTACCATCATGTTTCACTTCACAATGGCCGGTGGTTCATGAGAAAATTTCTCATAAAATACGTAACACTAATAATGAAAGAGATGACAATAACTAAGAAAATAGTCATCTTTTACTGGAGGCATTTTGTGTGGAAAAGTCTTAAACTCGTCATACAATATGGTGTTCATGGTGAAAAACAGTAATACTGTTTATCTTAATTGTGTTCACACAGGATTTGTATGCCGCTAATAATCATTAGCGGCATACAAATCCGTTATATAGTATGGCGCTAATAATCAAGGAAATACAGTCCTGAAGTGTAATTATTCTTCATAAAAAGAAATTTTGAATTGAAAAGGACGGAAAGTACAGTCCGGTACAGCAGTTGAAAATCTCACCATAAAACGTAGCGATTACGGCAAATACTCCCTAATTTTTTTTTATAGACAAAGTGGCAAAAAAATAAACTTTGGTGTGGGCTGTATTCGGGAAGGTCTCAGGTCGTCCGGAAAAGCCGCCGACGGCAGCAGATTCCATATGGCGGTAGAACGTGGGTGGCAGAAAAAAATCTAATAATATTTTAGATTACTGTTTTAGTTTTTTGTATTAATAAAATCTTTTTACAATTTTGTTTCAGATTATTCCAATTAAAAAAACGAACATGTATTTCAATAGACACTCATTAAGAAACATCACGTTCTAATAGTCGTCTGAGCGCTGTTAAAACGTTGATTAGTTTTTTGAGTCAATTTTTCACGCTCGGTAAACATACAATAAATTCGAGGCAGCAGAGCAATCGTATGAGATGTCAGGGCTATTGTACACCAAGTAGAGCATGAAGTGACTCATTGGTCCAATGACCCGTAATCTTGTGCTCGGATCGAATCAGGTTCTACGTATCGGCGAAAATCAATTGGGGTGACCATGTGGTGGCATTAAAAACAATTTTCTTAGCTATTAATTTAAATATACGAAAATAATTATGAAGTTAAAACTAATCATTGTATATAAAGTATTTTCTCCCAATTTTTAATTCTTATCAAACTTTAAATGTAAAAAATAATTCCCTGTATCCTTATAATATCATAAAATTGTGAAAGTTTGTATGTTTGTTAGTTTGTTATTCAGTCGCGCTCAAGCGGCTGAATGGATTTTAATGAACTTTGATGTAGGGATACATTATTCATGGATAACGTCATAGGGATACTTTTTGTAAAAATTATATTTATCATAAAAAAATCAATAATTTCTAAATGTTCAAAAGTAACAGCCTATAAATGTCCCACTGCTGAGCCACAGGCCTCCTATTTCTGAGAGGGTTTTGGAGCTAGGAAGAATCCGCCACGCTGCTCTAATGCGGGTTGGCGGACTTCTCATGTCCTTGAAATATTTCTATTCCTCGGACATGCAGGTTTCCTCACGATGTTTTCCTTCAGCCGCTAAACACGTTGTAAACCAGCACTTAAAATTGTAGAACAATTATAGAGGTGCTGGCACCGGAGATCGAACCTAGGTTACTCGCGTACTATGAAATTAAAGGCGAGCACCCGGCCCCTGAGCTACCGCGGCTTAATGTAATGCCAAATGTCAAATGAAGCGGGTGGACAGACCCCATAAGACCTACTACTAGACAGAATACCAAAATATTTTCGACATTGCCACCCTGCAATGTCGTCTCAGTAGTCATTGGGTAAATGACTACTGAGACATACATTATTCACATGCATGAATTCCAGATATTTTATGATTTTTAAATCTCACAAATAATTATAGCACAAGAGTTAAGACGTCACAAGCATGATAATGCTATAAATAGATCAATGACTTCAACTAAAACCCAACACTGCTACTAAATTTATCACTGTAATAAAGTCTGCTTCCTTGTAAAACATCCAGAGCACTGGCAAAAATACAGTTTGTACTAACATTAACAAAGAACTGTGAGAAAGATGATTCAGTGTTATTATCTAATCTTAAAAACTATTGCTAGTCTTGTTTATCTTACTACTAAAATAAAAGCTGGAGGGTTTCATGTTGTAATGTGCTAATCTCAGGAAATATTTTTTTTTATTAGATAAGGTGACAAAACATGCATAGAGTTCACCTGATGGTAAATTCAATGTCTGCCCATTACAAATGCTGTAAAACAAAGAACATTTCCGTGTGACACAACACTGCACCCATCACCCTGAGACATTGGGTCTTAAGTCTCATATGCCCAGTGATTACTGGCTCTCAGTGTCCCCAAACCTATACACTGTATTGTTGGCATTCTACTGCTTCACAGCAGATTAACTGGCCCTGAGGTAGTACCTATCTAGACGAATTCCTGCATTGGAATAGAGTCCTACCACAAGTAATAATCTGATTTGAAAAAATATTTTTGCATAATATAGCCTGTTTATTGAGGAAGGTTCTAAAAAATACGCTTATGCTATAAATTTCGTGCTACGACCTCCAGGAGCCACACACTCTGATTAATATTAGTGACAAGGGCTGAACTGCAAATGTTCAGGTCAGAGAGGTACCATGGCATACTGCACATCCATGTGGTCTGCTTATTTTACGCGGGTGAAACTGTGCGGCACAGCTGGTTGCTATATAGAGAAGAATGACAAATTAATTTTGTAGTTTGACAACTGCATGGCCTAGTTGTGTTGTCAGATTATCTGACTCCTGCGCTGCAGGTCCTAGGTTTTTAGATAATAGCCAGAGACAACTGTGCAAAAACAAAAGTCCTTGGTTATACGGGATGGTTGTATTGTAAATGTGAAATTTATGTACTTAAAACACAATCACAATGCCTGAGAAATTCCTAGTGTGGGGCATCATTTTTAACTGTTTTTCTTTTGTTTGGGCATAATGATTATTTTAAACAGAAAGGGGGGTACCATAGGGGTGGTACCATATAAATTTGGTCTAAATACACATAAGCATGTTTGGAGCAGCTGAATGTAAGATCATTTTTTTTACAAAATAATTATTTTGAATAGTTTTTTTTAGAAAAATATTGTTTTTGATGGTACAAGTCTTTATTTAGTAAAAGTATGACAAGTAGGAGTCTATAGTTTAGTAAATAAAAGAAGGAAAAATTGCTTAGTACCAATCAACACTTTATAATTAATTACTGGTGGTAGGATTCCTATGCAGGAATCCATCTAGGTAGGTACCACCCCAGGGCCAGTTATTCTGCTGTGAAGCAGTAGTGTGCAAACATTACTGTGTTTCGGTTTAAAGGGCACTGACAGCCTGACAACTGAGAGAGTATGAGACTTAAGAACTAATGTCTCAGGGTGATGGGCGCATTGTGGTGTCACTGTTCTGGGTGACACAGCATTTGTTATGGGCAGACGTTAACATAGGTGAACGTTTTGCTTGTTCTGTCACTTATTAAATAAAGAAAAAAAATAACACCTGATATTTGTAAGAACTTCTCTACTAAAATTAAAGTTTGGTTGTCAGTCAAGATTTGTAATATATAAACAGCTACACCTTCGATAAAGATAGCTCTTACAATAAAATTCAGAATTATTTTACAGTTTTACATGCTTGCTTTCATAACAGTTACAGATATTGAATAATGGCAGATTTTGGTAAGGTTGAGTTAAACAAAATTATTTGGTATTTTACAAACAACTAAATTATTCTTAATATGTCAAATCTTCCACAAAGGTCCTCAAAGAAAAATATAGCGAAAAGCAGTAGCTTTTCGCTATATTTTTTTAAAACAGACTAAAGAAAAACCTTTCAGATGTTTAAATGTGTCAAGTTATGAAGAGATTGTCGATCTTGCTCACTCTCTGGATCACAAAGTGTGAGTAAATCTAAAAATGTTTTGTAAAACGGAGAATGGATTTGGTAGAAACAAACATTTTGCAAATCAGTTTACAAATTAGTTTCGGAACAAAAAAATTCATAAACATGATCAGATTCAATAAAATTTTGTCAATAATCGCGACATAAAATATTTTTTTGACGATTTACACTGCTAAATAGAAACGACAAACACCAGTGTAGTGTAAAGCAGAGAATATAAGAATCTGCCTTTTGTCTAGACTTATGGTTTAATCATGTAACGTACTAACGTGCGCTGCGTTACGGTTAGCACTTGCCCTCAATTAACACCGGCAGCTGAGTAACAAACACGTGTTTTTGATTATATTTTATAATATAAAACAGCATGAAGTATTATAGATAAATATAAAAACCACCATTATGTTCTTACGGTTATATTTATACGTTATATACTAGCTTCACGAGACCAAACATAAAAGTCACTATGGTAACAGAAGGTTAGCGATTTAACCTTTCTTACCTTTTCATCAAGTGTTGAGCAAGTTCACCGCCGCCAACGATCTCCTCTTCTCCCGATTCCACCTCAGAGGTAGCGTCGCCAGCACGTTCCACCGAACCCATTTTGTATCTAAAAAATTACTCGGATTTACATCTTCGCGCCACGTTGGTCACACATACCGGGTTTGAAAAAAGAACTTGACAGTTTCGTTTTCTCCAATTAAATATAATTAAATAATATTCAATACACAACACGGATCTTAAGATTTGACGATGGTGTAAATAAAAACTTTAATTTTATAAAAACATAATGCGCAGTAGTATGTGAAACCATTTCGGAATTAACCACATGGTGGTTCAATTTTTTTATAGAATTTAATAATTTTACTAAATTGATTATTGAATTAACAATACGTTTCATGTCGAATTAAAAGTATATATTATTTTTAAACATTGAAATACTGTATTGAAAAAAATATGCAGCTATTACAACGTACCTCTTAGCCGACAACAGTAAGAAAAGAAAGATGGCGGCGTAGTATGAGGAGCGAATGAAAATGAGCTACTAAACGAAGTGGCAGCGTTTCCGGAGAGGTTAAAATTGCCATAAATATATTAAGAAAAATTTTCCTTCATAAAATAGGTCACAAAATTAATTCTAAAGAAGTATTATAATCTTCTTTAAAGTTCATTTATTTTTTGTACTAATGTTTTAGATCTAATATTTTTCAGGGTGCCGAATTTTCAGAAACGTAATATTTTCATTTACTTGTAAATAAGTGCGGCGTATTCTTAGCGACGGAACAAGTATGTATGTATGTATGTATCTGGGTACATATGTATGTATGTTGATCTGTTCCCTAATAACTTTTAAACTAATTAGCATAATTTGACAAATAAGGTATCGTTGGAAAGCGTCTTGGAACTTTTCATCGGTTAATAAATAATAGTTTTAATACATGTTACATGTTAGACTGAACTTCAGAGAAAGAGGCATGACGTTAGTTAATAGTATTTCCTTTTTTTTTGTAACGAATATTAATATAAACGTATTTTTGTTTCTTTTTCAACTCGTATTCACGTGCACCGCAAGTTATGGTATATGCCGCTATTATAGTCTAATCTTTTGTTCGGAATAAATACTTATTAAAATCACTAAGAAATTTTTGGTATAAAAAGGGACCACTTATACAGATCAAATCAAGAATTCAGCACGCTTGGCACACTAGCTAAGCAATTTACTTCTGTGCTACTGTCGCGGGTTCGATTACCGCACGGGAAAAAAGTATAGCCCACAGATGGTACTATCAGGTTCGGATGTTTAAGCATGTACAATAATACCTAGTGGTCACATTACCTGATTTCTTCGTACATCAATTTTTAAAGTTATTTTTATATACATCGCTTCAAGAATTCCGCTGTATTAACGCTGTGACCTATGTGTGAATATACGTATGGCTTACATATAGTAGTTTTGGTTTGGGTGTTTGTGCATTAGCAACGAGAAACGCAATGACCTCGAGTCCAACTGAATAGAGTATCTGATTTCTTAGCCATAATTTTTAATTCCGTTATTGCATTTGGTGTGTTTCCTGATTTGATGAAACATAGTAAAATCATACCTTTATTTAAATCAGGTAGTACATCGGACTCTGCTAACTTTAGACCTATTTCCGTACTACCAAAATTAAGTTAAAATTCTGCACTTCAACTTCTAATTTCATATTTGAGTAATAGAACGCAGACAGTAGTTATCAATAGTACGAGTTCTTCCGGATCAGCAGCATCTCTGGGTGTCCCGCAGGGTTCGATTCTCGGCCCATTTCTATCTCTTATTTACATTAATGACTTACCTTACCTAGTAGGGGACAACCATGATATAGTGATATTTGCTGATGATACATCTTTGATTTTTAAGATAAAACGTCAACTTTTATTATATGACGAGGTGAATAATGCTATTTCAAAATTAGTACATTGGTTTAACGTTAATAATTTGCTTTTAAACGGCAATAAAACAAAATGTATTAAATTCACAATACCAAATGTTAAACAATTAGATGTAAATGTGCTTGTGAATGGGGAAGAGTTGAGCCTTGTGGATACTGCTGTCTTTCTTGGAATAACTCTTGACGAAAAACTTCAATGGAGCCTTAGATATATGGATCTAGTATAGCTAGTGGGCTTAGCTCTGCAGCTTCTGCTGTAAAAAATTAGGAATTTGACTAATGAAGAAACTGCTAGATTAGTTTATTTTAGTTATTTTCATAGCATAATGTCTTATAGTATTTTGCTAAGAGGAAATGCGACTGATGGAGAAGCGATTATTATTTTGTAAAAGAGGGCCGTAAGAGCTATTTATAATCTTGGCTCTAAAGTGTCTCTTAGGGATAAATTTAAAGAAATTAATATCTTAACCTTGGCCTCTCAATATATATTTGAAAACGTTTTGTATCTAAACAAGAACATAAACCAGTTCACTAAAAAAAGTGATGTTCATAATGTGAATACCAGGAACAAGCACAAATTAATTATGCCAGTTACCCGACTTCACAGAGTCAGTAACTCTTTTAAGGGGCAATGTATACGTTTTTATAACAAAATCCCAGAAAGTGCTAAAAGTCTTTCAATCAAAAAGTTTAAATTTTATATATAACAAAGACTTCATAAAAAGGGTTATTATAATATTAAAGAATACATAGATGATGATAACCCCTGGGAATGAGGTGATCGCCGCCAAGCCATTTCTACATCTTTATAATACTGCTGTTATTGTACATTATTTTAAAAATGACTAAAAAAAAAGCCCGCTGGGTTTCTTACTGGTTCTTCCCAGGACAGAGGCATTTTTGCGATCCAGTGTTGTTTAAAAAAAATGACTTTCAATAAGTGTTATGTAAAAATAATCTATATATATATATATAATCTATAATAATCTATAAATAATCTATATTGAATAAAACGATAGTTTCCTGGACTGATGAAAGTAAAACGAAAAGTACAATATTGGTCTTTGATTGAATTTTCCAATAAATGTACACTTTGACAAGAGCTTGCTGCATTTAAATATCAAATCTTAAAATATACATAGAACTCAATAAATACACGACCACAGGTTTTGAGCAAAAAAACCCAGACCTTTTTAAATAACGAGCTGTAATAATTCTACACCTTTCATCAAAAACACATCGATATTTTTAAACTTAATCGATAATTATCTAGGAATTAAAAAAAATAAAAATAGTGACAAATATCGACATTTCGATATATCGTCATTTTTCGTCAAGCACGATTGTTGGTTGTTTGTATTACTGTACGTTTTGCGTTGTGCAATAATTGCAAAATATAGCATAGTTGCCTTTTTTTGAAGAACTTCCACACGCAAGACATGGATGCTTTGTTAAAAAAAATCCATAAAAACTTAACAATGACTAGGAGATCGCCACACCGGTGTTGCCATCAGACAGACATATACAATTAATTATCGTAAAGAGTAAGACCATGGACAAAACAAAAGCATTAATTGGTTATATTCTATTATATATATCTTAAAAAAATTAAGTCATCTAATGAACGTCCGAGGGGGATGCGGGCCTCCATTCGGACTGTCGACTTGTGTGTACGGTAACTCTTGGCGGGGAGAACCGCCCTGGAACACGGGTGTATCTCGTGTACGCGGTATGACTGTCGACTGTTGCGCGTCACTCTCTACGGCGGTCGCGCGCACCACAGCATTGAATTTGTTAACTATGTGTACAGTGTTATGATACAAATTCGATACTCTAGTCTAAAATTAATATCGAACATCAATAAATTGTTATTAAAAATATGAATATACTTCTTATAAAATTATTGATATTTTTTTGCCTAATTCCAAAATGCACTCTGTGGTTACTGTTACTGACTGGCTTCGTCTTAATAGTCTGATACTCTTTGGTAGTCTGTAGACTCTGGTTATTTGTCAAAGTTACGCCGACTTGAAAATTGTCTATGTGCATTTTCCAAATAACATCTTAATTGTCAATTGATTGTTTTAACAGTTTATGTATACTTATAATATTTCATTGAAATGTTGTTGTTACTATAATAAACTTAAAAATGCCACCTACCGTGCAAACAAATGATCCAGAACGGGAGAAACGCCCGCAAAGGACTGGTGAAAGAAGGTTAGTAAAATCGAATTAACAATACTCTAAAGAAAAATGTAACTTACAATAAGATATAATTTACATTAATAATTCCAGATCTGAATTGGTGACGCGTGTTAAGTATTGCAATACGCTACCAGATATACCCTTTGACTTAAAATTTATTACATATCCTTTTCCATCTACAAGATTTATTCAATACAATCCTACGTCTTTGGAAAAAAACTATCGGTATGAGGTGCTAACTGAGCATGATCTGGGAGTGCACATAGATCTAATTAATCGTGACATATACCAAGGAGATGGTAATGCGTTACTAGACGTTGCTGATGAAAAACTTTTGGAAGATGATGTCCTTACTCCACAAGACTCTAAAAGATCTCGACATCATGCTAAAAATGTGTCTTGGCTGCGTCGTTCTGAGTATATTTCAACTGAACAGACAAGATTTCAGCCACAATCAATGGAAAAAGTAAGTTATTGTTATTTGCTTTATCTTTAGAAAGTTTAAGTTAGTTGACTTACATGTTACTTTGCGAAAATTAATTACAGTAATGGGACAAAAAATTATGATCTGCATGAAAAATTCAAATTGAATAGAGAGTATACTTTTCTGTGAACTGCGGGGCTATTATGTATCCAAAGTGAAGATCAGTTATAAAAGTGTTGATCGAATCCCTCTCAAATAATTGTTTTCATACTGGTTATGGTTAATGAAAATGATGATTATTTTTCATGTGATGTCTTTTTTCTTAATCATAACCAGTATGCAGACACTTATTTAGCAGATATTCGTTCAACCCTTTAATAAATGATCATGACTTTGGATACGCAATGACCCTGCTGGTCCTTCAGTAGCATTGTGCACAAGCTAATTGGCAATTATTGTTACAACTCACACATGGCACAGACATGTCACAGCTATTTTTTATGGAACAAAGTAGGGTTACCACCTTTTATTTGACTAAATAAAGTATTGTTGAAATAAATAATTACCACACTGCATTAATTATTTATTTTGTGTAAAAACATATTTATATTGCTTTTAGCAATCTTTAACAAATAATTGTCACTGCCCAACAGCTTCACAGCTTCCTTGCAATCTATATTCAAGTTGTGACAATTTTTATTTTTTTTATTAAATTGAGAGACCTTTGTTTCTTTCGTCCCACCACTTAATATGTATCACAGAAACCATTCGTACCCCACACTTACAGGCTTTTAGTTCAAGCTATGAACATACTATGTTGACTCATTGGCTCTGGCTAAGTGTTATCTTGACCATGTTCATCAGGTGGCAACCTTAGAAGAAAGTGACAATACAAGCAAATCATTCACCTGATGGTTAGTGGAGTGTCTGTTCATAGCGAATACTGTCATCTAGAACACTTCTGTGGACCAACTTGGGCTCATCACCCCTGTAACATCAGTCCTTATCTCTTATTTGCATAGTAATTACACTAGCTACCAGTTCCCTTCAAATACTGCTGAATATTATCTAGCATGTAAATGGTTTTCATGTTTTTTTATACATCTTCTTTACTGATGATGTCCTCCTGTCTGACATTGACCATGTTCACAAATTTCAAATTCTGTCAGAAGCTATCAACTGCACAAGGCATGTTGTAGTGCTACAAGTGAATCAGCATACACCGAGACTCATTTATTCTAACTTTACCACACCCAAAATAACTACCATGCAATCAAATCGGAGGTAGGCTAAAATGCAATGTCAGAGACTCAGGTATAATCACAAAACAATCAGACCTGAAAAGCAACAATTTATTAATTTTAATCATTTTATTCATTGAGTTTTGGACCCTGGATCCACAGCATTATAGTCAGATACTCAGTTCACTAAGGCATTCGGTTTTCTGATTTTGTTAATATGTGGGACATGATCTCCAACACTAAACACTAATTAACTGCAGCTACAACTATTGTAGATGGTTAGCATAATAAAAAAAAATCTATTCTTTTATTACTATCATTCTTAATTTATTATTATTAACAATTCATCATGATCATCACATGGCCCTGCTAGACACAAGCCTCTTCCAGGGAGGAATGATTTTATGTTATCACTTATTCTGCAGAAAGATGTTCCTTGTTCCTGTTTTCTGTGATTCTTTCATGACCTTCGGGCTATGAGTCGGCGTGGTAGATTTTTTTTATGCCATCCCATCTTGTCCCATACTAAGAAGACTAGCTATTATTATTCTTACTAACAATTTCGATTTAAATTTTTTTTTGTATCTTGGGCTATCCCCATCTATAGAGGACAGTTTTATGCTGTTAAACTGCTAAAATGCTATCCCCTTAAGGAGCCACACTCTAAGGACCAACCTTTACTGAGAAGGACTTCCATGTCGACTTATTTTACATGAGTGACATCTCAGAGCACATCTAGTTTTTAATGTTTTATGTCTCTGTATATTGCATTCTGATGTCACATTGTATTTTTATAGGTGGAAGCTAAAGTGGGTTACAATGTCAAGAAGATATTCAGTGAGGAGACTCTTTACATGGACAGAGACAGTCAAATTAAGGCCATAGAAAAGACATTTGAAGATAACAAGAAGCCTATAGAGAAGCATTACAGCAAACCTGGTGTAACACCAGTTGAGATCATGCCAGTATTCCCTGACTTTGAAATGTGGAAGTACCCATGTGCTCAAGTCATATTCGACACTGATCCTGCACCAGCTGATAAGAATATTGCAGGACAGATTGAGGCCATGTCTCAAGCCATGATCCGGTAAGTTTATCATCCATATAAACTAAATAACAAGTATCGTAAATATCTCACAATTATTTGAACTGACTCTCCCTTTGAAGTAGATGTTGTCTAGTCTAGGGAAGTCAAAAAATCACGATTAATCACCATTAGGGGAGGGAAAAAACTTTGTGATTAAAGGATTCCTGGCACACATATAAGTAAAATTGTTAATAATTAATTATACTGACGTAAACCACAGGTGTTGTCCTTGTGGTGGCGGCCAGAGAATCTACCACCCCGTCCTATTCCCGTGGATGTCGTAAAAGTCGACTGAGGGAAAATAAACTGCGGTTGCCAACCCGCCTGGGAAGTTTGGCAACTATGACAAAATCCCCTGAATTGAGAGCTATAAACTTATGTGGCAATGTATTGGGTAGCCCTATGTTCTGCAGTGGTCTAGCGATAGGCTGAAGTGATGAAACCACAGGTGTATGTACAGAACAACTAATTATAAATTATATTAGTATTCTTACATAAACACCATTGTTTTTTTGTTACGAAGCACTACCGTAGTGCTATTTACAGTGCATTTTATACTGAAGAACTAAGGTATCATGGTGACAAGTGCAGTGTGGTTCTACACAGATGTTTCCTATTCAATACTTGGTGATACCATAACTGTTATGTTACAAGCATTGCATTTACCATCAAGTGAATGATGGTAAGTGCTAGTCATCATCATCATCATTTCAGCCTATCATAGTCCACTGTTGAACATAGGCCTCCCCCATAGATTGCCACAAAATACGGTCCTGAGCCACCTACATCCATCGACTTCCAAAACTTGCAAAACCGTGTAGGTCGTCGCTCCATCTAGTGGGGGGGTCGCCCTACACTGCGTTTGCCGGTAACGGTAATCGAGGTTGCCACTCGAGAACCTTTCTTTCCCAAAGGTTATCGGTTCTCCGAGCTATATGGCCAGCCCATTGCCACTTCAGCTTGCTAATCCTTGTAATATCCCCGAAACTCTTCACCGCTGCATTGGAAGATGTTTTCAAGTTATTGGACTGGAAAGGATACGGAATCAACATCAATGGCGAATACATCACTCACCTTCGATTTGCCGACGACATAGTCATAATGGCAGAATCGCTGGAGGACCTTAGAGCTATGCTTAATGACCTCAATGTCTTAAGATGAACATGGACAAGACGAAGATCATGTCTAACGTCCATGTCACACCTATACCGGTTATTGTTGTGAACACTACGATCGAAGTTGTCGACGAATATGTATACCTAGGACAGATTGTCCGACTAGTTAGGTCCAACTTCGACCAAGAGGTCAATCGACGGATCCAACTCGGCTGGGCAGCGTTCGGGAAATTGCGTCACATCTTCTCGTCGAGTATACCTCAATCCCATCAAAACCAAAGTGTACAACCTAGTGCGTGTTGCCAGTGATACCAGTGATATGGAACCGAGACGTAGGTCCTTAACTGCAAGCCGCATGAAGGAAGCTCATAATCGCGCAGCGAGCTATGGAAAGGGCTATGCTCGGAGTTTCTCTGCGAGATAAAATCCGTAACGATGTTATCCGCAGCAGAACCAGAGTAACCGACATAGCCCTAAGGATTAGCAAGCTGAAGTGCTAGTATTATCACTTAATCCACAAATAAAAATACAGCAACATGGCAGACTAAAATCATCACAAAATTGGGATATTTATTTGCTGTTTTTCTGTAGAAGGAAGTGATGAGAAGAACGAAACGTTGGCCTGATAGTTAGTGCAATGTCTGCTCATAACAAATTCTGTGTCACAGAACATTTCTGAGTGGTACCTCTCTGCGCCCGTCTTACTGATACATCAGCTTATCGGCCTAGCGTCCTCAGAGGTGCCACATAAGCATTCCATGATTTGAGCACGCTAGCATGCGGCACCCATGCAAAACACACACGAAACCCCGTTCCCCAAAGCGGCAACGTCGCGATTTCGACGCTGCGTGCTGGCGTCATGTTGCACGGGCGGCAACATGTCAGTGGGCCAAGCGACACGCTCGCTATAGGGACGTATTTTTCTGCTTTAATATCGACGAAAAAATGCCCGACTGTATGGTGAAATTCGTGGGTGTTGTTGTAAAACGTTTTTATTCATTCTGTAACATGAATGAAAAACTCATCTTGTGTTAGTTCACTTGTCCAACAAACAGACTGCAATTAATATATGTATATGGATAAATCAAGTGATATTTTCGTTTTCGGCGCCCCCGAATGTAATTATATGCCAAAATAACGTCTTCTTCATCACTCGACATCGCTACAGCTGAAGCTTACAGCTCCCGGGACTCAGTTTACGGGCAACATGCGAGCGATATTTGAAGGGTCTATGCAGCGCCTTTCCGGCGCATCTTCCGTGAACAGTGAGCCTTAGTCTCGTATGCTCAGTAATTTCACTGGCTATCAGTCCTCATCACACCGAAATATTGTAATGTCTATACAACACTTCATGGCAGAATAACTGGCCCTCCTGGGGTTCTTACCCAGACAGATACCTTCATATGAATCCTACCACCAGTAAAAGTACTCTGACACTGCTTCATATTAATCAAGACTGAAATTGTGTCAAATAATTTTAGAACTTCTACAGGTATTGAAATAGCATAAATTATATTTACGAAAGTATTATGTGCTAAACCTCTGCACATTTGCATTGTTTTTATATATTTTTATTGGTTATGGTTTAATATATTTTTTCATTGTTTGTTGTTGTCTCTAGAGGTGTGATGGACGAAAGTGGTGAACAGTTTGTAGCATATTGTCTTCCAACTGAGGATACAATCCAAAAACGTCGGCGTGACGTCACGGAAAGCATTCCATATATGGATGGTGATACTTATGAATACAAAATGGCCAGAGAGTATAACTGGAATGTCAAAAGCAAAGCCTCTAAAGGCTATGAAGAAAACTACTTTTTGGTGAGTTTTGCAGATTTTCTTAACGTTATTTTCAACATAACAGTCTTTCTAATTTGTACTCTTATTACTACTTCCGAAACAAATTTATGTTGTGGAAGATATGTTTTGGTGATGTTATTACTGCAGGAAAATTATAGCTTTTACACTTTAATTGGACTTGGGGCTTCTGAGTTAAGAGCTCTGTACTGTGTGTACTCTGTGTGGGCAAGTGCAGGTAAAGCTATAGAGGGGTTCATTTACATTTCCGGGGAAGAGAAGGGTAGCTATTTTTTTGGATGTAATTACGCATAACATTTCGAACTTCATGTCAGTAACGGCCGATGCCGGCAACGTCGACGCAATCCGCGAGAAGTATAGCTAAGAGAGGCGCAGTGCTTCAGAAATAAGCGTAACAAAAACAATTTCCAAGTCCACCAGGAGCAGCGTGGCGGATTCTTCCTAGCTCCAAAACCCTCTCAGAAATTAGTAGAGGCCTGTGCTCAGCAGTCGGACATTTAGATACTTTACTTTTTAACTATGAACAACTTCACACCTTTTTATTTTATAAAAGTGACGGAACGAGCAAAACGTTCACCTGGTGGCAAGTACAACGTCTGACCATAACAAATGCTGTGTCACCCAGAAAATTACTGGGTGACACCACACTACGCCCGTCACCCTGAGACATCAGTTCTTAAGTTTCATATGCCCAGTGATTACGCTAGCACACAATGCCCTTCAAGCCGAAACACAGTAATGTTTGCACACTACTGCTTCACGGCAGAATAACTGGCCCTGGGGTGGTACCTAGATGGATTCCTGGATAGGAATCCTACCACCAGTAAAATCTTTCCAGCCGCAAGGCGCAGTCGCGCCTTTTCGCTCATCAAAGCGAAATTTCTTCTTCCCTTTTCTACTGCGACAATGTATATTGCCATAAGATGTTAAAAAGACCGACTACCTTCTTGTTATAGGTTGCATAGCTAAGAACCAATCAATAGTGTATAGTGCAACTATCAAATATCTAAACTAGTGTTGCCTGTCCCTTAAACACAAAGGTTACCAGTAAAAAGTGCCAAGATTCCACATTTAATTTATCTAACTTGTAAATTGTTGTTAAAAATTTCTGGGATTTCTGCAATTGTATAAT
This sequence comes from Luehdorfia chinensis, assembly GCA_019845155.1. Taxonomy (NCBI): domain Eukaryota; kingdom Metazoa; phylum Arthropoda; class Insecta; order Lepidoptera; family Papilionidae; genus Luehdorfia; species Luehdorfia chinensis. The sequence goes on from JAHVAK010000125.1 coordinate 4,380,602, forward strand.
GGATCAACTATGTAAAGGTAAATGTAAAAGTAAAGTTAAGCACAGGCCTCCTCCTGAGAGGGTTTTGGAGTTGGGAATAGTCCGCCACGCTGCTCCATAGGCGTGTATCCGTTGGCGGACTCCACATGTCTTCGTAATTTTACCGTGGTAAATCAGCACTTAAAATTGTAGAACAATTATAGAGGTGCTGGCACCGGGGATCGAACCCAGGTTACTCGCGTAACCTTTATTTCATATATAGTATGCAAGTAGCCTAAGTTCGATCCTCGGTATTGGCCTGACCTGTAAAATTATTCTGCAACTTTAAGTGCCGATTTACCATGTCCTTCGCCGTGTATTAAAACATGGCGAGGGTGAAATAATATTATTTATGGATAATGTCTAAGGAGAATAGCACCTAACCCTTTTCCTACCCGAGGAGTCGTAAGAGGCGACTAAGCTACTGTACGGACAGACTTTATTCATGCAGAATAACACCATATGCAATGCTGTCACTATATTGCTCGTGGGAACGCAATGGGGATTAAAAATTTCTTAACTCACATATATTTCCCACGGGGACGACAAAGTGGGCTACGGGTGTGGTCTGCCCACCCCTTATAAGTGAAAAAAAGGTGTGACTTTATGTATGTATAAAAATATTAGATTTGGTGTCTCGCATTGGAGCAGTATGGCGTATGTGTTTTTTTAACGGGAAAAAGTGACGAGACAAGCAAAACGTTCGTAAGTGAATGTCTGTACTTAACAAATGCTGCGTCACCCAAAACATATTTGTGTGCCACCACACTGCGTGGATCATCCTGAGACATCAGTTCTTAAGTCTCATAAGCCTAGTAATTACACTAGCTTTTAGTGTCCTTTACGAGTATTATTTTTAATGTGTATTGCTGTGTACTAATAATTACTTTTATCACTTGCAGGTTGTACGCAACCACTGTGTATACTATAACGAATTGGAGACACGTGTCCGTCTGTCCAAACGTCGGGCTAGAGCAGGCGTGGCGGCACAAGCTCTGACTCGGCTGGTGGTCACTCATCGGCCGCTGAGTGCACCTGAGCATCGCATGCTCAGACTTAGGGAGAAGCAGTTAGAGCCCCCACAGGTAAACATCTCATGTAGTTAGTATGTAAGGCAATAGGCATAGTAGATCACGGCTGTGACTCACTGCACATTGTGTGCAATAAGGCAGATGGCTAAGAGATTGACTTCTGCGCTCTGGGTCGCGGGTTCGATTCCCGCGCAGGAGAAATATTTGTATGGCCAATAGATAGCTGTTCCACATCTGCGTTCTGACATGTGAAATTTACGTCTGTAAAAAGTACCTATGAGAGAGTCCATTGAAAAAAAAAGTAACTTCTAAAATAAATGAATAAATATTCATTTAACAGGATGAGGATGAGGAAGAGGAGGAGGAAGAAGAGGACGAAGAAGAGGAGAAACAAGAGCAAAACGGGGAGAAAGAAAGGTAAATGCATGTCTGACTATAAATAATAATTTGACCAATAAACTGACTTTCTTTTAAATTTATGTGGGACCACCCCTTAGGTTCTCTATTCTCTTCATGTAAATGACAGAATTATGGCTTTAATGTGTGTGTGCATTCTCGTCTGGAGACAGTATTATTTAGTAATAGAAAGACAGGGACTTAAAGAAAGCCAAAAGTGTATTAAGTGAATTTCAAATACGCTTTTAAGTTCTGCATTTTTTATATTTCAGGTCTCGTTCTCGTTCAAAATCAGGATCGAAATCGCCACACGGCTCGGAGAAGTCAAAGACCTCAAACAGGTCAAGATCTGGTTCCCAAGAGAAATCTAGGTCCAGATCCAAATCAAAGTCCAAATCTAAGTCCAAATCCAGGAGCCGTTCACGTTCTGGTTCTGGATCAAGGAAGTCTAGATCCAGATCTGGTTCGGCACAATCTGGATCAGTGAGGTCAGTTATGCTTTTTTACATATTTACCCTAGGAATATTTCTACTTGCCTAACTTCATTATCATTATTTCAGCTTATCACTAGTCCACTGCTGAACATAGACCATCCTGATAGTGTCACAAAAGTTTGTAGCTATCATTTTGGAGGGATTTTGTTATAGCCGCCATGCTTGGTAGGGGGCTTGGCAACTGCAGTTTATTTATTCAGATGTTCCAAGAAGATGCTGCTGCCCATCTCCTGGTTTATATTTCCCTCTGTCGACTTTTACGACACCCACGGGATGAGATGGTATGGTACATTCTCTTAATGGTGTGTGGTGGACACGGCAAATAACTAACTTACATAATACCAAAAGCTTTAAGCCTAAATATTTAAATCAATTGAAGTGATGATGTCCTCCTGCCCAACTTTTTACATGATTTTTTTTTATTTTAATATGTAATAGTTAGCCAAGTCTGTGTGTTACTAGGTGGTCAGAGAGATCATATAGCCACATAGCCTATAAACCAGCAGACGGACAAGATTTTTAACAATACCTCATTTTGATTAGTATCAGTCTGCCCATAACAGATGTTGTGTTACTCAGAACATTTCTGTGTAGCAGCACACTGCGCCCCTCACCCTGAGACACAAGTTCTTAAGTCCCATATGCCCAGTGATTACGCTAGCTCCCAGTGCCCTTCAGACCGAAACACAGTAATGTTTGCACAGTACTGCATCACGGCAGAATAACCTACCTATACGGTTTCATGTATAGGAATCCTACCACCGTCAATTCTGTCTATTGAAATGCTTCCAAATTGTAAATAACTATACTTATTCTTTAAACAGGTCAGGGTCTGCCAGGTCCCGGTCTGGATCCAGAGCGTCCTCTAGAGCCTCCTCCAGAGCAAGTTCTAAGAGTGGAAAGGGATCGAGAGCAAGTTCAGCTAGTGGGAGAGGTTCACGCGCCAGTTCGAAAGCCAGTGAAAAAGTAAATATTATTACTATTATTAACAATTATTATTACTTAGTACATGATTGATTCTTGTTTTTGTAATAGTTTAGAGTAAGTAGTAAAATAGGGTCGCAAAGATTAATATACATACATAAGATCACGACTGTATCCCCTAAGGGGTAGTCAGAGACTGGGCACTCACTGCAAAAGCAGATGACTGCCACAATCCACATTTCACCAAAACAATATAATGCACTTGGTGTGATAGGTGGTGAGCCCATCGCCACCATGCGCTGTTGGGTGCACAGTGCGGTTTTATTCCTTACTCGCCTTTTACGAGATGCATTGGATGAGATGGAGTGGTAGTATTCATTAATATTGACTAGCAAATAACCCAGTGTTATGTACTACCACCGATAGGTGAGTAGAGTAGAATAGCATCTACCTCTTTCCCACCGTGATGTCGGTAAGAGGTGACTAAGGTATTGTACGGACAGCCTTTATTCTTGCAGAATAATATCATATGCAATGCCAAAAAAAATCTTACTCCCCATTGCGTTCCCACGAGCAGTATACCATACCACTATACGGCTTTTTGTAACGTAATAGGAAGTAAGAATTTTTTGACTCGTATCAAAATGGATGCGCCTCCCGTGACATCTCGTTTCCCGCGAGGCCGCAATATTGGGCTTCGTGTGTGGCCTCTGCCTACCCCTTCTATGGGAAAAAAAAAATGATAATTTAAATTACGTTTTCTTTCAGGGTTCAAAAGCGAGCTCCAAGGCAAGTTCCCGCGCTTCATCTCGAGCTAGCCGAAGATCCTCTAGAGCATCATCTCGCGCGTCTTCCAAGGCTTCTGGTTCCAAAGCTTCGTCCAAAGCAAGCTCCAGAAGGAACTCTGGCTCTGGAAGTGGTTCTGAAAGGTCCCGAAGCCGCTCGGTTAGTGGGTCTAGACAGGTTAGTTACAAGTTGTGCGTTATTTTGTTCATGTATATACTTTTGCGATATAATTATAATAACAGCGGGTTTTAATATTCGATTCTATGCATAATTCGAAATAGAATTTGAAGTCCTATGCGGGGCACTGTTTTGGTTTAATACCATCTTCCGTAGCTACTCAGAACGCAATGGGAGCAAGAATTTCAACTCTTACCAAAAAGCGGCGACGTGGTGGACGCCGTCACGTCTCGTTTCCCGTGTGCGCAAAAAGTGGGCTACGGATATGGTCTCCGTCTTCCTCAAATGGCAAAGATCCGCCATATTTTCTATTCATCAACTCAATGAGTGTTTCAGATAATTTTGTCATCACTAGTCCATTAGTCATCACTGATGTTCTCCTAGCCGATTTCGACCACGGCGACAACTTCCGACTACAGTGGAGAGCCATCAACTGCGCAGGAGATATTATAGTGCCACAAGTGTACGCGCAAACACAGAGGCACTCACTCGTCCCAACCTACCTGCGCCCGATGTAACGCTGATTCGATAAGATCGGAGGTAGGCTGGGATGCAGTGTCAGAAACCCGGGGACAATCACAACACAACCAGACCCGAAAACCAACAATTTATGTTTTAGCACAAATGTTGGTTCCGGCTGGAGAACCCAGGACCCGCGGCATAGAAGTCAGTTACTCCGACCACTAGGCCACGCGGTCGTCACGTAGTCATCACTAGTCCACTGCTGAACATAGGCCTCCTCCATAGTAAGCCACAAAAGTTTGTACCTCTCATTTTGGAGAGATTTTGCCATAGTTGCCACGCAGGCGGGTTGGCAACCGCAGTTTATTTTTTCAGTTGTTCCAGGTAGATGCTGCTGCCCATCTCCTGGATTTCATTTTTCCTCTGTCGACTTTTACGACACCCACGGGATGTGATGGGGTGGTAGATCCTCTTAACCTAACCTAACTTATTGAAATCAAAATACACATGTGTACACAAGTCCTTCTATTTCTTCTCCAGGGCTCCCGAAGCGGTTCTGCATCAAGCGCTTCTTCAAGACACAGTGCCTCGGATTAGCTAAAGTAAAAATATTCTGGCAATAATAATGGTTCTGTCGCATGACTGATGGTAAAGTGAATAACTTCAATAAAACATCGTCCAAATTGTTATGAGTTTTATTCATTCCTTTTATTTAACTTGCAATTTATTTGGAATCGGTCTGCAAGTGTGGTGATAATGAACCTCCTGAAAATGAACCTGCTGAAATCCTTTCAACACGGGAGATGTCCAGAAGTGTACTAATTTAATGGTGGTAGGATTCCTATGCAGGAATTCGTCTAGGTAGGTACCACCCCAGTGCCAGTTATTCTGCCGTGAAGCAGTGGTGAGCAAACATTACTGTGTTTCGGTTTTAAGGGTACTGTGAGCTAGCGTAATCACTGGGCATTTGTGACTTAAGAGCTTATGTCTCAAGGTGTAGGGCACAGTGCGATGTCACACAATTTTCTGAGTGACAGCATTTGTTATGGGCAGACGTTGCACTTACCATCAGGTGAACGTTTTGCACGTTTCATCACTTTATCCAATAAAAGAAAAAAAAAAAGAAAAAATTTTTAAGGCTCAGGTTGAGAAATTAGTCATATCAAGCTTAATGCCTTAATTTGTTACGTTTGTAGCACTTTAATAATATAAGTAAAGGGTTTTAAAATACAAGGCGTGCTAATGTAATCCACTGGGCACATGATACTTAAGAACTGATGTCTCTGTGGGTCGGGCGCAGTTTGGTGCCTCACAGAAATATTAGGGTGACACAGCATTTGCTATGGGCAGACGTCGCACATACCATCAGGTGAACGTTTTGCTCGTCTTGTAAATTTCTCCAATAAAAAAATTACAGCAAACGTATTTTCTCTTTTTTACAAGAATTTATTTAACTTGCAATGTATATGAAGTTCAAATCATGCAAGCCAAATTAGACCTACTTTCCGATGTCCGATTGAGCTAATTTTTTGTTCGGTACCCTGGAGCTGCTATAATGATGGTGCCAGGAGTCGGTCATAGGAACTCTTCAACTAAGCAACATAGCTTTGTCATGTTTGGGTTTGTTAAATTTGTTTTGGCAATTACCATAGTCCTACCAACATTTGAAGCCCATTGCTGGACATATGCCTCACAAATAAAACCTTGTAACAAAAATGTGATTTTAGGTTAAAACTTATTTAAAATACGATGCACCACTAAAACTTCTAGTGTATCGTGTTCTAGTTTTACAGATATAAATTTCACATGCACAACTCCGTAACAAAGGATTTTTGTTAGTTTTCGAGTCCTCCGGCTTGGATTCGAAGCTGGGACCCGCGGAAGCCAGGTACTCTGATCACAAGGGTACGCGGTAGTTTTAAATTGCACATACATAGACTCTGAAAAACTATCTGTAATTCATACAAGTATTTGACCAGTACGGGAATCGAGCCCACGACCCGTAGCTCCGACGTCAATAGTCTAGCCACTGCGCCAACCGAGCTGAATATCAACATTTGTAGTATCTGGATGTGTTTTGTGGTTATATTTCGTGATTCTCGTTTGGCAGTCGCTGATTGGTCGAAATCATACACATTCGAAAAACATTACAGCACTACTCCACTATTGAGGCAGCTAATTTAAAACTTCTTCCTTCGTCTGCCACACATTTCTTCCCAAATTGTGCCCCTTCTCTTCTTGACATAATGTTTGTATCTTCACTTGAACACGTTGAAAAACATGGGCAATGTGCTGCCGCTGCTTTTTCCTACCACGATCTTCTTTACTTGTCTTACAAAGTCAGACCTCCTAAAGTTAAGTCAAGAATCATGCTTCAGCGCAACTTTAGTAGCCTGGGTGTTGAGCGTCTTCTGCAGGACGCTGAAAAAATTGATTGGAATGTAGTCGAGAACGCCCCCACTGTTGACGAACAGGTAGCTTTATTTAACACCAATCTAATAAAACTATATGATGTTCATGCTCCTGTCCGTCCAGTCCGTGTTAGGCACCCTCCTTCTCCCTGGCTTACGCCAGACATTAAAAAAATTATAGAAAAGAAGAATAACGTTAAATCAAGATACAAGTCAGATCCTAACGACACAAATAGAGAAAAATATAGATTGGTACGGAATCGTTGCAACAGTGTATGTAGAAAAGCACAACGACGCTATATTCACGAATCAGTACAAGATCCTGACCCCGCCAGGGTCTGGAAATTCCTTAAATCTTTAGGAGTTGGGAAATCAATTCAGTACTTATCTCACCATAATAAAGACCTTAATGCGCTTAATAAGCATTTCTCCTCATCGTCTTGCATTGATGATAATGCAAAACATAGTACTTTGAACTTTCTTTCTACCGTTCCCACTCCAGACATTCCCGCTTTAAATTTTAGTCAATTTGATAATCGTGACGTTGAGAGAGCCATACTATCCATCCATTCGAATTCAGTCGGTTGTGACTGTATTAGTCGTAACATGGTCATCCCACTTCTGGACCTCCCTTACCCCTGTAATCACGTCTATCCTTAATAAATCATTGCAAACATCTTCTTTTCCTTTAGCGTGGAAAGATGCCAACGTAGTCCCTCTCCCAAAAAAGACCAACCCCTCCAGTTTTACCGATTACCGTCCAATTTCCTTACTCCCATTTCTATGTAAAGTTCTAGAACGCCTTGTGTATAACCAATTAAGCTCCTACCTTCTAGATCATAACCTTCTCAATCCGCTTCAATCCGGTTTCCGTCCTGGTCACAGTACGACTACATCACTCCTACATATTACCGATGATATTCGTTATGGTATGGAGAACCAAAAGCTTACAGTACTTACTTTGCTGGACTTTAGTAATGCATTTAATACCGTAGATTTTGACATTCTGTTGGGCATCCTGCTTTCTCTCAACGTATCCTGCTTTCTCCGATTGTGATTGACTGGTTTCGTAGTTATTTATGTGGTCGCCGACAACGTATTCAGGTACAAGATGTTTTTTCCACTTGGACTACTACAGTGGCTGGCGTTCCGCAAGGCGGCGTGTTGTCTCCTCTCCTGTTTTCAGTCTTCATTAATTCCATTAGTCATCAAATATCTTCTTCTTACTACTTGTATGCTGACGATCTCCAAATTTATATCCAGTCTTCTCTGGAAGATCTGCCTAAAGCAATTGACACAACCAACACTGATCTGACTTCTATCTTGAACTGGAGTAAATCATATGGCTTAAACATTAATCCTAAGAAAACTCAGGCAATTATTATTGGAAGTTCTAGACTTATTACAAAAATTAACTGGCCTTGTCTACCACCTATCCTGCTAAATGGTACACACATCCCATATAGTAAAAAGGTCAAGAATCTGGGCATATATTTTGACTCCTGCCTGACCTGGACTCTGCAGATTAATGAGGTTAGTCGAAAAATGTTTTCTGCTCTAAGTTCCTTACGGAGACTACGTAATTATCTTCCTATGGCTACTAAAGTTGTGCTTTTTTTTTTTTATAGGACTGATGGTCACTGTTAGCCCGAAGGCTTTTACAGCTTCGCCGGATTGAAAGGTGGCATAGCGCTGAGGGCGCTTAGCCGAAACCTTTATTTATGGATGACTGGCGCAAGGGCCCCCGAGAGGGGACCTCGGCTTGGACCGTCATCCTGTTCGCGAGAGTAACAGACTCGAGGGTGCCCAAGGGGGCCGGTCTCGGCTCGGTCAGTTACTGCAATCGGGAGGGCAATATTACTACTACTATAATTATTAATACCATGATTATTATTAGATAAGTTTACCACCAATTCGGAATGCGTTTCCGCTGGAAAAGAAATGGCGCAAGAAACTACAGCGACGCTTCTGTTTATGACACTACTGCTAGGGGAGAACCGGTCTGAGATGCGGCGGTATCGCGAATAACTTTGTTTGATACGCCCACGCCGACGGCGGGGGCGGTATGATGGTGATAATGGGTGTTTGTGTAGTGTTGAGTAGAGCGCTTGGGCAATAGTGGTCGCGTCGTCAGGGTCCTCGAGGACGTGCCTCGGTCTCCTTTTTCCGCGGATCGAGTTTTGGTGTATCGCGAGGGGGTTGTAAGTGGCGGCACTGACAACCAGTGGGTTGGGGTGCGTGGCGGCAGAGTCGAAGTATCGGCGAGAGGCCAACTTTAGATATTGGGCTATGGTAGGAAGCCCTAAATCGATATGAAGGTTAGCATTACGCACGAACCACGGTGCTCCCGTGGCTTTACGCATGAATCGATTTTGTATTACCTGAAGTCGGCGAATTTGACGCGGGGAGGCATGTGCAAATACGGGGCTTGCGTATGCCATAATTGGCCGTATACAGGCTTTGTAAAGTGTAATTTTATTACGTAGGGACATTTTGCTATTTATATTTAGTAACGGATGTAATCGACCGAGGACGAACGCCGCTCGGTTCCTTACTCGGTTAATATGTGGACCGAAGCTGAGTCTCGAGTCTAATAGGACGCCTAAGTATTTGACTGTCTTTTCCCAGGGGATTGGACGATCGAATAACTCTATGGTGGGGAGATGCTGCGTTATGCGCCGCGAGAAGTACATGGCTGCACTTTTGATTGGGTTGACCTCGATCCTCCATTTCCGAAACCAGTTCCCGAGGGTTCGGGCTGCGGATTGGAGGCGTTTAGAGATAGTGTCTGGATTACGTCCAGACACATATAGGCAGGTATCATCTGCGAAGAGGGCGAGTTCGACGCCGCTGGTGTGCGGTATGTCGTTCGTAAAAAGGGTGTAGAGCACGGGACCTAGGACTGAGCCTTGTGGTACGCCGGCTAGGATGGGGTGTGATTCGGATCGCACCCCCTCGACGCGGTAGCGGAAGGTTCGACTGCGTAAGAAATCTCGTATGATGAGTACGAGGCGATCTGGCACACCGAGTCCATATAACTTGTATATGAGCCCGTTGTGCCAGACCTTGTCGAACGCTTTCGCCACGTCGAAGAAGAGCGCTCCGGTATGAAGCCCGCGTATGAAGCGGGATTGAATGTGCTCCGTTATGCGGTGCACCTGCTGGGTACATGAGTGTTTGGCACGGAATCCAAACTGCTCGTGGATGGGGATCCCTCGAGACTGCATGAAGTCTCTTAAGCGGGCGAGAAGTAGGCGTTCGTATATCTTGCCTAAGGCCTTGAGGAGGCTTATAGGCCGATATGCGGTGGGATCGGACGGGTAAAGTTGTGCTTGCACAGTCTCTACTCTTGCCTATACTTGACTATGCTGATATTTGCTACCTTGACATTACAGAAGTACAGCTTAATAAACTTGAGCGAATTCAAAACTTGTGTCTACGATTCGTATTTGGGCTTCGCAAATATGATCATGTATCTGAATTTCGTAAGCAACTCAAGTGGCTTCCCATCCGACTTCGCCGGAATACTCATATACTTTCTGCTTTGTACTGCGTGCTGATCAACCTATCTACTCCTCTGTACTTAAAAAATCGTTTTGAGTATATTTCCCTATCCCATGATAAATTTCTTCGTTCCTCTGTCAACCTCTCCCTCCGGACTCCTGTGCACTACACTTCTTTCTTTAGTAAATCCTTTACTGTCACAGTTGTGCGCTTATGGAATTCCTTACCTTTGCACATACGACGTGCTAAGTCCCTCTTTTCCTTCAAAAACCTGCTTAGAGCTCATTACTTGAATATTTAACTCATGTTTTCACTTATCCATTTGTTCTTAATCCTTTACCTTACCCTGTCGCTTTTTATATGAGATGCTATCATCTAGTGTTTTTTTATAGATTTATATGGTTTAGTGTACACCACCCTCTCTTTGTTCTTCTGGTTTTTCATTTTGCTGTATTAGTTCTCTGTGCTAAGGTTGTCTGGAAGAAATCGCTTTCAGTGATAAGACCGCCTTTTGTACCTTAACTTAAATATAGTACTTAGTCTTTATTTTTGTATTGGTGTACAATAAAGAGTAAAAATAAATAAATAAATAAATACAGCACTATTGGTGAAATATTTCCATGAAAACTAGATCTAGATGTCTGAATACTGTGCCGATAATTTTTTGTAATTTTTTTTAGTACATTCAAGTGACGAGGCGAGATCGTTCACGCCACACCTGCCCATTGCAGTTGCGATGGCATTCAGAACTTTGAATTGGAAATTTCTTTGTGGCACCACTTGCCATTTAATTTAAAACAGGTGTTTTCACTCAACCATAACAGCCACCGAGGTGGATTCCTGTGTAGAACTCCTACCATCTGAACGTAGATAACTTTTACTGGTGGGAGGATTCCTATGCAGATATCCGTCTAGGTAGGTACCATCGCAGAACCAGTTATTAGACCGGGAAGCAGTAGTGTGCAAACATTACTGTGTTCCGATCTTAACAGCACTGAAAGCTAGTGTAATTACTAGGCATTAAGCACTTATGTCTCAGGGCGATGGGCGCGCTGTGATGCCACACAGAAATGTTCTTAGTGACACAGAATTTGTTATGGACAGCCTTGCACTTATCCTCGGTTGAACGTTTTGCTCGCCTCATCACTTTATTCTAAAAAAAAGATAAATTGTTGGTGGTCAGTCTAGATGTTGTGTTCTGTTATCATAAAATTTTGTACTTGTTCAAAAGGAATTAAACAAACTGTGCTGTAGCAGATATTTTATTAGTGGTTTTTAATGACCTTATATAAAAATTAAATAATGCTTTTTTGACATATCTTTTAAATTTAATAAAACGGCGACAATATTTTCAATAATTTCATTAATTTATAAAACTAAAAATAGATTTCCGTATTTCAGTAACATTAAAAAAAGTAAGCAGTGTTAAAAAAATAATTTACGTCTAATTTTAGTTGTGCATTCAAAATATTTCATAAAAAAATTGTATAAAATTTATATACACATAATTTTGTGAAGTATTTTAGGACAAAACCATTTGAGTTTAAAGCGCAGCTTTCAATTTTAATTAAGGTGTTAAAATAAATAATAAATTATATTGTATATTGCACCAATTATATAACCTTCCGGAAATGCAGTTATAATAAACTAATTTATAAAAAAGTTACTATAAGCAGCCTATTTTGTTGTATTCAAATATTTTTGGTTAGAATGCATATCAAATTTTGTTTCGAATTCAAATTTGGAAACTTATTTCAGATATGTAGAGATTTCTTATGTGTGTGTAGCGAGAGATCGATTTCGGCTTACTCTGGTGCTCTACGAAAAATCACGGTTCACGAGAAGTAATTGGGGGTCCACGAAAAGTTATATGGAGCCACGAAAAGTTATTTGGAGCCACGAGATGTTATATGAGATCAAGGGTCCACGTTGAAGTTAATAATGTTTGTTAGGATAATTTTATAATAGACAGCCAAGATCGATGAAAAAAAATTGGAAATCGTAGCACAGTTATTCACTTCTGTTCACAAATTACTCATCCATGTAACACTCCTGATTACATGGAATAATAAATGGTTATTGCATTTTAAATAAATAACATAGCTTATAGTAAAAGGTTTAAAGATTTAACGTGATTGGTGACTCAGCGTGTGTGTAATGCAAATTCTCACGCGTATAGCAGGTGACTCGCCGTCTGAATTATACAGATTGGTGTGATCAGTCGATTATCAGATAGTTTAATGATTCAAATATCGAAATGAGAGGAATGAACTTTAAGAAGTTATATAGAAACTAAATTTGACAGTTTTAAAATCGATAGCCCACAATTGGGGTACGAAGTACATCTAAATGCAAGTTGTTGAACACTGGAGGCCGTTTCGTGTTGAGGCGTCTGTCTCGAATGTGAATATGATGTTAGGTAGCTTTTTGTCAAAACAAACTGTTAGGTCGTTTTGGCAATACGAACTTACGATTAAGGGTAAATAAAGTATTTTATTACTATTTCATGTTATACTTTCGACTTAGTTTCCTTAGTAAATTATGTATAAAATCTGTAAACATTTATTGTTTATGGAATAAATCAATTTTAGTATATTAGTTAATAGTTTGTAAAACTTTGAGTAATCTATGAATTCTTCAAGATTGTTCAAGTTCATGCATATTGTAAGTAACGTAGTAGACTCCCGTATATTTAACTTTAATATGTTCTACAAACATATAAAACATTTTTATACAAAATTATCGCTCGTCCGTATTGTTATATATTAAAAAAAAAGTGCTTTTAAAAGGGAAATTTCCGCGTAATACGGGAACTGCGTTATGCATATGAAGTAGTCATAATTTTTTTAACATCTATGAGCTCATGTTATACGGGAGTCTTTTGTATTGAGTGGTTATTGAAATGCTTTTCACGGATTCATTTACTAAACAATATACTTTTATCACATATTTAAAAAGTTAATTTATTTATGTATTATTTTCCATTATGATAACTATAAAAATGCAATATGTAAAATTTGATTACTATTAATTTTAGTTGTAATAAAGTTTGTCTTCAGTATTGATAGAACTATATGAATTCAATTCTTACTCAGCTCCTCTTCAATAATATTAAGGTAGTGTTCAGTGAACACGGCTTTGTTGTGCATAACATAGCGTAGTAGGGTCCCCGATACGGAGGTCAGCTCTCGGGTGAAACTGGACAGACCGACGGGTATCTGACGAGAACCGCCAGCGCATACTAAGATCATTTTGAGAAACTCCAGAATCCTTTGACCTGGAAATAAAATGCAATAAGGGAGATAAAATGATAGGAACGTTTCACTTTGGATTAATAGAACTAACGATATTTTTGACGGGCGCGTGCCAGGCCTATGAAATAGGTTCGATCCCGAATATAAAAAAGAATTTCGAAAGCAGAAGAAGCGAAAGATGTAAGAGAATGGCAGGATCGTAGCAAATGGAAAGATGTGGTCTCTGCCTACCTCAATGTGTAACAGGCGAAATTATTGAAATAAAATTAAACGTGATAAAATCTGTAAAATTAGTTTCATTTAAATGTGTAGTGTTCGCGTAAATATAAGAAATCATTATATAAATATTGAAATTGTTTTTGGCACATAATTGTAAGTAGACGAGAAATACTCGTATCGTGTCGTTTTCAAATTCTGTTCCATTTTCACCTATGGCAATTCAAGGCGAGATCTCGGATCTCTTTAAGGCGGGCCTTTCTGTTGCTGCGTGTCCAATGTGAGTCGGGTATCATAGTATTCGTTAACAGAGGTCGGAGTGTAATTCTTGCTCGCGATTCTTTCGAGAGGTAGTAAAATAAAATGTGCAGGTTTTTTATCCCCTTATCCATCACAGGCTCTGTGTTATATAGAAATACTCACGGACAATCTTCCTAACTTTATGTTCAGGGTCTCCCAGGGATATAATTTGGGTCCTAATCAATTCTTTTGTGTCTGCACTCAGTTCATCTTGATTGAGTCCATCTAGGAGTTGATTCGTGAACGATATCACCTCCTCCGCCACGGACGGCAGAATTGATTTCAGTTCTCTGTAATATAATGAGAAAGATTTAATCAAACGATAAACATTTATTAAGAAATGTTGCACTTCAATTGAAAAGTTACACAACAAAGTTACGCCCAGAGAAGTTACACATCAAAAGTTCTTAAGTCGCATATGCCGAGTGATTACACTAGGTCTCAGTGCCCTTCAGACTGTAACACAGTAATGTTTGCATACTACTGCTTCACGTTAGAATAACTGACCTGGGGTGAAACCTACCTAGACGGATTCCTGAATAGAACCTACCACCAGTCATTGCAGTTTTTAATATTGATTTATCAGGCGTTCGGCGGCGAAGGAAAACATCGTGACGAAATGTGAGCAAGAGCGTCGCCAGGCAATACGGTGCGTGGGGTGATATTCGACCACGAAATAATTACCGAATACTGTTGTAAGATATCAACTGCGCAGGATATTACGGCTCATGTGGTGGACTTAGTTTAATTTTAAGCGGGGGAAACCGCGAGCTACAGCTAGTCGGGCAATAAATTACTTGGCATTAGATAAACAAATTGAGTCTCGGGGGGAGCTGCCCCTCCTTGCTCCTTATTCGATCACTACATTTTCTTGATATTGACCTTAATCAACTTTGACACGACAGGGTAATGAATTATCTCCTGATATCAGCACTCGCCTCATAGAAGCTTTTTTCTTTGTTGCTTTGCCTCACTCTACGATATCTACCATGGTATTAGTGAGACTCGCAGTGGCCGTACCTTATTCTTCCCTGAAGCAAACATTACTGTGTTTCGGATTGAAGGGCACTGACAGCTAGCGTAATCACTGGGCATATGAGACATAAGAACTAATGTCTCAGACCCTGTGAGGGTGACGAGCGCAGTGTGACGTCACAGAAAAAGTTCTGAGTGACACAGCACTAGTTATGGGCGGACGTTGCACTTACCATCAGGTGAACGTTTTGCTCGTTTCGTCACTTTATCCAATCAAAAAAAACCGTTTAGGCCCGTCGAAATGGGGCCCTATCCTAATATAAAGAAACTCAACCAACGTTGTAGTTTTATTTTAATAAATCACTACGTAAAATACGTATTTTTCGAAGCGCTATTATAATTATTGCCCATTTTTCATTGATTTTCTAGTAACTTCTAAATAAATTGTATTATTTTGAAACAATTTTATTTTCAGGCAATAATTTTTATTATAATAAAAACAACGGCTGGACAGCTTTCTGTTCAGCAATTGCTAATGACAATTTCAAATTTCAAATATAGCGCTAATGGAATGTTCGATAACTAAGTTGGGTAACAACTAGTCAGGGACCCATTAGAGGCCGGGGTTACGCCGGGAACTTTTTGATTTTCCGGGATAAAAAGTAGCCTATGTCCGTCTCGAGGATGCAAGCTGTTTCTGTGCTGATTTTCGTTAAGTTCGGTTCAACGGCTGAGCAGTGAAAAGGTTTATTAGTATGGATGAAAATATAGTGATATTTTTTTTAGTGTTTACTATGTGAAGTAAACCTGATCGAAATCTATCCAGTAGTTTTTAGTAATGCACGCACGACAGACCTCGATCATTTTATTTATATATTAGCTGGGACTCGCGGTTCCAACCGCGTAAAAAAGTTGATCTCGATCGATGATACACATATACACTGCCCTATTTGAATCGGATTTTGCAGGTTTTATTTTTATTGCGCGGAGCCCTAATTGTTTTTCTAAAATGTAAGTAGCCTAAGTTACCCGCTATAATATCAGCTATCTGTCAGTGAAAGCCTCGTCAAAATCGGTCCAGCCGTTTCGGAGATAAGCCGGAACATACAGCCAGACAGACAAACATTTTAAAAATTGTTTAATTCTTATAAGTACAAACTTTCATAAAAAAATTGTATAAAATCTGTTATTTTGTTATTACAAACAGACACTTTAATTTTATTTATTTGAAGTAAAGAAAGTTAATTTGCTAAGATCCCCACGCAAAATATAAAATGATGTATATGGGTTGAAGAGCACCGCCCGCTCTCCCACAAGTTACCCTGCACCAATACCACTAGGCAATACACACCACTGAAGTCGAGACCACGACACGTGTTTCACCTCAAAACGAGGCATTATCAAGTGATATTGACTCTACGACAGTCCGCCGCCGAGTGCTTGCACTTATAATGGATTTCCGCAAAGATTCTATTAACTATATTTTAATTATTTTGATTTGATAGAAGATAGATAAGTGCCATGCTTACATATCGTTGGACGTATTGTCTAGTATGATAGCGATTCTATCCTTGAGTTGCTGCTTCTGCGTGGCTGCGTTAGACTCGTTCCCACACGAGGGGCTGACCAGCATAATGGAAGCCACACAAATTAATTGGTAAACCTGTGTACCCAATTCGGAGAAACGCGACGCGTCCATTTCCATAGTCTGTAGAATCACGTCATACATATAAATAAAATAAAATTTGGAACATCCAAACGTGCACGTCTCATCATCATCGTCACCATAATTTCGGCCTATCACCAGTTCACTGTTGAAACTCCCCCAAAGATTTCCACAATGCTCACACTATGAGGGGAATTTGCTATAGTTGCGACGCATGTTATGCGTGTTGGCAACCGCAGTTTATTTATTCAGATGTTCCAGGAAGATGCTGCTGCCTATTTTCTGGTTTTACTTTCCTCTCCGTCTCCTTTTACAGCACCCACGGGATGAGATGGGGTTGTAGTTTTTTTTTATTTGATAAAAGTGACGGAGTGAGCAAAACGTTCACCTGATGGTAAGTGCAACGTCTGCCGATAACAAATGCTGTGTCACCCAGAACATTTCTGTGTGACACCACAATGCGCCGTCTCCCTGAGATATCAGTTCTTAAGTCTCATATGCCCAGTGATTACTCTCAGTGCCCTTCAAACCGAAACACAGTAATGTTTGCACACTACAGCTTAACGGCATAATAACTGGCCCTGGGGTGGTACCTACCTAGACGGATTCCTGCATAGGAATCCTACCACCAGTAAAAAGCCTTCTCAAAAAAAAAGAGATTCTCTTAAGCCGCCACCACACAGCTCATAATGCTTATTAAATTAATATGAAATATATTACATCGGTATTAAATACACAGCACATACCTCTGGATAATTCTTCGAACTATCCCACTCCAACAGCTCTAAGTACGCTTTGGCTAGCGTCTGCGCTGTTACGTTTCTGATTACGTTGGTGTCCGTAACTGGTATGATGAGTCCGGTTTTGTCTATGTGTCTCTGTAGCCACTCTCTTGTATGTTGTAGACCATCTGTGCGGAAAGAATTTATTTTTTAATCGACTTCAAGAAAAGTAGGAGGTTCTCAATTCGCCTGCATGTTGTTACCGCAGCAGAAGTTGCGCTAATGCGCCAATAAAGGGCAATCTTTTTGTTCGATTGACTACTTTGTTTTTAAATAAAACATTTTATTTAAATAAACCGTAGATTGGCGGCACTTAAAAATCGCCAAATCTGTAGCTGCGGTGGAGTTAAGATATAAGTACCGTTTTTTATGTATATTCGGGCATAACTAATGAACCTATTTTTATTATTATCGTAAGGGAAAGGGTATATAATAAAGAAGAGAAAGTTAATTTGCTAAGATCGCATGCAAAATGTAAAAGTAACAGTCACTTTGACTGTCGTAGAGTCAATATCACTTGATAATGCCTCGTTTTGAGGTGAAACACTTGTCGTGTTCTCGACTTCAGTGGTGTGTATTGCCTAGTGGTAGTATTGTAGTGGTGGAGGGTGGCGGCTTCCGGTGGCGGTAATTGTTTTCTTGTGCACGCTGTTGAGGGAGGGCGGGCGGTGCTCTTCAAAACTAGGTAATACACAGTATTTTACATTTTGCTTACTTTTATGCGGATCTTAGCAAATTAACTTTCTCTCCTTTACTATAATGGATTTCCGCAAAGTAACGCCTGATTCTATTAACTATAAGGGTATATAAATTTGGTCAAGTTCTGATAACGAACATACTTTTTTGAATAATTTGGAATAATTTTTAACATATGCTATAGATGTCTTACCATGGTTATATGACTTTTCATGGTAAAGTTCATACAACCTTTGCCTACTTCTAAAGTGCCCATTCAAAAAAGTCTTACAGTTATTTAATTATTCATTAGTCTCTCGCGTACTATGAAATTTAGAGCGAGCGCCAAGCCCCTGAGCTACCACGGCTCTCCTGAGCTACCACGGCGGTAAACTATTTCCCAGTAATAAATTAGCATATTTAGGTATAAACATAATATCCCAATACTGGTAACGTTTTTATCTTAGTCTTCCATACCAACTAGGGTTTGGGTCCGGGGACGTCTCGTGTCTCGATGTTTTTTTTTAATTTCATAAAAGTGACGGAACGAGCAAAACGTTCACCTGATGGTAAGTGCAACGTCTGCCCATATCAAATGCTGTGTCACCCAGAAAATTTCTGTGTGACACCACACTGCGCCCCTAACCCTGAGACATCAGTTCTTAAGTTTCATATGCCCAGTGATTACGCTAGCACTCAGTGCCCTTCAAACCAGAACACAGCAATGTTTCTACACTACAGTTTCACGGCAGAATAAGGCTTTTCGTAATTTTAGTTGTCTCGAGTCCAGGGACTTTCGGGTCGAGACTCGAGACGAGACTAGATTGCCGAAATTGTTATGTAATCATTTTTATTTTCAAATAAGTGAAGGAGCCTAGCGCGATCTCTTAGTTTCGTCGTCGTCGTTTCAACCTATCATAAGTCCACTGCTGAACGTAGGCCTCGCCAATAGATAACCAGAAAAGTTTGTAGCTCTCATATTGGAGGGAATTTGCCATAGTTGCCACGCTTGGCAGGCGGGTTGGCAACCGCAGTTTATTTATTCAGATGTTCAAGGAAGATTAATTTCCCTCTGTCGACTTTCACGACACCCACGGGATGGGATGGGGTGGTAGATTCTCTTAGGCAAAATCTCATTAGAATACCTTCAGCCGTTTGAGCGTGTTTGAATGAAAAACATATAAACTTTAACATCTTTATTATCATATGATGTAAGCATGATACGTATGGACCCTAAATTCAGTATAATTCCCAAGTCAGAAGATCATTTATGTGTGGCTAAGAAATTCAGTACAATTCCCACGTCAGATGTAATTGTCGTATGCAGTTTCAGAAAAATTAGACAATTGCAACAAGCTTGCACCAGATAACTAATATGTATAACTAAATTGTAAGTTGAACGCAGAACTGAAATTTTAATAGGTATTTACCTTCACCCCTATAGGGCTAAATATGCCATATTTTTTTTCATGAGTTTTTTGCAGTGCTGTCTGATTGAATTGTGATTCATAAGAACAGGAAGTCATTTTAATATAGACGTATTATATACCATTATTTACCTATTTAGAGTATGTATACGCGTAAAGTCTAATTAGTCAAAAACATCCTTTGTCTTCATCAGTTACTTGTGCCGTGTGGTGGCGGCTTAAGGGAACATCTGATTAAATAAACTACGGTTGCCAACCCGCCTGCCAAGCGTGACAACTATGGCAGAATCTCCTCAAATAAAGAGCTAAAAACTTTTGTGGCAATATATGGGGGAGGCCTATTTTCAGCAGTGGACTAGTAATAGACTGAAATAATGATGATGATGATGAGACTTTACTTTAGATGATGGTGAAGGAAAAGGTAAAAGAAAAAGTAAGAGGAAACCTGCATGTCTGAGGAATATTTCGAGGACACGAAGTAGAGTACTGGTGGTAGGATTCCTATGCAGGAATCCGTCCCGGTAGGTACCTCAGGGCCAGTTATTCTGCCGTGAAGCAGTAGTGTACAAACATTACTGTTTCGATTACAAGGGCACTGAGAGCTAGTGCAATCACTGGGCATATGAGACTTCAAAACTGAGGTTTTAAGGTGACGGGTGCAGTGTGGTGTCACACAGAAATGTTTTGGGCGACACGCCATTTGTAATGGACAGACTTTGCACTTGTCATCAGGTGAACGTTACTTTATCCAATAAAAAAAAAGATTAATCGCGTTTTTGAATCTGACCCAAGTCGGACTGAGTCTTATAGGATAAAACATTAAAAAAATATTATAGCCGTGGTATCTCGGGGGCTAGGCGCTCGCTTTAAATTTCATAGTACGCGAGTGACCTGGGTTCGATTCCCGGTGCTGGCACCACTAAAATTGTTAATTGCAATTTTAAGTGATGACTTACCACTTGCTCGGCGTTGAAGGAAAACATCGTGAGGAAACCTGCATGTCTGAGAAATAAAAAATATTTCGAAGACATGTGTAGTCCGCCAACCCGCATTGGAGCAGCGTGGCGGATTCTTCCTAGCTACAAAACCTTCTCAGAAATGAGAGGAGGCCTGTGCTCAGTAGTGGGACATTTATAGGCTGAAACTTTACTTTACTTAGGCACTGTACCTTCAGCTACTTTGAGCAGTTCCTCAAACTTTGCTCTCTCGTACTGCACACTCTCTTTCTGTACGTGCGGCCGGATCATCGCTATCAACGTGTTCGCCAAATCCAATTTCAGCACTTCCAGGGTCTCTAGAATGGCTCGGAAGACGTCGACCTGTGATTTTAAAGTCATCTATAGTGAAAAACAAGCAAGCAGTTCACCTGGGGTAAAATGGTCACCGTGGCCACAGCATCCATTCTCTCTAGGAATAATCCAGATGAAGGTGCATTGTCAGACCTGAGAACGTTATTTTGCATGTAATTGGTTCTCATCATGTACCCGGTAGAGCCGACCCATTATGTGCCACAGCTGCTATCAAGCTGCCATAAAAAAGGTAGCGTTGGTATACTGCTACTTTATGGCATTCCAACAGAGTGTGGTGTTTTTCGAACACAACGGAGAGTAAGAATTTATTGACTAGTACCAAAATGTCGGCGGCGTGGTACCACCCCAGGGGCAGTTTTTCTGCCGTGAAGCAGTAGTGTGCAAACGTTACTGTGTTTCGGTTTGAAGGACACAGTAAGCTAGCGTAATCACTGGGCATATACAAAAAATACTCATTTACTACATAATACTTCAGACACCTTTCAGTGTCGAGCACGTGGTAAGCAGCACCAAAAATTGCAAGTAACAAGTCAACAATGAGTGGTGGGCATTGCTGATCACTCTACCTCACCCCAGCCACTCGGCCCCCCGAGCTACCACAGCTTACTTGATGTTACCTTGTTGGTAGCCTAAAATAAATAACTATATAAAAAAAATACTTACATTGTCAGTTAGCGTGGAGATGTTATGTATCATTTCATCTCTGGCCGGTGCCGCCAGCTTCGCCATTAAATCCACAACGAATTTGGCGTACTTCTGGAAATCAAGGCTGTCGTTTTCAGCTTGTTTTTTGATGAAGTCGTTATCCAGTACTTCTTCTATCATTTCTCTTATTCGTGTGTGTCGCGGAAGGAGAATAGAGAACAATCCCTGAAAGTTAAGTTGTGATTTGATTTATGGGCAAACTAGCTTCTCGAGGGGCACGCCAAAACCCCCTAGACGAATTCACACAATCGGCAACAATCAACTAGGCACGATCATCCCTGTTCGGACGCTCTATTCCCTGGGAAAAGAGCGTCAAATACCTAGGGGTAACTTTAGACGCAGCGATGTCGTTCGCTGCACACATAAAAAACGTTCGAAATAGAGCGGCTTTTATCTCAAGTCGACTATATCCACTAACTTGCTCTTCAAGCAAAATGTGCTTAAGACACAAACTTCGCCTCTATAAGACTTGCATAAGACCCGTAATGGCCTATGCATGCGTCGCTTTCGCTCACGCGACGGGCAATCAATTAAAGGAGTTACAGAGCGTACAAAATCGATTCTTGCGAACTGCCACCTGAGCCGGTTGGTACCAACGCAACGTAGATCTTCACAGCGACTATGAAATGCCCTTAATCTCTGAACACTTAAGAGAATTATCACGGCGGTTTTTCGAAAAAGCCGCGGTTCATCCAAACCCACTAGTGGTTAAAGCAGCAAATTACCGACCAGATAGAAACGCGAACGAACGCAAACGTCGCCCGCGAAACGTGCTAGACGACACGGAAGTCTCAGCACTCCCTAACCACGATACGGTCAGTCACGATCCAGGCTACACTGTATACACAGTTAATAGCTTTAATATAACACGCACCACGACGCGCGACCGCCGTAGGGAGCGGCGCGCCGCAGTCGACAATCACACCGCGTACACACGATACACCCGTGTTCCAGGGCGGTTCTCACCGCCCAGAGTAACCGACACACAAGTCGACAGTCGAATGGAGGCCCGCAGCCTCCCTCGGACGGTCATTAGACGACTTAAAATCATATTGAGATATTCTAAATCGCGCAAGCACGCAGCGAATGCAATACAGTCCGAATTTCGAGGTTTTTGTAGGAGTTTATTTATTTATTTATATTTGGGTCAAACCAAACTTGGCACGCGGGCCCCTGGCCCGCGAGTACAGTATCCCATGAAGCTGTAAAAGCCAAAAAAGGCTAACAGCAATTAAATCACCGAAATTATATATAATTATATATGCACGTCACGCCGATGTACACTGCGTGGAACTATGTACTTTAATTTATTAATTAAATCTATACAGTCAAACCTATTGTTACAAATACTGTATATCGTCATGGCACTCAGCAATATTCTCCTATTTTCTAAACTTAATAGATTATATTTGATAAGTGATTGCGAATATGATAGATGTACAAGAAATTTAAAGTTAATTCTTCGTAAAAATTTCGTTGGATTAATTCTATTGAATCTTTGTACTTGTTATACAAAAGATTCCTAATTGAGACAGCATATTCTACTTGTGTTCGAATCAGGGATTTGTAAAGAAATAAGTGTGTTGATATAAATTTAAAATTGAGGGAATTCCTAGTTACGAAACCGTACATTCTAAGAGCCTTATCTCTAATGGAACTAATATGATCATCTAGATGTAGTTTTGAGTCCAATACCACACCAAGATCACGTATCGAGTCAACTTTAATTAAAGAAGCATTATTAAGCTTATAGTCAAATTTAAATATATTTTTATTTTTTGTAAAGGTTATGGATTTACATTTTGGAAGGCTAAGATATAGTTTGTTCTTCTTACAGTAGTTAAAGAAACGATCTAAGTCCTCTTGAAGAAGTTTGCAATCATTATATTCTTTACAATCTAAGTATATTTTCAGATCGTCAGCGTACATAATAAATTTTGAATGAAGAAAATAGTTATTAACATCATTTACGAAAAGTATGAATAATAGTGGACCTAAAATGGATCCTTGAGGAACGCCGGATGAAACAGTTATAGTATTAGACTCGAAACCGTTTATTAAAACTTTTTGCATTCTATTAATAATATACGAAGCAAACCATCTCAACAAGTTTCCGCGTTCCATATATTAGGAAAGGCACCCTCCTAGCATTTGTTATAAAGAATGCATAGGGGATAACTTAAGTTGTCCACTGTTGACTTTAAAAATATTACAGGTAAACCATCAGGTCCAGGTCCTTTCGAGGAGTCTAGAAGTTTTATTTGCTTTTTTATTTGATCTAAAGTAATATTTATATCCGTAAGGTACAGAAAATCATTACCGTAGTTTAAAGGAGGCTGCCATGTACGTATGTCTAAGGTGGATGGCTCATAAACGGAAGTAAAAAAATTGGAAAACATGTTACATATTTCTCCAAGATCATTGGAGGACGTATTTTTAAAGTACATGTCAGATGGGATACCAGAGGTTTGTTTGCGATTAGCTATATATGACCAAAAATATTTTATGTTCATCGGTAAACTACATTCTACACGCTTTATATAATCAGAATAACATGTAGACAATTCCTTATTCAATCTTTTTCGATATATTGAAAATGTTTCATAATCACATATGTTTTTATATACTTTCCACCTAATCCATGCCTTCTCTTTATTTTTACATATATGTATAAGCGCTAAAGAAAACCAGATAGGAAAGTATGATGTTTTATTACGATGCAGCGGTATAGAAGTTCTTATAATACCGTAAATTATATCATAAAATTTATTAACGGCATTTTAACAGTTAAATTACATAGAATATCATCCCATTTTGTGTTACATAATTAGTAGTAAGTATAGTTAATTAGGTCATAATTAGCTTTATTATAATTAAACCTATATAAAGCTTGCTTTCTCATTGCAGTATACTCCACATTCAAAATTAGATTAACAGAAAAGGGAGGGTGATGATTGTCCTTGGGAAGAAGCGGTGTACAAGGATCAATATTGCAATTTAAATTTGATATAAATAAGTCAAATAGTGTAGTTGGCATATGAAACTTAAGAACTGATTTCTCAACCGCGTTCTTAAAAAGACCAGGATCTTCGAGCCTTAATATTCGGTATAATAAAAATTTTAACGTCGAAGACAGTTACAACAAACAAAGCGATGAATTGTATGCCCACACCAGTCAAGAGCGAGCAGGCGTATCCCGTGAATCCAGCATGGGCATTATATATTTATGGTTTCGCTTGGAGTCTCGTATTTAGGCTCTTCTGTGAAAAAGGTGTGAAAACTAGCGCTGTTGTGTATCAAAGTACGGTTCTTACAAACGTGGAACCTCTTTCTCAAACAATGTTCGAAAACAGATACTATTTCAACAAGATTCAGCGCCTCAAAACTTGCTTATTACGACGATTGGTCCTCTTCCAGCCCAGACTTAAACCAGTTGGATTACAAACTATGGCAACATTTGGAGAAAGCCTGCGCTAAACCTCGCCTTTTGTAATTTTCAGTATGTGTATTGTGGATGTGAAATTTACGTTCATAAAGTCACCATGATACAGGAGAAATCCTATTGGTTTATTTTTTTACCATACTGAATCTGATGTCAAATATTTCTTTTCGATTTTCGGACTATTAATAATTGAAATTAGAAAAAAAATTAACTATGTTTTATCTTTTGTTACGAAATAAAACAGATACACCATGCAATTATGACAGGCTTATGTGTTTCGTAGATAAATAATTCTAGTTTCTCTAGAAGGCCTAATAAGCACTTATTGAACAACCCACAAAAAATGTGACATCAATAACGTTTTAACATCTCAGTAAAGGACATACAAGTACACCAAATTATTTTGCTACAGATCTTGCCTCGATTTATTATTGCAATTAACTTGGTAAGATCCTATGCAGGAATCCGTCTAGGTAGGTACGCAGGGCCCGTTATTCTGCCGTGAAACAGTAGTGTGCAAACATTGCTGTGTTTCGGTGTGTAGGTCACTGAAAGCTAGTGTAATCACTGGGCATATAAGACTTAAGAACTGACGTCTCAGGGGGACGGGCGCAGTGATGGTTTTCCAGCCTGATTGTGTTGTGATTGTCCCCATGTCTCTGACACAGCATCATAGCCTCTGCCTGATATTTCGCATGACTGATACATCGGGAGAAGGTTGGTTGGGATGAGTGAGTGCCTCTGTGTGCACATATACTTGTGGCACTATAATATCTCCTGCGTTGGTGATACCCTCCAACAGTTTGAAAGTTGGTGCTGTGGTCGAAAACCGGCTGCTCTAAGATTTGTAAGCCATAAACAGTTGATATCAAGAATACACTATCCAATAATCTGTTGACTTTGATATTGATTTAGTAACAAATATAAAAAAAGAATAATGAAATTAACAAAAACAACCACAGTTCAACCAGCCACTGACCACCTTTCGAATGTATAGATCTACATAGATGTTGTTTATTATATATTATTAGTTTTCACAGACGGAGAAAGACCATGAAAATCTTATTGTGACTGGAAGTTTATTTCATACCTGCTTTACGTCTTCAAGCAATACAAGAGCTTGTTTGTATTCAGGTGGATCAGAGTTCAGCTGTTCCCTTAGTATGTCGAAATATGCTTTATGCATTGTTTCTTTAACAAGCTTTTGATAACTGTAAATGAATAAAAAATTTGTTAAATAACAGCCTATAAACATTCCGCTTTTAAGCAGATGCTTCTTGATATTTTTGATAGGGTTAAAGATTCAGAAGGATTCCCAAGTATACTTACCATGGCTAGAGATAATTGGTTCCACATTTGTATTATATAATGATTGTGTACATGTATTTATCATTATTTTTTGATGATCTATATGTTAAGGCTTGAGAATAATTGTAATATAATTAATTTGCAATACTCAATTATTTTTTTTGGAGAAAGTGACAAGACAAGCGAAATGTTCACCTGATGGTAAGTCCAACTTCTGCCTATAATAAATGCTGTGTCACCCAGAATATTTCTGTGTGGCTACACACTACATCTCTCTCCCTGTGACATCAGTTCTTAAATCTCATACGCCCAGTGGTTACAATAGCTCTCAGTGCCCTTCATGCCAAAACTCAGTTACGTTTTCACACTACTGCTTCACTACAAAATAACTGGCACTGCAGTACAGTACCTACATAGATTCCTGCACATATCATGATCATATATCATCATCATATTAGCCGTGTGGTGGCGGCTCGTTAAAAGAATACTACCACTCCATCTCATCCAATGGATCTCGTAAAAGGCGAGTAAGGATTTAAACTGCACTGTGCACCCAACAGCGCATGGTGGCGATGGGCTCACCACCTTTCACACCAAGTGCATTATATTGTTTTGGTGAAACGTGGATTGTGGCAGTCATCTGTTTTTGCAGTGAGTGCCCAGTCTCTGACTACCCCTTATGGGATATAGTCGTGATCGTATGTATGTATCATGATGATAATGGCTGGAATGTCTTATATATTAGTGCTATACTTTCTGGGACTAAATATAAGGTGAGAGATATTAGTTTCAACATTATCATCATTATTTCATCTCATTCATGTCCACTGTTGAACATAGACAATCACAAAACATGCTTCTAAGCCACATATATTTACTTTATAAATGTATAATTATTAGTAATGTATGTTATAAAAAGCAGTGTATTAAAAAAATATATAGCATAGCATTTAAAAAAAATAACAAGTAAAGGTAAATAGGCTTCCACAGTAAGAATCTATACTATCTATACTACTTACAGTGTTTGACCTAACAAGCAAAAAGTCTTATTAAATCAAATAATGAAAGGAGTATAGAAAGTGGATAGTATATATTTTGGTATAGACTTCTTAGTTTTCATTGACCATTTTCAAAGTAATATGATTTTTTTTATTGGATAAAATGACAAAGCAGGCAAAATGCTCATAAAAAATTCTGTGCCCATCACCTTGAGTCATCAGTTCTTAAGTCCAGTAATTACACTAGCTCTCAGTGCCCTTCAGACTGATAATCAGTAATGTTTGCACACTACTGCTTCATGGCAGAATAACCAACAGCAATTAACATTCAAGGGCATGTTGATGCAAGAGTAATGTTTAGGAGAAGATTATAGTAATTTAAGTAGTTAATACTCAAAATCCAAGAACTTGGTAAAATGGTGACATGTTAAAATTAGAATAAACAATTGAAGTTAGAGACAATAAAACAGCTACAACTAAAATAGACTATTGAAAAACTATAAAAACATCAACCATATCAACCATTGTCAAATAGAGAGAAGAAGTGGTTTAAAGTTTAGTATTTATAAGACAAAGTATTCTTTTTAGTAACAAAGGATTTTTGTTACATGTAATTAACAATTTTTGTATGTCTTATTATTCTAATATAACAGTGCATAACAGATCAAAACTGTGACATATTAATGTAAGGTAAAATAATATAAAATAAATAATAATATAGAAAAATTATACACTTTAGTGTAAAATACACCAAAATTTTCAATTGTTTAAATACCTGTTGTCTGGTGGTTCAAAAGGTTCCAGCTTAAAATCTTGATCAACAGCAATTTCATGGGCAAGAGCCATGTTCTGCATGCCATGTGCAGCTTTCATTATATCCTCCAGAGTAACAAACTTGGGGGGCGATGCTCCAGTTATTGTAGACCCCCTCACTCGAAACTGAATGGGATCACTGGCAAAGTAACTATGACCACTAAAAATAAATTGAATTATCTTCGTTAATATCAATTCTAAAACTATTCCAGATAGATTATTATAATGAATGGTTTCAAAGTAAAAAGTAACACGAGTATGAAAGTTACAATCAAATCTGAAAAAAAAAACTGTCTTACTGCAATTAATATATCGTATTGCAATTAACATTTTTAATTACTTTGTGAAATGTAAATAACTACAAACGAACCTTGATCTAGATCCAGCGGGCATTGGTTGAGATGGAGTTCTCGTGCTCATATCACCATTGTCTTCTAATTGAGATTTAGAACGACTAGGTTCGTCGTGGTCACTCATATTGAAATACAAATATTAACTGACCGAAGCACGATAATGAACCTTTTAAAACCCATATAAGGCAGGTAGCTCAAAGGTAAGACGTTGAAAACTTCATATCATCTTGAAGCGGAATTACCTTGAGTCATAGTATTATAACCTTTTTACGTAACAAAGAAACAAAGATTTTATAAAATGTATGTTGTTAAAATATGCATTTAAGACCAACATTGGTTATTTTAAATGACGTTATGTAAATTGCTTTAGAGAAATGTCTAAACAATATTTTTCAACAACTGTTTCCATACACTTGTCAATTTACATATTGTCATTTTTTTAATTTGTAAAGATGACAGTAGGGAAGACTATCTCAGGCGCGTTTACTATCTATGATTCTTATTAGTTTGTACCAGTTTCTACTAAGTACCACTTGGTACTAACTTATTATTTTTCCCATACTTTTCTGATCAACATTGCCGATAAAAAATTAAAAAGCTACATAACATATAGGTCAGAAAGAGCCATTTTTAGTGTTTTTTAAGTGAGAATCAAAATTATTGCTTTCCATTGCGTACCAAGATGGCGGTGATGTGGTTCGTCACCTGACATGTCTCGTTTCTCGTGAAAGCGAAATGTGGGCTGCGGATGTGGTTTTTGCCTACTCCGATGGGAAAAAGGTTTTATGTCAGGTGCGATG
The DNA here is from genome assembly GCA_019845155.1 of Luehdorfia chinensis. Lineage (NCBI taxonomy): Eukaryota > Metazoa > Arthropoda > Insecta > Lepidoptera > Papilionidae > Luehdorfia > Luehdorfia chinensis. The sequence goes on from JAHVAK010000125.1 coordinate 4,409,829, forward strand.
TCTTGTTGATATATGCAAGAAATAAATGTTTTTCATCGAGGTCTTGATATATTATTCAGGTAAAATCTGTGTAACATTATGTAAATGTGTTTCAAAGCCTTCAATTCTTATTAATCTGGCGCTTCCAAATTCCGAATTATTTTAGAATATCTACGATTCTACTAAAATACCTATACAAAAACGGCTCAAATGTTTGATATCTGATGGTAATTAATAATTTGAATCAATTAATGTATTATTAATCAAGTTGCAAAAACGTCCGTAAGCAATATTGTAATTCATCTGCCGCGTGATATAACCTCATCTACATTGCTGCCTATGGCTTCATTTATGGTGTCGTCGGTACCTTTGTATGAAGAATAGTCATCTGTGGGATATCGCCCATAGTTAATGTCAAGTCGATTTCGTTTCTCGGAATTATTTAAAATTTACTTGTGTTATCTGGCATTTGTATGGTAAGTAGAGTCATATTAATATTAATTTGAGTATTTTATTTTGAAAGAAAGTTTAGTAGTCGATTTTATAGCAAATTCTCATTCACATGGTCATCATTTATCTGAATTCATCCGGCGCGGTGAATGCCTATGAATGATGTCAGCACAGAAAAATGTTAGAGGACTGCTTTCACGACCGTTAGTCCAAACGACTGCTTAGCCTCGTTATTTTTGATTACATGTGTATTGATAGTAGGTGTTTTTAATATATGTTTTAAAAATTGGCAAAACATCAAAAGAAATAGACAAGTGAAGAAAGTTAGCGGAGAGAAAAAGCTTTACAAGAAAACTAACTATTATATTTAACAAGAAAATAGCTCCATCCGGGGCAGAAATGTGTTAATAACCAATACATTCTGCAGAAAATCCATTTTCAGTCATACTCAAGAGAATAAGGCAATCTAATGTAAATAATATAAAAATATTTCAAGTTCTCTTGTTGACTTGTTAAATGCGACTGGTTGGTCGTCTATCCCGTCTTCATCATCTTGTCTTTCATCATTTACACAATTCCATATTCTTAATGTTTCTATGCTATAAGATAATAAAGATTTAAACCAATTACTAAACATATTGAACTTAAAGACTCGTAACTTGAAAATAAAGTTTGATCGCAATCCGTGGCTGCGCTACACCGGAAGCATGACGTAGAGGCGTCGTGGTCTAGTTCTTCAAGAAAGCTATATATAACGCCCTTTCGAAGAATTTTATACTGCTATCGCTACTGAGCCGCGTAGACGACCTGTTTTCGAGGGTCATTAAGAATCGTCTCGCAATTAGACGACAATTTCACAATCTCCCGAACAAGCTGGTTATTGAATAGACTTTAGTACCATATACCATATATACATACCTTTCGCCACAGAAGACCGAGGAGTTCAATCTACCGCTATATTTTTTTTATGTGACATATGGACAATGAGAAAGCCTTCAATTCTGTTGAAATTTGGAATTTGAATTTTTTTCAGTATCCGAGTACAAAACCGGCCCAATTGCAGAAAAGTGAAAGACAAACCACTGTATTGAAAGATGTCTTCAAACTGCTGGACTGGAAAGAATGCGGTATTAACGACACTGGTAAATGCATCACTCATCTTCGATTTAATGACGACATAGTCATTATAGCCGAATCGCTAGAGGACTTCAGAACTATGCTCGATGACCTCCATAGTATCATTAGAGGAAGGTTTTAAAATTAACACGGATAAAACGAAGACGTATACGTTCATCTACGTCTAAAGTCCATGTCACGCCTCTATCGGTTGTTGTTGGGAACACTATGCTCGAAGTTGTCGACGATTATTTATACCTAGGACAGATTATCCGACTAGAAAACTCCAACTTCAGTCTCGTGGCTGACGTCAATAAAGTCAAGAGGTCAATAGAGTCAAGGGAGATCAAGAGGTCAGTCGACGAATCCAATTTAGTTGGAAAGGGTTCGGAAAACTGTGTCATGTGTTTTCGTATACATCAATGTCTCAAAACTATATTTTCTCTAATTTTGTTACCTTGGTGTCCACGATCTAAAAAAGATAAAGAAATGCGATTATTAAAGCTTGGAACTTATTATAAACGAAGCAAAATCTTTTTGTAGTACCTACCTAAGTACTTAAGAGTACCGAATGAACAGAACTTAAAATATAAGTATTTTTATTTTCTTGGTATAGTCGATTGTTGATTGGATGGAAAAAGCGTAGGATTTGATCGCAATGGCGCCTCGCTAATATGCCGTCCAATTATAATAGTCTATGAAGCGACCGTCCTTAAAAAAATATTTTTTAGGAGTTGATGGATATGAGTGTTTGTATAGAGTTCTCGTAGATCAAACCTTAGGATAGACTACTTGTAGATCAAACCTTCCTTCAATTCAAATTATTTTAATCAGATTTTATATATTATGATTGGTTGTATTTTAAAGGTATATTGTATTTGAGCGTTTTCAAAATTTATTTACAGTTAATTTAGTTATAGTCGTTTATAAAATGTTGGTCACCTTCATAATTTTTTCGCTCACTCAAAGTGTGTTGCACTAATCTGCACCTGGATGGAAATACTTATTGTTTAATGGTTTATATTCAAATTCGAAGTAACAAAATTGAGCATTTTTATTTAAATTGTTAACAGCGACAATTAGTAACAGCAACTACGAGTAAATGATTGTATAGAACATATACAATCATTTACTCGTAGACAATAACATCACAATGTTAATAATATATTATTAACAAAAAAGTCAGCAATGCTGGTACAGGATATGTCGTGGATAAAGTTATTTTGCCGCTATAACTTTGTTAGCAACAAAAATTAAAGAAGCGCGAATGTCGAGGAGGCAATTTAACTTCCGTTCTGACAGAACTAGCAACTAATTTGCCTGTGCAAACGTATTGCCTTTCCACGAGTCTTGTGAGTAGATTACTTTTCATCTTCCTATTTATTTCTTTTTATATAAAAGATTTTAGCTGCTCTATGCATAGTGGTGTATTAAAATAGTCTATTGAATATTTTAATACATTTAAGTGCTTAAATTACGAAAGTCATTTTACGATAGTTGGTGAATTTGGCGTCAAAATACAAAGTTTATACGATATAAAACTTCCAATTAAAATTAGGATAGGCGGTATTTCCAAAATCGAGCTACTCGTATTATTGTAAAACATGCGGAAATACGTGCGAGACGGCGAAGAAAAACATTGCGAGGGAATCTGGATGTGTGTTTCTATTTATTTTAGGCAAAAACATTATTACACGTGACACAATTTTAGCCCCAGTAAGAGGCGTTATGATTTTGATGCTCTTTTAATAACAAAGAATTTAAATTTGTCTTATATTGTATTATCAATTTAGTTTTAATCTATTTTAAGGTGTTTTTTTTGTTGGTATGAAATATCTCCATTAATACTGTATCAAAATTAATGTTTAATACGCCATTTTGAAGATTAAATTCCCTCCTAATGGAAAAAAATAAGTAGATGACTTTTTTTTTGTCAGGCATGGCAGCTAAGATAAGATCTATTAAGGAGTCATTATAATTAACATTATGGAGAGTTGCCCCTAATGGAAGAAATGAAAGATTAACCGACTCCTTTATTGAAAGAAGTTTTTTAGAGCGAGAGGAATCTCTAATTAAATCAGCACTTGTGTGCAGATAATACTGTGTTTCGGTTTGAAGGGCACTGAGAGCTAGTGTGTGACTTATGAAACTTAAGAAGTCATGTCTCAAGGTGATGGGCTCAGTGGGGTGTCATATAGAAATGTTCTAGGTGACATACGATTTGCTATGGGCAGACGTTACACTTACCATCAGATGAACGTTTTGCTCGTTTCATCACTTTATCCAATAAAAAACACTACCCCTAGAAGCATCCTTATGCTTTTGACATCAAGTTGTTGTTACCAGAAACAGAAACTCAGATGAGGCGGAGTAGCTAGCTGGAGAGGTTAACACTATTTTATGAGGAATCGATGTTCGCAAGCAGATAGCTATTTTATCTCCTTTATCAGCGCGATCATTCCTTATGAGAATAAAGCAAGGTAACGGATACAACATTGACTGTAAATACGGTTAAGCTACTCGTAACTTAACGGTTTAATTCCGTTACGATGAGCGTTTTTTGAGGAGAATGACACTTAAGTTCAGAATGATGGAAAAAAAATGCTTTGAGCATTAATGTGACAAATATTTAAAAATAAATTATCGCAAGTCGAAAAAACTCGTTTAAGTAGATTAATATTAAATAAATTATATGTATTAAGATATACAATATGTCAGAGTATAATAAGTAAATAATGAAATATAAATAAAAAATGTATATGAAACAATTTCATTTTCTCACAATTATGATTAAAATTTGTTATAATTTTTATACATCGGTTTTAAGTTGATGATAACGTATAATAATTGTGCACGACGTAATAACCTGTAATTTGATGTACAATTAATGTAGTATTTGATGTTATATTTTTTGGCACGCTGTACTGTAACTTCTGTTGGTTATCCTTAATAAATAAATGAATAAATTATCGTTTTACTCTACGACAGATTACGACAGACTTGGTGGTAGTCTGTCGTGGTGGAAGTAATTTTTGTATTTTACTTGTGTACGCTTTTCAGGGAGGGCAGATGGTGTACTTTACACACTGTTTTAATTAACTGTTTTTCTCTCCCATAACGATCATAAAGGGGGGGGGGGGGGGTATTAGTAATTAAGGAAAAGTTTTTTATTATTCTATCTCAGGTAAAAACTAAAGAAGCGCACAAGTCGTGGAGGCAATTTAACTTCCGTTGAGACAACGTAACTAGCTACTAATTTGCCAACGCAAACGTCCTGCTTCTGCTCGGCGAAGTGGATTACTTTTTTAAATATTTCTTTTTAAACTACGATAATTTTCCTTCCGTTCCTTTGCTTTACAGTCGCAGTAGTATTTAAATATCATTTATGTTTTTAATTTACATTTGCTGGAAAAACCTTTGGTAAAGTTATTCATATAGAAAAGAAAAAAAAACTTGTTATAACCAAATTGGGTTATTTATCATAATGAGTAATTATTTTTTACAACCACAAAACACAAACTATTTGTGGTCGATAAGCAAATTTTCGTCCCACGCGTGTCGCAAAGATAAATTTGATAATGGAAAATCTCGGGCTTCCAAAAGATGGTGTAACAATCATGTTACATGTGCTAGACTTAAAATATTGCGGACCGATAAAGAATGAACAGAAGACGGTGTGTCTGGAAGTACTACAGTTGTGATTGCGATTCTGACTCCGCATACTCTTACTCGATCTTATTCCATGAGCGTCGTTACATCGATACGAGAAACGAAAAGGCACTATTAGTGTTTGTTACATTATCTGTAAATAACTAGAAGATTTCGTCGTGAGAACACCATGATCACATTCTGAGCAGTGATGGATTTGGGCCAGGGAGGCCAAGGCCTGGGGTAGCAATATTTAAAAAGCGCATAAAGTTCAATATTGATTGGATTCGGTCGTTGTTATGTTTGAAAAATATTTTTCGAACATAATATTTTAATTGTAGAACTCTTTTGTTGACTTCTTGTTCTGGAATAGTATTGCATACTAAGGTTCTGATTAGAAAATATAGAGGCTAACAACATTTAAATTCACAGATGTTACACCTATGCAGATATAAAATTTGATTAAGACGACAACATAACCATATTGAAGTATCCCATAGCGGAATTTTAAAATACGTTCAGTAGGGCTAATAAGCTATCTTGCTTTGAACGCTTTTTTGTGAATAATACCATTAATGTATGCAATACTTTTACATTTTATAAGAAATTCTGCTCTTAAACTTCTAACTTCATATTTGAGCAATAGAAAGCAGAAAGTAGTTATCAATAGTACGAGTTCTTCCGGATCAGCAGCATCTCTGGGTGTCCCGCAGGGTTGGATTCTCGGCCCATTTCTATTTCTTATTTACATTAATGACTTACCTTACCTAGTAGGGGACAACCATGATATAGTGTTATTTGCTGATGATACATCTTTGATTTTTAAGATAAAACGTCAAGTTTTATTACATGACGAGGTGAATAATGTTATTTCAAAATTAGTAAATTGGTTTAACGTTAACAATTTCCTTTTAAACGGCAATAAAACAAAATGTATTAAATTCACAACACCAAATGTTAAACGATTAGATGTAAAAGTGCTTGTGAATGGGGAAGAGTTGAGCCTTGTGGATACTACTGTCTTTCTTGGAATAACTCTTGACGCAAAACTTCAATGGAGCCCCCATATATCTAATATAGCTAGTGGACTTAGCTCTGCAGCTTCTGCTGTAAAAGATTAGGAAATTGACTAATGATGAAACTGTTAGATTAGTTTATTTTAGTTATTTTCATAGCATAATGTCTTATAGTATTTTGCTAAGAGGAAATGCGACTGATATAGAAGCGATTTTTGTTTTGCAAAAGAGGGCCGTAAGAGCTTTTTATAATCTTGGCTCTAAAGTGTCTCTTAGAGATAAATTTAAAGAAATTAATATCGTAACCATTAGCTCTCAAAATATATTTGATAACGTTTTGTATGTACACAAGAACATAAATTAGTTTACTAAAAAAAGTGATGTTCATAACGTAAATACCAGAAACAAGCATAAATTAATAATGCTAGTTACTCGACTTCACAGGGTCAGTAACTCTTTTATGGGGCAATGTTTACGTTTTTACAACAAAATCCCAGGAAGTGCACATAGTCTTTCAATCAAAAAGTTCAAATTTTATATTAAACAAAGACTTCATAACAAGAGTTATTATAATATTAAAGAATACATAGATGATGATAACCCCTGGGAATGAAGTGATCGCCGACAAGCTATTTCTACATCTTTACAATACTGCTGTCGTCGTTTCAGCCTATCAATAGTCCACTGCTGAACATAGGCCTCCCCCATAAATTGCCACAAAAGTTTGTAGCTCTCGTTTTGTGGGGATTTTGCCATAGTTGCCACGCTTGGCAGGGTTGGCAACCGCAGTTTATTTATTCAGATGTTCCAGCAAGATGCTGCTGCATCTTAAAAATGCTGCTTTTTAAAAATGGCTGAAACAAAAATCCCGCTGGGTGTCTTACTGGTTCTTCCCAGGACAGACGCATTTTTGCGAACCAGTGTAGTTTAAAAAATGACTTTCAATAGGTATTATGTAAATAATCTATTCTACAGAACAAGAAGTGCGCTCTATCGCAATCGTCGTTGAGCATTATATCGCAATGGGCCTAAGCTATATTGCATGGCGCATAGAGCGTCATCAAACTAAAATCTGCTTCTGAATGTGGGGAAGTAAGGTTATTAAAAAGACCAAATATAAAAACGTGCAGATGAAATTGGATTAAACATGAAAAGAAATCATTCAATTTGTCAAAGAACTTAAGATTTTTTTTTCAACGCTACATCACTTTGTAAATGTCGCGCGTGTATTGTGCGTGTGATGTGGGTACGGCACACGGTTTCCCGAGCTAAATGTATGTTTTTTTTGAAAAGATTTGATTATGACTGCTAATATGAAAATGTTTTGATGAATGACTATGAAATATGGTTATATAACGATGTTACGTCTGGTTAAGGCACTGACCATTAATTAAATGCATATTACAATTATTTGCGGAAAAAATACTTCATTTCCACTTCTCCAATAACTACTAAAATATAACTAACATTTGCAAATATGTCATTAGACGTTTAAAAGTTCATGTTTAAAGATAAATAAAAATTAATTTATGGAATTCTATTATTTGTAGTAGGTGCATTTCTTATAAGCTTTCATTTGATTTTTTTCTAGTATCACTTCTTCTAAAGTTTTATATTTTTTTCTTTCACTACAGAGTATTAAAATAAATCAAGGGAAACCATTATAACATAAAAACATAAAATTACAGTGAAGGAGTAGTGTGCAAACATTACTGTGTTTCGGTCTATATATTTTCGGTGATGTAAATGCTGTTAGCCTTCTCGGCTTTTATTTGACCAGGTTTGGTTTGACCCAAACATAAATAAATAAATAAAAACTCCTACAAAAACCTCGAAATTCGGACTGTGTCGCGTTCGCAGCGTGCTTTCGCGATCTCGAAAATCTTAAATATTTTAAGTCATCTAATGACCGACCGAGGGAGGCTGCGGGCCTCCATTCGGACCGTCGACTTGTGTGTCGGCAACTCTGGGCGGTGAAAACCGCCCTGGAACACGGGTGAATCGTGTGTACGCGGTGTGATTATTGACTATTGCGCGCCGCTCTCTACGGCGGTCGCGCGTCGTGGTGCGTGTTATATTAAAGCTATTAACTGTGTGTACAGTGTAGCCTGGATCGTGACTGACGGATTCTTGGTCAGGAAGAGCTGAGAATTCCGTGTCGTCTAGCATGTTTCGCGGGCGACGTTTGCGTTCGGCCGCGTTTCTGTTTGGTCGGTATTATCACGGCTTTTTCGAAAAACCGCCGTGAATATTCTCTGAAGTGTTCAGAGATTAAGGGAATTTCACAGTCGCTGTGAAGATCTACATTGCGTTGATACCAACCGGCTCCGGTGGCAGTTCGCAAGAATCGATTTTGAACGCTCTGTAACTTCTTTAATTGATTGCCCGTCGCGTGAGCGAAAGCGACGCAAGCATAGTCCATTACGGGTCTTATGCAAGTCTTATAGAGGCGAAGTTGTTTCGGTCTGAAAGGCATTGAGAGCTAGTGTAATTACTGGGCAGAACTTATGTCTCGAATTGAATTTCCCAATCACTGTACACTTACACGGGCACTTGCTGCATAATAAACTATCAATATTAAACATCAAACTCAAAAAATACACAGAAATTACGAAATTCAATAAAAACACTACCGCCACTTTTCGAGTTGGCGCCAAAACCGTATTGTAATCATTGAGAGCAATTAAGGTATAATAGAGAGCTGTTTATTTTTGTTGCAGTTTTGCAAATGTGGGTCGATATCTGCTGTCAATAAAAGCGCAGACCACTATTAGCTCATTAATGTCTCCCTGGGTACACCACGAACTTTGCCGTGCCGTTTTTGGTTATAAACAGATCTAATAAAACTAAACACGGGAGGACCATGAGTGCTGCTAACCGCGCGAAACGTCGGGTTATAAATAATAAAAACAAAACGTGGCTTTATTAAATGTGTAGTATACGCGTAAATATAAGAAAACATTACTATATAAACAGGTTTTGCGTAAGTAATTTTCAGCTCTGTATTTTATTTTAATTAAGCTATCGCATCGAAGTCGATATCGTAGCATGTAAGAAAATATCTTTTGGTGTAAATTTCACCAATTTGCGTACCTTAATTAGAGTTGCCACGCTTGTCAGGGGTGTTGGCAACCGCAGTTTGTTTATTTTGATGTTTCAGGATGATGCTGCTGCCCATCTCCTGGTTTTCATATACCTCTGTCGACTTTTACGACACCCACGGGTCGAGATGGGTGGTAATTCTCTTAAGCCGCTACCACTTCAAATTTTTTGCGATAATTTCATCAGTAATATATCTTCTGAAGCATATTTTATTGCATATTTTCACATTAAAATATGGGGTAAACTCATCATCACCTTGTCTTGTGATTACGCTAGCTCACAGTGCCCTTCAAACCGAAACACATTAATGCTTGCACACTACTGCTTCACGGTAGAATAACTGGCCCTAGCGTGGTACACCTACCTAGACGGATTCCTGCATAGGAATCCTACCACCAGTAAGTATACGTATTGATTGTTAACTGGAAGATGTTACTGAGCTTACAATTGGGCAGGAGTAAATAAAGTCAATATTGTTGTTTTTGTTATAAGCATAACTTCTTCTTATTTATTTAACATAATTCTTTACATTTTGATACACAACTGGTGTTATAAGTTTGATTCCCGAGAAAGCAATAGCAAGGAAGATGATAAAACATACCAACGATGTACCTAAAATTAACAAGCGGATTACGTAGCATCTGGTCCTCAATGCGGGTAGTTTCCTATGAAAATCTGTTAGCTGTTGGAACAAGTTACCTGCTGAAATAATTTAAACTTTTAATCCTTGTTTGCGGTATAAAGCTTTTCAATGTTCAATGGAAGTTTGTTTTGTGTCTGTTCTGTGTCAGTTACACGGACAGCTTACCGAATACAGTTCAATTTTACCAAAAATAACAATATTGATGGTTAGTGTCAAAAACTCTTTTAAATTCATATTCTGTCGTTAGTCTTTTAACCATTTTAATGCATAATTTAGTAGCGATGCTATTTTGACAATTGAAGGTATCAAGGGGAAGAGTAGCCAGATCGAGAAGTCTGGTGTGGTGGACGTCTCCTACTAGAGATCTTTAGATCTTGAACTATTTTATATTGTGAACATCGACGAAACTTCAATCGCGCGATGGATAACGTATGGGCTATTTCTTGAGCTTCTGATGTGGTGACATAGATGTCGTTACACTAGTAACTTTATTAGCATTCTTATTAATTTAATTTAGTACTTGTGCTAAACGGCTTAGAATTGTCGAATTCGGATAATTTGCCTTCTTCCGCTGTTCTTATTTGATTTACATTTATTTTACAAGGGGCTCAGTAGAACATTGTAAAATGTGAAAAGGAATTTATGAAGTAAAGTAAATGTAGTCAGTTACCACAGTATAAGCTCCACATTTACTTACACATATACACAATTATTTTTCAAGCATAGTACTAAGACGTAAAAACATTTATAGAATATTATTTCAATATTTCTTATTAAAAATAGTATTGCGTCAAATCAGAGAGAAAAGAAAATGAAAAAAAAACTTAGCTCTGAATTATGAACTTACTTTTGTAAAGTTGCCCCTTTTATAGCACAGTAAAGTTGGAATTGCGTGAGAAAATTAAATTCTTGTTCTGTCTACAAGAAAGTTATGTTGTCACCCTAGTTGAATGCACTTTTTAATTCTATGTTATAAAGCGATAAATAAAGCTTGAGTAAATTGTTTTTGCAGACCTTATTTAACGTTATATTACATACGATATATATTTTATCACTCGACGGTCAAGCTAAAGGAGGGTTAGTCTATACCTACGTACCTACGTTTTCTTAGTTTCTAAAGTACCTAACTGGATCGACAGGTTACAGAATTTGGCGTTAGTTTGAAGAGATACAGAACGTTATGGGAGAAACACAAAAGTAATTTGTGTAATTGTTTTACATACCAATTTACGTATAATTACTTAGTTTTTTGAACCGTACTACCTGCCGTTCTACCATACCGTGTACTGGCTAACTAGTGCCGCGACGGGAAACTGTCTCAAAATTTTCACACCAGAGTGACACCACTGTGATGTCCTCCTACTGTTTTTTGACTACGGCAACAAGAGGAGTGCGTAGGAGATATTATAGTGCCACAAGTATAAGCGTATATACAGATACTGTCATTCGATAGGCTCACACTCCTCACATACGCGCTCCCGTTTTAACGCTCATCTGATAATATTGGGCGTAGATAAGAATACAGTGTCAGAGACAATCAAAATACAAGCTGGCCTGAAAAGCACAAGTCTTAGCACAAATTATGGATCGGCTGGGCAAATTAGGGTTAAAAACGAGCATACAATCTACCTCATGGTAAAGGTCACTAGGTGCTATTACCTTAATAAATTTATAGTAATTGTATGAACTACTTTAAAGTATAGTCCGCAACGCCTTGCACAGGCAATTCGAAAGGACACTTCAGCGTGGACATGCAGATTTTTTCACGTAGTTAATTTATTCTTTCTTATTTATGCGTTTCAGTGATGCCGGATACGAATCCTATGTACTCGCGTTCACACGAGTAAATTAGAAAAGTGAACGCGTACGTCGATAAATTAGAATATTAACTAAGAGTTTTCGTTTATATTCTGTAATTAAGAACATATTTCACGTATTTTGAATAAGACATTTTCTCTGTAGCAGTAAAGTTATGATTGCGTGAGAAAATTAGATGCTAGTTCTGTCTTGGGAGAAGTTTTATTGCTATCCTAACTTTACTGCGCTTCTTAACCTCAGCTCATCAAAGAACTTGATAAAAAATATTATAATTTATAAGCGTTTTGTAAAATTAAAATATTAACATATAATTATTGACTTACTGATTTTTGAAGAAAATTGGTTCAACAACTAAACTGAAAGCAACAACTTCACAGTTGAACCATTAATTAACCGTATATTAACTTACCAGCTATTGTCCGCGACTTCATCCGCGTGGATATATGTTTTTTAAATATCCCGAGAGAACTATTTGATTTTCCGGGTTAAAAGTATCCTATGTCCATCTCCAGGATGAAAGCTATCTATATGTCAAATTTCGTCGAGATCGGTTCAGCGCTGGACACGTGAAAAGGTTTTAATATACTAGGCATAACCTACATTGGAGTAGAGTCTTCTCGGTAGAACTCTTCCCGGCTCCAAAACCTTCTAAGAAATGAGAGGAGGCCTGTGCCCAGCAGTGGGACATTTATGCTCTTTTTCCAAGTTCATCTCCTGACTTAATTTATTGATATTTGTTTGTATATTTGTAATATTGAGTCACCTTAAGTTTTTTTAAAAAAACTTAGTGGACATTGTTTCTCAACTTATGGTGGAATATATAATAGATAGAATAGATTTTTCCACTTCATGTGCACCTCACCAGCACGTGCTGATCCTGCTAATTAACAAATGGAAAGAACAAAAGGTAAATTCTCATATTCAAATAAAGAAATAAATGATTACTTTATATCTGAATTCCGATAGGTGTCCGGTAGAGTAGAATAGCACTTACCTCTTTCCTACCGAGGTGTCGTAATAGGCGACTAAGGTATTGTACGGACAACCTTTATTCGTGCAAAATACTGCTCGTGGTAACGCAATGCGGAATAAGATTTTTTTGATTCGTACCAAAATGGCGACGACGTGGTTCGCCACCCGTTACGTATCGTTTCCCAAGTGGGTGAAAAGTGGACTACGTGTACCACACCCTTACCAAAACGGCGAGACTGTTTATTTGTATGTTTTATATCTAATATAAAAATCGAATAATGGTATGTATATCGTTGGAAATGAGAATAAACAAAAGGTAAATCTGAATTGCAATAAACATAAATATATTATTTTATTTTTGATATAAAGATTGAAGACTTTTATGCGACAAAGTAAACGTATGCAAAGCAGTTAACGAACATTTTCTTAGTACAGTTAAACCACAAGAGGCGCTGATAAAATCCTTGGTTTGTATTGTTAACTCTTCATTAGTTCACTTCGGTTCGCCCGACGTGAACAATCTCTAAAGAGACAGCGTCACGTTAATGAGATTCTTTGGCTCACGGTTTGCATTTAATATTGCGTCTCGTTTTAGTATTCACAGTTACTGGAACTAATTTTGAGTTGATGCGATTGAGACAGGATTTTAATGAGTTAGCAATTGGATTTATTTTATTTCTCAATCAGAGACTAATGAATTGGTTTTGTACAACCAAATTAAACAGATTTGATTTTAATTTGAGCAACTAGCTATTTTAGTGTTGATTATAATGTATGCTTAAGAATAGAAAAAAAGGCAAATTAATAATAAAATTCTTTTACTTTCCATCCAAACAATAGTTGTATTTTTATCGTTATAAGTAATAACAGTATAGACGTAGCTTAAACTGTTTCGCCGTTGGCGAGACAGAAAGTTTACAAAGGTAAATAAGTAGTTCTCTCAGAGGTGGAATAGGATTGCTTCATTTATTTTTGTTTTTATAGGCTACCAGCAAAACGTATTCTAATTTTTTTATTTATAAAGTGACGAAACGAAGCAAACGTTCACGTTCACAAGTTCTTAAGTGTCATATACCCAGATAACACCACCCAGATTACACTAGCTCTCAGTGCCCTTCAGACCGAAACACGTGGTAGCTCAGGGGCCTGGTGCTCGCCTTTGATTTCATAGTAAGCGAGTAACCTGGGTTCGATCCCCGGTGCCAGCACCTCTAATATTGTTCCACAATTTTAAGTGCTGATTGCAGTGAAATTGCACCGCTAAGCACGTGGTAAACGTGCTTAGCGGTGAAGGAAAACATCGTGAGGAAACCTGCATGTCCGAGGAATTGAAATATTTCGAAGACATGTGAAGTCCGCCAACCCGCATTGGAGCAGCGTGGCAGATTATTCCTAGCTCCAAAAACCCTCTCAGAAATGAGAGGAGGCCTGTGCTCAGCAGTGGGACATTTATAGGCTGAAACTTTGCTTTTATTTTACTACTGCTTCACGGCAGAATAACTGGCTGTGATGAGGGATCTACCTATTTATGAGTACTAGGGGTTTGTTAGTAATGTGATTGCTTATTTTTAAGAGTATTTTTTTTAGATTTTTACGCGAAAAATACTAGTATTTTTCGCGTATAGACAGAATTTAGATCTTGTGGTTTGGTGAAGTTAAATCTTACGAGGTTAACCTCGCCTTAGTAGGAGAGACCTTTTTCAGAGTAAGATTAAAATTCCAGAGCATGGTTTAGCTTTCAAACCGTATGTGATCTCCGCTAGCATGTGCACTGATCTTTTATCTCTTAATATCTGTGCTGTCATCATATTCAAAATTCTTAGTCTTAGCAGATCAGCTATTATAGGCGGAAGAAACAAGAGTTGCGGATAGAATTGACCTTTCTAATCCAGCTAAGAGCCTCTGGGTAGTGCTAAACGAGCAGCACCACTTTCCGGTGGTAGGCTTCGGCCGCAGGCTTTAGGTTACCACCCACCAAGGCAAAGCCACGCCACCAAATGACCTCGGCCGTGTTCCGGCACGATGCTAGGTGACGCCTTATGGAGGATGGGTCTGAACAGTTGCGTTGCGTAAGTGGAGCGGGTACGACGCGTCAGCTTTTGCTGTGTCGGGTGCTTGGTTCTGAAGGGTAGCGAGATCCGAAGCACGGTGCTCCGCTGGCAGATCGCAGGTAGTAGGGGGCCCAATTAGTAAACTAGCTACTAATGAAAGGCTGCCCCACCAACTAGCCAAAATTTCCAGGGTGGCTCCATCGTGCGACCTGTTGAGAGGACCCGATGACGATTTCTGGGGAGGTTCGCACACTAATTTTGATCGTGTCGTTGGGTCATCATCGCAACGCCTCTTTCAACTTGTTGTTGTGTTAAATCCTTGGCGGCAGGTCTGCTTCTCTTCTGGTGATCCATCGAGTTGCGCGGACGCTATAACTGACGTGGTGTGGATTATTTTATTCCCTTTGCTGATGTACTTAATGGTGGCAAAGCTCGCCCATAGTTTAACGCCGAATGTTTCCAAGCCGAAAAACTTATCATTCAGCGTACCTCTCATGGGTTGAAGCTCGAAACCGTAAAACTCCGGACGTCAGCTCCAAGAAGTGAGCCTTCAACCTAGCTGTCAAGTCTTACAAAAAGGCTCGTTTCGTACGCATTAGGCGTATCGGCGCGAAGTTCTCTGTCCAACCAGAAGGTTGCAGAGCTTTTTGGTCTCTTGCCTGAGCCGTCAAGATGAGTTTTTGTAAGCCTTCACTTCTTCCGCTGGTTAAGCCCATTGGACATAAAGACGTTAGCTCATGCGGCAAAAGAGAAGGCAGATCTGTTCGCGAATCTCTTTGCCAGCAACTCACGTCTGGACACAAGCAACGCAGTTCCAACTTTCATACCTCCCTGTTGTACTTCAATGTCAGAGGTCTACAGTATTAACAAAGAGGTCCCTCGGCCAACAAAACGCACCGTTGGTTTCCATTCTTTTGTAGTGGACATTTGCGTTCATAATGCGTACAGCAAAGGACTGGAATATATTGCCAGCATAAGTCTTCCCGTCCCATTACCATGTGGGTCTGTGTCTTCAAGAGAAGAGAGAATTTTTCTAAGCTACTGTGTTTACCATATTAACTTACATCGCCACTTACCATCAGGTGGGATCGTAGTTAAACGCTCGATTATTTATAAAAAAAAGTCAGGTCAGGTGATATTGGTTTTCGGCCAAACGTATATTACGAGTACATATTCATTGAATTAGCAATAATATTAAGAATTAGATAAAAATAAATATGATCACAACTTAAAATGAAAATAGATAAGTCAACGAAAAATGAATTCCAGAATAGTACAAATCTAAATTTAATTCTTTTTAAGGTGTTTTTATTTAACATTGGTGAATGAATTTCATGAAATTTAATTTATGTTGCTGGCGGAAAAATAGATTGTTTGCGTAGATAAAATCATTCTGTCTGAAGTACTTCAGTTTCTTATTTTGTACATAGTAAATTTTAATAGAATGTCCAACAAAACTATTTTTTTCAAATGCGATATGGTTAAAGAGTTTTCATGAATAGTTCGGATAAATTCTACTGTTAGACAAATTACTCTTCTGAGTTGGAAGGTAAAATTATTAATGCACATTACATTTCGAATGTGAGAGACATTCACTACACGACACGACACTACATACTTAGTTATTTATTATTTTTTGTAATCCAAATAGCGTTGCGGTTGGTGTAATTGTTGTTAATAAATTAATAAAGTAGATAAGACTGTAAAATAAGTTTGCCTAAAACATTGGCTTGCGAAATTTCAAATCCGAGGAGTGAATTCAAAGCTCGAAACATTTTTTCAGACTGTTTACACTTTTCCTTTTGCGTTCCTACCTGTCTGTTCTAGTTTTGACATTATCTTAGTTGTTTCTAGCACATCGAGTGGAAAGGTAACATTTTTCAAGCTTTTATTTAACTTGCTTCGTTTGTATATATTTCCCGTTTGGGATCTACTGCACTAAATATCACATTGATTTGATCCCTTCCTGTTATCAGATTGTACTGATATTTTGCTAAAACTGGTGGTAGGAATCCGTCTAGGTAGGTACCACCCCAGGGCCAGTTATTCTGCCGTAAAGCAGTAGTGTGCAAACATTACTGTATTTCGGTCTGAAGGGCACTGAGAGCTAGCGTAATCACTGGGCATATGAGACTTAAGAACTTATTTCTCAGGGTGACGGGCGACGAATAATACGAAAACACGTACACATGGAGACCAATCTAATGTGTCTAAAGTAGCCAATTCTGTAATACGTTCACGGGAGCCAAGATCTTATTACCAGCTTCTGATTCCACCATCAGATTAGTACCATGCCTCATATTAATATCGTCTTATTAGATTTTTTTTATTTGATAAAATATCGAGACGAGCAAAACAGTCACCTGATGGTAAGTGCAACGTTTGCCCATAACAGATGCTATGTCATCGAGAACATTTCTATGTGACACCAAACTACGCCTACAGGGTGACTGAGATATCAATTCTCAAGTCTCATATACCCAGGGATTATGCTAACTCTCAACTTAGTACCACTCTAAACTAGTCTTGATTGGAATATGTATCAATATTAATAATTAGAAAAAAATTAAAGGAAAAGTATTAATTAAAATAAGCCTAACACACATTGTAAACCAAAAAATAAGCTACATAATCTTTTAATTAAGAAACCAAATCTACCAACCTAATACAGTTTAAATTAAATTAAATACCCCATCATAATTTAAATATGCTCTGTATTTCTGAAATATTAATTTTAATCTACCCGTAATTAATTCTCAATATCCAGCAATTTACATTATGTATCAGAAACATTTTCGAAACTGGCAATTGGCTTACCATTCGGCAGAGGCGGAATTCCAGAATAATGCGTTTCCTTTTTCCCATTTTAACCACATCACTGCACTTCTTAGAAAAATACATTAATTTGAATAAAATAAAACATTCATTAACTGACGATGTCAATCACATAAGTCTGTAGTTAATTTACCTTCATACTGCCAATGTCAAACACATAATAGTCTGTCAAAAATATGTTGCTTGTTAACGTTGAAACTTAAAAAAAAATATGAATTGCGATAGTATTTTACTTACATTAATGAGTATATCAGTAAAATCATGTATACATAATCATGACTGCGTGGCCTAGTGGTGAGAGTACCTGACTTCTAAGCCGCGGGTCCTGGGTTGGAATCCCAGCCGGAGCCAACATTTGTGCTTAAACACAAATTGTTGGTTTTCGGGTCTGGTTGTGTTGTGATTGTCCCTGTGTTTCTGACACTGCATCCTAGCCTACCTCCGATCTTATCGCATCAGCGTTACATCGGGAGGTTGGGACGAGTGAGTGCCTCTGTGTTTGCGCGTACACTTGTGGCACTATAATATCTCCTGCACAGTTGATAGCTCTCGACAGTATTGGGAAGTTGTCGCCGTGGTCGAAATCGGCTAGCACAACATCATCACATAATCATGTCAGTACATCATATTTGTATATATATTATATATAGTATCACGCAACTGGTTACACGAAACTAAATATTTGACTCTTAAGGACACAAGCACATTGCTTTTTTTGTAGAATAGGGGACAAGCGAGCAAACCACTGATAGCAAGTCATTACCTCCGTCCATGAACATCGATAGTACCTGAGGAATTTTGGGTGCTTTGATGGAGTTTGAGAGAGGAGTAGGTTAATTTCTTGAAGGTCCCTAAATCGTAGCGGTCCGGAAAACGGTTAATTCCCGGTAGTACTATAGAACTGTAGAATGTAGGACTTGTGGGAATATTGCATCTCACTAGTTCCTATTATATTTGTATTATATTGTAAAACCTAAAATTATGGAACTACTGGGATAATTATTTCCTAGTAGTACCGTAAATATGTAATAAAATAAAAACTGCCCTTCTGTTATTGTTAGGTGTCCCGCAGAGTAGAATAGCACCTACCTCTTTCCTACCGAGGTGTCGTAAGAGGCGAGTAAGGTATTGTATGGACAGCCTTTATTCGTGCAGAATAACAGTATAATATACAATGCTGTCACTATATCGTTCGTGGATACGCAAACTATTTTTAATCGTACCAAAATGGCGGCTACATGGTTCGCCACCCGACACGTCCCGTTTCCCACGAGGGCGACAAGTGGTCTACGTGAGTGGATTCTACTTACCCCTTATATGGGAAAAAGGTGTGACAGTGACTAATGGCCACTGATAGCCCGAAGGCTTTCATAGCTTCGCTAGGTGGCCAAGCGCGGATAGCGGACGGAAAAACCGCTGGCGGCAGAAAATTTCACTAAGTAGTCGTGCGCGGCAATGCCATGCAAAACTTCAGAATACAAGTTCTAAGTGACATTGTAACTATAATGGACAGGCGTGGTGAGTCATTGAATGAATCATTGATTAAACGATATGGTTGACTCCTTGCTTAGTGCCGTATATAAGTGTAGCGACATCTATGTCGCCAAATGAGAAGCTCGAGACATTCAATAATCGCGCTATGAAAGTTTCTGAGATGCGAACCTCTAGATATTACTTGTAGGAGGAGACGTCTACGACATTTAAAAATTACCGGTAGGAGGAAACGTCCTGCCCAGATCAGACCACCCGATCTGGCGGGTAGTTACTCTTTCCCTTTGCAATATCTTTCGCAAAAATAAATAAATCAGCAGCTTTACTTGCCTTCCTCACGAAGGCTTGAAAATAAATGCTACCAAAGCTATCACCCATTCAATATCGACACGTCTCAACATGATCTGGTCTACTTGTTAGCTGGTCTAATCGCTTTTGCTGATGTGGGCACAAATTAGCAACGTGGTCCGTTACTCGCCGTCGATTAATCTTCGTCTTGAAACTGTCCGTTGGTTTGCGATTCCTATATTACTTGTTACGATTCCCTGACGAATTTATTAAATATATTTTTTGGTCGTCGAATTCGTATTGTTTGCTTTTTTTTATTTGATAAAGTGACGAAACGGGCAAAACGTTCACCTGATGGTAAGTGCAACGTCTGCCTATAACAAATGCTCTGTCACCCAGAACATTTCTGTGTGACACCACACTGCGCCCGTCACCCTGCGACATCAGTTCTTAAGTCTCATATGCCCTGTGATTACACTAGCTCACAGTGCCCTTCAAACCGAAACACAGCAATGTTTGCACACTACTGCTTCACGGCAGAATAACTGACCCTCGGGTGATACCTACCTAGACGGTTTTCTGCAAAGGAATCCTACCACCAGTAAATTGTTGCTTAATTAGTCTAGTTGTTTCTGTCTTTATGACAATTTAATCATAATATGCTATGATCTATATTCCACCTTTAATAGGTAACTTATCAAACATGATTGGTTCAAAGTAAGTTTTTGAATATTTTTAATTTCGTAAAAAGAACTAGCCAAAGAGTTTCTAGCCAAAGAGTTCTAAAGCTAAGAGTTGTTAAAACCATGTTATTAAAGATGTTTTATAATTAAGATCATGTTACAATATAAAAAATGATACTGCTACTGAAATGTATAAATAACTAGCGAATATCTCTACACAACATAGCATGCCTTTTACTAGTGAACTCATCGCTCGACTGGAACAGTTGCTTCTAAGAATTACTCGTACGCTTCACAGTTACGCAGAGAAAAGTGGCAAAAAATTCAACTGCTCTTCGCACGCTTCGTTTCTGCTCATTTTATGTGAATACTCCTTAAGTCGCCAGCGTTCCATTAATGAGATTCTATGGCACACGGTTTGCATTTTATATCGAGTCTCGTCTTTGTATTCGCGCCAAAATGGTGAACTGAACTGATTTTCTAATTAGAAGATTGCGACTAGCTTTTAACGAGTTTGTTGTTTAACTTGATTCATTTTAAATTCGACACAGATGTTAGTAAGGCATGTTGTATCCCTCAAATAATTTATTATTCAAAGAAAAAATTCAATTTAGGCTACTTTAAAACTCCTATGAACTACAAAATTTATACCGGTTTGATAAATATGAACTTCTCAGAAGAACTTGCAAGAAACTTACAATTATTATTCCGAGCCGAAAATCTCGTGTTGTTAAATAGAGAGAGACCTCTTTTCTTTCGCTCGATTAATTACTGTTGCATAAAATTTCTGCATATTTCTAGTCATAAATGAGTTTAACAGCTGAGCATAAATACTTATACATCTGTTAAATATTAATACATTACAAGTCTTTTTCAACTTCACTGATTGATTATGTATTAAAAGAACTGAATAACGAAAACGTTTGCTCTGTAATTTGTTCGTTTTTGTGATCTAGAAGTGATCGAACACTTAAGTTAACATATTCTAGATATTCAACAATTAAAAGAAGAAATTGAGTAACAAATTTTTCAGTTTGAACATGTCACGATTCAGAACTCTTGCTTGGGAATATTCCGTGTGTTAATGCTAATAGTGCAACAATTGAGCGCATTTATTAATATGTTGGATCGCTTTTCCAGCCGTGCGGACAGGGTGACCACGCGCTTGGTCTTTCGATCAATCTTGATCTTCTAACGCCCCGTTTGTTAGGCGTGCCCGTTATCCTACTATTCCATTTTAATAATATATATATATATATATATATATATATATATATATATATAAATATATATTATAATAAATAAAAATATTAAGATAATTTGTAAAAACAGTACTTATTTTATAACTTATGATTATGATTAACACTAGTGGATTTAAACAACTCTTTATCATAATTTAACTGCATTAACATGCTGATGATTTCAATGGTAACAGTGCCGTTAGGTTTTTTTATTTTTATTATATAAAAGTGACGGAACGAGCAAAACGATCACCTGATGGTAAGTGCAACGTCTGCCCTGGTATGCAAATCTTTGTTTAAAATTATCTCAGTTATGTTAAGCATTGTAACCGTTAACAACGCGATGCCGCCAAAAATTTTTTGGGGTACTGTTGTGGACAATTCCATTTTACAGCTATACACTCTTAGGAGTGAAATTAATGTGCGAAGTATGTTTTACCCCATCGTCGCTTAACGTTAAAAGTGTCGTGCCGTCTACAGCAATGAAAACAGAACCGGACTACTGATGGATAGGCCGTATGTTGTAGAGGGATTTATTGGTTTCCTATCAGTGTTAAGAGTGAGTTGTACTTTTCTGTCTGATTAATGGCGCCTATACGTCCATAAAATTAATACCAGTTATAAGATTCACTTCCTGACCCTTATTTAAAGCTGCGTAAAATCATTGTTTTGACCTTTTCATATATTTACGAAGGATCTCATATGGTGAACGCTAAAACTTGACGACTACGTGGCCTAGTGGTCAGAGTACCTGACTTCTATGCCACGGGTCCTGGATACGTTTTCCAATAAAAAAAAACACACACAATTACTTCACCGATCACACAGAGTTTAGGGAAGAATAGACTTGCCGTGTGGTGGCGGCGGCTTAAGAGAATCGAGCACCATCTCTTTCCATGAGTGTCGTAAAAGTCGACAGAGGGAAAATCAAAATCAGAAGATGGGTAGCAGCATCTTCCTGGAATATCTGAATAAATGAACTGCGGTTGCCAACCCGTCTGCCAAGCGTGGCAACTACGGCAAATCCTCCCAAAATGAGAGCTAAAAACTCTTGTGGCTATGAATGGGGGAGGCCTATCTTCAGCGGTGGACTAGTGATAGGCTGATGATGACGATGGTGATGATGATAGATTGGAAGTTATTGTTATCTGTCCGAGTCTGGCGGTTCCCGACCACAACTCCAAGAATTGACAATTTATAAAGTAAACAATCAAAAGAAGTGTTATGTTCCGATTTTTATAGAAATTGACTGTCCGGAGAGGTTATACGAGTTCTCGGATTATGTGATTGTTTTATGTAGAAATATATTAACATGCTAATAGCCATATTGTAACAAGCCGTTATTGTGTTATAATGTAAAGACACTAGAAATAAAAAGGAACGTTTTATAGTTAAGAAAATATTAATTGTTGTGAAATATTTTTAGTCAATTACCTTTTTGGCGTCTTTTCTAACGTGTAAAAAAAGTAATTTGATGAGCTTAAATGGGTTATGCAGTTAATATCGTCACTTTATCCAATACAAAAAAAATCTGAATCTAAAGTACCTTAAACTGTTCAATTCGAAATTACCAGCACTGAGCGATTTATTACGATTATGCGTACTTCGTTGACCTACTTCTGAAAGTTCATAAATCAATGTATATTATAATCATTTTATGATTCCTACTGTTACTGGTAGTTTGCTGGAATCCGTCTAGGTAGTTACCACCTCAGGCCACTTAGTCCGCCGTGGAGTAGTAGTGTGCAAACATTATTGTGTTTCGGTCTGAAGGGCACTGAGAGCTAGTGTTATCACTGGGCATATGAGACTAAAGAACTGATGAACTTTGGGTGACAGGGCGCAGTGTGGTGCCACACAGAAATGTTCTGGGTGACACAGACACTTACCATCAGGTGAATGTTTTGCTCGTCTCGTGACTTTACCCAAATAAAAAAACCGAAAAGTCTAGAAGAATGTTTTAAGTTATACGAAATTGGTAATAGAGATTTAAATTTCGATGTAAATACTGCTCCCGTGCAGCTAACTTATAAGCGACTTAAGTTTTAACCTTCCTAGCTTTCAAATGTGAATCCTTTGAACTTTTATAAGTTTCACATGGATTTTCAATTGAAATATTTCCACTATCGAAGGACTTAGTGAGAAAGTTTTAGAGCCTTCTAGATAGTTTATGTATTACCTCCGTACTTAATGATTTTGTAAAAAACTTATGATTTTTTTAATCATTCGCGTAAGTATAAATATAATCGATGCGCTAAAATATTCGACATACATCATTTTCAAAATCTTTTATATTTTATGTAATATATGTAATTACTAAAATAGTTAAAAATAAGGTGAGGTAAATTAGATTTTTTTACAAAAAGTGAGTTTTTAATATTCTTAAAACAAAGAATAACACTGCTTTATTCAAATGTTTCCGCAGTACGACAGCACTCACAGATAACGCTTGTCAAAATAAGTAACGAAAGTTACTAGGACGGAAAATATATAAAAAAACTTCAAAGAGATTCCGCTTAGGATCTCTTTTGGTAAACGTAATTATTTTTCTATTAAAAGTAAAGTAACAGTCCTGCAGCTGAGCACAAGCCTCCTCGTATTTTGGAGTAGGTTTTGAAATTGGGAAGTTTGCCACGCTGCCTCAATACGAATTGGCATACGATGAAATATCGTATAAAGATGACATATGGAACCGAGACGTGGTCCTTCACTGCAGGCCGCATGAAGGAAGCTCAGAATCGCTCAGCGAGCTATGGAAAGGGCTATGCTCGGAGTTTCTCTGCGAGATAAAATCCGTAATGATGTTATCCGCAGCATAACTAGAGTAACCGACATAGCCCTAAGGATTAGCAAGCTGAAGTGGCAATGGGCCGGCCATATAGCTCGGAGAACCGATAACCGTTTGGGAAGAAAGGTTCTCGAGTGGCAAACTCGTACCGGCAAACGCATTGTAGGGCGACCCCACTAGATGGAGCGACCCACCACTAGATGGAGCGACGACCTACACGGTTTTGGAGGAAGTCGATGGATGCAGGTGGCGCAGGACCGTGTTTTGTGGCAATCTATGGGGGAGGCCTATGTTCATCAGTGGACTGTGGTAGGCTGAAATGATGATGATGATGATGAAATATCGTCAAAATGTTATTGATTTTTCTGACATGCAGGTTTACTTTATAGCTGACAAGTGGTAAATAATCAGCATTTATTTTAGAAATGCCGGAATCGGGAATCGTAGCCCGGTCAAAGTGTACTCTGAAATTTAATGCCAGGCCTGAGAGTTACTTCGGATTTTTAGTATTAATAACTAAAGGTGACTATTGTAAATAATTCAACAATTGTAAAATGCAAATGTAGTTTAACAGATAATACGATTATTTAAAATAGTTTTTATACATACTGCTGTTCATTTCAGTGTGGAAAACTTAGGAAATTAAGCGTTCTTGTTTCATATCACTGTAAGGCTGTAATAAATTATATTATTTCCCTGCCGGACTTAGGCATTTCTCAAGAAGGAATTATTTGCCGTAATCACGCCTCGCCGCAGACGGATTGCCGATCGCAGTACAGGACGCCTCGCTCCTTAAACTCTGTGTAGCTGTAAATTCATATTCGAACTAATATTGTAAATGCGAAAGAAACTCTCTCTTAATCTGTCTGTTTGTTACATTTTCACGGTTCAACCGCCTGAACCCATCTTGACGAAATTTGGCACAGAGATAGTTTGCATCCTGAAGACGAACATAGGATACTTTTTATCTCGGAAAATCATTTAGTTCCCACGGGATATTTAATAAACTTGTATCCACGCGAACTGAAGTCGGAAGCTTCGGCTAGTATTGTATATATAGTCAAATCACGAGATATACCATAAAAATCTCAAGGCCTTCGATTAGCGCGTAAATCCTAATTGGGCAAAGATGGCTGAGGCCCATAGGCCAGAAGAGTTCATAATCTGCAGTAAACTTTTTAAAGAGTAATAAAGAAGACGACTTGCAAAGTCTAAGGTGTTGAAGAGGAACAAAATGCAGAATTGTTGAATGAAATCAATGTATAAATATTATGTAAGGAACAACCTCGATAACGTAAGTTTGTGTAATTTAACAGTATTCGTACTTATGCATAGATGAAGTTTAGCCGACTTTAGTAACAAAATTTGCGGCATGTGCGGTCGTGTTCCACTTGTTAATTAGTTTCGTTTTCACCATTTTCTGCTCGTAAGCAAGACCTTCTTGTTTCTTATTAAATTTTCTTTATTAATTTTGTATATTTCGTAATGCTAAACATTTTTCATTAATTATTTTTTTATTTTGCGTTGGCAATTGGCAACATCAATCGATGTCAGAAACATCGTCAGCTTCCGGAAGTTCACTACTTGTTAAAGACCTCTCTTAAGAAAACTATTGCTCTGGAGCGATCATAGTGAAGTTTATTCGTCGACTAGCTTTTGTGATTTAACTCCAATGCTCTTCGTTACTTTGATTATGAAAGTATAAAGTTAATGCCTAGATTTCACAGACAATTTAAGAAAGGAATCGTACACATAATTGATAAGATATGTGCCGAATAGTAATATAATTTTTGTATCTATAATCTGCAAATATACATTAAATATTTATTTATGTAATATTTATAATGGATACTTGAGTTACATTCCCAAATTAGATTTTTAGTTTATTATCAATTAATATTATGTGTTGTTATTATGTGTTGTGCTCATAATATTTGCCACAATGTAATTTCAAAAAAGAAATCTTCCAGTAATGCAACCAAGTCTGATGTACAGTGGTCTCGATAAACTACAAGTTCATAACTTAGTTGTATTACTTCGCTCGCAGACTCTTACTTAAATAAAGCCAGCGTATGAGTTTACCTTTTTACACAATATGTACCATTCTTATGACATCGTTACATTATAATTATAAAATGTGTAAAAAACGAATTTATTGTAAATATAAAGATCACGTATCACCTTAACGCGCAAGATGGCCTTTTTATTATGAGTTTGGAGGAAAGTGGAAGCGGAAGATAAGTACAGGAAGCAAAAGGAAGACAGCAGTGATTAGCTAGGTACGAGTAGCCTAGTGCAGTGGGACGAAAAGGACATAACTAACAGGAGGAGTGTAGGAGGCAGTAGTATAACAGAGGTCGAAGAGTGCAATGTCGTTGGGAATAAATACCATACATAAATACCAGCGCAAAGGCAACGGGCAGAGCAGTTTAGGAACCGCAAACCAAAAAAGCTGAATGCTTCTAAGTTCGTCCGTACGTGAGATGTCTACGACTATGTTAATGTCATGTAACTAAAGTGCATATTGCGATGGGTGCTACAATCGTTTTTAACTATAGTTTCTTAACACTTTAGCTTATTAAAATCAGCAGTTAACCAGAGGGTTTAAAAAATAACTGTGGTATGAAAAGGTAACATCCATTACATTTGAATGATAACATTGTTAATGCGGACAGTGGACTAAGATAGGCTGAAACGATGATGATGATGATGATTGTTAATGTTTGCATGGTTTTTTTGGCTAACTAATCTGATTCAAATAATTTTAGATTGATGATGATGAGATGCTCACATTAGAGCCATTAAAAAATAAACATTTAAGGTTTTCAAAGCTTTTTTTATAATTTTATAGAATGCTAGCTGTGGTAGCCTACGAGACCGGGCGATCGCTTTAAATTTCATAGTACGCGAGTGACCTAAGTTCGATCCCCAGTGCCGGCGCCTGTAAAATTTACCACGTATTCAGCGTTGAAGGAAAACATCGTGAGAAAACCTGCATTACTGAGGAGTAAAAATATTTAGTGGATATGTGATATCCGCCAATCCGCATTAGAGCAGCGTGCAGCTCTTCTCGGCTCCCAAACCCACAGAAATAAGAGGAGGCCCGTCGTTTATTTTGTTATATATCTCTAGTCATGATGTTTTCTTTGATCGTCAAACACAGGTTTTCATTTCTCAAGGATCATATTCGTTACAATAAAGAATAAATATGTAAAAAGGACACATTAATTTTAATATTTTTCCCTGTATTGAAACTAACAATAATTTCGTTCAATAAATTAAAAAAAATAATTTTTAATAAGAACCGTATCAATGACAAAATTTTATCTCAAATCGTGACATAAGAATGACAATGTTTGCTGAAGATTTTTCTTGTGCCAACACAATTTCAAATCAAATAACACGACTATTCAGTATTCAGTACGTTACTTCAATTCTGAGATTCGCCCGTCGATATGCATATTAAATTATTGCGTCCAGTCAGTTTGATATGAAATTTACAATATTATGAAGCAAATAGCCGTTAAAAAATAGCAGTTACGTTCATAATGAAATTTGTATGAAAGGATATCGTTTACAAGCATTATTTACTTCTTCTTCTTTATGATCCTGGCAATCAGCTACCAAATAGAGCCATTTTTGCCAATGTCATCATCATCATCATCATCATTTCAGCCTATCACTAGTCCACTGCTGAACATAGGCCTCCCCCATAGATTGCCACAAAAGTTGTAGCTCTCATTTTGGGGGGATTTTGCCATAGTTGCCACGCTTGGCAGGCGGGTTGGCAACCGCAGTTTATTTATTCAGATGTTCCAGGAGATGCTGCTGCCCATCTTCTGATTTATATTTTCCCTCTGTCGACTTTTACGACACCCACGGGATGAGATGGGGTGATAGATTCTCTTATGCCGCTACCACACGGCCTCCGCTACCACACGGCCTTTTTGCCAATGTCGAGTAATAACGTAATTATAACAAGATCTTCGTTTTGATCGACAGTAAAATGATAGTTGAGTTTTACTGAAGAGTGCTGGACTGATGATTGATGGTGGAGATAAAGATTTGCTGGACTGGTAGAAACAAAACAAAAGTACGGATTTTGGTTTTGAATTGAATCTTCCTATTACTGTACACTTTAACGAGCACTTGCTGCATAATAAACTATCCATATTAAACATCAAAACTCAAAATATACACAGAAATTACAAATTTCAATATAAACACCTACCGCCACTTCAAGTTGGCGCCAAAAGTCCCATTATTTACTTATTCTTCCGTGTTTCAAAACCTTTCTTAGTTATGGACAATTGGGAACATGCGTGTTATAAAGTTAATCGAGAGTTTATCGTACAACTTTATATGCTTTGAAGAGATTCAAATCCTAGCAGAAATGGTGCCTATAACTAAGTACATACTGTTACTAAACTTTTTGTTGAAATTCTAATGGCGTGGCTTGGAGAAGGCTAGGGCGCTTTAAGTTTTAACTAGAGTGAATTTAAAAAGTAAATCGCCTAGAATTTATAAAAACTTTCTCGAAGGATTTCCAGTTGCAACCTCCCGTCTATTCAGGAGCTTAGTGGCAAACTTTTCAAGCGTTTCGAAACTTCGCTCAACACCTAAGTAGGGTAAGTGTTTATTTGAAAGAGTGAAAACGGTAAGGCAGTAATCATTACAGAATTTAATTGAATTTTTGTCACATTATCAATCTTGGTTCTCTCCGGGTCCCAGGAAAGTAAAAAAAAAGTAAAGTTTCAGCCTATAAATGTTCCACTGCTGAGCACAGGCCTCCTCTCATTTCTGAGAGGGTTTTTGGAGCTAGGAAGAATCCGCCACGCTGCTCCAATGCGGGTTGGCGGACTTCACATGTCTTCGAAATATTTTTTATTTCTGAGACATGCAGGTTTCCTCACGATGTATTCCTTCACCGCCGAGCACGTGGTAAATCAGCACTTAAAATTGCAATTAACAATTTTAGTGATGCCGGCACCGGGAATCGAACCCAGGTCACTCGCGTACTATGAAATTTAAAGCGAGCGCCTAGCCCCTGAGCTACCACGGCTCTTAATTTCAAGTATACTCAAATAATTTAGTAACTGGGTCTACGTACTTTTTAGAGAGTTTTTTTATCTATCTTAGCGCAAACACAGAACCTCTCATTTACTTATTCCCATATTAAATAAAAGACTTTTGCGATAAAGACGGAGAAGGCGGGTATATCAAGTGTCAGTGACACGGTAAAATCACTAATGCAGACTATAAAACATAAAAATTGAGAGTTGCGCAAATATTGGCTTCGTTTGGAATTGGAAGTCTGTCTCAATTCTCAAGCTGTGGTAACAGTCGGTTCTCGACGTTCGCTTTGAATTGCATGACTCGAATCTCATCACCACAAGAATTGTTAATTGCAATTTTTAGGCTTTCTTATAACGTGGTTAACGATAAAGGAAAACCTCGTGAGGAAATAAAAATATTTCGACGACAAGTGAAATCTGACAACCTGCCATGGAGTTGCGTGACGGACTTTTCGGCACAAAAACTGCTAAGCCGTGGTTAGCAGTGAGGTTAGAAGCTATTACTTTACTTTTTTTATTTATCATTTTTATCATCTCTTGCTGTTTTACTTTTCTAACTAAAAGGTTATTCTTTTGAACAACTCATATTAAAAATTCATTATCATCACCAGCCTTTCCAAGGTCACTGCTGAACATAAGTCTTTATGGACAGCAAAAGCAAAAATTGATACGAATTTGTATTTACCATGCTGGGTAGACGCATGGATGCATTGCGCAATGCCGGCACTCTCCAGTATCACTAGTCTGTTTTGGGTTCGTTATAATGAGATTGATTTTTTGGTAATGATCACAAAACCTACCAGTTAGGCAGAGCTAACTTAGTCTACTGACTGCCTACGGACCGGAGATAATCAGCAGTATCAAATAAGTAATCAGGCGTAAGCTGATGATGATTGATAAATTCCTTAATGAAACTAATAAAATAATTATGACATGGTTAATATTATCGAAAAAATAAAAAAAATTGAATAAAAAAAAATTAGTTTAAACAATTCTTTTTTAATAAACTTCGTATGTAACATGTACGAATAGTTTCTAACTTCATGAAATGTCTTCGAGAGTATTTCAGCTCTTTTCCAATAACAAATTTTTCTAAGACGATTTAAGATATACGAGTACTACTCACAGAACTTTATGTCCATGTTTACTAAGTAAAATTAAAAATCCCTGTCTAAAATATCGTCTAGGATACTACAAATTTGTTCAGTTTTCGTCTTGAATAAGTTTTTCATTCATGTTTCGTCTTTGTGTCAAACTGTCGCTGTATCAATTTTGTAAAGGGACCATTGATGTACAATTTGTATATGAAAGGAAATATCAAGGTATGTATGGATTGGTAAAGGAAAAGATCGGGCGAAGTGGCGTACCTTGCGAGAGGCAGTAGTAGGCGTTAAGGAATTATGCGTCTATTAGGCATATAAATTTTGTTTATCAAACCCATTCATTATTTTACAATCTACGGTCATTTAGGCCCCCACTAAGGGAATGAGGCGTTAAAAATTTACGAAGTTGTGTACGAGAAGGTTGAACTGGCTGAAATAAAGAAGAAATAGGTAGGGTAAAATACAAAAGAACTTTTGAAGAGAATATACTCGTTTGATGACTGGCTCTGGCCCCTATATTGTACTAACAAAGAGATTTACTGGGAATATTTTCCGCTTATTGACATGACAAATAGTGCAGAAGCCAATCGCTTAGCCATTGCGCCAACTGAGCCAATATAAGTATTTGATATATGTATCAAAAATACTTAGTCGACCTGTTTGGTGTTAAGAGTATTTGGTGACTTTTAAGGAAATTATAATAAAAAAGATATAGATAGGTTATGTCAGTACTAATGCGAATTCAAGAATGGTCCAAGGCATACGTACCTACCTAGTATTTATAAACACACTACACGGTCGAAGTAGCTCGGCGCCTTCAGTCGATGATTTCATATGGCCGCATGTGCCCAGTTAACTTGACCGTGTTGTAAAGTGTGAGCAACTAGCAAATACTAGCAAAAACAAGACAATTTTTTTTAATAGCATAAAGTGATGAAACGACCAAACGTTCACTTGATGGTTAGTGCAACGTCTGCCCATAACAAATGCTGTGTCACCCAGAAAATTTCTGTGTGACACTACTCTGTGCCCATCACCCTGAGACATAGGTGATTACACTAGCTCACAGTGCCCTTAAAAAACCGAAACACAGTAATGTTTGCACACTACTGTTTCACGGCAGAATAACTGGCCCTGGTGGACCTACCTAGACGGCTATGTCGTTGCGATGTCACGAAACTATGTAATTCATATAATATCATTGCATATGTCACAGAACAGACATAAAATAGTTTGATGCATGGGTTACAATGATGGTGATGTCTAAAATTACCTTTAATTACTGATCTGCTCACTGTGTTACAATTATAAAATGAATGCCTTTAAGCGATAGTATAAAACAGCTACTAATACTTAAAATAACACAATATAATACACATATCACACACAATACAAATCAGTATAATAAGAAACAAATCACATACAATAACACAAATAACAATACATTTTTTTATTTACATCCAGTAAATTCATTGAATTTAGTTTGGCTTTTTGATTGTTTTTTAAGTCGAAATTTTTTTATGCGGTAAATGAAGATTGACGTTAACGTATTTCTTATAATCGTATATCCATTGGTTACACCTGAATTCATTTGCCGGAAACCTATAAAAATAATAGTAAACCTGTTATTGTTAATTCGTCACGTGCCACGAGTAAATGCGGAGGCATTGTCGTGGAATTGTCCGTTCTGTTACATTAATCTTTGACAGACATCTCTATCAAATTCCGTGATTGGCTGACGCACTCTAATCTAGACCTATTGGTTCAGCCGTCAGTCACGAATAATGCACATCTCTAATTTTATTATTACTTTATTTGTGTTCCGATTCCTTTAGTTTTTTTATGTTTGACCAGTAGTCATAGGTTAATAACTTTACAAAAATAATCCTTTGCAGTAACCACAGACAACATTTAATTCTGATGGATATCAAATTATTGAAAATTTTCGTAAAGTTAACATGAAACTTCAATTTAAGCTGAATACAATCCGCAATACGATTTAATTATCGCTGATGGTGTGAAACCAACCGATGGCGCGCGAATGGACGAATACAAAGTTGGACGACGGATTAAAGAGTTTATCTCGAAACTTTTTGATATAGCTCTTCATTGAACGTTCATTTGATTTCGTGAAATATTCAATCGTATAAAATGTAAATAAATGGAAAATTACAAGGAATATTGTGACTTTGGCTTGGAGCGAGACTAAATTTCTATTGTAATAAAACACATAGAACTCTCACTATTTTCAATACTTAGTATTGAAAAATGTAAAATACACACGAAAAAGAAAAGAAACTACAGCTGGAAAGCAGGCGTCTTGTTCCCCCGTTAAGTTCACTACTTAACATAGCGACATGTGGAAAAGTCTCATTGTCAAGTTTTCCACTGGCCAAAACAACCCGAAATCTTCTGTTGCGATATTTGGAATTCTCGAATTAATTCTCGGTTTATTTTAGAGTTACTAAAACGAGGCGTTTAGGCTGCTTAAGACATGCTGCTCTTCCGCGTTTGACGAATTAACATCGTTAGCGTTTATAATGTTATTCGTAATCACTAGACTGATCCACCAAGAAACTCATACAAAGCACAATGTTTTGAAATCAGAGTATTCCTTAGACGTCGTAAGAAGGAAGCTAGAAAAAGCGGAATGCAGTTTTTCTAAGAGCTACTGAAACATCTTCATGATCTTGAATGCACGAAATCTGTATGTTGTAGTTGTAACACATAATATAATGTAATGGTATAACCTATTTGAAGAAGAAATTGCTGTGTTTAATCTGGATTAACTGATTTTGATTAAATTACATACAGAGGTCTCTGAAGTTAAAAGAAGGAAAGTAGCGTAACTTTTAAATCTTGAATTAATGCGTAGTTCCCACGCGAATCATTGCCAGTCTGTGTATTTTTCATTTAGTCGGATTTTTTTTGCCCTCGTTGCAAAATATCATGAGCTCCCATGACATTTTCCTGGAATTTCTCTTAGTCAACAGTAACGAAACCTTTGGGTCCATATAGGGTATATAGTAAATAGGGTAATAGATTCCGTTGCGGCATCTGCTGAAGATAAATAAATAAGAAAGTCAGGGTGCGGCGTTATGGTAGAACTTAGTACTGTCTGTATACTTATTACTACAGCTAGTGTCTGCAACATAGCTAGGTTTACTGCTAATGTAAATTTTAAATGAATATAAAAAATATGTATTTTAATGATTTTTTATATTGTGTGATGGTAACACATCTAACATTATTAGTGTATTCTGTTATAACTTTATTAAACGTGAAGCAGTTACATCGAAATGAAAACTTTATATAAATATTCTGCATCTTACTAACAACATTAAATTGTACGCAATGAGCATATAACTTGTGACGAATCACTTAAAAGGCGTAAAATCAATACAGTGCTTGAAAGGTTTGTTGTAAGACCTATATTCGAATAAATTAAAATAGTTCTATGATTATGATTGCTTTTGCGTTACATTATGCGGTTTGTATATTGTATATAATTTTCTAGTAATATTAAGGCGAAATGTAAAAACTGTAAACATGTGGAGGTGCGGTCATAAGTTCAAAGAATTCGAGTAAGGAAAACACCAGAAAAATCTCGTTATTTTCGTCAGAATGCGGGATAACCATCTTAAATATCATCATGATCATCATTATTACTGGTAGGATTTCTATGCAGACATCCATCTAGGTAGATAACCCAGGGCCAGTTATTTTGCCGTGAAACAGTGTTTAGCTTGAGCTGATCGTGTTTATTTTCAACGGGGAAAATGTTTACGGGTCCAACAGGATATATGCTTGTATCGCCAACAATGTAAAAAAAACATATTTTTTATGATCTATTTTTAAGAAAACAATCTAATAAATGTACATCCCCGGCAGTAGTCAGAATTTTAACTATATGTGGATATTTTTGTAATGAATAATGTCCGTTTCGAGTATTGTGCTATTTTTATGTATTTAATAGAATCTCTCATCTGACCTGGATTAGTCATAGTAGGTTTATGGTTTCTCTTTGTTTTTAAAAACTATTTTCGTTGGTGCATGGTTTCTCTTTGTATTTAAAAACTATATGTTCCTAATAAGTAACGAGACGAGCAAATAGTTCATTAGATGGCAAATTCAACATCTGCCGTTGCCATCATCACAAACGTTGTGTCACCCAAAGACAGTGCCACACATTATTGTGTGGCACCGCACTGCTCTAGTCGCCTTGAGACATCGGTTCTTAAGTCTCATATGCCCAGAAATCGTACTAACTATCAGTTCTCTTCGGATCATATCATATGAAACGTTTACACACTAATTCTTGAAAGCAGAATAACTGGCACTGCGGTGGTACTTACATAGATGGATTCCTGTATAGGAATCTACCACCAATCCATAAAAAGCACGACGGATGTAGATTATTCTATGTAGTGCTGCCAGTAGTCAGTAACAGTAGTTTAATTGACGAATAACGGTAGACGTATCAGTAAGTCTGCTGGACGACCTTGATGGGGATATTGGGAAACTGTTCCATCATCGAATCCTGCTATATTCTCACCTTTCCAGCATGGCGACCACGATAATACCCCCAGTTTTAATTAATTGAGCTGTAGGTCGCGGGTTCGATTCCCGCACGGAACACATTTTTGTATACATATATCGATTATCTATACTTTAGGTGCATCGGTTTTGTACAGACACAATAAAAAATCGATAGAGGATCAGCAGCAAACTGTTAAGAGGCTGACGAGGTAGGCGTAAAACATCTTGGCTAAGAAACATTCGCGAGTGGACTGAGGTCAAGACCGTGGAACGATTGTTCAGGCTCGCCTTGGACCAACTAGATTTCAGAAGTTGACTACCAACCTTCAGTAATTGAAGAAGCACCTGAAGAAGAAGAATAAATTAGTAACAATGATGTATGAGTCACATAATTTAGCAAATTTTATATTAATTACAAAATTGTTCTTCACCGATCAACTTACAAGTCAATTAAAATATATAAAGTTCAAGAAATATAATCGTATAGCAAAATTGGGCCTGAAGTTTCCATAGAAATACGGGTACAAGAACAAATTACGTTCGTACGTTAATACGTTGTATGTTTATATTAGTTTAATCTTGTGCAATTCGAATATACATTATGTTTTTCGTTGGAAATAAAATAATTCTTATTTTTATTTAACTTGTTTTCTTTGTGACTTTCCGATTTAAATCTGGTAAGTTAATTTTGACATACAGTCGATGTCCGATTGAGATAAAATTTGGCATACCTATGTAGCTTCGGTGACAATGCAATATAATAGTACAATGGTGCAGGATGATGGTCAGCTTTTATTTAGCTACACAGGATTTCCCCACATGCAAAAAAAAAATGAACCGACAATGTTGGCTC
The DNA here is from genome assembly GCA_019845155.1 of Luehdorfia chinensis. Lineage (NCBI taxonomy): Eukaryota > Metazoa > Arthropoda > Insecta > Lepidoptera > Papilionidae > Luehdorfia > Luehdorfia chinensis. The sequence continues at coordinate 4,445,520 of JAHVAK010000125.1, forward strand.
CGACTGGGATTCGAACCCGACCGCGTGGGTCGTCAAATAGACTGTGTGCTAGTTCATTGCCCTTACTATAAAAAGCCATAATTTAGGTGGTTAACAAAGTGATCAGAGTACGGTCCTGACTTCTACGTCGCAGGTTCTGGGTTCGAATCCCAGCCGACAGTCATGTAGCTATCTGATGATGGAGCTAAAAGATGTCCTGAGCTGGAGGAACTCTGCAACTAAGCAAGATAGCTCCGTCATGTTTGAACTCGTTGAATTTATTTTGCCCTAGCAACATTTAAAGTCCGCTGCCGCACAAAAGCCTCAAAAATTAAAGCTTAAAAAACATTTTTGTTTAAACCTTATAAATGTTGCACTACACAAAAAGATGCATAAACAATGAGAATCTTCATAATTATTAACATTCTCTAAGCAGTCCACTGTTGGACACTGACAATTCCCAAGACGAAAGGATTTGTCATAATTACAAAACTTCCGAGCGGATTGGGGAATACTGAATCAGATATTTCTCACCTGCCGCATTGCATTGGTCTTGGTATATTCAACCAATTTGGTATATCCTATAAAAAAAAAGTTGAGGGATAGATTTTCTTCCACCTGTCGTAGACTTGTGCGACGGCTGCAAAAAGAACAGTTGATGGATATTCGCAGTAAAGACTGCCTAATTGATATTAAGTCTTTATCATATAATACATTCGTCTAACATAATGATGATAATATCTTACTGGCCGGTTTTTCACTAAGTCGACTACGTCCGAATACTGTTTATCGAAACGTGCTACCGTCTGTGCAGGAGATATTATAGTGCTACAAGTTTACGTGCAAACACAGAGCCCGATGTGATCGGAGGTAAGCTAGGATGTAGTATCACTCTTCATTTTTCATTTCAGCCTATTGCTAGTTCAGTTGTAGCACTGCTGAACACAGGCCTAGTAGATTGCCACAAAAGTTTGTAGCTCTTATTTTGGGGGATTATGCCATAGTTGCCACGTTTGGCCGGCTGGTTGGTAACCGCAGTTTATTTATTCAGATGTTCCAGAAAGATGCTGCTGCCCATCTCCTGGTTCTTATTTTGCCTCCGTCAATTTTTACGACACCCATGTAATGCGATGGGGTGGTATATTCTTTTAAGCCGCCACCACAAGATGTCAGACACTACTAGGCCTGAAAACCAAATTTTTAACGTAAACGTAAGTGTAAAGCGTCTACCCATAACAAACGCTGTGCCACCTAGAACATTTCTGTGCGACTTCACACTGCGCCCTTTTCTTAAGTCCCATGTACCCAGTAATTACACTAACTAACGTTCACCAGATGGTAAGTGCAATATCTGCCCATAACGTAGGCTAGGTTACCTAAACCATTTCATATTAAATACAATTTAAAAATACTCAAAATACATATAAATAAATACATAGCAATATATAATTATGATAAATAAACAATAATACATAAATATGTAGATACATATAAACTAACATACATACACACATACATATACAGAAATATACGTGGTGGTTCGACATAAATTTGAAAAAAAGAGTCCACAAACAATTTTAAATTAAATCTTTAAAATAATGCTCCCGTACTAACCTCTTAAAACTGATCTTATTTTGGGCTTTTTTAATGTCTTCGGGCAAGGAGTTCCAGAGCAGTGCAGCTTGAACGATAAATGAGTTACCAACGAATTTGGAGAAGTGTTGAGGAATTGCAATCTTATAATTTGAAGCGGAACGAAGAACTCTTTCATGAGTTAAAGAAACGTATTGAAATTTGTTCTGAAGATAAGTAGAAGTGGAATCATTTAATATCATTTAAGATGGATTATAGTACTCGTATTTTAGTACATGAATAAGTACTTTTTTATGAATTTTTATTGTCGTCTTTTGCACTATCAGATCTCTGCTCAACTAAAAGTTATGTTGGAAGAGAATGCTTGTGGGAAATAAGGCCGTCTTATGTGCATTTTTGAAAAAAAATTAAAAATAGGTGTCATGTGATACTATATATGTATGATATATAAGATATATGATAAATCACGGCGGAAGCTTATATTAAGTAAAGAAAGTTCTAGAAACTTAAACAAGTGAAAAATATTTAAATGCCAAATAAAACCATCAGTAAAAGTTCGACATTATTGTTGAAAAGTATAAAGATAAGCCCTTCAATCCGCTATCGAACTTTTGTTTCAGGCGGTTTCCGCTCCATCGGTTGGCTTCACCCTATTAGCAATAATTAAATCGAATTTCGGATTGTATTCATTCCGAATTTAAATTTTGTGTAACCCTATGGAAACTTTTAATGGTTTCATAACAATTCATTTACTATGAAGATATTTTGTTATTTTTTTTTTAATTTCAATAGCCTCGCGAATCATTCTGGGCGAGAAACGGTGTAAATTTACACAGATTTGTGATCTTTCAGATTTGTTATAATAGTTGAACTTCGAGTCATAAATAGTTAAAATTAAACGCAAAAGATTTGTAGATTTGGTTTTATTAAATGTATAATATTAAAGTTAATTGTATGAATGGAATTGCAATTCGTTACTAATTTATTAACCCTTTTTATCTTTAGTACTTTAATGGCTTTGGTTGGGAATAGTGTTAATTCAAGTAACGTATTGTAACTATTCAACTTTCACGTTGATAAAATTAATTACGTGACCAGAAAATAGACTTAATCTTTTTCTAGATCATTTCTAAAGGTTATTTCATTCTAGGCCATTTGAATGATATATGTTAATTAATTGTGATCGTTATAGGTAGGACCCTTTTATCTACGTTGTGTTTATTTTTAGTAACTTGTTCTTTTAGGTGTATCATGGAAAAATGTTTATTCACTAGAGAAGCTGCAAGTCCAAGACAGTGTACTAATACTAATTAATTATTATTCCCTATACTCTTGTAAAGGGTTCACAATGTTTAATATCTATTGCAAAGAGATTTGTATTCCGCACCTGTATAAGATTAACTTTAAATTATTAATAACCCACTACAAGCTATCGCTCCCCCAACATTTTTATTAAAAATGTGGGGAAGGCACACGGCTCCAACTCCCGCCGTGTGCGGTGAGCGCCTTCCAATCCATGCGCTCCCCCCGACACAGGACAAGAAGTCGGGAACAAGGACCGTAGTCCACAGCAACACTGGCGAACCAGCAAAAAGAGGGCTTGGCCTCTTTTTAGTGCGTAAGCACAAACTTAGACCGAAGTCTCGCATGTCAATGCGTGTTTACATCATACAAGTATACAGCTAGTCCAGTCTCCGTGAATGTACGTCGCATGGATTTGGCACACGTCGAGCAGTTATGAGCACTCGGCCCAATAAACTAGTAAAGCCTTCCGTACGCGCCATCACTTCGCCAGACCGCTGCAACTGCAGATGAATGTCGAGTGTGTGGCATCAACATCCAATACAAGGTCAGCACGGCAATTTGCCGCAGAGCACGTCGTGAGTCCACTGCTCACTTCAAGGGTATGGGGTCCCACGTTGTGCAGCTTTCGGCTGCAGCCTTGAGAGTCTCCTCCCGCCAGCTACCATCCGCATGAAGTAGACGCATTAGCTCCACCAACCATTGTAATGATGTATTTTGCCATTATTTATCATTTATAATTATCATTCAGCCATCAGGCAATCAGCATTCTATTTTATTCGTCAAATGGGTTTGTGTAATTGACGTTGAGTATTATGTATTTCGATCAAGTTTGTCTCACCCACCACCAAGTTTCCAGTTATCATTCATTTGTGGGAATTTACTGAGAGCTTTATTTAATATTGTTGTTATTCAACACATGGAGGGCAGACAGTCTGCAGTCTCGTTATAGAGAGACCCGACTTGGACAAATCTAAAGAAAATGTGAGTCAAACCAAGTGCAAGACGCAACCATTATATTAACGACATCTAAGCAACTGTCACTAGGACGCATTGTCACAAATGCAACAAGCATCAATACGAACATCGCTCAGACATACGCCAACACAAGGGCCTCTATACAGTCTTAGCAAACATCTACACTTCTGCAAAAAACCTCCGTCAACCCGAATCATAAGTTGTTTTGAATCAGATGCAACTCATTCATATAACCGTCACTAAAAACACAATACCACAATAGCAGTAAGTATTATTGTGACTATCACATAGATGGTGCCTCCTCACAATACCCCTATATGATAATTATCGACTTTGGCAAAAGTTGTTTAACTAAAAAATTTACCAACGTGTCATAGTAGTAAGCCACTAAGACGCCGGTGTATGAACCATGTATCATAGAACTAATGCTCTAAGACATGGGGCGAAAGAGTAAGCTCCAGCACCGAAATGCTAAAAGCCACACCCTCTCTTATGTGATTGTATGAAAGTCTAATGAATTCTCTATCTTAATAATTTTAAGTTCCAACTCATTTTTATAATATCATATCTTACAAGAGACCTTCAATGATAGACCATTTTATCATATACTTTACTTACATAGGATCTTTGTATGGAACATTAGCACTATGCAACTTGATACTATAAAGAGTCATGCTCGACCTCACACACGTCTATGTTGAGCTGTTGGTATGCCCCTCCGCACGGTACTCGCGTCTCGGACTTAATAGTATGGTATTAGCAATACGCGAACACCTTCTAATTTTAAGATTTGTTTTGTAATTGACATTACACGAACCCCTTCTAATTTTAAGATAGGTTTTATAATTTGCATTACATGAACACTTCCTTATTATGAATAACTATATAGAGTATTTTCCATACAAATGAAGTTAATTTTTTATTGTAATATTTTTAATTAACTTCTATAGTACTTCGAGAGATAAGGTCTCTTGGATATATTTTATATGTTTTAAAGTAATTTTTAGGCACTGATCTATGTAATATTATGCCAAGAAAAAATTAAATTGGAAATAATGAAATTTCACTATTGGGATTGGTCCTCATATATATTTTCCCAACTTTTTTGGACCACCATTTTTTTTTTTTTTTTTTTTTTTATAATTTTTAAATATTTTCTTAAATCTTTCTAAAACGTAAAAATACGTAATTAGAGATAGTATATCGTTACAATCCACCCCCAAATTTTACATTGATGACTCACACAGTAAGGTCATTAGTGTGAAATTTTCACTGACTCATAGTTTATAATTCCAACGACTTTATATATATAAATATATATTAATATTTTTCCCCTACCCCGGGAATAGCCGCCTCCAGCACCCCTCCAACCACATTTATCACTAACGTGATTCAATGCGAGAGTTACGAGTAAGTGAGAGTATTTATGTTATTTTAATAACTCTATTTTTGTAGAGTCAAATAATTGAACTCTATTTACTTTCTTAACTGATAATTAATGAAATTCTTTGTCATATAACATTATGAAATGCACTTATTTTTCATGTACTGAGTACAATGATATATATATTTCTTTCTGTTGAATGTCGTTCGGTAATAAATGTGATTGAGCCATTCCGCCCTATCCCGAACCCCATTTATTTATTTCAAAATAATAAAACAATAACAAACAATAATATGTACAAAATTAACATTTATATTATGTTAAAATAATATTTCTCCTTTACATTCTTATGTTAATGCACTGCAACTTGCATTATTTTATAACAATAACCATTAAGTCTCATATTTTAAAGGCGTACACAAGATGTAATCGTCACATATTGTTATTTAAAATATCTCAATAAATGTATAGCATTAAAAATTCCTCTTATTTTATTTGTTTGAGGATCTGCCAAGGTATATACATTGTCAAATGGTACAGCCGCTATTATATAAGGGCCTTCATAAACCAAGTCAAACTTGCTCATAACTTTGTTTCCCGCATCAGATCTTGTTGATCTACGAATCTTTACTAAATCACCAATATGATATTTTATTAATCTGTTTCGTTTGTCAAATTTCATGTTTCGAACACGACTCGACTCTATCAAATTTTCCTTAACTTGTTGTCGAATCTGCTCTATGTTATATTTACTTTTAGATGTTGAAATGACTCTATCAAAAGACATCTCATTTGGTTCGCCATAAAGAATTTCACAGGGTGTAAAGCCTGTGCTATCGTGATGTGAATTGTTATATAACTCTTCTATTTTTGGCAAAATAATTGCCCAATCTTTATGTTGAGCATGACAGAGAGTTCTAAATAACCTTCCAAGCTCTTTATTGACTCGCTCAGTGGTGTTTGGCCTAGGATTCCGAACTGTGGTATAAATGGGCTTTATATTTAATTCTCTCATCGATTCTTTCCAATGATTGCTTATAAACTGTTTCCCATTATCGGTTAATATTGCTTTAGGTTTGATTATTTCAGCATAACGTTTTACTTTTGTAACTACTGATTTAGCTGTTGACTGCTTTAAAGGATATAATCTCACGAACTTACTAAATGCATCCTGAATAACAAAAATAAATGTATATCCAAAGGTTCCGGATGCCAATGGTCCGTATAAATCAGCCATAACTATATCTCCAATACTATCTGTAATGATGGACTTGCATGGTCCGACATAAGTTATATTGCTTTTCTTTGATAACTGGCATAAATGGCATACTCTTATTTGCTTTTTAATATCTCTAGTTAAACCTTTCCAAAAGAATCGATCTCTCACATATTTAATTACTTTGTATGCTCCTTGATGACCCATTACGATGTGGACTTGATTAATTATGTCCTGTCTTAGAACTTTAGGTAAAAAGATCACCTCTCTCAAATCAGTTTTATAATATAAAATATCATCTCTTAAAATGAACCGTTTCAATGTTTCATTTTTATCGATTTCTGTACTATGTAATGTTTTTAATTTTTGTATTATTGCCAATGACTCTACATCTTGATTCTGATAATTACATAATGATCTTAATTTTTCCAGTAACTGAGTATTTGGCTCACTTTCTGTATATGCTATTTCTAAACTATTATTTTTATTTTCCTGTATCAAATCACCATCAGGAGGGTATCGTGAAAGAACATCTGCAACTATATTATTCTTTCCCGAGATATGTCGTACTTCGTAATCGAACTGTTCAATATACAAGATCCATCGAGTGACTCTACCATTATAGAGTTTCATATTATTTATAAATGAAAGTGCCTTATGATCAGTCAATATTATTACCTTATTGCCTCTTAAGTATGTTTCAAATTTCTTTAATGAACTTATAACAGCATAAAATTCTTGCTCAGTAACAGTCCAATTTAACTCAGAGCCTTTTAATGCTCTACTGTGATAACCCAATATTTTCATTTCACTGTTGTTATCGATTTGATATAACACTCCGGCCATACCCACACCTGAACAATCGGTTTGTAAATAATATGGCTTGTTAAATTGTGGATGATGCAATTGTATTGTATTAATAAATTGCTGTTTTACATTATTAAATGACTTTTGCTCATTTTCACTCCAATGGAACTTGTGTCCTTTTTTGAGTAATTCACATAATGGTATTATAATTGTACTATAGTTTGGTATGAATCGTCTATAAAAATTACAAAGACCCAAAAAGGCCCTCAACTGTTTAATCTTTCTTGGTATAGGAAATTCTTGTATCGCTCGAATCTTATCGGGATCTGTTGAAATTCCTTTTGTTGAAATAATGAATCCCAACATTCTAATTTGTTTACAAATGAACTCACATTTCTGTAAATTACATGTTAGTCCCGCTTTATTTAACTTATTCAAAACAATATCAATGTGCTCCAAATGCTTATCTAATGAGTCTGTTGTTATTATTGCCAAATCATCAAGGTAATTTACACAAAAGTCTTGAACTTCGGGACCCAATATATAATTCATTGCTCTACTAAAACTTCCCACTGAAGTTTTTAATCCTTGTGGCAAAACATTATAAACATATGACTTCCCGTTGAATGTAAACCCTGTATACTTTCTACCATCTTTGTTAATTGGAATTTGAAAATATGCGTTATTTAAATCAATGGTAGTTATGTAATTAGCCCCGTGAAATGAATTTAAAATGTCTAATTGTATAGGAGGCTTCTCTGTTTCTGCGACCATTTTCTTATTTATATTTCTCGCATCTAACAAAACTCTGATAGAGCCGTCTTTCTTTAAGGTGAATGTTAATGGGCTGCTGTATGGTGTCGAACACCTACTAATGATTCCAGCGGCTTCCATCTCGTTGAGTTTGTCTTCCATTTTCGATCTATATGCATAAGGTATTGGATATGATCGAGTTACTATAGGTTCGTCATCAATCATCTCTATTTTGTGTTCATAACAGATTGCTCTGCCAAGTCTATTAGAAAACACATTTTTATGCTTAATTAAAACATTTTCAAGCTTTAGTTTTTCGGACTCCACCAATGCGGTTCCTAAATTTATATTTTGAAGAAAGTCAGAGTTATTCTGTTGTATACAATTATTATACAGAATGCAATTATTATCCCCTTTGAATGGTATGAAACAGCATCTATCCTTTACTTTAAATTCAATACCAATGTTATGGTTTCGCAAATCAATTAAAATTTTGTTTTTCTTTAGCCAATCAAACCCTAATATTAATGGCCTTATTAAATTGCTAATAATCAAAGTTTGCGTTTCAAAAACTGCTTCACCAATTTTTATAGGCAAATTGATCATTTGTTGTATTTTTGTACTGCGTTGCCCTACAGCACCTTTAATTTGCATTGCCTTCACTGGCATTATTGATAACTTGTTAGTTTTATTTTTAATTTGTAAGTATAAATACTCAGAGATACATGTAATATCACTTCCAGTATCGAGGAGCGCATCTATTTCCTTATCAAAAATCGATACTTTAATTTCGGATCTCATATTCCCCACAAAGTCCCTATTAAAACTGTCTTCGCCTTCCTCAAAGACAGTTTGCAAGAATAACTCAGTCATTGGCAAGTTTGACTTGGCTTTTATTAATTTTATTAAATTATTTATACTGTCACTATACCCTAATCCTCTTTTATCAAACTGATACTTTAAAGAAATAGGCTTTCTCAAGCCTCTATCATTTTTACCAATTGTTTGTCCAGGACGCCACCCTGACTTTAATAAAATGTTTAAAGCTTTGTTCCCTTTTACACAGTCATAAGCCGAACCGAGAACTAATCCGACCTTTGCTGCACTAAATTTGAACTAGGTTCCGAACCACGAGGTCCTTCATTAATTTGTTGAATCTCATTTATTTCAGTGCCTTTCTTCCTTTCCTCTTCTGGTTTACGCCATGACTTGTAAGATTTCTGTATATCTTTATGCTTTTGGTCATAACTAGGCTTACGCTTCTTTTCATAAGTGTAAGGTTCTCGGCCTTCATCTTGCTTTTCAATATCATCTAAATTTCTCAAAAATTCAATAGTCTCTACTATAGACTCTATCTTTGCTATCCTCCATAGTTGTTGTATATTTTTAGGATAATGTCTTATAACATCAGTAACTAATAGTTTTTCAGGTAATGGATAGGATAGGTTATGAGCTTTTTCTATAACATACAGAAAATAACTGACCATTGTGGGATGTGTATACTTGCTCCACTTATTCTGAACTAAGAATCGTCTTACTTTACTTTGCTCTTCCTCACCCCAAAATACTTTTAAAAAGTCTGTTTTAAAATCTTCTAAAGTTTGCCAATGTGTACTATTAATTCGAGCCCAGTATTTAGCCTCGCCTATGAGACATTCTTGTGCTATTGAAATTTCTAGACCTTTTGATGGAACCTTCTTTAAATAATTGGTGAGATCTTCCAAAAATGTGACAGGATGAATATTTTCCTTCCCTCCAAACTTCGGTTTTTCAATTGAAATGTTACTTATGTTATAGACAATATTTTGTCTAGGATCACTTATATTTGAGGTGCTCGCCCCTAACACCTCATTTTGATTGATTTTATTTTCAGATTCGCTTGTTTGATTTGTAATCTTATTTTCCAAACTCTTTATTTTACTTTCAAAATCTTTCACCACTTTTATAATAATTTTCTGTAATTTCTTGACTTCATCTTTTGCTTTTGAACTAGCAAGTTTTTTGGTAATTTTCCTTGTTTTTACCATCTTTGATAACTTTTATAATATTTAAAACTGTTCACTTAAATCACTTTTCACTAATTGCCTCTCACCTTTGAGATTTAATAAGTTCTTTCACTTTTACTTGTAATGGGTTTATTTTCTATGCAGACCTTCAAAGAAAATTACAATTTTAACGTTCAGTACCACCCCCAGACCGTCAGCCACCCCCAGCAAACAACATCCTCCAAGACACCTCTCCACTTCACGAACAACAAATTGTAGGCATAAAGCCCACTCTGATATTATCAGTTAAATATTTAATGTCATCCTGGTCACGGCACCAAATTGTAACTATTCAACTTTCACGTTGATAAAATTAATTACGTGACCAGAAAATAGACTTAATCTTTTTCTAGATCATTTCTAAAGGTTATTTCATTCTAGGCCATTTGAATGATATATGTTAATTAATTGTGATCGTTATAGGTAGGACCCTTTTATCTACGTTGTGTTTATTTTTAGTAACTTGTTCTTTTAGGTGTATCATGGAAAAATGTTTATTCACTAGAGAAGCTGCAAGTCCAAGACAGTGTACTAATACTAATTAATTATTATTCCCTATACTCTTGTAAAGGGTTCACAATGTTTAATATCTATTGCAAAGAGATTTGTATTCCGCACCTGTATAAGATTAACTTTAAATTATTAATAACCCACTACAAGCTATCGCTCCCCCAACATTTTTATTAAAAATGTGGGGAAGGCACACGGCTCCAACTCCCGCCGTGTGCGGTGAGCGCCTTCCAATCCATGCGCTCCCCCCGACACAGGACAAGAAGTCGGGAACAAGGACCGTAGTCCACAGCAACACTGGCGAACCAGCAAAAAGAGAGCTTGGCCTCTTTTTAGTGCGTAAGCACAAACTTAGACCGAAGTCTCGCATGTCAATGCGTGTTTACATCATACAAGTATACAGCTAGTCCAGTCTCCGTGAATGTACGTCGCATGGATTTGGCACACGTCGAGCAGTTATGAGCACTCGGCCCAATAAACTAGTAAAGCCTTCCGTACGCGCCATCACTTCGCCAGACCGCTGCAACTGCAGATGAATGTCGAGTGTGTGGCATCAACATCCAATACAAGGTCAGCACGGCAATTTGCCGCAGAGCACGTCGTGAGTCCACTGCTCACTTCAAGGGTATGGGGTCCCACGTTGTGCAGCTTTCGGCTGCAGCCTTGAGAGTCTCCTCCCGCCAGCTACCATCCGCATGAAGTAGACGCATTAGCTCCACCAACCATTGTAATGATGTATTTTGCCATTATTTATCATTTATAATTATCATTCAGCCATCAGGCAATCAGCATTCTATTTTATTCGTCAAATGGGTTTGTGTAATTGACGTTGAGTATTATGTATTTCGATCAAGTTTGTCTCACCCACCACCAAGTTTCCAGTTATCATTCATTTGTGGGAATTTACTGAGAGCTTTATTTAATATTGTTGTTATTCAACACATGGAGGGCAGACAGTCTGCAGTCTCGTTATAGAGAGACCCGACTTGGACAAATCTAAAGAAAATGTGAGTCAAACCAAGTGCAAGACGCAACCATTATATTAACGACATCTAAGCAACTGTCACTAGGACGCATTGTCACAAATGCAACAAGCATCAATACGAACATCGCTCAGACATACGCCAACACAAGGGCCTCTATACAGTCTTAGCAAACATCTACACTTCTGCAAAAAAACCTCCGTCAACCCGAATCATAAGTTGTTTTGAATCAGATGCAACTCATTCATATAACCGTCACTAAAAACACAATACCACAATAGCAGTAAGTATTATTGTGACTATCACATAGATGGTGCCTCCTCACAATACCCCTATATGATAATTATCGACTTTGGCAAAAGTTGTTTAACTAAAAAATTTACCAACGTGTCATAGTAGTAAGCCACTAAGACGCCGGTGTATGAACCATGTATCATAGAACTAATGCTCTAAGACATGGGGCGAAAGAGTAAGCTCCAGCACCGAAATGCTAAAAGCCACACCCTCTCTTATGTGATTGTATGAAAGTCTAATGAATTCTCTATCTTAATAATTTTAAGTTCCAACTCATTTTTATAATATCATATCTTACAAGAGACCTTCAATGATAGACCATTTTATCATATACTTTACTTACATAGGATCTTTGTATGGAACATTAGCACTATGCAACTTGATACTATAAAGAGTCATGCTCGACCTCACACACGTCTATGTTGAGCTGTTGGTATGCCCCTCCGCACGGTACTCGCGTCTCGGACTTAATAGTATGGTATTAGCAATACGCGAACACCTTCTAATTTTAAGATTGGTTTTGTAATTGACATTACACGAACCCCTTCTAATTTTAAGATAGGTTTTATAATTTGCATTACATGAACACTTCCTTATTATGAATAACTATATAGAGTATTTTCCATACAAATGAAGTTAATTTTTTATTGTAATATTTTTAATTAACTTCTATAGTACTTCGAGAGATAAGGTCTCTTGGATATATTTTATATGTTTTAAAGTAATTTTTAGGCACTGATCTATGTAATATTATGCCAAGAAAAAATTAAATTGGAAATAATGAAATTTCACTATTGGGATTGGTCCTCATATATATTTTCCCAACTTTTTTGGACCACCATTTTTTTTTTTTTTTTTTTTTTTTTTTTATAATTTTTAAATATTTTCTTAAATCTTTCTAAAACGTAAAAATACGTAATTAGAGATAGTATATCGTTACAGTATGAACCCAAATTATAACAGACTTCATAATGTACTACAGCATAAATAAATTCGTTCGTTTTCATGTGATAATCGTAAACAGAATAGTTAATATAATTATATGTTGTATGTTGAATATTGTATCACTTGCCAAAATACGATCACATTTTTAATCCGCCTGTAAATGGATAGCATGTAATTATCTAAGTAATCTTTGTAATTAAGTAAAAAAATTAAAAAAGCCGTGGCAGCATTAGGGCATTGCCTAATTTCAAAGTATTCGTATGATCTGGGCTTAATCTTCGCCTCTCTAAAAATCACCTATAAAATTGTTTCGCCATTTTAAGTGCTGATTTACCACGTGCTCAGCGGTGACGAAAATATAGCAAGGGAACACGCATGTATGAGGAATAAAAATATTTCGAGAGCATGTGAACCACGTTGGAGCAGCGTCGCAGACGCTTCCCGGCCCCAAAGCCCACTAAAAAAATGGGTATTATTACTATGCTCAGTAGTGGCACATTATAGATTATTTCTATACTTTTTTGGTGTGAATTCTTATGCAACACACATTATCAGTCTACGGTTATTGTACTCGTGTAAGTAAGTCTGACAAACAAGGGCACAGTCAGCCTAAGGGTAAGTGATCACTTTGAATAGATTATGTTGTATTAGTATATAAATGCAAATCGATTGTCGCATGTATGAAAGATCATCAGTTGTGAACGGCTCGACCATTTTGGCTAATTTTTTATGTTTAGATCGTAATTGTCAGGACAAGGTTCGTATTAAAGAAATTTGGATGGTATTTTTTTATTATCTCAATAAAAAAGTGACGTTCTGTTGGACTGTTCTGAAGATAGAGACATGTTATAAAATAAACATACTTAATATATTTTTGCTAAGTGTACTTCTCATTGTCGTCATTAGTAAATTGCACCCTTGAAAAACCGGGGTGGATCGCTTGTATATCATATATGTGAATGGATGTGTCCACCATTTCAGCCTACCATCAGTCCACTGCTGAACATAGGCCTCCCCCTAAGAGTGCCACAAAAGTTTGTAGCTCTCATTTTGGGGGGATTTTGCCATAGTTGCCACGCTTGGCAGGCGGGTTGGCAACCGCAGTTTATTTATTATGATGTTCCAGGAAGATGCTGCTGCCCACCTTCTGGTTTTAATTTTCCCTCTGTCGACTTTTACGACACCCACGGGACGAGATGGGGTGGTAGATTCTCTTAAGCCGCTACCACGCGGCACTCTGAATGGATGTGTATTTATGCATATTTATTTATTCTTTATTGTATTCACCTTATTTAATAAAAAAGGATTACAAAGGGCGGACTTAAGGCTTTTGGCATTCTCTTCCAGTCAACCCAAGGCATCCAGAGATATTGTTATAGGTGCTTTACAATGTGTAAATTCCTAATTTTAAATACTTACTAACAAAAACATTACAAAATATATCTAATCGATAATTATTATATTTCAAATCATATTATATACATATTAGTTCATGTTTGTATATATTTATTTATAATTAATAATATTTGTAAGCAGCTACGTAACCTGTATTTTTAGGTAGGAATACACAAAGATTTACAAACCAAAAATTGTAAATGGTCTTATGGAACCTTATAAGTGCGCTCTGTAAAGTAAAGGACAATGATCTTAGAAATATAAATTTTATTTGGTAGACTTGTGTATGTCATGCTTGCTTTAATGTCTCTGCTTGTGGCAGCGTCGAGTGGCGGGTCGTCTTACTTCCCTTTAAAATGATTGAGTAGGACGATGGCTGAAACTGGTGTTATACTAGTACATCTCTATTTATTGTAACGCCATTGTAGATTAATAAATATTATTCTCTGCCCGTGTGGTGGCGGCTTAAGAAAACATACAACCTCATCTCATCCCGTGGGTGTCGTAAAAGTCGACAAAGGGAAAATGAAAACCAGTAGATGGGTTGCAGCATCTTCCAGAAACATCTAAATAAATAAACTCTAAATAAATAAACTGCGGTTGCCAACCCGCCTGCCAAGCGTGGCAACTATGGCAAAATCCCCCCAAAATGTGAGCTACAAACTTTTGTGGCAATCTATGGAAGAGGCCTATGTTCAGCAGTGGACTAGTGATAGGCTGAAATGATGATTCCCTGCCCGGATGACAGTAACATTATTACATAACCAGAATATGCAACACTGATGGCCACGCTTCTTCTTACAGTTCTTAGTAAAAACAAGCTTGAACGGTGGTACTGGAGTGGTTTCAGAATTTTGGAATCAATGATTTTTAATGGGTGGGTAACTTTAACAAAACAGTAAAAAATCAACAGAAAACGAGACCAGGACAGAAGTTAGCTAGTTAAAGTACGCGTGGTGGTTTAATCTAAATAAGGGTCCGGGGGACAAAGTAGTATAACAAAGTTGAACTTGATGTTTATCTTATTCGTTTAGTGAATGGATTTTATTACGCTATTTGTAGACTTATTTTTATTATTTTGTAGATCGGAATAAGCTTTTAACACAATGGTTAAATACACGTACAATATACATTCTATGATAGTGTACAGTTGTGTAATTTCTGAACATTCGAATATTATTTATGCTGGTATATGTCGATAGGTGTCCGGCAGAGCTTCCTACCGAGATGTCGTAAGAGTTGACTAAGGTATTTGCACGAATAGCCTTTATTCGTGCAGAATACATACATACATACGACCACGACTGTATCCCATAAGGGGTAGTCAGAGACTGGGCACTCACTGCAAAAACAGATGACTGCCACAATCCACGTTTCACCAAAACAATATAATGCACTTGGTGTGATAGGTGGTGAGCCCATCGCCACCATGCGCTGTTGGGTGCACAGTGCAGTTTAAGTCGTTACTCGCCTTTTTCGTGCAGAATAACACCAAAATATGCAATGCTACCACTATACGGTTCGCGGGGCGAAAAGTGAGAAGGCCTCGCGAGTGGGCTCTTTCTGCCTCTTGGATGGAAAAAGGTGCGACTGTATGTATGTATATTGGTATTCGTTGTCAATTTTAGATCCTAACTACTAAGAAACTTTGCACGAATTGTAACCATTTTTTTAGGAAAGGTGATACCCGGTGGAACCCCGAAACAGCTCTAGACCATACAAATATTTATGGTTAATAGAATAAGGCGTTACTTTGCGGAAATTCAGTAAAGTAAAGGAGAGAAAGTTAATTTGCTAAGATCCGCATGCGAAATGTAAAATGGTGTGTATTACCTAGTTTTGAAGAGCACCACCCGCCCTCTCCCAACAGCGAGCACAAGAAAACCAATACCGCCACCGGGAGCCGCCACTACAGCACTACCACTGGGCAATACACACCACTGAAGTCGAGAACACGACACGTGTTTCACCTCAAAACGTGGCATTATCTAGTGATATTGACTCTACGACAATCAGCCGCCGAGTGACTGTCGTGTAGAGTAATATACACCATAACTAGGTAATACTTCTCTTTTCGGATCTTAGCAAATCAACTTTTTCTCCTTTAATACAAATATTTGTTTCATGCGGGAATTGAACTCGCAAACCACAGCGCAGAAGTAAATCGCTAAGCCGCTCCGCTAACTAGGTCGATAAATTATATTACATTTATATGCGATTAAAATTGTTGGTCATATCATGACTGTATTAGAGATAAAAGGAGGAGAAGCTTAAATTTTTGAAAGTTTATTAATTTCACGGTGGGATACGCGCGAAGCGAGCGGCGACGAGTTGTAAATTAAGACGTCTATTAACTTTTATATTTATAAAAAAAAATCCGTTAAATAAAATATTAAATTTTTTGCAAGAAAGTACTTCCATTTTATTGCTATGCAATTATGGTGGATTTCTGGGAAGCTTTTTACTTTAAATTTTTTTTAGAAATATTAAATATTTAATTGAATTATTAGGAAAATTAATGCACGCCTGCCTTCTCCATGTCCGTGCTTACACAACTACTAAAGCTTTTTAATTACGATATACACAATGGCAGAATTTCAGAAGCATGGAACAGATGCATTGTAGTTCTCTGTTTTTAGTAGGGAGCCCACGATGCTAAATGGGGATTTATTCGAGCGTCGTGGAGACGTATTAGATTTTTAAGATTAGATGATACAAAGAAAAAAGTTATCGATGTGCACCCTTTCATTCCGCTTATTGACGCCACACTGCGCTCGTCACCCTGAGACATCATTTCTTAAGACTCATATGCCCAGTGATTACGCTAGCTCTCAGTGCCCTTCAAACCGAAACACAATAATGTTTACACACTTCTGCTTCACCAGAATAACTGGTACTAGGGTGGTACCTACCTAGACGGATTCTGCATTGGAATATTTCATTTCAGCTTCATGTCCTAGACACGCTGACGCATAATCTGACGATTACCTGGAAGGATTTCAAAAATCTGACAATTTGAAAAAAATGTGAGAGTGATAGATAAAGAAAGAGTGTAATGGAAATAGAGACGCGGAGTTGAGAAGCTGCTGCTGCAGCTACACGCACTAAACTTTATTGAAGATTTTTGTTACTTAGGTTTGTGGAAATCGTCAGATTATTTTTATCCATGCATATCTTTAAAATAAAAAAAACTCAACCGCGCTCGAGAATGTCGAGATGACGTTTTTTTATTGGCATGTATGTAGCCCTGATGTCACGCTTAAATCGTCAGATTATTGAAATGCACACTTTTAAGCAAGTAATTAACTCACCTTACCTTAATCTGACTCGAGTATTTCTAATGTTCGACCTTTTTACTATTCTGATCTGCTGTCCTGTATAAAGGCCTTATATACGATATAGGTACTCAATAGGGTGCAAGGTATCCTCCCTCATATTAATCTGACGAGCCACAGTAAAATCCAAAATCCCCGCTTGGACTCCCTTAGAAGGACATAAAACACTTTTTTAAAAAACAACTGCCGCATTTTTGCTGCTTGTGCTGCTGCTGCATTTTCCTGTTGTAGCCTGTTTATAAGTTACTTTAGAGGGTAATCACGTCTAGACCGATGTGAAGATCAAGACAAAGACGAAGTTATCAAGACTTTCAGCTATCAGGACTAAAAGGTATTAATTTGATATACTAAATCAATATTAAGAAGTTGTTTAAGTAACCATTATCTCTTAGCGCGTCAGTAACTGAACTGCCGCGCTCGAAGAAATTTTATTGTTAAACAATTAGTGGTATGATTCTTATGCAGGAATCCTTCTAGATAGGATTCACCGTAGTGCTAGTTATTCTGCCGTCAAGCAATAATGTGCATGGCTCATGACGAGCGCTCACGATTTTCTCGTCTCTAAAGTTTCCCTCGTCAATTTCCTTAATTTTTGACGATATTTTATATTACTTTTCACCCGGATTCCATCCCGGTGGAAAATTGCCTAGTTTTCTAGTGTAGTGGTTCACCAGGGGTCCGCGGGAGACTCGACGGGGGTCTACGTTGGCGTGACGAAAAAATGGGTTAGTTAGTTATAGTTTTGGGAATATGGTAGAAATGTAGCTGCAGGGGGTCCATCGGAATCAGCTAAATTTTGAAAGTCGATGAGAAAAATAGTGTGGGAACCTCTGGTGTAAAGTAACAGCACATTAAACACGGTGTTATTTTTCCTGATTATTCTTATCTATTGCGATCGAGTTGTTAGCACTTAAAGCTTGTTTGGTTACCAGATGTCCAAAATATTGATATTAATTTTGGATCCGAGCCAAGGTTTCATAAACTAGCACGATCTGCGGTCACAGTCGTTTTATATGCAACATAAACTATCTATATTTTATCTGCATTTTATTCGCATATATGTAGTTGCCTACCAGAGCAGAGTAGCACCTACCTCCTTCCTACCGTGGTGTCGTAAGAGGCGACTAATGTATTACAGGGACAGCCTTTATTCATGCAGAATAACATCATAATATGCTGATTTCTTATATTTACGCGAACACTACACATTTAAATGAAACTAATTTTACGGATTTTATTGCGTTTTATTTTATTATTTATAACCCGACGTTTCGAGTGCTTTACAGCACCCATGGTCACGGGCGGACTGAGGTGACAGATGTCCCGATGTCATAGTTAACCCGGAGTACCTTCAGCTTTTAATTAGCCTCAGCTTATAATTAAAATATTAAAATGGGTGCTGTAAAGCACTCGAAACGTCGGGTTATAAATAATAAAATAAAACGCGATAAAATCCGTAAAATTAGTTTCATTTAAATCATAATATGCATTGCTGTCACTACAATGTCGTTGCCAGTTACGACCGATCGCAGATAAAGTTAAAAACATTACCGATGATTGGATTGTACAAATTTAAATTCGTTTGTGATTCGTACCTTAGACCCGCGATTTAGCAGATGATAATTCACTTGGCTGTTAGCGAATAATTATGATTTGTTAATAAATCAATGTAAATGAAACTTACATCACCTTGGTATTGACTTAATGGTACCGCCTTGCGGTGTCTTGTTAAAAGTATCTTGCTTGTTAAAAGTAAACATGAAAAAGAAATAAGCAAAAACACAATCGCCGGAATTTAAGAAGATAGTTTACCATAACTAGCGACCCAGTTGTCGAGACCGATGTGAATATACGATTTTTTAGTGATTTGCATCAGGTCAGGTAGTTCTGTTTGCATGTCAAACGTAAATTCGAAAAAAGATGAGAGCGGAACGGTTGGTCGAGATGGTATTTAAAATGTATGTTCATGCTAAATAAAAACCGTAACGTTTTTCAACTTTTCGAAACCGGGTCAGGGTTAAACGAAAATGGTAATGCGCTCTTGAATCGAATCCGTGTAGGTAGGTACCACCCTAGTGCCAGTATGCAAACATTCGTGTGTTTCGGTCTGAAGGGCACGGATAACCAGTGTAATTATTGGACATATGAGACTCAATAATAGATGGAGCAGGGGGACGGGCGCAGTGTGATGCCACACAGAAATGTTCTGTCTGACACAGTATATGTTATGGGTAGAAGTAGGTACATTGACTTATCATCAGTTAAACGATGAGTAATGATTGCGTAATACTGATTGACGGCAGAATAACTGGTACTGCGTTACCCACCTAGACGGTAACCAGCCTAGGAATCCAGTCTTTGTAATAATGGATTTGTGTGAGATTTCAACTCTAAATCTATAGAAACTGTAAGGTAGCTGGACAGTACGCTAACTGCTAGTCACGCGTTTGCCAAACGTAAACTCGTCGTCGTCGTTTCAGCCTATCAATAGTCCACTGCTGAACATAGGCCTCCCTCATAGATTGCCACAAAAGTTTGTAGCTCTCGTTTTGGGGGGATTTTGCCATAGTTGCCACGCTTGGCAGACGGGTTGGCAACCGCAGTTTATTTATTCAGATGTTCCAGCAAGATGCTGCTGCCCATCTCCTGGTTTTCATTTTCCCTCTGTCGACTTTTACGACACCCACGGGATGAGATGGGGTGGTAGATTCTCTTAGGCCGCTACCACAACGCTACCTGATAATCTTAATATATTACTCAAAGGATTTTTTTTTTCATCATAAAGTAATGAAACGAGCAAAACGTTCACCTGATGGTAAGTGCAACGTCTGCCCATGACAAATGCTGTGTCACCGAGAAAATTTCTGTGTGACACCTCACTGTGCCCATCACCCTGAGACATGGGTTCTTAAGTCTCATATGCCCAGTGATTACGCTAGCTCACAGTGCCCTTCAAACCGAAACCCAGTAATGTTTGCACACTACTGCTTCACCTACCTAGACGGGTAGACCTAGACGGTCCTGCATAGGAATCCTACCACCAGTAAAAGATTTTATCGGTTTAAATATATCCCTTAATACTGTATGAAAATTAATGTTCGATACTCCATTTTGAAGATTTCATTCTCTCTAATGACAATAATAAGATATTATCATAAAATTAATGTTTAAATGAAACTAATTTTACGGATTTTATCGCGTTTATTTTTATACTATTTATAACCCGACGTTTCGAGTGCTTTACAGCACCCATGGTCACGGGGGGACTGAGGTGACAGATGTCCTGATGTCATAGTTAACCCGGAGTACCTTCAGCTTTTAATTATTTTTTTGTGGTCCGATCTACGCAGAAAGAGCTAACTGTGTCTTGAAGTCTTGCAGTGGTATGCTTGGTTTTTGACTTAATTTTATTAATTATAGGATCCCAAGCTGGTGGTAATACCCAACCATCTTCTCTATTAAAATTAGGATGTTTTTTAATTTCAATAGCCTCGCGAATCATCCTTGGTAGGAATCGGTGTTCTTTTGCGAGGATTTGTGGTTTATCAAATCTGATGTAATGGTTGGGATGATCCAGAACATGGTCACAGACTGCAGACTTCCTGGGGCGGCGATGCTTCACATCAGCTATATGTTCTTTTACGCGGGTTTTTACTGATCTTTTTGTTTGCCCTATGTAAGAGAGACCACATTCACAATCCAGCTTGTATACTCCTGCATCTTGTAGAGGGATGTTACACTTGACAGATGGTAAAAATTGACTTATCTTCTTCGGCGGCTTGAAAAATGTTTTTATGGAAGCCCGCTTCAAGATATAGCCAATCTTGTCCGTGACTCCTCTGACATATGGTAGGACTGCAGGTACACGCTCGACTGTGGCCGGCTTCACTCGGTCACTGCGACGAAGGCGCGGAACCCGAAGCTTGTTGTCTTGCAAAACTTGCTTGACATGCTGAAGCTCGGCGGCCAGGTGTTTACTGTCACAGATCCCTTGTGCTCTCTGAAACAAAGATTTGCCCACGGTAGCTAACTGTGAAGGATGGTGGTGAGATTCACCGTTTAAATACCTGTTGGTATGGGTCTTTTTCCTATACACAGTGTGACTCAAGGTGTTATTAGGATTTCTAATTACTAAAACATCTAGAACTCATCAATCTCAACGAATGAACGGAACGCGACCGTTGAGTAAAGACAAAGATCATAGATTACGCGCGGTCTATAATCTGTCAAAACAAACACTGGATGAATCAACATTAAAAGTATTATCGAAAGGTATGAATTTCGCAATAACACCGCGAAGAATCCCGTACGAAGAAATTATTTGTAGTGTTGAGGATTGTCTGTATAAAAATAATATTGGTAAAGAAGATTTGGAGGCCATACGTCAAGACATCTCGTCTATGTTACGTCGAAGTTCTGTGCCAAAACTGAATCTTCCCAAAGACGAATTAAAAGCTTTAAATAACTTACGAAACAGACCCGAACTCACGATTCTCCGCGCAGATAAAGGAAACGCTACGGTGGTAATGGATACGTCGGATTATAATTTTAAAATTCAAGAACTTTTGTCGGACGTTAACACCTATAAAAAGGTCAAAACAGACCCAACTACAAACACGCTCAAAACAACTAGCGATCTAATAAAGAAACACGCCGAGAAATTAAATCTAGACGTAAATTCGATAATACCTTCCTGTGCCAAACCACCAAAGTTGTATGGGTTACCCAAAATACACAAACTCAATGCTCCGCTACGTCCAATAGTGAGTCAGATCGATTCACCAACTTACAGATGGGCTCAACATGTGGCTAAAATACTCTCCCCACTAAGAGGACATACAAGAGCACATACAAAGGATTCCTACCATTTTGTCAGTGAGATAAAAGACCTACATCTTACTGACAATGAAACTATGGTCAGTTTTGATGTTCAGTCTTTATTTACATGTCTACCTGTTGAAGACTGCATCTCAATTGTGACTAGGAAGCTAACAGAGAACAACATGCCATTAGAACATGCAGAATTACTGAGACATTGCCTAACATCTGGCTATCTATTGTGGAAGGAACAATACTACCGGCAAGTAGATGGTGTGGCGATGGGCTCCCCAGTATCTCCCATTGTTGCTGACATTTTCATGGAAGACTTTGAGGAGAAAGCCCTCCGTACTTCTCCAGTAAAACCAAGGTTCTACAAGCGGTATGTAGATGATACTTTCACAATTCTACCTTCTAATAAAGTCACTGCATTTTTAGAACACCTTAACTCCATTAATTCTAAAATACAATTTACAATGGAGTTAGAGACAAATAACTCTTTAGCTTTTCTAGATGTTTTAGTAATTAGAAATCCTAATAACACCTTGAGTCACACTGTGTATAGGAAAAAGACCCATACCAACAGGTATTTAAACGGTGAATCTCACCACCATCCTTCACAGTTAGCTACCGTGGGCAAATCTTTGTTTCAGAGAGCACAAGGGATCTGTGACAGTAAACACCTGGCCGCCGAGCTTCAGCATGTCAAGCAAGTTTTGCAAGACAACAAGCTTCGGGTTCCGCGCCTTCGTCGCAGTGACCGAGTGAAGCCGGCCACAGTCGAGCGTGTACCTGCAGTCCTACCATATGTCAGAGGAGTCACGGACAAGATTGGCTATATCTTGAAGCGGGCTTCCATAAAAACATTTTTCAAGCCGCCGAAGAAGATAAGTCAATTTTTACCATCTGTCAAGTGTAACATCCCTCTACAAGATGCAGGAGTATACAAGCTGGATTGTGAATGTGGTCTCTCTTACATAGGGCAAACAAAAAGATCAGTAAAAACCCGCGTAAAAGAACATATAGCTGATGTGAAGCATCGCCGCCCCAGGAAGTCTGCAGTCTGTGACCATGTTCTGGATCATCCCAACCATTACATCAGATTTGATAAACCACAAATCCTCGCAAAAGAACACCGATTCCTACCAAGGATGATTCGCGAGGCTATTGAAATTAAAAAACATCCTAATTTTAATAGAGAAGATGGTTGGGTATTACCACCAGCTTGGGATCCTATAATTAATAAAATTAAGTCAAAAACCAAGCATACCACTGCAAGACTTCAAGACACAGTTAGCTCTTTCTGCGTAGATCGGACCACAAAAAAAATAATTAAAAGCTGAAGGTACTCCGGGTTAACTATGACATCAGGACATCTGTCACCTCAGTCCCCCCGTGACCATGGGTGCTGTAAAGCACTCGAAACGTCGGGTTATAAATAGTATAAAAATAAACGCGATAAAATCCGTAAAATTAGTTTCATTTAAATGTGTAGTGTTCGCGTAAATATAAGAAATCATTATAAAATTAATGTTTTAGTTCAAAATTTTATTAAAAATATTCAATTAATTTATTTAATTGTAGAAAGCGCCATCTATTAAAAATCTGTTAAACTAACATGCACGGCAGCTGTCAGTTGGAGTTGTTTTCATTTTTTAAAGAAGGTAGTTGGCGCTATTCATGATCACGACACTGTGCGAAATATTCGCACTAAGCCAAAACCTGCGGAAATTCGAGTTAACCTAATATAATTATTTTGAAGTTATTTAGAAATTCATAGACGAGAATAAGATAAATTACGAGGACTCTGGGTAGCCAGTTTGCTGGCAGTGAGCAAACTAGACTAGTCTACTTTAGCTTCTTAGAGAATTCTAAAGCAGACCATCCAATATATACTGTGTAAATGTCAATATAATCCCGCAGTCTTAACAGCCACGTTGATTAGGGAATAATTTCTTTTTCACCGTTTGTACACTGTCTTTGAATTTTAATTTTAAATAGCTTTATTAATAACTAGCCGATGCCCGCGACTTCGTCCGTGTGGATTTATCCACACATATTATTTATTTAATTATTTAAGATATTTGATTTTTCGGGATAAAGTGTATCCTGTATCCGTTTTCAGGATTCAAGCTATCTCTGTGCCAAATTTCGTCAAGATCAGTTCAGCGGTGGACCCGTGAAAAGGTAACCAGAGGTAAAGGTAAACAGAGAGAGTTACTTTCGCATTTATATATTATGTTAATTATTTATTTCAAAATTAGTTAGCTGAAGTTGCAATGGACCGTCCATTTAGCTTGTAGAACCGATAACCGTTGGGGAAGAAAGGTTCTCGAGTGGTAATTTCGTACCGGAAAACGCTGTGTAAGCCCCCTCCACTAGATGGAGCGACGACCTGCACGGTTTTGCAGGAAGACGACGGATACAGGTGGCTTGGAACCGTGTTTTGTGGCAATATATATTTATTTATTTATGTTTGGGTCAAACCAAACCTGGCACGCGGGCCTCTGGCCCGCGAGCACTGTATCCGATGAAGCTGTAAAAGCCGAGAAGGCTAACAGCAATTACATCACCGAAAATATATATATGTATATATGCGGGAGGCCTATATTCAACTGTGGACTATGATAGGCTGAAATAATGATGATGATCATGGTTCATTTCAAAATTTAAAAGAATTATTGTAGTAAAATAACAATAAAATGTTTATTCTGTGGAGTTAATATATTCTGATGGAGACCGGGTTTTCATCCCTGTCTTAAGGATTCCCCCATCTTATATATTGATGATGAATGAATCAGGCTTCTTAAATCAGCCGTTAGTTTATGTGATAATACGAGTAGGATTCCTATGCAGGAATCCATCGAGGTATGACCACCCGAGGGCCAGTTATTCTGCCGTAAAGCAGTAGTGTGCAAACGTTACAGTAGTGTTCAAACGTACTTATTGATATATGAGCTAAGTCTCATATGCCCACTGATTACACTAGCTCTCTGGGTAAAGTCAGATGTCTCAGGGTGAAGTCTGCTAATAAGAGGGTTTTTTTCAGTTTCAATGGATGTTTTGTCATGTTGTGCGGTAACAGTGCCGATACTTTAAGTTTTCTTATAATTTCCAATAAGAACATTTCGAATAACATAATTAAAAATTAACTAAGACTTTTAAAAGCACTAAACGTTTGATTAATATTCAAAGGTTACAGTTTCTCGGCTCGGTTGGCGCAGTGGCTAAGCTCTTGGCTTCTGCGCCGCGGGTCGCGGGTTTCCGCACGGGAAAAATATTTGTATGGCATACAGATAGTTGTTCCAGGTCTGGGTTGTTTTGCATGATCGATTTTGTAAAAACAAAAAAAAAACAAAATCACAGTTTCAGTGTCGGTGAAGAAACCTCGCCCGGTTTTTATGGTATTAATAAAACGTAACGGTTTTTGTTGCCATTGTTTAAAATTATATACAAATCTGTTTTGTTCACTTCTGAGATATTTATACACCGTGATTTGATGATGTTTTAATTCTGTGGTGATCACGCGGTATGGTTTTTCAATCAAAGCTAATGTTTTATTTTGCGGTGCGATGGCGACGCCGACAGCAGCTCTTTAATTTAGAATAAGAAATCTTTAAACTAATTAATTGCAACCCGGATTGACTATGTTTCAGGGAGGAAAGAACGCTGGCTGTAATGCTTATAATGTTACTAGTTTTTACCGCTCACGTTTATAATGATTGTAATTTGTTATGATTGTTTCTTGTAAGTTCAAAACAAACTTTGTGTTCACTATAGCATGCAATTAAATTGAAAATCTTTTTCAATCCCTTATGCTATTCGGTAAAGAATAGAATGTAATGGTATATTCTTATCGTTAATTAAAAAATCATTGTATATAAGATGTCATACGATTGTCTTAATCTGTCGATTAGTTTTAAAGTTATTACTTGGGACAAAATGTGTCAATAATACGTAGAAACGGTTTACAGCGTACTGTTATCCGGATCACTACTCATCTATTCCGTTTACAATAATAGCCTGAATACATTATGTTCGATGATTCATACCGTTATAGTGTAGTCTGCTAATATCCGATTACAAATCGGGGGATATTAATTTGAAACTATTGTGTAATGGAATGGAACTAATTAAATACATGTCATGCCATTATATTACATATTAGCTGTACCCGCGACTTCTCGTGGATTAATAGATTTATTTAGACAGGTGTCCGGCAGAGTAGTATAGCACCTACCTCTTTCCTACCGAGGTGTCGTAAGAAGCGACTAAGGTGTTGTACAGACAGCCTTTATTCGTGCAGAATAACACCATACTCGTAATATGGAACGCTGTCACTATACTGCTCGTGAAATCGCAATGAGGATTAAGAACTTATTGACTCGTGCCAAAATAGCGGCGACGTGGTTCACTACCTGTCACGTCTCGTTTCCTGTGAGGGCGAAAAGTGAGTTACGTGAGTGGCCTCCGTTTACCCCTTATATGAGAAAAAAGCGTGACTAGTATGTATGTATGTTATTAAAAAGTGAAGAATAAACATCCATTAAGGGTTTTTTCAAAGGTTCTTCTATTATACTATAGCAGACACTCTTTGGAATATTATCGAAAAACTGTTAATAGCTTCGGAACCCTTTAGCCTAAATGGTTTGATAGATTTTAACAAATGAGGTGTCTTCAGATGCGTCTCAGTCGTGGGAGTGCTATAGGGTAAAATATTTAAATATGACGCCTACAAAGCAAAACAGAAAAGTAGAACCATACTAGATCGGTCCGTTGTGAATGCATACGTATTTATGTATAGAAAAGTTAAAATATACCTCTGTAGATAAAACAGAATAAAAATTGTCTATAAAACATGTCAATCAGTACATCGATATGCAGATTACATGTATAATAGTTTATAAGTAATCGGGTAAATAGGTTACCAGATAGCGGTGCTCTACACATATACAGTATAATGCGATATTTGTTTTTTTGTACGATACCTGCTTAACCCTTAAATTGTTTCACGATAATTTTAAAATAACAAATAAATTATATTTTGAATTTTAAGGTTGTATATAAACATCAGAAAAGTACAAAATAAAATCAATCTTCTATACAAATAAATAAAATTGAAGTGTCTGTTTGTGATAAAAAATAAAAGATTTTTACTCAATGCTTATGAAAGTATATACGGAACTTCTAAGAAAAAAACAATTTTTAAAATGTTTGTCTGTCTGTTTGTTCTGGCTAATCTCCAAAACGCTACTTGGGCTACTTTAATTATAGAACAATAATTTGGGTTCCGCGCAAAAAAATAAAACCCCAAAATCGATTCAAATACTTCCCATATATTTACGAGTATATCATCGATGGCAGTCGGCTTTTCTTAAGCGGGTAAAAACGTGTGGCACAGCCAGTTTTAAATATTTCAAAAAATAAAAGTTTCACTAATTAACTGGTTGTATATAGTAAAAAAATCATCAATTATATGATGTCTTATATGTACATCCTATTGAACATTATCAATTTAAGGGAGCAAATAATAAAATATACTATAACATACATAAAGACTTGAATCTTATTAGGTGTTGCAGTCGGGTTTTTTGTTTTTTTTTTATTACTAATTACTTTTTGTGTGTATGATTTATGAAAATCAGTGTGTTACAGGACTAAAATTTACCTGATGGTAAGTGAAATAAACCGTGCGTTTGCTGTTTAAGAAAATCTGCCACCCCAACTCATCCGTAAATGGCTGAAGATGGCCTGGAAAATCACCCACTTTCGACAGGTGGCGGAATGATCATATCGAACATTTCCTGAACGAAAATATAAGTACAGTATTTATTTATTTATTTATTTAAACCTTTATTGCTTTCTTTACAATAAAATTATACAAAGGGCGGAATTAATGCCTGTAGGCATTTTCTCCCAGTCAACCCATGGAGTGGTGAGATTTTGATGAGGTGCAGCAATAAAGACAAACGGAAAGGAAAAAAATAAAATAACGATAATACATATATACTAAATATAAATATGAAATAGTAATAAACATATAGTTTTATTGTACACATATAATATAATATGACATATAATTATACATACAAATATTCATAAAATATATGCACAATTGTAGCATTGACCAATCCACTAACAATTTATGTTATTATATGTATATTATGTGTCATGAATCATGATTCTTTACTAAATAATTACGAACCAACTTCTTAAAGGAGTATTTATTGGGCGTTTTCCTGACATCATCGGGCAAGGAGTTCCAAAGAAGTGCAGCCCTAACAGTGAATGAGTTCCTGAAGAACTCGGTGAAATGTCAGGAATGCAAATCTTATTATAAGAAGATGAACGAACACATGATAGGGTATGTGAAGAAGAAAGATGCTGAAATTTTTCCTTGAGATATGAAGGTGAAGATGGATCATTTAAAATAGAAAAAAAGAACAAGCAGCATCCTGGAATTACGTCTTTGTCGAATGGTAAGCCAATTAAGCTGAGACCTGAATTGAAAAATGTGGTCATACTTTCGCAGACCAAAAATAAATCTTATACAGTTTTTATGCAGGCGTTCCAGCTTGTTAAGAAGATCTTGGCATAGGTCTGGGTAACACACATCTGCGTAGTCAATAATGGGTAATATAAGCGTTTGGACAAGCATGAGCTTAGATCTAATAGGGCGAAAATGTTTCAGACAATAAAGGGAACGTAAGGTAGCAATGACTTTCCGACTAATGTCGGTAACCTGAACTTTCCAGTTCAAAGTGTTGTCAATGATTAGACCAAGATTTTTCACAGACTTACTAAATGGGATAAGAGTGTCATTATAGCGTAAAGAAGGTAAGCCTGAATAGTAAACCTTATCCAACATCCTCGGACTACCTTCTAATAATAATGTATATGCAATAATGTATATGCAATAACTACCTACTAATAATGCCAAGCTATCCGCTTGGCATTTCAGTGGATTGACAGTCACTCCATAACGAGATGACCAATATTTGAGAGCATTTAGATTCTTGTTTAAATGATTCGATTGATTTGATCTTGATACAGATGATACAGAGGTACAAGCAGTCGAAATTAGAGGTGATTAAGTTTATAAAAACAGAGAAAATTATGGGGGAGAGAATTCCGCCTTGCGGTACGCCAGTTTTGACATCAACCCAAGCTGAGTTTTTTTGTCCCACATGAACTAATTGTTGGCGCCCACGAAGATACGATGCAAACCGTTCTAAGACATTAGGTGCGAAATTAAGATAGGATAGGATGGAAAGGAGGATGTCATGATCGACTGTGTTAAAACACCCGCGGTAATACGACACCCGTTTTGCAAAGTGGCGTCGGCTTATTTAATTTGTCGGACTATAGAGTACGGCCGCCGACCCCTTGTAGTCCGGAATATTTTAAAGAAAGTACTTTGTAATCCAACACATTATGAAGAAGGTGACACAATGTATAAAATCGATGCAATACGGTATGAAATTTAGTAAAAAAAAGAACACAGCAGATAAGGAAACCTTTTCATGTACATAGAATTAGCATGTCGGATACAGGGGGCGTCGGATTAGACAGGGGCCTGGTTACCGAGCGTGGTACTACTACTGTACTAAAATGACTACTGGACAGACCTCTCCTAAGAAAGAGAGATTCGCTACAATCACCACCCTTGGCAGGGAGATTGGTGATCACAGTAACAGATGCCTTAATAACCTTAGACGTTGCTGCCCGTCGCCGACCTGTGCATTTTCGCTCTGATATTTGTCTAGGTAGTTGTTATTATAAGTAATGAGATTTCCCAACCAGTTTCCTCTGTCGACTTTAACGACGCCCACAGGATGAAATACTGAAGGCCATACAAATATTTGTCCTGTGCGGTAATCGAACCCGCCATATTAGACACGTTTACGATTATTTCTGAATTCTATAAAATATTTAATGTATGTGTAATTACTGGCAGAAGAAGCATGAAAATGAGATTAATGATGTGGAAATGAAAAGGTTGAGAAGTAAAGCTGGAGTAATATTGATGACTATCATATTGATGACTATGATATGGATAATGACAAAGTGAGGAACAGCGTAACGTTGCGGTGTGTTAGAAGATGTAGTGATAAAGCTAGAGAAAGGGATGCTTAGCTGGTAAGACTCAATGTAGGCGAATGTATCACGATCAGATCGAAGTCATTTTAGAAAAAGGCCACGTCAAAAGCAACCGACGGGCTTGTATGGAAACACTAATGAAAGTAGGGGAAGCGAAAGATGTGTTTCAGGATCGTTGCAAGTGTAAAGAAGTGGTTTCGGTCGTTGCAAGTGTAAAGAAGTGGTTTCGGCCTACCTCAATGGGAAAGAGGCGTGACTCTATGTATGTGTGCACGTAATAAACAAACATAAATTTTTACATGTATATAGATTTGCAAATAACTTAGGAAACGTTAGTTTTATCAATTTATGAAATAAATCCCAAAAGTGACAGTGGAGATGAAAACTTCGAAAGTAAATTATGTAACTAAAACATACACAAATTGCTATAGTCATAGCGCAGCAAGTGTAGTTTCTGAATTTGTTAAACTTTGGCTCCAATCCAAAAAGTCGTCTAGGTACCACCCCAGGGCCAGTTTCTGCCGTGAAGCAGTAGTGTGCAAACATTACTGTGTTTCGGTTTGAAGGGCACTGAGAGCTAGCGTAACCACTGGGCATATGAGACTTAAGAACTGATGTCTCAGGGTGACGGGCGCATTGTGGTGTCACACTGTTTTGGGTGACACAGCATTTGTTATTGACAGACGTTGCACTTACCATCAGGTGAACGTTTTGCTCGTTCCGTCACTTTTATGAAATAAAAAAAATCTTTAAAACGAAATGTGAGGAAGGCATCAACGAAAATATTTTAGTATAACTGTTTAAAGTGATCTTGTTCTTTTAGTATTTTAAATTAACGCACTGTCCGCGGCTTTACCACGTAGAGTTTAGTAAAGTAACTGCCTATACTGGTTTCTCATTGCAGTGGCGTCCTCTCTTTTTCATAGAAAGGTTTTGGAGCCGGTAAAAGTACACCTAGACAAGATTCAATACCTTCCTTCACATCCAAGCACGTAGTTAATCCATATCCATATCAATAATTCTTAAAATTGAAGTTAACATTTTTGGTGGAGTCGGGGAATGGAACTCGGGCTGCATGCCTATAGTCTACTTTAAGGAGAGCAATCTGCCTTTAAGAGAATACAGAATCTTTTGTAATAATATAACTATGTTTTCATCTTTACTTTGAAGAAAGTGTGTCACCCATAAAATTACAGTTCTTATGTCTCATTAGACCATTAATTAATTACACTAGCTATCAGTGCCCTTGAAACCAAAAAAGTAATATTTGCACATTATTGCTTCCCAGAAGAATAACTGACACTGTGGAAAAAGTACTAGACGGATTCCAGACACAAAGGGATCCTACCAGTTTCAAAATCAGTATCGTAATAATAAATTAGTATCATTTAAATTTATATAAACACGTAATAAATTACAAAATAAAAAAATAAATTGTATTGTGATAAAAAAAATTCGACATGATTACCATTCTTAATTTTAAACTTAGTGACACCGAAAACCATTTCATTAAAGGGTACGGGAAATGATACCTTCGAATCGAACTACGTCATCGGTTTCATCGTCACGCCTTTTTCATGTATCCCTTCTTTAGTTTTACGAGCATCGTTGATTTTCCGGTTAGGTTTGGTTTTAGTTCAGTATGCAATCGATTTTATTTACGCATGTTAAATAGTAAAACGTACAGGAGTAACCAACAGAAAATTTGTAAGTTCTGTTTATCCACAGTTATGCCATTGTACTGGTGATAGGATTCCTATGCAGGAATTCGTCTAGGTTGATACCACGCCAGGGATAGTTATTCTGCCATGAAGCGGTAGTGTGCGGTAATTACTTTGTTTTGGTCTGAAAGGCACTAAGAGCAAAATGTTCAACTTGTGGTAAGTGCAACTTTTGCCCATAATAAATGCTATGTCACCCAAAACACATCTGTGTGACACCATACTGCGCCATTCACCCTGTACCGTCAGTTCTTAAGTCTCATATGCCCAGTAATTACACCAGCTCACAGTGCCCTTTAAACCGAAATAAAGTAATGTTTGCACACTACTGCTTCACGGCAGAATAACTGGTGGTAGGATTCCTATGCAGGAATACGTCTTAGTAGGTACCACCCCAGGGACTGTACGCCGAATGTACAAGTAAACAAACCATTTTATACTTTGCATGCAGATCTTAGCAAAAAACTTCCTTCTATCCTTATTGTAATAGAACTCCGCAAAGTAACGCCTGATTCTATTAACGTATCTAAGTTCTTACAACATACTGGGTGTAGCATATTGTTTTATACTTATTCGAAATTTATGTCAAACTAAAAGGTTATTCCTAGCAGAGGTGATTGTTATGAGCGACACGTCGAGGCAGCGCGCGCGTATCTCGGCCAGAAAGGGCAGCTGCAAGGGAGGCTAAAAAGAAATTAAATTACAAATAATTATTAAAAAAAAAGTTACCTAAATGTGTAATTATAAATTTATATTTTATAGTTATTAAGTTTATATTTTATTGGTTTCGAAATTTACTGAGTCTGTTATTCATATATATTGTTATTTAAGGAGGATGATGTGGCATATTGTTTTATAGTTATTCGAAATTTATGTCAAACTAAAAGGAATAAAGCAGTTGTCATTTGTCTATCATGTCGTTTTACTACAATGTCTATAAAATATAAGTCAGCCCTTACACAAAAAGCTGCCTGACTGCCAGGCAGCTTTTTTGTGTAAGGTTTCGTAAGCGTTATATACCCATATCATTTTAAAATGACATATTTTTTATCCTCCAATATTTCGCACCTGAGGCACAAGGAAACGCTCAGAAAGTAACTTTATCTACATTTTCCGTTGACTTAATTTTAAACAGTTAAAATTATGTGCGTGTTGTTTTATTCTACCATGTATTAATAATATGAGAGGTAATTACCATAATTGCCACAATGGGCAGTTAGCAACCATTTTATTTCCTCCTTTCTTAATTTATTACCTCTGTTACATACGACTCAACGTTAGTTATGACGGTGCAATTTCGTGCGGTTTTTAAAAGGCGATACGCACGGTTTTAGTATCTCAGTTCTTATTTTTCTTTTTTCTAGTTTTATAATACCGTTTTATGTGTTAATTTAACGCCCAAAACGGTATTATAAAACTAGAAAAATGCATGATTATCGCTATTTTTGTAGTAGACTAATAGAACTAAGTAACTTAAAGAAATATAATAAAAAGCTATCCATTATAAGTAGTTCAAAACCTACATTCTTACTTTCCTTATTAATTTCAGCCGTGGTAGTTCAGGGGCCGGCTCTAAATTTTATAGAGCGCGAGTAATCTATGTTGGTTTCTCCTTGAGATCACTATTAAAATAGTTTATTATAATTGTTGATTTATGTGTATATCTCTATGTGTTAAGCGGTGAGGTGAAAGATATGAATTAAATATATAAATAAGAATACTTAGGGCTTACTTTTACTGATATTAGTATAACAAAACTGGAACGATACTACCATAATTATTAAATTTCTTACTTCTAATAATAGGTGTTGTTAAGCTTGTTCCGGAAAAAGGCCCCTTATAATGGCACTAGGGTAATCGAAGTTCGAATAACATTGCTGTACTTTATTCAATGTTGATCTTCATTGGAAAACTTTTCGTATCGCATCTTCCGCAATGGGCCATAATTCATTATCGATTACTAGAAAAACAATGGGTTAGAGACGGAGTCACAGGTCAGATAGGGAATATGAGATAAATTTTGATTTAAATATTTTAGAAACAGAAATGAATAATATGTATTTTGACATATTAAACGAAATATAAAATATTCTTTATAAGTCAATATAACTAAGTTTACGGATTTTGTCGCATTTAATATATAATTATTTATAACATTGACGTTTCGAGCGCTTTATGTCATCCATGGTCACGGGAAGACTGAGGTGTCGGACGTCCTGATGTCATGGTTAATCCGGGATATAACTGATGTGTCAGAGAGTCATACGGGGACTGAGGTGTCAGACGTCCTGATGTCGCAGTCATAAATAGTGATAAATAAACCACGGACGCCAACGCGTATAATTAGCTTTGGTATTTAATAATATTTGCGTAAATATAAGAAATCATTGACATAGCTTCAATTCAGAATGAAAGTTTTAGTTGCCTAAGGCCACAATGAAAGCGTGGCGCGAGCGCGGAGCGACAAAATAAAACTATAGCGCTATCACACCGCGCCTGCTCGTTTGCTGGAAATATGTTTGCGCTGTTTCATACTAACCGGAAGAGTTTGATTTTGCAGCGCCCGCACCCGTGTCCGCGCTTTTAGTGTGGGGGAGACCTTAGTATTGCTTCTATTAAAAAGTTGCTGGGCCCCGTATAAAATAAGCATTCACTAATCGGCCCTTCTCGGTAACGTTCAGTTCTTACCTTAAAGTTGTGGCATGAAATAACCTATAATTTTCCTTAACAAATGGGCTATAATGCAAAAATACTTTCTCTTATTTGATAAGAAAGTTTGAAATTAGCGCGTTCAATAATACGAACCCTCCAGCTTTATTAAAGATAACTCGGTTTCTGGATAGCGGAAAGTTAGACCTGTAACACGCAGCATCATCACTGGTGCTGCGTAATGGTAACGGCTAAGGCTTAGGAGACCTTTCCAGCAGTTCAATAGTGTACATTTGGCAGATGAAATGCCGTATGAAGAGGATAGCTCCAGAGCCCCATATCACTTTGCGATATAGCATAAACTGTATTTCGCCAGGATTGCAGAATATCCTACAAATCGGGTCGCGTGATCTCGAGATAGATAATATTACCTCCTACAGGATGTTTAGAGATATTGGTCTTGAGCTTCTCATGTGGTTACATAGATGTGGTCATAGACATGGGCTGATGGTAAAGAATCGAATGCGATGGTTAAAATAAATATTGTAGGGAACATTCAACGTGGCATATTATTATATTTGAGAGTAAAACTTACATCTTATTCTCAGAATTTAATTAACATTTCGGCAACTTTAAATTAAAGAACAAGCTAAAGTCGTACGAAGTATTATCAATGAAGAAGAGAATTTGCTGAAAATGCGTCATGCTGTATTTCGCCGAAAACTTTCAAACTTATTGCGCTGAAGATAAAGCTATAATTAATTTTAGTTTTAACATCTTATTTCATTCAAAACTGACGGACAAAAAGTTGGGAAATACCGCTACATAATTGTAACATGACTCTTAATGTTTTTCGAATGTTTATTAATATTTCACTGGAACTTAATGAAATAGATGTCTTTACGAGAATTTTGATTCTACCTAATTTCAATAATTTTTAAACGTTATGTAAGAAATGACAAAATTGGAAAATAGTGTATATATTAAAAATAGTATATTTTGCGCAACATTTTTTTAGGCCAGTGAAGAAGCACGAGTGTAGCGGGACGATGCCTTCCTTCACGCCATGTCACGTCATGTTCCGTCGCTTCGGCTGAAGCCGTACGATGATCATAAAAAGATCGTTTTATTTACTTATATTATTCAACTTGCGTTAAAATTATACTGCAATTGACTGAGTTTGAAATTAGTAAGCATTTATTGGATAATATTTCATATATATAATTCAAATATGGCTCGTACCCATATCACCGTAAAATGTCATTTCTACAATAAGCCAAAGGTTTAATGCTTCGCACCTGGTGCGTACATAAAATTTAAATACTTTTTCTAATCTTTAAGAAAATAAATGTTTTTGATTTAATTACGATTTTAACGTGCCCAGTGTACTTACTTATGGAGCCTACATTTCTAGGTTTGACCCCAAGTGGAATATAAAAATCGGTATTATTTTCTTTATTAAAAACGAAAACTCTGATACCCTGCATTCGTCTCATTCTCTCGAAGTTTAGTTTTTTTTTATTGTATAAAGTGACGAAACGAGCAAAACGTTCACCTGATGATAAGTGCAACGTCCCCACCCACAACAAATACTGTGTCAGAATATTTCTATGTGACACCCAGAATATTTTTGTGTGACACCAGACTGCGCACGTCACCCTGAGACATCAGTTCTTAAGTCTCAAATGCCCAGTGATTACGCTAGCTCACAGTGCCCTTCAAACCGAAACACAGTAATGCTTGCACACTACTGCTTCACGGCAGAATAACTGGCCTGGGGTGGTACCTACCTAGACGGATTCCTGCATAGGATTCCTACCACCAGTATAAAAGAAAACATTGTTATACTATACCTTTAACAGTGTCAGAACATAAAATTGACGCGAGTTATTAAAAACTCGATCGATATGACGCTTCACATAACTTACATAATTATAATTAAAATAAGAAGTAATAATAAGTACTTTTATTTCTCTACTTCCTCGTTATATGCTATGTAATAACCGACTAGGTACAAATTATATTTTATTATCATACAACAATACTATAGGACTTATTCCCTCTTATAATATGTATATACGGCTCAAAAAGCAATGCCGAAAGGAGACATTTTTAAAGTATTAAGTCCGACAACATCTGCATCATCTTCAAAAAGCCAAAATGAATGGATTCTCATCAGAGGTTTAGCTTTGTGGTTCCGTCGATCTCTTATGTCGTCCGATAGTATATAGTGATATGTAATAAGAATATTTACAGACGCCATAGGACTCCATAAAAGCACACTCGAAGCGAGACATCCTAGCAAACATCGGAATCAGCTCTCACAACTGACCATTGGCAAGATCTTTACCGCCGTTGTAGCTACATAACATATACTTTGCAATTTATAGCAGATGATAGCTATGACATATAAAATTATACTTTAGCTACAAGATTTTTTTAAGGTGAGAAGACTGGAGAAGCTTTTGAGCACATTCACACAAGGTATTACATGTTGGTGGTGACGGCGTGTTAAAAGAATACTACCACTCCATCTCATCCAATGTATCTCGTAAAAGGCGAGTAAGGAATTAAACTGCACTGTGCACCCAACAGCGCATGGTGGCGATGGGCTCACCACCTATCACACAAAGTGCATTATACTGTTTTGGTGAAACGTGGATTGAGGCAGTCATCTGTTTTTGCAGTGAGTGCCCAGTCTCTGACTACCCCTTATGGGATACAGTCGTGATCTTATGTATGTATGTATTACATCTTTGTTTAGCCTCGAAGAGAGGTCTTTGTACCTCGTTACTGATTCTGGGGCAAACGTAAAGCGCATATCTTCAATTCTGCCGTGTGGTGGCGGCCTAAGAGAATCTACCACCCCGTCTCATCCCGTGGTTGTCTTAAAAGTCGACAGAGGGAAAATGAAAACCGGTAGATGGGCAGCAGCATGATCCTGGAACATCTGAATAAATAAACTGCGGTTGCCAATCCGTCTGACAAGCGTGGTAACGATGGCAAAATCTCTCCAAAATCAGAGCTACAAGCTTTTGTGGCTAGATAGCTACATCCATAGATATGAAGGAGGCCTATGTTCAGCAGTGGACTTGTGATGGGCTGTGCCTTATAAAATCGTATTCAAACACAAGTTTATGTGGACGATCCAAGTCCGATACTAAATTAACCGTAGTATTTTCAAGTTAAGGGTTCTGTTATATACCATAGATGGCTTTCTGTGGAATATTATCGATAAAATGTCCATAACTTCGGAACCGATGAAACATGGTCTAACCTAGTCTAGTTGGTACCAGAGTTATATTACCTGTGTAAAATTTACAGACAGACAAAAACGGCACTTCTATTTTATTTATAAGTATGAATACAACCACAGAGCGGCTTTGAAGTGCTTCGAAATTTTAATTAAAGTGCAATTCTCATCCTTTGTTTAACTTTCCTCCATATCACACTTTTGTATTATGGTTTCTTCTCTTTCGTTGTTCTACCAAATACGATATACTCGTAGAACACTCTCCAAAGTCAACTTTTGTGTAATAGCTTGAAATTGTATTTTTCTAAATCTTTGTATTTATTGTTATTTATATATATTATTTTGTTCATATGAATCACAAAGTATCCGACAACCGAAGGAAAAGAAAATAACTAAATTTTTCCATAAAAAACGACTATAAAAAATCGAAATATCCGGCAAAGTAGAATAGCACCTACCTCTTTCCTACCGAGTTGTGCGTAAGTGGTGACTAAGGTATTGTACGGGCAACATACTATACTGCTCGTGGGAACGCAGTGGGTAGTAAGAATTGTTTTGACTATTACCAAAATGGCGGCGATGTGATCGCCACCCGTCACGTCTCGTTTCCCACTCGGGCGAAAAGTGGGCTACATGTGTGGTCTCCGCCTACCCCTTTAAATAGGAAAAAGGCGTGACTATATGTATAAAAAACTTACTTGACTGAGCAGATTACACCAAATTACCTGGCATCAACTTGCCTTTGGTCTCCTCTTCTAAATATCTGAAAAGGAATGCTACTGACTTGGAAGAAGTTGACCTCAGCAATCTTCATTAGCTTAAACACATTCTTTAGAGAAATGT
Organism: Luehdorfia chinensis; assembly: GCA_019845155.1. Taxonomy (NCBI): domain Eukaryota; kingdom Metazoa; phylum Arthropoda; class Insecta; order Lepidoptera; family Papilionidae; genus Luehdorfia; species Luehdorfia chinensis. The sequence goes on from JAHVAK010000125.1 coordinate 4,484,423, forward strand.
TTATTTTATACTGTACCTTATACTGTTGAGGATTCGTAAAAAACAAATTTTTTTTTATAGGATAAAGTGACGAGACAAAATGTTCACCTGTTCATGTATCACCCAGAACACTTTTGTGTGGCACCACACTGAGCCCGTCTTCCTGAGACACATATTCTAAAGTCTCATATGCCCAGTAATTTCACTAGCTCTCAGTGCCCTTCAGACCAAAACACAGTAATGTTTGCAGACTACTGCTTCACGGCATACTAACTGGCCCTGCGGTGCCCACCATAGGCACCATCAGGTATAGAAATCCTACCACCATTGTGTTAACTGGCCGTCTACGATTTTTTAATAAAAAGTATGTCCGCAACTGACTTATTGGTGGCTTTTATCAACGGGGAAGAAAAGTTAACAGAAACTGAGGCCAGAACAGAAGTTGGTTTATCTAAAAGTTAGCTAGTTAAAGCACACGCGATGGTTTTACCGAAGTAGAGGTTTGCAGGGCTAACTAATGTAACAAAGTTTAACTTGTTATTTATTTAATTCGGGTTCCGAGAGGGCCTTGGCTTATCGGCTTGTAAAATTTCTATTATTAATATGTTATTTAACTAATGACTACAGATTACGTATGGATTTTGCTATGAATAATGGACGGTCTTACATTTTGACTAATTATTTTAATTTTTTGAGTGTTAGTTTATCTTTATTTAATTAATCTTTCAAGTTCCAATGAACTAGTTTGCATTACTCGTTAACCAGGTATAAAGAACTGAGCAATGTATTTATACATTGCTCAGTTCTTTATGTGGGGGCTTTGTTTTAGTGTGTACTTTCTTGTGTGAAAGTACTCTGGTAACTTTTAAGTTTTTTGCCGTAATGATTACGCGTTCATTACAAAGTATTTCACGTTTAAATTAAATAAACCTCGAATACATATCAGTGGTAGCCGTGCAGGTCGTGAATCCATCTAGTGGGGGAGCGCCCTACAGCGCTGGTTTGCCGGTTCGAGGTTGCCACTCGAGATCGATTCTTCCCCCTTTTTACATATTAAAATATTATTGAGCACAGAAACATCATATTAATAAATCACAAACACAGCCTATAATTAGGTTAGGTAGTCCGGCATAATCCTTTTTTGTTTGACCTTTGTTGTCCCCGCGGAGTATTCATGTAGTATTTCGCCGCAAAAGAAAAAAAAGCATGTGTGTGTGTACTACACATGTTTTTTTTCTAGAAGTGTTACAAAAAGTTCACTCTATAAACAATATATTATCTATAATAATGTTTGGAAATTAAACAAAAGCTTTTAGCTTTTAACTAGAGATACATATAAATATGATACATAATGAAAGTGTATATTGGTGATGAGCGGTTTTTATTGAAAATAATACTCTAGCAATGCAATTTTTCCACTTCTCAACCACTCCAACTATGCTTAAAAGCTTGTGATAGGAGATGGTTTAAGACCATAGTCGAATGGCGGGCTCGAACCTACGACATCATGTTTCGCAGTCCGTGTCCTAAATCATTAGACTATTGGCGTTTATGTTCTATTTCTTCTATATGATTATATAAATCTATATAATACTTTTGGTGGGATTTCAATGCAGGAATCCATCTAGGTAGGTACCACCCCAGGGCCAGTTATTCTGCCGTGAAGCAGATGATTCTGATGCGGTAAGATCGGGGGTTGGCGGTGTAAGAACCATCTTACACTGCCAACCCCCGATCTTACCGCATCAGCGTTACATCGGGTGCGGGTAGGTTTGGACGAGTGAGTGCCTCTGTGTTTGCGTCTACACTTGTGGCACTATAATGTTTGCTGCGCAGTTGATAGCTCCCGAAGGTAAATCACTGATCAAAATCACTTTAAAATAACGTCCAAATCACGGTACGAAAATGGTGTGATAGATACTCTTGCAGGAGTGATAGATATCTAGAGATCTCTTTTAAAAACAAATGGTAGTCATTTGTTTTAAAAAAGATTAGTTTAAAATGAAACTCAAACGTTTACGCTTAAATTCCATTTTTATTTCACATAATAAACTTAAAGTTTAAAAAAACTGAACAGCAAAAGATCCTGGTAAAAATACCAGGTCATAGTCATTGTATTGTTTCATCATCGGTCCATAAAACGTGTGTAAAATATAAAATTATTCGGACGTCTGGAAATCGCTGAATTTTGAATTGGAAAATTCCATACCATTTTATTCATTAATAAAAGATTGTTAAATAATGATATTAAAGTTCATGAACGAAAAAAAACATGCTTGATCAGCAGTGATCCCGTCGATTATACCATGTCAAAGTTATAAATTGTCATCGGTTCTTAATCATCATCATCATTTCAGTCCATGACTAGTCCACTGCTGAAAATAAGTCTCCCCCATAGGTTGCCACAAAAGTTTGTTCCTCGGATTTTGCCCATTTCACTTATACCAAATGCCCCATTTTCACTTATACCGCCTGCTTGTGGCAAATATAGCAAAATCCGAGGAACAAACTTTTGTGGCAACCTATGGGGGAGACTTTTCCTGTATTGTGGGTGCGTTTTACAGAAATACATTTTACATGCACAACACAACCCATCCGTGTTTTGTACAAATGTTGGCTCCAGTTTTATTGATTCAGTTGTTCCAGGAAGATGCTGCTGCCCCTCTCCTGGTTTTCTTCTTTTCTATGTCGACTTTTACGTCACCTACGGGATTATTAGGGGTGGTAGATTCTCGTAAGCCGCCATCACGCGGCTGCGGTCCTTAATGCGTGTGTACAATTTCAAATTCGAACATTATTCGGACATCTGAACGTGTGTGAAAGTTTAATTGAAAGATTCCATTACATCATTCATTTAAATTCACAGAATTTTTTATTGTCAAGAAAATTTAATTAAAGTGCAAATCTCGTTGTTTAATATTCCTTTATATCATACTTTTGTATTGTGGTTTGTACGTTTTTGTGTTTGTAATTCGTTTTTAGGAGTTTCCTTGAAAGTCGGCTCTTATGACTTTAAATTAGAGCTTTGTGATTCTTTATATTAAATAAGTAGTTTCGATAACTTTATTCACGTAGACTTAAAAATTTATGTTAATCCAAAACCTTTTCACATGTAACACTAATAATTCGAAGTAAGATTCTCGAGTTATTTCGATAAGTTGATTACAAACAGTAAATAGTATTTGATGTAGTTTTAACCAATTTTTATTATTTAGACTTTATCAAACATACTGTACAAACGACGGACTTAATGCCATATAGCATTTTCTACCAGTCAACCAGAGTTAGGGAAAAGCGTGTACGGCGGTGAGTAGGGGCGAAAAACATAAACAAATGAAAAAAATATACATAGATAGACATATACTTAGATATATTAATAAACACACACTCATGCACACACAACCACACACACATATATATATATATATATATATATATGTGTATATATGTAAAAAACAATATACAAATAAACATAAATACACAAAGTAATATAAGGATATAATATATATAATAAATAACAAGTTAAATTAAGTGTCCGATGAACTCGAATAGTGCAGTTTCAGTTTCTATGTGGAAAGGAAGCGCATTCCAGAGTCGGCCGCTGTAACTACAAAGGAGTTCGAAAGAAAACCAGTGCGGTGGGGGAGAATTTGGGGTACGAGATTGTCATGAGACCGAAGATTGCGTTCATGGGAACCCAAGTATTGAAATTTAGATTTTAAATACTCTGGGGCAATTTGATCATTAAGGATTATGAAGGGAGTGCAGAGAATTCTAAATTTTCTCTCTTCGTTTCGGAATGCTCAACCATTTGAGTTGAGAACGATAAGGAGATATATGGTCATACTTACGTAGATCGAAAACGAAACGGATGCAGTTGTTGATGATTTGATCCAATTTCTTGAGAATTTCAAGATTTGCATCTAAGTAGCACACATCAGCATAATCAAAAAGGGGAAATATAAGGGACTGAATAAGCAGTTTTTTCGTACAAGGTGGTAAAAAGTTTTTAAGTCTGTACAATTTCCTCAGAGTACCGTAGGCTATACGATTAATTTCCATGCATAATGAGCTGTCAAGGTAAAGGGTACCTACCTGCTAGATCGAGTGCTCTGATCTGGGGAGGACGTCTCCTCCAAGTATTTAAATCTTGTATATATAGTAAGCCGATAGGTGTCTGGCAAGGTAGAATAGCACCTACATATCCTTCGAGATGTCATTCCACATTACCTTTCGAAATGTCGTAAGAGGCGACTAAGTAGTTACTAGTTTAAAAAATTAAACGCGATAAAATCCGTAGAATATACTAGAATAGAATAGAATAGTTATGTTTACTTAGTTAAAATGCATTAGTAAATCAAAACAATAAAAAATGTCTTTATTTCCATTGATTGACGACCGCGTGACCTAGTGGTTAGAGTACCTGACTTTTACGCCGCAGGTCTTGGATTCGAATCCCAGCTGGATCATCTTTCGTGCAAAGACACAAATTGTTGGTTTTCGGGTTCGGTTGTGTTGTGTATGTGAAATGTATGTCTGAAAAACTCACTCACGATGCAGGAGAAATCCTACCGTGGGGATTAAAAAACATTATTGGTCTATGCAATGATGACGTCATCGTGTTCGATCAACTGTGCAGGAGATATTAAAGTGCCACTAACCTACCATGGCGCGAAGTTACAGGCATGCGATAAGATCGGAGGAAGGCCAGGATGCAGTGTCAGAAATATGGGAACTATCAAAAAACAACAACGTGGCGTTACATTTAAGTACTGACCACGCGGCATGCTATATTATCTACACATTTCTACTACATATTCTACAGTCCTTAGTTTCGTAACACGTTAATAAGAGAAATTTTACAAACAAATCGACAAGGAATTCGGAACTGGGATTAGATAAATAACAAGTTCAACTTTGTTATATTAGTTTGTCCAGCAGACCTCTGCTTCGGTAAAACCATCGCGTGTGCTTTAACTAGCAAACTTTTCGATAAACAAACTTCTGTTTCAGTTCGGTCGCTATTCACTTTCTGCCTTGTTAATAAAAGACACCAAAAAGTTTGTTGCGGACCTTCATTGAGTAGAGACTATATACATGTTGTATATAGTCTGAAGCCGTGATAGCTCAGAGACCGGGCTCTCGCCATAAATGTCATAGAACGCAAGTGACCAGGTGAACCCTGGTGCCGGCACCACTAAAATTGTTTCTTCTTATTTGAGGTACAGATTGACCACGTACTTGGTGATGAAGAATAATACCGGAAGGAAAACTGCATGTATGCCAAATAAGAAATATTTCGACGATATGTGAAGTCTGCAAATCCGCACTCGAGCATCGTGGCGGAACTCTTCCTGACTTCAAAGCCCTCATAAAAATATAAGGAAATCTGTGCTTTGAAATAACCCAATTATAGGCTGTTACAATATAGTCTCGAAAATAATTTAAAATATTGATTTTGTATTATTCTTATTGTGATTTAGCACTGTTAACTATCAGTCACTTGAGGGAAGGTGCTATGTTAAATATCTTGTCTGATGTTTTATGTGATTTATATATTGTTTTATGTGATTTTATACAATTTGTTATTATATTTTTATCGCTTATTAATTTTATATTGATATTGTATTTCTTATGTCTGATGATGAAGTTTTTGTGTCAGCAAGTGATTTGAGCTCATCTTTTCACTCCCTTGATAGCAATTACAGTTAAGTTAAGTAGTTAATAGTTAAGCAGTTACGCTTAAAAAACAATTTTCAGATGCTTTTGTTAACTTTGCTTATTCTGGGTTTAATATATGTCACATAAATGTACAGAGTATTCCATGTCGTCATACCGAGTTATTTGACACCTTCTCGTCTAATAGTGTCCATGCTGTACTAAAGGGATCAAAGGCCATTCTCGGAGTCGTTTATTCCCCCCCCCCTCCATTAAATATCTCCCCACTTTGGAATATGTGCTTGTCACTGTCTGCTCTGAGTACACACATATCGTCATAATAGGTGATTTAGGTGATTTTGACACGAATCTTTTAACTTAACACCACGTGAACCACCTGCTCGTTTGCCCCCTATTCTATAAAAAAGACCCTTCTAATTCTCGCAAGTAACGCTCAATCATGAAGCCAACTAATCTCTTTATTCTTCCTCTTGGAGCAACTCACTCAAATTTTTTAACAACTGACTCATGGATCAATTTAATCATTACATTATTGACAATGGACTAAATATTATTGACAATGTCGCAAGCCATGGCCAATTTCTGGCCTCTGATTTTTTCGCATCACGACTTGATTTTTCTCTCGTACAAACTAAGACCTAAACGAATTTCACAAAAAATTAAATTACGCAGTTATATTCGATTAAATTTAAAGAACTTTAATAATGATGTGCCTGCCATCGAATTGTCCTCGTTATTAAACGCAAATACAGTTAATGAAATGATTACGGATTTTAATTCAAAATTACTTCATATATACGATGTTCACGCGCCTGAGCGTGAAGTTCAAATAAATCTCACCAATAACGTACGTTTAGCAATGAATAGGCGTAACAGAGCCTTTGTATCATACAAATCCAGCCGTAGTGCTCAGAACTGGGCAGCTTTCAAAAAAGCTAGAAATCAAATGGTGAGGTCAGCTAAACGCCGATATTTTTATGATATTTTAATTAATTCTTCGAAGCCAGAGTTAAATAAATAAATTCAGACGCTTTCTCGCTACATGATCTAAATATTAATTTTTCTTCATCTACTTGTCTCCCGTCCCATATTGAGTTAAAATCAATTTCGGATTTAACTTCCATGTCATCATCGCATACTGACTCGTTCTCTTTTTCTTCTGTTGCTGGGGACGATTTTTTAAAAATATTTAATAAAATCAAATCAAATCCACTTTACGACAACATAGGCCGCTCTATGATTTCACCATACTACCTATATTAACTCATATTATAAACCGCTCATTACTTACTGGGGAGTTTCCTTTATGTTGGCAGAAGGCGTACGTTCTGCCTCTTCCAAAAACATCTATGCCGAGTACTCTCAACCATTTTCGGTCTATTTCCATCTTACCATTTTTATCTAAAATTTTAAAAGCTATAGCGCAAAAACAGATACGAATCTACTTATCTGAAAACAACCTCTTAAGTCAATATCAATCTGGGTTTCAACCGGGACATAGCACTACAACCGCTCTTTTAAAAATCACCGAAGATGTGCGTGATGGCATGGAGCTTGTAAGGTTAACGGTGTTAGTTTTAAATGATTTTTCTAACGCATTTAATACTGTTGACCATGATATTCTTCTTGCCATCTTGTCTCACATAGGGTTTTTTTCCTCAGCGCGGAATGAGTTATCTTCATTTAATCATGGTCGCCAGCAGGCGATGCGCGGTGATGGTATGCTTTCTGATTGGTGCGACTTGAGTGCTGGTGTTCCACAAGGCGGAATTCTTTCTCCATTACTTTTTTCTATTTTTATTAATATGATCACTACCAATCTTTCTTCCTCATACCATCTATATGCTGATGATTTGCAACTATATGCTCAAGTCGAGTTTGCCGATATAAATTATGCCTTAATTAACTTTGACCTAATTAAAATTCTTGGACTTGGGACTGACATTAGATTGTTCCCTTACCTGGCGCGTTCAGGTAGAGGAAATGAATCGTATAGCCTACGGTACTCTGAGGAAATTGTACAGACTTAAAAACTTTTTACCACCTTGTACGAAAAAACTGCTTATTCAGTCCCTTATATTTCCCCTTTTTGATTATGCTGATGTGTGCTACTTAGATGCAAATCTTGAAATTCTCAAGAAATTGGATCAAATCATCAACAACTGCATCCGTTTCGTTTTCGATCTACGTAAGTATGACCATATATCTCCTTATCGTTCTCAACTCAAATGGTTGAGCATTCCGAAACGAAGAGAGAAAATTTAGAATTCTCTGCACTCCCTTCACAATCATAATGATCAATTTGCCCCAGAGTATTTAAAATCTAAATTTCAATACTTGGGTTCCCATGAACGCAATCTTCGGTCTCATGCCAATCTCGTACCCCAAATTCTCCCCCACCGCACCGGTTTTCTTTCGAACTCCTTTGTAGTTACAGCGGCCGACTCTGGAATGCGCTTCCTTTCCACATAGAAACTGAAACTGCACTATTCGAGTTCATCGGACACTTAATTTAACTTGTTATTTATTATATATATTATATCCTTATATTACTTAGTGTATTTATGTTTATTTGTATATTGTTTTATACACATATATACGCATACATTATACACATAAATATATATATATATGTATATGTATATATATATATATATATATATATATATATATATATATATATATATGTATATATATATATATATATATATATATATATATATTATTATTTCAGATAAGTAGATTCGTATCTGTTTTTGCGCTATAGCTTTTAAAATTTTAGATAAAAATGGTAAGATGGAAATAGACCGAAAATGGTTGAGAGTACTCGGCATAGATGTTTTTGGAAGAGGCAGAACGTACGCCTTCTGCCAACATAAAGGAAACTCCCCAGTAAGTAATGAGCGGTTTATAATATGAGTTAATATAGGTAGTATGGTGAAATCATAGAGCGGCCTATGTTATCGTAAAGTGGATTTGATTTGATTTTATTAAATATTTTTAAAAAATCGTCCCCAGCAACAGAAGAAAAAGAGAACGAGTCAGTATGCGATGATGACATGGAAGTTAAATCCGAAATTGATTTTAACTCAATATGGGACGGGAGACAAGTAGATGAAGAAAAATTAATATTTAGATCATGTAGCGAGAAAGCGTCTGAATTTATTTATTTAACTCTGGCTTCGAAGAATTAATTAAAATATCATAAAAATATCGGCGTTTAGCTGACCTCACCATTTGATTTCTAGCTTTTTTGAAAGCTGCCCAGTTCTGAGCACTACGGCTGGATTTGTATGATACAAAGGCTCTGTTACGCCTATTCATTGCTAAACGTACGTTATTGGTGAGATTTATTTGAACTTCACGCTCAGGCGCGTGAACATCGTATATATGAAGTAATTTTGAATTAAAATCCGTAATCATTTCATTAACTGTATTTGCGTTTAATAACGAGGACAATTCGATGGCAGGCACATCATTATTAAAGTTCTTTAAATTTAATCGAATATAACTGCGTAATTTAATTTTTTGTGAAATTCGTTTAGGTCTTAGTTTGTACGAGAGAAAAATCAAGTCGTGATGCGAAAAAATCAGAGGCCAGAAATTGGCCATGGCTTGCGACATTGTCAATAATATTTAGTCCATTGTCAATAATGTAATGATTAAATTGATCCATGAGTCAGTTGTTAAAAAATTTGAGTGAGTTGCTCCAAGAGGAAGAATAAAGAGATTAGTTGGCTTCATGATTGAGCGTTACTTGCGAGAATTAGAAGGGTCTTTTTTATAGAATAGGGGGCAAACGAGCAGGTGGTTCACGTGGTGTTAAGTTAAAAGATTCGTGTCAAAATCACCTAAATCACCTATTATGACGATATGTGTGTACTCAGAGCAGACAGTGACAAGCACATATTCCAAAGTGGGGAGATATTTAATGGAGGGGGGGGGGGGGGAATAAACGACTCCGAGAATGGCCTTTGATCCCTTTAGTACAGCATGGACACTATTAGACGAGAAGGTGTCAAATAACTCGGTATGACGACATGGAATACTCTGTACATTTATGTGACATATATTAAACCCAGAATAAGCAAAGTTAACAAAAGCATCTGAAAATTGTTTTTTAAGCGTAACTGCTTAACTATTAACTACTTAACTTAACTGTAATTGCTATCAAGGGAGTGAAAAGATGAGCTCAAATCACTTGCTGACACAAAAACTTCATCATCAGACATAAGAAATACAATATCAATATAAAATTAATAAGCGATAAAAATATAATAACAAATTGTATAAAATCACATAAAACAATATATAAATCACATAAAACATCAGACAAGATATTTAACATAGCACCTTCCCTCAAGTGACTGATAGTTAACAGTGCTAAATCACAATAAGAATAATACAAAATCAATATTTTAAATTATTTTCGAGACTATATTGTAACAGCCTATAATTGGGTTATTTCAAAGCACAGATTTCCTTATATTTTTATGAGGGCTTTGAAGTCAGGAAGAGTTCCGCCACGATGCTCGAGTGCGGATTTGCAGACTTCACATATCGTCGAAATATTTCTTATTTGGCATACATGCAGTTTTCCTTCCGGTATTATTCTTCATCACCAAGTACGTGGTCAATCTGTACCTCAAATAAGAAGAAACAATTTTAGTGGTGCCGGCACCAGGGTTCACCTGGTCACTTGCGTTCTATGACATTTATGGCGAGAGCCCGGTCTCTGAGCTATCACGGCTTCAGACTATATACAACATGTATATAGTCTCTACTCAATGAAGGTCCGCAACAAACTTTTTGGTGTCTTTTATTAACAAGGCAGAAAGTGAATAGCGACCGAACTGAAACAGAAGTTTGTTTATCGAAAAGTTTGCTAGTTAAAGCACACGCGATGGTTTTACCGAAGCAGAGGTCTGCTGGACAAACTAATATAACAAAGTTGAACTTGTTATTTATCTAATCCCAGTTCCGAATTCCTTGTCGATTTGTTTGTAAAATTTCTCTTATTAACGTGTTACGAAACTAAGGACTGTAGAATATGTAGTAGAAATGTGTAGATAATATAGCATGCCGCGTGGTCAGTACTTAAATGTAACGCCACGTTGTTGTTTTTTGATAGTTCCCATATTTCTGACACTGCATCCTGGCCTTCCTCCGATCTTATCGCATGCCTGTAACTTCGCGCCATGGTAGGTTAGTGGCACTTTAATATCTCCTGCACAGTTGATCGAACACGATGACGTCATCATTGCATAGACCAATAATGTTTTTTAATCCCCACGGTAGGATTTCTCCTGCATCGTGAGTGAGTTTTTCAGACATACATTTCACATACACAACACAACCGAACCCGAAAACCAACAATTTGTGTCTTTGCACGAAAGATGATCCAGCTGGGATTCGAATCCAAGACCTGCGGCGTAAAAGTCAGGTACTCTAACCACTAGGTCACGCGGTCGTCAATCAATGGAAATAAAGACATTTTTTATTGTTTTGATTTACTAATGCATTTTAACTAAGTAAACATAACTATTCTATTCTATTCTAGTATATTCTACGGATTTTATCGCGTTTAATTTTTTAAACTAGTAACTACTTAGTCGCCTCTTACGACATTTCGAAAGGTAATGTGGAATGACATCTCGAAGGATATGTAGGTGCTATTCTACCTTGCCAGACACCTATCGGCTTACTATATATACAAGATTTAAATACTTGGAGGAGACGTCCTCCCCAGATCAGAGCACTCGATCTAGCAGGTAGGTACCCTTTACCTTGACAGCTCATTATGCCAAATGTCTATAGTCCACAGAACATCTAGTGGACCGTGTCTGTCGCTTTAAAAAAAATCTATATTACCACAGACCAAAACTACAGACTTAACATCGATGTAGTAATCGTTTGTATTAGTCTATAGTGTGTATAATTAAGTGGAGGTTTCGGCAAAAATAATTGTACCGCAAACTAAATCTGCGCCGAGCGAGGCCGCGCTCAACTTGTTAATTAGTTTCGTTTCCACTATTTTCTGTCTGTACATTGTAGGGCAACTTATTATCTAATCGTTTGTTTATATTCTTTAAAAATCACGTTAAAGTTAAATTGTTTTTAGTTATACTTTACGTATAACCTACAAACTACCACGTCGCCTAGAGGTAGGTGTACCTGACTACTACTAAGCTGCCGATCGTGTTTTCAAATCCCAGCCGTAAACAATACATGTGCAAAAACAAATTGTTGGGTTTCGGGTCTAGTTATGTTGTGATTATCCCCGTGTCCCTGACACTGCATCCTAGCCTACCTTTGTTATAAATTTCACAGTTTCTTCTTCTTATATTTTCAAAATTTTTTGGTATATACTCGTATTTGGCGGATGATATTGCCAAGGAAAACGGTAGCTACCTGATATAGCTGTCTCCTCCTACTAGTAATATTTAGATGTTGTATATATAGTTCGCATCTCAGAAAACTTTCATAGTGCGATTATGGAATGTATGAAATATTTCTTGAGATTCTCATGTGGCCACATAGATGTGCTACATACATATAATTTAATTTTTTTATTTAAATTTAATAAAAATACATTCAAAGCACACAAAGTATGAACTATCACATTGCTACAACATTCGCGAGTTAGTAATAGGTTGACAGAGAGATAAGCCGCTTTATCGCAGAAGTTATGGAATGGACTACATATTCTTATAACTAAATAACTTCCATTTACTAGGTAAGAACTCGTTAATTTCTTTTACTTTTATACCTAACTTTTAATGTTATTAAAACAAGGCCATACTTTAGTAGCCTTTATTAGCCGGGTGGTAGCGGCTTAAGAAATCTATCACCCCATCTCATCCCGTGGGTGTCGTAAAAGTCGACACAGGGTGAATTAAAACGAAGAGATGGGCAGCAGGCATCTTCTTGGAACGTGTGAATAAATAAACTGCGGTTGCCAACTCGCCTGTCAAACGTGGCAACTATGGCAAAATCGCCCCAAATTGAGAGCTAAAAACTCTAGTTGCAATATATGGGGGAGGTCCACCAGTCCACTGCTAAACCTATGTTCAGCAGTGGACTGGTTATAGGCTAAAATGATTATGATGATGAATACTTTATTGCGTTCACTAATACTTAAGAAATAATAATATACTTAAACCAGAACTCAGGTCACACGCTTGCTATGAATTTTACGGCGAGCGCCCGGCCCCTGAGCTTCCAGGGCGATGAAGGAAGCCATCGTATTATTCTTTAGACATGCAGGTTTCCACACGATGTTTTCCTTCGCCGTTAAATCAGCACTTAAAATTGCAGAACAATTTTAGGGGTGTCTGCACCGGGAACCGAACTCAGGTCACTCGCGTACTATTAAATTTAAAGCCAGCGCCCGGCCTTTGTGCTAGCAAGTAAAGTACTAGTCCGTCTAGGTGGGTACCACCCCAGGGCCAGTTATTCTGCCGTGAAGCAGTAGTGTGCAAATATTACTGTGTTTCGGTTTGAAGGGCGCGGTGAGCTAGCGTAATCACTGGGCATATGAGACTTAAGAACTTATGTCTCAGGGTAATGGGCACAGTGTCACACAGAAATTTCCTGGATGACACAGCATTTGTTGTTGGCAGACGTTGCACTTACCATCAGGTGAACGTTTTGCTCGTTTTATCACTTTATCAAATAAAAAAAAACTATAATTGTTGCCACACACAGTACAGATGTGTGCACCTGCAATGATACAAACAGGCCGTAGCTCAGTGCATGGAATGTTCACTTCAGGGACAAATCACTGGTTTTCGGCTACCGCCCATACGAGTAGTAAAACGCCCATAGGAAAAGTATCTACATAATGTTTTAATTTATTGTTTTTTCCAAAAAAAAAAGTTGATGTTTAATATGGAGTAGCAAAGAAAAGTAAAAAAAAGGTATTTGATAATTGAATATAAATGAATATATAAAAAGTAAAAAAATGGTCTACAATAAATAAAAAAAAAAGGTATTAAAAACTTAACTTATACTATCAAAGAGTATTTTTTTAACTATAGCCACGACAAAAGACTAAGTGTTAGAGCTTCGTTTGTTTTCTCAACAGAAAAGATTTAAAATATTTTTGAAACTAATCATTGTATTGATTTTACGCAACGGAGGTGGAATGTCATTCCAACACTGTTGCTTGATATCGAAAGCTCCCTGTAAAAGCTACAGTCTTGTGATTACAGTACGACAGACATTTCCGTGATTTTCTTGTGCTGTACTTCTCATGAAAAGAGGATAACTTAATTTTAGAATACAGATATTCCGGTTTCTTAAATAGCTCCAAAGCCAAAATTGAAAGTAGGCCTGTGCTCAGCAGTGGGACATTTATAGGCTGTAACTTTTTTTATACGACCGTTGTGTTTACATGGCAAAATTACAAATACGTTAGTGAGACGTTATGGTCGTTTGTAGGTTGCGATTAATGAGCAAAAGTAAGTTTCACGTTGAAAACTAGTACGCAGTAGTAGTAGTAACTGGTGCTGTAACCTGATAGTGACCTAAGAATACGTGTTAACTGGCATAGGAAGCAACATTTGCTTTGCAGGTTAAAAAAAAGTTTATTTAAATACCAATTTTACCGTTTAATAATGGTCATTAAAATGTAATTAAGCAAGTAAACAAATTGATTATATTTTTAAATAAATAATAATACACATTAATTATTATGAGAGATTGTAAGATTTGTATATTTTATTTTTACACTATACTATATTATTTAGATGTTGATTTCAATCTAATCTCTGTGCCAAATTTCGTCAAGATCGATTTAGCATTTGAGCCGTGAAAAGGTAACAAACAAGCAGAGGGACAGAGAGAGTTACTTTCGCATTTATAATGTAAATATGGATATATACATGCAGCCTTTTTCCTACATACAGGGTAGCTTATATAGGTATATATAGGTATACACACAGCCCACTTTTCGCCATCGCAATTTTATCAGTCAATTTAGAAAATCTTAATTCCGGTATTATTCAGTATATATAACCGAATTGCATTACTTTTTGTATTGAATTTTTTTGATTGATTGTTTTTATTTACTATGAGAGTTATGATGGGCGAAAAGTGGGCCTCTGCCTACACCTTATATGGGATAAAGGCGTGACTGTATGTGTGTGTATCATGAGGCGTAACGAAAATTTCAAGTATTGTTTTAAACTTGAAATACAGTTAAAATACTGGAAGCCGTATTAAAATGACTGTTGATTAATTGAGAAAGGATCTTCCAAAATCAAAATAAATAACCATTTTTAGACTAAATAAAATTATATTTAAATAGAAATAAAAAACGTATCTCTCACAGCCAGTGTTACAGGTAAAAACGATTATATTATTTGTGACGTCCTAACATATTTATTGTTAAAAAAAAGTAATTTCACACATAATTTAGTAGATGCCTAAACCTTTATTGCTCAAATCGTTTATACATATATTATAACGAAAGATAATCCTTTACGCAAAAGGGTTGAGCTTGAATAGCGGTACAATTATATTGGTAAACTTTTTAATCTTTCCATTATGGGGTTACGTGTAATTTCCGAATTATACATTTTCGATATTAATAACGAACCATTTCCTTTCTGAAAAGGAGTTGAGATCAATATGCATAACTGTATTCATTTAAGAAACTAACTGGCTTCTCGTGACATTAATAAAGTCACTAATAAAATTATGTGCCAGATTTGAAGTACGTCACAACAGGAAATGATTTTCATACAAATTGTATTGTTTTATGTATTCGATCATTAGACAGTTTGATATCACGATTTGAAATGGCGATGATATACTAAATGGTGAGCATGCTAATCAAGTAGACTTCTATTGAATGTGGCCTGTAAAGCTATGACTAAACGAAAAACCAAAAAATACTAAAAGGCATAGCTTATCTTTGCAGTATCGATTGTTCTTTTCGCTGTTCATAAAAAGTTCGTACATACTTACGAATTTAAACTATAGCTTTCTCGGTGTCAGAGCTCGAGAGACCGCCTCTCCATATGGAAAGGGTAGACGCAGTCTGTTACGACGCTCTACTGGAGTTTGGTGATTTTTCAACGTTTTGCAGTAGGTGCGCTGCTCTACTGTTGCGTATAGTTTTTTAAATGCATTTATAATAGCTCATACGTCTTCATTCTATTAACAATATTAAATAATTTTAATTTTCAAGATATACAAGTTATCACACGATGTTTTTCTCTATAACCAAGCACTAAAATTGCAGTTAATAATTTTAATGATCCGCCACTGAGATCGAACTCGTATCACTTACGCACTATAAAATTGTAGGCGTACGCCAATGATCCTGAGCTACAAGGGCCTTCTACAGCAATCAAACTATTTTGTAAACATATATATGTATATTTTTACATATTCAATAAATGTAAATAATGACTGTTCTCTATTTCATTGATAAGAAAAGAAAATGTTCGACAGTTTTCCTCTGGTATCACCTTTGCATGTAAAAGGTTTTGTTGAAGAAATTAATATTTTTTTTTTGCTTTCTTTTAGAGTAGAATTTTGTTGAAGCATTTTACCACATTCTCGGCTATGAAGGAAAACATTGTGAGGAAACTGTGAGGATGACAAATATTTTATCCAAAGTGTTTAGGGTTAAAATCTTTACCTTGTTTCAAAATACTCGTAAAAAATGCTATTAAGATACTTGAACTATTAATAAAGAAGGCACATTATTTAAACTAACAATTGAACGCGTTACTCTATACAGTGTATTCAAACTGCACTACTTTCTAGTGCAGTTTGAATACAAGCAGTCGAAAACTTTTGCTGTAAAATAAGTTATAACCATACCCCGGTAGATAATTTGAACTTGCTAGAGGAATTTATATTTTATGAGAAAAAATTGCGGCGACGTGCCTGAAGTCTGGCCCTTATACAAACTTGTAATTTAAAGCGAGAATTTGGAGAGATAATAAAATAGAAGGTTCTACGTCGATTATTATAAAATTTGATATTCTTAATAATGAAAACTTAAAAATTCCTTGAATTTTATGATTGTTCCAAAATATAAATAAATGAGAGGTTAGTACGGGAGCATTATTTTAAAGATTACATTTAAAAATGTTTGTGGATTCTTTTTTCAATATTTATGTCGAACCACCACGTGTATTTCTGTATATGTATGTGTGTATGTATGTTAGTTTATATGTATGTACATATTTATGTATCATTGTTTATTTATCATAATTATATATTGCTATGAATTTATTTATATGTATTTTGAGTATTTTTTTAAATGATATTTTATATTTATTAGTAGCTTTTAAGGTTCAAATATTAAGTTCTCTTAAATTTAACACCCGCCACATTGTTTCGCTACGCCTTGGGTTGACTGGCAGATAATGCCAACTGGCATTAATCCTTTAAGGGGAAACAATAATGTTTAAATATATAAAATAAAATAAATCTTAAAGCCCCAGTAACATAAACGATCGAATTATGAAGCAGTTAGTCATCAGTCTTTGCATAAAACGTATTGCATATTATAATGAAATCTTTGTAAATAAAAAAGTATAGCGATAATAGAAAATACTCTTTATCACATCATTGAGCTTACGAGTATATTCTGATTTTTTTCAGTATATTTTCATATTATTAACTGAATTGTATACAATAGTGTTTTGTGGATACATTTTACCCATTGATTTGTTTTTTCCTACAAAATTTCCCTATGCAATATATAGGTGATAGGTTTTTTATGTAATCCGCCTTGATAGGCACCAGTATTCAATGTCAAATTGTTAGAACGTCCGTCAATCTACCGTCAATCAATGGCGTGCTGCGCTGTTTCGATTTGACATGCACCGAAGCTAGTGTAATTACAGGATATATGAGACTTAAGAACAGATGTCTCATGGTGCCGAGCGTAGTGCGGTGTAACACGGAAGGCGTAGCACCAGCACCACGCAATTAGTTCTGTGTGACATCACAACTGTGATGGGAAGGCGTGGCACTTACCATCAGGTGAAAGACTTCACTTACTTCTTTTAAAAAATGTGTAACAGGGAATCTACTACCATTTTTCCAAACTATAACCTTAAGTGGTATATCCTGCTTGGTGAAAAACGATGAACTAGTGACCGATTACTACTAATACGACTGGCGCGATGACTCCAAAGCGGATTTTGGCCTCCGACAACAAACGGCGCTATTGAAATCTGCATTACGCGACCCTATTTGTAGTTAGCTACCTAAAGTTTGAGCAGATCTTTCTCTGTTTTGTCAGATGATAACGAACGATATCTGTTGGTGATAGGATGTAGTAACAATAGTGCGAGATTGTTGGTACTGCGCTCACCAGCTCTTCTGATCACCGTGCTGATATAAGGAAGAGTTCCCAATTGTTCTGTTTTCCTCTTCTCTTCTGTTTAGAAAATGTGATGATCTTAGGGTGCCCTGGATAGTTTTTAAGTAGCGTCCTGAGATCTTTAAGTGTCCTGTTAAAATCCTGTGTTTTAAAATTCGCGCGCCATTTCTGCCGACCTGTTTTATCGGTCGGGTCCTTCTACTATGCTCCGATGATTGTCGCTTTTTAAAAAACAAAGAAACAATGTGCACTCAGGTTTTTTATCTGTTCCTCACTACTATTTTCGCCCACTAAAGCTCTATCTAGCCTAGCTATCTGGCTAGGTTGCTATTTAGTTAGTAATAATGTATGTGGTGAGCTATTCATACCCAAGTTTTGATGGTTAGTATGGCAACTCTGGTACAATGCATGTTCGCCATTGCTGGCGTTTTCTAGGATTGGTCTATGTTTAGCAGTGCTCTTAGAAAGAGTGATCAGATGATATTGATTATGAATATTGGGGCTTTGCTGGTGTAGTGGCTCAGCGGAAGTATTCTGGCTGTCGATTCAAGTACCGCACCGAGGATGCTCAGCAGTGGAACATTAACTGGTTTTTACTTGGCCTAATAATTAACAATAACCTGTATTTGCGTATGACCATTTTTAATATTTAGTAAAGTCAGTGCTGATACCCCTTTAGTTTTCACGCACAGAGTAAATTAGAGTACAGTCACGCCTTTTTCCCATATAACGGATAGGCGGAGACCACTCTCATAGCCCACTTTTCGCCTCCGCGGGAAACGAGACGTGACGTATGGTGAACCACGTCGCCGCCATTTTGTTACGATACAAAAATTCGCGTTCCCACGAGCAGTATAATGTCAGCATTGCATATTATGATGTTGTGTACTTCACGAATATACTCGTAGTCTGTCCGTATAATAATAGCTTAGCCGTTTCACTCCGTGGGAGACCTGACGGTCTTTTACAGTGACATCGTAACCGAGCCTATTTCGTTACAAATGGATTGGTATATAGTCTGGTACCGCCATTCCACTGCGTTTTTGTAATTTTCAAATATATTTATTATCAAAAAATTATACTCCGCTGCACAGTCATGGATGCAAGTTTTGTTCTGTGCTTAGCTGTAGGACGTTTTTACATTATCGGTGGTTACTTTTATTAATTCAGTCATTTTCTGAAAATAATAAGAAATATTAATATAATAATTTTTATAAGCACCTCAAGTAACAAATACAAAAAGTCATATTTTTTAACTTCATGATAAAACGCGTTCATCCACGGCGTTGAATGTAGTGCAATTTGAACACAAGAAGTGCAAAACTTTTGCTGTAAAATAAGTTTTAACCATACCCAGGGAGATCGCTTGAACTTGCTAGGGGAATTTGTTTTATGAGGAAAAATTGAGGCTACGTGATAAGTCTGGCACCTAATATGAACTTAAAAAATGGGTGATTGATGAAGAGAAATCCGGGATGCATAATTCGTCATATTTTGAAAGGTGCAACCGGGGAGAATCCACCTTACGTTTCTAGTCTGTACTATGTTGATTTTGGTTTGGTGGTTTTTAAGTGTAGTCGAAATATTTTTTCGACTATTCTTAGTCGACTTCTTCGATGAGAGTTAGAAGAGATTTTTTTTTATGGAATAAGGGGCAAACGAGCAAGCGGCTGATGGTAAGTGATCACCGCCGCCCATGAACATCTACAATACCAGAGGAATAGCAGATGCGTTGCCTTTGAGAAAGGAATAGGCTCTTTTCTTGAAGGTCCTAAGTCATATCGGTCCGGAAAAACCGCTGGCGGCAGCAGATTCCATAAAGTGCTTGTGCGTGGCAAAAAATTACGCGAAAAACGCACTGTGCTGGAATGCCAACCATCAAGGTGGTGACGATGGAATTTTGCGCTGCGCCGCAATGTGCGATGGTGAAAATCAGCGGCTAGAATTAATCCGAACAATTTCTCGGAACACTCCCCATGGTAGATCCTATAAAAAATGCAACATCTCTTCGCAAAGCTAGGGGATCAAGCCGATCAGATAGAACATGGTCGTCGACGATTCGAGCAGCTCTTCGTTGAATGCGGTCAAATGGAAGTAGCTGACACTGGGGCGCCCAGAGATGAGAACAGTACTCGTGTGCGGCCGAACCTGCGCTTTATAAAGTTGCAAGCGTTGGGCCGGCATGAAGTACTGCCGCGCACTACTGAGCATGCCAAGCTTTTTGAAAGCCAATTTGGCGTAAAGGTCGAATTTGAGTACAACGTTATCGTGCAACATAACAAATGTTTATGGAATTTTAAGAAATTTACTAAGAATAATTAAAAACAAATAAAATAATCTGCCTAAGGTTTTCATTACATTTTTTTTACTATCGCACACGTGGTAAATTAGCACTAGGTAATTATTAGTTTAGCGGTTTTGGCACCGGAGATTTAACCTCGATTTCTCATGTACTGTAAAAGTTGGAAAGCGAACCTTCGGCTACTGAGCAACACCGATGGTTATCGTTGAGAATGATTGGAGTGAAATAAATTGGTATTTCCTTGTAAAGCTCTTTTTTCGAGTGTGTAAATGTTACTGGTGGTAGGATTCCTATGCAGAAATCCGTCTAGGTAGGTACCGCCCCGGGACCAGTTATTCTGCCGTGAAGCAGCAGTGTGTAAACATTACTGTGTTTCGGTTTGAAGGGCACTGTGAGTTAGTGCAATCACTGGGCATATGAGACTTAAGAACTGATGTTATTGGATGACGGGCGCAGTATGGAGAAAATTTCTGGGTGAAACAGCATTTGTTATGGGCAAACGTTGCACTTACCATCAGGTGAAAGGTTTGCTCGTTTCGTCACTTATCCAATAAAAAAAGACTGATTATCTAGAGTAATCAAAGCATCCATACAAGCAAGTAATCAGCAATTCACTTGATTGCTGATGATATGTAGAAAATATTCCAAGCAACATTATTTAATAAGAATATCCAAAAAGTATTAGTAGTAATAGTTATACGCATTTATAAACACAAGCTACAAAAACTTTAGTCTTTTAAAATACAAATTTCATAGTGCATTTTCAAACGAAGGCACATACATTCAGTGATTCGACAGAATCAAATATGTTGTGACACAACGTAGGAAATCACTTAGCGTATGACAAATAGTGCGCCAGTGACAGGCTTTTAACGAATATTGTAAGAAAATTCTCTCGTTTTTTTTTGGTGTATTATCAAGATGTACATTTTCAAGATAGACTAATTGTCGGCTCGTCTGGTGCATTGGCTAAGTGATTGGCTTTTGGGTTAAAGGCGGATTCGTATAGCGCACGTGACATATTTTTGTATGTCCTACAGATTTTGGGCTTGGCTTGGACTATTTCTGTATCTTTTGTCTGTAAAACTCATCCACGATACAGGCGAATGACAGTTTGTTTTGTATTAAAACCGCAATCCCACACAGTGCACTTTCATCCCATTCCATTTTTTTTTATTTTATTGTCCAAATTTTCTTATATTTTTTACTTGCTTCTGATTGTCAGTATCTTTCGACGAAGCTGTCAAGGCCGCGGAGCCAAATGCGCTACTCATCATGCACATGTAAAAAAAAATACGCTCAGTTTTCTCCCGTGAGTGTGTTTTACATTTTTACAAAATAAAAGATTTTCCTGGAACATTAGAATAAATAAACTGCGATTGCCAACCCGCTTGCCTAGTGTGGCGACTATGGCAAAATTCCCCCAAAAATGGGAGCTACAAACTTTTGTGGCCATCTATGGAGGAAGCCTATGTTCAGCAGTGGACTAGTGATAAGCTGAAATGATGATGATGAAAATAAAAGTAAATATACAATACGTAGATGTGGTATGCCAACGTAACGTACCAAGAAACTTCAGTATATATGACAAATTGTACAACTATGATATGTTTTTATCGTATTTGCGCGGAACTAGCATTTTTGATTGATTACTGGGTGTTAATTTTATTGTAGAAAATGCATTGATGATTGATATAGCCTGAAAATTTCGTAGTCGGAATAGTTTTTTTTATTGGATAAAGTGATGAAACGAGCAAAACGTTCACATAATGCTAAGTGCAACATCTGGCCATAGCAAATGCTGTGCCACTTAAAAAATGTGTGCGTGACACCACAATGCGCCCGTCGCCGTTCTCAAATCTCATATGCCCAGTGATTACACGAGCTTACAGTCCTTTCAAACCGAGACACAGTAATGTTTGCACACTACTGCTTCACGGCGGAATAAATGGCTCTGGGGTGGTACCTACCTAGCCGGATTCCTGCATATGTATCTAAGATATAAAAGTTATTTTTAACCGAACCTATGTCTATTAATATTATAATTTTATATTACCTAAGTATTTACATATCTATGTAAATTTAAGCGACTTACCACTGACTCATTACGACATCTCCGAAATTGGGAAATACCTATTGACTTAAAATAGCAATCGTATTCAATTCCCGACATAAACCTCTACTAAGAATGGATTTTGAGTCTCTAAAATATTTAAAATTATTATTTCAGAGATCATATCATCCAAGGTTACAGATAAACATTTTGACGTTAAAAGAGGTTTTATTTCATTTTAAAAATTTCTGTGAAATATTTATTCAAGGTTCTCATATGAATATTTGTCATAATATCAGATAAGTATCAAAAACATGCGATTTAACCCAAATATTGTTTTTCTATAGAAATAATTAATAATCTTAAATCTCTTTGTAAGTGGTAATAATTAAGGTCCATAATTCATTTACGTAAATGTGCTTTACGTAATCCTGTGCACATTTGATTTTGAATATAGACTCATATTGTTCGCTTCGTTCCTGTCACAGGAATAGGAGTCATGACACAACATTCGGTAAATTAATTTCAGACAACATTAATTATTTTGACAGCCGATAGCAGTACACATAAGAGCTAGTGTTGATTGATAAGTTGATGACATTGTAAAATAATTCAAATTGCCTTTTAAAATATTCTCAACTTATATTCTAAACAATAGCCGTAGAAAGACGATAGGCTGGCAGTGAAAACTGGACATTAACTTTCAATCCTTCCCTTTACAATAAATTCCTAAACGCCGCGTTAGGTTTAGGTACTATCTATTTCGTTATATGTAATGTTTGTGTAATCATGGTGTAATTTCGCACAGCCTGCAACATATAATGTTGAAAGCACATGATTTATGTTCAAAAGGGCTTTTTTCAGCGCTTAAATAAACCGTTGCTGTGTGCATTCATTAGAAACAAATAAATGTTTATTGCAAATAGTAACTGAACGGCTTAAAAGTGGTTTTTTTAATTAGTTTAGAATTACTTTTTTTTGAGGTGATATGAATGTTTTAGGTAAAGCGCTGTTACCTTACGCGCGTCGCGTTGGTTGTCTAAGGGATTATCGAAATTTAGGTTTTCAGTGTCAGATGTGTTAAATAATGTTTAAAATCTTACAAACCTTGAGGAGCCTTGTAAGAAATCTAGGTTGTCTAACAAATAACAAATATTTCTATGATACGTGAAGAACATTTGTGCAAAACACAAATTGTTGGTTTTCGGGTCCGGTTGTGTTGTGCATGTGCAAAATATGTCTGTAAAACGCACACACTCAAAAAAAAGGAAAAGGAAAAAACAGAAGAGACTTCTCTCAAAAAAGCAAGCAAATTTATATATTATAAAGATACATTTATATTATTGTTATTTTACTTTTTTAAAACACCAAATTGACATAATTTTATCACTTGCATGACTCTTTAACGTTATAAATATAACTTTGTAAAGTTTTGTGTAATGATATATAAAAAGATATATTCGTCAATTTACCTGTATCCTGTACCTTAGTATGATGTTAACTGCTCCTTATTGAGCGATTTATTTGTAAGCTTTTAAATACTTGTATATGAAGGCTAGGTTTTTTAAATACGGATTTATATACATGCTATAATATCAGCGTGAGGAATTACGTGGACAGATGTTGAGTAATAGAATTTATAAATATTTTATGTTGGCGTATAATTAAATTTGAAATTTGAAATATTATTGACGAATGTAAAAGAAATCGCTCGTAGTATAAGTAATGTCACCATTTATTTTTTCTCTCAGAGCGGGGCGGACTTTAATTGATATTGTTTTAAAAATAAAACACATGTTTATGACATTAGTTATAAAATGCTTATTTTTTTAAATTAAAAATAAGTACTAATCTTGTGTAATCTGGCGGGCAGCATTTTATATTTTTCGATTGAGTAAATTTTGTTTAATGTATAAAGTTTAGGTACTGTCACGCTCATAGCGGCACGTAGGGCCACGTTAAGTATTAGGTCACTTATGAGTTGTAATTAACACTAATATCGTGAGTACTATAATATCATCATCAAGCATATATTGTAATAGAACATCGTGGTACTATGCTTCTATTTTTTTTAATATAAAGTACTTCACGGTAGAATTTCTCCTACATCGTAGGTGTGTTTTATATTTAAATTTCACATGCATAACACAACTGCTCGGAAACCAGCAATTTTCTGGAATTCGAACCCGCGACGTAGAAGTCAGGTACTCTGACTACTAGGCCACGCGGTCGTTCTTTGTATAACTTGATACATCGATAATACTTTGTATTTCAAAAATAATATAAGTTTGATTTAAATATAATTTATTCATTAAGATTCTTCTTTCAGGAGACATGATTACTATCCTTGTTTAAATAAATCCATGAATCCATCGCTTACATCATGAAAAACTTTTAGAACCTTCACTGCTTCATGAAGTCCTTCATTTATCTCACCTTTGACTTTATTCTTGGTTTCTGCAACGAATTAGGAAAATGCATGAAATTTTAATATTTGCGTTATAAAATTACTATAGAGAGCGGCTTAAGAGAATCTACCACCCCATCTCATCCCGTGGGTGTCGTAAAAGTCGACAGAGGGAAAATAAAAACCAGGAGATGGGTAGCAGAATTTTCCAGTAACATCTGAATAAATAAACTGCGGTTGCCAACCCGCCTGCCAATCGTGGCAACTATGGCCAAATCCCTCCAAAATGAGAGCTACTAGCTTTTGTGGCAGTCTATGGAGGTGCCCTATGTTCAGCAGTGGACTAGTGATAGGCTGAGATGATGATGATGATAATGAATTTTAAAGACTACTAAAATTATTGTAATATGTCATAACATCTGTAAGAGTATTACATGAGTGGTTTTATAACCAAGGTAACGTCAAAATGTTAGATTTTTAAAAAGAAAAGGTATATATTAGCATTCAGACTAATAACATTGACAACCTAAGACATATAAAATTAATAATGAACGCATTATTAGGAACTGAGGCAAGACTGTACGTACTCTGTAAATGTGATAATACATTAAAAGGAGGTGGTCCACTCTTTGTCACTGAATACTTAGGAGAATTATCCTCTTCGGTGGTTGTAACTTGTAAGTGTGAATTAATATCTTGCTTCTGATTATAATTTCTGGTAATAGGTAAGTCATAAACATCGTCAAGTTGTGATGTATCTACAGCGGCACTATATGATACGGTTACACTTTTATCGTCAACAAGGTCGTTTGAAGTTGTAACATCATTAACAGAGGTCCGGTTAGATTCCGAAATACTTTCTGTCGATTGAACTGACGTATCTTGTGCACTGTATGATGTAGTTGCACTTTTATCATCAGCAAGGTCGTCTAAAGTTGTAACATTATTAACAGAAGTCCGGTTAGATTCCGAAATACTTTCTGTCGATTGAACTGACGTATCTTGTGCACTGTATGATGTAGTTGCACTTTTATCATCAGCAAGGTCGTCTAAAGTTGTAACATCATTAACAGAAGTCTTGTTAGATTCCGAAATACTTTCTGTCGATTGAACTGGCGTATCTTGTGCTAAAGTATTTATACAACAATGGATCTAAAATTCAGAAATATTGTAAAAAAAAATATTAATGGGTAAGTAATTATTCTCTTAAATAAGCTAATTTGTTTATTTTAATAGCTACACACTATACATTCTTAAATATTAATGTAATAATTACCAAAAAAAGTAGTTTAAAACTCGTCATGCTTACTCCTTTCAACTGGTACACTACAACGTTTCAAATAAGATTTCGATTTATTATTATAGCCCCTAAAAGTTATCAGTCACACAACGTCACATTCTTTTACGAATGAATTATAATGGGTTTTGTTCACGATTAGTTCTAGTTGAAATGTTGCTACAGTATTAGCTAAGGTTATTGTCTTATTTAGAAAACCTAGGTTGATGTGATGACGATAATGAAAACAAAAAAAAAATACAATCCGTTGATGTGGTATGCCAACGTAATGTACGAAGAAACTTCAATATATATGACAAATAGTTCAACGATGATATGCTTTTATCGTCTTAGTGCGATAGTAAAACTGATTGATTACAGGGTATGAATGTTGGTTTTGAAAATGCATTGATGATTGATAGAGTTGAGAATTTTGTAAGCGAAATATGTATTTGAGATATTAATGTCATCGTTAACTAAGTCGGAATCTATGTCCCTTTATATATATCTATATTTGGATATAAGTATAAGAAACTTACCACTGACTCATGAATTATTATGAAGTATAAGAAACTTACCAGTGACTTATGACGATATTATCTCCTAAATTACAGGAGCTACTGACTTGAAATTTAGCAATGGTATTCCTTTCCCTACAGAAACACCGCCTAAGAATGAATTTTACGAACATTTACTGCTAATTGTATAATCGTGCTTCTGCTGTTTTTATTTATACAAACTTAAATATAAGAATAACTTCTGTACGAATTCTAGGCAGGTCTGCTAATATTATATATAGGAGAGATACTTAACCATAATAGATCAGAGATATTCGCACTTGGGTTACAAGAAAAAATCATCACTGCTTAATAATTATTTTATTGCAGATCTATTATTTTGTATCTGTCTTCTAAAATATTAAATATTATTATATTAGAGATCATATCATCCAAGGTTACATGTGAACATTTTAACCTTGGAAAGAGGTTTTAATTCATTTTTAAATGTTGTGCCGAATACTAAACGGTTCTCATATTTTTTTTTATTGTAGAAAGTGACGAAACTTGCATTACGTTAACCTGATGGTAAGTGCAACGTCCGCCCACAACAAATGCTGTGTCACCCAGAATATTTCTGTGTGACACCACACTGCGCCCATCACCCTGAGACATCAGTACCGAACTGCTCAATACTGCTTCAAGGCAGAATAACTAGCCCTAGGGTGGTACCTATCTAGACGGATTTCTGCTACTACCACCACCTTCCATATAAATATTTGTGATGATATTTATCAGATAAATATCAAAAACATTAGATTTAACCCAAATATAGCTTTTTATATAGATTTTATATACAAATGTTTAGATTTTTATAGCAATGTTATATAGAAATTTTAAATACTTTAAATCTTATATAAAAAACTTTATGCTCTTTATAAGTGGCGATAGGTAAGGTTTATAATTTAATTACATAAATGTGGTTAATTATTCATTTGATTTTAAATATAGATCCATAGTGTTCGTTTCGTTCCTGTCACGGGCTATTTATCATAATATCAGATAACTATCAAAAACATGCGATTTAACCCAAATATTGTTTTTCTTTAGAAATAATCAATAATCTTAAATTCCTTTGTGAGTGGTAATAAGTAAGGTCCATAATTCATTTACGTAAATGTGCTTTACGTAATCCTGTGCACATTTGTTTTTGAATATGAGTCGGGACAGCATTCAGTAAATTAATTACAGACAACATTAATTATTTTGACAGCCGATAGCAGTACACATACGAGCTAACGCTGATTGATAAGTTTATGACATTGTACAATTATTCTAATTGCCTTTTAAAATATTCTCAAGTTATATGCTTAACAAAAGCCCTATCACTTAGGCACTATCTATTTCGTAATATGTAATGTGTAATCATGGTGTGATTTCCCACAGCCTGCAACATATACTGTTGAAAGCACTTTCGATTTATGTTCAAATGGTTTTTTTTCAGCGCTTAAATAAACCGTTGCTGTGTGCATTCATTAGAAACATAAATGTTTAATGCAAATAGTAACAGAACGACAAAAACGTGTTTTTTATTTGTTTAGAATTACTGTTTTTTGAGGTGATATGAATGTTTGAGCTAAAGCGCTGTTACCTTAGAAGCACATTGGTTGTCTAAGGGATTATCGAAATTTAGCGTTACCCTGTATCTGATTTGCATAAATTTTGTCATTTGTTTAATAATGTTTCAAATCTTACAAACCTTGGGAGCCGTGCTAGCAAGCTTATCCGAGTCTAATCTAAGGTCAAATAAGAAATATTTCGATGACATGGGAAGTCTGAAAATTTAAAGCATGGCGGTTTTCTGGTCTGAACGAGAGGAGAGACTCCTCTCAAAAAAAGCATGCAAAGGAGAGAGACATTTATATCTTGTTACTTTACTTTTTTAAAACACTAAATAAATAGCATTTTAGCACTTGTATAGTACTTTAACGTAATAAATATAAAATTTGAATTAGCTGTATTATATTTTTGTTTACTTGTTATACCGTATGGTAGCGGCCTAAGAGAATCTAACACCACATCCCATCCCGTGGGTGTCGTACAAGTCAACAGAGGGAAATTAAAACCAGAAGATGGTAGCAGCATCTTCCTGGAACATCTGAAAAAATAAACTGCGGTTGCCAACTCCCCTGCCAAGCGTGGCAACTATGGCAAAATCCCTCCAATATGAGAGCTACAAACTTTTGTGGCTATCTATGGGGAGGCCTATGATCAGCAGTGGACGTGTGATAGGCTGAAAGGACGACGACAATACTGTATTGTATTTAAGAGTAATTTAACTTTGGAAAGATTCGTATAACGACAAATACTTCTTATATTCGTCAATTTATGATTGAGTATGATGATTACAGCTCTTTCTAGTGCGAGTTCATTTATTTTGTAAGCCTATTAATACTTATTTATAAAGGAATGTGAAATACGTTTTTTTTTTGTATAACATCAGCGTTAGGGAAGATACGGACAAATGTTGAGTAATAGAATAAGCAAATATTTAAGTTGGCTTACAATTGCATATCAAATTTGAAATAATATTTACGAATGTAAAAAATGCAGACAAACCTACTGGCAGTATTAGTAATGTGACCATTTATTTTTTCCCTCATAGCGGGACGACCTTAAATTGATATTGTTTTAACCACAAAACGTAAAAAAGAAAGTACGAGTAAGTACTAATCCTATGTAATCTGGTGGGCTGGATTTTATACTTTTAGAATGGGCACACGGGGCGGCTTAAGAACGATGAAATGTTATCACCAACCTTATATTATCATTATAACATCTAATTAAGCTTCTATTTGTTTTTTAATATAAAACGCTCCACAGTAGGATTTTTCCTTTATCGTAAGAGCGTTTCAGACAGATGAATTTCACTTGCACAACGCAACCAGAGCCGAAAACCAATAATTTGTGTTTCTGCACAAATGTTGGCTCTGGGTGGAATTGACCACTAGGCCACGGGGTCGTT
This sequence comes from Luehdorfia chinensis, assembly GCA_019845155.1. Taxonomy (NCBI): domain Eukaryota; kingdom Metazoa; phylum Arthropoda; class Insecta; order Lepidoptera; family Papilionidae; genus Luehdorfia; species Luehdorfia chinensis. Next base: position 4,513,993 of record JAHVAK010000125.1, read on the forward strand.
CTTTGTATTAGACGTCAGTGAAGTTAACAAATGTTATATATACATTTAGAAATTAACACGTCGTTAACGATTTGTATTTCAAAAATAATACCAAAAATCATTTTAATTTAAATTTATTTTTCAAGTTTCTTCTTCGAGGAGACATTATTATTTTCCTTATTTTATTTATTCATCATGAAAATATTTTAGAACCTTCATTGCTTCTTGAAGTCCTTCATTTAACTCACCTTTGACTTTGTTCGTAGCATCTGTAACGAAATAGATGTATGAATGTAAAATGATTGGTAAGTTAATTAATTTTATAACTAAGGTGACGTCGAAATGTTAGATTTTTAAAAGAATAGGCCATTCAGAATTTCAGACTTACAAAATTGACAAACTAAGTCACGTAAAATTATTAATAAACGCATTATTACGAACTGAGGCAAGACTGTACGTACTCTGTAAATGTGATAATACATTGAAAGAAGATGGTCCACTCTTACCCCCGGAATAGTTAGGAGAATTATCCTCTTCATTGGTTGTAACTTGCTTCTGATTATAATTTCCGGTAATGGGCAAGCCATAAACATCGTTAACTTGTGATGTATCTCCAGCAGCACCATATGATGAGGTTGTACTTTTGTCATCAACGAGGTCTTTAGAAGTTGTAGCGTCTTTAACAGAAGTTTCTTTAGATTCCGAAATACTTTCTATTGATTCAACTGACGTTTCTTGTGCATTATATCCTGCAGTTGCACTTTTGTCATCAGCAGGACCATTTAAATTTTTCTCATCATTAACAGAAGTCTGATAAGATTTTGGAGTACTTTCTGTCGATTGAACTGACGTATCTTGTGCACTGTACGATGAAGTTGCACTTTTATCATCAACAACGTCGCCTAAAGTTGTAACATCATTAACATAAGTCTGGTCAGGTTCCGAAATACTTTTCGACGATTTTAATGACGTATCTTGTGCACTGTACGATGAAGTTGCACTTTTATCATCAACGAGGTCGCCTTTAGTAGTAACATCATTAACAGAAGTCTGGTTAGGTTCCGAAATACTTTTTGTCGATGGCACTGACGAATATTGTGTTAAAGTTTTTTGTATGCAACAGTAAATCTAAAATTCAGAATAATTGTAAATAAAATAATCAATGGGTAAGTAATTAATTATTCTTTTAAATCTGCTAATTTATTTATCTTGATAGCTACACACTACACTTCCTTGAATATTAATGTAATACTTACCAAAAAAATCAGTTTAAAAGACGTCATGCTTACTCCTTTCAAGTTGTATATACTTCACCTCACATCTCCGTACGTAACATTTGAAATACAATTTCCATTTATTATTATAGCAAGTTATAAGTCACACAATGTCACATTCTTTTACGAATGAATAATAATGGTTTTTGTTCGCGATTAGTTCTAGTTGAAATGTTGCTACAGTATTAGCTAAGGGTATTCTCTGATTTAAAAAAAAACCTTTTATTTTATTTGTATAGTGATATTGTTATATTACCTAATTGTTTCTACAGTATTTGTTCTTCGAAATAAAGTTTCCTTTAAAGTTTTATTAATTCAAATAAATCGCGCCACGGGAATAATTTTTATTTCCTTGACACATCGATATTCGCGGAGGTCGTATGCAGTATTAATGAAATCAAGATTGTAGTAATTTGAATTTCGTAACTAACAAGAACTGTTGTAACATCTTTAGGTAGCTTCTGCTTATTTATTGTGGGTAATGTACGGAACTTTGTAGATCAAATGTGTTAATTTTAGCCAATTAAGTTATTGTTTTCTTCTGCTTTTTAATGAAATTTTTCTGATTCTTTAATGAGGTTTTTCCTTACGAACTACTTTTCAACTATGATTATAAATATAACTTTTAATGTGTTTGTATTACAAAGTAAGTGAGTGCATTTCGCGCAGTATCGTGATCATGAACAGATGACGCCATCTACCTTCTTAAAAGAATGTAAACTACTCCTATCGACGGCAGTCACGCGTGTTAGTTGAACATATTGTCAACAGATGGCGCTTTTTACAATTTTAAATATTTTTTCGAGAAAACATAAATTTTAAGATATTTACTTATTTTTCGTCATTACACGAAAAATAATCTTCAAAAATGGTGTACAAACATTTTTACACCGTATTAAGAGAGATATTTCATATCGACAAAAAAAACCTTTGAGAAATAATGTATATATATTAATAATCATTCAAAATGCATCCTTGTGCTCATAGCTCAGCGTGGAAAGACTTTTCCAATACTACAAAATTAGTTATTTCCAAGATCAAGAAAGTAGGGAAGTGATGGGAGACTAGATAAGAAATCTCAGTAGGCATAAGAAACAGGTTTTTACTGTACACCGTCAAATATTTTCTGTGGACTCCAAAAAAATTTAAAGTCACCGTGAGTGGTATCTGTTGGGCTTGATTGGGCTTGGGTTGTAATAATATTCCTTTTTATTTATTCAAAATACAGCTCATTTTCGTTGATTATTAAACATTTACGAAAGCACGACTTCAAATTTCTGTCGGATCAGGAGTTATTACTGCCATAAGAATACGCGCAAACACAACGGCACTTACTGGTCTTAACCAATACATCATCATCATCACTTCAGCCGATCACTAGTCCACTGCTGAACATAGGCCTCCCCCAAAGATTGCCACATAAATTTGTGGCTCTCATTCCGAGGGGATTTTGCTATAGTTGCCACGCTTGGCAGGTGGGTTGGCAACCGAAATTTATTTATTCAGATGTTTCAGGAAGATGCTGTTGCCTATCTCCTGGTGTTATTTTCCCTCTGTTGACTTTTACAACACCCACGGGATGAGATCGGGTCGTAGATTCTCCTAAGCCGCCATCACACCGCCAATATAAACTAACCAATAATTTTAACCGCCCGATAATTTTAACGGAACTTACTCTGACCGTCCGGTCCCACCTATCGCGTAAGTTCGAGTTCTAACTGTACCTCACTTAGATCTCTTTTAATACATTCATACACATAGTTGAGCCTTTTTCCTATATCAGGGGCATGCAGAGGCTAAGCAAGTAGCCCCCTTTTCGCCCCTGTGAAGTGACGGGACCACGTCGCCATTTTGGTACGAGTCAAAACTCTACAACTCCGGTTTTACTTTTATTAAATGCGATTTTACGTTTAACCTTTCTATATGTGTTTATCGTCGAAGTATTGTTCAATTATGTTATAATTTTCTAGAAATTCTCTTCGGGTAGCGCAGAAGTCGTCTGGAATTATTCTATAGATTCTAAGATTCTTTGTTTAACATTCTTATATAAGTTATCAGAATGTATAAGCTATCACATCTAAAATTGTTAATAACGATTTTAAGTGCTGATTTACCACGTGCTCGGCGAAGACGGAAAACATCGTGAGGAAACCTGCATGTCTGAGAAATAAAATATATATCGAGGGCATGTGAAGACCGCCAACCCGAATTGAGCAGCGTAGCGGACTGTTCCCGTCTCAAAAACTCAGAAATGAGAGTATACTTTACTTTTTTTTATTAGAAACCTGCCAGTATCAAATTCATTTGGAGTTTGGGTATGATAGTTATGTTGCTCGCAACAATAGTTTTCCCTATTTATTGCCACAATGCTTGGTCCGGAGCCAGCCATATCCATCGACTTTCCGCCGAACTGCACAAGTCGTCGTTCCATCTATCTTAGCCGCCAATTTTTATCGACCCTACAATAAATGTCAGGAACACGGCGGTGGATCTTTCTTTACTTAAATAAACTGGCGGTAATGTAACATTTAAATTTTGTCATAATGGGCTGTAGTCATTTTTCTATAACTATTTTAAGTTCTAGCACGATAGAAAAAAGCCGTGGCACCTCAGGGGCCGGACACTTGCCTTAAATTTCATAGTACGCGATTGATCTTAGTTCGATGTCTGGTGCCGGCACCTCTTAATTTTTTTATGCAATTTTAAGTGCTGATTTACCACATACTCATTAGCGACACAAAACACTTGAAACCGGCAAGTCAGGGGTATAAAATATTTTCAAGATGTGTAAAGTCTGCCAACCCGTATTGAGGTAGCGTGGCGGACTCTTGCTGTCTCCAAAACCCTCTCAGAAATTAGAGGAAGCTTGTGTTCAGCAGTGAGACATTTATTGGCTGTTACTCATTGATAAATAAAAATCTTGTATATCAGTGCTCTTACTTCACTTTACATCTTAAGGGAAACAAAAGGTTTACATCTTTATATAAGTATCTCACTATACTCTATGATATCTATATGATATGATATGAGCACATTGGCGCTAATAATACAACGATTAGACTTTTGATAATAAATTAAAAATAATAATTATTGTTTTATTGAAATTAACTGACGAGATGAGTAGCTCTGGTGGTAAGAACCACACCAGCTGACACCCAGAATTTTTGGGAAGATCTGTGAAGCACCGCAATTCGGTCGTCACTATGAGACATCGGTTCTTAAGTCTCATATACTCTGTAATTACACCAGTTTAGTGCTGTTCAGACCAAAACATATTTTACTGGTGGTAAGATTCCTATATAGGAATCACCACCGGTAAAATATTCTATGTGTTAGTCTCCCCCCCCCCGGTCTCCCGGTGCTCATATGTGCTGCAAAATACTGCAAACTTCGGGAGGATAAAATAAATAAAACGTTTTAAAATCCTGATTTCTTTTTATTTCTTATGTATTTGACTAATTATAAGAAAGAATTAAGTATGGATGGTTATAAAGTAGTAGTAAACAGCCATACGCACAAAAATATCAATATTCTGTAACGTTGCAGTTACATGACCATAAATTGGGCCTAATCTTTCTTAATGCAATAATATTTCAATTAGATTAATTCTTCAAATTTAAAAATTATAACTTAACACGCACACTTCAATTTAAATTTTATATACATATTAGCGCCGGGCATCGCAATGCGTACCCGCGTTAATCTAAAATAACATTCACACTTACCTTCCTATGACTGATCGCGACGTACAAGTTTCTTTTGTCTCCGTTCGCGTGACGTCATGGAAGATTCGAGACCCGAGCGAGGTATTTATTACCTTCGGCCATTTGACTGGGGCGACCATTCTGCACCCGGTCAGTTAGGTACACACAAGTCTCCTGTCGGACTTTATGTACGTTGTGCTGTACCTACCTTAGCTGCATACATTTCGGTTGCATAATTAAATCTCGCAATCAGTTATTTTAGTTCATCCCCATATTGGGGTTCAAGGTTCAGATGAAGAACGATCTTGAGGTCCGCACGACTGCCTACCGGAAACCTGCCATGCGACCGTGACGCCGCGTGGTCATTCATCACCGCCGTCCCTCCAACGTCACGGGCAACCCGACGGTGCCTTCAACCAGCGTGTCACGCAGACCGCCAGGGGAGTACCGGACTACGTCTGCATCAATTAGGCGGGCCACTACACCCACGACCTACCATTTTATTTTATTTTTTCCCTTTTCATTAAATCTTATTGTGTTGACAAGGGTAGTTCTTTCATTCATTTTTATTAACTACACCCCGCCTGTCACACTGGCGCCCTTTAACGTGGTAGTATATGGCCTAATTTTTGCTTACGTATATTAGTAGTTAGTTGTGGTGTGCTTTTAATTTTGTGAAACGTTATTTTTTTTCTTTGGTTACAAGTAACTAAGGTGTACTTAGCCTATACGTATTTTATATAATTTTATTTTTTTACAAACATTTTTATTATATTTTGTCTCTTTGATGTTTCTGAGCACTTTATAGTCGACATATTTCGACTTGCTCAGAACACTTTTACATTTTTAAAAGTATAGTCAGGTGACAATGATTTTTGTTTTTTTTGTAATTGAAATTAACTTTATTATTTTATTGTATTTTTTTTAAAAAGAGTTACACTAAGTACACACTAGTTGCATTTTTCTATTTTTTTTGCTGTGTTTTTTGATTTCTGCTGATTTTTTATTTTATTTTGTTTTAAGCTGATTATTAACCAAGAACGTTAAATTAATTAATTTTTATTGTAACAGATTGGAGTAATCTTTTTGCTTTTATTGCTTTTATATTTTAACGCCTCTATTCAACACTTACCTAATTACTTTATATTTTTTCTTTTTTTTTTTTTTTTTTTAACATGTCTTTTCCGGTTAAATTTTTATCTCTTCAAAAGAGTGAGTTAGAGTACGAGGTAGCTATTAGAGGTACAACACCAGCAACAACCGTACAAGATTTACGCAAGCAAATTGCTAAATTAGGGCCTCAGTTTCCTTCGGAAGATATTTTGGATAGTCCGTTTAAAGCTTCTGATGACCTAAATGGCGTTAATGAAGTACTTAAAAAGATTTCCTCTAACATAGAGTCACAACCAGATAGAAACACAGTTCTGCGTACCCAAAACCTTATTTATCACGTATATCACCGTCTCAATCGAATAACGCGTGATGATGCTACACAATCATTATATGACAAATGTGTTAGTCAATTTAAAATGTATTTAGACAAATTAGAATCTCTTAAGGATTCTAGCATTGATAACCTAATTTCATCATCTAAAAGCGAGATCTCAGATTCCACCGGACCTCTTAATATTTCAGTTCACTGCGATCGCGGAATTTCAAGCGAAATTTGCAAAATAAAATATAACGGCAAGAGTTGCGTTCGATCATTTATCCAACGCATCTCTGAATTTTGTCACGCAAGAAACATCTCAAGTTCTACTATTCTATCCTTTGCCACTGAAATTTTTACTGAAGATGCCTTACATTGGTATAGGAGTATTAAAGATCAGGTTTCAGGCTGGGATGACCTCATTGAGTTCCTAAAAAAAGATTTCGACCAATCTGACTATGATTACAGATTGCTTTCCGAGATTCGTTTAAGAACTCAAGGAGAATCTGAGAATATAACAGTATATTTGTCGATAATGTCGGGATTGTTTTCGCGTTTATCGAAAACAGTTACGGAAGACGACAGGTTAGAAATAATCCTCCATAATATACGACCAGCATATGCTAATACCCTAGTTACATCTTCAGGCGTTAAAACCATTGCAGATCTTAAAACTGTCTGTCGTAATTATGAGGATGTTCAAGCTCGTTTGGCTCATTTTCATGAACCACCCAAATTAACGTCAAACACTTTAGCACCTGAATTTGCTTATGTAAGTGATAAAGTAAAAACAGACCCAAAACCAAACTTTAATAATTTTTCCAAATTTAATAAACATAATTTCAATAATAAATATAAAAATAATAATAACTGTGGTGAAAGTCCCAGTTATATACATGCAGTAGACTTAAATAAAAATAAAAATCGTTTTTGTCCTCGGTGCCGTGATAACACTCATAATTTACGACAGTGTCATTTAAATAAAGAGGGAATTTTTTGTTTTGTTTGTGGCCGTAAAGGTGTTAAAACACCTCAGTGTCCCGACTGTTCTAAAAATAAAGCATCGTGTTCAAAAAACTGAACAGGAAGAATTGTACCGATGAAGCTTCTAAGAGTAATTTTAATATTGATGAATGGAAGTCATGGCTTCAAACAATCAATCTTTATTTCCATACTTACAAAATCGATACAATTCTTCATAACAAACCTAACGATAACCGACCTTATGTCAATATCACAATAAATAGCATTTCTATGCGTGGTCTTCTTGATTCGGGCTCAGCTATTACAGTTATTGGCAACAACGCTCATAAGGCATTAGAAAATCAAGGCTTGACTTTATTCAAAGATTGTGGATTAGCTGTTTATGCTGCGGGGGGTCAATCACTACATAGTATTGGCTTTATTAATTTACCTGTCCATTTCGAAAACCAGTTTCACATTATTAAGGCTTTCGTTATCCCGGATGTTAACACTGACCTTATTCTTGGTGTAGATTTTTGGCGCAAGTTCAAAATATGTCCTAAGTATTTACATACAATTAATATCAGATATAATCTTGACAATAAAGAGTCCATTATTCAGTGTTACGATAATTTGAATCATTCCGAGAAATGTCTGGCGGACAACGTCATTGACAAATTTAAGGATATTTCCACAGAACGTAACGGACTAGGTAAAACTAATGTCATTATGCATCGAATTGACACAGGCGATGCCCAACCTATACGTCAACGTTATTACCGCATGTCTCCGGAAAAACAGCGCATTTTGGTTGAGCAAGTAGACGAAATGTTGTCTCTCGACGTAATCGAGCCATGCGAAAGTGCCTGGTCATCTCCCGTCCTTATAGTCACAAAGAAAAACGGACAGCCTAGATTTTGTCTCGATAGCCGAAAACTGAACTCTGTCACTGTAAGAGATGCGTATAATCTACCCTACGTCTCTGAAATCCTAGACAACCTTAGAGACGCTCGTTTTCTAACCAGTCTCGACTTGTCTAAGGCCTTCTGGCAAATAGAAATTCAGCCTCAAGATAGGGATAAAACCGCATTTTACGTTCCAGGCAGGGGGACATTTAGATTTAAGCGGACAGCTTTTGGCCTTACTAATGCTCCAGCAACTCAACAACGGTTGATCGATCTCTTGTTTAGAGAATTTGATTTACAAGTTTTTGCATACCTTGATGACATCATTATCATAAGCAAGGACTTTAATAGTCACGTTTCCCTTTTACTTCGAGTTCTTGATAAGCTCAAGCAAGCAAATTTGACAATAAATTTGGAAAAGTGTAACTTTTTTCGCAGTCAACTTAGATATTTAGGATATGTTGTTGATAGTTGTGGACTACGGACCGATCCCGAGAAAGTTGAAGCTATCTCTAATTTTCCGACACCTTCTTGTCGTAAGGATTTAAAGCGTTTCCTCGGGACAGCTACTTGGTACCGTCGTTTCGTCCCCAACTTCAGCACGATAGCAGGTCCACTAAATAAGTTGACTTCCAGCAAAAAGGGTGCACCACCTTTTCAGTGGACACCTGAAGCTGATATTGCTTTCCAGAAGCTCAAGGAATGTTTAGTTTCCGCTCCAGTTCTTTCCTGTCCGGATTATAATAAGCCATTCGAAGTCCATACCGATGCTAGTAATTACGGAGTTGGTGCTATGCTTACTCAGACTGTTGGCGGTAAGGAACACCCAATAGCTTATATGAGCAAATCACTGACAGCAGCAGAAAAGAACTATAGTATTACGGAACGCGAAACCTTAGCTGTCCTAACTGCTTTAGAGCATTGGAGGTGTTATTTGGAAAATGGTAAGCCGTTCACTGTCTATACAGACCATAGTGCTTTAAAATGGTTCCTTTCTCTTAGTAACCCTACTGGAAGATTGGCACGCTGGGGCGTTCGATTGTCTACATTCGACTTTGAGCTAAAACACCGTCGTGGTGTAGATAACGTCATACCGGATGCTCTCTCCCGAGTTGTTCCCGTTAATGCTATTAGCACTTCCGATTCTTATTTAAAGACCAAAGATTCTTGGTACACAAAAATCTATAGCGGTTGCCTTAATAAACCAACAACTTATCCAAATTTTTTAATTAAAAATAATTGTTTATATAGACTTTCTAAAAATAAACACGAACTCACTGCAGAGTTTTCTTGGAAAGAAGTAGTTCCTTTAGAATTACGCAATGACATTATCACAGAAAACCATAGTGAACCGACAGCCGCTCATTTAGGAATCTATAAAACGTATCGCCGTCTATCTTTAAGTTATTTTTGGCCTGGTATGTTCCAAGATGTAGTTAAATTCGTCGGTTCTTGTACTAAATGTCTTTCCTATAAAGCTCAAAATCATCAAACCTTAGGGGAAATGGGTCGACCTAAACATTGTTGTCGTCCATTTCAAATGATTTCTGTTGATCTCATGGGTCCTCTACCCGTCAGCAGGAAACAGAATAATTACATTTTAGTAGTAACTTGCTGCTTTTCCAAATTTAGTCTTATATTTCCAATTAGACGTGCAACATCGGACATTATCAATAAAATACTAGAGGACGCCGTATTTCTCGTACATGGTATCCCACAAACCATTTTTATGGACAACGGTAGTCAATTTATAAGTAACGCCACGGAATCTTTTTTCAAAAAATATAATATTCCTAACGTTTACTACACACCAAAGTACACACCTCAGGTAAATACCGTAGAACGCCATAACAGAACAATTATTACTTGTATATCCACTTTTGTGGAAGATGACCACAGAACATGGGACATCTATGTCCCTAAAATACAGTTTGCTATTAACAATTCGGTAAGCGAAGCTACGGGATACACTCCGTCATTTTTAGTTTTCGGCCGAGAGATAGTAACCTGTGGGTCTCATTATACAGACTCTGACATAGGCGACGAAGTATTGTTTTTACCACGTGATAGCTATGCAGAAAACCTAGGATGTCTATCCACAATTTTTGATAAAGTACAGATGAAACTTTGGCAAGCACATGTCAAAAATACTACTCATTACAACCTTCGACGTAAACCAGCTGAATTTAACGTTGGTGACATAGTAATGAAGAAGGCGTATTTTCTTAGCGATAAAGACAAAAGGTTTAGTAAGAAACTGGCACCTAAATATATAAAGTGCCGCATCATTCATAAGAAGTCTCCTCTCGTATACATTTTAGAGGATATGTCAGGAAAAAGTTTAGGTACTTGGCACATTAAGGACTTAAAATTAATAGGTGTTAATAAATAATTTTTATTAAAGGGTGGTTATGTACATATTATATTTTACCTATGGAACTTCAAGGATTTTATTCAATAGGAATAAAATCCTTCGGTAAGCGAGGGGGATATGTAACGTTGCAGTTACATGACCATAAATTGGGCCTAATCTTTCTTAATGCAATAATATTTCAATTAGATTAATTCTTCAAATTTAAAAATTATAACTTAACACGCACACTTCAATTTAAATTTTATATACATATTAGCGCCGGGCATCGCAATGCGTACCCGCGTTAATCTAAAATAACATTCACACTTACCTTCCTATGACTGATCGCGACGTACAAGTTTCTTTTGTCTCCGTTCGCGTGACGTCATGGAAGATTCGAGACCCGAGCGAGGTATTTATTACCTTCGGCCATTTGACTGGGGCGACCATTCTGCACCCGGTCAGTTAGGTACACACAAGTCTCCTGTCGGACTTTATGTACGTTGTGCTGTACCTACCTTAGCTGCATACATTTCGGTTGCATAATTAAATCTCGCAATCAGTTATTTTAGTTCATCCCCATATTGGGGTTCAAGGTTCAGATGAAGAACGATCTTGAGGTCCGCACGACTGCCTACCGGAAACCTGCCATGCGACCGTGACGCCGCGTGGTCATTCATCACCGCCGTCCCTCCAACGTCACGGGCAACCCGACGGTGCCTTCAACCAGCGTGTCACGCAGACCGCCAGGGGAGTACCGGACTACGTCTGCATCAATTAGGCGGGCCACTACACCCACGACCTACCATTTTATTTTATTTTTTCCCTTTTCATTAAATCTTATTGTGTTGACAAGGGTAGTTCTTTCATTCATTTTTATTAACTACACCCCGCCTGTCACAATTCGTATGTGATTCTTTTAAGTAAAGAACCTTGAAATCAAACGATAATAAGCACTATATATTTATATACAGATATGTGTATCAAAATCTAGCAAGAAGTGTGTAAAATCACTTTTATTCCGGCCGATGTAACTTATGTATGAGGTTCTTGAGAGAAAGTTTCCATTTCATAGAAATTGTATTCGTATAATAGCGGTTAAATTAATGACTCGTATCTAATTTTTGACATACATATGTAATTCATGTAGGTGCTTTAATATGTAATATCGCAAATCGTATCTGGCCGAATGCAGATAGCAGACAAATAATTATTGGAAAAAAGTATATTCCAAAAATGTAAGGTATTTAATGAGTAGTACTAAAACATTTTTTCATATTTATCGGTAAAAACTACAGATCTTGAACTATCTCAAAATATTGTCGTCAACGTTACAATAGGTTTAGTTACACTAACAACTACCTAAAAGTCGCGCGTCCACGCACAGTGAAGTGTTCCGTGGTGGGCAAAAACTAAAGGACATATTTGATACAAATCAATTTTCGTTAAAAGTATTTTCTAGGTTCTATCCACCTTCTATCTACCTTAAGTATTTATTTCTATTAATAAAATCAAATCTTTTAAGAATTTTCCACTGCATAGTTCAAAGTTACATTTATTTTCATTTACATGGATGGTATGCAGGTTATAAAAAACGGTATAACGGTTCATAAAAAACACCTTCCTTCAAAATTTCATCAATAGTGACAATAGTCTCCAAGTAAAATGATAACGAAATTACAACAGTTCCCAGTTTTTTTCTAAAAAACCGCCAGTACACATGACAATTGAAACTTATAAATATATTAAAAAAATAAAATTTCATAAAAACTAAAAATAAATGAACTTGAATAAGCTAAAATATTATTCGCTCTATATAAAAAATATTATTAATAAATAATAACAGAAACTTTGTAAGAAAGGTTGCACTGGAAATTTTATTCTCATCGCGCCCAAAGAAGTTTCACTTCAAAAAATGTAAAATAGATAATGTTATCAGTTTCGTGCCGTATTGTATAATGTAAATCTTGCTGCAGTAATGTGAGTATATTTGTAATATTCACTTTTTGCTTGTCTTGGGCAGTCCCTAGAGGGCCACTTCCAGTGATGTATCCTTGGGACTGAATCCGAAATGGCCCTTTAATACATTTGCTCAAACGACATGATATGTAAGCTTTATGTTGCCATGTTCGCAAGTCACGCACTATTTATCGCTTATGCTCGCTGGTCATAGTATCTGACTTCCATGCCGCCGGTACTGGGTTCGAATCTCTGTTGGATCTAACAACACAAATTGTTGATTTTCAAGACCAGTTTTATTGTGATTGTCCCCGTGTCTCTAAATCCATTTTCATTGCAAGAGTGTTACATCGGGCGCAGGTAGTTTAGGACGAGTACGTGAATCTGTATTTGTGCGAAAACTTGCATCGGTATAATATCTCCTGCAAAGCTGGTAGTTGTCCGATAGTACTTCAATACTGTCGAATCTACTCTATCGACTTTTACGGCACTCACGGGATGAGATAATGTGGTAGATTCTCTTAAGCCAGGCAGTTTCTTCAGACACTAACTTCAGTCACACGGCTGATATACACATCATCATTGTAATTTATTCTGGGCTTTGTATGCAGGCTCTTTTCGCGAATGCGCTGACATGTGGTGACTGGTGGTAGAATTCCTTTGCAGGAATCCGTCTGAATAGTAACTATCCCAGGGCCAGTTATTAAGCCGTGTGGCAGTAGTGTGCAAGCATATCTGTTTCGGTTTGAAGAGCACTGAGAGCTAGCGTAAGGTGACGGGCGCAGTGTGGTGTCACTCAGAAATGTTATGGGTTATGGCATATGGGGCATTTGTTATGGGCAGGCGTTGCACTAACAATCAGGTAACGTTTTGCTCGTTTCGTGACTCTTTCTCATAAAAAAAAATAAATTTACTATCAGATAAAGTAATTGCATTTTTAAATCACCTTAACTCTATGAACTCTATAATCAAATTTACTCTGGATTTAGAGGCAAATGATTCTCTAGCTTTCCTAAATGTATTAGTAATTCGGAATCTTAATAACTGTATATAGAAAATAAAACTCTTAATAAAAGATACTTAAACGGTGAATCTCACTACCATCTATCACAGTTATCTACCGTGGGAAAATCTTTATTTGAGAGAGCACAGGGGAGCTGTGACAAGAAACTCCTGGCCACCGAGCTTCAGCATGTCAAGCAAGTTTTGCACGACAACAAGCTTCGGGTCCCGCGCCTACGTCACAGGAACCGAGTGAAACCGGCCACAGTCGAGCGTGTACCTGCTGCTCTACCATATGTCAGAGGAGTCACGGACAAGATTGGATATATCTTGAAGCGGGCTTTCATAAGAACATTTTCCAGGCCGCCGAAGAAGATAAGTCGATTTTTCAATCTGTCAAGAGTAATGTCCCTCTACAAGATGCAGGAGTATACAAGCTAGATTGTGAATGTGGTCTCTCTTACATAGGACTAACAAAAAGATCTATAAAAACCCACGTAAAAGAACACATAGCTGACGTAAAGCATCGACGCTCTAGGAAGTCTGCGGTATGTGACCATGTTCTAAATCACCCCTACCATTACTTCAGATTTGATAGACCACAAATCCTTGCAAAAGAACACCGATTCCTACCAAGGATGATTCGAAAACATCCTAATTTCAATAGAGAAGATGGTTGGGTATACTACCGGCTTGGGATTCTATAATTAACAAAATTAAATCGAAAACCAAGCATACCACTGCAAGATTTCAAGACAAAGTAAGCTCATTTTGTGTAGATCGGACCAAAAATAATAACTAAAGGCTGAAGGTACCCCACCCCGGATTAACTATGACATCGGGACATCTGTCACCTTAGTCCCCCCGTGACCATGGATGTTGTTAAGTACTCGAAACGTCGGCTTCTAAAAAGTTTAAAAATTAAACGCGATAAAATCCGACAAAGTATTTTTATTAAAAGGGTTGCCAAGCTTCGAACTTTTTTCCCCGGACTGAAGCAGGAAAAAATCTCGTATTTTAGATCTTAAATCTAGTACATTCATTATGAATTGAAAGTTTGATAAACTAAAAACATGGCATATTAGGAATGATTAAATTTAGGACGATGTATGTGATGAAATATCAATTGTAAGTTTAATATTTAATAGAATACAACTTCGTACTAAAAATAAGCCTTTATATTTGCCGTGTGTTAGCGGTTTAAGAGAATCTACGGTCGAAGAAGTCGACAAAGGGAAAATAAAAACCAGGAGATGGGCAGCAGCATCTTTCTGGAACATCTGAATAAAAACTTGGCGGTTGCCAACCCGCCTGCCAAGCGTGGAAACTATGGCAAAATCTCTCCAAAATGAGAGCTACTAACTTTTGTGGCAATCTATGAGGGAGGCCTATGTTCAGCAGTGGACTAGTGATAGGCTATGATTTACATTACTACTACTTCTACTCTTGGTCTCCATCGCTAATTTATTTTTAAGATAAAGTGACGAAACGAGCAAAACTTTCGCCTGATGGTAAGTGACATGTCTGCCCATAACAAATGCGGTGTCACCCAGAACATCTATCCACACTTTTTAACAATAAACTTTTTATTAAAATTTCTGTAGTCAACTTGTTGTAGTTTTTGACAACATTGCCAACGTTTTGTTTCTCAGGGATTTCCATGGAGTTCCATGCAAACAATTTAGCACTAAATACCAAAAAATCAAAATGAGTTAAATTTGCATTACCAAATGTAAAAACGGTACATAATAATATTGTTTTGCAGAATGATAAATTAGAATTTGTTGATAGTACTGTACTTTTGGCGATTCCATTAGATTGTAAGCTTCAACGGTGTTCACATATATCCACAAATAGGTACCTTAGCTAATAAATTCAGTTCCGCTGCGTATAGAAGTAAAAAAGATCCGACAAATTACGGATTGACTGGTCTGCAATACTATTTTCATTTTTTTATTTTCACAGCATCTTCTCTTTTTTTCTCAGCATTGTCTTTTAGTATTTTATTACGGCATGAACACAATCTACTTCGCAGAAAAGTGCAGTTCATCATCATCATCATCATCATCATCATTTCAGTCTATTTTAGTCCACAGTTGAACATAGGCCTCCCGAATAGATTGCCAAATATATAATTTCGGCGATGTAATTGCTGTTAGCCTTTTCGGCTTTTACAGCTTCTTTGGATACTGGATTGCAACAAAACACGGTCCTGAGCCACCTGCATCCATCGACTTCCCACCAGACAGTGCAGGTCGTGGCTCCATCTAGTGGGAGGTCGCCCTACAATGCGTTAGCCGGTACGAGGTTGCCACGGGCAGTTCGCGCAATTTAAATTTTCCGCTCTCGTGAATGGCTGAGGGAACTTGTTAAAGCAATTTATATTTTAACTTTTACGAGTACACGCCAGTACATTTATGAAAACGCACTCGTAAATTTAAAACTTAAATAAGGAAATGTCTGTACTACAAATGTTATGATTATTTCAATGATAATGACGCACGGAAAGTATCCCTCCCGGTAGATATCTAGTAACACCTGACGTTACCTTTTTTTTGAATCAGCTAAGAAACATATGTAATAACGATGATTGTAAATAATCTTGTGGAAGATTAAAGGTGCGCTTTGTAAAGGGCAATAATCTTAGTAATGTAAATTTTGTTTGGTAGACTTCAGTATGTCATGCTCGTGACGGCACCCCCCTTGCGACGGCATCATGTGACGGGTCGTCCACTTCTCTTAAATATGGTTGAGGAAGGCGGTTGCTGCCACATGCGTCATACTTGCGTACATACTTGTCATACTTGTGTACTTGTGATTACATTATACATGTATTATCATTAAATCTGTTTGAAATTTTTGTCATGTAGCGAGTTTCGGTTGTCTATGAGACATTTTCAATTTATAAATTTATATGTAATATATTATGACTAAAATAAAAATAAAGGAATTACAAAAAAGAGGTTACCTGCGGAGTTTTTTTCACCTGTTTCTTCCCCGTGAGAGGAACCTCATTACAAAACAGTGGTAGATTGTAAAAAATGACGTTTGACAAACGAATTTTCTTACGTTGAAAAAAAAATAGAGTAATATAAAGTTATTTTTCTGGTGACCCAACAGCTGACTCGTACTTTGGCCAGCGAATCAGCCTCGCGACACAACGTGGCAACTCGGCAAGCTTGCTGGACCCGCTGCCTACAGACGGCGGCGATTTGGCCACCATTTTAATATCTACTTTAGTTTTTAAATAAGTTCTTTCTTTATTTAGTATAACAATAATGTTTTGTATTATTTGTTAACAAATATTTATTACATAGAATTTATTATGATTAGGAATTAGTATAGGATAAATAAAGAATTAGTCTGTTATTATATTTTTTATCTGCAAAAGATATGAGATACATAATTGTAAAATAGCTGTAAGAAAATTTCAACGTAAACATAAAATAAAAATTTTATTTTTACCCTACTGATTTATTATGTTAACATTTTTAAAGTAAGTATTTTTTTTTTATTTGTTATTGACTGATTGGTGAATTTCAGTTACCTATATAATTTTATTATCCATACTGATATTATAAATGCGAAAGCAACAGTATTTTTTCAGTTCAGCGGTTGAACCGTTAAAGTTAACAAACAGATAGTGAGACATGGTGTCTCAACCAAGCCATGTCTCACTATCTGTTTGTTAACTTTAACGGTTCAACCGCTGAACTGATCTTGAGCACTTAGATAGTTTGCATTCTTGAGACAGACATAAGATATTTTTATCTCGGAAAATTAATTATTTCCCACGGGATGTTTAAAAAATCAATATTCACGCGGACGAAGTCGCGGGCATCAGCTACTCATATAAAGCAGGCATGTGGCTTTCTTCGTAAAGTTTTCTCCAAAGTGGAACATGTGGTAAAAAAATGTAAATGTGTGTATGTAAAAATTAAATTTTTAAAATTGCGCAGTACACTAGTGTTGACGTATTAAAACATAAAGCCTTTGTCACTGAGTTAAAGGGCTCCCACGCGAATCAATTACGAAAAGCAATTTCAAATATTTTGCAATATAGGTTAGGAAAAAATTATAACAGGAATATCAAAATATGAATCTAAAATAACGTAGAGCTGTTATAGCATTCGCGATATTAAATATTTTCGCGTCACTATCTAAGTTGTAACCCATGTGTTATGAGCAAGGCAATGTCCTCTGAAATTGCTAACTTTTCAATGACTTTAATATTAGAATAAGAGATACGCACAACGATTTATTATTTATATATTAGTAGGAGCTTGGAGGATGTCTGTATAAAATATTTTTATATATTATAATATTTCGAGATTAATAATTATTATGCTTATATGAAAGATTTTTAAAGTAGCTGTTATTTAGAAATTTAACAATTGTGGTGATTTTTTTTATTAACGCTAATAAGTTTTTAAATAAGTTTCTCTCCAGTAAGGCCAGAAACTAATTTCATGAAATCCGAAACTTGTTCTCTATTCGAACAAATGGATCGGCTTCCTTTTGCTTAGCTACCTGTAACACCACACCAATTAGTGAGTTTAGCTTGATTCAGTTAAAAAATTCTCTAATTTAATTTAATTAAGAGAATCTACCACCCCATCTCGTCCCGTGGGTGTCGTAAAAGTCGACCGTGGGAAAATTCAAAGCAGAAGATGGGCAGCAGCATCTTCCTGGAACATCATCATAAATAAACTGCGGTTGCCAACCCGCCTGCCAAGCGTGGCAACTGTGGCAAAATCCCCCACAAAATGAGAGATACAAACTTTTGTTGGACTCTATGGGGGGGCCTATGTTCAGCAGTGGACTAATGGTAGGCTGAAATGGTGGTGGTGGTGGTGGTGGGTACTTTTATTGTTATGACAATTTTATAACGTATTGCTATTTTGTTATTTCAAGCCAGGGTACCAGTACTTGGCCTAGTCGCCTTATCCGGCAAATACGGTAGGGTACCGGGTAAGCGACGCTGGCTATTCCCAAGCTATTCCTAGCTACTGCTGAGTTCTCCTGCTCCTGTCGAGATAGTAGTAACCTACACCTTCCGCTTCTAAACTTTCGCATTCCCTACCCCAAGTTCATTTCCTACCTCATCTTTTTTCCCACCTCTCCACCAAACAAGTGGTTGCCGTGCCGATGGCTGCGTGGCTAGGGGCGAGCCTAGTCGTTAGCGTGCCGATCTGCCCTGGGACCGGGCGACCCCATAATTAGATTAGCCTTACCCGAGCCCCGCATGATCCTTTCGGGTGCACAACATATTCCCTAGCCACTCTTGGAAACGCAAGGGGGAGCACGTTTCTTTTTCCGTGGGGACGAAAACTGCTAAGAATGTTATGTACATATAAACTTAATTACTTTAGTAGTCACATTTAGCAGAAGGAGTAATATGTTTTGCACCCTAAACGACTAGCCAATGCCTAGTTTATTTTTTCATTTAGTCGCCTCCTATAAAATCATGAGATCAGATTATTTAATGTCATTACAGAGCAATCAATAACATTTCTTCTAACTTATTGTGAAACGGTACAAAAGCTGTTACTTTCTGGACTTATTAAAAGTAGATATTTTTATAACTAGAAATCTTGGGATATGGTATTGTCAAGTCTTCGAAGGAAATGATTTTTTGGATTGGGTTCTTCGAACATCATCTTGAAATATCTGAACCGTTTCTAATATGGTTTTCACTGTTCGAATGTCTTGAGCTTAATTTACAAACATCAACGGTTTGAGGGACAGCATAGGTTTTTGTTTCACAGTCCCATTATTAATTTGTGTTATTCATAAAAAAACACTACAATAAATTACATACACTAAGGCGATATCATCGTTCTCACGTGACCGAACTGCCGGGCCAAAGTTAGTCCAAATATATTTACTATCACTTACTACTACTCTACTGATCTATACTTTCTGGCTCCTTTTATAAAAATAACTTCGAATTAGACCTAACGGTGAAACCAGTAGGTGAAGATGGCTTTAAATACTTTAAAGTACACGGTATATAAAAATTATAAACTGCTGTTGTAGCTTAAATTAACACTACAGAATGTTACCATGGAAAAATCGATACTACACAACCGTCATGTACCACAGCAAACGACAACGACGGTCGGCCTCATTGTCATGGCATTTCAACAAGCGGATTATTCAGCAATTTGCATCAGCGTAGACAATTCGATTTCCATGACAAAACGCTTGAATTTACTAGGGAAAAGAAATAGCTACTTTCGATGCGGTTAGATGGATATAATATTATACGAGTACTTAACTTTTTTATCGCTTCCGTGTAACCTACATGGGTAAACTTTATTTTCATTTTGTTATTTATATGCCGCATCTGATGTGAAAGTAGTAAAAGTAGACTAAGCTAAAAATGGTATTATATTCTCATGACCTCTGACAGATGGCGGAATAACCATCTCGACAAATGCCATACCGAATACATTTAGACCGGGAATGGGCAGCTTCTAATACGCAAGGCTTGTTTTTTTAAAGGAGAAAGTGACTAGATGAACTAAAAGTTTGCGCAAATGGTAAGCGCAACGTCTGCCCATAACAAATGCTGTGTCACCCAGAACAATTCTGTGTAGCACCACACTGTGCGCGTCATCCTTAGAAAATCCGTACAAGTAGTTTTATTAAATGTGTAATATTCGCGTAAATATAAGAAATCAATAATGAAGATATTTGCTAATTGTACAATTGAGAAGTTAAGGTTGTAATTCTAATTAAGCTTTTGTCTTGGTTGCTGCCTTGTTTAATTGAGCTTGTGTTTAAATAAATAAGTAAAATTGTCATTACATTCCTTCATGATGCGTCCGAAAGGAGTTTTTCCTGTATTGGTTCTATAAAATTTAGGAACAAAAAGATGTTGAGTATAATTGTCTCTAATGCGTTGCGAACGACTTTGGATACGTACATATGTTTAATTAAAATTATTTTATGTAATAAAGTTTGATCTAAATATAGTTTTCTAGTCTTTAAAGAACACACTGAAAACTTTTCCAAAAGATTTCTGTAGGAAGACCGACCATAGAAGCATTTATAATTAATGAATAGGAGAAATTTTGCTCGCTATGTTCCTTATAATAAGGATTGCAAACTGGTGTTGCGTACTAAAGATGTGATCTAATAAGTGATTTGAATAGTAGTAAATAATAATAAGAGCGCTTGAAGCAGTTACATGTTCGAGTGATGAAGCTAAACATTTAATACGCTTTATTTACGATATGATATACATAACAACATGTGCGTTACAGTGCAGTTGCAAGTCATATAAAACTCCTGGGTCTTTTACAAAGGCTACTTTTTCGCTTTGTAATAGTACTCTAGATAGTTTGAGTACTTCTAATGAAATAGATCGATTTATATTTTGAAAGATTTAATTGATGTTTATTGGAGTGACAGGAGACGGAAAACTGATGAAGATCTTATTGAAACTTCTTACAATCTTCAAAGGATGAGGAGGATGGATAGCCTTTCTTTCATCTTTGAGATCATCTGTGTATAATAAGAAGTGAGTATGATTAAAAAATGAGTTAATATCATTGACATATAACGTAAAAAGTAGTGGGCTCAAAATTGATACCTGTGTAATGCCAGAGAATACTATTTTATCTCTAGAGCAGAAGCAATTTACTACAACTCTTTGATCTTTATATATATCGTTGTATATAATAGTCCAGCTGGTCAAAAGCCTTTCGAAAATCTGTGTAGAGTCAATTTGGATTAGATTGTCCATGTTCTCAAATAAGAAATTCCTATACAAGGTACTGACAGTTCATGTTCGTGCTGTTCAGAAATCAAAATGTTATGTAGACTCGGGTATAATGAAGAATGAACTAAACGTTCTAGAACTTTTGACTAAGTGGACAGGAGTTATTTGGGCATTTTTCCAGATATACACCATAATATGCAATGCTGTCACTATACTGCTCATGGAAACGCAATGGGGAGTGAGAATTTATTTAATTCGTACCAAAATGGAAGCGACGTGGTTCTCCACCCGTCACGTCCCGTTTCCCGCGAGGGTTAAAAGTGGGCTTCTATTACTACAGCTTATATGAGAAACAAGCGGTGCTGGACGTATGTATGTATAAAAACGTTGAGTTGCACAGACTAAACATGGTACCATCCAAGGTAGTCATCCAATCTACGCAGTCGATGTCATTATTGGTATAGACAAAATTACCCTCCGAATACCGCTATTTGAGTGAAACACTCCGTACCATTTTTTTATCATATAAGTTTTACAACAACTGTGCAGAAAATGGTGGATTTAATCCGTCAACTGGAACTAAGGGATTTAACGGTTGCAAACAAGTGCATGTCTTATTATTTGAGATCAAAAGGTCTAAGATGCGATTCATACTATATTTAATAGAATTATACTGTTTACAGTCTAAAGTTGGTATGAAAATTGAAAAAATCAAAGTTGTAGAATTGGCACAAAAGGATCACTTGGCATTAGGGTGATTCGGTCATATTTTATCCGCTCAATATGAGGCAGGCCTCGAAAATATATATTTTTGTATATATATTATTAGACATAATTTCGTTTTGAAGTTCATTTAAAAATGATAGGTAGATGTATAAACATTGGTTTTATTTGAAGAAATTATATTCTTATATTTACGCCATTTAAATAAATCTATTTCTTACGGATTTTATCGTATTTTGTATTATTTATAACCCGATATTACATTTTTAGTTACTTAGTATATGATAAGAAGAAAACGTACACGTCCTGAGCAGTAAATAAATGAAACTAGCAGTTTCGCTGGGCTATAGTATACATTCCTTCGTCGTCGTCGTCGTCATCGTTTCAGCCTGTCTCTAGTCCACTGTTGAACATAGGCCTCCCCCATAGATAGCCATAAAAGTTTGTAGCTCTCATATTGCTTAATCGTCAGGTGGTGGGATTGTGGTTAAACATTAGCTTATAAGCTACGAGTATAATAATAATAGAGGAACATTTCTAATAAGGGGATTTTGCCAGTTTTTACATCCAGGAATACATACGTAAAATACATATATAGCAACATGAATAATTTTAAACTTTCTTCGGAAATATACTTACATTTATGAAGAAAGCTTCAAACTAATGAAACTAAGCAACTAATCCTCTATTTGCTGTCATCATCATCATTTCAACCTATTACTAGTCCTAGTAGTAGTTGCTGGACAAAGGCCTCCCCTAAAGATTGCGACAAAAGTTTGTAGCTCTCATTTGCATAATCCCAATTTCCAAAACCCCTATTTTGCCATAGTTGCCACGCTTGGCAGGCGGGTCTCGTAAAAGTCGACAGAGGGAAAATGAAAAGCTGGAGATTTTTTTTATTTAATCTTTATTGTAACATTATAATCTAAGGAATACTATGGGCGGACTTAATGCCTAGAGGCATTCTCTGCCTAACTCTGGGAGACTAGAAAATTTATGGCAGGTGTAAATATGTAAAATGTGGAGTCTGGTGTGAAAATATAAATACTATTACATAATGAGTATATAATTAAATAAATAATCAATACACATGTTCACAAAATTAACATAGATAAATACATACATTCAAATAATAAATATAATACACAAATAATACATATATAAACAAAATAAGAGGTGAAAATAAACCATCAGTTTGCCTGCAAATAATATTGTCTAAGAAGCCTTTTGAAGGCGTTTTTGTTGGGTGCGTTCCTGATAGCATCAGGAAGGGCATTCCAGAGGAGTAGCAGCCTATTCCTGGTACATCTGGTTATAGATATACTTATCAATGCGTGTTTATAGTATGCACCTACATTGTTTTTGTGAATGTAAAAAATGTGTATTGTAAGTGTACTTTAATAAATCAAATCAAAATCAAATTCACTTAATTATTAAGATATTCTCTCACGAACCAGTAACCACTATAGTTTATTATATACATTTTTAATACAAATATATTATTGGCACATAAACTGTACAGTTTTAATTGTCAACATAAAAAACAAATCAAATGTTTTTTTCATGCCGTTAATCTTGTTTTTGCTCCTCCCAAAGTAAATTTTTTAATTAAATAAAAATTGCTTGCTTATATCTCTATTGAATGACAAAATCTTTAACGATTCGAAAAAAAATACCTCATTAGATAACCTTTTTAATATATTTTACGAACTAACAAGACTTATTTTATAATTCGAAGGCCAAAATATAAATATAAATGGTAAAACTATAATTATAAGGAATATAAACATATTTAAGTATAGTAAAACTGAAATAAAAAAAACACTATTAGCTAGGTGCTAATCCTTCGCAAGAAGTTTCAACAAATTTAATAATTAATTGGTTTAGAGAACCAATTGGTTAATTTGGTATCTACCTGATACAACCATATAACATATCAATGAATACAAGAAATACAAAGGTTTGCATTATTTATATATATTACAAACATATATAAATAAAGATAGATGCGTTAATATAATAAAATACACAAAATATTAGGTCATCATCATCATCATCATCATTTCAGCCCACAACTAGTCCACTACTGAACATAGGCCTCCTCCATAGATTGCAACAAAAGTTTGTCGCTCTCAATTTCCGACGATTTTGCCATAGTTGCTACGCTTGGAAGGCGGGTTGGTAACCGCAGTTTATTTATTCAGATGTTCGAGGATAATACTGCTGCTCATCTCCTTATTTTTATTTTGACTCTGTCGATTTTTACGATACCCACGGGATGAGATGGGGTGGTTGATTCTCTTAAGTCGTTTACAAAAGCAATAAAACTCTCGTATAATACGATAATTTCGTAAATCTATATATTAATACGTGAAGAGACAACTTTGTAACCCTCTTTAAGCATATTGAGCGCACGGAGGAATGTAGGATTTGGCATAGTTAAAGTGTAGATGGAGAGGGGGTGCAGAAAGCTTAAATTTATATATAATCTGTCTTTCAAATACATAAAATTTTCAAAGGGCGGACTTAATGTCTAATTTCCTAAACAAATAAATGGAATAAAACAAAACTTTAATTATTTACGTTCATTCTGACAATGTCAATCACATAATAGTAGGTCGTTAGTTTACGTTCATACTGGCAATGTCAAACACATAATTGTGGAACACATAAGCCGTGGTAGCTCAGGGACCTGGTGCTCGCCTTTAATTTCATAGTAAGCGAGTAACCTGGGTTCGATCCCCGGTGCCAGCACCTCCAAAATAATTCTCCGATTTTAAATGCTGATTTACTACGAGCTTAGCGGTGAAGGAAAACATTGTGAGGAAATCTGCATGTCCGAGGAATAGAAATATTTTGAGGACATGTGAAGTCCGCCAACCCGCATTGGAGCAGCGCGGTGGACTATTCCCGGCTCCAAAACCCACTCAGAAATTAGAGGCCTGTGCTGAGCAGTGGGACATTTAAAGGCTGTTACTTTACTTTACTTTTTATTCGCACAGAGTAGAGATTGTCGCCATAGAATTTTAAAAGATTGCCGAGAGACTATTACTCGAACATCACTAGCATTCAAACTTAAAAAAAATAAGAATTACGTCGTATTTCGATCAGAGGGCGACCACTAGTATATCAGAAAACGACGAATATCAACTCAAAATTAGCAAATGGCGATCACATTTTGTTTATATTATCTATGTTACCAGCAATAGAATGTGAACATCAATTAGTCTTGCAATCGAGGCGATTACAAATAATCCTCCTTAGTTGGGAGAGGTTTATGTCGTGTTGTGGTCTATTCAGAGGCTAATAATCATGTTCCCAGATTAAAAATGACTTTGATGAAACAATATACTCTATTTATATGCATGTCAAGGGACCGATGTATTGTATGTATTTCATATTATAAGAAATTCAAAATTAAAAGCGAAACATTTAGTAGCTTTTTAAAAATTTATTTGAAAACAGGAAATTTTGCTTGAAATATCCCTTTTAGCAATTCAAATAGACAGACATTTTCCTTATCATCGTCAAGTAAACCGTGTTTCGGTATCAGTCCTCATGTAAATTATTGAATAAATTGTTTATGCAACCTTAGTTTCACAACAGCGGGACCAGTTGTTGAATTTTTATTAATGTACAACGATATCCTTGTTTTGTTATCTATGAAAGTTATACTATACATTTTATAAAGTTATAATATTAATTATTGAAATGATGTTAGTAAAGAGTTGTTAATTGCTTTAATGTAATTAGGCCCACGTTTAAATAAGAACTTTATCTAAACACTATCTAAAATCTTCAAAAGTTTTGTGATTTATAGAATCATAAATCACAAAACTTATAAGAATAAACATATAAGGTTACAAGAAACAATTATGTCCTGAAGAGGCTCTGTGTTATATATGTGTTAAGTATGCAATTCGTGTTGTTTCATTCCAAAGAACGAATTAATGATGTCAGAGAAGCTGTGATAGCTATGACACTTATAATAACGATGACAAGCTAATAATTTTGTTTAATACTTTAAGATTTGGTTGTAAATAAGCCCATCTTTTTGCAAATCCAGATAAAAGTGTATTGAAGCTCGAGTCTCGTCTCGATCATCGCTGCATAATCACTGCCGAACACACCCCTACATATTACTCACGGTACTGTACATCTCTGTCGTGAGGCAACTACGAGTACATTCATTGACTTTCCACACTTACGACAGATTGTCGCTCTCTTTTCAGGGTGTTGTCGTTTTCTACTCTGCCCGGCACTAAACCTTTCTGATCCTCAAACTCGCTCAAAAACCTTTCTTCAACAACTTAAATAGAGGTCGACCCAAATATGGTAAAACATTTGTCGTGGTTGAGGGTTTCCTGTAGCGTAGATATTTTTATATAAGTAAAATGCGGTATAGGGCATTGTCCACTGTAATATATTTTCATCAAGATTTTGATCGTATTGTCATCCTTGAGGACCATAAGGGAATTTCCTACTATATTTCTCTTTGGTTCTCGTCGTACCACACAAAGGTATAGCGTTATATTATGGGCTTCTCGACTATACCATATTTAAAATGATTCCTGCAAGTTTCTTACGATATAAAAAATACAATAGTTACATTAGTTAAGTTACGAGTATATGTCTCACGGAGGGTGTTTCTTTGTGTGTAACTGAGGATGTCAAAATACTTCACAGTTAACTTGCCTTTGTGGCCTGTGGTGACATAGTGTTATTCTGTAACCGTGGAGGACAAAGTTGGAATGTCTCGTTGCCAGTAATTAGAGCTCTGGTTGTTGGAACTCCTGCTTACGAAGGTATTTCACTGGTGCTAGGGTTCCTTAGTAGAAAACCGTCTAGGTAGGTACCACCGTAGTGCCAGTTATTCCGCCGTAAAGCAGTAGTGTAGTGTGCTTATTGTATTTCGATCTGAAGGGCACTGAGAGCTATTGTAATTACTGGGCATATGAGACTTAAGAACTGATGTCTCAGGGTGACGGGCGCAGTGTGGTGCCATTCAGAAATGTTCTGGGTGACATAGCATTAGTTATGGGCAGACGGATACTTACTGTCAGGTGAACGTTTTGCTCGTCTCGTCATTTACTCTTATAAAAAAAAAGAAAAAAGGTATAATGTACGAATGTGAGCCGATCGTGGCCTTGCCGATATTTAGCAGTCGAGCTATAGTGTAACTTGAGCAAACATGTTTATTGTAGAAAAGAACCTAAAACACAGAGGAATCTGGGTTAGATCGAATAATATATATTTGAAATTAAAATATTGTTACGATATCAAAAATTCGCAGAACTATGTAAAATCATTTTTTTGCCGGCCGATATAACTTATGTATGAGGCTCTTGGGAGAAAGTATCCATTTTTTGTCCGCATCCGACGTTATTTCTTTACATTGTAAGCTTTTGCTGTTATAATACAATAATGAAAAGAGAATTAAATTGATTGTTTTTGAATTAAATTATTTATCATCATCATTTCCTATCTATAGGAAGAACGTACGACACAGCTCTAACGTAGTGTACGTTAGAGCTGTGTGGTACGTTCTTGACGTAATTAATTAATTAATTCTTAAACTTTCATTTGTTAAGAATTAATAAGCAGTTGTTAAATTATTAGTCTCGTGCCGTACTACGTGTATATCATGCAAACGTTCCGCAATAATGCGAATATATCTGTAATATTCACTTTTTGCTTGTCTATCTAGTCCCTAGAGGGCCACTTCCAGTGACATATGCTTTGGACAGAATCCGAAATGGGACCCTTGAATACATTTGCTCATACGACATGATATGTAAGCTTTTTGCCTCCATATTGGCAAGTCACGCATTATTTGTCGTTTTAACATACATTCTTTTACTCTTTCTTACGTACAGTTTTTTCGTAAGTGAAGCAATATTTATTAGTAAATAATATTATCAACATCAGTTATTGTTTTAATTCCTTTTTACTAGAGCGATTGACACAGTCTTAACGATATTTGCTGACTCAAGGCGATTAAAGGTGACATAAAAAATTATTAAAAGTAAAACTGTAAGTGAATATAAAGGAAGAAACTGTGTAATGGCGCCGTCAGAAAATCTGTAACCCATCGCATCGCCGGTGGCGTAATAGTCGACTAAGGGAAAGGGCTGGAAAGTCCATTGGCTTTCAACAGAAGGCAGAATCTTAAATTTCATAGACCTAAAATACTCCTAAATTTATAGCCTATAAATGTTCCACAGGCCTTCTCTCATTACAGAGAAGGTTTTGGAGCCGGAAAGAGTCCGCCACGCTGCTTTAGTGCGGGTTGTCGGGATTCACATTTCCTCGAAATATTGCTTTATTTCTCAGACATGAATATTTCCTTACGATGTTTTCTTTCAACACAAAACACGTGGCAAACGAGCACTTAGAACACGAACTCAGATTACATGCGTAATATGAAATTTTGTGCGATTCCCGGCTCCTGAGCTACTACGGTTATTCTAGTAATAAATAATTATAATGTTTGTAAAATTGTTTGTTTGTAATAAATGCTGGTGCACCGGATTTTTAGCTCTGCATGTCGTAGAAGAGGATATGCATTCGATCAACTTTTGTTAGATTAATTAAGTTTAAACTCATATCGGAAGTCTTTGCAACATGCTTGGCTTGGCTCCTACAAAACACGGGTTATAATCTAAAAAAGGTATTGAAAGATATCTATTAATGCGAGTAAAGCCTTATCTCTCATTAACTCATGGATAATTCATTATAACATTTAATACAAATTAAAAAGGAATGGTCATCTTGAATTTCTCCATTTTTTTAAAGGACCACTTCAGCTAAGTTTCAAAGCTTGTCTTAGGAGATTAATCATGACAATAGTACAATGGTGGTTACGATCCTGCGACATCATATTTTATTTTTCAATTTTTTTTAAAAACGATGCTCCACTGTAGGATTTCTACTGACTCGTGGCACACCCACGATACATACATTTCACATGCACAACACAACCAGACCCAAAACCAACAAATTGTGTTTTGCACAAATGATGGCTCCGGCTGGGATTCCAACCCAGGACCCGCGGCGTGGAAGTCAGGTACGCTAACCAGTAGGCCACGCGGTCGTAGGGTTCGCAGTCCATACCTTGAACAATAAGGTTACTGGCTTAGTTGGAATTTCTGAAATTCTCTTATCTTATGTAGTTTAACTTTAAAATAAAAATTATAATAAATAATGTCTGGGCGAAGCAGGGAAAAAAACATAGTGTAAGAATACACAGTAATACACTTTTGTGTCAACTACTATTTTTGGATCGGTAAGCGCTATCGGCTTTTTGACACGCCTCTTCCGTGTTCGTCTTTTAGTGCCATGTAACTTGGTGTTGTATAAATCAATAAGAATGCCGGTTTAATTATTTGAGTCTTGGAGACTCGGGTTTTTTTTGTTAGTGTAAAGCGTCATCGTAGACACCAAAAATGCTGTTTTTGCCAATAGTTTTTTAAGAATGCCAGTGAATTTATTTATTTATTTAAGCTTTAATTTTTTCACACAAAAATGGTACAATGGGTGGAGTAAAAGCCTATGAGCAGTCTCTGATAGAGCATAATGATACATTGGTCGTTCGCTCGTCACCCTGAGTTTTAAGTCTCATTTGTCCAGTGAATACACTAGCTATAAGTGCCCTTCAAAGCGTAACGCAGGAATGTCTGTACACTACTACATTATGTAGAATAATTGACACTACGATGGTACCTATCTAGACGGATTCCTGCATAAGAATCCCACCATCAGTAAAGTATTTTCACATTAAGCTAAAATATTTAACTAATGTAGTAGTTTGTAATATTACATATGGATTCATTTTTAAGTAGATTCTAAATTGCAACTAATTTAAATTTTAGGTACATAAGCGTGAAAGTATGAATGAAAAGAGGCGCTTTCGAATGCATATATATTCGTTTCCCTCATTTGGTTTGAGTACGTTCACACGTCTCCGCGATAGCGTTCGTGACGCAGCATACAGTCAATTAATTTCAGATGGCAGTTATTTTGACAGCTGACAGCATTACGTGGTCTTAGCACGTATGTGAGATTGATATCTGTGTAATCATTTGATGCTTCATTAACATCGCCGGTGTAATTCTGCAGAAGAAAACTGTCTGTAGTTTATAAATAGCTCGATGTCCTCCTGGCCAAATTGATCATGGCGAAAACTTCCTGAGTCGGTATCTATCAGTGCGCGGAAAATTTTATAGTCCCAGAAGTGTTCGCAATACAGACGCACCAACCGATAAACGCACTAGCATAGAAAAAGACTACTCACCTGTTTTAAGCACTATGGCTGGTATACCATAAGGTCCACTTGCTTTGTTCACGTCTAGATGGCGCATCTCTTTGAGAACCTCTTTGTTGGTAATGTGTACCATTGAAGTGTCTGTGAGACTGAAGGGAAGGAGGTATGGAAGTTGGAACTTCGTTGCTTAGATAGTTACATAGAAAATAAGATCAACAGGGCATGAATCACTTTTTGGCAATGCAAAAGAATAATTGGAAAACGCTGGGGTTTATCACCATAAATCGTTCTATGGCTGTACAAGATGATCATCCATCAAGCTCTGCTACCAGATGGTTGGGCAGAGAGCTTCGCGCAGATAGGTCTAATGCGGTCGAAGCGAGACTTCCGCAACATCTTTTTGTTAGACTGTTATATACTTCATTATAATTTATACCAGTGGTCGCACTATGGTCGACATCGATCATAATTCATATTTTTTTATAAGTTCGAACGTTACTGAGGTTTGAATAATTATTTATCGGCAACATTTTAAAATTCTTTGGCGACAATCTCTACTCTGTGCGACTGTTTGACCATAAACATTTAAGGGTTTGAAATTGGCAGCATTAAACGTAAACAAACTACAGACTATTATGTGTTTGACATTGTCAGTATGAACGTAAATGATGAATGTTTTATTTTATGTAGTTTTTACAGATTTTATCGCGTTTAATTTAAAACTATTTTTAACCCGTTTCGGGCGCTTTAAAGCACCCATGGTCACGGGGGGACTGAGGTGACAGTTGTCCTGATGTCATAGTTAACCCGGAGTACCTTCAGATTTTAATTATTACTTTTAGTCCGATCTACGCAGAAAGAGCTTACTGTGTCTAGAAGCCTTGCAGTGGTTTGCTTGGTTTTTGATTTAATTTTATTAATAATAGGATCCCAAGCCGGTGGTAGTACCCAACCATCTTCCCTATTGAAATTAGGATGTTTTTTAATTTCAATAGCCTCGCGAATCACCCTTGGTAGTTGGACTGTCGATCGGAGCTCGTCGTGGCAATACAATGGGAAGCAAGTGGTGAAAGTAGGCAGAGGGGACCAAATCCGTCGAACCGACGAATTTGGTCTCTTCCTACCTTGCCATATGGGAAAAAGGCGCGACTGTATGTTTCTTTTTTTATCCCTCACACTCTCTTCGTTTCTTCCTTCCTTCATTTCTTAATTAATTTATTTGTTTTTTTCTTGTTGTACAATGTTGTATGTGCTAGGGCAATGTTCGGCTGCATTCTATAATAAGCTGAAACTATAAAGAGGTTAAGTGTCTTTTCGCAGTTTCAGTTGATTATAATCAGTTGTTGGACAGTCTTGATATTTATTTTATTTATGCTGTAGCATCTTCCTCTAAGTGTTACGATAGACAGACTTCATACCTTGGTGGCATTTTCTACCAGTAAACCCCGGGAGAATTAGAGAAGGAACTGTTGGCAGGTATTAAACTTTTAAATGTTGGCAACAAATAATCAAAACCCAATTTAAACATCTATTAATAACAAATATCATAAACGTGAAAAACTATTTACGAAACTTTACGATTGAAAACTATACATTAAAAAACGTTTGTGATCAGAGTCTTGGCAGCTAAATTTCTTCGATTCTGTCGTTGAACAAGTAACATAATTCTGCATTGCAGTATATGTTCTTGTATAAATGTCGTTAGATTGCTGTAGATCGCTTTGAGCTAGTCTCTTAACATCGTCACCAACAAGTCAATTCAACTCTATGCACGAATTTTTCGTGAGGAAATCGATAGCGGACCAGTTTTATATGATTATTACCGGCTCAAGAAGAAACCAGATGTTGAATTTTCCTTAAGACAAGCTATTAATGTTTTGACCATTAACAAGTTTGAACTTATTTATCGCAGAAGGTTTTTATCATAACCGTCATCACTACAGTCTTGTCAACGGCAGAATATCCACATCCATAGACAGCGAGACAGCACATTCTTGATCATCCCGAAAATTTAACAGCTATTGCTCCATCTAGCGGAATAGCCGTCATGTAATAATTAATTATTGATGCCATTTAGGCATTTTGTATAAATCTCTTATAATCCATTATTTACATATTCCATGAGTAATCAGTGGTTTAGTAGTAAAATTCCGCTGCACGTTGAACGAAAATATGTAATATTGCTAGCGCGGGCATTCGCGTTATTTCAGAGTTATATTCGCATGTAGTTCACATGTTATAATTTTCTCGCATAGTTCCTAGGCAATATTGCCAACTATTTAGCCATGCCTTGCGTAACTGATTTATGTGTAGGGCCCTTGCATATAGTATGTTCTGGATGACTTAAATCGAAATAACCAAAGTTAAGTTTAATAGCTTAATATATTTACATTTAAATAAATTCTCTAAAAACTCTGTAAATTATAAATTAAACTGGTGGACAAAGTGTAATGATACTTCTTTTTTATTTCTTGTAATGATATTTTGAGGGAATAGATAAAATAAAATCACGTATTGTGATTTTACGTGATTTTATTTAGACAAAATAATAATATATTTATGCAAAATTATATATTTGGACAATATATTTAGACAAAATAATAATACTGTTGTATTCCAAAAAAATGCGGTCTTATCATTTCTTAATTGAGTAATTAATGGAATTTAACGATCAAATGCTAATTGCAGTCTCTGGTAACTTTTTTGTTGACTAAAACCACGATTTTAGTATATAGTAATTTCCATACAGTCAAAAAATTTTATTACCCAAAAAGGAATTACTAAATTACTAGCCAGAAATTTTTATTTTTATTGTTTGTTTTATTCAAAATAATATTATCACTTACATATTTAAGCAGAAAGCCCTAAGTAGATACCACTGCGCTGTCGACTGTTATATCACCAAGCACTACAGTAAATCAGTAAGTCAAAGAAATAAAAAATATACACGATGTAAAGTGAAGGCCACACTTACTTTACACAGAATGCGAATTTAAATTAATTATATCCCAGTTTAACATCATTTACTACACTTTCTCGTGCTTAATCCCATGTTCGTTAATTAATTACAATATTCTGGAGATGAGAAATGAGTATATGCTAAGTGGAATGACGCTTAGCATATTCTTGTTGCAGTTAATATCGGGGAACGTGCGGATGACAAATCGAGTTTGGTTTAAGATGCGAATCGAGTCGTTCGTACGATGGCAGCGTAAGAGAATTAGTTCCGCGGATATCATTCAACAATTCATATGAGTCGACCGAAGTGAAATGCTAAAAACAATATATATTCTGACAGAGGTATAACCATCACAAATATTCCAAATCCTAAATACACAGAGGTGAGGCGCAGCATTGAAGGCGCGAGATGTGTTGTAGTACGACCAGCATTTCATTTGATAATCATAACAATGTTGAGTATGGAGTAATTAATGTTAGTCCACCCCATCTCATCCCGTGGGTGTCGTAACATAAACTACGGTTGCCAACCCGTCTGCCAAGCGTGACAACTATGACAATATCCCCCCAAAATGAGAGGCTGCTGAAACAGCTGGACTAGTGATAGGCTGAAATGATGATGATGATGATGATGATGATGATGTTAGTTTAGTGGACAGTTATTACTCAAGCTACGAACTTATACCTTACCGTTTTCTTGTTCAGTTGTTCAAAGTAGTACTTAAATACTGCAAGTAAACAACTGTGCAGATTCTCTGTACAGAGTTTTCTTACTAGTCTTAGCAGTCTTCACTCGTACCTTTGAACAGACTTAGATATTAACTAACTACGTAAGGGAAGGTGAGTGCACAAGATTCTTATCGATGTACATATTTGTAATTTGTTGTTATCATCAATATTGTCCACTGCAGCCCACTAGCTCACTGCTAAACATATCCTTAGCACAAAGTTTGTATGCTTAGTTAGGCAGTAGCCAACTGCAGTATAATTTTCAGTATAATAAGGATGTTGATGAATTTACCAAATTCTATCAATTTATTTATTTATTCTCGGAGTTACGTCTTGCGACATTAATGGAGATATGGATTCACTTTCGACCAGGATCGTTGAATAAAGTTCAATTGCAGAAACTACTAGAAGTGAAGATAAAGTCAATTAAAGGTAAGGAAAGTAATATAGAGAAACTCATACTCTTTTTACGTCACGTTAGCCATTGGCTGACGTAATAGTTTTTGTAAAAATACTTCAGTTTAATATTTATTTAAGATTTAGGAATCATAAAATTTCGCGATTAGATATGGACTTATGGAAACCAGCCAGTTACAATGTACATACACAGGTATTTAGAATGGGCAAACAAAACATAAATAATCCAGACTAACTATTGAATATTAAGTTACCTCGTTCGCCAAGAAAATGTATCTGGCTAATAATATAGCTATCGCGTTTTTTACACAGACAAGTTTGATTTTTTTAAAGTTTGATAAAAATATCAAACTTAAAAAAATCGAATTTATCAAATTTCAAAAAATCGAACTTGTCCGTTAATATTTTTTATCAGGATTTAAAATTGTATGTCTCAACTGCAGACGACTAGTGGTCTTGACTAGAATCCTGGTATCAGGATTACGGTATTCATTAAGGGCATATGTCGATATTCCCTGCTGTAAAGAATCTCTTACCTAACAGGAGCCCTGTATACAACATAATTTTTATCTTAAGTAGGACTTCGAAAAATATTAAGTTCGAGAAATTTATTAGTTAATTATAATTAATTCTTAAAAATTTATTTAATATTAGATTACTTGGACGCCGCTATATAATATGTTATTAAACTATTATAGTTCTGAATATAAAATTATTACGAATACTTGTGACTTAAATTTGGCATACAGAAAATGTAGAATTGGTCCAACACAATTTTCGCAGATTGATTTAATTACACTCGGCGCTCTAACACGTTGCAAGTACTTAAATGCCTGTGAGAGAGCAGTGCTTGCAGCTCTTCTCCTCCACGTTGGACTGAAGCCAAATGTTAACAAACATGTATGTTAACCATAATTTCAGTAACTGGAATGGTACGTAATTAAAAAATAATAGCACTTCACGAGATAGCAAGTATGGGTGAAAAAAGTCAGGTGTATTGGTTTGAAGCCCGAATAACCTATAGATAGGAAAATCCTTTCAACACCAAGGCGATTGCAAAGTGTAATTCGATTCGTCTTTTCATCTAGTGGGGGGTCGCCCTACACTTCGTTTGCCGGTACGATTGACAATAATAATTGACAACAATTTATCATGGGGTCACACAGTTACAAGAAAATAGAAATTATAAATAGAATACGATATTCTGTGCCGTTGCGTCTTCAGCTGCGTTCAACACGCCCTAAGCCTTTCTTTGCTGTTCCAGCCACTCGTACTTTTACAGGAACTCGGTCTCCACTGCTTCGAATGCTTGAGACATATAATAAAACATTCCACACGCTCGATATCTTTGCATGTAGCACTGGTTCATACAAAGAACAAATTATTAGTATATTATCGGAAAACCAAACCTGATAAATTTAACATCCATATTCGCACAAGAAAATACACACACACACACACACACATACATATTAGTTATAGCCCATTCTGATTATATAAAAATACGTTATAATTAAATAATATATCTGATTATATAATAACTGTTTTATTTTGTGCACATACACACACATATATATGTAAGATATAGCAGATTGATTGAAAAGAACTTTTTTTTTATACTATAAGTAATATTTATTTAAGTTTTATTTAGTTTGTCCTTTCTCGTATATGTATATGTATGAATGTATGTATATATATATATATATATATGTATATATATATATATGTATATATATATATATATATATGTATATATATATATATATATATACATATATACGTATGATTAAGTGTAAACGTTACACGCTGAAAAAATAAAATGAAATGGGTTTCACTAAAATTTAATTATTTTGTATATTTCTATAGGTGACCATTAATGTTGAGTTTGTAATGATTAAGATAATGTTAGTATTAGTATATTCTTAAGCTGTATTACATACTTGTTTTTTGGTTTTCAAATAAATTAAAAAAAAAAAAAAGACGTTAGTCAAAAACTAGTTACTGCCACTGCCAGTCTTAATTTTTTTAAATTAAAGTGTTTAAAATTGTCAACTATGTAGATGTAAGCTTGAGATTTATATTTGGTTTATGTAAATATGATAATTTGTCGTCTTTCGGTACTAAGCTGAAGTGGTGGCCAATTTGCCTTTGCTGAAATGCTCGTATTCCCTCTTTTTTAATTTCTCTCTTTTCCATTCCTCTTACCAATCTTACCAATCTTTTCTTGAATAAAGTTTTGAATTTCATGATTCTCATCCACTATTCCTGAGATCAACAGCAATTTTAAAATTCAAATTTCCTGCACATAGTTAGAACAATTTTTGAGTAGGTATCTTTTTTGAATAAGTTTTCCGTGTTTGCGACGCGAGCTTTAATATCGTGTGCAATAGAACCGATTGTTTTTCCGGACAGCAGTGGTAAATTAGTGGCCACACTCCCTTCACTTTCCACACATTGGGAAAATTTTAACATTGAGCCCGTATGGAAACTCAGATATGTAGTCGTTTGATATTTCAGCGGAGAAAAAAGTTGCTTAGAAAAATCAATGGTAATTCTTACAGAACATAAATATAGCACTATTAGCGAGTATAAGATACTGTTGGTAGGATTCCTATGCAGGAGTCCGTCTAGGTAGGTACCACCCCAGGGTCAGTTATTCTACCGTGAAGCAGTAGTGTGCAAACATTACTGTGTTTCGGTTTGAAGGGCACTGTGAGCTAGCGTAATCACTGGGCATATGAGACCTAAGAATCTATGTCTCAGGGTGATGGGCACAGTGTAGTGTCACACAGAAATTTTCTGGGTGGTACAGCATTTGTTATGGGCAGACGTTGCACTTACCATCAGGTGAACATTTTGCTCGTTTCATCGCTTTATGCAATAAAAAAAAGACTTTTTAATTTTAACACGGGCTTGTTAAGTAGCAAATTCATATCAAATTGTTTATTTGTTAAGATTAGATTTAGCAAGTAGTCTTTACTTACCAATAACTGACTGTTTATTATAATATATTATTCTGTATGTGGTTATGCCATAAATTTTATTTATTTAGAGTCGGAACCATAATAATATTAAGTGGTTATAAAAATATTAAGTACTGTTATAAATTATAATACATCTGACCATTCGAATGAGAGTAAATAAATTGTTAAAATATTATAGTCCTTTCAGTAGTATAAAAGTTTTTCAGGTTATAATATTTGAATATACGAATATTGGCAGTTACTCATTCAAGATGTCCAAGCTCGGAAACTTATGTGCGTGAACAACGTTTATTATGCAAATAATACATTTTAAGGTTAAGATATTACAGTGAAATTACTGAGACACGAGTAGCTTTTTTCTAAATTACAGAAGACAAAGAAAAGGAAAGGAGAACGTTGTATAAATATTCATCTCTAATGAAATTTTAATACTTGATAATTTATAATGGTATATAAATTATCATGTGTTACCATTTAATATTCTCTCGCGTTATCAAGAATCTAGACAAATTTTAATGAAGCAAGAAAGTTTGTTCCACTCTTCCATAATCAAGTCAGAAACTTAGTTCGGGAGGCGTATGTTAAATTTTAATATCAATATGGAAGTACTAATGCGTACGCAATATATAATGCGCAATTTATATGTAAAGTAACGGTCTATAAACGTACCAGTACTACATGGTACATACCTGCCATATTTGAGAGGGTTTTGCCTGACAAGTTGCTTTATTTAGTTTTCCATTCTTTTTTATTTTTCAGACGTTTGTCATGTCAATATATTATATGTATAGACATAGTTTTTGAACTTCATATGCATGTAATGAATGTACATATTTTACTGGTGGAAGGATTCCTATGCAGGAATCCATCCAGGTAGGTACCAATCCTAGTGCCAGTTATTCTGCCGTGAAGCAGTAATGTGCAAACATTACTGTCTTTCGGTTTGAAGGGCACTGTGAGATAGTTTAATCACTGGCCATATGAGACTTAAAAACTGCTGTCTCAGGGTGACGGGCGCAGCGTGGTGTCACACAAACATGTTTTGAGTGACACACCATTTGTAATGGGCAGACGTTGCACTTACAATCAGGTGAACGGTTTGCTCGTTTCGTCACTAAATACAATAAAATTAAATAAACGTAATGATTACGACCAATCTTCATAGAGAGCAGTGTCCAGCAGAGGGATGCCTGTTATGCTAATGATAATGAATATAATGTTTAGGGCTTTTACTTTTAATATCTGTTATAGTTTCAATTAATACCAGATTTTTTGTTTATCAATTAATGAAGTAACATAAGTGTACAATATATTACAGAAATATATAAAACTGCAAACACGTTATAGAATTAAAGAATAAGAGGAAAAAATAACATAAATCACGTAGCGCCGAGC
This sequence comes from Luehdorfia chinensis, assembly GCA_019845155.1. NCBI lineage: Eukaryota > Metazoa > Arthropoda > Insecta > Lepidoptera > Papilionidae > Luehdorfia > Luehdorfia chinensis. The sequence continues at coordinate 4,552,759 of JAHVAK010000125.1, forward strand.
GTCAATGCTAAAAGAGAGCCTAATTGATGGATGGACCGCACAGATTGAGCGATCGCTCTTCAACCAGACAAGTTAGTCCTACTTTTAAAAGCTCTGAAATATATCCAATATAATGTTAATACTGTGGTGATTTTCACGATAATATGCTTCATTTCTATGCTTCGAAGCTTAAGAAATATGTAAAGACAACATTTTGGAAGGAACTAAATTAACATAAACGATATTTTACTGATAGCCCTATTCAGAAATAGAATAGGTAAGTACCGCCGTAGTGCTGACTATTCTAACGTTAAACAGTATTTTGCAAACACCACTCGGTGATATCAGTACAAGATCTTAGACGATGCAGCCTTCGTTGTCAGTAGTCTGTGAATTTTCGCTCTAACATTTTTCGAAGTGGGTATTTCGCCACTTAGCAGAAGCCGCCACCCAAAAAGGCCGCATAATGTTATTCATTTCTTAAAGTAACATCCTATAAATGTCCCACTGCTGAGCACAGGCCTCCTCTCATTTTCGCCTCTTTAGCCTCATATTATAGATACTATAATTACATGTCAATGAAGTTTTACACGTTCAGGCTGACAGATAAAGCAATCTTTTATATAAGAGAAAGTGGTGATACAGACATCACTTTTTAAGTCACTTATGCCCAGTAATAACACTAGCTCTCAGTGCTCTTCACACAGAAACACAGTAATGTTTGCACACTATAGTTTCACGGCAGAATAACTGGCTCTGCGGTGGTATATACAAAGATGGATCCACCAGATGCGTACAAAGTCGCGGGCATCACCTAGAATCCATACTCATATTATGAATGCGAAAGTAACTCTCTCTGTTTCTCTGTCTGTTTGTTACCTTTCCATCGCTTTAACCGTTGCACCGATCCTGACGAAATTTGGTACAGGTATAGCTTTTATCCCGGAGAAGGACAAAGGCTACTTTTTAATCGGAAAAATCAAATAGTTCTCAGCGGATATTTAAAAAAATCTATTTAAGCGGGTGTTGTAAAAATGTCATAAGTTCCGGCAGATACTCGTAGCAGAATAAATGAAAAATGCCTGATCTAAATTATCTTAATAAGTGACAAGTCTTAGTTTAAGGCCTTGGCATCAACAACCGCTGAATGTTTACCGGCTTACCAAGCGTGGCAACTACGGCAAAACCTCCCTATTTGGGAAGACTATCATTATGCAGTGGTCTGTATAAAGGCGTGTGATAATGATATTACTTCGATGTAATATAAAAAGTTAATAAAATATAAAATTTCATGCAGTGGAACAATGGAAACATGGAACTGGCTGTGACGTGAGATGAAGACAAATGGAGTAGCGTCGTGCACGGTCACTCTGTCCGCACACTGTCGAACTACTTTAATACGGCGATGAATACTGCCTATTTGTCTGTTTGGTTGTTTATCTAACCTACCATAATACGGGTGATGATATTTATCGCTCTTACCGCTTCGTTTCTTATCCTATATTCGTATGGATATATGAAGTTGAAACAATGAAACAATTATTGATTAAAAAGTATATTTAACAAGAAGTACAGTTTATTGACCGCGTTGCCTAGTGGTCAGAGTACTTGACTTCTACATCGCAGGTACTGTGTTCGAATCCCAGCTGGTGCCAACAATTCTGAAAAACCAATAAATTGTTGGTTTTTGCGTCTGGTTGTAAAGCTAAATTGAATGCAGCCCTGCTAAATTCACTATCATCATCATTGGACTCTGAATAGTTTACCAGTCGTCTGAGAAATTACTTAGCATTGTCTATCAACTTGCCTATTCCCATGTGTTCTTACGCTTCTAAATGAGCTTATAAATGTTCTGCTGCTGAGGGTACCTCCTATTTATAGAGAGGATATGCTGAGGAGGCTCTCGAGATATATTAATTCCTCTAAACTTTCAAGTCTATTCACTATGTTTTCTTTTACCACTGAGCACGTTGTAAATCAGCACTTGTAATTTGCCTACACTGAGGAGCGAACTCAAGTCACACGCGTACTTTTAAATTAAAGACAAGCGCCCAGTCCATAAATTATTACGGCTCTTTTTTAAGGTTTTACTGGTGGTAGGATTCCTATGCAAGAATCCGTCTATCTAAATAGGTTTAGACAGTGTAGGCAGTAGTGTGCAAATATTAATGGGCATATGAGACTTAAGAACTGAAGTCTCAGGTTGACGGACGCAGTGTGGTCCAATACAAAAATGTTTTGTGAGACGGCATTTGTTCTGGGCAGGCGTTGCACTTTCCAGGTGAACGTTTTGCTCGCGTCGTCACTTTATACAGTAAAAAAAAATCGTGGAATTCAGTGGCGGTTTATCATAATGCATCAAAAGTCGCATGGAATGAAGGCTATGAATGATAATATCACGTAAAGGCCTTCACTGCGAGTTTTCTGCTCTATTAGTGATCGCAGAATACTTTGTACGATGATAATTTTCTATAAGCAATATTTTTAAAGAGTTCTAGGGACATAGAAGCTATGATAGAAATTAAACTTTATGTTTCAAATTGTTTTACTTTCATTCCTTTTGTTGAGTAATAGTTTGCTTGATTCAGAAGTTAAGCTTAAGGTTAAGATAGGCTTCTTTACTGGCAGGTTGTAGGTTCAGTTTCCTTACGGAAAAAATATATTTACGACCAAGTGTGGTACTTTAGTTGCTCCGGGTTTGAGTGTTTGCATATATGTAATTTGTGCTGGGACATTCCGATACAGAAATCTCAGCGTGCAGTTTTTTTTTAGTAAATCGTTTTTGTAAATTGTTTTTAGTAATAGCGAACCACTAAAAGGGTAATTTAGCTATCGATCAGCCTGTTAGAGTAAAGTAAGATGACAGCCAGAAAGTGATCACTCTATCTTTACATTACGTGGTGTATATTCATCAATTCTGACTTTATTTACATCATTAGATGCGTTACGATCAATCTCTTTCGGACTTTTTGCTTTTGTTACGAAAAGAGAGTTAATATTTTTAGATAAAAGTGGATCGAAGGATAGTGATGATGAAGTACATCAGTATCGATACGTATTTTTTTTACAAATAATGAAATAACAAAATTGACTTAATTGATCGTATTTGTATGATTAATGTTAATATCCCCCTCCAGAAGTTCTAGGAGGTCAAATCCTTTTTACGTGTCCCAAGACAAAACCCTACTTTGGAAAAAACGCACCGCTAACTAGATTATCAAGGCTGTATAATAACCTCTTGTTAATAAGAGTTTATTATACAACCTTTAGGAGTTAGTTAGTTAGGACATCACAAGCGACAGTCCGCAAGTTTTTAAAACTAAACTATTTTGATAAACACTTGATTTTAGGTTGTCAAAAGTTCAAAACACTTTTAAATTGTTTCATAACATTATTAAATGGTATTGTTAGGAATAATTTTAAATCACATTTCATAAGATATTTTTTTTCTTTAAAAAAAGGAAAAGTAAATAGTCTATAATCCATTGCGACGAATGCACATGTACATGCAATATTTTTATTCCTCGGACATGCAAGTTTCCCTGACGATTTTTCCTTCGCAGCACGGTTTATCATGGTAGTTACGGTCCTCGGTGCTAGCACCCCTAAAATTATTCTGCAATTTTTTGATATTATTATGATTAAAGATTTTTTTTTCTACTGAATTAAGTGAAATTCACCTGATGGGAAGTGCAACGTCCGCCCATAAAAAATGCTGTGTCACCCAGAACGTCTCCCTGAGACATCAGTTCTTAAGTTTCATATGCCCAGTGATTACGCTAGCTCTCAGTGCCCTTCAAACCGAAACACAGTAATGCTTGCAGAATACTGCGGCACGACAGAATAACTGACTCTGGGGTGATATCTACCTAGCGGGATTCCTGCATAGGAATCCTACCATCAGTACCAATGTTGACAATATTGTGTCTGTGTCGTCGTTGTACATGGTTACTACAATTGCATGTATTTCTTCAGCTACAAAGCAAATGACAGATGTTTTAAACATACACAGAACGGATGCCAGTACAGTTCGTAGTTCGATCTGTCTTCATCTCTCATCGTCACGTATGACGCGCGCTTCTATTGTTCATCAGTGATATATGGGGCTGAGTTTTCAGAAAAATACACGTGAATAATAAATGTGTTTCTTTCTCAAACTCAATAGCGATTGTGTTGTAAAGCAAACAGAAACTGGAATGAGGAGCAAAATGCTTGCAATTTACAATCTCTTTAAACAACAGCACAACGGACGCGACAAAAATTTTCAGAAAAAACTAGAGTTTACTTACTTTTGCCATGAAATTAAATTTATCTCGATGTCGATATTATTCGATCTTATTAATTTACACAATTTATGTAAACAATTTTTAGATAGATTAAAAATGTGTTTTTTATTACAGGTTGTCTGTAACAGATTTTCCATAAACAGAAATCCTGCTAAGTACAACAGTTTTATAAATCCGTTTGACAGTTTTAGGGTTACAAGTTTTGTAAGTTGGGAGGGCTACTATTTTGTGTCAATTCAAGGGTGAGGCCTACGTTTAGTGGTGGAATAGTGAAAGGCTGACATGATGATAATGATGATGATGAACTTTCAATATCCAATTTTTTTGGTCGATTCTTTTTAAGAGATTATTTTTAATTTGTTGTTTACTAGAAAGGCCGATCGAATACCGTTGTATTTATCTTGTCTATCTCGTCATATAAATATAAACTATCTGTTTCTATATACTACGTTGCAAATGTATAAATGGCTAGACCCAGAACAACGATCGGTAGGCCAAACAAATTTTAATTCCGTGAGTAAAGAATAGGACATACAAATATTTTTTTTAACAGATGGGTTTTTTGCACAAATGTTGGCTTCGGCTGGGGTTCGAACCCAGGACCTGTGGCGTAGAAGTCAAGTATTCTGATCGCTAGGCCACGCTTTCGTCAAATATTATCTCTGAGGGACTACTACGAAAATCTTTATCAACCTTCACTAAACATTCATTCTATTGGTTGCCTATCGATCCGAAAGAAGGCCGTCCGTTGAAGTTGCATCCTAAATATTTTTTTTTATAGGAGAGGGTGCAAACGAGCAAGCGGCTCATCTGATGGTCAGTGATCACCGCCACCTATAAACATCCGCAATACCACAGGAATTCCGGGTGCGTTCCCGGCCTTAGAAAAAGAAGGAGGCTCCTCTCTTGTAGGTCCCTAAGTCTTATCGCTTCGGAAAAACCGGCAAATTCCACAAAGTTGCTGTGCGTGACCGAAAATTTCTGGTTAAGAGCACAGTGGTGGAATGGCAGTCATCCAGGTGGTGCCGATGAAATTTTGTTCTGTGCCGCAATGTGCGGTGATGTAATTAACATACAAAAGATCACGACTGTATCCCATAAGCGGTATTATTACCAAACCATTAGGCTATTGCAGCATTTAAGCGGCAATAGCCTAATGGTTTAGGGTACGGACTGCAAAACATGACGTCGCAGGATCGAGCCCGCCATTTGAATATTGTCGTGAACCATCTCCTAGCACAAGCTTTTACGCTTAGTTGGAGTGGTTAACAGGAATATTAATATTAACAGGAATATTACGTTAATACAGAATTGCTAGCATTCTTATTTAAATAAATAAAAAAAAAATAAAAAAAAAAATAAGGGGTAGTCAGAGACTGGGCACTCACTGCAAAAACAGATGACTGCCACAATCCACGTTTCACCAAAACAATATAATGCGCTGTTGGGTGCACAGTGCAGTTTAACTCCTTACTCGCCTTTTACGAGATCCATTGGATGAGATGGAGTGGTAGTATTCTTTTAACGAGTCGCCACCACACGGCAAAAGGAAAGGGTTAGGAATTAATCTGAACAACTCCTCGGAACACTCCCCATTAATTTGGTAGGGTTCATGTTTGATATCCGTCGTTGTTTCGAATCGAGGCGAAACTTCGTACTTCGATTTTCGCAGTAGGCCATCTACTCGAATGTTTTGCGCGTAGCGTAACATCAAGCGACGGATGCATTACAACTAATACATATAAAAATAATAAGCAGTCTATGTGGAAGGCCCATTCAGGTTCAGGTTCACCAGGAACATATCCAGGAATCCGTCTAGGTAGGTACTACCCTAGAGTCAGTTACGCTGCCGTGAAGCAGTAGTGTGCGTACATTGTCCCTGTCTTTCGGTCTAAAGGGCACTGAGAGCTAATGTAATCACCAGGCATATGAGACTTATAAATTGATGTCTCGGGGTGGCGGGCGCAATGTGTTGCCACACAGAATTATTCTGGGTGACACATCTGTTATTAGCAGACGTTGCAATTACCATCAGGTGAACGTTTTCTTGATGATGATGAGATCATTTGATCCAATAAAATAAAACATATAATTAACACTAGATTTACGAGCATTGACGGACGGGACGGGACGGGTATATTACGAATAGGTAGACAACTAGATATAATAAAATATAGGTGTTCAAGATAAAGCTACTAGATATATATATTCGCTGCATAATATCAATAAAAACCAGATATACCAAAAAAAGAATAATATTTGTTTGTTCAGAATTTAAAGCATAATATTGAAAACCCATTAAATTGACGGGTTTCGTAAATGTAATGTTAATGTAATTAACATAATGATTTTTATTGAAACAATTATGGAGTACAAAATTGTACCTCAGCAAATGTAATAACTGCTTAATGTTTCTTACACTGTTTAACACAAATAAATTAAAATGTAAATTATATTATAATATTATAAATTATTATTTAAGTTATATTTTATGTATATTTTTATATTATATAGATACAATGTGGTAGTGATTGCTTAGCCAATGATCAGGCATAAAGATTATGATAATCATTTTTGTCACATAATACCGTATTTTTGTCTGTTATTTCGAAATAAAAAAGATTATGTTATACTCGTATTTATAGTTTTGAGTACATTTTAGGTAATATGTATACGTAAAAGTGATTTATTTCTCGAGATATGTCTAATAAACCTGTCATAATTATTGCGTAAGTAGGTGTCACCACTGCAGTGTCAGTTGTTCTGTTGAGAAGCTGTAGAGTGAAAACATTACTGTTTCGGTTTTAAAGGCACTGATAGCTAGTGTAATTACTGAGCATATGAGACTTAAGAATTGATGTCTCAGAGTGAAGAGCGCAGTATGCCACCCAGAAATGTTTTTGGTAACACCGCATTTGTAATGGGAAGACGTTGCACTTATCATTAGGTGAACGATTCGCTCGTTTCATCACTTTCTTTGATAAAAAAAAACGTCTTTATTATCCGTTTATATGACTTTTGGAGAATAGCGTAAATCTTAATTCTGAATTGTCTGATCATGATGAAATGTGCCTACTGGGTTTTTATTAGTAAACGAACGCTTAAACAGCTTCCATACTTTTTCAACCTCACATTCCTCATTTAAGGTATCAAACTGCTTGATCAATTTACTTGCAAATTCTTTTCTCACCTCTTCCTCTATGAAATTCTCAAATTTTATGCGCTCGAGCACAATAATAGGTTCATGCACATGCGTTATGCGTGGCACAAATATTGACTTCAGCTGTTCACTCTCACGACAAGAATTTCTCGATGCTTCGAATTTGTTAATATTATAGAATCTTATAAACTAACAAATGTCGCTGTTGTATAATGCTTACAAATATTCGGTCGAGTAAATATGTAGCATTTCTATACATTGCACTTGTTTTAATTCATCGTTTAATTTACATTTGGATGGATGGATTTTGTTGGTAGCCTCGTTCCGTTGTAAAAACAAAACGAATAGTCTTTTGTTGAAAAAATTCAAATAGACTTTAGACGAGAATGAATTTTATGTACTTTGCAAAAATATTAAATAACAGAGGGAAATTATTTTGAAGCTCGTACCATTTCGTCCGAGCTCTATCCACAAGCTTAAAATTTGTCACAATATTTTTTTTTTTAGTTACTAAGAGTTTCTAAAATTAATGGTATATAGTGTAGCGGTGTGTCGGTGTATGGTGTGTATAGGTGTATAGGTGCACGGTGTATAGCTCTCCGGCAGTATAGAATAACACCGACCTCTTTCCTACCGAGATGTCGTGGGAGGTGACTAAGATATTTTACGAACAGCCTTTATTCGTGCAGAATAACACCATAATATGCAATGCTGACACTGCTACTGTTCGTGGGAACGGAATGGGAAGTAAGAAGTTTTTGACTCGTACCAAAATGGCAGCAACGTGGTCCGCCCTCGTCACGTCTCGTTTCCCGCGAGGGCAAAAAGTGGATTACATGTGTAGCTTCTGCCTACCCCTTATATGGAAAGAAGGCTCGACTATATGTTTGTATGTCATCATCATCATTTCAGCCTTTCACTAGACCACTGCTGAACATAATACTTCCTCAAAAATAGCCACAAAATTTTGTACCTCTCATTTTAGGGGATTTTGCCATAGTTGCCATGCTTGGCAGGCGGGTTGGCAACCGCAGTTTATTTATTGAGAAGTTCCAGCAAGATGCTGTTGACTTTGTCCTGGTTTTAATTTTCCCTCTGTCGACTTTTACAACACCCACGGGATGAGATAGGGTGGTTAAATTCTCTTAGGCCGCCATTAGATGTTTGAAATTATTTTATTAGAACAGTAAAACTTTTGAATGGACGAGTTCAGAAATATATTTCTAAGTCAATTAGTATAATATTATAAGAAAATACCAAGGATTAATCCTAAACTTCACATGTAATATCCTTAAATATCTATCAAATCTCCTAACATAACACTTATTTTACGACATCAGCACAAAAAAGCGTTACAGTTAGATTCTCTTAAGTCGCCACAATACGGGGGCATGTATGTATGTCATTTTATAAGCTTTTCACATTACATTAACGCTCTCAAAAAATGTTCGAAATTTTTTAGTTAACAATTTTAGTGGTGCAGGTATCAGTGATCCAACCCGGATCACTAATGTAATAACAATTTAAAGCTGTGCGCCCTGAGTCCGGACTCTTGAGTGATGACTTACTTTTCTCTTCTACAAGGAAGTATTTAGTATTCGTTATTTTTAAATGCAAAAAAAAATAATTAAAATGCGACATATTTCTTTTCAAATAATAAATAAATTGTTAAAACCATTATTCCTTTAAAAAAATACACTCTTTAATGTGCAGGAATCCGTCTATGTTGGTACCACCGGGCCATGAAGCAGTTGTTTTCAAACATTACTGTGTTTCGATGACACAGCACTGAGATTTCACACACGCTCCACGAATGTTTATAAATGCGTATGGTTGCCTATAGCCAACATTGCATTTATCCTTAGCACGCTTTTAATGATTGTAGTTCATATTGGTTTCATCGTCTGTTCCTTTTTATCATTTTCATTAGTTTAATCGTGACCAGCCGATGTTGATTCTTACAATAATCATTGGGGCTACATCGGAGACTAATAAGTCTTCTTCAGCGAGCAAACTTCAGTCAGGCAACTCGACGGTCATGGTATAATTTAAAATCATACTACTAGTAGACAGTGCCTCTATTAACCCTATTTACCTTATCAGCAAAAACAATTACAGCAAAGCTGTATTATATCAAAAATACGAAATGCATGGATTTCGTTCCACAATGGATGAATTTTTATTTTTATTGTCTTTTGGAACTAAAGTCTGTATTTGGTGCGTTTTTACAACAAAACGACGCCTCCTGCCATCCAGCCAAATGTAAATTAAACGATGAATTGATACGAGTGCATTCTGTGGAAACGCTACAAAAACCGCCCAGCCAACCATTAGTTTCAAATATTTTATTTACTTTTTCCATATTCCTTTATAAAACTTTTTAGTGTTTTTTCGAGCATCGTATGAGTATTAATATGTATTATTATTAAAAATTATTAACCCACTGATATCATTTTAATGAGTAGCATTGCCATATTTTTTTTATGAATTTAAAAGTAGAGTTTATTACTTTTATTAAGTAACATCACTTAAAACCCTAAAAAATCCTGGCCGATTTCGACCACGGCGACAACTATCGAATATTGTCGGGAGTTATCAACTGCGCAGGAGATATTATTGTGCAACAAGTATACGTACAGACACACAGGGACTCACTTGTCCCAAACTACCCGCGCCCGATGTAATGCTGATGCGATAAGATCGGAGGTTGGCTAATGGATGCAGTGTCAGAAAGCTCAGGTACAATTTATTTATTTATTTTTTATTTATTAATCTTTATTGTTCCCTTACAAAGAAAGGATACAAAGGGCGGACTTAATGCTTTTAGGCATTCTCTCCCAGTCAACCCATGGAGTGGTGAGATTTTGTTTAAGGTGTACCAATAAAAGACGGAAAATAAAGATCCCAAAAACCAACAATTTGTGTTTTACACAAATGGTGGCTCCGACTGGGAACGAACCCAGGACCCGCAGCGTAGAAGTCAGGTACTCTTACCACTAGGCCACACGGTCGTCAAATCGAATCCTTACAATTAATATTAAACATATGCGAGAAATAAAAATATTTCTATGAGATGTGTAGTCCGCTAACCTGCATTGGAGCAGCGTGGCGGAATCTTCTCAACTACAAAGCCCTCTCAAAAACGAGAGGTCTGCGCTCAGCAGTGGGACATTTATAGGCTGTTACTTTTAACAAATTAAAAAATACGCTACAGTAGCTTTGACGTGAATATTAGAATAGGCACGGCGTATGGCTAAAATTTCTTTATACATTAGCAACCAAGTTCTTTCCCCGGATCCGACATTGGCTAGAATGTTTTAATTACAAGTTTTGGGAGGCGGATAGGCGACCACTGTTCTGCCTGTCGCTGGTCTTCAATTTGTATTGGTCTTCAGTTTAAGATGGTTTAAGTATGATAGTACCCAAAATGGAAGCGCGGACGCAATACGCGCTTTCAATGTGGGGGAGCGGTTAGGCAAGTTTTTTTTACGCAGTATTATTTTAGAACATATTCGTACTTCATGTAATCCTGAAAGATCTATTGGATTTCGTGTTATAAAAAATGTTGTTAATCCGATTTTATATCGAACGGTGCACTAGCTAGACGGCAGAGCTTCTATTTATCTATATACTAGCTGGCCCGGCATAGGTTGTCCTGTCCTTCCATCTGCAGTGGATTGATTCTCAACATAGCGAAGTCTAATTGCATTACGGCTTCGATGTGAAGATTAGATCTTCTGGCCTTCGGCATTATAAATAACTATGAAAAATAGGTCACACGATTCAAAATTATGTAATGAAGCAATTGTCAATCACATATTTGACAACCTCACAAAGTGAACATCTTGGAAGACTCAAAATTAGATTACCAGAAGACCAAGGAACTGTTCCAAGCAGGTATGTAACATCATAATCATCATTATCATATCAGTCTATAAGTAGTCCACTGCTGAATATAGGCCTTCCCCATAGATTGCCACAAATGTTTGTAGCTCTCATTTTGGAGGATTTTACTATAGTTGCCACGCTTGGCAAGCGGGATTGGCAACCAGCAGTTCTTTATTCAGATATTCCAGGAAGATGCTGTTGCCCATCTCCTGGTGAAAAATATATTAACCTCGAAACAGCATATATAAGCTCTCAAATCTATTCTATCGACTGTAGTTTCAAGTTGAATTGGGGTAATCATTGTTAGGCACGATTTAGTTAAGAGCTCGCCAGTCGAGGGCAAACTGATGAGAGATATTGAGAACGGCTGAACTGATTTCGATGATGTTGGACTTTTGGGATTTGTCTCCTTGTGTAGTCGAGGACTAGCAGAATAACTATTACAACATCTAAAGAAAGTCAGAAGAAAAGAAAATAAATTACGAAGATAATAATTTTTATCATACATTTACGTTTACAACGTCATCTGTGATTCTTGACTGATACAAAACTTATATTATTTTGTATGCATGACAGTTCTGTGACAATAAATACTTTTTCTTTTTTTCTGCCTGCTTTTATTATCCTCTGACAGCTGATTCAACTGCGCGCTCATTTCATTGCATACTGTGTAGCTGGGTGCCGCGATTTTTCAGCATTTTTTTCGAGTTTTCATCAATTTTTATTCAGACATAACATAAAATACAATCAAATACAACATAACATAAAATACAATTTATAAATTAAAGTAAACTGGCCACCAAAATCTAGTAAAAGATTTCGTTATTTTTATTTTTAAGTTCTTAGAATAACCGTATTTATTGGTCTATATAATTGTCTTAATGGCACTGTTCCTGGATTACACAGCTTTTTGTCCCCTTAATAGATGCTTGAGTCACAGCTGTAATGATGCACTCTACAAGCGAGCTCTTAACTAAATCGTGTTTCTCGCTGATTGCTCTAATTATACTTGACATGGCGGCCGATCGTATAGGCTCGAGAGCTTGTCTGAACAGTAATGGCATTTCGTTAGCAAGTGTTTTTTAGTGGCATTTTTTTAATTTCCTTAAGTTTACCCTTCTAAAGTTTTCTTCTAAAATTAGTCTACTAGTAGTCCCCGTGGTTTATATTATGTAACAGCTGGAAATGACCTTGAATGTTTGAGCGCGGTTTTCAGCTTTGTTACTTTTAACTAGGTAGCCAGCTTGATTAAGTTTCATTTTTCGAAATATTTTCTGAATTGTGCGCCAGTATTTCGTAATTCTATTTTAATGGATATTCATTTGTTTACACTTAACGCCAGCGTTACTCAGCGGTCACTTTTCCTTGCAACTCCCTTGTGATATATAAATCATCTGATTGCATGAATTTTTATTTTCACAGTTGTGCAGATATGCAGGCCCTGTGCACGTGTTAGTGGAGATTGAGTTATTTCTGAGAGGAAACTGACGTTGACGTTGGAATTATTGAATCTTACCCCGAAATGCAGTATCTAACTTGGCACGGGGTCTACATGAAGGAAACCTGCTTATCCATATTATTTCTCAAAGTTTTTTTTTGTCAGTATGAAATATCTTCCTTAATGCTGTATGAAAATTAATGTTTGTTACGTCACTTTGAAGATAATTTTTCCCTCTAATGACGAAAAATAAGTAAATGTCTTAAAATTAATATTTAAAAATATTAAGTTAATTAATTTAATTATAGAAAGATCAGAATCTGTTCAACATTAAAAAAAGCTATCCAATAAAAAAAAGTTAAGATGCACGACAGCTGTCGATTACAGTTGTTAACGTTCTTTGAAAAATGTAGATGGCGTCATCCGCGCATGATCACGATTCTATTCTAAATATTCGCACGGGTTAGCCAGTATACATTAGTATTTAGTAGTAGGATTCATATGCAGGAATCCGCACAGATGGGTACGCACAGACAGTGCCAGTTACTTTGCAGTGAAGCAGTAGTATACAAACATTACTGTGTTTCGGTCTGAAGGGCATTGATAGCTAACTACTTGGTATATAGAAGCTTAAGAACTGACTTACCAGTGTGACGGGCGTAGTGTGGTTTTACACTACGATGTTAAGGGCAACACAGCTTTTCTTATAGGCAGACGTTGAACTTACCATCTTGTGGATGATTTGCTATTTTATAGGATGAAGTGACGAAACGAAACATTCGACTGATGGTAAGTGCAACATCTGCCCATAATAAATGTTGTGTGCTGTGTCATACTTAAAGAAACTGCGAATTGCCGTCTCTCCTGCTAAGCTTGGCAACTATTTGAATAGCATAATCTGTGGGGAGGCCTATGTTCGGCAAAAGACATGTGTTAGATATTATAAATAAATAAATTCATGTTTTTTTTATTTTTAAATATTGTTGTGTTTTCAAATACGACGATGTAACGTTTTTTTTTGTCGTAAAATAAGTGTGCAATTTATTTGGATGTATTTCTTAAAAAAATCAGGAAATATATTACAAAGAGTCTTAAAATAATTTTAGAGATATTCATATATTTTCAAATTCAGTTTAACTAGTTTGTGATACTAATTAGCACTTTGCGACTATATGTTAGGAGATTTGATAGATATTAAATGATATTACATGTGTGATTATTACATTAACTTAGAAATAAATTTCTGAACTCGTCCATTCAATAGTTTTACTGTTCTAATTGAATAATTTCAACCGGGTGGTGGCGGCCTAAGAGAATCTACCACCCCTATCTCATCCCGTGGGTGTCGTAAAAGTCGACAGAGGAAAATGAAAACAAGGAGATGGGCAGCAGCATCTTTCTGGAACATCTGAATAAATAAACTTCGGTTGCCAACCCGCCTGCCAGGAGTGGCAACTAAGGCAAAATCCCCCCAAAATGAGAGCTATAAACTTTTGTGGCAATCTATGGGGGAGGCCTATGTTCAGTAGTGGACTAGTAATAGCCTGAAATTATTATGATGATCATGATGTCGAATAATGACTACGAACATGATATTCTCTAAATTATAACGTGAAAACAGCTAACGACACAGATGTATTCAAATATTCACTATAAAGCGGTGAGCTAAACAAATCTGAATCAAAGCTACCTAAACGTGTGATATAAATGGCTGAACGGACACTATCATACCACGAAATGCACTCACTCGGGTAGCAATTCATTATTTAATGTACGTCGGAGGGAAGTGTTTACATTTTTTTATGTTTACTATAATAATTCTGGAAAAGAAATTAACTAAATAATGTAATAATATTAACTTCGTACTTTATAGTAATCATCACAATATGTAATAGAAGTAGTGTGTGTAATAGAAGTGAGTATTCACTAGTATCTTAATCCGTCTAAGTACCACCCCAAGCCAGTTATTCTGCAGTGAAGCAGTGGTGTGCAAACATTACTGTGTTTCGGTCTGAAGGGCACTAAGAGTTGCACTTACCATCAGGTGAACGTTTTTCTTGTCTCGTCACCACCATTATCCAATGATAAACAAAAAGTAATATGGAAAACGGCACTGGCTATTTCACTTATCCACAACTAGGTTTATCTTAAGAATAGGATAAAACAGAACAGAATATAACAGAAAAGAATAGCCGTGATTGCTACACTTAGCAGGACAGTATTAGATATCTTTTTCCTGAGATTCTGCTACCTACCACATGTCTAACTACTTTAGATCTAGCATATTATTCCATGAGATTTTCTTAAAATTCCCTTAGTCGAGTTTTATGACGTCTAAGGGTGGCTGATAGACTGTCTGACATTACCACCATAAGCTGCATTAACAGAAGACTGGCTATTAAAATCTGCCTTCTCATATCACATAACTACAAAATAGGTGGGTCAAAAATATAACCAATATAATTGTGAGTAATATAAACTAATATTTTAATATTTTTTTTTATATTCAGCAACATTATCAGCGAGAAACATGAGTTGTATTTAATTTAAAAGAAAACTGAGATCTCTACGAAAATTGATATGATGTAACAACAATTTACTAATGAAAGTCATTATTTGGCGTGTGCTGAAAAAACTATTGATGATAAATAAATAAAATGTAATACATTTTCATAATACTCATCATAATTCACAAAAAAGTTCTCGAGTTTATATAATAAACGTTTAATTCAAGTAACCATGACTCATTTTTTTAGTAATAGATTTTTTTTTATGTTAGTCCTGAACATACACTTTATGTTATTTAAGATGCGAGTCATCGCTGCGCCTTTCCGCTAGAAATAGCGCAGCAATGACTCACATATTTTTTTGCAGTCCAACCTGCTACCAAACATGGAAACATCTTAGGATGCCAATGGTACTGCCACTCAGTCTGAGCACCAGCGATTCTAACTATTATAGTTAAGTCACAATAACTGCTTTTTGTTCAAAGTAGTCAAGCAGAACACGGGTACAATCGAAAGATACATTTTTCTTAAAATTTCTCGAATTCTAATCGGACTTATCGTTTAGAAGTTACGACGGGTATAAAAATGGTAAATTTAAGAAAAATGCCGCGGTGAGCGAACACCTACGCTCGCTCGCACTACGCACGAATTCCTACCCATATAATTTTGTATAAACTAGAAATTTTTTTTAGATTTTAAATGTAAAAAAAATTTCTAACTTTGAAACGCGCTTCTCTAAAATATACAGTGGCGGCGGTGTCTCCCGAAGGTCGCGCCGCCGCCCAGATTCATGCGACTTTGGCATCATCGAGATGCACAGCTACTGGACAAAACGGGATGCTCTTACATTGCCATGTTACGTCACCATCAAACTTATATTTATTCTTTTATATTGACACTTATATTATATAGGCTGTAATGATGACACTGTCTTATCTATATAAATAAGTGAAATTTAATTGTGTTTGTAAGAACAAAATCTTATTGCAAAAAAAATACTCATAAGAAAAAAACCATTTTTAAAATGTTTGTCTGTCTGTCTGTTTGTTCCGGCTATTTCTTATGCGGCTTATCTCCGAAACGGCTGGACCGACTTTGACGGGACTTTCCCTGACAGATAGCTGATATTAAAGCGGGTGACTTAGGCTACTATAATTTTCGAAAATTAATTAAGGCACGGCGCAAAAAATATTGAAACCCCAAAATCCGATTCAAATACGAAATTATATATGTATCATCGATCGGTGTCGGCTTTTTTATGAGTGTGAAACCGCAGGGCACAACTAGCATTATAATATAAATTTTCCATATGCGATTGTCTTTTAGTATTAGGTAACTAACACAATTAAGTTTCAAAACTTAAAAAAAAACTAAATCAACAATCTATAAACGTGCTTCTGTCGGACAATGGCTTTCTTTTATTTTGGGAGAAGGTTTTGGCTCCTGGGAAAAGATCGTCTGGTTTGGACGAGGTAGCGGATCTCATATGTCCTCATTTTTCTGGTGGTAGGATTCCTATGCAGGAATCCGTCTAGGTAGGTACCACCCCAGGGCCAGTTATTCTGCCGTGAAGCAGTAGTGTGCAAACGCTACTGTGTTTCGGTTTGAAGGGCACTGTGAGGTAGCGTAATCACTGGGCATATCAGACTTAAGAACTGATGTCTCAGGGTGATGGGCGCAGCATTTGTTATGGATCGCCGCACTATTTACGATTTTTCCCCAATTTCATTCAGTTTTCGACCGTTATTACATTTGTAAGTCAAACGGTAAGTTGCCTTCGAAGATGTTCACTTTATGAGGTTATCAAATTTGTTATGTCATTTTGAATTGTGTGTCCAATTTTTCAGTATTATTTACAATGCCTATCCAGAATTCTTACATCGAAACAGTAATGTGTTTGTAACCGATTGTGGCAATCTATGTGGGAGGCCCATGTTCAGCAGTGGACTAGTGACAGACAGAAATGATGATGATGAATATTACTTTACAATCTTGAGATGAAAACAACTTACAATATTGCAGATGAAAATTACACCAATCCACGTTGCAATGCGCCTTGAATGTTTTGGAAAGAGGACGGAACAATTCAAGTGTTGTCAACCACAAGACGTTTCCTTTCACTTTCGTTGTGATAGTACCGTTATCACCGTGCATGGTCGACGGCAAGCGTTCCAAGCATTATTGTCAACGATGGTTATACAACGTAACGTCGTCGATTTTAGCAGTAGAGTATCGTTACCCACTAGCACATCGTTAATATAATTCTAAAATTTAAGTGGAAAACCAAAAAAGAAAATTACCAAATCCGACCCGGTAGGTGGCGCTATGATCGTGTCGAACTCATCGCGTCACATACCGGAACGGGCAGGACAACGTCTGTAAGGCCAGCTAGTGTATATATAGAACGTAATTCAAAGAAAATTATTGCAATGGTAAGTAGCAAAAGGTGGATTCATTTTCTGTTTAATCTGTGTTTCAGATTTAGGTAGTCTGGATCATTGCTAAAAAATAAAATGCCACTAAAACAAACCGCTGTTGCGTGTTATTTGACCCGATGTTAATTGAATAATGAACTGATAAGCACGCGAGTTCATTATGCGGAATTCTACTAATTCGACAAAATTTCAAATAATCATGAATGTTCGCTTTAGGAATAATATAGGATAAATCGAACAAAATTTCAAAACGGAGATACCTAGATCAAAAATGAGGAAAATTATTAACTAATATAAGCCGGCGCTTTTACATAGTGTTCTTTTCGCAGTTAAGAAAACTATTTTACCAATGTTGACCTGAATAATAAAAAAAATCATATAATAAATTCCGTTCGTACATCCGTTTGTGACGATTCACTTTTTTCGAGTACCCATCAGAAAGCTTCGCTTCAAAAGTGGCATCTAATGCTATTTGTTTTCTTTTCATTGCCCTTATTAATTTAATTTTTGAATTGATAATTATGATTATGACTTATCACTCGTTAACTGTTCAAACTCAAACCACATTTTCTTTACGAAGTACTTGTATAAGGGAATGGCAATTGAACTAAGAATAGTATCGCGTTGTGTAGTATATCTATATATTAATACGTGAAGAGGAATTTTGTACCTATTTTACTCATATTGCCCACGAAGGAGTGTGAGATTTGGCATAGTTAAAGGAAGCTACGATTTATATAATATGTGATACAAATACATCAAATTGAATAAAATAAAACATTCATTATTTATGTTTATATTGACAATATCTTAATGATACTATATCTATATCTTAATTATAACTATGAGTGTATATTAATAAGATGGGTGTTTCATCTATGACAGTATTTTTTTAATGTTTTTCTTTTTAAAGATTTAATTTTTAGTTATTTTTTTAACTTTCTACCGAAGGAAAACTTCTGAAGAAAACACATTCAATTCCGGTTTAAGATTCAATCATTGCAACTTATTCTGTGGAAAAGTCACATGTTATTCGAAGTGATACATGAAAAGGGCGTGCCGGAAAGGCCGATGACTCAGTGTGATCGAAGCTGATCGCTAGCGATGAAAGCAATTCCTTTCCATATTTTAAACCGACTCCAAAAAAAGGAGGTGGTTCTCATTTCGTCTGCATATTTATTTTTACGTAATATACGAGTATATTTCTTAAGAAAGGGGTACCGTAAGGGTGGACCCATATAAATTTGGTCAAGTTGGTGTGTTGATTGAAGGGATCCATGAGAAAATCACGAAACTTAAATTTACATAAACATATTTAGAGCTATTGCGTGGAAGTCGGCTTCTGAGTAAATAACAATCTAGTGACGACTAGTTATTTTTTAGAAAACTATATTAAATACGTCAGACAGTGTTTTAAAGTAAGCGTTAATATCTGACATCCACTGCCTGTAAAAGTCCATTGCTACACAGTCCTCTCTCTCAAAAAAAAGAACGATTTGTCGTATCGGCGGATTGCCGATAGCAGTATTTGTCCTCGTCCCGTCCCGTTACGTAAAAGGAGCGCTAACGGTCAACCTGCGGTCAAAAAGTATTATCGGTCTATCTTTCTGTACGAGGTGAGGCGAGAACAACGTCCCATTTCAATGCCGTCGCTTGTATTGCGCTATTGGTTTGTAGTTTTTGCTCCACTATACCGATGTGCAGACTCATTCCTCATCCCATAATGGTTCCACGCTCTTTTTACGTGACGAGAGCTCTACTAGTGGACTCATAGGACACCCCCGAGGTTTGTTTGGGGAGCAGATTTTCTTACTCTGACGCCAAACGGAAAACTTTCCTTTCTTTTGACGTGTCCGATAATAATTGACTGGGATTTTTTAAATGCTTCCTAAATTCCAAGCGAGTCTTGAAGTATGTGATTCACTTCTGTTTGTGAAGATTACTAATCTGATAAAGTAAGTAGTATAACTTGCGAAATAAAAATAAAAGTCTAAAATAAAAATAAAATAACAACGATAAAGGTAAATACTTACAGTAACTTTTTAGTGTAGATATAGATATTTAAAAGCAACTATATTTTACGGATT
Organism: Luehdorfia chinensis; assembly: GCA_019845155.1. Taxonomy (NCBI): domain Eukaryota; kingdom Metazoa; phylum Arthropoda; class Insecta; order Lepidoptera; family Papilionidae; genus Luehdorfia; species Luehdorfia chinensis. The sequence goes on from JAHVAK010000125.1 coordinate 4,572,539, forward strand.
TTATCGCGTTTAATTTTACTCTTTATAACCCGAAGTTCCGAGCGTTTTACAGCACCTATGGTGACGGGGGGACCTGAGATGACAGACATCCTGATTTCGTAGTTAATCCAGAGTTACCTTCAGCTTCTAATTAATATTTTGGTCCGATGTATGCAGAATGAGCATATTTATTTATTAAAATCTTTATTGCTTCCTTTACAATAAAAGGATACAAAAGGCGGACTTAATGCCTTTAGGCATTTTCTCCCATGGAGTGGTGAGATTTTGATTAAGTGTAGCAATAAAGGAAAACAGAGAAAGAAAGAGCAAAAAAAAACCTAAATAACTCATAAATATTATAAATATAGTTACATATATAAATATATATTAAACACATAAACATATACGTATATACGGTATACTTATATTTAAAATATGTATATTATGAATATAAGTAAACGTAAAATAAACTAAATATAAATTAATAAATGCACACTTGTATACGGTGACCAACTACTTACTATTTATGTTCTCATGATTCTCTGCTAAATGATCACGGACCAATCTCTTAAAGGAGTATTTATTGGGCGCTTTCCTGATGTCATCGGGCAAGGAGTTCCAAAGAAGTGCAGCCCGGACAGTGAAGGAGTTTCTAAAGAACCCGGTGAAATGTGTGTAGGGATGCAATGTGTAGGGGTGCATACTATGTCTTGAAGTTTTATATGCTTGGTTTTTGATTTAATTTTATTAATAATATGATCCCAAGCCGGTCTGATTACCCTACAATCTTCTCTTCTGAAATTAGGACTTCTGTCACATCAGTCCTCCCGTGACCATGGCTACTGTAAAGCGTTCGAAATGTCGAGTTATAAACAGTAAAATTTAAACACACGATGAAATTTGTAAATAAAAGACATCATTATATAATGTAGTTGCATGTATGTCATTAAAGCTAAACTTATTGATATTATTGTTACGTGTTAATATTTTATTTCCCTAAGAAAGTGAAACATCTCGATTAACGAGAGCTAATATCTACGAAACGAAGTATCCAGTTTACACCAACTGTACCGTAAATTTGATGACCGCGTGGCCTGGTGGTCTGATTACAACGCAGCGGGTCCTGGGTTCGAATTACAGCACGAGCTAAAATTTATGCAAAAATACAAATGTTTGGTTTTCGGGGTCAGGTTGTGTTATGATTGTCCCTGTGTCTCTGACACTGCATCCCAGCCTATACCCGATTTCATCGTATGAGCCTTACATCGGGTGCGGGTAAGTTAAGACGACTGAGTGCATCTGTGTTTGTGCGTACCCTTGTGCCATTATAATATTTTCTGTGCATTCAGATGCACAGAAAATATTATAATGGCACAAGTCCGACAATATTTGAAAGTCGTTGCTGTAGCCGATTTGGCTAGGGAGGCCCAAAAAATAAAATTATTTGAAATATATATCAAACCATTAATTAATTTAATATCGTATGCATATTGCGGAAACACTGTGAAGCTGCTCAATCGGATGCAAAATGTTTTATGTTTGTAATCACTTCTGCAGCTACAGGATAAATCCAAACGTATATAAACTTTTAAATAATATAACGAATCGTTAATGATCATGCTTTTACATTTTAAGTTTCCATATCCCAGCAAATTAAAATTGACGTACCATAAAAACAAATAGAGTATGCGCTTTTGGTTTAAACAGGGCTGTTCAAGCTAGAAGTATAATAAAGGAGAATAGCGTTTTAAACAAACCGCTATTTCCGGTCATCCGGGTGAATGTAAATTGATTTGCGCATTCTGTGGAAACGGTATCCCACTGTTCAGTCCGCTATTAATTTCGCACATTTTAGGCGTGTTTGCAGCTAAATTTATGATGTATTATGCGGTGATAACATTTGCTTTCTTCACGCATGCATTTGTTTTATGCCTGTTATAAATATATTATTTTAAATAGTTTTTTCACAGGGATACAAATGAATATGTTTTTTTATCGATGTTCCAGAAAACTATGAATTATTCAGACAGTCATGTGACGAAGTTTTACTGGTGGTTGGTTTCCTATGCAGGAATCCGTCTAGGTAGGTACCACCCCAGGGTTATTCTGACGTGAAGAAGTAGTGTGCAAACATAGCTTTGTTTCGATGTGAAGGGCATTGACAGCTAGCGTAATCACTGGGCATATGAGACTTAAGAACTGATGTCTCAGGGTGGTGTTACACAGACACAGCATTTGTTATGGGCAGACGTTGCACTTACCATCAGGTGAACGTTTGTTCGTTTCATCACTTTCCCCAAGAAAAATAAAGTGACGCCCGTGAAGACGACTACCGCGTGGTCTAGTTGTCAGAGTACTACGCTGCGGGTTCTGGGTGCGAATACAGCCGAAACCTTCATTTGTGTAAAACACACAAATTTTCGAATTGCAATTCCCTTGGCTTCTGCGCCACGGGTCCCAGGATCGATTCCCGTACGGGATAAATATTTGTATGGCAGATAGTTGTTCCGGGTCGGATAGTTGTGGGTGTTTGTGCATGTGGAATAAATGAATGTTAAAACGTGAGTGCGTTTTTACGACAGGAGAAATCCTAATGAAAGGTCACGTTTTAATTAAAAGAAACCTAATTATTAGTTTGACGGGTCTGGTTGTGTGTACGTGTGTTTAAAGAAACTAGTCATCGTAGTAACTGACCAATGACCTGATGTGAAAATAGTTGATTGCTATCGACGAATAATATTTTATTTATCTTTTAATATATGAATAAAGCGAAAAAACTTCGCACTTTACACACTGGTGCCCGTCACAAGTCTGATGTATTTGAGATGATTATTTCGCCATCAATCGAAGGCCAGACTTATTCTTGATATTTCATGTAGTTGACTTTTACGGTACTGCGGATATTGTAAAATTGAAATAGGGGCTGATTTTCTAATTAAAAGTTACCGGAAGAGGTAAAACTATTGATAATATCCTATAAACAAATTACACAGTTACAATCGCTTTTGCATATCGTAGCGCTTCATCATCATCATCATCATCATCATTACAGCCTATCAATATATTGCTATAGAATGGTGAACAAGTGCCACCCCCATAGATTGCCACAAAAGTTTGTAGCTCTTATTTTCGGGGGGTTTTTGCCTTAGTTCCTAGTATTCAGGTTTTCTAGAAAGATGCTGCTGCCCATCTCCTGGTTTTTATTTTGTTATCTGTCGACTTTTACGACACCCAAGGGATAAGATGGGATAATACATTATCTTAAGCCTCCACGACACGGCAACGGCATGCCACGGTTCGTAGCGTTTAAACCTGAATAATAAATTGTTTAAAAAGTACACGAAAATTATTATTTAATAAGCCCACAAAAGTTTTGTAGCCTTAACAAATAACCGGTAAATACACCATTCGCCATAAGAACAATTTCACGTAACTAGAATAGGTTATAATAGATCACAGATCTGAAAATTCCTGAAAACTACTGGTGAGTTCTACAAATATTAATTTCCTACGCGACACAAACTCTAGAGAAGAAGAACTAATTGATTGACTGATTAACTCGGTTGTTGCCATAAAAAAGATACGTAGTTGATGTCATTGATAAAAATCGAATGTTGAATCAGTTGCTCTGCTATTCTGTTAGATTTTGTATCATATAAATTATACCAAAACTTGGAGCCATAAAACTAAATCACACAAGAAAATTGATTTCGAGGGTTCTATTTTAGATTCAGTTCCAGGCATTGATATCACACTCAAAGTAGATAGCAAAATATATTTTTTTCATGATAATATCATGATAGTTCAAAATTAAACGCGATAAAATCCGTAAAATTTAGTTTAATTTAAATGTGTAGTATTCGCGTACATATAAGAAATCATTATAGGTTAGAAGTGTTTGAATAAATATTGAAATTTAATACTATAGCGGCGACAGCGGAAGAAGAGTTTACATGAAAAAAATATATATATGTTACTGGCTGAAAACTTTGTCGTGGAAGTCGTGAGAAGGTAATTTGTAAATTTTTAAAAGTTCAACAAATTGGATAAAAAAATCATATCAAAACATAAAAGAACTCATGAAGCGGTATTTTTCAGGATTTCTTTTAAGTAGGTAACACCGCAGGTCCAGAAGCAGCAGTGGGAAAACATTACTGAGCTTCCGTCTGAAGGGCACTGAGAGCTAGTGTAATCCCTGAGCATATGATATATCACATAGACAGAGATGTGTGAAAATAACTCTTACTATATACTTGCAAACCTCTTGGCTACTAAATTGATGATTAATACTAAAATGATGTAATTTTTTTGTAATTCATAAATTACATTATGTAATAAGGCATTGAAAAAAGAAAGACCCCAGAGTTTCTTGTCGGTTCTTCTCAATAGATTTTGACATTCATAAAAGCTTTATACAAGCCTAAACTGAATAAAGAAATGTTGACTTTGACATTTTGTCTTTGAAATTTTGACTTTGACTTTATGTCATTTAAGAACTGATGTCTTAGAGAGTCGGGCGTAGTGTGGTACCACACAGAAATGTTCTGAATGACACAGGACTTGTTATGGGCGGACGTTGCAATTACCATCAGGTGAAAGTTTTGCTAGTCTCGTAAAAAAATACAGGCGGACTCTCTCCTCGTCCAGAAACGTTTACAAAATGTGAACTGTTACGGAAGCATAAAAATTCATGTAATACCCCGCCTTACACGCGGTTTCGGTTTGCCTAGCTTGTCTTTGGTCACGGGTCGACAACCAACGACAATTTGATCGAGTTGTCGAATAGTCCCTTCAACAGTGAGGAGGAACAAGTAGAAGAGAGTTTTTCTTCAAGTAGAATACAAAATGGTCTTTCAAAGATTTATCCAATTTTGGACCTATTGCAGATCGTATACAGTGATGATGGCCGTGTTTTAAACGTGTGTCAATCAGTAAAATACAGTCTTGAGTATTATGAAAATATTTTACAAGAACGTAAAACGAAACGCTACCCAGAAGATAATAGATTTTTACCTCTAAATAAGAATATTTTTTTATAAATCATATTAAAATATTTACATGTTTTTCTAAGAATGTTCGAAAACAATGTGTTTATGTACCTTTCAAATAAATAAAATCACAGTATTATAAATTAAAATACCATTTATCATCTCAGTATCTAAATGTTACATTAACATTCAAATTAAAACCGAAACCTAAAAAGTCCCTTTGAAAACGTGGACTTAGTCCGACTTAAAGTTATAAAAGTTCATTAATTTAACGGTTGTACGCGCTCGGAGCGGACAGTGACAGGAATTTGAATAACTTAGCATTTTCAGGACTTCGCAATCAATATTATTGTTTAATATGATAATGTCCTAACAGATGTGGAGTCAGAAGTTGCTATCTACAAATATATAGAGTATGAGTTTAGGTAACTGAGGGTGGCTATAAGCCGGTGGCATAAAAGTTACCGAAAATATCGCTTCGCGTTATGGCGGAATAAAATATGACTTGTGATAATATCCTGCTGGCCGATTTCGACCACGGTGACAACTTCCGAATATTATCGGGTGTTATCAACTGCGCAGACGATATTATAGTGCCACAAGTGGTAGATGGTAGGTACTCACTCGTTCCAACCTACTCGTATCTGCGCTCGATGTAACCTTGATACGATAACATCGGAGGTAGGCAAGGATGACCTGTAATGAGAGACAGCGTCTATGATACAATTTTTTTTACATAGGCAGAATAAGTTAGACTTATTTCTTTAGATTTAATATAAGTTCTGAACCCTTATTCGAGCAAATAAATAATGTGTATAGTACGGTTCTTTTGCGTGCTAAGCCGTGCAATAATGACTATTCCTCTCTACTTGGAATAGGCTTTGGAGCTTAAAAGACTTAAAGAGCTTAAAGGAAGACAGATAATCAATAAATACTCGATATTTGATAATTGTAACTCTTAGATACCTACATCTCACCTCTGAGGGCCTTCTATTGCGTGTTATTGGAAGCTATATTCCGTAAGAGCATGATTCATTCCCAGTAGCGTCGATTTATATACTACAGCCAGTATCTAATACTATCTCTATTATCTACATTATAGTACGTACCGTTGACGACCGCGTGGTCTAGTGGTCAGAGTACCTGACTTCTAAGCCGCGGGTCCTGGGTTCGAATCCCAGCCGGAGCCAACATTTGTGCTAAAACATAAATTGTTGGTTTTCGGGTATGGTTGTGTTGTCATTGTCCCTATGTTTCTGACACTGACTGACATCCTAGCCTACCTCCGATCTTATCGCATCAGCGTTACATCGGGCGCGGGTAGGTTGGGACGAGTGAGTGCCTCTGTGTTTGCGTGTACACTTGTGGCACTATAATATCTCCAGCGCAGTTGATGGCTCCCGACAGTAGACGGAAGTTGTCGCCGTGGTCGAAATCGGCTAGGAGAATATCATCAGTACTTACCGAAGAAGTAAATGTTAAAACACAGGCACTTTCTTGCCTTCACCTTTGCTTCTTTGCGGCAATCCACTGCTATGGGTGTCTCCCAAGAAACGTCACAAAGCCAAAACTTCGGCTTCAGGCATCCAGTTGCTTCTAGCTGTCTTACGCCGTTTGTCACACACTTTTGACTTCACTCTATGAATCGCTTACTGAAACGGTGGTACTTCTACGACAGATGTGACCAGCCCAATGCCACTTCAGTTTGCAAACACGAAAAGATTTCGTTAACCCTGTTTCTCCAGTAGATTTTTTATTAACAACATTATCAGCCAGAGAAACCCTGAGGAAAGCTCTATTAGCCTTCTACTAAATTTAATATTACTGGACGAGTATGTTGCAAAAATATTTAATTTAGAAGGGACTCAAACCTACGATTTAGAAGTTCGGATGGTTGAGAAATCAGCCGCTATTCAAAATTATTCATAAATATGATAACTGATATTGTCTAACGAGTTACTGTGTAATCCGTGTAAATATAAACTCACTCCTATAAACCTCTCCTTATTGAATGAAAAGCTTAAGTATTACAATAGTAGCAGTTTTTTGGTGCAATTGCAAGACACGGGGAAAGTCACATTACGTCTGAATCTGTATACCGATCATTCCTGTGTCATAGACAACAATTAGTGTATATAATTTAAAACTAGGGTCTGTAGTTATAGTAATTTCAATAATAAAATATAGATATTAAAAGTTAGTAAAATTTTAACTTTTGAATTTAACAGTTGCCATTAGAATTATGAATTTACCCAGTGTTACTTACACCTATTTTAGGCGCGATATATAATCTTCATGTAATATTACTGAGATTACTAAAAAAACTTCTCTTTTTCCATAAAAAGGTGAAGTTTTAAATATTACCAAAAGTAATTTAAAGTAACGACACGGTTTATCAAAGCGAAGAAAGTTCAAAGCCCATATTAAAGCTCTAAGTTTGTCAGACCCTAACTCATAAAAGTTCATTTATTTAACGGTAGCATGCGTTCCAAGTGGGCGATGGTAAAATTTGAAATTCGAGCATCGGCATATTTATCATTAAGACATTGGAAGTCGTTTCCACAAATTTTGTTAGAAATATAGAATATAATTAAACAGAATAAAAAAGAGTTGCAATTTCATTGTATTAAGATTCTAATTCAATATAAAATAGAGGAAGTCAAATATTTGTCATCATTATCATCATCATTTCAGCCTATCTTAGTCTACTGTTTAACAGAGGCCTCCCCCATAGATTGCCAACTCGGTCCTGAGCCACCTGCATCCATCGACTTCCCGCAAAATCATGCAGATCGTCGATTCAAGTAGTGGGGGGGGGGGGGGGGGGTACACTGCGGTTAAGGCCGGTACGAGGTTGCCACCCTAGAACTTTTCTTCCCCAATGGTTATCGGTGCTCTTAATATTGTGCAAAAGGATTATCTCCATTTCGGTCCTACTAGCAAATGGCGATGTCCAGAATGGTGATATTATTACTAATTATTCTTCTTTAATGGTTTAAATAAAACTAATTTTAACGGATTTAATCGCGTAAATTTAATAGTTCAAAATTAAACGCGATTACATTCGTTAATTTTTTTTATTTAAATGTGTAGTTTTCGCGTAAATAACAGAAATTATTTAATGGTTTTATAGTAACGTATTGTATTTAATGTAATATCCATTCAGTATTTTTTATAATTGTTGAATTACATGCGTTACCACTAATAATCGTTGCTCCTTTTTCAAAATTTAAATACATTATAAAAGAAATTGTTGGATTATGGGTCTGGTTGCGCTGATATTGTGAAATTTATGTCTGTAAAACGTACGTACGAGTATGTAATTGTAAACGTAATCAAGAGAAATCCTAGTGTGGAGAAAAAATCTTCGTTTCTTTAAAATAAATAAATAAAGTAAAAAAAAGTGGTGTCTTTGTTTTTTACCATACTTAAAAATCACTTACAAGCTGAAGTTTGAAATTTACTGTAGCTATACAGACCGAAACATAGTTTTTACTGGTGGTAGGAATCCTATGCAGGAATCCGTCTAGGTAGGTACCGCCCCAAGGCCTTCTGTATACACTTTTGCCGTGAAGCTTTGCACACTTCTGCCGTGAAGCAGTAGTGTGCAAGCATTTCTGTATTTCGGTTTGAAGGGAACTGTGAGCCCGTGTAATCACTGGACATATTTAAGATTTAAGAACTGATGTCTCATGGGGAAGGGCGCAGTATGGTGTCACACAGAAATATTCCGGGTGACAAAGCATTACTATGGGCGGATATTGAACATTACCATAATGTGAACGTTTTGCTCGTCTCTTCATCTCCTCCAATTAAGTTTGCACACCTCTGCTTGACGGTAGAATAACTGGCATTGCGGTGGTACTTAGGTACCTGATGACGATAGATAGATTCCTGTATAGGAATCCTACCACCAGTGGAACTCTTTAACTAGATGGTTGTATTCCTATTGTAAGTTGATTGTTTACTTCAATTATTTTTTATTTAAAGTAAATTACATTGCTTCACGTCAAATAAATACTAATTTTGTGAGATACCAATCCCCGCAAAGGAATTATTTACGCTTGACCCTTAACAAAAGGACGACCGGGAATCCAAAGCCAAGCGATTTATGACTGTGCTCTAATTAACCTCAACTAAGTACTTCGTTAAGTTTACGGTCCTTGATAGTGAACGTTTCTGATTAGTTCAGAAAATGATAGTTATACGTTTAACTGTAACGCTATAGTTAATTCTATATTGTGAATGTTTTATTAACTGTATTACCCCAAATAATAAAAAAAATATGTAGATGGTAATGTCCTCGTAGCCGATTCTGACCGTGGTAATAAATTTTTCCGACAGAAGTTCTGTTTTTCGCCAGAATTTCGACCGCGGTAATAACTTTTTCCGCCAGAAGCCACACAGTGACGTTAGCATTTGTGGAAATAAAAAGACATTAACTTGTCTTAATCTTCGCGTATCCGAAGTAACGCACATTCGCTGACACTCAAAACCAATAATTTGTGCGTTGCACTAGATACCTTCAGCTGGGAATCGAATCCCGGACCCACCATATGTTCGACCAATAAGTTACGTGATTTCCTCCCTCCGTCGATTTTCGAATACGGCGATAACTTCCGAATATTATTGAAAGCTGTCAGGTATTATAGAGCGATAAGTGTACGCGCAAGTGTAACACTGAGGCAGCAACGCTCTTGCGATAAGTTAGAGGTAGGCTTGGAAGCAGTGTAAAGAACCCAGGAAAAATCATAAGACAACCAGACCCGAAGAGCAACAATTTGTGTTCTTGGAGAAATGATGTTTCCGTTTTGTATTAGAACCCAGGACTCGCCTTTTATCGACGAGGAGGTTATAATTTATAAACCAAAAATACTAAAGCGCAATATTAATATTTAAATTAAACTAATTATACGGATTAATCCGCGATTAATTTTACAATTTATGACCCTTCGAGCGCTTCACAGCACCCAAGGTCACCGGAGGATTGAGGTGATTGATATCCTGTTGTCATAGTTTACCCGGATTACCTTCAGCTTTTGGTTCGATCTACACAGAAAGAGCTAACTGTATCTTGAAATCTTGCGGGGGTATTCTTGGTTTTTGATTTAATTTTATTAATTATAGGATCCCAAGCTGGTGGTAATACCCAACCATCTTCTCTATTAAAATTAGGATGTTTTTTTAAGTTCGATAACCTCACGAATCATCCTATCACATAATTATAGTTAGTTAGTTTTTCTCCATTTACGATGACCTATTTCAAATCACAAGACAACTAGACTCGAAAACCAACAATTTGTGTTATTGCTGAAAAAATATTGGCTTCGGCTGGGATTCGAAACCAGGACCTGCGGCGTAGAGGTCGGATATTTTGATCAGGCCACGCGGTAGTCCTTAATAATTCACTTCTGAAAATAGACGTCTCCAAAGGAGAGAACAATTGCAGAAATCATGACCTTTGTATTGCAACTTAGACTCTGTCTATATAAATTTTCGGTTTCAATGACTTTATTTTTTTTATGAAAGAAAGCGACGAGAAAATCGTTTACCTGATGGTAAGTCCAATGTCAGCTCATAATAAACGCCGTGTCAACCAGAACATTTCTGTGCGGCACCACATTCCACCCTTAAACGTAGTAACAATTAGCCGATCGCATCTTTAGAAAACCGTGGGTCACGATAGAACAACGTAGTGAGATGTCTCTTCTTTATAGTAATAGGTGACGCGGTGGACAAATTATTCCTCTGATAGCATGTGCTACGCCTACTACCAGTGACTGTGTCATCCTGAACTTTCAGGTAGAATATTTGATTGCTTTTTATGTAGGAATCCGGCCGGAGGAATGCCGCCCCAGGCCAGTTATTCCGTCGTGAAGCAGTAGTGTGCAAACATTACTGTGTTTCGGTTTGAAGGGCACTGAGAGCTAGCGTAATCACTGGGCATATGAGACTTAAGAACTCATTTTTCCGGGGGTGACGGGCGCAGTGTGGTGTCACAATTTTGTGGGTGATACAGTATTTTATGACCAGACGTTTCACTTACCATCAGGTGAACGTTTTGCTCGTTTCGTCACTTTATCAAATAAAAAGTAATAAAAAAATCATTACCGAATGTTATCCACCAGTTAGTTTAGAAAAAGCGATAAATGACGAAAAGATGAATAGAATATTATTAAAAAGGCTGACGACATTAGGATTTCTCCTTGTAACGAGAGTGTGTTTTACAGACCAAATTTAACGAGCACAACATAACCACACCCGAAAACCATCGATTTGTGTTTTTGCAGAAATGTAGAATCGAACCGAGGAACTATTTCGTAGAAGTTTGGTACTCTGACCACTAGGCCACGTGATTGTATCATTAAAATATAAAATTAGTTTACGCTTCCATTATCTTTTTCATATAATTCATGAACTGATTGTACAACTTCACACAAACTAGGTATAAGAATCCTTACTAATATTATTAATGCAAAAGTAATTCTTGTTACCTTTTAACGATTCAACCACTAAACCGATCTCAATGAAATTTGGCACAGAGTTAGCTAGCATTCTGGAGACAGACAGGATACTTTTTAACCCCGAAAATTAAATAGTTCCAACGGAATATTAAAAACAACCTTTTTGTACGCGGACGAAGTCGCGGGAATAAGCTAGTAATATTTATGTTAATACGTAAAGAGAAAACTTTGTAGCCTTTTTAAGCATTTTGCGCAAACGGATATGGAGAAGAAACGAGAAGGCTAAAATGTAAATTATATATAAAAAAATCTGACTCTTCGTTCCGTTTCCTCGAGCAGTATAGTGACAGCATTGCATATTATGGTGTTATTCTGCACGAATAAAGGCTGTCCGTACAATACCTTAGTCCCCTTTAACTACACCTCGGTAGGAAAGAGGTAGATGCTACTCTACTCTGCTGGACACCTATCGGCTACCCCATATCCCACCCCATATCATTTCATTATACTCCTTTTCAACATATTAAAATATAAGAAACTTAATGTCACCGACTGGAAAACTTAGTTCTTAGTTTTCCATTTGCGAGGTATATTTAAGTTTGAATTTAAAGTAAAATACGCGACTTCCCTAGGAAAATACATCATTAGTTGCAAACACATGCGTTTATGAACAGAAAACTTAATTTAACTTTACATAACTTGACTTGCATTACAGTCCGGACAAAAGTTGAATTTGTATGGATAAACAAAAACAATAAATGATTTGAACGTATGATTTTAATTGAAAGATTCGTGATACCGTGTAATGATTTTGCCATAGCATCTAAGTCAAAGCATTAGAAATAATTACTTGCAGTTCTTAATCTATAGCCTAAATAATTATTCTCAAATCAATTAATACTTTTAAATAATTAAAGCCTTTGGTTAATATCGAAGGTATTTGTAATAGTACATGAATGAAAGTATATCTAGTTCGTGTGGCGTATGTAAAAATTAAATTAGTAAAATATAAATTTTGAGTACACATACAGTGAAAGTCCATTAACTAGCGATAGAGTACCGTAACGGATTACCCCTTCTCGAAACGAGAAGTGGTTTGTGCACTATAGCAGTACAAAAAAATCTGGTATTCAAATATTTTACTATACACATATGAATTCATTGAAAAAGATACCGATATGTTTATGAATCTTTCTTTCATTAATCGCTGTTGCTGTTTCAGCCTATCACAAGTCCACTGCTGAACATAGGCCTCCCCCATAGATAGCCACAAAAGTTTGTAGCTCTCATAATAGAGGGATTTTGTCATAGTTGCCACGCTTGGCAGGCAGGTTGGCAACCGCAGTTTATTTATTCAGATGTTCCAGGAAGATGCTGCTGCCCATCTCCTGGTTTTAATTTCCCTCTGTCGACTTTTACGACACTCACGATGGGATGGGGTGGTAGATTCTCTCAGGCCGCTACCACACGGCTTTCATTAATCGTCATCAACTAATATTGTAATTTTTAACGTATATAATATGGTAGATCATTTTTTCTTAATATTTCTCTATAGGAAGGTCCGCAGTATTATTGTGTTGCACCTTGAAAACTGCAGAATATCCCAATCAAAAGTTGTGCATATTGCGCTGTGTTCTTTAAAATAAATAGTTCTCTATTAAATGTGCTTTAAATTCACCTGAAACTTTTTTATTATCATAACTTCGTAATAATACAATTATATAATGTTACATTTATGGAAGTTATTTGTTTTAAATTAAATTATTCCGGTTTGCGGGATTTTTATACAAAAATAAATATTTAGGCTAACTAAAATTGACTCAGCGAAATTCTTAACAAATGAAGAATTACTTATAACTGTTACGTGGTATACGACGATACGTGACGTTAACGATACCCGATAACCGATACGTGGTGCGATGAGACTGATACTACGATCATCGTCTATTAAGCGTGGTGATTAGGGCAAGTCCACACTTCCAGGTAAAAGGGGTCGATAAGCGGCTGGTGATTGTAATAACGTGGCTTGTGGAAGGAATCCTTCGTCTAGCCGCAAATCGATAATAACAAATATATATATAGATATATATATATATAAATATATTTCATGAGAAATTAGTATTTAGAAACAGCCTGGAAGCTATCACCAGTATCCATCCACTTTGCGCAAAATTGAACAGTTCTTCGCTATATACAGTGAGGTATTCTTCATATGTATGCAAAAAAGTAATCTATTCTACGAGCTACGCCCTTCTGTTACTTCAGCCTTATGATGCTTTGATTATTCACTTTCTACGCCAAAATGTTTCGTATGTATTTCTTGAATGATTTGCCCATACTCGTTTGCTGGGCAGGCGGATTATCAGCGCAGCGCCGTTACGCACTGGTGATGGCTTTCCATCACTAATAATATTCTTCTAGAATTTTCGACCATGCCGCCCAACTGGATTGATAAAGAAACATCCGTCAGCCAGAAGGGTGAAAGATTTAACTCGTCATCTTATGCTGCACGGCACCACATCTGGCGGACCCTGACGGCTGTGGTTAAAGTTCCGTTAAGTAAGGTACGTAGTACGAGGCAGTAGGTTGTAAATGATAAGAAACGATGAATAAGAAGACATAAATAGTTCACTGTGGTAATTTTGGACTAAAATTGATTTTGAAATGTTCTCTTAAAATGGTAATACGGACTTAAAAATTAAAACATCAATTGTAGCTTTTTTTTAAGTCAATTTATTCATTCGAAAAATCAACCGCTGTACTAATAAATCGTTAGCATTAAAAGCTCGGCTCCCTCTAGATCTCCGCAAAAATAAAATTGTCACCTCCTGTCCCTGAGTCAGCGGATTTAACTTCATTTTAATAAAATGAACGAGAGGGAAAAAATTACGTTCAATTCGCCGAAGTCTCTGACTGGCGCTTTTTGCAAACGCATAATTGCAAGATCATTTGGATTGATGTTTTTGTGACAAAATTATTGAGTTGGCAAATTTTAAGTTGATTACGATTTGTTTTTACCGAAGCGTTTCTCGGAAGAGTTTGGGAGGCTCACGTAATTTGATGAATTATTAAAAATATTTGATTGTATTAAAGTATGATTTTTCTACGAAAACTCTTTTAAAACTCATTATCGTTATATTTAGCGATCGCTTGGCCCATGCGATCAGCGATTAAAGTTACGTAAGTATTAGTATGATAATGTTAGTGAGTTTGTATGTTCCAACGCGCTAATCTCAGGAAATATTAATCCAATTTGATAAAATCTTTTGCATTAGATAGCACGTTTATTGAAGAAGGTTCTAGGCTATAAAACCTCATGATACGGACTTAAGAAATCGCACGCTGAGAAACGAACATTTCCGAGAAGTATCAAAGTGTAGATGCTTATGTCAGCGAGGTACCATGTCGTACGGTGCAGTCATGTGATCAATTCAACGAAAGTATTTTACGCTAGTGAAACCTCGGGGCACTGCGTATTTAGAAATAGATATTAAAGCTCTACGAAATTTGATTTATTACATTGTCTACAATTCATTATTAATTAACAAAGGACTACTAATCTGATCGACGGTTACGTATTGAATTATTTAAACTATTGTTATAATTATTAATTGACGTAGGCGAGGAGATACGTTTATTGTATACATATATATAATTATAATTTGACGACCGCGTGGCCTAGTGGTCAGAATGCCTTCTAAGCCGCGGGTCCTGGATTCGAATCCCAGCCGGAGCCAACATTTGTGCTAAAACATAAATTGTTGGTGTTGTGTCTGGTTGTGTTGTGATTGTCCCCGTGTTTCTGACACTGCATCCTAGCCTACCTCCGATCTTATCGCATCAGCGTTATATCGGGCGCGTGTAGGTTGGGACGAGTGAGTGCCTCTGTGTTTGCGCGTACACTTGTGGCACTATAATATCTCCTGCGCCGTTGATGGCTCTCGACAGTAGTCGGAAGTTGTCGCCGTGGTCGAAATCGGCTAAGAGAACATCATCACATCACATATATATAATTATATTATAGGTTGGCGACGTGCTTCGTGTTTTGCTTATTTTTGTTGTGATAGGATTTCTTAGCAGGAATTCGTCTGAGTAGGCACCACCGCGGTGCCAGTAATTCTGCATTGAAGACCACCGCTTGTGTGTGCGTGAGTCTAAATATTTGTATGTTACGATTATTAAGCTTTTTATGGGATGTTTTTATTCAAGTTTATGTATATGTGTTATGAATAAAAATCTATTGTTAGTTTCTTTTGGATAAGGATTAGATGAATAGTTTGCATCCGAGAATCCCCTTTGTGATAATTTTAAAGCAACGAAATGCTGCATTTTTTTTATCTAAGCATTTAAGTATTTAAATTAGCAAATGACACCGTTGACTGTCCGGAGCTGCTGAGTCAGCTAGGATTTATAACAAGAACTAAACGTAAACCTGGCTTACTTCATGTGCCGATAGTCCGGACTGCATATAGGTAAAACTCTTTTTTGATACGTGCATGTAAAACCTACAATGAAATTTCTGGTAAAATAGACTTGGACCTGTTCAGTACTAGTGTTTCTCAGCTCAAAGGTATTTTGCCGAAACAATTCTTTTGCTGAGTATATTGTTAATGTTATTCTTGTTTGAGTGTGTTTTGTTTGTTATTTCCTTATATACGTGTTGTCTAATGTACCGACTAATGATGTCTTTAATGGTGTAATGTTTAGCGGTGAAAACTTTTAAATGACCTTCTTATTTCTACTTGACTTTAATATTATGTAATGCTAGCTGTAAGTTTTCCAAATAAATAAGTAGTAGGGGCTTCTATTGTTATATTATATGCGCTAGAGTTTACCGATAATGCCCTTTTCCCCATGTTCGTTACATTAAAGTTTCAGCCTATAAATGTCCCACCACCTCCGTCCGTCAGCACGTGCTCCTGAGCACAGGCCTCCTCCCATTTCTGAGAGGGTTTTGGAGGTAGTTATATTTCGTTATATTATTATTATATATATATTATCTATTTATATAATAATAATATTTACTTTTTTATATATTTACTGGTTTATTTATATATTTACTGGTGGTAGGATTCCTATGCAGGAATCCGTCTAGGTAGGTACCACCCCAGGGCCAGTTATTCTGCCGTGAAGCAGTAGTGTGCAAACATTACTGTGTTTCGGTTTGAAGGGCACTGTGATCTAGCGTAATCGCTAGGCATATGAGACTTAAGAACTTATGTCTCAGGGTGATGGACACAGTGTGGTGTCACACAGAAATTTTCTGGGTGACACAGCATTTGTAATGGGCAGACGTTGCACTTATCATCAGGTGAACGTTGGCTCGTTTCATCACTTTATCAAATAAAAAAAGTTATAGTTATAGGATTCTTGTGCAGAAATCCGTCTGGTAGGTACCGTCTGGTAGTAGGTAGCTGCCACCGCACAGGCACTGATAATTGGTTTAAATATATGAGCATAGGAGACTTAGAACTGATCTCATAGTGACGAACTCAGTATAGTGTCACTCATAGATTGCATATAGAATCGATTTGCTCAACTTGTCACTTTCTTCTAAAACAAAAACCATTAAAGAAAAAACGATTACCGTTACAAGCCTTTTTAGCAGAAGAATTAAAAAAAGTGCCACTATCACATACTTGCATATGAATTGAAAAACTTTCATAGAGAAGCACAACTTCATGGATACCAACTTGCTAACTTAAGTATGTGATATAACCGATTGTAATCAGTAACTGCATCTAAAACGCTTTGTATTCGACTGGTTGTAATGCTGAATTTTAGTCTGTAAAACGCTCCCACAATATGAGAGAAATGTAAGTTTTTTTTGGCTAGGTTTTTTTTTCCTCTAGGGATCGCCTAAGGAAATAAAATATTTAAGATTAAATAATAGAAATATGTTTTTAAGGCTAAAGTAGATTATTTTTAATGGTTTGATATTCTCAGTGTCTGTTTTATAATATACCAACAGTTAAATAGTTACGAGCCCTTAGGAACAAATGTTACGAAATGTGAGTATCTCACATATACTGTAAGTATACTCAAAATAGCTACGCTTCGGTAGACTGTAGAAGGTAAGCTAAATCACATTTGCCTTCAAATAAAAGGAAGTCAGAACAACCACGAAGCGCGTTCGTACGTAGTGATACGAGATACGCGTTTCCATTGTTTTAATTTTAACGAATACTTTCAATAGTAGAATGTCTAATATCAATGTGGTGGATGGATGGTATGGTCCGATTCTCATTCATGAATCCGTCTAGGTAGTTACCACTACAGAGCCTACAGTCAAGCAATAGTGTGCAAACATGCAAACATTACCTATGTTTCGGTCTGAAGAGTACTGTTAGCTATTGTATTTACTGGGCAAATAAGACTCAAGAATTGATAACTAAGTGTACCGAGGGTAGTGCGGTGCTATACCGATAGATTCTGAATGACACAGCATTTGTTATGGGTAGACGTTGCACGATTCAATCAGAGGAACGATTCAAGAGTTGTTTTGGTAACCTTCTCTCCAGATGCCCATTTTATACCCTTTTTGTTGCGATGAGGACGAGCATAAACGAATAAAGACTAAAGAGAGTTCAGCAAACTGTTCATGTAAGCCATTTAAGAAAAATTTGACTGCAAACATCAAAGAATCACCCAAATTACATCACGATATACCACATTTGGAGTCAATACTTGGGAGTTATAAATGTGATAATAAATATTTATCCATCAGTGCCATAAACTACCGGGTGACTCTGTCGTTATCTTCGAGTCCCTGGTCAAGCAAGTGGTTTTTAAAAATAAATATCTTTATTTCAACCTTTAGAAGGCCGATTTAGAAAAAGAGATGTGTTTGCAGTATTAGTTGAACGTCATACGTTGCTATTTAAAAAGTATAAATTAAAATAGGATAAAAAAGGTCCGCCGGGCGCAAGTGGTAAGTGATTCCACTTACTACGATCCTATCCTCACAACCCGAAAAAAAACACAAACATCAGACGACGTTGCCAGCTAGCTTTAATGTGTCTTAAGTCAGCGCTGAGCTACAGTTTATTAATTTTACGAGCTGTGTCAATACTATATCGTTTTATTAATATTTTTGACATCCTCTTGCAGCGTATTTACCTGGGGTTACAGATAAAAAATAAGCCTTTTAACTTTAGAAAACAATAAAACGAATGTCGTAACGTATTTGATAATGGTACCGCACCTATCTCCGGTACGCCCCATAAGGATGCTTATGATGCGGTGTTGCAGTTTATTTAATTTCCTCAAAGGTATTACGTGGAAAAAGCATGTTTTCAACTACCTCTTTTCACCTCCCTTCATGTGCTTCCTAGAAGGTTCTAAATTTGCGAAAAAGGTATTTCAGCATGTCTTTTATGTTGTAAATTGAGTTAGGGAATTCCTCGCGATGGGGAAGTTGTAGTCGTGACATGAACATTGATATGATTAATAAGATCTAAGAGAAATAAATTTTATTCATGACATTATGTTATAAGACCTTGAAAAAAAAGAAAGACCTCAGAGTTTCTTGCCGGTTCTTCTCGGAGGTCTTATTTTTTGAACCGATGTAGATTTTGACATTTATTAGAGCTTTTATAAGCCTAAACTGAATTAAGTAACCTGGGCCGTACTTTACTTCATATTAATCAAAGTAATCGAAAATCTTGAGAAGAATACGGGATGAGTACTGATTTTTTTAAAGAAACTGATCCCCACAGTAGGATGTCTGCTGTACCGTGGGTGCGTTTTACAGACATACATGTCACATGCAGAACACAACCAGCCCCAAAAACCCTTAAATTTTTTTGCACAAATGTTGGCTCCGGCTGGGATTCGAACCCGCGGCGTAGAAGTCAGGTACTCTTACAACTAGGCCACTTAGTCGTCAAATACTGTTAAATTTGTAGTAAGCATAAGTATATAATTGATTAACAGTTAATGTAATTAAAATAAACAAAGTGAGGAGAAATTATCAGGTACAAAACACCACGTATGACGATACGATTATGCTCCTAAGTCGAACGTGTATTGATGTAATATATCCACTGCTGATCACAGCCCTATCGAAAGACTCATACAGGTGGACTATTCTTGGAGTTGTCAAGATTTGTCCTTCATTGCTAGAGGTCAAAGTACAGCAATAAGATGTGATCCTCTTGTTGATTTACTTTTTGTGGCTCTTTAAGAGACTAACAGGAAGAGATGTTAAAGTATATTTTACGTCCCTGCCATAGCTTTAAGCTTACATTAGTAGAGTAATA
This sequence comes from Luehdorfia chinensis, assembly GCA_019845155.1. Classification (NCBI taxonomy): domain Eukaryota; kingdom Metazoa; phylum Arthropoda; class Insecta; order Lepidoptera; family Papilionidae; genus Luehdorfia; species Luehdorfia chinensis. The sequence goes on from JAHVAK010000125.1 coordinate 4,592,231, forward strand.
GTTTATAGAAACGCACTTTACCCAATTGCAAAAAGTACATTTTTACACTAATTTTTTGAAAGGCTTTGGAGCCGATAATTGTTATTGTTTATTTCGCAGCCTTTTTTTTATTGTATAAAGTGATGAAACGAGCAAAACGTTGTCCTGATGGTAAGTGCAAGTCTGCCCATGGTGCTGTGTAACCCAGAAAATTTCAGTGTGACACCACACTGTGCCCATCACCCTGAGATATAAGTTCTTAAGTTTCATAAGTCTCATAGTGCCCAGTGATTACGCTTGCTCACAGTGCCCTTCAAACTGAAACACATTAATATTTGTACACTACTGCTTCACGGCAGAATAACTGGCCCTGGGATGGTACCTACCTAGACTGATTCATGCATCCTACCGTCTTGTAGGTTTCTTTGCGATGTTTCCCTTTATAGCAGAGCTCACGACAAATCATTACATAAAATTGGAATTTTTTTGGTGTCGGCTTTGGTAAACAGTTTGTTTGTATAGTTGCCACGCAAGGAAGCCGGTTTTACAACCGCAGTTTATTTATTCAGATGTTCCAGGAAGATGCTGCTGCCCATCTCCTGGTTTTATTTTCACTCTGTCGACTTTTACCGACTTTTGTCGACACCCACGATATTAGATGAGGTATTGGATTCTCTTAAGCCGCTACCACACGGCTATCCGCTACCACACTGCTTGTATACTATGGAAATTGAAGGAGAGCACCTTGTGCGTAAGCTGCAGAGGCTGCTATTCTTCTTCTTCTTTATCAGTTAGAAAATAGTCTAGTGATGGACTTAGGTCTCCCTGAAAAAGGGAATTTGCTGTAATCACCGCGCTTTTAAATTTCTATAATTCATCTTTAATATCCGAGTATATATTATGAATACTTATGCAAATAAAACAGTATAAAGTGTTTTGTCGTCCTAAAAATGTTGAATATTATTAATTCGAGATTTAACTAAACTTAAAGGCACTTAATTCTATATTTCTTTCTCTGACTGCAGATATACTCACTATTTCCGACTCAATAGCGACTCCCTCGAGGTTGCGAGATACGCTACGTTCGTGAAATTTCAATTGAATACACTTGGCGCTTTTTTTCGCGAGGGCCTGGCAAAACAAATTTGATAAGGGAGGTATGTGAAAGGCGAGAGATTTCAATGTATTTATTTGCGCCTAAATTAGTATAGCACTTGTACAAATATTTTTGCTACCTTCATGTAATATTTTACTTTATAGAAGTAAATATAATGAAACGTACTGAAATTAGCATTTGATGTTATACATTCAATGATTTTTTTTTGTAAATTATTTTGCTTGTTACGTTTTTCTATTTAATTTTATTACGTAAAGATATAAACAAACAGAATTTTAAATTTCTTAACAAACAATACATTTTGTATAAATTAAGTGTTAAATCTTTGGAATCTTTGTAACAGTAAGCTCCATTGGCTTTAAGCATTAAACACAAAGACATATTCGATCCATATTCGACTAATTTGTTGTGTGTTCGCATAATGATTTCTTTAAAATGAACCTACAATACAAAATAAATCCTAAAGTGGAACAACATTCACAAGAAATTCTTCATGCCAAAATAAATAAATCACCTTCGTCATTCTAGTCCGTTAAAGCTCACTTTTACATAGAAGAGAGAGAACGAGTGGTTCACCTGATGGTAAGTAATCAATTCCGTCCATAAACATCTGCAATACCAAAGGAATTGCGGGTGCATTACTGGCATTGCGAAAGGAGTAGGCTTTTTTCCTAAAAGTCCACATGTTGTATCGGTCCGAAAAACAGCTGGGGGTAATAGATGTCACAAAGTGGTTCACCTCTAACAGAGGAATTGATTATTATAGTTGTCCAGAATATAAAGCAGGTTGGTTCCATTGCACTCTACGAGTATCTTCTTCTTTTTCAACTGCTCGTACAAATTCCTACTTTGTTGAATTGGTGATCGCAGTAATCGACACCTGTACGAAGTGTCAATACTCTGATCTGAGACGCAGCTGCTCGTCACAGGTCTGGATAATTTAAATCTGGCATAATTGGAATTGTTATTACGCCATAAATCGGAGCGATACACCCGCTATGATGATATGCGCTAAATATGCTGATTTCTGTCCTCTGAATAATTTATTCCCACAGTTGCCTCTTGCAATACCTCTGAAATGGACCACCGCCATGAAATCAAATAATTTGTTTCCTGGTGGTAGGGTGTCCATGCAGGAATCCGTCTTGGTCAGGTACCACCAGGGCCAGTTATTCTGCCGTGAAGCAGTAGTGTTTCGAGCCGTAGTAGGTCACTGATACCTAGCGTAATCACTGGGCATATGAGACTTAAGAACTGATGTCTCAGGGTGACAGGCAGAGTGTGGTGCCACACAAAATTGTTGTAGGTGACACAGCTTTGGTTGGTGCCGGTCTCAATCATTTTATCCAATAAAAACAATTGTTATAATTTTGATCACTGGATCAAAAATGACCTGGTAATGGCATTGATTTAATATCTATATTTGTGTATTCCACCAAAATCTGAACTAGATGGAACCAATACAATCGTGTCAACATAGCTGAACAGTCAAGAACAATGAACGACTATGCTATAGATTTAGTTAGGTCCAGGTAATCTACGTCAAGACACCTTTGTTTGAACACTGCGTTACGTCGATTCATGGCTTACAATACAGGCAATGCATCACGACGATAGCTTGTGGTCTAATCCATAGATGTTTAGGTAAATTATATAGTGCTAGACTACGGATTGGCGTCTTAAAACATAATTAACCAGAGTTCCTTCATGTTATTGTATATCCGTTCATTGCTAAGGACGTATTTCAGTAAATATTCGCAAATTAGCCAATAGTTAAGAGTTCCTTTTTAACCCAGATATATTCAAATAGTGTTGTATCTTTTGTTTATAATATGGCTGATCATCCGCTTTGGAGCAGTTTTGGTGAACTCTTCTTAGCTTCCAAAACCAACTTTCTTATAAATTACAGGAAGGTCTGACTGAATAGTGGGAAAGTCATCAGTAATTAAGTCTCTTAAGCTTATTATATTTCTAGCTGTTGCACGCCCTCTTCGTTAGGGCGTAATGTGTCTATCCCGTTTAGACCAGAGACCAACACGGAAACTAAGGTACGTAATACTGAGTGTACTGTTCACTCTACTACGTGAGCAATGCGTTCCCTACTGAAACAGTCGAAGTCAACAAATTAGTGTTCGCGAACGTAATCATCATCATCATCACTTCAGCCTATCACTAGCCCACTGCTGAATATGGGTGTCCCCCATAGATTGCCACAAAAGTTTGTAGCTCTAATTGTGGGGGATTTTGCCATAGTTGCCATCGCTTGGCAGGCGGGTTGGGAACCGCAGTTTATTTATTCGTATGTAAGATAGCCATGAACACTGCGTGGTCAGACTTCAACGCCGCGGGTCCTGGGTTTGAATCCCAGCCGGAGCAAACATTTGTGCAAAAACACAAATTGGTTTTCGAGTATATTTGTGTTGTGCTTGTGAAATTTGTTTGTGAGACCGCACCCACGATACAGGAGTAATCCTACTGTAGGGCATCTTTTTTTTTAAATACAAGTCCTTGATAAACCAAAATCCTTGCAAAAGATCTCCAATTGTCGACTCGGTTGGCGCAGTGGCTAAGCCCTTCGGCTTCTGCGCCGCAGGGTCGCGGGTTCGATTCCCGCACGGGACAAATATTTGTATGGCCTAGAGATAGTTGTTCCGGGTCTGGGTGGTGTGTGTATGTGGGATTTATGTACTGTTAAACGTACCCTACGACACAGGAGAAATCTTACTGTAGGGCATCGTTTTTTTTTTAAAAAAAAATCCTACCACGGAATGATTCGCGACACTAAAAACATCCTAATGTCAATAGAGAAGATGGTTGGGTACTACCACTGCCTTGGGATCCTATAATTCATAAAATTAAATCGATAACCAAGCATACCATTGCAAGACTTCAAGACAAAGGATCGGTCTTTCTGCGTAGATCGGGCCAAAATAATGATAAAAAGCTTAACGTACCCCGGATTAACTATGACCTCAGAAAATCTGTCACCTCAGTCCTCCCGTGACCATTGGTACAGTAAAGCGCTCAAAACGTCGGGTTATTAATAGTTTAAAATTATACGCGATGAAATCTGTAAAATTCGTTTTATTAAACATGTAGAATTACATGGAGATAATTTAAATTTTGTAATGTAATTATCTATGAGAGAATGCCAATGTTCAGCTGAACTTATTTTGACTTGAAATGTTGATGACGAATGTATTTATCCCGTGAACAAATCTTCCATTGCCCTCTAAACATAATGATTCCACCCCTTTCTTTTTACGCATACCCGCCTTCACGGGGGGAAGGACGGGTTATGTCGGACTTGCACCGACTAAAACCCCATGATGTTCCGCCTTCGCCGCATGTTGGCAGGGCCACGGGAACGCTCACGCATACATCCGCGACCCCACCGGCGCTGGCCGCCTAACATCGGCGGCCCCTTCTCGGGAGAGGACAACTCCTCCCCACTCTCCTTCTCAGCAAGGCGCGCCGGAACATATGACGCGCCTTCCAGCACGGCCCCCTTTGTGCGCGCAACGGACCCCCCCCCCCCGAGTCCGCCACGCGGAGGCCACGGGGCCAGGAGACTTGCACTCGAAAGCACCAGTCTTCCTGGCCCTGGCAGCGGATCTGGTCTGTGGCTCCGCCGCCAACCACATTTCGGCCGCGGAGGATAGGGAGAGAGGCAACGACACACCAACACTCCTCTCCCTCCGCGGCCCCACCACCGCCGCATCTACAGTGCGGCCCCGCCAAAGTCGCGGGAGACAGGGAGAGAGGCAACGCAACACTTACACTTCTCTTCCCCCGCGACTCCACCTCGGCTGCGAAGGGCAGGGTGAGCAGTGTCGACTCATTCCTACCCCCAGCAGTCCACCATCACCGCATCGACGGTACGGCCCCGCCATAGTCGCGGAGGATAGGGAGAGAGGCAACGATACACCTACACTCCTCTTCCTCCGCGACTCCACCTCGGCTGCGGAGGGCAGCGTACTGCTCCCCCCAACAGTCCACCTATTCGCATCCGGAGTGGGCTTGCGTAGCCCACTCGGAGCGACTTCCTCGGGCCAGCCCGTTGCCACAGGCCGACCATGTGGGCTCCTCTTAGCTTCACCGTGGGTGACTAAGCCACGGTTACTAAGCCCCCCCGCCACGACAAGGCGAGAACCCATTGGGGGGGAATAATTCCACCCCTACCCTAATGTTACACATTCGTTAGTCTTTACTCTAGGTGGTAAAATTCCTATGCAGGAATCTGTCTAGGTTGGTACCACCGCAGGGTCAGTTATTCTGCTGTGAAGCAGTAGTTTGCATATATTACTATTTGGGTTGAAGGGCATTGACATCTAATGTAATTACTGGGCATATGAGAATTAAAAACTGATGTTTCAGCTCGAAAGACGTAGTGTGTTGCCACACAAACTTATTTGGGTGACTCAACATTTGTTATGGACAGAGGACACTTGCAATCAGGTGAACGTTTTGCACGTCACGTTTCCCTAATATAGTAACTTTCCTTAAGTTTGAAATTCGTATTAGCCTTTTTCTGTTACATACGTAATGTTTCTTGCTTCGCTGTGAAACCATTTTTTAAAGGTTTTTGGTTGATAAAACTTTAAGTGCACATAAATTCAGATTGGTATCGTTTTTGTTGATTTACTTGATTTTCTGCCTTCACTGCCGGATACCTATCGGCTAGATTTATTTTTAATCATTTAATAACTGTGATAATCACTACTTGCTTTCAACTCTACTAAATATTATTATTTTTACAGATGCTTAAATCATATTAATTACTGTAAAAGTAATTAACGCTTTCAGGGCATTCGTTAAAAACTACACTCGCATTGCCGCGATGCCAGCAGTTAGGACTGCTTTATGCAAATTGCGAATTAAGAAAATTTCCATAAAATAAATTTTAGTTGATCGGCTTCCTTACCTCTTTGCCGTCCAAGGATCTAATCTAAGTGGAACACTGCAGTGGCTAGCAATTCCTATAACAATTGCTAGCCACTGCAGTGTCAGTTATTCTGACGACACACAGTAGCGTTCAAATATTACTGTGTTTCGGTCTGATGATTGGAACAGTGAGGTTAGCTTGTATTACTGGGCATACGAGACTTAACAACTAATGTCTGATCAGGGGATCTACTGTGTAACTCTGGTTGGTTTCGTGATCATTCTCATTTGATCCCATTAACCAATGAATGAGGTTCATACGCCAAAATAAAGCTCATTCATTTGTTAATGGGATTAAATTAAACCGAACACGAAACCAACCAGAGTTACACAGTAGGCACCCTGATCTGAGATTGAGCTGAAGAGCGCAATGTCGTGCCTCACAGAAATGTTCTGGGTGATATAGCCTTTGTTATCTGCAGACATTGAACTTATTACCATTAGATGAACGATCAATAATTATTCATCCACATGCATATAAGTTATTATTGATATATAATTAAGCTATAGTAGGAATAGACAGGAAGCGATTACTTCCTTCTTAGTAGTTATTTTACTATCATCTATATACTGTTAAATGTTTCATTAACCTTTTATTTTTTGAATTAGTTTCCAGGAAGCCTTTGTGTTACATTATCACAGGAATTGCTTATCTATATAATTGGATAACAGGAACAATAAAATTATGCATTTTCCTACACAATATGAATCTTATTTTCAGGCTTCTTCTGCCAAACCCAACATTCACTACCTTACATAAGTGTCATCATACATAAGTCGTGCCTTTTTATAGACGTTCTGGCTAGAATCAATCAGAATTCTGCAATCCGTCATACTTTTTTCTCTTTCAAAAACCATTACTTTCATCTTATCTACATTAATTTTCATTCCTTCGCTTTGTTCCATCATGCATAGTATTAACCATAGCCTGCAACTCCTCCTCTGATGGTGCTAATATAAACTGATAATCAGCGTAAACGAGGCATTTGACGGTTAGATCATTCATTCTTAATCCAAACGCACCATTTTTCAAATCTTTAAATAGGATAAACAGTCATAGCGCTGCCACACATCCCTGTCTAATACGTTTTTCGGGTCCAAGGTTCGACCTCGGAATCATATTTCCGTTGCTAATTCTATTGACGCCGCGTGGTTGTTATATCACCGGCGTCCCTTCAGCACACCACAAGAGAGTACCGGACTACGATAAGCAGAAATTGGGCGGTTCATACACTCACGACCGTTTTATTTTTTTTAAATAAACCTTACCTCTTATTTCGTGCTGCCGTTGACTTATTATATATTGTGCTACGTCCCAATATTACAAAAAAACCTTCCTACCAGAATAATTGTAATAAAATAAACTTCGCTACATTGATATTTAAAACTATACATTAAACTAGTATTATTCTAAAAATAGAAATCGCTATCCAGTTTTGTTAAAACCTTGTTTTGTCCTTAAAACGTATTAGACTATAATTATTAACGACATAATGTTTTCACCAGAACAATAATCATCAGAATGAATGTCGGAAAAAATCATGTCATTTCTGAAAATTAAGTTATTAAAAAGTTTTTGAAAAAAAACTTGGAACTATAATAATGTTGCTTACTGGGTCACCATCCATACAGGAAGGCTAGTCACTAAATTAAGAATTACAACATGCGGACCTAAATAATTATTATGTTATAATGCGTTTTTCGAACAGCTGCAAAATATTAATATAATTTACTTTTATTTTGAACAGACATTACGACGGTTATTTAGAAAAATCATAAACTGGTATTCATTTAATTATTCATAATTAATAAATAGCCAACCTCTTGCATAGTGTTGTCCCAACAGGTCTACGCGGTACCATCTTGTACTAATTGGTCCACGGCGCGAAGATGCTCAGACGATTTATAGCACGCCTCAGCGCCTATACCTTACACATTGTGCGCTCAGTTATTATAAGTGCGTTTTATAGTAATTATTTTTATGAATATTATACTTACCATTACCATTAAATTCATTCATTATTAGACTGTAGTTAAGCCCATTGCTGGACATCGATTTCAGCCAATGAAGAAGATTTTGTCGAAAGCTTGGAGATACATAATAGACACCTGTGCCGGGTGGTGGCAGCTTAAGAGAATCTACCATCTCATCTTCTCCAGAGGGAAAAGTAAAACCAGAAGATGGGCAGCAGCATCTTCCTAGACATCTAAATAAATAAGCTACGGTTGCAAATCCGCCTGACAAGCGTGGCAACTATGGCAAAGTTCCCCCAAAATTAGAGTAACAAACTTTTGTGACAATCTATTGAGGAGGACTATGTTCAGCAGTGAACTAGCGATGGGCTCATATGATGATGATGACGAATAGACTACCTGGCATTTTAGACGCTGCTGCGCGTTACCGGTTCGTGTAATTTGGTCTGACATTTTTCGAAATGTTTTTTCCGCCATCTGTCGGAAGCAAGACAGCTTTTCAGGTTTTTACCTTTCTCGAAACCAATTCTCCAGCCACCAAATTTTATTTTTTAATGGATTAAGTGATTAGACGAGCAAAACGTTCACCCGGTAAGTGCCACGTCTGCTCATAACAAATGCTGTGTCACACATTTCTGTGTGACACTACACTGCACTCGTCGCTCTGAGACTTCAGTTCTTAAGACTCATTTACCTAGTAATTACACTTGCTCTCAGTGCCGTTCAAACCGAAACACAGTGACATTTGCACGCTACTGCTTCACGGCTGAATAACTGGCTCCGGGTCGGTACCTACCTAAGCTTTCTTACGACGCCACTACACGACAAAAACCATGATCTTACTACTATAATAATGCTTGACAATTTGTATGCTTGTAAGCGTTAATCTATAGAAATACTAATCTGGTTTAAATGTATTTTTACATTAGATTGCCTATTATTTAGAAAGGTTCTACGCTAAACTTCATGCATAAAAGAACCGCACGCTACATAGAAGGGCCGAAATGTAAACGATCAAGTCAGGGAGGTACCAGGTCGTACGGCGCAGTCATGTGGTCGACTTATTTTACGCGGGTGAAACCGCAAGGCTATGCTACCGTATTCAAATTATTTTGTTTTTAAATATGATGTTATATCAACGTAACATTTTCACTAAGAAATAGCAACTTTTTCTCCTTTCAAATTTTCTGATAACGCAAAAAAAAGCAGCACCGATTTCTATAATTACAGATTGTCGACTTTATTTCCAATTTGCATTTATTGAAAATTTTCATGTGTTTTATAAAGAAGGCGTGTAAGTTTCGGTAGTATCAAATCATTTACAATAATAAATTCGCAGTAATCGTAATGTTTAGGTAATTATGTAATTTCCGAAATCTAATATCAATCATCTACTGAGGTAGATTCACCTTTGATAAACGTAGCATATCTAATTCGAATAGTTCAAATGGAAATTTAATACAGTACTGTATGTAAGACGATATGTTTCAACTATTTGTCACAAACTACAGGTAATTCCGTTTCATGACAAGTGTACTGATATCTCTTATGTATTTCACATATAAATAGGTCCATTTAACTATTATTATTAATATCTATTTGTAAAGCATAAAATCCACATTCTTAATGTTTTATATATCTTATTGTAGATTTACTGCGATAAAAAAAACACTATCCTCTTTCAGGGGCAGTCCGGTAATAATACTACGAAGTATTTGTATTAAAACTGGAAGATTATCCATTCATATAGTATTTCGTAAAAATGTCATATGTAATTATTATCACAAAAAATGTATTTTTAACCGTGATTATAATTAGCGAGCTGCAGAATTATGTTTTAAAATGCGTCATATCAAAATATTTTCAAAATTATAAGTAAGCTGAGAGTGAGTGAATTTAGCTGCGTCCCGTCCCTCCCATCCCTCATCATCATCATCATAATTTCAGCCTATCATTAGTCCACTGCTGCGCATAGGGCTCCCTCATTGATTCCCACATTTATACATTCCCAAAGTTTGCATCTCTCGTTTTACCAGCTACATCTGTGCTGGATTACAATAACATCCAAAACCGTGGACCAATTATTTTGTGTTGCACAAATTTTGCTTCAGCTTGGATTCGCACTCGGAACCGTACTCAGCATAGTTATCAAAATCAGAATCACACTGTTATTTTAGGAAATCATATTACATTTTTAGATACTCACAGCAGAGGCTACACGTATCATTAGAACATTCATAATGAAAATCTTGTTAATGGAAATTCCACGAGAATATCCTTTTGACTATTCGCATTTAATCTTTCACAGCGAGAAATGCATTGTCGTCTATGAAATGGTATATCAATATTAACTCTCCGCTTTTAATTTATATAGTAAATATAGTCCTATAATTTGACTATATAAGTAAATCATCTTTAAATTTAGAAGAAAATTTCGTACTTCGTGTAATTATTATATTATTAGGTATAGTAATTGTATCTATAAAATATTCTATAATCTTAATTGTGTCTGTAATTGTAATTACTGATTTTGTATAAGTTTAAGAAGTATATTTGGAGTTACTTTGATGGCCAAAGTTAGTACAGCAGGGTGTGGTAGAAAATACAGTGACAAAGATAGACAAAGGGATAATTGGATGATTTGGACACGTAGAGAGTATGGATGAAAGAAAATTGACCAAACAGATTTATAAGGCGAGTGCGAATGGTCAAGTTCGGTAAGTAGTCGACGCTGACGAACGTATGACGATCACTTCCAAGTTGTTTTAAGGAAAGGACACCTCTTACCTACACACGTGTCGTGAGAGGCGACTAAGCTACTGTCCGGTCAGCCTTTATTCGTTCAGAATAACACCCTAATATGCAATGCTGTCACTATACTGCTCGTGGGGACGCAATGGGGAGTAATTTTTCGACTAGTACCAAAATGGCGGCGACGTGGTTTGCCACCCGTCACGTCTCGTTTTACGCGAGGGCAAAAGTGGGCTACGTGAGTGGCCTACCTACCCCTAAAAGAGAGAAAGGCGTGACTGTATGTACGTATGTATGTTGTTTTCCTTCCTTCGTCCCATACTACATTTTCAATGAAAAAAAAAAACAATCATTTATAAACGTACAAGACACTTTAAAATCTGAAATCAACATTCAGTAATGCAGTAAGTACTGGCAGTGCTGACATACCGACGCCACGTCTCGGGGCTTTTGCGAAGTTTCACTGGTGGTAGGATTCCTAATCAGGAGTCCGTCTAGGTAGGTACCACCCCAGGGCCAGTTATTCTGCCGTGAAGCAGTAGTGTGCAGGCATTACTGTGTTTCGGTTTGAAGGTCACTGTGAGCTAGCGTAATCACTGGGCATTTGAGACTTAAGAACTGATGTCTCAGGGTGATGGGCGCAGTGTGGTGTCACACAGAAATATTCTGGGTGACACAGCATTTGCTGTGGGCGGACGTTGCACTAACCATCAGGTGAACGTTTTGCTCGTTTCGTCACTTTATACAATAAAAAAAAGGTACCCCAGAGCCAGTTTTTCTTCCGTGAAGCAGTAGTGTGCAAACATTACTGTGTTTAGGGCAATGAGAGCTAAGGTGATCACTGGGCATATGAGACTTAAGAACTTATGTCGTAGGGTGAAGGGCGCAGTGTGGTGATAGAGAAATTTTCTGGTTGATTCAGCATTTGTTATGGGCAGTCTTACCATCAGGTGACCGTAAAATACATACATTGTTAGACACTTAGAACAATTGTAAATGACTTTCAAAGTAATAATGGAACGTCAATTGTCCTACAAGAAAATGTTTTACTTTTTAGATTTAACAATATGTTAATATTTAAAAATACAGCGTTGTACAAAAGGCAATATTTCAGGAAAGTGATTATTCAATGTAAAATTTATAGTGGACGCTATCATAAATAAATGAAAAATGCATACGAATTGTACGGAAACAATCGAATTGCCATTTATAACTTTTCGTTGTTCGAGAATAAAAACACCACACAGAGCAGTGCGATAAAACTACATGATTTGGGTACTTAATGATCATACTCGATATCATGGGGAAAAGTTCTAAAATTGACGCGACTTTTTATCGATATGTAGTGCTCAATGTGTCATAACAAAGTATAATCTGTATAATAATATGACCAATATCCCAGCTTAAGTGAGGTGAGGTCATTCTATGAACATAACTAGATATATTCCACATACGCGATCGCGTTCCCGTTTAAAAAGTTCTAACAACTAGGCAAACACAAACCCAGACCTGACGCATAAGACTTTTTTAGCGAACACTCAATTTTATAAGTCGTATCGCTACCCATGTGTACATACCTCACAACAGTATAATCTGTATACATAAATGCCCCGACCAAATAATCCAACAAGCTTACATGCCTGCACAGGGGTGATTGTCTTACTACTGACTGATATATCCTCCTGAACGATATAGATATTAAGATATTATAGTGCCATAAGTGTACGCGCAAACACTGGTCTAAAGTTACCCGTGCCCGATGTGATAAGATCGGAGGTAATCTAGGATGCAGTATCAGAGACACTAGGACAAACACAAAGCAACCAGACCTGAGAACCAACAATTTGTGTTTTTGCATAAATGTTGGCTCCGGCTGGGATCCGAACCCAGGACCCGCGTCGTGGTAGTCAGGTACTCTGACCACTAGGCCACGCCACGTGATCGTTAGTTCTTTCGATCGGAGTTCTTACTACTATCGTACTAGCTTTCGAAGAAGACCTATTTGGTTTTCTTCGAATGCGGTCAAGATAACCCAAGATACTTTGGTTTTATTTTTCAGGCTTCTTTTTTATTTATTATTTTTTATATTACCTTTAGTATCGTTAGCGAAATAGTATAGTATTTCGTAGAAGCCGACTCAGGAAAAATGAAAAAAAAAATCAGGTAATGAAGGCGGAATAACTTTCTCTAATATTCCAGACCTAAATATTTAAGAATCAAGAAGCAGAGTGCGTGTTTGGTGGTTTATTTTATATAGTCCCATCGTTTCCGACGTTTCTTAATTGTCTTCCTGTATTTAAGTGAGCCGCATGGTAGCGGCTTAAGAGAATCTACCACCCTATCTCATCCCGTGGTTGTTGTGAAAGTCGACAGAAGGAAAATAAAAACCAGGAGATGGGCAGCAGCATCTTCCTGGAACATCTGAATAAATAAACTGTGGACTAGAGATAATCTGAAATGCTGATGATGATGATGATTTAAGTTTGCATTTAAAGGCTTCATCTTACGGCACTAAAATGTATCGAGCACAGATTATGTAACTTCAAGTTGAGTTAACAACTTGAAGTTACAATGTATAAGATTCATCGCAGTCTAAATCGGCCAATGGAACAAACCAATTAGTGTTTTTACTTTTTTTTATATAAGAGGCTCATATGATGGTAAGTTATCAACGCCACCTATGAACATCCGCAATACCAGACGAATCGTGAGTTGCCGGCCTTTAAGAAATGAATAGGCTTTTTTTGAAGGTCCCGAAGTCGCGTCGATCCGCGAAAACCGCTGATGGCAGCAGATGGTCGTGCGTGGCATTAGTGTTTAAGTAAAAAAAATGTGAGTTGGTAAATTATATTAACTTCATTAGATATTGTAGAGATTGTCAAACAATTATCTATCCTTTTAAATACATAATTTATCATATTTTACATATTCGTTGAATTCTGTACATTGGTTAAATGTATAGACGGCAAATTTTGTCCCGTCAAATAGCAACGGCTAACCATCGGCACGCAAATATTCGCAGTGGAATACTGACTCCAGATATTCAAGATGTTTCGGATGCCTGACGTGCCCGTTTCCAGGTATTATCTCATCTTGTTAATCGAAATTTTATGTAGTTATCCATTAGTGGTTTTCGATTTTACTTAAAGTATTTTCAATTATGCCCCACGTTAGAATTTCTCCTGTGTAATGAATGCGTTTTACATGCATACATTCTACATGCACAACTCAACCAGATCCGAAAACTAACAATATGTGTTTTTGAAAGGATGTTGGCTCCGGCTGAAAACCCAGCCGGTCGAACCCAGGACCTACGACATTGAAATCGGATTACTAACCGCTATCCGACAACTGCGTATCCGACAACGCTCTATTACTTTATTATCTTCTTGTCAGAAAACCGACATAAAGAATGTTGGGTTAGGGTTTAGTGTTTCGTCTATTTGTTGGGTTAATTTGCTTTTTTACGTCAAGTTATATGGCGGTTGTCACAGTAACGACTTTTTTTAACGTTGTTATTTTTAACAAATAGTGATGTAGGCCCAAGACCTGAATGCGACATATTATGACTGACATTCTTAATGTCATCATTTGTCGGATACCAATAGATTTTTCCAACGGTAGATTCTCTTGAGCATTATTCATTACTGGGCTGGCTTAAGTATTAATTATATTTTAAAAGCAAATTATTGTTTAAGTTAACTGTTAGAATTTAATGTTCACTTCAAAGTAAAAGTCTAGTTTTTAAAGTAAATTTACATAGTTGCGAAAGTTGCATATACTGTATGTAGTGGAAATGCGACTTTATTACGTTAGCTGTTGAAGTGAATAGGCTAACTTCATGGTGTCTATGTTTGCATATTGAAATAAAATAGATGTAAACATAAAAAAAAGGTATAATATTCTGTATAATGAAAATGATATTTAATATTTCAACTAAGTTATGATTGGATGAAAATTCAACTAGTGCTGTGCCCAAGTTTCCGTTCCAACACAGTAGTTCGATGTTATGATTTCTGATACGTTAGTATAATGCAGATTATAATTTAAAAAATATAACTGTACTAATTACAGTGGATTGACTTACTTTACAGTCAATACAATTTAAAGCAGTATGGTGGCGACGTTACAGAATCTGCCACAGAATTTGATGTGCGAGAAATCTGGTACTGCTATTCAACCTTAGTAATTATGGCAAATCCTCCTTAAGAGATCTTTGTCCAGCAGTATTCTATTAACAGATTGATGAGGAATGAAGAAGACAGACGAATTATTAATTGGTTTTCTGTCTTAAAATTAAGTATCAGTATTATACACATTTGTAATATTAATATTTACGGTCAACCTAATGGGAAGCAATATAATATGTTATCATTTGAGAACTAAATAGTTATTATATGTAGGCAGTCATGTCCTCAACTGTACGTCGTTGGCTCCTAGCCTTTGGCTTCCACTCAAGTCGCGTATGAGGGAAAATTAGACTTTTTAAACTTGCTCGAGAACTTCGATTTTACCTCATTGCGTCCAACTTCGTAGTTATTTTACCAGACGCAGGTGGATTCTATGTTCGGCTTCACATATGTATATATTACGTGCAATCACGGGTAGGCTTCTTGTTCTTTTAATATTAAATTAAGAAAGTTTTGTTTTCATTTCATAACTGTGAGAATCTTATGCGTCGATAGGATTTTATTAATGTATGTTAATGTGGCCATGGTTCCTAACGCCATGGGTTCTGGGCAGGAGAAAACATTTTTTGCAAGAATACAAATTGCTGGCTCGATAAAAGAATACTGCCACTCCATCTCATCCAATGGATCTCGTAAAAGGCGAGTAAGGAATTAAACTGCACTGTGCACCCAACAGCGCATGATGGCGATGGGCTCACCACCTATCACACCAAGTGCATTATATCGTTTTGGTGAAACGTGGATTGTGGCAGTATTTGCGTTGTTCAGATCTTTTGACAATGTTCAAAAGTTGTTCTTGAAAATCGGTCAGGAAGGTCGGGTAGAGATTATTACATGCACAATAAGAAAAATTTATAATGTAAATGTAAAGTATATGTAAAAAGAATTTAACATCAAAATTTGTAAAAAAAAGGACAATAAAATAAAGTTCAAAATTAGCATACGTTGCTGGAATGTATTTGGAGACAGGCATTAGACGGATCAACACAAATCTTCCTTCGGACAGATTAAGTTGGTGCCAGGTGGTATCTCTGTCGCTAATTATCTTAGTTGATGAATGAACTCCTTGTCTACATTATCGTTCAAATCTAACTAAGCTATTGTTATGTGCATAATTGTTGTAAATTGTAAGTTAGTGAAATAATTTATATATTTTAATATTACTTTTTACTATTTCATTGATTATCCCGTTCATCATCATTTCATTACAAGCCTACTACTAGACATAGGCTTACTTCAAAGACTGCCACAAAATACATCCCTGAACCTGAACCTCGTACTTTCCTACTTCCTTTGCTTTCCACGGTTGAATTAAAAGAAAAATTATTACATTTACTAATTGTTTATTTCACGAATTTTCATGTGTATTCGAGTAGATAAATAGTTGCACCAGATTAGGATCGGATGAATGGAAAATAATACATTTTTACTCACTTCATAAAGACAGGCAAGAAAGTAAAAAACATTTTTTTTTTTTCAAAAAGCCTATGATGTAAATGACAGACTCAAAAGAGATCCAAACCGACTTGTATTAGATGAAATTCCAAGGTCCGATAAATATAAAAAGAGCTTTTTAACATGTGAATTCAAGTGTATAACAAGATATAAATTAAAACACCAAACGGCTAAATGAGAAAAAAAAATAATTATAATATTAATGAATGTTTGAATGAACTTTCACTTTTTGAATGTCACACTACTGCTTCACGGCAGAATAACTGGCCCTGGGATGGTACCTACCTAGACGGATTCCTGCATAGGAATCCTACCACCAGTAAACCAACAGTTAACTTCCTGAAAACGGTACTACGTTTAGGTAAATTTAGTACGTGACTAAGATGTATGATATAATGTTTATTTATAAGACCAACCTATACAGTATACACTTAGTTTGCAAATAAATACAAACATAAATATAAGCAATAATTTTAAGTTTTAAACTGATAAATATCTATAAAAGTTTATAAAATTTATTATATATATATACAAAAATGGTAAATATATAAGTCTTCATGTTAATCTTTTCGGTATATCACTAGTCCACCGTTGAACATAGGCCTCCCCTATAGATTGCGTTAAAAGTCTGTAGCTCTAATTTTGAGGGGATTTTGCCACGCTTGGCAGGTGGGTTGGCAACCGCAGTTTATTTATTCAGATGTTTCAGAAAGGTGCTTCTGCCCATCTCCTCGTTTCATTTTCCCTATTTCAACTTTTACGAAACCCACAGGATGAGATGGGGTGGTAGATTCTCTTAAGCCGCCACCACAGGCAGGTCTAATATTAATTAGCGACTACGACTTAGCAAATTCATAATAAGTAAAATGATAAAAACTATATACATAATGTGTACTAGGAAATAATTATTAAAATGTAGTAAACGTATATCTATGTGAATACTCTTCCATAGGCAACACGTTTCTCTTGTCACGTGCAGCAAAAGGGGTATATTTTTATGGAATACGTAATTTTGTTTGACTTCATACGCGATGTCCATATTTGCAAAAGTCTTCACGTCCTACATGCAAAGAGCGAAGTTTGTTTTCAATAACTTGTACGGCACGGTTGTAACTAAATTATATTTATAACTAAATTGTGCTTTCATCTAAGGTAAAGTGGAATTTTGAACATCACCATTCTTCGAAGAAAAATTTAATTTGAAAATTTAGTTTTGTTGTGCAATCATTTGCTTATTAAAATACTAATACTAAGTAATAAATGGACCCTTAGAGTTAATAAAACGTACTTAAAGTAATAAATGGAACCTATGACCCTTTCCGTACCCAATTGAACAGTTAACGATTTTTAAAATGCATGGAGGAGACGTCGGATGCAATGTGACATTAACATCCAGACCTCAAAACAAATGCATGTCGCATAAATATTGATTGGGACGGTCTGGAACTCAGGTTACCACAAATCAGCAGGAACTCACCATCGAGCCACGTGGTTCTAAGTGCTAAATTAGTAACTTTTTTATTGAAAATGTATAAAATTTTCTTCAAAATTTATAAGCCTTTTACCATGAAACAATGGAACTGCGAACTACGTCTAACGAAACAGGTCTTAGCAAATAGAGGGAGACATCGACTGATAGAAAAAAATTCTCGTCAACTTTTTGGCAGCGAAAAGAAACGAAGCAGACATCCTTTGAGGTATTACGATAAAGGGAAAGAAATTCAGTTAATTTATAAATTAAAAGATCGCCTATAACAGTTTCTGATGTTTAAAATGTGAAAAATACTGATATGAACATGTGGTTTACAAACGCTAAAATTCCACTATACAGTATATAGGCTAAAAGTGAAAACTGTTTGGAAATGAAAATCGTAAGTTACATTAATATTTGTAAAAGATTTTTATTTTTACAAATTATTATCCTGTAAGTATTAGTTTTTTTTTTGAAAGGATAAGTCACAGTTTTCTGTTTCATGCTTAGATAAGTAGATTGAAATATTTCTTATAAAATTAACTAAGAACTATTAAAATACGTTGAAGCATTGTCTTGCAATTGAATGTAGTTCCTTGAAATGTGAACACACTCTGAGATTATGTATATGATTTACGCAGATAGCCATTGTTAGTTGATTTATTATTTGTTTACTGAAGATCAAGTCATTATTTGTTTACTGTTGTTACTCAACGCACCATCTCAGTCATTCGATATTTACTGAGATAACATCTGTCATCTTTCACATTTTTCAAGAGTCCAGACAGTAGTGTCAATTGTGTTGCTGATCTGAAAGATAGAAAAATGTTCAGAACCGAAACTTTCGCAAAATTATTTTTTCTAGTAAGTTGTACCGGATTACTTATGTATGTTATGCTAGCGTTTTACACTTTTCATACGGCGTATACAGCCATTTCTCAAGTTAAAAAATTTCGTGATCGTATACAGAATTACCCAAGTACAGACATCAGTTATTCCGAAGACAGATTCAGAAATGATTTAAAATATGTGTTGTTTTGGCTGGTACCTAATCAGACAGTTGTCTCTGAAGATGGACAAGGTATTTTTATTAATAGCAATTGCTCGTATATCAATTGTTATGTAACATACAACAAATATTTACTGAATGAGGATTATAGAAATTTTGAGGCAATTGTATTCAACGCAAGTGTATTCAGAGCAGTGGGAAGAACGAAATTTACCACAAAGGAGAACGCTCAGACAGAAATATATATTTTACAGTGTTGAGTCGTCAAATGCCAGTCCTGTGTGTAATCTTTGTGCTGAAAATTACTTCAACTGGACTTGGACTTATAAATTAAATTCAGATATTAGCAGTCCACTTATCGAAGTACGCGACACCAACAACATAATTGTGGCGCCGAAAGAAAAAGTAAAATGGATAACAAATGTAACAGTTTTAAGTGGAATAAGTAAAACTTATGAAGTAAAGAACAAAAATAATGTAAAGGATTTTAAAAAAGCTTTTGTTTGTATATTCAATAAGTGCGAAACTAGCAATAACAGAATCGATTATGCAACGAAATTACAAATGGTTTTAAAACAAAAACTTATGATTTTCGATATATATGGCTGCACATTTCTGAAATGTCCAGATGGTGGCTGTGTTAAGGAAATCAAGAACAAGTATTACTTTTATTTAGCATACGAAGAGAATTCTGCAGTAGATTACGTTACAAGTGAAGTAGTCAATGCATATGATATTGGTGCTGTACCAGTAGTCATAGGAGGAGCAGATTATCATAAGTAAGTTAAAGTTACAATTTGCTTATTTTCAATGTAACTAGTGAAAAAAGTCACATTTATCAACTAGAACTAATGTTTCGACGTACTATTAACTCACTCCGATTAAAATAAAAACAGTTTTTGTTTTTTATCAATAAGTGATCTGTTTATGTATTATTCAAATACAAATAATAGGATTAAATATTAATAATATCTGTGGGGTTTTGCAAATTATGTCAATAACGTATAATAAATAAGAAAAAGGAAATTAAAGTAACAGCCTATAAATGTTCCACTGCTGAGCACAGGCCTCCTCTCATTTCTAAGAGGGTTTTAGAGCGGGGAATAGTTTGCCACGTTGCTCCAATACAAGTTGATGGAATTTATATGTCCTCGAAATATTTCTATTTCTCGGATATGCAGGTTTCCTCACGATATTTTAAGTAAACCAGCACTTAAAATTGTAGAACAATTTAAGAGGTGCTGGCACCGGGGATTGAACTCAGGTTACTCGCTTACTATGAAATTAAAGGCGAGCACCGGGCCCCTGAGGTTCCATAAGCTAACCATGACCTAAATATAATAATACTGAAATTTAACCATAGGTGTCCGGCAGAGTAGAATAGCACCTACCTCTTTTCTACCGAGGTGCCGTAAGAGGAGACTAAGGTATTGTAACGGATATCCTTTATTCGTGCAGAATACCACCAAAACATGCAATGCTGTCACTATACTACTCGTGGGAACGCAATGGCGAATAAGAATTTTTTGACTCGTACCAAAATGGCAGCGACTTGGTTCGCCACCCGTCATATCTCGTTTCCTGCCAGGGCAAAAAGTGGGCTACGTGAAAGGCGTCTGCCCAATGGGCATATAAGTGATATTGGAAAAAGGCGTGATCGTATGTATGTATTTGCCTTTGTCTTACCTCAACATCATCAGCCTTTATCAATCCACTGCTGGAATAAGGCCTTTTCATAAGAGCGCTAGCACTTGCGGTCCTTCGACTTCGGCATCCAGCTAATTCCCGCCACATTACTTAAGCCTTCGGTCCAGCGACTCTGAAGTCGACATACATTGCGCTTAGCTCTAATCAAGGATTTCCCGGCTCCAACAGCCACCGTTCTGGCGTCAAACGTGGCTTGCCCACTGCCATTTCAACTTGCAGATTGTTAAAGCTATGTCTGTCACTTTACTTTTCCTTTCGATTTCCTCATTTCGGATCCTATCCTTGAGAGAAACGCCGAGAACAGCTCTCTCCATTGAATTGTTGAGCGACTTGAAGTCGGCGGATCAGGTCTTTTGTCAGAGTCCACGGCGCAGCGCCGTACGTCATAACAGACACGATGCACTGGTGATATACCTTGGTCTTCAGGCTGCGGGCTTACCGCAAATGAGTATATTTTATATAACTACCTTAGTTTTTTTTAATGTAAATACTTGCATTACATTTTACAGATAGTCTTAGAAGTTTAAACTTTTTTACCTTTTTTCATTACGACCTTTAAGTTCGTAGGACTGATGATTTTGCTGCTGGCTTACTTATTATTGACGTTTACATTTTTACAGATTTCTACCCGATGGATCGTACATCAACGCACGGAATATATCTGTCACGAGTCTAGCTGACATGATTGAGTATATCATTGATAATCCTTTAATTTACAACAGCTATCACAAATGGCGAAAGCATTACATAATTCGTAAAAGTAGACCGCTTAGTGGAATTTGTGAGCTGTGTAAGAACCTTAACGACGAAGTTAAGTTTAAAACAAAGTCTGCTCTCAAAAATTTTAGAAGTTGGTGGTATTCTGGATCTATCTATGAAAAATGTACGCTGAATCCTGATCCATCTGTGGCACCTCAAGGAAATTTGAAAGAATCTGATATAGTATTTTATTATAACAATCTTTATGGTAATAATAAAAATTACTGAAATCCTTAAATTAAATAAAAAGCAAATCAGAAAATTATTCCAGGTTTATTAAAAATATGTATATTTTCTGCACGTTGCGTGGGTGATTCTTTATACTACATTGTCTAATATTACATTTTACCCTTTCTTAATTTTGAAAGGTTACGTATTGTCTATTACCTGACATTTGAATTTCTTTTATGAATAAGCAACGACATTTTTGAATCGTGGTCGAAAATATTTAGCCTACTTTCTGTTATGTTTAATAAGAAATTTAAATTCCTAGCATATACCGCCACTATTTCATAAGTATGAACTGAAATGATCAGCAGCATCTTCCTGGAACATATGAATAAATAAACTGTGGTTGCCAACCCGCCTGCCAAGCGTGGCAACTATGGCAAAATCCCTCCAATACGAGAGCTGCAAACTTTGTGGCTATCTATGGGGGAGGCCTACGTTAAGCGGAGGACTTGTGATAGGCTGAAACGACGAACTGAAATCGTTAACGGAAACTCTAGCATGGTATTATACGTATCTCTAAAAAATGTAGGGAAACAGCTTAAAGAAAGTTTCTTACATAACTTCTACTATAAACAAATATGAATGAAATACTATTAAATATGAAGCACAGTTGCACTTAGGAAATATGACAATTTATAGACTTTCTTCTACGAGTATTTGATTTATCAATCGCCTTTACACCCAAATCTTAAAGTCAATTTAACAGTCCATTAATGGACACTGAAATTCCAAGCGGATTTGTGATTTTTATAGGATAAGGGGATGAGAAGAGCAAAATGTTCACCTGATGATAAGTGCAATGTCTACTCATAACAAATACTGTGCCACATAGAACCCCTCTGAGTCATCCGTTCTTAAGTCTAACATGCCCAGTACTTACACTAACTTTCTGGGCCCTTCAGACCAAAACAATGAAATAGAACACAGTGAAAACAGAAATGTTTGCACACTACCTACCTAGACAGATTCCTACATGGAAATGAAATGCAATGAAATAGGAATCCCATCACCAATAAGTTGCGTTCCCAGTTCATCAGTCAGTCAGCCAGTCATCTGCTCATCGCAGATTAATTGCTCGTCTGGCGGACGGCAACTTTAATTAATTTCAAAAATATATTAATTAAAATAAATAATATGATTTGTGTTATAAATAATTTAAATTATTTTAAATGACAAAATTCACATGCTCTTGAAGAATGTTCTTCTGGGACATGGGTTTTTCGTCTTTCGCTTGTATCATTGTGGCTTAAAATGTTGGTACAAGCAGGATATGAACCAAGGACACTTGCGTCTATATAGGCCACAGTGTTGTTACTAGTTATCTTGATTATGTCCGACTGGCCGATTTTCCACGACGGCGACAACTTCCGAATATTGTTGAAAGCTGCCAACAGCGCGTGAGATATTATAATGCCACATTGACAAAGTCATCCCAAAATGAGAGCTATGTTCAGCAGTGGACTAGTGATAGGCTGAAATTATGATGATAATGATAATGAAGAAGTGTACGCGCAAGCATGGTGACATTCACTTGTCCTAACCTACCAGCGTCCCATGTAATGATTTTCTTTCTCTTGGCATACTCAAATACTAAATGTACTTAAAGTGGTTCTTATTGTACATTGACAATGACAATGCATGAAACAATATAAAGATTAGATGACAGATATTACTCGTAGTTGCAAATGAAATTTGCCTACCTATCGAAATCACTCACCAATAAACAAGTGACGTCATTGATTAGCATAGTGAAGGAGCGAATAAGTAGGGTCAGAAACAAAGAGCTGTTGAATATGCGAGCAGGCAACGAACTCGGCGATATGCTAACCAGTTGGGCGGGATCCACTTGAGTCGCCTTACGTACTCCTGCACGAAATTTAGTACTCACTTTTGGTACATTTCAAGTATGTTTATGTTTATACTGTATCTGTATTGTTTTTTACATAAATCTTGCAGCTTTAGAATGGTAATTTTACTGGTGCTATGATTCCTATTCAGGAATCCGATTAGATGGATGCACAGCAATGCCAATCGTTCCACCGTCAACGAGTAGTGTGCAAACACTACAGAGTTTCAGTTTGATAGCTAGACGTGCGCTGTGTGGTTGCCACACAGAAATATTCTGGGTGACACAGCATTTGTTACGGGCAGTCGTTACATTTTTTTATTTATTTATTTAACATACATACACATATAGTCACACCTCTTTTCCATTGGGGTAGGCGGAGATCACATCTTTCCACTTGCTACGATCCTGACCCACATCTTTCGCTTCTTCCAGTTTCATTACCTTTTTCGTACACGCTCGTCGGTCGCGGGTACTTTTAACGTGACGTTTCCTCTCCTTTCCTGTACTGATTTGCACGAGTGATTTTTTTTATCATCAGCATCTAGACAATAACAAACAGAACGCTGCAGGATAAAGATCCGTCCCAAACTGGTAAGATTTGCCGTTATCGCCAAGCGTGAGACGACGGTTGGTGGTCGTAGCACCAACTATTCACAACTTAAAGACTGCCATTCATCTTCAGTCTGAATAATTTAGATATAGTAGGTTTGGGATAGTTATTCCGCCATATGCTGCGAAGGCTATTAGTTTGTTTAGCGATACATATAAGCAGATTCGATTAGAAGGTGCAGTAATTATATGCAGTTAATATATGTGAAAACGAAAGTATTCAGACTGGTGATATCTTCTGGTGGGTGTCTTTTGAGGTTCGAGGCATCTGTCGTAAAATTCGCCGATTGCGTCTACTAGGCATGGTCATTACAGTAAAGGAAGAACGGCATATCTTCTCATTTTGGTGCAGGCCAATATCCTTTTTATGACTGATGGTCACTGGTAGTCCGAAGGCTTTTACAGCTTCGTCCGGATTGAAAAGTGGCCTATACTTGTTATGTCAGTCGCAATATAATGATTTGACCACTACTCTATTGTTTTATTTCGACACCCACGAGTCGAGAAGGCCTGATGATTTTTCTCAATCAAATGATTTTGTTATAACATTGTTACGAAAGTTCTAGATTGTTATATCCTCTTTTAAAATCGTACCTTAGTTTTATCGATAAGAGAAGTTTGTAGTGCGTGGTCTTCTTAATGTATAGCGGAGTTTCTAGATTTAAAACGAACTCAGATTATTTGCCGTGTGGTAGCGGCTTAAGAGAATCAACCACCCCATCTCATCCCGTGGGCGTCGTAAAAGTCGACGAAGGGTAAAAAATAACAGAAGATAGGCAGCAGCATCTTCATGTAATATATGAATAAATAAACTGCGGTTTCCAAGCGAAGCGCGGCAGCTATGGCAAAATCCCCCCCCCCCCCCCCATATGAGAGCTACAAACTTTTGTTGCTATCTATGGGGGAGGCCTATGTATGTAAATATAAATGTAAAAAGTAATGTGTCAGGTGGACTAGTGATAGGCTGAAATGAATATGATGATGATGAAGATTATTTACAGACGATCAATGGTCATGTGAGCCGTGGTAGCTCAGAGGCTAGGCGCTTTAAATTTCATAGTAAGTGAGTGACCTGGGTTCGATTCCCGGTGCCGGCACCACTAAAATTGTTAATTGCAATTCTAAGTGCTGATTTACCACGTGCTCGGCGGTGAAGGAAAACATCGTGAGGAAACCTGCATGTCTGAGGAATAAAAAATATTTCGAAGACATGTGAAGTCCGCCAACCCGCATTGGAGCGGCGTGGCGGATTCTTCCTAGCTCCAAAACCCTCTCAGAAATGAGAGGAGGCCTGTGCTCAGTAGTGGGACATTTACAGGCTGAAACTTTACTTTACTTTACAATGGTCATGTAATAATAATATTTTTAAGAATTTTCTCGGTACTCTAGAATATGCGATGGTCTACATAAGCGCGTCCAAAGGGCGAGCTGATCACGATAAGTTTGAGTTTATACGAGTTACAGGGCAAAAAAGCCGTGGTAGCTCAGGGGCCTGGTGCTCCCCTTAAATTTCATAGTAAGCGAGTAACCTGGGTTCGATCCCCGGTGCCAGCACCTCTTATATTGTTCTACAATTTTAAGTGCCGATTTACCACGTGCTTAGCGGTGAAGGAAAACATCGTGAGGAAACCTGCATGCCCGAGGAATAGAAATATTTCGAGGACATGTGAAGTTCGCCAACCCGCATTGGAGCAGCGTGGCGGATTCTTCCTAGCTCCAAAACCCTCTCAGAAATGAGAGGAGGCCTGTGCTCAGCAGTGGGACATTTATAGGCTGAAACTTTTACTTTACTTTTACAGGGCAAAACAAGAAACTGACATTCTTATGGATCGTTTAAAAAAATATGAGTGTAACATGTTAGTCTTGTCAAATTGTGTTATGTATAAAACATGGACGATTTCGTATTTACTTTATGATTATCTCCTATGTAAATTTTTTTTAATTTTTTTTTTATTTCATAAAAGTGACGGAACGAGCAAAACGTTCACCTGATGGTAAGTGCAACGTCTGCCCATAAAAAATGCTGTCACCCAGAAAATTACTGTGTGACACCACACTGCGCCCTTCACCCTGAGACATCAGTTCTTAAGTCTCATATGCCCAGTGATTACGCTAGTTCACAGTGCCCTTCAAACCGAAATACAGTAATGCTTGCACACTACTGCTTCACGGCAAAATAACTGGCCCTGGGGTGGTACCTACCTAGATGGATTCCTGCATAGGAATCCTACCACCAGTATTTTTTTTTTAATTTTATTTTCTGTTAGCATGAAAGTCATATAAATCCTTTCTCAACTGTTTGTGCCTTTGTATCTATATTTTAGTGAAAGGACTAGGACATCTGAGCACATCAGTACTGTGTAATCATGCCGAGCTGATGAATATTCTAAAAGGCACGACGACACTTCTAGTGGCGTTGAGTCGAGAGTGTGCTACTGAACTCGCTGCGATTTGAATTATGCTCTGTCAGGTCCTTAAACGACTTTCTTACATTTTATGTTGTCAGATAGATATAAATATCTACTTATTTATTATTAAAGATTAATATTATTATCATAAAAATATTTATATACATTAATTAAGTTTTTAAGCATTTGTTTTTTTTTGTTATATGCATGCGTATAATAACATAAGATTTTTTTATGGAAGTACTCGTAAGTGACGGAATAAGCAAGTCTTTCACCTGATAGTAAGTGTCACGCCTGCCCATAACAATTCGGAGTCACCGACTTTCCATCACACTGAACTCTTCACCATGAGACATACGTTATTGACTCTTTTTTATAAGAGAAACTGACGAGACAAGCAAAACGTTTACGCCCATAACAAAAGCTGTGTCACCCAGATCATTTCTGTGAGGCACCACACTGAGACTTCTGATTCTTAAATCTCATATGTCCAGTAATTACACTAGCTGTCATTGCCCTTCAGAACGAAACAGTAATGTATGCATAGTACTGATTCACGGCAGAATGCTGGTCTTGCAGTGGTACCAGGTTGGTAAGCAGTTTCCTAGGCAGAGCGAATTCCTGCAAAGGGATCCCACCACCAATAAAAAAATCACGTGTAATTACACTAGCCCAAGTCTCGTTCAAACCGAAACATAATTGTGTTTGCATGCCACTGCTTGTCGGCAGAGTAAGTAACAGGTAATCAAGTAACGGGGGTGCTGACAGAAATTTACAAATCAAATAAGTAATTTACTGGTGGTAGGATTCCTATGCAGGACTCCTATTCCTAGGGCCAGTTATTCTGCCGTGAAGCCAGTAGTGTGCAAACATTACTGTGTTTCGGTTTGAAGGGCACTGAGAGCTAGCGTAATCACTGGGCATATGAGACTTACGAACTAATGTCTCAGCAATATGCATAAAAATGGGTACAAAGTTTAATATAGACAGATACAAAAGCGTTTCACCACTACTTATCACGATATTTCCATTCGACACTCGACATTGAGCTGAAATTTGGCATACTTCTTTCCGGACATAGACATCCATTAGGAAGGGATGTTACAAACATCTACTCCTAATTGGGTGAACGGGCAGGTGCGATTTTCTCTATACAGACTTAAACATAACAATAACTTCCGTCACTTCTGTGCGAAGCCGGGGCGGGTCAGCTCGTATAGTATTTGTTTCATTATAATTACAGTGCGTAAATCTGATATTTACATGTCGTAATTGCATAGATTTAACTGAGACCATTACGCGTAAACTGCATACAATCAAGCTCTAGTATTGGATTTGTATGCAGGCCCGGCGATATATCCAAGTCGATAGGTGTTAACGAACCAGGGTGCACCTGATGCACTGCTGTAATGTTCTTTGGGTTGCTACTATTTGTTTTATGTATAATTTAATGTTTGTTATTAAATAACGTTTTCTGATTTAATTTTTAGTTTTATTTCATTAATTTTGGTTTCTAATACTACACCTTATCCCGTGTGTGTCGTAAAAGTTATCTATGAGTACATACATACAGTCACGCCTTTTTCCTATATAGGCAGGGGCTACTCACGTAGCCCACGTGACGGGTGGAGAACCACGTCGCTGCCATTTTGATACGATTCAAAAAAAATTTACTCCCCATTGCGTTCCCATGAACAGTATAGTGGCAGCATTGCATATTATTGTGCTACTCTGCACTAATAAAAGCTGTCTGTACAATACCTTAGTCGCCTCTTACGATACTTCGGTAAGAAATATGTAGATGCCGTGTGGTAGCAGCCTAAGAGAATCTACCACACCATCCCATCCCGTGGGTGTCGTAAAAGTCGACAGAGGGAAATTAAAACCAGGAGATGGGCAGCAGCATCTTCCTCGAACATCTGAACCAACAAACTGAGGTTGCCAACCCGCCTGCCAAGCGTGGCAACTATTGCAAAATCCCTTCAATATGGGAGCTATAAACTTATGAGGCTATCTATGGGGGAGGCCCATGTTCAGCAGTGGACTTGTGATAGTCTGAAACGACGAAACTCTTCTACTCTGCCGGATACCGATGCTGGTCTATGAGAAATGCCTGAAAAATCTGAAGACTTATGACAGATGGGCATCACCATTTAAAATATCTTTTACTTCCGATTCTTCTGCTGTTAGTATTTCACTGCTGGACTCTGGCCTTTCGGAA
Source organism: Luehdorfia chinensis (assembly GCA_019845155.1). NCBI lineage: Eukaryota > Metazoa > Arthropoda > Insecta > Lepidoptera > Papilionidae > Luehdorfia > Luehdorfia chinensis. The sequence goes on from JAHVAK010000125.1 coordinate 4,620,905, forward strand.
AACGGAAAACCCGCGCCTCAGCACAGAAGGCAACTTAGCTGCTGCACCAACCGAATCGAATACTATATTTGAAATGTTAAATTAGTATAGTTTTTTTTTATTTCAATCGAAAGAACTTATTTAATTAGACGTTCAGTAATTTTATCTGACTCTGGTTTTTTTTTTGATAAATTTATCGAATCTTAGATAACACTTTCTTAAAAAATACAACCTCACATAAACCCATGGTAGGGGCCATTCCTAAATAGCATTTACTGTGACCAGTTACACACCTGAGACCGCAGTTTCGGGTATTTAAACTTTGTTAACTATTTAAATATTTGCAGAGGTGATGCAAGTACGGCTTGGCTATTACATTGTAAATAAAACAGTTTGGCTTAATAATATACATATTTATTATACGGCTGTATTTAAATATCCAATAACAACATAGACGATATGGAAAAAACTAATAATAATACCATTTTATTTATTTAATCTTCCTGGAACATCAGAATAAATATACTGCGGTTGACTAATCCGCCTGCCAAGCGTGGCAACTATGGCAAAATTCCCCCCGAAATGAGAGCTACAAACTTTTGTAGCAATCTATGGGGGAGGCCTTTGTTCAGTAGTGGACTAGTGAAGGCTGAAATGATGATGAAATGATGATGATTTATTTATTTTAAATTTTGATTAAAATATATTCTATAGAAAAGATGGCACAGATGTTAAGTTATATACTTACTTCTACCAAATTTACTATTTTTTTTAATTTGTCACAGTTGTTGTACTAAAAACTATAAGTCACTAAAATATATTTTATAATTTGAAGATAATACCGAGGCGTACGTATCACGATCAGATCGGAGAGCTTTTGAGGAATGGTCAAGTTAAAAGAACCCGCAACCGACGAGCGTGTATAAAAGCGGTAATGAAAGTAGAAGAAGCGAAAGATGTATGTCAGGGATCGTAGCAAGTGGAAAGATGTGGTCTCTGCCTACCCCAATGGGAAGATGATGTAGATAATTATAAATTGTTTTGAAAATATAACTAGTTTAGTATAAGAAGTTATTGAGGGAACTCTTTCCTATAGTCCGACAAGTTCGCGGAGTCCGCAATTGGTTCCTGCGGGACGTTCGGGAAGGTAACTCGTCACACTAGTACCCGTAGTAGTGAAGCTTAGTTACAGCGCTCTTCCCTTCCCCGCTACACTACCCAACCCCTCTTCCATCTAAAGTACTTCGTCTCCGCCACCGTCCGTCGCCCCGCGGGACGGTCGTGCACATACTTGCCGGACTACAGCGTTGGTCTTCCCAGACCACGATATCAACAATCGAACTCCTCAAGGCCAAGAGTTAATAAAGATTTTTGAGGCTAACGAGTCTACCTATCTTGGACCATATCACTACACAACACTAGGTGGTATTTTGATCAAATGTTGGACTATTATGAATAAGAAATATTAAAGGGGTTCGTAACATTCCACAAAAACAAATATGCATTCAAATTAAGGCGTGTAAATTTCAGATGGTTCTAATAAGTGAAATAACAGCGCAGAGCCGTTGACAGCGTTAAGTAATTGATCGAATCCCAAGCGACCTATTCCATGATAGATTCACAAAGGTTAACAAACTTTGTTGAGAGGACAAGGCTATTTTGCTTTGTTCATTGCTTTTGTTAAAATAATGCAATCTTGATTTAGAAATATTCAAGATAATCCTTAAAATATATTATAAAAATGATAAATTGAATTTCCCTTTCATCATCTTTTTAGCCTATCACTAGTCCACTGCTGAACATAGGCCTCTCTATAGATAGCTACAAAAGTTTGTAGCTCTCATTGGAGGGGGGGAGGGGGGGTTGTTATAGTTGCGCGGGGTTGTAGCGGGTTGGCATCCACAGTTTATTTATTCTGATGTTCCAATAACGGTGCTGCTGCTCACATTCTGGTTTTAATTTTCCCTCTGTCGACTTTTGCGACAACCCCGGGATGAGATGGGGTGGTAGATTTTCTTAAGCCGCTTGTGTTGGACTGTTTTCATTTACAGTCACTTAAAGCAACGCAAGTCAAATCCAAATCTGAATACGCCAAAAAGCAGAGAAAAAACAAGATAAGAGTCGTCCTATATCAGGGACCAGGCGTTTGTCATTATTTGAAAGCTAGCGAGTAGCCGTGGTAGCTCAGGGGCTAGGCGCTCGCTTTAAAATTCATAGCACGCGAGTGACCTGGGTTCGATTCCCGGTGCCGGCACCACTAAAACTGTAATTGCAATTTTAAGTGCTGATTTACCACGTGCTCGGCGGTGAAGGAAAACATCGTGAGGAAACCTGCATGTCTGAGGAATAAAAAATATTTCGAAGACATGTGAAGTCCGCCAACCCGCATTGGAGCAGCGTGGCGGATTCTTCCTACCTCCAAAACCCTCTCAGAAATGAGTGGAGGCCAGTGCTCAGTAGTGGGACATTTATAGGCTGAAACTTTACTTAACTTTTTTTGAGTACCCTATAGCTGTGTGATTTCAGCGTTATAGAATCTATCACCACATTTCATACATTGGTTGTCGTAAGAGAAATGCCTTGTAAATCTCAAGGCGTTTTTTGATACATACATATATTCACGCCTCTTTTTTATAGAAGAAAGTGGTATAACAGATACACCCAGATTATTTATGTGTGGTACCACACTGCTCCTGTCACCTTGAGACATCAGTTCTTAAGTCTCATCATGCCCAGAAATTATATTAGCTATTCAATCTCTTAAAATCGAAAGTGCACGAGGATACCTACTGTAGGACATCGTTTTTCTTAAGAAAGAAAAAGAAATGGGGTCTAGTACTGCGATCACCAATCTGCCTGAGATTATTACTAGACCCCATTTAATTCCTGGTGCGGTGATTACGTCAAATACTCGCTAAATGCAAACATGGTTGAGAAAAAATCTGCATATTTAAGAAATGAAAAATATTTCCGTGACGTGACGTCCTCATTGCCAATTTTTCGACTATAACGAGAGCTTCCGACTACTGTCACAAGCTATCAAATGCGCAGGAGATATTATAGAGCCACAAATATACTTGCAAACATCGTCCTAAACCATTCGGGCCGGATGTGACGTTTTTGCGATAAGATCGGTGGTTGGCTGGAATACAGTGGCAGATTACATACAGTGGCAAGCAAGTTAGAATACAGTGGCAGACCAACAATTTGTGTTTTTGCAGAAATATTGGCTACGATTGGAATTCGAACTCAGAACCCGCGGTACTGTAGACCACAAGGCCTGCTCGACGATATATGAAGTTAGCCATTGCGCATTAAATAGCATAGTGAACTGTCCTTATCTCTGGGACCCTTTCCAAATTAGAGGAAACTTATGCTTAGTAGTCACTTTTATTGCCTAATAACACTGATGGATTTGAAACTCTTGCCCGAAACTATCAAATAATTATTCAATGTAGCTATCATAAAAGTACAAAAATTTAATACTTAACTGAAATCAGCATGCATGAAAAAAATGTTCAACAGTAATGTTATATTTTTCATATTATAGAAAGTAAATAATTTTCAAAAAACACCTATTACATAACCATATAGAATAACAGACCGATGAGATTCCACTGTCAGATAAAAGGAGTAATAGAAAGTATTCAATAAATCTGATTTGAGAGGTGTCGATCACAGGTGTGACCCTTAAGTGAGATCGGAACAGCTTTGAAAAGAAAGCTAATAACTGAAATAACATACAATGGCAAAATGTTATAATGTTCAAATATTTAGAACCTTAAATAAACTACTACTTTATGTAAGATAATTTTGTGTAATAATACAAGTATATTATGCTTATTTACCTTTATTCGTAATCAAGGAACAAATCGAATAAACGTTTTTGTTGGCATTGACTGTGATATGCCGAATTCCACCATTCTCTTAGACTTTTTTGAGTCTTCTTAAAGTTTATAAAATTTTGATTAAGATATGCGCATAGGTCACAGAGGTAGTCTTTTGGTCTTATTCTGTAGTGATAATAATTCTTCCAGTCGAAGAAGTATGAATAAAACTTTGGATTTTTGATGAGATAATCGATAACTGCTCCCAATTCCTTCATAGTTATGTTTTCTACGTTAATGTATGAACCAGGAGGCAAATAACTGAAAAGATAGTGCAAAAAATTATTGTATGTTAAATAATAGGTAAATAGAACCTATAAATATATATATAATTTTTTTTTGTTGTTGGATTATGCAAAACTTTCACCTGATGGTAATTGTAACGTCTACTCATAACAGATGTGGTGTCACCCTGAATAACTCTGTGTGGCACCACACTGCTCTCATCACTCTGAGACATCAGTTGTTAAATCTCATATCTGGTGATTACATATACGCTCTAAGTGCCCTTTAGACCAAAAACACAATAATGCATACATACATAAGGTCACGACTGTATCCCATAAGGGGTAGTCAGAGACTGCAAAAGCAGATGAGTGGCACAATCCACGTTTCACCAAAACAATATAATGCACTTGGTGTGATAGGTGGTGAGCCCATCGCCACCATGCGCTGTTGGGTGCACAGTGCAGTTTAATTCCTTACTCGCCTTTTACGAGATCCATTGGATGAGATGGAGTGGTAGTATTATCACATTAATGTTTTGTAATTAACACAGTAATGTTTGCACATTAATGTTTCACGGCAGAATAACTGGCCCTGGGGTGGTACCTACCTAGACGGATTCCCTGCAAAATAATCTAACCACCAGTAAAATAGTATCAATTAAATCCAAATACATAAATAATGATAACTATTTCCTCCCACGTACCTTGCATAATCAAAACCACCTTGGATAATAGGTATAGCAAAATGCATCATTGCTTGTCCCATTCTTTCAGAAATATGATCCGCGACTGTTGTATCTTCCAATACCAATTGAAAGTAATAATCTCTTTCAATTATTTTGTAACAGTTTAAAATGTCATCACCAGGGCATTTTATTCCACCGCAGCGTCCGTATATATCTAAGCTGTAGTTATAGCTGCTCAACTCTCGTCCAAGATCCATTACAATTTGAAAATGCTTACGTCTTGATCTACATTTATGTACAATCCACTGCTACTGCTTTGATTTTGTTATTAATTTCATTTTTATATTTGTTAGTATGTTTCATGTCAATTACCCAATTCATGTGTTTTTTCGGACCTACTAATTTATCGTCACTGCTGTATATATCAAAAAATGGTTGTGGTATATCGGAATCTAGTCTATATGTCCACGTCAAATTAAAGAAATCGTCAAAAATAGGAAAGCAAACAGGAAATATTGCAGCGGAGTCCATAGAGCTGAATATATAAATCTGTTCCGGTGACCTTGATAATTTAACTTTTTTGTATTTAATATTGTAGATCTCATTAATGTTGAAAATCACTGCGTCAAAGTTTTTACCGTTGCTTCCAAGAAGATTTTTGTTGTAGGTGATGAAGCAATTTATAAATTTGCATTTCTGATTTATAAACGTTGATTGTCCTGTAAGTAATTTCTGCTGATTTTTTGAGTAAAAGTTTTTCTTTCTATTTTTACCTTGTCTCCAAAATAGTATATATTTCAAGTCTGTTGGAAATTTAAGAAAATGTTCATCAGGTGTTTGTTGACTTTCGCTCATCATCAAATTCAATATGAAACACGTCGTTAATATACATAATATTAGGGCAAAATAAACTGAGTTTTTGTTACACGTGACATTGCAATTATTCGTATATATTATATTCCACTCATGGAACGTGTTAAATACTTTATTACTATTTCTGATAGTCATCACAGTATAGAGATAAACGTTCTATTCCAATCAATGATTACCACAGACTGATTTTGTAAGTCGATGTGAAACGGAACTTTCGGAACGGTACGTTGTTTGTTGAAGCAAGATTTTATAAATATTTCATGGAAGGAATGTCTTTGTTTCTCGTTTGAGAAGAATTTTAAACGACTTATAGTTCGCCAAAAAACAGCATTTATTTTACATTACGTGAGCGAGTTGAATCCCGATGCCACCGCCATTAAAACTGTTAAATGCAATTCTAAGTGCTGAATAGTCTCGTGCTTATCGGCGAAGACCTTAACGATGTAACGTTAGGAAATCATTATGTCTGAGAAAAAACTTTTCGACGTGTGCAGTTTGTCAACTGGCACAGGAGCAGGTGTCGGACTACTGCCGGCTCCAAATCCTCTCAGAATGAAAGGAGTACTGTACTCAGCAGTGTGAAACTTGTAGATTAAATTTCCCACTGCTGAGTACAGGCCTCCTTTCATTTTGAGAGTTTTTGGAGTTTTTACTAATTATTTTAGTTTACTTTTTACCATAATTAAGATTATTAATAATAACCTGTAACAAGTAATGTACTCAGCAGTGGGAAATGTAGCTTGTAAACCTGTTAATTTTCCACTGCTAAGTTACAGACTTAGCAGTTGAAAATTTACAGGCTACATTTGCAGTAAACTAAAATAACCCAGGGGCTCAGGCCTCTTGGTTATTTTAGTTATATAGTATTTTAGTTATATATATGGTAATAACCAAGAGACCTGTGCCCCTGGGTTATTTTAGTTTACTTTAAAAAAATTGGGATTATAAGTATAATAACGTGAAACATAATATGTTACAATTCAATTAACGATGTAAGTTTACAAAAATCGTAGAATAAGCCGACCACATGATTGCGCCGTCAGGTCATAAGGTACCATTCACCTCAGCATTCACAGTTCCGCTCCTCTGGTTAATGCTACTACGCATGACATGTTATAACCGATAATATTTTTCAATAACTGGGTTATCTAACGCAAATGAATTTTTCAAATCGGATTAATTTTTCCAGATATAAGCGCGTTTAAACTTCAAACATACAAACTCCAGCTTTATTTCATTAGTCGAGTCCTGGGTACGAATGAACCGAGTCCACATTTATGCAAAACTTAAATTGTTGGTATTCGGGTCTGGCTGTTTGGTGAGAAATGTACGTCTATAAAATTCACTCACGGTACAGGATAAATCCAAGTGTAGCATCGTATTTAAAAAAAATATAGATTTATATCATATGAGTATCTAGTAATAAAAAATTCACTAAACGATTAGTTTCGTATTTCTGTCTAAAACAGTAACAGAACTTCTCGGGTGGGCGTATTGTATTGTAATTTATGCGTTTAATTTCGCAAAATAAAGTCGCGAATTCCACCAACTTCGGAGGAAAAACGTATTTTCATATCCAACATTAATTTATAGCTGGGAATACTTTTTGCCGAATGTATAATATGAACTTGTATGATGCCCAAGTTTTTATGTATTATACAGTGAAATTCTTTAAATAAAATATTGATGATTATTATAATGATTACAAAACGATGAACTTATAATTATTGTAAAAGATCGATGATGCTGAGCCTGGTAGGATTCTTGGCAGTCCGGTATTAAAGTATTTCCATCAAGATAATTTAAAAAAGGAAAACAGTTATAAATACAAATTACAAAATAATTCGTGATAAAATAATTTCTCTGTTTCTCTAAAATTAAACTAAAAATATAATAAAAGAACCGTATTATATGTTTTTTTTTGAAAAACGTTGCCTCTTAAAAGGATTTCTCCTGTATCAAGAGTGCGTTTTACAGACATATATTTTACGTTCACAAAACCACCAGACCCGAAACCCTTTAAGTGGTTTACCACGTGCTCACCAGTGAAGGAAAATATCGTGAGGAAACCTGTATATCTAAGTTATAAAAATATTTCATGGACCTGTGAAGTTCGCCAACCCGCATTAGAGCGGCAGACTCTTCCCGGCTCCTAAACTTACTCAGGAATTAGAAGAGTCTTGGGCTCAGAAGTGGTACAGTAATAGGCTGTTACTTTTCCTTAATTTTTATTTGAAGATCATCATCACCGGTCTGAAAAAATCTGGCATGTCACGAGTACATATGGTTATTGTAAACCTTTAACGGTTGCAGGCCATAGGATTTCTCTAATATTTTTTTCTTAGTCGAGTTTTGCGATATACGCGTTTAAGCATACACGTTAACGTCATATCACACATCTACTGGTGGTAGGATTCCTATGCCGGAATCCGTCTAGGTAGGTAATATCCCAGGGCCAGTTATTCTGCCGTAATGCAGTAAAGTGCTAGCATTACTGTGTTAGGGTTTGAAGGGCACTGTGAGCTATTGTAATCACTGAGCATATGAGATTTAAGAACATGTCTCAGCCTAAGTCTCATGGAGACGTGCGCAGTGTGGTGCCACATAGAAATAAACCGGGTGACACAGCATTGCTATGGGCGGACGTTGCTCTTGCCATCAGGTGAACGTTTTGCTCGTCTCGCCCCTTTCTCCAATAAAAAATAAATAAACACATATCATGCATCGAGATAATGTGGACTTTCTTAGGTCGCGTCCTCACCATAGAAAACAGTTATAGCCTAAAATATACCCTAAATATCCTGGGTTTTATCTTACAAATATGCATCCATATTAAGATTTTTATGCCATGTTAAAATTTAATGAGTTTAAAAAACAGTTCGTTAGTTCCTCAAGCTCTTTTACAAAGGCTTTCACAAAAAGGTAGATCATTACACCGATTCTCTGTTAAGTCCGTTTGTATTGTGGATTAAGCGAAACATAGGGCGGTTAAGTCTTGCTTATTTTCTGTTGTTACGCCTCAAATTGTCGACACTTGAGCACAGATTAGCTTCGTTACCCCGCCGAGAAGCGTGTACCTGCAATAGGGACGTGAATTTAAAACATCGATAACATTTGTGTTGAATATTTAACGTCACTGTGAAACTTAGGAAAACAAAATCAAATAAAGTAGTTATATTACAAATTAAATACAGTCACGCCTTTTTCCCATACAGGGGGGCAGGCAAAGGCCACATCCTCAGCCCACTTTTCGTCGCCGCGGGAAACAAGACGTAACGGGTGGCAAACCTACTAGCTTTGCTTTTTGCTTTTTTTAAAAAACGAAGCCCCACAGTAGGATTTCTCCTGTGTCGTGGGTGCGTTTTACAGACATAATTTCCACATGCACAAACACCCAGACCCGGAACAACTATATGTAGGCCATACAAATTTTTGTCCCGCGCGGGAATCGAACCCGCGACCCGCGGCGCTGAAGCCTAAGGCTTAGTCACTGCGCCGAGCCGATCTACGAGTATGGGTCAAAAAAATCTTAATCCCCTTTGCGTTCCCAAGAGCAGTATAGTGACAGCTTTGCATATTATGGTGTTATTCTGCAAGAATAAAGGCTGTCTGTACAAGGAAACAAGGAAACAGGTAGGGCCTATTCTACTCTGACGGACACTTATCGGTGTTATTTTTATAGAAGAGAAGGCAATAGAGCAAGCATCTCCCCTGATGGTAAGTGATCACCGCTGAATATCCGCAATAACAAAATTTGTGTCAAACTTATACAAACATACATTTACGGCCATCCCTAAATTTCCAAGTGGTCGCGCGAGGAAGCTCGCGGAATAATGATTCCTTTGAATCCCCCACTGTTTGAAGTGCTCACCATTACTGCCTCTCAGATACGTTTGTGTTTTCTGTACTTAATAGCGGATCTCGATGTCAGTTCTAATTGTTTTCTTTACCTTTGTGCACAGTTTTCTGTTGCCTCCACGAAAAATGACATGATTCATGGTTTCGACTGCTATTGTAAGAAATTTAGATTAACTTTGTTCGTTAGTACGGTCTGAACTATTGTTTGGTACACGATTTTTTTCTTCTTTTATTGAAAGTCTTATTTCTGGACGATAAGATTTTCGATTTAATTTAATTTTTTTATAGTTATGTATAAGTATATATAGTTAAGTTCGAAACATTGATAATTAGAATGTGTCTATAAATCTATACAAATAAATAAAACTGAAGTGTGTGTATGTAATAACAAAATAATATTTTACTCAATGCTTTTGAAAGTATAAACGGTACTTATAAGAAAAAAACAATTTTTAAAATTTTTGTCTGTCTGTTTGTTCCGGCTTATCTCAGAAACGGCCGAAGCGATTTTATCGGAACTTTCACTGACAGATAGCTGATATTCTAGCGGGTAACATAGGCTATTTTAATTTTAGAAAAACGTGGGGGAAACCGAGGGTACGGCTAGTTTATATTACAATTTCAAGTACACTTTTTACAATATTACAAATACAAACAGACGAATTGAGAAGCTCTTCCTTTTCTGAAGTCGGTTATAAAAAGGGAAAAGATTTATGTAGTATGTAAATATGGTAGCTAGTTTCCTGCCCCAACAGCCGTAGCTCAAGTGCCAGACACTCGCCCTTTGTCCAGCTATGTCCAGTAGTGGGCTATTAACGATTATAATGAGAAGAGCTTATACATGTACGTCTTGTATTTTACAGCGGATATCTTCTTTGTTTAGTCCGAGTTTTGTTTAGTGTACATCATACCTATCTTACTCTCATCTTAAGAAACATGCGTACAGCTAGCATAAAGTATTTTGCAGCATATATTGTGTAGTTTACTCGAATTTAGTAGCTAATGCGTAGTGCTTGTCACTTACACTAGCACCTTGCGAGTAGTAGACATGCTTTGTATTAGTGAAACTGACGGTGCAAGTGAATAAAAGCTGAATAGAAACCGAAGCTGAATCCTTTTTACTGAGCGACAATCCGATTTTCCGATTACTAAGCACTTTTCACTTGCTCAGTCGTGTTAACAGTCACGGACACTGTTTAGTGACAAATTGAATGATATGCAAAATACGAATTCAAAGTTACTTCTCACTGGCCACTTACTGGCAGATTACCTAACAGGTTAGGCACTAAGCATTCGTTACCAAGGTCATGGAAACTATACAATGAAGATCAACAATCATAGATATCGTATTTGTTAGTTCATATTGCGGTCAGTGAGGACGAACAGTTTCATTTATTAAATGTCCGGCAAGTACGGTAGAGTACCGGGTAAGCGATGAAGTGTAGCCTTACAGTTTCTTTCCCAACTTCCGCATTCCCTACACCAAGTCCATTTTCTACGTAAACCTTTTCCGTTTCTCTCCGTCAACCCGTGGTTGTTGTGCCGATGTCTGCGTGGCTAGGGCGAGCGTAGTCGTTTGAGTGCCGATCAGGGAGTATACTGTGTAACTCTGGTTGGTTTTGAGATCGGTTTCATTTGATTCATGAACCTACGTTTATTATTCATACGCCAAGTAAACTCGATCACGAAACCTACCAGAGTTGCAAAATAGACCTCCTGCTCTGGGACCGGGTGACTCTAGAATTAGGTTAGCCTTACCTTAGCATGCAGAGCTCTGGGTGCACAACATCTTCCCTAGCTCCTCGTGAGAACGCAATGGGCAGCAAGAAATTTAACTCTTATATTAGGTCTCGTTAACCGTGTGGCAGCAGAATAGTTAAAACTATGTCACATATTAATAGAATAGAATAGAATAGAATAGAATAGAATAGAAAAAACATTTATTCGGCACAAGAACATAATACAGTTGAATATTAAATGAAAATAAATAATATGTATATATATATCCTTTTTGAAATCAATACCAGAAGTTTCGAAAAATAAACACGAAAATATCGTGGATTTTCACGCAAAGCGTCAATGTAAATTGTGGATAGACTCAATCAATTTGAGTTGGGTGCAGAAGAAAAATTGAACCTCGCAAACTGGATTGTCACAGTTTCAATTCCATTTGGGCGGCAGACGACCGCGGGCCGGCGGCGGTGACGCGTCGTATTTGTAAAGGTGCGAGCTTAGAGCGGAAACGGAGCGGGACTATTTTTAATTATAAATGGTTATTCGGATCCTTTAATGCACTTTGATGCTGCTGGTTTTTTATTATTTTATATATCAATGAAAATCGTAGCTTTTTTATGAACTCCACTCAAGGATCACTCTTGTATCGTAGGTGTGTTTTAAAGATACAAAATCGAGATCGATCGTAGGCTATACAAATGTTTTCTATACTGGTATCAAACCCGTCACCCATTGTACTGAAGCCAATCGCTGAGTAATTGCGCCCACAGAGCAGTTAAAAATAAAATTTTACCTTTAATTATCCAACCTGTTCTTTAACAAGGATTAAATACTTCATATAGCTTAGGGCGGATTTCACCGTTGAAAATAAATTGATCAGTTCAAGCTAAACGAAGTTTAAGCGTTTCACTGAGTTCAATGCTACATTTTGTATTTCATTAACATCAAACGAACGCAGTTAAAGCTAAACGTGGTTCAAATTCTGAACGCCGAATTTTCGAAATACATCGAGTTTGTGTTTTAGATTGTGATAATATTTCATGTAAACTTCGTTTTACTAAACGCGATCAAAATGGAGCTGGTGAAATCGGTTAGACAAAATTTGTTTTTGTCTATATTTTGTCTAATTATGCATTTGAACTCAGTTAACAAAAACGTGTTTTTATTAAATTTGATTTCCAAAGCAATCGGTGAAATATGGTCTTAGAATGGTAAAGATTGTTGAGTTGAGTTTAGTTTATAATTACTTAATCAAAATTCGACTCCCGCGCAGCATCTCCAAACAGAGTTTCATGATTTTCTGATGGATCCCATCATTTGAACTTGACCAAAATTATAAGGTATCACCCTCATGATCAGAACGACGACGAACGATGAAAACGAAATCTTTTAAATCGGTTCATAAACATAGAAGTTATGCTCAAACATACATAAAAAATACAGACGAATTGAGAATCTCCTCCTTTTGGAAATCGATTAAAAATAGATTTATTCGTACGAATGGTAATTGCAACATCTGCCCATAAGAAATGCTGTGTTATCTAGAATATTTATGTGTGGCACCACACTGCGCCGGTCGCCCAGAGACATCAGTTCTTAAATCTCATATGATTGATATGCCCGATGATTACACAAGCTGTCAGTGCCTGCAGTGATTCACGGCAGCATAACTGCCCCTGGGGGGGTGCCTACCAAGATGGCAAATGACACCGAAATGTGTGCGCTCTTCTTCCTACTTCGGTTCTCCTCCTCACTTCCCCTTCCACCATCGGTCGACGAAGGCAATGGAAAAATTCCATCTTTTTTGTTCACGCATATATAGCCATAGCGCAGTGGTAGTGATTTAAAACGTCGTTTTTGGTGAATATGGAAAAGGATTAGAACGCTTCACCGGCTAAAATTTTCCCAGACCGATATGAAATTGGACTCCTCTAGGCAAGAGTGCATAGGCTATCGTGTTCTCCATCTTTCTATTTATAATATATTTGTGTTGCGCAGACATAAAAGTTTCGGCGGGCAAAGCAAGCGGCTCCCAAACGCCGTTGCATGTCGTTTTATAGCTTCGAACTATCCTTCGTAAACGTGCTATTTAATGAAAAAATATTTTTTCAAATTTAGAGTTTAGAAATTAATAATTTGACTGATCGCGGATCAATCACAGTTTACTAAGAACTACGCTTTTCCAGAAATTGAAGGTGAACGAAGCTTCCATGCATCTAAACAAATTCAAACCACGTGGCCTGGTGGTGAGATAACCTGACTTTTACGTCACAGGTACTGTGTTCGAAATCTTAGCCGGAGCCAACGTTTGTGCAAATATAACTAGTTGGTTTTAGGGTGTTGTCTTGTGTATGTAAAACCTATATCTATAAACCAGACCTACACCATACAGGTGAAATCCTAGTGCTAGTCATCGTTTTTTTTAAGAAACTAAAACAAACAGTCTTTTATGTGTAATTTCATAATTTCCGAGTCTCTACGAGTCTAACAAAACACCTCCCTAACGGGTATAGACTATCCGCAAGTGTAAATCACTGTTAACAGTGAGTCGCACTGTTTCCACGTCGGGACTTAGTCGTTTTCAGTGATTTAACACCTAATTAGTGGCGTATGCGGTGCGCGACGACGCAATGAGCTAAGACGAGAGTATCGCGGTTTCTTAATGCACACATATATATATATATATATTATATATATTTGGAGAACTTAATACACTGTGAAAATTGCTACAGTTGTTCTCTCTAACTGTAGTGTTTCGTGAGACGAAATTTAATTAAAACTAGTGGCCCGCCCCGGCTTCGCACGGGTGAAATTTAATAACGAAAAAATGAGAAGCGCGAATGTGAAACTAAACGCCATATTTGTTATGAAAACTTGTGATAGCAGAACTGTTAAACAGAACGTCCCTTTTTGAATATAGATTTTAATACAAAAATACCATCCAAATTTCAGAATTTTCCCGTGGATTTTCCAATAACTTTCTTTCATACAAAACTTATTCTGACAATTACGAAAACGACAAAAAAAATTCAGCTGATCCGGTGAAGCCGTTCTCAAGTGATGATTTTTCATATATTCGGCAAAAGATTTTTATTTATATAGGTAAATAGATATAAATAAAATACACTACATATAATTTATTTGCTTAATTGCTCTATAAAAAGAGATTAAGTAGAATTTAAAATGATATGATCATTATTATCATCAGCATCTTTAAATATGTAGTTCACTGCTGGACATAGACCTCTTCTTAGTTAGAATGATCTGCCGTTGTCGCCGCCCGGGCGTAGACGGCTTCTAGATTTTTTATTGATCGTTTTGTAAAAATATGCCCGCATAAGGATTACTCCTGCATAGTGGGTGCGAATTAAAGACATAAATAGCAGATGCACACATATACAGACACATAGAACCGGAACAACTATCTGTAGGCCATACAAATACTTGTTCAGTGCGGTAATCTAATCTTTGACCCATAGCGCAGGATCCAATCGTTTAGCCACTGCGCACACCGAGCCGCTAAAATATTTATAATGTAAGCTTTTTTTATTAAGGAAGGTACGAAACGAGCAAAAAGTTCATCTGATGGTAAGAGGAACGTCCGTCCATAAGAAATGATGTGTCACCCAGAACATTTCTGTGTGACACCACACTGCGCTCGTCACCCACAGACATCAGTTACGAGTATGAAGTCTCATATGCCCAGTGATTACGCTAGCTCACAGTGCCCTTCAAACCGAAACACAGTAATGTTTGCTCACTACTGCTTCACGGCAGAATAACTAGCCCTGGGGTGGTACCTACCAAGCCGGATTCCTGCTTAAGAATCCTACCACCAGTGTTATATAATATTGGACTACTACGCCGCGAGGCTTGGATTTGAATCCCAGATGCCCCATATGACACCCGTACGAATAGAGGATATGACAATTTTGAAGTTCACAGGCTGGAAACAACCTTTGGTGAAATAAAGAAATTTTGTCATTGACTTTAAAATAGAAAACAGTTACTTTAAAATAGTTATTTGATTACTTTAATATAAAGTGCGGTATCGTATCAAGTGTTTTTTGTCAGTTATCTTTATATGGACAGCAGGCGAAGGAGGCTATAGGTACAAGATCTACATTGCAATGATATAAGACTGACTAACACTGAAGAAAAATATTTTTTGTATGGAAAAAGTGTTTAACATTAAATAATATTGCCAGTGCAGGAGGCTTTATACCTACGTTTTCATGAATATTGGCAACCCGAATAATTTTCAACGAAACACGCGATCGCAAGTTTAGGGCAAAGTGAGTTGTTTGGGAGCAATAAGTGTTGTGCGCTGTGCATTACGCTGTCAATAGTACAGTAACTTAGTTGCCGGCGGAGAAATGTAGCGTCAGAAAAAATAGTTATATTTTATTTCTTAAGAAATATTAAGACAGTTTTGAAACTTATTGAATTTGTATGTAAATAATGTTAATAAGTAATATTATAAAGTTTAAAAAAAAAGTTAAAGAAATTATATTAAATCGTCAAAAAGGGACGAGGTTCCTGCTCGGCTCTTTTAAAGCTGCCTTGAAATAATTCTATTCTCTTTTATATTGTTTTTTTGTGTATTTTGTATGTTTTTGTACCTATTTGCAGGACGCTGATGTTGGCGAATCTTTTTATTGATGTTCACAAAAAACGAAATAACGAACGAATTTCTTATCTATATCTTATATGTATATATATATATATGTGTGTAATGAAACGTAACTTCATACATAAAAATCTAATATGTACTTTACCTTTTATTTCAGTGTGGTTTTAAATCGCGTGATGAATTCAGGCTTTTTTTTGATCTTTCGCATGTAGCTGGACTAAAAATCAATAATTTTTGCTAACGTTACAAACACCGTCTTGCCAAGACGAGATGAAATTATAGACATTTTTAGAATTCTGTATAGATATTAAAATCTCAAGATTTGAAAATAGCTACACATTACATGATCACATTTACAGAAATTTTAATTATAACGGTGTTCGGTAATTGTTGCCGTTATGGTGCATTTAAGTTGACGGGACTTATGACACTGTTTACTTTTTTTCTATAGAGTGACGAAACGAGCCAAACGTTCACCTGATGGTAAGTGCAACGTCTGCCAATAACAAATGCTATGTCATCCATAACCATTCTGTGTGGCATCACACTGCACCCGTCACCCTGAGACATCAGTTTTAAGTCTCATATACCCAGTAATTACACAATCTCTCAGTGTCCTTCCGACCGAAACACAGTACTGTTTGCGCATTATTGCTTCACGGCAGAATGACTGGCCCTGCGATGATACCTAACTAGACGGATCCTGCATAGGAATCCTACCATCAGTACGCTTATCTATAATAGTGAACGTTGCAAGTACCTTTTTGGGAGCAGACCAATGTATAATAGACATCTATCAATTATGATGAGTATGAAAATAAATATGTCAATGACACTCGTCTTTCACTTCATAGTACGCGAATGGTCTGAGTTTGTTGTCTGTTAGCGGCAAAACGAGAATTGTCAACTGCAGCTTTAGTTTGATGTTAATATTGTGAGAAAATTCAGAACTTTGCACTGGTATGTCTGTTTATTACCGCACTGGGGTCAAAATATCGATTGTCAAGTCACATACACTCTGTAATTACACTAGCTTCAATACCCTTCAAAACTAAATACTATTTTGTTTATCTCTTTACTCACCATCGCTTGACAGTAGAATAACTGGAACTGTGGTGCCTGCATAGAACTGGAAATGGATTCCTACATAGAAATTGTACCATAAGTGTTTTTTCATTATTATACCTTACAGGGTGTTAGATTACACTCGAATTTTAAATACCACGCGAATAAATCCGGGACTTTGTTCGTGTCGACACAGCACGCCATAGAATATGCTTATATTCTAACAAATACAACCTTATTCGAAAATGTTTCATCATCATCATTTCAGCCTATCACTAGTCCACTGCTGAACATATGCCTGCTCCACAGACTGCCACCAAAGTTTCAAGTACACGTTTTGAGGGGATTTTTAGGATAGTTGACACGATTTCGCCGTGTGGTGATTTTGCATCTGTCGACTTTTATGACACCCACGGGATGAGACTGGTGGTAGATTCTCTTAAGCCGCTATCACAGGTATATATAGTTTGCAACATGATTGAAAATGGGTATTTTAAATTTGCTTAACAGAAATCTTCGGGACATACTTAAAAACATGTTAAAGTATTCACAAGCTGCCTGCAAGTTTCAAGCAAGACCAGCGGCTGCTACGGAAACGGAAGTTCAGCCGCAGACAACATGGCCGCCGGCCACTTCCTCCTGCGGAATTTCCTGTTGCGGAGAGCTTTCTAAAGAACATTAGCAACATGAAAAGATATATTCTTCGTTTCTACTAATAATTCGAAAAAAAAAACTCTTATGTGAAATAACAGTGCCCAAATGATCTACTTTTGAGCACCGGCCTACTGTTAGTATTTGGAGCATGAACGAGTCCGCCGTGCTGCTCAATTGCGGGTTGGAGGACTTCATATTTTCTAGAGATATATTTTTTAGGACGTGGTAAATCAACATTTAAAATACCAATCAGTTTTAGTAGTGGAACGTTACTTGCTTATTATGAAGTTTAAAGTGACCTTGGTCTTTGAGTTACGTCGGTTCAACTCAAATAAGACTTCAATTAGAGTTTTAACTAAGGGTATAACATAGTTTTTATTAATGTTTTTAATTGCTTGATGAATTTCCTTGTCCGTTAGGTGTCCAGCAGAGTAGAATAGCACCTACCTCTTGCCTACCTAGGTGTCGTAAGAAGGGAATAAAACACTGAAGATGAATAAAAGAATGCAATGCTGTCACTATACGGCTCAGGGAAACGCAAGGGGAGTAAGAATTTTTTAACTTGTGCCAAAGTGATGGCTAAGTAGATCGCCACCAGTCACGACTCGTTTCTCTCGGGGGCGAAGGGTGGGCTGCATGTGTGGCCTCTGCCTGCCACTTGTGTGGAAGGGGGGCGTGACCGTATGTATGTATATATGAATTTATACTTTTTATACACTGTGTTCTGTGACTCACTTTGTCAATTCTTTTCTACCACGATTTTGTCGGGGCATTGCATCTATGTTCTAGAAAGCTATGCCATAAATATGACGAATTTGGAGAATCTATTATCGAAAGCTATATATTTAAAGAAAGATTCAGGTGAATTCTATAAATCGATTATGTAGAAATGGTGACGATGATGACGCCTTAAGAGAAATATTATCGTAAAATATAGGCTTTGCTTTTAACCGTTATCATATGTTTCAATTTTAACAGCAGATGATGCATTGTGATCAGTACCTGGTCAGTCCCTATTTCCTCCACTAAGAGAAAATCCAGCAATTGTTCGTGGTTCTAAGGTAATATTCCAATGTAAAACATTCCAATTTTAAAATATTTCGGCAGGTGATTGGAAGCGGAGTCTAAAGCCCAACGCACCTAACATTACAATCGTGCCTGCCTAACCTTTACTTAATAAATAATAGTTTGAAAAACCTAAAAAACACGCTCTATATAAAAAACCAAACTAAAAAGTAGAAAATAAACAATAGTTTGAAAAAACTGAAAAATACGATTTATTTAGAAAACCAAACTAAAAAATAGAAAATAAATTTTAATTAATTTGAATTAAGGATAGTGTAAAAAATTCTAATAAATATTAATGAATAATAGTGTAAATAAGAGAGAAGAAACTCATGTTACCATTCAGAGCACCAATAATCTACTCTCCTATATAAATATGAGCAACGGACGAACATAAAGACGGCGATATAATTAAACACAGTCACAGAGACGGTGGCGCCCTCTTCGTGGCCAGTGAAATCTGCGTTATATGCGCAAACACTAGATGAAACGAAAAAGCGAGTCCATAGAGACATAAACACGTAAATGTATAGGATACAGCCGGCGAGAGAATGAGATATTACACATTACACGTTCTCGGTCTCCTCTTTATGCGATGCTTCGTTCCTGTGTAGTGGGATAGTCAGTATATCTATATCTATATTTTGCTCAGTTCCGAGTGTTCTATGTGTTTAAAGTTAAAATATAGAGACAGAATAATACGTAATATATGTAATATAATTATTTACATTAAAATATTAAATAATTTTTAAGCTTGGTGAAAAATAATAAACCCTACATTTATCCTAATACTCCTGATTCTCTATTTTATTAATTGACTATATCTGTCTCAATCTATCGTAGCCTACCCCTGATTAAAAATACTAATTGAAGAGTATTTTAAATGATGAAATCTCAATTGTTTTCATTAATCCTAATAATTTTTTTATGTATTTATAAATATACAGTGTTACTTGAAGCGACTGTTTATTTTTAACCGCAACAACTTTTCAATAAGTATTTTTCATCAGAGACTTTTCAGAAGTTTCACGTCTACCGTGTGTGCAAGTCACACACGGTAGACGTGAACATTTTATTAGATCAAAACCAATTTGTCCATCGTTTTATATGGTGACTCTGAATAACTTTTTAACCGACTTCAAAAAAGGAGGAGGTTCTATGTTCGTCTGTATGTATGTTTTTTTTATGTATGTTCACCGATATTTCCGTCAATTGTGGACCGATTTTAAAAAATCTTTTTTTTTGCTGATCGTATGGTCTTTAGTACCGACGACAAATCTTTCAAATGTCTGCCTTATCAACTGTCAATGGTAGTTTCTACGCCTAGCATGGTTGGAACGGGTAACGGGGAATCAGGGTTCGATTTCGGAGAGGGAGCCTGAGAAATGGCTACTACATCCAAGGAAGGCAGCAGGCGCGCAAATTACCCACTCCCGGCACGGGGAGGTAGTGACGAAAACTAACAATACGGGATTCATCCGAGGCCCCGTAATCGGAAAGAATACATTTTCAATCCTTTAATGAGGATCCATTGGAGGGCAAGTCTGGAGCCAATAGCTGCGGTAATTCCAGCTCCAATAGCGTATATTGAAGTTGTTGCGGTTAAAAAGCTCGTAGTTGAATTTGTGTTTCTATTATTTGTTTTAGTTTTTTAAACTATATTTTTTTTGTCACAAACTTAAGACGATGGCCTCTATAACAGGTAATATATTAGCGCCATCTATTGAGTAATTTAGTTTAGTTCTTTTAAACTATTATTTTGAATTAAATCGGATCGTTCAAAGTAGGAGAAAATCGAGCCCTATGGAGTCGGTTACAAACATACAAGTGAAGCTAATATAAAGCGTGTAAAAAGTATTTTTTATAAATAATATCATCATCATTTCAGCCTGTCATTAGTCCACTGCTGAACATAGGCCTCCCCCACAGATTGCCACAATAGTTCGTAGCTCTAATTTTGGGGTGATTTTGCCATAGTCGCCACGCTTAGCAGGAGGGTTGGCAACCGCAGTTTATTTATTCAGATGTTCCAGGAAGATGCTGCTACCCATCTCCTGGTTTTTATTTTCCCTCTGTCGACTTTTACGACACCCACGAGATGAGATGGGGTGGCAGAATCTCTAAAGCCGCCACCACACGGCGTACGAGTATATGTATGCGTGGTATAAATAATATAGCCAAATAATAGTACTATATTTTATTATTTAAGGAACTGTTTGAGTTTTTAGATCGAATTAATATAAACCGAAAAATATAGCATCGCAATATTTGTTTCAATTCAAGCAGTGGGCGAGAGAAAGTCTAAAAAAAAGTTTAAAAAATATATATTGTAACTTTCTTATAGTTGTGTGAAAGTTTAAATTTCAATAATACCATGTAGCTTATTGCGTAGCTTGTTACGCTACACCGTAGACCACAGTGTTATAGTAAGCGCTACCTCCGCAGGAAACGGGGGTCGCAGACAGCATGGCCGTCGGACACATCCGGTCTTCCTTCCCGGCGTACGGTCAGTATCGCGAAGTTTACTACTTGTTTTATTGCTAATCTAGCACATATAATTCTGCAAGTCTTTCATAACAACACTGAAGTTTGCATAAAATTGTTTGAATATCATTCTACGTAATGTCATGCATGAACTTTGCATAAAAGTAAGAAAGTATACGTTATGTAGCTGCAATGCTCCTATGACTGTAGCTAGTCAAAGATAAAAAAAAACCAAATATCTATGATTAATTCATTTACGGATAATTAGTCTTTATTTTTAGTTATAGTCATTCCTCAAGCCCCAATTAACATAACAGAATTGCTTCGCATCGGATATCACAAAGGATTATGAATCCTTTCTTTGTGACGTCAGCGGGTTTAATATTTTCTTAATTTAAT
Source organism: Luehdorfia chinensis (assembly GCA_019845155.1). Classification (NCBI taxonomy): domain Eukaryota; kingdom Metazoa; phylum Arthropoda; class Insecta; order Lepidoptera; family Papilionidae; genus Luehdorfia; species Luehdorfia chinensis. The sequence continues at coordinate 4,642,449 of JAHVAK010000125.1, forward strand.
TATGTATCAAAGACGGCCACGGCTGCTGCCGGCAAAGCGAACTAAGTTCGCTCGTCGCTCTCGCAGTACATACCGTCAGCGAGGTCACGGATATGATTGAGATGTTTACCACATTTTTAAGCGAGTTCACTAGGGTTGCTCTACACGTCATATGATATATGTCAAGCATGTTATTAAGTTTTTTAATATGAATAAACTGACGCCATTGTATTAGGCTTATATCTGTAAATAACATTGTATCCTACATAAGACAATCTTCATATTCTTAATGTTAGATGTCATATTAGGACAATATAAGTTGAACCGAACGTAATCACAAATATCGATGGGATAGCATTTGTATTTTTTATTTTTGATATTGAAAGTGTAGAACTATGTTACGTACGTGTATTCTACTACACTTTTATGTCTACACATATATAAGAGTATCCTTTAACATGGACGATTGCATTTACCTCGGCTCAGTTGGAAAAAATCACACTCTCGTTCAAGACCATTGTAAAGTACAAAGTGTGAAGTACCAAGATACTGCTTATTTCGTGTGTTGAGCAATGAAAACTAGTTACTAGTAGCAATGACGAAGTCCATTTTAGTCTTCAAAGGCTGCATGAAAACCACGTCTTAATTACATAAGTAAGACATGGTTTTATGTCATCATAATCTATATGTATCTGTATGTCATAATATATATTTCATAATCTATATCATAATGTATATCATAATTATAATGGATATAGATTTACGGGGTGCAGTGACTACATAAATACAAGGTGCACCAAATGTTAATTACCGGTTTCGTCTTACGGCGTCATCGCCTGTATAACATTCACTTCACACTACACTGCTGGGTAGGCCTTCCCCAAGAGGGAAGGATTTTCCGTTACCGCCACGCTCGCATCAAAGTCGCTATGCCCGTAATTGGTCCGCGTATTTTCGGTCTGGCATTTATCTTGATTATTATTCCGTGATCTATCGAAAGTACTGGTGATAGGATTCCTATGTAGGAATCCGTCTAAGTCGGTACCACCGCAGGACCAGTTATTCTGCCGTGAAGCAGTAGCGAGCCAAGGTAACTGTGTTGAGGTGTGAAGGGCTAGCTAGTGTAAGACTTAAGAACTGATAACTCAGAGTGACAAATGTTCTGGGTGACAAGATTTACACTTACCAATAAGTAATCTGATAAATCCTACAATAAAAAAATTCTGGTGACTGATAGGCGTTATTTTGAAAAGAGTTACATTATATGTATTACATACATAGATACCATATTTTATAAACATGTTCATGGTTATGCTGATATTACAGTCATTAATTCATCACTCACTCATTAACACACACCCACACACACGCGATTTTCCTTTACGAATTAGTTTTTATTTATTTTTATTAGTCGACTCGCAAGTTACGTAATGAGATTTGTGGTACATTTTTTACGTCGCCACCACACATCAACTTCATCAGGGTGTCATAATACAGTTTAATACATTTTATTTTATAATTTATCATTTAATTTTGAAATAAATTAATGTAATTAATAATTATAAAGTTTTTTCAGGTGACAACAATCGCAGGTATAAATTTCAAATATATTTCAAACGTGGTTTTGTCCAGAAGAGGCATTCAGACATTCAGGCAAATAACGATACATAAAAATAATAGAAGTGTTTTAAATGTAAAAGAGTATTCACCATGATAAATGCTTTATTCATAAGTTAAACACAGGCGTCTATAAACTAACACATTAAATTCCATAGGTACATTACAGTGAACACGTTAACAATCTTTGAAAACGTTTCAATATTGTTTTAAGATAGTTCTACAACGAGTTAAATGAATGTCGTCGCAAATACTTGACGATATACTTACAGTAATTTTCACCTGATTTTTTCCACTTATTAATAATTTCTTAAACATAACAATTACTTATAATTGAAATGTTTCCGAAATCTTTAATCAATTAAGTAATTAAAAAGTCAAGTTTTTGAAACTTCCTTATCAATATAATTATATTAATCTAATCATAAGCTTGCATTTTTACATTTTATTTTACATAGACATTTAGAAATTTCGATTGTACGAGTAATACAATACAAAACAACAAGGGACTTTCATTTTATTTTTTTATTAGTGAATTAATTGGTGTTAACACATTTACTGGCATATTTATATTAAATTATAGTAAATATTAGTAACATTTATTTCCGAACGCCACGCATAACTGGCAACATAACAAATTGTTAACATACTTTAACTCAAATTTAAAGAAAAAAAAGTAACAAAACAAACAGCTTATTTAGAATTTAGTAAATATCGGCATATAGTTAATACCGTGGACGTATTACGATATTTCATTTATTTAGGTTTTGTATATTATTTATATACAAATTATTTACATCTACAATTCTAAGTTACATTTACGGGTTACACTCGACGTTAGCGAAGATTTTTTTGTATGAAATATATTTGTATAAGCTTAGTTACATTTATTTATATTGCTTAAGTATTAAGAGATTATATCAAGGGAGATATTGTCTACACAATTGACGGTTTATAAACTCTAAAACTAAAAGCAATTTCTAAATAAGTACATAATGGTTTTTACTAAAGTAACAGATTATAGTATAGATTAACATTGCTAACAATTTCTATGTTTTGGTTAGTAGGATAGGCTGTCATTTATATTCTACATATACAATGGCTATAAATTTTGAGCTTAAAATGAAAATATAATATAATATTGAAATTAGTTTTATTAAAAGAAACAACAATTATTTTGGTAAGTGATATTTCACTGCAAAATTTTTTTTAAAGGAATTAAAACTTAATAACATGAAGAATAATGTAGATAATTTACTTTTATTTGTTTCAGAAATAATAATCTATTTAACCAACACGTTACACGTTGGTAATAAATAAATTATTAATTAATAAAATAAATAAATTATTTGCTTGTATTCACAAGTGAAAATCTCATTATTCATAGTGATGTAGTTTGGTTAAGTGATAACAATCGCAAATTAAAATTATATTAAATAAGAATATGACCAATGGATACAAAATATCATACAACTCTCGAAGGATCAAGCTTTATTACAAAATGTTCGTATTTAATTGGGTGATAGCATTGTGTCTTCGGCGCTTCTGTATCGCATGCTGTGTTCCCGCGGCCATTGCGTAGCTGTAAAATTAATTGTTAAAGAACGTCATATAATTCATTTTAATTTCAGCCTTTGTATCGTTTACCTATATTTAATGATCTATAATGTATGACAAAAAAAAATATGAAGATCGTTTCGTAGACGTTTTTAGAAAATGTGTAGTGTTCCTTTATGGATGCTCTCTATTATTTTTTGGAGAAGCACACATCATCTTTCGCCTTCATAGATCTTACTACAAGTACTACATAAGCTTAGCATCTCTTAGCATCTCTTTGCTTAAGCTTAGAACCCATAATTCATACTTTTTATATAATTCCTTCTATTAGCCTCTAACGCTAGGTTATGAATGAATATACCGTCTGTAACACATGTTATATTCATTCATAACCTAGCTCACATTATGTATCAGGTTTTTCCTCTATTACTATTTCTAATATGGTCGGAGTAAGCTATATTAGAAATTAAAAAGGATTAAACTTATTATTTTGTTACGAAAGTGTAAGGAGGGCGCCCGGTACCTGAGCTACCACGACTCCTACTGGTGTTTTACATAATAAATGCATCGTATTAATTATACTTCCGTGCATTTTTTAACATAACATCCAAAACATATTTGGATGATATGCTAAAAATTGAATTTCAGTGATTTATATTAGAAAATGTAGTAAAACTTACCCAGGTTTTGTTTTAAATACGCTTATCAGTCCAACAAACAGTAAGTACAGTACAACAAGGTATTAGAATTGTTATTACGGCATTCCAAAGTAATAATGCGAGATTAAGGCTTTAAAATATATAAAACTAATGCATTAAATTACTTCATATTCAAAAGCATTCCCTTTTCTCGAAACATACAGTATATTTTTTACAAGCTTTTATTTAACTTGCAACGTTTTTGTGGGTTTGTTTAGGTCAAAATTTGCAACTGAATTTTGAGATAGTTCTCGTAGCTGTAATAGGCTGAAATTTGGTATTCATGCATAATATTGCTGCTGCCAGGTCCGCCTGCAGACCACGTAACTCCTCAATAGCCTCCATATCGTGTTTAGGCTCGTTAGATTTGTCTTGACAAGTACTATAGCCCTGGCAACATTTAAAGACCACTACTGCACATAGGCCCCACAAATAAAAGCTTGTAACAAAAATATGACTTTTTTTTAAATTATTATTATAGCTAAAGTGTAAATCTAAACTACATCTTTACGTCCTACTAATTACATTTGAAGAGAACATTTATTATAAAGTTTTAACTTATGGATTTAACATAGCATATCTAAATTTTAATGAAAATTTATCGAAAACAACATAAAAAAAGCATTATGCGTAGAAGGCGAGCTTTAAACACAATACTCTAAATATAATGCAGCGCTGCAAGACGCTAATTAATTTAATAGGGGCAAAAATGTGCTACAAACTATACCTATTTTTTGTGACATTTCTTTGTAACATTCTTTCGATTGCATGCAAGACTTTTTTTCGAGCGTGCCTTGCGAGAAAAACGTGCTGAAAATACATCGACTTATTAAGTGTGAAAATTTATGAAAATTTTAAAATTATGCATTAACTTAATTAATGGAACTTTATACTGAGGTGTGTTTTCCGCCTTAATATTTTTTATGGTTGAAGTGTTATTGCAGTAAAATTTCTAAATTTTAATTCAGGCAAAAGTTGTATTTTAGATGATTAAAGAAAGTGAAAGTTAAAACTGTAGTAATAAACAAAAGCTTAATATTTTTGAGAATTGAAATGATCTAGAAGAATAGATAATAATGATCGTATTTTTGTACATGCAATCTTCTAGAGATTATTGTGCAGTCAAAATTTACGTAACAAATTATATTTACCAGTGTAATGCATGTTGCGGTACATATCAGGACAGTTGCTTGATACCTGTGAAGAAGGTTAAAAATAGCCATTATTTTATGTGATAAATAACATTTAGTATTATGTATTATTAAGAACCAGAAAACTTTAGTGAGAATGGGCTGGCCATATAGCTCGTAGAACCGACAACCGTTAGGAAAGAAAGGTTCTCGAGATGCGACCTCGTACCAACTTACTCGGAGTAGAGTGACCTTCAGCTGGATGAAACGACGATTTGCGAGGTTTTGAGGAAAGTCGATGCATTGAAACTCGTGTTTTAGCAATGATGCTCAGCAGTGGATTTGTAATGAGCTAAAATCATGATAATTATGGTTATTATTGTCTGGTCAATTCGGAGGCGGTCCGTAATGAAGATGTCCCGGTTACCAACTAGACGTTGTCTATTGAGCTGGATATATTAGTCGCTAAGTAAAGCAATACAGAGCCCCTCGTGTATGCTTTCTCTGGGCGATCCATAAGTGCGTCATCTCTTGCATTCTACACAATATCCTGACATCCTCCTTTGTAAATTTTTACGTAACCCACTAGACAAGATGAAATGGACTTTTACATACAATCATCGCAAGTGTCTCAGGCTACTCGGCTGTCATTATCACAAAAATAACATATATGTATGTCTGTAACACCCTTCTTGAAATATCTTTCTCGACACGTCGTTAATTTGTAACACTTAACAAGTCTATACAGATAACAGATTAAAATAAAAATGAGGAGTAAATTGTAACTATGATATTGTGTACTATGATGATGTTTGCCGCCAAACATTACTGTCTGGTTCGATGGACACTTTAGCCAATGAAATTAATAGGTATATGGGATTTTATAACTGAGTGAGTACAGGTTTTCAAGAGACAAGCGTGGTGCGGTGTCACACATTTGTTATTCAGTGTGTAGGTAACATTACAACCGTAAAGGTCAGGAGTAGCATTTGGTGAACGATTAGTTTCTCTCTTCACTTACTACTTTAAAAATTCTTATTACATTTTATACTTTTAAGAAGATTAACACTTTATTAATCTCCATATATATTTTCGGTGATGTAATTGCTGTTAGCCGTCTCGGCTTTTACAGCTTCATCGGATACTCCTTCATCGGATACTGTTTTTATTAATCTCCGTATATAGTTTATAGAATTATACAGTTAATGCCAAAAATAGTATTAATTGATATTTTTAATGGGCTAAAGAACGAATCTGTGCGAGGAATTATTTTGATTCAAAATAGTTTTGTGCTAGTTTACGTCTAACGTTTTTGGTAAATTTACTTCTTCATCATCAGTATTCCGCAAGAAGTCCAAATCTAGCAAGAATAGATTTCGCTTTAGTTGCGAGGAAATTAACCTTAATTTTTTTAATGGGATAAAGTGAAGAGACGAGCAAAACGTCTAATGAAACATCCCACCGTAGGGGCAACACTTGCACCACACTACGCTTGGAGGACAAGCGTAGTGTGGTGCACCACCATGTGGTAAAACACCAGTTCTTAAGTCCCATATGCCCAGAAAAATTCTAATGTTTGCATGCTACTGCTTTGCGACAGAATAACTGGGCCTACCTAGCCGGATTACTACATAGCAATCCTACCAACAGTAATTGCATTAAATCAAAATAATGATAAAGAAACCGTTAACCGTGTGGCTGGCGGCTCGTTAAAAGAATACTACCACTCCATCTCATCTATTGGATCTCGTAAAAGGCGAGTAAGGAATTAAACTGCACTGTGCACCCAACAGCGCATGGTGGCGATGGGCTCACCACCTATCACACCAAGTGCATTATATTGTTTTGGTGAAACGTGGATTGTGGCAGTCATCTGTTTTTGCAGTGAGTGCCCAGTCTCTGACTGCCCCTTATGGGATATAGTCGTGATCTTATGTATGTATGATTAAGAAATATTTTATTTTTATTATTATGTTATTTTCAATCTTTCAGAACTAAGTGCTCGGCGAGCATTAATTTAGTTAATGGAGCTACAGCAAATAAATTATATTTAACGCCTTGTCTTGCACGAGCGCAGTTTAGAGTCTAGATCCAGCGTCGATTTATCGTCCCTAGTTCGATGCAGTTAGTCGCAGTGAGCACATGAATGTAGTTTAATCTTACTGAAGCACCCGTGTCTATTTTAGAGAATGTCATAATGTATGGCATTAGTTAAACGGAAATTTTATCTACTTGAATACGATGATAGTCAAAAGGACGTTTTATTATAAATTAAACTTTGACTACCGCATGACATAGTGGGCAGAGTATCTGACTTCTACGCCACGGATCCCGGGTTCGAATCCGGAGCGAACACATGAGCTAAACCACAAATCGATGTAATTCCTGCATAGGAATCCGTCTAGGTAGGTACCACCCCAGGGCCAGTTATTCTGCCGTGAAGCAGAAATGTGCAAACAATACTGTGTTTCGGTCTGAAGGGCACTAAGAGGTAGCGTAATCACTGGGCATATGAGGCGCAGTGTCGTGCTTACACAGAAATATTCTGAGTAACACAGCATCTGTTAAGGGCAAACGTTGCACTTACCATCAGGTGAACGTTTTGTTCGTCTCGACACTATATCAAATTAAAAAAAAACAATCGGGTCCGGTAGTGCTGTGCAAGATAAACGTATTGACTGTAAAACGCACTCACGATACAGGAATAATCCTAGTATTGGGCAACGCTTTTTAAAAAGAATATTAAAAAAATTGTTTAAGGCAATCTATATCGCTTGGAGTTCATCTCGCAGGTGGTGTAAGAGTTCACTGAGGAAAATGTCAGGAAAGAATCATAACTTTCGATAGATAATTAATTTATTTGAATATAGCCACATTACACATAGTTACAAAATAAAAATATAAATGACAGCAACGATTAAGGCGTACATAACATTACTTATTATGTTGGACACTTTACAAGTAAACAATAAAAATTACTAAAATATAAACTACTTGATAGAAAAAATATTTTGTAAAGGCCCAACCGAAAAAGCATAGATCGGGTACGGTGACAGTTCGAGACTGCTGTACTGTAATCACCAATCCGCTTGCCAAGCGTAGTGATAGTGGCAAGTTCTCTCTTGGAAGATACCTATGTTCGGCATTGGATTGATGTTCTTCTAGCCTCCTTTTCGATTTTCGACAATGGAGATAACTTCCGAATAGTGTCGGAGGCTAACAAAGGCGCAGGAGGTATTAGTCTTACAAGTGTATGGGCAATCACAGAGACACCCAAACTTATCTTCTGCGCCCGATCTATCGATCGGAAGAAGGATAGGGTGCAATGTTACAGACACGGGGACAATCGCAACACAACCAGACCCGAGGTTTGGTGGAGGTGTGAACCAACAATTTGTATTTATGTCATAAATGTTGGCTTCGGCTGGAATTCGAATCTAGAACCCGCATTTAACTATTATAATTCAAACAGCTGGCTAATACATTTATTCAGACACTTCATAACGGACAAAAAATCGATTTAATGACAAATTCTTTGAATAATGCCGATAAAATTTGATAACGAAGAACATTTTTGTTCCACAAATAGTTGGTTATAATTTTCCGAAAGAGGTTAAAGGTTGCACCTGCCTTTGAAACATAAATATCATTCTGCACCCAGTTTAAAGCTCAACGCTTATCTTTTAAATTAACGGTTCCAAAACAAAATGTAGTAAATAACGTAAAAGTACGGAAATTTAAGCTTGAACTTATCTTACTTATTGTCTATACAAAAATGCTTTTTTATTGGAGATGTGACGAAACGAGCAAAACGTTCACCTGACGGTAAGAGCAACGTGTGCCCAAAACAAATGTTGTGTCACAAGTAAAAATTCTGTGTGACACCACACTGCGCCCGTCACTCTGACACACCAGTTCTTAAGTCTCATATGCCCAGTGATTACACTAGCTCTAAGTGCACTTCAAACCGAAACACAGTAATGTTTTCAAACTACTGCTTCATGGCAGAATAACTGGCCTTGGGGTGGTACCTACCTAGACGAAATATTTAGTAAATAAACAATCTATAAATGTCCCATTGCTGAGCACCGAGTAGCCTGCAGCTTTTTAAGGCTTTCGCAAGAAGTTTTACAGCCTTCTTTAATAAAAGGGTCATGTAATGCAAAAAATATTACTGGTGGTAGGATTCCTATGCAGATATTCGTTTAGGTAGGTACCATCCCAGGGCCAGTTATTCTGCCGTGAAGCAGTAATGTGCTAATATTACCGTGTTTCGGTCTGAAGGGCATCGAGAGCTAGTGTAATCATTGGGCATATATGAGACTAAAGAACTCGTGTCTCTGGGTGACGGGTGCAGTGTGATGCTACACAGAAATATTCGGAGAAATACATCATCGGTTATGGGCAGACGTTGCACTTACCATCAGGTGAACGTTTTGCTCGTTCCGTCACTCTTATCAAATAAAAAAAAAGAAAATCGAATTACTATTTTCTGAGATTTGTGTTTTCAAATCAAAGAACTTTCCAGCTTTATCGGTAAAATAAGAAGTAAGATTAAAACTTACAGGTACTCCTTGTCTGTTGAAGTTGATATTGGTCCTGACGGTACGATGATGTAGAGGTTGCACCGGTCTCGCGTTGTTACCAAGAGGAGCCTTGGGAGATATTTGCGAGCCCTGCATTAGCCGACGGATAGCGTACATCTGTTGGATATTAATTAGAAATATGTCATAACCGATCGATGGTTATTCAGTTTCACAGTTCGTCTCTTATATTTTATACCAAAATCTTATGTACCAAAATATTTAATTTTCAACGTACATAATTAATATTTTGGTAAACGCTTATTTAATTTTTTATACCAGTCATAGGAAAAATTTGCTAACTCCTATTGGCAAACATTCAACATAATTTCGATTTAGGAACATTTTTACTTGCTACTTTTAATTTTTTTTTAAAGTAGCTATAAACAGTGACATAAGTTTATTAATTTCTATAAGATTCTTGTTAGTAGTTGTCGTTTTAAATACGGTTACAAACTTTTTAATATTAAAAGTTGTAAATATATGTATTTTCTTTCTTTCTTTCTTTTCGTTCTTTCTGCTAATGGCGCCTTATAAATTGAACTTGAATTGCTGCAAGTGGGAACACAATGGAGAGTCAGTTTTTTTTACACGTACCAAAATAGCGGCCACTTGGTTCTCCACCAGTCACGATACGTTTCCCCTAGAGGTTGAAAGTGAGGAAGTAGCCTCTGTCCACCCCTTATATGGGAAAAATGCGTGACTATATGTATGTTAGTGTGTACAAATTGAACTTTGAACTGAAATATTTTTATTCACCTCCTGTTTAGAAATGTAAATAGGTTTGTTGAAAATAATCCAGACTGCGGTCTCCCAACATCCAGGATGCGTAGTAGAGCCTTCGTATGTAAGATACTGTTGCGTGTCTGGTAACAGCGAACTCAACGGTAGATGCTTGATGGGGAACGAGCTTCCTGGAGAAGAGATTTTTTTAAATAAAAAAACAATATTTTCTTTGTTACTTTCAAAATAGTTCACCCATTTTTAAGCTATTATTTAATTTTTGCATGTAACATTGCAATAAGAAAAATGTTTAGAAAATGTATTTATATTTATCAATAAATTTTCATACCTCTAAATCGTACATTGTTAAACGCGCTGGTTATCAGTCTTAAATCTTTATTTATTGGTTCACCAATCTGTAAATTAAAAGATGTATGCATTTTAAAAAATGTATGTAAGTCACTCGATTATTTATATTTATTTAGATAACTCACTTGAACCATAAGAGAAATTCCAACAACACCTTGAGATTTGTGTTGCGCTTCAGACATGTTATGATACAATTCCTTGTTGAAGCCGTAAAGTTGAATCTGTCAACACAAGTAAAATAAAAATAAAGACTTTATAAAACTACCATTGTAAATAAAACACAAAGCCTTAATGGTGATTTGAAAACACTGTTTCAACTTATTTTATATTAATCACATAAACATTCATAATAGTTCAAATTTACTCTACACTGCATCATGGTTGCGTTTTACAGACATAAATTTCACCCACAAACATCCAGACCCGACACAACTATTTATAGACCTCTCGTTTATTTAGATTTTCTCGTTCTGGAATGGAACCAGCAACCATTAGCGTAACAGCCAAATATGTAACAACTGCGCCAACAGAGCCGGTCCCAGCTATCTTGGTTACACAAACAGTTGCAATGGAGAGATCAGACCTAAAGAGAGGTCAATTTTTCTGCTCGGCTGTGAAAATCGTTTTGCTTAATTATGTTAATGACATTATCAAATGTTCCTAACATTCCTTCGACATGATATTATTGATAGTCTGTAATTTATTTCGGGGCTGAAGTTGAATTCCTACACATGTTTCCCATTAGCAGTATTAAACGACCACCATTCTTTGGTTTTCAATGGTTAAGCATACACGTCATTTGTGGTCCGAACGGCAATAGTTGTTAAAGACCAACGTTGCTCTTCCCTAGACCAAATGAAATTAAAAGAGTGCTCTACCAGGCTAAATTAAGAAGGATTGGCGTTCCGGCAAAGACATTTCTATAGCATGCATTTTAGGGAAACTGAAATAAATGATAAAATAGAAATGTAAATAATTTCAGTGCCGATACAAAAAATACATTATGTAAGAGGCCACGTGAGTTTTTCATTAAATAAAGATTTATCGACCTAACGTTCTGAGTTGAGACGAAACTAAATCAATCATTTCATTATTAGTAAACAGTTGCTGGCTGCGGTGTTTGCGGTTTCTTAATATTGTGCGCGAGGACGTCGTAAATGAGGTTATTCTGTGAAATAACACTATTATCGCAAATGCAATTTTATGGTGATATCAGATTGCATAAGACATTTCATGAATAAAAAAATTATATAAAGAATACCAAGAGAAATGTACAAAAAGTTTAACGAACGCTAACGGGTGTAAAATTTTCGATTTTTATGTATATGAAACGAATAAAAGTTTATCTTATTCGTTTCATATATTTCATACGTATGAACTAACAAAATGTAAAGTAAATATTTTGTGGTTATTAACTACTAAATGTGCCGTGTGGTGGCGGCTTAAGAGAATCTTCCACCCCATCTCATCCCGTGGGTGTCGTAAAAGTCGACAGAGGGAAAATAAAAACCGAGAGGTGGGCAGCAACATCTTCCTGGAACATCTGAATAAATAAACTGTGGTTGCTAACCCGCCTGCCAAGCGTGGCAATTAACGCATCCCCTCAAAACGAGAGCTACAAACTTTTGTGGCAATCTATGGGGGAGGCCTACGTTCAGTAGTGGACTAGTGATGGGCTGAAATGATGATGATGAACTATTAAATGACATCGTCAACTGATCTAGTGTTCTAAATTGCGTAAAACTCGTTTTATTTATACTGAAACAAAAGGGGTTTATATTTTACACTTCAATAACAATAAAACAAAAAGCGACTTAAGTAATTGCTACAAGCTTTGTCTCGTATGGGTTCTATCGTTAATATCATTGAACAATCGTATCCGAAAAGGCGGAAGAGGTTGAAATAGCTGAAGTTCGGAAGTTTGTTCCTCCAGAGGCTAATAACGACTTCTCCGATAATGACAAGAACTTCGAGGTGTTAATTTGTATTGAAGGTGTATGGAAGTTAGTTAATTTGAGGGAAATGGTTGAATAAAAAAAAAGATGTCGATTCAGAAGAAATGGATCTTCATACCTAAACTTGAAAAAGAAAAATGTTACATTGCATTTTGGGCGAGTCGAAATGTTAATAATGCCGTAAATCCTATTTATTAAATAGTATTTCATAAATCTATCTATGTATTCATATATATCCCAACCAGAAGAGAAAACTGTAGGTATACTTTATAAATAACATTATTTTTAAGAACTTGGTCTATGAGGTTAAATAATTTCGAAAGAATCAGAATCTTTGTAAGACAATTATAATGTTATAATGAATTATAGAAATATATTTTACTATCAATTTACACTACTACGCGTTAGGGCCCTATGTATCCCCGAGATAATTTAGGAAAACAACAATTTTCTAAAACTAATGCTATAAGGTTACCTTAAATGAATTAAATCCACTACATAAAAGCGTTGAATGCATAATAAATTTAAAATACGTTGTGAATGGAAGATTTTATCAGCGATAAGTACGGGTTGCTTTGAAACGAGGGCGCATAGTTAGCGGGAGCGGTCAGACTATCTGCATTGTTGAGATTGTTGTAGTTAGGTGAAATGTATAATATATGTACTTCGAATTGAAAAAGCTTCTATTGATTAGGGCAATTGTTCTTAAAATTAATGTTACATATTATAAAACTGCAGCTGAAAAAGTCCCACTACTGTGCACTTGCATGATAGTTTTACAGCTGGGAAGGATACCTATGCGGGAATGCGTCTACGTAGGTACCACCGCAGGGCGAGTTATTCTCCCGTAAAGCAGAATTGTGAAAACATTACTGGGTTTTTGGTTTGAAGGGCACTGATATCTAGTAAATAAGAGGAATGAAAGTCCTGAAACGCACAAATGATACAGGAGAATCCTTGTCACCACTTTTTTTATTAAAAAGTCATCTGCTCAAGATACAGTTAAGAACTATAATTGTACAAACGCATAGAATCTCTAATTCTACGTCCATTATTGGGCAAAAAGTTCAAGCACTATGATTGGAAGAAAGTTCGGCTATAAGATCGACTGCCAAAATACTTGTGAACAAAAATAATTTTATTTATAACCCGATGTTTCCAGCAGTTTACTGCACCTATGATCGCGGGAGGACTGATATGACAGATGTCTTGATTTCAAAGTTAATCCCGGGTACATTCGGCTTTAAATGATTATTTTTGGTCCGATCAACGCAGGATGAGTTAACTGTGTCTTAAAGTCTTGCAGTGGTACGCTTGGTTTTTGATTTAAATTTATGAATAATAGGATCCCAAGCCGGTAGTAGTACCTAACCATCTTCTCTATTGAAATTAGGAAGTTTTTTTGTTAATTTCAATAGCCTCGCGAATCATCTTTGGTAGGAATCGGTGATCTTTTGCAAAGATTTGTGGTTAATCAAATCTGATGCAATGGTTGAGACTGCAGACTTCCTAGAGCGACGAACGAAGAAAAAATTTCAAATAAAAAGAAAGAAGTTAAATTTAGGCTACTCAGTAACCGCTAATTTAACTAAAGAAGAAAGAAAGAAAAATCATTTATTTGCTTGCAGCAGACGTACACAAAAGTAATACAAAATAATAAAAAAAATAGCAGTACAAAAATATATAAAAAAAAGAAACTAAAAACACAAATAATATCTAAAATAAAAGTATGGAAATTGTACGCCGTACTCCTAGCAAACCAGGTTGACAACTCAGCATACTACTGCGGCGGAAGCGAATTCCGTCACAGCACTGATTTTCAGTGTCAACCCCCATTTGCACTCCGATGTCGTTTAAAGAAAATAAAAAAATAATATGAAATATATAAATAATTACAATATTACGGTAATAAAATATAAAACAGTAATAAAATTTTGAAAATAAATACTTAGCCTTCTGACACTTATACTCGTAGTAATTTCTAACAATAGATTTCATAATGGAGATGGCTAAGTTTATAATTGAGAATACTGTATAATTAAAGAAAAATAATATAATGTAATAAAATAAAATTCAAAGAACAGTTTTTATTTATTAATTCGAACAAACCTCTCCAGGAAATGTGTGATGGTCGATCTGATGCTCCGATCCTCGATGATCCTCAAGCCCATAGTGGAAGTAAATCTCTTCGAATTGATACCGGTACGAAAGTGGACCTCCACTTATGTTCACCTGGTGTTTGGAATCTTTGTCAACACGAAATACCAACGACTGGCCAGTGTTTTGAAGAACGCCGCTCACCTAGGTACAAAACGATTAAGTTATTTTATAATTATTGTTTATTGCAGTTTCTGAAATATATTTTTTACATACGTACAAAGGGTAAGAAGAGATCACATATTTACACTTGCTATGATTCTGACACACATATTTCGCTTCTTCTACTTTCACTGGCATTTTCATACAAGCTCGTCGGTTACGGGTACTTTTGACGTGTCCTTTCCTTAAAACAACTTCGATCTGATCATGATCCTTTCGCCTACGTTGAAACTTACCGGCTTGCCTATTCACGCTCGCCTCATAAATCTGTTTCGTCAATTTTCTTTCATTTTTCCTCTATACGTGTCCAAACAATCTAAGCATATTTTTTCTATATATTATTTTATGCAGTCAAATGCATTGGTTTATTATATAGAGAATCAATCATAGAAATTATAAATTTATTCGATATCTACTGCGAAATATAATACGTGAATAAATCAGTTTGTTCCATTTTCCTAGTATCTATTCATTTTGTAGATTTATTCATGAATTTTATCATCATCTTTTTAAATCATATAAATATATTTAGCAATTATACGAGTAAATAATCTATTAGAAAAAACAAAAATAATTTGAAGTATTTTCTATTCTAATTCCTATCATTGGCAGCATACCTTTAAGTGTGGTAGGATTCCTATGCAGGAGTCCGTCTAGGTAGGTACCAGTCCAGGGCCATTTATTCTACCGTGAAGCAGTAGTGTGCAAAGATTACTGTTTCGGTTTGAAGAGCACTGTGAGCTAGCGTAATCACTGGACATATGAGTCTTAAGAACCTATGTCCCAGGGTGATGGCACAGTGTAGTGTTACACAGAAATTTTGTGGGTGGCACAGCATTTGTTATGTTTGCCCAGTGATTACACTAGTTCTCAGTGCCCTTCAGACCAAAACACAGTTATATTAGTACACTACTGCGTAACTGCAGAACATCTTACCCTGGGGTGGTATCTTCCTGCGTAGGTATCCTACCTCCTGCTCATTCTATGTTTAAGTTATTTCTTATGTATATCGCTTATTATGACATCCACGGAATACGATAAGGTGATGGAGTCCTTTACACCGTCACTACCTCCGCGGCTTTCCAAGGTCTGTTAAGTTCGTCTCTCTTAAATATAATTGTTTAATGCTTTCACAGTTTCGGCTAGTCTTAAGTTTACGTAAGTTCGTGTTATATACTAATGGATTTTGTAACATTTTTTTACATCAATCCAAATTGATTAAGGCGTGTTACATCAAATGAATCAGGGTGTGAAACGAGTAGTTTCCCCACGGGGTGGCGATTCTATCAATCAATGGTCCCACCTTGATTAGAGCCTAGAAACTTGGCGCGCTTTGAGTGGAGATGACATATTACCAGTTGACACGCAACCGTGAAACAAGGAAAATTTAGTTTTGAATCTGTAGAAATTTAACAAAAAAACTGCAAGATATTTGCTAAAAGATCTATATTTAATTCAAGTAGTTAAGTAACAATTGATATGGTGCAATTATTTTGGTGACTTAGTTATTTTATTTAGAAATTTTTATTTAATTTATTAGCAATAATAGATTTAAGGTTTTAACGATTAGTAGCTTATTTAACAAACATGAGACTGTTCTGTACTTATTTATTAAAAAAATTGGATTTATCTTGGATCATGACTTCTTTTTAGAGAGAAATTTCACATGACACAAATCCTCTCAGCTGAAAGAGGATTATGTCCTAATAATAATGATGATGATGAAATAATAATTCATGAGTATTATTTGAACATCAATAAAAATAATTATTTATAATATATTTATTAGTGCTTTAGAAACAAAGCCAATCTCTTAGCAGCTAATATGTTATATACTATGCGGCATATAGAGTGACGTAATTAGAATTGCAAAGGACATAGAACGTCGCATAAGGCAGCAAAAACAGAAGCACCCTCGATCCAGGCACTACGGAACTAACAACGTATGTTGCAAAAACGTTCCGATAGTCGCTGCGATATTCTATCGCAGTTCGCATATATTAGCATGGCATTACGGCACTGTAATTCAGTCTAAATGAATAATTACGCACGGGTCACGCCACTTAGAATATTCATTTGGTTTGTGTATGTGTTTGAAAGTGCGATAGAGCCTTATCGGAAGTTACTATTCGCTTAAAGCTGGTGGAAACCGTTTGTGATTAAATTAATCTATAATTATATTTTTTTAATAATTTTATCTACATAATAAAAAAAAAAAAACTTTAATTTAATGAGATATTTTCGCAATTACTTTTAATCAGCCATAGTCACGCAACTTGCCCATTGGGGTAGGTAAAGACCACATCTTTCCATTCTTCTATTTTCATCGGCGTTTTCATAGCCCGTCGGTTGCGGGTACTTTTAACACGGCCTTTCCTTAAGACGTCGTCGTTCTAATCGCGATACGTACGCCTAGGTCTACCCTTACCGACTTGCCCATTCAAACTCTCCTCCTTTCTAATAGTAAAATTCTGAACATAAGCCTCTCCAAAGAAAGGAGGATTTGCCGTAATTACCACGCTTGACTGACGGATTAGTGAATGCAGTACAAGACAACTGGCTTTTTGATTTGAAGCCATGATTTTTTACAGACATTACCATCAGTCGACTCTTACGACGCCCACAATATACGGATGGGGTGGCAGATTTTCTATGCCGCCACCACATAGGCGTAATGCCATATTTACTTAAGTGTAATAAAGTTGGTTAAAAGAATACTACCACTCCATCTCATCCAATGGATCTCGTAAAAGGCGAGTAAGGAATTAAACTGCACTGTGCACCCAGCAGCGTATGGTGGCGATGGGCTCACCACCTATCACACTAAGTGCATTATATTCTTTTGGTGAAACGTGGATTCTGTCAATCATCTATTTTTGCAGTGAGTGCCCAGTCTCTGACTACCCCTTATGGTATACAGTCGTGATCGTGTGTATGTGTGTAATAAAGTTACTGGCTATTAAAGAAAAAAATTTTTTTACAGAAGTAAGTGACGAGCGTAGCAAATCGTTCAATCATAACAAATACTGTGTCACCAAGAATATTTCTCAGAACATTTCAAATCCCATATATCCAGTAATTACACTAGCTTTCAGTGTCCGCCGTAGTGCTTGACGGTAGAATAACTGCCGGCCGCACTATGGTTGACGGATTGCTGCATAGGAATCCTACCACCAGTATATATCATCATCATCATTTCAGCCTATCACTAGTCCACTGCTGAACAAAGGCCTCCCCCACAGATTGCTCTAATTTTCGAGGATTTTGTAGTTGCCACGCTGCGCAGGCAGGTTGGCAACCGCTATTTATTTATTCAGATGTTTTAGGAAGATTCTGCTGCCCATCTGGTTTTAATTTTCCCACTGTCGACTTTTACGACACCCACGGGATGAGATGGGGTTGTAGTTTCTCTTAAGCCGCTACCAAACGGGTACAATTATATAAATATACAGAAATGCACGAGTAATTTCGAATTATTTTTTCCGCAGCAAAACCATCATTGCGTACGTAAATGCATCTCACGGTCTGGTATGTCTCTTTCAGTGAGTAAAAAGCGTGTATTGCGGAGTGTCGAGTCTATCACAGCTGGCTTACCATGTTTTAGCATGGGATTACAGCGGCGAGCCCGCTGCAATGTTAATTCGCCCATTTTGCCGGCTTACTCTGATTTTCAACGTTCTGTTAACGGTTTGCGTGTGAAATTTTAAATTTTAATTTATTTCACACTACATACTGTTTATATTTGACGTTTACTCACAATAATGACGTTGGTGCACAAACGAATGATGAAAACTGAATTAATAATGCGACCGGAATCGAGCTCGATAATTTGCAATAGGTACTTATAAATGGCTTAAACGTTTTGGAATTAAAATATTTTATTACAGGCTTGATTGTACTCTCTAACCAACATACAAAAATATATAAAGGGCATATTCCTATTTATTTAATTTGCGATGCACACAATACTCGTATCTATAAAAATGCAAGTCGCGTATTTTACTAATACTAGGATATTCAGAAAATCTATGTGCACAGCACAGTAGTTCCCGTTATCCTACGTCAAGCAGTAATGTGCAAACATTACTGTGTTTCGATCTGGCACTGCAAGCCAGTGTAATTATAATGTATATAGACTTAAAAACTGATGTCTCACACACAACACAGCAACTATTAAACACTGACGTTACATATAGCATCAGGTGAATGATTCGTTCGTCTTGTCACTTCCTTCCATAAAAAAAAACTAGCCTGAAGGATAGACTATATATCCTTCAGGCTAGTTATTTAAAGCTCTAGTCTGAATCAAATTCTAGTCTGTATACTATATACGAGTATTGTTTTGGTTCAATGGTTAAATAATGTTGAAAGGCGTAGTAGTTAGGTTCTCTGACTGATAAACTGATAGATTTACTGATGGTAGGATTCCTATGCAACAATCCGTCTAGGTAGGTACCACCCCAGGGCAAGGTTTTCTGCCGCGAAGCAGCAGTGTGCAAACAGTACTGAGTTTTGGTTTGAAGGTCAATGTGTAATCTAGACAGTGTAATCACTGGGCATATGAGACTTAAGAACTTATGTTTTAGGGTGATGGGCGCAGTGTGGTGTCACACAGAAATGTTCTGGATGACACCGTATTTGTATGTTGATGTTGTAGACGTTGCACTTACCTTCGGGTGAACGTTTTGCTCGTTTCATCACTTTATCCATTAAAAAACCTGTCGCAAAAAAGGTACGCACGGTTAATTAAAATAAATAAAAAATAGGTGTATATTACCTTGTGTTTATCAAATTGTATATCCCTCAGCCATGGATCAAATAGCAGCTTCTCGGGTTCAATGTTGACGGGACTCTGTCGGCGTCCTTTATTGCACATACTCCATTGGGGGTTAATTAGCCCCCAGAAACCAGGACCTACAGAAAATAAAAAAAATATGTATTAAAAGAATTTGGAACACTGAGTTATTAAGTTGCCTACGCTTTGTCATTATTAAAGAACGTTGATCTTTAAAAATATTGAAGATAGCGTATATATTCATTTAAGTACTCGTAAAGGAATGAAATGTCGTGGTAGCTTAGCTCGCCTTAAGTAAGAATAAAAAATAGCGAGAGTAAGATCCGCGGGCCGTCACCACTAAAATTGTTCTCCAAGCGCTGATTTAATACGCACTCGTCATCATCATCATCAACATTTCAGCATATAACTAGTCCACTGCTGAACAAAGGTCTCCCCTATATAAAACTTGGTCCTGAGCCACCTGCATCCATCGACTTCCGCAAAACCGTGAAGGTCATCACTCCATCTAGTAGGGGCTCGCCACTGCGTTTGCCGGTAAAGGCCGCCGAGTTTCATCGTTCATTGCCACATCATTCTAAATTCCATCTGCATCATTTCGGCTTCGCCTTGTGGTGGCGGCTCGTTAAAAGAATACTACCACTCCATCTCATCCAATGGATCTCGTAAAAGGCGAGTAAGGAATGAAACTGCACTGTGCACCCAACAGCGCATGGTGGCGATGGGCTCACCACCTATCACACCAAGTGCATCATATTGTTTTGGTGAAACGTGGATTGTGGTAGTCATCTGTTTTTGCAGTGAGTGTCCAGTCTCTGACTACCCCTTATGGGATACAGTCGTAATCTTATGTATGTATCATTTCGATGGTCAGCATTCCACCACTATGACCCTTTCAACGGAATTTAACTACTATAGTCAGTATCTAGCAGAAAGGCAGCAGTACAACTAATAAAGAAAAAAAAAATATGTGCCTATTCTTTTAAATCATTCGATGATGATGTCCTCCTTGCTGATTTTCGACCGCAGCGACAACTTTCACATTCTGTCGAAAGCTACAACTCCAAAGGAGCTATAACAGTGCTACAAGTATAGTCACAAATACAGAAGAAATTACTTCCTCTAACCTTCCTGCGTCAGATGTAACCCTCATGCAGTACGCTCAGATTTGTGCTAGTCTGCAGTGTCAGAAACATGGGTACCATCACGACACAACTAGACATCGAAAGCAAACAATTTCTAGTTTTGAATAAATGTCGGCACCGACTGGGATTCGAACCCACGACCGTAGCGGAGCAGTTAGGTACTCTGACCACTACGCCACACGGTTCTCATTAAGTATTTATTACACAGCTAAAAGTTTTTTTAATACGAAAGGCGTTCCTAAAATAAGTAAAGTAACGGCCTATAAATATCTCACTGCTAAGCACAGGCCTCCTCTCATTTCTGAGAGGGTTTTGGAGCCGGGGAGAGTCCCACGCTGCTGCACATGTCTTCGATTTTTTTAATTCCTCATACATGCAGGTTTTCTTCACCGCCGAGCAGCTTGGTAAATCAGCACTTAAAAATTGCAATGAATGAATTTTAGTGGTGCCGCCACCAGGGATCGAACTCAGGTCACTCGCGTACTATGACATTTAAAACGAGTGCCCAGCCCCTGAGCTACCACTGCTCTTAGTAGTCCAACTTTTCCTTCCGCTAATTCCTTCTTCAACCTTGGGTCCAAAACCTTTTCTAAGCATACTTTTTATTGTGTATTTTGCGAGCATTGCCATTAGTTACAGCGTATTTAATAATGTGGTATAACTCATTTTAATTTATATGGAAAACAACAGCTAATGTATTGAACAACGACTATGATAAAATGGTCTAAAGTTTATAATATGGTAACGTAAGATATCCTATCTCTTAAGATTTCCATGTTTAATATTCCCTCACTATTCAGATTAATATATCACAATGACGAATCAAAATTCATTACACACAAAGTTACTCAAGTATAAAGGGCCATTCGGAGCTCCAAAATAGTTCCATAATGTAGCTTTGAATGGAAATTCGGGATACCGCAAAATTTGGTCATCACAGCGCATTGGTTCGTGTGTAATGTTACATTAGGGTGTAATCACGTCCGGTGAGACGGTATCGTATCTCAGTATTCACGGCTACTAAAATGTTGTCTTCATATATAATATGTTTATAATCGAGGTTGCGATATGAATCCAAAAAATGATTTAACTGTTAATTTATCTGTAATTATATTAATCTTTATTTTTCTACAGATGGAATATTCTGGCATAGTTCATTTAAATTTCGAATTTGCACTTCTTAAGTTTTTTTTTTATTGGAAACTTGTTTTATAGGTGAAAATATTACACGTCGTTTCTATAAACATTATAATAATTTTGGAGAGTTATTTTTCAGTGATCTTATTTATTGGTACTCGTATCTTAAAAAATAATGCCGTTATTACCAGTATCCTACGAAGGTTGATGGAACGATAAAAGCTGGCAAAATTATTACGCTATTTATAGAAGGTAGTGGCCAATGTTACGTGTCCAGACAGCTAAATGTGAGTTATTCAACTATTTAGAGAACTTAGCTGAAATGAATTGGGGCAAAGTCGCTGAAAAAGAAAATGGCATCGATTTGATAGGGCCGCTTCTTTGCGAGTCAGGTGTTTATAAAAAAGAAAATGGAAAAGTAAAGTCCGCTTAGACCGTAAAATAACTAGAACGTGCCTTAAAAAGTCTATTAATGGTCGGGAAGAGACTTACCTCAAGCTAATGTAATATATTAATATTGCCTGCAATTATTATCTATGCAGATAAATAAAATGACAGCTTTTTACTCAATGCTTTTGAAAGTAGATACGGTATTTATAAGAAAAAAATAATTTCTAAAATGTTTGTCTGTCTGTCTGTCGGTTTGTTCCGGCTAATCTCCGAAACGGCTGGATCGATTTCGACGGGACTGACAGATAGCTGATATTATAAGCGGGTAACTTAGGCTACTTTAATTTTTAAAGACGCGGGTGAAACCGCGGGGCACAGCTATTTATATATAGGTATTGTCAGCAAGCTAGTGCATATTGTGCACTTGCTTGCATAGCAAGCGCGGAGTGTAAGAGATTTACTTATAATTGTGCGTCACAGAGTACAGGCGGAGGGGAGTAGCATAAGAGTATTACGAGTATTATCCAGTGGAACCTGAATGTCTTTACAGTAGATGAGAGATGTAAAGAGTTAAGCCATATGATGTCATTATTCAAAAAGGAATACTGAATACACCTCACGGGCTTTGGTAATGAAGACACATATAAGTTTACTAATATATATAACTAAAAAATATTCGATTCTATTTTGGAAATGATGATGATGATTATACTCCAGTAAATCTATATTATAATAATTTCTTAAGGCGTAACTGATGTCGGAAAACCGAAAATAGATAGCAAAGTACGGTCGAATCGGTAGACTGACTATTTAATGTAATGATACAAGTGAGCGCGCACTATCATTAAGATACTATCTACGGTCATTACCCGGGTGTCATTACCCGGATATGTAGCATATGTCCTAGTTTTCGAGTGTACGATAAAAAGAGTTTGAGGTTAAATCCCGAGATATTTTCATTCAAGGCTTTTCTTTCTCTAAAGAGCTTATAATATAAGGCCCCATATAACGCCTGGTTATATAAAATTAAGGTGCAATGGTTGAGCTACTGATTTCAGCGCTACTGGTCGTGGGTTTAATTTCCGCAGGTAAGAAATATTTGTATAGATCTCGAATAGGTGCTCCGAGTGTTAATGCATGTGGAATTTATATCTCAGATGAAGGAAATTTACATTACTTTACTTTACGTTAAAAATAATGTATGTAACATTATTGTTATTCTTTCTTGCCAACCTTATATAAAAAGGTAAAAATAATTTTTCTATCTTTTAAGCGTAGAGTTCTTTACCAGTAAATGCAGTGTGGTGGGAACTTACGGTAGTGTACATACATGGTTAATGTATTCTACCACCCCGTCTCATCGCCTGGTCAAGGGAAATGCCAGCTAAATGTCGTGGTTTCCGACATAAAGCGGAGTAACCGTCTCAAATACGCCAGACCAGAGTTATTCGAACCGGTGCCAGGCAGAAGCAAAATCAGACTGCCATAACTAATCTGAAGAGTGATTATTGCAAAGCCTCTCAACTTGAAACTTCCTATGAAGGAATCCGTCTAGATAGGTTCTAGGTTAGGTACCGCCGCACGGGCCAGTTATTCTGTCGTGAAGCAGTAGTGTGCAAATATATTTGTGTTTTGGTCTGAGGAGCATTGAGAGTTAGAGTAATCACTGGGCAAATGAGACTAAAGAACTGACGTTTCAGGGAGAATGTGGTGCCACACTGAAATTTTCTGAGGGACACAGCATTTGCTATAGGCGGACGTTGCACTTAATATCAGGTGAACGGTTTGCTTGTCTCGTCCCTATATCCAATAAAATAAAGGCCTATGTACTACAAATAATGATGACGATGATATGATAGGTAATTTTTTTATGGTATAAAGTGACGAGACGGGCAAAACCTTCACCTGATGGTAAGTTTTTTTTTTATATAGGGGGCAAACGAGCAAGCGGCTCACCAGATGGGAAGTGATCACCGCCGCCCTATGAACATCTGCAATACCAGGGGAATTCCGAATGCGTTGCCGGCCTTTGAGGAAGGAGTAAGCTCTTTTCTTGAAGGTCCCTAAGCCTGTATCTAGCTGCTGGCAGCCTATTCCACAAAGTGGTTGTGCAGTGGAAGAAAATTTCTGGCAAGTGTGACGTTTGCCCATAATAAATGGTGCCCAGAACATTTGTATGTGGCACCACACTGAGCTCATCTCCCTGAGACATCAGTTCTTAAGTATCATATGGCCTTTAATTACACTAGCTATCACTGCCCTTTAGACCAAAGCTACAGTTTGTTCACTACTGCATGTCTTCATCAGCCTGCAATGTGTTGCCAGTTATAGCTCTCTTGCATGTTAGGAAATAATAAGATATACAGAATTTAGAAAAAACTAAAAATAAAAACTAAATGCTTACCTGATATTCCATCGTACGTCCACCATTCCTCCCAACTACCTGTTATGTCTGAAAATAAAACTAACTAAGATAAAATTGCACATAACTAGAAGATATCATTAAATTTAAAATTTAATCTATGTATTAGAACGTGAAGAGAAATCTTTGTAACCGTTTTTAAGCACATTGCGTGCACGAAGGAGTTTGATATTTGGCAATGTTATAGTTTATATGGAGACGGACTGCAGAAAGCTAAAATTAGCATATAATATATGTTACGAATACATTAAATTCAATGAAAAAAAGTTAATGAATTACTGCTGAGTTTCGACCATTGGCTGATCACTACAAGATATAAAAAAATCTCTCCCTTTCTGAATATGGGTGATATACAAATTTATTAATAACTAGCTGATGCCCGCGACTTCGTCCGCGTGTATATACGTTTATTTAAATATCCCGTGGGAACTGGTGAGCAACTAGAAGTATAGAAATGTCTAGTTAGCGGTACATACACGTGTATTGTAAAAATTAAATACAATGTAAGAGGTACAGGGCAATTATATACCTGTATTCGAAAACTAATTATTTTTGGAATAGCGCAAATAATTGACTCCATCTGGGATTCGAACCCAGGACCCGAAGTTTAGAAGTCAAGTACTCTGATCACTAATCCACGAGGTCAAAAAATGTGTTCAGTTCTATATGTTATCCTACATACATCACAAATTAAAAAATATATAATATACCTTTTACAGATAAACATAAGAGCGTCAGTACGAAAAGTGAGCATTGGAGCATTGTGATACAGTGGGTCACTCAGAGCACAGCATTGGATGCAAATCTGGAAAGATATGAAAAGGAACTATTAATATCATTAAAAAGTGTATAAATAATGTTAATAGCTTATGCTAATACATACATACATACAGTCACGCCTTTTTCAGGCAGAGGCAGAGGTCACTCACGTAGCCAACTTTTCGCCCTCAAGACGCGGCGGGTGGCAAACCTTGTCGCCGCCATTTTGGTACGAGTTAAAAAAATTACTCTCCATTGCGTTTCCACGAGCAGTATAGTGACACCATTGCATAACGGTGTTATTCCGTACAAAGTGTTTACTTCGGTTGGGATTCGAACCCTGATCAGAGTACGCCGAGAACCACTAGGTCAGTTAAAAGCACTCATTTAAAACAATGTTGCAACGGCGAACACACTAAGTACGATGGATGTAGACAGTTCGAGTGAGATTTTTATGTTATTTTTACGGTATATTGGGTCGGGTTAAATGATCTGACGATGGTGGTGGTCACGAAGTGGACGCAAGTGGTGATAATGATGCTTTTCTTTTAGCCCACCATGTTGGTGCCTAGAACGATTCACGCATAATAACCGATGATGTTCTCCATAGCGCGGGAGATATTATAGTGCCTATACGCGCCTCATGTAACGCTCATGCGAAGAGATCGGAAATAGGCTCGGATGCAGTGTCAGAGACACAAGACAAGCAAAGTACAACCAAACCCGAAAAGCAATAAATTATGTTTTTGCACAAATGTTGGCTCCGACTTGGATTCGAACTCTGGACCCTACGCGGTCGTTTTTAACGTTTTCATTATGTATAATACAATTAATATACATGTTGAAAAAGTTAAAAAGCCTGTAGAATCTAAAAAGATCGTAGCTAACATTAGCGCTTGCTATATTAACTGGAAACGTAACTTTTAGATACACCCACATCCGGTAAGCAACGAGCTTTGTCTACCAACCGCTGTTCGCTTCCTGTTTGACTCGGTATACTTTTAACGACTCTAATTAAAGCTGTACGATTTGCAACCATACTTTGTTGAGAATAAGTGCTATACTTGAATAAAGGATGTTACAGTCAGTTTAGATTAATGCATTTCGCAAATGTATTTTTCACAATACTTCTTTTTCGTGGGGGAAAAGTTCATATTTAATGAACCATTCATTTTGTTGTTATTGTTTGACATTATCTAAAACATTACATAAATTGCCTTCTTGATGACAATAAGGTTAAAATTAATTTTATAGTTAAAATGATTTGAAAATTAACTAATTACCGACGATCTAGTGGACGTCCACATGACCGAGTGTTGGAGAGTACCTGACTTCTACGCCGCGGGTCCTGGGTTCAAATCCCAGCAGAAGTGCAAAAGCACAATTCGTTTATTTTCGGATCTGGTTGTGTTGTGCATGTGAAATTAATGTCTGTAAAAGATATCCCCACTAGGATACGGAAGAAATTCTGGTGTAGGATACCATTTAAAAAGGGCTGAATTGACGAAAGCGACACTACTGCCCGGTACCGGTTAGGGATGTAATTAACATGTAGATGTGTCAAGACTCTGCCGTTAAGCATTAGTGTGCAAACATTACTGTGTTTTGATCAGAAGGGGACTAATAGCTAGTGTCGTTACTGGGCGTACGAGACTTAAGAACTGATGTCTCAGGGTTACGAGCGTAGTGTGGTGCTATATAGATTATGGACAGACGTTGCACGTTCCACCACGTGAACGATTCGCTCATCTCGTCACTTTCTTCCATAAAAATTATATTGCATTTAATTACAAAACCGCCGAATACGACGATCGTAGACGATCGTATACGTAGTGATACAACATTCATGAATACAGTCACGCCTTTTTCCCATTAAAGGGGTAGACAGAGGCCACTCTTCGCCCTCGCGTTAAACGAGACGCGACGGGTGGACAAACCACGTCGCCGCTATTTTGGTACTAGGATAAATATTCTTACTTCAGCTCTGCACATTATGGTGTTATTCTGCACGAAAAAAGGCTATGCCTTAGTGACCTCTTGGTCCCTCCTTAGTCGCCTCTTAAGGCTCCTCGGTAGAAAAGAGGAAGGTGCTATTTTACTCTACTGGACACCTATCGGGAATACTTATTGATAATACTTAAGCAGTCGAAAGCTTATAATACTTTTTTTAAACTTTTAGCTAGTCATTTATACTGTGTATTGAACTGTCTATTTTAAATGAAACAATACTTAAATGTCCTTAGTTTAATTCTTAAACATTTTGTGTCCTCTATCCGTAGAACAAGGAGAACAAAAGATTCGCCCCTAGTTATCGATAACTTTGGCCGCTACCCTCCGACGCCAGACTGGCGGGCGCCACGGAGTCTGTGTCTACTTCCTAATGTAGACAGTTGCCATAAAGTCGATGGAATGCTATTCGCTTGTATTTCATTCATATATACATCTTTTTGTCTGGCTATCTGTAAACGGATTTGACAAGTTACAGATAACTCTTTTTTGTTTTTTTTTTTGATAATAGGGAAACGAGCAAAACCTTCACCTGATGGTAAGTGCAACGTCTGCCCATAACAAATGCTCTGTCACCCAGAACATTTCTGTATGACACCACACTGCGCCCGTCACCATGAGACATCATTTCTTAAGTCTCATATCCCCAGTGATTACGCCAGCTCTCAGTCCCCTTCAAACCGAAACAGTAATGTTTGCACACTACTGCTTCACGGCAGAATAACTGGCCCTGGGGTGGTACCTACCTGGACGGTTTCCTGCATAGGAATTCTGATCATCTGATGGTAAGTACAATGTCTGCCCATAACAAAAAGCTGTGTCTCCCAAAACATTTTTGTTTGACTTCAGGTTATATCTTCACTTTGAGACATCAGTTCTGTCTCATGTGCGAAGTGAGTGCCCCCTTCCGACCAACACAAAATAATTTTTGCACACTACAGCGTCACGGCAAAATAACTGACCCTGGTGGGTTTCCTACGTAGACGGATGGGAATCCTACCACCAGGAAATATTTATTCGAAGGGAGTGAGTCAGTAGTAAGTCTCTTTATACGGTAAACATGAATTATCAGTGTATCTGTTACGATGATCCAAGAGTATTTTTAAGTAAATAGTACCAATGTAAAAACTGACTGCTCGGTTGTCGCAGTGGCATTAGTGACTATTGGCTTCTGCTTTGTAGGTCGTGGGTTCGATTCTCACACGGAATAAATATTAATGTAGTCTACAGATCTTGTTCTGGGTTTGTGCATGTGCAATTATTGTCTGTTAAACACACCCACAATGCCATAGAGATCTCAGTGTGTTGGAGTGATAAGTTTTTATAAAAACCAAAAAAAAATAAGATATTATCAGGTACTGGTGGTAGGATTCCTATGCTACTGCATAGGACCTACCAAGACGGACCAGCTAATCTGCCGTGAAGCAGTAGTGTGCAAACATTACTATGTTTCGGTCTGAAGAGCATTAAGAGCCAGTGTTACCACTAGGCATATGGGCGCAATGTGTTGCCATGCAGACATATACTGAGTGACACAGAATTGTTATGGGTAACGTTGCACTTACCACCAGGTGAACGTTTTGCTCGTCTCGTCACTTTGTCAAATAAAACAAAATAGCTCTTGATTTTAAAAAACGGTGTCCGGCACTAGGATCGCTCATATACCGTGAGTGTAAAGTTGACATACACAATTGAATTAGACCCGACAACATCATCATCATTTCAGCTTATCACCAGTTCACTGCTGAACATATACCTCCCTCATATACTCGTATAGCCACAAAAGTTTGTAGCTCTCATTTTGGGGGGATTTTGCCATAGTTGCAGTCGCTTGGCGGGCGGGTAGGCATCCGCAGTTTATTTATTCAGATGTTCCAGGAAGATGCTGCTGCCCATCTCCTGGTTTATATTTTCCCTCTGTCGACTCTTACGACACCCACGGGATGAGATGGGGTGGTGGATTCTCTTAAGCCACCACCAGACGGTCCAACCAGACCCGAAAACCTACAATTTGTTGTTTTGCACAAATGTTGGCTCTGGATGCGGTTCCAAGCCAGGTCCCACGGCGCAGCAGTCAGGTAGTCTGACGCAAGGCCACGCGGTCGTCGTATAGGAACACTCTTCAGTTACCGACCAAGTACAAGAGTCAAGCAGTTTTTCCGATTTACTTTTATTAATTCAAAAAATATAAAGAACCAAATCAAAACATACTTACTCGTGTGTTTGCAAAAAAAAAGAGGAAGAAAACAAACAAGCATTAATCAAATAAAGAAATTCCTACAAAACATTTTCCCGAACAACCGTTTTATCGTCAGTCGTTGGCAAACGTTGAGGAGGGTGAGTTGCGCCTCGTTAACGCCTTTCCTACGAAAATTGTATTTGTATATTAATAATAATATTGAAAGGGTAAAAGTCGACTTCATTGCTCACGAGAGCCTACGTAAGTTCGACTGCAATTTAATACACACACATACATACAGTCACGCCTTTTTCTCATATAAAGGATAGGCAGAGGCCACTCACGTAGTCCAGTTTTCGCCCTCGCGAAAACGAGACGTGACGGGTGGCGAACCACGTCACCGCCATTTCGGTACGAGTCAAAAAAAATTCTTACTCCCCACTGCGTTCTCACGAGCAGTATATACAGCATTGCATATTATGATATGATTTTTTTTCTTATTTTTTTATTTGGCTTACCAACAAATATTACACTATAAGATAGGATTCCTATGCCTGGTGGTAGGATTCCTATGCAGGATTCCGTCTAGGTAGGTAACACCCCAGGGGCAGTTATTCTGCCGTGAAGCAGTAGTGTGTAGACATTACTGTGTTTCGGTCTAAAGGGCACTGAGAGCTACTGTAATCACTGGGCATATGAGACTTAAGAACTGATGTCTCAAGGTGACGGGCGCAGTGTGGTGCCTCTCGTTGTTCTGGGTGACACAGCTTTAGCTATGGGCAGACGTTGCACTTACCATCGGGTGAACATTATGCTCGTCTCGTCACTTTATCCAATAAAAAAAGGAACACAGGAATGCTTGCACACTACTTACTTGGAGGCAGAGTAACTCAAATGAACTACAGTAGCATTCTACAGTAGGATTCCTCCGCAGGAATCCATCTAGGTGGATACCCACCTTAGTGCCTAGTGCTCGTTCGCAGATCGTTCTGTAGTGAAGCAGTAGTGTGCAAACTTTACTGTGTTTCGGTTTGAAGGGCACTGATAGCTAGTGTAATTACTGAGCATGATGATGATGATGTTCTCCTAGCCGATTTCGATCACGGCGACAACTTCCGAATACTGTCGAAAGCCATCAACTGCGCAGGAGATATTATAGTGCCACAAGTGTACACGCAAACACAGAGGCACTCACTCGTCCCTAACCTACCCGCGCCCGATGTAACGCTGATGCGATAAGATCGGAGGTAGGCTAGGATGCAGTTTCAGAAACACAGGGACAATCACAACACAACCAGACACGAAAACCAACAAGTTGTGTTTTAGCAAAAATGTTGGCTCCGACTGGGAGTCGAACCCAGGACCCGCGGCGTAGAAGTCAGGTACTCTGACCACTATGTCACGCGGTCGTCATTACTGAGCATATGAAGGTTAACAACGGATGTCTCAGGGTTAAGAGTGCAGTGTGCTGCCACACCGAAATGTTCTTGGTGACACTGCATTTGTTAGGGGCAGACGTTGCACTTACCATCAGGCCATAGATTTGCACTTTCCATACAAAAATCCTATTATAGATCTCCCCTAAAGATATTATCTTATTGATGTTAAATCTAACTAATAAATAAACGCCACAAAAAGCATGGCCGCTTAAACCAGCAGTGAAATTCAGAATCGATAGATTGCAGTGGTAGTCGCCTAAATATCCAATGACACTGTATGAGAATATTGATCTCATTTAAATAACAATCACAAACAGAAAACTGACTTGTGAATAACACACAAATCTACGTATTTTGTTATAAATTCAGAATAACACAAGGACAAGGTCTGACCATAACAAATCCTGTATCAACCAGAACATTTTTAAGACATTATTTCTTAAGTCTCATATGTCCATAAATTACACTACCTCTCAGTGCCTTTCAAACCGAAACAGTAATGTTTGCACACTACTGCTTCACAGTAGAATAACTGGCACTTGCGGTAGTACTCAGACTGATTATTGTAATAGGAAATCACCAGTATATACTTTTGTTTGCAATAATCCAGCAATAATCCCCTCCTTATACTACGCTTAATTATATACAAGGTTTGTTAAGAGGGATTCTTAAAAAAGGATACAGTTAGAAAATAGGAAATTACATTCTTATCTCAACTAAGCCGGCGACCGCAATCTGTTACAGATAACACTAATGTCGGCCAAATTGCACAGCTACACGGTTTACTTTGTTAATTATCAGTGAGCTTTATTCGCTATAGCGCAGTTTTTTTAATACTTGAAAACGGATAGAATATAGTATAAAGCTTGTTTGTAACAACACTTGTTTGCAAAGGAATAAAAAAAAATTTGAACAGTGATTACATTTTACTTGTGGTAAGATTCCTTTGCAGGAATCCGTCTAGGTAGGTGCCAGTTATTCCGCAGGTACTATCCGTAAACATTACTGTATTTTACTGTGTACTGGTTTGAAGGGCACTGATAGCTAGCGTGGTTACTGGGCATATAATACTTAAGAACAGATGTATCACTGGTGACACCTGCAGTGTGGTAATACGCAGAAATTTTCTGGGTGATAAAACATTTGTTACGGGCAGTCGAAGCACTTACCACCGAGTGAACGATTCGTTCGTCTCGTTACTTACTACTTCGTTCCTTACTACCATACAAAAAAAATCTATTCTACATTTTGGCTACATCAACATAACGTTAACATAAGAAACAGAAAATATTATCTACGCATGGTACGGAGGAAGGCCAAGATGCAGTGTCAGAAATACGGGATCGTCACACTACAACTAGACCCTTCAATAATTTGTGTGTTATTAATAAATTAGTTAAATAATAACACACGAATTATTATAGTTGAATTTATTAGTTCTGTGTATTAATAAATTTTGGATTGAGCTGGGACTCGAACCGGTCGCATGCAGGAAGTTGGGCATGCCGATGACTGAACCTCGCGGTCGTCTATTAATGATTAAAACTTAAAGATACTATAGTAAGTATAGCAGAATGTAACTATAATAAAGGTGGAGAGCATGTGGTGGCGGCTGAAGAGAATCTACCACCCCATCTCATCCCGCGGGTGTCGTAAAAGTCGACAGAGGGAAATGAAAACCCGGAGGTGGGCAGCAGCATCTTCCTGGAACATCTGAATAAATATACTTCGGTTGCCTACCCGCCTGTCAAGCGTGATAACTAGTGGCTCCTAAAATGAGAGCTACACATTTTTGTGACACTATGGGAGGCCTATGTTCAGCGGTGTATTGGTGATGGGCTGAGTTTGCACGTAACGCGCTAATCTAAGGAAATCCTTAGATTAGCGCGTTACGTGTTGCAAAAATTTTCGAAATAAACGGACTCTATGATGCAATTTTCTTTTACATCGGATTAGTATTTACTTATCCGATGTAAAAGAAAATTGCATCAAAGAGTCCGTTTATTTCGAAAATTTTTAGGTTTTAAAGCTTCATGCTACTACGTCAAGGTACACTGAGAATCAAACATTCCCGAGAAGCTCAGCGAGGTACAATGCCGTACGGCGCAATCGTGTCTGTTTACGCAGATGAAACCGCGGGGCGAAGCTAGTGTATTATAATTCAGGATTGTGATTAAGTGATTGATTATTATTTAATTATAAATACTCACTTTAGTGGACAGTGTGTTTCTTTGTCACCCTTACTTAAATTTAAAATGTAACTGTTTACAATTGTTGGTGTATTTACAAGTGTTAAATTTCCTCGTATTTCAACAACGAATGCTGATTTAATCTCTACCTCGTTGCTTGCCTCGTCCCAATGAAAGGCTGAGTTAGTGGTCTATCGCAATTAACTGGTGCTCTAGGCTTTCAGTGAAGACAAATATGAGTTAGCAGCGTTAATCGCCGCTTAACATGCGAACACAAGAATTTATTTTGCGGGGCGTGTTGTTTAGCTTACGCTCCACTATAAAAGCTGAAGCAAAGACTAGTCTTAATAAACAACGCGTTAGCTTATCGCGTTTTGATGGAAATTCACGACTTGGCATTGGATAGTGAAAATATGTGATTATGATATTTCGAACTGTTTCCTTAGATATTCTGTTTAGATATTACTACAATGCGTATGTTTGGCTAGTATACAGAGAAACAGAGAGAGTTACTTTCGCATTTATGACACTACTAGCTGATGCCCGCGGCTTCGTCCGCGTTGATATAGGTTTTTTAAATATCCGTGGGAACATTTTTATTTTCGAGGATAAAAAGGATTCTATGTCCGTCCTCAGGATGCAAGCTATCTCTGTGCTGTCAATTTTCGTCAAGATTGATTCAACAGTTGAGCCGTGAAAAGTTTTCACCAACAGACAGTAGGACAAAGAGAGTTACTTTACTATTTATAATATTAGTATATAGTATGGATGCCATGGTATTTAGTTTTAATTAATGATAACTATACGGTGTATGACGCCCGGGGGGGAGGTGCTAGATGTGGCAACGACCATGCACGATTTTGCGGGAAGTAGATGGATGCAGGAGGCTCTCGACGGTGTTTTGTGGAAAACTATGGGGGCCTTATGTTCAACAGTTGACTATGATAGGCTGAAATGATGATGATGATACGGTGTTTTTTTATTACTTACTAAGTATAGCCATACGGCTGTAGTTTGTGAAAAATCGAGCAGAGATAGACCTCTTACAGAATACCTATATAAATAGCAGCAAGACGAGGCTTTCTACAATGTTTGCCAATGCCTCCACTTCTTGATTCTTTATTGAAGGGAGAAGGAGAGGGGATGGAAAATTATGGTAATTATAGGTGATATACATTTAGTGGACTGTTTTTTTAATTGATACACACTAAATCTGCTAGTTTTACACCATCACCATAACCAGCTAGGTTTAAAATAAATTTACAAATTGTAATTATTTACAATCCTATTTGAATTTTACGTTCTTTTCAATACATGTAGTTAAATTATTCACATTGATGAAATACGGAAACAATTTATGAATGTTTTTTTCTGAAGTGTTTGTGGTACGATTTTCCAACCAATCCAATAAATTTATCAGAATGTGCTGGAGGGATAACGTATCGAATTCACCCCAAACGAAATACAAATAAAACATGTCGTCGCCCTTCACACCGAAACGTAAGCATATTTTTATAAATTACTTTTTTGGCGTTATTTAATTAAATATGTAACTGATGTTTAAATAAAACTGGATTTTACAGATTTTATCGCGTTATGTTACTGATGGTAAGAGTCCTATGCAGGAATCTATTTAGGTTAGTACAACGATAGTGCCGTGTCAGTTATTCTGGCGTCAACCAGTGCTTTTCGATTTAAAAGGAACTGAAGCTAATGTAATTACAGACTTAAGAACAGAGATGTCAGGGCGACGACCGCTATATGGTTCCAAAGAGCATTTTCCAATTAAAAATGTATTCTATAACCCCGTTCTTCAATTTAAACGTTTGTTATCTATATTAAAATTTACAGAAGCCTTTATTTTGTATTTATGACTACATTTGTGTCCAAGACTTCATCGTCACCATTTCAGAGTATCACTAGTTCACTACTCAACATAGCACCAATAGATTGCCACAAAAGTTTGTAGCGCTCATTTTTGGCGACTTAAGAGAATCCACCCCATCTCATCCCGTGTGTCGATAGAGGGTAAATAAAAACCAGGAGATGGGAAGCAGAATCTTCTTGGAACAATAGATTAAATAAACTGCGGTTGGCACCCCCCAGCCAAGTGTGGCAACTATGGTAAAACTCACTGGTGAATTTTTATCTTGAAGGATACTTTCCTTCAAGATAAAAAAGTTAATTTGCTAAGATCCGCAAGCAAAATATCAATTGATGTATTGCCTAGTTTTAAAGCGCACCACCCGCCCTCCCACGTAGATTGGATAAAGTGACGAAATGTTCTTTTGATAGTGAGTAGAATGTCTACCCATAAGAAATGCTGTGTGACCCAGAAAATTACTGTGTGGCAATATTGCGTCCGTTACCCAGAGACATCAGCTCTTATGTCTCATATGCCCTGTGTGATCACTAGCTCTCAGTGCTCTTCCAACCGAAACACAGTATAGTTTGCACACTACTGCTTCACGGCAGAATAACTGTCCTAAGGGTTTTACTTACTAGATGGATTCCTGCATAGGATACTAGCGCAGTAGTCAACTTATTCATAGTACGAATCCAAACAGTCTCCAATATGTTTTTAACAAATGATAAGTTCTTGAAACTAAATGTACCTATCATAATTTGTTACACAGCGCCGGCACAAAATATGATGATAAACTCGTACAAGCAAAACTAAACAAAATCACTGTGTGTTCTCTGAACAACCCACCTGATTGAGAAGCAGATCCTGGGTTGGAATCACATCCGTGGCGAGCATTTGGTCAACATACGAATTATTTGAGCCATGGTATCTCAGGGGCCGGGCACACCTTAAATTTATAAGGTGTCTTTTGTAAGGCGGTGAGTATCATAGTACTCGAGTGTCCTGGGTTCGATCCCTTGTGCCAGCACTTCTAAAATGGTTGTGCAGTTTTACGTGCTGATTTATTACGGGATCAGCGGTGAAAGAAAACCTCGTGAGAAAACCTGCATGTCTGAGAAATAAAAATATTTCGAAGACATTTGAATCCGCATCAGCACGCTGCTCCAATGCTGATTGCATCAGCCATGTAATCAGCATTGGAGCAGCGTGGCGGACTCTCCCAGCTCCAAAATCCTGTCAGAAATGAGAGAGTCATGTGCTGATCAGTGGGTAAATGTCCCAAATGTCTTACGAATGTTATGTGGGACGACAGCGCGTGGATGAGAGCTGAACTAGCTGATTTAAAAAAACAAACGTCTGACATGATGAACGTTTTGATGTCTACAACTACAAACGGGCGGAACCAATAAACAAACTTTGCCAAGATGTGTCTGATATAATTTCATAGATTCCGATTGAAAGCGAAATAACCATCTCAGATACCGGTAGTAGGATTCCTATGCAGGAGTCTGTCTGGGTAACCGCACAACCGCAGGGTCAGTTATTGTGCCGTGAAGCAGTAGTGTGCAAACATTACAGTGTTTCTGTATGAATAACACTGACAGCTATTGTAATCACTGGGCATATTGGACATAAGAACTGATGTCTCAGGGTGACGGGCGCAGTGTGATGCCACACAGAAATGCTATGGTGACACAGCATTTGTTATGGCAGATATTACACTTACTATCAGGTTAACGTTTTGCTCATTTCGTCACTTTGTCCAATAAAAAAAAATGATGTACCAGACAGAACTTATTCATATACATGTTCGTATGACGCGCTGCAGCGTCTAAGGTGCAAAACTTATGGTACCACGATCTTCAATCGGACTGCGAAGCGGCGATTACAGTAAATCCTTTCAACTTGGAAGAGGCCTATAATGTAGAAGACATTAGACTTTTTTTATGGAGGATAGGATGACAACTACATACGTACACGTATGTAGTTGTCATTATCTTCCATAAAAAAAACCTTTTTACAATATAAGGGGTAGGCAGAGACCACACCCGTAGTCCACTTTTTGCTCCCACTGATCACGTCACCATCATTTTGGCACGAATCAAAAAATTCTTAATCCCCATTGCGTTCCCACGAGCAGTATAGTGACAGCATTACTTATTATGGTATTATTCTGCATAAATAAAGGCCGTCCGTAGAATACCTTAGTCGCCTCTTATGACACCTCGGTAGGGTAGAGATAAGTGTTATATAATCTGCCGGACACCTATTGACATCACGGAAGATAGTGATGAGACGAGCAAATCGTTCACGTAATGGTAAGTGCAACGTATGACCATAACAAAATGCTGTGTTACCCCAAACATTTCTGCGTGGCATCACCTGCGTTACTTAAGGCTCGTATGCCCTGTAATTACACCAGCTATATGTGCACTATAAATTGAATCAGATACAGCTAATTCTACCGCCAAGCAGTACCCACTAATCACCACTGCAGAATAACAGGCACTGTGGCAGCTTACCCAGAAGGATTCCTGCATAGAAAGGATTCCTGCATAGGAATCCTACCATCGTTTTTTACAGGCCAATGCAGAAGTAACAAAATGTTAATGAAGTTCTATATATTATATAATAATAATAACAATCTTTATTGGTGGATCATACTCGTATGTGACACATGATAATATGTTAACATTTGCTGAAGTCCTATATGATCTGCCATCAGTTGGCATACACATTTTTAACAGAATAGGATTAGTATAAGACATTATAATTTATCATTGAAATAATTAAAAAAAAAATTAGTCAAACTTATTACTAATGAACAATATTCAATCACAATCATCATTTATTTTTTAAATTATGACCATACAGAAAAAAAAAATACAATGTGATATGCAACTTTTCAAATCGTATCGTAAAGAAACTCCTGTACTGTGTAATAACGTTTTTCGACCAATTATGCTTTGGGTTTTTTGTTATTTTATCGTTCTTTATGTTTTCAGGCAAATTGTTATAAATTATAAAAGGATGTAATATTTAGCTTACACTTCGTTCTGTAGCAAATCCTAATGCAGTAGCAAGTAGGTACCAGTGAGTTAATTTAGTAGAGTGGATTTGCTCGTGCATTGTCATCGCTTGTTTATCGTCGACCGACCGTAGGCAACTTAATGGTATTAAAGTTAAAGAATAACTGTTCTTTGAACTACAGATTTTGTCGTTTTGCAGCTATAAATAAAATTAATTTGATGCGACCAAACATTTGTCACGTTTGTGGAGTGTATTTATATTGAGAAAAGGTATGATTTACGTTGCCAATACTCAGGTAGGTACTCTAGTCATCTAATAATTGGACGGCATAAAAAAATAACATTATGTTTTCGTGTTGCGGTTAGGAAATATTAATACGAGACAGATGTCAATCTTTGCTAACTGTATAAAATGAACAGCAATTTTAGTATTTGTAATTATGCGTTCCCAGCTCTGATGTGATTGCCCTCACGCCAGTACACGGGGGGATGCGCAGTAAAATTTAATATTTATGCCACAAGCGCGGCGAAATAGCATTGCAACTAGATTGTTTCGTTGCTTATTTAGCAAATTGTTTCCACGAGTTTCTTTGTAATGTTAAGCTTGGATAAAGTTTACTTTTGTGCGGTTGACAATAGTAAAATAGATATCTCTTATAATTCGCTTAGAATAAGCGGTTTCTTATTAGTATGTTTTATTTGTAAAAGGCCTCCATGTGGTAGCGGCTTAAGAGAATCTACCACCCCATCTCATTCCGTGGGTGTCGTGAAAGTCTTCGGTGGGAAAATAAAAACCAGGAGATGAGCAGCAGCATCGTCCTGGAACATCTAAATAAATAAACTGCGGTTGCCAACCCGCCTGCCAAGCGTGGTAACTATGGCAAATTCCCCCCTAAATACACTTGTGTTCAGCAGTGGACTAGTGATAGGCTGAAATTATGATATTGATTATGATTTGTAAAAAAGTAAAAGACCGTTATTGTTAAATTGGTAAGAGGTTGGGAGAGTCCGTCACCCCGCTTCAGAGCGTGTTGGCAAAATTGACGAATTGTCACATGTCCTCGAAATGTCGAAAAAATCGAAATTCCTCAGGCATGTTTCCTCGCGATGTTTTCTTTCACCGCCGAGCATGTAGCAAAACGTCACTTAAAATTGCCAAACAAAGACTGTACAAGCAGTTGAAAATTCTCTTGGAGATGTTTATACTTTAATAACATAATGATTTCTTATATTTACGCGAACACTACTCATTTAAATGAAACTAATTTTTACGGATTTTATCGCGTTTAATGTTTTACTATTTATAACCCGACGTTTCGGGCGCTTTACAGCTCCCATGGTCACGGGGGAGACTGAGGTGACAGTTGTCCCGATGTCATAGTTAACCCGGAGTACCTTCAGCTTTTAATTATTATTTTTAGTCCGATCTACGCAGAAAGAGCTTACTGTGTCTTGAAGCCTTGCAGTGGTATGCTTGGTTTTTGATTTAATTTTATTAATAATAGGATCCCAAGCCGGTGGTAATACCCAACCATCTTCCCTATTGAAATTAGGATGTTTTTTAATTAACTGCTGGTGGACTTCACAACAACTGTTACATGAAATTTGGATCGACCGTAATTTATTTTTATTTTTAATGAACGTATTTTATCACACTCATGATTATTGTGTATGAGCATCTGTGCGACTGCATATATATAAAATCTGTGTGTGAATGAACACTGGGCTAAAGTAATATAATGGAAAAAGAAATGTTCGTCATTATAACTAGTTGTAAGTGTGAGAATGTTTGCGCACGGCGTGTACAGTATATGAATAATACAGCATCTCTAAGACTATGGACTTGTTAATATTGCACACTCTAATTATCCGAGATTAGTTGGAGGATGTTATGTCGGTGTTACACTAGAATGAACGTCTTGAAATATAAACAGATAAGATTTCCTTAACGCACCATTAAACTAGAATCTGTTATGTGAATTTGTTTGCATTTGGAAGAATTCGCAAAGTGGTTATGTAGTTAATAAAAGTAGTTGCACAGTACTACATATATTAAGCGTTTTGTTGCTAATCGAATACTAATAATATATAAAAAAATAACATTTGTAAGTAAATTCTTTGACTGAGATTTACTTGCAGCTTGGCTTTACCACTACATTCGTTTTTTTATTGGAGTAGTTAAGTACAACGTCTGCCCATAACAAAAACTGTGTCACCCAGAACTCTTCTGTATGGCACAACACTGCGCCCGTCACCCAGAGACATCAGTTTTTAAATCTCATATGCCAAGTCATTACACTAGCTCTCAGTGCCCTTCAGACCAAAATCTCTAATGTTTGCATACTAGTGCTTCAGGGTAGAATAACTGGCCTGGGGTGGTACCTACCTAGACGGATTCCTGCATAGGTTTCTTACTAACAGTAAACCACTTATGAATCTTAAGCTTTTATTTTTAATTTACAGATAGAGTGAACTAGCAGTATTGCAAACGTCACTGTGTTTTGGTTTAAATGGCATCTAAACCAGCTTAAATTCGAACCCAGAACTTGTGTAAAAGCCAATACTCTGACCACTAGGCCACACGGTCGTTTAGTCAAATAACAGACGATAAACAATAAGTGTAAGTTGTTCTAAATTGTGATTAATATAAAAGAGATGATTTTGCAAATATGAAACATTGTTTTACAAATTGTTAAGGCATTAAAAAGCAGGATAATTAATTTTAATTAAATCTATCACAATGGCCTTCAAATGACTTGTGGCTTTTCTACACAGCGCAGTCATGGTTTACGATGTTGTTTATGATGTATGCTTCGTGTATTAACAATCAATTACTTTTTAAACTAAAAACACTTATATGCATACTATACTTTACTACTTTCTTTTCTTATAAGCTTAATAAAAATTTAATTAATAAATTAATAAAGTACCTCACGTAAATGGTGTTAATATGACCACTACACTACGTTTTTTTATCATAGCAGGGTCCAAAATACTATTCATTTGAAAATAAACTGAAATGAAAACTTAGAATAACATTTGAATATAACTTTTTATATGATCATTTAGAAGAAAATCAACGACATTTTTGAGTTTTCTCATATATACATACGCATAAATTATGCATATTTTCGAATATAATATGTATATCTGAAAATATTATCACTATATCTTTTTTTAATATTTTACTCGAACTTCCATAACGAGCGAGGCATTATTTAAAATAAGAAAAAAGGAAAAAAGGTTCCGTGAACTTCTTCAGGAACAGCATCTTTAAAATTTATCAGCTAAAGATCTTGAAAAAAATTCTGTAATATATCATTGATGCGCTCTTACTAAATACTTTCACTTAATAATCAAAACATAATTATATATGCACAACGGAACCCTACCTTACGCGCGTCTCGACACGCACTTGGCCAATTTATTTTAATTTACTTTATCAGTTACGAATCGAGCAAATTATTAAAAGCGCAATTCTAAATTGCTTTACAGCCCCAACGTCAATGTATAGAGTAACACAAAGACTCCGTAAACGGATACCCTTTGTTGGTTCACCTCATTTCCTTGATTAGTACGCCCGCTGGTTATAATAATATTAATGTACGGATCGTCCGAGCTGCAAACTTGTTTGCGGGGAAAACGTTGAAACGTAACTGAAATTCCTTGACAAAACCGATGGTTTTCATGTGGTTAAACTTTATAAAACTATTAAAATGTATCGCTATTTAATTCTTTCAACAAATTACTGGTGGTAGGATTTCTATGTAGGAATCCGTCTAGGTAGGTACCACCCTAGGCCAGTTATTCTGTCTTGAAACAGTAGTGTGCAAACATTAATGTGTTTCGGTCTGAATGGCACTGAGAGCTAGCGGAATCACTGTGCATGTGAGACTTAATAACTGATGTCTCAAGGTGAGGGGCGCAGTGTTGTGCCACACATAACTTTTCTGGGTGACACAGCATTTGTTATGGGCAGACGTTGCACTTACCATCA
Source organism: Luehdorfia chinensis (assembly GCA_019845155.1). Lineage (NCBI taxonomy): Eukaryota > Metazoa > Arthropoda > Insecta > Lepidoptera > Papilionidae > Luehdorfia > Luehdorfia chinensis. The sequence continues at coordinate 4,684,734 of JAHVAK010000125.1, forward strand.
TGTGAACGTTTCGCTCGTCTCAACACTTTATCCAATAAATAATCTTCATCAATATCGTAATGGCTTACTGCTGGATATAGACCTGGAAAGGAAAGGATTTAGCATAATCCGCATGCCTGGCAAGCACATTGGCGAGCGCAATACCCTACTCTTCGAACCATAGACACAGCTGCCCGTCAATCATCTATTTTAGATATAGATAGATATAGATGAGCGAGATGGTAATTCACACCTGTCGCTAGCCAAGGAACATTAGAAGCATCCACGGAATAAGATAAAACGGCTTATTTTCGCACGCCGCCATCACAGGGCTAGCCTTTGCCAGACGTCTGGCTGGCATAGGCAAAGCAATTGTGATTGCATAACTGAAATTAGTAAATAACTAAAACACTGACGCAAGTGAAATGACGCAGCGTTTAATGCTTGAGGCATCTCTTAATGTGAATCAATCTCCTAATTATACCAAATTTCAACATCAGTAGTCTGCTTAAAAGTTTTGAAAAGACAGTTAAATCAGTTTAAGTAGACAAACTAGGAAATAATTTGAACTGATTAGCAGAATGAGTTGCTGGAAAGTACTATCTACACTAATAAATCTTTAGACCTTCTACATAGATAGTATATATGAAACTATGTAAGCATTATGCTGGACATATGAGCTAATGTTCTTGCGTGACATAGATGTCACCATTATAGAAAAGTTACAGCCAATAAATATCCCACTGCTGATCCCCTCCTCTTATTTACTCTTATTTTTGAGAGAGTTTTGGAGCTGGAAATAGTCCGCCGATTCGATCGCATACGGGCTGGCGGACTTCACACATCATAGAGATGTATCTACGTGTTATTTAAGACGTATCACATTGACTTCATAGTTTAGTTATCCGAGTATCTCGGATAGCAACATACAGGTTCATTCGAGTCAGTAATCCTCGTACTTGCTCACTGAGTCGTCGTTCTAGGTTTCGTATTCCAACTAAAGACATTTGCATCATTTTTACGAAAAATTCCTTCTATGGTTTTTCTTGCCTAAATTACCTTATTTAAACCTTATTTTAAACATTAATAAAAATTTGTAAGCACATGTAATAGTACAGTTTATTTATAAGCTCTGAAGTTTTTTGGCAAGACCTCGCTGGAGTATTAAAGCAAAAGAAAATTTAATCCATAAGCCGTAACTTTCTTCAAAAAGAGCACTCTTTTACAAAGAGCCTCTTTGCCATGACTGCGTTAGAAAGTTACTTGTTCATTGATAGATCTAGGAAAAAATGGAGGTGTCAATCATGAAATATAACTGACAAAAACAAGAAAGTTATATTGAACTTTAAATGTTCTTTTAGGTGATTTAGAATCTTTAAGATAACACTAGCTGTGCCGCGTGGTTTAACCCGCCGTATTATTTAAAAGAAATCACTCTAAGAGATGTAGCGTGATGTTTTAGAGCCTATAGCCTTTCTCGACAAATGGACTATCCAATACTAAAAGAATTTTTCAATTCGAACCATTAGTTCCTGAGATTAGTGCGTATAAAATACAAACTTTTCAGCTTTATAATATTACTCGTAGATGAAGACGTTTTTTGCAGTTTGTAAAGGAAGTTTCATTGTTTGAAAAATCAATTGCTGATATCTTATATTAAAATAAAATAGTAAAAGTAAAAAAAGTAAAAGTTCCACTGCTGAGCACAGGCCTCGTTTCATTTCGGAGGTTTTGGATCTAGGAAGAATCCGACACGCTGGTCCAATGCGGATTGACGGACTGCACATGTTTTCGAAAAATTTTTTATTTTTCAGACATGCATATTTCCTTACCGCCGAGCGCGTGTTAAATCAGCACTTAAAATTGCAATTAACAATTTTAGAAGTGCCGGCCCCGGGAATCGAACCCAGGTCACTCGCGTACTATGAAATTTAAAGCGAGCGCCTAGCCCCTGCGCTACCACGGCTTTCCTGGGCATAGTGAAATGATGGTTTCAGCTGATTCAATCATGAAAACCGTTGCTCTAGAATTAGATCCCGGGAGTTGTGAGTTTTTTTACAAATAAATTGCACATAAACATCCAAAACAGGAAAAACTATCTGTAGGTCATATAAATCTGCTCTGTACGTTAATCGAACTCGCGACCCGAAGAAATAAAGCCACGTAGCAGTTGCGCCAATCGTTCCGTTAAAGATTTACAATTAAACTATTGAAACAATGTCCTCGACTGTTGCATTTACCATCAGGTGAACGATTTGCTTGGTTCACTATTTTCTTCCATAAAAAAACGTATGATACCGCATCCAAAGAACACGTTTTCATAATTCTATTTAGAAAAGCGTTTATAAGTTTCCCATGAAATGGAGTGCGGCGCCCCGCGATTTAATATAACGACTCATCTGTTTACCTCGCGCAGAATATGCCAAACTTTCACACGTCAACTTTTTGCGTTACAGGTCGGGGTTTTTTTTTATTGAGCAACTCTGGATGAAATTGTGTTACGTAAATTTCGAAATATCTCACAAGTTTAAATACGTTTTGGTTTACACTAAAATAGGAAAAGTGAGCATTTGTTATTGATTTTATTGCATGTTAAAAGTTTGCCAAAATTTCTGAAATATTGTAGTTCTATGAATTTAACCCTTTATTATGATCATGGACCGCAGTTTTCTGGAAAACATAGACCTCTTTCAAATTGGGAGCATTAACCGTAATTGTCACTGTTAAGAAAGATAGTGACGAGACGAGCATATATTTTTGACCTGATGGTAAGTGCAACGTCTGCCCATAACAAATCACATCTGCGAGTGGTTTGGAACCGAGACTTTTTTCACCAGTCCTTTAAATTTTGTCTTTGACCCACAGTCCGGCCGCCGAGATAATGCCGACAGGTCGTGATTGAATGGACAACGAAACTTTAGAGTGGCGAAGAATTTAGGATAAAAATATTATAATATTATCGTTTACTTGCTTTAATAATTAATAATACAATTAAAAATTATTTCAATTATAACTATAACATTAATGTATAATGTTATATTTTTGCGTTAAATTTAATGTTAAATATATAAGAAAACCATATTTTGTAAATCAAGCCGTCAAACAGTAATGTGCAAACATTACTATGTTTCGGTCTGAAGGGCACTGAGAGCTAGTGTACTAACTGGGCGTATGAGACTTAAGAACTAATATCACACACTCTGAACATCTGGTGTCACTCTGAACATTTCTGTGTATGTGACACAGAAATGTTCAGAGTGACACCGCATTTGTTAGCTTACTTTGCATTTACTATCAGGTAAATGATTTGCTTGTCTCCTCAAATTCTCCTATAAAAAAACATAACATATAGTATAATTAGAGAAAGGCCAATGTCCAGCAGTGGACTGTTTCAAAGTACGTTATAAAATAGTAAAAACGTGTTGTGATTTTGTGAATGTTTCACCTTATTTATCAAAATATCACAGTAACTTATAATTAATAAACTCATCTCACCGCAAAACCGATCAGACAGTACAATTCGCAACCGACCTTAATTAAATATCACTTGGAACTCTCCCAATCGGGAAACAGCGGTAAAACAACTTTACAAAATTAACACTTCAAGTGACAGACCGAGTTCGCGACGGTTCCCGAACACTGGGACAACTTTGCACCGAAGCAGGTGCGAATCGCCTCTGAAATATGCTAATCCGACCAAGTCTTCTTAACTTAGTTAAAATTCAAAAATTAGACGAATTTGGCCCAAGTTTCTGTCCTAATGCTAACCTTACCATGTTGATGATCCATTTATAATAAAAACTTGTTAATTATAAAAACTCGATTAAAACTCAGCGTCTGTGTCAGCCAACTGTGGATTTCTTTAACCCCCATTACGGAGCCAACATCGGGTAGGTAAGTACGATTAAGTGCCTCTGAACTTGAGCGTACATTTGTGGCGCTATAATATCTCCTTCGTAGTCGATTGCTTCGGTCAGGTGGATATCAAACTAGGTAAGATATGGCGTACTATGGTGGTGATACCTATCGCTGGTGGTAGGATTCCTATGCAGGAAGAGAATCCATCTATGTAGGTACCACACCGCAGGGACAGTAATTCTGCCGTGAAGCATTAGTGTGCAAAAATTACTGTATTTATGTCTGAAGGGCATCGAGTGCTAATGTAATTACTGAGACTCAGGGTGACGAGCGCAGTGTGGTGCAACACAGGAATGTTCTGGGAGACGCTGCATTTGGTACGGTCAGACGTTGCACTTACTGTAACGTGAACGCTTTTCTCGTCTCGTCATTTACTCTTATAAAAAAAAAAACTATTATAATTTCGCAGTAACTGAGGGTGAGTTTAATTTTCGAAATGCCCAGAGTTCATCATTTATTACCTTTTTTATGTAAGGTTGGCAATATAGACTAAATTAAATTTATATTGTCATGTGTATTTAACGGCTCTGTTGGCGAATTGACAGAGAAATTGGCGTTTTCAAGTGTTCGATTCCCTCATGAACTATTTATATGGCTATTATATTTATTATAAGGTACGAGTAGTTGACTCAAGTCTAAGAGTTTGCTTATGTGCAATTAATGCCCATAAACGCATGAACGATACAGTTAATAGAATGTTAGCTCCGGAATTCGAACCCAGGACCCCCGGCGTGGAAGTCTGATACTCTGACCGCAACGCGATCGTCAAATTTTGGATATTTAGATAAATTAATGATTAATCAATTTGGCATATGATTAGAACTTAATTCTACCGTGTGGTGGCGGCTCGTTAAAAGAATACTTCCACTCCATCGCATCCAACGGATCTCGTAAAAGGTATCAAAGAATTAAACTGCACTGTGCATCCAACAGCGCATGGTGGCGATGGGCTCACCACCTATCACACCAAGTGCATTAAATTGTTTTGGTGAAACGTGGATTGTGGCAGTCATCTGTTTTTGCAGTGAGTGCCCAGTCTCTGACTACCCCTTATGGGATACAGTCGTGATCATATGTATGTATGTATGTAGAACTTAATTAGGCCGTTGGCTTCGTTCCATTGTCTGTTACTAACCTAAATACATAGTGTCAAGTTCAACGGTTAAAATTGATCAGACACACGAGTACTCCACTCCTACACACAAATTAGTTAAGGACTACACAGCGTGTTTCTTAAATGAAATTGTTCACCTTATGGTAAGTGCAACGTCTGCCCATAACAAATGCTGTATCACCCAGAACATTTCTGTGTGGCACCACACCACACCCGTCACCCTGAGACATACATCAGTTCATAATTTTACTATGGCCAGTAAATACTACTAGCTCTCAGTACCCTTCAGACCGTAAAGCGTTAATGTTTGCACGCTACTGCTTCACGGCAAGAATAATTGACCCTGCCTAGACGGATTTCTACATAAAAATCCTACCACTAATAGGAGCAGAATTATTTAAGCATCAAAACATAATAACCATTTAATGTGCCAGTGCTTGGTACTTGCCATCCTCTGTTTTCGAGAGTATTTTGGAGACGAAAGAGTCCGCCATACTGCTTCAGTGCGAGTTGATAGACTTCTTATGTCCTCGAAATTATTTATTTTTGAGACCTGAAAGTTTCCTTACAATGTTAATTCGTACTTAAAATTTCAATTAAAATGCCGTGGCAGCGCCGGGAATCGAACTTAGGTAACTCGAGCACTGTGACGATTAGGGCGAACACTAAAGAACTTTTTGATATATTATATATAACTTGCTGTGCCCCTTGTGCTGCTACTGTACTGTACTGCCGACTGCAGTGTGGTAGCGGCTAAAGAGAATCTACCACCCCATCTCATGCCGGGGGTGTCGTAAAAGTCGATAGAGCGAAAATTAAAACCGATGATAGACAGCAGCATCTTTCTGGAACATCAGAATAAATAAACTGCGGTTGCCAACCCGCCTGCAAAGCGTGGCAACTATGGCAAAATTCCCCCCAAAATAAGAGCTACAAACTTATGTAGCAATCAATGGGGGAGGCCTATGTTCAGCACTGGACTAGTGATAGGCCTAAAAGATGATGACGATGAAGCCGACTTCATGATTGAACCGTACGGCATGGTACCTCGCTGGCCTCAGCATTTACAGTTCCGCCGCTCCCGGTATTGTATATAAAAGTTGCATGCTGAGAACCGTCTCAGCATGCAACTTTTTAAGGCCTTAGCATGAAGTTTTATAGCCTAAAACTTTTCTGAATAAACGCATTATCTAATTCATAAATAATCATTTAAACAAATTAGTACTAACTGAGATTAACGCGTTCAAACATACAAACTCATTTTTTTGTTATTTTGGTACTTTATAAATTTGGAAGAAATATTTACGATGACATTAATGTGTGATTGAGTTATATTTGTGATGTTTGTATTATAAAGCGTTAATATGATTAGGGTAAAATACATACTGAAAGTAGACGCGACGGACTGAGAAAGGTATGTGTCGGAATTGTAAATATACCGAAAGAAAATGACAAAAAGAATTTGATGGATAAAGGCACCTGTCAGGTTTAAAAGTATACGTTCTAGCAGAGTATATAAAAAGAAAAGAATAAATGTTTCTTTACTCTGTGATCCTGGGTCTAAATAAAATTCAAATCTACTGTATCAAAAATGATTACGAGTATATACTCGTAGTAACGATTCTCCGAGTCATACTTTTTTTGTTTATCCTGTGTTCTGTCCTGTCTGTCATGTCTTGTCCTGGTTTATAGATCTTTTTTTCTACGAGGTATGAAATTTGATACATTACGATTTATTTCTATGCGCGAATACGTTTAAATACCTGTCGCAGTGTGGTGCAACGCAGAAATGATCTGGATGACACAGTCACCACAGTTACATCAGTAACTTCTGAACTTATTAGGTGAACGTTTTGCTCGTCTCGTCACTTCATTAAATTAAATAAACCTCCACTCTATCTATCAAAGCACCACAGATAAACATAGATTTCTCCCATAAAAGGAGGATTTGCCTTCACCATCACGCTTGGCAGGCGGATTGGTAGTGGCAGTATCAGAAACCTTGCGTCGACTCGCTGCTGCCCGTCACGGGGCTGTATAATTTGTTTTCTGACAATTTTTGAGATGATTATTCTATCACCTGTCGGTAGCCAAGAGATTAACTAGGTTTTTTTTTATTAAATTCATTGCATTTGGTGGTAGGATATCTATGCAAGAATTACGTCTAGGTGGGTACCACCCCAGGTCAACTGGCCTCCCGTGAAGGATTAGTGTGCAAACGTTACTGTGTTTCGGTCTGTAAGGAAACTGAGAGCTAGTGTAATCACTGGACATACGAGACTTAAGAACTGATGTCTCAAGATGACGGGCATCATTTGCCAATCGCGTGCTCCAGCATTTGTATTAATACTTACGACACTATAATACGTTAGGTGCAGGTGACAATGTCGAGATTTTAAACGTAAGATCATCATCATCATCATTATCTTAGTAGACGTAACAAACTTGGAGTTCTTAACACTATCAATTTTAATAACGTAATTTTTATCTCAAAAAATTCTTCAGTTGACGAACACTCTGTAAAGTTATTAAATGAACAAACAGACGTAATCTTACGATAATAAAAATAATCGATTCAAAAAAAGCACAAGCAAATTATGAGTAGCGTTTATCCACTCGTATCCGTTCACGTTCATGCATTGGCGTAAAAAAGGTATGAATTAATTATCACGCTTTATATGTCTAGTTCTGTAAACCCGACTACTTAAAAAATGATTCTAAGGGTTGTTTACACAAAAATATGTTTTATAATATTACAATACAGTATAACAGTACTAAGCGCTTCGTTGTGCAAGGTGGCATACGACCACGGATATCCCCTGAACATCGCTATATCTATGTATTAAATTAAAATGTATATGTATGTAAGTTGTCTATTTATTAGATGATAAATATTAAATCGTTTGTAGATAAAAATCATAGACAAGAATATTTTCATTATTTTTATTATACATATAAAATATGTATATTGCCGCTTTAAATCCCATTTAGTTTACATAACTTATATGTAATATAATTTTACAGGATTATATTTCAGAATTTTAAAGACTTACTTCCTTAGACTTTCTTAATCTTTTAAATTTTTCAGTGCATATGAAATGTGCTAATTACGCCCTTTAATCTGATTTGGCCGGCCTCGGCTGGGTCAGTTACAACAATCGGGAGGGTTCGCCGTTTTAATTTTTACATTACTGTTTATCAACTGGTACTTTCTTTAATTTAATAAATACTTCATGAATTAATGTAGTCTTGTCAATTTATTTTTCGGAAGCTTCTTATTCAATTTTATGTTTGAAGTATTACGACCAGATTATCAAAAAGTCTCAAAGGCCGGCAACGCATCTGCTATTCCTCTGGTATTGTAGGTGTTCATGGGCGGCGGTGATCACTTACCATCACGTGAGCCACCTGCTCGTTTGCCTCCTATTCTATAAAAAAAAAGTTCAGTTGATGGTAAGTGATCACTGGTACTCATAAACCTAAATTCAACACAGTTGAGCAATCATAATCACTGAGAGCTAGTGTAATCACTGGGCATATGAGACTTAACAACGGAACAGGGGGACGGGCGCAGTGTGGTACCACACAGAGATATTCTAGGTGACATAGCATTGCTTTGGGCGGACGTTGCACTTAAGATCTGGTGAAAGTTTCGCTCGTCTCGCCACTTTCTCCTATAATACCTGAAATAGCTAAAAATACCATGTAATAAAAATTGTTAATTAATAATTGCATGCTCTTTATGCACAAATTGTTGAGATGCCCTTTATAGTTATTTTACACAGTACATTTCTATTCTATTCAATTGTCCCCAGCTCTAAAGCGCACTTCAAATTGAGAGGAGGTCTTTACTCAGCAGTGGGACATCTATAGGCAATTTACATTTATATACATATATTCAGACACGCCTCTTTCCCATTGGGGTAGGCAGAGACCACTCGCGTTTTTCTTCGTCATCTTTTTTATACAAGCTCGTCGGTTGCGGTTGCGGTTGTTGATCTTATCGTGACACGTTCGCCCAAGTCGACCCTTACCGGCTTGTTCATTCACGCTCGCCTCATAAATCTCTTTACTTTACATTTAAATCAAACTAATATGTTAAGTTCATAACCACAGTTCATATGTCTATGTTTAGAAGCTATTATTTCCATTACACTGCAAAGTATAGCCACCAACTTCAATCCTGAGACATACAATTATCGAATAATTTGTGAGGTTGTCGTCCTATTAAAACCGGGGTCAGCAGTGGTCTTTTTGGTTTAACGTCAATTCACATGTAAAAAAGTGTTTCGGGTGTAACTTGTTTTAAATAATTCAGCTTGTTCAACTATGAATCCTCCTAATTATAGTCATAAATAAGTAAGCTAACCGGTTGATAACTATAATTAGGACGATTAGGTGGATCTTGGCAAGTTTATTTATATATATTATATATAGTTTATGTATTATATAAAACCTAAGCGCTTATGAATGAATTTTACTTCAAAATACTACTATAGTTTTTTATTAATTCAGCCAACCATCATTAAAAGTAGCTGTAAGAAAACGCCATAGTGGCCATAGATATTTTGGTAAACTCTGTTTCATTTTTTTACTTGTTCTATGCCTTATTGTTATTTTATTAATAAGAGAGTAAGTTTCCGTTGATTTTTAGAAGTTAATATATGGTTTAAAAAAGATTCCTTAATCAATTTAATCTCTAAATTATTTGAAACTAATAACAAATGCACATTACTTTTTGCTTCATAGTTTCTTCCGTATTTCACTGCAATTAATACTTGTGTTGTAAAAGTTTTGCAAGAACATCTGCTGAATACTGCGTGCATTAAACATTTTTCTGTCTATCCAGTTAATAAAATAGATGTATAATAATAATGTATAAATTTTAGACGAGAGAGAATACGACTCTTGACATCGGCTTTGCGGTATATTTATTTTTTTAAATAAATAAAAGAACATCAAATTTAATTGAAAAGAAAGCACTGTGCACTGTATTTTGCTTCCGCAGATTGTCTTAGTAATACTATTTGTCATTACTCGTTTATGTGTTTTTCTAGTAGAAAGTGTCAACACGAGCAATACGTTCATCTGATAGGAAAATGCAACGTCTATATATAACAAATTCTGTGTCATCCAGTGTGTCATCCAGAACATTTCTATGTGTCACACAGCGCTCGCGGGTCTGGGATGTCAGATTTTAAGTCTCATATGTCCAGTAATTACACTAGTCCTCAATTCCCTACAGACTGAAACACAGTAATGTTTATCTGTTTAGTTTTTATTTACTTGCTTTCGTGTATGTCTGTTTTGGTCAAATTTATTAATTGATTTTAAACTAACTTCCCGAGGGACACTTAAAAACTTTAATCACAGCTTAGAACTTAATAACAATTCATTATTAACTGTGTCTGTCTGTTTGTTTGTATGTTGGATACAAATGTAGCGCTTGATTATTAATAAACTATATAAACTAACTGTTTCCTTTTAGTCAGTTTTATATAATTTTTTATACGATTCTTGTTATATGAAATAGTCAATCATTTCAACGGCTGCTACATTTTTTATTTTATTAAGAGTGTAAGGCTTAATATCGCCGAATGTTATATTTTCATGTATTATGTATATTTTCGAGAGTATTTTTGTTTTAGATTCCACGCTACCAACAGGTGAATATGTATGCAAACATTTTTAAATACGTTAATATTCACAGATGAAAACGAAAGTATCAGACGCCTCTGTCCTGTGTACGATATACACTGCATTGTTAATTACTTTGCCAAACATGGTAATTGTAAAATATCGTACGGGCCAGTACCAGAGCCGTACTACATAGCGCAAACTACATCTTACTTGTCAAATATTAATTTAACTATAACTGCGACTCAAATTGAATTAAGAGGTTTAAATGGATGAATAGAAAATTTTAGTAAGTGCTAAAAAATATTCCATTTACGTATAGATGATACGTATAGATATATACGCCGTGTGGTAGCGGCGTTAGAAAATCTACCCCTATATCGTCCCGTGGGTGTCGTAAAAGTCTAGTAAGGGAAGTGCCATAAAAATAGCTTGACCTCCGACTGATTGAAGAATTACCATCTCCGTTATGCAAGATCTAAATTTTTCTGACCGGTGTATGGCAGCAGCGTCTAAGATGTGAAGTTTACTGCGATTGCATTGCTAATCCGTCTGCTATGCGTGGTGTCGTAAAAGTCAAGTAAAAGAAGTGCCAGGATAATCGGTTGGCCTCCGACTGATTGCAGAATTATTTTAGAATTAACGAAGAATTAAGATGTGAAGTGTAATGTGAGTGCAGTACAAATCCGTTTGCCAAGCGTGACAATAATAGCAACTCGGAAGAGGCCTATGCCCAACGGTGGACTTTTGTCTTTTGTGTGTAAGAGAAAGAGGAGAAAATATAAGTATAGTGCCTCCTTTTTGTAACATTATTACTTTATAATGGACTTCTTCTTGGATTGATAAATTTGTGTGTTTTTTATCAATTGCAGCATCAACAGAAACACGGACAATTTAGTCCTGTCAATAGATTTCAGAGGACTTTCACTAAATTCCAATTATTCTTACTTAATATTTCATCGTATGGGAAGAGAGCCAATTGTGACAATGTTTGAGCGTTATCGTATATTTCTTTAAATTAACGTTTACGTTCCATTACAAACTTACATACAGTCACGCCTTTGTCCCATATAAAATGTAGGTAGAAGCCGTAGCCCAGTTATCACCCTCGCGAGAAACGCGACGTGACGAATGGCGAACCACGTCGCCGAAGTTTTGGCACCAGTCAAAAAAATTTACTCCATATTGCATTCCCAGGAGCAGTATAGTGACAGCATTGCATTAGATGGTGTTACTCTGCTCGAATAAAGACTGTCCGTACACTACCTTAGTCGCCTCTGACGACACCTCGGTAGGAAAAAGGTAGTTGCTATTCTACTCTTCCAAACACCTATCGGCTGGGTCTTACGTAGTATTATTTAGTTAAAATAAATGTGAACATTCCGTCTCTTATTTTTGGGACGATTATGGTGCTGGAAAGTGTCCGCCACGCTTCTCTTATGCGAATTAGCGGATTTCACATGTCCTCAAAACCTTTTTAATTTATATTTAAACAAATCTACCCAAAAGGGTACTGAATAAAAATGCATTAGGACAGGAGATATTTTACATCTATGAAACAAATTCTTATTTTCTGTATTAGTAAACATTGTCTTAAAAAGGTCTGTCACTAGATTTTGAATATATATTACATAAATTATATACTGCGGTTGCCCAACCGCCTGTCAAGCGTGGAACTATGGCATTATCCCTCTAAAATAAAAGCTACTAACTTTTGTCACAATCTTTGGACGAGCCCTATATTCGACAGTGGACTAGTAAAAGGCTGAAATGATGATGATAATGACATCCGAATATCTTAAAGGGTTCATGATTTACTGGAGGCCTAATTTCCTACACAGTCTGGTCGCTCAGTCGGCTCGTTTGGCACATTGGCTTAGCTATTGCCTTCTGAGCTACTGATCTCGGGTTCGATCCCGCACGGAACAGTTATTGTGTGTAAATGTGTGTGCAATTTATGCCTATACTCGCGCTATAGACACAGGGAAAATCCTAATTTTGAACATAAAATTTAAAAACCAAAAATAAAGAATAAACTAATAACTAAGTCTGAACTGTACAATTATAAAAAACTAACTTTAATTATTCGTTTAATTTGTGTGTTGAAAATTGCATTTAATGTTTCATGAAACATACATACTCGTATATACCTAGTCCGGTCCAGTTCTGTTACAAATGAAAATGCATTTTTTTTAATGAAGTAATGTAATACTAATGATTTCTTATATTTACGCGAACACTACACATTTAAATGAAACTAAGTTTACGGATTTTATCGCGTTTAATTTATAAATTAAACGCGATAGAATCCGTAAACTTAGTTTCATTTAAATAATGTAATACTGTTAAAATTTATACCTACCTAAAATTTATACCTACATATTTATTAGTCTCAGCAAAAAATAAAAAAAATATTCTATTCGAAATGGCCACCTTTGGCTTTTAGACAGGCCTTTAATCTGTTTGGCCACGACTCTATGGATTTACGCACTGTTTCCAAGAGAAATTTCGCCACTGCTTGCTCCAAAGACTTTTTAAGAGACTCAATGTCGCCTCAATGTTTAGAGCAGGCCATGTCCTCTAAAACTGACCATAATTTGAAGTCTAAAGGGTTGAGGTATGGGCTAGATGAGGGTCAGTCTTCAGCTTTTATAAAGTCCGAAACGTTGGTTTCAAGCCAGGCTTGAGTAGTTCGTGCCTTGTGACCAGGTGCAGAGTCCTGCTGGAAAGTCCACGGTATACGAGTATTTTTAAAAAGTGTATTGCTGAGAGGTTTCACAACATGATCCAAGACTGTATATTGATACACTTTGGCTGAAGTTTTCACTCCTTTTTCACAAAAATGTGGTTTTGTGACTCCTTGATATGACACGCCCCACCAAACCATCACTGACGCAGGATGATGGCCACGTTGTACCTTTCCGACCACTTGAGCAGCTTCTTTAGAACTGTGAGCGTACACTTTATCATTTTGCTTATTGCAGTGTTCTTCAATCGTGAAAATTTTTTCATCGGTGAAGAGTATATTTCTGTGCCTTTCACCTGCGTATCGCGGCAGAAGGCGTTTTAATCGAGCCATTCTCTTTAATTGTTAAGATTGATTTAGGGCATGTCCTGTATATCGACGTCATGTTTTATAATTCGCGACAGAGTCCTAGCGGGAATCTTCATTTCTCGCGATAAGATTTTTTGCTTCCTAATGTGGTTTCGACGAATTCTGGCTTTATCAGCATTAACAGCCTTTGTAGCTCTAACAGCACGCGGCTGCCCCGATCTTTTCTGGTCTTCGATAGAGGAAGTGTTGTTGTATCTGTTGATAGTACGATATACGAACATACGGCTGACACCAAGCTTTTGAAGTGTCTGGAATATGACCGACGGCTCCATACCCACTTTGTGCAAGGCGATCACTGCAATCCTATTTTCTTTAACACCCCATTCAATATTGTAATTTGATAATGAACACGAAAAAATATGTGAAATGGCGCTAAATCGAAAGAAGTTTTTAAAATAATATACTTGTTCCAAATTCATAATAATTAAAAAGTTGAAAAAAATAAAAGTTTTTATGTAACAGTCGTTATATTCATACATACAGTCAGCATTAAAACATAAATAATCTAATTTTTAGCCTATGGTAACCACTATAATTATACCAAGTTTACATGATTTGAAACTGGAGGAAAGTGAAGTATTTACGTATATTAACGATTTTTATTAGAAAAGATTATTTACAAACCAACATTTTGATGGAGCCTTTACTGGTTGCTTTTGTTATGTCATTGGTAAGGAGTTCCAAAGAAGAACGAAATAAACAGAGAATGAGTTACCAAAGAAGATCTAAGCGGTAATTAAATTGTTTGGCATCAATGAGGATAATGTGACGGTTTCTCTTATGAAGAGGAAATATATTTGTTATGCAAGAAAGTGATGCCGTGTGGTGGCCGCTCGTTAAAAGAATACTACCACTCCATCTCATCCAATGGATCTCGTAAAAGGCGAGTAAGGAGTTAAACTGCACTGTGCACCCAACAGCGCATGGTGGGGATGGGCTCACCTCCTATCACACCAAGTGCATTATATTGTTTTGGTGAAACGTGGATTGGGGCAGTCATCTGTTTTTGCAGTGAGTGCCCAGTCTCTGACTACCCCTTATGGGATACAGTCGTGATCTTATGTATGTATGTAAGAAAGTGACGAGACGAACAAATCGTTCACCTGATAGAAAGTGCAACGTCTGCCCATAACAAATTCTGTGCACCACACTGCGCTCGTTACTCTGAGATGTATGTTCATATGTCTCATATACCCAGTAATTACTAGCTTTCAGTGCACTTCAATCAATAATGTTTGCTCACTACTGTTTTACTGCAGAATAACTGGCTTTACGATGGTACCCAGACGATCGTGCATATAATATAACATAAAATATTATATATCTAAAACCCTCTTGACCAGATTCGATTATTTATATTTAACCATTATTACAACATAATCGTACGATCGTAAAAAGTCATTATCAGACACAGGCATTTTCTTAATTTAAAACATTACTGTTTGACAGACATTTGTTTAAATCTTTATGGTGATAGAAAGCAGTCTAAGATACGTACGAGAGGTACTGTTAGTTCGCCGGCCAAGTTGTTACTACAAACACTATTGAAAATAAGAGAAAAAAATTTGACGACCGCCTTGTTGATTAGTATCTGAATATATAGCCGAAGGAAACATTTGGGCAAAAACGCAAATTCTTGATTACTGGGTCTGATTCTGTTGTGCATGGGAAATTTATGACGATTCATGACAGACCAAAGTGGCGGGCATCGTGTTTTAAAAAAAAATAAAAAAATAATAAAATTGTTTATTTTGTTACATACCTAATGAAGTGAAAAAAAAAATCAAATTCAGTTTTAGAATTTATCTACAGAACTGAGTAGTTACATTATTTATACTTCGAAAATAATAACGGATTTGTTCAATACAGATCGAAAATATATTTTTTTAATTTATTGAATATTGTTTCAGATCCAGTTGTACAGGAAACTTTATTGGAATTGAATGCTAACTTACCTATAGCGGTAAGGGAAGGAAAGTTAACCGATGCCACTTTCTATGCAGCGACGTTCGTCCAATATAATTTGTGTGACTTTGGCCTAAAAATATATTAAATTAAGAATAATGGCGCTAACTACAAATAATAAGAGTAAATAAAGAATTTAAAATGATGAATCGAGGCGAGAATAACTAAATAAAAATAATATGTTATTATGTAATGTATTAAATAAACGATGAACGATATTTACTCTTAACACTTCCTAATTTTTATGATTACTAAGTGTACTAAGTGTCAGCAGGAGATGGGCAGCAGCAACTTCCTGGAACCTTTGAATAAATAAACTGCGGTTGCCAACCCGCCTACCAAGCATGGCAACTATGGCAAAATTCCTTCAAAATGCGAGCTACAAACTTTTGTGGGGAGGCCTATGTTCAGCAGCGGACTTGTGATAGGCTGAAACGACGACGACAAAATAACAAAATTGACAATTATAAGCACAGTATATATTTGCATAGAACATACATATACTTAAAAATACACACACAGACATAATAATAATTGCTAATGGTCGTATTTGATTCATGTAATAAAAAGACTTCGTTTTGAAAAAGTTTCCACGAATCAATCTTTTGAAGGAAACTTTACTGGTTGTTGTTCTGGTGTCATCGGGAAAGAAGTTCCAAATAAGTGTAGCCTAAACAGCAAAGGAGTTACTAAAGAACCCGGTGAAGTGCATTGGAATGCGAATCCCATTATCAAATACTAGCTGTGCCCCGCGGTTTCACTCACTGGTTATTTACAAGAAATCGCTTTAAGGGTCGTAGCGTGATGTTATATAACCTACAGCCTTCCTCGAAATTAAATGGGTTATCCAACACTAAAAGTATTTTTCAACGCGCGTTCAACCAAACAAACTCTTTAGCGTTATAATATTAGTATAGATGAGACGTCGTGAGATGAGGAGGAATACTCAAATTTATCGTTGAGATAAGAAAATGAAGATCATTTCAAATTTACTAAATAACAATCAGTATCCCAGAATACTGCTGAATTATTTACTGAAATATCAACTGAATATATGAGTTGTATTTTTTTAAGCTTGTACATCAACGCAATACGTCGTGCTTTCTACATTTTTCTGCCTATTCGAACAATGAAATGAATGTATACATTTTTATTAAACGAGAGAGCGTATCGTTTTTGTCGTCAACATTAGTTGATATCATGAGAGAGAGATTTTTTTTAAATCCAATTCTTTTGTGTGGCATCGCTAAAGGATCTGCCGCCATTTCATCCTATAGGTGTTTTAAAAGCCGATTAAAAGAACTACTAGGAAAATGTTATGGTCTACGATTGATTGCGTAATAACCAGATTAATTATTCAGAGTATATTTCTCCCTTATTATTCAGACTATGAATTATTCGTATTAATTTCCTGCTTTCCTTTTTCAAATGCCGGCAACGTATCTGCTATTCCTCTGGTATTGAAGATGTTCATGGGCGGCGGTGATCACTTACCATCAGGTGAGCCGCTTGCTCGTTTGCCCCCTCTAACATTAAAAAAAAAAAATTCTATGCAGGAATCCGTCGAAGTTAGGTGCCGTTAATCTGCTGTGTGGCAGTAGTGTGCAATTAGTATGATTAGCTAGTGTAATTACAGGGCACAGACAGGGCGTAGTGCGTTGCCACAGAAATGTTCTAGGTAACACAGCATTTGTTATGGATAGACGTTTCACTTACCATAGTTTGTGAGCGTTTCGCTTGTCTCGTCAGTTTCTCCTATAAACAATTTCTTTTCGTCCAAAAGTCACAACGCTACAAGATTTTTCTGACATTTCCCTGAATTGACTTTTACGGAAGCCACAGGATGAAATGATGGTAAGGACTCTTTTGACTTGGAACCACGCGGCGAATGTCTTATGTGCAGACTTGTAATATGTTTTTAATGTAAAAGTGAGGTGACGAACTAAACGTTCACCTGATGGTAAGTGCAACGTCTACCTATAACAAATGCTGTGTCACTCAGAACATTCTTGTGTGGTACCTTGAGATCAGTTCATAAGTTTCATATGCCCATTACACTAGCACTTAGTGCCCTTCAGACCGAAACACAGTGGCATGTTGACACACTACTGCTTCACAGCAGAATAACTGGGGTGCGGTGGTACCTACCTAGACGGATTCAGACATAGATTTGATCTCTATTTAAAAATTTGTCGCACCTTAAAAGAAATAGGCTAGAATTTCCTTTTAATCAACTGAAATTGGTTTATAATTTTTATGCATTCTCGGGGGTAACGAAGCTCCAGGATTCTGTTTCTATTTTTCATTAAGGTATCCTCCCTAATGTAACTGTGAGCCACTGAAGCCACTTACAATCAGGTAGGTTCTGTGCTTACACTAAACCAGAGTGGCATTTCAATATATTGATGCGTGAAATGTGTCATCCTTATTTCATTTTCGTGGTGTTACTACAACTTTTTTTGAACCAGTTTTCGCGTTATTTTAAACATTATGGCAACTTAGTTATAATTGTAGAAAAACATTTTTCATGTTCAGCAGTAGCAGGTAGAACAGCTGACAGTGTGTTTTTTATTAAAAAAAACCGCACATTAGGATTTCTACTTAATCATGGGGTCTTAACGAACATTAATTGCACATTGCACCAGAATGCTGACAGACATCCTGACCTAGAATATGCACCCAGATGAATCCAGAATTCCGCATCCAGATGAATGCATACAGGCGCATCCAGACCCAGAATATCTGTCCGGTAGGTCATACAAATATTTTTTCAATGCGGAAATCGAACTCGTGACACTCAGCGTAACAATCTGTCGCTTAGCCAATGCGCCAATGGAGTCATTTAAAATGATGATAAACTGATTTATTAGAATAAAAACTTTTTTCAAAAATAATTATCGGTTCATTGGAGGCGGTGATTGTTCTAGTATAAAAATAAAGTATCACGGAAAACCCTAAAAGAACCTGAACCTTTTATGTAAATAAATGATTTAAATTATAAAAATAATATATTTATCTTTAATACTTATTCAGCGTGGATGAAAATGTCGACATATTTTTAATAGCCGCTGTTGATTACTACTAGTGTAGACTAGTGTTATTAGTTTCGATTCATTTCTTTTTTTAATACTGTACAAATCTTTTTAATGATTTTTAAAAATATGCACAGTACCGTATTTGAAATATCTTTCTTTAAAAAAATACTTTTAATGAGCAGTTGACAATTGAGAATTTAAGCAAAATATTTTTTTTTGATCCCCGCTGCTGTCACCTCTAAAATTGTTAGTTTAAGTGCTGATTTACCACGAAGGAATACGTCGTGAGGGAACCTGCATGTATGAGGAATAAAAACATTTCAATGACATCTGACTTATTCCGGCTCCTAAACCCTCAGACGAGAGGAGACCTGTGCTCAGCAGTGGGATATTTATAGGCTTTAACTTTACTTTTACTCAATGAATGTCATTTTATTAAAGCTACACTGGTTCGCATAAAATGCAGGACAGACATTTAATAGAAGAACCAGCAAGAAACATTAATTCATTATAAAACAATATAATATACAATAACAGTATTAAAAATATTAAGATGTAGCAATAAATAGGTAGCTCATCTTTAATATTATTATAACTCCCTTGATAAAGTTTATTTGAAAATATAATATCTTAACCTTGCTATGTCACTGCTAGACGACCTTAGATAATATTTTAATCATTAGAAACGTCGTAATATATCTGAAGAGTTCAAAAGTACGAACCCTATCGCAAAAAGAAGCAAACATGAAATAATGGCCTTACATCTTGTTTGTTAGGTAAAAACGATTGAGTGTTTGTGTGTTTGTGCGCACACTTGAGGCACTGTGATATTATCCTGCGTAGACGAAATCGGCCGGTAAAACAAAAAAACTTTTATTATTTTATTTATTTGTACAATAAGTGACCTTATCATTAATCAGCTAAATAATATTTGTATTTTAAAGTCGGCAGCTTCCATTGATATACTATGTCTTGCGATGATTTAAATTGATATTCTCATGCTTTTATATAATATTAAACAAATACGAGTATGAATTTTGAAAAAATTATTTAATAAATAAATTGAAAAATATTTAATAGTAAAAAATTGTTTAGACGCGTTAAATATTGAATTGCATAGAATATTATAAATTGATCGATGACGCTTTAGAGACAATTAGAAATTAAATACAATTAACAGTCTGTTTGTAATAAAAATGCGTAAGGTAACATTTCTAATTTTACCATAAAATATTTTATTAAACTAATATTTTAAACGTACCTTTTTAGGACTCTTTACACACACACACCTTTGATGTTTTTTAATTTCAAAATAGTTCACGTACTGAAAAGCAATTAAGATAGGATTTTACAGATCCGTGAATTCAACGTAAAGTTTTCCGCGTAGTACATTTACAACGACAAATCATTCCTAGAGACGTCAGCTCTCGCGAAAGCCCGCGGTCAACTGAATCTATGTCTCGCCTGCCTGTCTCCACTTTCATGAACTGTATGCTTTTCCACACTTCAGCAACGGCGTAAGCTTTCAATTCATTCGTGTAACTTCCAGCTTAAAAACCATAACGATAAAGAGCGAAATCGTATATCCAACACATTGTTTTTAAAGTACTTAGCTGTTTGTTTGGGAGGGTCACAGAGGCGGGAATGAGTGTGCTGAAAAAAAATAAGCCAACCGCGTCTCACTGAGTTAAGGCTTCAGGGGCGGGTTTCCAGTGAATATCTTTAATTAAAACAGGAACTTTTCGTAGTTTCAAGGTGTAATGAATTGAAGTTGCCAGGAAAAAAGTATACGAGGCACCTCTGCTATCTGTGGAAACATGATGAAAAAGCTCGTTGAAAGAGAATTTTGAGCTGCTGTGGAAGGGAAACTAATTTATATTAGGTGCTTTACGGAGTTTTATAATAAAATATTTAATGAAAAAGTAGAATTTTCAAATAATTTATAAAAATCCATGATCAAAGTAACTTTTGTATCACAACAATATAGCCTCAACGACTACCTTAGTCTTGAGCTACTTGGACTCACATAATAGAACATGTCAGCTCGGTCCGTCGTGCTTTACTAAATTTGTTAGTACGAGGTTTTGTCTCGAAGATATTTCATCAGTAGAATAGAATAGATTATTTTATATTCAATATAGATAATTTACATAATACTCATTGAACGTAATTTTTTTTAGGCTTACACGCAATATTTCGCAAAAAAATGCCTCTGTCCTGGGAAGAACCAGCAAGAAACCCAACGAGATTTTTTTTTCCAGACATTTTACTAATAATATACGATACTAATAATTACAGCAGTATTATAAAGATGTAGAAATAGCTTGGCAGCGATCACCTCATTCCCAGGGGTTATCATCGTCCATCTATTCCTTAATATTATTATGACTCTTCTTAAAAGTCTTCAATTAATAAATAATTTAATGTTTGTCGGTTCTACGAGTTACGTGGGTTACAGGTATAAAAATCTTGCATTCTTTACCAAACGGCCTCAAAGACCTGCCATCATAGAACTAACAGAGGTCTGAGTCCGTTGATGGAACTATAAATTATATCTTCCAAAATCCTTAGCAGGACGGGGCTCCGAGGAACGAATAATTCCGGTTAATCCTTTCATATTTGCAAATCCTAAAATCTCATAGACTTGTAATAGGAAGCATCACCAGTGCGTTGTCATTTATAATGAGCTTTCACCAATTCACCTGCCCAATATAGTAAGAAAAGGATAAATCTTACAAGACATCAATCAAAAATGCTTGCTAGACTTGTTTGCGCATTCTTGGTAAGGTCTAACGATGGATATAAATATAATGATAATATCAATTTATAACATAAAGTATAATGTGTT
Source organism: Luehdorfia chinensis (assembly GCA_019845155.1). Lineage (NCBI taxonomy): Eukaryota > Metazoa > Arthropoda > Insecta > Lepidoptera > Papilionidae > Luehdorfia > Luehdorfia chinensis. The sequence goes on from JAHVAK010000125.1 coordinate 4,706,345, forward strand.
CATATTGTTGATGAATTAACTATTTAAACTTAGTCGTAGAGTTGGACACATAATATTAATTTGTTTCGGTCTGAAAGGCACTGAAAGCTGGTGTAATCACTAGACATATGAAATCTAATATCTAATGTCGCAGAGTGACGGTCGCAGTGTGGTGTCACACAGAAATGTTCTGGATGATACAGCATTTGCTGTGATGGGCAGACGTTATGCTTACCATCAGGTGAACGTTTTGTTCATTTCGTCTCTATAATGAAAAAAAAAAGAAAAAAAAAACAACATTTATGCGTAAATCCGAATCTGTATTCAAAATTATTATGATTTTTTCTACATATTATATAAAAGATGAGTGGCAGTGTTAATTTCTTATTTGTTAACTTTTCACCCATAAAAATATATTAAATTTTAGGTTTTCGACATTAATTTAGTTTGTATAATGGACCCAAAATAATAAACGTAATTCTAAGTTCCTATTTCTTATGAGAAGACTAATCGATAAACAATGACAAGATAATTTAAAAAAATACTTAAGTTTTTTCTAAAATAGATGTAGGGTAAAGCTATATCGATTTCTTTAGCAAAGAATAATAAAGCTGCAATGTTTATACGTTTACATAGCTAATACCAAATGAGATATATTCAATTTCTGATTTTATATCTTTAATCTTGAATACTCATTGTCATTTTCAATTACATTCGTTTTGTAAACTACTTTCGTCAGCAATATGTCATATCTAATTTCGACATATGCCAATCTGATTGAGAAATCATAAAAAAAACTTATTTTGATTGTAATATACTTTATCTAAAATCAATCCTAAACTGTGAATCAGATTTCAATGCTCTGAAAGTAGCGATCAATTGTTATCTCTTTCAGATAAAGGCGTGGCTTATATTCGGCGCATGCGTAAATGACAAATCTTAAGAATAAGACCCGAGATTTTTTGTTCGCTTAGGATAATACATGACTTGTATACAATAAGCTACATAACCATAGAAAATAACTATATAAGAAGCGAGAGTTCGTATCTAATCTATAAAATGTCAATCATGCCAAAGCAAATGTGACAGAGGTCAGTCAGTACTATTATTTCAGAAATATGCTTACAATTCTCTAAGTCGCATAAACTTTATTAAATAGACATAATTATTAATATTCATGTATATGTATGGATGTATAAGTAAAGGCACATATAAATAATAAATTTTCCTCTAACTTTTAATCTTTTATCACAGTTGTAAATAGTCTAGTACTAAATGTAAGATGGTAAGTACACCATCTATTACTGTGTGGCATCGCACCGCACTAGTCACCCTGAGACGTCACTGCTAAAGTCTTATATGAATCTCAGTAATTACACTAGCTAACGTTACCCTTCGAACCGAAACACAGAAATGTTTGCACACTAGACTGCATTGTTTCTCGGCAGAATAAATGATACTGCTGTGGTACCCACTTAGACGGATTCCTGCGCAAGAATCCTTATACCAGTCAAATGTTAAACTCAGGGAAGCGGTCACTGCAGATCACTAGATATTTATCTCATCATCATCATCATTTCAGCCTATCACTAGTTCACTGCCGAACGGCCTATGTTAGATTCCTGATAGATTGCCACAAAAGTTTCTAGCTCCTATTTTAGAGGATTTTGCCATAGTTGCACCGCAGTTTATTTATTGAGATGTTCTAGCAAGATGCTGCTGCCCATCTCCTAGTTTTCATTTTACCTCTGTCGACTATTACGACACCCAGGGGATGAAATGGGGTGGTAGATTTTCTTAAGCCGTCACCGCCGTTTTTTATCTCATTTATTCCTTTAGCCACCTTTTACAATACCTACGGATGGAATACAGTAACAGATTATGTTATATTACTATCACAGAAATAGGAGTCAGCGTGGTTACTGTTGCAGGGATTCTGAAACATACAACTTCTTTTGTCATTAAATTATGTTAAGTGGTACAAAATGTTTAACTCTAATTAGTTTTATGTCATAATAGTCGATTTATGGAAATGCCATCAAAAATCTCGTGGCATTCGACTGTCGGCGTCTGTTTCACCTAAAATAAGATATGGCATATAAGACATGGTTATTCAGCATTTCAGATCGGTGACTGCCAACGAAGTCTAAAGTTCAACCCCTGTTACTACGGCCGCTAATCGATGTGCCAAGCGTGGCAATAATGACGAATTCTTCCTCTTTAGGAAAGGCTTATGTCCAGCAGTCGTTTAAATATTGGTAAATGGTGATAATACTAAATGCAGCCGGTATTTCACGACTGATTTTTTTTTATAGAAGTGCCGAGACGACTAAAACGTTAGCCTGATGATAACGTCTGCCCACAACAAATGCTACGACACCTAGAAGATTTCTGGGTGGCACCACATTGCGCCCATCCCTTCAGACATCAGTTCTTAAATCTCATATGCTCAGTAATTACACTAGCTATCAGTACCCTTCAGACTGAAACACAGTAATGTTTGCACACTACTGATTCACGCCAGAATAACTGGCCCTGCGGTGATACCTACCTAGACGGATTCCTGCATCCTAGGATCCTACCACCAGTATTCGAAAAAATCCTTTGCATGTGGAGGTGACGGATTCCTGCAAAGGAACCGTACCAGTGTTTATGCATTGCACGTGAAAAAGCCACTAGTCAGAATGGATGTGTACATACATACAGTTACGCCTCTTTCCCTTATAAGGGGTAGGCAGAGGCCACTCGCGTAGCCCACATTGCGCCCTAACGGGAAACGACACGTGTATGTACATGAACATTATTTTCCATTATAATCGCATCAAAACGTTATCGCTTATATTACTGTGTAATAATGTTGTTGAAGCACATATTACATCTCACATCACGCGTGTAACTATTTATGTATTATCGTTCTATATTATTCATAGAAATAAAAATAAAGTATAAGGAATTCATAACAGTTGAAGAATTTTTCTAACTGAAAGAACGGTTGTCGCGAAAATAACATAATGATACAGACATACGAGTACATACAATCATGCCTTTTCCCATATAAAGGGTAAGCAGAGGCCACTCACGTAGCCCACTTTTCGCCCCCGCGAAAAACGTGGCGTGACGGGTGGCGAACTATGTCGCCGCTTAATGATTTTTATTTATTTTTTTCTAGCAACAGTCCAATGTTACATTTATGTTGCGTTTAATGATCGAAGTTTACTTTTCATTATAAAAATTACATAAGTTATTAAATAGTACAATTAGTAATTATTAGTCACTTAAAAATATTACACAAGGTAGTAGAGCATAAAATAACATTTTGTGTTCAAGATTGGATGTTTTCTGTGATAAGTTTAAAATTTTCTTCATTCACAGGGTGTTCGTACAAGTCTCCGACTGAATTCACAGTATATTTCGTTAGTACGTGACGTGTCCGCTTATTCCTAAGTTTGGTCACGGAATGCCGCTCCTCTGCACAATTCTGCCGCTCGGCGCGAGGTGGCGCAGTCAATTTGTGCCAACGGGACACTTTGGCGCCCAACGTGGGACCGTGAGTGTGAAGTTTTCTCCGTTATGAAATACATTGAAAATTCCTGAGACGACATATGCGCATTACTTATCGAAAATATCATTCCGAGTTTACAAGTTATCTACATTCGTGTGCTACGTTACTTTAGATTTTGTCGTAGCAATTTAAATATAAAATTTAGGTGTTTCGATTATTTTAATAGTTTAATTTACAATCACAAACATGGGTACAATATTTCACTCGTTCAAAACTCATAAAAATATTACAAATGAGTCTGTAAAACTTGAGAGGATTATTTTTATCAACGAGTATATTTATTAACAAGCAAGAGATAATAAAATTAGCTATAATATAATAAATATATACGTACATTCAGACACGCCCTTTTCTTATATAAGGGGTAGGCGGAAACCACACACGTAGCCCACTTTTCGCCCATGCGGGAAACGAGACGTAACGAGTGGCGAGTCACGTCACCGCCATTTTGGTACGAGTCAAAAAAAAGTCATACTCACCATTTCGTTCCCAACAAGCAATATAGTGACAGCATTGCATGTTACGGTGTTATTCTACACGTATAAAGGCTGTCCGTACAATACCTTAGGCGCTTACGACACGTCGGTAGGAAAGAGGTAGGGGCTATATCACTCTGTTGGACACCTATTCACCTAGAAAAAAATTATATAATAATTACAAATTCCGACGACTACGTGACCTAGTATTTGGCTTTCATGCCGTGGGCCCTGGGTTTGAATCCCAGCCGCAGATTTTCGACTCTGGTTGTGTTGTTCGTGTGAAATGTATGGCCGTAAAACAATAGAATAGAATTACTAGTGAGAGGAATAAGGTTTGATTATAAAAATATATATAGACGTGAAAAGCCTTCGCTACGGAGGCGTTTATAAAAAAATACTTTTTACTGCTACCTAGGTATAGCTTTGGTTTGATGTTATAAGTAATAATATCGAATAGTTCAGTTTGTTCCATCTCATTGACAGTTTCTTAAGTCGTAATTGTGACTGGTTTTGTTAGTAAGGACTTCAAGACCAGACGCTGCTAGAGAAATTCATCGGAAACTGTTAGCAGATGGAACGTGCGAAGTCGACAAAGATCACCTTAATTAATTGTAACAACTAGATATGACAACGAGTTTTATTATCTTCACCAATGTAGTATCATTCGTCTCACTTTGGTTAGCATACCTGCCTACCGAGTTACTTAGTTAGTTAATTGTGGATTCATAACTTAGCACAGGAAATTTTATTTGCAACGCATTATTTATTAAATTTAATGTTTGTGAATGTATAACTGAGTAATTTAGCTGTCAGTGCACCAACCTACTAAGCCGAAGTTCTGGATATGAATCACTTATGAAACATACAAATTAAAAAAGTTTATCTATCAAAAAAGTCAAGGATGTCGTGGTAAATAGGCCTGTAATATTGACTAGAGTCACAAATAGTTCACGCAACTCCAGTGCAGTTTTGCTGACATTTCCTTGATTTTTATATTTCTCAGATTAATCCCGGTCGCGATGTTTTCCTTCGCCGCCTGTTGTAAAATTAATTATAGTCTGCCCATAACAAATGCTCCAGAACATTTCTGTGTGACACCACACTGTGCCAATCACCCAGAGACATAAGTTCTTAAGTGTCATATTCCCAGTGATTTTATAGCACACGATGACCTTCAAATCGAAACACAGTAATGTTCGCACACTACTGCTTCACAGCAGAATAACTGACCCTGGGGTGGTAGCTACACTAGAACTTCAATGGCAAATGCTGTGTCACGTCTTACATGGGGACGATCCGTGAGGTGCATCAAGTTACGGGTCCTCACTTTGCGTGCTTATAGTGTGGCCAACTCGGATACGTTTTCGAAAAATCGCCGGTTAAATTTGAGAGCTCGCTTACGTTACCGTAATGTTTAGGCCTTCTTGCGACGTGGCGGGTAGCCCAGCGGCAAGTGAGCAAGGCTTTTGTCAGGACGGCTGTGGTTCGAGTCCCGTCTATGCCATTTTTCTTTTTCATATCATTAATTTTTTTTCAATTTATATAACTCAAGATTAAAAAATGTCAAGAAATTAAAAAAAATATCGCACTTTTTTTGATCAAACCTACAAACGGAGACAATTTTTTTTTAATCTTTTGAAATAAAAAATAAATTAAAATAAATTCAAGAGCCCGTAAGTTGATGCATCTTTCGGACCGTCTCTTTGTTAGAGATGAGAGAGAGACGAGACGACTCGTGGTCCTATATCTCTAAGAGTTAACTCTGTATTTGCGTGATGTAAAATTTTTTGCCCCGCTCACCACTTTTGATTTTAAATAGAATGTTTCGATACATTTATATTTATATTTGTCATAATCACAGTAACATAGTAACACAGTAACAAAGAAGCCTGTGTTTACAAGCAAATGTCTATGTTTATTTTGAAACATAACCTACTGAGTAAATATCAGTCAGTGTTTCGTACCGGTCACAGCACTGCTACTGCTTTAATCAAAGTCACTGAATATATCAGACAGAGTATGGAAGATAGAAATATTACAATGGCAGTGCTTGTCGATTTTTCTAACGTTTTTAACACAGTTGATTTCGATATTCTCCTTTCCATCCTGTTCCATCTTAATTTCGAATCTACTGTCTAAAAATGGTTTGCTTACTATCTTCACAGGCGTCAGCAATCTGTTCTCGTGGGAAACCGCAGCCTAGGCTAATGTTAAAGCTGGCGTACCGCAAGGCGGTATACTATCTCCTATAATCTTACCGATTTTTATATAAACCCGATCACCTCCATAATTGACTGCTCGTACCACTTGTATGCTGACGACCTACACCTGTATGTGCAATGTGACATTGTACGTAATGGAATTAATAATTTGAATAACACTTAAAACGCCTTCAAAGATTGGTCATCTCGTTTTGGAGTGACTGTCAATCTTTTTAAATGCAAATCTATGCTAACTGCTCAACAACTGCTATAGATTTATTTTTGGTCTGCGAAAGTATAATATATCTCAGCTTAATTGGCTAACTGTTCAACAAAGGCGCAAATCTAGAATTTTGATTGTTCTTTTCTCCATCTTAAATGATCAATTTTTGCCGTCTTATCTCAAAGATAAATTTTAGTATCTCCTCATCACAAGAAAGGGTTCTTCGTTCTTCCTCCAATAAAAAAATTTGTATTCCCACACATTTTACCGGGTTCTACAGTAAATCCTTCACTGTTCAGGCTGCGCTTCTTTAAGCTCCTTGCCCGATGACATCAGGAAAGCGTCTAATAAATACTCCTACAAAAAATTGGTTTTTAATTATTTATTAAAGAATCATTGCATGTTAAATTGTTAGTTGTTTGTCACCGATTTAATTTTGCATAATTTTCAGTTTTTATGTAAAGCATATAATAATATTTGTATGTGTATATATTTGTATATATAGATGTTTGTTGTGTGATTTTTATGTATATATGTATTTTTATATGAAGATATATAATTATTATTATAATATAAATTTATATTACATTTTTGTTTTATATTGTTGCAACAACGTCAAAATCTCACCATTCCAAGGGTAGACTGGGAGAAAATGCTTAAAGGCATTAAGTCCGCCCTTTGTATTCCTTCTTTGTGAACGTAACAATAAAGATTAATAATAAATAAATAATTAGTAGTCAGATAAACACAATTAGTGTCACATTCTGTATATATCCATTACTTTTAAATCCGTGTATTAAACGGGTTGAATCTAGTTCGATAACAATTGGCGAAACTTGTGAGAGGTGTGATGTAAGTTTTCGGTCATTCGACTGAATGGACTGAATGTAGGTACTCCCATATAAGAAATAGATGATTTGGGAACAATTAATTCAGATTCCAAAATGCAGTTTAGGGCAGACCGGGGATGGTTGACCACGTTTTTGGTTATCATTTTTTTTTAACAAAACTATTGTCTTGGTGTTAATGACAAATATTGTAAACTGTGCCAAATTTCATAGTCAATTATAAAAAAAAGTTCTATGTGGATATTATTACATAAAATCCGGATTTTTTCAGTTTTACGAAACCTCTCCGAGATGGTCAACCTGCCCCAATGCCGGGGTAGGTAGACTTCTCAACTGTTGCAGGTTGGCTTGAACTACAGGATGACAAAATTTAACGTGTAATAAAAATTTCACAGAAATATTCTTTGTGAAACGGCATCTGCAATGGGCCGACGTTGCACTTACCATCAGGTGAACGTTTTGCTCGTCTCGTCACTTTATCCAATAAAAAAATCATAACTTTTGCAGAATTTTTCCCTGATGGGTTTATTTATAATTTAATGATTAATTTTTATCCCAAACGGATTTCTTTCGTAAACCATAAATATTTTCGAAAAAATTGGACCATATGGGTCATAGCCAGTCAACCAATACGCAATTGGCCTACCAACCCCGACTGGAGCTTTTGCTTTCAAAAATTCACTAAACTACACTCAGCGTCACAAAAATCGCACCTTCTCTGAGTTTGCGACAGTAGATTCGAAATTAAGATGGAACAGGATGGAAAGGAGAATATCGAAATCAACTGTGTTAAAAACGTTAGAAAAATCGACAAGCACTGCCATTGTAATATTTCTATCTTCCATACTCTGTCTGATATATTCAGTGACTTTGATTAAAGCAGTAGCAGTGCTGTGACCGGTACGAAACACTGACTGATATTTACTCAGTAGGTTATGTTTCAAAATAAACATAGACATTTGCTTGTAAACACAGGCTTCTTTGTTACTGTGTTACTATGTTACTGTGATTATGACAAATATAAATATAAATGTATCGAAACATTCTATTTAAAATCAAAAGTGGTGAGCGGGGCAAAAAATTTTACATCACGCAAATACAGAGTTAACTCTTAGAGATATAGGACCACGAGTCGTCTCGTCTCTCTCTCATCTCTAACAAAGAGACGGTCCGAAAGATGCATCAACTTACGGGCTCTTGAATTTATTTTAATTTATTTTTTTATTTCAAAAGATTAAAAAAAAATTGTCTCCGTTTGTAGGTTTGATCAAAAAAAGTGCGATATTTTTTTTAATTTCTTGACATTTTTTAATCTTGAGTTATATAAATTGAAAAAAAATTAATGATATGAAAAAGAAAAATGGCATAGACGGGACTCGAACCACAGCCGTCCTGACAAAAGCCTTGCTCACTTGCCGCTGGGCTACCCGCCACGTCGCAAGAAGGCCTAAACATTACGGTACGTAAGCGAGCTCTCAAATTTAACCGGCGATTTTTCGAAAACGTATCCGAGTTGGCCACACTATAAGCACGCAAAGTGAGGACCCGTAACTTGATGCACCTCACGGATCGTCCCCATGTAAGACGTGACACAGCATTTGCCATTGAAGTTCTAGTGTAGCTACCACCCCAGGGTCAGTTATTCTGCTGTGAAGCAGTAGTGTGCGAACATTACTGTGTTTCGATTTGAAGGTCATCGTGTGCTATAAAATCACTGGGAATATGACACTTAAGAACTTATGTCTCTGGGTGATTGGCACAGTGTGGTGTCACACAGAAATGTTCTGGAGCATTTGTTATGGGCAGACTATAATTAATTTTACAACAGGCGGCGAAGGAAAACATCGCGACCGGGATTAATCTGAGAAATATAAAAATCAAGGAAATGTCAGCAAAACTGCACTGGAGTTGCGTGAACTATTTGTGACTCTAGTCAATATTACAGGCCTATTTACCACGACATCCTTGACTTTTTTGATAGATAAACTTTTTTAATTTGTATGTTTCATAAGTGATTCATATCCAGAACTTCGGCTTAGTAGGTTGGTGCACTGACAGCTAAATTACTCAGTTATACATTCACAAACATTAAATTTAATAAATAATGCGTTGCAAATAAAATTTCCTGTGCTAAGTTATGAATCCACAATTAACTAACTAAGTAACTCGGTAGGCAGGTATGCTAACCAAAGTGAGACGAATGATACTACATTGGTGAAGATAATAAAACTCGTTGTCATATCTAGTTGTTACAATTAATTAAGGTGATCTTTGTCGACTTCGCACGTTCCATCTGCTAACAGTTTCCGATGAATTTCTCTAGCAGCGTCTGGTCTTGAAGTCCTTACTAACAAAACCAGTCACAATTACGACTTAAGAAACTGTCAATGAGATGGAACAAACTGAACTATTCGATATTATTACTTATAACATCAAACCAAAGCTATACCTAGGTAGCAGTAAAAAGTATTTTTTTATAAACGCCTCCGTAGCGAAGGCTTTTCACGTCTATATATATTTTTATAATCAAACCTTATTCCTCTCACTAGTAATTCTATTCTATTGTTTTACGGCCATACATTTCACACGAACAACACAACCAGAGTCGAAAATCTGCGGCTGGGATTCAAACCCAGGGCCCACGGCATGAAAGCCAAATACTAGGTCACGTAGTCGTCGGAATTTGTAATTATTATATAATTTTTTTCTAGGTGAATAGGTGTCCAACAGAGTGATATAGCCCCTACCTCTTTCCTACCGACGTGTCGTAAGCGCCTAAGGTATTGTACGGACAGCCTTTATACGTGTAGAATAACACCGTAACATGCAATGCTGTCACTATATTGCTTGTTGGGAACGAAATGGTGAGTATGACTTTTTTTTGACTCGTACCAAAATGGCGGTGACGTGACTCGCCACTCGTTACGTCTCGTTTCCCGCATGGGCGAAAAGTGGGCTACGTGTGTGGTTTCCGCCTACCCCTTATATAAGAAAAGGGCGTGTCTGAATGTACGTATATATTTATTATATTATAGCTAATTTTATTATCTCTTGCTTGTTAATAAATATACTCGTTGATAAAAATAATCCTCTCAAGTTTTACAGACTCATTTGTAATATTTTTATGAGTTTTGAACGAGTGAAATATTGTACCCATGTTTGTGATTGTAAATTAAACTATTAAAATAATCGAAACACCTAAATTTTATATTTAAATTGCTACGACAAAATCTAAAGTAACGTAGCACACGAATGTAGATAACTTGTAAACTCGGAATGATATTTTCGATAAGTAATGCGCATATGTCGTCTCCGGAATTTTCAATGTATTTCATAACGGAGAAAACTTCACACTCACGGTCCCACGTTGGAATACCCGTCGAACTGAAAAACGGGACAGGTTCAACTGTCGAGCAACGTCACACTGCCGCATACCGACTGCAATAGGGCAATCACTTGAGCGACTTCTTCAGAGCTGGTGTCCATCTTTACTTGTTCTTACTTGGGTTACTTGTTCACGTGTGTTCACTGCAAAGTCTAAATTACGACTGGCCCATATTTCATCCAGATCGACCTTTTTATACCCTTTTTAGGTGGTGTAACTAGCGTCCTTACTAACGAGCATTTGACAGTGTTTATTTTTGACGCTCTATAATGATAAATGTTTTAATGATTTCATGATTTTTTTATTAATAATGTAAAGCTATTCAAATACCCATTTCAAACATACCAATATTTATATAAATATAATTCGTTTCTAGCCATTACAGCCATTTTTCGCGCAAAATGGTTTGCTTCCTATCTTCACAGGCGTCAGCAATCTGTTCTCGTGGGAAACCGCAGCCTAGGCTAATGTTAAAGCTGGCGTACCGCAAGGCGGTATACTATCTCCTATAATCTTACCGATTTTTATATAAACCCGATCACCTCCATAATTGACTGCTCGTACCACTTGTATGCTGACGACCTACACCTGTATGTGCAATGTGACATTGTACGTAATGGAATTAATAATTTGAATAACACTTAAAACGCCTTCAAAGATTGGTCATCTCGTTTTGGAGTGACTGTCAATCTTTTTAAATGCAAATCTATGCTAACTGCTCAACAACTGCTATAGATTTATTTTTGGTCTGCGAAAGTATAATATATCTCAGCTTAATTGGCTAACTGTTCAACAAAGGCGCAAATCTAGAATTTTGATTGTTCTTTTCTCCATCTTAAATGATCAATTTTTGCCGTCTTATCTCAAAGATAAATTTTAGTATCTCCTCATCACAAGAAAGGGTTCTTCGTTCTTCCTCCAATAAAAAAATTTGTATTCCCACACATTTTACCGGGTTCTACAGTAAATCCTTCACTGTTCAGGCTGCGCTTCTTTAAGCTCCTTGCCCGATGACATCAGGAAAGCGTCTAATAAATACTCCTACAAAAAATTGGTTTTTAATTATTTATTAAAGAATCATTGCATGTTAAATTGTTAGTTGTTTGTCACCGATTTAATTTTGAATAATTTTCAGTTTTTATGTAAAGCATAAAATAATATTTGTATGTGTATATATTTGTATATATAGATGTTTGTTGTGTGATTTTTATGTATATATGTATTTTTATATGAAGATATATAATTATTATTATAATATAAATTTATATTACATTTTTGTTTTATATTGTTGCAACAACGTCAAAATCTCACCATTCCAAGGGTAGACTGGGAGAAAATGCTTAAAGGCATTAAGTCCGCCCTTTGTATTCCTTCTTTGTGAACGTAACAATAAAGATTAATAATAAATAAATAATTAGTAGTCAGATAAACACAATTAGTGTCACATTCTGTATATATCCATTACTTTTAAATCCGTGTATTAAACGGGTTGAATCTAGTTCGATAACAATTGGCGAAACTTGTGAGAGGTGTGATGTAAGTTTTCGGTCATTCGACTGAATGGACTGAATGTAGGTACTCCCATATAAGAAATAGATGATTTGGGAACAATTAATTCAGATTCCAAAATGCAGTTTAGGGCAGACCGGGGATGGTTGACCACGTTTTTGGTTATCATTTTTTTTTAACAAAACTATTGTCTTGGTGTTAATGACAAATATTGTAAACTGTGCCAAATTTCATAGTCAATTATAAAAAAAAGTTCTATGTGGATATTATTACATAAAATCCGGATTTTTTCAGTTTTACGAAACCTCTCCGAGATGGTCAACCTGCCCCAATGCCGGGGTAGGTAGACTTCTCAACTGTTGCAGGTTGGCTTGAACTACAGGATGACAAAATTTAACGTGTAATAAAAATTTCACAGAAATATTCTTTGTGAAACGGCATCTGCAATGGGCCGACGTTGCACTTACCATCAGGTGAACGTTTTGCTCGTCTCGTCACTTTATCCAATAAAAAAATCATAACTTTTGCAGAATTTTTCCCTGATGGGTTTATTTATAATTTAATGATTAATTTTTATCCCAAACGGATTTCTTTCGTAAACCATAAATATTTTCGAAAAAATTGGACCATATGGGTCATAGCCAGTCAACCAATACGCAATTGGCCTACCAACCCCGACTGGAGCTTTTGCTTTCAAAAATTCACTAAACTACACTCAGCGTCACAAAAATCGCACCTCTCTGAGTTTGCGCGAAAAATGGCTGTAATGGCTAGAAACGAATTATATTTATATAAATATTGGTATGTTTGAAATGGGTATTTGAATAGCTTTACATTATTAATAAAAAAATCATGAAATCATTAAAACATTTATCATTATAGAGCGTCAAAAATAAACACTGTCAAATGCTCGTTAGTAAGGACGCTAGTTACACCACCTAAAAAGGGTATAAAAAGGTCGATCTGGATGAAATATGGGCCAGTCGTAATTTAGACTTTGCAGTGAACACACGTGAACAAGTAACCCAAGTAAGAACAAGTAAAGATGGACACCAGCTCTGAAGAAGCCGCTCAAGTGATTGCCCTATTGCAGTCGGTATGCGGCAGTGTGACGTTGCTCGACAGTTGAACCTGTCCCGTTTTTCAGTTCGACGGGTATTCCAACGTTTTCAGCAGACTGGTGGTTATGTTAGAAAACCGGGATCTGGAAGAAAACGGTGCACATCAGAAAGAGATGACCATTTCATCGTTACAACATCTTTACGAAACCGTTTTACAAATGCTGTTGAGTTGCAACATCAGCTTCGATCAACTCGGAGAACATCTGTGAGTGTTTCTACGATAAGAAGAAGGTTACACGAAAAGAGATTAACAGCCCGTAGACCTGCTAAAGGTCCAAAACTTACTGCACAGCATCGCAGAGATCGCCTAGAGTTTGCTCGCAATCATTGCGAGTGGACTCTAGGACAGTGGCGGACCGTACTCTTCTCTGATGAGACGAGGGTCTGTCTCTTCTGCAATGACAGACGTAGAAGGGTTCACACAACCCTGCTTCGAAGAATCCGTCGAATACGGGTGTGGCTCGTGTATGTTTTGGGGCGGCATTTCCGTCGACGGGAAAATGGAACTTGTGTGCGTTTCCCGGACTCGGGGTGGCCGTGGGCAAGGGTCATTAAATGCTGGTCGGTACATTACTTTTTATTTACAGGAGGTCGATATCCCTGTTATGCATTGGCCAGCACAAAGTCCAGACCTTAACCCAATAGAACATCTCTGGGATGACCTAAAACGGCGCGTGCGAGCTCGAGATCCAGCCACTCTTCAAGAGCTCCAAGATGCGGTACTTGAAGAGTGGGAACAAATACCCCAAGAGGCTGTTGCGATCCTTGTAAGGTCCATGAAAGATCGCATGGAAGCCGTTATCAAGGCAAGGGGGGGGGGGGGGGGGGTAACACTAGGATTTAAGAACTTTTTTTGTATTTATTAAGTTTTTTTAAAAAAAAAATATTTGCAAATTTGTACATACCTTGTCTTTTTCTTTTATTTCTCTGTCGTATCGTTATAAAAGTAAAATTCAATTAAAATTCCTGAAAGCTAATGAAATTACCTTTCGAATGATACCTCAAACCACAACATGGCCATTGGCCTGTTGTGTTAAAATAGTATTTAAATTATTTTTTTCGGATGTGCGATATTTTCGACGCCGAGTGTATAATGTTTTGCATAACAGTCATAATACGTATTTGTATACCTTTTATAATAATTTACTTTCCATTTCAAATTAATTTTGTATGAACTTGACTATAAATTACAATGTAAGAACAAAAAAGATGTGTTGATGAAAAACTACTTAGGTATCCCAATTATTGATATTGCGCTCTAAGTGACAGTGAGACATTTCCTCGTGTCTCGCGTTCTGTGCCAATGATCGGTCAAGCAGCAGGTTTTCTTTGAGTGCAACGTTGATTCTCTCACTCAAACCAGTAATAAATGAGGAGCATCTATTCTACCTACCCCAGTCCTCAACCAACCCCGGTCTGCCCTACTGCTTAAATTATTATACAATATAAAGCATAAAATCCTGTTTATTATTAGTTTTAGAATTATTTGTATTACAAAAAATTAGTTTTTTGCGGTCTTAGTTAAATATGGTATTACAATTATCGATTTTACACAAACCATACAGTTTGTAGACAAAGTTAGTAACTTTCTCGACTATACAAAAGTTTGTGAGATATTGACAGCACCAACAAAATACATGTCCAAAATATATGCAAATATTACTTGACAAACTAATCGAAAACATTTTACCACACACTATCCAAGCATTCACAATGTTTAGAAAACTTTCGATTGTGGCGAATGAAACTTTATAAAGGCAAGTAAACATCATGTTAAATATGTTATGAATATGTTACAAAGTTTTAGATGACTGCCAAAAACATAGGTACTACTATTAGCGACAGGCCACCTCTAGTTTTTTGTTCTGGAGTCGGTTCGAAGCAAAAATTACTTCGGTTTAGTAGAGTTTCACTTACCTTAAAATATTTTATATTTTTAAGACATTCCGGTTACTTCACGCTGCTTTCTTCAACCGTTAATCTCGCAGTAAAGCAATTAACAAATGACATTACTGCGTTTCGGTTCGAAGGGCACTGATGATATTATGTACAGATGATAGCTAGCGCAATCACTGAGCATATGAGACTTAAGAACAGATGTCTCTAGTTGACGGGCGCATTGTGGTGTCACATCGAAATTTTCTGGGTGGCACAGTATTTATTATGGGCAGACGTTGCACTTAACATCAGGTGAACGTTTATGCTCATTTCTTCACCTTTATCAAATAAAAGAAAAACACTTAAAATTTCCTTCATTATTTTAGTTGAACTCATCGGCACCGAAGCTCCACAAACCTAGGTGACTCGCGTACAGAAATGTAAATATATTATAATTAAATTTAAATATATTTGCTTCAAATGTCTCTCAAAATCTAAGTTTAAAAATTATCCACGACACTTTATCAGTTTTCAGACTAAACGAAGCATAGACATAGCTAATACGAGTATTTTGGGCATATAAGAGATCTTCATTGGCAATACGTAGTAACACTTGTCTTCTTAATTTAAAGGACATTGAAAAAGCTGTGGAAAAGACGTATTCGTAAAATTTCTAAGAGTAATAACCATATATTTTTTAAATTTATTTAAACAAGAAGTACAGTCGTCGTTATATTTTATAATAATTTCGACAGTCTGCACGACAGTCTGCTGGTGAATAAATTACCCACTCACACATGCTGCGTGCTCACTGTACATATACTTAAAGTTTAAATTAGTTACACTATCACTTAAAAATACTATATCAGGCCAGTTTTAAAAAGTTTTGTATTTTAGGCTAACCCGATTCACGCACCACAAATATATAAACTCAAGTTTTATGCAAAAGCGTCATATGAAATTCAGTTGACGACGTTCAGCTGACGACCGCGTGGCCTAGTGGTTAGAGTACCTGACTTCTACGCCGCAGGTTGGCTGCGTCTGGGTTCGAATCCCAGCCGGAGACCACATTTATGCAAAACACAAACTGTTGGTTTTCGGGTCTGGTTGTGTTGTGCATATGAAATATATGTCTGTAAAACGCACAATACAAGAGAAATCTTACTGTGGGGCATCATTTATTTAAGAAAAAAAAAATTGCTCTTCAGTATCTTGAATGTACATCACCAGATTTGTTCTCTCGCGATTACAGAAAAATCACTACAGATCTAATATGTGTGTGAAATTAAAATGTGTGGAATTACGCAAAATTTTTAACCCGTATCAATCTAGTTATTTTTAATGATTATATTCTTAAAGGAATTATATTGTTTTTATGCTAACGGAAACAACATTGAACATTTTATCAACAATTACTATCACCAGGAGGTCAACAGTGAACTGATTGCGACTTAAACTGCGAAATAAAGTTTGAACGTAGTATTAAACTGCTTATTGCGTACATACCTTTATCCCATATAAGGTGTAGACAGAGACCAGTAGCCGTAAGCCAAATTATTTGTGTGCAGTTTTTAAATTGTGTTACCATTTTAAAAACTGCACATTTCATATTTATGCAGAAAATGTTTTTCTTGTTCTATAAGACGTAATAATAAAAATAATAATAGCCGGTAGCTGTCCGGCAGAATAGAATAGCACGTACCTCTTTCCTACCGAGGTGTCGTAAGAGGCGAATAAGATATTGTAAAGACAGCATTTATTCGTACAGAATAACATAATATGCAATGGTGTCACTATACTGCTCGTGGAAACGCAATGGGGAGTAAGATTTTATTGTCTCGTACCAAAATGGCGGCGACGTGGTTCGCCACCCGTCACGTCTCGTTTCACGGGGGCGAAAAGTGAGCTACATGTGTAGCCTCTGCCTATCCATTATATGCGAAAAAGGCGTGATTACATGTATGTATACATAGACGTATTTATATAAGATAAATTGAAATCTACATTCTACATTATCTTTATCAGATTTGTTTCCTATTTTGTTTAAAAAGTTGCCCCGCTTGCAAATCTCTTATCCTCTCGCCACTTACAATGATGCATCGAACATTTATAATTTAAGTTTTATAAACAATATTTTTACTATGAAGTACCACACAAATAACACGTGGTATAACTTACCCGTAATTGCTTGCAATTCTGCTGTCAAATGATAATATGTAAGTAATCTACCACCCCATCTCATCCCGTGGGAGTCGTAAAAGTCGACAGAAGGAAAATAAAAACCAGGAGCTGGGCAACAGCATCTTTCTAGAACATCTGGAATAAATGAACTGCGGTTGCCAACCGGCTGATTTTGCCATAGTTGCCATGCTTGGTGCCTACCAAGCATGGCAACTATGGCAAAATCCGCCCAAAATCAAAACTACAAACTTTTGTCTCAATCTATAAGGGAGGCCTATGTTCAGCAGTGGACTACTGATAGGCTGAAATGATTATGATGATGACTGTGCTTCAGTCTGAAGAGCATCATAGCGAGTGAAATTATTGGATTAGAGAACATATGAGATTTAATAACTGGTAAGGTACACGACGCTCGAACATCTGCCACCCATTTTCGTCCCATGAGTGCTGTAAAAGAAGACTAAGGCTATATAAGGAGGTAAAACTAATTTCCTCCGATTGATGACGAAATCATCATCTCTATTATGCCAGAACTAAATTATCCTGAACGCTGACGGGTAGCAGCGTCTAGGGTGCGAAGTGTACTGTGATCGCCAATTTGCCTGGCGGTCCACGGATACTCGTGGTACGTGGTACATTTTTTGGTACGTGTCTTTGAACATCTGAATAAATAAATTGTGGTTGCCAACCTGCCCGCCAAGCGGCGCAACTATGGCAAAACCCAACCAAATTGAGAGCTACCAACTATTGTAGCAATCTATTGGGGAGGCCTATGTTCGGCAGTGGACTAGTTGTGGGCTGAAATGATGATGATGATGATGAACGAAGAGCGGCTCGTCAACGATCATGTTCTATCTGATCGGTTAGATCCACTCGCTTTGCGAAGAGATTTTGCATCTCTTTGCATTTGTTGTAGGATCTACCACAGATTAATTCCAGCCGCTGATTTTCACTATCGCATATTTTGTTATAGCTGCAAAATTCCATCGTCACCACCTTGATGGTTTATCGCATTTTATCGGCAACGCTTCCGCTATTCCTCTGGTATTGTAGATGTTAATGGGCGACGGTAATCACTTACCATCACAAGAGCCACCTCCTCGTTTGCCCCTTCTTTTATAAAAAAAAAGAGTACGCCACGCTGCTCCATTGCGGGTTGGCAGACTTCACATGTCTTCGAAATATTTTCATTCCTCGGACATGAAGGTTTCCTCACGATGTGTTCAGTCACCGCTGATGTAAGAACGCACGTGGTAAACCAGCACTTAAAATTGCAGTACTCAGGTCACCCCCTCCCGCCCATTTAGATTTCATAGAACGCGACTTACTTTACTATTTTAAATATTGAATACCAAAAAATTAGAATATGACGGAATAAAATATTTTTTTTACTTACAATATTTAAGCTTATAAGATAAAAAATATATATTCAATGACTGAATTTGCACGAGAACATTAAACCGTACGTTTATCGTTCTGCAATTCCTGCGGTCGGGATAAAAGGAATGAAAACATCAAATAGATTCGAAGCTTTAATCACCGGTAAACCAGCGCTCTTTGCTTAAATACTTCCTTTACGCGACTTTATTTTCTACGGAGTTTATGGCTTCATGGACTCGATATATATAAATGCGGTGCACTGAATTTCTTGCTTACATTAAAATAGGAACAATTTTTTTAATAACTCTTCTGTCCATAAATTAGTTTTATAAATTAATTAGATATACACCCTCCCGGTTTTGCGAGAAGTTTTTGGATGCAGGTGATTCGGGACCGTGTTTTGTGGCAATATATGGGGAGGCCTATGTTCAGCAGTGGACTATAATAGGCTGAAATGACGATGATAATGATGATGACACCACCGCGGAGGGTTATGCCAGACTCATTTCGGGTAAAACTCTACGGTGATCCTCTCGTCTTACTGAAGTTTGTGTATGCCAAATTATAGGACTTCAGAGAAATATTAAAAATAAAAGTTTTAATTAAACAGAAAAAAACCTGGATTATTATTATGTAAAAAATTATATTGGATTCAAACCCAGGACGCGAGGCGCAGAAGTTAGGTACTCTGACGCCATAGTCAATTTACTGGCATTGAGGCATTCCATCTCAGGCCTCTGACATTGGCTGACATTACCTATTAATTCTTCATTGAAGTTGGATACGGGTGCTGATTCACACTTGACCACTTACTAGTCTGGGCCAACGACAGTGCATCAGAAACTTCCACCGATCATCTTTCCATCAAATACGGGATGCGGCTTGATAAGAGAGAGAGAGAGTTACTCTTTGTTTAAACGGCTCTAAAAATATCCTACGCAGATAAAAATTACAGGTTAGAAATGCACGATTATTTTTGTAAAAATTTGCAAGGCTATTAACTAAATTAAATATAATGGCAAAACCTTAAAAACCACTAAAATACCTTTCAACTACTCTAACTTAACTGAAAAAAAACTGAAAATGGTTTACGACAATATTCGTAGTGCGTGCGCGAAGCAACTACGTTATGCTGCAGTTTCTGTACACTGAACCATTGAGTTAAAGTTTTAGTACGCAGACCTTTCTTAATATTTATAAGCTTAACACTATATATATTTCACCATACCATGGGTTGGCAGATTTTGCCGACAGGCATTTAGTCCGCCCTCAGTTTTATTAATCTTATAGTGGTAGCGTAGGGGCTAGTTGCTCGCTTTTAATTTCATAGTATGCGAGTGACCGGGGTTCGATTCCCGGTGCCGGCACCACTAAAACTGTTAATTTACCACGTTCTCGGCGGTGAATGAAATCATCGTGAGGAAATCTGCATGCCTGAGAAATAAAAAAAATATTTCGAATACATGTGAAGAATCCACCACGCTGCTCCAATACGGATTGTAATTGTTGTTGTTGATTCTTCCCGGCTCCAAAACCGTCTTAGAAATGAGAAGAGGCCTGTGATTACTAGTGAGACATTTATAGGCCGTTACTTTACTGAATAATAAAAGGTTGAGAAAAAAAAATATTCATGTTTTATTTGCTTATATTCGTGTTTTATTTAAAATCCGTTCCGTTTTTTGTCCTCTCAAAAATCACTCAAATTGTAACTGTAATTGCGTTGAAATTTAATGATTAGACTCACTAAAATATCTTGGGGTATGCTTGGATGAAAAACTCAAATTTAAGGAGCATGAAGCGGGATGCAGTTGATGGCAAAATATCGAAAATAGTGTACTTAGCTCTATTCCAAACTCTTATAAATTACTCCATCCTTGCCTGTGGTGGCTCTACGGCTTTGACCCTCCTCCCCCTCGAGGGCAAAGCGGAGTCCTTAAAGTCGCTTTGAGAAAATCCATGAGATATCAAAACGATGCTCTTTACAAGGAAGCTCAGATTTTAAGCGTCAGGAGGCTCTTTTTAATGAGCGGTGCTGTCTCTGCACAGAAAAGTGACTGGATCTGCGGATTATGTTGAGATGTTGCGAAGGAGAGTATTTAAAGTTCCTGGTGTCACTGTGGATTCCTTAGCACACAGGTTCGGAATTTTTCTTTATCCATTCATTTATAACAAACTAATAAATATCTGCTACTCCAAAAATAGCTATGTTCGGGAAGCGAGGGAACTAGTCACAAGGACACTGATAAACTTGACATATGAAAAAGCAGAGGGTCTTATGAAAATTATTACATGGGGCTGCGTACATTTATATACATATTTCCATGCAAAAAAAAACAATTCATTCACACATATTAAATACAAATGCAAATTTCTTTTTTAAATGTTATTTAGAATAATGTTTTTTTTATTTATTTATACTTTGAAAATGTTATTTACTTTTCTTTACTGTTTGTACCCAGGCCTCAATCATTTTAAAATCGCTTACTTCTCCCATAGGACAGGCTACGCCTAGTGTGGGGTGTAGCACATTATACATTTTTCAAATTCCTTTTCCGAATAAATTTCTATTTTTATTATAGCATATAACATTTACACACATAAGACAATTTTACTGTTATTAATGTATAGATTGGACACTTTATGAAAATTTCGTAATCCCCGTAGAAAGCTGTGCGCATAAAGATAAATTTAAAACCCTCATTGGATTTCAGGCATTGGGAGTAGCTCTTAGTAATCGAACAAGACTGATAGCTTTTTAATGCTATTAGGGTAATGAATCTATATTCATTCAAATTTAGTCTTAGTTAGTTGCGCGTACCAATCTTTTGAATTATATCTTCAGAAACAGGTATATCGATAATATCCCAAGTACGAGTAAAAGTTGAATTAAATGAGCTGTCTACATCACAGTCCAGGGTACAAAAAATGAATGTAACACATACATAATTAGAGTAAACGTAAGACATACATAATAAGGGTAAATGTAACACAATTAATAATTCGGACGCTTGGTGCCCTGCCATATCCGGATGTCTTATTTTTAATTAAACGCCGAATAGATAGAGTCTGCAGTTCTCGGGCCCATCGGACTGGCTTAAACGGACGTCAATTTGCAGTTTTGAGTCCTCTTTTCTAAAATAAAATAAATAAAATTTGTTTTATAATATAAAAAAATAAAATTTATATAATAAAATATAATAAAATAAAATTTATTTTATTTTAGAATCATCTCCCTGCCATAAAATGTAAAGCTACTGTTAAGGACTTTTTGCTAAACCTAGACTACAATTAAATAGAGAATCTCCGTTCTACAAAAAATTTGCAGGTAATTACGGGCAACTTTCTGGTACATACACACAAACACACTCACACAATCACACACATACACCCGTGCTGCACGCACGTCCCATTTAGGAGTGTTAACACTTTTATTTTTAATTAAATTATATTTAACTAATTTTATGGATTTTATCGCGTTTATTTTGTTATTTATAACCCGACGTTTCGAGTGCTTTACAGCACCCATGGTCACGGGGGGACTGAGGCGACAGATGTCCTGATGTCATAGTTAACCCGGAGTACCTTCAGCTTTTAATTATTATTGGTGGTCCGATCTACACAGAAAGAGCTAACTGTGTCTTGAAGTCTTGCAGTGGTATACTTGGTTTTTGACTTAATTTTATTAATTATAGGATCCCAAGCAGGTGGTAATACCCAACCATCTTCTCTATTAAAATTAGGATGTTTTTTAATTTCAATAGCCTCGCGAATCATCCTTGGTAGGAATCGGTGTTCTTTTGCGAGGATTTGTGGTTTATCAAATCTGATATAATGGTTGGGATGATCCAGAACATGGTCACAGACTGCAAACTTCCTGGGGCGGCGATGCTTC
Source organism: Luehdorfia chinensis (assembly GCA_019845155.1). Lineage (NCBI taxonomy): Eukaryota > Metazoa > Arthropoda > Insecta > Lepidoptera > Papilionidae > Luehdorfia > Luehdorfia chinensis. The sequence goes on from JAHVAK010000125.1 coordinate 4,728,983, forward strand.
ACATCAGCTATATGTTCTTTTACGCGGGTTTTAATGGATCTTTTAGTTTGCCCTATGTAAGAGAGACCACATTCACAATCCAGCTTGTATACTCCTGCATCTTGTAGAGGGATGTTACACTTGACAGATGGTAAAAATTTACTTATCTTCTTCGGCGGCTTGAAAAATGTTTTTATAGAAGCCCGCTTCAAGATATAGCCAATCTTGTCCGTGACTCCTCTGACATATGGTAGGACTGCAGGTACACGCTCGACTGTGGCCGGCTTCACTCGGTCACTGCGACGAAGGCGCGGAACTCGAAGCTTGTTGTCTTGCAAAACTTGCTTGACATGCTGAAGCTCGGCGGCCAGGTGTTTACTGTCACAGATCCCTTGTGCTCTCTGAAACAAAGATTTGCCTGTGTGTGATTAGAGACTGTGAAGGATGGTGGTGAGATTCACCGTTTAAATACCTGTTGGTATGGGTCTATTTCCTATACACAGTGTGACTCAAGGTGTTATTAGGATTTCTAATTAATAAAACATCTAGAAAAGCTAAAGAGTTATTTGTCTCTAACTCCATTGTAAATTGTATTTTAGAATTAATGGAGTTAAGGTGGTCTAAAAATGCAGTGACTTTATTAGAAGGTAAAATTGTGAAAGTATCATCTACGTACCGCTTGTAGAAACTTGGTTTTACTGGAGAAGTACGGAGGGCTTTCTCCTCAAAGTCTTCCATGAAAATGTCAGCAACAATGGGAGATACCGGGGTGCCCATCGCCACACCATCTACTTGCCGGTAGTATTGTTCCTTCCACAATAGATAGCCAGATGTTAGGCAATGTCTCAGTAATTCTGCATGTTCTACTGTAAAATACTCTCCCCACTAAGAGGACATACAAGAGCTCATACAAAGGATTCCTACCATTTTGTCAGTGAGATAAAAGACCTACATCTTACTGACAATGAAACTATGGTCAGTTTTGATGTTCAGTCGTTATTTACATGTCTACCTGTTGAAGACTGCATCTCAATTGTAACTAGGAAGCTAACAGAGAACAACATGCCAGTAGACAACAGTGTCCGGCAGAGAAGAATAGTACAACGTGCTATTCTTCTCTGCCGGATACCCATCGGCTGTAAATAAAAACATATATGTGTTACACATATGATAAGTTTTTGGGTTTTTTACAGACACTGGATCAGTCTTCTTTAGATTCTGTCGCTTAATTATGATATGTTATAATAAATGATTACATTATATAACAAAAATGTAGTAACGGTTTAAGGGAATCTAACACCTTGTCTAACCCATTAGTATCGTAAAAGTCGACTACGGAAAACGCCAGAAAATGCCAAGGCCTCCAGCAAATGGCGGAATAACCATTTCAAATGTGCCAGACAATTTTTTTTAAGTCCGAACTTCTTATGATTAACACAATTTTGACGACCGCGTGGTCAAGTGGTCAGAGTACCTAACTTTTAAGCCTCAGGTCCTAAGTTCGAATTCCATCCGGAGCCAATATTTATGAAAAAACACAAATTTTTGGTTTTCGCGACTTTTTGAGTCGTGCATTTAAAATGTATGTCTGTAAAACGCACCCATCATACATAAAAAATCCTAGTGGGGCAAGTGTGCTAGTGTTTATAATAAATTATCAAACATAGATCTGATTTTGACGTTTTTTTTTGTTGGTCATACAAAATAGTTTTGTGTGACACCTCACTGAGCATGACGGGCGCTGAGACATCAGTTTTAAGGTCTCATATGCCCAGTGATTACAAAAGCTCTCAGTGCCCTTCACACTACCTAGACGGATTCCTGTACAGGAATCCTACCACCAAAAAACCGTCTGGTATGAACCGACTGGTCTGGTAGTAACCGACTAGGAGTAGTATATAAGGAGTGTGAAGATACACTTGTATTTTTATATTCATTTTTTATACTTCCTACAACAATTGTGAAGAAAACCGTCAACCATTTAAATATCAAAGGCAAAGTCGGCCTCGGGAACGATTTATCAACGATTAAAGCTTGAAAGGCGTTTGAAGTATTTTCCCTCAATACCGACCATAGAAATTCAGTCCAGATAATATTCCATTTTCTATTACTGTAAGAATTCTAAAATTTTATTAATTAAAGACTAGAATTAACTACCTGTAATCATTGATATACTTTTTTGCATATCAATGCATGTAACTGAGTAAGTAACTTTGTTTTTTTTTTATACTAGAGGGGGCAAATGTTAGTCGATTTCTTCATTATACTTCAACATCAGAGCTGTTGCTGATGATTTGCTGGCATTGAAGGAAGACGTAGGCGCTTTTTAACCTCATTGTTTTTCTTTATGCACGTAAATGACACGCATACGTGAATACATTCACGCCTTTTTCTCACTAAGCGGTAGGCAGAGTCCAAGCCCGTAGCCCACTTTTCGCCCCCGCGGGAAACGAGACGTGACGGGTGGCGAACAACGTCGCCGCCAGTCGAGAAAATATTACTCGCATTGACTTCCCACGAGCAGTACAGTGACAGCATTGCACATTTTGGTGTTATTCTGCGCGAATAATGACTGCCTGTACAATACTTTAGTCGCCTCTTACGACACCTGGTTAGGAAAAAGGAAGGTGTTGTTCTGCTCTGCCGTTGCTATTAAAGAATACATGGATGATGGTAACCCCTGGGAATGAGCTGATCGCTGCCAAGCTATTTTTACATCTTTATAATACTGCTGTGATTGTACGTTATTTTTAAAATAACTAAAAAGAAAAAAAAATCCCGCTGGGTTTCTTGCCAGTTCTTTCCAGGACAGAGACATTGTTTTGGGAATTTAGGTTAGGGTTATTTAACTACACTAGTGTAGCTAAATGACCATCTACGTTTAATAAGAGTTATGTAAATAATCCATGATGAATAAAAATTATTCTATAGTATTCTATTGTTAGAAGAAAACTTGTTAGGGCATGATGTCGAAAATATAAAAGACTGAAGTGAACACCCAAACTGGTGGAAGAATTCCTATGCAGGAATCCATCTAGGTAGGTGCCCTCCCATGTAGCACACTACTGCTTCTGCCGTGGAGCAGTAGTGTGCCAACATTACTGTGTTTCGGTTTTAAGGGCACTGTGAGCTAGTATAATCACTGGGCATATGAGACTTAAGAACTGATGTCTCACTGTGACGGGCGCAGTGTGGCGTCACACAGAAATGTTCTAGGTGACACAGCCTTTGTTATGGGCAGACTTTGCACTAACCATCAGGTGAACGTTTTGCTCGTTTCATCAGTTTCTCCAATAAAAATTGATGTTAAAATAATTCTCTCTCTTGTTTCATAATTTTTGTAATCGTCGAAATATAATGTAAAATAAATCATTTTTCCATCACAGGTTGTATGAAAAAACAGCGTTCAGTTAGACTCTACTAACTTTGCGAACAGTTTTAATTTAAAATACCAGGGCCGTGGTTTTAGAGTGATTAAAGCTTCGAACCCGTTTGATGTTTTCAGAATATCTCATAGCGACCATGGAAGGCTGCGCGTAGAGATAAAATTTCCAATTTAATACCTCGGTTGGATTTTGAGAATCGTTAAATGCAATGTAAACGCAATGTTTTGGCAAAGTCTTACTTTTATACACTTCCAATGAGTGAATGTGTATGTTTTTCTTTATAATTAATATATGTTTTGTTGATGGTCTTAAATTTTCTCAACCACTGACCACCCTCGTTGAGTATCAGGTTGTGTGAACTTTCTTATTTTTTTGTTATAAAATGAGATCAGTATCATAGTTGTTTGTCTAAACAGAAACTCCTAACCAATTATTTATATGTTGCATGTACTCGTAAATGTATATTTTTATATTACGGAGAAGTCAATCTGTAGCCTCAAATCTACTAAATCGATTTAAAAAAAGATTTGCTATGTTTTCAGTCGAAGTATGAGCTATATCCATATATGATATCATATGCGAAAGTTACTTTCTTGTCCCTCTATCTGTTTGTTACCTTTTCGCTGGCTCTCTATTACAATTTTCTATGTGAATATTTATTTGGTTTGGGAAAATGAGTTTTAAAATGTTGCACGTTGGTAAATATTTAGGAAGGTACTTTATTTACATTCTTGAAATATTGCAAAATGCGCACTAAACATAAAAATTAGGCAATTTGCTTTTTGTGGACAGTGGAAGTGGACATAAGTGTAGACTGTTTCATAGAACTTTTTTCAACAGAAATAATTGAATTATTTTCTTTCATAATACTATATTTAATCTGATTATTATTAATAAACTATTTAAACTGTTTCTTGTATTTCCAATATATTAAAAGCTGTATAGTATAGTAACTGCCTATAAATATCCTGCTGCTGAATACCGGCTTCCGCTCATTTCTGAGAGGGTTTGTGACTGTGAGCCGGGAAGAGGCCGCCACACTGCTCCAATGCGGGTTTTCGGACTATACACGTCTTCGAAATACTTTTATACAACGTCAATACATCACTCACCTTCGATTTGCCGACACGATAGTCATTATGACCGAATCGCTGGAGGATCTTAGCACTATGCTCAATGACCACCATAGTGTCACTCAACGGGTAGGTCATAAGATGAACAAGGACGACACGTAATCGTGTATAATGTCCATGTCACACGTTTACTGGTTGTCGTTGAGAACAATCGAAGTTGTTGTTGAATATGTATACATATTCCAAATACATCGTTGAATATGTATACAAATTCAACGACAACAGGTATATTAGATGGATCAGACTAGGTACATATATACACTATTGTACACATATACATTTAATACAGAACTTTGTATTTTATTATATATTATCATTAACAGATACACCAAAACAAAGTTTCGTGGTTCTATTTATAAGTTAGGACCTTGCAATATTATTTTGTCTTTGTAAGTAACTTAAGACCAAGTAAAATGATATTTTGTGTGCGGGAAAATGCTGCCACCCATTGGTATGTCAGTGTAAAGTGTAGCCAAAGTGACGTAGAACCACGCAGTATACATAACTCAATTTGTTCGAAATGGTGATGATGATGATGTTCTCCTAGCCGATTTCGACCACGGCGACTTCCGAATATTGTGCCACTAGTGTATGCGCAAACACAGAGGCACTCACTCGTCCCGACTTTCCCGCGCCCAAAGTAACGCTGATGCTATAAGATCTGAGGTAGGCTAGGATGCAGTTTCAGAAACACGGGGATTCACAACACAACCAGACCCGAAAACCAACAATTTGTGTTTTACCACAAATGTTGGCTCCGGCTGGAATTCGAACCCAGGACCTGCGGCGTAGAAGTCAGGTACTCTGACCACTAGGCCACGCGGTCGTCAAATATGTAACATAGAACCATGTAACAGAGAGCCAGTGTTTTGACCGATCTTGACGAAATTCGGCACAGAGAGTGCTTTCATACCGGACATTTTATTCCAGAAAATCGAAGAGTTCTTACGGCATTATCGGTCCAGCCGTTTCGGAGATTAGCCGGGACAAAAAGACAGACAGACAAAAATTTTGAAAATTTATTTTTTTCTTATATGTACCGTATGTACTTTTATAAGCAGTGAGTAAAAAACTATAACTTTGTTATTACAAACAAACACTTCCGTTTTATTAATTTGTATGTATAGAAGATTCTAGTTCTTGGACCATTCCCATTCTCATTACCATCTAAAATGAGAGGAGGCTTGTATGAACGAGGAAAGTTCTTTAGTTTTTAATTACTCGAATTTATTTTTAATCCAATAGGCATAACTGCAAAATTTATAATTATTTATATTAGATTTGTCTACATTACGACTGACTGCTTTAAGCTTAAAAGTTGAAAAATGGGCACCAGTCAATCGCTGCCTTCTTGGAAAGTTGTTAACGACATTTTATTGGTATTACGGCATATAAGTTGCTAGGTAAAGTTCCGGCTGCACCTTTCACGTAAGACGATATCTTTTTAAAGTTGCACTGATAGAAAATGTAGTTTAATAGATTATATAATGTGAACATTTCTTTAAAATGTCTGAATTACGTAAATATTGTACATATCATTATTACATATTTTATTATATACTAAGCTTAGAACTCAACAGTAAAAAGAGGCCAGCATTTGTTCATCATTTTTACTAGTAGTAGGATTCCTATGCAGGAATCCGTCGAGGTAGGTAGGCCCCAGGGCCAGTTATTCTGCCGTGAAGCAGTAGTGTGCAAACATTACTGTGTTTCGGTTTGAAGGGCACTGTGAGATAGAGTAATCACAGGGCATATGAGACTTAAGAACTGATGTCTCAGTTTGATGGGCACAGTGAGGTGTCACACAGAAATGTTCTGGGTGATACATACTAGTCACAGTACAGTCAATACAGTGGGCATATTTTTCATAGGAGGTAGGCAGAGACCACACCCGTAGAATTTTTTCCCCGCGGGAAACGTGAGACGGTTGGCGAACGACGTCACCGCCGTTTTGGTACTAGTCAAGAATTTTTACTTTCCATTGCATTCCCAACGGCAGTATGGCGACAACATTGTATATTATGGTATTATTCTGTACGAATAAAGGCTATTCGTACAATGTCTTAGTCGCCACTTACGACACCTCGGTAGGAAAGAGTTAGGTGCTATCCTACTCTGCCGGACGCCTTAATCGTAGTTATTGTAATCGCCCATAAAAAAATCTCCACTACATACAGATTTCATGAATAGTTTCATACGATTCGGTGTGAAATTGCACAATTCAGTTTATGGAAGTCTCGAACAGTGTATGTCCCGAGGGTCGTCGTTGCGATGCATCTCCAGCAATACTGACGGCAACATTCAATTGAAATTTGTGGCAAGAACTTATGCACCCCAGGGCCGAAACATTTCAACATACATATGCAGATTATTCATTGCGTCTCTTTGATGTGAATGGATTGGAAATCTTCATATTTCAGTTACTTTTTAGGATTAATGTACTAAATTTAACCAAATAAAACTATAATAACTTTTTACAAGATAAGTTTGTCGTCGTCCGTTTCAATAGTTAGTACGGTATGATGACGAATGTTTTAAATTTTATGTTGATTTTGTCTTCATAGTAATATAAAGGCAAGTTTTTATACGATGGTATGACCTAGAGGTCAGAGTACCTAACTTCTACGCCGTGGGTCCTGGGTTTGAATCCCAGCCGGAGCCAACATCTGTGTAAAAACACAAATCGTTGGTTTTCGGGTCTGGTTGTGTCAATGACTTTTAAAGTTGCAATCTTGACCTCATGAGTTGCTACGAGAATTATTCAAGGAGACTAATACTGTGACACTTCCGTCGATGTTTATTTTTGAAAATATTATGTACGAACGGAAAAACATGAATTTATTTAACAAAAAAGTGTCTGCACCTGTAGAATGGGTAGAAGCTACACGCTAGTGGTCTTCTTGTGTTTAAATTCATTTTAACTAGAAAGTCTTATCTTAGTAGATGTATAAAATTTTATAATAAAATTCCTTAAAGTGTAACACAAAAATCGGTCATGGATTTCAAGAAACTTGTCAAAAAAACATTATTAGATAAAGCGTATTATAAAATGGATCATTATATAGAGGACAAGGATGTGTGGAAATAACTCATACTCTGTACTTGCGAACCCCCTGGCTACTAAGTTTATGATGTACTAATAATTTTTAATTAATGACATTATGTAATATGGCATTGAAAAAAAGAAAGACGCAGAGTTTGCATAATAATAAGAATTAGCGCCCGTCGATGGTCAGTATTAATTTATTAAAAATAAGCATGACAATTTAAACTCCGCCTCCAATATATTTATACAGACATACATATATGCAATCACGCCATTTTCCCTAATATGGGGTAAACAGAAATCACACCCGTAGCCAACTTTTCACCTCGCGAGAAATTAGACATGCCCGAGGTTACCATGCTGCCGCCATTTTGGTACGAAAGAGTGGTACGAGTGTTGCATGTTATGGAATTATTCTTCAAGAATAAAAGCTGTACATACAATACCTTAGTTGCCTCTTGCGACACGTCGGTAGAGAAGAGGTAGGTGCTATTCTACTATGCCGGACATCCATCACTATGATCTGACATCAGCCTCGAAATATTTTCATTTCTCCATAATGCTGGTTTCCTCACGATGCCTAATACTTATTGTAAGATTTTAAGTAACTTCATCTCTAAATTTGTTAAAAATATTAATGTAAATTCTTCTAATTAAAATGATATCAGTAGATTAATGCTTTTTAATTAAAAATCTAAAACTCATTGGATGCTATAAAAGCGTGTTTTTTTAGTTTTTTTTAATTTTTTTTTTGTTACAAACTATCTTAAGACGATGGCCTCTATAACAAGTAATATATTAGCGCCATCTATAGAGTAATTTAGTTAAACTGTTTTTTATTTTATTACAAACTAATTTAAGGCGATGGCCTCTATAACAGGTAATATATTAGCGCCATCTATTGAGTAATTTAGTTGGATTTTCTATAAAAGCGTGTTTTTGACAGGTGTGCAAAATTTGTATTAAATCTGATCGTTCAAAGTAGTAGAAAAACGAGCCCTAAGCAGTCGGTTACAAACAAACATACAAACATACACACAAACAAACATACAAGTGAAACTAATATAAAGTGTGTAAAAATGAAACATATCTGACATCACCAGAGGGTCCTCCATCGCCAAGCAAAATGTATAATTATTTAACACTACAAGTCTTGCTATTTGCAAACAATTATTGTGAAAGTGTCATCATCATCATCATTTCAGTCTATCTTAGTCTACTGTTGAACATAGGCCTCCCCCATTGTGAAAGTATAGCTAGTTAAATTAATAAATTATTAGATTGTAAATGATTGAGTATAATTTTATTATTATAATTAAGAGTCCCTAACATTTATACATAAATATTGTCATTCAAATATTCTAAAGCCCTTAGAACGAATCATATTTCGTTTCAGATTTGGCAACACCACGTGACTATAGATCCGACAAATTGATGCATCATAAATAACGTCTATAGCATATTTTTAGCCGCGGTAGCTCAGGGGCCGGGCGCTTGCCTTCTAATCTTGCCTTTAAATTTCATAGTACGCTAACGACTCGAGTTCGACCCCATGTGCCGGCACCTCTAAAAATGTTTTGCAATTGTAGTGCTGCTTTACCGGGTGCTCAGCGGTGAAGGAAATCATCGTGAGGGAACCTGTATAAAGTGAGGAAATATGTGAAATTAAAATATTTCCAAGACATGTGAAGTCTGCCATTGGATGTAAACCCTCTCAGAAATGAGAGGAGGTATGTGCTCAGCGGTGGGACATTTATGAGCCCTTAAAAAGTTTTACTGTTGACTATATACTTAAGTTGGTTGAACTAATAATATGCGTATTACACAATTATGGCACTAGCTGGTATTTGATTCAAAGACGTTTTTACTATACGCTGCAGTGATATACAAAAATGCTGTCAAAAATATTAATATTCCTGTTAACCATTTTAACTCTCACTCTGCTCTCATCTGCTGCGACATCTTGTTTGGCACCTTATACATTTATATATTGGCGACAATAATGTTTATATACTATGTACGTAGTATATTTTGAATCATATCAAATCCCAATATGTGGTATCTCCCTACCCTAATGGGAACTAGGCGTGACTCTATGTATGTACGAGTATCTATCAAATCTTATGGAATTATAGAGGCATGTATAAACAAATCTATACATAAATACATAATTAAAAAGTAAATTGATCGTGTCTGTACTTACACGATACAAAATTAGTAATTTTGTGATTGAGAGGGCTAAAAATAAGTACATTTCATTCATTTTTAGAATAGTCTGTCTGTCTGTTTCTTTGTGAACGCAACACATCTAAAGCATTAAATGAATTTAAAGGACTCAGTAAGAAAATCATTAACAATAACATTAATTCTTTGTTGTTATTAAAATAGTTATACTGTATCAAAAGTTATGAGTATTTGAAAAATTTAAGTTTTCTAATCATGTTGTCGGCTCATTTTACGCGGGTTAAACCGCGGGGTTCAGCAAGTCTTAACATAAGAAATTTCATTTGTGAAAATATATTTTATTTTTGCTTCTTCGATGATCGATTAATGCCTTTCAATTATTCAACAATATAAAATTTTCTGAGTCCAAAAATGATGTATCGGTTGGAGTTGGTTGGCTTTTAATTTTATTTCTCGATCCATCACCGTCATGATACTATTCAATAATTTAAATAAAGAAGAGTTTTACTTAACTTTTATATAGCTAGTGTATATCTGTATGAGCTCAGTAAACTTATTTTTATTACGTTGCCATAATAATCACATACATTATAAATCTTACTCATATTCTGAATAAACTGTGAAAAGTATGTTTGCACGTTTGTTACTGTATCGCGCTCTAAGGATACTATACTAAGATAATATACGAGTAGATATAAAATAAAATAACATCTTATTAATGTTCCACTGCTGAACACAGGCCTTTTCTCATTCCAATGATCTAGAGCCGGGAAATTCATTCCAACTCCAATTTTATTTTTTTATTTTACAGTATCGAAGCGGACGTATAATAGTAAGTGAATAAATAAATGGCATTATCATCATTTCAGCCTATCACTAGTCCACTGCTCAACATAGGCCTCCCTCACAGATTACCACAAGCTTGTAGCTCTCATTTGGGGGGCTTTGCCGTAGTTGTCACGCTTGGCAGGCGGGTTGGCAACCGCATTTTCTTTATTCAGATGTTCCAGGAAGATGCGGCTGCCCATGTTATGGTTTAAATTTTTCCCTTTGTCGTATTTTCGGACACCCATGGGATGAGATATCCATCTCTCGCGGCTTAAGAGAATCTACCATCCGGTACTCGTAGATTATCTTAAAATTATACATAAATGTTATGATTACATTTTCAATAATTAGTTCTTAATGGACTTGGAATATCAATATCTAGGTATTTATTTATTTAATAGCTAGAATGTCGTATAGATAAGTTGACGATTTCTGAAAAAAATTTCAGCATAGTCACCCAGATAAATTACGATTTACTCGTATAAGTTTTTTGTTCTGGATTCACTGAGACCGCACTGTTTCTCTCTGTGTTGCAACACGCAATGTCTAGGCTTTCCATTGGATTGAGGAATGAGGCGTCTGTCTCTTTGTTTTAGCGAACACGAGTAATAAAGTAAATGTTTTCTGAAATTTCTTTAAGTAATCAACGTAATTCATGACACGTAGATACGTGTCAAAATAAATCAGAACGACGACATTATAATTCGCTATTTTATCGTATGGCAAAATATTAACACACCTGCATTTTATATCATGAAAGTCATTTTTATATATAAGTTTATGTTATAATTTGTTACAAATTTATATAAAATAACAATATAATAAAAAAATACATCTTAGAAATTAGGAATTACAAATATCTCACTTATCCGTTTTGTAGTTACCGCGAATGTCTGAGAGTTATGTATACAAGTCGTTTTATAGATAGTCGCCGTGTGGTGGCGGCTTAAGAGAATCTGCCATTCCATCTCATCCCGTGAGTATCGACAGAGGAAAAATGAAAACCAGGAGATGGACAGCAGCATCTTCCTGAAACATCTGAATAAACAAACTGCGGTAGCCAACTCTCCTGCCAAGCGTGGCTACTATAGCAAAATCCCCCCAAAATTAAAGGAAAAAACTTTTGTGGTAATCTATGGGAGTGGCCTTTGTTCAGCAGTGGACTAGTGATGGGATGCTATGATGATGATAATAGACTGTCGATAAATTTCGCAAAATAACAATTGCCTATTTCAGAGGTCATTTCATGCAATATAATGTTATTAACATTAATTCAGGCTTCATTTAAAGAAAGTGTGTCTGTGAGTGTGCATTGTCGAGAAAAGATAACCAAATCAACATATAAAGATTATATGGGGTCCATCCCCGTATAGCACATTTGAACACTATTATACATACATATATGTATGACTGGAGCAGAGATATTAAATCAAACCGCATTTGCACATTGTCTATATGATCAATGGTCAGGAAATGAAATTCGATACATCGCCGGCAGCTTCTGTGGCAAATATTATTCGCCGACAATACTAAGCTTTGAAACATGGCTATCATGTAGTACCTATATATGTTCACACGAAATAATCTAACATATAAGCGAATTATAATTTCTACGTTGCTCACATATGTATTAGTCACCATATAGGGCGACTCCGCGCAGTGTTTTAGCAATTGGCTTCAGGTATGGATCGCATGTTTGATTCCCGACCGGGACTTTTATTTGTCTGGCTTACGAATTATTGACCTGTAGTTACGAATTATTCCTGATTTGGGGGTTTGTACATGTCCAATTATTGTCTGACTTTATTGATTTAATATTTATGAAACTATTCACGGTTCCACGTACTTATAATTGGGTTGTGATTTATTAACGTAACCCAAGTATTAATTAAATTATATGTAAATTGTAACCCATGTATAAACTGAAGAAAGTGTATTACCCTATTTACGTCGGACACAACAGAGCATTCAGCAAGATTCTCAATCTCAGGTCGACCTCCTTTTACCGACTATCCTTTTACCACGATTGAGATTTCAATCGCGATATCGATATAGGTAGGCGTAATCACTGGGCATATGAGACTTAAAAACTGATGTCTCAGGGTGACGGGCACCGTGTCGTGTCACACAGAAATGTTCTGGGTGGGTTATAGGCAGACGTTGCACTTACCATCAGGTGAACGTTTTGCTCGTTCGCAAATAACAATAAATTCAAACAAATTAACTGCGGTTGTCAACACGCCCGCCAAGCGTGGCAAGTATGGCAAAATCCCCGCAATCTATGGGAAGGCCTATATTCAGCAGTGGACCTTTGATGGGCTGAGGTGGTGTTAGTGGTGGATGTAAAAATAAACTTATTTTTTTATTTTGTTGTGAAATGTGTTATAGTGAAATTTAAGTGCTGAGTCGGATGCCTTTTCGTTTCTGCAATATGTTAATTAGATAATTATTTAAAGTTTTTTTTTTTTTTTTTAATTTCATGCATTACATACATACAATCACGCCTTTTTACCATTTAAGGGGTAGGCAGAGACCACACACGTAGCTCACTTTACGCCACACGGTAAACGAGACGCGACGGGTGGCGAACAACGTCGCCGCCAATTTGGTATAAATCAAAAGAAGTTTTACTACGCGTTGCGTTCCCATGACGAGTTAACATTTTGTAATATATTGAATTTTCTTGCGCCTGAAGCTACTGCGAGTATGAGAGTTGAGAATCTACCACCTCATCTCATCCCGTGGGTGTCGTAAAAGTCGTCAAAGGGAAAATGAAAACCAGGTGATGGGTAGCAGCATTTTCCTGGAACATCTGAATAAATAAACTGCGGCTGCCAACACGCCTGCCAAGCGCGGCAACTATGGCAAAATCCCTACAAAGTGAGCGCTTCAAATTTTTGTGGCAATCTGTAGGGGAGGCCTATGTTCAGCAGTGGACTAGTGATAGGCTGAAATGGTGATGATGAATTGTCGTAACGAATAAAATGCTTTTCAATTTTTTAATAGTAATGTGTGAATAGAACAAAACTCGTACGTACACTTCACGATAACTTCGCTAAACTTTTTTTTTTAATTTAATTTGACACGTTGGTCTGGAAATTATTTTTCGTATATGCGGCCATCGTAAATTTTATAATGAAACACCTTGTTAGCAGTATCATTCTGTAAAACAGAATAGAAGATTTTTTTGCTTGTTTCAGTCGTAGAACGTAATTTTACGCGGGCTGCGCACGAATATTAAAAATTTAAGTTAATAAGCAAAAACGTTGAACTTTGTTTTTGTAGCGAGACGTAATAACATAAACACAGTTTCATTATTTTTCTAAAATGCATATTTAAAGAAGAAAGTTTTTTTCTTCTCTTTACTTTCACATGCAAAGGATTTTTTCGAATACTGGTGGTAGGATCCTAGGATGCAGTTATCCGTCTAGGTAGGTACCACCTCAGGGCCAGTTATTCTGCCGTGAATCAGTAGTGTGCTAACATTACTGTGTTTCGCTTCGAAGGGCTCTGTAAGTTAATGTGATTATTGATCATACGAGACTTAAGAACTGATGTCGTCGGGCGCAGTGTGGTTTCACACTGTAATCTTCTGGATAGCATTGCATTTGTTATGGGCAGACGTTGCACTTGCCATCACGTGAACGTTTTTCTCGTTTTGTCACTTTCTCCAATAAAAAAGCATTTCATAAACAGAAGTGGACGTAATTTTACGCTAAATTTCATGACAGTTTTGTTTACAATGACTACCGTGTGGATGTTGGAATCCCAGCCGGAGCCAACATTTGTGCTAAACACAAATTATTGGTTTTCGGATGTGGTTGTGGTGTGCATGTAAAGTATGCGTATGTAAAACGCAAACACGATACAGGAGAAATAATGCAATACTGCTGTTATGCTATTTGGCATACTACTACTAGGTTTTTGAGGCGATGCTGTGGAATATTCTGCCAGTCCTCTATTAGAGCTTCTTTCATTTCACGTAGCGTGATTCGCGGCGGATTCCGCTGACGTACACGTCGTCCCAATTCGTCCCATGCTCAATGGGGTTTAAGTCTGGGCTGCATGCTGTCCACTCCATGCGCGTGATACCGACTTCTTGAAAATAGGCAAACACTATCTGAGCTGTATAGGCGGGCATTGTCTCGCATAAAAACGGCATTCTCGCCCATGTCCACTGAAAGTGGACCAACGTAGTCATTTAGAATTTCAGTGACATATCTGTCTGCAGTTAAAGTTCCATTTTCTATCACCACTAGCTCAGTGCGGCTTTCGGAAAAAATCCCACCCCACACGTGAACAGAGCCTCCACCATATGGTACTTTTTCTTCTATACAGGCGTGTAGCGCTCCCCCGGTCTTCTGTACATTCTTTTCCTCCCGTCGTGCTTGTATAAACAGAATCAAGACACGTCCGAAAACTTAACTCTTGACCAGTCATTCAGAGTCCACTTCTCGTGTCGTCTACCATAACCCAACTTTGAGTTTCTGTTGTGTCTTTTTAGTTTTAGGTCATTTGCAGGTCTCAATGGCTTTAAATTTGCTTCAGCCAGACGCCGTCTTAATGTATCCGTACTCAGATTGTTTACTCCAGCTCGTAAATGATGATTCTTTACTTCAACGGCAGTGAGAAAGCGATTTCTCAAAATTGTTGAAACCATATAATGATCCTCCCGCGCTGTCGTGCACCTTATTCGGCCTGTTCCTGATCTTAGAAGATTGGGTCCAGTTTCATAGAAAGGCTGAATTTTTTTTTTATTTTTAATAGAAACTGGAGTACTCGCTGAACTACAGAAAGAATCACACCAACACAAAAGTTCTCGTTGAATTTCACTGACTGTGTTCTACTTCACGCATTGTCAGGATCCTCATACATTCTTCAGGGGTTAACGATATGACGACTTCAGAAAAATAAAATTTATAAGGCAGAGACACCATATTTATAACTTTTTTGCTTGCAAAACTAAAACAAACGATTGAACGAACGAATTGATTTGATTTTTTGGTACTAAATTCAAAAACGGCCATTATTTAACATTTTCAGTTTTTCATACAATTAACAAAAATAAATAAATATGTTTTATACATTATTTTATGTGGCAATAACTATTCTTTAATTTAGTCTTTATTTCATGAAACTAGGTCAGGTACTTTTGAAGATATTGAAGATTTATTAACCGACCCTTTTCCTTTGCGGTCTAGTGTAGATGATCATTTTCGCTATGTCGTCGCTGTATATTTACATATGCAACCCCGCTTACATTTATTGCATTAATCTCGTTCTCTTTGCTTCAAAGGAAACCCTCATAACTAATTTAATTATACATTTCAAACTTGTCTCCTAAATTGCGAAATGCCTCCGCACTGTCAATATTAAACGTATTTCCATTTTAATGCCGTGTCGTACTAACGCGTTGATGGTGGTCTTATTACCAAATAGTTTAGATTACAAACTATAACTTATGTGTCGTTACAGCTGCTAGTAATTACATGCATACATACAGTCACACCTTTTACCCATATAAGGGTAGGGGTAGGCAGAGACCACTCACGTAGCCCACTTTTCGCTCTCGCCGGAAGGAAACGTGACGGTTATCGAACCCCGTCGCTGTAATTTTGATACAAGTCAAAAAATTCTTAATTGCCATTGCGTTTATTCTGCACGAATGAAAGCTGTGCGTACAACTTTAGTCGCTTCTTACGACACCTCGGTAGAAAAGAGTTAGGTGCTATTCTCAGCTCCCGGACACCTATCAGAATATTTATACAGACACCCGTTTATAATATAACTATTACGGGACGTCGGCCGATTGATTTCTGTATAAAATTAAATAGTAATGGTTTGTTTACCCGGGTTAGCACAGTAGTATCCTTGACGGACTATCTCGTCCCATGAATATTGTAGAAGACATTTAATGAAACTAAATTTTACTTATTTTATCCCGTATGTTTTAATTACATATTATCTTAAATTACGAGCGCTTTACAGCGTCCACGGTTCTTAAGAGTTCCATGAAAAGATCATGAAACTCTTAAATTCGCATAAAAATGTTTGGAGCCGCTGCGTTGAAGTCGATTTTTTGATAAAATAATTATTATTAATGACACAATTTTAAATCTAGGTTAGAAAATCAGTGTTAAAGAAATTTAAATTGCCAGTGTTTTAGTTTCACGAGAAAATAGTAGGTTGTTGGCGAAGTGTGAAAGTCGAGTGGGTACATATTTTCACTTTGAAGTGTCCTCTTAGAGCCGCCTCGTGCGAGTGACTACCAGAGTTATCGCTCTTGAAACAAGTGTTGCTACGTTTCAGCAGACTTCGTTTTATTGCGGCTCGATAAGCCGCTTAGTTAGAATTAAGTAAATTGAATTGCTTTTGAGTTCACTCAACGACAATAAATTATTATTTCTCACTTAGAAATTTAATTAGATTTTGGCAGCATGCTGAGACTGTTCTAGCTTTATTTGATTACAAAAATTGGTGGTGCAAAATATAATAAAGAATGTATAAATAAACCCCTGACATATTATCTATCAAGGTATTTACCTATTTGCTGTTTAGTAACATAACGTATGTACTCGTACATACATACTTAAGATCACGACTGTATCCCATAAGGGGTAGTCAGAGACTGGGCACTCACTGCAAAAACAGATGACTGCCAATATCCACGTTTCACCAAAACAATATAATGCACTTGGTGTGATAGGTGGTGAGCCCATCGCAACCATGCGCTGTTGGGTGCACAGTGCAGTTTAATTCCTTACTCGCCTTTTACGAGATCCATTGGATGAGATGGAGTGGTAGTATTCTTTTAACGAGCCGCCACCACACGGCTATGAAATTTTAATTATTTCGTCAAATAATTATAATAAGAATTATTATGAATGTGCCTTTAATACCTAAATGACTGGTTTCCATTAATTATTTAATAGATTACTTATTGCATTAACTTAATTATCTCACTTTGTTATTCTTTCTTACCTTGTGTTACTGATTCCCAAGTTTTCCTATTTAGTTACTTATTTTTAAAAGTGCGTTGCCTGACAAAGACTATTTATGTGTAAGGTGTTACCTAATCTTAAGAAATTTGATAATTTCCTAACAGTCCGTTAAAGAAAATTCCTTACATAAATTGGGATGATTTTACTGGATTGGATTTGCCGTGTGGTGGCGGCCTAAGAGAATCTATCCCATCCCTTCCCGTGTGTGTCGTAAAAGTCGACAGGTACAATTAAAACCAGAAGATGGGCAGTAGCATTTACCTGTAACATCTGAATAAATAAGCTGCGGTTACTAACCCGCCTGCCAAGCGTGGCAATTATGGCAAAATCCCGCCAAAATGAGAGCTAACGCGAAACTTTAACGAAACTTTTGTGGCAATCTATGGAGGACGTCTATGTTCAGCAGTGGACAAGTGATACGCTGAAATGATGATGATGATGATAATAGAAATGGTTATTTCCATGGCGGAGTAACCATTTCCATTATCATCATCATTGCTGGCAATGGGAAGCCATGGGATTTTCGTTGCTTATATCTCCTTAGTCGACTTTTACGACACCAACTCGGCGAAATGTGGTGACAGATTGTTAACAATGCTATCACACGGCCCATATTCAAGTTTTTTTTAGATATTCTTTATTTTATTTGTTGATTAAAAAAAATTGTTTTGAAAAAACAAAGTCCCTCACGGGGATTATTCCTGTATCATGAATGTGTTTTAGAAACACAAATTTATCATGCATATCCGATATCCAACAATTTGTGTTTTATCACAAACGTTGGTTCCGGCTGGGATTTGAACATAGGTCATATGTAGAATTCAGATACTCTGACCACGAGGCCACGTCTGCATTTGATAATCAACTTTGCAGTGTTTTTTTTTAAATATATATGCAAGAGAATTTTTAGAATTCATGACGAAAAAAACAAATATTTAATCTCAAAAACCTGTGCAATAAATTTCAAGCAGCAAAGATTAACCGCCCTCTGTACCTCACTTTGTTCATTTTTATTCATTCAGCATTCACGCCAACGTAGCCAAATGTATTCATGGGGAAATTCAGTGGAAAATTTAGCAAAAAGTTCCATTTTGAATATACACCTACTACCATACGTATACTTCTGTATGTAATCGGATGTTTATTCAGTGAGAATAACTAATTCGCGGTCCTGGGTTCGAATCTAATGCGAATGTGACGTTATATCTGACTGATCACTTATCGCTTGTTCGTAATTTCGTTTTGGGGAAGGTGACGACGAACGTGTCTTCGTGTTTGCTTACGGTACCACAGTATATTGTGGAATTGGTCAAGAGAACACCATCGCTTCTGTATTGATAGATAAATTAATGATTGCTAATTCATCTTTATTAAGAAAGACACTGAGTTGAATTTTGAAAAGTTGGAGTCTTTTACGTAGGCATTTCTAAATCCTGGATTTGTTTCACTAATTTTTGAAATAAAACGATGCGCTTGTTCAGCCTATTTATAAAACGAAAGCCGTGGCAGCTCAGGTACCGATGGCCTTAAACTTCATAGTACGCGACTGACCTGAATTCAATCCCCAGTGCCGGCACCTCTTATATTGTTTTGCAATTTTACTTGCTGATATAGCACATTTTCAACGCTGAAGAAAAATATATCGATGACATGCGAAGTCCGCCAACTTGTATGGGAGCAGTATGGCGGACTACTCTTCAAAGTTTCAAAGCCTACTCAGAAAATGAGAAGAAGCCTGTGCTCTACTGTGGAACATTTATAGGCACATATCGGGACATCTGTCACCTCAGTCCCCCCGTGACCATGGGTGCTGTAAAGCACTCGAAACGTCGGGTTATAAATAATAAAATTAAACGCGATAAAATCCGTAAAATTAGTTTCTTTTAAATTTATAGGCTGTTCATACTAGTGGTTCCATTCTTAAAAAACACTACTGTAATGCAGTCGACAGTTTTCGATGGCATTCAGAAATGGTGGGATCGGACATGAGAACATCATTTGAGCTTTACCATGGAAAGGCCTATCGCTGTCGAAACTATGTATATCAGTGTAAACTACAAAAAACATTCATTGATAGATTATAGCCTAGTAGTTAGCGCACCTGTCATCTACGCTGCGGGTCCTGCGTCGAATCTCAGCCAGAGCCAACTTTGGTGCAAAACACAAATTGTTGGTTTTCGGGTCTGTGAAGCATCATTTTTTTATGAAGAAAAAAAAACAAAATGTCTTGTGAAAAAAGGCACTGCTGACAGGATTCC
This sequence comes from Luehdorfia chinensis, assembly GCA_019845155.1. Classification (NCBI taxonomy): domain Eukaryota; kingdom Metazoa; phylum Arthropoda; class Insecta; order Lepidoptera; family Papilionidae; genus Luehdorfia; species Luehdorfia chinensis. Next base: position 4,748,798 of record JAHVAK010000125.1, read on the forward strand.
GATGCAAAAATCCGTCTAGGTAGGTACCACCGCAGGGTCAGCTATTCTGACGTGGAGCAGTAGTGTGCGCTAGTAGGTGCTGGTGTAATTCCTGGGCATATGAGACTTAAGAACTGATATTGAGGACGGGCGCTGTGTGGATAGGCGTTGCACTTACCAACAGGTACTATTTGCTCATCTTCTTACTTTCTTTTATAAAAAGGGTCATACGAAATATATACATAGATATTAAAAAAAAAATATTGTTGAGTATTCGAAATTAAAATATTTTATAATTATAAGTAACTGATTTCACTGCTGGTTTTCACCATCGCACGTTGCAGCAGAACTAAAAATTCCATCGTCACCACCTTGATGGTTGGCACTCCACTACAGTGCATTTTTCACGCAATTTTCTGCGACGCACGACCACTTTATGGAATCGGCTTTCCGCTACTGTTTAGGGACTTTCAGTAAGAGAGTTTTAGGTACAGCATTTATTATGGACAGACACTGTACTCACCATCTGGTGATTTGGTCATCTCGTCACTTTCTTCTTTGGCTGGATTTTGTTGTTCCTCTGTTACATACATACATTCATAAGATCACGACTGTATCCCATAAGGGGTAGTCAGAGACTGGGCACTCACTGCAAAAACAGATGACTGCCTCAATCCACGTTTCACCAAAACAATATAATGCACTTGGTGTGATAGGTGGTGAGCCCATCGCCACCATGCACTGTTGGTGCACAGTGCAGTTTAACTCCTTACTCGCCTTTTACGAGATCCATTGGATGAGATGGAGTGGTAGTATTATTTTAACGAGCCGCCCCCACACGGCTCTCCTCTATTAATGTAGTTTATTCTCATTGTATTTTTATTTATCTGTATTCTCCAAGGATTAGCAAGTTGAAGTGTCAATGGGTCGTCCATACAGCTCCATCCATCATATAGAACCGATACAGCCTGCACCGTTTTGCGGGAAGTCGATGCTGCATCCGTGTTTTGTAGCTATTTATGGGGGAGGCCTATGTTCAACAGTAGACAAGTGATAGCGGATATGATGATGATGATTCTCAATGTTCGGGAAAATGGCGCCTATTTATAAAGTAAATTTTTGTGAAAGATTATTCATAAATTTGCAACTGGTCAATTTACGAAAGGCAAACTTTGCGAGTATTCACAACATGAGATACATTACATAAATCTGCAAACATACATACTATTTTCCTATGTTAGCTATTTTTCAGCCATTTAAATAACAATACAAAAGCAGATTCCAAAGCGCCCAAATGAAAATCAAATTCAAGCCACACAAAACATGGAATCATTAATTCTGGATAGCAAACTAAAACACAAAATAACCAATCTCGTTAAATTTTATAATAAAATATTCAACCAACTCTGTTTTATTCCATTACGCGAGTGTCATAAAACTCGACTAAGAGATTATCCACGTGGCTTATGAAATATTGCGGAATAAGTACTTCAAAATATGCCTGACCGGAATAAAAAGCGAAAGTCTGATACTGCAATCGCCGATTCGCGTGCCAATTCGTGACGTTTACTGCTTATCGTTTTATGTCCAACGACCAACTTACTGCTTAGAAAGATAATGGCGATTGACCCTATATACATGAAAATCACGTTCCTTAGCCACCTGCATCTTAACTTCTCAAAAATTTTAATAGGTCTTCGCTCCACCTAGCGGTTGCACTACACTAATTGCCTATACGATTTATAAAAAAACTTTAATTTCACTGATCATTGTTAGCTCGCTGGCAGAGCGCTGTGGGCGCTTAGCCGAAATCTTTATGACCGGCCTCGGCTCATGATGATGAGGATGACCTGCGCAAGGGCCCCCTAGAGGGGACCTCGGCTTGGACTATCTGATTGATATGTGTGCGAGCGTAACTGACTCAAGGGTGCCCAAGGGGACCGGCCTCGGCTCGGTCAGTTACTTCAATCGGAAGGCTTTTTTTCCCCAAAAGTTATTAGTTCTGCGAGCTCTTCAGTCAGCTCGGGTATGATACTGTACTTCAGGATACTGATCCAATCAATGTGGGAAAAACTTTGTTCAGCCGTGGGTTCGCGATAGGTTGCTTTGATGCAGATGATGATAACATCATACACATTATGATTCGATTAACTTAATTTTTAATACAAAAATCTGGTAGTGTTAGTAAGTTACTATCCAATAGTATCTGGTCTATTACATTCCACCCCTAGCCGTCACGGAATGGAAATCCATTATAGATTATTTATGGAGTGGCCGCAAAAATATTTATCTGTGTCGATAATGCGTCGGTCGACGGCGCGCCCGCGGCTTTGTCCGGAAATGAAAGCCTTCTGTTGTCGCTTTCGATTTTCCTAAGTGTTAAAAAGGAAAAGATTTGAATATTAGATATAGTCTGTTATGTTAAAATACATATGAATACAGATTTTTTTATAAGCATTACCTTAAATGCTACTTAAAAGTAAGTCACAAAATGTCAGGAAAGAATATGACAATCTATTGCTTAAACAGACGATTTACATTTTAGTTATTTCTATTTCTTTGTCATTCTTCTTCAAATATATTTTTCAACTGGATAAGGATTTCTTGTGTAAACGAGATAACTATATGTATACGGGAATCAATCCCGCGACCCGTAGTCCGGATACCAACCGCTTAGCCCAGTGGCTACTAACGAGTTGATTTCATAATTAGACAGTTAAATTCTTACTTGAATAATAATGGATCTTTGGATTGTAACAATATTTATATAAAAAACACATATTTGTTTATTTTAGGGTCTATTCTTAGCCTTTGTTAGTAATGTCAAGCAATCGATCTTTTACGTATTTTTTACTATACCGTGTAAATTTTATATTTTCAAAGCCGTTTATATTTAAAAGCATTAGTTAGTCGCGGACTTGACGTTTCCTCGAAATGTTTTTAGTTCTCAGTTATGCCAGTTTTCTCACAATGTTTTCCTTCACCGCTGAGCTCACGGTAAAGCAGCACTTAAAATAGCAGAACAATTTTAGTGGTGCCGGTACCAGGGATCGCCTTAATTTATAAGTCACTAGTGTACTTATGAATTAAGGCCATCGCCCTTCCCTTGTGCTATGACGGTTCCCTGTATCAATTCCTAGCGAATTCAGTTAAATCCTTTGTGTTTGCGCTAAAACTTACCGCACTGTTATATTCACTGTGTAGACGCTAACTTTTAGTTGTTAACTGAAAGATGCTACAGATTTTCACCAAAATCTGAGTACATTGTCATCATATTTACATTATACACCATATTCTAAAGGATGCTACCCATAGTAAATTGTACAATACGTGTCTGTCAATACTACGACGGCGCATATTTCAATAACATCGGTATGTACAGTGAGCAGGAAATGAAATTCTGTGTACCGCGGACGGCTTTGCGGTGCACCCAATGTTGCCGGTCTAATTTGCATGTTTAACAAAATTGTAACACGATTTGAATGGTATGATGAAATAAATTAATCTGGTAACGTTCACATGGGTATAAACTAAAATAATAAGCGAATGAAACGAAAAAAATCTTGAAATCTTAAAATTTTAAAAATACTATTGTAAGCTTGTAAGATTTTATTACTCTCATTTCTAATTATTTAAAGTGATTTACCACTGACTTTTCACGATATCTCCGAAACTACAAGACAATAATGACATAAGTATTCCTTATTCGATATAGTAAGAACGGATTATACGAACATTTACTCCTAAACGGGTAAACGGACTGGATACATTGAGGCTAGCGAACACAGAGTTCTTCATGTGGTAGGCACTACTTTTTCTTCAGTAGCATGTCGATAGTCCACATAAGCCTCTCTCAAGATTTTTTAGGTATTTCCCTTAGTTGATTTTTTATAATTTCAGCCCGTCACAAGCCATTGCTGAACGTAAGCCTCCCCCATGGATTTGTGGGATTTTGCTATAGTTTCTACGCTTGATAGACTAGTTAGCAACCGCTGTTTGTTTATTTAGATGTTCAAGGAAGTTTTTTTTTTATTTTATAAAGTGACGGAACGAGCAACACGTTCACCTGATAGTATGTGCAACGTCCGCCCACAACAAATGCTGTGTCACCCAGAATATTTCTGTGTGACACCACACTGCGCCCGTCAACTTGAGACATCAGTTCTTAAGTCTCAAATGCCCAGTGATTACGCTAGCTCACAGTGCCCTTCAAACCGAAACACAGGAGGTAATGCTTGCACACTACTGCTTCACGGCAGAATAACGCTCTGGGGTGGTACCCATCACAGTCAGCTTTTAATTTTCTCTCTGTCGACTTTTACGAAAATCACAAAATGTAAATTGTACTTTTACGCCGATTACAATTATTTATTTTATTTAAATATAAACGGTCGGAACCAAGTACATTAATCAAAGACAAAAGAGATCACGGGATAACAGACGGGGACTAAAATTGAATATTGAAGTTAAGTTGTAATTATTATATATTTAGGGATTACAAGTATTAATGGGTTTATAATGTTCGAGTATCATTGTCAGAGAAAATGCCCGAATTTTAGACCTAGAATACGGTTTGAGATGCGTTTAGTGTCTCTATTGGAGCCACTATGACATTATCTTCTTTATTATGCAGATATTTAGCTGATAGTTACTAGTTATCTTTCTTGTTTCTCCTGCTGCACTTTTTCTCTTTACTCTTTTATCTATCTCTTCTTCTTCTTTGCAATACTCAAATTTCACTTCCATTTTGTACATAGAGGAGTAATGGTCCCCACAAAAACATATGGTGGTGAATGTCAGGTATGGCAAAAGAAGCATTACAGTAAGATTAATGCTGTGGAAAAGATAAGTCTGAGAAGTAAAGCTGCAATGACTATGCTGGACAAAGTGCGGAACTTTGCGGTGCCGTAGAATATGTACTGACAAAGATAGGAAGAGGGATGATTAGATGGTTTCGACACATAGAGAGGATGGATGAAAGAGTAACAGAAAGATTCATGTGGTGAGTTTTAATTAGACAGGGTCGACTTATCACAATCAGATCGAAGATGTGTCAAGGAAAGGCCATGTCAACAGTACCCGCAACCGACACGCTTGTATGAAAATGCTCATTAAAGTAAAAGAAGCGAAAGACGTGTGTCAGGATCGCAGCAAGTGGAGAGATGTGGTCTCTGCCTATACCAATAGTAAAGAGGCGTGACTACATATGTACGTAGGTATTCTGGTTCAGCAACTTTCATACCGCTTCGTAACTTTTATTTATAGAAATAATATTTCCATGATTATATCTCATATGATAACCATATTTGTTTTCATGCTTTCGAATCGAATCACAGAAAGTATTCAAAGGTCTCGGTTGTTAGCTGGTTGTTGTTACATCTAGGCTTTTATCAGGAGTAAATTAATAAACACTCGAGAAATGTAATCATCGGATTACTTATACTAAAACGTCATCTTACTTTTGCATAGAAAAAAATTAAGAAGCCATAAAGGCGATGTATTCTAGTTATCTGTTTTCTGATCTTCCAACGCTGTTATATCATACACGAATACGCAACACAACATCTTAAGTAAAATATTTCATCTACAGGCCGACTCCTTGGTACACAACTGAGTTCATTGAGCATAGTGCTGAGGTCATCAAGACCTTACGAGAAGCGGTAGATCGCTTCTCATAACCAAGGGCGGCGCGGCGGCCACGGGGTGGACCTACCTTGAAAGGTAAAATCTTGAGGTGATGCTCACGATTATTACCTGATACATGCTTAAATGATAATGGAGAACTCTACCGCTAAGATAAGAATCGTCGGGAAAGCAGAGCTGAAGCCTCTGATCTGATGATGATAAAAGCTTAGATGACTTGTGAATGCTGTTGCGCAAGGTGGGGCTGCTCAAAAATGAGATGATGTACAACATATTAAATTTGCTTAGAGCCTTAAGAACTTTATCATAATTTCTCTGTTTCCTTCGTAGTAATGGATTTCCAGATTTTTTTTATACTAAAATAAATTTTATCTTTACAAAAATATTAGAAGTATTTTAAATAGAACACGTAAATTGAGAAAGAGAATATCACACAAGGTTTTCTTAATCCAAATTTAACCTAAGATTCCTTAAGCTGACATTATTTTCTTTGGTTTCATCCTGTTTTCTTATTTACGGACGCTAAGTAGATTTATCTCGTGGAATACTAATGCTGTGGATTTGCATTGATCAATGGCAAAAAACAAAACACATTTCCACTGGTAACGGATCAGAATTTCATATTGTACTTTGTATACACAAATCTTTTTTTTTATACATTATATGTAATCTCCAGTTGAGTTTTTTACGCTGTCTTCAGATTAACGTGTAAGTCGTAATAAGTCGTGACATTGCGAAGTTTTTATCAAAAAATTAATGAATTTAGTATTTACCCCTAGAAGTAAAACATTAGCAATCTTCGAACTTTTATATTATAAACAACTATTTACTGTAATATTACAACTTTGCTTTCGTGGCTCTCTATTTAAAATTGGCTATGTAAAACTTACACTAGTTTCGTGAAATAGTTTTTTTAACCTACCTATGTAGCTAGCTCCCATTTGTGAATGCTTACAAGTATTGTATGTGTAAATACATCTAGGACAAATAAAGAAAATTCAAAAAAATTCAAAAAAAATTCAAAAAACCGTACCATATAATTTTGACTGGTAGGTGTCTAGAATAATCTATAAGTATTTTATTTATGAAAAAAGATACACGTAATTGCAAATTCAACTAACTCTTCTTATATCCAACAGCTGTGCCTCTATGCTTAAAAGACAAGTCATTTTGATGCCTTCACCTAGACAAGTTATGACAACCAAAAATTTCAATTTCAAGTTTCATTAAATAAGCTAAAAATGTAACTGTCTTTATTCTGAATTTATATATTTATTAATACTCAGCGTTTATGTTACACATTTACGGCAATTGTGCTAACTAATTTAGTTTCGAGCGCCGGCGTCAACGACGTCCGGCAAACTGCACTGAACGCTAAACTAAGTGCACCTTAACGTAGTTATGTTCTTAGTTACTCGTAACTGAAAGATTACACAGCATCCAGCGCAATTTAAACACTGATTTATGAAGAAATATGAAATATCTGCATGCAATTTAATTATTTTCAATTGTTACCGTGTATGGCCGGTTTTAACTGGATCTATTTATTATCAAATTACGTGGTGTGGGTCTAAAGGCAAAAGTACACTTAGCGGTTCAGAGCAAACCAGTCTTCTGCGAAGTTCTGTAGCACTACTTTTCTACCAAACCTGGTTTTTATTTTAATTGCATTTATTCTCGAATGTAGTTATATATATTATGAGTAAAAAAAAAATTAATGTCAGACGGAAATATTGCCGTAACATTTAGAAAATTGTTTTACAAAATTGAACACTACTTTAATGTATGCAATCCAAGTCTACTATAATCGTATATAGGTATAATTTAATTATTATTTTGCATCGAACTTCCATCTATGGAGGTTTCTCTTCAACATCTATCTATGGTAATCTATGGAGGAGGTCTATGTTCAGCTGAGAACTTGTGACGGGCTAAAATGGTGATGATAATGATGATCTGCCTATATATGGCCCTACAACGCCACAGGCCTCTTTTTTAAAAGAGTTTTGGAGCCGGTAAAAGTCCGGAAAATAGAGTATTTTTCTCTCATACATGTTGAATTTAAGATTATTTCCATTGCCTCCGAGTATTTGGAAAAATCAGCAGTTAAAATTGTAATTACAAATTCAGTGGTGCCGGTACCGGGTGTCGAACACAGGTCACATGCGTTCCATAACATTTTAAGCTAGCGGCCGACTCCTGAGTTACAGCAGCTCTGTAGGTACGTTCTCGTTGATTGTAAGGCTGTAGTCATACATGATTATAAACAAAAATCAGTTTTGTCTTATGGCTGACGTAGAGTTCAGCGAATGAAATGTATATGTTACAGATTGGGCAGTTTCATCATTTAGAAATAACCTTATTATTCTCTAGAGCTATTGTCACCTTACTTCAGATACTATTGTGCTTACCTAACGTGGAAAAAACTATATATTAATTACAGCCGCCGAATTTCACCATCATACATTGCGGCAGAAGTCAAAAATCCACTATGGAAGACTGCTCTCTGGGTAGCGGCACCCCCAGCGCCAGCTTCCATTTTGTCCGAATCGAACGAAGAGTGGCTAGAATCGTCGACGACCAAGTTCCTTCCGAAAGGCTTGATTCATTGGCCTTGCGAAGAGATGTTGCGTATTATTACATTTTTTATCGCCTTTACCATAGGGAGTGTTTCAAGGAATCGTCGGATTCATTCCAGCCGGTGATTATCACCATTATACATTTCGGCACAACTTAAAATTCGTCCAGAGTCACCTTGATGGTTGTTATTCCACCACTGCGCGTTACTCACGGAATTTTCTGCCACGCACGACCACTTCATGAAAACTTCTGCAATTTTTAGGATAGATACGACTTAGTGACATTAAAAAAAAGCTATTCCTTTCTGAAAGGCCTTCAAGGCATTACTCTGGTATTTCGGATGTACATGAGCGGTGATCACTTACCATCAGATTCGTATTCAGCTCTTTCTGTATAAGCAAGGATTCAGCCCATTTTCAAATACAAGAACACTCGTTACTAAACATTTACTTGGGGCACCAGGATACCAGGAAACAAGCTCTCACCGATGCCCTTTTGATGAGACTGTAATTACTGGTGGTAGGGCAAGGCCAATTATTATGCAAGCTAGTAGTGTGCAAACATTACTGCTTCGATCTGAAGAGCCACTGAGAGCTATTGTAATCATTGGGCATATAAGACTAAAGACCTAAGGTCTCAGAGGAATAGGCGCAGTGTGGTGCCACACAGAGATGTTCTGGGTGACACGACGTTGCTTATCATCACGTAAACGTTTTACTCATCTCGTCACTTTCTCCTATAAATGTAACATGTACTTTGGTTACAGTCGGCTACAGTCGTCGACAGGGACGAAGATTTCGCAAACGGTGTTTATCCAATAAATAAAGGTTCCAAAGAAGATTTACACGTCTTCTCGTTTTCGTATTTTCAACTACTATTATATTATAATTGTTAAAAATACGAAAATGGTATTAACCTTTGACAGTCGTTTGTTAATCTACTAATACATTCACTTTTCCCCTTATAATGTACAACTTTCCAAACTTTTTATTTTCTACATAGTCGCTACGAACTCGACGAGAATTTCTCAAACTTTTCTAGCGACATGACTGCACAGCGCTGCCCACGGTGAAGTTTCTTACCTTGGTGCAAACTTTTTTCCAGTTCATTTAGTTGCGAATATAATTAAAACTTCTGATATTATTAACAGCAAACAGAATGTGTTTATGCCATGTGGATGCGGCGGGTAACACTGACAACTGCAAGAGCTGGTTAAGGTTCTATCTACTGGAGGTAGGATTATACTTTGAGTACCATCTGCTTTCCAAACGTGGTAACTATGGGAAATATTCCTATATGAGTAAATCTTTGGGGAAGTACTATTTTAGTGTTTTAAATAAAACTAACTGGCGAAGCGCTAATAGCATTGTGAATACGTTCTAACATAGACAACAGGTTAGCGCGTATACCGAATCCCTCCCTCCAAAAGAATCCCTTCGTCGTATTACCGATTTTGAGAGCACAACCCTCGTTGCCTCATCCAGTATCGGTATCCTTGGCGTCGACATATCGAGTGACGTTCAGTTTCGCGGTCACCTGGAAGAGAAGGCCGAATTGACCTTTAAAAATCGATAGAAGTACGAATCAATTTAGGCTTCTTTGAAGCTCTTAGGAACGCAAAAATCTTCACCGACTTCAACTTCTATCAAACTATAAAAAATGTAATTTTCAATACATGGCATTTTTAATTAAAATAATTATTTTATATTGTATTCTAGCACATACCTGCCTTAACGCGCAGCGCCTATAAAATTTGATAAAAAAAATAGAAAACCGATTATTATTATGCATACCCAATCATCAGCATCATCATCATTTCAGCCTATCACTACACCACTGCTGAACATAGACCTCCCCATAGATTGCCACAAATGTTTGTATCTCTCATTTTAGGGGTAATTTGCCATAGTTGCCATGCTTGGCAGGCAGGTTGGCAATCGCAGTTTATTTATACAGATATTCCAGGTAATAGCCGTGATAGCTCAGGAGCTAGGCGCTCGCTTTAAATTTCATAGTACGCGAGTGACCTGGGTTCGATTCCTGGTGCCGGCACCACTAAAATTGTTAATTGAAAATTTAAGTGCTGATTTACCATGTGCGCGGCGGTGAAGGAAAACATCGTGAGGAAACCTGCATGTCTGAGAAATAAAAATATTTCAAAGACATGTGCAGTCCGCCAACCCGCATTGGAGCAGCGCGGCGGATTCTTCCTAGCTCCAAAACCCAATCAGAAATGAGAGCTGGTCTGTGCTCAGCAGTGGGACATTTTAGTACATATAGGCTGAAACTTTACTTTACTTTACGCCAGGAAGGAGCTGCTGCCTATCGCCAGTTTTTTAATTTTCCTCTGTCGACTTTTACGACACCCACGGGATGAGAAGGGGTGGTAGATTCTCTTAAGCACCACACGGCACACCATTCTCAATACCAGTAATAATTAAATGTAATAGACGCATTTAAGAAAACACAATATTGCTTCTTTTAAAAGAACACGCACAACAGTTTCCTGCGACAGTTTTATTGAAGCCAAGTAGACAAAATCGAACATGACTAAATAATGTTTCCAATGTAATTTCGTCAGACAGCTACGAGTATTAAGCATAATTAAGTTATAACAGTCAACGTATGGAAACTGTTTTTGGACACAGTTAAAACGATTTTAACATTAAAATCACCAAAATAAAAGTGTGATGGATCTGAAGCATGATATGAACCGGCAGTGGCAGTATTTTTGCGTTTGATATGAAAGTAATTAATGACTTCAACGCCGTTTACGTGAATGCTCAGTTAAAATTAAAATTAATGAAAAGTGATATCTCAACTACAGAAATAACCTTTATATTAAAAGTCCCTTTCTAATTTGAAAAGGTTTCTATATTAATATAATATAAGGAATTATATCTTTTTAAACGTTGACCTGATGGTAAGTGCAACTTCTGCCCATAACAAATGCAGTATAATTCAGAGCACTTCTGTATCCTGCGCCCGTCACACCTTCAGACATCTTTTTTTTCTTCCCTGTCCCCGCAACTTTGGTGGGCCCCCACCGTAGATGCGGCGGTGGTGGAGCCGCGGCAAGAGGAGTGTAGGTGTATCGTTGCCACTTTCCCTATCCTCCGCGGCCGTAATATGGTCGGTGGCGGAGCCACAGACCCGATCCGCAGGGGCCGGAAAGACTGGTCCTTTCCAGTGGAAGTTTCCTGCCCAGTTCTGTGCAGTTTGTCCCGTGGCCTCCACCTAGCGGACTCGGGGGGTCCGTTGCGCACAGAAAAAGGAGGTCGTGTTAGAAGGCGCGTCGCGTATTCCGGCACGCCATTCTATGAGGGAGAGAGGAGAGGAGCTGTCCGCTCTCGAGGAGGGGTCGTCGATGATAGGCGGCCGGCGCCGGTGAGGTTCGCGCAGGTGTGCGCGAGCGTTCCCATGACCCTGCCATCATGCGGCGAAGGCGGAACACCATGGGGTTTCAGTCGGTCATACGGGGCGAGTCTGACATAACCTGTACTTGCCCCCGTGGGGGTGGGTATGCGATAGGCATTTCCTCATGTCAAAAAAATGGTACCTCATTGACCTGAGTATTCGCAGTTCGGCCCTTCCCGGTAATGTTCGGTTCGCAGCGAGCGGCTCTTTAAAGACGTAGCATTAAATTTTATAGCTTAGAATCTTCTTCAAATAAACAGGCTATCTAATGCAAAAATATATAATATATAAAAATACGAATTAATATATCCTGTGATAAGCGCGTAAAAACATACAAATATTCCAGTTTTATTATAGTAGTAGGACTAAGTTTTGTGAAACATTTTTCATCATCATCTATTCATATATCTTCGTTTATTTTACTGGCTCCTTACAATACCGACAAGGTAAATTTGCGGTGACTTTCGAATTTTTCTGGCGACATGGCGAAGCGCTGCATAGAGCCAACTTTCTCACCTCAATGAAAACTTTATTCCAGCTCAATTAGTCGCGAAAGTTGTTCAGAGCATTGAAAAGAACTGCAAATAGGAAGCCGGAATGCAGCATTTATACGTTTAGTGTGTATATAGTAATATTCAGATGAAGTACAAGTTTACAAAAATAACAATCACGAAATCATTCATTTTAATATCATGGAAATGTTTACTTTACAAAAAGATTCCATTAATACTTGAAGAAGGTTATTTTTGTATTAACATCAACATAGTCATCACCATCGTTATTATGAACTATTATTGATTATACGAGGTATATATTTAGCTGGCCCATTTACACTACCGCTACATATATTACCTACTCGTTTTATGACGCACGTACAATTCGAGCGAGAGATGACCAAGAGGTGTGAACTAAGAGTTATTGTAGTCTTATATATAGCGTCTAGTTCATTAAGTCGTCACGGGCAACCAATACTGGGTATACTTAAAACTTTGAATTATACTGGACAGTGCTTTATGAATATTGTGTATGGTCCTGAAGGCTGACCAATCGAATTGAGTAGTGTTCAGTTTAACAACATAAGAGCTCAGACCAACAAACATAAGAATAAATTACTTTTCTAGCCGATAATAATGTATGATGAAAAATGTTTCTTACTCTTTCGACCTTGTTTTTTTCAATAGAATAAATTAAATGACAAAATTAGTTATAAACTGTACGCCGAATATTTGTTGGCTTGGTCATTGGTGAGAATTCTCCTATAAGCAGAATACATGGAGATCAAACAACGAAACAATAATAAGTTCTTAGCACTGTATATCGATTTGTCTGTAAGAACGAATATAACTAAGAAACCAATTTAGGGTTTTTTTTTAACTTATGCTATGGTATGTTTTTAGCTGATGACATAGCAGCTTAGCGTGTGGTGATATTTGCACAGAATATCGATTGTAACCTAGTTATTGTCTCATAATTATATTACGCCGTGTGAAGGCGGCTTAAGAGAATCTATCACCCTATCTCATCCCGTGAGTTTCGTAAAAGTCGACACAGAGAAAGTACCAGAAGATGGGCCGCAGCAACTTTCTAAAATATCTTAATAAATAAACTGCGGTTGCTAATCCGCCTGCCAAGCGTGACAGCTATGGCAAAATCTTCGTAGAATAAGAGCACAAAATTTTGTGGTAATCTAATGGCACCCCCATTGGCCTATGTTCAGCAGAGGACTAGTGATAGGCTGAAATAATGAAAATGATGAATTGTATTTCAAAAGGTTTTGAATTCACAAGTTTTAAGTTCCACGTGCACAATTTGTTTAAGATAATCATCATCATGGTCAGTATGTTAATAGTCCACTACTGGATATAGATGATGGTTTTTAAGCACTTCTAGCAGATTTTCGACCACGGCGATAACCAGATAAGTGATCCTGAACAACTCGAGCCCGATGTAACGCTCATGCAATAAATATCTGGATATTGACCTTTCCCAATAAGGTATTTTCGCCATCACACTTTGAGGCACAACGCACGCACGTTTCACGGATATTTCTACCACGCATGACCACTTTAAGTTATTTTCTGTCGCCAGCTGTTTCTCCGGACTGATACGACTTAGGGACCAAGAAAAGAGCCTACTCCTTTCTGAAAGACTGGTAACGCATCCGTTATTCCTTTTCCGTTTTCTCCTATAAAACAATCATTCTTCATCTATGGACGTTTTGATTTCTCTTCAGAATTGATTAACAATTGATTACTCTCTTATATTGATAGCCGCGTCACTCCCGCTTCGTTGCTTTATATACTCATAGGTGCTTTTTAATTATAATTTAGTACAGCGAAGATATTCGCTAAACGGTCAGCCAGCTTGTATGTGTTTGCCGCTGTGTGTAGGACCACGACGTAGAAGTGAGGTACTCTAACCACTAGGCCACGCGGTCATCATGCTTATAAATGCATATAGAATAGAATAGAATATTTTTATTCATCATTTCAGTCTATCACAAGTGAACATAGGCTTACCCCATAGATAGCCACAAAAGTTTGTAGCTCTCATTTTGGGGAGATTTTGCTATAGTTGCCTCACTTGACAGGCGGATTGACAAACGCAGTTTATTTATTCAGATGTTCCGTGGAGATGCTGCTGCCCATAACCTGGATTTTATTTTCCGCACATGTAGATTCTCTTGAGCCGCCACCACACGACAATTTCTTGCCTCTGTTCTGGGAAGAACCAGCAAGAAACCCAGCGAAATTGTTTTCTTCAGTCATTTTAGAAATAATGTACAAGCACAGAAGTATTATAAAGATGTAGACTTGGCAGCAATCACCGCATTCCCAGGGGTTATCGTTACGGTCGATAGTATTTATTACTGCATACGAGTAATATTACCGCTGTTCAAGTTACCGAACTTAGTAATTAAATTTCTACAACACACATGGCCACGTAGAAGCTTGTACTCTAACTTCGTTTATTCCTGAACTCTATACAGTCTCAGCAAAATAAACTAGTCGGGAATTTTTCAAAGTTGTTTGTGTCACCGGACAACTTTGAAAGGCAGCAGCCGCAGGCGACTTACTCACCTTTACGAAACTTCAATCCAGTTATGTGAAAGTTAATTCAATACCGTAAAACTGCGTTAAATCTACTTTTTAGTTAATTTCCAGAATTTCGATTAAATCGTATATCGGAAACATTTTGGAAATCCTGCTTGCTATTCTAGTATAACCACTTTGGTTCATCGATGATAGTCTTTTCTTTAGGGGCCTAACTCATTTTAAATTTACTGGTGGTAGGATTCCTATGCAGGAATCCTAGATGGATTATGATGATGGATATTGGTAGGTACCACCCCATGGCCAGTTATTCTGCCGTGAAGCAGTAGTGTGCAAGCATTACTGTGTTTCGGTTTGAAGGGCACTGTGAGCTAGCGTAATCACTGGGCATTTGAGACTTAAGAACTGATGTCGCAGGGTGACGGGCGCAGTGTGGTGTCACACAGAAATATTCTGGGTGACACAGCTTTTGTTGGGGGCGGACGTTGCACTTACCATCAGGTGAACGTTTTGCTCGTTTCGTCACTTTATACAATAAAAAAAAATCATTGTACACGAATAGTCTCGATGCGATAACCCGATGACGTCACTAAAATTGTAGTTTTAAGAGTTTCATCACGAAGAATCATGTACTGATGGTAGGATTCATCTTTAGGAATCCGTCTAGGTAGCTATTCCCAGGCCGGTTATTCTGCCGTAAAGCGGTGGTGGTGTGCAAACATTACTGTGTTTCGGTCTGAAGGGCACTGAGAGTGTGGTGCAGTGCGGAAATGTATAGGGTCATTTGTTATGGGCAGACGTTGCACTTACCATCAAATGAACGTTTTGCTGGTCTCTACAATTTATTAAAAAAATAAAGTCTGAAACATAAAACATTTCGACGATATTTGCAACACAACCTGGAAAATCATACGGTTTTCGATAAGCGGCAGAATAACAAATAAAAAAATAAAAAAATCACTGAAAATATACAGACAGTTTTGTTTTTTTTTTATTTCTTGTGTGATCTATTTGATACTGCAATCACGAAAACAGCCTGCCAAACATGGTTGTAACTGCATATTCCCACTTCTTGGAAAAGTCATATATCCAACAGTGAACTGTTATGTACTTTTCGGGCTGGTGAAAAAAGAAAACCTTGTTTTTTTTGGTAGCTTAAGCAGATGTCATACTCGCTCAAAGGTCTTCGCTTACATCGTTATTCGGGTAGCTATTTTCCCTGTAATATGGTTGATGGTGTTTATGGCTTTGATAGACGTCATATTCATGAACGGGAGCTGTTTGTGGGGTCTGGTTTCACGTGAACTTCCTAGGAAACTTATTAACTATTGTGATTGAGCTGTTTAAACTGAATATAGTACGAGTACATATTACAGACATATTACAGATTTAATTTTTTATATATATCTACATAAATGTTTCTTTTTAGTCTTCGTATTCTTTTTCAGTAAAAAAATGGCGTGTTGAAAACCTATGTATACCAATTAACTGAAAAAAAAAACATTCGAATTTTGCTAAATACTATAGTTAAAGGAAGAGTTTTGACGCCAACTCGAAAAGTGGCAGAAGTGTTTTATTTCATTTTGTAATTTCTGTGTATATGTGGAGTTTTAATATTGATATTTTCTTATGCATCAAGTGCTCCTGAAAGTTGTGCTTTTCGTTTAGTCTAGCAAATCTTCAGTAAAAGTCTAATATCATTTTACTGTCGATCAAAATTAAGTCTTGCTGCTAGAAGATTGGATACTTGGATATGTTAAATGACGCTGGAAAATAGTTTATGACTGTTTCTATAAATAAATAATATTTTTTTTAAAGGAAACACATAAAGTAAAGCATGAACTAACACATACATCCATATGAATAATTACATTAGGAGGACTGTAAGATTGTTCTCACTAAGTGTTTAAAAATCAAGATATTCGTGATTATTGAATGTCATGTTAATAATGAACTAAAATTGGATTCCTGTGTTATTTCAGATTATGTATATTGAGCTACCCATTAATCGTATTAATTTATAACGTTGGTCAGAAGTGGAATAAAGTATCGCAAAAACCATTTTTATAAAACCGAATACGATTTCCTGATCACCATAAAACGGATATTATGGAAATGCGCGGCAATATCACGTCAAAAGATAACAGTTTTGTGACAATTTATGATTTTATTTTGTTAAAACATACGAGTAGCTATAGAAATTAATAGGCATCAGGTTCAATTTTTGTACAGAAAAAATTCAATTGACTGTCACTAATCATGTAGATGTATTAACCATAAGTTTCACTTACGAGAAGCTGGAATGGGGCTTTATTTTGAAGTTAGAGTTCTCTGAACATAATACACATATCACAATTCTGATTAATTTTATAACAACATAGTATAACTGCTATTAGAATTAAATATAAATCAAAATTAAAAAGAAATACATATTTATATAACTCATTTAGTTAGAAATAACCGCCGTCTGTTAGGTACCGTATTTGACTTAAGAAATGGATGACTGGTGTGTTGGTCGGACCACGGTTTACCTTTAAAGCCAGTTAAAAAATCTAAACAGAATTTTTGCAGACCCTGGTGACTGTGGGGTAAAATCGTGTTACTAGTTGAATACACTGTTTTCTACGAATATTAGGACTCCGGGAAAACGAATGCAGCTTGATCTGGACTGCGACTTGCTTTGACATGTTGACACCATCGCATGTCTCTGTACACAAGGCAGGCGTGGCCGGAACTATGGTGGAGCCTAAATAGCGACGCAGGTATTCACCCTCTGTGAATCGTGGTTTGTGCCGGCTAGCGTGTGTTAACACTCGAGTGTGTGGACAAGACCCCGCAAGCCTTCTGGGTATGTACCAACAGACGGTTTAATAAATATGTATTTAATTTTGAGGGTAATAATATAGTTATTAAAATATGTAATAAATATGGAAGTGCATGTAAAAAACGTACGTGTAAAAAACAATCGTTTAAACTCCCGTGAGTCATTTCGTATTTTTTAATAATAATAAATAATATAATTCTAGAAAAGTGAAAGGTATACTAAATTTATATATCCAGTTACCATGGATTATGTTTTAGACAATTTAAATATTATATTGTAATAATTTGTTATCAAAAGTTTTTAATCAAAATATGAAAAATATTCCGAACACTTTTGAACTCGCATTTGCCTAAAATGATTTGTAGCTGAGTACTCTAAAAATGATTTGATGGAACTCACTAATAATCATGTAATTGGATCTACAAAAGACTTCAATCGGCGGTTTTATTCCCTGGTTAGACCGATAATAAAGTATGCTTCAAGTCTATTTTACGATAAATATAGTAACCAAATGGAACGTATTCCGCTCAAATTCTTAAGGACTGTTCAATATAAATGTCACCACAACTCTTTTCTTTCCTATTCCCAGCTGCTAGAGAAGTTCTCTAGCATAAAAGAAGAATACTCTCTGATGCATTATATTTATACCGAATGTGTCATAACCATATTGACTGCATTTATCTCAATA
Source organism: Luehdorfia chinensis (assembly GCA_019845155.1). Classification (NCBI taxonomy): domain Eukaryota; kingdom Metazoa; phylum Arthropoda; class Insecta; order Lepidoptera; family Papilionidae; genus Luehdorfia; species Luehdorfia chinensis. Next base: position 4,766,982 of record JAHVAK010000125.1, read on the forward strand.
ATGAACTTAATTATCATATCCCTAGTGGTTCCCCGCGTATCCGTTAGGAGTGCGCTCATAAACTGCTCTATTGAGCATTTCGTATTCCAAAAATTGTCGAACTAATCCTGGACTGCACTCCCCATTGCGACGCATGGTGCGATCGTACGACTATTTCACAAACATAGATGTTTTTGCTACCTCTTCCTTTTGTTATAAAAAAGAATTAAAAAATTAAATATAGAAACGTAATGTGATAATCTAGGAAAAAGTCTTAAGTGAAATAAAATGTGAAAATTGTTATGTATAACTCATGGTACCTTATATTGGATATACGGTGTTGAATGTGCACACTTTCCTCTGTTTTTATTCTAAATATGTGTTAATAACATTTGTTTGTATACCTTAATAAAATAAAATAACACTCACGCAAAAAAAGAACGGGGCTCGATCGAATATTAAAAACCAAAAACCAAATTCAAATTTAAATTTCAATACATGCGGCGGACAGTCGTCACTCACGCATCGGTGCCCTGACAACAGCTAACGCGGATTTACAGTGCGATAAAATGTAAAACAACAAAAATTAATTGATGTGTAATTATAGTACATACCTTTTAAAATAAAATTAATGTTTAGAGTTGTACATTGCATAAAGAAATGCCGTTGCCCAATTACGGTACGTTTAAAGGCTGTTATTAAATGCAAATTGTGTGGAAAATCAAATATCTGGTCTTAAATCAAAGACACACTAAAGAGGAAATATCATCACCATCTATGTATTAATACCTGAAGAGAAAACTTTGTACCCCTTTTTAAGCACATTGTGTGCACAGAGGGGTGTGAGATTTGGCAATGTTAAAGTTTATATGGAGACAGAGCGCAGAAAGTTAAAATTTATATATGATACGTTAAATTTAATGTTATAAATACATTAAATTCAATAAAAAAAAAGTTAATGGATTACGGTTCAATTTAGACCATTGGGCGACAACTAGTATATATTAACACAAAAAAACTCAAAGATATTTATCATTTTCAGTAAAAATTACGTAGTTAATCCATATAAATTTAGTACCATTATGTAGATGGACCTTTTTTTTCTTATTCAGTATTAGAGATTTATTTTTTTATATATTTTATTTATTCTAATTTATTCTAACAAAAGTGATAACAATTTCTCGATTGATTATAACTGTTTTATTAAGTAGTGTTTAATGAAAAAAAATGTTGATGAAAAGAAAATATGGGGTTTCCTTTTCCTTAGTTAGTCTTGAGAAAACCTGCAAGTCTGAAAAACAAGAAATATTTCGGAAACATGAGAACGTGTCAACTTATATCGACGTAATGCACTCTCCTCGGCTCGTGGTAGCGGCTTAAGAGAATCTACCATCCCATATCATCCCGTAAAAGTCGACAGAGGGAAAATTAAAACCATGAGATGGGCAGCAGCATCTCCCTGGCACACCTGAATAAATAAACTGCGGTTACCAACCCGCTTGCCAAGCGTGGCAACTATGGCAAAATCACCCCAAAGTGAGAGCTATAAACATTTGTGGTAATCTATGGGGGAGACCTATGTTCAGCAGTGGACTAATGATAGGCTGAAACGATGATGATTGTGAAATTTATATATAAAACATAAATTCTACTGACTATATGCTTATGTGATTTTCGTGTTGTTTATTCCAGCGATAATTGGGTCAGGGTGTAGGTTTCATCTCATGACGTAATGTCTCTGAGGCGATTGCTTGCACATACTGTTACCCTCAACGTTTGCGCTCCGCACGTTGATTTGGATCACGTCTTGAACAGAACGCTATTTAGATTTCTATTTAATCTACATCGAGATCCCCCAGAATTGTTTATATAGTAACTGTAAACATTTCGAACAATTTCTTAATATTTAATCGCTGGCGACGCCTTTCACGCCCGCGTGACCTCGGTCAGAAGAAACTCCGCAGTCATCCCCTTTTTAGTATTTCCTTTATTTTTATCTTACTCACAATACGTTATATATAAATATACAAAGAATAGTCTCATAGAGAATGAAAGCACGCTTCATGACAAAAATTTTAAACAGTTTTAATCATACATAATATACAAACATAAACATATGTGTATTACAAACTTAAGAGGACCAGCCGCCACTGGCGCCTGTCACAAGTTCAATGCTATTGTGGCGACGTAGATGGCACACACATGATGAAACACTAGTGATATTCACATGTTGTAGGTATATATAGTTGGTGGCATCTCAGAGATTTTCATAGCGCGATTATGGAATTTACGAGATATTTCTTGAGCTTTACATTTTGCAACTTATATGTCAGAACATTTCTGAGGAGCACCAACTGCGCTCGTCATCCTGAGACATCATTTCTTTAGTCTCATATTACACACTACTGCTTGACGGCTTCCTGCATAGGAATCGTCCCACCAGTAAACATGTCGATTCGCTTAAAGTTTTAATATGCAATATTTCAGTACAAAGTTGCGAGGATGCACTGCTGTTCACGATCATTATTTTGAAACTTTTTCACTAACTTCGTCTAATTCACAGCGCCATACAGTCTGCAAAATAAACTAGTTGCAAATTTTTCAAAGTTGCTTGAATATATGGAAGGAGCGCCTACAGTCAACTTTCTCACCTTGACAAAACTTATTTTCAACTCAATCATAACTTAAAGCTATTAAGTTATATGCTACTAACTTATAAAAGCACGTTATATTACTATTACTGTTCCTAAAGTACTATTAATCTAGTGGCATAAGTTTCTGAAGTAGAGTGGCCAATAGAGAAATAGAGTCACGCAATGATAGGTCTCCATCCATTTATATTTGCAGTGGCAGACACGTTTCCGGCCTCCGTGTGGGTATGTGTGTGTGCATGCGTGCGTAGTGCTTTCGTGTGTGCGACGTTCGTTTGCGTCGGTCCCTGCATTTGGGGCGCGTATTTTCAATGTCGAAATTATGTCTGTACAAATAAACTCACTCATTATACACTCTATACTCGAGAGAGTATTCTACATGCGTTTCACCTGTTTCTTCTCCGTTACATTAAATTTATTAAATCTTTTTAAAATTTTATAAAAAAATTACATTCTATCAATAAATAATAAAAAAATGTTCACATCGAAGTATAAACTCGGATAAACATACTCATGTTAACAACTCGGTTGGCGTAGTGGCTAAGCGATTCGATTATGAGTCGCGGTTTCGATTCCCACACGGGATATAAGTCCGGGTTTTGTGCATGAGCAATTTATACCTGTAAAACACACACCCATCCGCGATACAGGAGAAGTCCTGTCACGGGACATCATGTTTTGACGAGTACGTGCAAAAAATAACTTCCATTTCATGGTCGTCGGAGTTCTCCTATTACACGAACGAATCTAATCCTTCCTATTATTCATTATCCGTATTAAATCCCTCCTATTCCGATAATTTTTTGTACGTGATGCAGTTCTTTTGCCTTACGAGTGTAAAAAAATCGTATTTTACCTAACAGACTCTTGTATTTCTTCGTCAGTTTTGTTGTTTAGATGCCGGCTGCTACCTAATGTATTTATCTGCTAGCGAGTTATGTTAGAATCATCGGTGTGGTGGTGGCTTACAACAGAGGGATATAGATGAGGGAAATAAATAAACTGCGGTTGTCTATTCGCCTGGCAAGCGTGGCAACTATGGAAACTCCACCCAATATGAGAGCTACAAACTTTTGTGACAATCTATGGGGGAGGCCTATGTTCAGTAGTGGACTAGTAATATGATGAAATGATGATGATAACTCGGATATACCTAAAAGTTTATTTATTATTTTCCTAAGACATGTAGGTTTTTGTTTTAAATACTTAATTAATCATAAACTCTTTTACTGTCTGAATAAACTTATATGAACATATAATGAATTCGGAATCTCCGAGATATGTCTTTCATTCGATGATGTTATTGTGGTATATGTTTAATTATGACAATACGACGGCTATCTGTAATATAGTATAGTAGAATAGTATAAGCGTTTCACCGATAGTATGAAACAAATATAGTATAAATAAAATATTAACCTTAAACTTAGGGTTTATCCTGGTAAAAGTAAAATAATTCAAAACTAAAGGGCTCGTGAACCCATAATGAAGCAATGCTGGAAGCAATATGCACCATTACCTTTAAATATTATATAACTAGTCTGGTAAAACTTTTCCTTTTTCCAACTTTTTAATTACTTTGAATTTGGTAGACGTATATTATTTTAAACTCTTCTTTCGATATTGCGCCATTTCACATATTTTTCTTGTTCATTATCAAATTACAATATGGAATGGAGTGTAAAAAATAGGATTTCAGTGATCGCCTTGCACAAAGTGGGTATGGAGCCGTCGGTCATATTCAAGACACTTCAAAAGCTTGTTATCAGCCATATGTTCGTATATCGTACTATCAACAGATACAACAACACTTACTCTGTTGAAGACCAGAAAAGATCGGGGCGGCCGCGTGCTGTTAGAACTACAAATGCTGTTAATGCTGTTAAAGCTTGAATTCGTCGAAACCCCATTAAGGACCCAGGAAGCAAAAAATCTTATCGCGAGAAATGCAGATTCCCGCTAGGACTCTGTCGCGTATAATTAAACAAGACCTGAAGCTTGGTGCATATCGTTGATATACAGGACATGCCCTAAATCAATCTTTACAACAAAAAAGAGTGGATCGATCGAAACGCCTTCTGTCGCGATACGCAGGTGGAAGGCACAGAAATATCCTCTTTACCGATGAAAGCCTGGCTTGAAACCAACGTTCCGCACTTTATAAGAGCTGAAGACTGTGCCTCATCTAGCCCAGACCTCAACCCTTTAGACTCCAAATTATGGTCAGTTTTAGAGGACATGGCCTGATCTAAACGATACGGCGACATAGAGTCTCTTAAAAAATCTTTGGAGCAAGCAGTGGCGAAATTTCCCTTAGAAACAGTGCGTAAATCCATAGTGTCGTGGTCAAACAGGTTAAAGGCGTGTATAAAAGCCAAAGGTGGCCATTTTGAATAGAATTTTTTTTTTATTTTTTGCTGAGAGTAATAAATATGTAGGTATAAATTTTAATAGTATTACATAACTTCATTAAAAAAATGCATTTTCATTTGTAACAGAACTTATGGCCGTTCCGTAGCCGTATATAGTTCTATGAATTTAATCAGAACATAGTTTGTACTAAAATGATATTTATTATGGTGTATGTATTTTTTATTTAATACTAAACCAAATTCTTTTACATTTTTGCGATATCTCCTATTGTAGGGATTCGCACATCGCAGTAGCATTCGCAACAAAGCAAATAAATTTCGGCTAATCTTGAAATATATATAATGGAAATGAGAACCGATTTCATAACAAAAGACACAAATTCTGCGCAAATTTATAACGTTATATTTCGCAAAGTAATCATTTAAATGAAAAAAAATTATTTGCATTCTTGTTGACTATAAAATCTTTTGTCGTCCGACAAATGGCAAAAGATCCAATAATTTTCCCACAGCTGCTCTAATTACCGGCGTCGGTTTTCCGAGACCACCAGTTATAAGCTCATATTAATGCGGCTTTTCAGGATAAGAGTAAATAGACATCGTCCAGACTAGTTTGTCTACCTTATCTCCACCTAACAGCAGGTTAACAAAAACGAACTGCGTATATTTTTTATTGAGACAAGCAAATCGTTCACTTGATGGTAAGTGCAATATCTGCCCGTGACAAATGCTACACAGCATACACATAGAAAAAATTCTGTGTGGCATCACACTGCGCTAGTCACTATGAGTCATTAGTTCTAAAGTCTCATTTGCCCAGTAGTTACTAGCTATCCGTACCCATCAAGCCGAAACACAGTAATGTTTGCACATTACTGCTTCACGGCAGAATAACTGGTCCGGGGTGGTTCTTACCTAGACGGAGTCCTGCATAGGAATCCAGGAATCCTACCACCAGTAAAATAAAGAAAACATAATAACATAAAATTAAATATCATGAACGGATGTGCCCGTTTTATTTCTTTAAATATCACATCATGTAATAAAACAGTCACCAGTCGTGAAACAGTTATCGATTATATTAGAATAAATAAAGTATAGATAAAAAATTAATCACTATTAAACTGTTTTATAAACCCAAAAAACCACACTACTGCTTCACAGTAAAATAACTGGTACTGCGGTGGTACCTATCTAAAGCCGCTGATAGAAAGCGTTTCTGTCGTTTGTCAGTTGTATTGTTTTCTTATTTCGTTTATATTAAATTGCCATAAAATTATAACAATTATAGGTTTCATTGTAAGTTGACATAATTTTCAATGATATTTTTCGTTGCTAGGGTAAGTTAACGATAGTAATATTATACACTAAATCGTTCACCACTTCAAAGTTACAACGTCCACTCGATGACGACCTGACAGGAACGCATTCTCACAGCGACCGAACTGTAGACGGATTGCTGCATATGAATTCCACGACTAATAAAACTAGGTAAACGTATCTTTCATTAATTAAAAAAAAAAGAAATAACTATACGCAATCGACAGATTGTCAGTTATGCATCGTCGCATTGATAACAGCGAACATGACGTGAAAGCGAATACTAAAACGGTAAAAGTTAAGTTGAGTGTAACGTCATTTTTTATTTTAAGCTACAGTCGATTTTATGCCGGCAGAATGCAAGGAAAAATAACTGACGGCTGTTAATTATGATGACTATTTAACGGCTCTACGGGTCGCGTATATAATTTCCGCACGATACAATTATTTGCATTACTGCACTCGTGTTTGTAAAATTTAACCACGATGCAAAAGAAACACTAGTGTGAAACATCGTCTTTTATAAAATATTTTTTTAGGTTATCTATTTCGACATCATGGCAGCCTTTCACTAGTTCACTGCTGGACATAGGCCTGACCCATAGATTGCGACAAAAGCTTTGATGTTGTAGGGATTTTGCTTTAGTTGCCACGCTTAGCCTTGGGATTGGCAACCGTAGTTTATTTATTCAGATGTTCTAAGGAAATGCTCCTGCCGTTCTCCTGGTTTTCATTTTCCTTCAGTCGACTTTTACGACATGCACGGGATGAGATGCGTTAGTAGATTCTCTTAAGCCGCCATCTATTGTTATGCTATTTAAAAGTTACTAAATATATGTGTTATTACAACCTCTAATAATAACTTCTGACAGCTGTGTAAGGAAGCTTAAACTCACTTAGCAAGTTTAGAGTGTTTCTCTGAAAGATAGTATCCGAAATGAAGATATCCGAGTAAAGCCTTTAGAGAGATTCCTCCTCATGAGAGATTTTGCTGGTGGTAGAATTCCTGTGCGCGAATCCGTCTTGGGTCCGTTATTCTACCATAAAGCAGTAGTGTGCAAACATTACTGTGTTTCGGTTTGTAGGGCACTAGGAGCTAGTGTAATATAATATATAAATATGAGACTTAAGAACTGATGTCAGGAAAGTTCTAGGTGACACAGCATTAGTTATGGATAGACGTTGCACTTACCATCAGGGAATATTTGTACGAAAACACTAAATTTTGGTTTTCGGGTCTGGTTGTGTTGTGATTGTCCTTGTCTCTCTAACACTGCACCCCAGCCTATCTCCGATTTTATCGCATGCTTGTTACCACGGGTACGGGTAGGTTAGGACGAATGAGTGCATATGTGTTGTGTGTGGTGTACCCTTATGGTACTATAATATATCTGTAAACAGCACAGATAATAGATTCCGACAGTATTCAGAAAATTGGCCAAGTGGTCACATTTTGATTCATTACCGATGATAGTTTTGGGTGTCCACTGTGACCATTAACCATCAGTGAACAGTGTCACCATACGTTTGTCACCATACTACACATGTCAAGACAAGCTTGTTACCAAACATCCAACAGTGCGATAGATTATAATGGATAACTGCATGAATTAAAACATACGAAAATAAAGAGTAGAGACCATTATATTTATTGGATTAGAAAAGTTTAAGCGCTTATTATCTATTACAAAAGTTTAAGCGCTTTTTTTATAGAATAGGGGGCAAACGAGGAGGTGGCTTACCTATTATCTATTACCAGTTACTTATTATGAAAACGAACAATAAAAGATAGTTTCATATCACATTAAATAGTAATTTCCAAAAATATCTGTTTAATCCCATTAAATTAGACATTATAAATTGCCATAAAAAAAAGTTTTATGTTTTGACTGTAAATAGGGTACTATGTTAGATAATTCTACGTTATAAAAACCTCTATTTAATTAACAAAACCATTCTTTTATACCGTGAACCGTAATCAACGCCAATATTAATTGCATTATTACAGCTATCCAATTAAAATATTAAGTAAATCCTGACAAGCAAAAGCTACTCAAAATTCACCTCGAGCACAAATTATGCAAACTGTTCGCCGCAATATTCTCGTTTTCGACAATATATTTGCATTTGGAATAGAGTTGTAACGGAATAAATAGCTGTCGCGGCACGTCCGCTTGCTTCACACTCAAATCACGAACTGATTTGAATTGAGAATTTGTTCGCCAGGTTGGCATTGTCGTGGATTTTTCAAAACACTTTTAATGTACACAGAATTTTAAAAAAAAGTAACAAAACTGTAACATTTCTGCTTTACATTATATCTTCAGGTTATTCTGTACGACTTCTTCGTATTAAACTTCTTATCCATTTTAATAATGAAGTTCGTACATATAAAACATAAAACATAAAATAAAAACATTCCAATTTAATAATCTATGCTTTATTAAATCTCATCAATATTACCTGCGAAGTTTTACAAAACATCTTGAAATTTAGTTTGCGTTTTGCTATGTCTAGAAAAATTCAACAAATTTAAAGAAACCACAAATTTGAATAAAATATAACTTTGCTACGATGTTTGTTACTAGAGAGTATTGTTCTCAAACTTAATTTTCAACTTCGCAGAATAACGTTCAGTCTACGTCGATTGCATTAGAATGAAACAAACTATGTAGTATTTTTTTCCATTCCAAGGCGACGTGATTAGTGTAAGTTTTGTTGAGTACAAGACGCAAAAATACGTTAAAATTTATAAAGTTTACTCTAAATTAATTAAACTAAGACACAGAAAATCCAAATAAATTAAAAATAATAAAATTTACTATGGATAAAGTTATCTTATCCAGAGCTTTTTATAAAACACCTCTTAAGTATTAATTTGGTTCTGGCATGGGACTTAATATTTCATTAAATCATTAGTAATAAATATTAAAAAGCCGTGTGGTAGCGGCTTAAGAGAATCTACCACCCCATCTCATCCCGTGGGTGTCGTTAAAGTCGACAGCGGGAAAATGAAAACCAGGAGATGGGCAGCAGCATTTTCCTGAAACATCTGAATAAATAAACTGCGGTTGCCAACCCGCCTGCCAAGAGTGGCAACTATGGCAAAATCCCCCCAAAATGGGAGCTACAAACGTTTGTGGCGATCTATGGGGGAGGCCTATGTTCAGCAGTGGACTTATGATAGGCTGAAACGACGACGAAATATTAAATATAAAATCAAACAAAGAAATATTGTTTAACAATTTGTGGAAGTAGAGAAGTTAAATAAGAACAAGCTGATAACAATAAGCACAAGAGAATGTAGTCTTAAGTCGAGGTTTTCTTTGATTGATTGTTAAAAAGAGGCATCGTGTAATAGCGTCTCACGGCCGTCAATAGTTCAAAGAGTAACTTTTTAAAATGGTTTTAGGTATAATAAAAAAAATATTGGTTTTAAAAGCTGTCTTTTGTATGAATTTCTAATCATACTAACACAAAGAATACTACTCAATAAAATCCGTGAAGTGGCCTGTGCGAAGCAGTGGGACATTTATAAGCTGTAATTTTACTTTTTTTAGACATGCCATAACTAAAATCGGTTATTAAACTTAATGAATCTATTGGCAATCTATATATAAACTGTTAGCAATCTTAAATTGACAGTTAATAATCTTATATAAACTGTTAGCAATCTTAAATAGACAGTTAATAATCTTATATAAACTGTTAGCGATCGTTAGCGATCTTATGTAAATAATAACGGTTTGTCTGAGCCCTTCAGTCGTATTAATCTGATAAAAATTTTGTCTTACAAAAGCAACTTGTAGAAATTCTCTGTTTAGTATTGTATAAAGTTAAAATCAATCGGATTTGCGTAATATGAGAAAACTTTACGTAATGCCCTTAGATGGTCATAAGAATTTGTAAGATGAGCAACCAATAAGAGCTAAGGAAGATTCGCAAACCAGACTCGTGGTCTGATTGGTCCGCACCGAGAGCGCAACCAACTTGAATGTATATACATATGGCATGGTAATAAGAAATAAATGGTACTCATCAAGTGCACCGCCTAACGGAGCACATTTTAGAGAATTTCCACGACCGCCCTAAGCCAGTAGGCACAGGGGCCTTATTTTTCGATGCCGCAAAGGCATTCGACAAAGTCTGGGACGACGGCTTGTATTACAACCTGTATCACACGAAAGTGCCGGACAGACTCGTGAATATCATACGAGCCTTCTTGTCCAATCGCCTATTTCGCTTCCGGGTAGAGGGAACGCGCTCCTCAAGCCGCCCTCTCCGTGCGGGTGTCCCTCAGGGCTCCTGCCTCTCCCCACTCCTGTTCTCGCTATACACTAGCGATATACCAAAAGACCCTAAAGTCAATCTTGCACATGACACGGCCCTGTATTATTCCGACAAGCACAAGGGCCGCATAACGATTCAGCTCCAAGCCGCAGCCGATTCGCCTAGGCGAATGGTTCCGGAAATGGAGAATAGAGGTAAACCCCGAGAAAAGTGAAGCGATATGCTTCTCGAGGGGCACGCCTAAGCCAGCTAGACGTTACCACACAATCGGCAATAACCAGCTAGGCTCGATCACCCTGTTCGGACGCCCTATTCCCTGGGAAAAGAGCGTCAAATACCTCGGGGTCACGTTAGACGCAGCGATGTCGTTCGCTGAACACATAAAGAACGTGCGTAATAGGGCGGCTTTTATCGCAAGCCGCCTATATCCGTTAACTTGCTCCTCAAGCAAAATGTGCCTTAGGCACAAACTCGCCTCTACAAGACATGCATTAGACCCGTAATGGCCTATGCATGGGCAACCATATAAAGAAATTGCAGACGGTGCAAAATAGATTATTGCGAGGTGCCACCGGAGCCGGTTGGTACCAACGCAATGTAGACCTTCACAGCGACTGTGAAATGCCCTTACTCTCTGAACACTTCAGAGAAGTATCACGGCGGTTTTTCGAAAAAGCCGCGGTTCATCCAAACCCGCTGGTGGCTAAAACAGCGAATTATCGATCCGACAGAAACGCGACCGAACGCAAACGTCGCCCGCGAAATGTGCTAGACGACATGGATGTCTCAGCACTCCCTGACCACGATACGGTCAGTCACGATCCGAGCAACACTGTACACACAGTCAATAGCTTTAACATCACACGCACAACGTCGCGCGACCGCCGTAGAGAGCGGCGCGCAGCTTTCGTTAATAACACCGCGTACACTAGATACACCCGTGTTCCAGGGCGGTTCTCACCGCCCAGAGTTACCGACACACAAGTCGACAGTCCGAACGGAGGCCCGCAGTCTCCCTCGGACGGTCATTAGATGACTTAAGATAATTTATGGAGATATTCACAGTAGCGCAAGCACGCTAGCGAACGCAACGGTCCGAATTTAGATGTTTAGTAGGAATGAAGAAAAGTAAGTTACTTTGCTAAGATCCGCATGCAAATCTTAATTGCATGCGGATCTTAGCAAAGTAACTTACTTTTCTTCATTATAATGGATTTCCGCAAAGTAACGCCTGATTCTATTAACTATGTTTAGTAGGAGTTTATATTTATGTATTTATGTTTGGGTCAAACCAAACCTGGCACGCTCTGTCCCCAGGCATTCGCACGCGTCTGTTTGCAGATGAGTTGAGAGATGACATTCCATGCGGCGAATACACGAAGCTCGCTCTTTATGCCGACGTCGCGGCGTACTTTGCCACCTCTATGAAAGCAGCCGCATTCGCGGCTAGAAAGCATCAAAAGACGCTCGACCTTACGAAGACCTGGATTGCCGACGGGAGGTTGTCGGTGAACGTCAAAAAGACGCAGGTCATGGTGCTAGGACCCACCAGAAAACTGCCACCAAGGTTAAAACTTGGGGATGAGAGCGTGGACTAGACCAGCACAGGCAAGTACCATTGACCATTGACCGTAGGTTGTCTATGAAAACGCACATTCAGGACACCATCTCGAACGGACGGCCCGGGCACTCTTCCCTCCAGTGTTAGTCCTCAGCCTCCTGACGAGGATCAAAGTACTAATATACAAGACCTACATCAGGAGCAGGCTGACATATGCCGCACCGGCATATGTCAGGTAGGTCATGACGAGCGGAGCGACACGACAGCAGGAGTACCTCTGCTTGCATACCATTGTCGGAGCCCCTCGCTAAGTTCGGAACTCGACAATCATCGGAGACAAAAAACATGAAAACCAGGACGCATTTGTAAGGCTGCTCGCGACGAACATGTTTGAGCGTGCAGATGCTTCCAGTCTGGAACACCTGGCAAACATCGCCCCGCTGCACGCTCGACCACCCGATGGGAATCTCCTACCTCGCGAGCTGCGCAGCCGTCCCGAGGACTAACCACTCAAGAAAACCACGCCGAAGTAAATTTTATTAAACGATAAAAATTGTGTTGTCTGTGGCCACACAGGGGTGACACAGTATATGTTATGGGCAAACGATGCACTTACCATCAGGTGAACGAATTGCTCGCATCGTCACTTATTTCCATAAAAATGTGCGCAAAGTAAATCTAGACCCGCAACAACTACCTGTGGGTTTTATAAATATTGATTCTGTGCTAGCATCGATCCCGCGATCCGTAAAGAAGCTGAACATTTAGATACCGTTTTAAACGCAGCTCAACTGTAGGAGTTCTACGGTATCGAGGGTTCGTTTTACAGACATAAAGTTCCCATGCACAACAAAACCAGACACGAAAACTACTCTTGAAAACTTGTCTTTTAGCACAAATGTTGACTCCGGTTGGGATTCGAACCCAGGACCCGCGGCGGAGTATTCAGATGCACTCACCACTAAGCCACACGGTCGTTATTGGGATATATTTTTTTTCCGTAAATTCAAATATTTACAAATTTGTTATAAAAAGTAAACAAGGTAGCCTTCTGAACATAAAATTGCTTATTCTTTGACAATTCTGCTCGAGGCGCAGCAATTACACGGCAACGGAACTCTAAACCTGTACTTATAGATGTTTTTCGCTTATTTGTACCCCTTTTGTTCTACAGAATCCGACCCGAGCCATCTCGGTTACTAATTGGTACTCCTCCCTTTTGAACAGATTTTGTTAAATTGCAAAGAATTATATCTCTACTTCTTTATGCAACATTCGACATCAAAACGAATCTTAATGAACTGTTTCGATAAATTCCATTGTTTCTATTGTCCAATTATGAAAATATTTAATAAATCGAAATAACAATTTATGATGTTTGCCAATAAGAAATTATTTTAGCAACGAAGTGTAAAATGTGGTGAAGAGTTATCACATCTTAAGCTAATTTCTGCGAAATAATTGTCTAAAATTGGCTGAAAACATTTCGTGAATTGTACTATTTCAGAGTCTAAAATATTATTTGTAACTGACAAATAAGCGATGACTTAGCCTAGGCGGACGATAACGGGACCAGGCAGTGCAGACTCGCCATCTAAATTGTTGTGTAAAAACAAACAGTTGGCTTTCGGGTCTGGTTGTCTTACGTTTGTATATACTAATTTACATGACACTGCATCCCGCCCTACCTCTGAACTTAACGAATGAGCGTTACGCAGGTATTTTAGGACGAGTGAGTGCCTCTGACAGTACGAGTAATTAAAAATTGTCATCATGGTGAAAAATCGGTCAGAGAATGTGTCGAATATAATTTTAGTTAAAATGCATTCAGACCTAAAAGTAATAACAAGAACGTTGCGAAATGTTAATGACGAATTATAATTATTTACCAGAAACAAAATGGAAAGAGTACAATAATTTCCCGCTTTCATTATTTTAATATCTCTTCTTTTCTCTTCATCTTTCTAAGTGTTTGAGACTTACATAATCATACAAACTAATCCGAAATCATAATACAAGTAACATTGCATATGTCTGTTCGACAAGAAAAGGACCACGTTTTCGTTGGTGTCGTCGTATCGGTGTTGTCGTTTAGTTCACCATTCTTACTGAACATCAGTGTAAGTTCTAAAAAACCTTAAACACTTACGGTGATGTGTTTTGTTTCATGAGTGACAAAACTTTTGGCGCCAACTCGAAAAGTGATGGTTATTTGGTACAATGTTTAGACGATGCTAAATCTTGGCAGTGCTTGTGTAAATTTAGTGCTTAAAAATCTTAAAATATAATGTTCAGTAAAAATTATTTCAGCCTATCGTTACTCTGATCTGAACATAGGCCTTCCCCATAGATTGCAATAAAACACGGTCTTGAGCCGTGCAGGTCGTGACTCCATCTAGTAATTTGCAATTTAAGACGTTTGCCTAATCCCTGAACTATCGTGGTTAATAAAGCTAGTTGAAGTTTATTACGCTCTTCGAGTTAATATCTTTTTTTTATCTACTTATAACAACACGGACACATAGAGAACGAAAACTCGTTAAAACTGACACGTATTTTTCCTATCTTATCATCATAAATATCTGTGTTATATTAAAACATCACCACCGTATTTTATTTAGATACAAAAGTAATTGAATTTTTTTATCAAATTCTGTTATACTATTTTTTATTACTGCGTATATTCTATGCTACCTGACAGCTTCAGGTTCATAAAAAAAATTATATATAGGATAGTTTTTTATTTATTTGATGTAGTATATTTTGTTATTATCGCTGGGTATTTTAGAACGCGTATTCGCTTGAAGACGTTATATTATATTATGCAAAAGCTACCACGCTCAGTTGTCGAGCGCTCGCTTTAAATTTGATAGTTGGCCGGAGTCCAGTCCCAAGTTCGATCCCCAGTGCCGGCACCTCTAAAATTGTTCTGCAATTTTTAGTGCTGATAAGACATGTGCATAGGCACCTTTTTTCAACTTACCAAAATATTTGGTTCAATATATTTTAATTATATAAATGCATCTGTTTCATTCTGAGTCATCTTATCGCGGGTAGGTTGGGACGAGTGAGTGCCTCTGTGTTTACGCTTACACTTGCGGCACTATAATCTTTTGCGAAGTTGATGGCTCTCTACAGTATTCGGAAGTTGTCGCCGTGGTCGAAATCAGCTAGGAGAACATCATCATTTAAATGTATCCTGTTTGTCGTATTCTTAGTATTTCTTGTAATGTGGGGTGCACGATACAGCTTCGCTAGAGGAGATCCTTTAGCTGAGAGAACGATCACAAACAAATATGCGTGCTGCACCAAAAATGCGAAGCATTAATAAAAGAAAGGAAAGAATAGAAATGAGTAGAATATACTTAGTGGGATGACAGTTCATTGGCTATGATACGCTATGCTATAGTTTTGCTTGTAGATCTTCCGTTCCCCCAAATTAATTTTGTTATCCTCGTATTAAAAGGAGTATTTTGCTCAAAGTTTATCTACTCGCACGTCCAAACACATAACTGAATAACGATGCACTAAGCGGATGAGAGGCGATGTCCCCTACAGTTAGCCGGACGAACTTTGTGTCTCTTTTAATAACAAATTGAATTTCATGCTAAAGTTTTTATTCATGATTTACTTTATAAATGTCACAAGAAAAGTTATTGAGCGTTAAAATTAAATTTATTAATAACGAAGCGCTTTTTACAATAGGTTCACCGACAATACCGTAGTATTTTTAGTATTAATCGAAACAGTGACGGATCTAGAACCAAACACCAAAGATTTGTGTTTTTACACAAATTATGGCTTCCGCTGTTTCCATCCCAGAACCTGCTGTGCAGTAGTTATGAGCCATTGATCAGTTCCGACAGTGATACATCCGGAACAATATAACTTTCCAAGTATATAACATATTTTACATAACACCCTTAATTAGAAAATAAATTCGTCCTTTACTTAGAAATTACTACCTACTTTTGAACCAACTCACGATATTATGAAATATCAATACTACTAATCTACGTTCATCAGCACATAATTGATCGCTGTCTTAGAAGCATATGTTACAGCAATCGGACTGAATGTCAAGCGATTACAAGAAACTTCCAATCCGCTCTACTTAGAAGTTTCCATCGTGTTTTTTTTTATTTATTTCATAAAAGTGACGGAACGAGCAAAACGTTCACCTGATGGTAAGTGTAACGTCTGCCCATAACAAATGCTGTGTCACCCAGAAAATTACTGTGTGACACCGCAATGCGCCCTGAGACATTAGTTACTCGTATTAAGTCTCATATGCCCAGTGATTACGCTAGCTCTCAGTGCCCTTCAAACCGAAACACAGTAATGAAATGTGTGCTGTTCTAATAGCCGATGACGATAATAAAACTTACTTGTTACTCAAAGACGCTTCGTTTTTAGTTCTTAACTATAATTAAAATGTTCCAATTTAAATGGTACACCCATTATCGTATATATAGAACATGTATGATGATCGCGTGTCTTACTGGATACGAAGAGGTGCGGAGGAGTGAGTGCCTTTATGTTCACGCATACACTTGCGGCAGCAGAATACAGTATGTTCAATATATTAGCTGAAAAGCGTGACTTAACCTTAAAACTTAACTAATTTCACAATATACAAATACATGTGCGAGTCGTGATTAAAAAATAATATTTACTCAAAAACAAATGTAACTTGCTCACCCGCGGGATTATTCTGAGAATTTGCTACGCTGTTATTTACAGTTTTTTTTTTAAATTTTACGTGTTTTTTAGCACCTAGAGAATAAGTTTAGTTACTAATTCCTTAATATGTTTATAATATTTCAAGAAAGAAAAAAAGAGTAGAGTAGAAGAAAAGTTTATTCGGCAAAATCTGCTGACGTACAAAACATGCATTTACAAACAACATTAACATAAAAGTAACCATAAGAAGTTGATCCTTACCAGTAATCTTATATCTAAGCTGTACGTTTGGCTATTGTATGTATGTAGCGGGTCACGTCAAAAGGGTCACAAGCGCAACGCTGATTTTCAGTGATGACCACTAGAGAATACCCTGGAGAATATAGTCCCAAGACCGTACCGAAACATTTACCACACATTTACCAATTTACAAGAGAGAGAGGCTGTTATTGAAGCTAAGCTATTATTAAATACATAGTACGTAAAATATTTACCAAACCTAATGAAAAGTCTGCCAGATCAGATTGTGAAAAAAAATCTAATTGTAATGGTAAAAATCGTTGGCAAGATATATCTACTAATGTAGTTAGAAGGACGGATCGACGCTTGGGCTGATAATAACACTATTTACATCCTTAAGATAACCCATAAAAAACAGCGAGTTTCTAAACTACTGCTATATATATAATTTCGGTGAAGTAATCGCTGTTAGCTTTTTGGCTTTTACAGCTTCATCGGATGCTGTGCTCCCGGGCCCAGGGCCCGCGTGTCAGGTTTGGTTTGACCCAAACATAAATACATAAATATAAACTCCTACTAAACATCTAAATTCGGACCGTTGCGTTCGCTAGCGTGCTTGCGCTACTGTGAATATCTCCATAAAATTATTATCTGAAGTCATCTAATGACCGCCCGAGGCTGCGGGCCTCCGTTCGGACTGTCGACTTGTGTGTCGGTAACTCTGGGCGGTGAGAACCGCCCTGGAACACGGGTGACGGGTGTACACAAGGTACGCGGTGTTATTTACGATAGCTGCGCGCCGCTCTCTACGGCGGTCGCGCGACGTTGTGCGCGTGATGTTAAAGCTATTGACTGTGTGTACAGTGTTGCTCGGATTGTGACTGACCGTATCGTGGTCAGGGAGTGCTGTGACGTCCGTGTCGTCTAGCACATTTCGCGGGCGACGTTTGCGTTCGGTCGCGTTTCTGTCGGATCGATAATTCGCTGCTTTAACCACCAGCGGGTTTGGATGAACCGCGGCTTTTTCGAAAAACCGCCGTGACTACTGCTAACATCTTGGCTTAAGCCCGGATATGGGAATATTCACAAAACGAGACGTTTTTCTTACGATCCGTTGAATTCTCTACGATTAGTAAGTCAAAACCGATACTATAACGAACAGAAGTTAGTGGCTGGTACATGACGTGTAAAAGTTATGGACCGCGTAACGCTAAGTTACTTAAAGGAGGGAAAGTTAATTTGCTAAGATCCGCATGCAAAATGTAAAATGCCCTCGGCGGTTGACTGTCGTCGAGTCAATATCACTTGATAATGTGTGTAGTGCCGTGGGTGTGTGTATTGCCATTGTTGAAACACGTGCCGTGTTCTCGACTTCAGTGGTGTGTATTGCCTAGTGGTAGTGTTGTAGTGGTGGAGAGTATCTGGTGGCGGCTCCCGG
Source organism: Luehdorfia chinensis (assembly GCA_019845155.1). Taxonomy (NCBI): domain Eukaryota; kingdom Metazoa; phylum Arthropoda; class Insecta; order Lepidoptera; family Papilionidae; genus Luehdorfia; species Luehdorfia chinensis. Next base: position 4,785,516 of record JAHVAK010000125.1, read on the forward strand.
TGGCGGTATTGGTTTTCTTGTGCACGCTGTTGAGGGAGGGCGGGCGGTGCTCTTCAAAACTAGGTAATACACGCCATTTTACATTTTGCATTCGAGTCTTAGTAAATTAACATTCTCTCCTTTACTATAATGGATTTCCGCAAAGTAACGCCTGATTCTATTAACTATGCTAAGTTACTTGCTGCAACCAAACGAATAGTAGCTGTTACTATTTTATAGAATAGGGGATAAACGAGCAGGTGGCTCAAGTGATGGAAAGTGATCACCGCCGCCGCTGCATCTTGGTCATTATTATTTTACATCATGGCAGTTTAAATATTTATCTGTCGCTTTTTAATATCACACAAAGTTGCTTAAAAAACGATAAATTTTTTATACGTCTTCACCTTATCATCATCATCATCATCATCATTTCAACCTATCACTAGTCCACTGATAAACATATCCCCTACAGATTGCTACAAAAATTTGTGATTATCATTTTGAAGGGATTTTGTCATAGTTGCCACACTTGGCGGGCGTGTTGGCAATCGCAGTTTATTTAATCAGATGTTCCAGGAAGATGCTGCTGCCCATCTCCTGGTTTTCATTTGTCACTCTGTCGACTTTTACGACACCCACGGGTTGCGATGGGGTGGTAGATTTTCTTCCGCCGCTACCACACGGCCTACCTTATACCTTATCTATAACCAAGCTGGAGAGTTTTAGGTATGAACGTGCTGTGCTCAGAAAGTGCTTAACTGTTGGGAAAAATAGTTTTTGCATTAGATCGCCCGTTATTAGGGAAACTTATAGGCTACAGAATTTCTTGTTACAGCTTTAAGGTGCTGTACGCTGAGAACAGAACGTTACCGAGAAAGGCCGTACTGTGAATGCTCAGGTCATGAGGTACCGTGCCGTACAGCGCAGTCATCTGGTCGACTTATTTAACGCAGGTGAAACCGCGGGGTACAGCTAGTTACTACATACTCGTAGTTTAAGCTTGTGCAATTCGATACATGTAGTCACGCCTATTTCCCATATCCCTCGAAGGAAACGAGACATGACGTGTGGCAAACCACGTCGCCGCCATTTTGGTACCAACGAAAAAAAATCTTATTCCCCATTGCATTCCCACGAGCGATATAGAGACAGAATTGCATATCATGGTGCTATTTTACATCAACAACGGCTCTCCGTACAATATCTTAGTCGCCTCTTACGACACCTCGGCAGGAAAGAGGTTTTTTTTTGCACGTTTTATATGTCCGATTGTTCGTGTGATCAATAATACAGACCCGACTAAAAACCAGTGCCATGGGATACCGCAGATTATCACCAAGGCGGGATCCTCTTTGACAATCGCACTATGAATTTTTTTATATACTACTTTTTTATGTTTGTTAATGTTGTGGGTTCGTGAAATAAATATTTTTCTTTTCTTTTCTCTTACATATATTTAAATGGCGGTAACAAATGATTTTTTTTGTATTACACGAATATTGAGTTCGGTTAGGATTCAAGGCATAAGCGACCCCGGGGAGGACAATGACTCGAAGTGGTCTCGAGTCATCGTGATAGCACCGAGAGAGTTCTGGGGTTCGTGAGTAAGGTTACCGGGTCGCGCTATACATATAGCGAAGCGTTAGAGGGGCCACGGTTGCGTTCCGAACGGAGATCCCGTGACAGGGGTCATTAAGCTTAAGCGCTGATGGAGACCACCGTGGGGTTTTAGTCGGTAAGAATAACCCGTCATAACCCGGCTGCCCCCTGGCTAGTCGGGTATCCATGCAGGATTTCCCCACGTGAACAAAAAAAAGAAAAAGAAAAAAGGATTCAAGGGATGTGTATTGATAGTTTTCATAGCACTTCATTCCCAAATTTCCATGAGCAAACCAAATAAATTACCTTTAGTGAAATTACTTCAGCGTGCCCTGTTTTAGTGCCCAGCTATTTCACAATCACAACAAAGTTAAAAAACTTGCACTTCTTTTCACAACGCCATCATCTAAATGAAATAGTGTGGAAATTCAAAAAGAAACGTTAAAAAATGAGTCCGGCAAAATCTCGGACGAATCCCACAGACGGCGGAATGAAAATTGAATTTGCGTCTGATTGGATTTTTATTTACTTAAGACAAGAAAAATTCTACTCTCGCGAGACGGCAGCATCACTATACATTATTTAGCAGACTTCTTGAGGTCAGCTTAATGATAACATTTTAGTTTTTTTTTAAATTTTGGATAGGTTGTATATTATATTATGTTAGGTGATAGGTATTGTAGTTGAGTCAGCGCCACGATCGGCAATGGCATTGGATATTATGGACGAGGAAACTTAATTTAGGGTGTGTAGTTCTGCATTTAGTGTTGACGATATTGATAGTGCTAAAAACGTTACTATTCAAATCCGTGTCTACAACTATGAAAAATATCTCTCGGAGAAAGGAAAATAAAATGTGTCGAAACCTGGAAGACATAATATGTTTATTTAAAAATACAGGTTCTAAGAAAGTGCCGATATTTGTGGCGCGAGAGTTGCAATAACTACCCCTTGAGACTTTCGACCACGTCGATGTTACAAGATAACTAACTAGTTTTGCAATCGGAAATTAAATACCTTAAACTTACATCCGTGTTGAAGGAACAATTTGATAAAGTAGTAACACTAGTGTATATGATTCAGTAATATTATCAGCGAAATGTGAATAATGATGAGTTATGTCACAAAAGCTTACGAGAAATTGACTTTCCTACAGAGCTTAGCGAATGTGTATGAATTAGTTTGTATTTTGCAAGAGGTGGCTAAGTCTAGTATTAAAGCGCCTAAGAAACATCGCTGTATTACCAGGTGGAATAGATATGTAAAAGAGGTTCACACAGAGGCCAGGCTTGGGTTTCAAATGTGGAAAACCAACGACCGGTTTCTTCTATGAAACAATAAAAATTACAAAGCAACAATTTGAAAGAAAACTTAAATGGTGTCAGGACCATCTATCTCCTTTTGATAAAGATGAACATCGTTGCAAAACAACATGATGAAAACAAGTTTAGTTCTTTTTGGAAACAAACCAACTGTTTGAGCCCTAGTCCGAATCTGCTCGCGAATGTGGATGGCTTATCACAGAAAAAAGACATAGCCAACATGTTCAAAAAATTTTAAGGTGGTTCCTTTTGCTACCAAGACATTTTCTGCGGGACACATAATGGCTCCATGCCATTTTAGTCAATTCTTGGCCAATGATATTAGAATTGCCATAAACCGTATGAAACGTGGTGAGTCGCCTGGACATGACGGTCTGAGTGTAAAGCACTTAAAGTCTGCCGGTATACTTGCCATGCTGTACATTTTTTGTTTAGGACACTCATATCTGCCCAGCCCAGCCTGCTGCCATCTTATGAGAACTGTTGTAGTAATGATTTCTTATATTTACGCGAACACTACACATTTAAATGAAACTAAGTTTACGGATTTTATCGCGTTTAATTTTTACTTTTTTACTATTTATAACCCGACGTTTCGAGTGCTTTACAGCACCCATGGTCACGGGAGGACTGAGGTGACAGATGTCCTGATGTCATAGTTAACCTGGGGTACCTTCAGCTTTTAATTATTATTTTTGGGTCCGATCTACGCAGAAAGAGCTAACTGTGTCTTGAAGTCTTGCAGTGGTATGCTTGGTTTTTGATTTAATTTTATTTATTATTGGATCCCAAGCTGGTGGTAATACCCAACCATCTTCCCTATTGAAATTAGGATGTTTTTTGATTTCAATAGCCTCGCGAATCATCCTTGGTAGGAATCGGTGTTCTTTTGCAAGGATCTGTGGTTTATCAAATCTGATGTAATGGTTGGGATGATCCAGAACATGGTCACAGACTGCAGACTTCCTAGAACGACGATGCTTCACGTCAGCTATGTGTTCTTTTACGCGGGTTTTAATTGATCTTTTTGTTTGGCCTATGTAAGAGAGACCACATTCACAATCTAGCTTGTATACTCCTGCGTCCTGTAGAGGGATGTTACACTTGACAGATGGTAAAAACTGACTTATCTTCTTCGGCGGCTTGAAGAATGTTTTTATGGAAGCCCGCTTCAAGATATAGCCAATCTTGTCCGTGACTCCTCTGACATAAGGTAGAACAGCAGGCACACGCTCGACTGTGGCCGGTTTCACTCGGTCACTGCGACGTAGGCGCGGAACCCGAAGCTTGTTGTCGTGCAAAACTTGCTTGACATGTTGAAGCTCGGCGGCCAGGTGTTTCCTGTCACAGATTCCTCGTGCTCTCTGAAACAAGGATTTACCCACGGTAGCTAACTGTGATGGATGATGGTGAGATTCACCGTTTAAATATCTGTTAGTATGGGTCTTTTTTCTATACACAGTGTGACACAAGGTGTTATTAGGATTTCGAATTACTAATACATCTAGAAAAGCTAAAGAGTTATTTGCCTCTAACTCCATTGTAAATTGAATTTTAGAGTTTAGGGAGTTAAGGTGGTTTAGAAATGCATTTACTTTATCTGATGGTAAAATTGTGAAAGTATCATCTACATACCGCTTGTAGAATCTTGGATTTACTGGAGAAGTACGGAGGGCTCTCTCCTCAAAGTCTTCCATGAAGATGTCGGCGACAATGGGAGATACTGGGGAGCCCATCGCCACACCATCTACTTGCTTGTAGTAGTGTTCCTTCCACAATAGATAGCCAGATGTAAGGCAATGTCTTAGTAGTTCTGCATATTCCGCTGGCATGTTGTTCTCAGCTAGCTTCCTAGATACAATTGAGATGCAGTCATCTACTGGTAGGCATGTGAATAGAGACTGGACATCAAAACTGACCATAGTTTCATTGTCAGTCAGGTGTAGGTCTTTAATCTCACTGACAAAATGGTATGAATCCTTTGTGTGTGCTCTAGTGTGTCCTCTGAGTGGTGAGAGTACTTTAGCCACATGCTGAGCCAATCTGTAGGTTGGTGAATCGATCTGGCTCACTATTGGACGTAGTGGAGCATTTGGTTTGTGTATCTTTGGTAACCCATACAACTTCGGTGATTTGGCACAAGATGGTATTATCGAACTAACGTCCAGATTCAATTTTTCGGAGTGTTTCTTAATAAGATCGCTAGTCGTTTTAAGCGTATTAGTAGTTGGGTCTGATTTGACCTTTTTATATGTACTTTCGTCCGACAAAAGTTCTTGTATTTTAAAATTGTAATCCGACGTATCCATGACTACCGTAGCATTACCTTTATCTGCGCGAAGGATCGTGAGTTCAGGTCTGTTCCGTAGGTTGTTCAACGCCTTTAATTCGTCTTTAGGAAGATTTAGTTTCGGCACCGAACTTCGACGTAACATAGACGAAATGTCTTGACGTATGGCCTCCAAATCTTCTTTATTGATATTGTTTTTAAACAGACAATCCTCGACACTACAGATAATTTCCTCGTACGGTATTCTTCGCGGTGTTACTGCGAAATTCATGCCCTTCGATAATACTTTTAATGTAGATTCATCCAGTGTTTGTTTTGACAGATTATAGACCGCGCGTAATCTATGATCATTGTCCGTAGTCAACGGTCGCGTTCCGTTCATGCGTTGAGATTGATGTTTGACATTTAATTTGGTCGTTAATTTTTGATATTTTTCTATGTGTTTATTTTTGCAATCATTATATCTAGCTGTTTCACGCTTATTTAATGTTTCCATGCAATTATTAAAATCAAATGTCGTTAAAACTGTTTTTAAAACACTGGATAAATTGTCTATGGACGTATTTATGACATGTAGATCGGTACGTTTTTGCTGAATACCCGTTCTTAACAACTTTTTACTTGCCTGTTTTAAGATCTTAGCGCTTCCTCGAATGTCCTTTTTAGCTGATATTTTGACACACGTAGGAATGAGATCATGGTCTCTGCATCTCTTCAAGAAATTCAAAGATGTTATGAATCTTGCGCGCTTGGTCTTGAGATCTTCTAACCGGCGTATTTTATTTGCGATTTCCAGTCCGTACTGGTTCACATAATGATTTCTTATATTTACGCGAACACTACACATTTAAATGAAACTAAGTTTACGGATTTTATCGCGTTTAATTTTTACTTTTTTACTATTTATAACCCGACGTTTCGAGTGCTTTACAGCACCCATGGTCACGGGAGGACTGAGGTGACAGATGTCCTGATGTCATAGTTAACCTGGGGTACCTTCAGCTTTTAATTATTATTTTTGGGTCCGATCTACGCAGAAAGAGCTAACTGTGTCTTGAAGTCTTGCAGTGGTATGCTTGGTTTTTGATTTAATTTTATTTATTATTGGATCCCAAGCTGGTGGTAATACCCAACCATCTTCCCTATTGAAATTAGGATGTTTTTTGATTTCAATAGCCTCGCGAATCATCCTTGGTAGGAATCGCTGTTGTAGTGCCGATAATGAAAAATCGGAAAATATTCGAAAGACTCATCAAATAAGAATAATTACAGGGCAATTTCCATAGCAACGATAATTGGCAAGGTGTTCGACTGTCTGCTTGATAAACAGCTAGAGAAACACATTAATCTACACGATGCGCCGAGAGCCGGTCTGTCCACAGAGAAATATAGGATATTATTAAGTGATATGATTTATTTTATAATATCTGCTTATATTGACGCGAATATTATACTTAACCAAACTAAGTTTACGGATTGAGTCGCGTTTAATTTTTTCAATGACTTATTGTGATGATCATTGTGAACGTATTGAGTGGAAACTACTTATTATATTGAGCGTTATGTATGGAGAAAAAGCACCTTAAACCTGACGACAACTCAATTTTCACAGGGCACTGGTGAAACAAACTTTAGTAATAGTCTATAATCAAATCTATTTTCATGTGTTTTAATGAGAAAATGTAAGGTCTATAAAATATCACTTCCTCTTCAATCAACATAAATGGTATAAAAATACTTCGTGCTAGACTTTTCAAACGTCCAAATTTATAGCGAACATGGAAGGCAATTTTTAAACAGTCCCTCTGCCTGGTTAGCCGAGAAAAACGTACCAAGTTGCGGTGAAAAATTGAACGCGGGCTACCACCATTTATTCACGTAAATTTCAAGCAGACTATTACATAGCAATCTTTTATTAATGAAAAATAAAACATGAATACATTCTAGACTGATAATCATTTGTGATTTACGAGCATCACTTGTAGCCTTTTACTGCATTTATAATTAACAAATTCAATCACACTATAATTAAATAAATAAGTTAATAGTACGGTCGGCGTGCCTACGCACTGAGTCGTGGGTTTAAATCTGAGCTCAACAGTTAAAAGTTAGTATTTGTAAAACATTTAAATTATTGGTTTTCAAGTCTAGTTGTCCAAAGATTATCCTATGTCTCGGACACTGCATCTGAACTTTCCTCTGATGTTCTCGTATGGCCATTACATCGGATAGAGGTAAATGATTATACTTACGACACTGTAATATTCTGGGCAAAATCTTTTCCTTGTTGTTATGTAGTTGATTCCACCAAACTTGAAGTCTGCTAAGTAAACAATATCAGTTTCTACGCATTTTCATTATAATTATACGCGAGCCGAGCTTAACTTTTAAATTAAGTCAGTCGGAGAGGAAATAAGAGAATCGGTTAACGTATATACGTTATATATTTAAGGATCCGTATAATAAATGCCCTCAGATAATCCAGCGGCTGCCTTCGGCTCGAATTTCCTAGACATTACTGATATGATGAACTGGAGAGGGAGAGCGACGTACATAAGTCTTTGTTAAAGAACCGTATTGAGTTTTCTCGTGATATATGGCTATGATTGAATTCATTTAGTCTTAAAATCACCTGTATAATTGTAAAATAGTTTACTAGTTTCAATTGTAGCTAATCTGCATAAAGTCAGAAATACAACTTATGCATATTTTGAATATTAAAAATATTTATTTATTTAAAAATGTATGTACACACAAAGGTTACAAAGAAAACAGTATGAGGAAATTTAGTACAAAGGGACAGCTTATTTCATTCAGAAATTTCAGCAGATCTGACACTGGACAGTTTAAAAGAGATGAAGTCCTAATGTGCACTTAGCAAAATTATTAGACATGACATGTCCATTAATACATGCACATACATAAATACAGTCATACATAAATAATAAAAAAAGTATACAATAAATACACCTACATACATAAAAACATTGTCATTCAAATACTACAAGCTTACAATAATTATTGTGATAATATGGAAAGTGCTCTTTAATTTGTTTTTTTTTAAGAAAGACACTATCTTAGCCTCGCGGATTACAGGAGGAAGTTTATTCCAAAGTCTGACTGCCTGTACGGAGAAGGAGTTGGAGTAGGAATTAGCTCTAAAGGTTGGAAACGTTAAGACGGTTTTGAGATGCGATCTGCAAAAGGTGTTCGGGGAATGGACAAAGGTAAATCTATCACGAAGATACGACGGAAAAGCAGGGTTGTGTAGGTTATTAAAAAGAAAAAACAGATTCGAGTGTTCCTGCGAAGTCGGATTGGGAGCCACTTGAGCTGCTTGCGATGACATGAGAAGTGATCAAACTTTATAAGTCCGAAAATAAATCGAATTCTATATACCTTTCAGATTAGGTAGGTCTACTTAAGGTTTACGTTTAAGGAGAACCTCGTCAGGCACCTGGTAGACTTTAACGTTTATAAAATCTATTAGATCTAAAGAAATTATACTTAATAGAAGCAGGCATTATACACTGCTCTTATTGTATCTGTGATTTACTAATCTCCACATAAATCGAATGATTAAACCTCAATCTTACTAAGCAATTGCACAACTATGTAAACACAATTTTTTTTAATTCGTCTTATTTTTTGTTTGCATACCTATGTAACCTATGCATAAAAACAGGCTGTTTGATGTCGCAAAATACAAAATAAATCTCTCTTTTTGTTTTAGGTTGTGACGATATTTCGTATAAACTTCCTTTTTCTAAACGCGATAAAAATGGAGTCGGTGAAATCGGTTAGACGAAAACCGAGATCAAATTATATATATGAACTCAATTAAGTAAAATGTGGTTTTATTAAACTTGGTTTCCCAAGCAATCGGTGAAATCGGGTCTAAGACGAATAAATCTAACTTCTATTATCTTGTATATTGAAATTACATCTACTTAGTTGTGGAATTAATCAATATTGTATAGAAACTTAATTTATATTCACTAATCTATTCGCTGATGGTTTTCTCTGGCAGTCCATTAAATTTAGCTAGAGAATTGTTTTAAAATGTTGTGTTATCTACTCAACACACATTAAATCTACGTACACATTTTGCACAGTATAAAAAAATAATTCATACGATCATAATCATAGTAATATTTTAAATGCGAATCAGGGATGGTTTTAATTTCGTATTACGCGAGTAACCTGGGTTCGATCTCCGGTGCCCAGCACCACTAAAATTATTCTACAATTTTAAGTGCTGATTTACCACGTGCTCAGCGGCGAAGGAAAACATCGTGAGGAAACCTGCATATCCGAGGATTGGAAATATTTCGAGGACATGTGAAGTCCGCCAACCCGCATTGGAGCAGCGTGACGGACTATTCACGGTTCCAAAACCACCCTCTCAGAAAAGAGAGGAGGCCCAGCAGCGGGACATTTATAGGCTGTTACTTTCTTTTTTATAACTCTTTGTCCCTTTGTCCCGCTGTTTGTTTGTTACCTTTAACAGCTTAACCCTTGAACCGATCTTGACGAAATTCGGTACTTAGATGTCTTGCATTCTTGACATGGATACTTCTTTTTCCTTATTCCGAAAAATCAAAGAGTTTTTAAAAATAAAAACCTAAATGTACGTGGACATAGTCGCGGGATTCAGCTAGTGTTTTATAAATTACATGTACATGGTAAAATATTTCAACCTGTCTCTTAACTTGTTAGCTGAATGAAAATAACCAGACTGCGGAAATATATTTTATTATTCTTGTACAAATTTCTGTGAATGTGTTTTGAATAAAAAATGTGAATATGTTTGTATGAAATTCTGTGTGAAATTCAAATGGTTTTTTACTTTGATTATTTAATAAACATACGTTAAATTAAATTGGCCTTGATGACCAAGAGCAAGATCTTTTATAAGCGGCCAAACTTTTAGAGATCAAATGCCTTTTGTTTTCTTTTATTTAATAGATTATTTTCATAACACTAATTTAATGTGTTTTTTATAGTCTACATATAGTAGACGTTTAAAAAAATGCGAGTGAATGAACCAAGCGAGGAACCCAGCGGGCTTATTTTATTTACATTCAAGTCATTCCTTATATAACTCAATCTATTTTAAATTAATCCGGTATTTTAAACACTACTAAATGTTTATTTTTATAATTTTACTGGTGGTTGGATTCCTTTGCGGGAATCCGTCTAAGTAGATACCACTGCAGTGTCAGTTATTCCGCCGTGAAGCAGAATAGTGCAAACATTACTGTGTCTGTCTGAAGGGCACTAAGAGCTGGTGTGACTACTGGGCATATGAGACTTAAGAAATGATGTTTCAAAGTGACGAGCGAAGTGTGGTGATACACTGGAATGTTCTGGGTGACACGGTATTTGTTATGGGCAAACGTTGCACTTACCATCAGGCTAAGGTTTTGCTCGTCTCGTCACTTTCGTCCTATAAAAAAAAACTCAATGTTTTTGCGAAGTTATTCCATAATATGCTATTACTGATAAACCAAACCTTGTTGTTCTCCTTATGGGTTTCGAGTTAAAAAAATTATATCTAAATATTTTATAAGTTTGTATTATAAATTTCCTTACACGTTTTATTACACAATTCGGAAAGTACTTTCTACTTAACGATTTTTACTACCGAACGTTAACGAACATAAGAATCTACGTCATCTCTGTTGTGTTCTTGCTGGTTCTTCTAGTATTGATGATGTTTGGTGGAAGTGTAAAAAATTATTAAAATCAATATTAAAAAAAACGATAATAGGCAATTTACATAACGCTTATGGGAGCAAAGGTCATATCAGTATCAGAGACACGGGATATATCAACAATTCAAACCGTCCCGAAAACCAATAATTCGTGTAGTAATTCTTGTATCGAATCCAGAATCCCCGACTCAGTGGCCTACGCTGTCCACTGACTGATACGGTTGTCAGATTGGTGTTAGTAATGGATACGTAATTTAACCTAACTTATGACACTATGGTATCACCAGTAAAGTTAAACTTTCTTAAAAGAAGTCGAAAATTCATTATCATGGTGTAATTACTACAAAATGTTTTATTACATTACTACTGGATTTATAGTTATAACATAAATTGTGATCTACTTGAAAAGCGGAAACGAAGTAGTGTTAAAGAAAAGGAAGCATTATAAATGAATCCAGTAAAAAGCGAATGAATCCAACAAGCGACGGAATGATAATTGGATTTATCTGTGATTGGATTTTTATTTATTTAAGAAAAATGGTCTTCTCAAGGGTCAGCGACATCTTTATTAATGATACAACAATTTGATTCGACTAGATTGGCTTATAAAGAACTGTGTTTACAGTTCATTTATTCCAAATTTATATGTTAGCTGGTAGCGGCTCAGGAGAACCTTCCACTAAATCTTAACTCGTAGTTCTCGTAAGAGTCCATTGACGTAATACCAGAACCTGGTCGCCTCCGACAAATTTCGGAATAATAATCTTAAATATTTACAGGTAGTATGATTCCTATGCAGGGATCCGCCTAGGTAGGTACCACCACTGAGCCAGTTATTCTACCGTGAAGCAGTGGTGTGCAAACTTTACTGTGTTCCGGTGGGAAGGGTACCGAGAGCTAGTTTAATTACTAGGCATATTTTTTTTCTACTTTAAAAAAAAAACGATGGCTCACAGTAGGATTTCTCCTGTGTCGTGGGTACGTTTTACAGACATAAATTCCAAATACACAAACAACCTAGACCCGGAACAACTATCAGTAGTCTATACAAATATTTATCCCGTGCGTGAATCGAACCCGCATCCCGCGGCGCAGAAGCCAAGGGCTTAGCCACTGCGCCAACCGAGCCGTCGTTTATGAGACTTAAGAACTAATGTCTGGGGATCTCAGGCGCGCTTCAAACAGAAATTTGTCATAGACACAGCATTTGTCATAGGCAAACATTGTACTTACCATCAGGTGAATTTTTTGCTTGTCTTGTCACTTTCTTCTATAAAAAAAACTTAAATTCACATGGCGGCAGGGTCAAAGATGCGGAAGATATTATTTCGTTACCGCCAATCTGATTGTCAAGCGTGACGATACTAGTAGGATGGCTTGGGAAAGGCCTAAGTCCAGCTGTCGACTATTTAGGGGCTTTTCTAATGGGACAAAGTGACGAGATGAGGAAATCATCCACCAAATGGTAAGTGCCTCACTTGCTTATAACAATTGCATTGTCACTCAGAACTTTACATTGGAAAATTTTATGTAGCATCGCATTGTGCTCGTCACCATGAAGCATCAGTTCTTAAGTCCCACATCAAATTACCCATTAATAAAAGTTTTGGCTGAGCCCCCTCAGCCACCTTTCAATCCAGCGAAGCTGTGAAAGCTCTCGGTCTAACAGTGACCATCAGCCATAAAAAGAACACCTACCTAAACAAATTCTCTCATGATCTTACATAGTAAGTCCTAAACCTTTTAAAAGTAGTCAATAATTTTATAATAAGGCATTGGATATTGAGTCTGAGTCTCCGAGTGGTAGTGGCCTAAGAGAATCTACCACCCCATCCCATCCCGTGGATGTCGTAAAAGTCGACATAGGGAAAATAAAAACCAGGAGATGGGCAGCAGGATATTCCTGGAACAACTGAATAAATAAACTGCGGTTGCCAACCCGTCTGCCAAACGTGGCAACTACGGCAAAATCCCTCCAATATGAGAGCTACAAAATTTTGTGGCTATCTTTGGGGGAGGCCTATGTTCAGCAGTGGACTTGTGATAGGCTGAATCGACGACGACAACAACATTGGATATAAACATCTGTAGTGTTTCAATAAATACGAAAGTTTATTTTTTAAATGTAACAGTCTAAACAAGGGAAAATTTATTAAAGAAATATGGACTTTGATTACCGCAACAAATAAATAAGACTTCTGTCTGATTTAAATTGTGCGGAAAAACAAAACAACATAAAAATATTCTAACGAACTTAGCTTCTGGCTACTAAAGCAGTTTAAAGAATAAAACAAATGAAAGCATTTTTTTCCCCGCGGCACTACAATTTTACGGGAGTTTTACGAGGATGTGAGAAACGAGATTTAATAAGCTCCGAGTTAATTTTTGTGCTTACAAAACTAATTTTCTTTTTTTACATTCATATAACATTTCAGTAACAGAAAAGTACTTATTACTACCATTTAAAAAAAAAGTTTCTAATACTTATGTCAATACTTTTTTTTGTAGCTACGACAAAATCTCTAAGCTCTCTGCCAGTGTTATCAAACTTACATATTCGGGTACAAACATACATATATCATTACAGTATACTCGTATAAGTTGCAATAAAATACTTCAAAAGTTTTTAGAATATCGACACTAAAATAATACGAGTAGTTTATTTTTACTAAATATTGGTCGGAGTTGTGGAGACAAAATGAAAAGAACGACATCTGTCTTGAACTAAATTTTCCGATCACTGTATACTTTCATGAACACATACATTAATAAACACTATGAGTATCAAGCATCCAAACTCTAAATATATAGAAATTAAAAATAAAAAAACACTCATCACTTGTCATTTATTTATTAATCGAAACAGTTGTAAAATATTTTCCAGTGTCCAGTAACATATCCCGGTATCAATATTAAATAATACAACTCAAAATACATATAAGTACACAGAAAGTACACAATTCAATAAAAACACTACCACCGCTTTTCGAGTTGGCGCCAAAGTCAACTCGCCACATTCAAGTTGGCGCTAAAAATCTTTTTAATACTTATTATTATTTATTAATTAATGGAAACAGTCATGAACTATTTTCCAGTGTCAAGTAAGATATCCAAATATACTGTCCTCAAGCAGCAAGACTTCAAAATTCAGATCGACAGTAAAATGATAGTTGACTTTTACTGTAGATTTGCTGGACTTATGGAGACAAAACGTAAAGTACAATTTTGATCTTGAATTGAATTTTCCAATGACTGCACACTTTCAGGGGCACTCGCTGCATAATAAACTATCAGTATTAAACATCAAACTGCAAATATACACAGAAATTACAAAATTAAATAAAACTACTACTGCCACTTTTCGAGTTCGCGCCAAAAGTCTTTTGATACTTCTTACTTGAATTTTGCGATGGACATAGATGAAACATAAATATAATTTATTAATCAGTAAATAAATCTTCTATATGTCTGTATTAAACGTCCATTATTATGTAAGTGTGTCGCTTTCTATTATTAATTATTATAATAATAAATATCTTATGTATAACTTTCTATTTTGGAAGGAGGAGTAGGTATTTTTGTATCTTTAATGGTTAGCAGAAGTTTTATGTTTATATTCTTCCGCCTGTAAACCTCACTGTTGGACATACATACTATGTCTCATATGATCAGAAATTCTTCTTACATAAAGGATTTCCGCTAAGTAACTCTAGCTGAACTATATGCAGACCAAACAAATATTTTTTTCGCATGGGAATCTAACCTGTGAACTGCGCAACAAAATCGCTTAGCCACTGCGCCGACGACCAGTAATTGAACTTTGTGTATATTTTTCATGAAACACATTTCAAAATAAAGTTTTTGATAATAGAAATGTAAAATAAAGTCCATGTCTATGACATGTATTTGTTTAAAATGCATTTGCCTATAAAAGTTAAAAAAAAAAAAACTGCATTTGCATGACAAAGAAGCTTGCACATGACACATTTTATGCGTTTCCGGTCCTTTTATTGGGAACATAGCTAAGCAGGCGATGTCACAGGGAAATTGTATTGTTCAACTCGTATGCGAGATATACCATTCTTTATTCTTTTTCAGTTTTGTTCTTCATTTTTTAATCTCAGTAAACCTAAAAGTGACTTTAAATACAAATTAATCGTATTATTCTATTCTTTGTCCATAGAGTACTATCATCATCACTTCAGCCTATCACTAGTCCACTGCTGAACATTGGCCTCCGCCTTAGATTTCCACAAAAGTTTGTATAACTCGGGAGTGATTATGCCATAGTTGCCACGCTTGGCAGGCGGGTTGGCAACCGCAGTTTATTAGTTCCAGGAAGATGCTGCTGCCCATCTCTTGGTTTTGATTTTCCCTCGAGTTTTACAACACCCACGGGACGAGAAGGGGTGGTAGATTCATGGAATATTATAAGGGAATAGCTCTCTACCCGAAAAAAAATTACGCTGACTGTGCTGTGTGCAACATACTTTTTGCTTCGGTATTTCGAGCATCAAGCTAAATTAGCAATAATGTTTATGCCGTCCAGTTGTAGTCAACAAATATAATTTCTCAACAATATGGTTTTGTGTGAAATATTTTTACAGGAATAGCTAGCAATGCTATTAACATTCCTAATGTTTCCTGTTAACCATTCCAACTAAGCATAAAAGCTTGTGCTAGGTGATGGCAGGCTCGATACTGTACCGTCAAGTTTTGCAGTCTGTACCCTAAACGGAGCAGCGTTAGCTCAGGAGCTGAGCACTCACCTTAAATTTCTTACAACACGAGTGAGCTGAGTTCGAGTTCGAGATCCCCAGTGCCGCTCCGATAAAATTGTTCTGTAATTTTAACTGCTGATTTAAGTGCTCAGCGATAATGGAAAACATTGTGAGGAAACCTGAATGTCGAAGGAATAAAAATATTTGTAAGACATGTGAAGTGCGCCAACCCGAATTGGAGCTGCGTGGTGGATTCCTACCGGCTCTTAAACCCTCTCATTAATGATTCTGTGTTCAACAGTGGGACATTAAACTAATAATTATTTTTTACTTTACTTTACACTAATAATTTTTAATTAGGCCGTGTGGTAGCGGCCTAAGAGAATCTACCACCCCATCTCATCCCGTGGGTGTCGTAAAAGTCGACAGAGGGAAAATGAAAACCAGGAGATGGACAGCAGCATCTTGCTGGAACATCTGATTAAATAAACTGCGGTTGCCAACCCGTCTGCCAAGCGTGGCAACTATGGCAAAATCCCCCCAAAACGAGAGCTACAAACTTTTGCGGCAATCTATGAGGGAGGCCTATGTTCAGCAGTGGACTATTGATAGGCTGAAACGACGACGACGACGACGACGACGACGACGACGACGACACTAATAATTATAACTACAGATTTTTTTAATAACCTTCTTCTCAGGCATTCTTCTTAATTCATGGTTGACTGTTAGAAAATGTCAGAAGGAATTAAGTCCGCTAATTGCACATGTAGCGACATCTATGTCACCACATGAGAAGCTCAAGAAATATTCGCATACGTCCATAATCGCGCTATGAAAGTTTTCTGAGATGCGCATTATATATACAACATCTAAATATTACTAGTTGGAGGAGACGTCCTCCCCAGATCAGACCATTCGATCTGGCGGGTAGCTACCCTTTTCCTTGGCAAAATCATCGGCAGCCATCGCAGTCACAGCACCAGACTACTGTCGGCACAACGCGTGCTTCCTAGTCTCTCAGCCACTAAGGATCAACGGCGGCCCCTTCTCCTCAGGCTGACTCTTGCGGCATCAACGCTTGTCTCCATACGTCTCGACGCACTGAAGACCTGGACACAGGTTCACCGCAACGTCCAAACTGCACCTCAATGCCTGACGTCTCAAGTTCTCCACGCTAAACTACGACTTCCAGTCTCAGCGGGGGAGTGATGTAGCGACATCTATGTCGCCACATGAGAAGCTCAAGAAATATTCGCATACGTCCATAATCGCGCTATGAAAGTTTTCTGATATGCGCACTATATATACAACATCTAAATATTACTAGTTGGAGGCCACCCCAGATCAGACCATTCGATCTGGCGGGTAGCTACCCTTTTCATTGGCAATATAATCCGCCAAACACATTTCATGTGCTATAAAGTTGTAATATAAATAAATATAAACACACCCAATAAAATAACGTTTTCCCTAAACTCACTATTTATTAATACGACTTCGTTAACGCGTTTTCTGCTTGAAAAGCTCGGAACGTTAAAATGAAATAGTGTGAAAATAAAAAAGCGAGCGTTAAAAATGAGCCCAGTGAAATCCAGGATGAGTCTAACAAGCGACGGAATGAAAATTGGATTTGTCTCCGATTGGATTTTTATTTACTTAAGGCAAGAAAAATTCTCCTTTTCGCGAGACGGCGGCTTCTTTATAAATGATTTAGAGATCTGATCCCGGCTACTCGGCTGATTAACGATTTCGTTCTGAGTATATTTATTTTTCTTTTTACACTATTCCTAGTGAGTATTGTTATAACTATATATTTTTCAAATAATTTATTATCTGTATTATTTGTATTTTTTTAGAAAATATTTCTTTAACATTAAATATTTTTTTGTTTTGCAACAATAGGTAGAGTATTACATTACATTGTATGATTGTTAAGAACATAATTTATAACAAGATAATATTTCGCATTCGCATTAGGTTTCTTATGAAATTGCAGAATATAAATATTCTGGTAATCTGTTATAACAGTATTGTGGGTGCTTGTTCAATGTTCAATGCTCAGCTCAACTAAATCGATCCATTAACTTTCAAAGTTGCTTCCACCTGACTGCTTCTGATTCTTCTGGCTCTGATTGATTGATTTCTACTTCTGCCCGAGGTATGTATAGTTCTTTGAGAATCTACTTTGAGAGAGCTACTTTGAGAATCTTACCATTAACTTTTCGATCGCTTCAATCGAATTTTTGAATTGCCCAAAGGTCTGCTTATTGTTTATTATTTATATGTTAAACCAAGAAATTAGTGAATTTGTTAACAGATCCAATAACTATTAATCATAATTATCAGCACTACTATTGGGCTGCATCTTGAAGACAGACGAAAAATTTACCAATCTTCTTCGGCGACTTGTAAAATGTTTTTTCGGGAAGCTCGGTTCAATATATAGTGAATCTTGTCTGTAACTCTTCTGGCATATGGTAGTACAGCAGATACTAGGATGTGGCAGGTTTCATTAACTGTGACGTAGGTGCCGAACCCGAAGTTTGAGAAACGTAGGAAGAATTTGCCTTTATCACCACTCTCGGCAAGACAATCGGTGGTCACAGTAGCAACTTAAGCATTGCAGCCAATCTCCGATCTGTGGATTTTAGCCATTGCGCCATCTTTCGGTAGCTAGATGATTTTCCAGGCATTTTATTTTAAAGGAAAGTAATAAAAGAAAAATTATTTATTCCCTGCTGTAATTCAGACATTCGACACTAAACGTATATCATAAACATACCATTTTATTATCCTCTTCTTTGTTGTTAAATGGCTGGTTTTCAAAGAATTCTGCCAGTATAAAGTCAGTCAATTTAATTTTCTCTACTCTTATGAGAGTACTCTTGTGAAATGAAACAGGACAGTACATTTTCATTATCGCAACAACACAAAATCAAAATAGAACGCATTTAGGTTTAGTTTTAAAGGGGATTTATTACACATAAGGAAACCATGGTCTAGTGATCAGAGTTCCTGACACTTACACTGCGAGTCTTGGGTTCGAATCCTAATCAGAACCAACATTTATGCTAAAGCGCAAATCTTTGGTTTTCGAGTCTGGTTGCGTTGTGCATTTGAAATGGATATCTGTAAAATATACTCACTATACAGAAGTCATCCTAGTGTTGGGAACCATTTTTTTAAATAAAAAAGTAAATTAACCATAAGTTATCAAAAATAATTAATAATTTTCAAAATTTTCTCAATTTTTTTTTGTAGTATAGCTATAAGGTACCACCGCAGTGTTTAGTTCTAGTTCCGAGGTTGAAGAAGCTGTTAGTACTACCGTAATGCTAGTTATTCTGCCGTGAAGTAGTAGTGTGCAAACATTACTGTGTTTCGGTTTGAAGGGCACTGACAGATATTGTAGTAACTGTGCATATGACACCTAAGAACCGATGTCTCGATGACGTGCGCAGTGTCGTGCCGCACAAAAATGTTCGAGGTGACACAGCATTTGTAATTGGCAAACGTGGCACTATCCATAACGTGAACGATTTGCTTGACTCGTCCCTTATTTCCCAAAAAAAGATATTCAAGAAAGTGTCAGTCATTTTATAAGTGATTGAAAAGTGGACATAATATTTCTCTGCCAAAAACCAGTCCCGTCTTTCCGGGGTCCGAGGTTCCTTCAACTTCGGAACCGGAACTTAACTACTGTAAATGAGATCTAACTAATCTATTCAGACGCAATATTCCTGTTCGTAATTCTAATTTTCTTTTGCCAACATATTTTATCATCTTTTATTAAGCCAAGACTCTTTTCTAAATGATAAGCTTTTTTTTGAAGATACGAGTAAGAACCTTATTATAATATTATCTCGATACTAAGAGACTAAAACCACATTTATTTTCAAAAATCTTACTCGATATTAACCTAATGTCAAAGTTTAAAATCAAATCACTGTCGCGTTTCCACACACTTTTTATTTCAATGTCTGAACGTTGCATCGTTTAAAATGTCCATTGTTTAAAAATGTATTCATAATTTGACTCTGATTTCCTTTCAAATTTTAAAAGTTTGTCCTTGTTGACACGTTTCATTTAAATATCGACGTGAATGCAAGCTCTTTAGCAGACAATAAACAGTAATATTGACTTGAAAATATTGAATTTTAAAAATGAGAAGATAAGCAAATATGTATTTAAGAAATCGACGACCATACGACCTAATGTTTAAAGTACCTGACTTCTTTGATTGAATTGTTTTTTTTTTATTTTCCTGGATTGAAATCCCAGCCGGAGCCAACATTGGTGAATAAACACAAATTGTTAGTTTTCGGGTTCTGGTTATGTAGTGATTGTCCCGTGCCTCAGGCACTGTATTCCGCCTACTCCTGAACTTATCACATAAGCGTTAAATCGGACAAGGCAAGGTTAGAATCCGTGATATAATATTTTCGGTGATGTGATCGCTGTTAGCCTTTTGGCTTTTACAGCTTCATCGGATGCTGTGCTCGCGGGCCCGGGGCCCGCGTGCCAGGTTTGGTTTGACCCAAACATAAATACATAAATAGAAAGACTCCTACTAAACATCTAAATTCGGTCCGTTGCGTTCGCTAGCGTGCTTGCGCTACAGTGAATATCTCCATAAATTTATTGTATAAAGTCATCTAATGACCGTCCGAGGGAGACTGCGGGCCTCCGTTCGGACTGTCGACTTGTGTGTCGGAAACTCTGGGCGGTGAGAACCGCCCTGGAACACGGGTGTATCTGGTGTACGCGGTGTTATGAACGATAGCTGCGCGCCGCTCTCTACGGCGGTCGCGCGACGTTGTGCGTGTGATGTTGAAACTATTAACTGTGTGTACAGTGTTGTTCGGATCGTGGCTGACCGTATCGTGGTCAGGGAGTGCTGAGACGTCCGTGTCGTCTAGCACATTTCGCGGTCGACGTTTGCGTTCGGTCGCGTTTTTATTACATCGATAATTAGCTGCTTTAACCACCAGCGGGTTTGGATGAACCGCGGCTTTTTCGAAAAACCGCCGTGATACTTCTCTGAAGTGTTCAGAGAGTACGGGCATTTCACAGTCGCTGTGAAGGTCGACATTGCGTTGGTACCAGCCGGCTCCGGTGGCACTTCGCAAGAATCTGTTTTGCACCGTCTGCAATTTCTTTATATGATTGCCCGTCGCGTGTGCGAACGCGACGCATGCATAGGACATTACGGGTCTAATGCATGTCTTGTAGAGGCGAAGTTTGTGTCTTAAGCACATTTTGCTTGAAGAGCAAGTTAACGGGTATAGACGGCTTGCGATAAAAGCCGCCCTGTTACGCACGTTCTTAATGTGAGCAGCGAACGACATCGCTGCGTCTAACGTGACCCCGAGGTATTTGACGCTCTTTTCCCAGGGAATAGGGCGTCCGAACAGGGTGATCGAGCCTAGCTGATTGTTGCCGATTGTGTGGTAACGTCTAGCTGGCTTGGGCGTGCCCCTCGAGAAGTATATTGCTACACTTTTCTCGGGGTTAACCTCTATTCTCCATTTCCGGAACCATTCGCCTAGGCGATCGGCTGCGGCTTGGAGCTGAATCGTTATGCGGCCCTTGTGCTTATCGGAATAATACAGGGCCGTGTCATCTGCGAAAAGCGCAAGATTGACTTTAGGGTCTTTAGGTATATCGCTAGTGTATAGCGAGAAAAGGAGTGGAGAGAGGCAGGAGCCCTGAGGGACACCCGCACGGAGAGGGCGGCTTGAGGAGCGCGTTCCCTCTACCCGGAAGCGAAATAGGCGATTGGACAAGAAGGCTCGTATGATGTTCACGAGTCTGTCCGGCACTTTTGTGTGATACAACTTGTAATACAAGCCGTCGTGCCAGACTTTGTCGAATGCCTTTGCGACATCGAAAAATAAGGCCCCTGTGCCTACTGGCTTAGGGCGGTCGTGAAAGTTTTCTAATATGTGCTCCGTTAGGCGGTGCACTTGATGGGTACACGAGTGTTCGGGGCGAAAGCCGAACTGCTCGTCTGGAAGGATGTTATTATTAAGGACGTAGTCTTTTAATCGACTAAGGATTATTCGCTCATAAATCTTGGCCATCGAGTTGAGGAGACTTATTGGGCGATAATTGGACGGGATGTTCTTCGGCTTGTGAGGCTTCGGAATACCTATAACGTCCGCTTCCTTCCAGTCGTCCGGGAAGGAGCAGCTGGAGAGGAGCGCGTTGAAAATACTGACTAACAGACACAATAGCGGCGTAGTTAGACATTTGATCACCCTGTTGTTTATGCCATCGAGGCCGGGCGCGGATCGGTTTTTAAGATTTTTAACAATCTTCGTGACTTCGTCGAGAGTCACTGGAGTCAGTGGTTCGCCCACTGGTGGTATGGCAGCCCTGCGTTCGAGTTCCGCGGCCACCTGCTGCAGGTGGTCGGGATCCGCAGGCGCGAGAGACGGAGTGCATTGGCTCTCTAGACTGTCCGCAAGGCATTCGGCTTTTTCGCTGTCGTCGAAGGCGAGCGAGTTGTCGTTCGATCTAATAAGTGGCGGCATGGGTGAGACCGGCTCTGCTTTGAGAGACCGTGCCAACTGCCAGTAGGCAGTGTGCGACGGCTCGATTTCTCCAAGCATAGTGTCCCAGCTATCTTTAGTGTACTCAGATAAGCGCTCTTTAACATCCCTTTGTAGGAGGCGCAGTCTGAGTCTATTCGCGTCTGTTCTATATCTGTCGTGCGCTTTGGCCGCACGGTTCTTTTCTCTAATCAGGCGTCGGAGGTCCGCCGGTAGATTGCAGCGTCGATCGCTCGACACCGTAATCGTCCGGGAGGATTCTCCGACGACTGTTTTGAGATGACCTGAGAATGATTTTATCGCTCGACAGGCTACCTCTGGCGAGTCGATAATATCTGGTATTTCATCCAAGTGCTGGGAGCTCGTAGCCTCGAGTTTGACCCCGAGGGTACGCCAGTCCACAATGGTTTTGGTCTGTGTGACCTCACCATTTGGCCGGCCCAGCTTAAAAATGACCGGACGGTGGTCCGACTCAAGTTCGTGAAGCGTAACTATAGAGTCTATTTCTAAGTTCACGTCCTTAATAATGGCTACATCGAGAGTGTCCGGCCGCTGATTTAACTGCGTCGGAACTCTGGTTGGTGTTTCGGGAGCTATAACGTTTACGTTATGGCTCTCCGCTAATCTGTACAGTATATTACCGTTTGTGTTATTTGCGTTGGAATTCCAACTGCCGTGCTTGCTGTTCAAGTCTCCGGCGAGAATAACAGAACGGCCTAAATCTAGTAGGGATTTTAGGTCTGCTTCTAATAATTGTTTGGATGGCGAGAGGTAGACTGATGCTAGTACAAGCGGCCTATGGCCGGTCATTGCTAACCTACACGCGGAAGTTTCTATATTAACTAAGTCGGGTGTATCGAGCGCGATACAGTGCAAGGACTTTTTATAGTAGATCAGAGTGCCGCCTTTCGCGGTCGCTCTGTCATTACGGATGCATTTGTAATTGGCAATCTTTGGATCGCGCATACTAGGTTTTAAGAAAGTCTCTTGCACTAGCATAACGTCGATGTCGTGGTCACGAAGGAAATTCGCGACTTCAACTAACTGCGTCTTAAGACCGTTTGCGTTAAAATACGAGACAGTCAGAGAGCGTGGTTTAATCCTACCTATATGGGACGCCATTGGTAACAATTAAAAATTTTATTTTTCGACGCGGCGCGTGATGTTTAGGCGCATTGATACGTCCAAATCGCGTCGATGACGTTCATGTGCTCTACGGTAGCCATGAGTCGGTCTTGAGGAGACTTTGCTTCGCGGATTTTGCGAGCTAAAGTCGAAAGTTCGGCAACATTTATGCTGCGCATGAAGCCGCAGATTAGCGAGAAATCTGCGGCGAAATTTGACGAGCCCTGTATTTTGGGCGTTGCGATTTGAGGCGCGGGCCGTGAGGCGGCTGCGCTCTTTTGCGTCATGGGCAACGGTTTTGTCCATGCGTTCGTCGCCGGCGCGGCGCTCTGGCTCTTGCTCTGCCCGGTAGTCCCGTCAGCGGGACCGGGTTTCGCTGCGGCCGGAGCGGGCGCGGGCGTTTGTTTTGGCGCGGGTTTAGTCGCGGGCTTGGGTGTTAGTTTAGGAGCGGGTGTTTGGGGCTGTGTGGCCCCGGGGCCCTTCCTACGGCCGTTCTTCTTGGCTCCCCTGCGCTTTGTACTCCTCGGCGCTCTGTTACACCCGCGGTAATTCGCGGGGTGTCCCAGCTCACCGCAGAGTATGCAGCTTGGGGGCTCTTGCGCTTCTGGCGTGCGAGCGCAATCCTGGGTGCCGTGATCCCCGAGGCATTTTACGCAACGAGGGCGGGCGAAACAATTTCGGGCAGAGTGTCCGTACAGTTGGCATCTGTGGCACTGGCCAATGATGCCCCTGTTGCGGGGTGCCTCAATAGAAAGGCCTGAAAGGCCGCAAATCGTCTTAACGTTAAAGACCTGCTTGCCTTCTGGAGTTAATTCCAGTATGGCAAGGATCAGGTCGTACGACTTCTTATTGTGTGGGTGATGCATACGATGCACCTCCAACACAGGTATGTCTTGTGACTTAAGGTCACTGAGAATGTGGCTAGTCTCTAATTCTTTAGGCAGGCCCCTTATGACTACGCGGAGTCTTCGTTCTTCCGCGAGTGAGTACGTGTGGAAACTTATGTTGTTTCCACGCAAATGGCTGGTGACGGCCCTGAAATCGCTGACTGTGCTGAGGTATACGCGGATACCTTGCACTGCCGTCTGCGCCTTCGGGCACACAATTTTCTTGTTTGTCATCCAAAGTGACAGATTGTTCCATTGCGCTTTATCCTGTAGGATAAGTGGCGGAGGAGCTTTGTTCGTTTGCGCCGCGGGATGCGCGGGCAGTGACTTATCTATAGTCTTGCGACTGTTGGACACGCCCTTTTTGGCCGGGTTCCGTGAGGCGGACGGCGATGTGGTGTCCGAGTTAGGCTCGGAATCCGTTTTCGCGGCGCGTTTCTTTGCTTTGCGCGCGACGACGGTGAAGCCGTCGTCGTGCGCATTTCCGGATTCCTCGCAATCCATGTCGGATCCCTCGTCCGAAAGGGCCGCGGGCCCAACAATGGATTGCGATTCCCGGAAGGGAAGCGCAGGTGTGCTTTGTGTTTTATTGCACCCATTAGCGGCGGTTTTATTGCCTGCAGGTGCGTTCTTTACTGACGATGCCGACACGGTCGGCACGGTCTTTTTATTGCCGGCGATTACGCCTGGCATTGTTTCGCACACAGGTGCGGATGCGTCATCTTGCGCAGGTGTCGGCGCGGCCGGCTCTACAGCTGGCGATGACGGGCTGTCGGAGTCAAACGTTGCTACGCGACTCCTAAGCAGATTTTGGGTGTCTGGACGGATTCCAGAGATTTCCTCCGACATAACGCAATGGGCGTGAAACTGCGCCCAGATCTCGGGGTGCGCGGCGCGTAAAAACTCCGCGAGATGTACAAACTCCGGCGCGGGGGCACGGGGTGTCGCCATTTCGATGGTTCGAGAGGCGGTGTGTACACAAATGCAAAATATTCTCCCTACGTGAGCAGGGAGGTGTGTGCTATATTTACGTCACCTAGTGCCTTACGCCTTAGGTGCGCGAGGGTGTGTACCTTGCTGTTGCCTAGTGCAACAAGCGGACACAAAAATACAAAGCCGCCTCTGAGGCGAGATATGTGTATGCACTCTACTCACGGTTTTCACCAGCAAGCCGACGCAATACAGGAACGCTCTCGCGTAACTTTCACGTTCGCACAACACCACGAAGCACAACACTTCCACTTCGAGGGACACGATAGATGAAGGCACGCACGAAGAAGAATAACCAGACACACCGCTACGGGAGCGGGTGTTGGCCACTATCCACAACTGTGACAACGGGCGTTTACAGACAACTGTCCATAACGAGTATGATTTTTGAGCTTGATTGCGCATGGAGCGCGGTCAAAAATAGGTCCGTTCTGCACCAGAGCGCGAGAACGAGTGTTTTTTTTTTTTTGAGAATCCGTGAGTACGTCTGTGTTTGCGTGTACGTGTAGTGTCTAACTATCCCGTGTCTACTAACCTGCGCAGTCGATACCTTTTGAAAATATTTGAAAATTGTCAACGTAGTCGAAAATCGGCCCGAAGCACACAATTTAAGAAATAATTTACGAGTACGTAAACAAAAAGACCTCGTTTTTTAAAGACCACCGCACTCTGCTTTACATTACAGCAATGGTGGAAAACAATATTGGTTTAACTTTTGATTTAACTTGTTTAAATTACATATTATTACAGCAATAACACACAGGTGATAACAGTTACTGTAACATTTACTTTTGCAGTAGTTTCATTTCATTTCCTTATATCCTTTTCTATTCTTTCTTCTTCTATTCGACTCTGTTCGGTTCTATTCTGTTCCGTACTGTGCACTTTGGTTCTGAAATGTACTTATTACTGTTCAGTTCTATCTTCTCTATTTTGTTCTATTTTGTTTCCTATGTTAAATTCCGTTTCTTTATATTCTCCTTGGTTAAGTTCTTCAGTTCAGTATACTCTATTTAGTACAATTCTATTTTATTATAATCGTTTCTGTTCTATTATATTCGATTATTTTCTATTATGTTCTGTATCTGTGTCGAAACTGAATTTTATTCGGTTCACTTTTATAAATTTTTTTACTTTCCTACACAGTTTTGTCCTAGTTTATTCTGTTATATTCTATTCTAAATTTTGGTCAATTCTCCTTGGGATATCCATGGTAAAAGATAGTAGTGAATACTTTTACACCGCCAAAGATAAACAAAATTGGCATTAATTACTGAAAGAAATATTAAAACTAAGAAGAAAAACACTTTGCTAATTGAATAAATAAAGTTATTTTACTAAATTAACATTAACATATTCTTTGAAGTTTTCATAAATAAACAGAGAAACAAAATAAAAATGAATACCGTTACGTAGTAGCTGAGGGGTCAAGTCGAGTAGCTATTTATTATCATTTTGAGTGTTCTCAGCCAGAAGCGGCGCGTGTGACTGACTTTTAAAATTATTGCTCTTCAGAAAAGAGTATACGGGAGCCGGACGAATCAATTTTATTGCGTTATCCTTTCTTTGATTTCGAGA
Organism: Luehdorfia chinensis; assembly: GCA_019845155.1. Taxonomy (NCBI): domain Eukaryota; kingdom Metazoa; phylum Arthropoda; class Insecta; order Lepidoptera; family Papilionidae; genus Luehdorfia; species Luehdorfia chinensis. The sequence goes on from JAHVAK010000125.1 coordinate 4,812,284, forward strand.
TCTAGAATATGATTCCATTTTTAACGTTAACTACAAATTGAGAACATTTTTAGTGTTCGCAAATATAAAATTGAAGTGTCTGTCTGTCATTTCCAAGTAAAGGCCAAAATGTAAGTGGAAACTTCTATTTATACGATGTCTAAACATAAATGACATTTTAAGAATTTTGTCTGTTTGTCTGAAAGTTTGTCTCGAAGAGGCTCCGAAACGGCTCAATGATGGCGGATTACAATGAAAATTTTGGGGATTAAAACAGGAATGTTGAGTCACATGTTTGATTTTGATATCTTGCAGAGATCAGAAGATATGAATATAAATTTGCTATAATACTTAATGCTACGGCCTTAAAGAGCCGCACTCTGCGAACCGAACATAACCGAGAAGGGCCGAACTGTTAATGCTCAGGTAAGCGAGGTACCATGCCATACAACGCAATCATGTGGTCGGCTTTTTACCGACCGAGGACAGCTACTCACTACTAAAACTACTTGAACATCATGACACAATTCGCATAAGAAATAAATAAAAGCTAATTTAGAAAACTAAAACTAACAATATTCAATATTCTCATTTAATTTTGTATTGATATTCCAGGAGATGGGCAGTAGCATCTTCCTGGAATATCCGAATAAATAAACTGCGGTTGCCAACCCGCCTGCCAAGCGTGCCAACTATGGCAAAATCCCCCCAAAACGAGAGCTACAAAGTTTTGTGGCAATCTATGGGGGAGGCCTATGTTCAGCAGTGGACTAGTGTTTGGCTGAAACGATGACGATGAACGATGATTCAATATTATTATTCCATTGTCATTTTATTTTCAGAATGATGAGTAAAATTATGTAAATTTGCTCAGCCACTGCGCCTATCGAGCCGATAGTACAAGCTAAAGTTATCTTGACGCGCGGCCTAGTGATTAGCGTACCTGACTTCTACGCCGCGGCTCCTGGGTTCGAATCCCCGCCGGAACCACCATTTGTACAAAACACAAATTGTTATTTTCGGGTCTCTGTGCATGTGAAATGAATGTCTGGAAAACGCACACACGATACAGGAAAAATCCTACCGTGGGGCATCGTTTGTTCATGAAAAAGTAATATAGGAATACCAACTGCATATACGAGTATATGAAACAATATAATATATATTATATTATATTTAAAACAAGTTTACATTTGCATTTAAAAGTACATTGCATATAAAACGTTTAGTGAACTTTCCGCTTTTTCTGACATGCATTTTTATTATCTTGACGTTTTTAACCAAGCTATATTTTATACAAGCTAAGATATACAGAAATAGACTATTAAGTATTTTCTCTACTACTCTTTGCGTCATATGCCGGAGATTTACTTTTACCCGTTCTTGCTATTGTTTATCTCTTTTGTGCCTACATACATATTCAGCGTAAAAATAGTGGGATTATTTTTATTGGAACAACCGCTATCTTCCCATCTATAGCGTAGCACATAACATCAAATGTATTAATAACATTTTCATTAGGATCAGATTTTAGCAGAATAGTAACATATGGCCTCATCTACGGACGTAATTTCTCTTAAGTAAATTACATGATGGTCCAGAAAAATATTGACAAAACTTCCATATCCCTGTTTCTACATCAATAGATTTTGATATTACGTATAACAATTAAGCATTATGTTGAGTTATTGCTATAATATATATAGGACAATTGAAGAATTATTAACACTAGATTTACGAAACCCGTCAATTTGACAGGTTTTCAATTTAATGCTTTAAATTTTGAACAAAAAAATATTATACTTTAGCGATTATATATTGCTTTTTAATGATATTATGCAGAGAATATATATTTCTAGTAGTTTTATCTGGAACACCTATATTTATTATATCTAGATGTAGTCTACCTATTCGTAATATACCCGTCCCGTCCCGTCCATCTTTGCTCGTAAGTCTAGTGTTAAATATACATATGCTCTGTGTGGTGGCTGCGTTAGGGAATCTACCACACCATCTGATCCCGCAGTAGATTTTCTTGATAGCCGATGTTGAAATCAACCACGGGAAATGCCACAACATTTGATGGCCTCCACAGATGACTATATGATCCTGCAAAATTGAGCAAATGTAAATATATATACAAACATTTTCTTCTGATGATTGCGATAAGAGATAGAATAATGTTCCTCGTGATGCTGTAGCCAGCCTGAATTGTGATGCTCAATTTTTTTTATAGTAGAGGGGGCAAACGAACAACCGGCTCACCTGATGTTAAGTGATCACCGCCGCCCATGAACATCCGCAATACCAGGGGAATTTTAGGTACGTTGCCGGCCTTTGAGGAAGGAGTAGACTCTCTGCTTGAAGGTCCCTAAGTCGTATCGGTCCGGAAAAACTGCTGGCGGCAGCCAATTCCACAAAGTGGTTTTGCGTGGCAGTACTGCAGTTTAGTCTGGCAATGCGCACGGTGGTGAAATGCCAGTCATCCAGGAGGTGCCGATGAAACCGGGACTTGCACTGATGAACGCCCGCTTCGATCATTTTAATTGTATAGAGATCAACCCTATTTCTATACGGTAGCAAAGTCTTTTGCTCTCTTCTGAAAGTAATCAAAGCCTGCCATCAGGTAACTTATAAGTCTTTGGGTCATGCCAAAAATGGAAAAAGCTGACTAATTTGCTGGTATTTTAGCCATTTACTCACATCCAGATGTTTCTAGCACAGCTTCAAGTTGTTGTCTGCTTGTTCTATGTCTACGGTCTACGTGTTTATAAAGAAATTACTTAGAGAACTAACTTTGAATAAGAAAAACCCAGTAACCCACATTTACTCTGTGAGTTATTCTTAAGAATCGCAGACCAGTCCCTGTCCTGTCCTACCTAATCCTACCCCTTAGATGGTGGATTATTCCCAGCTCCAAAACGATTTTAGAAATAAGAGGAGCTTTATATTTTATAAGATACATTGATTTGTTATCTGAATAAACATAAAAACAATAAAATCTTCTGTTTAACTCTTTAAGTAAACTACCAAAAGTCCTTTATCTTATAATCCACAGGCCGACATAAGATAAAGAACTTTTGAACATCGCCTTAAACTTACACAAAGATTTAAAAGCTATGTATTAAAATAATAGTTTGAAAAAGTTAAATTTAAATTAAATTGTAATAAGAAGAAATATATTATATTATGCACATCAAAACCACACCAGTTATAATTTTAATAAAAATTCAACGATATAAATCTATCTTATTAATTTTAATGTATTATCGTTCAGATAAAAAGATGGAAAAAAAATAAGCTAAAGATTTAATTCGAGTATTGATTTCGTTTTGAAGTGTTCTCGACCGGTAGCGCCGCGTGTGCCTGACTTTTGAGATTATATCTCTTCTAGCAAGTGGTCACAACTACTGGACTTATTACTTTTATTTCCGATTTATTGCCACGCCACGCTTTGTTAGTATATAGTTAATTACCTAATAATTTTATACACTAGATATATCATTTATTAGGCCTCCCACTCAAGACCTTTTTGTTGTTCGTAAAATGCAAAGTATGTTTTTGGTTTCAGAAAGACTCACCCATCTACTAGAATGGCGGATTTCACATGTTCTCGAAATAATTGTACTCTTCAGACATGCAGAACTCCTTTCGATGTTTTTCTTCACCGCCGAACACGTATATATAACTCATACATATTTCAGAACAATCTAAGAATAGCCGGTTTGGCGGATGATATTGCCAAGGAAAAGAGTAGCTAGATCCCCAAAGAAGGCGGTCTGATCCGGGGAGGACGTCTCCTCCTATCAGTAATATTTTTTTGATGTTGTATATATAGTTCGCCATTTCAGAAGCTGACATAATATAATTATAGAATGTATGAGACATTTCAGCCAGAGCTTTTCATATCGCGACATAGATGTCGTTACATTACTCCCCCGCTGAGACTGGAAACTTTAACAAAGTCACCCGGCAATGTTGTGCAGTCTGGCGGATGCAGTGAAACTGTGATCCAGGTCTTCAGTGCATTGAGACGTATGGAGATAGTGTTGCCGCAGCAGTCAGCCTGGAGATAGCGGCCGCCGTAGATGATTCTCAGTGGCTGAGAGACTTGGAAGCACGCGTTGTACCGACAGTAGTCTGGTGCTGTGACTGCGATGGCCGCCGATGACGTTGTTGCTGTGGTTCGGAGATGCTGGCTGCGATGTTCATATCGGGGTCATCATTTTGGCGGATGATTTTGCCAAGGAAAAGGGTAGCTACCCGTTATATCGGGTGGTCTGATCTTGGGAGGACATCTCCTGCTTTAATATTTTTTTTAGATGTTGTATATATAGTTCGCCATCATAGTGCGATTATGGAATTTATGAGGCAATGTCGCCACATGATACCTCTGAAATGAGACCAGCGGCATCGGCGATTAAACTCAGGCCACTTGGATACTAACTTGGTAAATTAATGAAACCATTAAAATATTATGTTAAGGAGAAATGTTGTTAATAAAGATTGTAAAATAGAGAACAAGTTGCTTATCAATCAAATGAAAAATTTTATTTGCAGAATTCCCTTAAAGTCTGACAATTAACTCATAAACTCGAAACTAGGGTAACTAAAGTGACCGAGATAGCAAGGAGAGATAGCATATTGAAATCGCAGAAGCCAATTACATTTGTCACAGCCGTAGTAGCTCAGGGGCTAGGCGCTCGCTTTAAATTTCATAGTACGCGAGTGAGCTGGGTTCGATTCCCGGTGCCAGCACCACTAAAATTGTTAATTCCAATTTCAAGAGCTGATTTACCACGTGCTCGGCCGTGAAAGAAAACATCGCGAGGAAACCTGCATGTCTGAGAAATAAAAAAAAATCGAAGACATGTGCAATGCGCCAACCCGCATTGGAGCAGCGTGGCGGATTCTTCCTAGCTCCAAAAACCTCTCAGAAATGAGAGGAGGCCTGTGCTCAGCAGTCGGACATTTATAGGCCGAAACTTTTAGCACCAACAATAGTTAGATTAACACGATTCCGGACTAGAGTTCACGTATGTAATTCATACGTACATACAGTCACGACTTTTTCCCATAGAAAGGGTAGACAGAGGCCAACCACGTCGCCGCCATTTCAGAACGAGTCAATTTTTTTTTCTTGTACTCCCATTCTTGCGTTCTTACGAGCAGTATAGTGAAAGCATTGAATATTATGGTGTTATTCTGCACAAATAAGGGTTGCACAATACCTTAGTCGCCTTTTACGACACCTCGGTAGAAAAGAGATAGGTGCTATTCTACTCTGCTGGGCAGGTGCCCTAATACCGGACGCTTCGATCCTTTGACACTGCTGCCGGCAACGGGCTTGGCATTACTGTTATTTTTCTAGATTGTTATTGAAACCTGATAGTGACCATGAAATTTTCTTATCATTTTCTTCAGTCAATTCTTAAGAGGCTCACGAGATGAGCTTAGTTTGCAGTGATTCTCACCAAACGGCATATAAGTATAATTTTCAAAAAATTATTCAACATGCTGCAATGAGATCTAAAAAGAAACATTCTTTGCTCCAGATTCTACAATGATTTCTTAATGTAAAAAAGGGTAAGAAAGAAATCGAGAGCTTTATACTTAAAGTAGCTTTCATAGTCAGCCGCGCAGTAGTCCATAGAAATGGAAATCCCTATCTGTACTCTCAGTAATTACTGCTTTTAAGAGTAATTAATTACTTACTAACATTCATTTCTATTTATTTTTTTATTTTGATAAAACTGTTACAAACTTTCACGAGGCCGTTGACGGTGTTCTACTTTTAAATGTGTCACATTTTTTTTCATCATAAATTGTTTGTTTAAAGGAATGTCCCAATCCATACATGCTAACTCTGAAAGTAACTCTCGGTGTCTCTCTGTCTGTTTGTTACCTTTTCACGGCTCTACAATTGAACCGATCTTGACGAAATTCGGCATAGGAACTACAAATTGCTGGAAACACAGAAGGGAGACCCACAAAACAGATTAAAACTGAGAAACCACTGCAGCGTCTACCAGGCAAAGCTCGCAGCAATCCTGAAATTTACTGAAACTACGCTGTGCAAACTTACATCCTTAGCGACTCTTGAATTGCACTAAAATGACTTACAGACCCCAAGACCTTTAATCCCTTGGCAGCTCAATTCATGCCTGTGAATCATTAAAGCTAGTTTACAAGACAAAACTTCTTTAAATATAAGAAATAAATACAGTGGATAGACTGAACGTCAAGAAAAATAAGATTATCAGTAGATATGTAGCATGCAATTTACTTAAAAAGTACCTATACAATTGTAAGTAGAAACGAGAGCAAAATCAGAATATTAAAAGAATTAATCATGAGTACATATTTAAAAGAAAGACAAACAAGAAATAAGAAAAGAAAAAATGTAAATAAGTAAAAAAATGGTGCTGTATTTTTGATAAAGCAAGAGAAATAAGAATTAAAAAAAAATATTAAGGCACTGCAGAGGTTTTCAACTCAGTAAGGTAAAAAAGTATCATGCGGAAAAATAAGACTAATAGAAACGTAATCCTGGATACTTGAATCATGATGTATTACAAAATTCACTGTTTTTTAATGGAATGAAAAAAAAATGTGACTCTACACTGGGCCCTCGTATCGATTATTCTTAAGTCTCATATGCCAATTAAGTGTGTTTGCTTACTTTTATGAGACAATCCGTTGTTTAAAAATGTGAATTCACTCTTTAAATGCACATTTCAGAGTTTAACCATCCACTGACTGAGCAGTTATAATAAATTTTCTTTATTTGTTCATTTCTGTCGATAAACGTATCCCCTCGCGAAAGCCTCGCGAAGCATGTGATAGATTATTATAGTATTTAGTAAAATATTATATTAAAATGTTCTAAAATAACCCCTAATAATTAATAAGAAGTCGGCACCTGTGTCCTCAGGAACCTCATTACTAAACGGCGGCAGATTTTCTATACCTCTCTTTTAAAAAAAAAATAGTTTAATCGAAAATATATTTTTTTATGTTTCTGACTACTAATAATATCAACCAATAATTAATTATAAAGATTTTGATAAGTTCTATCAAATAAACATAAATAGTTATGTGTAATTATATTACTTCTTTATCCTTTTAACCAAGATAATCTTTTACATGCGTTTTAGACGCGCGGCAATCGCACTCGGACTATTTTGACACCATTTGAGATACCATGCCCGTGAGCGATGTCTATGTGTGCATTCTACTGCACACATAATATGAAGTGCACATAATATGAAGCTTGCCTTCTGTACCCTCTATAATTTGTCCCTTGAGACACATTAAGGATCATAATACTCTTTAGATTCTACAACCAGTAATCTTTGACTTCTGCTGAAATTCGAACCCAGGTCCCACGACACAGTTAGTTAACAGACTGAGTACTAATCAGCATGGTCTTGTACATAAAAAGACAAAATATATTTTTGTATTAAAAGTAGGAGCAATTCGCAAGCATAAAATATTTTTTCTTGCTATCGTCATAAATAAGTCAAAGTTTAATATTTTCCCAGCGTACGTACACACCTCATGAATACATTTGCTTAATGCTGCGCGTTGTCGGGGTAAAAATTGAAATTATGCAAGTCAAGCAAATGGAGGAAATTCTCAAAGTGAAGGCTTTTTCGTTATACAGTAATACGTTATTATGTTTCTGACGTTACCTGCATGTTAAACGTGAAAATTATAAATACTATAGCAAACTTAGTTAAAAAAGTGTATATGATATCTATTATTTTTTTACTAAAATCGACATTGTTTTAGACACTTTTTCTGTAGCCATAGTATATTTAGCTACGATAGTATATTTAAAAGCAAACATTTTATTTACAAATAAAAAAAAATCCCGCCTTAGATTGTCAAACGAACATCATGAAGAATCACGATGAACTACATCTATATACGGATTGATCTGTTACTGGTGATACCAAATGCTATAAAATATTATGATTATGGACACACCAAGCCGAAATAAGACAACAATTTTAGATCTTAGATTTTTATAAAACTTATTCACCCATGTGGTAGCGGCTTCACAGAATCTGCCACCCCATCTTATTCCGAGGGTGTCGTAAAAGTCGACAGAGAGAAAATTAAAACCAGAAGATGGACAGCAGCATCCAGGAACATCTGAATAAATAACTGAGGTTGCCAACCCTATGGCAAAACTATGGCAAATTCTCCCTAAAATGAAAGCTACCAACTTTTGTGGCAATCTATGGTGGAGGCTTCAGCAGTGGACTATTGATAGACTGAAATGATGATTCACCCATCGTCATCATCATGAGTAACGGATTTTTAACAGCGCACTGCTGGAACTAGGCTACGCCCTAGTTAAGAAGATTTTCATTATCGCCAAGCTTGGTAGATGAATTGGGAATTGCAGTACCAGACTCCTCATATCTGTGGGCCCCAGGGCCAGTTATTCTGTCGTAAAGCCCAAGCATCACTGTGTTTCGGTCTGAAGGGCACTGAGAGCTAGTTTAATCACTGGGCGTGTGAGAACTGAGACTTGAGAACTGATGTCTCAGTTTGACGGACGCAGTGTGGTGTCATACAGAAATGATTTGGGTGATACAGCATTTGTTATGGGAGACGGTGCACTTACCATCAGGTGATGTAGCAAGTAAACTCAGCTCGGCGTCTTATGCTGTAAAACTAGGATTAGGACATAGAAACATAGGAATAGGGAAAAATTAGGACTAATGTCAACATTAGTTAAGTTCCTAATTAATTAATAAATTAATTAATAAATTAAATAATAAATTAAATGAAAACTGCTAGATTAGTTTATTTTTGTTATGTCATAGCATAATGTCTTATGGTATTTTGGTATGGGGATATGCAACTGACGTTGAAGTGATTTTTGTTTTGCAAAAGAGTGCCGTCAGAGCTATTTATAATCTTGGATCTAAAGTGGAAAAAAGAGATAAATTTATAGAAATTAATATGTTAGCCTCGGCCTACGTTTTTTATGCACACATTATTTATGAAATAATTATAAAAAAGATGGTCGCTTACAAGCTAAACAAATTTACTTCAGTAACTATTATATAATAATCTATGTTGAATAAAAAATATTCTATTCTATAATGAAATGTTTAAAGTATTATACTCCTATAAGCAAATAAAACCTATTTCTTTCTTCTTATATTTTTTTCCAAGTTGACTATATTTTACCATTTAAACAGATTTATTAATGAACATAACTAACACATTTACACATACTTTTTCTATTACAAAGGTCAAAACTTTTAACTTCTGAAAGCAAACACGGTAAAAAATACATTACTAATATACAACAAACAAAATGCTTGAATGCTAAAAAAAACTTAAAAATTATTTACTTTTCATATTGATATTTTGCAAACTAGTTATTGTATTATTAGTTTTATTTATAAACTGTCTTATCTCAGTTTTAAAACGGTGTTGAATTTTTAACATAAAACTTCTTTAAACACGATGAGAGTTTGAATGCAGCGATTTCGTGCAACGTTTCGGTTATTCTTAATTAATAGTTATCGAATTAATAATAATTCTTAATATATTTAGCAGTTACTTTACATTCAGTAATATTTTTGTTAATTCTTGTTTATTTATTTTTGTTTTATTCAAATTATTAATATAAACAAGTTTTTCGTCTGTCACATGTACTAAGTTGCACGAGCACATTTTTAATCAGCAACACCATGTAATTTTCATTCTTACTATTATTTTCAGGGAACAATTTAATACTCGTAATTCACCACAAAGCCGAGGCGAACTGAATTAAATCGTGTCAAGTAAACGGGATAAAACCTAGAAAAATATGAGGCCGTATTTAACTTTAAATTTGAATGAAGCGTTCTAACAAGAAGGAACTTTATGAAATCCGAATGAAATTAAAACTTGAATAATTTATTCATTCTTAACAATAGACATTTCCATCGCTTTTAAAGAAAAACTAATAGACGGATGAAAATGAATCGATATATAACATTGACGTTACTTTAAAAGTTTTCTTTAACTTAAAATATGCATATAAAAAGTAAAGTAACAGCCTATAAATGTCCTAATGCCGAGCACAGGCTTCCTCTCATTTCTGTAAGGGTTTTGGAGTCGGGGAGAATTCGCCGTATGCGGATTTGCGGACTTCACATGTCTTTAAAATATTTTTTAATTCTCAGACATGCTCACGATGTTTTCTCTCACCACCGAGCATTTGGTAAATCAGCACTTAAAATTGCAATTAACAAATTTAGTGGTGCCGGCACCAGCAAACAAATCCTGGTTAGTTGCGTACCTGGCTACCACAACTATAACACTACCACTAGGCAATATACACCACTGAATTCGAGACCACGCCACGTTTTTCACCCCAAAACGAGGCATTATCAAGTGTTATCGACTCTACGACAGACAACCGTCGATTTTGTATGTTGATGATAGCTAATTAACTTTATTTCCATATTGTGGAACACCTTAGCAAAATGTCACCTGATCCTATTAACTACTCGTATTTAAAAATAATTGACAATTCTTCTTCTAGCTACCACTTATCGCAATTGTCAATGTTAATTGAAATACCAGCCACCAAATAATAGCCACTTTGTGGAAAACAAGTTTTTTACTCACTAAATAGAACCTCGGCTAATGAAAGTCGGATATTACGAAATTCGATAGAAAAAGATTTTTCAGTACTATGATCTATGACAATCTATGGGCAAAAGTAATGTTTAGCTTTGGGCTTATGATAATTATGAATCTATTATATATATATATATATATATACGCAGTATTTTAAAGTCACGTCTTTTTCTGACTTTCATAATTGACCGTTCGTAGTTGTAGCGGCTTAAGAGAATCTACCACCCCATCTCATCCCGTGGGTGTCCTAAAAGTAAACTGTGGGAAAATGAAAACCAGGAGATCATCTTCGAGCATCTTCTTGAAACATCTCAATAAATTCTCCATAGATTGCAACAAACTTTTGTTGCAATCTTTGGAGAAGACCTGTGTTTAGCAGTGGAATAGGCTGAAATGATAATGATGAATTTAGTATTATAAATAGCAGTTTAAAAAAATCAGTACATAATAGAGCCGTCGTAGCTATGGAACGGGCGGTCATTCAATTTCTAGTTCGCGAGTGAGTTTAATTCGACCCCAAAAAAGAAATTTTAAGTAGTGGTTTACCACTAGCTGCACGGCGAAGAAACAGAATACGAGAAAAAGTTCATGTCTGAAAAACAATATATCGAGGACTTGCGAAGTCAGCCATCCCGCACGTAAAACTGTGAGGGGGCCCGTGCTGACCATTGGGGTGATTAAATTCTATTGTTGTCCATTGTGACTTCTTCCGCTTTTTTATAAATATTTTTACTTTTATGTTTCTGCCATCTTGAGGACTGTTCGACTATTTTAAAAATGAAAAATAGTACTGTTCTTGTACAATGCCAAATTATATTTTTAAAAATGTTTAAATGTAGAGTTTCGGCTTGTTCATTTGAATCTATAGTCTAGTAACTCACAAGTACTGAAAGAAGTCATGAACAAAAAATCATCTGTAATATTTTATTCCGTTCCATGACACGCCCTTTCAGAGCGTCCTATACTGCGCTCAACTAATTTGATCTTTACAGAAACAATAATTTTATATATTATTATTTATAGATTATTTGAAATTCATAGAGTGTTAGACATATAGTATATTTAAAGAAATAAATATATATTTATGGGCGCTTTGATAAGTTTATCTATGCAATGGGAACAAATTAACGCATATTATAAAATGTAACGGGGCCATATCGAATTACTTATTCAGAAAAATATACCCTTACTTCAGAAAGTTTTATCAATCGCAAAGACATGCATTTGACATCCACTATTGAGATGTGGCGATTACAATAGAACATATTTAACTGAAATAAGGAATTGTTTATCGGGTTATACTTGCGCACATTTTGGCGACAAACTTCGATTCAAACGGATCATGTGCAAGGTGTATGTTGCCAATTGTGATAACTTTGAAGTCTCATAGCATGCGTCTATGGTATTAACGGTTTAACTTAATCGTCAAATTTTACATACATGCAGTTACGATTTTCTTTCTTACTCCCCATCGCGTTCAAACGAGTAGTATAGTGACAGCGTTGCATATTATGTTATTATGCAAACAAAACCTGAGTGGTGTCTTCGACACCTCGGTAGGAAAGTGGTAGGTGCTATTCTATATGCCGGACACCTATCATTTTTATGTAATCTAATCTCTCAAGCATTGGAAGCATAAAGATTATACTCTTCTAGTTTTTTGAAATATCAGTTCTATTTAGATAATATGAATTAAAGAAAAGAAAGTCGATAAATTTTGTGAGATAGAGCTTGCAAAACAGGAAGTAGGATAGCTGGCCACATAGCTCGTAGAATAACCGTCCGATAACCATAGGAGAGAAAAGACTCTTAATGTGTAGCAACTGTAGGGTTTTGTGTGAAGTCGAAGGATGCAGGAGGTTCAGACTGTTCATGATAGTATATAGGTTTATAGTTATTAATATTTGGTTTTTTGTGACAAGCTGTGTAAGATAGACATTAATTGCTAAGTCTCATATACCTAGATTCCACCAGCTGCTTCAAACCGAATGGCAGAATAACTGGCGCTATAGTTGTACCTACCTAGACGAATACCTGTAAAGTACTCTGAACTGAAAGGAGCAGTTCATTTTTTTTAACAGTAGACTTGTGAGGCTATAATTCTGATGAAAATAAACTGTCGCGATTTTTACGAAACTCTACAAAAGGCGTCTTAGAACCTCTCCACTTCACTGCAAAAACTGATCAATATAAATGAACTACGAGAAGTCGGGAAGTCGTCGAGTCACTGTACATTAGGCAACGCCACGTTGTACAGTAGTCATCAATATCAATGTGCTGGACAGTGTCGGATTGCGCCGTTTCACTCCATTAACCGCCTTTTCATTGTGCCAAGTGTGCGTAGATTGTTTTTAGAACGTTAACGAGTTAGAAAGTGCTATTTTCGTAAAACAACTTTTAGAAATTAATTTAGTATACGGTGAATTGGTGATCTTTTCCTGCCTCATTTTTGACAATTACATTATGCTAAAGTTAGAACAAAAATAGGTTGAGATATTGAAAAATAACTTGACGATCGTGTGGCTTAGTTGTCAGAGTATCTGACTTTTACGCCTTGGGATCTGGGTTCGAAACACAGCCGGAATCAACATGTGTGCAAAAAAAAATCGTTGGTGTTCGGGTCCGGTGTTGTTCATGTAAAATTTATACCTGTAAAAATGTACTCACAATTCAGACAAAATCCTAAAGTCATCGTTTTATACATATAAGATCAAAAAAAATATTTATATTAAAAATTAGCTTTTTTATTTAATACGCTTGAACAATAATTAACACATGTACGTTATTTCTGATCACTTTTATTCATGTCGTATCTAATGAAAGAACATAAATAAATCCTTGTTAATTACAGAGTTGAAAGCCACGATCAGTGAGAAAAACCAAAAAAATAAAGTATCTGCAATTTTTCATCGCAATTCAGGATCCACCCCCTGTGGGCTCCCTTAATACAGCGTCCCGCTAAATTGATACTTTATCACAACATTTACATTTTGACGCGTGGATTACATACATACATAAGATCACAACTGTATCCCATAAGGGGTAGTCAGAGAATGGGCACTCACTGCAAAAACAGATGACTGCCACAATCCACGTTTCACCAAAACTATATAATGCACTGGGTGTGAGCCTTCGCCACCATGCGCTGTTGGGTGCACAGTGCAGTTTAATTCCTTACTCGCCTTTTACGAAATCCATTGGATGAGATGGATATATGATACGCGTGGATTACTTCCTGCTAAACCATCCCTCTTTACCTCAGTCGCTTTCCGAGTCTAGACTGCACTGTAAATATTACTCAACATAAAATATACGTATCTCATATCTTACCTTATCTTCTTTTGTATCGATCTACTTATAAAAAACATCAATTGCTGCATGTATAAATGTTCGTCACTTGTGAACGGATCGAGCCGATTTGGCTGATATTTTTCCGTGGAGTCTTTAAAATATTTTTAAAGGCTTCGTTAAAGTTTTTATAGTTTTTCTTTAGGTAAGGGTATCACTAGTTTACCATAGTCAAGCATATAAAATGTAAGGTGTACATTTTTTAATATCATTTAATTTACTGGTGACGTCTAGGTACCACCGTAGTGTCAGAAATTCATATGACCAGTAATTACAGTAAATGTCAGTGTCCTTTAAACCGAAACACAGTAATGTTTGCTGTTCGATAGCTCGGTGAGAAGTAGTCGTCCGGCCGATGAGCTGTTCGCGCCACGTCGTCCATGAGCCCCTTGACCCGTACCCCAGCTCATCTTGTGTCGCTGATGGCTTTTTTTCTTTTTTTTTATTGTAGAAAGTGGCGAAATGAGCAAAACACTCACCCGATGGTTAGTGAAACGTCCGCCCACATCAAATGCTGTGTCACCCAGAATATTTCTGAGTGACACCACACTGCGCCCGTCACTTTGAAACATCAGTTCTTAAGTCTCAAATGTTCAGTGATTACGCTAGCTCACAGTGCCCTTCAAACCGAAACACAGTAATGCTTGCACACTTTATTATACAAGTTATTAACTGAAAGGTCCACAAATCGTAGAGAAAGACATCATCAACTTAAGGCATAACGATAAAGTATTAGTTCCGACTTCGTGTTTATTTATTGAAGAATCCATTATGAGCAAAAAAGCAACTGTGATTAACATGAAGACAGCTCATCGACTTTCACGCCAATGCTGAGAGATTATTTATTGAAATAAAATGAGTTTTATGAGTAACTATTTAAGAACCAAAATTGTTTAAGCGCTCCACTGAAACGTTTTCAGAATTTGTAACGGACGCGGAAGACGTCAGAGTGAATTCTTTTTGCTATTTCTCAATAAAGTTGGTGTAAAAGGAGCACGTTCATGGAGGCTTTTAAATTTTGACGTACATTTTTCGTGCAATTTCGTTTACATATTATTTTGTATTACGTCCAACGTACTCAAAATTAACAGCATTATAAACATTAATTCTAAATTCATTATCATCATCATCATTTCAGCTTATCACTATCCACTGCTGAATATAGGCCACTCCCATGGATTGCCACAAAAATTTGTAGCTCTCATTTTGAGGGGATTTTGCCATAGTTGCCACGCTTGGCGTGCGGGTTGACACACGCAGTTTATTTATTCAGATGTTCCAAGAAGATGCTGCTGCCCATGTCCTGGTTTTCATTTTCCCTCTGTCGACTTTTACGACACCCACGGGTTTGGATGGGGTGGTAGATTCTCTTAAGCCACCACACGGCAAAATCTAAATTACAAATTGACAATCAAAACTTAAAAAAAATGTTGGTAGCAAGTTAAGTTTTTCTAAGACGTCATTATTCTTTAAAATTTAATACCTGTTTACAAAGTTAGACCTATGGCTTTTTATGTTTCGGTGTGCTCTTCGTAGAATTCAATTATATCGATATAGTTTAGTTATTAGAAGTATTTAACTATGCTGGATATGTTATTAATTTGTACATAAGCGATTTACAACTGACACATCCCGATATCTGCGAAACTACAAGACCTATTTGCTTGAAATTTGGCATACCTATTCCTTTCTGGACATAGACCTACTAAGGAGGAATTTCACGAACATTTAGTCCTAAATGTGTAAACGGGATGGACACATTACGCATAGCGAAGTGGGCGCGTATCAGATACTAATGATATAAGTGTAACAGCAGATACAAAAATGAGGTTGAATTAACATCCGAACATTCAGGTTTAGCCTCAATGTGTTCTGAGGAAGATTTTAGCTGTAGCCTCAGAGACACGACATGTAACTGTCGCTTACAATGTAAAAAAAGGTAAAGTAACAATTTTAGTGGTGCCGGCAGCGGGAATCGAACCCAGGTCTAACACTAAGATATGAGAGTACAAAAATTAAAAGTTTGTCTAATATAAAGGGGTGGGATCCAGGAGATCAGAATCTCTCTGGAACATCTGAATAAATGCGTGAAAACTATGGCAAAATTCCCCCAAATTGAGAGCTACAAACTTTAGTGTTAATCCATGGGGGAGGCCTATGTTCAGCAGTGGACTACTGATAGGCTGAAATGATGATGATGATGAATATAAGGGCAAGCCCTCCCAAATTGTAAGAGATATATGTCTAAATATGGACTTTTAAAAAAGCTGCTCGTACTGATAATGAAAGTAGCTAGCTGGTAGTAGGATACCTATGCAGGAATTCGTGTAGGTAGGTTCCACCGCAAGGCCAGTGATTCTGCCGTGAAGTGGTAAGGGCAAACAATACTGTGTTTCAGTCTGAAGGACACTGAAAGCTAGTGCAATTAAGAACTGATGTTATGGGCAAACGTTGCACTGACCTGGTGAACGTTTTGCTCGTCTCATAACTTTCCCCTTTTAAAAAGGCTAACAAACGTACAGTCCCCTTCATGGTGAGTGGTCACTGATATAGCCACTAAAATACGAGCCGTTTGCGCGTTTGCGGCCTCTTCTATTAAAAAAACATTCTTCCCAGATGAATATAATCATATGTAACGGTGTAGCGGCGTGGCTCTACCAAGAAATTAGGTTTAGTTTCTAATTCAATTAAATTTCAATTTAGAAAATTCATATTAGGTGAAAACCTGTTTCCTACTGTGGCGGATAGTCAAAAGTTTTTTAACTGTATGTATTACTTCGTCCGTTGAAATAAATTAGCTTCACTATAAATTATTAATATGCTAATTTAATTGATCATAAGGTATGCGTAGAGCTATTAAAGTTTGCAGTGTTATCAAAAAATTGAGTGGTATTAGACAGTCGGTAACAATCAATCTCCTTGAAACAATTTCTGTAAGGTGTGTTTTATATTCGTGTTCTTATGGTTTCAGAAATTTTGGCTTTATCTTTTGAAGTAAATAAGTACAAGCCAGACTCGCCTGCCTAGAGTTCTATGTTAATTTCTTCGAAAACTTTGTATGTCTAGCACTAATTATTTAAGGGCGCTATATTTTTAGTTTTGTTAGTAAATTTTTTCCACACATTTTTTGGCATAATCAAAAACTAAGGGAAGTTAAATTATTTTTATTACCTACTTAGAAAATAAAACAAATTTTCAGTCTCCCAAATCTCCTCAAATTTTAATGATTAATTTATATTTAAATTCGTAAATATTTTCAATCTACTTGCCTATAGAGCGGTCAATTATTTTTAAAGTTAAATGTTAAATTTTATGAATACTATAGAAGAAACGATCGTTACTTCTTTGTAGAAACTGTAGCTCGAAAATGAACTTTTAAATCTGAAATGAAGTAATTGTATCGAGTGACTTATTCGTTACTTTAACGCAAGCTCTGTCACATCAAAAACCTCGGTGAGATTTCACAAGAAATACTCGATATTTGTCGGCGTTTTCTAAACTTTCGAAACCAATCGTTAAATAAGGTTGCATGCTGCCACATTGCAGAATTTCTTTGGGAAAAATAGACTACGTTACGTTTTACTTAACGTAGGTACGTGCATTTGATTCATGCTTCGAAATTTAATTCCAAATCTTTTTATACAAAATTTCTTAAAGTTATTACATAACCTTTACTATTCGGAAGCTATTTGCTATTTTCGCGCTCGAGCTATTTAACTCGTAGGACAAGATGCATTATTCTTTACGCGTATATAGATAATCAAATGATATCCATAATCTTTGCATAATATTTATAGAAATTCATAAAGAACTTTACAATCAAACTAAACTGAATAAACTAGTAACTGTAGAAGTGTCACTCAACCGTTCAACTGTTAGGCAGGGTATTTTTCATCACGTAAATCAATTTACTCGGCATTCAATACCTAAGTAAAATCTAATATCCAAAAGAACTTTAATAGCCTCTTATGATACGGCATGCTCGAGAGTTATCTTTGTGTATACTTCTCAGAATAGCATAAAATCCTCGTTAGATAGAGCGACGACGCCCGCGATAAGTTGCCGGGAAGTCGAAAAATGCAGGTGGTTTAGGATCGTGTCTTATATAGATAGAGCTATGTTTATAGGTTTCTGATACAGCTTAATGCTAATGGAATGTTTTTTTTATTCGATAGAGTGATGAAACGAGCATCTGATGGTAAGTGTAACGTGTGCTTATAGCAAATGGTGTGTCACCCAGAAGATTTCTGTGTGACACCCCACTGCATCACCCTGAGACATTCTTAAGTCTCATATGCCCAGGTGATTACACTAGCTTTCAGTGCCCTTCAAACCGATACATAGTAATGTTTGCACACTACTGCTTCTCGGCAGAATAACTGGCCCTGGGGTGGTGCCCACCTAGATTGATTCCTGCATAGGAATTCTACTATCATGTAGATAATAATTACGGCATTTTAAAAAACCGTCACCATCATCTTTAAAATCCGTCATAAGCCGATTCTTACAGATTCCACCAAAACACGGTCCGACGCCAGCGTCTAATGCTTTTTCTTTTTGCTTGCCTTTGATTTCCGCAAACTTGTACAAATCGGCATTTTATCTACAGGCAGGTCGCCTTACACCGTTTTTTGTAACTGTTGTAAATGTGGTACCGGTTGCCACTAAAGAACCTTTCTTCTCTAACGATTATTTTTCTTAAAAGTTATGCCAAAGAGATTGCACTCTTTGGCTTAACTGCAAAGTAAGGCAATATTTTAACACCGTAACGTTCAAAGTACAGCGTCTCTGAAGTTATGGGAAACTTCAAGGTATGTATAAAAATTCCTACTAATATATTAGTACTAATATTCATGATTCAAAAAAGCTAGTAACGGATTTAAATTTAAAAATATTACGGTATCTTATTGCTTATTAAATCTTCCTTGACATTTTCCATGGAGTTGAAAATATAATTGCAAATGTTGATGGTCTTATTACTGAGTACCGCATGAAGGAGATACAACCTACTGTGTTAATATTATTTACAAATAAAACATCCTATATTATCTAAAACCTATAAACCCAAATTAACGCGTGGTATTCATTGATTTGCGGATGTTGGGCTTTATCGTTTTAAATGATAATCTGTTAAATTATGTATTTTGATTCATATAAACGATCACGCAACGAAAACTGTATATATACTAGTCAAAGTCGTAGTTATTCCGTTACATTGTTTATACGTTCCAATAAACGTGCCGACATGAATACGGTTTTACGTGTAATACTTTTATTTATAGGCTGTTGCTTTGCACAGCATTTCCCAAATGGTCCATCTTCAGGTATATTTTTTTTACTAGACAATCAACACATTTTATGTAAATGATATTTAATATCAGTTTGTGTGTCGCATAAGAAATTCAATAGTCCGATCTTGTTAGGTACCGTCAAATGAATGTTCAGCAACATTTTATATTCATGTAGCCTGCCTTTTTTATGTATAGAAATTGGTTTAATTTGTTCACATTTTTTTTTCAGGAATGTATTTTAATGTCCATTTCAACAATTCGGGTAAGCATTTATTACTTTTCTTTATTTTACGATTTAATAGTAAACATTTTAGTGCCACTCTCACATCTAACCCATGCATAGTGTTGTACTGTTGCTTGTAGCTAATGATTAGCAAGCTGAAGTGGCAATCAACCGGATACATGGCTCATAGAACCGAGATCTGTTGATAAGGAAATATTCTCGAATCGCAAACTCATATTGACAAATGCATAGAACCGAGATCTGTTGATGAAGAAAGATTCTCGAATCGCAAAGTCGTATTGACAAATACAGTGTAGGATGATGCAGTCCCAGCAGATGAACCAACAACCTGTCCAATTTTTTACGAATTGGATGGGAGCCGTGGAAGCTCAGGAGTTAAACGCTCGTCTTAAGTGTATGATAGTACGTGAGGTACCTGATGTCAATCTCCGGTGCCAGCACCTCTAAAACAGTTCTGCCATTTTAAGTGCTGATTCACCACCTAATTAGCGATGAAGTAAAACACCGTGAGGAAACCTGCATCTCTGATAAATAAAAACATATTTCGAAGACATGTGCAGTCCGCCAACCCGCATTGGAGCGGATTCTTCCTAGCTCCAAAACCCTCTCAGAAATGAGAGGAGGCCTGTGCTCAGCAGTGGGAAATTCATATGCTGAAACTTAACTTTTTTACTTTTTACTGTAATCATTTGAAATTTAACATTGTTCCTTTTTCAGGAAACCCTATGCCTATGAACATGACAAATTCAGGTACAGTAGAGGATTTAAATTAAGTTATTTATATCTTTAATTAAGTATACTAATCCTGCTATTAACTATAATAAATCTAAATATTCACCGACGACGGCGTGGCTTTAAACGGAACATTTCGTCACTTGGTAAGTTTGTCTGCAAATTTGATAGTATGCAATCACAACCAAACAATCGTGTTTACTATCAGGTGAACATTTCGCTGATCTCGTATCAAAAAAAAAACAGAGCAAGAACTTAAATGAAACCAAATACATTATATAAATATATGTACTAATTACTTTTACCTAAAATTTAAAATTTTACATTGTTCCTTTTTCAGGAAACCCTATGCCTATGAACACGACAAATACAGGTACAGTGCAGGATTCTAAATGTATGCTTTATTTATTTAACTAAAATAAACCTACCATTAACTATAATAAATCGACATATAATCAACCGACGACGATGAGGAGTAGTGGTTAGCGTTCTTGACTTCAGCGCCGCGGGTCCCGGGTTCGAGTTTTAGCCGGAGCCAATATTTGTGCAAAAACACAAATCATTGGTTCTCTTATTTCGGTAAAACGCACCTTCGATACAGGACAAAATCCCTGTGTTCGATTATCGTTTTAAAAATCAGTCTGAAGTTTGAGAAGTCAGGTATACTTAATTAACACTAATACTAACCTAGTGGTAGTATTGTAATAGTAGACGGTATATGAGTGCGGTTCCAGGTGGCGGTGATAGTTTGCTTGTGCATGCTACTGCGGTAGGGCGGGCGGTTCTCTTCAAAAATTAGGATAGGATAGCATTATTGTATTTTTTTCATGCGAATCTTAGCAAATTAACTTGCTTTCTTTCACTTAAAGTGGTCCTGTTTTAACGGAACGTTTCCTCATTTGGTCAGTTTGTCTTCAAATTTGATATTATGCAATCACAACCAAACGACCGGGCATATGAGACTTAAGAATTAATGTCTCAGGGGGACGAGCGCAGTGTGGTGCCACAAAACCTGAACCAGGTTTCAATGAAACTAAAAGAACCTTCCACAGAAATGTTCTGGGTGACACAGCATTTGTTTTGCTAGTAGACGATACTATCGATACGACATATGTAGTAGTAAAGTAACAGCCTACAAATGTCCCACAGTTAAGCACAGGCCTCCTCTTATTTTCTGATAGGGTTCTGGAGCCGGGAAGAGTCTGCCACGCTGCTCCAATGCGAGTTGGCGGACTTCTCATGTCTTCGAAATATTTATTATTTCGCAGACATTTTACTCTCGACGTTTACCTTCACCGCCAAACAAGTGGTAAATGAAAACTTTGTATTGCATTCAACAATTTTAGTGTTGTTGGCACCGGGAATCGAACCCATGTCACTCGCGTACTATGGAATTTTTAAAGCGAGCGTCCAGTCCCAGAGCTACCACTGTTCTTTAATAAATACGAGTACTCTATAAGCAGTTATTAGAACCTTATCTAATAACTTTTAAGTAAAATATTCTACTCATTTTAAATTTCGCTTTGTTTCTTTTGCAGGAAACCCTATGCCAATGAACACAACAAATACAGGTACAGTAGAGGATTTTAAGGTACACTAATTAAACCTGTCATTAACTATAACATACATACATACAGTCACGTCGGGTAGACAGTGGCCACTCATGTTGCCCACTTTTCGCCCTCAGGGGACACGAGACGTGACGTCACGAAATTTGTTATTAAGCAATCACAACCAAAGAGACGCACTCACATTTTAAATTCTACTTTATTATTTAACGTATTTAGCACGATTGTTAATGTAAACTTTTTCCTCTTTCAGGAAACCCTATGCCTGAAAACACAACTAATACAGGTACTGAGAAGGATTTTAAGATTAACAAACCTTTTCATTAACTACGATGATCTATATACGTATACATTATTTCTCGAATGTGTTTTCTTTGTCGATATGCAATATCTCCCTTAATACTATATCAAAAATAATGTTTGATACGCTATTTTGAAGACAATTTTGTGCTCTTATGACGAAAAGTAAATTTATATTTAAAATAAAAGATATGAAAAATATTTAATTTAATTATAGAAAGCGCCATCAGTTGACAATAAGTCCAACCCAACAAACATGCACGCCAGCCGTCGGTTGGAGTTGTTTATATTCTTTAAAGTAGGTAGATGGCGCCATCTGTTCATGATCACGATACTGTGCGAAATATTCGCACGGGTTAGTTGTAATTTATTCTTAATTGATACTCCCCACCACGGTTAGCTCAAGGGCCGGGCTCTAAATATATATATATGAATGTATATTGACTAATTTATTTTACAGATCCTATTGAGAACTTCGAACGTCCCTGCCCTGTCTACGACACTTATTGTATTCGTCAATATTTTAGCAGACACGCTAAATGTAAAAAAGCTTATGGACCAGTGCCGGAACCTTATTACAGAGCGCAAAGTACTGTATATATGCCATTTATAAATATTACAACAACATTGACTAATATTGAACTGAAAGGTCTCAATGGACGAATCGAAGAATTCTAGTAAGTAAATTATTAAATTTAATTGATTTACACACTTTATTGGTAACAGGTTTGATTATACTGCAAAGAAATCCGTAATAATTTTCACTGATGTCACTAAAATGTATGCTATGAAAAGAGATTCAAAAACAGTAGATGTAATTGAACTCTTGCCTTATGACATATCTTTTCTGTATAGTATCTTAAAGAAAAACTTAATTAACTGGGCGAAGCAAGGTCCTGCTTTAACCGACTTCAAAAAAGAAGGAGGTTCTCAATTATTTGGTAGGCAAGAGGTTGCCGTAAGGGAGGTCTCATATTATTTTAGTAAAGTGCAGATGATAGGATCCATGGGAAAATCATGCAACTCGCTAATCGCAAATTCGCATAAGCATGTTCGGAGCTGCTGCGTTGAAGTCGAATTTTTTGATGAAATAATTATAACAGGACTTTTCATCATTTCGTCGGGTGGTCTGTAAATAATTTATTACTCAGTCACAGCCTAACGCGAGGCCTCTCCTCTTTAACTCCCGTATCTGATGTAAGGCATTTGCGATAAGATCGGAAGTAGGACCGGATGCACTGTCAGACACAGGGCAATCACTGTATTATAAGAGACACTAACCTATAATTTGTGTGTGCTATGTTACGGAATTAAGCGACGAGTCGTTCCCCTAATGGTACAACGCCTGCCCATAACATTGCGGTGTCACCCACTTTGCACTGGCAAAAATATTGTGTAGCATCGAACTGCAATCTTCACTGTGGGATATCGCTTTTTTCGTCTTATATTCCCTGTAACACTAGATTCCGTCCCCTTCAAACCGAAACACAGTGGTTATTCACGACTGTTTGACAGCAGAATAACTGGCATTGCGATGGTACCTAGGCGGATTTCTGTATAGGAATTCTATCATCGGTGAAAAAAAATGTAGTAATTGCTTTCTATTGAGATTCGAACACAAGACTCTGTAGGCACCCTGTGTACGTACACAGTGGCGACCATGTGGCACATGGTGTTTTTTGTTTTTTTTTGGTCTTGGAGCTGACATCAAGAGTTTTCTGGTTTCGAGTGTCGAACCATGAGAGGTACGCCGAATGTTTAAGCTTTTCAGCTTGGGAACATTTGGCGTTGAACCATGGGTGAGCTATGCCACAAACGAGCAAATCAGCAAAATGAATAAAATATTCCATGGCTAGACACACCACGTCGGTTACAGCATCCGCGAAACTCGACGGATCACCAGCAGAGAAGTGGACCTGTCGCCAAGGATAAGATGCAAAGAAGTACCGTATTTAATCCCAATCTTCTGACTTGTACCGCCACACTCGCCTAGTACCATGTGGGTCGAGGTCTGTTGGCGAGTAAGACGATACAGATTTCACCTGACAGTGATCAGAGGTTCCTAATGGATAAGCTACCTCTACTTCGTATCTGTCTGGATTTGTGGTCAGCAGAAGGTCTACACAGTAGGCTGTATGACCTTTAACGTCTGGCACCCTAGTTGCTTGCTGTACCAACTGGGAGAAATTCCGCAATAAGGCGTAATTCCTTGCTACCCTCCCAGCAAGAGACCAGCTAGTCCTGGTGACAGGCATAAAAGTCCCCTAGAAAGACTAGTTGCGCAAAGGGGAACCGATGCTAAGCCATGTCAAGGGCCTCACTTAGATAATCAAATAACCGAGTTGTCTCCTGGTCACTACTGTGCGATCGTAGACACAGGCATAAACGATCTTACCAGTACCTGTGTCTACACTAAAAAAATGAAAATTTCGGGTCTTCAAGGTCACGAAGGGGCTGGCAGCAGATGTCATTTACGTACACAGAGACTCCGGCACGAAGGCGAAAGTTGTGCTCCAGCGAGAACCCAGGATAGTCAAAATATGCGGCATCTAATGGGAATCCAATTTACGTCTGCGTCAGGAAAAGCAGATGCAGCTTCTCAGTCTGAAGATGGTGACGGACTGCGTTGAGATATGAGTGCAATCCTCGGATGCTAGAGAGGTGCACTTTCATAGAGAGAACGTGCAATCGCTGTTTAACATTTCTTTTATTTTGTGCTTTTCATGAATGATCAGGAGTGAATATGGAAGGAAGATGTCAGTTGAACGAGGCGTTGCGATGATGACCCCATGATGACAAGTTCAAAATTAGTGATGCTTGAAGTATACATATGTATACTCCATATTTGTTACATATGGAGATAAAATATTTTTTATACTACATAAAATACCCCCAGTATTTTATGTAGGATTTTTATGTGAAAGTAGGTAGGTAAAAGTAGGAGTAGGTAGGTAACACTCCAATGCCGTAAAGTAGTAGTGTGCAAACATTACTGTGTTTCGGTTTGAAGGGCACTGAGAGCTAGTGTAATCACTGAGCATATGAGACTTAAAACTGAAGTCTCAGAGTGACGGGCACAGTGTGGTGCCATACAGAAATATTCTAGGTGACACAGCATTTGTTATGGGTAGACGTTGCACTTACCATCCATGAAAGTTTTGCACGTCTCGTCACTTTATCCAATAAAAAAATAAGTTACCATTTCAAAATCGTTAGGGGCTGGTGCAAAAGCAGCTGGTCGTATAGGCTGTGATTTTTGTTTTATATGTGTGTGTTTTACAGCATCAATAGAGAAACGGACAAGCTTGTACTCGCTGTTGAGTTCAGAGGGATTAACATAAACTCCAGCCGCACCTACTTCAGGTTTCACCGAAGAGGCAGAGAACCGATTGTCACCTCGGATTTCTTATTTGCTACTTATCGTAAATATTTTTTATACTTATCACTCTTTTTACTCTTTATTTGAAAAAAAATGTACACACAACAGCGGCGTATTAAAATCTGCCATCTCATTCCACCAGTATCCAAAGGGGTAACCAACCGTGCGGTGGCGGCTTAAGAGTATTTACCACCCCATCTCATCCCGTGGGTGTCATAAAATTTAACAGAGGGAGATTAAAAACCAGAAGATGGGTAGCAGCATCTTCGTGGAACATCTAAAGAAATATATTGCAGTTGCCAACCCGCCGGCTAAGCGAGGCAACTATGGCAAAATGCCCCCAAAACGAGAAGAGCTACAAATTTACGTGTTTTGTGGCAATCTGTGGGGAGGCCTTTGTTTAGCAATGGACTAGTGATAGTCTGAAATGATGAGGATGATGATTAATCAATGGAAATATCGGGAAAACCTCGTTTCGTCCGGCGGGTGCCGGATTAACCAGACTGAAAAGATACGGAACGGTAACGTGCAGCAGCGTCCAATGTTTGTGGTGTGCCAATTCGCCTGTTAAGCGTAGTGAAGAGAAATCTTCACAACTTGTAGCATTTTACTATTAGCATCATTAGAATGTAGGAACGGATCGTGGCTGGTTCAAAACTTGGTAAGCAATGGCTAACGCCGTGTGGTGGAATCAGTACATGTAGCGTTGTACTTTCTACTCGTCTCACAGACAAAAAATAAAAATTTAACATTTGTTTACTTAATCGTAGTAATAAATATATTAGAAAGAAAAACATTGCGATTAAATCAATATGCTTGAAATTATTATAACACGATAACTTACCGGCACATTATACAACTTTTCTCGTATGAAATTCTTTTCTTCTTAATAGGTGCCCTGTCTTTCACATGTTTATCTCTGATTAGCCTAATGGTTGACTGGGAGAGAATGCCTTTAGGCATTAAGTCCGCCATGTGTACACAGTGTACTGTGTGTGTATACTCTGTCTATAAATGTTGAAATAAATATTTGTTTTGCCTACACATAGTTGTGCCGGCTGTGGATGTTAATTTAGGTGCAATTTATGTTTGTAAACGTGCACACACGATGCAGGGAAAATCCTAGTAGTATTTGTCTTAAAAAAAACTTAAGAGAAAGAATTACATACATATATACATACAGTCACGTCTTTTCCCATATAAGGGATAGGTTTGCCCTGGCGGTCAAAGAGACGTGACTGGTGGAAACACGTCGCCGCCATTTTGGTACGAATCAAAAAATTCTTACTCCCCATTGCGTTTCCACGAGCAGAATAGTGACAGCACTGCAAATAATGGTATGTTTCTGCACGAATAAAGGCTGCCCGTACAATACCTTAGTCGCTCAGGAAAGAGTAAGTAGGTCTATTCTACTCTGCCGGGCACCTATCGGCGTTACAAACAATTAATAAATACTAAACATAATTCATAAGTTTGTGTAAAAGTTACAGATGGACAAGAATAGCGGACTAAGAATAATTTGATTAGCTATATATTTTTGTCTTTTCAGAGTCACTCATCGTAACTATTGTAATACCTGACCTTAAAAATTTACAACTCGACAAGGGTGAAGTGTTCACTTATAACAATGACCCTAGGCCAGCGTATGGATATGGTCCTGGAATTGAAAACACTAAAGGTAAAAAACAATAAATATACGTATTCATTATACTAGCTTTCTCTGTAATATTTTAAATGTGCATCACTCTTCTATTTTTTTTTAATTTAATATAGTGACGAAACGAGCAAAACGTTCACCTGACGGTAAGTGCAACGTCTACCCATGACAAATGCTGTGTCATCCAGAACATTTCTGTGTGACAACACACTGCGCTCGTCACCTAGAGACATCAGTTCTTAAGTCTAATATGCCCAGTGATTAGCGGTAGCTCTCAGTGCTATTCTAACTGAAATACAGTAATGTTTGCACACTACTACTTCACGGCAGAATAACTGGCACTTGTGTGGTAACACCCTAGACGGATTCCTGCATAGAAATCCTACCACCAGTACAAGTTAGTTCTAAGACTAATGAAGATTTGCAAGTATTTAAAATACTAAAATTACTCAAATAATGTCGTGTAGTAAGAACATATCGACCACATCCCGGGGCTATCGTAAGAGTTGACTAAGATAGTAAAATAGATAAAAGAGATAAAGCCAGTGATTTTTTTGAAATTTTTTAGAGTGAAGCAGTAGTGAGCACCCATTCGAAGGGCTTTGAAAGCTACGAGTAGTGTAATCACTGAGCATTAGAACGTAAGAACTGATATCTCAAGAGGACGGACGTAGTGTAGTGCCACACCGAGATATTCTGAGTAACACGACAATCGTTACAGGCAGACGTTACACTTAGCATCATATTAATGTTTTGCTCGTCTCGTTTCTTTCTTCAACAAAGAAAGAGTTTGCGGAATAACCGTCAACAAATTTCAGACAGAAAATATAGTTGCGGGTAGAAGTGTTAAAGTTGTAAGGCGCCTAATACTGCGCTGGCCAATCCGCCTGTCACGCCTGGTAATTACAGTAAATTCTATTTTCTCAGGAAAGGCCATGTCCAGAAATGGACTTAATTCTAACAGTAGGCCTATCTCTATATGCGATAAATAGACCTATACTCTTATGGGTGTAATGACAGTGACCCAGAAGACTGAATCTCCGACATAATCAAAAGAAGGTTTTGTGCACGAAGCGTTTGGCGAAGTGGCAAAAGCGAAATATATCCAATGTTTACAAAATAAAATTAACTCGTTTTTTACTTTAGATAAATCAGCACTGGCCGCATATAAGCAATTCAATGGCAACATCATAATGGCGGCGCAAGAGGCTTTTCTAACTGAAGGAGTATTTTATATTGCTACTTTTATTCAGTGGAGCATCTGTGATTTTGGTTTAGAAATATTGTAATCGATTGTTTAAATGACATTTAATCTCTATATTTATTTCTAGATTATTAAAAATGTCTGAGACATTGTATTTATTAATACTTAACCTCCTAATTCCAAATGTAGTTAAAAATCCCTCATGATATTAACCCATTACTTTCACAAACTAGGGCGGTGACTTTGGATTTAAGAATATTTAAAAAATAACACTGCAATAAGTCCACTGTTTGAACTCTCAAGTTTAATGGCGACCGCAGTTTTAGACTTCTGGCACCTTAGACGCTGGTTCTCCTTATCGGTCTATTTCAGGTCTGGTTTATTTAAATTGGTTATAACAAAATTCTCTTAAAGCCACAACATTTTTGGTCGACTTTTTTATAGTAGAGAGAGCAAACAAGCAACCAGCTCAACTCGTGGTAATTGATCACCGCCGCCCATGGATGTTCATGCAATACCAGAGTAATTGCAACCACGTGTCAAGATAGGGGGTAGATTTTCATATCGCGTCACTACACTGTAATAATAATTATGCATAGATTACAGTTCTAGTAAAATTCTTGAGCTACACAATTACAACAATAGTTTCAGGGCAGTTTTGGGGCTGCCTCGCTTCTGTAGAGCATCGGAGATATTTGCTGAAGCTCGTACTGAAGGCTTCGGCCGCGGGTCCTAGATTCAAATATCAGCCGGAGCCACATTTGTGTGCACACAAATTGATGGTTTTCGGGTCTGGTTGCGCGATTGTCCGTGACTCTGATAGTGCATATTATTGCCTACCTCCGATGTTATCGCATGAGCGTTACATTAGGCGCGAGTAGGTCAGAACGTGTGAGTGCCTCTGTGCTTACACCTACACTTCATCCTCATCATTATCATTTCAGCCTATTTAGTCCACTATTGAACATAGGCCTCCCCCATAGATTGCCACAAAACACGGTCCTGGGCCACCTGCATCCATCGATTTCTCGCAGGTGCAGGTCGTCGCTCCATCTATTCGCCCTACGCTGCGTTTGCCGGTACGAGGTTGCTACTCGAGAACCACGTACACTTGTTTACTTATTCACCTGCATTGTTTATAGCTTCCGAAAGTATTCGGATGTTTCGCCGTAGTCAAAAATCGCCTAAGAGAAATCATCATTAATGCAAACTTTCCTTCTTTTATCCAACTCATCCATACTAATATTATAAATGCGAAAGTAACTGTCTCTGTCCCTCTGTCTGTTGGTTACCTTACACGGTCCAACCGCTGAACCGATCTCGGTTAAATTTGGCACAGACATAGCTTGCATCGTGGAGACGGACAAAAGTTTTATCCTGGAAAATCAAATAGTTCCCACGAGATATTTATAAACCTATATCGGACGAAGTCGCGGGCATCAGCTAGTTATTAAAAAAATAAATTGGGAAACAAGTACAAGAGCATTACCTACATGAATGTAAATATTAAGTTTTTCAGTCCCTATAAATGTTTTAAACCTTCCACATCATCGGCCCGTTGGTCTAGTGGTATGATTCTCGCTTCGGGTGTGAGAGGTCCCGGGTTCAAATCCCGGACGAGCCCGTTTTTACCTTTTAACGTTTTTACTGCCGTCTTTACATTTTAATTGGGGTATATATCAAGATCAAGGTTCATTACTTTAGGAATTTTTATTTTTTTAAAGTACGTAGACTACAGTTAAAGTAAAATTAAAATATATACGAAACTTAAAATCAGTAACAGCTCACTACAGCCACTAAACATTTAATTTACAAAATGGATCGTAAACGTCGCACCCTTTATTTTATTCCACAGTAATGCCATCGTAAAACGTATTATACAATCACATACATAACTTCACGTAATGCCCTCTATAGTCT
Source organism: Luehdorfia chinensis (assembly GCA_019845155.1). Classification (NCBI taxonomy): domain Eukaryota; kingdom Metazoa; phylum Arthropoda; class Insecta; order Lepidoptera; family Papilionidae; genus Luehdorfia; species Luehdorfia chinensis. The sequence goes on from JAHVAK010000125.1 coordinate 4,842,562, forward strand.
GAAATTACCGGAAAAATGGCCGATCCTTTGTCGAGTGGATCGTTGGGGAAAGATAAAAAAATATTCGTCGACATGACGAGTACCCTTCTCTATGTATTGGAAGATTAGATAACGCGCCTTGAGGCAGGGGCCCGAAGCGACGAATATGCCTTTTGACAACGATTCAGAATTGCCGCGTCGACATTTTTTTCCTCAATATTACAATATCTTTATTGACTTTTATCAAGTTGGGTGAAGAAAGTTTTCGCGTATTAAATTGGGAGCTCCCGATAAATTAGAAGGTAAGATATTATAGATCGCGGTGGTGTTTTTGAATGCTAGTAAACGATTAAAGAAATTTCGTGCTGTTGGTGACGTAAGAAATGCCAAGAATATCTGACTAGAAGATATCTGACACAAAAGGGCGCAACCTTTTGTGCAAATCAATATTCTAGAGTAGCCAAGCCACCAAGATAATTTCCCCGTACGATAGAAGAACTTTATCATAGTAAGTGTAGATGAATCCGTAACGATGATATCCGCAGCAGAACTAGAGTAACCGACATAGTTCTTAGGATTAGTAAGCTGAAGTGGAAATAGGCCGGCCATATAGCTCGTATAACTGATAACCGTTCGAAAATAGAAAGGTTCCCGAGTGGCAGTCTCGTACCGGCAAACGCAGTGTAAGGCGACCCCCAACTTGATGGAGCGACCTTACACGGTTTGGCGGGTATTCGATGGTTGCAGATGGCTCAATACGTGTATTGTTGACCAATTACATGATAAAGAAATAGTTTTGTCCTAAAATTGATCCTTGTGGTACTCTATACGCAGTCTATAGGTCCTACACTGGATTATGAGAGAATTCTGCAGATCAGACATTTATTTTCATCAAACTCCTTTTGTAAATAATATCTAAGTACAATACATTACAAGATTACAACGGGCGCACCCAACTCTGTTTACACACATTTCACGACAGTTCAGAGGTGTCTGTTCGCACCGTCATTAAATGGACTCCGTAAAACCAAAAGCGTAAGGTATTACTTCTTGCTGCAAGTAAAAACCTTAATACTTTCTTAAAGCCAATTAACTAATGAAAAGGTGGTAAAACTAAGCTATTTCGAAAAATAAAATCTTACATAACACTAAGTTATTTAATATGTAACATGAACAGACATTAAAAAGATTCTGAAAGAACATTGATACTCAAATACTGGGAGTATTATCGCCCACGAAACGACATGATACTCGTAATAGTGGATTAACCATATAGCGGATTTCGAATGTTTTTTTCTACGCAATGAATTTTATAAAGCCGTCATTACACAGATAGAGATCTCGAGTTTTTCAAATAATCGTAAAAGAAGAAAATTCAAGATTAGTGCAATAAAAAATATAAGTCAATAATCAGATTTTTTCCTTCATAAATCCTACATATTTTTATAATTCTTTTAATTTTTTTTATTTTCATAGACTTAAAAGTTTCTTTGGCTTATTTAAATAAATTTCGATTTTCGTTTCATTCGGAACATGGACCAAGCCGAGATTTGATTTTGAATCTGCGACTCCGGTTGTAATTCAAACGAACGATCGAAGTCACAGCAGGAAAATATATTGACCGCTGAAAAATACTAAAAAAAGAAGGAAAATTTATTAAGGACCACCCCAGAGCCAGTTATTCTGCCGTGAAGCAGTAGTGTGCAAACATTACTGTGTTTCGGTTTGAAGGGCACTGTGAGCTAGCGTAATCACTGGTCACATGAGACTTAAGAACTTATGTCTCAGTGTGGTGTCACACACACACACAGAAATTCACTGGGTGACACAGCATTTACTATGGGCAAACGTTGCACTTACCATCAGGTGAACGTTTTGCTCGTTTCATAACTTGATTCAATATTAATAATACACCATATTGTAAACTATTTCTAACGTTTTTATATAGAAGAGGGGGCAAATGAGCAAACTCACTTGATGTTTTGAGATCACCGCCGCCCATGAACATTCGCAATACCAAGGGAAACGCGGGTGCGTTGCAGGCCTTTGAGATAGAAATAGGTTAGTAATACTAGCTGCGTCCTGCGGTTCTAACCGCGTATAATAAGCCGATCTTGAAAGTGTGTAACCTTTCTTAGTAAACGTGCTAACTGATTTAAAAATATTGTTTAAAATCGGATTAGTATCTCTTGAGATTAGCGGGTTCAAACTTACAAGCTCTCCAGTTTTCATTATAGTGGTGAGATTAGTAACTGTTATTAATAAAATGACGCACATCAAAAAAATCAATCAATGATTATAGATATAAAATTATACATATCGTATATCATTATCGTAAAACGTGACAATTTGAAATGGTAAAATTGGTTGTAAGTGTTGTTAATTATCTTTTATATTTGTATAATTTAATATAGTCAAGGAGTTGGAGATCACAAACGACAGTTTACAGGTTTTTAAAACTAAACTACTTCAGTACATGCTTGATTATCTTTGACTGATTTACTTTTAATGCACTTTTGAAATCAAACCATTTTTTTATATTGTATTATCACTTTAATAATTTAATTGTTATTATTGTTAATCATTTCCTTCACAAAATTATTATGACATGTAATTATTAAAATGATTTTGATTCTTTCAATTATGATTAAAATTTGTTACAGTTTCTATGCACAGGCAGTGCACAATTATTATTTGTTTGTATTGTATTGTTATTCGCTTACATCAAGCGAATAACAATTGTGCACGGCGTGTTAACCTGTAATTATATGTACAATTAACCAGGTATTTATATACCATATTTTCTTGTATGCTTTTTTTTATTGGATAAAGTGATGAAACGAGCAAAACGTTCACCTCATGGTAACTGCAACGTCCCATAACAAATGCTGTGTCACCCAGAAAATGTCTATGTGATATCACAATGTGTCCATCACCCTGAGACATAACTTCTTAAGTCTCATATGCGTAGTGGTTACGCTAGCTCACAGTGCCCTTCAAACCGAAACTCGGTAATGTTTGCACTATACACTGCTTCACGGCAGACTAACTGGCCCTGGGGTGGTACCTACCTAGACGGATTACTACATAGGAATCCTACCACCAGTAATTGTTTTGTTTCAGTTTATTGCACCTCCTGTTGGTTATTCTTAATAAATAAATAATATTCTCAGATCCTGATAACTAAATATAACAACATACAATTAAACAATAAATAACGAAAAGTAAATAGTAGTTCATTTACTTTTAATATTATTTAATTGTTATGCATATAATTAAGCAATACAACCTTTTATTTTAAAAGGAAACATAAAATCCCTTTTAATTACTACAAAAGCAATTAATTTATTGAGCTACAAGCCATTGCTCCGTCACACGCACTTTGACACAAAATAAACCTTCAATTGGAGGAGTGCGGCGTCGGCGGGAATCCTCGTAAATCTGGACTGAACTCCACTTCAGCCTTATTCAATCTCCGAGTGAAAAGAAACGAAGAAAATCGTTTACTAGATGGGATTCATGTCCATTTAAATCGATTATTTTATTTCACTTGTAAGTAGTTAACACTTTAATAGTACTATTTTAATACTACTATTAATTATTCTAACGTAAAGCAGTGATGAGCAAACATTACTGTGTTTCGGTGTCAAGGGCACTGAGAGCTAGTGTAAGTACTGTGAATGTGGTGACGTGTATGACAGCATGGGTGTTATGGGCACATGTAGCATTTACTCAGGAGAACGACTTAGTCGTCTCTTAACTTTGTCCAATTAAAAAAAAAAACTATTTCGCGTGGCCTAGTGGTGAGAGTACCTGTCTTCTACGCCGCAAGTCCTGGCTTCCAAACCTACCGCGAACCATCATTCGTACAAAATGCACAAATCTTTGTTTTTCGTGTCTGGTTGTACAATACAATACGGAGAAATCCTAGTGTGGCAAATCTTTTTTTTTTTCATTTACGATATCATAATTGTTAAGAAGTTAGTTGATGTCTACTTCTTCTTATTTTCTTTTTAACAGATGGAGCGACGACCTGCGCGATTTTGCGGGAAGTCGATGGATGCAGGTGGCTCAGGACCGTGCTTTGTGGCAATCTATGGGGGAGGCCTATGTTCAACAGTGGACTAAGATAGGCTGAAATGATGATGATGATGATAAAACAATTCATTTATGTTAATAGAATCAGGCGTTACTTTGCGGATTTCCGCATTATAATAAAGGAAAAAAAGTTAATTTGCTAAAATCCGCATGGAAAATTTAAAATGAACGATGCTCTTCAAAAACTATGTAATACACACTATTTTAAATTTTCCATGCGGATCTTAGCAAATTAACTTTCTTTCCGTTATTAATTCAGTGATGAACATAGACCTTCTTCGATGAGGTTTTACCATTATCGCCACGATTCCAGGCGCATCGGAGTAACGGACACGTTTTCCATAAAGTTATTCCGTCAGAGTACCTGACTTCTACTCCGTGAGTCCTGGGTTCGAATCCCAGCCAAAGCCAACATTTGTACAAGACCATAAATTGATGCTATTCAGTCCGATTGTGTTTTTGACCCTGCATCACAGCCTACCTCAGCTCATACTATCGTATGAACGTTACATCGGGCAGGTAGGTTGTTATGAGTGACTGCATATTTGTTTGAGCGTACACTTGCGGCACTATAATATCTGCGGCGCAGTTGACAGATTTTGACAGTATTCAGAAGCAGTCGCAGTGGTCGATAATCGGCCAGGTGGACATTATTAAAAGAAAATGCACAATACTTTACAAAGAGAGTAAGATAGTGCCTTAACTGTGAATGGCCATTCCCTGACAAGGCAATCACAGTTGCAAATCGTATGATATACAAAAAGGAGTTGAATCTGGGACCCAGATCTCATTACAAAGCTACGCATAGACCTACCTAAACCTGTTTGCTCTGACAGCATCAGAATAGTAGAAATTAACACATGTGTATATTTACTTCCAGCAACTCTATATCCTTGCAAGTATACTTTACGGGGAGAGGTTGTATTTCGCGGACCCCAAATATAAAAGTTCACTTTATAAAGGCTGACCGCAAACGCCGACTTTTATACGTTTTGGATTCTATGTGAATTTTATTTTAATATTTGAAGTTAGATCTTTGTATCAACAACCCGACACCTCATATAACTTACCAGCTATAGTATATTTTACAATACAGTACTTTTACACCTACATACATACTGCAATCATTTTAACAAAGCCTTCAGCCAATACCTTTCTTTAAGGAAATGAAAGAATATTTATGCATGTATCTTATCTTACTATTTAATAAACCTGGAGAATTTGTAAGTTTGAACGCCGTAATCTCAGGAAACAGTAATTAAATTTTTTAAAAAATCTTTTGGCATTAGATAGCTCGTTTATTGATGGAGGTTATTCATACCAATAATATAAATGCGAAAGTAACTCTCTCTGTCCTTCTGTCCGTTTGTTACCTTTTCACGGTTCAATCGCTGAACTGATCTTGACGAAATTCGGCATAGAGATAGCTTGCGTCTTGGAGATGGAGATAGGATACTTTTTATCCCACACTATAGGCTAGCAGGCAATAAAACTTGTTACTATAGCCTTACAGAGCACCCTAAGAACCTAGCTTATTTTAAGCGGGTTTACACCCTCGAGAAATAAGGAAGGCCCAGCTAGTATGTTATGGAGATGATCGCATACCTCGGCGGTAAGCATGCCGGTCCATTGAGTCCATTGATTGCCTAATAACAATTATTGTGCAACAATATTACAGTTTGCTTACTCATTTGAATGCTAGAAAAACGAGGATTTACAATATTCCTCGTGTTTCCTTCGACTTTTACTGGTGGTAGGATTCCTATGCAGGAATCCGTCTAGGTAGGTACCACCCCAGGGCCAGTTAGTGCCGTGAAGCAGTAGTGTGCAAACGTTACTGTGTTTCGGTTTGAAGGGCACTGTGAGCTAGCGTAATCACTGGGCATATGAGACTTAAGAACTGATGTCTCAGGGTGACGGGCGCAGTGTGGTCTCACACAGTAATTTTCTGGGTGACACTCCTTGTTATGGGCAGACGTACGACTTACCATCAGGTGAACGTTTTGCTCGTTCCGTCACTTTTATGAAATAAAAAAAAATCTACTTTGGATATGTGTAGACTAAACAAGTGAGCGTTTCTGTGCTTGATGTAATATTAATATTAAACAGCCGCGAGTGCAATATAATATCCGGCCAACCTGTACCTCATCATAATCATCACTTCAGCCCAGTTATAGTCCACTACTGAACATAAGCCTCCCCCATTGATTGCCACAAAAGTTTGTAGCTGTCGTTTTGGGGGGATTTTGCCATAGTTGCTACGCTTGGCAGACGGGTTGGCAACCGCAGTTTATTTATTCAGATGTTCCAGAAAGATGCTGCTGCCGATCTTCTGATTTTAATTTTCCCTTTGTCGACTTTTACTGCACCCATGGAATGATCGCCTATTTCCCATATAAGAAGAAGGCATAGGCCACACACGTAGTTCACTTATCGCCCTCGCGGGAAACGAGACGTAGACCTCGACGCCATTTTGATACGAGTCAAAAAAACTTCTTACTCCCTATTGCGTTATTCTGCACAAATAAAAGCTGTCCGTACATTGCCTTAGCCGATGCTCACGTCACTGGTAGGAAAGAGGTAATTTTATTTAATTCTGATATTAACAGTATCCACATAAAACAGTTTCTATATAACGTATTATTTCAACTCGTAAGTCAATGCGACATATGTTCCAACATTTAGAGAAATAATTCGCCCAATGCCATTAAGGGCCGTTTCCTTTTATCGACTCAATAAAATATATCAGCGTCCCCGTTTCATATTTCCAGAGAATGTCCTTGCAAGTGTAAGCCGTTAGCTAACCACTATCTCCCTTATGTAAATGCAATATATATTTAACAATTGTTACATAGTGTATCTTGACTTTATATGAATAAAAATTATTGATACAAAAATGTTTATTGCCTTTTTTTAAAAATAACGTTGACAATAAAATGATACATTAAAATAAAATAATGGTTTTTCTTTAATACCATTCTATAAACCAGCTTCCACAGCAAAAAGCTGATAATCCCGGTGAGCACAGGTCTTACTCATGAAAGCACTGTCAACGTGTGCAAAATTTCAAATTATTGTGATGTCTGTGAGTGAAAAAAAATTGGAAGATGCAATTATTTTCATATATGCAGCTAAAGCAAAGCATGTTAAAAAGCGAACATTAGAAATGAAATAACATATTTTTTTTATTTTTAGGACTGATGGTCACTGTTGACCCGAAGGCTTACACAGCTTCGCCAGATTGAAAGGTGGCAGGGCGCTGAGGGCGCTTAGCCGAAACGTTTATTTATGGATAACTGGCGCAAGCCCCGAGAGGGGACCTCGGCTTGGACTGTCTTGATCGCGAGAGTAACAGACTCGAGGGTGGCCATGGTGGCAGATCGGCTCGGTCAGTTACTCCAATCGGAAGGGCATGACATGATTAAAAGAAGAAAGAATTTGTTAAAAGGATAAAACTATTGGCTTAACCTGCTTAAAGATATCAACATCTTAATCATCGATGTTTTTCAGCCACTCCCTGTTCTCCCAATTATTGTGTTAGAGTTAGAGTAAGAAGTGTTGAGTAAGTTAAAAAGAATTTAGTTTTTTTATGGAGGAAAGTAACGAGACAAACAAATCGTTCACCTGATCCCTTTGATTTTTCGGAAATAAATTTCACATACACAAACATTGACACCTAAAATTACTATCTTTTGTTTCGTGCCGGAACCGAGCCTGCGACTTGTAGCATAGAAGTTAAGCGCTCAGCCGCTTTGCCAAATGCGCCAGACGGCTCATTTAATACAATTATTTCTTCTCATAAACCACCGACGACACTTTAAAATAAAACGTAATACATAGTACAACCTGTGACCATCAAAAAACAAAGCTAATGAAGTAAGTATCCAGGTAACACAGATAATAAATTTAATGCGAGCAATACCACAGTTAAAACTTCCGAGTAACGACATCGTTCAAATTTTATTCACTTTTAAGCTAAGTTGCCGTAAAAGATCTAGTTTTAGAGTCGTCCTGGACGTTCTGGCAGATTTAGTGCCAAGATTCCAATATCCGCCGTTAGATGGCGATGTGCGACACGCCCATAAAACATTTTACGAACCTTTGCGTACCGTTGAGTTAAATAAACGGCATACGTGGTTTATAAGAAAAGTAAATTTTATAAGTCTTTGTCGCAAGTAAATATTTTTCTATGCAAATCAATATTCTTAGGTATTTCTAATTTAATGAATAATTAATTTAACTTTTTTTAATATTTAGTTACTCTTACTGTGTTTTTGACAGTAGTACTTTCATTATAATCATTTATATCTGAAATATTCTATGTCCGACGCAATATCGTAGACAGAATACATCCGTATTTCAAAGTAGAATAGCACCTACCTCTTTTCTGCCGAGGTGTCGTAAGAGGCGACTAAGGTGTTGTACGGACCTTTATTCATGCAGATTAACACCATAATATGCAATGCTGCCACTATACTATTGAGACTAAGGATTTTTTAACTTGTACCAAAATGGCGGCGATGTGTATCGCCACCCGTGTTTATTAATTATAATATATTCAGAGACGTTAAAATTTTTTTTCACTTACACTGTCTTCGACAGGGTTTCGAACTCGTACCACAGTATGCAAATTTGCCGACTGCTGTTGTCAAGTGTAATCCCGAAAATATCAAATAATTCTAAATAAGTAGAATAAATATTATTTTTGATTACATTACAATGGACGTACGAGAGTTTAATGTTAAACGTTCATACGCGACTGACCAGAGTTTGATGCCGATGCCGTTACTGAAACTGTTGATTACAATTTTAAGTTCTGATTAACCACACGTACATCGGTGGCGAAGAAAAACATCGTGAGGGAACCTTCAGAGGGAGCAATAAAAAGACTGACATAGGAGCCCGTAACAATAAAAATAAAATAATTTAAATACTATAAAATCCGTAAAAATTGCTTTATTAAATGTATACGCGTAAATATAAGAAACCATTACATAAAAATACTGCACAGGCGGGCAGCGCATCGGAGGTCTGTTCGCGCTTCGAAAACGTTGTCTCTTAACATCTAAACTCTCTACACATAACAGGAGGCCTGTGTTCAGCAATAAGATATTTAAAGGTGATTACTTTTTGACTACAATAATCCCTTAAGATTCGGCAGCTCCTAGAAAAAGTGATCAGTTTGTACAACCTGTACATTACATTCCGCAGACACACAAACACAATTTGCCCGGACAAGCGCTGCTAATAAAGTTTGTCCGTGCGCCGTGCGCGTGTTCTCTTTACAGGACGCCATTGCAAGGAAATTGAATGTGGAATGCGGGCAGAATGCAAACCGACACCTGAGTTACCTTTGTAATAGTACCACGAGTTCTCGAACTGTAAATAAATATTCTTTCAAAATAATGTATATGGAAGTCGCAGAGAGAATATAAAAAAAAGTCCACTGCTAGACATACGCCGCCCTATAGACTAATACAATATAAGGTTCTGAGTCACCTTTATCCATAGACTGCCCCCACCTTGAAGAACGTTGTGGGGGTCACTCGAGAAGCTTTCTTCTCCAATGGTTATTAGTTGTACGGGCAATATTGCCTATTGCCACTTCAGCTTGGTGATACAGAAGACTATGTCACTTACTCCATTTCTGTTATAGATATCCTAGTGTAAATTAATATAATATTCGATCATCTTTCTTGAACCTTAAAAGATATAAAACTCAATTTACAATTATTTGGAAACGTCGTTAGGAAGTAACACAACAAAACCTTCACCCCTTCCCATCCCTTTACGTAAGGGAACTCAAGGACTGACTCGACTCAAGGAAGTACTTTGAAAATCTCGGGGCTTACTGCAGTTGGCAGAATACACATCTTGAAAAATGCCAGATCAAAAATACACTAAAATTAACATGTTAGTAATGATGATAGTAATGACGAATATGAAAGAGCTTTTAAATTAATAATGTGTGATGGTTTTAATCGTATTACATCGTTGTCATTCATTATTAAGGTTGAAGATCAGGGAGGACTTGACCAAGTGGCCTTGTCCTGCAAATACGGTATAATATTGTGTTAGCAACCCCAGCCTCTCGAGCTACTGCTGCCTGCTCCTACTCTTTCCAAGATATTAGTATCCGACACCTCATAGTTGTTTTCCCAACTTCCGCATTCTCTACCCCAAGTAAATTTTCTACCTAATCCTTTTCCCATCCTCACCACCAAAACAGTGATTGCCCTGTCGATGGCTGCGTGGCTAGGACCCCAAAATAAGGCTAGCCTTACTCAAGCCCGCATGCTCTGTTTGGGTAGACAGCATCTTCAAGCAACAGCAAGTGGCCTCTTATGACACCTCGCTATCAAAGAGGCTAACCTGTATGTCTGAGTAAAAATATTTCGAGGACTTCAACCCGCACTAGTAAAGCATGGCGCACTCTTCCCGGCTCCAAGCCATCTCAGAAATGAGAAGAGGCATGTGCTCAGTATTGGTAATTTATTAAGCCGTTCAAGAAGAAAAAGAACAGGTTATATATTTTTAATTTTTGTATCAAAATCAGCCTTTCCATGTTCACTGCTAGACATAGGCTTATCAAAAAGTTCTAAAGTTGTACCAACAAGTCTGTAATACATTTTTTGAAAAATTTAGCCACATGCGCCGGACAGACGATTGTGTGTAAAGCAAAGAGGAAGCGCAGTGCAGATACAGTTTCTTATCACTAGTCTGTGGGATGCTAGGATCAGTGGGTCGCCAAAATCCACTACAGCACACAGCAGTGTGCACCACATGGATAGAGTTTGATATAAGACAGATGGCTTATCCACTCGAACAATATTTAGTATAAATTTATTATAACAGAGTTATGACTACAAATCCATAGTAAGAACCAAGAAAACGGCCAAACTAAAGTCTTTAAGTAAACTGTATTCCGACTTCTCATAGACCAATATGCATTTATCTAAAGTACGTCGATTTCAAACCCAGAGTTTATTTAAATGCTTAACCATTTTTGTATTTGCTCCTTGTACCACAAACAAACATTGCAATTTCATAAAGGAAAATGCGATTGACTCCATGATTATAATTCAAAAGAAAAGACCATTATACTGGGGTAGGTAAAATAAATATGCAAAGGACACTCAAAGATAAGGGAAAACGAACTCCTTCATGTTTTTAATTAAACAACATCGTGGCTGGTGGTCCTTTGTCAGTAGCCATCTAAATTATGAATTCCGTCAGGTGCAATATCTATCTCTAAAAATTCGAGACATAAGATATAGAAACTGGAGACAGGCAGCGGGGTCTAAAATATGAGGCATCTGGTTGACTTTTACGACACCCACGGGATGAGATGGGGTAATAGATTCTCCTAAACCGCCACTACACGGTCTGCACAATTAGCTCTTACATAAATTTACAATTGTTTTAAGTTCTAAAATACTGTATACCTCTAAGCATATTACGTTCTAGTTACATCTACTTAAATCTAGCGCCAATCCGCTATATCATAGAAGCTCTAGCTTTTATCAGCATAATTTCTTATTTATTTTTCTTTATTATGAACAGGAACAGCCTTAAACTAAAAATATTTAACAGCTATTCACGTACAACAAATAAAAATACAATGACATTATGTAAAAAAGTGTGCATACATAAAGAGTGCGTACATACATATAGTCACGCCCTTTTCCCATACGTTCGTGTCGCGTGCGTACGTGCGTGATTGTGTGTGTGTGTATATGTATTTCTAATCTATAACTTTAGCTTTTTCTTGAATGAATGCTTATGAAACTTTAAATGTCTGTAAGCAGTAAATTGTACGTTTCAACTAATCCACGTAGGACAGCTTTTTGACCATAATTAGTAGAGTAAAATTGAGTCTGAAAAAGTGTCGTGTGCCTGGTGCGGCGTCGGAGAACGCCAAATGATATACGAGTATGTTCGATTATCTTAGGGAAGTCCTGCTGCTAACTGTCCACTGCCATTTCTTGCATTTAATTTTGCTTATTCAGACAAGAGATTTATTTATCCCGCATTGAACTATTTAAGAGCAGCTGTGGTGGTCATCTCTTTACACCAATTATTACCGTCACGTTGTTTGGTATCAATTTGGTATTTTCCGTGTGGTGGCGGCTCGTTAAAAGAATACTACCACTCCATCTCATCCAATGGATCTCGTAAAATGCGAGTAAGGAATTAAACTGCACTGTGCACCCAACAGCACATGGTGGCGATGGGCTCACCACCTATCACACCAAGTGCATTATATTGTTTTGGTGAAATGTGAATTGTGGCAGTCATCTGTTTTTGCAGTGAGTGCCCAGTCTCTGACTACCCCTTATGGGATACAGTCGTGATCTTATATATGTATGTATGTATGTTTGGTATCCTTTGAAAGTATTGTTAGTGCCATATAGTATCATTAAAATGCATTGCATAAATATTTTTGTACTTTTTCTTTCTTTAGAAAAGCGGTGCGCTATGCAATGGTTCGTTTTGTATCGTAGGTACAACTACAGACATTAATTACACACATACAAACAAACAATAATCTAGTCTAGACTATCAACAACTATCTGTAGTTTATGGGCGGCTGCGATCACTAACCATCAAGTGAGACGTTTGCACGCCGTCTTCTATAAAAAAAGTGAGGGACCCCTAGTGCAGAAGTCATTCGCTTTGCCACTTTTTTATGGAAGAAAGTAACAGTACGAGCAAATGTTCGCCTGATAGGAAGTGCAACGTTTGCCCATAACAAATTCTGTGTCACGCAGAACATTTGTGAAAATGTGAAATCCATCAAAGTTGCATGTGTATGTTTTTGAAAACTTTTTTTATATAAAGTGACAAGCCGAGCATAGCGCTCACGATGGTAAGTACAACTTCCGCCTATAACAAATGTTGTGCCACAAAGAATGTTTCTGTGTGCCACCACACTGCGCCCGTCACCCTGAAAAATCAGTTCTTAAGCCTCATATGTATGTCATATACTCTAGCTCTCAATGCCCTTTAGACCGAAACACAGTAATGTTTGCAAAACAGTAGTTTTAAGGCAGAATAACGGGCCCTTGGTACCTTAGATTCCTGCATAGAAATCCTACCAACAGTGAAACTGAAATACAAAAGAATTTTAATTTTATTAAATTATCATTACATTTCTTGATGCAATAACAACATAAAAGTTTTACAATCGTTGACGACTGTGAGCTCAGTCGTAGACGTGACGGGCGTCGCATTCCGTCAATAAAACGACTATAAAACGATCGGATTTCCCCCTCGATCATAAAACTGGACTATGGTGGCGGCGCTCCGGCCCAAACGACTGTTATAATGTGTGAAATAAAAACGCGAGCCCAATACAATTGCTGTTATATTTTATAGACAATGAAGTTTATGTAAGAACTCGGGTGTCTCGTGAAGAAACGGTATGAATTTCAGTTGCTTTCATTAAGGAAAGTGTTCTTTTATTATTTCAAAGGCTAAGCCGCTTTAGTTGTATTTACTTATAAGTTATGCTTTCGTTGTAGCTCAGAGGTCGTGCGCTCGTCTTAAAATTTATAGTTCATAGTTTAGTGCGAGATATAGTTAAAGCTATAAGGGTATCAAAATCTTCGTAAAGTATTCAAAAATAGAAAAAATAAAGCTAGCCAACTTCATATTTCTTATTTTCAAATACACGAACATAAAGCATATATTTGAAAGAAACACATTTTCTGCAGCTGCATCAGTAAATCGATGTTTGTCCGTATGTCCTCTTCTATTTGTTGAACACTCGAGTTTCACTCTCAGACGGTATTCTGTAACTGACACGGCTCGTTTATGTATTTAGAAATTTGGAAGGATATCATTTATATTTGCGCTTGAATAATTAAAATGTGGCCGTTGTAGATTTCAAGAAGTACTTCACGGTTTTAATAACTGATTGCGTCGCATATTTGGCATTATCACTACAAGCCGTTGCAAGTTTGAACATAGACCCCATCTATGTACTGACAAAAAGTACGGTCATAAGAAATCCTCTTAGAAATGAGAGAAAGCATGTGTTCACAGTTATATGTCGACTTCTTGCAAAACCAGACTTGCTGAAGAAGTAAAGAAACCGACCTTCGGATCTAGGAACAGGAGAAATCTACATAAATACCCTTCCGCTGCGACGAAAATGAAGACTATGTCAGACTCTCGCCAGTCAAAACCTCACGGTGATCCTTTCGACGAAATTTGTTCGGACTAGGAGAACGCTTCCGCGCATTACCCACACGCTACACTCACGCCACAGCTGCGACGACGATGGTCTTTAACCGGCTTTAACTCGTTCCGGAGGTAGAGCTGAAGGTATCATCCCTTAATACCAGGAGATGGGCAGCAGCATCTTCCTGGAACATCTGAATAAATAAGCTGCAGTTTCCAACCCGCCTGACAAGCGTGACAACTATGGCAAAATCCCCCCAAATCGATAGCTACAAACTTTTGTAGCAATCTATGGATGAGGCCTATGTTCAGCAGTGGACTAGTGATAGGATGAAACGAGGACACCCCTTATAAATAGGGACGCGCACCACCTCCAGGCTTGAGTAGTAGGAGATTGATCAACCCCGACGCCAATGCTTCATTTTGAGAAGAGGCTTTCTATAAAACCCTTCTCAACTTCATGCAACTCAGACCACACACACCCCTCACGTAACACAGATGGAGATAATAAAGTCACAAGATAGCGCACAGAACTACTGCGCTTTCCACTTCGAACTAAACAATGATTTTAGAATATAATAGAATATTTTTATTCAATAAAGATCATTTACATAATACTCATTGAACGTCATTTTTTTTAAGCTACACAGATTCTGTTTGCGTGTCCGTCACCTGAACCCTAATTTTTTGGGTTAAAAGGCTGGCCAGCAGGGAGGGAGACACAAAAATCAACCTATGATTCCCCAAACCGTATCAGCTACACTTAAAAACTTCTGGGAATTGTTATTTTTTTGTTCTAAGGTTTTAATATTCAATAGAGAATATTTTATTCTACACAAGTATGGTTGCATCGTAGGATGTAGTTATAACTCCACACTATTCCTACACATTTCTGTGTAAAACAAGTAAAGCCGCCGCTAAGATCAGCCTCCGGCGGAGTGCGAGGAAGCTATGCGTCAATATTGACCACCCACTTTGATGCCAACATCTGGAGCGAAATTCGTATGTCGGACATTTTAACTTATACCTTCTAAATTTAAAGATAAAATCTTTTTTAACTACGTAAAAATATATTTTTTATTTGTATTTTTGATCTTGGTTTATTTTTGTCATGCTACATCTTTCTTTTTTACTGATCAATTTTTTGTCTAGAGATCAAAGATGGCTGCGAAAATGTATTAGTCTTTAAAATGTAAGTCTGATATATTTTATGTTTATAGTAGGTAGGCTTGCTTTACTGCTTATGCTATGACTGTATTTGCTTCGTACCTAATATCAACGACGACCACGTGGCGTAGTGATCAGACTACCAGACTACTGCGCTGCAAGTCCTGGGCTTTGAATCCCAGCTGAAGCCAACATTTGTGCAAAAACCAATTGTTGGTTTTCGGTTCACATGTTTTTCAAAAACGGTTCCTTATCCAAACGTTTGTAACTTCAAGTGTTTATGTATGTATTACATACATAAACACTTGAAGTCGACTAATATTGTCTGTCGGTATGTACGAACGGATAGACCTCAAGAACTACTAAAGCTATTGACATGAATTTTACACCTGTTATAGAACTTTGAGACAAACTTAGATTACGTTTTATCACCTTGGTTTCACCAGTTCCGAAGTTATTAAACATTTTAGCAGCAGAACCCTTAACAGTTTCGCACAGTTTCGTAATCATGAACAGATGGCAACATCTACCTTTTCTAAATACTGTAAACAACTAAAACCGACAACAGTTGTGCATATTAGTTGAACAGATTGCTAACAGATGGCGCTCTCTACAATTAAAGTAGTTAATTCAATCTTTTTAATTATCTTTTTAACGAAATCATTAATTTTAGGACATTTACTTATTTTTCGTCATTATAGTGAAAATTATTCTTCAAAATGGCGTATCGAACATTGATTATAATACAGTATTTCATTCCGATCAAAAAAACTCATTTATTTTTTACCACCAGCTTGGATCAAATTAAATAAATAACCAAGCATATCACTGCCAGACTTCCAGACACAGTTAGCTCTTTCTGCGTAGATCGGACCAAAAATAATATTTAAAGCTAAAGGTACTCCGGGTTAAGTATGACATCAGGACATCGGTCACCTCAGTCCTTCCGTGACCATAGGTGCTGTAAAGTGCTCGAAACGACGGGTTATAAATAGTTCAAATAAAACGATGTAAAATCCATAAAAATTTGTTTTATTCAAACACATTTAAGTATATAATAATATATCTTTGTGGAGTATCTATACTTTCCATATATTTTTTGAATACCCTTGCTAAACAAATCCAAAAGTCCTGTACAAGCAAAAGGAAAGTCGCGGAAACGGCTAGTAAACAATAACAAACATATTTTAGAACATAAACTTAATATTACTTAGCGATATTGCTTGTTATGTAGCTATTCTGTGGGCAACTTACAAAGAGGAGCCAATAGATCAGATAGCCTCAGGCGAGGATTGCCTTGCCCCTCGAATCTTAATACCAACTGCCTTTTATTACAACAGGGGATATTAGAAGAATCGCCAACAAGAATTTCGCTATCAATATTTTATATACTAAACGAAATTATGTGTTTATTAAGAATTCAATACATGAAATTTTCATAGGATATGGGTAATATTTTATGATATATTAAAATTAGTTTGGGGTCGGTATGGCGCACTACGGCGTAGTGGTCTGACTTCTTCGCCGCGGATCCTATTTTTGAATCTTTGCAGAATACGCCGCGGGATTTGGGTTCGAATTCCAGTCGGAGATAACATTGGTGCACAACACAAGTTGTTTCACGTCTGGTTCTGTGTCATGTTGGCAGGGCCACGGGAACGCTCACGCACACATCCGCGACCCCACCGGCGCTGGCCGCCTAACATCGGCGACCCCTTCTCGGGAGAGGACAGCTCCTCCCCACTCCCCTTCCCAGCAAGGCGCGCCGGAACACAGGACGCGCCTTCCAGCACAGCCCCCTTTGTGCGCGCAACGAACCCCCCCGAGTCCGCCACGCGGAGGCCACGGGGCCAGGAGACTTGCACTCGAAAGCACCAGTCTTCCTGGCCCCGGCAGCGGATCTGGTCTGTGGCTCCGCCGCCAACCACGTTACGGCCGCGGAGGATAGGGAGAGAGGCAACGACACACCAACACTCCTCTCCCTCCGCGGCCCCACCACCGCCGCATCTACGTTGCGGCCCCGCCAAAGTCGCGGGGGACAGGGAGAGAGGCAACGCAACACCTACACTCCTCTTCCCCCGCGACTCCACCTCGGCTGCAAAGGGCAGGGTGAGCAGTGTCGACTCACTCCTCCCCCCAGTTATCCCTAACTGTACCTTCGACGCTGTGTCCGAGTCTACCTTATCGCTTGAGCGTTTACATTGTAAGAAAGTACGAGTAAGGATGAGTGCGTGCCTCTGTGTTTAAAAATTAATTAAGCGTACAAAGTTATAGTTCTACACGTATCTTGGGAATTTGATAACTTCTGACAGTTTTTTTTTTAATTTTTTTAAGTGACTAGAAAAGCAAAACGTTCACCTGTTTACGGTGGTAGGATTCCTATGCAGAAATCCGTCTAGGTAGGTACCACTTCAGGCCAGTTTTTCTGCCGTGAAGCAGAAGAAGATGCCGCCACCAGTTATCCTCTACCACTACATCCAATAAAAAATGTGTCGTTGACATACATTATAATCAGCTGTGATTTAATCTCGTCAGTCAATTCCTAATCAGATATTTTCCAGTTTTACCAAACAATTATACTGACGTAAATTATAAAAATAAGTAAATTTTAAGGGAAATTGAAACGGACAAAAGAACACAACAAATACTTTTTATTTTGGTAATATGAGCCCATTTCATTATGTGTGCCTTGATGATTTGTTAAATATTGAAATCGAATGTACCAAGTGAACACTCACGCCACGCTGTTGAGCAGAGAGTGGATGCGACTTAGTTGACTTCACGTGTCATCTAAATATATCCACAGACATGCAAGTTTCCTCACGATGAATGCTTTCGTCGCTGTGTACATGATAAGTCAGCACTAAAAATTATGTAATTATTTCAGAAGTAGCGATGCAGATCGAATCCAGATCACAACATAATATCATAACATTTTAGGGGAGCCCTTAGCCCCTGGTCAACTGTTATAACCATATATTTTATTTATTAAATTTATTAACATGAAATGGCACAAATTAATTGTTTTCAAAATATTACCATCGAAAAAATACAGTTTGAAAGACGCAAAAATTGAGATCTGCGAAAGAAAAGAGGCAATCACATTATTACACTTTTCTTGCGAATGGCCGGTTATAAAAGCAATAACCTTAGTCCAGCACCGTGCACGGATTTATTTATGAAGTATACACACCCCGAGACTCATAAATATCCAATCTGGAGATGGCATCCTTGCTCACATACTGAATTTATACATCTTAAGTAATAATTTCCATTGAATGTACACGACTAATGTCAATTTATAAAAACTTAACAGCCTCTATATCTCATTTTTGGACAAAAACCTTCGCCACTCCAATTCCCTAGATGTTTGAGGAATTAGTATGGACATACGACGTCTGCCTGACTGATTTTAACCACGGCGACAACTTCACAGTAGATATTATAGTGCCACAAGTTTACGTGCAAACACTGGGGCACTCATCCGTCCTAATCTATTTGCTTACGATTTTACGCTCATGTGATACCATCGGAGCCTAGGATGCAGTGTTAGAAACCTCAGGGACAATCACAACACAACCTGGCTCGAAAACAACAATTTTATGTGTTTTTCATAACCCAGCACCCGCGACGTAGAAGTCAGGTACACTGTCGACTAGACCACATCGTCGTTAAGTGCTTAGTAGTACTCTATTACTTTAGTCAATTTAGAAATGTTTCAGATCAGCGTTTAACTATTACAATTCCGTTATATTCTCCTCATCTTGACCTCATTTGTTATTGTAAAAATGAATTACAGACTGTATTTACACGGAAATTATGTACTTTTTAATAAATCATTAGTGCTTATAATTTCGCCACGACTCGACTCGACACGACCGTCACTACTCAATATGTCAATGTCCAAGATTTCAATGGTAGGAGAGACTTCAAGGGTAGTGTATCGCAAATGACTGTGGTATTGTCCTTACTGGTGGTATGATTCCTGTAAAGGAATTCCGTATAAGTAGGTACCACCCCAGGGGCAGTTATTCTGCCGTGAAGCAGTAGTGTGCAAACATTACTGTGTTTAGGTTTGAAGAGCACTGTGAGCTAGTGTAATCACTGGCATATGAGACTTAAGAACTGATGTCTTAGGATGACGGCGCAGTGTGGAGTCACACAGAAATGTTCTGGTCGACACAGTATTTGTTATGGGATGAAATTGTGCATAATTTATTACATTAGCTTCGCAAATGTTACACAATTTATTCAGTATAGATATTATAATTTGCGTATACAATCGTAAAGCCGTTTTAGTCAAGTATGTCCAAATATACTTTTTCCTTCGATACGGTTTATATTAGTAAGTCGTTTAAACGCAAGTCACGGAGCCTGTCGTTTACTTCTTTACAGGCTCAAACTGTATTGAAACTTACATAATCACTAAAAACCCACACGAAAGTAAAGTTAAAAAGTCCAATACGTGGTCGGCGTGCCAACGACGCGCTTGGCAAAGTGAAGTGAACTATCTCACTTTCAGCGGGCCTCACCTCTCACAAATAAAGTAGCTAAGTTAGGGCCAGCGCTTGACTTAGATGTAAAATAAATTGGATGTGGCAAATATTTGCAGTAAAGCAGACGTTACGCTCTGGTCAAAAAGTCATTTCTGAGAGTCAGTGTTAACCGTCTACAATTTAAAATTTTTCAACCCTTAAAGGATTATGACACATCTAAACATAAAAATCTGATATTTTAATTTAACTTTTATTCGTTTTTGCTAATAAAATTATAAACCGTCGGTTTACATTATATTTTTTACTTAAGGATTACAGCAGGTGGGATATATTTTCCTACTATTCAAAAAAAAACTATATAATTTTCATTCAAAACAGAACTCACTGTACTATTTCTAATTTAAATAAGAATAATATACATTTAATAAAACAAAAATTTACCTCCGTTTATTTTTACCTAAAAATATGTTTAAACGGTTTGTTATTCCCAAATTTTTGGACAACCCTTCCGCTGTCCTATTAACCGACTGCCTTTAAAAGTTTAAAGTAATAAAAATACGTGAAAATAGTTTTCATATTATGCAATTAAGAGTTAAAATAATGTGACCAGAGACATCACACAATGCAGAGTCTAATATGACCATCGTCGGCCTAACCGTAAAAGGTCCAAGAGTGTCCAGAAATATAGTATATTCCATTTCAAAATAAGTTTTAATTTAATTGAACGCAAAAATTAAATTATTAAAATTAATTGTTATGTGGATGCCACATCCATTTATCTATTACGTCTTCTTCGCTATCTAAGCTCATGCATTAGTATGCGTACCGGGACTCCCAAATGCCGGACCTACTTGCAATACTTATGGCAGTTTAGTACTGGCTCCTAGTATTGTATTACAGTGGGTATTATGTGCAGAGCCAGTGGAGGGTTAGATATGTACGTGACCTATAGAGCTTTGAATAAATTTTCAATTGTAACGGCTTACTTATCCTTAACTTCCTTATAGTAAACTATGCGGCCGCATGGTCCAGTGATCAGCGTACCCAACCGATAAGACAAGGGTTCTATGTTCGAATTCTCAAAATTAATATTTGTTTTACGCCCAAATAATTTTTCCGGATATTTATTTCCTTATTTATTCATTAAAACACACACACATGCACATACAACCAGAACCGAAAACAAACAATTTATATTTAAGCACAAAAGTTGACCCCAGCTGGGATTCGAACCCGGAGGGCCTAAAGTGTAGAAGACAGGTACTTTGATCACGAGGCGACGCTGGTGTATTGAGACTGTCCCGTGTTTATATCTTATATGTAACAACGGGTTTAGGAGGGAGACTATCTTTATAGGGCTATTTGCTATATGTCCCTAGTAAAAAGTAACAGTCTCGTCACAGACAATTACTCACACACACACACACACACTCATACACACGCGCACACACATACAGGCACACACAATTAAATTATACTAACACTACCTTATATAATCTTAAGCTAGAGTTAAAACACAATATATAAACATTTAAAAGTATTGTAATGACTACCTAGGGGCGGAGACCTGGTGTCCTGAAATACAGGCGCAAAGCCTAGTTTAGGCACCAGTCTCTCACAGTATTCGAATGTTTAATACTTTTATAAAATGTTCATAGTTATTAGTATATTATGGGAGGAATAAATAAAAATTATTATTATTACAGTCTATAAATGTTCTACAGGTCAGGTCTTCCATCGTTTTGGTGCCGGGAAGAATCCGCCGCGCTGCTCCAATGCGGGTTGGCAAACTTCACTTGACTTTGAAATATTATTATTCCTTCACCGCTGAGCTCGTGGTAAATCACCACTTACAATTTCAGAGATGCCGCCAGTGGGGTAAAAAAATTAAGGCAAGCACCCGGCCCATGTGCTATCACGGACGGGCGGTCGTGCCTTGAAGAATGGTGGTGGTTTCGACTATTGCGGTATGTCCTGGCATAAGCTTTAAAGTTTTGTGCGAGTAATAAGGATCCCCATGTAGGATCTTGGTCAAAGGTTGATGCCGGCACCAGAGATCGAACCCAGGTTACTCACGTTCTTTGGAATTTTCAGTAACTGCCTAGCCCCAGATTTATCATGGCTCGTGAACACATCAAATAGATATTTGAAATTAATGACACGTTTGATTGATTGTAAAACTTTACATATAATATAAAAATATAAAATTAACCTTCTCTATTTATTACTTGTATTAATTGCAAGTAATAATTATGGTGCGCGTGTAGGCCGCCTTACACTAGATGGAGCGACGACCTTCACGGTTTGAGGCAGGTGGCTCAGGACCGTGTTTTGTGGCAATCTACGGGTGAGGCTGAGACTGTGAAACAGTGGGCTAAGAATAGGCTGAAACAGTGGACCAAAATAGGATGATGATAATTAATTTCAATATAAGCCATGAATTCAGCTAGCTAATAATTTATGGAAACTATTTCTAATCTCACTGTACTATTGTTTGAAAATGAAACCTCGATTTTCTTTTAATTCCATAACATATTAATCGCATGAAGTAATAAAATTGGTATTTATTAACTTATATTATACAGCATAAGATCACATGCGAACCGCGGCAAACAGGGGAAGTAATCAAATAGTCCCTGGGACAGCGCTCCGGGCAACTCGTGGGCTCCTCCACAGCCTTGTTTACAGGATAAACAAGTTGTATTTCAGATAATAAATTTATCATATAACCATAATCCTGTTAGTAATAATATAATAAAAGAATTAGAAAGGACTCCTAGACGACTTTTCTTTCTTAGCTACAGAGACGTGACTTGAATTATATAGTTTTCGATATCCAAATTAGTGTTCATTTTTCCTGAATTAGTATCCATAATTACGTCTTCTATTCGCAGGTGTCATTAATGTGATACGATGTCGCAGGTACGAGTCAGCTATTCGACTATTGTCGTGAAGCATCTCCTACCAAGCTTAAGCTTAGTCGGAGTAGTTAACAGTAAGTAATGTTAATAATAGCGTTACAGTTTGCAGGACACTTTATGCTGCGGTTGATAACCCGTCAGCCACGCGAAGCAGCAATGATTTTGTTGGGAATTATAGCATGGTGTTGTTTAGGAGGTAGACCTAATGCTGATAATAAAATTTAAAAATAAACTAAAAATTTATCATTTAAAAGACGTGTTTTTTTGTAAATTTTCATTTAGTTTCATATTTGTTCGATATGTATTCTCAAATTATTCGTAGCGTTCGGCGGCTTTTAATCTATAACACTTGCCTAATTATGTACTTAGTATATTTTAATGAGAGAGACCTTTTGACGACCGCGTGGCCTAGTGGTCAGAGTACCTGACTTTTAAGCCGCGGGTCCTGGGTTCGAATCCCAGCCGGAGCCAACATTTGTGCTAAAACATCAATTGTTGGTTTTCGGGTCTGGTTGTGTTGTGATTGTCCCCGTGTTTCTGATACTGCATCCTAGCCTACCTCCGATCTTATCGCATCAGCGTTACATCGGGCGCGGGTATGTTTCGGACGAGTGAGTGCCTCTGTGTTTGCGCGTACATTTGTGGCACTATAATATCTCCTGCGCAGTTGATGGCTCTCGACAGTAGTCGACAGTTGTCGCCGTGGTCGAAATCGGCTAGGAGACCATCATCATATTTTAATAGTTATTTTATATTATCTATTTAAAAATTAAACACATCTTATACATCGACAATCATTCCTCACTCATTTAACAGCACCGATGGCGTAGCGCCTAAACCATAGGATTCCGCACTACGGGTTGCAGGTCCGATTCGCGAACGTACAAATATTTGTATGAACCACCGATAGTTTTTCCGGGTTTTGGCGTTTATGTGCAAATTTTGCCTGCAAACACGTTGTCGTCGTCTTCGTTTCAGCCTATAACAAATCCACTGCTGAACATATACCTCCCCCACAGATAGCTACAAAAGTTAGTAGTTCTCATTTTAGAGGGATATTGCCATAGTTGCCACGCTTGGCAGGCGGGTTGGCAACCGCAGTTTATTTATTCCGATGTTCCAGGAAGAAGGTGCTGAACACGATGCGTGTGACATTACATTCTGGGACTACGGTTCATAAAAAATAATATAATTGTGAATAAAAATATAATGGACATTCATATGCCATTCGCCATTCATATAACATTCGCGTAAATACAAACGCGATTTCATGAAATTAGTTTTATTCAATGTAATATATATTTATACAAGCAGACTTCATCTTAATAACGTCAAAATTTCTCCATGCGTCCGAAAAGGGATATGAAGCGACTTACAAGGCAGCATTATTAAATTGGCAAAGGCGGACCGGCTGGCTACGTTTGCAGTTCTATTCAGATTTCAGAACGAGTTTCGTATTTTCAGCGCTAAAACATTTAGTGTTTTTCTTTTTTCATTCCTAAATTGCCAGCGTATTTTTATTATGCATATTGTGTTGCTATTCGTGATAAAATGTGCAGACGAAGTCAAGATAATATCAATTAGATTTGGAAAATTTCGGTTATAGTTATATGGTTGGTTGGCATTCCACCACAGTGTGTAATATGCAAGAGTAATGTGCACCATAGTACCTTTTTTGATCTATTCTACGAACGCTCCTGTGAACTGTCCTGGGTTCGAGTCCCAGCCGGAATCAACATTTGTGCAAAACAAATTATTGGTTTTTGAGTCTGGGTGTGTTGTTATTGCACACTGCATGCCAGTGATAACACTAGCTCTCAGTGCCTTTCCGACCGAAACACAGTAATGTTTGCAGAATGACTGGGGTGGTACCTACCTAGACGGAATCCATTTACATGAAAATAAAAAAGATAATTTTACAACGTGTAGTCGAACGGGCCGCTCCTTTTTTAGATTTTGTACATTTTCCTCTCTTTAGCTCGTTTACATTAAAGCATAACAATAACGTAATTATGTCAGTACATGTTAAGTCTACATTTTTCCCATAATATAACAAAACTCATTACGGTTCTTAAACGTGAATTGTTATTATTTAAAAATACTAAACATCGTTAAAGTTAATTCCATTACATTACGGAGACTTGGAGATTTTAGCGTTAAGTCTGAATAAACGTCAAGTAAGAATATAAAAGTAACAACCCTTAGCTGATAATCACCTAGTTCATTCTTCACTACCGTGAAGCAGTAGCGTGCAAACGTCACTGTGTTTCGGTCCGAAGGGCACTGATAGCTAGTGTAATCACTGGGTATATTAAACTTAAGAACTCAGGGTGACGGGCGCAGTGTGGTGAAACTCAAAAATCTTATGACACAGCATTTGTTGTATATTTTGTATGCCTGTCTGTACGAATGGATTAATCGATTACTAAAGCTACGTATATACATGAATTTTACACAGTAGTATTTCACAGAACTGTTTAAAATAAAGAATGGTAGCAGAACCCTTGACTGTTAACATTTTTCGTAGGTCGCTATTTATGATGAATATTGGACAACATTGAGGTTAATTTATTAATTTTCGATGTAGATCGTCTACGTAAATTTGCTTTGGAATCAGATCATCAGATTTTGTTGTTGATTCTCCAATAATTATAACACGTGTTTATACTTTAATTAGATTTTTTATTAACTTGTATAAACAAATCCAGAAGTCGAACAAAGTCGCGGGTATATAGATTACCATAAAATCAAACTACAGTGTTTGTATAATTTCTGTGTGACACCACACGTCGCTCGTCACTCTGAGACATCAGTTCTTAAATATCATATGTCCAGTAACTACACTACTACACTAGCTCTCACCGCTCTTCAGAGCGATACGCAGTAATGTTTGCACAGTACTGCTTCATGGCAGAATAACTGGCCTTGCGGTGGTATCTACCAAGACGGATTCCAGCATAGGAATCGTAACACAAGTAAAAATAAATATTTATGTATGATAAGGCTTTAATATAGTAAATTTATTAACGCTGTAAGAATACTCCACAAAAGCCCGAAATGAACCCGCGAGAAGGCAATATTAAATTGACATCGACGTGCCGCCTGCCCGTTTGTAGTTCTATTCAAATTTCAAAGAAAACTGTAGTGCTAAGACTTTTATTGTAGTTATTCTTTTGCACATGATGTCATTCGAGATTTATCAGTTCGTAGTACAAAATCCGAAACTTTCTTTGACATACGATTTCTTTGTCGGCTCGGTAGGGGCAATAGTAAGCAATTTCCGCTCAGGAGACATATTTGTAGCCTGTGAAATTCTTGTCTTTAAAACGCATCCACAATACAGAAGGAATCCCGGTTTTGGGAAATGTGTAAAAAAACGTATTTGAGTCACGTCTATCTAAATTTCCCAAAAGACGTAACGTCTGGAGTATTTTTTTTAATGACATGAAAGCGGTCTGGCCGACCTTGAACACAATTTTTCTTATTCGATGTGTCCCGAATGTCTATGTAATAAAATCAGCCAAACCGACAGATGTGCCAATGAAACAAAAAATCACAATACATCCAAATCCGAAGACCAACAATTTGTGTGTTGCACAAGTATTGACATCGGCTGGTATTCGAAAACAGAATCCACGATTCAACAGGCGAGTACGCTGATCTTCTCTGTAATGGTGTTATTATCGGTGGTAAGATTCCTATGCTGGAATCCATCTAGGTAGGTACCACCGCAGTACCAGTCATTCTGCCGTGAAGCTGCAGTGTGCAAACATTAGTATGTTTCGGTCTAATATATGATTTCGGCGATGTAATTACTGTTAGCCTTTTTGGCTTTTACAGTTTCATCGGATACCTATTTTTTACATGGGGAAATGCCTAACACGGACACGGGGTTACGTCGGACTTGCACCAACTACTACTCCATGGTGTTTCGCCTTCGTCGCATGTTGGCAAAGCCACGGGGAACGCTCGCGCACACATCCGCGACCAAAACTAAAAGCCAATATTTTATATTATTGCACTTATACTGAATTCTGGAGAACATATAACACCCACGGTAAACGTGCGCTGACTGTCACAGCCTCGTAGTCATCAAAACGTCATAATTTTATTTAATAAAGACAGGGCATACATGTCTATACTCAGGTCGCTGTTCTATATAAAAACTTCGTATGCAAGTTTTTAAAAAGTTTTATCGTGCTACCTCGCAAGACTGCGACACGTGACTAGAGCTTCAATGTGTCGCTTTAATATCGTAGTTCTGTAAAGCTCACGTCGTTTGCTTGATTCAGTTATCTATTTTATCTACCAGACACCTTTTCAGTCAGGATGTTACTACGAATAGATGAAAAGTATCTAAAACTCTTATAGAAATTTCATGTTATTGTTCATGATACTTAATACACTATAACAGAGATACGAGTATCAGTAATAATTGAAGGAAAATCCCTCCAAAATGAGTGCTACAAACTATTCTGGCTATCTATGGAGGAGGCCTATGTTCAGCAGTGGACTTGTCATAGGCTGAAATGATGATTATGATGATTAAAAACTTATTATCACAGACACGTTTTCATATACAATTTTTGGTTTTAAACCTTTGCCTCACGGCTGTCGTATTTGTCCTGAGATGATAATCTTATATTTTATATTAAGTTATATAGTTTTTTTTTTATTTTGCTCAATCTGTTTTCTACAGTTAGGTTGTCTGGAAGAAATTTCAAAGTGCTTTTAGAGTGATAAGATCGAATTTTTTACCTTAACTTAGATACAATACTTCTTACTTATTCCTAAAATGGTGTACAATAAATAACAATAAATTTACAATACTATTCACTTAACAATAATTGGCAACGCATCTGCTATTCCTCTTGTATTGTAAGTGTTCATGGGCGGCGGTGATCACTTACCATCACGTGAGCCACCTGCTCGTTTGCCCTGTTCTATAAAAAAAATATATAATATATATTACAGAAAAAGTATTACAAGGGGCGGACTTAACTCCTTTTAGCATTTGCCCCCTTGTAGACTACATTTTTATGTAGTTAGTAGTAGTTAATTTATTTAAACCACGGCGACATTTGGTCAATACCCATAAGTTATCATCTGTTTAAGACATCTTATAGTTCCGTTATCATTAGAACAAACACAGGGCACGCGCGCATCTCGACCTTTCCCAATTTAACGCGTTTATGTTAATAACAAAATATTGATCTGATGAAGTATCACTGGCGGGACGTTCTTCTCCTGGTCGATTTCGACTCGTTTTTAGGTTATTAAAAGATAACTAAAACCTAAAAAAAAAGATAATGTCAACTGCTAGGGAAATATAAACTAAGCTTCTGCTTGTTAAATCATTTATTCTACCCGTTGTTAATAATGCGTTATGTGTTATCCGGATCTATCTCAAAATCTTCTAAATATGTTGGAGCGCCTTCTAAACAATTGAATAAGATTTACCTTCAGTCTACGTAAGTTTGACCATGTTTCCTTTTACTGTTCTAAGTTTAAATGGCTTACTATTCGTCTAAGGCGTAGCTGCACTCTACTCTGCTGTATTCTACTTGCACTGTTTTCTAATTTTAAATGATTCCACTTCCCCATCTTATCTTCGGAACAATTTACAATATCTTTATTCTACTATAGATAAAAAAAAATATTTTATCCGTCCTTAAATTTTTTCTTTTCTTGTATTTTTTGTATTTTCTTTTCTATATGTCTTCTATTTATATACTCGTATGTATTATGTTTTCATTATATAGACGATAGGTATCAGGCAGAGTAGACTTGCAACTACCTCTTTCCTATATCGTAAGAGGCGACTTAGGTATTGTACGGACAGCCTTTATTCGTGCAGAATAACACCATATTATGCAATACTGTCACTATTCTGCTTGTGGTAATAGTGGGGAGTAAGAGTTTGTTGACTCGTACCAAAATGGCGGTGACGTGGTTAGGCACCCGTCACTTCTCGTTTCCCGCGAGGTCGAAAAGTGAACTACTTGAGTGGCCTCCGCCTATCCCATATAAATGAAAAAGGCGTGACTGTATGTTTTTATTAACACTGGATTAGTGGTCTAAATTCGACCGTAATTACTAAAAATGTTAAGGATTGAACTTAATTGAGCTTCTAGTAATTATTTGTTGGCAACATTTTAAATACTCTGGGCGACTGTTTCAGGTCCATCAGGTGAACGTTTTGCTCGTTTTATCACTTTATCCAATAGAAAAATGAACGTAAATAATGAAGTTTTATTTTACATATCATAATATACATATTTTAGACTCCTTGTTTCTTCTCCGTAAAAACTTTAACTATGCCAAATCACACACTCCGGACGCACAGTTTGCTTAAAAAGGGGTACAAAGTTTTCTCTTCGCGAATTAATATGTAGATGTTTATTGGACTAATCATTAAAATTTAGTCAAGTATCTTTTTTCTCTACAATTACCTACTACAGACACCCAGAAAATTTCTGTGTGGCACCACACTCCACCTGTCACCTTGAGACATTCGTTTTTAATTCCGATTTTCCCACTAATTACGTTAGCTGTCAGTGCCCTTCAGATCGAAAACGCAGTAATATTTGCACTCCACTGCTTCACGGCAAAATAACTAGCCCTGCGGTGGTTTTCTACCTAGACGGATTTCTGCCTAGGAACCGTACCACCAGCCTGACTGTGAATCGAAATATCTGCCTGCAAAATGCTTATGCGCGGCTTTATAAAATGAGTAATATTTCAAAGATTAAATCCCCTATCGGTGTCACCACAATCAACGCTGCATGACTCTTTAGGCTTAAAAATTCTTTAGATTAAAAATTCTAGGGATGTGTGCCCGTTTTGTAAAAACTTAATAATAATTATCTGCAGCCGTGGTAGCTCAGAAAACGGGTGCTCGAATACAATTTCATAGTACGCTAGTGACCTGTGCGCGATCCCCAGTGCCGGCACCGCTTTAATTGTTCTGCAATTTTAAGTGCTGATCTACCATATGCTCAATGGCGAAGTAAAACATCCCGAGGAAACCTGCATGTCTGAATATTAAAAAAAAATACAAGAACATGTGTGATGTCCGCCAACCAGTTTTGGAGATGCGTGGCGCCGTGGTGCCCGGCTCCAAACCCCGCTCAGAAATGAGAGGAGGCCTGTGGTCATCAGTGGGACATTTATATGCTGTTAGTTTACTTTTACTAAATATTACATTCATATTTTATTAAAGTGTGGTGGCGGCTCGTTAAAAGAATACTACCACTCCATCTCATCCAATGGATCTCGTAAAAGGCGAGTAAGGAGTTAAACTGCACTGTGCACCAACAGTGCATGGTGGCGATGGGCTCACCACCTATCACACCAAGTGCATTATATTGTTTTGGTGAAACGTGGATTGAGGCAGTCATCTGTTTTTGCAGTGAGTGCCCAGTCTCTGACTACCCCTTAAGGGATACAGTCGTGATCTTAAGTATGTATGTATGTATTTTATTAAATAAACTATCTAACCTCAAAGTGTATCCACATTCAATTTATAAAAATTTAGGGCACTTCTTGTCTATATAATATACCCTGAAATTTATATCACGTTCTACTTAAATTGTTTGTGCCAAAACAAATTGAAAAAAATCTTAGCAAAGTCAGTAAGCGAGTATCTCCGAGCTCGTATAATCCAGTTTATTTGTAGTCCGAGGAATCGGTTCGTTTGCTAAATCAAACATTCGATACATGCGCATTGACTTCTGTAACAACTTCGTTAACTTTCATCGTCTTAACGATGACGTCTCTGTTAAGGATGTTCCAATTAGTCCTATGGTTCTCAAAGTTACAGTGGACTTTATTTAAAATTTAACAGACAATGTATTTTAAGTGAGTTTGTTTAGTTTAAAAGATGGTGACTTGTAAGAGCTATAAGAGCGGTTTTTCGGGCGGGTATGTGTAAGGCATTTCCCAATGTAAATAAAAAAAGGATGCAATGTAAGAATAGAATAGAATAGAATATTTTTTATTGAATATGGATCAGTTTACGTAATAGGTACTCATTGAACGTCATTTTTTAAGCTACACTGTTTCGCAAAGAAATGCCTCTGTCCTGGGAAGAACCAGTAAGAAACTCAGCGGGTTTTTTTTTCAGTCATTTTAAATATACAAATACAGCAGTTTCATAAAGATGTAGAAACAGCTTGGCAGCGATCACCTCATTCCCAGGGGTTATCATCATCCATTTATTCCTTAAAATTATAATAACCCTTCTTAAAAAGTCTTTGTTTAACAAATAGTTTGAACTTTTTGATTGAAGACGCAAGGACAATTACAACTCAACCAGACCCGAACACCAACAGTTTGTCTTTGCTCAAATGTTGACACCGACTTCGATTTGAACCCAGGCAGCATAGAAATCAGGTACTCTGACCATTAGGCCACGCGTTTGTCAACTTCAACGAATAGAAGAATAAAAGAATATAATTTAATCAAAAAACCGACATCAACGCGGCAGCTTCTAACAGAGTTTCATGATTTTCTCATGGATTCCATCATCAGAAGTTGATCAAAATTATATAGGACCGCCCTTACAGTATCTCCTTTCTAATAAAAAAAAGAATTTTTCAAATCGGTTAATAAATGACGGAGTTCTGAGGTAACAAACATAAAAATAAATACAACTAAATTGAGAACCCCCTCCCGTTTTTGAAGTCGATTAGTAAATCTCAAGTAAAACAGCTGCACTCTTTTGTGTAAAACATGATGGTGATGTTCCGCCTGCTTGGTGGTGAAAGAAAACATCTTAAGAAAACCCGAATATTTGGAAAATAACAAATATTTCAATGACATGTGAAGTCAACCAATCCGCACCGGAGCGATGTGATGGACGCTTCCAAATCCCTCTCAAAAACGAGAGGAGGACATTAGGACATTCACAAACTGCTACTTTGTCGAGCTTTTTTCATAAGAAACTGGTAGTGACACCCATACGCCTCGACGTAGTGAAGGTCTGGACACAGTTTCACCACTTCACCAGACTGCGCGACATCGCCTGGCGCTTCATGATCTTCTCGGTCACTACGACTTCCAGTTTTAGTGATGTGTGAGTGATGTAGCAACATCTATGTACCCGGATAAGAAATATCTTATACGTCCAACATCGCGCTATTAAAGTATTTGAGATACAAACTATAGTATATAATACAACACATCCTACCTGGCGTGGTACCTACCCTCTTGGCACATTATCCGCCCAAAATATTGAAACCCCTGAAAAAGATTTAAGAAATTAAAAAAACGGTGCCTCTGATTGTAAATAAATAAACGCTAATCCATACTATACATAATTATATTATAAATTCGAAAGTAACTCTCTCTGTCCCTGTGTCCGTTTGTTACCTTTTCGCGGTTTAACTGCTGAACCGATCTAGACGAAATTTGGCACAGAGATAGCTTGTACCATGGATAGGTTGTACATAGGATATCTTTTTATCCCGGATAATGAACACATATGGTTCCCACGGGATATTTAAAAAAAAACTTATATCTACAGCAGACTAAGTCGCGGGCATCAGCTAGTGACCAATAATTGAAACAGCATTAATGAAGCTTAATTTTTTTTAATTCTATCAAGTGATGAAACGAGCAAAACGTTCAACGTGCAACGTCTGCCGTGTTGCGTTGTGGGCGGACGTTGCACTTACCATCAGATGAACGTTTTGCTCGTTTCGTCACTTAGTACAATAAAAAAAATGCTGTGTCACCCAGA
The DNA here is from genome assembly GCA_019845155.1 of Luehdorfia chinensis. NCBI lineage: Eukaryota > Metazoa > Arthropoda > Insecta > Lepidoptera > Papilionidae > Luehdorfia > Luehdorfia chinensis. The sequence continues at coordinate 4,875,150 of JAHVAK010000125.1, forward strand.
ATATCTCTGTGTGACACCACACTGCGCCCATCACCCCGATACATAAATTCTTAAGTCTCATATGCCCAGTGATTACGCTAGCTCACAGTGCCCTTCAAACCGAAACACAGTAATGTTTGCACACTACTGCTTTACTGCAGAATAACTGACCCTGGGGTGGTACCTACCTAGACGGATTCCTGCATAGGAATTTTATTCAAACCTTTTTCTTTAACGCACTCATGCCATATTGCAAAACGTTGCTATTCATCCAACACGTGATCGGATCCCAAATGTCTACCTTAAATAGTGAAAGAAACTCGTGTCATTTACTTGAGACTTATCTACAGAACACGTTTTGTGAAAAGAATTCCAAAAGATGTTTTCACACGTGAGACCCTTGAATGACATGTATAGTTCTTTAAAGACATGTACTCCGAATGTAAATAGCTTATTATCTAAAATATTTATTTCTTAAACCAATAATTGATATTATTCGATCTATATTTATATTTATTAAGTATCTATATACATATTTTTATTTACCACTAAATCATCACGAAATCTCCGAAATTATAAAACCTTTAAAATTCAAATTGGGCGTACATATTCCTTTCCAAAACTACGGCAAAACCCCCCAAAATGAGAGCTACAAACTTTTGTGGCAATCTATGGAGGAGGCCTATGTTCAGCAGTGGACTAGTTAGTAATAGGCTGAAACGACGACGACGCCTAAAAGGGGAAAAGGCGCGTAATACCTAGAATAATGTATATCTATGCTAGAATAAAAGAACGGAACGGAACGGAACGGAACGGAACGGAACGGAACGGAACTGTACATTCTTAACTTAAAGACAGCGCCTTTAGGCAATCATTTGTGTTTTAAATAAAAATAAACTCGTACCAAAAATGGACGCGGTTTGTCACCCGTCACGAGTCGTTTCCCGAGGCGGCGAAAATATAGCTATGGATGTGGTCTCTGCCTACCCTAATGAGAAAGAGGTGTAAATATTTGTACGCACGTACCAGACGTCTCACAACTTAGACGCTGCTGCCAGTAACAGGTCTGCATATCTTTGTTTGGTTTTTTTTTAAGATAGTTTTTCAGCTACGAGTCAGATGCCATGAGATTTTTCCCACCCACGGGATGAAATGCGTTGTCTGAATTTAATATTTACATAATGTAACGGCACAGTGGAATATTTCTATAATGTAGCAGTAATATAATGGAATATTACTGCTAACATGATAAAAATTCCAAACTAATGCAATTGTTTCAGATTTCTATTCATAATGAAGAAAAGTAAGTTACTTTGCTAAGATCCGCATGCAAAATATAAAAATGGTGTATATTACCTAGTTTTTTGAAGTGCACCACCCGCCCTCCCTCAGTAGCGTGCACAAGCAAACTAACACCGCCACCAGGAACCGCCACCAGGTACCCTCCACCAACCAGACCCAGACCGAGTGAAAAAGTTCTCACTCGGCGGCCGTCTGTCGTAGAGTCTATTACGCTTGATAATGCCTCGTTTTGGGGCGAAACACGTGTCGTGTTCTCGACTTCAGTGGTGTATATTATCTAGTGGTGGTATTGTAGTGGTTGGTGGAGGGTACCTGGTGGCGGTTCCTGGTGGCGGTGTTAGTTTGCTTGTGCACGCTACTGAGGGAGGGCGGGTGGTGCACTTCAAAAAACTAGGTAATATACACCATTTTTATATTTTGCATGCGGATCTTAGCAAAGTAACTTACTTTTCTTCATTATAATGGATTTCCGCAAAGTAACGCCTGATTCTATTAACTATATTCTATTCATAAGTCATGAAAGTATAATTAAGCTAACGAATATTTTTCACACACTAAAAATAACAAGATTATATGAGTTCGTATACAAGTGCATAGTCAAAAAAGTAATCTTCAGAATACCCACGTGATCCGGGTTCGTGCCCGGTTTCGGCACCACTAGATTTGTTACTTGCAATATCCAGAGTTGATTTACCGAGTGATCGACAGAATCGGAAAAACATGCATGTCTGACATGAAGGTCGCCGACCTGCACTGGAGCAACGTGGCGGAATCTTTCGGACTCCAAAATTCTCCCAGGCGTGTGTTCAGCAGTGAGAAAATTATGGACTGTTACTTCAGCATTCTGCCGTGTGATGGCGGCTTAAGAGAATCTACCACCCCGTCTCATCCCGTGGTTGTCGTAAAAGTCGACTGAGGGAAAATAAAAACCAGAAGATGGACAGTAGCATCTACCTAGAACATCTGAAAAAAAAAACTGCGGTTGCCAACCCGCCTGCCAAGCGTGGCAACTGGTAAAATCCCCCCAAAGTGAGACCTGCTAACTGTTGTGGCAATCTATGGAGGTCTATGTTCAGCAGTGGACTAGTGATAGGCTGAAATGATGATGGTGATGACTTCAGTATTCTAGTTTAATATATCCTTAATCTTCTAACAAAGGTATTGATGTAGAAATATGTCGGACATATTCGACCTCACAAAAATGTTATTGAGTAGGGTAAGCGCCCTAGGTGCAGAGGCATTACTGGCGTGAAGAGTGTTATACGTGACTAGTGCGAAAAACTTCAATTCTCTGTTCATCTGTATTTATTGAGAAAATTAGAAATGCATTTGAAATTTATTATTACTATAAAATACGAAATTATGTAAAACTATTCGGAACCCACACCCGAACGCAGATAAATTACTAACCCAAAGATTTGAAGAGCTTTTACGACTCGGTTGACGCAGTGCTTAAGCGATTGGCTTTTCCGCTGCGTGGATTCGAATTTTTTATATATATTTTTAGATAAAGTGACGAAACGAGCATATCATTCACCTGGTGGTAAGTGCAACATCTGCCCACAACAAATGCTATGTCACTCAGAACATTTCTGTGTGACGCCACACTGCGCTCGTCACCCTGAGACATCAGTTCTCAAGTCTCATATGCTCATATAATTACGCTCGTTCTCAGTGCTCTTCAAACCGAAGCACAATAATGTTTGCACACTACTTCTTCACGGCAGAATAACTGCCCCTGAGGTGGTACCTACCTAGGCGGATTCCTGCTTGTTTATACACTAATATCTGTATGGCATGAGAAAACGTAGGCCGTTGACGTTTTTTTAAACGAAAAGAAAAAAAGGAAATCGTTGTCTGAATATGACTCACATGGTCGTTACAATACTATTGTATTATACTACTGGTACTGGATCTAAGATTACTATTCAAGAATCCGTCAAGGTAGGTAATACCGCAGGATCAGTTATTCTGCCGTAAAGCTGTAGTGTCATATATTGCTGCATTTCGGTCTGAAGGACACTTAGAGCTAGTGTAATCACTGCGCAGTGTGGTGCCACGCAGAAATATTCTGGGTGCAATGCTGTGTGCTATGGGCGGACGTTGCACTTGCCATCAGGTGAACGTTTTGCTCGTCTCGTCCCTTCGTCCAATAAAAAAATATTCAGTACTGTATACCGCCGCCCATGGACATCCGCAACACCAGAGGAATTGCGGTTGCGTAGCAGGCGAGAAAGAAGTAGGCTCTTTTCTTGAAGGTCCCTAAGCCATACCGGTTAGGAAAAACCGCTGGCGCAGGTAAATGTCACAAAATGCGTGACTGAAAATTCCGCGTGGCACACGGTAGTGTGATGCCAACCATGAAGGTTATGTGGACGGAATTTTGTGTACGAAATTATTGTATACGATAATGAAACTCAGCGGCTGGAATTATTCTTCAGATCCATATATATAATTTCTATATATACCGAAGCAAAAAAAAATAACGCTTAATAAATAAATCGTTTCAATATCTTCATTCCTACATCAACACATCGTGCTTTATCTAAAATAAGATACGCTTTTTTAATTTTGTTAGAGCACTACAGAGAAAACTCCAACCGAATACAACGGATCTGCTCCGAAATATTTCTTAAAAGAGATAAAGTATAGATGTCAGTTCTATGTCGTGACTTTCATACTGGAATCTCTTGAAGATTCACAGGACGAGGAAGATAAATGTCGACCATTTGGCCGAAAGAATCTGCAACTTGTCATCATAATTTTTTTTATCAATTAGTTTAGCTTTTTGTTTTGTATACAATGTGACCTACATTTTTATTAGTTCTTAATTTTACGTACATGTCTTACTTATATTTTCGAATTTTATTCAAAAAGTACTTATTCGTTATTAATGCAAATACATTTTGATATCGATTTTTTGCTACTTATTTAAGTGAGAGATCAGTGTATATCTATCTATATATATATATATATATATATATATATATATATATATATGTATATATATATATTTAGATATACACTGATCCATAACTTCTTATTAGGTAACAGGTTTTATTTTTACGCTTTAATTAACTGTTATATTTTATTTTTTATAAGTTAACAACTACTTGTTGCAATTGATATGGTTGTCTGAAATTGGTGCGCAAATCAGATTTTATTATGTAACTGTAATGTTAAATTATTTATAAGATAAACTTAATAAGTGTACTGTTGACGTTCCAAATTCAACATAACACACACTTCATTGAAGATTTATAATAGCAGGCGAATGCACGCCTTTAAGCTAAATATATATATATCTATATATATAAAATTCTCGTGTCACAGTGTTAGTAACCAAACTCCTCCTGAACGGCTTGATCGATTTTTATGAAACTTTTTGTGTATATTCGGTAGGTCTGAGAATAGGTTGTAAACTATTTTTTATACCCCTAACCCCACCCCGTAATATATTTTTTTATTTTTTTGACAAAATTTTGGATTTTTAATTTTTTATGATTTGGCTTTAAAAAATACATATCACTCTTAATTTTCACACTTCTACCAGCAATCCTCATTTTTTAATAGACATATTAGTACTATACTCTTCAGCTCACTTATCCCAGACAGGTGTCTACCGGTGTCATTTCTCACCCAGCGAACAGGACGGAGTAAAGATGAGAACGAAGCCGCTCTCCTGTATTTCTCACACAATAAGCTTTCTCGCACACACAGTTTTCGGCCATTATTATTGATAGAAAAGAGTATATAAACACTTTATTGTTTGTACATCAATCACAGCGGTGACGTTTATACTTATTATTTTACTTTCTCAATGCAACTGTCATGTTAAATATATACTAATAGTAAATTTATCATCCATTTAAAGTGCAATAATTATTTATTACCATTTTATTATTAATCGCTGAATATAATTCTCACATTCAGTGAATTTAGTGATCTAATATACTTAAATAAATAATACTGAACATTTGTCACGAGCTCCAGCCAACAACGGTCATTGTGTATATTTATTAGTTTTTATTAATATGATAATACTATTATATTCAGTGCGTGAAAAATTTTGTGGGAAACATTTTAAATTAAAACAGAAAGAAAAGGTAAGTAAAATAATAAAAGAACAGAACAACATACATTCGGTACAGTGATTTCAATAATTTAGTTAATGTATAATAATTTGATCTATGTTTGTTTTGTACAGTGAACAATGCCAGCAAGACGCAAAGGGGCCAATTTCGACCGTCGAACGAATAGAACGACGGACATGCGAAATAGAAGGTCACAAAGAACAGAAGAACAAATTCAACAAAAAAATGCAGATGTGCGTGTAAGCATGGCACAATTGCGTGAATCACAATCACAAGAGGGACGAGCTGAGCGAAATCAACAAAGACGATTGGAACAACGACAAGCGCGCCGGTTTGTAGTTAACAAGCGCAGAGCAATTGACCAACAACGCCAACAAGTACATCGACAATTTCAATCTGATTCATTCCTCCGTCTGGCATTCGAGTATGAGTCCGATATTGAGTATTACGCTAATTCGAAAGTGGGGATTGGTGCTATGGACAAAGAATATCCGCATTGTAATGCGCTTAAATTCAAAAATGAGCCAGCGGGGATGTGTTGCGCTTCAGGAAAAGTGCAATTATCAGAAATGGAAACACCACCTGAACCATTGAACGGCTTACTTATCGGTACGGATCCAGATTCTAACAGGTTTCTAAAGTCGATTCGAAAATTCAATTCATGTTTCCAAATGACATCGTTTAGAGCAACCGAAATAATTTATAATAATGCTGCAAATGGTCAACAATTCAATTCGACATTCAAAATAAAAGGCCAAGTTTATCACAAAGTGGGCTCACTCCTGCCAATGCCAAACGAACCACATAAATTTTTACAAATTTATTTTATGGGCGTTGAGGACTCCGAACGGGCACTCGCCAATCGCGTGGATGTACGTTGCGGCTACAATTACCTCAATGCACCTTATGCCAGACGGATCATCGGTGAGCTGGACGCTCTTTTGAATAAGCATAAACATTTAACAACGAGATCCCGTAACAGGTACTTCATTCATTATGAACAACATCATTATTCATTTGAATTAATATTTATGAATATGTTGTTAAATAGATCAAAACAAGTGCAGCCAGATCGTAAACAAGAATATCAAACTCTTGAGACCCAAAATGTACGTGGCACAATACATTTAAATAAAGAACAGGGAGAACATTCCGTTCGCAATCTGGCTGCAAAAAAAAAGTAATTATGAACATCATTACTTAATTACAATGAATATTAATGAATATATTATTGAAGCCTTCCTTAAACATTGTCGAAGCCAGATTTTGAATGGCAAGTTCCGAGGCGAAAATGTATTGCTACCACGAATCCCTATGATTCCCTCAGATGTGCCATTTGAATTCAAACGCGTTCAATTTCCAATAAGATTAGCATTCGCAATGACAATCTATAAGTCGCAAGGCCAAACGATGTCTGTTTGTGGCTTAGATTTAGCCACACCGTGTTTTTCACACGGACAATTATTCGTGGCATGTTCTCGCGTGAGTAAACCATCCAGTTTGTTTGTGTTAGCTAAAGACGGACTAACCAAAAATATCGATCACTCCATTGCACTTAGAGATTGATATTGTTTTTTTTTTAATTGTCATAATTAGTGATAGCAAATATGGATAAGGTTTTTTAATGTATATATACATTTTAAGAGATATAATTTTGAATATAATATGTTAAGTTATTAAAGTACATAATATGGCAAAACAACGTTTGCCGGGTCAGCTAGTACATATATATATATATATATATATATAGGTATACACTGATCCATAACTTCTAATTAGGTAATAGGTTTTATTTTTACGCTTTAATAAACTGTTATATTTTATTTTTTATAACTTAACAACTACTTGTTGTAATTGATATGGTTGTCTGAAATTGGTGCGCAAATCAGATTTTATTATGTAACTGTAATGTTAAATTATTTATAAGATAAACTTAATGAGTGTACTGTTGACGTTCCCAATTCAACATAACACACACTTCAGTGAAGATTTACGAATATAATAGCAGGCGAGTGCACGCCTTTACTTTCATATTACGTGAGTGACCGGAACTCAATCCTCAATGCCAAGTGCTGGGATTAACCACGTGCTGGGAAGTCGGAAAGCTTGCATGTCAGAAATAATAAAAAATAACTCTTCCCTGCTACAGTAACTCCTCAATCTATCTATTTCCATTTCTCTTCGCCATTCAGGTTTCACGTCCAACCTCTGAACTCTGCAAAATGCAAGACTCAGGAGCAAACTTCCTGAACGGCCTTCTGAACTTTTCATTAAGACACGTAGAAGCTCTTATATTAATAATAAAAACTCTCATTAGGAACAGATTGTACAATCATAGTTACATATGTGTGTCACTATACTGATTGTGGGAACGAAATGGGGAGTATGAATTTTTTGACTCGTACCAAAATGGCGGCGACGTGATTGGCCACATGTCACGTCACGTCAAGGGCGAAATGCGGGCTAGGGATGTGGTTACTGCCTACCTCTTATATGGATTTTTCATTCATATTGTGGTTTTCTGCTATCCCGAAGGTTGACAAGCATATAATGCACATAGCATTAAGTCCGCCTATTGTATTATACTTTTATATGATCAATAAAGATTACAATAAATAAGTAAATAGTTATACTCGCACGTATTCATTGTAACTACATATTTTAGTGGTTATAATGAAGTATCTTAAATGTGCTGTGTAGTGGTTTTGCAAGAAAATCCACACCCTCCCCCTTCTTATTTTCTTCATCATCATCATCATCATTTCAGCCTACCATAGTCCACTGTTGAACATAGGCCTCCCCCATAGATTGCCACAAAACACGGTCCTGAGCCACCTGCATCCATCGACTTCCTGCAAAACCGTGTAGGTCGTCGCTCCATCTAGTGGGGGGTCGCCCTACACTGCGTTTGCCGGTACGAGGTTGCCACTCGAGAACCTTTCTTCCCCAACGGTTATCGGTTCTCCGAGCTATATGGCCGGCCCATTGCCACTTCAGCTTGCTAATCCTTAGGGCTATGTCGGTTACTCTAGTTCTGCTGCGGATAACATCGTTACGGATTTTATCTCGCAGAGAAACTCCGAGCATAGCCCTTTCCATAGCTCGCTGAGCGATTCTGAGCTTCCTCATGCGGCCTGCAGTGAAGGACCACGTCTCGGTTCCATATGTTATCACTGGCAACACGCACTGGTTGTACACTTTTGTTTTGAGGGATTGCGGTATACTCGACGAGAAGATGTGACGCAGTTTCCCGAACGCTGCCCAGCCGAGTTGGATCCGTCGATTGACCTCTTGGTCGAAGTTGGACCTACCTAGTCGGACAATCTGTCCTAGGTATACATATTCGTCAACAACTTCGATCGTAGTGTTCCCAACAATAACCGGTATAGGTGTGACATGGACGTTAGACATGATCTTCGTCTTGTCCATGTTCATCTTAAGACCTACCCGTTGGGAGACACTATTGAGGTCATTGAGCATAGCGCTAAGGTGCTCCAGCGATTCTGCCATTATGACTATGTCGTCGGCAAATCGAAGGTGAGTGATGTATTCGCCATTGATGTTGATACCGTATCCTTTCCAGTCCAGTAGCTTGAAAACATTTTCCAATGCAGCGGTGAAGAGTTTCGGGGATATTACATCACCCTGTCTTACACCTTTCTGCAATTGGATCGGTTTCGTACTCTGGTTCTGTACTCGGATAGCCATCGTAGCATTGGTATACAAGCACTGCAACGCATCGATATACCGACAGTCAATTCGGCACCGCTGAAGCGACTCTAGCACCGCCCAAATTTCGACGGAATCGAAGGCTTTCTCATAGTCCACATACGCCAGACATAGCGGAAGATTGTACTCTTCGGTCTTTTGTACAATCTGGCGAAGGGTATGTATGTGGTCTATGGTACTATAGCCTTTTCGGAATCCGGCTTGTTCGGGAGGCTGGAAGTCATCAAGTCTGCTTGCGAGACGATTCGTTATGACTCTCGAAAACAGCACGTAGACGCGGCTTAGAAGCGATATCGGTCTATAGTTCTTCAAGAGGGCGTTATCGCCCTTCTTGAAGAACAGGACAACCACGCTTCTACTCCACGCTTCCGGCGTAGCGCCGCCCCGGATGACGGAATTAAAGAGCTTCTGAAGGACTACTAGTATCGGCTTTCCACCCGCTTTCAGAAGCTCTGCTGTGATTCCATCTTCACCCGGCGCTTTGCCATTCTTAAGCTGTTTGAGAGCCATACTAATCTCGCTCAGACTGACGTCCGGGATATCATCGGAATAGTGTCGGACGAGACTTGCTCTTGGGTCGTTACTCTCACTAGTGTGTGGCTCCAACGACGATGTGTACAGCTGTCCATAAAATCTCTCGATCTCACTCAAAATCTCTGCTCCAGCGGAAATGACGCCACCGCTTTCGGTCCTCAACTTAGTCAGTTGGCTCTTTCCGGCAGACAGATCCCTGGCAAAAACCTTGGAGCCTTGGTTTCGCTCTATCGCTTCCTCAATACGAGCTGTATTGAAGTTGCGAAGGTCTCGCCGCATACATTTGGAGATCTGTCTGTTCAGTTGCCGATATGCTGACGCATCAGTTGAGGACTGTAGCCTCATTTCTCGCCTAGCCTCCATGAGATTAAGAGTGTGGTCGGCGAGTTTCTGGATCTTTTTTGTGCGGTGGGTCTTGCAAAACTTTGCCCCCACCGCATGGACAGTTTCCACGAGCCTCTCGTTCATATCATCCACTGTAACGCAATCTTCCAGGCACTGAAAACGATTTTGCAACTCGAGCTGGAAGCTTTCGGGGTTTTGGATAAGGGCACGAGATGGACGGAGCGTGGACTTCACCAGACGCGACCTCTCCAGCTTTACGTTCAGGTTCAATGTGCCTCTTACCATTCGGTGATCACTGCCGGTTTTCACCCTAGCGATCACAGAGACATCATTGAACAGCTGTCGTTTGGTCGTCATGATGAAGTCGATCTCATTTTTGGTGGAACCGTCCGGGCTCATCCAGGTCCACTTTCTGTGGGGCCGCTTTTGAAAGAAGGAGTTCATCATAAAGAGTCCCTCCTTCTCCATAAAGTCGGCCAGCTGTTGGCCCCTTTGGTTCCGTTGCCCTATTCCAAATTGCCCCACTACCAGCTCATCGTCTTTTTTCATGCCCAGCTTCGCGTTAAAGTCTCCCATCAACACCGTGTAGTGAGTTTTGGAGGAATGTATGGCTCTTGATATGTCCTCATACATTACCTCCACCTCATCATCAGGATGTGCCGAGGTAGGTGCGTATACCTGTATGACCTTCAGCGAATACCGTTTGGTTATTCTGAGTATAAGGTACGCAACCCTAGTCGACACACTCCCGATCTTGACAATGTTGTTAATGAGAGACTTGTGGACGATAAACCCGACACCTCCTTGGGACAGATGGTCGCCCTCCCGGTGGTAGAACAAGTTACCGGATTCAAGGATTACCGTGTCCTCCCCCTGTCTTCGGACTTCCGATAATCCTATAATATCCCAACGTAACTTGCTCACCTCCTCTTCCAGTTCCAAGATCTTCTCGTCGGTCCTCAGCGTGCGTGCGTTGAATGTTGCCAGGTCCAGTCGTCGGTGGTGGTAGCAAGATCTCCTCCTCCGGAGATTCTTCGCACCCCCTGCCCCGCCGTTACCATGACCGCTACCGTAGCCAGGACTAGCGGGGCCGCCGGAGACTAGGGGCCGTTGTGTTGCAACTCTAATTTTGGGGGGATTTGCCATAGTTGCCACGCTTGGCAGGCGGGTTGGCAACCGCAGTTTGTTTATTTTGATGTTCCAGGAAGACGCTGCTGCCCATTTCCTGGTTTTCATTTCCCTCTGTCGACTTTTACGACACCCACGGGATGAGATGGGGTGGTAGATTCTCTTATGCCGCTACCACACGGTTATTTTCTTATTTAAAAAAAAACGATGCCCCACAGTAGGATTTCTCCTGTGTCGTGGGTACGTTTTACAGACATAAATTCCACATGCACAAACCACCCAGACCCGGAACAACTATCTGTAGGCTATACAAATATTTGTCCCGTGCGGGAATCGAACCCGCGACCCGCGAAGCAGAAGCCAAGACCTTCATCGTGAGAGTGACGTAAGAGTCAACTAAAGAAAAATTTCCTGGAAAATATCATGGCGCAAAGAATGTTACGCCGAAAATCTGTGACTGGCAGAAGCCTCAAGTTGCAAGGTGTCTTGTCCTATGATCGCCGATATGCCTGGCAAATACTCCCACCCTGGCCAATAGGCCAATGTTCTGCGGTGGACTTTTAAGCCGATTGGTGTCCCACAGAGTAGAATAGCACCTACCTCTTTCCTACCGTAAGAAGCAGCTAAGGCATTGCAAGGACAGCCTTTATTCGTTACACGTAGCACAAATTAATAATGCCAATAACTCGACTTCACAGAGTCAGTAACTAAAATCTCAAGAAGTGCACAGTCTTTCAACAAAAAAGTTCAATCTATTTATTAAACAAAGACTTTTTAAGAAGGGTTATTATAATATTAATGAATACATGGATATTGATTACCCCTGGGAATGAGGAGATCGCTGTCAAGCCATTTCTACACGTTTATAATACTGCAGTAATTGTATATAATTTTAAAAATGACTGAAAAAAAATTCAGCAGGGTTTCTTACTGGTTCTTTTCAGGACAGAGGCAATTTTTCGTGAACCCACCTCGCCACCCATCACGTCCCATTTCCCACGAAGGCGAAAAGTGGGAGCGGGAGTGGCCTCTGCCTACCCCTTTGTGTGGAAAACGGCGTGACTATATGTATGTATGGTCTTTTAGCAGACTGATGACGAATAAAATGGTGATAAAATACCTTTGTAGTAAGCAGTAATTATTAACAAAAGCTGTTGTCCAAGCTTTCGTTTAAATTTAACTCAAATCCCATGCAAAACTAACTTGCCTGCCAAAAGTCTCAACCATATCAATTATTTTTATATCCGCTACGTGAGCTTTTGTTCATTAAAAATGTAAGTCATATGCTATGCAGTATTTTTAAATTTATGCTTTCATTCCCTTTTTAATACAGCTTAAAGAACAATTTCAGCACGGGTTATTCATCTGTTTATAACCCTATCTTTTTGTTTGTTGTCGTAAAAATTCAATCTGAAAATTGCTTGTCGGCTTATGAGCCGTAAAAGCAGAAACAGAGTTCGCGTTCACAAAATTTGCTTTAAAATTAAAATATGTATGTTTATGGTTACGTTCTGTTATTTGACTATTGTTATTGATTACTTAAGAATACATTTATAAGTGACTGAAAAGGTGATATAATGATTATAATTACTGCTAATTATACGATTAACATTCTCATAATATTTTTTATTGGTTAAAGTGACGAGACGAGCAAAACGTTCACCTGATAGTAAGTGCAACGTCTGCTCATAACAAATGTGCCATCCATAACAATTCTGTGTGGCACCACACTGCGCCCGTCAACCAGAGACAACAGTTCTTAAGTCTCATATGCCTTGTGATTACAATAGCTCGCAGTGCCCTTCAGACCGAAACACAGTAATGTTTGCACACTGCTGCTTGTGATGGTACCTACCTAGATGGATTCCTATGCATAGGTAGTACCAGTAAAATTAATGGAATAATGATGTTCTCCTAGCCGATTTCGACCACGGCGACAACTTCCGAATCCGAATGTCGAGAGCCATCAACTGCGCAGGAGATATTATAGTGCCACAAGTACGCGCAAACACAGAGGCACTCACTCGTCCCAACTTACCCGCGCCCGATGTAACGCTTATGCAATAAGATCGGAGGTAGGCTAGGATGCAGTGTTAGAAACACGAGGACAAACACAACACAACCAGACCCGAAAACCAACAATTTGTGTTTTAGCACAAATGTTCCGGCTGGGATTCGAACCCAGGACCCGCGGCGTAGTAGTCAGGTACTCTGACCACTAGGCCACGCGGTCGTCTAATGGAATAATAATAAAGAAATAAAACTATTCCTTTGTAATGTTAGAATAATATACTATTATAGACAAGATTATATAAGCTAAAGAAGGCTAAAGAAGTTAAAACTTATCAACTAACCGTAACGAGGACGCGTCATACTATCTTTCAGCGAGGGATGTGCATACGGCAAACCCAGCCAATGTGCCTCATTCATTTCTAAGTAAAATAAATATTACATGTGCAGAGTCGTGAGTATTCGCTAGTATTAATAAAGCTAATGTAAACTGTTAATATACAATATCTAAAGCCTTAAAATTCCATTTACAATATTTGAGTATTAAATTTATCAGAACATGAGCAACGCCTGAATAATTTCGTTCTTAATTTGAAGAGCACGCTATACCCTTGGGAAATTATTGCTTAGCACCTTGCACGTAAGCTGCAGCGTGGTTGTGTTTATGCAAATGGCCACTCATTGTGCAGCTGGGAAATTGAAAGGACGAAAGTATTGAATTTTTAGTGAGGTTGAAGCTTTATAATGCTCATTCAAACACTGCCTAATGCCAAATTTTCAAGAGTTTCTCTCTCCTCGTGGTCGTTATCGTTATCGAACTGCACAATCAGTTCTGAAAACCAAAAATTTATGTTTCTTGTACAAATATTGGCCTCAGTAGCACCCGCGTCAGGAGTTTCCACGTAGTAGTAAAAGGTGAAGAAGAGAGAAGCGAAGAGGAAGCTTCGAAGCTTAATCAACGTAGCTGTATCTCTTAAACAAGTCAAAAGTGTTAATACCATAAAAATTATAATAAAAAAAATCAAACGTAATATTTACTACAAGCTCCGCTAGGAAACTAATTCTGGGGAAAGCTGTAAAATGAAAAGTTTGACAAATAAAAATTTTTTTGATGACTGTCTAAAATTACAATTGCATTCAATTTAACTACTTTTACGGATTTTATCGCGTTTAATTTTTAAACTATTTATAACCCGACGTTTCGAGACCATGTCCATGACGATCATTTCGAGACCGTGTATTTATTGTGTATTTTCAGTCATCTTTCGACATAGTTATTTGACCACCAAGTTTTCCAAGCATTTCCCATAGTCGAGTGTTATGAGATGTACGGGACATGTATATTTTATGGCAGGTTTTCTTACGCGGATTCTTCGCTATTCCATATAGAATAATAATTAAATTCGCATAAGCTTATAATTTTCGAAACAGAAATACTTATCATTTAGTATTCTATGTTCTACAATTTCCGTCGATAGGGACTGACTAACTGTATCAAATATGAAAATCTCTCTCATTTGTTACATTCAGTTTTAAATAATTAAATCATTGGTTTAAATAAACTTTATTGTTAAGTTGATTGCAAACCCTAAATGTGCATAAAAGTTGAAGTTTCAGCCTATAAATGTCCTACTACTGAGCACAGGCCTCCTCTCAATTCTGAGAGGGTTTTGGAGCTAGGAAGAATCCGCCACGCTGCTCCAATGCGGGTTGGCGGACTTTACGCATACGTTTTACAATTCTGTTTTATCTGAGGCGTGGTGTTTGGGCAAAGTTTGCGTCGAAACAAAAAGTATATGGGTCTGAAAATTTATTAAAAAAAATTACAAAAAGTACATACATACAAACAATCACGCCTTTTTCCCTTATAAGGCGCAGACGGAGACTACATCCGTAGCCCACTTTTAAGGAACGAGACGTGACGTGACGTGGTAGCGAACCACGTCGCCGCAATTTTGGTGATCGTTGAAATTCTTGCTATCCATTGCGTTCCTACGAGAAACTAGTCTTCGACACGGCACCACTGGCTCGGCGGAGAGGAGGTAGAACCATGTGGTAGGGAATGGGAATTTGGGAAAGGAACTGAAAGACGTAGGATACGACTATCTCGGAAGGAGGACGAGCCAGCAGTAGCTCTAGAGGCCGAGGTCACTGACCCGGTATTCTATCATATTTGCCGGACACGGCAACTAGATCAAGTATCCCTGTCATATAAAAAATATTTTTTAAAAGTTATTACAAATTTAAGAAGAAGCTAAAAGTCAAAAAAAATTAAAAAAATGTAAACTAAACCAAAAAATATCTCTATGATGATTACTTTGACTTTATCATCTCATTAGTTGCCAAGCTACAAGTACAAATGTATACGAATGCAATTTGCGTCCAAGAATATGTACAACGCAATTCTCAGCTATTTTCTATTTAAAATGATACGCTCAGGCTCGAAATTCGACTTTATTACGAAGTATCAAAGGTAACTAATAGCAGGAGTTGTAGGTCTGTTTAAAATGGAAACGTTGTACACAGGAAAGGTTATTAATCATACGCCATAAATGTGTAGCTACATACAATTATAACACTGTAAAGCTTCTTTACACATGCCTGTATATAATTTAACGAGCACGTAACCTAGTGGTCAGAGTACTTGACTTCTGCGCCGCGGGTCTTGGGTTCGAAGCCCAGCCAGAGCTAATATTTGTGAAAAACACCAATTGTTTGTTTCATGGTCTGGTTGTGTAGTGCATATAAAAATTATGTCTGTAAAACGGATCTACGCATACAAGAGGAATCGCAGTGAGGTGTATTGTTTTTGGTAAAAAAAAGATCATTTATGTACGTGAATCTAGAACGAAAATCTGTTAGGAATCGCTGCTAAGCATTGGTCTGCCCAAGACCCTCCCTTCAGTACAGTTTGGAGCACTCAAAGAAGGTAGGGTTTGATGCCGATATTAGATGTTATCTATGCTATGATATCTTTCTACTCGATTTTCGACCACGGCGACGTAAAGCCCATGTAAATTTTATATAATAATAATGGAAATTTATAAACTAACGTAGGATATAAAGCCATGGTGACCCAACGGCCGGACGCTCGTCTTAAATTTCATTGCACGCGAGTGATCTGAGTTCGATCCCCGATCCTCAAAAATTGTTCTGCAATTTTAACTGCTGATTTACCACGTGATCTACGGTGAAAACATCGCGAGGAAACCTGCGTGTCGGAGAAATAAAAATATTTCGAGGACATGTGAAACCAACCCACGCGCGTTAGAGCAGCGTGGTCGACCCGGCACCAGAATCCTATCAAAATGAAGAGGAGCCCGTGTTCAGTAGATATTTATAGGCTGGTGGCTGGATTCCAACGCTGGTACCACAGCATCGCCAGGTATTCTGCCGTCAAGCAGTAGTGTACAAACATTATTGTTTCGGTGTGAAGGGCACTGAGAGCTAGTGTAATTACTGGGCATATGAGACTTAATAACAGATGTATCAAGGTGACGGGCGCGTTGTGGTGCCACTGAAATGCGCTGCGTTCACAGCATTTGTTATTGGCAGACTTTGCAGTTACCATCAGATGATAATTTGCTCATCACTCATCATTAAAAAAAAACAATCACTTTCGTATTACTTTTTCAAATTAAGTTGGATATAACACGCAGCAGTTTTATTTTTCGAAAGTTTAAATATTTTAAGCAAAGACTCACTTAGTAAACTAAAATATCTTAAACGTCTGAATTGATATATTTCTTGATACTCATGCGGTATTGATAAGCTTACAATCTATAACAAAGAATTTTGTCCAGTAATTTGAATTTTAAAACAGAGCTTCTGTTGCTACCAACAATGATTATAAAGTGAAAGTTCATATGACAGAATCACCAAACTACAAATACGTTTTCCGGTCGCTGGTAAGTGCTCCAAACATTACCGGACCCCTATCTTGAGGCCGATACGCAACAACCGTAATAAAACTGAATGTCGCAATCGACGACGACGGACGGTCTTAGTTATATCTTTGAATCAAATACGTACTGTTCAGTCGTGCTAAACTATTTTCATTAAGTTAAATGTCATTTGTAGCTTTAAAATAACAGCATAATGATAATGAATTCCTATGCAGGAGTCCGTCTAGGTAAGTACCACCCCAGGAACAGTTATTCTGCCGTGAAGCAGTAGTGTGCAAACATTACTGTGTTTAGGTCTGAAGGGCACTGAGAGCCAGCGTAATTACTGGGCATATAAGAACTTATGTCTCAGGGTGACGGGCGCACTGTGTTGCTATGCTAAACAGAAATATTCTGAGTAACACAGCATCTGTTATAGTTATAGGTGAATGTTTTGCTCGTCTCGAAACTTTATCAAATAAAAAAAAGAGTTCACTGGTAGCATCTTTATGGCGTAATTCCGTCTACGTAGCATCGTAGTGGCTCTGCCGTGAAGCAATTGTGTGCAGACATTACTATTTTGGTCTGAAGGGCACTGTTAGCAAGTGTAATTACAAAGCACTTAAGAATTGGTGTATTAATGTATCAAGGTTCCGGACGCAGTGTGGTGCCACACGGTATTATCTGGGGGACTCAGCATTTGTTATGGATTAGTGAACTTACCACTAGGTGAACGATTTGCTCATCTCATCATTTCCATAAAAACAATGACGCCCCCCTCACAATTTTTTTGTATGTGTAGAACGCTGTTAGCCCTTTGGATTTCACAGATTCGTCGGAATAGACTTACAAGCAGAGGAACGCGAGTAAGGAAATTTTAACCACGCAGAATATTCGAATAGTGTTACATGTGGTGGCGACCGCCGTGTAGTGGCAGCGTAAGAAACTCGGCCATGGTTTCATACCACACATAATAATTTTATTATCTTGTTTTCAAGACTATTATTTTCTATTACAACTATTTTGAATTTTGATATACATATATATAAACGAAAGCCCCGAGAGAAACATTTTTAAATTAGTTTCTTTACACAGTTACCAATTAATAGAATTTTCAGTAAAACCTTTACGGCCGTGCCGTAGGCGCGTTCAAAACCATCTCGTTACGTAGGTATCGTAAGAGTCGACTGAATGAATTTCCTTGAAAATCGCATGGCTTCTGACTGTTGATGGAATAACCATCTCGAAAAATGCCAAGCGTGACGATTATGGCAAACGGTCACGCTTCGCAGGCGGCGAGGCCTACTTTGGTGGTCTATATCCAGCAGTGGTATGTTAACATGCTTAAGAAGAGGAGTAAATATTAGTGCAGATGTCTTCCCCAATCCGAGTTTACTAGGCGTTACACTACGACGTAATAACAAATAAATTGTGACCCGAAAAATAAGTCGTCTGTAGCTTAAATATCGGCTTCGGCTAGAATAACATAGGGCAATCAGAAGACCGACAAAACGTTGTGTAGAACTAAAAACTATTTTAGTAAATTTCGCGACGTTCCGTTCGACGCATTATGTAAATATTAATTAATAATTCACCAGCACCATAGAGACACTAAGTGTTCGTTAAAACATAATAATATCAGAATGTAAACATGTTCCTTACTCCGAATAACAACTTTATTTAATATCTTTAATTTTTTTAAATTAAAAAATTGCGTTAATCGAATAAAGATGTCCCGATTGAATACCGCGAGCGATTGTAAATTGTAGTTTGCTGGGCTGCTACGGGCTGGTTTCCGCAACTACAAGTCGGTGCGCGTATTTACTCGTATCTTCTGTGTAAAGACGATACCTTATTCTATAATAATTAATATCCATGACGAAATAACAAACATATATCGCAATGGAAGTACACGCGCCGCTTCCTTCTACTTCTGTGTAACTCATCAAAACCTTTTGACTACCGGCATCCCATCATCCTACGTTTTATCAATTGTACGAAATTAGTGTTTCTTGGCTTGTAGTAGAACATCTGCCACCCTTTGTCATCCCGTGGGAGTCGTAAAAGTCTACTATAGAAATTCCCAAAAAATCATGAATCTGACGAAGGGTGGAATTTGTAGTTATACGAGACGTCTGGTATACCGATCCAAAGACAGCCTGCCAAGCGTGAGGACTACATGATGATTTTCTCCTAGCCGATTTCGACCACGGCGACTACTTCCGAATACTGTCGGGAGCCATCAACTGCGCAGGAGATATTATAGTGCCACAAGTGTACGCGCCAACACAGAGGCACTCACTCGTCCCAACCTACCCGCGCAAGATGTAACGTTGATGCGATGCGAGTCAGGTACTCTGTCGACTAGGCCACGCGGTCGTCTGCGTGATCGAATGCGTGAGGACTACAACTACCTAACTAAACCTAACTTGTGTGAGGCCTATTTCCTCCAGTAACAGCGATTATTAATGATAAGAAACATTCGACAAACGTATGAATGAAATCAATTTACATTTGTGTACATTTCACGTCAATAGTTTGTGTTCAAGCTTTTAAAAGTAATAAGCGATTTAAAGTTGTTTTCGGATTTAAGAAATCTGGTAGGAATCGTATGCAGGCATCCGTCTAGGTAGGTACAACCGTAGTGCCAGTTATTCTGTCGCGAAGCACCTTCTTCAAACCTAAACATTAACTGTGTTTCGGTTTGAGTTTAGTGCGGTCTGAATTTCGGTGTAATTACTTAAGAACTTGAGACTTAAGCACTAATGTCTCAGCGGTGACGAGAGTAGTGTGGTACCACATGTATTCTGGGTGACAGCATTTGTTATGGGTAGACGTTGCTCGTCTCGTCACTTAGTACCATATAAAATCAAAATACATATACTAAAAAAAATGATGTTGTATATATAACCTACATGTTTTAAGTTTCATTTATAAGACGTCTCATTAATTCGGAGACTTATAAATGTCGAGAAGCATAATTTTAGTTCAAGATTTTATGCAACACAATTGTTAACCGACTTCCCAATTTAAGAACGTACTCCCAAATAGCGATTTCGTCTTTATTGCAATGGATGAATGCCTACATGAAAGTTTTTACGGGTCTTCTTAAAATGGGTACATTATCAGTAACGATGTCAGCGCAAAGCTCGGGCTATTAAGTATGCGTCGTAAATGTTTTGGCCATTCAGCACACGCTAAGGTTAATATATGAAATGCAATGCAACGTAACCTTAGCTTAGTATCATAAATTATGTGTGTACTAGTTATGATAAATGACATTTACTGGCCACTAATTCTGCTGCAGAATAGGAATTTAAACATTTTATAAATTTAAAAAAAATACTTATTCAAGCATACATTGGAAACAACGTTTGTCGTGATTGTGACTTACGTTCGGTAAGGTTTGTGGTGCTCAAAATTCAATTACTTTAAAAATGTGGTTTTGAACAAATGACTATCAAGAATTAAGTTACAAAACCCCTTAACTGTCTGAATCAACGAATATATTTGCAGAATAATAAAAGATACGTATAAGATAGGAGCTCGGTCAAAATAGGTGACTTGGGAGTCATTTCAATGGCACTCAAGAAACGTAAAATAATACACAAGAACGGTTTAACTGATAGAAATCTCTTCCATCAAATTCTTAATAACTATGACATTGGGTGACCCCCCGTGACCATGGGTGCTGTAAAGTACTCGAAACGTCGGGTTATAAACGCGATATAATCCGTAAAAGTAGTTCAATTAAATGTGTAATATTCGCGTAAATATAAGAAATCATCATATAAAAGCTGTTACAAAAGTATTAAATTAACCTTACACAACCAAATGAAGCGTTTCAGAGCTATTAAGCGTTTATGAATAACGTTTTTATCTCAGTATATATATTTTCGGTGATGTAATTGCTGTTAGCCTTCTCGGCTTTTACAGGTTCATCGGATACCGTGCCAGGTTTGGTTTGACCCAAACATAAATAAATAAATAAAAAGTTTATCTCAGTATAACTAGTAGTTTATAAACTTCCTATAACTATTTATTAATAAGATTTTATACTACTTCGTAAATACTGGTATTTCAAAAATCTGGAGTGTGTGTTCTTTGCATACAGCCAAAATACCAAAAATCTAGAACCCGCTCCATGATAAAGAAATAATACAAAAAATGTATCCCGATTTTTTAGGATTATACCAAAAGTTAAATACATCTAAATTTATTTTTTATGGAATTAAAGTAACTACATATGCCATATCTTAGCAGCGGTAATCATGATTATGCACCGTACAACATTAGGCAACATACTAAACATACAGTGACATATTTATATGAGACATCTTCGATAGGCAACCAGAAGTAGTGATGTGCGTAAGATAGTAACATTGTGCTGTAGATATTATCCAATGAAATGCTTTTACGTTAAATACTGGTGGCAGAATTCCTATGCAGACATCCGTCTAGGTGGGTACCACCGCAGTGCCAGTTTTTCTGCCGTTAGTAGTAGCATGCAAATATTTATTGCTGTGTTTTGGCCCGAAGGGCACTGATAACTAGTGTAATTACCGAGCAAATGAGACTTTAGAAATGACGTCTCACGGTGACGAGTGCAGTGTGGTGCCACACAGAAGTGTTCTGGGTGACACAGCGTTTGCTATGGTCAGACGTTGCACTTACGATTGAACGTTTTTCTCTATGAAAAAAGTCTTTAACTTTTTCCGTTCCGAGTGGCGTGTCCGACAGTTGTCTTGCCAAAAAATTAGATTCGAATTCGACTTCAGTACCCATGACTACATATATTACCCTGACCACTGTGATGTGAAAAATATTTTATGATTATGGGGCCTTCCCCATAATTAATAAAAATCATATTTTTTTTTGTAGATTCATGTAGAATGTCACCGCTAAGAACTTACATAAATATATCCTTACGTCACATAAATGATAACGGTACTATAAAAAATTCAAGATGAGAAATGGCAAAGTCTGTCGACTAAGTGACCGACATTTATCTCACCCGACTCGTGAATTTGCAAGAGATTTTCATATGAAAGTCGCTGCACACAACTGCCTTCCATTTTTTATCTGTGTTCAATCTATTTCCTGGGGTAAGACTATTCTTCGTTTTTTTCAAAAATATATTACGAGATAAAGATGTAAATTAATAATTATTTATATTTTATTGTTCTACTTCATAATATTACATATACGTTTATTTTTTTAGCCTCGTTTATTTTAATAAATAAAACATATCCTTCATAATCTCTTATCCTCATAAGCTTAGCTTGAACTTACGAATATGTCATGTAACTTATGATATTTAAATTGTATTTTGAAAAGTTCTGACTGCGTTTTTTATTTCATTTACCTCTTATATCATTTATGGGGAGTGTTTCGAGGAATTGTCCAGATTAATTCCAGCAGCTGAACATTGCGGTATAACTCAAAATTTCGGCAATCAAATCAACACCTGTAGGTTGATTCGATTGCCAGGAGGATATCATTCATTGGCTAGGACGTGCAGAATATTAGGCTAATGGTGCAGCTTAACGCTTTGCCGATAGTTTGCCAATAAACGAGCCCTGAAGAGCCAATTACTGACAACGTTGCATTATATAAGTCACAGCGAACCGAAATTTTTATCGGATACTGCTACCTACTATGCGCTGTAATACCTCTTTCAATGTTTTTATAATTTGTTTGATTTAGTAGGTACACCTATTCGCACGTACAAAATGAATTAAAAGACAAATATTTCCCTCCCGATTGAAGTAACTGACCGAGCCGAGGCCGGCCCTCTTGGACACCCTCGAGTCAGTTACTCTCGTGAACAGGATGACGGTCCAAGCCGAGGTCCTTGCGCCAGTCATCCATAAATAAAGGTTTCGGCTAAGCGCCCTCAACGCTCTGCCACCTTTCAATCCGGCGAAGCTGTGAAAGCCTTCGGTGTACCAGTGACCAGTCCTAAAAAAAAAAATATTTTCTTTTATTATTAATTTCACGCCAGTTCCAACAACTGTACAAAGTTTGAACTCAATCGGGTGAACGATACGCGAAGCCAATTGTTAAATAAATGTATTTACATAGAAATAAAATACGGGAATATTTTAAAAATTCGTTGCAAGTTTTAATTCTCTTATCCGTGTGTATGTGAGTTTGTTTATATATGTACGTATGTATGTGTATATATACTTGAATATTTGTATCTGTGTATATGTATGTATTGGTATAATTATATATATTTTAGAGTTTATGTATTTATATTTATAGATTTAGTCTCAATAATTTATTTTTTACTCTCTTATTGTTAGCTGCACCGCCTATCATATTATGTTTATCTCTGCTTTGCCTTATGGTTGACAGGGAGAGAATGCCTTTAGGCATTAAGTCCACCATATGTTCCACTAGTGCATAAAAGTTTAAATAAATACACAGACGGAGCAGAAATTGGTTCAATATCACAAATTGTTGATGATTTCCGTTCTGGTATCGTTGTGATAACCCCCAAGTCTATGACACTGCATCCTGGCCTACCTCCGATTTTATCGCTTAAGTGTAAACTTGTGACACTATGATAATTATGTTCTACACAGTTGCCAGGACAGCTGCCGATAACATTCGAAAGTTATCGCCGTGAACGAAAATCGATCAGCAGGACGTCATCTTTAGCAATTAACCTATTCAGAGAAAAGTGATAAAATAATATCGTCGAAATAAATAAATATAAGAAAAAAATAATAAAGTTCTTTTTTTTAAATTCTAAATAATTAAATGTTATTTAATTTCACTATAGTATAATTATCAGTATATTGAGTAGGTATACAATTTCACTAATATTTTTCGTTGTAATTCGTTGTAAATCGTAATATTTGGAAGAGGTAAATAAAAATAAAAATATAAATATGTAATAAAAATGATATAAATAAACAAGTGTAATAAAACTTCAAATAAACAGACAACAAAACTTAACAAAAAGTCATTTTGCCGAAACCAGGGATTGAACCAGGGACCTTTAGATCTTCAGTCTAACGCTCTCCCAACTGAGCTATTTCGGCTGTATGAACTATATTCAATTTATGGAATAGGTTCTACCGTTACAAAAATAATTACATTGCGTAATACATTATTAATTTCTATATTATCAGATATATATATATATACATATATATATATATGTATATGATAAATAAATTATAGTTGTTTCAGTCAGTATTGATTGATGATGTTATGTTGTAAAATAGCAGTAAACAACGCTATGTTTCATATGATAACAGGCGGGATTATGAATTATATATTACATAAATAACAATATAAGTATATGGAGCGACGACCTGCTTGGTTTTGAAGGAAGTCGATGGATGCAGGTGGCTCAGGACCATGCTTTGTGGCAGTCTATGTTCAGCTGTGAACTAGTGATAGGCTGAAATGATGATAATATATTTGAATATAATAATAATCATCCTGTATATTGCACGCATATCAGACCATTTTTTAATTTATGTTATATGCTAAACAGCTACACATTGTTGTTTATAAATGTATGTGCCATGCGGGAATCAAATCGGCATTACTATAATGACTAGCAACACGCACTGGTCTCACACGGGTTTTTTTTTAATAATAGTTAATGTTTTTTTATATAATATTTTCGTTTAGTTTCGGTAAAATAATATAAATATTCGTGCTGAATTTCCCGTTCGAGATACTGAGACATAGAATCAATAAGACTAACTTATATAATGTAATTTTCGCGTCAATAGGAAGAGTACGGTAAAAAGTATAATAATATACCAACACCGTAGACCCATGTTCATGCAAATAAATTATTAGATTTGGTTTGAAGGAGATCAACTGCAACATCCATACTAATATTATAAATGCGAAAGTAACTCTCTCATAACATCTCTCTGTTTGTTTCTTGCCTTTTCACAGCTCAACCGTTAAACCGATATTGACGAAATTCGGCACAGAGATAGCTTTCTTCCTGAAGACGGACATATGACACTTTTTATTCTGGATAGACCGAAACACGGTAATGTTTGCATACTACTGCTTCACGGAAGAATAGAAATATGACGCAATAGAAAGTAACGCTTATTTCGTTCTGCGTTACTGTGATAATTCATAAATTATATGTATTCATTTAATTGATATAGTGTAAATGGCAAATTTTATCTATATTAAATACTGGTGAAAATGAAATTATTTATTATGATAAGGCTTAATATAGTGTTGTTTAAAAAGTGTTTGCATTTTTTTTATAAAAAATATTTGGATAATATTGCTTATTATGCGTCATCCTTAAAAAATAAATATATTCTGCCGCTGACTTTTTTGTCGATATTTTATAGATTTAAAATTATGAAGTAAGTACATCACTTTGGTATAACTCTTACGGTTTAGTAAGCGTTTGACTAAAGTGCCCCATGGCGCGTTTATTTTGCACTAAAACTATTAAGTTTTTTTTATAGATACATTATTTATTAGCCGAGCCGTGGTAGCTCAGGGGCTAGGCGCTCGCTTTTAATTTCATAGTACGCGAGTGACCTGGGTTCGATTCCCGGTGCCGGCACCACTAAAATTGTTAATTGCAATTTTAAGTGCTGACTTACCACGTGCTCGGCGGTGAAGGAAAACATCGTGAGGAAACCTGCATGTCTGAGAAATTAAAAATATTTCGAAGACATGTGAAGTCCACCAACCCGCATTGGAGCAGCGTGGCGGATTCTTCCTAGCTCCAAAACCCTCTCAGAAATGAGAGGAGGCTGTGCTCAGTAGTGGGACATTTATAGGCTGAAACTTTACTTTTTTTACATTATTTATTTGCCTGTAGGTATTAATAGTAGGTAAAATTCAAAAAGCATAAGCTATACGTAAGTTCTTAGGTTATAAAGGACAAACAAAGAAATGTATTAAACCTTTCCTCTTTATAATGTTACCAGCTGTGCCCCACGGTTTAATTTAAAGTTGTATAGTCTATAGACTCCCTCGATAAATGGGCTATCCAAAACTAAAAGAATTTTATAATTCGTACCAGTACTTCCTTTGAATTATCGCATCCAACCAAACTCTTCAGCTTTGTAATAAATATCGTGATTAATTTTGGTACAGTCAGAACGTATTCTGTAAATTAAACTTGTCTTTCATAGCCGAAATAGCTCAGTTGGGAGAGCGTTAGACTGAAGATCTAAAGGTCCCTGGTTCAATCCCTGGTTTCGGCATTTGATTTTTTTTTGAGCACATATTTTACCTATTATATTATTTTATTTCAAATATTTATCGTCATTGAAAAAAAAATGAAATTAAAGGATTTGGTCAAATAAAAAATACTGTATATTCTTTTTTTATTAATTTTATTTTATTCCATTATTAAGCTTTATTATTTTAAAACATAATTTACATAAAGCCATTTATCCGAACACATCCACGCACATGGTTCATGTTATTGAACTATATAACACTAAAAAAGATGCAAAAGAAATAATATATTTTCGAATAATATATCTTTTTATTTTTAACCTTACCGAAACCAACACAGTTTTGTATAGCTTCCATATTGATTATTATTTTTAAGGCAATTAATTCTTCGAAAGACTTGACGACTAAATGTATCTGTCCCTATCTACATATTTTAAATTGAAATCTTACAAAAACCTCACCATTGTATTAGCCCGTAATTAATTAGCAAATTTCAAGAGGAGTCCACGAAATCGCTCCATTCAGGAAGATTAGTCCATCATAGATGCTGGCATCAGACATCAGCCTGGGGTTGACATGTTTTTTTTACTAAATGTAACAATCGATGCAGAGCTTTACGAATATTGTGAAAGCAATTGTAAATTTGTTTACAAATTTATTTTTATATTTTATATCAAGGTAATAAACAGAACCTCATACAAACATTAAAGAGACCAAAAGACAATGGTAGCCGTACCAGCTTACGCTGTAAAAAAAAATAGGAACCTGGCTAATGGTGAAACAGCTAGACTGGGTGATTTTAGTTTCTTTTAAAGCATAATATAATATGGTGCTATTGTGTATTTTATTTTATTTCATAAAGTGACGAAACGAGGCAAACGTTCACGTAAGTGCAACGTAACAAATGCTGTGTCACCCAGAACATTTCTGTGTGACACCACCCTGCGCCCGGGACCTGAGACATCAGTTCTTAAGTCACATATAGCCCAGTGATTACGCTAGCTCTCAGTGCCCTTCAAACTGAAACATAGTAATGTTTGCGCACTACTGCTTCATGGCAGAATTACTTGTCCTGGGTCGGTACCTACCTAGACGGATTTTTGTTTCACAAAAGAGAACTTTATAGTCTGGGGATAAAGTTGAAGGTTCCAAAGAAAAGCGGAATGTAGAACGTACTCGTATTAGCATTTTTTTAAGCTTCTCATGCGATGACGTAGATGTCGCTACAATAGCTGTTTATATCGTAGTCTAAAGAATATCACTAAGAAATGATCATCATCATTTTAGCCCATCACTAGTCCACTGCTGAATATAGACCTCCCTCATAGTTTTCCACAAAAGTTTCTAGCTCTCATTTTGGGGTTTTTATTTCCATCTCCTGGTTTTTATTTTCTCACTGTCGACTTTTACGACACCCACGGGATTCGATGGGGTGGTAGATTCTCTTAAGCCGCC
This sequence comes from Luehdorfia chinensis, assembly GCA_019845155.1. Lineage (NCBI taxonomy): Eukaryota > Metazoa > Arthropoda > Insecta > Lepidoptera > Papilionidae > Luehdorfia > Luehdorfia chinensis. Next base: position 4,902,805 of record JAHVAK010000125.1, read on the forward strand.
ACACGACAATAAGTATACAAAAATAGATTTTTTTCTAACTTTAGGCATTAATGTACATATGTATATAAGAATATAAACATCTATAATAAAGGAACAAACATAAGCAGGTTATACCGGTTAGGCACTCACGGGGAAATGTTTTGGTTTTGATAACAAAATTTCAGAAAGTACAGTCTTACTATCAAACGCCCCCCCTTCCCCGTTTTTACGCCAATGATAATAATGCCGCTATAGGCGATGGCAAATAAAGACCACAGGAAAAAAAGGAGGAAGGTAATGTTTTGCGAAAATTGTGTCAATAATATAGTATAGTAATTTAAAAGATCGTTACTAGTACTCTTTGATCAATTTTTAAAAAGGATAAAGACAAGCTTAGTCTTAAATTAAACTAATTTTTACAGATTTTATGGCGTTTAATTTAGAACTATTTATAACCCGGCGTTTCGAGTGCTTCACAGCACCCATGGTCACTGGAGGATGCGATGAAATCCGTAAATTTTTTATTTATTTAAATGTGTAGTATTCGCGTAAAATAATCATTACAGCCTTAGTCATTAAAGTATTAAACAATCCAATACGACGAGCAGAGAAAAAACGAGGATGGGACAGGGAAGAAAGAAGGATCGTCGAAGCTATTTATTTCTCCAAAATATTATATAAAACTGTAGTATTTTAATTTGTGAACCTATTAATAAACATTTTCAATTTTACTTAGAATTTTTATTAAAAATAGCTTCAGGCTAACAGTGACCATCAGTCATACAAAAATAAAAAATGGTGACTTATGCACGCCACTACGAAAAGGCAAGTGGTGCTCTTCAAAAACTAGATAATTCAGATCCCTTTAATTTTATGTTACGGGCAATCTCAGCAAATTAACTTTTTTCGGTAACGCCTGATAATATTATCAAGCAAGAAATCGTAATGGACAAAGCGACGATGCATGATAAGGAGCAAAACGGATTCAGTAGCCAAGTAATAGCCATTCTATACATCATAGTTTAATAATAAGAATAAGTTAGTTTTAAAATTTTTTTTGGAAACAATCTCATATCAGTAGTTTTTCGATAATTTTTACAATTATACTTTGTTTTTGATGTTTAGTTGTTTTTTTAAATGTCTTATGGCTGCCCGCGAGTTTTTTTTTTTTTGGTTAAGAGTATCGACAGAATAATAAAGCTACAGTATAATAATCGGATGTCGTTTTGGTACTGCAGTCCTAGATTGTGTTGATGTTAAAAATATTATTTTATTGTAATATACAACAAATAAAATTAGTTTCCTCTTCTGTCTTTCAAGTAATAGACCCTAAAAATAGACAGCGGATTGAAAGGAAGACTTTGGGCATCACCAGTAATTCTGCCATCAAGCAGCAGTGTGCAAACATACCTGTTTCGGTCGGTAAGGTAGTGCAATTACCATCAGGTCAGATATTTGCTGGTCTCACCACTTTCTACCATAAATAAATTACAGTAATGTTTCAGATTAATATATAATTCAATTGTAATATTATGTAAAATATGTCATTAAATATAATGACAGACAAAGATTATTTTATTATTATTATTATTTAAGAAATCATTGTAGTGGGGAAATATTTATCAGCGGGCCATAATAATCTGTCGGAACTGACTACCACGCCGAGGGTACTGGGTTCGAATCCCAACCAGAGCGAGAGCGAGAGAGAGCGAGTACACTCGTGTCAATATAATATCTCCTGCGTAGTGGAGAAGTTCCGACATTATTTGTTAGTTGTTGCCATGGTCGAAAATTTTGATAATCTGAAAGGACGATAATAGTGAAATTTAAGCCATTTCCACACAGTCTAATTTTTAGTCAATAAAGCCTAACAATTGCAAAAGGAATAGAAAATGGTTTTCCTATCCCGTAAACTATGGCTCAGTCGAACATTACTCACTTTCTCGGGTAACAAATCGAAGCCGTAACCTTTGTGCCGGAACCCTTACCGTCATAAAGAAAAAAAAAAACGTTGTCTCACACTATCTATTTTTTCTGTACCGTTGTTGCGTTTTACGGACAAACACTTGCACAAACAGTTGGCGGACTGTAATAATTAAATTTACAGTATTTCATTATTACTTAATGTTGTAAGCGCGTGTTTTTTGTAAGGCAACGCTCTTTTCGAAGCCCATAACAGTATAAATAAATAAGTCGTTCGTTTATTCCTAGCTTGCACGTGTATGAGGTTCAATGTCATTTTCTGTGCTGTTACGGCTCATAACGCAGTGTAATTTGCAGATTGAACTTTTACGACATTTCAGAACCTTCCAACATAAAAGTATTGCAAAAATGGTATAACTATATAGATAAATAAGATATTACATCATATACTTACGTACCAAAACAATTATAAAGTAAGGTAACAGCCTATAAATGTCCCTCTGCTTATCACAGACCTCCTCTCATTTTTGAGAAGATTTAGCTGTAAAGAGTCAGAGCCACGCTTCTCCAATGCTGGTTGGCGGACTACATCTTCTCGAAATATGTTTTATTCCTCGGACATGCAGGTTTCCTCACGATGTTTTCCTTCACCGCTGAGCACGTGGTAAATCAGCTTTCAGAGTTGCAGGCACCAGTGACACTTTAACTTTTATAAAGTTATTTTTAAGCGAGAAGCTGATACCACTGATAGAAAGTACCACGCTTAACCATAACATTATATTTACATGTGATTACAACAATTCTGGTAATAAATATGTGTCCCAAAAAAGTTTCTATTTTTAAATTAAAGAAGACATAATTTTTTCAGTGGACAATGCTAGAATCTCCATAGAACTTATGCCACACAAAACAATCGTTTACACAAATGCCGTATGGTGCGTTCTATAGCTCATTTATTATTAATAACGAAATATTTAATTATAAGCCTATAAAACTTGGATCAAAAATCACATTTACCTTAAAGTTTTAAAATAGCATCACTTGCAGTCAATAATCATTGCAGTATATAAATTCTCAGGCGCTTATATCTACACACATATACACACGTGACCGAAATCATTTTTACTCAGGTTTGATGAAAAATGCCACTGTGATCAATGACGTCGCTGGACGAGGATCTCTTGTATGGACACAGGGCTCTTCCAATTACAAAATTGGCGATAGCAATACCCGACATTCCATGCCTCAAAATATATCTATAAAAGCTAATCTGTCTAGCGAATTTGATTTGGTAACTCCACCATCTGCTTTAGATTTTTAGCATTTACCTCTTTCAACGATAACATGGGTGGCAGATTCCCTTATGTCGCTAACATACTACGGATTTTTTATCCGAAATGAAACTGACGAATGAAAATAAACCTTTAGTAGAATTATTGAATTATTACTCTTGGTCAGTTATTAATACGTTATTGAAAAACGCTGCCGGAAGATCGATATTACTTCGATGCCGAACCCCACCAAAATACCATATTACAGTCATTATATAACAACAATAACCAACAGTTCGAATACCTACAACAACTGCAGCAATATCCTAGTGGTCAGAGTACCTGACTTCTAAGCCGCGGGTCCTGGGTTCGAATCCCAGCCGGAGGCAACATTTGTGCTTAAACATAAATTGTTGGTTTTCGGGTCTGGTTGTGTTGTGATTGTCCCCGTGTTTCTGACACTGCATCGTAGCATACCTCCGATCTTATCGCATCAGCGTTACATCGAGCGCGGGTAGTTTGGGACGAGTGAGTGCCTCTGTGTTTGCGCGTACACTTGTGGCACTATAATATCTCCTGCGCAGTTGATGGCTCTCGACAGTAGTCAGAAGTTGTCGCCGTGGTCGAAATCGGATAGGAGAACATCACATCAAATCCTAATATTGAATTGATTGCATGTCTAGGTTGACTTACAGTTAATTAGAACAAATTGTTAGACCTTTCTAATAATTTGTAAAAAAAGAAACAAAAGTTTATTTGAAGCGCCCACACAGTAAACAAAACACGGAAAAATTAAATAACAAATACATTAATTTTAAATTTATGGCAATAATAACAACTATATGGCAATATAATACCTGTATTAAGAAAAAACAAACAGTAAAAAACTAAGAATGACGACTGAGGTTCAGTTGCTTGGTTTTTAAATAACACACATGTACTCCAGGTATAGATTCGCTTTATTGTAAAAATGTTGGAAGACCAATATCAATTTAGAAAAAATATTTATATCGCTATTTGAAATTTTCATACATACATAAAGTCACGCCTCTTTCACATAGGAGTAGGCTTTAGCTTCCCCAATTTTTATTAGTGTTTTCATAGAAGCTCGTCGGTCGCGATTACTTTTGACGTGGCCTTTCCTTAAAATGATTTCGATCTGATCGTGATACGTTCGCCTACGTCGACCCATACCGGCTTGCCCATTCACACTTTCCTCATAAATCTGTTACGTCAATCTTCTTTCATCCATCCTCTCTACGTGTCCATTCCATCTAAGCATCCGTTTCTCTATCTTTGTCACTACATCTTCTTCCACGCCGCAACTTTCTCTTATCACGCTGTTCCTCACTTTGTCCATCATAGTCACTCCAGCTATACTCGTATTTCTCAAACTTTTCATTACCACAGCATTAATTTAAATCGCGAATCATCCTTGGTAGGAATCGGTGTTCTTTTGCAATGGTTCTGTGACCATGTTCTGGATCATCCCTACCATTACAACGGATTTGATAAACCACAGATCCTTGCAAAAGAACACCGATTCCTACCAAGGATGATTCGCGAGGCTATTGAAATCAAAAAACATCCTAATTTCAATAGAGAAGATGGTTGGGTATTGCCACCAGCTTGGGATCCAATAATAAATAAAATTAAATCAAAAACCAAGCATACCACTGCAAGACTTCAAGACACAGTTAGCTCTTTCTGCGTAGATCGGACCCAAAAATAATAATTAAAAGCTGAAGGTACCCCAGGTTAACTATGACATCAGGACATCTGTCACCTTAGTCCTCCCGTGACCATGGGTGCTGTAAAGCACTCGAAACGCCGGGTTATAAATAGTAAAAATTAAACGCGATAAAATCCGTAAACTTAGTTTCATTTAAATGTGTAGTATTCGCGTAAATATAAGGAATCATTACACAGCATTAATGTTAATTTTATGCCAACCCGCCTGCCAAGCGTGGCAACTACGGCAACACCCCCCAAAATGAGAGCTACAAACTTTGTGGCCATCTATAGGGGAGGCCTTTGTTCAGCAGTGGACTAGAGATAGGCTGATGATGATGATGACGATGCTTCTTATATCAGACCCAACATTCACTACCGTACATAAGTGTGGTGACCAGTACTTCTTTATGTACAGCCAGTCGTGCCTTTTTAGATACTTTCTGACTACACATAAAGTTATGCAAGGCCCCATATACTAGATTCCCTGCCCACGCTCTTCGCTCAATATCACTGTAGTACTTTCCGTATCTGGTAAATTTTGAACCCAAGTATACATACTCTTTCACTTGTTTCACTCTTTCTCATTCAATCAGAACGCTGCAATATTCATACTTTCTTCTCTTTCAAAAACCATTTCTTTCGTCTTATCTACATTAATTTATTTATTATAATTTCTTTGCTTCCATCGCCTGCAACTCCTCCTCCGATGATGCTACTCGTAATATAACCTGATCATCGGCATATAGGAGGCATTTGACGGTCAGATCATTCATTCTTAATACAAACGCAATATCTTTTAAATATTTCAAGCAATTCTCTATAACTAGGTTAAACAGCCACGGCGAAGCGACACATTCCTGCCTAAATCCTTTTGCACGTGAGATAGTACTTTATACCCGACATGTCAAGGTCAAGCGATTCGGCGGTCTTCAAATGTATCACAATTATATTGCACTTATATCCTTTTTTAAAAATACTGATATCAAGAAAACACTTTAATTAATTCGTTAAAATTATTTTGAAAAATCATCTAATATTAGCAATATTAGGTGATTTTAAAAAAAATCAGTTTAAAAAAATTTCACGTAGACGTCCGGATTTTTTTAGAATTGAAATTGACGTATCGAGACAATCAGAGATAAATCATTTTGACATACACCACCACTGATTTCATAACATTTAACATTGTTTGAAAGAAATATATTGGAGTGCATAAAATATTACTATAAAAATATCCTGTGCCTTTACACTGAGCATTCAAAATGTACCGTGACGATATATACATACATAAGTTAATTTAAAAAAAAATTAAAATGCAAATTTTATCAAGCTCTCTGTCAAAAAGTGGGTTCGTATAAAATATTCTTCAACAAGTTTTCAAGATATTACTGCAAAATTAAGACTAGACCGTGCAACTCGATCCAAAGAACTAGTTAGTGATAATTTCCCGGGGGGCATCATTTTAAAGTATAAGTTACAATTTATGAAACATTTAACATAAAAATTGTAATGTACATTTCTCTTTCATAAACCGTTGTAAGATAACGACCATTCCATATTTAATGAAACATTAAGAGACATTAAGAGACATTTGTCTCTTTTTTACCTTCTAAATTATCGCATGAAATCAATATCTTTATTTCACTTAAAAGGCAGCCTCTTTACTGATAATTGTAAAGAGTGAGTGAGAGAGTGAGTTTTGTACTCGCATGAGTAAAAAGTAGATCAATCAAACAAGTGCCGAGCGGTAGACCTATTTATATATTTGACTTTTTAGACACTACTAGCATAGAGGACAGATTACATACAGAGAGGCGTCGAAGTCGTCTAGACAGGCCTATGTTGAAGGGCTATCGCGTCCCGCTCGTGTAAATTAAATATTCTTATGAAGCACCTTTAACTGTGTCAAAATATAATAAATATTACCATAAACTGAATATGGTACACACCACGTGTACTGCAAAAACGTTGAATCGAAAAAATTGATAAAAAATCGAAAAGAATTTTGATTGGCATTCCACCAATGTGCACTTTTTGCGGAATTTTCTGCGCAACTTGCTGCTGCCAGCCGTTTTTCCGGACCGATACGACTTAGGGACCTTCAAGAAAAGAGTCTATTCCTTTCTCAAGGCCGGCATCGCACCCGCGATTCCCCTGCTGTTGCGGATGTTCATGGGCGGCGGCCGCACCACGACGCGCGACCGCCGTAGAGAGCGGCGCGCAGCAATCGACAATCACACCGCTTACACACGATATACCCGTGTTCCAGGGCGGATCTCACCGCCCAGAGTTACCGACACACAAGTCGACAGTCCGAATGGAGGCCCGCAGCCTCCGTCGGACGGTCATTAGACGACTTAAAAACCTTTTAGAGATATTCTAAATCGCGCAAGCACGCAGCGAACGCGACAGTCCGAATTTCGAGGTTATTGTAAGAGTTTATTTATGTATTTATGTTTGGGTCAAACCAAACCTGGCACGCGGGCCCGTGAGCACAGTATCCGATGAAGCAGTAAAAGCCAAAAAAGGCTAACAGCAATTACATCACCGAAATTATATATGGGCGGCGGTGATTACACAACATCAGGTGAACCGATTGCTCGTTTACCGCCTTTTCTATATAAAAAAAAGAAACTGGAAAAAAATAATAATATCCTGTACTGTATCTCTCATCCATAAAAATACTTTGACAAAATTAAATGTGCCCGATTAATAATTTACAGGCAATTTTCATTGCTCGAAACTTCACTGGATTTTTACTGCTCATAAGCCGACACGTTATATTCAGATTGAATTTTTACGACAGTGGAGTGCTTGCTAACAAAGGGAAAAAGTTATAAACAGTCAAATGACCCCTGAAGCGAAATAGCAATTTTCTCTTTTAAATATTACTGAGAAAACACTGAGAGATAATCGCTGGGCATATGAGTCTTAAGAACTGATGTCTCAGGATGACCGGCGCCGAGTGGTGTCACACAGACGTATTCTAAGTGACGCAGCATTTGTAAGGTGGTGAACGTTTTGCTCGTCTCGTCGCTTTAGCCAATAATTGCTTGATAATATTTAGATAACAATTATTTTAAATATTTGGAGCAAATGAATTTTGGGGCTTAATTTTTGAAGCCGCGGTAGCTTAGGGACCGGAACCGGCCTTAAACACGAAACACGACCCGGGAACCGGGGGCCTTAAACATTGTACGCGAGTGACCTGAGTTAGATCCCAGTGCCGGCAGCGGCACCTATAAAATTGTTCTGCAATTTTAAGAGCTCATTTACCTCGTGCTCAGCGGTGAAGGAAAATATCGTGAGGAAATCTGTATGTCCAAGGAATAAAAATATTCCGCCAACCTGGAGTGGAGCAGGGTGGCGGACTACTCGGCTCCATAACCGTCTCAGAAATGGGAGAAGGCCTGTGCACTATGCTCAGCAGTGGGACATTTATACGACCTAACTTTATTACTTTTATTTAAATTTTGGATTATCAATTTTCCCTTAAGAAGTATATAGAAACGTTTGACGGCTCAACGATGAACTTCAACCATTATCCAATAAGCTAATACGCAATTGCAGTATTATTAAAAGATTACGAAAATAACACAGACAGACGCTTGTACTTAATTTATGTGTTTGATGTTAGATCATGATCGTTGCTAACTTTCATACAAAGAAAACTAACTATTTTTATGGCTATCATTAATTCAAAGTCACCCTAAAATAACTTTATGACTGACATGATCTACCAACGATGTCAGGATATCACAAAATCTCATGAAAAGGGTGAAAATCTACGACAGAACTAACCGCCATCGATGTACAGATCTGCAAGATCTGCAAAGCACAAATCGTCTTATAGTCTTATCGCCAGCCTGCCGACCAAACTTGGCATATAATTTTTATTTTACTTACAGACGATTAGGAGATAAGAACGTAAGACGATAAGAAGTGCTTAGGCTTTTATCATCAGCGCAGCAGTTGGAAATGATGACTCCCAGACGCAACCGCCAAGTTATGAAAACTTAACAAACACACTGTATGTGCCTATAATGTTTGAGGATTTTTCTCGATTTCGAATCAATTCGGTGAATATACATAAAAAAATACATACAGACGAACATAAAACCTCCTCCTTTTTTGAAAGTCGCTTAACTATAACTAGTAGACTCCGCAACTAAGTTAACCGGTTGGAGAAACTGGAAGATATAATAAGTAATAAAAAAAGTTGCGCAGACATTCTGGAAAACGCGAAATGAAACATAGAAATACGTGAAAGAAAACTAAGGAAGTGCCAAGAACCACAAATGGGTTGCAGTTATGCCAAGAGCTTATACTCCGCTAAAAATAGAATCTGTCCGCCATTTTGCAGTCTGATATTACGAACGATCGACTACCGAGTAAGGAAAAACGACTTTTCGCTTTCTGTACACCGTTCCCTCGATAAGATGTGCATTACTCGCTCTCTCGGGTTACAACAAATCGTTGCCGTAACCCTCGTATCGAATTACCCCTACGGAACCCGAATCCTCGTAACGAAGGGGTTTGATTGAACTGTTTGTTATTTTCTTGTTAAATTCTTTAGTTACAAACATTGCGTATGAAGTTCCGTTAAACAAATTTGTACTTTTATTTAGAAAACAAAAGATCACGTTCTTTATATGACGAATAAAGTTTCGATTTATGATGGATAGATTAAAAACTTAACTTGCCGTGTGGTAGCGACCTAAGAGAATCTACCACCCCATCTCGTCCCGTGGGTGTCGTAAAAGTCGACGGAGGGAAAATTAAAACCAGGAGTTGGGCAGCATCGTCTTCCTGGAACATCAAAATAAATAAACTGCGGTTGCCAACCTGCCTGCCGACGGTGGTAACTATGGCAAAATTCCCCCAAAATAAGAGCTACAAACTTTTGTGGAAATCTATGAGAGAGGCCTCTGTTCAGCAGTGGATTTGTAATAGGCTGAAATTAAACCGATATATCTTAATTGTAAAAACAGGCGCATTTTTTTTTATTTCTCAGACCTGTTTCCTCCGGATGTTTTCCTTCATCGCCGAGCGCGTGCTAAATTTATTTATTTTAAAGCGGACTCCCTGCCCGTGCGCTGCAACATATATAAATCACTCAATATAATTCATTTATTATTATTAACGGTCTTACGCCAAGAAAATATTTAATATAAATTTTTAGAACTATTTCATTTCCGTGAATATTTTGGACTACTACGAGGCCAATTACTTATAATTTCCCAAGAGCGTCGACTCGAGTTTCTGCATTTTAAAGCATATAATTTTTCTCTTCAAAAAACTAGCTTACACACTAGTATAACTAAAACGAATATATAAATATTTGATCACAAAAAAATGTTAAGATAACCGCCTCATTATAGTATAGATTGTAAGTTTAAGAGAGGCATATTTTAATATAGAAGATTTACAACGATTGTGCTAGATGTTAAATATACGAGTAGCTTAGATTATGTCGGAGCAATAGTCGGTGGCGGGTGTCGCCGCCCGGCTGCAGATTAAACAAATATTACCCTGTGATAACGCAAACTTCTAACTCTCATAGAGCTGGCCGGAACGTTTTCTTTACATTTTTTTTTTGGTTATTAACTATAACACACTGTCTTTTTTAATTTATAAGTAATATATTTATAAGTATTATTTCTGATATTCTTACGAAATTATTTTAAAAGATACTGGTGGTAGGATTCCTAAGCAGGAATCCGTCTGGGTAGGTACCACCCCAGGGCCAGTTATTCTGTCGTGAAGCAGTAGTGTGCAAACATAACTGTGTTTCGGTTTGAAGGGCACTGAGAGCTAGCGTAATCACTGAGCATATGAGACTTAAGAACTCGTGTCTCAGGGTGACGGGCGCAGTGTGGCATCACACAGAAATGTTCTGGGTGACACAGCATTTGCTATGGGCAGACGTTGCACTTACCATAAGGTGAACATTTTGCTCGTTTCGTCACTTTATCAAATAAAAAAAAATAAAAAAAAGCTGTGATGGGTAATTATCTTCTCCTGGTACCTTCGACCACGGCGTCCTCGTCTTCCCTATTCGGATGTAACGTCTATGCCATTAAATCTCAAGAACGTTCGGAGGTAGTGTCAACGACATTGGACAACCACAAATATACCTAGATCCGAAATCCAAGTGGAAATATGTACAAAAACACAAGCTGTTGGTTTTCGGGTCTGGTTGTGTTGTGGTACCCCCAGTCTCTCTAACACTGCATTCTAGCCTACTCCCGATTTGGACGCGGTTAGATGAGGACGAGACTGTGTTGGCGCGTATACTTGTGGCACTATAATATTTCCTGCGCGGTTGATAGCTTGCGACATCACTGCGGCCTATAGACATCTACATTTCATTCAAGATGACGAGTTGGCTCGTTTTCATTTCTCGAGTCTACGGATACTATTTTTTTTAGAAATAACGATACCCGCCAGGATTTCTTCTGCATCGAGATTGCGTTTTTACAGACAAATTTTCACATGCAAAACACAATGAGGCCCGAAAACCAACAATTTGTATTTTTGCACAAATTAATGGGATTCGAACCCACGACTTACAGGAAATGAAAGCGTGGTTTTACCCTAATCATCACGTGTTTGCTACATAAACAGTTTTTAAGCCGATTAAACCATACGCGGCGTAGCACAAGGAATATTTGTAAAGCGTACAGATAGTAGTTCCTGGGTTCCTTTATTTTGGCGTATGAAACTCTTAATGGGATCAAATGAAACCGATCACGAAACCAACCAGAGTTACAGAGTTGCAGAATGCAGAAATGTCCTGCCCCCTGGTCAGGACATTTCTGCATGTGGAATTTATGTTTGTAAAACGCACCCACAATACAGGAGATAACCACTGCAAAGCAAAGTTTTTTTATAAAAAAAAAGAAAAAAGAAGGCATCCATCTACTCGTGGGTTGTACCACCGCAGGGACAGTTATTCTGTCGTGAAGCAGTAGTGTGCAAACATTACTGTGGTTCTGTCTGAAGGAGACGGAAAAATAGTGTAATCTAGGCATATGAGACTTAAGAACTGATGTCTCAGGGTAACGATCGCATTGTGATGACACACAGATATATTCTGGGTGACACGTCACTGTCTCTTATAAAAAAAATAGCTCCAAAAGTAAAATAGCCCCAACAATAGATTACGCAATTTATTTGGTGAATTTTAGTAATGAAGTATAATAATTAACTCCATAGATTTGATCAGTTCTACAACTTTCTTAGGTCTGTGTTACTCTACCGGCTTTTGGCTCGTAATATCCAGCAATATCAATACTGGGAGTCGAACCTGAGAAATGAGCATCGAGTACGTCTCTCCGCCGCAGTCCCCCCTCTCACCAATATTATTGCAAGTGTACTATGCAGTAGACGGTTATCAACCTCCTTCCTGCTCGGATCAAATGAAGATCGCACTTGAAGATAAATAGAAATCTGCCGTATGTTTTAGTAAATAAAACTTGTTTTAGAGTACTGAAAGTTTTCGTTTCATTGTAAGTTGTTACTCGTTCTAGAAGTTATGGCTATATCGTGACCGCAGTCAGCACTCATTTCCTTACTCATGTTTTTTTTTAAAAGTCTAAGAATACATTGTTTGATATAATTGATAGCTTCATCTTCGTGATTTAATTAGATTCGTTTATTTATAAAGTTATAAAATATTAACTAAAATTAATTAGTAAAAAAGAGAAAGAGAATAAAATAATTAAAAATTAATTGGTGTCACTTACATAGTAATCTCGAATCGTTTGTTAGTTATAAAAATCTGAAGACACCAACAACCACAAATCATATGATTTCATATCGACAGAACAACAGCTGCAGTAGAAGTAAGTAAAGTCGCAGCTCATTTTTGTTTTATTTATTTATTATGACACATCAAGAGCCATTACATACAAAACATTGTTTGAAAGCTAAAATTATAAATCTAAATGTATTCTTATATCTGTATCTCAGGAGTATGCAATTGTAACTATCATTTATTGTGAAAATTTAATTTTCATACCGATGAGATCGTAAGAACCAGCTCTACATGTTGGTACAATATTTTCAAAAACAGCTAATGTGATATAAAATGTTCATTTCATAGACTTTTACGTAAATAATATGACACATTTAAAACTGGCGTCGCTTGCTCTCAATAAATTTAAGCCTGTGCCGTAAAATTTGTATTTAGTCGTTTACCCGTTAACCTCTAAGACAGACATGAAAGTCAATTACAGATGTGTACAACATACACTTTATCATAAAGGCATGTTAACTAAGGACATGTTAGTTAAAGTCTTTCAATCAAAAAGTTCAAATTTTTTATTGAACAAAGACTTCATAAAATGGTTATTATAATATTAAAGAATACATAGATGATGATAACCAGTGGGAATGAAGTGATCGCTGCCAAGCTATTTCTAAATCTTTATAATACCACTGTACATCATTTTTAAAATGACAAAAAAATATTCCGCTGGATTTCTTTCTGCTTCCTAAAAGGACAGAGGCTTTTTTGCGAACCAGTATAGTTAAAAAAAATGACTTTCAATAAATATTATGTAAATAATCTATTTGGAATAAAAATTTGTTCTATTCTATTCTATTACGTTTTATTGTTATACATAATTGATTGCACTCAGCGCATATTCTAGTTACGGTTTTGGAGCCGGTAAGAATATAATACGGCGGTGCAAGTCGTTGCGCAGTAATTTTATTCATATATATAATTACAACATTAACATACAACACACATAATAAAGTGAGAGTTAAAAAAGATAAAACAAAATTATTTTTAAATATTTATAAGATGAGACCAAGAAGACATTGGAGTCTGGAATGTCTTGGAATATTAATAACTAAGGTATAATAAAGAGGTAATTTGGTTATAAATGCGCGACACAAAAATATACTCAACAGATAATATTATATATATATATATATATATTGTTGTTAAATACGATATTTTTGAATCAGAAATCAATGAAGAAATTCATTACAAATTGATCCCATATTTTTTTAAAGACTGTATAGTTTTTGAACCACAGTTTCTTGCATAGTGATGTAATCAGGATACAATATATATCTTTACATAACAACGAGGAAAATAAAGAATGGCGAACAATCAAGCAAGGTTATTTAAATGGAACGCCTGTTCAAAAACACGCTCGCGCTAAATGGGTTCGTTTAAAAGTAAGGGAGCGCAAAAATCTAATTTCCTGGGCTGAAGGAGGCGCAGACGAACTGATAACGCGAGTGTGCTCCGCCTCGCCCGCCATTTTAAATGGCACGCGTGGTAAAGTATCTGCGCATCATCAAATACAACCAGTCTTGCAGAATTGGTGTTAACAGCTCGACTTTGATATACGCAGTTAAATTGTATGTTCTTCACGTTCTTTCGTTTGTGTCAAATAAAAAAAGAAAAGAAAATATTTCTTTGCATTAAAGTTCACAAAAAAATTAAAAACACGTAAAAGTTCGAATCAATACAAGTAGTGAAATCGTTCTTTTTAAAGCATAATAATACTTCTCAAAGTTTATTATTGCCTCTAGTTACTGATTACCATAGATGTACTTTTTATTTGACAAATGTGTGGTCTAGTGGTTAGGGTTCCTGAATTCTACGCTGCTGGTCCTGGCTTCGAACCCCAGCCGAAAACAACATCTGTACAAAAACATTAATTGTTGGTTATGGAGTCTGGTTGTGTTGCGATTGCCCCGTGTTTCTGACATTGCCTATGATGTTATCGCGTGAGCGTTTCATCGGGCATGAGTGAGTGACCCTGTGTTTGCGTGTACACTTGTGACACTATTATATGTCCTATTATATGTCCTATATACGAGTACATACAGTTACGCCTTTGTCTCATATGAGAGGTAGGCAGAGACCACAAACGTAGCCTCCCACGGGAACGAGACGTGACGAGTAGCGAACGTCGCCGCCATTTTGATACAAGTCAAAAAATTCTTACCTCCCTTTGCGTTCCCACGAGTAATATAGTGACAGCATTGCATGTTATGGTGTTATTCTGCACGAATAAAGGCTAACTTACGTACAGTAATACCTTAGTCGCGTCTTACGACACCTAGGTAGGAAAGTGGTAGGCGCTACTCTGCCGGACATCTATCGGCACCTCCTGTGCAGTTTAAACGTCTGAGAGTATTCGGTAGTTGTCAACGTGGTCGGAAATCGGCCAGGAGGACATCATTTTTTATTTGAGATGCGCTGCCCCAGTGTGGGCTGGTAGAATTTACACGTCCACGAAATATTTTTGAAGTAAAATTTCTTAGGACGCGATGTGAGCAAAACTTCACGGTTTTATTTGAGTGCAACGTTTTTACCACGTGCTCGACGGTGAAGGAAAACATCGTGAGGAAACCTGCATGTCTGAGAAATAAAAATAAAAAAATATATTTCGAAGACATGTGCAGTCCGCCAACCCGCATTTGACCAACGCGGCGGATTCTTCCGACCTCCAAAAACCCTCTCAGAAATAAGGCCTAAGTTCAGCAGTGGGACATTTATAGGCTGAAACTTTTTACTTTTTAACCAACATTTTTGGTAAATTTATGTTTATTCGCTTTTGTTTCAATCAAATCCATTACATATATCCATTACAATCAATGCGTAGATCTCGCCGCATTGGTCTTTTTAATTTAAGTTTGTAATTTGCAATGTTAAGAGCATTGCGTTTTATAAAAAAAAGATTTTTCTTTTTCTTTTTAAGCTTTTTCTGAAATGTTCATAAAAAAGTTCACGTTCTTGTAAATGACAATTATTCAAAGACACGAAAATATTGAAAAGTAACACAACTTAAATATATAAAATTGCGAATGATGATTCACAAAAATCTTGAAAAAGCCTGCGTAAAGCTGAGGTACAACATCTTTCAGCCGGCCGAGCATTGCGTGCTTGACTCGCAAGCGAGACAAGTGCCCAGTAATGGATATCTATTAGCCTCAGACGCACGACTTAAGATAGGGTTGCTCCTGCACAGAGTTGTTCATAAACTTGTTAAACAAGTCTAGTCAAAGTTGATTATCTCCTAGCGAGTTCCCAACCTCGTTGACAACTTCCGAATACTGTCAACTGCGCAAGAGATATTATAGTGCCATAAGTTAACGCCGAAATATAGTGGCACACGCTCGTCCTAATTTACCCACGCCCAATGTAACGCTCTCTAGATAGGTACCACCGCAGGGCTAGTTATGCTGCCGTGAAGCAGTAGTGTGCAAACATTACTGTGTTTCGGGTTCAATGGCACTGAGAGATAGCGTAATCACTGGTCATATGTGGCTTTAACACTGATGTCTTAGAGTGACGAGCGCAGTGTAACGTCACACAGAAACATTCTGGTTGACAAAGCATTTGTTATAGACAGACGTTGCACTTACCATCAGGTGAATGTTTTGCACGTTTCGTCACTTTATCCAAAAAAAATCAAAACGCCATGTATATATCTATATATGTATGCGTATTTTTGCTTAACATGTATGTAGTCCTATACTATTCATCCGATTGCGAAGAAATTTTGAAGAGTTATTGTATGCATTCGCTCAAATGAGTTCATGGTCGACTCCCGGTCTGGCACCTCTAAAATTGTTGTGCAATTTTAAGTGCTGATTTACGACGTGCTCAGCGGCGAAGGAAAACATCGTGAGCAAACCGGCATGTCTGAGAAATATAAATACTCCGAACATGGGAGTATTACACACCGTTGTACTGTCTGATTAATCTTATGATGATGTGTAGGAAAGTACAGAACCGATCATGTTATAAATGACTGATGCGCAGAAGACCGAACAACTTTCGCATTAAGGAGAAATTAATAATTTAACATAACACGTCGGCGTTGTTTTAATAAAAAATGTATACCTCATGAAAAAAAAAGGATATAAGTAATCCGAAAAACAATTTTTAAGGCGTTATATTAACCGCGAAGTAGTTTGCACAAAAATCACTTAATAGGTTTGACGATAAAATAATAATAAGATAGGTAAAGAAAAAATGTTTATATGTGTAAACATACTGCTGAAAACCCCGGAAGAATCCGTCATGCTACACTCATACGGATTGGCAGACATCACATGAGATGATCTCTAAACATTTTTTATTTTTAGTTTTTTCCGCGATGTTTTCCTTCACCGCCGAGCCTGACGAATTGTAATTAACAATTTTTGTGATGCAGATACCGGATATAGACACAACCTACGTCACTCACGTATTATGAGATGAAAATAAAATAACTATACTAAATACTCCTTAGCTCAGCAGTATTTTGTTGTTAAATAATTTGCTGAATTGAGCTCGCCATTCGACAATTTGTCTCTCTGTTGGAAAAGTTACAGGAATATTAGTAATATAAGCACTAAATATGAAGTGCCGATAGATGTTAAATACAAAGGTTTCATCATAACTGCATCTATTTATACTTGCACAGGTAATCCTACCCTGCTGTATAATCACTCTACATCGATCACTGTTGTAGCGTCCCATGTCCGCCAACTCTCAGAAATAAGAAGGGGCCTGTGCTCAGCAGTGGAACGTTTATATGCTGTTTCTTTTACTTCAAACAAATTACAAAATATTATTAAAGAGGCATTGAAACACATGCCGAGCATAAGCTAGTATGTACATAAAATGTAATTAACCTAAATAATTGATTTCATTTGTATTTGAATTCCAAAACTAATTTGAAACTGTGTTTAATTACAAGAAAGCTGTGTTAATAATATATGAGAACCAATTTTATATTTGCTTATGGTAGCCATAAACTCGATTACACGAGTAATAATGGATGTTGTAATATTTGACCAATAATATATCCATTCATTAATTAGTATAGATATTTCGGACGGAGTAATTAGTTTCAAATCATCGATAACATGAAACACTTTAATTTAAAAAGTGTTTTTTTTATTCGCATATAAGCTTTTGTAGTGAGTGGCAGCCCTATTACTCTATCACCCCCATCCATTACGGTGATTTCCGACACGCGGCCCTGACGCTGCGTCACGGCCACTTTCAGCAAGATCAAAGAATCTATTTTATGCTCCTCAGTGGCGCTTAAAAGCCAGGTAAATATTGTCACGCTCTTTGCTTTCCACGACAAAGAAAAGGTTGCATACAATTAATTTAGACTGAAATGAAAAGATTAAAAAACCTTTTGTGAAAATTTGTAAACCACACATAAATTATCTCAGGATATTTTTGTATTGCAGCTTTGCAGAATGACAACGAAAGAAAAGCAAGAAGCAGTTCTTTATTAATGGTAAGTACATTTATTTAATATGTTGCATATTGACACTTTTGTTATTTTTTTTTTTAATTTTTAAAACATAATCAAATCTTTATGGCACGTTTGACTAATAGTACGATGATATAGTGGTGGTAGGATTGTTATGTAGACATCTGTCTAGGTAGGTACCACTGCAATGTCAGTTATACTGCCGTCAAGCAACCACGTGCAAACATTAATGGGTTTCGGTTTGAAGGACCTTGACACCTAATGTAATTAATGGGTATCTAAGACTTAAGAACTGATGTTTCAGGGTGAGAAGCTCAGTGTGATGCCACACAGGAATGTTCAGGGTGACCCATCATTTGCAATGGGCAGATGTTGGACTTACCATCAGGTGAAGAATTTGATTGACTCATCAATTTCTTCCACAAAAAGTCTTGTAGTCTTTCAGATAGTATTTATTTTCTATGATATACTATCAGATAGTATATTTTTTCTTGCTAATCAGAGCACTGATTAAAAGTTAAGGAAAAACTCTTTAAACTAGACCTTAAATGTAATATCTGTTACACAAACCACGACTTTCTAACTCACATTTGTTTATGGAAGTGGCGGGTGGGCAAGACTTACCTGATGGCAAGTGTTACGTTATGAAACGATGCCCCACAGTAGGATTCCAGCGGTCAGATTACACTTCTACGCCGCGGGTTCTGGGTCAAAACCCAGCCGGAGCCAACATTTGTGCTAAAACACAAATTGTTGGTTTTCGCGTCTTGTTGTGTTGTGATTGTTCCTACTACCTGCATCCTATCGCATTAGCATTGGGCGCGGGTAAGTCGGGACGAGTAAGTGCCTCTGTGTTTACGCGTACAATTGTGGCACCGTAATATCTCCTGCGCAGTTGATCGCAAACGTTTACTTCTCGCCCGTTTGAGAGACTTCACTCTACCACTCCATCTAATCCCGTGGGTATCGTAAAAGTCGACAGAGAAAATTAAAACCTGAAGATGGGCAGCAGCATCTTCATAAATAATACAGCATAAATAAACTGCGGTAGACAACCCGCCTGCCAAATTAAGATCTACAAACTTTTGTGGCAATGTATGGGGTGGGGGGTTATGTTCAGCAGTGGACTAGTGATAGGCTGAAATGATGATGCAGTCTCGCGGGATTCCTTTCCACGAGCAGTTTGTAATCCGTGCTAAACATCATATACAAAGCAAGTGCACCGCAGCGCTATTCGATGTGGCAAAAGCATTCGACAATGTCTGGCACAACGGGCTCATATACTAGTTATATGAACTATGTGTGCCGCATCGTCTCGTACCCATCATATGAGATTATCTAGGCAGTCGAACCTTTCGTTACCGTGTCAAAGGGGTGCGATCTCAAGCAAATCTCATCGGTGCCGGCGTACCTCAAGGCGAAGTCTTAGGTCCCGTGCTTTATACCCTCTACACCAACCACATACCGCACACCAGCGATGTCGAACTCGCCCTCTTCGCAGACGACACATGTCTCTATGTGTCTGGACTTAATCCAGATACCATCACTAAGCGCCTCCAATCCACAGCACGAACCCTAGGGAACTGGTTTCGGGTATGGAGGATCAAGGTCAACCCAACCAAAAATGCAGCAATGTACTTCTATCGGCGTATTAAGTCATATCTCCCTACCATAGAGCTACTTCATCTTCCAATCCGCTGGGAAAAGACAGCCAAATACTTAGGCGTCATACTCGACTCAAAACTCACCTTCGGTCCATACATTACCCGCGTACGGCTTTCTTCCTCGGCCAATTACACCCTCTACTAAATAAAAATAGAAAAATATCCCTACGTAAAAAAGTGACGTTATACAAAGTTTGTATTCGGCCAATCTTTATATACGCAAGCCCCATATTTGCACATACATAGCGACGTCATATTCACCGACTTCTGGTTATACAGATTCGGTTAATGCGCAAGGCCACGGGTGGTTCCTGCGTAATGTTAACTTTTTTTAACGATTTTTGGCCTGCCTACCATAGTCAATACCTAAAGTTGAACCCCCGCCGATATTTTGACTCTGCCATCACGCACCCAACCGGCTGGCTGCAAGTGCCGCCACATACAACCCTCTCGCGTATGACCAAAGTTCGACTCGCGGAAAAAGGAAACCGAAGCACGTCCTCGAGGATCCGGACGACGCGACCACTGGGGCTCATGCTCTGACATACACACGCAACACAATCACGTTCATACCACCCGCGCTGTTGGCGGTGGCGTATCAGACAAACTTATTCGCAATACCGTCGCATCTCAAGCTGGTTTTTCCCTACTAGTAATATCATAAATAGATGCGTCGCTGGAGTTGAAACGCATTCCGAAGTAGGGGCCAGCCAGCCCCTAGGACACCTTCGTGTCAGTTACTGTTGCGCACAGGATGACGGTCCAATCCGAGGTCCCCTGTCGAGACCTTTGCGCTAGTCATTCACAAAAAAAGGTTTCGGCTAAGTGCCCTTAGCGCTCGGCCACTTTTTAATCCGGTGAAGCTGTCTAACGGTGAACATCAGTCATAAAAACATAATCGCCATAGTCGAAATCGGTCAGAAGAACGTCATCAGTAATATCAAAAAAAAAACAATTTCATTCAAAATCATCTGATAATAGATCCCAAAACACCGTCACCATCACTGACACCAATCGATTGATATTAACGAAAAGAGACGCAATCAAATCAAATCAGCTAATTGGGACTATCACAGATTTCTAGAACAATGGAAAGCTTTTAACGAATTAGACGGTTCGCTTTTTACAGTGAAGATATTCTCGGTAAGCCGATGTTATTTACTGTAATTACTCGCGACGTAAGTAAGGATTGTTGTTTGGTGCAAGTGATAGGCGAAAGTCCTTTTTTTTCTTACTATCCTTATCCCTCAGACATGCCGGTTTCGTCACGATGTTTTCCCTCACCGCTGAGCAAGTGGTAAATCAGCACTTTAAATTGCACCGGGATCAAAGGACCTCCTCAGCTACCTCAGCTCTGTGATATTAACGAGAGTAGATATTAAATAAATCAGTTATCCCCCCCCCCCCCCTATTTTGCAATAGTTGCAATGCTTGGCAGGCGGGTTGGTAACCGCAGTTACTTTATTCAGAAGTTACAGGAAGATGCTGCTGCCCATCTCCTGGTTTTCATTTTTCCGTCTGTCGACTTTTACGGCACCCACGGGATGTGTTGGGGTGGCAGATTTTCTTAAGGCGCCACCACACGGCACCACAGGAAATATTACAGTGCCGAAAATATCAGCAAACGTACTTACAATATTGTCTTTGGTATCAGCGTAAACAGAGGCTTTGACTATTCCTCACCTCGTTTCCGATGTCCGTGTCAGGGACACGAAGATTAATAATTTGTGTGTAGCCTGGTGCTCGTCTTTAATTTCATAGTAAGCGAGTAACCTGGGTTCGATCCCCGGTGCCAGCACCTCTAATATTGTTGTACAATTTTAAGTGCAGATTTACCACGTGCTTAGAACATCGTGAGGAAACCTGCAGGTCCGAGGAAAAGAAATATTTCGAGGACATGTGAAGTCCGCCAACCCGCATTGGAGCAGCGTGGCGGATTCTTCCTAGCTCCAAACGTCTTCCTCCACCCTCTCAGAAATGAGAGGAGGCCTGTGCTCAGTAGTGGGACATTTATAGGCTGAAACTTTACTTTACTTTTTACTAATATTGACCTTGACTGAGATTCGAACTTAAGCTCGACTCTTCACGCATTGACCGGGAAGAATCTTGTCCGGCGACTTACGGCTCACGGAACACACACGCATACAAGGTGACAGACGTTGTTTGTGTCTTGTTGCTGGACTACGAATTCTTTTCTTTGTATAGTGCCACAAATGTACGCGCAAACACAGAGAAACTCACTCAACCAACCTTACCCGCGCTCGGTACAACGCTCAAGCGACAATATCGAAGATAGGCTATGATACAGTGTCAGAGATACTAGGACAGTCACAGCACAACCAGACTTAAAACACAACAATTTGTATTTCCGCACAAATGAAGGCTCCGGCTGGCAGTCGAATCCACGAGCCGTGGCATATTCAGGTCAGGTATTCTAACCACTCGGCCATAACGTCATATAAGTTATACAGGTATAATACAATTAGACTAAAATCGAATCCGAAATGTCCGATTTTTCGCACACACAACACATTCATCCATCTCACCATTTCCTCCAAAAAGGTTAGAGCGATGCGTGTCGATTGACCGGAAATAGTAGCGGCATGTATTTACAACTTCCGCCCCGGGGTTGGCGGGAAACCAATTAATAACCTTTATGGCTTCCGGTGTTGGCGTCTCGCTCAATTAGTACGGTCGTAAAAATCTTCACGGCTGATTGGAATCGGCGATGGGCAGAGCCTAAATGCTACGATATATGCCCAAATAGTATTGGAAAACAATTACAACGTTAATAAATGGGAACGTTCTTGACGTGAAATAAAGTAAAATAATTTTATACACGTTTTTCTAAAAGAAAAAAATTACGAGCAATTCGTTCAGCTTATGGTTAATGCAACGTCTGGCCATAACAAATGCTACGCCACAGAGAAATGTTCTGGGCCCGTCATCGCCACTTATGAACTGATGTCTCAATCAGTTCATAAGTCTCATATGCCGAGTAATTATACTACTCCAAAACACAGTAAAGTTTGCATAAAAACCAGTAATGTCTTTAATTCTTTTTACTTTTGACTTCATCTACCGTTATCTTCACACCTGTAATTTGGGCTCGACTTATACTATAATCTATCTATATATATTATATGTCATAAGTACTTTTGAGTCGAAATATCTCCCTCAATCCTGTATCAAAATAAAGGTTTGATACGACATTTTCAAAAAACTAACATGCATGTCAGCTGTTGGTTACAGTTATTTAGGTACATTGTTGAAATAAGTTAGATGGCGCAATCTGTTTACGATACTGTGCAAATCGCACAGGTCAAGCTAGTGGCTACATAATATTGATTTATATTTTTCAAATTTAAGACATTTGACGCCCACATGGCTTTGGTCAAAATACCCGACCTCCGGCCATGGCCAATATCCACGCAAAAAAACACAAATATAAATAAAACTAGATTTTACGGATTTTATCGCATTTACTATTTTCTTTTTATAACCCGTCGTTTTTACGATTTACAGCACACCTGGTCCAGTAACGTAACGTTAATTCGATATTATCGGGGAAGGATCATATGCTGTGCCATAGACAACAATCGCAATACAGCCTGTCCCGAAAAACACTTTGTTTGTTGCACAAAAATAGTGATTCGATACCAGAACTCTTGACTCAACAGGCAGGTGCGCCAATTTAATTTAAAATTGAATGACATTAAAGAGATGAGCCTTAAAACGATACTTCCGACACCATTTAATACTACAGTCCCATAATTTACGAATTCGCACAACTTCATCTCATCCCCCTATCTCGATATCACACTCAGACGATACTAGAACGGTAACACCATCCATCAAAGCGATAAGAAAGCGATGCATAGGTAGTATCAGAGATTTCAACGTCATTGTATTGGCTTGTACATCAGTAGTGTGGTTAAAGCTCGACTGGCGGTAATTCAATGAGAACGGCGCGGTGGGACCGGGGCGCGTTTGTGGAAGCCCCCACAAATCTACTTAGAGGGCTCTTTGTATTGACTATCGCGGTGTACTCGAAGCTACGAAGGCGCGTGATTCTTTTATAATAACGTTTTATATTATTCCATTTCAACGGATACCGGAACTTTATTGAGTCGATTGCGTAGCTCACTACCTTCCCTGTTATGTGTACGCGGCTGTATTATATAACAATACAGTCCGGCTTCTTGCTATTCATAAAATATTTAGGAAAGTATATGTGGATTTTATATGTTTCACCTCACCATCGAAACCTTCCACTCACATAAGATTTAAAAAATACAATTAATAATTAAAGCAGCGGGTTTTTCTGGACCAATACGATTAGGCACCTTGAAGAAAAGAGCCTATTCCTTTCTAAAAGGCCGGCAACGCAACCGTAATTCAACTGGCATTGCGGATGTTCATGGGCGGCGGTAATCGCTTACCATCAGGTGAGCCGCTTGCTCGTTTGCCCCCCTTCAATTTTTTTTATTTATATATTCTTTCAGAATTATTGTTCATATTCAAGGTGACCATTGTTGGAATTAAACTTCGCGGTCGTGCCGCAGGTGCGTTCAAAAGCTTTTAACTTATTTTTTAGATAAAACAGCTTTTTTTGAAAGAGCATCTTTTTGGTTATTTGTCTAAAGTCTATTTTTATTATATTGTGTTACATTTACGATTCAACTACTTTTTTAAAATAATTATTTCAGTTTGAAGGGTACTGTATCTAGTGTGCAAACATTACTGTGTTTCAGTCTGATATATGAGGGTGACGGGCGCAGTGTGCTGTCACAGAGAAATGTTCTGGGACACAGCATTTGTTATAGGCAGACGTCGCACTTAAGATCAGGTGAAAATGTTTGCCCGTTTCGCACTTTAATAATTGCAGAAATGTGATCAATGTGGTAACTTAACATACTAACTTCCTTATAAATGCCTTTTACGTGTCAGTAGCAACCAAAATATATACTGCGAAATTTGGCTTTAGCCGATCTTATTTTAAACTGTAGCATATATGACGACCGCGTGGCCTAGTGGTTAGCGTACCTGACTTCTACGCAGCGTGTCCTGGCTTCGAATCCCAGCCGGAGTCAACATTTGTGCAAAACACAAATTGTTGGTTTTCGGGTCTGGTTGTGTTGTGCATGTGAAATATATTACCCACGATACAATGTATATGATAATATGCATCGTTTAAAAAAATATAGTTTTTTTAAACGAATTTGAAACGAAATTAAATCCTGTTAATAACTCTAACAAAGATTGTTAGAAATTGATCCAATCACCAGGGATGGTTCAAAACAAATTGGAGTGGTGGATCCGGTCCTGCGACTTTACCTTTCCATTCCTTAGTTCCTTTAATGGTTAAAACTCAGTACATGTAAACCCAGAAAAACACTTGTAGTATTACACGACTTTGTATATAGTTTCTGCCTATAAATGTCCCACTACTGAGCACAGGCCTCCTCTCATTTTCTGAGAGGGTTTTGGAACTAGGAAGAATCCGCCACGCTGCTCCAATGCGGGTTGGCGGACTTCACATGTCTTCGAAATATTTTTTATTCCTCAGACATGCAGGTTTCCTCACGATGTTTTCCTTCACCGCCGAGCACGTGGTAAATCAGCACTTAAAATTGCAATTAACAATTTTTAGTGGTGCCGGCACCGGGAATCGAACCCAGGTCACTCGCGTACTAAGTATATATACAAATGTAATTTGGTAAGTCTGTTGGAGATTAATAAGTTTGCCCGATCACCGTGAAAGTTGGCACATATGTGCATTTTTCAAGGATTTTATGCCATCCACATTGTTGTAACTCGCCACTGGATGGCGCTGCAGCACATCCACTTCTGTACCGTTCAACCGATCGCCACGAAAATTGTTATATGCATGGCAGTAATTAAAATTTCTAATTCCGTAGTGTTACGAGTAGCAATTACCATAAGGTGACTCGCTCGTTTTTGTCAATTATTAAAAAAAAATAACATTATCGAATGTCGTATTTTTAGTCCTAAAAATGTTTGTACATTACTTAAAGATTTTTATGGTTCACCATTCGTACATCATTGAATATCGCTTATGCGCCCGGGGGCCAGTAATGACATTGCCGAACGATAGGCTCACCCCCCCCCCCCCCCTTCTCTTCGCTCTCTGGAGACTTTTATCGAAAATGTTACTGACATAACACAAGTAAAAGCCTCTCCGCATGTTAGTCCGCGTTGTATATAAAATTATCGTATACAAAATATCACTTAGTTTTTTTAAACTGGGAATAACTACGCTATAGAAATAATGAAGACGTTATTTTAATATATATAAATATAACGAGCAGCGTGCGGGATGTCTAGTACTACGATCGCCAATCCGCAAATCGAAGGCCTCTTACAATTTATTAGGCTTAATTGTGAGGCTGATTCGCGCCGGTTTCGCCTTCCGTGCGAAGTTATGGAAAAAATAGCATTTCTATGCAGGAATCCATCTCGGTAAGTTTTTTTTTTATTAAGTGACGAGACGAGCAAAACGTTCACCTGATGGTAAGTGCAAGGTCTACCCATAACAGATGCTGTGTTACTCAGAATATTTCTGTGTAGCACCACACTGCGCCTGTCACCCTGAGACATAAGTTCTTAAGCTTCATATACCCAGTGATTACGCTAGCTCTCAGTGCCCTCCAAACCAAAACACGGATTCCTGCATAGGAATTCTACCACCAGTTAAACCACGTAGGCCCGTTATTCTGCCGTGAAGCAGAAGTTTGCAAACATTACTGTGTTTCGGTTTGAAGGGCACTGAGAGCTAGTTATCGCTGGGCATATGAGACTTAAGAACTGATGTCACAGGGTGATCCGCGTAGTGTGGTGTCATTCAGAAATTTTCTGGGTGACACAGAATTTGTTATGGGCAGACGTTGCACTTACCATCAGGTGAATTTGAAGGACGTGGTAAATCAAATCAACACTTTTAAATTGCAACGCCAGCACCAGATTTGAACCAAGACCACTACTGTTCTAAGAAATTTAGGAGAGCTGAACCTATCTACTCAAAGCGTAGAAACTCTAAAAAACTTTTCTCAAAATCTGTCCAGCTTCTAAAGCAAACATTTTAACTGAATTGAGACATATAAAGTTTCAGGCGAACTTTTTAGCTTATAAAATTATTTTGTGATATTCTAAAGCTTATATTATAATTCTGAATCAGGACATTAAAGTATAATTTGTGAAAATAGAATGAGAATTATGAAATGCTTTAAAATAGCACGACCATATGTAAAACCTTTAAGGATATATCCTAAGCAAATCCTTCTGCATTTTTAACTGGCAGATGTCGCTGAAGTCGAATTTGGCCAGATATACATCATCATCATCGTCATCATCAAATCCTTTCAAACAATAATAAATAGAAGTCTAAACTTCGATAATTGACTATTGATAAGCTGATGAATATATTAAAAATCAACGCTACCTACTGGCATTTCTGTCTCACTCTGCCTGCTACTCGGCCACTGCCTCGTAGAGTCAAGTGTTGATAATGCGTCGTTCTGAGGCGAAACACGTGTTGTGGTCTTGACTTCAGTGATGTTTAGTGCCTAATCGTAATGTTGTAGTGATGGAGGGTATCTGGTGTCGGTTCCTGGAGGCGGTGTTAGCTTGTTCGTGCTCGCACTGTGCGAGGGCGGGCGGTGCTCTTCAAAACTTAGGTAATGTACACCATTTTATATTTTGCATGCGGATCTTAGCATTCATACGATCAGTGCAGCGATAGCGTTGCATAATATGGTATTATTCTGCACGAATATAGGCTGTCTGTCCGTACAATTACTTAGTCGCCTCTTACAACACCTCGGTAGGAATGAAATTCTACTCTGCCGAACATCTATTACCTTATACCTGTAGACTGTCACTAAATGCGAGCGGTCCTGAGCCCGCATTTAGTGACAGTCTACAGGCGAGGACTTGCATCCAACGACTTTCCGCAAAATAGGTCGTCGTTCCATTTAGTAGGCTTCTTACGTTGCGTTTGCCAGTACGAAATTGCCACTTGAGAACCTTTGTTCCCCAGCTAGAGATTCTATGAGCTATATGACTTCGCACCGCCGCTGCAGCCAAGTGATTTTGATGGCTATGTCAGTTCTTTTGCGGATATAGTCGTTACGGATTCTATCCCGCAAAGAAACACCGAGCATAACCGAGCTTTTTCCATGCGGCAATAAAATTACCAGTATACATTGGCGGGACGTGGGTTCGAACCCAAACCCGTGGTTGCGATATATAAAAATACAAATTGGACGCTATTGTTCGTTCAACAAAAACTAGGTAATACACACAATTTCAAATTTTGCATGCGGATCTTAGCAAATTACCTTTCTTTCCTTTATTTTAAAACACAAATTGTTGCTTATCGGGTCTGGTTGTTTTGTTATCGCGCCGGCTAGGTTAAAACAAATTAGTTGTGTTAGCACGTATAATTGAGGCACTACTATATCTCCTACGCAGCTGAAAGCCTCCCATAGTATTTGGCCAGGAGGACGTCACAAATACATAAAAACTTTTAGAAATTCCACATCAAAAATGTAAGTTCCGAATGTAACTTAATTCAGTGCACGTTTCTCCGAGTGATAACGCGCTGCTATGAAGAGGATCGCACGAAACTTTTCTAATTAACTTTGTCGAACTTTTTTCGTTAAGGTCCCAACGACTGGAGTGGCTTTTGTTGTAGTTTTAATGTTGTCTTTACTTCGCCTAGTTCTCGTACGTACTAACTTGTTTCCCGTTTCCGATAACTCATTTTGTTTGATACGCTCACTTTGTATTTTATTTTCGCGGATCGACGTTGCTGGGAAACTTTGGTTATCTACGGCTCGAGTTTGTAACATTACGTTGTAGTTTGTGATTTAACTGTAAAAAGTGAAGTAAATAAATGCCCAACCACTGAGTACAGGCCTACTTTCGTATACGCCACGCCCTCCGGCGTGCGCGAAGTCCCAGGTTCGCGGCCTACTCGAGATTTACTCGAGCAAGCGGCCGGTTTTAGATTTAAGGGTTCAGAGATTTGAAATAAGGTTTTTGAAATTTTAAACTTACTAATATTAATATAATTTCAAATTTTGATATAATATATATTCCCCTTACCGATGGTTATCCAAGCCGAGGTTTAGACCTCTTTCAGAGGACCGTTGGACCACCCTCCCCCCCCCCCACTCCCATAGTCACTAAAAGGGGTCGGAGTACAACGGGATGGCGAATGACGTGATACGCGCTTTCTACTTGCAGGCCTTCTGCTCGCGAATCTCTTTCGATGGAGCTATAAAAGCTTTCTGGCTAACAACACACTATACATTATCCAAAAAAAACGGGCCTCCTCTCATTTAAGAGAGGGTCTGGAGCCGGAAATATTTCGGCACGCTGCTCCAAGGTGAACTTCACACGTACTCGAAATATTTTTTATTCCTCACAATGCAGATTTTCTCAAAATGTTTTGATTGATAATATGATTTTAAGGGCTTGAAATTGCAGAACAAATTTAGAGATGCCAGCACTGGGGATCGAACTCAGGTCACTCGCGTACTATGAAAGAACATTTTTTTTTATTTCATACAGTAACGAAACGAGCAAAACGTTCACCTGATGGTTAGTGCAACGTCTGCCTATTACAAATGCAGTGTCACCCAGAACATTTCACTGCGCCCGTTACTCTGAGACATCAGTTCTTAAGTCTTTTATGCCCAGTGATTACGCACCACCTTTTTTTTTATTGCATTAAGTGATGAAACGAGCAAAACGTTCACCTGATTGTTAGTGCAACGTCTGCCCATAACAAATGCCGTGCCACCCAGAAAATTTCTGTGTGACACTACACTGTGCCCATCACCCTGAGACATAGGTTCTTAAGTCTCATATGCCCAGTGATTACGCTAGCTCACAGTGCCCTTCAAACCGAAACACAGTAATGTTTGCACACTATTGCTTCACGGTAGAATAACTAGCATTGGGGTGGTGCCTACCTAGACGGACTCCTGCATAGGAATCCTACCACCAGTAAAGCCCTTCAAATCGAAACACAGTAGTGTTTGCACACTACTGCTTCACAGCATAATAACTGGTCCTGGGGTGATACCTACTACACTCGGCGTCAAAAAAATCGCACATCCGAAAAAAATAATTTAAATACTATTTTAACACAACAGGCCAATGGCAATGTTGTGGTTTGAGGGTATCATTCGAAAGGTAATTTCAATAATTTTCAGGAATTTTAATTGAATTTTTACTTTTATAACGAGACGAAAGAGAAATTAAAGAAAAAGACAGGGTATGTACAAATTTGCAAATTAATAATTTTAAAAAATTGGGGTATTTGTTCCCACTCTTCAAGTACCGCATCTTGGAGCTCTTGAAGAGTGGCTGGAGCTGGATCTCGAGCTCGCACGCGCCGTTTTAGGTCATCCCAGAGATGTTCTATTGGGTTAAGGTCTGGATTTCGTGCTGGCCAACGCATAACAGGGATATCGACCTCCTGTAAATAATCCCGTACAATAGCCGCGGTGTGGCAACGAGCATTAGCATGCATTAACATGAATCCATCACCGACATAACCAGCATACGGGACCACATGTTCCTCCAGGATTTCAGTAATGTACCGACCAGCATTTAATGACCCTTGCCGACGGCCACCCCGAGTCCGGGAAACGCACACAAGTTCCGTTTTCCCGTCGATGGAAATGCCGCCCCAAAACATACACGAGCCACCCCCGTATTCGAAGGATTCTCCGAAGACTCTCCCCCTGTCTTCTGTAGACCCTTCTACGTCTGTCATTGCAGAAGAGACAGACCCTCGTCTCATTAGAGAAGAGTACGGTCCGCCACTGTTAAGAGTAGAGTCCACTCGCAATGATTGCGAGCAAACTCTAGGCGATCTCTGCGATGCTGTGCAGTAAGTTTTGGACCTTTAGCAGGTCTATGGGCTGTTAAACTCTTTTCGTGTAACCTTCTTCTTATCGTAGAATCACTCACAGATGTTGTCCGAGTTGATCGAAGCTGTTGTTGCAACTCAACAGCATTTGTAAAACGGTTTCGTAAAGATGTCGTAACGATAACGGTCATCTCTTTCTGATGTGCACCGTTTTCTTCCAGATCCCGGTTTTCTAACATAACCACCAGTCTGCTGAAAACCCGTCGA
The DNA here is from genome assembly GCA_019845155.1 of Luehdorfia chinensis. Lineage (NCBI taxonomy): Eukaryota > Metazoa > Arthropoda > Insecta > Lepidoptera > Papilionidae > Luehdorfia > Luehdorfia chinensis. The sequence continues at coordinate 4,933,799 of JAHVAK010000125.1, forward strand.
ACTGAAAAACGGGACAGGTTCAACTGTCGAGCAACGTCACACTGCCGCATCTCCGACTGCAATAGGGCAATCACTTGAGCGGCTTCTTCAGAGCTGGTGTCCATCTTTACTTGTTCTTACTTGTTCACGTGTGTTCACTGCAAAGTCTAAATTACGACTGGCCCATATTTCATACAGATCGACCCTTTTATACCCTTTTTAGGTGTCTAACTACTAGCGTCCTTACTAACGAGCATTTGACAGTGTTTTTTTTTTGACACTCTATAATGATAAATGTTTTAATGATTTCATGATTTTTTTATTAATAATGTAAAGCTATTCAAATACCCATTTCAAACATACCAATATTTATATAAATATAATTCGTTTCTAGCCATTACAGCCATTTTTCGCGCAAACTCAGAGAGGTGCGCTTTTGTGACGCTGAGTGTATATTCCTGCATAGGAATCCTTACACCACTAAAAAAAGGGTCTGGTTGTGTTGTGCATGTTAAGTTTTTCTCTGTAAAACGAACTTAGGATTCATAAGAAATAGTGATAACGTATTTGTTGTTCGCACTTATTACAACAATTTTGTTGCTTCGTACTAGTCAAGTTAATTATCGCCTGCTCAATTTGCGTATTAGGTATAATTTATTTATTAAGTAAACCATTCAATTCAATTTCCATTTTTATTAGCATACAATGGCCGCTACTATTTTACTAGTGATATTTTTTGATAATACATTTGACGAGTGACTATGTATTACTTAGTGGTTGCGGCTCAACAGAATCTACCACCCCATCTCCTCCCGTGGGAGTCGTAAGAGTCGACAGATGGAAAATGAAAACCAGGAGATGGGCAGTAGTAAGATACTCTTGCTCCCGCTGATCCCTCCTGGAATCCTATCTGAAATATCCTATCTGAATAAATAAACTGTGTTTGCCATGCCGCCTGCCGAGCGTAGCAACTGTGGTAAAATCCCCCAAAATGAGAGCTACAAACTTTTGTAGCTATCTGTAGAGGGAGCCTATGGAGGCCTATGTTCAACAGCGGACTTGTGATAGGCTGAAATTATGAAAAAGTGATGAGTGTTATTCTATATGCTATGTGCGCTGTTTCTTCTAATGTTCCGGGCAATATTTTACTATATTACATGATATTAGTATGCCGTGGTAGCTCAGGGGTTAGCCGCTCGCTTTAAATTTCATAGTACGCAAGTGACCATGGGTTCGATTCCCGGTGCCAGCACCACTAAAATTGTTAATTGCAATTTTAAGTGCCGATTTACCACGTGCTCAGCGGTGAATAAAAACATCGTGAGGAAACCTGCATGTCTGAGAAATAAAAAATATTTTGGAAGACATGTGCAGTCCGCCAACCCGCATTGGAGCAGCGTGGCGGATTCTCCCTAACACCAAAACCCTCTCAGAAATAGAGGAGACCTGTGCTCAGCAGTGGGACATTTATAGGCTGAAACTTTACTTTTACTTTTACATTATATTATAAGTTGAACGTGACGTCAAAAAAATAAAAGTACAGATGAAATAATTTCGTTTATTTAGTTTCAGTCATATACAACTCTCAATTATTATCACACTATAGTATATTAAGATAAGGCTTCATTTACACAACAAATAGACAGTAACTTACAAATACTTAAATCTTAAAAACTACAATGTAGAATGACATCTTACAAAAATTAAGTCATAAGAATAAAAGTAACTAAACTATTGACGACAGATTATATATATTCAAATTGATAATTAAAAAATATAACGTAATTAACTGTCAGCAATCGAAAATGATTAGCATAATACAGATGACAAAACGATAATACATATTTTATAATCAACAGCTAGATTTAAAAATTATATAAAAGAGGGACAATCAGTAGACAGACTTATAAAGAAAAGGTTTAATAATATATTTTAGCTACAAAACTGTGGATTTTTAGCGGAAGGAAGTGGCGGGAGGAGCAAATCGTTCACCTTATGATAAGTGCAACGTCTGCCCATTTCTGTGTGGCGTGACACTGCGCTCATCACCCAGAGACATCAGTTCTGAAAGCTCATATTCCCCGCAAATACACTCACTAGCTTGCAGATGACATTGCTCTTAAGATCGTAACAGATATTTTTGCATACCACTGCTTGGCGGCAGAATAACTGGCACGGCGGTGGTACCTACCTAGACGAATTCCTGTATAGAAATCCTACTAAATGTTACTAATAATGTCATAAAGTGGCAACTTTCGCATTTAAAAAGAGTTGGTCAAAAGCATATTTCGGAAGATGAAGAACATAGTTTTCGGCGACTATCCACACAACCACATCCGAAAACCAACAATTTGTGTTTTTGCATAAATGTTAGCTCCGGCGGCGATACTGAAGCCAGGACAAGCGTCGTAGGATTCAGTCACTCTAACCACATGGGCCATGCGGCCGTAGACAATGAATGTACCAGATACAATAGTTCCTGGAAGAATAGAATAGAATAAATTTTTATTCAACATAGACTATTTACATAATACTTCCTTAGAAGAACCAGTAAGAAACCCAACGGGATAAGAGAAATAATAAAAAAATATCACTCTCTATAAAATAATTGCTGGATATATAAACAGTTATTAATTAATCGATACTTATTAATTAAGAATGGCCGAAACGTTGCACGACAACGCTACACTCAAATACGACCTTCAGCCATCTTATCGCGCCCAAAGAAACTTCACTTAAAAAAAACAACTAAGGTTTCCGGTCGTCGCCAAAATAAACGATAAAAACTGTTATTGTGTGTGCGTTTCAATTAACAACTGCGATATCGTAATATTGGACTTTAAACGATATCATGTTTTTGTAACAAGCTTTTATTTGACGTCCAGAATGATGCTAGGGCTTAAGTCTACTGGTCAAAACAACATCCAACGAGTCCAAACATGACGGAGCTATCTTGATTAGTTAAGGAGTTCCTATGGCCAATTTCGGGCTCCATTATCAAACCTGCTCCATGGTGCTATATAAATATATATTTTATTTGTTCATACATCTAGTAATGTTTTATTTATTGACAAAAAGTTTGATCTTTTTTTTTATTGAGAAAAAGTGACGAAACGGGCAAAACGTTCACCCGATGGTAAGCTGCTATAGCCCATAGCTAATGCAGTGTCGCTCAGAACATTTCTGTGTGACACCACACTGCGCTCGTCACCCTGAGACATCAGTTCTTAAGTCTCATATGCCCAGTGATTACGCTAGCTCTCAGTGGCCTACAAACCGAAACACAGTAATGTTTGCACACTACTGCTTCACGGCGGAATAACTGGCACTGGGGTGGTACCTACCTAGACGGAATTCCTGCATAGGAATCCTACTACCAGTAAGTAGTAGTATTATTTTGATTAAAAAAGTCACTGCAGAATTAAGATTTATAAATTTTAAAGTACGCAGAAGAAGTAAAATGTGAGTATAATGAAAAATAATTAAACTAAAAAAAAAACAAAAATAATTTACTTAAACGACAATGAGCTGATGATACTGGTGCGAATACCAAATCATAGTCATTAAAGTATTGCCAAATTTCAAATTTGGACGTCTGGAAGGTAGGTGAAAATTTAATTGGAAGATTCCATTACATACATACATGCAGTTAAAGCTAATAAGAGCTTGTTAAAATTATTATAAAAGTTACCGAGCTTGTTACCACATCTTTATTCTTAAACTGAACACTGTAAACATATAACAGCCAAATCATGAGTTGGATCTAAGTGTGGAGGCACCTTAACATTACTCTCTCGAAAATAACACTTACACTACAAACATACTTTTTAATCAGTAAGGTGTATTACATTTTTGAATTGTTTGGAATACGTTTTTTACTTCACGTTATATTTCTATGACTAATCACATTAACATCAACAATGCGAACATAAAGAAACAAACATAATTAATGTTCAATTATTACTTTCCTCCAAAATACATAGAACGTAATGATTACAAGCAATAACATTTCAAACTGCAAAACCGTACATTCTTATACTTAGTACCAAATACAAAAAAAAACAAAGGACTAAATTTATTAGTCACTATTGTTGTACCGAATGGCCAACTATGTTTTAAAATAGTATTGAGTATGTTTTAGTTAACACACCGGCTTGTAAGCTCAAATACGTCCTCAAAAGCTCTCAAAATTTGTGCGTTTCAAAAAGTTTTGATTTTTAATTAAATCAAGGCCAATCAAAATGAAAGAATTATTTGATCGGTTTATAAATAACCTCCTTACTTTTGCATCGTTACATCTTAAATACTAGTATAACCTAAAAATATATCACATTATAGATTTGTCGGATAGTAATCAGTAACGATTAAAAATACAATTATAACGTCGTGTTACCTCACAACGTTATAACGGAGCATAATTTTCTTTTTCGCTCTGCAATGTAGTAACTGTAAGCACTATTTTTTTATTGTATAAAGTGACGAAACGAGCAAAATCCGTTAACCTGATGGTAAGTGCAACTGTCCGCCCACAACAAATGCTGTGTCACCCAGAATATTTCTGTGTGACACCACACTGCGCCCGTCACCCTGAGACATCAGTTCTTAAGTCTCAAATGCCCAGTGATTACGCTAGCTCACAGTGCCCTTCAAACCGAAACACAGTAATGCTTGCACACTACTGCTTCACGGCAGAATAACTGGCTCTGAGGTAACTCATCTAACCTAACCTACTAGGATTCCTGCATAGGAATCCTACCACCAGTATTTTTATTTTTATACTGGACTCTGTAATCGCGTTTAGCACTATCAATAAAAATATTATTCGAATTGTTAATTTAATATTAGCATGACTAATATGAGACCTAACATGACTAATATTAGACCGCCGTGTGGTAGCGGCTTAAGAGAATCTACCACCCAATCCCAAAGTCGACAGAGGGAAAATTAAAACCAGAAGATGGGCAGCAGTATCTTCCTGGAACATCAGAATAAATAAACTGCGGTGGCCAACCGCCTGCCAAGAGTGGCAACTATGGAAAAATGAGAGCTACAAACTTTGTTGCAATCTATGGAGGAGGTCTATGTTCAGCAGTGGACTAGTAATAGGCTGAAATGATGATGATGGTGATGATGACTAATATTAAACTAACTGTTTTTTTTTCGATACAAATACCATACTGCAGATTATTGTTAAAAATAATTGCTTTAGTTTATACCAATTTTACTAAGCAATAAATTTAATAAAATATGATGAAATCACGATTAAGTAATTTGTGTAAGTTATTCTACTCCATTAGTCTGAATAGTATTAATTTAACAAATAATTTTTTCTTCGCCCGGTTCACATTTTAAATTGACAAGGTACGAGTACATTTTCAATAAAAAATAAGTTACGAACAAAAACATTTTTATCGCATATATTATATAAAAACAGTAGCCGAAATTTTAAACATTTTACTCGTAACATTTAAACAAGTTATTAAGTACAAATTTACTAATAATCAAAGTAATTATTTTACTGTTCATTTTAAAAATAAAAATGATCATGTCTTACATGATACTGCCGTCCAAATCGGAAGTAAAGCTCAGTATAAGAAAAAAACTTAATACAAATTAGTTACAAATGTATAATACTGTAAAACAACTTAAATTAAGCCACTTGCACTTAAATTCTGACTGGTTTTCTTTTGTTAAGCATTTTTATAAGGTAACAAATAGGAAGACTAGCGACTTTTCTTGCCGACTATTATTATTGTTTCTTGCGATGTGGTTTCGCTTACCGCTTTTAACAGTCGTAGATGATTTTTGAAGCTTTGTCGGTTAAGCCTCACGAGCAGACAGTAGTATTTTGTCACTGTAGGAGTAAACCGGAAAACTACATATTTTTTTAAATTATTGTATTTTTATTATAACATTAATGGTGACGGGCTTTTTCTGCAATTTAACATTGCCTATCAACATTTTTTATTTACCACGTGCTCAGCGGTGAAGGAAAACATCGTGAAGAGACCTGCATATCCGAGGAATAGATATTATATTTTATTAATAGATATTATATTAATATTTCGAGGACATCTGAAGTCCGCCAACCAGAATTGGAGCAGCGTGACTATTCACGTCTCTAAAACCCTCTCGGAAATGAGAGGAGGCCTGTGCTCAGCAGTGGGACATTTATAGGCTGTTACTTTACTATCAACATAGACTAAAAATTCCGGATCACCGGATCCGAACAATATCTGCCACGAGAATTGTTTGGATTAATTTCAGACGTTGAATTTCATCCATCGCACACTGCGGTACAACTCAAAATTCCATCATTAACACACCTCGATGGTTGGCATTCCACCACATTGAGTTTTTCGCGGGCTTTTCTGCACGCGCTACCACTTATGGTATCTGCTGCCGCCAGCGGTTTTCTCGGACCGGCTTAATGACCGGCGATACGGCTTAAGGACCTTCAAGAAAAGAGGCTATTCCTTTCTCAAAGGCCGGCAAGGCATCCACTATTCTTATGGTATTGTAGATGTTCATGGGCGGCGGTTACCATCAGGTAGCCACTTGCTCTTTTGCCCCTGTTCTATAAAAAAAAATTAACGGAGACCACTGTCGGATTTAGATAAGAATTTCTTCGTCTAATACGCGAACACGACACTAATAAAAAAAATTACTGTGCTGTGCTTTCATATTTTATTGATTTTACATGATTATGACATGGATTTCTACATCAATACATATTTCTCGAATCTATCATTATATTTAAAATGATTACCTTCCTTATTACAATCTTTTAGAACCAATTACTCGGCTATATACTCGTATGTAGACAGATTTTGGACGGCAGTGGATTAACATTACGACATTGCTATAAATTTCCAATATATATTTATTTTGGAATAACGTAAAATATGCTGAGTACCAAAACAACACGACGATTAAAAAAAATCATCGTCGACCGACAATCAAAATAAATAATTACAATAGTTATATTTTTCTTTGGTTCCTATAAAATCTATATAAAACTCTAATGAGACAACAATACAACAAATATTAAAAAAATACGTATGTATGAAACATTAACATCGATCTTCGTAATTGGGATTCCACCATGTTCTGAAATTTTTATATACAGTTCGCTGCTCAAACAAAGTCTTGTTGTTAATGGCCGCGCACAGTGCGCAGACATCAACCGAAGTGGAGGGGTCGAAGTAGGTGTAGTTAGACTTCCATCTAAAATATCGATGGTACACATCAAGAGACCGCATCAAATGAACCATGGTGTCAGCCAATTTTTGAATACTTATCTTCGAAGCATCCAGATACGTGTCCGACGGCAAGAATCTGTGTAAACAAAGATGCCGTGTAAATTTCTTCATTATCAGCTTGTTATTGATGTTCTCCTTGTCGATTTTTAACCACGGCGACTGCTTCCGAATACTATCGGAAGCCATCGACTGCGCTGGTAGATATTGTAGTAGTACCATTCCAGTAGGCTATGATGTAGCGTCAGAGACACGGGGATAATCACAAAACATACAACATACCAGAATACCAACAATATGTGATTTGGCACAAATGTTGGCTGTGGCTGGGATTCGAACCCAGGACCCGCAGCGTTGAAGTCAGGTACTTCGACTGTTAGGTCTCGTGGTCGTCCAAGTCCAGAGGACTTCCAAAGCATATCGGTAGTACACCACTGGCCTTATGTCCACATTCAGGTCTATACCTGTCCCTAATGCCAGGAAGATCGGCGATGACATGATCGGAGATGAACAGACAGCTTGTAACTTATACGAGACGTTTTTCGTAATGGTTACCGCACCACTTGTCGGAAGCCATGAGACACGAATGTCGACAGACATGAGACACGAAAAACTGATGTCTCAAGGTGACCGACGCAGCGTGTGGTATTACAGCAGAGACAGGTGACAAACAGAAATATTCTGGGTGACACAGCATCTGTTATCGGCAGACGTTGAACTTACTATCCTCTCATCACTTTATCTGATAATAAAAATATATGATAAGGCCGATATTGTTAGTGGAAAATTATAGTACAGTGAAGAATAACACTGGAACAATACAACTTATAAAAAAAATGTCTATATATGTTATGTTTAAGATGAAATTTGTTCGTCTAGCTACGAACAAATTTCAGATTCAAAACAACGTAGACAGATATTTTAGACGCAAAGCTAAAACCGTTTTCGTTTAACCGAGATTTTAGTTTAGTCTTTGGTCGCGCTCGCCTTAAATTTCATAGCACGCAAATGACCTAAGTTTTATGTCCGATGCACTAAAATTATTTTGAAATTTTAAGGAAAATAATGTCTAGGAAAATTCATGTCTTCATCATCATCATCATTTCAGCCTAATACTAGTGAACTGCTGAAAATTAGGCCTCCCCCATAAATTGCCACAAAAGTTTGCAGCTCTCATTTTGGGAGGAATTTGCCATAGTTGCCACGCTTGGCCGGCGGGTTGGCAACCGCAGTTTATTTATTCAGATGTTACAAGAAGATGCTGCTGCCTATCTTCTGGTTTTAATTTTCTCTCTATCGACTTTTAAGACACCCACGGAACGAGATGGGGTAGTAGATTCTCTTAAGCCACACGGCTCACGTCTTGGGAAAACAATAATTTCGAGGGCATGTGAAGCCCACATTAAAAAGGCGCGACGGACTCTTCCCAGCTACAGAACCCTCTCAGAAAAGAGTGTAAGCCTGTGTTCAGTAGTGGGAAATTTATAGGCAGTTAAAAAAATGTGGTCTTCCAAAAAACCGAAACATAAAAATCTTAATTTTTAGGGTTCCGTTTCTAAACGAAAAGTCAAGGAATCTTAACGGCGAGACTACGCTGTCTGTCTATATATCAAGGCCATTTTACGCATTTACTATTTTTATATCAACTTAAAATTTAGCAGAGTTTTTCTAGATGCTCTTATCATTAAAATACAACTGCAAGTATGACTTAATTATACGCTTATATCCTTTAATAACATACTCTTCATTGATGTCAAGTGTCATTAAATGATAAACTACAAGCATATCCTACTTTGAATTATTAACTTTACCTTGAATAATTTGCGCCACCATATACAATAGGCACCATATTATGCTGTAGAGCGGTCAGGAGTTTTTCTGTCACATAATCTTCTGAGAATGAATTCTCTAAAGACATATAAAAGAAATAATCCCTTTCCAACATCTCGTTGCAACTTTTCTTAGCGTTTCTAGGACATTTCAATGGCCCACAATCGCCATATACATCCACAGTTAAGCCATGCGGCTGCAAAGATTTTTGCAAATTCTTTACTAAATCTTTTCTTCTGCTTCTACTAGAACAATGTGATACGAACCAAGCTGCTGCTTTGCTCTTATTCTGCATGAATGACAGATCATCGTCGACTGATAGATTTTCCTCCCATTTCATATTCTGTTTCGGTACCCACCACTTCGCCATTAAGATCTCTAACTTGTATATAAGTAAATGGAATGTCGGAATTCAACTTGTAAGTTGCAGTCCAATTAAAAAAATCATCAAATATGTCGCTGCACACAGGATAATTATCAGAGGACTCCATGTTGAAATAGATGTATTTTTGATGCGGTGATCGAAGTTTTGGGAGCTGATATTTTGTCATTTGTAAGATATTACGTCCATTGAACGCTATGGCGTCGAATTTGGTTGTATCGCCATGGAAAAAATATTTGTCATCAGTGACGTAGCAATTTATCATAGTACAGTTGTTTTTAACAAACGCACGTTGCCCCTTCTCCTAACTGATAGAGTGGCGCATAATCTTTCTGTGTCCATAGTAAAATGTATTTAAGCTCTTTCGACAGACGTTCCTTTTTCCTGTACACCTCCGCGTACCTTGAATCATGCGCCACATTTTCAAGTACCTCTTGTACTAAGCTCTCATTTACAGGTAAGTAGTTTTCTTTGTTAACTAATTGTACAAAGAATATGGAAATAAACAAACTTAGGGAAATAACTAACAGGAAAAATTTGAGAGAAGTCGTTTGGATCAGAACAGACGCGAAACGAAATCGCAGAGGGTTAAACGAAGACATGTCTGCAGCGTCATGTTCAGGCACTTCCTGGACTGGTCAGCTTGGACGGGCATTGATGCGTCTAGCTAAACGGACTGGATCTTGCACCTGCAAAAAAAAAGATTATTTAAAAACTTTACAGAATTCTTTGTACAGTATTTTGTCTTGTACTCTATTAGGACCTATACAGCACATAGTAACACTCGCGGTGTAAAGTGGTATTACGAGTTTTAGATTCTGGGTTCGGATTCAGACGTATCCCAAATTTGTGCAGCATACGAGTATAATAAATGCATAGTTATAAAATGTGCTAGATATAAGAGCAGTATTCAGGGACAGGAGTCAAGCCTTTTTCCCATATCCCCCGTTTTCCCGCGGGAAACGAAACGTGGCGGGTGGCGACCACGTCGCCGCCATTTGGCACGAGTCAAAAAATTCTTACTCCCAATTGCGTTCCCATGAGCAGTATTGCATATCATGGCATTATTCTGCACGAATAAAGGCTGACCGTACAATACCTTGGTCGCCTCTAACGACACATCGGTAGGAAAGAGGTAGGTGCTATTCTACTCTGCCGGACACGTATCGGCTAATTGAAAATAACTTAAGCAAGTATTACATCACAGTGCCGTATTACATACATACATACATAGTTAATAGAATCAGGCCTTACTTTGCGGAAATCCATTATAATGAATCTGAGCAAATTAAAATTCAAATGATCTTAGCAAGTTAACTTACTGGAAAGTAAGTTAATTTGCTAAGATCCGCATGCAAAATATAAAAATGGTGGATATTACCTAAATTTTAGAAGAGCACCCCCCCCCCCTCCGTAGCTTGCACAAGCAAACTAACACCGACGGCCACCGTCTGTCGTAGAGTCTATGACACTTGATAATGGGCCTCGTTTGGGGCGAAACCCTTGTCGTGTTCTCGACTTCACTGGTGTATATTATCCAGTGGTAGTATTGTAGTGGTTGGTGGAGGGTATCTGGTGGCGGTCCCTGGTGGCGGTGTTAGTTTGCTTGTGCACGCTACTGAGGGAGGGTGGGCGGCTAGGTATGCTTACTACTACGTCTCGATTGTCATTTTTTTTTATTGTATAAAGTGATGAAACGAGCAAAAGTAAGTGCAACGTCCGTCCACAACAAATGCTGTGTCACCCAGAATATTTCTGTGACAACACACTGCGCCCGTAACCCTGAGACATCAGTTCTTAAATCTCAAATGCCCATTGATTACGCTAGCTCTCAGCGTCCTTCAAACCGAAACAAATTTCTTTGTGACACTACACTGCAACCGGCACCCTGATATATACACTACTGCTTTACGGCAGAATGGCCCTGGGGTGGTACCTACCTAGGCGGATTAGTTACTCGATTTTTAAATTTCTTTTAAGCGTTTCGTAGTAAAAACGGAACTCTTATAATTTCATCCTGTCCGTCTATCCGTTCGCCACAACCACATTACTTGAAAACTTTTGGCACTATATAGTTGAACTTTTGAAGGAAGGTGTTTTTATAAACCTCCATACAATGGTGTAGTGAAATTGCGAACCATAACAGATATTGTGTTACCCAGAATATTTCTGTGTGGCACCACACTGCGCCCGTCACCCTGACGCATCAAGTCCTTAAGTCCTATAGGTCTCAATGCCCTTCAAACCGAAACACAGTAATGTTTGCATACTGCTGCTTCACGGCAGAATAACTGGCCCTGGTGTGGTACCTAGACGGATTCCTGCATAGGAATCCTACCACTAGTAAAAGGCTATGTTGTATAAAATTATGCAAAATTGTTTTGAATAAGATGTTTTGTGGATTTTGGGATATGGGATATTTTTGACATGTCTCCTGTTGTTGAATAAAAGCCTTAATGTCCCATGGCAATTTTTTCAATACCATTTTAAACACATTCCAAATTTATTTGGATTAACTGTTTGGTTTTTGGTTAAAAAGAGATAAATACAATTTGAATTCTCATTTTATTAAGATATGCATGTTATCATTAAGTTAAAAATATGTTTAATAGTTTGAATTGAAATAGTTTAGTATTGAATATGTGTTGAGTGCACTAAGGTCTTAATTTGATTGGCATTTGATTTGTAAAAGAAACAACATGTTTACGTTAAGACGGTTTACTTCATACTAATCCTTATTAATCTTTCTCGCATACATTTGTCATCCTATTCTAGCTTAGACAATACGTTTTAATGAATTTATTTATTAAAAATTATTTAAGACTGTGTCATTACTAGTACTACTATGTACCACGTAGATAATATCATTTATTTATTATATCACAATCAATAACTGTCTGGTCTTGATGATAACTTTTTACCCAACTACGGCGAAGACAAAAGGAGGGAATGTGATTTCAACTACTGTAACATTTAACTGTAAAATAGTTGAACCATCAAATGATATTGTGACTATCACATAAATGTGAGCCGTGGTAACTCAGGGGCTAGGCGCTCGCTTTAAATTTCATAGTACGCGAGTGACCTGGGTTCGATTCCCGGTGCCGGCACCACTAAAATTGTTAATTGCAATTTTAAGTGCTGATTTACCACGTGCTCGGCGGTGAAGGAAAACATCGTGAGGAAACCTGCATGTCTGAGGAATAAAAAATATTTCGAAGACATGTGAAGTCCGCTAACCCGCATAGGAGCAGCGTGGCGGATTCTTCCTAGCTCCAAAACCCTCTCAGAAATGAATAGGCCTGTGCTCAGTAGTGGGACATTTATGGCTGAAACTTTACTTTACTTTTTTATCACATAGATAATTGGTATTAACTATTAGAGGCCCCTCCGCACCGTTAAAATTCAACCTCTAGTATGGTGATATCTGTACGCGAATACTTTCTTATTTAGAGAGGTATTTAGTTAATATTACATGAACACCCATTTAAAGATAGTTTCCATAGATTTTTGATTGAAATATTTTTGATTAAATTGTATTGTACTTTAATAGAAAAGGTCTCTGGATATTTTTACAGGTTTAAAAATAAATTTTAGACACTGATATGTATGATATTACGCCAAGGAACATTAAAATTAAAATTATGAAATTCCACCACTGGGATTGGTCCTCGTATATATTTTCGCAAATTTTTTTTGGACCACCATTTTTTTTTCATCTTTTTAAATGGTAAGAATACGTTATAATAAAATAATATATCGTTACAATATGAACTGTGTAGACTGTAGAAAAACGTAAAAAAAAACTGACACAGACTAACGGCGATAGGACGACAGCAAAACCACCAGTGCAGTATAATAACTAGGCTTTTGTTGCCAAAATTTGTCTAAGAACCAACATACGTTTGACATATACCATAAATCTTAGCCTATTTCATGCCCTTTATTCTTAATACTAGAATTCAACGGACACTTCAGATTAATAAAATGAAACAAAATAGGCATTTCATTAATTACGACACCTTACCGTCCCCCTGAATAACATCTAAAATCATCGCTTCAGAGCTAGATCTGTAAGTCAAGATACCAATAACCAAAGCTGTTAAAGCGCTTAGTACCACACAAAAAGGCGCAGCAAAAACCCTAATAAAAATGACAGTGTTAACAGTGCAAGTGAGAAACAAATATAGCTGCGTGCTAGTGTGCGAGCGAGAGAGATTTTGAATGTCAAATGACGGCAATCTTTGATTTAATTTGGTTGTTAAATGTAATTTTGGTGTTCTTTGTGTTTATTTGTTAGATGTTCGGAGTGTTTCTCGATTTGCTTTTTTACAATCGGACTATAAAACTGATATTTTGAAATAAACCTGAAATCGAACAGTAAAGCTAGTAAGAATAACCTCAAAATGAAAAATATTTTAGGTAATAAAATTTATTTCTTGAGATTCATCAGGTGAAATAAAAAAGTGTAATACATTGGTAATGATGCATTAAGATGCATTTCCTGTTTCGGATTGTATTAAATTTCTATGCAGTATCGCCAAATACTACTAACCAGTTAGTATATTACGAGTAATAGATTGCAAGTTTATTCTTGAGTTACTAGCTATGGCATCAAGGCTTTGCGATCAGTGTATCCAGTTCACGTCGTGGCGTGTTGTGGAGAAGTTACCAAGAAAATCAACTATATCGTCGCGTAACAAAGGTTTGCATACAGTCGACTAAGAGAAATTAATATCTCAGAAATATCTCGTAGCCTCCCATAGATGGCCGGACAACCATCCCAGAAGTTCCATCCTACGGTATTCAGATCGATGACGGACAGGAAAGTCTATTTGTTTGGGTTGATCCAGTTGGGCTGGACCGCATTTGTGAGGTTACAATAGTTGGCAAACCTTTACCCGTACCTCAATAAAGATAAAGAAGCCTTATAAAGAAACTCTTACGCAACTGCAACCTTTAGCTTCTACTTAACAATTCCACAAGCGTGAAGATGACGACGCGAAGACACAGCAATCAAAAAGTCTCTATTAGAGTTTTTTAAAGAAGAAATCCACCGAAGAACTGTTATGTAGAAACGCCTTTCGAATTTATTTACTGAAGTGACAGTGTGTAATGGCGTGTAATGACTTCTGTCGCATAAGTGAGTTAGAGTCGGTGATTCCTGAAGTGAAGATCCTACCTGTGTATATATGATACCCTGTGTAGACAAATTTAGAGGCGCTGTTATCAAAGCAACACGTTTGACAGCGAAAAAACGTCTTTAAAAAAAGAAAAAAAAAGAAATTCGTAAATAAGTTTAACGATGAAGGTACTTTTAAATTACTTACTAATTAAGAGAAGGCAAGTTACATGGTTCTTTAAAAGCAATAAAGATGTTGACAGAAGGAAGAAGAATACAAAAGAATGGACATTATTTCTATATCAAAATACCAGTATAGTTTTAACGCCAACTTTATTTTAAACAGACAGCCATAATTTAATTCCCAATTATTCAAAGTACGCAGTATGTCTAAATTATCTTAGTCTGGTATTATATATTAACAATTATATTTAAAGGAAAATGTATAAAACGCATTCGTACTCATTACGAGTATTATTACAAAAACAAGTGCAAAATAATAATTCTGCCTTTATCATAACATAAACAGAGACTAGTCATTGTTCAAGTTGATGTTTTATATTCAATTATAAAGATGTCCAGTGGCAACTTTGAACAAACATTGTTTCTGAACGCAATACGTGAAAGGGGCGCGGGGGGCATCGTTGAAAGTGAAAGCGCTGCGGATTTTTTAGTAGCCATGGAACATAGGAGTGGAAAACACCGCGCTTTTACCGTCGAGGCGTACATTTCGAGTGGTTTTTCGCTGTCTGAAGCGCGCCGTCGATTTAATAATAGTTACAGTATTCGTCGATTACGTGATGGACCATCGATCAACCTCATTCAGTCATGGGTAGCAAAGTTCAGAGCTACAGGATCAACATTATAGACCCATACCAGGATTTATACCAACGGTATCCACGGACGAAAATGTTAAATATGTCTCTGTCACTGAAAATCCCCGTTTATCACTTCGTGCACGTTCATCAAGTTTCAGCCTATAAATGTCCCACTACTGAGCACAGGCCTCCTCTCATTTCTGAGAGGGTTTTGGAGCTAGGAAGAATCCGCCACGCTGCTCCAATGCGGGTTGGCGGACTTCACATGTCTTCGAAATATTTTTAATTACTCAGACATGCAGGTTTCCTCACGATGTTTTCCTTCACCGTCGAGAACGTGGTAAGTCAGCACTTAAAATTGAAATTAACAATTTTAGTGGTGCCGGCACCGGGAATCGAACCCAGGTGACCTCGCGTACTATGAAATTTAAAGCGAGCGCCTAGCCCCTGAGCTACCACGTTCATCGATATTGGGAATTACGAAATCAACTTTACAGGTTATAATGCGAATAAAACTCAAGTTCCATCCGTATAAAATTCAAATCATTCACGATTTACATTATTCTGACTTTGCATTAAGAAAAACTTACGCGGAGATGATAATGTTGAGATTTCGTACTGCTACTCGGATGGGTAACATATTCTTTAGTGACGAAGCCCACTTCGCCACATCGGAGGATATGTGAATAAGCAAAATGTCCGTTACTGGGATATCTGCTACCCAAGACAAATGCATCCAGAGCCTTTACATAAACCTAAAGTTACAGTCTGGCGTGCAGTGTTTGCATCTGCCATCATAGGCCCTTATTTCTTTAACAAAACCAACGTGGCCAAACTATAACTTTATATTCGGAGAGATATACCGAGATGATAAATGACTTTTTAGACTAGAACTACAGAATAGTCCATACTTCAACCGAAAGACGTGGTTCCAGCAGAACGGGGCCAGCAGCTCATACTGCTAATATGTTCATGAATGCAGTGCGGCAGTTATTTCCAGAAAAAAACTTATCCCGAAACGGCACCATACCGTGGCCCCCCAGATTTAAGCCCGTGTGACTTTTTCTTATGGGGATACTTAAAATCCGTTGTTTACAAAACAAACCCAGCACTGTGACACAAATTAAAAAAAAATGTCGAAAACAGCAGGATTCCGCAGTCGCTCGCCTCTATAAGACTTGCATAAGACCCGTAATGGACTATGCATGCGTCGCTTTCGCGCACGCGACGGGCAATCAATTAAAGAAGATACAGAGCGTTCAAATCGATTCTTGCGAACTGCCACCGGAGCCGGTTGGTATCAATGTAGATCTTCACAGCGACTGTGAAATGCCCTTAATCTCTGAACACTTCAGAGAATTATCACGGCCGTTTTTCGAAAAAGCCGCGGTTCATTCAAACCCGCTGGTGGTTAAAGCAGCAAATTACCGACCAAACAGAAACAAAAAAAAGCTTTAATATAACACGCACCACGGCGCGCGACCGCCGTAGAGAGCGGCGCGCAATAGTGAATAATCACACCGCGTACACACGATTCACCCGTGTTCCAGGGCGGTTCTCACCGCCCAGAGTTACCGACACACAAGTCGACAGTCTGAATGGACGCCCGCAGCCTCCCTCAGACGGTCATTAGACGACTTAAAATATTTAAGATTTTCGAAATCGCGAAAGGAGTAGTAGTTTTTGTAGGAGTTTTTATTTATTTATTTATATTTGGGTCAAACCAAACCTGACACGCGATCACAGTATCCGATGAATCTGTAAAAGCCGAGAAGGCTAAAAGCAATTACATCACCGAAAATATATATCCGCAGTCGCCATTAGGAGAACGAGGTTTTTGAAATCCGCATTTGTTGTTTTTAAATTACAATAAACATACTTTGCATTAGAGGTGTAGTTTTTTTTAGAATTTTTCAAACTTTGGAATCTGCCACTGGACACCCTATATATTGAAGCCGCAAAATACGACGCAATGTCGACTACGGCGAAGGCGAGATGCTAATTATGTTAATATGTTTGTATATACATACACAACGTTGAGCTGTGGTAGTTTAAATTATATTGTTCGAGAGTAATCTGGGCTCGATACCAGCGCTGGGAAATGTGTATCCCAGCTTCTTTACATTCTTTGTTTTTCTTAATGTTTGTTGAATAGGCCAGCCCATAAAGCTCCTGTCGATTTTAATAAGTGATGGCTGTTTTTTTTACTCCATAAAGTGTCAAAACGAGCAAAACGTTCACCTGGTGGTAAGTGCAATGCCTGCCCATAACAATTGCTGTGTCACCCAGAACATTTCTGTATGACACCACACTGCGCCCGTCATCCTGAGACCGAAACACAGTAATGTTTGCACACTACTGCTTCACGGCAGTATAACTGGCCCAGGGGTGGAACCTACCTAGACGGAACCCTGCATAGGAATCCTTCCACCCAATTAACTTTCCTTAATAACTAATTAAAACAGCAGAGGATTTGTAGTCTTAAATTACGTCATTCTACCCAGATCTACCCATATATTTATAATACCGTTGTACTTTTTAAATTATTGACAAGAAAACCGCCCGCCAGGTATCTTGCTGGTTCTTCCTAAGATAGAGGCATTTTTTGCGAACCAGTGTACTTTCAAAAATGACTGTATATAAACAATGTATAAAAAATATATTCTAAATATTATAGGAATCTTTTAGGCAACAGCGAAAAGGCATATATCTAGTGTACATATAGCGTGTTCATATCTTCGACTGTACTGCTAATAAGGATCACTGAGATTGTAGTTGAATTTTATATATTTTTTAATTATAAAAACTCAGCCGTGAGTGTGTGTGCTATTTTCGATACGACCTTTATGTGCGAGGGTCTTATTTTCTTATTTCTGCAATCATAATAACATGTCTTTTAGTTTTAATGCTTGATTGATCTGACTTTTAGATAGCCAAAACATTTTTATGCCTAGGCTGGCTTTAGAAGGAAAAATCGAGATTTTAATTACGTTTATATTCGAATAAAAAACAAAACCACACACTAAGATTTCTCCTGTATCGTTGGTGCGTTCAGAGACAATAGCTGAATGTCTTACTCTAACTAAACTAACTTAACTTGTGCCGGGTGGTGGCGGCTCGTTAAAAGAATACTACCACTCCATCTCATCCAATGGATCTCGTAAAAGGCGAGTAAGGAATTAAACTGCACTGTGCACCCAACAGCGCATGGTGGCGATGGGCTCACCACCTATCACACCAAGTGCTTTATATTGTTTTGGTGAAACGTGGATTGTGGCAGTCATCTGCTTTTACAGTGAGTGCCTAGTCTCTGACTACCCTTTATGGGATACAGTCTTAAAACTGTCTTCTATAAATAGAATGACATATGTCCCATATAAACCGAACTGTTGTGTATTGCACTATTCAGTCCCGCATTCCCATTATCTTCCTACAACCAAGTTTAAGCAATTATAGATAGCTTAAAGTTTTTGATATTTAATGAGAGTTAACCTACCTACTTTTTCAATGTTTTATTTTTTTAGCGCCTAACCGTCCTATCAAAGCCGATAGGTGTCCGGCAGAGTAGAATAGCACCTACCTCTTTCCTGCCGAGGTATCGTAAGACGCGACTAAGGTATTGTACGGAGCCTATATACGTTCAGAATAATAATATATAATATGCAATGTTGTTACTATACTGCTCGTGGGAACGCAATGGAGTAAGATTTACTGGTGGTAGGATTCGTATGCAGGAAACCGTCAAGGTAGGTACCACCCCAGGGCCAGTTATTCTGTCGTGAAGCAGTAGTGTGCAAAAACTAGTGTTTCGGTTTGAAGGGCACTGAGAGCTAACGTAATCACTGGGCATATGAGACTTAAGAACTGATGTCTCAGGGCGACGGGCCTAGTGTCGTGGCAAACAGAAATGTTTTGGGTGACACAGCATTTGTTATGGACACGACGTTGCACTTACCATCAGGTGGACGTTACGCTCGTCCCGTCACTTTCTCCAATAAAAAAATATAGCAAAATATATGCATAAACATATTTTAAAACGCGGTATTATATACATACAGTCACGCCTTTTTCCCATATAAGGGGTAGGCAGATGCCTCTCACGTATCCCACCTTTCGCCCTTGCGTGAAACGGGACGTGAAAGGTGGAGCACCACACCGCCGCCATTTTGGTAAAAGTCCAAAAAAATCTTACTCCCCATTGCGTTTCCCAAGAGCAGTATAGTGACAGCATTGCATATTATGGTGTCATTCTGCAATAATAAAGGCTATCCGTACAATACCTAAGTCGCCTCTTACGACACCTCGGTAGGAAAGAGTTAGGTGCTATATTCTATTCTATGCGGTATTAGCATAAACAATAAACATAAACAAAAAGATTTTCTTATATGCCAATGACTATGAAAAAAGACAAGAAGTAGTGGATGCAACATTATATCGAGACGCTAATTTGCATCTTGCTAATTACGCTCAATAGATAGGTGCATTGACCGCTGGTCCAGAGTTTATATTTGTAGCAAGTGTATAATAACACATACAGTCACGCCTGTTTCCCATTGAGGTAGGCAGAGACCACATCTTTTCACTTGCTACGATCCTGACACGACACATCTTTCGCTTCTTCTACTTTCATTACGGTTTTCATACAAGCTTGTCGGTGGTGGGTACTTTTGATTTGACCTTTCCTCAAAATATCTTCGATCTGATCGTGATAGGTTCGCCTACGTTAACTCTTACCAGCTTGCCCATTCAAATTCGCCGCAGAAATCTGTCTCTACAATCTTCTTTCATCCATCCTTTCTACGTTTACAAATCATGTAAGCATCCCTTTCTCTATATTTGTCACTGCATTTTCAACCACACCGCAACTTTCCCTTATTGCGATCGTTCCCCACTTTGTCCATTTAAAGTCACATTACAACACATACAAAACACATATTTTGATGTTCGTGCTAAGTTTTTATAATTTCTACTCTCGAAATACTCGCGTCATATTGCTCGCAGAATTGACAGAAATTATTTTACTCATCATCATCATTTCAGCCTATCACTAGTCTGAACTCTCAAAGATTGACACTCAATTTTAAATTTCTCACTTATGGGGGGGTTGCCATAATTGCCACAGTTCGCAGGCGGGTTGGCAACTGCAGTTTATTTATTCAGATGTTAGAGGAAGATGCTTCTGTCCATATCCTAGTTTTAATTCTCCCTCTGTCGACATTTACCAACCACGGGATTTCCCTTGCAGTTGAAGTGTTTGATATGTGTATCAAATCGTTGGTAGTTAAAAATATATACATATATACTATCACGCCTCTTTCCCACATAAGGAGTAGCCAGAAACACACGTAACCCACTTTACGCTCCCGCGGGAAACGAGACGTGACGGAAATCTTATTATATATATTGCCTTCCGGTAAAGTGACAGCATTGCTTATGATGGTGTTATACTGCACGAATAAAGGCTATGGTCGGAAGTTGTCGCCGTGGTCGAAATCGGCTAGGAGAACATCATCATAAAGGCTATCCGTACCATACTTTAGTAATTAGTAGCCTCTTATGACACCTTCGGTAGGAAAAAAGTAGGTGCTATTCTACTCTGCCGGAAACCTACCTATATTTAAATATAAAGGCTATAAGGATATTAAAAATTTGTTGCAATAATTTTACTTTGAATATATTATGTAAAGATGTCTTGTCTGGTAAATTAAAAGGTACCTACAATGAAAGTAAGTAAATCATTGTTAATTTAAAATATTTTTTTTCAACCAACATGTTCGTGTTGTATGTTCATTTAATTAATTTTATCTATTTTTTCATACATCCATATAAAAAAAGAATAATATAAATCGGTTCAGAATTGGAGAAGATATCGTGAAATATACGCACAAAAAAAAATCAGTCTAATTAAAAACCTAATTTTTGAAGTCGGTTAAAAATAGAAGTATCTTTTTTGGCTGTCAAACAGATTTAAACAGAGAACTGGGCCTGGGTACTAATGCTATTGACAAGACCATGCACCAACTTGACTACGCGTCGCTGTGTCAGTTTCACCGCTTCCGAAGGTATGAACATTTTTAACACGCTTTTATTACCTTGACTTGTCTGTATGTATCTATGTAACGGAATCTTTTGAATGAATTATCACTCACTTCCAGAGGTGAAATTAATTTGAAATTTAGCAGACGTATTAAGAACCGGTGACAATACAATAACTTTGATATAATGTCATGACCAGATTAATGAAGTAGATTGACAGCAAACATTGTTCTTCATCAAAATGAATAAATTACCTTTACAGCCACATTACCTAAGACTAAAAAATAAAAAATTCAATAATAGTTTTGAAATCTCATCATGTTTTCTCATCACTGTAGAAAAAAACCGGATAAGTATTTAAAAATAATTTCCTACTTTTTAGTTAAGGTTCCTGTAAAAGCGTGTTTTTTTTTTAATTTTTTGAACTATAATTTTATTTTTTGTTAATATTCCACAGAACGCTATCTATAATATCAGAACCTTTTATATAACCCACAAAATAATATGTTTTTATTTATTTTATTTTATATATATTTAAACAAATCTTAAAGTCCACGCGAACGTAATTACAGGTAACGTAGAGAAAATTATGTTATGACTAATAAATGACAAATTAAAATGACTAAACGCGCGTGCATAACAAATATAGGAACATCTAAGCACATAATAACACTATGTTTATTGCAAATAAATTAGTTAGAGTTTGAATAATTTATTCATAAAATTTTAGTAAGTGTCTACTTTAAGCCTCACCTCATCATTATCGTAGTTACGATAATGATGAGGTCATGTATCAACAACATCATCTGTCGAAATTTTAATGTGGACAAAGCTGCTCGCAAATTAAGATCTTATATTATTACTTATTTACTATTTCAATAGCAAAGCTCCAAACAAAACTACAATAAAATAACATACAGATAAACAAATATTTATAATCGTCTAACTAAATAATTTCGCATAAAATTAGACCCCTATGTCAACTATACACACCTGTTGTAACGCCCTTTTACGTTACTAAATAATCTCAACAAATTATGAAGGTCACCGCACAAACGAGTACACTTTCGGTTTACTGACGTCGCAAATTCTCAGAGTTATGCCGCACATGCGCAAAAGGCCTGACCCAAACAACGAGTAATGGTATCGGAAAAGGCATAAAATATTTAAGGAAAACACGTACCGCTACTCATTTATAACAACTATAGTAAGAACTTTTAATGTTTTAATTTACCGACAGCGATTTTTCGCGGGATATTTAGTATTAACAGGATAATTAGTCGTTTTTAATCCCCTCAAAGCAGTAGAAGCGCGGGGAACGGGCGGATCGTACGGCGCACACTCGCTTACTGTTCGGCTGTCAAGGTCTCAAGGTTAACATTAACACGTAACGTTTGGGGTGATTCAGTTCATATTGCAAAATACACCCTTACCGACATTATTTCCAAAAAAGGTCTAATATTTACATTATTTTCTTTTCTATGAGATAATATAATTTGAACTATTACTATGTCTAACCTAAGAGTTTTATCATTTTAAAATTTAAAAGCATTTGTTATCAACGATGATTCGGAAACTTCGTCTTGCGTAAACGTATTTGCATATAAAAGACAATAATTATCATTAATAAAATTTGAGTATAAGTATAGAGTAAGAAATACAAAGGATTTCACACTTGTATCACTTTCTATGGAGCTGTGTGGAGATGCAGAATTTTAAAATACAAATTTCCGATTTTTTTTTTAAATTTAAAAAAGGTATTTTTGTATGATTAAATAAAATGTTATAAAAAGTATTATATAACATTTTACTTGATCATCATCATTTCAGCCGTAACTAGTCCACTGCTGAACATAGGCCTCCTTTATAGATTGCCACATAGGTCTGTAGCTCTCATTTTAGGGGTGTTTTGCCATAGTTGACACGCTTGGCAGGCGGGTTGGTAACCGCATTTTATTTATTCAGATGTTCCAGGTAGATGCCCATCTTCTGGCTTTAATTTTCTCTCTGTCGACTTTTACGACACCCACGGGATGAGATGAGGTGGTATATTATCTTAAGCCGCTACCACACTTTGATAAATCACCAAATTTCATTTAAATCCCTTTAGCAATTTGAGCGTGATTGAATGTCAAACAAATTTTTACATTTATAATATTATACTCGTATTAGGGATTGTGGATTTACACGTGTTAGGTGTTTATCATAGAAATCAGCACTAAGAACTGGTGTATTTCCTAATGAGATAAAAGAAATGATGTCTCAGGGTTTCTTTATTGAAGAAAGTGACACGACAAGCAAAAACTTTACCTGTGGTAAGTGCAACGTCTGCCCATAATAAATGCTTTGTCACTCAGAACATTTCTATGTGGCACCACACTGCGCTCGTCACCCTGCGACATTCTAAGTCCCATATTATGCTCAGTGATTACACTAACTCTAAGTGCCTTCAGAACGAAACACAGTAACTGCACACTACTGCTTCACGGCAGAATAATTGGCCCTTCGAAGTACCTACCTAGATGCATTTTAATTAATTTGTTTAGGAAACAAACGGCTTAGTTACAAATGAAATTACAAATAGATATAATAATAAAAGGCGAAAACAGATCCACAACTAAATAACAAAATTATGTGTTGAGTAAACATCGAAATTCATTTAACAGTGTTCAAAATAACATAATTTTAGTAATCTTTTTTAACAATAGATATATATCTGTTAACATTATATAACCATCTTTGTATTTTTCATTATACTTTTTACATGATCTTACCATAAAGCAGTTTTTAAATAATTGGTTCGACAAAACGGAATTGCAAATGTTTTGTTTTTACGGCGAAGACTAACTCTAGAACATTGAAAAGCCACTTTGCCTAAGAGATAAGGAGAGTCTATTAAATTGCAAACCATTTTTTATTAGAAAATTTGGCTTCCGTGCTCTCTTCGCCTTTCCAGCGCAAGGATGTGGTCTGTTGTAATTAAAACGATTAACGTATACTTTTTTTTAATTCTCTCTAGAGTGTTTATGTATTTAGAGTATTGGGGGTTCCAGACGGTAGAAGCAGCATGCCAATGGTGGAAGGATCCTGAAATTCCACAGTTTCTCTGAAGATAAATCCTTGCATTTTATAAGCCTTAGCAACTATGATATGTATGTGCGGGGTAAACATTACCTTCCTTTTTAAAAAAATCTCCCAGATATCGTATCTCGGACACTCTGTTCAAAGTAATATCATTTAATTTATAATCATTATGTATAGGATTTTTTTCTTACAGTATGATATAACAAAACATTTATTTACATTAATGTGGAGTTTATTTATAAGACAATAATCATTTAACCTATCGGTATCTTTCTGCAAGTTAACGCAATCTTGTTTACTTTTTATAATATTAAAAAAAATTTGATCTTCTGCATATAAGAGTATATTTTCTGCATACGAACCTTATCCAGGTAACCTTAACCTAAGTAGCTTTTTTTTATTGCATAAAGTGATGAAACGAGGAAAACGTTCACCTGATGGTAAGTGCAACGTCTGCCCATAACAAATGCTGTGCCACCCAGAAAATTTCTGTGTGACTTCACTGTGAACATCATCCTGAGACATAGGTTCTTAAGTCTCATATGCCCAGTGATTACGCTAGCTCACAGTGCCCTTCAAACCGAAACACAGTAATGTTTGCACACTATTGCTTCACGGTAGAATAACTGGCCGTGGGGTGGTACCTACCTAGACGGACTCCTGCATAGGAATCCTACCACCAGTAAAAAAAGCTTGTCTTCTCGTATAAAAAAAACTGTAATAATGTAATGAAATAGGTCTTAAACTTCACGGTACGTTGGTGACCTGAGTTCGGTTCACGATATAGGCAGAATTTTTATTGCTGATTTTACCACTTGCTTACTTTGCGGAAAACATCATGAGGAGACCTCCATGGCTGAGGAATAACAAACTCGCATTCGCTTTGCCCACTCGCATTGTGGACCTGTGCTCAGAAGTGGAACATGTATAGGCCATTATTTTATATTTTTTTTTATAAAAAGTAATAATTACTAATAGACACGTTTATTTTTTGGGTTCCGTACCTCAAAAGAAAAAAAGAACCCTTATAGGATCACTTCATTGTTCTGTCGGCCTGTCAAGACATTTTTTCTCCGAAACGCGTTGAGGTATCAAATTGAAATTAATATCGAATACGGTACGGTCTACGGCCCCTTCTAAGTCATCGCGATCGATAAATACGGCCATTTATGCCGCATATTTTGACCTAGAATCATGAAATAAGGAAAGAAGCTAGGTGCAACAGCACAAGTAGAGGAAAAAACCCGTAAATCGTGTAGTTTTATCACGTGACGTATATGTATGGTAGACATGATAGCAAAGTTTTACAAAGTTTGCTTGCTTATCAATCCGATTTATCTTTTCGTTAGAGCAATGTTCGGTACTTTCATAGTTTATGAACTTCAGTAATGTTACTTATTTTACCGAAATTAGCTGCACAATTACCTAACTGCTTGCTATACGTGTTTAATAAAAAAAAAAATTATTATTATATTTTTTTTTACATTATCTTTGTTAATTTACGTCACTATTAAAAATATAATAATTTAATGAATTTTGTAGACATGTTGTAGTAGGTAACTCTTCTATCTAATCTATCTATCTATATAAATAAAAATCAATAGCCGTATGTGTGAAAGATCAACACGTGAGAACGACTCGACCGATTAGGCTGAATTTTTTTTTGTTGTTTTGGTAATTATCGGGACAAGGTTTGTTTGAAACGAAATGACAGTATTTTACTCAATGCTTATAAAAGTATATACGGTACTTATAACAAAAAATTAAAGCTTAAAATTTTTGTCTGTCTGCTTGTTCCGACTTATCTCCGAAACGGCTGGACCGATTTTGACGCGACTTAAGCGGGTAACTTATGCTACTTTCAATTAAAAAAACTAGTAAGAAATATGAAACTACAGAATAATCGACGGCGGCGCGGCGTTACACAATGTATTTTTGCAACTTCGACGTACAGTGCGGTAGTATTCACACCTCTTTTATATACCATTTACAAATGTGGTAAAAATTTAATAACTAAGTAATAACTTTAATTTAAAATTTTTTATTTGAACTTCTAATAAGCCCACAATTGACCGCAATTTTACCTAATGATGATAAGTTAAGATAACGCCGAAGACAGAGCACACCGATCCTTTGAATGCCTACTCACTGTTGCTTTAAAAATACAAATGTTGTAGTTATGCGTTTCGAAGCCTGATTTTAAGAGACAACTTAATAAATGATTTTGATTTTGTGGAAATGAGACGACGCGACAAGACGCGACCCCCGTGATGGACGATCTATCTACTTACAAGCTTGTGCGGAACCCTCGGTGCGCAGGTTAGACTCGCATTTGTCCGGATTTTTTTAAGTATGTTTTGATGATTTTACTTTGCTCTACTTCGTGACGATAAACAGTCGTCAAATTATTATCTAATCTTATCTTATCTGGCATGTCCAAATTCATTTCACCAAACTGGATGCTTTTGGTTAACCCCACTTTTGACGATCGCGTGGCCTAGTGGTTAGAATACTTGACTTCTACGCCGCGGATCCTGGGTCGAATCCCGGCTTTGGTTAACTTTTGTGAAGAAACACAAATTGTTGGGTTTCGGGTTCGATTGTGTTGTGCATGTGCGTAAACTTCTTATGTTTACGCCCATGCACAAACGCACTTACGATACAGGAAAAAACCCAGTGTACGGTACAGTTTTTTTCTACTATTACTAACTAAAAAGAAGATTTGCATATAGCCTTGGACATACATACATACATAAGATCACGACTGTATCCCATAAGGGGTAGTCAGAGACTGGGCTGCACTGCAAAAACAGATGACTGCCGCAATCCGCGTTTCACTCACAAAGCGCATACTTACGTGCACCGCCGTGATGAAGCACGTATCGCTCGCTCTGGCGCGTTAGCGATTTCGTGAAACAAGTCAGAATTGAAGCAAGAGCGGAACAAACAGCTTCAAAGAACTTACAAGAGGAAGAAGAAAGAATTCCCTATGGACCAGGCATATCACATTAATGGTGAGTAAAGATTTCAAGGACCAATTGCTTTGAAATTTTAATCGTATATCAACCACATGGATAGTCGAATATACGAGTACTAAAATAATGCAAATAATACCGAGACTTTTTTTTCATATCAAAATGATTGAAAAACTTATGAAATTGGAAAATTAATAATCAAAAACATGTCAATTATTTCACCTTTTTTTTTCAATATTTTCTAAAGACTAGTTCATTGGATAGCCACATCTTCACAGATTAAAATGCCGTTAGGTTTTTGATTTCAGATAAGCTGGAATCATGGATACTGTCGCGTCGGCCTTTTTTTCGACCTTTGGAGTAGCGCAACACACATTGCGATGATGATTTTGGTCAGAAAATATTCTGACTTACTATTGAAATGTCAATAAATACATAGTAATCATAAAAAAAATCCCAAAAATAATTTAAAAAAAACCGACCGTCACACGGGGTGACTAAAACAAAGCCTTAGTAATTACACATTTTTTTAATGTCGTACGTTTCGCGGTCTGAAATTAAAATAACAAATGACATGGAACGTCTACGATATGGCCGGATATTGACACGAACGAATGGACTTGCATAGTTAAACAGGGATAACCTATTCGTCGTATTAGTCACAAAAAGCAAAGTCTCATATCAGTACACGCATGTCGATGTCGGTCATTGACTTAATTTTTTTTTATTGTATTAAGTGACGAAACGAGCAAAACGTTCACCTGATGGTAAGTGCAACTTCCGCCCACAACAAATGCTGTATCACCCAGAACATTTCTGTGTGACACCACACTGCGCCCGTCACCCTGAGACATGTTTTTAAGTCTCATATGCCCAGTGATTACGCTAACTCACAGTGCCTTTCAAACCGAAACACAGTAACGTTTGCACACTACTGCTTCACGGCAGAATTACTGGCCAGGGCCAGACGGATTTCCTGCATAGGAATCCTACCACCAGTAAATTCAAGATATTGTTTAAAAAACGTTAACACGTTCTGAATTTACCTTATATTGTCTGTGGTCTTAGTTTGTCTGTGGCACGATGAAAAAAAATATCTGTCTTAGCCAATTTGAAATGAAGCTATTTTTTCAAATCAGTATTTTATTTATACTCACTGAGACTCATAGTACAGGCCTAATGAATTTTGACGAAGTCTGGATTCAAATCCCAATCGAAAACAATCTTTTTGCAACTACTGCTATGCAGAAATGTGATGTTAGCCACTATTTTATGGAAGAAAGTGACGAGACAAGCAAATCGTTCACCTAATTTTAAGTGCAACGTAGGCGTATACTTTATCGTACATCATTAAGCAAAAATGCAAAATTGTTTTTTTTTTATTTGTACTTGCAAATGAGTCTGTTTTGTATATATTGTAAAATGTCAAATAAATTACAAAAAAAATCAAAAAAGCACTGCAACGCATATTAGCTAGGTTTCTATAAAACTTCACGTAAGGCATTTTACTGTGGGATTTTTTTATATTTAGATCCAGTAATTTATTTTTTTTCTGATATATTTTAAGGTATGCTATATTTTATATATAATTTGTATACCACATAACAAACCTTGTTTAATATTAAAATAATCGAGCACTGAATTTGACATTTCTTGGTTTTTCATATGAATGTTTTGAAGTGTTGACTAAAACAAAATATGTTTTAATAAAATGTATGACATATCACCATATTTCCTATGTTATTAAAATATGTATTTATAAATAAAAACGACTACTATATCATTCGCCCAGAAATACCAAAAAAAGTCCGCTACTGGTCACGTTTAAGAAGAAAAACTGAATTGTATGAATAAAATATAAATTGTAAATATAAATTAAATACCTTGTATTTCCACATTTCATTCATTCCACTCGATTGGAGATAGAAAGAAATTATGCATTAAACGGGATTTTTAGCAACTAATTTTATAAATAAATATAATCTTCTACACTGATATCAATAGTAAGCAACTGAACTGCGTGAGTTCGTAACGCGTTATTTAGTGTAATTAATATTGACTTTATCGGCCTATTGCGGCGATAAAAAATACGAGTTGATAAGTGAAATCGATCGCCTGTTTGAAACGCTATTAATGAGACGTGGTGTGTTATGTGTAATGATCGCACACATAACACACCACGAGTGAATGAATTTTTTATTGGTTGAAGTGACCAAACGAGCAAAACGTCCACCTGATGGCAAGATTTCTGTGTGATACCACACTGTGCCCGTCACCCTATGTCCCACATGTCCAGTGATTACACGAGCTCTCGGTGACCTTCAAACCGAAACACAGTAACGTTTGCACACTACTGTTTCACCGCAGAATAACTGTCTCTGGGGTAGTACCTTCCTAGACGGATTCCTGCACAGAAATCCTAACACCACAAAAATGGTTTTTTCAAACATTATATTTATACTACAATTTCCCGCGTATCGTGGTATACACACAACCTTAATTCTGAACAATTATCTGTACGTGATACAAATAATTACCCCGTGCGGCAATTAAAGGCAGCACACCATATAAATAAAACATAACACTGATGACAAAATATTAATGTTTTTTTTTCTTGTATTGTATAAAGTGACGAAACGAGCAAAACGTTCACCTGGTGGCATTTAGCAATGTCCGCCCACAACAAATTCTGTGTCATTGCGTCCACACTGCGCCCTTCACCCGGAGACATCAGTTCTTAAGTCTCAAATGCCCAGTGATTACGCTAGCTTACAGTGTCCTTCAAACCGAAACACAGTAATGCTTGCACACGGCAGAATAACTGGCCCTGAGGGAGGTACCTACCTGGTCGGATTCCTGCATAGGAGTCCTACCACGGAACTACTACTTCAGATGGATTAGGAAATGACATGGGCATGTTTTTTAATCATTGTTCGCAAGGCGGCAATCTTATTCCTTTAATCTTCTCAGATTTTATTAACTTTACGTACCACATATATGCAGATGACCTTCAGATTTACGTGCAATTTGTAGTCTTAATAAAGCGATTGCTAATATAAATAACTAAGTATCTAAAATCCATATACGATTGGTCATTACATTTTGGAATATCTGTAAATACTTCAAAATGCCAAGCTGTCCCGGTAGGTAGCCCGAAAATGCTAGCTAAAATTGACCCATGTTTACCTGCCGTGCATTACAATGATAATATTAGGTATACCATTTTCTAATTCGACACGACACGACACGTCACGATACGATTATGATCTGGAGGAAACACTTCACTGAAGTCTGCCTTAAGGTGTCTGTGACTTAACGTTACTTCTATCGCCTAAAGAACTTTTTCTCCCTTTACGAGTTAGGTTACGCTTGTGCAGACACTCTACTATCAATTATCGATTATGCAGATTTGAGTTACTCAGACTTGAACAAATATTTCCTCTAAAAGCTAGAGCGCGTTCTTAACAACTGTATTAGATATATGTGGTATAACCGTATATCTAAATATTGTTCAAGCCTTAAATGGCTCACGCTCACTCACTCACACACATTAGCCCGTCGCAAGTCCACTGTTGGACATAGGTATCCCCCATAGAATGGGGGGATTATGCCATAGTAGCCACGTTTGGCAGGTGGGTAGGCAGCCGCAGTTTATTTCCATCTCCTGGTTTTCATTTTCAGAGGGAAAATGAAACTCGACTTTTACGACACCCATAGCATGAAATGGGCTGTTTCTTTACTTTTACTTAAAATAATGATAAAAACTTTTAAATGAAACTAATTTTACGGATTTTATCGCGTTTATTTTTATACTATTTATAACCCGACGTTTCGAGTGCTTTACAGCACCCATGGTCACGGGGGGACTGAGGTGACAGATGTCCTGATGTCATAGTTAACCCGGAGTACCTTCAGCTTTTAATTATTTTTTGTGGTCCGATCTACGCAGAAAGAGCTAACTGTGTCTTGAAGTCTTGCAGTGGTATGCTTGGTTTTTGACTTAATTTTATTAATTATAGGATCCCAAGCTGGTGGTAATACCCAACCATCTTCTCTATTAAAATTAGGATGTTTTTTAATTTCAATAGCCTCGCGAATCATCCTTGGTAGGAATCGGTGTTCTTTTGCGAGGATTTGTGGTTTATCAAATCTGATGTAATGGTTGGGATGATCCAGAACATGGTCACAGACTGCAGACTTCCTGGGGCGGCGATGCTTCACATCAGCTATATGTTCTTTTACGCGGGTTTTTACTGATCTTTTTGTTTGCCCTATGTAAGAGAGACCACATTCACAATCCAGCTTGTATACTCCTGCATCTTGTAGAGGGATGTTACACTTGACAGATGGTAAAAATTGACTTATCTTCTTCGGCGGCTTGAAAAATGTTTTTATGGAAGCCCGCTTCAAGATATAGCCAATCTTGTCCGTGACTCCTCTGACATATGGTAGGACTGCAGGTACACGCTCGACTGTGGCCGGCTTCACTCGGTCACTGCGACGAAGGCGCGGAACCCGAAGCTTGTTGTCTTGCAAAACTTGCTTGACATGCTGAAGCTCGGCGGCCAGGTGTTTACTGTCACAGATCCCTTGTGCTCTCTGAAACAGCTCTTTCTGCGTAGATCGGACCACAAAAAATAATTAAAAGCTGAAGGTACTCCGGGTTAACTATGACATCAGGACATCTGTCACCTCAGTCCCCCCGTGACCATGGGTGCTGTAAAGCACTCGAAACGTCGGGTTATAAATAGTATAAAAATAAACGCGATAAAATCCGTAAAATTAGTTTCATTTAAATGTGTAGTGTTCGCGTAAATATAAGAAATCATTAAATGATAAAAACTGTTCATAATGTCTCATGTTTCGTTTCGCATTGCGAAAATGACTCACTAACCTTAACGCAGTCGAATCTATAGCTGGTTCTTATTACTGGTAACCGAGACATTCCTTACGTTCTGTAAGATTTCTACTTCAATCGATAGATAAAGTAAAAGTAAAAAATATTCGTGTTTTTACGAGTATATTATCAGCTTCTAAAAAGTACACTACTACACTAGACCTTTCATGAGAGGATTGGCGATCGCAGTAGTGTCAACGTTCTGACAGATTTTCGACCACAGCGACAACTTTTGAATATTAATGCATTCCTTGCCTTCCCGCGTGTGATATAAGGCTTATACGATAAGATCGAAGGTAGGCTAGGATGCAGTGCCAAACAAGAAAACAAACCGATTTGCGTTTTTTTTTACCCGAATTTTACCCGAATGCATTAATCGATTATTGTAAACTTACTCTGCATAATTACCGAAATACATTACATAGAAAATAACTTACATCAATTTCTATGTAATGTATTTCAATTGAAAGCGTAATGTTGTACATTTCACTACTTAGACTCTACGGATATTATGGTTTTGTTCGTGGCTTCGTGGAAAGAGAATGAGGCGTGGTCAAGTATTGGGGACAGTCACAGTGATATCACTATTACGATTAAATCGTATGTTTCGATCGCTAATGATAGGGCTGCCTACGCTAAAATTTTACAATATATTTTATGATAATAATGTATTAATATTTCAATTAACAGAGATTTTTCATTCTATTGAAATAGCAATGAAGTTATATCCATGTATAAAGTTTCTTTAAGAAAAAGAGCGCGTGCAACTTAATAAACATATTAGAGATTTGTTTAAAATAAAAATAAATAAAATTAATGCTCAATAAATCAACACTCTTGAAGAACCCGAACCACGACCCGTAGCGATAAGCTAGTTCCCGTAAACGTGTGTAGTTAACATATTATGTAAGTATTTATTTCTCTTATATTCATTGAGATAATTTGCTAAGATCCGCATGCAAAATATAACAATATTACCTAGTTTTTGAAGAGCACAGCCCGCCCTTCTACAGTAGCGTGCACAAGCAAACTAATATCGCAACCGGGAACCGCCACCATGATCCTCTCCACCACTGCAACACTGAAGAACTGAAGTTGAGGCCTCGACACGAGTTTCTTTTTAATTATATGATTATTTTTGATTAATTTTTATGCTGTACCTGCGACTACGAGTTGAATTTTTTGAATTTCTTAGACACGTTATCAAAAGAAAAATAAGTAAAGTAAAAACTATTTATATAACATTCATCATCATTTTTACAGCCTATCACTATCCACTACTGCACATAGGTCTCCCCCGTAGATTGCCACTGTAGTTTGTAGCTCTCGTTTGGAAGGGACTTTGCCATAGTTGTCACGTTTGGCAGGCCGGCTGGCAACCGCAGTTTATTTATTCAGATGTTCCAGGAAGATATCTCCTGGTTTTCATTTTCCCTCTGTCAACTTTTACGACACCCACTAGATGAGAGGCGTAGATTCTCTTAAGCCGCCACCATACGGCAAAGCTGCCACCACACAGCAACGGTATATAACATTGGTGTGTTCGTATTCTATGCGATTGAGTTGAAACTTTATAAGGTTGTTGTTGACGCTTCATTTATTTTGTACATGGAAATGTGTCTGTTTTATATTTGTATAAACCTACTAATATATTTGGTAGTGCAACGTCTGCCAATAACAAATGCTGTGTAACCCAGAACACTTCTGTGTGACACCACAATGCGCCCGTCACCCTGAGGATTCAGTAACAGGAATTACACTAGCTCTCAATGCCCTTCAAACCAAATATTTTTCTCTCTTCATTTATTTAATTAGGCCGGGAAAGTTAAAAAGCATAAAAGCTTTTTAACTCTATAAAACCACCACTAGAAAAAATACGAATAATTAAATTTCTGTTATTAAACAAAAAATGTCGATAGCAGAATAGAAAAATATAGTTTTGCTTCGCCACTGACAGCCCTGGTTATAATACACTATATTGCAACTTACATTACGTATCGGAAAAAAATCATTCTTCCACAATATTATTAAGTTGTGTTATGGATGTTTGATTATTATAGTTATTTTCTTAAAATTTTACGAATTAAAAAATTTAAAAGCAAACAAACGCAGGTGTTTAATGATCAGATCCAATATGATCTTGAGATAACAGTCAGACAGAATACAAAAAATCTATAACGTAAAATTATGCCGCAGTACCTCAAGAGCCGGGCGTACCCTTTAAATATAATAGTACTCGGGTGACATGGCTTCAATCCTCGATGCGAGGCATCGAAATTGGGTTATTGCAATTTTAAGTGCTGATTTACCTCGAGCCCGTTGGTAAAGGAAATTCCGTGAAGATAACATGACAAGTCTAAGAAATAAACAGTTCGACGAAGTCCGCCAACCGGCAGTCTTTCTGGTTTAAAAGCCTGCTCAAAATCAGAGGATACTGGGCCTCCTTTGACTTTAACATCGGTGAGACAGTAAACAGCTGTAAATTAAATATGTAATGTAATGAATTAAACCTGTCAATGACATTGTCTTATAAAATACGTACGTTATTATAAAAATCACATATAATATAAGAAATATGTACTTATTACAATCTCACAAAACATTTATTTAAAATATCACATTTTGACCAGTTTTAATTTGGTTGTATTTAAGTATCCGGCCGCAAGCAGACTATTTAGAAGTTATATAATAAAATTAAAATTTCACGGCACGTCCATTTAAACGTCGAACAAATATAACCATTCAAATATTCTATGCGGGTGCTAAGTCAGGCCGGCCCCGAGTCCCGAGTATGCTGACGGAGGCAGGCGACCAACACAATAAATCTTTAACGGGGATAATCCCGAATCGCGCTGACTCGCGTGTGCTTTGTCCGGCAACGATGATACTTATCTAAGTAGACTAGATTATTCACCCACTTGTAATAAATTCACTTTACGTCTAGGATTAAAGTCAAACCTGGCAAATGTGACAGTGGATTTGTGTAACCGTTCCAAATTTAACGGTTAATAACACGTTATTCTTGTAATTGATTATTACCGATCGCGTGGCCGGAATACCTGACTTCTCCGCGTGTCGGTTCAAATCCCAGAAAATTCTAGGTTTTTGGGTCTGGTTATGTTGTGATGCCGGTGCAGTATGGTATATATATCTCATCCCGTGGGTGTCGTAAAAATCGACAGAGGGAAACGATCACCAGGAGATGGGAAGCAACATTTAGCATTTCCTGAAACCAATTGCGGTTGCCAACCCCAAGCGTAGCAACTATGGCAAATCCCCTCCCCCCTGGGGGAGGCCTATGTTCTAGTTCAATTGACTATGATAGGGATTGATGATGTTGTGATTATCTTAAATGTCCCTCACTGCGTTCTAGCCTATCCGATCTTATCGCATGGGCGTTACATCGAATGCGGGTAGGGTAAAACGAGTGAGTGATTCTGTAACAGTTTTATCTATAGATGTCATCGACTATGGAAAGCGAAAACTGTTTAAACATAATTACTTTTACATTTTCATTGGCGGTAGGATTAATTTGCAGTAATCCGACTAGGTGGGTACCACCCCAGCCCAGTTATTTTGCCGTGATGCAGTAATGTGCAAACATTACCGTGTTTCGGTCAGAAGGACACTGAGTGCTAGCGGTATCACTGGGCATATGAGACTTAAGAACTGATGTCTCAGGGTGTCGGGCGCAGTGTGTTGCCACACAGAATTGTTGTGGGTGGTAAAATGTGGCGTTTAGTTAGACAGTAGGCATGTTATACAATAAACATAGTCATTGTTTTTTTGCACTACTCAATTTCTTCATTAGAAAATTGCACCCGCGCGAAGCCGGGGCGAGTTCATAAGTTGTTATTTCATAACTTTTGCAGAACTGTGGATTCGTCTATAGCAAACGACAATCTGTATTTTAATTTTTTTTATTGGATGAAAAAAAAATTGTGATTGGCAGTACGATGTGTTTATTTGTCATGTATTTTTTTTGAAGTACTATTGATTCCATAATAAATAAAATAAAAAAGTCGTTTGGAAAAACTCTGTTGCTGGCAGACAATGCAATTTTCGGGATCGATTTTTTTTTTGCACAGTGTGTAATTTGTATTTAAGAAGTTAATTCTTAATTGTATGAAATACCTGAGTAGGGACACCTCCCATAATAGCACTTACTCGTAACGTGCCAAAATTGTGAACAAAATGTTGACGCTTGCAGTGCTCATGTACTCGTATGAGAATAACATGAGTAGTGATGGGGCTACCTACCGATATTTTATACTTGATACAGTTTTTTGAGGCTGTGGTAACTGATGAACAAGATGATTGTAAGAAATATTTTGGAAGAAAATTATTGTAAGGAAAACTATTTCAGTTCGATATTAAGAGAAGTAAAATAGGTAATTTCATCTTAGTTTTACAGAATAAAAAAAAAACTATGACACTATGTTTTGAAGGAAATAAATTATGTCAATTCACTTTCCCACAAATTGCGAAAGCACAACATTTCATAATTCACTATTGCTTCCAAAATTATCGACTGCGCCATCTAGCGAGTGGCCGAAATAACAATTCGTACTTATTGGAAGACTCATGCTCACAAGCGGTAATACAGTTTAGAGAGAGTGCTACGAAATTTTTACGCTTGAAGATACATTAGAAGATCATTCTCAGACCGCGGTGGCGTTAACGGCTTAGGGAAGTGGCTTCTGAGCAAATTTCTCACTGACAATATCGAAAATAGAGTGCGAAAACCACAAAGAACTTTGTAACGTCAGCAACTTTGCCATGAAGCAGTATTGTTCAAACATTACTGTGTTTCAGTCTGAATCGGAAGGACACTGAGATCTAGTGTAATTACTGGGCGTAAGAGACTTAAGAACTGTCTCAGAATGACGGGCGTAGAGTGGTGCAGAAATATTCTACCATGAGGTGAACGTATTGCTCGTCTCTCTTAAAAAAATCAAATACATCATTTTTGGACAGTTTTTTTTAAAGCGCTTGTAAATTTTTCGCCCTCGCGGGAAACGAGACGTGACGGGTTGCGAACCACGTTGCAACCTTCGTCGCGCGTCAAAAAACCTTACTCCCCATTGCGTTCCCACGAGCAGTATAGTGACAGCAGTACATCATCATCATCGTTATTTCAGCCTATCACTAGTCCTGAACGTCGCTGAACATAGGCCGCCTCTACAGATTGCCACAAAAGTATCCAGCTCATATTTTGGGGATATTTTGCCATAGTTGCCAAGTTTTTATTTTCCCTCTGTCGTCTTTAACGACACCCACGGGATGAGATGAGTGGTAGATCTTAAGCTGCCGACACACGGCATTACATACGTGTTAATCTGCACGAATAAAGGCTGACCGTACAATACCTTAGTTGCTTTTTATGACTCTGCCAGACACCTAACGTCCTTATAATAGTAAAGGAAAGAAAGTTAATTTGCTAAGATCCGCATGCAAAATGTAAAATGGTGTGTATTACCTAGTTTTGAAGAGCACCGCTCGCCCTCCCACAACAGCGTGCACAAGAACACCAATACCGCCACCGGGAGCCGCCACCAGACACCCCCCACCACCACAACACCACCACTAGGCAACACACAACACTGAAGTCGAGAACACGCACACGTGTTTCACCTCAAAACGAGGCATTATCAAGTGATATTGACTCTACGACTGGCGGACTCGGCGGTTGGTGTCGTGTTTTTGACATTTTAAATGATGATTACATGATTTACATGAAAAGAAATTACAACCGCAGATGTTATCAAAATTCGGAAATATGTCGGCCACAATTATTATTCATGATAGCGTACAGAAATTTATAAAACAGATTTAACCACAATTATCCTGCAAGCATTGTTTTAACAACGGAAGTTTGACGCTTACCCGCCATCCGAATGCGGACAACTGCCATTTTAGCGAACAATAAAATAAAAGGTATCATAAAAAATAACACCTCCTTTGCGGGGGCAACAGGATGGTGAACCGTTGAGGACGACCGAATAAATTTTAAATTCGATGTCGCGTCACAATGAACACGGAAGACATTTTCCTTTTTAAATGAACCGCTAGAAGGATGCTTTTTTTCGTAAATCTTATGAATTGGATTTTCAAACGGATTTAAAAGTGATTTAGAAGGGAAACTGAAATCAACGATGCACTCCTATAATCTAGACATTTGTTTAAAATTATTTGACGTATTCATATTTCAACGTTCTAAGAAGGTAACGAAAAACACTTTATTGTATAAAATACATCAGGCTACTTGCACTTACTGGTGGTTAGAGTCCTATGCACGAATCCATCTAAGTTGGTACCACTGCAGTGCCAGTTAGTCTGGCGTCAGCTAAGGTCAGGCAGTCTGCAAACATTACTGCATTGTGACATTTTAAGTGTTCGTGGTGATAGAATAAAAAATTAAAATGTGGGTGACTGAAGAGGTCGAACCTTGGATTCGAACTTTGGACTCGAACCTTGGACTCGAACCTTGAACCCCATGAGGCGAAGTTAAATTAAAAACTTACGCAAACAATGTTAAAATTTCCAGCCAAAATAAATTAATATGCAGCCAAGGTTACTACAGCACAGCGTAAGGTAGTCCAAAAAGTAGAAATGTGTGCACATAAGCTGAGTGGTGCGCAGAATGAAAAATGAAATGAGCGTCGGCAATACCTCGCGCGTATCTAAAATGATCGATTAACGTCACGCAAAAGGAAACAAAATAAACCTGTCCCGTCGCAAACTGTGGCATCGGTGTAAGTTAGATTGAATAAAAATTGAACGAAGGTATACAGTTTTAATTGTTAAATGTGTGTACAAAAATACGAATCATCTAAAAAAAAAAATTTTTTTTAGATGAGTATTTTTGATTTTGATTTAATAATCACGTCGTTTTAATTTATAATTATTACTTAATTTAATTTATTTTATAATTAATTTAATCAAATATGTTATGTTGACAAGTACAACGTATTTCTGTATGCACTACAGCACTAATAACTAGTGTTATCACTGGGCATAATATGAGACTTCACAAACAAACAGACAGGCAGACAGACAATTCTTAAATGATGAAATATATTTAGTTACTTATTTTTAGCCCCCTCAATTATTTATTTAACAAAATGTTTAAATGTACAGGCACGTGCATTTTACAGTTTTTTTTATTTGATAAAGTTTCGAGACAAGCAAAACGTTAACCTGATAGTAAGTGCAACGTTTGCCCATAACAGATGCTGTGTTACTCAGAATATTTCTGTGTAGCACCACACTGCGCCCGTCACCCTGAGACATAAGTTCTTAAGTCTCATATGCCCAGTGATTACGCTAGCTCTCAATGCCCTTAAGACCGAAACACAATAATGTTTGCACACTACTGCTTCATGGCAGAATAACTGGCCCTGAGGTGGTACCTACCTAAACGGATTCCTGCATAGGTATCCTACCAACGTTCTCGTTCTATTATTTGTATAGATATTCGAAGCAGATCTCTCCACTTTTCTTAAATTTTAATAACATACGTGGTACAGAAGATGCGCCTACAAACTATTTCGATAGATTAACGACGAACAATTTTAGAAAGGATTTTATTTTTTATTTTATTTGTTATATAGAAATAAAAAGATACAAATTGTTAAATGATTTTCAAGTTTTGCTGATAAGACTATTTATCTTTTAAAGAAACATTATTAAGTAGTTATGCACGCCGTATCGCCGGCAATCTATACATATTATTTCTCATGAGTATTTTTGTTCGTAAGAAATATCACCCTTAATACTGTATCAAAATTAATGTTTGATACGCAATTTTGAATACTGTTTTTCCCGCTGATGACAAAAAATAAGTATACGCCTTAAAATTAATGTTCTCGATATGTTCCCGTGTGATTGAATTAATTTATTTTTTTGAAGAATTCGCCACGTGTTGACAATCTGTACAACTAACATGCACGACAGCTGTCGGTTGCAGTTGTTTACATTCTTTAAAAAAGAAAGATGGCGCCATTTGTTCATTAGCGCGATACTGTGCGAAATATTCGCACGGTCAAGTTATATATAAGTTATATATGTCATTGTGTTCTTTCAATTATATTACGTATTTATTTAAATCTGTTTTTTTTTTAATTTGTCATGCATAATTATTCTGTAGTGCCAGTATCATACACCATACCATAAATTTACTTTTCTTTTTTTCTTTCGTATAATCATATTTTTTTTATGTGGCAGTTACAAATATCTGCAAGAAGATATTGTAATAAACAAAATGTTAACATATTGTAATATTCTGTAATTAGCAAAAAGCCACTAGTACTGTGGCAAAATGTTTTGTTATTACAGTCACGTCAAAGGCTAATTGGCAATCAAAGTGATTTAGCTCTTAGCAGTGAAAAGGTTTTAAGCGATACGCAAATTTTTCAGCATAGCGATAAATTAGAGCAGTCTCAGTCTGCGGCGTCGTAATCGGCTTAAGGAGGTAACTTTGGAGCAAATTTCTTACTGATAATACGTACGGTCCTGTGCAGAGGTTTCTCATTCAAAAGCGATATTTTATTGATTTTAATTCACATCTTCATTAGTTTTACTCTATAATCATAATCATTTAGGCAGTCGGCTACTGGACATAGGCATATTATTCCCATCTGGGCGTGGAGATGATGATTGTGGTGATAATAGTGATGATGGTAGTGGTAGTATTAGTTGACTTCAGAAAATGTCAAAAAGGGCGGAATAACCATCTTAAAAATACACAGCCGGGGCAGCAACATCTAAGGTACTGTCATCGCCAGTGTACTGGCCACGCGTGGTTAATGTGGTATACCTTCCCAACATTGAAAAGCTGAGTAGGAGACCAGTTTGTCTCAAACTATGTTAAATAAAACCCAACCAAACAGAAGCCTCCGGCAGGGGAGACCGAACGGCCGAGGGTTAAAGAGAAAAGGAAAGAAACCGGCGAACTATGCGGTCGGTAACGAGGAACTCCACCTTCTGCATTTGAGTAATTATTATTATTAAAGGTTTCTATTGATTGGTGGATCGTTTGCGAACTAATCATAGTCTCGTAAGAAACCCAAAGTGAGATAAGGAATAATTGATTTTACAACGTCGTAACATAACTTATGAAGAACCAACGCGGTCGGTACGACCCTCTGTTACAATGAGTGCCGTGCCACTATAGACGTAATCATTTATGGTACGAAAGGCAAATAACACAGCTTTGCCTGTTCACTGCTGTAAGAATATAACTGCCACGGGTACCTAAATACTTTAATGAAAGACTATTAAAACAAAATCGACACTATAAATATTGAATTGTCGATTTCTCGTCTTTGGTTTGCCGATTCAAATCGGCGCACAATGAAGAAAATGCAAACAATACCTTCTTTGTTAGGATAACAATGGATACTGTATCGCAGGGGACAAAAAGGTCGAATCAAATTCGATGAGTATAACAAAGACTAATTGAATTATTGGTTTGTTGTTACCGAGTTGTCTATGGGTGTATCGTTTTACAGTATTGTTGACCAGTCGCTGTTATTTCTTAAACAATACAGCGCTAAACAGGCATAGACAAAGAGATAGGCATATTTTATCAGCGTCATCACACTCCCAAAACATGCATACAGTCACGCCTTTTTCCCATATACGGGGTAGGCAGGGGCCACTCACGTAGCCCACTTTTCGACACTGTAGATATCTTTCGTGCCTCGTTGGCTACTTTAAATGAGTTGAGATTCGTAATAAAATAGAAATTGATTGTTTTTAACTAATATTATTGTAATAAAGTCCACTCACCCACTCTTCGCCCCATTGCGTTCCCACGAGCAGTATGGTGACAGCATTGCATTGTGGATCTTTCGGCTTAATACAGTTGTTGTCTAGTTAGAATAGGCAAAAATGGGTTATCGCCTTGCCGTGGTGGAGGGCTTAGTAACCGTGGCTTGGTCACCCACGGTGAGGCTAAGAGGAGCCCACATGGTCGGCCTGAGGCATCGCGTTGGCCCGGGGAGGTCGCTCCGAGTGGGCTACGCAAGCCCACTCTGGATGCGAATAGGTGGACTGCTGGGAGTGCAGTACGCTGCCCTCCGCAGCCGAGGTGCAGTCGCGCCTCTCTCCCTATCCTCCGCGACTCTGGCGGGGCCGTACCGTCGATGCGGTGATGGTGGACTGTTGGGGGGACGAGTGAGTCGGCACCGC
The DNA here is from genome assembly GCA_019845155.1 of Luehdorfia chinensis. NCBI lineage: Eukaryota > Metazoa > Arthropoda > Insecta > Lepidoptera > Papilionidae > Luehdorfia > Luehdorfia chinensis. Next base: position 4,976,375 of record JAHVAK010000125.1, read on the forward strand.
TCACCCAGCGCTTTGCAGCAAAGGAGGAGTCGCGGGCGAAGAGGAGAGTTGGTGTGTCGTTGCCTCTCTCCCTATCCTCCGCGGCCGGGTATGCGTTAGAAAAAAAAAGCTTAATGATACTCCAATTGCTCCATGATTCCATACATACGAGTACATACAGTTAGACCTCTTCCAACCTATAGCGTCTGTCTGTCGTAAACTCAATCAAATAACACTTGGTAATGCTCGTTTTTAGGTGAAACAAGTGTCGTGGTCTCGACTTCAGTGGTGTATATTACCTAGTGGTAGTATTGTAGTGGTGGAGGGTATCTGGTGACGGTGTTCGTTTGCTTGTGCACGCCACTGTGGGAGGGCGAACGGTGCTCTTCAAAAACTATGTAATATACACCACTTTATATCGTGCATGCGGATCTTAGTAAATGAACTACCTTTCCTTTTAATTTTCTGGATTTTCGCAAAGTTACTCCTGATTCTCTTAAGTAAATTACTGAATTAACAAAACAGATTTATCCACAATCATCCCGAGAACCTGTATTAAACAACGAAACCCGCTATCCCGCTATTCACATGTAGACCGCCATTTCGGCAAACAATAAAATAAAAAATAATCATAAATAAGAACACCTCCTTTGCGAGGGAAACAGGATGGGGTATCGTTGTGAACGACCGAATAAATTTTAAATTCGATGGCGCATCACAACGAACACGGAAGACATTTTCCGTTATAAATGAACCGCTTGAAGGATGCTTTGTTTCGTAAATCTTCTGAATTGGATTTTCAAATGGATTCAAAAGCGATCTAGAGGGGAAACTGCAGTTAACGATGCACTCCTGTATTCCAAACATTTAGTTAAAGTATCTATTATTTCTGCGCTACATAAATCGCCTAACAGAAGTAATCTATACAAAAAAATTAAATTGAAGTCAGTTTAAAAAAAGTAAAGTAAAGTTTCAACCTATAAATGTCCCACTGCTGAGCACAAGCCTCCTCTCATTTCTGAGAGGGTTTTGGAGCTAGGAAGAATCCGCCACGCTGCTCCAATGCGGTTTGGCGGACTTCACATGTCTTCGAAATATTTTTTATTCCTCAGACATGCAGGTTTCCTCACGATGTTTTCCTTCACCGCCGAGCACGTGGTAAATCAGCACTTAAAATTGCAATTAAGAATTTTAGCACGTGGTAAGTCAGCACTTAAAATTGCAGAAATCTTAGTGAACGGCAATAATTAAAAAAAATAAAAATACCTACCTCTACCTGTCATAACCATCATCATTTCAGCCTATCACTAGTCCACAACTCAAAGTAGGCGTCCCTCGTAGATTGTTGATTTTGAAATAGTTGCCACATTTGGCAGGGGCTAGGCGCTCGCTTTAAATTTTTCGCGAGTGACCTGGGTTCGATTCCCGGTGCCGGCACCACTAAAATTGTTAATTGCAATTTTAAGTGCCGATTTACCACGTGCTCGGCGGTGAAGGAAAACATCGGGAGGAAACCGGCATGTCTGAGAAATAAAAAATATTTCGAAGACATGTGCAGTCCGCCAACCCGCATTGGAGCAGCGTGGCGGATTCTTCCTAGCTCCAAAACCCTGTCAGCAATGAGAAGAGACCTGTGCTCAGCAGTGGGACATTTATAGGCTGAAACTTTACTTTACTTTACTTTTGGCAACCGCAGTTTATTTATTCAGATAATCCAGGAAAGATGCTGGTCGTGATCTCCTGGTTTTGATTTTTCCTCTGTCGACTTTTACGACATGGGAGATGTGGTGCATTATTTTAAGCCACCACCACACGGCGTACTACATGCCCGTAAATAATGTATTTAAGTACTTGAGAGACTATTTACAACCATTAAAAAAAATTATCAACTATTTACGACAATTTCACTTTAAAAGCATGTCGGTCACACAACCACTCGAAAGTTTAATATCGCAAGACGGGCCATGTCCTAAAACGCTGACTGAGCCCGGCGAGCAACACAATAAATCTTTGTGGGGATAATCCCGAATTGCGCTGACTCGAGTCCGTTGACTATAATATGACGAATCAATCGCTACGAAATAAATCGGCTCACTCGAAATGTACTGGCTGGAACGTAATGGACGATTTGTTAATTTCACTAAAACTATATATCTATTAGTGGATTCAGTGTTTCTTAGTTAATATTAAATATATTTAGTTATTAAACATCTTTTTAAAAAAACGAAGAAACAGAATGTATGAAAAGTATGGCATTGAAATAATGCTTTACAACTGGAACAACCAACGAAACTGATTATACAGTAATCCTGTCAACAGTCTACTACTGGCACAGGCCTCTCCAAAGAAGGGTAGGAAACGGTTTGGAATAGTTTAGTTTTTCGATTCCTACTGCTGGCTGGATGTAGTATATATGTCAGCTGTGAAGAATGTAATATTATAGTGCTGTAAATAACGGCACAAACACTAAAGAACTATTAATTTTTTTACGAAAATAAATAACTATACGGGCAACATCCCAGGCCAGTTATTCTGCCGTCAAACAGTAGTGGGATTCGTGGTTACTGTCATTCGGCTTGGCCAGGTGCAGATTAGTGTCAAACAGAAATGTTGTGTATGACACAGCACAATTGTTATGGACAGACGTTGCACTTACCATCAGGTGACCGTTTTGCACGTTCCGTCACATTATTCAATAATAAAAATAAGTGCTACGTATTGACATAACATTACTGGTGGTAGGAATCCGTCTAGATAGGTACCACACTATGGCCAGTTATTCTGCGGTGAAGCAGTAGTGTGTAAACATCACAGTGTTCGTTCTGAAAGGTACTGAGAGCTAATGTAATCACTGATCATACGAGACTCGGGAACTGATGCCTCAGAGTGACAAGCCCCACACTGCGGTGCCACACAGAAATGTTCTCAGCATTATCTACGGACAGGCGTCGCACTTACCACCATGTGAGCAGTTTGCTCGTCTCGTCATTTTCTCCTATAAAAATAACAATGGCATTGCCATTGGAAGGTTTCGGGTAGCACCGCACTGTACTCGTCGTCATGACACAGCGGTCCTTAAGCCTAATACACTCTGTAATTACACTAGCTTGACCTTCAAACCGAAACAGTATCGTTCTCCATACCACTCCATACACTACTGTCGTATCTACCTTGACGGATTCCTGCATCGGATGAAATCTTAGCACCAGTAAAAAAGTGGTGCTCACAATTTTCCATATCCGTAGAGAAACTTAAGCAATACGATAAATAGAAGGTTCAAAAATAGTGCGAAAGATGACAACTACGTGACTTCAACGTCTCGAGTACAGAGGAATAATACTGACCACTTAGTCAATCATTGCTCATTGTCATCAAACTCGTCGGACATTAAGGCGGTGATTAAATAGAATATGTTTTTAAAAGTATCTTTTAAAAAAAATCGTTCAACTATCCAAAGACACAAAGTAACTATTCAGCATCAATTGAATCCGACAAAACGTCCAAACTAGTAAACTATTATCTACTTCCATTCATGTGAAACGGGATCCCCGATATCAAAGAGCAATTCTGCAAACTAACGCAGCTGGTAAAGGCTTTAGAGCGCTACACAAAATTTTCCGCGTGACAATAAATTAAAGATCGCTCTCAGTCTGCGGCGACGTAATCGGCTTACGACTTCGAGCTTTTGAGCAGATTTCTAATTGACAGTACGTACTATGGTGCAGTTGAAAGATTAATCGATGGTTCCGAATCGATTTAACGAGCTCAACATACGAGTTATACATTAAATTCATTTTGCTTAAGTTTTATTTACAAATTTTAATTGCAGCTAGATAATATAAATCATCATATTAGGACGCCACTGAAAATAAGGGCAAGGTTGTAACTACCAAACCAACATACCCTGAGTGGAATTCCTTTTTGAAGCACTTCGCCGTATACGGGAGGATATAGTTTATTTTTGATGTTTGTTTTTTTTTACTTTTTAATTTTAGACTTTTGGTATTTGCGAAATGGTTACTTAATTTTTCATAATCATTTCGTGCATCGGTATAGTTATGTATAGTGATCACCGCGTGGTCTGTTAGTTTGAGTACCTGACATCGACGTCACAGGTCCTGATGATGATCCCAGCCGAAGCCAACATTTGTGCAAAAACACAAATTGTTTTGCTTATGAAGGAGATAAATATGTTTCGTAAGCATTTCTAGCTTTGCGTGAAGCCCTTCTCTTTCTTCTAACTCCTGACGAAGCGGATGTGAGTGAATTAGCGAGCCGTCAGATCCACCTCCGTTACTCTCACCCGCCAGACTGACTGACGTATTGGGACGCGTAAAACGCTCACGCCTGTCTCGTGGCCTGTGCCGGCCCCCAGATACGATGGGGTAGCCCGAGCTTTTCCCGGGGATGGACTTTCCGGCCTTGCCAATTCCACACTGGAGTAATTTTCCTTTACTCCTTGCTTTCATGTTTCTCCTTTTTTCAGAGTATGATCCCTAACTCCCCCCTCCCACCCCCAAGGCACTTGGCACATCACCGCACTTGTCCAGCGACAAGCAACAAGAGTTTAAAAAGGCCCTCCTCGTCGGGCTACACTCAGCCAGTTTTGGCGCGACAGTTTCCTGCTACCACCTATATGTGGGTGACATTCCCCTATCCGCCACCTGGGAACGCGCCCGATGGGAGGACTGGTAACTCCACACAGGACGGAAGCACTTACTTAAACCTATCCCCGCCTAATGTAACGGTCATTTGATATGACCGAAAAAAGGCTAAAATAAAGTGTCAGAAACATGGTGACATTCAAAACACAATCAGATCCAAAAAAACTAACAATCCTAAGCTACAACACGGCCCATGTTAGCTTAGGGACCGGGCGGGACATTTCCTCTAAATGGGAAGTATGCACTGGATTAGCAAATCAGAAAAGTTCTATGCCCAGCAGTGGGACATATAATTATATATGCTATTACTTTTTACTACGCTACTTTACACTTCGTTCATTCTAAACATCTTGTTAAGCGTGATACGAATCTTAGTCAACCCGGTCTTTAAAAAGCACTAGCGTCATGTGCAGTTCAGAATAATTGCTCGACGCGACTCTATTTCACTGAGCGTAATAAAAAGGTAATTTTTGTTGCTCAGTTTCTACTGAGGATCGACCATTTACCACCATAAAAATGTATTAAAAAAAATATAAAACTATGATTCCGACTGCGCCTTCAAATTCTTATACAGAAAGTTTTGCATTTGAGTTTTGAAGCTCGAAATCTTAGTGCAAAATGTATCCATCCATTTTTTTTATTGCTCGTTATATTTTCGAACCATTTTATTAAGAGGCGCATTCAATTGATATTAGTATGAGATATTATGGTACAAAAGGGGACCAAACGTGACTTTCGAATTAATTTGCTAGGTGCACAATATAGCAGTCGGGAGAGTAATAATGAGCAGTCAATAACGTTATTAAAAAATATTGTGTAATGAATTGTGGTCTGTCAGCTGCATACGGAAGAAAAGGTAGATAAGCTTAAAGCGCTTTAACATATTTCGAAAATTTCTTTATAACACCGCTCACGTAAGAAAGATGCCAAAAGATACGATTCTGTACTCTCTCAATACGTTTAACATAAATGTCATTGTGCAGATTCCTACACTACAGTAGGTACTCAATCTGACACAAATTTTATTTTTATATATTTTATGTAAATTCAGGCTGATAATCTAGACCACAGTCGACTTGACGATTCTTGGTTGTTGACGAACCCTGCGCATACATTCTCAATAAAAAGTCAGGTTGAAGATGCGCCAAGTTGACGACCGCGTGGCCTAATGGTCAGAGTACCCGACTCCTACGCCGCGGGTACAGGGTTCGAATCTCAGCAGGGGCCTACATTTAAGCAATAACACAAATTGTCGGTTTTCAGGTCCGCTTGTGTTGTGCATGTAAAATTTATATCTATAAAACGCACTCACAGGAGAAATCTTAGTGTACGACATCGTTTTTTAAAGAAGAAAAACGCAAATGACTCATCGCCTTTAATCGGATTGCCGCTATCATCACACTTTCATGTTATTTTTCGTTATCATTTGCATCCTTGTCAATATCATGTATATCAATACAGTGAGACAGAATGAGAAAACATAATATATAAGTAAACATATACGTTTCATTAAAGATATGGTCAAATGTTTAACATACAAACTCCACCAGTATTGATCATAGGGGTGCTGTCTATAGAAAAAGGTAACAGAGGGATATAAGTTATAAGATTTTAGCGATCAAACTGAAATATAAAATGAGTTATAAGTGTTAATAAATGAATACAACGCTGATAGAAGCATTTATTTGCCGGTATTTTTTCGCAAGTCCTATTTCGTTGTTTCCTTGTCTATCGCTATCTTAGCAACCAGAAGGATAATATCTTCCCATTCTAACTTCCCTTTTTCAGGAAGCATCTAAAACGCACTTCTAGGATATGAATGTTTTCCTCATAGCACTATCATACAAGTTTTTAACAACTAGAATACAAGTTTTTAACGGGCCTAGAAATCTGAACTACAAAAATTTACTACTATTATTTCAGCCCATCACAAGTCTACTGCTAAATATAGACCTCTCACATAGCCTTTCACAAAACACAGTTCTGGGCCACATTCATCCATCGAATTCCCGCAAAACCGTGCGGGTCGTAGCTCCATCTAATGGGGGGTCGACCTACACTTTGTCTGCCGGTACGAGGTTGCCACTGGGAGACCTTTCTTTCCCTGAGGTTATCAATTCTCCGAACAATGCGGGCTTGAACCACCTGCATCCAACGACTTTTCGTATAACTGTGCAAGTCGTCGCTCCATTTAGGGGTATCACCCTACGTTGCGTATGCCAGTTCGAAGTTGCCACTCAAGAACCTTTGTACCCCAGCTAGAGGTTCTACGAGCAATATGCCGCCGCATTGCCACTTCAGCTTGATTATAGTCATAGTCATATCATTTATTGCTTCATGTGGTTTTAAATACGATGTTATTTACACAACACAAACCCTAATAGGTTATGTAGGTTACTGTAGTGCTGCTGCGGATATCATCATTACGGATTCTATCTCGCAGAAAGTGTTTCTCTGCGAGATAGAATCACAGCTCTTTCCATGGCTTACTAAACGACTTTGAGCTTTCTCATGCGACCTGCAGTGAAGACCTCACGTCTCGGTTTAGTATGTCGTCACACGCACTGGTTGAAGACTTTCGTTTTCAGACATTTAAGTATACACGACGTAAAGATGTTACTTTTCCTGGTACGTAAAATATGAGAATTATCAGAGTACTGATTTATTTCAGAAGACGTAAATCGACGTAGGCGTTTTAATATTTCAGATGAACTTGGAAACCGTGATCTACATTTAAAAATTTGTTGCAAAACTCTTGACAAACTACGATTTGTACTCTATTTTAAATTGTTTTAACTTACAGTGTATTTTAACTGAACCGACCAGAGTTACACAAACTTGTGCCTCTTGCATTGATAATATTAAGTTAACTGTAAAATAACAAGCAACACTGCAATAGATGGAGTTAGATGAGATCATAAAGCTTTAAAGATCTAGTTGGACAATAATATCAATGACAATATATCTATTGAATGTTACAGGTCTACATTCAATAAAAACCAAGAATAAAAATGAACGATTTTAACACAATGTTAAGTTTAAACTCTCCGAAGTTTCTTTTTCTTTGAATGACCCTCATAGTATCTTTAACACCTTATTTTATGCAATTTCTAATGAATATGATAAAGTGTTCACTAGAAAGGTTGTTAAAGTTCGATTAAAATTATGCTTTAGTGAGTGGGCAACTAAAGGAATTAGAAAGAGTAGAGACGATTTATATGACCTTTATGCTAAAAGATCACTTACAGCTAATATAAAATTTCATCCGTATGTTAAAAAAGTACTCGAAAATCTTTAAAAGTGTCTGTATGAAAGGTAAAGCTAAAAAAAGATTTCTTAAGCAATACAATTAGAATTTCTTGTAATAAAATAAAAGCTGCATGGAATATTATTAATTTTGTAACTGGCAGGCTTAATACAAAAAAGGAAGACTTTGCTTTGAATATTTATGGCAGCGTAGTTAAAAATAAATATAAAGTTGCGAATGAGTTTCTTAATGTTTTTTCAAAGCTCTTCAAATATTGTGAAAGCATTTGCGGAACTAAATTAAAAGAAAACAGAAGATCTTTGGGGCTTTCGGTCTGGGTAATAGATATAGTTATTATCGATATAGCTCCAATATAGGCGATGATTTTTAATCTCTGTGTTGACTTTGCTGTCTTCCCTGATCTGATGAAATATAGTAAAGTTGTTCCAGTTTTTAAATCGGGTAGTAGAGAAATTCCTACAAATTACCGTCCCATTTCAGTGTTGCCTGAGTGTTGTTTAAGTTAAATATTCGAAAAAATTATGCTAGAGCAATTTTTAGTAAACATTGAATTTTAAACGACAAGCAATATGGTTTTATAGAAGATGTTCTTCAGGCGTAGGAAGATTTTCATGATACGATCTGTTGGGTTAATTATTATTATCATAGTGTAAGAGTTAATTATTAATACCTAATTTATTATTTAATACACCAAGATTTGTTATTAATAATACGAGCGACAATAAAACTATATTTTCCATCAATTGAGAAACAAGTGTTGTTTTGAGTGAAAGGAGTGGGGCGGGAACAACCGCCCCACCATATTGCAAAGTAGTTCGGCGCAGCCTTTATAAGAAGTCATTCTGTGATGAGATCTAGTGTGCGCTGGTCGTGACAATTCGTGTAACTGTAAATTGGTGGTTAGTTGCAGATTGCATATAGGAGTGATTGCTGTGTTGTAGTGATTAGGTGTAGGTAGTATATAATTAGTGTTTGCGTGTGGATCAATAGGCTGTAGCTGGGAATTATGTATTGTGTTTCTTGACTGGCCCTCCCCTTACAGTTCAGAAGTGGGATAAACAAGGTTAATAATTATCCTGCCACGTTCACTGCTTGAATAACGTAAGTACTCTTTTTGTCTGCTCTTCCGTTTTTAGGAATACACATCAAATGGTTGATATTTTGGTTAGGGGATACATTTGAAGTTAAGCTCTAAAAAAAAAATAGTAGTTAACAGAGATTAATTATAGTGTTTATTTTATTATTCATACTACTGTTACGATATTTATTGGATAAACAATTTTAAAATACGTGGGTAGTTTATTTTAGAATTATTTCTGTATACCCCACTATTAATTGTATCATTAGAAAATCCTAATTTCTGTATTACGGCACTCTTGAATGTACATAGATTTGAAACAATTGAATGTTGGACAACGAAATTGATGGTACCGGAGCAACCATAGATGGCATAAATTGGACTACCTAAGTGTGCCCCTGGCTATGCGATATTTCACGACTACCAATTATGTATGAAAACTATTTAAATATACAAATCAAATATTTCGCATCACGCGTCATTAAATGAAGTTCACGAATCGAGTTTTTTTAACCAATGAGGAAAAGCCGCTGTGTCTTCGGATATTAATGCGTTGAATAGTGACATGACCTCTTCATGAACTAGTTATTTACTTAGTTAATTATTTAAAATGCTTTGTATTCAACTAGCTACTTCGTTGGTACAGGAATATAGTTTATACTTGTAAATTTATTTAAAAAAAAAATAATGCATTTACAGCTTACTTCTAGAAGTTTCAGATAACTAGAATCAATATGGATGATGAAATTGTTCAGGGCAATGAGCAAGTTTATGGAACGACCCATGGTCCATGGATATTGGAATGGAAAGTGATGCAATCAGTCCAGGAGGAGGGCTCACGCATCGGTCTGATTTGGAATGGTGTGATCAGTCTAGGAGGAGGGCTGACGCATCGGTCTGAATTGGAATGGAAAGTGATGCGATCAGTCGAGGGGGAGGGCTGACGTATCGATCTGAATTGGAATGGTGCGATCAGTCGAGGGGGAGGACTGACTCATCGTTTTTAATTTGAATGGCAAGTGGTACGATCAGTCTAGGAGGAGGGCTTACGTGTCGGTCTGACGAAGTAGCACCCAGATTGGTGGTGCAAGGTCGTGAGGTAAGTCTTATATGGACACAGAATAAGCATTGCTCGAGGAAAGAGCAGTTGCATAACAATAACATTAAGGACAGGGAATAGGAGTCTGTATCAAACAACTGAGTCTGATACAGAGGATAGGAATTATGGAAAAAGGATGAAGGAAGGACGGACTTCACACCACGGATTCGAGTCGAAGAGGAAAAGGAAGCGTGATCTTTCTTCACCTTCAGAGGATTGTGCTTCTTCGTACTCAATCGGACGCAGGTGACAAAGAAATAAGAGTAACGATCTGGTAACTAATACTGCATTAGATAAGTATTTAATTCTAAGTCTGGTCAAGACCTCGGATAGAGCAGCGACCCAATGTAAAATAAACAAACCATACTAACTTGGATAAATAAGGTAGAAGAATTTGCTACCGTAAATTATGTTTGGGAGGAGAAAGAGGTTATTCATTATTCATTACCGAAAATTAGTGGAGTAGCTAAGACTTGGTTCTGAGGATTATCTTCACTGTTATATACTTGATCCGAATTGAAAAAGAAATTATTACTCATTCCCTTACCGCCAAGACTATGCCGAGCTTTTAACTCGGATATTAGATAAGAAAGTTATACGGGATCTTTGGAGCATTATTATTATGCTAGAATTAATTTGTTGAATCGATGTAGAATTTTGGGAAGGGAAGCTGTGGACTGACAGATTTTCGGTGTCAAGGATCATGTCATAAAAGTAGGAGCTCAGACGGTTCATTTTAGTGAACCTGAACAGGTTCTAAAATATTTTAAATCCGTCCAAACAAGCCAAAACCGTTTAGGCTTCAATTTGCAAATACGGAAAAATAGTGATTGTAAGCCGGCAACGCTTGCGACTGATGAACCAGGTTCTTCCAGGTCTAGCCACATTAGTTTTTTTTAACAGTAAATCTCAGTCCAAAGTGCGTGAAACCCCTTTCAAAATGTACAATTTGTGATAGACTAGCACATACATCTATGGATTGTTTCAGAAATAAGTTATTGTCAGAACAGAGTAAGAGGCAATTTAATACTGACTCTAAAGAGTGACGTAGCAAACGTTGCTCTTGTTAAAGATGGCAGCCCAAGCAATAATATGTACTTACGATAAAAATAAATGACTATTTAATCACATGCCTAGTCGATTTGGGTCGTCAGCATCACTGAATCGTACTGACGTGCCCTAAGACTATGCAGCTCGATACCAATTCTCGAATAGACTTACCTATACTAGACGCATAGGAGCTAATTTTGTACAACCACTAGGTATAGCAACAGCCTCTGTAACGGTATACGATTTATCAGACAATATAAAGCTATACATAGTTGAAGATAATGTGATAAATTATTATTCTGATCTCTTACAGTCACTCTTTTACAGAAAAACCTTTTTGATAATTAAAACTCCTAATATCAACAAAATACATCTGTGGATAAGCTTTGACAGAGATTTTTATTCTGATATTAATAGAAATGGAACAGATGAATAGCTAAAGGTACAATTAAATATTTAATATATTTCTTTAAAAGTACAGAATTTGCCAACAGGGATTTGTAATGATAATTTATCCGCTGCTCTCGCTTTATTTGTGAATTCTTAAATGTTTTGATTATTGGTTGTTTTTATTACTATTTGCCTTTTCAACAGCTTGTAAACAATAAATTCAAATGTTAATGTGAAAAATGTGTAAACTTATTCTTACGACGCGATGGGACTCGCTTTGAACAGGATGGCCGAGCTGTTGGGTTAATTATTATTATCATAGTGTAAGAGTTAATTATTAATACCTAATTTATTATTTAATACACCAAGATTTGTTATTAATAATACGAGCGACAATAAAACTATATTTTCCATCAATTGAGAAACAAGTGTTGTTTTGAGTGAAAGGAGTGGGGCGGGAACAACCGCCCCACCATATTGCAAAGTAGTTCGGCGCAGCCTTTATAAGAAGTCATTCTGTGATGAGATCTAGTGTGCGCTGGTCGTGACAATTCGTGTAACTGTAAATTGGTGGTTAGTTGCAGATTGCATATAGGAGTGATTGGTGTAGGTAGTATATAATTAGTGTTTGCGTGTGGATCAATAGGCTGTAGCTGGGAATTATGTATTGTGTTTCTTGACTGGCCCTCCCCTTACAGATCGGTATGTTTTGTGAACTCTCAAAGGCAATTCGACTGTTCAACAAACGTGTCAAGAAAATATTATTAAAAAAAAACGTATTATAAAATAGATCATTACACTACAGGACAGAGAACTTAACTCTTACTCTGGACTTGCAAACCCCCTAGATATGTTTATTTGTATTGTAGTTGTAGATTAATGATGTAATTTATAAATCACATTATGTAATATGGTACTGAAAATGAATGATTTTTTTTGAACCGATGTAGATTTTGACATTCATAAGAGCTTTATACAAGCCTAAACTGAATAAATAAATTTTGACTTTGACTTGACTTTGATATGACTTTGACTTGACTTTGACTTGACTTTGACTTGACTTTGACTTGACTTGACTTTTACTTGACTTTGACTTGACTTTAACTTGACTTTGACTTGACTTTGACTTTGAAAAATGGTTTACTTAAACATCTTCTTATTTAGCTTGTAAATAGTCTACTGCAGGACATGGTCTTCCCCTGAGTAGGAAGGATTTGCAGTTATCCCTACACTTAGCTTTCGTTCTTGGTTAGCATATACATATTTGAATATTCTGGAGTCAAATCAATTACACTTTATTTAAATATAGTCTTAATTGTAAATTAATTAACGAACGGATCGAATTAAAAAACATATCATTATAAATCTTACTTCATTCAAATAGCTTTTTAAAATTAGGCGTTCGGCGTTTTTAGTAGCTTTTCTCGACTGAGGGAAAAAATAAACAATCCGTAACGTCAAACTTTAAACAATTCTTCCAAACTTTAGACACGCTCACAACTTGTAACATGGTCCACAAGCAGTTACAGCCAGTTACACGCAGTATATTCACAACTTCGTACATTCTCGCAATATGTCGCCGGGCGCGAGGATAACAACCGATTTTATTGCAAGACTTTTCAATAATTTATATCATAACATATGGCATTGTTTCGGCACTCGCTGCGGCCCATTTTGACACAGAAATAGAGTCATAGGGCTGTTAAGTAATAGCTTCAGTAACAGTATTTTTACTAAGTACGGTGATCGTGGTATTTTTCATTCATTCTATTTAGTCATTTTTATTTTCAAGTCAAACACATCAACAAACTTTAGACATAGAATAATTAATACTGGTTTAAAAAATATATCATTGATTTTAGACGTATTTCGTTTTATTTCAAAAATCGAATTAGAATTGACGTCTAACAACCAACTCGAGACCATTCTCTCATCGGTCGTTTAAAAGGTAATCTTCCTAATATCTATAGAATTAGGTGTTGCTTTGTGGAAATTCATTACAGAATGAGAATCAAACAAAGAAGTATTTTTTTGCATTGTCTAGCTTTAAAATTCATTACATGCACCAGATGCTTGCTGGCTCGCTCTCAATAGCGTGCGTGTGATCTAACAAGCAACCGGTGCTCTTCAACATGAACACGATACTACGCCATTTTAATTTAAGTTCGCATGCGGATTTCTGCATCTTAACTTTATCCGCCGTATATTCCTAGTTTTATATTTTTTTATCGATCGAATTTCATAATTTTAATACAGATATTTACTAATTGCATCGCGCGAAACAAATAGTCGTATGGCCTACAGTTAATTGTTCAAGGGTTGATTTTCGGGTCTGGTTGTGTTGTGATTGTCCCCGTGTTTCTGACACTGCATCCTAGCCTACCTCCGATCTTATCGCATCAGCGTTACATCGGGCGCGTGTAGGTCGGGACGAGTGAGTGCCTCTGTGTTTGCGCGTACACTTGTGGCACTATAATATCTCCTGCGCAGTTGATGACTCTCGACAGTGATGATGTTCTCCTAGCCGATTTCGACCACGGCGACAACATCCGAATACTGAATCCGAATGTCGAGAGCCATGGCTCTCGACAGTATTCGGAAATGGCTAGGGGAACATCACATTATTTAATATACTCTTAATAATAATAGTAACTAAGTAAGAAATAATGCTCAAAACCCTATTATGACAATATGGCGCGCAGTGCGGACATAAATTATCACCAAGGCATTTAGCACCTTGTGTCATAAAGGTAATATAAAAAGAAATGTTGTTTTCTAAAGTCTATTTCATAGATGTACATCATATATCACATAATTTCTTTTTTTTAGGGTTCGGTTACTCATAACGACAAATAAAAACTCCGGTCAAGTGTGGGTCGGATCCGTGTCCCGAGAGTTTATATTATTATGTAGAGTATTATTATATTATTTAGAACTCATGTCCGGAACTTAACTTTTTCCCAGTTACTTTTAACACTTTGATAAAAAATATAACATTTTTTAATTTCTATTAAGACACACAAATGTTTATTTATTCCATAATATACATATTTTATCTGTATTCTATATATTGATACGTGAAGAGCAGGTGAAGTTAAATCTTTTTAATCTTCCTTATTTTTCAAATAACTCAAAATTATATAAGTTTTGTAGCAGATAATTGTCAAATTTCCGGTTTATTACATAAAATAAATTCAATAAAAAAAATTGGACGGCTACTAGTTGTTATAAATAGATTATAATTAACCATAATGGCTCAAACATAACAAAATAAATAAGAAAAGCTAACAATACTTACGAAAATCTAATACATTATCTCCGACCGCCCAGTCCTGTAACAAAACGATACTCTAAGTGAATTTGATCCGAGTCCAGACCAACTTCAGGCAATTCCCACTTTTCCCGATGCAATTTTCCCCTTCGCGTACTCGCAGGGGTTCATTCTACGGCTTTTAAGCCGCATCCTTACATATACACGCTTACTTATATTATGAAAGTCTTTATAGACGAAGCTCGTAAAAAATACAATTTTTATTTCGGGCCAAATTTCATAAAATCTGTTTTTATGTCAATACTTAGAGGGTCAGTCGCACCTGACAGCTGTGACAAATCCCAACTTTTGTGCCAACTGAAATTACCAACCTTAATATATCCAGATACGAGTCTGTAGTACTGTACTGTAATTGTCGCCGTGTACCTGACACTATATCTAAACCTTCCTCCGGTGTTAACGCATAAGTAACATCGGAGACGAGAAGATGAGGGCTGGTAAGTGAGTAAAAGGCTTTGTGTTTACACGTACACCAGTGACACTTTAATATATTCTACGCTGTTAGACAGCTTCTAACAGTCATCTGAATTGAATTAATGATGAATTGATGAACAAACCTGCAGTCATCATCTACAGCTGAATTAAATTTGAATCTAAGACCGACGATCTAGCACTCTGACCTCTGAGTCCCACTATTGTCAAGAACAAGTTAAGCAGTTATCTCTTTTAAATCTCTTTTAAAATTCCGATGCCCAGCACAGTAGGATTTCGTCTGTGTCGTGGGTAGGTTTTACAGACATGAATTCCACATGCACAAGCCACCCAGTACCGGAAAAACTATCTGTAGGCCATACAAATATTAGTCTCGTGCGGAAATCAAACCCGCGACCCGCGGCGCAGAAGCCAAGGGCTTAGCCACTGCGCCAACCGAGACGACTGTACATAAATAACGAGGTAGATAGTAGTAAGTAGATATCAAAATATTTTGATACTGATAAAGGTATCTGAAATTCACCAACACAAAGTTATTCAAGCGCCTGCAATAACAAATCAAAATTAACTGAATCTTGGCGAAATAAATGATGAAATAGACAGTATTTAAATTCAATAAAAATACCTTAGTCACAGGAAAAAATCAGACGGAATGAGGAAGAGAAAAACAGGGTTGGTCCTCGGCCGAACTGAATAATATACGACCAAAGAATAACGAAGTACGAACCTTAGCATTCAGTAATGAAGCGAAAGCGGAAAGAGTTGTCATTACTTTATCTACCACGAAGTGAAACAACATAATACCTCCAATATTTTTTTATCTAACGATGTAATGAAATGAGTTCAACATTTCTCCATAACAAATGCTAGGTGCCCGGCAGAGTAAATAGCACCTACCTCTTTCCTACCGATGTATCGTAAGAGGCGACTAAGGTTTGGTACGGACTAAGGTATTGCCTTTATTCTTGCAAAATAATAATACCTTAACATGCAGTATTGTCACTATTACTCGTGGTGAGTAAGAATTTTTTGACTCGTACCAAAATGGCGGCGAACTGGTTTTCCACCCGTCACGTCCCGTTTCCGCGGGAGCGAAAAGTAAGCTTCGGGTAAGGTCTCTGCCTACCCCTTATATGGGAAACAGGCGTGACGAAACTTAGATTCGGAATCTTATTCCGCAAAAAATCTCACTGTTTTAGTTGTAATGACTGACAATTTTTTTTATATTTAAAGAATACAATCGAATTGATTTCAGAGCGTCTAGAATGTGGTTTTAGAATGAGGACTTCTCCGGTGGGCGAAAGCGAAAAGAAAAAATGATATGCCTGTGACAGATGCATACTTCTAGGTAGTCTACTAGGTATCGTATTTGATCGTCTTCAATAAAGGTTTGGTTTAAGGCAATGTTGTTGAGCGTCAAGCCCTTGAGCTACCACGGCTTAAAAACACAACTGACATGAGGTCTAAAATAATAATGAATCCGCTTCTGCTCATCACGAAGTAACTGCCGGCGAATTCAATCAGTTTCAAGCGCACGGTAATCTTGGCTGCTAAGGGCGTGTGCATAAATAACGCGGTGGCGTCCCGCGTCCGCCCTCATTCCCGGCTATGGATCCTTAAGGAGTTATTGCCCTCGACTGCGATGGATGGCCGACTGTTGGAAAGTGTTACTACAGCGGTTCTACGCAGACACTGCTTATCGATTTATAAGACACTTGCTTTGTATTAGTTCAAGAGAATGGAAATGTGTTTTCTACCCCATTGCGGAATGAATAAAATTAGGAAGGCCCAATATTTATTGGATTAATGAATATATGAACTAGCTTTCGTATGTTTTTCTAGGCTGTAAAATATGCATTGGTCATATAGGTTTTTGAACACTTTTATATCATCATCATCACTTTAGCCTACCACCAGTCCACTGCTGAACATAGGACTCCTATTTTGGGAGGATTTAGCCATAGTTGCCACGCTTGGCAGGCTGCTTAGCAACCGCAGTTTATTTATTCAGATGTTATAGGAAGATGCTGCTGCCCATCTTCCGGTTTTAATTTTCACTCTGTCGACTTTTACGACACCCACGGGATGAGACGGGGTTGTAGATTCTCTTAAGCCGCTACCACACGGCTAAACACTTTCACATAATTAAAAAAACCTTTGCCGCATACTAGGATTTCTCTTGTGTCGTGGGTGCGTTTAACGGACATATATTTCACATACACAAACACCTAGACCCGGAAAAACTATTTGTAGGTCTCATAAAAAAGTATCCTGTGCGGGAATCGAACCCGCTACCCGTGACGCAAGTACCAAGGGCCTTAACCACTGCTAAAACCGAACCGACTATTTTTTTTTAAATGACAAGTAATTACTAAATTTTATTATTCACTTGCCGTGCAGCGACGGCATAAGATAATCTTCGATCCATCTCATGCCGTGAGAGTCATAAATGCCACAAAAAGTGACTTCTTACAGAAGGCAAAGTAACCATTCCAATAAGCCAACTCGTCACCCAGACTGATAACCGAGAGGTTTGCCATTACGCTTGCCAACTGCGTTCCTAAGAGCAGTATAGTGACAGTATAATATTTGTTACAAAAACATTAAATTGAATAAAATAAAGCATTCACTATTACAGTTTATACTGCCAATGTCAAATACGTTATAGTATGTGGTCAAACAGTCGCACAGAGTAGAGATTGTCACCATAGAATTTTAAAATGTTGCCAACAAATAATTACTCCAATCTCAATATTTATGAATTACTGTCGAATTGGTAGGATTCCTATGTAGGAATCCATCTAGGTAGGTACCACCCCAGGGCCAGTTATTCTGCCGTGAAGCAGTACTGTGCAAACATTACTGTGTTTCGGTCTGAAGGGCACTGAGAGCTAGCGTAATCACTGGGCATATGAGACTTAAGAACTTGTGTCTCAGGGTGACGGGCGCAGTGTGGTGCTACACAGAAATGTTCTGAGTAACACAGCATCTGTTATGGGTAGACGTCGCGCTTACCATCAGGTGAACGTTTTGCTCGTCTCGTCACTTTATCAAATAAAAAAAAAATCGGCCAACACAGCGACCACTAGTATATAAAAAGTTACTAGATTATAAAAAGAGGAAACCTATTCTCCTAAGTATAAATACGAAACATACAAAGTATGCAATCCAGTATTTACGGTTGTTAACTCGATTACCAGTACGAAAAATCTCCTTTCCTATTTACGCATTTCACATAAGTAATCCGGTACATCGGAGAGCTTCCGCCCAAATTGGATAGGAGTTCAAACAAATGATACCGAGCAGTACAACACTTAGCGAGTGATCGATGGTCTGCGTCGGAAGCTATCCATTCAAACACTGAGACTTTTTCACAATATAATTTTGTTTACGAAAAACAAAACCGACTAGATGGATCGGCGTAATCTTAGGTGAGGTAATTTTTTAAATCATAACATAACATAACTTTAAAATGGATTATTAATGCAATTAATGTCACCTTGGTTGGCGCAAAGGCTTAACAATTGGTATTTGCGCTACGGGTGGCGAGTTCGATTCCTGCACTAAAGTTATATTGAAAAGTCTCTGCCACGCTGCTCCAATGCGAGTCACGGACTCAATGTGTCCTCAAAATAAAAAAGGTGTAGTAACAGCCTATAAATATCCAAATGCATACGCTTCCTCTCATTCTTAAGAGGGATTTAAAGACGGGAACATATGTCACGCTTCTCCAGAGCAGATTGCCGGACTTCTAACGCCCTTGGTTTTTTTTCAGACTTGAGTTTTATTCACTACAGACACCAGAAATCAACAAACGCTTAGTCCGCGAAACTTACCAAAATACGCTTGGTTCGCGGTTCTTAAATTTATTCGAAGCTGCTTCGATTCCGCAAAAAACTGCATTTCTCGTAATCACTAAAAAAATATTACATGTACCCTACATAGGCATATTTTAAATGTACATTTCATCCTTTTTTGTAATAATATGTCGAGATATCACAAATTTATACGTTTTATTAAGACAGATAGATATGCATGTGATTCCATGATTGCTAATTTACATAATAAACATCGTATACCAGAGCTTAAACCCTGATTAATTTCAAAGTCAGATCGTGAGGATATCACTTTATTTGGGATTAATTCCACATTGTATTTCTATAAACGGTTGTAGACATACACACACATGCTCCATTTTATACAAAATGTAATCTTATTTTACCACTATAATAAAGTTTATATGTTTGAACTCGCTAATATCAAATTACTTATCGGATTTGATTTATATTTAAAATTAAAAATTAAAATTATATTTGCATTAGATAGTTCATTCAGTGTTCTACATTATAAAATGCTATCCATTCTACGGCCTTAGGGTGCCGCAAGCTGAGAACTAAGCATTACCGAGAAGGGCCGAACTGTGAATATTCAGGTCAAAGAGGCACCACGCCGTACGGCGCGATCATGTGGTCTATATAACAATTACCTTTTAAAAGTAGGGTAAAAGTAGGGTAGTATCCTATAAGTTACGTTCGGTATTATTGGAATGTAAAAGCATCGCCAAAAACTCTATCGAAGAGAAGCACCGATTACATATTAAGTATTCTTTGTTAAATTCGTTAATTCCCTTTCAGCTTCTACAGATCCAATTTGTATTCCATCTCCAAATTTTATTCAGTCATTCAATTTATGTTCTGCGTTAAACTGTCATCAACAGAAAACTGCGTGTCGTAGTGACCAGAGGAGCTAGTACACCCCGATTTCTGGGTTCGAATTCCAGCTGGGTTAACATTTGTGCAAAAACATCCGATATGAAAAGACGAAAGAGTGCCTCTCTGTTTTCAAGTACTTATAAGACTATAATATCACCTTCGCAGTTGATACCTTCCTAGCAATTTTAAGATGGAGATTAGATCCTACTTGTTCTAGGCACTAATCTCAATCAAAACAGCTGACGCCGAATAATCCGCAAATCACAAAACAGATAAATAACCCCTTGGCATAAAACTGGCAAATAAAATGTTTACCAGTATTATGTGTTCATATATTTAGTTTTGTATATTTATTTAGTAATATACTTTAATATTTTTTTTTTTATTGAGAAATAGTGACGAGACGAGCAAAACGTTCACCTTGATCGTAAGTGCAACGTTTGCCCATAACAAATGGTGCGTCACCCTGAACATTTCTGTGTGACCCCACACTGCGCTTGTCACTCTGTGACATCAGTTCTTAAGACTCATATGCCCAGTGATTATGCTAGCTCCCAGTGCCTTTCAATCCGAATACAGTTATTCTGCCTCGAGGCAGCAGTGCGTAAACATTACGAATACCACAGTAATGTTTGCACACTGCTGCCTCGAGGCAGAATAACTGACTGGGTGGTACCTACTTAGACGGATTCCTGCATAGGAATCCTACCACCAGTAATTAAAATATGTAGCAATATTTATACGTAATTTTATCAAGAAATTTTCTGTGACCTCATTGAGGATAAAAATTCTGATTTCCAACGTATTCGCTTCCTATAAACTGCTGTCTAAAGCTTCAAGCTTCTGGTTGATAGCCAAAAAATGTCGCGGTTATAAAAATCAGCGAGCATAGTCTTTTTAATTTATGTTAAAATAGCGAACTTGCTGGACACATGATGGTAAGTGGGTACTGCAGCCCATGAACATCCACAGAATATTCAAAGCAGATTGAAGATAGCTATGCGGTAGATTAAGACAAGATGGTGGGTATATACTTCGTCGAGCTATAAACTAAAATAAACTTGCGCTTGACTGTAACTTCCACCACCGTTGTAGTGTGATCATGAAAGTATTACGCCAAGTAAAGCATTTTTGGCTAAGTTCTTATATGAGCATCTTTGTTTTTTTGTTATAGTTTAAGTGACGAGACGAGCAAAACGTTCACCTGATGGTAAGTGCAACGTCTGCTCATAACGAAATCTGTGTTACCTATAACATTCCTGCGTGGCTCCACACTACGCCCGTCAACCCTTAGACATCAGTTCTTAAGTTTCAAATGCCCCGTGATTACGCTAGCTATCACAATCCGTACATGTTTGTTTATCTCAGGCGAAATGCAATAAAAATATACTCTACATTATTATATAATTGTTTTACATTAAATAGTTTACACAATAAAAAAATATATCGAAGTATTAAGTAAAAAATATACAATCTTAATCTTATCTTAATCTTATCTTTGTCGGCTCGGTTGGCGCAGTGGCTAAGTCCTTGGCTTCTGCGCCGCGGGTCGCGGGTTCGATTCCCGCACGGGACAAATATTTGTATGGCCTGCAGATAGTTGTTCCGGGTCTGGGTGGTTTGTGCATGTGGAATTTATGTCTGTAAAACGTACCCACGACACAGGAGAAATCCTACTGTGGGGCATCGTTTTTTTAAAATTAAGAAAAAAAAAACCTTAATGATCCTTTAAAATATAACTAAATCAATTCAATTTCACCCGCTTAACAACCCATATGTAAATTATATTTCTTCCGTCCATGTTTTTTTAATATAAATAAGTGGTCAGAAGTTCTTTTCTTGACAAAAACCAACCAGTTAGCAAATGTACAAGTTTTATATGAAATCAATATCGGCAACACATTGAATGGTCCGGAATAAAACTACTTCAATAAACGTCGGGGCGTTTGTCCCTGCGTAGGTGAAAATGTTGACGGGCGAGCAGGCTGCGTTTTATTGCGCTACCTTAATCGTAGTTACCTTTACGTACGTTATCCTATATGGGATAAGCAAACATTGTGAATTCTATATCATATTAACACACTTGACCCGAAAGTCGCTTCAAAAATGTTGGCGCACAGATTCGAATTAGGGACAGTCATTAGGGGTAATGGTTTGTGTTTTTCTTTCGATCAGTATCTTCCGATCAGGTAGTGAATAATAAGTGGTAATTGGTATTTTGTATTAGGTATTGTATATTGGGTAGTTAAGAATTTTCGTTATTTGTACTTAGATTTTTTTCTGCACTTGGAATATCGGTTCTACTGTAATAATTTTAACAGGTAGCAATAGATACGATAACATTATTATGGCAAATGTATATATATATATATATATCTGTGAAACGCACCTACGATACAGGAGAAACCCTAGGTTCAAGAATCTTTTTAATGAATTAACTTAAAGTTAAGTTATACAAATAATTTTAAAGTAAATAATGCAAATCAAAGAAAGTTATACTAATAAATTTTTTCAAACACGGTCGTCGTGTTTTTCTGTATTGGAAAATCGGAAGATGATTGGATGAAGTCTCAGAAATACGAACACCTCAACACTCAAGTTGTTACTACTCCAGACCAGAATATAAACGACTTGTGGTTTGGCAAAGATTCCTACCAATGACCAATTACATGCAGGTACACTGACCGCTGTGCCAGACGGTCGTGTCACTAATGTATCCTTAACATTTCTGGATTACTCCGTTACAAATTACAGACCACACATACATTCCTGCATACATACAGTCATGCCTTTCTCCTATATAAAGAGTAAGGTAAGGGGTAGGCAGACGCCACAAAATTAGCCCACTTTTCGCCCCCGTGGGAAACGAGACGTGACGGGTGGCGAACCTCGCCGCCATTTTGGTACGAGTCAAAAAAATCTTTCTCCATATTGCGCTCCCACGAGCAGTACAGTGACAACTTCACAACATATTATGGTGTTATTCTGCAAGAATTAAGGGCTGTCCGTACAATACCTTAGTCGCCTCGCCTAGGGAAGACGTAGGTGCTATTCTACTCTGCCGGAAATATATCGGCTGCCGCACACTATAGACACTCACCAAAAGATCGGATTTCACGAAAATCTACCCCCTAATCTGTTAACGGGCTGAGTTGTGTCTTCTCTTCACAGGCTACTATCAAAATCTTCCGTGCCAAGTCGGGCGGGTCGGCTGATAATTTATAAATGTATTAAATTTAATAAAATTATTTTAGTATATTTCGTAATGGTCCCTAAAAAATGAAATCCTGCGCTCAAAGCTCGCCGCCGTGTTGATATAAATTCACCTCACGTATCTATCGAACCAAATACCCTCCTAGCTACAGAGGTAACGCGAAGAAACATCGCTTAGGGTTGCCAGATTGTCAAGATTGTTCTCCAATATTACAAAGTGAGAAAAGTGCACTATTTCGGTACACGTCATTTCAGTATGTTCTCCTCCTGGCCGATTCGGCTTTCTTCCGAATATTGTTGTAAACTATCAACTGCGCAAACAGATCCCTGCCCCCTATGTAACGCTCATATAGCTAAGATGCAGTGATTGCGTTTTGATTAATTAGCGATTGAAAATACCACAATTATCACTTAGTTGCCATCAGAGTACTTCATGCTTGTTTTGTCAAAAAAAATAACTTTACAAATATTGTATTACAAGCTATATGTCGGTCATCTCCTTAATTGGTTTTATCTGTAAACCGAAAACAGTACAAATTTTCATACGGGTTTTTAGTCGCAAGGATTTTAATTTTTTAACAGTTTTATTATAATTAGTGGTATGTGGTGCCCTGTGGTCAAAACCCGACCGAGTTTGAACGTTATTGAGGTTTGAGTAATTATTTGTTGACAACATTTTAAAATTCTGTGGCGACAATCTCTACTCTGTGCGACTGTTGACCACGGATTATTATGTGTTTGACATTAGCAGTATGAACGTAAGCAATGAATGTTTTGTTTTAATTTAAAATGTGAAGCACTTTGTTTATGAATCTTAGCTTCTTACTTCCTCTCTTTACAAATTCAACTGTGCCAAATCTTACAATCCTTCGTTTGTGTTTAAAAAGTGTTACAAAGTAGCTTTTTTAACTTTGCTTACTATCAGAAATTTCTACTTAGCCATCGATATTTAGACATACGTCTATGTATGTCCACATTTTTTTAACTTGTGGCAACCCTGATTGACAACCGCGATTGACTCGCATTGCTATAAAGTGTTCAGAACGAGTATAAGCAAAAATCGTAACGACGACGGTACATACCTTTCGAACTACCAACACTAAAGATTTTATTTTACACTAGTTATAGCTCACGGTTGCGCTCGCATGGAATATATAATATTTTCCAACTGAAGGAAAGTCAACGACTGACCTAAATATATATGGATATGAAATAATGATGAGAATTTTTCCGATAACAACTAGGAAATAAACTGTATTATTTCCTAATTGTTAGCAGGAAAATGCAAAAGGTTGGTTTGGTACAGTAAGCTGAGCCATTGACTTCTACGTTGCGGGACGCAGTTTCGATTCTCGTAGTTACTTCACGTATTTCTGGATTCTGGAAAAATCCTAGTGTGAAGAAACGTTTTATTTAAAAGAAAAATCGCAGTGTGGTGTCACACAGAAATGTTCTGGGTGACACAGCATTTGCTGTGGGCAGACTTACCATCAGGTGAACAATAAAAAGAAAGAAACTCGCTTGAACAGCAATAAGCTGGTGATTTAGGCGAGATGGTTCTTAATACGTGTGCCAAATTTCAAATTATTCGGTCGTCTGTCATTGGGTGAAAATTAATTGGAAGATTCCATTATATTCAAACATACAGATCATGTTTATACAACAACGCAAACCTCCACCCATTAGAAAATCTCGTAATAACTTCTAAAATTAAAACAACAGCCTTTTCATCCAGAAGGCCTTTGTTTTCCCATAACGTTAGCCCTCTTTTTTTCTAAATAGAATCACGCTTATCCTCAATCTCATTTGCCTGAGCCTCGTCCGCGCAAATTATTCAATTTAATGCGCGAATTCGCTATTTTTCGTCCATTATTACCCACTTTGCTAAAATCCGAGATAATTTGATTTTATTAAAATGGTTTTGAAATGCCCCGAGTCCGATTTTCTCTGCGTTAGATACGCACCTTCCCTACCTATATACATGTTTAAACTTACATGCAAAATGCAATGCTTAAGCAATTAGATTAAAGTATAAATATTTTATTTTTCACTCTACAACACTTTTTATTAACTTTTAAAGTTTAAAGTGTGAAAATTGACAATTTGTGGATAAAGTATTCAACATAAAAGTATTATAACTTTTCGAAAGAATTTTCGCAAGTACCTACAGTCTATGATCTTATTTATTTTAGATATACACAGTGTATAAAATATTTGTTGTTTGTTGATGTTTTCACTAGAAGACTTTTTTCCTTTGGATGTCTTAATTTAGACACTACAATAATTTTTTGAATCGCAAACAAAACAAGGTGCTTAAATAATTCCTTATTTACCAAATTTCATTTCCAATCTTCCTGTTCAGTGTACATTTAAATGGTTTATTCAAAATAGATAAATGGTGGTAGGTTATAGGGAATATATACATTTATACATACAGGGAATATTTTTTTATTTTATTTTATTTAAAACAAAATCCACAGCTCTTTGTTACATCGTACGTACATCTTATGATCTTAAATTATAGCCAAAAACGGATTTACATTATTTAAATAGTATTTTCAATTTATAACGGACATGTTGAAGACAAAGTATTTGGGACTAAAAATACATATTTTTAAACATCTAGAAAACATTACAAGAAAAAAATATGCCCTTATATGTCATAAAATGTGTAAAAAAATATGTCTTATATGCCCAGTAATTTTAAGAACTGATGTCTCAGGGTGACGAGAGCAGTGTGGTGCCACACGGAAATGATCTGGGTGACAGAGCATTTGTTATGGGAAGACGTTGCGCTTACCATCAGGTAAACGATTTGCCTGTCTCATCGCTGTCTCGTATAAAAAAGCACCCACCTGTGTAAAATTTCTTCCATTAAACGATTTAAAAAAATATATTTTCACGAATACTGCCAAAAATTATTTAATGCGTATTTTTTATAACTAAATTATTTAAACGTAAACGTAATGTAAATTTGGTAGCATTTTAAATTTAATTGGAATTTAATTGCAATTCAAAATAGCAATGAAAGGAGCAAAATTGCTATTTAATTTTAACAGGTGCTTATTCTACTAAGTTTTATGAAGTACCTTGGCAGACTCCTAAACACACAATGGGTAATGTTAAAATCATTATCATTTATCATCTGACTACTTTTAGACTTGAGCCTTTCTTAAGAAGGTAGGATTCGCCGTGCTCAAAACGCGGTAAACGAAAGGACGACCACTGTATCGGACGACCCCATGGCCTAGTCCAGTGGTCATAATACCTGACTTGTACGCCGTGGGTCCTGGGTTCAAATCCCAGCCGGACCCAACACAACTAGACCCGAAAACCTTTGCCGACATAACGCCTATGAGATAAGATCATAGGATGGCTATATATACCCGGGGACAATTACAACACAACCACACCCGAAAACCAACAATTTGTGTTGTTGTCTCCGGCTGCGATTCGAACCCAGAACCCGCGGCGTAGAAGTCATATACTCTAATTATTGAGGTATTGCATCAACAAACACTACATAATTATTTGGTGATACTAAAAGACGACCGAAACCACAACGTAACAATTTGCTGATATTCCGTGCATAGTTGTTGGAGTGCCTAAATACTGCGACTAATTATAATTATACTGTTATTTGCAATTACAGCATATTATGCAAACTCGTCGTATTATAATATGAAAAATTTAGGTAGCACGTAACCGGGCCTGTTCTTGGGACACGATTGCTTATATACTCGTACTATAAATATTAATGAATGTTTTTTTACTTCTCAAACCTTTGATACATATAATGATTTCTTATGTTTACTCGAATACTACACATTTAATAACTAGATTTACGCTTTACAACACACAATCCCGTGACGTTACCGTGACGTCTTGTTATAAATAGTAAAAAAAAATAGTTGTGCGTCAGGAACGAAGTTCCTTATTTTTTCAATTCTTAACGTGATTTAATATGTAGATTTCTATTGATTATATTTTAGTCACGCCAAAAAACGAACGTAAACGTTTTGCTAATCTCGTCACTTTATCTTATATAAATACCGAAATATTAGTACTCGTATATTTAAATTTTGAAACAGATAAATCGAAATGATCACAATAGTTCTATTTGTATTTTTATGCAGCCATGCAGAGATAGGATAGGTATAAGGATTGGTAATAATATTTTATTTAATACACTCTTATAGAGTTGAAATAAAAAATGACATGTTAATATTATTAACAAAACTGCGGTTGCCACCCGCCTGCCACCCGTAGCAACTATGGCAAAATCCCTCCAAAATGAGAGCTACAAACTTTTGAGGCTATCTATGGGGGAGGCCTATGTTCAGCAGTGGACTTGTGATAGGCTGGAACGACGACGACGATTCATTTTTGCTTAAAGAACTTTTAAACCTTAAGTTTGATAAACACATCTTCACCTTTCTTGAGAAAGATAAAGATGGAAGGTACACATATTAAATTTCAAAGTCTATTTTGATAAGATATATAAAAGTCTTATAGTCGATCAAGTTTATATTACCAGTAGATGAATTTGTAACATTCCTTCTAGCTATAGAAGCATTTATTATTTCCGAAATCGTAGCGAACGCGGCCGCGTTAAACTATATTCCAGAACATTAAACCCCGTTTCTACATAAACCCCGATGCGTCATTACCCTACTTGTTTACCATTTGCACTCGATTGAAACTCACTTCAAAATATCAGTCCCAATAAAATGACAGCATTAAATGTCAGAAAACATAGGCAACCGGTACACACGTTTTTTAATAAAATGACAGCATTAAATGTCAGAAAACATAGGCAACCGGTACACACGTTTTTTAATAAAATGACAGCATTAAATGTCAGAAAACATAAGCAACCGGTACACACGTTTTTTAATAAAATGACAGCATAAAATGTCAGAAAACATAGGCAACCGGTACACACGTTTTTTAATAAAATGACAGCATTAAATGTCAGAAAACATAAGCAACCGGTACACACGTTTTTTAATAAAATGACAGCATTAAATGTCAGAAAACATAGGCAACCGGTACACACGTTTTTTAATAAAATGACAGCATTAAATGTCAGAAAACATAGGCAACCGGTACACACGTTTTTTAATAAAATGACAGCATTAAATGTCAGAAAACATAAGCAACCGGTACACACGTTTTTTAATAAAATGACAGCATTAAATGTCAGAAAACATAGGCAACCGGTACACACGTTTTTTAATAAAATGACAGCATTAAATGTCAGAAAACATAGGCAACCGGTACACACGTTTTTTAATAAAATGACAGCATTAAATGTCAGAAAACATAGGCAACCGGTACACACGTTTTTTAACACTGTGATCTCTTCCGATGGGTGTCCGGTAGAGTAGTATAGCACCTACCTCTTTCCTACGGAGGTGTCGTAAGAGCGGCGAAGGTATTGTACGGACAGCCTTTATTCGTGCAGAATAACATCGTTCTTCAAAAACTTCTAAAAGGTGCACAATTGATTTGAATATTTTTTTTTATCTATATTTGGGCATAACCTGTTTGTTAATTCGATTTTAATGATTTTTTATTAAAAAGACGGTACCGTAGAAGTGGTTCCATCTAAATTCTGATGATTGGATCCATGAAAAAATCGACTTCATAAATTCGTATAAGCATGATTGGAGCTGATCGGTGTTTCGAAGTCGATTTTTTGATTTTTTTTTTTTAAAACGAAGCCCCACATTAGGATTTTCTCCTGTATCGTGGGTGCGTTTTACAAACATACATTTCACATGCACAAGACAACCAGACCCGAAAAGCAACAATTTGTGTTTTTGCACAAATGTTACCTCCGGCTGGGAATCGAACCCAGGACCGGTGGCGCAGAAGTCAGGTACGCTAACCACTACGCCACGCGGTCGTCTATATATTATATCATATCTATATATTCAATCATTATTAATAAAACATATTGTTCGAAAAACATTCTAGTTACTTTCGAACAAATAGTACTCCTTCGGGGCATAGATAATCATTTCCTAACAGCCCCGAACGAGACTTTGTCATGTAAACGAGCAAGTTTACGATTGCGAGGCAACTTGAACGATGTCGCACTCAATTTTAAGG
Organism: Luehdorfia chinensis; assembly: GCA_019845155.1. Classification (NCBI taxonomy): domain Eukaryota; kingdom Metazoa; phylum Arthropoda; class Insecta; order Lepidoptera; family Papilionidae; genus Luehdorfia; species Luehdorfia chinensis. Next base: position 5,005,708 of record JAHVAK010000125.1, read on the forward strand.
GTCAAGTGCTCGACGGGGGCTTCATTGTTGTAATGATCGGGCTTCAGTAATTTTCTTTATTACTTTAACAAATGAAATCAAATGGATCAAAACTTTTGCGGTCAAATTCAATGAGGATGATATAATTCGAGCTTAAGAAACCGTAATCTAAGGGAACATTTTATAACCTCTTAACATTTATGATGTCATTGATTACTGAGCCACGCCGTACCTCTAGTACGGCGTGGCTCAGTAATACTGACCTGTCTGCTGAGTCCTGGGTCCTGAGTTATTATCCCACTCGTTTTTTTTTGTATGGCACGAATTATTATTCTTCGAAGCTGAATGTATGAGACTGTCCTGCGCAACTATCGACACTACTTTTGACGTTATTATATTCTTCTTAGTCCGATAAAGAACGGAAGCCACACATATAATATGTTTACTGGTGGTAGGATTCCTATGCAGGAATCCGTCTAGGTAGGTACCACCCCTGGGCCAGTTATTCTGCCGTGAAGCAGTAGTGTGCAAACATTACTGTTTTTCGGTTTGAAGAGCACTGTGAGCTAGAGAAATCACTCGGCATATGAGACTTAAGAACTTATGTCTCAGGGTGATGGGCATAGTGTGGTGTCACACAAAAATTTTCTGGGTGACATAGCATATGTTATGGGCAGACGTTGCACTTTCCATCAGGTGAACGTTTTGCTCGTTTCATCACTTCATACAATAAAAAAAAACATCGCACGCGGAATTTGTCGTCAAAGCTTATATCGGTCAGGTCTTCTTTGGATTATTCATACCTGTGCAAACCTTTGACGATCGCGTGGCCTAATGGTTAGCGTACCTGGCTTCCACGCCGCGGGTCCTGGGTTCAAATCCCAGACGGAGCCAACATTTCTCCTAAACACAAAAAGTTGGTTTTCAGATCAGGTTGTGTGTTGCATGTGAAAATATATTCCTGTAAAACGCACCTACGATACGGGGAAAATTCTACTGTGGGGCATCGTTAAAAAAAAAATGGAGGCAGTTATTCTATATATATATATACTAATTCGTACCGGCTCATCGGACCCCGTTTCAATACTTTTTTATGGAAGAAAGTGAGGACACGTGTACATCTTTCACCCGATGGCAAGTGCAACGTCTTTCCATAACAAATGCAAAATGTGGCACCACACTACGCTCGTCACCCTGAGACATCACTTCTCATATGCACAGTAATTACACTACCTATCAGTACCCTTCAAACCAAAACACAGTAACGTTTGCACTCTACTGCTTCACGGAAGATTAACTGGCACCTGCCATAGGAATCCTACCGACACTAAAAAAGCAAAGCACATGATGACTCAGGAGGACTATATTTGAATTCTTCTTATGCGAGTAAATGGGCCTAGGTCTTCATAACTCACCATACGATGTCAGTGCTATGCTGCTGATTTGCGCTGACATTCTTCCCTCCCCTCCCTTTTATTTGGTGCATATACTTCCTTTTTAAACTCGCTGAGTAGTTTTGGCATAACATGGTAACAATAGGACTGCGATAGGATTCTGATGTGTGATGTGTCATGTGTGTGATGTGTCAGTTACCTCCTCGGGCTACCTTTCTGTAAACGTAAAGCCTCTGGTAACAAATACTTAAAGAATAAACGCGGCAAATTTCGTAGAACTAGTTTTAATAAAAGCCTTAGCAAAATTTGATTTAAATCCTTTCGTACAGACAGTTAAAAAAAAAGTACTTCTGTTTTTAAATATACTAGCCGACTCGCCCCGGCTTAGCCTGGATAATCTATGCCAAATTTCAAGTCATATAGTTTTGGATATATCGCAATGAGTCGGTCGTAAAACGCTATATGAGTATATTTAAAGATGTATTAAGTGTAATAAAAAAAAAACTCGAAAATTATGTATTTGAGTGGTGATTCATATGTACTCGTTTAACTAACCAACAATGTAGGCAACCATTAAAAATGCATCAATCTCTAAATAAACCTTCATTTTATTCAAACATTACGAAACACTCTCGGGAGCGGAAAAGCAAGCAGAAAGGACTTGGCTGACTGCAGACTTCATTAACATAACTTGACGATGAGGCCTTTGTAATGGTAATCAATACACTCCCTGTGCCCCTCTAATGATAATGACCCTCTTAAATGTCGCTATTACAATACCATTTTCAAATTCGTCGTGCTAATACCGTTTGTGATTTGTAAAGTCGAAGTACGATGATGTCTTCGTCAATTTTCGAACAGGCGACTACTTCAGAATATTGTCGGAAGCTATCAACCGCGCAGGAGATATTATAGTGCCACAAGTTTACGCGCAAACACAGAGGCACTCACTCGTCCCAATCAACCCGCGCCCGTCGTACCTCTCATGCGGTAATATTGGAGGTAGGTAGGATGCAGTGTCAGAGACACGGAGATAATGAAACGATACTGCTTTTACAAAAATGTTGGCTCCGGTTGGGATTCGAACCTAAGACTCGCGGCGTAGCAATAAAGTTCTCTGACCACGCGGTTGCCAAAGAAATTAGGATTATATCGTTAAATTATATTATTCTTCACTGTGAAATCACAAGCATTGCTAATTAAGTCAATAGTTCGTATAATAATTCAATAAATGAAAAATTGCGTGTGTTGGCGGCCTAAGAGAATCTACCTCCCCATCTCATCCCGTGTGGGTGTCGTAAAAGTCGACAGAGGGAAAATGAAAAGGAGGAGATGAGCAGCAGCATCTTCCTGTAACATCTGAATAAATAAACTGCGGTTGCCAACCCGCCAGCCAGGCGAGGCGACTATGGCAAAATCCCTACAAAATAAGAGCTACAAAATTTTGTAGCTATCTATGGAGGAGGCCTATGTTCAGCAGTGGACTTTTGATAGGCTGAAACGATGAAATGAAAAATGACAGTGAGCGCGAAGTAAAATAGTCAGCTCACGTTCCACTACCAAACATACCGCGTGAACTCATTAACCATACCATTTTACTAATTATTACATTTCCGTGTTTCATACCATTTTAATTTGTTGGATTTACACCTGACACATCAGACCCTGTACGCTATACAAATATTAGTCCAGTGCGGGAAACGAACCCGGGACCCGCTGTAATAATCTGCTGCCATTCCCAGATGACACCATAGTATTTTGCCACGTTGTGTCATAATCATATCGCACGTGTCATAAAAGTCGACTAATTGAAATGCTTCAAAAATGTATGGTCTCCGATAGAACTATTTCAAGTATAGACCAGGCCTAAATTACTCAAACCGTCGCCGGTCAACCAGCAGCGTCTATTGTGCGAGGTGGGTAGTATGTTCTAGTAGTAGGTTAGGACTGGGGACTGGCAGATGTGGTGACAAAGACAAATTCTCCCAACAATAGAAAACAGCCTTTGCCACCACTGGACTGCATGCGGAAAAGTGATATTACACTACGAAAATCTTGCGGTTATTCAATAACAGTATTTTTATTATTTTTACTTACAGCGTAATACCTTTCTAGTATTTTAAATGAAGGCCACGCTTGCTTTAATCGTAGTTATATATATATTTTATTAGTTGATGCCCGCGACTTCGTCCGGGTGGATATATAGGTTTTTTAAATATTTCATGGAAACTATTTGATTTTCCAGGATAAAAAGTATTATATGTCCGTCTCGAGGATGCAAGTTATCCCTGTTATTCATAGTAATTTCGTTAAAATAGGTTCAGCGGCTGAACCGTAAAAAGGTAACAAACAGACAGAGGAACAGAGAGATGCTTTCGCATTTACAATATTAGTCTGGATTTAGAACTTTTTAGAAACTTACGTGATAAATTAAAAGGTAAATGGCGTAATATTACAAAAACGTCAAGTTTGAGTCCTTTAAATTATGTACAGGCTTTACAGGTTTCCCCGCGTCTTTTTTTATAGGAGAGGGGGCAAAGGAGCATTCGGTTCACCAGATGGTACGTGATAACCACCGCCCATGACCATCAGCAATACCAGGGGAATTTCGGGTGCGTTATCGGTCTTTGAGAAAGGTGTAGGCTCCTGCAGGTCCTTAAGTCGTATCGGTCCGGAAAAACTGCTGGCAGTGGCAGACTCCACGAAGTGGTTATGCGTGGCAGAAAATTTCTGACAAAGCGCACAGTGGTGGAATGCCAGTCATCAAGGTGGTGCCGGTAAAATCGACGGTGGAATTTAGCGGAATGAATTAATCCGAACAACTCCTCGAAACTTACCCATGTCTCTTCGCAACGCCAGTGGATCGAGCCGATCGGAAAGAACTCTGTGGTTTTTTATGACTCTTGTTCTTCTTCTTGATCTATTATCAACCGCTAACTATATGAACGAAAAAATAAACATTTTAAAATTGTCACAAATTACCGATAAAAAGCGTTAAAAATTAACATCCAATGAATTTCAATAAATTCATCTCTAATAATCCGCCGAAATGAAACTGGCAATTTTTAAAAATAACGTAATGAATTGCAACTTTTTACTACACACGAAACTAAATAATATTTATTAAGTAAAGTTTTACTGGTGGTAGGATTCCTATGCAGGAATCCGTCTAGGTAGGTACCACCCCAGAGCCAGTTATTCTGCCGTGAAGCAGTAGTGTGCAAGCATTACTGTGTTTCGGTTTGAAGGGCACTGTGAGCTAGCGTAATCACTGGGCATTTGAGACTTAAGAACTGATGTCTCAGGGTGACGGGCGCAGTGTGGTGTCACACAGAAATATTCTGGGTGATACAGCATTTGTTTATGGGCGGACGTTGCACTTACCATCAGGTGAACGTTTTGCTCGTTTCGTCACTTTATACAAGTATAATTTATTCTGATATGTCTATGAAATTTAAAAAAATCGTAGAGATTCCTTTGCAAATTTTACTAACAGAATATATATTAAGCATTTTTATTTAATTACGGTTTCATTGCTTCAAATTAATTGCTATGTTTTGCAAGCAAATTGTTTAATTAATTTTAGCTAATTATATTTGTAACTCTGTTTTTGGTGGGATTTTGCCATAGTTGCCACGCTTGGCAGGCGGGTTGGCAACCGTAGTCTATTCATTTAGATGTTCCAGGAAGATGCTGCCGTCTATCGTCTGGTTTTAATTTGCCCTCTGTCTACTTTTACAACACCAACAGAATGAGATGGTGTGGTAGATTCATACAAAAATTAATGTAGAATTTTTTTAATAATGACAAGATTTATACATTTTCTGTTAAGTTTCCTATTATCTGTTACATAAATAAGTAATCATAAACCATCAACTTAATTTCTTTTTAAACTTTGTATTCAAAGAATCTTTTTTAATTCTTTAATTAATTAATAACTGTTAAAAATAAGTGTTGCCTGATTTAGCGTTGTAGCTCAATAAGAAATCTGATGTTCTCCTAGCCGATTTCGACCACGGCGACAACTGCCGACTACTGTCGAGAGCTATCAACTGCGCAGGAGATATTATAGTGCCACAAGTGTACGCGCAAACACAGAGGCACTCACTGGTCCCAAACTACCCGCGCCCGATGTAACGCTGATGCGATAAGTTCGGAAGTAGGCTAGTATGCAGTGTCAGAAACACGGGGACAATCACAACACAACCAGACCCGAAAACCAACAATTTATGTTTTAGCACAAAATGTTGGTTTCGGCTGGGATTCGAACCCAGGACCCGCGGCTTAGAAGTCAGGTACTCTGACCACTAGGCCACGCGGTCGTCAAATAAGAAATAAACATTGTATAATATATTCATATAAACATGAAATAAAATAACGCAACTGACCTTGAGATTAGTGTTGTTTAGGCCAAAACCTCGACAATATTAATGTCGGTCATAATTCTTGATTGCATAAAACTTTCGTATGAAGCAATGAATACTTAAACATACTATTAGAGTACATGTCTCGACAGTGTTAACAGACAGACAATGTTGTTCATATTGATCACCTACCACAATGTGGTATTTGACGCGACCAGTTACGCCTTGTTTCACGAAGGGCGAAAAGTGGACAACGGATGTGGTCTCTTCATACCCCAATGGGAAAGAGGTGTGAATGTATGTACGTACCACTATTGGCTTTTAGTACGCCATCTGAAACCGTAGTTTGCTCAGACTCTTCGGTATCGTTGGCATCCCAACAAATGCATTTGATTAAAAGGCTCATCAGTGATCATTCAATTTCACTTCGCGTAGACTTAGTTAAAAGGTTCAAGTTTTATTATATAATTTATAATTAAGATTTCGAACAAGACCAGAAAATAAAACTTTTTCAGTAGCGATTTTTTTAGAAACAAAACCCAGTATTCGCTGCTCATTAAGCAGGCAAGATGAATTATATACCTATAAGATCAAATCTTTTATTTTTTTTAACCGAAATTCAAAAACCAATTTTAAAAAGAAAGAAGTAAATTAAGTTACAAGATTATCTTTATTTATTTCTCGTCACAAAAATTATGCTAAACCTTACATTTTATGTGAAACTGACAGTGTATATAATATATATTATTCTATGTACATAACTTTGTACAGTAGAAGTGGGAAGCTGGTGTCTGAAGTGGGGTAAGTCCTTTATCACCTGGTTCCCACGCCGCGTAATTAAAGGTTTTCAGTTTGGTTTCTTACCATACATGATGGCATCATATTACATTTTTCTGATGGGAGAATATTTTAAATCGAGATATTACATTAATTTCACCTTATGCTTGAATGTTTGTGTATGAGTGACCTGTGAAAGTGCGCGAGTGGGATAAATTGACATCATTTTATTTAATTTGTCATAAAGATACTACTTTTGTAGCAGTTGAAGCGGTGTTAAAAACTCGTATATAATAATTCTTTTCCTCGAATCCTATTCTTCTTGCGTTCGTTTTTTTTTATTTTCTATGTATAGAGATAAGGTCATTAGAATGTTTTAGCAACTGTGTGAAGGAAAACAGCTGTCAAACTAGTAGAATCTTCATTTGCTTGTAAAGATCAGCGGTGGAATGAAAGTACGGAAGAAAATAATTTTTTAAAATTGCTCTTTGGGTTCTTTCTATATTAAGAAAGATAGTTTTTGTAGCACCCCTCCACGTGGTAATAAAGTAAAAAAAAGTTACAACCTATTAATGTCCCACTGCTGATCACAGGCCTCCTCTCATTTCTGAGAGGTTTTTGGAGCCTGGAAGAGTCTGCCACGCTGCTCCAATGCATGCTGTGCAATGCTGGCGGACTAAACATGTCTTCGAAATATTTATTATTTCTCATATATGCAGGTTTCCTCACGATGGTTTCCTTAACCGCCGAGCACGTGGTAAAGTATCGAACCCAGGCCACTCGCTACCATGGCTCACGTGGTAATGCAATATGGTAATTGAGATTAACATAGTAATTGACGAGATAAACGGATTTGATCAGCTACCCCACATGTCGCAAATTTTAAAAATCAGTATAAGTTTAAGAGTTCTGGCTGCGAGCGTTTCAATGTGTGTAGTGAAAGTGAAAACTTATCTATAATAGACCATAATGTCCAAATATTTAATTGCGGAAGTTCTTTTAGCCTGAAACATGTGTAGTAGTAGTTATTGAAATTCGCCCGATATATATTTATTACAATTAGTGAGACATTATTAATTTTATTAAATTGTGTTCCGTTGTCAAATAATTCTTAAATAGTATTAACTGGAGGCCCCTGATACCAATATACACTACCAGATTTCTAATCGTAATTCGGACAGATACCGAGTCAATTGCTTTAGCCAAACCTAAGAATATCATATCGAATATACTAGATATTATAAAGATCGTTAATTCATGCACTGCATTAAAAGTAGATTTTATTTGATCCAAATTGTGATTGTTTTAATAGATTGTTTTCTTCTAAAATCATGTTTATTATACGTTATAAAACTGTTCTCTTTTGATACAGAATCGATATGTGCCTATTTCTTAACTTGTCACCACAGTTAAACTATTTAATTAAAATAACGGTTTTGGTATAATTCATTGTGATCAATTTTAATTAAATCAGCCGCTTTTTCTCCAATCATCATTGTAGGTGCATTTGTATTACCACTTGTAATTGTTGGCATTATAGAGGCGTCAACAACTCTCAACCCGAATACTCCGTATACACGCAATCTTTCGTCAACTACACCATTAAGTCCCATTTCACAAGTTCCAACCGGATGCAACATAGACGTAACAGCATGCTTAACATAGCAGCTCCAATAATCATCAGAATCCCATTTAAGGTGGTTGCAAGCGACAACGTCCAACTTTGCAATGCCACCGCCAACTTTTTTGATGTACGACGTGTTAGAATATTTTAGCATGAATTTAAGTCCCTCAAATATCGTCTGAACATCTTCTTCATCCCTAAAAAATCCCATATTTATAATAGGATCCTCAAATGCATCTTTGCTTCTTAGAGAAACTTCTCCTCGTGAACGAGGGTGTAAGAGTAGGAGAAAAGTAACATCTATTTCGCGATCCACGTTCGCTTTGCTCATCGAATAAGAAAATGGTAAGTCAAAGTTTCCTATTGTGCGGCAACTGTATAAAACTAAAGGTGATGCAGTAGCTCCGACTCGAAAGTTAAATATTTGAAATTGAGGTCTTTGTACACTTGATTGTTTAATGCTAAAGAAACCTGTTTGTACAGGTATAGGATAACTATCAAGCTCCGTAGGAATGAGTAAATTCTGAACTACACTTTGCAAACCACGTTTCCCTGTAAATACGATCGGTGTGAAAACGTGATCTTGTAGATTTTTACCTACAGGTAAATCAGCAACGACTTCTATTCCTAATCGTGTCAACACATCTCTTGGTCCAATCCCAGACAACATTAAAAGCTTTGGAGTGTCGATAGCCCCAGCCGAAACAATAACTTCCAAATTTGCAAAAACATTAATCTTTTTACCTGCTAATAATACTTCTACTCCATAGGCACGCGACGTTAAATCATCAATTAAGATTTTAGTTACCCTAGCATATTTTGTAATTTGTAAATTATATCTGTCTCGATTAGGTATTAAATATGCTTCTGCTGTACTAGATCTTTTTCCATTAGCAAATGTATAATGTGGTAGAGACGCACCTAATGGATCTGGTCCATTAATCTCTAAAATTCTGTTAATTCCCATTTTTTGATAAGAATTTAGAACAATTTCATGTACTTCGTTAAAATAACTGTTAGTTTCTGGCCTTGATATTGCTACAGGGCCATCGGTGGAATGTAGGTATGTATGATTTGGATTATTCGTAACAATAGGATCTTTCATCCCTTCAAGTTTCTTGAAGTAAGGCAGTACTGAATCCCAATCCCATCCAGGAGCTACTTTTCCCCATTCGTCATAATCTTTGCGTACTCCTCTGGCATATATTTCGTAATTGTTAGACGATGATCCACCAAGCATTTTGCCGCGACTCATGTAAATAACTCCATCAGGGTGAACTGTGCCAACGTTTTTGTCGAGTTGTGCTCGATAGTCCCAATCGTACTCCGTGTGAGCGAGAGTTCCGAACAAGCTGGGGGCCTGAAATATTAACGATTGTATTTTAAACTAGATGTATGTATACAAAATAATATTTGATTCAATATTTATTGTAGATTTTAGTCGTGGTAGAATTCCTCGGCAGGATACCGTTTAGGTAGATACCATCGCAGTGTCAGTCATCCTTCCGCCAAGCAATCGTGTGTTAACATTATTGTGTTTTTTAGCTGAGCTGATGTCTCAGGGTGACGAGCGTAGTATTTTACCACAGAAATTTTCTGGGTGATTCGTCATTTGTAATAGGAGAACTTCCCAACTAACAAAAATGTGTCCTACGAATCTCGCAAGACCACCTTTTTTAGTCTTATATTACTCTTTTAAACGTTTTTTTTAAGGATGGACATGGGCACACTTTATAAGGCTCTTGCAATTATTTTAGTATGTTTTTGGCAAGTGTTACTTTAATCTTATAATAATCTTGCTAATACTTTTAATTGAACGTATAACTTACAAATGTCTTACATTTTTCTTATGAGTACAATGACATTCCGTATTTGTCTTGAGGAACAAATAATATTGTTCATGATATTTTTGCGATACCAACATTATGTCGCTAGTACCATTGACCATTAATGTATAAGTCATTATAGTACACTTGTTAGGATAACTGAAAGCTCATTAAATCTTTTTCAACATTATGGCAAGGTTTATATCTCTTATAGTGTTCTCGAGAAAACCTAACGTTCTTGTTAAACTTTTATATTCCCGATTTTTAGGGTTACAACAAAATAGAAAAACTGACGAATGATTTGTAGATAGGTATGCGTTTGTAAGTTCATAAAGTAATTTTAATTTAATGCGCTCAACTGTTTTAATGATAAGCAGATACATAAAGATATAGATGGTAAAGTAAGTAGTAAAGTTTTAGCCCATAAAGGTCCCACTGCTGAGCACAGGCCTATCATTTCTGAAAGCATTCAGGAAGAATCCGCCACGCTGCTCCAATGCGAGTTGGCGGACTGCACATGTCTGCTGTCTGCTGTCATGCTGGAGTTAAAAGTGTAAAGTACCACATAAAAAGGATTCTTGGTAACACTGCATTAACATTTGAAGAATTTTATACTGTATTAACATCTATTGAAGCTATACTCAATTCTAGACCCTTGTTAGCATTAAGTAGTGACATTTCAGATTGAAATTATTTAACACCAGGTGACTTTCTTATCGGTGCCCCCTTAAGCAGTTATCCTGAAATAGACCTTTCGGATAGGAATATAAATAGAATTACATTTTGGGAACTTTGTACTAAGTTAAAGCAGCAATTTTGGAAAGCCTGGTCAAAAAACTATTTAACCCTCCTTCAAAATAGGCCTAAGTGGAAATATGATAGTATAAATATCAAACAGGGTGACTTAGTGATAGTAAAGTGTAAAGACACTACTACTTTTCTATAGCCCATGGGTCGTATTATAAAAACCTTTCCTGGCCCTGATGGCAAGGTCAGAGTGGCAGAAATTATGATGGGATCTAAGAACAAACCCTATATCCGCTAATATACAAATTTGTGTCCATTACCTTTAAATGATAATTCTTAAGAAATATTATAGGTTAATATAAGTATAGGTTTTGTATAAAACTCATTATTCAGTTCTGGCATGTCCCAACTTATGTTCAATACAGAACATAATATAATTTAGATATATTTATAATTTTTAAGGTATTTTTCTTTACTTTTAATTAGTTATAAGATATTTTTTACCTATGGCAACATAAAGTCATTTATTGCTTTTTACTTCTTTCACTTCAATTGCATTCGTGCTCTTGTTCTATAAACAGTTTAATTAATAAAGTATTAAATAGTTATTAATGCCGTGTGGTGGCGGCTCGTTAAAAGACTACTACCACTCCATCTCATCCAATGGATCTCGTAAAGGGCGAGTAAGGAATTAAACTACACTGTGCACCCAACAGCGCATGGCGGCGATGGGATCACCACCTATCACACAAAGTGCATTATATTGTTTTGGTGAAACGTGGATTGTGGCAGTCATCTGTTTTTGCAGTGAGTGCCCAGTCTCTGACTACCCCTTATGGTATACAGTCGTGATCTTATGTATGTATGTATAGTTATTAATAGCTTTTTACTTAACAGTCATTATATTCTATCTCATTCTCACTACTTTTTGATCCCTCCTCGTACTATGAGGTGTGAGGTTATTAGATTAGTATTTTTGATTGGAAAGGTTGTTTAAACTTGTATTACAGTGTGTCAGTAGATCATGACTATAGACGCAAGGTGGACTTTCGATATTATGTGTCATTAAGATTTTTTTTTAAATAAGTAATTATTTAAAAAAAAATCTTAATGACACATAATATCGAAAGTTTTTATAAATACGTTATGTGAAATACACATAATTCAAGATTTTTTTCGAAACAACTTTTTGAAGTCAAGAATTTTCTTTATTAAGTTTTTATTAAGTATTTTAATTATATAATACTTATAATAATACGGAGTGTGAACCGAAAAATTCGGCCGAATATTCGGTTCGGTACATTTGAAATCAGATGGGGGGGTGCAATTCTCTTATACTCCTACCACATTATTTAAACTACACAAATAACTTCCATAGTCACCTCTTACGACTCGACTCGACGAAACTTAAGTAGATATTTCTGTGAGATCATTGACCCCCCTCCCCCTCATTGACAGGAACATTTACCTCAGGTAATTTTATGTGCATAAACACAAGTACTTACTGTACGTAATCTACCGGCTCTCCGTGTAATACCCATGCGGCGTAGAAATCGGGTACTTTGACGGTTAGGTCACCCGATCGATTAAAAAAAAGTAACTTCAACAGAGGATAAAAAATAGATGAATAGTGATATACCACACTACTTGCAGGAGGATCGCCACCTGCTTCCAGCAGCAGCACCTTGAAGTGAGGCACTTCACTCAACCTAGCTGCCACAATAGCTCCTGCACTTCCAGCTCCAACCACCACAAAATCAAACCGATCGCCATCTGTAAATGTTTAAATGTAGATAACAATTAAGAAAACTGCCTTCCTTTTCGACCATAACAACAAGTTGATATTATTTTTATGATTCTGTTCGTATTGCGATATTTTTGTCGAGTCTAGACAGTCATGTGCTTCGCTTAAAGACAAGCGCCATACCTGCCCATAACAGTTACGGTGTTAACCAGAACCTTGTGTTAATAAGGTCTAAATATTAGAATTATGAATTTAGGTTATGAACCTGTTGTTCTAATATAGAATACATTACGGTGCTACTATTAGCGCAATTAGACACCTATCCGTATGCAATATAACGCTTACGCGATTCGAACCCGGAGTCACGACTTAGCAGACTGACTCGATTTAACGTACCGCGATATATGTTTCTACCATACCGCGATATATGTATATATATATATATATATATATATATATATATATATATATATATATGTATATTACAGTGTATATTTATTGGATAAAGTGGCAAGAAGAGTTAAACGTAAACGTCACCTAACGGTAAGTGCAACGTCTGCCCATAACATTTGCTGTGTTACACAGAATATTTCTGTGTGACACCACAATGCGCCCGTCACCCTGAGACATTAATTCTTAAGTCTCATTGCTCAGTGATCACAGACCGAAATGCAGTTTTGCACACCAGTGCTTTACGGCAGAGTTACTGTGGTAGCTCAGGGGCCGGGCGCTTGCCTTAAATTTCATAGTTCACGAGTGACCGGAGTTCGATCCTCAGTGCCGGTATCTCTAAAATTGATCTGCAATTTTAAGTGCTGAAGTACCTAGTGTTCAGCGATGAAGGAAAACATCGTGAGAAAACCTGCACGTCTGAGGAATAAAAATATTTCGAAGACATGTGAAGTGCGCCTGCATGCATGTGTGCATTGGAGCAGCGTGGCGGACTCTTCTTACCTCCAAAATCCTCTCAGAAATGAGCGGAAGCTTGTGTTCAGCAGTGTGACATTTATGGGCTGTTACTTTATTTTTACATTACCTACAACACTTACCACGTAATTGGTAAGACTCTGGCCAACCAGCCGGAAGAATAGCTTGAGACAAAGCCAACACCTGAAGCACCCATTTCACCCACGGCAAGTAACTGGTCGATTGCACGAATCCAAGGAAAATGTTCACAAACACATTTAAGCTGTTCAGTTGGGACATTTCTCATTATATTCATTAATTCACTTTTAAGCGATATGTAATATTTTATACATTCATTTATGAAATAAATATGCTATTAATAAAGTCATCAATATTTTTTTAATATTTTAACACTCGTTATAATTAAAAATATTGTCAAGTAAATTAATAGATAGGCATTTATTTTTACTATGTTTCTAAACACTACAGAAAACTACAGCACTGGCTTCATTCACAAACGTCACAATATTAATGCATTTTCTAAACGTAAACTTTTTCGACGCATGATTTTAGAAGCAAAACGTTAAAAGGTGGAAAGGAGTCGTTTTATTATGTTACGTCCATTAATTCGGTTGGAGGGCAACTAAAGCAGTTGCAACACGTACAAATTAGAATAACTCGTTTGCTGGCAACTAGATATTTAAAAAGTTTAATTTCGAATTAAGCAGGAGGTAGGTAGCAGCCGTGAAGCAGTAGTGTGCAAACATTACTGTGTTTCGGTTTGAAGGGCATTGTGAGCTAGAGTAATCACTGTGCATATGAGACTTAAGAACTGATGTCTCGGGGTGACGGGCGCAGTGTGGTGTCACACAGAAATGTTCTGGGTGACACAGCATTCGTCATGGGTAGACGTTGCACTTTACATCAGGTGAACGTTTTGCTCGTTTCGTCGCTCTATCCAATAAAAAAAGATACATTTAACCGCCACTGATTATACAAACATCTACCGATACATAACGAAAAGTAAAAAAAGTAAAATAAAGTTTCAGCCTATAAATATCCCACATGCTGAGCACATGCCTCCTCTCATTTCTGAGAGGGTTTTGGAGCTAGGAAGAATCCGCCACGTTGCTCCAATGCAGCTTGGCGGACTTCACATGTCTTTGAAATATTTTTTATTTCTCCGACATGCAGGTTTCCTCACGATGTTTTCCTTCACCGCCGAGCACGTGGTAAATCAGCACTTAAAATAACAATTTTTAGAGGTGCCGGCACCGGGGATAGAACCCAGGTCACTCGCGTACTATGAAATTTAAAGCGAGCGCCTAGCCCCTGAGCTACCACGGCTCAAGAGAAACAATAACAAAAGCTACAACGTCATTCGAAGCACTATCGTTTTTAATTTTGTGTAAGCCATCGTTTGACATAGAACCTGCAAAACTGGCGTTAAGTGGTGATATGGTGACGTTAGGCTAGAAAATGCCTTGTCACTCTTGCTTTCAAGAGTCCCATGTTATACTGTTCTGGAAAGACCGACGCCGGCAAAGAGTGAAACTCTCTCGTTGTGCGCACCAGAAATGAAGACGCAAAACGCTTTGTAGGGTTCGTTTATCGTTTATACGTCAACCACGCGTCATATAGTTAGATGGAAAAATGTGGACAGAGAAATAAGTGAATGTAAGTGTAACTTAGTTTAATCTACAATCCAAAGCTCGCCAACCCGCATTGGAGCTGCGTGGATCTTCACGGCTCTAAAACCCTTTCATACACACATACATACATTCAGTAACGTATTTTTCCCATATAATG
Organism: Luehdorfia chinensis; assembly: GCA_019845155.1. Taxonomy (NCBI): domain Eukaryota; kingdom Metazoa; phylum Arthropoda; class Insecta; order Lepidoptera; family Papilionidae; genus Luehdorfia; species Luehdorfia chinensis. The sequence goes on from JAHVAK010000125.1 coordinate 5,020,878, forward strand.
GCCCGACGCCATTTTGGTACGAGTCAAAAAAACCGTATGTGGACTTATGTACGCACGTAATAGATAATTCATAAAAAAAACAAAAAAAATCCGAAAAGAATATCTCGTGACAATATCTACGTTAGTATAAAGGACATAAAAAAATAGAAGATTTTAAGTACAATTAATAACGCTTTAATTAAGAAGCATAATTAAAATAATATTTATCTATGCGTATAGATCATTATAAATTAAAGATAAAATATCAAAGTAAACTTCCTGACCGTTGGTTTTGCAGGGATTCAAATTAGACTTTATAGAAGTAGAAATAGTTTTTGGTAGGTCAGCAGTGGTTTCACTAGGCTTTCATTTTTATGTATCTTCTCTGCCACATGGAAGAATTTCTTGACATTTTTATATTTAAGCAGCTTCATTTTTAATTGTCAATATGTTGTAAATTTTCAGTCTAAAGAACTTTATTTTTTAATTCCCAGCTGAAAGCAATCACAATACAATAATTAAAGAAAGTAATAAAAATATTGGTTCCAGTTTACTCAAGACGTAAAAAACAGCGGTTAGCCACTCAATTGTCTGAATATTTTACAGTATTTACCCCACCTGCTCTAATTTAGTCAAACAGGCATGAACTGCAGATTTAGTTCAGAATAATTGACATCACTGCCCATCTGTCTATTAGACATTATTAAATGATTGAATATATACTTTCACTAAACTATATGGAGGTACAGATTGTTTACTAATTTGTTGTATGTTCATCGAAGAAGAAGCCTTTCTGATAAAAACATGTTACATTATGCTTACATATAAATGCTACAAGGCAAAGAGGCATTCAATTGTTTGCCCACAAGCAACAGTTATTTAATATATAATGTAAATAATTTTAAGTTTCCAAAGAAGAGCGCAAAACCATGGTTTACAATGATACGAGTAGGAAATTGAATTGAGATAGACTTGACTTACACTGAAATGTATGAAGAAAATTTAATGTAATATACTAACACAGATTTAAGGTGGGATAACGGTTAGCAGTAAGTATTATAAACAGTGCGAAAAATTTATTTTTAAAATTTCTGTCACACATTTTATTTATTTATTTTATTTTATTTTATTTATTGAATTGCCAACATAGCAGACACTCTTATCAACTAGAAAATTTTAAAATAAAAGTTCAAGCTAAGTGTTGCAATAATTATAGGCGACGACGACATGCGCTGAAATGTTTACACCTTACTACGATATCTGAAATAATTTATCTTAAATTTTAACAACTCACAGAAAAATATTAACATAATATAAAACAAGAAGACAACCTTTGGTACGAGAGATGATACTTCAACATGTGTACATTACTTGATATAATTATAATTATACAATATTCCTCAGTTTCCTTTTCTCCGACGAAACCGAATCAACCGAATTGAATTACAAAATAGAATCTTCTACTACACCATGACTTACCATCCCGTACCATTCCCAAGACCATTATTCGCAATACTCGTAGAAATGTTGCGAATAATTTTGCATAACTTCATACATTCGCAAATCATAATTAGTTACATCGTTTGAGCGGAACTCTATGTTTCGCTTCCAAATGCTTAAAAAGTTAGGCTGTTACCAATTTTTTATTATTGCTATTCTTAATCCACAAGTTACTTAAATTTTTCATCCTTTGGAAACCTGAAATCACATAAACAATGAATCATCATTTATATAAATTGTACTTTAATGTTGAGCGATTGTCGGAAGAAATTTTTGTAGTCTCTTACTGAGTCTGGCCGTCCAAACTGAAAGAGTACTAATAAAAGTCAAAATAGTGACTTTGTAAACAAAATACTAAAATATTTGCAGTATATTCATAGAAAATCTTAATTTTATAGTTTTAAGGGACATATGGAAGTTTAATGGTTTGTTACAGGCCACATTAAAGGTGGAATAAGCTTTAAAATGACGCGATAAAAAAAAATATTATGATGTTTCACAGCACAATATTTACTTATCTTCAGAACGTCATTTCAGTAATTTTTTGTGCAGCGTTGTAACACATATAAGGTTCTGAACTTCATCATGACATTTTAGTTCAGTTTCGCACATTCAATCCTAGAAGCTGTGAAGTGGAAACTGTGAATGCGAGGGGGCAAAGTTTTGCAAGGCACAAAAAATATCCAGAAATCTCCAACCACACTCTCAATCTCATGGAGGTTAGGCGTGAAATGAGGCTGTGGTGCTCAACCGATGCGTCAGCATATTGGCAACTGATCAAACAGATCTGCAAATGTATGCAGCGAGACCTACGCAATTTCAATACGGCTCGTATTGAGGAAGCGCTTGAGCGAAACCAAGACTCCAAAGTCTCTGCCAGGGATCTGTCTGCCAGAAAGAGCCGATCGCTATCAGAGTACAGAACTAGAGTACGAAACCGATCCAATTGCAGAAAGGTGTAAGACAGGGCGATGTAATATCCCCAAACCTCTTCACTATTTATGTTAATCTGTGTATTATCTGTATTTAATTTCATAGTACGCGAGTGACCTGGGTTTCGATTCCCGGTGCCGGCACCACTAAAATTGTGCAATTGCAATTTTAAGTGCTGACTTACCACGTGCTCGGCGGTGAAGGAAAACATCGTGAGGAAACCTGCATGTCTGAGAAATTAAAAATATTTCGAAGACATGTGTAGTCCGCCAACCCGCATTGGAGCAGCGTGGCGGATTCTTCCTAGCTCCAAAACCCTCTCAGAAATGAGAGGAGGCCTGTGCTCAGTAGTGGGACATTTATAGGTTGAAACTTTACCTTTTTTTTACTTTATTATTTATATATTATTTAATTATATAATTATGTGTATATTATTAGTCACTCTGACTGACCACGCAGTCGCCACAGAAATATATATATAAATGGATACATAGTTTATTACTTTATTTTTATATCAATTAAACATGTTTAGCTAAATATCGTATTTATTATTTTTCTTAACCATATCCTGTAATTGAAACTGCTGTGTCATACTTACAAAGGTATCCATTCTATGTACTTTTCCTTATTCGTACTATACATGCAGCAAAAATAAAAAATCATTTAGACTCGTCAAAATAAGGAAATACTAACCTTTACCTAAAACACTGCGAGCTTTGCTCTAAATACAGTCATCATTATGGCAATCAGGGCGACCGCAAATGCTTCCGTCACTTAGCGATTCACCAACATATAGCACATACGCACTCCATAAGCAAAGCATCATTTTTAACAAGTTTTTTTTTTATTTCAGTTCATGACAATTAGACTTACCATTCGCGTGATGGTGAGGGTCACCATATATACGACTACCACGTCCATCTCCGAAGGAGAGTCAAGGAATCCGTGTAGGTAGGTACCACCCCAGCAAACATTATTGTGTTTCGGTTTGAAGGGCACTGTGAGCTATCGTAATCACTGGGCATATGAGACTTAAGAACTGATGTCTCAGGGTGACGGGCGCAGTGTTGTGTCACACAGAAATGTTCTGGGTGGCATAGCATTTGTATATCTTTTATATAGCTATAGCTATAGCTTTGCTCGTCACTCTATCCAATTAAAAACAAAAAGTTGCGTTTGAGCTCCTGATGACTATAGTGCAATGCCTCTGATAGTAATTTAGCTTCGAGCAGAAATGGAAATTATTTCTATTTAGAAACAATTAAATATCCTCCTGGCCGATTTTCAGCTACAGCGACAGTTGCGATTACTGACGGCAGCTTTCAACTCATCATCATCATCGCCATCATTTAAGTCTATCACTAGTCTATTGCTCTATGTTCAGCAATTATAGATTTCCACAGAAGTTTGTAGTTTTTATTTTGAGGGATTTTGCCCAAGTTGCCTCGCTTAGCAGGCGGGTGTGCAACGGCAGCTTATTTATTCAGATGTTCCAGCAAGATGCTGCTGCCCATCACCTGGTTATCATTTTCGCTCTGTTGACTTTTACAACACTCACGGGATGAGATGGGATGGTAAATTCTCTTAAACCGCCCGGCAAACACGACAAGCTATCAACTGCACAGGAAATATTAAAATGCCTCAAGTACGCCCAAACACTGAGCCACCTACACGTTCTTACTACCCACCCGATATAACCCCCATACCATTAGACAGATTAGACACAGAGATTATCACAACACATCAATCATTTTGTGTTTCTACAATAATATCGGCTTCGGCTGGGTTTCGAACCCAAGACCCGCGTCGTAGCAATCAGGTCACTCTGACAACTGACACTGACAATTTTTAGGGATTTTTTGTTTTAGATGACATCACCTAGATGACACACATACTTATAAAAATTACTAGTTTGTAGTATGAAAGCACTACGTCTTTCTATTTAGTCTGTCTGAGCTAACACTATTATTGCAATTAAGTATATAAATGTTGCAATTGTTCAATACGTCTTTAATTATCCGTAGGAATAATCCTAAAAGTAGGGAAGTAATGAATTACAACTTTTTTAACAGTCAAAATAATATTTATTTATTAAGTATAATTTAATATGTCTATAAAATAAAAACTTAGATTGCATGCATGCAAATTATTGCATATAACCTTATAAGGTTACCTGTAAATAATTACATACCAATAAATTATAATTATCAAATTATATACATACAAAATTTTAATCATGAATGTAAAATCTTTGAAATATTGACTAGATTTATAAATTTTCTGATAAGTATGTACGTGTTATGTATACGTAAATAATTATATTTCTTATTAACTGAGTTTTAATTTCTGTTTAAATATTATATTAATACTAGATACATACAGTCACGCCTTTTTCCATATAAGGATAAGGCAGACGTCACTCACGTAGCCCACTTTTCGCCCTCGCGAGAAACGAGACGTGACGGAAGGTTTAACAGTAATCACCGTTGTTGTACCCAATTGCACGTCGCAGGTGTGTGTGTGTGTGTAGGCGTAGTTTAACGGTCGAAGTAATATTAATTCAATATTCAAAATTCATGCAAGACCAGAAAATCAAACATTATGAATGGCAACATTTTGATGTTTTTCGGTTCAAATTCCAAACCCAATATTCGTAGATTCTTAAGTAGAATACTTAACGATGATTGCTGTGTCATACCACCATAATATCAGATACCTACAAGATTCAATCGCTCCGTTTTGCTCAAATCCAAAAACCAATTAGAAATGGTAATATTGAAAAAAACAAGTAAATTCAGTAAATACCATCGTACATTAAGCCAAGTCCATCTTTGTAAGATACGAGCATTAAATAAAAAAACTGTTTTGGTATAGTGCATTATGATCAGTTTTAATTAAGTCAGCTGCTTTTTCACCAATCATCATTGTAGGTGCATTTGTATTACCACTTGGGATTGTTGGCATTATAGAGGCATCAACAACCCTCAAGCCGAATACTCCGTACACACGCAATTTTTCGTCCACTACCCCATTGCGTCCCATTTCGCAACTTCCGACCGGATGCAACAAGGACCCAGCAGCATGCTTGACATAGCACCTCCAATACTCATCAGAACCCCACATAAAGTGGTTGCACGCCGTAACATCCAACTTTGCAATCCCCCCACCAACTTGTTTGATGTACGACGTGTTAGAATATTTAAGCATGAATTTAAGTCCCTCAAACATAGTCTGAACATCTTCTTCATCCCTAAAAAATCCCATATTTATAATAGGATCTTCAAATGCATCGTTGCTTCTTAGAGTAACTTCTCCTCGTGAACGAGGGTGTAAGAGGACAAACGAAGTAACATCTATTTCACGATCCACGTTAGCTTTGCTTATTGAATATGAAAATGGTAAGTCAAAGTTTGCTATTGTGCGGCTACCGTATAAAATTAAAGGAGATGCAGTTGCTCCGACTCGAATGTTAAATATTTGAAATTGAGGCCTTTGTAAACTTGATTGTTTTATGCTAAAGAAGCCTGTTTGTATAGGTACAGGGAAACTATCTAACTCAGTAGGAACGAGTAAATTCTGAACTACACTTTGCAAACCACGTTTCCCAGTAAATACGATCGGTGTAAAAAGGTGATCTTGTAGATTTTTACCTACAGGTAAATCAGCAACGACTTTTATTCCTAATCGTGCCAACACATCCCTTGGTCCAATCCCAGACAACATTAAAAGCTTAGGAGTGTCGATAGCCCCAGTCGAAACAATAACTTCCAAATTTGCAAAAACATTAATCTTTTTACCTGCTAATAATACTTCTACTCCATAGGCACGCGACGTTAAATCGTCTATTAAGATTTTAGTTACCCTAGCATATTTCGTAATTTGTAAATTATGTCTGTCACGATTAGGTATTAAATATGCTTCTGCTGTACTAGATCTTCTTCCATTAGCAAATGTATAATGTGGTCGAGACGCACCTAATGGTTCTGGTCCATTAATCTCTAAAATTCTGTTAATTCCCATTTCTTGATAAGAATTTAGAACCATTTCATTTACTTCGTTAAAATAACTGTTAGTTTCTGGCCTAGATATTGCTACAGGACCGTCAGTGGAATGTAAATATGCATTATTTGGATTATTTGTAACAATTGGATCTTTCATCCCTTCAAGTTTCTTGAAGTAAGGCAGTACTGAATCCCAATCCCATCCAGAGGCTACTTTTCCCCATTCGTCATAATCTTTGCTTACTCCTCTCGCATATAATTCGTAATTGATAGACGATGATCCACCAAGCATTTTGCCGCGAGTCATGTAAATAATTCCTTCAGGGTGAACTGTGCCAACGTTTTTGTCGAGTTGCGCTCGATAGTCCCAATCATACTCCGTGTGTGCGAGTGTTGCGAACAAGCTGGGGGCCTGAAATAATAACGATTGTATTTGAAACTAGACCTATACAACATAATAGTCGGAGGTTTAATACGAGTATGCACGTATCGTTGACTTAAGTTCAATATTCATTGTGGATTACGATAATTAGTTTTATTTTAGAATTTTTATTTGAAAGATTATTTTGAGCGTCTAGGAGGTGATTCACGACTATTCTATCACAGTAATAAAAATATGAACATCTAATTTAAAAAACCAAAATCATGTGAAGGTGAGATGTGTGCAACCTTAGCTCAAGTCGACTCAAATTTATTTAAATACGACATAAATATCTTATTTCATTTTTGTTATTTATAGAAAGTGACGGGACCAGTGAAACTGCAATCTCTTCTCATAAAAATGCTGTGTCACCCAGAACATTTCTGTGTGACATCGTACTGAGCACGCCACCCTGAGACATGAGTTCTTAAGTCTCATATGCCCAGTAATTACACTATCTGTCTAAGCAGACCGAAACACTATAATGTTTACAGACGTAATCACTCGTCGTAACCTTACTGCGCCAGAGGTAATGCTTATGCGATTAGATCGGAGGTAGACTAAAATATTAATAGAGTCTTTTCTGGTGGTTGGATTTTTATGCATGCATCTGATCCCTTCAGACCGAGACACAATGTGTTGCAAACACTGTGTCTCGGTCTAAAGGGCGCTGAGAGCTAGTGTTTTTATTTTATTATTATTGTATAAAGTGACGAAACGAGTAAAACGTTCACCTGATCGTAAGTTCAACGTCCACCCACAACAAATGCTGTGTCACCCAGAATATTTCTGTGTGACACCACCCTGCGCCCGTCACCCTGAGACACCAGTTCTTAAGTCTCAAATACCCAGTGATTACGCTAGCTCACAGTGCCCTTCAAACCGAAACACAGTAATGTTTGCACACTACTGCTTCACGGCAGACTAACTGGCCCTGGGGTGGTACCTACCTAGACAGATTCCTGCATAGGAATCCTACCACCAGTAAACTGGGCATATGAGGCTTAAGAACTGAATAATATATATACTATATACTGAATATTCGGAATGACACGAGATTTTTAATGGGCAGGCATTGCACTTGCTATCTGGTGGACGTTTAGCTTGTCTCGCCACTTTCTTCTATAAAAATATGAAGTATTACGGGTACAACCATACCCGAAAACAATTTGTGTTTTCACAAACGTTGGCACCGGCTGGGATTCGAACCCAGAACCTGCGGCATGGAAGTCAGGTACTCTGACGGTTGGGCCACGAGCTCTTGTGATCAAATTGAATAACTTAAACAGAGAGTAAAAGAATGGATAAATAGTTACATACTACACTGCTCAGAGGTGGATCGCCACCTGCTTCCAGCAACAGCACCTTGAAGTGAGGCACTTCACTCAACCTAGCAGCCACAATAGCTCCTGCACTTCCAGAGCCTACCACCACGAAATCAAATCTATCGCCATCTGTAAGTATTTAAATGTAACGATTAAGAAAACTGTCTTGCCATTTCTTAATGACAACAAGGTCATATAATTTTAATCATTCGGTTGGTCTTATGAATTTTGTTTATTGGAAATTATTGACTACACGTCCATTTCGATCGCCTACTATACACAAGTTCAGTACAATAATAACAAGTTGATATAATTTTCATCATTCTGTTCGTTTTATTTAAACATTCTGTTCGTATTGAGAATTTTTTTTGAATTGCCACCTCTTCCGAAAACTTTCATTAAATTTGCGTTAATAAAGTCTGTGTCCCGCACTACGCTAGACACCGTCAGTTCTTAATTGAAGCTTACCAGAACTTATCAATTATGAAACATTAGAAGTATTAGCACAATGTAAAACATCCTTGCGTTAATTTATCCGTATCCGATGTAACGCTTTCGCGATTCAAGCCTCGGACTATTAACTCCGCAGACAGGTACGCTACTAGGCCTAATTTATTGATTTACGTGTAAGCTAGATTCTGCGATTACCTCTTCATATGCATATTGATGAGTACGTGTGTATATGGTACATATCTAAATAAAACGGCTTACTCTTAAATCCGCCGCTCAAACTTAGCCTCGAGGACGTCATCATCATCTTTATCCGCGTCTTTGTTCACATAAGCCTTATAATTCATGTTAATTCACTATCTATTGTAGTAGTATCTCAAGTTAGTCTAGTGTAGTATCTCAAGTTAATCAATAATCTGCGAAAATTTAACGACATTAACTTTAGCATTTATTAAGTGAAAGCTATTTCTATTTAGACACATATGATTTTGCTTCTATACTTTTGTTAATCAATTGAGTATTTAAAGTAAAAAAATTGACAATATATACAGACACAAAAAGTTGACACACAGAAGTATTTCTCCACTTTGGAAATACGTTTGTAGACATAAATTGCACATAATATACAAACACCCAGATATGAAAAACTATCTGTAGATGACACAAATATTTGTTACGTACGAGAATCGATCCTGTAACACATAGCGCAAAAGCCGATCGTTTAGAAACTTTACTGATTTAGACACCGAAACTTAAGGTCAGACTGAAATTCAGATGAGTTGCTAGTTAAGCTATGAGCTATCATGATCCGTGGGTACATACATACATACATAAGATCACGACTGTATCCCATAAGGATTAGTCAGAGACTGGGCACTCACTGCAAAAACAGATGACTCCACAATCCACGTTTCATCAAAACAATATAATACACTTGGTGTGATAGGTGGTGAGCCCATCGCCACCATGCGCTGTTGGGTGCACAGTGCAGTTTAATTCCTTACTCGCCTTTTACGAGATCCATTGGATGAGATGGAGTGGTAGTATTCTTTTTACGAGCCGCCACCACACGGCTATGTATCCGTGGGTACATATGTTCTATATTTACGGCATGACTTCCAGTGACACCATTCTCGGAATAATGTATCGGGACGGTTCTTTGTTTAATTTTTTCTTTCCTTAAATTAAAAAAAAATTAGAATATGCCTAGAGCATATTCTAAAAAAAAACCTGCTAATTACCATATTAGATCACGACGCTGAAGAAAAGTAGTACTGAACTAGTATTGAAAACTGTTGTCATTACTAAAAAACCCGGTGCCTACAAAACTTACCACGTAACTGGTAAGACTGTCGCCAACCAGTCGGAACAATTTGCGGTGAAGGAAAACGTCGTGAGAAAACCTGCACGTCTGATGAATAAAAATATTTCGAAGACATGTGAAGTGCGCCAACCCGCATTGGAGCAGCGTGGCGGACTCTTCCCAACTCCAAAATCCTCTCAGAAATGAGCGGAGGCTTGTGCTCAGCAGTGGGACATTTATGGGTTGTTACTTTATTTTTACTTTACCTACAACACTTACCACGTAATTGGTAAGACTCTGGCCAACCAGCCGGAAGAATTGCTTGAGATAAAGCCAACGCCTGAAGCACCCATTTCACCCACGGCAAGTAACTGGTCGATTGCACGAATCCAAGGAAATTGTTAACAGACAGATTTAAGCCGTTCAGTTGAGACATTTCTCTTACAATTTCATTCACAAACGTCACAATGTCAATGCATTTTCTAAACTCAGTTTTAGAAACAATACGCGAATAGGCGGCAAAGGTTGCGCTTCACACACAAAAATCACACATCCATTGTAATTCAATTAGACGATAACACGAGACAAGTTGCAACACGCACAAATGAGAATAACTCGTTTGCTGGCAACCCGCTATTTAAATAGATTTAACGCCAAATTCGCTATCGTACACCGATACATTTAACCGCCACTGATTAGAGAACCATCTACCGATGCCTAACACAAAGTATTCAATGATTAAAAGACTATAAAAGCAGCCACAATCAAATATGATACGAATGTGTACGCTCACCATACTTTTACAATTCAAATAGGATAAGTAAGATACTGTTATATCTACTGTATGATGTATCGTTTATGCTTTAAAACTTTCATTTTTAATCTACACTAAATGTTTTGGATACGTTTTACTTCACCCAGAATACTGAGATGATAATTTTTTTTTATGGAAGATATTAAAGTGAGGAGCAAATCTATCAACTAACGGTAAATGCAACCCTGTCCATAACAAATTCGATTACACTAGCTTCAGTGCCCTTCAAACCGAGAAACAGTTGCACACCCCAGCACATAACTATCACTGTGGAAGTAAGTAAGTAGTAAGTGCGTCAGTATTCTACCAACTTAGTAAACATTAACCAACTCTACGGTGAAATACATAATAAAGCCGCATTTCCACGAGAAATTTTTCTCGTCGGGCTTTCCGTAGAAGGACCGACGTCAAACCTGCAGGGCTATTGCGTATCCCAAGTGATGATCACTTATAAAAGTGTTGAACGAATATCTGCTAAATAAGTGTCTGCATACTGGATATGATTAACAAAAAAGACGTCATATGAAAAATAATCGTCATTTACGTTAAACATAACCTATATGAAAACAATTATTTGACAGATATTCGTTCAACACTTTTATAAGTGATCTTCACTTTGAATACGCAATAGCACCGCAGGTCTACATCCGATCGTCAGTCTTGTATGGGACACTATAGAATCATTTACACAATGCCACTGCAAGCTTTGAGCCGCTCAGAGCGTTATGCACAAGTCTATGCTTTATTTGTCCGTTAAGTAGAGTCCGCAGCGAATATATCCGTAATGTAACTAGGGTCACTGATAACTAGCCTTAAAGATCAATACGTTGAATAGGCAATAAGCCAGCCATATAACTCGTCCAACCGATAACATTTGGTTAAGAAATGATTCTTAAGGTACGGCAACTTTGTACCGACTAAATGTTTTGACAATCGCAGTGTAGTAACCTAGTGAAATACAGCGACGCCCTGAACATTTTGGCGAGAAGTCGATGGATGCATATTGTTCTGGACAGTAGAAGAAAGTAAAGTAGCAGCCTATAAATGGGCCACTGCTGACCACCGCCTGGCCTTCTCTCATTTATGAGAGGGTTTCGGAGTTGGGAGAGTCAACCACGCTACTCTGATGCGGGTTGGCGAACTTTACATGTCCTGGAAATATTGTTATTCCTTAGACATGCAAGCTTTCTCACGATGTTTACCTTTACCACTGAGCACGTGGTACATCAGCATTTTATTACTGGATAAAGTGACGAAACTAGCAAAACGTTCATCTGATTGTAAGTGCAACATCTGCCCATAAGAAATGCTGTGTTGCCTAGAACATTTCTTTGTGACCCCACACTGCGCCCTTCACCCTGAGACATCAGTTCTTAAGTCTCATATGCCCAGTGATTACAATAACACTTCTTCCGGTTTGACTCCAATTGAAATCCATTGGTCGTACAACGAAACACTGGCCATTATATAAAAAATAACACAATTAACAAGTAACTACTTGTGGGAATCCAGCCAGCATTCTTAGGATAACGTCGCATGGAAAACCTATTAAGATAATAGGATCTTAAGTTTTAAATACAGCATAATTGTAAAAAAAAAGAATGTATATAAATACAGATTACACGAAATTTATAATGATCGCATTGTTTATTTTGTTACTGCATGGAATTTTTAATAGAGCCAACTTTTTAAATATCATATACATATCATTTAACCACATTTAATTGTACAAGAATGGATGTAAATCTCATGCATACTTTGGATTCAAGGCCTTCAACAATGTAATTACAGGCCTAATTAATGTTCTTATCATCGAGGTTACGCTAACTTTAACATGGGTAGGACCTTCAAAAAAGTCTGATTACACAAACAGACGATGATTACACGTTCAATCTGGATTTCCAAATTCATTAAGATATTACTTTTTCGGCCAGGAGATGGGCAGCAGCATCTTCCTCGAACATTTGAATAAATAAATTGCGATTGCCAGCCCGTCTGCCAAGCGTGGCAATTATGGCAAAATCCTACCAAAATGAGTGCTGCAAACTTTTGTGGCAACCTATAGAGGAGGCCTATGTTCAGTCGTTGCCTAATGATAGGCTGAAATGGTAATGATAATGATAACTTTTTAAACGACTTCAAAAAAAGGAGGATTAAATTCGAAAGTCACTTAAGGGTGGTCCCATTTACATTTAGTCAAGCTCTGAGATATCAGGGATTCATACTATAACAGCGACAACAGATTGCGATGATTATTTTCATGTTGGAAAAGAGGAACTTTAGGGGTAGAGATCATACCTACCCCTAAGGTTCCATGGCAAAATAACAGAATTCTGAAATTTAAAATTCAAATGTCCATTTTCGGAATTTAACAAAAATAATTAGGTATGTTCTTTGAAGTAAGACATTTAAATTTCGTAAATTAAACGTCATTTTTGTATTACCATAGGTCTCTTGTATATCCGAATAAGGGGAGCTACTGTGTTACTCGGGTTGGTTTCGTGATCGGTTTCATTTGATCCCATTAAATGGATGAGCATTATTTTGGCGTATGAACCTCATTCATTGGTTAATGGGATCACGAAACCAACCAGAGTTACACAGTAGACCCCCTGATAAGGATGATTCTTTATCGTGTATCTTCGTGATATACTTATGTAGTCCCATATAAATTTGGTAAAGATCTAATGCTGTACTTCGGACAAACTGTGCAGAAGGCTCTCTCAAATTTTCATGCGCTCGATTATTACAAAACTATTAAAATACATACATACATACATACAGAAGATCACGACTGTATCCCATAAGGGGTAGTCAGAGACTGTGCACTCACTGCAAAAACAGATGACTGCCACAATCCACGTTTCACCAAAACAATATAATGCACTTGGTGTGATAGGTGGTGAGCCCATCGCCACCATGCGCTGTTGGGTGCACAGTGCAGTTTAACTCCTTACTCGCCTTTTACGAGATCCATTGGATGAGATGGAGTGGTAGTATTCTTTTTACGAGCCGCCACCACACGGCTCTATTAAAATATGGGTATAAAATTGTTGTTAAATAATTAGAATAATAGTTATTGTTCGGGACAGCGCTTGAATATCCGCAACGTGAGGGTGACGTAGCCGAAGACGCTCACTTCGCACTATCTATAGTTGTTTCTGTGCCTTAGCCTTAGTTTAGCGATATCTTCTCTTCAAGCCATTATTGTTTTACGATCCAACGTATTTCTTTTATAACATACTAGCTGAAGCCCGCGACTACGTCCGCATGGATTTAGGTTTTATAAAAATACTGTAAAAACTCTTTGATTTTACGAAATAAAAAGTATTCATGTCCGTCCCCAGGATGCAAGATATCTCTGTGCAAAATTTCGTCAAGATCGGTTCAGCGGTTGAACCGTGAAAAGGTAATTTGTTAATTTGGTAAGAGAGAGGGACAGAGAGAGTTACTTTCGCATTTATGATATTATAAGGGATTTCTTATTAACATTTGCACTATAGTAACAAATGAAAATCTATTTATTCCAAGTGTTAACCAAAATTTTGAAAAAAAATTTTAATCATATATGGCAGAGAAAGTGTATAATTTACATCATCATTAATCTTGACTTGACGACCGCGTGGCCAGGTCAGAGTACCTGACTTCTGCGCCGCGGGTCCTGGGTTCGAATCCCAGCCGGAGCCAACATTTGTGCTAAAAGACAAATTGTTGGTTTTCGGGTCTGATTGTGTTGTGTTTGTCCCCGTGTTTCTGACACTGCATCCTAGCCTACCTCCGATCTTATCGCATAAGCGTTACATCGGGCGCGGGTAGGTTGGGACGAGTGAGTGCCTCTGTGTTTGCGCGTACACTTGTGGCACTATAATATCTCCTGCGCAGTTGATGGCTCTCGACATTCGGATTCGGAAGCTGTCGCCGTGGACGAAATCGGCTAGGAGAACATCATCATTCTTGTAAACTATCCAAAATAGGACAAAATCCTCTCCCAAATAGGATTTGGAATTATCGCCGAATATGTGGGAAGCATATTTTTGTTCTTACACACACCCTCTTTTACGACACCTGGATTGGATATATTATCTTACCCTACCTAATGTTAACACATTTTATGATAATTTATTATTCGGTAATTTTAACTTCTAATTAATATGAAATGGAGATGAATATAAAAGATAAAATTGTCGGAGTTACTCTACACGATAAACAGAACCAAAGTAATTGACAATAGTTATAAACATTTTATTGAAACTATATTGACCCCACGCTTTTTTCCAATAATATACATTAATTTCTTATTTACACTAATCTTAATCCAAATTTATTAAAATTTATTTTCTATTTTTTAGTTGGATTTTCTATAAAACGTGTTTTTTTTAGTTTTTTAAACTATTATTTATTTTGTTACAAACTAATTTAAGACATTGGCCTCTATAATAGGTAATATATTAGCGCCATCTATTGAGTAATTTAGTTGGATTTTCTATAAAAGCGTGTTTTTTTTTCGTTTTTTTAAACTATTAATTTAATTTTTTTACTCTAATTATTGCATTGTCATCGCTCTTTGACAGGTGTGCAAAATTTGAATTAAATCTGATCGTTCAAAGTAGGAGAAAAGCGAGCCCTAAGGAGTCGGTTACAAACACAAACAGTACAATACATAAATACAAACAAACAAACATACAAGTGAAGCTAATATAAAGCGTGTAAAAAAGAATCAATCTGTAACCATACACTGTGCAGTTAATGCTGTGATAGGTGTCCGGCAGAGTAGAATAGCACCTACCTCTTTCACCGAAGTGTCGTAACAGGCGACTAAGGTATTGTACGGACAACCTTTATTTGTGCAGAACAACATCAGAATATGCAATGCTGTCTGTACTGCTCGTGGGAACACAATGGGGAGTAAAAAATTTTTGATTCGTACCAATATTGCTACCCTTTTTAATGGAGAAAGGCGTGAATGTTTGTATGTTCAGTGAAACACTATGTAAAGCGACTCCAAGCGAATGGAGCGACGTCATGTTCGTCGTAGAACCATAATGCACTGTGGCCATCTATAGGGAAGCTTTTATTCACTGATGGACTTGGATAGGCTATTGTTATAATGATAAATACAAATGTCAAGGTAAACCTAAGCACTAGTTATGTTTCTTGCAAATTCCAACAACTGGTATTCAAGCCGAGTTCCGAGTTATGATCTTCGACCACGGCGATATTCCGAATATAATCGAAAGCTGTCAACTGCGCAGGAGATACTATAGTGCCAAAAGTGTACGAGCAAATACATAGGCTCACTCGTCCCAAACTACCCTCGCCCGATGTTATGTTTATGCGATAAAAGGTAGGCTAAGATGCGGTGTCACAGACACGGGGACAATCGCAACACAACCAAAACCGAAAACCAACAAGTTGTGTTTTTGAACAAATGTTGGCTTCGGCTGGGATTGGAACCCAGGAACTACGGGGTAGAAGTTAGGTACTACAGTTCCAGAACAGAACAGTCGTCGAACAACAGCTACTTTATAACTGTATCAGCTTGTTTGCATCTCTTTGTGTCGCTACAAACCCGTTTCTGAAGACAAGAACTTCTTTATAGAAGTAATTACAAGGCGAGCAAGTCGCTCATCTGATGGTTAAAGCCTCACCTGCTAATAACAGCTTCGGTGCCACCCCTTACTTTGTTCTGGAATGTCCAAAACCCTCTCAGAAATAAATGATGAGAGGAGGCCTGTGCTCAGTAGTGGGACATTTATAGGCTGAAACTTTACTTTTTTACTTTTTACTTTAAACTTCTGATGCAGGAATCCGTCTAGGTAGGTCACCCTCCCTCCCTTTTCCTCCTCCCCGCCATTTATTCCGCCGTGAAGCAATATTGTGCAAAAAAACATTACTGCGTTTCATTTGAAGGGCACTGAGAGCTAGTTTAATGGGCGTATGAGACCTACGAACTGATGTTTCCTGGTCAACGTGCGCAGTGTGGTGTCAGACATAAATGTTCAGGGCGACACAGTATTTGTGACAAGCAGACATTGCACTTATCATCAGGTGAAGTTCTGCTCGTTTCATCACTTTATCCAATTAAAAAAAGCTTCAGTGCCATTCA
Source organism: Luehdorfia chinensis (assembly GCA_019845155.1). Taxonomy (NCBI): domain Eukaryota; kingdom Metazoa; phylum Arthropoda; class Insecta; order Lepidoptera; family Papilionidae; genus Luehdorfia; species Luehdorfia chinensis. The sequence continues at coordinate 5,037,710 of JAHVAK010000125.1, forward strand.
CACCGAAACACAGTGGTGTTCGCATATCACATAACGCAACTATAGAAGTTGCGTTATGTGATGTGCTCCCTGATCTGCCGAGGAACGTATGCGTATCCGTTGGCTTATAACGCCGACCTGTGCTAAGACCTACTTACTAAGACTTACTTACTGGTGGTAGGATTCCTAGGCAGGAATCCGTGTAGGTAGGTACCACCCCAGGGCCAGTTATTCTGCCGTGAAGCAGTAGTGTGCAAGCACTACTGTGTTTCGGTTTGAAGGGCACTGTGAGCTAGCGTAATCACTTTGCATTTTGAGACTTAAGAACTGATGACTCAGGGTGATGTGCGCAGTGTTGTGTCACACAGAAATGCTCTGGGTGACACAGCGTTTGTTGTGGGCGGACGTTGCACTTACCATCAGGTGAAAGTTTTGCTCGTTTCGTCACTTAAAACAATAAAAAAAAACCTGCGTAATAGAGCGACGTAAGCGGGGATGACGGAGTCTTGGAGCGTTATGCCGACCCTCACATGGGGAACAAGTGGCGTTAAGCAACACGCCCTGTTTGGTCCCGAATTTAAGCGCAGCGGCAGTCCTGTCTGCTAGCCATAGACACTGAAATGGACGTCAGAGGCCACAGACGAGGCGAGTGGGGTCCGTGGAGAAAAAAAGGCAAAGGCTTTGCTGACGGAGACAGTGAAGGCTAGTTGTAGGCAGCAGGGATGTGCCATTTCAGACTATCTGCCAGACTATCTTCTATCTTTCCAAAGGTGCGGGCTCCATGGACGGTAGGAATCCGGGGGGACGAATCTTAAAACTCTAATGGATGGTTCAAGGCCCAAAAAACCCAATACAACACTTGCGTCGCTAGTGCAAACCAAAGATGCCACATCCAAACAAACACAAACGGGAACATGTGAGTAGAAAAACCAGCTTGCTGGATACCTCTTCCAGAACCAAAACAACTCCCAATGTTGGTGGCCTCTCCGGTAAACCGGCACTGGTCCCCTCATCTAAGTTGCTAAAGATCCTCTGGAACATCATCTGGATCCATTTCTGTTTTTTTAATTCCGAGGCCCGTGTGGTAGCGGCCTAAGAGAATCTACCACCCCATCTCATCCCGTGGGTGTCGTAAAAGTCGACAGAGGGAAAATGAAAACCAGGAGATGGGCAGCAGCATCTTGCTCGAACATCTAAATAAACAAACTGCGGTTGCCAACCCGTCTTCCAAGCGCGGCAACTATGGCAAAATCCCACCAAAACGAGAGCTACAAACTTTTGTGGCAATCTATGTGGGAGGCCTATGTTCAGCAGTAGACTTTTTATATGCTGATTTCTTTGAACTTTTGACATTCTGTAGTTGAATATCCGGATTTCGTGCAAACGAGGCATTGTAGCGGCTTTTTTGTTGTTCTGCAATGGCAGTGAACGTTCATTGTGTTCTTCTGTTAGGCTGATTTTCGGGATCGGTGTATGTCAAGATAGCCTCTGGTTTAACGTAAGGGCTGCATCGTTTTGCTCTTACATCTTGTTGTTGTTCGGTGGCGAAGTCGAACCAGCAATATTGGAGCGTTGTTGTAAGTTTTTCTATGGTGCTTTTCGCGACCTCCGGGTTGTAGAAATAAAAGTTTTTTTAAAGGCTTGTAGATAGTGTTGCCCCAATGTTGGATACATGAGTGGCGAAGATATACGAGTATATGTCTTTTGGGGAGTCCGATATGCGAGGTACTCGTAACTGTTAGAGTTTTGCTAATGCGATAGAATTTGGACGGCCGAAACGCAATTTGAGCATTTTAACTATTTATTCTATTTTTTTTTCAAATTAGATTATAAAATGGTACCTCTATATGTATACGTTCCTACAAGGAACAACGGAGTTTTTGTTACACAGCGTATATCGAATTAGGAATAAAAAAAATCATATGTGATTACTTCTAATAGTATTTAAATTAAAAAAGCTAAAGCAGTTAGCAAGTGCTTAATTGATTGAAGGGATTTAGCTGAAAAGGCAAGCACGTCTCAAATTTCTTAGAAAGTACGCTAGTAACTGGAATTAGAACACCTTTGCCATCACTAATATGATGAATTGCAATTGTAGGTGCTAATTTGCGTTGTATTCGATGACAAAGGAAAGCATCGTAGTAAAATCTAAAACCAGTGGAGAAACAGGAATACGTCCACGTGGACGCCACTACGATTGGACGTATATATATATAGCGGTATATATGGGGTATCTATTGTACCTTGCCAGAGTGAAATATTTGTAAAATACTTATTGAAAGCCATATAATTTAGAAAAGTATAGGTATGTTCTGCTGGATTATTCACACCTATATATAATTAAGGTCATTTAACCATGAATAAAAGTTCCGTAACCACTTTGGCAATTCTGTTTATTACAGACACGCAATTGTTTATAATTAGCGAATAAAATGTAACACAAATTGAGTTCGACAGGAATTTTACATAGGCAATTACTGGTAGCGAGCGACACAGGTATAACGTAGGGATGTTGACGCGTTACTGGTGTTCGGCTCGCCTGTTGCTATGCTCCGGCGCACCACGGGATACTTCTCGTGAAGAGATGTGTTGAGTGTATTTGTGTGAATTGAAATTTTGTTTGTGTGTTTATTAACATGTTATTTAATTGTGTTTATTAATTATTTATTTTAGTGTTATTTGCAGGTGGTGCGCCACAAAAGGATGGCTGCTAACAATGTCACACCTTCTGAAGTCAAGTAAATTTAGAAGTAAAATTAACTCTGACATTTATTTATTCCATAGATTCTATGCTTGCTTGCTTGCTCTAGAGGCTAAGAAGAAAAATAATGGAAAGTGGAATACGCCAAGTCGCTTTTTAGCATCGTGAAGAATACTCGCCGGGCTCTCTTACCGGCCCGTGCCCGTCAAATATGAAATGAGACCTGTGCATAGCTTAATGGGTGTGTCTTATCTAACAAAATTCTCGGTTGCTAAGTTCGACACTCAGCATAAAAAAGTAAGGTCAAAGTGACCGATTACCACCTATGATATATCGTCTTTCCTTCCTACCTTTCAGCCTATCACTAGTCCACTACTGAACATAGGCCTCCTCCATAGATTTCCATAAAAGTTTATAGCTCTTATTTCGGGGCATTTTGCCATAGTTGCCATGCTTGGCAGGCGGGTTAGCAACCGCAGTTTATTTATTCAGATGTTACACGAATTACAAAAATTTCAGTTTCATTTGTATTTTAAGGCTATCACACTGATAGTATAAACGAATATAGATAGTGTAGAATGAGGCAATATTCGCATTAAGCAATCAGGCCTCATTAATAAATTTCCATAACATTTTTATTTCGTCTGGTGTCTGGTCTGGTTCTTTAGGAAATATTATTTTAGCTTTATATAATTGTTAAATGTTTACCTATGGTAATTTTTGCAATATGTGTATTTTGTGTTTCTTAAATATATATATATTAAAATTGGTTCATGTAACAACTAAGAGACATGAAATTGATTTTTGTCAACCAATCTCATAACTTGTGGCATAAAGATTGTCATTACTGGTGGTAGAATTTCTATGCAGGAATCCGTGTCGGGATCAATGTGTTGCCACACAGAATGTTCTGGTGGCACAGCATTTTTCGTGGGCAGACGTTGCACTTACCATCAGGTGAACGTTTTCCTCGTCTTTTCACCTAATACAATCAGCCTATAATTGTCCCACTGCTGAGCACAGGCCTCCTCTCATATTTCCGAGAGGGTTTTCTAGACCTGGGAAGAATCCGTCACGCTCCTCCAATGCGGGTCGGCGGACTTTACATTTCTTAGAAATATTTTTATTTCTCAGAGATGCAGGAAACCTGCACGATGTTTTCCTTCATCGCGCCTAGCCCCTGAGCTACCACGGTCTTCGTGGGAAGTCAGTCGGCCAAGCTGGCTAATAAAATTTGGCCCCCTGTCCGATGTCCGTCAGCGACTCAACACATACCTAATACAATAATATAATATCTTACGATCATAACGAAAGGTCCGTTATCGCCTCTCCTATATCGGGATCGAAACTAGCGTCAGACGTGCCAACCCGTGTGGTTTCATTTCCTGATTTCCAAATATGAACTTAAATTTAAAATTAGACTAATGAATTTAACATCGTAATTATTTATTATTGAATTAAATACGAATAACAAAAAGTATAATTTCGAAGGATTATTATTTGTGGAGATGAGGCACCATCTATAACAAATCTTTATTCGAACATCTTTTTATTAACTATGTTGCGGACCTCTTTGCTATTTTGATAGGAGATGTAGTTTTTTTTTTCTTTGTTTTTTGACGTTGTCTGTTCGATTACCTATTTCTTTCTGTTTGCTTGATTTTCTGTTTTTATTAAAAAATAATCATTTTTCAACTTGTATCATCGTTTTATCATTTGCAGAGATTAATTTGGTTTGTTCATTTCATTTTGTTCCTTCACCAGTAATTTTTCCAGCGTACCTATTCTTCATTACGTAACTTTAGTTATTCGTACGTATTAAACGTAGTATTTGTTTTAATTTCCACTGCTTTATTTTATTTTTATTTCTCACTTAATGATCACCCGCAGTAAAAGTAAAATCATGCCGACAAACCCCGCGACTAGTATTGGTGTGCAAGATAATATTATGCAACCTAGTACTTCCCAACATGTAGACAGCGTTGCCCTGAGTGAGACGTCTAAGTCAAAATCATCACGCTCGTCGTCCACAATTAAGGCTCAAAAGGCCGCCGTAGAGGCCCTCGCCCTGCGCCGACGTCTTGAGCACGAGGAGAAGCTCGCTGAAAGTGAGAGGCAACGTGAAAGTCGACTGGCAACACTCCGTCAGCAGGTAGAGGAGGGCGAACTGCGGGCCGAACTTGCCGCTCTCGATGCGGAAGCCCCGGCAAGTCGTAGCAGTCGCAGTGGTTCTGCCTGGGTAAGCGTAGAAAGAACAGAAAGGTAGGAGGTACAAAGTTTAGAACAGCCAGTTTGCGTTGGCGAAAATACCGTTAATAGAGGCATCCCCGCAGTAGGGCGCGAGCAAGTAGTGGTTCCGCCTCCCGGCCACCAGGCACCTCTGCCGGCCACTGGGTCATCTGCATCCCCTATTAACCGTTTTATTCATCAGAAGCAACTTTTAAACGTCACTAAATCTTCCGAGGCGGCCGTGCTTACGCGACCGCTCATTTCCACGGAGCTTGATAAGAGTAGTCTGCTTCAGGTTGTTGCTGACACTGCAGCTGCGGCCAAGGCGCTTGCTACTTCGCACCGTCATAAACAAAAGATCGAATTGTTTCCCTTTGACGGAGACGCCTTAACATGGCTACATTTTAAACGTATTTTTGATTTAACCAAAAGCAATTTTTCAGATATTGAAAATATTAGTCGTTTACAAAATGCACTTCGCGGCGCGGCCCGAGATGCAGTCGCGTCACTGTTGCTGGCTACAGACGACCCGAACGATATTACAAGAGCTCTGGAGGAGAACTTCGCTCGCCTGGAAATTATCGTATTTAAGGAAGTCTCCGCTCTAAAAAATCTGCCACGTTTGGGGGGTGACTTGAAAGAGTTAATTACGATAACGAATAGGGTACGTAATTCTATATCTTTTAAAATACTGAAACAAGTTGAGTACTTGCACTCGCCAGAACTATTTCACGCCGTCTTAGGAAAATTAAACCCGGTTACTAAAGTAAGATGGACGGATTTTGCTATGCAAGATACTACAGGGCGTCCTAAATTAGAGATTATGTCCGATTTTTTGAGGCGCGAGTTAGATCAACTTATTCGGTTCGGTTTATTACCGGAATCTTGCTCAATCCAACATTCACCACAAAACTCTCAACTAAATAAACCGTATAAACGGGAAAATATTCACATAGTTACTCACTCTAAACCAAATTCTATGGTGGTGTCTACACAAAAGCCTGAATGCACGTTTTGCAAAAAAGATCACAATATTAAGTCATGTTCTGAGTTCAAAGCCTTATCTGTTGATGAAAGGTGGGTCTGGCTGCGTGAGATAAATACGTGTTATAGATGTCTTAGGCGTAGTTCACATCAGTGGAAAACATGTAAAGTTAACCCTTGTGGTGTCGATGGGTGTCTAATACGTCATCACCCGTTACTGCATGGTAAACAACCCTCCTCTTCTGTCAATACTACGTTCGACACGCAATCCACCGAAAATGATCATGCGACTACGCACCACGAACCTGCATCTGTCGAAACGGTAATAGTTTCTACCACTTCTAAAGGTGTTCAAGAACCCAGCTCCATCTTAACTCTGTGCCCACGTGTATTTCTGAAAATCTTACCCGTTACTGTCTCTGGTCCCTCAGGAAGTTGCAATGTTTACGCGCTTCTCGATGACGGTAGCACTGCTACGCTCATTGACTCAAGTATTGCTGCTCAAATCGGTGCGACAGGGTCTCACCAGAAAATAACGGTCAATGGTATAGGCGGTCTTAGTAGAAACGCTACGATATCGTATGTAGATTTTCAAATTAAAGGTAGGCACACACGAGACACATTTTTAGTGAAAAATGCGAGAGCTATGGAGTCTTTGTCTCTGCGTCCTCAAACAATTAGGCAGGAAACTATTGCTTCTTTCGCACATTTACCTTGCGACGTAACTTACGAAGATGCTACTCCAACAGTTCTGATTGGGGCAGAGCATTGGCATTTGTCAATCAGCAGCGAGGTAAGGTGTGGTGGTAAGAATGAACCCGTTGCCTGTTTAACTTCCTTAGGCTGGGTGCTTTATGGAAACGCGACCAGTAAAACTAAATTAGTGGAGTTTGTTAATCACAGTGTGTGTATCGAACCTTCCGATGAGGAGAAATTAGAATCTCTTATTAGGGAACAATACAAAATTGACTCGTTAGGTATTTCTAAAAAAGAAACTCTACATTCTAAGTCAGATAAACGTACAGTCGAGATTTTAGAAAAAACTGCTAGACGTCTCCCCACTTCTGGACGGGTTAAGGTTGGTATGCCGTGGCGTGACGATATACAGCGCATTCCCGACAGCTACCCTCAAGCCATGTCACGATTTTTAAGTCTAGAAAGGCGCATGGCTAAAGACGCTGACTTTGCAAAAGCATATGAAGTGTTCATTTCAAACATGATCGCTAAAGGTTATGCAGAAGAATGTGCTCCTGAGTCATACTACGCCAACCACATTAAAGAGAAACAATATTCATTTTTGAGGCTCTATTTACCGCATTTTGGCATGTACCACCCTCAGAAACGTAAGCTTCGTGTAGTTCACGACGCCGCAGCCACGAATGAGGGCGTCAGCCTAAACTCTTTGTTGCTACCTGGTCCAGACCTGCTTCAGCCCTTGTTAGGTATTTAACTTCGGTTTCGCGACGGCCGTATTGCTCTCACTGCTGATATCCGGGAAATGTTCCCTCAAGTAAGGATCAGCAAGCAAGATAGGGACGCCCTCCGGTATCTCTGGAGGTCAAGCAGAGACCAACCTATAAATGAGTTTAGGATCACAGCCGTCATTTTCGGTGCGTGCTGCAGCCCATTTATAGCGCAATTTATTAAAAAAAAAAAACGCTCGTGAGCACGAAAGTTTATTTCCTAAAGCAGCTCATGCTATTTTGTACAATCATTATTTGGACGATTATATTGACTCTCTCGATGACATTCAAGAGGCAGCACAACTGGCGGCAGATATTGTTGCCGTTCACAATAATGCCTGCTTCGAGATGCGGGGCTGGATTTCCAACGACCCATCAGCGCTAAAATTTATTCCTGCTGATCTTAGGGCCACTCAACCGTCGTCGGAAATCAATCTTGGTAGCTGCTCTGCAAACAACATTAGAGCGTTAGGAGTATTGTGGAATCCCACAACAGATAATTTAGGGTTCCGTTCAGGCTTAGGTGAAACATTTCCAAACCCTCTCACAAAACGCAAAGTTCTTTGTCACCTCATGCGTGTGTACGACCCGTTAGGCTTATTAGCTCCAATAGATGTCAAGGGTCGAATTTTATTTCAACAAACGTGGAGGTCTAATGTCGACTGGGACACCGAGTTCCAACCCACGGAAGCGTTAAGGTGGTCTGATTGGTTTCAGGAGTTGTCAAAAGTAACTTCTTTGGAAATTCCGCGTTGGTATTCTAACTCTAAAGCTCTGAACCAACTCAGAGGGAGTAACACGTTTTTGCTGATGCAAGTGAGCTCGCGTACGTATGTGTCGTTTTTTGGCGCCTTTTGTACTCAGACGGCAGCATCGAGCTTTCTCTTATCTCTAGTAAGGCAAGAGTTACACCCTTGAAACCTACCTCTATCCCACGTTTAGAGCTCCAGGCCGCTTTAATAGCTTCTCGTCTCGCGGTCACCATTAAGGACAGTCATAGAAAACAACCGGCACATACTTTCTTTTGGACCGATTCTATGACAGTCCTTCAGTGGTTACGTAGTGACGCGCGCTCTTTTAAGCCTTTTGTTGCCCATCGTTTAGGCGAAATTATTGAAAACTCTTGCGTCAGAGACTGGCGATGGGTACCAACAGACTTGAATATTGCCGATGACGCTACCAGAACGCGATCAATTAACCTCGACGCGTCCCACAGATGGTTTCGCGGTCAATCTTTTCTTTTTAAATCCGTTGAGGACTAGCCTACAGAGCCAAGGTATGCCTCACCAAACACCGATGAACTTAAGACCAATAGTTATGAGTTGGTCGGACTTACTTCCTTTGTCGAAGAGTTACCGACTCCGGTCACAGCCACTTTTGCTAATTTTAGTAATTGGCAGCGCTTATTACGTGCCACAGCCCGGGTATTTCAAGCTGCGGCAAAGTTTGGTGTAATTTTGGCTTCCATTAGAAATTCTAAATTGAAAGGCGAACTTGTTTGTGCCCGCCATCCTTCAGCGTCCACTACTCTACCACCTCTTAGTGCAGACTTTATAAAGGCCGCTGAAAGGTAAATTCTGCAACGAACACAGCTCGAGAGCTTTTCCATAGAATTTCTTCATATCCTGAACTCGAAGCCTATTCCTCCGAACAGTCGTCTCAGAAAACTGTCACCCGCTTTGGGAGAGGACAAATTACTGCGGTTAGCAGGAAGAATTAAAGCCGCAGAAGTCGTCACCCAATTGTACGTTTATTGGTACAATTTTATTATCGAAAAGCGGGTCACGCAAATTATGAACTAGTCGTGAACGAATTAAGACAAAAATTCTGGTTGTTAAGGCTGAGGAACACAGCGAGAACAGTAGCAAAACAGTGTCTACTCTGCAGAATTAGAAAGTCCTTGCCGGTGAACCCGAAAACAGGAGATCTGCCACCTGAAAGATTAGCTCACCATCGACGGCCCTTTACTTTTACGGGCCTGGACTACTTCGGCCCCGTAAGCATCTCTATCGGGCGCAGGCATGAAAAACGTTATGTGGCCCTTTTCACCTGTTTAACTGTCAGAGCCCTTCACCTAGAGATGGTACATAGTCTATCGACTGATTCTGCTATCATGGCTATTAGAAGATTCATTGCAAGACGGGGCTCTCCAAACACTATTTTCTCGGACAACGGAACCTGCTTTGTTGGTGCCAATCGCATTCTCAGAGAGTTCTACGGAGAAAATGTCGAAGATTTCACAAGCACTCAAGGAATACTCTGAAAGTTCACCCCACCTGCGGCACCTAATTTTGGAGGATGTTGGGAGCGCTTGATACGATCAGTAAAGGTGGCTCTGAACGCAACGTTAACCGAACGAGCTCCAAAAGAAGAAACCCTGAGCAGTTTACTAGCCGAGGCAGAAGCCATTGTCAATTCACGTCCATTAACTCATGTATCTACAGATCCTGACGACCCGACAACACTCACACCATTTCATTTCTTAATCGGTTCTTCGTCCGTGCAGACTCTACCTACTGCCTTGAATGATCACGATTTGATCAGCCGTTCCGAATGGAGGAAAGCATTGAGGCTAGCGGATCATTTTTGGTCGCGTTGGATGCGCGAGGTTCTCCCGACCCTACAACCACGTGAGCAGTCAAGAGGCAACCGCAGTTCAACAGCTCTTCAAGAGGGTAACGTAGTAATTATTGCTGACTTTAACTTGCCCCGCGGAACATGGCCACGAGGACGTGTTGCGAAAATGTACCCTGGGAAAGATGGCGTGATAAGAGTAGTGGACGTTGCAACAGCAGGGGGAATGCTACGCCGAACCGTGCGAAAGCTGGTTAGGCTCTCCACCTAAGGCCTTGACTGACCTTGGTTTGTATAACCAGTTTGTGCTTAGCTGCACGAGGGGGAGGATGTTGCGGACCTCTTTGCTATTTTGATAGCTGATGTAGTTTTTTATTATTCTTTGTTTTTTGTCGTTGTCTGTTCGATTACCTATTTCTTTCTGTTTGCTTGATTTTCTGTTTTTATTAAAAAATAGTCATTTTACAACTTGTATCATCGTTTTATCATTTGCAGAGATTAATTTGGTTTTTTCATTTCAAACTAATAAACGCATTGCTTATAATCATTGGAGTGCTTTATGTAGGAACTATTAATTAATTATATTTGCTAACACAAGTAAATCGTCTAACATAGAATGTGTATCTCAATATCTAATACCACATCATAATCGATTACTGTTTTAATTTCTGAAGGGCCGTGCACTTACAAATAGATAATAAATAAAATATTAAGGAAATTAACAAGTTTAAACGACTTTTTGTTTTAGATGGCAACACCTAGATGACTCACGCATACTTATGAAAATGGATTTTGTTTGTAGTATAACAGCACTTCTTCTTTACATTTAGTTGTTCAGAACTAACACCATCACTGCTATTATATATGTCGAAGCAGAAGACCCAGGGTTATTTTTGGGGGAGCAGTACTACTGTCCCCATTAGACAAGGGTTCAGTTGTACTGTCCTTCTCTTGATCCATTGCAAAGAAACGCCTTGATATATCACTTACTAATGATTTATTTATTACAGATTTATATTTCTCACAACATTTTACAATTTATTTAAAGTAGTTAGCGTAGTAGCCTAACAAACGCTTGCCAAATACACAACCTTTACCGGCAAGCGTTAAAAACACAAGTTAAGTAGGTTGTCGTTAACACCCTTTTTTATATTACTATTGTACAGGCCAAGCAGCCAAAAATCCTCCCCACCACTCAATATCAATCTTAACATAATTCACAACAGTTCACTGGTAACGCATATAATGAAGTGTGTCTGACGATAGATTTATAAAAGTTAGCGATATAGGGCACCCCATAAATTTCGATAACCAAATGCTCGTGTGACAAAATAATTTGACAAGGTGACGGAGGAATTAAGATTACGTTGTTCAGAGGGCGCTTTCACAGCGAAACCTCAAGTGGCCGATACAAGCCCTTTAAACAAAAACTTTTAACTTTTAACAAAATGAAAGATTTACAAATAAATAATACTACTCGTGTGATAAAATAATTTAAAAGGCGACGAAGTAGTTAAGATTACGTTGGTAAGGTGCGCTTTCTCAGCGACACCTCTTAACAAAAGTGGCCAATACAAGGCGGTTATTGTAAACTGTTAAATGATTTAAATACAAAGGAATTCTTATGGGATAAAAATATTTAAATGGTGATGAAGGAATTGACCACGTCGGTTGATAGTGCTCTAACGGCGACAAATAAATGTTAGAAATGTCGTTCAATACGTCTTTATTATTGCGTTGGAATAATTCTTAAAAATAGTGTAATGAATTACAACTTTTTAAACGAACATAATCATATTTATTTATTAAGTATAATTTAATATGATAAAACTAAAAATTAAAATTTAGGTTACATCCATGCAAAACGTTGCATGAAAATTGTTAACAGGTGACCCTATAGGGTATATTAAATTAAATACATACAAAACATTAATTATAAATGTAGAGTCTTTGAAATATTGACTAGATTTATAAATTTTCTGATAAGTATGTACGTGTTATGTTTACGTTAATAATTATTGATGTTGTTCAAGTTGATCTTTAAGCTGTTTTCAAATTGAACAACATCGCCTGCCTCTAATGATTTAATGGTAGGACATTGGAAACCGTGGTTTGTTCAGGATTCTTGGTGTCGATGAAATCCGTGCACATACTGAGCCTTACTGTATTAGATTAACAGGTTCAACAATGATCACCAATATTGTAGCCAACTGCACATCGCGCAGGTGTAGTTTAAAGAACGAATAAATATTAATTCAATATTAAAATTTTATGCAAGACCAGAAAATCAAACATTATGAATGGCAACATTTTGATGTTTTTCGGTTCAAAATCCAAACCCAATATTCGTAGATTCTTAAATAGAATACTTAACGATGATTGCTGTCTCATACCACCATAATATCAGATACCGACAAAATTAAATCGCTCCTTTTTTGCACAAATCCAAAAACCAATTAGAAATGGTAATATTAAAAAAACAAGTTCATTAAGTAAAATACCATCGTTCATTAAGCCAAGTCCATCTTTGTAAGACACGAGCATTAAATAAAAAAACTGTTTTGGTATAGTGCATTATGATCAGTCTTAATTAAGTCAGCTGCTTTTTCACCAATCATCATTGTAGGTGCATTTGTATTACCACTTGGGATTGTTGGCATTATAGAGGCATCAACAACCCTCAAGCCGAATACTCCGTACACACGCAATCTTTCGTCCACTACCTCATTGAGTCCCATTTCGCAACTTCCGACCGGATGCAACAAGGACCCAACGGCATGCTTGACATAGCACCTCCAATACTCATCAGAACCCCATTTAAAGTGGTTGCAAGCCGTAACATCTAACTTTGCAATCTCCCCACCAACTTTTTTGATGTACGATGTGTTAGAATATTTTAGTATGAATTTAAGTCCCTCAAACGTCGTCTGAACATCTTCTTCATCTCTAAAATATCCCATATTTATAATAGGATCTTCAAATACATCGCTGCTTCTTAGAGTAACTTCTCCTCGTGAACGAGGGTGTAAGAGGACAAACGAAGTAACATCTATTTCACGATCCACGTTAGCTTTGCTTATTGAATATGAAAACGGTAAGTCAAAGTTTGCCATTGTGCGGCTACCGTATAAAATTAAAGGAGATGCAGTTGCTCCGACTCGAATGTTAAGTATTTGAAATTGAGGCCTTTGTAAACTTGATTGTTTTATGCTAAAGAAGCCTGTTTGTATAGGGACAGGGTAACTATCGAACTCAGTAGGAACGAGTAAATTCTGAACTACACTTTGCAAACCGCGTTTCCCCGTAAATACGATCGGTGTGAAGTGATGATCCTGTAGATTTTTACCTACAGGTAAATCAGCAACGACTTTTATTCCTAATCGTGCCAACACATCCCTTGGTCCAATCCCAGACAACATTAAAAGCTTAGGAGTGTCGATAGCCCCAGTCGAAACAATAACTTCCAAATTTGCAAAAACATTAATCTTTTTACCTGCTAATAATACTTCTACTCCATAGGCACGCGACGTTAAATCGTCTATTAAGATTTTAGTTACCCTAGCATATTTTGTAATTTGTAAATTATATCTGTCTCGATTAGGTATTAAATATGCTTCTGCTGTACTAGATCTTCTTCCATTAGCAAATGTAAAATGTGGCCGAGACGCGCCTAAAGGTTCTGGTCCATTAATCTCCAAAATTCTGTTGATTCCCATTTCTTGATAAGAATTTAGAACCATTTCATTTACTTCGTTAAAATAACTGTTAGTTTCTGGCCTAGATATTGCTACAGGACCGTCGGTGGAATGTAAATATGCATTATTTGGATTATTTGTAACAATTGGATCTTTCATCCCTTCAAGTTTCTTGAAGTAAGGCAGTACTGAATCCCAATCCCATCCAGAGGCTACTTTTCCCCATTCGTCATAATCTTTGCTTACTCCTCTCGTATATATTTCGTAATTGTTAGACGATGATCCACCAAGCATTTTGCCGCGAGTCATGTAAATAATTCCATCAGGGTGAACTGTGCCAACGTTTTTGTCGAGTTGCGCTCGATAGTCCCAATCATACTCCGTTTGAGCGAGTGTTGCGAACAAGCTGGGGGCCTGAAATATTAACGATTGTATTTGAAGTTAGATCTATAAAAAATTATATTCTGAGGTGTAACATGCACGTAACTTAGATTTTGGTTCAGTATTCATTATGTGAGATTCTCGGCGCCAGCACCTCTTAAATTGTGCTGCAGTTTTGAATATTGAATTACCACGTGCTCTCGCATGCATTCGCTTCGCATTGCACTTGCCATCAGATGATCGTTTAGCTCGTCTCGTCACTTTCTTATATAAAAAATGTAGTGTCACGGGGACAACCATACCCGAAAACAATTTGTGTGTTTGCGCAAACGTTGGCGCCGGACCTTTCATTTGGATTCCAGAATCCGCGTCAAAGAACTCAGGTACTCTGACTGTTAGGCGACGCGCTCTAATCATCAAATAGAATAACATAAAGATAGAGTAAAAGAATGGATGAATAGTGACATACCACACTACTTGGAGGTGGATCGCCACCTGCTTCCAGCAACAGCACCTTGAAGTGAGGCACCTCACTCAACCTAGCAGCCACAATAGCTCCTGCACTTCCAGCTCCAACTACCACAAAATCAAACCTATCGCCATCTGTAAATATTTAAAAGTAACAATTAAGAAAACTGTCTTCAGATTTCTCAATAATAACAAGATCATATAATTTTTATCATTCGGTTCGTATTGTGAATTTTTTATTGGAAATTAGTTTGGTAGTGGCTTAAGAGAATCTACCACCCCATGTCATCCCGTGGGTGTCGTAAAAGTCGACAGAGGGAATATCAGAACCAGGAGATGGACAGCAGCATCTTCCTGGAGCATCTGAATAAAAAAACTGCGGTTGCCAACCCGTCTGCCAAGCGTGGCAACTATGGCGAAATCCCCCAAATTGAGAGCTACAAACTTTTGTGGCAATCTATGGGGGAGGCTCAGTTTCAGCAGTGGACTAGTAATAGGAACTGAAACGATAGTGACAACATGATCTTATCGTTCGCCTAAATGAAATTGCCACACCAGCCCATAACAGTTGCGGAGTAAAGGTAAAGAAACGTTGAAAAGGTCTATTCAGCACCGCACTGCTCTTATCACCATGACTAATCGGTTCTTAAGTCTCATATGCGCTGTGATGTTCTACTAATTAGTTTTCGACCACGGCGATAACTACCGACTACTGTCCGAAGCTATTAACTGTGCAGGAGATATTATAGTGCCACAAGTGTACCCGCAATTACAGGGGCACTCACTCATCCCAACCTACCCGTGACCGATGTATTGCTCATGCGATAATATCGGAGGTAGGTTAAGATCAGTGTTAGAGACACAAAGACAATCACAACACAACCAGACCCGAAAACCAACAAAATGTGATTTTGCATAAATATTGGCTCCGGCTAGGATTCGAACCCAGGACCCGATACTGTCAGTCACGATCCAGGCTACGCTGTACACACAGTTAATAGCTTTAATATAACACGCACCACGAAGCGCGACCGCCGCAGAAACCGGCGCGCAGCAGTCGACAATCATACCGCGTACTCACGATACACCCGTGTTCCAGGGCGGTTCTCACCGCCCAGAGTTACCGACACACAAGTCGATAGTCCGAATGGAGGCCCGCAGCCTCCCTCGGACGGTCATTAGACGATTTAAAATCATTAATATTCTAAATATTCTAAATCTAAATATTCTAAATCGCGCAAGCACGCAGCGAGCGCGACAGTCCGAATTTCGAGGTTATTGTAGGAGTTTATTTATGTATTTATGTTTGGGTTTAAACCAAACCTGGCACGCGGGCCCCTGGCTCGTGGGCACAGTATCCGATGAAGCTGTAAAAGCTGAAAAAGCTAACAGCAATTACACCACCGAAATTATATGAACCCAGGACCGCGGCGTTTTACTCAGGTACTCTAACCACTAATCCACGCGGGCGTCAGATGCGCTGTAATTACACTAGCCGCATTGCTTTTCAAACAAAGACAGATTAATTTGCACGCCACTGCTTGACGACAGAATAACTGGCACTGCAGATGTACCTACGGCGGATTTTTGCACCGAAATCCTACCACCGGTAGAATGATGTCATCTATCGGAACCAGAACTTATCAATTTTATCCGTATCCGATATAATGCTTACGCGATTCAAGCGCCGGACTAACAGTTCAGCAGATATTGAAACACCCAGATTCGAAAAACTACCTGTAGGTGACATTAATATTTATTACATACGAGAATCGATCCTGCGACCTATACCGCAAAAACCAATCTTTTTACTACTGTAGCGATTGAGTCGCCCAAACTCAAGGTCACTAGACTGAAATTCAGACGAGTTGCTAGTCGTCAATTTCACAAATAAACCTCTATTAAGTTATGAGCGTGTTCCGTTTGTATGTATGTTCTATACGCGTCCGGTAACGCCATTCTCTAAATAATGTATCAAGACGGTTCTATCTCGCTCTTCTAAGATCGAGGAGAGAAGAAGGCATCTTCTAAGATAAATCCGGTTGATATTAGGCCTCGACGCTGATGAACAGCTTGCGAATTTTAAGCCAAACTACTTTATTCTATTAACCGACACATTCTAATTTACAACCAAAAAAACCCCTAGTATGAAGCCTAGCAAAAAAAATTGTTGTCAGTTAAAAAACCTGTCACCTACAACACTTACCACGTAATTGGTAAGACTCTGGCCAACCAGCCGGAAGAATCGCTTGAGCCAAAGCCAACACCTGAAGCACCCATTTCACCCACGGCAAGTAACTGGTCGATTGCCACGAATCCAAGGAAATTGTTAACAAACACATTTAAGCTGTTCATTTGGGACATTTCTAGTTATTTTCATTAATTTCCCCTTACGCGTTTATTAATAACGTCCATTATTAATTATACGTTCATATTATGAAAATAAATATGACCGCTATTAATAAAGTCAACTATTATTTTAATACTAGTTTTAATTAATTAATAAAGATGCATCTATTTTTATTATGTACCAACACACTACTGAAAACTACAGCACAAACTTTATTCACAAACGCTCAGTTTTAGAAACAATACGTGAATAGGCGGCAAAGTTTGCGTTTTTTTTAATTTCGTTGGAGGACAACACATGACAAGTTGCAACACGCACAAATTAGAATAACTCGTTTGCTGGCAGCGCTCTATATAATAGGTTTAACGTCAAATTTACTATCGTGTATAGATACATTTAACCGCCACTGATTACCATCTACTTATCGCTAACTAACACAAATTAATCAAAGATTAAATAACTATAACAGCAGTAATTCAAGGCACAATCGGATATGTTACGAATGCGTATGCTCACTATACTTTTAGAATTCAAATAGGATAAGTGTATTCTCCAAATACTGTTATATCTGGTTTGATTCCTTCTTTAACGTTTATGCTTTAAAATATTTTTTATTTCTACTACATGTTTTAAATACTTTTTGCTTCACCCATACTATACGCTTATAAATTTATTTTCTTTATGGAAGTTATTGATGAGACGAACAATCTAGAAAAGTGTCCAACTTCGACCAAGAAGTTAACCGACAAATCTAACACGATTGCTTTCGTGAAAATTGTCACATCTTATCTTTCAGTATAAATCAATTATAATAATTCATTTATATTGAAAGATAAGAGAAGAATAGTAATAAGCGATACGAGGACGCTTAAAGCCGCTCAGTGTGTTATGCAGAAGACTATGCTCAGTTTGTCCGTTAAATAGAATCCCCAGCGAATATATCCGTAGTGTAACTAGGGTCACTGATAGGATCAATACGCTGAAGAGGCAATGAGCCAGCAATACAGCTCGTAGAACCGATAACCTTTGAGTAAGAAAGGGTGTCAACTTTATACCGACAAACGCAGTGTAGTAATCTAGAGAAATACAGCGACACTCTGATTAATTTTTTGTGAGAAGTCGATGGATGCATATCGCTATGGTCAGTAAAAGAAAGTAAAGTAACATTCTAATAATAGGCCACTGCTGACTACAGACCTCCTCTGTTTTATAAGAGAGTTTTGGAGTCGGGAAGAGTCCGCCGCGGTACTCCGATGCGGGTTGGCGAACTTTACATGTCCTCGAAACATTGTTATTCCTTATACATGCAAGTTTTCTCACGATGTTTTGACTATACCATTGAGCACGTGGTATATCAGGACTTTTTTATTGGATAAAGTGACGAAACTAGCTAAAACGTTCTCCTGATGGTAAGTACAACGTCTGTCTTAACAAATGTTCTGTCACCCAGAAGATTTCATTTGATATAAATTGGGTCAAGTTCAGAATTATCAAGGATTCATAATGGGGATCCACGTTAAAATTACCAAACTCTTAAATTGGCATAAGCATGTGCGTGTCTAATGAGCGAATACTTTTATAGCACACCAACCGATTACGATGATTCTTTTCATGTTGGAAAGGAGGAAACTTTAGGGGTAGTTGTTGCATGTAATAGTTATGTCGGTAGACAAATAAAAAATCAGTGGTCATACGCACTCGAACGATGTTGTTTTACTTCATCTATCTCCCTATACTACATGGTGTCAGGTGTGGGTTGCGAACCCACGCTCCCTATCGGGAACTCATAACTTTGGTCAAGATCTGATGATTGAATCCATGTAATTGTAATAATTTCGTTAATATAACGTCATTTTAGTATTATCATATGTCTGCTATTTTTGAACAGATTTGGATGATTCTTTTTTATTCGTGATATACTCATGCAGTCTATATTATTGTTATAATACAAATTTGGTAAAGATCTAATGCTGTACTTCAGACAAACTGCGCATAAGTCGTTTTTTGGTCAAATAATATGAAAAAAACATATTTCATGTATGTTATTTATTAAGGGTTTATTTCGTAAGGAACTACTAAAATAAGAAGTATGTTTAGTTGGAAAGCGTTTTTACAACAGGGCATCTTCACCGTCATCGTTATTTTACGAGCTAGTCCACTGCTGGACATATTTTTCCTTTCCTAGGAAGGAAGAATTTGTGTGTGCCTTCCAAGCGGGGTGACGCTTGCTAGGCGGATTGGCTATCATAGTAATCTTGCACCAAAGACGCTGTTGCCTGTAGCCGGTCTGTGTATTTTCAGTCCGGCATTTGAATATTCCGATGCCTGTCGAAAGCCAAACATTTTCTTTAATCGACCATTGTGACACACAAAGGGATATATGAGTAGCGGTGAAAGTAAATCCGTCTAATGTCCACATTTTCGTTGCATAACAGTACTTTTACTAGTACTACTAGTCAATTGTCCTAGCAAACGTATCTTTGTCTTACCACGACGGATAAGCATAGCATCGTGCGATGCACAGTAAGCAAAGAGATGAGACTGGCGGTAGGATTCCTATCCAAGAATCCTTCTGTCTAGGTACCATCGCTGTCTAGGTGAAATAGTAGTGTGCAAACATTGTGTTTCGGTCTGAATTGCACTGAAAGCTAGTGTAATTACTGGGCTTATCGGACTTAAGAACTGATGTATCAGGGGGATGGGCGCAGTGAGGTGCCACACAAATGTTCTGGGTGACACAGTATTTCTTACGGGCAGATGTCTGTGCACTTGCTATCAGGTGTTTTGTCACTTTCTTATATAAAAAAGACAGGATGGCAAATTTTGTTTAATGAGACCGTAGTAAATTACAATGATTTTAAAATATTTAGCGTTGATATTAAGTTATTTAGTTCTTAATGTGGGCTATCATTTCAAACAAAAACATCTTAATATTCAATTAAATGTTCTATATTAAACCGTGCGGTCGATAATTACAATACTATTGAAATATGGGTACATAATTATTAATAATTAATTAGAATAATAGTAATTGTTCGGGAAATTTGACACAGAGATAGCTTGCATTCTGGAGAAGGACGTAGAATACATTTTATCCCGGAAAATCAAATAGTTCTTACGAGATATTCAAAAAACCTGTATCCACGCAGACGAAGTTGCGGGCATCCGCTAGTTTGCTATAACATCGAGACCCATAAAGTAACAACTTGTAAGTTGCATAAATATTGACTTCGGCTGGGATTCATGAATGTATATTCTCTGTATCTCTATATTCTCTCTTATTTATGTCTAATTACCAAACTTGGCGCAGTTATTCGATGTAGCTGTAAAATCCAAAAAGGCTAACAGCAAAAACGTCAGGATTAGGAACCTAGGGGTTCAAATCCCAGCCGTCTATTTTCGGTGATTTTAGATTTTACAGCTACATCGAATAACTGCGCCTAGTTTTGTGGTATCCTAATACAAACTCAGCAGATACGCTGTCCGCTTAGCTACGCGTCTGTTATTTATATAAATGATAATAAAACTCAAAATAATAACAAGAAGAGAAGAGAATAAAGTTACTAGAGTTACTGTTGGAATTAATGAACTGTATTTTAAGAAATCACTTTTCGCACCGTACGGCGTTGTACCTCGCTGACCAGAGCATTCACAACTCGTCACTTGTCGGTAATATTCGGTTCTCAGCCTGGCCTCCTAAAGGCCATAGCATGAAGTATTATAGCCTAGAATTTTCTGGCTTTATTATAGTAGGAAGATAAGACAATATTATCTTACTACCGTAAAAAGTACCCACCTGCTAATGAAAGTTGCATCAAAATCGCTACAGCCGTTTCGGAGATTAGTCCGGACAAACAAACATATAGACAGACTGGCGAAAATTTTAAAAACGCGTATTTTTGTTTTGGTATCCTGCAAATACGAGATCAAGAAAAACACTTTATTGCGACGTCACAGACAAACACTTTAATTTATTTGTATAGATGAACTATAAAGGCATTGGCACACATTTCGGTTGCAATAGTGATACAGGAATCCAAACACTTAGTTACCTAATCAAGAAAAACATTTAAACTAGTTTCGAACAGCAGCCTCGTTCGTGCGAAATTGCCTAATAGGCTATTAATACACTGACTCGCTTGCACGATGTCGTTGTTTCATGATAGAAAATACGCAAAGTATCATCACACATGTAATATTAACGGCATAAACACACTTATAGCGTTATATATGGAATAAAGTGCCGTGACGAGACAAGAAAATCATTCACCTGAAACTAAGTGCAAAGTTTGCCCATAACATGTGTCTGTATCACCCAGAACATTGCTGTGTGGCAAAACACTTAGCTAGTCACCGTGAAACTTCAGTACCGAAGTCTCATATGCAGAATAACTGGACCTGCCTAGACGGGTTTCTGCATAGAAGTCCTAAAAAAAAGTAAAGCCTATAAATGTTCCACTGCTGAGCACAGGCTAATTTCTGGTAAGGTTTTGGAGCCGGGAAGAGTCCGCCACACTGCTTCAATGTGGATTTCTTATGTACCTGGCCCTGGGGTGGACCTACCTTGACGGATTTCTTCATAGAAAACCATTTTGTTTTTTTTTTATTGGAAAAATTGACGAGACGAGCAAAACGTTCATTTGATGGACGGTAAATGCAACGATTGCCCATAACAAATGCTGCATCACCCACATTTCTGTGTGGCACCACACTGCGCCCGTCACCCTGAGACATCAGTACTTAAGTCTCATATTGCCCTGTGATTACACTAGCTCTCAGTGCCCTTCAAACCGAATTTGAATTAAAGTGAATGCCGAATTTTTACGGAGTTATTCTCTATTTCTTTTTTAACAATACTTCATACTGGGATTTCTCTAATAATTATATGCATTTTACAGACATAAATTGCACATGCATAAACCCCCAGACGTAGAACAAATATCTACAAATATTTGTCTCGTGCAGGAATCTAATCGCAGTATAGCCAACTAGGGAAAAGTATTTATAGGTTTATTAGGGGTTTATAAAATTAAAAAGTTTAAATTGTATGAATTCAAAAATGATTGCAAGGCTGAGATTCTATTGTAATCAAATAAATATTGTTAAATATGGACATTTATGTTTAATTATAATCAGTGATACGATTATTCTTCTTATAATATTTTTTTATCATTATTTACTAAGTTTATTACTAATGGAACTAATTGTTATTCAAAAGTTATAAGTATTTGTAATTATAATAATAATATAATACTGTACTGTTATGCTATACTTACAACTTATTTGTTTTAATAAAAACTGACATAGAAAAACTAAATAGTTGACAAAAATGTACATTGCCGACATACTTTATATAGGATTACCTAGTTTGGGCTCCTGTCTCTCACATTATAAAGTAAGAAACTTTCTTGTTTCACTGTAATTTGTTAACTAAACTACCTTTTAATGTAATGTATGTGGAAGAAAATAAAAAAAGTCTTATTATTATTATTATTACTTTATTTTTCAAATGTTCAGTTTAGGGGGTTTTAGGGTTTTTTTTATATTAATTTTAGGAGGGAAAAATTCAAGTGTTTGCGACAGTGATCAAAACTGCGGCTGGCAGCGCAGAAACTGATTGATTAGCTGTTGCGCTAATAGACACAATAATTACAATTATATAGGCCACAGGCCCCGTGGGGCAGCGGCTTAAGAGAATCTACTTTCTTTCTTCGATGGGGTGCCATCTCGCTGAAATGATGATGATGATGAGGTCACAGGTGGAATAACAAAACAGAAACAAGCACAGCCTTTCTGCACTCGCTCTATTACTCTTCTCAAAATAAAGACCTGTGTCTGTATAACTAATCTTTGACAGTGTCAAAGATTCACATAAATATACTTACATATATCCTAATTTCCTTACATAAACACATCAGTACGATCCAATTTCATTAACAACTGTTAAGAAAATCTATCGTCATTAAGTCATGAAATTCTAAGAAATTAGTTGTTTACAAATATATTACTAAGCATTACGGAAATAAACTCTTCAAGTTCTTCTGTTTTAGTAATAAACTGTAATAAATTAAAAGTAGCTCTAAAACAAGTATATAACACATTAAATTCTCTTAATAAATCTAATCATATTTCATAGGTATGCCGTCTTTATTACAAATAGTAAAAAGCTTCGTTATATGAAAATAACAGTAAAAGTCATACGACCTCTAAAAAAAAGATGTCGCCATTTTAAGGCCTTAATCGCACTGCGAAATATCTCTTAAAAAATAGTCAAAATTTATAATCGCGGCGAGTCACTATACTATTGCAAGTTACGTTCAACAGAGAAAATATACTGATCTGGTCACCCTATTACAGTGTCTGTTATTACTTAATTCTATTATTTGGTTCCTAAATACAGAATATCTTTTTTTTTATTTCTCAAAGTAAAATGATTATACGTCCACTAAGTTATCGACGTAATTATGAAATAAATAATAAAACGTAGTGTTTACAATCTCTTTGCTAAATATTTTTAAGATATTTAAATCTCATTCATTCCACTGCCGACAATATGTAGTGTTTACAGTATGCGTTATCGTGTTTACTACCAGTTTCTTGAAATGTACGCTTCTAATTAACGAAGTGATAGGCACCCCTGACTACCTCGTGGTAGTACTACTTGTGTAAGAGAGACCAGCTCTAATTTTTTGACCGGCTCCCAAATCTAGCATTGATGTGATTTATATAATTTCCGGCATGACTATGTTCCGCTTACCTACTGAAAGTGATACGAAAATCGGACGAAATTGATGTTGAAGTAAAACTTATCTACGCTGGCTAAGGAACAGTCCAAACATCGTTTACCGCCTCTTGTCGCAATAAGCGTAATTGTAGATTATATAGTAGAGGATTTTCAATCATAGCTATCAAAAATAAAAAAGCTAATGACTAAAATGATGATATAGATAAATGAATTACTGACGTTATTTTTAAATGCGCAAAATAAACGTACTATATAAATCAATAGCTACATCTTAACAAAAAAAAATATTGATTTTACGATGGAAAAAAAAGTTCAAATTTGAAGACTAACCAACCATTAAAAGAACGTATAACAAAATTGTAACTTAAGAAATGGGTGTATAAAAATTAAAAGTATCTCTTACAAATGTCACTTATAACGTCGTAACAATAAATTCCTATTATAAGTATTGAAGATATTACCAAAATTTGAGTAGAAAAACAAACTAATAGCGAGCATCTCTGAACCAAACAAGTGAAATGATAATATATCATAGAAAGCCGTAACTCCGACAAAAAAATGTTCTTAAAATTATTGAACTAAATTATGATATGGTATCCTCAACGAACAAATACATTTCATTGATTACAATAGGATTAAAGCAAACGACGAATCTAGGAGGTTGCAAATACCAGAGTACACTCACTACTATCACTATAGGGGTGATGGCATAAACCGCCCACAGCCGTAAATCACTTCAAACATTGTCAGACACAAGAAGAAATGACTATAATATTGGGATAGATAGCCGTTTCTTAGTTTAACGGAGAACGTGTTTCATTTGAATACTGTAGACTCCTTTTCGACCATAAACAAATATTTTCCAAAATAATTCAATATTCTACTAAACCACACCTGAGACCTCTGTTGATTTTAATCTGCGTAATTTATGTATTTTCAGTACTTTCCGTTGACAGAAGCCTATTTTATTTTGACCATAAAATGGAATCAACTATCCCAGACGCCCAAGATTACGAAGAATAACGTAACTAAAATAAATAATGTAATTGTTGCAATCAAAATTTAAAAAACATATTGTTACAATAACAATTAACACAATACAACACAACCACTGATATAGAGGCCGCATGTAAGAAGATCAAAACAAAATTGGCATCGCTTACGCAATCTCTTGGGTAAAAATTTGATGTTTACCCATAACGTGAAATATATCATACACAATTTACTGTTTACAACGCACAGGGATTACCTTAACGCCGACACTAAAATTTTATATTAAAACCAAAGTAATCGAATACATCACAATAATATTAACCAACGAAATACGTTAATTTGACATTCGAAACTAAAAATGACAACATAGCAGATTGTAGATTGCAACGGGCCGGTTTCCGCAACATCACGTCTTTGCGAGTATTTTGCTTGGGGCAGGAATAGTGACATATTCGTGAAATTTTACGTTGACGGCGACCTTGGGGAACGATCTCCTCGATCCGAGGTACTTAGCCCGGTGTATCGCAACCATAGGGCAGTCCAGGACATGGACTGCCGTTTCGTATGTGTCCATGCTTGATCTGCACAGAGGACCGTAACACCTAAAAACAGATGCTTATTGAAAGATCCATGAACTGTTATACTCGTAGCGCTACTAACCGTTACAATTTGGGGCTCGTTCAGACGAAGAAGCACCTTGGCGATACAATTATTATAGTAGGCAACAGATCCAGTACGAGCGAGTCAACATACCTGAGGGGAAGTGGGACTATGGGCTCTCACGGCTGTAGCCCCTCTCCGGCCTCTTCTCATCCGCCACATCGTTGCCTCCAAATCCGCCGTGTCCCTTTATCCATGTTAGGGTTATTTTGTTGAATTGACATGCCTTAGTCATACATTTACTCGCTGGTAGCGTTCATTTATAAGATCTGAGCGCATGCCATTACTGTCGAGGGCCAGAAGTACCACCATGCTGTCACACAGAATACGAATGGTATGGTCTCTTACTTTCCTCGCAGCTATGGCCGATGCCGTCTGGATAATGCCCATTATTTCTGCTTGGAACACAGTGTTATGGCACCAATGTCAGTACCTGCCTTTGTTTTTGAACTTCGTTTTGAAGATACTGAGTTTACGAGGGTTCAGTCCTTGGGTGCGATGATCCTTGTGTAATTGAATTTTCTATCTTTTATCTTATGCAAACTGTTTTGGGATCACGTCATATTTCTGTAAGTATATTGGTGTTTGGAAATCTTGTTGTTTCTCCAGAGTTTCAAGGTACTGGGTCTTGGGTTGTAAATATAGAGCAGTGGTGCCAGATCCAACATGAATTCAAGAGCTGTGGTGGGGGTGGTTCTCATACAACCTGTTGCAGCCAAACAACCTCTGACAGTTTTGCCAGTGGTCAGTTTAGTTCTTCGTCATAATATCACCGCAACTCAGATCATCATCTACAACGCAGATAATTGAGCGAAAGATCTTTTTATATAGCCATTGATTGATTTTGGTTTACAAACCCAATCGTTTGGCAATCAAGCTGCCTGCGAGCTAAAAATAATATAAAGGTCAAACATAATAGTATAAATATAATATGTAATATAAAAGAATAAAAAATATGCAACTTGTTAAACAAATGCACCATAGTTTATAATTCTCTGCAGTCATTCCTATTAAAAGGTAAGACAATAACAACTATGTAACTATAAACCGGAGCACTATGGCCTATGCCTCATGTAGTTGCTTGATCACTTTATATGTGTATAACCTGACAGGCTTATTGCGAAGACGCTATTAACTTTGACGCAAGTGTGGAAAAAATGGGTTCATTTTGGCGAACTACATAAATAAATTTTTATATATCAAATGTACCTATTTAATAATATGTTAAAATTTAATAAGTCTGAAGGGAATGCGTTGTATTCTTTTTAAGATATTACCATAAATGTGTTATCTCTTAAGGACACTGTAGCAGTTACATCGTTCTGTTTAAGAAACCAGAAGCAGCTCCCCCATCACCTACACCGCCAAGAACGAATGCGTGGACCTGGCCAATGCCCATGGTCCAGGCGGCTTCTGTTTGCCCCCTGGCGCCGCGACTGCTTATAGGAGTACATGCCACTGGTGGTAAGATTCCTATGCAGAAATTCGTAGTGCGTAGATGTCGTTATAACGTACATACTCGTATGTATACTAAAATATAAAATAATATTCCCCCTCGACAGTGATTCAAGCCGAGGTTCGAGGTTCGAGGAGAAAAATAAAATGACTTCTTATGATTTTATGAAAAGAATGACTACCTGTGGAGTAAGCGCTCACCGACTAAGCTACTCAGCAGCAGCCCTCATATAAGGTGCGCCGAGTAGACTCGATAAATCGAGTGCAAACGGACTCGAGTCAAATTAGTTTTCACTGGAGTACATGTTTGACAAATTAACTCGACTCACTTGAGTAAAAACAGGCCTCGATTTGTTTTTTTGTTATCTAATACAGGTCACTCTTTGACAGCTTCACCCGGATTGAAATGTGGCCGAGCGGTGAGGTCGCCTAGCCGAAACCTTTATTATGGGTAACTAACGCAAGGGCCCTCGAGGGGAAACCTCGGCGTGGACTGTTACCCTATGCACGTGAGTACTCGAAGGTGCCCGAGAGGGCCAAACCACGGCTCCGATCAGTTACTTTCGGGAGAAGTAGGATAGGGCCCGAGTTACATCACTAATGTGTCATCCAAATCCAAAGATAATATACTAGACTAGCAGACTTTTGGCACCAACTCGAAAAGTGGCGGTAGTTTATATTGATTTTTTTTAATTTCTTAATTATTTAATTTAATTTTTTTAGTAGAGGGAGCTAAAGATGATTTTTTAAAATATCGGATTTTCTACATTTTTCGAGCACATTAACTCGAGGGCCTTCTGCTCTATAGTCTTCCGACGAAGTTGGTAAAGCCGCCGGGCTAACAGCGTAACACACAATAAAACAACCGTAGCCCGCTTTTCGCCGCCGCGGGAAACAATTACATATTACAGTAATTATATTACAGTAAGGTAGGATTCCTATGCAGGAATCCGTCTAGGTAGATACCACCCCAGGGCCAGTTATTCTGCCGTGAAGCAGTAGTGTGAAAAAATTACTGTGTTTCGGTTTGAAGGGCACTGTGAGCTAGCGTAATCACTGAGCATATGAGACTTAAGAACTTTCGTCTCAGGGTGATGGCCACAGTGTGGTGTCACATAGAAATTTTCTGGGTGACACAGCATTTGTTATGGGTAGAAGTTGCTTTTACCATAATTCATCTAATAAAAAAAGGAAATAACTTTCAATGATATAGTTAAAATGTTTTACGATAAAAATAAAAATAAAACTTTTAAAAAAATATATCGACCGTCAATATCTAGGTTTTAATGTCGATTCATTTCAAAAAATATCATTCACAAATATCGATATTTATAAAGAAAAATAAGCCAGTAAATTCCAGCCAGTTTGTTCAATCTGAGTCGCAGTGTTTGGTTATTTGAAAAAGTGAAAGAAATTAAAAAATAATATTTAGTCAAGTCAATGTTATTTAAACGAAATAATCTTTGCACAACCGTCTATCCGACATGGAAACAGCTATGTTGATTTTGTATCTACTACGAATGTAATATCAAAAATGACTGCAGGTTTTATGTTGTGTATATGATCAAGAAGTTATGGTTTTAGATGATTAAGAAAGTGATTAATTAAATTATGAAAGAAAAATTAGAATATTGGTAGATTTTTTTAATGTTCTTCACGATAATATACAAGGTATTTTTCAAATATGTACACGGTATTTTTAGTCTGAAACACGGTATTTTTAGTCCTATCAACACGGTACTTTTCATCTGGTAACACTGATACTTATTGACAATTTACATTTGTAACGCTTTCTATATACCTTTATTGCTTTTACTTTAACAAACGAAATTAAAAACTAATTGTTACGGTACATAAAATTCTACTTTTTATGTCAATTAAAAAGGTTCAGTCATGGACCTCACCGATAGAACCGCAAATCTGTCTATTAAAGAGTGAGTAGTTACTGTTGAATATTTTTTTCTTTTAAATAATGTCTTAGAGGTTATGTTTTTTTCATGTTAACATTTATAAAATAAGTGTACACTATAATAATTAACTAAAAAATATATTTAGAGAAACAATACAAATGAAACGCAAGGATTATCTTGATTGGAAGGAATATTTTATGGCAACAGCATTTTTGGCGGCAAAACGAAGCAAAGATCCTTGCTATCAGGTTGGAGCTTGTGTGGTGAACGAAGAAAATAAAATTGTAGGAATCGGGTATGTAAGATTTCTACATAATCTGCTAGTCTTTAATTTTTTTTAACTCACTTCATTAAATTTGTAATAGCACGAAATTTATACATAAATAATACTAAATTAAAAAAAATTGTAATGAAATGAAGACAAGACATGAAAAGTCATAGTTTATATCTTCTCTTCTTATCTTAATTAAGATGTGGTCTCTGCCTACCCCTACAGAAAAGAGGCGTGATTCTATGTATGTATGTATTAAATCTTCTAGTTTTCGAACTTTAAAAGTTTTGTGACACTAAAATTATATATAATATGTCTGTTTGTTACATATCAACTTTATATATATTTGGCTGGGCATGGTGGCACAACGTCCAATCACCCCATCTTGGTGGAAACAAACAGCTTCAAGTGTACCTCGGAGATCAGTACTTCATAGGAATGAACTATGAAGTACTGATCAGCCTACTATAATTTGTGATTAGAAAAATAAGATTTGAGGGAGGTTACTACTATTTACAGACTAACATAAATTCTTAAAAATAATTTCTTACAACCATATTCACTTTTTAATAAAATCTTAGGCTAAAATTCTCCTTATCTCTCTTTATTTCAGATATAATGGTATGCCTATAGGATGTAGTGATGATGAATTTCCCTGGGGAAAAAATACACCATCACCATTAGATAGTAAATTTTTATATGGTAAGTTGCAGTATGGAATTCTTTCAATCAATAATTCATCATCCTATTCAAAATCATTAATTCAGCCCATAAGAAGTCCACTGCTGAACATAAGCAGAAGCATAAGCATAGATTACCACAAAACACCATCTTGAGCCACCTGCATTCATCAACTTCCAATAAAACCAAGCAGGTTGTTGCTCCATCTAGTGAGGGTCTCCCTACACAGTTTCCTGGTATAATGTTGTCATTTTGTTCCCCTACTTTTTTTATTTATAATATTTGTAAATTATAAAAATAAAAAGTAACAATTTTAGAGCTACCAACTTTTGTTACACTCTATAGAGGAGTAGTCTATGTTCAGCAGTGGACTAATGGTAGGCCTGATGATGAATGATATAAAATTTATGTCATACTATGTATAAAAATATCCTGTATCATGGTGCATTTTAAACATACAAAGTCCACACGCACAAACACCTAAACCCTACAAAAATATAATACAAATATTAGTTTTATTTGGGAATTGAACCTGTGACCTGTAACCATGATATGCCACCTGAGCTGACATAATGATTAATCTTGAATAACTTCTATTTAATAATATAAGATGCATATTATACAATGAGAGACATGGTATTTCAGAGGCTGGGCGTTCGCATTAAAATGTTATAGTATGTTAATGACTTTAGTTTGATCATGGGTGCCAGTTCTCTGCAATTGTTTGGCAGTTGTAAGGGCTGATTGTGGCTGTAAAAATTGTGGAGAAACCCATGTTTCTGAGGTATAAAAATATTTCAAGAATTTATAATACTTATAAATAACTTTTATTTCACATTTTCAGTTTGCCATGCTGAGATGAATGCAATTTTAAACAAAAATTCTGCAGATGTCAAAAACTGCACTATTTATGTTGGCCTATTTCCATGCAATGAATGTGCAAAAATTATTATACAATCTGGTATTATAGAGGTTGTGTATTTGTCTGATAAGAATGCTCACAAACCCACCTACATAGCATCTAAGAAGATGTTTGATGCTGCTGGAGTCAAGTATTGGTATGTAGTTTTTTATAATATCAACATGATCACAACAGATTGTTTGTTTCAGTTGAGTATACTACTATAATAGAATATTCAAGATATTGTAATGATAAATTTTTAATATTGTTTAAAAAAGTAAAGTGAACAGCCTATAAATGTCCCACTGCTGAGCACTCGCCTCTCATTTCTGAGAGGGTTTTGGAGCTGTGAAAAGCCCATCACACTGGTCCAATGCGGGATGGCGAACATGTGAAGTCCGAATTGTATATGAAATATTTAAATTCCTTGGCTATGCAGGTTTCCTCACGATGTTTTACTTCACCGCTGAGCATGTGGTAAATCAGCACTTAAAATTGTAGAATAATTTTAGTGGTGCTGGCACCGAGGATTGATTACTCGCGTAATATTAAAGGCTAGCACCCAGCCCCTGAGCTACCATTGATAAAAAACCACCAAGTAAAAAATCAAATCTAGAATTTTTCATGGTAATTCACTATAAAGATAGTCGAATTACCAGATTAACTATTGTAGAGTGAGCATGGATTAGATTTGTGATCATAACTTTTCACTATATTTGTTCCATTCTATTTATATATGATTATAACATTCTTGATAATGAAATTAAATAACCACTGCCACCAAGATTTAGCTATTTTGATTACTGCGTAGGTCATTATCAAACTGTGTTTTGTGAACCTTTAAAACAGTTTAAGTATGTATTTATGCTTAAAATTAAGTGTTGAATATATCAGTTATCCTTTAATTTCATTATGCAAGTGATCTGGTTAGGGACTGCTGCTGCAATTGTTATAGCAATGTTAAGAAGATTTAGTGCATGCTCGAAGGAAATTGCAGTGGTTTTACAGAATAAAAATTATTTCGATGAAAAGTTAAGCTTGCAATGATGCAGTGGAGCTGCATGGCAAATTCTTCAGGCTCCAAAAGCATGTTAATGCAAAATTTGTTATGAGACATTCATATTGAGATACTTCCTCCTTTATTTTTTAGTTCAATCCTTGTTCATTCATGCCAAACCAATGTGTTGTTTATATGACGCTATGGCCAGCTTACCTGCTGAGTTGAGGGTCCATTTAAATACCAGCAAAAGGATGTATTATGATAGTTCCTTGTCTCTGACAACTGACTCTTACATCAAGTATGAGAAAGGGGAAGACCAATACATACCCCTGTTTGTGTTAAAACATATGGCACTGTCCTTACATAACCCGCACTGAACAACATCTGGCCGTAGTAGAAAGTGAAAATAATAGAAAAAATAACAATTTATGAACCTGTGTTTTGAACTACTGAAATCAGATAGTAGGGTAGATGTACAAAAACTTCAGAATTATTTATTTAAATTACCTTTATCTTAGTTTATATATGTTTTTATGTTCCAGGCAATTTAAACCTAAGAACGATAAAATCGTCATCAACTTCACAGGTATAGACTGGGAAAGCATGAGTCCATCAAAATGACAAATATTTTATGTTTATTCATAATGAATATGAATTTGTACTATGAAAATGATGTGATATTAATTAAACTGACATAGTGACTATTAAGATTAAGAAAGACTAATAATCATGTTATAATGATTATAATGGTAATGAAATAAAACAACAAATAGGAATAAATTTGTAAAATAAAATTTTATTACTTTATGTACAAGTTGATAGGGGGTACAAAATACTCCAATCATACAACCGAACAAAAACCAACATGGTTGTTCTCAAGTAAACTGGATGAAAGTTGAAAATATATATCAATAAAAAACCGATAGTGTAGTTGGATCCTTATTGAAAGTTCAAATGCAATCTACTTTTTTTATATTTGTATGCAAGGAGCGCATGTTAAATGTCTATCTGTATATTTTGTATTACTATTATACCTGAGAGTTAATAAATGTATTAAGTCCCACAATAGGTAATTTGTTTTAACATTGTGTACCCTGAATACAAAAAAAATTATCTTTCAATAGAGACACATTACACAGTTCACAGCAGGTGGAAAAATTTTCTAACTAAAGTGCACACAGTAACAATTCGGAGTATTCAATTATACAATTATTGTCCAAACTTTACACATATCTACAGATAATCAAAACCAACAAAACTAAAGAGTTACAACTGAGTCCATGTTGCCACTCGAATGTTTACAAATAACATCCTAGCTTCCACACAGTAATAAATTTCATATCGACAGACTTCTGCAGTTCTAACGATATTGTACAGTACAAACTTAAAAATAAGAATTATTTACAAAGCGTACCTCAGTTCAGTAGTCAAGTATTGCATGAGGTTTTCAAAAAATTACCACACATTTTTTATACATCTAAAACCATTCATTAAACATTACAAACCCTAAATACATTTTGTTAAATCGCATTTTAATGAACACTTGAGAGGCCACACATCAGTATTATATAAATTATAATAGAACAATTAAAAATTTTGAGACACAAAGGAGAGACATTTGTTTAATTTTCAGGTCATTTCTGTTAATGGTGGATATAGAATGGAAAATATGATGCTTTATTAGTCATTTAACAAATATTTTTCTAACAACTTTGTATGGCAGATTTTTTTTTCGATATATGAGTAACACGTTAAATTAAATTAAAAATAAAATAGACATAAATATTTTAGACTTCAACTTAGATAAAAAAATTATTAAAGTTTAGCAAAGCAGTTGAAAGAAAAAACAACAATCATTTATTAAAGCGTCTCCACAGCAACTATATTCTGTCTGAGACAATCGTCGATATTATTAATAACTCTCTAACATTAAATGACCATATTATCATGTCCAAAGTTCAATTATAAAAACCGACCAAGTGCGAGTCGAGATCCGACCAAGTGCGAGTCGAGATCCGACCAAGTGCGAGTCGAGATCCGCGCACCGATTCTGAAGTTCTGGGATATTCTTTTCGGGTGAGTGTGGTTGTTTGAGAAAGGAGGTGTAGATGGATTTAGATCGCCGGACTATACAGTATGCCAAATGTCAATTAATATATGCAAATATACATGATTATAGTTTGCAAAATAAGGAGAACGAAATTTTGAGTTTGCTTAGTGCAGATTTGTTTAAATCATGTCATTTGCTATCTCTTTACTTGTATTCTGTTTTCCCACTCGTCCAGTGTTTCCAGAGGCGGATTTTCCTATAGGCCATGGAGGCCCGGGTTTAGGGCGACAAATAAAAATATTAAGCATCAGTATCTAAAGACGTTGATTGAGATCATTTTATGATTTACAGACTCATTGTTTTTAAACGACCTCAAAAAAGGAGAAGGTTCTATGTTCATCTCTATGTATTTTTTTATGTATGTTCGTCGAATATTTTTACTTTAACTCTTATACGTAATTAAATTTTGAGTGCTTTGCGGGTTTGAGTAGTTGGGCGGCTATCTTCCGTGGGCCTAGGTCAGCGATGGTGTCGAATCCGTGTTTCCAACCAACATGTAGACCGGCACTAAATCAGTGACGTGTATCACGACTCGCTCGTCGGTCAGTTTCAAGAGTAATCAGTGAACTAATATAGTGAAGACTTTGAGTTAAGATATGAAGACAAAAAAAAGCATCCTTTATAACTTTTTTTCATTTTATATATTTTGAATTTTTGCAAAATCTGTCGCTACATTAATTAATTGTGTATAAAGTTGACATTATTAATTTCATAACCTTCGTGATTTAAAAGAGGAAGATAATTAAAAGAAAAACTAAAGCAACGGATTTTGTGGCCTATCGAACTCTTTGTGACTCAATAAGATCATCTTTTGTCATCCAAATCCATCGTGACTTTAATTTGGTGTTATACTCTAATGTTGGTACGACAAGTTTTATGATTTCACGGTATAAATAGGTTGTGATTGAGAAACAATGTTAAAATTCTGTATCATCTGAAATTTTATTTCACAAACGTTATACAAATAAAGATTGCTTGAATAATTAAATAAATTGTTTATTCTCGGGCAATCCTTTAATAAATATCATTTACAAGTCATAAAAAAACAGTGGTATATTTTTTTTGCCAAAAGCAGCTCGGCTGAGATTAAAAGACTTTAGTCATGTATTTCCTAATAATCAACTCTGAATGTATTGATGGTGGGCGATTATGAGTGGCAGTAACACTATCATTCGATCCTTTTCTAAATCTGAATGAATGAAAAGATTTCTAGTGTATGATGATTATGTTACAAGCCTTAAAATGTTTTGTAGAAACAAACAAAATAACTGAAAATCTTCCTTAATTATCATTATAAACAGCTTCAGACATGTTCACACTTATGAAAGCGACACGTGCGTTCTACAGTCAAATTACCTATTAACAAAAGTTTATTCGTCAATGTCAAATTACTCCAATAGCAGGTCGTTCTACGCAAATCATAATCACCCACCTCTGTAGTCTATGGTTCTCAGTTGTTTACAGCGATTTCTTTAGGTTGTAGGGGGGTGTCTTCGACGTGGTTCTCCGAATATTCTTGCGCCTGTCCCGGAGGTTTGAAAGCGATTGCGTATGGGAACTTGGTATGACAATCTTTTATATATTGTTCTATTTCATTTTCGCAAGGACCAAAATCACCTTCTCTCAGGCTCTCTAACACTTCAACGCAACCCTGAAAAGGTAAAATGTATAATTTATTCTTAAACTGTATAAAATATTTTTTTTAAGGTGAAAACTGTCTTGTAACTAAAGAATGATTATATAACCAATTTAACCGCCAAACATTTAATTTTATTTATATTTAGTATTTTTAGCCACAAAAGTTTGTAGCTGTCAATTTTGGGGGGAATTTGCCATAGTTACCACGCTTGGCAGGCGGGTTGGCAACCGCAGTTTTTTTATTCAGATGTTCCCGGAAAATGCCGGTGCCCATCTCCTGGTTTTAATTTTCCCTCTGTTGACTTTTACGACACCCGTGGGACGAGATGGCGTGGTAGATTCTCTTAAGCCGCTACCACACGGGAGCCGTATAAATATAATTCTTAATGTTTACTGAGTTTCATTGTGTTCACTGTCAGTCAATCCTTCACCTGGCAGTGTTCAGTGATGAGTAAAGCCTGCTGATGCCGTGCGCGTGTAATGAGGGGCGACTGACCTGTATGGAGAGGTCGGGGAAGTGCAGCGCGGTGGCCAGGCCGAGCGCCTCCCGAGTGCGCTCGGGCAGCAGGCGGCAGAACGCGCGAGATCCCCACAGCGCCGCGGCCTGCGATTTGCGAGCGGCGCCCTCCATAAACTCCTCCGCGATCTGTAACGCGCTTCGACCGCGAACCATCTGGAAATATATAAAAAAAATGTTCAATGAAACTAAATTTACGGATTTTATCGGGTTTAATTTTGAACTTTTTATATAATCGTTTCGAGCGCTTTACAGCACCCATGGCCACGGGAGAACTGAGGTGACAGATGTCCTTATGTCATAGTTAACCCGCGGTACCTTCAGCTTTTAATTATTATTTTTGGTCCGATCTACGCAGAAAGAGCTAACTGTGTCTTGAAGTCTTGCAGTAATATGCTTGGTTTTTGATTGATTTTATTAACTATAGAATCTATAGCCTGTGGTAATACCCAACCATCTTCTCTATTGAAATTAGAATGTTTTTTTAAAATTTGAATAGCCTCGCGAAACATCATGGTAGAAATCGGTGTTCTTTTGCGAGGATTTGCGTCCTATCAAATCTAATGTAGTGGTTGGAATGATCCAGAAAATGGTCACTAATCTTTTCGTTTGCCCTATGTAAGAGACACCACATTCACTATCCAGATTGTATACTCCTGCACCTTGTAGAGGGACGTTGCACTTGATAGAGGGTAAAAATAAATAGTTCAAAATTAAACGCGATAAAATCCGTAAAATTAGTTTTACTTTAACGTGTAGTATTCGAGTAAATATAAGAAGTAATTTTAAAAAAAATGTTTACTACAAAGTTACGAGACGTAGATGACCATTTGTGACATCAGATAGTACAACGGTACTTCAATATTATTCATAAAGAAATCCCACCAACACAGAAGGCCAGGTAGACATCCCGTCCTGAGTTTCGACCACGGCGACAACTACCGAATACTGTCTATTGATGGTAGGATTCCTATGCGGGAATCCTTCTAGGTTGATAATCCCTATCCCCTAGGCAACTTATTCCGTCGTGAAGCGGTAGTGTGCAGACATTACTGTTTCGGTTTAAGGGCACTGAGAGCTGGTGTAATGCACTGGGCATATGATACTTAACAACTGATGTCTCAGGGGTGACAGGCGCAGTGTGGTGTCACAAAGAAATGTTCTGGGTGCCACGACATTTGTTATGAGCAAACGTTGCACTTACCATCGGGTGAGCGTTTCGCTCGTCTTGTCACTTTTTCCATTAAAAAAACACCGTCGGATGTAATCAACTGCGCAGGAGATATTATAGTGGCACAAGTGTACGCACTAGCCGGCGACTGTTCCCGTAAATGAAAAAGAATGTGTCAATGTGTGCGCTGACCGAGTGCGCCTCCGCGGCGACGACTGCGGCGACGTGCGCGTGCAGCGTTGGGCGCGCCGCTTCTAGCCAGCGCTGGAAGCGCAGCAGGCAGTCGTGCAGGTGCGGGTGGCCGCTGTCCAGTCGCCACGCCCGCTTCAGGCTCTGCAGCATCAGCAGCGGCTTCTCTACAACCGGACAACGAAACAATCACTTCCACATACATCCTCAACGAGTGGCATAAGTTAATAATTGTTTAATAAAAGAACCGACTTCCGCAAAGTATATCACACAAGAGATTTAAATAGGCTACAGTGACTCAGGTTTTAATTACCTATTCTAGTCATTATGATACTAAAGTTTTGTGGTGAGAAATAAATTCATTTTATTATTATATTATTAATATTGATCCGTAAATATCTCCAATTAAAATATGTGATTTTTTCCGTTTAACCGACTCGACGATATCACATCAAATTATTTGTCAACAATGTTTTTGTGGCAACGCTATATCTCCCTTAATTCTTCGTCAAAATTAATGATTCAAACATCATTTTAAAGCTTATGTTCCACATAGTTTAAATTAATGTTTTCGTTAAAAATGTATTAAAAAAAACTTGAGTGTAGAAAACGCTATATGTTGACAATCTGTTCAACTAACATGGACGACAGCTGTCGGTTGGAGTTGTTTACATTCCTTAGAGAAGGTAGATAGCGCCATCTGTTGATGATCACGATACTGTACGGAATATTACTACGGGTCAGCTAGTCTTTTATCAATTAACATTGTGATATCCTCTTGGCTGATTTTCGAACACTGTCTGAAGCTATCACACGCCTCCGTACGAGTTCATTTATCCTCGAAATATATATGTTTGTGCACGTGTTAAATCATAACTTTCATAATTAGCAAATTGCAATTATTGCCGGCACTGATAAAGATGGTTTGAAGTTGAGCTGAAGCACTATTTAAAAAAAGTAAAGTATCAGCCTTTCATTTTTTTCTCAAACATGTAGGTTACCTCGCGATTTTTTCCTTCACCGCCAAAAACGTGGTAAATTAATAAATTTCTTTTAACAATTCTAGTGCTGCCGGCACCGGGAATCGAACCCAGGTCACTCGCGTAATATGGAAATTTAAATCGAGAACCTAGCCTCTGAGTTACCACGGCTCAAGCACTATTTGTAAACAATTTTTATCTACATAACTCGATAACTGCTTCAAAAAAACTCTATTCATGGGGAACCTGGAAGGAACCCTGCAATTGACATGTGTATTGTAAATGTAAGTTAACTCGGTGCCATCAACATACATAAAAACATTAACATCGGTAAGTGGTCCAGGGCGATTGGTTCAAATGCAGACGGCGCCGGGTCAACTTAATATGTTACCTTTCCTAAAGTATATTTCGAAGGCCATTAAATGTGTGTCTATTCTATCCGCGGCGAGGGTTCGCAGCGGCAACAGGAACTTTATAGCTTGTTCTAGAGGATCCTCCGCCTGTAAAAGACACCATGAAATTATTTTATGTCAAATTCCTTGCAGACTATGTAAAAAATATAAAGAAAGTGATGAGAGCAAAACGTTTACCTGAGTGCAACGTGCAGTGCAAATGCTGTGTCACCCAGAACATTTCTGTGTCGCACCACACTACGCCCGTCACCCTAAGACATCAGTTCTTAAGTCTCATATGCCCAGTGATTACTAGGGATGCATCCGATACCGAAGCTAATACGTCGGCGATATTAATTTGCTGGGACGTCGATACATTTAAAATTTAGCGACTTAAAGACTCAAGTCCTCGCGGAATTCCCGATCTTTATTTCGTTCGCCAGTTCACCGTGTCTAATTATACAGCTCATTTCACTAGGTGCTTTCTTTAACAGAATATAGATTCATGACAGACTCAAAACAAAAAAG
Organism: Luehdorfia chinensis; assembly: GCA_019845155.1. Lineage (NCBI taxonomy): Eukaryota > Metazoa > Arthropoda > Insecta > Lepidoptera > Papilionidae > Luehdorfia > Luehdorfia chinensis. The sequence goes on from JAHVAK010000125.1 coordinate 5,076,675, forward strand.
TGTTATATTATTGTTAAGTTATTTTGTGTTATTCAAATTTGATAATGCAAAAGCAATGTTTGTATTGTAAAGAAACTTGCAACGTTGTCGTTAACATCAGACGAACGTTTTGCTCGTTGCGTCACTTAATCCACTAAATAAAAAAAAATCCCGTGGTAACAGCACGAGAAATTCCGTATCGTGGGAATCCGTTTAGGTGGACGCGGTATAAAACAGTAATGTACAAACATTACTGTTTCGGTCTGTAGGACAATAAGAGATAGTGTAATTGGTGGGCATATGAGACTTAACAACTGGTGTCTCATGGCGACGGGCGCAGTGTGGTGCCAGACAGAAATGTTCTGGGTGACACAGCAATCGCTATGGGCAGACGTTGCACTTACTATCGGTTGAATGTTTTGCTCATATCGTCACTACCTCCTATAAAAAAGTTATTACACATCAAACATGTGGATCCATATGAAAAGGCATCACGAAAACGAAATTATCAACGTTTGTTGAAAAAGCTGTGCTCATATTATAATATGGTCTTTTCTAGTAACGGAGGACCAGCATAAATATAAAAGTTATATCAGAAATTTATGAACATAAAATAGTAAAGTACCTAAACAGTATCTAAAGATTAGACACTGTTTAGGTACTTAACTATGTAATTTTTACTCTTCTATATTTTTTTCAATATTTTGAGTCGATAAAATAAAATGTAAATAACGTGTTTTGTTTCATAGGATTCCTATGAAGTAATCCGTCTAGGTAGGCCACCCCAGGGCCAATTATTCTGCCGTGAAGCAGTAGTGTGCAAACATTACAGTGTTTCGGTTTGAAGGGCACTGTGAGCTAGCGTAATCACTGGGCATATGAGAATTAAGAACTGATGTCTCTGGGCGACGAGCGCAGTGTAGTGTCACACAGAAATGTTCTGAGTGACACAGCATTTGGTATAAGCAGACGTTGCACTTACCATGCGGTGGACGTTTTGCTCGTTTCATGACTTGATCCAATAAAATAAAAGAAAAAAATTTTATAAAATTATATTAAGCGTATCGGGATTGATATCGGCGATACCTTTTTATAAATATCGGTATCGTATCGGCAAAATACCGTATTGGGGCATCCCTAGTGATTGCGCCAGCTGTCCTAAAGATTAAAGTTTATTTAAGAAGGCAAATTATGTCATGTTTTTTTTTTCTATTAAATTGGATAAAGTGCAAAACGAAGGGCAAAACATTCACCTGATGATAAGTGCAACGTCTGCCCATAACAAATGCTGTGTCACCTAAAACATTACGGAGTGGCACCGCAATAGCGCATTGAGACATCAGTTCTAAGTCTCATATAATATGGATAACTGGTCCTGCGGTGGTAATTACCTAGACGGATTCCTGCATAGGACACCAGTAAAATATGTCTAGTGGACGGGTACAGAATGAAATAGAACTAAAAAAATCGTCATACCCGGGCCAGCTTATCGGGTATGAGCTCATCCAACTGCGGCGCCTCGGGATCTCCTTGTTCTTGCTGTTGCCGTGCCTTGTGGTGTTGTTCACGCTTCACCTGAAGCCCATTAAGAAATAAATAAAATTTTTCGCCAGAGTAGTTGAGCAAAACAAAAAAGAAAAATCGTTTTTCGTCTTATTATATTGATAAATTGCTTCATCGGCCAATAGAAATATCCCGCAAGCAAAATTACTGATAATGTAAGTTTGAAATGAATGCTGTTTAAATCTACAGAAAATAAGTTTAACCATACATACTACGTCATTAAAGTCACTAAAATAGTGTACCTAAACATGCAATAATTATCTTAGGTTGCTTTTAGGGGGATGTTTGAATAATATTAAGCAAATAGTTACGAATGCTCCTACATCGTACAAATACAAGACACTAGATGGCGCTTCTGCTAATGCCACAGTAAAATACTACAAGAAGTGTTTAAAGAAAAAATTTAACAGAATATCTTACAGAGACGAGACAGGCTGCCTATAACAAATATAATGTCACCCACAAAAACATGAATATTTCTGACAGGGTTTTGGAGCCGTGAAGAGTCCGCCACGCTACTCCAATGCGGGTTAGCGTATATGATATGTCGTCAAAATATTTTTATTTCTCAGACATGCAGGTTTTCTCGCGATATTTCATTCACCGTTGAGCACGTGGTAAATCAGCACATAAAATTGCAGAACAATTTAAAAGTGTCAAATTTAAAAATCAGATCACTCGCGTACTATGAAATGTATGGGCACCGGCCCATGAGCTACCTCGGTTATTAATAAGTATGAGCTATCCAATGAGAACACTGGCAGGCCATTGATTTTTACGGTATGTTGTATGAACAAAATTCTATGCATGCGGTTTCTATTGAGGGTGTTCCATTTACAAGTGTGTTGGGGTGTGACTGTGTGCTTCTCTTTTGATTATTAATCAGGCAAAATGAGCTTTATTATAATTTTTATACGTAGCACCACACACTATTAAATTGAAACATGCCTATGAAGTATTTAAATAAATATGAACCTGAACCTGGGCTGCCAGAGCGCTCTCCTGCTCCGCTTTACGCTTCGCTTTCCTTTGTTTGTTTCTAAGTTTCTTCAACTCGGACGGCGCTAGATTTTCTGAAAATAATGAGTTTTCGTTATTTATTGTTAAAAGTAATCTATACATTGAGTGGACCGCCTCGGACGAAGAAGATTATCGACCCTACATTTTTAGAGTTACTCTTGTCGGCTCAGTAAGCTCAGAGACTACACAATTAACTACTGCGCTGCGGGTTACGGTTTCTATTAACGCACAGGACAAAATTTGTATGGATAACAGACAGTTCCGGGTCTGGGTGTTTTGTGTATGCGTTTTTACTTTATAAGAAAAAACAATCAGAATAAGAGAATACAAGCGTAATGTGCAGGACCGAAAATGCAAATGGCAACAAGAGATACTATCATAGCCTTTTGGAGTGAGACACACTTCTTGATTGTTTATAGGGGATGCGTGTAGGTAGGTATTTATAGGTTACTGCAAACGGTTTACGGATGAACTGTGTGTTCGTCTACATCCTAAAATTAAAACAGGGATTTAGCTATCTGATAGAAGGAGAAGGGTCCGGCACTCAACTCTTTCCGTGGGAAGAAAAATAAGGCAGTAAGCTACCCTATGATATACTCGTATGGTATAAATATAGTTGTAGTGAAATACAACAAAAATTGACATAAAACATTTTTGTTGTATTCTCCTACAATAGAAAATGTTTCTCAAACCCATCGATCAATGCTCAAACCCAACCGAAGCAGATTTCATTCTACTATCAAACACATTAATGTTTCGAAAAATAATTAGTTTAAATACTTATGACTACTTAACGCTCGCGTCATGATTTTTCACAATTAACCTCTAATTTGCACTTGCAAAACAGTAACTTGTATATACAATCGTTACAACCCTGACCTGAAGGTCTATTCTGTAACTCTGGTAGGTTTCGTGATCAGTCTTATTTTGGCGTTTGGAACACGTTCATTGGTTAATAGGATCCTATGAAACCGATCCCGAAAACTACCACAGTTACACAATAGACCTCCCTGTTTTCGAGCACAAATATCATAAATACCTAGTACGCTATTGACTAATAAAATTACGCAACGAGCTGCAACTGCGAACCTAATTAACATAGAAGCTTATTTAAATTCATATCAGCAAGAAGGTAATTAATATTGTAGCACGTAAAAGGTGTGAAGAGATTATTAGTCAGCAGTATGAAAATAATAACTGACCAAACGGCACTCGAGTTGCGATGCATCCTCTGCCTTAAAAGGCGTGCTTTTTGGTGGACGTTTATTTTTTTATTATTGCGTGTCGCTGCTAAAAATAAAGTTACTTAGCTTCGAAATTCAACTTTGTAAGTGGAATTATACAAATATTTTATGAAAAATTCACATAATATTATTATATCCTAGCTGTTATTCGCCCTCTTCGCTGAGTGCAATGTGTCCAGCCCGGATATCTATTTAGGGAGTTAATGTTTGTAGAACCCTCACTTAGTGGGTGTTATGTCGGAAAAGGATTAAGTATGCCAAATTTCAAGTCAAGAGGTCTTGTAGTTTCGGAGATATCGTTATAAATAAGTTGTAAATCGATCACATATATATTGAGAATTATTAAAACTATTATGAATATATTATGTTTTCGTTACCTTAATTTCTATATATTTGATAGCGAAATCAAACACGATAAAGAAAAAAAGTGTTTTTCTTATTTTTGCGCTGACAATACTATTATATACGCTACATTGAGGAAGATTCTGTCTGTGTTCTGGCTGTCAACCAGAAGATGCTGCCTCTGTCAAAATTAGTAAATTCCTATGCAAGAATCCCTCTTGGTGGGTCCTACCGTAATGCCGGTTATTCTGATGTCACGCAGGTTTGTGCAAACATAAATTGTGTTTAGGTCTGAAGGGCACTGTTACCTTGTATAATTACAGGGCAAATATAGTAAAATTAAAATTTAAATGTATAAGTCCTTTTTTACAAAAAAAAAAAATCAGTATGAAATTTAATTATATTGCATTAATACAAATTTATTAATTGCGTCAATACAAAAAAGCATTGGAATTAAGAACTTATGCCTCAGGGCGACAAGCGCAGTGCGGTGCCACATATAAGTGTTCTGGGTAACACAGCATTTGTTATGAGCAGACGTTGCACCTACCTAGTGGACGATGTACCAGTATGACAACATAACCATCAATCTCAATCAAATCATTAAGAAGTTCTGAAAAAGTGAACAAGGAAAGTTGTTTTCTCACTATAGACGGATTTATTCAAAGAAATATTTTTCGAAAGCAGAAAACATTGAATTCATATAAAATACGGTATCAACAGCGCAATTTTGATTTCAACTTATTGAGTAAGCTATGTTGAATATCTATTTTTTTTTAATGGATCAAGTAATAAACAAGCAAAACGTTCACTTGATGATAAGTGCAACGTCTGGCCATAGCAAATGCTGTCACACAGAACATTTCTGTGCCCATCACCCTGATCACATCAGTTGTTAAGTCTCATATGCCCAGTGATTACGCTAGCTCGCAGCGCCCTTAAGACCGAAACACAGTAATGTTTGCACACTACTGCTTCACGGCAGAATAACCGGCCCTGGGGTGGTACCTACCTAGACGGATTCCTGCATAGGCAGTCCGCGCATCCTACCACCAGTATATTGGCAATAACATTGCATCTAAATGGTCTCTTAGAAAAGTTGAAATAATTATACTGTATAATGACAAAACAAATTAATCAAGCTGACGTCGAAAAACCTCGATCCTTACCCAACACAGTAACTTAGTAAAGAAATTTATTATCGTCTGATATATTTATATGGCACCGAAGTTTTATCATTCCGTTTTCCTTCCTTTGTCTCATTGATTTATGTTTAGATTTATATCTCTATTAATAAAACTTGAGCAAGGACATTGGACATTACAAAAATAAATTTACTGTAATATATGGAAATCCATTATTGGACTTACTTGACGCGTATTTGTTGACTTTAAATAAATCAGCAAGGCTAAAGAAAATACACGTCTATTTGGTTAAGCCCTACTGATTCATTACCTTTTCTATATGTCTGTCTGTCCGAACGAATATCTAAAAAGCTACTAAGTACTAATTAACGTGAAATTTGAACACAAGATATTAATCCCGTGTGTATAATCTGTTTACTGATTTGTTTTCCATGCAGGAATCCGCCTAGGTTGGCCATTGCAATTATTCTAGCGTTAAAAACGGGTGCATATATAAATATGTATCAGTTTGAAGGACAATTAATCCTAAATAATGTTCCACTGTTTTCCTACACCGCTGATCACGTGGTAAATCAGCACTTAAAAGTTGCAGAACAATTTGTTCCGGCACCTGGGACGGAACTCGGGTCACTCGCCTTCTATGAAATTTACGGCGATCGCCCCAACACGGAGCTACCACGACTTGACCTATCTGTAGGCCATATAAAATACGCAGTCGTGATACACACAAGAACGATATCTCGGGTACTGCTTGTAATACACGAGATAGCGGAACATTGACGAAGTTTATAAGCATTAAGAGTAATGTATTCGGAACTCTGAGAAATAATATTCATTAATACTCGTATGTGTGCCGTGTAATAGCGGCCTAAGAGAATCTACCACCCCATCTCATTCCGTGGTTGTCGTAAAAGTCGTCCTGGAACATGTGTATAAATAAACTGCCTACTGCCTTACCTACCCTCCTGCCAAGCGTGGCAACTATGTAAAAATCCCCCTAAAATGAGCACTGTCGCCCATAGTTTGCCACAAACAAACTTTTGTGGCAATCTATGGGGAAGGCCTATGTTCAGCAGTGGACTGGCGATAGGCTGAGGTGAGGTAATATAAAGATGGACGATCGACAATGAGACCTAAATGGCTACAGAATCGGAAAATATTAAATTTATTAGTCCGTTAATGGCGTAGATCGTTTGGGTAAAGAAACCAAACCAACGCAAAAGATTTGTCAATCCCATTCAATAGGTCCCTATTTTATATCACAGTTATCACTAGATTGTACATTCTTATATGTGGGGCAACATCGCGGGCGTTGGGTGCATTGCACGCAAATTGAACTATCAGGGCCGCCACCCACCGTACGGACTTACACTAATTTAAATACCATTTACAAATAACCGGTATTACTATTTAAATATTTATGTTGAAATTCGAAGACATATTGTTCTTATTTAAATAAATGTGGTCTCAAATTTTTCATAACATAAATTCAATTCGGGAATTTTCAGTCCAATTTGCAGAAGTTCTAGAATAATCTTTTGATTTCGATGAAGTCCAAACGAATCAACGCATGAAAAGGGCGATTATTTTCCATGAAGTCCAAATAACAATTGAGTTAAATGAAGTTCTAGGTTGTGGGAGTTGTGTTAAAACACAAATTGTTAGTTTTCGAATCTGGTTGTGTTGTGATTGTCCCCGTCGTCTACCTCTGATCTTATCGCATCAGCGTTACATCGCGCGCGGGTAGGTTTTGACGAGTGAGTGCCGTACACTTCTGTCACTATAATATCTCTTGCGCAGTTGATAGCTCTCTGCAATATTCGGAAGTTGTCGCCGTGTCCGAATCCGGCCTGGAGAAGATCAGGTGGTAGGATAACTATGCAAGAATCCATCTAGGTAGGTTAGTTAGTTGTTTTTCTGCCGTGAAAGAGAAGAGTGCAAACATTACTGTGTTTCTGCCTGAAGGGCACTGAGAGCTAATGTAATTACTGGGCATATGTGACTTAAGAACTGATACCGCAGAGTGATGACCGTAGTGTGCTGCTACACAGAAATGTCTTCTGTGACACAGCACTTGGAAGCCGTGGTAGCTCAGGGGCTAGACGGTCGCTTTAAATTTCTTAGTACGCGAGTGACCTGGGTTCGATTCCCGGTACCGGCACCACTAAAATTGTTAATTGCAATTTTAAGTGCTGATTTACCATGTGCTCGGCGGTTAAAGAAAACATAGTGAGGAAAGCTGCATGTCTCAGAAATAAAAATTATTTCGAACACATGCGCCAACCCGCATTGGAGCAGCGTGGCGGATTCTTCCTAGCTCCAAAATCCTTTTAAGAAATGAGAGGCCTGTGCTCAGCAGTGGGACACTTATAGGATGAATCTTTTACACAGCACTTGTTATGGGCAGACATTGCACTTACGAGTACCATCAGGTGAACGTTTTGCTAGCCTCATCACTTAATCCAATAAAAAACGTTGAAAATGATCGCGCGACCTTGTTGTCAGAGTACTTGAACTCTACGCCGGGTCCTAGGTTCGAATTCCAAACGGGGCCAATAACTGTGGAAAACACACATCTTTAGCTTTTGGTTGTATGTCGGTCTGAAGGGTTTTAAAAGGGAGTGTCATACTGGGCATATGAGATAAGAACTGATATCTCAGGGTGACGAGCTCGGTGTGGTGCCACACAGAAATGTTCTGGGTGACACAGGATTTATGAGCAGACGTTGAACTTACCGTCCCGGTAAACGGTAGGCTCGCCTCGTTACTTTATTCCATAAAAAGGATGGGTGTAAGATCACACGACCGCGTGGCTTAGTGATCAGTGTACCTGACTTCTCCGCGGGTTCTGGGTTCGAAACCCAGCCGTAGTCAACATTTGTGCGTTCGGGTGTGTGTTTCTGACTCTGCATCCTGGCCTACCTCTGATCCGCTTCTACCGCTTGAGCGTTACATCGGGCAAGGCTAGGTTTTGACGAGTGTGCCTGTGTTTGCACTTGTGGCACTATAATATCTCATGCGCAGTTGATAGCTCTCGATAATATTCGGAAGTTTTCGTCGTGTTCGAAATCGGCCAGGTGAACACGATTAAGATCACTGTGACCACTGATTGTCCGCGCATTTTAAATCCTTAATCAAAAAAACCAAATTAAAAAAAACACTACTCTACTGAGGCATTTTTCTACAAATGGGAATCTTAGTCAATTCGGGAATTTCTGTCAACAAACTTTCGAAAATCTGACAAATATCCACTAGGTTTTACCACTTCCAATAAGAAAGTAAATAGCGAAACTTAAGTGTGCACAATGTGCGATTTCTATGCAAGTTTGAAGATGTTCAAACGTAGCGACAGATTCGCAACGGTCATCTGCTACGCTATCTTTTGTCCCCACATTAAGACAAACATAGAAAAGATATCTATGGAAAGACTCGTGGCAGCTATTTCTGCTGGCTAACATTAACTATGACATCAGGACGTCAAACATCTGAGCCCTACCATAGGTGCTGTAAAGCGCTTGAAACGTGGGGTTATAACTAGTTACAATTAGTTTGCTTAAATTTTAAAATTCACAATATTATAAACGTATTGTAGTAGTTTCTTAATACTGAATCTCTTGTCTTGTCATAAGGAATATTATATATAAAATATTATTTAGTCTTAATATAATTTATGTAACAAAGAATGAATGTATATTTTTATTGATACTGGCGAAATGTACGACTATGTCACTGCACGTCCAAGTTGAATTTAAGGTTCCACGGCCAATCACAAGCCTCCTCTATTTTGGAGAGGGTTTTCGGGGCTGGGAACAGTCCGCCTGGAAGAGCCAGTTCGGGTCAACGGTCTTCACAAGTCCTCGAAATATCTTTTTGTTTGTCAGAATTGCAGATTTTCTTAATATGTTTTACTTCTTTGTAAAATTAACAATTTCAATGCAAGTAACAATTTCAGTAGTGCGGAGCCGGGATCGACCTCATGTTAAGACCTCGTGCTTCCTTTAACATAACTGATCTAACGTAGATATTACACAAAAAAAACCTTAAACTTCATAACGATTGATACTTATATTTTATACGAATAAATTATTATATGCATATATGAATATGCAACTTTTTGTAGAATATATATTTAAAATAATAGGTAATCATTAAAATCAAGAGTATACGTTAAAATAAACAATTACAAAAAACGTACAAAAGCTATGCTGCTACTTTCCAGCAACGAACCATTTCATAATTAATATAAAGCTACAATAAAACAATGTGGCGGGATATTATGAAACACGGAATCCAAACAAGGCTTGCTTTATTTCGAATAAAACAGCTCCTATTCAACCTGCTCCACATCCGGTACTTCATATTTATTATCCGCAAGCCCGTGGACAGATTTAGATCGCCTTTCTAATTCAGTTGGGCTTGGCCTAAGTGGCATTTATAAATAACAATATCGGTATCTATGTTAAGATAGACTAAACCTAATAGTTGCTTATGAGTGCTGTGAGTGATTACAGACAACATATTTTGTTTTCTTAATATAACAACTTTTATTCTTAGAGTAGATTTAGTTAGAGCCGATTAATAGCCGATTAGTGTGCGGCAGAGTAGAACAGCATCTACCTCTTTTCCACCGAGGTGTCGTAAAAGGCGACTAAGGTATTGTACGTAATAACACCATAATATGCAATGTATCGTACTCGTGGGAATGCAATGGAGTAAGAATTTTTGACTAGTGCCAAAATGACGACTCATCTCTCGCGGGGGCAGAAAGTGGGCTACGGATATGGTCTTGCCCTACACCTTGTATGGAAAAATGGCACGACTGTATGTATGGATATACATTGTTTGAATTAAATGTTTGTTGTGCCTAAACATAATAATGCACCTTTAGAGACTTGCGAAATCATTTCAGACTGGAACAGCTATCATTTAAATATTAATATCAATAAACCAATTAAATTAATTATAACTATTAAAACCTTTTTTTTCTAGTTATTTTATCTGTACGCAACAATTCAAAAATGGATTAAAATTTAAACTGTGTTTCAAACGTAATTTACATGATTTTCTTTCATAACAACGTTCCCGCATAGTAAGAATTCTTAAAAAATTCTCAAAAAATTGCATAAGCACGAGTACCCAATCCCAAAACAAATTACTGTAGGCCATACAAATATTTATTTCGTGCGGGAATCGAAACTCATTCATCAGAAAAAACATTATCAGGCTGTATCGAAATGTTACTTGACTCGAACTTAACTGAGTCAACTTGAGTAATCCGTACGTGATCACTACTCTTTTCTCATCAGTGGTTGTTAGCGAGCATGTAAAAAGAATCACGTATGAAACGTAAGTGAAATAAAAAGAGAAATGAAGTAATTACAAATACAAAACCTTGAACAGAACGGAATGGACGTTGATCTGCAAGTTATTTGAAGACTGGAGGTAGGATTCCTATGCATAACTACCACCGCAGGTTTTTTTTTTAATTGGATAGAGCGACGAAACGAGCAAAACGTTCACTTGATGTAAAGAGCAACGTTTACCTATAACAAATGCTATGTCACCCTTACATTTGTGTGTGACACTACACTGCGCCCGTTGCCCTAAGTCATCAGTTCTTAAGTCTCATATGCCCAGTCATTACGCTAGCTCACATTGCCCTTCAAACCGAAACACAGTAATGTTTGCACACTAATGCTTCACGGCAGAATAACTGGCGCTGGGATGGTACCTGTACCTACCTAGACGGATTTCTGCATAGGAATCCTACCACCAGTAAACATTCAATCATTCTGCCGTGAAGTAGTGTGGTCAGAGTGATGAGCGCAGATTGGTGCCACACAACAAATGTTCTGGGTGACACAGCATTTTTCATGGGCAGAAGTTGCACTTACAATTAGGTGGACGTTATCGTCTCGTCACTTTCTCCAATAAGTCTCTTTTAGTGACAACACGAAACTATTATCTAAAATCGTTAAATTCATAAATTAAATTATACTATCATGATAACGTATTTTTTAATTTACATTATTTGTTCAATTACATTTCAGTACCAAAAAAAAGAGCCGTGGTTGCTCAGGGGCCTGGTGCTCGCCTTTAATTTCATAGTAAGCGAGTAACCTGGATTCGATCCACGGTGCCAGCACCTCTAATATTGTTCTACAATTTTAAGTGCTGATTTACCACGTGCTTAGCGGTGAAGGAAAAACATCGTGAGGAAACCTGCATGTCCGAGGAATAGAAATATTTCGAGGACATGTGAAGTCCGCCAACTCGCATTGGAGCAGCGTGGCGGATTCTTCCTAGCTCCTAAACCCTCTCAGAAATGATAGGAGGCCTGTGCTCAGCAGTGGGATATTTATAAGCTGAAACTTTACTTTTTTACCAAAAAAAAACTTGCTGTAAACCGAGCATTTTACATTTTTAAGGAAGTGACTAACTAGTTCAATACGAGATAAAGAGATGTCACTGTTTTCAATTCATTAATAACCGACAAACAAATACAGAGCCTTCTTTCTCATTGGTTAAAATAATAATTACATGTTATAATTTGGCAACACGATTAACGCGTTTTGTTGAAAGACGTGAAACGCGAAATATATTTTTAATTTAATTATTAATTTATTAAATAACCACCAAATTCGATGCTTTACATCTACCGGGCGTCCCGTGACGCAACATTTTCTTTAAAAAAATCCACGCGAACGTAATCGTAGGTACATACAATTTAAACCGTAACTGAAACTGTAAAGTTTTACTTTTAATATTTTTTTCCAAGTAAATGTAAGTAATTGTGTATCTGAATATGTCACATAAGATATCGACACTCGTGCCTCGTCTCAGTGCACAATAACATTTTTGTTAATGGAGACGGTCGCGCGCGTTTACGTAACCGCATTGTGCCCGAATACGTCTAGGACACGTCGCACACACAAATTGCTGCTCTAATTCACTCGGGTTTCGCAAAACTAATGAAACTGCGACCGTGATGCACGTCAGTTGCTGCCCCGGCAGGGGTCGCTGAGGTCGGGCATGCTCGTAATTAAAATGTCCAAAATTGGTCTTGATATTTGGAAACACTGATATCGTTTCACGAATTATTCGTCGTATGAAAACGCTCCGTGTGATCACATGTGAATTTTTTATCTTCACGCCAATGCTCCCTTAAAGAGAGGACTGAAACGCAGTACGATACGAAACATAAACTTGGGACTACGTCAAAAATCGAACGGACAAAACTCAGTTGTAATTGATACGGTGATAGGTTGTAAACTTGTTTGACTCTATTATATAAACAAAACTGAACGTTTTGAGACGTGTAGAGTGTGAGAACTGCGCCGGAGGAAATTCAGCTATAGAGCTTATTTTTTTTAAAGTAAATGATGGTGTGCGAATTCTTAAGAGAATCTACCGCCCAGGGATGAGCTGATCCCGAGAGTGTCGTAAAAGTCGACAGAGGGAAATTTAAAACGAGAAGTTCCTGGGAAATCTGAATAAATAAACAATGGCAAAATCCCCCAAAATGAGCGCTGACTTTTAGAAACTTTTGTGGCAATATAAATGGGAGGCCTATGATCAGCAGTGGACTAGTGATAGGCTGAAACGATGATGATGATATTGTTGTGAATAAACTAAAACCTCAGACAAATATACAAGAACTAAATTATCCAGACAGAGGAGGCGTAAAACAGCGTCCAAAATGATATTGCGATGTACTGTGGCGAGTACCACAAATCCTCTTATAACGTGGGACAGGTCATGTCGATAGGCAGACAAGTTCGTGCGCGACCGTCCCACGGGGGTACAGACGGGGTACTCTAGACATAAGAGGGGTTGGGTAGTGTATCGGGTAAGGGAAGCGCGTGTAACTACATTTCACTACATGTATGGCACTAGTATGTCGTGTTACCTTGCCTACGCTGAAAAATTTGACGCCTCTGACTGCCAGAGCTTAGATCTACGCCAAACCCAGCTTTCTGCACAATGTACTTTTATTCAGTTATTTAAATTTTTATTTTTCGTTAAGCCCTTCACTCGAATGGTTTAACTTTTAAAAGATAAGTAGCTCTACGTATTAAATTGTCCGCGGCAGACTAGCACTTTTTGTGCGGACGAGAGTCGGCATTCTAGGGGTTAAGATTCACATACTGACGATAATGATGATATGATGCAATAAGCCAATATATTATGTAGTCGGCAAACCCACGGTGATGAAAGGAGAATATTGTTTATTTAAAACAATTTCCGGCTTCTTAGTACCTACTCATATAGTATATGACAGACGCTTGGAAAATAAATTATATATTAATAAATAATATAATAAATTAATTATAAATTTAAAATAGCTGTTCAAAAAATATACTGCAACAATTAAAAACGATGATGGATACAACAACTTCGAGATATTTCCATTCAAAAGGCGTTCTCAAGTCTCAACATGCCATGTGTAAACTTACATAAAAAATTACAAAGTTCTTTGTTCTGCAAAGAAAACAACGGCAATGTAACACGGAAGTAACATTATTTGCTTTTTGTTTTAATAAAATTCCCGGTCACTTTGGACTACTTCGAGATGTTTAAATTATTCATTCATTTCTTTGGGAATTAACAACATACTATATTGTGTATATCTTGGTGGAATTAAGAATCTAGTAATATCCTTATAATATTACTAGATTCTTATTCACACTCTTTTTTACACATGCATTACATGTATTAAATGTTTTGTGCAGTCTCATCACTTTCTCTTATGAAAAAAAGCATATTCGAAATAATATTTTTTCCTATAAAGTTCTGTAAAAGTAATTACGATTTTTTTGTCTTTCTGTTGGCATTGGTTTGAAAGAGAAGGCATACGTAATTTTACAGAAAACACTTTAATATAAAAAAATAAAAGGAGTATCAATACAATTTTTGAATCAAAGATGTAAATTTTCAGCTCGCCAGTTTGAACCAAGGTGAAGTAACATTGTACACTTGGATAAATAATTTCGAGGTTACTCATAATCATTAAGCCAGCGACGCAGATACTAACATGACATGGTAAAACCAGACACGACATCTCTTATCGTCTGCTTGTTCTAAATGTTTGAAAATTGACTAATCTATAACAAATATTTTTTTATTAATGATAGTATGTACTAGTTGTAGGCAAATTAAAAGGTATAGTGAATTAATAAGTACTAGTAGTCGTTTTGTGGCCTGTGATGAATGTTATTGAAGTTTGCCTCAATATTTGCTGGCCACTTTTTAAAATTCTACGGCGAAAAGTTCTTTGCTGACATTGGCAGTATGAATGTAAACAAACTACAAACTATTATGTGATTGACATTGTCAGTATGAACGTTAATAACGAATGTTTATTTATTCAATTTAATGTATTTGTAATGTATTGTAACCTAAATATTAGATTCCTCGCTTCTTCTCTATACAAACTTAAACTATTCCAAATCTCACTTTCCTTCGTGAGCGCAATATGCTTAAAAAGGGGTACAAAGTTTTCTCTTCACATCTCAATATATAGATAAGGTAAAGAACAGTACAATATATGAAATGCGGAATCTATCATTGAAATCTCATTCTGCTAGTCGTAAAAGTCGATTTAGAATAATGCAAGAAAAATCTTATGGTTCTAGCAGATAGCCGAGTCACCATTTCAAATAATCCAGACCAAAATTATTTAGACCGCTGACGGGCCGCAGTGACGCGAAGTGCAAGGTGTCTGTCAGGTGCTATCGCAAATCTTCTTGACATGGAAGTCTAGTCCTACTTCTTGCAAGGAGCTGTTCGAAGGTTGATAATAATATAATTATCGTTTTTTTTATTGTATTAAGTGGTGAAACGAGCAAACCGTTCACCTGATGGTAAGTGTCGTCTGCCCATAACAAATGCTGTGTCACCCAGAACATTTCTGTGTGACACCTCACTGTGCCCATCACCCTGAGACATCAGTTCTTAAGTCTCATATGCCCTGTGATTACGCTAGCTCACAGTGCCCTTCAAACCGAAACACAGTAATGTTTGCACACTACTGCTTCATGGCAGAATAACTGGCCCTTGGGTGGTACCTACCTAGACGGTCCAGAATAGGACGATTCCTGTATAGGAATCCAATTTGTTTTAATATATTTTCGTATAAACTTCATTTAATACGAAAATATATTGAAACAAATATTAATTCTTTTACACGATAAAAGGTTCCTAAAGATGCATTTCGAATGTTAAATCATCCTTTTTTTGCGTAAACATGTTTTTTTACCGATAATGCCTGGTTACATTTGTTAATAACAATACCTTCACTTGTAAGAAAACCATGATTTATGTAATTAAAATCTTATCGCATTAACTTTACAATAGCAGAACCTTCTATATACTAAAATTAAAAAGGTTAGAGGCTACAATTTTAACCAAAATATTACTCAACCGAAGCAAATCGAAACGTTTTTTTTTTAAATTCCGGGGCTGCTTAATTTGTGAGCTACGAAGCAAACAAATACCTAGTGGTTTGCAAAACTAAATAATGTACAGAGCAAT